>CM056725.1:34777057-40065963 GCA_029844215.1 Przewalskia tangutica | reverse complement strand
TGTATAAAAGCATGACGGGGTAAGTGTAAAAGAAGTAAATACCTAAGCCTACCATGTCATTACCCTTCGTGAACTTAATCGCACCTTATTATCTTTTCCCATTTCTCAATAAAGGTTATAGTCACTTCACGCACTTACTGAAAACCATCAAGTTCACTACCATATAACCTACATACCTTACACAACCTAGTCCGCCTTTACGGAGGACACCTATACCGCCTACCCAACTCGAACGCGATAAAGTCACATAGTTCGCCAACGGTATCTGTCCGCCCATCTCTCGACGAGATAATGTCCTATACCGCCCGAAAGGTATACCGCCTGCCCATCTCTCGGGTCGATAATGTCCTATAGTTCGCCCATAAAGGTATACCGCCTGCCCATCTTCGGGTCGATAATGTCATATAGTCGCCTGAAGGTATAACGCGGCCCATCTCTCGGGTCGAGCACGCCATATAGTTCGCCTAGCAGGTATACCGCTCGCCCATCTTCTCGGTCGATAATGTCATATACCGCGTAGCGTATCGCCCGCCCATCTTCGGTCGATAATGTCATATAGTGCGCCCATAAAGGTATAACGCCTGCCCATCTCGGGTCGATAATGTCATATAGTGCGCGTCAAAGGTATCTCGCCGCCATCTCTGGTCGATAATGTCATATAAAACCCGAATTTAACCCAACGTATTACGCACCTCTACTCCTTTAGAAAGACTCTTTTCAATTAAAACTTTCCGATACTAACAAACGTAGTATCAAGTCATCTCTACCTTCGTGACAAGTCACAATACCTTTTAGAAATACAATTACCGCTTCTAAATCAAGTGACTTCTTTCTTAAAACCTTAAGCAATTGGTACCTTTAAAACAATTTGCCCTTCTTTATTTCAAATCATTTCTTGTTTATGCCATCAAGAAAACCATTCTCTTAACCTCCCATAAAGTTATTATAACTAACTTCCCATAAAGCCGCCATACTAACTTTATGCCTTAAACTAATTCATTCATTTTATAACCAAGAGACTTCTACTTTTTGAAACCAAGTATTATATACTTTCAAATCAATTCTCTTAACTTTCAAAAATACAGTTAGTCTCTTAACCTTTAGAACTCAAGTGACTCCTTTTATTATAAAACCTTAGGCAATTGATGCCTTAAAATCAAGTTGCATTTTCACTAAAATCAAGTCATTTATCTTTCCATAAAGCAATTATAACCAACTCCCCATAAAGTCGTTATATTCACTTTATGCCTTAGCCAAAATACCATTTCCTATCCAAGGGACTTATACGCTTAAAATGAACAAGTATCACATACTTTAAAAATCTTCAAGTCCCTTAACTTAATAAAACTTAAGACATCTTTTATTCTTTCAAAGAAGTGAGTAAATCTCCTAACTCACCCGACTTGGCTATTCATAAAACTAGTAAAGGATATCAAGTGTGTCAGACGCTCACCGTACTACATACGTTCAACTAGTCATGCTCAAAAGATAGGAAAAGTTCTATATAGAGTAAGTCACACAACTACCTCTTAACTTCTAAGAGTATAAGGAAACATGAAATGATACCACAGGTATATTCCATACATAGAATCATGCCAAAGGAAGGAAGAGGTTCATATACCCCGCGATTGTCGATAAGTAGCAAGATGCTCCAAAGTACTTCAACCTCGAGCTATTCCATTCTTCAAGTAGGATACACTATACTTAGTTCTTCAACCTATCATGGTCACAATACGTCCATTAACCTCTTACTTCAAACGTAGAATATTCTAAGTGCTAAGTCTCCAAATTCTACGGAAAATCTGACATCACCTCCTTTGTTTCTACTACTATGCCACCTTTTCAAGGTCGAATACAATAACCAAACACGCCACATTTAAAGCCCAAACAATGCAATCAACACAGGATTACACGCCTACTAGACGTGTAAAATTCCGCCCACAATAGATAACAAACTACAACAACTACTACCCCATTTTCGCCAACTCAAGTACTACAACATCAATTTATCCAATTTCCATTTCAATCCAAGTTATTAGCCTAACATGATATCAAGTCGCAATTGATTATAACCACTATAATCCTCAAGTAAACAACATGCGACGATTTCTAATAAACGACCAATTAGTAATCCAACTTCAAGTGGCTAATATAACATTTCGGATTTAAGCTACAAGCAATCCATAATACTTATGAACTTCAACATATCAACTTTCATGCTAGCAACACGTAAAGCTAACAACAACAACATATATATAATCTTGTAACACTAATTAAGAGACAAAGATTATACCTCAACGAATCTCAATCCAATTCCAAATACGAAGTCGCTCCTTAGCAACTTAGAGACACTTCAATCCGCTACTCGAGACCCTTAGAACCACACCAACAACTTTCCTTCAAACTTCCAATCCAAAACCTAGAAAGCAACTAGGTTTTCACTTTGCGACTAACCCGAAAACTATCTTTTTCCGAGATTTTTCTATTGAGATACACTCACAATACACTCATGAACCTTGGTTTAAAGTGTGGAGCTTAAAGAACAAGAAACAAAAAATTTTGCTCTTCAAAGTGCCATGAACCCGAGAGCTCTCAATGTGGAGTCTTCAAATTCTTGAAAATTTTACAAGTGTTAAGTTCACTCTTGCTACTAGTAGTAATATAAAGCACAATGGAGGGTCAAGATATGAACAATTTGGTGGTTAGGATGAAGTCTTACTAAATATCAAGACTTTTTGGGTCCATTGACCAAGTCAATTATGTCAAGCTCACTCTATTGCAAGACTTGTCTTCCTAACAAGGGTCAAATGACCCTTGTGTCCATGTTGAAATCGTCCAAGCTCACTTAAGGGGGGTGACACGTGTCGCCCTCCCATTAAATCCTGATAATTTGTTTTCCGACAATTCCATAATTCCGATAAATTTTTACAAGTCTCAAATCTTGACACTTATGAGTTCTTACGTACGTTCTTAAAACATGTCCTGTAAATACGGGGTGTAACATAAACTTTTTGCTGAAAAAGTAAGAACCACCATAAGAAATAAATACAATGGCGAAACTCCCTATAGTTTCATGACATATGGAGACATAGTCAGCTTTATTAATCTAACAGGTTTAGAATTGTCACACCCCGAAATTCGGGCCCGTGACTGGTGCCTTACCCCGGGCACCCTAGTGATACAACATCGAGAAAAACCAATGAAATAAAAACTTAGACATGCAACAATAGATATAATAATAAACAGCAACCAAAATGATTTGCCTTCAGATATACATAAAACCCGAACAGTTTAATCCTTTTACAACCCCGCCACATCGCATTTCATGCACTTAAGATTTACACGACTATGACGGACAGGCCCGCCATACCCCGAATGTACAAGAACCTACAACTCGTGGAACACATACCAAAAGATAAGCCTCCGAGAAACGGAGCTTCCTAAAACGCCCGAGATCCTAAGAGCGAGGATCCACGACCGATGTACTTCTACTGCGGCATGAACGCAGCCCAGGAGGTCGATAACAGTACCAAGTATGTGAAATCAGAATATCGAGCTTAAATCATAACGATCTATATAAAGCAGGAGACATGTATGATAACCAAAATACAGTACGCAACATAAAAGCAGTCAAGTCAGGGACTCACGCCCTCAAAGTCACCACCCAAATATAACTATGGGTCTCACGCCCACCACATCCATCATGTTCGCATCATGGCCACATGCCCCCGGAATACTGCATCGGTGTAGACATGTCCATGATGCAACAATAATAAGAAGGCCGCATGGCCACAGGCCCCGGAATCTGACGGCAGGTGTACATGCCCATGTAACCTCAATAACAATATCTGGGTGGTCAACCTGCTGCACGGCCACATGCCCGAATCATTTGACGGTGTAGACACGCCCATGTTGCAGTAATAACCATATATCGGTAATCAACCCGCGCATGGCCGCGATGCCCCGGAATCTTTGCGACGGTGTAGACACGTCCATGTGACATCAACAACAAGACAGTAATCAAAATGGAAACATACCCGTGGAATTCTCCATCACTGCCAGCACGTCCAAGTAAGTTCTCAACAAGTCAACCGCCATCGAGACGCGGTAACACAGAAATACCACACTTGCACAACAAAGGCTATCATCACAAGCGTAGGCAAGTTTCACAACAACAAGCATAGGCAAGTTTCACAACAACAAGCATAGGCAAGTTTCACAACAACAAGCATAGGCAAGTTTCACACAACTCAAAGTACTTTCATTTTATGCCAAAGTCCGGGTTTTTAACCCCAAAGTACTACATACGTTAAGTTCTTTTAAAAGAGATCCATTACTTATAAAAGTCACTCGATACCCGTAGTATTAGAATGACCAACCCACATTCCTTTTCAAAATCAAGTAACAACATTCTTTTCCTAAGTTCCAGTTTGCCTAGTTTCAATTACTCAAGCTTCTCAAACTTAATCACTTGATTCCTTTTTAGAACAATTGAGTAATATATGTCTCACGTGAGAGTAGGTTATTCTTGTTTACAACATTCTTATTACAGCAGCCATGATCTAGAAAATGTAATATCATTTTGTCTCATCTTAGTTTCTATGCAGATGGAGGTTTCTACTGGTTTTAATACGATACATCATTATTCAATACATTTTCCTTTATTAACGCCGCAGTTGGTCCTGTCGATACACATTCGATTTCAAATCAAGAAACATTATCCCTTTAAATAAAACCAAGTACTCATTACTCACGAATGAGGTTTCACACAAACATTCACATTAAAACAAATAAGTTAAGTCTCTTATCTTATAAGATCAAGTCCCTTAACTTCTAACATCAGTAAACCATTTTCTTTACCTCTCTTAAGACATTATACCTAACTCCCCATAAAGCTAGTATAACTCTTTTTAAAACCACAAAGTATTTTCTTACCTACATAAAGCTGTTATAACCAACTTCCCATAAAGCCGTTATAACACTTTATGTTTTAAGAACAATCAAACACAGTTAACACGTACGCTCACCGCATCACATAGTTCACACATATCATGCTAGAAGAGATAGGAAGAGGTTCACATACCTCGCGACGATTTATCGACAATAAGCAAAATGTCCATATATAGTATAATTCAACTATATATTCTAACAAACATGTAATTTCCAATTACAATAGAGGGACAAGATAATTACCTCGATAAGCCCAAAATTATCCAAGTTATAATGTCGATCCTGAGCAAGGTTTAGCTCCTACTCCGTGCGCTCCAAACAACCCTTAGAAGTTCTAACCAACTTCAACTCAAATACTTCAACCAACTATGAAGATTTCCTTAGGGTTTCGGTTTGAGACTAAAAAGGACAAAAGGTAGTATTTCCGACTTCACGAAAGAGGTATCTTTGGAATACTACAAGGTACAAGGCTAAGGTATTTTGGGCATTATAACAATACTAGAGAAGTATTTCAATACCACAAGGGAGTGGTATTATACGAAACAACTAGCAGTGGGTACCCTACCACTAGCACCACAGCTGGTAGTACTCTCTACCACACCTCAAAGGGAAGAGGAGGGTTTCGCCAAGGCAAATTTTAAGGGAGAGGGCTCTGACGAGAGTCAACAAGAGGAGGAGGGGTTTCCAAGACTTGGAAGATTTTTGATGAATGAAGTCTTCAAGAGAGTGGTATTTATAGGAAAGCCAAAGGCCAACCAACGGCCAAGATCAAGCCACGCAAGGCAAGTTGTATGGCCTTGATCAAGCCAAGTACACCCTAACCCTACTCCACAAAACATTGCACCAAACAAGCCACAAAACAAGGCACAAAACAAGGCCAAAACAAGGAACCAATTGCAAGGCCAACGTCCCTCGACGCCCAAATCGCCCAAAGCACCCCACTTGCTTCAATGTGAGGTGACACGCCACCCTCCCGTTGGTCCAAAATGTTTCGCCTCTAAAAATCCGCAAAAATAAGAAAAGACATAGCCGGAATTTTCCTCGCAAGTTATGTAAAACGCTTCGCCGAAAACGACTCTAACCAAAGTGTCAAGACAAATGTCATTCTACTAAGCCATTAAAGGGGGTGACACGTGTCACCCTCCTATTGGCCCTCAAAAACGCCTTCCAAAAATATCCACAATGGCCAAAATCTCAAAACAAAGTGGCTCACAAAACCAGAATTTCTCCCGTGGCCCCACGTGACCATTTCCAAAATAAAATTTCAAAATTCTAATATAATCTATGAAGTCCAAATACCAAACTGGGAATCCAATTCCCATTAACGAACCTTTTTCTTCACAAATAACCGGAAACTTTTCCGAAAAACTCACATCTTTCTTTCTTTTCAAAATTTACTTCTCAGACGCACGCCGTCCTCACATACATACCCGCAACTACGGGTATAACATTTCTCCTCCTTAGAAACATTCGTCCCGAATGTTCCTTCTCAAGACGGATATCGATGAAGTTCCTCTAACAAGTTGCCAACGCCACAGCTTGGCCACAAAAATAACACACGTCCTCTTCCTTCCTTACTCGCCGTGCCCTTCTCGAACACTTGAACTCTCCCAAGACGCACTCATACTTCACCATTACTTCCGCTCCCAAAAATCTCCGAGTCACTACCTCCAAACTTGGTCATCTTACTAACCTCAAACTTCCTTAAGGCCATTCCCGCCTTTACGAACCGCTCGTCGAACGCGCCCACGAACTCATACGATGATCATACAAACTTGGGCCTAGCATCCTCGTGACTTACCACCGGCGGGACCACCCAGAACTGACCCCACCTTAATCCGGCTACGGTTGACCCAGATCACGCCCTCAACCCGACCCACAATCGCGCAAGCCCTCGCTCCCGACACGGAACAATCCCGCTGAATCACATCATGAAAGCTACCACTTCCATCTCACACTACCCATGGACTTATCACACAAATAAAACCCACGAAACTACGACTGATAAAGGTCAAACATAAAACGAATCTTTTACTCAAGACGACCTTACCTCTAAGGTCTCAATCGTGATACTCAGGGTTCACACTTACCATGCCCCATACTTACCCTTCTACAATAACGGTGTCTAAATCACATTTAGCACAAAGCTATCCGAACATAACACTTAACACATCATTAACATCAATACATACAAGTATCTAAAGGGTTAAGGATATACTCAACTAGGCGGTTCAAGGACCGCTAAAATCGAACTTCCACCGCGACTCTACCGTGGCCCGCAATCGCCTAAGTAGTATGTGCTATCCTACCGCTACCCGCCTCGGACAAGCTCGTCAAATGGCCCCGTTGGCCGCAAGAATAACAAGCTCCTCGTACTACGACACTTCCCAAATGCGTCTACCACATCGACCACACCGAGGTAGGGTGATCGATCCGCCAACACCTACTCCCCGAACATCTCAAACTCCGGGAGCCCCGACCGCCTCGAATATCCTGGGTCCCGGCGTCGCGGAGGACCACTCGCAATGGCGGAGGTACATAACTAGTTCCGCCGAGGCGGTCCGCCTCAAAAGTCGCCAAAATATCCGGCCGTCTGGCCTTCTTCACAGCCGTCCACCCGCCGATCCGCGCTTCGCACCCAAGTGCATGAGCTCAACGCGGCAATGTCCATGCCCTACAAGAGAAACACCCGCACAAGACTCGGCCATATAATCATCAAGCCCGGTGACGTAGCGATGCACCCTATCCTCCATATCCGCAACAAGCGCAGGGACATATCGAGCCAAAGAATCGAACTCGACATTGTACTCCCGACGGTGCGCTTCCTCTCGCCTCAAGAATAAAAATTGTCACTGCGTCTCCTCATCATGCGGAGGCAAGAAGTGCGTGAGAAAAGCCCCAAAACTCATCCCATACCGCTGGAGGTGCATGCTCTCCCGAAAGCTCCCACGATCAAACCAATCGATCGCGCGGTATCACGCACCGACGCGAACCAAAGGTCACAGACCGGTCTCAAGCTTGATCACCCGCGATGATCCGTAGAATCGCCGGATGAACTCCGCGATCATCCTCGTGCCTCGACCCATAAAACTCGCGCTACAACTCGTAAAGTCCCGTAGCCTCAAACTATTCGCCGGGGTGAACCATCGGTGCATCGAACTGAATCGCCAGATCCACTTTATCCTCATATCCGCCACGACTCGCCAAAGAATCGGGCCATCTCCTTGTAACCCATCTCCTCTCGCCTGCATCGTGGATCGAGGCTCAGTATCATGCGGTCTCAGCAGCCATTGCCGCGCTCTAACTCTCGCTGGGCCGGGCGGCGCTACAAAACCCGCCGTCTCAAGCACAACCTCATCGTCGGGCTCGCGCTGCACTCTCTCAGATCTCACTAGCGGTTCCTCTGTCTTTCCTTCGTGGCTCGTTGCCTTGCGCGAGGCATAATCGGTAAAACGACACGCCGGAGGGTCCAACTTACAACATGCCTCTAAGGCACGATCTCGTAATGAGAAGAATGGAAACTAATCCTAAATGTCTCTGCCTCCTCGACATAGATGTGGTGCACAACACATCGATAATCAAGACTTACTAGACACGGTGCAGACACTTTCCGAGGATTAATCGCTCGATACCACTTTGTAACACCCCAAATTCGCCCGTGATCGTGCCTTACCCCGCACCCTAGTGATACAACATCGAGAAAAACCAATGAAATAAAAACTTAGACATGCAACAATAGATATAATAATAAATAGGCCAACCAAAACAGCTTGCCTTCAGATATACATAAAACTCGAATGGGCTTTAATCCTTTTACAACCCCGCCCACATCAGCACTACATGCACTTAAGATTTACAACGACTATGACGGACAGGGCCCCGCCATACCCCGAATGTACAAGAACCTACAACTCAGTGGAACACATAAAAAGATAAGCCTCCGAGAAACGGAGCTTCCCAAAACGCTGAATCGAGATCCTAAGAGCGAGGATCCACGACCGATGTACTTCTACTGCAGATTTAACGCAGCCTCAAGGAGGTCAAGATAACAGTACCAAGTATGTGAAATCAGAATATCGCAGCTTAAATCATAACAGTCTATATAAAGCAGGAGACATGTATGATAACCAAAATACAGTACGCAACATAAAAGCAGTCAAGTCAGGGACTCACGCCCTCAAAGTCACCACCCAAATATAACTATGGGTCTCACGCCAACCACATCCATCATGTTCGCATCATGGCCACATGCCCCCGGAATCGTGACGGCGGTAGACATGTCCATGATGCAACAATAATAAGGCCGCACGGCCACGCCCCGGACATCGCGACGGTGTATACGCCCATGTAACCTCAATAACAATATATCGGGTGGTCAACCCCGCCGCACGCCACATGCCCCGAATATCGCAGACGGTAGACACGCCCATGTTGCGTAATAACCATATATCGGGTAATCAACCCGCCGCACGGCCGCATGCCCCTAATCTGACGGCAGATACGCCCATGTTACATCAACAACAAGACAAGAATCAAAATGGAAACATACCCGTGGAATTCTCCATCACCGCCAAAGACGCCCAAGTAAGTTCTCAATAAGTCAACCGCCTCTATCGAGAGACGGAATACGTAAATACCACACTTGCACAACAAAGGCTATCATCACAAGCCAGAGGCAAGTTTCACAACAACAAGCATAGGCAAGTTTCACAACAACAAGCATAGGCAAGTTTCACAACAACAAGCATAGGCAAGTTTCACACAACTCAAAGTACTTTCATTTTATGCCAAAGTCCGGTTTTTAACCCCAAAGTACTACATACGTTAAGTTCTTTTAAAAGAGATCCATTACTTATAAAAGTCACTGACAATACGTAGTATTAGAATGACCAACCCACATTCCTTTTCAAAATCAAGTAACAACATTCTTTCCTAAGTTCCAGCTTGCCTAGTTTCAATTACTCAAGCTTCTCAAACTTAATCACTTGATTCCTTTTAGAACAATTGAGTAATATATGTCTCACGTGAGAGTAGGTTATTCTTGTTTACAACATTCTTATTACAAAGATATGATCTAGAAAATGTAATATCATTTTGTCTCATCTTAGTTTCTATGCGGATGGAGGTTTCTACCGGTTTTAATACGATACATCATTATTCAATACATTTTCCTTTATTAACGCCGCAGCTGGTCCTGTCGATACACATTCCGATTTCCAAATCAAGAAACATTATCCCTTTAAATAAAACCAAGTACTCATTACTCACGAATGAGGTTTCACACAAACATTCACATTAAAACAAATAAGTTAAGTCTCTTATCTTATAAGATCAAGTCCCTTAACTTCTAACATCAGTAAACCATTTTCTTTACCTCTCTTAAGACATTATACCTAACTCCCATAAAGCTAGTATAACTCTTTTAAAACCACAAAGTATTTTCTTACCTACATAAAGTCGTTATAACCAACTTCCCATAAAGCCGTTATAACACTTTATGTTTTAAGAACAATCAAACACAGTTAACACATGTACGTCTACCGTACCACATAGTTCACACATATCATGCTAGAAGAGATAGGAAGAGGTTCACATACCTCGCGACGATTTATCGACAATAAGCAAAATGCTCCAAGTACTACAACCTTGCTAGCCCTTTCCACTCCTCGAGTAGAATACGCTACTCTAGTACTTTCACCTCTAAAGGCCAAAAACGACTATTAACTCTTAAACACAAGTTCCCATTTTTCTACGTAAAATTCTAAGAACATTTCCCGCCACAACAGAAATCTCCTCCTCTATCGCGGCCGGCTACCAACCCAACTGGGGTTTACACGCCTAACCTGACGTGTACAATTCTACACAAGAATACTACACAAGTCTATCGCACACACCCATGTAAATACAGTCATTGGGCTTATTCTTCAGCTTAAGTCAAAAGACATCGCGAATACTAAGTATAGTTCCATATATAGTATACTTCAACTCGATATTCTCACAAACATGTAATTTCCAATTACAATAGGACAAGATAATTACCTCGATAAGCCCAAAATTATCCAAGTTATAATGTCGATCCCGAGCAAGGTTTAGCTCCTACTCCGTGCGCCCAAACAAACCTTAGAAGTTATAACCAAATTCAACTCAAATACTTCAACCAACTATGAAGATTTCCTTAGGTTTTCGGATTGATCCTAAAAGCACAAAACGTCGTATTTCCTGGCTCTAGGAAAAGAGGTATCTTTGGAATACTACAAGGTACAAGGCTAAGGTATTTTGGGCATTATAATAATACTAGGAGAAGTATTTCAATACCACAAGGAGGGGTATTATACGAAAACAACTAGGCTGTGGGGTACCCCACTAGCACCACAAAGGGAGGGTAGTACTCTCGCCACACCTCAGGGGAAGAGGAGGGTTTCGCCAAGGCAAATTTTAAGGGGAGAGGCTTTGACGAGAGTCAACAAGAGGAGGGAGGGGTTTCAAGACTTGGAAGATTTTGATGAATGAAGTCTTCAAGAGAGTGGTATTTATAGGAAAGCCAAAGGCCAACCATCGCCAAGATCAAGCCACGTGCAAGGCAAGTGTATGGCCTTGATCAAGCCAAGTACACCCTAACCCTACTCCACAAAACATTGCACCAAACAAGCCACAAAACAAGGCACAAAACAAGGCCAAAACAAGGAACCAATGGTGCAAGGCCAAACGCCCCTCTTGGACGCCCAAATCGTCCAAAGCACCCCACTTGCTTCCAATGCAGGTGACACACGCCACCCTCCCGTTGGTCCAAAATGTTTCGCCTCTCGGAAAAATCTGCAAAAATAAGAAAAGACATAGCCGAATTTTCCCTCGCAAGTTATGTAAAACGTTTAAAAACGACTCTAACCGTGTTGTGCACAAATGTCATTCTATTAAGCCATAGGCGGGGTGACACGTGTCACCCTCCTATCGCCCTCAAAAACGTCTTCCAAAAATATCCACAATGGCCAAAATCTCAAAACAAAGTGGGCCCACAAAATCAGTAAATTTCTCGTGGCCCCACGTGACCATTTCCAAAATAAAATTTCAAAATTCTAATATAATCTATGAAGTCCAAATACCAAATCTGGGAATCCAATTCCCATTAACGAACCTTTTTCTTCACAAATAACCGGAAACTTTTCCGTCGAAAACTCACATCTTTCTTTCTTTTCAAAATTTCTGCCGTACTCTCGTACGTACGTCCTCACATACATACCCTGCAACTACGGGGTATAACAAGAATTATGTAATACAATAAAACTAAATAATCAAGTACAAAATTCCACCAAAGGAGAGTTAGGAAGTTTTTGTGAAGACTTCGGATACGTTAAGCTTTCTGCTCCATCAAAGAGCATCAAAAGAATGAAGAAAAGGCATAACATATCCCGCCCCAAAACTTATAAAAAGAATTATACTCCTAAAAAGAATTATAAGAAAAGAAACACCAACAAAAATACCAGGAAAAAGGGTAAATGTTGGAATTGCGGGAAAGCAGGCCACATGGCTAATAATTGCAAAGAACCCAATAAAAAGAAGGATAAGATTAATCTGTTCGCTATTGATTCTGAGATAAAATAAAAACTTTATACAATCCTAGATGAAGAACAATCTAGTGATAACTCTGAAGAAACTTCAGAAGATTATTACAGTGATGAAGGTTCACTAGATCTAGAGTACAGTTCGGATAGCTCCACGTCCAGCTTCGACTGCGAATGCACGGGGAAAATCTGCACCAAGAATTTTTCTTTGATATGATCGATCACATCGATGACGATTATGTTAAAAGAAAATACTTAACAGAACTTAAAAAACTAGTCATTAACCAGAAAAAGGATAAAAAGATAATCGAGCCTTTTGATATGAAAAGAGTTTTTAATAAGTTTAAACAATCCAAGACAGATACTACCATGCAAGATTTGCAAGGAGAAGTATCACTCTTAAAAGATGAAATTATCCAAATTAAAGAAAGACTTAATTCTTTAGAAACTGAAGCATTTGCGAACAATTTACTAAGAGAAATAGACCCTATACGGGACCCCCTTGCACCATCTACTTCAAAAGGGATAAACATTAATGATCCCGAAGAAGAAGAGAAGGATGATAACTCAGATTCATGATTAAAATTAATCTCTAAGGCCAAAGCTTTAAGCTACCATGTCCATATTAAAATAATAATAAACAAGAATTTTATCCTAGAAAAGATAGCATTGCTAGACTCAGGAGCAGATCAAAATTGTATCTGCGAAGGATTAATTCCTACCAAGTACCTAAACAAAAGTACTCATAAGTTGTACTCAGCTACAGGAGATAGTATAAAAATTAATTATAAGCTTTCTAAAGCCCATGTTTGTAATAATGGAGTTTGTTTTACCAACGACTTTATCATTACGAGAAACATAACTGAAGAAATAAAACTAGGAATCTCATTCCTAACACAAATAAAACCATATACCGCAAAATTAGACGGTATTTATACTACTTCAATGGGAAAAGATCTTGTATTCCCATATTTAAACCCCTTATCCGCCGATCACAGTGATCACGTTAAGCAAAAAACAGTTTTTAGGATACAACTATTAACCAATCAGGTTAATTACCTAAAAGACGATATTAAAATAAAAATAATAGAATCCACTTTAAAAACCCCGGAGGTAATTAACAAGATAAAAGCTTTACAGGATTCTATGGAAAAAGAAATTTTCTCAGAATTGCCAAGAGCTTTTTGGGAAAGAAAAAAACATATGGTAAACCTACCTTACACAGATGACTTCAGTGAGGAAAATATACCCACTAAAGCCAGACCAATCCAAATGAGCCATGAGCTCATGGGACATTGTAAAAATTAGGTTAATGATTTACTTAAAAAAGGGATCATCAAACCTTCTAAATCTCAATGGAGTTGCTCAACCTTCTATGTTAACAAGAACACTGAAAAGGAAAGAGGAGCCTCAAGGCTCGTAATAAATTATAAACCCCTTAACCAAGCATTAAAATGGATTAGGTACCCGATCCCTAATAAAAGAGATTTATTAAAAAGAACTTATAATGCTAATATTTACAGCAAATTCGACATGAAGTCAGGATTCTGGCAAATCCAGGTCGAAGAAAAGGATAAGAATAAAACAGCCTTCAATGTCCCTTTCGGACAATATGAATGGAATGTAATGCCTTTTGGGCTTAAAAATGCCCCTTTCGAATTTCAGAACATTATGAATAACATATTCAACCCTTATAGCCAATTGATTGTCTATATCGATGATGTTCTAGTATTCTCAGATAATATGGAACAACATTATTGTCACGACCCGAACCGGGGCCCGTGACTGGTGCCTTACCCCGGGCACCCTCGTGATACAACATCAGAGAGAATCAGCGGAAATAAAAACATAAACATGAAACAAGAGACATGATAAATAAACAGCCAACCAAAGCGGTTGCCTCAGATATATTCATAAAACCCAAGCTTATCCTTTTTACAAACTCGCCACAACAAGCATTTCTGCACTTAAGAAGTGACAATAACTATGACGGACAGTGGCCCCGCCATACCTCAATATACAAGAACCTGCTGACTGTGGTAACATACCAAAAGATAAGCCTCCGAGAAACGGGGCTTCCTGATACGAATCGTGATCCTATGAGCGAGATCCACAACCGATGTATTCTACTGCGCAGATGAACGCACTTCAAGGAGGTCAAGATAACAGTACCAAGTATGTGAAATCAAAATATCAGAAATGAAATCATAACGCCATATAAAGCAGAGACATGTATGATAACCAAACTACACCATAACATAAAAGCAAATATGTCAAGTCGTGGACTCACGCCTCAAAGTCATCCTCATGCCCGTGGAACTCCTTCCTCACCGCCAGTGATCTAGGTACAAACCATGTGATACGATAACATGTCTCGCCCATCTCATGGACCCGATAGAAACGTGTGGAATACATTCCGGTTTATCTCACGAACTCGGTAGTCGGATGGAATACATTCCTGGCCCATCCCACGGACGCGGTAGTCGAGTGAAATACATTCCTGCTCATCCCGTGAACGCGTAATGAGTGAAATACATTCCTGCTCATCCTATGAACGCGTAGTCGAGTGAAATACATTCCTGCTCATCCTACGAACCTAGTCGAGTAAAATACAAAAATTGCAAAACAAGGCTAAAACACGCAAACATAAGCAAGTTACACACAACTTAAAGTAATAACATTTAATGCCAAAATCCTGCTTCGATTCCTAAAGTATTACATACATTAACTCTTTTAAAAAGATACGTTTCTTTCACAAAAGTCACACAATGTTCGTAGTATAAAATAGAGTGACTATCTTTTAAGTAAACCAAACCACTTCCCTTGTAAAATCAAGTAACACATTATTTTCCAAACGTTCAAGTTTGCCTAATTTCAAATGCTCAAGTTTCTCATTTTCGAAAGGTTTCGTAGTTCATAGTTTTAATCACTTAAGAATATAATTCTCCTTTAAAACAAATTTGAGAAACATATGCCTTATGTGTGAGTAGGTTGTTTGTCACGACCCGTTCCGGGGCCCGTGACTGGTGCCTTACCCCGGGCACCCTAGTGATACAACATCAGAGTAATCAGCGGAACATAAAACACATGCATGAAACAAATGAAGTACAAACAGTAATCTGAGGAAAACTTGCCTTTCGGCATATATATAAATAACAACTTTTTTCAACATGAACAGTTTAATCCTTTTTACAAACCTCGCCACAACAAAGATTACTGCACTTAAGAAATGATATGACAACAATGGCGGGACGGGTTCCCGCCATACCTCGAATGTAAATACCTACAACAACAGGGACTATACCACCGATAAGCCTCCGAGAAACGAGCTTTCCCAAACGCAACTGTCACCCTAAGAGCGAGGATCAATGATCGTGTACCTTACCGCAGATGAACGCACCCCGGGCGAGGTCAAACAGTACCAAGTATGTGAAATCAAAATAACATCAGAATGAAATCATAGTAGTCTATACAAAGCAGGAGACATGTATGATAACCAAATTACAGTTCACAATAAATAAGCAGTCATGTCAAGTCAGGGACTCACGCCCTCAAGTCATCACTCAAATTTAACAATGGGTCTCACGCCCACAACATCAATCGTGCCCGTGGAACACATTCCTCACTGCCGGCAGTCTATGATATGAAAGCACCAAGGAACACACATGAACACCAGGTCCCACCTGTGTTATAATAAAACTGTACGGGTAAGTACGAAGGCATAGCCGACTACTAAAATCCACGCATCAACAAGGTCATAAATCGTGTCATGATATCCGCTTGCACCGTCACATGATGAAAGCCGGTCACTCGCTCGCAGATCAAATGCGCTGCCTAGCCTCGAACTTCCGCAGACTCGCATAGGCCAACCTCATAGGCCCGCATGAGGTATAACCCCGCATCGAGGGTAGCTACTCCCCGGCATCGTCCTGGACTCGCAGTCCGCATGGCCACAAAGACCGCATGACCACAAGGGCCGTAAACTAACCTGGAACTCCCGTAGTTCCGCATGGATCCCCTGGACCCGCATGAGGTATTCTCGAATCATGGTCCTGCATCACCGAGTCTACCCCAGACGGAGGCGCAACCTCGGACACAAGTCAAGGCGAGTGGTACAATACCAACATAACTGATAGTCAAACAACTTTAAAGCGCAATGAGGAAAACCCCTTTACACT
Organism: Przewalskia tangutica; assembly: GCA_029844215.1. Lineage (NCBI taxonomy): Eukaryota > Viridiplantae > Streptophyta > Magnoliopsida > Solanales > Solanaceae > Przewalskia > Przewalskia tangutica. The sequence goes on along the minus strand of CM056725.1, from coordinate 40,049,276 downwards.
AACATCACAAGATACTAACACACGTAAAGATCCTAACATGTTTACTTATCAAATCAACAAGAAAGTATTACAAGGCTATCACAAACCAATCCAATCAAGTTATTCACACAAGGTACTTTCTATTAACAAGTTCGGGTATCCATCCCCAAAGTACTTCATACATTAAATCTTTAAAAGATCCGTTCCTTCCACATAAGTCACACAATACCCGTAGTATAAAATAGAGCGATCGTTTTTTAAGTAAACCCAAAACACTTACCTTTGTAAAATCAAGTAACAACATTATTTTCCAAACGCCCAAGTTTGCCTAATTTCAAAATGCTCAAGTTACTTATTTTAGAAAGGTTTCATAACTCATAGTCTTAATCTCTTTTAAAACATTTGAGTAACATAAGTCTTATGAGTGAATAGGTTATTCTTGTTTATAATAATCTTACTACAACAGCCATGACCTAGAAAATGTAATATCATTTTGTCTCATCTTAGTTTCTATGCAGATGGAGGTTTCTACTGGTTTTAATAATACAACTCATTAGTCAGTACATTTTCCTTTATTAACGCTTAGTTGGTTTGGCGATACACATTCGATTTCCAAATCAAGAAAACATTCTTAAGCCGTTATACCTAACTTCCCATAAAGCTAGTATAACTCTTAAGTTTTCAAAACCAAGTATTACTCTCCTTCAAAACGATTTATAAATCTTTTGAAATACATCAAGTTCTTTATTATAACAAGCCAGTTATAATTCACATCAGTTACCTTTTAAAACCACAAAGTATTTTCTTACCTACATAAAGCTGTTATAACCAACTTCCCATAAAGCCATTATAACACTCTATGTTTTGAACCAACCAAACTCATTTAACACATGTACGTCTACCGTACTACATAGTTCACACATATCATGCTGTAAGAGATAGGAAGAGGTTCACATACCGCAACGAGTATCGACAATAAGCAAAATGCTCCAAGTACTACAACCTTGCTAGCCCTTTCCACTCCTCAAGTAGAATACGCTACTCTTAGTACTTTCACCTAAAAAGGTCACAAACGTCTATTAACTTCAAAACACAAGGTTCCATTTCTCTACGTAAAATTAAGAAGACTCTCCCCGCAACAACAGAAATCTCCTCCTCTATCGAGGCCGCCACCAAGCCAACCGTGGGGTTTATACGCCTAACCGGACGTGTACAATTCTACTCAAGAATACTACACAAGTCTCATCGCAATACACCCTATGTACATACAGTTCAGTTCTTTTCTTTATTCTTCAGGCTTAAGTCAAAAGACATTGCCGCAGTACTAAGCTTAGTTCTATATATAGTATGCTTCAACTATATATTCTAACATGTAATTTCCAATTACAATTAGAGGGACAAGATAATTACCTCGATAAGCCCATAATTATCCAAGTATAAATGTCGATCCTTAGCAACGCTTAGCTCCTACTCCGGGTGCTCCAACCCGCTCCAAACAACCCTTAGAAGTTCTAACCAACTTCTACTTAAATACTTCAATCAATCAATGAAGATTTCCTTAGGGTTTCAGTTTGAGACAAAAAGGACATACGGTAGTATTTCCGGGCTCTACGTATAGAGGTTTCTTTGGAATACTACAAGGTATACGGCTAAGGTAATTTGGGTATAGTAACAATACTTTTGAGAGTATTTCTACCAAGAGGGGGGTTATTTATACGAGACACCACCACAAGGGGGGGGGTGTATACCCCTCGGCCTACCCCACTAGGGGGGGGAAACTCTCGGCCAAGGGGAGGAGGTGCTCTCGGCCAAAGGCCTCACAAAGGGGAGGGACTCTCGCCAAGACACTACACTAAGGGGAAGAAGCTTTCAAGACTTAGAGATTTTGGGATGAAGAAGTCTTCACAAGGGATGGGTATTTATAGGTCAAGCAAAGGCCTATATATGGACAAGATCTAGCCAAGTGCTAGGCAAGTGTAGTGCCAAGATATGCCCAAGTGCCCCCGAGTCACTACTCCTTAAAACCCTCACAAATATCTACCAAAACATCTACCCACTTGACACCCCAAATCGTCCAAGCCGCCCCACTTGTTTCCAATGAGGTGACACATGTCACCCTCCCGTTGGTCCAAGATGTTCGCCTCTCGGAAAAATCCGCAAAAATAAGAAAAGACATAGCCGAATTTTCCTCGCAAGTTATGTAAAACGTTTAGTTAAAAACGACTCTAACCAAAGGTCAGGCACAAATGTCATTCGGCTAAGCCACCTAGGCGGGGTGACACGTGTCACCTCCTATTGCCCAAAAATAAAACATCTTCGAAAATATCCACAATGGCCAAAATCTCAAAACAAAGTGGGCTCTACAAAACCAGAATTTCTCCGTGGGCCCCACGTGACCATTTCCGAAAATAAAATTCCATAATACTCTAATATTCCAGGAAGTCCGAATACCAAATCTGGGAATCCAATTCCCATTAACGAACCTTTTTCCTTCACAAAAAAACCGGAAACTTTTCCGTGGAAAAATCACCTCTTTCTTCCTTTCCAATCTTTCTGTCGTATTCTCGTACGTACGTCCTCGCATACATACCCTGGAACTACGGGGTATAACATTGTTCTTGTCTATTACAATCTTATAAAAGCAGCCATGATCTAGGAAATGTAATATCATTTTGTCTCATCTTAGCTTCTATGCAGATGGAGGTTTCTACTGGTTTTAATAACAATTAGTCAATACATTTCCTTTATTAACGCTGCAATGGTTTGTTCGATACTTAATCTCATTTCCAAATCAAGAAACATTATTCTTTTAAAACCAACTACTCATTACTCGCGAATGAGGTTTTTACAACATTTTAACAAAATTCATAACAAGTCAAACTAAGTCAAGTCTCTTAACTTTCAAAATCAAGTCGTGTATAAGTCAAGTCTCTTATCTTTCAAGATCAAGTCTCTTAACTTTCAAAATCAAGTCGTGTATAAGTCAAGTCTCTTATCTTTCTACAATCAATAAACCATTCTTTTACCTACATAAAGTCGTTATAACTAACTTCCCATAAAGCTATTATAACACCCTATGTTTTAAACCAACCAAATCACTTAGCACATGTACGTCTACCGTACTACATAGTTCACAACAATCATGCTAGAAAAGATAGGAAGAGGTTCACATACCTCGCGATGATTATCGACAAATAGCAAAACGCTACAAGTACTTCAACCCGTCGGCTACTCCTTAAGCCAAGTAGATCACGCCACACGTAGTACTCCACTCCTAAAATGGTCATAGTACTTCTATCAAACCTTTCTTACCATCAAGACTTATACCAATAAAAGCCCTCTAATTCTACGGAAAATTCAAAAGACTTCCCGCTTTTACTCACTTTTCCATCTTTCTCCAAGGCCCGAATAACCGTAATATATATACCATATATATATATAAGGCGTAATAATTAAACAACATAAAGAAGGATTACACGCCCAAACGGTAACGCGTTTACTATCACGCCCATAATAACAACAAGTAAAAGAAGGGGATTACGCGCCAAACGGTAACGGTTTACTATCACGCCTTCATAACAATACAATAATTAAAAGGGGATCACACGCCAAAACTAACGCGATTGAACAATCTTCCCTTAATGTAAATGTAAATACTGATCCAAAGTAAATACGGTCCAAAGTAAATCATCCAAAGTAAATACAAATTAAAGTCCCAAAGTAAATACAGTCCTTAAGTTGGGGTCCTTGGCCAACTTTGTCCATTTTACTTATCCAATCACTTCATTAGTCATCCAACTTATATTCCATCTTAATATAAGTTATAGTTACTTTGTTAATTACTTCTTCACAATTAAGATACGTTTTTACCATTTTAATGGCAAACGGCCAATCCTTTCTTTTAACAAGTTAACAAGATCCAACTTTTCCAAACTTTACTCCATATTTTATATACTCCATAATATACTTATAATATATGTATAATGACCAATTCACAAAGAGGTTAAGGTTTACTACCTCAAATAGCCCAAAATTATCCAAGAACTTAATGTCGCTCCAAGAAAGTCTTAGCTCCAAATCTTTCCGTTCCAATCCGCTACAAGCAACCCATAGAAGCTCCTAACCAACTTCTCTTCAAGAACCAACTCCAAAAAGTGAAGAACACTTAGGGTTTCCAACTAGTAAGTTTCGGCCAAGGCATGAACAATAGGTTAGGGTGTGAAATCTTTTCCAACTCTTGGTACACAATCTTCCTAACACCTTAGGGAAGAACACTTGAGAGTTTAAGAATTGTTGGACAAATTTAGGTCAAGAAATGGGCTCAAAAACGAGAGCAAGGTCAAGGGAGAAGGGAGGGAATTTCTTGTCTTGAAATGGTTAAGTGTGGAAGTTTTCATCAACTAAGGGTGCATATATAGGACAACCAAGGGCTAGGATGAAGGCAAGTGTGTGGTTGAGATTGGGGACAAGTGTGTGTGGGTCCCACAAGCCACTTGTCCACACAAAATATCTAGCAAGACTTGGCCACACAAAATATCTAGCAAGACAAGGCCACTTGTCTTGCCACTTGTTAGAAAATTTCGGCCCTGAGGCCACCTAGGGGTGACACGTGTCGCCTCCTACTGGGCCCAAAATATTTCATCTTAGAAAATATCCATAAAGGCAAAAATCTCGAAAACAAAGTGGGCCCCACAAAACCGTAAATTTCTCCCGTGGGCCCCACGTGACCAATTCCGGAAATAAAATTACATAATTCTAATATAATTCAAGAAGCCCAAATACCAAATCTGGGAATCCAATTCCCATCAACGAACCTTTTTCCTTCACAAAACCCGGAAACGTTTCCGTCGAAAAATCACATCTTTCTTTCTTTCCAAAATTTCTGTCGTATTCTCGCACGTACATCCTCACCTATATACCCTGGAACTACGGGGTATAACATTCTTCCCCCCTTAGAAACATTCGTCCCGAATGTTCCTTCTAAGTCTCCAAACGTACTTGTGTCGGTATAGTCTTCACTACTATACTTACAAAATCGATCATGCCACCAATGGCCAGAATATAACATGTGCGCAAAACTCAAATCCAAGCCAACGAGGAATCATTTCTAATCTCACAACAGCTCCCACTAGCTTCAATTTACTCTAAGGCCATTCCCGGCCTTCACGATCCGATTCTGGTCGAACGCATCCACGAACCCGTACGATGGTTACCTAAACCTGGGCCTAGCACCTCGTGACCTACCACTGGCGGGACCACTCGAATCGACCCGCTGGCCGGGTTGCGGGTTGACACGCAACCTTGCCTCAACCCGACCCATTTGCCGCGCCAAACTCTTGTTCCCCGATCCGGAACAATCTCACTAATCAAGTTACGCAAACCTAGTGGTCTTTTTATCATAACTATCCTTATATAATTCACACCACTCGGGGACTTATCACACAATTTTTTTACCCCTCGTATACTATGCACTCCGACAAAGGTCAATCATAAAAAAATCTTTTACTCAAGACGGCCTCGCATCTAAGGTCTCCACTTATAATATTCTAAGGTTCACACCTTCCATGACCCCAAAATTACCTCTTCAACTAGTCATGTTCTCTAAGTTATACTTAACACAATGCTATCTGTACATAGCACAAAATAATAAGATCATCATATCGCGCAAACAAAACTCTAGAGGGTTAAGGATATACTTGTATCTACCGCTTCACTCTAATCATAGGCCTGCCCTGCAGGGCGCATAGTATGAAAGCGATGAACACGCCATCGATCCGGTGGGCTGCGTCATCTTGCGGTACCCTCCTATAAGCACATTCTCTCGTCACATGACCCTGACGGCCGCAGGTGAAACAAGCACCAGTAAAAATACGACATTCCCCGGAATGACGCCTGCCACATCGTGCACACTGAGGGGGACATGAATCCTGCTGGCTAGAACTCACGTATATCTGTGAACGAAGCCACGAGTCTGACGGCTCGAATACCCGAACGTCCCGAAGGCGCGGAGGACCACTCAGTCTTGGCGAAAGTGCATAACTAGCTCGCCGAGGCGATCGCCTCAAGTTACCAAAGGACCTGCTGTTCGCCTTCCTGCTGATCCGGCCATTCCGTCGACCTCTCCGTGCCTCACATCCAAGTGCATGAGCCTGCATGCGGGCAATGTCCATGCCCGGCTGAAGAGCTACACCCGAACAAGCCTCTGCCAAGTAATCATCGAGCCCGGTGACGTAGCGGTGCACTCTGTCCTCCATCTCGGTCACTAAGGCAGGGACAAACCGAGCCAACGAGTCAAACTCCATGTTGTACTCCCTAACCGACGCCGTGCGCTTAACGTCAAAAATCGGCCCGAGCCCTCCTCATGTGGAGGCAAGAAATGTGCAAGAAATGCCCTTGAGAACTCGCCCCAACTGCTGGAGCGCATGTTCCCCTCGGGGATTCCATGAATCAAACCGATCGGCGGTATCACGCGGTGATGCGAACCAATACCACCGACTCTGCCTCTGAGACTCTGATCACTCTCATGATCCGCTGTAGCTGTCGGATAAACTCCTGAGGGTCATCCTCAGCTCTCGATCCATAGAACGCTGGCGGGCTACAACTCAGAAAGTCCCGTAGTCTCAAACATGCGCTCGGGGTGAACTACGGTGCTCTTTGGGATCGAGCTGCTGCGTCGGCCTCTCTCATATCGGCCACGACCACGGCGATGGCGCCATCTCCTTGTACCCCATCTCATCTGCTCCAGGCTGTGGGACTGGAGGCTCAGGTACTGTAGTCTCAGCAGCTACTGTTGCGGCTCTAAACTCTGCCGGCGCGGGCGGCGTCGCAAAACTCGCCGTCGGAAGCACTATCTCAGGTAACGACTGGGCCTCTGCCCCGGTAACCCTCCGTGCTCTACTCACAGCTCCCTCGGCTGCCTTGCCCTTCTGGGCCCCGATTGTCTTGCGTGGAGGCATAACTGGCACATAAGAATACGTCAGAGGGAGTCCAACTTATAACACAGCTCTAAGGCACGATCTCAGAGTGAGAAGAATAGAAACCAATCCTAAATGTCCTCTGACCTCACGATTATAGATGTGGTGCACAACACACCGATAATCAAGACTCTACTGACACGGTCTGTAGACACTTTACGAGGACTAAGCGCTCGATACCACTTTTGTCACGACCGAATCGGGGCGTGATCGTGCCTTACCGGGCACCTCGTGATACAACATCGAGAGAATCGTGAAATAAAAACATAAACATGAAACAAGAGACATGATAAATAAACAGGCCAACCAAAGCAGTTGCCTTACGTATATATTCATAAAACCCGAGCAGTTATCCTTTTACAAACTCGCCAGCAGTACTACGGACCTGCAGAAGTGACAATAACTATGGCGGGACAGGGCCCGCCATACCCACGAATGTACAAGAACCTGCTGACTCAGGGTAACATACCAAAAGATAAGCCTCGGAGAAACGGGGATTCCCAATCTGTTGGCTGTGATCCTATGGCGAGGATCCACAACCGATGTACCTCTACTGCGGCATGAACGCGGCCCAAGGAGGTCGATGCAACAGTACCAAGTATGTGGCGAAAAATCACGTAAATGAAATCATAACGATCATATAAAACAGGAGACATGTATGATAACCAAACTACCCCTCATAACATAAAAGCGATCATGTCAAGTCGTGGACTCACGCCTCAAAGTCATCCTCGTACGTGGAACTCCTTCCTCACCGCGATCTAGGTACAAACCATGTGATACGTATAACATGTCTCGGCCCATCTCATGGACCCAGTATAGAAACGTGTGAAATACATTCCCGGTTCATCTCATGAACTCGGTAGTCGGATGGAATACATTCCCGGTCCATCCCATGGATGCGGTAGTCGAGTGAAATACATTCCCGGTTCATCCCATGAACGCGGTAGTCGAGTGAAATACATTCCCGGTTCATCCTATGAATGCGGTAGTCGAGTGAAATACATTCCCGGTTCATCCCATGAACCGGTAGTCGAGTAAAATACAGTACTTGCACAACAAGGCTATCACACGCAAACATAGGCAAGTTACACACAACTTAAGGTACTATCATTTTATGCCAAAATCCGGTTCGACCTAAAGTATTACATACATTAACTCTTTTAAAAAGATACGTTTCTTTCACAAAAGTCACACAATGTTCGTAGTATAAAATAGAGTGACTATCTTTTAAGTAAACCAAAACACTTCCCTTGTAAAATCAAGTAACACATTATTTTCCAAACGTTCAAGTTTGCCTAATTTCAAATGCTCAAGTTTCTCATTTTCGAAAGGTTTCGTAGTTCATAGTTTTAATCACTTAAGAATATAATTCTCCTTTAAAACAAATTTGAGAAACATATGCCTTATGTGTGAGTAGGTTGTTCTTGTCTATTACAATCTTATAAAAGCAGCCATGATCTAGGAAATGTAATATCATTTTGTCTCATCTTAGCTTCTATGCAGGTGGAGGTTTCTACTGGTTTTAATAACAATTAGTCAATACATTTCCTTTATTAACGCCGCAATGGTTTGTTCGATACTTAATCTCATTTCCGAAATCAGTAAAACATTATTCTTTTAAAACCAACTACTCATTACTCGCGAATGAGGTTTTTACAACATTTTAACAAAATTCATAACAAGTCAAACTAAGTCAAGTCTCTTATCTTTCAAGATCAAGTCTCTTAACTTTCAAAATCAAGTCGTGTATAAGTCAAGTCTCTTATCTTTCAAGATCAAGTCTCTTAACTTTCAAAATCAAGTCGTGTATAAGTCAAGTCTCTTATCTTTCTACAATCAATAAACCATTCTTTTACCTACATAAAGTCGTTATAACTAACTTCCCATAAAGCTATTATAACACCGTATGTTTTAAACCAACCAAATCACTTAGCACATGTACGTCTACCGTACTACATAGTTCACAACAATCATGCTAGAAAAGATAGGAAGAGGTTCACATACCTCGCGATGATTATCGACAAATAGCAAAACGCTACAAGTACTTCAACCCGTCGGCTACTCCTTAAGCCAAGTAGATCACGCCACACGTAGTACTCCACTCCTAAAATGGTCATAGTACTTCTATCAAACCTTTCTTACCATTGAAGACTTATACCAATAAAAGCCCTCTAATTCTACGGAAAATTCAAAGACTTCCCGTTTTACTCACTTTTCCATCTTTCTCCAAGGCGAATAACGTAATATATATACCATATATATATATAAGGCGTAATAATTAAACAACATAAAGAAGGGGATTACACGCCCAAACGGTAACGCGGTTTACTATCACGCCTCCATAATAACAACAAGTAAAAGAAGGGGATTACGCGCCCAAACGGTAACGCGGTTTACTATCACGCCTTCATAACAATACAATAATTAAAAAGGGGATCACACGCCCAAACGGAACGCGATTGAACAATCTTCCCCTTAACAGAAATGTAAATACAGTCCAAAGTAAATACAGTCCAAAGTAAATACTGTCCAAAGTAAATACAGTCCAAAGTAAATACTGTCCTTAAGTTGGGGTCCTTGGCCAACTTTGTCCATTTTACTTATCCAATCACTTCATTAGTCATCCAACTTATATTCCATCTTAATATAAGTTATAGTTACTTTGTTAATTACTTCTTCACAAGTAAGATATGTTTTTACCATTTTAATGGCAAACGGCCAATCCTTTCTTTTAACAAGTTAACAAGATCCAACTTTTCCAAACTTTACTCCATATTTTATATACTCCATAATATACTTATAATATATGTATAATGACCAATTCACAAAGAGGTTAAGGTTTACTACCTCAAATAGCCCAAAATTATCCAAGAACTTAATGTCGCTCCAAGAAAGTCTTAGCTCCAAATCTTTCCGTTCCAATCCGCTACAAGCAACCCATAGAAGCTCCTAACCAACTTCTCTTCAAGAACCAACTCCAAAAAGTGAAGAACACTTAGGGTTTCCAACTAGTAAGTTTCGGCCAAGGCATGAACAATAGGTTAGGGGTGTGAAATCTTTTCCAACTCTTGGTACACAATCTTCCTAACACCTTAGGGAAGAACACTTGAGAGTTTAAGAATTGTTGGACAAATTTAGGTCAAGAAATGGGCTCAAAAACGAGAGCAAGGTCAAGGGAGAAGGGAGGGAATTTCTTGTCTTGAAATGGTTAAGTGTGGAAGTTTTCATCAACTAAGGGTGCATATATAGGACAACCAAGGGCTAGGATGAAGGCAAGTGTGTGGTTGAGATTGGGGACAAGTGTGTGTGGGTCCCACAAGCCACTTGTCCACACAAAATATCTAGCAAGACTTGGCCACTTGTCCACACAAAATATCTAGCAAGACAAGGCCACTTGTCTTGCCACTTGTTAGCAAATTTCGGCCATGAGGCCACCTAGGGGGGTGACACGTGTCGCCCTCCTACTCGTCCAAAATATTTCATCTTCCGAAAATATCCATAAAGGCAAAAATCTCGAAAACAAAGTGGGCCCCACAAAACCGTAAATTTCTCCCGTGGGCCCCACGTGACCAATTCCGGAAATAAAATTCCATAATTCTAATATAATTCAAGAAGCCCAAATACCAAATCTGGGAATCCAATTCCCATCAACGAACCTTTTTCCTTCACAAAACCCGGAAACTTTTCCGTCGAAAAATCACATCTTTCTTTCTTTCCAAAATTTCTGTCGTATTCTCGCACGTACATCCTCACCTATATACCCTGGAACTACGGGGTATAACAATTATAAACACCTAAACACTTTTGTTAAAACCACAAAACATAACGGTTTAGCAGTAAGTGCCAAGAAGATAAAACTCTTTCAGACAACCATCAGGTTCTTAGGTCACGACCTTTATCAAGGAACCTACAAACCAATCTGCAGAGCCATAAAGTTCTCTACTAAATTCCCCCAATGAAATCTTAGATAAAACACAGCTACAAAGATTCTTAGGAAGTCTTAATTACGTAGCAGATTTTATCCCAAAAGTTAGACAGATATGTGAGCCTTTGTATAAAAGACTCAAAAAGAACCAGATCCTTTTGGTCAAGAACGGACTCAGAGTCACAAACAGGTGAAAGAAATAGTCCAGAAACTCCCATGTCTAGGTATCCCAAATCCGGACGCCTTTATGATAGTTGAGACTGATGCTTCTGACATCGGTTACGGTGGTATCCTTAAACAAAGAATATCTCTTGAATATGCTGAACAATTAGTAAGATTCACTTCTGGAATTTGGAACCAAGCACAAAAGAATTACAGCACAGTTAAAAAAAGAAATTTTATCTATAGTGCTATGTATCACAAAATTCCAAGATGATTTGGTCAATAAAGAATTTTTGTTAAGAGTCGACTGCAAAGCAGCCAAAGACATTTTGCAAAAAGATGTTAAAAATTTAGTATCAAAACAGATTTTTGCCAGATAGCAAGCTTTATTATAGAGTTTTGATTTTAAAATAAATTTTATAAAAGGTGAAGAAAACTCTCTACCAGATTTTCTGACAAGAGAATTTTTATAGGGAAATAATGAGGCCAGGCTACCCGGGCTTACGCCCGATACAACCTCCCTTCCTAAATAAACCAGAAGAAAAATTGAAGCAGCCTTTTAAACCAGAAAGCTCGAGCAAAGTTTTGCACAAACCAAGTGGGCAAAATATGTTCACAGTCCTTGGGAATTTCCCAATAATACCAGTTCTCCCTAAAGAGCCAACCCAGAAAAAACAGGTGCAACCTTTCAAGGCCACGCCTTCGAAAACCCAAAGCAAAGGTAATTACCGAATGATTCCTCCAGAGTCATACTCAGAAGCAGTAAAACCAGCAACCCCACTGAAAAAGGAGCCTCCAGCCCCTATTCCGAAATGGGAGTTCATTCCAGCACAGGTTTTGCCAATAATGGCATTGGACAAACAATATAAAAACTTCAGGGTACAGGACCTCCTAAAACCTTGTTATACAGACCACCAACACGTGGATAACCAAGATCCAATGAAGACAAGAAGGTATTATGAGTGCATTTTAGTGGACACAGACTCCATTGAAATATAACATAAATATTTTGATAAAACATGAGGAATTGAATATTCCAAGTTCACGATTAAGAAGATTTTAAGTCCATTTAACTGGTATGTAGATCACCTACAAACACCAATACCGTTATCTGAGACTCATAGACCTCAAACTTATAATTGGTATGATTATAAAGACGCATGGTTTAACTTCCTATATGTACGTCCAAACACCCATACATGGTTTAAAAAATATGTCGAGAGCATGAAAGAAAAGGTCATCCCCAGATGGTTCTACGAATGGTGGAACATATTCGGAGGGAATTTACAGGTGGTAGCCCCGAGCTTCCAAAATCTGTATATGAATTTTATCCAGAAACAACAGATTTCTACTCTACCAGAGCACATTAAATTGTGTAAATTCTTTATTAATAAACGGATTTCATATATCATAAATTGGACGTTCGATATCCAAGAAACGAAGAGGATTAAATATTTAAGTAAGACCATCAAATCAAAGGATGAAGTCCTAAAGTGAAAGAAGAAAAACTGAAGAAAAAGGGGTCTTCCTCAGAAGAAACCTCCAATTCAAAAACAGAAACCAGAAGGAAGCTCCTAGAAGCTTTAGCAAAATTAGAAGATGACGAAGATGTGGCATCTAACCACAGTGAGACAGACAACGACGACATGCTAATCCCACGTGGAATCGCACAAGCCTACGCAAATGCATATCTCCTAAAGTAAAGCAGATAGTGACACTTGCCTCTTCGGAAAAGCAGAAAACATGAAGCAGACATAAAGAAGAAAAGGACATAAAGAAGACAATGACGTTTGCCCTTTAGAAAAAGCAAAGACGCCCTTTCAAAAAAGCAGGAGACAAGGAATCTTAGCCCCCACTTGTTTTAATCTTAACCGTCCACCTGTTAGGACGATGATTCATTCGAGGCCTATTTAAGGCTCTCAACTTGTAACTTGTAAGGCATTCGGAAATATCCCTCTCTCTCTCTATATCTCCCTGCCTGATCTTATGTATTTTCCCATGCTTTGAAATAAAATTGTAAGTTTTATTATTTACTACTCCTTTACTTTCTGTATTATAAATTGATAATCAAAAGATGAATGACACTTCGATGCTATCACTCAACCAAAAGTAGAACCAAAGAGTTCTAACATCGAACAAATAATTCAGCATTTAGACGGATCGATTGACTTAAAAATTTTAAAGTCAAATTCTAAATCCTCAGGAAGATACTCCTTCGCAACATCTTCTTCTAAACCCCGGGAGGAGGAAGAGTCTGATATTTCTGGCGAAACTATTTTCGAACGAAAAGTTCAGGGAATAGACTATTCGTCGGCCATACCCAAAGTCTATTATCGTCCAATCGATAAAAGGACTAAGATCCCCACGAAGCGAAATGCATGGTGGTGACAGCCTTGGCACTATTAAACAAGATATAGATTTTAAAATCGATTTCAAAACCCTTGATAAATTATGGGTAGACCCAGAAAATGTCATTAAAAGGAAATGGTATGTAAGCACTTTCTCACTCAAAGAGAGAAGAGCTTTTAGAGAACAATGGATCAACGACATGAACATAATTAACGCTAATATAGAATTTTTTAGGTGGTTTCAAATCACGGATAAACTCAATAATAACAGAGAATCCCTAAGCACTATTGTTAAAAAATGGTTCACAGGCGAAAGGACTGTTGAATCAGTAACTCCACCGTTAGAGCAAAAAAAATCTCTGTAGACGGCGAAATCTTAACAGCCGCTCCCTTTAAAAGGGATATAAAAGGCTCAAGATTAGTCCCGCATGTAGAAGACATTAATAAGATCCTCCAACAGAACAACTATACAAATAAGTTGTTACATGTTGTCTCTAACCAGATTACCCAGGCTAGTAATGCTTCAACCTTCAAAAGTAAACCAATCAAGTCGGAGGAAAGTACACTCCCCGAACCCCTCTTTAAAATTCCACAATTTTCGTTAAGTAACCACCCGAGATTTGGAAAAAAAATTGAAGACAATTTATTGGATAGAATAAGTAATAAATTCAAAGAATTAAAAGTTTCTGAGGAGTCTATGTTACACCCCGTACTTACAGGACATGTTTTAAGGACGTACGTGAGAACTCACAAGTGTTGAGATTTGAGACTTGTAAAATTTTATCGGAATTATGAAATTGTCGGGAAACGTTTTGTTGTGACGAATGGGAGGGCGACACGTGTCACCCCCCCTTAGTGATGCCTTGGTCGAATTAGGCAAGGCCAAAAGGGTCATTTGACCATTAGTGTGATGACCAAGTCTTGCAAATGACTTAGCTTGACATAGTTGACTAAAAGTCCAAGGGCCACATGGGCAAGATCCATGTGAAACTCATCCGAACCACCCATTTGTTCTAATCTTGACCCTCCATGTCCCTATATATTACTACTAGTAGTGAGACAAGTCCACACTTAGCCAAAAATTTGAAGAAATTGAAGAACTCCTAGGCTTTGCTCTTGGGTTCACACACCCAAAGAAGAAAAAAATTTCGTTTCTTGTTCTTTAAGCCCCACACTTTAAACCAAGGTTCATGAGTGTTATGTAAGTGTATCTCAATAGAAAAATCCTGGGAAAAGAGAGTTTTCGTATTAGTCGCAAAGTGAAAACCTAGTGGCTTTCTAGGTTTTGGATTGGAGGTTTGAAGGAAAGTTGTTGGTGTGGCTCTAAGGGTCTCAAGGAGCGGATTGAGGTGTCTTGATGAGGCTCTAGGTTGCTAAGGAGCAACTTCGGTTTTGAAGATTGGATTACAATTCGTTGAGGTATAATCTTGTTCTTCGAAAGTGTTACAAGATTATTTATATTGTTGTTGTTAGCTTTACATGTTGCTAGCATGAAGTTGTTAAGTTGAAGTTTATAAGTATTATGGATTACTTGTAGCTTAAGTTCGAATTGAAAAGTAAGTCATGTTAAGTTGGAATACAAATTGATCGTTTATTAGAAATCGTCGCATGTCACTTACTTAAAGATTATGGTCGTTATAATCAAATGCGACTTGATGTCATGTTATGCTACCAATTTGGGTTGAAATGGAAATTGAATAAGAATTGGTATTGTTGAACTCAAGGTGGCCGAATTTGTACTTGTGGTTTGTAATAGTTTGCTATTCATATGTATTGGACTACCTTCTATATTGTGGTGAGCCAATTGAAATGTATAGTTAATTATTTGTATTGGACTACCTTATAGATTGTGGTGAGCCAATTGGGGCTGTTTGGTTATTGTATTCGGCCTTGAAAAGGTGGCAAAGTAAGTAAAAACAAAGGAGGTGCTGTCCGATTTTCCGTAGAATTTAGCGACTTAGCACCTAGAATATTCTACGTTTGAAATAAGAGGTTAATGGACGTATTATGGCCAATTTAGGTTGAAGTACCAAGTATAGCGTATTCTACTTGAAGGATGGAATAACTAGCAAGGTTGAAGTACTTTGGAGCTTTTTGCTACTTGTCGATAATCGTCGCGAGGTATGTGAACCTCTTCCTTCCTTTGGCATGATTCTATGTATGAAATATACATGTAGTAGTATTTCATGATTTCGTCTACTCTTAGAAGTTAAGAGGTAGTTATGTTGATTTACTCTATGTAAAAGCTACGTCTAAGAAATCCTAAGTCCTTACCAAGTCTTATGGGGGATGTTGGTAAGAGTCGTTAGGAAGTATTTGGAGTCGAGTTGACTTGGCAAATTTACGGCACGAATGAGAATAAGTATCGAACAAGCCATTGCAGCGTTAATAAAGGAAAATGTAATGACAATTAATTATGTTAAAACAAGTAGAATTCTCCATCTGCATAGAAGCTAAGATAAGACAAAATTGTATTACATTTTCTAGATCATGGCTACTTGAATAAGATCGTTATAAATAAGTATAACGTATTCACAACGCACCAAAGTATATGTTACTTAATTTAAAAGAGTTTACGTATGAAGTTTTCAAGACTTTGAAACTGGTTTTCTTAAAAGTTAAGAGACTTGAAGTATTTTGAAAGCTATGTGATTTGATTTGAAAGTATAAGTCTCTTGGTTATAAAAAGAATGAATTAGTTTAAGGCATAAAGTTAGTATGACGGCTTTATGGGAAGTTGGTTATAATAACTTTATGGGAGGTTAAGAGAATGGTTTTCTTCAGTAACATAAACAAGAAATGATTTGAAATAAAGAAGGGCAATTGTTTTAAAGGTACCAATTGCTTAAAGTTTTAAAGAAAGAAGTCACTTGATTTAGAAGCCGGTAATTGCATTTCTAAAAAGTATTGTGACTGGTCGGGAAAAGTAGATATGACTTGATATTACGGTTATTAGTATCTTGGAAGTTTTTTTAAAAGAGAATCATTTTAAAGGACTAGAGGCACGTAGTACGTTGGGTTAAATTCCCGGATTTTATAATGACATGATTAGTGCCTTAAGTAAACAAAAATGAGAGTGTATATGAACAAGCTAATAAGAAGTTAGGGGATTTCTTAACTTGCTTACGTTATGTATGGTAAGCCGGTGGTGCTTATGTTATGTATGGTAAGCCGGTGGTGCTTATGTTATGTATGATAAGTCGGTAGTGCTTATGTTATGTATGATAAGACGGTAGGGCTTATGTTATGTATGATGGCCGGTTGAGTTAGGGTAAGAGTATAAATGAGGGGTAAACCCCCAAGACGTTATACCACCTTCTTCAGGGTAAGAGTATAAATGAGGGGTAAACCCCCAAGACGTTATACCACCTGTTCCGTGGATTTGCTACCCATGATGCGAGGAATACCTCATGCGAGTCCTTATGGTCTTATGCGGGTGAAATAGTCCCATGCGGGCGGGTACAACCTATGCGAGGAATACCTCATGCGGGTCCACAGGATCTATGCGGGTGAAATAGTCCCAGAAGTAGGGGCTTAATGATCTTAGCGGCGGGTGGCGGCTTGATCATGAGCCTCCTATGTTTATGCGATATACCTTCGTGGCGGACTTATGTGATTTTATCGCGTCCCAGTTGGGCCGGTATAAGGCGTTCCTCCATAAAGGGACGAATTAGGTTATGCAAGATCGTAAGTTATATGTTTATGAATGGATGAGTTTTCTTAAGTATGCGTAAGAATTTGACTATACTTTTATGGAAAAATGGGAAAAGATAATAAGCTACGATTAAGTTCATAAGTGGAAATGACACGGCAGGATCTGGTATGTATTTTTATACTTGTCCTTGTCATTCTTTTGTACATTTATGATCATTTCTTATGCGTTATATTTACATTCCATATTAAATTTTTGTTGCGGACCCCTTGGGCTGCGTTCATGCCCGCAGTTTAGGTACGATTGTGGATCCATGAGCTTAGGATCCGGTTGCAAGTCGAGATGGCTCGGTGTTCGGAGTTGTCACGTTTATGTTTATTGAAGTGCAGCGGGGCCTTGTCCCGCCACGATTGTTATGTTAAAACTCTTAAGTGCAGAGCCACATATTGTGGGTCGGTTTGTAAAGAAAAGGCAAGCGCCGTTTATGTATATGACGTCGGAAGGTAGCCCTATCGGCTAACTTTGTTGTTTTATTCTTGTTGTTTTATTTTTAAGTTTCATGTATGTTCCACTGATTATCTCGATGTTTACTGTAAGGGTGCGGGTAGGGCACGATGCGAACCGAGTCGGTCGTGACGATCTACCTCAACGACTGGATAATTGGTCAAAGTCTTGGCGAAGGTTCGATTCAAAAGATAAACAAGATGTCAATAAAATATCAAAATTTGCTGGTCTAGGAAGTAAAAACTTCTACAAAGGACCCACATTTCCTGATATGTTGTTTGAAGAACATACCCCATATATGGCTTCATATTCAGGGAACGAACTCCATGAATGAAACATAGATGGGATGTCCGAAGGACATATTATTAAAGTACTTCATAAAATGGGAGTATGTATTACCAGTTATAAAATAAAAGAACATACAGATGATACCCAACTAGCCACAATCCTAGTTTCAGGTTTCACTGGAATGTTAAAAAATTGGTGGGACAACTACCTAACGGAATGAGTAAGGTGTAGCATCATGGATGCAACCACCACTATCCAGATAAGGAACATCGATAACAGATATAGTAATGAAGTCCATAAGGACGCCGTAGCAACTTTACTATACTGTATAGGTAAACACTTCATTGGAGAGTCGAAACTATTCCAAGATAAAAGTCTAGAAATACCTAATAACCTAATTTGCCCAAAGTTACATGACTTTAAATGGTATAAAGACATATTCCTTAACAAAGTAATGCTAAGGACCGACTGTAATAATGATTACTGGAAAGAAAGATTTATCAGTGGACTACCTAAACTTTTTGCTGAAAAAGTAAGAACCACCATAAGAAATAAATACAATGGCGAAACTCCTTATAGTTTCATGACATACGGAGACATAGTCAGATTTATTAATCTAACAGGTTTAGAATTATGTAATACAATAAAACTAAATAATCAAATACAAAAATCCACCAAAGGAGAGTTAGGAAGTTTTTGTGAAGACTTCGGATATGTTAAGCTTTCTGCTCCATCAAAGAGCATCAAAAGAATGAAGAAAAGGCATAACATATCCCGCCCCAAAACTTATAAAAAGAATTATACTCCTAAAAAGAATTATAAGAAAAGAAACATCAACAAAAATACCAGGAAAAAGGGTAAATGTTGGAATTGCGGGAAAGCATGCCACATGGCTAATAATTGCAAAGAACCCAATAAAAAGAAGGATAAGATTAATGTCATGACCCGTTCCGGGGCCCGTGACTGGTGCCTTACCCGGGCACCCAAGTAGTCATACATCAGAGAAATCAGCGGAAAATAAAACAACCAAAATGTGAAACAGTATAAATAAGACACAGTTTCTGGGAAAAAGTTGCCTTTCGGCATATATGTATATAAGTACCCCAAAATGAACAGTTACATCCCAACCTTACAACAGGTCTACAGACCTCTAAGAGTTTAAAACAACAATGGCGGGACAGGGCCCCGCCATACCCCTGAATACAAATATCTACAACGACAGGGGACCATACCAAAATGCTAAGCTTCCGGAGAAACGGAGCTTTCCCAACGCTGAAACGGTGATCCTAAGAACGGGAATCAACAGTAGGAGTACCTTTACCTGCGGCATGAACGCAGCCCCCCGAAGGAGGTCGATAACAATTGCAGTATGTGAAACTGAAAATACTGTAAATGAAATCATAGTAGTCTATATAAAGCAGGAGGCATGTATGATAAGCCAAAACTACAGTTCACAATAAATAAGCAGTCACGTCAAGTCAGGGACTCACGCCCTCAAAGTCATCATAAAACCGTACGGGGTAAGTACGAGGGCATAGCCGACTACTAAAAACCCCCAGTACAACAAGGTCGTAAACTGTATCATGAGATCTGTCTAGACCGTCACATGATCAAAGCTGGCCACTCGCCCGCAGTATCTAATGTGCGCGTCTAGCCCTGGAACTTTCCGTAGCTCCGCATGGGCCACTCCAATGGCCCGCATGAGGTATTCCCCGCATCGAGGGTAGCTACTCCCCGGCAGCGTCCTGGACTCGCCGTCCGCATGGCCACAAAGACCGCATGACCACAAGGGTCGCATACTAACCTGGAACTCCCGTAGCTCCGCATAGGCCATACAGACCTGCATAAGGTATTCTCGAATCATAGGTCACTAGACCCGCCTGAGTCTACCCCGCATCGGAGGGCAGCTTAACCCCCGGAATCATGAGTGATATAATATCAACATGACAGTTTTATCGTTTAAACAATCTAAGCATAATAAGGGAAAACCCCTCTACACAAACATCACAAGATACTAACTCACGTAGCATCCTAACATGTTTACTTATCAAGTCAACAAGAAAGTATTACAAGACTATCACAAATCAATACAATCAAGTTATTCACACAAGGTACTTTCTACATTATGCTAACAAGTTCGGGTTTTTAGCCCCAAAGTACTTTATGTATTACTCTTTTAAAAGATCCGTTTCATTCACAAAAGTCACACAATACCCGTAGTATTAAAAAAATAGAGTGATTATCTTTTGAAGTAAATCAACACATTTCTCTTTGTAAAATCAAGTAACAACATTCTTTTCCCAACGCTTAAGTTTGCCTAATTTTAATAACTCAAGTTTCTCATTTTCGAAAGGTTTCGTATTTCATAGCTTTAATCCTTTAAAACAATTTGATAAACATATACCCTAAGTGTGAATAGGTTATTATTATTCGTAACAATCTTATTACAGCAGCCATGATCTAGTAAATGTAATATCATTTTGTCTCATCTTAGCTCCTATGCAGATGGAAGTTTCTACTGGTTTTAATAATACTTTATTAGTCACAATACTTCCCTTTATTAGCGCTGCTGTGGTTTGTTCGACGTTTATTCTGATCGGTAAAACATCATTCCTTTTGAAAACCAAAAATACTATTTACTCACTAATGAGGTTTCACACTTTTTAACAAAATTCATATTAGTATAATAAGTCAAGTCTCTTATTTCCTTAAATCAATAAATCGTTCTTTTTATCACTCTTAAGCCGTTATGCCTAACTTCCCATAAAGCTAGTATAACTCTTAAGCTTTTAAAACCAAGTGTTACTCTTCTTTCAAAAAAAGGTTTCTTAATACTTTTGAACTACTTCAGATTCTTTTTATTCGGGCTTAAGTCATAAGACATTGCCGTAATTATTATTCAGGCTTAAGTCCGAAGACATTGCCGTAATTATTATTCAGGCTTAAGTCCGAAGATATTGCCGTAATTATTATTCAGTTAACACACGTACGTCTACCGTACTATATACATATTCTTTAAAATATCATGCTCAAGAGGATAGGAAGAATCACATACCTTCTCGTGAAAACCACCGCCAAGTTGAATATGTCGCGCAGAGTATCGACCTATATCACCAAATCGTCTATCAACGTCTAGGCATCTTGTATAAAGCTCTAAGCAGAGGGTTCACTATTCTATGGACATTTGGGCAGCACTTCCCTACCGGTGAGCTACTCAAGTCTCATTGTGAAACAGTCACATGTAAATCTGATTCTATTATTCTTCTTTTAAACCCTTCTTTGTGATATGATTGATTCTATTCTTTAATATCCTTCTAAGTATTTATACTTATTCCTATACTTCTACAGTATGTATATTCTAATTACAAAAGGAGGATAAGGTTATTTACCTCGGTAAGCCCAATAATATCCTAGATAAAAGTCGCGCCTGAACAAGGTTTAGCTCCTAAGTTGTGCGCTCCGGTAGCTCCAAGAAAACCTTAGAAGTTCTTCACAACTTCTACTAAGGGCTAAGGTATTTGGGCTAGGGTAATTTGGGCATTATAACAATACTAGAAGGCAACTTTTCTACCAAGGGAGGGGGGGTAGTGTTTCGGCTAGGCTAGCTTTAGAGGGGGGGGTTGCTCTCGGCTAGGGCTTCTTAAAGGGGAGGGGTGTGTTTGGACGAAAACAATAGGAGGGAGAGGGAGGGATTTGAGACTTAGAAAGATTGCTCAATTTAGGATGAAATAACTCTTCAACAAGGGGGGTATTTATAGGTCAAGGAATGGCCAACCAAGGGCCAAGATGGTGCCAAGTGCAAGGCAAGTGTAGGGTGAGGATTTAGGCAAGTGTCCTTGGCCAACTTGCACACAAAATATCCTACCAACTCCAAGACAAAATAAGCCAACCCAATCGGCCCTATTGCCGTGTGACATCCATCAATGAGAGGGTGACAAGTGTCGCCCTCTCGTTGGTCCAACGTGCTTCGTCTCTCAGAAAAATCCGCAAAAATTAGAAATGACATAGCCGGAATTTATCCTACGCGAGTTGTGTAAAACGTTTCGTCGAAAAATGACTCTAGCGGGTGTTGTGTAAAAAGTGGAATTCTTCCAAGCCAACTACGGGGGGGTGACAAGTGTAGCCCTCCTACTCGTCCAAAATATTTCATCTTACGAAAATATCCACAATGGCCAAAATCTCGAAAACAAAGTGGGCCTCAAGCAGTAAATTTCTCCCGTGGGCCCCACGTGACCATTTCCGAAAAATAAAATTCCATAATTCTCTAATATTCCAAGAAGTCCGAATACCAAATCTGGGAATCCAATTCCCATTAACGAACCTTTTTCCTTCACAAAAACCGGAAACTTCTCCGTGGAGAAATCACCTCTTTCTTCCATTCCAATTTCAATGTCGTATTCTCGTACGTACGTCCTCGCATACATACCCTGGAACTACGGGGTATAACATTCTCCCCTCCTTAGAAACATTCGTCCCGAATATTCCTTCTAAGTCTCAAAACGAACAGGCGCCAGTATAGTCCTTGCTGCTATACTTACGGAAACATCCATGCCACACCTGGCCGCAACACAACTAGCGCACATACTTATCTCCAAGTCCACGAGGAAAAAATCACCTCTATCACGAAAGCTCCTACTAGAGGTCTAAAAAGATACTCCCTTCGCACCTACTCTTTACAAACGAAATGATCACACCTATGCCTGTAATACATGCCCGCTTCTTTCCATACCACTTTTGTCACTTTGCCTTACTCGTCGTACCCTTCTCGTACACTCGAATTCTTCCTTATCACTTACCATGTTTCGATGCGCTTCACCGACTACGAGTGCCAATAACCTCTTACGGATAAGCTCCACCCTATCCACGCTGTTGAACAAGTGCGAACCAATTGTCACACGCTTACATTGAATCAATCGATCGGCAATCTTACACTAGCGCTTATAAAAGGCTCCAAACGGTGACACGAATCTGAAATGGTAGCTATAATATATACTCAACAAGAGGCGAAGAGTCCTTCTGGCTACTCGAAATCCAACCACTTGCCGAGGGTGAATCGACACCGAGATTCACACGAGTTCCTAACCTTGCACGGTAACTCTTCCGAAAAGAAAGCAGTAGTAACTTGGACTCCACATCGGCCATAAGGTGAAGGTAGGCACCGTGCGACCTTACAACCTTCTTGAAATAATCATCTCGCAACTTTCTACCGAGTACACGGTTTGACTAAAAGATAAGACGGGCTGACCTCATCGGCCCAACTACTGATCGAACGCATCCACGAACTCGTACAATGGTTAACTAAACCTGGGCCTAACACCCTCGTGATCCTAACACAAAGCGGGACCACCACAAACTGACCCCATCACCAAACAGGGCGTGGGTCGACCCGCAACACGGCCTCAACCCGACCCGGTAACGCGCAAAACACTAGCTCCCCGATCCGGAACAATCTCACCAATCACGTTACGAAAACCTAGCGGTCTTCTAAGCTCAACCACCCTCTTTCGTTTCACAACACTCAGGGATTCATCCCATAAAAATATCTCACGTATATTATACACTTTGATAAGGGTCAAACACGAAATAATTCTTTTACCAAAGATGGCCTCGCCTCTAAGGTCTTCTATGTAATATTCTAAGGCTCCCACTCTTTCTGTCCCCCAATCTTACCCGGTTAATTAATCAACAATTCTAATCACACTAACACCATGCTAACCGAAAATAATACTTCAGATATTTGCTACACATATAAATCTCTAAAGGGTTAAGGATATACCTGTATCTACGCGGCACCTCCCCTAGGTCGTCTAGTCAATCCCGCCCTGCTGGGCACATAGCTGGGGAAGGTGATGAACTATCCACTGACCCCGAAGGCTGAGTCCCTACATCCCCG
Organism: Przewalskia tangutica; assembly: GCA_029844215.1. Lineage (NCBI taxonomy): Eukaryota > Viridiplantae > Streptophyta > Magnoliopsida > Solanales > Solanaceae > Przewalskia > Przewalskia tangutica. The sequence continues at coordinate 40,025,548 of CM056725.1, read as the reverse complement.
CCAACTCTGGTTGGACAATTTCTCGCAAAGTGGCCCTGCTGGCCGCAAACAAAACAAGCTGTCGCAGAAGCACGACACTCCCCACGATGACATCGACCACAACGGCCACACCGAGGTGGGGGTGGCCTCCCCTGGCTAACACCCCCTCCTTTCCGAACCACTGCATCCACTGGCCCGATCAGTGGTGAGTCTTCCTACTTGCATCCTTCCTCATAGAACATTCCCTCGCCATATGGCCCTGACGGCCGCAATAAAAACAAGCACCAGTAAAAAGACGGCACTTCCCGGGATGACGCCTGCCACATTGTGAACACTGAGGAAAAACTGATCCCTGTGGAGGGACACTGCTGCGGGCGAGGCGCATGTCTGTCTGCTGCGAGGCGATTCGCCTCGAAGTTACCAAATGATCACGCCAAGCGGGCCTCTTACGCGATCTTGTTTAATCTGCCGATCTCTACCTCTCGGCCCACGCACATAATCTGAACGCATGGCTTGGCTCGTCCACGATCAAGAGCTACTCCCTCACAACCCTTCTTTAGATAAGCATCAATATCCTTGGTATACCGCTACATAAAATACTCTTTGGCTGCCAAGTCCCTTGCTAGTAACAGGGCCGTCTCCTTCCAATCCATATTTTCTACTCCAAGTCGTGGAACTGGAGGTCCAGATGTCATGGCCGCAGTAGGAACTGCTGCCGCTGTGCCAAACTCTGCTGCTGTTGGCGATGTCTCAGAACTCCCCGCATGAAGCATCACCCCAGGTGATGATTGGGCCTGTGCCCTTCTAAATCTCTGTACTCTACTTGTAGCTCCTTCGGCTGCCTTGCCCTTCTGGGCCCGAGTTGCCTGGCGTGGAGGCATAACTGGTAAAGGAAAAGGAATACGTTAGAGGGGTCCAACTTATAACACAGCTCTAAAGCACGATCTCAGAGTGAGAAGAATGGAAACCAATCCTAAATATCCTATAGCCTCCTGATTATTGGTGTGGTGCACAACACACCGATAATCAAGACTCTACTAGATACGTGCGTAGACACTTTCCGAGATTAGCGCTGCGATACCACTTTTGTCACTTTATCGCGAGTCCGCTCAGGACCCAACAAATGGTACCGGGCTGCTTGCGATCCCATACACAATGGCGTGCCATACGGAGAGCCACGGTTCGTGCATGTTCCGTGGTAGAGGCTCGCCTCTTTATACGCTTTCGGAAGGAGGTCGATAACAGTACCAGTATGTGGCGAAAATCGTAAATGAAATCATAGTAGTCTATATAAAGCGGGAGGCATGTATGATAAGCCAAAACTACGATTCTGATAAATAAGCGATCCACGTCAGTCGTGGACTCACGCCTCAAAGTCATAAAACCGTGCGGGGTAAATGCGAAGGCATAGCCGACTACTAAAAACCCTAGTACAACAAGGTCGTAAATCAGTATCATGAGATCTGTCTGCATCACATGATCAAAGCCGCCTTGCGCGGTATCTAATGTGCGCGTCTAGCCACGGAACTTTCACGTAGCTCGCGCATGGGCCACTCCAATGGCCCGCATGAGGTATTCCCGCATCGGTAGCTACTCCTCGGCGTCTGGACTCGCCGTCGCAAGGCCACAAAGACCGCATGACCACAAGGGCGCATACTAACTGGAACTCCCGTAGCTCGCATAGGCCATACTGACTGCATAAGGTATTCTCGAATCATAGGTCACTAGACACTTTGAGTCTACCCCGTCGGAGGCGGCTTAACCGGAATCATGAGTGATATAATATCAACATGACAGTTTTATCGTTTAAACAATCTAAGCATAATAAGGGAAAACCCCTCTACACAAACATCACAAGATACTAACTCACGTAGCATCCTAACATGTTTACTTATCAAGTCAACAAGAAAGTATTACAAGACTATCACAAATCAATACAATCAAGTTATTCACACAAGGTACTTTCTACATTATGCTAACAAGTTCGGGTTTTTAGCCCCAAAGTACTTTATGTATTACTCTTTTAAAAGATCCGTTTCTTTCACAAAAGTCACACAATACCCGTAGTATTAAAAAAATAGAGTGATTATCTTTTGAAGTAAATCAACACATTTCTCTTTGTAAAATTAAGTAACAACATTCTTTTCCCAACGCTTAAGTTTGCCTAATTTTAATAACTCAAGTTTCTCATTTTCGAAAGGTTTCGTAGTTCATAGCTTTAATCCTTTAAAACAATTTGATAAACATATACCCTAAGTGTGAATAGGTTATTATTATTCGTAACAATCTTATTACAGCAGCCATGATCTAGTAAATGTAATATCATTTTGTCTCATCTTAGCTCTATCACGGATGGAAGTTTCTCTTGGTTTTAATAATACTTTATTAGTCACAATACTTCCCTTTATTAAGCTACTTCGTGGTTTGTTCGACGTTTATTACGATCGGTAAAACATCATTCCTTTTGAAAACCAAAATACTAGTTACTCACTAATGAGGTTTCACACTTTTTAACAAAATTCATATTAGTATAATAAGTCAAGTCTCTTATTTCCTTAAATCAATAAATCGTTCTTTTTATCACTCTTAAGCCGTTATGCCTAACTTCCCATAAAGCTAGTATAACTCTTAAGCTTTTAAAACCAAGTATTACTCTTCTTTCAAAAAAAGGTTTCTTAATACTTTTGAACTACTTCAGATTCTTTTTATTCGGGCTTAAGTCATAAGACATTGCCGTAATTATTATTCAGGCTTAAGTCCGAAGACATTGCCGTAATTATTATTCAGGCTTAAGTCCGAAGACATTGCCGTAATTATTATTCAGTTAACACACGTACGTCTACCGTACTATATACATATTCTTTAAAATATCATGCTCAAGAGGATAGGAAGAATCACATACCTTCTCGTGAAAACCACCGCCAAGTTGAATATGTCGCGCAGTATCGACTATATCGATCAAATCGTCTATCAACGTCTTCAGATCTTGTATAAAGCTCTAAACAGAGGGTTCACTATTCTATGGACATTTGGGCAGCACTTCCCTACCCGGTGAGCTACTCAAGTCTCAGTGAAAGTCACATGTAAGTCTGATTCTATTATTCTTCTTTTAAACCCTTCTACTGTGATAACAGTTCAATTCTATTCTTTAATATCCTTCTAAGTATTTATACTTATTCCTATACTTCTACAGGGGTAGTGTTTCGGCTAGGCTAGCTTTAGAGGGGGGGGTTGCTCTCGGCTAGGGCTTCTCAAAGGGGAGGGGTGTGTTTGGACGAAAACAATAGGAGGGAGAGGGAGGGATTTGAGACTTAGAAAGATTGCTCAATTTAGGATGAAATAACTCTTCAACAAGGGGGGTATTTATAGGTCAAGGAATGGCCAACCAAGGGCCAAGATGGTGCCAAGTGCAAGGCAAGTGTAGGGTGAGGATTTAGGCAAGTGTCCTTGGCCAACTTGCACACAAAATATCCTACCAACTCCAAGACAAAATAAGCCAACCCAATCGGCCCTATTGCCGTGTGACATCCATCAATGAGAGGGTGACAAGTGTCGCCCTCTCGTTGGTCCAACGTGTTTCGTCTCTCGGAAAAATCCGCAAAAATTAGAAATGACATAGCCGGAATTTATCCTACGCGAGTTGTGTAAAACGTTTCGTCGAAAAATGACTCTAAACGGGTGTTGTGTACAAAGTGGAATTCGTCCAAGCCAACTAGGGGGAGGGGGGGTGACACGTGTCGCCCTCCTACTCGTCCAAAATATTTCATCTTCCGAAAATATCCACAATGGCCAAAATCTCGAAAACAAAGTGGGCCCCTCAAAACCGTAAATTTCTCCCGTGGGCCCCACGTGACCATTTCCGAAAAATAAAATTCCATAATTCTCTAATATTCCAAGAAGTCCGAATACCAAATCTGGGAATCCAATTCCCATTAACGAACCTTTTTCCTTCACAAAAACCGGAAACTTCTCCGTGGAAAAATCACCTCTTTCTTCCATTCCAATTTCAATGTCGTATTCTCGTACGTACGTCCTCGCATACATACCCTGGAACTACGGGGTATAACAATTAATCTGTTCGCTATTGATTCTGAAATAAAATAAAAACTTTATACAATCCTAGATGAAGAACAATCTAGTGATAACTCTGAAGAAACTTCAGAAGACTATTACAATGATGAAGGTTCACTAGATCTAGAGTACAATTCGGATAGCTCCACGTCCAGCTTCGACTGCGAATGCACGGGGAAAATCTGCACCTGTACAAAACAAACTATTAATGTTATCTCGAGTAACAACCAAGAATTTTTCTTTGATATGATCGATCACATCGATGACGATGATGTTAAAAGAAAATACTTAACAGAACTTAAAAAACTAGTCATTAACCAGAAAAAGGATAAAAAGATAATCGAGCCTTTTGATATGAAAAGAGTTTTTAATAAGTTTAAACAATCCAAGACAGATACTACCATGCAAGATTTGCAAGGAGAAGTATCACTCTTAAAAGATGAAATTATCCAAATTAAAGAAATACTTAATTCTTTAGAAACTGAAGCATTTGCGAACAATTTACTAAGAGAAATAGACCCTATACGGGACCCCCTTGCACCATCTACTTCAAAAGGGATAAACATTAATGATCCCGAAGAAGAAGAGAAGGATGATAACTCAGATTCATGATTAAAATTAATCTCTAAGGCCAAAGCTTTAAGCTACCATGTCCATATTAAAATAATAATAAACAAGAATTTTATCCTAGAAAAGATAGCATTGCTAGACTCATGAGCAGATCAAAATTGTATCTGCGAAGGATTAATTCCTACCAAGTACCTAAACAAAAGTACTCATAAGTTGTACTCAGCTACAGGAGATAGTATAAAAATTAATTATAAGCTTTCTAAAGCCCATGTTTGTAATAATGGAGTTTGTTTTACCAACGACTTTATCATTACGAGAAACATAACTGAAGAAATAAAACTAGGAATCTCATTCCTAACACAAATAAAACCATATACCGCAAAATTAGACGGTATTTATACTACTTCAATGGGAAAAGATCTTGTATTCCCATATTTAAAACCCTTATCCGCCGATCACAGTGATCACGTTAAACACCAAATAGTTCTTAGGATACAACTATTAACCAATCAGGTTAATTACCTAAAGAACGATATTAAAATAAAAATAATAGAATCCACTTTAAAAACCCCGGAGGTAATTAACAAGATAAAAGCTTTACAGGATTCTATGGAAAAAGAAATTTGCTCAGAATTGCCAAGCGCTTTTTGGGAAAGAAAAAAGCATATGGTAAACCTACCTTACACAGATGACTTCAGTGAAGAAAATATACCCACTAAAGCCAGACCTATCCAAATGAGCCATGAGCTCATGAAACATTGTAAAAATGAGGTTAATGATTTACTTCAAAAAGGGATCATCAAACCTTCTAAATCTCAATGGAGTTGCTCAGCCTTCTATATTAACAAGAACGCTGAAAAGGAAAGAGGAGCCCCAAGGCTCGTAATAAATTATAAACCCCTTAACCAAGCATTAAAATGGATTAGGTACCTGATCCCTAATAAAAGAGATTTATTAAAAAGAACTTATAATGCTAATATTTACAGCAAATTCGACATGAAGTCAGGATTCTGGCAAATCCAGGTCGAAGAAAAGGATAAGTATAAAACAACCTTCAATGTCCCTTTCGGACAATATGAATGGAATGTAATGCCTTTTGGGCTTAAAAATGCCCCTTTTGAATTTCAGAACATCATGAATAACATATTCAACCCTTATAGCCAATTCATGATTGTCTATATCGATGATGTTCTAGTATTCTCAGATAATATGGAACAACATTATAAAAACCTAAACACTTTTGTTAAAACCACAAAACATAACGGTTTAGCAGTAAGTGCCAAGAAGATAAAACTCTTTCAGACAGCCATCAGATTCTTAGGTCACGACCTTTATCAAGGAACCTACAAACCAATCTGCAGAGTCATAGAGTTCTCTACTAAATTCCCCAATGAAATCATAGATAAAACACAGCTACAAATATTCTTAGGAAGTCTTAATTACGTAGCAGATTTTGTCCCAAAAGTTAGACAGATATGTGAGCCTTTGCATAAAAGACTCAAAAAAGAACCCAGTCCTTTGGTCAGAAGAACAGACTAGAGCTGTCAGACTTGTGAAAGAAATAGTCCAGAAACTCCCATGTCTAGGTATCCCAAATCCGGACGCATTTATGATAGTTGAGACTGATGCTTCCGACATCGGTTACGGTGGTATCCTTAAACAAAGAATATCTCTTGAATCTGCTGAAAAATTAGTAAGATTCACTTCTGGAATTTGGAACCAAGCACAAAAGAATTACAGCACAGTTAAAAATAAATAAATTATATAGTGCTATGTATCACAAAATTTCCAAGATGATTTGGTCAATAAAGAATTTTTGTTAAGAGTCGACTGCAATGCAGCCAAAGACATTTTGCAAAAATTAAAAATTTAGTATCAAAACAGATTTTTGCCAGATGACAAGCTTTATTATCGAGTTTTTATTTTAAAATAGATTTTATAAAAGGTGAAGAAAACTCTCTACCAGATTTTTTGACAAGAGAATTTTTATAGGGAAATAATGAGGCCAGGCTACCCGGTCTTACGCCCGATACGACCTCCCTTCCTAAATAAACCAGAAGAAAAATTGAAGTAGCCTTTTAAACCAGAAAGCTCGAGCAAAGTTTTGCATAAACCAAGTGGGCAAACTATGTTCACAGTCCTTTCAAGGCAACGCCTTCGGAAACCCAAAGCAAAGGTAATTACAGAATGATTCCTCCAGAGTCATACTCAGAAGCAGTAAAACAAGCAACCCCACTAAAAAAGGAGCCTCCAGCCCCTATTCCGAAATGGGAGTTCATTCCAGCACAGGTTTTGCCAATAATGGCATTGGACAAACAATATGAAGACTTCAGGGTACATGACCTCCTAAAACCTTGTTATACAGACCACCGGTACGTGGATAAACAGGATCCAATGAAGACAAAAATGTATTATGAGTTCATTTTAGTGGACACAGACTCCATTGAAATAGAACATAAATATTTTGATAAAACAGGAGGAATTGAATATTCCAAGTTCACGATTAAGAAGATTTTAAGTCCATTTAACTGGTATGTAGATCACCTACAAACACCAATACCGTTATCTGAGACTCATAGACCTCAAACTTATAACTGGTATGATTATAAAGACGCATGATTTAACTTCCTATAAGTGCGTCCAAACACCCATACATGGTTTATAAAATATGCCGAGAGCATGAAAGAAAAGGTCATACCCAGATGGTTCTACGAATGGTGGAACATATTCGGAGGGAATTTACAGGTGGTAGCCCCGAGCTTCCAAAATCAGTATGTGAATTTTATCCAGGAACAACAGATTTCTACTCTACCAGAGCACATTAAATTGTGTAAATTATTTATTAATAAACGGATTTCATATATCATAAATTGGACGTTCGATATCCAAGAAACGAACATGATTAAATATTTAAGTAAGACCATCAAAATCTAAGGATTGAGTCCTAAAGTGAAAGAAGAAAAACTGAAGAAAAAAGGGTCATCTTCCTCAGAAGAAACCTCCAATTCAAAAGCAGAAACCAGAAGGAAGCTCCTAGAAGCTTTAGCAAAATTATAAGATGACGAAGATGTGGCATCTAACCACAGTGAGACAGACAACGGCGACATGCTAATCCCACGTGGAATCGCACAAGCCTACGCAGATGCGTATCTCCTAAAGTAAAGCAGATAGTGACACTTCCCTCTTCGGAAAAGCAGAAGACATGAAGCAAACATAAAGAAGAAAAAGACATAAAGAAGACAAAGACGTTTGCCCTTTCGAAAAAGCAAAAGACGCCCTTTCAAAAAAGCAGGAGACAAGGAATCTTAGCCTCTCACTTGTTTTAATCTTAACCGTCCACCTGTTAGGACGATGATTCATTCGAGGCCTATTTAAGGCTCTCAACTTGTAACTTGTAAGGGATTCGGAAATATCCCTCTCTCTCTATATATCTCCCTGTCTGATCTTATGTATTTTCCCATGCTTTGAAATAAAATTGTATGTTTTATTATTTACTACTCCTTTACTTTCAGTATTATAAATTGATAATCTTATTCCGCTTTTATGGCTCTTCGGAAAAGCAGAAGACATGAAGCAGATATAAAGAAGAAAAAGACATAAAGAAGACAAGGACGTTTGCCCTTTTGAAAAAACAAAAGACGCCCTTTCAAAAAAGCAGGAGACAAGGAATCTTAGCCTCCCACTTGTTTTAATCTTACCTGTCCACCTGTTAGGACGATGATTCATTCGAGGCCTATTTAAGGCTCTCAACTTGTAACTTGTAAGGCATTCGGAAATATTCCTCTCTCTCTATATCTCCTTGCCTGATCTTATGCATTTTCCCATGCTTTGAAATAAAATTGTAAGTTTTATTATTTACTACTCCTTTACTTTCTGTATTATAAATTGATAATCTTATTCCGCTTTTATGGTATCAGAGCCATGTTGTTAAAAATCATGAGTAGCTAAACTCATTCTACTGTCCTTAGAACAATGTTGTTCTTAAGTTACTAGGAATCTTGTTACACTGTTCCTGTTCCTATAGTTACTTTGTTGTTATCCTGTTCTTAAGATCTCCGTTTAATCTACTGATGTGGCAGTGCATCTCGACCGCTTGATTAGCACGATAGGTCGGAAGGACCGATCTTGGACCAGTGGAAGCCGATGTACTATAGGATAAGAAGTCAGATAACAAGTATAAGATACCCACTTTAGTAACTAGAGGAATAGAAACAGGTACTACAGGACCCTAGTAGCAGATAGAACAATAGCTTCAAAAGGATAGTAGCCTCCACGCTTAATCGACAACCTCCTTGATTAAAACATAATACTTTATAAATGAAGACTCACCCATCATTTGATTATATAAGAAAGCAAAATCTATTCAGATTAGAATGTGTAATAGAAAAGTATGGTTGCAGAAAAAGACATAGAATAAATCTTAAAGAATTAGAGTATTATGAAACTGCAAAGCCTGCAGAAGGTTTGGATAATTATACCCAGATTATAATCAAACAAGTAATCATTAGTAAAATGGTTGAACTTTACAAAGATAATGTAAGGTTAAGAGAGAGAATTTGTTATCTCGAAACACAGGAATCTATCTCTCAATTCTTACTTGAACTCCACACTGTTCATTATTAAGATGAACGAAATCAACAGTGAAAACTTAGCAAATTCAAAGATTGCTAAAGTTGAAAAAGATCTACAGAATTGGAATATTCCAAAAGAATCTTTCAGATATGTTTATGAAACATGAAAGTTTGATTTTATTAAAAATTATAATATCAAAACTTGTGAATCCACTGTAGCTATTAATAACTAAAAAGAGATTATTAAGCTATTATCTACCGAAGATATAAACAGATATAAAAAGGATTTTAACTTCCTACACATAGGATTGGTACAAATTGCAGTTAAACCTTTGTATCGTTTGGGTTTAGATACCCCCATCTGTCTCTTACTAAGAGATACCAGACTATTAAACTTTGATGATTCTTTACTTGGGGTCTTACAAAGTAACCTAGCCAGGGGACCAGTTTATTTTAACTGTTACCCAATTTTTTCAGATGATATAAATGATCAAAACGTTATGGACACCCTAACGTTAAATATTAAAACAAAAAATATGAATAGCAAAATAAATACGAGAGAAATTGCTATAATATACAGAGTCTATTACAAGCTAATGAAAACAACCTTAGCTCCAAAAGCTAAACTAGTTAGCAGTAAAGGTGCTACCATGCTTATGAAAGCAAATCAGGAACATAGCAATATCTTTGTTCCTAGAATGTTAAAATGGAATGGAATCTTATCAAAAGAATTGAATGGCACTTCGATGCTATCACTCAACCAAAAGTACAACCAGAGAGTTCTAACATCGAACAAATAATTCAACATTTAGACGGATCGGTTGACTTAAAAATTTTAAAGTCAAATTCTAAATCCTCAGGAAGATACTCCTTCGCAGCATCTTCTTCTAAACCCCGGGAGGAGGAAGAGTCTGATAATTCTGGCGAAACTATTTTCGAACGAAAATTCAGGGAATAGACTATTCGTCGGTAATACCCAAAGTCTATTATCGTCCAATCGATAAAAGGACTAGCAGTCCCACCAGAAGCGAAATGCATGGTGGTGACAGCCTTGGCACTATTAAACAAGATATAGATTATAAAATCGATTTCAAAACTCTTGATAAATTATGGGTAGACCCAGAAAATGTCATTAAAAGGAAATGGTATGTAAGCACTTTCTCACTCAAAGGGAGAAGAGCTTTTAGAGAACAATGGATCAACGACATGAACATAATTAACGCTAATATAGAATTTTTTAGGTGGTTTCAAATCACGGATAAACTCAATAATAACAGAGAATCCCTAAGCACTATTGTTAAAAAATGGTTCACAGGCGAAAGGACTGTTGAATCAGTAACTCCACCATTAGAGAAAATAAAAATCCCTGTAGACGGCGAAATCTTAACAGCCTCTCCCTTTAAAAGGGATATAAAAGGCTCAAGATTAGTCCCGCATGTAGAAGACATTAATAAGATCCTCCAACAGAACAACTATACAAATCAGTTGTTACATATTGTCTCTAACCAGATTACCCAGGCTAGTAATGCTTCAACCTTCAAAAGTAAACCAATCAAGTCGGAGGAAAGTACACTCTCCGAACCCCTCTTTAAAATTCCACAATTTTCGGTAAGTAACCATCCGAGATTTGGAAAAGAAATTGAAGATAATTTATTGGATAGAATAAGTAATAAATTCAAAGAATTAAAAGTATCTGAGGAGTCTACCTCCAAACGACCAGATAATTCAGTCAAAGTACTGAGCGAAGGTTCCAGTTCAAAAGATAAACAAGATGTCAATAAAATATCAAAATTTCTTGGTCTAGGAAGTAAAAACTTCTACAAAGGACCCACATTTCCTGATATGTTGTTTGAAGAACATACCCCGTATATGGCTTCATATTCATGGAACGAACTCCATGAATGGAACATAGATGGGATGTCCGAAGGACAGATAATTAAAGTACTTCATGAAATGGGAGTATGTATTACCAGTTATAAAATAAAAGAACATACATATGATACCCAACTAGCCACAATCCTAGTTTCAGGTTTCACTGGAATGTTAAAAAATTGGTGGGACAACTACCTAACGGAAGGAGAAAGGTGTAGCATCATAGATGCAACCACCACTATCCAGATAAGGAACATCGATAACAACTATAGTAATGAAGTCCATAAGGAAGCCGTAGCAACTTTACTATACTGTACAGGTAAACACTTCATTGGAGAGCCGAAGCTATTCCAAGATAAAAGTCTAGAAATACTTAATAACCTAACTTGCCCAAAGTTACATGACTTTAAATGGTATAAAGACATATTCCTTAACAAAGTAATGCTAAGGACCGACTGTAATCATGATTACTGGAAAGAAAGATTTATCAGTGGACTACCTAAACTTTTTGCTGAAAAAGTAAGAACCACCATAAGAAATAAATACAATGGTGAAACTCCCTATAGTTTCATGACATACGGAGACATAGTCAGCTTTATTAATCTAACAGGTTTAGAATTATGTAATAAAATAAAACTAAATAATCAAATACAAAAATCCACCAAAGGAGAGTTAGGAAGTTTTTGTGAAGACTTCGGATACGTTAAGCTTTCTACTCCATCAAAGAGCATCAAAAGAATGAAGAAAAGGCATAACATATCCCGCCCCAAAACTTATAAAAAGAATTATACTCCTAAAAAGAATTATAAGAAAAGAAACACCAATAAAAATACCAGGAAAAGGGTAAATGTTGGAATTGCGGGAAAGCAGGCCACATGGCTAATAATTGCAAAGAACCCAATAAAAAGAAGGATAAGATTAATCTGTTAGCTATTGATTCTGAGATAAAAGAAAAACTTTATACAATCCTAGATGAAGAACAATCTAGTGATAGCTCTGAAGAAACTTCAGAAGACTATTACAATGATGAAGGTTCACTAGATCTAGAGTACAGTTCAGATAGCTCCACGTCCAGCTTTGACTGCGAATGCACGGGGAAAATATGCACCTGTACAAAACAAACTATTAATGTTATCTCGAGTAACAGCCAAATTTTTTTCTTTGATATGATCGATCACCTCGATGACGATGATGTTAAACGAAAATACTTAACAGAACTTAAAAAACTAGTCATTAACCAGAAAAAGGATAAAAAGATAATCGAGCCTTTTGATATGAAAAGAGTTTTTAATAAGTTTAAAGAATCCAAGACAGATACTACCATGCAAGATTTGCAAGGAGAAGTATCACTCTTAAAAGAAGAAATTATCCAAATTAAAGAAAGACTTAATTCTTTAGAAACTGAAGCATTTGCGAACAGTTTAATAAGAGAAATAGACCCTATACGGGACCCCCTTGCACAATCTACTTCAAAAGGGATAAACATTAATGATCCCGAAGAAGAAGAGAAGGATGATAACTCAGATTCAGGATTAAAATTAATCTCTAGGGCCAAAGCTTTAAGCTACCATGTCCTTATTAAAATAATAATAAACAAGAATTTTATCCTAGAAAAGATAGCATTGCTAGACTCAGGAGCAGATCAAAATTGTATCTGCGAAGGATTAATTCCTACCAAGTACTTAAACAAAAGTACTCATAAGCTGTACTCAGCTACAAGAGATAGTATAAAAATTAATTATAAACTTTCTAAAGCCCATGTTTGTAATAATGGAGTTTGTTTTACCAACGACTTTATCATTACGAGAAACGTAACTGAAGAAATAATACTAGGAATCCCATCCTAACACAGATAAAACCATATACCGCAAAATTAGACGGTATTTATACTACTTCAATGGGAAAAGATCTTGTATTCTCATATTTAAACCCCTTATCCGCCGATCACAGTGATCACGTTAAACAGAAAATAGTTTTTAGGATACAACTATTAACCAATCAGGTTAATTACCTAAAAGACGATATTAAAATAAAAAGAATAGAATCCACTTTAAAAACCCCGGAGGTAATTAACAAGATAAAAGCTTTACAGGATTCTATGGAAAAAGAAATTTGCTCAGAATTGTCAAGCGCTTTTTGGGAAAGAAAAAAGCATATGGTAAACCTACCTTACACAGATGACTTCAGTGAGGAAAATATACCCACTAAAGCCAGACCTATCCAAATGAGCCATGAGCTCATGGAATATTGTAAAAATGAGGTTAATGGTTTACTTAAAAAAAGGATCATCAAACCTTCTAAATCTCAATGGAGTTGCTCAGCCTTCTATGTTAACAAGAACGCTGAAAAGGAAAGAGGAGCCCCAAGACTCGTAATAAATTATAAACCCCTTAACCAAGCATTAAAATGGATTAGGTATCCGATCCCTAATAAAAGAGATTTATTAAAAAGAACTTATAATGCTAATATTTACAGCAAATTCGACATGAAGTCAGGATTCTGGCAAATCCAGGTCGAAGAAAAGGATAAGTATAAAACAGTCTTCAATGTCCCTTTCGGACAATATGAATGGAATGTAAAGCCTTTTGGGCTTAAAATGCCCCTTCCGAATTTCAGAACATTATGAATAACATATTCAACCCTTATAACCAATTCATGATTGTCTATATCGATGATGTTCTAGTATTCTCAGATAATATGGAACAACAGAATAAACACCTAAACACTTTTGTTAAAACCACAAAACATAACGGTTTAGCAGTAAGTGCCAAGAAGATAAAACTCTTTCAGACAACCATCAGGTTCTTAGGTCACGACCTTTATCAAGGAACCTACAAACCAATCTGCACAGCCATAGATTTCTCTACTAAATTCCCCAATGAAATCTTAGATAAAACACAACTACAAAAATTCTTAGGAAGTCTTATTTACGTAGCAAATTTTATCCCAAAAGTTAGACAGATATGTGAGCCTTTGTATAAAAGACTCAAAAAGAACCCAGTCCCTTGGTCAGAAAAACAGACTAGAGTTGTCAAACAGGTGAAAGAAATTGTCCAGAAACTCCCATGTCTAGGTATCCCAAATACGGACGCCTTTATGATAGTTGAGACTGATGTTTCCGACATCGGTTACGGTGGTATCCTTAAATAAAGAATATCTCTTGAATCTGCTGAACAATTAGTAAGATTCACTTCTGGAATTTGGAACCAAGCACAAAAGAATTACAGCACAGTTAAAAAATAAATTTTATCTATAGTGCTATGTATCACAAAATTCCAAGATAATTTGGTCAATAAAGAATTTTTGTTAAGAGTCGACTGCAAAGCAGCCAAAGACATTTTGCAAAAAGATGTTAAAAATTTAGTATCAAAATAGATTTTTGCCAGATGGCAAGCTTTATTATCGAGTTTTGATTTTAAAATAGATTTTATAAAAGGTGAAGAAAACTCTCTACCAGATTTTCTGACAAGAGAATTTTTACAGGGAAATAATGAGGCCAGGCTACCCTGGCTTACGCCCGATACGACATCCCTTCCTAAATAAACCAGAAGAAAAATTGAAGCAGCCTTTTAAACCAGAAAGCTCGAGAAAAGTTTTGCATAAACCAAGTGGGCAAAATACGTTCACAGTCCTTGGGAATCTCCCAATAATACCAGTTCTCCCTAAAGAGCCAACCCATAAAAAACAGGCGCAACTTTTCAAGGCCACGCCTTCGGAAACCCAAAGCAAAGGTAATTACAGAATGATTCCTCCAGAGTCATACTCAGAAGCAGTAAAACCAGCAACCCCACTGAAAAAGGAGCCTCCAGCCCCTATTCCGAAATGGGAGTTCATTCCAGCACAAGTTTTGCCAATAATGGCATTGGACAAACAATATGAAAACTTCAGGGTACAGGACCTCCTAAAACCTTGTTATACAGACCACCAGTACGTGGATAACCAGGATCCAATGAAGACAAGAATGTAGTATGAGTTCATTTTAGTGGACACATACTCCATTGAAATAGAACATAAATATTTTGATAAAACATGAGGAATTGAATATTCCAAGTTCACGATTAAGAAGATTTTAAGTCCATTTAACTGGTATGTAGATCACCTACAAACACCAATACCGTTATCTGAGACTCATAGACCTCAAACTTATAACTGGTATGATTATAAAGACGCATGGTTTAACTTCCTATATGTGCGTCCAAACACCCATACATGGTTTATAAAATATGCCGCGAGCATGAAAGAAAAGGTCATCCCCAGATGGTTCTACGAATGGTGGAACATATTCGGAGGGAATTTACAGGTGGTAGCCCCGAGCTTCCAAAATCAGTATGTGAATTTTATCCAGGAACAACAGATTTCTACTCTACCAGAGCACATTAAATTGTGTAAATTCTTTATTAATAAATGGATTTCATATATCATAAATTGGACGTTCGATATCCAAGAAACGAACAGGATTAAATATTTAAGTAAGACCATCAAAATCAAAGGATGGAGTCCTAAAGTGAAAGAAGAAAAACTGAAGAAAAAGGGGTCATCTTCCTCAGAAGAAACCTCCAATTCAAAAGCAGAAACCAGAAGGAAGCTCCTAGAAGCTTTAGCAAAATTAGAAGATGACGAAGATGTAACATCTAACCACAGTGAGACAGACAACGACGACATGCTAATCCCACGAGGAATCGCACAAACCTACGCAGATGCGTATCTCCTAAAGTAAAGAAGATAGAGACACTTGCCTCTTCGGAAAAGCAG
This sequence comes from Przewalskia tangutica, assembly GCA_029844215.1. Classification (NCBI taxonomy): domain Eukaryota; kingdom Viridiplantae; phylum Streptophyta; class Magnoliopsida; order Solanales; family Solanaceae; genus Przewalskia; species Przewalskia tangutica. The sequence continues at coordinate 40,009,733 of CM056725.1, read as the reverse complement.
AAGACATGAAGCAGCCATAAAGATGAAAAAGACATAAAGAAGACAAGGACGTTTGCCTTTTCGAAAAAGCAAATGACGCCCTTTAAAAAAAACAGGAGACAAGGAATATTAGCCTCCCACTTGTTTTAATCTTAACCGTCCACCTGTTAGGATGATGATTCATTCGGGACCTATTTAAGGCTCTCAACTTGTAACTTGTAAGGCATTCAGAAATATTCCTCTTTCTCTCTATATCTCCATGCCTGATCTTATGTATTTTCCCATGCTTTGAAATAAAATTGTAACTTTTATTATTTACTACTCTTTTACTTTCTGTATTATAAATTGATAATCTTATTCCGCTTTTATGGTATCAGAGTCATGTTGTTAAAAATCATGAGTAGCTAAACTCATTCTACTGTCCTTAGAGAAATGTTGTTCTTAAGTTACTAGGAATCCTATTACTCTGTTCCCGTTCCTATAGTTACTTTGTTGTTATCCTGTTCTTAAGATCTCCGCTTAATCTACAGTAATAGGCAGGTGCATCCTGGACCGTTGGATTAGCACGATAGGTCGGAAGGACCAGTGCCGGACCCGGTGGAAGCAGCCGATGTACTATAGGATAAGAAGTCAGATAACAAGTATATGATACCCGCTTTAGTAACTAGAGGAATAGAAACAGGTACTACATGACCCTAGTAGCAGATAGAACAATAGCTCCAAAAGGATAGTAGCATCCACGCTTAATCGACAACCTCCTTGATTAAAACATAATACTTTATAAGACTCACCCATCCTTTGATTATATAAGAAAGAAAAATCTATTCAGATTAGAATGTGTAATAGAAAAGTATGGTTGCAGAAAAGGACATAGAATAAATCTTAAAGAATTAGAGTATTATGAAACTGCAAAGCCTGCAGAAGGTTTGGATAATTATACCCAGATTATAATCAAACAAGTAATCATTAGTAAAATGGTTGAACTTTACAAAGATAATGTAAGGTTAAGAGAGAGAATCTGTTATCTCGAAACACAGGAATCTATCTCTCAATTCTTACTTGAACTCCACACTATTCATTATTAAGATGAACGAAATCAACAGTGAAAACTTAGCAACTTCAAAGATTGCTAAAGTTGAAAAAGATCTACAGAATTGGAATATTCCAAAGAATCTTTCAGATCTGTTTATGAAACATGAAAGTTTGATTTTATTAAAAATTATAATATCAAAACTTGTGAATCCACTGTAGCTATTAATAACTCAAAAGAGATTATTAAGCTATTATCTACCGAAGATATAAACAGATATAAAAAGGATTTTAACTTCCTACACATAGGATTGGTACAAATTGCAGTTAAACCTTTGTATCGTTTGAGTTTAGATACCCCCCATCTGCCTCTTACTAAGAGATGCCAGACTATTAAACTTTGATGATTCCTTACTTGGGGTCTTACAAATTAACCTAGCCAGGGGACCAGTTTATTTTAACTGTTACCCAAATTTATCAGTTGATATAAATGATCAAAACGTTATGGACACCCTAACGTTAAATATTAAAAGAAAAAATATGAATAGCAAAATAAATACGAGAGAAATTGCTATAATATACAGAGTCTATTACAGGCTAATGAAAACAACCTTAGCTCCAAAAGATAAACTAGTTAGCAGTAAAGGTGCTACCATGCTTATGGAAGCATGTCACGACCCGACCTCGGGCCCGCGACTGGTGCCTTACCCCGGGCACCCTAGTGATACAACATCAGAGAAAATCAGCGGAAATAAAAACTCATAAAAGACAAACAGTGAAATAAGAAGACAGGATAACCAAAACGGTTACCTTTCTGTATATATAAATAAAACTTGAACAGTTACATCCCTTTTACAAACCTTGCCCACAACAAAGATTACACTCTTCAAGAATGTTATAATAACTATGACGGGACAGGGCCCCGCCATACCCCTGAATGTAAGTACCTACAACGACAAGGGACTATACCAAAAGATAAGCCTCCGGAGAAACGGAGCCTCCCAAAACGTTGAGTTGTGATCCTATGAGCGAGGATCGACGACTGGTGTACCTCTACCTGCGGCATGACGCGAAGCGAGGTCAAGATAACAGTACCAAGTATGTGAAATCAGAAGCATGAAATAAAATCATAACATTTTAAAACCAATTACAAATACGTACGAACAACCAATTTAACTGCACATAGTGCCACAGCATAAACAAGAGCAAAATAGATATAACGTAACTGGTCTTTTCTAGGCCGCTAATGATCGAAGCAAGGCCAATCGCCCATAGTATCATTATGCGAGCCTAATCCTGGACTCCCGCAGTCCGCATAGACCACCTAGGTCCGCATGAGGTATTCCTCGCATCGGGGGTAGCTAACCCTCGGCATCAACCTGGACTCCCGCAGTCCGCATAGTCACACAGACCACATGAGGTATTCCTCGCATCGGGGTAACACACCCGGAGTGATCATCATGGAACTCCCGCAGCTCCGTATAGGTCACACAGACCCGCATGAGGTATTCCTCGCATCAGGGGCGGCTAACCCTCGACATAACAAGTCAGGGGGGTAAGTGATATAATATCAGCATAACTGCTTATCGTTAAACAACATAAGCACAACAAGAAAACCCCCTTATACAAATGTCACAAGACGCTAACACATGTAGCATCATAACATGTTTACTTATCAAACCAACAAGAAAGTATTACAAGGCTATCACAAGCCAACATAGTCAAGTTACTTACACAAAAGTCACACGATACCCGTAGTATCAAAATAGATTAACTATCTTTTAAGTAAACCAAAATAATTTCCATACCTTCTTTTTTTTTAAACCAATCTTAAGACAAAAGCATGCCTTCCTTTTTAAACCATTTTAAGACAAAACCATGCCTTCCTTTAAAACAAAGACACTTTTTCCTTTTTAAAGTCAAGTAGCAATATATTTTTTTAAACCAAGTGTCTTACTCTTTTAAAAACAAGTAACCTATACCTTTAAATCAAGTTACTTCTCCTTTCCCAAAATCAAGTTGTTTATAAGTCAAGTCACTTTACTTTCAAAAATCAGGCTCTTAATCTTTAAATCATATCTTTTAAGGAAACCAACCTCCAACTTTTAAACTGTCAAGTTATCATTTTAAATCCAATGATAAAACCATTCTTTTGTTTTCATAAAGTCGTTATAAATAACTTCCCATAAAGCTATTATAACACTTTATGTTTTAAACCAACCAAGGACAACTATTCTTATTTTCGAAATCAATATAACTTTATTCTTTAAAAGACCACACACCCATTACTCATGAGTGAGGTTTTACAACTTTTAACATAATTCAAGTCCTTAATATTTCATAACAAGACACTTAACTTTGGAATCAAGTCACGGACACAAAAGGAAAATCAAATTCCTTTAAACACACGTGCGTCTACCGCACTATATATATTTCACAAATATCATGCTAGGAAGGATAGGAAGAGGTTCACATACCTCGCGACGATTATCGACAATTAGCAAAACGCTCCAAAGTACTCTAACCTTGCTCGCCTTTTCCACCCTTCAAGTAGAATACGCTACTTGTAGTACTTCAACCTATAATGGTCATAAAACGTCTATTAACTTCTAGATCCCTTCGTAGAATATTTCTAAGTACAAGGTTCCATATTCTACGGAAAATTCGGCAGCACCTCCCCCCCGCAACCACAACTATAACTTCCAACATCAGGGCCCGCTACCAAGCCAACAACTCAGAGGGGATTATACGTCTAACCGGACGTGTACAATTCTGCCTCACAAAAATACTACAAGTCTACTGTAAATACAGTCCAATGTAAATACAGTTCAATTCTTTATAATTATTCTTCCAATATATCTTATACTCAATTATTAACTACTACAACATGTAATTTCCAATTACAATAGGGGGATAAAGATCATTACCTCGATAAGCCCAAAATTATCCAAGATATAAGTCGATCCTGAGCAACGTTTAGCTCCAAATCCTTACGCTCCAACCCAATCCAAGCAACCCTTAGAAGTTTCTAAACAACTTCTCTTAACACTCCATCTAAGCTATGAAGATTTTTCTAGGGCTTCATTTTGCGACTATTGGAATAAAGTAGTATTTTTTCCGGGCTCTTAGTATAAAGATAACTTGAAATACTATAAGGGATTTTTTTTTGGCTAAGGTATGTGGGATTATAACAACACTTGAAGAATTCTACTCAAGGTGGGGGGGTGTGTTTGGACGAGAACACCTAAGGAGGAAGGAAGAATTTTTGCCTTGGAATTTCTCTAAGTGTGGATGAATAAAGTCTTGAAAACAAGGGGCTATTTATAGAAAAATCAAGGGCCAAGATCTAGGCAAGTGTGTGGTAGATTGGGGACATGTGGATTCTACCAACCACATGTCCACTAAAAACGTCCTATGCCACATGTCCTCTAGTCATTCTACTTTCGCCACATGGGGGTGACACGTGTCGCCCCCCTACTCGTCCAAAATATTTCGTCTTCCGAAAATATCCGTAATGCCAAAAATCCGAAAATAAAGTGGGCCCCACAAAACCATAAATTTCCTCCCGTGGGCCCTACGTGACCAATTCCGGAAATAAAATTCCATAATTCTTAAATATTCCAAAAAGTCCGAATACCAAAACTGGGAATCCAATTCCCATTAACGAACCTTTTTCCTTCACAAAATTTGGAAACTTTTCCGTCGAAAAATCACATCTTTCTTCCTTTCCAATTTAAATGCGATTCTCAAATGCGTCGTCCTCGTATACATACTCTGGAACTACGGGGTGTAACAAAGCAAACCAGGAACATAGCAATATCTTTGTTCCTAGAATGTTAAAATGGAATGAAATCTTATCAAAAGATTAATGGCACTTCGATGCTATCACTCAACCAAAAGTAGAACCAGAGAGTTCTAACATCGAACAAATAATTCAGCATTTAGACGGATCGATTGACTTAAAAATTTTAAAGTCAAATTCTAAATCCTCAGGAAGATACTCCTTCGCAGCATCTTCTTCTAAACCCCTGGAGGAGGAAGAGTATGATAATTCTGGTGAAACTATTTTCGAACGAAAAGTTCAGGGAATAGACTATTCGTCGGCCATACCCAAAGTCTATTATCGTCCAATAGATAAAAGGACTAGCAGTCCCACCAGAAGCGAAATGCATGGTGGTGACAGCCTTGGCACTATTAAACAAGATATAGATTTTAAAATCGATTTCAAAACCCTTGATAAATTATGGGTAGACCCAGAAAATGCCATTAAAAGGAAATGGTATGTAAGCACTTTCTCACTCAAAGAGAGAAGAGCTTTTAGAGAACAATGGATCAACGACATGAACAGAATTAACGCTAATATAGAATTTTTTAGGTAGTTTCAAATCACGGCTAAACTCAATAATAACAGAGAATCCCTAAGCAGTATTGTTAAAAAATGGTTCACAGGTGAAAGGACTGTTGAATCAGCAACTCCACCGTTAGAGAAAATAAAAATCCCTGTAGACGGCGAAATCTTAACAGCCTCTCCCTTTAAAAGGGATATAAAAGGCTCAAGATTAGTCCCGCATGTAGAAGACATTAATAAGATCCTCCAACAGAACAACTATACAAATCAGTTGTTACATGTTGTCTCTAACCAGATTACCCAGGCTAGTAATGCTTCAACCTTCAAAAGTAAACCAATCAAGTCAGAGGAAAGTACACTCTCCGAACCCCTCTTTAAAATTCCACAATTTTCGGTAAGTAACCACCCCAGATTTGGAAAAGAAATTGAAGATAATTTATTGGATAGAATAAATAATAAATTCAAAGAATTAAAAGTATCTGAGGAGTCTACCTCCAAACGACCAGATAATTCAGTCAAAGTACTGAGCGAAGGTTCCAGTTCAAAAGATAAACAAGATGTCAATAAAATATCAAAATTTGCTGGTCTAGGAAGTAAAAACTTCTACAAAGGACCCACATTTCCTGATATGCTGTTTGAAGAACATACCCCATATATGGCTTCATATTCAGGGAACGAACTCCCTGAATGGAACATAGATGGGATGTCCGAAGGACAGATTATTAAAGTACTTCATGAAATGAGAGTATGTATTACCAGTTATAAAATAAAAGAACATAAGATGATACCCAACTAGCCACAATCCTAGTTTCAGGTTTCACTGGAATGTTAAAAAATTGGTGGGACAACTACCTAACGGAAGGAGTAAGGTGTAGCATCATGGATGCAACCACCACTATCTAGAAAAGGAACATCGATAACAGCTATAGTAATGAAGTCCATGGGGACGCCGTAGCAACTTTACTATACTGTATAGTTAAACACTTCATTGGAGAGCCGAAGCTATTCCAAGATAAAAGTCTAGAAATACTTAATAACCTAACTTGCCCAAAGTTACATGACTTTAAATGGTATAAAGACATATTCCTTAACAAAGTAATGCTAAGGACCGACTGTAATCATGATTACTGGAAAGAAAGATTTATCAGTGGACTACCTAAACTTTTTGCTGAAAAAGTAAGAACCACCATAAGAAATAAATACAATGGCGAAACTCCCTACAGTTTCATGACATACGGAGACATAGTCAGCTTTATTAATCTAACAGGTTTAGAATTATGTAAAACAATAAAACTAAATAATCAAATAAAAAAATCCACCAAAGGAGAGTTAGGAAGTTTTTGTGAAGACTTCGGATACGTTAAGCTTTCTACTCCATCAAAGAGCATCAAAAGAATGAAGAAAAGGCATAACAGATCCCGCCCCAAAACTTATAAAAAGAATTATACTCCTAAAAAGAATTATAAGAAAAGAAACACCAACAAAAATACCAGGAAAAAGGGTAAATGTTGGAATTGCGGGAAAGCAGGCCATATGGCTAATAATTGCAAAGAACCCAATAAAAAGAAGGATAAGATTAATCTGTAAGCTATTGATTCTGAGATAAAAGAAAAACTTTATACAATCCTAGATGAAGAACAATCTAGTGATAGCTCTGAAGAAACTTCAGAAGACTATTACAGTGATGAAGGTTCACTAGATCTAGAGTACAGTTCAGATAGCTCCACGTCCAGCTTCGACTGCGAATGCATGGGGAAAATCTGCACCTGTACAAAACAAACTATTAATGTTATCTCTAGTAACAACCAAGAATTTTTCTTTGATATGAGCGATCACATCGATGACGAAGATGTTAAAAGAAAATACTTAACAGAACTTAAAAAACTAGTCATTAACCAGTAAAAGATAAAAAGATAATCGAGCTTTTTGATATGAAAAGAGTTTTTAATAAGTTTAAAGAATCCAAGACAGATACTACCATGCAAGATTTTCAAGGACAAGTATCACTCTTAAAAGAAGAAATTATCCAAATTAAAGAAAGACTTACTTCTTTAGAAACTGAAGCATTTGCGAACAGTTTACTAAGAGAAATAAACCCTATACGGGACCCCCTTGCACCATCTACTTCAAAAGGGATAAACATTAATGATCCCGAAGAAGAAGAGAAGGATGATAACTCAGATTCAGGATTAAAATTAATCTCTAGGGCCAAAGTTTTAAGCTACCATGTCCCTATTAAAATAATAATAAACAAGAATTTTATCCTAGAAAAGATAGCATTGCTAGACTCAGGAGCAAATCAAAATTGTATCTGCGAAGGATTAATTCCTACCAAGTACTTAAACAAAAGTACTCATAAGTTGTACTCAGCTACAGGAGATAGTATAAAAATTAATTATAAACTTTCTAAAGACCATGTTTGTAATAATGGAGTTTGTTTTACCAACGACTTTATCATTACGAGAAACATAACTGAAGAAATAATACTAGGAATCCCATTCCTAACACAGATAAAACCATATACCGCAAAATTAGACGGTATTTATACTACTTCAATGGGAAAATATCTTGTATTCCCATATTTAAACCCCTTATCCGCCGATCACAGTGATCACGTTAAACAGAAAACAATTTTTAGGATACAACTATTAACCAATCAGGTTAATTACCTAAAAGACGATATTAAAATAAAAAGAATAGAATCCACTTTAAAAACCCCAGAGGTAATTAACAAGGTAAAAGCTTTACAAGATTCTATGGAAAAAGAAATTTGCTCAGAATTGTCAAGCGCTTTTTGGGAAAGAAAAAAACATATGGTAAACCTACCTTACACATATGACTTCAGTGAGGAAAATATACCCACTAAAGCCAGACCTATCCAAATGAGCCATGAGCTCATGGAACATTGTAAAAATGAGGTATGTAGCAGATTTTTAGGAAGTCTTAATTACGTAGCAGATTTTATCCCAAAAGTTAGACAGATATGTGAGCCTTTGTATAAAAGACTCAAAAAGAACTCAGTCCCTTGGTCAGAAGAACAGACTAGAGCTGTCAAACAGGTGAAAGAAATACTCCATAAACTCCCATGTCTAGGTATCCCAAATCCGGACGCCTTTATGATAGTTGAGACTGATGCTTCCGACATCGGTTACTTGGTATCCTTAAACAAAGAATATCTCTTGAATCTGCTGAACAGTTACATCCCTTTTACAAACCTTGCCCACAACAGTACTACAAACCTCTAAGAATGTTATAATAACAACGACGGGACAGGGCCCCGCCATACCCCTGAATGTAATTACCTACAACGACAGGGGACTATACCAAAGATAAGCCTCCGGAGAAACGGAGCTTCCCAAAACGCTGAACTGTAATCCTATGAGCGAGGATCGACGACTGGTGTACCTCTACCTGCGGCATGAACGGCCTCGAAGGAGGTCGATAACAGTACCAAGTATGTGAAGCGTAAATCTTGAAATAAAATCATAACATTTTAAAACCAATTACAAATACGTTTAACAACCAATTTAATCGCATAGTGCCAACATAAACAAGAGCAAAATAGATATAACGATGAATCGGTCTTTTCTAGGCCGCTAATGATCGAAGCAAGGCGATCGCCCATAGTATCATTATGCGAGCCTAATCTCGGACTCATGATCGCATAGACCACTTAGGTCCGCATGAGGTATTCTCGCATCGGGGTAGCTAACCGCGACATCAACTCGACTCCGCGATCGCATAGTCCATGCATCGCATGAGGTATTCCTCGCGTCGGTAACACACCGAGTGATCATCCTGGAACTTCCGCAGCTCCGCATAGGTCACACAGACCCGCATGAGGTATTCCTCGCATCGGGGGCGGCTAACTCTCGGCATAACAAGTCAGGGGGGTAAGTGATATAATATCAAGATAATCGCTATCGTTAAACAACATAAGCACAACAAGAAAACCCCCTTACACAAACGTCACAAGACGCTAACACACGTAGCATCATAACATGTTTACTTATCAAACCAACAAGAAAGTATTACAAGGCTATCACAAGCCAACATAGTCAAGTTACTCACACAAAAGTCACACGATACCCGTAGTATCAAAATAGAGTAACTATCTTTTAAGTAAACCAAAACAATTTCCATACCTTCTTTTTTTTTAAACCAATCTTAAGACAAAAGCATGCCTTCCTTTTTAAACCATTTTAAGACAAAACCATGCCTTCCTTTAAAACAAAGACACTTTTTCCTTTTTAAAGTCAAGTAGCAATATATTTTTTTAAACCAAGTGTCTTACTCTTTTAAAAATAAGTAACCTATACCTTTAAATCAAGTTACTTCTCCTTTCCCAAAATCAAGTTGTTTATAAGTCAAGTCTCTTTACTTTCAAAAATCAGGCTCTTAATCTTTTAATCATATCTTTTAAGGAAACCAACCTCCAACTTTTAAACTGTCAAGTTATCATTTTAAATCCAATGATAAAACCATTCTTTTGTTTTCATAAAGTCGTTATAAATAACTGTTATACCCCGTATTTCCAGAGTATGTATGTGAGGACGTACGTACATTTGTACAAACCCTAATTAGGTTAAGGATAAAATTGTGAACTTTCGACGGAAAAGATTCCGAACCTTGTGAAGGAAATTCTACGTTTTTAATATTTGAACCGATTACGAATTTTTCCGAGAGACGAAATATTTTGGACCAATAGGAGGAGACATGTGTCACCCTTAGTTGGCATGGGTTTGACGAAATGGTGGCCTAGTGGACAAGTCAAATAGTCAAGTCTTGCAAGATATTTTCTTTTGGTGAGTGGGAGTAGGTGAAGGGACGATTTTGTGGGCATTGGGGGGCTTGCCTTGGGCGTTTTTCTTGAGCTAGTGGAAGGCCACATGGCTCATTGTTGTGGGGGACATATGTCCCAATGTTGTGGTGGACATATGTCCCAAGGTTGTGGTGGACACTTGGTGGAAGACTTCACTTGAACAAGCTATCCAAATCTTCACCCTCCATTTGTTTTCATCTTGGCCCTTGGTGGTTCTATAAATACCCCCCTCTTGTGCAAGACTTCTTCATCCACAAACACAACTTCCAAGTCTCCAAAAATACTTCCCCGTTAGTGCTAAGTTCTCGTCCAACTCCTTCCCCCCCCCCCCTTTCCTAGTAGTTCGTCCGAAAGTCCCCCTTTGTAGAAAAATATTCTCCAAGTATTGTTACTATGCCAAAATACCTTAGCCAAATACCTTGTAGTATTCCTAAGTTACCGCTACACTAAAAGCCCAGAAATACTACCTTATATCCATTAGTCACAAAACGAAACCCTAAGGAAAATCTCCATAGTTGGTTGAAGTATTAGTAGAAGTTGTTGGAAACTTCTAAGGGTTTCTTGGAGCTATCGGAGCGTGCAGAATAGGAGCTAAACCTTGCTCAGGATCGACATATATCTTGGATAATTTTGGGTTTGTCGAGGTAAATATTTTGTCCTTCTATTGTAATTGGAAATTACATATAGTAGTTTATAATTGAGTATAAGATATAGAAGGATGGTATATAAGAAGAGAATTGAACTGTACTTACATTGGGTTGTATTTACAGTAGACTTGTGTAGCTTTACGGGTAGAGAAGTGCTGCCCAAATTTCCGTAGAAATAAGAACCTTCTGCTTAGAATATTCTACAGAGTAGTCTAGACGTTGATAGACGTATTTGACTATTATAGGTTGATAATCTGCGCGCGACATATTCGACTTGGCAGGTGGATTTCGCCGAGGAGGTATGTGATTCTTCCTATCCTCTTGAGCATGATATTTTTAAAGTATATATAGTACGGTAGACGTACGTGTGTTAACTGAACGTGGTTTTACTTCGATGTCTTTCGACTTGAGTTTTAAATAATAAGAATCTTGAAGTATTTCAAAAGAATTATGAATCGTTTTTGAAAGAAGAGTAATACTTGGTTTTAAAAGCTTAAGAGTTATACTAGCTTTATGGGAAGTTAGGTATAACGACTTAAGAGAAATAAAAGGAACGGTTTACTTAATTGTTTATGAAAGCCTTGTATTGATTTCGGAAATGAGAATAAGTATCGAACAAACCACTGCAGCGCTAATAAAGGAAAATGTATTGACTAATTAAGTATTATTAAAACCAGTAGAAACCTCCATCTGCATAGAAGCTAAGATAAGACAAAATTGTATTACATTTCCTAAATCATGGCTGCTTTAATAAGATCATTAATAAACAAGTTTTGATTTTCTTAAAATTTCAAAGTAAGGACTTGTTTTATAAAAGACAAAGACTTGAAAATTTGAAGTGTTTTCGTTTAAAAAGGAAGGCATGCTTTTGTCTTAAGTTGGTCCAAAAAGAAGGTAGGGAAGTTGTTTGGGTTTACTTAAAAAGATAGTCACTCTACTTTTGACACTACGGGTACCGTGTGCCTTTTGTGAAAGAAACGGATCTTTTTAAAGAGTTTATGTATGAAGTACTTTGGGGATAAAAACCCAAACTTGTTGACATAAAATAGAAAGTACCTTGTGTGAATAACTTGACTATGTTGGTTTGTGATAGCCTTGTAATACTTTCTTGTTGGTTTGATAAGTAAACATGTTATGATGATACGCGTGTTAGTGTCTTATGATGTTGTGTAAGGGGGTTATTCTTGTTGTGCTTACGTTGTTAAACGTTAAGCCCGTTGTACTGTTATTATATCACATACTCCCCCTGACTTGTTATACCGAGGACTTGCCACCCTTGATGCGGGTCTATACGGCCTATGCGGTCTGTGTGACTATGCGGAGCTGCGGGAGTTCCAGGATTGATCATTCCGGGTGTATTATCCCGATGCGAGGAATGCCTCATTCGGTCTGTGTGACTATGCGGTCTATGTGACTATGCGGACTGCGGGAGTCCAGGAGGATACCACGGGTTAGCTACCCCCGATGTGAGGAATACCTCATGCGGGTCTGTGTGTGACCTATGCGGACTGCGGGAGTTCCAGGATTAGGCTCGCATAATGATACTATGGGCGATTGGCCTTGCTTCGATCATTAGCGGCCTAGAAAAGACCAGTTATGTTATATCTATTTTGCTTTTGGTTATGCTGTGGCACTATGTGCGGGTACATTGGTTGTTTCGTACATATTTGTAAAATTGGTTTTAAAATGATATGATTTCATTTAAAGTACTTTCTGATTTCACATACTTGGTACTGTTATGCAGACCTCTCTTGAATTTGTGTTCATGCCGCAGTAAGTACACCAGCTATTGATCCTCGCCATGGAGTCACATTCAGCGTTTGGGAAGCTCCGTGTCTCGGAGGTTTATCTTCGTATAGTCCCGTCGTTGTAGGTACTTACATTCGGTATGGCGGGCCACCCCGCCATTTTTGTTATAACATTCTTAGAGTGCTGTAATCTTGTTGTGGCGGGGTTGTAAAGGATGTCGCTCAAGTTTTTATATACATGCCGAAGGCAACTTTTCTCGAATAAACTGTTTCACTTCATATTTTTCATGTCTTGTTTTATATTCCGCCGTTACTCGATGTATGTCTACTTGGGTGCGGGTAAGGCACGATCACGCCCGGTTCGGGTAGTGACAAAAGTGGTATCGAGCGCGATTAATCCTCGGAAAGTGTCTACGCACCGTATCTAGTAAGTCTTGATTATCGGTGTGTTGTGCACAACAATAATCAGGAGGCTATAGGATATTTAGGATTGGTTTCCATTCTTCTCACTCTGAGATCGTGCCTTAGAGCTATGTTATAAGTTGGACCCCTCTAACGTATTTCTTTCCCTTACCAGTTATACCTCCACGCATGCAACCCGGGCCCGAAGCGGCAAGGCGTGAGGAGCTGCGAGTAGAGCACGAGAGGTTACGAGGGCACAGCCCAATCATCACCCGAGGTGGTGCTTCATTCGGGAGTTGCGGCGTCGCCAATTCAGAGTCTAGCACGGCGGCGATTTCCTTGCGGCCATGATATTTGAACCTTGGTTCCACGACCCGATGCGAAAGTATGGATTGCAAATGTCACGACCGATCCGGGCGTGGATCGTGCCTACCGCACCCTAGTGATACAACATCGAGAAAATCAGCGGAAATAAAAACTAAAACATGAGACAAGACATAAAGTATGAAACAAAGCTAACCAAAACGGTCACCTTCCTGAATATATACATATATATATCAACCTGAACAGTTAAATCCTTTTACAAACCCTGCCCACCACAGTACTACAGACCTCTAAGAATGTGACCATAACTATTACGACGGGCCGCCATACCCCGAATGTACAAGTAACTACACCGACAGGGACTATACCAAAGATAAGCCTCCGAGAAACGGAGCTTCCCAAAATCTGAATCGTGATCCTATGGCGAGGATCCACAACCGATGTACCCTACCGCGGCATGAACGCAGCTTCAAGGAGGTCGATAACAGTACCAAGTATATGGCGAAATATCAGTAAATGAAATCATAACGATCTATATAAAAGCGGAGACATGTATGATAACCAAACTACGATCCACAAAGTATAAGCGATGTCAAGTCGAGGACTCACGCCTCAAAGTCGCCACTCAAATATAACTATGGGTCTCACGCCCACAACATCAATCATGCCCATGGAATACCTTCCTCATCGCGTGATCTATGATATAATCACACCAAGAAGTACACATGAACACTAGGTCCCACTGTCATAACAACCGTCGGGGCACGGCTAACTACCGGATACCAAAGCCGTCATCAATCGACCGGCAAGTACGAAGCCAACTACTAGATACCAAGGCCGTACTAACAATACTATACAACCAAACCACGGCTTACACGGGCAAGTACGGCCGACTACGGTGTACGCGGTGTCACGTGGCCGGCAAGTACGAAGGCTAACTACTGTGTACCAAGGCGTGTCACGACTTCTCCACTAAACTGAACGGGTCACGAAGGCTAACTATCGTACCAAGGCGAATCAGCCACGAGACGGGGCAAGTACGAAAGCCAACCACCAGATACCAAGGCCGAATCAGTAAAACCTCATGGAGAGCTAGTCCATGGAATAACGCTATCAGCGAGCGTGCACTGGAATCCTCCGTCACTGCCGGTACGTCCAAGTAAGATCATAACAAATCAACCGGCCCTCTATTGAGAGACGCGGTGGTATAAAAATACAATACTGGCACAATAAGGCTATCACACGCAAACATAGGCAAGTTACACACAACTCAAGGTACTTTCATTTTATGTCAACAATACGGGTTTCAAACCCAAAATAATACCCCCTTTCATTCTTTCAAAAGACCTCTTTTACGTAAAAGATACTAATACTCGTAGTATCAAAAACACATTTCCTTTTCAAACCAAATTACTTTACTTTCGTAAAAACCTTTACAAGACTTTTAAAATCAAGTACTCTATACTTTTTAAACCAAGTGCCTTTCTTTTAAAACAACATCAAGTATACTCTTTAAAACTCAAATACTTACTCTTTTCAAAACAAGTAACCTATACTTAAATCAAGTTACCATTTTAAAACCAATGATAAAACCATTCTTTTGCTTTCATAAAGTCGTTATAACTAACTTCCCATAAAGCTGTTATAACACTTTATGTTTTAAACCAATTTAAGACAAAACCATGTCTTTCTTTTAAATCAAAACTCTTCAATTCATTTAAAAAAACTAATTACTCATTTCTCATAAAAGCGGTTTCACAACTGTTTAACACAAACCAAGTCCTTAATATTTCCTATCAAGTCATTTATAAGTCAAGTCTCTTATCTTTCAAGATCAAGTCTCTTATCTTTCTAAAATCAATAAATCATTTTTTTACCTACATAAAATCGTTATAACTAACTTCCCATAAAGCTATTATAACACCTTATGTTTTAAACCAATTTATTCACTTAGCACATGTACGTCTACCGTACTACATAGTTCACAACAATCATGCTAGAAAAGATAGGAAGAGGTTCACATACCTCGCGACGATTATCGACAATTAGCAAAATGCTCCAAGTACTACAACCTGGCTAGCCTTTTCCACCCTTCAAGTAGAATATGCTACTCGTAGTATTTCCACCTATACTGGCCATAAAAAACGTCTATCAACTTCTAGATCTCTTCGTAGAATATTCTAAATACCAGATTCCTTATTCTACAGAAAATTCGGCCTCTCCGCAACCACATAAATCTCCTCTACTGCGGCTCGCTACTGTGCCAACAACTCCTGGGATTACACGTCTAACCTGACGTGTACAACATCGCCACAATAATACTACAAGTCTCAGTAAATACGATCAATGTAGATCTGATTCAATCCTTTATAAACATCCTTCCAAAATATCTTATACTCAATTCTAAATTACTACAGTATGTAATATCCAATTACAATTGGGGGACATAGATCATTACCTTGATAAGCCCAAAATTATCCCAGTTTATATGTCGATCCTGAGCAACGTTTAGCTCCAATTCCTTATGCTCCAACCCGCTCCAAGCGACCCTTAGAAGTTTCTAAACAACTTCTCTTAACACTTCAACCAAGCTTATGAAGATTTTCTAGGGTTTTATTTTGCGACTATTGGAATAAAGTAGTATTTCCGGGCTCCTAGTATTAAAACAACTTTGAAATACAACTAGGGATACTAGGATAAGGTATTTGGGATTATACAATAATACTCAAAGTATTTCTACATAAGTGGGGGAAGGGGGACGAAAATACAAGCTAAAGGGAGGGAGGTATTTTGCTTTGGAAAGCTTAAGTGTGGATGAAATTACTCTTCAACTAAGGGGGTATTTATAGAGGAAACAAGGGCCATGATCAAGTCAAGTGGGTGGTCAAGATTGGGCCATGTGTGTGTGGGTCCCACCACACCACATGGCCAACGAAAAACTCTCCAAGTGTCATGGCCATTTCGGCCAAGGGGACAAGTGGCTAGCCACTTGTCCCTCCAATTCGGCCAAGGGTGCCACATGGGGGTGACACGTGTCGCCCCCCGATTCGTTCAAAATATTTCGTCTTCCGAAAATATCCAAAATACCGAAAATCTCAAAAACAAAGTGGGCCCCACGTGACCATTTCCGAAAATAAAATCCCATAATTCTAATATAATCCAAGAAGTCCAAATACCAAATCTGGGAATCCAATTGTCACGACCCGATCCCGGGCCCGTGACTGGTGCCTTACCCCGGGCACCCTAGTGATACAACATCAGAGAAAAACCAGCGGAAATAAAAACTCATGAAAGAAAACAGTGAAATAAGAAAACAGGCTAACCCAAACGGTTACCCTTTGGTACATAAATGAAAACTTGAACAGTTACATCCATTACAACTCTGCCCACAACAGTGTTACAGACCTCTAAGAATTTTAAAACCATAATGACGGGACAGGGCCCCGCCATGCCCCTGAATATACAAAAGTCTACCACTCCAGGGAACCGTACCACAGGACAAGCTTCCGGAGATATGGAGCTTTCCGAGAACCGAACAGCGATCCTAAGAGTGCGGATCATCAAGCTATGTACCTCAACCTGCGGCATGAACGCAACCCCCCGAAGGAGGTCGAGACAATGTACCAAGTATGTGGCGAAAAATCAGTAAATGAAATCATAATAGTCTATATAAAGCAGGAGACATGTATGATAACCAAACTACAGTACACAACATATAAGCAGTCATGTCAAGTTAGGGACTCATGCCCGTGAAATCATCACTCAAATACCACCCGGGAATTTAACCCGCACAATGGCCGCATGCCCCGGCATCTCACCTCGGTATAAGCATGGCCCTGGAACCGTCCTAGTGGGCCCATACCCGTGGACCATCCAACGTGTCGGTATATGCCCAAAGGAGATAACAAGATAACAATCCCTGTGGAAGCATACCCGTGGGCCACCCAACGTGTCGGTATGCCCAAACATCTAACAAGATAATACTCACTGTGGAAGCATACCCGTGGGCTACCCAACGTGTCAGTATGTCCAAACAAATAACAAGAGAATACTCACTGTGGAAGCATACCTGTGGGCTACCCAAAGTGTCAGTATGTCCAAACGAATAACCAATAGAATACTCACTGTGGAAGCATACCCGTGGGCTACCCAATGTGTCAGTATGTCCAAACGAATAACCAATAGCCGGCCCTCCATCGAGAGACTCGATAGCACAAATCCAACCCTTGCACAACAAGGCTATCTCAACCAAGCATAGGCAAGTTACACACAACTCAATGTACTCCTACCTTTTATAACCAAGCCACTTATGTTTTTCCATCACAAAGAGTTCAATATTTGAAAACAAGTTACTTCTCTTTTCCCAAAAATCAAGTTACCATTCTAAATCCAATAATGAATCCATTTCTTTATTTTCCATAAAGTCGTTATAACTAACTTCCCATAAAGCTATTATAACACTTTATGTTTAAAAACAAGTCAAGACAAAACCATGCCTTTCTTTTAAACCAAAACACTTCAAATTCTTAAGTCTCTTTTCTTTTAGAAATTGAGTTCCTTACCTTGGAATTTATAAGAAGATCAAAACTTGATTACAATAATTCTTATTAGAGCAGCCATGATCTAGGAAATGTAATACAATCTTGTCTTATCTTAGCTTCTATGCAGATGGAGGTTTCTACTGGTTTTAATATAATTAATTGTCATTACTTTTTCCTTTATTAACGCTGCATTGGCTTGTTCGATTCTTATTCCCATTTCCGAAATTTATGTAACACCATTCTTTTAAAAACCAAGTACTCATTTCTCACGAATGAGGTTTCACACTTTTCAACACCATTTAGGTCAATTAGAAGTCAAGTCTATTATCTTTTGAAAACAACAAACCATTCTTTTACCTACATAAAGTGGTTATAACAAACTTCCCATAAAGCCGTTATAACACTTTATGTTTTAAACCAACCAATTACAACTATAAGCCCTTATGAGACCAAGAGGGCTTATTCTTTAACCATAGAGTACCCATTACTTAACGAATAAGATTTTCATACTCTTTCAAACAATCAAGACCTTTACACTTCATATCAAGTCAAGGCACAACAAGGGAAATCAAATTCCTTTAACACACGCGTCATCTGCACTATATATTTCACAAATAATCATCTTTGAAGAGGATAGGAAGAATCACATACCTCGCGACGATTATCGACGGTTAGCAAAATGCTCCACAGTACTATCCTCCTTAAGTAGAATATGCTACTCGTAGTACTTCAATCCTATAAGGGTCATAAAATGTCTATCAAACTCTAGCTTCGAACGTAGAATAACTAAGTGCAAGGTCCCTACATTCTACGGAAATTTGTACAGCACTTCCTTTGTTTCTACTTCTATGCCACCTTTTTCAAGGCCGAATTCAATAACCAAATGCCACATTTAAGGCTCAATTGATCCAGCAAATACAAGGGGATTACACGCCTAACAATACGTGTTAAATTCCGCCCCACAACAACACAAAATAAACCAATAATTTCCATGCCATTCTTAGCCAACAATATAACCAATACTAACCCCTTTCAACTCTTTTCCAATTCAAGTTCTTAGGTCTAACATGATATCTAGCCCTAGACATCTTCAACAACTACAATCCCCCTTTACAACATGTGACGACCCAATTAGTAACCAAATTGAAGTTATCATCTTAAGGCTAACATGCCCATTTCAGTTTTCAACAAGACAACAAGATCCAAATCTATTCAACTTAAATAAAATAGCCTCAGGCTCATTTCTAAACTACTATAACAAGTATTAACTCATATCCAAGAGAAAGGGAAACTTTTACCTTTCGGAATAGCCCACAAAAGCCCTTTTCTTCCACTTCTTTACCACAAATTCGTCCCCGCTCCACAAGTTCACCCACACTTTGCCTTCTTGCCGCTCCAACAATTTCCTAAGGCTAGGTTTTCTTCAAGAAAAACTAGAGAGAAAGGGAGAGGATTTCCTTGGGAGGGTTTTGAGATGAAATGACCAAGTCTTCCAAGACTTGGCCCTAAAATAGGCCCCTTTCCTGGTCAAAAGGATGGGAGGGACACTTGTCACCCTCCCATAGGCTTTTAACAAAATATCCCCTGATTTTCGTCCTTTCTGCGAAAAATCCCGCCAGCGCGCTTCTACTTCGAAGGATAATTACCGCATTCCGCGCGCCCGCCGCATTCGGCGCGGCTGCAACCTCTCTGCGAACCCCAAGATAACCGGCGCGCCTCGCGTCCGGCCGCGACGCTGCACTTCGAACCGAAACCATCGCTTTGCTTCGATCGCGCAAACTTGAAACTTCCATAACTTTTGACTCCGATGTCCTATCGACGAACGGTTTGTTGCGTTGGGAACTAGATTTAACGGACTACACACTAGGCTTTTTAAACACCTTGAAATTCTCAACAACTGGGGTACAACACTCCAAGGTAGACTCAAAATCCGTCCAACACATGTTTGTCCACTTATCTTTCCACTTTCAAATCTTAGATTCCTTGGTATGTTCTTATCTTATCTTCTTGAATTTACGGGGTGTAACACCAATTCCCATTAACGAACCTTTTTCCTTCACAAAACCCGGAAACTTTTCCGTCGAAAAATCACACCTTTCTTTCTTTCCAAAATTTCTGTCGTATTCTCGTACGTACGTCCCTACATACATACCCTGGAACTACGGGGTATAACATTCTTCCCCCCTTAGAAACATTCGTCCCGAATGTTCCTTCTAAGTCTCCAAACATACATGCGCCAATATAGTCTCCACTATTATACTTACAAAACCGATCATGCCACCAATGGCCAGAATATAACATGTGCGCAAAACTCAAATCCATGCCAACGAGGAAATCATTTCTTAGTCTCACAACAACTCCCACTAGCTTCAATTTACTCTAAGGCCATTCTCGGTCTTCACGATCCGATTCTGGTCGAATGCATCCACGAACCCGTACGATGGTTACCTAAACATGGGCCTCTCACCCTCGTGATCCTACCAAATGGCGGGACCACCTCAAACTGACCACATCTCCTTTCGGGCTGCGGGTTGACCCGCGAACGGTCCTCGACCCGACCCATAATCGCACCAGACTCTTGTTCCCCGATCCGGAACAACCCTACCTATACAAGTCCTGAAAGCTACCACTTTCATCTTACACTACCCATGGAATTATCACACTAATACACCCTATGCATATAATGCACTCCGACAAGGATCTTCTGCAAAATCCTTTACTCAAGACGGCCTTACCTCTAAGGTCTCAACGTGTAATATTCTAAGGTTCGAAATTTTCTCATCCCCAGACATACCCTTTTCACTAACGAGGCTTCTAAATCACCTTTTAACTCAAAGTTATCCAATCATAACACTTAACACATCATCATAACATCAATACATACTAGTCTCTAGAGGGTTAAGGATATACCTGTAAATAGGCGGTTCAAAGGGCCGCTAAAACTGGGAACTTCCACCGCGACCTCTACCGTGGCTGCGGCATGCGTGAACATCCCGCCTAGCTATGGAAGGTGAAGAACCAAAGAATCGATCTCGTGATGCGTGCTAATCCACGATGCTACCCACGTGGACAGTCTCTCGCCAAATGGCCTTGTTGGCCGCAAGAATAACAATCTCCCAAATTAGTACGACACTCTCCCTTATGAAGTTTCCCACAACGGCCACACTGAGACAAGGGTGACCTTATCCGGCGAGCACTCCTACTCCCCTGAAAGTCTGAAACCTGGGAGCCCTGACCTGCTCCTGAATATCCCGAACGTCCCGAAGACTGTGGAGGGCCACTCGGTACTGGCGGAGGCGCATAACTGGCCTGCTGCTGAGGCGGTCCGCCTCGAAAGTCGCCAGAACCTCGCTGCTCGGCCTCGCCTGCTGATGCTGGTCATTCCGTCGACCTCTCTGTGCCTCACATCCAAGTGCATAAGCCTGCATGCGGGCAATGTCCATGCCCGGCTGAAGAGCTACGCCCGAGCAACTCTCTGCCAAATAATCGTCTAGCCCTGTGACATAGCAATGCACATTGTACTCCCGAAACGTATGCCTGTTCTGCCTCAACACCAAAAATCTGTCGGCCCGAGCCCTCCTCATCTGTGGAGGCAAGAAATGTGCAAGAAATGCCTCTGAGAACTCGTTCCATACGGCTGGAAGTGCATGCCCTCCCCGGGACAGCTCCCACGAATCAAACCAGTCGACTGCAGTATCACGCAGCCGATGTGAACCCAAGACCACTGACTCGGTCTCCGAAGCCTTGATCACTCTCGATCCGTAGAATCGGATGAACTCCTGCGGATCATCCTCAGGCCTCGACCCGTAGAACTCTGGCGGGCTACAACTCAGAAAGTCCCGTAGCCTCAAACTATCCGACCTCGGGTGAACCACGGGTACTACTGGAACTGGAACTGCTGCATCCAAATTTATCTCATGTTCGCCACGATCACGCCGAATCGGGCCATCTCTTTGGTATAGTCCCCTGTCGTTGTAGGTACTTACATTCAGGAGTATGGCGGGGCCCTGTCCCGCCATTGTTGTTATAACATTCTTAGAGGTCAGAGTAATCTTGTTGTGGCGGGGTTGTAAAAGGGATATCGCTTCAAGTTTTTATATATACATGCCGAAAGGCAACTTTTCTCAGATAAACTGTTTCTCACTTCATATTCTTTCATGTCTTGTTTTATATTCCGCTGGTTACTCTGATGTATGTCTACTTGGGTGCCCGGGTAAGGCACCAGTCACGGTCCCGGGTTCGGGTCGTGACAAAAGTGGTATCAGAGCAGTTAATCCTCGAAAAGTGTCTACAGACCGTATCTAGTAGAGTCTTGATTATCGGTGTGTTGTGCACCACACCAATAATCAGGAGGCTATAGGATATTTAGGATTGGTTTCCATTCTTCTCACTCTGAGATCGTGCCTTAGAGCTATGTTATAAGTTGGACCCCTCTAACGTATTTCTTTCCCTTACCAGTTATACCTCCACGCAAGGCAACCCGGGCCCAGAAGGGCAAGGCAGCCGAGGGAGCTGCGAGTAGAGCACAGAGGGTTACGAGGGCACAGGCCCAATCATCACCTGAGGTGGTGCTTCATTCGGGGAGTTCTGCGACGTCGCCACTTCACAGAGTCTAGCACACGGCGATTCCTACTGCGGCCATGATATTTGAACCTTCAGTTCCACGACCAGTAGCAGAAAGTATGGATTGCAAATGTCACGACCCGATCCCGGGCCCGTGACTGGTGCCTTACCCCGGGCACCCTAGTGATACAACATCAGAGAAAATCAGCGGAAATAAAAACTAAAACATGAGACAAGACATAAAGTATGAAACAGGCTAACCAAAACGGTCACCTTCCTGAATATATACATATATATATCAACCTGAACAGTTAAATCCTTTTACAAACCCTGCCCACCACAGTACTACAGACCTCTAAGAATGTGACCATAACTATGACGGGACAGGGCCCCGCCATACCCCTGAATGTACAAGTAACTACACTGACAGGGGACTATACCAAAGATAAGCCTCCGGAGAAACGGAGCTTCCCAAAATGCTGAACTGTGATCCTATGAGCGAGGATCCACAACCGATGTACCTCTACCTGCGGCATGAACGCAGCCCCCCGAAGGAGGTCAGTACAACATGTACAGTATGTGAAACTAAAATATCAGTAAATGAAATCATACGATCTATATAAAAGCGGAGACATGTATGATAACCAAACTACGATCCACAAAGTATAAGCGGTCATGTCAAGTCGTGGACTCACGCCTCAAAGTCGTCACTCAAATATAACTATGGGTCTCACGCCCACAACATCAATCATGCGTGGAATACCTTCCTCACCGCCGGCGATCATGATATAATCACACCAAGAAGTACACACATGAACACTAGGTCCCACCTGTTATAACAACCGTCTGAGGCAAGTCTGAAGGCTAACTACCGGATACCAAAGCCGATCATCAATCGACGGGCAAGTACGAAGCCAACTACTAGATACCAAGGGCGTATTAACAATGCATCACGACCGACCCGGGCGCGATCGTGCCCTACCTGGGCACCCCTGTCAGGTATACATCAGAGAATAGCAGCGGAACATACATATAAACTTAGAAAATAAACAACAACAGGCTAGCCGATAAGGCCACCTTCCGTAAAAATATACTCAAACCAGAAAAATAGAACAATACATTTTTCTTTACAACCCAATCCACAATGTGACTACAGACCTCTAAGAATAACAACTTTGGCGGGACAGGGCCCCGCCATACCCCTGAATGTACGACAACCGACAATGCCAGGGATAAGCCTCCGGAATAAAGGAGCTTCTCAACAGCTGAAGAGTGATCCTAAGAGCGAGGATCGAATTGCACTCTACACTGCGCATGAACGCACTCAAGGAGGTCGATAACATGTACCAAATATGTGGAACTGAAAGTACTGTAATGAAATCATAAGTCTATAAATAAAACCGGAGACATGTATGTGTTATACCCCGTATTTCCAGAGTATGTACGTAAGGACGTACGTAGAAAAGTTTGGACTTTAAAGTGGCTTGGCCGAAATATTTTGTGCACAACACCCGGTTAGAGTCGTTTTTCGCACAAAAGTTTTACACAACTTGCGAAGGGAAAATTCCGGCTATGTCATTTTTATTTTTTGCGGATTTTTCCGAGAGACGAAACGTGTTGGACCAACAAGAGGGCGCCACTTGGCACCCTCTCATTGGTGGACGTGAGGGGCGGACTTGGGACGATTTAGAGAGTGTAGTTGGTAGGATATTTTGTGTGTTGATTGATAAAGTGGGACCCACACACACTTGTCCCAATCTTGACCCTACACTTGCCTTGCACTTGGCATGATCTTGGCCATTGGTTGGCCTTTGCTTGACCTATAAATACCCCCCTTTTTTGTGGTATAGAGATACTCTCAAAAGTATTGTTGTAATGCCCAAATTACCTTAGTCGTATACCTTGTAGTATTCCAAAGATACCTCTATAAGTAGAGCCCGAAAATACTACCTAAATGTCCCTTTTTGTCTCAAACCGAAACCCTAAGGAAAATCTCCATAGTTAGTGGGAGTAGTATGTAGAGGTTGGTTAGAACTTCTAAGGGTGGTTTGGAGCGGGTTGGAGCGCACGGAGTTGGAGCTAAACGTTGCCCAGGATCGACTTTATACTTGGATAATTATGGGCTTATCGAGGTAAATATCTTGTCCCTCTATTGTAATTGGAAATTACATGATTGTTAGACTATATAGTTGAAGTATACTATATATAGAACTGAACGTTGTTATCGGCAATGTCTTTTGACTTAAGCCTGAATAATAAGAAACCTTTTCGAAAGAAAATCTTGAATCGTAATTACATGGATGTATCAGATAGACTTGTGTAGCATTCTTGTGAAGTAGAATTGTACACGTCGGTTAGATGTATAAACCCCTGGTTGGCTTGATGGCGGCCTCGATAGAGGAGGAGATTTACGCGGGGGAGAGGTCTTTGCGAATTTTTACGTAGAATGTTCTACGAAGAGACCTAAATGTTAATAAGCGCCTTGTGGCCTTATAGGTTGAAGTACTATGCGTGGCGCAATCTACTTGGCTTAAGGAGTAGCCGGCGGTTTGAGGTACTTGGAGCGTTTTGCTATTAGTCGATACTCGTCGCGAGGTATGTGAACCTCTTCCTATCTCTTCTAGCATGATATGTGTGTAACTATGTAGTACGGTAGACGTACATGTGTTAAATGTATTTGATTGGTCTAAAACATAAAGTGTTATAACGGCTTTATGAGAAGTTGGTTATAACAACTTTATGTATGTAAGAAAATACTTGTGGTTTTAAAAAGGTAATTGATTTGAACTATAACTGGCTGGTTATGTGATAATAAAGAACTTGAAGTATTTCAAAAGGTTTTTGAATCATTTTGAAAGAAGAGTAATACTTGGTTTTGAAAAACTTGAGTTATACTAGCTTTATGGGAAGTTAGGTATAACGGCTTAAGAATGTTTCTTGATTTCGAAATCGAATGTGTATCGACAAACCATCGCAGCGTTAATAAAAGGAAATGTTTTGTGATTAAGTATTATTAAAACCAAGAGAAACTTCCATCTGCATAGAAGCTAAGATAAGACAAAATGATATTTCCTAGATCATGGCTGCTGTAATAAAATTGTTATAAACAAGAATATCCTACTCACATATAAGGCTTATGTTTCTCAGATGGTTTAAAAGAGAATTATATTCTTTAATGAATAAGACTATGAACTACGAAACCTTTCTAAAATAAGAACCGTGAACATTTGAAATTAGGCAAACTTGAGCGTTGGGAAAAGAATGTTGTTACTTGATTTTACAAAGAGAAGTGTTCTGATTTACTTCAAAAGATAATCACTCTATTTTTATACTACGGGTATTGTGTGACTTTTGTGAAAGAAACGGATCTTTTAAAAGAGTAATACATGAAGTACTTTGGGGCTAAAAACCTGAACTTGTTAACATAATGTAGAAAGTACCTTGTGTGAATAACTTGATTGTATTGATTTGTGATAGTCTTGTAATACTTTCTTGTTGACTTGATAAGTAAACATGTTAGGATGCTACGTGAGTTAGTATCTTGTGATGTTTGTGTAAAGGGTTTTCCTTGTTGTGCTTAGGTTGTTTAACGATAATTTGTCATGTTGATATTATATCACCATGATTAGGGGTTAAGCTGCCTCCGACGCGGGGTAGACTCAGCGGGTCTAGTGACCTATGATTCGAGAATACCTTATGCAGTGCAGATGGCCTATGCGGAACTACGGGAGTTCGAGGTTAGTATCGGCCGCGTGGTCACGCGGTCTTTGTGGCGTGCGGACGGCGAGTCCAGACGGCTGCCGGGGAGTAGCTACCCTCGATGCGGGAATACCTCATGCGGGCCATTGGGTGGCCCATGCGAGCTACGGGAAGTTCGGGGCTGACGCGCATTAGATCTGCGGGCGAGTGGCGGCTTTGATCATGCGACGATGCAGACAGATCTCTCGTAATCTGATTTACGACGCTTTTATCGTGGGTTTTAGTAGTCGGCTATGCCCTCGCACTTACCGTCACGGTTTTATGATGACTTTGAGGCGTGAGTCACGACTTGACATGATCGCTATTTATTGTGGCGTAGTTTTGGTTATCATACATGTCTCCCGCTTTATATAGACTACTATGATTTCATTTCTGATATTTTCATTTCACATACTTGGTACCTGTTGTACTGACCTCCTTCGGGGGGCTGCGTTCATGCCGCAGGTTGAGGTACACCAGTCGTTGATCCTCGCTCTTAGGGTCACAGTTCAGCGTTTGGGAAAGCTCCGTTTCTCCGGAGGCTTATCTTCGTATATTCCACTGTTGTAGGTGCTACATTCGGGGTATGGCGAGGCCTGTCCGTCGTTGTTGTCATATCATTCGTAGAGGTGCAGTAATCTTGTTGTGGCGTGGTTTGTAAAAGGGATTAAACTGTTCATTTTGAAAGAGTTGTTATTTATATATATGCCGAGAGGCCACTTTTCGTCAGATAAACATGTGTCTTCTTTACATTGTATCATGTATTGTGTTTTATGTTCCGATTACTCGATGTTGTATCACTAGGGTGCCCGGTAGGCACGATCCACGGCCCGGGTTGGTCGTGACAAAAGTGGTATCGAGCGATTAATCCTCGGAAAGTGTCTACCGTATCGATTCAGAAGTCTTGATTATCGGTGTGTTGTGCACCACACCAATAATCGTGAGGCTATAGGATATTTAGGATTGGTTTCTATTCTTCTCACTCGAGATCGTGCCTTAGAGTCGTGTTGTAAGTTGGACCCTCTCACGTATTTCTTTCCCTTACCGCTATGCCTCGCGTAGGCAACCCGCCCGGGAGGGCAAGCGGCCGAAGGAGGCTGCGAGTGAAGTTGAGAGGGTTACGAGGGCACATGCCCAACCATCACCTGAGTTAGGTGCTTCGTTCGGGGAGTTATGCTACGTCACCAGCCCCAGCAGAGTTTAGCACGGCGGCAGCAGTTCCTACTGCGGCCATGACATTTGAACCTTCAGTTCCACGACCGGAAACAGATAATATAGATTGCGAAGAGACAACCCTGTTACTAGCTATGGATTTGGCTACCAGAGAGTATACCGATGTACCGCGAGTCTTGATGAATATCTTAGAAAGGGTTGTGCGAGTAATTCTTGATTAGGCTTGAGCATGGCACGTATGCGGGCTTGTCGCGGCGAGCCAAGAAACGTAGAGATCGACGGGTTAACGAAGGACAGCAGAAGAGGGCCAGGACAGAAAGGTCCTTTGGAAACTTTCGAGTCGAGTCACCTCACGTGATTAGATTATGCACATCCACGGTCTGCGAAAGGTCTTCCACGAGTTTCGGGGCGTTCGGTATGCAGGAGTTGGTGAGCTCGAGCTTCCGGTTCCGGCTACACGTAGGTTCCGGCCCGGCCGGATTCATTTTTCCCAGTGTTCACAGCGGTGTGACGCCATCGGGAATGTCATCTTTTAGTTGGTACTTGTTTTACCGGCGGCCGTCAGGGCCATGTGTCGAATGGGTGACCTAGTAGGAGGTTGTAAGTAGGAGGACTTAGCCTTCGAGGATCGATGGGTAGTTCGTCACCTTCCAGCTACGCCTGCAGGCAGTTTGATTAGAACGACTAAGGGGAGTGAAGCAGTAAATACAGATAGATCTTTAACCCTCTAGGGATTAGTATGTATGATAAGATGGGTATATCATAAGTGTTATGTTCAGATAGCATGGTGTAAATTGTGATTAGGAAATCATGGTTAGTTAACCAAGTAAGATTTGGGGGATAGAGAAGGTGTGAGCCTTAGAGCATTATACGTGAAGACCTTAGAGGTAAGGCCATCTCGAGTAAAAGACGTATGTTTATGTTTGACCCTTATAGGAGTGCATAGTGCACGTGAGCTATGTTTGTGGGATAAGTCCCTGAGTAGTGTGGAATGAAAGAGGGTAGTTGAGCTAAGAAGACCGCTAGGTTTTCGTAACGTGATTAGTGAGAGTTTTCCGGTTCGGGGAGCTAATGTCTTGCGCGTTGCCGGGTCGGGTTGAGGCCACGTTGCGGGTCAACCCGCGGCCTGTATGGTGGTGGGGTCAGTTGTGGTGGTCGCTTTGGGTTAGGGTTATGAGGGTGTTAGGACCAAGTTTAGTTAACCACGTCTGAGTTCGTGGACGATTCGACGATGGTCGGGCGAGAGAGTCACCGCCTTGTCTTCTAGCAAAGACCGTTTACTCGGCAGTGTTGATTTATCAGAAAGGTTGTAAGGCTGCACGGGGTGCCTACCTTTACCTTATGACGCAGTGGAGCCAGTGTTGTTTCTTTTTCGGAAGTTTTACCAGCGAGATTAGGAACTCAGGTGAGTCTCAGACGCATTCGCCCCGGGCGGTGTGTGGATTTCGTGGGTAGTTGTGAGGATTGTTGTCTCCTGTGGAGTGAGTGTTTAAGCTACCATTTCGGTGTTCGGATGTCGCCTTATGAAGCCTTGTAGGGGCGGATGTGTAAGTCGCCGGTCGATTGGTTCGATGTTGGCAAGATTCAGATAGTTGGTTCAGGCTTGTTCCAGCAGACTGTGGATAGGGTAAAGCTTGTCTAGAAGAGGTTCTGGCAGCTCAGAGAAATCGTACGGATAATCGGCGACGACGCTTATAGTTCAGGTTGTGGTCGGTCTTGAAAGTACCACCGGGTTGGGTGTGAGTTTTGGAAAACAAAGGAACTTAGCCCGAGTTACTTTGGGCCTTTTGAGTTCATGTGAAGAATAGGCGGGTTGCCTATATGTTAGCATTTGCCGTCCGACTTAGGAGGCGGTATGTCCGTCTTCGTATTGTTATGATCGGAAAGTATCGAGATCCATCCAGAGTGTTCCCGATTAATGAGGACCACGTTTGAGATAGTAACCTCGAGTTTTGGAAAGCTGGCGAAGATCGAAATGTGGTAAGAGTTCGAGTGTACGACCTCGGGGATCGCATGCGGCCGGTACCATTTGTTAGGCGCGGAGTGACACTAGAACCTCGCGGCAAAGTGACAAAAGTGGTATCACGACGAGTAAAGGGAGAAGCGAGCATGTATTGCGGCGAGAGATGTGACCATTTCTTTTGTATGGAGATAGTGCGAAGGAATTATATTTTAGACCCTTGGATGGGAGCGTTTGTGATGTTAGAGGTGTTTCCTCGTGGACTTGGATGTAAGTATTTTGCGCAGGAGTTGTTGTGGCCAGTTGTGGCAGGATTGTTCGTAAGTATAGTAGTGAAGACTATCTTGGCGCCGCGTTTGGTTTGAGACTTAGAAGGAACATTCGACGAATGTTTCTAAGGAGGAGAATGTTATACCGTATTTCCAGTATGTACGTAAGGTCGTACGTAGAAAAGTTTGGACTTTAAAGTGGCTTGGCCGAAATATTTTGTGCACAACACCCGGTTAGAGTCGTTTTTCGACGAAACGTTTTACACAACTTGCGAAGGGAAAATTCCGGCTATGTCATTTTTATTTTTTGCGGATTTTTCCGAGAGACGAAACGTGTTGGACCAACAAGAGGGCGCCACTTGGCACCCTCTCATTGGTGGACGTGAGGGGCGGACTTGGGACGATTTGGAGAGTGTAGTTGGTAGGATATTTTGTGTGTTGATTGATAAAGTGGGACCCACACACACTTGTCCCAATCTTGACCCTACACTTGCCTTGCACTTGGCATGATCTTGGCCATTGGTTGGCCTTTGCTTGACCTATAAATACCCCCCTTTTTTGTGGTATAGAGATACTCTCAAAAGTATTGTTGTAATGCCCAAATTACCTTAGTCGTATACCTTGTAGTATTCCAAAGATACCTCTATACGTAGAGCCCGAAAATACTACCTAAATGTCCCTTTTTGTCTCAAACCGA
The DNA here is from genome assembly GCA_029844215.1 of Przewalskia tangutica. Taxonomy (NCBI): domain Eukaryota; kingdom Viridiplantae; phylum Streptophyta; class Magnoliopsida; order Solanales; family Solanaceae; genus Przewalskia; species Przewalskia tangutica. The sequence continues at coordinate 39,979,493 of CM056725.1, read as the reverse complement.
AACCCTAAGGAAAATCTCCATAGTTAGTGGGAGTAGTATGTAGAGGTTGGTTAGAACTTCTAAGGGTGGTTTGGAGCGGGTTGGAGCGCATGGAGTTGGAGCTAAACGTTGCCCAGGATCGACTTTATACTTGGATAATTATGGGCTTATCGAGGTAAATATCTTGTCCCTCTATTGTAATTGGAAATTACATGATTGTTAGACTATATAGTTGAAGTATACTATATATAGAACTGAACGTTGTTATCGGCAATGTCTTTTGACTTAAGCCTGAATAATAAGAAACCTTTTCGAAAGAAGAGTACTGAACTGTAATTACATAGGACTGTATTACAGTAGACTTGTGTAGCATTACTGTGAAGTAGAATTGTACACGTCCGGTTAGATGTATAAACCCCCCTGGTTGGCTTGATAGCCGGCCTCGATAGAGGAGGAGATTTACGCGGTTGCGGGAGAGTCTTTGAATTTTACGTAGAATGTTCTACGAAGAGACCTAAATGTTAATAAGCGCCTTGTGGCCTTATAGGTTGAAGTACTATGCGTGGCGCGATCTACTTGGCTTAAGGAGTAGCCGACGGTTTGAGGTACTTGGAGCGTTTTGCTATTAGTCGATACTCGTCGCGAGGTATGTGAACCTCTTCCTATCTCTTCTAGCATGATATGTGTGTAACTATGTAGTACGGTAGACGTACATGTGTTAAATGTATTTGATTGGTCTAAAACATAAAGTGTTATAACGTCTTTATGGGAAGTTGGTTATAACAACTTTATGTATGTAAGAAAATACTTGTGGTTTTAAAAAGGTAACTGATTTGAACTATAACTGGCTGGTTATGTGATAATAAAGAACTTGAAGTATTTCAAAAGGTTTTTGAATCATTTTGAAAGAATAGTAATACTTGGTTTTTGAAAAACTTCAGAGTTATACTAGCTTTATGGGAAGTTAGGTATAACGGCTTAAGAATGTTTCTTGATTTGAAATCGAATGTGTATCGACAAACCACCTGCAGCGTTAATAAAAGGAAATGTTTGTGATTAAGTATTATTAAAACCGGAGAAACTTCCATCTGCATAGAAGCTAAGATAAGACAAAATGATATTTCCTAGATCATGGTCTTTGTAATAAAATTGTTATAAACAAGAATATCCTACTCACATATAAGGCTTATGTTTCTCAGATGGTTTAAAAGAGAATTATATTCTTAAATGAATAAGACTATGAACTACGAAATCTTTCTAAAATAAGAACCGTGAACATTTGAAATTAGGCAAACTTGAGCGTTGGGAAAAGAATGTTGTTACTTGATTTTACAAAGAGAAGTGTTCGATTTACTTCAAAGATAATCACTCTATTTTTATACTACGGTATTGTGTGACTTTTGTGAAAGAAAGCGGATCTTTTAAAAGAGTAATACATGAAGTACTTTGGGGCTAAAAACCCGAACTTGTTAACATAATGTAGAAAGTACCTTGTGTGAATAACTTGATTGTATTGATTTGTGATAGTCTTGTAATACTTTCTTGTTGACTTGATAAGTAAACATGTTAGGATGCTACGTGAGTTAGTATCTTGTGATGTTTGTGTAAAGGGTTTTCCCTTGTTGTACTTAGGTTGTTTAACGATAAGTCATGTTGATATTATATCACTCATGATTCCGGGTTAAGCGCCTCCGTCTGAGGTAGACTCGGTAGTCTAGTGACCTATGATTCGAGAATACCTTATGCAGTGCAGATGGCCTATCGGAACTACGGGAGTTCGAGTTAGTATCGCGGCCCTTGTGGTCACGCGGTCTTTGTGGCTATGCGGACGGCGAGTCCAGACGCCGGGAGTAGCTACCCTCGATGCGAGGAATACCTCATGCGGGCCATTGGAGTGGCCCATGCGAGCTACGGGAAGTTCGGGCTAGACGCGCATTAGATCTGCGGCGAGTGGCGGCTTTGATCATGCGACGATGCAGACAGATCTCATGATACTGATTTACGACCTTGTTATGCCGTGGGTTTTAGTAGTCGCATGCTATGCATTTACTTACACCGTTTTATGATGACTTTGAGGCGTGAGTCACGACTTGACATTATCGCTTATTTATTGTGAATCGTAGTTTTGGTTATCATACATGTCTCTGCTTTATATAGACTACTATGATTTCATTTACTGATATTTTCAGTTTCACATACTTGGTACTGTTATCGACCTCCTTGGGGCTGCGTTCATGCTGCAGTTGAGGTACACGCGATCGTTGATCCTCGCTCTAGGGTCACGATTCGGCGTTTGGGAAAGCTCGTTTCTCGGAGGCTTATCTTCGTATAGTCCTGTTGTTGTAGGTGCTTACATTGAGGGTATGATGGGCCCCTGTCCGTCGTTGTTGTCATATCATTCGTAAGTGCATGAAATCTTTGTTGTGGGCGGGGTTTGTAAAAGGGATTAAACTGTTCATTTTGAAAGAGTTGTTATTTATATATATGCCGAGAAATACTTTTCTTGAGATAAACATGTGTCTTCTTTACATTGTATCATGTATTGTGTTTTATGTTCATTGATTACTCGATGTTGTATTACTAGGGTGCAGGGTAAGGCAGCGATCCACGGGCAGTTCGTCGTGTGGCGATATGATAGCTCAATAAGCGATAATCGTGCCTTACTATGAGAGTAAATAGGAGTATACTTACAATATAAAATAGGAAGCTCACGATCAAAGCGGGACCACCCGCCCGCGGTGTCATTAAGCAATCCCACTCGGACTATTTCACCAAAGATAGATCACGTGGACCGCGTGAGGTATTCCTCGCGTGGGACTATTTCACCCGCATAAGCCCTTACGAACTCGCATGAGGTATTCCTCGATAGGCTGGACCCGCGTGGGACTATTTCACCCGCATAAGCCCTTACGGACTCGCGAGGTATTCTCGCATAGGTGGACCGCCCGCCGCGTGGGACTATTTCACCCGCATAAGCCCTACGGACTCGCGTGAGATATTCCTCGCATAGGTCGGACCGCCGCATGGGACTATTTCACCTACATAAGCCCTTACGGACTCGCATGAGGTATTCCTCGCATCGTGGGTAGCAAATCCACGGAAATATGCAATGCCACAATCCCGGGGAATGACCCCGCAACGAATAATATATCACTAGCACAAATTCGGCTATCACACATAACATAAGCACTACCGGCTTATCATACAATATATAAGCAAGTTAAGAAATCCCATAACTTCTTACTATTCTTGTTCATATACACTCTCATTTTAGTTTACCTAAGGCACTAACATGTCTTTTATAAAAATCCGGGAATTTAACCCAAGTACTACGTACTTCTACTCTTTAAAACAATGACTCTTTTTAGTAGAAAACTTCCAAGATACTATTAATCCTAGTATCAAGTCCAATTTACATTTCAAGGCAAGTCACAACACCCTTAGAAATAAAGTTAAGTTTCTAAATCAAGTGACTCATTTTCTTATAAAACCTTAGGCAATTGCTGCCTTAAAATCGAATTGCCTTCATTTAAATCAAGCCATTTATCTTTCCATAAAGCCAATATAACCAACTCCCCATAAAGTCGTTATATTCACTTTATACCTTAGTCAAGTACAATTTCCTATCCAAGGGACTTATACGTTTAAAACGAAACAAGTATCAAAATACTTTAAAACTCTTCAAGTCCATTAACTTTAAATTACTTAGAGTAAATCACTCTTTAAACTTTTCATAAAGCTATTATAACCAACTTCCCATAAAGCCGTTATACTAGCCTTATACATTACCAACTTACATTTTTCCTTATAACCAAGAGACTTAAACTTTCCAACAAAACAAGTATCAAAATACTTTAAAACTCTTCAACTCCCTTAACTTTTGAAAACCAAGATATCCTTAATATTTAAACAAGTGAGTTAATTCCCTAACTCAATCAACTTGGACATTCTTAAAATAAGCCAAGGATATCAAATAGACTAGTTGTCAAAATCTTGACGTCTCAATCTTATACATTTACAACTTAATCATGCTCAAGAGATAAGAAAGTTCCACATACCTCTTCGGTTTAATCCACTTGCTAAGTCCAATCGCCGTACGTAGTATGCCAACCTATAATGACCATAGTACGTCTATTAACTTCTAGTTTCAAACGTAGAATATTCCAAGTGCAAGTCACTAAATTCTACGGAAAATCGGACAGCACTTCCTTTGTTTCTACTCACTTTGCCACCTTTTTCAAGGCCGAATTCAATAACCAAACACACCGCATTTAAGGCCCAACAAAGTAGTTAACAATAGGGGATTACACGCTTAACAAGACATGTAAAATTCCGCCCCACAATATAAAACAAACTAGTCTAAACTACAATGTCCATTCGGCTAAACATAGGGGCAACAATACAAATCGTTTCCAATCCCTTTTCAAACCAAGTGGTTTAGTATAACATGATATCAAGCTGCAATCGATTACAACTACTACAATCCTCAAGTAGGTAAACATGCGACGATTCTACATAACGACCAAAATTGTATTTCAATTTCAAAGGGCTAAACATGCCATTTCGGTTTTGATCTCCTAAAATTTCATAACACTTATCAAACTTCATAATACATATCACATGATCATTTCTAACTTATAATAACATTGAATCTTCAATTACAAAAGTAAGACGAAGATTATACCTCATTTAGCCCAAATATGGTCCAAGACTACAAGTCGATCCTTAGCAACTTTAGCTCCTCCTTTCGACGTTCCTATCCACTCCAAGCAATCCTTAGAAGCTCATGAACAACTCATCTTCAAGTTCCAACTTCAAAGTTGAAGAACCTCTTAGGTTTTCGCCTTGCGACTAATACGAAAACACCACATTTCCGGGATCTTTCTATTGAGAAACACTTACAATACCCTTAGGTACCTTGGTTTAAAGTGGGGAGATTATTGGACAAAAATTGAAAATTTTCCTTCTTGAAAATACCTCAAAGCCGGAGCTACATAAGAGCTCTTCAAGATTTCTTTTGAAATTTTGCTAAGTGTGGAGCTTGTCTTGCACTAGCATACAATATATAACATGATGGAGGGTTAAGATTAGCACAATTGTGTGGCTTGGATGAGTTTCACATGGATCAAGTCTAGGTGGCCTTTGACTTAGTCAACTTTGTCAAGCTTCAAGACTAGCAATACTTGGTCATTTAATTTATGGTCAAATGACCATTCTAACCATGACAATTTCGTCCATGACCATAAGGGGTGACACGTCGCCTCCCGTTAAATCACAATATTTCGTTTCGACCAATTTCAAAAATTCGACAAACTTTTACTCGTCTCAAATCTTAACATTTTTGAGTTCTTACGTACGTCCTTATAAACATATCCTGGAATTTCCGGGGTGTAACATTCTTCCCCCCTTAGAAACATTCGTCCCCGAATGTTCTTTCGGGAGTCAAACTTAAAGATAGCGACATTATTCTTTTACAATCCCTACGTACCAATATTACCACACGAGGCCACATAACAATACTCATACTAAAATGTCAAGTGAACCCGTATGTCAACGTCGATTATCTGAATAAAGCTTGGTGACTCTAAGCTTACTAATAATCTTTCTGGATAAGCTTCACCTTATCCCGGCCATTGAATCAAGTGCGGACCAAATAATCGAACCTCGCCTATGTCGAACCATCCAATGGCGATCTACACTTTCTACATACAAGGCCTCATGCGGCCATCGAATCTTGGAAGGGTATCTGTTATCGTACGCAACACAACAAGAGGCAATTAACCCTCCCGGCTATTTCTGAAATCAATAACACAGGCCCGCTACCTATCCCCAAATGCCTGGATAGTACGCTCTGCCTGTCCGTCGGTCTGAGGGTGTAATGCAACACCGAGACCAGCTGCGTCTAAAACCCTTACGAAAAACCTCCGTAAGTTATATGTAATCGAGCTCATCATGCGACATCATAAACGTAGGAACCGTGCGATCTCACAATCCCCGCTATAAAAGCTAGCACGAACCTCGGTAGAGTAAGTGGTCCTAACGGAAGAACACGGTTGGTTTCACGACTATTTACCATGACCCCGAGTCGCACTACCTGCAGTGCGATGCCACCACGTAACAAGATCCATATTAAATACCTCTCATATCTAGGTTGGGATTTACGGTATACCCGTAGTTGCGGGGTATGTATGTGAGGACGTGCGTCACGAGAGTACGTAAATTTTGAAAAGAAAGAAAGATGTGAGTTTTCACGGAAAAGTTTCGGTTATTTGTGAAGAAAAAGGTTCGTTAATGGGAATTGGATTCCCATTTGGTATTTGGACTTCATAGATTATATTAGAATTTTGAGATTTTATTTTGGAAATGGTCACGTGGGGCCCAGGAGAAATTCTGATTTTGTGGGCCCGCTTTGTTTTGAGATTTCCGGTAATTTGGATATTTTGGAAGACGAAATATTCAGGCGAATCGGGGCGACACGTGTCACCCCATGTGGCACCTTGGCGATTTTACATTTGGGCACAACACTTTGGAGTCGTTTTTTGAAACGTTTTGCGTAACTGCGAAGGAAAATTCGGCTATGTCGTTTTGTATTTTGCGGATTTTTCCGAGAGACGAAACATTTTGGACCAACGGGAGGGTGACATGTGTCACCCTCATGGAGACAAGTGGGCGTGACTTGGCCGAATTGAGGCGTGGTGCTAGATATTTGTGTAGATATTTGTGAGGTTTTAAGGAGTAGGGGCTAGGGTGCACTTGGCTTGATCTTGGCCTTACACTTGCCTTGCACATGGCTTAATCTTGGCCGTTGGTTGGCCTTTGGTTTGCTTATAAATACCCTCCTCGTGAAGACTTATTCATTCATCCTCACTTTGTCTAAGTCTTGAAATCCCTCCCCTCCCTCTAGTAGCACTCGTCCTAAGCCTCTCCCCTCCTCCTCCTTGTGGCCTTTGGCGAGAAGGGTTCCCCTTGTGGTGCTAGCCGTGGGGTACCCACTGCCTAGTTGTTTCGTATAATACCCTTGTTGTGGTATAGAAATACTCCCCTAGTGTTGTTATAATACCCAAAATACCTTAGCCTTGTACCTTGTAGTATTCCAAAGATACCTCTTACGTAGAGTCCGGAAATACTACCTTTTGTCCTTTAGTCTCAAACCAAAACCACAAGGAAATCTTCATAGTTGGTTGAAGTATTTGAGTAGAAGTTGGTTAGAACTTCTAAGGGTTGTTTGGAGTGGTTTGGAGCGCACGGAGTGGAGCTAAACCTTGCTCAGGATCGACATTATAACTTGGATAATTTTGGGCTTATCGAGGTAATTATCTTGTCCCTCTATTGTAATTGGAAATTACATGTTTGTTAGAATATATAGTTGAAGTATACTATATATGGAACTATACTTAGTATTCGGCAATGTCTTTTGACTTAAGCCTGAAGAATAAAGAACTGAACTGAACTGTATTTACATAGGACTGTATTGCAGTAGACTTGTGTAGTATTACTGTGTAGAATTGTACACGTCCGGGTAGACGTGTAAACCCCCCCCCCTGGTTGGCTTGGTAGCCGGCCTCGATAGAGGAGGAGATTTACGCTGTTGCGGGGGGGGGAGGTGCTGCCGAATTTTCTATAGAAAGATAGAAACTTGTGTTTTGGGGTTAATAGACGTTTTGACCTTTATAGGTGAAAGTACTAAGAGTAGCGTATTCTACTCAAGGAGTGGAAAGGGCTAGCAAGGTTGTAGTACTTGGAGCATTTTGCTTATTGTCGATAAATCGTCGCGAGGTATGTGAACCTCTTCCTATCTTTTCTAGCATGATTGTTGTGAACTATGTAGTACGGTAGACGTACATGTGCTAAGTGATTTGGTTGGTTTAAAACATAGGGTGTTATAATAGCTTTATGGGAAGTTAGTTATAACGACCTTATGTAAGTGAAAATGGTTTACTGATGTTAGAAGTTAAGAGACTTGATCTTATAAGATAAGAGACTTAACTTATTTGTTTTAATGTGGATGTTTGTGTGAAACCTCATTCGTGAGTAATGAGTACTTGGTTTTAAAGGGATAATGTTTTTGATTTGGGAATCGTAATGTGTATCGGCTGCACCACCTGCGGCGTTAACAAAGGAAAATGTATTGAATAATGATGTGTTGTATTAAAACCGGTGAAACCTCCATCCGCAGAAGCTAAGATAAGACAAAATGATATTACATTTTCTAGATCATGGTCTTTGTAATAAGATCGTTATAAACAAGAATAAACTACTCATATATGACATATGTTACTCAATTGTTCTAAAAGGAATCAAGTGATTTAGTTTGGGAACTATGAAACCATTTGAAAATGAGAAGCTTGAGTAATTGAAACTAGGCAACCGAACTTAGGAAAAGAATGTTGTTACTTGGTTTTGAAAAGGAAGGTGGGTTGGTCATTCTAATACTACGTATCGGGTGACTTTATAAAAGAAATGGATCTCTTTTAAAAGAACTTACGTATGTAGTACTTTGGGGTTAAAAACCCGGACTTTGGCATAAAATGAAAGTACTTTGAGTTGTGTGAAACTTGCCTATGCTTGTTGTTGTGAAACTTGTCTATGCTTGTGATGATAGCCTTTGTTGTGCAAGTGTGGTATTTCTGTGTTACCGCGTCTCTCGATAGAGGGCCGGTCGACTTGTTGAGAACTTACTTGGACGTGCTGGCAGTGATGGAGAATTCCACGGGTATGTTTCCATTTTGATTATTGTCTTGTTGTTGATGTCACATGGACATGTCTACCGTCACGAATTAGGGGCATGCGGCCATGCGGTCGGGTTGATTACCCGATATATTGTTATTGTGGTTACATGGACATGTCTACACCGAGGTAGAATTCCGGGGGCATGTGGCCATGCGGCAGGGTTGATCACCCAGTATATTATTGTTGATGTCACATGGACGTGTCTACACCGAGGTAGAATTCGGGGCATGTGGCCGTGGGGCATTGGTATTATTGTTGCATCATGGACATGTCTACACCGATGCAGAATTCGGGGCACGCGCCATGATGCGAACATGATTGATGTTGTGGGCGTGAGACCCATAGTTATATTTGAGTGATGACTGAGGCGTGAGTCCTCGATCGACATGATCGCTTTTATGTTGTGATCGTAGTTTGGTTATCATACATGTCTCTGCTTTATATAGACTAGTATGATTTCATTCTGAGATCTTTACGATTTCACATACTTGGTACTGTTATCGACCTCTTGGGGCTGCGTTCATGCCGCAGTAGAGGTACATCGGCCGTGGATCCCCGCTCTTAGGATCACACCAACAGATTGGGAAGCTCCGCTTTCTTGGAGGCTTATCTTTTGGTATGTGTTCCCCGAGTTGTAGGTTCTTGTACATTCTGTGGTATGGCGGGGCCACTGTCCGTCATAGTCGTTGTAAATCTTAAGTGCAGAAATCTTGTTGTGGCGGGGTTGTAAAGGATTAAACTGCTCGTGTTTTATGATATATCAAGGCAACCGCTTTTGGTTGCTTATTATTATATCTCTTGTTTCATGACTCATGTTTTATTTTCCGCTGGTTTTCTCTGATGTTGTATCACTAGGGTGCCCGGGATAAGGCACCAGTAACGGGCCCCGGAACGGGTCGTTACAAAAGTGGTATCAGAGCAGTTAATCCTCGGAAAGTGTCTACAGACCGTGTCTAGTAGAGTCTTGATTATCGGTGTGTTGTGCACCACATCTATAATCAGGAGGCTATAGGACATTTAGGATTGGTTTCCATTCTTCTCATTCCGAGATCGTGCCTTAGAGCTGTGTTGTAAGTTGTACCCCTCTGACGTATCTCGTTTTTACCAGTTATGCCTCCGCGCAAGGCAACCAGAGCCCAGAAGGGCAAGGCAGCAGAGTGCCGCTAGTGAGATACTGAGAGTATGCAGCGCGAGCCGGACAAGACTGAGTTGCTTCAGACGGCGGGTTTTGTAGCGCCGCCACGGCCAAAGAGTTTAGAGCGCAGCCGTGGCCGATGAGACTCTGAGACTGAGCCTCGGTCCCATGCAGGCGAGAGGAGATGGGTTACAAGGAGATGGCGATTCTTGGCGGTCGTGGCAGAATATGAGGATAGGCGACGCAGGCAGATTCGATTCGAGCACCGATGGTTCACCCCGAGCGTATAGTTTGAGGCTACGGGACTTTACGAGTTGTAACGCCCGATGTTTTATGGGTCGAGGCCGAGGATGATCCGAGGAGTTCATCCGGCGATTCTGCCGGATCATGCGGGTGATCAAGGCTTGAAACAGTCTGTGACCTTTGGTTCGCATCGGTGCGTGATACCGCGATCGATTGGTTTGATTCATGAGCTTTCGGGAGAGCATGCACCTCCAGCAGTATGGGATGAGTTTTGGGGCTTTCTCACGCACTTCTTGCCTCCGCAGATGAGGAGGCACGCGGGTGCAATTTTTGATGCTTAGACAGAGGCGGGCGTATGGTTGGAGTACAATGTGAGTTCGACTCATCGGCTTGCGTCAGCGTTGGTAGCTAGTATGGAGGATCGAGTGCACCGATATGTTACAGGCTCGATGATTACATGTCGGAGGCATGTTCAGAGTAGCCGCCGGGCATGGACATTGCCCGTGCGCAGCTCATCGCTGGGATGTGAGGTACGGAGGTCGACGGAATGACCGGATCAGCGAGAGGGCCAGACATCGTGGTCTTTGGCGACTTTCGAGGCGGACCGCCTCAAGAAGATATTAGTTTTGCACCTCCGCCCGATGCAGAGTGGTCCTCCACAACCTTCGTGAGTATTCGGAGCGGTCGTGGCTCGAGGTTCAGTTTCGAGGAAGTAGGGGTGTTGGCCAGATGCAGTCACCCCTACCTCGGTGTGGTCGATGTGGTAGAACGCATTTCGGGGAGTGTCGTGGTGCCAAGGGAGCTTGTTATTTTTGTGGCCGGCAGGGCTATTTTGCGAGGAACTGTCCGAGCAAGGGTAGCACGGATGTTACGACTCAGCCTACCGGATCGATGATCGTTCATCGCGCATACGATTATGCGCCCTGCAGGGCAGGCCTATGATTAGAGTGGAGCGGTAGCTTCAGGTATATCCTTAACCCTCTAGAGTTTTGGTATGCTTGTTATGATGGTCTCATTATTATGTGCTATGTACGAATAGCGTTGTGTTAATTGTGAGTTAGAAAACATGCTTAGTTGGGAGGATACGTATGGGGGCATGGTAAGTGTGAACCTTAGACTATGTCACGACTGAGACCTTAGGGGTAAGGTCGTCTTGAGTTAAAGATTTATTTTTGACCCTTATCAGAGTAGTAGTACGTGGGATTTATTTGTGTGATAAGTCCGTGGGTAGTGTGAGATGGAAATGGTAGCTTTCACGATGTGAATTAGTAAGATTGTTCCGAATCGGGGAACGAGAGTTTGGCGCGGTTGGGGGTCGGGTTGAGGACCATTTGCGGGTCAACCCGTAACCCGGTTTGGGGTGGGGTCAGTTCTGGGTGGTCCCGCCAGGTGGTAGGGTCACGAGGATGCTAGGCCCAAGTTTGTGCGACCAACGTATGAGTTCGTGGACGCGTTCGACCAGAAGCGGTTCGTAAAGGCCGGGAATGGCCTTAATGAAGTTTGAGGTTAGTAAGATGACCAAGTTTGGAGGTAGTGACTCCAGAGATTTTCGGAGCGGAGTAATGGAAGTATGGTACGTCTTGGGAGAGTTCGAGTGTTCGAGAAGGTACAACGAGTAAGGGAGAAGATAACGTGTGTTATCTCGTGGCGCGTAAGGCGTTGGCAACTTGTTAGAGGAACTTCATCGATATCCGTCTTGAGAAGGAACATTCGACGAATGTTTCTAAGGAGGGAGAATGTTATACCCGTAGTTGCAGGGTATGTATGTGAGGACGCACGCGATAGTCTGCAGTAAATTTTGAAAAGAAAGAAAGATGTGAGTTTTCACGGAAAAGTTTCCTGTTATTTGTGAAGAAAAAGGTTCGTTAACGGGAATTGGATTCCCAGTTTGGTATTTGGACTTCATAGATTATATTAGAATTTTGAGATTTTATTTTGGAAATGGTCACGTGGGGCCGGGAGAAATTCTATTTTGTGGGCCCGCTTTGTTTTGAGATTTTAATTTGGATATTTTCGAAGACGAAATATTCTGGCGAATCGGGGCGACACGTGTCACCCCATGTGGCACCCTTGGCGATTTTACATTTGGGCACAACACCGGTTGAGTCGTTTTTCGACCAAACGTTTTGCGTAACTTTCGAAGGGAAAATTCCGGCTATGTCGTTTTGTTTTTTTGCGGATTTTTACGAGAGACGTAACAATTTGGACCAAACGGAGGGTGTCATGTGTCACCTCACAACGGAGACAGTGGGGCGCACTTGGCCGGTGAGGGCATGTGGTGCTAGATATTTGTGTAGATATTTGTGAGGTTTTAAGGAGTAGGGGCTAGGGTGCACTTGGCTTGATCTTGGCCTTACACTTGCCTTGCATGGCTTAATCTTGGCCATTGGTTGGCCTTTGGTTTTGCTATAAATACCCTCCTTGTGAAGACTTATTCATTCACTCCTCACTTTGTCTAAGTCTTGAAATCCCTCCTCCCTCTAGTAGCTCTCGTCCTAAGCCTCTCCTCCTCCTCCTTGTGGCCTTTGGCCGAGAAGGGTTCCCCTTGTGGTGCTACCCCCTAGCCTAGTTGTTTCGTATAATACCCTTGTTGTGGTATAGAAATACTCCTAGTGTTGTTATAATACCCAAAATACCTTAGCCTTGTACCTTGTAGTATTCCAAAGATACCTCTTACGTAGAGTCCTAAATACTACCTTTTGTCCTTTTAGTCTCAAACCGAAACCCTAAGGAAATCTTCATAGTTGGTTGAAGTATTTGAGTAGAAGTTGGTTAGAACTTCTAAGGGTTGTTTGGAGTGGTTTGAGCGCACGGGTGGAGCTAAACCTTGCTCAGATCGACATTATAACTTGGATAATTTTGGGCTTATCGAGGTAATTATCTTGTCCTCTATTGTAATTGGAAATTACATGTTTGTTAGAATATATAGTTGAAGATACTATATATGGAACTATACTTAGTATTCGGCAATGTCTTTTGACTTAAGCTGAAGAATAAAGAATCGAATCAATGTATTTACATAGGATTTGTATTGCAGTAGACTTGTGTAGTATTATCGTGTAGAATTGTACACGCCCGGTAGACGTGTAAACCCCGGTTGGCTTAGTAGCCGGCCTCGATAGAGGAGGAGATTTACGCTGTTGCGGGGGGGGGAGGTGCTGCCGAATTTTCTATAGAAAGATAGAAACTTGTGTTTTGGGGTTAATATACGTTTTGACCTTTATAGGTGAAAGTACTAAGAGTAGCGTATTATACTCAAGGAGTTGCAAGGGCTAGTGCGTTGTAGTACTTGGAGCATTTTGCTTATTGTCGATAAATCGTCGCGAGGTATGTGAACCTCTTCCTATCTTTTCTAGCATGATTGTTGTGAACTATGTAGTACGGTAGACGTACATGTGCTAAGTGATTTGGTTGGTTTAAAACATAGGGTGTTATAATAGCTTTATGGGAAGTTAGTTATAACGACCTTATAAGTGAAAATGGTTTCTTGATGTTAGAAGTTAAGAGACTTGATCTTATAAGATAAGAGACTTAACTTATTTGTTTTAATGTGGATGTTTGTGTGAAACCTCATTCGTGAGTAATGAGTACTTGGTTTTAAAGGGATAATGTTTTACTGATTTCGGGAATCGTAATGTGTATCGACTGCACCACCGCAGCGTTAACAAAAGGAAAATGTATTGAATAATGATGTGTTGTATTAAAACCAGTAGAAACCTCCATCCGCATAGAAGCTAAGATAAGACAAAATGATATTACATTTTCTAGATCATGGTCACTGTAATAAGATCGTTATAAACAAGAATAAACTACTCACATATATGACATATGTTACTCAATTGTTCTAAAAGGAATCAAGTGATTTAGTTTGGGAACTATGAAACCATTTGAAAATGAGAAGCTTGAGTAATCAAACTAGGCAACCGGAACTTAGGAAAAGAATGTCATTACTTGGTTTTGAAAAGGAAGGTGGGTTGGTCATTCTAATACTACGGTATCGGGTGACTTTTATAAAAGAAATGGATCTCTTTTAAAAGAACTTACGATGTAGTACTTTGGGGTTAAAAACCGGACTTTGGCATAAAATGAAAGTACTTTGAGTCAGGTGAAACTTGCCTATGCTTGTTGTTGTGAAACTTGTCTATGCTTGTGATGATAGCCTTTGTTGTGCAAGTGTGGTATTTACGTTACCGTCTCTCGATAGAGGGCCGGTCGACTTGTTGAGAACTTACTTGGACGTGCTGGCAGTGATGGAGAATTCCACCGGTATGTTTCCATTTTGATTACTGTCTTGTTGTTGATGTCACATGGACGTCTACACCGATGCGAAATTCGGGGCATGCGGCCGTGCGGTCGGGTTGATTACCCGATATATTGTTATTGTGGTTACATGGACATGTCTACACCGAGGTAGAATTCGGGGCACGTGGCGTGCGGCGGGGTTGATCACCCAAAGATATTATTGTTGATGTCACACGGACGTGTCTACAGAGGTAGAATTCCGGGCGTGTGGCCACGGGGCATTGGTATTATTGTTGCATCATGGACATGTCTACACCGATGCGTAATTCGGGCACGCGCCATGACGCGAACATGATTGATGTTGTGGGCGTGAGACCCATAGTTATATTTGAGTGATGACTTGAGGCGTGAGTCCCGATCGACATGATCGCTTTTATGTCGTGAATCGTAGTTTGGTTATCATACATGCTCTCCCCGCTTTATATAGACTAGTATGATTTCATTCTGATATCTTTTACGCTTTCACATACTTGGTACTGTTATCGACCTCCTTGGGGCTGCGTTCATGCCGCATGAGTAGGTACATCGGCCGTGGATCCCGCTCTTAGGATCACGGCCAACAGATTGGAAGCTCCGCTTTCTTGGAGGCTTATCTTTTAGTATGTGTTCCCTGAGTTGTAGGTTCTTGTACATTCAGGTATGGCGGGGCCTGTCCGTCATAGTCGTTGTAAATCTTAAGTGCAGGTCTTGTTGTGGCGGGGTTGTAAAGGATTAAACTGCTCGTGTTTTATGTATACCAAGGCAACCGCTTTGGTTGCTTTGCTTATTATTATATCTCTTGTTTCATGACTCATGTTTTATTTTCCGCCGGTTTTCTCGATGTTGTATCACTAGGGTGCCCGGATAAGGCACGATGCAGAACCCGGATCGGTCGTTACAAAAGTGGTATCGAGCGCTTAATCCTCGGAAAGTGTCTACGCACCGTGTCTAGTAGAGTCTTGATTATCGGTGTGTTGTGCACCACATCTATAATCGTGAGGCTATAGGACATTTAGGATTGGTTTCCATTCTTCTCATTCCGAGATCGTGCCTTAGAGTCAGTTGTAAGTTGTACCTCCGACGTATCTCGTTTTACCGCTTATGCCTCCGCGCAGCAACCAGAGCCCGGAAGGGCAAGGCAGCGAGAGTGCCGCTAGTGAGATACTGAGAGTACGAGCGCAGCCCGACAAGACGAGGTTGTGCTTGACGGCTGGGTTTTGTGCGCCGCCACCAAAGAGTTTAGAGCGCGGCCGTGGCTGATGAGACTCTGAGACTGAGCCTCCACCCCACGATGCAGGCGGAGAGATGGGTTACAAGGAGATGGCCCGATTCTTTGGCGAGTCGTGGGCCGAATATGAGATAGGTGGACGTGATTCCAGTTCCAGAGCACCGATGGTTCACCCCGAGCAGATAGTTTGAGGCTACGGGACTTTCCGAGTTGTAGCCCTTGATGTTTTATGGGTCGAGGCTCGAGGATGATCCGAGGAGTTCATCCGGCGATTCTGCCGGATCACGCGGGTGATCAAGGCTTGAACCGAGTCTGTGACCTTTGGTTCGCGTCGGCCGCGTGATACCGCAATCGATTGGTTTGATTCACGAGCTTTCCCGGGAGAGCATGCACTCCAGCAGTATGGGATGAGTTTTCGGGCTTTCTCACGCACTTCTTGCCTCCGAGATGAGGAGCACGCCGGCTGCAGATTTTGATGCTTAGACAGAGCGGGCGATGGTTCGAGTACAATGTGAGTTCGACTCATTGGCTTGCGTCAGCGTTGGTAGCTAGTATGGAGGATCGAGTGCACCGATATGTTACAGGCTCGATGATTACATGTCGGAGGCATGTTCAGAGTAGCCGCCGGTAGGCATGGACATTGCCCGCACGCAGCTCACGACCGGGATGCGAGGTACGGAGAGGTCGACGGAATGACTGGATCAGCAGAAGAGGCGTGACATCGTGGTCTTTGGCGACTTTCGAGGCGGACCGCCTCAAAGAAGATATTAGTTTTGCACCTCCGCCCGGCAGAGTGGTCCTCCACAACCTTCAGAGTATTCGGAGCGGTCGTGGCTCGCGGTTCGTGTTTCGAGGAAGTAAGTGTTGGCGGATCGGTCACCCCTACCTCGGTGTGGTCGATGTGGTAGACCGCATTTCGGGAGTGTCGTGGTGCCAGGAGCTTGTTATTTTGCGGCGGCAGGGCTATTTTGCGGAACTGTCCCAACCAAGGGTAGCACGGATGTTACGACTCACCCTACGGATCGCTGGCGGTTCATCGCCTACGATTATGCGCCTGCGGCGTGCCTATGATTAGAGTGGAGCGGTAGCTTCGGTATATCCTTAACCTCTAGAGTTTTGGTATGCTTGTTATGATGGTCTCATTATTATGTGCTATGTGCGAATAGCGTTGTGTTAATTGTGAGTTAGAAAACATGCTTAGTTGGGAGGATACGATGGGGGCATGGTAAGTGTGAACCTTAGACTATGTCACGACTGAGACCTTAGGGGTAAGGTCGTCTTGAGTTAAAGATTTATTTTTGACCCTTATCAGAGTAGTAGTACGTGGGATTTATTTGTGTGATAAGTCCGTGGGTAGTGTGAGATGGAAATGGTAGCTTTCACGATGTGAATTAGTAAGATTGTTCCGAATCGGGAACGAGTTTGGCGCGTCGGGGGTCGGGTTGAGGACCATTTGCGGTCAACCCAGAACCCGGTTTGGGGTGGGGCAGTTCTGGGTGGTCCCGCCAGTGGTAGGGTCACGAGGATGCTAGGCCCAAGTTTGTGCGACCAACGATGAGTTCGTGGACGCGTTCGACCAGCCGTTCGTAAAGGCCGGAATGGCCTTAATGAAGTTTGAGGTTAGTAAGATGACCAAGTTCGAGGTAGTGACTCCGCAGATTTTCGGAACGGAAGTAATGATGAAGTATGGTACGATCTGGGAGAGTTCGAGTGTTCGAGAAGCGGTACAACGAGTAAGGGAGGAAGATAACGTGTGTTATCTCGCAAGCCGCGGGCGTTGCAACTTGTTAGAGGAACTTCATCGATATCCGTCTTGAGAAGGAACATTCGGACGAATGTTTCTGGCGAGGAGAATGTTATACCCGTAGTTGCGGGGTATGTATGTGAGGACGACGCACGATAGTGCTACAGAAATTTTGAAAAGAAAGAAAGATGTGAGTTTTCACTAAAAGTTTCCTGTTATTTGTGAAGAAAAAGGTTCGTTAATGGGAATTGGATTCCCGATTTGGTATTTGGACTTCATAGATTATATTAGAATTTTGAGATTTTATTTTCTGAATGGTCACGTGGGCCCACGGAGAAATTTACTGTTTTGTGGCCCGCTTTGTTTTTGAGATTTCTAATTTGGATATTTTCTAAGACGAAATATTCTGGCGAATCGGGGCGACACGTGTCACCCCATGGCACCCTTGGCCGATTTTACATTCGGGCACAACACCCGGCCGAGTCGTTGACGAAACGCTTACAGAACTTGCGAAGGAAAATTCCGCTATGTCGCTTTGTATTTTTGGCGGATTTTTCCGAGAGACGAAACATTTTGGGACCAACGGAGGGTGACATGTGTCACCTCACAACGGAGACAGGGGCGCACTGGCCGAATCGGCGGCGTGTGGTGCTAGATATTTGTGTAGATATTTGTGAGGGTTTTAAGGAGTAGGGCTAGGGTGCACTTGGCTTGATCTTGGCCTTACACTTGCCTTGCACATGGCTTAATCTTGGCCATTGGTTGGCCTTTGGTTTTGCTATAAATACCCTCCTCAGGAAGACTTATTCATTCACTCTCACTTTGTCTAAGTCTTGAAATCCCTCCTCCCTCTAGTAGCCTCGCCCCAAGCCTCTCCTCCTCCTCCTTGTGGCCTTTGGCGAGAAGGGTTCCCTCTTGTGGTGCTAGCCAAGTACCCCTAGCCTAGTTGTTTTCAGATAATACCCTTTGTTGTGGTATAGAAATACTCCCAGTGTTGTTATAATACCCAAAATACCTTAGCCTTGTACCTTGTAGTATTCCAAAGATACCTCTTTACGTAGAGTCCGAAATACTACCTTTTGTCCTTTTAGTCTCAAACCGAAACCCTAAGGAAATCTTCATAGTTGGTCAAGTATTTGAGTAGAAGTTGGTTAGAACTTCTAAGGGTTGTTTGGAGTGGTTTGGAGCGCACTGAGCGAGCTAAACCTTGCTCAGATCGACATTATAACTTGGATAATTTTGGGCTTATCGAGGTAATTATCTTGTCCTCTATTGTAATTGGAAATTACATGTTTGTTAGAATATATAGTTGAAGTATACTATATATGGAACTATACTTAGTATTCTGCAATGTCTTTTGACTTAAGCTCAAGAATAAAGAATCGAATCGAATCAGATTTACATAGGATCAGACAAGAGACTTGTGTAGTATTATCGTAGAATTGTACACGCCCGGTAGACGTGTAAACCCCTTGGTTGGCTTCGTAGCCGCCTCGATAGAGAGAGATTTACGCTCATGTGTGAGAGTCACGAATTTTCTATAGAAAGATAGAAACTTGTGTTTTGGGGTTAATAGACGTTTTGACCTTTATAGTGAAAGTACAAGAGTAGCGTATTCTACTCAAGGAGTGGAAAGGGCTAGTGCGTTGTAGTACTGGAGCATTTTGCTTATCGTCGATAAATCGTCGCAGGTATGTGAACCTCTTCCTATCTTTTCTAGCATGATTGTTGTGGAACTATGTAGTACGGTAGACGCATACGTGCTAAGTGATTTGGTTGGTTTAAAACATAGGTGTTATAATAGCTTTATGGGAAGTTAGTTATAACGACCTTATGTAAGTGAAAATGGTTTATCGATGTTAGAAGTTAAGAGACTTGATCTTATAAGATAAGAGACTTAACTTATTTGTTTTAATGTGGATGTTTGTGTGAAACCTCATTCGTGAGTAATGAGTACTGGTTTTTAAAGGGATAATGTTTTACCGATTTCGAATCGAATGTGTATCGGCTGCACCAATCGCAAATGTAACAAAAGGAAAATGTATTGAATAATGATGTGTTGTATTAAAACCAAGAGAAACCTCCATCCGCATAAGCTAAGATAAGACAAAATGATATTACATTTTCTAGATCACGGTCTGTAATAAGATCGTTATAAACAAGAATAAACTACTCACATATATGACATATGTTACTCAATTGTTCTAAAAGGAATCAAGTGATTTAGTTTGGGAACTATGAAACCATTTGAAAATGAAGCTTGAGTAATTGAAACTAGGCAACCGAACTTAGGAAAAGAATGTTGTTACTTGGTTTTGAAAAGGAATGTGGGTTGGTCATTCTAA
This sequence comes from Przewalskia tangutica, assembly GCA_029844215.1. Taxonomy (NCBI): domain Eukaryota; kingdom Viridiplantae; phylum Streptophyta; class Magnoliopsida; order Solanales; family Solanaceae; genus Przewalskia; species Przewalskia tangutica. Next base: position 39,959,808 of record CM056725.1, on the reverse strand, counting down.
TACTACGTATCGGTGACTTTTATAAAAGAAATGGATCTCTTTAAAAGAACTTACGATGTAGTACTTTGGGGTTAAAAACCGGACTTTGGCATAAAATGAAAGTACTTTGAGTCAGGTGAAACTTGCCTATGACTTTTGTTGTGAAAATTGTCTATGCTTGTGATGATAGCCTTTGTTGTGCAAGTATGGTATTTCTGTTTTACCGCGTATCTCGATAGAGGGCCGGTCGACTTGTCGAGAACTTACTCGACGGGCCGGGCGGTGATGGAGAATTCCACGTATGTTTCCATTTTGATTATCGTCTTGTTGATGTCACATGGACATGTCTACACCGACGCAGATTCCGGCACGCGCTACGCGGTCGGGTTGATTACCCGATATATTGTTATTGTGGTTACATGGACATGTCTACACCGAGGTAGAATTCGGCATGTGGCTACGCGCAGGTTGATCACCCAAAGATATTATTGTTGATGCCACATGGACGCGTCTACATCGAGGTAGAATTCCGGTACGCGCCGGGCATTGGTATTATTGTTGCATCATGGACATGTCTACACCGATGCAGAATTCCGGGCACGCGCCGTGATGCGAACATGATTGATGTTGTGGCGTGAGACCCATAGTTATATTTGAGTGATGACTTGAGGCGTGAGTCCTCGATCGACATGATCGCTTTTATGTTGTGAATCGTAGTTTGGTTATCATACATGTCTCCCGCTTTATATAGACTAGTATGATTTCATTAAAGATCTTTTACGATTCACATACTTGGTACTTGTAGATCGACCTCTCTGGCCGCTCATGCCGCAGTAGAGGTACATCGGCCGTGGATCCCCGCCTAGGATCACACCAACAGATTGGGAAGCTCCGCTTCTTGGAGGCTTATCTTTTGCATGTGTTCTCGAGTCAGGTTCTTGTACATTCGTGGTATGGCGGCCCCGTCCCATCATAGTCGTTGTAAATCTTAGAGGTCTGTAGTATCGTTGTGGCGTGGTTGTAAAGGATTAAACTGCTCGTGTTTTATGTATATACTGAAGGCAACCGTTTTGGTTGGCCTGTTTATTATTATATCTCTTGTTTCATGACTCATGTTTTATTTTCCGCTGGTTTTCTCTGATGTTGTATCACTAGGGTGCCCGGGATAAGGCACCAGTAACGGGCCCCGGATCGGGTCGTTACAATTTCAATCGCCTGCAATAGCCCACTGGGCTTCTGGTGCACAACCACGACCTGCTACTAACTCGGACACTAAGCAGTAAACTCTGATATGTCCCTTTTCCGGTCATCTTACCCATTCATACATCTGAGGTCACGACACAACGTAGTCGACCCCGAACAATTTGAGCAATAAGCACTGTATGCCTCCCCTATAACCTGCTGACTAGCCCTGCAGCACTGGGTACACACAATCTATCCTTATCTCCCAGCACCTCATCCGGTGCTACTCTAACAGGCTCTTCTCTTCTCGGAGAGCCGTATTTCGATACCGCATCATAATCGATCTCATATCGCCGCCTCCTTACCTCCCAACGACGGAGACTCGCAACCTCTCGGATCTAAACTTCGTTAACCTCGGAAACAAATAATCGAACCCCTAGGCTCGGTAACTGAAGGATCTCATGGACCATATCCTGTCTATCTGGCTGCCCATTTGGCAGACTACCCTTAGGTCCACGACAAAGAGTATTTCAGAATCGCTTTGGCTTTCCCGGATGGTATAGATATCAATAACACAATCCTTGAATAACTCTAACCACCATCATTGCCGCAAATTCTACCGCCTCCGCAGATATACCTGAGGCTTTGTGGTCCGCACAAATATCCATATGAAGTATAATATACGCCATGCCCCCAAATCTTCAAGGCATGATTTAATCCGCCACAATCTAAATCGTGAGTGGCGTAATTTCCTTTCCCCGCTTCCCTAACTACCGGAAAACATAGGCTCTATCTTATCGGGTTACAAGACACAACCCACCAACACCCAACGTGTTATCATAATAACCTAACCTCTAGTCTCACATGAGGGGTTAGAATTGTAGTCGTGGTCAACTTATCTTTCAATAATCGAAGCCTTTCTCATTCCTCGAAATATTCTGCATCCTTAATCTCACTTATGGTTCCTGCTTTCCTTTCTCTGTTGCAACCAAACTTGGTCACTAAACTTAGATTTGATTCCTTTGCTTGCCTCACGGCTAAGACTTCATCACAATCACATTTTGTGGGGATTTCTTGATCTCGTCAAGTATTAACTCGATTTTTCCTTCCCAGCTACGAGCCTATAGCTAGGTGTTACCACATTTCCTCGAAATGTTCTTACTTCCCATTATTTACTACCGGTCTTTACACTAGTCCTGGGTAATCATATCTCGCAACCTACATTTATATCTTTACGATACTTCCTCGACCGATTAAGACGCCGTTCTTAATTACCCCAACACAACACTTTTCCCCCGGTTATCTACAACTGAACCTATGGCATGACGATACCGAAGACCTTACCGCCTTATATCCTTCGCCTAACAACATGGGTACACGAACCCCATAAAACGCAAAGCGTCCTTTTACGTGGGAAGAGAACTTATCTCCTTTCTTAAACTTTCTCGAGTCACAACCCTAATCACAGGGTCCTCTTGCGGTCCAGTAATTAGCTAATCATCACGCACCGCCCTTAAGTTCGTGTAGATTTTTCCAACCTACCAAAGATGCCCTCAGCTTTCCGCCGGCAGCACCCGCACTTATTTTATCCTAGCATTGCACATTTTCCTGAAATTATCCGGAAGGTCGTGGCCCTGACCGCCACACCAAACCAACCCCAAGTACCTGCTAGGGCACTTAACATAAATTCCTTCAAATTCAATTATGTCAAAGAAGGAAGAGTAATTCACTGGTTACCACCACTTCTCTTCCTTTCCACTCGATAACCGGCTTATCGGGAAACTGGTACCGAATCAATCTCTCTCTGTAGTCCACGTTGGCATAACAAGAGGCCAACTAGTCCGTACTCGTAATAATCTCAATGTCTGTCATAACAGCTCTGATAGGTCTGCTAGGGTCCAACGACTGTATCGTTACTGGTAATTATTATCTACCCGCTCAGCTACCACCCAACACCCACGGTGTAGTCTCCTCGAAAGGTTCTCATGGATTCAGGCTTTATTTCTTTACACTTGGTTGCTCTCTTTTTCACTGGTCGTACTCTTCCCGTACTCCCAAACTTATTTTAGCGTACGTACATAGCCTTCATACTGATTCGGGTCTCCAATCTTTGGAGTTAATAGATTAAACAATACAAGGCCCATTTCGGCTCTCACAACCTGGTTCCGGTGGAACACGTCCACGAACCCGTAAAATGGTTAACTAAACTTGGGCCCTGCACCCTCATGACCCTGTCACGTAGCGGGACTACTACCAACTGATCCCATTTCATTTCAAGCTATGGGGCGACCCTTAATAGATCCCCAACCCGACTCGGCGTCGTATTTAACTCTTTCCTTGGTCCGTCTTAACCCTTTACTACCCGAGAAGGCCTTATATATCTAAGGTCTCGGTGGTTATCAACATTCTTAGGCTCGCAATTTCCATGCTCCAAGCCTATCTTATCAGCCCCCCGTAACCGGGTACAAAAACTTCTCATAATACCATAATCGTGTTGTCTTGACCACAACAATCATACTTTCTTCGTCCGGATCTCGCCCGTACAATTCCCTTAAGCATACCACGTAGCTTAAGTTGCTAACATAGTCTTCCACTTAGTCTCTTAATTAACTTCTTAAGGGTCCATTACATTCTCACACATCTCATCATCACCTAATTATCTCAAATTAGCACGTAAAACCTTGATGAGAGTTCCTTAACTGCTCATACCTTCCCGGTATTTATTTAGTCCTTACCCAATCCTGGTAATCTAAAATCATCCTAGGCAACACACATGTGACCCCCAAACACAAATCCGTATAGTTGTATGTCACAATACCAACTATACTACAAACATTACCTACCTGGATACGCAATCCACATAATCCTTCCTGGGTCACTGTTGCCTTTCTCGTAGCTGCAAACAATCATAATCATAGTGAGAGACGACTTCTAACCATACAACTCTATCGCACGATCTTAGAGTGAGAAGAATGGAAACCAATCCTAAATGCCTGCACCTCACGATTATAGATGTGGTGCACAACACACCGATAATCAAGACTCTACTAGACACGGCCTCAGACACTTTCCGAGGACTCACCGCTCGATACCACTTTTGTCACGACCACCACGGCTCGCGATCGTGCCCTACCCGCACCCCGCTGTGTATACATCGAGAATAGCAATGAACATACATATAAACTTAGAAAATAAACAACAACAAAGCTAGCCGATAAGGCCACCTTCCGTAAAAATATACTCAAACTAAAAAGAACATTACATTTTTCTTTACAACCCAATCCACAATGTGACTACAGACCTCTAAGAATAACAACTTTAGCGGGACAGGGCCCCGCCATACCCCTGAATGTACGACAACCGACAATGCCAGGGATAAGCCTCCGGAATAAAGGAGCTTCTCAACAACTGAACAGTGATCCTAAGAGCGAGGATCAAGAATCTGCATTTACCATTTAACGCAGCTTCGGCCAGGAGGTCAGTACAACATGTACCAAATATGTGGAACTGAAAGTACTGTAATGAAATCATAAGTCTATAAATAAAACCGGAGACATGTATGATAGCTCAATAAACAGTACATTGTGCCTTACTAACAATGAGAGTAAATAGGAGTATACTTACAATATAAAATAGGAAGCTCACGATCAAAGCAGGACCACCCGCCCACAGTGTCATTAAGCAATCCCACTCCTGGGACTATTTCACCCGCATAGATCACGTGGATCCGCGTGAGGTATTCCTCGCATGGGACTATTTCACCCGCATAAGCCCTTACGGACTCGCATGAGGTATTCCTCGTGATAGGTCGGACCCGCCGCACGGGACTATTTCACCCGCATAAGCCCCACGGACTCGCACGGTATTCCTCGTGATAGGTCGGACCCGCCCGCACGGGACTATTTCACCCGCATAAGCCCTTACGACTCGCATGAGGTATTCCTCACATAGGCCGGACCGCCGCACGGGACTATTTCACCCGCATAAGCCCTTACTGACTCGCATGAGGTATTCCTCGCATCGTGGGTAGCAAATCCACGGAAATATGCAATGCCACAATCCCGGAATGACCAAGAACGAATAATATATCACTAGCACAAATCCGCTTATCACACATAACATAAGCACTACCGCTTATCATACAATATATAAGTAAGTTAAGAAATCCTAACTTCTTACTATTCTTGTTCATATACACTCTCATTTTAGTTTACCTAAGGCACTAACATGTCTTTTATAAAAATCCGGGAATTTAACCCAAGTACTACGTACTTCTACTCTTTAAAACAATGACTCTTTTTAGTAGAAAACTTCCAAGATACTATTAATCCTAGTATCAAGTCCAATTTACATTTCAAGGCAAGTCACAACACCCTTAGAAATAAAGTTAAGTTTCTAAATCAAGTGACTCCTTTTCTTATAAAACCTTAGGCAATTGCTGCCTTAAAATCGAATTGCCTTCATTTAAATCAAGCCATTTATCTTTCCATAAAGCCAATATAACCAACTCCACATAAAGTCGTTATATTCACTTTATACCTTAGTCAAGTACAATTTCCTATCCAAGAGACTTATACGTTTAAAACGAAACAAGTATCAAAATACTTTAAAACTCTTCAAGTCCCTTAACTTTAAATTACTTAGAGTAAATCACTCTTTAAACTTTTCATAAAGCTATTATAACCAACTTCCCATAAAGCCGTTATACTAGCCTTATACATTACCAACTTACATTTTTCCTTATAACCAAGAGACTTTAAACTTTCCAACAAAACAAGTATCAAAATACTTTAAAACTCTTCAACTCCCTTAACTATTGAAAACCAAGATATCCTTAATATTTAAACAAGTGAGTTAATTCCCTAACTCAATCAACTTGGACATTCTTAAAATAAGACAAGGATATCAAATAGACTAGTTGTCAAAATCTTGTACGTCTACCGTACTATACATTTACAACTTAATCATGCTCAAGAGATAAGAAAGTTCCACATACCTCTTCGGTTAACATCGCCACGCACTGCCCGGCCCGTGACTCAGGCCTTACCCGGCACCCAAGTAGTCATACATCGAGTAATCGGAATATAAAAACAAGACATGAAACAATTGTAAATGAGACACGCTTTATGTGAGAAAATGTCGCTTTCGCATATATATATAAACATAGTTGCGATTACATCCCAACCGCATAATAGGACTACACACCTCTAAGAAGATAAACAACTATGGCGGACAGGCCCCGCCATACCCTGAATGTACAAAACTATATACAACAACAGGAAGATCATACCCAAAAGTCGAGCCTCCGGAGAAGATGGAGCTCCTGACACCAAAGCAAAAGATCCTAACGATGTGGATCTAGCATCTGTTTGCCCTTACCTGCGGCATGAACGCAGCCCCCCGAAGGAGGTCAGTACAACAGGTACCAAGTATGTGAAACTGTAAAGTACTTAAATGAAATCAAAGTATTTAAAACCATTTGCAAATACAATCAGTTCAATTGCACATAGTGCCATATCACAAACAAGAACAATAATAGGTAAACTGTAACAGGTCTTTTCTAGGCCGTGAATGATCGAAGCAAGGTCAATCGCCCATAGTATCATTATGCGTGCCTAATCTCGACTTCCGCGATCCGCATAGTCACACACGCACCGCATGAGGTATTCCTCGTGACGGGGTAGCTAACCCGTGCACTCTCCCGACTCCGCACCGCATAGTCTCGATAGACCGCATAGTCACACAGACCGCATAGGCATCCCCGTGACGGATAAAACACCCGAATGATCAATCACGAACTCCCGCACTCGCATAGTCACATAGATCGATAGCCGTATAGACCGCATCAAGGGTGGCAAGCCCTGTATAACAAGTCGGGGTAGGTGATATAATAACATTACAATCGACTTACCGCTTAGCAACGTAAGCACAACAAGAATGACCCACCTTTCACAACATCACAAGACACTAACACACGTAGCATCATAATATGTCTATTTATCAAACAATCTTACTACACCTTACAGAAATCAATACAAGGTTTTTATAACAAATAAGTAAACAGTTCCTTTTATCTTTCTTAAGTTGTTATACCTAACTTCCCATAAAGCTAGTATAACTCTTAAGCTTTTTGTTTAAAAACCAAATATTTCTCTTCTGTTAAAAATGATTCAGTATTCTTTTGAAATGCATCAAGATTCTTATTATTCAGGCTTAAGTCAAAAGACATTGCCGTAATTATTATTCAGGCTTAAGTCAAAAGACATTGCCATAATTATTATTCAGGCTTAAGTCAAAAGACATTGCCGTAATTATTATTCAGTTAACACATGTACGTCTACCGTAATATATATATATATTTTAAAATATCATGCTTAAGAGTATAGGAAGAATCACATACCTTCTCGGCGAAATCCACCTGCCAAGTCGAATATGTCGCGCGCAGAGTATCAGCCTATAATAGTCAAAGACATCTATCAATGTCTAGACTACTCCGTTGGACATTCTAAACAGAGGGTTCACTATTCTACGGAAAATCGGGCAGCACTTCCCTACCCGGTAATTATACAAGTTCATCGTGAAAACAAATTCTATGTAAGTACAGTTCAATTATTCTTCATTTATACCCTTCTACTGTGATAACAGTTCAATTCTATTCTTTAATATCCTTCAGTGTATCTTGTACTCAAGTCTATACTATTCTTATATGTAATATCCAATTACAAAAGAAGGACAAGAGTATTTACCTCGATAAGCCCAAAATTATCCAAGTTAAATGTCGCTCCTGAGCAAGGTTTAGCTCCTAATTTGTATGCTCCGATAGTTCCAAGAAACCCTTAGAAGTTCTACACAACTTCTACTAAAATACTATAAGGGATTTGGGCTAGGGTATTTTGGAATAGTGACTATACTTGGAAGACAACTTTCTACCAAGGGAGGGGGGGTAGGTTTCGGCTAGGACTACTAGGCTAGAGGGGGGGGTGTTTCGGCCAAGGGCCTTCACAAGGGGGGGAGGGGGAGTGTTTGGATGAAAACACTACAAGAGAGGAGAGGGATTTTTCAAGACTTGGAAGTTGATTTGTGGATGAAGAACTCTTCATCTTAAGGGGGGTATTTATAGGCCAACCAATGGCCAAGATGAAGCCAAGTGGTAGGCAAGTGTAAGGTAAAGATTTGGGCAAGTGTCCTTATCCATCTACTACACAAAAATATCCTACCAACTCCTTGACAAAAAAGCCATTCCAATCGTCCAAATGGACGCCTCACGTCCACCAACTAGAGGGTGACAAGTGTCGCCCTCTCGTTGGTCCAAAATGTTTCGTCTCTCGGAAAAATCCGCAAAAATAATAAATGACATAGCCGGAATTTTCCCTTCGCAAGTTTTGTAAAACGTTTACCTGAAACGATTCTTTTTGATAGGTGTGCCCAATCTTTTTCGTCCAATGCCTAACCTTAAGGCTAAACTTTTGTACGTATGCCCTCGCGTACATACTCTGGAAATACGGGGTATAACATTCTCCCCTCCTTAGAAACATTCGTCCCGAATGTTCCTTCCCAAGACAGATAACGATAAAGTTCTTCAATACTTAAACAGTTTGCAAATGCCACACATGGCCACAATACAACACTCAAACAGATATAATGAAATTTCCAAGTAGGAAAGTGAGTTACCTGGAGGTGTAGGGAATAGGTGAGGATACTTCTGCATCATGTCCTCCTCAGCTTCCCACGTCATCTCCTCCTCGAGCTGCTCCGCCACAAGACTTTGACGAAGCCACGCCCTGGTCCGCAGACGCTTAACCCGACGATCGATTATCGCATGAGTCTCTCATACGATAACCCCCGGTCACTGACATCGCCAATCGGTGTACCCTCGATGGATCCCCGATACATCTCCTCACCAGAGAAACGGGAAAAACCGGTTGCACTGCCGCCAGATCGGACGACAGATCCAACTCATAGGCCACCTTGCCTACCCGGCGGACAAACTGATCCGGCCCAAGGTACCTTGGGCCGAAGTTTCCTTTATTCCCGAATCTCATCACACCTTCATGGGTGACACCTTCAGAAAACCCAATCATCAACTCGAACTCCGGATGCCGACGACGATGACCGTGATATGACTTCGCCGACTGAGCCGCCAAGAACCGCTTCCCGGATAAGCTTCACCTTACCCATCGCTCGCTGCACCAACCGTCCCACTAATCGTACTCGCCTACATCAAACCAACCTATCGGCGACCGCACTTCCTCCCATACAAGGCCTCATAAGGCGCCATCCGAATACCGAAGTGGTAGCTATTATTATATGCAAACTCAACTAGAGGCAAATGATCCTCCCACTACCCTCGGTCGATAACACAGCTCGCAGATATCCTCGCAGTGCGGATAGCGCTCGCCTGTCCGTCTGCTGCTCGTGGATGGAATGCGACTGTGCTCACCGCCCCTAAACCCTCTCGAAAGACCTCCGAAGTTAGCCGTAAACCGGCTCTCCGTCTCGATATGATCGAAATAGGACTCCATGCACCGACGATCTCTCGGATGTAAAGTCCGCATAATCCTCACCAAAAAGTCGCCCGACGGAAGAAAGTGGGCTGATTTCGTCAGCCTGTCGACGATAACCCAAATAGAATCATGTATCATCTGAGTGCGAGGTAATCCTGTGATAAAGTCCATGTTGATCACCTCCCACTTCCAGGTCGGGATCTCTATCGTCTGCAACAAACCACCAGGCCTCTGGTGCTCTACCTTCACCTGCTGACAACACGCACCGAGCTACGAACTCGCAACGCCCTCTTCAAGTCATCCCACCAATACACGGATCTAAGGTCGTGGTACATCTTGGTCGACTTCGACGGATAGAGTAACGCTACCGTGTGCTTCCCCAAGAACTCTTGCCAAGTCCTCAAACATCCGAACACACAACTCGCCTCAAACCTTAGCACCCCATCAAAGCTACCTCGAAGGACCCTTCCTCACGAAGAGTCAGATCACTGCATCGCCAAAACCGGATCATCAAATTGTTGCCGCTTCACCTCCTCGATGATGAAAGACTCGGCAACCTCTCGAACTCGAACTCCACTGTTATCAGAATCAATCAAACGGACACCAAGGCTCGCTAACTGATGCAAATCACGAACCATGCCCCTCCTCTCTGGCTGCACATCTGATAGGCTACCCATCGACCTACGACTAAGGGCATACGCCACAACATCGCCTTCCCGTGGTACAGATGTCAACATCTTAATCCTCGAGCGCTCTAACCACCGTCTCGCCGTAAGTTCAGCTCTCCGGTGAAGATATACCGAGGCTCTTGTGGTCTGTATAAATATCTACATGAACCCCATACAAATAGTGCCTCCGCATCTTGGCGTGAATCACCGCGCTAACTCCAAATCATGGGGGGTAGTTCCTCTCATGCTTCTTAAGCCGCCGGATGCATTTATAACCTTGCCCCGCTGCATCAACACACATCCCAACCCGATGCCCGACGAACACAATACACGACATAGCCGCTCGACCTCCGGAAGAGTAAGAACGGGCGTCGCCGCCTCCTTCAAGAATCGAAACCCCGCCACAAGCATCACCCATCGAAACTTAGCCGCTTTCCGAGTCGGCCTAGTCAATGGGCAGATAGAAGCAAACTTCTACGGACCGATAATAACTCGCAAGGCCCGTAAAATCGCGAACCTCTGTCGGAGTAGTAGGTCGAGGCCAACTCCTGACTGCCTCGATCTTGGCCGTATCCACCCGAATACCATCAGCCCCGACAATATGCCCAAGAAAAGCCACCGAAGTCAACCACAACTCACACTTCGAAAACTTGGCGTATAACTGCTGGTCCTGGAGAACTCTCAGCACAGTCCTCAAATGCTCCGCATGCTCCTGCTCTGAGCGAGAATAAACCAAGATATCATCAATGAACACTATCACAAACGTGTCTAAAAATGGCTTGAACACTCGGTTCATCAAATCCATGAATACCGCCGGAGCATTGGTCAACCCGAAAGACATGACCCTGAACTCATAATGCCCGCATCGGTCCGTAATGCGATCCTAGGGACATCCGCCTCTCGACTGCACTGACGATGATAGCCCGATCGCAGATCAATCTTGGAGAAACATCTCGCACCTTGAAACTGGTCGAACAAATCATCAATCTTGGGAAGGGGTATTCGTTTAATGGTCACCTTGTTCACCGTCAGATCAACACACATGCGCAGCGTCCCATCCTTCTTCTTCACGAACCATACCGGCGCTCCCCATGGAGAAACACTAGGTCTGATGAAGCCCTTCTCCATCAAATCGCTAAGCTGATCCTTCAACTCTCTCAACTCGGCAGGTGTCATTCTCAGATGGCGAATGGAAATAGCCGAGTGTCCGCAAAGACATCGATACAAAATCAGATTCCTCTCCGAGGGATACCGAGGTCGTCTGAAACACATCCGGGAACTCTCGACCATCGAATCGATCGAAAATCTGATACCGCAGCCTCAGTATCAAACACCCGAATGAGATGGTAGATATACCCCTTCTGCAACATCTTCCTAGCCTTGAGGTAGGAAATAAACCTACCCCTCGGCGATACAGTGTTCCCCTCCCACTCAACAACCGGCCTCAGAAATCGAACCGCACTCACTCTCTCCCTGCAGTCTACATTGGCGTAGCAAGACGCTAGCCAATCCATACCCATGATCACATCGAAATCAGTCATATCCAACTCTATTAAGTCGGCTATGGTCTGACGACTGTATATGGTCACTGGACAAGCCCTATATACCCGCCGAGCTACCACCGAATCACCCACTGGCGTAGCTACCTCGAAAGGGTCTATGGACTCGGGCTCTATCCCTATCCTACTAGCAATAAGGGGAGATATATAGGACAGAGTAGAACCCGGATCTATCAAGGCATACACATCAAATCCAAAAACTGATAAGGTACCTGTGACGACATCAGGTGAGGCCTCCTGATCCTGCCGGCTGGACAAGGCATAAATGCGGTTCTGAGGACCGCTAGAACTGGGACCCGCGCCACTACCTCTGCCGCGACTGGCCGCCCATGAGTACCACGCCCTCCGGCGAGTAATCAGAGGAGATGATGAACCGCAATGCACTCGTAGGCCGAGCCCTACCACCCGGCCGCCTGGCCTGACAGTTCTCGCAAAATGACCTCGCCGCCACAAGTATAGCAATCTCCTGAGTAGTACTACAGCTCCCGAATGGAATCTACCACAACGGACACACCGAGCGGACTCGATCGGTTAGCACCTCATACTCGAAATCAAGTCCTGGGCCCCGACCGCCCCGAATACTCTGGTCAGACCGACAATGATGTGGAGTGCTCTAAGCCGGCCGGGTGCAAATCTAGATCACGAGGCCGCCCACCCCGAGAACTACCAAAAGAACCGCCGTCTCGCCTTCTTCTCGATGCCGATATTTGTCGCGTCTGGCCTCTACGCCTCGCATCCAAGCATGAGTCGCATACGAGTAATGTCCATGCCGTCAAGAGCCACACCCGCACAAGACTCGCCATATAATCATCTAGCCCGTGACGTAGCGATGCACCCGCCCTCCATATCCGCTACCAATGCAGTGGACATATCGAACCAAAGAATCGAACTCGACATTGTACTCCCTAACTGCAAGGCCCTCTCTGCCTCAAGAACAAAAATCTGCCGACGCGCCCTCCTCATCCGCGAGGTAAGAAGTGAGTGAGAAAAGCCTCCGAGAACTCATCCCAAGTAGCCGGGACGCGTGCTTCCCGTGATAACTCCCACGATCAAACCAATCGATCGCGTATCACGCACCGATGTGGAACCAAGATCACGGACTCGGTCTCCGACGCCCGATCACCCTCATAATCCTTCAGAATCGACGGATGAACTCCTGCGATCATCCTCCGCCTCGACCGTTAAACTCGCGGCTACAACTCAGAAATCTCGTAGCCTCAAACTATTCGCCTCCGGGTGAACCACGGTACTACTGGGCCGGAATCGAATCGCCGTGATCCACTTATCCTCATGTTCGCCACGATCTCGCCAAGAATCGCCATCTCTTGTACTTAACTCTCTCGCCTGTGCCGTGGATCGAGGGGCGGTATCGTGGTCTCTGGCCGGGCGGGCGTCATGGAACTCGCCGCCCGAGGTATCGCCTGTAAGAATCGCACGGCCTCGTGACTCGGTGTCCTACTAGCGCCTCCTACGCTTTGCCCTTCGGGCCCGGTTGCCTTACGGGAGGCATAATCACAGTAAAAGGGATACGTTAGAAGGGTCCAACATATAACACGCCTTCTAAGGCACGATCTCGTAATGAGAAGAATGGAAACCAATCCTAAATATCCTATAGCCTCTCGATTATTGCGTGGTGCACAACACACCGATAATCAAGACTTACTAGATACGGCTCAGAGACACTTTCCGAGGATTAATCGCTTCGATACCACTTTTGTCACGACTTCGCCCGGTTCGTGGATCGTGCCTTACCCGCACCCAAGTAGTCATACATCGAGTAATCAAATATAAAAACAAGACATGAAACAATTGTAAATGAGACACAATTTTATGTGAAAATGTCGCTTTCGCATATATATATAAACATAGTTGCAGTTACATCCCAACTGCATAATAGGACTACTGCACCTCAAGAAGATAAATAACTATGGCGGACAGGGCCCCGCCATACCCCGAATGTACAAAACTATATACAACAACAGTGAGATCATACCTAAAAGTCGAGCCTCCTAGAAGATGGAGCTCCCGACACCAAAGCAAAAGATCCTAAGGATGTGGATCTAGCACTGCTTGCCCTTACCGCGGCATGAACGCAGCCCAAGGAGGTCAAGATAACAGTACCAAGTATGTGAAATCAGAAAGTACTTAAATGAAATCAAAGTATTTAAAACCATTTGCAAATACAATCGGTCAATTGCACATAGTGCCATATCACAAACAAGAACAATAATAGGTAAATCGTAATGTGTCTTTTCTAGGCCGCGAATGATCGGGCAAGGCCAATCGCCCATAGTATCATTTTGCGTGCCTAATCTCGACTTCCGCACCGCATAGTCACACATGCACCGCATAAGGTATTCTCGTGACGGGGTAGCTAACCCTGCACTTCTCCGACTCCGCATCCGCATAGTCTCAATAGACCGCATAGTCACATTGCACCGCATAGGGCATCCCCGTGACGGATAAAACACCGGAATGATCAATCCTAGAACTCCCGCAGCCCGCATAGTCACATAGATCGCATAGGCCGTATAGACCGCATCGCGGTGGCAAGCCCTCGGTATAACAAGTCAAGGGGGTAGGTGATATAATAACATTACAACTGACTTACCGTTTAGCAACGTAAGCATAACAAGAATGACCCCCTTTCACAACATCACAAGACACTAACACACGTAGCATCATAATATGTCTATTTATCAAACAATCTTACTACACCTTACAGAAATCAATACAAGGTTTTTATAACAAATAAGTAAACAATTCCTTTTATCTTTCTTAAGTTGTTATACCTAACTTCCCATAAAGCTAGTATAACTCTTAAGCTTTTTGTTTAAAAACCAAATATTTCTCTTCTGTTAAAAATGATTCAGTATTCTTTTGAAATGCATCAAGATTCTTATTATTCAGGCTTAAGTCAAAAGACATTGCCGTAATTATTATTCAGGCTTAAGTCAAAAGACATTGCCGTAATTATTATTCGATTAACACACGTACGCCTACCGCACTATATATATATATTTTAAAATATCATGCTTAAGAGTATAGGAAGAATCACATACCTTCTCGGCGAAATCCACCTGCCAAGTCAAATATGCCGCGCGCAGAGTATCAGCCTATAATAGTCAAAGACATCTATCAATGTCTAGACTACTTGGCTGACATTCTAAACAGAGGGTTCGCTATTCTACGGAAAATCGGGCAGACTTCCTACCCAGAATTATACAAGTCTCATCAGGAAAACAAATTCTATGTAAGTACAGTTCAATTATTCTTCATTTATACCCTTCTACTGTGATAACAGTTCAATTCTATTCTTTAATATCCTTCAGTGTATCTTATACTCAAGTCTATACTATTCTTATATGTAATATCCAATTACAATAGAAGGACAAGAGTATTTACCTCGATAAGCCCAAAATTATCCAAGTTAAATGTCGCTCCTGAGCAAGGTTTAGCTCCTAATTTGTACGCTCCGATAGTTCCAAGAAACCCTTAGAAGTTCTACACAACTTCTACTAAAATACTATAAGGGATTTTGGCTAGGGTATTTTGGAATAGTGACTATACTTGGAAGACAACTTTCTACCAAGGGAGGTAGGTTTCTGCCAGGACTACTAGGCTAGGGGGTGTTTCGCCAAGGGCCTTCACAAGTGGGGAGGAGTGTTTGGACGAAAACACTACAAGAGAGGGGAGGGATTTTTCAAGACTTGGAAATTGATTTGTGGATGAAGAACTCTTCATCTTAAGGGGGGTATTTATAGGCCAACCAATGGCCAAGATGAAGCCAAGTGGTAGGCAAGTGTAAGGTAAAGATTTGGGCAAGTGTCCTTATCCATCTACTACACAAAAATATCCTACCAACTCCTTGACAAAAAAGCCATTCCAATCGTCCAAATGGACGCCTCACGTCCACCAACTAGAGGGTGACAAGTGTCGCCCTCTCGTTGGTCTAAAATGTTTCGTCTCTCGGAAAAATCCGCAAAAATAATAAATGACATAGCCGGAATTTTCCCTTCGCAAGTTTTGTAAAACGTTTCATCGGAAAACGATTCTTTTTGATAGGTGTGCCCAATCTTTTTCGTCCAATGCTTAACCTTAAGGCTAAACTTTTGTACGTATGCCCTCGCGTACATACTCTGGAAATACGGGGTATAACAAATACACTTGCTAAGTCCAATCGACGTACGTAGTATGCCAACCTATAATGACCATAGTACGTCTATTAACTTCTAGTTTCAAACGTAGAATATTCCAAGTGCAAGTCACTAAATTCTACGGAAAATCGGATAGCACTTCCTTTGTTTCTACTCACTTTGCCACCTTTTTCAAGGCCAAATTCAATAATCAAACACACCGCATTTAAGGCCCAACAAAGTAGTTAACAATAGGGGATTACACGCTTAACAAGACATGTAAAATTCCGCCCCACAATATAAAACAAACTAGTCTAAACTACAATGTCCATTCGGCTAAACATAGGGGCAACAATACAAATCGTTTCCAATCCCTTTTCAAACCAAGTGGTTTAATATAACATGATATCAAGCCGCAATCGATTACAACTACTACAATCCTCAAGTAGGTAAACATGCGACGATTCTACATAACGACCAAAATTGTATTTCAATTTCAAAGGGCTAAACATGCCATTTCGGTTTTGAGCTCCTAAAATTTCATAACACTTATCAAACTTCATAATACATATCACATGATCATTTCTAACTTATAATAACATTGAATCTTCAATTACAAAAGTAAGACGAAGATTATACCTTATTTAGCCCAAATATGGTCCAAGACTACAAGTCGATCCTTAGCAACTTTAGCTCCTCCTTTCGACGTTCCTATCCACTCCAAGCAATCCTTAGAAGCTCATGAACAACTCATCTTCAAGTTCCAACTTCAAAGTTGAAGAACCTCTTAGGTTTTCGCCTTGCGACTAATACGAAAACACCACATTTCCGGGATCTTTCTATTGAGAAACACTTACAATACCCTTAGGTACCTTGGTTTAAAGTGGGGAGATTATTGGACAAAAATTGAAAATTTTCCTTCTTGAAAATACCTCAAAGCCGAGAGCTACATAAGAGCTCTTCAAGATTTCTTTTGAAATTTTGCTAAGTGTGGAGCTTGTCTTGCACTAGCATACAATATATAACATGATGGAGGGTTAAGATTAGCACAATTGTGTGGCTTGGATGAGTTTCACATGGATCAAGTCTAGGTGGCCTTTGACTTAGTCAACTTTGTCAAGCTTCAAGACTAGCAAGACTTGGTCATTTAATTTATGGTCAAATGACCATTTTAACTATGACAATTTCGTCCATGACCATAAGGGGGGTGACACGTGTCGCCCTCCCGTTCGTCGCAATATTTCATTTCCGACCAATTCCAAAAATTCCGACAAACTTTTACTCGTCTCAAATCTTAACATTTTTGAGTTCTTACATACGTCCTTATAAACATATCCTGGAATTTCCGGGGTGTAACAAATACTATACAACCAAACCACGAAGCTGACACGGGGCAAGTACGAAAGCCGACTACCAGGTACCAAGGCCGTGTCACGTAGCTGACCGGGGCAAGTATGAAGGCTAACTACCAGGTACCAAGGCCGTGTCACGAGACTTCGCCACTAAACTGAACGGGGCAAGTGCGAAGGCTAACTACCAGGTACCAAGGCCGAATCAGCTACGAGACGGCAAGCACGAAAAGCCAACCACCGATACCAAGGCCGAATCGGTAAAACCTCGTGGAGAGCTAGTCCATGGAATAACGCTATCAGCGAGCGCACCCATGGAATCCTCCACCACCGCCAGACGCCCAAGTAAGATCATAACAAATCAACCGGCCCTCCATTGAGAGACGCGGTGGTATAAAAATACAATACTGGCACAACAAGTCTATCACACGCAAACATAGGCAAGTTACACACAACTCAAGGTACTTTCATTTTATGTCAACAATACGGGTTTCAAACCCAAAAATAATACCCACTTTGATTCTTTCAAAAAGACCCCTTTTACGTAAAAGATACTAATACTTGTAGTATCAAAAACACATTTCCTTTTCAAACCAAATTACTTTACTTTCGTAAAAACATTTACAAGACTTTTAAAATCAAGTACTCTATACTTTTTAAACCAAGTGCCTTTCTTTTAAAACAACATCAAGTATACTCTTTAAAGCTCAAATACTTAGTCTTTTCAAAACAAGTAACCTATACTTAAATCAAGTTACCATTTTAAAACCAATGATAAAACCATTCTTTTGCTTTCATAAAGTCGTTATAACTAACTTCCCATAAATCTGTTATAACACTTTATGTTTTAAACCAATTTAAGACAAAACCATGTCTTTCTTTTAAATCAAAACTCTTCAATTCCTTTAAAAAAACCAATTACCCATTTCTCATAAAAGCGGTTTCACAACTGTTTAACACAAACCAAGTCCTTAATATTTCCTATCAAGTCATTTATAAGTCAAGTCTCTTATCTTTCAAGATCAAGTCTCTTATCTTTCTAAAATCAATAAATCATTCTTTTACCTACATAAAGTCGTTATAACTAACTTCCCATAAAGCTATTATAACACCTTATGTTTTAAACCAATTTATTCACTTAGCACATGTACGTCTACCGTACTACATAGTTCACAACAATCATGCTAGAAAAGATAGGAAGAGGTTCACATACCTCGCGACGATTATCGACAATTAGCAAAATGCTCCAAGTACTACAACCTGGCTAGCCTTTTCCACCCTTCAAGTAGAATATGCTACTCGTAGTACTTCCACCTATACTGGCCATAAAAAACGTCTATCAACTTCTAGATCTCTTCGTAGAATATTCTAAACACCAGATTCCTTATTCTACAGAAAATTCGGTAGCACCTCCCCCCCCCGCAACCACATAAATCTCCTCCTCTACTCTGGCCTGCTACCAGTGTTATACCCCGTATTTTCAGAGTATGTACGTGAGGACGTACGTAGAAAATTTGAGCCTTAAGTTAGGCAAGTTTCGAAATTTGTACACAACACCCGATAATCAGTCGTTTTTCGACGAAACGTTTCCACAGCTTTTGTTGGGAAAATTCCGGCTATGTCATTTATAATTTTTGCGGATTTTTCCGAGAGACGAAACATTTTGGACCAACGGGAGGGTGACATGTGTCACCCTCACATTGGAAGCAAAGGGACGGCGAAATGGCCATTCTTGGCACGTTTTTGTTGCCCAATTTTGGTCAAGGGTTAGGTAGGATATTTTTGTGTAGTTGATGAGCAAGTGGGACCCACAAACACATGGCTTGATCTTGACCTTACACTTGCTATACACTTGGAAGAATCTTGGCCATTGGTTGGCCATTTCTTCACCTATAAATACCCCTCCATGTTGATGAACTTCTTCATCCAAAATTGTTCTAAGTGTTAAAAATCTCTCCCTCCCCCTCAACCTTGAAATCGTCCAACACCCCTCCCCTTGGTTAAGGCCTTTGGCCGAGAGCCTCCCCCCTCCCCCTTTGTGGTGTCTAGCCGTGGGGTATCCCACTGCCTAGTTGTTTTCGTATAATACCCTTGTTGTGGTATAGAAATACTCTCCTAGTATTGTTGTAATGTCCAAATACCTTGGCCCAAATACCTTGTAGTATTCCCAAGGTTACACTTATACAAAAGCACAGAAAATACGATTATACTTCCTTTAGCCACAAAAACGAAACCCTAAGGAAATCTTCACCCGTTGTTGAAGTTGTAAGTAGAAGTTGGTTAGAACTTCTAAGGGTTGTTTGGAGCGCTCGGAGTAGGAGCTAAGCGTTGCTCAGGATCGACTTTATACTTGGATAATTTTGGGCTTATCGAGGTAAACACTACTGTCCTTCTATTGTAATTGGAAATTACATAAGTGTTGAATATATAGTTGTTGTATACTATATATAGAACTGAACTTAGTATTGTGGCAATGTCTTTTGACTTAAGCCTGAAGAATAAAGAATTGAACAGTAATCACATAGAAGGATAAGAAAGAGAAGAATCCTGTAATTACCTAGGGTATTACGATAGACTTATGTAGCATTCTTGTGTAGTAGAATTATGCGCGTCCGGTTAGGCGTGTTAACCCCCTGGTTGGCTTGGTAGCGACCTCGATAAAGGAGAGATTTACGTTGTTGCGGGGAGTCTTTGAATTTTACGTAGAAAGATAGAAACTTGTGTTTTGGGGTTAATAGGCGTTTGTGACCTTTATAGGTGAAAGTACTAAGAGTAGCGTATTCTACTCGGAGTGGAAAGGGCTAGCAGGTTGTAGTACTTGGAGCTTTTGCTTATTGTCGATAATCGTCGCGAGGTATGTGAACCTCTTCCTATCTCTTCTAGCATGATATGTGTGAACTATGTAGTGCGGTAGCGTCATGTGTTAACTGTGTTTGATTGTTCTTAAAACATAAAGTGTTATAAAGGCTTTATGGGAAGTTGGTTATAACAGCTGTATGTAGGTAAGAAAATACTTTGTGGTTTTAAAAGGTAGCTGATGTGAATTATAAGCGGCTAGTTATAATAAAGAACTTGAAGTATTTCAAAAGATTTATAAATCGTTTTGGAAGGAGAGTAACACTTGGTTTTAAAAGGTTTTAAAAGAGTTATACTAGCTTTATGGGAGTTAGGTATAATGTCTTAAGAGAGGTAAAGAAAATGGTTTCTTGATGTTAGAAGTTAAGAGACTTGATCTTATAAGATAAGAGACTTAACTTATTTGTTTTAATGTGAATGTTTGTGTGAAACCTCATTCGTGAGTAATGAGTACTTGGTTTTATTTAAAGGGATAATGTTTCTTGATTTGGAAATCGAGAATGTGTATCGACAGGACCACCTGCGGCGTTAATAAAGGAAAATGTATTGAATAATGATGAATTGTATTAAAACCGGTAGAAACCTTCATCCGCATAGAAACTAAGATGAGACAAAATGATATACATTTTCTAGATCATGGTTTCTTTGTAATAAGAATGTTGTAAACAAGAATAACCTACTCTCACGTGAGACATATATTACTCAATTGTTCTAAAAGGAATCAAGTGATTAAGTTGGAAACTATGAAACCATTTGAAAATGAGAAGCTTGAGTAATTGAAACTAGGCAAACTGGAACTTAGGAAAAATGTTGTTACTTGATTTTGAAAAGGGAATGTGGGTTGGTCATTCTAATACTACTATCGGGTGACTTTTATAAAAATAATGGATCTCTTTTAAAAGAATTTAACGTACGTAGTACTTTAGGGTTAAAACCCGGACTTTGGCATAAAATGAAAGTACTTTGAGTTGTTGTGAAACTTGCCTTTACTTGTTATTGTGAAACTTGCCTTTGCTGGTTGTTGTGAAACTTGCCTTTGCTTGTTGTTGTGAAACTTGCCTATGCTTGTTGTTGTGAAACTTGCCTATGCTTGTGATGATAGCCTTTGTTGTGCAAGTGTGGTATTTCTGTGTTACCGCGTCTCTCGATAGAGGGCCGGTTGACTTATTGAGAACTTACTTGGAGCGTCTTTGGCGGTGATGGAGAATTCCACGGGTATGTTTCCATTTTGATTCTTGTCTTGTTGTTGATGTCACATGGACATGTCTACCGTCTGAGATTCGGGGGCATGCGGCCGTGCGGCGAGTTGATTACCGATATATGGTTATTACCGCAACATGGACGTGTCTACACCGTCTGAGATTCGGGGCATGTGGCCGTGCGGCGGGGTTGACCACGGTATATTGTTATTGAGGTTACATGGGCATGTCTACACCGTCAAGCAGATTCCGAGGTATGTGGCCATGCGGCCTTGTTATTATTGTTGCATCATGGACATGTCTACACGTCACGATATTCGGGGCATGCGGCCATGATGCGAACATGATGGATGTTGTGGGCGTGAGACCCATAGTTATATTTGAGTGGTGACTTTGAGGGCGTGAGTCACGACTTGATCGCTTTATGTTGCGTCTTGTATTTTGGTTATCATACATGTCTCCTGCTTTTAAGCTATTATGATTTCATTCTACGATGTTGTGATTTCACATACTTGGTACTGTTATCGACCTCCTTGAAGTGCGTTCATGCCGCAGTAGAGGTACATCGATCGTGGATCCGCTCTTAGGATCTCATTTCACGTGTTGGAAAGCTCCGTTCCTTGAGGCTTATCTTTGGTATGTTTCCACGAGTTGTAGGTTCTTGTACATTCGGGGTATGGCGCCACTGTCCGTCATAGTTGTTGTAAATCTTAGAGTGCAGCCTTTGTTGTGGCGGGGTTTGTAAAAGGATAAGCGTCGGGTTTTTATGTATATACAAGGCAACTGTTTTGGTTGCTTTGTTTATTTATTATATCTCTTGTTTCATGACTCGTGTTTTATTTTCCATTGGTTTTCTCGATGTTGTATCACTAGGGTGCCGGGTAAGGCACGATCACGGGCCGAATCGGGCGTGACAAAGTGGTATCGAGCGATTAGTCCTCGTAAAGTGTCTACGATCGTGTCTAGTAGAGTCTTGATTATCGGTGTGTTGTGCACCACATCTATAATCGTGAGGCTATAGGACATTTAGGATTAGTTTCCATTCTTCTCATTCCGAGATCGTGCCTTAGAAGTGTTGTAAGTTGGACCTCTCGACGTGTTTCGTTTTACGATTATGCCTCTGCGAAAGGCAACGGGGCCCGAAGAGGGCAAGGCGGCCGAGGAGTCGCTAGTGGGATTCGAGAGAGTACGAGCGCAGCGGTCGAAGACTGAGTAGTGCTTGAGCGGCGAGTTTTTGCGACGCCGCCCGGCTCAGAGTTTAGAGCGCAGCGGTGGGCTGCTGAGACTCTGATACTGAGCCTCAGGTCCACGATGCAGAGCGGGGAGATGGGTCACAAGAGATGGCGATTATTGGCGAGTTGTGGCTGAGATATGAGATAGGTGGGCCAGCGGTTCGATTCAGCCAGAAGACTGTAGTGCACGAGGCGCGATTTGAGGCTACGGGATTTCCTTAGTTGTAGCCGCTTTGAGTTTTACTGGTCGAGGCGGAGGATGATCCGCGAGTTCATCCGTCGATTCTGAGCAGGATCATGCGGGTGATCAAGGCTTCGTAGATCAGTGCATGACAGTTGGTTCGCATCGGCTGCGTGATACCGCAGTCGATTGGTTTGACTCGTGGGAGCTTTCCCGGGGAGAGCATGCACTTCCAGCCGTTTGGGACGAGTTTTCGGGGGCCTTCCTGGCACATTTCTTGCCTCCGCAAATGAGGAGGGCTCGGGACAGATTTTTGATGTTGAGGCGAGCCGCGTCTGATTCGGGAGTACAATGTGAGTTCGACTCATTGGCGGTATGTTCCGCATTAGTAGCTAGTATGGAGGATCGAGTGCACCGATATGTTCTGAGGCTCGATGATTACCTAGCGAGAGTTGTTGGTGTTTCTCTTCACCGCATGGACATTTCCGCATTCGAGCTCATGCACTTGGGTGCGAGCGCAGATCGACAGGTGGACCGCTTTCACAAGAAGGCCAAGGCGGATATTTTGGCGACTTTCGAGGCGGACCGCCTCAGCAGCAGACTAGTTATGTACCTCCGCCATTGCAGAGTGGTCCTCCGCAGCCTTCGGGACCCTTGGGATATTCAGGAGCAGGTCAGGGCTCCCAGGTTTCAGATGTTCAGGGGAGTAGGGGTGTTGGCCAGATGCAGTCACCCCTACCTCGGTGTGGTCGATGTGGTAGACCGCATTTCGGGGAGTGTCGTAGTACCAAGGGAGCTTGTTATTCTTGCGGCCAACAGGGCCATATAACGAGAGACTGTCCGACCAGGGGTAGCGCTGGTAGGATAGCACAGACTACTAGAGCAGTTGCGGGCCACGGTAGAGGTCGCGGTGGAAGTTCCCAGTTTTAGCGGTCCTTGAACCGCCTAGTTTCAGGTATATCCTTAACCCTGTAGATACTTGTATGTATTGATGTTAATGATGTGTTAAGTGTTATGTTCGGATAGCTTTGTGCTATAGTGTGATTAAAAAAATCTGGTTAGTGTGAGATGGAAGTGGTAGCTTCCATGATGTGTTCCGTGTCGAGGAGCGGAAGTTGGCGCTACAGTGGGTCGGGTTGGGGCCATGTTGCGGGCCAACCCGCGTCGTTCGAGGAAGGGTCGGTCCGTGGTCGCACGGTGGCGGTCACGAGGGTGCTAGGCCCAAGTTTAGATGACCATCGATGAGTTCGTGGATACGTTCGACCAGAATCAGTTCGTGAAGGCCGAGAATGGCCTTAGAGAAATCGAGGTTAGTAAGATGACCAAGTTTGAGGTAGTGACTCAAGGTTGGAAACGAGCGTTGATGAAGTGTGTTGCGTGTCGGGAAGAGTTCGAGTGTTCGAGCAGGTACGACGAGGTAGGGAGAAGTGAACGAGTGTGATCGTTTCTTTGTGAAATGAAGGTGCGGAGGAGTATATGTTAGACCTTGGTGGGAACTTTTGTGATAACAGAGGTGATTCCTCGTGGACTTGGGATTTCGTATTTTGTGCATTTGTTATTTCATGGCGGGTGTGGCATGATTGTTTTCGTGCGTATAGCGGTGAAGACTATCTTGGCGCATGTTTGTGTTGAGACTTGAGAAGGAACATTCGGACGAATGTTTCTAAGGAAGAATGTTATACCGTATTTTGAGTATGCGTGAGGGCGTGCGTAGAAAATTTGAGCCTTAAGTTAGGCAAGTTTCGAAATTTGTACACAACACCCGATTAAGTCGTTTTTCGACGAAACGTTTCCTGACTTTTGTTGGGAAAATTCGGCTATCTCATTTATAATTATTGAGTATTATTCCTAGAGACGAAACAATTTGGACCAACGGAGGGTGACATGTGTCACCTCACATCGAAGCAAAGGGGCGAAATGGCCATTCTTGGCACGTTTTTGTTGCCCAATTTTGGTCAAGGGTTAGGTAGGATATTTTTGTGTAGTTGATGAGCAAGTGGGACCCACAAACACATGGCTTGATCTTGACCTTACACTTGCTATACACTTGGAAGAATCTTGGCCATTGGTTGGCCATTTCTTCACCTATAAATACCCCTCCATGTTGATGAACTTCTTCATCCAAAATTGTTCTAAGTGTTAAAAATCTCTCCCTCCCCCTCAACCTTGAAATCGTCCAACACCCCTTGTAACGACCCGTTCCGGGGCCCGTTACTGGTGCCTTATCCCGGGCACCCTAGTGATACAACATCAGAGAAAACCAGCGGAAAATAAAACATGAGTCATGAAACAAGAGATATAATAATAAACAGGCCAACCAAAACGGTTGCCTTCAGTATATACATAAAACCTGAACAGTTTAATCCTTTACAACCCTGCCCACAACAGTACTACAGACCTCTAAGATTTACAACAACTATGACGGGACAGGGCCCCGCCATACCCCTGAATGTACAAGAACCTACAACTCAGGGAACACATACCGAAAGATAAGCCTCCGGAGAAACGGAGCTTCCCAAAACGCTGAACTGAGATCCTAAGAGCGAGGATCCACGACCGATGTACCTCTACCTGCGGCATGAACGCAGCCCCCCGAAGGAGGTCAGTACAACAGGTACCAAGTATGTGAAACTGTAAAATACTGTAAATGAAATCATACTAGTCTATTAAAGCAGGAGACATGTATGATAACCAAACTACAGTTCACAACATAAAAGCAGTCATATCGATCGAGGACTCACGCTCAAGCCATCACTCAAATATAACTATGGGTCTCACGCCCACAACATCAATCATGTTCGCATCATGGCCGCATGCCCCCGGAATTCTGCATCGGTGTAGACATGTCCATGATGCAACAATAATACCAATGCCCCATGGCCACATGCCCCCGGAATTCTACCTCGGTGTAGACATGTCCATGTGACATCAACAATAATATACTGGGTGATCAACCCGCGCGTGGCCACATGCCCCGGAATTCTACCTCGGTGTAGACATGTCCATGTAACCACAATAACAATATATCGGGTAATCAACCCGACCGAATGGCGCGATGCCCGGAATCATGCGTCGGTGTAGACATGTCCATGTGACATCAACAACAAGACAAGAATCAAAATGGAAACATACCCGTGGAATTCTCCATCACCGCCAAAGACGCCCAAGTAAGTTCTCAACAAGTCGACCTACCTATCGAGAGACGCGGTAACACAGAAATACCACACTTGCACAACAAAGGCTATCATCACAAGCATAGGCAAGTTTCACAACAACAAGCATAGGCAAGTTTCACAACAACAAGCATAAGCAAGTTTCACACAACTCAAAGTACTTTCATTTTATGCCAAGGTCCGGGTTTTTAACCCCAAAGTACTACATACGTCAAGTTCTTTTAAAGAGATCCATTACTTATAAAAGTCACCCGATACGTAGTATTAGAATGACCAACCCACATTCCTTTTCAAAATCAAGTAACAACATTCTTTCCTAAGTTCGGTTTGCCTAGTTTCAATTACTCAAGCTTCTCATTTTCAAATGGTTTCATAGTTCCCAAACTTAATCACTTGATTCCTTTTAGAACAATTGAGTAACATATGTCATATATGTGAGTAGTTTATTCTTGTTTATAACGATCTTATTACAAAGACCATGATCTAGAAAATGTAATATCATTTTGTCTCATCTTAGCTTCTGCAGATGGAGGTTTCTACGGTTTTAATACAACATCATTATTCAATACATTTTCCTTTATTAACGCGGTGATGCTGCCGATACACATTCGATTTCCAAATCAGTAAAACATTATTCCTTTAAAAACCAAGTACTCATTACTCACGAATGAGGTTTCACACAACATCCACATTAAAACAAATAAGTTAAGTCTCTTATCTTATAAGATCAAGTCTCTTAACTTCTAACATCAAGAAACCATTTTCACTACATAAGTCGTTATAACTAACTTCCCATAAAGCTATTATAACACCCTATGTTTTTAAACCAACCAAATCACTTAGCACGTACGTCACCGTACTACATAGTTCACATATCATGCTAGAAGAGATAGGAAGAGGTTCACATACCTCGCGACGATTTATCGACAATAAGCAAAATGCTCCAAGTACTACACCGCACTAGCCCTTCCACTCGAGTAGAATACGCTACTCTTAGTACTTTCACCTATACAGTCACAAACGTCTATTAACCCCAAAACACAAGTTTCTATCTTTCTACGAAAATTCGGCAGACTCCTCACACACAGCGTAAATCTCCTCCTCTATCGAGGCCGGCTACCAAGCCAACCAGGGGGGGGTTTTACACGTCTAACCGGACGTGTACAATTCTACACAGTAATACAACACAAGTCTACTGCAATACAGACCTATGTAAATACAGTTCAGTTCTGTTCCTTATTCTTCAGGCTTAAGTCAAAAGACATTGCCGAATACTAAGTATAGTTCTATATATAGTATACTTCAACTATATATTCTAACAAACATGTATTTCCCAATTACAATAGAGGGACAAGATAATTACCTCGATAAGCCCAAAATTATCCGAGATAAAAGTCGATCCTGAGCAAGGTTTAGCTCCTACTCCGTGCGCTCCAATCCGCTCCAAACAACCCTTAGAAGTTCTAACCAACTTCTACTCAAATACTTCAACCAACTATGAAGATTTCCTTAGGGTTTCGGTTTGAGACTAAAGGACAAAAGGTAGTATTCCTGACTCTACGATAGAGGTATCTTTGGAAAACTACAAGGTACAAGGCTAAGGTATTTTGGGCATTATAACAATACTAGGGAGTATTTCTATACCACAACAAGGGTATTATACGAAACAACTAGGCAGTGGGTACCCACGGCTTAGCACCACAGGGGAGGAACCCTCGCCAAAGGCCACAAAAGGGGAGGGGAGGCTCTCGGCTAAGAGCTCACAAAGGGGAGGAGAGGGTTTCAAGACTTGGAAGTTTTGGAATGGATGAAGTCTTCACACTTGCGGGTATTTATAGCAAAACCAAAGGCAACGAGGGCCAAGATCCTTCCAAGTGTATAGCAAGTGTAAGGCAAGATTAAGCCAAGTGCACCCTAACCCCTACTCCACAAAACATGCCACAAAACAATGCACCAAACAAGGCCAAAACAAGGCACAAAACAAGGAGCCAATTGGCGGCGTGAACCAATCGTCCGAGGTTGCGCCCGCGCTTCCAATGTGAGGGTGACATGTCACCTCCCGTTGGTCCAAAATGTTTCGCCTCTCGGAAAAATCCGCAAAAATACAAAACGACATAGCCGGAATTTTCCTTCGCAAGTTACGAAACGCTTCGTCGAAAACGACTCTAACCGGGTGTTGTGCACAAAGGTAACCGGCCAAGCCACTAGGCGGGGTGACACGTGTCACCTCCTTGGCCCTCAAAAACGTCTTCGAAAAAATATCCACAATGGCCAAAATCTCAAAACAAAGTGGGCCACAAACCGTAAATTTCTCCGTGGGCCCACGTGACCATTTCCAAAAATAAAATCTCAAAATTCTAATATAATCTATGAAGTCCAAATACAAACTGGGAATCCAATTCCCATTAACGAACCTTTTTCTTCACAAATAACCGGAAACTTTTCACTGAAAACTCACATCTTTCTTTCTTTTAAAAATTTCTGCGTACTCTCAAATGCGTCGTCCTCACATACATACCCTGCAACTACGGGGTATAACATTCTCCCCTCCTTAGAAACATTCGTCCCGAATGTTCCTTCTCAAGTCGGATAACGATGAAGTTCCTCTAACAAGTTGTCAACGCCACAGCTTGGCCACGAAATAACACACGTTATCTTCCTTCCTTACTCGTTGTACCCTTCTCGAACACTCGAACTCTCCCAAGACGTACCATACTTCAGTCATTACTTGCTCCGAAAATCTCGGAGTCACTACCTCCAAACTTGGTCATCTTACTAACCTCAAACTTCCTTAAGGCCATTCCGGCCTTTAACCGCTTCGGTCGAACGCGTCCACGAACTCATACGATGATCATACAAACTTGGGCTAGCATCCTCGTGACCCTACCACTGGCGGGACCACCTGAACTGACCCCACCGGGTTCTGGGTTGACCGCAAATGGTCCTCAACCCGACCCCCAACGCGCCAAACTCTTGTTCCCGATTGAACAATCTTACTAATTCACATCACGAAAGCTACCACTTCCATCTCACACTACCCACGGACTTATCACACAATTAAATCCCACGTATACTACTCTGATAAGGGTCAAAATAAATCTTTAACTCAAGACGACCTTACCCCTAAGGTCTCAGTCGTGACATAGTCTAAGGTTCACACTTACCATGCCCCCATACGTATCCTCCCAACTAAGCATGTTTTCTAACTCACAATTAACACAACGCTATTCGTACATAGCACATAATAATGAGACCATCATAACAAGCATACCAAAACTCTCGAGGGTTAAGGATATACGAAGCTACCGCTCCACTCTAATCATAGGCACGCCTGCAGTGATAAGCTGTAGGGGCGATGAACCACCATCGATCCAGAGGTCGAGTCGTAACATCCGTGCTACCCTTGGTCGGACAGTTCCTCGCAAAATGGCCCTGCTGGCCGCAAAAATAACAAGCTCCCCTGGCACCACGACACTCCCCGAAATGCGGTCTACCACATCGACCACACCGAGGTAGGGGTGACCGCATCTGGCCAACACTTACTTCGAAACTCAACCTCGAGCCCGACCGCCCCGAATACTCAAGGTTGTGGAGGACCACTCGCTGCGGCGGAGGTACAAAACTAGTATCTTTCTTGAGGCGGTCCGCCTCGAAAGTCACCAAAGGACCCATTGTTCGGCCTCTTCACGATCTTCGTCATTCCGTCGACCTCTCCGTGCCTCACATCCGGTCGTGAGCTGCGTGCGGCCAATGTCCATGCGGTGAAGAGCTACTCCCGAACATGCCTCCGACATGTAATCATCGAGCCTCAGAACATATCGGTGCACTCGATCCTCCATACTAGTTACCAACGCCGACGTCGCCAATGAGTCGAACTCCACATTGTACTCCCGAACGTGCGCGCTGTCTAAGCATCAAAAATCTGGGCGTGCCCTCGCCATCTGCGGAGGCAAGAAGTGCGTGAGGAAAGCCCGAAAACTCATCCCATACTTTGGAGTGCATGCTCTCCCGGAAAGCTCCGTGAATCAAACCAATCGGCTGCGGTATCACGTGGCGATGCGAACCAAAGGTCACAGACTCGGTCTCTGAAGCCTTGATCACCCGCATGATCCGCTGTAACTGCCGAATGAACTCCTGCGGATCATCCTCAGGCCTTGACCCATAAAACTGGCGGGCTACAACTCAGAAAGTCCCGTAGCCTCAAACTATTCGCTCTGGGTGCACGCGGTCTTTGGGCCAGGCTGAATCGCGTCGGCCCTATCTCATATCGGCCACGACCACGGCGCCAAAGAATCGCCATCTCCTTGTAACCTATTTCCTCCGCCCTGCATGGGGTGGAGGCTCAGTGCTGCGGTCTCAGCAGCCTGCTGCGCGACTCTAAACTCTCTTTGGTGGCAAGGCGTCACAAAACCCGCCGTCAAGCACAACCTCAGTCTGTCGGGACTGCGCGCCACTCCTCAGATCTCACTAGCGGCACCCTTTGCCTTGCCCTCGGGCTCTGGTTGCCTTGCGGAGGCATAATCGTAAAACGAGATACGTCAGAGGGGTCCAACTTACAACACAGCTCTAAGGCACGATCTCAGAATGAGAAGAATGGAAACCAATCCTAAATGTCCTATAGCCTCCTGATTATAGATGTGGTGCACAACACACCGATAATCAAGACTCTACTAGACACGGTCTGTAGACACTTTCCGAGGATTAACTGCTCTGATACCACTTTTGTAATTAACCTTCTCAGGCGACCCTACAAAGTGTACCGGGCTGCTTGCGATCCCTGAGGCATGCCCAACGGCCCTTCTCAGGATGTGCCATACGGAGAGCCAC
Organism: Przewalskia tangutica; assembly: GCA_029844215.1. Lineage (NCBI taxonomy): Eukaryota > Viridiplantae > Streptophyta > Magnoliopsida > Solanales > Solanaceae > Przewalskia > Przewalskia tangutica. The sequence goes on along the minus strand of CM056725.1, from coordinate 39,928,963 downwards.
GGTTCGGGCCTGTTCCCGAGTGAGAGGCTCTGGCCTCTTTATACGCTCAGCCCCCCGAAGGTCGATCACAACAGTACCAAGTATGTGAAACTGTAAAATACTGTAAATGAAATCATACTAGTCTATTAAAGCAGGAGACATGTATGATAACCAAACTACAGTTCACAACATAAAAGCAGTCATATCCAGTCAGGGACTCACGCCCTCAAGCCATCACTCAAATATAACTATGGGTCTCACGCCCACAACATCAATCATGTTCGCATCACGGCGCATGCCGGATCTGCATCGGTGTAGACATGTCCATGATGCAACAATACCAATGCCCCATGGCCACATGCCGGAATTCTACCGGTGTAGACATGTCCATGTGACATCAACAATAATATCTTGGGTGATCACCCGCGCGTAGCCACATGCCCCGAATTCTACCTCGGTGTAGACATGTCCATGTAACCACAATAACAATATATCGGTAATCAACCCGACCGCGTGGCGCGTGCCCGAATCTGCGTCGGTGTAGACATGTCCATGTGACATCAACAACAAGACAAGAATCAAAATGGAAACATACGTGGAATTCTCCATCACCGCCAAGACGCCCAAGTAAGTTCTCAACAAGTCGACCGCCTCTATCGAGACGCGGTAACACGTAAATACCACACTTGCACAACAAAGGCTATCATCACAAGCAGGCAAGTTTCACAACAACAAGCATAGGCAAGTTTCACAACAACAAGCATAAGCAAGTTTCACACAACTCAAAGTACTTTCATTTTATGCCAAAGTCCGGGTTTTAACCCCAAAGTACTACATACGCCAAGTTCTTTTAAAGAGATCCATTACTTATAAAAGTCACCCGATACGTAGTATTAGAATGACCAACCCACATTCCTTTTCAAAATCAAGTAACAACATTCTTTTCCTTTGTTCCTGTTTGCCTAGTTTCAATTACTCAAGCTTCTCATTTTCAAATGGTTTCATAGTTCCAAAACTTAATCACTTTATTCCTTTTTAGAACTATTGAGTAACATATGTAATATATGTGAGTAGTTTATTCTTGTTTATAACGATCTTATTACTGACCATGATCTAGAAAATGTAATATCATTTTGTCTCATCTTAGCTTCTACGGATGGAGGTTTCTCCGGTTTTAATACAACACATCATTATTCAATACATTTTCCTTTATTAACGCCGCAGTGGTCGATACACACATTCGATTTCCAAATCAAAAACATTATTCCTTTAAAAACCAAGTACTCATTACTCACGAATGAGGTTTCACACAACATCCACATTAAAACAAATAAGTTAAGTCTCTTATCTTATAAGATCAAGTCTCTTAACTTCTAACATCAAGAAACCATTTTCACTACATAAGGTCGTTATAACTAACTTCCCATAAAGCTATTATAACACCTATGTTTTTAAACCAACCAAATCACTTAGCACGTATGCGTCTACCGCACTACATAGTTCACACATATCATGCTAGAAGAGATAGGAAGAGGTTCACATACCTCGCGACGATTTATCGACAATAAGCAAAATGCTCCAAGTACTACACCCTTAGCCCCTTCCACTCGAGTAGAATACGCTACTCTTAGTACTTTCACCTATACAGTCACAAACGCTCATTAACCCCAAAACACAAGTTTCTATCTTTCTACAGAAAATTCGCGGCAAGACTCTCCCCGCCACGGCGTAAATCTCCTCTACATCGAGGGCTACAAGCCAACCATGGGTTTTACGTCTAACCGGACGTGTACAATTCTACACAAGAATACAACACAAGTCTCTGTCATGACTATGTAAATACAGTTCAGTTCTGTTCCTTATTCTTCAGGCTTAAGTCAAAAGACATTGCCGAATACTAAGTATAGTTCTATATATAGTATACTTCAACTATATATTCTAACAAACATGTATTTCCCAATTACAATAGAGGGACAAGATAATTACCTCGATAAGCCCAAAATTATCCGAGATAAAAGTCGATCCTGAGCAAGGTTTAGCTCTACCCGTGCGCTCCATCCGCTTCTCCAAACATGTCACGACGTTCGGGGCGTGGATCGTGCCTTACCCGGGCACCCAAGTAGTCATACATCAGAGAACAATCAGCGGAATATAAAACAAGACATGAAACATGATATAACTAGAACATTTTATCTGATGAAAAAGATTTCCTTTTGGCATCTATTCATAAACCAAATTTTTGCGATTCATCCCAAGTAACAGACTCTGAGACTTCTGAAATAACAACTATGGCGGGACGGGGCCGCCATACCTGTCCGAACAAAACTATCTACAACAGGAGATCATACCTAAAGTAGAGCCTCGGAGAGAGTGGAGCTCCTAACACCAACGTAGAGATCCTAAGGATGTGGATCTAGCACCGCTTCTCTAGAACTCGGCATGAACGGCCCCAGAAGGAGTCGATACAGTACAAGTATGTGAAACTATAAAGTACTTTGAATGAAATCAAGGTATTTAAAACCTTTTCACAAATATAATCGATTCAATTGCACATAGTGCACATCACAACAATAACGATAATAGGAAAATCAGATGCAGTCTAGTCTAGGCGCGAATGATCGAAGCAAGGCCAACCGCCCATAGTATCATTCTGCGTGCCTAGTCTGGACTTCCGCGATCCGCATAGGTCACACATGCACCGCGTGAGGTATTCCCGCGACGGTAGCTAGCCCTGCACTCTCACGGACTTCCGGTCCGCATAGCCTCAAAGACCGTGATAGTCCATGGACGCGCATAGGGCATCCGCGTCGGACTAAACACCGGAATGATCAATCTCGAGCATACCGCGACTCGCGTAGTCTCATAGACCGCATAGGCCGTATAGACCGCATCAAGGGTGGCAAGCCCTCGGTATAACAAGTCGAGGGTAGGTGATACAATAACGATACAGCGGACTTCTGGGTTAGCAACGTAAGCACAGCAAGAATAACCTCCTTTCACACATTACAAGGCAATTAACACATGCAGCATCATAGTATGTCTACCTATCAACCAATCTTACTACACTTAACAGAAAGCAATACAAGGCTTTTATAAACAAACAAGTAAACAGTTCCTTTTATCATTCTTAGGTTGTTATACCTACTTCCCATAAAGCTTAGTATAACTCTTAAGCTTTCGTTTTAACACCAATTATTACTCTTCTGTTAAAATGATTCATTATTCTTTTGACATACTTCAAGGTTCTTATTATTCAGGCTTAAGTCAAAAGATATTGCCGATTATCATATGTACGTCTGCCGTACTATATATACTTAAAATATCATGCTCAGGAGTATAGGAAGAATCACATACCTTCTCGTGAAATCCACCGCCAAGTCGAGTATGTCGCGTGAGAGAATCGACTATAATAGTCACAGACATCTATCAAAGTCTAGACTATTACGTAGGTCATTCTAAGCAGAGGGTCCTCAATTCTATGGAAAGTCGGGCAGCACAACCCTGCAGGTGAGCTATATAAGTCTCTTGAAAACAAATCCTATGTAAATCTGATTCGTATATTCTTCTTTATACCCTTCTAAGGTGTTCTGATTCAATTCTATTCTTAATAGCCTCACAAGTATTTATACTCATCTCAATACTTCTACAGATGCATTCTCTAATTACAAAAGAGGTAAGGATTATTTACCTCGATAAGCCCAATAATATCCAAGTAAAAGTCGATCCCGAGCGAGGTTTAGCTCTAATCCAAAGCTCAGGCGCTCCAGAATCCTTAGAAGTTTCCCACAACTTCTACTAAGTACTAAGGAATTTGGGCTAGGTTAAATTGGGCATTATAACAATACTAGAAGGCAACTTTCCTACCAAGGGAGGGGGTAGGTTTCGGCTAGGCTAGAGGAAGGGCCTCGGCAAAACTTCACTCAAAGGGGAGGGGTGTTTGGACGAATTGCTCACAAGGAGAGGGAGGATTTTTCAAGACTTGAAAGCTTTAGTGGATGAATAACTCTTCATCTCAAGAGGGTATTTATAGGTCAAGACATGGCCAACCAATGGCCAAGATTTAGAAGTGCTAGGCAAGTGTAAGGTCAAGATTAGGGCAAGTGTACCTAGCCAACTTGCACACAAAATATCTATCCAACTTTATGACAAGGATTGTCATCTAATCGCCCTATTGCGTGACAAGTCCACCAATGAGAGGGTGGAACGTGTCGCCCTCTCATTGGTCCAAAGTGTTACGTCTCTCGGAAAAATCCGCAAAAATAAGAAATGACATAGCAGGAATTTATCCTATGAAAGCTGTGGAAACGTTTCGTCGGAAAACCAATCGTTTTGTGAGTTGTGCCCAATAATTTTCGTCCAAGCCTAACTTTTAAGGCTAAACTTTCAGACGTATTCCCTTACGTACATACTGAAATACGGTATAACATTCTCCTCTTAGAAACATTCGTCCCGAATGTTCCTTTAAAACGATTAAAGATAAGGTTCTTAACAACCTGCGGTTTGCAAAGAAAAAAACACTTAGCACATAAGTCAATTGAATCAATAAGTAGGAAAGTAGGTTACACGGAGGTGTGGGGAATAGGTGAGGTATCTCTGCGCCTCATGTCTCCTCGCTTCCACGTCATCTCCTCACGAGCTCGTTCGCCACAAAACTTTGTGGAAGCTACGTCCTTGGTCATGAGCGCCTAACACGGACGATCGACTATCGCTATGGGAATCTCCTCATACGATAACCACTAGGTCACCTGGACATCGTCAATCGGGTGTACCCTAGATGTGTCACCGACACATCTCATCAGCATAGATACGTGAAATCGGATGCCGCCTCCAGATCGGACGGCAGATCCAACTCATAGGCAACCTTGCCTACCCTGTGGACAATCTGAAATGGCCCAATGTACCTTGGGCTGAGTTTTCCCTTCTTCCCGAATCTCATCACACCCTTCATGGGTGACACCTTCAGGAAAACCCAATCATCAACTGCGAACTCCAGATGTCGACGTCGATGATCTGCATACGACTTCTGTCGACTCTGAGCTGTCAATAGCCGCTCTCGGATAAGCTTCACCTTATCCACTGCCTGCTGCACCAAGTCTGGTCCCACTAATCGTGCCTCGCCACATCGAACCATGCTATCGGCGATCGCACTTCCTCATACAAAGCCTCATACGGCGCCATCGAATGCTAGAGTGGTAGGCGTTATTATCTGCGAACTCTACGGCAAGTGATCCTCGGCTACCTCTGAAGTCAATAACACGGGCTCGCGGCATATCCTCAAGAGTGCGGATAGTGCGCTCTGCTGTCCGATGCATGCGTGGATGAAATGCGGTGCTCGAGGCTCACTGCGTCCTAAACCCCTGCGGAAGGACCTCAGAAGTTAGCGTGGCGGGCTCCTGCATGCGATATGATCGAAATAGGGACTCATGCGGTCGGCGACCTCTCGGATGTAAAGTGCGGCATAATCCTCGGTAGAAAGTCGTCTGACGGGAAGAAAGTGGGCTGATTTCGTCACTGTCGATGATAACCCGTATAGAATCATGTCTCCTCCGAGTGCGAGGCAATCTGTGATGAAGTCCATGTTGATCACCTCCACTTCCGGTCGGGATCTCTAAATGCGTAACAAACCACCGGGCCTGCGGTGCTCTACCTTCACTCGCGACAACACGGGCGAGCTACGAACTGCAGCGTCCCTCTTCAAACCATCCCACCATACGGATCTAAGGTCGTGGTACATCTTGGTCGACCACGGATGGATAGTAACGCTTGCGTGTGCTTCCCAAGAACCTGCTGCCGAAGTCACGAAACATCCGGAACACACAACGCCCTCAAACCTTAGCGCCCATGGTGCTACCTCAAAAGGACCCTTGCCTCACGAAGAGATGTATCACGATAACGTGCAAGCGGATCCTCGAGCGTTGCCTCTTCACCTCCTCGACGATGGAAGACTCGGCAACCTCACGAACTCTAACCCGCTGCTATCGAGAATCAATCAAGCGGACACGAAGGCTCGCTAAGCGATGCAAATCACGAACCATGCCCCTCCTCTGCGGCTGCACCTCGATAGACTCCCGTCGACCTGTAAGGCATACGCCAGCGTTGGCCTTCCGGGTGGTGCAGATATCGGCGTCATAGTCCTTAGCAACTCTAACCACCGTCTCGCCGTAAGTTCGGCTCCCTGCGGTGAAGATATCTGGAGGCTCTTGTGGTGCGTATAAATATCCACGTGAACCCCATACAAATAGTGCCTCGGATCTTGGCGTGAATCACCGCCGACTCAAATCATGGGTGGGGTAGTTTTCTCGGGTATCTTAAGCTGTCGGGATGCGTATGCTATAACTCTGCCCTGCTGCATCAACACACATCCCAACCCGATGCCTGACGCATCACAATACACCACGTAACCATCTGGACCCTCAGGAAGAGTAAAGCGGGCGGTCGTCGCTTTCTCTTTAAGAATCGGAAACCACGCTCCGCAGCATGATCAAACTTGGTGCCTTCGAGTCGGCCTAGTCAATGGTGCGAAGATAGAAGCAAACTTCTCCACGAACCGCGATAATATCTGCGAGGCCCGAGCTGCGAACCTCTGCCGGAGTAGTAGGTCAGGCCAAGTCTCGCTGCGCCGATCTTGGCCATATCCACTCGAATGCCATCGGCCTGACAATGTGCCCAGAAAAGCCACCGAGGTCAGCAAAACTCACATTTGGAAAACTTGCATCTGTTCGATCGGAGAATCACGGCGGTCGCCAAATGCTCGCGTGCTCCGCTCTGGCGAGAATAAGCAGATATCATCGATGAACACTATCACAAGCGTGTCCAAAATGGTTTGAACACTCGGTTCATCAACTCCATGAATACCGCGGAGCATTGGTCAACCAAAAGACATGACCACGAACTCATAATGCGTCGCAGGGTCCGAATGCGATCTAGGGACATCCACCTCTAACTCGAACCGATGATAGCCCGATCGTAGATCAATCTTGGAAAAGCATCTCGCGCCACCGCGATCGAACAAATCATCAATCACGGGAAGGGTATCATTCTTAATGGTCACCTTGTTCGGCTGTAGTCAACACACATGCGCGGCGTCCGTCTTTCTTCTTCACGAACAATCTGGCGCCCCAGGGAGAAACACTAGGTCCGATGAAACCTTCTCCAACAAATCACTCATTGCTCCTTCACTCTCTTAACTCGGCGGTGCCATCACCGTATGGCGGAATGGAAATAGCCGGTGTCCGCAACACATCTATACAAAACTCAATCTCCTGCGGAGGAATACGGGAGGTCGATGCAGGCTGCGTCGAGAACTCTCGGACTCTGGGCTTGCGAAAATCTGGTACATGACCTCGATATCAAACACGAGCGAGATGGTAGATATACCCACGCACCATCTTCCTAGCCTCGAGGTAGGAAATAAACCTACCTTTCGGCGTCTGGTGCTCCTCCCACTCGACAAGGCTCGCCGAAGCGGAATCGTACTACTCTCTGCGGTCTACATTGGCGTAGCAGAAGCTAGCCAATCCATCCCCATGATTACGTCGAAGTCAATCATCTCCAACTCTATCAAGTCGGCAAGTGCGACGATGTAAATGGTCACAGGACAAGCTACATATACCGCCGAGCTACCACCGAATCACCCGGCGTAGCTACCTCGAAAGGGTCTATGGACTCGAGCTCTATCCCTATCCTACTAGCGATAAGGGAGATATAGGACGAGTAGAACCGGATCTATCAAAGCATATACATCTAACGAGCGATAAGGTACACTGGCGACATCGGTGAGGCCTCACGATCTGTCGGTGGACAAAGCATAAATGCGGTTCGAGGACCGCTAGAAGCTGGGACTGCGCCACGACCTGCTGCGCGACCTGCGATCTCACGAGTACCACGCCCTCGGGCGAGTAGCTGTCGGGGATGAAGAAGCGGCAGACCACATGGTGGGCCTACCGTATGCCCGGTCAGGCAAACCCTCGCGAAATGACCTGCGGCTACAAGTATGGCAAGTCCCGTGTAGCATAACAGCTCGAATGGAATCTACCACAACGGGCTGCTGAGCGGACCTCGAGCGGTTAGCCCACTGTTACCACAAATCAAGTCACGGGGCCACGACTGCCCGGCCTGGCATCTTGAAAATGATGTAGGAGTGCTCGGCGGTGTGGTGCAAATCTGGACCTGGCGATCTGCCCACCACGAGAACCACCAAAAGAACCGGCCGTCTGGCCTTAACCTGCTGGCGATATCGGTCTACCGGCGGTCTCTACGCTCGCATCCCAATGCGTGAGCTGCATCTGGGTAATGTCCATGCGGTGAAGGACACACCGCACAAGACTTCGGCCATATAGTCGTCTCAGCGGTGGCGTAGCGATGCACGGTCTTCCATATCGCTACGGTCGCGAGAACATATCGACCTAAAGAATCAAACGCGACATTGTACTCTCTACCTGTGCGTCCTCCCGGCCTCAGGAACAAAAATCTGTCAGAGCGTGCCCTCCTCCCCTGCGGAGGCAAGACGTGTGTGAGAAAAGCCTCACGAAAACTCATCCCATCTGCTTGGAGGTGCATGCTCTCCCGGAAAGCTCGTGAATCGAACCAATCATTGCGGTATCACGCAGCCGATCGCGAACCGAATGTCGCGGACTCGGTCTACGAAGCCTTGACCACCCGCATAATCCTCTGCAATCGGCGGATGAACTCCTGCGGATCATCCTCTCGTCTGGGCAGTAAAACTCTGGCGGGCTGCAACTCAGGAAGTCCCGTAGCCTCAAGCTATCTGCCCTCTGGTGAACAACGGGTACTACTGGAGCTGGAACTGGAATGGCTGCCTCAAACCTCTCCTCATATCTGGCCACGACCTTGGCTGATCGGGCCATCTCCTTGTACCCTAACTCCTGCCGGGTGTGGGACGGGAGGTGTGGGTCTGCGGTCCTCTTTGGGGCGGCGGTGTCATAGAACTCGCCGTCTGGTATAGCACAGGCACGAGCCCTCGTGACTCTGGGTGTCACACTAGCGACTCCTCATTTGCCTTGCCATACGGGCGGGTTGCCTTACGTGGAGGCATATACATTCTGAGGAAAGGAATGCGTTAGAGGTCGACCTATAACCTGACTCTAAAGCACGATCTCGAGTGAGAAGAATGGAAACCAATCCTAAATATCCTATAGCCTCACGATTATTGGTGTGGTGCGCAACACCGATAATCAAGACTCTACTAGATCGATGCCTGTAGACACTTTCAGGATTAACGCTCACGATACCACTTTTGTCACGACCGTTCGGGGCGTGATCGTGCCTTACCCGGGCACCCAAGTAGTCATACATCAGAGAACAATCAGCGGAATATAAAACAAGACATGAAACATGATATAACTAGAACATTTTATCTGATGAAAAAGATTTCCTTTTGGCATCTATTCATAAACCAAATTTTTGCAGTTACATCCCAACTGTACAACAGGACTACAGACCTCTAAGGAAATAACAACTATGGCGGGACAGGGCCCCGCCATACCCTGTCTGAACAAAACTATCTACAACAGGGAGATCATACCCAAAAGTAGAGCCTCCGGAGAGAGTGGAGCTCCTAACACCAACGTAGAGATCCTAAGGATGTGGATCTAGCACCTGCTTTCCTCTAGAACCTGCGGCATGAACGCAGCCCCCCGAAGGAGGTCAGTACAACAGGTACCAAGTATGTGAAACTATAAAGTACTTTGAATGAAATCAAGGTATTTAAAACCTTTTCACAAATATAATCAGTTCAATTGCACATAGTGCCACATCACAACAATAACAGTAATAGGAAAACTGTAACAGGTCTAGTCTAGGCCGCGAATGATCGAAGCAAGGCCACGCCCATAGTATCATTCTGCGTGCCTAGTCTGGACTTCCGCGATCCGCATAGGTCACACATGAGACCGCGTGAGGTATTCCCGCATCGGGGGTAGCTAGCCGGTACCCTCACGGACTTCGCGATCCGCGTAGCCTCAAAAGACCGCGTAGTCCATGGACGCGCATAGGGCATCCGCGTCGGACTAAACACCGGAATGATCAATCACGGAGCATACGCGACTCCGCATAGTCTCATAGACCGCATAGGCGTATAGACCGCATCAGGGTGGAAAGCCCTCGGTATAACAAGTCGAGGGTAGGTGATACAATAACGATGCAGCGGACTTAGGTTAGCAACGTAAGCCGCAGTGAGAATAACCTCCTTTCACACATTACAAGGCATTTAACACATGCGGCATCATAGTATGTCTACCTATCAACCAATCTTACTACATAACAGAGAAAGCAATACAAGGCTTTTATAAACAAACAAGTAATTCCTTTTATCATTCTTAGGTTGTTATACCTACTTCCCATAAAGCTTAGTATAACTCTTAGCTTTCGTTTAACACCATTATTACTCTTACATTAAAATGATTCATTATTCTTTGACATACTTGAAGGTTCTTATTATTCAGGCTTAAGTCAAAAGATATTGCCGATTATCATATGTCGTCTGTAGTACTATATATACTTAAAATATCATGCTCGGGAGTATAGGAAGAATCACATACCTTCCGTGAAATCCACCGCCAAGTCGAGTATGTCGCTGGCAGAGAATCGACCTATAATAGTCACGGACATCTATCAAAGTCTAGACTATTACGTAGGTCATTCTAAGCAGAGGGTCCTCAATTCTATGGAAAGTCGGGCAGCACAACCCTACAGGTGAGCTATATAAGTCTCTTTGTGAAAAGTCCCATGTAAATCTGATTCGTATATTCTTCTTTTATACCCTTCTAAGGTGTTACAGTTCAATTCTATTCTTAATAGCCTCCTAAGTATTTATACTCATCTCAATACTTCTACAGTATGCATTCTCTAATTACAAAAGAGGGTAAGGATTATTTACCTCGATAAGCCCAATAATATCCAAGTAAAAAGTCGATCTGGCGAGGTTTAGCTCCTAATCCAAAGCTCAGCGCCAAGAATCCTTAGAAGTTTCCCACAACTTCTACTAAGTACTAAGGAATTTGGGCTAGGTTAAATTGGGCATTATAACAATACTAGAAGGCAACTTTCCTACCAAGGGAGGGGGGGGTAGGTTTCGGCTAGGCTAGAGGGGGGACGGGCCTCGGCCAAAACTTCACTCCAAGGGGGAGGGGTGGTTGGACGAATTGCTCAAAGGAGAGGGAGGATTTTTCAAGACTTGAAAGCTTTAGTGGATGAATAACTCTTCATCTCAAGAGGGGTATTTATAGGTCAAGACATGGCCAACCAATGGCCAAGATTTAGCCAAGTGCTAGGCAAGTGTAAGGTCAAGATTAGGGCAAGTGTACCTAGCCAACTTGCACACAAAATATCTATCCAACTTTATGACAAGGATTGTCATCTAATCGGCCCTATTGCCGTGACAAGTCCACCAATGAGAGGGTGGAAAGTGTCGCCCTCTCATTGGTCCAAAGGGTTACGTCTCTCGGAAAAATCCGCAAAAATAAGAAATGACATAGCCGGAATTTATCCTATGAAAGTTGTGGAAACGTTTCGTCGGAAAACCAATCGTTTTGTGAGTTGTGCCCAATAATTTTCGTCCAAGCCTAACTTTTAAGGCTAACCTTTTGTACGTATTCCCTTACGTACATACTCTGGAAATACGGGGTATAACAAAACAACCCTTAGAAGTTCTAACCAACTTCTACTCAAATACTTCAACCAACTATAAAGATTTCCTTAGGGTTTCGGTTTGAGACTAAAAGGACAAAAGGTAGTATTTCCGGACTCTACGTATAGAGGTATCTTTGGAAAACTACAAGGTACAAGGCTAAGGTATTTTGGGCATTATAACAATACTAGGGGAGTATTTCTATACCACAACAAGGGTATTATACGAAAACAACTAGGCTAGGGGACCCAGCTAGCACCATGAGGGGAGGAACCACCGGCCAAAGGCCACGAAAAGGGGAGGGAGGCTCTGGCAAGAGCTCACAAAGGGGAGGAGAGGGTTTCAAGACTTGGAAGTTTTGGAATGGATGAAGTCTTCACACAGGGGGTATTTATAGAAAAACCAAAGGCTGACGAGGCGAGATCCTTCCAAGTGTATAGCAAGTGTAAGAGGCAAGATTAAGCCAAGTGCACCTAACCCCTACTCCACAAAACATGCCACAAAACAATGCACCAAACAAGGCCAAAACAAGGCACAAAACAAGGAGCGATTGGCGAAAGCGTGAACGAATCGTCGAGGGTTGCGCCGCTTGCTTCCGATGTGAGGTGACATGTCACCTCCCGTTGGTCCAAAATGTTCGTCTCTCGGAAAAATCCGCAAAAATACAAAAGCGACATAGCGAATTTTCCGCGCATGTTTCTGAAAGCGTTTCGTCAGCGACTCTAGCAGGGTGTTGTGCACAAAGGTAACCGGCGAAGCCACGCAGGCGGGGTGACACGTGTCACCTCCTATTGGCCCTCAGCGTCTTGAAAAAATATCCACAATGGCCAAAATCTAGAAAACAAAGTGGGCCCATGGCAGTAAATTTCTCAGTGGGCCCACGTGACCATTCAGAAAATAAAATCTCAAAATTCTAATATAATCTATGAAGTCCAAATACCAAATCTGGGAATCCAATTCCCGTTAACGAACCTTTTTCTTCACAAATAGCAGGAAACTTTTCAGAAAACTCACATCTTTCTTTCTTTTCAAAATTTCTGCACTCTGCGTGCGTCCTCACATACATACCCTGCAACTACGGGTATAACACTCCCTTGGTTAAGGCCTTTGGCAGAAACCTCCCTCCCCTGTGGTGTCTGGCAGTGGGTACCCACTGCCTAGTTGTTTCGTATAATACCCCTTGTTGTGGTATAGAAATACTCTCCTAGTATTGTTGTAATGTCCAAATACCTGCCCAAATACCTTGTAGTATTCCCAGTTACACTTATACAAAGCCCGGAAAATACGATTATACTTCCTTTAGCCTGGCGAAACCCTGAAATCTTCACCGTTGTTGAAGTTGTAAGTAGAAGTTGGTTAGAACTTCTAAGGGTTGTTTGGGCGCTCGGAGTAGGAGCTAAGCGTTGCTCGGGATCGACTTTATACTTGGATAATTTTGGGGCTTATCGAGGTAAACACTCTTGTCCTTATTGTAATTGGAAATTACATAAGTGTTGAATATATAGTTGTTGTATACTATATATAGAACTGAACTTAGTATTGTGGCAATGTCTTTTGACTTAAGCACGAAGAATAAAGAATTGAGCAGTAATCACATAGAAGGATAATAAAGAAGAATCGACTGTAATTACCTGGGTTGTATTCTGATGAACTTATGTAGCATTCTTGTGTAGTAGAATTATGCGCGTCGGTTAGGCGTGTTAACCCCTGGTTGGCTTGGTAGGACCTCGATAAAGGAGGAGATTTCTGCATTTGCGGGAGAGTCTTTGAATTTTACGTAGAAAGATAGAAACTTGTGTTTTGGGGTTAATAGACGTTTGTGACCTTTATAGGTGAAAGTACTAGAGTAGCGTATTACTCGAGTGGAAAGGGCTAGCAAGGTTGTAGTACTTGGAGCTTTTGCTTATGTCGATAATCGTCGCGAGGTATGTGAACCTCTTCCTATCTCTTCTAGCATGATATGTGTGAACTATGTAGTGCGGTGACGTCGTGTGTTAATCGTGTTTGATTGTTCTTAAAACATAAAGTGTTATAACGGCTTTATGGGAAGTTGGTTATAATGACTTTATGTAGGTAAGAAAATACTTTGTGGTTTTAAAAGGTAGCGATGTGAATTATAAGCGGCTAGTTATAATAAAGAACTTGATGTATTTCAAAGATTTATAAATCGTTTTGGAAGGAGAGTAACACTTGGTTTTAAAAGGTTTTAAAAAGAGTTATACTAGCTTTATGGGAGTTAGGTATAATGTCTTAAGAGAGGTAAAGAAAATGGTTTCTTGATGTTAGAAGTTAAGAGACTTGATCTTATAAGATAAGAGACTTAACTTATTTGTTTTAATGTGAATGTTTGTGAAACCTCATTCGTGAGTAATGAGTACTTGGTTTTATTTAAAGGGATAATGTTTCTTGATTTGGAAATCGAATGTGTATCGACAGGACCAGCTGCGGCGTTAATAAAGGAAAATGTATTGAATAATGATGAATTGTATTAAAACCGGTAGAAACCTTCATCTGCATAGAAACTAAGATGAGACAAAATGATAGACATTTTCTAGATCATGGCTGCTGTAATAAGAATGTTGTAAACAAGAATAACCTACTCTCACGTGAGACATATATTACTCAATTGTTCTAAAAAGGAATCAAGTGATTAAGTTGGAAACTATGAAACCATTTGAAAATGAGAAGATTGAGTAATTGAAACTAGGCAAGCGGAACTTAGGAAAAGAATGTTGTTACTTGATTTTGAAAAGGGAATGTGGGTTGGTCATTCTAATACTACGGTTATCGGGTTTCTTTTATAAAAGTATTTGATCTCTTTTATTAGAACTTAAGGTATGTAGTACTTTGTTGTTAAATAACCGGTCTTTGTCATTTTTTTAAAGTACTTTGAGTTGTTGTGTAACTTGGCTTTACTTGTTATTGTGAAACTTGCCTTTGCTGGTTGTTGTGACACTTGCCTTTGCTTGTTGTTGTGCAACTTGCCTATGCTTGTTGTTGTGAAACTTGACTATGCTTGTGATGATAGCCTTTGTTGTGGAAGTGTGGTATTTACGTGTTCTGGCGTCTCTCGATAGAGGCGGTTGACTTATTGAGAACTTACTTGGGCGTCTTGGCGGTGATGGAGAATTCCACGGGTATGTTTCCATTTTGATTCTTGTCTTGTTGTTGATGTCACATGGACATGTCTACCGTCTGATGCGATTCGGAGCACGCGTGCGGCCGGGTTGATTACGATATATGGTTATGCGCAACATGGGCGTGTCTACACCGTCACGATTCCGGGGCATGTGGCCATGCGGCGAGGTTGACCACCGATATATTGTTATTGAGGTTACATGGGCATGTCTACCGTCTGATATTCGGGGCATGGCCATGCGGCCTTATTGTGTGTTGCATCATGGACATGTCTACACGTCACGGATATTAGGGGCATGCGGCCATGATGCGAACATGATGGATGTTGTGGGCGTGAGACCCATAGTTATATTTGAGTGGTGACTTTGAGGCGTGAGTCACGACTTCGCTTTTATGTTGCGTCTTGTATTTTGGTTATCATACATGTCTCTGCTTTTAAGCTATTATGATTTCATTCTGATGTTGTGATTTCACATCCTGGGTACCTGTTGTACTGACCTCCTTCGGGGGGCTGCGTTCATTCCGCAGGTAGAGGTACATCGGTCGTGGATCCCCGCTCTTAGGATCTCATTTCAGCGGGTTGGAAAGCTCCGTTCCTTCGGAGGCTTATCTTTGGTAGGTTTCCACGAGTTGTAGGTTCTTGTACATTCGGGGTATGGCGAGCCCTGTCCATCATAGTTGTTGTAAATCTTAGAGTGCATGCTTTGTTGTGGCGGGGTTTGTAAAAGGATAAGCTGTTGGGTTTTTATGTATATCACGAAAAGCTATTTTGGTTGCTGTTTATTTATTATATCTCTTGTTTCATGACTCGTGTTTTATTTTCCATTTGGTTTTCTCGATGTTGTATCACTAGGGTGCGGGGTAAGGCACGATCCACGGGCCGAATCGGGCGTGACAACTGCAACAACTCCCAGGGGATTACACGTCTAACCGGACGTGTACAACACTGCCCCACAATAATACTACAAGTCTACTGTAAATACAGTCCAATGTAAATACAGTTCAATCCTTTATAAACATCCTTCCAAAATATCTTATACTCAATTCTAAATTACTACAGTATGTAATATGCAATTACAATAGGGGGACATAGATCATTACCTTGATAAGCCAAAAATTATCCCAGTTTATATGTCGATCCTGAGCAACGTTTAGCTCCAATTCCTTACGCTCCAACCCACTCCAAGCGACCCTTAGAAGTTTCTAAACAACTTCTCTTAACACTTCAACCAAGCTTATGAAGATTTTCTAGGGTTTCATTTTGCGACTATTGGAATAAAGTAGTATTTCCGGGCTCCTAGTATTAAAACAACTTTGAAATACAACTAGGGATACTAGGATACGGTATTTGGGATTATACAATAATACTCAAAGTATTTCTACACAAGTGGGGGAAGGGGGACGAAAATACAAGCTAAAGGGAGGGAGGTATTTTGCTTTGGAAAGCTTAAGTGTGGATGAAATTACTCTTCAACTAAGGGGGGTATTTATAGAGGAAACAAGGACCATGATCAAGTCAAGTGGGTGGTCAAGATTGGGCCATGTGTGTGTGGGTCCCACCACACCACATGGCCAACGAAAAACTCTCCAAGTGTCATGGCCATTTCGGCCAAGGGGACAAGTGGCTAGCCACTTGTCCCTCGGTCGACCAAGGGTGCCACGTGGGGTGACACGTGTCGCCCGATTAAATCAAAATATTTCGTCTTCCGAAAATATCCAAAATACCGAAAATCTCAAAAACAAAGTGGGCCCCACAAAACCGTAAATTTCTACCGTGGGCCCCACGTGACCATTTCCGAAAATAAAATCCCATAATTCTAATATAATCCAAGAAGTCCAAATACCAAATCTGGGAATCCAATTCCCATTAACGAACCTTTTTCCTTCACAAAACCCGGAAACTTTTCCGTCGAAAAATCACACCTTCTTTCTTTCCAAACTGTCGTATTCTCGTACGTACGTCCCTACATACATACCCTGGAACTACGGGGTATAACAGCAAAGAGACGACCCTGTGACTAGCTAGGGATTTAGCAACCAGAGAGTATATTATGTACCGATTTATCACGGGTCTTGATGACTATCTAAGAGAGGGTTGTGCAAGAGTAGCTCTTCAGTCAGGCATGAGCATGGCCTGCGTACGGGCTTATCTTGCGGTGAAAGCGTAGGGATCGGCGGGTTAACCAAGATCGCGAAGAGGCGAGCAGAGGGTCCTTTGGTAACTTTCGGCGGACGCCACCGGCGAGACTTGTTATGCTCCTCCGCCCGATCTGAGTGGTCCTCCGCGGACTTGAGGCGTTCGGGGTATGCAGAGTTGGTCGAGCTCGGGGCTTACGGTTCCGACCATACGTAGGTTCTAGCCACGGGTTGATTTTCCTCGGTGTTGCGATGTGGCGGCGTAAATCGGGAATGTCGTCTTTTTGTTGGTGCTTGTTTTACTGCGGCGTCGAGCCGTGTGCGAGAGAATGTTCAAGTAGGAGGATGCAGCGGGAGGACTCACCTACGGTCGATTGTGGATTGTGGTTCGGAGAGGAAGGGTGTTAGCAGAGGCCACCCGCTCGGTATGGCCGTTGTGGTAGGTGTCGTTGTGGGAGTGTCGTACTTCTTCGGCGACTTGTTATGCTTGCGGCCAGCAGGCCATTTGAGAAATTGTCCGGCAGGTGGCGCGGATGTAGAGACTCAACCTTCGAGGATCGGTGGCTAGCTCATCACGCCCTAGCTATCGCCCGAGCGAGGATTGATTAGAGCGACAAAGGAGTGAA
This sequence comes from Przewalskia tangutica, assembly GCA_029844215.1. Lineage (NCBI taxonomy): Eukaryota > Viridiplantae > Streptophyta > Magnoliopsida > Solanales > Solanaceae > Przewalskia > Przewalskia tangutica. The sequence goes on along the minus strand of CM056725.1, from coordinate 39,911,437 downwards.
GCGGTAGATCTGGTATATCCTTAACCCTACAGAGATTAGTATGTGTGATAAGATGAGTATATCTTAAGTGTTATGTTCAGATAGCATTGTGTTAATTGTGATTAGAAATCATGGTTAGTTAAAAGGGTAAGATTGGGGATAGGAAATTGTGAGCTTTAGGATATTATACGTGGAGACCTTAGAGCGAGGCCATCTTGAGTAAAAGATTTATTTTTATGTTTGACCCTTATCGGAGTGCATAGTATACGTGAGATATATTTGTGTGATAAGTCACGAGTAGTGTGAAATGAAAGAGGGTAGTTGAGCTAAGAAGACCACTAGGTTTCGTGACTCGATGGTGAGATTGTTCGGATCGGAAACAAGAGCTTGGCGCGATGAATGGGTCGGGTTGAGGCAGATTGCGGGTCAACCCGCTGCGGTTTGAAGTAAGGAAAATTTGTGGTGGTCCTACATGTGTTAGGGTCACGAGGGTGTTAGGCCAGTTTAGTTAACCATCATGCAGCGTTCGTGGATGAGTTCGACGATGGTCGGGCGATGAGGTCACCCATCTTGTCTTTCGATCGGATTTGTTTACTCGGCAGAAGGTTATGCGAGATGTTGTATATCAGGAAGGTTGTAAGACTGCACGGGGTTCCTACTTTTACTTATGACAGGCAGTGGAGCCCAGTTTACGGCTATTTCTTTTTATGGAGGTTTTACCAGGCAAGGTTAGGAACTCGGGTGAGTCTCGATGTGCATTCACCTCGGGCGGTGTTTTTGATTTTTGAGGTATTGTAAGGATTATTCGCCTCTTGTTGAGTGAGTATTATAATAGCTACCATTTCAGTATTCGGATGTCACCTTATGAAGCCTTGTATGGGCGGTAGTGTAGGTTGCCAGTCGATTGGTTCGATGTTGGCAAGGTTCAGATAGTTGGTTCATACTTGATTCAGTAGGATGTGGATAGGGTGAAGCCTATCCAGGAGAGGTTATTGGTAGCTCAGAGTCAACAGAAGTCGTACGGATAATCGGCGTCGACACTTGGAGTTCAGGTTGACAGTGGGTTTTCTTGAAGGTACCACCGGAAGGCGTGGAGATTTGAAGCGAGGAAACTTAGCGAGGTACTTTGAGCGTTTTGGATCATTTGGAGAATAGGCCAGTTGACTATAAGTTAGCTTTGCCGTCCGAGCGTAGGAAGCGACGTCCGTCTTTCATGTTGCTATGTTGGAAAAGTATCGGAGATCCATCGAGTGTTCCCGTTAATGATGACCAAGTTGGAGATAGTAACCGAGATTTTGAAGGCAAGCAATATGAAGGTGGTAAGTTTATTTAGGAAGTGTTCGAGTGTACAAGGAGGGTACGACGAGTAAGAGAATAGAAGTGATCATTACTTTTGCGAAGTAAAGGTGCGAAGGGAATATCTTTTAGACCTTGGGTGGGAGCTTTTGTGATGCTAGAGGTGATTCCTTGTGGACTTGGATTTAAGTATTTGCGCGTGTTGTATTGTGGCCATGTGTGGCATTTGCAAACTGTTTAATTTATGAGGAACTTTATCGTTATCTGTCTTGGGAAAGAACATTCGGGACGAATGTTTCTAAGCAGGGGAGAATGTTATACCCCGTATATCCAGAGTATGTATGTGAGGACGTACGTACATTTGTACAAACCCTAATTAGGTTAAGGAAAAAATTGTGAACTTTCGACGGAAAAGATTCCGAACCTTGTGAAGGAAATTCTACGTTTTTAATATTTTAACCGATTACGAATTTTTCCGAGAGACGAAATATTTTGGACCAATAGGAGGGCGACATGTGTCACCCTTAGTTGGCATGGGTTGGACAAAATGGTGGCCTAGTGGACAAGTCAAATAGTCAAGTCTTGCAAGATATTTTCTTTTGGTGAGTGGGAGTAGGTGAAGGGACGATTTTGTGGGCATTGGGGGGCTTGCCTTGGGCGTTTTTCTGGAGCTAGTGGAAGGCCACATGGCTCATTGTTGTGGGGGACATATGTCCCAATGTTGTGGTGGACATATGTCCCAAGGTTGTGGTGGACACTTGGTGGAAGACTTCACTTGAACAAGCTATCCAAATCTTCACCCTCCATTTGTTTTCATCTTGGCCCTTGGTGGTTCTATAAATACCCCCCTCTTGTGCAAGACTTCTTCATCCACAAACACAACTTCCAAGTCTCCAAAATCCTTCCCTTAGTGCTAAGTTCTCGTCCAACTCCTTTCCCCTTTCCTATTAGTTCGTCAGAAAGTCCCCACTTTGTAGAAAAATATTCTCCAAGTATTGTTACTATGCCAAAATACCTTAGCCAAATACCTTGTAGTATTCCTAAGTTACCTCTACACTAAAAGCCCAGAAATACTACCTTATATCCATTAGTCACAAAACGAAACCCTAAGGAAAATCTTCATAGTTGGTTGAAGTATTAGTAGAAGTTGTTGGAAACTTCTAAGGGTTTCTTGGAGCTATCGGAGCGTGCAGAATAAGAGCTAAACCTTGCTCAGGATCGACATATATCTTGGATAATTTTGGGCTTGTCGAGGTAAATATCTTGTCCTTCTATTGTAATTGGAAATTACATATAGTAGTTTATAATTGAGTATAAGATATAGAAGGATGGTATATAAGAAGAGAATTGAACTTACATTTACATTTGTATTCTGATGACTTGTGTAGCTTTACGGGTAGGGAAGTGCTGCCCAAATTTTCGTAGAAATAAGAACCTTCTGCTTAGAATATTCTACAGAGTAGTCTAGACGTTGATAGACGTATTTGACTATTATAGGTTGATAATCTGCGCGCGACATATTCGACTTGGCAGGTGGATTTCGCCGAGGTGGTATGTGATTCTTCCTATCCTCTTGAGCATGATATTTTTAAAGTATATATAGTACGGTAGAAGTACGTGTGTTAACTGAACGTGGTTTTACTTCGATGTCTTTCGACTTGAGTTTTAAATAATAAGATTTCACGACCCGTTCCGGGGCCCGTGACTAGTGCCTTACCCGGGCACCCAAGTAGTCATACATCAGAGAAATCAGCGGAACATAAAAACAAGACATGAAACAATTGTAAAATGAGACACATTTTATCTGAGAGAAAGTCGCCTTTCGGCATATATATATATATATATACAAAGTTTGAACAGTTACATCCTTTACAACCCTGCCCACAACAGTGCTACAGACCTCTAAGAATGTGACAACAACTATGACGGGACAGGGCCCCGCCATACCCCTGAATGTACAAGAACCTACAACTCGAGAACATACAAAATATAAGCCTCGAGAAACGGAGCTTCCCAATATCTTTGGGCGGTAATCCTAAGAGCGAGGATCAACAACCGATGTATCTCTACTGCGGCATGAACGGCCCGAAGGAGGTCAATACAACAGTACCAAGTATGTGGCGAAAATACGAAAATGAAATCATAATAGTCCATATAAAGCAGAGACATGTATGATAACGGGCTACGATTCCACAACATAAAAGCGATCATGTCAAGTCGAGGACTCGTGCCTCAAAGTCATCACTCAAATGTAACGGGAGTTTAACGCGCTGGCCGCATGCCCCGACATCTTACCTCGGTATAAGCATGGCCATGGAACCATCCTAATGGAAGCATACCCGTGGGCCACCCATCGTGTCAGTATGTCCAAAGGAAATAACAAGATAACAAACAAGAATGGAAGCATACTCGTGGGCCACCCATCGTGTCAGTATGTCCAAAACAAATAACAAGATCATACTCCTAATGGAAGCATACCCGTGGGCCACCCATCGTGTCAGTATGTCCAAAAGGAAATAACCAGATAACAATCAAAATGGAAGCATACTCGTGGGCCACCCATCGTGTCAGTATGTCCAAAGCAAATAACAAGATAACACTCCTAATGGAAGCATACCCGTGGGCCACCCATCGTGTCAGTATGTCCAAAAGGATCGATTAGTGGAAGCATACCCGTGGGCCACCCATCGTGTCAGTATGTCCATCAATCAGCCAGATAGCCGGCCCTCCAACGAGAGACGCGGTAGCACAGAAATACAATATTTGCACAACAAAGGTTATCACCACAAGCATAGGCAAGTTCAACAAATCCGGGTTTTAACCCCAAAGTACTACATACATTAACTCTTTAAAAGATCCGTTTCTTTCACAAAAGTCACACAATACCCGTAGTAAAAAAAATAGGGTGACTATCTTTAAGTAAACCAAAACACTTCCCTTTTGTAAAATCAAGTAACAACATTATTTTCCAAACGTTCAGGTTTGCCTAATTTCAAATGCTCAAGTTTCTCATTTTCGAAAGGTTTCGTAGTTCATAGTTTTAATCACTTAATAATATAATTCTCCTTTAAAACAAATTGAGAAACATATGCCTTATGTGTGAGTAGGTTTATTCTTGTTTATAACAATCTTATTAAAGCAGCCATGATCTAGGAAATGTAATATCATTTTGTCTCATCTTAGATGCAGATGGAGGTTTCTCTTGTTTTTATAACACTTTATTAGTCAATACATTTCCCTTTATTAGCGCTGTTGTGGTTTGTTCGATACTTATTATGATTTCCGAAATCAGTAAAACATTATTCCTTTTAAAAACCAAGTACTCATTACTCACGAATGAGGTTTCACTTTTTTTAACAAAATTCAGATTAATTCAATTAAGTCAGGTCTCTTATCTTTTAAGATCAAGTCTCTTAACTTCTTTAAAATCAATAAACCATTCTTTTTATCTCTCTTAAGTCGTTATACCTAACTTCCCATAAAGCTAGTATAACTCTTGAGCTTTTAAAACCAAGTATTACTCTTCTTTCAAAACGATTCTTAATTCTTTTGAAATACTTCAAGATTCTTATTATTCAGGCTTAAGTCAAAAGACATTGCCGTAAAACTACGTTCAGTTAACACACGTACGTCTATCGTACTATATATATATTCTTTTAAAATATCATGCTCAAGAGGATAGAAAGAATCACATACCTCGCGACGATTATCGACTATTAGCAAATAGCTCCAAAATCAGAATCCGCTTAGCCTTTTCCACCCTTCAGTAGAATACGCTACTTGCGATCTTCAACCTATAGCGGTCATACAAGTCTATCAACGTCTAGACTACTCAGTAGAATAATTCTAGATCTGATTCCTTATTCTACGAGGAAAAAATTGGCGACTTCCTACCAGTCAAACACAATTCTCTAAATACTGATTCTATGTAAAATCTGATTCGATCTTCTTCTTTAATATTATTCTGATGTGATTTCAATTCAATTCTCTTCTTTTATACCATCTTTATATACGTCTTATACTCACTTCTATACAACTACAGTATGTAATTTCCAATTATAATAGAAGGACAAGAGTATTTACCTCGATAAGCCCAAAATTATCCAAGTTTATATGTCGATCCTGAGCAACTTTTAGCTCCTATTCAATGATACTCGACGCTCCAAACAACCCTTAGAAGTTCTACGCAACTTCTTCTTAATACTTCAACCCGCTATGAAGATTTTCTTTAGGGTTTCACACGACCGAACCGGGCGTGGTAGTGCCTACCGGGCACCCTAGTGATACAACATCAGAGTAATCAACGGAATATAAAACAATAACACGAAATGAAATGAAGTATGAAACAATAATCTGAGAAAGTTGCCTTGCGGCATATATAAATATCAACTAGAACAGTTACATCCCTTTTACTGATTACGCCACAGCGATTACTCTGGACCTCTAAGAGTGACATGACAACAATGGCGGGACAGGAAAAACCCTGCCCACAGCAGTACTACAGGAGTTAGAGAGAAGTTTCTCTCACTAAGAAAACGCTCTCAACGTTTCCCTTAGTTGCTCCTTAGGTTTCTTCCTCTTCTTCCCCCCCCTTAGATTTTCGTTTATTCATTATGGTTTGATTGTTATTGTCCACAATATGAAAAAGTCTAAGCGTTACACGTTCTAGCAATGATTCGGGAGGTTCAGCGATTCGGCTAAAGCTAGAACAAAGAAGAAAAAAAGAATGGCGTAGTCCAACAATTGCAGGAAAATCTTATTCCGCAATCTCGGACCTTCCGTGTTGGTTCATGTTACTCCAGACTCGCGCTTTCCTTTAGAAAATGTAGTAGATGATTCTATGCTACAAAGGATACATGAATGGGGCAAAAATATCGAAATTGAAAGCTTGGATATTAGTGAATTTGAAGCGGAACTTAGGCGGGACCATTGACGCCCTAATGCTACTATGGTGGTTGATCATTCCACGGGCCAATTTGTTGGTAAAGGGATCATTTCGGAAGAACTAGACGATCACTCCGGCATTAGTACCCGACACTACTGGAAATTCTCTCGGGTTTGTGGAAAAGGGTTAAAATCTAGGCGGACATTGCAATTGGTGAAGCAAGACACGATGGCATTCTCGTGCGAACGGGTCGGCGTGGGTCAAAGGTTCTTGGCGGGTCGTGCAGGTGTTCATGGGTCCAAGAGTAATCATGTCTTGTTTGATTCGAAGTCAGTTGAAAGCATTGATGGTACTTCTATTCCCAAGAAGTTCAACGCGGGTGTCAAGAGAGCAAACTTCAATGCCCCGGGAAACGATGTGACTACTCCTATTACGGGTCGGGTCTTGGGTCAGAAGGCTAAGGCGGCTCACGAGGATAACAATGATACTAGGAATATGCACTCTATGCAAGGATCAAGATCAGATGTGGAATACGAAGGGGTTTCTAGCCCCAAGGTTTCTAACGTCATTATTGAGGGTGCCGAGGCGTCAAACTTTAATGTCGCGGGTATCAAGTTTACACTCCCAACTACGGGCCTTAATGATGGTCTGATTTCCAAGGCGGGGCAGAGGGATAACCTAGGGGCATTAACTACCCCCGTTTCTGAGGATCTAAGTCAATGGTGGGTTCCAGCGTTTTGATTGAGGTCTGGCGTCGCGACATTTATGAGGCGGGTACCAACGACTCTCTCATAACTCCGGTACTTTATGATGGTCTTAGTTCCAAGACGGATCAGGGGGATAATCTAGGGGCATTGACTACTCACGTTACACGAAGAGCCAGTCAATTGTGAGAAACAAAGCTATTTCTTTGTCGAGAGCCTAGGAACTCCTGACCATCAATAATGCGAGAGCCGAGGGGTCGGCATTGAATGTGGCGGGTATCAATGACTCTCTAATAACTCCGGGACTTTATGATGGTCTTGGTTCCAAGACGGATCAGGAGGACAATCTAGGGGCATTGACTACTCACGTTACACGAAGAGCCAAGTCAATTGTGAGAAACAAAGCTATTTCTATGTCGAGGCCTAGGAACTCAATAACCATCAATGAAGCAAGAGCCGAGGGGTCAACATTGAATGAGACGGGATTCAAAGTGCCTTCTCGTGATTCAAGTCAACAACCCCAGATTTCTTTAAGTGTCACCAATGAAGCCTTCCCTACTTTAGCTAGTTTGCTAAGTGAAGCCAATCTCAAGAATCACAACACTCCTTTCGTCTTTAACACTTCCGGATTCGAGTAGAGTCCTAAACTTCCCCTCTCTCATCTAATACCACTTCACTACTTCCTAAATTTCACAACACCACACCCTTCTATCTCCTCTTCCTTCTATTCCTTCGAAAACCAACACAAATTCCCTACCCTCCCAAATGGCACGCAAATCATCTCTTCTGCGGGCCCAAGCTCACTCCCTTCTACCCTTCCCCCTCTGCCTATACCTCCAGATATACCTCCCAATGATTTACACACTAATGCACCTTCTAAACCACATCATATCCCTACCACGGCCACAACTCACAACAATCTTCCCCCAAACCATGGCAAAGGTCCTTTCCCTCCTAAAAAGACTTATGCTGGAGTCTTTGCGGGAACTAGGATTGAGGCAAAAGGTATGAAGTTACAATTTATTGAACAACAAAGGGAGGAAGTAAATATAGATGCTGAGGATGAAGTTCCTTTCATAGAAACTTGGGGCTATTTCCTAATAGGTTGCTTCACGGGTCCTTTCCCGGGAAGAGAAGCATTGAATACGATTGTGAAAGGATGGGGAGTTAAATGCCGTATTATACCATATGGCAAAGGCTGGACAGTGCTCAAATTCATGACGGAGGAAGAGCGCACTAATGTACTTCACGGAGGCCCTTATATGGTCTACGGGAAAACCATGATGCTCAAGGCTATCAATAAAGGAGTTCTTATAACGGATGATTTGTTTATGGACATTCCTATTTGGGTCACTTTCGGACATTCCCTTTCTATTTAGAGTGCAACGGGCCTTAGTAAGATTACTTCACGTGTAGGAAAACCTCTTTACACCGACGATATACTAAGGAAAGGTCTAAAATGAACTATGCAAGAGTTCTAGTGGAAGTGGATGTTAGCGAGGAGCGATAATGGATTTTGTCGTCAATCTCCCGATAACGAAAGTATACTCAAAGGGTAAACTATGAGAATTACGGACTTTTGCTATCATTGTGCGGCTTTTGGACACAACCACTTGAAGTGTAGGAAGCTGAGGGATGATGTCAACATTGAAGAAGCTCCAAAAACACGCAATACTGAGGTCCCCCCTAACAACAAGGATGATTCTATTCGTTTGAAGGTCAACAAAGGTACGGGTGTTATACCCCGTATTTCCAGAGTATGTACGTAAGGGAATACGTACGAAAGTCTAGCCTTAAAGATAAGCCTTGGACGTTTTTATTTGTACACAACTCACTAAAAGAATCGATTTCGACGAAGCGTTTCCACGACTTTCGTAGGGTAAATTCGTATGCCATTTCTAATTTTGCGGATTTTTAGAGGCGAAACATTTTGGACCAACGGGAGGGCGACACTTGTCACCCTCCAATTGATGGACTTGAAATCGTCCATTTGGACGATTTGAACAATAGGGAGCACGTTTTTTGTGCCTTGTGCACAAGTCAAGGAGTTGGTAGGATATTTGTGTATAGTTAATCCTCACCCTACACTTGCCTTGCACTTGTCTTAATCTTGGCCATTGGTTGGCCACTTCTTGACCTATAAATACGCCCCTTAAGATGAAGAGTTGTTCTTCCAGACATTACTTTCAAGTCTTGAAAATCCTCCCTTCTCCCTTGTTAGCCATTTCGTCCAAGCCCTCTTCCCCCTCTAGCCTAAGTGGCCCTTGGCCGAATACTCCCCCCTAGCCTAGCCAAAAATCTACCCCCCTCCCTTGGTAGAAAAGTTACCTTCTTGTATCGTTATAATGCCCAAAATACCTAGCCCAAATACCTTAGTACTTAGTAGAAGTTGTGAAGAACTTCTAAGGTTCTTGGAGCATACAACTTAGAGCAAAACCTTGCTCGGTAGCGACTTTTCTAGGATATTATTGGGCTTACCGAGGTAATAATCCTAACCCTCTTTTGTATTAGAGAATGCATACTGTAGAAGTATAAGAATAAGTATTAATCACTTAGAAGAATATCACAGAATAGAATTGAACTGTTACCACAGTAGAAGGGTTTAAAAGAAGAATAATCAAACTGTACATACATAGGATTTGTTTTCTGATGAGACTTATATAGCTCAGGGTAGGGAAGTGCTTTGCCCGACTTAGTAGAATTATGAACCCTCTGTTTAGAATGACCTTGAGTAGTCTTTGATAGATATCTGTGACTATTATAGGTGACTCTCTGCGACATATTCAACTTGGCGGTGGTTTTATTTGAGAAGGTATGTGATTCTTCCTAAAGCATGATATTTTACAATATATATAGTACGGTAGACGTACATGTGTTAACTGGATAATAACTATGGCAATGTCTTTGACTTAAGCCTGAATAATACTTACGGCAATGCCTCACGGCTTAAGCCTGAATAATACTTACGGCAATGCCTCACGGCTTAAGCCTGAATAACAAAGAACTGAAAACATTTCAAAAGACTCTTTGAATCATATTATGAAGAGAACTAATTGGTTTTTAAAACAGAAGCTTAAGAGTTATACTAGCTTTATTGGAAGTAAGTATAACCACTTAAGATTGATAAAAGAAACAAGTTTGCCTATGTGTTTATAACAAACTTATATTGAGAAAAGAATAATAAGATGGTTTGATAAGTAGACATGATATGATGCTATGTGTGTTAGTATCTTGTAACGTTTGTATAGGTGAGTATCCTTGTTGTGCTTATGTTGTTTAAAGTTAAGTTGTTATGTTAGTATACTATCACTCACCTCTTGAGATGATACCGGGGGTTAAGCAGCCTCCGTCGCGGGGTAGACTCGGTGATGCAGGACCATGATTCGAGAATACCTCATGCGGGTCCAGGGGGCCTATGCGGAGCTACGAGAGTTCCAGGTTAGTATGCGGGGTTATGCCTCATGCGGTCTATGTGGCCATGCGGACAGCGAGTCCAGGACGATGCCGAGGAGTAGCTACCCTCGATGCGGGGTTATACCTCATGCGGGCCCATGTGAGTGGCCTATGCGGACTCCGGGAGTCCAGGATTAGGCTTGCAGAATGATAATACGGGCGAGTGGCCTGCCCGAATCATTCGCGCCTAGAAAAGACCTATTCTGATTTACCTATTGTTGCTCTTGTTTGTGATGTGGCACTATGTGCGGTTTCCTTGATTTCTTCATACATACTTGTAAACCGGTTTTAAAAAGGTTATGATTTCATTTAAGTACTTCTGATTTCACATACTTAGTACTGTTATCGACCTCCTTGAGGCTGCGTTCATCTGCGAGTAAGAGCGGCAGTGCTAGATCCGTCCTTAGGATCTCTACGTTGGTGTCGGGAGCTCCATCTCTTAGGAGGCTCTACTTTTGGTATGATCTCCTGTTGTAGATAGTTTTGTCTGATCGGGGTATGGCGGGGCCTGTCCGCCATAGTTGTATATTTCCTTAAGTGCGTAGTCATGTTATGCGATTGTCGGATGTAGCGCTAAACCATGATTATATATATATACGAAAGCGATGTTTTCTCACATAAAGCGTATGTCTTATTTTATAAAGCTGTTTCATGTCTTGCTTTATATTTCAGCGATTACTCGATGTATGACTACTTGGGTGCCGGTAAGGCACGATCCACGAACCGGGCAGTCGTGACAAAAGTGGTATCGAGCGATTAATCCTCGGAAAGTGTCTGAGCCGTATCTAGTAGAGTCTTGATTATCGGAGTGTTGTGCACCACCATAATCGTGAGGCTATAGGATATTTAGGATTGGTTTCCATTCTTCTCATTACGAGATCGTGCTTTAGAGTATGTTATAGGTTGGACCTCTAACGTATTCCTTTCTGTATGATTATGCCTCCACGTAAGGCAACCGGGCCCAGAAGGGCAAGGCGTGAGGAGGCGCTAGCGAGACACCCAGTCACGAGGGCTCGGGCCCGTCTATACGAGACGGCGAGTTCTATGATGCCGCCCGGCCAGCGAGACCACGGTACCACACCTCTGTCCCATGCACAGGGCGGAGGTTAGGTACAAGGAGATGGCCCGACTTTTGGCTAAAGTTGTGGCCCGACACGAGAGAGGCTGGATCTGGCGATTCAGTTCGGCCCAGCTCGGTCGTACAGTTGTTCACCGAGGCGAGAGAGTTTGAGGCTACGAGACTTCTTGAGTTGTAGCCCGGAGTTTTATGGGTCGAGGCGGAGGATGATCCGCGAGAGTTCATCCGTCGGCTTGAGGATTTTGAGAGTGATCGGGCGTCGGAGACCGAGTCCGTGATCTTTGGTTCACATAGGCGTGATACGCGATCGATTGGTTTGATTCATGGGAGTTATCCGGGAGAGCACGCGTCCCCAACTACTTGGGATGAGTTCTCGAGGCTTTCCTCACTCACTTCTTGCCTCGCGGATGAGGAGGCGCGGTGATAGATTTTTCTTGTGAGGCGAGAGGACGCCTTGTCGGGAGTACAATGTCGAGTTTGATTCATTGGCTCGATATGTCCCGGCATTGGTAGCGATATGGAGGATAGGGTGCACCGCTATGTCACCGGGCTAGACGACTATATGGCGAAGTCATGTGCGGGGGTTTCTCTCGGTAGGGTATGGACATTACCGCGTGCGAGCTCACGCCCTTGGATGCGAGGCGCAGAGGTCGGCGAGTGGGCGGACAGCGGCGAAGAAGGCCGGGGCGGAGGTCTTACGGTGGTTATCGTGGTGGCGGCCTCAGCGGCAGATAGATCGCACCACGGCCCGGCTGAGCACTCTGCGCGTCCACCGGCCCGAGTTTTGAGGCGGGCCGGGGCCCGGGGCTTGGGCGTCGAGTAGCGAGTGCGGCGATCGGGACCACCCCCGGTGTGGCCGTCACGGTGGATCCCATTCGGGAAGTGTGGTACTACTTTTGGAGCTTGTTACGATTGGCCAGCGGGGTCACTTTGCGAGGATTGTCGGCCGGCGTGGCGGTGGTAGGGCTCGGCGCCGAGTTACATTGCGCCATCATCTCCTACGATTACTCGCCGGGCGGGGTTCACATGGGTCAGCGGTCGCGGCGAGGTCGTGGCTCGGGTCCCGATTCTAGCGGTCCTCGAACCGCATCTATGCTTTGTCGGTAGCGGGATCGTGAGGCCTCACCGATGTCGTCCACGGGTACCTTATTAGTTCGGGTTTGATGTTTATGCCTTGATAGATCCGGGTTCTACTCATCCTATATATCTCCCTTGTTGCTAGTAGGATAGGGATAGAGCACGAGTCCATAGACCACTTTCGAGGTAGCTACGCGATGGTGATTCGGTGGTAGCTCGGCGGGTATATAGGGCTTGTCTGTGACCATTCTGATCGTCGGACCTGGCGACTTGATAGAGTTGGAGATGATTGAATTCGACGTGATTATGGGGATGGATTGGCTAGCTTCTTGCTATGCCAATGTAGACTGAGAGAGAAGTAATACGGTTCCAATTTCTGAGGGCCGGTTGTTGAGTGGGAGGAACGCGGTATCGTCGAGGTAGGTTTATTTCCTACCTCAAGGCTAGGAAGATAGTGCGAAGGGTATATCTACCATCTAGTTCGAGTGTTTGATACTGAGGCTGCGGTACCAGATTTTCAGTCAGTTCCCGTAGTCAGCGAGTTCCCAGACGTGTTCCCAGATGACCTCCCGGGTATCCCTCCTGAGAGGGAGATTGAGTTTTGTATTGACATATTGCCAGATACTCGGCCTATTTCCATTCCGCCATACAGAATGACACCTGCCGAGTTGAGAGAGCTGAAGGACCAGCTGAGGGATTTGCTGGAGAAGGGCTTCATTAGGCCCAGTGTTTCCCCCTGGGGGGCGCCGGTATTGTTCGTGAAGAAGAAGGACGGGACGCTGCGCATGTGTGTTGATTACGGTGAACAAGGTGACCATTAAGAACGAATACCCTTCCTGTGATTGATGATTTGTTCGACCAGTTGCAGGGCGCGAGATGTTTCTCCAAGATTGATCTGCGTTCGGGCTATCATCAGGTTCGTGTCAGAGAGGTGGAGTCCCTAGATCGCATTCGGACGATGCGGGCATTATGAGTTGTGGTCATGTCTTTTGGGTTGACCAATGCTCGTGGTATTCATGGATTTGATGAACCGAGTGTTCAAACCATTTTGGACACATTTGTGATAGTGTTCATTGATGATATCTTGGTTTATTCGCTCAGGCGAGCATGCGAGCATTTGAGGGGCTGTCTTGTGATTCTCCAGACCAGATTTATGCGCCAAGTTTTCCAAATGTGAGTTTTGGTTGACTTGATGGCGTTTCTTGGGCATATTGTCGGTGATGGCATTCGTGTGGATACGGCCAAGATCGAGGCAGTCAAGACTTAGCCGAGCCCTACTACTCCGACAGTGGTTCGCGATTTTACGGGCCTTGCGAGTTATTATCGGTTCGTGGAAGTTTGCTTCTATCTACGCACCATTGACTAAGTGACTCGAGCGGCCAAGTTCGATGGTGATGCTTGTGGCGGGGTTTCGATTCTTGAAAGAGAGATTGACGGCCCCGTTCTTACTCTTCCAGAGGGTCCAGATGGTTATGTCGTGTATTGTGATGCGTCAGGCATCGGGTTGGGATGTGTGTTGATGCAGCATGGCAGGGTTATAGCATATGCATCCCGACAGCTGAAGAAACACGAGAGGAACTACCCCACCCATGATTTGGAGTTGGCAGCGGTGATTCACGCTTTGAAGATCTGGAGGCACTATTTGTATGGGGTTCACGTGGATATTTATACAGACCACAAGAGCCTCCAATATATCTTCAGCCAGAGGAGTGAACTTCTGCGAGGCGGTGGTTAGAGTTGCTTAAAGATTACGATGTTGATATCCTGTACCACAGGGAAGGCGATGTTGTGGCAGATGCTCTTAGTCGTAGGTCGATGGGGAGCCTATCAGATGTGAAGCTAGAGAGGAGGGACATGGTTCGTGATTTGCATCAGTTAGCGAGCCTTGGTGTCCGTTTGATTGATTCTGATAGCAGTGGGGTTAGAGTTCGTGAGGTTGCCGAGTCTTCCATCGTCGAGGAGGTGAAGAGGCAGCGATTCGAGGATCGGCTTTGATTCGATATCGTGATACGACTCTTCGTGAGGGCAAGGGTCCTTTTGAGGTAGCACTTTGATGGGGTGCTAAGGTTTGAGGCGGTGTGTGTTCGGATGTTTGAGGACTTGGCGGAGTTCTTGGGAAGCACGGTAGCGCGTTACTCTATCCATCCGGGTCGACCAAGATGTACCACGACCTTAGATCGTGTATTGGTGGGATGGATTGAAGAGGGCGTTGCGAGTTCGTAGCTCGGTGCGTGTTGTCGGCGGTGAAGGTAGAGCACGAGGCACGGTGGTTTGTTGCGACGATTGAGATCCCGACGGAAGTGGGAGGTAATCAACATGGATTTCATCACGGGATTACCTCGCACTCGGAGGAGACATGATTCTATATGGGTTATCGTCGACGGTGACGAAATCAGCCCACTTTCTTCCGTCGGGGCGACTTTTGGTGAGGATTATGCGGACTTTACATCAGAGATCGTCGATCGCATGAGTCCCTACCGATCATATCGCAGAGCGGTTCTGGCTAACCAGAGATCCTTCGAGAAGGGTTTAGGACGCAGTGAGCACGAGTCGCATTTCATCCACGAGCAGACGGACAGCGAGCGCACTATCCGGACTTCGAGGATATCGCGAGCCCGTGTTATTGACCGATGGTAGTTGGGAGGATCATTTGCCTCTAGTTGAGTTCGCATATAATAATAGCTACCACTCAAGATTCGGATGGCGCCTATGAGGCCTTGTATGGGAGGAAGTGCAGATCGCCTATAGGTTGGTTCGATGTGGGCGAGTGCGGCTAGTAGGACCAGATTTGGTACTGACGATGGATAAGGTGAAGCTTATCCGAGGCGGCTATCGACTCAGTCGGCGAAAGTCGTATCACGAGATCATCGTCGTCGGCATCTTGAGTTCGAGGTTCATGATTGGGTTTTCTAAAGGTGTCACCCATGAAGGGTGTGATGAGATTCGGGAAGAAGGAAACTCGGCCCAAGGTACATTGGGCGTTTGATTGTCCGAGGTAGGCAAGGTTGCCTATGAGTTGATCTGCCGTCCGATCCGGAGGCGGTGCATCCGGTTTTCACGTATCTATCTTGAGGAGATGTATCGGGGATCCATCTAGGTACACCCGATCGACAATGTCGGTGGCCAGGGGTTATCGTATGAGAGATTCCATAGCGATAGTCGATCGTCGGAGTTAGGCGTCTGCGGACCAGGCGTGGCTTCCGTCAAAGTCTTGTGGCGGAACGAGCTCGGGGAGGAGATGGCGTGGGAAGCCGAGGAGGACATGAGGCGGAAGTATCCTCACCTATTCCCCACCTCCGGGTAAATTCACTTTCCTACTTGTAAATTTTCGTTATCGTTTACGCCTAAGTGTTGCTCTGTGGCGTGTGTGGCATTTACTGTATTTAAGCTTCTTCGATAATCGTCTTGGGAAGGAACATTCGGGATGAATGTTTCTAAGGGAGAATGTTATAACCGTATTTCCAGTATATGCGTAAGGGAATACGTCACGAAAGTCTATCCTTAAAGATAAGCCTTGGACGTTATTATTTGTACACAACTCACTAAAAGAATCGTTTTTCGACGAAACGTTTACACAGCTTTCGTAGGGTAAATTCGGCTATGCCATTTCTAATTTTGCGGATTTTCAGAGACGAAACATTTTGGACCAACGGGAGGCGACACTTGTCACCTCCGATTGATTGACTTGAAATCGTACATTTGGTCGATTTTAAAAATAGGGAGCACGTTTTTTGTGCATTGTGCACAAGTAAAGGAGTTGGTAGGATATTTGTGTATAGTTAATCCTCACCCTACACTTGCCTTGCACTTGTCTTAATCTTGGCCATTGGTTGGCCACTTCTTGACCTATAAATACCCCTTAAGATGAAGAGTTCTTCATCCACAAATTACTTTCAAGTCTTGAAAATCCTCCCTTCTCCCTTGTTAGCCATTTCGTCAAGCCCTCTTCCCCTCTAGCCTAAGTGGCCCTTGGCGAATACTCCCCTAGCCTAGCCAAAAATCTACCCCCTCCCTTGGTAGAAAAGTTACCTTCTTGTATCGTTATAATGCCCAAAATACCTAGCCCAAATACCTTAGTACTTAGTAGAAGTTGTGAAGAACTTCTAAGGTTCTTGGAGCATACAACTTAGGAGCAAAACCTTGCTCAGGCGCGACTTTTTCTAGGATATTATTGGGCTTCCGAGGTAATAATCCTAACCCTCTTTTGTATTAGAGAATGCATACTGTAGAAGTATAAGAATAAGTATTAATCACTTAGAAGAATATCACAGAATAGAATTGAACTGTTACCACAGTAGAAGGGTTTAAAGGAAGAATAATCAAATCAGACATACATAGGATTGTTTTCTGATGAGACTTATATAGCTCACCGGGTAGGAAGTGCTGCCCGACTTACAGTAGAATTATGAACCCTCTGTTTAGAATGACCTTGAGTAGTCTTTGATAGATATCTGTGACTATTATAGGTGACTCTGCGCGACATATTGACTTGGCGGTGGTTTTATTTGAGAAGGTATGTGATTCTTCCTAAAGCATGATATTTTATAATATATATAGTACGGTAGAGCGTACATGTGTTAAGCGGATAATAACTATGGCAATGTCTTTGACTTAAGCTGAATAATACTTACGGCAATGCCTCGGCTTAAGCTCGAATAATACTTACAGCAATGCCTCACTTAAGCTTTGAATAACAAAGAACTGAAAACATTTAAAAAGACTACTGAATCATATTAACAGAAGAGAACTAATTGGTTTTTAAAAACAGAAGCTTAAGAGTTATACTAGCTTTATTGGAAGTAAGTATAACCACTTAAGATTGATAAAAGAAACAAGTTTGCCTATGTGTTTATAACAAACTTATATTGAGAAAAGAATAATAAGATGGTTTGATAAGTAGACATGATATGATGCTATGTGTGTTAGTATCTTGTAACGTTTGTATAGGTGAGTATCCTTGTTGTGCTTATGTTGTTTAAAGTTAAGTTGTTATGTTAGTATACTATCACTCACCTCTTGAGATGATACCGGGGGTTAAGCTGCCCTCCGATGCGGGGTAGACTCGGTGATGCAGGACCGTGATTCGAGAATACCTCATGCGGGTCGGGGGCCTATCTTGCTACGAGAGTTCCAGGTTAGTATGCGGGGTTATGCCTCATGCGGTCTATGTGGCCATGCGGACAGCGAGTCCAGGACGATGCCGAGGAGTAGCTACCCTCGATGCGGGGTTATACCTCATGCGGGCCCATGTGAGTGGCCTATGCGGACTCCGGGAGTCCAGGATTAGGCTTGCGGAATGATAATACGGGCGAGTGGCCCTGCTTCGAATCATTCGCAGCCTAGAAAAGACCTATTACAGTTTACCTATTGTTGCTCTTGTTTGTGATGTGGCCTTATATGCGGTTTCCTTGATTTCTTCATACATACTTGTAAACCGGTTTTAAAAAGGGTTATGATTTCATTTAAGTACTTTACGCTTTCACATACTTAGTACTGTTATCGACCTCCTTGGCTGCGTTCATGCCAGGTAAGGGCAGCGGTGCTAGATCCGCATCCTTAGGATCTCTACGTTGGTGTCGGGAGCTCCATCTCTTGGAGGCTCTACTTTTGGTATGATCTCCTGTTGTAGATAGTTTTATGCGATCGAGGGTATGGCGGGCCCTGTCCCGCCATAGTTGTATATTTCCTTAAGTGCTGTAGTCATGTTATGCGATGTCGGATGTAAGCTAAACCATGATTATATATATATATGCGAAGCGATGTTTTCTCACATAAACTGTGTCTTATTTTATAAACTGTTTCATGTCTTGCTTTATATTTCCGCTGATTACTCTGATGTATGACTACTTGGGTGCCCCGGTAAGGCACCAGTCACGGGCCCCGGAACGGGTCGTGACAACGGGTGGAACCAACCCTCCCCCCCCTCATCCACCAACTTCTCAACACCCCGTAGATGCTGATAACTTGATGGACATTGAAGAAACTGTGCACCTGCAACACCTCCCGTACGGAAGCTTGGGAGAAGTATCACATGCCGCGGGTCCTCCGGTTTTGGGTCATTCTGGCCCATCATGTTTGCGGGATTCTCTAGCATAGTCCTCACTGCCTAATTCTCACAATGGCAGTACACAACATGTTAGGATGAGGGGTGAGTCAAAACATTCTGATTCTGAGATGCCTATGAACCCGCCACCTTCATTGGATGAAGTTACATTCAACGGTGCTACGGAAAAGGCTCAGCTTGTGTCAAGTAACGTTAACTTTGAACGCGGGGAACATAGCTTGGCTGGTACATAAGTTATGGCTTCCAGCAACAAAGATGATGGTTGGTAAGAGGTTTTGTCCAAAAAGAATGGGCCGAAAAGCAGTGGGAAAGCGAAGGCAGCTAAGCGCGGAGGTGCTAATAAAACCTCCTTTGTTTCCTTATGAAAATACTTTGTTGGAATGTCCGTGGTCTTTGCGGACAAAGGGATAGGGCTGCCACGCAAGCTCTAGTATGTAGTATCACAAAACAGCATGACGCGGCTATGATTTGTCTATTGGAAACTAAGCTATCACAACCAAGGACAGAGTCTTTCTCTACTCAAAGATTCAAAGCGTGGAAGTTTTGCTCAAATTTGGAATTCATTGGAGGCGGTAGAATGCTATTACTTTGGGATCCATCCAGGGTTTTTTGCGAAGTGCTTGGTATGGACTCTCAAAGATATCCATGTCCAGGCAAGTTGCAATATAACACAAGTGTCCTTCCTTGCCACATTTGTGTACCCAGTTTATAGCATCACGGATAGAAGGATGCTTTGGCATCACCTTTCTCACTTGGGCGTTGGCATCAATAAGCCTTGGATGATTATGGGAGATTTCAACACTTACTGCAACCCTAATGATAAGGTGGGGGTCCTCCTCTCACGCCTTATGCACTTAGGGATCTTGGAGATTTCAGGAATTCTCATGGACTAGAAGACGCTCCTTCATCCGGTTCCTTCTACACTTGGACGAATGGTTCAATTTGGTCTAAGCTTGATAGAGTGTTGATGAATCAAAATTGGAGTGATTTGACCTTAGAATGCAAGGCCAATTTCATGCCTATGGAGCCTGTCTCGGACCACTGTCCTGTGATAGCCACGATTATTGCATCCTATAATGTTGGGAAACGCCCTTTCAAGTTCATGAATATGTGGCTTTCTCACCTAGCCTTTGAGAACATTATGACTTCATGTTGGAGACAAGACATATGGGGTACTGCTCAATTCGTCTTTGCCTCCAAATTGAAAGCCTTGAAGCAACCTTTAAGGGCTTTGAACATAAGTGACTTTGGAGGTATCGAACACAGAGCAAAAGGGGCAAACATAGAGTTCAAGGAGGCTATCAATGCACACATGGAAAATCCCTTTGATGAGGAGCTTAAAGCCGAGGTTAAGTCCTCAAGAGCTAGAGCAAATACCTTACTGGAAGCTGAAAGACACTTCATAAGGCAGAAGTCAAGACAGAAGCACTTGATTGGAAGTGATAGATGTTCCAAATACTTTCATAGTTTGATCAAAAGGAGTAATGTCAGGAACTCCATTAACTTTCTTGTTAAAGCTAATGGTACTATCACTACATCACCGTAAGAAGTCGGAAGTTGCTTGTTGAATTTTACAAAGATCTATTAGGTACTTCCCGACCCACCACCAACTTTGATTCTGATGTGTTCAACTATGGCCCAAAGCTGAGTGAAGAAGAGAGATTACAGATTTTGCATTTCATCACCCCAAAGGAGATTTGGGAAGCACTCTCTGATATAGGCAATGACAAGGCACTGGACGGATGGTTATACTACGCCTTCTTCAAGAATAGATGGAAAGATGTGGGCCATGATGTTGTAAGATGTGTCCAAGAGTTCTTCTCATCGGAGTTCTTTTGAAGCGAGTTAATCATACCATCATTACCTGCTACCAAAAACTGACCATGATCCCAAGGTAAATGATTTCGCCCATCGGATTGACTAATGTGATCTATAAGATCATCACAAAGATTCTAGCTAACAAAATGGCATTGATCCTTCCTTCTCTTATTGACAAATCCCAAGGGGCTTTTGTGAAAGGAAGAAACATGATGGACAACGTATATGTGGCACAAGAGCTTGTGAGAGGATTTAATAGAGCCGAGTCTCACCAAGATGTATGCTTATGGTGGACCTTTCAGAAAGCATTCGACATATCTCTTGGAGCTTCTCGAATTGGTACTAAGAAGTCTAAAATTTCCGCATGATTTACAAGATGGATCATGGAATGTGTTAGCTCAACCTCCTTCTCCCTTTCTATCAATGGTGAGCTACATGGATACTTCAAAGGAAAGCGCCTAAGACAAGGTGATCCTATGTCCCCTACTCTCTTTATCTTTGCATGGAATACCTCTCAAGGTCGCTTAAAATGAAGGTGAGGCAAGAGCTTTCTCATATTTTCCAAAGTGTAAGAAATTGGGCATTACTCATCTTGCATTCGCGGATGACCTCATGCTTTGCCAAAGGAGATATATCTTGATTGGGATTCTTATGGATTGTCTGGAAGAGTTGGAGGCTGCCTCAGGATTAACTCTTAACCCCGCTAAATCCTCTGTCTACTTAGCGGGAATGCATTCTACAGTTCGGGACTTGATATTGACCAGAGTGGGTTTCGCATCGAAGTTTTCGATGACGATACTGGGGATCCTTTGTCCCCAATTTCAGTCTCGGTGGATCAATTTGCCCCATTCACTAGTGCCATTTCGAATTACATTCAGAAATGGGGCATCACCCTTTCTTACGCCGTGTCGGAACTAATCAGGTCGGTCGTCCAAGGGGTTGAGAGCTTTTGGTTCCGGGCACTTCCTATCCCGGCCACTATTATCAACAAGGTACGGTCTGCTTGTATTCAATTCTTATGGGGGGGGGGGGGGGGAAACCACCAAGAGTTGCTTGGGAAAACATTTGCCTGCCTCAAAAGGAAGGTGGCTTGGGTCTTATGAAAAACAAGGAATGGAATCATGCCCGCTATCCAGACGATTTGGCAAACTCACACTAAGGCGATTCTCTATGGGTCCAATGGATCAATAGCCACTATTTGAGAGATATTACAATTTGGGACTATGAGGTACGCCCTAGTGGACTCCTTTATTCAAAAATATTTGTGGGATTCGCGACAAATTTGTTTCTATCTTTGGTAGCCATGGTGATGCTACTGACGGCTTCACAAAATGTTGTGCCAACGGTATATTTGATTCAAGCCTCGTATATGATATCTTGCGCACTACACAAGCTAAAAAGCCTTGGATGTCACAAATTTGGAAAGGATTCATTCCTCCCAAATTCTCTTTTACTATGTGGCTAAATTGCAGGAAGCGGTTAGCTACAAAGGATACTCTATCATTTCTCAACTTGGAGGATAAATCTCATGGATTCTGCAAGCGAATGAAACAAGGGAACACCTCTTCTTTGCACGCCTATACACACATGATTTGGAAGAGCATAAAAGATTGGTTGGGTATTAGAAGAGAGATGACAAGCGTTGAAAGCTCCTTAAATGGATTAAGAAAGAACACCGCGGGACAAACATCCGAGCCAAAGCTATTTTGCTTACTTTTTGCATAATGGTTTATGAGATTTGGAGGGCAAGAAACACAATGCTCTTTGAAGGCACAAGCTTGCCGGCAGAAGAGATCATTGCAAGAATCAAAACAACATCTTATAGAGTTCTCTATGATTTTATCCTCTTGTAGTGGCACCTTTGAGTGACCACCCTCCTCTATCTCTTCTTGTTTGCATTACGTTGAGGCTTGAGATACCTCAACGACTGATTGTAGCCACTTCCTTTTCGTTATTAGTAATAATATTTGCATTTACCTAAAAAAAAAAAAAAAAACAATGGCGGGACAGGGCCCCGCCATACCCCTGAATGTAAGCACCTACTACGACAGGGGACTATACCACTGATAAGCCTCCGGAGAAACGGAGCTTCCCAAACGCTGAATCGGACCACGAGCTAGGATCAACGATCGTGTACCTCAACTCGCGGCATGAACGCAGCCGAAGGAGGTCGATAACAGTACCAAGTATGTGAAATCAAAATGTCAGAAATGAAATCATAGTAGTCTATATAAAGCAGAGACATGTATGATAACCAAACTACGATCACAATAAATAAGCGACATGTCAAGTCGTGGACTCACGCCTCAAAGTCATCACTCAAATATAACAATGGGTCTCACGCCCACAACATCAATCATGCGTGGAATACCTTCCTCACCGCCGGCAGCCTATGATATAAAAGCACCAAGGAAATACATGAACACCGTGTCCCACTGTGTCATCATAAAACCGCACGGGTAAGTACGAAGGCATAGCCGACTACTAAAACCCACAAGACAAACAAGGTCATAAATCGTATTATGAGATCTGTCTAGACCGTCACATGATCAAAGCCGCCACTCGCTCGCAGATCTAATGCGCGTCTAGCCCCGAACTTCCCGCGACTCGCATAGGCCACTCCAATGGCCCGCATGAGGTATTCCTCGCATCGAGGGTAGCTACTCCCGGCATCGCCCCGACTCGCAGCCGCGTAGCCACATAGACCGCATGACCATAAAGGCCGCACACTAACTGGAACTCGTAACCCGCAGATAGGCCCTCAGACCCGCATGAGGTATTCTCGAATCATGGTCCTGCATCGCCCGATCTACCCCGCACGGAGGCGCTTAACCCCTAATTATGTCAAGAGGTGAGTGATGTAATACTAGCATAACGGCTTACCGTTAGACAACATAAGCACAACAAGGGAAACCCCTTTACACAAACATAACAAGACACTAACACACGTAGCATCCTAGCATGTTTCCTTATCAAATCAACAAGAAGTATTACAAGGCTATCACAAACCAACACAATCAAATTATTCACACAAGGTACTTTCTACTATATGATTAACAAGATCGGGTTTTTATCCCCAAAGTATTTCATACATTAACTCTTTAAAAGATACGTTACTTTTACAAAAGTCACACAATACCCGTAGTATATAAAAATAGAGGGATTATCTTTTGAAGTAAATCAAAACACTTCTCTTTGTAAAATCAAGTACAACATTCTTTTCCAAACGTTCAAGTATGCCTAATTTCAATTACTCCAGTTTCTCATTTTCGAAAGGTTTCGTAGTTCATAGTTTTAATCCTTTAAAACAATTTGAGAAACATATACCTTATGTGTGAGTAGTTTATTCTTGTTCATAAAAATCTTATTACTGCAGCCATGATCTAGGAATTGTAATATCATTTTGTCTCATCTTAGCTTTTATGCAGATGAAAGTTTCTACTGGTTTTAATAATACTTTATTAGTCAAAACATTTCCCTTTATTAGCGCTGCTGTGGTTTGTTCGATACTTATTCTGATTTCCGAAATCAGTAAAACATTATTCCTTTAAAAACCAAGTACTCATTTCTCACGAATGAGGTTTCACACTTTTTAACAAAACTCATATTAATTAACCAAGACAAGTCTCTTATCTTTTTAAGATTAAGTCTCTTAATCTTCTTAAAGTCAATAAACCCTTCTTTTTATCTTCTTAAGCCGTTATACCTAACTTCCCATAAAGCTAGTATAACTCTTAAGCTTTTAAAACCAAGTATTACTCTTCTGTTAAAAAATGGTTCAGTATTCTTTTGAAATACTTCAAGATTATTCAGGCTTAAGTCAAAAGACATTGCCGTAATTATTATTCAGGCTTAAGTCAAAAGACATTGCCGTAATTATTTTTCAGTTAACACACGTACGTCTACCGTACTATATATATTCTTTAAAATATCATGCTCAAGAGGATAGGAAGAATCACATACCTCGCGACGATTATCGACTATTAGCAAACGCCCAAAGCATCGTAGTCCGCTAGCCTTTTCCACCCTCCGAGTAGAATACGCTACTCGCAAAGACATTCAACCTATAAAGGTTATATTAGTCTACCAATGACTAGACTACTCAGTAGATTATTCTTCCGATGTGATTTGCTTCAAGTCTTTTACGTAATATCCTTCTATTACGCTTCAAATCTCTTCTATGAATCTTATATTCATTTATACAACTACAGTATGTAATTTCCAATTACAATAGAAGGTTAGGATTATTTACCTCGGTAAGCCCAAAATTATCCAAGTTATAATGTCGATCCTGAGCAACGTTTAGCTCCTACTCCGGGCGCTCCAACCCGCTCCAAACAACCCTTAGAAGTTCTACGCAACTTCTTCTAAATACTCCAACCAACTATGGAGATTTTCCTTAGGGTTTCGGTTTGAGACAAAAAGGACATAAGGTAGTATTTCCGGACTATACGTATAGAGGTAACTTTTTGGAATACTACAAGGTATAAGGCTAAGGTATTTTGGGCATAGTAACAATACTTGTAGAGTATGGTATTTATACGAGACAACACCACAAGGGGGGGTGTGTACACTCTCGGCCAAGGGCCTTTACTAGGGGGAGCTCTCGCCACAAGGCCTCACAAAGGGGAGGGTGTGTTCTTGGACGAGAACACTACACTGGGGGAGGGAGAGGTTTCAAGACTTATAAAGATTTTAGGATTACGAATTCTTCAACAAGGTGGGGGTATTTATAGGTCAAGCCATGGCCAACCAATGGCCAAGATCATGCCAAGTGCAAGGCAAGTGTAGGGTCAAGATTCATCCATGTGTACCTTATCCATCTACCACACAAATATCACAAAATATCCTACCAACCCCTTTGACTCCTTTTCGTCCAAACCGCCCAAAGTAACGCCCAATGTGAGGGTGACACATGTCACCCTCCCGTTGGTCCAAAATGTTTCATCTCTCGGAAAAATCCGCAAAAATACTAAATGACATAGCCGGAATTTTCCCTTCGCAAGTTGTGTAAAACGTTTCGTCGAAAAACGATTCTAATCGGGTGTTGTGCACAAAAATATTCCGGCCAAGTCTACTTCAAGTTGAAATTTTTCTACGTACGTCCTCACGTACATACTCTGAAAATACGGGGTATAACATTCTCCCCTCCTTAGAAACATTCGTCCCGAATGTTCCTTCTAAGTCTCAAAACATACGTGCGCCAGTATAGTCTTCACTACTATACGTACGAAAACAAACATGCCCCACCTGGCCACAATACAACACTCGCAAATACTCAATTTCAAGTCTACGAGGAATCACCTCCATTACTACAAAAGCTCCTACCCAAGGTCTAAAAGATACTCCCTTCGCACCTTCACTTTACAAACGAAACGATCACTTCTATGTTCTCAACACATGCCCGCTTCTTCCCTTACTCGTCGCATCTTCTCATACTCGAACTCCTTCTCATGACTTACCACATTTCCTCATCGCCGCTTTCCAAAATCTCGGGTTTACTATCTCCAACTTGGTCATCATTAACTGGGAACACTCTGGATGGATCTCCGATACTTTCCCGAACATAACAACACGAAAGACTGGACGTACTGCCTCCTAAGTCGGACATCAATGCTAACTATAGGCAACCTGGCCTATTCTTCACATGATCTGAAAAGGCCCAAAGTAACTCGGGCTAAGTTTCCTCTGTTTTCCGAATCTCGTCACACCCTTCCGGGGTGGTACCTTCAAGAAAACCCACCGTCATCCTGAACTCCAAGAGTCGTCGCCGATCATCCGCACAACTTCTGTTGACTCTGAGCTGCCAATAACCTCTTCTGGATAAGCTTCACCCTATCCACATCCTGCTGGACAAGTATGAACCAACTATCTGAACCTTGCCAACATCGAACCAATCGAACGACAACTTACGTTTCCGCCCCTACAAGGCGTCATAAAGCGACATTCGAATACTGAAATGGTAGTTATAAAACACTCACTCAACAGGAGTCAACAATACCCATAGCTACCCCTGAAATCCAAACTCTGGCCCAAGGGCGAATACGATACTGATACTTACCTGAGTTCCTAACCCTGCCTGGTAAAACTTCCCGAAAAAAAAACAGCCAAAACTTGGGCTCCACTGTCTGTCATAAGGTGAAGGTAGGCACCTCGTGCAGCCTTACAACCTTCCTGAAATAATCATCTCGCAACTTACTACCGAGAACACGGTTTGATTAAAAGATAAGACGGGCTGACCCTATCGGCCCGACTACTGGTCGAACGCATCCACGAACTCGTACGATGGTTAACTAAACCTGGGCCTAACACCCTCGTGACCCTAACACAAAGCGGGACCACCACAAACTGACCCCACCACCATACAGGCCGCGGGTCGACCCGCAACATGGCCTCAACCCGACCCGGCAACGTGCAAAACACTAGCTCCCCGATCCGGAACAATCTTACTAATCACGTTATGAAAACCTAGCGGTCTTCTTAGCTCAACTACCCTCTTTCATTTCCTACTACTCAGGGACTTATCCCACAAATATATCTCACGTGCACTATGCACAGCGATAAAGGTTCAACATGAAATAATTCTTTTACCAAAGATGGCCTCGCCTCTAAGGTCTCTACGTATAATATTCTAAGACTCCCACTTTCTCTATCCCCCAATCTTACCCGGTTAACTAACCAGGATTTCTAATCACGATTAACACAATGCTAACTGAGAATAATACTTAAGATATTTGCATCTTATCATACATACAAATCTCTAGAGGGTTAAGGATATACATGTATCTCCTGCTTCACTCTCCTTTGTCGTACTAATCAAACCTGCCCTGTTGGGCGCATAGATGGGGAAGGTGATGAACTAGCCACTGCTTCCCGACTACCGAAGTCTCCACATCCGCACCACCCTAGGTCGGACAATTCCTCGCAAAATGGCCCTGCTGGCCGCAAAAATAACAAACTGCCGAAGAAGCACGACACTCCCCCGAATGACACCTACCACAACGGCCACACCGTGGGGTGGCTCTCTGGCTAACGCCCCTTCCTCTCCGAACCACTGAATCCATAACTGATCTGATAGGCTGAGTCCTCCTACTCGCATCCTTCCTCATAGAACATTCCCTCGTCACATGGCCCTGACGGCCGCAGGAGAAACAAGTGTTAACAAAAAGACGACATTCCCGACGACGCCACACCGTGTGAACACCGAGGGAAAATCAACTCGTGGAGGACACTGCACCGGGCGAGGCGCATGTCTAATTGGCCGAGGCGGTTCGCCGAGAGTTACCAAATGATCCCGCCAATCGCCCTTCTTCACGATCTTGGTTAACTGCCGATCTTATGTCTCTCAGCCTGCTGCACATAAGCCTGAACGCAAGAAAAGCTCATTCCTGACTGAAGAGCTACTTCTTCACAACCCTTCTTTAGATAATCATCAATACCTTTGATATATCGGTACATAAAATACTCTCTGGTTGCCAAATCCCTTGCTAGTAACAGGGCCGTCTCCTTGCAATCCATATTTTCTGCTCCTAGTCGTGGAACTGAAGGTCCAGATGTCATGGCCGCAGAGGAATCGGCCGCCAGTGCCAAACTTCGCTACGACGACGCCTCGTAATCCCTCGCATGAAGCATCACCCGGTGATGATTGGGCTGTGTTCTTCTAACTCTTCAGATTTACTCGCAGCCTCCTACCGCTTTGCCATTCTGGGCCCGAGTTGCCTGGCGCGGAGGCATAACTGGTAAAGGAAAGGAATACGTTAGAGGGGTCCAACTTATAACACAGCTCTAAAGCACGATCTCAGAGTGAGAAGAATGGAAACCAATCCTAAATATCCTATAGCCTCCTGATTATTGATGTGGTGCACAACACACCGATAATCAAGACTCTACTAGATACGGTCAGAGACACTTTCCGAGGATTAATCGCTCGATACCACTTTTGTCACGACTAACCGGGCCCGGATCGTGCCTTACCGGGCACCCTAGTGATACAACATCGAGTAATCGGAATATAAAACAATAACACGAAATGACATGAAGTATGAAACAATAATCGAGAAAGTTGCCTTGCGGCATATATAAATATCAACTAGAATAGCATATCCCTTTACGCTTCGCCACAACAAGATTACATACCTCTAAGAGTGACATGACAACAATGGCGGACAGTGGCCCCGCCATACCCCGAATGTAAGCACCTACTACGACAGTGGACTATACCATCGATAAGCCTCCGAGAAACGGAGCTTCCCAAACGCTGAATCGGACTCGAGAGCTAGGATCAACGATCGTGTACCTCAACTCGCAGATGAACGCACTTCAAGGAGGTCAGTACAACAGGTACCAAGTATGTGAAACTGAAAATGTTGTAAATGAAATAATAGTAGTCTATATAAAGCAGGAGACATGTATGATAACCAAACTACAGTTCACAATAAATAAGCAGTCATGTAAAGTCAGGGACTCACGCCCTCAAAGTAATCACTCAAATATAACAATGGATCTCACGCCCATAACATCAATCATGCCCGTGGAATACCTTCCTCACTGCCGGCAGTCTATGCCCGGGGAATACCTTCCCCAAGGAATACACATGAACACCAGGTCCCACCTGTGTCATCATAAAACCGTACGGGGTAAGTACGAAGGCATAACCGACTACTAAAACCCACAGTACAAACAAAGTCATAAACTGTATTATGAGATCTGTCTAGACCGTCACATGATCAAAGCTGGCCACTCGCCCGCAGTATCTAATGCGCGTTCAGCCCCGAACTTCCGCAGCCCGCATAGGCCACTCCAATGGCCCGCATGAGGTATTCCTCGCATCGAGGGTAGCTACTCCCAAGATCGCCCCGACTCGCAGTCCGCATGGCCACATAGACCGCATGACCATAAAGGCCGCACACTAACCTGGAACTTTCGTAGCTCTGCATAGGCCCCCAGGACCCGCATGAGGTATTCTCGAATCATAGTCCCAGAACGCCTGAGTCTACCCCGCATCGGAGGGCAGCTTAACCCCCGGAATTATGTCAAGAGGTGAGTGATGTAATACTAGCATAACAGCTTACCATTAGACAACATAAGCACAACAAGGGAAACCCCTTTACACAAACATCACAATACACTAACACACGTAGCATCCTAGCATGTTTCCTTATCAAATCAACAAGAAGTATTACAAGGCTATCACAAACCAACACAATCAAATTATTCACACAAGGTACTTTCTACTATATGATTAACAAGATCGGGTTTTTATCCCCAAAGTATTTCATACATTAACTCTTTAAAAGATACGTTACTTTTACAAAAGTCACACAATACCCGTAGTATATAAAAATAGAGGGATTATCTTTTGAAGTAAATCAAAACACTTCTCTTTGTAAAATCAAGTACAACATTCTTTTCCAAACGTTCAAGTATGCCTAATTTCAATTACTCCAGTTTCTCATTTTCGAAAGGTTTCGTAGTTCATAGTTTTAATCCTTTAAAACAATTTGAGAAACATATACCTTATGTGTGAGTAGTTTATTCTTGTTCATAACAATCTAATTACAGCAGCCATGATCTAGGAATTGTAATATCATTTTGTCTCATCTTAGCTTTTATGCAGATGAAAGTTTCTACTGGTTTTAATAATACTTTATTAGTAAAAACATTTCCCTTTATTAGCGCTGCTGTGGTTTGTTCGATACTTATTCTGATTTCTGAAATCAGTAAAACATTATTCCTTTAAAAACCAAGTACTCATTTCTCACGAATGAGGTTTCACACTTTTTAACAAAACTCATATTAATTAACCAAGACAAGTCTCTTATCTTTTTAAGATTAAGTCTCTTAATCTTCTTAAAGTCAATAAACCCTTCTTTTTATCTTCTTAAGCCGTTATACCTAACTTCCCATAAAGCTAGTATAACTCTTAAGCTTTTAAAACCAAGTATTACTCTTCATAAAAATGGTTCAAGATTCTTTGAAATACTTCAATATTATTCAGCTTAAGTCAAAAGACATTGCCGTAATTATTATTCGTGCTTAAGTCAAAAGACATTGCCGTAATTATTATTCGCTTAACACACGACGCACCGCACTATATATATTCTTTAAAATATCATGCTCAAGAGGATAGGAAGAATCACATACCTCGCGACGATTATCGACTATTAGCAAAACGCCCAAAGCATCGTAGTCCGCTAGCCTTTTCCACCCTCCGAGTAGAATACACTACTCGCAAAGACATTCAACCTATAAAGGTTATATTAGTCTACTAATGACTAGACTACTCAGATTATTCTTCCGATATGATTTGATTCAAGTCTTTTCAGTAATATCCTTCTATTACGGTCCAAATCTCTTCTATGAATCTTATATTCATTTATACAACTACTGATGTAATTTCCAATTACAATAGAAGGTTAGGATTATTTACCCTAAGCCCAAAATTATCCAAGTTATAATGTCGATCCCGAGCAACGTTTAGCTCCTACTCCGGCGCCCAACCCGCTCCAAACAACCCTTAGAAGTTCTACGCAACTTCTTCTAAATACTCCAACCAACTATGGAGATTTTCCTTAGGGTTTCGGTTTGAGACAAAAGGACATAAGGTAGTATTTCCTGACTATAATGATAGAGGTAACTTTTGGAATACTACAAGGTATAAGGCTAAGGTATTTTGGGCATAGTAACAATACTTGTAGAGAGTATTTCTACCAAGAGTGGGTATTTATACGAGACAACACCACAAGGGGGTGTGTACACTCTCGCCAAGGGCCTTTACTAGGGGGGGGGGAACTCTCGGCCACAAGGCCTCACAAAGGGGGAGGGGTGTGTTCTTGGACGAGAACACCACACTAAGGGGGGGGGGGGGGAGAGCTTTCAATACTTAGAAAGATTTTAGGATGTAGAAGAGTTAAACAATGGAGGGGTTTTTCTACGTCAAGCCAAGGCCAACCAATGGCTACCATCATGCCAAGTGCAAGGCAAGTGTAGGTCAAGATTCATCCATGTACCTTATCCATCTACCACACAAATATCACAAAATATCCTACCAACCCCTTTGACTCCTTTTCGTCCAAACCGCCCAAAGTAACGCCCAATGTGAGGGTGACACATGTCACCCTCCCGTTGGTCCAAAATGTTTCATCTCTCGGAAAAATCCGCAAAAATACTAAATGACATAGCCGGAATTTTCCTTCGCAAGTCAGTGTAAAACGCTTTTCGAAAAACGATTCTAATCGGGTGTTGTGCACAAAAATATTTCGCCAAGTCTACTTCAAGTTCAAATTTTTCTACGCACGCCCTCACGCATATACTCCGAAATACGGTATAACAGTTTGCCAGGATCAAGGGAAGTATAATAGTATTTCCGGCTTTTAGTATAGGTGTAACCTTGAATACTACAAGGTATTTGGGCCAAGGTATTTTGGTATAGCAACACTACTAGGAGATAACTTTTCTACCAAGGGGGGGGGGGGTGTATTTTACGAAAACAACTAGGCAAGGGGGGTTAGCCGAGGGCCTCGGGGGAGGAGGCTTTGGACGAAAAACTACACAAAGGGAGGGAGTATTTTCCTTGGAATTTCACAAGTGTGGATGACTAAATGGTCTTGCATTAGAGGGGTATTTATAGGACATTCAATGGCCAAGATTGAGCCAAGTGGGGGGCAAGTGGAGGGTCAAGATTTGGACAAGTGTTTGTGGGTCCCACTTGCTCATCTACTACACAAAATATCCTACCAACTCCTTGACTAGAAACAAGGCCAAAAACGCCCACAAAAATCGTCCACTTGAGGGTGACAAGTGTCGCCCTCTCGTTGGTCCAAAATATTTCATCTCTCGGAAAAATCCGCAAAAATAATAAATGACATAGCCGTAATTTTCCCTTCGCAAAGTCCGGAAAACGTTTCGTCGGAAAACGATTCTTTTTGCTAGTTGTGCACAAAATTTTGTCCCTTAGTCTTCTTTAAGGCTTAAACTTTTGTACGTACGCCCTCACATACATACTCTGGAAATACGGGGTATAACATTCTCCCCTCCTTAGAAACATTCGTCCCGAATGTTCCTTCTCAAGACAGATAACGATAAAGTTCCTCTTAACAAGTTGCCAATGCCACACCTGGCCACAAAATAACACACGCGCAATTACTTAACCCAAGTCAACGAGGAATCACCTCTAGCATTACAAAAGCTTCCACCCCCGGTCTAAAAGATATTCCCTTCGCACCTTTACTTCACAAAAGTAATGATCATTTCTATTCTCTCAGCATATGTTCACTTCTTTCCTTACTCATCGTACTCTTCTCGAACACTTGAACTCTTCTAGTATACGTACCATACTTCAGTCATTACTTCAGTTCCCAAAATTTCTGGAGTCACTACCTCCAAACTTGGTCATCTTACTAGCCTCGATCTTCTTTAAGGCCATTCCCGGCCTTCACGATCCGATTCTGGTTGAACATATCCACGAACTCATACGATGGTCATCTAAACTTGGGCCTAGCACCCTCGTGACCACCCAGAACTGACCCCACCACAATACAGGCCGCGGGTTGACCCGCGACGCAGATTAACTCGACTCCGCTTATCGCGCCAAACACTTGTTCCCCGATACGGAACAATCTTACTAATTCACGTCATGAAAGCTACCACTTCCATCTCACACTACCCATGGACTTATCATGCTAATACACCCTAGGCATATAGAGCACTCCGACAAGGATCATTTGCAAAATCCTTTACTCGAGACGACCTTACATCTAAGGTCTCAACATGTAATATTCTAAGGTTCATACCTTCCCTGTCCCCATACTTATCCCTTTCAACTAACCATGTTTTCTAACTCACAATTAACACAACGCTATCCGTACATAGCACACAATAATAAGATCATCATCTCAAGCATACAAAACTCTAGAGGGTTAAAGATATACCTGCATCTACCGCTTCACTCTAATCATAGGTCTGCCCTGCAGGGCGCATAGCTGTAGAAGGTGATGAACAAGCCATAGATCCCGTAGTCTGTGCTATCCCACCAGTGCTACCTCCGGTCGGACATTTTCTTGCAAAATGGCCATGCTGGCCGCATGTAAAACAAACTCCCAAACTAGCACGACACTCTCCATTATGGAGTCTACCACAACGGCCACAACGAGGTAGGGGTGGCTTCAGCTGGCTAACACCCCTGCTCCCCTGAAAATCTGAATCCTTTGAGCCCTGACCTGCTCCTGAATACTCTGGATGCCCTGAAGATTGTAGAGGACCACTCTGTACTGGCGGAGGCGCATAACTAGTCTGCTGCTGAGGCGGTCCGCCTTGAAAGTCGCCAAAAGACCTCGCTGCTCGCCCTCTTCTCGCGATCTCGGCCATTCCGTCGACCTCTCCGCTCCTCACATCCCGGCAGCATAAGCTCAGATGCGGGCAATGTCCATGCCCTGAAGAGCTACACCAACAAGCTCGCCAAGTAGTCATCAAGCCCGGTGACGTAGCGGTGCACTCTGTCCTCCATGTCGGCTACCAATGCGGGGACGTACCGAGCTAATGAGTCAAACTCCACATTGTACTCCCGAATCATACGCCCGGCCTGCCTCAACGTCAAGAATCTGTCGGCCCGAGCGCTTCTCATCTGTGGAGGCAAAAAATGTGCAAGAAATGCCCCTGAGAACTCGTCCCAAACTGCTGGAAGTGCATACTCTCCCCGGGACAGCTCCCACGAATCAAACCAGTCGACTGCAGTATCACGCAGCCGATGCGAACCTAAGACTACCGACTCGGTCTCTGAATCATTGATCACTCACGATCCAGAATCGCTTGGATGAACTCCGTGGATCATCCTCGTGCCTCGACCAGAGAACTGGCGCGCTACGACTCGAAAGTCCCGTAGCCTCAAACTATCCGATCTCGTGAACCATGGGTACCATCGAACTGTAATCGCCAGATCCGGCTTATCCTCGTGCCTTGCCACTATCCCCGCCAATAATCGCCATCTCCCTGTAACCCATCTCTCTCGCTTCCAGCCGGACCGGAGGTTCGTGTATCGTGGTCTCAGCCCATCGCTGCGCTCTAAACTCGCTGGGCCGGCGGCGCGCAAAACTCGCCGTCAAGCACTATCTCGTAAAGACCGGGCTCGCGCTCGCATTCTCTCTCAGATTTACTAGCAGCCTCCTCGCTTTTCCCATCTGGGCCCGGTTGCCTTGCGGAGGCATAATCGTAAAATGAGATACGTCGAGGGGTCCAACTTATAACACATCTCTAAGGCACGATCTCGTAATGAGAAGAATGGAAACTAATCCTAAATGTCTCGGCCTCCCGATTATAGATGTGGTGCACAACACATCGATAATCAAGACTTACTAGACACGATGCTCAGACACTTTCCGAGGATTAATCGCTCGATACCACTTTTGTCACGACTGCCCGGTTCGTGGATCGTGCCTTACCCGGGCACCCAAGTAGTCATACATCAGAGAAATCAACGGAGCATAAAAACAAGACATGAAACAATTGTAAAATGAGACACATTTTATCTGAGAGAAAGTCGTCTTTCGGCATATATATATATATACAAAGTTTGAACAGTTACATCCTTTACAACCCTGCCCACAACAGTGCTACAGACCTCTAAGAATGTGACAACAACTATGATGGGACAGGGCCCCGCCATACCCCTGAATGTACAAGAACTTACAACTCAGGGAACATACCAAAATATAAGCCTCTGGAGAAACGGAGCTTCCCAATATGCTGGACGGTAATCCTAAGAGCGAGGATCAACAACCGATGTATCTCTACCTGCGGCATGAACGCAGCCCCCCGAAGGAGGTCAGTACAACAGGTACCAAGTATGTGAAACTGAAAATACTGAAAATGAAATCATAATAGTCCATATAAAACAGGAGACATGTATGATAACCAGGCTACAGTTCACAACATAAAAGCAGTCATGTCAAGTCAGGGACTCACGCCCTCAAAGTCATCACTCAAATGTAACCCGGGAGTTTAACCCGCACAACGGCCGCATGCCCCGGCATCTTACCTCGGTATAAGCATGGCCATGGAACCATCCTAATAGAAGCATACCCGTGGGCCACCCATCGTGTCAGTATGTCCAAAGGAAATAACAAGATAACAAACAAGAATGGAAGCATACTCGTGGGCCACCCATCGTGTCAGTATGTCCATAACAAATAACAAGATCATACTCCTAATGGAGGCATACCCGTGGGCCACCCATCGTGTCAGTATGTCCAAAAGGAAATAACCAGATAACAATCAAAATGGAAGCATACTCGTGGGCCACCCATCGTGTCAGTATGTCCAAAGCAAATAACAAGATAACACTCCTAATGTAAGCATACCCGTGGGCCACCCATCGTGTCAGTATGTCCAAAAGGATCGACAGTGGAAGCATACCCGTGGGCCACCCATCGTGTCAGTATGTCCAAAAGGATCGATTAGTGGAAGCATACCCGTGGGCCACCCATCGTGTCAGTATGTCCATCAATCAGCCAGATAGCCGGCCCTCCAACGAGAGACGTGGTAGCACATAAATACAATATTTGCACAACAAAGGTTATCACCACAAGCATAGGCAAGTTCAACAAATCCGGGTTTTAACCCCAAAGTACTACATACATTAACTCTTTAAAATATCTGTTTCTTTCACAAAAGTCACACAATACCCGTAGTAAAAAAATAGGGTGACTATCTTTATAAACTAAAACACTTCCCATTTGTAAAATCAAGTAACAACATTATTTTCCAAACGCTCGTGTTTGCCTAATTTCAAATGCTCAAGTTTCTCATTTTGAAAGGTTTCAGTAGTTCATAGTTTTAATCACTTAATAATATAATTCTCCTTTAAAACAAATTGAGAAACATATGCCTTATGTGAGTAGGTTTATTCTTGTTTATAACAATCTTATTAAAGCAGCCATGATCTAGGAAATGTAATATCATTTTGTCTCATCTTAGCTTCTATGCAGATGGAGGTTTCTACTGTTTTTTTTATAACACTTTATTAGTCAATACATTTCCCTGTATTAGCGCCGTGGTTTGTTCGATACTTATTCGATTTCAAATCAAGAAAACATTATTCCTTTTAAAACCAAGTACTCATTACTCACGAATGAGGTTTCACTCTTTTAACAAAATTCATATTAATTTAATTAAGTCAGGTCTCTTATCTTTTAAGATCAAGTCTCTTAACTTCTTTAAAATCAATAAACCATTCTTTTTATCTCTCTTAAGTCGTTATACCTAACTTCCCATAAAGCTAGTATAACTCTTGAGCTTTTAAAACCAAGTATTACTCTTCTTTCAAAACGATTCTTAATTCTTTTGAAATACTTCAAGATTCTTATAATTCAGCTTAAGTAAAAAGACATTGCCGTAAAACTACGTTCAGTTAACACACGTACGTCTACCGTACTATATATATATTCTTTTAAAATATCATGCTCAAGAGGATAGGAAGAATCACATACCTCGCGACGATTATCGACTATTAGCAAATAGCTCCAAAGTATCAGAATCCGCTAGCCTTTTTCCACCCTTCTAAGTAGAATACGCTACTTGCGATTTCAACCTATAACGGTCATACAAGTCTATCAATGTCTAGACTAGTGCGTAGAATAATTCTAGATACTGATTCCTTATTCTACGGAAAATTGGGCAAAGACTTCCCCACCACAAACTACACAATTCTATCAGAATACAAATTCTATGTAAGTACAGTTCAGTCTTCTTCTTAAATATTCTTCTGATGTGATTTCAATTCAATTCTCTTCTTTTATATCATCTTTATATACGTCTTATACTCACTTCTATACAACTACAGTATGTAATTTCCAATTACAATAGAAGGACAAGAGTATTTACCTCGATAAGCCCAAAATTATCCAAGTTTATATGTCGATCCTGAGCAACGTTTAGCTCCTATTCTGAACGCTCCAACCCGCTCCAAACAACCCTTAGAAGTTCTACGCAACTTCTTCTTAATACTTCAACCCGCTATGAAGATTTTCTTTAGGGTTTTGTTTGGATCAAGGGAAGTATAATAGTATTTCTGGGCTTTTAGTATAGGTGTAACCTTGGAATACTACAAGGTATTTGGGCCAAGGTATTTTGGTATAGCAACACTACTAGGAGACAACTTTTCTACCAAGGGGGGGTATTTTACGAAAACAACTAGGCAAGGGGGGGGGGGGTTTCGGCCGAGGGCCTCTCAAGGGGGGAGGGGGAGGCTTTGGACGAAAAACTACACAAAGGGGAGGGAGTATTTTCCTTGGAATTTCACAAGTGTGGATGAAGAAATGGTCTTGCATTAGAGGGGTATTTATAGGACATTCAATGGGCAAGATTGAGCCAAGTGGGGGGCAAGTGGAGGGTCAAGATTTGGACAAGTGTTTGTGGGTCCCACTTGCTCATCTACTACACAAAATATCCTACCAACTCCTTGACTAGAAACAAGGCCAAAAACGCCCACAAAAATCGTCCACTTGAGGGTGACAACTGTCGCCCTCTCGTTGGTCCAAAATATTTCATCTCTCGGAAAAATCCGCAAAAATAATAAATGACATAGCCGTAATTTTCCCTTCGCAAAGTCCGGAAAACGTTTCGTCGGAAAACGATTCTTTTTGCTAGTTGTGCACAAAATTTCGTCCCTTAGTCTTCTTTAAGGCTTAAACTTTTGTACGTACGCCCTCACATACATACTCTGGAAATACGGGGTATAACATAAGAATCTTGAAGTATTTCAAAAGAATTATGAATCGTTTTTGAAAGAAGAGTAATACTTGGTTTTAAAAGCTTAAGAGTTATACTAGCTTTATGGGAAGTTAGGTATAACGACTTAAGAGAAATAAAAGGAACGGTTTACTTAATTGTTTATGAAAGCCTTGTATTGATTTCGGAAATGAGAATAAGTATCGAACAAACCATCATAGCGCTAATAAAGGAAAATGTATTGACTAATTAAGTATTATTAAAACCAGTAGAAACCTCCATCTGCATAGAAGCTAAGATAAGACAAAATTGTATTACATTTCCTAGATCATGGCTGCTTTAATAAGATCATTAATAAACGAGTTTTGATTTTCTTAAAATTTCAAAGTAAGGACTTGTTTTATAAAAGACAAAGACTTGAAAATTTGAAGTGTTTTCATTTAAAAAGGAAGGCATGCTTTTGTCTTAAGTTGGTCCAAAAAGAAGGTAGGGAAGTTGTTTGGGTTTACTTAAAAAGATAGTCACTCTACTTTTGACACTACGGGTACCGTGTGCCTTTTGTGAAAGAAACGGATCTTTTTAAAGAGTTTATGTATGAAGTACTTTGGGGATAAAAACCCAAACTTGTTGACATAAAATAAAAAGTACCTTGTGTGAATAACTTGACTATGTTGGTTTGTGATAGCCTTGTAATACTTTCTTGTTGGTTTGATAAGTAAACATGTTATGATGCTACGCGTGTTAGTGTCTTGTGATGTTGTGTAAGGGGGTTATTCTTGTTGTGCTTACGTTGTTAAACGTTAAGCCCGTTGTACTGTTATTATATCACATACTCCCCCTGACTTGTTATACCGAGGACTTGCCACCCTTGATGCGGGTCTATACGGCCTATGCGGTCTGTGTGACTATGCGAGTCGCGGAGTTCCAGGATTGATCATTCCGGGTGTATTATCCCGATGCGAGGAATGCCTCATGCGGTCTGTGTGACTATGCGGTCTATGTGACTATGCGGACTGCGGGAGTCCAGGAGGATACCGCGGGTTAGCTACCCCCGATGCGAGGAATACCTCATGCGGGTTTGTGTGTGACCTATGCGGACTGCGGGAGTTCCAGGATTAGGCTCGCATAATGATACTATGGGCGATTGGCCTTGCTTCGATCATTAGCGGCCTAGAAAAGACCAGTTATGTTATATCTATTTTTGTCACGACACGACCTCGGGCCCGCGACTGGTGCCTTACCCCGGGCTCCCTAGTGATACAACATCAGAGAAAATCAGCGGAAATAAAAACATAAACAGGAAACAAGATACAACATAAGAAAACAGGCTAACCGAAACGGTTGCCTTCTTGCATACATACAGAAAATTTGAACAGTTACATCATTTACAAACCCCGCCACAACAAGATTTCATGCACTTAAGAGTGTAACAACAACTATGACGGGACAGGGCCCCGCCATACCCCTGAATGTACAAGAACCTACAACTCAGGGAAACATACCAAAAGATAAGCCTCCGGAGAAACGGAGCTTCCCAATACGCTGAACTGTGATCCTATGAGCGAGGATCAACAACCGAAGTACCTCTACCGCAGATGAACGCACTTCAAGGAGGTCAGTACAACAGGTACCAAGTATGTGAAACTGAAAATACTGTAAATGAAATCATAGTAGTCTATATAAAACAGGAGACATATATGATAACCAAACTACAGTACATAACATAAAAGCAGTCATGTCAAAGCAGGGACTCACGCCCTCAAAGTCATCACTCAATTATAACCAAGGGTCTCACGCCCACAATATCAATCATGCCCGCATCATGGCCACATGCCCCCGGAATTCTCCATCGGTGTAGACATGTCCAGGATGCAATAACAGTATACCGGGTAATCAACCCTGCCGCATGGCCACATGCCCCCGGAATTCTTCATCGGTGCAGACATGTCCATGTAACAACAATAACAATATATCGGGTAATCAACCCTGCCGCATGGCCACATGCCCCCGGAATTTCGTGACGGCGTACATGTCCATGTCAAAACAATAACAATATATCGGATAATCAACCCTGCCGCATGGCCACATGCCCGGAATGCGCAGACAGAGCATGTCCATGTAACAACAATAACAATATATCGTAATCAACCTGCCGCATGACCACATGCCCCGAATGCGCAGACGGTGCAGTATATGTCCATGTAACAACAATAACAATATACCGGTGATTAACCCGCCGCATGGCCGCGATGCCACTGCAATTCAGACGGCGTACATGTCCATGTAACAACAACAACAATATATCGGGTGATTAACCCGCTGTATGGTCGCATGCCCCCGGAATTCTGCATCGGTGCAAACATGTCCATGTAACAACAATAACAATATACTGGGTGATTAACCTGCCGCATGGCCGCATGCCCCCGAAATTCTGCATCGGTGCAGACATGTCTATGTAACAACAATAACAATATACCGGCCGTCCATCGAGAGATGCGGTAGCATAGGAATACAACTTTTACACAACAAGGCTATCACAAGCAAGCACAAGCAAATTACCATACTTCAATTCTCCTACAAATATCCATTCTTTCACAAGAAGTCACCTGATACCAACACTCGTAGTATCCAAAACAGAGTAACTATTATTTTAGGTAAACCAAAATAATTTCCCTTCTTTAAAGACAAGTAACAACCTTCTTTTCCAAAAGTTCAAGTTTGCCTAATTATTTTCGAAAGGTTTCGTAGTTCATAGTCTTAATCACTTAATAACATAATTCTCTTTTAAAACAATTTGAGTAACATATGCCTTATGTGTGAGTAGGTTATTCTTGTTTATAACAATCTTATTAAAGCAGCCATGATCTAGAAAATGTAATACAATTTTTTCACTTATCTTAGCTTCTATGCAGATGGAGGTTTCTACTGGTTTTAATGATAATTAATTAGTCAATACATTTTCCTTTATTAACGCTGTAGTGGTTTGTTCGATACTTGTCCTCATTTCCGAAATCAATATAACATTATTCCTTTTAAAACCCAATTACCCATTTCTCATTAAAGCGGTTTCACAACTTTTTAACACAACCCAAGTCCTTATTATTTCACATCAAGTCTTTTATCTTTTAAAAACCACAAACCATTTCTTTGCCCACATAAAGTTGTTATAACAAAATTCCCATAAAGCCGTTATAACACTTTATGTTTTAAACCAACCAAATTCATTTAACACATGTACGTCTACCGTACTACATAGTTCACAACATATCATGCTAGAAAAGATAGGAAGAGGTTCACATACCTCGCGACGATTATCGACAATTAGCAAAACGCTCCAAAGTACTGTAACCCTGCTAGCCCTTTCCACCCTCCAAGTAGAATACGCTACTCGTAGTACTTCCACCTATAATGGCCATAAAACTCCTATTAACTTCTAGTTCTCTTCGTAGAACATTTCTAAATACAAGGTTCCATATTCTACGGAAAATTCGGCAGCACCTCCCCCCCGCAACCACAAAAATCTCCTCCTCTAACAAGGCCCGCTACTAAGCCAACAACTCCAAAAGGGGGGGGGGGGGGGTTACACGTCTAACCGGACGTGTACAACACTGCCCCACAATAA
Organism: Przewalskia tangutica; assembly: GCA_029844215.1. Lineage (NCBI taxonomy): Eukaryota > Viridiplantae > Streptophyta > Magnoliopsida > Solanales > Solanaceae > Przewalskia > Przewalskia tangutica. The sequence goes on along the minus strand of CM056725.1, from coordinate 39,869,740 downwards.
TACTACAAGTCTACTGTAAATACAGTCCAATGTAAATACAGTTCAATTCTTTATAAACATCCTTCCAATATATCTTATACTCAATTCTAAATTACTACAATATGTAATATCCAATTACAATAGAGGGACATAGATCATTACCTCGATAAGCCCAAAATTATCCAAGATTATAAGTCGATCCTGAGCAAAGCTTAGCTCCAATTCCTTATGCTCCAACCCGCTCCGAGCAACCCTTAGAAGTTTCTAAACAACTTCTCTTCAAGATCCAACTCCAAAAAGTGAAGAACACTTAGGCTAAAACTATGGCAAGTTTCGGCCAAGGTAAGGTTTCTAGGCTAGGGGTGTGAAATATTTCCAACTCTTGGTACACAATCTTCCTAACACTCTAAGGAAGAACACTTAAAACTTTAAGAATTTTTGGACAACTTTAGCTCACAATTTCAGCCCATGGCCGAGAGCTCACAAGGAAAGGGGAGGGAATTTTTCAAGACTTGGAAACTCTCTAAGTGTTGATGAAGAAGTCTTGCATTAAGGGGAGGTATTTATAGAGAAATCAATGGCCAAGATCTAGGCAAGTGTATGGTGAAGATTGGGTCCAAGTGTGTGGGTAATTTGCCTACCAAATGTCCACCACAAAAATGGGACAAGTGGCTTGCCACTTGTCGCCCAAAAAAAACGTCCAAGTGTCCATGTGGTCCCCCTAATTTTTCTGCCAATGAGCCACATGGGGGTGCCATGTGTCTCCCCCCTACTCGTCCAAAATATTTCATCTTCCGAAAATATCCGTAATGCCAAAAATCCGAAAATAAAGTGGGCCCCACAAACCGTAAATTCCTCCCGTGGGCCCCACGTGACTAATTCCGGAAATAAAATTCCATAATTCTCAAAAATTCCAAAAAGTCCGAATACCAAATCTGGGAATCCAATTCCCTTTAACGAACATTTTTCCTTCTCAAAATCCGGAATCTTTTCCGTCGAAAAATCACATCTTTCTTCCTTTCCAATTTTTGTGTCGTATTCTCGTACGTACGTCCTCACATACATACCCTGGAACTACGGGGTGTAACATTCTTTCCCCCTTAGAAACATTCGTCCCGAATGTTCCTTCTATGTCTCAAAACATACATGCGCCGGTATAGCCTTCAGTATTATACTTACGAAACCAATTATGCCACCAATGGCCATAATATAACATACGCGAAAAACTCCAATCCAAGCCAACGAGGAATCACCTCTAACGTTTATAACATCAACATAAGCTCCTACCCAAGGTCTAAAGGATACTCCCTTCGCATCTTCACTTCACAACAAAATGATCTCTTTTATTTTGTTAACCCACGTTCACTTCTTTCCTTACTCGTCGTACCCTTCTCGTACACCCGAACTCTCTCTAGTACACATACCATACTCCAGTCATCGCTTCAGTTTCCTAAACCTTGGAGTCACTACCTCCAAACTTGGACATCTTACTAACCTTAAATTCCTATAAGGCCATTCCCGGCCTTCACGATCTGATTCTGGTCGAACATATCCACGAACTCATACGATGGTTACCTAAACTTGGGCCTAGAACCCTCGTGATCCTACCACCTGGCGGGACCACCTCGAACTGACCCCACCTCACTCCGGGCTGCGGGTTGACCCGCGATCTGGCCTCAACCCGACCCGCTATCGCCCAAACTCTCTCGTTCCCCGATCCGGAACAATATTACTAATTCACGTCATGAAAGCTACCACTTCCATCTCACACTACCCATGGAATTATCCCACAATATATTTCACGCATACCAAGTACTTCGACAAAGACCAACCGTAAAATCATCCACTCAAGGCGGCCTTGCATCCGAGGTCCTAACTGTTATAAATTCTAAGGCTCACAATTGTCTCGTCTCCAGACTTACCCCTTTTCCAACTACCCACGTTTTCTAATTCGCACTTAACACAATGCTATCCGCACATAGCACTCCACATGTATCTACCATAACAACATAAACAAGTCTCTTAAGGGCTAAAGATATCTCTCAGAACTCTTCGCCTCACTTTCCTTTGTCGCTCTAATCATAATCACGCTTCGCAGGTCGCCTAGCTATACAAGGCGATGAACCAGCCACCGATCCCGAAGGCTGAGTCTCTACATCTGTGCTACCTCTGGTCGGACAAACTCTCACCAAATGGCCCTGTTGGCCGCAAGCATACAAGCTGTCGAAGCAGTACGACACTCCCCATAATGGAGTCTATTGCAATGGCCACAACGAGGTAGGGGTGACCTCATCTGACTAACACCCCCTTCTCCCGAACAACTGAACCCGCCACTGACCCGGTAGGCTGAGTCATCCCTCTTGTATCCCTCCTACTTGGACATCCTCCCATCACATGGCCCTGACGGCCGCAAGTATAACAATCTCCCAAACTAGCACGACACCCTGAGGATCATCCTCAGCTCTCTATCCATAGAACTCTGGCGAACTGCAACTCAAGAAATCCCGAAGTCTCAGACTATCGGATATAGGATGAATCACTGGTACTGCTGGAACCACCGGTTCCCGTCCGTCCTCATTCCCAGCCACCAGCCTAGCTAGTAACTTGGGCCATCTCCTTCTAACTCATATCCTCGGCTCCTGGTCGTGGAACCGAGACCAGTATCGTGGTCTCGTGAGCCATCGCACGCTTCTAAACTCTCCCGGGCTAGCGGCGTCGCGAACTCCCCGTCGATAATGGCCTGCGTGCTCGTAACCTTTGTGCTCTACTCGCAGCTCTTTCTGCTGCCTTGCCCTTCTGGGCTCTGGTTGCCTTGCGTAGAGGCGTAACGGGTACAAAAGAATATGCCAGAGGGAGTCCAACTTATAACACAGCTCTAAGGCACGATCTCAGAGTGAGAAGAATGGAAACCAATCCTAAATATCCTGTAGCCTCCTGATTATAGATGTGGTGCACAACACACCAATAATCAAGACTCTACTAGACACGGTCTGTAGACACTTTCCGAGGATTAACTGCTCTGATACCACTTTTGTCACGACCCGACCTCGGGCCCGCGACAGGTGCCTTACCCCGAGCGCCCTAGTGATACAACATCAGAGAAAATCAGCGGAAATAAAAACTTAAACAGGAAACAAGATACAACATAAGAAAACAGGCTAACTGAAACGGTTGCCTTCTTGCATATATCTGAGAAAATTTGAGCTTACATCCTTTACAAACCCCGCCACAACAAGATTTCTGCACCTCTAAGAGTGTAACAACAATTAAGACGGGACAGGGCCCCGCCATACCCCTGAATGTACAAGAACCTACAACTCAGGGAAACATACCAAAAGATAAGCCTCCGGAGAAACGGAGCTTCCCAATACGCTGAACTGTGATCCTATGAGCGAGGATCAACAACCGAAGTACCTCTACCTGCGGCATGAACGCAGCCCCCCGAAGGAGGTCAGTACAACAGGTACCAAGTATGTGAAACTGAAAATACTGTAAATGAAATCATAGTAGTCTATATAAAACAGGAGACATATATGATAACCAAACTACAGTACATAACATAAAAGCAGTCATGTCAAAGCAGGGACTCACGCCCTCAAAGTCATCACTCAATTATAACCAAGGGTCTCACGCCCACAATATCAATCATGCCCGCATCATGGCCACATGCCCCCGGAATTCTCCATCGGTGTAGACATGTCCAGGATGCAATAACAGTATACCGGGTAATCAACCCTGCCACATGCCCCCGGAATTCTTCATCGGTGCAGACATGTCCATGTAACAACAATAAAGATATCGGTAATCAACCCCGCCGCATGACCACATGCCCCGACTCAGACGGTGCGTATATGTCCATGTAACAACAATAACAATATATCGTAATCAACTCGCCGCGTGGCCACATGCCCCAAATTTCAGATCGGTGCAGACATGTCCATGTAACAACAATAACAATATATCGTAATCAACTCGCCGCATGGCCACATGCCCCTAATTCAGACGGCAGCATACGTCCATGTAACAACAATAACAATATACCGGGTGATTAACCCGCCGCGTGGCCGCATGCCGAAATTTCGCAGACGGTGCATATGTCCATGTAACAACAATAACAATATACCGGTGATTAACCCGCCGCATGACCGCATGCCTCCGAATTCAGACGCGCAGAGCATGTCCATGTAACAACAATAACAATATACCGGTGATTAACCCGCCGCATGGCCGCATGCCCCGAATTCGTGACGGTGCGGACATGTCCATGTAACAACACACAATATACCGGCCCTCCATCGAGAGACGCGGTAGCATAGGAATACAACTTTTACACAACAAGGCTATCACAAGCAAGCACAAGCAAATTACCATATTTCAATTCTCCTACAAATATCCTGTTATACCCCGTATTTCCAGAGTATGTACGTGAGGGCGTACGTATAAAAATTTAAAGCCTTGAGTAGGCAAAGTGGCTTGGCCGAATTTAATTTGTTCACAACACCCGATTAGAGTCGTTTCGTAGGGAATTTCCGCTATGTCATTTTTAATTTTTGCGGATTTTTCCGAGAGGCGAAACATTTTGGACCAACAAGAGGGCGCCACTTGGCACCCTCTCATAGAGTGGACGAATGGTGACTATTTTGTCAAGTAGTTGGTAGGATATTTTGTGTGTAGTTGGTTAAGGTGCACTTGGCAAGATCTACACTTGCCTTGCACTCGGCATCATCTTGGCAATTGGTCGGCCATCCCTTCACCTATAAATACCCCCCCTTGTTAAAGAGTTCTTTCATCCTAAATTGAGCAATCTTTCTAAGTCTCAAATCCCTCCCTCTCCTCTTATGTTTCGTCCAAACACACCCTCCCTTTGAGAAGCAGCAACCCCTCTAAAGCTAGCAAACACTACCCCCTCCCTTGGTAGAAAAAGTTGCCTTCTAGTATTGTTATAATGCCCAAATTACCCTAGCCCAAATTCCTTAGTCCTTAGTAGAGTTGTGAAGAACTTCTAGGGTTTTCGAGCTGAGCTAAACCTTGCTCAGCGACTTTTATCTAGGATATTATTGGGCTTACCGAGGTAATAACCTTATCTTCCTTTGTAATTAGAGTATTTATATCTGTAGAAGTATAGGAATAAGTATTAAATACTTAGAAGGACATTGCAAAATAGAATTGTATCACGAGAAGGGCTTAAAAGAAGAATAATAGAACGATTTACATGAGTAGCTCACCTGCAGGGAAGTGCTGCCCAATTATCCATAAAATAGCGAACCCTCTGTTTAGAGCTTTATGATCTCAGACGCGTTGATAGACGTATTTGGTGATATAGGTCAATACACATATTCAACTTGGGTGGTTTAGAAGGTATGTGATTCTTCCTATCCTCTTGAGCATGATATTTTAAAGAATATGTATATAGTACGGTAGACGACGTGTGTTAACCGAATAATAATTACGGCAATGTCTTGGACTTAAGCCCGAATAATAATTACGCAATGTCTTGGACTTAAGCACGAATAATAATTACGCAATGTCTTGACTTAAGCCCAAATAAAAAGAATCTGAAGTAGTTCAAAAGAATTAAGAAACCTTTTTGAAAGAAGAGTAACACTTGGTTTTAAAAGCTTAAGAGTTATACTAGCTTTATGGGAAGTTAGGTATAACGGCTTAAGAGTGATAAAAAGGAATAATGTTTTACTGATTTCGGAAAGCAGAATGAATGTCGAACAAACCACAGCAGCGCTAATAAAGAGAAAATGTTTTGACTAATAATGTATTAAAACCAAGAGAAACTTCCATCCGCATAGGATCTAAGATGAGACAAAATGATATTACATTTCCTAGATCATGGCTGCTGTAATAAGATTGTTATGAACAATAATAACCTACTCACGCATAAGGTATATGTTTCTCAAATTGTTTTAAAGGATTAAAACTATGAACTACGGAACCTTTCGAAATGAGAAACTTGAGTAATTGAAACTAGGCAAACTTGAACGTTAGGAAAAGAATGTTGTTACTTGATTTTACAAGAGAAATGTTTTGATTCACTTCAAAAGATAATTACTCTATTTTTATACTACGTATTGTGTGACTTTTGTGAAAGAAGCGGATCTTTTAAAAGAGTAATACATAAAGTACTTGGGGCTAAAAACCCAACTTGTTAGCATAATGTAAAAGTACCTTGTGTGAATAACTCGATTGTATTGATTGGTGATAAGTCTTGTAAATACTTTCTTCTTGACTTGATAAAGTAAACATGTTAGGATGCTTCGTGAGTTAGTATCTTGTGATGATTGTGTAAGGGTTTTCTTCCTTATTGTGCTTAGGTTGTTTATTGATAACATGTTGATATTATATCACTCATGATTCCGGGTTGGGTAGACTCAGCGGTCGATGGACCTATGATTCGAGATACCTTATGCGGTCTGTATGGGTGCGGGAGTTCGTTAGTGTGGTCACGCGGTTGCGACACGAGTCGTCGGGAGTAGCTACCGACGCGGGTTATACCTCATGCGGGCGATTGGCCTATGCGGAAAGTTCGAGGACTAGATGCGCACATTAGAGTGGCGGCTTTGATCATGCAGATCTCATGATACGCTTTATAACCTTGTTGTGGTGTTAGTAGTCGGCTATGCCTTGGTTTTATTGTGATGACTTTGAGCGTGAGTCCTCGACTTGACATGCTTATTTTTGGTGAATCGTAGTTTGGTTATCATACATGTCTCTGCTTTGTATAGACTACTATAATTTCATTGATTTATTTTCACATACTTGGTAAAGGTACTCCTATTGATCCGTTCTTAGGATCACCGTTGCGTTGGGAAAGCTCCGTTTCTCGGAAGCTTAACATTTTGTATGGTCCTGTCGTTGTAGATATTTGTATGCCATTGTTGTTTTAAACTCTTGTAAGGTTGATATAATTTGGGTACTTATATATATGTATGCCGAAAGGCCACTTTCTTCAGATAACTGTGTCTCAAGTGGTACTGTTTCATTACTAGGTTGTTTTATAGTTTTCCGATTACTCGATGTATGACGGGTGCGGGTAAGGCACGATCGTATCGAGCGATTAATCCTCGGAAAGTGTCTAGTCTTGATTATCGGTGTGTTGTGCACCACATCAATAATCGTGAGGCTATAGGATATTTAGGATTGGTTTCCATTCTTCTCACTCGAGATCGTGCTTTAGAGCTGTGTTATAAGTTGGACCCTCTAACGTATTCCTTTCCTTTATGATGCCTCCGCAGTGAGTTCGAGAGTTAGAAGGGCACAGCCCAATCATCACCCGTGATACATCATGCGGGAGTTACGAGACGCCGCGCGGCCATGACATCTGACCTTCGCCCACGACTTGGAGCAAAATATGGATTGGAAGTTACTAGCAAGGGATTTGGGAGTATTCTATGTAGGTATACCAAGGATATTGATGCTTATCTAAAGAAGGGTGTGAGGAGTAGCTCTTCTGCGTTCAGATTATGTGGAGAGAGGTAGAGATCGGCATTAAACAAGATCGCAGAAGAGGCCCGTTTGGCGATCGTTGGGTAACTCTCGAGGCGAACCGCCTTAGACATGCGCAGTGTCCCTCCACGTGGTTGATTTTCCTCGGTGTTCGCATCATCGGAAATGCCGTCTTTTTACTGGTGCTTGCTTTTATTGCGGCCGTCAGGGCCATATGGCGAGGGAATGTTCTATGAGGAAGGATGCAAGTAAGAGGACCCGGCTATTAGACGTGGTTCGGAGTGGAGGTGTTAGCGAGGAGGCCACCTATCTCGGTGTGGCTGTGGTCGATGTCATCGAGTGTCGTTCTCTTGTTATGCTTAGGCCATTTTGCGAGGAATTGTCCAACCAGAGTTGGCGGAGATGTAGGGACTCAGCCTCCGGGATCAGTGGATAGTTCATCACCTTTCCCAGCTATGCGCCCAGGAGGGCGGGATTGATTAGTACGACCTGGGGGAAGTGCCGCGTAAATACAGGTATATCCTTAACCCTTTAGAGATTTATATGTGTAGTAAAATGCGATTATATTAAGTATTGTTTTCGGTTAGCATGGGGTTAGTGTGATTAGAATTATTTTAGTAAATCGGGAAAGATTGGGGGATAGAGAAAGTGGGAGCCTTAGAATGTGTACGTAGAGACCTTAGAGGCGAGGCCATCTTTGGTAAAAGAATTATTTCATGTTTGACCCTTATCGAAGTGCGTAGTATACGTGAGATATTTTTATGGGATGAATCCCTGTGTGTTGTGAAATGAAAGAGGGTAGTTGAGCTTAGAAGACCGCTAGGTTTTCGTAACGTGATTGGTAAGATTGTCCGAATCCGGTGTTGTCGGGTTAAGGCCGTGTTGCGGTCGACCCACGCTGTTTGGTGATGGGGTCGTTTGTGGTGGTCGTTTGTGTTAGGGTCACGAGGTGTTAGGCCCATGTTTAGTCAACCATTATGCGGGTTCGTGGATGTTCAACCGCAGTCGGGCCAATGGGGCAGCCCGTCGTGTTCTGTTGATACATCAGAAAGGTTGTAAGGCTGCACGGGGTGCCTACCTTCACCTTAGGCGCATGAAGCCTGTGGTGGCTATTTTCGTTTTCTAAAAATTTTACCAAGCATGTGTTAAGAACTCGTGAGTCTCTCGCATTCGCCTCGGGCCGTGTGTGGATTTCGGGGTAGTTGGGGATTGTTGCCTCTGTTGAGGAGCGTTTAAGCTACCATTTGATCGATGTCGCCTTATGAAGCCTTGGGCGGAAGTGTAAGCCGATTGGTTCGATGTTGGCAAGGTTGTGGATAGTGAAGCTTGTCTAGAAGAGGTTACGCGGCTCGAGTTATCATGCGGATAATCGAGAGTTTCGGTCTTGAAGTACCACCTGACGAAGTTTTGGAAAACAGAGAAACTTAGGAGTTATTTTGGGTCTTTTGAGTTCATGAGGAATAGGCGGGTTGCCTATATGTTAGCATTTGCCGTCCGATTTAGGAGGCGACGTCCGGTCTTTCGTATTGTTATGTTGGGCGTATAAAGAGGCCGAGCTCTACCGTAGGCATGCCTCGAGGATCGCATACCATTTGTTGGGTCGTCGGAGCAAGGCTCGCAACAAAGTGACAAAGTGGTATCACGACGAGTAAGGGAAGAAGCGAGCATGTATTACGCATAGTGTGATCATTTCGGTTGTAAAGAGTAGAAAGTACCTTTTAGATCTCGAGTAGGAGTTTCTTTTGTGATGAGGTGTTTCCTCGTGGACTTGGAGATAAGTGTGTGCGCTTGTTGTGTTGTGGCAGTGTGGCATGGATGTTTCCGTAAGTATAGCGAAGGACTATTGGCGCTGTTTTGTTTTGACTAGAAGGAACATTCGGACGAATGTTTCTAAGAGGGGAGAATGTTATACCGTATTTCGCGTCGTATAAAAATTTAAAGCCTTGAGTAGGCAAAGTGGCTTGGCCGAATTTAATTTGTTCACAACACCCGATTAGAGTCGTTTTCACTTTCGTAGGGGAATTTCCGGCTATGTCATTTTTAATTTTGCGGATTTTCCAGAAAAACATTTTGGACCAACAAGAGGGCGCCACTTGGCACCCTCTCATTGGTGGCGTAGAGTGGACGAATGGTGACTATTTTGTCAAGTAGTTGGTAGGATATTTTGTGTGTAGTTGGTTAAGGTGCACTTGGCAAGATCTTGGCCTACACTTGCCTTGCACTTGGCATCATCTTGGCCATTGGTTGGCCATCCCTGACCTATAAATACCCTTGTTGAAGAGTTATTTCATCCTAAATTGAGCAATCTTTCTAAGTCTCAAATCCCTCCTCTCCCTCTTATGTTTTCGTCCAAACACACCCCTCCCTTTGAGAAGCGAGAGCAACCCCCTCTAAAGCTAGCCTAGCCAAACACTACCCCTCCCTTGGTAGAAAAAGTTGCCTTCTAGTATTGTTATAATGCCCAAATTACCTAGCCCAAATTCCTTAGTCCTTAGTAGAAGTTGTGAAGAACTTCAGGGTTTTCTTGGAGCTCTGAGCGCACAACTTAGGAGCTAAACCTTGCTCGGTGACTTTTATCTAGGATATTATTGGGCTTAGGTAATAACCTTATCTTCCTTTTGTAATTAGAGTATTTATATCTTGTAGAAGTATAGGAATAAGTATTAAATACTTAGAAGGACATTGCAAAATAGAATTGATTATCGAAGGGCTTAAAGAAGAATAATAGAAGAACTTGAGTAGCTCAGGGTAGGGAAGTGCTGCCCAATTATCCATAAAATAGCGAACCCTGTTTAGAGCTTTATAGCGTTGATAGACGATTTGTTGATATAGGTCAATACCGACATATTCAACTTGGCGGTGGTTTTCGCGAGAAGGTATGTGATTCTTCCTATCCTCTTGAGCATGATATTTTAAAGAATATGTATATAGCGGTAGACGTCGTGTGTTAGAATAATAATTACGGCAATGTCTTGGACTTAAGCGAATAATAATTACGGCAATGTCTTGGACTTAAGCCCGAATAATAATTACGGCAATGTCTTGACTTAAGCCCAAATAAAAAGAATCAAGTAGTTCAAAAGAATTAAGAAACCTTTTTGAAAGAAGAGTAACACTTGGTTTTAAAAGCTTAAGAGTTATACTAGCTTTATGGGAAGTTAGGTATAACGGCCAAGAGTGATAAAAGGAATAATGTTTCTTGATTGAATGAATGTCGAACAAACCACGAAATACTAATAAAGAGAAAATGTTTTGACTAATAATGTATTAAAACAGAAACTTCCATCTGCATAGGATCTAAGATGAGACAAAATGATATTACATTTCCTAGATCAGGTAATAAGATTGTTATGAACAATAATAACCTACTCACGCATAAGGTATATGTTTCTCAAATTGTTTTAAAGGATTAAAACTATGAACTACGGAACCTTTCGAAATGAGAAACTTGAGTAATTGAAACTAGGCAAACTTGAACGTTAGGAAAAGAATGTTGTTACTTGATTTTACAAGAGAAATGTTTTGATTCACTTCAAAAGATAATTACTCTATTTTTATACTACTATTGTGTGACTTTTGTGAAAGAAACGGATCTTTTAAAAGAGTAATACATAAAGTACTTTGGGGCTAAAAACCCGAACTTGTTAGCATAATGTAAAAAGTACCTTGTGTGAATAACTCGATTGTATTGATTGGTGATAAGTCTTGTAAATACTTTCTTGCTGACTTGATAAAGTAAACATGTTAGGATGCTTCGTGAGTTAGTATCTTGTGATGATTGTGTAGAAGGGTTTTCTTCCCTTATTGTGCTTAGGTTGTTTATTGATAAAACTGTCATGTTGATATTATATCACTCATGATTAGGGGTTATCGATGGACCTATGATTCGAGATACCTTATGCGTGGCCTATGCGGGGAGTTCGTGGTCATGCGGTCCTGCGGACCGAGTCGACGCCACGGGAGTAGCTACCCTCGATGCGGGGTTATACCTCATGCGGGCGATCTGATTGGCCTATGCGAGTGCGGAAAGTTCGAGGACTAGATCGCACATTAGATCCGCAGGCGAGTGGCGGCTTTGATCATGGATCTCATTTATAACCTTGTTGATGCGTAGGTGTTAGTAGTCGGCTATGCCTGCGGTTTTATTGTGATGACTTTGAGGCGTGAGTCACGACTTGACATATTCGCTTATTTTGGTGAATCGTAGTTTGGTTATCATACATGTCTCTGCTTTGTATAGACTACTATAATTTCATTTACGATATTTATTTTCTTTCACATACTTGGTACGACCTCGCCGAAGTGCGTTCATGCCGCAGTAAAGGTACTCGTTGATCCGTTCTTAGGATCACCGTTTCGTTGGGAAAGCTCGTTTCTCGGAGCTTAACATTTTGGTATGGTCCTCGTTGTAGATATTTGTATTGCCATTGTTGTTTTAAACTCTTAAGACTGTTGTAAGGTTGGGATATGTTTTGGGTACTTATATATGTATGCGAAGGCAACTTTCTTCGATAATCGTGTCTCAATTTTCTTTGTTTCATTACTTGGTTGTTTTATAGTTTTCCGATTACTCGATGTATGACTCTTGGGTGCTGACATATCCATTCTTTCACAAGAAGTCACCTGATACCAACACTCGTAGTATCCAAAACAGAGTAACTATTATTTTAAGTAAACCAAAATAATTTCCCTTCTTTAAAAACAAGTAACAACCTTCTTTTCCAAAAGTTCAAGTTTGCCTAATTATTTTCGAAAGGTTTCGTAGTTCATAGTCTTAATCACTTAATAACATAATTCTCTTTTAAAACAATTTGAGTAACATATGCCTTATGTGTGAGTAGGTTATTCTTGTTTATAACAATCTTATTAAAGCAGCCATGATCTAAAAAATGTAATACAATTTTGTCTTATCTTAGCCATGCGGATGGAGGTTTCTACTGGTTTTAATGATAATTAATTAGTCAATACATTTTCCTTTATTAACACTGCAGTGGTTTGTTCGATACTTGTCCTCATTTCCGAAATCAATATAACATTATTCCTTTTAAAACCCAATTACCCATTTCTCATTAAAGCGGTTTCACAACTTTTTAACACAACCCAAGTCCTTATTATTTCACATCAAGTCTTTTATCTTTTAAAACCACAAACCATTTCTTTGCCCACATAAAGTTGTTATAACAAACTTCCCATAAAGTCATTATAACACTTTTGTTTTAAACCAACCAAATTCATTTAACACGTACGTCTCACGTACTACATAGTTCACAACATATCATGCTAGAAAAGATAGGAAGAGGTTCACATACCTCGCGGCGATTATCGACAATTAGCAAAGCGCTCCAAAAATCGTAACCACCGCTAGCCCTTTCCACCTCCAAGTAGAATACGCTACTCGTGGTACTTCCACCTATAATGGCCATAAACGCCTATTAACTTCTAGTTCTCTTCGTAGAACATTTCTAAATACAAGGTTCCATATTGCGGAAAATTGGCAAGACCTCCCATGCAACCCCAAAAATCTCCTCCTAACAAGGCGCTACTAAGCCAACAACTCCAAAGGGGTTACCGTCTAACGGGCGTGTACAACACGCCCACAATAATACTACAAGTCTCACGTAAATACGATCAATGTAAATCTGATTCAATTCTTTATAAACATCATTCCAATATATATTATACTCAATTCTAAATTACTACAATATGTAATATCCAATTCTGATAGAGGACATAGATCATTACCTCAATAAGCCCAAAATTATCCAAGATTATAAGTCGATCCTGAGCAAAGCTTAGCTCCAATTCCTTATGCTCCAACCTGCTCCGAGCAACCCTTAGAAGTTTCTAAACAACTTCTCTTCAAGATCCAACTCCAAAAAGTGAAGAACACTTAGGCTAAAACTATGGCAAGTTTCGGCCAAGGTAAGGTTTCTAGGCTAGGGGTGTGAAATATTTCCAACTCTTGGTACACAATCTTCCTAACACTCTAAGGAAGAGCACTTAAAACTTTAAGAAATTTTGGACAACTTTAGCTCACAATTTCAGCCCATGGCCGAGAGCTCACAAGGAAATGGGAGGGAATTTTTCAAGACTTGGAAACTCTCTAAGTGTGGATGAAGAAGTCTTGCATTAAGGGGGGGGGGGGGTATTTATAGATAAATAAATGGCCAAGATCTAGGCAAGTGTATGGTCAAGATTGGGTCCAAGTGTGTGGGTAATTTGCCTACCAAATGTCCACCACAAAAATGGGACAAGTGGCTTGCCACTTGTCCCCCAAAAAAAACGTCCAAGTGTCCATGTGGTCCCCCTAATTTTCGGCCAATGAGCCACATGGGGGTGCCATGTGTCGCCCCCCTACTCGTCCAAAATATTTCATCTTCCGAAAATATCCGTAATGCCAAAAATCCGAAAATAAAGTGGGCCCCACAAACCGTAAATTCCTCCCGTGGGCCCCACGTGACCAATTCCGGAAATAAAATTCCATAATTCTCAAAAATTCCAAAAAGTCCGAATACCAAATCTGGGAATCCAATTCCCTTTAACGAACATTTTTCCTTCACAAAATCCGGAATCTTTTCCGTCGAAAAATCACATCTTTCTTCCTTTCCAATTTTTGTGTCGTATTCTCGTACGTACGTCCTCACATACATACCCTGGAACTACGGGGTGTAACAATTTTGCTTTTGGTTATGCTGTGGCACTATGTGCGGTTACATTGGTTGTTTCGTACATATTTGTAAAATTGGTTTTAAAATGATATGATTTCATTTAAAGTACTTTACAGTTTCACATACTTGGTACCTGTTGTACTGACCTCCTTCGGGGGGCTGCGTTCATGCCGCAGGTAGAGGTACACCAGCTATTGATCCTCGCTCATAGGGTCACAGTTCAGCGTTTTGGGAAGCTCCGTGTCTCCGGAGGCTTATCTTTGGTATAGTCCCCTGTCGTTGTAGGTACTTACATTCAGGGGTATGGCGGGGCCCTGTCCCGCCATTGTTGTTATAACATTCTTAGAGGTCTGTAGTACTGTTGTGGGCAGGGTTGTAAAAGGGATGTAACTGTTCAAGTTTTTATATATATATGCCGAAAGGCAACTTTTCTCAGATAAACTGTTTCTCACTTCATATTGTTTCATGTCTTGTTTTATATTCCGCTGGTTACTCTGATGTATGTCTACTTGGGTGCCCGGGTAAGGCACCAGTCACGGGCCCGGGTTCGGGTCGTGAAAATAACTTCCCATAAAGCTATTATAACACTTTATGTTTTAAACCAACCAAGGACAACTATTCTTATTTTCGAAATCAAGATAACTTTATTCTTTAAAAGACCACACACCCATTACTCATGAGTGAGGTTTTACAACTTTTAACATAATTCAAGTCCTTAATATTTCATAACAAGTCACTTAACTTTGGAGTCAAGTCACGTACACAAAAGGAAAATCAAATTCTTTTAAACACACGTGCGTCTACCGCACTATATATATTTCACAAATATCATGCTAGAAAGGATAGGAAGAGGTTCACATACCTCGCGACGATTATCGACAATTAGCAAAACGCTCCAAAGTACTCTAACCTTGCTCGCCTTTTCCACCCTTCAAGTAGAATACGCTACTCGTAGTACTTCAACCTATAATGGTCATAAAACGTCTAGTAACTTCTAGATCCCTTCGTAGAATATTTCTAAGTACAAGGTTCCATATTCTACAGAAAATTCGGCAGCACCTCCCCCCCCGCAACCACAACTATAACTTCCAACATCAGAGCCCGCTACCAAGCCAACAACTCAGAGGGGATTATACGTCTAACCAGACGTGTACAATTCTGCCTCACAAAAATACTACAAGTCTACTGTAAATACAGTCCAATGTAAATATAGTTCAATTCTTTATAATTATTCTTCCAATATATCTTATACTCAATTATTAACTACTACAACATGTAATTTCCAATTACAATAGGGGGATAAAAATCATTACCTCGATAAGCCCAAAATTATCCAAGATATAAGTCGATCCTGAGCAACGTTTAGCTCCAAATCCTTACGCTCCAACCCGCTCCAAGCAACCCTTAGAAGTTTCTAAACAACTTCTCTTAACACTCCATCTAAGCTATGAAGAATTTTCTAGGGCTTCATTTTGCGACTATTGGAATAAAGTAGTATTTTTCTGGGCTCTTAGTATAAAGATAACTTGAAATACTACAAGGGATTTTTTTTTGGCTAAGATATGTGGGATTATAACAACACTTGAAGAATTCTACTCAAGGTGGGGGGGTGTGTTTGGACGAGAACACCTAAGGAGGAAGGAAGAATTTTTGCCTTGGAATTTCTCTAAGTGTGGATGAATAAAGTCTTGAAAACAAGGGGCTATTTATAGAAAAATCAAGGGCCAAGATCTAGGCAAGTGTGTGGTGTAGATTGGGGACATGTAGGTGTGGATTCTACCAACCACATGTCCACCACAAAATTGGGACAAGTGGCTAGCCACTTGTCCACTAAAAAACGTCCATGCCACATGTCCTCTAGTCATTCGTCCAACATGGCCACATGGGGGTGACACGTGTCGCCCCCCTACTCGTCCAAAATATTTCGTCTTCCAAAAATATTCGTAATGCCAAAAATCCGAAAATAAAGTGGGCCCCACAAAACCGTAATTTTCCTCCCGTGGGCCCTACGTGACCAATTCCGGAAATAAAATTCCATATTTCTTAAATATTCCAAAAAGTCCGAATACCAAAACTGGGAATCCAATTGCCATTAACGAACCTTTTTCCTTCACAAAATTTGGAAACTTTTCCGTCGAAAAATCACATCTTTCTTCCTTTCCAATTTAAATGTCGTATTCTCGTACGTACGTCCTCGTATACATACTCTGGAACTACGGGGTGTAACAAAGCAAACCAGGAACATAGCAATATCTTTGTTCCTAGAATGTTAAAATGGAATGAAATCTTATCAAAAGATTAATGGCACTTCGATGCTATCACTCAACCAAAAGTAGAACCAGAGAGTTCTAACATCGAACAAATAATTCAGCATTTAGACGGAACGATTGACTTAAAAATTTTAAAGTCAAATTCTAAATCTTTAGGAAGATACTCCTTCGCAGCATCTTCTTCTAAACCCCTGGAGGAGGAAGAGTATGATAATTCTGGTGAAACTATTTTCGAACGAAAAGTTCAGGGAATAGACTATTCGTCGGCCATACCCAAAGTCTATTATCGTCCAATCGATAAAAGGACTAGCAGTCCCACCAGAAGCGAAATGCATGGTGGTGACAGCCTTGGCACTATTAAACAAGATATAGATTTTAAAATCGATTTCAAAACCCTTGATAAATTATGGGTAGACCCAGAAAATGCCATTAAAAGGAAATGGTATGTAAGCACTTTCTCACTCAAAGAGAGAAGAGCTTTTAGAGAACAATGGATCAACGACATGAACATAATTAACGCTAATATAGAATTTTTTAGGTGGTTTCAAATCACGGATAAACTCAATAATAACAGAGAATCCCTAAGCAGTATTGTTAAAAAATGGTTCACAGGCTGTTGAATCAGCAACTCCACCGTTAGAGAAAATAAAAATCCCTGTAGACGGCGAAATCTTAACCGAAAAGGCTCAAGATTAGTCCCGCATGTAGAAGACATTAATAAGATCCTCCAACAGAACAACTATACAAATCAGTTGTTACATGTTGTCTCTAACCAGATTACCCAGGCTAGTAATGCTTCAACCTTCAAAAGTAAACCAATCAAGTCAGAGGAAAGTACACTCTCCCAACCCCTCTTTAAAATTCCACAATTTTCGGTAAGTAACCACCCCAGATTTGGAAAAGAAATTGAAGATAATTTATTGGATAGAATAAATAATAAATTCAAAGAATTAAAAGTATCTGAGGAGTCTACCTCCAAACGACCAGATAATTCAGTCAAAGTACTGAGCGAAGGTTCCAGTTCAAAAGATAAACAAGATGTCAATAAAATATCAAAATTTGATGGTCTAGGAAGTAAAAACTTCTACAAAGGACCCACATTTCCTGATATACTGTTTGAAGAACATACCCCATATATGTCTTCATATTCAGGGAACGAACTCCCTGAATGGAACATAGATGGGATGTCCGAAGGACAGATTATTAAAGTACTTCATGAAATGGGAGTATGTATTACCAGTTATAAAATAAAAGAACATACAGATAATACCCAACTAGCCACAATCCTAGTTTCAGGTTTCACTGGAATGTTAAAAAATTGGTGGGACAACTACCTAACGGAAGGAGTAAGGTGTAGCATCATGGATGCAACCACCACTATCTAGATAAGGAAAATGAATAACAGCTATAGTAATGAAGTACATGGGGACGCCGTAGCAACTTTACTATACTGTATAGTTAAACACTTCATTGGAGAGCCGAAGCTATTCCAAGATAAAAATCTAGAAATACTTAATAACCTAACTTGCCCAAAGTTACATGACTTTAAATGGTATAAAGACATATTCCTTAACAAAGTAATGCTAAGGACCGACTGTAATCATGATTACTGGAAAGAAAGATTTAACAGTGGACTACCTAAACTTTTTGCTGAAAAAGTAAGAACCACCATAAGAAATAAATACAATGGCGAAACTCCCTATAGTTTCATGACATACGGAGACATAGTCAGCTTTATTAATCTAACAGGTTTAGAATTATGTAATACAATAAAACTAAATAATCAAATAAAAAAATCCACCAAAGGAGAGTTAGGAAGTTTTTGTGAAGACTT
Source organism: Przewalskia tangutica (assembly GCA_029844215.1). Classification (NCBI taxonomy): domain Eukaryota; kingdom Viridiplantae; phylum Streptophyta; class Magnoliopsida; order Solanales; family Solanaceae; genus Przewalskia; species Przewalskia tangutica. The sequence goes on along the minus strand of CM056725.1, from coordinate 39,851,534 downwards.
CAGATACGTTAAGCTTTCTGCTCCATCAAAGAGCATCAAAAGAATGAAGAAAAGGCATAACATACCCCGCCCCAAAACTTATAAAAAGAATTATACTCCTAAAAAGAATTATAAGAAAAGAAACACCAACAAAAATACCAGGAAAAAGGGTAAATGTTGGAATTGCGGGAAAGCAGGCCACATGGCTAATAATTGCAAAGAACCCAATAAAAAGAAGGATAAGATTAATCTGTTAGCTATTGATTCTGAGATAAAAGAAAAACTTTATACAATCCTAGATGAAAAACAATCTAGTGATAGCTCTGAAGAAACTTCAGAAGACTATTACAGTGATGAAGGTTCACTAGATCTAGAGTACAGTTCAGATAGCTCCACGTCCAGCTTCGACTGCGAATGCACGGGGAAAATCTGCACCTGTACAAAACAAACTATTAATGTTATCTCTAGTAACAACCAAGAATTTTTCTTTGATATGATCGATCACATCGATGACGATGATGTTAAAAGAAAATACTTAACAGAACTTAAAAAACTAGTCATTAACCAGTAAAGGATAAAAAGATAATCGAGCTTTTTGATATGAAAAGAGTTTTTAATAAGTTTAAAGAATCCAAGACAGATACTACCATGCAAGATTTTCAAGGAGAAGTATCACTCTTAAAAGAAGAAATTATCCAAATTAAAGAAAGACTTAATTCTTTAGAAACTGAAGCATTTGCGAACAGTTTACTAAGAGAAATAGACCCTATACGGGACCCCCTTGCACCATCTACTTCAAAAGGGATAAACATTAATGATCCCGAAGAAGAAGAGAAGGATGATAACTCAGATTCAGGATTAAAATTAATCTCTAGGGCCAAAGTTTTAAGCTACCATGTCCCTATTAAAATAATAATAAACAAGAATTTTATCCTAGAAAAGATAGCATTGCTAGACTCAGGAGCAAATCAAAATTGTATCTGCGAATGATTAATTCCTACCAAGTACTTAAACAAAAGTACTCATAAGTTGTACTCAGCTACATGAGATAGTATAAAAATTAATTATAAACTTTCTAAAGCCCATGTTTGTAATAATGGAGTTTGTTTTACCAACGACTTTATCATTACGAGAAACATAACTGAAGAAATAATACTAGGAATTCCATTCCTAACACAGATAAAACCATATACCGCAAAATTAGACGGTATTTATACTACTTCAATGGGAAAATATCTTGTATTTCCATATTTAAACCCCTTATCCGCCGATCACAGTGATCACGTTAAACAGAAAACAATTTTTAGGATACAACTATTAACCAATCAGGTTAATTACCTAAAAGACGATATTAAAATAAAAAGAATAGAATCCACTTTAAAAACCCCAGAGGTAATTAACAAGGTAAAAGCTTTACAAGATTCTATGGAAAAAGAAATTTTCTCAGAATTGTCAAGCGCTTTTTGGGAAAGAAAAAAACATATGGTAAACCTACCTTACACAGATGACTTCAGTGAGGAAAATATACCCACTAAATCCAGACCTATCCAAATGAGCCATGAGCTCATGGAACATTGTAAAAATGAGGTTAATGATTTACTTAAAAAAGGGATTATCAAACCTTCTAAATCTCAATGGAGTTGCTCAGCCTTCTATGTTAACAAGAACGCTGAAAAGGAAAGAGGAGCCCCAAGGCTCGTAATAAATTATAAACCCCTTAACCAAGCATTAAAATGGATTAGGTACCCGATCCCTAATAAAAGAGATTTATTAAAAAGAACTTATAATGCTAATATTTACAGCAAATTCGACATGAAGTCAGGATTTTGACAAATCCAGGTCGAAGAAAAGGATAAGTATAAAACATCCTTCAATGTCCCTTTCGGACAATATGAATGGAATGTAATGCCTTTTGGGCTTAAAAATGTCCCTTCCGAATTTCAGAACATCATGAATAACATATTCAACCCTTATAGCCAATTCATGATTGTCTATATCGATGATGTTCTAGTATTCTCAGATAATATGGAACAACATTATAAACACCTAAACACTTTTGTTAAAACCACAAAACATAACGGTTTAGCAGTAAGTGCCAAGAAGATAAAACTCTTTCAGACAGCCATCAGGTTCTTAGGTCACGACATTTATCAAGGAACCTACAAACCAATCTGCAGAGCCATAGAGTTCTCTACTAAATTCCCCAATGAAATCTTAGATAGAACACAACTACAAAGATTCTTAGGAAGTCTTAATTACGTAGCAGATTTTATCCCAAAAGTTAGACAGATATGTGATCCTTTGTATAAAAGACTCAAAAAGAACTCAGTCCCTTGGTCAGAAGAACAGACTAGAGCTGTCAAACAGGTGAAAGAAATAGTCCAGAAACTCCCATGTCTAGGTATCCCAAATCCGGACGCCTTTATGATAGTTGAGACTGATGCTTCCGACATCGGTTACTTGGTATCCTTAAACAAAGAATATCTCTTGAATCTGCTGAACAATTAGTAAGATTCACTTCTGGAATTTGGAACCAAGCACAGTTAAAAAAGAAATTTTATCTATAGTGCTATGTATCACAAAATTCCAAGATGATTTGGTCAATAAAGAATTTTTGTTAAGAGTCGACTGCAAAGCAGCCAAAGACATTTTACAAAAAGATGTTAAAAATTTAGTATCAAAACAGATTTTTGCCAGATGGCAAGCTTTATTATCGAGTTTTGATTTTAAAATAGATTTTATAAAAGGTGAAGAAAACTCTGCAGATTTTACGACAAGAGAATTTTTGAGGAAATAATGAGGTTAGCTACAGGGCTTACGCCCGATACGACCTCCCTTCCTAAATAAACCAAAAGAAAAATTGAAGAAGCCTTTTAAACCAGAAAGCTCGAGAAAAGTTTTGCATAAACCAAGTGGGAAAAATATGTTCACAGTCCTTGGGAATCTCCCAATAATACCAGTTCTCCCTAAAGAGCCAACCCAGAAAAAACAGGCGCAACCTTTCATGGCCACGCCTTCGAAAACCCAAAGCAAAGGTAATTACAGAATGATTCCTCCAGAGTCATACTCTGAAGCAGTAAAACCAAAGAACTGAAAAAGGCCTCCAAATCTATTCCGAAATGGGAGTTTGTATCCGGCACAGGTTTTGCCAATAATGGCATTGGACAAACAATGAAAACTTCAGGGTACAGGACCTCCTAAAACCTTGTTATACAGACCACCAGTACGTGGATAACCAGGATCCAATGAAGAAAATAAGGTATTATGAGTTCATTTTAGTGGACACAGACTCCATTGAAATATAACATAAATATTTTGATAAAACAGGAGGAATTGAATATTCCAAGTTCACGATTAAGAAGATTTTAAGTCCATTTAACTGGTATGTAGATCACCTACAAACACCAATACCGTTATCTGAGACTCATAGACCTCAAACTTATAACTGGTATGATTATAAAGATGTATGGTTTAACTTCCTATATGTGCGTCCAAACACCCATACATGGTTTATAAAATATGCCGAGAGCATGAAAGAAAAGGTCATCCCCAGATGGTTCTACGAATTGTGGAACATATTCGGAGGGAATTTACAGGTGGTAGCCCCGAGATTCCAAAATCAGTATGTGAATTTTATCCAGGAACAACAGATTTCTACTCTACCAGAGCACATTAAATTGTGTAAATTCTTTATGTCACGACCCGACCCCGGGCCGCGACTGGTGCCCTACCTGGGCACCATGTTCAGGTATACATCAGAGAGTAGCAGCGGAACATACACAACATAAACACAGGTGTAAACAATAAAACAACACAGGCTAGCCGATCAGGCCGCCTTCCATAATATAACCAAAGTCAAAAGTACAATTTTTACAACTCAGTTCTTATAGCCCAACCACATAGGTGAATACAGACCTCTAGGAATAACAACTGTGGCGGGACAGGGCCCCGCCATACCCTGAATGTACAAAATCTACAACATCAGGGACAAGACTGTACTAAAAGAAAGACAAGCCTCCGGAGGATGGAGCTTCCGACGTCCGATAAGTGAGTTCTTATTTACTTTCTTAAAACATGTCCTGAAATTACGGGGTGTAACATTCTTCCCCCCTTAGAAACATTCGTCCCCGAATGTTCTTTCGGAGTCACACTTACAATTTGCGACATAGTTTCCTTTCACAGCCCCGACATACCAAAAATGCCACTCATGGCCACATAAAAGCATTTAAGCAAAAGGAACACTTCAATTAACCTGACAAGTAAGGGCAAAATGAAATACGAAGGTATAGGAAAAAGTGAGGATACCTCCTCAACATGTCCTCCTCCTCCCAAGTCATCTCCTCCGGTTATCATTTCTCCACAGGACTTTGTGGAAGCTACATCCTTGGTCATGATCGCTGACACAGCGATCGAGTATCGCTATGGGACTCTCCTCATACGATAACCCTCGCCACTGGACCTCACTAGTAGGAAAAACTCTCATTGGATCTCGATACACTTCCTCAACATAGAAACATGGAAGACCGGATGTACCGCCTCTAACTCGATGGCAGATCCAACTCGTAGGCAACCTTGCCCACTCTACGGACGATCCGGTAGGGCCCAATGTATCTTAGGTGAGTTTTCCTTCATCGAATCTCATCACACCCTTCATGGGTGACACCTTAAGAAGACCCAATCGCTCACGAAACTCCAAATGCCGACGCCGATTATCCGCGTATGACTTCGCCGACTACGAAGCCGCTATCTCTCTGGATAAGCTTCACCTTATCCACACTGCTGAACCAAGTGCAGGCCAACTAATCGCACTCGCCCACGTCGAACCAACCGATCGGCGACCTGCATTTCTGCCCATATAAAGCCTCGTATGGCGCCATCTGTATGCTGGAATGGTAGCTGTTGTTGTAAGCAAACTCCACAAGAGGCAAATGATCCTCCCAGCTACCACTGAAATCAATCACGCAGGCTCGCAGCATATCCTCAAGTGTCTGGATAGTGCGCTCTGCCTGCCCGTCAGTCTGAGGGTGAAATGTTGTGCTGAGACTCACTGTGTCCCTAAACCCCTCGGAAAGACCTCGAAGTTAGCCGTAAGCGGCTCCTCTATCTGATATAATCGACACCGGAACACCGTGCAGCCTCACTATCTCTCGGATGTACAATCTGGCATAGTCCTCAGCTGAAAACGTCGTCCTGACTGGAAGGAAATGGGCTGATTTCGTCAGCCTGTCAACAATAACCCAAATGGAGTCGTACTTCCTCTGAGTACGAGGTAACCCTGTAACAAAGTCCATGTTGATCATCTCCCACTTCCAAGTCGGAATCTCAATAGACTGCAATAAACCACTGGGCCTCTGGTGCTCGACCTTGACCTGCTGGCAATTAGGACACTGTGCAACAAAACCTGCCACGTCCCTCTTCAGGCCATCCCACCAATACAAACATCTGAGGTCATGGTACATCTTGGTCGACCCCGGATGAATAGAATATCGAGCGTTGTGTGCCTCCCCCAGAATCTGCTGACGAAGTCCTGATACATCGGGAACACACGCCGGCCTCAAATATCGACACTCAGCGCTACTCGAATAGACTCTTCTCCTCGAAGAGTCGCATCACGGTACCGTACCAACACTGGGTCCTCAAACTGTCGCCTCTTCACCTCATCAACGATGGAAGACTCGGCAACCTCACGAACCCGTACTCCACTATCATCGGTATCGATCAATCGAACCCCAAGGCTCGCTAACTGGTGGATCTGACGGACCATGTCCTGTTTCTCTGGCTGTACCTCTGATAGGCTCCCCATCGATCTACGACTCAAGGCATCAGCAACTACGTTGGCCTTCCCCGGATGGTATAGAATATCAACATCATAATCTTTCAGTAACTCTAACCACCGTCTCTGCCTCAAGTTCAGCTCCCTCTGCCTGAAGATATACTGGAGGCTCTTGTGGTCTGTATAAATATCCACATGAACCCCGTACAAATAGTGTCTCCAAATCTTCAAGGCATGTATAACCGCGGCCAACTCTAAGTCATGGGTAGGGTAATTCCTCTCATGCTTCCGTAACTGCCGGGAAGCATAGGCTATAACCTTGCCGTGCTGCATCAAAACACACCCTAGCCCGATGCAGGCATCACAATAGATCACGTACCCGTCTAACCCCTCAGGAAGAGTAAGAACTGGGGCTGTAGTCAACCTCTCCTTCAACAACTGGAAACCCTTCTCGCAAGCCTCTGTCCACTGGAACTTGGCTGCCTTCTGAGTCAGCCTAGTCAACGGTGCTGAAATCGAAGCAAACTGCTCCACAAACCTACGATAATAACCCGCTAGTCCTAAGAAACTGCGCACCTCGGTCGGAGTAGTAGGCCTCGGCCAAGACTTGACTGCCTCAATCTTTGCCGTATCCACGCGAACACCGTCAGCCCCAATAATATGCCCGGGAATGCCATCGAGGCCAACAAAACTCACACTTGGAGAACTTGGCGAATAGCGGCGGCTCGGAGAATCCTGGCAATCTGACCGCCGAGTGATCTGCATGCTCCCGTTCTGTCCGTGAATAAACCAGGATGTCATCAATGAATACAATCACAAATGTATCCAAGAATGACTTGAACACCCGGTTCATCAAATCCATAAATACCGCTGGAGCGTTGGTCAAACCGAAAGACATAACCCTGAACTCATAGTGCCCATACCGGGTCCTGAATGCAGTCTTTGGGATGTCTGCCTCTCGAACTCGAACCTGATGATAACCAGACCGCAGGTCTATCTTTGAGAAACACCTCGCACCCTGCAACTGGTCAAACAAATCATCAATCACGGGAGGGTACCTATTCTTAATGGTTACCTTATTCGGTGCTGTAGTCAACACACATCAGCTGGCGTCCCATCCTTCTTCTTCACAAACAACACCGGCGCTCCCCAGGGAGATACACTAGGCCTGATAAAGCCTTTCTCCAGCAAATCTTTCAGCTGGTCTTTCAGCTCCCTCAACTCAGCAGGTGCCATCCTGTATGGCGGAATGGAAATAGGTCGAGTGTCTGGCAACGTGTCAATACAAAACTCGATCTCCCTCTCAGGAGGGATACCCGGAAGATCATCTGGGAACACATCTGGAAACTCCCTAACCACTGGCACTGACTGAAGAACTGGCACCTCAGCCTCTGTATCGAATACCCGAACCAGATGATAGATGTACCCCTTCTGCACCATCTTCCTAGCCTTGAGGTAAGAAATAAACCTACCCCTCGGCGATGCTGTGTTGCCCCTCCACTCGATAACTGGCTCGCCAGGAAACTGGAACCGAACCAACCTGTCCCTACAGTCAACGTTGGCATAACAAGAAGCCAACCAGTCCATACCCATAATGACATCAAAATCTGTCATCTCCAGCTCTATCAAGTCTGCAGTCGGCGACGTAAATAAATCCCGGACAACCTCTATACACCCGCTCAGCTAACACCCAATCACCCACTGGCGTAGCTACCTCAAACGGCTCTATCGACACCGGCTCTATCCCGCTTCTACCCGCATAAGAGGACACGTAGGACAAGGTAGAACCTGGATCTATCAATGCATAAACATCACAGCCTGAAATCAGTAATGTACCTGTAACGACGTCAGGGGAAGCCTCCTGATCCTGGCGGCTGGCTAGAGAATATATGCGGTTCTGGGGACCGCTAGAACTGGAACCACCACCACGCCCTCTACCGCGGCCTGCCTGTCCGTGAGTACCACGCCTCGGGCGCATAACCTGAAGGAGAGAAGACCCGGCAAGCGATCCGTCGGTGTCTTTGTACCACCCATCTTGCCTCTGCGCGGACAATCTCTCTTCAAATGGCCCAGCTGGCCACAAGAGTAACAACCTCCTGCAGGAACACGACACTCGCCTGGGTGAGATCTGCGCGTCGAGCACATCGAGTGTGGGTGGTCTCGATCGGCGAGATCTGCCTCGCGAAACCAGAAGACACGAGCCACGACTGCTCTCGTGACCGCTGGCGATCGGACCTCGCGCGAGAAACCGTGTGAGCACTCTGTCTTTGGTGGAAAGTGGACCTAGTCTGCTGAAATTTGTCGCCTCGATAATCGCCACGAGACTCGATGTCACAGCCTCTTGGGCTGGCCTGCGTCAATCTGGTCCTCCCTTTCTCTATCCTCTATCCCCTGAGCATAGGCCTGCATCCTAGCAATGTCCATACCGGGCTGAAGAGCCACCCCCAAACATGCTGTAATCATATGATGGTCTAGCCCCATCACATAACGATGAACTCTATCCGCCATGCTAGCTACAATAGTGTGAGCATGCCTGGCCAAGGAGTCAAACTCCAGGCTGTACTCCCTAACAGTCCTCCCGTTCTGCCGCAAGGTCAAAAATCTGTCTACCCGGGCTCTCCTCATCTCGGGAGGTAAAAAGTGATCCATAAAGGCCTCTGTAAACTCCTCCCAAACAGCTGGAAGAGCATCATCACCTCTCGAAAGCAACCACGACTCAAACCAGGTCAACGCAATATCGCGCAACCGGTAAGAGACTAGTGTAACAGACTCTGTCTCTGAAGCCCTAAGGACTGCGCAGGTCATTTGTAGCTGCGAATGAACTCCTGCGGATCCTCATCGACCTCGAACCATAAAACACGGTGGATGACATCCCAGAAAATCCCTAATCCGCAAACTGTCGGCTCTAGGGTGTTTGCTGCTCTGTCGTTTGCCACGCTGACTACTATACTGGTCAACAATCGAATTTTTTCCCCGTAGTCTCTCTACTTAGCAGCTGGCTGTGGAACTGGAGGCTCTGGTACCGGAATATCTGGAGCTACTGCCGCTCTCGGCTCCTCTAAAACTGCAGGCGTGGCTGAACTCGCCGACCCGCCTACTACCTCAGGCGTAGTGCGTACTCGAGCAGTGTAACCTCTCGAGTACCGCTAGCGCCTCCTGCTTGCCTTGCCTTCGGGCCTGGTAGCTTTCGTGGAGGCATATTTGTTTCATAAGAAGAGGTCGGAGAGGATTCAACCTAATAAGACAGCTCTCTTGCGATCTCGGAGAGAAGAATGGAAACCAATCCTAAATGTCCTGTAGCCTCACGATTATAGATGTGGTGCAACACACCGATAATCAAGACTCTACTCGACAGGGTGTTTAGACACTTTCCGCGGACTAACTGCTGTGATACCACTTTTGTCACGACCCGACCCGGGCGCGATCGTGCCCTACACAGGCACCTGTTGGTATACATCGAGAGTAGCAATGGAACATACACAACATAAACAGTGTAAACAATAAAACAACAAAGCTAGCCGATCAGCCGCTTCCATAGTATAAACAAAGTCAAAAGTACAATTTTTACAACTCGGTTCTTATAGCCCAACCACATAGGTGAATACGGACCTCTAGGAATAACAATCGTGGCGGGACGGGGCCGCCATACCACGAATGTACAAAATCTACAACATCGTGGACAAGGCGTACCAAAGAAAGACAAGCCTCGGAGGATGGAGCTTCGACGTCCGATAAGTGATCCTAAGAATGTGGATCCGCAACACCTTACCACTTTCTGCGGCGTGAACGCACCCCAGGAAGGGTCGATTACACAATATGTACTAAGTATGCAAAGCGGAAAATCGTAATTACAATCATAAGTTTAAAAGAAAGCCGGAGACATGTATGCTAACGAAATTACAGTACTCAGTTCCTTACTAACAATGAGAGTATAAATAGGTGTATACTTACAAAGAAAAATAGGATTGGAATCCTACTCCTGGGACTATTTCACCGCGATAGGTCGGTGGACTGCGTGAGGTATTCCTCGCATGGGACTATTTCACCCGCATAAGCCCTTACGGACTCGCATGAGGTATTCCTCGCATAGGTTTGGACCCGCCGCGTGGGACTATTTCACCGCATAAGCCCTTACGGACTCGCATGAGGTATTCATCGCATCGTGGTTAGCAAATCCACTAAATATACAATGCCACAATCGGGAATGACCCATGACGAATAATATATCCCTAGCCCAAATCCGGCTATCACACATAACATAAGCTCTATCGGCTTATCATACAATATATATAATCAATTTAAGAAATCCCCTAACTTCTTACTATTCTTGTTCATATACACTCTCATTTTAGTTTACTTAAGGCACTAAAATGTCTTTATGAAAATCCGGGAATTTAACCCAAAGTACTACGTACTTCTATTCTTTTAAAATGACTCATTTCATTATAAAACTTCCAAGATACTACTAGTAGTAGTATCAAGTGACAATTTCTTTTCAAGACAAGTCACAATAATTTTAGAAATAAAATATGGCTTCTAAATCAAGTGACTCGTATCTTATAAAACCTTAGGCAATTGATGCCTTAAAATCGAATTGCCTTCTATTAAATCAAGTCATTTATCTTTCCATAAAGTCAATATAACCAACTCCCCATAAAGTCGTTATATTCACTTTATACCTTAGTCATGCTCAATTTCCTATCCAAGGGACTTATACGTTTTAAAGCGACCCAAGTATTACATACTTTAAAATTCTTCAAGTCCCTTATCTTTAACAAGACTTAAGACATCTTTAATATTCTCAAAGAAGTGAGTTAATCTCTAACTCACCCGACTTGGCATTTCATAAAACAAGTAAGGAATGTCAAAGTCTTGACGTCTCCGTACTATATACGTGAAACTAGTCATGCTCAAAGATAGGAAAAGTTCTACATACCTTGTCGGGTCAAACCACTTGCCAAGTACAAAGTCCTGCCCGTACTATGTCAACCTATAATATTCACAATACGTCTATTAAATCCTTACTTCAAACGTAGAATATTATAAGTGTTAAGTCTCTAATTTCTACGGAAAATCGGACAGCACCTCCTTTGTATTTACTCACTTTGCCACCTCTTTCAAGGCCGAAAATACAATAACCAAACAGCCCCAATTGGCTCACAATTTATATAGAAGGTAGTCCAATGCAAATGACTAACTAAACATCCCCAATTGGCTCACAAATATATAGAAGGTAGTCCAATGCAAATGACTAACTAAACAGTCCCAATTGGCTCACAAATATATAGAAGGTAGTCCAAAATCGACCATCTTGAGTTCAACAATACCAATTCTATCAAATTTCCATTTCAATCCAAATTGGTAGCATAAAATGATATCAAGTCGCATTTGGTTATAACTACCATAATCTTCAAGTCAATAACATGCGACGATTCTAACAACGATTAAATTGTAATTCAACTTAGTAATGGATTACATTACATTTCGTATTTCCAAGACTATAATCAATCCATAATCTTTATAACTTCAATATAACAATTTCATGCTCGCAACATACAAAGCTAACAACAACAATATAAGTAATCTTGTAATACTTTCAAAGAAAAAGATTATACCTCAACGATTCTTAATCCAACTCCAATCCGAAGTCACTCCTTAGTAGTTTAGAGCCTCTCCAAGACACCTCAATCCGCTTGTTGATACCCTTAGAACAATACCAACAATTATCCTTCAAAACTCCAAGCAAAACCTAGAAAGACCCTTTAGGTTTTCGTTTGCGACTAACCCGAAAACAATCTTTTTCCAATATTTTTCTATTGAGATATGCTTACACTACCCTCAAGAACCTTGGTTTAAAGTGTGGAATCAAATGGACAAGAAACGAAAAATTTTCTTTCTTTTTCTTAGTGAACCCGTGAGCTTGCCCTATGTTTATCCAAATTTTGTGTAAAATTTTCTAAGTGTTAAGACATCTCTTGCTACTAGTATTAAATAGAGAATTGGATGGTCAAGATAATTACAAATGTGAGGCTTGGATGTGGTCTTACAAAAGATCAAGACTTATTGACCTTTTGACTAGTCAACTTTCTCATGCTACTCATGTTGCAAGACTAAGGTCCAATGACCCTCTTGCCCTTGCATATTTCGACCAAGGCATCACATAAGGGGGGTGACATGTGTCGCCCTCCCATTCGTCACAACACTTACGTTTTCCGACAATTTCATAATTCCGATAAATTTACAAGTCTCAAATCCTAACACTTGTGAGTTCTTATTTACGTTCTTAAAACATGTCCTGAAATTACGGGGTGTAACACTTTATTAATAAACGGATTTCATATATCATAAATTGGACGTTCGATATCCAAGAAACGAACATGATTAAATATTTAAGTAAGACTATCAAAATCAAAGGATGGAGTCCTAAAGTGAAAGAAAAAAAACTGAAGAAAAAGGGGTCATCTTCCTCAGAAGAAACCTTCAATTCAAAAGCAGAAACCAGAAGGAAGCTCCTAGAAGCTTTAGCAAAATTAGAAGATGACGAAGATGTGGCATCTAACCACAGTGAGGCAGACAACGGCGGCATGTTAATCCCACGAGGAATCGCACAAGCCTACGCAGATGCGTATCTCCTAAAGTAAAGCAGATAGTGACACTTTCCTCTTCGGAAAAGCAGAAGACATGAAGCAGACATAAAGAAGAAAAAGACATAAAGAAGACACGAACGTTTGCCCTTTCGAAAAAGCAAAAGACGGCCTTTCAAAAAAGCAGGAGACAAGGAATCTTAGCCTCCCACTTGTTTTAATCTTAACCATCCACCTGTTAGGATGATGATTCATTCGAGGCCTATTTAAGGCTCTCAACTTGTAACTTGTAAGGCATTCGGAAATATCCCTCTCTCTCTATATATCTCCCTGCCTGATCTTATGTATTTTTCCATGCTTTGAAATAAAATTGTAAGTTTTATTATTTACTACTCCTTTACTTTTTGTATTATAAATTGATAATCTTATTCTGCTTTTGGAGTTCAACGATGGGTCGGGTTATGGACTCATTTCGGGTCAGTCGGTAGTATGGAATTGGGTGATGTCAGTTGGATATGGTCCCGCTATGTGATAGGGTCACGAGGATGCAAGACCCAAGTCTAGTTAATCGTTTACGGGTTCGTGGACGCATTCCACCGGAACCAGGGCGTAAGGGCCGAGAAGAGCCTTAACGGGAATGCAAGTAGCATAATGGCCAAGTTTGGATAGTAACTCCTAGGATTGGAGAATAGAAACAATATTTGAGATTTTGTACGTGTACTAAAATAAGTTTGGAAGTACGAGAAAGTATGATCATAAGAAAGGAAGGAACAAGGGTTAAAAGAACTATAGTGATTATAGTTATGAGTAATGAAGGTGCGTAGAGAAAATTTATTTTAGGCCATGAGTGGAGGTTAACTATGATGATACACACGCCTTAGGTTCAGTAACACTGTCCATAGGTTCTCGTGATTTAAATGCCACTAGTATTAGAGTTTACACCGGTTGGTAAACTAAGCTAGGCAGATTATAGATTCATGTCCCAACTAGTTTGGTGACTAAGTGAGACAGAGAAGGGAAGTAACACGGGGGAAACACATCAGTTAGTTGAGTAGGAGTTCGATTGAAGGATTCAGGTAGTGTTAGTCCCATGACATCGAATACGACAGGGCCATCCCTTTATGCGGAAAAAAAAGAAAGGAATTTCTAAGGATCTCGTTTTTGAAGACTGTAACCTTCGAATTTTGTGAGAAGGGACCGTGAATGGAAGGTCCATTGATATGTTTACGTATGTTATATGGTGTCCATGTGTGGCATCGTTGGTCTTGTGGAGTATTGATTGATAGGCATAGTATAGAGACTGTGTCGGAGTTTGTATATCTTGACAACCGACTAAGAACATTCGGGGACGAATGTTTCTAAGAGGGAAAGAATGTTACACCCCGTAAGTCCATGACATGTATAAGAGAATAGACGCGAGAACACAAGACTTGAGAAATTGGTACGAAAGGAATAATTGTTTTTCCGACGGAAAATCTTCCGAACGTCGGAAAGGAAAAATGTTCGTTGAGGAGAATTAGATTCTCAAAATACATTATTTGAAGAGTATGGAACTTATTAACATTATGGAAATTTATTTTTTTACGGATTTGGTCACGTGGGGCCCACCCGAGGAATTTTACGTTTTGTGGGGCCCACGAGGGTTACGAAATTTTATGGAAGAATGGGAGGGAGACACGTGCCACCCCCCCCCCCCCCTCACATGGTCTTGGGCGAAATGGGACAAGGTTAAAATGGCTAATTATTTAATCTCCTCCATCCAAACCACACAAGTGTTGTGATCTAAGCCCTCCATTGTGTTATAAATACTACACTAGTGCAAGACTAAGTCTCCAACACTTAGAAAAAAATCACAACATTTCTTGTTCTTCATAGTTGCTCTCGGGTTTGGCCATGAACCCACATAAAAAATTTCAGTTTGTGGTTCTTTATTCACAAGACTTTAACACAAGGTCCCTAAGGGTATTGTAAGGATATCTCAATAGAAATATTTCGGAAAAACGACGTTTTCACGTTAGTCGCAAGGCGAAAACCTAAGTCGTTTTCATAGTTTTGGATTGGAAATGGAAGAGAAGTTGGTTGTGAACTTCTAAAGGCTTCAAATAGCGGATTGGAGCGGAAAGGAAAGGAGCTAAGAATTGCTAAGGAGCGACTTTGAATCTTGGAAATTATAAGGGCTTATAAAGGTAACAAACTTATTGTTTTAGTAATTAAGATTACTTATTGTTGTAGCTATGGATATTAGCAAGAATTAGGTATATAGTATGAAGTTTGATAAGTATATTGGCTATTGGAACCCTAATCCGAAAACTAGTATGTTTAGCCTTTAAGATTTCAATTCAATTTGATTATTAGTTTAGTCGTCGCATGTTATATAAAGAAGGAATTATAGTTGTTAAAGTTGTTTATGACTATATAACATGTTAGACCTAATAACTTGGATTGAAAAAGAATTGGAAAGGACTTTGTGTTGTACATGTTAGCCGAGAATGACTTTGGATATTAAACTACTTCGTATGAATTGTGGGGCAGAATTTTACACGTATTGTAAGACGTGTAATCCCATTTGATTGGTTGATGTATTGAGCCTTAAATGTGGCATGTTGATTATTGATTATCGGGCCTTGAAAAAGGTGGAAAAGTATGTAGAAATAAAGGAGGTGCTGCCCGATTTTCCGTAGAATAATAGACCGTATACTTAGTATTATTCTATGTTAGAAACTAGAAATTGATAGTCGTGTTGTGGCCATTATAGGTTGACACTTCTACGTGCGGCGTATTCGACATAGCTTGTGGATTAAGCCGAAAGGTATGTGAACCATCTCCTCGTCTTCTAGCATGATTCCTTATGGTAAAGTAAGTAAGTCCTACTCCTTAAATGATCCATTCCTTGATTGTACTTGGATTGCCTAATATAAAAGTTGTTCTATATACTTCCTTGATTGTACTTTGGATTATTAAATTGTAAGTTGTTATAGTCCATTACCTTAATGAAGTTTGGATTTTCAAAAGTGAAAGTATTTTACTTAAAGTACATAGTCTTGAAAGGGATGTGGTTTCCAAATCTTTTGGCTAGTGCCTTAGTTCCAAAACCTAAAGGTTGTTATAATGACTTTAGGGGAGTCAAAGGAGTGATTTACTTAATTGATTTAAAAAGAAGAGAAATGACATGATTTAAAGTTAAGAGACTTGAAGTATTTTGAAAGTTATGTAACTTGATTTCTAAAGTATATGATACTTGGTTTTAAAAGTATAAGTCTCTTGGTTATAAAAAGAATGAATTGGTCTAAAACCATAAAGGGTTATAACGTTTTTATGTGAAGTTGGTTATAACGGCTTTATGGAAGGTTAAGAGAGTTGTCTATTTTGATTGGTAGGCATGACTTGCCTAGATTGTGTAAATTGAAGTTACTTGATTTCAAAGCCTTGAAATGAATTTCTAAAAAGTGTAGTAACTTATTTTGAAAAATAGACATGTCTTGATACTACGGGTGTTAGTATCTTGGGGTTTTACATAAAAATGAGTCTTTTGAAAAGAATGTATGTACGTAGTACTTTGGCTTGTTTAAATGAGAATTTTTCCATTTGTGCCTTGATAGTACTTTGGCTTGTTTAAATGAGAATTTTTCTATTTGTGCCTTGATAGTACTTTGGCTTGTTTAAATGAGAATTATTCTATGTGTGCCTTGATAAGTACTTTGGCTTGCTTAAATAAGGATTTCTCTTGGTTTATGTAAAAAGAAGGCATGGTAATTGTCTTGGTTTGTAAAGGCATGGCATTGTCTTGGTTTATGTAAAAAGGAAAGGCATGGTATTGTCTTGGTTTATGTAAAAAGAAGGCATGGTAATTGTCTTGGTTTGTAAAGGCATGATATTGTCTTGGTTTATGTAAAAAGGTAAGGCATGGTATTGTCTTGGTGTGAAAGGCATGGTATTTTCTTGGTTTGCTTGCATATGGGTTGCTCATATAGACATTCGTGCAAGTGTCATATTTCCACATCTCTGCGTCCCTCCATAAAGGGATGGCAACTTGTTTCAAGGATACCATGGGTTAGCTCCCCATGGGGGTGAGTGGTACACACTCACGGCGGGTCGGTATTTGACTCGGGCGGGTTAAATTCCCGGGATATATATATATATAAGCCATGTATTAGCTATCTGTGATGCGAGTATCGTGTACCGATGACTCATTGCGGGTCCACATGACCTAAGCGGGTGAAATAGTCCTATGATAGGTTGAATTATAACACAGAGGGTGGTTGACCCTGGCACTGGCACGACCTTCATGTTTTGAAACGGTAGTGATTTCATTAATGAAAGGGTGCAGTGTGTGTATGACTTAAAGTGGAACAGTTGGTCTCATTGTTAAAAAGTATAACTTAAAAAGGTAAAAATGATTGCATTACTCTCATGATTGCAAGGTTCAATGTGCTTATTGATGTTATATTATATCATGGACTGTCGACAGTGAGGAAGGATTCCACGGGCATGATTGATGTTATGGGCATGAGACCCATGGTTATATTTGAGTAATGACTTTGAGGGCATGCGTCTCTGACTTGATATGACTGCTTATGTATTGTGTATTGTAGGTTGGATATCATACATGTCTCCTATTTTGAATAGACTGTTATGATTTAGTTACAGTACTTACTGTTTCACATACTTGGTACATTCTTCGTACTGACCTCCTTCGGGGGGCTGCGTTCATGCCGCAGGTTTAGGTACGCAGTTTGGTGATCTGCAGGTGTAGGACCCTGCTCCGAGTTTTTGGATAGCTCCATCTGTTCAGGAGTTTATCGTTTTGGTATAGATCCTTCAGTACAGGCTTTGTACAGTTTTGGGTACGGCGGGGCCTTGTCCCGTCATATTTCAGTATAACTCTTAGAGGTTTGTATTCATATGTGGGATTGGACTCGTGTACAGTGTAGTGTCTGTTGATTATGTATATTATATGATGGCCTTGTCGGCTTTGCCCTTGAATGTTCATTGTTTTTTGTTTTTAAAAATGAAGTGTTGTTTAGTTCCACAGTTTACTTGTGTCAGTTAAGTAAAAGGGTGCCCAGGTAGGGCACTAGTCACGGGCCCGGGGTTCGGGGCGTGACAGTTATAAAAGGAATGAATTTGTCCAAGACATAAAGAGTTATAACGACTTTATGGGAAGTTGGTTATAACAACTTTATGGAAGGTTAAAAGAATGGTTTTCTCTAGTAATGTAAACAAAGAAATGACTTGAAATAAAGAAGGGCAATTTGATTTAAAGGTACCAATTGCTTAACGTTTTAAAGTAAGGCACTTGATTTAGAAGCCTAGAAATGTATTTCTAAAAATGTAGTGACTTGTTTGAAATGTAGACATGCCTTGATACTACGGGTGTTAGTATCTTGGGGTTTTATATGAAAATGAGTCTTTTGAAAAGAATGGAAGTACATAGTATTGGGTTAAATTCCCGGATTTTTAATGACATGTTAGTGCCTTAATTTTGAATAAAAATGAGAATGCTTAATAATTAAGGCTAATATAAAGTTAAGGGATTTCCTAACTTGCTATGATATTTATGATAAGCCGGTAGTACTTATGTTATGTATGGTAAGCCGGTGGTGCTTATGTTATGTATGATAAGCCGGTGGTGCTTATGTTATGTATGATAGCCGGTTGTGCTAGTGATGTATTATTTTATTACGGGGTCATTCCCCGGGCTTGTTGCATTTGCATATTTCGTGGATTTGCTCCCCATGATGCGAGGAATACCTCATGCGAGTCCGTAGGGCTTATGCGGTTGAAATAGTCCTATGCGGGGCATACCAGTCCTATGCGAGGATATTACCTCATGCGGGTCTATACGACCTATGCGGGCGGATACAGTCTATGCGAGGAAATTACCTTATGCGGGTCCATACGGCCTATACGGGTGAAATAGTCCCAGGAGTAGGATTGCCAAATGATACTATGTGTTGGTGGCCCTAAGTTGATCATAGGCTTCCTATTTTTATGCAGTATACCTTTCTGGGCAGACTTATGTGACTTTATCGCGTCCCAGATTGGGCCGGGCAGTGTACCTGTTACATCACGTAAGTCCAGGACATGTATAAGAGAATGTACGTAAGGAATCAAGACTTGGAAATTGGTACGAAAGAAAGAATTGTTTTTCCGACGGAAAAATCTTTCGAACGTCGGAAAGGAAAAATGTTCGTTGTTGAGAATTGAATTCTCAAAATGTATTATTTGAACAGTATGGAACTTATTAACATTATGGAAATTTATTTTTACGGATTTGGTCATGTGGGGCCCACCCGAGGAATTTTGCGTTTTGTGGGGCCCACGAGGGTTACGGAAATTTTATGGACGAATGAGAGGGCGACACGTGGCACCCCCACATATGGTCTTGGACGTTTTTAACAAGGATAAAATGGTCATTGACCATGGTAGAAGATAAGTCTTCAAAGCTTGATATTATTGACCAAAGTCAACTTGCCACTTGGGCTTGATCCTAGTGAAACTCATCTTAGCCACCCATTTGTTTAAGTCTTGGCCCTCCAATGTGTTATATAAGCATACTACTAGTGCAAGACTAGCTCTTCAACACTTAGAAAAAATCACACATTCTTGTTCTTGCTAGAGACCTCTCGGGTTCACTCTCCTCTCCACACAAAAAATTTGTAGTTTTGATCCTTTATTCACAAGACTTTAAACCAAGGTTCCTAAGAGTGTTGTAAGGTTATCTCAATAGAAAGATTGCGGAAAAACGACGTTTTCACGTTAGTCGCAAGGCGAAAACCTAAGTAGTTTTCCTAGTTTTGGATTGGAAATGGAAGAGAAGTTGGTTGTGAACTTCTAAAGGCCTCAAATAGCGGATTGGAGCGTAAAGGAAAGGAGCTAAGAATTCGCTAAGGAGCGACTTTGAATCTTGGAATTTTTTTAAAGGCTTATAAAGGTATACATTTTGTCGTTTTAGTAGTTAAGACTTACTTATTGTTGTAGCTATGGATATTAGCAAGCATGAGTTATATAGTATGAAGTTTGATAAGTATATTGGCTATTGGAACCCTAATCCGAAAACTAGCATGTTTAGCCTTAAGATTACAATTCGAGTTGATTATTAGTTTAAGTCGTCGCATGTTGTATAAAGAAGGAAATTGTAGTTGTTTATGACTATATAACATGTTATAACTTAGAACTTGGAATTGGAAAAAGATTGGAAAAGACTTTGAATTGTTGGTTATGTTGTTGGCCGAGAATGGCTTGAATATGGAACTACTTCGTATTAATTGTGGGGCGGAATTTTACACGTATTGTAAGGCGTGTAATCCCCTTTGTTTGGTTGTTGTTTTGAGCCTTAAATGTGGCGTGTTGGTTATTGTATTCGGCCTTGAAAAAGGTGGCAAAGTGAGTAGAAACAAAATAAGTGCTGCCCGATTTTCCGTAGAATTAGAGACCGTATACTTAGTATTATTCTACGTTAGAGACTAGAAGTTGATAGTCTTGTTGTGACCATTATAGGTTGACACTTCGTGACGGCGTATTCGGCTTAGCTTGTGGATTTAGCTGAAAAGGTATGTGAACTATCTCCTCTTCTAGCATGATTCCTTAAGATAAAGAAAGTATGTCCTACTCCTTAAATGATCCATTCCTTGGTTGTATTTGGATTGCCTAAAATAGAATTCGTTCTATGTACTCCCTTGATTGTACTTTGATGTTTAAATTGTAAGTTGTATAATCCATTTCCTTAGTGAAGTTTGGATTCTTAAAAGTGAAAGTATTTTACTTAAAGTACATAGAGTCTTGAAAAGGAAGTGGTTTCCAAACCTTTTGGCTAGTGCCTTAGTTCCAAAACCTAAGGGTTGTTGTAATGACTTTAGGGGAGTTAAAGGAGTGATTTACTTAATTGTTTTAAGAGAGGAGAAATGACATGATTTAAGAGAAGTAACTTGTTTTAAAGGTGTGAGTTACTTGAGGTTTAAAAGTAGAAGAAACTTGTTTTCTAAATATTAAGAGACTTGAAGTATTTTGAAAGTTAAGAAACTTGATTTGTAAGTATGTGATACTTGGTTTTAAGTATAAGTCTCTTGGTTATAAAAAGGAATGAATATGTCTAAAACCATAAAGGGTTATAACGGCTTTATGGGAAGTTGGTTATAACGGCTTTATGGAAGGTTAAGAAAGTTGTCTATTTTGATTATTAGGCATAAGTTGCCTTGATTGTGAAAATTTGAAGTTACTTGATTTCAAGCTTTGAAAAGAGTTTTCTAAAAGTGTAGTAACTTACTTTGAAAAATAAACACACGTTGATACTACGGGTGTTAGTATCTTGGGGTTTTACATAAAAAAAAGAGTCTTTTGAAAAGAATGTACGTACGTAGTACTTTGGCTTGTTTAATTGAGAATTATTCTATGTGTTCCTTGATAAGTACTTTGGCTTGTTTAATTGAGAATTATTCTATGTGTGCCTTGATAAGTACTTTGGCTTGTTTAATTGAGAATTGCCATTGTGTGCTGGTGATAGCATTTGAGTACAAGTATTATGTTTTATTACGTTGCCACGACTCTCGGTTGGAGGGTCGGCTCTCTTGTTGTAAGTTTACTTGGACGTACCGACAGTGATGTGGGATTCCACGGGTATGTTTCCATTATTTGTGTTACCCTATGGTCATTCTTATACGATGTGGGATTCCGGGACATGCGACCACGAGGGATACTCCTTGGACATGCTTATACGATGTGGGATTCCGGGGCATGTGACCAGGAGGTGGGTTAGATTCCCGGATATGTTTGTGTTACCCTATTGTCATGCTTATACGATGTGGGATTCTGGGGCATGCGACCACGTGGGATATTTTTATGGATTAGCCCTCCATGAGATTTAGTAGCGAGTTGGATCGGTAGTTAGCTCCGTACTTGCCCTTCGATTGATAGCGAGTTGGATTTGGTAGATAGCTTTCGTACTTGCCCCCGTCAGTGCTATTGCACAGTTTGGTACGATAGGCTCCGGTAGATAGCTTGCGCACTTGCCCCGGTCATATCTCGTTCTGCAGGTTCGATCTGGTAGTTAGCTTTCGTACTTGCCCCCGTCAGTTGTTGACGCATGTTGGATCTGGTAGTTGGCTTTCGTACTTGCCCCCGTTCGTTTTATGATACAGGTTGGATCTGGTGGTTCATTTTCCTACTTGGCCCGTACAGTTTTTAGGACAAAGGTGGGACTTGGTGTTCATGTATGCTTATTGGTGTTATATTATATCATGGACTGCCAGCAGTGAGGAAGGATTCCACGGGCATGATTGATATTATGGGCGTGAGACCCATGGTTATATTTTAGTAATGACTTTGAGGGCATGCGTCCCTGACTTGATATGACTGCTTATGTGTTGTGTATTGTAGGTTGGCTATCATACATGTCTCCTGTTTTGTTTAGACTATTATGATTTCATTCTGATGCTACTTCATCGTTTCACATACTTGGTACATTTTTCGTACTGACCTCCTTCGGGGCGCTGCGTTCATGCCGCAGGTTTAGGTACGCTGTTTGGTGATCGGCAGGTGTAGGTGTTACACCCCGTAGTTCCAGAGTATGTATGTGAGGACGTACGTACGAGAATACGACAGTAATTTTAGAAAGGAAGAAAGATGTGATTTTTTCGACGGAAAAGTTTCCGGTTTTTGTGAAGTAAAAAGGTTCGTTAATGGGAATTGGATTCCCAGATTTGGTATTCGGACTTTTTGGAATATTTTAGAAGTATTGAAATTTTAAATTCCGGAATTGGTCACGTGGGGACCACGAGAGAATTTACGGTTTTGTGAGGCCCACTTTATTTTAGGATTTTTGGCATTACGGATATTTTCGGAAAATGAAATATTTTGGACCAATGGGAGGGCGACATGTGTTACCCTCAAGTGGACGGTTTGGTGGTCAATGTTTGGCACGTTTTTAATGTTTTAAAGGGCTTAAACATTTGGTCAATGTTTTGTAGATATTTGTGGAGTAGATAGATAAGGTGGGACCCACACAACACTTGTCCAAATCTCCACCACACACTTGCTTGAATCATGGCCCATCATTGTTCTATAAATACCCCCCCTAAGTGCAAGACTTCTTCATCCACAAAACAATTTCCAAGTCTTAAAATACTCCCTCCCTTTGATGAAGTTCTCGTCCCACACCCCTCTCCCTTAACCAAACTTTGTCCAAAAATTCTTAAACTCTTAAGTGTTATTCCTTAGTGTATTAGGAAGATTGTTAACCAAAAGTTAGAAAAAATTTCACACCCTAGCCCTAAAGCCTCACCTTGGCCGAGAGTTGTGAGGACAAGAACCTTAGTGTTATTCACTTGTTTAGGTTGGTTCTTAAAGAGGAGTTGGTTAGGAGCGTATAAGGGTTGCTTGGAGCGGGTTGGAGCGCATGGAGTAGGAGCTAAACGTTGCTCAGGATCGACATTAAAACTTGGATAATTTTGGGCTTGTCGAGGTAAATATCTTTGTCCTTCTATTGTAATTGGAGATTACATATCGTAGTAGTTTAGAATTAAGTATAAGATATATAGAAGGCTGGTAAAGAAGAGAATTGAACTGTACTTACATAGGGTTGTATTTCTGATGAGACTTGTAGTTTGTGAGTAGGGAAGTCTTGCCCAATTTTAGTAGAATTAAGAACCTTCTGCTTAGAATGTTCTACAGAGTAGTCTAGACGTTGATAGACTTATATGACCGTTATAGGTTGAAGTACTGCGAGTAGCGTATTCTACTTGAAGGGTGGAAAAGGCTAGCAGGATTACGAAGATTTGGAGCTTTTGCTATTTGTCGATAATCGTCGCGAGGTATGTGAACCTCTTCCTATCTTTTCTAGCATGATATGTTGTGAACTATGTAAATGCGGTAGACGCATATGTGTTAAATGAATTTGGTTGGTTTAAAACATAAAGTGTTATAACGGCTTTATGGGAAGTTGGTTATAACAACTTTATGTGGGCAAAGAAATGGTTTGTTGTTTTTAAAAGATAAAAGACTGGATGTGAATTAATAAGGACTTGGGTTGTGTTAAAAAGTGGTGAAACCGTTTTAATGAGAAATGGGTAATTGGGTTTTAAAAGGAATAATGTTATATTGATTTCGGAAATGAGAACCAGATTTAACAAACCACTGCAGCGTTAATAAAGGAAAATGTATTGACTAATTAATTATTATTAAAACCAGTAGAAACCTCCATCTGCATAGAAGCGAAGATAAGACAAAATTGTATTACATTTTCTAGATCATGGCTGCTTTAATAAGATTGTTATAAACAAGAATAACCTACTCACACATAAGGCATATGTTACTCAAATTGTTTTAAAAGAGAATTATGTTATTAAGTGATTAAGACTATGAACTACGAAACCTTTCGAAAATAAGAGACTTGAGTATTTGAAATTAGGCAAACTTGAACTTTTGGAAAAGAAGGTTGTTACTTGTCTTTAAAAGGGAAACTATTTTGGTTTACTTAAGATAATAGTTACTCTGTTTTGGATACTACAGTGTTGGTATCGGGTGACTTCTTGTGAAAGAATGGATATTTGTAAGGAATTGAAGTATGGTAATTTGCTTGTGCTTGCTTGTGATAGCCTTGTTGTGTGAAAAGTTGTATTCCTATGCTCTGGCGTCTCTCGATGGAGGGCGGTATATTGTTGTTGTTACATGGACATGTATACGCAGATGAAGAATTAGGGGCATGCGGCCACGCTGGCGGGTTAATCACGGTATATTGTTATTGTTGTTACATGGACGTATGCATGCAGATGAAGAATTCGGGCATGCGGCTACGGCGGGTTAATCACCGGTATATTGTTATTGTTGTTACATGGACATGTCTGCACGATGAAGAATTAGGGGCATGCGGCCACGCGGGTTAATCACGGTATATTGTTATTGTTGTTACATGGACGTATGCGCACGATCGCAGTCGGGGCATGTGGCCATGCGGCAGGGTTGATTACCCGATATATTGTTATTGTTGTTACATGGACATGTCTGCGCGTCTGCGAATTAGGGGCATGCGGCCCGTGCGGCGGGTTAATCACCCGGTATATTGTTATTGTTGTTACATGGACATGTCTGCACCGATGAAGAATTCCGGGGGCATGCGGCCATGCGGCGGGTTAATCACCCGGTATATTGTTATTGTTGTTACATGGACATGTCTGCACCGATGGAGAATTCCGGGGGCATGTGGCCATGATGCGGGCATGATTGATATTATTGGCGTGAGACCCTTAGTTATATTTGAGTGATGACTTTGAGGGCGTGAGTCCCTGCTTTGACATGACTGCTTTTATGTCGTGAACTGTAGTTTGGTTGTCATACATGTCTCCTGTTTTATTTAGACTGTTATGATTTCGTTTATAGTATTTTCAGTTTCACATACTTGGTACATGTTATCGACCTCCTTGAAGCTGCGTTCATTCCGCGGTAAGGTACACGATTGTTGATCCTCGCTCATAGGATCACGATTCGTTTTGGGAAGCTCCGTTTCTCGGAGGCTTATCTTTAGTATAGTCCTGTCGTTGTAGGTACTTACATTCAGGGGTATGGCGGTGCCCTGTCCCGTCATTGTTGTTATAACACTCTTAGAGGTCTGTAGTACTGTTGTGGGCAGAGTTGTAAATGTTGTAACTGTTCAATTTCTGTATATATGCAAGAAGGCAACCGTTTTGGTTGGCCTGTTTTATTATCATATCTCTTGTTTCATGTTTAAGTTTTACTTAGCTGATTTTCTCGATGTTGTATCACTAGGGTGCAGGGTAAGGCACGATCCACGGGCGAGGGTGGTCGTGACAAAAGTGGTATCGAGTAGTTAATCCTCGGAAAGTGTCTCTGAGCCGTGTCTAGTAGAGTCTTGATTATCGATGTGTTGTGCACCACATCTATAATCGAGGAGGTTCTGAGACATTTAGGATTGGTTTCCATTCTTCTCATTACGAGATCGTGCCTTAGAGGCGTGTTATAGGTTGGACCCCTCGACGTATTTCGTTTTACGATTATGCCTCTGCGTAAGCGGCAGGGCCCAGATGGGCAAGGCGTGAGGAGGCGCTAATAGGATCTGAGAGTACGAGCGCGAGCCGGTCATTACGAGATAGTGCTTGACGGCGAGTTTTGCGCGCCGCCCGGCCCAGCGAGTTTAGAGCGCGGCGGTGCTGCTGAGACCACAATACGAGCCTCGGTCCACGGCTGGAAGCGGAGAGGTTGGGTACAAAGATAGCGATTCTTGGCGGGATCGTGGCGAACATGAGATAAATTTGGATCACGGCAATTCGATTCAAGTAGTACCCATGGTTCACGAGATCGGATAGTTTGAGGCTACGAGACTTTACGAGTTGTAGCCCGAGTTCTACGGGTCGAGGCACGAGGATGATCCGAGGAGTTCATCAAAGCGATTCTGACGGATCGTGAGTGATCAGGGCTTCGGAGACCGAGTCAGTGGTCTTAGGTTCACATCGGCTGCGTGATACTGCAGTCGACTAGTTTGATTCGTGGGAGCTGTCACGGGGAGAGTATGCACTTCCAGCCGTATGGGACGAGTTCTCAGGGGAATTTCTTACACATTTCTTGCCTCCACAAATGAGGAGGGCTCGGGCCGACAGATTTTTGACGTTAAGACAGACCAGGCGTACGGTTCGGGAGTACAATGTGGAGTTTGACTCATTGGCTCGGTATGTCCCCGCGTTAGTAGCTGATATGGAGGGCCAGTACACCGCCACGCCACGGGCTCGATGACTACTTGGCGAGGCTTGTTGGTGTAGCTCTTCAGGGCATGGACATTGCCCGCATGCAGCTTATGCACTTGGATGTGAGGCGGAGAGGTCGGCGGAATGGCGAGATCGGCGAAGAGGCGGGGACAGCGAGGTCCTTTGGTGACTTTCGGCGAACGCCTCCGGCGATCTAGTTATGCACCTTCGCCAAGATCTGAGTGGTCCTCCACAACCTTGAGCGTCCAGGTATTCGAGGCGGTCGAGCTCGAGGTTGAGTTTTCGAGGAGTAGGGGTGTTGGCCAGGTGCAGCCACCACTACCTCGGTGTGGTCGATGTGGTAGACCGCATTTTGGGGAGTGTCGTGGTGCCAAGGGAGCTTGTTATTTTGCGGCAGCAGGGCCATTTTGCGAACTGTCCGACGGGGTATACGGATGTTACGACTCGGCCTTGAGGATCTATGGTGGTTCATCACCTTACGGTATCGCCTGCAGTGGGCCTATGACTAGAGTGAAGCGGTAGATACAGGTATATCCTTAACCCTCTAGAGATTAGTATGCTTGATATGATGATTTTATGTTGAATGTTATGTTTGGATAGCATTGTGTAAAATTGTGATCTAGAGAACATGGGTAGTTGAAAAGGTAAGTATGGGGGTATGGAAGGTGTGAACCTTAGAATATTACACGTCGAGACCTTAGATGTAAGGTCGTCTCGAGTAGACGATTTTGCGGGTGATCCTTGTCAGAAAGCATTATATACATAGGGTGTACCTGTTACACCCCGTAAATTCAAATATAAGATAAGTCGGCAATCATGTGTCGAGCGGATTTTAAGTCTTATTTGGAGTGTGGTACCCCAATTTTTTTTTAGATGTATGGGGTGTTTAGCAAGCCTAGTATAAAGTTGGATGAGTCTAGTGTCCAACGCGACAAACCGCTCGTCGATAGGACATCGGAGCGGAGAGGTATGGGCGTTAGAAATTCTGTAAGCTGGCGTAGAGGAAGGATTTTCGTATCAAGCGTCTCAGCGCCGCGGCGCCGTCAGCAGGGACGGGGCACCACTAATCCTGAAAATCCTCAGAGGTATCGGCGCCGCGGCGCCGACTGCAGGGCCGCGTCGCCAATGCGGAAAATTTTCTGCGGGAATTGCTTAAAACAGGGGATATTTTCGAAAAGGGCCTATGGGAGGGTGACAAGTGTCCCTCCCATCTTGTTGACCACGAAAAGAGCCCTATTTTAAGACCAAGTCTTGAAAGACTTGGTCATTTCACCTTTGAACACCTAAAAACCCCTCTCCCCTTCTCTCTTGAGATTTGAGAAAAACCTAGCTTAGTGGGTGTTGTTGGAGCGGCGGTAAGAAGACAAAGTGCTGGTAAGCTTTTGGGAAACTCACAAGGACGAGTTTGACGGGAATAGAAGTTGAAGAAAGAGAGCTTTAGTGGGCTAACCCAAAGGTAAGAGATTTCCTCTCCCCTTGGAAATTGATAGTAATCTTTGTTAAAGTTGATATTGGCCACGTGAACCATGTTTTAGATTGTTATGTATAATAGGTTTTTGTCACGACCCGTTCCGGGGCCCGTGACTGGTGCCTTACCCGGGCACCCAAGTAGTCATACATCAGAGAAATCAGCGGAATATAAAACAACCAAGATATGAATCAGTATAAATAAGACACAGTTTCTGGGAAAAAGTTGCCTTTCGGCATATATGTATAAAAATACCCCAAAATGAACAGTTACATCCCAACCTTACAACAGGTCTACAGACCTCTAAGAGTTTAAAACAACAATGGCGGGACAGGGCCCCGCCATACCCCTGAATGCAAATATCTACAACGACAGGGGACCATACCAAAATGCTAAGCCTCCGGAGAAACGGAGCTTTTCCAACGCCGAAACGGTGATCCTAAGAACGGGGGTCAACAGTAGGAGTACCTCTACCTGCGGCATGAACGCAGCCCCCCGAAGGAGGTCGATCTGGTACCAAGTATGTGGCGAAAATACTTGTAAATGAAATCATAGAAGTCTATATAAAGCAGGAGACATGTATGATAACCAAAACTACAGTTCACAATAAATAAGCAGTCATGTCAAGTCAGGGACTCACGCCCTCAAAGTCATCACTCAAATGTAACAATGGGTCTCACGCCCACATCAATCATGCCCGTGGAATACCTTCCTCACTGCCGGCAGTCTATGATATAAAAGCACCAAGGAATACACATGAACACCAGGTCCTACCTGTGTCATCATAAAACCGTACGGGGTAAGTACGAAGGCATAGCCGACTACTAAAACCCACAGTACAAACAAGGTCGTAAACTGTATCATGAGATCTGTCTAGACCGTCACATGATCAAAGCTGGCCACTCGCCCGCAGTATCTAATGTGCGCGTCTAGCCCTGGAACTTCCCGTAGCTCCGCATGGGCCACTCCAATGGCCCGCATGAGGTATTCCCCGCATCGAGGGTAGCTACTCCCCGGCGTCTGGACTCGCCGTCCGCGTAGCCACAAAGACCGCATGACCACAAGGCGCATACTAACACGGAACTCCGCGATTCGCATAGGCCATACAGACCCGCATAAGGTATTCTCGAATCATAGGTCCCACAGACCCGCCTGAGTCTACCCCGCATCGGAGGGCAGCTTAACCCCCGGAATCATGAGTGATATAATACTAACATAACAGCTTACCGTTAAACAACCTAAGCACAACAAGGGAAAACCCCTTTACACAAACATCACAAGATACTAACTCACGTAGCATCCTAACATGTTTACTTATCAAGTCAACAAGAAAGTATTACAAGACTATCACAAATCAATACAATTAAGTTATTCACACAAGGTACTTTCTACATTATGTTAACAAGTTCGGGTTTTTAGCCCCAAAGTACTTCATGTATTACTCTTTTAAAAGATTCGTTTCTTTCACAAAGGTCACACAATACCCGTAGTATAAAATAGAGTAATTATCTTTTGAAGTAAATCAAAACACTTCTCTTTGTAAAATCAAGTAACAACATTCTTTTCCCAACGTTCAAGTTTGCCTAGTTTCAATTACTCAAGTTTCTCATTTTTGAAAGGTTTCGTAGTTCATAGTTTTAATCCTTTAAACCAATTTGAGAAACATATACCTTATGTGTGAGTAGGTTATTATTGTTCATAACAATCTTATCACAGCAGCCATGATCTAGGAAATGTAATATCATTTTGTCTCATCTTAGCTCCTATGCAGATGGAAGTTTCTACTGGTTTTAATAATATTTTATTAGTCAAAACATTTCCCTTTATTAGCGCTGATGTGGTTTGTTCGACATTCATTCTGATCGGTAAAACATCATTCCTTTTGAAAACCAAAAATACTCATTACTCACGAATGAGGTTTCACACTTTTTAACAAAATTCACATTAGTATAATTAAGTCAAGTCTCTTATTTTCTTAAATCAATAAATCATTCTTTTTATCACTCTTAAGCCGTTATACCTAACTTCCCATAAAGCTAGTATAACTCTTAAGCTTTTAAAACCAAGTGTTACTCTTCTTTCAGAAAGGTTTCTTAATTCTTTTGAACTATTTCGGATTCTTTTTATTCAGGCTTAAGTCAAAAGACATTGCCATAATTATTATTCAGGATTAAGTCCGAAGACATTACCGTAATTATTATTCAGGCTTAAGTCCGAAGACATTGCCGTAATTATTAATCAGTTAACACACGTACGTCTACCGTACTATATACATATTCTTTAAAATATCATGCTCAAGAGGATAGGAAGAATAACATACCTTCTCGGCGAGATCCACTTGCCAAGTTGAATATGTCGCGCGCAGAGAATCGACCTATAACAGTCAAATACGTCTATCAACTTCTAGACTGTACTGTACAAAGCTCTAAGCAGAGGGTTCTATATCCTACGGAAAGTTGGGCAGCACTTCCCTACCCGGTGAGCTACTCAAGTCTACTGTGAAAACAGTCTATGTAAATCTGCTTTGATTATTCTTCTTTAAACCCTTCTACTGTGATATGATTCAATTCTATTCTTCATAACCTTAAGTATATAATACTTATTCCTATACTTCTACGGTATGTATATTCTAATTACAAAGGGAGGATAAGGTTATTTACCTCGATAAGCCCAATATTATCCAAGTATAAACGTCGATCCTGAGCGAGGTTTAGCTCCTAAATGCTGCGCTCCGATAGCCCCAAGAACCCAGAAGTTCTACACCACTTCTACTTAAATACTATAAGGGATTTGGGCTAGGGTATTTGGGCATTATAACAATACTTGGAAGACAACATTTCTACCAAGGGAGGGGGTAGTGTTTGGCTGGGGCTTGCTTTGGGGGCCTCGGCCAACTTTACTCAAGGGGGGGGGGGTGAGTAGGCTTTGGACGAAACAAGCTCAAGGGGGAGGGAAGGATTTTTCAAGACTTGGAAAGATTTTGTGGATGAAGAACTCTTCATCTTAAGAGGGGTATTTATAGGTCAAGACATGGCCAACCAATGGCCAAGATGATGCCAAGTGCAAGGCAAGTGTAGGGTGAGGATTTGGGCAAGTGTCCATTTTATCTACTACACAAAAATATCCTACCAACTCCATGACAAAATAGCCCACCCATTCGCCCTATAGGCGCCTCAAGTCCATCATTGGAGGTGACAAGTGTCACCCTCCCGTTGATCAAAATGTTTCGTCTCTCGGAAAAATCCGCAAAAATTAGAAATGACATAGCCGGAATTTACCTACGCGAGTTGTGTAAAGCGTTTAGTCGAAAACGACTCTGTCGGGCGTTGTGCACAAATAATATTCGGCCAAGCCACCAGGGGGTGACACGTGTCGCCCTCACTGCGTCAAAATATTTCATCTTAGAAAATATCCACAATGGCCAAAATCTCGAAAACAAAGTGGGCCCCACAAAACCGTAAATTTCTCCCGTGGGCCCCACGTGACCATTTCCGAAAATAAAATTCCATAATTCTCTAATATTCCAAGAAGTCCGAATACCAAATCTGGGAATCCAATTCCCATTAACGAACATTTTTCCTTCACAAACACCGGAAACTTTTCCGTGGAAAAATCACCTCTTTCTTCCTTTCCAATTTCAATGTCGTATTCTCGTACGTACGTCCTCGCATACATACCCTGGAACTACGGGGTATAACATTCTCCCCTCCTTAGAAACATTCGTCCCGAATGTTCCTTCTAAGTCTCAAAACAAACAGGCGCCAGTATAGTCCTTACTGCTATACTTACGGAAACAACCATGCCACACCTGGCCACAACACAACAAGCGCACATACTTATCTCCAAGTCCACGAGGAATCACCTCAATCACAAAAGCTCCTACTCGAGGTCTAAAAAGATACTCCCTTCGCACCTACTATTTACAAACGAAATGATCACACCTATGCCTGTAATACATGCTCGCTTCTTCCCTTACTCGTCGTACCCTTCTCGTACACTCGAACTCTTTCTCATAACTTACCATGTTTCTGGTACTGCTTCCCACTGACTTTGAGCTGCCAATAACCTCTTCTGGATATCTCCACCCTATCCACGCCCTGCTAAACAAGTACGAACCAACTATCTGCACCTTACTTACATCGAATCAATCGATCGGCAATCTTACACTAGCGCTTATAAAAAGGCTCCAAACGGCGACACCCGAATACTGAAACGGTAGCTATATAATACATACTCAACAAGAGGCGAAGAGTCCTTACAGCTACCCCCGAAATCCAAACGGCAGGGTGAATGCGACACTGAGACTCACCTGAGTTCCTAACCTTGCCTGGTAAAACTTCCAGAAAAGAAACAGCCGTAACTTGGGGCTCCACTGTCTACCATAAGGTGAAGGTAGGCACTTCGTGCAGCCTTACAACCTTCCTGAAATAATCATCTCACAACTTACTACCGAGTACACGGTTTGACTAAAAGATAAGACGGGTTGACCTCATCGGCCCGACTACTGGTCGAACGCATCCACGAACTCGTACGATGGTTAACTAAACTTGGGCCTAACACCCTCGTGATCCTAACACAAAGCGGGACCACCACAAACTGACCCCACCACCAAACAGGCCGCGGGTCGACCCGCCACATGGCCTCAACCCGACCCGGCAACACGCAAAACACTAGCTCCCTGATTCGGAACAATCTCACTAATCACGTTACGAAAACCTAGCGGTCTTCTAAGCTCAACTACCCTCTTTCATTTCACATCACTCAGGGACTTATCCCATAAATATATCTCACGTAAACTATGCACTTTGATAAGGGTCAAACATGAAATAATTCTTTTACCAAAGATGGCCTCGCCTCTAAGGTCTCTACGTATACATTCTAAGGCTCCCACTTTCTCTATCCCCCAATCTTTCCCGATTAACTAATCATGATTCCTAATCACAGTTAACACAATGCTATCTGAAAATAATACTTAAGATATTCACATCTTACTATACATAAAAAATATCTCTAGAGGGTTAAGGATATACATGTATCTACGATGTACTTCCCCTAGGTCGATCTAATCAATCCCGCCCTGCTGGGCGCATAGCTGGGGAAGGTGATAAACTAGCCACTGATCCCGAAGGCTGAGTCTCCACATCCGCACCACCCTTGGTCGGACAATTCCTCGCAAAATGGCCCTGCTGGCCACAAAAATAACAAACTGCCGAAGAAGCACGACACTCCCCCGAATGATACCTACCACAACGGCCACACCGAGGTGGGGGTGGCCTCCTCTGGCTAACACCCCTTTCTCTCCGCACCAGATCCATGGCCCGATCGGTAGGTGGGCCTCCTACTTGCATCCTTCCTCATAGAACATTCCCTATATGGCCACGACGGCGCAAGTAAAACAAACACCAATAAAAAGCGACATTTCCGGGATGGCGCCGCCACACTGTGAACATTGAGGAAAAATCAACCACGTGGAGGACACTCTGCCGGCGGGCGCATGTCTAATCTGCTGGCGAGGCGGTTCGCCTCGAGGTTACCAAATGATCACGCCAATCGGGCCCTCTTCTGCTGATCTTGGTTAATCTGTCGATCTCTACATCTCTCAGCCCGCTGCATATAATCCTGAACGCAAGCCTGGCTCATTCCTGACTGAAGAGCTACTTCTTCACAACCCTTCTTTAGATAATCATCAATATCCTTGGTATACCGGTACATAAAATACTCTCTGTTGCCAAATCCTTGCTAATGCGAGGCCGTCTCCTTCCAATCCATATTTTACGCTCCAAGCCGTGGGCGAAGGTCGGATGTCATGGCGCAGAGGAGCTATTGCTGTGCCAAACATTCTTCTTCTTTGGCGGCGCCTCGTAACTCCCCGCATGAAGCATCACCCCAGGTGATGATTGGGCCTGTGCCCTTCTAACTCTCTGAACTCCACTCGTAGCTCCCTCGGCTGCCTTGCCCTTCTGGGCCCGAGTTGCCTGGCGCGGAGGCATCACTGGTAAATGAAAGGAATACGTTAGAGGGGTCCAACTTATAACACAGCTCTAAAGCACGATCTCAGAGTGAGAAGAATGGAAACCAATCCTAAATATCCTATAGCCTCTTGATTATCGGTGTGTTGTGCACCACACCAATAATCAAGACTCTACTAGATCTGATGCGTAGACACTTTCCGAGGATTAATCGCTCGATACCACTTTTGTCACGACCGTTCGGGGCCGTGGATCGTGCCTTACCCGGGCACCCAAGTAGTCATACATCCGAGAAATCAGCGGAATATAAAACAACCAAGATATGAATCAGTATAAATAAGACACAGTTTCTGGGAAAAAGTTGCCTTTCGGCATATATGTATAAAAATACCCCAAAATGAGCGATATCCCAACCTTACAACAGTCTACTGACTCTAAGAGTTTAAAACAACAATGGCGGGACGGGGCCCGCCATACCTGAATGCAAATATCTACAACGACAGGACCATACCAAAATGCTAAGCCTCGAGAAACGGAGCTTTTCCAACGCCAAAGCGGTGATCCTAAGAACGGTCAGCGGTAGGAGTACTCTACTGCGGCGTGAACAACCCGAAGGAGGTCAAGACAACAGTACCAAGTATGTGGCGAAAATACTTGTAAATGAAATCATAGAAGTCTATATAAAGCAGGAGACATGTATGATAACCAAAACTACCGTTCACAATAAATAAGCAGTCATGTCAAGTCAGGGACTCACGCCCTCAAAGTCATCACTCAAATGTAACAATGGGTCTCACGCCACAAAGATCAATCATTCGTGGAATACCTTCCTCACCGCTGGCGATCTATGATATAAAAGCACCAAGGAATACACATGAACACCGTGTCCTACGGTGTCATCATAAAACCGCACGGGTAAGTACGAAGGCATAGCCGACTACTAAAACCCACAGTACAAACAAGGTCGTAAACTGTATCATGAGATCTGTCTAAACCGTCACATGATCAAAGCTGGCCACTCGCCCGCAGTATCTAATGTGCGCGTCTAGCCCTGGAACTTCCCGTAGCTCCGCATGGGCCACTCCAATGGCCCGCATGAGGTATACCCCGCATCGAGGGTAGCTACTCCCCGGCAGCGTCCTGGACTCGCCGTCCGCATGGCCACAAAGACCGCATGACCACAAGGGCCACATACTAACCTGGAACTCCGCGATTCGCATAGGCCATCTGAGACCCGCATAAGGTATTCTCGAATCATAGGTCCCACAGACCCGCCTGAGTCTACCCCGCATCGGAGGGCAGCTTAACCCCCGGAATCATGAGTGATATAATACTAACATAACAACTTACCGTTAAACAACCTAAGCATAACAAGGGAAAACCCCTTTACACAAACATCACAAGATACTAACTCACGTAGCATCCTAACATGTTTACTTATCAAGTCAACAAGAAAGTATTACAAGACTATCACAAATCAATACAATTAAGTTATTCACACAAGGTACTTTCTACATTATGTTAACAAGTTCGGGTTTTTAGCCCCAAAGTACTTCATGTATTACTCTTTTAAAAGATCAATTTCTTTCACAAAGGTCACACAATACCCGTAGTATAAAATAGAGTAATTATCTTTTGAAGTAAATCAAAACACTTCTCTTTGTAAAATCAAGTAACAACATTCTTTTCCCAACGTTCAAGTTTGCCTAGTTTCAATTACTCAAGTTTCTCATTTTTGAAAGGTTTCTGTCACGACCCGAACCCTGGCCCGTGACTGGTGCCTTACCCCGGACACCCTAGTGATACAACATCAGAGTAATCAGCGGAACATAACACAGCAACATAAAATAACAAGAAGTGTACAACAATTATCTTTAGAAAACTTGCCTTTCGGCATATATATAAATAACAACTCTTTCAAACCGAACAGTTTAATCTTTTTTACAAACCACACTTACGGTACTCTGCACCTCTACGAATGATATGACAATCACGACGGGACAGGGCCCCGTCATACCCCTGAATGTAAGCACCTACAACAATAGGGGACTATACCATGATAAGCCTCCGGAGAAACGGAGCTTCCCAAACGCTGAACTGTGACCCTAAGAGCGAGGATCAACGACTGGTGTACCTTTACCTGCTGCATGAACGCAACCCCCCGAAGGAGGTCAGTACAACAGGTACCAAGTATGTGAAACTGAAAATCGTAAATGAAATCATAGCGATCTATATAAAACAGAGACATGTATGATAACCAAACTACGATTCCTGATAAATAGGCAACATGTCAAGTCGGGGACTCACGCCTCAAAGTCATCACTCAATATAACTATGGGTCTCACGCCCACAACATCAATCATGCGTGGAATACCTTCTCCACCGCGGTGATCTATGATAGAAAAGCACCAAGGAATACACATGAACACGGGTCCGCTGTGTCATCATAAAACCGTCTGGGGTAAGTGCGAAGGCATAGCCGACTACTAGAACCCACGGTACAACAAGGTCATAAATCGTATTATGAGATCTGTCTGGCCGTCACATGATCAAAGCCGCCACTCGCGCGAAGTATCTAATGTGGCGTCTAGCCTGGAACTTCCCGCGACTCGCATAGGCCACTCGATGGCCCGCATGAGGTATTCCCGCATCGAGGGTAGCTACTCCCGGCATCGCCCCGACTCGCATCCGCATGGCCACATAGACCGCATGACCTATAAAGGCCGCTAACACGGAACTCGTAGCTCGCATAGGCCCCAGGACCCGCGTAGGTATTCTCGAATCACGGTCCTGCATCACCGAGTCTACCCCGCGACGGAGGGCTTAACCCCCGGAATCAAGGCGAGTGGTATAATACCAACATAACAGTTTATCGATTAAACAACATAAGCACAATCAAGGGAAATCCCTTTACACAAACATCACAAGATACTAACACACGTAGCATCCTAACATGTTTATTTATCAAATCAAACAAAAATGTATTTACAAGGCTATCACAAACCAACACAATCAAATTATTCACACAAGGTACTTTCTACTATATGATTAACAAGATCGGGTTTTTATCCCCAAAGTACTTCATACATTAACTCTTTAAGAGATATGTTCTTTCACAAATAGTCACACAATACTCGTAGTATATGAAAATAGATTGATTATCTTTTGAAGTAAATCAAAACACTTCTCTTTGTAAAATCAAGTACAACATTCTTTTCCAAACGTTCAAGTTTGCCTAATTTCACTTACTCAAGTTTCTCATTTTCGAAAGGTTTCGTAGTTCATAGTTTTAATCCCTTAAAACAATTTGAGAAACATATACCTTATGTGTGAGTAGGTTATTCTTGTTCATAACAATCTTATTACAGTGACCATGATCTAGGAAATGTAATATCATTTTGTCTCATCTTAGCTTCATGCGGATGGAAGTTTCTGGTATTAATAATACTTTATTAATCAAAACATTTCCTTTATTAGCGACTTTGTGGTTTGTTCGACATTCATTCTGATTTCCGAAATCAGTAAAACATCATTCCTTTTGAAAACCAAGTACTCATTACTCAGGAATGAGGTTTCACACTTTTTAACAAAATTCAATCAAGTCAAGTCTCTTATCTTTTAAGATCAAGTCTCTTAACTTTTATAATCAATAAATCATTCATTTTATCTTTCTTAAGACGTTATACCCAACTTCCCATAAAGCTAGTATAACTCTTATGTTATCAACACCAAGTGTTACTCTTTTTTCAAAAGCTTCTTAATACTTTTGACATACTTCAAAGTTCTTTATCATTCGGGCTTAAGTCAAAAGACATTGCATACAACTACGTTCAATTAACACGCGTACGTCTACCGTACTATATATACTTCTTTAAAATATCATGCTCAAGCGTATAGGAAGAGTCACATACCTCGCGACGATTATCGACTATTAGCAATTCGCTCCACGGCTATAACCCGGCTAGCCTGGTCCACCTTCTCAAGTAGCACATGCTACTCGCAGAACATTCAACCTAAACAGGTTATACAAGTCTATCAAAGTCTAGACTACTCAGTAGAATAAATCTAGATACAAGATCCTACGGAAAATCGGGCAGTACTTCCCTATCCGTCAAACTACACAAGTCTACTGTAATACAGTCCTATGTAAATACAGTTCAGTTCTCTTCTTTAGATTCAGGCTTAAGTCCAATGACATTGCCGCAAAACTATGTTATGTTCTATATATAGCATACTTCAATTACATATTCCTACAACATGTATTTTCCAATTACAATAGGGGGACAAGATAATTACCTCGATAAGCCCATAATTATCCAAGTATAGATGTCGATCCTTAGCAACGCTTAGCTCCTACTCCGGGTGCTCCAACCCGCTCCAAACAACCCTTAGAAGTTCTACGCAACTTCTTCTTAATACTCCAACCAACTATGGAGATTTTCCTTAGGGTTTTGGTTTGAGACAAAAAGGACATACGATAGTATTTCCGGGCTCTACGTAGAGAGGTATCTTTGGAATACTACAAGGTATACGGCTAAGGTAATTTTGGGTATAACAACAATACTTTTGAGAGTATTTCTACCAAGAGGGGGGTATTTATACGAGACAACACCACAAGGGGGGGTGTGTACCCCTCGGCCAACCCCACTAGGAGGGGGGGTATTCTCGGCCAAGGGGGGGAGGGGGTGCTCTCGGCCAAAGGCCTCACAAAGGGGGAGAGGAACTCTCGGCCAAGACACTACACTAAGGGGGAGGAAGAAAGCTTTCAAGACTTAGAAGTTTTGGGATGAAGAAGTCTTCACAAGGGAGGGGTATTTATATGGAGTTTAATGGACAAGATCATGCCATGTGGGGGGCAAGTGGAGGGCCAAGATATGCCCAAGTGCCCCCTAGTCCCTACTCCTTAAAACCCTCACAAATATCTACACAAATATCTACCAACAACTTGCCCACCAATCGGCCCTAAGCCGCCCCACTTGCTTCCAATGTGAGGGTGACACATGTCACCCTCCCGTTGGTCCAAAATGTTTCGTTTCACGGAAAAATCCGCAAAATAAGAAAAGACATAGCGGAATTTTCCTCGCAAGTTATGTAAAGCGTTTAGTCGAAAACGACTCTAACCGGGGGTTGTGCACAAAGAACTTTCGGCAAGGGTGCCACATGGGGTTACGTGTCTCCCGATTCGTCCAAAATATTTCGTCTTAGAAAATATCCAAAATCCGAAATCTCAAAAACAAAGCGGGCCCCCACAAAAGTAAATTTCTCCGTGGGCCCACGTGACCATTTCCAAAATAAAATCCCAAAATTCTAATATAATCTATGAAGTCCAAAACCAAATGGGAATCCAATTCCCATTAACAAACCTTTTCTTCACAAAACCGGAAACTTTTCCGTCGAAAACTTACATCTTTCTTTCTTTTCAAAATTTCTGTGTACTCAGCGTGACGCCTCACTAACATACCCTGCAACTACGGGTATAACATTCTCCCTCGCAGAAACATTCGTCCCGAATGTTCCTTCTAAGTCTCAAACAAACACGCGCCAGTATAGCCTTCACTACTATAATTACGAGAACAAACCTGCCACACCTGGCCACAGAAACACCCGCGCAAAATACTTACATCCACGTCCACGAGGAACCACCTCTAACATCACCACAAAACACCTCTCTCCGGGGTCTAGAATATACTTCCTTCGCACCTTCTCTTTTCAAAAGAAATGATCACATCTATGCTTGCCATACATGCTCGCTTCTTCCCGATACCACTTTTGTCACTTTGCTGCGAGGTTCTAGTGTCACTCCGGCGACCCAACAAATGGTACCGGACTGCATGCGATCCCTGAGGATGTCGTACCCTTCTTGTACACTCGAACTCTTTCTCATAACCTACCACATTTCTGTTGAACAAGTATAAACCAACTATCTGAATCCTTGCCAACATCGAACCAATCGACCGGCAACTTACACTTCCGCCCCTAAGGCTTCATAAGGCAAAAACCGAATACTGAAATGGTAGCTATAAAACACTCCCTCCACAGGAGACAACAAACCTCACAACTACCCCTGAAATCCAAACACTGGCCCGAGGATGAATACGATACGGAGGCTCACCTGAGTTCCTAACCCTTCCTGGTAAAACTTCCAGAAAAAGCAGCGTACCTTGGGCCCCCATGCGCCATAAGGTGAAGGTAGGCACCCCGTGCAGCCTTACAACCTTCCTGATAAAACAACACTGCCGAATAAACGGTCCTGACCGAAGAACACGATGGGCTGCCCCATGGCCCGACTCATGGTTGAATCGTCTACGAACTCAGACTGGTTAACTAAACATGGGCCTAACACCCTTATGACCCTATCACAAGGCGGGACCACCGGAAACTGACCCCACCACCATACAGGCCGCGGGTTGACCCGCAATGTGGCCTCAACCCGACCCGGCAACGCGCAAAACACTAGCTTCCCGATCCGGAAAACTCTCACAATCAAGTCACGAAAACCTAGTGGTCTTCTTAGATCAACTACCCTCTTTCATTTCACACTACCCATGTTATACCCCGTATTTCCAGAGTATGTACGTAAGGGAATACGTACAAAAGTCTAGCCTTAAAGTTTAGGCAAAACGTTTTTTTTTGGCACAACTCACAAAACGAATAGTTTTCCGACGAAACATTTCCACAGCTTTCGTAGGGTAAATTCCGGCTATGCCATTTCTTATTTTTGCGGATTTTTCCGTTAGATGAAATATTTTGGACCAACGGGAGGGCGACACTTGGCACCCTCCAATTTGTGGACTTGAATCGTCCATTGGACGAAATTGGAGAGCATTGGCACGTTTTTTGTGCCTTGTGCACAAGTCAAGGAG
Organism: Przewalskia tangutica; assembly: GCA_029844215.1. Classification (NCBI taxonomy): domain Eukaryota; kingdom Viridiplantae; phylum Streptophyta; class Magnoliopsida; order Solanales; family Solanaceae; genus Przewalskia; species Przewalskia tangutica. The sequence goes on along the minus strand of CM056725.1, from coordinate 39,811,186 downwards.
TTGGTAGGATATTTGTGTGGAGTAAATCTTCACCCTACACTTGCCTTGCACTTGTCTTAATCTTGGCCATTGGTTGGCCACTTCTTGACCTATAAATACCCCCTTAGAGATGAAGAGTTCTTCATCCACAAATCTTTCCAAGTCTTGAAAAATCCTCTCATCTCCCTTTGTAGCCTTTTCGTCCAAAACACCTCCCCCTCCCCTTGTGAAGGCCCTTGGCCGAATACCCCCCCCTCTAGCCTAAGTAGTTTGGCCGAGGCCCCCCCCTAGCCTAGCCAAACCTACCCCCCCTCCCTTGGTAGAAAAGTTGCCTTCTTGTATTGTTATTGTTATACCCCGTATTCTCAGGGTATGTATGCGAGGACGTACGTACGAGAGCACGACAGAAAAAAAATTGGAAAGGAAGAAAGAGGTGATTCTTCCACGGAAAAAGTTTCCGGTTTTTGTAAGGAAAAATGTTCGTTGAAGGAATTGGGTTCCCAGTTTGGAATTTGGGCTTCTTAGATTATATTAGAATTATGGAATTTTATTTTGGAAATGGTCACGTGGGGCCACGGGAGAAATTTACTGATTTGTAGGGCCACTTTGTTTTGAGATTTTGGCCATTGTGGATATTTTTGGAAGACGTTTTTGAGGGCCAATAGGAGGGTGACACGTGTCACCCCGCCTAGGTGGCTCGCCGAATGACATTTGTGCACAACACCCTGCGGTTAAGTCGTTTCGACGAAACGTTTTACATAACTTGCGAAGGAAAATTCGGATATGTCGTTTTGTATTTTTGCGGATTTTTCAGAGACGAAACATTTTTGGACCAACGGGAGGGTGACACTTGTCACCCTCGTCGTGATAAAGAGGCCACGGTAGGAGGTTTTGAGGCCCTTTTCATGGGTCTTTGTTTTGTGAGGATTTGAGGAGTAGGTTAGGGTGCACTTGTGCCAATCTTGGCCATCCACTTGCCCCATGGCTTGATCTTGTCCGTTGGTGCCTATAAATACCCCTTGCTTGAAGGTTTTCTTCATCCTCAATTCATTCTAAGTCTTGAAAACTCTTTCCCCCCTGTGTGTTGTTCTCGTCCTAGCCTCTTCCCCTCCCCTTTGTGTGGCCTTGTGGCGAGCCTCCCTCCCCCTTTGTGGTGCTAGGTAGTGGGTACCCCCCCCTAGCCTAGTTGTTTTCGTATAATACCCCTCCCTTGTGGCATTGAAATACTTCTCCTAGTATTGTTATAATGCCCAAAATACCTTAGCCTTGTACCTTGTAGTATTCCAAAGATACCTCTATACGTAGAGTCCGGAAATACTACCTTTTGTCCTTTTAGTCTCAAACCGAAACCCTAAGGAAATCTTCATAGTTGGTTGAAGTATTTGAGTAGACGTTGTTTAGAACTTCTATGGGTTGTTTGGAGCGGATTAGAGCGCACGGAGTAGGAGCTAAACCTTGCTCAGGATCGACATTATAACTTGGATAATTTTGGGCTTATCGAGGTAATTATCTTGTCCCTCTATTGTAATTGGAAATTACATGTTTGTTAGAATATATAGTTGAAGTATACTATATATGGAACTATACTTAGTATTCGGCAATGTCTTTTGACTTAAGCCTGAAGAATAAGAATCGAATCTGTATTTACATGGGGTGTGTGCAGTAGAGACTTGTGTAGTATTCGAGTAGAATTGTACACGTCCGGTTAGACGTGTAAACCCCGTTGGCTTGGTAGCGGCCTCGTTAGAGGAGGAGATTAACGCTGTCATGCGGGAGGTCTTCAGAATTTTACGTAGAAGATAGAAACTTGTGTTTTGGGGTTAATAGACATTTGTGACCTTTATAGGTGAAAGTACTAAGAGTAGCGTATTCTACTCGAGGAGTGGAAAGGGCTAGCAAGGTTGTAGTACTTGGAGCATTTTGCTTATTGTCGATAAATCGTCGCGAGGTATGTGAACCTCTTCCTATCTCTTCTAGCATGATATGTGTGAACTATGTAGTACGGTAGACGTACATGTGTTAACTGTGTTTGATTGTTCTTAAAACATAAAGTGTTATAACGGCTTTATGGGAGTCGGTTATAACAGCTTTATGTAGGTAAGAAAATACTTTGTGGTTTTAAACTGATGTGAATTATAACTGGCTAAGTTATAATAAAGAACTTGATGTATTTCAAAAGATTTATAAATCGTTTTGAAGGGAGAGTAACACTTGGTTTTAAAGGTTTTAAAAAAGAGTTATACTAGCTTTATGGGGAGTTAGGTATAATGTCTTAAGAGAGGTAAAGAAAATGGTTTACTGATGTTAGAAGTTAAGAGACTTGATCTTATAAGATAAGAGACTTAACTTATTTGTTTAATGTGAATGTTTGTGTGAAACCTCATTCGTGAGTAATGAGTACTTGGTTTTATTTAAAGGGATAATGTTTCTTGATTTGGAAATCGAATGTGTATCGACGGACCCTGCGGCGTTAATAAAGGAAAATGTATTGAATAATGATGTATCGTATTAAAACCGGTAGAAACCTCCATCTGCATAGAAACTAAGATGAGACAAAATGATATTACATTTTCTAGATCATGCATTTCTTTGTAATAAGAATGTTGTAAACAAGAATAACCTACTCTCACGTGAGACATATATTACTCAATTGTTCTAAAAAGGAATCAAGTGATTAAGTTTGGGAACTATGAAACCATTTGAAAAGGAGAAGCTTGAGTAATTGAAACTAGGCAAACTGGAACTTAGGAAAAGAATGTTGTTACTTGATTTTGAAAAGGAATGTGGGTTGGTCATTCTAATACTACGGGTATCGGGTGACTTTTATAAAAGTAATGGATCTCTTTTAAAAGAACTTAACGTATGTAGTACTTTGGGGTTAAAAACCCGGACTTTGGCATAAAATGAAAGTACTTTGAGTTGTGTGAAACTTGCCTATGCTTGTTGTTGTGAAACTTGCCTATGCTTGTTGTTGTGCCTATGCTTGTTGTTGTGAAACTTGCCTATGCTTGTGATGATAGCCTTTGTTGTGCAAGTGTGGTGTTTACGTATTCTGGCGTCTCGATAGAGGCGGTTGACTTATTGAGAACTTACTTGGGCGTCTTTGGCGGTGATGGAGAATTCCACGGGTATGTTTCCATTTTGATTACTGTCTTGTTGTTGATGTCACATGGACATGTCTACACCGTCAAAGATTCCGGGGGCATGCGGCCATGCGGCCGGGTTGATTACCCGGTATATGGTTATTACTGCAACATGGACGTGTCTACACCGAGGCAGTATTCCGGGGGCATGTGGCCATGCGGCAGGGTTGACCACCCAGTATATTGTTGTTGAGGTTACATGGGCATGTCTACACCGAGGCAGTATTCCGGGGGCATGTGGCCATACGGCCTTGTTATTATGGTTGCATCATGGACATGTCTACCGTCTGAGATTCGGGCATGCGGCCATGATGCGAACATGATGGATGTTGTGGGCGTGAGACCCATAGTTATATTTGAGTGGTGACTTTGAGGGCGTGAGTCCCTGACTTGACTGCTTTTATGTTGCGTACTGTATTTTGGTTATCATACATGTCTCCTGCTTTTAAAGCTATTATGATTTCATTCTGATGTTGTGATTTCACATACTTGGTACTGTTATCGACCTCCTTCGGGCCGAGCGTATAAAGAGGCGAGCCTCTACCACGGAATGAACCAACCGTGGCTCCGTATGGCACGCCGAGAAGATGTGAGTGAGGCATGCCTCGTGATCGCATGCCGGGTACCATTGTTGGGGTCCGTACGTCAGAAGATGGCGGTGGTGGCATGCCTCTCGATCGAAGCGGCCCGTACCATTTGTTGGTACGTCGGAGCAAGGCTCGCGACAAAGTGACAAAAGTGGTATCGAGCGCTTAATCCTCGGAAAGTGTCTGAGCCGTGTCTAGTAGAGTCTTGATTATCGATGTGTTGTGCACCATCTATAATCGTGAGGTCGCAGGACATTTAGGATTGGTTTCCATTCTTCTCATTACGAGATCGTGCCTTAGAGGCGTGTTGTAAGTTGGACCCTCCGACGTATCTCGTTTTACGATTATGCCTCCGCGCAAGGCAACCAGAAGGGCAAGGCGGCCAAAGTGCTGCTAGTGGGATACTGAGGAGTACGAGGCGCGAGCCGGTCAAGACTGGGTCAGGCTTGTGCCCGGCGCGGTTTTGTGCCGCCACGGCCAGAGAGTTAGAGCGCGGCAATGGCTGCCGAGACCGCGATACTGAGCCTCGATCCGCGATGCAGGCGGAGGAGATGGGTTACAAGGAGATGGCGATTCTGGCGAGTCGTGGCAGATATGAGATAAATTTGAATCGGCGATTCGATTCGATAGCACGATGGTTCACCCCGGCGAATAGTTTGAGGCTGCGGGACTTTACGAGTTGTAGCCCGCGAGTTTTATGGGTCGAGGCACGAGGATGATCCGCAGAGTTCATCCGTCGATTCTGACGGATCATGCGGGTGATCAAGGCTTGAGACCGAGTCTGTGACCTTTGGTTCGCATCGGTGCGTGATACCGCGATCGATTGGTTTGATTCATAGGAGCTTTCGGGAGAGCATGCACCTCAGCAGGTATGGGATGAGTTTTGGGGCTTTCCTCGCGCTTCTTGCCTCCGCAGATGAGGAGCACGCCGGCGACAGATTTTGATGCTTAGACGAGCGGGCGTGCGGTTGGAGTACAATGTGAGTTCGACTCATTGGCTTGCGTCCAGCGTTGGTAGCTAGTATGGAGGATCGAGTGCACCGATATGTCACCGGCTAGATGATTACCAGCGAGGCTTGTTCGGGTGTAGCTCTTGGCCGGGCATGGACATTGCCCGCATGCGAGCTCATGCAAGGATGTGAGTGCGGAGAGGTCGACGGAATGACTGGATCAGCGAGAAGAGGCGTGACATCGGTCTTTTAGCGTTCGAGGCGGACCGCCTCGGCCAGAACTAGTTTTGCACCCCGCCGATCTGAGTGGTCCTCCACCGTCTTGAGGCAGTCGGGGCTCGAGGTTGAGTTTCGAGGAAGTAGGGGTGTTGGCGGATGCGATCACCCTACCTCGGTGTGGTCGATGTGGTAGACCGCATTTCGGAAGTGTCGTAGTACCAAGGAGCTTGTTATTCTTGCGGCCAACGGGCCATATGACGAGAAGGCCGACTGTGGTAGCGCTGGTAGGATAGCATGAACTAGAAGCGATTGCGGGCCACGGTAGAGGTCGCGGTGGAAGTTCGATTTTAGCGGTCCTTGAACCGCCTAGTTTGCGTATATCCTAAAGCCTGTAGATACTTGTATGTGTTGATGTTAATGATGTGTTAAGTGTTATGTTCGGATAGCTTTGTGCTATAGTGTGATTTAAAAATCTGGTTAGTGTGAGATGGAAGTAGTAGCTTTCATGATGTGATTTAGCAGGATTGTTCCGTGTCAGGGAACAAGGCGTGGCGATTGTGGGTCGGGTTGAGGACGTGATACGGGTCAACCGTGCCGGATTAAGGTGGGGTCAGTTGGGTGGTCCGCGGTGGTAGGGTCACGAGGATGCTAGGCCCAGTTTGTATGACCATCGTATGAGTTCGTGGACGCGTTCGACGAGCGGTTCGTAAAGGCGGGAATGGCCTTAAGGAAGTTTGAGGTTAGTAAGATGACCAAGTTTGGAGGTAGTGACTCCAGAGATTTTTGGGAACGGAAGTAATGACTGAAGTATGGTACGTACTGGGAGAGTTCAAGTGTTCGAGAGGGGCACGACGAGTAAGGAAGGAAGAGAACGTGTGTTATTTCGTGGCCAAGCTGTGGCGTTGACAACTTGTTAGAGGAACTTCATCGATATCCGTCTTGAGAAGGAACATTCGGGACGAATGTTTCTAAGGAGGGGAGAATGTTATACCCCGTATTCTCAGGGTATGTATGCGAGGACGTACGTACGAGAGCACGACAGAAAAAAATTGGAAAGGAAGAAAGAGGTGATTCTTCCACGGAAAAAGTTTCCGGTTTTTGTAAGGAAAAATGTTCGTTGAAGGGAATTGGGTTCCCAGATTTGGAATTTGGGCTTCTTAGATTATATTAGAATTATGGAATTTTATTTTCGGAAATGGTCACGTGGGGCCCACGGGAGAAATTTACGGTTTTGTGGGGCCCACTTTGTTTTCGAGATTTTGGCCATTGTGGATATTTTTCGGAAGACGTTTTTGAGGGCCAATAGGAGGGTGACACGTGTCACCCCCGCCAGTGGCTTGGCCGAATGACATTTGTGCACAACACCGGTTAGAGTCGTTTTACTAAACGCGTTTTACATAACTTGCGAAGGAAAATTCCGGCTATGTCGTTTTGTATTTTTGCGGATTTTTCCGAGAGGCGAAACATTTTTGGACCAACGGGAGGGTGACACTTGTCACCTCGTCGACGATAAAGAGGGCCACGGTAGGAGGTTTTGAGGCCCTTTTCATGGGTCTTTGTTTTGGGAGGATTTGAGGAGTAGGTTAGGGTGCACTTGTGCCAATCTTGGCCATCCACTTGCCCCCATGGCTTGATCTTGTCCGTTGGTGCCCTATAAATACCCCTTGCTTGAAGGTTTTCTTCATCCTCAATTCATTCTAAGTCTTGAAAACTCTTCCCCTTTGTGTTGTTCTCGTCCTAGCCTCTCCCCTCCCCCTGTGGCCTTGTGGCGAGAGCCTCCCTCCCCTTTGTGGTGCTAGTGGGTACCCCTAGCCTAGTTGTTTCGTATAATACCTCCTCAGTGGCATTGAAATACTTCTCTAGTATTGTTATAATGCCCAAAATACCTTAGCCTTGTACCTTGTAGTATTCCAAAGATACCTCTATACGTAGAGTCGGAAATACTACCTTTTGTCCTTTTAGTCTCAAACCGAAACCCTAAGGAAATCTTCATAGTTGGTTGAAGTATTTGAGTAGAAGTTAGTTAGAACTTAAGGGTTGTTTGGAGGCGGATTGAGCGCACGGAGTAGGAGCTAAACCTTGCTCGGGATCGACATTATAACTTGGATAATTTTGGGCTTATCGAGGTAATTATCTTGTCCTCTATGGTACTTGGAACTTACATGTTTGTTAGAATCTAGAGTTGAAGTATACGATCTAGAGAACTATACTTCGTATTCGGCAATGTCTTTTGACTTAAGCTGAAGAATAAAGAATCGAATCTGTATTTACATAGGGTGTATTGCGATGAGACTTGTGTAGTATTCGAGTAGAATTGTACACGCCCGGTTAGGCGTGTAAACCCCTGGTTGGCTTGGTAGCGGGCCTCGTTAGAGGAGGAGATTTACGCTGTTGCGGGAGAATCTTCGAATTTTACGTAGAAGATAGAAACTTGTGTTTTGGGGTTAATAGACGTTTGTGACCTTTATAGGTGAAAGTACTAAGAGTAGCGTATTCTACTCGAGGAGTGGAAAGGGCTAGCAAGGTTGTAGTACTTGGAGCATTTTGCTTATTGTCGATAAATCGTCGCGAGGTATGTGAACCTCTTCCTATCTCTTCTAGCATGATATGTGTGAACTATGTAGTACGGTGAGCGTACATGTGTTAATCGTGTTTGATTGTTCTTAAAACATAAAGTGTTATAACGGCTTTATGGGAGTCGGTTATAACAGCTTTATGTAGGTAAGAAAATACTTTGTGGTTTTAAACTGATGTGAATTATAACTGGCTAAGTTATAATAAAGAACTTGATGTATTTAAAAGATTTATAAATCGTTTTGAAGGAGAGTAACACTTGGTTTTAAAGGTTTTAAAAAAAGAGTTATACTAGCTTTATGGGAGTTAGGTATAATGTCTTAAGAGGTAAAGAAAATGGTTTACTGATGTTAGAAGTTAAGAGACTTGATCTTATAAGATAAGAGACTTAACTTATTTGTTTAATGTGAATGTTTGTGTGAAACCTCATTCGTGAGTAATGAGTACTTGGTTTTATTTAAAGGGATAATGTTTTACTGATTTCGGAAATCAGAATGTGTATCGACGGACCACTGCAGCGTTAATAAAGGAAAATGTATTGAATAATGATGTATCGTATTAAAACCAGTAGAAACCTCCATCTGCATAGAAACTAAGATGAGACAAAATGATATTACATTTTCTAGATCATGGTTGTTGTAATAAGAATGTTGTAAACAAGAATAACCTACTCTCACGTGAGACATATATTACTCAATTGTTCTAAAAAGGAATCAAGTGATTAAGTTTGGGAACTATGAAACCATTTGAAAAGGAGAAGCTTGAGTAATTGAAACTAGGAAAACTGGAACTTAGGAAAAGAATGTTGTTACTTGATTTTGAAAAGGAATGTGGTTGGTCATTCTAATACTACGGGTATCGGGTGACTTTTATAAAAGTAATGGATCTCTTTTAAAAGAACTTAACGTATGTAGTACTTTGGGGTTAAAAACCCGGACTTTGGCATAAAATGAAAGTACTTTGAGTTGTGTGAAACTTGCCTATGCTTGTTGTTGTGAAACTTGCCTATGCTTGTTGTTGTGAAACTTGCCTATGCTTGTTGTTGTGAAACTTGCCTATGCTTGTGATGATAGCCTTTGTTGTGCAAGTGTGGTGTTTACGTATTCTGGCGTCTCGATAGAGGCGGTTGACTTGTTGAGAACTTACTTGGGCGTCTTGGCGGTGATGGAGAATTCCACGGGTATGTTTCCATTTTGATTCTCGTCTTGTTGTTGATGTCACATGGACATGTCTACACCGACGCAGAGATTAGGGGCACGGCCCGTGCGGCGGGTTGATTACGGTATATGGTTATGCGCAACATGGGCGTGTTCACACCGAGGCGATTCCGGGGGCATGTGGCGTGCGGGGTTGACCACCCAAGATATTGTTGTTGAGGTTACACGGGCATGTCTACACCGAGGCGATTCCGGGGCATGTGGCCATCTGGCCTTGTTATTATGGTTGCATCATGGACATGTCTACCGTCACGATGATGCGGGGCACGCGCCATGATGCGAACATGATGGATGTTGTGGGCGTGAGACCCATAGTTATATTTAGTGGTGACTTTGAGGCGTGAGTCACGACTTGACCGCTTTTATGTTGCGTCTTGTATTTTGGTTATCATACATGTCTCCGCTTTTTAGGCTATTATGATTTCATTCTGATGTTGTGATTTCACATACTTGGTACTGTTATCGACCTCGCCCGAAGTGCGTTCACGCCGCAGTAGAGGTACATCGGTCGTGGATCCTCGCTCTTAGGATCTCGATTGGCGTTTTGGGAAGCTCCGTTTCTCGGAGGCTTATCTTTTGGTATGTGTTTCCACGAGTTGTAGGTTCTGTACATTCGTGGTATGGCGAGCCCCTGTCCGTCATAGTTGTTGTATATCTTAGAGGTGCATGTAATCTTGTTGTGGCGGGGTTTGTAAAAAGGATAACTGTTGGGTTTTTATGTATATATCTGAAGGCGCAATTGCTTTGGTTGGACTGTTTATTTATCATGTCTCTCATTTCATGTTTAAAGTTTTTATTTCCGCTGGTTTTCTCTGATGTTGTATCGCTAGGGTGCCCGGGGTAAGGCACCAGTCACGGGCCCGAATTCGGGTCGTGACAGTTATAATGCCCAAAATACCCTAGCCCAAATCCCTTAGTACTTAGTAGAAGTTGTGAAGAACTTCTAAGGTTTCCTTGGAGCATACAACTTAGGAGCAAAACCTTGCTCGGTAGCGACTTTTCTAGGATATTATTGGGCTTACCGAGGTAACTAATCCTAACCCTCTTTTGAATTAGAGAATACTTACTGTTGTAGTATAAGAATAAGTATAAATACTTAGAAGAATATTGAAGAATAGAATTGAACTGTTATCACAGTAGAAGGGTTTAAAAAAAGAATAATCAAACTGTACTTACATAGAATTTGTTTTCACGATGAACTTATATAGCTCACGGGTAGGGAAGTCTGCGACTTTCCGTAAATTGTGAACCCTCTGTTTAGAATGACCTTGAGTAGTCTTTGATAGATGTGCGTGACTATTATAGGGTGACTCTCTGCGACATATTCACTTGGCGGTGGTTTTATTGAGAAGGTATGTGATTCTTCCTAAAGCATGATATTTTAATATATATGTAGTGCGGTGAGCGTCGTGTGTTAATCGAATAAAAACTACGGCAATGTCTTTGACTTAAGCTGAATAATACTTACGGCAATGCCTCACGCTTAAGCTGAATAACACTTACTGCGATGCCTCAACGCTTAAGCACGAATAATAAAGAATCAAAGCTTTTCAAAGAATCTTGAATCATTGTTATGAAGAGAACTAACTGGTTTTTTAAAGCACGCCAAGAGTTATACTAGCTTTATTGGAAGTTAGGTATGACCACTTAAGATTAATAAAAGGAACAGTTTACCTATGTGTTTGTAACAGACTTATATTGATTGGTGAAAAGAATAATAAAATGGTTTGATAAGTGGACATGATATGATGCTATGTGTGTTAGTGCCTTGTAACGTTTGTGTAAAGAGGTCATCTTACTTATGCTTATGTTTTTGAACTATAAGCTGTTGTGTTAGTACTATATCACTCACCTCTTGAGATGATCTGGGGTTGTCGCCTCCGACGCGGGGTAGACTCGGTGATGCAGGACCATGATTCGAGAATACCTCGTGCGGGTCCAGGGGCCTATGCGGAGCTACGAGAGTTCCAGTTAGTATGCGGGGTTATACCTCACGCGGTCTATGTGGCCATGCGGACAACGAGTCGGGGACGTTGCGAGGTAGCTACCCTCGACGCGGGGTTATATACCCTATGCGGGCCTATGTGATTGGCCTACGCGGACTACGGAGTCCGTGATTAGGCTTGCATGGTGATACTACGCAATGGCCTGCTGATCATTCGCACCTAGAAAAGACACATTCTGATTTACCTATCACGCTCTTGTTTGTGATGTGGCACTATGCGGTTTCCTTGGTTGTTTCATACATATTTGTAAACGATGTTAAAATGATATGTTTTCATTTAAGTATTTTGATTTCATATACTTAGTACTGTTATGATCGACCTCTGGGCTGCGTTCATGCCGCGGTAAGGGCAGCAGTGCTAGATCCACATTCTTAGGATCTACGTTGGTGTCGGGAGCTCCATCTTTCCGGAGGCTCTACTTTTAGGTATGATCTCCCTGTTGTAGATAGTTTTGTCTGATCAGGGTATGGCGGGGCCTGTCCGCCATAGTTGTATATTTCCTTAAGTGCGTAGTCATTTATGCGATGTCGGATGTAAATCGCTAAACCATGTTTATATATATATCTTAGAAAGCGATGTTTTCTCACATAAACTGTGTCTTATTTTATAAACTGTTTCATGTCTTGCTTTATTTTTCCGTTGATTACTCTGATGTATGACTACTTGGGTGCCCCGGTAAGGCACCAGTCACGGGCCCCGGAATGGGTCGTGACAAAAATGGTATCAGAGCAGTTAATCCTCGGAAAGTGTCTACAGACCGTATCTAGTAGAGTCTTGATTATCGGTGTGTTGTGCACCACACCAATAATCAGGAGGCTATAGGATATTTAGGATTGGTTTCCATTCTTCTCACTCTGAGATCGTGCTTTAGAGCTGTGTTAAAGTTGGACCCGTCTAACGTATTCCTTTTCTGTAACAGTTATGCCTCCACGTAAGGCAACCCGGGCCCAGAAGGGCAAGGCAACCGAGGGAGCTGCCAGTCAGACACCTAGAGTCACGACGGCTCGAGCCCAGTCTATACCGCAGACGGCGAGTTCTATGACGCCGCCGGCCCCAGCAGAGACCACAGTACCCACACCTCCTGTCCCATGCCCGGGCGGAGGTTAGGAATCTGAGAGACGGACTATTGGCTAGAGTTGTGGCGACACGAGATAGAATCTGGCGATTCGATTCAGCTCAGTAGCGTCGCGCGTGGTGCACCGAGCGAATAGTTTGAGGCTACGAGATTTCTTGAGTTGTAGCGCCAGAGTTTTACGGTCGAGGCCGGAGGATGATCCGCAGGAGTTCATCCGTCAGCTACAAAGGATCATGCGGGTGATCAAGGCCTCGAGACAGTCCGTGACGCCGGTTCGCATCGGCTGCGTGATACCGCAGTCGATTGGTTTGATTCATGGGAGTTATCCCGGGGAGAGCACGCGTCCCCAGCTACTCGGGATGAGTTCTCGGAGGCTTTCCTCACTCACTTCTTGCCTCGCGGATGAGGAGGCGCGGTGATAGATTTTCTGCTGGCGAGCGGAGGGGCCGTCGGGGAGTACAATGTCGAGTTTGATTCATTGGCTCGATATGTCCCGGCATTGGTAGCGAATATGGAGGATAGGGTGCACCGCCACGCCACGGGCTAGATGACTATATGGCCGAGTCGTGTGCGGGTGTTTCTCTTCACCGGGTATGGACATTACCGCATGCGAGCTCATGCCCTTGGATGCGAGGCGCGCGGTCGGCGAGTGGGCGACGGCGGCGAAGAAGGCCGGGGCGGGAGGTCTTCGGTGGCTATCGTGGTGGCGGCCTCGGCAGCGATCTAGATTTGCACCACGGCCCGGCTCGAGCACTCCTGCACCATCCTCGGCCGCGGCAGAGTATTCGAGGCGGACCAGGGCCCAGGGCTTGGGCGTCGAGTAGTAAGTCGGGCGATCGGGACCACCCCCCCAGTGTGGGCGATGCGGTAGATCCCATTACGGGAAGTGTGGTACTACTTTTGGAGCTTGTTCCAGTTGTGGCCAGCAGGGTCACTTTGCGGCTGTCCGGCCGGCGGGCCCGGTGGTAGGGCTCACGCCAGTTTTGTTGCCGCTTCATCATCTCCTACGATTACTCGCCCGGAGGCGTGGTACTCATGGGTCGGCCAGTCGCGGCAGGTCGTGGCTCGGGTCCCGATTCTAGCGGTCCTCGAACCGCATTTATGCTTTGTCCGGTAAGCGGGATCGTGAGGCCTCACCGATGTCGCCACTGTACCTTATCGGTTCTGGTTTGATGTGTATGCTTTGATAGATCCGGGTTCTACTCTGTCCTATATATCTCCCCTTGTTGCTAGTAGGATAGGGATAGAGCCTGTGTCCATAGACCCTTTCGAGGTAGCTACGCCAGTGGGTGATTCGGTGGTAGCTCGGCGGGTATATAGATCTTGTCCTGTGACCATTCTGATCGTCGGACCTAGCCGACTTAATAGAATTGGAGATGATTGACTTGGCGTGATCATGGGGATGGATTGGCTAGCGTCTTGCTACGCCAATGTAGACTGCAGAGAGAGTAATGCAGTTCCAGTTTCTGAGGCCGGTTGTTGAGTGGGAGGGGAGCACGGTATCGAGGGGTAGGTTTATTTCCTACCTCAAGGCTAGGAATATGGTGCAGAACGGTATATCTATCATCGTTCGGGTGTTTGATCTGAAGGCTGCGGTACAGATTTTCCGATTCGATGGTCGGAGAGTTCCCAGACGTATTTCCAGACGACCTCCCGGGTATCCCTCCCGAGAGGGAGATTGAGTTTTGTATTGACATATTACCAGACACTCGGCCTATTTCCATTCCGCCATACAGAATAGCACATGCCGAGTTGAGAGAGCTGAAGGACCAGCTGAGAGATTTGCTGGAGAAGGGTTTTATCAGACCTAGTGTTTCTCCCTGGGGAGCGCCGGTATTGTTCGTGAAGAAGAAGGACGGGACGCTGCGCATGTGTGTTGATTCTGACGGTGAACAAGGTGACCATTAAGAACATATACCCCCTTCCCAGGATTGATGATTTGTTCGACCAGTTGCAGGGTGCGAGATATTTCTACAAGATTGATCTGCGATCGGGCTATCATCAGGTGCGAGTCAGAGAGGTGGATGTCCCTAGATCGCATTCGGACCCGTCACGGGCATTATGAGTTGGTCATGTCTTTTGGGTTGACCATGCTCGCGGTATTCATGGATTTGATGAACCGAGTGTTCAAACCATTTTTGGACACGTTTGTGATAGTGTTCATTGATGATATCTTGGTTTATTCGCTCGGAGGCGGGAGCACGCGGAGCATTTGAGGCTGTCTTGTGATTCTCCAGACCAGCAGATTATACGCCAAGTTTTCCAAATGTGAGTTTTGGTTGACTTGATGGCGTTTCTTGGGCATATTGTGGGTGATGGCATTCAGTGGATACGGCAAGATCGGCGATCGGGACTTGGCCTAGACCTACTACTCCGGCGAGGTTCGCGATTTCGGGCCTTGCAGGATATTATCGGTTCGTGGAAAAGTTTGCTTCTATCTGCACCATTGACTAGGTGACTCGGAAGCGCCAAGTTTGATGGTGATGCTTGTGGCGGGGTTTCGATTCTTTGAAAGAGAGCGGCCGCCCCGTTCTTACTCTTCCGGAGGTCGGATGGTTATGTCGTGTATTGTGATGCGTCAGGCATCGGGTTGGGATGTGTGTTGATGCAGCATGGCAGGGTTATAGCATATGCATCCCGACAGCTGAAGAAACACGAGAGGAACTACCCTACCCATGATTTGGAGTTGGCGGCTGTGATTCACGCTTTGAAGATCTGGAGGAACTATTTGTATGGGGTTCACGTGGATATTTTTACAGACCACAAGAGCCTCCAGTATATCTTGACCCGGAGGAGTGAACTTCACAGAGACGGTGGTTAGAGTTGCTTAAGGATTACGATGTTGATATCCTGTACCACCCGGGGAAGGCCAATGTTGTGGCAGATGCTCTTAGTCGTAGGTCGATGGGGAGCCTATCAGATGTACATCTAGAGAGGAGGGACATGGTTCGTGATTTGCACCAGTTAGCGAGCCTTGGTGTCCGTTTGATTGATTCTGATAGCAGTGGGGTTAGAGTTCGTGAGGTTGCCGAGTCTTCCATCGTCGAGGAGGTGAAGAGGCAATTCGAGGATCGGCTTTGATTCGTTATCGTGATACATCTCTTCGTGAGGGCAAGGTCCTTTTGAGTAGCACGATGGGGTGCTAAGGTTTGAGGCGGTGTGTGTTCCGGATGTTTGAGGACTTGGCAGCGAGTTCTTGGGAAGCACATGCACAGCGTTACTCTATCCATCCGGTCGACCAAGATGTACCACGACCTTAGATCTGTATTGGTGGGATGGCTTGAAGAGGACGTTGCGAGTTCGTAGCTCGGTGCGTGTTGTCGGCAGTGAAGGCAGAGCACCAGAGGCACGGTGGTTTGTTCTGACGATTGAGATCCCGACACGGAAGTGGGAGGTAATCAACATGGACTTCATCACGGGATTACCTCGCACTCGGAGGAGACATGATTCTATATGTGTTATCGCCGGTCGATTGAAATCAACCCACTTTCTTCCGTCGGGGCGACTTTTTCTGAGGATTATGCGGACTTTACATCCGAGAGATCGTCGATGCATGGAGTCCCTACTGATCATATCGCATGAGAGCCCGATTCGGCTAACCAGAGGTCCTTCCAGAGGGTTTAGGGGCGCAGTGAGCACGATCGCATTTCATCCACGCATGACGGACAGGCGAGCGCACTATCCGACTCTTGAGGATATCTGCGAGCCTGTGTTATTGACCGATGGTAGTTGGGAGGATCATTTGCCTCTAGTTGAGTTCGCGTATAATAATAGCTACCACTCCAGATTCGGATGGCGCCTTATGAGGCCTTGTATGGGAGGAAGTGCAGATCGCCTATAGGTTGGTTCGATGTGGGCGAGTGCGGCTAGTGGGACGATTGATGCGTGACGATGGATAAGGTGAAGCTTATCCGGCGGCTATTGACGGCTCGGACTCGGCGAAGTCATACGCAGATCATCGCCGTCGACATCCGGAGTTCGCGATTGATGATTGGGTTTTCACGAAGATGTCACCCACGGCGGTGTGATGAGATTCGGGAGGAAGGAAACTTCGGCCCAGTACATTGGGCGTTTCATTGTCGCGAGGTAGGCAAGGTTGCCTATGAGTTGGATCTGCCGTCCGATCTGGAGGCGGTGCATCCGGTTTTCACGTATCTATCTTTGAGGAGATGTATCGGATCCATCTAGGGTACACCCGATTGAAGATGTCGGTGACCAGGGGTTATCGTATGAGGAGATTCCCATAGCGATAGTCGATCGTCGGAGTTAGGCGTCTGCGGACCAGGGCGTGGCTTCGTCAAAGTCTTGTGGCGGAACGAGCTCGGGGAGGAGATGGCGTGGGAAGCCGAGGAGGACATGAGGCAGAAGTATCTCACCTATTCCCACCTCCGTGTAATTCACTTTCCTACTTGTAAATCTTCATTATCGTTTATGCCTAAGTGTTGTTCTGTGGCCGTGTGTGGCATTTGCAACTGTTTAAGTTATGAAGAATCTTATAGTTAACTGTCTTGGGAAGGAACATTCGGGACGAATGTTTCTAAGGGGGGGAGAATGTTATACCCCGTATTTCCAGAGTATGTACGTAAGGGAATACGTACAAAAGTCTAGCCTTAAAGTTTAGGCAAAACGTTTTTTTGGGCACAACTCACAAAACGAATAGTTTTCGGCGAAACGTTTCCACGACTTTCGTAGGGTAAATTCGGCTATGCCATTTCTAATTTTGCGGTTTTTCGAGAGACGAAATATTTTGGACCAACGGGAGGCGACTTGGCACCCTCCAATTTGTGGACTTGAATCGTCCATTGGACGAAATTGGAGAGCATTGGCACGTTTTTTGTGCCTTGTGCACAAGTCAAGGAGTTGGTAGGATATTTGTGTGGAGTAAATCTTCACCCTACACTTGCCTTGCACTTGTCTTAATCTTGGCCATTGGTTGGCCACTTCTTGACCTATAAATACCCCCTTAGAGATGAAGAGTTCTTCATCCACAAATCTTTCCAAGTCTTGAAAAATCCTCTCCTCTCCCTTTGTAGCCTTTTCGTCCAAAACACCTCCCCCGCCCCTTGGGAAGGCCCTTGGCCGAATACCCCCTCAGCCTAAGTAGTTTGGCCGAGGCCCCCCCTAGCCTAGCCAAACCTACCCCCCCTCCCTTGGTAGAAAAGTTGCCTTCTTGTATTGTTATAATGCCCAAAATACCCTAGCCCAAATCCCTTAGTACTTAGTAGAAGTTGTGAAGAACTTCTAAGGTTTCATGAGCATACAACTTAGGAGCAAAACCTTGCTCGGCGCGACTTTTCTAGGATATTATTGGGCTTACCGAGGTAACTAATCCTAACCCTCTTTTGAATTAGAGAATACTTCTTGTTGTAGTATAAGAATAAGTATAAATACTTAGAAGAATATTGGAGAATAGAATTGGTATTATCACAGTAGAAGGGTTTAAAGAAGAATAATCAAACCGTACTTACATAGAATTTGTTTTCACGATGAACTTATATAGCTCACCGGGTAGGGAAGTGCTGCCCGACTTTCCGTAGAATTGTGAACCCTCTGTTTAGAATGACCTTCAGAGTAGTCTTTGATAGATGTCTGTGACTATTATAGGCTGACTCTCTGCGCGCGACATATTCAACTTGGCAGGTGGTTTTCGCTGAGAAGGTATGTGATTCTTCCTAAAGCATGATATTTTAATATATATGTAGTACGGTAGACGTACATGTGTTAACTGAATAAAAACTACGGCAATGTCTTTGACTTAAGCCTGAATAATACTTACGGCAATGCCTCACGGCTTAAGCCTGAATAACACTTACGGCAATGCCTCACGGCTTAAGCCTGAATAATAAAGAACTGAAAGCTTTTCAAAAGAATACTGAATCATTGTTAACAGAAGAGAACTAACTGGTTTTTTTTTAAAACAGACGCTTAAGAGTTATACTAGCTTTATGGGAAGTTAGGTATAACCACTTAAGATTAATAAAAGGAACAGTTTACCTATGTGTTTGTAACAGACTTATATTGATTGGTGAAAAGAATAATAAAATGGTTTGATAAGTGGACATGATATGATGCTATGTGTGTTAGTGCCTTGTAACGTTTGTGTAAAGAGGTCAGTCTTACTTATGCTTATGTTGTTTTGAACTATAAGCTGTTGTGTTAGTACTATATCACTCACCTCTTGAGATGATACCGGGGGTTAAGCTGCCCTCCGATGCGGGGTAGACTCAGGCGGTCTGGGACCATGATTCGAGAATACCTCATGCGGGTCCAGGGGGCCTATGCGGAGCTACGAGAGTTCCAGGTTAGTATGCGGGGTTATACCTCATGCGGTCTATGTGGCCATGCGGACAACGAGTCCAGGACGTTGCCGAGGAGTAGCTACCCTCGATGCGGGGTTATATACCCTATGCGGGCCTATGTGATTGGCCTATGCGGACTACGGGAGTCCAGGATTAGGCTTGCATGGTGATACTACGGGCAATTGGCCCTGCTTCGATCATTCGCAGCCTAGAAAAGACACATTCTGATTTACCTATTCTTGCTCTTGTTTGTGATGTGCACTATGCGCGGTTTCCTTGGTTGTTTCATACATATTTGTAAACGATGTTAAAATGATATGTTTTCATTTAAGTATTTCTGATTTCATATACTTAGTACTGTTATCGACCTCCTTCGGGGCTGCGTTCATGCCGCAGTAAGGGCAGCAGTGCTAGATCCACATTCTTAGGATCTCTACGTTGGTGTCGGGAGCTCCATCTTTCCGGAGGCTCTACTTTTGGGTATGATCTCCTGTTGTAGATAGTTTTATGCGATCGTGTATGGCGGGGCCCTGTCGCCATAGTTGTATATTTCCTTAGAGGTCTGTAGTCATGTTATGCGATGTCGGATGTAGCGCTAAACCATGTTTATATATATATGCCGAAAGCGATGTTTTCTCACATAAAGCGTATGTCTTATTTTATAAACTGTTTCATGTCTTGCTTTATTTTTCCATTGATTACTCGATATATGACTACTTGGGTGCCGGTGAGCACGATCCAGGCCGGAATGGGTCGTGACAACCCAGGGACTTATTATACAACATAGCTCACGTGCACTATGCACTCCGGTAAGAATCAAACATAACAATACATCTTCACCCGAGATGGCTTTACCCCTAACGTTTCCACGTATAAGGCTCCAAGGCTCACACTTTCCCTATCCCTCAATCTTTCCTGGTTACTAACCATGATTTCTAATCACAATTTACACACTGCTATCGGAACATAGTACTTAAGATATACTCATCTTATCACACATGCTAATCCCAGAGGTTAAAGATATGCTGAATCTCTCGCTTCTCCCTTAATCGTTCTAATCAAACCTGCCCCGTAGGGCTCATAGCTAAGGGAGGTGACGAACTACCCACCGATACTGAAGGCTGAGTCCTCCTACTTGGACATCCTTTCAACACTGGCCGTGTAGTACAACAAGTACCAACTAAAAGCGACATTCCGGGATGGCGCTGTCACTTGTGAACACAAGCTCGGAGCTCGACCAACTCTGCATACCGAACGCCCTGAACCCCGCGGAGGACCACTGCACTGCGGTGGATGTGCATAATCTAATCCATTGGTGAGGTGACTCGCCTCGAAAGTTACCAAAGGACCTTGCTTTACGCCTCTTCATCCTTGGTTAACCCGTCGATCTCTACGTTTCGGCTGCTGTGCATATGCCCGCACGTGCCATGCTCAAGCCTAATCAAGAACTACTCTTGCACAACCCTCGTTGATATTCATCAAGACTCGCGGTACATCGGTATACTCTCGGTAGCCAAATCCATAGCTAATGTAACGGTCGCCTTGCGCAATCTAATTTCACTGTTCCGGCCGTGGGCGAAGGTTCAAATATCATGGTCGCGAGGCACCGCCGCCGCCGTGCTAAACTCTGCTTGGGGCTAGTGACGTCGCGAACTCCCAAATGAAGCACCACCCCGGTGATGATTGGGCTGTGCCCACGCAACCCTCGAACTCTACTCGCGGCTCCGCCATTGCCTTGCCCTCACAGGCTCGGGTTGCCTTACGGAGGCATAGCGGTGAGGAAAGAAATACGTCAGAGGGGTCCAACTTATCACACAGCTCTAAGGCACGATCTCTGAATGAGAAGAATGGAAACCAATCCTAAATATCCTATAGCCTCCTGATTATTGGTGTGGTGCACAACACACCGATAATCAAGACTCTACTGGATACGGTCTGTAGACACTTTCCGAGGATTAACTGCTCTGATACCACTTTTGTCACGACCCGAACCCGGGCCCGTGACTGGTGCCTTACCCCGGGCACCCTAGTGATACAACATCAGAGTAATCAGCGGAACATAACACAACAACATAAAATAACAAGAAGTGTACAACAATTATCTTTAGAAAACTTGCCTTTCGGCATATATATAAATAACAACTCTTTCAAACCGAACAGTTTAATCTTTTTTACAAACCCTGCCCACAACAGTACTACAGACCTCTACGAATGATATGACAATCACGACGACGGGGCCGTCATACCACGAATAGCACCTACAACAACAGGGGACTATACCAAGATAAGCCTCCGGAGAAACGTAGCTTCCCAAACGATGAACTGTGACCCTAAGAGCGAGTATCAACGACTGGTGTACCTTTACCTGCGGCATGAACGCAGCCCGGAAGAGGTCGATAACAGTACCAAGTATGTGGCGAAAATCAGTAAATAAAATCATAGCGATCTATATAAAACAGAGACATGTATGATAACCAAACTACGATTCCTGATAAATAGGCAGTCATGTCAAGTCAGCGACTCACGCCCTCAAAGTCATCACTCAATATAACTATGGGTCTCACGCCCACAACATCAATCATGCCCGTGGAATACCTTGCTCACTGCCGGAAGTCTATGATAGAAAAGCACCAAGGAATACACATGAACACCAGGTCCCACCTGTGTCATCATAAAACCGTACGGGGTAAGTACGAAGGCATAGCCGACTACTAGAACCCACAGTACAACAAGGTCATAAACTGTATCATGAGATCTGTCTAGACCGTCACATGATCAAAGCCGCCACTCGCCGCAATATCTAATGTCGCGTCTAGCCACGGAACTTCCCGCGACTCGCATAGGCCACTCAATGGCCCGCGTGAGGTATTCCCGCATCGAGGTAGCTACTCCCGGCATCGCCCCGGACTCGCATCCGCGTGGCCACATAGACCGCATGACCTATAAAGGCGCACACTAACACCGGAACTCGTAGCTCGCATAGGCCCCGGGACCCGCGTAGGTATTCTCGAATCATGGTCCTGCATCGCTGAGTCTACCCGCATCGGAGGCGCTTAACCCGGAATCAAGGCGAGTGGTATAATACCAACATAACGGTTTATCGATTAAACAACATAAGCACAATCAAGGAAATCCTTTACACAAACATCACAAGATACTAACACACGTAGCATCCTAACATGTTTATTTATCAAATCAAACAAGAAAGTATTTACAAGGCTATCACAAACCAACACAATCAAATTATTCACACAAGGTACTTTCTACTATATGATTAACAAGATCGGGTTTTTATCCCCAAAGTACTTCATACATTAACTCTTTAAGAGATATGTTCTTTCACAAATAGTCACACAATACTCGTAGTATATGAAAATAGATTGATTATCTTTTGAAGTAAATCAAAACACTTCTCTTTGTAAAATCAAGTACAACATTCTTTTCCAAACGTTCAAGTTTGCCTAATTTCAATTACTCAAGTTTCTCATTTTGAAAGGTTTAGTAGTTCATAGTTTTAATCCCTTAAAACAATTTGAGAAACATATACCTTATGTGTGAGTAGGTTATTCTTGTTCATAACAATCTTATTACAGTGACCATGATCTAGGAAATGTAATATCATTTTGTCTCATCTTAGCTTCATGCGGATGGAAGTTTCTCGGTATTAATAATACTTTATTAATCAAAACATTTCCTTTATTAGCGGCTGTGGTTTGTTCGACATTCATTCGATTCGAAATCAAAAACATCATTCCTTTTGAAAACCAAGTACTCATTACTCACGAATGAGGTTTCACACTTTTTAACAAAATTCAATCAAGTCAAGTCTCTTATCTTTTAAGATCAAGTCTCTTAACTTTTATAATCAATAAATCATTCATTTTATCTTTCTTAAGACGTTATACCTAACTTCCCATAAAGCTAGTATAACTCTTATGTTATCAACACCAAGTGTTACTCTTTTTTCAAAAGCGCTTCTTAATACTTTTGACATACTTCAAAGTTCTTTATCATTCAGGCTTAAGTCAAAAGACATTGCCGTACAACTACGTTCAATTAACACGCGTACGTCTACCGTACTATATATACTTCTTTAAAATATCATGCTCAAGCGTATAGGAAAAGTCACATACCTCGCGACGATTATCGACTATTAGCAATTCGCTCCACGGCTATAACCCGGCTAGCCTGGTCCACCTTCTCAAGTAGCACATGCTACTCGCAGAACATTCAACCTAAACATGTTATACAAGTCTATCAAAGTCTAGACTACTCGGTAGAATAAATCTAGATACAAGATCCTACGGAAAATCGGGCAGCACTTCCCTATCCGTCAAACTACACAAGTCTACTGTAATACAGTCCTATGTAATTACAGTTCGGTTCTCTTCTTTAGATTCAGGCTTAAGTCCAACGACATTGCCGCAAAACTATGTTCAGTTCTATATATAGCATACTTCAATTACATATTCCTACAACATGTATTTTCCAATTACAATAGGGGGACAAGATAATTACCTCGATAAGCCCATAATTATCCAAGTATAGATGTCGATCCTTAGCAACGCTTAGCTCCTACTCCGGGTGCTCCAACCCGCTCCAAACAACCTTTAGAAGTTCTACGAAACTTCTTCTTAATACTCCAACCAACTATGGAGATTTTCCTTAGGGTTTTGGTTTGAGACAAAAAGGACATACGGTAGTATTTTCGGGCTCTACGTATAGAGGTATCTTTGGAATACTACAAGGTATACGGCTAAGGTAATTTTGGGTATAACAACAATACTTTTGAGAGTATTTCTACCAAGAGGGGGGGGTATTTATACGAGACAACACCACAAGGGGGGGTGTACCTCGGCCAACCCCACTAGGGGGGGTGCTCTCGGCCAAGGGGGGGAGGGGGTGCTCTCGGCCAAAGGCCTCACAAAGGGGGAGAGGAACTCTCGGCCAAGACACTACACTAAGGGGGAGGAAGAAAGCTTTCAAGACTTAGAAGTTTTGGGATGAAGAAGTCTTCACAAGGAAGGGTATTTATAGGAGTTTAATGGACAAGATCAAGCCATGTGGGGGCAAGTGGAGGCCAAGATATGCCCAAGTGCCCCCTAGTCCCTACTCCTTAAAACCCTCACAAATATCTACACAAATATCTACCAACAACTTGCCCACCAATCGGCCCTAAGCCGCCCCACTTGCTTCCAATGTGAGGGTGACACATGTCACCCTCCCGTTGGTCCAAAATGTTTCGTTTCTCGGAAAAATCCGCAAAAATAAGAAAAGACATAGCCGGAATTTTCCCCTCGCAAGTTATGTAAAACGTTTCGTCGAAAAACGACTCTAACCGGGTGTTGTGCACAAAGAACTTTCGGCCAAGGGTGCCACATGGGGGTGACACGTGTCGCCCCCCGATTCGTCCAAAATATTTCGTCTTCCGAAAATATCCAAAATCCCGGAAATCTCAAAAACAAAGCGGGCCCCACAAAACCGTAAATTTCTCCCGTGGGCCCCACGTGACCATTTCCGAAAATAAAATCCCAAAATTCTAATATAATCTATGAAGTCCAAAAACCAAATCTGGGAATCCAATTCCCATTAACGAACCTTTTTCTTCACAAAAACCGGAAACTTTTCCGTCGAAAACTCACATCTTTCTTTCTTTTCAAAATTTCTGCCGTACTCTCGTACGTACGCCCTCACTAACATACCCTGCAACTACGGGGTATACCAGTTTCGTAGTTCATAGTTTTAATCCTTTAAACCAATTTGAGAAACATATACCTTATGTGTGAGTAGGTTATTATTGTTCATAACAATCTTATCACATCAGCCATGATCTAGGAAATATAATATCATTTTGTCTCATCTTAGCTCCTATGCAGATGGAAGTTTCTACTGGTTTTAATAATACTTTATTAGTCAAAACATTTCCCTTTATTAGCGCTGCTGTTGTTTGTTCGACATTCATTCTGATCGGTAAAACATCATTCCTTTTGAAAACCAAAAAACTCATTACTCACGAATGAGGTTTCACACTTTTTAACAAAATTCACATTAGTATAATTAAGTCAAGTCTCTTATTTTCTTAAATCAATAAATCATTCTTTTTATCACTCTTAAGCCGTTATACCTAACTTCCCATAAAGCTAGTATAACTCTTAAGCTTTTAAAACTAAGTGTTACTCTTCTTTCAGAAAGGTTTCTTAATTCTTTTGAACTATTTCAGATTCTTTTTATTCAGGCTTAAGTCAAAAGACATTGCCGTAATTATTATTCAGGCTTAAGTCCGAAGACATTACCGTAATTATTATTCAGGCTTAAGTCCGAAGACATTGCCGTAATTATTAATCAGTTAACACACGTACGTCTACCGTACTATATACATATTCTTTAAAATATCATGCTCAAGAGGATAGGAAGAATCACATACCTTCTCGGCGAAATCCACCTGCCAAGTTGAATATGTCGCGCGCAGAGAATCGACCTATAATGATCAACACGTCTATCAACGTCTAGATCTTGTACAAAGATCTAAGCAGAGGGTTCTATATCCTACGAAAGTTGGCGAACTTCCTACGGTGAGCTACTCAAGTCTCAGTGAAAACAAATTCTATGTAAGTACAGTTTGTTTATTCTTCTTTTAAACCCTTCTACTGTGATAACAGTTCAATTCTATTCTTCAATAACCTTCTAAGTATATAATACTTATTCCTATACTTCTACGGTATGTATATTCTAATTACAAAGGGAGGATAAGGTTATTTACCTCGATAAGCCCAATATTATCCAAGTATAAACGTCGATCCTGAGCGAGGTTTAGCTCCTAAATGCACGCTCCGATAGCCCCAAGAACCCTTAGAATTTCTACACCACTTCTACTTAAATACTATAAGGGATTTGGGCTAGGGTATTTTGGGCATTATAACAATACTTGGAAGACAACATTTCTACCAAGGGAGGGGGGTAGTGTTTCGGCTAGGGCTTGCTTTAGAGGGGGGGGGGGGTGAGTAGGCTTTGGACGAAACAAGCTCAAGGGGGAGGGAAGGATTTTTCAAGACTTGGAAAGATTTTGTGGATGAAGAACTCTTCATCTTAAGAGGGGTATTTATAGGTCAAGACATGGCCAACCAATGGCCAAGATGATGCCAAGTGCAAGGCAAGTGTAGGGTGAGGATTTAGGCAAGTGTCCATTCTATCTACTACACAAAAATATCCTACCAACTCCATGACAAAATAGCCAACCCATTCGGCCCTATAGACGCCTCAAGTCCATCAATTGGAGGGTGACAAGTGTCGCCCTCCCGTTGGTCCAAAATGTTTCGTCTCTCGGAAAAATCCGCAAAAATTAGAAATGACATAGCCGGAATTTACCCTACGCGAGTTGTGTAAAACGTTTCGTCGAAAAACGACTCTAATCGGGCGTTGTGCACAAATAATATTCGGCCAAGCCACCTAGGGGGGGGGGTGACACGTGTCGCCCTCCTACTCGTCCAAAATATTTCATCTTCCGAAAATATCCACAATGGCCAAAATCTCGAAAACAAAGTGGGCCCCACAAAACCGTAAATTTGTCCCGTGGGCCCCACGTGACCATTTCCGAAAATAAAATTCCATAATTCTCTAATATTCCAAGAAGTCCGAATACCAAATCTGGGAATCCAATTCCCATTAACGAACCTTTTTCCTTCACAAACACCGGAAACTTTTCCGTGGAAAAATCACCTCTTTCTTCCTTTCCAATTTCAATGTCGTATTCTCGTACGTACGTCCTCGCATACATACCCTGGAACTACGGGGTATAACAGTTTTGATAGCCATTTGAAATGTGAAAAACAAAGGAAATCGATAGTTGTGACTGTAACATGTAAACAGACCTTACAAATGGATAAATTGTGGTGAGCCAATTGGGGCTGTTTAGTTATTCATTGTATTGGACTACCTTATATAAATTGTGTGAGCCAATTGGGGCTGTTTGGTTATTGAATTCGGCCTCGAAAGAGGTGGCAAAGTAAGTAGAAACAAAGGAGGTGTTGTTCGATTTTCCGTAGAATTTAGCGACTTAACACTTATAATATTCTACATTGAAGTAAGGCGTTAATGGACGTATGGTGAATATTATAGGTTGACATTCTATGGGCGGGACTTTGTACTTGGCAAATGGTTTGACCCGACGAGGTATGTAGAACTTTTCCTATCTTTTGAGCATGACTAGTTTCACGTATATAGTACGGTGAGCGTCTGAGACTTTGACATTCTTTACTTGTTTTATGAAATGCCAAGTCGGGTGAGTTAGGAGATTAACTCCCTTCTTTGAGAATATTAAAGATGTCTTAAGTCTTGTTAAAGATAAGGGACTTGAAGAATTTTAAAGTATGTGATACTTGTGACGTTTTAAAAACGTATAAGTCCCTTGGATAGGAAATTGTACTTGACTAAGGCATAAAGTGAATATAACGACTTTATGGGGAGTTGGTTATATTGACTTTATGGAAAGATAAATGACTTGATTTAATGGAAGGCAATTCGATTTTAAGGCATCAATTGCCTAAGGTTTTATAAGACATGAGTCACTTGATTTAGAAGCCTAATTTTTATTTCTAAAAGTATTGTGACTTGTCTTGAAAAGAAATTGTAACTTGATACTACGGTTATTAGTATCTTGGAAGTGTTATAATGAAATGAGTCATTTTAAAAGAATAGAAGTACGTAGTACTTTGGGTTAAATTCCCTTATTTTTATAAAAGACATGGTAGTGCCTTAGGTAAACTAAAATGAGAGTGTATCTGAACAAGAATAGTAAGTTAGGGGATTTCTTAACTTGCTTATATATTGTATGATAAGCGATAGAGCTTATGTTATGTGTGATAGCGGATTTGGGCTAGTGATATATTATTCGTTGGGGTCATTCCGGGATTGTGGCATTGCATATTTCCGTGGATTTGCTACCCACGATGCGAGGAATACCTCACGCGAGTCCGTTGGGCTTATGCGGGTGAAATAGTCCCGTGCGGGCGGGTCCGACCTATGCGAGGAATACCTCGTGCGAGTCCGTAAGGGCTTATGCGGGTGAAATAGTCCCATGCGAGGAATACCTCACGTAGGTCCACCGGACTACGCGGGTGAAATAGTCCCACGAGTAGGATTCCATCCTATTTTTCGTTGTAAGTATACACCTATTTTTACTCTCATTGTTAGTAAGGCCTTTAGATCGTAATTTTGTTATCATACATGTCTCCCGCTTTCTTTTAAACTTATGTTGTAATTCTGAGTACTTTCGATTTGCATACTTAGTACATATTGTGTCGACCCCTTCTCGGGGTGCGTTCATCTGCAGAAAAGGTAAGCGAGTTGCGGATCCACACTCTTAGGATCGCTTATCGACGCCTAAGCTCCATTTTCGGAGGCTTGTCTTTTTAGTCTGACCTTTCCACGATGTTGTAGATTATGTACATTCGGGGTATGGCGGGGCCACATCCCGCCATTGTTGTTCTAAGTCCGTATTCACATATGTGGTTGGGTGTAAGCCCGAGTTGTAAAGTTGTACTTTTGACTTTGTTTATATTATGGAAGGCGGCCTTATCGGCTAGCCTGTGTTGTTATATTGTTTACACCTGTGTTTAAGTTGTGTATGTTCCGCTGCTATTCTCTGATGTATACCTGAACAGGGTGCCCAGGTAGGGCACCAGTCGCGGCCCGGGGTCGGGTCGTGACAAAAGTGGTATCAGAGCAGTTAGTCCTCGGAAAGTGTCTACAGACCGTGTCTAGTAGAGTCTTGATTATCGGTGTGTTGTGCACCACATCTATAATCAGGAGGCTGCAGGACATTTAGGATTGGTTACCATTCTTCTCACTCTAAGATCGTGCGATAGAGCTGTGTGGTTAGGGTCGTCTCTCCCTAACAAGTTATGTTGTTTGCATTTCTGAGAAAGGCGATGACCGGGAAAGATTATGTGGATTGCGTATCCAGGTTGGTAATGCTAGTAGTATAGTTGGTGTTAGGACATACAACTATACAGATTTATGCATGGGGGTCACATATGTGTTGCCTAGGATGATTTTAGATTACCAGGAATTGGTAAGGACAAAAAATAACGGGAAGGTATGAACAGTTAAGGAACTCTCATCAAGGTTTTACGTGCTAATTTGAGATAATTAGGTGATGATGAGTTGTGTGAGAATGAAATGGACCCTTAAGAGGTTAATTAAGGGACTTAATGGAAGACTATGTTAATAGATTGAGCTACGTAGTGGGATTTCGAAAATGGTACGGGTGAGATCCGTATGGAGTAAGTATGGTTGTTGTGGACAAGACAACCCAATTATAGTATATGAGAAGTTAGTGTACCCGTTTATGGGGTGAGATCAATTGATAGTAGTCATCGTGGCGAGTCCTGGTACAAGCCCGAGTCTAGTTAATCGTTTCTGGGTTCGTGGGCGTGTTTCAGGAACGAGTTGTGAGCGGAATGGGTCTTATATTGTTTAAAATAGTAACTCAAAAGTGGAGGCGAATTAGTATGGAATTTATGTAAGTATGCTAGTATAAGTTTGGAAATACGGAAGAAATCGACCAGTGAAAAAAAGAGAGCAACCAAGTGTAAAGAAATAAAGCCTGAATCCATGAGGACCTTTCGAGGTGACTACACCCGTGAGTGTTGGGTTGTAGCTGAGCGGGTAGATAATTGCCGGTAACGATACAGTCGTTGGACCCTAGCAGACCTAGCAGAGCTGTTATGACAGACATAGAGGTAACGATACAGTCGTTGGATCCTTCCTTCTTTGGCATCATTGTTTTTCTTTTTAAGTCTGTGTGACTTGTTCACTTGGGGTAAATTGACGCAGAAAGTAAGTAATAATTGAATTGGAAGGAATTTATGTTAAGTGCCCTTGGAGGTACTTGGAGTTGGTTTGGTGTGGCGGTCAGGGCCACGACCTTCCGGATAATCTCAGGAAAATGTACAAGGCAAGAATAAAATAAGTACGAGTGCTGCCGGCGGAAAGCTGAGGGCATCTTTGGTGGGTTGGAAAATCTACACGAAGATAAAGGCGGTGCGTGATGATTAGATAATTGCTGGACCGCAAGAGGACCCTGTGATTATGGTTGTGACTCGAGAAAGTTTAAGAAAGGAGATAAGTTCTCTTTCCCACGTAAAAGGGCGGTTTCGTATTATGGGGTTATGTGTACCCATGTTGTTGACGCGAGTTATGAGGCTAGTAAGGTCTTGGTATCGTCATGCCATTGGTTGATTGTAGATAACCGGGAGAAGTGTTGTGTTGGGGTAATTAAGAGCAGCGTTTAATTGGTCGAGGAAGTATCGTAAAGATATAAATGCAGGTTATGCGCGTGTATGGCTATGCGATTATGAATCAAGATAGAAATACTTTTGCTAATAATAAGCCTAAGGTAAAGATATGGCCAGAATGATAAAGGAGAATACGACAATGGTTATGTAAGTTGCACGAGTTATGACTACCCCAGACTAGTGTAAAGACCATTAGTAAATAATGGGAAGTAAGAACATTTCGAGGAAATGTGGTAACACCTAGCTATAGGCTCTACAAACTGGGAAAGGAAAATCGGGTTACTACTTTACGAGATCAAGGAAATCCCCCCCTAGATTATGATTGACAGGAGGTCTTAGCCATGGGGCAACCAAAGGAATCAAATCTAAGTTAAGTGACCAAGTTTGGTTGCAACAGAGAAAGGGAAACAGGAACCATAAGTGAGATTAAGGATACCCGAATATTTCGCAGGAATGAAGGCTTCCAGTTATTGGAAGATAAGTTGACTCGACTACAGTCTAACACCTCTTGAAAGACTAGAGGGTTAGGTTATTATGATAACACGTTGGGTGTTGGGCTAGGTTGTGTGCTGACGCAACCCGATAGGATAGAGCTTATGTTTTCCCGGTAGTTAAGGAGGCAGGAAAGGAAATTACGCCACTCACGATTTAGAGCTGGCGGCAGTTAAATCGTGCCTTGAAGATTTGGGGGCATGATGTATAAATAGACTTCATGTGAATATGTGTGCAGACCACAAGAGCCTCAGGTATATCTTCCGGAGAGCGATTGAATTTGCGACAGCGACAGTGGGTAGAGTTATTCAAGGATTGTGATATCGATACCCTATACCACCCAGGGAAAGCCAAGACAGTTAAAGATACTATTAGTCTCAGATCTAAGGGTAGTATGCCAGAGGGGCAGCCAGATAGACTGGATGTGGTCCGTGGGATTCTTCAGTTACCGAGCCTAGGGGTTCGATTATTTGTTCCAATGTTAATAGAGCTTTAGATCCGAGAGGTTGCCGAGTTCTCCTTCGTCGAAGAGGTAAAGAGGCGACAATATGAGGATCCAGTTATGATATGATATCGAGATACGGCTCTCCAAGAAGAGAAGAGCTTGTTTGTGTAGCACCATATGGGGTGCCGTGTTATGAGAAAGTTTGTGTGTGCCCGATGCTGCAGGACTTGTCGGCAAGTTTTAGGGGGAGGCACGCGGTGCTTCTTGCTTTATTTTGTTCGGGGTCGACCAAGATGTATCATGGCCTCAGATGTATGTATGGGTAAGATGGCCTGAAGAGGGACGTAGCAGGGTTTGTTGCTTAGTGTCCGAATTAGTAGCAGGTCATGGTTGAACACCAGAAGCCCGGTGGGCTATTACAGGTGATTTAGACCCCGACTTAGACATGGGAGGTAATTAAAATGGATCTTGTCACAGGGTGGCATCGTACTCTGAGGAAGTGCGACTCCCTGGGGGTCATGGTAAATAGGCTGCCGAAACCAGCTGTGTTCTTCCGGTTAGGACCACTTACTCGGCTGAGGTTCGTGCTAGCTTTTAGAGGATTGTGAGGCGCACAGGGTTCCTACGTTTATGATGTCAGACAGATGAGCTCGATTACAGATAACTTCTGGAAATTTTTCAGAAGGGTTTTAGGGACACAGGTGAGTCTCAGTGTTGCATTACACCCTCGGATCGACGGACAGGCAGAGCGTACTATCCAGGCACTTGAGGATAGGTTGCGGGCCTGTGTTCTTGATTTCAGAAATTGCCGGGAGGGTTAGTTGCCTCTTGTTGAGTTACGTACAATAACAGATACCCTTCCAGTATTCAGATGGCCCTATATGAGGACTTGTATGTAAGAAAGTGTAGATCTCCGGTTGGATGTTCGACATAGGCGAGGTTCAGTTATTTGGTCGGACTTGATTCGGTGTGGATAAGGTGAAGCTTATCCAGAGATCATAGCGGCTCAAAGTCGGCGAAGTCATATCACGGATAATCGGCGTCGGCATTTGGAGTTTCAGTAGCGATTAGGTCTTCTTGAAGGTGTCACCCATGAAGGGTGTGATGAGATTCGGTAAGAAGGAAACTGGCCCAAGTACATTGGGCCTACCAGATCGTTCGTAGAGGGGGCAAGTTTGCCTACGATTTGGATCTGCCATCGAGTTAGAGCGGTACATCCGGTCTTCCATGTTTCTATGTTGAGGAAGTGTATCGGAGATCGGCGAGTTTTCCCTACCCGGTGAGGTCCAGTGTGAGAGGGTTATCGTATGAGGAGAGTCCCATAGCGATACTCAATCGCCAGGTCAGGCGACTGCGGACTAAGGATGTAGCTTCCGTCAAAGTCCTGTGGAGGAATGAGAACCGGGAGGAGATGACTTGGGAAGCGGAGGAGGACATCGAGGAGTATCCTCACTTATTCTCTATACTTTCAGGTAATCCATCTTCCCTTACTTGCCAAGTTTTATTTGAAGTGTTTCTTTTGCTTAATGCTACTATGTGGCCTTGTGTGACATTAGTGGTATGTCGGGGTTGTGAAAGGAAACTATGTTGCTAATTAAGTCACTCCGAAAGAACATTCGGAATGAATGTTTCTAAGGGGGGAAGAATGTTACACCCCGTAAATTCAAATATAAGATAAGTCGGCAATCATGTGTCGAGCGAATTTTAAGTCTTATTTGGAGTGTGGTACCCCAATTTTTTTTTTAGATGTATGGGGTGTTTAGCAAGCCTAGTATAAATTTGGATGAGTCTAGTGTCCAACGCGACAAACCGCTTGTCGATAGGACATCGGAGCGGAGAGGTATGGGCGTTAGAAATGCATGGTAGCGCAGAAGGAAGGATTTTCGTATCAGCGTCTAGCGCGTCAGCCGCAGGGGCATGGCGCCACTAATCCTAAAAATCCTCAGAGGTTTCGGCGCCAAGGCGGAAAATTTTCTGCGGGAATTGCTTAAAACAGGGGATATTTTGAAAGGGCCTATGGGAGGGTGACAAGTGTCCTCCCATCTTGTTGACCACGAAAGAGCCTATTTTAAGACCAAGTCTTGAAAGACTTGGTCATTTCACCTGAACACCTAAAAACCCCTCTCTCTCTTGAGATTTGAGAAAAACCTAGCTTAATGGGTGTTGTTGGCGGCGGTAAGAAGACAAAGTCTTTAGTAAGCTTGTGGGAAACTCACAAGGACGAGTTTGACGGGAATAGAAGTTGAAGAAAGAGAGCTTTAGTGGGCTAACCCAAAGGTAAGAGATTTCCTCTCCTCTTGGAAATTGATAGTAATCCTTCTTAAAGTTGATATTGGCCACGTGAACCATGTTTTAGATTGTTATGTATAATAGGTTTTGATAGCCATTTGAAATGTGAAAAACAAAGGAAATCGATAGTTGTGAATGTAACATGTAAACAGACCTTACAAATGGATAAATTGTGGTGAGCCAATTGGGGCTGTTTGGTTATTGAATTCGGCCTCGAAAGAGGTGGCAAAGTAAGTAGAAACAAAGGAGGTGCTGTCCGATTTTCCGTAGAATTTAGCGGCTTAACACTTATAGTATTCTACATTGAAGTAAGGCGTTAATGGACGTATGGTGAATATTATAGGTTGACATTCTACGGGCGGGACTTTGTACTTGACAAATGGTTTGACCCGACGAGGTATGTAGAACTTTTCCTATCCTTTGAGCATGACTAGTTTCACGTATATAATACGGTAGACGTACAAGACTTTGACATTCTTTACTTGTTTTATGAAATGCCAAGTCGGGTGAGTTAGGAGATTAACTCCCTTCTTTGAGAATATTAAAGATGTCTTAAGTCTTGTTAAAGATAAGGGACTTGAAGAATTTTAAAGTATGTGATACTTGTGACGTTTTAAAAACGTATAAGTCCCTTGGATAGGAAATTGTACTTGACTAAGGCATAAAGTGAATATAACGACTTTATGGGGAGTTGGTTATATTGACTTTATGGAAAGATAAATGACTTGATTTAATGGAAGGCAATTCGATTTTAAGGCATCAATTGCCTAAGGTTTTATAAGACATGAGTCACTTGATTTAGAAGCCTAATTTTTATTTCTAAAAGTATTGTGACTTGTCTTGAAAAGAAATTGTAACTTGATACTACGGTTATTAGTATCTTGGAAGTGTTATAATGAAATGAGTCATTTTAAAAGAATAGAAGTACGTAGTACTTTGGGTTAAATTCCCGGATTTTTATAAAAGACATGGTAGTGCCTTAGGTAAACTAAAATGAGAGTGTATACGAACAAGAATAGTAAGAAGTTAGGGGATTTCTTAACTTGCTTATATATTGTATGATAAGCCGATAGAGCTTATGTTATGTGTGATAGCCGGATTTGGGCTAGTGATATATTATTCGTTGCGGGGTCATTCCCCGGGATTGTGGCATTGCATATTTCCGTGGATTTGCTACCCACGATGCGAGGAATACCTCATGCGAGTCCGTAGGGCTTATACGGGTGAAATAGTCCCATGCGGGCGGGTCCAGCCTATGCGAGAAATACCTCATGCGAGTCCGTAAGGGCTTATGCGGGTGAAATAGTCCCATGCGAGGAATACCTCACGTAGGTCCACTGGACCTATGCGGGTGAAATAGTCCCAGGAGTAGGATTCCAATCCTATTTTTCGTTGTAAGTATACATCTATTTTTACTCTCATTGTTAGTAAGACCTAGATGCTTGTAATTTTGTTATCATACATGTCTCCCGCTTTCTTTTAAACTTATGTTGTAATTACGATTTTCGGTTTGCATACTTAGTACATATTGTGTACTGACCCCCTTCCTCGGGGGCTGCGTTCATGCCGCAGGAAAAGGTAAGCAGGTTGCGGATCCACACTCTTAGGATCGCTTATCAGACGTCGGAAGCTCCATTTTCCGGAGGCTTGTCTTTCTTTTAGTGACCTTTCCACGATGTTGTAGATTATGTACATTCAGGGGTATGGCGGGGCCATGTCCCGCCACAGTTGTTGTTCCTAGAGGTCTGTATTCACATATGTGGTTGGGCTGTAAGAACTGAGTGTAAAGTTGTACTTTTGACTTTGTTTATATTATGGAAGGCGGCCTTATCGGCTAGCCTGTGTTGTTATATTGTTTACACCTGTGTTTAAGTTGTGTATGTTCCGCTGCTATTCTCTGATGTATACCTGAACAGGGTGCCCAGGTAGGGCACCAGTCGCGGCCCGGGGTCGGGTCGTGACAATACCAGTTGGATAGTTCCTTGGGTTGTGTAAGATGAAAGAGGTAGCTTTCAGGACTTGAATAGGTAAGATTGTTCCGGATCGGGGAACAAGAGTTTGGCGCGATTATGGGTCGGGTTGAGGACCATTCGCGGGTCAACCCGTAGCCCGGAATAAGATGGGGTCAGTTCGAGGTGGTCCCGTCAGGTGGTAGGATCACGAGGGTGCAAGGCCCAAGTTTAGGTAACCACTGTATGAGTTCGTGGACGTGTTCGACCAGAATCGGATCGTGAAGGCCGGGAATGGCCTTGAAGAAATTCGAGGCTTGTAAGATGACCAAGTTTGGAGGTAGTAACTCCAAAGATTTTGGAAACTGAAGTGATGACTGAAGTATGGTACGTGTACTAGAAAGAGTTCTAGTGTTCGAGAAGAGTACGATGAGTAAGGAGAGAAGTGAACATGTGCTGAGAGATAGAAGTGATCATTTTTGTGAAGTAAATGTGCGAAAGGAGTATCCTTTGGACCAGGAGCGAGAGTGGTGTTGTTTTACACCTTCGAGGTGGTTCCTCGTTGGCTTGGATTGAGTTTTGCGCGTATGTTATATTATGGCCATGTGTGGCATAATTGGTTTTGTAAGTATAGTAGTGAAGACTATACCGGCGCTTGTATGTTTCGAGACTTAGAAGGAACATTCGGGACGAATGTTTCTAAGGAGGGGAGAATGTTACACCCCGTTGTTCCAGAGTATGTATGTGAGGACGTAGGTACGAGAATACGACAGTAATTTTGGAAAGGAAGAAAGATGTGATTTTTTCGACGGAAAAGTTTCCGGTTTTTGTGAAGTAAAAAGGTTCGTTAATGGGAATTGGATTCCCAGATTTTGTATTCGGACTTTTTGGAATATTTTAGAAGTATTGAAATTTTAAATTCCGGAATTGGTCACGTGGGGCCCACGAGAGAATTTACGGTTTTGTGAGGCCCACTTTATTTTAGGATTTTTGGCATTACGGATATTTTTGGAAAATGAAATATTTTAGACCAATGGGAGGGAGACATGTGTCACCCTCAAGTGGACGGTTTGGTGGTCAATGTTTGGCACGTTTTTAATGTTTTAAAGGGCTTAAACATTTGGTCAATGTTTTGTAGATATTTGTGGAGTAGATAGATAAGGTGGGACCCACACAACACTTGTCCAAATCTCCACCACACACTTGCTTGAATCTTGGCCCTTCATTGTTCTATAAATACCCCCCTAAGTGCAAGACTTCTTAATCCACAAAACAATTTCCAAGTCTTAAAATACTCCCTCCCTTTGATGAAGTTATCGTCCCACACCCCTCTCCCTTAACCAAACTTTGTCCAAAAATTCTTAAACTCTTAAGTGTTCTTCCTTAGTGTATTAGGAAGATTGTTAACCAAAAGTTAGAAAAGATTTCACACCCTAGCCCTAAAGCCTCACCTTGGCCGAGAGTTGTGAGGACAAGAACCTTAGTGTTCTTCACTTGTTTAGGTTGGTTCTTAAAGAGGAGTTGGTTAGGAGCGTATAAGGGTTGCTTGGAGCGGGTTGGAGCGCACGGAGTAGGAGCTAAACGTTGCTCAGGATCGACATTAAAACTTGGATAATTTTGGGCTTGTCGAGGTAAATATCTTTGTCCTTCTATTGTAATTGGAGATTACATATCGTAGTAGTTTAGAATTAAGTATAAGATATATAGAAGGTTGGTAAAGAAGAGAATTGATGTACTTACATAGAAATGTATTCTGATGAGACTTGTGTAGTTGTGGGTAGGAAGTCTGCCCAATTTTCAGTAGAATTAAGAACCTTCGCTTAGAATGTTCTCTGAGTAGTCTAGACGTTGATAGACTTATATGACCGTTATAGGTTGAAGTATTGCGAGTAGCGTATTCTACTTGAAGGGTGGAAAAGGCTAGCAGGATTACAGTACTTTGGAGCTTTTTGCTATTTGTCGATAATCGTCGCGAGGTATGTGAACCTCTTCCTATCTTTTCTAGCATGATATGTTGTGAACTATGTAGTACGGTAGACGTACATGTGTTAAATGAATTTGGTTGGTTTAAAACATAAAGTGTTATAACGGCTTTATGGGAAGTTGGTTATAACAACTTTATGTGGGCAAAGAAATGGTTTGTGGTTTTTAAAAGATAAAAGACTGGATGTGAATTAATAAGGACTTGGGTTGTGTTAAAAAGTTGTGAAACCGTTTTAATGAGAAATGGGTAATTGGGTTTTAAAAGGAATAATGTTATATTGATTTCGGAAATGAGAACAAGTATCGAACAAACCACTGCAGCGTTAATAAAGGAAAATGTATTGACTAATTAATTATTATTAAAACCAGTAGAAACCTCCATCTGCATAGAAGCTAAGATAAGACAAAATTGTATTACATTTTCTAGATCATGGCTGCTTTAATAAGATTGTTATAAACAAGAATAACCTACTCACACATAAGGCATATGTTACTCAAATTGTTTTAAAAGAGAATTATGTTATTAAGTGATTAAGACTATGAACTACGAAACCTTTCGAAAATAAGAGACTTGAGTATTTGAAATTAGGCAAACTTGAACTTTTGGAAAAGAAGGTTGTTACTTGTCTTTAAAAAGGGGAAACTATTTTGGTTTACTTAAGATAATAGTTACTCTGTTTTGGATACTACGAGTGTTGGTATCAGGTGACTTCTTGTGAAAGAATGGATATTTGTAAGGGAATTGAAGTATGGTAATTTGCTTGTGCTTGCTTGTGATAGCCTTGTTGTGTGAAAAGTTGTATTCCTATGCTACCGCGTCTCTCGATGGAGGACCGGTATATTGTTGTTGTTACATGGACATGTACGCCGATGAAGAATTTCGGGGGCATGCGGCCATACGGCGGGTTAATCACCCGGTATATTGTTATTGTTGTTACATGGACATGTCTGCACCGATGAAGAATTTCGGGGGCATGCGGCCACTGGCGGTTAATCACCGGTATATTGTTATTGTTGTTACATGGACATATGCGCAGATGAAGAATTTGGGGCATGCGGCGTCTGGCGGTTAATCACGGTATATTGTTATTGTTGTTACATGGACATGTACGCACCGATGAAGAATTAGGGCACGCGGCCACGGAGGGTTAATCACGGTATATTGTTATTGTTGTTACATGGACATATCGCAACGATGAAGAATTCAGGCATGCGGCGTGCGGCGGGTTAATCACGATATATTGTTATTGTTGTTACATGGACATATCTGCACGACGCAGAATTCAAGGGGCATGCGGCCATGCGGCGGGTTAATCACCCGATATATTGTTATTGTTGTTACATGGACATGTCTGCACCGATGAAGAATTCCGGGGGCATGCGGCCATGCGGCGGGTTAATCACCCGATATATTGTTATTGTTGTTACATGGACATATACGCCGATCTGAAATTAGGGCATGCGGCCGTGCGGCAGGTTGATTACCCGATATATTGTTATTGTGTTACATGGACATGTCTGCATCGATCACGAGAATTAGGGCATGCGGCCACGCGGGTTAATCACCCAGATATATTATTGTTGTTACATGGACATGTCGCACCGATGAAGAATTCGGGCATGCGGCGTGCGGCGGGTTAATCACCCGATATATTGTTATTGTTGTTACATGGACATATACGCCGTCCGATGGGGGCATGTGGCCACGCGGCGGGTTGATTACGATATATTGTTATTGTTGTTACATGGACATATACGCACGTCTGCAGAATTCCGTGGGCATGTAGCCACGTAGGGTTGATTACCCAGATATCGTTATCGCATCCTCGGACATGTCTACACCGATGGAAAATTCGGGCGTGTGGTCTGGCGGGTTGATTACGGTATTATCGTTATTGCATCTCGACATGTCTACACCGATGGAGAATTCGGGCGTGTGTCGTGATGCGGGCATGATTGATATTGTGGGCGTGAGACCGCGGTTATATTTGAGTGATGACTTTGAGGCGTGAGTCCTCGCTTGACATGATCGCTTTTATGTCGTGAATCGTAGTTTGGTTGTCATACATGTCTCTGTTTATTTAGATCGTTATGATTTCGTTCTGATATTTTGATTTCACATACTTGGTACATGTTATCGACCTCCTTGAAGTGCATTCATCTACGCAGTAGAAATCGCGATTGTTGATCCTCGCCATGAGGATCACGATTCAGCGTTTTAGGAAGCTCCGTTTCTCGGAGGCTTATCTTTAGTATAGTCCCTGTCGTTGTAGGTACTTACATTTAGGGGTATGGCGGGGCCCCGTCCGTCATTGTTATTATAACACTCTTAGAAGTGCAGTAATCTTGTTGTGGGCGGGGTTGTAAAGGTTGTAATTCAATTTACGTATATATGCAAGAAGGCAACCGTTTTGGTTGCTTTGTTTATTATCATATCTCTTGTTTCATGTTTAAGTTTTTATTTCCGCTGATTTTCTCGATGTTGTATCACTAGGGTGCCCGGTAAGGCACGATCCACGGGCCGGGTGGGTCATGTGATGAGACCACCTTTCGAGTTTTTGGATAGCTCCTACGTCCGGAGTTTATCTTTTTGGTATAAGTTCTTTCGATGCAGGCTTTTATCTGATTATAGATGCGGCGGGGCCTTGTCCCGTCATAGTTCAGTAAAACTCTTAGAGGTCTGTATTCATATGTGGGATTGGACTCATGTACGGTGTAGTGTCTTTTGTTATGTATATTATATGGCAGCCTTGTCGGCTTTGCCCTTGCACGTACGTTGGTTATAAAAAAAAGGTGTTATTTAAATTCCGCAGTTTACTTGTGTCTGTTAGGTAGAAGGGTGCCCAGGTAGGGCACCAGTCACGGACCCGGGGTTCGGGGCGTGACAGTACCTTTATGGGCAGACTTATGTGACTTTATCGCGTTCCAGATTAGGCCGGGCAGTATACCTTTTTGGGTAGACTTATGTGACTTTATCGTGTCCCAGAATGGGTCGGGCAGAATACCTT
This sequence comes from Przewalskia tangutica, assembly GCA_029844215.1. Classification (NCBI taxonomy): domain Eukaryota; kingdom Viridiplantae; phylum Streptophyta; class Magnoliopsida; order Solanales; family Solanaceae; genus Przewalskia; species Przewalskia tangutica. The sequence continues at coordinate 39,771,677 of CM056725.1, read as the reverse complement.
CATGGGAAGGCTTTTGTATGACTTCATCGTGTCCCGCAAATGGGTCGGGTTACGTTATTACGTATGAATAATCAAAGTGAACTCCAAAATAAGGCATCCCTCCATAAAGGGCCTGATTATGTTATGCAATGTAAGTAAGTTATTTGGTAGTTTAGAATTGAGTATAAGATATATTGGAAGAATGATTATAAAGGATTGAACTGTATTTACATTGGACTGTATTTACAGTAGACTTGTGTAGTATTATTGAGATGCAGAATTGTACACGTCCGGTTAGACGTGTAATCCCCTTGGAGTTGTTGGCTTGGTAGCAGGCCTTGTTATAGGAGGTTATTTATGTGATTGCGGGGGGGAGGTGCTGCCGAATTTTCCGTAGGATAAGGATCCTTGTACTTAGAATTATTCTATAAAGAGAACTAGAAGTTGATAGATGTATTGTGAATATTATAGGTGAATCTTCTACGCGCGGCATACTCGACTTGGCTTGTGGATTAAGCCGAAAAGGTATGTGATTCTTCTTATACTCTTTAGCATGATTGTTGTGAACTATATAGTACGGTAGACGTACGTGTGTGAAATGAATTTTGTTTGTTTAAAACATAAAGTGTTATAATGGCTTTATGGGAAGTTAGTTATAACGACTTTATGAAGATAAAAGAAAGATTTGATTTTGAAAGCTAAACGACTTGATTTTGAAAGTTAAGAGACTTGATCTTGAAAGATAAGAGACTTGACTTAGAAAAGACTTGATTTCATAAAAGGAGAAGTAACTTGATTTAAGTATAGGTTACTTGTTTTGAAAAGAGTAAGTTATTTGGGTTTTAAAGAGTATTCTTGATGTTGTTTTAAAAGAAAAGCACTTGGTTTAAAAAGTATAGAGTACTTGATTTTAAAAGTCTTGTAAAGATTTTTACGAAGGTGAAGTAATTTGGTTTGAAAAGAAAACATGTTTTGATACTACGAGTATTAGTATCGTATGGCTTTTACGTAAAAAGAGGTCTTTTTGAAAGAATGAAAGTATGTAGTATTTTGGGGTTGAAACCCGGATTGTTGACATAAAATGAAAGTACGTTGAACTTGCCTATGCTTGTTGTGATAGCCTTTGTTGTGCAAGTGTTTTGATTCTGTGCTACCGTGTCTCTCGGGGAGAGCCGGCTATCTGATTGATTGCTTGGACATACTGACACGTTGGATGGTCCACGGGTATGCGTCCACTTTAAGTATTATCTTGTTGTTTCTTTTGGACATACTGACACGTTGGGTGGCCCACGGGTATGCGTCCACTTTGAGTATTATCTTGTTATTTCCTTTGGACATACTGACACGTTGGGTGGCCCACGGGTATGCGTCCAGTAGGATGGTTTCATGGCCATGCTTATACCGAGGTAAGATGTCGGAGCATGCGGTCATTGTGAGGGTTAAATTCTCGGGTTATGTTATTAGTCCATGGACCGCTAATCCATGAAACTTGCCGCGGTGACGAGCAATCACGGGCTTGATTTGTACATGTGGTTACAGGAACACTTTAGATACTTGTCCTGGTCATTTCTCGTGTATCGGCAGGCTCTGGTAGATAGCTTAAGATACTTGCCACGGTCATATCTCGTGAGATGGTAGGCTAGGGTACGTTAGCTTAAGATACTTGCCTCGGCCAGTTGCGTGGCTAGATTTTGGGTAGTAGTTCGCAGTACCTTGCCGTGAAGGGATATGACTAGCTTTTGGGTGGTAGTTGGCTATTCTACTTGGCGATCGGTTTGATAGACGCAAGATCTAGTGTTGAGTTCACATACGGGTGTTGTTTTACATCATGCATCGCGGTGAGGAAGGAGTTCCACGCATGATTGATATTGTGGGCGTGAGACCCATAGTTATGTGTGAGTGATGATTTTGAGGATATCGTCCCTTACTTGACATAATTGTTTACTTATTGCGAAATGGTTTTATAAAATGATGAAATGTGATTTCATTCTGATATTTTCATTTTCACATACTTGGTACTGTTATCGACCTCGCCCGGAAATTGCGTTCATCCGCAGTAGAGGTACACGATTGTTGATCCTCGCTCATAGGATCGCAGTTCAGCGTTTGGGAAGCTCCGTTTCTCCGGAGGCTTATCCTTTGGTATAGTCCCCTGTCATTGTAGGTACTTGTACATTCAGGGGTATGGCGGGGCCCTGTCCCGTCATAGTTGTTGTTACATTCTTATAGGTCTGTAGTACTGTTGTGGGCAGGGTTTGTAAAATATTTTAACTGTTCGGTTATATGTATATACATGAAGGTAACTGTTTTGGTTAGCCTGTTTTCTTATGTTGTATCTTGTTTCCTATTTAAGTTTTTATTTCCGCTGATTTTCTCTGATGTTGTATCACTAGGGTGCCCGGGGTAAGGCACCAGTCGCGGGCCCGAGGTCGGGTTGTGACAACTTATTCCTCAGTGTTTCCATTGTAGTAAGCGTCATTCGGGGAAATGTCGTTATGGCACAGGTGTTTGTTTTTTTTGTGGTCGTCCGGGCCATATAGGGAGGGTATGTCCTTTTAGAAAGAGCACCGGTGAGGTGGCTCAGCCTTTGAGGCCGGTAGTTGGTTCCCCTTCCTCGCGGTATGCGTCCCCGAGCAAGGTGTTCGGATGTCACCGGTCGTGGTAGAGGTCGAAGTGGAGTTTATAGTTCCGGTCCTTGACCGCAGAGATAGCGTGACTCTTGGGCGAGAGCGGAGGCGACATCGCATGGGGTTACAGGTATATCTCGATTCTTTTGAATCATACGTGCATTGATAGATTCAGATTTCGCCCTAGCATATATATTTTCCCTTTGTTGCTAGCAGTTGTAAGTGATAGTACCCAGAGGTAGGAATACTTTGATTTGTAAAGTGAAAAGTTAAGAATGTTGACAAGAATGATAAGTGAATTGAGACTATAGTTGTGTAGAGTTCACAAGTTGTAATTGCCCCATAACAGTGTAAGACCAATAGGGAAGAATGTACGGTAGAAATACTTCGACCTATGTGACAAACCTCTAGTGAATAGGGGGATAGGGTGAGAAGTACCTTGAGATAAGAGAGAGATTTACTTCAGACTAAGAATGAGAAGTTAAGGGTGACGATGAGTCGGGTTATGGACTCCTTTCGAGTCAACCGATAGTATGGAATGGGGTGATGTTAGTTGGTAATAGTCCTGCTATGTGATAGAGTCACGAGGGTACAAGGCCCAAGTCTAGTTGATCGTTGTACGAGTTCGTGGATGCGTTCCACCGGAACTAGGTCGTAAGGACCGAGAAGAGCCTTAGCGGAAATTCAAGTAGCATAATGGCCAAGTTTGGATAGTAACTCCAAGGATTGGAGAACAGGAACAATATTTGAAATTTTGTACGTATGCTAAATAAGTTTAGTAGTACGAGGAAGCATGACAAGTAAGAAAATAAAGGAACCTCTAAGGATCCCGTGTTTGAGAAGACTGTAACCTTCGAGTTTTGTTAGGAGGGGTCGCGGACGGAAGGTCCATTGTTATGTTTACGTATGTTGTGGTGGCCATGTGTGGCATCGTTGGTCTTGTGCAGTTTTGATTGATAGGCATAGTATAGAGATTGTGCCGGAGTGTGTATAGCTTGAAAACCGACTAAGAACATTCGGGGATGAATGTTTCTAAGGGGGGAAGAATGTTACATCCCATAAGTCCAGGACATGTATAATAGAATGTACGTGTTATACCCCGTATTTCCGGAGTATGTACGTAAGGGCGTACGTACGAAAGTTTGGCCTTAAAAGTTTAAGCCTTGGACGTTTTTATTTGTGCACAACTCACTAAAAGAATCGTTTCGGCGAAGCGTTTCCCTGACTTTCGTAGGGAAAATTCCGGCTATGTCATTTAGTATTTTTGCGGATTTTTCCGAGAGACGAAACATTTTGGACCAATGGGAGGGCGACACTTGGCACCCTCCAATTGGTGGACTTGAAATCATCCATTGGACGAATTGGACATAGAGTTGCACGTTTTTTGTGCCTTTGCACAAGTCAAGGAGTTGGTAGGATATTTTGTTTGCAAGTTGGCAGTACACTTGCCTAATCTTGGCCTTACACTTGCCTAGCACTTGGCTAAATCTTGGCCCTTGGTTGGTCATCCTTGACCTATAAATACCCTCTTGTGATGAAGAGTTCTTCATCCACAAAAGCTTTCAAGTCTAAAAATCCTCTCCTCTCCCTTAAAGCCATTTCGTCCAAACACCTTTCCCCACTTGAGTAAAGTTTGGCGAGGCCCCCTAGCCTAGCGAAATCTACCCCTCCCTTGGTAGAAAAGTTGTCTTCTAGTATTGTTATAATGCCCAAAATACCCTAGCCCAAATCCCTTAGTACTTAGTAGAAGTTGTGAAGAACTTCTAAGGTTTCCGTGCATCTATCCGAGCGTAGAACTTATGAGCTAAGCCTTGCTCCGGATAGACTTTTATCTATGATATTATTGGGCTTACAGGGTAAATAATCCTAACCCTCTTTTGAATATACATCTGTAGTAGTATAAGAATAAGTATTAAATACTTAGAAGAATATTACAGAATAGAATTGAACTATTATCACGTAGAAGGGTTTAAAGAAGAATAATCAAACTGTACTTACTTAGGATTTGTTTTCTGATGAACTTGAGTAGCTCAGGGTAGGGAAGTTCTACCCAATTTTCCGTAGGATAGAGAACCCTCTGCTTAGTACTGTTTTCAGAGTATTCTAGACGTTGATATACGTGTCTTTCTATTATAGGCTGATTCTCTGCGCGACATATTCAACTTGGCAGGTGGTTTTCGCTGAGAAGGTATGTGATTCTTCCTAAAGCATGATATTTTACAATATATATGTAGTACGGTAGACATACATGTGTTAACTGAATAATAACTACGGCAATGTCTTTGACTTAAGCCTGAATAATACTTACAGCAATGCCTCACGGCTTAAGCCTGAATAATAAAGATCTGAAAGCATTTCAAAAGAATACTGAATCATTTTTAACAGAAGAGAACTAATTGGTTTTAAAGCGAAGCTTAAGAGTTATACTAGCCTTATGGGAAGTTAAGTATAACCACTTAAGAATGATAAAAGAAACAGTTTGCCTATGTGTTTATAACAGACTTATATTGAATTGTGAAAAGAATATTAAGATGGTTTGATAAGTAGACTTGATATGATGCTATGTGTGTTAGTGTCTTGTAACGTTTGTATAAGAGAGTATTCTTATTGTGCTTATGTTGTTTAACGATAAGTTGTTATGTTAGTGTAATATCACTCACCTCTTGACATATTACCGGGGGTTAAGCTGCCCTCCGATGCGGGGTAGACTTCGGTGATGCAGGACCATGATTCGAGAATACCTCATGCGGGTCGGGGACCTATGCGAGCTACGGGAGTTCCGGTTAGTGATGCGGGGTTATACCTCATGCGGTCTATGTGGCGTGCGGACTACGAGTCGGGGCGATGCCGAGGAGTAGCTACCCTCGATGCGGGGTTATGTACCACATGCGGGCCTATGTGAGTGGCCTATGCGGACTACGAGTCCATAATTAGGCTTGCATGGTGATACTACGGGCAATTGGCCTGCTTGATCATTCGCGACCTAGAAAAGACTATTCTGATTTACCTATTGTCGCTCTTGTTTGTGATGTGGCACTATATGCGATTTCATGGTTGTTTCATACATATTTGTAAACTGATTTTAAAAATGATATGTTTTCATTTAAGTACTTCTGATTCGCATACTTAGTACTGTTGTCGACCTCCTTCGGGCTGCGTTCATGCCGCAGGTAAGGGCGGCAGTGCTAGATCCGCATCCTTAGGATCTTTTGCGTTGGTGTCGGAGCTCCATCTTCTCGGAGGCTCTCTTGCTGGGTATGCTCTCCACTGTTGTAATTAGTTTTGTTCGATCGGGGTATGGCGGGGCCTCCATAGTTGTTTACTTCCAGAAGTGCGTAGTCTTGTTATGCAGTTGGGATGTAGCAAAAACTTGGGTTATATATATATCGAAAGGCAAGCTTTTCATCGAGATAAATTGTGTCTCATTTACAATTGTTTCATGTCTTGTTTTATATTTCCGCTGATTTTATCTCGATGTATGGCGCAGGTGCGGGTAAGACACGATCCACGGGCCGGGCGAGTCGTGACAAAAGTGGTATCGAGCGATTAATCCTCGGAAAGTGTCTGACCGTATCTAGTAAGTCTTGATTATCGGTGTGTTGTGCACCACACCATAATCGAGAGGCTATAGGATATTTAGGATTGGTTTCCATTCTTCTCGATGCGAGATCGTGCTTTAGAGGCGTGTTAAAGTTGGACCTCTAACGTATTCCTTTTACCATGTGATTATGCCTCGCGTAAAGGCCGGGCGAGAAGGGCAAGCGGTAGGGAGGCTGCTAGTGGGACACCTAGAGTCACGAGGGCTCGGGCGATCTATACCTCGACGGCGAGTTCTATGGCGCCGCGGCCCAGCGAGACCACAGTACCACACCTGTCCCGCGGCACAGGCGGAGGAGATAGGCTCTGATAGATGGCCCGACTATTGGCGGGATCGTGGCGAACATGAGGCAGTGGATCACGGCAATTCCGGTCCCGATCGTGCCGTGGTTCACCCGAGGCGAGAAGTTTGAGGCTACGAGACTTACGAGTTGTAGCCTTGAGTTTCTGGTCGAGGCGGAGGATGATCGCGAGGAGTTCATCAAATCACTCTGAGAGGATTTTGAGTGATCGGGCGTCGGAGACGAGTGCGTGATCTTTGGTTCACATAGGCTGCGTGATACGCGATCGATTGGTTTGATTCATGGGAGTTATCGGGAGAGCACGCGTCCCACTACTTGGGATGAGTTCTCGGATGCTTTCCTCGCTCACTTCTTGCCTCGCGGATGAGGAGGCGCGGGTGATGGATTTTTATTGTTGAGGCGAGAAGGGCCTTGTCGAAGTACAATGTCGAGTTTGATTCATTGGCTCGATATGTCCAGCGTTGGTAGCAGATATGGAGGATAGGGTGCACCGCTACGTCAGGGCTAGATGATTATATGGCGAGTCGTATGCGGGTGTTTCTCTTGGCGGTATGGACATTACCGCATGCGAGCTCATGCTCTTGGATGCGAGGCGTAGAGGCAAGCGGGTTGATGAGCAGCGAAGGTAAGACCAGGGGCAGGTCTTTTGGTGGCTATCGTGGTGGCGGCCTCGGCGGCGATCTAGATTTGCACCACGGCCCGGCTGAGCACTCTGCACCGTCCTTAGGGCGGCCGGGATATTCGAGCGGAACCAGGCCCCAGACTTGAGACGTCGAGCGGAAAGTGCGGCGATCGGGACCACCCCGGTGTGGCGTCGGTAGATCCCACCGGGAGTTGTGGTGCTGCTACGGGAGCTTGTTTGATTGTGGCAGCGGGGTCACTATGCGGCTGTCCGACCAAGCGGTCACGAGATAGTAAGTCGACTACTGAGTTCTTTGCGGGTCTTCTTCATCCCCGACAGCTACTCGCCCTGGAGGGCAAGGTACTCATGGACCAGCAGTCGCGGCAGAGTCGTGGCGCGGGTCCCAGTTCTAGCGGTCCTCAGAACCGCATTTATGCCTTGTCGGTAGCGGGATCGGAGGCCTCACCGATGTCGTCCACAGATACCTTATCGGTTTAGGTTTGATGTTTATGCCTTGTTAGATCGGGGTTCTACTCTGTCCTATAGATGTGCCCTTGTTGCGAGTAGGTTAGGGATAGAGCACGAGTTCATAGACCGCTTCGAGGTAGCTACGCGATGGGTGATTCGGTGGTAGCTCGGCGGGTATATAGAGCTTGTCTGTGACCATTCTGATCGTCGGACCTGGCGGACTTGATAGAGTTGGAGATGATTGACTTTGGCGTGATCATGGGGATGGATTGGCTAGCTTCTTACGCCAATGTAGGCAGAGAGAGAGTAATGCAGTTCCAGTTTCTGAGGCCGGTTGTTGAGTGGGAGAGCACGGTATCAAGGGTAGGTTTATTTCCTACCTCAAGGCTAGGAAGATGGTGCGAAGGGTATATCTACCATCTCGTTCGGGTGTTTGATCTGAAGGCTGCGGTGCAGATTTTCCATCGATTCGATGGTCGAGAGAGTTCCCAGACGTGTTTCAGGACGACCTCGGGTATCCCTCACGAGAGGAGATTGAGTTTTGTATAGACATATTGCGGACACTCGGCCTATTTCCATTCCGCCATACGAATGGCACTGCCGAGTTGAGAGAGTTGAAGGATCGGCTTAGGGATTTCTTTGGAGAAGGGCTTCATCGGGCCTAGTGTTTCTCCCAGGAGCACCGGTATTGTTCGTGAAGAAGAATGGCGGGGGCTGCGCATGTGTGTTGATTCTGACGGTGAACAAGGTGACCATTAAACGAATACCCCTTCCGGGATTGATGATTTGTTCGACCGGTTGCGAGCGCGAGATGTTTCTCAAGATTGATCTGCGATCGAGGCTATCATCAGTGCGAGCAGAGAGGTGGATGTCCCTAGATGCATTCGGACGATGCGGGCATTATGAGTTGGTCATGTCTTTTGGGTTGACGATGCTCGTGGTATTTATGGATTTGATGAACCGAGTGTTCAAACCATTTTGGACACGTTTGTGATAGTGTTCATCGATGAAATCTTGGTTTATTCGCTCGAGCGGGAGCATGCGGAGCATTTGAGGCTGTCTTGTGATTCTCCGGGACCAGCAGCTGTACGCCAAGTTTTCCAAATGTGAGTTTTGGTTAACTTCGGTGGCTTTTCTTGGGCATATTGTCGGGGCTGATGGTATTCAGGTAGATACGGCCAAGATCGAGGCAGTCAGGAGTTGGCCTAGACCTACTACTCCGACAGAGGTTCGCAGTTTTCTGGGCCTTGCAGGTTATTATCGGCGGTTCGTAGAGAGGTTTGCTTCTATCTCTGCACCATTGACTAGGCTGACTCGAGCGGCCAAGTTTGATGGTGATGCTTGTGGCGGGGTTTCGATTCTTGAAAAGAGGCGATGACCGCCCGTTCTTACTCTTCGGAGGTCGAGCGGTTATGTTGTGTATTGTGATCGTCGGGCATCGGGTTGGGATGTGTGTTGATGCGTGAGGCAAGGTTATAGCGTATGCATCCCGACAGCTGAAGAAACACGAGAGGAACTACCCCACCCATGATTTGGAGTTGGCAGCGGTGATTCACGCTTTGAAGATCTGGAGGCACTATTTGTATGGGGTTCACGTGGATATTTATACAGACCACAAGAGCCTCCAGTATATCTTGACGGAGGAGCTGAACTTACGGCGAGGCGGTGGTTAGAGTTGCTTAAGGATTACGATGTTGATATCCTGTACCACCCGGGGAAAGCCAATGTTGTGGCAGATGCTCTTAGTCGTAGGTCGATGGGGAGCCTATCAGATGTGCAGCTAGAGAGGAGGGACATGGTTCGTGATTTGCATCAGTTAGCGAGCCTTGGTGTCCGTTTGATTGATTACGATAGCGATGGGGTTCGCGTTCGTGAGGTTGCCGAGTCTTCCATCGTCGAGAGGTGAAGAGGCAGCGATTCGAGGATCGGTTTTGACACGTTATCGTAATCTGACTCTTCGTGAGGCAAGGGTCCTTGAGGTAGCACTTGATGGGGTGCTAAGGTTTGAGGAAGGTTGTGTGTTCGGATGTTTGAGGACTTGGCGGAGTTCTTGGGAAGCACGCGTAGCGTTACTCTATCCGTCGAGTCGACCAAGATGTACCACGACCTTAGATCTGTGTATTGGTGGGATGGCTTGAAGAGGGACGTTGCAGAGTTCGTAGCTCAGTGCCCATGTTGTCAGCAGGTGAAGGTAGAGCACCAGAGGCCTGGTGGTTTGTTGCAGGCGATAGAGATCCCGACCTGGAAGTGGGAGGTAATCAACATGGACTTCATCACAGGATTACCTCGCACTCGGAGGAGACATGATTCTATATGGGTTATCGTCGGCGGTGACGAAATCAGCCCACTTTCTTCCGTCGGGGCGACTTTTTGGTGAGGATTATGCGGACTTTACATCCGAGAGATCGTCGATTGCATGGAGTCCCTATTTCGATCATATCGACGAGGAGCGGTTCTGGCTAACTTACGGAGGTCTTTCGAGAGAGGTTTAGGGGCGCGGTGAGCACGATCTGCATTCCATCCACAGGAGACCAGACGGCGGCGCCTATCTGAACTCTTGAGGATATCTGCGAGCTGTGTTATCGACTTCGAGTGGTAGGAGGATCATTTGCCTCTAGTTGAGTTCGCGTACAATAATAACTACCACTCCAGTATTCAGATGGCGCCTTATGAGTCCTTGTATGGGAGGAAGTGCGGTCGCCTATAGGTTGGTTCGATGTGGGCGAGTGCGGCTAGTGGGACCAGATTTGGTGCGTGAGCGATGGATAAAGTGAAGCTTATCAAGGCGGCTATTAATGACTCGAGTCGGCAAGTCGTATCACGAGATCATCGTCGTCGGCATCTTGAGTTCGAGGTTCATGATTGGGTTTTCTAAAGGTGTCACCCATGAAGGGTGTGATGAGATTCGGGAAGAAGAAGCTTCGGCCCAGGTATATTGGGCGTTTCAGATTGTCGCGAGGTAGGCAAGGTTACTCTGAGTTGAATCTGCCGTCCGATCTGGAGCGGTGCATCCGTGTTTCACGTATCTATGCTGAGGAGATGTATCGGGGATCTATCTAGGGTGCACCCGATTGACGATGTCCAGGTGACCGAGGGGTTATCGTATGAGGAGGTTCTCATAGCGATAATCGATCGTCAGGTTAGGCGTCTGCGGACGAGGCGTGGCTTCCGTCAAAGTCTTGTGGCGGAGCGAGCTCGAGGAGGAGATGACATGGGGCGAGGAAGACATGAGGCGAAGTATTCTCACATATTCCCACACGCCGGGTAATTCACTTTCCTACTTGTAAATCTTCATTATCGTTTATGCCTAAGTGTTGTTCTGTGGCCGTGTGTGGCATTTGCAACTGTTTAAGTTATGAAGAATCTTATCGTTAACTATCTTGGGAAGGAACATTCGGGACGAATATTTCTAAGGGAGAATGTTATACCGTATTTAGGAGTATGCGTAGGCGTGCGTCTGAAAGTTTGCCTTAAAAGTTTAAGCCTTGGGCGTTTTTATTTGTGCACAACTCACTAAAAGAATCGTTTTCACTAAACGTTTCCTGACTTTGGTAGGAAAATTCCGGCTATGTCATTTAGTATTTTGCGGATTTTTAGAGAGGCGAAACATTTTGGACCAACGGGAGGCGACACTTGGCACCTCCATTGGTGGACTTGAAATCGTCCATTGGACGAATTGGACATAGAGTTGCACGTTTTTGTGCCTTTGCACAAGTCAAGGAGTTGGTAGGATATTTTGTTTGCAAGTTGGCTAGGTACACTTGCCTAATCTTGGCCTTACACTTGCCTAGCACTTGGCTAAATCTTGGCCCTTGGTTGGCCATCCTTGACCTATAAATACCCTCTTGTGATGAAGAGTTCTTCATCCACAAAAGCTTTCAAGTCTAAAAATCCTCTCCTCTCCCTTAAAGCCATTTCGTCCAAACACCTTCCCCCTTGAGTAAAGTTTGGTAGGGCCCACTGCTAGCCGAAATCTACCCTCCCTTGGTAGAAAAGTTGCCTTCTAGTATTGTTATAATGCCCAAATACCGTAGCCCAAATCCCTTAGTACTTAGTAGAAGTTGTGAAGAACTTCTAAGGTTTCATGGAGCTATCGGGCGTACAACTTAGGAGCTAAGCCTTGCTCGGATCGACTTTTATCTAGGATATTATTGGGCTTACCGAGGTAAATAATCCTAACCTCTTTTGAATATACATCTTGTAGTAGTATAAGAATAAGTATTAAATACTTAGAAGAATATTCAGAATAGAATTGAATATTATCACGAGAAGGGTTTAAAGAAGAATAATCAAATCAGTACTTACTTAGAATTTGTTTTCACGATGAACTTGAGTAGCTCACGGGTAGGGAAGTCTGCCCAATGTTCCGTAGGATAGAGAACCCTCGCTTAGAAGTTTTGAGTAGTCTAGGCGTTGATAGGCGTGTCGGCTATTATAGTTTGATTCTCTGCGCGCGACATATTCAACTTGGCGGTGGTTTTATTTGAGAAGGTATGTGATTCTTCCTAAAGCATGATATTTTACAATATATATGTAGTACGGTAGGCGTACATGTGTTAAGCGAATAATAACTACGGCAATGTCTTTGACTTAAGCTGAATAATACTTACAGCAATGCCTCACTAGCTTTGAATAATAAAGATCTGAAAGCATTTCAAAGAATCTTGAATCATTTTTATGAAGAGAACTAATTGGTTTTAAAGCGAAGCTTAAGAGTTATACTAGCCTTATGGGAAGTTAAGTATAACCACTTAAGAATGATAAAAGAAGCAGTTTGCCTATGTGTTTATATGGACTTATATTGAATTGTGAAAAGAATATTAAGATGGTTTGATAAGTAGACTTGATAAGATGCTATGTGTGTTAGTATCTTGTAACGTTTGTATAAGAGTATTCTTATTGTGCTTATGTTGTTTAACGATAATTTGTTATGTTAGTGTAATATCACTCACCTCTTGACATATTCAGGGGTTAAGTTTGCCTCCGACGGGGTAGACTCGGTGATGCAGGACCATGATTCGAGAATACCTCATGCGGGTCGAGGACCTATGCGGAGCTACGGGAGTTCAGGTTAGTGATGCGGGGTTATACCTCATGCGGTCTATGTGGCCGTGCGGACTACGAGTCGGGGACGATCTAGAGAGTAGCTACCCTCGACGCGGGGTTATGTACCTACGCGGGCTATGTGAGTGGCCTATCACGGACTACGGAGTCCGTGATTAGGCTTGCATGGTGATACTACGGGCAATTGGCCTGCTTGATCATTCGCGACCTAGAAAAGACTATTCTGATTTACCTATTGTCGCTCTTGTTTGTGATGTGGCACTATGCGGTTTCCTTAGTTGTTTCATACATATTTGTAAACTGGTTTTAAAAATGATATGTTTTCATTTAAGTACTTTCTGATTTCGCATACTTAGTACTGTTATGCGACCTCCTTGGGCTGCGTTCATGCCGCAGGTAAGGCAGCAGTGCTAGATCCGCATCCTTAGGATCTTTTGCGTTGGTGTCGAGCTCCATCTTCTAGGAGGCTCTCTTGTTGGGTATGCTCTCCCTGTTGTAATTAGTTTTGTTCGATCGGGGTATGGCGGGGCCTGTCCCGCCATAGTTGTTTACTTTCTTAGAGTGCAGTCTGTTATGCAGATTGGGATGTAGCTGAAAAACTTGGGTTATATATATATGTCGAAAGGCAAGCTTTTCATCGGATAAATTGTGTCTCATTTACAATTGTTTCATGTCTTGTTTTATATTTCCGTGATTTTCTCGATGTATGGTAGCAGGTGCGGGTAAGGCACGATCCACGGGCCGGAACGGGTCGTGACGATGCGTAAGAATCAAGACTTGGAAATTGATGCGAAAGAAAGAATTGTTTTAAGCGGAAAAATCTTTGAAACGTCGAGAAAGGAAAAATGTTCGTTGTTGAGAATTGAATTCTCAAAATGTATTATTTGAAGAGTATGGAACTTATTAACATTATGGAAATTTATTTTCTGGATTTGGTCATGTGGGGCCCACAGGAATTTTACGTTTGTGGGGCCCGAGGGTTCTGAAATTTTATGGGCGAATGAGAGGCGACACGTGGCACGCCACATATGGTCTTGGGCGTTTTAACAAGGATAAAATGGTCATTGACCATGGTAGAAGATAAGTCTTCAAAGCTTGATATTATTGACCAAGTCAACTTGCCACTGGGCGATCTAGTGAAACTCATCTTAGCCACCCATTTGTTTAAGTCTTGGCCCTCCAATGTGTTATATAAGCATACTACTAGTGCAAGACTAGCTCTTCAACACTTAGAAAAAATCACACATTCTTGTTCTTGCTAGAGACCTCTCGGGTTCACTCTCCTCTCCACACAAAAAATTTGTAGTTTTGATCCTTTATTCACAAGACTTTAAACCAAGGTTCCTAAGAGTGTTGTAAGGTTATCTCAATAGAAATATTGCGGAAAACGACGTTTTCACGTTAGTCGCAAGGCGAAAACCTAAGTAGTTTTCCTAGTTTTGGATTGGAAATGGAAGAGAAGTTGGTTGTGAACTTCTAAAGGCTTCAAATAGCGGATTGGAGCGTAAAGGAAAGGAGCTAAGAATTTGCTAAGGAGCGACTTTGAATCTTGAATTTTTTTTAAGGGCTTATAAAGGTATAAATTTTGTCGTTTTAGTAGTTAAGACTTACTTATTGTTGTAGCTATGGATATTAGCAAGCATGAGTTATATAGTATGAAGTTTGATAAGTATATTGACTATTGGAACCCTAATCCGAAAACTAGCATGTTTAGCCTTAAGATTACAATTCGAGTTGATTATTAGTTTAAGTCGTCGCATGTTGTATAAAGAAGGAAATTGTAGTTATTTATGACTATATAACATGTTAGACCTTAGAACTTGGAATTGGAAAAGGATTGGAAAAGACTTTGAATTGTTGGTTATGTTGTTGGCCGAGAATGGCTTGAATATGGAACTACTTCGTATTAATTGTGGGGCGGAATTTTACACGTATTGTAAGGCGTGTAATCCCCTTTGTTTGGTTGTTGTTTTGAGCCTTAAATGTGGCGTGTTGGTTATTGTATTCGGCCTTGAAAAAGGTGGCAAAGTGAGTAGAAACAAAGGAAGTGCTGCCCGATTTTCCGTAGAATTAGAGACCGTATACTTAGTATTATTCTTCGTTAGAGACTAGAAGTTGATAGTCTTGTTGTGACCATTATAGGTTGACACTTCTATGTACGGCGTATTCGGCTTAGCTTGTGGATTTAGCCGAAAAGGTATGTGAACTATATACTATTATATCATGATTCCTTTAGATAAAGACATTATGTCCTACTCCTTAAATGATCCATTCCTTGGTTGTATTTGGATTGCCTAAAATAGAATTCGTTCTATGTACTCCCTTGATTGTACTTTGATGTTTAAATTGTAAGTTGTATAATCCATTTCCTTAGTGAAGTTTGGATTTTTAAAAGTGAAAGTATTTTACTTAAAGTACATAGAGTCTTGAAAAGGAAGTGGTTTCCAAACCTTTTGGCTAGTGCCTTAGTTCCAAAACCTAAGGGTTGTTGTAATGACTTTAGGGGAGTTAAAGGAGTGATTTACTTAATTGTTTTAAGAGAGCAGAAATGACATGATTTAAGAGAAGTAACTTGTTTTAAAGTTGTGAGTTACTTGAGGTTTAAAAGTAGAAGAAACTTGTTTTCTAAATATTAAGAGACTTGAAGTATTTTGAAAGTTAAGAAACTTGATTTGTAAGTATGTGATACTTGGTTTTAAGTATAAGTCTCTTGGTTATAAAAAGGAATGAATATGTCTAAAACCATAAAGGGTTATAACGACTTTATGGGAAGTTGGTTATAACGGCTTTATGGAAGGTTAAGAAAGTTGTCTATTTTGATTATTAGGCATAAGTTGCCTAGATTGTGAAAATTTGAAGTTACTTGATTTCAAGCTTTGAAAAGAGTTTTCTAAAAGTGTAGTAACTTACTTTGAAAAATAGACACACCTTGATACTACGGGTGTTAGTATCTTGGGGTTTTACATAAAAAGGAGTCTTTTGAAAAGAATGTACGTACGTAGTACTTTGGCTTGTTTAATTGAGAATTATTCTATGTGTGCCTTGATAAGTACTTTGGCTTGTTTAATTGAGAATTATTCTATGTGTGCCTTGATAAGTATTTTGGCTTGTTTAATTGAGAATTGCCAATGTGTGCTGCTGATAGCATTTGAGTACAAGTATTATGTTTTATTACGTTGCCGCGACTCTCGGTTGGAGGGTCGGCTGTCTTGTTGTAAGTTTACTTGGACGTACCGACAGTGATGTGGGATTCCACGGGTATGCTTCCATTATTTGTGTTACCCTATGGTCATGCTTATACGATGTGGGATGTCGGGGCATGCGACCCACGAGGATACTCTCGACACGCTTATACGATGTGGGATTAGGGCATGTGACCGGAGGCGGGTTAGATTCGGTTGTTTGTGTTACCTATGGTCACGCTTATACGATGTGGGATTAGGGCATGCGCCACGCGTGGGATATTTTATGGATTGACCCTCCATGAGATTTAGTAGCGCAGTTGGATCCGGTAGTTAGCTCGTACTTGCCCGCTTTCGATTGATAGACGCAGTTGGATCGGTAGATAGCTTTCGTACTTGCCCGTCGGTGCTATTGCACGATTTGGTATGATAGGCTCATTAGATAGCTTGCGCACTTGCCGGCCATATATCGTTCGCAGTTGGATCGGTAGTTAGCTTTACTTGCCCCGTCGATTGTTGACGCAGTTGGATCCGTAGTTGGCTTTCGCACTTGCCCCGCTCGTTTTATGATCTGAGTTGGATCCGTGGTTCGTTTTCCTACTTGCCCGCATGCTTTTAGGACACAGTGGGACTTGGTGTTCATGTATGCATATTGGTGTTATATTATATCATGGATCAAGCGGTGAGGACGGATTCCACGGGCATGATTGATATTATGGGTGTGAGACCCATGGTTATATTTTAGTAATGACTTTGAGGGCATGCGTCCCTGACTTGATATGACTGCTTATGTGTTGTGTACTGTAGGTTGACTATCATACATGTATCCTGTTTTGTTTAGACTATTATGATTTCATTACTGATTTCATCGCTTCACATACTTGGTACATTCTTCGTCGACCTCGCCCGGGCTGCGTTCATCTGCCGAGTTTAGGTCTGTTGTTTGGTGATCGGCAGTGTAGGACCGCTCTGAGTTTTGGATAGCTCTTTCTGTCAGGAGTTTATCTTTTGGTATAAGTTCTTTCGATGTGCTTTTATCTGATTATAGATGCAGCGGGGCCTTGTCCCGTCATAGTTCAGTAAAACACTTAGAGGTCTGTATTCATATGTGGAATTGGACTCATGTACGGTGTAGTGTCTTTTGTTATGTATATTATATGGCAGCCTTGTCGGCTTTGCCCTTGCACGTACGTCGATTAAAAAAAAAGAGGTGTTATTTAAATTCCGCAGTTTACTTGTGTCTGTTAGGTAGAAGGGTGCCCAGGTAGGGCACCAGTCACGGGCCCGGGGTTCGGGGCGTGACAGTACCTTTATGGGCAGACTTATGTGACTTTATCGCGTTCCAGATTGGGCCGGGCAGTATACCTTTATGGACAGACTTATGTGACTTTATCGTGTCCCAGAATGGGTCGGGCAGAATACCTTCATGGGAAGGCTTTTGTATGACTTCATCGTGTCCCGCAAATGGGCCGGGTTACGTTATTACGTATGAATAATCAAAGTGAACTCCAAAATAAGGCATCCCTCCATAAAGGGCCTGATTATGTTATGCAAGGTAAGTAAGTTATATGGTAATGAACTTGATGATTTTTCCTAAGTATCTATGTAAGAATTTGACTATAACTCTTATTGAAAAATGGGAAAAGATAAGAATGTGCGATTAAGTTCATGAGTTGTAATGGCATGGTAGGATCTGGTATTTCCTTTTTATACTTTCCCCTGTCATTATTTTGTCTGATTCACGATCATTTCTGTACCTTATTTCCGTTCCATATTCGATGCACGTATGCGGCCCCGAGGAGGCTGCGTTCATGTTCGCATGTTTAGGTATACAGTTGTGGATCCGCGGGCTTAGGATCATGGTTAAGCATTTTGAGATGGCTCCAATATCCCGGAGCTTGTCATAATGGCTATGTATATTCAGGGGTACGGCGGGGCCTTGTCCCGTCATAGTATTTGTCCAAAATCTTAGAGGTCTGTATTCATATGTAAATTTGGATGGCTAGAGTTGTAATTACATTATTGTATAGTGTAGGCCCTTTTGGGTGATTTATATTATGACAGCCTTATCGGCTTCGCCTTTGTTTTAAAAAAAAAGAAAAAAAGAAATGTGTTATTTAACTTCCGCAGTTATTTTGTATTGTATGAATAGAAGGGTGCCTGTGTAGGGCACAGTCTGAGCTTGAGGTCGTGATAGTTATCATACATGTCTGACTTTATTTTAGACTATTATGATTTCATTCTGATGCTGATTTCACATACTTGGTACTGTTATCGACCTCGCCGGGAGGCTGCGTTCATGCCGCAGGTAGGGGTAAGCAGGTGGTGGATCCTCATTTTTAGGATCACTCATCAGTTTTCAGAAGCTTCATTTCTCCGAAGGCTTGTCTTTTGGTACGGCTTCCCTGATGTTATAGATTTATGTACATTCAGGGGTATGGCGGGGCCCTATCCCGTCACAATTGTTATTCTTAGAGGTCTGTAGTCATATCTTGTGGATTGGGTTGTAAGAACAAAGATGTAACTGTTTTATTTTTTTGAGTTATGTATATTTCACGGAAGGTGGCCTTATCGGCTAGCCTGTTGATATTTTTCCTGTCTAAGCATCTTATGAGCTTATGTATGTTCCGCTGTTATTCTCTGATGTATACCTGTAAGGGGTGCCCATGTGGGGCACCAGTCGCGGGCCCGGGGTCGGGTCGTGACAATAATAATCAACTCTTGTTCTTGGAATTTCGTTGAATTTTCGTGACTCAAGGCAAGGAGAGGAAAGAAGAGAAAGTTTGGAAGATGAAAAATGTGAAATGAATCCAAGTCTTGCAACTCTATCTCTATATAGATATTTTGCCTTCAAGACAAGTGGATGAGGGACACATGTCACCCTCCCATTGGCCAAAATTCCCACTTAAATCAAAATATTTAAATATTTGTCCAAAATATCTCAAAATCGAACGACCCCACAAAATTGTGAAATTCTCGGCGGACCCTATATTATCAATTCCAATTCTTCGTAATCCAATACTAATCCCATAAATCCAATTAGAAGTATTAAACTCCAAGTTAATAATTTTTTTCTTCACATTTTCCCGAGAATTTTCCTTAAGAAAATGTAATAATTCTTTCCTTCAAAAATTCAAATATTAAATCCTTAATCACGTTCTCAATTAGCAGCCCTGGTATTACTGGGTGTAACATCCTTCCCCCTTAAAAACATTCATCCCGAATGTTCATAGTGGGTCTCAAACTATACAGATTCCGGCGTCGTCTCCTTACTATACCTATCAACCAAAACTCCACAAAACCAACGATGCCACACACGGCCACAATATATCACATGTATATACCCCAATAGACCTTCCATCTGAGGTCCATTCTCACAATACTCGAAGGTTGCAGTCCTTTCCAAAATGGAATCTTCAGACATTCCTTTCTCTTCCCGTACTAGGGATGACCCTGCCGTATTCTAAGCCATAAGCTATCACTATCTGAATCCTTCAGTTGGACTCCCACTCAACAAACTGGTGTGTTCCCTCGTGTCAACTTCTCTTCTCCGTCCTCACATTAGTCAAACTACCGGTTGGTGAATGATCCTATTGTCTACCTAGCTTTGTTTACTAACTGGTGTAAACTCTAATACTAGTAGTATCTCAATCACGAACACATATGGACAATGTTACTGAATCTAAGGTGTGTGTATTATCACAATTAACTCTTAGTCATGGTCTAAAATGAATCTCTCTCCTATCTCAAAGTATTTCTCACACTATCTTTTCACTCATTAGATGTTCGTCACCTTTGGCCGAAGTATTCCTACTGTACATCCTCTACTATCGGTCTTTACACTGTTATGGGGTAATTACACCTTGTGAACCCTACACAACTATTGTTTCATTCACTTTATCATTCTTGTCAACATCTTCACTCTACACATTTCTTAAACAAAAATATGTCTACCTCTGATGGTCCTATCAATTCACATCCTACTAGCAACAAGGGGAATATATACGCTAGGGTGGAATCTGAATCTATCAATGCATGCATGACTCAAAAGGAACAAAATATACATGTAACCCCATTCGATGATGCCTTTTGATCATGCCTGGTAGCCACAACATCTATGCGGTTCGAAGGACCTCAAGAACTATAAACTCCACCACGACCTCTACCACGGCTGGCTGATATTTGAATACCCCGCCCTGTAGGGCGCACAACTGTAGAGGAAGAGGAACCAACCACCGATCCAGCAGGTCGAGTCACACCACCAGTGCTCCTTCTAAGAGGACATTCTCTCACCACATGGCCCTGACGGCCGCAATAAAAACAAGCATCTATACCAAAAAGGCATCTCCCCAAATGATGCTTACCACACTGGAAACACTGAGGGAAAAGTGGCCTCAACTGAGCAGATCCCCTGCTCCTCTGAAAACCTGGAACCATGTGTCACACCCCGAACCCCGGGCCCGTGACTGGTGCCCTATCTGGGCACCCTTCTACCTTAACAACACAAGTAAACTGCGGAAATTTAATAACACCTTTTTTTTTTTTTTTAAAACCAACGTACGTGCAAAGTGGCAAAGCGAAGCTGCCATATAATATACATAATAAAAGACACTACACTGTACATGAGTCCAATCCCACATATGAATACAGACCTCTAGGAGTTAAATTGCAATATGACGGGACAAGGCCCCGCCGTACCCAAAATTTTACAAAGCCTGTACTGAAGGATATATACCAAAAAGATAAACTACTGGACAGAGGGAGCTATCCAAAAACCCTTAGCAGGATCCTACACCTGCCGATCACCAAACCGCGTACTACACTGCGGCGTGACGCGGCCCGAAGGAGGTCGATGCGAAGAATGTACCAAGTATGTAAAGCGATGAAATCAGTAATGAAATCATAACGATCTAAACAAAGCAGGAGACATGTATGATAGCCAACCTACGATACAACACATAAGCGATCATAACAAGTCGTGGGGCGCGTACCTCAAGTCATTTCTAAAATATAACCATGGGTCTCACGCCAATAACATCAATCATACGTGGAATCGCCCTCAGCTTTGGCGATCGTGATATAAGATAACACCAATAGATACATGAACACCAAGTCCCACCTGTGTCCTAAATACCACGTGGTCTCATGCCGGAATCCCATCGTAAAGCATGACCATAGGGTAACACAAACAAATCGGGGACATATATGATAATCAAATTACAACACATTGTGCCTTACTAACAATGAGAGTAAGCGATGAGTATCCTTACAATATAAAATAGGAAGCTCATGATCAAACAGGACCATCCGCGCGGTATCATTTAGCCATCCTACTCGCGGGACTATTTCACCGCGATAGGCGCGTGGACGCGTGAGGTATTCCTCGCATGGGACTATTTCACCGCGTAAGTCCTTACGGACTCGCGTGAGTATTACTCGCATAAATTTGGACCCGCGCGTGAGACTATTTCACCCGCATAAGTCCTTACGGACCCGCATGAGGTATTTCTCACATCGTGGGTAGCAATTCCACGAAATCTGCAAATGCCACAAACCCGGGAATGACCCGAAGCGATATACCAATAGCACACAACCGGCTATTTCCAGCACACATAGGCAATTCTCAACTAATCAGGCCAAGTACTTATCAAGGCCCACATAGAATAATTCTCATTTGACAAGCCAAAGTACTTATCAGGGCACAAATAGAATAATTCTCATTTAACAAGCCAAAGTACTTATCAGGGCACAAATAGAATAATTCTCATTTAACAAGCCAAAGTACTTATCAAGGCACTCTTAGACAAATTCTCAATTTATCAAGCCAAAGTACTAATCAAGGCACACTTAGACAAATTCTCAATTTATCAAGCCAAAGTACTAATCAAGGCACACTTAGACAAATTCTCAATTTATCAAGCCAAAGTACTAATCAAGGC
Source organism: Przewalskia tangutica (assembly GCA_029844215.1). Classification (NCBI taxonomy): domain Eukaryota; kingdom Viridiplantae; phylum Streptophyta; class Magnoliopsida; order Solanales; family Solanaceae; genus Przewalskia; species Przewalskia tangutica. The sequence goes on along the minus strand of CM056725.1, from coordinate 39,749,897 downwards.
ACACTTAGACAAATTCTCAATTTATCAAGCCAAAGTACTAATCAAGGCACACTTAGACAAATTCTCAATTTATCAAGCCAAAGTACTAATCAAGGCACACTTAGACAAATTCTCAATTTATCAAGCCAAAGTACTACGTACGTACATTCTTTTCAAAAGACTCCTTTTTATGTAAAATCCCAAGATACTAACACCCGTAGTATCAAGGCGTGTCTATTCTTCAAAGTAAGTTACTATACTTTTTGAAACTCATTTCGAAGCTTGAAACCAAGTAACTTCAAATTTTCACAAAATAGGCAACTTATGCCGATTAATCAAAATAGACAACTTTCTAAACCTTCCATAAAGCCGTTATAACCAACTTCCCATAAAGCCGTTATAACCCTTTATGGTTTTAGACATATCCATTCCTTTTATAACCAAGAGAATTATACTATTAAAACCAAGTATCACATACTTACAAATCAAGTTCTTAACTTTCAAAACACTTCAAGTCTCTTAATATATAGAAAATAAATTTCTTCTACTTTTTAAACCTCAAGTAACTCACTCCTTTAAAACAAGTTACTTCTCTTAAACATGTCATTTCTCCTCTTTTAAAACAATTAAGTAAATCACTCCTTTGACTCCCCTAAAGTCATTATAATGACCTTTAGGATTTTGGGACTAAGGCACTAGCCCAAAAGATTTGGAAACCACTTCCTTTTCAAGACTCTATGTACTTTAAGTAAAATACTTTCACTTTTAAGAATCCAACTTCACTAAGGCAATGGATTATACAACTTACAATTTAAACATCAAAGTACAATCAAAGGAAGTATATAGAACAAATTTTACTTTAGGCAATCCAAATACAACCAAGGAATGGATCATTTAAGGAGTAGGACGTACTTTCTTTATCTTAAGGAATCATGCTAGAAGAGGAGATAGTTCACATACCTTTTCGGCTAATGTCTACAAGCTAAGACGAATACGCCGTACGTAGAAGTGTCAACCTATAATGGTCACAACAAGACTATCAACTTCTAGTCTCTAACGTAGAATAATACTAAGTATATGGTCTCTAATTCTACGGAAAATCGGGCAGCACTTCCTTTGTTTCTACTCACTTTGCCACCTTTTTCAAGGTCGAATACAATACCCAACACGCCACATTTAAGGCTCCAAACAACAACCAAAACAAAGGGGATTACACGCCTTACAATACGTGTAAAATTCCGCCCACAATTCAATGCAGTAGTACAAAAATCCAAGCCATTCTCGGCCAATCTTATAACCAACAATACTAAGGTCTTTTCCAATTCTTTCCTAATTCCAAGTTCTAAGGTCAACATGTTATTTAGTCATAAACAACTTCAACAACTACAATTTCCTTCTTTATACAACATGTGACGACTTAACTAATAATCGACTTGAATTGAAATCTTAAAGCTAAACATGCTAGATTTGGATTAGGGTTCCAATAGCGATACACTAATCCAACAACATAATATATAACTCATGCTTGCTAATATCCATAGCTACAATCAATAATCAATCTTAACTACTAAAACGACAAGATTATACCTTTATAAGCCCTTAAAAATTCCAAGACTCAAAGTCGCTCCTTAGCAAATTCTTAGCTCCTTTCCTTAGGTTCCAATCCGCTCCAAGCACTCCTTAGAGGCCTATGAAGAACCCATATTCAAGTTCCAACTTCAAAGTTGAATAATGTTATACCCCGTAGTTCCAGGGTATGTATGCGAGGACGTACGTACGAGAATACGACAGAAAGATTGGAAAGGAAGAAAGAGGCGATTTTTCCACGGAAAAGTTTCCGGTTTTTGTGAAGGAAAAAGGTTCGTTAATGGGAATTGGATTCCCAGATTTGGTATTCGGACTTCCTGGAATATTAGAGAATTATGGAATTTTATTTTCGGAAATGGTCACGTGGGGCCCACGGGAGAAATTCTGGTTTTGTAGAGCCACTTTGTTTCGAGATTTTGGCCATTGTGGATATTTTGGAAGATGTTTTATTTTGGGCCAATAGGAGGGTGACACGTGTCACCCCGCCTAGAGTGGCTTGGCCGAATGGCATTTGTGCCTGACACGGTTAGAGTCGTTTTCGGCGAAGCGTTTTACATAACTTGCGAGGAAAATTCGGCTATGTCTTTTCTTATTTTTGCGGATTTTTCCGAGAGGCGGAACATTTTGGACCAACGAGAGGCGACACTTGCACCCGTTTGGTGGGCAAGGTGGGCGGCACTTGGACGATTTGGGAAGGCAAGTGGGAGATATTTTTGGTAGATATTTTGTGTGCAAGTTGGCTAGGTACACATGGGTGAATCTTGGCCCTACACTTGCCTAACACTTGGTGTAATCTTGGCCATTGGTTGGCTTTCACTTGACCTATAAATAACCCCCCCGGTGTAGTCTAATTCATTCTCAAAATTGCCTAAGGCTTGAAAGCTTGTTCCTTCCCCCAGTGTAGTGCCTTGGCGAGAGCCTCTCTCCCCCTTGGCCGAGAGTTCCCCACAGTGGGGTAGGTAGAGGTGGACACCCCTCCTTTGAGGTGCTAGCACCGTAATTACACTGCCTAGTTGCTTTTGTATAATACCACTTTGTGGTATAGAAATACTCTCAGTATTGTTATAATGCCCAAATACCTTAGCAGTATACCTTGTAGTATTCTAAGGTTATACCTATCTGAAAAGCCCGAAATACTATTATACTTCCGTCGATCACAAAATCGAAACCCTAGGAAAATCTCCATAGTCAGTTGGAGTATTGTGTAGAAGTTGGTTAGAACTTCTAAGGGTGGGTTAGAAGCGGGTTGGGCGCTCGGAGTTGGAGCTAAGCGTTGCTAAGGATCGACATTTATACTTGGATAATTATGGGCTTATCGAGGTAATTATCTTGTCCCTATTGTAATTGGATATTACATGTTGTAGGAATATATAGTTGAAGTATACTATATATATAGTCTTGAACTTAATGTTGTGGCAATGTCCTTGGACTTAAGCTGAATAATAAGAAACCTTTTGAAGAAGAGTCTTGAACGTAATTACATAGGGGTGTATTCTGATAGACTTGTGTAGCTTTCTGTGAGGTAGAATTGTGCACGTCCGGATTAGGCGTATAACCCCGCGGTTGGCTTGATGGCAGGCCAGTTAGAGGAGGAGATTTCTGTTTGTTGCGGGGAGGTCTTTGTCGAATTTTCGGTAGAATGTTCTACGATAAGATCTAGATGTTAATAAGCGCCTTGTGGCCTTAGAGGTTGAAGTACTACGTGTGGCGCGTTACTTGGCTTAGGAGTAGCGGCGGCGAGGTACTCGGAGCATTTTGCTATTAGTCGATAATCGTCGCGAGGTATGTGAACCTCTTCCTATCTCTTCTAGCATGATATGTGTGAACTATGTAGATGCGGTGAGCGTACATGTGCTAAATGTATTTGATTGGTTTAAAACATAAAGTGTTATAACGGCTTTATGGGAAGTTGGTTATAACGACTTTATGTAGATAAGAAAACACTTTGTGGTTTTAAAAGGTAAATGATTTGTTTATAAGCGGCTTGATGTGTGATTATAAAGAACTTGAAGTATTTCAAAAGATTTCAAATCGTTTTGAAAGAGAAGTAATACTTGGTTTTGAGAACTTAAGAGTTATACTAGCTTTATGGGAAGTTAGGTATAACGGCTTAAACGTTTCTTGATTTTGGAAATCGGGATGTGTATCGACAAACCACTGCGGCGTTAATAAAAGGAAATGTTTTGAATAATTAAGTATTATTAAAACCAGGTAGAAACTTCCATCTGCATAGAAGCTAAGATGAGACAAAATGATATTTCCTAGATCATGATTCTTTGTAATAAGATTGTTATAAACAAGAATATCCTACTCACATATAAGGCTTATGTTTCTCCGATTGTTTAAAAGAGAATTATATTCTTAAATGAATAAAGCTATGAACTCTGAAACCTTTCTAAAATAAGAAAGCGTGAACATTTGAAATTAGGCAAACTTGGGCGTTTGGAAAATAATGTTGTTACTTGATTTTACAAAGGTAAGAGTTTTAGTTTTCTTAAAAGGATAGTCACTCTATTTTTATACTACGGGTATTGTGTGACTTATGTGAAGAAAGCAGATCTTTTAAAGATTTAATGTGTGAAGTACTTTGGGGTTAGATACTAGAACTTGTTAGTAGAAAGTACCTTGTGTGAATACTTTATTGTATTGGTTTGTGATAGCCTTGTAAATACTTTCTTGTTGATTTGAGAAGTAAACATGTTAGGATGCTACGTGTGTTAGTATCTTGTGATGTTAGTGTAAAGGGGTTTTCCTCATTGCGCTTAAAGTTGTTTGACTATCAGTAGTTATGTTGGTATTGTACCACTACGCTTGACTTGTGTTCGGAGGTTAAGGCGCCTCCGTCGCGGGGTAGACTCGAGTGATGCAGGACCATGATTCGAGAATACCTCATGCGGGTCCGGGGATCCGTGCGGGCTACGGGAGCTCGGGTTAGTGTGCGGCCCTTGTGGTCATGCGGTCCTTGTGGCCATGCGGTGCGAGTCGGGGCGATCTTGGGAGTAGCTACCCTCGATGCGGGGTTATACCTCATGCGGGCCTATCGGTAGCCTATGCGGGTGCGGAGAGTTCGAGGGCTAGACGCGCACATTTGATCTGCGGGCGAGTGACGGCTTTTATCATGTGGCGGTCTGACAGATATCATGACCGCCTTATGACCTTGTAGATGCGTGGGTGTTAGTAGTCGGCTATGCCTTCGTGCTTACCTGTCTTGTTTTATTAGGACACAGTGGGACACGGTGTTCATGTATTCCTTGCTGCTTGTATATCAGAAACTGCCGGCAGTGAGGAAGGTATTCCTCGGGCACGATTGATGTTGTTGGCGTGAGACACATTGTTAAATTGAGTGTTGACTTGAGGGCGTGAGTCCCTGACTTGACATGACTGCTTATTTATGGTGAGCGTAGTTTGGTTATCATACATGTCTCTGCTTTGTATAGACTACTATGATTTCATTTACTGATATTTATTTTTAGTTTCACATGCACAAATTTTTGTTATCGACCTCGCCGGGGCTGCGTTCATGCGCGAGTTGAGGTACACGATCGTTGATCCTAGCTCTCGAGTCACGATTCAGCGTTTGGAAAGCTCCGTTTCTCGGAGGCTTATCGATGGTATAGTCCCTGTAGTCGGTGTTTACATTCGGGGTTGTGGGGCCTGTCCGCCATTGTTGTCGTATCATTCTTAGAAGTGCATGTAATCTTTGTTGTGGCGGGGTTTGTAAAAAGATTAAACTGCTCATGTTAAAAGTTGTCATTTATATATATCTTGAAAAGGCAAGTTTTCCTGATTATTGTTTTATATACATTATCTCATGTTGTTGTGTTTGTTCGTGATTACTCGATGTATGTCTACTTGGGTGCGGGGTAAGGCACGATCCACGAACCGGTTCGGGTCGTGACAAAAGTGGTATCGAGCGATTAATCCTCGGAAAGTGTCTCTGAACCGTATCGATGAGAGTCTTGATTATCGGTGTGTTGTGCACCACATCAATAATCGAGAGGCTATAGGATATTTAGGATTGGGTTCTATTCTTCTCACTCACGAGATCGTGCCTTAGAAATGTGTTGTAAGTTAGACCCTCCGGCGTATTTCTTTCCACTGCAGTTATGCCTCGCGTAGGCAAACCGGGCCCGGGAGGAAAAGCGTAGGAGAGGCTGCGAGTAGAGTTCGGAGGGTTGCGAGGGCAGGCCCAATCATTACCTAGGGTAGTGCTTCATTCGGGGATTTCTGCGGCGTCACTAGCCCAGAGAGTTTAAGCACGGCGGCGGCGGTTCCTCTGCGGCCATGATATGTGAACCTTGGTTCCACGGCCAGGAGCAGAGAATATAGATTGCAAAGAGGCAACCTGTTACTAGCCATGGATTTGGCTACGAGAGTATACCGATGTACGCGGGTCTTGATGACTACCTAAGAAAGGGTTGTGCAAGAGTAATTCTTGATTGGGCTTGAGCATGGCACGTATGCGGGCTTATGCGCGGCGAGAAACGTAGAGATCGACGGGTTAACCAGGGCGAGAAGAGGGCGAGCGTGAAGGTCGCCGGTAACTTTCAAGGTGAGTATACCTTAAGTGCTATGTTCGATAGCGGTGTGTTAGTTGTGATTAGAAATCATGGTGGGTTAACCGAGTAAGATTTTGGAGGATAGAAAGTGTGAGCCTTAGAGCTTTATACGCAAAGGCCTTAGAGGTAAGGCCATCTCGGGTAGAGACGTATGTTTATGTTTGACCCTTATAGGAGTGCATAGTGCGTGGTGTGTTTGGGATAAGTCCCTAAGTAGTATGAAATGAAAGAGGGTAGTTGAGCTAAGAAGACCGCTAGGTTTTCGTAACATGTTTAGTAAGATTGTTCCTTCGGGAGATGGTATTCGCGCTTACGGTCGGGTTGAGGCTACGTCTTGGGTCAACCCGCGGTAGGTTTGGTGGTGGGTCAGTTTGTGGTGGTCCCTCTTTGTGTTAGGGTCATGAGGGTGTTAGGCCCATGTTTAGTTAGCCGCGTGCAAGTTCGTGGATGCGTTCGACCGGTGGTCGGGCGATGAAGCGACCTATCGTGTTCTTGGTCGAGTCGTTCCTCGGCGATGTTGATGTTATCCGAAAAGGTTGTGAGGTTGCAGGTGCCTACCTTCACCTTATGATCGACAGATGGAGCCAGTGGTACATTTCTCTTCCGGGAGTTTGTACGAGCGGGCTAGGAACTTCGGTGAGTCTCGTGTCGCATTCGCCCCGGGCGGTGTTTTGATTTCGAGTAGTGTGAGGATCGTTGTCTCCGGTTGAAGTGTTTAAGCTACCATTTCGGTGTTCGGATGTCGTCTTGTGGCGCCTTGTAGAAGCGTAAATGCAAGTTGCGGTCGATTGGTTCGATGTTGGCGGGGTTGGATAGTTGGTTCGAGCTTGTTCCACGGTGTGGATAGTGAAGCTTGTCTAGAAGAAGTTACGGCGGTAAGAGGAATCGTCGCGGAAAATCGGCGACGACGCCAGAGTTGAGTTGACGGTCGGTCTTCTTGAAAGTACCACCGGACGGTGTGACGAGTTTTGAAAGCGAAGGAACTTAGCCCGAGTTACTTTGGGCCTTTGTGAGTTCATGTGAAGAATAGGCGGGTTGCCTATATGTTAGCATTCTTGTCCGACTTAGGAGGAAGGACGTCCGGTCTTTCGTATTGTTATGATCGGGAAAGTATCGAAGATCCATCCAGAATGTCCCCAGTTAATGATGACCACGTTAGAGATAGTAACCCCGAGTTTTGGATACTAAAGCGATGTCGAAATGTGGTAAGAATCAGTGTCTGACGGCTTGATGATCGCATGCAGCCCGGTACCATTTGTTGGGTCGTTGGAGCAAGGCTCGCGGCAAAGTGACAAAGTGGTATCTCAGGCAAAGTGACAAAAGTAGTATTATTGTGGTGATGTAGAGGTGTTTCCTCGTGGACTTAGATGTAAGTTTTGCGCAGGTGTTTCCATGGCCAGGTATGGCAGGATTGTTCTCGTAAGTATAGTAGTGAAGACTATATTGGCGCACGTTTGTTTTGAGACTTAGAAGGAACATTCGGGACGAATGTTTCTAAGGAGGGGAGAATGTTATACCCCGTAGTTCCAGGGTATGTATGCGAGGACGTACGTACGAGAATACGACAGAAAGATTGGAAAGGAAGAAAGAGGCGATTTTTCCACGGAAAAGAATCAGCTTTTAGTGAAGGAAAAAGGTTCGTTAATGGGAATTGGATTCCCAGATTTGGTATTCGGACTTCCTGGAATATTAGAGAATTATGGAATTTTATTTTCGGAAATGGTCACGTGGGGCCCACGGGAGAAATTTACGGTTTTGTGGGGCCCACTTTGTTTTCGAGATTTTGGCCATTGTGGATATTTTCGGAAGATGTTTTATTTTGGGCCAATAGGAGGGTGACACGTGTCACCCCCGCCTAGGTGGCTTGGCCGAATGGCATTTGTGCACAACACCCGGTTAGAGTCGTTTTTCGACGAAACGTTTTACATAACTTGCGAGGGGAAAATTCCGGCTATGTCTTTTCTTATTTTTGCGGATTTTTCCGAGAGACGGAACATTTTGGACCAACGAGAGGGCGACACTTGGCACCCTCTCATTGGTGGGCAAGGTGGGCGGCACTTGGACGATTTGGGAAGGCAAGTGGGAGATATTTTTGGTAGATATTTTGTGTGCAAGTTGGCTAGGTACACATGGGTGAATCTTGGCCCTACACTTGCCTAACACTTGGTGTAATCTTGGCCATTGGTTGGCTTTCACTTGACCTATAAATACCCCCCCCTTTGAAGACTAATTCATTCACAAAATTGCCTAAGTCTTGAAAGCTTCTTCCTTCCCCCTTAGTGTAGTGCCTTGGCCGAGAGCCCCTCTCTCCCCCCTTGGCCGAGAGTTTCCCTACAGTGGGGTAGTAGAGGTGGACACCCACTCCTTTGAGGTGCTAGCCAGTGGGGTACCCCACTGCTTTAGTTGCTTTGTATAATACCCCTGTGGTATAGAAATACTCTCCAAGTATTGTTATAATGCCCAAATACCTTAGCCGTATACCTTGTAGTATTCTAAGGTTATACCTATACGAAAAGCCCAGAAATACTATTATACTTCCCGTCAGTCACAAAATCGAAACCCTAGGAAAATCTCCATAGTCCGTTGGAGTATTGTGTAGAAGTTGGTTAGAACTTCTAAGGGTGGGTTAGAGCGGGTTGGAGCGCTCGGAGTTGGAGCTAAGCGTTGCTAAGGATCGACATTTATACTTGGATAATTATGGGCTTATCGAGGTAATTATCTTGTCCCCCTATTGTAATTGGATATTACATGTTGTAGGAATATATAGTTGAAGTATACTATATATATAATCTTGAACTTAATGTTGTGGCAATGTCCTTGGACTTAAGCTGAATAATAAGAAACCTTTCGAAAGAAGAATCTTGTTTGTAATTACATAGGGTGTATTCTGATAGACTTGTGTAGCTTTCTGTGAGGTAGAATTGTGCACGTCGGATTAGGCGTATAACCCCCGGTTGGCTTGATAGCGGCCGTTAGAGGAGGAGATTTCTGTTGCGGGAGAGTCTTTGTCGAATTTTGGTAGAATGTTCTACGATAAGATCTAGATGTTAATAAGCGCCTTGTGGCCTTATAGGTTGAAGTACTACGTGTGGCGCGTTCTACTTGGCTTAAGGAGTAGCCGGCGGCGGCGAGGTACTCGGAGCATTTTGCTATTAGTCGATAATCGTCGCGAGGTATGTGAACCTCTTCCTATCTCTTCTAGCATGATATGTGTGAACTATGTAGTACGGTAGACGCATGTGCTAAATGTATTTGATTGGTTTAAAACATAAAGTGTTATAACGGCTTTATGGGAAGTTGGTTATAACGACTTTATGTAGATAAGAAAACACTTTGTGGTTTTAAAAGGTAAATGATTTGTTTATAAGCGGCTTGATGTGTGATTATAAAGAACTTGAAGTATTTCAAAAGATTTCAAATCGTTTTGAAGAAGTAATACTTGGTTTTGAGAACTTAAGAGTTATACTAGCTTTATGGGAAGTTAGGTATAACGGCTTAAACGTTTCTTGATTTTGGAAATCGGGATGTGTATCGACAAACCTGCGGCGTTAATAAAAGGAAATGTTTTGAATAATTAAGTATTATTAAAACCGAGAAACTTCCATCTGCATAGAAGCTAAGATGAGACAAAATGATATTTCTAGATCATGGTTTGTAATAAGATTGTTATAAACAAGAATATCCTACTCACATATAAGGCTTATGTTTCTCAGATTGTTTAAAGAGAATTATATTCTTAAATGAATAAAGCTATGAACTACGAAACCTTTCTAAAATAAGAAACGTGAACATTTGAAATTAGGCAAACTTGGGCGTTTGGAAAATAATGTTGTTACTTGATTTTACAAAGGTAAGAGTTTTGGTTTTCTTAAAAGGATAGTCACTCTATTTTTATACTACGGTATTGTGTGACTTATGTGAAAGAAACAGATCTTTTAAAGATTTAATGTGTGAAGTACTTTGGGGTTAGATACCCGAACTTGTTAGTAGAAAGTACCTTGTGTGAATACTTTATTGTATTGGTTTGTGATAGCCTTGTAAATACTTTCTTGTTGATTTGAGAAGTAAACATGTTAGGATGCTACGTGTGTTAGTATCTTGTGATGTTAGTGTAAAGGGGTTTTCCCCTCGACTGCGCTTAAAGTTGTTTGACTATCAGCCGTTATGTTGGTATTGTACCACTCACCTTGACTTGTGTTCCGGAGGTTAAGCTGCCCTCCGATGCGGGGTAGACTCAGGCGGTCTGGGACCATGATTCGAGAATACCTCATGCGGGTCCAGGGGATCCATGCGGAGCTACGGGAGCTCCAGGTTAGTGTGCGGCCCTTGTGGTCATGCGGTCCTTGTGGCCATGCGGACTGCGAGTCCAGGACGATGCCGGGGAGTAGCTACCCTCGATGCGGGGTTATACCTCATGCGGGCCTATCTGACTGGCCTATGCGGAGCTGCGGAGAGTTCCAGGGCTAGACGCGCACATTTGATACTGCGGGCGAGTGACCAGCTTTTATCATGTGACGGTCTAGACAGATATCATGACACAGCTTATGACCTTGTGGGTACTGTGGGTGTTAGTAGTCGGCTATGCCTTCGTACTTACCCTGTACTGTTTTATTAGGACACAGGTGGGACCTGGTGTTCATGTGTATTCCTTGGTGCTTGTATATCATAAACTGCCGGCAGTGAGGAAGGTATTCCACGGGCACGATTGATGTTGTGGGCGTGAGACCCATTGTTAAATTGAGTGATGACTTAAGGGCGTGAGTCACGACTTAACATATTCGCTTATTTATGGTGAGCGTAGTTTGGTTATCATACATGTCTCTGCTTTGTATAGACTACTATGATTTCATTTCTGATTTATTTTTAGTTTCACATACTAAATTTTTGTTATCGACCTCCTTGAAGTGCGTTCATCATGCCGCAGGTTGAGGTACACCAGTCGTTGATCCTAGCTCTCAGGGTCACAGTTCAGCGTTTGGAAAGCTCCGTTTCTCCGGAGGCTTATCAGTGGTATAGTCCCCTGTCGTAGTCGGTGTTTACATTCAGGGGTTCGGCGGGGCCCTGTCCCGCCATTGTTGTCGTATCATTCTTAGAAGTGCAGTAATCTTTGTTGTGGCGGGGTTTGTAAAAAGGATTAAAGCTCATGTTAAAAGTTGTCATTTATATATATGCGAAAGGCAAGTTTTCCTGATTATTGTTTTATATACATTATCTCATGTTGTTGTGTTTGTTCCGCTGATTACTCTGATGTATGTCTACTTGGGTGCCCGGGGTAAGGCACCAGTCACGGGCCCCGGTTCGGGTCGTGACAAATAACTCCTTAGGTTTCCGCCTTGCGACTAATACGAAAACGCCATTTTTCCGAAATCTTTCAATTGAGATATCCTTACAATACCCTAAGGGACATTGGGTTAAAGTCTTGTGGCTAATGGATTAAAACTACAAAATTTTCTCTTCCTAAAGTGGCCTTGGCGGAGAGCAACTATAGAGGAACAAGGTGTTCTCTAATTTTTCTAAGTGTAAATGAGTTAGTCTTGCACTAGTAGTAACCTTATAAAACACAATGGAGGGCTTAGACTTAAACAAATGTGAGGTTAGGATGAGTTTCACTTGGATCAAGCCTAGGTGGACAAGTTGACTTGTCAACAATATCAAGCTTAGAAGACTTATCATCTACATAGGTCAAATGACCATAACACCCTTGCAACATTTCGTCCAACATCATGGAGGGGTGCCACGTGTCTCCCTCTCATTCATCCATAAAATTCTGTAACCCTCGTGGGCCCCACAAAAATGTAAAATTCCTCGGGTGGGCCCCACGTGACCAAATCCGTGAAAATAAATTTCCATAGTGTTAATAAGTTCCATACTTTACAAATATTGTCTTTTGATAATCCAATTCTCAACAACGAGCATTTTTCCTTTCCGTCGTCCGGAAGATTTTCCGTCGGAAAAACAATTCTTCCTTTCGTACTAATTTCCAAGTCTTGTTTCCTTACGTACATTCTCTTATACATGTCCTGGACTTACGGGGTGTAACATTCTTCCCCCCTTAGAAACATTCGTCCCCGAATGTTCTTAGTCGGTTGTCACGCTATACAAACTCCGGCACAATCTCTATACTATGCCTATCAATCAAATGCACAAGACCAACGATGCCACACATGGCCACCACATAACATACGTAAACATAATAATGGACCTTCCATCCGTGGTCCCTTCTCACAAAACTCGAAGGTTACAGTCTTCCCAAACACGGGATCCTTAGAAGTTCCTTTCTTTCCTTACTTGTCATACTTTCTCGTACTTTCAAACTCATCTAGTACACGTACAAAATCTCAAATTTTGTTTCTGTTCCCCAATCCTTGGAGTTACTATCCAAACTTGGCCATATAGTTACTTACATTCCCGTTAAGGCTCTTCTCGGTCCTTACGACCTAGTTCCGGTGGAACGCGTCCACAAACTCGTACAACGATTAACTAAACTTGGGCCTTGCATCCTCGGGACCCTATCACATAACGGGACCATTTCTAACTGTCATCACCCCATTCCATACTATCGGCTGACCCGAAATGAATCCATAACCCGACTCATCGTCACACTTAACTCCTCATTCTTAGTCTGAAATAAATCTCACTCTTATCTCAAGGTACTTCTTACCCTATCCCCTATTTACTAGAGGTTCGTCACATAAGCCAAAGTATTTCTACTGTACAATCTTCCCTATCGGTCTTACAATTATATGGGGTAATTACAACTTGTGAACTTTACACAACTATAGTCTCAGTTCACTTATCAATCTTGTCAACATTCATAACTTCTCACTTTACTAATCAAAGTATTCCTACCCCTGGGGTACTATCACTTTATAACTCTAGCAACAAAGGGAAAACATATATGCTAGGGTCAAATCTGAATCTATCAACACACGTATGATTCAAAAGAATTGAGATATACTTGTAACCCCGTGCGATGTCGCCTCCTGATCCTGCCCAGTAGTCACGTCATTTCTGCGGTTCGAAGGACCGCCAGAACTATAAACTCCACCCTGACCTCTACCACGGCTGGCTGACATCTGAACACCGCCCGGGGCCTTGGCATGTGGAGGAAAGGGAACCAACTACCGGCCCCATAGGCTGAGCCACCTCACCGGTGCTCCTTCTAAAAGGACATACCCTCAGAATATGGCCCGGACGGCCACAATAAAAACAAAGACCCGTGCCATAACGGCATTTCCCCGAATGACGCTTACCACATCTGAAACACTGAGGAATAGGTGGCCTTGACTGAGAAAATCCTCGGCTCCTCTGAGAACCTCGACCCCTGGAGCTTGGACCGGCTCCTAAATACCTTGTGGGGTCCAATCTTCCACCTGTGAGCTGCGGGGGTACGTACTGGGTAGGCTGGGGCGAATATCTCACTCGCTGCTGAGGCAGCTCGTCCAAAAACTCACCGGAATAACCAACCGGTCTAGCCCTCTTACGCAGATCTCCGCGCTGGCCCTCTACCCTCTGTACACTGTGCATCTTGCCGAATAACCCCTGTGATGAAAGCAGAGTGCTTATACGGGTTAATAACATAATGGCTTCCTTCATGAGGCTCTGGTGCTGGGGCCTCAAAACCTGGCGCAGAAGAACTCGCCGACTGCGGAACAACATCCGGTATACCCTGGGCACAAGCCCTATCAACTCTCTGAGTCTGACTAGTAGCTCCTGCTACTCCTTTGCCCTTCTGGGCGGCTGTTGCCCTCCTTGGAGGCATAACTGTAACACAACAATACATCAGAGAGGAATTATCTTACTAACACAGCTCTATGGCACGATCTTAGAGTGAGAAGAATAGAAACCAACTCCTAAATGTCCTGTAGCCTCCTGTTTATGGGTGTGGCGCGCAACACACCGATAATCAAGACTCTACTAGACACGGTCTGTAGACATTCCGATGATTTGCTCACGATACCACTCTGTCACACCCCGAACCGGGCGTGGTGGTGCCCTACACAGGCACCGCCTTACCTTAACAACACAAGTAAAGCTGCGGAAATTTAATAACACCTTTTTTTAAAAACCAGCGTGCGTGCGAGGCAAAGCCGACAAGTGCCATATAATATACATAATAAAAGACACTACACTGCATACGTGAGTCCAATCCACATATGAATACGGACCTGCAGGAGTTAAAGCGAAATATGACGACAAGGCCCGCCGTACCCAAACTGTACAAAGCACATCTTGAAGGATATATACCAAAAGATAAACTTACGGGCAGAGGAGCTATCCAAAACCACGGCGAGGATCCTACACTGCCGATCACCAAACGCGTACCTACGCTGCGGCGTGAACGCAGCCGAAGGAGGTCGAGACGAAGAATGTACCAAGTATGTAAAGCGATGAAATCGTAATGAAATCATATGATCTAAACAAAGCAGAGACATGTATGATAGCCAACCTACGATGCACAACACATAGCGATCATAACAAGTCGTGGACGCGTGCCTCAAGTCATTTCTAAAATATAACCATGGGTCTCACGCCCATAACATCAATCATGCGTGGAATCCTTCCTCCGCTGCGTGATCCGTGATATAAGATAACACCAATAGGCATATATGAACACCAAGTCCCACCTGTGTCCGAAATACCACGTGGTCTCATACCCCGGAATCCCACATCGTAAAAGCATGACCATAGGGTAACACAAACAAATCCGGGACATATATGATAATCAAATTACAACACATTGTGCCTTACTAACAATGAGAGTAAGCGATGGTATCCTTACAATATAAAATAGGAAGCTCATGATCAAAACAGGACCATCCGCGCGGTATCATTTAGCCATCCTACTCGCGGGACTATTTCACCGCGTAGCCGCGTGGACGCGTGAGGTATTCCTCGGATGGGACTATTTCACCGCGTAAGTCATACGGACTCGCGTGAGGTATTCTCGCATAGGTGGACCGCCCGCATGAGACTATTTCACCCGCATAAGTCCTTACGGACCAGCATGAGGTATTCCTCGCATCGTGGGTAGCAATTCCACGGAATCTGCAAATGCCACAAACCCGGGGAATGACCCCGAAACGACTGATATACCAATAGCACACAACCGGCTATTTCCAGCACACATAGGCAATTCTCAACTAATCAGGCCAAGTACTTATCAAGGCCCACATAGAATAATTCTCATTTGACAAGCCAAAGAACTTATCAGGGCACAAGTAGAATAATTCTCATTTAACAAGCCAAAGTACTTATCAGGGCACAAATAGAATAATTCTCATTTAACAAGCCAAAGTACTTATCAGGGCACAAATAGAATAATTCTCATTTAACAAGCCCAAGTACTTATCAAGGCACTCTTAGACAAATTCTCAATTTATCAAGCCAAAGTACTAATCAAGGCACACTTAGACAAATTCTCAATTTATCAAGCCAAAGTACTAATCAAGGCACACTTAGACAAATTCTCAATTTATCAAGCCAAAGTACTAATCAAGACACACTTAGACAAATTCTCAATTTATCAAGCCAAAGTACTAATCAAGGCACACTTAGACAAATTCTCAATTTATCAAGCCAAAGTACTAATCAAGGCACACTTAGACAAATTCTCAATTTATCAAGCCAAAGTACTACGTACGTACATTCTTTTCAAAAGACTCCTTTTTATGTAAAATCCCAAGATACTAACACCCGTAGTATCAAGGCGTGTCTATTCTTCAAAGTAAGTTACTATACTTTTTGAAACTCATTTCGAAGCTTGAAACCAAGTAACTTCAAATTTTCACAAAATAGGCAACTTATGCCGATTAATCAAAATAGACAACTTTCTAAACCTTCCATAAAGTCGTTATAACCAACTTCCCATAAAGCCGTTATAACCCTTTATGGTTTTAGACATATCCATTCCTTTTATAACCAAGAGACTCATACTATTAAAACCAAGTATCACATACTTACAAATCAAGTTCTTAAATTTCAAAACACTTCAAGTCTCTTAATATATAGAAAATAAGTTTCTTCTACTTTTTAAACCTCAAGTAACTCACTCCTTTAAAACAAGTTACTTCTCTTAAATCATGTCATTTCTCCTCTTTTAAAACAATTAAGTAAATCACTCCTTTGACTCCCCTAAAGTCATTATAATGACCTTTAGGATTTTGGGACTAAGGCACTAGCCCAAAAGATTTGGAAACCACTTCCTTTTCAAGACTCTATGTACTTTAAGTAAAATACTTTCACTTTTAAGAATCCAACTTCACTAAGGCAATGGATTATACAACTTACAATTTAAACATCAAAGTACAATCAAAGGAAGTATATAGAACAAATTCTACTTTAGGCAATCCAAATACAACCAAGGAATGCATCATTTAAGGAGTAGGACGTACTTTCATTATCTTAAGGAATCATGCTAGAAGAGGAGATAGTTCACATACCTTTTCGGCTAATGTCCACAAGCTAAGCCGAATACGCCGTACGTAGAAGTGTCAACCTATAATGGTCACAACAAGACTATCAACTTCTAGTCTCTAACGTAGAATAATACTAAGTATATGGTCTCTAATTCTACGGAAAATCGGGCAGCACTTCCTTTGTTTCTACTCACTTTGCCACCTTTTTCAAGGTCGAATACAATACCCAACACGCCACATTTAAGGCTCCAAACAACAACCAAAACAAAGGGGATTACACGCCTTACAATACGTGTAAAATTCCGCCCCACAATTCATACGAAGTAGTACAAAAATCCAAGCCATTCTCGGCCAATCTTATAACCAACAATACTAAGGTATTTTCCAATTCTTTCCTAATTCCAAGTTCTAAGGTCAACATGTTATTTAGTCATAAATAACTTCAACAACTACAATTTCCTTCTTTATACAACATGTGACGACTTAACTAATAATCGACTTGAATTGAAATCTTAAAGCTAAACATGCTAGATTTCGGATTAGGGTTCCAATAGCCAATACACTAATCCAACAACATAATATATAACTCATGCTTGCTAATATCCATAGCTACAATCAATAAGCAATCTTAACTACTAAAACGGCAAGATTATACCTTTATAAGCCCTTAAAATTCCAAGACTCAAAGTCGCTCCTTAGCAAATTCTTAGCTCCTTTACTTAGGTTCCAATCCGCTCCAAGCACTCCTTAGAGGCCTATGAAGAACCCATCTTCAAGTTCCAACTTCAAAGTTGAATAACTCCTTAGGTTTCCGCCTTGCGACTAATACGAAAACGCCGTTTTTCCGAAATCTTTCTATTGAGATATCCTTACAATACCCTAAGGGACATTGGGTTAAAGTCTTGTGGCTAATGGATCAAAACTACAAAATTTTCTCTTCCTAAAGTGGCCTTGGCGGAGAGCAACTATAGAGGAACAAGGTGTTCTCTAATTTTTCTAAGTGTAAATGAGCTAGTCTTGCACTAGTAGTAACCTTATAAACACAATGGAGGGCTTAGACTTAAACAAATGTGAGGTTAGGATGAGTTTCACTTGGATCAAGCCTAGGTGGACAAGTTGACTTGTCAACAATATCAAGCTTAGAAGACTTATCATCTACATAGGTCAAATGACCGTAACACCCTTGCAACATTTCGTCCAACATCATGGAGGGGTGCCACGTGTCGCCCTCTCATTCGTCCATAAAATTCTGTAACCCTCGTGGGCCCCACAAAAATGTAAAATTCCTCGGGTGGGCCCCATGTGACCAAATCCGTGAAAATAAAT
This sequence comes from Przewalskia tangutica, assembly GCA_029844215.1. Classification (NCBI taxonomy): domain Eukaryota; kingdom Viridiplantae; phylum Streptophyta; class Magnoliopsida; order Solanales; family Solanaceae; genus Przewalskia; species Przewalskia tangutica. The sequence goes on along the minus strand of CM056725.1, from coordinate 39,732,028 downwards.
TTCCATAGTGTTAATAAGTTCCATACTTTACAAATATTGTATTTTGATAATCCAATTCTCAACAATGAGCATTTTTCCTTTCCGTCGTCCGGAAGATTTTCCGTCGGAAAAACAATTCTTCCTTTCGTACTAATTTCCAAGTCTTGTTTCCTTACGTACATTCTCTTATACATGTCCTGGACTTACGGGGTGTAACACCATGGAGCTCTGACCGTCTCCTAAATTCCTCGTGGGGTCCAACCTCCCACCTGCGAACTGTGGGGGTATGTTTTGTGTAGGCTAGGACGAATATCTCACCGGCTGTTGAGGCTGCTCGTCCAGAAACTCACTAGGATATCCAACCGCTCTAGCCCTCTTACGCTGGTTTCTGCGTTGGCCCTCTACCCCCTGTACACATGCCTGTATTGGCCGAATAAACTCCTCCTGATATGTCTGCATCACCACTAGCCTAGTCAGTAATAGAATTGCGTCCCTCATGGCCCTATAGTCTTCACCTGACTGTGGAGCTGGAGTCTCAGGTGATGGGGACTCAAAAACCGGTGCAGAAGAATGTCACGACCCGACCCCGGGCCGCGACTGGTGCCCTACCTGGGCACCCTTACAGGTATACATCAGAGATAATCAGCGAAACATACATAAACTTAACAATAAATAAATAATAGGTTAGCCGATAAGGCTACCTTCCTGGATACATATAAATATGTAAAACCAAAAGCAGTTACCTCTTTTATTTTTCTTTACACAACCCAATCCACAAGGTATGACTACAGACCTCTAAGATTTTGGACAAATACTATGACGGGACAAGGCCCCGTCGTACCCCTGAATATACATAACCATGATGACAAGCTCCAGAACATTGGAGCCATCTAAAAATGCTGAACCAGGATCCTAAGCCGCGGATCCACAACTGTGTACCTAAACCTGCAGACATGAACGCAGCCCCCCGAAGAAGTCGATAACAAAAGTGCGAATATGGAATAAAAATAAGTCTGATAAACAAATCATAATCGTACAGGAATGACAGGGGCAAGTATATAAACAAAATAGATATCATATCCTACCGTGTCATTACAATCTCGTGAACTTAATCGCACCTTATTATCCTTTCCCATTTTTCAATAAGAGTTATAGTCAAATTCTTACGTACATACTTAGGAAAAATCATCAAGTTCATAACCATATAACTTACTTATCTTTCATAACATAATCTGACCCTTTATGGAGGGACGCCTATACTGCCCGACCCAATCTGGGACGCGATAAAGTCACATAAGTCTTCCCATAAAGGTATACTGCCCGACCCAATCTGAGACGCGATAAAGTCACATAAGTCTGCCCATAAAGGTATACTACATAAAAATAGGAAGCTTATGATCAACTTAGGGCCACCTGCCCATAGTATCATTTGGCAATCCTACTCTTGGGACTATTTCACCCGCAAGGGTCTTGTCGACCCGCATAGGACAATTTGCCCCGCATAGGACTATTTCACCCGCTTAGGCCTTACGGACCCTCAATGAGCATATACGCCATGCTCGCATCATGGGTAGCAAATCCATGGAGATGTATAATGTCTTGGGGGTTTACCCCGCAATTATACTCAGAAGGTGTATAACGTCTTGGGGGTTTATCCCACATTTATACTCAGGAGGTGTATAACGTCTTGGGGGTTTACCCCGCATTTATACTCCTAACACTAGCACCAAAGGCTATCATACATAACATAAACACCACCGACTTATCATACATAACATAAGCGCTACCGGTTTATCATACATAACATAAGAACTACCGGCTTATCATACATAACATAAGCACTACCGGCTTATCATACATAACATAAGCAAGTTAAGAAATTCCCTAACTTCTTATTAACCTTATGTCACGACCCGATCCCGGGCCCGTGACTGGTGCCTTACCCCGGACACCCTAGTGATACAACATCAGAGAAAACCAGCGGAATATAAAACTTAAACAAGAAACAAGATATATGATCATAAAACAGGCCAACCAAACGGTTACCTTCCAATAAAATATATATATAAACAACTCTTTCAAAACGAACAGTTTAATCCTTTTTACAAACCCTGCCCACAACAGTACTACAGACCTCTAAGAGTTTTTATACAACATGACGGGACAGGGCCCCGTCATACCCCTGAATGTACAAGAACCTACAACTCAGGGTAACATACCAAAAGATAAGCCTCCGGAGAACGGAGCTTCCCAATACGCTGAACTGTGATCCTATGAGCGGGGATCCACTACCGATGTACTCCTACCTGCGGCATGAACGCAGCCCCCCGAAGGAGGTCAGTACAACAGGTACCAAGTATGTGAAACTGTAAAAAATACTGTAAATGAAATCATAACAGTCTATATGAAAACAGGAGACATGTATGATGACAAAACTACAGTTCACAACATAAAAGCAGTCACGTCAAGTCAGGGACTCACGCCCTCAAGTCATCACTCAAATATAACTATGGGTCTCACGCCCACAACATCAATCGTGTTCGCATCATGGCCGCATGCCCGGGTCTGCGTCGGTGTAGACATGCCCATGATGCAACAATAATAACAATGCCCGGCACGCGTACCGTGATGCAGACGGTGTGACACGCCCAAGTGACATTATCAACAATATCGGGTGATTAACCGCCGCGTGGCCACACGCCCCGACTGCGACGGTGTAGACATGTCCATGTAACCACAATAACAATATATCGTAATCAACCCCGCCACGTGGCCACATGCCGGAATTCTGCGCCGGTGTAGACATGTCCGTGACATCAACAACATTATACCGCACAACCGGCTATCACAAACAAGCTCAAGCAAATTACCATACTTCTAGACTTTTATAAAAGATCCACTCCTTCCCGAAGTCACCCGATATCAACACTTGCACAACAAAGGCTATCACAACAAGCATAGGCGAAGTTACACAACAACAAGCATAGGCAAGTTACAACAACAAGCATAGGCAAGTTACACACAACTCAAGGTACTTCCATTTCAGTATCAAAGTCCTGGTTTTAACCCTAAAGTACTACGTACGTTAAATTCCTTTTTAAGAGATCCATTCCTTTCATAAAGGTCACCCGATACCCGTAGTATAAAAATAGAGTGACTCACATTTAGGTAAACCAAAATAATTCCCTTTTGTAAAATCAAGTAACAACATTATTTCCCAAACGTTCAAGTTTGCCTAATTTCAAATGCTCAAGTTTCTCATTTTAGAAAGGTTTCATAACTCATAGTCTTAATCTCTTTTAAAACAATTGAGTAACATATGTCTTGTACGTGAGCCGTTTATTCTTGTTTACAACAATATTGTTACTGTGACCATGATCTAGGAGATGTAATACAATTTTGTCTTATCTTAGCTTATGCGGATGGAGGTTTCTCTTGGTTTTAATAACAATTAGTTAATTGTCAATACACCTTCCTTTATTAGCTACGTGGTTTGCTCGACACTTATTCTCATTTCCAAATCAAGAAACATTATTCTTTTTAAAACCAATTACTCATTACTCGCGAATGAGGTTTCACAACACATTTAACAAAATGTTAACAACCAAGTAAAACAAGTTAAGTCTCTTATCTTTCAAGATCAAGTCTCTTAACTTCTACTATCAACAAACCAATCTTTTACCTACATGTAGTCGTTATAACTAACTTCCCATAAAGCTATTATAACACCCTATGTTTTAAACCAACCAACTCATTTAACACATGTACGTCTACCGTACTACATAGTTTACAAAGCATCATGCTAGAAGGATAGGAAGAGGTTCACATACCTCGCGACGAGTATCGACAATAAGCAAAACGCTCCACAGTACTGTAACCTGGCTAGCCGTTTCCACTCTTCAAGTAGAATACGCTACTCGCGATTTCCACTATAAGGCCACAAACGTCTATTAACTTCTAACCGCACGGTTCCATATTCTACGTAAAATTCGGCAAAGACATCCCCGCAATGGCAGTAAATCTCCTCCTCAATCGAGGCTGCACCAACCCAACCCGGGGGTTATACGTCTAACCGGACGTATACAATTCTACTATACAGCAATGCTACACAAGTCTACTGTAATACAGTCCTATGTAATTACAGTTCATTTCTCTTCTTTAAATTAATGCTTAACTCAAAAGACATTGCCGCAAGCTATGTTCAGTTCTATATATAGTATACTTCAACTATATAATCCTACAACATGTAATCTCCAATTACAATAAGGGGACAAGAATATTTACCTCGACAAGCCCAAAATTATCCAAGTTATAATGTCGATCCTGAGCAAGGTTTAGCTCCAACTCCGTGCGCTCCAAACCACTCCAAACAACCCTTAGAAGTTCTAACTAACTTCTACTCAAATACTTCAACCAACTATGAAGATTTCCTTAGGGTTTCGGTTTGAGACTAAGAGGACAAAAGGTAGTATTTCCGGGCTCTACGTATAGAGGTAACTTTGGAATACTACAAGGTATAAGGCTAAGGTATTTTGGGCATTATAAGCATCGACCGATTAGCCGTGATAGTGCCTTACCGGGCACCCTAGTGATACAACATCAGTAATCAATGAACATAAACGATACAAGACATATTATGAAATATGAAACAATAACTGAGAAAAACTTGCCTTTGGCATATATATAAACAACAACTTTTCAACATGAGCAGTTTAATCCTTTTTACAAACCACCTTGCCACAAAGATTACTCTGGACCTAAGAAATGATATTACAACAATGGCGGGACGGGGCCCATACCACGAATGTAAATACCTACAACAACAGGGACTATACCATCGATAAGCCTCGGAGAAACGGAGCTTTCCCCAATGACGTGACCCTAAGAGCGAGGATCAATGGCGGTGTACCTTTACTGCGGCATGAACGCGGCCCGGAGGAGTCGATCAACAGTACCAAGTATGTGAAATCGAAAATAAATCAGTAAATGAAATCATAGTAGTCTATACAAAGCGGAGACATGTATGATAACCAAACTCTGATTCACCATAAATAAGCGATCATGTCAAGTCGTGGACTCACGCTCAAGTCATCACTCAATTTTAACAATGGGTCTCACGCCCACAACATCAATCGTGCGTGGAATACCTTCCTCACCGGCGATTTATGATATACAAGCACAAGGAATACATGAACACCGTGTCCCACTGTGTCCTAATAAAGCGATGCAGGTAAGTACGAAGGCATAGCCGACTACTAACACCCACAGCAGTACCAACAAGGTCATAAAGCGTGTCATGATATCTGTCTGCACCGTCACATGATAAAGGCGGTCACTCGCGCGATATCAAATGTGCGTCTAGCCACGAACTCTCCGCGACTCCGCATAGGCCAACCTCATAGGCCCGCATGAGGTATAACCCCGCATCGAGGGTAGCTACTCCGGCATCGCCCCGACTCGCGATCCGCATGGCCACAAAGACCGCATGACCATAAAGGCGCGCTAACACGGAACTCCGTAGTTCCGCATGGATCCCCGGACCCGCATGAGGTATTCTCGAATCATGGTCCTGCACCGCGAGTCTACCCGCGTCGGAGGCGACAACCTCCGGACACAAGTCAAGGTGAGTGGTACAATACCAACATAACGGCTGATAGTCAAACAATTTTAAGCGCAGTCGAAGGGAAAACCCCTTTACACTAACATCACAAGATACTAACACACGTAGCATCCTAACATGTTTACTTATCAAATCAACAAGAAAGTATTACAAGGCTATCACAAACCAATACAATCAAGTTATTCACACAAGGTACTTTCTACTAACAAGTTCGGGTATCTATCCCCAAAGTACTTCACACATTAAATCTTTAAAAGATCTGTTTCTTTCACATAAGTCACACAATACCCGTAGTATAAAAATAGAGTGACTGTCCTTTTAAGAAAAACCAAAACTCTTACCTTTGTAAAATCAAGTAACAACATTATTTTCCAAACGTCCAAGTTTGCCTAATTTCAAATGTTCACGTTTCTTTATTTTAGAAAGGTTTAAATGTTCATAGTCTTATTCATTTAAGAATATAATTCTCTTTTAAACAGTCGGAGAAACATAAGCCTTATATGTGAGTAGGATATTCTTGTTTATAACAATCTTATTACAGCAGCCATGATCTAGGGAATATCATTTTGTCTCATCTTAGCTTCTATGCAGATGGAAGTTTCTACTGGTTTTAATAACACTTAATTATTCAAAACATTTTCCTTTTATTAACGCTGCAGTGGTTTGTCGATACACATTCTGATTTCAAATCAAGAAACATTCTTAAGCCGTTATACCTAACTTCCCATAAGGCTAGTATAACTCTTAAGTTTTCAAAAACCAAGTATTACTTCAAGTTCTCTATTAACACATAACAAGCCAGTTATAGTTCAAATCAGTTACCTTTTAAAAACCACAAGTATTCTCTTATCAACATAAAGCTGTTTATAACCGACTTCCCATAAAGCCGTTATAACACTTTATGTTTTAAACCAATCAAATACATTTAGCACATGTACGTCTACCGTACTACATAGTTCACACATATCATGCTAGAAGAGATAGGAAGAGGTTCACATACCTCGCGACGAGTATCGACTAATAGCAAAACGCTCAAGTTCTTCCAACCGTGGCTACTCCTTAAGCCAAGTAGACCGCGCCACACGTAGTACTTCAACCTATAAGGCCACGGCGCTTATTAACATTTAGATCTCTTCGTAGAACATTCTACCGAAAATTGGCAACTCCCCCATGACGTAAATCTCTCCTCAATCGAGGTGGCTACCAAGCCAACTGGGGGTTATACGCCTAACCCTAACGGTACAATTCTACTCCACGCACTACTACACAAGTCTCTGTAATACAGTTCCATGTAATTACAGTTCAGTATTCTTCTTTAAATTCAGGCTTAAGTCGCAAGACATTGCCGTAAGTATTATTCAGGCTTAAGTCAAAAGACATTGCCGATAACTACGTTCAGTACTATATATAGCATACTACAACTATATAATCTAACAACATGTAATTTCCAATTACAATAGAGGGACAAGATAATTACCTCGATAAGCCCATAATTATCCTAGTTTAAATGTCGATCCTGAGCAAGGTTTAGCTCCTACTCATGCGCTCAGGCCGCTCCAAACAACCCTTAGAAGTTCTAACCAACTTCTACTTATGACTTCAACTACGGTGAAGATTTTCCTTAGGGTTTCGGTTTGTGACTGACGGAAGTATAATAGTATTTTCTGGGCTTTTCGTATAGGTATATCCTTAGAATACTACAAAGTATATGGCTAAGGTAATTTGGGCATTATAACAATACTTTTGAGAGTATTTCTACCAAGAGGGGGGGTATATACCCCTCGGCCTACCCCACTAGGGGGGGGTACTCTCGGCCAAGGGGTGGGGGAGGGGCTCTCGGCCAAAGGGCCAACTCAAAGGGGGAGAGGGGTGTTGGACGAAAACACCACACAAAGGGAGGGAGGATTTTTAACACTTAGGAAATATTTGGAATGGATGAAGAAGTCTTCCAAGGGGGGGGTATTTATAGGTCAAGCAAAGGCCAACCAATGGCCAAGATCAATCCATGTGTTAGGCAAGTGTAGGGCTAGGATTAAGCCAAGTGCACCCTAACCCCTACTCCACAAAACATGGCACAAAACAAGCCACAAAACAAGGCCAAAACAAGGCACAAAACCATGAACCAATCGGCCAAGGCCAAGCCTCCTCTTTACCGTCCAATGAGGGTGACAAGTGTCACCCTCCCGTTGGTCCAAAAATGTTTCGTCTCTCGGAAAAATCCGCAAAAAATTAAAAATGACATAGCCGGAAATTCCCCTACGAAAGCTGTGAAAACGTTTCGCCGAAAAACGACTCTAATCGGGTGTTGTGTACAAAAATAATTCGGCCAAGCCTATTCTCAAGTTCGAAATTTCCTACGTACGTCCCTGCGTACATACTCTGGAAATACGGGGTATAACATTCTCCCCTCCTTAGAAACATTCGTCCCGAATGTTCCTTCTAAGTCTCAAAACAAACGTGCGCCAGTATAGTCTTCACTACTATACTTACGAGAATCAATCCTGCCACACCTGGCCACAGAAACAACTTGCGCAAAAATGCTTACATCCAAGTCCACGAGGAAACACCTCTAATCATCACCACAAAACACTTCTCACCGGGGTCTAAAATATACTTCCTTCGCACCTTCTCTTTACAAAAGAAATGATCACATCTATGCTCGCCATACATGCTCGCTTCTCTCTTTACTCGTCGTAGATACCGCTTTGTCACTTTGCCTGAGGCATTAACCTTCTCAGGCGACCCAACAAATGGTACCACTTTTGTCACTTTGTCGCGAGCCTTGCTCCGACGACCCAACAAATGGTACCGGGCTGCTTGCGATCCCTGAGGATGTCGACACTCGAACTCTTACCACGTTACGACATCGCTTGGTTCCAAAACTCGGGGTTACTATCTCTAACGTGGTCATCATTAATTGGGAACACTCTGAATGGCTCTCCGATACTTTCCCGAATATAACAATACGAAGATCGGACGTCTCGCCTCCTAAGTCGGACGACAAATGCTAACATATAGGCAACTGGCCTATCCTTCACATGAACTCAAAAGCCCAAAGTAACTCGGGCTAAGTTTCCTCTGTTTTCCAAAACTCGTCACACCACTAGCAGGGTGGTACTTTCAAGAAGACCGACCGTCAACACGAACTCTAGCGTCGTTGCGATTATCCGCACGATTTCTACGTTTGCGGAACCTCTTCTAGACAAGCTTCTCTATCCACGATCTGCGGAACAAGCTGAACCAACTATCGAATCTTGCCAACATCGAACCAATCGGCCGCGACTTACACATCCGCCCCTACAAGGCTTCAAAAGGTGACGTCCGAACACTGAAATGGTAGCTTAAACACTCCCTCCACAGGAGACAACAATCCCCACAACTATCCCTGAAATCACACACTGGCCCGAGGGCGAATGCGATCCTGAGACTCACCTGAGTTCCTAACCCTGCCTGGTAAAACTTTTTAGAAAACGAAAATAGCCACAACACAGGCTTCAGCATGCGACATAAGGTGAAGGTAGGCACCTCGTGCAGCCTTACAACCTTCGGATAACTCAACACGCGGTAAGTAGCGGTCCTGACCGAAGAACACGATGGGCTGCCCCATCGGCCCGACCACTGGTCGAACGCATCCACGAACTCGTACGCTGGTTAACTAAACTTGGGCCTAACACCCTCACAACCCTAACACAAGGCGGGACCACCAAAACCTGACCCCACCGCCATACATGCCGCGGGTTGACCCGCAATCGTGGCCTCAACCCGCGCGCACAATACTAGCTCCCCGATCCGGAACAATCTCACCAATCACGTTTCGAAAACCTAGCGGTCTTCTTAGCTCAACTACCCCCTTTCATTCCACACTACTAGGGACCTATCCCAAACATAGCTCACGTGCACTATGCACTTCTGATAAGGATCAAACATAACACCACACCTTTTCTCGAGATGGCCTCACCTCTAAGGTCTCTACGTATAAAGCTCTAAGGCTCACACTTTCTCTATCCCCCAAATCTTACTCGGTTAACTAACCAAGATTTCTAATCACAACTGACACACTGCTATCAGAACATAGCACTTAAGGTATACTCACCTTATACAAAACTCCAGAGGGTTAAAGATATATCTATAACTCTTTGTTTCACCACTTTAGTCGTTCTAATCGGACACCGCCGTAGAGCGCATACCGAGGAGATGACAAACTACCCACCAATCCTAAAGGCTAAGTTCTCTTACAAGGACACCCTTCGACACCAGACCTTGACGGTCATAGATACAACAAGTACCTACTAAAAAATGACATTCCCCGGGACGGCGTGCATCGCTGTGAGCGGAAGTCACGGAGTTACGACCAACTCTGCATACCGAACGTCCTGAACTCCGTGGAAGACCACTCTGTACTGGCGGATGTGCATAATCTAATCTTTGGTGAGCGACTCGCCTCGAAAGTTACCAAAGGACCTCCGCTCACGGCCCTCTTCTGTCGCTTTGTTAACCCGTCGATCTCTATGTTTCGGCTGATGTGCATAAGCCGCATACGTGCCATGCTCAACTATCGAAGAACTTACTCTTGCACAACCTTCTCATTGATATTCATCAAGACTCGCGATACATCGGTATACTCTCTGGTAGCCAAAGCCATCGCTAGTAATAGGGTCGCCTCTTTGCAATCCATATTCTCTGTTCCTGGTCGTGGGCGAAGGTTCAAATATCATGGCGCGATGGAGCGCGCGCCGTGCTAAACTTTCTTGGGGCTAGTGGCGTCGCGAAATCCCGAATGAAGCATTACCTAGGTAATGATTGGGCTGTGCCACGTAACCCTCTGTACTCTACTCGGCTCCTTGGCCGCCTTGCCCTCTGGGCGGGTTGCCTGCGCGGAGGCATAGCGGTAAGGAAAAGAAATACGTTAGAGGTCCAACTTACAACACGGCTCTAAGGCACGATCTCGAGTGAGAAGAATAGAAACCAATCCTAAAATATCCTATAGCCTCACGATTATTGGTGTGGTGCACAACACCGATAATCAAGACTTCTTGGATACGATCGTAGACACTTTCCGAGGATTAAGCGCTCACGATACCACTTTTGTCACGACCCGATTAGGGCCGTGGTAGTGCCTACCGGGCACCCTAGTGATACAACATCGAGTAATCGGAACATAAGCGATACAAGACATATTATGAAATATGAAACAATAACTGAGAAAAACTTGCCTTTCGGCATATATATAAACAACAACTTTTTCAACATGAGCAGTTTAATCCTTTTTACAAACCACGCCCACAATACTCTACGGACCTCTAAGAAATGATCTGACAACAATGGCGGGACGGGGCCGCCATACCACGAATGTAAATACCTACAACGGGGACTATACGGCGATAAGCCTCGGAGAAAGCGGAGCTTTCCCAAATTGACTGTGACCCTAAGAGCGAGGATCAATGGCGGGTGTACCTTTACTGCGGCATGAACGGCCCGGAGGAGGTCGATAACAGTACAGTATGTGGCGAAAATAAATCAGTAAATGAAATCATAGTAGTCTATACAAAGCAGGAGACATGTATGATAACCAAACTACATTTCACCATAAATAAGCAGTCATGTCAAGTCAGGGACTCACGCCCTCAAGTCATCACTCAATTTTAACAATGGGTCTCACGCCCACAACATCAATCGTGCGTGGAATACCTTCCTCGCCGTGATTTATGATATACAAGCACGAGAATACACATGAACACCGGGTCCCACTGTGTCCTAATAAAGCGATGCAGGTAAATGCGAAGGCATGGCCGACTACTAACACCTACGGTCAACAAGGTCATAAAGCGTGTCATGATATCTGTCTAGGCGTCACATGATAAAAGCGGTCACTCGCGCGATATCAAATGTGCGCGTCTAGCCTGGAACTCTCGCGACTCGCATAGGCCAACCTCATAGGCCGCGTGAGGTATAACCCCGCATCGGTAGCTACTCCGGCATCGTCACGGACTCGCGATCGCGCCAGCCAAAACCGCGTGACCATAAAGGCCGCACACTAACACGGAACTCCGTAGTTCGCGTGGATCCCCGGACCGCGTAGGTATTCTCGAATCGTGGTCCCGCATCGCTGAGTCTACCCGCGTCGGAGGCGGCAACCTCGGACACAAGTCAAGGTGGTGGTACAATACCAACATAACGGTGATAGTCAAACAATTTTAAAGCGCGATCGAAGGAAAACCCCTTTACACTAACATCACAAGATCTTAACACGTAGCATCCTAACATGTTTACTTATCAAATCAACAAGAAAGTATTACAAGGCTATCACAAACCAATACAATCAAGTTATTCACACAAGGTACTTTCTACTAACAAGTTGGTATCTATCCCCAAAGTACTTCACACATTAAATCTTTAAAAGATCTGTTTCTTTCACATAAGTCACCTGATACGTATTATAAAAATAGAGTATTATCCTTTTAAGAAAAACCAAAACTCTTACCTTTGTAAAATCAAGTAACAACATTATTTTCCAAGCGTCCAAGTTTGCCTAATTTCAAATGTTCACGTTTCTTTATTTTAGAAAGGTTTAAATCATAGTCTTATTCATTTAAGAATATAATTCTCTTTTAAGCAATCGGAGAAACATAAGCCTTATATGTGAGTAGGATATTCTTGTTTATAACAATCTTATTACTGACCATGATCTAGGGAATATCATTTTGTCTCATCTTAGCTTACATGCGGATGGAAGTTTCTCTGGTTTTAATAACACTTAATTATTCAAAACATTTTCCTTTTATTAATTGCGGTGGTTTGTCGATACACATTCGATTTCGAAATCGAGAAAACATTCTTAAGCCGTTATACCTAACTTCCCATAAGGCTAGTATAACTCTTAAGTTTTCAAAAAACCAAGTATTACTTCAAGTTCTCTATTAACACATAACAAGCGGTTATAGTTCAAATCGATTACCTTTTAAAAACCACAAGTATTCTCTTATCAACATAAAGTTGTTTATAACCGACTTCCCATAAAGCCGTTATAACACTTTATGTTTTAAACCAATCAAATACATTTAGCATGCGTATGACGTACCGCACTACATAGTTCACATATCATGCTAGAAGAGATAGGAAGAGGTTCACATACCTCGCGACGAGTATCGACTAATAGCAAAACGCTCAAGTTCTTCCAACCGTCGGCTACTCGTAAGCCAAGTAGATCGCGCCACACGTAGTACTTCAACCTATAAGGCCACAAGTCGCTTATTAACATTTAGATCTCATCGTAGAACATTCTACCGAAAATTGGCGACCTCCCCATGACAGCGTAAATCTCTCTCAATCGGTGGCTACAAGCCAACCGAGGGGTTATCGTCTAACCCTAACGGTACAATTCTACTCCACGGTACTACTACACAAGTCTCATGTAATACACCTATGTAATTACTGATTCGATTCTTCTTTAAATTGGGCTTAAGTCGCAAGACATTGCCGTAAGTATTATTCAGGCTTAAGTCAAAAGACATTGCCGATAACTACGTTCAGTACTATATATAGCATACTTCAACTATATAATCTAACAACATGTAATTTCCAATTACAATAGAGGGACAAGATAATTACCTCGATAAGCCCATAATTATCCTAGTTTAAATGTCGATCCTGAGCAAGGTTTAGCTCTACTCAGTGCGCTCAGGCCGCTCCAAACAACCCTTAGAAGTTCTAACCAACTTCTACTTATGACTTCAACTACGGTGAAGATTTTCCTTAGGGTTTCGGTTTTTGTGACTGACGGAAGTATAATAGTATTTTCTGGGCTTTTCGTATAGGTATATCCTTAGAATACTACAAGGTATATGGCTAAGGTAATTTGGGCATTATAACAATACTTTTGAGAGTATTTCTACCAAGAGGGGGGGTATATACCCGGCCTACCACTAGGGAAGTCTTATCGACCAAGGGGGGTGGGAGGGCTCTCGGCCAAAGGGCCAACTCAAAGGGGAGAGGGTGTTGGGCGAAAACACCACACAGCGAGGGGGAGGATTTTTAACACTTAGGAAATATTTGGAATGGATGAAGAAGTCTTCCGTGGGTATTTATAGGTCAAGCAAAGGCCAACCAATGGCGAAGATCAATCCATGTGTTAGGCAAGTGTAGGGCTAGGATTAAGCCAAGTGCACCCTAACCCTACTCCACAAAACATGGCACAAAACAAGCCACAAACAAGGCCAAAACAAGGCACAAAACCATGAACCAATCGGCGAGGCCAAGCCTCCTCTTTCCGTCGATGAGGGTGACAAGTGTCACCCTCCCGTTGATCCAAAAATGTTTCGTCTCTCGGAAAAATCCGCAAAAATTAAAAATGACATAGCGGAAACTCCCTACGAAAGTCGTGGAAAGCGTTTCACGGCGACTCTAATCGGGTGTTGTGTACAAAAAATAATTCGGCCAAGCCTATTCTCAAGTTCGAAATTTCCTACGTACGTCCCTGCGTACATACTCTGGAAATACGGGGTATAACAATAACAATACTTGGAGAATACTTTCTACCAAGGGGGGGTGTATTATACGAAACAACTAGGCTAGGGGGGGGTACCCCACGGCTAGACCACTAGGAGGAGGGAACCTCTCGACCAAAGGCCACACGAAAAGGGAAGCTCTCGGCTAGAGCAACAAGAAGGGAGAGGGTTTCAAGACTTGGAAGTTTTGGATGAATGAAGTCTTCAAGCTTAGGGGGGTATTTATAGCAAAACCAAAAGCCAACCAATGGCCAAGATCAAGCCATGTGCAAGGCAAGTGTAAGGCCTTGATCAAGCCAAGTGCACCCTAACCCCTACTCCACAAAACAAGGCACAAAACATGGCACCAAACAAGCCACAAAACAAGGCCAAAACAAGGAGCCAATTGGCCAAGAAAACGTGACCCCAATTCGTCCAAGGGTTGCCGCCCCTTGCTTCCAATGTGAGGGTGACACATGTCACCCTCCCGTTGGTCCAAAATATTTTATCTCTCGGAAAAATCCGCAAAAAATATAAATGACATAGCCGGAATTTTCCCTACGTAAGCTGTGGAAACGTTTCGTCGGAAAACGACTCTATTCGGCACTTGTGCCCAAATTTCGAACCAAAGCCAAACTTTAAGTCTCAAATGTTCGTACGTACGTCTCCACGTACATACTCTGGAAATACGGGGTATAACACCTTATTTGTATACACCCCCATTTTAGTTTACTTAAGGCACTAACATGTCATTATAAAATCCAGAAATTTAACCCAAAGTACTACGTACTTCAACTCTTTTAAAATGAATCATTTTTCATATAAAACTTCCAAGATACTAATAACCGTAGAATCAAGTCATATCTACTTTTCAAGCCAAGTCACAATACCTTTTAGAAATACATTTATAAGCTTCTAAATCAAGTGACTTATTTCTTTAAAACCTTAAGCATTTGATGCCTTCAAATCCATTTGCCTTTCATTATTTCAAGTCATTTATCATTACGGAAAATCGGGCAGCACTTCCTTTGTTTCTACATACTTTTCCACCTTTTTCAACGCCCGATTAATCAATAACCAAATTCCACTTTTAAGGCCCAACAATTCAGCTAACCAAAGGGGATTACACGCCTTAACAGGACGTGTAAAATTCTGCCCCACAAATTAATACGAATCTAGTCCCATATTTAAAGCCATTCTCGGCTAACATAAACAACAACTCAAAGTCTTTTCCAATTCTTTTCCAATCCAAGTTCTTAGGTCTAACTTGTTATATAGTCATAAACAATTTTAACAACTATAATTCCTTCTTTATATAACATGTGATGACTTAAACTAATAATCAAATTGAATTGTAATCTCAAAGGCTAAACATGCTAGTTTCGGATTTAGGGTTCCAATAGCCAATACACTTATCAAACTTCACACTATATACCTCATGCTTGCTAATATCAATTGCTACAACAATAAGTAATCCTTAATTGCTAAAATGACAAGATTTTTACCTTTACAAGCCCTTATTATATTCAAGATTCAAAGTCGCTCCTTAGCAATTCATAGTGTCACGACCCGATCTCGGGCCCGCGACTGGTGCCTTACCCCGGGCACCCTAGTGATAACAACATCAGAGAAAATCAGCGGAAATAAAATTTAAACAGGAAACAAGATACAACATAAGAAAACAGGCTAACCAAACGGTTACCTTCATGTATATACATATAACTGAACAGTTAAAATCCTTTACAACTCTGCCCACAATAGTACTACAGACCTCTAAGAATGTAACAACAACTATGATGGGACAGGGCCCCGCCATACCCCTGAATGTACAAGTACCTACAATGACAGGGGACTATAGCCAAAAGATAAGCCTCCGGTGAAACGTAGCTTCCCAATGCTGAACTGCGATCCTATGAGCGAGGATCAACAACTGGTGTAACTCTACCTGCGGCATGAACGCAGCCCGGAAGGAGTCGATCTGGCGGTACCAAGTATGTGAAACTGAAAATACTGTAATGAAATCACATTTCATCATTTTATAAGACCATTTCGCAATAAGTAAACAATTATGTCAAGTAAGGGGATGCATATCCCAAAAATAATCACTCACACCTAACTATGGGTCTCACGCCCATAATATCAATCATGCCCGTGGAACTCATTCCTCACTGCCGGCAGTACATGATGTAAAACAACACCCATATGTGAACCTGAACACTAGATCCTGCCTGCGTCATCAAACCGATCGGGCCAAGTAGAATAGCCAACTACCAGTCCAAAAGCTAGTCATATCCCTTCACGGGCAAGGTACGGAAGCCAACTACCAGTCCAAAATCTAGCCACGCAACTGGCCGAGGCAAGTATCTTAAGCTAACGTACCCTAGCCTACCGTCTCACGAGATATGACCGAGGCAAGTATCTTAAGCTATCTACCAGAGCCTGCCGATACACGAGAAATGACCAGGACAAGTATCTAAAGTGTGCCTGAACCACATGTACAAATCAAGCCCGTGATCGCGTCGCGCGGCAAGCTTCATGGATTAGCGGTCCATGGACAAATAACATAATCCTCACAATGACCGCATGCCCCGGCATCTTACCTCGGTATAAGCATGGCCATAAAACCATCCTACTGGACGCATACCCGTGGGCCACCCATCGTGTCAGTATGTCCAAAGGAAATAACAAGATAATACTCAAAGTGGACGCATACCCGTGGGCCACCCATCGTGTCAGTATGTCCAAAAGAGATAACCAGATAATACTCAAAGTGGACGCATACCCGTGGACCATCCAACGTGTCAGTATGTCCAAGCAATCAATCAGATAGCCGGCCCTCCCCGAGAGGCGCGGTAGCACAGAATCAAAACACTTGCACAACAAAGGCTATCACAACAAGCATAGGCAAGTTCAACGTACTTTCATTTTATGTCAACAATCCGGGTTTCAACCCAAAATACTACATACTTTCATTCTTTCAAAAAGACCTCTTTTTACGTAAAAGCCACACGATACTAATATTCGTAGTATCAAAACACATTTCCTTTTCAAACCAAATTACTTTACTTTCGTAAAAACCTTTACAAGACTTTTAAAATCAAGTACTGTATACTTTTTAAACCAAGTGCCTTTCTTTTAAAACAACATCAAGTATACTCTTTAAAACTCAAATACTTACTCTTTTCAAAACAAGTAACCTATACTTAAATCAAGTTACTTCTCTTTTCCCGAAAACAAGTCGTTATAAGTCAAGTCTCTTATCTTTCAAGATCAAGTCTCTTAACTTTCAAAATCAAATCTTTCTTTTATTCTCATAAAGTCGTTATAACTAACTTCCCATAAAGCCATTATAACACCTTATGTTTTAAACCAATTTATTCACTTAGCACATGTACGTCTACCGTACTACATAGTTCACAATAATCATGCTAGAAAAGATAGGAAGAGGTTCACATACCTCTTCGGCTTAAACCACAAGCCAAATCGAGTATGCCGCGCGTAGAAGATCCACCTATAATAACCACAACAAATCTATCAACTTCTAATTCTCTTCGTAGCATAATCTAAGTAAACAGTTCCCTTTTCTACGGAAAATTCGGCAAGATCTCCCGCAAATACATAAATAACCTCCCTAACAAGGCACGCTGCCAAGCCAACAACTCCAAGGGGATTACACGTCTAACCGGACGTGTTCAATTCTGCTTCACAATAATACTACACAAGTCTACTGTAAATACAGTCCAATGTAAATACAGTTCAATCCTTTATAATCATCCTTCCAATATATCTTATACTCAATTCTATACTACAACAATATGTAATATCCAATTACAATAGGGGGGGCATATATCATTACCTCGATAAGCCCAAAATTATCCAAGATTATAAGTCGATCCTGAGCAACGTTTAGCTCCAAATCCTTACGCTCCAACCCGCTCCAAGCAACCCTTAGAAGCTCCTAACCAACTCCTCTTCAAGATCTAACTCCAAAAAGTGAAGAACACTTAGGCTCAACTATGGCAAGTTTCGGCCAAGGTGAAATTCTAAGGCTAGGGGTGTGAAATCTTTTCCAACTCTTGGTACACAATCTTCCTAACACCCTAAGGAAGAACACTTAAAAGTTTAGGGATTTTTGGACAACTTTTGCTCAAGAATTCAAGGCAAAGCCGAGAGCAACCTACAAAGGGGAGGGAGTATTTTTGTCTTGGAAATCAAAGTGTGGGATGAAGAATAAGTCTTGCTTTCATGGGGTATTTATAGAGAAATCAAGGTCCAATATCAAGGCAAGTGTGTGGTGAGATTGGGGAACAAGTGTGTGTGGGTCCCACCCACCAAATGGCTACACAAAACACAAGACAAGTGGCTTGCCACTTGTAAGGCCATTCGCACAAGACATGGCACCACATTTCGGCTACAAGCCACCTGGGAGGGTGACATGTGTCGCCTCTACTAATCCCAAAATATTTCGTCTTAGAAAATATCCAAAATATCGAAAATCTCAAAAACAAAGCGGGCCCCACAAGCGTAAATTTCTCAGTGGGCCCACATGACCATTGCCAAAAATAAAATCTCATAATTCTAATATAATCCAAGAAGCCCAAATACCAAATCTGGGAATCCAATTCCCATCAACGAACCTTTTTCCTTCACAAAACCCGGAAACTTTTACGTCGAAAAATCACATCTTTCTTTCTTTCCAAATTTCTGTCGTATTCTCGTACGTACGTCCTCACATACATACCCTGGAAATACGGGGTATAACATTCTTCCCCCCTTAGAAACATTCGTCCCGAATGTTCCTTCTAAGTCTCCAAACGTCTTGCTTGGCGTATAGTCTCCACTACTATACTTACAAAATCGATCATGCTACCACTGGCCAGAATATAACATGTTCGCAAAACTCAAATCCAAGCCAACAAGGAATCACCTCTAACATCACAAAAAGCTCCCACCCATGGTCTAAAGGATACTCCCTTCGCATCTTTACTTCACAAAAGAAATGATCACTTCCGTTCTCATAACACATGTTCGCTTCTTTTCTTACTCGTCGTACCCTTCTCGGACACCCGAACTCTCTATAGTACACGTTTCACATTTCAGTTACTGTTTCAATTTCCTCTAAGGCCATTCCCGGCCTTCTCGATCCGATTCTAGTCGAACACATCCACGAACTCATACGATGGTTACCTAAACTTGGGCTTAGCACCCTCGTGACCCTACCACCTGGCGGGACCACCTCGAACTGACCCCACCCCAAACCGGGCTGCGGGTTGACACGCAACCTTGCCTCAACCTGACCCATTTATCGTGCCAAACTCTCTCGTTCCCCAATCCGGAACAATCTCACTAATCAAGTCACGAAAACCTAGTGGTCTTCTTAGCTCAACTACCCTTTTTCATTTCACACCACTTAGGGACTTATCACACAACTATACCCCACGTATACTATGCACTCCGACAATGGTCAATCGTAAACAAAATCTTTTACTCAAGACGGCCTCGCATCTAAGATCTCCACATATAATATTCTAAGGCTCACAATTTCCCTGTCCCCAATCTTACCCCTTTCAACTACCCATGTTTTCTAAACCACACTTAACACAATGCTATCCGTATAGCACTCCACACGTATCCACCATAACAACATAACCAAGTCTCTTAAGGGCTAAAGGTATCGCTGTAACTACTGCCTTACTTCCTCTTTGTCGCTCTAACCATAACCCTTCCCTGCAGGGCGCCTAGCTATAGAAGGTGATGAACCAGCCACCGATCCCGAAGGCTGAGTCTCTACATCCGTGCTACCTCTGGTCGGACAACTCTCACCAAATGGCCCTGCTGGCCGCAAGCATAACAATCTCCCCAAACTAGCACGACACCCTGAGGATCATCCTCAGCTCCCTATCCATAGAACTCTGGCGAACTGCAACTCAAGAAATCCCGAAGTCTCAGACTACTGGATCTAGGGTGAATCACTGGTACTGCCGGAACCACCGGCTCCCGTCCGTCCTCATTCCCAGCCACCAGCCTCACTAGTAACTGGGCCATCTCCTGAACTCATATCCTCGGCTCCTAGTCGTGGAACTGGAGGCTCAGGTATCGTGGCCTCCGTAGAAACTGCTGCCGCTCTAAACTCTGCTGGGGCTAGCGGCGTCATAAAACTCGTCGTCAGAAGTACTATCTCAGGTAATGACCAGGCCTGTGCCCTCGCAACCCTCTGTGTTCAACTCGTAGCTCCCTCTGCTGCCTTGCCCATCTGGGCCCAGGTTGCCTTTCGCAGAGGCATAACTGGTACATACGAATACGTCCGAGGGAGTCCAACTTATAACACAGCTCTAAGGCACGATCTCAGAGTGAGAAGAATAGAAACCAATCCTAAATATCCCATAGCCTCCTGATTATAGGTGTGGTGCACAACACGCCGATAATCAAGACTCTACTAGATACGGTCTGTAGACACTTTCCGAGGATTAACTGCTCTGATACCACTTTTGTCACGACCCGATCTCGGGCCCGCGACTGGTGCCTTACCCCGGGCACCCTAGTGATAACAACATCAGAGAAAATCAGCGGAAATAAAATTTAAACAGGAAACAAGAGACAACATAAGAAAACAGGCTAACCAAACGGTTACCTTCATGTATATACATATAACTGAACAGTTAAAATCCTTTACAACCCTGCCCACAACAGTACTACAGACCTCTAAGAATGTAACAACAACTATGACGGGACAGGGCCCCGCCATACCCCTGAATGTACAAGTACCTACAATGACAGGGGACTATACCCAAAAGATAAGCCTCCGGAGAAACGGAGCTTCCCAACGCTGCGATCCTATGGCGAGGATCGACAATCTGGTGTACCTACCTACTGGCGTGAACGCGATCCCGAAGGAGGTCAGTACAACAGGTACCAAGTATGTGAAACTGAAAATACTGTAATGAAATCACATTTCATCATTTTATAAAACCATTTCGCAATAAGTAAACAGTTATGTCAAGTAAGGGGACGCATATCCCCAAAATAATCACTCACACCTAACTATGGGTCTCACGCCCATAATATCAATCATGCCCGTGGAACTCATTCCTCATCGCGTGATACATGATGTAAAACAACACCCATATGTGAACCTGAACACTAGATCCTGCCTGCGTCATCAAACCGATCGGGCCAAGTAGAATAGCCAACTACCAATCCAAAAGCTAGTCATATCCCTTAACGGGCAAGGTACGGAAGCCAACTACCAGTCCAAAAGCTAGCCACGCAACTGGCCGAGGCAAGTATCTTAAGCTAACGTACCCTAGCCTACCGTCTCACGAGATATGACCGAGGCAAGTATCTTAAGCTATCTACCAGAGCCTGCCGATACACGAGAAATGACCAGGACAAATATCTAAAGTGTGCCTGAACCACATGTACAAATCAAGCCCGTGATCGCTCGTCACCGCGACAAGCTTCATGGATTAGCGGTCCATGGACAAATAACATAATCCTCACAATGACCGCATGCCCCGGCATCTTACCTCGGTATAAGCATGGCCATAAAACCATCCTACTGGATGCATACCCGTGGGCCACCCATCGTGTCAGTATGTCCAAAGGAAATAACAAGATAATACTCAAAGTGGACGCATACCCGTGGGCCACCCATCGTGTCTGTATGTCCAAAAGAAATAACCAGATAATACTCAAAGTGGACGCATACCCGTGGACCATCCAACGTGTCAGTATGTCCAAGCAATCAATCAGATAGCCGGCCCTCCCCGAGAGGCGCGGTAGCACAGAATCAAAACACTTGCACAGCAAAGGCTATCACAACAAGCATAGCCAAGTTCAACGTACTTTCATTTTATGTCAACAATCCGGGTTTCAACCCAAAATACTACATACTTTCATTCTTTCAAAAAGACCTTTTTTACGTAAAAGCCACACGATACTAATACTCGTAGTATCAAAACACATTTCCTTTTCAAACCAAATTACTTTACTTTCGTAAAAACCTTTACAAGACTTTTAAAATCAAGTACTGTATACTTTTTAAACCAAGTGCCTTTCTTTTAAAACAACATCAAGTATACTCTTTAAAACTCAAATACTTACTCTTTTCAAAACAAGTAACCTATACTTAAATCAAGTTACTTCTCTTTTCCCGAAAACAAGTCGTTATAAGTCAAGTCTCTTATCTTTCAAGATCAAGTCTCTTAACTTTCAAAATCAAATCTTTCTTTTATTCTCATAAAGTCGTTATAACTAACTTCCCATAAAGCCATTATAACACCTTATGTTTTAAACCAATTTATTCACTTAGCACATGTACGTCTACCGTACTACATAGTTCACAACAATCATGCTAGAAAAGATAGGAAGAGGTTCACATACCTCTTCGACTTAAACCACAAGCCAAATCGAGTATGCCGCGCGTAGAAGATCCACCTATAATAACCACAACAAATCTATCAACTTCTAATTCTCTTCGTAGCATAATCTAAGTAAACAGTTCCCTTTTCTACGGAAAATTCGGCAGCACCTCCCCCCCCCCTCAAACACATAAATAACCTCCCCCTAACAAGGCCTGCTACCAAGCCAACAACTCCAAGGGGATTACACGTCTAACCGGACGTGTTCAATTCTGCTTCACAATAATACTACACAAGTCTACTGTAAATACAGTCCAATGTAAATACAGTTCAATCCTTTATAATCACCCTTCCAATATATCTTATACTCAATTCTATACTACAACAATATGTAATATCCAATTACAATAGGGGGGGCATAGATCATTACCTCGATAAGCCTAAAATTATCCAAGATTATAAGTCGATCCTGAGCAACGTTTAGCTCCAAATCCTTACGCTCCAACCCGCTCCAAGCAACCCTTAGAAGCTCCTAACCAACTCCTCTTCAAGATCTAACTCCAAAAAGTGAAGAACACTTAGGCTCAACTATGGCAAGTTTCGGCCAAGGTGAAATTCTAAGGCTAGGGTGTGAAATCTTTTCCAACTCTTGGTACACAATCTTCCTAACACCCTAAGGAAGAACACTTATAAGTTTAGGGATTTTTGGACAACTTTTGCTCAAGAATTCAAGGCAAAGCCGAGAGCAACCTACAAATGGGAGGGAGTATTTTTGTCTTGGAAATCAAAGTGTGGGATGAAGAATAAGTCTTGCTTTCATGGGGTATTTATAGAGAAATCAAGGTCCAAGATCAAGGCAAGTGTGTGGTGAGATTGGGGAACAAGTGTGTGTGGGTCCCACCCACCAAATGGCTACACAAAACACAAGACAAGTGGCTTGCCACTTGTAAGGCCATTTCGACCACAAGACACATGGCACCACATTTCGGCTACAAGCCACCTAAGGGGGTGACATGTGTCGCCCTCCTACTCGTCCAAAATATTTCGTTTTCCGAAAATATCCAAAATATCGAAAATCTCAAAAACAAAGTGGGCACCACAAAACCGTAAATTTCTCCCGTGGTCCCCACATGACCATTTCCGAAAATAAAATCTCATAATTCTAATATAATCCAAGAAGCCCAAATACCAAATCTGGGAATCCAATTCCCATCAACGAACCTTTTTCCTTCACAAAACCCGGAAACTTTTCCGTCGAAAAATCACATCTTTCTTTCTTTCCAAAATTTCTGTCGTATTCTCGTACGTACGTCCTCACATACATACCCTGGAACTACGGGGTATAACACATAGCTCCTTTGCTTATGTTCCAATCCGCTCCAAGCACTCCTTAGAAGCTCATGAAGAACTCCTCTTCAAGTTCCATCTTCAAAGTTGAAGAACACCTTAGGGTTTCGCCTTGCGACTAACGTGAAAACGTCGTTTTCCGGAAATCTTTCTATTGAGATATCCTTACAATACCCTTAGGGACCTTGGGTTAAAGTCTTGTGAATAATGGATCAAAACAACAAAATTTTGTGTGGGAAAAATCACTAAAGCCGAGAGCCCTTTTTCTTGCACAAAATGATCTCTAAATTTTTCTAAGTGTGGAAGACCTTGTTGTCACGCCCCGAACCCCGGGTCTGTGACTGGTGCCCTACCTGGGCACCCTTCTACCTTAACAACTAAGTAAACTGCGGAAATTAAATAACACCTCATTTTTTTTAAACCAACGTACGTGCAAGGGCAAAGCCGACAAGGCTGCCATATAATATACATAATCAAAAGACACTACACTGTACACGAGTCCAATCCCACATATGAATACAGACCTCTAAGAGTTTTACTGAAATATGACGGGACAAGGCCCCGCCGTACCCATAACCGTACAAAAGCCTGTACTGAAAGAACTATACCAAAATGATAAACTCACGAGCAGGATGGAGCTATCCAAAAACTCGGAGCAGGGTCCTACACCTGAAGATCACCAAACTGCGTACCTAAACCTGCGGCATGAACGCAGCCCCCCGAAGGAGGTCAGTACAAAGAATGTACCAAGTATGTGAAACAGTAAATACTGTAATGAAATCATGACAGTCTAAACAAAACATGAGACATGTATGATAGACAACCTACAGTACATAATACATAAGCAGTCATATCAAGTCAGTGACGCATGCCCTCAAAGTCATTACTAAAATATAACCATGGGTCTCACGCCCATAATATCAATCGTGCCCGTGGAATCCTTCCTCACTGCCGGCAGTCCATGATATAATATAACACCAATAGGCATACATGAACACCAAGTCCCACCTGTGTTCTAAAAATTGTACGGGCCAAGTAGGAAAACGAACCACCAGATCCAGCCTGCATCATAAAACTGACCGGGGCAAGTACGAAAGCCAACTACCAGATCCAGCCTGCGTCAACAATTGACCGGGGCAAGTACGAAAGCCAACTACCAGATCCAGCCTGTCATCACGAGATATGACCGGGGCAAGTGCAAAAGCTATCTACCGGAGCCTACCGTACCAAACTATGTAATAGAACTGACTGGGGAAAGTACGAAAGCCAACTACGGATCGGCTGCGTCAACAATCGGCAAGGCAAGTAAAGCTAACTACGGATCCGAATTACGCTACTAAATCTCATGGAGGGCTAATCCATGGAATAACAATATCCCACGTGGTCGCATGCCCCGGAATCCCACATTGTATAAGCATGACCATGGGGTAATACAAACAAATTCGGGAATCTAACCGCCTCGCAGTCACGCCGGAATCCCACATCGTGTAAGCATGTCGAGTAATACAAATAATCCGAATCTAACCCGCGTCTGGTCGCGTGCCGGAATCCCACATCGTATAAGCATGTCGGATCGATCATAATGGAAGAATACGGTGGAATTCCACATCACCGTCGATGCGTCCAAGTAAACTTACAAGACGGTAGACCCTCCAACCGAGTCGCGGCAACGAAATAAAACATAATACTTGCACTCAAAGGCTATCACCAGCACACATAGGCAAGTTCATAAAATCTTTAGACTTTCATTTTTTTAAACTCAAGGCACTTACGTTTTATATAAAAATCTGGGATTTTAACCCTAAGTACTACGTACTTCCATTCTTTTCAAAAGACTCATTTTTATATAAAACCCCAAGATACTAACACCCGTAGTATCAAGGCATGTCTATTTTTCAAACTAAGTTACTACATCTTTAGAAATTCATTTCAAGACTTGAAATGAAGTAACTTCTAATTTCACAACCTAGGCAACTCGTACCTATCAATCAAAATAGACAACTTTCTTATCCTTCCGTAAAGTCGTTATAACCAATTTCCCACAAAGCCGTTATAACCCTTTATGGTTTTTAGACAAATTCATTCTTTTTATAACCAAGAGACTTATACTTTTAAAACCAAGTATCACATACTTACAAATCAAGTTTCTTAACTTTCAAAATACTTCAAGTCTCTTAATATTTAGAAAACAAGTTTCTTCTACTTTTAAACCTCAAGTAACTCACACCTTTAAAACAAGTTACTTCTCTTAAATCATGTCATTTCTCCTCTTTTAAAACAATTAAGTAAATCACTCCTTTAACTCCCCTAAAGTCATTATAACAACCATTAGGTTTTGGAACTAAGGCACTAGCCAAAAGGTTTGGAAACCACTTCCTTTTCAAGACTCTATGTACTTTAAGTAAAATACTTTCACTCTTAAGAATCCAAACTTCAAATAAGGCAATGGATTATACAACATACAATTTAAACATCAAAGTACAATCAAGGAAGTACATAGAACAAATTCTATTTTAGGCAATCCAAATACAACCAAGGAATGGATCATTTAAGGAGTAAGACATACTTTCTTTATCTTAAGGAATCATGCTAGAAGAGGAGATAGTTCACATACCTTTCCGGCTTAATCCACAAGCTAAGTCGAATACGCCACACGTAGAAGTGTCAACCTATAATGGCCACAACATGACTATCAACTTCTAGTTTCTAACGTAGAATAATACTAAGTATACGGTCTCTTATTCTACGGAAAATTGGGCAGCACCTCCTTTGTTTCTACATACTTTGCCACCTTTTTCAAGGCCGATTTCAATAACCAACACGCCACATTTAAGGCTCAAAACAACAACCAACAAAAGGGGATTACACGCCTTACAATACGTGTAAAATTCTGTCCCACAATTAATACCAACTAAGTCCATAATCAAAGCCATTCTCAGCTAACTTATTCAACAATACAAAGTCTTTTCCAATTCTTTTCCAACCCATGTTCTTAGGTCTAACATGTTATATAGTCATAGACAACTTTAACAACTATAATTCCTTCTTTATATAACATGTGACGACTTAAAGTAATAATCAACTTGAATTGTAATCTTAAGGCTAAACATGCTAGTTTTCGGATTAGGGTTCCAATAGCCAATACACTTATCAAACTTCATACTATGTATCTCATGCTTGCTAATATCCATAACTACAATTATAAGTAATCTTTAATTGCTAAAACGACAAGATTTATACCTTTACAAGCCCTTAAAATTTCTAAGATTCAAAGTCGCTCCTTAGCAATTCTTTGCTCCTTTCCTTTACGCTCCAATCCGCTATTTGAAGCCTCTAGAAGTTCACAACCAACTTCTCTTCAATTTCCAATCAAAACCTCTGAAAATGCCTTAGGTTTTCGCCTTGCGACTAACGTGAAAACGTCGTTTTTCCGAGATCTTTCTATTGAGATATCCTTAAAATACCCTTAGGGACCTTGGGTTTAAGTCTTGTCAATAATGGATCAAAACTACAAAATTTTTGTGTGGAATGGAGGGTGAACCCGAGAGCTACTACAATGAACAAGAATGTGTGAAATTTTTCTAAGTGTTGCAAGAGCTTGTCTTGCACTAGTGTGGTATATAAAACACAATGGAGGGTCAAGATATCAACACTTGAGTGGCTAGGATGAAGGACAATTAATGTTAAGCCAAGTGGACAAGTTGACAAGTCAACAATCTCAAGCTAGCAAGACTTGTTCATATTCAATGGTCAATGACCATTTTACCCTTGCAATTTTCGACCAAGACCATGTGGGGGAGGTGCCACATGTCGCTCTCTCATTCGTCCATAAAATTCTGTAACCCTCGTGGGCCCCGCAAAACGTAAAATTCCTCGGGTGGGCCCCACGTGACCAAATCCGTAAAAATAAATTTCCATAATGTTAATAAGTTCCATACTCTTCAAATAATGCATTTTGAGAATTCAATTCTCAACAACGAACATTTTTCCTTTCCGACGTTCGGAAGATTTTCCGTCGGAACAACAATTCTTCCTTTCGTACCAATTTCCAAGTCTTGATTCCTTACATACATTCTTTTATACATGTCCTGGACTTACGCGGTGTAACATTCTTCCCCCCTTAGAAACATTCGTCCCCGAATGTTCTTAGTCGGTTGCCAAGCTATACAAACTCCGGCATAGTCTCTATACTATGCCTAACAATCAATACTCCACAAGACCAACGATGCCACACATGGCCACTACATAACATATGTAAACATATCAATGGACCTTCCGTCCGCGACCCCTTCTCACAAAACTCGTAGGTTACAGTCTTCTAAAACACGGGATCCTTAGAGGTTCCTTTATTTTCTTACTTGTCATACTTTCTCGTACTTCCAAACTTATTTCGTATACGTACAACATTTCAAATATTATTTTTGTTCTCCAATCCTTGGAGTTACTATCCAAACTTGGCCATTATGCTACTTGATTTTCCGCTAAGGCTCTTCTCGGTCCTTACGACCTGATTCCGGTGGAACGCGTCCACAAACTC
This sequence comes from Przewalskia tangutica, assembly GCA_029844215.1. Taxonomy (NCBI): domain Eukaryota; kingdom Viridiplantae; phylum Streptophyta; class Magnoliopsida; order Solanales; family Solanaceae; genus Przewalskia; species Przewalskia tangutica. The sequence goes on along the minus strand of CM056725.1, from coordinate 39,703,702 downwards.
GTACAACAATTTAACTAAACTTGGGCCTTGCATCCTCGTGACCCTATCATATCGCGGGACCATATCTAATTGGCATCACCCCATTCCATACTACCGGCTGACCCGAAATGAGTCCATAACCCGACCCATCGTCACACTTAACTTCTCATTCTTAGTGTTATACCCCGTATTTCCAGAGTATGTACGTGAGGGCATACGTATATTAATTTGAGCCTTAAAGTTGGCTAGTTTCGAAATTTGGGCACAAGTGCCAAAAAGAATCGTTTTTCGACGAAACGTTTTACTAAACTTGCGAAGGGAAAATTCCGGCTATGTCATTTATAATTTTTGCGGATTTTTTCGAGAGACGAAACATTTTGGACCAACGGGAGGGTGACATGTGTCACCCTCACATTGGAAGGACTTGTGGGCGGTTTGGACGAAAATAGGTGGCATGGTTAGGTAGGATATTTTGTGCAAGTTGTGTGGTAGATGGATAAGGTGCACATGGCTTAATCCTAGCCCTACACTTGCCTAACACTTGGAAGAATCTTGGCCATTGGTTGGCCATTCCTTGACCTATAAATACCCCTCTAAGTTGAAGACTTTCTTCATCCAAACTTGAGCAATCTTTCTAAGTCTCACACTACTCCTCCTCTTGTTTGCCGTCCAAAGCCCTCCCCTCCTTGTGAAGCTTTGGCGAGAGGGCCTCCCCTCAGCTTTGTAGAGGCTTGCCGTGGGGTACACCCCCCCGAGCCTAGTTGTTTTCGCATAATACCCCCCTTTGAGGTATAGAAATACTCTCCTAGTATTGTTATAATGCCCAAATACCTTGGCCCAAATACCTTGTAGTATTTCCAAGGTTACACTTATACAAAAGCCCAGAAAATACCATTATACTTCCTTTTAGCCTCTAAACGAAACCCTAAGGAAATCTTCATTGTTAGTTGAAGTATTTAGGTAGAAGTTGGTTAGAACTTCTAAGGGTTGTTTGGAGCGGGTTAGGCGCCGGTGCAGGAGCTAAACCTTGCTCAGGATCGACATTTAAACTCGGATAATTTTGGGCTTATCGAGGTAAACACTCTTGACCTTCTATTGTAATTGGAAATTACATGTTGTTGGAGTATATAGTTGAAGTATACTATATATAGAATTGAATTATACTTACGGCAATGTCTTTTGACTTAAGCCTGAATAATACTTACGGCAATGTCTTGCGACTTAAGCCTGAACTTTAAGAAGAAGCGAGCGTAATTACTTAGGATTGTATTACGAGACTTGTATATCATTCTTGTGAAGTATAATTGTACACGTCGGTTAAGCGTGTAAACCCTCTTCCCGCGCCACGGTTGGCTTGGTAGCGGCCTCGATAGAGGAGGAGAATTCTGTTTGCGGGAGGTGCCGAATTTTACGTAGAATATTCTACGTCGGGATCTAAAGATATTAATAGGCGCCTTGTGGCCTCTATAGGTTGTAGTACTACGTGTGGGTGATCTGCTTGGCTTAGAGTGTAGCCAAGCGGTTTGAGGTACTTGGGCGTTTTGCTATTAGTCGGTAATCGTCGCGAGGTATGTGAACCTCTTCTATCTGTTCTAGCATGATATGTGTATAACTATGTAGTATGGTAGACGTACGTGTGTTAAATGTATTTGATTGTTTTTAAACATAAAGTGTTATAACCGCTTTATGGGAAGTTGGTTATAACGACTCATGTAAATGAGAAATGCTTTGTGGTTTTAAAAGATAAGCGATTTGACTTATAACGACTTGATGTGTGATAATAAAGAACCTTGAAGTATTCTAAAAGATTAAGAAACCTTTTTGAAAGAAGTGTATACTTGGTTTGAAAACATAAGAGTTATACCAGCTTTATGAGAAGTTAGGTGTAACGTCTTAAGAGTGATAAAAAGAATGGTTTAATGGTTTAGAAGTTAAGAGACTTATTCTTAAAAGATAAGAGACTTGACTTAATATGGATGTTTGTGTGAAACCTTATTCGTGAGTAATGAGTACTTGGTTTTAAAAGGGAATAATGTTTTATTGATTTCGGAAATCAGAATGAGTATCGACAAACCACTGCAGCGTTAATAAAGGAAATGTATTGAATAAAGAAGTATTATTAAAACCAGTAGAAACCTCCATCTGCATAGAAGCTAAGATGAGACAAAATAATATTACATTTCCTAGATCATGGCTGCTTAAATAAGATTTATGAACAAGAATAACCTACTCGCCTATGGCATATGTTACTCAATTATTTTAAAGGAAATTAAGACATCGAACTATGAAACTTTTCTAAAGTAATGAGACTTGAGTAATTGAAATTAGGCAAACTGGAACTCTAGGGAAAATAAAGGCATTGTTTTGTCTTAAAATGGTTTAAAACATAAAGTGTTATAACAGCTTTATGGGAAGTTACTTATAACGACTTTATGAGAACAAAAGAAGGGTTTTTATCATTGGTTTTAATGTGGTAAATTGACTTTAAAAAGAGAAGTACTTTGGTCCAACAAAGAAGGCATGGCATTGCCTTAAATTTTGGTTTTAAAAAGGAAAAGTATGGAAGTTGTATTGGTTTACTTAAAAGATGTAAGTCACTCTATTTTTATACTACGGGTAACGGGTGACTTTTATAAAAGGAATAGATCTCTTAAAAAGGAATTTAACTTACGTAGTAATTTAGGGTTAAAACCCGGACTTTGGCATAAAATGAAAGTACCTTGAGTTGTGTATAACTTGCCTATGCTTGTTGTTGTGAAACTTGCCTATGCTTGTTGTTGTGAAGCTTGCCTATGCTTGTTGTTATGAAACTTGCCTATGCTTGTTGTGATAGCCTTGGTTGTGCAAATTGTGTTTCTATACTACGCGTCTCTCGATGGAGGTCGGTTGACTTGTTGAGAACTTATTTGGGCGTCGCGCGATGGCGGAGATATTCCGCAGTGCGTTCGCATTGATAGTGTTACTTTTGCTAATCGCTTTGGACATCACGACACGATCGTAGCGCCGCGGGTATGCTTCCATTTTAATTGCCGCCTTGTTGTTCCCTTTTGGACATACTGACACGATGCGTAGCGCACGGGTATGCTTCTATTTGGAATGCTGTCTTATTGTTTCCCTTTGGACATCTCGACACGATCGCGGCGCGCGGGTATGCTTCCATTTGGAATGTTGTCTTAGTGTTTCCCTTTGGACATCACGACACGATCGTAAGCGCGGGTATGCTCCCTTTTGGATTCTGTCTTATTGTTATCATATCATAGACTGCCGGCGGTGAGGAAGGAATTCCACGGGCACGAGTGATGATTTGGAGGGCGTGAGTCCCTGACTTGATATGACTATTTATATGTTGTGTACTGTAGTTTGGTTATCATACATGTCTGCTGCTTTATATAGACTGCTATGATTTCATTCTGATATTTCTGATTTCACATACTTGGTACCTGTTGTACTGACCTCCTTCGGGGGGCTACGTTCATGCCGCAGGTAGAGGTACATCGGTTGTCGATCCCCGCTTTTAGGATCACCTTTCAGCGTGTTGGGAAGCTCCGTTCCTTTGGAGGCTTATCTTTGGTATATTACCCTGAGTTATGTAGGTCCTTGTACATTCAGGGGTATGGCGGGGCCCTGTCCCGTCATAGTTGTTGTATAAATCTTAAGTGCATGCCTTTGTTGAGGCGATGCAGTAAAAGGATAAGCGTTCGGGTATTTATGTATATATCTTTGAGCAAGCTGTTTTGGTTGGCTTTATTTATTTAGCATGTCTTTTAAATTCATGTTCGTGTTTTTATTTCACGATTTTCTCGATGTTGATTCACTAGGGTGCCGGGGGTAGGCACGATCCACGGGCGGGTTGGTCGTGACAAAGTGGTATCAGAGCAGTTAATCCTCGGAAAGTGTCTACATACCGTGTCTAGTAGAGTCTTGATTATCGGTGTGTTGTGCACCACATCTATAATCAGGAGGCTATAGGACATTTAGGATTGGTTTACATTCTTCTCACGCGAGATCGTGCCTTAGAGGCGTGTGATGAGTTGAACCCTCCGACGTATTCCTTTCCTTTACGATTATGCCTCCGCGTAAGGCAACCGAGCCCAGACAGGCAAGGCAGCGAGGAGCGCTAGTGGGATCTGAGAGTACGAGCGCGAGCGTCGAGACTGAGATAGTACTTGAGCGGCGAGTTTTGCGACACCGCCCGGCAGTGAGTTTAGAGCGCGGCGGTGGGCTGCTGAGACTCTGATACGAGCCTCCGGTCCACGGCTGTAGCGTATGAGATGGGGTACAAGGAGATGGCGATTCTTGGCCAGGTCGTGGCGAATATGAGGATAGGCTGGGCCAGCGGTTCGATGCACCGATGGTTCACCCTAGATCGGATAGTTTGAGGCTACGAGACTTCTACGAGATGTAGCCCGCTTGAGTTCTGGTGAGGCACGAGGATGATCCGCGAGTTCATCAAGCGATTCTGTGGATCATGAGTGATCGAGGCTTGGAGACCGAGTCGGTGGTCTAGGTTCGCATCATTGCGTGATACCGCTGATCGGGTTTGATCGTGGGAGCTGTCGGGAGAGAATGCACTTCCGGCCATTTGGGATGAGTTCGCAGGGCATTTCTTGCACATTTCTTGCCTCACGGATGAGGAGGGCTCGGTAAATGATTTTTGGTGTTGCGGCGAGCGGCGTGCGGTTCGGGAGTACAATGTAGAGTTCGACTCATTGGCGTGCGTCCCGCATTAGTGGCTAGTATGGAGGATCGAGTGCACGTATGTTAGGCTCGATGATTACCTAGCGAAGAGTTGTTCGGTGTAGCTCTTCACCGGGCATGGACATTGCCGCATGCGAGCTTATGCACTAGGGGTGAGGCGGAGAAATCGGCGGAATGACCAGTCGTGAAGAGGCGAGCAGCGAGGTCGCTGGTGACTTTCGAGGCGGACCGCCTCGGCCAGACTAGTTATGCGCCTCCGCCGATCTGAGTGGTCCTCCACAATCTTCAAGGCATCCAGAGTATTCGAGGCGGTCGGGGCTCCAGGTTCAGATTTCGGGAGAAGCGGTGTTAGCGGTGAAGCCACCCTACCTCGTTGTGGCCGTGTGGTAGACTCGCGGTGGGAGTGTCGTGCTAGTCGGGAGTTTGTTTTACATGCGGCAGCGAGGCCATTTTGGGAGCTGTCCACCGGGGGTAGCGGGGTAGGATAGCACTGACTACGAGTCGATTGCGGTTTCTTCACCTTCCATAGCGGAGATGTTTATGCACAGGCGGGCCACGGTAGAGGTCGCGGTGGAAGTTCCCAGTTTTAGCGGTCCTTTGAACCGCCTATTTTCAGGTATATCCTTAACCATCTAGAGTTTTGTATGTTATGATAATGTGTTAAGTGTTATGTTCGGATAGCTTTGTGCTAAAATTGTAACTTAGAAACATGCTTAGTGAAAAAGGGTAAGCCTGGGGGTGAGAAAATGATGAACCTTAGAATATTACAGTTGAGACCTTAGATGTAAGGCCGTCTTGAGTACAAGTTTTTTGTTTTTTTTTTTTGCAAGTGATCCTTGTCGGAGTGCATTTTATGCCTAGAATGTATTGTGTGATAAGTCCCTGGGTAGTGTGAAATGGAAGTGGTAGCTTTCATGACCTGTAGAGGTAAGATTGTTCCGGATCGGGGATCAAGAGCGTAATACGTTAAGTGGGTCGGGTTGGGGCCATGTTGAGGGCCAACCCGCGGCCTGTTTCGAGGTGGGGTCAGCTCTGGGTGGTCCCGCCAGGTGGTAGGGTCACGAGGGTGCTAGGCCCAGGTTTAGATGACCATCGTATGAGTTTGTGGATATGTTCGACCAGAATCGGTTCGTGAAGGCCGGGAATGGCCTTAGAGGAAAGTAAAACTAGTAAGATAACCAAGTTTGGAGGTTGTGACTCCAAAGTGTTGGGAACTGAAGCGATGACTGAAGTGTGGTACGTATACTAAAAGAGTTCAAGTGTTCGAGAAGGGCACGACGAGTAAGGAGGGAACAGAACGTGTTTTGTTACGTGGCCAGGTGTGGCGTTGACAACTTGTTAGAAGGAACTTCTTCGTTATCTGTTTCGAGAAGGAACATTCGGGACGAATGTTTCTAAGGAGGGGAGAATGTTATACCCCGTATTTCAGTATATGCGTGAGGCGTGACGTATATTAATTTGAGCCTTAAAGTTGGCTAGTTTCGAAATTTGGGCACAAGTGCCAAAAGAATCGTTTTCGACGAAGCGTTTTACTAAACTTGCGAAGGAAAATTAGGCTATGTCATTTATAATTTTTGCGGATTTTTCGAGAGGCGAAACATTTTGGACCAACGGGAGGGTGACATGTGTCACCCTCACATTGGAAGGACTTGTGGGCGGTTTGGACGAAAATAGGTGGCATGGTTAGGTAGGATATTTTGTGCAAGTTGTGTGGTAGATGGATAAGGTGCACCTGGCTTAATCCTAGCCCTACACTTGCCTAACACTTGGAAGAATCTTGGCCATTGGTTGGCCATTCCTTGACCTATAAATACCCCTCTAAGTTGAAGACTTTCTTCATCCAAACTTGAGCAATCTTTCTAAGTCTCACACTACTCCCTCCCTCTTGTTTGCTTCGTCCAAAGGCCCTCCCCTCCCTTGTGAAGCTTTGGCGAGAGGGCCTCCCCTCTGTAGAGGCTTGGCGTGGGGTACACCCCTAGCATAGTTGTTTTTGTTTAATACACGCTTTTGTGTGGTATAGAAATACTCTCCTAGTATTGTTATAATGCCCAAATACCTTGGCCCAAATACCTTGTAGTATTCCCAAGGTTACACTTATACAAAAGCCCAGAAAATACCATTATACTTCCTTTTAGCCTCTAAACGAAACCCTAAGGAAATCTTCATTGTTAGTTGAAGTATTTAGGTAGAAGTTGGTTCGAACTTCTAAGGGTTGTTTGGAGCGGGTTGGAGCGCACGGTGTAGGAGCTAAACCTTGCTCAGGATCGACATTTAAACTCGGATAATTTTGGGCTTATCGAGGTAAACACTCTTGACCTTCTATTGTAATTGGAAATTACATGTTGTTGGAGTATATAGTTGAAGTATACTATATATAGAACTGAATTATACTTACGGCAATGTCTTTTGACTTAAGCCTGAATAATACTTACGGCAATGTCTTGCGACTTAAGCCTGAACTTTAAGAAGAGAATCGACGTAATTACTTAGGGTGTATTACAGACTTGTATAGCATTACTGTTAAGTATAATTGTACACGTCGGTTAAGCGTGTAAACCCACTGGTTGGCTTGGTAGCGGCACCGATAGAGAGAGGAGAATTACGCCATTGCGGGAGTCTTTGCGAATTTTACGTAGAATATTCTACGTCGGGATCTAAAGATATTAATAGGCGCCTTGTGGCCTCTATAGGTTGTAGTACTACGTGTGGAGTGATCCGCTTGGCTTAGAGTGTAGCCAAGCGGTTTGAGGTACTTGGGCGTTTTGCTATTAGTCGATAATCGTCGCGGTATGTGAACCTCTTCCTATCTGTTCTAGCATGATATGTGTATAACTATGTAGTACGGTGAGCGTACATGTGTTAAATGTATTTGATTGTTTTTAAACATAAAGTGTTATAACGGCTTTATGGGAAGTTGGTTATAACGACTCTATGTAAATGAGAAATGCTTTGTGGTTTTAAAGATAAGCGGTTGACTTATAACCGCTTGATGTGTGATAATAAAGAACTGAAGTATTCTAAAGATTAAGAAACCTTTTTGAAAGAAGTGTATACTTGGTTTGAAAACATAAGAGTTATACCAGCTTTATGAGAAGTTAGGTGTAATGTCTTAAGAGTGATAAAAAGAATGGTTTAATGGTTTTGAAGTTAAGAGACTTATTCTTAAAAGATAAGAGACTTGACTTAATATGGATGTTTGTGTGAAACCTCATTCGTGAGTAATGAGTACTTGGTTTTAAAAGGGAATAATGTTTTACTGATTTCGGAAATCAGAATGAGTATCGACAAACCACTGCAGCGTTAATAAAGGAAATGTATTGAATAAAGAAGTATTATTAAAACCAGTAGAAACCTCCATCTGCATAGAAGCTAAGATGAGACAAAATGATATTACATTTCCTAGATCATGGCTGCTTAAATAAGATTTATGAACAAGAATAACCTACTCGCCTATGGCATATGTTACTCAATTATTTTAAAGGAAATTAAGACATCGAACTATGAAACTTTTCTAAAGTAATGAGACTTGAGTAATTGAAATTAGGAAAACTGGAACTCTAGGGAAAAGAAAGGCATTGTTTTGTCTTAAAATGGTTTAAAACATAAAGTGTTATAACAGCTTTATGAGAAGTTAGTTATAACGACTTTATGAGAACAAAAGAAGGGTTTTTATCATTGGTTTTAATGTGGTAAATTGACTTTAAAAAGAGAAGTATTTTGGTCCAACAAAGAAGGCATGGCATTGCCTTAAATTTTGGTTTTAAAAAGGAAAAGTATGGAAGTTGTATTGGTTTACTTAAAAGATGTAAGTCACTCTATTTTTATACTACGGGTAACGGGTGACTTTTATAAAAGGAATAGATCTCTTAAAAAGGAATTTAACTTACGTAGTACTTTAGGGTTAAAACCCAGACTTTGGCATAAAATGAAAGTACCTTGAGTTGTGTATAACTTGCCTATGCTTGTTGTTGTGAAACTTGCCTATGCTTGTTGTTGTGAAGCTTGCCTATGCTTGTTGTTATGAAACTTACCTATGCTTGTTGTGATAGCCTTGGTTGTGCAAGAATTGTGTTTCTATACTACCACGTCTCTCGATGGAGGGTCGGTTGACTTGTTGAGAACTTATTTGGGCGTCTTGGCGTGTGGAGAAATTCCGCAGTGCGTTCTGTTGATAGTGTTACTTTTGCTAATCGCTTTGGACATCGACCGCGATCGTGGCGCTGCGGGTATGCTTCCATTTTGATTGCCGCCTTGTTGTTCCCTTTTGGACATCTCGACCGCGATCGTAGCGCATGGGTATGCTTCATTTGGAATCTTTGTCTTATTGTTTCCCTTTGGACATCGCGACCGCGATCGTGGCGCGGGTATGCTTCCATTTGGAATGTTGTCTTAGTGTTTCCCTTTGGACATCTCGACACGATGCGTAGCGCGCGGGTATGCTCCCTTTTGGATTCTTTGTCTTATTGTTATCATATCATAGATGCGGCGGTGAGAAGGAATTCCACGAGCGCAGTGATGATTTGGGCGTGAGTCACGACTTGATATGACTATTTATATGTTGTATCTTGTAGTTTGGTTATCATACATGTCTCACGCTTTATATAGGCGCTATGATTTCATTTCTGATATTCTGATTTCACATACTTGGTACTGTTGTCTCGACCTCCTTGGGGTGCGTTCATCTGCGCGGTAAGTACATCATGTCGATCCCCGCTTTTAGGATCACCTTTCAGCGTGTTGGGAAGCTCCGTTCCTTTGGAGGCTTATCTTTGGTATATTACCCTGAGTTATGTAGGTCCTTGTACATTCAGGGGTATGGCGGGGCCCTGTCCCGTCATAGTTGTTGTATAAATCTTAAGTGCATGCTGTTGAGAGGCGATGCGTAAGGATAACTGTTCGGGTATTTATGTATATATACTGAAGGCAACTGTTTTGGTTGGCCTGTTTATTTAGCATGTCTTTTAAATTCATGTTCGTGTTTTTTATTTCCGCTGATTTTCTCTGATGTTGATTCACTAGGGTGCCCGGGGTAAGGCACCAGTCACGGGCCCGGGTTCGGGTCGTGACACTTAGTCTGGAATAAAATTCTCTCTTACCTCAAGGTACTTCTCGCCCTATCCCCCTATTCACTAGAGGTTCGTCACATAGGCCAAATTATTTCTACTGTACAATCTTCCCTATTGGTCTTACACTGTTATGGGGCAATTACTACTTATGAACTCTACACAACTATAGTCTCAGTTCACTTACCATTCTTGTCAACATTCTTAACTTTTCACTTTACTAATCAAAGTATTCCTACCTCTGGGGGGTACTATCACTTACAACTGCTAGCAACAAAGGGAAAACATATATGCTAGGGCGAAATTTGAATCTATCAATGCACGTATGATTCAAAAGAATCGAGATATACCTGTAACCCCATGCGATGTCACCTCCTGATCCTGTCCAGTAGTCACGTCATCTCTGCTGTTCGAAGGACCGCCAGAACTATAAACTCCACCCTTACCTCTGCCACGGTTGGCTGACATCTGAACACCCTGCCCTGGGGGACGCACATCTGTGGAGGAAAGGGAATCAACCATCGGCCTCATAGGCTGAGCCACCTCACCGGTGCTCTTTCTAAAAGAACACACCCTCAGTATATGGCCCGGATGGCCACAATAAAAACAAACACCTGTGCTATAACGACATTTCCCCATATGACGCTTACTACATCGGAAACACTGAGGAATAAGTGGCCTCGACTGAGAAAATCCTCTGCTCCTCTGAGAACCTCGACCCCTGGAGCTCGGACCGGCTCCTAAATACCTTGTGGAGTCCAATCTCCCACCTGGGAGCTGCAGGGGTATGTACTGGGTAGGCTGGGATGAATATATCACTCGTTGTTGAGGTTGCTCGTCCAAAAACTCACCGGGATAACCAACCAGTCTAGCCCTCTTAGGCTGATTTCCGCATTGGCTCTCTACCCTTTGTACACCTGCCTGTACTGGCCGAATAACCTCCTGCTGATGAAACTGTAGCACCACTATCTTGGTCAATAACATAACTGCTTCCCTCATGACCCTATAGTCTTCTCTGGCCCGAGAAACCGAGGCTCTGGTCTTTGGGCCTCAAAACCTGGCGCAGAAGAACTCGCCGACTGCGGCACAATATCCGGTATACCCTGGGCACAAGCCCTATCAACTCTCTGAGTCTGACTGGTAGCTCCTGCTACTCCTTTGCCCTTCTGGGCGACTGTTGCCCTCCTTGGAGGCATAGCTGTAACAAAATAATACGTCAGAGAGGAATTATCTTAACAACACAGCTCTAGGGCACGATCTCATAGTGAGAAGAATAGAAACCAACTCTTAAATGTCTTGTAGCCTCCCGTTTATGGGTGTGGCGCGCAACACACCGATAATCAAGACTCTAATAGACACGGTCTGTAAACATTCCGGGTATTGCTCGATACCACTCTGTCACGCCCGAACCGGGCAGTGGCGGTGCCTACACGGGCACCGCCTACCTTAACAACTAAGTAAACTGCGGAAATTAAATAACACCTCATTTTTTTTAAACCAACGTACGTGCAAGGGCAAAGCCGACAAGGCTGCCATATAATATACATAATCAAAAGACACTACAATGTACATAAGTCCAATCCCACATATGAATACAGACCTCTAAGAGTTTTACTGAAATATGACTACAAAAGCCTGTACTGAAAGAACTATACCAAAATGATAAACTCCTGAACAGATGGAGCTATCTAAAAACTCGGAGCAGGGTCCTACACCTGAAGATCACCAAACTGCGTACCTAAACCTGCGGCATGAACGCAGCCCCCCGAAGGAGGTCAGTACAAATAATGTACCAAGTATGTGAAACAGTAAATACTGTAATGAAGTAATGACAGTCTAAACAAAACAGGAGACATGTATGATAGTCAACCTACAGTACACAATACATAAGCAGTCATATCAAGTCAGGGACGCGTGCCCTCAAAGTCATTACTAAAATATAACCATGGGTCTCACGCCCATAATATCAATCGTGCCCGTGGAATCCTTCCTCACTGCCGGCAGTCCATGATATAATATAACACCAATAGGCATACATGAACACCAAGTCCCACCTATGTTTTAAAAACTGTACGGGCCAAGTAGGAAAACGAACTGTCACGACCCGAACCCGGGCCCGTGAGTGGTGCCTTACCCCGGGCACCCAAGTAGACATACATCAGAGTAATCAGCGGAATATAAAAAAAGACATGAAATAATATGAAGTGTGAAACAGTTTATCTGCGAAAAGTTGCCTTTCGGCATATATAAACATAAACTTGAACAGTTACATCCCCTTTTTCAAACTCTGCCCACAACAGTACTACAGACCTCTAAGAGTTTTATAATAACAACGACGGGACAGGGCCCCGCCATACCCCTGAATGTAAGTACCTACAATGACAGGGGACTATACCAAAGATAAGCCTCCGGAGAAACGGAGCTTCCCAAAATGCTGAACTGTGATCCTAAGAGCGAGGATCGACGACTGGTGTACCTCTACCTGCGGCATGAACGCACTTCCGAAGGAGGTCAAGACAGTACCAAGTATGTGGCGAAAAATCAGTAAATGAAATCATAGTAGTCTATATAAAGTAGGAGACATGTATGATAACCTTACTACAGTTCACAATAAATAAGCAGTCATGTCAAGTCAGGGACTCACGCCCTCAAAGTCATCACTCAAATATAACTATGGGTCTCACGCCCACAACATCAATCATGCCCGTGGAATACCTTCCTCACTGCCGGCAGTCTATGATATAAAAGCACCAAGGAATACACATGAACACCAGGTCCCACCTGTGTCATAATAAAACCGTACGGGGTAAGTACGAAGGCATAGCCGACTACTAAAACCCACAGTACCAACAATGCCATAAAACTGTATCACGAGGTCTTTCTAGACCGCGCCATATGATCGAAGCGGGCCACTCGCCCTCAGTATCAATGTGCGCGTCAAATCCTGGAACTTCCCGCAGCTCCGCATAGGCCACACACATAGGCCCGCATGAGGTATTCCCCGCATCGAGGGTAGCTACTCCCCGGCATCGTCCTGGACCCGTGGTCCGCATGGCCACATAGACCGCATGGCCATATAGACCGCACACTAACCTGGAACTCTCGTAGCTCCGCATAGGCCACCTGGACCCGCATGAGGTATCTCGAATCATAGTCACAAAGACCGCCTGAGGTATACCCCGCATCGGAGGGCAGCTTAACCCCCGGTATCATGTCAAGAGGTGAGTGGTACAATACTATCATAACGGCTTATCGTTAAACAACATAAGCACAACAAGGGAAACCCCCTTACACAAACATCACAAGACACTAACACACGTAACATCCTAACATGCTTACTTATCAAATCAACAAGAAAGTATTATAAGGCTATCACAAACCAACATAGTCAAGTTATTCACACAAGGTACTTTCTATTTTATGCCGACAAGTTCGGGTTTTTATCCCCAAAGTACTTAATACATTATCTCTTTAAAAAGATCCGTTTCTTTCACAAAAGTCACTTGATACCCGTAGTATAAAATAGAGTGACTATCTTTTTAAGTAAACCAAAACAATTTTCCTTTTTAAAGACAAGTAACAACCTTCTTTTCCAAAAGTTCAAGTTTGCCTAAGTTCAAAGACTCAAGTCTCTTATTTTCGAAAGGTTTTGTAGTTCATAGTCTTAATCACTTAATAATATAATTCTCTTTTAAAACAATTTGAGAAACATATGCCTTATGTGTGAGTAGGTTATTCTTGTTCATAACAATCTTATTAAAGCAGCCATGATCTAGGAAATGTATTATCATTTTGTCTCATCTTAGCTTCTGTGCAGATGGAGGTTTCTACTGGTTTAATAATACTTAATTAGTCAATACATTTCCCTTTATTAGCGCTGCAGTGGTTTGTTCGATACTTATTCTCATTTTCGAAATCAATACAAGGCGTTCATAAACAATTAAGTAAATTGTTCCTTTTATCTCTCTTAAGTCGTTATACCTAACTTCCCATAAAGCTAGTATAACTCTTAAGCTTTTAAAACCAAGTATTACTCTTCTTTCAAAAACGATTCTTAATTCTTTTGAAATACTTCAAGATTCTTATTATTTAGACTCAAGTCAAAAGACATCGCAGTAAAACCACGTTCAGTTAACACACGTACGTCTACCGTACTATATATATTCTTTTAAAATATCATGCTCAAGAGGATAGGAAGAATCACATACCTCGCGACGATTATCGACAAATAGCAAAACGCTCCACCGTATAACGGCTAGCCTTGTCCACCTTTCAAGTAGAACATGCTACTCATGAACTTTCAACCTATAAAGGCCATATACGTCTATCAACGTCTAGACTACTCTGTAGAATATTCTAAGCAGGGGGTTCTCTATTCTACGGAAAATTGGGCGGTACTTCCCTACCCGTTAAACTACACAAGTCTACTGTAAATACAGTCCTATGTAAGTCTGATTCAATCTTCTTCTTTAATATTCTTGATGTGATTTCAATTCAATTCTCTTCTCTTATACCATCCTTCTATATATCTTATACTCATTTCTATACAACTACGGATGTAATTTCTAATTACAATAGAAGGAGAGTATTTACCTCGATAAGCCCAAAATTATCCAAGTTTAAATGTCGATCCCGAGCAACGTTTAGCTCCTACTGCAGGTGCTCCACCCGCTCCAAACAACCCTTAGAAGTTCTACGCAACCTCTTCTTAATACTTCAACCAATTATGAAGATTTTCCTTTGGGTTTCGTTTTGTGACTGAAGGGACGTCTAGGAGTATTTCGGGCTTTTAGTATAGGGTAACCTTGGAATACTACAAGGTATTTGGGCCAAGGTATTTTGGAATAGTAACAATACATGGAGAGTATTTTTCTACCAAAAGGGGGGGGGGGGGTATTTCACGAGAACAACTCAAGAGGGGGGTACTTCTCGGCCAAGGGCCTCTCAAAGGGGGAGGGGGAGCTCTTGGACGAGAGCTACACTAAGGGGGAGAGGGATTTTCAAGACTTAGAAAGTGTGGAGTGGATGAAGAAGTCTTCAACTAAGGGGGGTATTTATAGGACTTTCAATGGCCAAGATTAAGGCAAGTGGAGGGCAAGTGGAGGGTGTGGATTTTCCCAAGTGCACCCTAGCCATCTACTCCACAAATCAGTCCAAACATTGACCCATGGTTTAGGCCACAAAATCATGCCAAGATCGGCCATGGTTTCGCCCACTTGAGGGTGACAAGTGTCTCCCTCTCGTTGGTCTAAAATATTTTATCTCTCGGAAAATTCCGCAAAAATAATAAACGTCGTAACCGTAATTTTCCCTTCGCAAAGTTTGGAAAACGTTTCGTCGGAAAATAATTCTTTTCGGGGGTTGTGCACAAATTTTCGTCCCTTGCCTAACTTAAGGCTTAAACTTTTGTACGTATGTCCTCACGTACATACTCAGGAAATACGGGGTATAACATTCTCCCCTCCTTAGAAACATTCGTCCCGAATGTTCCTTCTCGATACAGATAACGATAAAGTTCCTCTTAACAAGTTGCGATTACCACACTGCCAAAACAACACACGCGCAATTACTTAACCCAAGTCCACGAGGAATCACCTCTATCACCACAAAAGCTCCTACCCAAGGTCTAAAAGATATTCCCTTCGCACCTTCACTTTACAAAAGAAATGATCACTTCTATTCTCTTAACACAAGCTCACTTCTCCCTTTACTCGTCGTACCCTTCTCGTACACTCGAACTCTTTCTCATAACTTACCACATTTCTGTTATTGCTTCAGTTTCCAAAATCTCTGGGTTACTATCTCCAACTTGGTCATCATTAACTGGGAACACTCTGGATGGATCTCCAATACTTTTCCGAACATAGCAATAAGAAAGACCGGACGTACTACTTCCTACGTCGGACGGTAATGCCAACTTATAGGCAACCTGGCCTATTCTCCAAATGATCTGAAAACGCTCTAAGTACCTCAGGCTAAGTTTCCTCTGTTTTCCACAACTCGTCACACCCTTTCCGGGGTGGTACCTTCAAGAAGACCCACCGTCAACCTGAACTCCAAGCGTCGTCGTCGATTATCCGCACGATTTTTGTTGACTCTGTGCTGCCAATAACCTCTTCTGGATAAGCTTCACCCTATCCACATCCTGCTGAAACAAGTATGAACCAACTATCTGAACCTTGCCAACATCGAACCAATCGACCGGCAACTTACAATTCCGCCCCTACAAGGCTTCATACGGCGACATCCGAATACTGAAATGGTAGCTATAATGATACTCACTCAACAAGAGGCACATAATCCTCTCTGCTATCTCTGAAATCAAAACACCGGCCCGAGGGTGAATGCAATACTGAGACTCACCTGAGTTTCTAACCCTGCCTGGTAAAAACTTCCAGAAAAAGAAATAGCCATAACCTGGGCTTCACTGTCTGTCATAAGGTGAAAGTAGGCACCCCGTGCAGCCTTACAACCTTCCTGATATATAACATCTTGCATAACCCTCTGCTGAGTAAACAGTCTTGACTGAAAGACAAGATGGGCTGACCTCATCGGCTCGACTACTGGTCGAACGCATCCACGAACTCGTACGCTGGTTAACTAAACTTGGGCCTAGCGCCCCCGTGACCCTACCACCTGGCGGGACCACCTCGAACTGACCCCACCACATTACAGGTCGTGGGTCGACCCGCGATCGGTCCTCAACCCGACCCGCTATCGCGCCAAACTCTTGTTCCCCGATCCGGAACAATCTCACTAATCAAGTTACGAAAACCTAGTGGTCATTATTAGCTCAACTACCCTCTTTCATTTCACACTACTCAGGGACTTATCACACAAACATATCTCACGTGTACTATGCACTCCGATAAGGGTCAAACATAAAATAAATCTTTTACTCGAGATGGCCCTGCCTCTAAGGTCTCCACGTATAACATTCTATGTCTCACACTTTCCCTATCCCCAATCTTACCCTTTTAACTAACCATGATTTCTAATCACAATTAACACAATGTTATCTGAACATAAAACTTAAGATATACTCATCTTATCACACCTACAATCTCTAGAGGGTTAAGGATATACTTGTATCTACTGCTTCACTATCCTTTGTCGTCCTAATCAATCACCTCTTTGTGCGCATAGCAAAACAAGCTGTCGAAGAAGTACGACACTCCCCATAATGACAACTACCACACTGTGAACACTGAGGAAAAACTGAACTCGGCTGGCTAGAACCTACGTATATCTGTGAACCAGAAGCCCTGGAGCTCTGACCAACTCCGGCATACCGAACGTCACGAACCCCGTGGAGGACCACTGCACCGGCGAGGCGCATATCGATCCATTTGAGGCGATTCGCCTCGAAAGTTACCAAGGACCTGCTTTATTGCAGCCTCTTCTGCGATCTTGGTTAACCCGTCGATCCCTACGTTTCTCGGCTGCTGCGCATAAGCTTTGTCTGTGAGCCATGCTCATACTGATCAAGAGCTACTCTTGCACAACCTCTCTTAGATACTCATCAAGACCCGTGATAAATCGGTACATAATATACTTTTTGGTTGCTAAATCCACGGCTAATGTAGTGCGTCTCTTTGCAATCCATACTTTACGCTCTTGGTCGTGGGCGAAGGTTCAAATATCATGGCCGCGATGCTGCTTTGCCTGTGCTGAACTCTGCTGGGATGGCGGCGTCGCGAAACTCCCGAATGAAGCACCACCTCGGGTGATGGTTGGGCACTGTGCCTCGTAACCCTCGTGCTCTACTCGCGGCTCCGCCGCTGCGTTGCCCTTCAGGCGGGTTGCCTTACGCGGAGGCATAGCGGTAGGGGAAAGAAATACGTTAGAGGTCCAACTTATAACACGGCTCTAAGGCACGATGTCGAGTGAGAAGAATGGAAACCAATCCTAAATATCCTATAGCCTCACGATTATTGGTGTGGTGCACAACACACCGATAATCAAAACTCTACTAGATACGGTGCGTAGACACTTTCCGAGGATTAAGTGCTCGATACCACTTTTGTCACGACCGAACCGGGCGTGGTCGTGCCTACCGGGCACCCAAGTAGACATACATCGAGTAATCGGAATATAAAACAAGACATGAAATAATATGAAGTGTGAAGCAGTTTATCTGCGAAAAGTTGCCTTTGGCATATATAAACATAAACTTGAGCGATTCATCCCCTTTTACAAACTCGCCTGGCGGTACTACGGACACTTAAGAGTTTTATAATAACAACGGACGGGGCCCGCCATACCCCGAATGTAAGTACCTACTGACAGCGGGGACTATACCAAAGATAAGCCTCCGGAGAAACGGAGCTTCCCAAAATGCTGAACTGTGATCCTAAGAGCGAGGATCGACGAATGGTGTACCTCTACATGCGGCATGAACGCGGCCCGAAGAGAGTCGATCAACAGTACCAAGTATGTGGCGAAAAATCGTAAATGAAATCATAGTAGTCTATATAAAGCAGGAGACATGTATGATAACCATACTACAGTTCACAATAAATAAACAGTCATGTCAAGTCAGGGACTCACGCCCTCAAAGTCCTCACTCAAATATAACTATGGGTCTCACGCCCACAACATCAATCATGCCCGTGGAATACCTTCCTCACTGCCGGCAGTCTATGATATAAAAGCGCCAAGGAATACACATGAACACGTGTCCCACTGTGTCATAATAAAGCTATGCGGGGTAAATGCGAAGGCATAGCCGACTACTAAAACCACAGTACCAACAATGCCATAAAAATGTATCACGAGGTCTTTCTAGACCGCCATATGATCGGCGCCACTCGCCTCGGTATCAATGCGCGTAAAATCCTGGAACTTCCGCGACTCGCATAGGCCACACATATAGGCCCGCATGAGGTATTCCCCGCATCGAGGGTAGCTACTCCCCGGCATCGTCCTGGACCCGTGGTCCGCATGGCCACATAGACCGCATGGCCATATAGACCGCACACTAACCTGGAACTCTCGTAGCTCCGCATAGGCCACCTGGACCCGCATGAGGTATCTCGAATAATAGTCACACAGACCGCCTGAGGTATACCCCGCATCGGAGGGCAACTTAACCCCCGGTATCATGTCAAGAGGTGAGTGGCACAATACTATCATAACGGCTTATCGTTAAACAACATAAGCACAACAAGGGAAACCCCCTTACACAAACATCACAAGACACTAACACACGTAGCATCCTAACATGCTTACTTATCAAATCAACAATAAAGTATTACAAGGCTATCACAAACCAACATAGTCAAGTTATTCACACAAGGTACTTTCTATTTTATGCCGACAAGTTCGGGTTTTTATCCCCAAAGTACTTAATACAATATCTCTTTAAAAAGATCCGTTTCTTTCACAAAAGTCACATGATACCCGTAGTATAAAATAGAGTGACTATCTTTTTAAGTAAACCAAAACAATTTCCCTTTTTAAAGACAAGTAACAACCTTCTTTTCCAAAAGTTCAAGTTTGCCTAAGTTCAAAGACTCAAGTCTCTTATTTTCGAAAGGTTTTGTAGTTCATAGTCTTAATCACTTAATATTATAATTCTCTTTTAAAACAATTTGAGAAACATATGCCTTATGTGTGAGTAGGTTATTCTTGTTCATAACAATCTTATTAAAGCAGCCATGATCTAGGAAATGTAATATCATTTTGTCTCATCTTAACTTCTGTGCAGATGGAGGTTTCTACTGGTTTAATAATACTTAATTAGTCAATACATTTCCCTTTATTAAGCGCGTGATGGTTTGTTCGATACTTATTCTCATTTTCGAAATCAATACAAGGCGTTCATAAACAATTAAATGTTGTTCCTTTTATCTCTCTTAAGTCGTTATACCTAACTTCCCATAAAGTGGTATAACTCTTAAGCTTTTAAAACCAAGTATTACTCTTCTTTCAAAACGATTCTTAATTCTTTTGAAATACTTCAAGATTCTTATTATTTAGACTCAAGTCAAAAGACATCGTGATAAAACCACGTTCGGTTAACACACGCGTCGTCTACCGTACTATATATATTCTTTTAAAATATCATGCTCAGAGGATAAGAAGAATCACATACCTCGCGACGATTATCGACAAATAGCAAAGCGCTCCGCTTATAACGGCTAGCCTTGTCCACCTTTCAAGTAGAACATGCTACTCGCAGAACTTTCAACCTATAAAGGCCATATACGTCTATCAACGTCTAGACTACTCTGTAAAATATTCTAAGCAGGGGGTTCTCTATTCTACGGAAAATCGGGCAGCACTTCCCTACCCGTCAAACTACACAAGTCTACTGTAAATACAGTCCTATGTAAGTACAGTTCAGTCTTCTTCTTTAATATTCTTCTGATGTGATTTCAATTCAATTCTCTTCTCTTATACCATTCTTCTATATATCTTATACTCATTTCTATACAACTACAGTATGTAATTTCTAATTACAATAGAAGGACAAGAGTATTTACCTCGATAAGCCCAAAATTATCCAAGTTTAAATGTCGATCCTGAGCAACGTTTAGCTCCTACTCTGGGTGCTCCAACCCGCTCCAAACAACCCTTAGAAGTTCTACGCAACTTCTTCTTAATACTTCAACCAATTATGAAGATTTTCCTTAGGGTTTCGTTTTGTGACTGAAGGGAAGTATAGTAGTATTTCTAGGCTTTTAGTATAGGGGTAACCTTGGAATACTACAAGGTATTTGGGCCAAGGTATTTTGGAATAGTAACAATACTTGGAGAGTATTTTTCTACCAAAGGGGGGGGGGGGGGGTATTTCACGAGAACAAATCAAGTGGGGGGTACTTCTCGGCCAAGGGCCTCTCAAAGGGGGAGGGGGAGCTCTTGGACGAGAGCTACACTAAGGTGGAGAGGGATTTTCAAGACTTAGAAAGTGTGGAGTGGATGAAGAAGTCTTCAACTAAGGGGGGTATTTATAGGACTTTCAATGTCCAAGGAGTAATACAAATAATCTGGGAATCTAACCCGCATCGTGGTCGCATGCCCTGGAATCCCACATCGTATAAGCATGTCCAAGGATCGATCATAATGGAAGCATACCCGTGGAATTCCACATCACCGTCGGTACGTCCAAGTAAACTTACAACAAGACAACCGACCCTCCAACCGAGAGTCGCGGCAACGAAATGAAACATAATACTTGCACTCAAAGGCTATCACCAGTACACATAGACAAGTTCATAAAATCTTTAGACTTTCATTTTTTTAAACTCAAGGCACTTACGTTTTATATAAAAATCCGGGATTTTAACGCTAAGTACTACGTACTTCCATTCTTTTCAAAAGACTCATTTTTATATAAAACCCCAAGATACTAACACCCGTAGTATCAAGGCATGTCTATTTTTCAAACTAAGTTACTACATCTTTAGAAATTCATTTCAAGACTTGAAATGAAGTAACTTCTAATTTCACAACCTAGGCAACTCGTACCTATCAATCAAAATAGACAACTTTCTTATCCTTTCGTAAAGCCGTTATAACCAACTTCCCACAAAGCCGTTATAACCCTTTATGGTTTTTAGACAAATTCATTCTTTTTATAACCAAGAGACTTATACTTTTAAAACCAAGTATCACATACTTACAAATCAAGTTTCTTAACTTTCAAAATACTTCAAGCCTCTTAATATTTAGAAAACAAGTTTCTTCTACTTTTAAACCTCAAGTAACTCACACCTTTAAAACAAGTTACTTCTCTTAAATCATGTCATTTCTCCTCTTTTAAAACAATTAAGTAAATCACTCATTTAACTCCCCTAAAGTCATTATAACAACCATTAGGTTTTGGAACTAAGGCACTAGCCAAAAGGTGTTATACCCCGTATTTCCAGAGTATGTACGTGGAGACGTGCGTACGAACATAAGAGACTTGATCTTGAAAGATAAGAGACTTAACTTGTTTTACTTGGTTATTAACGTTTTGTTAAATGTGTTGTGAAACCTCATTCGCGAGTAATGAGTACTTGGTTTTAAAAAGGATAATGTTTTATTGATTTCGAAAATGAGAATAAGTGTCGAACAAACCACAGCAGCACTAATAAAGGAAAGTGTATTGACAAATAACTAATTGTTATTAAAACCAGTAGAAACCTCCATCTGCATAGAAGCTAAGATAAGACAAAATTGTATTACATTTCCTAGATCATGGCTGCTGTAACAAGATTGTTGTAAACAAGAATAAACGGCTCACGTACAAGACACATGTTACTCAATTGTTTTAAAAGAGATTAAGACTATGAGTTATGAAACCTTTCTAAAATGAGAAACTTGAGCATTTGAAATTAGGCAAACTTGAACGTTTGGAAAATAATGTTGTTACTTGATTTTACAAAAAGGGAAGTATTTTGGTTTACCTAAATGTGAGTCACTCTATTTTTATACTACGGGTATCGGGTGACCTTTATGAAAGGAATTTAACGTACGTAGTACTTTAGGGTTAAAACCCGGACTTTGATATAAAATGGAAGTACCTTGAGTTGTGTGTAACTTGCCTATGCCTGTTGTTGTGTAACTCGCCTATGCTTGTTGTGATAGCCTTTGTTGTGCAAGTGTTGATATCAGGTGATTTCTTGGGAAGGAGTGGATCTTTTTATAAAAGTCTAGAAGTATGGTAATTTGCTTGAGCTTGTTTGTGATAGCCTGGTTGTGCGGTATATTGTTGTTGATGTCACATGGACATGTCTACACCGATGCAGTCGGGCGTGTGGCGTGCGGCGGGGTTAATCACCCGATTATTGTTGATAATGTCACTTGGGCGTGTCTACCGTCATAATTCGGGGCATGTGGCCGTGGGGCATTGTTATTGTTGTTAATGTCACATGGGCGTGTCTACCGTCGCAGTCCGGGCATGTGGCCATGAGGCATTGTTATTATTGTTGCATCATGGGCATGTCTACACCGATGCAGAATTCCGGGGGCATGCGGCCATGATGCGAACACGATTGATGTTGTGGGCGTGAGACCCATAGTTATATTTGAGTGATGACTTGAGGGCGTGAGTCCCTGACTTGACGTGACTGTTTTTATGTTGTGAACTGTAGTTTTGTCGTCATACATGTCTCATGTTTTCATATAGTATTATGATTTCATTTCTGATATTTTCTGATTTCATACTTGGTACCTATTATCTTGACCTCGCCCGAGGCTGCGTTCATCTGCGCGGTAGGAGTACATCGGTAGTGGATCCCCGCTCATAGGATCACGATTCAGCGTATTGTGAAGCTCCGTTCTGCGGAGGATTATCTTTTGTTATGTTACCACGAGTTGTAGGTTCTTGTACATTCGAGGGTATGGAGCCACTGTCGTCATGTTGTATAAAAACTCTTAGAAGTCTGTAATCTTGTTGTGCGGGGTTTGTAAAAGGATTAAAGCATTCGTTTTGAAAGAATTGTTTATATATATTTTATTGGAAGGTAACCGTTTGGTTGGCCTGTTTTATGATCATATATCTTGTTTCTTGTTTAAGTTTTATTTTCCGCTGGTTTTCTCTGATGTTGTATCACTAGGGTGTCCGGGGTAAGGCACCAGTCACGGGCCCGGGATCGGGTCGTGACAAAAGGTTTGGAAACCACTTCCTTTTCAAGACTCTATGTACTTTAAGTAAAATACTTTCACTCTTAAGAATCCAATCTTCACTAAGGCAATGGATTATACAACTTACAATTTAAACATCAAAGTACAATCAAGGAAGTACATAGAACAAATTCTATTTTAGGCAATCTAAATACAACCAAGGAATGGATCATTTAAGGAGTAGGACATACTTTCTTTATCTTAAGGAATCACGCTAGAAGAGGAGATAGTTCACATACCTTTTCGGCTTAATCCACAAGCTAAGTCGAATACGCCGCACGTAGAAGTGTCAACCTATAATGGCCACAACATGACTATCAACTTCTAGTTTCTAACGTAGAATAATACTAAGTATACGGTCTCTTATTCTACGGAAAATTGGGCAGCACCTCCTTTGTTTCTACATACTTTGCCACCTTTTTCAAGGCCGAATTCAATAACCAACACGCCACATTTAAGGCTCAAAACAACAACCAACCAAAGGGGATTACACGCCTTACAATACGTGTAAAATTCTGCCCCACAATTAATACCAACTAAGTCCATAATCAAAGCCATTCTCGGCTAACTTATTCAACAATACAAAGTCTTTTCCAATTCTTTTCCAACCCAAGTTCTTAGGTCTAACATGTTATATAGTCATAGACAACTTTAACAACTATAATTCCTTCTTTATATAACATGTGACGACTTAAACTAATAATCAACTTGAATTGTAATCTTAAGGCTAAACATGCTAGTTTTCGGATTAGGGTTCCAATAGCCAATACACTTATCAAACTTCATACTACGTATCTCATGCTTGCTAATATCCATAACTACAGTTATAAGTAAACTTTAATTGCTAAAACGACAAGATTTATTGTTATACCCCGTAGTTCCAGGGTATGTATGCGAGGACATACGTACGAGAATACGACAGAAATATTGGAAAGAAAGGAAGATGTGATTTTTTTCGACGGAAAAGTTTCCGGTTTTTGTGAAGAAAAAGGTTCGTTAATGGGAATTGGATTCCCAGATTTGGTATTTGAACTTCTCGGATTATATTAGAATTTTGAGATTTTATTTTCGGAAATGGCCACGTGGGGCCCACGGGAGAAATTTACGGTTTTGTGGGGCCCGCTTTGTTTTTGAGGTTTCCGGCTTTTTGGATATTTTGGAAGGCGTAATATTTTGGGCGAATCGGGCGACACGTGTCACCCCCGTGTATATGTGGGCCGAAATGGTGTGACAAGTGGCTAGCCACTTGTCACCTACTCACTTGGCGAAATGGCCTTACAATTGGCACCCGATTTCGTTGGCCATGTGGTGTGGTGGGACCCACACACATGGCCCAATCTTGGCCATACACTTAGATGGATCTTGACCTCCATTGTTCTATAAATAGACCCTTGGTTGATGAATAAGTTCATCTCACAGAAAAGCTTCCAAGAGCAAAATACTTCCCTCCCTTTGTATTGGTTTCGTCCACCTCCCCCTTGTGTAGAATACTTGGTGTATTGTGGTATAATTCCAAATACACTAGCCTAGTATCCCTAGTAGTATTCCAAAGTTGTTTAAATACTAGGAGCAGGAAATCCTACTTTATTTGAAAGTCATGAAATGAAACCACTAGAAAAACCTTCATAGCTTGGTTGAAGTGTTTAGAAGTTGTTTAGAAACTTCTAAGGGTCGCTTGGAGCGGGTTGGAGCGTAAGGACTTGGAGCTAAACGTTGCTCAGGATCGACATTTAATCTTGGATAATTTTGGGCTTATCGAGGTAATGATTTATGCCCCCCCTATTGTAATTGGATATTACATGTTGTAGTAATGTATAGTTGAGTATACTATATTTAGAATGAGTATTGAACTGTATTTACATAGGGTTGTATTCTGATGGTATTGTATTATTGTGAAGCAGATTTGAACACGTCCGGTTAGACGTGTAATCCCCTGGGAGTTATTGGCCTGGTAGCGGGCCTTGTTAGGGGAGGAGATTTATGTGATTTCGGGAGGGGGAGGTGCTGCCGAATTTTTTGTAGAAAATGGAACCGTGTGTTTAGAAGTTAATAGACGTTTGTGGCCTATATAGGTGGAAGTACTACGAGTGGCGTATTCTACTTGATGAGTGGAAAAGGCTAGCGGGTTCTGATCTTGTGGAGCGTTTTGCTTATTATCGATAATCGTCGCGAGGTATGTGAACCTCTTCCTATCCTTTCTAGCATGATGTTTTGTAAACTATGTAGTGCGGTGAGCGTACATGTGCTAAGTGTTTTGGTTGGTTTAAACATAGGGTGTTATAATAGCTTTATGGGAAGTTAGTTATAACGACTTTATGTAGGTAAAAGAATGGTTTATTGATTAGAAAGTTAAGAGACTTGATCTTCAAAGATAAGAGACTTGACTTATAGGCGACTTGATTTTGAAAGTTAAGAGACTTGATCTTCAAAGATAAGAGACTTGACTTATAACGACTTGTTTTGGAAAAGAGAAGTAACTTGATTTTAAGTATAGGTTACTTATTTTGAAAAGAGTACATTATTTGGGTTTTAAAAGAATACTTATGGTTGTTTTAAAAGGAAAGAGACTTGTAGAATTGAAGAGTTTTGGTTTAGAACATAAAGTGTTATAACGACTTTATGGGAAGTTAGTTATAACGACTTTATGAAAACAAATGAATGGTTTTATCATTGGTTTTAAAATGGTAATTTGACTTTAAAGGGAGAAGTGTTTTGGTCTAAAAGGAAGGCATGTTATTGTCTTAATTTGGTTTAAAAGGAAAATGCGGGCGTTGTTTTGGTTTAATTAAAATATTAGTCACTTTATTTTCTTATACTACGGGTATTGTGTGACTTTTGTGAAAGTAACGTATCTTTTAAAGAGTTAATGTATAAAGTACTTTGGGGATAAAAACCCGATCTTGTTAATCATATAGTAGAAAGTACCTTGTGTGTATAACTTGATTGTGTTGGTTTGTGATAGCCTTGTAATACTTTCTTGTTGATTTGTTAAGTAAACATGCTAGGATACTACGTGTGTTAGTATCTTGTGATGTTTGTGTAAAGGGGTTTCCCCTCGACTGCGCTTAAGTTGTTTAACTATCGGTAGTTATGTTGGTATTGTACCGCTCACCTTGACATGTTTAGGAGGTTAAGCTGCCCTCCGTCTGGGGTAGACTTCGGTGATGCAGGACCGTGATTCGAGAATACCTCATGCGGGTCGAGGACTATGCGGAGCTACGAGAGTTCGAGTTAGTGTGCGGCCTTTATGGTCATGCGATGCATGTGGCCATGCGATGCGAGTCGAGGCGGATGCGGGGAGTAGCTACCCTCGATGCGGGGTTATACCTCATGCGGGCCTATGAGGTTGGCCTATCGGAGTCGCGAAGAGTTCGGGGCTAGGCGCGCATTGGATATTGCGGCGTGTGACCGGCTTTGATCATGTGACGGTCTAGACATATCTCATGATCTGATTTATGACCTTGTTAGTACTATGGGTGTTAGTAGTCGGCTATGCCTTCGCACTTACCTGTGCGGTTTTATTATGACACAGTGGGACACGGTGTTCATGTGTACTCCTTGAATGTTTTATATCATGGATTTGGCGGTGAGGAAGGTATTCCACGGGCATGAGTGATGTTGTGGGCGTGAGACCCATTGTTATATTTGAGTAATGACTTTGAGGCATGAGTCACGACTTAACATGACTATTTATGTATTGTGGATGTAGTTTGGTTATCATACATGTCTCGCTTTATATAGACTATTATGATTTCATTTCTGATATTTTACAAGTTTCACATACTTGGTACTGTTGTCTTGACCTCGCCCGGGGGCTGCGTTCATGCCGCAGGTAGAGGTACATCGGTTGTGGATCCGCGCTCTTAGGATCACAGTTCAGCTTTTTGGGAAGCTCCGTTTCTCCGGAGGCTTGTCTTTGGTATAGTCCCCTGTCAGTGTAGTTACTTGTACATTCAGGGGTATGGCGGGGCCCTGTCCCGTCATAGTTATGGTTACATTCTTAGAGGTCTGTAGTACTATTGTGGGCAGGGTTGTAAAAGGATTTAACTGTTCAGGTTGATATATATATGTATATATTTCAGGAAGGTGACCGTTTTGGTTAGCCTAGTTCATGCTTTATGACTTGTCTCATGTTTTAGTTTTTTTTATTTCCGCTGATTTTCTCTGATGTTGTATCACTAGGGTGCCCGGGGTAAGGCACCAGTCACGGGCCCGGGATTGGGTCGTGACAAAAATGGTATCAGATCAGTTAGTCCTCGGAAAGTGTCTACAGACCGTGTCTAGTAGAGTCTTGATTATCGGTGTGTTGTGCACCACATCTATAATCAGGAGGCTGCAGGACATTTAGGATTGGTTTCCATTCTTCTCATTCTGAGATCGTGCCTTAGAGTTGTGTTGTAAGTTGGACTCCCTCTGGCGTATTCTTATGTACCCGTTATGCCTCCGCGCAAGGCAACCAGGGCCCAGATGAGCAAGGCAGCAGAGGGAGCTACGAGTTGAACACAGAGGTTCTGAGGCCAGCACGGTTTTACGAGATAGTACTTGACGCAGCGTGTTTTATGATGCGCTAGCCCAGTGAGTTAGAGCGGCAGCGATTTCTATGAGGCCACGATACGAGCCTCGGTTCCACGGCGAGCCAAGGATATGAATTCAAGGTGATAGCCCGATTACTAGCTAGGCTAGTGGTGGGAATGAAACGGACGGAGCCGGTGGTTCGGCGATATCGATGATTCCCACAGATCCGATGATCCGAGACTTAGGGATTTCTTGAGTTGCGATTCGCGAATTCTATGGATAGAGATCGAGGATGATCCTCGAGTGTCGTACTTGTTGGGAGATTGTTATACTGGCCGTCGGGGCCATGTGATGGGAGGATGTCGGTAGGAGGTTACGGAGGATGACTCGGCTGCCGGGTCGATCGCGGGTTGATTGTTCGGGAGAAGGGGGTGTTAGTCAGATGAGGTCACCCTACCTCGTTTCGGCCATAGTAGTAGACTCCATTATGAGGAGTGTCGTACTGCTTCGACAGCTTTTGTGTTTGCGGCCACTAGGGCAATTTGGTGAGAGTTTGTCGACGGAGGTAGCCTGGATGTAGAGTCTCGGCCTTCGGGATCGATGGTGGTTCAACACCTTATATAGCTAGCGCCTGCAGTGAGATTATGATTAGAGCGGCAAAGGGAAAGTGAGCGGTAGTTGCGAGAGATATCTTTAGCCCTTAGGAGATTTTGTTTATGATATTATGGTGGGTACATGTTAGGTGCTATGCGGATAGCATTGTGTTAAGTGTGAATTAGAAAACATGGTTAGTTGAAAGGATAAGTATGGGGTCATGGAAGGTGTGAACCTTAGAATAGTACACGTTGAGACCTTAGATGTAAGGCTGTCTTGAGAAAAGGATTTTACGGTTAATCTTTGTCGAAACACTTGGTATGCGTGAAATGTTTTGAGGGATATTTTCCTTGGGATGTGTAAGGTGAAAGAGGTAGCTTTCATGACTTGGATAGGTAAGATTGTTCGGATCGGGAACAAGAGTTTGGTGCGATTATGGGTCGGGTTGAGGACCGTTCGCGGGTCAACCCGCGGCCGAAAGGAGATGTGGTCAATTTGTGGTGGTCGCTTTGTGATAGGATTACGAGGTGTTAGGTCGAGTTAGTTAACCATCGTGCGAGTTCGAGGATGCGTTCGACCGATAGTCGGTGATGAGGTCAGCCCGTCGTCTTCAGCGGGACTATTTACTCGGCGGAGGGTGGCGATATGTTATATATCGGGAAGGTTGTAAGGCTGCGGGATTCCTACTTTTTATGACGAGCGGTGGAGCCCAATTTTTCGCTATGTCTTTTGTATGCGAAGGTGTTACGAGGCGGGGTTGGAACTCGGTGAGTCTCGATGTGCATTCACCTCGGGCGAGAAGAACAGCGTTTTACCGGATAGTTAAGAATAGGTTGCGGGCGATGTTTTGATTTCAGGGGTAGCCGTGAGGATTGTGTGCCTCTTGGGTAAGTGAGTTTTATGATAGCTACCTTTACTGTATTCGGATGTCGCCTTATGAAGCCTTGTATAGGCGGAAATGTAGGTTGCCGATCGATTGGTTCAAGGTTGGCAAGGTTCAGATAGTTGGTCCCTACTTGTTTCACGGGATGTGGATAGGGTGAAGCTTATCCGGAGGAAATTGTTAGCAGCTCGAGTCAGCGAAACGTGAGTACGTTTATTAGGAGAGTTCGAGTTACGAGGAGAATGCGGCGAGTAAGGGAAAGAAGTGAACATATGTTATGAGAGCGGAAGTGGTCATTCTGTTGTGAAGATGCGAAGGAGTATCGTTTGATCATGGGTGAGAGCTTTTGAGATGATTGAGGTGATTCCTCGTTAGCATGAAATGGAGTTTGCGCGCACATGTTATATTACGGCCATTGGTGGCATGATCGGTTTTGTAAGTGTAGTAGTGGAGACTACTGGCGCATATGTATGTTTAGAGACTTAGAAGGAACATTCGGAATGAATGTTTCTAAGGAAGAATGTTATACCCGTAGTTCCGTGGTATGTATGCGAGGACATACGTGCGAGAATCTGACGTAAATATTGGAAAGAAAGGAAGATGTGATTTTTTCGGAAAAGTTTAGGTTTTGTGAAGAAAAAGGTTCGTTAATGGGAATTGGATTCCCAGTTTGGTATTTGAACTTCTCGGATTATATTAGAATTTTGAGATTTTATTTTGGAAATGGCCACGTGGGGCCACGGGAAAATTTACGGTTTTGTAGGGCCCGCTTTGTTTTTGAGGTTTCGGCTTTTTGGATATTTTGGAAGGCGTAATATTTTGATTTAATCGGGGCGACACGTGTCACCAATGTGGCCATGTGGGCCGAAATGGTGTGACAAGTGGCTAGCCACTTGTCACTACTCACCTGGCCGAAATGGCCTTACACTTGGCACCCGATTTCGTTGGCCATGTGGTGTGGTGGGACCACACACATGGCCCAATCTTGGCCATACACTTAGATGGATCTTGACCTCCATTGTTCTATAAATAGACCCCTTGGTTGATGAATAAGTTCATCTCCAGAAAGCTTCCAAGAGCAAAATACTTCCCTCCTTTGTATTGGTTTCGTCCACCCCTCCCCTTGTGTAGAATACTTGGTGTATTGTGGTATAATTCCAAATACACTAGCCTAGTATCCCTAGTAGTATTCCAAAGTTGTTTAAATACTAGGAGCAGGAAATCCTACTTTATTAGAAAGTCATGAAATGAAACCCTAGAAAAACCTTCATAGCTTGGTTGAAGTGTTTAGAGAAGTTGTTTAGAAACTTCTAAGGTCGCTTGGAGCGGGTTGGAGCGTAAGGACTTGGAGCTAAACGTTGCTCGGGATCGACATTTAATCTTGGATAATTTTGGGCTTATCGAGGTAATGATTTATGCCACCTATTGTAATTGGATATTACATGTTGTAGTAATGTATAGTTGAGTATACTATATTTAGAATGAGTATTGAATTTGTATTTACATAGGGCTGTATTCTGATCGTATTGTATTATTGTGAAGCGATTTGAACACGTCCGGTTAGGCGTGTAATCCTCAGGGAGTTATTGGCACAGTAGCGGGCCTTGTTAGGAGGAGATTTATGTGATTTCGGGGAGGTCTGCCGAATTTTACGTAGAAAATGGAACGTGTGTTTAGAAGTTAATAGGCGTTTGTGGCCTATATAGGTGGAAGTACTACGAGTAGCGTATTACTTGATGAGTGGAAAAGGCTAGCGGGTTCTGATCTTGTGGGCGTTTTGCTTATTATCGATAATCGTCGCGAGGTATGTGAACCTCTTCCTATCCTTTCTAGCATGATGTTTTGTAAACTATGTAGTACGGTGAGCGTACATGTGCTAAGTGTTTTGGTTGGTTTAAACATAGGGTGTTATAATAGCTTTATGGGAAGTTAGTTATAACGACTTTATGTAGGTAAAAGAATGGTTTATTGATTAGAAAGTTAAGAGACTTGATCTTCAAAGATAAGAGACTTGACTTATAGGCGACTTGATTTTGAAAGTTAAGAGACTTGATCTTCAAAGATAAGAGACTTGACTTATAACGACTTGTTTCGGAAAAGAGAAGTAACTTGATTTTAAGTATAGGTTACTTATTTTGAAAAGAGTACATTATTTGGGTTTTAAAAGAATACTTATGGTTGTTTTAAAAGGAAAGAGACTTGTAGAATTGAAGAGTTTTGGTTTAGAACATAAAGTGTTATAACGACTTTATGGGAAGTTAGTTATAACGACTTTATGAAAACAAAGGAATGGTTTTATCATTGGTTTTAAAATGGTAATTTGACTTTAAAGGGAGAAGTGTTTTGGTCTAAAAGGAAGGCATGTTATTGTCTTAATTTGGTTTAAAAGGAAAGTCTGGGCGTTGTTTTGGTTTAATTAAAATATTAGTCACTTTATTTTCTTATACTACGGGTATTGTGTGACTTTTGTGAAATGCGTATCTTTTAAAGAGTTAATGTATAAAGTACTTTGGGGATAAAAACCCGATCTTGTTAATCATATAGTAGAAAGTACCTTGTGTGTATAACTTGATTGTGTTGGTTTGTGATAGCCTTGTAATACTTTCTTGTTGATTTGTTAAGTAAACATGCTAGGATACTACGTGTGTTAGTATCTTGTGATGTTTGTGTAAAGGGGTTTCCGATCGCGCTTAAGTTGTTTAACTATCAGTAGTTATGTTGGTATTATCTTGCTCGCCTTGACATGTTTAGGAGGTTAAGGCGCCCTCCGATGCGGGGTAGACTCGGTGATGCAGGACCATGATTCGAGAATACCTCAATGCGGGTCGGGGACCTATGCGAGCTACGAGTTCGTGTTAGTGTGCGGCCTTTATGGTCATGCGATGCATGTGGCCATGCGGCTGCGAGTCCAGCGGATGCCGGGAGTAGCTACCCTCGATGCGAGGTTATACCTCATGCGGGCCTATGAGGTTGGCCTATCGCGGGCTGCGAAGAGTTCGAGGGCTAGACGCGCATTGGATATTGCGGCGTGTGACCGGCTTTGATCATGTGACGATCTAGACATATCTCATGATCTGATTTATGACCTTGTTAGTACTATGGGTGTTAGTAGTCGGCTATGCCTTACTTACCACATGCGGTTTTATTATGACACGAGTGGGACACGTGTTCATGTACTCCTTGAATGTTTTATATCATGGATCGCCGTGATGAGGAAGGTATTCCACGGGCATGAGTGATGTTGTGGGCGTGAGACCCATTGTTATATTTGAGTAATGACTTTGAGGCATGAGTCACGACTTAACATGACTATTTATGTATTGTGGATGTAGTTTGGTTATCATACATGTCTCGCTTTATATAGACTATTATGATTTCATTTCTGATTTTTACAAGTTTCACATACTTGGTACTGTTATCTTGACCTCGCCGGGGCTGCGTTCATCTGCGGTAGGTACATCGGTTGTGGATCCGCGCTCTTAGGATCACAGTTTAGCTTTTTGGGAAGCTCCGTTTCTCCGGAGGCTTGTCTTTGGTATAGTCCCCTGTCAGTGTAGTTACTTGTACATTCAGGGGTATGGCGGGGCCCTGTCCCGTCATAGTTATGGTTACATTCTTAGAGGTCTGTAGTACTTTTGTGGGCAGGGTTGTAAAAGGATTTAACTGTTCAGGTTGATATATATATGTATATATTTCAGGAAGGTGACCGTTTTGGTTAGCCTAGTTCATGCTTTATGACTTGTCTCATGTTTTAGTTTTTTTTATTTCCGCTGATTTTCTCTGATGTTGTATCACTAGGGTGCCCGGGGTAAGGCACCAGTCACGGGCCCGGGATTGGGTCGTGACATTTATACCTTTACAAGCCCTTAAAATTTCCAATATTCAAAGTCGCTCCTTAGAAATTCTTAGCTCCTTTCCTTTACGCTCCAATCCGCTATTTGAAGTCTCTAGAAGTTCACAACCAACTTCTCTTCAATTTCCAATCAAAACCTATGAAAATGCCTTAGGTTTTCGCCTTGCGACTAACGTGAAAATGCCGTTTTTCCGAGATCTTTCTATTGATATATCCTTACAATACCCTTAGGGACCTTGGGTTTAAGTCTTATGAATAATGGATCAAAACTACAAAAATTTTGTGTGGAAGGGAGGGTGAACCCGAGAGCTACTACAATGAACAAGAATGTGTGAAATTTTTCTAAGTGTTTCAAGAGCTTGTCTTGCACTAGTGTGGTATATAAAACACAATGGAGGGTCAAGATATCAACACTTGAGTGGCTAGGATGAAGGACAATTAATGTTAAGCCAAGTGGACAAGTTGACAAGTCAACAATCTCAAGCTAGCAAGACTTGTTCATATTCAATGGTCAATGACCATTTTACCCTTGCAATTTTCGACCAAGACCATGTGGGCGAGGTTCCACATGTCGCCCTCTCATTCGTCCATAAAATTCTGTAACCCTCGTGGGCCCCGAAAAACGTAAAATTCCTCGGGTGGGCCCCACGTGACCAAATCCGTAAAAATAAATTTCCATAATGTTAATAAGTTCCATACTCTTCAAATAATGCATTTTGAGAATTCAATTCTCAACAACGAACATTTTTCCTTTCCGACGTTCGGAAGATTTTCCGTCGGAACAACAATTCTTCCTTTCGTACCAATTTCCAAGTCTTGATTCCTTACATATATTCTCTTATACATGTCCTGGACTTACGGGGTGTAACACTTGTCTTGCTACTAGTGTGTATATATAACACAAGGAAGGGTCAATATTATAACAAATGTGAGGCTAGGATGAAAAACACTTGGATACTACACAAGTGGCAAGTTGACAAGTCAACAATCTCAAGCTAGCAAGACTTGATCTTCTACCATGGTCAATGACAATAATACCCTTGCATAATTTCGTCCAAGACCATGTGGGGGGAGGTGCCACGTGTCGCCCTCCCATTCGTTCATAAAATTTCGTAACCCTCGTGGGCCCCACAAAACGTAAAATTCCTCGGGTGGGCCCCACGTGACCAAGTCTGTAAAAATAAATTTTCCATAATGATAATACATTCTATAGTCCTCAATTAATGCATTTTGAGAATCTAATTCTCACCAATGAACATTTTTCCTTTCCGACGTTCGGAATATTTTCCGTCGGAAAAACAATTCATTCTTTCATACCAATTTTCAAGTCTTGTGTTCTCGCGTCTATTCTCTTATTCACGTCCTGGAATTAAGGGGTGTAACACTAAGGATCGACTTGTAATCTTGGAATATATTTGGTCTAAATGAGGTATAATCTTCGTCTTACTATTGTAATTGAAGATACCATGTTATGATAAGTTAGAAATGAGCATGTGATATATGTTATGAAGATTGATAAGTGTTATGGAATTTTAGAAGCTCAAAACCGAAAATGGCATGTTAGCCGTTAAGATTGTAATTCAAGTTAACTATTAATTACGATCGTCGTATGTTATTGAGAGAAGGGAATATAGTTGTTGTAATTGTTATTATGTATATAACATGTTGGAATAACAACTTGGATTGAAAAGGAATCAAACGGAAATTGACATTGTTGTAGGCATGGATTGTAGCCGAGAATTGCACTTATTATTGGACAGTTTTATATTGATTGTGAGGCAGAATTTTACATGTCCTATTAGGCGTGTAATCCTCTTTGTATTTGCTGAATTGTTGGGCCTTAAATGTGACGTTTGGTTATTGATTTTCGGGCCTTGAAAAAGGTGGAAAAGTACGTAGAAACAAAGGAAGTGTTGTTCGATTTTCCGTAAAATTTGGTGACTTTACACTTAGAATATTCTACGTTTGAAGCAAGAGGTTAATGGACGTATTATGACCATTATAGGTTGAAGTACTACGTATAGCGTATTCTACTTAAAAGATGGAATAGCTATCAAGGTTAAAGTACTTTGGAGCATTTTGCTACTTGTCGATAATCGTCGCGAGGTATGTGAACCTCTTCCTTCTTTTGACATGATTCTATGTATCGAATATACGTGTGGTGCTATTCATGATTCCTTCTACTCTTAGAAGTTAAGAGGTATGTATGTTGATTTACTCTATGTAAAGGTTACGTCTAAATTATCCTAAGTTCTTACCAAGTCTTATGGGGGATGTTAGTAAGAGTCGTTAGGAAGTATTTGGAGTCAAGTTGACTTTGCTAAGTTACTGCACGAATGAGAATAAGTACCGAACAAGCCATTGCAGCGTTAATAAAGTAAAATGTATCGGCAATCAATTAAATTAAAATGAGTAGAATTCTCCATCTGCATAGAAGCTAAGATAAGACAAAATTGTATTACATTTCCTAGATCATGGTTACTTGAATAAGATCGTTATAAACAAGTATAACTTATTCACAACTCACAAAAGTATATGTTACTTAATTTAAAAGAGTTTACGTTATGAAGTTTTAAGACTATGAACCTTAAATTCTTAAAGTGTTAAGAGACTTTATTTTTCAAGTTATGGGACTTGATTCTTAAAGGAAGGAATGACTTGATTTAAAAGTATAGAATACTTGATTTGGGAAACGCATATGTAACTTAATTTCTTAAAGATAAGAGACTTGATATTCTAAGTTAAAGAGACTTGATATTCTAAGTTAAGAAACTTGGTTTCTAAAAGTAAAGAGACTTGACGTATTTTGAAAGCTATGTAACTTGATTTGAAAGTATAAGTCTCTTGGTTATAAAAGGAAAGAATTTGTCTAAGACATAAAGAGTTATAACGGCTTTATGGGAAGTTGGTTATAACAACTTTATGGAAAGTTAAAAGAATGGGTTTTCTCTAGTAATGTAAACAAATAGATGACTTGAAATAAAGAAGGGCAATTTGATTTAAAGGCATCAATTGCTTAAATATTTTTAAAGTGAAAATCACTTGGATTAGAAGCCTAAAAATGTATTTCTAAAAGTAAAGTGACTTGTTTTGAAGTGTAGACAAGCCTTGATACTACGGGTGTTAGTATCTTGGGGGGTTATACGAGAAAGAGTCATCTTTGAAAGGATAAAGGTACGTAGTACTTTGGGTTAAATTCCCGGATTCTATAATGACATGTTAGTGCCTTAAGTAAAATAAACTGAGAGTGTATATAAATAAGGTTAATAAGGAGTTAGGGGATTTCTTAACTTGCTTATGATATGTATGATAAGCCGGTAGAGCTTATGTTATGTATGATAAGTCGGTAGTGCTTATGTTATGTATGATAAGTCGGTAGTGCT
The DNA here is from genome assembly GCA_029844215.1 of Przewalskia tangutica. Taxonomy (NCBI): domain Eukaryota; kingdom Viridiplantae; phylum Streptophyta; class Magnoliopsida; order Solanales; family Solanaceae; genus Przewalskia; species Przewalskia tangutica. Next base: position 39,667,120 of record CM056725.1, on the reverse strand, counting down.
TATGTTATGTATGATAAGCCGGTAGTGCTTATGTTATGTATGATAAGCCGGTAGTGCTTATGTTTAGCCGGTTGAGCTAGGTTATGTAATTCTTACGGGGTAAACCCCCGGGCTACTACTTATTCCATGGATTTGCTACCCATGATGCGAGTGCGGCGTTTGTACACATTGCGGGCCCACCGGGCCCATGCGGGTGAAATAGTCTCATGCGAGACGGATGTCACAACCCGACCACGGGCCCGCGACTGGTGCCTTACCCCGGGCACCCTAGTGATACAACATCAGAGAAAAACCAGCGGAAATAAAACATACAGATATGAAACAAGATAAAAGAAAACAGGCTAACCAAAACGGTTTCCTTTTTGCATATATATACAGAAATTTGAACAGTTACATCCTTTACAACCCTGCCCACAACAGTACTACAAACCTCTAAGAGTGTAACAACAACTATGACGGGACAGGGCCCCGCCATACCCCTAAATGTACAAGAACCTACAACTCAGGGAAACATACCAAAAGATAAGCCTCCGGAGAAACGGAGCTTCCCAATACGTTGAACTGTGATCCTATGAGCGAGGATCAACAACCGATGTACCACTACTTGCGGCATGAACGCAGCCCCCCGAAGGAGGTCAGTACAACAGGTACCAAGTATGTGAAACTGAAAATACTGTAAATGAAATCATAGTAGTCTATATAAAACAGGAGACATATATGATAACCAAACTACAGTACATAATATGTAAGCAGTCACGTCAAGTCAGGGACTCACGCCCTCAAAGTCATCACTCAAATATAACTATGGGTCTCATGCCCGCAACATCAATCATGCCCGTGGAACACCTTCCTCACTGCCGGCAGTCTACGATAACCACACCAAGGAGTACACATGAACACCAGGTCCCACCTGTGTCATAAAAACCGTACGGGGCAAGTACGAAGGCTAACTACCAGATACTAGAGCCGCATCATCAACTGACCGGGGCAAGTACGAAAGCCAACTACCAGATACCAAAGCCGTACCAACAAATCTATATAACCATACCACGGCGACCTGGGGCAAGTACGAAAGCCAACTACCAGATACCACCTGCGCCACGTAGTTGGTCGAGGCAAGTACGAAGACTAACTACCAGATACCAAGCCGGAATCACGAGACTTCGTCACAAAACTGAACGGGGCAAGTACGAAGGCTAACTACCAGATACCAAGCCGAATCAGCCACGACCTCGGGGCAAGTACGAGAGCCAACTACCAGATACCAAGCCGAATCATTAAACCTCATGGAGAGCTAGTCCATGGAATAATAATCACAGAAGCGTACCCGTGGAATGCTCCGTCACTGCCGGTACGTCCAAGTAAGATCATAACAAATCAGCCGGCCCTCCATCGAGAGACGCGGTGGTATAGAAATACAATACTAGCACGACAAGGCTATCACACGCAAACATAGGCAAGTTACACACAACTCAAGGTACTTTCATTTTATGCCAAAGTCCAGGTTTTAACCCCAAAGTACTACGTACGTTAAATTCTTTTTAAAAGATCCATTTCTTTTACAAAGGTCACCCAATGGCCGTATTATCAAAATAGAGTGACTAACATTTTAAGTAAACCAAAACAACTTCCATACTTTCCTTTTTAAACCAAATTAAGAAAATACTATGCCTTCTTTTTAGACCACAACACTTCTCCTTTTAAAGTCAAGTTACCATTTTAAAACTAATGATAAAACCATTCTTTTGTTTTCATAAAGTCGTTATAACTAACTTCCCATAAAGCTGTTATAACACTTTATGTTTTAAACCAATTTAAGACAAAACCATGTCTTTCTTTTAAACAAAAACTCTTGATTCCTCAAGTCTCTTTTCTTTTAGAAATCAAGTTCCTTACTTTGGAAATTTAAGAAAATTAATGCTTGTTTATAATGATTCTTATTAAAGCAGCCATGATCTAGGAAATGTAATACAATTTTGTCTTATCTTAGCTTCTATGCAGATGGAGGTTTCTACTGGTTTTAATAGTAATTAATTAGTCAATACATTTTCCTTTATTAACGCTGCAGTGGTTTGTTCGATACTTATTCTCATTTCCGAAATCAATATAATATTATTCCTTTTAAAACCCAAGTACCCATTTCTCATAAAAGCGGTTTCACAACTGTTTAACACAAACCAAGTCCTTAATATTTCACATCAAGTCATTTATAAGTCAAGTCTCTTATCTTTTAAAAACCACAAACCATTTCTTTACCTACATAAAGTCGTTATAATTAACTTCCCATAAAGCCATTATAACACTTTATGTTCTAAACCAACCAAATTCATTTATCACACGTACGTCTACCGTACTACATAGTTTACAACAATCATGCTAGAAAAGATAGGAAGAGGTTCACATACCTCGCGACGATTATCGACAAAAAGCAAAAGCTCCAAAATCAGTAACCTGCAACTCCTTTCCACCCTTTAAGTAGAATACGCTACTCGCAATACTTCCACAAAAGGCCACAAAACGTCTATCAACTTCTCGATCTCTTGTAGAATATTCTAAATACAAGATTCCTTATTCTACGGAAAATTGGTAGCACCTCCCCGCATGACCACATAAATCTTCTCCTCTATCAAGGCCCGCTACCGTGCCAACAACTCGAGGGTTACGTCTAACGGACGTGTACAACACCGCCACAATAATACTACAAGTCTCTGTAAATACGGTCAATGTAAATCTGATTCAATTCTTTATAATTATTCTTCCAATATATCTTATACTCAATTCTAAAATACTACAATATGTAAAATCCAATTCTGATAGGGGACAAAGATCATTACCTCGATAAGCCCAAAATTATCCAAGATAATAAGTCGATCCTGAGCAACGTTTAGCTCCAAATCCTTACGCTCCAACCCGCTCCAAGCAACCCTTAGAAGTTTCTAAACAACTTCTCTTCAAGATTCAACTCCAAAAAGTGAAGAACACTTAGGCTCAAACTATGGCAAGTTTCGGCCAAGGTAAGGTTTCTAGGCTAGGGGTGTGAAATATTTTCCAACCCTTGGTATACAATCTTCCTAACACTCTAAGGAAGAACACTTAAAAATTTAAGAATTTTTGGACAATTTTTGCTCAAGAATCAAGGCCAAAGCCGAGAACTACAAAGGAAAGAGAGGGAGTATTTTGCGTTGGAAATTATCTAAGTGTGGATGAATAAAGTCTTGAAATCAAGGGGGGTATTTATAGAGAAATCAAGGGTCAAGATCATAGCAAGTGTGTGGTGAAGATTGGGTCCAAGTGTGTGGGTAATTTGCCAACCAAATGTCCACCACAAAAATGGGACAAGTGGCTTGCCACTTGTCCCCCACAAAAAAATGTCCAAGTGTCCATCAACCATTCGGCCACCATAGCCACATGGGGGTGACACGTGTCGCCCTCCTACACGTCCAAAATATTTTATCTTCCGAAAATATCAGTAATGCCAAAAATCTGAAAAAATAAAGTGGGCCCCACAAAACCGTAAATTTCCTCCCGTGGGCCCCACGTGACCAATTCCGGAAATAAAATTCCATAATTCTCAAATATTCCAAAAAGTCCGAATACCGAATCCGGGAATCCAATTCGCTTTAACGAACCTTTTTCCTTCACAAAATCCGGAACTTTTTCCGTCGAAAAATCACATCTTTCTTCCTTTCCAATTTTAAGGTCGTATTCTCGTACGTACGTCCTCACATACATACCCTGGAACTACGGGGTATAACAGCGGATGACCTCATTGCGGTTCTATAGGACCTATGCGGGTGAAATAGTCCCATGCGAGGCGGATGACCTCATTGCGGGTCCACAGGACCTATGCGGGTGAAATAGTCCCAGGAGTAGGATTGCCAAATGATACTATGGGCAGGTGACCCTAAGTTGATCATAAGCTTCCTATTTTTATGCAGTATACCCTTATGGGCAGATTTATGTGACTTTATCGGGTCCCAGATTGGGCCGGGCAGTATACCTTTATGGGCAGACTTATGTGACTTTATCGCGTCCCAGATTGGGCCGAGCAGTATACCTTTATGAGCAGACTTATATGACTTTATCACGTCCCAGATTGGGCCGGGCAGTATAGGCGTCCCTCCATAAAGGGTCGTATTATGTTATGAAAGATAAGTAAGTTGTCACGACCCGTTCCGGGGCCCGTGACTGGTGCCTTACCCGGGCACCCAAGTAGACATACATCAGAGTAATCAGCGGAATATAAAACAAAACATGAAACAAAATGAAGTGAGAAACAGTTTTTCTGAGAAAAGTTGCCTTCTGGCATATATATAAACATAAAACTTGAACTCGAACATTTACATCCTTTTTACAAACTCTGCCCATGCATGATTTACAGGACCTCAAGAGTTTTATAACAACAACGACGACAGGGCGCCATACCACGAATGTAAGTACCTACAATGATGACGGGGACTATACTAAAGATAAGACTCGGAGAAACGAGCTTCCCAAAACGCTGTGATCCATGGCGAGGATCGACGGCGGTGTACTCTACTGCGGCATGAACGCAGCCCCGAAGGAGGTCGAGACAACAGTACCAGTATGTGGCCAGAAATCAGTAAATGAAATCATAGTAGTCTATATAAAGAAGGAGACATGTATGATAACCAAACTACAGTTCACAATAAATAAGCAGTCAAGTCAGGGACTCACGCCCTCAAAGTCATCACTCAAATATAACTATGGGTCTCACGCCCACAACATCAATCATGCCCGTGGAATACCTTCCTCACTGCCGGCAGTCTATGATATAAAAGCACCAAGGAATACACATGAACACCAGGTCCCACTTGTGTCATAATAAAACCGTACGGGGTAAGTACGAAGGCATAGCCGACTACTAAAACCCACAGTACCAACAATGCTATAAAACTGTATCACGAGGTCTTTCTAGACCGCGCCATATGATCGAAGCGGGCTACTCGCCCTCAGTATCAATGTGCGCTTCAAATCCTGGAACTCACCGCAGCTCCGCATAGGCCACCTAGGCCCGCATGAGGTAATCCCCGCATCGAGGGTAGCTTCTCCTCGGCATCGTCCTGGACTTTCGTAGTCCGCATGGCCACATGGACCGCATGAGGTATCCCCCGCACACTAACCTGGAACTCTCGTAGCTCCGCATAGGTCACACAGACCCGCATGAGGTATCCCTCGCATCGGGGGGCAGCTTAACCCCCGGTATATCATGTCAAGAGGTGAGTGGTACAATACTAACATAACAGCTTATCGTTAAACAACAGAAGCACAATCAAGGGACACCCCTTTACACAAACATCACAAGACACTAACACACGTAGCATCCTAACATGTTTACTTATCAAACCAACAAGAAAGTATTACAAGGCTATCACAAACCAACATAGTCAAGTTGATCACATAAGGTACTTCCTATTTTATGCCAACAAGTTCGGGTTTTTATCCCCAAAGTACTTCATACATTATCTCTTTAAAAAAGATCCCTTTTCTTTCACAAGAGTCACACGATACCCGTAGTATTAAAATAGAGTGACTATATTTTTAAGTAAACCAAAACAATTTCCCGTTTTTAAAGACAAGTAACAACCTTTTTTTCCCAAGTTCAAGTTTGCCTAAGTTCAAAGACCCAAGTCTCTTATTTTCGAAAGGTTTCGTAGTTCATACTCTTAATCACTTAATAAAATAATTATCTTTTAAAACAATTCGAAAAACATATGCCTTATGTGTGAGTAGGTTATTCTTGTTCATAATAATCTTATTAAAGCAGCCATGATCTAGGAAATATCATTTTGTCTCATCTTAGCTTCTGTGCAGATGGAGGTTTCTACTGGTTTTAATAATACTTAATTAGTCAATACATTTCCCTTTATTAGCGCTGCAGTGGTTTGTTCGATACTTATTCTCATTTTTGAAATCAATACAAGGCGTTCATAAACAATTAAGTAAACCGTTCATTTTATCTCTCTTAAGTCGTTATACCTAACTTCCCATAAAGCTAGTATAACTCTTAAGCTTTTAAAACCAAGTATTACTCTTCTTTCAAAAACGATTCTTAATTCTTTTGAAATACTTCAAGATTCTTATTATTTAGACTCAAGTCAAAAGACATCGCAGTAAAACCACGTTCAGTTAACACACGTACGTCTACCGTACTATATATATTCTTTTAAAATATCATGCTCAAGAGGATAGGAAGAATCACATACCTCGCGACGATTATCGACAATTAGCAAAACGCTCCACCGCTATAACCCGACTAGCCTTGTCCACCTTTCAAGTAGAACATGCTACTCGCAGAACTTTCAACCTATAAATGTTATACCCCGTATTTCTGGAGTATGTACATAAGGGCGTACGTACGAAAGTTTAGCCTTAAAGTTAGGCCAAGTTCGAAAATTGTGCACAACTCGCTAAAAGAATCGTTTTCCGACGAAACGTTTCCACAGCTTTCGTAGGGTAAATTCCGGCTATGCCATTTCTAATTTTTGCGGATTTTTCCGAGAGACGAAACATTTTGGACCAACGGGAGGGCGACACTTGGCACCCTCCAATTGGTGGACTTGAAATCGTCCATTGGACGAATTGGACATGGAGTTGCACGTTTTTTGTGCCTTTGCACAAGTCAAGGATTAGGTAGGATATTTTGTGTAGTAGATGGATAAGGACACTTGCCCTAATCTTGGCCTTACACTTGCCTATCACTTGGCTTAATCTTGGCCATTGGTTTGACACTGCTTGAACTATAAATACTTCATTAGATGAAGAGTTCTTCATCCACAAATCAATTTCCAAGTCTTGAAAAATCCTCCCTCTCTCTAAAGCTTTTCGTCCAAAGCCTCCTACCCTCCCCTTTGAAGCTTGGCCGAGGCAACCCTCCCCTAGCCTAGCCGAAACCTACCCCCTCCCTTGGTAGAAAAGTTGCCTTCTGTATTGTTATAATGCCCAAAATACCTAGCCCAAATCCCTTAGTACTTAGTAGAAGTTGTGAAGAACTTCTAAGGTTTCTCGAGCTACCTGAGCGCATAACTTAGAGCTAAACCTTGCTCAGCGCGACTTTATCTAGGATATTATTGGGCTTACCGAGGTAAATAATCCTAACCCTCTTTTGAATTAGAGAATACATCGTAGTAGTATAAGAATAAGTATGAAATACTTAGAAGAATATCATGTATAGAATTGAACTGTTATCACAAAGAAGGGTTTAAAAGAAGAATAATCAAATTGTACTTACATAGAATGTTTTCATGAGACTTGAGTAGCTCACCGGTAGGGAAGATCGCCAATTTTCCGTAGGATATAGAACCCTGCTTAGAATCGTTACAAAGTAGTCAACGTTGATAGACGTGTCGACTATTATAGGTCGATTCTCATGCGACATATTCAACTTGGCGGTGGTTTTCACGAGAAGGTATGTGATTCTTCCTAAAGCAAGATATTTTACAATATATATGTAGTATAGACGCATACGTGTTAATCGAATAATACTTACGTGAATGCCTCACGCTTAAGCTCGAATAATACTTACAGAATGCCTCACGCTTAAGCTGAATAATAAAGAATGAAAGCATTTCAAAAGAATCTCAATCATTTTTAATGAAGAGAACTAATTGGTTTTAAATGAAGCTTAAGAGTTATACTAGCTTTATGGGAAGTTAAGTATAACCACTTAAGAATGATAAAAGAAACAGTTTGCCTATGTGTTTATAACGGACTTATATTGAATTGTGAAAAGAATAATAAGATGGTTTGATAAGTAGACATGATATGATGCTATGTGTGTTAGTGTCTTGTAACGTTTGTATAAGAGAGTATTCTTGTTGTGCTTATGTTGTTTAAAGATGCTGTTATGTTAGCGTACTCTCACCACCTCTTGACATATTACACGGGTTAAGCGCCTCCACGCGGTAGACTCGGCGATGCAGGACCATGATTCGAGAATACCTCATGCGGGTCCAAGGGACCTATGCGGAGCTACGGAGTTCCGTGTTAGTGATGCGGGTTATACCTCACGCGGTCTATGTGGCCATGCGGACTACGAGTCCAGACAATGCCGAGGAGTAGCTACCTCGACGCGGGTTACATACCCTACGCGGCCTATATGAGTGGCCTATGCGGACTACGGAGTCCGTGGATTAGGCTTGCATGGTGATACTACGCAATTGGCCTCGCTCGATCATTCGCAGCCTAGAAAAGACACATTACGATTTACCTATTGTTGCTCTTGTTTATGATGTGGCACTATGTGCGGTCCCCTTGGTTGTTTCATACATACTTGCAAAACTGATTTTAAAATGATATGTTTTCATTTAAGTATTTCACAGTTTCATATACTTAGTACCTGTTGTACTGACCTCCTTCGGGGGGCTGCGTTCATGCCGCAGGTAAGGGCAAGCAGGTGCTAGATCCGCATCCTTAGGATCTCTTACGTTGGTGTCTGAGCTCCATCTTTCCGAGGCTCTTTTGGGTATGATCTCCCGTTGTAGATAGTTTTGTATAGGTGGTATGGCGGGGCCCCGTCCCGCCATAGTTGTATATTTCCTTAGAGGTCTGTAGTCATGTTGTACAAAGATCGGATGTAAATCGCTAAACCATGTTTATATATATATCTTAAAGGCGACGTTTTCACATAAATCGTGGTCTTATTTTATAAACTATTTCATGTCTTGTTTTATATTTCCGCGATTACTCGATGTATGACTACTGGGTGCCTTAAGCACGACCGCGCCCCGAACGGGTCGTGACAAAAGTGGTATCGAGCGATTAATCCTCGGAAAGTGTCTACGCACCGTATCTAGTAGAGTTCGATTATCGGTGTGTTGTGCACCACACCAATAATCGTGGAGGCTATAGGATATTTAGGATTGGTTTCACTCTTCTTACTCGAGATCGTGCTTTAGCCGCGTGTTAAAGTCGACCCTCTAACGTATTCCTTTTAGAATAGCTTATGCCTCCACGTAAGGCAACCCGCCTGGGCAGGTGTCACGACCAACCGGTTCGTGGATCGTGCCTTACCCCGCACCCAAGTAGACATACATCGAGTAATCAGGAACAAACACAACAACATGAGATAACGTAGTATAAAACAATAATCAGGAAAACTTGCCTTTGGCATATATATAAATGACAACTTTTAACATGAATGCTTTAATCCTTTTTACAAACCCCGCCACAACAAGATTACATGCACTTCTAAGAATGATACGACAACAATGGCGGACAGTGGCCCCGCCAACCCCGAATGTAAACACCGACACGACAGGACTATACCACCGATAAGCCTCCGAGAAACGGAGCTTCCCAAACGCCGAATCGTGACTCGAGAGCTAGGATCAACGATCGTGTACCTCAACTCGCGTATGAACGCGGCCGGGCGAGGTCGATAACAGTACCGAGTATGTGAAACTAAAAATAAATATCGTAAATGAAATCATAGTAGTCTATACAAAGCAGAGACATGTATGATAACCAAACTACGCTTCACCATAAATAAGCAAATATGTTAAGTCGTGACTCACGCCTTAAGTCATCACTCAATTTAACAATGGGTCTCACGCCACAACATCAATCGTGCCTGTGAATACCTTCCTCACCGCCAGCTTTATGATATACAAGCACCAAGGAATACACATGAACACCGTGTCCCACCGTGTCCTAATAAAACAAGACAGGTAGGCACGAAGGCATAGCCGACTACTAACACCTACGCACTACAAGGTCATAAGTCGTGTCATGATATCCGCTCTGCACCGTCACATGATAAAAGCCGTCACCGCCCGCAGATCAAATGTGCGCGTCAGCCTCGAACTCTCCGCAGCCCGCATAGGCCGCCGATAGGCCCGCATGAGGTATAACCCCGCATCGAGGGTAGCTACTCCCGTAAGATCGCCCCGACTCGCACCGCACGGCCACAAGCGACCGCATGACCACAAGGGCCGACACTAACTCGAGCTCCCGTAGCTCGCATGGATCCCCGACCCGCATGAGGTATTCTCGAATCACGGTCCTGCATCACCGAGTCTACCCCAGACGGAGGCGGCTTAACCTCCGGAACACAAGTCAAGGTGAGTGGTACAATACCAACATAACGGCTGATAGTCAAACAACTTTAAGCGCAGTCGAGGGGAAAACCCCTTTACACTAACATCACAAGATACTAACACACGTAGCATCCTAACATGTTTACTTCTCAAATCAACAAGAAAGTATTTACAAGGCTATCACAAACCAATACAATAAAGTATTCACACAAGGTACTTTCTACTAACAAGTTCTGTATCTAACCCCAAAGTACTTCACACATTAAATCTTTAAAAGATCTGCTTTTTCACATAAGTCACACAATACCCGTAGTATAAAAATAGAGTGACTATCCTTTTAAGAAAACCAAAACTCTTACCTTTGTAAAATCAAGTAACAACATTATTTTCCAAACGTCCAAGTTTGCCTAATTTCAAATGTTCACGCTTTCTTATTTTAGAAAGGGTTCGTAGTTCATAGCTTTATTCATTTAAGAATATAATTCTCTTTTAAACAATCTGAGAAACATAAGCCTTATATGTGAGTAGGATATTCTTGTTTATAACAATCTTATTACAAAGACCATGATCTAGGAAATATCATTTTGTCTCATCTTAGCTTCTATGCAGATGGAAGTTTCTACCGGTTTTAATAATACTTAATTATTCAAAACATTTCCTTTTATTAACGCCGCAGTTGGTTTGTCGATACACATCCCGATTTCCAAAATCAAGAAAGCGTTCTTAAGCCGTTATACCTAACTTCTCATAAAGCTAGTATAACTCTTAAGTTCTCAAAACCAAGTATTACTTTCTTTCAAAACGATTTGAAAATCTTTTGAAATACTTCAAGTTCTTTATAATCCCACATCAAGCCGCTTATAAACAAATCATTTACCTTTTAAAACCACAAAGTGTTTTCTTATCTACATAAAGTCGTTATAACCAACTTCCCATAAAGCCGTTATAACACTTTATGTTTTAAACCAATCGAATACATTTAGCACATGACGCCTACCGCATACATAGTTCACACATATCATGCTAGAAGAGATAGGAAGAGGTTCACATACCTCGCGACGATTATCGACTAATAGCAAAATGCTCCGAGTACCTCGCCGCCGGCTACTCCTTAAGCCAAGTAGAACGCGCCACACGTAGTACTTCAACCTATACGGCCACAAGGCGCTTATTAACAACTAGATCTTATCGTAGAACATTCTACCGAAAATTCGACAAAGACTCTCCCCGCAACAACAGAAATCTCCTCCTCTATCGGGCCGCCATCAAGCCAACCGTGGGGTTTTACGCCTAATCCGACGTACAATTCTACCTCACAGAAAGCTACACAAGTCTCATCAGAATACAAATTCTATGTAATTACGGTCAAGACTTTCTTTCAAAAGGTTTCTTATTATTCGTGCTTAAGTCCAAGGACATTGCCACAACATTAAGTTCAAGACTATATATATAGTATACTTCAACTATATATTCCTACAACATGTAATATTCAATTACAATAGGGGGACAAGATAATTACCTCGATAAGCCCATAATTCTCCAAGAATAAATGTCGATCCTTAGCAACGCGTAGCTCCAACTCCGAGCGCCCAACCCGCTCTAAACCACCCTTAGAAGTTCTAACCAACTTCTACACAATACTCCAACTGACTATGGAGATTTTCCTGTGGTTTCGGTTTTGTGGACTGACGGGAAGTATAATAGTATTTCTGGCTTTTCAGATAGGTATAACCTTAGAATACTACAAGGTATACTACTAAGGTATTTGGGCATTATAACAATACTTGGAGAGTATTTCTATACCACAAAGTGGGTATTATACGAAAGCAACTAGCAGTGGGTACCCCACGGCTAGCACCTCAAAGGAGTGGTGTCTACCCGGCCTACCCCACTGTGGGGGACTCTCGCCAAGGGGAGAGGGGCTCTGGCCAAGACACTACACTGGGGGAAGGAAGAAGCTTTCAAGACTTAGGCAATTTTGTGAATGAATTAGTCTTCAAAGTGGGTATTTATAGTCAAGTGAAAGCCAACCAATGGCCAAGATTACACCAAGTGTTAGGCAAGTGTAGGGCCAAGATTCACCCATGTGTACCTAGCCAACTTGCACACAAAATATCTACCAAAAATATCTCCCACTTGCCTTCCCAAATCGCCCAAGCCGCCACCTTGCCCACCGCGAGAGGTGCCAAGTGTCGCCTCTCGTTGGTCCAAAATGTTCCGCCTCTCGGAAAAATCCGCAAAAATAAGAAAAGACATAGCCGGAATTTTCCTCGCAAGTTATGTAAAACGCTTTTAAAAAACGACTCTAACCGTGTCAGGCACAAATGCCATTCGGCTAAGCCACCTAGGCGGGTGACACGTGTCACCCTCCTATTGGCCCAAAATAAAACATCTTCCAAAATATCCACAATGGCCAAAATCTCAAAACAAAGTGGCCCTACAAAATCAGAATTTCTCCGTGGGCCCCACGTGACCATTTCCAAAATAAAATTCCATAATTCTCTAATATTCCAGAAGTCCGAATACCAAACTGGGAATCCAATTCCCATTAACGAACCTTTTTCCTTCACAAAACCGGAAACTTTTCCGTGGAAAATCGCCTCTTTCTTCCTTTCCAATCTTTCGTCAGATTCTCGCACGCACGCCCTCGCATACATACCCCGAACTACGGGTATAACATTCTCCTCCTTAGAAACATTCGTCCGAATGTTCCTTCTAAGTCTCAAAACAAACGCGCGCCAATATAGTTTTCACTACTATACTTACGAGAACAATCCTGCCATACCTGGCCATGGAAACACCTGCGCAAAACTTACATCTAAGTCCACGAGGAAACACCTCTACATCACCACAATTTATACTACTTTTGTCACTTTGTCGCGAGCCTTGCTCCAACGACCCAACAAATGGTACCGGGCTGCATGCGATCATCAAGCCGCCGTCAGACACTAATTCTTACCACATTTCCGACATCGCTTTAGTATCCAAAACTCGGTTACTATCCCTAACGTGGTCATCATTAATCGGGAACATTCGATGGATCTTCGATACTTTCCGAACATAACAATACGAAGACCGGACGCCCTTCCTCCTAAGTCGGACGGCAAATGCTAACATATAGGCAACTCGCCTATTCTTCACATGAACTCACAAAGGCCCAAAGTAACTCGCTAAGTTCCTTCGCTTTCCAAAACTCGCCACACTCGTCCGGTGGTACTTTCAAGAAGACCGACCGTCAACTCAACTCTAAGCGCCGCCGATTATCCGCACGATTCCTCCGAGCCGCCGTAACTTCTTCTAGACAAGCTTCACTATCCACAATCACCGGAACAAGCTCAACCAACTATTCAACCCCCGCCAACATCGAACCAATCGACCGGCACTTGCATTTCTGCTTACAAGGCGCCACAAGACGACATCCGAACACCAAATGGTAGCTTAAACACTTCAACCGAGACAACGATCTCACAAATACCCCGAAATCAAAACACCGCCCGAGGGCGAATGCGACACGGAGACTCACCGAAGTTCCTAGCCCCGCTCGTACAAACTCCCAGAAGAGAAACAGCCGCACTGGCTCCACTCGTCTCATAAGGTGAAGGTAGGCACCCTGCAACCTCACAACCTTTCAGATAACATCAACACCGCCGAGGGAACGACTTCGACCAAGAACACGATAGTCGCTTCATCGCCCGACCACCGGTCGAACGCATCCACGAACTTGCACGTGGCTAACTAAACACGGGCCTAACACCTCATGACCCTAACACAAAGAGGACCACCACAACCGACCCCACCACTAAACCTACCGCGGTTGACCCGCACGTAGCCTCAACCCGACCGCAAGGCGAAAATACCATCTCCCGAAGGAACAATCTTACTAAACACGTTACTTAAAACCTAGCGGTCTTCTTAGCTCAACTACCCTCTTTCATTTCATACTACTTAGGGACTTATCCCAAACACACCACGCGGCACTATGCACTCCTATAAGGGTCAAACATAAACATACGCCTCTACCCGAGACGGCCTTACCTCTAAGGTCTTTGCGATAAAGCTCTAAGGCTCACACTTTCTATCCTCCAAAATCTTACTGCTAACCCACCATGATTTCTAATCACAACTAACACATCGCTATCGTAACATAGCACTTAAGGTATACTCACCTTGAAAGTTACCGAAGGACCTTGCCGCCCGCCCTCTTCTCGTTTCGTTAACCCGCCGATCTCTACGCTACCGCCGCGCATAAGCCCGCATACGTGCCATGCCAAGCCCAATCAAGAATTACTTTGCACAACCCTTTCTTAGGTAGTCATCAAGACCCGCGTACATCCAGATACTCTCCGTAGCCAAATCCATGGCTAGTAACAGTGGTTGCCTCTTTGCAATCTATATTCTCTGCTCCCTGGCCGTGGAACCAAGGTTCACATACCATGGCCGCAGAGGAACCGCCGCCGCCGTGCTTTAAACTCTGCTGGGGCTAGTGACGTCGCAGAAATCCCCGAATGAAGCACTACCCTAGGTAATGATTGGGCCCGTGCCCTCGCAACCCTCTGAACTCTACTCGCAGCTCCCTCGGCTGCCTTGCCCTCCTGGGCCCGGGTTGCCCTACGCGGAGGCATAACGGTAAGGGAAAGAAATACGCCGAGGTCTAACTTACAACACACTCTAAGGCACGATCTCAGAGTGAGAAGAATAGAAACCAATCCTAAATATCCTATAGCCTCCGGGACATTGATGTGGTGCACAACACACCGATAATCAAGACTTACTCGATACGGCTCAGACACTTTCCGAGGATTAATCGCTCGATACCACTTTTGTCACGACCAACCGGTTCGTGGATCGTGCCTTACCCCGCACCCAAGTAGACATACATCGAGTAATCACGAACAAACACAACAACATGAGATAACGTATATAAAACAATAATCAGGAAAACTTGCCTTTCGCATATATATAAATGACAACTTTTAACATGAACAGCTTAATCTTTTTACAAACCCCGCCACAACAAGATTACTGCACTTAAGAATGATACGACAACAATGGCGATGTGGCCCCGCCAACCCCGAATGTAAACACCGACTACGACAGGGACTATACCACCGATAAGCCTCCGAGAAACGGAGCTTCCCAAACGCCGAATCGTGACTCGAGAGCTAGGATCAACGATCGTGTACCTCAACTCGCGCAGATGAACGCAGCTTCAAGGAGGTCGCATAACAAAATCGAGTATGTGAAACTAAAAATAAATCAGAATGAAATCATAGTAGTCTATACAAAGCAGAGACATGTATGATAACCAAACTACGCTTCACCATAAATAAGCAAATATGTTAAGTCGTGACTCACGCCTTAAGTCATCACTCAATTTAACAACGGGTCTCACGCCCACAACATCAATCGTGCCCGTGGAATACCTTCCTCACCGCCAGCTTATGATATACAAGCACCAAGGAATACACACGAACACCGTGTCCCACTGTGTCCTAATAAAACAAGACAGGTAAGCACGAAGGCATAGCCGACTACTAACACCCACGCACTAACAAGGTCATAAGTCGCGGTCATGATATCTCGCTCTGCATCGTCCACATGATAAAGCCGTCACCGCTCGCAGATCAAATGTGCGCGCCTAGCCCCGAACTCTCCGCAGCCCGCATAGGCCGCCGATAGGCCCGCATGAGGTATAACCCCGCATCGAGGGTAGCTACTCCCAAGATCGCCCCGACTCGCACCGCACGGCCACAAGCGACCGCATGACCACAAGGGCCGCACACTAACCTGGAGCTCCCGTAGCTCCGCATGGATCCCCTGGACCCGCATGAGGTATTCTCGAATCATGGTCCCAGACCGCCTGAGTCTACCCCGCAGACGGAGGCGCCTTAACCTCCGAACACAAGTCAAGGCGAGTGGTACAATACCAACATAACTACCGATAGTCAAACAACTTTAAGCGCAGTCGAGGGGAAAACCCCTTTACACTAACATCACAAGATACTAACACACGTAGCATCCTAACATGTTTACTTCTCAAATCAACAAGAAAGTATTTACAAGGCTATCACAAACCAATACAATAAAGTATTCACACAAGGTACTTTCTACTAACAAGTTCTGTATCTAACCCCAAAGTACTTCACACATTAAATCTTTAAAAGATCTGCTTTTCACATAAGTCACACAATACCCGTAGTATAAAAATAGAGTGACTATCCTTTTAAGAAAACTAAAACTCTTACCTTTGTAAAATCAAGTAACAACATTATTTTCCAAACGCCCAAGTTTGCCTAATTTCAAATGTTCACGCTTCTTATTTTAGAAAGGTTTCGTAGTTCATAGCTTTATTCATTTAAGAATATAATTCTCTTTAAACAATCTGAGAAACATAAGCCTTATATGTGAGTAGGATATTCTTGTTTATAACAATCTTATTACAATGACCATGATCTAGGAAATATCATTTTGTCTCATCTTAGCTTCTATGCAGATGGAAGTTTCTACCGGTTTTAATAATACTTAATTATTCAAAACATTTTTTATTAACGCTCGCAGTGGTTTGTCGATACACATCCCGATTTCCAAAATCAAGAAAACGTTTAAGCCGTTATACCTAACTTCCCATAAAGCTAGTATAACTCTTAAGTTCTCAAAACCAAGTATTACTTCTCTTTCAAAACGATTTCAAATCTTTTGAAATACTTCAAGTTCTTTATAATCCCACATCAAGCCGCTTATAAACAAATCATTTACCTTTTAAAACCACAAAGTGTTTTCTTATCTACATAAAGTCGTTATAACCAACTTCCCATAAAGCCGTTATAACACTTTATGTTTTAAACCAATCGAATACATTTAGCACAATGACGCTCACCGCATCACATAGTTCACACATATCATGCTAGAAGAGAGATAGGAAGAGGTTCACATACCGCGACGATTATCGACTAATAGCAAAATGCTCCGAGTACCTCAAGCCGTCGGCTACTCCTAAGCCGTAGAACGCGCCACACGTAGTACTTCAACCTATAAGGCCACGCGCGCTTTATTAACAACTAGATCTTATCGTAGAACATTCTACCGAAAATTCGACAAAGACTCTCCTCCCCGCAACAACAGAAATCTCCTCCTCTATCTGGGCCGCCATCAAGCCAACCAGTGGGGGTTTACGCCTAATCCGACGCACAATTCTACCTCACAGAAAGCTACACAAGTCTCATCAGAATACCCCTATGTAATTACAAGCCAAGACTTTCTTTCAAAAGGTTTCTTATTATTCAGTGCTTAAGTCCAAGGACATTGCCACAACATTAAGTTCAAGACTATATATATAGTATACTTCAACTATATATTCCTACAACATGTAATATTCAATTACAATAGGGACAAGATAATTACCTCGATAAGCCCATAATTATCCAAGTATAAATGTCGATCCTTAGCAACGCTTAGCTCCAACTCCGAGCGCCCAACCCGCTCTAAACCACCCTTAGAAGTTCTAACCAACTTCTACACAATACTCCAACTGACTATGGAGATTTTCCTGTGGTTTCGGTTTTGTGATCGACGGAAGTATAATAGTATTTCCGGCTTTTCAGATAGTATAACCTTAGAATACTACAAGGTATACGGCTAAGGTATTTGGGCATTATAACAATACTTGAGAGTATTTCTATACCACAAAGGGGGTATTATACGAAAGCAACTAGCAGTGTGGGGTACCCCACTACTAGCACCTCAAAGGAGTGGTGTCTACCCTCTACCACCCCACTGGGGGGACTCTCGCCAAGGGGGAGAGAGGGCTCTCGCCAAGACACTACACTGGGGGAAGGAAGAAGCTTTCAAGACTTAGGCAATTTTGTGAATGAATTAGTCTTCAAAGGGGGTGGTATTTATAGGTCAAGTGAAAGACAACCAATGGCCAATATTACACCAAGTATTAGCCAAGAGTAGGTCCAAGAATCACCCATGTGTACCTAGCCAACTTGCACACAAAATATCTACCAAAAATATCTCCCACTTGCCTTCCCAAATCGCCCAAGTGCCGCCCACCTTGCCCACTCGCGAGAGGGTGCAAGTGTCGCCTCTCGTTGGTCCAAAATGTTCCGCCTCTCGGAAAAATCCGCAAAAATAAGAAAAGACATAGCCGGAATTTTCCCTCGCAAGTTATGTAAAACGCTTCATTTAAAAACGACTCTAACCGTGTTGTGCACAAATGCCATTCGCCAAGCCACCTAGGCGGGGTGACACGTGTCACCCTCCTATTGGCCCAAAATAAAACATCTTCCAAAATATCCACAATGGCCAAAATCTCAAAACAAAGCTGGCTCTACAAAACCAGAATTTCTCCCGTGGCCCCACGTGACCATTTCCAAAATAAAATTCCATAATTCTCTAATATTCCAGAAGTCCGAATACCAAACTGGGAATCCAATTCCCATTAACGAACCTTTTTCCTTCACAAAACCTAAACTTTTCCGTGGAAAAATCGCTCTTTCTTCCTTTCCAATCTTTCGTCAGATTCTCGCACGCACGCCCTCGCATACATACCCCGGAACTACGGGTATAACAAAGCGGCAAGGCACCGAGGAGTCGCAGTGGGACACCTAGAGTCACGAGGCTCTGCCCGCCTATACCGAGACGCGAGTTCTACGACGCCGCCATCCCAAAGAGACTACAAGCCGCACCTCCCGTCCCACACCTGGGCGGAGGAGATAGGTACAAGGAGATGGCCCACTATTGGCTAGGATTGTGGCCGACACGAGGATAGGCCGACGCAGATTCAGCCCCACCCCTGCATTCGCGTTCACCCGAGGCGAGAGAGTGAGGCTACGAGACTTCCCGAGTCGTAGCCCGCCGAGTTTTACGGTCGAGGCCGAGGATGATCCGCAGGAGTTCATCCGCCGCCACAGAGGATTCTCGAGGGTGATCGTATGCCGAGACCGAGTCCGTGATCTTTGGTTCACATAGCCGCGTGATACCGCAGCCGATTGGTTTGATTCATGGAGTTATCCCGGAGAGCACGCGCCCGCCTACTGGGATGAGTTCTCGAGGCTTTCTCACTCACTTCTTGCCTCCACAGATGGCGAGGGCGCGGCCGATAGATTTTTACCGCCGAGGCAGAGGACGACCGTCGTGAGTACAATGTCGAGTTTGATTTATCGCTCGATATGTCCCGGTTGGTAGCAGATATGGAGGATAGGGTGCACCGCCACGCCACCGCTAGATGACTATATGGCCGAGTCATGTGCGGGTGTTTCTTCACCGGTATGGACATTACCCGCACGCAGCTCATGCTCTTGGATGTGAGAGCGAGAGACCGACGCCGACAGCAGCAGCAGTTAAGAAGACGGCAGGTCTTTTGGTGGCTATCGTGGTGGCGACCTCGCAGCAGCCTAGATTTGCACCACGCCTAGCTCGTGAGCACTCCCGCACCGCCCTCAAGACACCAGATATTCGAGGCGCACTGTGGCCCCAGGACTTCGTGACGCCCGTGAGCAGCAGAGGTATCGCCGACGACCACCTCGCCGTGGCCGATGCGTAGATCCCACTTCGGAGTTGTGGTGCTACGGAGCTTGTTTCGGGCCAGGCCGCAGGTCACTATGCGAGGAACCGTCCACCAAGGGCGGCTGATGGTAGGTGGTCACTATGTGTTCTTTCGCCGTCTTCTTCATCCTCGACAGCCTACTCGCCTCGGAGGGCAAGGTACTCATGACCACAGGTCGCGCAGAGGTCGTGGCGCGGTCCCGCTTCTAGCGGTCCTCGAATCGCATTTATGCTTTGTCCACCGACAGATCGTGAGGCCTCACCGATGTCGCCACAGTACCTTATCGCTTCGTTTGATGTTTATGCCTTGATAGATCCGGTTCTACTCCCCATATATCTCCCTTGTTGCTAGTAGGATAGGGATAGAGCTCGAGTCCATAGACCCTTTCGAGGTAGCTACGCGATGGGTGATTCGGTGGTAGCTCGGCGGTATATAAAGCTTGTCCCGTGACCATTTACGTCGGACCCTAGCCGACTTGATAGAGTCGAGATGATTGACTTCGACGTGATCATGGGATGGATTGGCTAGCTTCTTGCTACTCCAATGTAGACCGCAGAGAGAGAGTAGTGCAGTTCCAGCTTTCGGCGAGGTTGTTGAGTGGGAGGAGCACGGTATCGCCGGTGGTAGGTTTATTTCCTACCTCAAGGCTAGGAAGATGGTGCGTGGCGGGTATATCTACCATCTCGCTCGTGTTTGATATCAAGCCGCGACCAGATTTTCCGTCCCCAAAGTGGTCGAGAGTTCCCGCACGTGTTTCAGCACGACCTCCGGGTATCCTCCCGAGAGGAGATTGAGTTTTGTATAGACATATTGCGGACACTCGCCTATTTCCATTCCGCCATACGTAATGGCACCGCCGAGTTGAGAGAGTCAAGGATCACTTAGGGATTTCTTTGGAGAAGCGGCTTCATCAGCCTAGTGTTTCTCCCTGGGGAGCGCCGGTATTGTTCGTGAAGAAGAAAGACGGGACGCTGCGCATGTGTGTTGATTACAGGCAGCTGAACAAGGTGACCATTAAGAACAGATACTCTGGGTGCTCCAACCCTTAGATGTTCTACGCAACTTCTTCTTAATACTTCAACCAATTATGAAGATTTTCCTGTGGTTTCGCTTTGTATCAAGGGAAGTATAGTAGTATTTCCGGCTTTTAGTATGTGGGTAACCTTGGAATACTAAAAGGTATTTGGGTCAAGGTATTTTGGAATAGTAACAATACTTGGAGAGTATTTTCTACCAAGGGGGGGGGGGGGGTATTTCACGAGAACAACTCAAGAGGGGGGGGGGGGGGTTTGTATTTCGGCTAGCACCACTAGGAAAGGGGGGGTACTTCTCGACCAAAGGCCTCTCAAAGGGGGAGGGGGAGCTCTTGGACGAGAGCTACACTAAGGGGGAGAGGGATTTTCAAGACTTAGAAAGTGTGGAGTGGATGAAGAAGTCTTCAACTAAGGGGGGTATTTATAGGACTTTCAATGACCAAGATTAAGGCAAGTGGAGGGCAAGTGGAGGGTGTAGATTTGTACATGTGCACCCTAGCCATCTACTCCACAAATCACTCCAAACATTGACCCATGTTTTAGGCCTCAAAATCGTGCCAAGCCATGCCCTCAATGCCGTCCACTTGAGGGTGACAAGTGTCGCCCTCTCGTTGGTCCAAAATATTTTATCTCTCGGAAAAATACGCAAAAATAATAAATGTCACAACCGTAATTTTCCCTTCGCAAGTTTTGGAAAACGTATCGTCGGAAAACAATTCTTTTCGGGGGTTGTGCACAAATTTTCGTCCCTTGCCTAACTTAAGGCTTAAACTTTTGTACGTACGTCCTCACGTACATACTCTGGAAAATACGGGGTATAACATAAGTTATATGGTTATGAACTTGATAATTTTTCCTAAGTATGTACGTATGAATTTGACTATAACTCTTATTGAGAAAAATAGGAAAAAATAATGATGTACGATTAAGTTCATGAGTTGTAATGGCATGGTAGGATCTAGTATTTACTTTTTATACTTGCCCCTGTCATTATTTTGTACAGTTATGATCCGACATCGTACTTATTTTCGCTTTCAGATTCTGCACTGTGGTAATCGACTTCTTTCGGGGCTGCGTTCATGTCCGCAGGTTTAGGTACACAGTTGTGGATCCGCGAGCTTAGGATCCTGGTTCAACATTTTGAGATGGCTCCAATGTTCCGGAGCTTGTCATTATGGCTAGGTATATTCAGGGGTACGGCGGGGCCTTGTCCCGTCATAATATTTGTCCAAAATCTTAGAGGTCTGTAGTCATATCTTGTGGATTGGGTTGTGTAAAGAAAAAAAGGATGAATCGCCTTGGTCAGATATGTATATATTTGTCCAGGGAGGTAGCCTTATCGGCTTAGCTGTTGTTTATGTCTTGTTGAATTAATTTATAAGTTTGATGTATGTTCAGCTGATTATCTCTGATGTATACTGCAGCGGTGCCTGTAGGAGGCACGATCGCGCCGGGACGGGTCGTGACACTTCTGGAGGTTTTTATTTTTTCCAGAAGGGATTGGGGACACAGGTGGGTCTCAGTGTTGCATTTCACCCTCAGACCGACGAACATGCAGGGTATGTTATCTAGACCCTTGAGGATAGGTTGCGGGCCTGTTTTATTGATTTCAAGGGTAGTTGGGAGGATTATTTACCTCTTGTTGAGTTGACGTATTATAACAACTACCATTCCAGTATTCGGATGGCACATTATGTGGCCATGTGTGGCACGAGATTATGTTGAGATAGTTAAAGGAGACTATGTCTCTAGTTAATTAGATTGACTCCGAAAGAACATTCGGGGACGAATGTTCTAAGGGGGAAAAATGTTACACCCCGTAATTCCAGGACATGTTTAAGAGAACGTACGAAAGAAAGTACGACTTTAAGATTGAAACGAAAGAAGGATTGCTTTTTCCTACGGAATATGATTTCGAGCCTCGGGAAGGAAAATTATTCGTTAAGGAGAATTGAACTCTCAAATTGGTTATTTAAGACTTTTAGAATCCATTGAAATTATGAAATTTTATTTTCACAGTTGGATACGTGGGGCCGAACCGAGAAATTTTACGTTTTTGTGGGGCCCATGAAGTTTCCGACATTTTGACCAATTATGGAAATTTCGGGAAACGAAATATTTTAGACCAATGGGAGGGTGACATGTGTCACCCTCCACATGGGCTTGTTGGATGAAGAAAATAATGGACCAAGTCAAATAGTCAAGTGAGCTTGATATTATTGACCACATCTCGGCCACACATTTGTTTTGATCTAGACCCTTCATTGTAGTATATATCCTATACTAGTGCAAGACTTCTTCCATACTTAGAAAAAAATCAAGAACTAGTTGTTCTTGTTGAGTGACCTCTCGGCCATGGTGAGAAAGAAATAGAAAAAAATTGCAATCTTACTCCATAAATCCCAATATTCAAACCCAAGATCCCTAAAGGTATTCTAAGGATATCTCAACACAAAAATCCCGGAGAAATTTTTACACCCCGTAATTCCAGGTCATGTATTGAGAACGTACGAAAGGAAATAAGAATTGAAATTGGAAAGATAAGTTGACAGAATGTTTTTGGGCAGATTTTCAGTCAACTTTGGAGCGGTATATCTCCTAGTACATTAGGAGTTTTTAGGTGTTTCAAAAGCCTAGTATGAAGTTAATTGAGTCTAGTTTCCAACGCAACAAACCGCTCGTCGATAGGACAACGGAGTAGAAAGTTATGGACGTTACAAGATCAGCTGACAAAAGAGACAGGGTCAGGGGCCACGGCGCCGGCTGCAGGGCCATGGCTCTGTAAGCCCTAAAACTGTCTGAGGTTGCAGCGCCACGGCGCCGGCTGCAGGACCGAGGCAGGATTTTTTGCGGAAAAGTGTAAAAATAGAAGATATTTATTGTAGAGGACCTATGGGAGGGCGACAAGTGTCCCTCCCAACTTGTAGACTAAGAAAGGTCCTATATTATGACCAAGTCTTGCAAGACTTGGTCATTTGCAAGACTTCATCCAAAATTTGGTCTTCTCTTCTCTTCTCTCTCAAATGGTTACAACCCTAAGTGTGTTGAAATTATTGGAAGGGCGGCAAGAGATAATATGTTGATAGACTTGTAGAGGGTTCGTGTAGATGATTTTGACGTGAAGAAGAATTGCAGAAAGAAGGCTAGAGTGGGCGAGATTGTTGGACTGTTTTGGGCGAAATACCAAGGTAAATTCATTCTTCTTCTTGAAATAAATTATTTCACGTGTTGTAGAAGTTGGAGAAGGGTTTTGTGATAGGGAAAATGGATATAAGAAATGAATGTTGTCATGTCATAAATGAAAGTATAAAAGGGCAGTTTTCGAGCCTCTAGTTCGTTGGATAATTATGGTCGTCGTCTTTACTTTTTATGTGGGGTTAATTGAAGTGATTTTAGTCGTTCAAATTGATCATGTGAAATATAAATTGAAGTTTGATAAGTGTTATAGAATATTGGGAGCCTAAATCCAAACATGAGCTTATTAGCCATGGAAAGTACAATACAAATTGGTCGATAGTTATAATCGTCGCATGTTATCTAAATAAGGGATTATAGTTGTTGAAATTGGTTGCGACTATATAACATGTTGGAACGACAATATGGATTGAAAATGAATTGAAAAAGATTGTATGTGGTTGTACATTGTAGCCGGGGATGGCATTTAATAATGGACAGTTTTATGTAAATTGTGGGGCAGAATTTTACACGTCCGGTTAGGCGTGTAATCCCATTTGTATTGCTGAATTGTTGGGCCTTAAATGTGAAGTTTGGTTATTGATTTTCGGGCCTTGAAAAAGGTGGAAAAGTACGTAGAAGAAAAGGAAGTGCTGCCCGATTTTCCATAGAATAAGAGTCCTTATACTTAGAAATATTCTACGTTGAAAGCTAGAAGTTGATTGGCGTATTGTGGTCATTATAGGTTGACATTCTACGCGCGGCGTATTCAACTTGGCAAGTGGATTGAGTCAGAAGGTATGTGAACTCTTCCTATCCTCTTGAGCATGAATCTTATGAAATGTATAGTACGGTAGACGTACGCGTTTCAAATGAACTCGGTTTCATTTTGGCATCCTTGTATGGATTTTCGAAAGTGTAGTAACTCGTTTTCAAAGAAGTATATGTTACTTGACTTGAAAGGTATAGAATACTTGACTTGGGAAAAGTAAAGAGACTTGATATTCTTAGTTAAAGAGACTTGATATTCTAAGTTAAGAAACTAGATTTCTAAAGTTAAGAGACTTGAAGTATTTTGAAAGTTATGTAACTTGATTTGAAAGTATAAGTCTCTTGGTTATAAAAAGAATGAATTAGTCTAAGACATAAAGAGTTATAACGACTTTATGGGAAGTTGGTTATAACGACTTTATGAAAGGTTAAAGATGTCCTAATTTCTAAAGTATAAAGTAAGTATAACAACTTTATGGGAAGTTGGTTATAACAACTTTATGGAACGTTAAAGGAATGATTCTCTCTAGTAACGTAAACAAAGAAATGACTTGAAATAAAGAAGGGCAATTTGATTTAAAGGTATCAATTGCTTAAAGTTCTAAAGTAAGGGTCACTTGATTTAGAAGCCTAGAAATGTATTTCTAAAAATGTAGTGACTTATTTGAAATGTAGACATGCCTTGATACTACGGGTGTTAGTATCTTGGGGTATTATATGAAAATGAGTCTTTTGCAAAGAATGGAAGTACGTAGTACTTTGGGTTAAATTCCCGGATTTTTATGTGAAACGAAAGTGCCTTGAGTTTATAAAATGAAATTCATTTTTGTATGATAATGAAAGTCTAAAGATTTTATGAACTTGCCTATGCTTGCTTGTGATAGCCTTGAGTGCAAATATTAAATGTTTAAGCTGGCGTGACTATCAGTTGGAAAGTCGACTGTCTTGTTGTGAATTTACTTGGACGTACCGACAGTGACAGAGGATTCCACGGGTATGCTTCCATTGTGATTGATCCTTGGACATGATTATACGATGTGGTATTCCGGGGCATGCGACCAGGATGCGGGTTAGATTCCCGGATTGTTTTTATTACTCCTTGGACATGCTTATACGATGTGGGATTCCGAGGCATGCGACCAGGAGGCGGGTTAGATTCCCGGATTGTTTTTATTACTCCATGGACATGCTTATACGATGTTAGATTCCGGGGCATGCGACCATGTTGGATACTGTTATTCCATGGACTAGCTTTCCATGAGGTTTAGTGACGCAGGATGGTCTGGTAGTTAGCTTCCGTACTTGCCCCAGTCAGTGGCTGACGCAGGCTGGATCTGGTAGTTGACTTTCGTACTTTCCCCTGCCAGTTCTATGTCACAGTTTGGTACGGTAGACTCTGGTAGATAGCTTTCGCACTTTCCCCGGTCATATCTCGTGACGACAGGCTGGATCTGGTAGTTGGCTTTCGTACTTGCCCCGGTCAGTTTTATGATGCAGGCTGGATCTAGTGGTTCGCCTTCCTACTTGGCCCGTATAGTTTTTATGACACAGGTGGGACCTGGTGTTCATATATACATATTGTTGTTATATTATATCATGGACTGCCGACAGTGATGAAGGAATTCCACGGGCATGATTGATATTATGGGCGTGAGACCCATGGTTATATGTGAGTAATGAGTTGAGGGTATGCGTCGCTGACTTGACATGACTGCTTATATATTGTGTACTGTAGTTTGGTTATCATACATGTCTCCTGTTTTATATAGACTGTTATGATTTCATTACAGTATTTTCAGTTTCACATACTTGGTACATATTTCGTACTGACCTTCTTCGGGAGTTGCGTTCATGTCGTAGGTTGATATACATAGCTTGCTGATCCTCATTCTTAGGATCACTGTTCAGCTGGTTGGAAAGCTCCATTATTTCGGAGGCTTTGTATTCTGGTACAGTTCCCTGAGGTTGTAGATTTTTATACATTCAGAGGTATGGCGGGGCCCTGTCCCGTCACAGTTGTTACGTCAAAACTCTTAGAGGTCTGTAGTCATATCTTGTGGGTCGTTATATTTGAGTGATGACTTCGAGGGCGTGAGTCCCTGACTTGACATGACTGCTTACATATTGTGTACTGTAGTTTGGTTATCATATGTGTCTCTTGTTTTATATAGACTACTATGATTTTATTTACGATTTTCGGGCCACATACTTTGTACACAGATCGACCTCCTTCGGGGGGCTGCGTTCATGCCGCAGGTAGAGGTACACCGGTTGTTGATCCTCGCTCATAGGATCACAGTTCAGCGTTTTGGGAAGATCCGTTTCTCCGGAGGCTTATCTTTTGGTATAGTCCTCTGTCGTTGTAAGTACTTACATTCAGGGGTATGGCGGGGCCCTGTCCCGTCGTAGTTGTGGTAACAATTCTTAGGTCCAGAGTACTGCAAGTGTGGTAAGGGATATAATTGTTCAAGTTTTTAATTTATATACAGAAAGGTAACCGTTTTGGTTAGCCTGTTTCTTGTTTATCTTGTTCCATGTTTAAGAATTTTTATTTTCGCTAATTTTCTCTGATGTTGTATCACTAAGGGTGCCCGGGGTAAGGCACCAGTCGCGGGCCCGAGGTCGGGTCTTGACAGATGTGTTGTGCACCACATCTATAAACAGGAGGCTATAGTACATTTAGGATTGGGTTCCCTTCTTCTCACTCTGAGATCGTGCGATAGAGCTGTGTTGTTAGGGTAGTCTCTCCCTAACGTGTTATTTTGATTGCAGATATGAGAAAGACAACAGTGACCCAGAAAGGATTATATGGACTTCGTATCCAAGTTGGTAAAACTATTGTACAGTTGGTATAATGATGATGTGTATCTGTACGAGCATATTTATTTGGGGTCATATGTGCGTTGCCTAGAATGATTATGAGTTACCATGAGTTGGTTAAGCCTTAATAATTACTTGGAATGTGTGAAACAGTTTATGGAATCCACACCTAGGCTTTATATATGTACTTATTTGGAATAGTCAAGAGGTAATGAACTGACTAATATTGTGATAGACTCTTGAAAGATCAGGTTTAATTGACTTATGGACATACCATGTTATTAGATTAAGCTGTGTTGTATGCATAAGTGAGATGCACGAATAATATTTTTAGGGAGTAAATATGGTTGTTGTGATTAGGAAAACAAGATATTGAGATTATGAGAAACTATGATATTGAGGGGAGAGATAATGTAAGATTGGGACATGGAATAATCGAGAATCGTGGAATACTAGCTAACTATTGAGACCTTAGATGAACATTCGAGGACGAATGTTTCTAAGGGGGGAAGGATGTTACACCCCGTAATACCAGAGCTACTAATTGAGAACGTGATTAAGGATTTAAGATTTGAATTTTGGAAGGAAAGAATAATTACATTTTCTTAAGGAAAATTTGGGAAAAAATGTGACGACGGAAAAATTATTAACTTGAAGTATAATACTTCTAATTGGATTTATGGACTTAGTATTGGATTATAAGGTGTTGGAATTGATAATATGGGGTCCGCCGAGAATTTCACAATTTCGCGGGGACCTTCGAAAAATTATAATATTTTGGATCAATCGGAGGGCGACACGTGGCACCCCTCCACTTGTCTTGCTAAGATGACAACAAATTAGATATTTTGAGAGGGGAAAAGTGGACATGGGTCCCACTCCACTTGGCTATACATATCCAAGTCTTGCAAGACTTGGATCACTTTACACTTAGACCAAAAAATAAGCTCTCATCTTCTCCCCTTTAGCTCCATAATTTCGAGATCCCCTTGGCTAAGAACAACCATTGTTGATCAATTTATTTCTCCAAGATTATGCCCTTAAACCAAGTGCTAAGCCTAGATTAGTATTCTACACGTTTTTACTTGTCTTGGCCGAAAGTTGATGCCAAAACCCTAGGGGTTCCGTTGACTTTTTGGAAGTGAGATTCAAAGAGACGTTGCTCCTAAGGTTGTAGGGGGTACATATATGTGATTGGAACTTGAAGAAGTGGAACGAAACAAAAACTGCGCACCAATAAAGACCGGACTGTTTTGGGGAGTTTTTGGGCAAACAAATGAGGTAAAAGTCCTTCTTCTTTTAAAGTAATTGGATATTACTTATTGTTATTATGTATGGATGAACTTGTGTTAGAAAATAATGAAGAATAAAAAGCGTTTGAGCCATTTTTGGGGCTAAAACCGATTTGGGACAGATTTGGTGCAAATGGAATTCGTTGGTTATTGTCATTGTTATCTTCACCTATTGCATGTTATAATGGATTAATATTGTTGTTAATAAGTTGTTATAACTTATGTAGAAGTTTTGGAACTCGAATTGGAATAAAATGGATTAAGGAACGAGTTATCGGGTTGTAGTTGTTGTGGCCGAGAAACTGCCCAAAACTGTTAGACGTTGTTGTGTCGTTTAGTGGACTGTTTTGAGGTATTAAATGCTGTAAATTTAGTTGTTGTTATGCATATTTAAGTGTAGTAATTGCTAATGAAAGTCCTAAGGGAATAAGGGTGTGGAAAGGCGTTAAAAGGCCTCACATTTTACCCTCGTTATGGTTGGATTGCGGACTGTTTTTATGGGCTGATTTGTGGACTGTTTTGTATAACTGTGGGGCAGAATTTTACACGTCCAGTTAGGCGTGTAATCCCCTTTGGCTAACTGTTGGTTGTGCCTTAAATGTGGCTTGTTGTTTGATGAATACGGGCCTTGGAAAAGGTGGAAAAGTACGTAGAAACAAAGGAAGTGCTGCCCAATTTTCCGTAGAATTAGAGGGCCATTATTTGGTATAAGTCCTACACTTGATAGCTTGTAGTTGATAGAAGTGATATTGTCATTTTAGGTTGAAGTACTACGTATAGCGTATTCTACTTAAAGGATGGAATAGCTATCAAAGTTAAGGTACTTTGGAGCATTTTGCTACTTGTCGATAATCGTCGCGAGGTATGTGAACCCCTTCCTTCTTTTGGCATGATTCTATGTATGAAATATACATGTGGTGTTATTTCATGATCCCTTCTACTCTTAGAAGTTAAGAGGTATGTATGTTGATTTACTTTATGTAAAAGCTACGTCTAAGTTATCCTAAGTTCTTACCAAGTCTTATGGGGGATGTTGGTAAGGGTCATTAGGAAGTATTTGGAGTCGAGTTGACTTTGCTAAGTTACTGCACGAATAAGAATAAGTATCGAACAAGCCATTGCAGCGTTAATAAAAGAAAATGTATCGACAATCAATTAAATTAAAATGAGTAGAATTCTCCATCTGCATAGAAGCTAAGATAAGACAAAATTGTATTACATTTTCTAGATCATGGCTGCTTTAATAAGATCGTTATAAACAAGTATAACCTAGTCACAACGCACAAAAGTATATGTTACTTAATTTAAAGAGTTTACGTTATGAATTTTTAAGACTATGAACCTTAAATTCTTAAAAGGTTAAGAGACGTTATTTTTCAAGTTATGGGACTTGATTCTTAACGGAAGGAATGACTTGATTTAAAAATATAGAATACTTGATTTGGAAAGTATTGATTTCTTGATATTCTAAAGACAAGAGACTTGATTTCTAAAGTTAAGAAACTTGATTTCTTAAAAGTTAAGAGACTTGAAGTATTTTTTTGAAAGCTATGTAACTTGAGTTTTTAAAAGAAGAAGTTTATGGATTTAAGAAGAGAAGGAGTTTTATGGTTCTTTTTAAGTATGTATGTACGTAGTACTTTTGGGTTTAATTTTCCCTAATGTAAAAAGAAATAAAAGTGCCTTAAGTTCTCTTAAGTGAAAGGTTGTTATAATAGCTTTATGGGGAGTTGTTATAACGACTAAAGAAAAAGTGAAAAAATGATTTAAAATGTTATGTAAAGAGAAATTATCGCGTCCCAGAAATGGGCCGGGCAGTATACCTTTATGGGCAGACTATATGACATTATCGCGTCCCAGGAATGGGCCGGGCAGTAGACCTTTATGGGCAGACTATATGACATTATCGCCCCGAGAATGGGCCAGGAAGTATACCTTTATGGGCAGACTATATGACATTATCGCCCCGAGAATGGGCCGGCGATACCTTTATGGGCAGTATATATGACATTATCGCGTCCCAGGAATGGGCCGGTCAGTATACCTTTATGGGCAGACTATATGATAATATCGCGTCCCAAGAATGGGCCGGGCAGTATACCTTTATGGGCAGACTATATGACATTATCGCGTCCCAGGAATGGGCCGGGCAGTATACCTTTATGGGCAGACTATATGACATTATCGCGTCCCAGGAATGGGCCGGGCAGTATACCTTTATGGGCAGACTATATGACATTATCGCGTCCCAGGAATGGGTCGGGCAGTATACCTTTATGGGCAGACTATATGACCTTATCGCGTCCCAGAATGGGCCGGGCAGTATACTTTCGTGGGAAGACTTTTGTATGACTTCGCCGTGTCCCGCAAATGGGTCGGGTTACGTTATCACGTATGGGTAATCAAAGTAAGCTCCCAAATAAGAAGTCCCTCCATAAAGGGCCGAATTATGTTATGTAAGATATGTAAGTTATGTGGAAAAACTTGATCGAATTCTTAAGTATGTATGTAAGAATATGATGTTAATTCTTATTGAAAGAAGGAAAAGAATGATTAATGTACGATTGATTTCATGAGTTAAAATGGCACGGTAGGATCTGGTATTTTAATTTTTATACTTGCCCCTGTCATTCTTTTGTACATTTATGATCTTGTTTGATGTACTTTATTTCCATTCCATACTTAGTACTTGTTGTACTGACCCCCTTATGGGGGGCTGCGTTCATGTCCGCAGGTCTAGGTACACAGTTGTGGATCCGCGAGCTTAGGATCCTTGTTCAGCATTTTGAGATGGCTCCAAGTTCCGGAGTTTGTCATTATGGCTAGGTATATTCAGGGGTACGGCGGGGCCTTGTCCCGTCATAGTTGTTGTCACCTTCTTAGAGTTCTGTATTCATATGTGGGCTGGACTGGTGTAAGTTGTATTTACATTGTTGTACAACGTAGACCCTTTCGGGTGATTTATATTTATACGGAAGCCTTTCCGGCTTTGCCTTTGTTTTAAAAAAAAGTGTTATTTATCTTCCGCGGTTTATTTATGTTGTATGGGTTGAAGGGTGCCCAGGTAGGGGCACCAGTCACGGGCCCGAGATTTGGGGCGTGACAATTACCATGCCTTCTTTTTACATAAACAAAGAGAAATTCTTATTTAAGCAAGCCAAAGTACTTATCAAGGCACACATAGAATAATTCTCATTTAAACAAGCCAAAACATTATCAAGGCACAAATGGATCTCATTTAAACAAGCCAAAGTACTGCGTACGTACATTCTTTTCAAAAGACTCATTTTTATGTAAAACCCCAAGATACTAACACCCGTAGTATCAAGGCATGTCTAATTTTTTTTTCAAATAAGTTACTACACCTTTAGAAATTTATTTCAAGGCTTTGAACTAAGTAACTCTTAATTACACAACCTAGGCAACTCATACCTATCCATCAAAATAGACAACTCTCTTAACCTTTCATAAAGCCGTTATAACCAACTTTCCATAAAGCCGTTATAACCCTTTATGGTTTTTAGAGAAATTCATTCTTTTTATAACCAAGAGACTTATACTTTTAAAACCAAGTATCATATACTTTAGAAATCAAGTTACATAACTTTCAAAATACTTCAAGCCTCTTAACTTTAGAAATCAAGTTACATAACTTTCAAAATACTTCAAGCCTCTTAACTTTAGAAATCAAGTTACATAACTTTAAAAATACTTCAAGTCTCTTAACTTTAAATCGTGTCATTTCTCCTCTTTTTAAATCAATTAAGTAAATCACTCCTTTGACTCCCCTAAAGTCATTATAACAACCTTTAGGTTTTGGAACTAAGGCACTAGCCAAAAGATTTGGAAACCACTTCCTTTTCAAGGCTCTATGTACTTCAAGTAAAATACTTTCACTTTTGAAAATCCAAACTTCATTAAGGTAATGGATTATAACAACTTCCAATTTAAACATCCAAAGTATAATCAAGGAAGTACATAGAACAACTTCTATATTAGGCAATCCAAGTACAATCAAGGAAGTACATAGAACAACTTCTATATTAGGCAATCCAAGTACAATCAAGGAGTGGATCATTTAAGGAGTAGGACTTACTTACTTTACCATAAGGAATCATGCTAGAAGAAGAGGAGATGGTTCACATACCTTTTAGGCTTAATCCACAAGCTAAGTCGAATACACCGCACGTAGAAGTGTCAACCTATAATGGCCACAACACGACTATCAACTTCTAGTTTCTAACGAAGAATAATACTAAGTATACAGTCTCTTATTCTACGGAAAATTGGGCAGCACCTCCTTTGTTTGTACATACTTTTCCACCTTTTTCAAGGCCCCGTAATCAATAACCAACATGCCACATTTAAGGCTCAATACAACAACCAATCAAAAGGGATTACACGCCTTACAATACGTGTAAAATTCTGCCCCACAATTCATACGAAGTAGTTTAATATCCAAAGCCATTCTCGGCTAACATGAACAACAACTCAAAGTCTTTTCCAATTATTTTCCAATCCAAGTTCTTAGGTCTAACATGTTATATAGTCATAAACAACTTTAACAACTATAATTCCTTCTTTATATAACATGTGACGACTTAAACTAATAATCAAATTGAATTGCAATCTCAAGGGCTAAACATACTAGTTTTCGGAATAGGGTTCCAATAGTCAATACACTTATCAAACTTCATTATAAATACCTCATTCTTGCTAATATCCATAGCTACAACAATAAGTAATCTTAATTACTAAAACGACAAGAATTGTTACCTTTATAAGCCCTTATAAATTCCAAGATTCAAAGTCGCTCCTTAGCAATTCTTAGCTCCTTTCCTTTACGATCCAATCCGCTATTTGAAGCCTTTAGAAGTTCACAACAAACTTCTCTTCCATTTCCAATCCAAACTTGTGAAAACGACTTAGGTTTTCGCCTTGCGACTAACGTGAAAACATCATTTTTCCGGAATCTTTCTATTGAGATATCCTTAAAATACCCTTAGGGACCTTGGGTTAAAGTCTTGTGAATAATGAACCTAAATTACAAAAAACAATTGTGTGGGATTTCTTGAACCCGAGAGCAACACTTGTGAAGAACAAGGTTCTCTATTTTATTCTAAGTGTTGAAGAAAAGTCTTGCATATAGCGTGTATATATAACACAATGGAGGGTCAATATATCAACATATGTGTGGCTAGGATGAAGAGCATTAAATAATTATCCAAGTGGCAAGTGAAAAGATGATTTAAAATGTTATGTAAAGAGAAATTATCGCGTCCCAGAAATGGGCCGGGCAATATACCTTTATGGGCAGACTATATGACATTATCGCGTCCCAGGAATGGGCCGGGCAGTAGACCTTTATGGGCAGACTATATGACATTATCGCGTCCCAGGAATGGGCCGGGAAGTATACCTTTATGGGCAGACTATATGACATTATCGCGTCCCAGGAATGGGCCGGGAAGTATACCTTTATGGGCAGACTATATGACATTATCGCGTCCCAGAAATGGGCCGGTCAGTATACCTTTATGGGCAGACTATATGACAATATCGCGTCGAGAATGGGCCGGCAAGATACCTTTATGGGCAGACTATATGATATTATCGCGTCCCAGGAATGGGTCGGGCAGTATACCTTTATGGGCAGACTATATGACATTATCGCGTCCCAGGAATGGGCCGGGAAGTATACCTTTATGGGCAGACTATATGACATTATCACGTCCTAGGAATGGGCTGGGCAGTATACCTTTATGGGCATACTATATGACCTTATCGCGTCCCAGAATGGGCCGGGCAGTATACTTTCGTGGGAAGACTTTTGTATGACTTCGCCGTGTCCCGCAAATGGGTCGGGTTATGTTATCACGTATGGGTAATCAAAGTAAGCTCCCAAATAAGAAGTCCCTCCATAAAGGGCCGAATTATGTTATGTAAGATATGTAAGTTATGTGGAAAAACTTGATCGAATTCTTAAGTATGTATGTAAGAATATGATGTTAATTCTTATTGAAAGAAGTAAAAGAATGATTAATGTACGATTGATTTCATGAGTTAAAATGGCACGGTAGGATCTGGTATTTTAATTTTTATACTTGCCCCTGTCATTCTTTTGTACATTTATGATCTTGTTTGATGTACTTTATTTCCATTCCATACTTAGTACTTGTTGTAATCGAATTTATGGGGCCTGCGTCATGTCCGCAGTCTAGGTACACATTGTGGATACGCGAGCTTAGGATCCTTGTTCGATTTTGAGATGGCTCCAAGTTAGGAGTTTGTCATTATGGCTAGGTATATTCAGGGGTACGGCGGGGCCTTGTCCCGTCATAGTTGTTGTCACCTTCTTAGAGTTCTGTATTCATATGTGGGCTGGACTGGTGTAAGTTGTATTTACATTGTTGTACAACGTAGACCCTTTCGGGTGATTTATATTTATACGGAAGCCTTTCCGGCTTTGCCTTTGTTTTAAAAAAAAGTGTTATTTATCTTCCGCGGTTTATTTATGTTGTATGGGTTGAAGGGTGCCCAGGTAGGGGCACCAGTCACGGGCCCGAGATTTGGGGCGTGACAATTACCATGCCTTCTTTTTACATAAACAAAGAGAAATTCTTATTTAAGCAAGCCAAAGTACTTATCAAGGCACACATAGAATAATTCTCATTTAAACAAGCCAAAACATTATCAAGGCACAAATGGATCTCATTTAAACAAGCCAAAGTACTGCGTACGTACATTCTTTTCAAAAGACTCATTTTTATGTAAAACCCCAAGATACTAACACCCGTAGTATCAAGGCATGTCTAATTTTTTTTTCAAATAAGTTACTACACCTTTAGAAATTCATTTCAAGGCTTTGAACTAAGTAACTCTTAATTACACAACCTAGGCAACTCATACCTATCCATCAAAATAGACAACTCTCTTAACCTTTCATAAAGCCGTTATAACCAACTTTCCATAAAGCCGTTATAACCCTTTATGGTTTTTAGAGAAATTCATTCTTTTATAACCAAGAGACTTATACTTTTAAAACCAAGTATCATATACTTTAGAAATCAAGTTACATAACTTTCAAAATACTTCAAGCCTCTTAACTTTAGAAATCAAGTTACATAACTTTCAAAATACTTCAAGCCTCTTAACTTTAGAAATCAAGTTACATAACTTTAAAAATACTTCAAGTCTCTTAACTTTAAATCGTGTCATTTCTCCTCTTTTTAAATCAATTAAGTAAATCACTCCTTTGACTCCCCTAAAGTCATTATAACAACCTTTAGGTTTTGGAACTAAGGCACTAGCCAAAAGATTTGGAAACCACTTCCTTTTCAAGGCTCTATGTACTTCAAGTAAAATACTTTCACTTTTGAAAATCCAAACTTCATTAAGGTAATGGATTATAACAACTTCCAATTTAAACATCCAAAGTATAATCAAGGAAGTACATAGAACAACTTCTATATTAGGCAATCCAAGTACAATCAAGGAAGTACATAGAACAACTTCTATATTAGGCAATCCAAGTACAATCAAGGAGTGGATCATTTAAGGAGTAGGACTTACTTACTTTACCATAAGGAATCATGCTAGAAGAAGAGGAGATAGTTCACATACCTTTTAGGCTTAATCCACAAGCTAAGTCGAATACACCGCACGTAGAAGTGTCAACCTATAATGGCCACAACACGACTATCAACTTCTAGTTTCTAACGAAGAATAATACTAAGTATACAGTCTCTTATTCTACGGAAAATTGGGCAGCACCTCCTTTGTTTGTACATACTTTTCCACCTTTTTCAAGGCCCCGTAATCAATAACCAACATGCCACATTTAAGGCTCAATACAACAACCAATCAAAGGGGATTACACGCCTTACAATACGTGTAAAATTCTGCCCCACAATTCATACGAAGTAGTTTAATATCCAAAGCCATTCTCGGCTAACATGAACAACAACTCAAAGTCTTTTCCAATTATTTTCCAATCCAAGTTCTTAGGTCTAACATGTTATATAGTCATAAACAACTTTAACAACTATAATTCCTTCTTTATATAACATGTGACGACTTAAACTAATAATCAAATTGAATTGCAATCTCAAGGGCTAAACATACTAGTTTTCGGAATAGGGTTCCAATAGTCAATACACTTATCAAAATTCATTATAAATACCTCATTCTTGCTAATATCCATAGCTACAACAATAAGTAATCTTAATTACTAAAACGACAAGAATTGTTACCTTTATAAGCCCTTATAAATTCCAAGATTCAAAGTCGCTCCTTAGCAATTCTTAGCTCCTTTCCTTTACGATCCAATCCGCTATTTGAAGCCTTTAGAAGTTCACAACAAACTTCTCTTCCATTTCCAATCCAAACTTGTGAAAACGACTTAGGTTTTCGCCTTGCGACTAACGTGAAAACATCATTTTTCCAGAATATTTCTATTGAGATATCCTTAAAATATCCTTAGGGACCTTGGGTTAAAGTCTTGTGAATAATGAACCTAAATTACAAAAAACAATTGTGTGGGATTTCTTGAACCCGAGAGCAACACTTGTGAAGAACAAGGTTCTCTATTTTATTCTAAGTGTTGAAGAAAAGTCTTG
The DNA here is from genome assembly GCA_029844215.1 of Przewalskia tangutica. Lineage (NCBI taxonomy): Eukaryota > Viridiplantae > Streptophyta > Magnoliopsida > Solanales > Solanaceae > Przewalskia > Przewalskia tangutica. Next base: position 39,629,803 of record CM056725.1, on the reverse strand, counting down.
CATATAGCGTGTATATATAACACAATGGAGGGTCAATATATCAACATATGTGTGGCTAGGATGAAGAGCATTAAATAATTATCCAAGTGGCAAGTTGACTTGGTCAATTTTCTCAAGCTAGCAAGACTTGTTCATCCATAATGGTCAATGACCATTCTACCCTTGACTTAATTCGTCCAAGACCATTGTAGGGGTGCCACGTGTCGCCCTCCCATTCGTCCATAAAATTTCGTAACCCTTGTTGGCCCCACAAAACGTAAAATTTCTAGGGTGGGCCCACGTGACCAAATCCGTAAAAATAAATTTCCATAATGATAATAAGTTCCATACTCTTCAAATAATGCATTTTGAGAATCCAATTCTCATCAACGAACATTTTTCCTTTCCGACGTTCGGAAGATTTTCCGTCAGAAAAATAATTCTTCCTTTCGTACCAATTTCTCAAGTCTTGTGTTCTCGTGTCCATTCTCTTAAACGTGTCCTTGAATTACGGGGTGTAACATATTTGAAGTAAGTAAGTTGATTTTACGTTTGAAAATGACTTGAATTTATATGTGAAAAGGGGATTGATTTTAAAAGTGGGAGTTATATGATTTTAAAGAGAATAAGCTACTTGGCTTTGGAAATGTATGAAACTTTATTTTTCAAGTTATGGGACTTGATTTCTAAAGTATAGATGACATGATTTTATAAGTATAAGCGACATGATTTTAAAGAGTGTATGCTACGAGGTTTTAAGACTATAAGCCTTGATTTTATAAGTGGAAATGACTTAATTTTAAAAAGTATGGCTTCTTAATTTATTTCAAAAGTTAAGAAGATGGTTTTCAAAAGAGTATGTGACTTGAGATTTAAAAAGAAAGGAGTTTTATGATTCTTTTTAAGTATGTATGTATGTGGTATTTTTGGGTTTAGTTTCCCTAATGTTGCAAGAATAAAAGTGTCTTAAGTTCTCTAAAATGAAAGGTTGTTATAATAGCTTTATGGGAAGTTGTTATGACGACTTAAGAAGAAGTGAAAAGATGGTTTAAAAATGTTATGTAAGGAAAATCACACCGAGCCTACAAATAGGCCGGATTATGTTATGAGATACACCGAGCCTACAAATAGGCCGGATTATGTTATGAGATACACCGAGCCTACACATAGGCCGGATTACGCCATATTACCCCGAGCCTACATATAGGCCGGGTTACGTCATCTTACACCGAGCACCACAGGCGGGCCGAATTATGCTACATGATTCCAAAGTACACCGAGCCCCACAGGAGGTACGGATTATGCTACATGATTCCACAGTACACCGAACCCCACAGGCGGGCCGGATTATGCTACATGATTCCACAGTACGCCGAGCCCTACAGGCGGGCCGGATTGTGCTACATGATTCCACAGTACACCGAGCCCCACAGGCGGGCCGGATTATGCCACATAATTCATCAGTACACCGTGTCCCGCAAATGGGCCAGATTATGTTATCACGTATGGATAATCAAAGTAAGCTCCCAAATAAGAAGCCCCTCCATAAAGGGCCAGATTATGTTATGTAAGATATGTAAGTTATGTGGAAAAACTTGATTGAATTCTTAAGTATGTATGTAAGAATATGATGATTAATTCTCAGTGAAAGAAAAAAAAGAACGGTTAAGGTACGATTGATTTCAGGAGTTAAAATGGCACGGTAGGATCTGGTATTTCATTTTATACTACTCGCTCATTCTTTTATACGATTATGATTTAGTTATCATACCTTATTTCTGTTCCATACTTGCACTGTTTGATCGACTTCTCGGGTTGCGTTCATGCCCGCAGGTGTTAGGTACACAGGTTGGTGATCCTTGCTCTTAGGATATCTGTTCATTTTTTGGGAAGAAGCTCCATTCACTCCGGAGGCTTATCTTTTGGGTACGGTTTTCCCTGATGTTGTAGATTTATATACATTCAGGGGTATGGCGGGGCCCTGTCCCGCCACAGTTGTAATTCTTAGAGGTCTGTAGTCATATCTTGTGGGTCGGTTTGTAAAGAAGAAGGATGTAACTGCGTTTGGTTAAGTATATGTATATGTGTCCAGGGAGGTAGCCTTATCGGCTAACCTGTCGTTTATTTCTTGTTGAATTATTTTATAAGTTTCATGTATGTTCCGCTGATTATCTCTGATGTTTACCTGTAAGGGTGCCTGTAGGGCACGATCGTGGCTCGGCTCGGGTCGTGACAAAAGTGGTATCAGAGCAGTTAGTCCTCGGAAAGTGTCTACAGATCGTGTCTAGTAGAGTCTTGGTTATCGGTGTGTTGTGCACCACATCTATAACCAGGAGGCTGCAGGACATTTAGGATTGGTTTCCATTCTTCTCACTCTGAGATCGTGCGATAGAGCTGTGTTGTTAGGGTCGTCTCTCCCTAACGAGTTATGTTGATTGCATCTACGAGAAAGACAGCAATGACCCGGGAGAGATTATGTGGATTGCGTATCTAGGTTGGTAATAATTGTAGTGTAGTTAGTATTATGACATACAACTATACGGAGTTATGTATGAGGGTCAGACGCGTGTTCCCTAGAATGATTTTAGATTACCAGGAATTGGTAAGGACTAAATAGATACCGGGAAGGTATGAAACAATTAATGAATTCTCGCCAAGGTCTTATGTTTTATTTTGAGATAATTGGAAAATGATGAGTTGGCTGATAGGGTAATGGACCCTTAAGAAGTCATGCTAAGTGTCACGACTGAGACCGGGCTCGCGATCGGTGCCCTACACGCACCTCTCGTATACATCGAGAGAATAGCAATGAACATACACAACTGATAAAATGCTTAAACATAAAATAACAACAGGCTAGCCGATAAGGCCACCTTCCGTAAACTATACAAATAAAACAATACATTTTTTTCTTTACAACCCAATCAACAATGTGACTCTGCACTTAAGAATAACAACTCAAGGGACGGGCCCCGCCATACCCCGAATGTACAACAACCGACAATACCGAGGATAAGCCTCAAAAAAGGTGCTTCTCAACGGCAACGGTGATCCTAAGGCGAGGATCAAGAACTCAGACTTCTACTGCATGAACGCAGCCGAAGGAGGTCGATAACATGTACCAAATATGTGAAACTGAAAGTACTGTAATGAAATCATAAGTCTATAATAAAACTGGAGACAGGTATGATAATTCAACTAACAGTACACGGTGCCTTTCTAACAATGAGAGTAATCAAAAGTATATTTACAACATAAAAATAGGAAGCTCGCGATCAAAGCAGGACCACCCGCCCGCAGTATCATTAAGCAATCCTACTCCTGGGACTATTTCACCCGTGATAGTCGTGGACCCGCATGAGGTATTCCTCACATAGGCTGTACCCGCCTGCATGAGACTATTTCACCCGCATAAGCCCATAAGGACTCGCATGAGGTATTCCTCGCATCGTGGGTAGCAAATCCACGGAACAGGTGGTATAACGATCTTGGGTATTTACCCCTCATTTATACTCTTACCTTGAAGCAGGTGGTATAACGATCTTGGGGGTTTACCCCTCATTTATACTCTTACCCTGGAGAAGGTGGTATAACGATCTTGGGGGTTTACCCCTCATTTATACTCTTACCTTATCTCAACCGGCCATCATACATAACATAAGCCCTACCGGCTTATCATACATAACATAAGCACTACCGGCTTATCATACAATAAATAAGCAAGTTAAGAAATCCACCTAACTTCTTATTAGTATTATTCATATACACTCTCATTTTAGTTTACTTAAGGCACTAACGTGTCATTATAAATCCGGGAGTTTAACCCAAAGTACTACGTACTTCTATTCTTTTAAAATGGCTCATTTTCATATAAAACTTCCAAGATACTAATAACCGTAGTATCAAGTCATAACTACATTTTAAGACAAGTCACAATACCTTTTTAGAAAAATACATTTTCGGGCTTCTAAATCAAGTGACTTCTTTCTTTTAAAACCTTAAGCAATTGATGCCTTTAAATCAATTTGCCTTTCGTTATTTCAAGTCATTTAACATACTTAAATTAATTAGAGTAAACCACTCTTTTTAACTTTCTATAAAGCTATTATAACCAACTTTCCATAAAGCATAACATAAGCCCTACCGGCTTATCATACATAACATAAGCACTACCGGCTTATCATACAATAAATAAGCAAGTTAAGAAATCCACCTAACTTCTTATTAGTATTATTCATATACACTCTCATTTTAGTTTACTTAAGGCACTAACGTGTCATTATAAATCCGGGAGTTTAACCCAAAGTACTACGTACTTCTATTCTTTTAAAATGGCTCATTTTCATATAAAACTTCCAAGATACTAATAACCGTAGTATCAAGTCATAACTACATTTTAAGACAAGTCACAATACCTTTTTAGAAAAATACATTTTCGGGCTTCTAAATCAAGTGACTTCTTTCTTTTAAAACCTTAAGCAATTGATGCCTTTAAATCAATTTGCCTTTCGTTATTTCAAGTCATTTAACATACTTAAATTAATTAGAGTAAACCACTCTTTTTAACTTTCCATAAAGCTATTATAACCAACTTTCCATAAAGCCGTTATACTAGCTTTATACATTAGCAACTTACATACTTCTTTATAACCAAGAGACTTAAACTTTCCAACAAAACAAGTATCAATAATACTTTCAACATACTTAAAGTCTCTTAACTTTTGAAAACCAAGATATCCTTAATATTTAAACAAGTGAGTTAATTTCTTAACTCAATCAACTTGGACATTCTTAAAATAGGCCAAGGATATCAAATGGACCTAGATTGTCAAAATCTTGTACGTCTACCGTACTATACATTTACAACTTATTCATGCTCAAGAGATAAGAAAGTTTCACATACCTCTTCGGTTTAATCCACTTGCTAAGTCCAATTCGCCGTACGTAGTATGTCAACCTATAATGACCATAGTACGTCTATTAACTTCTTACTTCAAACGTAGAATATTCCAAGTGCAAAGTCACTAAATTCTACGGAAAATCGGACAGCACTTCCTTTGTTTCTACATACTTTGCCACCTTTTTCAAGGCCGAATTCAATAACCAAACACGCCACATTTAAGGCCCAACAAAGTAGTTAACAATAGGGGATCACACGCTTAATCAAGACATGTAAAATTCCGCCCCACAATATATAACAAACTAGTCTAAACTACAATGTCAATTCGGCAATTAGGGCAACAATACCAATTCTTCTTCCAATTTCTTTTCAATCCAAGTTGTTTAGTATAACATGTTATAAGGCCGCAATTGATTATAACAACTATAATCTTCAAGAAGATTACATGCGACGATTCTAGTTAACGACCAAATTGTAATTCAATTTCAAATGACTCAACATGTCATTTTCGGATTTGAGCTTCCAAATTTCCATAACACTTATCAAACTTCATAACACATATCACATGATCATTTCTAACTTATAATAACATGGAATCTTCAATTACAAAGGTAAGACGAAGATTATACCTCATTTAGCCCAAATATGATCCAAGATTGCAAGTCGATCCTTAGCAACATTAGCTCCCCCTTTCGATGTTCCAAACCATTCCAAGCAACCTTTAGATGCCTATGAAGAACTCCTCTTCAAGTTCCAACTTCAAAGTTGAATAACTCCTTAGGTTTTCGCCTTGCGACTAATACGAAAACACCACATTTCCGGGATCTTTCTATTGAGATACACTTACAATACCCTTATGTACCTTGGTTTAAAGTGGGGAGATTATTGGACAACAATTGAAAATTTTCCTCTTGGAAAATCTCCATTGCCGTGAGCCCTCTTAAGAGTTCTTCAAGTTTTTTTTAAATTCTCTAAGTGTTGAGAAAGACAAAGTCTTGCATTACTAGTAAGCTTATATTACACAAGGAAGGGTTAAGATTAAAACAAATGGAAGGCTTGAATGCATTTTATTAAAATATCATGCTATGTGGGCTCATTGACTTGGTCAATGTTGTCAAGCTCTTAGTCTAGCAAGACTTTCATCATAAATATGGTCAAATGACCATTCTACCCATGCATAATTTCGACCAAGACCACTATGGGGGTGACACGTGTCGCCCTCTCATTCGTCGCAATATTTCGTTTTCCGACAATTCCATAATTCCGATAAATTTTTTACTCGTCTCAAACCTTAAAATTTTTGAGTTCTTATGTCACGCCCCGAACCCTGGGCCCGTGACTGGTGCCCTACCTGGGCACCCTTCTACCTTAACAACTAAGTAAACTGCGGAAATTAAATAACACCTCATTTTTTTTTCCAAACTAACGTACGTGCAAGGGCAAAGCCGACAAGGCTGCCATATAATATACATAATCAAAAGACACTACACTGTACATGAGTCCAATCCCACATATGAATACAAACCTCTAAGAGTCTTACTGAACTATGACGGGACAAGGCCCCGCCGTACCCATAACTGTACAAAAGCCTGCACTGAAGGAACTATACCAAAAAGATAAACTCCTGAACATAGGGAGCTATCCAAAAACTCTGAGCAGGGTTGTGACGCCCCGAAAATCGGGCCCGTCACTGGTGCCTTACCCCGGGCACCCTAGTGATACAACATCAGAGAAAACCAGCGGAAAATAAAACATGAATCATGAAACAAGAGATATAATAAATAAACAGGCCAACCAAACAGTTGCCTTGATATACATAAAACCCGAGCAGTTTAAACCTTTTACAACCCCGCCACAACAAAGGCTGCACTTAAGATTTACAACAACTATGACGGACAGGCCCGCCATACCACGAATGTAAAAGCATCTACTGACTGTGGTAACATACCAAAAGATAAGCCTCGAAGGAACGGAGCTTTCCAATACTGAAAGGTGATCCTAAAAGCGGATCGACACCGATGTACCTTTTACTGCGGATTTAACGCACCCAGGAGGTCGATAACAGTACTAAGTATGTGAAATCAGAATATCGTAAATGAAATCATAATAGTCTATATAAAGCGGAGACATGTATGATGACCAAACTACTGATATAACATATAACGATTACATCAAGACAGGACTCACGCCTCCAAATTATCACTCGTGCGTGGAATTTCTTCCTCACCGCCGATAGCTTTATGATATAACAATACCAAGGATTATACATGAACACCATGTCCCACTGTGTTATAAAACCGTGCAGACAAGTATAACTACCGATCCGACCGTACCAATAATACAATGCAACCAAAACACGGCCGTCACGGGCAAGTGCGAGAGCCGATCATCGGATACCAAGGCCGGTCACGCACTGACCGGCAAGTACGAGGGTGACCACGGGACCAAGGCCGTATCACGAAACTTCGTCACTATCTCGAACGGGCAAGTCGAGGGTGACTACCGATACCAAGGCCGAATCACCACGAGGCGGCAAGCACGAGAGCCGACCACCGGATACCCAGGCGAACAAGAAGAAACCTCAACTACCAACCGCCTCTATCGAGACGCGGTAACACGAAACACCACACTTGCACAACAAAGGCTATCATCACAAGCATAGGCAAGTTTCACAACAACAAGCATAGGAATGTTTCACCACAACAAGCATAGGCAAGTTTCACATCACTCAAAGTACCTTCATTTTATGCCAAAGTCCGGGTTTCAACCCTAAAGTACTACGTACGTTAAATTCTTTAAAAGAGATCCATTACTTATCAAAGTCACCCGATACACGTAGTATTAGAATGACAAACCCACATTCCTTTTCAAAATCAAGTAACAACATACTTTTCCTAAGTTCGGTTTGCCTAGTTTCAATTACTCAAGCTTCTCATTTTCAAATGGTTTCATAGTTCATAAACGTAATCACTGATTCCTTTTAGAACAATTGAGTAATATAAGTCTCACGAGAGTAGGTTATTCTTGTTTACAACATTCTTATTACAACAGCCATGATCTAGAAAATGTAATATCATTTTGTCTCATCTTAGTTTCTATGCAGATGGAGGTTTCTACTGGTTTTAATACAATTCATCATTATTCAATACATTTTCCTTTATTAACGCTGCAGTTGGTGCTGTCGATACACATTCGATTTCCAAATCAAGAAACATTATCCTTTAAATAAAACCAAGTACTCATTACTCACGAATGAGGTTTCACACAAACATCCACATTAAAACAAATAAGTTAAGTCTCTTATCTTATAAGATCAAGTCTCTTAACTTCTAACATCGAAACTATTTTCTTTACCTTTCTTAAGACATTATACCTAACTCCCCATCAAGCTAGTATAACTCTTTTAAAACCTTTAAAACCAAGTGTTACTCTCCTTCAAAACGATTTAGAAATCTTTTGAAATACATCAAGTTCTTTATTATAACTAGCCGATTATAATTCACATCGATTACCTTTTAAAACCACAAAGTATTTTCTTACCTACATAAAGTCATTATAACCAACTTCCCATAAAGCCGTTATAACACTTTATGTTTTAAGAACAATCAAACACAGTTAACACATGTACGTCTACCGTACTACATAGTTCACACATATCATGCTAGAAGAGATAGGAAGAGGTTCACATACCTCGCGACGATTTAACGACAATAAGCAAAATGCTCCAAGTACTACCTTGCTAGCCCTTTCTTTCCACTCCTCGAGTAGAATACGCTACTCTTAGTACTTTCACCTATAAAGGCCACAAACGTCTATTAAATCTTAAACACACGTTCCCATCTTTCTACAGAAAATTCGGCAGCACCTCCCCCCCCGCAACAGCGTAAATCTCCTCCTCTAACGAGGTCGGCTACCAAGCCAACCAGGGGGGGGGTTAACACGTCTAACCGGACGCTGCATAATTCTACTACACAAGAATGCTACATAAGTCTCATGAATACAACCCTAGGTAATTACGATTGATTCTTCTCTTTATTATCCTTCATGTGATTACTGTTCAATTCTTCATTCTTCAGCTTAAGTCAAAAGACATTGCCATAATACTAAGTTGATTCTATATATAGTATATAACACTATATATTCAACACTTATGTAATTTCCAATTACAATAGGGGGACAAGATAATTACCTCGATAAGCCCAAACAATATGCGAGTTTAAAGTCGCTCCTGAGCAAGGTTTAGCTCCTCCTCCGAGTGCTCCAATCCGCACCAAACAACCCTTAGAAGTTCTACGCAACTTCTACTCCATACTTCAACAACGGGTGAAGATTTTCCTTAGGGTTTCGTGTAGAGGCTAAGGAAAGTATAATCGTATTTTCCGGGTTTTCAGACAAAGTGGTACTTTGGAAAGTACTACAAGGTATTGGGGCTAAAGTATTTGGGACATTATAACAATACTTAGGAGAGTATTTCTATACCACAACAAAGGGTATTATACGAACAAAACTAGGGTAGGGGGGGGTAGCCCACGGCCAAGGCACCAACAAGGGGGAGCTCGGCAAGGGGAAAGGTGTGGTGGACGAATTTCACAAGGGAGGGAGGAAGAGAACTTCAAGACTTAGGCAATTTGTGGATGAAGAAAGTCTTCACAAAGGGGAGCTATTTATAGGCCAAGCAAAGGCCAACCAATGGCCAAGATCCATCCATGTGTTAGGCAAGTGTAAGGCCAAGATCAAGCCAAGTGCACCCACAAAACACTCCACAAAACACTCCACAAAACAAGCCACAAAACAAGGCACAAAAGGAGTGACCAAACGCCAAGGCCAAGCCTCCTCTTGTTGCCCAATGAGGTGACAAGTGTCACCTCCCGTTGGTCCAAAAATGTTCCGCCGCTTCTAAAAATCCGCAAAAATACTAAATGACATAGCCGAATTTTCCCAACGTAGTCGTGGAAACGCTTTCGTCATAACACGACTCTATTCGGCACTTGTGCCCAAATTTCGAACCAAAGCCAATTCTTAAGGCAAAAAAAAAAAAATTTAATACGTACGCCCTCACGTACATACTCTGGAAATACGGGGTATAACATTCATCCCCCCTTAGAAACATTCGTCCCGAATGTTCCTTCAAGGTCTCAAAACAACAGCGCCGTGATAGTCTTCACCGTTATACGCATTTAAAACAATCATGCCACACCGCCACAAAACATACGCTCACTTTTCCCTTTCGTAGTACTCGTCACGAACACTCGAACTCGTTCTAGTATCCGTACCACACTTCGCCAACGCTCGCTTTCCAACCCTCGAGTCACTACCTCCAAACTTGGTCATCTCACTAACCTCGATTTCCTAAGGCCATTCCCGCCTTCACGAACTGATTCTCGATCGAACGATCCACGAACTCATACGATGGTCATCTAAACTTGGGCCTAGCACCCTCGTGACCCTACCACTGGCGGGACCACCCAGACCCCACCCCAAACCGGGTTACGGTTGACCCGCAAATGGTCCTCAACCCGACCCAATCGCGCCAACTCTTGTTCCCGATCCTAACAATCTTACTATTTCACTTCACGAAAGCTACCACTTCCATCTCACACTACCTGTGGACTTACCCTTTCACTAACTGTGTTTCTAAATCACATTTTTGCACAAAGCTATCCAAACATAACATTAAACACATCAACGACATCAATACAACAAAACTCTCGAGGGTTAAGGATATACCTGAAACTAGGCGGTTCAAGGACCGCTAAAACTGGGAACTCCCACCGCGACCTCTACCGGGCCTTCCGGTACGAGCATCTGCTCGCTACGGAAGGTGAAGAACCCGCAATCGCTCTAGTAGTCCATGCTATCCTACCGCTACTCGGCCTGGACGCTCTTGCCGATGGCCCCGCTGGCGCAAAATAACAATCTCCCGAGTTAGTACGACACTCTCCCTTATGAAGCTTTCCACAACGCCACACCGAGACAAGGGCAACCTCATCCGGCGAGCACTTCGCTTCCCCGAAAATCTGAAACACAGGAGCCCCGACCGCTCCCGAATATCCCGAAGGTCCCGAAGCCGGGAGGACCACTCAGACCGACGAGGTACATAACTAGTCTGCCGAGGCGGTCCGCCTCGAAAGTCACCAAAGGACCTCGCTGCTCGCCCTCTTCACGACTTTGGTCATTCCGTCGATTTATCCGCCTCACATCCAAGTGCATACGCCAGACGCGGCAATGTCCATGCCCACAAGAGCTACACCAACAACTCTCTCGCAAGGCAATCATCGAGCCTCAGAACATATCGGTGCACTCGATCCTCCATACTAGCTACTAACGCGGACGTCGCCAATGAGTCGAACTCCACATTGTACTCCCGAACCGCACGCCTGCTCGCCAGAACACCAAAAATCTGCGGCCCGAGCCCTCTCATCCGGGAGGCAAGAAATGTGCAAGAAAGGCCTCCGAGAACTCGTTCCATACCTGGAAGTGCATGCTCTCCTCGACAGCTCCCAAGAATCAAACTACCGATCGCGGTATCACGCGATTGATGTGGAACCTGTGGCCACCGACTCGATCTCCGATGCCTCGATCACTCATGATCCGTCAGAATCGCTTCGGATGAACTCGCGATCATCCTCGTGCCTCGACCCATAAAACTCGCGCCTACAACTCGTAAAAATCCGTAGCCTCGAACTATCCGATCTAGGGTGAACCATCGGTGCTCGAACCGCCGGCCCAAATTATCCTCAAGTTCGCCACAACTCGCCATTAATCGGGCCTACCTTTGTAACTCATCTCCTCTCGCCTGCATCAGCGGATCGAGGCTCAGTATCGTGGTCTCGCCACGCTTTACTCGCAGATCCTTCACGCTTTGCCCTTCGGGCGGGTTGCCTTTCGCAGAGGCATAATCGTAAAAACGAACACGCCGAGGGTCCAATCTTATCACACTTTCTAAGGCACGATCTCGTAATGAGAAGAATGGAAACCAATCCTAAATGTCCTATAGCCTCTCGATTATAGATGTGGTGCACAACACACCGATAATCCGGACTTACTAGACACGGTTCAGACACTTTCCGAGGATTAATCGCTCGATACCACTTGTGACGCCTAAAATCGGGCGTCATCGTGCCTTACCCCGCACCCTAGTGATACAACATCGAGAAAACCAGCGGAAAATAAAACATGAATCATGAAACAAGAGATATAATAAATAAACAGCCAACCAAAATAGCTTGCCTTCGATATACATAAAACCCAACAGCTTTAAACCTTTACAACCCCGCCACAACAAGCATGCACTCTAAGATTTACAACAACTATGACGGACAGGGCCGCCATACCACGAATGTAAAAGCATCTACGGACTGTGGTAACATACCAAAAGATAAGCCTCAAGGAACGGAGCTTTCCAATACGCTGAAAGGTGATCCTAAAAGCGGGATCGACACCGATGTACCTTTTACTGCAGATGAACGCACTTCAAGGAGGTCAAGATAACAGTACTAAGTATGTGAAATCAGAATATCAGAATGAAATCATAATAGTCTATATAAAGCAGAGACATGTATGATGACCAAACTACGAAGATATAACATATAACGATTCATCAAGACAGGACTCACGCTCCAAATTATCACTCGTGCGTGGAATTTCTTCCTCACCGCGGCAGCTTTATGATATAACAATACCAAGGATTATACATGAACACCATGTCCCACTGTGTTATAAAAACCGTGCAGACAAGTATAACTACCAGATCCGACCGTACTCAATAATACAATGCAACCAAAACACGGCCGTCACGGCAAGTGCGAGAGCCGATCATCAGGATACCAAGGCCACGCACCGACCGGGCAAGTACGAGGGTGACCACTGTGGACCAAGGTCAGATCACGAAACTTCGTCACTATCTCGAACGGGCAAGTGCGAGGGTCGACTACCGATACCAAGGCCGAATCGGGCCACGAGGCGGGCAAGTACGAGCCGACCACCGGATACCTGGCCGAACAAAGAAGAAACCTCAACTACCAACCGCCTCTATCGAGACGCAGAACACGTAAACACCACACTTGCACAACAAAGGCTATCATCACAAGCATAGGCAAGTTTCACAACAACAAGCATAGGAATGTTTCACCACAACAAGCATAGGCAAGTTTCACATCACTCAAAGTACCTTCATTTTATGCCAAAGTCCGGTTTCAACCCTAAAGTACTACGTCCGTTAAATTCTTTAAAAGAGATCCATTACTTATCAAAGTCACCCGATACGTAGTATTAGAATGACCAACCCACATTCCTTTTCAAAATCAAGTAACAACATTCTTTTCCTAAGTTCCGCTTGCCTAGTTTCAATTACTCAAGCTTCTCATTTTCAAATGGTTTCATAGTTCATAAACGTAATCACTTGATTCCTTTAGAACAATTGAGTAATATAAGTCTCACGAGAGTAGGTTATTCTTGTTTACAACATTCTTATTACAAAGACCATGATCTAGAAAATGTAATATCATTTTGTCTCATCTTAGTTTCTATGCAGATGGAGGTTTCTACTGGTTTTAATACAATTCATCATTATTCAATACATTTTCCTTTATTAACGCTGCAGTGGTCTGTCGATACACATTACGATTTCGAAATCAAGAAACATTATCCTTTAAATAAAACCAAGTACTCATTACTCACGAATGAGGTTTCACACAAACATCCACATTAAAACAAATAAGTTAAGTCTCTTATCTTATAAGATCAAGTCTCTTAACTTCTAACATCAGTAAACTATTTTCTTTACCTTTCTTAAGACATTATACCTAACTCCCCATCAAGCTAGTATAACTCTTTTAAAACCTTTAAAACCAAGTGTTACTCTCCCTTCAAAACGATTTAGAAATCTTTTGAAATACATCAAGTTCTTTATTATAACTAGCCAGTTATAATTCACATCAGTTACCTTTTAAAACCACAAAGTATTTTCTTACCTACATAAAGCTGTTATAACCAACTTCCCATAAAGCCGTTATATAACACTTTATGTTTTAAGAACAATCAAACACAGTTAACACATGTACGTCTACCGTACTACATAGTTCACACATATCATGCTAGAAGAGATAGGAAGAGATTCACATACCTCGCGACGATTTAACGACAATAAGCAAAATGCTCCAAGTACTACAAATTTGCTAGCCCTTTCCACTCTCGAGTAGAATACGCTACTCTTAGTACTTTCACCTATAAAGGCCACAAACGTCTATTAAATCTTAAACACACGTTCCCATCTTTCTACAGAAAATTCGGCAAAGACTCTCCCCGCAACAAACAGAAATCTCCTCCTTCTAACGAGGTCGGCTACCAAGCCAACCAGTGGGGGTTAACACGCCTAACCTGACGCTGCATAATTCTACTACACAAGAATGCTACATAAGTCTCAGTAATACAACCCTAGGTAATTACAGTTCAGCTTCTTCTTTATTATCCTTCTATGTGATTCTTGCTCAATTCTTCATTCTTCAGCTTAAGTCAAAAGACATTGCCATAATACTAAGTTCATTCTATATATAGTATATAACACTATATATTCAACACTTATGTAATTTCCAATTACAATAGGGACAAGATATTTACCTCGATAAGCCCAAAATTATCCGAGTTTAAAGTCGCCTCCCGAGCAAGGTTTAGCTCCTCCTCCGAGTGCTCCAATCCGCACTAAACAACCCTTAGAAGTTCTACGCAACTTCTACTCCATACTTCAACAACGGTGAAGATTTTCCTTAGGTTTCGTGTAGAGGCTAAGGAAAGTATAATCGTATTTTCCGGTTTTTCAGACAAAGGGTACTTTGGAAAGTACTACAAGGTATTTGGGCTAAAGTATTTTGGACATTATAACAATACTTAGGAGAGTATTTCTATACCACAACAAAGGGTATTATACGAAAACAACTAGGCTAGTGGGTACTTACTGCCAAGGCACCACCAAGGGGGAGCTCGGCAAAGGGAAAGTGTGGTGGACGAATTTCACAAGGAGGAGGAAGAGAACTTCAAGACTTAGGCAATTTGTGGATGAAGAAAGTCTTCACAAAGGAGCTATTTATAGGCCAAAGGCCAACCAATGGCCAAGATCCATCCATGTGTTAGGCAAGTGTAAGGCCAAGATCAAGCCAAGTGCACCCACAAAACACTCCACAAAACACTCCACAAAACAAGCCACAAACAAGGCACAAAAGGAGGGACCAATCGCCAAGGCCAAGCCTCCTTTGTTGTCCAATGAGGGTGACAAGTGTCACCTCCCGTTGGTCCAAAAATGTTCCGCCGCCTAAAAATCCGCAAAATACTAAATGACATAGCCGGAATTTTCCCAACGTAGTCGTGGAAACGCTTTCGCCGTAAAACGACTTATTCGCACTTCAGGCCCAAATTTCGAACCAAAGCCAATTCTAAGGCAAAAAAAAAAAAATTTAATACGACGCCTCACGCATATACTGAAATACGGTATAACAAGGGTCCTACACTGCAGATCACCAAATCACAGTACCTAAACTGCGGCATGAACGCACTTCCGAAAAGGTCAAGACGAAGAATGTACCAAGTATGTGAACGATGAAATCAGAATGAAATCATAATACTTAAACAAAGCAGAGACATGTATGATAGCCAACCTACGACATACAATACATAGCGATCATATCAAGTCGTGGACGCATGCCTCAAAGTCACTACTCAAATATAACTATGGGTCTCACGCCCATAATATCAACCATGCGTGGAATCCTTCCTCACCGCCAGCATCCATGATATAATATAACACCAATAGGCATACATGAACACCAAGTCCCACTGTGTCCTAAAATCAGACGCTAAGTAGGAAAATGAACCACCATATCTAGCCTGCATCATAAAACTGACGGGGGCAAGTACGAAAGCTATCTACGGATCCACTGCAGACTAATCTCGTGAGGGCGAATCCATGGAATAACAATATCCTCGTGGTCGCATGCCTTAATCCTCATCGATAAGCACGCCATGGGTAATAAAACAACCGAATCGACCGACTCGTCACATGCCCTAATCCCACATCGATAAAGATGTCCAAGGATCAATCATAATGGAAGCATACCCGTGAATCCCACATCACCGCTTGCAGACGCTCCAAGTAAACTTACAACAAGACAAAATTAACCTCCAACTGAGAGTCACGACAACGTAAACATATAATACTTGCACTCAAATCTATCACAAGCAAACATAGGCAAGTTCATTAAACCTTTAGACTTCCATTTTTATAAACTCATGGCACTTTCGTTTCACACATAAAAATCCGGGAATTTAACCCAAAGTACTACGTGCTTACATTCTTTTCAAAAGACTCTTTTTCATATAAAACCCCAAGATACTAACACCCGTAGTATCAAGGCTTGTTTACATTTTACCTAAGTCACTACACTTTTACAAATACATTTTTCGGCTTCTAAATCAAGTGACTTCTTTCCTTAAAACTTAAGCAATTGATGCTTTTAAATCCATTTGCCTTTCTTTATTTCAAAACATTTATCATTACTTAGAGTAAACCACTCTTTTAACTTTCCATAAAGCTATTATAGCCCACTTCCCATAAAGTCGTTATACTAACTTTATACTTTAGGCAAATACATTCTTTTTATAACCAAGAGACTTATACTTTCGAAAATCAAGTATCATATACTTTCAAAATACTTCAAGTCTCTTATCTTTTAGAATCAAGTTTCGTAGTTCATAGTCTTAACACTTCATAACGTAAACTCTTTAAATTAAGCAACATATGCCTTATATATGTGAATAGGTTATACTTGTTTATACTGATCTCATTAAAGCAGCCATGATCTAGAAAATGTAATACAATTTTGTCTTATCTTAGCTTCTATGCAGATGGAGAATTCTACTTGTTTTAATATAATTTATCGTCATTACATTTTCCTTTATTAACGCTGCAATGGCTTGTTCGATAATTATTCTCATTCGTGCCGTAAATTAGCCAAGTCAACTTGGCTCTAAATACCTCCTAACGACTCTTACCAACATCCCCCATAAGACTTGGTAAGAACTTAGGATAACTTAGAGTAGAAGGAAACATGAAATAATACCACATGTATATTCCATACATAAAATCATGTCTAAAGAAGGAAGAGGTTCACATACCTTGCGACGATTATCGACAAATAGCAAAATGCTCCGAAGTACTTCAACCTTGATAGTTATTACATCCCTCAAGTAGAATACGCTATACCTAGTACTTCAATCTATAATGGACACAATACGTCCATTAACCTCTAGCTTCGAACGTAGAATATTCTAAGTGCAAAGTCATTAATTCTACGGAAAATCGGACAGCACTTCCTTTGTTTCTACATACTTTGCCACCTTTTTCAAGGCCGAATACAATAACCAAACACGCCACATTTAAGGCACAACAATTCAGCTAACCAAAGGGGATTACACGCCTTAACAGGACGTGTAAAATTCTGCCCCACAAATTAATACGAAACTAGTTCCATAATTAAAGCCATTCTCGGCTAACATAAACAACAACTCAAAGTCTTTTCCAATTCTTTTAATCCAAATTCTTAGGTCTAACATGTTATATAGTCATAAACAACTTCAACAACTATAATTCCTTCCTTATATAACACGCGACGACTTAAACTAATAATCAACTTGAATTGAAATCTTAAGGGTTAAACATGCTAGTTTTCGGATTAGGGTTCCAATATCCCAAACACTTATCAACTTCATAATATAAACATCATGCTTGCTAATATCCAGAGCTACAACAGTAAGTAATCTCAATTACTAAAACGACAAGAATTATACCTTTACAAGCCCTTAAAATTTCCAAGATTCAAAGTCGCTCCTTAGCAATTCTTAGTGTCACGACCCATTCCGGGGCCCGTGACTGGTGCCTTACCGGGGCACCCAAGTAGTCATACATCAGAGTAATCAGCGGAAACATAGAGCAAGACATGAAACAGTTTATAAAACAAGACACAGATTTTGTGAGAAAACATCGCCTTTCGGCATATATATATAATCATGTTTTAGCAGTTACATCCGACATCGCATAACATGACTACTGCACTCTAAGGAAATATACAACTATGGCGGACAGGGTCTCGCCATACCCGATCGATAAAAACTATCTACAAGCAGGAGATCATACCAAAAGTAGAGCCTCGGAAGAGATGGAGCTCACGACACCAACGTAGAGATCCTAAGGATGCGGATCTAGCACTGCTGCCCTTACCTGCGGCATGAACGCAGCCCCAAGGAGGTCGCATAACAGTACTAAGTATGCGAAATCAGAAAGTACTTAAATGAAAACATATCATTTTTAAAACCGGTTTACAAATATGTGTGAAACAACCAGAAACCGCACGTAGTGACTTCACAAACAAGACCAACAATAAAAATCGTAATAGGTCTTGTCTAGGCCGCGAATGATCGAACAGGCCACTCGCCCATATCATCATTCCGCAAGCCTAACTCGACTCGAGTCCGCATAGGCCACTCACATGGGCCCGCATGAGGTATAACCCCGCATCGAGGGTAGTTACTCCCGGCATCGCCCCGACTCTTGTCCGCACGGGCCACATAGACCGCATGAGGCATAACCCCGCATACTAACCTGAACTCGTAGCTCGCATAGGCCCCCGACCCGCATGAGGTATTCTCGAATCATGGTCCTGCATCACCGAGTCTACCCCGTGACGGAGGGCGCCTTAACCCCTGTGATCATCTCAAGAGGTGAGTGATTGTATACTAACATAACAACTTATCTTTTAAGTAACATAAGCACAACAAGGATACTCACCTATACAAACGTTACAAGATACTAACACACATAGCATCATATCATGTCTACTTATCAAACCATCTTATTATTCTTTTCACAATATAAGTCTGTTATAAACACATAGGCAAACTTATTTCTTTTATCAATCTTAAGTGGTTATACTTACTTCCCATAAAGCTAGTATAACTCTTAAGCTTCTGTTTTCAAAAACCAATTAGTTCTCTTCATTAATATGATTCAAGAGTCTTTTGAAATGTTTTCGCTTCTTATTATTCAGCTTAAACCGTGAGGCATTGCAGTAAGTATTATTCAAGCTTAAGGTGAGGCATTGCCGTAAGTATTATTCAGCTTAAGTCAAAGACATTGCCATAGTTATTATCCGCTTAACACATGTACGCTCACCGCATCATATATATTGTAAAATATCATGCTTTAGGAAGAATCACATACCTTCTCAGCGAAAACCACCTGCCAAGTTGAATATGTCGCGCGCAGAGAGTCAGCCTATAATAGTCACAGATATCTATCAAAGACTACTCTGAGGGTCATTCTAAACAGAGGGTTCACAATTCTATGGAAAGTTGGGCAGCACAACCCTACCCGGTGAGCTATATGAGTCTACTGTGAAAACAGTCCTATGCGAGTACAGTTCAATTATTCTTCTTTTAAACCCTTCTACTGAGATAGCAGTTCAATTCTATTCTGATATTCTTCTAAGTATTTATACTATTCTTATTCTACAACAGTAAGTATTCTCTAATTCAAAAGAGGGTTAGGATTAGTTACCTTGGTAAGCCCAATAATATCCTAGAAAAAGTCGCGCCTGAGCAAGGTTTTGCTCCTAAGTTGTATGCTCCAAGGAAACCTTAGAAGTTCTTCACAACTTCTACTAAGTACTAAGGTATTTGGGCTAGGGTATTTTGGGCATTATAACAATACAAGAAGGCAACTTTTCTACCAAGGGAGGGGGGGTAGGTTTGCCAGGCTAGGGGTGGGGTAGCCTCGCCAAGCTTCCGAGGAGGGGTGTGTTGGACGAATTGCTTACAAAGGGAGAGGGAAGGATTTTTAGACTTGGAAAGCTTTTGTGGATGAAGAACTCTTCATCTCAAGAGGGGTATTTATAGGTCAAGGGATGGCCAACCAATGGCCAAGATGAAGACAAGTGCAAGGCAAGTGTAAGGTCAAGATTAGGGCAAGTGTACCTAGCCAACTTGCACACAAAATATCTAACCAACTTTATGACAAGGATGGTCATCCATTCGGCCCTATTGCCGTGAGAAGTCCACCAATGAGAGGGTGGCAAGTGTCGCCCTCTCGTTGGTCCAAAGTGTTACGTCTCTCGGAAAAATCCGCAAAAATTAGAAATGACATAGCCGGAATTTATCCTACGAAAGCTGTGGAAACGTTTCGTCGGAAAACTGTTCGCTTTGAGAGTTGTGCCTAAAAAATCGTCCAAGGCCTAACTTTAAGACCCAACTTTTTGTATGTATTCCTTTACGTACATACTCTGGAAATACGGGGTATAACATTCTCCCCTCCTTAGAAACATTCGTCCCGAATGTTCCTTCCCAAGACAGATAACGATAAGGTTCTTCAAAACTTAAACAGTTTGCAAAAGCCACACACGGCCATAAACAACACTTGGGCATAAACGATAATGAAGATTTACAAGTAGGAAAGTGAAGTACCTGGAGGGGTGGGGAACAGGTGAGGATACTTCTGCCTCATGTCCTCCTCGGCTTCCCACGTCATCTCCTCCCTGAGCTCGTTCCGCCACAAAACTTTGACGGAAGCCACGTCCTTCGTCCGCAGACGCCTAACCTGACGATCGATTATCGCTATGGGAATCTCCTCATACGATAACCCCTCGGTCACCTGGACATCGTCAATCGGATGTACCCTAGATGGATCCCCATCGACCTACGACTAAGAGCATCTGCCACAACATTGGCCTTCCCCGGGTGGTACAGGATATCAACATCGTAATCCTTAAGCAACTCTAACCACCGTCTCTGTCGTAAGTTCAGCTCCTCCGGCCGAAGATATACTGAGGCTCTTGTGGTGCGTAAAAATATCCACGTGAACCCCATACAAATAGTGCCTGGATCTTCAAAGCGTGAATCACGCCGCTAACTCCAAATCATGGCGGGTAGTTCCTCGTGTTTCTTCAATCGCCGGATGCATATGCTATAACCCCGCCATGCTGCATCAACACACATCCCAACCCGATGCTCGACGATCACAATACACAACATAACCATCCGACCTGCGGAAGAGTAAGAACGGGCGGCGTCGCCTTCTTTCAAGAATCGAAACCACGCCACAAGCATCACCATCAAACTTGGCCGCTTTCGAGTCACCTAGTCAATGGTGCGTAGATAGAAGCAAACTTCTCCACGAACCGATAATACCGCAAGGCCCGTAAAATCGCGAACCTCTGCCGGAGTAGTAGGTTCAGGCCAAGTCCCGACCGCCTCGATCTTGGCCAGATCAACTCGAATGCCATCAGCCCGATAATATGCCCAAGAAACGCCATCAAGTCAACCAAAACTCACATTTGGAAAACTTGGCGATAATCGCTGGTCTGGAGAATCACAAGACAGCCTCAAATGCTCGCATGCTCTCGCTCCGAGCGAGAATAAACCAAGATATCATCAATGAACACTATCACAAACGTGTCCAAAATGGTTTGAACACTCGGTTCATCAAATCCATGAATACCACGAGCATTGGTCAACCCAAAAGACATGACCAGAACTCATAATGCCCGTGACGTCCGAATGCGATCTAGGGACATCCACCTCTCTCGACTCGCACTTTGATGATAGCCCGATCGCAGATCAATCTTGAGAAACATCTCGCACTCCTACAACCGGGTCGAACAAATCATCAATCCTAGGAAGGGGTATCTGTTTAATGGTCACCTTGTTCACCGTCAGAATCAACACACATGCGCAGCGTCCCGTCCTTCTTCTTCACGAACAATACCGGCGCTCCCCAGGGAGAAACACTAGGCCTGATGAAGCCCTTCTCTAGCAAATCCCTAAGCTGATCCTTCAACTCTCTCAACTCGGCAGGTGCCATTCTGTATGGCGGAATGGAAATAGGCCGAGTATCTGGCAACACATCTATACAAAACTCGATCTCCCTCTCAGGAGGGATACCCGGGAGGTCATCTGGAAACACGTCTGGGAACTCGCTGACTACTGGAACTGACGGAAAATCTGGTACCGCAGCCTTCAAGATCAAACACCAACGAGATGGTAGATATACCCTTCGCACCATCTTCCTAGCCTTGAGGTAGGAAATAAACCTACCCTCGGCGATACCGTGCTCTCCCACTCAACAACCGGCCTCAGAAACCGAACTGCACTACTCTCTCTGCCCACATTGGCATAGCAAGAAGCTAGCCAATCCATCCCCATAATCACGCCGAGTCAATCATCTCCAACTCTATCAAGTCGGCGGTCCGACGATCAGAATGGTCACAGACAAGCCCTATATACCCGCCGAGCTACCACCGAATCACCCATCGCGTAGCTACCTCGAAGTGGTCATGGACTCGTGCTCTATCCCTATCCTACTAGCAACAAGGGAGATATATAGGACAGAGTAGAACCGGATCTATCAAAGCATACACATCAAACCCAGAACCGATAAGGTACTGCGACGACATCGTGAGGCCTCACGATCTCGCTTACCGACAAAGCATAAATGCGGTTCGAGGACCGCTAGAATCGACTCGAGCCACGGCCTCTCGCGACCTGCGACCCATGAGCACTCGCCCGGGCGAGTAATCAGAGGAGATGATGAAGCGGCAATGAACTCGGCCGAGCCTACCACCGCCACGCCTGGCCTGACAGCCGCAAAGTGACTCGCTGCCACAATCAGTAACAAGATCCAAAAGTAGTACCACACTTCCCGTAATGGGATCTACCGTGACGCCACACCGGTGGTGGTCCCGATCGCCGCACTCGCTACCTCGACGCTCAAGCCCCGGGCCCCGGTCCGCCGAAATCGTGGCCGGCTGAGGACGGCAGAGTGCTCTGGCCGGCCGTGGTGCGACCCAGATCAGCTTCTTGAGGCCGCCACCACGATAACCACCGAAGACCCTCCGCCCCGCCTTCTTCTCGCCTGCCGTCGCCCACTCGCCGACCTTCGCGCTCGCATCCAAGGGCGTGAGCTCGACGCGGGTAATGTCCATACCCGGCCGAGAGAAACCCCGCACATGACTCCGCCATATAGTCGCTTCAGCCCGTGACATAGCGGTGCACCCTATCCTCCATATTCGCTACCAATGCCGGGACATATCGAGCCAATGAATCAAACTCGACATTGTACTCCCGACAGCGGCCCTCTCTCGCCTCGCAGTAAAATCTATCACCGCGCCTCCCTATCCGCGAGGCAAGTGAGTGAGGAAAGCCTCGAGAACTCATCCCAAGTAGCCGGGACGCGTGCTCTCCCGATAACTCCCATGAATCAAACCAATCGATCGCGTATCACGCAACCTATGTGAACCAAAGATCACGGACTCGGTCTCCGACGCCCGATCACTCTCAAAATCCTCAAGCCGACGGATGAACTCCCGCGGATCATCCTCCACCGATCCATAAAACTCCGGGCTACTCAAGAAGTCTCAGAGCCTCAAACTCTCTCGCCTCGGGTGAACAACGGGTGCGGCCGACATCGAGCCGAATCGAATCGCCAGATCCAGCCTCTCTCGTATCGGGCCACAACTTTAGCCAAAAGTCGGGCCATCTCCTGTGTACCCTAACTCTCCGCCTGCATCGTGGGGGACGGGAGGTGGGTACTGTGGTCTCGCTGGGCCGGGCGGCGTCATAGAACTCGCCGTCTCGTATAGGCGGGCACGAGCCCTCGTGACTGGGTGTCTCGCTAGCGCTCCTACCGCTTTGCCTTCTCGAGCCCGGGTTGCCTTACGTGGAGGCATAATCGCATAGAAAGGAATACGTTAGAGGGTCCAACCTATAACACCTCTAAAGCACGATCTCGGAATGAGAAGAACGGAAACCAATCCTAAATATCCTATAGCCTCACGATTATTGGTGTGGTGCACAACACACCGATAATCAAGACTCTACTAGATACGGTCTGAGACACTTTCCGAGGATTAATCGCTCGATACCACTTTTGTCACTTTGTCGCGAGCCTTGCTCGACGACCCAACAAATGGTACCGGCTGCTATGATCCTCGAGGCATGCCCTACGGCCCTTCTCGAGGATGTGCCATACGGAGAGCCACGGTCGTCTGTTTCGTGGTAGGCTCGCCTCTTTATACGCCACCAAGGAGGTCGATAACAGTACTAAGTATGCGAATCAGAAAGTACTTAAATGAAAACATATCATTTTTAAAATCAGTTTACAAATATGTGTGAAACAACCAAGGAAACCGCACGTAGTGCCACTTCACAAACAAGAGCAACAATAGGTAACTGTAATAGGTCTTGTCTAGGCCGCGAATGATCAAACAGGCCACTCGCCCATATCATCATTCTCGCAGCCTAATCTCGACTCGAGTCCGCATAGGCCACTCACGTGGGCCCGCATGAGGTATAACCCCGCATCGAGGGTAGCTACTCCTGCATCGCCCCGACTCGCTGTCCGCATGGCCATAGACCGCATGAGGCATAACCCCGCATACTAACACGAACTCTCGTAGCTCGCATAGGCCCCCGACCCGCATGAGGTATTCTCGAATCATGGTCCTGCATCACCGAGTCTACCCCGCGACGGAGGGGCTTAACCCCTGATCATCTCAAGAGGTGAGTGATAGTATACTAACATAACAACTTATCTTTTAAGTAACATAAGCACAACAAGGATACTCACCTATACAAACGTTACAAGATACTAACACACATAGCATCATATCATGTCTACTTATCAAACCATCTTATTATTCTTTTCACAATATAAGTGCATTATAAACACATAGGCAAACTTATTTCTTTTATCAATCTTAAGTGGTTATACTTACTTCCCATAAAGCTAGTATAACTCTTAAGCTTCGCTTTCAAAACCAATTAGTTCTCTTACATTAATATGATTCAGTAGTCTTTTGAAATGTTTTCGATTCTTTATTATTCAGCTTAAACCGTGAGGCATTGCGTAAGTATTATTCAAAGCTTAAGCCAGGCATTGCCGTAAGTATTATTCAGCTTAAGTCAAAGACATTGCCATAGTTATTATCCGATTAACACATGTACGTCTACCGTACTATATATATTGTAAAATATCATGCTTTAGGAAGAATCACATACCTTCTCAAATAAAACCACCGCCAAGTCAATATGTCGCGCACAGAGTCACCTATAATAGTCACGGATATCTATCAAAGACTACTGCGAGGGTCATTCTAAACAGAGGGTTCACAATTCTATGGAAAGTTGGGCAGCACAACCCTACCGGTGAGCTATATGAGTTCATCGTGAACACAGTCCATGCGAGTACGATCAATTATTCTTCTTTAAACCCTTCTACTGTGATAGCGGTCAATTCTATTCTGTGATATTCTTCTAAGTATTTATACTATTCTTATTCTACAACAAGAAGTATTCTCTAATTCAAAAGAGGGTTAGGATTAGTTACCTCGGTAAGCCCAATAATATCCTAGAAAAGTCGCACTGAGCAAGGTTTTGCTCCTAAGTTGTATGCTCCATGAAACCTTAGAAGTTCTTCACAACTTCTACTAAGTACTAAGGTATTTGGGCTAGTATTTTGGGCATTATAACAATACAAGAAGGCAACTTTTCTACCAAGGAGGGGGTAGGTTTCGCCAGGCTAGGGGTGGGGTAGCCTCGCCAAGCTTCTCGGAGGGGGTGTGTTGGACGAATTGCTTACAAAAGGAGAGGAAGGATTTTTAGACTTGAAAGCTTTTGTGTATGAAGAACTCTTCATCTCAAGAGGTGTATTTATAGTTCAAGGGATGGCCAACCAATGGCCAAGATGAAGACAAGTGCAAGGCAAGTGTAAGGTCAAGATTAGGGCAAGTGTACCTAGCCAACTTGCACACAAAATATCTAACCAACTTTATGACAAGGATGGTCATCCATTCGGCCCTATTGCCGTGAGAAGTCCACCAATGAGAGGGTGGCAAGTGTCGCCCTCTCGTTGGTCCAAAGTGTTACGTCTCTCGGAAAAATCCGCAAAAATTAGAAATGACATAGCCGGAATTTATCCTACGAAAGTCGTGGGAAACGCTTGTCGGAAAATCGTTTCGCTTTGAGAGTTGTGCCTAAAAAATCGTCCAAGGCCTAACTTTAAGACCCAACTTTTTGTATGTATTCCTTTACGTACATACTCTGGAAATACTCTGAATCGCCCTCCCATTCATCCATAAAATTCCGTAACCCTCGTGGGTCCCACAAAACGTAAAATTCCTCGGGTGGGCCCCACATGACCAAATCCGTAAAAATAAATTTCCATAATGATAATACATTACATAATCCCTAATTAATGCATTTTGAGAATCCAATTCTCCTCAACGAACATTTTTCCTTTCCGACGTTCGGAAGATTTTCTGTCGGAAAAACAATTCTTCCTTTCGTACCAATTTCAAGTCTTGAGTTCCTTACGTACATTCTCTTAAACATGTCCTGGACTTACGGGGTGTAACATTCTTCCCCCCTTAGAAACATTCGTCCCCGAATGTTCTTTCGAAGTCCAATTTAATTAGATAGCGACATAGTCTCCTTTTACTACACCCTTCATACAACATATGCCACTCATGGCCACATAACAATATTTATACTAAGATGTCAACCTTGGCACTCACAAAGCCAACTAGTCCATACGCATAATGACCTCAAAGTCTGTCGTAATCATCTCTACTAGGTCTACTAGGGTCTGACGACTGTATCATCACCGGGAAAACCTCATATTTCCGCTCAGCTACCACCCCACAAACTCACGGGTGTAGTTACCTCGAAAGGTTCTTATGGATTCAGGCTCTATTCCTTTATACTTGGTTGTTATCTTTCTTACTGGTCGTACTCTTTCCGTATTTCCAACTCATACTAGCATACATACATAACCCCCATACCGATTCTGGCCCCCAATCTTTTGGAGTCACTCTTTTAAACAACATAAGGCCATTTCCGGCTCTCACGACCTGGTTTCGGTGGAACGCGTCCACGAACCCGTAAAACAATTAACTAGACTTGGGCCTTGCACCCTCGTGATCCTGTCACGTAGCGGAACTACTACCAACTGATCCCACTCTATTCCAG
Source organism: Przewalskia tangutica (assembly GCA_029844215.1). Taxonomy (NCBI): domain Eukaryota; kingdom Viridiplantae; phylum Streptophyta; class Magnoliopsida; order Solanales; family Solanaceae; genus Przewalskia; species Przewalskia tangutica. The sequence goes on along the minus strand of CM056725.1, from coordinate 39,602,862 downwards.
GCTATGGGGCGACCCGTAACAGGTCCTCACCCCAACCCGCCGTCGCACTTAACTCTTATCCTTGGTCTGACTTAACATCTTATGGCCCGAGAAAGCCTTATATATCTAAGGTCTCGGCAGTTATCAATATTCTTAGGCACGAAATTTCCATGCTCCAAGCCTACCTTACCAGTCCCCCCGTAAACGGGTACAAAAATTTCTCATGATACCATAATCGTGTCGTCTTGATTACAACAACCATTACTTACTCTATACGGACCTCATCCGTACAATTTTCTTAAGCCTACCACGTAGCTTAATATATTAACATGGTATTCCATTAAGTTTCTTAACATGACTTCTTAAGGGTTCATTGCCCTATCAGACAACTCATCCTTTCCCAATTATCTCAAAATAAAACATAAGACCTTGACGAGAGTTCATTAACTGTTCCATACCTTCCCGGTATCTAGTTAGTCTTTACCAACTCTTGAAAATCTAAAATCATTCTAGGCAACATCGTCGACTTCATACATAACTCAGATAATTTGTATGTCACAATACCAACTATACTACAATCATTACCAACCTGGATACGCAATCCCCATAGTCCTACCTGGGTCACTGCTGCCTTTCTCATAGCTGTAATCAACATAACTCGTTAGGGAGAGACGACCCTAACAACACAGCTCTATCGCACGATCTCAGAGTGAGAAGAATGGAAACCAATCCTAAATGTCCTGCAGCCTCCTGATTATAGATGTGGTGCACAACACACCGATAATCAAGACTCTACTAGACACGATCAGACACTTTCCGAGGACTAAGCGCTCGATACCACTTTTGTCACGACCGACTTGGCCGCGATCGGTGCCCTACAGGCACCCTTCTAAACATACAATACCAAAACAATCGCGAAAATAAGTAACACATTTTTTCTTTTAAAACCAAGGCAAAGCCGATAAGGTCGCCATAATATAAATCACCCAAAAAGGGCTTACACTATCCAAAAATGTAATTACAACTCTAACCATCCGGCTTACGTGAATACTGCACTCTAAGATTTGAACAAATACTATGACGGACAAGGCCCCGCTGCACTTCTGAATATACATAGCCATGACAACTCCGGAACATTGGAGCCATCTCAAAATGATGAATCAGATCCTAAGCTCATGGATCCACAATCGTACCTAAACTCGGACATGAACGCAAATTTCAAGAGGGTCGATAACAAAAATTTAATATGGAATGGAAATAAATTACAAGAAATGATCATAATCAGATAAAAGAATGACATGGGCAAGTATAAAAAAAATACATACCAGATCCTTCCGTGTCATTACCACTCATGAACTTAATTGCACATCATTATCTTTTTCATTCCATTAAGAGTTATAACCAACTCTTACGTACATACTTAGGAGAAATCATTAAGTTCATTACCATATAACTTACTTATCTTTCATAACATAATCCGACCCTTTATGGAGGGACGCATATACTACCTGGCCCAATCTGGGACGCGATCAAGTCACACAAATATCAAAGCGTGTCCGTGGAATCCCCCATTACTGCCGACAGTCATAAGTGTAACATATAACCATGTGACGCGCCCGTGGCATCCCACCTCACTGTCGGCGTACACATACACAATACATATATATATCTCCTGCCCGTGGAATCCCACATCACTGCCGACAGCCGTAGGTGTAACATATAACCATGTGACGCGCCCGTGGCATCCTACCTCACCGTTGCATACATATACAACATATATATATATATATATATATATATATCTATATATATATATATATATAACGTGGTGCATGCCTTAATCTCTCATCGTATAAGCATGGCCATAACGTGCCCTCGGCATCCCTCATCGTAGGTGCAGGTCTTCATAGGGAGCTAGCTGTTATACCCCGTATTTCCAGAGTATGTACGTGGGGGCGTACGTACAAAAGTTAAACCTTAAAGTTAAGGCTTAGGACGAATTTGTTCACAACTCACTAAAAGAATCGTTTTCCGACGAAACGTTTAACAAAACTTGCGAAGGGAAAATTACGGCTATGACATTTCTAATTTTTGCGGATTTTTCCGAGAGACGAAATATTTTGGACCAACGAGAGGGTGACACTTGTCACCCTCAAGTGGCGGGATTTGGACGACCATGGTGGCGTTTGTGGCCTTGCATAAAGTCAAGGTTAGGTAGGATATTTTTGTGTATTAGATGGATAAGGATACTTGGGTGAATCCCCACCCTCCACTTGCCCTCCACTTGCCTTCATCCTAGCCCTTGAAAGCCCTATAAATACCCCCCCCCCCCCCTTGATGAAGAGTTCTTCATCCACAAATCATTCTTCCAAGTCTTGAAATCTTCCTTCCCCCTCTAGAGAGCTTTCGTCCAAGCCTCCCTTTTCCCCCCCTCTTGAAGAGCTAAGCCGAGGCACCCCCCCCCCCTTTTCCTTGTAGCCTCGGCCAAAGTACCCCCCCTCTTGGTAGAAATACCCTCCAAGTATTGTTGTTCTCCTCAAATACCCTCGCCGTTTATCCTTTTGTATTTCCACAGTTACCGCAATCCGTAGAGTCCGGAAATACGACCTTGAATTCCTAGAGTCACTAAACGAAACCCTAAGAGAAACGTCATAGTTGGTTGAAGTAGAAAGTAGAAGTTGTGTAGAAACTTCTAAAGGTTTCTTGGAGCGGATTGAGCGCACTGACAGAGCTAAACCTCGCTCAGATCGACTTATATCTTGGATAATATTGGGCTTATCGAGGTAAATAATCTTATCCTTCTATTGTAATTGGAGAATACATACTGTAGAAGTATAGAAACAAGTATAAAACACTTAGAAGGATATTAAAGAATAGAATTGAACTATAATCACATCAGAAGATTTAAAGAAGATTGAACTGTACTTACATAGGACTGTATTTACAGTAGACTTGTATAGCTTACCGGGTAGGGAAGTGCTGCCCGATTTTCCGTAGAATTAAGAACCCTCTGCTTAGAACTTTCTACAGAGTAGTCTAGACGTTGATAGACGTATTTGACTATTATAGGTCGATACTCTGCGCGCGACATATTCGACTTGGCAGGTGGATTTCGCCGAGAAGGTATGTGATTCTTCCTATACTCTTGAGCATGATATTTTAAAATATATATATAGTACGGTAGATGTACGTGTGATAACTGAACGTAGTTTTACTGCAATGTCTTTTGACTTAAGCCTGAATAATAAGAATCTTGAAGTCTTTCAAAAGAATTATAAATCATTTTTAAAAGAAGAAGAATATTTGTTTTTAAAACAAAAAGCTTAAAGAGTTATACTAGCTTTATGGGAAGTTAGGAATAACGACTTAAGGAAGATAAAAGGAACAGTTTACTTGTGTGTTTATAAAAGACTTGTATTGATTTCTGGAAAGTACAGTAAGATGGTTTGTTGAGTAGACATATTGTGATGCTATGTGTGTTAGTATCTTGTAACGTTTGTGTAAAGAGGTTATTCTTATTTGTGCTTATGTTGTTTAACGGTAAGCTGTTATATCACTCACCTCTTGACATGATACCGGGGGTTAAGTTGCCTCCACGCGGGTAGACTCGGTGATGCGGGACCATGATTCGAGAATACCTCATGCGGTCTAGGGACCTATGCGGAGCTACGAAAGTTCCAGTTAGTGTGCGGGTTATACCTCATGCGATCATGTGGCCATGCGGACTACGAGTCGGGGCGATGCCGGGAGTAGCTACCCTCGATGCGAGGAATACCTCATGCGGGCCTAGGTGGCCTCGGCGGACTACGGGAGTCCTGGATTAGGCATGCATAATGATACTATGGGCGATTGGCCCTGCTTCGATCATTCGCAGCCTAGAAAAGACCTGTTACAGTTTACCTATTGTTGCTCTTGTTTATGATGTGGCACTATGTGCGGTTACATTGGTTGTTTCGTGCATATTTGTAAAATTGGTTTTAAAATGATATGATTTCATTTAAGTACTTTACAGTTTCACATACTTAGTACCTGTTGTCTTCGACCTCTTCGGGGCCGTTCATGCCGCAGGTATTGGAAAGCAGGTGCTAGATCCGCATCCTTAGGATCTTTTGCTTTGGTGTCAGGAGCTCCACCTTCTCCGGAGGCTCGACTTTTGGGTATGATCTCCCTGTTGTGTAGATAGTTTTGTACATTCAGGGTATGGCGGGGCCCTGTCCCGCCATAGTTGTTTACTTCCTTAGAGGTCTGTAGTCCTATTGTACAGTTGGGATGTAAACTGCCAGATTTTGGTTTATATATATATATGCCGAAAGGCGCCCTTTTCTCAGATAAAATGTGTCTCATTTACAATTGTTTCATGTCTTGTTTTTTTATATTCCGCTGATTACTCTGATGTATGACTACTTGGGTGCCCGGGTAAGGCACCAGTCACGGGCCCCGAAACGGGTCGTGACACTAGCCCATAGAGTAATAATATAATATGCCCCCGGAATCCCTCATCGTGGGTACATGTCTTCATGGGGAGCTATCCCATGGAGTAATAGTCGTACATAGCATGGTCGCATGCCCCGGAATCCCTCATCGTATAAGCATGGCCATGAGTAATAAAACAAATCCGGGAATCTAACCCGCCTCCTGGTCACATGCCCCGGAATCCCACATCGTATAATCATGTCCAAGGATCAATCATAATGGAAGCATACTCGTGGAATCCCACATCACTGTCGGTACGTCCAAGTAAACTTACTGTCACGACCCGACCCCGGGCCCGCGACTGGTGTCTTACCCCGGGCACCCTAGTGATACAACATCAGAGAAAAATCAGCGGAAATAAAAACTTAAACATGAAACAAGATAGAATAAGAAACAGGCTAACCAAAACGGTTACCTTTCTGTATATAAACTAAAAACTTGAACAGTTAAATCCTTTTTACAAAACTTACCCACAACGATTACATGCACTTAAGAATGAAATCAACTATGACGGGACAGGGCCCCGCCATACCCCCTGAATGTACACAAGTATATGACCTGTAACGCCCCGAACCCGGGCCCGTTACTGGTGCCTTACCCCGGGCACCCTAGTGATACAACATCAGAGAAAACCAGCGGAAAATAAAACACGAGTCATGAAACAAGAGATATAATAAATAAACAGCAACCAAAACAAAGCTTTCAGATATACACAAAACCCAACAGTTGTCCTTTTACAAACCCCGCCCACAACAGCATGCACTCTAAGATTTACAACAACTATGACGGACAGGGGCCCGCCATACCACGAATGTACAAGAACCTACAACTCAGTGGAAACATACCAAAGATAAGCCTCAGAAGGAACGAGCTTTCCAACACGCTGAAATGAGATCCTAAGAGCGAGGATCCACGATGTACCTCTACTGCGGCATGAACGCACTTCAAGGAGGTCTGATAATAGGTACCAAGTATGTGAATCACAACATCAGTAAATGAAATCATAATAGCCTAAAAAGGTGAGACATGTATGATAACCAAAATACGACGCAACATAAAAGCGATAAGTCGTGACTCACGCCAAAGTCACCACTGGAAATATAACTATGGGTCTCACGCCCACAACATCCATCATGTTCGCATCATGGCCGCGTGCCCGAACATCGTGACGGTGTAGACATGTCCATGATGCAACAATAATAACAAGGCCGCGTGGCCACATGCCCCGGAATCTTGACGGTAGACATGCCCATGTAACCTCAATAACAATATATCGTGGTCAACCCCGCCGCGTGGCCACATGCCCCGGGAATCTTGCGTCGGTGTAGACACGTCCATGTTGCGCATAACCATATATCGGTAATCAACCCGCCGCGTGGCCGCGTGCCCCGAATCAGATCGGTAGACATGTCCATGTGACATCAACAACAAGACGAGAATCAAAATGGAAACATACGTGGAATTCTCCATCACCGCCAACACGTCCAAGTAAGTTCTCGACAAGTCAACCGCCCTCTATCGAGACGCGAATACGTAAATACCACACTTTCACAACAAAGGCTATCATCACAAGCATAGGCAAGTTTCACAACAACAAGCATAGGCAAATTTCACAACAACAAGCATAGGCAAATTTCACAACAACAAGCATAGGCAAGTTTCACAACAACTCAAAGTACTTTCATTTAATGCCAAAGACCGGGTTTTTAATCACACGACCGATTAAGGCCCGTGATCGTGCCTTACCCCGCACCTTAGTGATACAACATCAGTAATCACGGAACATAAACGATACAAGACATATTATGAAATATGAAACAATAACTGAGAAAACTTGCCTTTCGGCATATATATAAACAACAACTTTTTCAACATGAGCAGTTTAATCCTTTTTACAAACCCCGCCACAACGATTTACATGCACTCTAAGAAATTATACGACAACAATGGCGGGGCGGGCCGCCATACCACGAATGTAAACACCTACAACAACGAGGAACTATACCATCGATAAGCCTCCGGAGCAACGGAGCTTTACCAAACGCTGAATTGTGACCCTAAGAGCGAGGATCAATGACTGGTGTACCTTTACCTGCGGCATGAACGCAGCCCCAAGGAGGTCGATAACAAAGTGCAGTATGTGAAACTAAAAATCGTAAATGAAATCATAATAGTCTATAAAGCGGAGACATGTATGATAACCAAACTACGATTCACACAATAGCGATATGTCAAGTCGTGACTCACGCCTCAAGTCATCACTCAAATATAACAATGGGTCTCACGCCCACAACATCAATCATGCGTGGAATACCTTCCTCACCGCCAGCTTTATGATATAAAAGCACCAAGGAACACATGAACACGGTCCCACTGTGCTATAATAACACGCATGGTAAGCACGAAGGCATAGCCGACTACTAACACCTACGCACCAACAAGGTCATGAATCGTATCATAAGATCTGCTTGCAAGTCACATGATCAAAGCCGACCACTTGCCCGCAGATCTAATGTGCGCGTCTAGCCACGAACTTTCCGCAGCCCGCATAGGCCAATCGATCGCCCGCGTGAGGTATAACCCAGCATAGAGGGTAGCTACTACCAGGCAGCGTCCTGGACTCTCCGTCCGCATGGCCACAAGGACCGCATGACCACAAGGGCCGATCTAACACGAACTCCAGCAGTTCGCATAGCCCTCGACCCGCATGAGGTAGTCTCGAATCATAGGTCCATCGACCCGCCCGAGTCTACCCCGCGTCGGAGGGCGCTTAACCTCTAATCATCTCAAGAGATGAGTGATGTATAATACTATTATAACGACTTATCGTTAAACAACATAAGCACAACAAAGGAAAAACCCCTTTACACAAACATCACAAGATACTAACACACGTAGCATCCTAGCATGTTTACTTATCAAATCAACAAGAAAGTATTACAAGGCTATCACAAACCAACACAATCAAGTTATACACACAAGATACTTTCTACTATATGCTAACAAGTTCGGGTTTTATCCCCAAAGTACTTCATACATTAACTCTTTAAAAGATCGTTACTTTCACAAAAGTCACACAATACCCGTAGTATATGAAAATAGAGTGATTATCTTTGAAGTAAATCAAAACACTTCTCTTTGTAAAACTCAAGTAACAACATTATTTTCCAAACGTCCAAGTTTGCCTAATTTCAAATGTTCATGTTTCTTATTTAGAAAGGTTTAGTAGTTCATAGTCTTATTCATTTAAGAATATAATTCTCTTTTAAACTATCTGAGAAACATAAGTCTTATATGTGAGTAGGATATTCTTGTTTACAACAATCTTATTACAGCAGCCATGATCTAGGAAATATCATTTTGTCTCATCTTAGCTTCTATGCAGATGGAAGTTTCTCTTGGTTTTAATAATACTTAATCCAAAACATTTCCTTTTATTAACGCCGCATGGTTTGTCGATACACATTCGATTTCCAAAATCAAGAAAACATTCTTAAGACGTTATACCTAACTTTCCATAAAGCTAGTATAACTCTTAAGTTTTCAAAACAAATCAAGTATTACCTCTTCTTTCAAAATGAATCAAAACCTTTTGAAATACTTCAAGTTCTTTTATTAACACATAACAAGCCGCTTATAGTTCAAATCGGTTACCCTTTAAAACCACAAGTATTTTCTTACCAACATAAAGTCATTATAACCAACTTCCCATAAAGCCGTTATAACACTTTATGTTTTAAACCAATCAAATACATTTAGCACGTACGCGTCACCGCACTACATAGTTCACACATATCATCTTTGGAAGAGATAGGAAGAGGTTCACATACCTCGCGAGTATCGACTAATAGCAAAACGCTCCAAGTACTTCCAACTGTCGGCAACTCCTTTAAGCCAAGTAGATCGCGCCACACGTAGTACTCAACCTATAAGGCCACAATGCGCTTATTAATATTTAGGTCCCTTCGTAGAACATTCTACATAAAAATTCGCGACCTCCCCGCAACAACAGAAAATCTCCTCCTCTATCGAGTCCGGCTACGAAGCCAACCAGGGGGGTGGGTTATACATCTAACACTAACTGGTAAAATTCTACTCCACGGTACTACTACACAAGTTCACCGTAATACACTCATGTAATTACTGCTCAAGATTCTTCTTTAAATTCAGCTTAAGTCGCAAGACATTGCCGTAAGTATTATTCAGCTTAAGTCAAAAGACATTGCCGATAACTACGTCAGTTCTATATATAGTATACTTCAACTATATAATCTAACAACATGTAATTTCCAATTACAATAGGGGACAAGATATTTACCTCGATAAGCCCATAATTATCCAAGTATAAAGTCGATCACGGCAATCGTTTAGCTCCAACTCCGTGCGCCCAACCCGCTCCAACTACCCTTAGAAGTTCTAACCAACTTCTACATACTACTCCAACAAACCATGGAGATTTTCCTTAGGGTTTCGATTTGGTGACGACGGGAAGTATAATAGTATAACTGGCTTTTCAGATAAGTATAACCTTAGAATACTACAAGGTATATGGCTAAGGTAATTTGGGCATTATAACAATACTTTTGAGAGTATTTCTACCAAGAGGGGTGTATTATACGAGACAACTAGGCTGGGGTACCCACGCCACACTACAAGGAGGAGAGGGCTCGCCGAGGGGACCTTTCAAAGGGGAGAGGGGCTCTTGGGCGAGAGTCAACAAGAGGAGAGGAGGGATTTTAACACTTAGGAACATTTAGGAATGGATGAATAAGTCTTCAAAGGGATGGGTATTTATAGGCCAAGTGAAGGCCAACCAATGGCCAAGATTGAGCCAAGTGCTACATGTGTAAGGCCAAGATTCACCCAAGTGTCCCTTAACCAACTAACACACAAATATCCTACCAACTCCATGACAAAATGACCAACTTTCGCCAAGCTTGACCGCCAAGGTGTTCCAATGAGAGGGTGACAAGTGTCGCCTCTTGTTGGTCCAAAATGTTTCGCCTCTCGGAAAAATCCGCAAAATAAAATATGGCATAGCGGAAATTCCCTACGAAAGTCGTGGAAAGCGTTTACGAAAAAGCGACTCTAACCGGGTGTTGTGCACAAAATTAAATCGGCAAGCCTACTTTCTCAAGTTCAAATTTTCTACGCACGCCCCACGCATATACTGAAATACGGGTATAACATTCTCCTCCTTAGAAACATTCGTCGAATGTTCCTTCTAAGTCTCAAAACAAGCGCGCCCGAGATAGTCTTCACTACCATACTTACGAAACAATCACGCCACAATGGCCACGAAACAATCGCAAAATACTTACATCCAAGTCCACGAGGAATCACCTCTATCATCACCACAAACACCTCTCTCGGGTCTAAAATATACTTCCTTCGCACCTTCTCCTTACAAAAGAAATGATCACATCTATGCTCGCCATACATGCTCGCTTCTTCCCGATACCACTTTTGTCACTTTGCGCGAGGTTCTAGTGTCACTCGTGACCAACAATTGATGCCGGACTACATGTGATCCCCGAGGTCGTAGACACGAACTCTTACCACGTTACGATACGGCTTCGCCAAGACTCGGGGTTACTATCTCTAACGTGGTCATCATTAATCGGGAACACTGCGGATGGATCTCCGATACTTTCCGAACATAACAATACGAAAGACGACGCATCGCCTCCTAAGTCGGACGGCCAAAGCTAACATATAGGCAACTGGCCTATTCTTCACATGAACTTAAAAGGCCCAAAACAACTCGGGCTAAGTTTCTCTGTTTTTCCAAAGCTCGTCACACCCAATCCGGGTGGTACTTTCAAGAAGACCGACCCAACTCGAACTCTAAGCGTCGCCGATTATCCGCACGATTTCCTCTGAGCTGCCAGAACTTCTTCTAGACAAGCTTCTCACTAACCACAGTCTGCTGGAACAAGCCTGAACCAACTGTCTGAACCTTGCCAACATCGAACCACTCGACCGACAACTTACACATCCGCCCCCTACAAGGCTTAATAAGGCGACATCCGAACACTGAAATGGTAGCTTAAACACTCTCCACCGAGACAACAATCTTCACAACTACCCCGAAATACACACCGCCCAGGCGAATGCGATCCGAGACTCACCGAGTTCTTAACCTGCGGTAAAACTTCCGGAAAAACGAAAATAGCCACAACCCGGGCTTCATCGCACGACATAAGGTGAAGGTAGGCACCTCGCAGCTTACAACCTTTCTGATATAACATCTCGCATAACCCTCTGCCGAGAAAACGGTCCCGAACGAAGAACACGATGGGCTGCCCCCATCGACCCGACCACCGGTCGAACGTATCCACGAACTCGTACGCTGGTTAACTAAACTCGGGCCTAACACCCTCGTGACCTATCACAAGGCGACCACCACAAACTGACCCCACCACCAAACGGGCGCGGGTTGACCCGCAACGCGGCTCAACCCGACCCGCAACGCCGCACCATACTAGCTCCAACGGAACAATCTCACTAATCACGTTACGAAAACCTAGCGGTCTTCTTAGCTCAACGACCCTATTTCATTCCACACTACTCAGTGACTAATCCCACAAGCATAACTCACGTGCACTATGCACTCCTATAAGGGTCAAACATAAACAATACATCTTTTACTCGAGATGGCCTTACCTCTAAGGTCTCTACGTATACAACTCTAAGGCTCACACCTTCTCTATCCCCCAAAATCTTACTCGGTTAACCCACCATGATTTCTAATCACAACTAACACACTGCTATCAGAACATAGCACTTAAGGTATACTCACCTTATCACATAAACAAAACTCAAGAGGGTTAAAGATATATCTATATCTACTGCTTCACTCCCCTTAGTCGTTCTAATCAAACCTGCCCCGTAGGGCGCATAGCTAAGGAAGATGACAAACTACCCACCGATTCTGAAGGCTGAGTCCTCCTACCAGGACACTCTCGACATCAGACCCTGACGGTCATAGGTACAACAAGTACCAACTAAAAGACGACATTCCCCGAGATGACTCCTGCCACACTGTGAACACTTAGAAAACCGAATCGGATGGCCGGAACCTTCGTGTATCGTGGAACCTAAGCTCGAGCTCGACCAACTCTGCATACCCGAACGTCACGAACCTGTGAAGGACCTTTCGTGACGGTGGATGCGCATAACCTAATTGGCGGTGAGGCGACTCGCCTCGAAAGTTACCAAAGGACCTTGCCGCTCGCCCTCTTCGCCCTCGTTAACCCGTCGATTGCTACGTTTCTCGCCGCGCATAAGCCCGACCACGTGCCATGCTCAAGCCCAATCAAGAACTACTCTTGCACAACCTTCTCGTTGATAGTCATCAAGACTCGCAGACATCGGTATACTCTGCGTAGTCAAATCCATAGTTAGTAATGAGGTTGTCTCTTTGCAATCCATATTCTCTGCTCCTGGTCGTGGAATCAAGGTTCAAATATCATGGCGCAGAGAACTAGCGCCGCTATAAAACTCTGCTGGGGCTAGTGGCGTCGCAGAACTCCCGAATGAAGCACTACCCTAGGTAATGATTGGGCTGTGCCTCGCCACCCTCCGAACTCTACTCGCAGCCTCCGCCGCTTTGCCCTCACGGGCGGGTTGCCTACGCGAGGCATAACGATAAGGGAAATAATTTCGTCGGAGGGTCCAACTTACAACACGGCTCTAAGGCACGATCTCGAGTGAGAAGAATAGAAACCAATCCTAAATACCTATAGCCTCACGATTATTGGTGTGGTGCACAACACACCGATAATCAAGACTTCATCGGATACGGTCAGAGACACTTTCCGAGGATTAATCGCTCGATACCACTTTTGTCACGACCGATTCCGCCCGTGATCGTGCCTTACCGGGCACCTTAGTGATACAACATCGTGAGTAATCACGAACATAAACGATACAAGACATATTATGAAATATGAAACAATAACTGAGAAAACTTGCCTTTCAAGATATATATAAACAACAACTTTTTCAACATGAGCAGCTTTAACTTTTTACAAACCCCGCCACAACGATTTCATGCACCTCTAAGAAATTATACGACAACAATGGCGGACGGGGCCCCGCCATACCCCGAATGTAAACACCTACAACAACAGGGAACTATACCATCGATAAGCCTCCGAGCAACGGAGCTTTACCAAACGCTGAATCGTGACCCTAAGAGCGAGGATCGATGATCGGTGTACCTTTACTGCGGTAACGCAGCCTCAAGGAGGTCGAGCATACCAAGTATGTGAAACTAAAAATACTGTAAATGAAATCATAATAGTCTATAAAGCAGGAGACATGTATGATAACCAAACTACATTTCACAATAATAAGCGAATATGTCAAGTCGTGACTCACGCCTCAAGTCATCACTCAAATATAACAATGGGTCTCACGCCCACAACATCAATCATGCGTGGAATACCTTCCTCATCACGGCGGCTTTATGATATAAAAGCACCAAGGAACACACATGAACACGTGTCCCACTGCGCTATAATAACACGCATGGTAAATACGAAGGCATAGCCGACTACTAACACCTACAGCACTCAACAAGGTCGCGAATCAGATTATAAGATCTGTCTAGACCGGTCACATGATCAAAGCGACCACTTGCCCGCAGATCTAATGCGCGTCTAGCCCCGAACTTTCCGCAGCCCGCATAGGCCAATCGATCGCCCGCATGAGGTATAACCCCGCGTCGAGGGTAGCTTCCTCGCAGCCGTCTGGACTCGCCGTCCGCACGGCCACAAGGACCGCATGACCACAAGGGCCGTGATCCTAACACGAACTCCGCAGCCCGCATAGGCCCTGGACCCGCATGAGGTAGTCTCGAATCATAGGTCCATCGACCGCTGAAGTCTACCCCAGACGGAGGCGCCTTAACCCTAATCATCTCAAGAGATGAGTGATGTATAATACTATTATAACAGCTTATCGTTAAACAACATAAGCACAACAAAGGAAAAACCCCTTTACACAAACATCACAAGATACTAACACACGTAGCATCCTAGCATGTTTACTTATCAAATCAACAAGAAAGTATTACAAGGCTATCACAAACCAACACAATCAAGTTATACACACAAGATACTTTCTACTATATGCTAACAAGTTCGGGCTTTTATCCCCAAAGTACTTCATACATTAACTCTTAAAAGATCGTTACTTTACAAAAGTCACACAATACGTAGTATATGAAAATAGAGTGATTATCTTTTGAAGTAAATCAAAACACTTCTCTTTGTAAAACTCAAGTAACAACATTATTTTCCAAACGTCCAAGTTTGCCTAATTTCAAATGTTCATGTTTCTTATTTAGAAAGGTTTCGTAGTTCATAGTCTTATTCATTTAAGAATATAATTCTCTTTTAAACTATCTCGAGAAACATAAGTCTTATATGTGAGTAGGATATTCTTGTTTACAACAATCTTATTACAAATGACCATGATCTAGGAAATATCATTTTGTCTCATCTTAGCTTCATGCAGATGGAAGTTTCTACGGTTTTAATAATACTTAATCACAAAACATTTCCTTTATTAACGCCGCAGTTGGTTTGTCGATACACATTCTGATTTCCAAAATCAAGAAACATTCTTAAGACGTTATACCTAACTTTCCATAAAGCTAGTATAACTCTTAAGTTTTCAAAACAAATCAAGTATTACCTCTTCTTTCAAAATGAATCAAAACCTTTTGAAATACTTCAAGTTCTTTTATTAACACATAACAAGCCGCTTATAGTTCAAATCGATTACTTTAAAACCACAAGTATTTTCTTACCAACATAAAGTCATTATAACCAACTTCCCATAAAGCCGTTATAACACTTTATGTTTTAAACCAATCAAATACATTTAGCACATGTACGTCTACCGTACTACATAGTTCACATATCATCTTTGGAAGAGATAGGAAGAGGTTCACATACCTCGCGACGAGTATCGACTAATAGCAAAACGCTCCAAGTACTTCCAATCCGGCAACTCCTTTAAGCCAAGTAGATCGCGCCACACGTAGTACTCGACCTATAAGGCCACAAGGCGCTTTATTAATATTTAGGTCCCTTCAGAACATTCTACGTAAAATTCGCAAAGACTCTCCCCGCAACAACAGAAAATCTCCTCCTCTATCGAGGCCTACCAAGCCAACCAGGGGGTTATACGGCTAACCCTAACGGGTACAATTCAAATCCACGTTACTACTACACAAGTCTCAGAATACAGCCCTATGTAATTACAACAAGATTCTTCTTTAAATTCAGCTTAAGTCGCAAGACATTGCAGTAAGTATTATTCAGCTTAAGTCAAAAGACATTGCCGATAACTACGTTCAGGTCTATATAGAGTATACTTCAACTATATAATCTAACAACATGTAATTTCCAATTACAATAGGGGGACAAGATATTTACCTCGATAAGCCCATAATTATCCAAGTATAAAGTCGATCATGGGCAATCGTTTAGCTCCAACTCCGTGCGCTCCAACCCGCTCCAAACTACCCTTAGAAGTTCTAACCAACTTCTACATACTACTCCAACAAACCATGGAGATTTTCCTTAGGGTTTCGATTTGGTGACTGACGGGAAGTATAATAGTATAACTGGGCTTTTCGTATAAGTATAACCTTAGAATACTACAAGGTATATGGCTAAGGTAATTTGGGCATTATAACAATACTTTGAGAGTATTTCTACCAAGAGGGGTGTATTATACGAGACAACTAGGCTAGTGGGGTACCCCACGCCACACTACAAGGAGGGGGAGAGGCTCTCGCCGAGGACCTTTCAAAGGGGAGAGGGGCTCTTGACGAGAGTCAACAAGAGGAGAGGAGGGATTTTAACACTTAGGAACATTTAGGAATGGATGAATAAGTCTTCAAAGGGATGGGTATTTATAGGCCAAGTGAAGGCCAACCAATGGCCAAGATTGAGCCAAGTGCTACACAAGTGTAAGGCCAAGATTCACCCAAGTGTCCCTTAACCAACTAACACACAAATATCCTACCAACTCCATGACAAAAATGACCAACTTTCGGCCAAGCTTGACCGCCCAAGGTGTTCCAATGAGAGGGTGACAAGTGTCGCCCTCTTGTTGGTCCAAAATGTTTCGTCTCTCGGAAAAATCCGCAAAAATAAAATATGGCATAGCCGGAAATTCCCCTACGAAAGCTGTGAAAACGTTTCGCCGAAAAACGACTCTAACCGGGTGTTGTGCACAAAATTAAATCGGCCAAGCCTACTTTCTCAAGTTCAAATTTTCTACGTACGTCCTTACGTACATACTCTGGAAATACGGGGTATAACATTAACCCCAAAGTACTACATACGTTAAGTTCTTTTAAAAGAGATCCATTACTTTTATAAAAGTCACCCGATACCCGTAGTATTAGAATGACCAACCCACATTCCCTTTTCAAAATCAAGTAACAACATTCTTTTCCTAAGTTCCAGTTTGCCTAGTTTCAATTACTCAAGCTTCTCATTTTCAAATGGTTTCATAGTTCCCAAACTTAATCACTTGATTCCTTTTTAGAACAATTGAGTAATATATGTCTCACGTGAGAGTAGGCTATTCTTGTTTACAACATTCTTATTACAGCAGCCATAATCTAGAAAATGTATATCATTTTGTCTCATCTTAGTTTCTATGCAGATGGAGGTTTCTACTGGTTTTAATACAATTCATCATTATTCAATACATTTTCCTTTATTAACGCTGCAGTGATGTCGATACACATTACGATTTCAAATCAAGAAACAAAACCAAGTACTCATTACTCACGAATGAGGTTTCACACAAACATTCACATTAAAACAAATAAGTTAAGTCTCTTATCTTATAACATCAGTAAACCATTTTCTTTACCTCTCTTTAGACATTATACCTAACTCCCCAAAAAGCTAGTATAACTCTTTTTAAAACCTTTTAAAACCAAGTGTTACTCTCCCTTCCAAAACGATTTATAAATCTTTTGAAATACATCAAGTTCTTTATTATAACTAGCCAGTTATAATTCACATCAGTTACCTTTTAAAACCACAAAGTATTTTCTTACCTTCATAAAGCTGTTATAACCAACTTTCCATAAAGCCGTTATAACACTTTATGTTTTAAGAACAATCAAACACATTTAACACATGTACGTCTACCGTACTACATAGTTCACACATATCATGCTAGAAGAGATAGGAAGAGGTTCACATACCTCGCGACGATTTATCGACAAAAGCAAAATGGTCCAAGTACTACAACCTTGCTAGCCCTTTCCACTCCTCGAGTAGAATACGCTACTCTTAGTACTTTCACCTATAAAGGTCACAAACGTCTATTAACCCCAAAACACAAGTTCTATCTTTCTACGTAAAATTCGAAGACTCTCCCGCCACAACAGAAATCTCCTCCTCTATCGAGGCCGGCTACCAAGCCAACGAGGGGTTTACACGCCTAACCTGACGTGCACCATCCTACTCGGTAACTCTACACAAGTCTCATGTCTGATCTATGTAAATACATTCAGCTTCTTTTCTTTATTCTTCAGCTTAAGTCAAAAGACATTGCGAATACTAAGTATAGTTCCATATATAGTATACTTCAACTATATATTCTAACAAACATGTAATTTCCAATTACAAGAGGACAAGATAATTACCTCGATAAGCCCATAATTATCCAAGTTAAATGTCGATCCTTAGCAATGTTTAGCTCCAACTCCGGTGCTCCATCCCGCTCCAAACAACCCGAAGTTCTATCCAACTTCTACTTAAATCCTTCAACTAACAATGAAGATTCCTTAGGGTTTCGGTTTGAGACTAAAAGGTAGTATTTCGGGCTCTACGATAGAGGTAACTTTTGGAATACAACAAGGTATAAGGCCAAGGTATTTTGGGCATTATAACAATACTTGGAAGACAACTTTCTACCAGGGGGGGGGGTACCACACGAGAACAATCCAACGGGGGGGGGGTATGCTCTCGGCCACAAGGCCACTAGGGGGTAGTACCCTCCGGCCACTAGGCCTCACGAAAGGGGAGGGAGGAAGCTCTCGGCTAGCACAACAAGAAGGGAGGAGAGGGTTTCAAGACTTGGAAGTTTTTGGATGAATGAAGTCTTCAAGCTTAGGGGGGTATTTATAGCAAAACCAAAAGCCAACCAATGGCCAAGATCAAGCCATGTGCAAGGCAAGTGTAAGGCCAAGATCAAGCCAAGTGCACCCACAAAACACTCCACAAAACACTCCACAAAACAAGGCACAAAAGGAGGGACCAATCGGCCAAGGCCAACCAATCCTCTTGGACGCCCAATCGTCCAAGCCACCCTATTTGCTTCCAATGTGAGGGTGACACATGTCACCCTCCCGTTGGTCCAAAATGTTTCGTCTCTCGGAAAAATCCGCAAAAATTATAAATGACATAGCCGGAATTTTCCCTACGAAAGCTGTGGAAACGTTTCGTCTAAAAACGACTCTATTCGGCACTTGTGCCCAAATTCGGTCCTTTGCCTAACTTAAGGCTCAAATTTTCTACGTACGTCCTTACGTACATACTCTGGAAATACGGGGTATAACATTCTCCCCTCCTTAGAAACATTCGTCCCGAATGTTCCTTCTCAAGTCTCAACACAAACATGCGCTAGTATAGCCTTCACTGCTATACGCACGAAACGATCATGCCACACCGCCATAAAAATAACAAACGCACCAATACTTAAACCCAAGTCAACGAGGAAACACCTCTAATCATCACAAAACCCTTACGAGGTCTAAAATATACTCCTTCGCACCTACATTTCACAAAAGAAACGATCACACACGCTCACTTCTCCCCTATCTCGCCGCACTTTCTCGAACACTCGAGCTCTTTCTAGTATCCGTACCACACTTCCGTCAACGTTTCGTTTCCAACCCTTGGAGTTACTACCTCCAAACTTGGTCATCTTACTACCCTCGATTTCTCTAAGGCCATTCTCGGCCTTCACGAACCGATTACGGTCGAACATATCTATGAACTCATACGATGGTCATCTAAACTTGGGCTCGCACCCTCGTGACTCGCCACCGGCGACCACCGCAGCTGACCCTTCCTCGAACGGACGCGGGTTGGCCCGCAACATGGCCCCAACCCGACCCATCAGAGCGCCAACTTCCGCCTCGACACGGAACACATCATGGAAGCTACCACTTCCATCTCACACTAACGATTTTCAAATCACACTATAGCACAAAGCTATCCGAACATAACACTTAACACATCATTAACATCAATACATACAAGTATCTGAGGTTAAGGATATACACAAAACTAGGCGGTTCAAGGACCGCTAAAATCGAACTTCCACCGCGACCTCTACCGTGGCCCGCAAATCGCTCTAGTAGTCTGTGCTATCCTACCAGCGCTACCTCGCCTGACCTTCTCGTCATATGGCCCCGTTGGCGCAAGAATAACAAGCTCCTTGGTACTACGACACTCCCAAATGCGGTCTACCACATCGACCACACCGAGGTAGGGTGATCGCATCGCCAACACCCTACTCCCCGAACATTCCAAACACGGGAGCCACGACCGCTTCCCGAATATCCTGCGGTCCCGAAGGCTGCGGAGGACCACTCTGCAATGGCGGAGGTACATAACTAGTCACTGAGGCGGTCCGCCTCG
Source organism: Przewalskia tangutica (assembly GCA_029844215.1). NCBI lineage: Eukaryota > Viridiplantae > Streptophyta > Magnoliopsida > Solanales > Solanaceae > Przewalskia > Przewalskia tangutica. The sequence continues at coordinate 39,583,717 of CM056725.1, read as the reverse complement.
AAAGTCGCCAAAATATCCGTGATCTTGGCCTTCTTCTGAAAGCGGTCCACCTGTCGATCTGCGCCTCGCACTCCAAGTGCATGAGCACGAATGCGGGCAATGTCCATGCGGTGAAGAGAAACACCGAACAACTACGCTAGGTAATCATCGAGCCACGTAACATATCGGTGCACTCGATCCTCCATACTAGCTACTAATGCGGAACATACCGCCAATGAGTCGAACTCACATTGTACTCCCGAATCAGACGCCTGCTTCGCCAACATCAAAAATCTTTCGGCCCGATCCATCCTCATTTTTGGAGGCAAGAAATGTGCCGAAGGCCCCAAAACTCGTCCCAAACGGTGGAAGTGCATGCTCTCCCGGAGAGCTCCCACGAAGTCAAACCAATCGATCGCGTATCACGCGGCCGACGCGAACCAAATGTCACGACTTCGATCTCGAAGCCTTGATCACCCGCATGATCCTCTCAGAATCGACGGATGAACTCCTGCGGATCATCCTCCGGCCGACCGTAAAACTCAAAGTGCTGACTAAGAAATCCGTAGCCTCAAATCGCTCGCCTTCGGTGCACTACAGCCAGGCTGAATCGAATCCGGCCAAATTTATCTCATATTCGCCACAACCTCGCCAATAATCGGGCCATCTCTGTGACCCATCTCCCGCTCCGCATCGTGGACCGGAGGCTCGTGTATCAGAGTCTCGCAGCCCATCGCTGCGCTAAACTCTGCTGGTGCTGGCGGCGTCGCAGAACTCGCCGTCTGAAGCACTACTCAGTCTTGGCCGGGCTCGCGCTCGCATTCTCCTCGAATCCCACTAGCTCCTCGCCGCTTTGCCCTTCGGGCCTGGTTGCCTTCGCAGAGGCATAATCGTAAAACGAAACACGTCGGAGGGTCCAACTTACAACACGCTCTAAGGCACGATCGCGGCATGAGAAGAATGGAAACCAATCCTAAATGTCCTCTAGCCTCCTGATTATAGATGTGGTGCACAACACACCGATAATCAAGACTCTACTAGACACGGTCTGTAGACACTTTCCGAGGACTAACTGCTCTGATACCACATTGTCACGACCAACCGGCCCATCGTGCCTTACCCCGCACCCTAGTGATACAACATCGAGAAAACCAGTGGAAAATAAAACACGAGTCATGAAACAAGAGATATAATAAATAAACAAAGCAACCAAAGCGATTTTTCATGATATACACAAAACCCGAACAGTTGTCCTTTTACAAACCCCGCCACAACAAAGGCTGCACTTAAGATTTACAACAACTATGACGGACGGGGCCGCCATACCACAATTTACAAGAACCTACAACTCAGTGGAAACATACCAAAGATAAGCCTCAAGGAACGGAGCTTTCCAACACGCCGAAATGAGATCCTAAGAGCGAGGATCCACGGCCGATGTACCTCTACTGCGGCATGAACGCGGCCGAAGGAGGTCGATGCAACAGTACCAAGTATGTGAACTCACAAATCAGTAAATGAAATCATAATAGCCTAAAAGCGGAGACATGTATGATAACCAAAATACAAGACGCAACATAAAAGCTAAGTCCGTGACTCACGCCTCAAAGTCACCACTAAATATAACTATGGGTCTCACGCCCACAACATCCATCATGTTCGCATCATGGCCGCATGCCGAATATCAGACGGTAGACATGTCCATAATGCAACACAATAACAAGGCCGCGTGGCCACATGCCCCGGAATCGCGACGGTGTAGACATGCCCATGTAACCTCAATAACAATATATCGGTGGTCAACCCCGCCGCACGCCACATGCCCCGAATCAGACGTCGGTGTGAACGCGTCCATGTTGCGGTAATAACCATATATCGGTAATCAACGACGCGTGGCGCGATGCCCCGAATCATCGTCGGTGTAGACATGTCCATGTGACATCAACAACAAGACGATAATCAAAATGGAAACATACCGTGGAATTCTCCATCACCGCCAAAGACGTCCAAGTAAGTTCTCGACAAGTCAACCTACCTCTATCGAGACGCCAGAATACGTAAATACCACACTTGCACAACAAAGGCTATCATCACAAGCATAGGCAAGTTTCACAACAACAAGCATAGGCAAATTTCACAACAACAAGCATAGGCAAATTTCACAACAACAAGCATAGGCAAGTTTCACAACAACTCAAAGTACTTTCATTTTATGCCAAAGTCCGGGTTTTTAACCCCAAAGTACTACATACGTTAAGTTCTTTTAAAAGAGATCCATTACTTTTATAAAAGTCACCCGATACCCGTAGTATTAGAATGACCAACCCACATTCCCTTTTCAAAATCAAGTAACAACATTCTTTTCCTAAGTTCCAGTTTGCCTAGTTTTAATTACTCAAGCTTCTCATTTTCAAATGGTTTCATAGTTCCCAAACTTAATCACTTGATTCCTTTTTAGAACAATTGAGTAATATATGTCTCACGTGAGAGTAGGCTATTCTTGTTTACAACATTCTTATTACAGCAGCCATAATCTAGAAAATGTATATCATTTTGTCTCATCTTAGTTTCTATGCAGATGGAGGTTTCTACTGGTTTTAATACAATTCATCATTATTCAATACATTTTCCTTTATTAACGCTGCAGTAGTCTGTCGATACACATTCTGATTTCCGAAATCAGTAAAACAAAACCAAGTACTCATTACTCACGAATGAGGTTTCACACAAACATTCACATTAAAACAAATAAGTTAAGTCTCTTATCTTATAACATCAGTAAACCATTTTCTTTACCTCTCTTAAGACATTATACCTAACTCCCCAAAAAGCTAGTATAACTCTTTTTAAAACCTTTTAAAACCAAGTGTTACTCTCCCTTCCAAAACGATTTATAAATCTTTTGAAATACATCAAGTTCTTTATTATAACTAGCCGCTTATAATTCACATCGATTACCTTTTAAAACCACAAAGTATTTTCTTACCTTCATAAAGTCATATAACCAACTTCCCATAAAGCCGTTATAACACTTTATGTTTTAAGAACAATCAAACACGATTAACACGTATACGTCTACCGTACTACATAGTTCACACATATCATGCTAGAAGAGATAGGAAGAGGTTCACATACCGCGCGACGATTTATCGACAATAAGCAAAATGCTCCAAGAACTACAACCTTGCTAGCCCTTTCCACTCTCGAGTAGAATACGCTACTCTTAGTACTTTCACCTATAAAGGTCACAAACGTCTATTAACCCCAAAACACAAGTTCTATCTTTCTACGTAAAATTCGCAAAGACTCTCCCGCCACAACAGAAATCTCCTCCTCTATCGAGGTGGCTACCAAGCCAACTGCGGGGTTTACACGCCTAACCTGACGTGCACCATCCTACTCAAGAACTCTACACAAGTCTCAGAATACACCCTATGTAAATACATTCGATTCTTTTCTTTATTCTTCAGCTTAAGTCAAAAGACATTGCCGAATACTAAGTATAGTTCCATATATAGTATACTTCAACTATATATTCTAACAAACATGTAATTTCCAATTACAATAGAGGACAAGATAATTACCTCGATAAGCCCATAATTATCCAAGTTAAATGTCGATCCTTAGCAATGTTTAGCTCCAACTCGGTGCTCCATCCCGCTCGAACAACCCAGAAGTTCTATCCAACTTCTACTTAAATCCTTCAACTAACAAATGAAGATTCCTTAGGGTTTCGGTTTGAGACTAAAAAGGTAGTATTTGGGCTCTACGTATAGAGGTAACTTTTGGAATACAACAAGGTATAAGGCCAGGTATTTTGGGTATTATAACAATACTTGGAAGACAACTTTCTACCAGGGGTACCTCGAGAACACTCCAACGTGGGGTATGCTCTCGGCCACAAGGCCACTAGGGGTAGTACCCTCTCGGCCACTAGGCCTCACGAAAAGGGGAGGAGGAAGCTCGGCTAGCACAACAAGAAGGGAGGAGAGGGTTTCAAGACTTGGAAGTTTTGGATGAATGAAGTCTTGAGCTTAGGGGTATTTATAGAAAAACCAAAAGCCATCCAATGGCCAAGATCTAGCCATGTGCAAGTCAAGTGTAAGGCCTAGATCAAGCCAAGTGCACCCACAAAACACTCCACAAAACACTCCACAAAACAAGCCACAAAACTAGGCACAAAGGAGGGACCAATCGGCGAGGCCAACCAATCCTCTTGGGCCTTGATCGTCCAAGCCACCTATTGCTTCGATGTGAGGGTGACACATGTCACCCTCGTTGGTCAAAATGTTTCGTCTCTCGGAAAAATCCGCAAAAATTATAAATGACATAGCCGAAATTTTCCCTACGAAAGCTGTGGAAACGTTTCGTCGAAAAACGACTCTATTCGGCACTTGTGCCCAAATTCGGTCCTTTGCCTAACTTAAGGCTCAAATTTTCTACGTACGTCCTTACGTACATACTCTGGAAATACGGGGTATAACATGACCCCAGGGAACCGTACCAAAAGACAAGCCTCCGGCGAAATGGAGCTTTCCCAGAACTGAACAGTGATCCTAAGAGAGCGGATCAGCAAGCTACGTACCTCAACCTGCGGCATGAACGCAGCCGAAGAGTCGATAACAGTACCAAGTATGTGGCGAAAATCGTAATGAAATCATAATAGTCTATATATAAAACATGAAACAAGTATGATAATCAAAAAATGTGTTTCACAAAGCCCGGCTAACAACAAGAGTAATGAACATCAACATTGTCTCTAAAATGATACCATTTCACAATCTAAAACAATCGTGTCAAGTCAGGGACTCACGCCCTCAAAGTCATCACTCAAAATATAACAATGGGTCTCACGCCCATAACATCAATCATGCCCGTGGAATTCCTTCCTCACTGGCGATCATGACATAAATCATACTCATGCGACGCGCCCGTGGAATCCTACCTCACTGTCGGCGTACACATATACAATACATATATATATATATATACTCGGTCGCATGCCCCGAAATCCCTCATCGTATAAGCATGGTCATAACGTGCCCTCGGAATCCCTCATCGTAGGCGCAGGTCTTCATGGGGAGCTAGCCCATGGAATAATAATATAACATGCCCCCGGAATCCCTCATCGTGGGTACATGTCTTCACGGGGAGCTAGCCCATGGAGTAAAGTATAACATGGTCGCATGCCCCGGAATCCCTCATCGTATAAGCATGACCATGGAGTAATGAAACGCGCGGGCATCTAACCTGCATCCTGGACACATGCCCCGGAATCCCTCATCGTATAAGCATGGCCAAGATCACTCACAATGGAAGCATACCCGTGGAATCCTCCGTCACAGCCGGTACGTCCAAATAAGTTCACAACAAGTCAGCCGGCCCTCCATCGAGAGACGCGGTGGTATAGAAATACAATACTTGCACAACAAAGGCTATCATAACTAGCATAGGCAAGTTCAACATACTCTTAGAATTTCATTAACATGTAAATAGATTCACCATTTATATAAACTCAAGTACTCTCATTTTATGCCAACAATCCGGGTTTTAACCCTAAAGTACTACGTACATTAGATTCTTTCAAAAGATCCATTTCCATTTTCGAAGGTCACACGATACCCGTAGTATCAAAATAGAGTGACTATTATTTTTAAGTAAACCAAAACAATTTCCATACCTTCTTTTTAAACCATTTTAAGACAAAACCATGCCTTTCTTTTAAACCAAAAACACTTCAATTCCTCAAGTCTCTTTTCTTTTAGAAATCAAGTTCCTTACCTTGGAATTTAAGAAAAATCAATACTTGTTATTAATGACCTTATTAAAGCAACCGTGATCTAGGAAATGTAATACAATTTTGTCTTATCTTAGCTTCTATGCAGATGGAGGTTTCTACTTGTTTTAATAATATTAATTATTTGTCAATATATTTTCCTTTATTATTATTTGAAGTGGTTTGTTCGATACTTATTCCCATTTCCGAAATCAATATAACATTATTATTCGAAACCAAGTACTCATTACTCACGAATGAGGTTTCACAACTTTCCACACAATTCAAGTTCTTCACATATCAAGTCAAGTCAAATATAAGTCAAGTCTCTTATTTTTTTTAAAAATCAATAACCCATTCTTTTACCTACATAAAGTTGTTATAATTAACTTCCCATAAAACCATTATAACACTTTATGTTTTAAATAAACCAAATTCCTTTTACACACGTACGTCTACCGTACTATATATATTTTACAAAATATCATGCTAGAAAAGATAGGAAGAGGTTCACATACCTCGCGACGATTAACAATCTCTACTTCATAATAATAATAACTAATGAAGGGGATAACACGCCCAAACGGAACGCGATTAACAATCTCTCCTTCATAATAATAATAAGTAAAGAAGGGGATAACACACCCAAACGGTAACGCGGTTTACTATCTCCCTTCATAATAACAATAAGTAAAGAAGGGGATAACACGCCCAAACGGTAACGCGGTTTACTATCTCCCTTCATAATAACAATAAGTAAAAGAAGGGGATAACACGCCCAAACGGTAACGCGGTTTACTATCTCCCTTCATAATAACAATAAGTAAAGAAGTCCAAAGTAAAAAGTCCAAAGTAGCTACGGTCCTTAAGTTGGGGTCCTTGGCCAACTTTTACAATAATACTTATCCAATTACTTCATTAGTCCTTCAACTTATATTCCAATCTTTATATAAGTTATAGTTTCTTTGTTGTTAACTTCTTAGCAAGATCCAAATCTTTCTTTATATCTTATAGTCCATAATATACCTCCAATATATGTATAATATCCATATATACATAATAAATCAACTTCACAAGGAGGTTAAGGTTCATTACCTCAAGATAGCCCAAAAATGTGATTGTCCAGATTTTTAGCCACTGCTTCGTCATCTGAACTTGTAACGTCGATAACTCTCTACTTCAGTGTCCTATCGACGAGTGGTTTGTTGCATTGGAAACTAGACTCGACGATATTCATTTTAGGCTTTTGAAAAACCCAAAAACTCTTTATATGCTAGGAGATATTCCCTTCCAAACTTGACTAAAAATCTGCCCAAAACAGTCCCGAAAATCTGCCCACTCTCGGCCAAGGGGGGTTTCTTTTGAGGCTAGGGGTGTGAAATCTTGTCTAACTCTTGGTTAATAATCTTCCTAACACATTAAGGAAGAATACTTATAAGTTTAAGAATTTTTGGACAACATTTGGTTAGGGGAGGGGGTTGGACGAAATCAATATAGAGAAGGAGGGAGAGGAAATGTTTTTCAAGTCTTGTAATATGTTAAGTGTGGCTGATTTTCATCCACTAAGGGGGTTTATATAGCACAACCAAGGGTTGAGATTAACACATGTGTAAGGTAGAGATCATATGTGAAGGTTCTTTCCCACATTTGTCTTACTAAAGCCATGCAAGACCTTGACCATGCAAGACTTGCCCACTAAACTTAGCCAAATTTGTCCAAGCCAAGACCAGCCATGCAAGACTTTTGGCCACTTGTCTTGCCTACTTGTCCACTCAATTTCGTCCCACATGGCCCAATCTAGGAGTGACACTTGTCGCCCTCCTATTGGTCCAAAATATTTAATCTCTCGGAAAAATTCCATAATAGTAAAAATGTTGAAAACGTAAAATTCCTTCACAAAGTTCGGAATAATTTCCGTCGGAAAACAATTCTATCATTCTTACCCTAATTAGGGCGTATACATTCGTACGTACGTCCTTACATACATACTCCGGAACTACGGGGTATAAAATTCTCCCCCCCTTAGAAACATTCGTCCCGAATGTTCCTTCAAGATTCGAATAACTCAGATAACGACATAGTCCCTCATAACTTGAACAATTTGCAAAATGCCACATATGGCCACAATACAACGTATGCGCAAAAACTCATATCCGAGCCAACGAAGAATCATCTTAAAGCGTATAACAATACTATTAGCTTCACCCATAGTCCCAAGGATACTTTCTTCACCTCTTTACTTAAAAAAAAAACAAAAAAAAAAACACTTTCATCTTCTTAACACATCTTCGCCTCTTTTCTTACTCACCGTTCTCTCCTCGTACACTCGAACTGTTCCTAATATACGTATCACATTTCTGTCATTACTTCAGTTTTTAAAATCTCGGGGTTACTATCCTTAACTTGGTCGTCATTAATTGGGAACACTCTGGATGAATTTCCGATACTCTTCCGAATCGTAGCAACATGAAAGACCAGACGTACTTCCTCCTAAGTCGGACGACATTGCTAACTTATAGGCAACCTGGCCTATTCTACAAACGATCTGAAAAGGCCCAAAGTACCTCGGGCTAAGTTTCCCTTGCTTTCCAAATCTCGTCACACCGCCAGGGGTGGTACATGAAGGCCCACCATCAACCTGAACTCCAAGTGTTGATGTCGATTATCTGCAAGACTTCTGTTGACTCTGAGCTGCTAATAACCTCCTCTGGATAAGCTTCGCCTTATCCTCATTCTGCTGAATCAATTATGGACCAACTATCTGAACCTTGCCAACATCGAACCAATCGACCGGCAACCTATACTTCCGCCCATACAAGGCTTCGTAAGGCGCCATTCGAACACTGAAATGGTAGCTATTATAATTGTTACACCCCGTAGTTCCAGAGTATGTATATGAGGATGTACGTACGTAAATACGACATTAAAATTGGAAAGGAAGAAAGATGTGATTTTTCGACGGAAAAGTTTCCGGATTTTGTGAAGGAAAAAGATTCATTAATGGGAATGGGATTCCCAGATTTGGTATTCGGACTTTTTGGAATATTTGAGAATTATGGAATTTTATTTCCGAAATTGGTCACGTGGGGCCCACGGGAGAATTTACGGTTTTGTGGGGCCCACTTTATTTTCAGATTTTTGGCATTACGGATATTTTTTCGGAAGACGAAATATTTTGGAGGAGTAGGGGGGCGACACGTGTCACCCCCCTTGAGGCCATGTGGGCCGATTGTTAGTGGTGTGTTGGACGGTTTTTGGGTGGGACAAGTGGCTTGCCACTTGTCCCATTGTTATGGTGGACAAATGGTTGGCCAACTACCCACACACATGTACCCCATCCTCACCACACACTTGCCTAGATCTTGGCCATTGATTTTCCTATAAATACCCTATTGATTTCAAGACTTCTTCATCCACTTAATTGTTTCTAAGTCACAAAAAAATCCCCCCCCCCCTCTTGTGTAGCTCTCGTCCGAAATTTCCCCCCCTTTGTAGAAAAATTCTTCAAGTGTTGGTATAGTCCCAAATACCTTAGCCTAGTATTCCTAGTAGTTTTCCAAAGTTTTTTTCAAATATTAAGAGCCCGGAAATACTACTTTATTCCTTTAGTCGCAAAAACGAAGCCCTAGAAAAATCTTCATAGCTTAGATGAAGTGTTAAGAGAAGTTGTATAGAAACTTCTAAGGGTTGCTTGGAGCGGGTTGGAGCATAAGGATTTGGAGCTAAACGTTGCTCAGTATCGACTTATAATCTTGGATAATTTTAGGCTTATCTAGGTAATGATCTTTGTCCCCCTATTGTAATTGGATATTACATGTTGTAGTAATGTATAGTTGAGTATACTATATGTAGAATGAGTATGGATAAGAATTGAACTGTATTTACATAGGACTGTATTTACAGTAGACTTGTAGTATTATGGTGGAGTAGAATTGTACACGTCCGGTTAGACGTATAACCCCCCCTGGGATTGTTGGTTTGATAACAAGCCTCGTTAGAGGAGGAGATTTATGTGGTTGCGGGAGAGTCTTTGCGAATTTTCCGTAGAATAATGAATCTTGTATCTAGAATTATTCTACAAAGAGATCTAGAGGTTGATAGACATTTTGTGGCCTTTATAGGTTGAAGTACTACGAGTAGCGTATTCTACTTGAAGGGTGGAAAAGGCGAGCAAGGTTAGAGTACTTTGGAGCATTTTGCTAATTGTCGATAATCGTCGCGAGGTATGTGAACCTCTTCCTATCCTTTCTAGCATGATATTTGTGAAATATATTTAGTGCGGTAGACGCACGTGTGTTTAAAGGATGTTGATTTTCCTTTTGTGTCCTTGACTTGATTCCAAAGTTAAGTGACTTGTTATGAAATATTAAGGACTTGAATTATGTTAAAAAGTTGTAAAACCTCACTCATGAGTAATGGGTGTGTGGTCTTTTAAAGAATAAAGTTATCTTGATTTCAAAAATAAGAATGGTTTTATCATTGGATTTAAAATTATAACTTGACTTATAAATAACTTGATTTAAAGGTATAGGTTACTTGTTTTTAAAAGAGTAAGACCCTTGGTTTAAAAAGTATATTGCTACTTGACTTTAAAAAGGAAAAAGTGCCTTTGTTTTAAAGGAAGGCAGGGTTTTGTCTTAAAATGGTTTAAAAAAAAGAAGGCACGCTTTTGTCTTAAGATTGGTTTAAAAATAAGGTATGGAAATTGTTTTGGTTTTACTTTGATGTCTTTTGACTTGAGTTTTAAATAATAAGAATCTTGAAGTACTTCAAAAGAGCTATGAATCATTTTTGAAAGAAAAGAAATACTTGGTTTTAAAAGCTTAAGTGTTATACTAGCTTTATGGGAAGTTAGGTATAACGACTTAAGAAAGATAAAAGGAACGGTTTGCTTATTTGTTTATGAAAGTCTTGTATTGATTTCTGGAATGTGTAGTAAGATGGTTTGATAAGTAAACATGTTATGATGCTACGTGTGTTAGTGTCTTGTGATGTTTGTGTAAGGGGGTTATTCTTGTTGTGCTTACGTTGTTAAACGATAAGCCCGTTGTACTGCTATTATATCACATACCACGACTTGTTATGATGCGAGGACTTGCCACCTCGATGCGAGGAATACCTCATGCGATCGTGTGACTATGCGGGCTGCGGGAGTTCGGGATGATCACTCGGGTGTGTTACCGTCGAGAAATACCTCATGCGATGCGTGTGACTATTCGGTGCGGGAGTCGAGATGATGCCGCGGGTTAGCTACCCCGTCGAGGAATACCTCATGCGGGTGCAGTGTGACCTATGCAGGCTGCGGGAGTTTGAGATTGAAACGCATAATGATACTATGGGCGATTAGCCTTGCCCGATCATTAGCGGCCTAGAAAAGACCGATTACATTATATCTATTTTGCTCTTGTTTATCTTTGTGGCACCGTATGAAGTTAAATTGGTTGTTAAATGCGTATTTGTAATTGGTTTTAAAATGTTATGATTTGATTTGATACTTACGATTTCATATACTTGGTACTGTTATCTTGACCTCATTCGAGGCTGCGTTCATGCGCGGTAGAGTACACGATCGTCGATCCTCGCTCATAGGATCACAGTTCAGCGTTTTGGGAAGCTCCGTTTCTCCGGAGGCTTATCTTTGGTATAGTCCCCTGTCGTTGTAGGTACTTACATTCAGGGGTATGGCGGGGCCCTGTCCCGTCGTTGTTGTTATAACATTCTTAGAGGTATGTAGTACTGTTGTGGGCAAGGTTTGTAAAAGGGATGTAACTGTTCAAGTTTTTATTTATATATACAGAAAGGTAACCGTTTTGGTTGCTTTGTCTTCTTATTTCACTGTTTGTCTTTATGAGTTTTTAATTCCGCTGATTTTCTCTGATGTTGTATCACTAGGGTGCCCGGGGTAAGGCACCAGTCGCGGGCCCGAGGTCGGGTCGTGACAAAAGTGGTATCAGAGCAGTTAATCCTCGGAAAGTGTCTACAGACCGTATCTAGTAGAGTCTTGATTATCGGTGTGTTGTGCACCACCCCTATAATCAGGAGGCTGCAGGATATTTAGGATTGGTTTCCATTCTTCTCACTCTGAGATCGTGCCTTAGAGTTGTGTTATAAGTTGGACTCCCTCTGACGTATTCTTTTCACCCGTTATGCCTCTACGCAAGGCAACCAGAGCGAAGGCAAGACAGCGAAGGAGGCTGCGAGTAAGTCTGAGAGGGTTACCAGGGCACGGGCCCAACCATTATCCGAGACATCGCTTCATTCGGGGAGTTCTGTGACGCCGCTTGCCCCAGGAGAGTTTAGAGCAGTAGCAGTAGCTATTGAGACCACGATACCTGAGCCTCTAGTCCCACGGACAGGAACAAAGGATATGAGTTACAAGGAGATGGCCCAGTTACTAGCTAGTCTGGTGGCTGGGAATGAGGACGGATGGGAGCCGGTGGTTCCGGCAGTACCAGTGGTTCACCCTAGATCCGATAGTTTTGAGACTTCAGGACTTCTTGAGTTGTAGTCCACCCGAGTCCTATGGATTGAGGACTGATGAAGATCATCAGGAGTTTATTCGACAGTTGCAGCGGATCATGAAAGTGATCAAGACCTCAGAGGCATTTCTTACACACTTCTTGCCCTCGCAGATGAGGAGAGCTCGGGCAGATAGATTTATGAGGTTGGGGCGAGCAGGCGGGACGGTTCGGGAATCTGATATAGAGTTTGACTTTTGGCTCGTTATGTCCCGTCGATGGCAAACATGGAGGATAGAGTGCACCGATATGTCACAGACATAGCGATTATCTAGCGAGTGTTGTACAAGAGTAGCTCTTGATCGGACATGGACATTGCCCGCGTCTGAGCTTACGCCTGGCGAGGAGCGTGGAGATCGACGGATTAACCAAGATCGCGAAGAGGCGAGCAGCGAGGTCCTTTGATAACTTTCGAGCGGACCTTCCGGCCAGGTGGTTATGCGCCTCCGCCAAGATATAAGTGGTCCTCGCGGACTTGGGGCGTTCGGGGTATTTAGGAGTTGGTGAGAACTCGGGGTTTACGATTCACGATTTGCATAGGTTCTAGCCGGCCCAGTTGATTTTCCCTCGGTGTTCACTATGTGGTAGACGTCATCAGAAATGCCGTCTTTTTACTAATGCTTGTTTTACCAGCGGCCGTCAGGGCCATGTGAGGAGAGAATGTCCTAGTAGGAGGGATACAGGTGGGATGACTTAGCCTATCAAGTCAGTTGCAGATTCAGTGGTTCGTAGAGGAAGGGGTGTTAGCCAGAGGAGGCCACCCCAACCTCGGTATGGCCGTTGCGGTAGGTGTTCTTATGGGGTGTGTCGTACTACTTAGATAACTTGTTAGGCTTGCGGCCAGCAGGGCCATTTTTGCGAGAAATTATCCGACCAGAGGTGGCGCGGATGTTACGACTCAGCCTTCGGGATCAGTGGCTGGTTCATCACCGTCTATAGTTATGCGCCCAGTAGAGCAGGATTTGATTAGAGCGGCAAAGGGAAAGTGAGGCAGTAGTTACAGAGATATCTTCAGCCTTAAGAGACTTGTTTAGGTCTTTATGGTAGATACATGTGGAGTGCTATGTTCGGGTAGCATTGTGTAAGTTGTGATTAGAAAACATGGGTAGTTGAAAAGGGTAAGTCTGGGGACGAGAAAATGGGGAGTCTTAGAATTTATAACAGTTGGGACCTTGGATGCAAGGCCGTCCTGAGTGGATGTTACGGTTGGTCTTTGTCGAAGTACTTGGTATGCGTGATATATATTGTGGGATAATTCCATGGGTAGTGTGAGATGGAAGTGGTAGCTTTCATGACGTAAAGCCCAGTAAGATTGTTCGGATCGGGAGCGAGTTTAGTATGAAGTGGGTGGGTTGAGGCCATATCGCGAGTCAACCCGCGGCCGGAATGTAGTGGGGTCGGTTGAGGTGGTCCCGCTAGATGATAAGTCACGAGGTGTTAGGACCAAGTTTAGGTAACCATCGTGCGAGTTTGTGGATGCGTTCGACGATGGTAGGGCGATGGGGTCAGCCCATCTTGTCTTTTAGTCGGGGCCATTTACTCGGCGGAGGGTTATGCGAGATGTTGTATATCAGGAAGGTTGTAAGGCTGCACGGGGTTCCTACTTTTATTTTATGGCAGGCAGTGGAGCCCAGTTATGGCTATTTCTTTTTTGGGGAGGTTTTACCCGGCGGGTTAGGAACTCAGGTGAGTCTCGATGTGCATTCACCGCGGGCGACGGACGAACAACGCGTTTTATCCAGACATTTGAGGATAGGTTACGGGCCGGTGTTTTGATTTCAGGGGTAGCTGTGAGGATTATTTGCCTCTTGTTGAGTGAGTATTATATAGCTACCATTTTAGTATTCGGATGGTGCCTTATGAAGCCTTGTATGGGCGAAAGTGTAGGTTGCCGGTCGATTGGTTCGATGTTGGCAAGGTTCAGATAGTTGGTCCCTACTTGATTCAGCAGGATGTGGGTAAGGTGAAGCTTATCCAGAAGAGGTTTTTAGCAGCTCAGAGTCAACAGGAGTCGTGCGGGTAATCGGCGTCGACACTTGGAGTTCAGGATTGACGGTGGGTCTTCTTGAAGGTACCACCCCGGAAGGGTGTGACGAGATTTGGAAAGCAGGGGAAACTTAGCCCGAGGTACTTTGGGCATTTTCAGATCGTTTGTAAAATAGGCCAGGTTGCCTATAAGTTAGCACTGTCGTCCGACTTAGGAGACAGTACGTCCGGTCTCCCAGGTTACTATGCTTCGAAAGAGTATCGGAGATCCATCCAGAGTGTTCCCAGTTAATGATGACCAAGTTAGAGATAGTAACCCCGAGATTTTGGAAACTGAAGCAATGACAGAAATGTGGTACGTATAGTAGGAAGAGTTCGAGTGTACGAGGAAGGTACACCGAGTAAGAAAAGAGGCTAAGATGTGTTAAGAAAATGGAAGTGTCCTTTTTATAAGTGAAGATGGGAAGAAAGTATCCTTTGGACCAGGGGTGGAAGCTTTAGTGTTGTTATACACGTTGGAGGTGGTTCTTCGTTGACTCGGATGTGAGTTTTGCGCGTATGTTGTATTATGGCCAAATGTGGCATAATTGGTTTCGTAAGCATAATAGGGAAGACTATACCGACAGGTATGTTTGGAGGCTTAGAAGGAACATTCGGGACGAATGTTTCTAAGGGGGGAAGAATGTTACACCCCGTAGTTCCAGAGTATGTATATGAGGGCGTGCGTGCGTAAATCGACATTAAAATTGGAAAGGAAGAAAGATGTGATTTTTCGGCGGAAAAGTTTCGGATTTTGTGAAGGAAAAAGGTTCATTAATGGGGTGGATTCCCAATGGTATTCGGACTTTTGGAATATTTGAGAATTATGGAATTTTATTTCCGAAATTGGTCACGTGGGGCCACGGGAGAATTCTGGTTTTGTAGGGCCCACTTTATTTTCGGATTTTTGGCATTACGGATATTTTTGGAAGACGGAATATTTTGGGCGAGAGGCCCGTGTGGGCGATTGTTAGTGGTGTGTTGGACGGTTTTTGGGTGGGACAAGTGGCTTGCCACTTGTCCCATTGTTATGGTGGACAAATGGTTGGCCAACTACCCACACACATGTACCCCATCCTCACCACACACTTGCCTAGATCTTGGCATACCCCATTGATTTCAAGACTTCTTCATCCACTTAATTGTTTCTAAGTCAGAAAAAAATCCCCTCTTGTGTAGCTCTCGTCAGAAATTTCCCCTTTGTAGAAAAATTCTTCAAGTGTTGGTATAGTCCCAAATACTTTAGCCTAGTATTCCTAGTAGTTTTCCAAAGTTTTTTTCAAATATTAAGAGCCCGGAAATACTACTTTATTCCTTTAGTCGCAAAAACGAAGCCCTAGAAAAATCTTCATAGCTTAGATGAAGTGTTAAGAGAAGTTGTTTAGAAACTTCTAAGGGTTTCTTGGAGCGGGTTGGAGCGTAAGGATTTGGAGCTAAACGTTGCTCAGGATCGACTTATAATCTTGGATAATTTTGGGCTTATCGAGGTAATGATCTTTGTCCCCCTATTGTAATTGGATATTACATGTTGTAGTAATGTATAGTTGAGTATACTATATGTAGAATGAGTATGGATAAGAATTGAACTGTATTTACATAGGATTTGTATTCTGATGAGACTTGTAGTATTATGGTGGAGTAGAATTGTACACGTCCGGTTAGACGTGTAACCCCCCCTGGGATTGTTGGTTTGATAGCAAGCCTCGTTAGGGGAGGAGATTTATGAGGTTGCGGGGGGGGAGGTGCTGCCGAATTTTCCGTAGAATAAGGAATCTTGTATCTAGAATTATTCTACAAAGAGATCTAGAGGTTGATAGACGTTTTGTGGCCTTTATAGGTTGAAGTACTACGAGTAGCGTATTCTACTTGAAGGGTAGAAAAGGCGAGCAAGGTTAGAGTACTTTGGAGTGTTTTGCTAATTGTCGATAATCGTCGCGTGGTATGTGAACCTCTTCCTATCCTTTCTAGCATGATATTTGTGAAATATATTTAGTGCGGTAGGCCTCGCGTGTGTTTAAAGGAAGTTGATTTTCCTTTTGTGTCCTTGACTTGATTCCAAAGTTAAGTGACTTGTTATGAAATATTAAGGACTTGAATTATGTTAAAAAGTTGTAAAACCTCACTCATGAGTAATGGGTGTGTGGTCTTTTAAAGAATAAAGTTATCTTGATTTCGAAAATAAGAATGGTTTTATCATTGGATTTAAAATGATAACTTGACTTATAAATAACTTGATTTAAAGGTATAGGTTACTTGTTTTTAAAAGAGTAAGACCCTTGGTTTAAAAAGTATATTGCTACTTGACTTTAAAAAGGAAAAAGTGCCTTTGTTTTAAAGGAAGGTAGGGTTTTGTCTTAAAATGGTTTAAAAAAAAGAAGGCACGCTTTTGTCTTAAGATTGGTTTAAAAATAAGGTATGGAAATTGTTTTGGTTTTACTTTGATGTCTTTTGACTTGAGTTTTAAATAATAAGAATCTTGAAGTATTTCAAAAGAGTTATGAATCATTTTTGAAAGAAAAGAAATACTTGGTTTTAAAAGCTTAAGTGTTATACTAGCTTTATGGGAAGTTAGGTATAACGACTTAAGAAAGATAAAAGGAACGGTTTGCTTATTTGTTTATGAAAGTCTTGTATTGATTTCTGGAAAGTGTAGTAAGATGGTTTGATAAGTAAACATATTATGATGCTACGTGTGTTAGTGTCTTGTGATGTTTGTGTAAGGGGGTTATTCTTGTTGTGCTTACGTTGTTAAACGATAAGCCCGTTGTACTGCTATTATATCACATACCCCCCTGACTTGTTATGATGCCGAGGACTTGCACCCTCGATGCGAGGAATACCTCATGCGGTCTGTGTGACTATGCGGAGCTGCGGGAGTTCCAGGATGATCACTCCGGGTGTGTTACGTCACGAGAATACCTCATACGATGCGTGTGACTACGCGGATGCGGGAGTCGAGGATGATGTCGCGGGTTAGCTACCGTCGCGAGAATACCTCATGCGGGTCTGTGTGACCTATGCGGACTGCGGGAGTTCCAGGATTAGGCACGCATAATGATACTATGGGCGATTGGCCTTGTTTCGATCATTAGCGGCCTAGAAAAGACCAGTTACGTTATATCTATTTTGCTCTTGTTTATGTTGTGGAACCATGCACAGTTAAATTGGTTGTTCGTACGTATTTGTAATTGGTTTTAAAATGTTATGATTTGATTTGATACTTCTGATTTCACATACTTGGTACTGTTATCGACCTCTTGGGGCTGCGTTCATGCCGCAGGTAGAGGTACACCAGTCGTCGATCCTCGCTCATAGGATCACAGTTCAGCATTTTGGGAAGCTCCGTTTCTCCGGAGGCTTATCTTTGGTATAGTCCCCTGTCGTTGTAGGTACTTATATTCAGGGGTATGGCGGGGCCCTGTCCCGTCGTTGTTGTTATAACATTCTTAGAAGTGCAGTAATCTTGTTGTGGGCAAGGTTTGTAAAGGGATGTAACTGTTCAAGTTTTTATTTATATATCTGAGAAGGTAACCGTTTTGGTTGCTTTGTCTTATTTCACTGTTTGTCTTTATGAGTTTTTAATTCCGCTGATTTTCTCTGATGTTTTATCACTAGGGTGCCCGGGGTAAGGCACCAGTCGCGAGCCCGGGGTCGGGTCGTGACAATAATACCTACTCAACACGAGGCAAATAATCCTCACCGCTCCCCCGAAATCAAAACACCGGCCCGTAACCTATCCTCAAATATCTGGATAAAACGCGTTGTTTGGTCGTCGGCCCGAGGGTGAATGCAATACTGAGACTCCCCTGAGTTCCTAACCTCGCGTGGTAAAACCTCCAGAAAAAGAAAATAGCCGTAAACTGGGCTCCACTGCCTGTCATAAAATAAAAAGTAGGAACCTCGTGCAGCCTTACAACCTTCCTGATATATAACATCTCGCATAACCCTCCGCCGAGTAAACAGTCCTTACTGAAAGACAAGATGGGCTGATCTCATCGGCCCGACTACTGGTCGAACGTATCCACGAACTCGTATAATGGTTACCTAAACTTGGGCCTAACACTCTCGTGATCCTATTACCTAGCGGGACTACCTCAAACTGACCCCAACTCAATCCGGGCTGCGGGTTGACCCGCGAAATGGCCTCAACCCGACCCATTATCGCGCCAAACTCTCTCGTTCCCCGATCCAGAACAATCTTACTAATTCACGTCATGAAAGTTACCACTTCTATCTCAAACTACCCATGGATTTATCACATGAATACACCCCACGTATACCATGCACTCCGACAAAGACTAACCGTAAAATCTTCTACTCAAGACAGCCTTACATCTAAGGCCTCAACTGTTATAATACTCTAAGGCTCACAATTTTACACAGTGCTATCCAAACATAACACTTTAACACATCATCATATCATCAATACAAACTAGTCTCTAGAGGGTTAAGGATATACCTGAAAATCAAATAGGCGGTTCAAAGGACCGCTAAAACTGGGAACTTCCACGCGACCCTGGTGGCTGTAGGTGTATGAACATCTGCCTAGCCATTGAAGGCGAAGAACCCGCAATCGATCCGTGTAGTGCTATCCCGGTGCCACCTGCGGTGGCGGTCTCGCCAAATGGCCCTGTTGGCCGCAAGCATAACAAGCGGTCGAAGTAGTACGACACTCCCCAACATGGAATCTATTACAGCGACCACACCGAGGTAAAGGTGGCTTCCCCTGGCTACTACCATCGAATATCTGTGACCCTGCAGCCCTGGAGCCCTGACTTGCTCCCGAATATCCCCGGCGATCAAACCTCCTGCTAGAAAACTGGGAAGGAGCACTCTGTGTCGGCTGAAATGTTGACCTAGCCTGTTGTTGAGGTTGTCTGCCTCGAAAGTTACCAAAGGACCCTGCTGTCTTGGCCCTCTTATGCTGATCATGGTCCCTACGTCGGTCTCTACGTTCCTCACATCCAAGTGCATAAGCCTGCATGCGGGCAATGTCCATGCCCGGCTGAAGAGCTACTCCCGTGCAACTCTCTGCTAAGTAGTCATCGAGCCCTGTGACATAACGGTGCACTCTATCCTCCATGGTTGTGTCACGACCCGAAACCGGGCCCGCGACTGGTGCCTTACCCGGGCACCCAAGTAGTCAAACAACATCAGAGAAAATCAGCGGAAATTAAAACTCATACATGATAACCAATGAAAAGAAAACAAAGCGGTTACCTTTTCGAAAAATAACTAACAAAGAATTTTTATAACATCTCACGACGGACAGACCCCGCCATACCTGAATGTACAAAAGTTCTACAACAAGTGACAAAGTCTCGAATGGAGCTGCGATCCAAAGTGCGGATCAACAAGCGATGTATCTCAACTAGTATGCGAATAAAAAAATCACGTAAATGAAATCATAATAGTCTATAAGGAAAGGAGACATGTATGATAACCAACTACAGACACCACGATATACCAAATCAAATCACATCAAGTCGTGGACTCACGCCGAAAGATCATTACTCAAAGTGGACGATACGGCTACCCAACGGTATGTCCAACCCAATAACAAGATAGTACTATACTGGGCTACCTAACGTGTCGGTATGTCCCAACCAATAACAAGATAATACCATCGTGGACGATACTTGGGCTACATGTCCAAACAAATACCTGGATAATACATGTCCAAACAAATACCCGGATAATACCATGTGGGCGCATACGGCTACCCAACGTGTCGGTATGTCCAAACAAATACCGATAATACTTCACGTGGACGATACTGGCTACCCAACGTGTCGGTATGTCCAATTTACAAGATAACACGGCTACCCCAACGGTCGATATGTCCCAAAGGATCAATATAGTGGAAGCATACCCTGGCTACCCAACGTGTCGATATGTCCATCATACCACCCGATATCCGCCTCCGTCGAGAGACTGTGAGCACAAGGTCAAACACTTGCACAACAACAAAACTATCACCACAACAAGTTACACACAACTCAAAGTACCTTCGTTTAAGTCGACAAACCGGGTTCCAACCCCAAAATACTACATTCTTTCCTACCTTCAAAGACCTCTTTACGTAGAAACCATACGATACTATCACACGTAGTATCACACACATTCATGTTTAAAACACGCATTTCAAACACAATTAACATAACGTCAAGTATACCTTTTAAAAGTCCAAGTAATTAACTCCTTAAAGGTCAAGTATTCCTACCTTTTAAAACCAAGTCATTTACTTTTCCCTTAAGAAAAGTTCGATATTTGAAAACAAGTGATTTATACTTTCAAACTCAAGTTACTTCTCTTTTCCAAAATCCAAGACATTATCCTTTGCAATCCATTAAGTTCATTCTTTGGAATTTTAAGAAAAGTCGAACTTGTTATCAATGATTCTCATTTTAGATGATCTAGGAAATGTAATATCATTTTGTCTTATCTTAGTTTCTATGGATGGAGGTTTCTGGTTTTAATATAATCAATTAGTGAAACCATTTCCTTTATTAGGTGTGTTCGATACTTGTTCCCACTTTAAATCCATTTCACATTCTTATGCCGTTATACCTAACTTCCCATAAAGCTAGTATAACTCTTAAGTTTTCAAAAACCAAGTATTACTCATTACTCACGAATGAGGTTTTACAACTTTTGAATACATTACAAAACTTTCACAATTCTAAGTTAAGTCTCTTATCTTACAAGATCAAGTCTCTTAACTTCTACCAATCAACAACCGTTCTTTTACTCACATAAAGTTGTTATAATGACTTCCCATAAAGCCGTTATAACCCTTTATGTTTTAAACCAACCAATTACCACATAAACATTTATGAGACCAAGAGGGCTCATTCTTAGTGCCCATTACTAACGGATAAGACTTACTACTCTTACACCTAATGAAGCCCTTTACACTTCATAACAAGTCAAGACACAATTTGGAAAATCAATTTCTTTAACACTATATATTTCACAAATAGTCATCAAGAGGATAGGAAGAATCACATACCTCGCGACGATAAAAAGCAAATTGAACCCTTCAGTAGATACGCTATCAATCCTATAAGGGTCATAAGACATCTATTAACTTCTAGTTCGAACGTAGAATAAGCTAAAAGCAAAGCCCCGGTTTCTACGGAACTTACTACCTTTATCCAACCCATTCTAAACCCTTTTCAATACTCTTTCAATTCAAGTTTTAGGTTAACATGATGTCTAACCCTAAACATCTTCAACTACCACAATATCCTCTATACAACATGACTAACTTTGTCACCAAAAGGTAGTTACAATCTTAAGGCTAACATGCCCGGTTTTCACAACAAGATCCAAAACTACACAAGCCTAATTATAACACCTCGTGCTCAAATCTAATTTCCAACAATAATATAACACTTGGGCTCACTTCTAAACTCCAACAATGATATAATTTCTGGCTCACTTCTAAACTACTATCATAAGTAAAAACTCAAATCTAGAGGAAGGAAACTTTTACCTTTTGGAAAAGCCCACAAGCCTTTTCTTCCACTTTTCCGTCAAACTACAAGTTCACCAACACCTTTTCCTCGGCGGGTTTCTCAAAAACCTAGAGAAGGGAGAGGGTTTTCTCTTGGGAGGTTTGAAATGAAATGGTCAAGTCTTCCAAGACTTGGCCTAAAGGGTCAAAGGATGGGAGGACACTTGTCACCTCCCATAGGCTCCTTATAAAAATATCGATTTTCTCCTTTACATGAAAATCCGCCTCGGCCCGGGCGCTAACACTCAGAAAATAATTGTCAAGTCCAAACTTGAAACTTCCATAACTTTTGACTGATGTCCAATCGACGAGCGGTTATTGCGTTGGGACCTAGATTCAACGGACTACACACTAGGCCTTTTAAACACCTTACAATCCTTAACAACTGGGGTCCAATACTCAAAGGTAAACTCAAAATCCTTCCAACACATGTTTGCCAACTTATCTATCCTCTAGAATTTACGGGGTGTAACAGGTTGCCACTAACGCGGGGACATACCGAGCCAATGAGTCAAACTCTATGTTGTATTCCCGAATCGTCCGCTCGTTCTGCCTCAACATCATAAACCTATCTGCCCGAGCTCTCCTCATCTGCGAGGGCAAGAAATGTGTAAGAAATGCCTCTGAGAACTCGTCCCAACCAGATGGAAGCGCATGCTCTTCCCGGGACAGCTCCCACGAATCAAACCAGTCGACTGCAGTATCACGCAGGCGATGTGAACCTAGTACCACCGACTCTGTCTCTGAGGCTTTGATCACTTTCATGATCCACTGCAGCTGTCGAATAAACTCCTGAGGATCTTCCTCAGTTCTCGATCCATATAAATCTGGTGGACTGCAACTCAAGAAGTCCCGAAGTCTTAAACTATCAGATCTAGGGTGAACTACTGGTACTACCGGAACCTCCGACTCTCGTGTGTCCTCATTCCTAGCCACCAGCCTAGCTAGTAACTGGGCCATATCCTTGTAACTCATATCCTCAGCTCCAGGATGTGTAACTGGAGGCTCAGGTATCGCGGTCTCAGCAGCCGCTGCCCAAACTCGGTGAAATTTGGCGACATCGTGGAACTCGCCGTCAAACATCTCTCGGTAAGGGCGGGCTGTGCGCCAGAACTCTCGTCTAACTAGCGACTCCTCACCGCCTTGCCTTCGGGCCTGGTTGCCTTTCATGGAGGCATAACTGATACAGGAAAGTATGTCAGAAGGAGTTCAACCTATAACACAGCTCTATTGCATGATCTTAGAGTGAAAGAATGGAAACCAATCCTAAATGTCCTGCAACCTCCTGATTATAGATGTGGTGCACAACACACCGATAATCAAGACTCTACTAGACACGATGCGTAGACACTTTCAGAGGACTAATCGCTTTGATACCACTTTTGTCACGACCGGGCATGGCCCGGTGCCTTACCGGGCACCTGGTGATACAACATCAGAGAAAAATCAGCGGAAATAAAAACTTAAACATGAAACAAGATAGAATAAGAAACAGGCTAACCAAAACGGTTACCTTTCTGTATATAAACTAAAGACTTGAACAGTTAAATCCTTTTTACAAAACTTACCCACAACGATTACGGACCTCTAGAATGAAATCAACTATGACGGACGGGGCCCGCCATACCACGAATGTACAAGTATATGACCTCGAGGACCGTGCAAAAGACAAGCCTCCGTGAAATGGAGCTTTCCCAATCGAGCGGTGATCCTAAGAGGCGGATTAGCAATCGTGCCTCGACTGCGGCATGAACGCAACCCCGAAGAGGTCGATCTAACAGGTACCAAGTATGTGAAACTGAAAATACTGTAATGAAATCATAATAGTCTATATATAAAACATGAGACAAGTATGATAATAAAAAAAATGTGTTTCACAAAGCCCGGCTAATAACAAGAGTAATGAACATCAACATTTTCTCTAAAAAGATACCATTTCACAATCTAAAACAATCGTGTCAAGTCAGGGACTCACGCCCTCAAAGTCATCACTCAAAATATAACAATGGGTCTCACGCCCATAACATCAATCATGCCCGTGGATTCCTTCCTCACTGCCGGCAGTCTATGACATAAATCATAATCATGTGACGCGCCCGTGGAATCCTACCTCACTGTCGGCGTACACATATAAAATACATATATATATATATATATATACTCGGTCGCATGCCCTGGAATCCTTCATCGTATAAGCATGGCCATAACGTGCCCTCGGAATCCCTCATCGTAGGCGCAGGTCTTCATGGGGAGCTAGCCCATGGAATAATAATATAACATGCCCCCGGAATCCCTCATCGTGGGTACATGTCTTCACGGGGAGCTAGCCCATGGAGTAAAGTATAACATGGTCACATGCCTCGGAATCCCTCATCGTATAAGCATGACCATGGAGTAATGAAACGCGCGGGCATCTAACCCGCATCCTGGTCGCATGCCCCGGAATCCCTCATCGTATAAGCATGGCCAAGATCACTCACAATGATAGGCGTGCAGTGGAATCCTCCGTCCACACGTAAATAAGTAAATAAGTTCACAACAAGTCAGCCGGCCCTCCATCGAGAGACGCAGTGGTATAGAAATACAATACTTGCACAACAAAGGCTATCATAACTAGCATAGGCAAGTTCAACATACTCTTAGACTTTCATTAACATGTAAATAGATTCACCATTTATATAAACTCAAGTACTCCCATTTTATGCCAACAATCCGGGTTTTAACCCTAAAGTACTACGTACATTAGATTCTTTCAAACGATCCATTTCCTTTATCGAAGGTCACACGATACCCGTAGTATCAAAATAGAGTGACTATTATTTTTAAGTAAACCAAAACAATTTCCATACCTTCTTTTTAAACCATTTTAAGACAAAACCATGCCTTTCTTTTAAACCAAAAACACTTCAATTCCTCAAGTCTCTTTTCTTTTAGAAATCAAGTTCCTTACCTTGGAATTTAAGAAAAATCAATACTTGTTATTAATGACCTTATTAAAGCAACTGTGATCTAGGAAATGTAATACAATTTTGTCTTATCTTAGCTTCTATCCAGATGGAGGTTTCTACTTATTTTAATAATATTAATTATTTGTCAATATATTTTCGTTTATTAACGTTGCAGTGGTTTGTTCGATACTTATTCTCATTTCCGAAATCAATATAACATTATTATTCGAAACCAAGTACTCATTACTCACGAATGAGGTTTCACAACTTTCCACACAATTCAAGTTCTTCACATATCAAGTCAAGTCAAATATAAGTCAAGTCTCTTATCTTTTTTAAAAATCAATAACCCATTCTTTTACCTACATAAAGTTGTTATAATTAACTTCCCATAAAGTCATTATAACACTTTATGGTTTAAATAAACCAAATTCCTTTTACACACGTACGTCTACCGTACTATATATATTTTACAAAATATCATGCTAGAAAAGATAGGAAGAGGTTCACATACCTCGCGACGATTAACAATCTCTCCTTCATAATAATAATAACTAAAGAAGGGGATAACACGCCCAAACGGATTGCGATTAACAATCTCTCCTTCATAATAATAATAAGTAAAGAAGGGGATAACACGCCCAACGGTACTTGTGATTTACTATCTCCCTTCATAATAACAATAAGTAAAGAAGGGGATAACACGCCCAAACGGTAACGCTGTTTACTATCTCCCTTCATAATAACAATAAGTAAAGAAGTCCAAAGTAAAAAGTCCAAAGTAGATACGGTCCTTAAGTTGGGGTCCTTGGCCAACTTTTAAAATAATACTTAACCAATTACTTCATTAGTCCTTCAACTTATATTCCAATCTTTATATAAGTTATAGTTTCTTTGTTGTTAACTTCTTAGCAAGATCCAAATATTTCTTTATATCTTATAGTCCATAATATACCTCCAATATATGTATAATATCCATATATACATAATAAATCAACTTCACAAGGAGGTTATGGTTAATTACCTCAAGATAGTCCAAAAACGTGATTGTCCGATAACTCTCTACTCCAGTGTGCTATCCACGAGTGGTTTGTTGCATTGGAAACTAGACTCGACGAAATTAATTTTAGGCTTTTGAAACACCCAAAAACTCTTTATATGCTAGGAGATATTCCCTTCCAAACTTGACTAAAAATCTGCCCAAAACAGTCCCGAAAATCTGCCCACTCTCGGCCAAGGGGGGTTTCTTTTGAGGCTAGGGGTGTGAAATCTTGTCTAACTCTTGGTTAATAATCTTCCTAACACATTAAGGAAGAATACTTATAAGTTTAAGAATTTTTGGACAACATTTGGTTAGGGAGGGGTTGGACGAAATCAAGATAGAGAAGGAGGGAGAGGAAATGTTTTTCAAGTCTTGTAATATGTTAAGTGTGGCTGATTTTCATCCACTAAGGGGGTTTATATAGCCAACCAAGGGTTGAGATTAACACATGTGTAAGGTAGAGATCATATGTGAAGGTTCCTTCCCACACTTGTCTTACTAAAGCCATGCAAGACCTTGACCATGCAAGACTTGCCCACTAAACTTAGCCAAATTTGTCCAAGCCAAGACCAGCCATGCAAGACTTTTGGCCACTTGTCTTGCCTACTTGTCCACTCAATTTCGTCCCACATGGCCCAATCTAGGGGTGACACTTGTCGCCCTCCTATTGGTCCAAAATATTTAATCTCTCGGAAAAATTCCATAATCGTAAAAATGTTGAAAACGTAAAATTCCTTCACAAAGTTCGGAATAATTTCCGTCGGAAAACAATTCTATCATTCTTACCCTAATTAGGGCGTATACATTTGTACGTACGTCCTTACATACATACTCCAGAACTACGGGGTATAACACTTACAACAAGACAATGACTGTCACGACCGACCGGGCCGCGGCCCGGTGCCCTACTGGGCACCTCGGTATACATCGAGAGATAATCACGGAACATACATGAAACTTATAAAATAAGCAATGAGTAAAACAACGGTGCAGAATATGGAGCGAAATAACGTCGATAAGCAGATCATAATCGTACAAAGAATGACAAGGACAAGTATAAAAATACATACGGATCCTGTAGTGTCATTACCACTTATGAACTTAATCGTACATTAATCATTCTTTTCCTTCTTTCAATAGGAATTAACATCATATTCTTACATACATACTTAAGAATTCAATCAAGTTTTCCACATAACTTACATCAATATCTTTTCCATTCCATTAAGAGTTATAGTCATATCTTACGTACTTACTTAGGAGAAGTCATTAAGTTCATTTCTATCTAACTTACTTATCTTTCATAACATAGTCCGGCCCACTACGGAGGACACATATACTACCCGACCCAAACTGGGACGCGATCAAGTCACACCAATATCAAAGCATGCGGTGAAATCCCCATCGCCGGCGGCTAAAAGTGTAAAACATAACCATGGGTCTCACGCCCATAATATCAATCAAAACAGGTGGTATAACGTGCGGGGCTTGCCTCATTTATCTCTTACCACGGAGAAGGTGGTAGCGAGGGGTATAACGTCTTGGGGCTTGCCTCATTTATACTCTTACCACGGAGAAGGTGGTATAACGTCTTGGGGCTTGCCGCCGTTTATACTCTTACCCTATCTCGTGGGTCGTCAAATAACACATAAAGCAGGTGGTACAGCGTCTTGGGGATTTACCCCTCACTTATACTCTTACCCTGGAGAAGGTGGTATAACGTCTTGGGGCTTGCCCCTCATTTATACTCTTACCCTAACTCAACCGGCCATCATACATAACATAAGCACTACCGACTTATCATACATAACATAAGCACTACCGGCTTATCATACATAATATAAGCAAGTTAAGAAATCCCCTAACTTCTTATTAGCTTGTTCATATACACTATCATTTTTGTTTACTTAAGGCACTAACATGTCATTATAAAATCCGGGAATTTAACCCAACGTACTACGTGCCTCTACTCCTTTAAAATGATTCTCTTTCAAATAAAACTTCCAAGATACTAATAACCGTAGTATCAAGTCATATCTACTTTTCACGACAAGTCACAATACTTTTTAGAAATACAATTATAGGCTTCTAAATCAAGTGACTTCTTTCTTTAAAACCTTAAGCAATTGGTACCTTTAAAACAATTTTGCCTTCTTTATTTCAAATCATTACTTTGCTTACAATCTTGAAGAAAACCATTCTTTTAAATCTTCCATAAAGTTGTTATAACCAACTTCCCATAAAGCCGTTATAACTCTTTATTTCTTAGACGAATTCATTCATTTGATAACCAAGAAACTTATACTTCAATTCAAATCACATAGCTTTCAAAATACTTCAAGTCTCTTAACTTTTAGGAAAACCGGTTTCTTAACTTAGAATGGCAAGAAATCAATACTTTCCAAATCAAGTATTCTATACTTTTAAATCAATTCATTTCTCCCTTTAAGAATCAAGTCTCATAACTTGAAAAATAAAGTCCTTAACCTTTTAACAATTTGAGGTCCATAGTCTTAAAACTTCATACGTAAATTCTTATAAATTAAGTAACATATACTTGGTGCGTTGTGAATAAGTTATACTTATTTATAACTATCTTAATCAAGTAGCCATGATCTAGAAAATGTAATACAATTTTGTCTTATCTTAGCTTCTATGCAGATGGAGGATTTCTACTTGTTTTAACATAATGGATTGTCATTACATTTTCCTTTAATAACTGCGGTGGCTTGTTCGATACTTATTCTTATTCGTGCAGTAAATTAGCCAAGTCAACTTGGCTCCAAAATACCTCTAACGACTCTTACCAACATCCCCATAAGACTTGGTAAGAACTTAGGATAACTTATACATAACCTTACGTAGAGTAAATCGACATACATACCTCTTAACTTCTAAGAGTAGAAGGAATCATGAAATAGTACTACATGTATATTCCATACATAGAATCATGTCAAAAGAAGGAAGAGGTTCACATACCTCGCGACGATTATCGACAAGTAGGAAAAAGCTCCAAAGTACTTCCACCTTGAGCTATTCCATTCTTCAAGTAGGATACGCTATACTTAGTACATCAACCTATAAGGGTCACCATACGTCCATTAACCTCTTACTTCATCGTAGAATATTCTAGGTGCTAAGTCGCTAAATTCTACGGAAAATCGGACAACCTCCTTTGTTTTTACTAACTTTGCCACCTTTTCAAGGCCGAATACAATAACCAAACAGCCTCAATTGGCTCACAACAATATAGATGGTATTCCAATGCAAATGAATAACTAAATGACCCAATTGGCTCACAATTTAGAAAGTAGTTCAATACAAATGAATAACAAACTAAAAGTCCAAATTCGGCCACCTTACTTTCAACAATACTAATTCTTATCAAATTTCCATTTCAATCCAAGTTGTTAGCAATACATGATATCAAGTCGCAATCGACTATAACTACTATAATCTTCAAGTCAACACCATGCGACGATTCTAATAAGCGACCAAAATTGCAATCCAACTTAACATGGCTTACATTACATTTCGGTTCCAAGGCTACAATCAATCCATACTCTTATAAACTTCAACACATATACTTTATGCTAGCAACATGTAAAGATAACAACAATTTAACTAATCTTGTAACACGCTAAAGGGACAAGATTATACCTTACGGCTTAATCCAATCTCCATATCCAAGTCGCTCCTAGCATGTAGAGACTCTCCAAGACACTTCAACTGCTTGAGACCCTTAGAACCATACCAACAACTTTCCTTCAACATCCAATCCAAAACCTAGAAAAGCAACTAGGTTTTCGCTGCGACAAACGAAAACTATCTTTTTCCGAGATTTTCTATTGAGATATGCTTACTATACCCTCATGAACCTTGGTTTAAAGTGTGGAGCTTATTGGACAAGAAACACAAATTTTTCTCCTTCTTGGATGTTGAACCCGAGAGCACCATTGCTCTTCCTTCAAGTTTTGTGAAAATTCTCTAAGTGTTAGGACAAGGTCTTGTTACTACTAGTATTATAAAGGGACATGGAGGGTTAAGATGCAAACAATTGGGTGGTTTGGATGAGTTCTTAGTAAATATCAAGACTAATTGACTCCTTTGACTTGGTCAATAATCTCAAGCTCATTAATTGGAAGACTTAGTCATCCTAAGGCTATGGTCAATGACCATTATGGCCATGCCTAATTTCGACCAAGGCATTACTAAGGGGGGTGACACATGTCGCCCTCCCATTCGTCACAATAAAACGTTTTCCGACAATTTCATAATTCCGCTAAATTTTTTTACAAGTCTCAAATTTTAACACTTGCGAGTTCTTACGTACGTTCTTAACACATGTCTTGTAAATACGGGGTGTAACATTCTTCCCCCCTTAGAAACATTCGTCCTCGAATGTTCTTTCGGAGTCAATCTTTATAATTAGCGACATAGTTTCCTTTCACCACCCCGTCATACCAACCATGCCACACATGGCCCTAATACCTCGCACACGCATATCTGTCCATCATATGCCCAAAAGAGATTACCTTTTTCGTACTTCCCACTCCTTCTAACATACATACATAACTTCCACACCTATTCTGGCCTCTAATCTTTGGAGTCACTATATGAAACAATATAAGGTCATTTCCGACTTTCACTACCTGGTTCCGGTGGAACGCGTCCCCGAACCCGTAAAACAATTAACTAGACCTGGGCCTTGCGCGCCGTGACCGCCACGTAGCGGAACTACTACTAACTGATCCCACTCCATTCCAGGCCATGGGGAGACCCGTAACAGGTCCTCACCCCAACCCGCCGTCGCACTTAACTCTTATTCTTGGTCTATAATAAATCTTCTACCCGAGAAGACCTTGGCGAGAATTCATTAACTATTCCATACCTTCCCGGTATCTAGTTAGTCCTTACCACTCTTGGTAAATCTAAAACCATTCAAGGCAACCCATAAATGACCCTCATACATAACTCCGTATAGATGTATGTCCCAATACCAACTATACTATAATCATTACCAACCTGGATACGCAATCCACATAGTCCTTCGGGTCGCTTCTTTGCCTTGCTCGTGTTGCAATCAATATAACTCGTTAGGGAGGACGACCCTAACAACCTGACTCTATCGCACGATCTCAGAGTGAGAATAATGGAAACCAATCCTAAATGTCCTGCGACCTCACGATTATAGATGTGGTGCACAACACGATAATCAAGACTTACTGAACCACGGTATGTAGACACTTTCCGAGGACTAATCGCTCGATACCACTTTTGTCACGACCCGGGCCGCGGCCCGGTGCCTACACAGGCACCTCGGTATACATCGAGAGATAATCAGCGAACATACATGAAACTTATAAAATAAGCAATGATAGTAAAACAACAGTCAGAATATGGAGCGAAATAACGTCAAGATGCGGATCATAAGCGTACAAAGAATGACAAGGACAAGTATAAAAATACATACGGATCTGCCGTGTCATTACCACTTATGAACTTAATCGTACATTAATCATTCTTTTCCTTCTTTCAATAGGAATTAACATCATATTCTTACATACATACATAAGAATTCAATCAAGTTTTTCCACATAACTTACATCAATATCTTTTTCCATTACATTAAGAGTTATAGTCATATCTTACGTACTTACTTAGGAGAAGTCATTAAGTTCATTTCTATCTAACTTACTTATCTTTCATAACATAGTCCGGCCCACTACGGAGAGACACATACTACGCCCAATGGACGCGATCAAGTCACACCAATATCAAAGCATGCCCGTGGAAATCCCCCATCGCTGTCGACAGCTAAAAGTGTAAAACATAACCATGGGTCTCACGCCCATAATATCAATCAAAACAGGTGGTATAACGTCTGGGGGCTTGCCCCTCATTTATACTCTTACCCTGGAGAAGGTGGTAAAGCAGGGGGTATAACGTCTTGGGGCTTGCCCCTCATTTATACTCTTACCCTGGAGAAGGTGGTATAACGTCTTGGGGCTTGCCCCTCATTTATACTCTTACCCTATCTCGACTGGTCGTCAAATAACACATAAAGCAGGTGGTACAGCGTCTTGGGGATTTACCCCTCACTTATACTCTTACCCTGGAGAAGGTGGTATAACGTCTTGGGGCTAGCCGCCATTTATACTCTTACCCTAACTCAACGGCCATCATACATAACATAAGCACTCTGACTTATCATACATAACATAAGCACTAGAACTTATCATACATAATATAAGCAAGTTAAGAAATCCCTAACTTCTTATTAGCTTGTTCATATACACTCTCATTTTGTTTACTTAAGGCACTAACATGTCATTATAAAATCCGGGAATTTAACCCAACGTACTACGTGCCTCTACTCCTTTAAAATGATTCTCTTTCAAATAAAACTTCCAAGATACTAATAACCGTAGTATCAAGTCATATCTACTTTTCACGACAAGTCACAATACTTTTAGAAATACAATTATAGCTTCTAAATCAAGTGACTTCTTTCTTTAAAAACTTAAGCAATTGGTACCTTTAAAACAATTTTGCCCTTCTTTATTTCAAATCATTACTTTGCTTACAATACTGAAGAAAACCATTCTTTTAAATCTTCCATAAAGTTGTTATAACCAACTTCCCATAAAGCCGTTATAACTCTTTATTTCTTAGACGAATTCATTCATTTGATAACCAAGAAACTTATACTTCATTCAAATCACATAGCTTTCAAAATACTTCAAGTCTCTTAACTTTTAGGAAAACCGGTTTCTTAACTTAGAATGGCAAGAAATCAATACTTTCCAAATCAAGTATTCTATACTTTTAAATCAATTCATTTCTCCTTTAAGAATCAAGTCTCATAACTTGAAAAAATAAAGTCCCTAACCTTTTAACAATTTGAGGTCCATAGTCTTAAAACTTCATACGTAAATTCTTATAAATTAAGTAACATATACTTGTGCGTTGTGAATAAGTTATACTTATTTATAACTATCTTAATCAAGTAGCCATGATCTAGAAAATGTAATACAATTTTGTCTTATCTTAGCTTCATGCGGATGGAGGATTTCTACTTGTTTTAACATAATGGATTGTCATTACATTTTCCTTTATTAACGCTGCGGTGGCTTGTTCGATACTTATTCTTATTCGTGCAGTAAATTAGCCAAGTCAACTTGGCTCCAAATACCTCTAACGACTCTTACCAACATCCCCAAGACTTGGTAAGAACTTAGGATAACTTATACATAACCTTTACGTAGAGTAAATCGACATACATACCTCTTAACTTCTAAGAGTAGAAGGAATCATGAAATAGTACTACATGTATATTCCATACATAGAATCATGTCAAAGAAGGAAGAGGTTCACATACCTCGCGACGATTATCGACAAGTAGGAAAAAGCTCCAAAGTACTTCCACCTGAGCTATTCCATTCTTCAAGTAGGATACGCTATACTTAGTACATCAACCTATAAAGGGTCACCATCGTCCATTAACCTCTTACTTCATCGTAGAATATTCTAGGTGCTAAGTCGCTAAATTCTACGGAAAATCTGAAAGACACCTCCTTTGTTTTACTAACTTTGCCACCTTTTTCAAGGCCGAATACAATAACCAAACAGCCTCAATTGGCTCATAACAATATAGATGGTATTCCATGCAAATGAATAACTAAACAAATTTCAATTGGCTCACAATTTAGAAAGTAGTTCAATACAAATGAATAACAAACTAAAAGTCCAAATTCGCCACCTTACTTTCAACAATACTAATTCTTATCAAATTTCCATTTCAATCCAAGTTGTTAGCAATACATGATATCAAGTCGCAATCGACTATAACTACTATAATCTTCAAGTCAACACCATGCGGCGATTCTAATAAGCGACCAAAATTACAATCCAACTTAACATGGCTTACATTACATTTCGGTTCCAAGGCTACAATCAATCCATACTCCTTATAAACTTCAACACATATACTTTATGCTAGCAACATGTAAAGATAACAATAATTTAACTAATCTTGTAAGACGCTAAAGGGACAAGATTATACCTTAAAAGCTTAATCCAATCTCCATATCCAAGTCGCTCTAGCAACATGTAGAGACTCTCAAGACACTTCAATCCGCTACTTGAGACCCTTAGAACCATACCAACAACTTTCCTTCAACATCCAATCCAAAACCTAGAAAAGCAACTAGGTTTTCGCTGCGACAAACCGAAAACTATCTTTTCGAGATTTTTCTATTGAGATATGCTTACTATACCCTCATGAACCTTGGTTTAAAGTGTGGAGCTTATTGACAAGAAACACAAATTTTTCTCCTTCTTGGATGTTGAACCCGAGAGCACCATTGCTCTTCCTTCAAGTTTTGTGAAAATTCTCTAAGTGTTAGGACAAGGTCTTGTTACTACTAGTATTATAAAGGGACATGGAGGGTTAAGATGCAAACAATTGGGTGGTTTGGATGAGTTCTTAGTAAATATCAAGACTAATTGACTCCTTTGACTTGGTCAATAATCTCAAGCTCATTAATTGGAAGACTTAGTCATCCTAAGGCTATGGTCAATGACCATTATGGCCATGCCTAATTTCGACCAAGGCATTACTAAGGGGGGGTGACACATGTCGCCCTCCCATTCGTCACAATAAAACGTTTTCCGACAATTTCATAATTCCGCTAAATTTTTTTACAAGTCTCAAATTTTAACACTTGCGAGTTCTTACGTACGTTCTTAACACATGTCTTGTAAATACGGGGTGTAACACGACCCTCCAACTGAGAGTCACGACAATGTAATCATATAATACTTGCACTCAAAGCTATCACAAGCAAACATAGGCAAGTTTATTAAACCTTTAGACTTCCATTTTTATAAACTCATGGCACTTTCGTTTCACACATAAAAATCCGGGAATTTAACCCAAAGTACTACGTGCTTACATTCTTTTCAAAAGACTCCTTTTCATATAAAACCCCAAGATACTAACACCCGTAGTATCAAGGCTTGTTTACATTTTACCTAAGTCACTACACTTTTAGAAATACATTTTTCAACACAAATCAAGTGACTTCTTTCCTTAAAACTTAAGCAATTGATGCTTTTAAATCCATTTTCCTTTCTTTATTTCAAAACATTTATCATTACTTAGAGTAAACCACTCTTTTAACTTTCCATAAAGCTATTATAACCCACTTCCCATAAAGTCGTTATACTAACTTTATACTTAAGGCAAATACATTCTTTTTATAACCAAGAGACTTATACTTTCGAAAACCAAGTATTATATACTTTCAAAATACTTCAAGTCTCTTATCTTTTAGAATCAAGTTTCGTAGTTCATAGTCTTAACACTTCATAACGTAAACTCTTTAAATTAAGCAACATATTCCTTATATGTGTGAATAGGTTATACTTGTTTATACTGATCTCATTAAAGCAGCCATGATCTAGAAAATGTAATACAATTTTGTCTTATCTTAGCTTCTATGCAGATGGAGAATTCTACTTGTTTTAATATAATTTATCGTCATTACATTTTCCTTTATTAACGCTGCAATGGCTTGTTCGATACTTATTCTCATTCGTGCCGTAAATTAGCCAAGTCAACTTGGCTCCAAATACCTCCTAACGACTCTTACCAACATCCCCCATAAGACTTGGTAAGAACTTAGGATAACTTAGACATAACCCTTACGTAGAGTAAATCAACATACATACTTATTAACTTCTAAGAGTAGAAGGAAACATGAAATAATACCATATGTATATTCCATACATAGAATCATGTCTAAAGAAGGAAGAGGTTCACATACCTCACGACGATTATCGACAGCACTTCAACCTTGATAGCTATTCCATCCCTCAAGTAGAATACGCTATACCTAGTACTTCAACCTATAATGGCCACAATACGTCCATTAACCTCTAGCTTCGAACGTAGAATATTCTAAGTGCAAAGTCACTAATTCTACGGAAAATCGGACATCACTTCCTTTGTTTCTACATACTTTGCCACCTTTTTCAAGGCCGAATATAATAACCAAACACGCGACATTTAAGGCCCAACAATTCAGCTAACCAAAGGGGATTACATACCTTAACAGGACGTGTAAAATTCTGCCGCACAAATTAATACGAAACTAGTTCCATAATTAAAGCCATTCTCGGCTAACATAAACAACAACTCAAAGTCTTTTCCAATTATTTTAATCCAAATTCTTAGGTCTAACATGTTATATAGTCATAAACAACTTCAACAACTATAATTCCTTCCTTATATAACACGCGACGACTTAAACTAATAATCAACTTGAATTGAAATCTTAAGGGTTAAACATGCTAGTTTTCGGATTAGGGTTCCAATATCCCTAACACTTATCAACTTCATAATATAAACATCATGCTTGATAATATCCATAGCTACAACAGTAAGTAATCTCAATTACTAAAACGACAAGAATTATACCTTTTCAAGCCCTTAATCTTCCCAAAATTCAAAGTCGCTTCTAAGTGTTGAAGACAAGTCTTGCTACTAGGGTGCTTATATAACACATTGGAGGGTCTTGATTACAACACATGTTAAAATTGGATGAATGGGATCAAGCCAAGTGGCTCTTGACTTAGTCAACAATGTCAAGCTCTACTTGCAAGACTTAGTCTTCTATCATGGTCAATGACCATACTACCCTTGCATAATTTCGTCCAAGAACATGTGGGGGGGGGGGGGGTGTCACGACCCGAACCCGGGCCCGTGACTGGTGCCTTACCCCGGGCACCCTAGTGATACAACATCAGAGTAATCAGCGGAATATAAAACAATAACATGAAATAACATGAAGTATGAAATAATAATCTGAGAAAAATTGCCTTTCGGCATGTATATATGAAAACTTAAATCCGAACAGTTACATCCCATATACAACTCTGCCTGGCGGTACTACAGACCTCTAAGAGTGACATGACAACAATGGCGGGACAGGGCCCCGCCATACCCCTGAATGTAAGCATCTACTACGACAGGGGACTATACCACTGATAAGCCTCGGAGAAGCGGAGCTTCCCAACGCTGACTGTGACCACGAGCTAGGATCAGCGATTGGTGTACCTCAACTGCGGCATGAACGCGGCCCGAAGGAGTCGATCTACCAGTACTAAGTATGTGGCCCGAAAATCAGTAAATGAAATTATAGTAGTCTATATAAAGCAGGAGACATGTATGATAACCAAACTACGATTCGCGATAAATAAGAAGTCATGTCAAGTCGGGGACTCACGCCTCAAAGTCATCACTCAAATATAACTATGGGTCTCACGCCCATAACATCAATCATGCGTGGAATACCTTCCTCACTGCGGCGATCTATGATATAAAAGCACCAAGGAATACACATGAACACGGGTCCCACTGTGTCATCATAAAACCGTCTGAGGGGTAAATGCGAAGGCATAGCCGACTACTAAAACCCACAGTACAAACAAGGTCATAAACTGTATCATGAGATCTGTCTAGACCGTCACATGATCAAAGCTGGCCACTCGCCCGAAGTATCTAATGTGCGCGTCTAGCCACGAACTTCCGCGACTCGCATAGGCCACTCGATGGCCCGCGTGAGTACTCCCGCATCGAGGGTAGCTACTCCCCGGCATCGTCCTGGACTCGCAGTCCGTATGGCCACATAGACCGCATGACCATAAAGGCCGCACACTAACCTGGAACTCTCGTAGCTCCGCATAGGTCCCCAGGACCCGCATGAGGTATTCTCGAATCATGGTCCTGCATCGCTGAGTCTACCCACACGTGGAGGCGGCTTAACCCCCGGAATTATGTCAAGAGGTGAGTGATGTAATACTAGCATAACGGCTTACCGTTAGACAACATAAGCACAACAAGGGAAACCCCTTTACACAAACATCACAAGACACTAACACACGTAGCATCCTAGCATATTTCCTTATCAAATCAACAAGAAGTATTACAAGGCTATCACAAACCAACACAATCAAATTATTCACACAAGGTACTTTCTACTATAAGATTAACAAGATCGGGTTTTTATCCCCAAAGTACTTCATACATTAACTCTTTAAAAGATATGTTACTTTCACAAAAGTCACACAATACCCGTAGTATATAAAAATAGAGTGATTATCTTTTGAAGTAAATCAAAACACTTCTCTTTGTAAAATCAAGTACAACATTCTTTTTCAAACGTTCAAGTTTGCCTAATTTCAATTACTCAAGTTTCTCATTTTCGAAAGGTTTCGTAGTTCATAGTATTAATCACTTAATGATATAATTCCCTTTGAAAGCAATTTGAGAAACATATGTCTGATACGTGAGTAGGTTATTCTTGTTTATAACAATCTTATTAAAGCAGCCATGATCTAGGAAATGTAATATCATTTTGTCTCATCTTAGCTTCTATGCAGATGGAGGTTTCTACTGGTTACTAATAATTCTTTATTAGTCAAAACATTTCCCTTTATTAGCGCTGCTGTGGTTTGTTCGACATTCATTCTGATTTCCGAAATCAGTACAACATTATTCCTTTTGAAAGCCAAAATACTCATTACTCACGAATGAGGTTTCACACTTTTAACAAAATTCAATTAAGTCAAGTCTCTTATCTTTTAAGATCAAGTCTCTTAACTTCTTAAATTAGTAAATCATTCTTTTTATCTCTCTTAAGTCGTTATACCTAACTTCCCATAAAGCTAGTATAACTCTTAAACTTTTAAAACCAAGTATTATTCTTCTGTTAAAAAATGATCCAGTATTCTTTTGAAATACTTCAAGATTATTCAGGCTTAAGTCAAAAAGACATTGCCGTAATTATTATTCAGGCTTAAGTCAAAAGACATTGCCGAAATTATTATTCAGTTAACACACGTACGTCTACCGTACTATATATACTTTAAAATATCATGCTCAAGAGTATAGGAAGAATCACATACCTCGTGACGATTTATCGACTATAAGCAAAACGCTCCAACGTACTGTAGTCCGGCTAGCCTTTTCCACCCTCCGAGTAGAATACGCTACTCGCAGTACTTCAACCTATAACGGTTATACAAGTCTATCAAAGTCTAGACTACTCTGTGAGTTAATCTTCTGATGTGATTTCAGTTCAAGTCTTTTCGGTAATATCCTTCTATTACATTTCAATTCTCTTCTATATACTTTCCTTGTATATACCTTATACTTAATTCTTATACTTCAATAGTATGCACACTTAATTACAAAAAGGGAGACAAGATATTTACCTCGATAAGCCCATAATTATCCAAGTATAAATGTCGGTCCTGAGCAACGCTTAGCTCCTACTCCGGGTGCTCCAACCCGCTCCAAACAACCCTTAGAAGTTCTACGCAACTTCTTCTTAAATACTTCAACCAACTGTGAAGATTTTCCCTAGGGTTTCGGTTTGAGACAAAAAGGACATACGGTAGTATTTCCGGGCTCTACGTATAGAGGTATCTTTGGAATACTACAAGGTATACGGCTAAGGTATTTTGGGTATAGTAACAATACTTTGGAGAGTATTTCTACCAAGAGAGGGGGTATTTATATGAGACAACACCACAAGGGGGGGTGTATACCCCTCGGCCAACCCCACTAGGAGGGGGGTACTCTCGGCCAAGGGGGGAGGGGCTCTCGGCCAAAGGGCCTTCTCAAAGAGGGAGGGGGGTGTTTGGACGAAACACTACAAGGAGAGGGGGGAGGATTTTAGACTTAGGAAAGTTTTTGGATGAAGAAGTCTTCAAAGGGGGAGGGGTATTTATAGGGAAATCAAAGACCATGATCTAGCCAAGTGGGGGGCAAGTGGAGGGCCAAGATGTGCCCAAGTGCCCCCTAGTCCCTACTCCTTAAAACCCTCACAAATATCTACAAAAAATATCTTACCCACTTGACTTGCAAATCGTGCAAGTTGCCGCCCCAAAAGACGTCCAACATGAGGGTGACACATGTCACCCTCCCGTTGGTCCAAAATGTTTCGTCTCTCGGAAAAATCCGCAAAAATTAAAAATGACATAGCCGGAATTTTCCCTTCGCAAGTTATGTAAAACGTTTCGTCGAAAAACGACTCTAACCGGGTGTTGTGCACAAAATAAAATCGGCCAAGCCTACTTTAAAGTCCAAACTTTTCTACGTACGTCCTTACGTACATACTCTGGAAATACGGGGTATAACATTCTCCCCTCCTTAGAAACATTCGTCCCGAATGTTCCTTCTAAGTCTCAAACAAACATGCGCCAGTATAGTCTTCACTGCTATACTTACGAAAACAATCCTGCCACACCTGGCCACAGAAACACCTGCGCAAATACTTACATCCAAGTCCACGAGGAAACACCTCTAGCGACACAAAAGCCCTTACCCGAGGTCTAAAATATACTTCCTTCGCACCTTCTCCTTACCAAAGAAATGATCACATCTATGCTCGCAATACATGCTCGCTTCTTCCCTTACTCGTCGTACCCTTCTCGTACACTCGAACATCTTTCTCATAACTTACCACATTTCTGTTACTGCTTCAGTTTCCAAACTCGTCACACCCTATCCGGGGTGGTACCTTCAAGAAGACCGACCGTCAACCTGAACTCTAAGCGTCGTCGCCGATTATCCGCACGATTTCTCTGAGCTGCCAATAACCTCTTCTAGACAAGCTTCACTCTATCCACAGACTGCTGGAACAAGCCTGAACCAACTATCTGAACCTTGCCAACATCGAACCAATCGACCGGCAACTTACACTTCCGCCCCTACAAGGCTTCATAAGGCGACATCCGAACACTGAAATGGTAGCTTAAACACTCCCTCCACAGGAGACAACAATCCTCACGGCTACCCCTGAAATCAAAACACTGGCCCGAGGACGAATACGATACGGAGACTCACTTGAGTTCCTAACCCTGCCTGGTAAAACTTCCGAGCGAAAATAGTGTAACACAGGCTCCTTTGCGACATAAGGTGAAAGACACCTCGTGCAACCTTCTGAAATAATCATCCGCAACTTACTACCGAGTACACGGTCTTTACTAGAAGACAAGACGGGCTGACCTCCTCGGCCCGACTACTGGTCGAATGCATCCATGACTCGTACGCTGGTTAACCAAACATGGGCCTAACACCCTCATGACCCTATCACAAGGCGGGACCACCACAAACTGACCCCACCACCATACAGGACGCGGGTTGACCGCAGCGGCCTCAACCCGACCGAACGCCGCAAACACTAGCTCCCCGATCCGGAAAACTCTCACTAATCACGTTACGAGAACCTAGCGGTCTTCTTAGCTCAACTACCCTCTCTCATTTCATACTACTCAGGGACTTATCACACAATATATCTCTCGTGCACTATGCACTCCGATAAGGGTCAAACATAAAATACCTCTTTACAGAGATGGCCTTACCTCTAAGGTCTCTACGTATAAAGCTCTAAGGCTCACACTTTTTCTTATCCCCCAATCTTACCCCTTTTTACTAACCATGGTTTCTAATCACAACTAACACACTGCTATCAGAACATAGCACTTATGATATACTCGTCTTATCACACATACTGATCTCTAGAGGTTTGAGGATATACCTTTTTCTACTGCTTCACTCCCCTTAGTCGTTCTAATAAAACCTGCCCCGTAGGGCGCATAGCTATGGAAGATGACGAACTACCCACCGATCCTGAAGGCTGAGTCCTCCTACTAGGATATCCTTCGACACCTGGCCCTGACGGCCGTAGGTACAACAAGTACCAACTAAAAGACGACATTCCCCGGGATGACGCCTGTCACGTTGAACACTGGGGGAAAACTGAATCCGGCTGGCTGGAACCTACGTGTAGCTGTGAACCGGAAGCTCTGGAGCTCTGACCAACTCCTGCATACCCCGAACATTCTGAACCTTGTGGAGGACCTTTCTGCACTGGTGGATGTGCATAATCTAATCTGCTGGTGAGGCGATTCGCCTCGAAAGTTACCAAAGGACCTTGCTGTTCTGGCCCTCTTCTGCTGTCCTTGGTTAACCCGTCGATCTCTACGTTTCTTGGCCTGCTGCGCATAAGCCCGTACACAGGCCATGCTCAAGCCCAACTGAAGAATTTCCCTTGCACAACCCTCTCTTAGATAGTCATCAAGACTCGCGGTACATCGGTATACTCTCTGGTAACCAAATCCATAGTTAGTAACAGGGTCGCCTCTTTGCAATCTATATTCTCTGTTCCCGGTCGTGGAACTGAAGGTTCAAATATCATGGTCGCGATGAGCGCTGCGCGTGCTAAACTTTCTGAAATGGTGGCGTAGCATAACTCCCGAATGAAATACCACGGTGATGATTGGGCCTCTGCCTCGTAACCTACGAACTCTACTCGCGACTCCGCCGCTGCCTTGCCCTCTGGGCGGGTTTGCCTACGCGGAGGCATAGCGGTAAGGAAAGAAATACGTTAGAGGCGACAACTTACCACCCAGCTCTACGCCACGATCTCTGAGTGAGACGAACTAGAAACCAATCCTAACTATCCTCGAGCCTCCTGATTAGTGGTGTGGTGCACAACACACCGATAATCAAGACTCTACTGGATCTGATGCGTAGACACTTTCAGGATTAATCGCTCACGATACCACTTTTGTCACGACCGAACCGGGCGTGGTAGTGTGCCTACCGGGCACCTAGTGATACAACATCAGTGTCGGCGGAATATAAAACAATAACATGAAATAACATGAAGTATGAAATAATAATCGAGAAAAATTTCCTTTCGGCATGTATATATGAAAACTTAAATCCAACGATTACATCCATATACAACTCGCCCACAGGTACTCTGAGACCTCAAGAGTGACATGACAACAATGGCGGGACGGGGCCCGCCATACCCCGAATGTAGCACCTACTACGACGGGGACTATACCACTGATAAGCCTCGGAGAAGCGGAGCTTCCCAAACGCAATGAGCGTGACCACGAGAGCTAGGATCAACGATTGGTGTACCTCAACTGCGGCATGAGCGGCCCGAAGGAGAGTCGATACATGTACTAAGTATGTGGCGAAAATCGTAAATGAAATCATAGTAGTCTATATAAAGAAGGAGACATGTATGATAACCAAACTACGATTCACAATAAATAGCGATCATGTCAAGTCGGGACTCACGCCATAACATCAATCATGCGTGGAATACCCTCCTCACTGCCGGCAGTCCATGATATAAACCCACAACGGAATACACATGAACATCAGGTCCCACGTGTCATCATAAAACCGTCTGGGGTAAATGCGAAGGCATAGCCGACTACTAAAACCCACGGTACAAACAAGGTCATAAAGCGTATCATGAGATCTGTCTAGGCCGTCACATGATCAAAGCCGCCACTCGCGCGATATCTAATGTGCGCGTCTAGCCACGAACTTCCGCGACTCCGCAGGCCACTCGATGGCCCGCATGAGGTATTCCCGCATCGGTAGCTACTCCCGGCATCGCCCCGGACTCGCGATCGTATGGCCACATAGACCGCATGACCATAAAGGCGCACACTAACTCGGAACTCTCGTAGCTCGCGATAGGTCCCTAGGACCCGCGTGAGGTATTCTCGAATCATGGTCCTGGACACTTTGAGTCTACCGCGTCGGAGGGCTTAACCCCTGCATTATGTCAAGAGGTGAGTGATGTAATACTAGCATAACGAACTGCGTTAGACAACATAAGCACAACAAGGGAAACCTCTTTACACAAACATCACAAGACACTAACACACGTAGCATCCTAGCATATTTCCTTATCAAATCAACAAGAAGTATTACAAGGCTATCAAAAACCAACACAATAAAATTATTCACACAAGGTACTTTCTACTATATGATTAACAAGATCGGGTTTTTATCCCCAAAGTACTTCATACATTAACTCTTTAAAAAATATGTTACTTTCACAAAAGTCACACAATAC
Organism: Przewalskia tangutica; assembly: GCA_029844215.1. NCBI lineage: Eukaryota > Viridiplantae > Streptophyta > Magnoliopsida > Solanales > Solanaceae > Przewalskia > Przewalskia tangutica. Next base: position 39,539,947 of record CM056725.1, on the reverse strand, counting down.
CCGTAGTATATAAAAATATAGTGATTATCTTTTGAAGTAAATCAAAACACTTCTCTTTGTAAAATCAAGTACAACATTCTTTTCCAAACGTTCAAGTTTGCCTAATTTCAATTACTCAAGTTTCTCATTTTCGAAAGGTTTCGTAGTTCATAGTATTAATCACTTAATGATATAATTCCCTTTGAAAGCAATTTGAGAAACATATGTCTGATACGTGAGTAGGTTATTCTTGTTTATAACAATCTTATTAAAGCAGCCATGATCTAGGAAATGTTATATCATTTTGTATCATCTTAGCTTCTATGCAGATGGAGGTTTCTACTGGTTACTAATAATTCTTTATTAGTCAAAACATTTCCCTTTATTAGCGTTGCTGTGGTTTGTTCGACATTCATTCTGATTTCCGAAATCAGTACAACATTATTCCTTTTGAAAGCCAAAATACTCATTACTCACGAATGAGGTTTCACACTTTTAACAAAATTCAATTAAGTCAAGTCTCTTATCTTTTAAGATCAAGTCTCTTAACTTCTTAAATTAGTAAATCATTCTTTTTATCTCTCTTAAGCCGTTATACCTAACTTCCCATAAAACTAGTATAACTCTTAAACTTTTAAAACCAAGTATTATTCTTCTGTTAAAAAATGATCCAGTATTCTTTTGAAATACTTCAAGATTATTCAGGCTTAAGTCAAAAAGACATTGCCGTAATTATTATTCAGGCTTAAGTCAAAAGACATTACCGAAATTATTATTCAGTTAACACACGTACGTCTACCGTACTATATATACTTTAAAATATCATGCTCAAGAGTATAGGAAGAATCACATACCTCGTGACGATTTATCGACTATAAGCAAAACGCTCCAACGTACTGTAGTCCGGCTAGCCTTTTCCACCCTCCGAGTAGAATACGCTACTCGCAGTACTTCAACCTATAACGGTTATACAAGTCTATCAAAGTCTAGACTACTCTGCAGGTTAATCTTCTGATGTGATTTCAGTTCAAGTCTTTTCGGTAATATCCTTCTATTACATTTCAATTCTCTTCTATATACTTTCCTTGTATATACCTTATACTTAATTCTTATACTTCAATAGTATGCACACTTAATTATAAAAAGGGAGACAAGATATTTACCTCGATAAGCCCATAATTATCCAAGTATAAATGTCAGTCCTGAGCAACGCTTAGCTCCTACTCCGGGTGCTCCAACCCGCTCCAAACAACCCTTAGAAGTTCTACGCAACTTTTTCTTAAATACTTCAACCAACTATGAAGATTTTCCCTAGGGTTTCGGTTTGAGACAAAAAGGACATACGGTAGTATTTCCGGGCTCTACGTATAGAGGTATCTTTGGAATACTACAAGGTATACGGCTAAGGTATTTTGGGTATAGTAACAATACTTTGGAGAGTATTTCTACCAAGAGGGGGGGTATTTATATGAGACAACACCACAAGGGGGGGTGTATACCCCTCGGCCAACCCCACTAGGAGGGGGGGTACTCTCGGCCAAGGGGGGAGGGGCTCTCGGCCAAAGGTGTTATACCCCGTATTTCGAGAGTATGTACGTAAGGGAATACGTACAAAAAGTTTGGCCTTAAAGTTAGCCTTGGACGTTTTTTTTGTACATAACTCACTAAAAGAATCGTTTTCCGACGAAACGTTTCCACAGCTTTCGTAGGGAAAATTCCGGCTATGCCATTACTAATTTTTGCGGATTTTTCCGAGAGATGAAACATTTTGGACCAACGGGAGGGCGACACTTGGCACCCTCCCATTGATGGACTTGAATCTTCCATTGGATGAGATTGGAGAGGAGGTGCACGTTTTTTGTGCCTTGTGCACAAGTCAAGGAGTTGGTAGGATATTTGTGTGGAGTAAATCTTCACCCTACACTTGCCTTGCACTTGTCTTAATCTTGGCCATTGGTTGGCCACTTCTTGACCTATAAATACCCCCTTAAAGATGAAGAGTTCTTCATCCACAAAGTTATCTTCCAAGTCTAAAAATCCTCTCCTCTCCCTTAGCCTTTCGTCCAACACCTCCCCTTGAGTGAGTTTGGCGAGGGCCTACCCCCTAGCCTGGCAGAAATCTACCCCCTCCCTGGGAAGAAAAGTTGTCTTCTAGGATTGTTATAATTCCCAAAATACCTAGCCCAAATCCCTTAGTCCTTTGTAGAAGTTGTAAAGAACTTCTAAGGTTTCTTGGACTCTGGGAGCGTACAACTTAGGAGCTAAACCTTGCTCAGTAGCGACTTTATCTAGGATATTATTGGGCTTACAGGGTAACTAGTCCTAACCTCTTTTGAATTAGAGAATACTTACTGTAGTAGTATTAGAATAAGTATTAAATACTTAGAAGAATATCACGAATAGAATTGAGCTGTTAACACAGTAGAAGGGTTTAAAGAAGAATAATCAAAAGCGTACTCACATAGAATTTGTTTTCACGATGAACTTATATAGCTCATGGGTAGGAAGTCTTGCCAACTTTCCATAGAATTGTGAACCCTCTGTTTAGAATGACCTTGAGTAGTCTTTGATAGATATACGTGACTATTATGGTGACTCTCTGTGCGACATATTCACTTGGCGGTGGTTTTATTTGAGAAGGTATGTGATTCCTCCTAAAGCATGATATTTTACAATATATAGTGCGGTGAGCGTACATGTGTTAAGCTGAATAATAACTACGGCAATGTCTTTGACTTAAGCTGAATAATACTTATGGTAATACCTCACGGCTTAAGCACGAATAATAATTACGGCAATGCCTCACGGCTTAAGCTTTGAATAACAAAGAATGAAAGCATTTCAAAGAATCTTGAATCATTTTTAACGAAGATAAATATTTGGTTTTAAAACAAAAGCTTAAGAGTTATACTAGCTTTATGGGAAGTTAGGTATAACAACTTAAGAAAGATAAAAAGGCTGTTTACTTGTTTGTTTATAAAAGCCTTGTATTGATTCGTAAGATTTGTGTGATAAGTAGACTATTATGATGTTACAGGTTATTGTCTTGAAATCTTTGTGTAAGGGGTCATTCTTGCTTTGCTACGTTGCTAACCGTAAGTCCGTTGTCTTGTTATTGTATCACCTACCCCCGTATTATCTGAGGCTTGCCCCTTGATCTTGGTCTATACGGCTGTATCTGTGAGACTATGCGGAGCGGTATGCTCGAGATTGATCATTCGGGTGTTTAGCACGATCACGGGATTCCTATGCGGTCTATCGAGACTACGCGGTCTTTTGAGGCTATGCGGGCTGCGGGAGCCTAGGCGGATCTGGGGTTAGCTGCCCCGTCGCGGGAATACCTCATGCGGTGCGTGTGTGACCTATGCGAGTGCGGAAGTCGAGGACTAGGCACCTTGAATGATACTATGGGCGATTGGCCTTGCCCGATCATTCGCGGCCTAGAATAGACACATTCTGATTTTCCTATTTACATTTGTTGTTTGTGATGTGGCACTATGTGCAATTGAGCGATTGTATTTGTGAAAAGGTTTTAAATACTTTGATTTCATTTCGATTCTTTATAGTTTCACATACTTGGTACTGTTATCGACCTCCTTGGGGGCTGCGTTCATGCGCGGTAAAGGCAAGCAGTGCTAGATCCGCATCCTTAGGATCTTTTGCGTTGGTGTCGGGAGCTCCATCTTCTCGGAGGCTCTACTTTTGGGTATGATCTCCTGTATTGTAGATAGTTTTATCTGATCGAGGGTATGGCGGGCCACTGTCCGCCATAGTTGCTACTTCCTTAGAGTGCTGTAGTACTATTATGCAGTTGGGATGTAATGAAAAACTTGATTATTTATATATGCGAAAGCGGCGTTTTCTTACATAAGTTGTGTCTTATTTTATAAAGCTGTTTCTGTCTTGGTTTATATTTCCGTGGTTACTCGATGTATGGCTACTTGGGTGCCGGTAAGGCACGATCCACGGGCCGGGCAGGTCGTGACAAAAGTGGTATCGAAGCGATTAATCCTCGGAAAGTGTCTGCACCGTATCTAGTAAGTCTTGATTATCGGTGTGTTGTGCACCACACCAATAATCGTGAGGCTATAGGATATTTAGGATTGGTTTCCATTCTTCTCATTACGAGATCGTGCTTTAGAGGCGTGTTATAGGTTGGACCTCTAACGTATTCCTTTCTATGCTGATTATGCCTCCACGTAAGGCAACCGGGCCCGGAAGGGCAAGCGGCCAGGAGGCGCTAGCGAGACACCCAGTCACGAGGGCTCGTGCCCGTCTATACGAGAGGCGGCGAGTTCTATGGCCGCCCGGCCCAGAGAGACCACGCAGTACCCACACCTCCTATCCCACGGCTGGGGCGGAGAGTTAGGGTACAAGGAGATGGCCACTATTGGCTAAAGTTGTGGCCCGTCGAGGAGAGGATCTGGCGATTCGGCTCGGCTCGATCGCACCGTAGTGCACCGAGGCGAATAGTTTGAGGCTACGAGATTTCTTGAGTTGTAGCCGCCAGAGTTTCTGGTCGGCGGAGGATGATCCGAGGAGTTCATCCGTCACCGCGAAGGATTATCGCGGTGATCGGGGCTTCGAGGCGAAATTTGTGACATTCGGTTCGCATCGGCTGCGTGATACCGCGATCGATTGGTTTGATTCATGGGAGCTTTCGGGAGAGCATGCACCTCAGCGGTATGGGATGAGTTTTGAGGCTTTTCTCACACACTTCTTGCCTCGCGGATGAGGAGGGCACGAGGTGATAGATTCTTGTTCTTTGAGGCGGGGAGGGCGCAGTGAGGAGTACAATGTCGAGTTTGATTCTTTGGCTCGATATGTCCTGCCTTGTAGCAGAGATGGAGGACCGTACATCGCTATGTCACTGGCTAGATGATTACATGGCCGAGTCTTGTGCGGTGTGTCCCTTGACCGAGCATGGACATAACCGTATGCGAGCTCATGCACTAGGATGCGAGGCGTGAGACCGCCGGGTAGAGCGATATCATCAGCAGAAGAAGGCCAAGACGGCCGGTTCTTTTGGTGGTCCTCGGGGTGGCGGCATCGAAGTCGGATTTGCACCACGGCCAGCGTATGAGCGCTCCTACCTCATTTTCGGACAGCCCAGGCGATCGAGCGGTCGGGGCCCGGGACTTGATTTCGAGTAGCGAGTGCTAACCGTTCGAGGTCTGCTCGGTGTGCCGTTGTGGTAGATACCATTACGGGAGTGTACTCGAGCTGCTATACTTGTGGCGGCAGGTCATTTCGCGAAGTTTGTCCGACCGGGAAGCGGTAGTAGGGCCCGATCTCGAGTGCATTGCCGTTTCTTCATCCCCGGCGATTACTCGCCGGGAGAAAGGTACTCATGGACCAGCGGGTCGCGGCAGAGTCGTGGCGCGGTCGATTCTAGCGGTCCTCGAACCGCATTTATGCTTTGTCGGTAAGCGGATCGGAGGCCTCACTGATGTCGTCACGGTACTTTATCGGTTCTGGGTTTGATGTGTATGCGTTGATAGATCGGGTTCTACTCGTCCTATATATCTCCCCTTGTTGCTAGTAGGATAGGGATAGAGCACGAGTCCATAGACCGCTTCGAGGTAGCTACGCGATGGGTGATTCGGTGGTAGCTCGGCGGGTATATAGAGCTTGTCTGTGACCATTCTGATCGTCGGACCATGGCCGACTTGATAGAGTTGGAGATGATTGACTTCGGCGTGATTATGGGGATGGATTGGCTGGCTTCTTGCTACGCCAATGTAAGCTGAGAGAGAGTAATGCAGTTCGGTTTCTGAGGCCGGTTGTTGAGTGGGAGAACACGGTATCGCCGAGGGTAGGTTTATTTCCTACCTCAAGGCTAGGAAGATGGTGCGAGAAGGGTATATCTACCATCTCGTTCGGGTGTTTGATCTTGAAGGCTGCGGTACCAGATTTTGATCGATTCGAGAGTCGAGTTCCCGGCGTGTTTCGGATGACCTCCCGGGTATCCCTCCTGAGAGGGAGATTGAGTTTTGTATTGACATATTGTCAGACACTCGGCCTATTTCCATTCCGCCATACAGAATGGCACCGGCCGAGTTGAGAGAGTTGAAGGATCAGCTTAGAGATTTCTTTGGAGAAGCGGCTTCATCGGGCCTAGTGTTTCTCCACGGGAGCGCGGTATTGTTCGTGAAGAAGAAGGGCGGACGCCGCGCATGTGTGTGTTGACAGCAATGAACAAGGTGACCATTAAGAACGAATACCCTTCCTGGATTGATGATTTGTTCGACCAGTTGCAGGGTGCGAGATGTTTCTCCAAGATTGATCTGCGATCGGGCTATCATCAGGTGCGAGTCAGAGAGGTGGATGTCCCTAGGTGTAACGCCCCGAACCCGGGCCCGTTACTGGTGCCTTACCCCGGGCACCCTAGTGATACAACATCAGAGAAAACCAGCGGAAAATAAAACATGAATCATGAAACAAGAGATATAATAAATAAACAGGCCAACCAAAGCGATTTGCCTTCAGTATATACATAAAACCCGAACAGTTTAATCCTTTTACAACCCTGCCCACAACAGTTCTTTTCCTAAGTTCCAGTTTGCCTAGTTTCAATTACTCAAGCTTCTCATTTTCAAATGGTTTCATAGTTCCCAAACTTAATCACTTGATTCCTTTTTAGAACAATTGAGTAATATATGTCTCACGTGAGAGTAGGTTATTCTTGTTTACAACATTCTTATTACATGGCCATGATCTAGAAAATGTATATCATTTTGTCTCATCTTAGTTTCTATGCAGATGGAGGTTTCTCCGGTTTTAATACAATTCATCATTATTCAATACATTTTCCTTTATTAACGCTGCATGAGTGCTGTCGATACACATTCTGATTTCCGAAATCAGTAAAGCATTATCCCTTTAAATAACACCAAGTACTCATTACTCACGAATGAGGTTTCACACAAACATTCACATTAGAACAAATAAGTTAAGTCTCTTATCTTATAAGATCAAGTCTCTTAACTTCTAACATCAGTAAACCATTTTTCTTTACCTCTCTTAAGACATTATACCTAACTCCCCATAAAGCTTAGTATAACTCTTTTTAAAACCTTTTAAAACCAAGTGTTACTCTCCCTTCAAAACGATTTATAAATCTTTTGAAATACATCAAGTCCTTTATTATAACAAGCCAGTTATAATTCTCATCAGTTACCTTTTTTAAAACCACAAAGTATTTTCTTACCTACATAAAGCTGTTATAACCAACTTCCCATAAAGCCGTTATAACACTTTATGTTTTAAGAACAATCAAACACAGTTAACACGTATACGTCTACCGTACTTACATAGTTCACACATATCATGCTAGAAGAGATAGGAAGAGGTTCACATCCCTCGCGACGATTATCGACAATAAGCAAAAGCTCCAAGTACTACAACCTTGCTAGCCCTTTCCACTCCTCGAGTAGAATACGCTACTCTTAGTACTTTCACCTATAAAGGTCACAAACGTCTATTAACCCCAAAACACAAGTTTCTATCTTTCTACAGAAAATTCGTGACACCTCCCACGTGGCGTAAATCTCCTCCTCTATCGAGGCGGCTACCAAGCCAACCCGGGGGTTTACGCCTAACGGACGCGTACAATTCTACTACACAAGACACAAGTCTCATGTCTGATCCTATGTAATTACTGATTCGATTCAGATTCTGTATTCAGCTTAAGTCAAAAGACATTGCCAACTAACTACGCTCGTACTATATATAGTATACTTCAACTATATAATCCACAACATGCAATTTCCAATCACAAGAGAAGGACAGTAGTGTTTACCTCGATAAGCCCAAAATTATCCAAGTATAAAGTCGATCCTGAGCAACGCTTAGCTCCTACTCCGAGTGCTCGATCCGCTCCAAACAACCCTTAGAAGTTCTAACTAACTTCTACTCCAAAACTTCAACCAACAATGAAGATTTTCCTTAGGGTTTCGGTTTGAGACTAAAAGGTAGTATTTGGGCTCTACGTATAGAGGTAACTTTTGGAATATAACAAGGTATAAGACCAAGGTATTTTGGGCATTATAACAATACTAGGAGTATTTCTATACCACAAAGGGTATTATACGAAAGTAACTAGGCTAGGGGTACCCCATTAGACACCACAGGGGAGGAGACCTCTCGGCCAAAGGCCACTGGGAGGAGGGAGAGAGGCTAAGGGCGAGAGCCACAAGAGGGAGGAGGATTTCAAGACTTGGAAACATTTGTGGATGAATGAAGTCTTCAAGCTTAGGGGGGTATTTATAGCAAAACCAAAAGTCAACCAATGGCCAAGATCAAGCCATGTGCAAGGCAAGTGTAAGGCCAAGATCAAGCCAAGTGCACCCACAAAACACTCCACAAAACACTCCACAAACAAGCCACAAAGCAAGGCACAAAAGAGGGAGCCAATCGGCGAGGCCAACCAAGGCTCTTGGGCGCCCAAATCGTCCAAGCCAACCTATTGCATCGATGTGAGGTGACACATGTCACCCTCCGTTGGTCCAAAATGTTTCGTCTCTCGGAAAAATCCGCAAAAATAATAAATGACATAGCGGAATTTTCCCTACGAAAATGGAAACGTTTCGTAAACGACGACTCTGTCGGCACTTGTGCCCAAATTTCGAATCCAATGCCTATCTTAAGGCTCAAATTTAAATGCGTCGTCCATACGTACATACTGCGGAAAACGGGTATAACATTCTTCCCTCCGAAACATTTGTCCGAATGTTCCTTCTCAAGTCTCAACACAAACATGCGCTAGTATAGCCTTCATCGCTATACGCACGAAAGCGATCATGCCACACCGCCATAAAATAACAAACGCACAATACTTAAACCCAAGTCAACGAGGAAATACCTCTAATCATCACAAAACCCCTTACGAGGTCTAAAATATACACCCTTCACACCTTCATTTCACAAAAAACGATCATACACGTTCACTTTTCCCCTATCTTTGTGCCGCTCGAACACTCAAACTCTTTCTAGTATCCGTACCACACTCAGTCAACGCTTGTTTCCAACCCTCGAGTCACTACCTCCAAACTTGGTCATCTCACTAATCTCGATTTCCCTAAGGCCATTCGGCCTTCACGAACTGTCTGTCGAACGTATCCACGAACTCATACGATGGTCATCTAAACTTAGGCTAGCACCTCGTGACCGCCGCTGGCGGGACCACCCTGAGTGACCCTTCCTCGAAGCGGGACGGGTTGGCCATAACATGGCCCCAACCCGACCCATCTGAGCGCCACTCTCTAATTTCTTGATCCGAACAATCTTACATGCAGTCATGAAAGCTACCACCTCCATTTCACACTACCGTGGACTTACCCTTTTCACTAACCAGGTTTCTAAATCACATTTTAGCACAAAGCTATCCAAACATATCATTAAACACATCAACAACATCAATACACACAAAACTCTAGATGGTTAAGGATATACCTGAAACTAGGCGGTTCAAGGACCGCTAAACTGGGAACTTCCACCGCGACCTCTCGTGGCCCATCGCTCTAGTAGTCAGTGCTATCCTACCAGCGCTACCACGGTCGGGATCTCTCGTCATATGGCCTGTTGGCGCAAGAATAACAAGCTCCTTGGTACTACGACACTCCGAAATGCGGTCTACCACATCGACCACCGAGGTAGGGGATTGCATCGCCAACACCCTACTCCACGAACATCCCGAGCACAGGAGCCACGACTGCTCACGAATATCCCGAGGTCCCGAAGACTGTGGAGGACCACTCTGTACTGGCGGAGGTACATAACTAGTCTGCTGCTGAGGCGGTCCGCCTCTAAAGTCGCCAAAATATCCGGCCGTCTTGACGCCTGCTTGGCGGTCCACGTCGATCTCTGCGCTCGCCGCACCCAAGTGCATGAGCACGAATGCGGGCAATGTCCATGCCGGTCAAGAAAACACCGAACAACTCTACGCTAGGTAATCATCGAGCCTCTGTAACATATCGGTGCACTCGATCCTCCATACTAGCTACTAATGCGGGAACATACGCCAATGAGTCGAACTCACATTGTACTCCCGGCTGCGCGCCTGCCTCAACATCAAAAATCTGCCGGCGAGCCCTCGCCATTTGTGGAGGCAAGAAATGTGCCAGAAGGCCCGAAAACTCGTCCCAAACGGCTGGAAGTGCATGCTCTCCCCGGGAAAGCTCCCACGAGTCAAACCAATCGTCTGCGGTATCACGCAGCCGATGCGAACCAAATGTCACAGACTCGATCTCAAGCCTTGATCACCGCGTGATCCTGCGCCGAGCGGATGAACTCCTGCGGATCATCCTCCGCCTCGACCGTAAAACTCAGGCGGGCTACAACTAAGAAATCCGAAGCCTCAGTATGCGCCTCGGGTGCACTACGAGTCTTCTTTGGGCTGAGCGCTCGTCCGGCCTATCCTCATATCGGCCACCACAGCGATAATCGGGCCATCTCCTTGTGACCCATCTCCCGCTTGCATGGGGCTGGAGGCTCGTATCAGTAGTCTCGGCAGCCACTTTGCGGCTCTAAACTCTTTGGTCTTTGGCGGCGTCGCAAAACTCGCCGTCAAGCACTACTCAGTCTTGGCCGGGCTGCGCGCTCGTACTCCTCCGAAACCCACTAGCAGCTCCTCTTGCCTTGCCCTCCCGGGCCACTGGTTGCCTTCGCAGAGGCATAGCGGTAAAACGAAACACGTCGGAGGGCCCAACTTACAACGGCTCTAAGGCACGATCTCGGAATGAGAAGAATGGAAACCAATCCTAAATGTCCTATAGCCTCACGATTATAGATGTGGTGCCTGACACCGATAATCAAGACTACTAGACACGATGCAGACACTTTCCGAGGACTAATCGCTCGATACCACTTTGTAACGCCCGAACGGGCGTTCATCGTGCCTTACCCCGGGCACCCTAGTGATACAACATCAGAGAAAACCAGCGGAAAATAAAACATGAATCATGAAACAAGAGATATAATAAATAAACAGGCCAACCAAAACAGTTGCCTTCAGTATATACATAAAACCCGAACAGTTTAATCCTTTTACAACCCTGCCCACAACAGTTCTTTTCCTAAGTTCCAGTTTGCCTAGTTTCAATTACTCAAGCTTCTCATTTTCAAATGGTTTCATAGTTCCCAAACTTAATCACTTGATTCCTTTTTAGAACAATTGAGTAATATATGTCTCACGTGAGAGTAGGTTATTCTTGTTTACAACATTCTTATTACCGCAGCCATGATCTAGAAAATGTATATCATTTTGTCTCATCTTAGTTTCTATGCAGATGGAGGTTTCTACTGGTTTTAATACAATTCATCATTATTCAATACATTTTCCTTTATTAACGCTGCAGTGGTCTGTCGATACACATTCTGATTTCCGAAATCAGTAAAGCATTATCCCTTTAAATAACACCAAGTACTCATTACTCACGAATGAGGTTTCACACAAACATTCACATTAGAACAAATAAGTTAAGTCTCTTATCTTATAAGATCAAGTCTCTTAACTTCTAACATCAGTAAACCATTTTTCTTTACCTCTATTAAGACATTATACCTAACTCCCCATAAAGCTTAGTATAACTCTTTTTAAAACCTTTTAAAACCAAGTGTTACTCTCCCTTCTAAACGATTTATAAATCTTTTGATATACATCAAGTCCTTTATTATAACAAGCAAGTTATAATTCTCAACAGTTACCTTTTTTTTTAAAACCACAAACTATTTTCTTACCTACATCTAACTCTTATACCCAACTTCCCATAAAGCCGTTATAACACTTTATGTTTTAAGAACAATCAAACACGATTAACACGTATGCGTCACCGCATTTACATAGTTCACACATATCATGCTAGAAGAGATAGGAAGAGGTTCACATACCTCGCGACGATTATCGACAATAAGCAAAAAGCTCCAAGTACTACAACGCACTGCTAGCCCTTTCCACTCCTCGAGTAGAATACGCTACTCTTAGTACTTTCACCTATAAAGGTCACAAACGTCTATTAACCCCAAAACACACGTTTCTATCTTTCTACAGAAAAATCAAGCACCTCCCCCACATGGCAGCGTAAATCTCCTCTCTATCGAGTGGCTACCAAGCCAACCAGGGGTTTACACGCCTAACGGACGCGCGTACAATTCTACTACACAAGACACAAGTCTCGCATACACCCTATGTAATTACGATTCGATTCGATTCAGATTCTTCAGGCTTAAGTCAAAAGACATTGCCAACTAACTACGTTCAGTACTATATATAGTATACTTCAACTATATAATCAACAACATGCAATTTCCAATCACAATAGAAGGACAGTAGTGTTTACCTCGATAAGCCCAAAATTATCCAAGTATAAAGTCGATCCTGAGCAACGCTTAGCTCCTACTCCGAGTGCTCCAATCCGCTCCAAACAACCCTTAGAAGTTCTAACCAACTTCTACTCCAAAACTTCAACCAACAATGAAGATTTTCCTTAGGGTTTCGGTTTGAGACTAAAAAGGTAGTATTTCGGGCTCTACGTATAGAGGTAACTTTTGGAATATAACAAGGTATAAGGCCAAGGTATTTTGGGCATTATAACAATACTAGGAGAGTATTTCTATACCACAACAAGGGGTATTATACGAAAGTAACTAGGCTAGGGGGGGGGTACCCCACGGCTAGACACCACAAGGGGGAGGGGGAGACCTCTCGGCCAAAGGCCACTAGGAGGGGGAGAGAGGCTAAGGACGAGAGCCACAAGAGGGAGGGGAGGGATTTCAAGACTTGGAAACATTTGTGGATGAATGAAGTCTTCAAGCTTAGGGGGTATTTATAGCAAAACCAAAAGCCAACCAATGGCCAAGATCAAGCCATGTGCAAGGCAAGTGTAAGGCCAAGATCAAGCCAAGTGCACCCACAAAACACTCCACAAAACACTCCACAAAACAAGCCACAAAGCAAGGCACAAAAGAGGGAGCCAATCGGCCAAGGCCAACCAAGGCTCTTGGACGCCCAAATCGTCCAAGCCAACCTATTGCATCCAATGTGAGGGTGACACATGTCACCCTCCCGTTGGTCCAAAATGTTTCGTCTCTCGGAAAAATCCGCAAAAATAATAAATGACATAGCCGGAATTTTCCCTACGAAAGCTGTGGAAACGTTTAAATCGAAACCGACTCTAATCGGCACTTGTGCCCAAATTTCGAATCCAATGCCTATCTTAAGGCTCAAATTTCGTACGTACGTCCATACGTACATACTCTGGAAAAACGGGGTATAACACTAGATCGATTCGGGACCGTGCAGGCATTATGAGTTCGTGGTCATGTCTTTAGGTTGACCAATGCTCGTGGTATTCATGGATTTGATGAACCGAGTGTTCAAACCATTTTGGACACGTTTGTGATAGTGTTCATTGATGATATCTTGGTTTATTCTCGCTCAGAGCGAGGAGCATGCGGAGCATTTGAAATTTGTCTTGTGATTCTCCAGGACCAGTGATTATCGCCAAGTTTTCCAAATGTGATTTTGGTTGACTTGATGGCGTTTCTTGGGCATATTAGCCGGTGATGACATTCGAGTGGAATCGGCCAAGATCGGCGATCGAGGACTTGGCCTGAACCTCTTACTCGGCAGAGGTTCGCGATTTCGGGCCTTGCGAGGATATTATCGTGGTTCGTAGAAGTTTGCTTCTATCTACGCACCATTGACTAGGGTGACTCGAAAGCAGCCAAGTTTGATGGTGATGCTTGTGGCGGGATTTCGATTCTTGAAAAGAGGCGGCGGCCCGTTCTTACTCTTCCGGAGGTCGGATGGTTATGTCGTGTATTGTGATCGTCGGGCATCGGGTTGGGATGTGTGTTGATGCAGCATGGCGGGGTTATAGCATATGCATCCCGACGGTGAAGAAACACGAGAGAACTACCCCACCCATGATTTGGAGTTAGCAGCCGTGATTCACGCTTTGAAGATCTGGAGGCACTATTTGTATGGGGTTCACGTGGATATTTTTACAGACCACAAGAGCCTCCAGTATATCTTCACAGAGGAGCTGAACTTACGACAGAGACGGTGGTTAGAGTTGCTTAAGGATTACGATGTTGATATCCTGTACCACCCGGGGAAGGCCAATGTTGTGGCAGATGCTCTTAGTCGTAGGTCGATGGGGAGCCTATCAGATGTGCAGCTAGAGAGGAGGGACATGGTTCGTGATTTGCACCAATTAGCGAGCCTTGGTGTCCGTTTGATTGATTCGATAGCGATGGGGTTAGAGTTCGTGAGGTTGCCGAGTCTTCCATCGTCGAGGAGGTGAAGAGGCAGCGATTCGAGGATCCGGCTTTGATTCGATATCGTGATCTGACTCTTCGTGAGGGCAAGGGTCCTTGAGGTAGCACTGATGGGGTGCTAAGGTTTGAGGCGGTATGTGTTCGGATGTTTGAGACTTGGCAGAGTTCTTGGGGAAGCACACGGCGCGCGTTACTCTATCCATCCGGTCGACCAAGATGTACCACGACCTTAGATCTGTGTATTGGTGGGATGGCTTGAAGAGGACGTTGCGAGTTTGTAGCTCGGTGCCGTGTTGTCGGCGGTGAAGGTAGAGCACGAGGCCCGGTGGTTTATTCTGACGATTGAGATCCGACACGGAAGTGGGAGGTAATCAACATGGACTTCATCACGGGATTACCTCGCACTCGGAGGAGACATGATTCTATATGGGTTATCTTCGACGGTGTGAAATCAGCCCACTTTCTTCCGTCGGGGCGACTTTTTGGTGAGGATTATGCGGACTTTACATCAGAGATCGTCGGTGCGCATGGAGTCCCTACTTCGATCATATCGAGCAGAGCCCGGTTGGCTAACTTCCGGAGGTCCTTCCAGAGGGGTTTAGGGGCGGTGAGCTCGAGTCGCATTTCATCCACGAGCAGACGGACAGGCGAGCGCACTATCCGGACTCTTGAGGATATCTTTGCGAGCTGTGTTATTGACCAGTGGTAGTTGGGAGGATCATTTGCCTCTAGTTGAGTTCGCATATAATAATAGCTACCACTCAGTATTCAGATGGCGCCTTATGAGGCCTTGTATGGGAGGAAGTGCAGATCGCCTATAGGTTGGTTCGATGTGGGCGATGTGCAGCTAGTGGGACCAGATTTGGTGCAGCAGCGATGGATAAGGTGAAGCTTATCAAGGCGGCTATTGGACTCGAGTCAGCGAAGTCGTATGCAGATCATCGTCGTCGGCATCTTGAGTTCGAGGTTCATGATTGGGTTTTCCTAAAGGTGTCACCCATGAAGGGTGTGATGAGATTTGGGAAGAAAGGGAAACTCAGCCCTAGGTACATTGGGCCGTTTCAGATTGTCCGCAGGGTAGGCAAGGTTGCCTATGAGTTGGATCTGCCGTCCGATCTGGAGGCAGTGCATCCGGTTTTTCACATATCTATCTTGAGAGATGTATCGGGGATCCATCTAGGGTACACCCGATTGGCGATGTCGGTGTGAGGGGTTATCGTATGAGGAGATTCCATAGCGATAGTCGATCGTCGAGTTAGGCGTCTGCGGACGAAGGACGTGGCTTCCGTCAAAGTCTTGTGGCGGAACGAGCTCAGGGAGGAGATGACGTGGGAAGCCGAGGAGGACATGAGGCAGAAGTATCCTCACCTATTCCCCACACCTCCAGGTAATTCACTTTCCTACTTGTAAATTTCCATTATCATTTATGCCTAAGTGTTATTTTGTGGCCATGTGTGGCACTTACAAACTGTTTAAGCTTCTTTGGTAACTGACTTGAGAAGGAACATTCGGGACGAATGTTTCTAAGGAGGGGAGAATGTTATACCCCGTATTTCAGTATATGCGTAAGGGAATACGTCTAAAAGTTTGGCCTTAAAGTTAGCCTTGGACGTTTTTGTACATAACTCACTAAAAGAATCGTTTTCGACGAAACGTTTCCCACGACTTTCGTAGGGAAAATTCCGGCTATGCCATTACTAATTTTGCGGATTTTTAGAGACGAAACATTTTGGACCAACGGGAGGGCGACACTTGGCACCCTCCCATTGATGGACTTGAATCGTCCATTGGACGAGATTGGAGAGGAGGTGCACGTTTTTTGTGCCTTGTGCACAAGTCAAGGAGTTGGTAGGATATTTGTGTGGAGTAAATCTTCACCCTACACTTGCCTTGCACTTGTCTTAATCTTGGCCATTGGTTGGCCACTTCTTGACCTATAAATACCCCCTTAAAGATGAAGAGTTCTTCATCCACAAAGTTATCTTCCAAGTCTAAAAATCCTCTCCCCTCCCTTAGCCTTTCGTCCAACACCTCCCCCCCCCCTTGAGTGAGTTTGGCCGAGGGCCTACCCCCCCTAGCCTAGCCGAAATCTACCCCCCCTCCCTTGGTAGAAAAGTTGTCTTCTAGTATTGTTATAATGCCCAAAATACCCTAGCCCAAATCCCTTAGTCCTTTGTAGAAGTTGTAAAGAACTTCTAAGGTTTCTTGAGACTCTGAGCGTACAACTTAGGAGCTAAACCTTGCTCGGTGCGACTTTATCTAGGATATTATTGGGCTTACCGAGGTAACTAGTCCTAACCTCTTTTGAATTAGAGAATACTTCTGTAGTAGTATTAGAATAAGTATTAAATACTTAGAAGAATATCACGAGAATAGAATTGGTATTACCACAGTAGAAGGGTTTAAAGAATAATAATCAAAGCGTACTCACATAGAATTTGTTTTCACGATGAACTTATATAGCTCACGGGTAGGAAGTGTTGCCCAACTTTCCATAGAATTGTGAACCCTCTGTTTAGAATGACCTTGAGTAGTCTTTGATAGATGTCTGTGACTATTATAGAGTGACTCTCTGCGCGACATATTCAACTTGGCGGTGGTTTTTTGAGAAGGTATGTGATTCCTCCTAAAGCATGATATTTTACAATATATAGTACGGTGAACGCATACGTGTGTTAACTGAATAATAACTACGGCAATGTCTTTGACTTAAGCCTGAATAATACTTATGGCAATACCTCACGGCTTAAGCCTGAATAATAATTACGGCAATGCCTCACGGCTTAAGCCTGAATAACAAAGAACTGAAAGCATTTCAAAAGAATACTGAATCATTTTTAACAGAAGATAAATATTTGGTTTTTAAAACAAAAGCTTAAGAGTTATACTAGCTTTATGGGAAGTTAGGTATAACAACTTAAGAAAGATAAAAAGGAACTGTTTACTTGTTTGTTTATAAAAGCCTTGTATTGATTTCTGTAAGATTTGTGTGATAAGTAGACTATTATGATGCTACCTGGGTTATTGTCTTGAAATGCTGTGTAAGGGGGTCATTCTTGCTGTGCTTACGTTGCTAACCGGTAAGTCCGTTTATCGTTATTGTATCACCTACCCTCTTATCGTTATCCGAGGGCTTGCCCCGACGCGGTCTATACGGCTATGCGGTCTGTGAGACTATGCGAGCAGCGGTATGCTCGAGGATTGATCATTCCGGTGTTTAGCACGATGCGGGGATTCCTATGCGATGCTGTTGAGACTATGCGGTCTTTTGAGGCTATGCGAGTGCGGGAGCCTAGGCGGATCCGGGGTTGGCGACCCCGACGCGGGAATATCTCATGCGGGTCTGTGTGTGACCTATGCGGGCTGCGGAAGTCCAGGACTAGGCACGCAGAATGATACTATGGGCGATTGGCCTTGCTTCGATCATTCGCGGCCTAGAATAGACACATTCTGATTTCCTATTTACATTGTTGTTTGTGATGTGGCACTATGTATGTGCAATTAGGCGGTGTATTTGTGAAAAGGTTTTAAATACTTTGATTTCATTTCAGTTCTTTATAGTTTCACATATTTGGTACCTGTTGTACTGACCTCCTTCGGGGGGCTGCGTTCATGCCGCAGGTAAAGGCAAGCAGGTGCTAGATCCGCATCCTTAGGATCTTTTGCGTTGGTGTCAGGAGCTCCATCTTCTCCGGAGGCTCTACTTTTGGGTATGATCTCCCTGTATTGTAGATAGTTTTGTCTGATCGGGGTATGGCGGGCCTGTCCCGCCATAGTTGCTACTTCCTTAGAGGTCTGTAGTACTATTATACGATTGGGATGTAATCGAAAAACTTGATTATTTATATATGCCGAAAGCGCGTTTTCTTACATAAGCTGTGTCTTATTTTATAAACTGTTTCCTGTCTTGGTTTATATTTCCGCTGGTTACTCTGATGTATGGCTACTTGGGTGCCCCGGTAAGGCACCAGTCACGGGCCCCGGAACGGGTCGTGACAAAAGGGCCTTCTCAAAGGGGGAGGGGGTGTTTGGACGAAACACTACAAGGAGAGGGGGGAGGATTTTAGACTTAGGAAAGTTTTTGGATGAAGAAGTCTTCAAAGGGGGAGGGGTATTTATAGGGAAATCAAAGACCATGATCTAGCCAAGTGGGGGGCAAGTGGAGGGCCAAGATGTGCCCAAGTGCCCCCTAGTCCCTACTCCTTAAAACCCTCACAAATATCTACAAAAAATATCTTACCCACTTGACTTGCAAATCGTGCAAGTTGCCGCCCCAAAAGACGTCCAACATGAGGGTGACACATGTCACCCTCCCGTTGGTACAAAATGTTTTGTCTCTCGGAAAAATCCGCAAAAATTAAAAATGACATAGCCGGAATTTTCCCTTCGCAAGTTATGTAAAATGTTTCGTCGAAAAACGACTCTAACCGGGTGTTGTGCACAAAATAAAATCGGCCAAGCCTACTTTAAAGTCCAAACTTTTCTACGTACGTACATACTCTGGAAATACGGGGTATAACAGGGGGTGCCACGTGTCACCCTTCCATTCGTCCATAAAATTCCGTAACCCTCGTGGGTCCCACAAAACGTAAAATTCCTCGGGTGGGCCCCACATGACCAAATCCGTAAAAATAAATTTCCATAATGATAATACATTCCATAATCCCTAATTAATGCATTTTGAGAATCCAATTCTCCTTAACGAACATTTTTCCTTTCCGACGTTCGGAAGATTTTCCGTCGGAAAAACAATTCTTCCTTTCGTACCAATTTCAAGTCTTGAGTTCCTTACGTACATTCTCTTAAACATGTCCTGGACTTACGGGGTGTAACAGTATCATAACTGGATCCTCATACTGTCGCCTCTTTACCTCCTCAACGACGGAAGACTCGGCAACCTCTCGGATCTAAACTTCATTAAACTTGGAAACAAATAATCGAACCCCTAGGCTCGGTAACTGAAGAATCTCACGGACCACGTCCAGTCTATCTGGCTGCCCATCTGGCATACTACCCTTAGATCCGCGATTAAGAGTATCTTTAACTGTCTTGGCTTTCCCTGGGTGGTATAGGATATCGATATCACAATCCTTGAATAACTCTAACCACCGTCGCTGTCGCAAATTCTACTGCCTCAGTCTACAGATATACCGGAGGCTTTTGTCGTCTGCACAAATATCCACATGAAGTCTATATATACGTCATGCCCCCAAATCTTCAAGGCATGATTTAACTGCCGCCAGCTCTAAATCGGAAGTGGCGTAATTTCCTTTCATGCTTCCCTAACTACCGGGAAAACATAGGCTCTATCCTTATCGGGTTGCGTCAGCACACAACCTAGCCCAACACCCAACGTGTTATCATAATAGCCTAACCCTCTAGTCTTTCAGGAAGAGTTAGAACTGTAGTCGAGTCAACTTATCTTCCAATAACTGGAAACCTTTCTCATTCTTGCGAAATATTCGGGTATCCTTAATCTCACTTATGGTTCCTGTTTCCCTTTCTCTGTTGCAACCAAACTTGGTCACTAAACTTAGATTTGATTCCTTTGCTTGCCCCATGGCTAAGACTTCCTGTAAATCACAATTTAGGGGGGGGGGGGAGATTTCCTTGATCTCGTCAAGTAGTAACCCGATTTTCCTTTCCCAGTTTGTAGAGCCTATAGCTAGGTGTTACCACATTTCCTCGAAATGTTCTTACTTCCCATTATTTACTAATGGTCTTTACACTAGTCTGGGGTAGTCATATCTCGTGCAACTTACATAACGATAGTCGTATTCTCCTTTATCATTCCGGCCATATCCTTACCTTAGGCTTATTATTAGCAAAAGTATTTCTATCTTGATTCATAATCGTACAGTTTCATACATGCGTACAACCTGCATTTATATCTTTACGATACTTATACCAATTCGATTAAATGCGTCGTTCTTAATTACCCCAACACAACACTTTTCCCATGGTTATCTACAATCAGTAACCTATGGCATGGCGATATCAAGACCTTACGGTCTCATATCCTGCGTCTAACAACATGGGTACACGTGACCCATGTCGTAAAGCGTCCTTTTACGTGGGGGAGAGAACTTATCTCCCTTTCTTAAACTTTCCTTGGAGTCACAACCCTAATCACAGGGTCCTCTTGCGGTCCAGTAATTATCTAATCATCACGCACCGCCTTTAAGTTCGTGTAGATTTTCCAACCTACCAAAGATGCCCTCAGCTTTCCGCAAAGACTTATTCTTATTTTATTCTTGCCTTGTATATTTTCCTGAAATTATCCGGAAGGTCGTGGCCCTGACCGCCACACCAAACCAACTCCAAGTACCTCCAAGGGTACTTAACATAAATTCCTTCAAATTCAATTATTACTTACTTTCTGCGTCAATTTACCTCAAGTGAACAAGTCACACAGACTTAAAAAGAAAAACAATGATGCCAAAGAAGGAAGGATAATTCACTGGTTACTACCACTTCTCTTCCTTTACACTGGATAATCAGCTTACCAGAAAACTGGAATCGAGCCAATCTCTCTGCAGTCAACGTTGGCATAACAAGAGGCCAACTAGCCCGTACTCATAATGACCTCAATGTCTGTCATAACAGCTCTGCTAGGTCTGCTAGGGTCCAACGACTGTATCGTTACCGGCAATTATTATCTACCCGCTCAGCTACCACCCAACACTCACGGTGTAGTCACCTCGAAAGGTTCTCATAGATTCAGGCTTTATTTCTTTACACTTGGTTGCTCTCTTTTTCGCTGGTCGTACTCTTTCCGTACTTCCAAACTTATACTAGCATACGTACATAAATTCCGTACTAATTCTGGCCTCCACTCTTTGGAGTTACTAAATTAAACAATATAAGGCCCATTAGGCTCTCCTGACACAGTTCGGTGGAACACGTCCACGAACCCGTAAAATGATTAACTAAACTTGGGCCTTGCACCCTCGTGACCCTGTCACGTAGCGGGACTACTATCAACTGATCCCATTTCATTTCAAGCTATGGGGCGACCCTTAATAGGTCCCCAACCCGACTCGGCGTCGTATTTAACTCTTTTCCTTGGTCTGTCTTAACCCTTTTTTTTTCTACCCGAGAAGGCCTTATATACCTAAGGTATCGGTGGTTATTACATTCTTAGGCTCGCAATTTCCATGCTCCACGCCTACCTTATCAATCCCCCCGTAAACGGGTACAAAAACTTCTCGTAATACCATAATTGTGTTGTCTTGACCACAACAACCATACTTTCTCCATACGGATCTCACCCGTACCATTTTCTTAATCATACCACGTAGCTCAATCTATTAACATAGTCTTCCATTAATTCCCTTAATAATAACTTCTTAAGGGTCCATTTCCTTCTCAGACAGCTCATCATTTCCTAATTATCTCAAATTAGTACGTAAAACCTTGATAAGAATTCATTAAACTGTTTCATACCTTCTCGGTATTTATTTAGTCCTTACCAAATCCTGGTAATCTAAAATCATTCTAGGCAACACGCGTCTGACCCTCATACATAAATCCATATAGTTGTATGTCACAATACCAACTACAAACATTACCAACCTGGATACGCAGTCCCCATAATCTTTCCTGGGTCATCACGCTTTCTCGTAGGCTATGAACAATCATAACTTGTTAGGGAGAGACGACCCTAACCATACAGCTCTATCGCACGATCTTAGAGTGAGAAGAATGGAAACCAATCCTAAATGTCCTGCAGCCTCCTGATTATAGATGTGGTGCACAACACACCGATAATCAAGACTCTACTAGACACGGTCTGTAGACACTTTCTGTCACGACCCATTCCGGGGCCCGTGACTGGTGCCTTACCGGGGCACCCAAGTAGTCATACATCAGAGTAATCAGCGGAAATATAAAACAAGACATGAAACAGTTTATAAAATAAGACACAGTTTAAGTGAGAAAATAGCGCCTTTCGGCATATATATATAAACATGGTTTAGCAGTTACATCCGATACTGTACAACATGACTACAGACCTCTAAGGAAAAATACAACTATGGCGGGACAGGGCCCCGCCATACCCTGACTGTACAAAACTATCTACAACAGGGAGATCATACCCAAAAGTAGAGCCTCCGGAAAGGATGGAGCTCCTGACACCAACGTAGAGATCCTAAGAATGTGGATCTAGCACCTGCTTGCCCTTACCTGCGGCATGAACGCAGCCCCCCGAAGGAGGTCAGTACAACAGGTACTAAGTATATGAAACTGTAAAATACTTAAATGAAAACATATCATTTTAAAATCAGTTTTGCAAGTATGTATGAAACAACCAAGGGGACCGCACATAGTGCCACATCATAAACAAGAGCAACAATAGGTAAACTGTAACAGGCCTTTTTCTAGGCTGCGAATGATCGAAGCAGGGCCAATTGCCCGTAGTATCACCATGCAAGCCTAATCCTGGACTCTCGTAGTCCGCATAGGCCACTCACATAGGCCCGCATAGGGTACATAACCCCGCATCGAGGGTAGCTACTCCTCGGCATCGTCCTGGACTCGTAGTCCGCATGGCCACATAGACCGCATGAGGTATAACCCCGCATCACTAACCTGGAACTCCCGTAGCTCCGCATAGGTCCCCTGGACCCGCATGAGGTATTCTCGAATCATGGTCCTGGACACGAGTCTACCCGCGTCGGAGGCGACTTAACCCCCGGTAATATGTCAAGAGGTGAGTGATAGTACACTAACATAACAGCTTATTTTTAAACAACATAAGCACGACAAGAATACTCTCTTATACAAACGTTACAAGACACTAACACACATAGCATCATATCATGTCTACTTATCAAACCATCTTATTATTCTTTTCACAATTCAATATAAGTGCATTATAAACACATAGGCAAACTGTTTCTTTTATCATTCTTAAGTGGTTATACCTAACTTCCCATAAAGCTAGTATAACTCTTAAGCTTCGCTTTAAAACCAATTAGTTCTCTTACATTAAAAATGATTGATATTCTTTTGAAATGCTTTGATTCTTTATTATTGGGCTTAAGCGTGAGGCATGGCCGTAAGTATTATTCAGCTTAAGCGTGAGGCATTGCCGTAAGTATTATTCGAGCTTAAGTCAAAGACATTGCCGTAGTTATTATTCGATTAACACGTACGCGTCTACTACTATATATATATTGTAAAATATCATGCTTTAGGAAGAATCACATACCTTCCGTGAAAACCACGCCAAGTTGAATATGTCGCGCGAGAGTCACTATAATAGTCGACACGCCTATCAACGCTCGAACTACTTTGTAAATGATTCTAAACAGAGGGTTCTATATCCTACGGAAAATTGGGCGTCTTCCCTACGGTGAGCTACTCAAGTCTCATTGTGAAAACAGTCACATGTAAATACAGTTTGATTATTCTTCTTTAAACCCTTCTCGTGATAATGATTCAATTCTATTCTGCAATATTCTTCTAAGTATTTATACTTATTCTTATACTACTACAGTAAGTATTCTCTAATTCAAAAGAGGGTTAGGATTAGTTACCTCGGTAAGCCCAATAATATCCTAGATAAAGTCGCGCCTGAGCAAGGTTTTGCTCCTAAGTTGTATGCTCGAATGACAACTTAGAAGTTCTTAACAACTTCTACTAAGTACTCAGGGATTTGGGCTAGGGGATTTTGAGCATTATAACAATACAAGAAGGCAACTTTTCTACCAAGGGAGGGGGGGTAGATTTCGGCTAGGCTAGGGGGGGTAGGCCCTAGGCCAAACTTCACAAGGGGAGGGGGAGGTGTTTGGACGAAAAGGCTACAAAGGGAGAGGAGAGGATTTTCAAGACTTGGAAAGATTTGTGGATGAAGAACTCTTCATCTTAAGGGGGTATTTATAGGTCAAGAAGTGGCCAACCAAGGGCCAAGATGAAGACAAGTGCAAGGCAAGTGTAGGGTGAGGATTTACTACACACAAATATCCTACCAACTCCTTGACTTTGTGCAAGGCACAAAAAACGTGCCAAGCTTAGTCCAAATCGTCCAAATGGACGTTTCAAGTCCACCAATTGGAGGGTGCCAAGTGTCGCCCTCCCGTTGGTCCAAAATGTTTCGTCTCTCGGAAAAATCCGCAAAAATTAGAAATGGCATAGCCGGAATTTACTCTACGAAAGCTGTGGAAACGTTTCGTCGGAAAACGATTCCTTTAGTGAGTTGTTCCCAAAAAAAAACGTTTTGCCTAAACTTTAAAGCTAGACCTTTTGTACGTATTCCCTTACGTACATACTCTGGAAATACGGGGTATAACACTTTCCGAGGACTAACTGCTCTGATACCACTTTTGTCACGACCGAGCGCGGCGATCGTGCCCTACACAGGCACCTCTCGTATACATCGAGAGAATAGCGGAACGATACAACAGCGATAAAATGCTTAAACATAAAATAACAACAGGCTAGCCGCTAAGACCACCTTCCGTAAACTATACAAATAAAACAGTACATTTTTTTTTTCTTTACAACCCAAACCACAATGTGACTACAAACCTCTAAGAATAACAACTCTGGCGGGACAGGGCCCCGCCATACCCCTGAATCTACAAAAACCGACAATACCAGGGATAAGCCTCCGGAATAAAGGAGCTTCTCAACAGCTGAACAGTGATCCTAAGAGCGAGGATCAACAACATGTACTCTACCTGCGGCATGAACGCAGCCCCCCGAAGGAGGTCAGTACAACATGTACCAAATATGTGAAACTGAAAGTACTGTAATGAAATCATAAGTCTACAATAAAACTGGAGACAGGTATGATAATTCAACTAACAGTACACAGTGCCTTACTAACAATGAGAGTAATCAAAAGTATACTTACAACATAAAAATAGGAAGCTCGCGATCAAAGCAGGACCACCCGCCCGCAGTATCATTAAGTAATCCTACTCCTGGGACTATTTCACCCGCATAGGTCGTGTGGACCGGCATGAGGTATTCCTCGCATAGGTTGTACCCCCCCGTATGGGACTATTTCACCTGCATAAGACCATAAGGACTCGCATGAGGTATTCCTCGCATCGTGGGTAGCAAATCCACGGAACAGGTGGTATAAAGATCTTGGGGGATTTACCCCTCATTTATACTCTTACCCTGAAGCAGATGGTATAACGATCTTGGGGGTTTACCCCTCATTTATACTCTTACCCTGGAGAAGGTGGTATAACGATCTTTGGGGTTTACCTCTCATTTATACTCTTACCCTATCTCAACCGGCCATCATAGATAACATCAGCCCTACCGGCTTATCATACATAACATAAGCACTACCGGCTTATCATACAATAAATAATCAAGTTAAGAAATCCACCTAACTTCTTATTAGTCTTATTCATATACACTCTCATTTTAGTTTACTTAAGGCACTAACGTGTCATTATAAATCCGGGAGTTTAACCCAAAGTACTACGTACTTCTATTCTTTAAAATGACTCATTTTCATATAAAACTTCCAAGATACTAATAACCGTAGTATCAAGTCATAACTACATTTTAAGACAAGTCACAATACCTTTTTAGAAAAATACATTTTCGGGCTTCTAAATAAAGTGACTTCTTTCTTTTAAAACCTTAAGCAATTGATGCCTTTAAATCAATTTGCCTTTCGTTATTTCAAGTCATTTAACATACTTAAATTACTTAGAGTAAACCACTCTTTTTAACTTTCCATAAAGCTATTATAACCAACTTCCCATAAAGCCGTTATACTAGCTTTATACATTAGCAACTTACATACTTTTTTATAACCAAGAGACTTAAACTTTCCAACAAAACAAGTATCAATAATACTTTCAACATACTTAAAGTCTCTCAACTTTTGAAAACCAAGATATCCTTAATATTTAAACAAGTGAGTTAATTTCCTAACTCAATCAACTTGGACATTCTTAAAATAGGCCAAGGATATCAAATGGACCTAGATTGTCAAAATCTTGTACGTCTACCGTACTATACATTTACAACTTATTCATGCTCAAGAGATAAGAAAGTTCCACATACCTCTTCGGTTTAATCCACTTGCTAAGTTCAATTCGTCGTACGTAGTATGTCAACCTATAATGACCATAGTACGTCTATTAACTTCTTACTTCAAACGTAGAATATTCCAAGTGCAAAGTCACTAAATTCTACGGAAAATCGGACAGCACTTCCTTTGTTTCTACATACTTTGCCACCTTTTTCAAGGCCGAATTCAATAACCAAACACGCCACATTTAAGGCCCAACAAAGTAGTTAACAATAGGGTATTACATGCTTAATCAAGACATGTAAAATTCCGCCCCACAATATATAACAAACTAGTCTAAACTACAATGTCAATTCGGCAATTAGGGCAACAATACCAATTCTTCTTCCAATTTCTTTTCAATACAAGTTGTTTAGTATAACATGTTATAAGGCCGCAATTGATTATAACAACTATAATCTTTAAGAAGATAACATGCGACGATTCTAGTTAACGACCAAATTGTAATTCAATTTCAAATGACTCAACATGTCATTTTCGGATTTGAGCTTCCAAATTTCCATAACACTTATCAAACTTCATAACACATATCACATGATCATTTCTAACTTATAATAACATGGAATCTTCAATTACAAAGGTAAGACGAAGATTATACCTCATTTAGCCCAAATATGATCCAAGATTGCAAGTCGATCCTTAGCAACATTAGCTCCCCCTTTCGACGTTCCAAACCATTCCAAGCAACCTTTAGATGCCTATGAAGAACTCCTCTTCAAGTTCCAACTTCAAAGTTGAATAACTCCTTAGGTTTTCGCCTTGCGACTAATACGAAAACACCACATTTCCGGGATCTTTCTATTGAGATACACTTACAATACCCTTAGGTACCTTGGTTTAAAGTGGGGAGATTATTGGACAACAATTAAAAAATTTCCTCTTGGAAAATCTCCATTGTCGTGAGCCCTCTTAAGAGTTCTTCAAGTTTTTTTTAAATTCTTTAAGTGTTGAGAAAGACAAAGTCTTGCACTACTAGTAAGCTTATATTACACAAGGAAGGGTTAAGATTAAAACAAATGGAAGGATTGGATGCATTTTATTAAAATATCATGCTATGTGGGCTCATTGACTTGGTCAATGTTGTCAAGCTCTTAGTCTAGCAAGAATTTCTTCATAAATATGGTCAAATGACCATTCTACCCATGCACAATTTCGACCAAGACCACTAAGGGGGGGTGACACGTGTCGCCCTCTCATTCGTCGCAATATTTCGTTTTCCGACAATTCCATAATTCCGATAATTTTTTTACTCGTCTCAAACCTTAACATTTTTGAGTTCTTACGTACGTTCTTATAAACATATCCTGAAATTCCGGGGTGTAACACTAAGGAACTTAATGGAATGTCATGTTAATAGATTAAGCTACGTGGTAGGCTTAAGAGAATTGTACGGATGAGATCCTTATGGAGTAAGTAATGGTTGTTGTGATCAAGACAAAACGATTATGGTATTATGAGAAGTTATTATATCCGTTTACGGGGGGACTGGTAAGGTAGGCTTGGAGCATGGAAATTGCGAGCCTAAGAATATTGATAACCGCCGAGACCTTAGGTATATAAGGCCTTCTCGGGCAATAAGATTTTATTCAGACTAAGGGTAAGAGTTAAGTGCGACGGTGGATCGGGTTAAGGAACTACTACGAATCGCCTCATAGTTTG
The DNA here is from genome assembly GCA_029844215.1 of Przewalskia tangutica. NCBI lineage: Eukaryota > Viridiplantae > Streptophyta > Magnoliopsida > Solanales > Solanaceae > Przewalskia > Przewalskia tangutica. Next base: position 39,511,962 of record CM056725.1, on the reverse strand, counting down.
AAATGGAGTGGGATCCGTTAGTAGTAGTCCATCTATGTGACAGGGTCACGAGGGTGCAAGGCCCAAGTCTAGTTACGTGACAGGGTCCAGGAAAGATTTTTGGTAAGCTCGGAGGCAGCAGAAGCTTTATGCAGATAACCGACGTCGACACTTGGAGTTCAGGTTGACGTTTTAGTATGAGTATTGTTATGTGGCCGTGGGTGGCATATGTTGTATGAAGGGTGTAGTAAAAGGAGACTATGTCGCTATCTAATTAGATTGGACTCCGAAAGAACATTCGGGGACGAATGTTTCTAAGGGGGGAAGAATGTTTCACCTCGTAATTCCAGGACATGTGTCTAAGAGAATGTACATGAGAAGATACGTCTTTAAGTTTGAAATGAAAGAAGGAATTGTTTTCAAAAGGGAAAAGTCTTCACAACCTCGGGAAAGAATAATGTTTGTAAATTGAGACTCGTAAAATTTATCGGAATTATGGAAATTTTGGGAAACGAAGTATATGGATGAATGGGAGGGCGACACGTGTCACCCCCTACTTATACATGGACGAAAATGGACATGGAATTGGTCAAGTCTTGAACAAGCCAAGGCTTGACATAGTTGACTTAGTCAACTAGCCCACTTGACATTAGATCTTTTAACCCCAATGAATCTAGACCACACAAGTGTTATAATCTTAACCATTGGAAGTAGTATATCATCACACTATTAGCAAGACAAGTCCTACACTTAGAGAAATTTTTGCAAAACTTTAGGTGCTCATTATATTGCTCTCGGCTTTGTGCTTGTTTGAACAAGAAATTTTTTCAATTGTTGTCCAATATTCACAAGACTTTAACCCAAGGTTCCTACGGGTTTTGTAAGGATATCTCAATAGAAAGATCCCGGAAAAACGACGTTTTCACGTTAGTCGCAAGGCGAAAACCTAAGGTGTTCTTCAACTTGGAAGATGGAACTTGAAGAGGAGTTCTTCATGAGCTTCTAAGGAGTGCTTGGAGCAGATTGGAACATAAGAAGATGAGCTAAAAGTTGCTAAGGATCGACTTTTACGCTTGGACATTATTAGGGCTTATTGAGGTAAATCTTCATCTTCTTAATGTAATTGAAGATTACATGTTATAGTAGTTAAGAAATGAGCATGTGGTATATATATATTGAAGTTTGAAAAGATTTGGATCATGTCGACGTGTTAAAACTGAAAATGGACAAGTTAGCCATTAATGTTGTAATCAATTTGGTCGATAGTTACAGTCGTCGCATGTTAAGGAAGAAAGGATTTATAGTTGTTGTAATTGTTATTATGTATATAACATAATGGAATAACAACTTGGATTGAAATTGCCGAGAATGTGCCTTAAGGAATGGACAGTTTTATATTGATTGTGGGGCAGAATTTTTACACGTCCTATTAGGCGTATAATCCCCTTTGTATTTGCTGAATTGTTGGGCATTAAATGTGGCGTTTGGTTATTGATTTTTGGGCCTTGAAAAAGGTGGAAAAGTGCGTAGAAACAAAGGAAGTGCTGCCTGATTTTCCGTAGAATAAGAGACCTTACACTTAGTATGATTCTACGTTAAAAAGTGAGGAGTTGATAGACATGTTATGATTAATATAGGTTTAAGTACTACGAGTAGCGTATTCTACTTAAAAGATGGAATAGCTATCAAGGTTGAAGTACTTTGGAGCATTTTTCTACTTGTCGATAATCGTCGCGAGGTATGTGAACATCTTCCTCCTTTTGGCATGATTCTATGTATGAAATATACATGTGATATTATTTTATGATTCCTTCTACTCTTAGAAGTTAAGAAGTATCCACGTTGTTGATTCTAAGTTAAAGGTATGTCTAAGTTATCTTAAGTCCTTACCAAGTCTTATGGGGGATGTTGTTAAGAAGTGTTAGGAAGTTATGAGGTTTGATTTAAAGCTATGTGCCTTGATTTATTTGAAGTAAGTAAGTTGATTTTACGTTTGAAAATTACTTGAATTTATATGTGAAAAGGGGATTGATTTTAAAAGTGGGAGTTATATGATTTTAAAGAGAATAAGCTACTTGGCTTTGGAAGTGTATGAAACTTTATTTTTCAAGTTATGGGACTTGATTTCTAAAGTATAGATGACATGATTTTATAAGTATAAGCGACATGATTTTATAGAGTGTATGCTACGAGGTTTTAAGATTATAAGCCTTGATTTTATAAGTGGAAATAACTTAATTTTAAAAAGTATGGCTTCTTAATTTATTTCAAAAGTTAAGAAGATGGTTTCCTAAAGAGTATGTGACTTGAGATTTAAAAAGAAAGGATTTTTATGATTCTTTTAAAGTATGTATGTACATGGTATTTTTGGGTTTAGTTTCCCTAATGTTGCAAGAATAAAAATGTCTTAAGTTCTCTAAAATGAAAGGTTGTTATAATAGCTTTATGGGAAGTTGTTATAACGACTTAAGAAGAAGTGAAAAGATGGTTTAAAAATGTTATGTAAGGAAAATCACACCGAGCCTACAAATAGGCCGGATTATGTTATGAGATATACCGAGCCTACAAATAGGCCGGATTATGTTATGAGATACACCGAGCCTACACATGGCGGATTACGCCATATTACCAGAGCCTACATATAGGTGGGTTACATCATCTTACACCGAGCCCCGGTGGGCGGATTATGCTACATGATTCCACAAGATGCAAGGCCCCGGCGGGACAGATTATGCTACATGATTCCACAAGACACCGAGCCCCACAGCGGGCGGATTATGCTACATGATTCCACAATATACCGAGCGGCACAAAGGGCGGATTACGCTACATGATTCCACAAGACATCGAGCCCCACGGCGGGCGGATTATTCCACATAATTCATCGACACCGTGTCGCAAATGGGCGGACACGTTATCACGTATGGATAATCAAAGTAAGCTCCCAAATAAGAAGCCCCTCCATAAAGGGTCGGATTATGTTATGTAATATATGTAAGTTATGTGGAAAAACTTGATTGAATTCTTAAGTATGTATGTAAGAATATGATGATTAATTCTCAGTGAAAGAAAGAAAAGAACGGTTAAGGTACGATTGATTTCAGGAGTTAAAATGGCACGGTAGGATCTGGTATTTCATTTTATACTTGCCCCTATCATTCTTTTATACAGTTATGATTTGGTTACTGTACCTTATTTCTGTTCCATACTCGTTACCTGTTGTACTGACCCCCTTCGGGGGGTTGCGTTCATGCCCGCAGGTGTTAGGTACACAGGTTGGTGATCATTGCTCTTAGGATCTCTGTTCAGTTTTTTGGAAGAAGCTTCATTCACTCCGGAGGCTTATCTTTTGGGTACGGTTTTTCCTGATGTTGTAGATTTATATACATTCAGGGGTATGGCGGGGCCCTGTCCCGCCACAGTTGTAATTCTTAGAGGTCTGTAGTCATATCTTGTGGGTCGGTTTGTAAAGAAGAAGGATGTAACTGCGTTTGGTTAATTATATGTATATGTGTCCAGGGAGGTAGCCTTATCGGCTAACCTGTCGTTTATTTCTTGTTAAATTATTTTATAAGTTTCATGTATGTTCTGCTGATTATCTCTGATGTTTACCTGTAAGGGTGCCCAAGTAGGGCACCAGTCGCAGGCTCGGGGTCGGGTCGTGACAAACATGTACCAAGTATAAGTACTATAATGAAATCATAAGGTCTAAAATAAAGCTGGAGACATGTACGATAACTCAAATAACAGTACACTGTGCCTTACTAACAATGAGAGTAAACAAGAGTATACCTTACTGCATAAAAATAGGGGGCTCATGATCAAAGTAGGGCCACCAGCCCGTAGTATCATTAAGTAATCCTACTCCTGGGACTATTTCACCCGCATAGGTCCTGTGGACCCGCAATGAGATCATCTGCCTTGCATGAGACTAATTCACCCGCATAGATCCTGTGGACCCGCAATGAAGTCATCCACCTCGCATGAGACTATTTCACCCGCATAGGACTATTTCACCCGCATGAACCCCGTGGGCCCGCAATGAGTACAAACGCCGCACTCGCATCATGGGTAGCAAATCCATGGAATAAGTAGTAACCAGGGGGTTTACCCCGCAAGAATAACATAACCTAGCACAACCGGCTATCATACATAACATAAGCACTACCGGCTTATCATACTTAACATAAGCACTACCGGCTTATCGTACATAACATAAGCAAGTTAAGAAATCCCCTAACTTGAAAGCATTTGATACGGTCTCTTGGAACTTCCTGGAGTCGGTACTAAGAGGACTCAAATTTCTGGACAGATTGTAAGATGGATCATGGAATGTGTTAGCTCAACTTCTTTCTCTCTTTCAATCAATGGGGAGCTACATGGTTATTTCAAGGGTAAGAGAGGTCTAAGGCAAGGTGATCCTATGTCTCCTACGCTCTTTATCTTGTGCATTGAATACCTCTCAAGGTTGCTAAAACTTAAGGTTGCGGCAAGAGCTTTCTCCTATTATCCTAACTGTAAGATATTGGGCATTACTCACCTTGCATTCGCGGATGACCTCATGCTTTTTGCCAAAGGAGATGTATCTTCAGTTGGGATTCTTATGAAGTGTCTTGAAGAGTTGGAGGCTGCCTCAGGGTTAACTCTTAACCCATCTAAATCCTCCGTCTACTTAGCGGGAGTGCATGATGCAGTTCGTGGCTTGATCTTGTCTAGAGTGGGGTTCGACATTGGTGTCTTTCCGGTACGGTACTTGGGAATCCCGTTGTCCCCAATATCAGTATCGGTGGATCAGTTTGCTTCATTCACTAGTGCAATATCTGATTACATTCAGAAATGGGGGTATCACTCGCTCTCTTATGCTGGAAAGCTGGAACTAATCAGATCGGTTGTTCAAGGTGTTGAGAGCTTTTGGTTCGGCTTAGATTCCCGCCTCAGTCCTCAACAAAGTACGGTCAGCATGCATTCAGTTCTTATGGGGAGGTAAACCACCAAGAGTTGCTTGGGATGTCATTTGTTTGCCTCAATCAGAAGGAGTCTTGGGTCTTATGAACATCAAAGAATGGAACCATGCCTTGCTATCCCGGACCATTTGGCAAACTCACACTGAGGCAGATTCCTTATGGGTCCTATGGATTAATAGCTACTATTTGAGAGGCCTATCTTTTTGGGATTATGAGGTACGTGCTAGGGACTCCCCCTTGTTCAAAAAAATTTCTGGCATCCGCGACAAATTTGTTTCCATCTTTGGTAGCCAAGGTGACGCAATTGCTGGCTTGGAAAAGTGTTCTACCAACGAAAAATTTGATTCTAGCCTCGTGTATGATGTCTTGCGCATTCCACAAGATAAAAAGCTTTGGATGTCACAAATTTGGAAAGTCTTCATTCCTTCTAAGTTCTCTTTCACAGTGTGGCTCAATTGTAGAAAACGGTTAGCTATGAAAGACACTCTTTCCTTTCTAAACTTGGAGGATAAGTCTTGCGGGTTCTGCAAGCGGGCTAATGAGACAAGGGAGCATATCTTATTTACTTGCCCCTACACACACATGATTTGGAAGCGCATAAGGGAATGGTTGGGTATAAGAAGAGAAATGACAACTATTGAAAGCTCTCTTAAGTGGATCAAAAAAGACCACCGCGGGACAAGCATCCGAGCCAAATCTATCTTGCTTGCCTTTTATGTTACACCCCGTAAATTCGAGAAGATAAGATAAGTTGACAAACATGTGTTAGACGGATTTTGAGTCTACCTTGGAGTGTTGTACCCCAGTTGTTAAGAATTTCGAGGTGTTTAAAAGCCTAATGTGTAGTTCGTTAAGTCTAGATCCCAACGCAACAAACCCTTCGTCGATAGGACATCGGGGTCAAAAGTTATGGAAGTTTCAAGTTTGGTGCGTGACGGCAGCGATTTTGATGCAGTGCAGTGGCCGCGGCGGTTGATACGGGGTCGCAAGGGTTGCAGCGCCGCAGCGCCGGAATGCAGGGCCGCGGCGTCAACATGCGGAAGATTTATTTTTCGAAGTGGAAGCACCGCGGCGCCGGCGGCGGGGCCGCGGCGCCGAGGCGGGATTTTGCGCAGTAAGTGACAAAAAACAGGGGGCATTTCGTTTATAACCTATGAGAGGGTGACAAGTGTCCCTCCCATCCTTTTTATCAGTAGGTGGTCCTATTTTAGGGCCAAGTCTTGGAAGACTTGGCCATTCCATTTCATTTCTTTTCATTTCCAAAACCCTCCTAAGAAAAACCCTCTCCCTTCTCTCTAGTTTTTAGAAGAAAACCTAGCTTTAGAGGAGATTGTTGGAGCGGCGGCAAGAATAAAAAGTGTGGGTAAACTTGTGGAGTATTTGGTGGGCGATTTTGTGGAAGAAGTGGAAGAAAAAGGGGCTTTTGTGGGCTATTCCTTAAGGTAAAAGTTTCCTTTCTCTTGGTTATGAGCTAAAATTTGTTTTATTTTAGTAGTATAGATGTGAGCTGAAATTTGTTTTATTTTAGTAGTTTAGAGTTGAGCCTAAAGGTGTTATATTGTAGTAGTATAGAGTTGAGTCCGAAATTTTTTTTATTTGAATAGAGTTGGATCTTGTTGTAATTGTTGAAGATGTCTAGGGCTAGATATCATGTTGGACCTAAGAACTTGGATTGGAAAGAGTTGAAAGGAGTTTAGGGTTGGTTTATTTTTGGCCAAGAATGGCATGGGTTATTGGTTTATTTTGCATTATTGTGGGTGTTTGGTTATTGAATTCGACCTTAACAAAGGTGGCAAGTTAGTAGAAACAAAGGAAGTGTCGTCCAAATTATCGTAGAATTTAGGGACTTTGCACTTAGTTACTCTACGTTCGAAGCTAGAGTTTGATAGACGTTTTATGACCCTTATAGGGTTGAAGTACTACGGTAGCATATTCCTCTTAAGGGAGATAGTACTGTGGAGCATTTTGCTTATTGTCGACAGTCGTCGCGAGGTATGTGATTCTTCCTATCCTCTTCAGCATGACTATTTGTGAAATATATAGTGCGATAGACGCACGTGTGTTAAAGGAATTAAATTTCCCTTTTGTGCCTTGACTTGATATGAAGTGTAAGGGTCTTGATTGTTTGAAGAAAAGAGTAGGAAAATCTTATTCGTTAGTAATAAGTGCTTGGTTGTTAAAGAATAAGCCCTCTTGATCTCATAAGGGCTTATAGTTGTAATTGGTTGGGTTAAAACATAAAGTGTTATAACGGCTTTATGGGAAGTTGGTTATAACCACTTTATGTAAGTAAAAGAATGTTTTGTTGATTTCAAAGGACAAGTGATTTGACTTAAATGGTGTCAAAAAGTGTGAAACCAAATTCGTGAGAAATGAATACTTGGTTTTTAAAAGAATAATGTTACAAATTTCGGAAATGGGAATAAGGATCGAACAAGCCAATGCAGCGTCGATAAAGGAAAGAAGTAATGACAATTAATCATATTAAAACCAGTAGAAACCTCCATCTGCATAGAAGCTAAGATAAGACAAAATTGTATTACATTTCTAGATCATGGTTGCTCTAATAAGAATTATCATGTCAGTTTGATCCTCTTAAAAATTCCAAAGTAAGGAATTCGATTTTTTAAAAGAAAAGAGACTTAAGAATTGGAAGTGTTTTGTTTTAAAAGAAAGGCATGGTTTTGTCTTGTATTGTTTTAAAACATAAAGTGTTATAATAGCTTTATGGGAAGTTAGTTATAACGACTTTACGAAAACAAAGGAATGGTTTTTATAATTGGATTTAGATTGGGATACTTGACGTTGTGCTAAAAAGTGTTTAGAGTGCTTGATTTAAACCTGAATGTGTTCGATACTACGGGTGTTAGTATCGGGTGGCGTTTGCGTAGGAAGAGGTCTTTGTTTTGAAGGAATGAAAGTACGTTGAACTGGCCTATGCTTGTTGTGATAGCTTTTGTTGTGCAAGTGTTGTATTGCTGTGCTACCGCGTCTCTCGTTGGAGGGCCGGCTATCTGGTTGATTGGTGGTGTTATACCCCGTATTTCCAGAGTATGTACGTGAGGGCGTACGTATACAATTTGAGCCTTAAAGTAGGCATAGGTTCGAATTTGTGCATAACTACCAAAAGGAGTCGTTTTTCGACGAAACGTTTCCACAGCTTTCGTAGGGAAAATTCCGGCTATGTCAATAATAATTTTTGCGGATTTTTACGAGAGACGTAACATTTTGGACCAACGGGAGGGTGACATGTGTCACCCTCACATTGGAAGGCTTGGACGGCAATATTGGACTATTGGGTCTTGTGTAGTAGGTAGGATATTTTGTGCAAGTTGTGTGGTAGATGGATAAGGTACACATGGTTGAAATCTAGCCCTACACTTGCCTTACACTTGGAGTGATCTTGGCCATTGGTTGGCCATGGCTTGACCTATAAATACCCCTCTAAGTTGATGAACTTCTTCATCCTAAATTGTTCTAAGTCTTGAAAAATCCTCCTCTCCTTGAGCTTTTCGTCCAACACTCTCTCCCCTCTAGCCTAAGTGGTTCGTGAGGCCCTCCTAGCCTAGCCGAAAGTATCCCCACTCTCGAGGTCTTGGCAGTGGGGTACCACTAGCCTAGTTGTTTCGTATAATACCCTTGTTGTGGTATAGAAATACTCTCCTAGTATTGTTATAATGCCCAAATACCTTGGCCCAAATACCTTGTAGTATTCCCAAGTTACACTTATACAAAAGCCCGTAAAATACTATTATACTTCCTCAGTCACAAACGAAACCACAGGACAACCTTAGTCGGTTGAAGTGTTTAAGTAGAAGTTGCGAAGAACTTCTAAGGGTTGTTGGAGCGGATTGAGCGCCGGAGTAGGAGCTAAACGTTGTTCGGGATCGACATTTAACTTGGATAATTTTGGGCTTATCGAGGTAAACACTCTTGACCTTACATTTGTAATTGGGAATTACATGTTGTAGGAATATATAGTTAAAGTATACTATATATAGAAGTGAACATAGTTGTCGGCAATGTCTTTTGACTTAAGCTGAATAATACTTACGGCAATGTCTTGCGACTTAAGCTGAATTTAAATAAGAGAATGAATGTAATTACATAGGGTGTATCAGTAGACTTGTGTAGCATTCTTTGTGTAGTAGAATTGTACACGTCCGGTTAGACATGCAAACCCCTCTACAGGGAGTCGTTGGCACTGTTAGCGTGCCTCGATGAAGAGAGGAGTTTCTGTTTGTTGCGGGAGAGAGTCTTTGAAATTTACGTAGAATATTCTACGTTGAGATCTAAAGATATTAATAGGCGCCTTGTGGACTCTATAGGTTGTAGTACTACGTGTGGAGTGATCCGCTTGGCTTAAAGTGTATTCGACGGTTTGAGGTACTTGGGCGTTTTGCTATTAGTCGATAATCGTCGCGGTATGTGAACCTCTTCTTATCTGTTCTAGCATGATATGTGTATAACTATGTAGTACGGTAGACGTACATGTGTTAAATGTATTTGATTGTTTTTAAACATAAAGTGTTATAACGGCTTTATTGGAAGTTGGTTATAACAGCTCTATGTAAATGAGAAATGCTTTGTGGTTTTTTAAAAGATAAGCGATTTGACTTATAAACTTGATGTGTGATAATAAAGAACCTTGAAGTATTCTAAAAGATTAAGAAACCTTTTTGAAAGAAGTGTATACTTGGCTTGAAAACATAAGAGTTATACCAGCTTTATGAGAAGTTAGGTGTAACGTCTTAAGAGAGATAAAAAGAACGGTTTAATGGTTTAGAAGTTAAGAGACTTATTCTTAAAAGATAAGAGACTTGACTTAATATGGATGTTTGTGTGAAACCTCATTCGTGAGTAATGAGTACTTGGTTTTTGAAAGGGATAATGTTTCTTGATTTGAAATCGGAATGTGTATCGACAAACCAACTGCGGCGTTAGTAAAGGAAAATGTATTGAATAATTAAGTATTATTAAAACCGGAGAAACCTCCATCCGCATAGAAGCTAAGATGAGACAAAATGATATTACATTTTCTAGATCATGGTCGCTTAATAAGATCGATTATGAACAAGAATAACCTACTTTATGGCATATGTTACTCAATTGTTCTAAAAGAGATTAAGACATTGAACTATGAAACTTTTCTAAAAAGAGACTTGCGTAATTGAAATTAGGCAAACTGGAACTTTAGGGAAAAGAAAGGCATTGTGTTGTCTTAAATTGGTTTAAAACATAAAGTATTATAACAGCTTTATAAGAAGTTAGCTATAACGACTTTATGAAAACAAAAGGAGGTTTTATCATTGGTTTTAATGTGGTAACTTGACTTTAAAGAGAAGTGTTTTGGTCAAAAAAAGAAGGCATGGTGTTGCCTTAATTTGGTTTTAAAAAGGAAAGTATGAAAGTTGTTTTGGTTTACTTAAAAGATATAAGTCACTCTATTTTTATACTACGGGTATCGGGTGACTTTGATAAAAGGAATAGATCTCTTTAAAAGGAATTTAACGTACGTAGTACTTTAGGGTTAAAACCCGGACTTGGGCATAAAATGAAAGTACTTCGAGTTGTGTATAAACTTGCCTATGCTTGTTGTTGTGAAACTTTCCTATGCTTGTTATTGTGAAACTTGCCTATGCTTGTTGTGATAGCCTTTGTTGTGCAAGAATTGTGTTTCTATACTACAGCGTCTCTCGATGGAGGTTGGTTGACTTGTTGAGAACTTACTTGGGCGTGGCCGTGCGGTGGCGGATAAATTCCGCAGTGCGTTCTGTTGATAGTGTTACTTTTGTTAATCGCTTTGGACATCTCGACACGATCGTAGCGCACGGGTATGCTTCCATTTTGATTACCACCTTGTTGTCTTATTGTTTCCCTTTGGACATACTGACACGATGCGTAGCGCACGGGTATGCTTTCATTTGGAATGCTGTCTTATTGTTTCCCTTTGGACATCACGACCACGATCGTAGCGCGCGGGTATGCTTCCATTTGGAATGTTGTCTTATTTGTTCCCTGGACATCTTGACACGATGCGTAAGCGCATGGGTATGCTCCATTTGGATTGTTGTCTTGTTGTTATCATATCATGCATCGCGGTGAGGAAAGGTACTCATGGCGGGATTGATGTTGTGGCGTGAGACCACGAATTGATATAATCTGTTATGTGTGTATCTTGTAGTTTGGTTATCATACATCTCATGCTTTTATAGACTATTATGATTTCATTCTACGATATTTCTGATTTCACATACTTGGTACTGTTATCGACCTCCTTGAGGCTGCGTTCATGCCGCGGTAAATACATCATTTGTCGATCCGCGTTTAGCATCTCATTTCAGCGTTTTGGGAAGCTCCGTTTCGTCGGAGGCTTATCTTTGGTATGTTACCACAGTCCGTAAGTTCTTATGCGTTCGGGGTATGGCGGGGCCTGTCCGTCATAGTTGTTGTATAAATCTTAGAGTGCATGCCTTTGTTGTGGCGGGGTTTGTAAAAAAAGGATAAGCGTCGGGTATTTATGTATATATGATGAAGGCAAGCTGTTTTGGTTGCTTTGTTTATTTATCTTGTCTCTTAATTCATGTTCATGTTTTTATTTCGCTGATTTTCTCGATGTTGTATCACTAGGGTGCGGGGTAAGGCACGATCCACGGCCCGGGTTCGGGTCGTGACAGTGGATATCTTGACACGTTGGGTAGCCGTGGGTATCTTCCACGGTGAGTATTATCTTGTGGTTGATTGATGGACATCTTGACCGCGTTGGGTAGCCGGGTATGCGTCCTGATGAGTATTATCTGGTTAGTTGTTTGGACATACCGAAGCGCGTTGGGTGGCCGGGTATCTTCCACGAGGATTGTTATCTTGTTGACTCCTTTGGGCATACCGACACGCTGGATGGTCCACGGGTATGGGCCCACTAGGATGGTTCCATGGCCATGCTTATACCGGAGTGAGATCGGGGCATGAGTCCATTGTGCGGGTTAAATTCGGGTTGTATTTGAGTGATGACTTCTGGCGTGAGTCACGATTTGACGTGATTATGTGTTGTGTATTGTAGTTTGGTTATCATACATGTCTCGCTTTATATAGACTATTATGATTTCATTCTGATATTCTGATTTCACATACTTGGTACTGTTATCGACCTCGCCCGGGGCTGCGTTCATCGCCGAGGTTGAGGTACATAGCTGGCGATCCACTCTCTTAGGATCGCTGTTCGGTTCTCGGAAAGCTCCATATCTCGGAAGCTTGTCACGTGGTACGGTTCCACAAGTAGTAGGCTTTTGTATATTCAGGGCATGGCGGGGCCTGTCCGTCATTATGGTTTCAAAATTCTTAGAAGTGCAGTGCTTTGTTGTGGGCAGGTTTGTAAGGGATATCGCTATTCAAGTTTTAATTTATGTACAAAAAGGTAACCGTTAGGTTGCTTTGCTTTCTTATTTCAACTGTTTTATATGTTTAAGTTTTTATTTCATTGGTTTTCTCGATGTTGTATCACTAGGGTGCGGGGTAAGGCACGACCACGGGCGAAGTTCGGTCGTGACAAAAGTGGTATCGAAGCGATTAATCCTCGGAGAGTGTCTGCACCGTATCGGTAGAAGTCTTGATTATCGGTGTGTTGTGCACCACATCTATAATCGGAGGCTATAGGATATTTAGGATTGGTTTCCATTCTTCTCACTCACGAGATCGTGCCTTAGATCGGTGTTATAAGTTGGACTCCTCCGGCGTGTTCTTTGTATACGGTGATGCCTCGCGCAAGCAACGAGCCCGGAAGGCAAGCGGCGAGGAGGCTGCGAGTAGAGCGGCCAGCGGTCTCTCCCGAGACTACGGCACTGAGCCTCGATCCCGCGGCACAGGCGAGAGGAGATGGGTTACAAGAGATGGCCCGATTATTGGCGAGGATCGTGGCGCACGAGATTGGTGGATCTGACGCAGTTCCAGTTCGGTAGCACCCATAGTTCACCCGAGGTCGAGATAGTTTGAGGCTACGGGATTTTACGAGTTGTAGCCACCCGAGTTCTACGGTCGAGGCACGAGGATGATCGCGAGGAGTTCATCAAGCGATTCTGCGGATCGTGAGTGATCAAGGCTTCGGAGACCGAATCAGTGGTTTTGGGTTCACATCGGCTGCGTGATACTGCAGTCGACTAGTTTGATTCGTGGGAGCTGTCCCGGGGGGAACATGCACCTCCAGCTGGTTGGGGTGAGTTCTCCGAGGCTTTCCTTGGCCATTTCTTGCCTCGCGGATGAGGAGGGCGCGGCCGACATATTTTTGATGCTAAGACAAAGAGGCGCCGCGATTCGAGTACAATTTTACCTTTTAAAAACCACAAGTGTTTTAAAGTACAACAACCAAAATAATTATGCGGGTTAAAATTGCTGTGTACACAGCTCCGTCTTTAAACCCGAATACATTCGTAGCGTACATATATCTTCCCAACGGCTAAGTAGGTTGTCATACATGGGAAAGAAGTTCGCGTGGATTTATATGCACTCGCGATATCGCCGAAATACTGGCTACTCGAGCCGTCGGCTCGTAAGCAAGCCACTGGTCAAGCGCAAACGCGCGTACTGTAAGGCCCGCCTATAACATTAGCATTTCATTCTCGTATTGGGAGCTTTCTCTGAGAAATTTCTGAAGCACCTCCCCATGTGGCCATAAATCTAATCTCACCACTCTTGCGCCGACAACGAGGGGGGGGTTATCGTCAAACGAAGGTACAGAATACCCCCAATGTAGAGTTTGACTCATTGGCGGTATGTCCCGCTTTGGTGGCCATATGGAGGATAGAGTGCAGATTATGTCACCGGACTCGATGAGTATTTAGCGGAGGATGCACGGTGTAGCTCTTGGTAGGGCATGGACATTGCCGCATCGGCCTATCGCTGTGACCGAGAAACGTAAGTCGGCGGAATAACGAAGATCAGCGAAGAGGCGGGGCGGTAGAGTCCTCTGGTGACGCCGAGGCGACGACCTCCGGCGGCGAGCTAGTTATTTACCTCGGCCGATCTGAGTGCCCCATCACGATCTTGGGGCGTTCGGAAATTCGGGAGGCGGTCGGGGCTCCCGGGTTTGAGTTTTTGGGAGCGAGGGCGTTAGTCGAGATGGGACCACCCTACCTCGTTGTGGCGTTGTGGTAGGCTCGTGGTGGGAGTGTCGTCTTTGGAATGGGGTTTGTTTTGTATGCGGCAGCGGGCCATTTGCAAGAAATTGTCCAACCAGAGATAAGCGCGGATGTAGAGACTCACGCCGGGATCGATGGTGATTCATCTCCTCCTTTTGTGCGCCGTGCGAGGAAGGAACATGAGTAGAGCAGCGAGAAGAAAGTGAAGTAATAGTTACAGGTATATTCTTAACCCTCTAGAAACTAGTATACATTGTTGTTATGGTGATGTGTTAAGTGCTATGTTCGGATAGCTTCGTGTAAAAATGTGATTTAGAAGCCTGATTAGTGAAAAGGGTAAGTCTGGGAATGAGAAAAGTTTTGAACCTTAGAATTTTATAACAATCGAGACCTTAGAGGTAAGGCCGACTAGAGTAAAAGATTTTACAGTGATCCTTGTCGGAAGTACATAGTATGTGGGGAGTATTTTTTTTCTAGTGATAAGTCCATGAGTGGCATAACTGATTCTTTCATGAGTGGAGCAGTGAAGACTATACCGGCGTCTGCGTTTTGGAGACTTAGAAGGAACATTCGGGACGAATGTTTCTAAGGAGGGGAGAATGTTACACCCCGTAAATTCGAGAAGATAAGATAAGTTGACAAACATGTGTTAGATGAATTTTGAGTCTACCTTGGAGTGTTGTACCCCAGTTGTTAAGAATTTCGAGGTGTTTAAAAGCCTAATGTGTAGTTCGTTAAGTCTAGATCCCAACGCAACAAACCGCCGTCGATAGGACATCGGGGTCAAAAGTTATGGAAGTTTCAAGTTTGGTGCGCAGCGGCAGCGATTTCGGTTCGAAGTGCAGCGCGGCTGAATCTGAGGCAGCGGCGCGGTTGTTACGAAGTCGCGAGGGTTGCAGCGCCCTTGCCGGAGTCGAGGCGCGGCGCCAACGCGGAAGATTTATTTTTCGAAGTGGGCCTTGGCCGAGGCGAGATTTTGCGATGAAGTGACGAAAAACAGGGGGCATTTCGTTTATAACCTATGGGAGGGTGACAAGTGTCCCTCCCATCATTTTTATCAGTAGGTGGTCCTATTTTAGGGCCAAGTCTTGGAAGACTTGGCCATTCCATTTCATTTCTTTTCATTTCCAAAACCCTCCTAAGAAAAACCCTCTCCCTTCTCTCTAGTTTATGGAAGAAAACCTAGCTTTAGAGGAGATTGTTGGAGCGACGACAAGAAGAAAAAGTGTGGGTAAACTTGTGGGTAACGCTGGTGGGCGATTTTGACGGAAAGAGGTGGAAGAAAAAGGGGCTTTGGTGGGCTATTCCTTAAGGTAAAAGTTTCCCCTTTCTCTTGGTTATGAGCCTAAGGCTGTTTTATTTTAGTAGTATAGATGTGAGCCTGAGGTTGTTTTATTTTAGTAGTTTAGAGTTGAGCCTAAGGCTGTTATATTGTAGTAGTATAGAGTTGAGCCTGAGGCTGTTTTATTTGAATAGAGTTGGATCTTGTTTTAATTGTTGAAGATGTCTAGGGCTAGATATCATGTTGGACCTAAGAACTTGGATTGGAAAGAGTTGAAATGAGTTTAGGGTTGGTTTATTGTTGGCCAAGAATGGCATGGGTTATTGGTTTATTTTGCATTATTGTGGGTGTTTGGTTATTGAATTCGACCTTAACAAAGGTGGCAAGTTAGTAGAAACAAAGGAAGTGCCGTCCAAATTGTCGTAGAATTTAGGGACTTTGCACTTAGTTACTCTACGTTCGAAGCTAGAGTTTGATAGACGTTTTATGACCCTTATATGGTTGAAGTACTACGGTAGCATATTCCTCTTAAGGGAGATAGTACTGTAGAGCATTTTGCTTATTGTCGACAGTCGTCGCGAGGTATGTGATTCTTCCTATCCTCTTCAGCATGACTATTTGTGAAATATATAGTGCGGTGAAGCCGCGTGTGTTAAAGGAATTAAATTTCCCTTTTGTGCCTTGACTTGATATGAAGTGTAAGGGTCTTGATTGTTTGAAGAAAAGAGTAGGAAAATCTTATTCGTTAGTAATAAGTGCTTGGTTGTTAAAGAATAAGCCCTCTTGATCTCATAAGGGCTTATAGTTGTAATTGGTTGGGTTAAAACATAAAGTGTTATAACGACTTTATGGGAAGTTGGTTATAACCACTTTATGTAAGTAAAAGAATGTTTTGTTGATTTCAAAGGACAAGTGATTTGACTTAAATGGTGTCAAAAAGTGTGAAACCAAATTCGTGAGAAATGAATACTTGGTTTTTAAAAGAATAATGTTACAAATTTCGGAAATGGGAATAAGGATCGAACAAGCCAATGCAGCGTCGATAAATGAAAGAAGTAATGACAATTAATCATATTAAAACCAGTAGAAACCTCCATCTGCATAGAAGCTAAGATAAGACAAAATTGTATTACATTTCCTAGATCATGCATTTGCTCACAATAAGAATTATTGTAATCAGGTTTTGATCCTCTTAAAAATTCCAAAGTAAGGAATTCGATTTTCTAAAAGAAAAGAGACTTAAGAATTGGAAGTGTTTTGTTTTAAAAGAAAGGCATGATTTTGTCTTGTATTGTTTTAAAACATAAAGTGTTATAATAGCTTTATGGGAAGTTAGTTATAACGACTTTACGAAAACAAAGGAATGGTTTTTATAATTGGATTTAGATTGGGATACTTGACGTTGTGCTAAAAAGTGTTTAGTGTTATACCCCGTAGTTCCAGGGTATGTATGTGGGGACATACGTGCGAGAATACGACAGAAATTTTGGAAAGAAAGAAAGATGTGATTTTTCGACGGAAAAGTTTCCGGTTTTTGTGAAGAAAAAGGTTCGTTAATGGGAATTGGATTCCCAGATTTGGTATTTGGACTTCTTGGATTATATTAGAATTATGAGATTTTATTTCCGGAAATGGTCACGTGGGGCCCACAGGAGAAATTTACGGTTTTGTGGGGCCCGCTTTGTTTTTGAGATTTTCGGTATTTTGGAGATTTTCGGAAGACGAAATATTTTGGACGAATCGGGGGGCGACACGTGTCACCACGTGTGTGGCCATGTGGTCGAAATGGTGTGACAAGTGGCCAGCCACTGTCGCTACTCACTGGCGAAAATGGCCTAACACTTGGCACCCAAATCGTTGGCCATGTGTTGTGGTGGGACCCACACACACGTGGCCCAATCTTGACCACCCACCTTGCATTGATCTTGGCCGACTCTTACATAAATACCTTAGCTTGAAGACATTATATTCATCCACTTAAAGACTTTCCAAGGCAAATATTTCCCTCCTTTGTATGCTTTTAGTCCACCTCTCCCAGCTGAGTAGAAATACTTGTGTATTGTTGTATAATCCCAAATACATTGGCCTAGTATCCCTAGTAGTATTCCAAAGTTATTTCAATACTAGGAGCAGGAAATACTACTTTATTCCTATAGTCAAGCAAACCAACCCTAGAAAAATCTTCCTAGCTTGGTGGAAGTATTTAGAAGTTGTTTAGAAACTTCTAAGGGTCGCTTGGAGCGGGTTGGAGCATAAGGAATTGGAGCTAAACGTTGCTCAGGATCGACTTATAAACTTGGATAATTTTGGGCTTATCGAGGTAATTAATCTTGTCCCCCTATTGTAATTGGAAATTACATGTTGTAGTAATATATAGTTGAGTATACTATATATAGAATGAGTATTAATTTGTATTTACATAGAGTTTGTATTTACTGATATCTTGTTGTATTATTGTGGAGTAGAATTGTACACGTCCGGTTAGGCGTGTAATCCCTGGAGTTGTTGGCACAGTAGCGGGCTGGATAGGAGGAGATTTATGTGATAGCGGGGGTGCTACAGATTTTACGTAGAATAAGGAATCTTATGTATAGAATATTCTACGAGAGAGCTAGAAGTTGATTTATATATTGTGGTTGTTATAGGTGGATCTTTCTACGGCATACTTGACTTGGCTTGTGGATTAAGCAGAAGAGGTATGTGATTCTTCCTATACTCTTGAGCATGATTGTTGTGAACTATATAGTGCGGTGGCGTACATGTGTGAAATGAGTTTCGTTTGTTTTAAACATAAAGTGTTATAATGGCTTTATGGGAAGTTAGTTATAACGACTTTATGAAAATAAAAGAAAGATTTGATTTTAAAAGTTAAGAGACTTGATCTTGAAAGATAAGAGACTTGACTTATAACGACTTGTTTTGGGAAAAGAGAAGTAACTTGATTTAAGTATAGGTTACTTGTTTTAAAAGAGTAAAGTTATTTGGGTTTTAAAGAACACTTGTTGTTGTTTTAAAGAAAAGCACTTAGTATAAAAAGTATAGAGTACTTGATTTTAAAAGCTTGTAAAGATTTTACGAAGGTATGTAATGTGGTTTAAAAGGAAACGTGTTTTAATACTACAGTGTTAGTATTGTGTGGCTTTTACATAAAGAGGGTCTTTTGAAAGCGAGGAAAGTATGTAGTATTTTGGGTTGAAACGTATTGTTGACATAAAATAAAAATCGTTGAACTTGCCTATGCTTGTTCGATAGCTTTGTAGTGCAAGTGTTTTGATTACGTACTCCGTATCTCTCGGGAGGGCGGCTATCGATTGATTATTTGGACATCTTGACGCGTTGGATTTTCCACAGTATCGTCCACTATTGAGTATTATCCGGTTATTTCTTTTGGACATACCGTGCGTTGGATTTTCCACGAGTATGCGTCCACTTTGAGTATTATCTTGTTATTCCTTTGGACATGCTGACGCGATGGATGTTCCACGGGCATGCGTCCAGTAGGATGGTTTCATGGCCATGACTTCCGAGGTGAGATGCCGGGGGCATGCGGTCATTGTGAGGATTTTGTTATTTGTCCATGGACCGCTAATCCATGAAGCTTGCCGCGGTGACGTGAGATCACGGGCTTGATTTGTACGTGTGGTTCAGGCGCACTGTAGATACTTGTCCTGGTCATTTCTCGTGTATCGGCAGGCTGCTGGTAGATAGCTTGAGATACTTGCCTCGGTCATATCTCGTGAGACGGTAGGCTATGGTACGTTCGCTGATAGTACTTGCCTCGGCCAGTAGCGTGGCTAGCTTTTGGATCTGGTAGTTGGCTTCCGTACTTTTCCGTGAAGGGATATGACTAGCTTTCGGATCTGGTATGGGCGATTCTACTTGGCCCGATCGGTGTGATGACGCAGGCAGGATCTAGTGTTCAGGTTCACATATGGGTGTTGTTTTACATCATGTACTGCCGGCAGTGAGGAATGAGTTCCACGGGCATGAGTGATATTATGGGCGTGAGACCCATAGTTATGTGTGAGTGATTATTCTGGGGATATGCGTCCCCTTACTTGACATAACTGTTTACTTATTTCGAAATGGTTTTATAAAATGATGAAATGTGATTTCATTACAGTATTTTCAGTTTCACATACTTGGTACTGTTATGCGACCTCGCCCGGGCTGCGTTCAATCTGCGAGTAGAGGTACACCAGTTGTGGATCCTCGCTCATAGGATCGTAGTTCAGAGTTGGGAAGCTCCGTTTCTCCGGAGGCTTATCTTTTGGTATGTTTCCCTGAGTTGTAGGTTCTTGTACATTCAGGGGTATGGCGGGGCCCTGTCCCATCATAGTTGTTATTACACTCTTAGAGGTCTGTAGTACTGTTGTGGGCAGGGTTTGTAAAGGATTGTAACTGTTCGGTTATGTATATATACATGAAGGCGACCGTTTTGGGTTGGCCTATTTTCTTATGACGTATCTTGTTTCCTGTCACGACCCGATTCCGGGCCCGTGACTGGTGCCTTACCCCGGGCACCCTAGTGATACAACATCAGAGTAATCAGCGGAACATAAAACGATACAAGGCATATTATGAAATATGAAACAATAATCTGAGAAAAAAACTTGCCTTTAGGCATATATGTAAATAACAACTTTTTCAACATGAACAGTTTAATCCTTTTTACAAACCACCTTACAACAAGATTACTACGGACCTCTACGAATGATATGACAACGACGGGACGGGTTCGCCATACCCCGAATGTAGCACTACAACAACGGGACTATACGAACAAGCCTCGGAGAAACGGAGCTTTCCCAGCGACTGTGACCTAAGAGCGAGGATCAACGGCGGTGTACCTTTACTGCGGCATGAACGCGGCCCCGAAGAGGTCGATCTAACAGTGCAGTATGTGAAACCGAAAATACTGTAAATGAAATCATAGCAGTCTATATAAAACAGGAGACATGTATGATAACAAAACTACAGTTCACAATAAACAAGCAGTCATATCAAGTCAGGGACTCACGCCCTCAAGTCATCACTAAAATATAACAATGGGTCTCACGCCCCCAATATCAATCATTCCCGTGGAATACCTTCCTCACCGCCGTAGATTTATGATATAAAAGCACCAAGGAACACACATGAACACGAGTCCCACGTGCCATAATGAAACCGCATGGGTAAGTACGAAGGCATAGCCGACTACTAACACCCACAGTACCATCAAGGTCATGAACTGTATCATAAGATCTGTCCAGACCGTCACATGATCAAAGCTGGCCACTTGCCCGCAGTATCTAATGTGCGCGTCTAGCCCTGGAACTTTCCGCAGCTCCGCATAGGCCAATCTCATCGGCCGCGTGAGGTATTCCCGCATCGAGGTAGCTACTCCCGGCATCGTCACGGACTTGCGATCCGCATGGCCACATGGACCGCATGCCCATAAAGGACGACACTAACTGGAACTCGTAGCTCCGCATAGGCCCACAGGACTGCGTGAGGTATTCTCGAATCATAGGTCCATCGACCGCTGAGTCTACCCGCGACGGAGCGACTTAACCGGAATCATCTCAAGAGATGAGTGATGTAAAATACTAACACAATGACTTATCGTTAAGCAACATAAGCACAACAAAGGAAAACCCCTTTACGCAACATCACAAGATACTAACACACGTAGCATCCTAGCATGTTTACTTATCAATCAACAAGAAAGTATTACAAGGCTATCACAAACCAACACAATCAAGTTATACACACAAGGTACTTTAAGCTAACAAGTTCGGGTATCTACCCCTAAAGTACTTCATACATTAAATCTTTTAAAAGATCCGTTGCTTTCACATAAGTCACACAATACCCGTAGTATAAAATAGAGTATGTCTTTTAAATAAACCAAAACACTTACCTTTGTAAAATCAAGTAACAACATTATTTTCCAAACGTCCAAGTTTGCCTAATTTCAAATGTTCACGTTTCTTATTTTAGAAAGGTTTCGTGGTTCATAGCCTTATTCATTTAAGAATATAATTCTCTTTTAAACAATCGGAGAAACATAAGTCTTATATGTGAGTAGGATATTCTTGTTTATAACAATCTTATTACAGCAGCCGTGATCTAGGAAATATCATTTTGTCTCATCTTAGCTTCTATGCAGATGGAAGTTTCTACTGGTTTTAATAATACTTAATTAGTCAAAACATTTCCTTTTATTAACGCTGCAGTGGTTGGTCGATACACATTCTGATTTCCGAAATCAGTAAAACATTCTTAAGCCGTTATACCTAACTTCCCATAAAGCTAGTATAACTCTTAAGTTTTTTTCAAAAACCAAGTATTACTTCTTCTTTCAAAATGATTCAAAACTCTTTTGAAATACTTCAAGTCCTTTATTAACACATAACAAGCCAGTTATAGTCCAAATCAGTTACCTTTTAAAGACCATAAGTATTTTCTTACCAACATAAAGCTGTTATAACCAACTTCCATAAAGCCGTTATAACACTTTATGTGTTAAACCAATCAAATACGTTTAGCACATGTACGTCTACCGTACTACATAGTTCACACATATCATGCTAGAAGAGATAGGAAGAGGTTCACATACCTCGCGACGAGTATCGACTAATAGCAAAACGCTCCAAGTACTTCCAACTGTCGGCTACTCCTTAAGCCAAGTAGATCGCGCCACACGTAGTACTTCAACCTATAAGGCCACAGCGCTTTATTAACATTTAGATCTCATCGTAGAACATTCTACGAAAAATTCGGCGACTCACCGCAATGGGCGTAAATCTCCTCCTCTAAAGGGGCCGGCTACCAAGCCAACCAGGGGGGGTGGGTTATACATCAAACCCCAACGGGTACAATTCTAATCCACGGTACTACACAAGTCTCTTGTATGTCTGATCCTATGTAATTCTGATTGATTCGATTCTTGAGCTTAAGTCAAAAGACATTGCCGCAGTACTAAGCTTAGTTCTATATATAGTATACTTCAACTATATAATCTAACGACATGTAATTTCCAATTACAAATAGAGGGACAAGATATTTACCTCGATAAGCCCATAATTATCCAAGTATAAAGTCGATCCTGGGCAATCGTTTAGCTCGACTCAGCGCTCAACCCATTCTAAACCACCCTTAGAAGTTCTAACCAACTTCTACACAATACTCCAACGGACTATGGAGATTTTCCTAGGGTTTCGGTTTTGTGACTGACGGGAAGTATAATAGTATTTCTGGGCTTTTCGTATAGGTATAACCTTAGAATACAACAAGGTATACGACTAAGGTAATTTGGGCATTATAACAATACTTTAGAGAGTATTTCTACACCACAAAGGGGGGGTATTATACGAAAGCAACTAGGCTAGGGGTACTGGCCACACTACTAGGAGGGTGTACCTCGGCCAAGGCCTCTAGGAGGGTGCACCCTCGGCCAAGGCCTCACAAAGGAAGAGGGGAGGGACGAAACCAACAAGGAGGGAGGGAGGTTTTCAAGACTTGGAATTTGTGGAATGGATGAAGAAGTCTTCAAAGGGGGAGGGTATTTATAGGCCAAGCAAAGGCCAACCAAGGGCCAAGATCTAGCCAAGTGAGGGGCAAGTGGAGGGCAAGATATGCCCAAGTGCCCCTAGACCCTACTCCTAAAACCTCACAAAATCTACACAAATATCTAGCAACCGCGCCCATCCAATCGGCCCTAACGCCCCTTCAAGTCCACCAACGAGAGGGTGCCAAGTGTTGCCCTCTCGTTGGTCCAAAACGTTTCGTCTCTCGGAAAAATCCGCAAAAATACTAAATGACATAGCCGTAATTTACCCTTCGTAAGTTAGGTAGAACGTTTCGTCGAAAAACGACTCTAGCAAGGTGTTGTGCACAAACATATTTCGGCCCCGAGGGTGCCACATGGGGTGACACGTGTCGCCCCGATTAAATCAAAATATTTCGTCTTAGAAAATATCCATAACGGCCAAAATCTCAAAATCAGCGGGCCCTATCAGTAAATTTCTCCCGTGGGCCCACGTGACCATTTCCAAAAATAAAATTCCATAATTCTAATATAATCTAAGAAGTCTGAATACCAAATCTGGGAATCCAATTCCCATTAACGAACCTTTTTCCTTCACAAAAACCGGAAACTTTTCCGTGGAAAAATCACCTCTTTCCTCCTTTCCAATCTTTCTGTCGTATTCTCGTACGTACGTCCTCGCATACATACCCTGGAACTACGGGGTATAACATTTCCTGTTTAAGTTTTATTTCCGCTGATTTTCTCTGATGATTGTATCACTAGGGTGCCCGGGGTAAGGCACCAGTCGCGGGCCCGAGGTCGGGTCGTGACAAAAGTGGTATCAGAGCAGTTAATCCTCGGAAAGTGTCTACAGACCGTATCTAGTAGAGTTTTGATTATCGGCGTGTTGTGCACCACACCTATAATCAGGAGGCTATGGGATATCTAGGATTGGTTTCTATTTCTTCTCACTCTGAGATCGTGCCTTAAAGCTGTGTTGTAAGTTGGACTCCTTCTGACGTATTCTTTTACGCGATTATGCCTCCACGTAAGGCAACCAGAGCCCGAAGGGCAAGCGGCGAGGAGGCTGCAGCGAGAACGAGAAATCTGGCGCAGCGGCCATTACACGAAGAGTTCTTCAGACGGCGAGTTTTGCACGCCGCCCGGCCAGCAGAGTTTAGAGCGCAGCGGTGGCTGCTGAGACCACAAGACTGAGCCTCCGGTCCACGGCGGAAGCGGAGGAGATGGGTTACAAGGAGATGGCGATTACTAGCGAGATCGCGGCGGCATGAGATAGGTTGGATCGCGATTCCAGTTCGGTAGCCCCGTAGTTCACCCCAGATCGGATAGTTTGAGGCTATGGGATTTTCTGAGTTGTAGCCCGCCAGAGTTTTATGGGTCGAGGCCTGAGGATGATCCGCAGGAGTTCATACGTCAGTTACAGAGGATCATGCGAGTGATCAAGGCTTCGGAGACCGAGTCCGTGATCTTCGGTTCACATCGCCGCGTGATACCGCGATCGGCCCGGTTTGATTCGTGAGCCGTCCCTGGGGAGCATGAACTTCCAGCGGTATGGGGCGAGTTCTCGAGGCATTCCTCACTCACTTCTTGCCTCCGCGGATGAGGAGGGCGCGGGCGGAGTTTTGATCTTTGAGGCGGGGGCGCATAGTTCGGGAGTACAACGTGAGTTCGACTCGTTGGATCGATATGTCCACTGCGTTAGTAGCTAATATGGAGGGCGAGTGCACCGCTACGTCCGCAGGCTTGGCGACTACTTGGCGTAGTCTTGTTGGTGTATCGCTTCACCGGGCATGGACATTGCCGCATGCGAGCTCATGCACTGGGTGTGAGCACGGAGAGACCGACGGATTGACCAATACCAGCGAAGAAGGCGGGGCGGCAGGTCCTTGGCAACTTTCAAGGCGGACGCCGCAGCGAGACTAGTTATGCACCTCCGCCCGATGCAGTGGTCCTCTGATCTTGAGGCGGTCGTGGCTCCTGGTTGAGTTTTGAGGCGGGAGTGTTGGCGGATGGCCACCCCAACCTCGGTGTGGCGGTGTGGTAAAACCCATGCGAAGTGTCGCGGTATTCAGAGAGTTTGTTTTACATGCGGCAGCGGGACCATTTAGCGAAGAATTGTCCGACCCGGTAGCGCGGATGTTGAGACTCGGCGCCGGGATCTGTGCGGGTTCTTCACCTTCGATAGCTAGGCAGGTGTTCATACCGGCGAGCGAGCGAGTCGTGGTGGAAGCTCCCAGTTCTAGCGGTCCTTGGAACCGCCTATTTGATTTCAGGTATATCCTTTACACTCTAGAGACTAGTATGCATTGATGATGTGATGATGTGCTAAGTATTATGTTAATTGTGATTTAGAGGCCCGGTTAGTAAAGGGGAAGTTGGGTACATAGAGATTGTGAGCCCTAGAATATTATACGTGGAGACCTTAGAGGCGAGGCCGTCTTGGGTAAAAGATTTTGTTTGCGATTTGACCTTTGTTGGAGTGCATAAGTATACGTGGGGTATAATTGCGTGATAAGTCCCTGAGGGGTGTGAATTATAAGAGTGTAATTGAGCTAAGAAGACCACTAGGTTTTATTGACTTGATTAGTGAGATTGTTCCGGATCGGGGAACAAGGATTGGCGCGAAATGGGTCGGGTTGAGGCCAGATGGCGGGTCAACCCGCAGCTCGGAATAGGGTGGGGTCAATTTGTGGTGGTCCCGCTATGTGATAGGGTCACGAGGGTGTTAGGCCCAAGTTAGGTAACCATCGTATGAGTTCGTGGATGTGTTCGACCAGAATCAAATCGTGAAGGACGGGAATGGCCTTGGGGGAATTCGAGGCTAGTAAGATGACCGAGTTTGGAGGTGGTAACTCCCGGGGTTGTGGAAGTTGAAGCGGTGACTGAAGTGTGGTACGTGTAATATAAAGAGTTCGGGTGTGCGAGAAAGGGACGACGAGTAAGAAGAGAAGCGAACAATGTGTTATGAGAACGGAAGTGGTCATTTCTTTTTGTGAAGTGAAGATGCGAAGAGAGTATCCTTTAGACCGGGGTGTGATCTTTTTGTGATGTTAGAGGTGATTCCTCGTTGGCTTAGATTTGTATGTTATACTATGGCCATTGATGGCATGATTGGTTTCGTAAGTATAGTAGTGAAGACTATACCGGCGCATGTGTGTTTGGAGACTTAGAAGGAACATTCGGGACGAATGTTTCTAAGGGGGGAAGAATGTTATACCCCGTAGTTCCAGGGTATGTATTGTTATACCCCGTAGTTCCAGGGTATGTATGCGAGGACGTACGTACGAGAATACGACAGAAAGATTGGAAAGGAGGAAAGAGGTGAATTTTCCACGGAAAAGTTTCCGGTTTTTGTGAAGGAAAAGGTTCGTTAATGGGAATTGGATTCCCAGATTTGGTATTCGGACTTCCTGGAATATTAGAGAATTATGGAATTTTATTTTCGGAAATGGTCACGTGGGGCCCAGGGAGAAATTCTGATTTTGTGGGGCCCGCTTTGATTTTGAGATTTTGGAAGTTATGGATATTTTCGGAAGACGAAATATTTTGGACGAATCGGGGGGGCGACACGTGTCACCCCCATGTTGCACCCTTGGGCCGAAATATGTTTGTCTGACACGGTTAGAGTCGTTTTTAAACGTTCTACCTAACTGCGAAGGGTAAATTACGGCTATGTCATTTAGTATTTTTGCGGATTTTTCGAGAGACGAAACGTTTTGGACCAACGAGAGGGCAACACTTGGCACCCTCGTTGGTGGACTGAAAGGCGTTAGGGCGATTGAATGAGCAAAGTCTTGGTTGATTTTTGTGTAGATATTTGTGAGGTTTTAAGGAGTAGGGTCTAGGGGCACTTGGGCATATCTTGGCCTCCACTTGCCCCACTTGGCTAGATCTTGGCCATTGGTTGGCCTTTGCAGCTTTATAAATACCCTCCCTTTGAAGACTTCTTCATCCATTCCATAATTTCCAAGTCTTGAAAACCTCCTCCTCCTTGTTGGTTTCGTCCCTCCTCTTCCTTTGTGAGGCCTTGGCGAGGTGCACCCCCTCCAGAGGCCTTGGCCGAGTACACCACTCCACAGTGGTGCCGAGGGGTACACCCTCTTGGTAGGAAATACTCTCCAGTATTGTTATAATGCCCAAATTACCTTAGCAGTATACCTTGTAGTATTCTAAGGTTATACCTATCTGAAAGCTTGGAAATACTATTATACTTCCGTCGGTCCACAAACCGAAACCCTAGGAAAATCTCCATAGTCAGTTGGAGTATTGTGTAGAAGTTGGTTAGAACTTCTAAGGGTGGTTTAGCGGGTTGGGCGCTCGAGTTGGAGCTAAACGATTGCCGGGATCGACTTTATACTTGGATAATTATGGGCTTATCGAGGTAAATATCTTGTCCTCTATTGTAATTGGAAATTACATGTTGTTAGATTATATAGTTCAAGTATACTATATATAGAACTAAGCTTAATCGCGGCAATGTCTTTTGACTTAAGCTAAGAAGAATCGAACTGTAATTACATGAGTGCAGTATTCTGATAGACTTGTGTGTAGTAATCTTGTGGGGTAGAATTGTACCCGTTCGGGTTAGATGTATAACCCCGGTTGGCTTAGTAGCGGCCCGTTAGAGGAGGAGATTTCTGTTGTTGCGGGAGAGTCTTGCCAAATTTTCTGTAGAATGTTCTACGATAAGATCTTGATGTTAATAAGCGCCTCGTGGCCCTATAGGTTGAAGTACTACGTGTGGCGCGTTCTACTTGGCTTAAGTAGCGGCGGTTGGAAGTACTTGAGCGTTTTGCTATTAGTCGATACTCGTCGCGGTGCGTGAACCTCTTCCTATCTCTTCTAGCATGATATGTGTGAACTATGTAGTGCGGTGAGCGTGCATACGTACTAAATGTATTTGATTGGTGTAAAACATAAAGTGTTATGACGGCTTTATGGGAAGTTGGTTATAACGGCTTTATGTTGGTAAGAAAATACATGTGGTTTTAAAAGGTAACCGATTTGAACTATAACTGGCTTGTTATGTGTTAATAAAGAACTTGAAGTATTTCAAAAGAGTTTTGAATCATTTTGAGAGAAGAAGTAATACTTGATTTGTTTTGAAAACTTAAGAGTTATACTAGCTTTATGGAAAGTTAGGTATAACGTCTTAAGAATGTTTCTTGATTTTGGAAATCAGAATGTGTATCGACAAACCATCTGCAGCGTTAATAAAAGGAAATGTTTTGTGATTAAGTATTATTAAAACCAAGAGAAACTTCCATCTGCATGAAGCTAAGATGAGACAAAATGATATTTCCTAGATCATGGTCTTTGTAATAAGATTGTTGCAAACAAGAATATCCTACTCACATATAAGACTTATGTTTCTCAGATAGTTTAAAGGAGAATTATATTCTTAAATGAATAAGACTATGAACTACGAAACCTTTCTAAGTAAGAAACATGAACATTTGAAATTAGGCAAACTTGGACGTTTGGAAAATAATGTTGTTACTTGAGTTTTACAAAGAGAAGTGTTTTGATTTACTTCAAAAGATAATCACTATATTTTCATATACTACGGGCATTGTGTGACTTTTGTGAAAGTAACGTACCTTTTAAAGAGTTAATGTATGAAGTACTTTGGGGATAAAACCCCGAACTTGTTAGCATATAGTAGAAAGTACCTTGTGTGTATAACTTGATTGTGTTGGTTTGTGATAGCCTTGTAATACTTTCTTGTTGATTTGATAAGTAAACATGCTAGGATGCTACGTGTGTTAGTATCTTGTGATGTTTGTATGAAGGGGTTTTTCCTTTGTTGTGCTTATGTTGTTTAACGATAAGCTGTTATGATAGTATTATACATCACTCATCTCTTGAGATGATTCCGGGGGTTAAGCTGCCCTCCGATGCGGGGTAGACTCAGGCGGGTCGATGGACCTATGATTCGAGACTACCTCATGCGGGTCCAGGGGGCCTATGCGGAACTGCGGGAGTTCCAGGCGGCCCTTGTGGTCATGCGGTCCTTGTGGCCATGCGGACGGCGAGTCCAGGACGCTGCCGGGGAGTAGCTACCCTCGATGCGGGGTTATACCTCATGCGGGCCGATCTGATTGGCCTATGCGGAGCTGCGGAAAGTTCCAGGGCTAGACGCGCACATTAGATACTGCGGGCAAGTGGTCAGCTTTGATCATGTGTGATGCAAGACAGATCTTATGATACTGATTCATGACCTTGTTGACTGCGTAGGTGTTAGTAGTCGGCTATGCCTTCGTACTTACCCTGTACGTGTTATTATGGCACAGGTGGGACCTGGTGTTCATGTGTGTTCCTTGGTGCTTTTATATCATAAACTGCCGGCAGTGAGGAAGGTATTCCACGGGCATGATTGATGTTGTGGGCGTGAGACCCATTGTTATATTTGAGTGATGACTTGAGGGCATGAGTCCCTGACTTGACATGACTGCTTATTATTGTGAACTGTAGTTTGGTTATCATACATGTCTCCTGCTTTATAGACTATTATGATTTCATTTGATATTTTTAGTTTCACATACTACTTTTTGTTATCGACCTCCTTGGGGCTGCGTTCATGCCGCAGTAAAGGTACACGATCATTGATCCTCGCTCTTAGGGTCACGATTCAGCGTGTGGGAAAGCTCCGTTTCTCGGAGGCTTATCATGGTATAGTCCTGTTGTTGTAAGTGTTTACATTCGGGGTATGGCGAGCCCCTGTCCCGCTATTGTTGTCGTATCATTTCTTAAGTGCATGTAAATCTTGTTGTGGCGGGGTTTGTAAAAAGGATTAAAGCTGTTCATGTTGGAAAAAGTTGTTATTTATATATATGCGAAAAGGCAAGTTTTCTCAGTTATTGTTTCATATTTCATAATATGTCTTGTATTGTTTATGTTCGCTGATTTCTCGATGTTGTATCACTAGGGTGCGGGGTAGGCACGATCACGGGCGGAATCGGTCGTGACAAAAGTGGTATCGAGCGATTAATCCTCGGAAAGTGTCTACTGACCGTATCCGAAGTCTTGATTATCGGTGCGTTGTGCACCACACCAATGTCGAGGCTATAGGATATTTAGGATTGGTTTCTATTCTTCTCACTCGAGATCGTGCCTTAGAAATGTGTTGTAAGTTGGACCCTCGACGAAATTCATTCCCTTATCGTTATGCCTCGCGTAGGCAACCCGGCCGGGAGGCGGCGGCGAGGAGGCTGCGAGTTGAGTTGAGAAGGTTGCGAGGGCACAGCCCAATCTTTACCTAGGGTAGTGCTTCATTCGGGGATTTCTGCGGCGTCACTAGCCCCAGAGTTTAACCGGTGACGGCGATTCTCTGCGTCCATGATATTTGAACGCCCGATTCCACGGCCGAGCAGTGAATATAGATTGCAAAGAGGCGACCTGTTACTAGCTATGGATTTGGCTACGGAAGATTATACCGATGTACCACGAGTCTTGATGACTACCTAAGAGAGGGTTGTGCGAAGTAATTCTTGATTGGGCTTGAGCATGGCACGTATGCGGGCTTATGTACAGCAGCGTAGAGATCGACGGGTTAACCAGGGCGAGAAGAGGGCGAGCGTGAGCGTCCTTCGGTAACTTTCAAGGTGAGTATACCTTAAGTGCTATGTTACGATAGCGTGGTAGTTGTGATTAGAAATCATGGTGTTTTAACTGAGTAAGATTTTGGGGGATATAGAAAGTGTGAGCCTTAGAGTGTTATACGTACAGACCTTAGAGGTAAGGCCATCTCGAGTAAAGGTGTAGTGTTATGTTTGATCCTTATCGGGTGCATAGTGCACGTGAGCTATGTTTGGGATAGGTCCTAAGTGGTATGAAACGAAATAGGGTAGTTGAGCTAAGAAGACCGCTAGGTTTTCGTAAAGTGTTTTGAGAGTTTGTTCCTTAGGGGAGATAGTATTTTGTGACTTGCCGTGTAGTGTTGAGGCCACGTTGCGGGTAAAACCGCGGCATGTTTGGTGTTGGGGTCTGGTTGTGGTGGTCCGCCTTGTGGTAGGTCACGAGGGTGTTAGGCTCGAGTTTAGTTAACTAGCGTGCGAGTTCGTGGACGCGTTCGACCGATGGTCGGTCGATGAAGCGACCCATCGTGTTCTTCGGTCGGGACCGTTCACTCGGCAGTGTTGATTTATCAGAAAGGTTGTAAGGCTGCACGAGGTGCCTACCTTCACCTTATGGCAGACAGTGGAGCCCAGGTTACGGCTGTTTTTGTTTCTGGAAGTTTTACGAGCGGGTTAAGGACTCGGTGAGTCTCGAGAATCGCGTTCGCCTCGGGCGGTGTGTGGATTTGAGGGGTAGTTGCGAGATTGTTGTCTCTGTGGAGGAGCGTTTAAGCTACCATTTCGGTGTTCGGATGTCGCCTTACGAAGCCTTGTAGGGGCGAAGTGTAAGTTGCGGTCGATTGGTTCGATGTTGGCAAGGTTCGAGATAGTTGGATCGAGCTTGTTCCACAGACGGTGGATAGGTAAAGCTCGTCTAGAAGAAGTTACGGCGGCTCGGAGGAATCGTGCGGATGATCGGCGGACGCAGAGTTGAGTTGTGGTCGGTCTTCTTGAAAGTACCACCCGGACAGTGTGGCGAGTTTGAAAGCGAAGGAACTTAGCCCGGTTACTTTGGGCCTTTAGAGTTCATGTGAAGAATAGGCGGGTTGCCTATATGTTAGCTTTGCCGTCCGACTTAAGAGGCGGGGCGTCCGTCTTCGCATTGTTATGTTCGGGAAAGTATCGAAGATCCATCCAGAATGTTCCCAGTTAATGATGCCCACGTAAAGAGATAGTAACCCCGAGTTTTGGAAACTAAGCGATGCTCGAAAATGTGGTAAGGGTTGAGTGTCACGACCGGTGATCGCGTGCGGCCGGTACCATTTGTTGGGTCGTCGGAGCAAGGCTCGCGACAAAGTGACAAAAGTGGTATTATTTGTGGTGATATAGAGGTGTTTCCTCGTGGGCTTGGATGTAAGTCTTTGCGCAGGTGTTTCCATGGCCAGGTGTGGCAGGATTGTTCTCATAAGTATTGTAGTAGAGACTATATCGGCGCTTGTATGTTTGGGGACTTGGAAGGAACATTCGGGACGAATGTTTCTAAGGGGGGAAGAATGTTATACCCCGTAGTTCCAGGGTATGTATGCGAGGACGTACGTACGAGAATACGACAGAAAGATTGGAAAGGAGGAAAGAGGTGAATTTTCCACGGAAAAGTTTCCGGTTTTTGTGAAGGAAAAGGTTCGTTAATGGAATTGGATTCCCAGTTTGGTATTCGGACTTCTGGAATATTAGAGAATTATGGAATTTTATTTTGGAAATGGTCACGTGGGGCCACGGGAGAAATTCTGATTTTGTAGGGCGCTTTGATTTTGAGATTTTGGCGTTATGGATATTTTGGAAGACGAAATATTTTGGGCCGAATCGGGCGACACGTGTCACCCCCGTGGCACCCGGGCCGAAATATGTTTGTGCACAACACGGTTAGAGTCGTTTTTAACGAAGCGTTCTACCTAACTGCGAAGGGTAAATTACGGCTATGTCATTTAGTATTTTTGCGGATTTTTCCGAGAGGCAAGCGTTTTGGACCAACGAGAGGGCAACACTTGGCACCCTCGTTGGTGGACTGAAGAGGCGTTAGGGCCGATTGAATGAGCAAAGTCTTGGTTGATTTTTGTGTAGATATTTGTGAGGTTTTAAGGAGTAGGGTCTAGGGGGCACTTGGGCATATCTTGGCCCTCCACTTGCCCCACTTGGCTAGATCTTGGCCATTGGTTGGCCTTTGCTTGGCTATAAATACCCTCCCCTTTGAAGACTTCTTTATCCATTCCATAATTTCCAAGTCTTGAAAACCTCCTCCTCCTTGTTGGTTTCGTCCCTCCTCTTCCTTTGTGAGGCCTTGGCGGGTGCACCACTCCTGAGGCCTTGGCCGAGGTACACCACTCACAGTGGTGTCTTGAGTACACCCCACTCTTGGTAGGAAATACTCTCAGTATTGTTATAATGCCCAAATTACCTTAGCCGTATACCTTGTAGTATTCTAAGGTTATACCTATCTGAAAAGCCGGAAATACTATTATACTTCCCGTCGGTCACAAAACCGAAACCACAGGAAAATCTCCATAGTCAGTTGGAGTATTGTGTAGAAGTTGGTTAGAACTTCTAAGGGTGGTTTAGAGCGGGTTGGGCGCTCGGAGTTGGAGCTAAGCGATTGCGGGATCGACTTTATACTTGGATAATTATGGGCTTATCGAGGTAAATATCTTGTCCTCTATTGTAATTGGAAATTACATGTTGTTAGATTATATAGTTGAAGTATACTATATATAGAACTAAGCTTAATCTTGCGGCAATGTCTTTTGACTTAAGCTCAAGAATCTGAATCTGTAATTACATAGGTGCATATTCTGATGAGACTTGTGTAGTAATCTTGTGGGGTAGAATTGTACCCGTTCGGGTTAGATGTATAACCCCCTGGTTGGCTTAGTAGCGGCCCAGTTAGAGGAGGAGATTTCTGTTGTTGCGGGAGAGTCTTTGCCAAATTTTACGTAGAATGTTCTACGATAAGATCTTGATGTTAATAAGCGCCTCGTGGCCTATAGGTTGAAGTACTACGTGTGGCGCGTTACTGGCTTAGGAGTAGCGGCGGTTGGAAGTACTTGAGCGTTTTGCTATTAGTCGATACTCGTCGCGAGTACGTGAACCTCTTCCTATCTCTTCTAGCATGATATGTGAACTATGTAATGCGGTGACGATACATGTACTAAATGTATTTGATTGGTGTAAAACATAAAGTGTTATAACGGCTTTATGGGAAGTTGGTTATAACGGCTTTATGTTGGTAAGAAAATACATGTGGTTTTAAAAGGTAACGATTTGAACTATAAGCGGCTTGTTATGTGTTAATAAAGAACTTGAAGTATTTCAAAGAGTTTTGAATCATTTTGAGAGAAGAAGTAATACTTGATTTGTTTTGAAAACTTAAGAGTTATACTAGCTTTATGGAAAGTTAGGTATAACGTCTTAAGAATGTTTCTTGATTTTGGAAATCAGAATGTGTATCGACAAACCACTGCAGCGTTAATAAAAGGAAATGTTTTGACAGATTAAGTATTATTAAAACCAGTAGAAACTTCCATCTGCATAGAAGCTAAGATGAGACAAAATGATATTTCCTAGATCATGGCTGCTGTAATAAGATTGTTGCAAACAAGAATATCCTACTCACATATAAGACTTATGTTTCTCAGATAGTTTAAAGGAGAATTATATTCTTAAATGAATAAGACTATGAACTACGAAACCTTTCTAAGTAAGAAACATGAACATTTGAAATTAGGCAAACTTGGACGTTTGGAAAATAATGTTGTTACTTGAGTTTTACAAAGAGAAGTGTTTTGATTTACTTCAAAAGATAATCACTATATTTTCATATACTACGGGCATTGTGTGACTTTTGTGAAAGTAACGTACCTTTTAAAGAGTTAATGTATGAAGTACTTTGGGGATAAAACCCCGAACTTGTTAGCATATAGTAGAAAGTACCTTGTGTGTATAACTTGATTGTGTTGGTTTGTGATAGCCTGGTAATACTTTCTTGTTGATTTGATAAGTAAACATGCTAGGATGCTACGTGTGTTAGTATCTTGTGATGTTTGTGTGAAGGGGTTTTTCCTTTGTTGTGCTTATGTTGTTTAACGATAATTCGTTATGATAGTATTATACATCACTCATCTCTTGAGATGATTCCGGGTTAAGCCGCCTCGACGCGGGTAGACTTCGGCGGTCGATGGACTATGATTCGAGACTACCTAAATGCGGGTCGAGGGCTATCGGAGCTGCGGGAGTTCCAGTTAGATGCGGCCCTTGTGGTCACGCGGTCCTTGTGGCCATGCGGACGGCGAGTCCAGACGCCGCTGGGAGTAGCTACCCTCGATGCGGGGTTATACCTCATGCGGGCGATCGATTGGCCTATGCGGGCTGCGGAAAGTTCGGGGCTAGACGCGCGCATTAGATCTGCGGGCAAGTGGTCGCTTTGATCATGTGACGGTCTAGACAGATCTTATGATCTGATTCATGACCTTGTTGGTGCGTAGGTGTTAGTAGTCGGCTATGCCTTCGTATTTACCTGCAATGCGTGTTATTATGGCACAGTGGGACACGGTGTTCATGTGTGTTCCTTGGTGCTTTTATATCATAAAGCTAGCTGATGAGGAAGGTATTCCACGGGCATGATTGATGTTGTGGGCGTGAGACCCATTGTTATATTTGAGTGATGACTTGAGGCATGAGTCACGACTTGACATGGCTTATTATTGTGAATCGTAGTTTGGTTATCATACATGTCTCTGCTTTATAGACTATTATGATTTCATTTCTGATATTTTTAGTTTCACATACTCGGTACTGTCTTGACCTCGCCCGGGGCTGCGTTCATGCCGCAGTAAAGGTACACGATCATTGATCCTCGCTCTTGGTCACGATTCGGCGTGTGGGAAAGCTCCGTTTCTCGGAGGCTTATCGATGGTATAGTCCACTGTTGTTGTAAGTGTTTACATTCGGGGTATGGCGGGAACCTGTCCGCCATTGTTGTCGTATCATTTCTTAGAAGTGCATAATGCTTTGTTGTGGCGGGGTTTGTAAAAAGGATTAAAGCGTTCATGTTGGAAAAAGTTGTTATTTATATATATCCGAAGAAAGCAAGTTTTCTCAGATTATTGTTTCATATTTCATAATATGTCTTGTATTGTTTTATGTTCCGCTGATTTCTCTGATGTTGTATCACTAGGGTGCCCGGGGTAAGGCACCAGTCACGGGCCCGGAATCGGGTCGTGACATGTATGTGGGGACATACGTGCGAGAATACGACAGAAATTTTGGAAAGAAAGAAAGATGTGATTTTTCGACGGAAAAGTTTCCGGTTTTTGTGAAGAAAAAGGTTCGTTAATGGGAATTGGATTCCCAGATTTGGTATTTGGACTTCTTGGATTATATTAGAATTATGAGATTTTATTTCCGGAAATGGTCACGTGGGGCCCACAGGAGAAATTTACGGTTTTGTGGGGCCCGCTTTGTTTTTGAGATTTTCGGTATTTTGGAGATTTTCGGAAGACGAAATATTTTGGACGAATCGGGGGGCGACACGTGTCACCCCCTTGTGTGGCCATGTGGGCCGAAATGGTGTGACAAGTGGCTAGCCACTTGTCACCTACTCACTTGGCTGAAAATGGCCCTAACACTTGGCACCCAAATCGTTGGCCATGTGTTGTGGTGGGACCCACACACACATGGCCCAATCTTGACCACCCACATTGCATTGATCTTGGCCCTTGACTCTTCTATAAATACCCCTTAGCTTGAAGACATTATATTCATCCACTTAAAGACTTTCCAAGGCAAATATTTCCCTCCCTTTGTATGCTTTTCGTCCACCTCTCCCCACTTGAGTAGAAATACTT
Source organism: Przewalskia tangutica (assembly GCA_029844215.1). Lineage (NCBI taxonomy): Eukaryota > Viridiplantae > Streptophyta > Magnoliopsida > Solanales > Solanaceae > Przewalskia > Przewalskia tangutica. Next base: position 39,475,616 of record CM056725.1, on the reverse strand, counting down.
GTGTATTGTTGTATAATCCCAAATACATTGGCCTAGTATCCCTAGTAGTATTCCAAAGTTATTTCAATACTAGAGCAGAAAATACTACTTTATTCCTATAGTCGCAAAACGAAACCCTAGAAAAATCTTCCTAGCTTGGTGGAAGTATTTAGAGAAGTTGTTTAGAAACTTCTAAGGGTCGCTTTGAGCGGGTTGGAGCGTAAGGAATTGGAGCTAAACGTTGCTCAGGATCGACTTATAAACTTGGATAATTTTGGGCTTATCGAGGTAAATAATCTTGTCCCCCTATTGTAATTGGAAATTACATGTTGTAGTAATATAAAGTTGAGTATACTATATATAGAATGAGTATTGATTTGTATTTACATAGAACATTTGTATTCTGATCTTGTTGTATTATTGTGGAGTAGAATTGTACACGTCAGGTTAGGCGTGTAATCCCTGGAGTTGTTGGCACGTAGCGGGCCCGGATAGGAGGAGAGATTTATGTGATAAGCGGGGAGGTCTTGCGAATTTTCTGTAGAATAAGGAATCTTATGTATAGAATATTCTACGGAGAGAGCTAGAAGTTGATTTATATATTGTGGTTGTTATAGGTGGATCTTTCTACGCGCGGCATACTTGACTTGGCTTGTGGATTAAGCCGAAGAGGTATGTGATTCTTCCTATACTCTTGAGCATGATTGTTGTGAACTATATAGTACGGTAGACGTACATGTGTGAAATGAGTTTCGTTTGTTTTAAACATAAAGTGTTATAATGGCTTTATGGGAAGTTAGTTATAACGACTTTATGAAAATAAAAGAAAGATTTGATTTTGAAAGTTAAGAGACTTGATCTTGAAAGATAAGAGACTTGACTTATAACGACTTGTTTTTGGGAAAAAGAGAAGTAACTTGATTTAAGTATAGGTTACTTGTTTTAAAAAGAGTAAAGTTATTTGGGTTTTAAAAGAACACTTGTTGTTGTTTTAAAAGAAAAGCACTTGGTATAAAAAGTATAGAGTACTTGATTTTAAAAGCTTGTAAAGATTTTCTGAAGGTATGTAATGTGGTTTAAAAAGGAAACGTGTTTTAATACTACGAGTGTTAGTATTGTGTGGCTTTTACATAAAGAGGGGTCTTTTTGAAAGCAGGAAAGTATGTAGTATTTTGGGTTGAAACCCGTATTGTTGACATAAAATAAAAGTACGTTGAACTTGCCTATGCTTGTTCTGATAGCTTTGTAGTGCAAGTGTTTTGATTACGTACTCTGGTGTCTCGGGGAGGCGCTTATCGATTGATTATTTGGACATCTTGACGCGTTGGATTTTCCACGAGTATCGTCCACTATTGAGTATTATCCGGTTATTTCTTTTGGACATCTTGACGCGTTGGATTTTCCACAGTATCGTCCACTTTGAGTATTATCTTGTTATTCCTTTGGACGTCTTGTGCGATGGATGTTCCACGGGCCTGCGTCCAGTAGGATGGTTTCATGGCCATGACTTCCGAGGTGAGATGCCGGGGGCATGCGGTCATTGTGAGGATTTTGTTATTTGTCCATGGACCGCTAATCCATGAAGCTTGCCGCGGTGACGTGAGATCACGGGCTTGATTTGTACGTGTGGTTGGTATGGCTGTAGATACTTGTCTGGTCATTTCGTGTATCGGCAGTTTCGGTAGATAGCTCGAGATACGTGCCTCGGTCATATCTCGTGAGACGGGAGGCTATGGTACGGTCGCTGATAGTACTTGCCTCGGCCCGTAGCGTGGCTAGCATTTGGATCTGGTAGTTGGCTTCCGTACTTTTCCGTGAAGGGATATGACTAGCTTCCGGATGCGGTATGGCGATTCTACTCGGCGTCGGTGTGATGACGCAGGCAGGATCTAGTGTTCAGGTTCACATATGGGTGTTGTTTTACATCATGTACTGCCGGCAGTGAGGAATGAGTTCCACGGGCATGAGTGATATTATGGGCGTGAGACCCATAGTTATGTGTGAGTGATTATTCTGGGGATATGCGTCCCCTTACTTGACATAACTATTTACTTATTTCGAAATGGTTTTATAAAATGATGAAATGTGATTTCATTACAGTATTTTCAGTTTTCACATACTTGGTACCTGTTGTACTGACCTCCTTCGGGGGGCTGCGTTCATGCCGCAGGTAGAGGTACACCAGTTGTGGATCCTCGCTCATAGGATCGTAGTTCAGCGTTGGGAAGCTCCGTTTCTCCGGAGGCTTATCTTTTGGTATGTTTCCCTGAGTTGTAGGTTCTTGTACATTCAGGGGTATGGTGGGGCCCTGTCCCGTCATAGTTGTTATTACACTCTTAGAGGTCTGTAGTACTGTTGTGGGCAGGGTTTGTAAAGGATTGTAACTGTTCGGTTATGTATATATACATGAAGGCGACCGTTTTGGGTTGGCCTATTTTCTTATGACGTATCTTGTTTCCTGTTTAAGTTTTATTTCCGCTGATTTTCTCTGATGATTGTATCACTAGGGTGCCCGGGGTAAGGCACCAGTCGCGGGCCCGAGGTCGGGTCGTGACATTTAGAGTGCTTGATTTAAACCTGAATGTGTTCGATACTACGGGTGTTAGTATCGGGTGGCGTTTGCGTAGGAAGAGGTCTTTGTTTTGAAGGAATGAAATCGTTGAGCGCTATGCTTGTTGTGATAGCTTTTGTTGTGCAAGTGTTGTATTCTTTGTGCTCTGGCGTCTCGTTGGAGGGCCGGCTATCTGGTTGATTGGTGGACATACTGACACGTTGGGTAGCCCACGGGTATGCTTCCACGGTGAATATTATCTTGTGGTTGATTGATGGACATACTGACACGTTGGGTAGCCCACGGGTATGCGTCCACAGTGAGTATTATCTGGTTAGTTGTTTGGACATACCAATGCGTTGGGTGGCCCACGGGTATGCTTCCACAGGTATTGTTATCTTGTTGACTCCTTTGGGCATACCGACACGCTGGATGGTCCATGGGTATGGGCCCACTAGGATGGTTCCATGGCCATGCTTATACCGAGGTGAGATGCCGGGGCATGTGGCCATTGTGCGGGTTAAATTCCCGGGTTGTATTTGAGTGATGACTTTACGGGCGTGAGTCCCTGATTTGACGTGACTGTTATGTGTTGTGTACTGTAGTTTGGTTATCATACATGTCTCCTGCTTTATATAGACTATTATGATTTCATTCTGATATTTCTGATTTCACATACTTGGTACTGTTATTGACCTCCTTCGGGGGGCTGCGTTCATGCCGCAGGTTGAGGTACATAGCTTGCTGATCCACTCTCTTAGGATCGCTGTTCGGTTCTCGGAAAGCTCCATATCTCCGGAAGCTTGTCCTGTGGTACGGTTCCCTGAAGTAGTAGGCTTTTGTATATTCAGGGGCATGGCGGGGCCCTGTCCCGTCATTATGGTTTCAAAATTCTTAGAGGTCTGTAGCACTGTTGTGGGCAGGTTTGTAAGGGATGTAATTGTTCAAGTTTAATTTATGTACAAAAAGGTAACCGTTGGGTTAGCCTGCTTTCTTATTTCACTGTTTTATATGTTTAAGTTTTTATTTCCGCTGGTTTTCTCTGATGTTGTATCACTAGGGTGCCCGGGGTAAGGCACCAGTCACGGGCCCGGGTTCGGGTCGTGACATTTTGCATAGTGGTTTATGAGATTTGGAGGACAAGAAATACATTGCTCTTTGAAGGCACAAGCTTACCGGCAGAGGAGGTCATTGCGAAAATTAAAACAACAACTTATAGAGTTCTCTATGATTTAATCCCCTCTTTAACTTGGCTTTATGGTGACCGCCTCCCTTCTTCAATTCTTGTCTATATTACGTTGAGGATTGAGAACCTTCAATGACTGATTGTAGCCAACTGTTCTTTCCGTTACTAGTAATAATATTTGCATTTACCTAAAAAAAAAAAAAAGAAATCCCCTAACTTCTTATTAACTTTGTTCATATACACTCTCATTTTAGTTTACTTAAGGCACTATCATGTCATTATAAAATCCGAGAATTTAACCCAATGTACTACGTACTTCTATTCTTTTAATGACTCTTTTTCATATAAAACTTCCAAGATACTAATAACCGTAGTATCAAATCATATTTACTTTTCAAGCAAGTCACAATACCTTTTAAAGACTATTTTATCACATGAACCGTAGTCACACCATAGCTAGGGACACAAGCCCTCAAATACCAAAGCGTGCCCGTGGGATCCCCCATCACTCCCGACAGCCGCAAGCGTAAAATATAGCCATGTGACGCGCCCTTGGCATCCTACCTCACTGTCAGCGTACACACATACAAAGCATATATATATATCTCTTGCCCGTGGAATCCTCCATCACTGCCGACAGCCGAAAGCGTAAAATGTAATCATGTGACGCGCCCGTGGCATCCTACCTCACTGTCGGCGTACACACATACAATACATATATATATATATATATATATATATATATATATCATGCCCATGGAATCCCTCATCTCGAGTACATGACTTCATGGAGAACTAATCCATGGAGTAATAATCGTATCCGGGAATTTAACCCGCATCATGGTAGCATGCCCCAGAATCCTCCATCGCAAGCATGTCCATGGATCAATCACAATGGAAGCATACCCGTGGAATCCTCCATCACTGTCGGTACGTCTAAATACTTTCACATCAAGACAGCCGACCCTCCAACTGAGAGTCACGGCAGTGTATCAACATAATACTTGCACTCCAAGGCTATCACAAGTGAGTATAGGCAAGTTCGTAAAATCTTTAGACTTTCATTAACATGCCAAATGGATCTCATTTTATAACCTCAAGGCATTCACATATAAAACCCCAAGATACTAACACTCGTATTATCAAGGCTAATCTACATTTCACATACGTCACTACACTTAGAATTATACTTTTCGGCTTCTAATCAAGTGACCCTTACTTTAAACTTTAAGCAATTGATGCCTTTAAATCAAATTGCCCTTCCTTATTTCAAGTCATTAATCTTTGTTTACCTTACTCGAGGAAACCATTCCATCAACCTTCCATAAAGTTGTTATAACCAACTTCCCATAGAGCCGTTATACTAACTTTATGCTTTAGAAACTAAGACATCCTTATCCTTTCATAAAGCCATCATAACTAACTCCCCATAAAGCTGTTATAACTCTTTATGTCTTAGACAAATTCATTCTTTTTATGACCAAAAGACTTATACTTTCAAATTAAGTTTCTTAACTTTCAAAATACTTCAAGTCTCTTAACTTTAAAAAAAACAAGTTTCTTAACTTTAGAATAGCTCAAGGAATCTACACTGTCCAAATCGAGTATCCTATATGTTACACCTCGTAGTTCCAGGGTATGTATATGAGGACGTACGTACGAGAATACGACTTTTAAATTAACAGGAAGAAAGATGTGATTTTTTCTACGGAAAAGTTTCCGAATTTTGTGAAGGAAAAATGTTCGTTAATGGGAATTGGATTCCCAGATTTGGTATTCGGACTTTTTGGAATATTTGAGAATTATGGAATTTTATTTCCAGAAATGGTCACGTGGGGCCCACGGGGAAAATTTACGGTTTTGTGGGGCCCACTTTATTTTTGGATTTTTTGGCATTACGGATATTTTCGGAAGATGAAATATTTTGGACGAGTAGGGGGCGACACGTGTCACCCCCATGTGGCCCTATGGCCGAAAGGAAAGGGGCACTTGGACGTTTTATTTTGGGGACAAGTGGCAAGCCACTTGTCCCATTTTTGTGGTGGACAAATGGTTGGCAACTTACCCACACACATGTCCCCAATCCTCACCTTACACTTGCTTAAATCCTAGCCATTGGTTGGCCTATAAATACCCCCTTGTTTGCAAGACTTCTTCATCCACTTAAATATTTCTAAGTCACACAATCCCCTCTTGTTGAAGCTCTCGTCCGATTCCCCCCCCCCCCCCCCTTGTAGAAATTCTTCAAGTATTGGTATAGTCCCAAATACCTTAGCCTAAATCCCTTGTAGTATTCCAAAGTTATCCCAACATAAGAGCCCGGAAATACTACTTTATTCCATTAGTCGCAAAAGTGAAACCCTAGGGAAATCTTCTTAGAGGGTTGAAGTGTTTAAGAGAAGTTGTTAGAAACTTCTAAGGGTTGCTTGGAGCGGTTTGGAGCGTACAGAATAGGAGCTAAACGTTGCTCAGGATCGACTTATAATCTTGGATAATTTTGGGCTTATCGAGGTAATGATCTTTATCCCCCTATTGTAATTGGAGATTACATGTTGTAGTAATGTATAATTGAGTATATGATTTATGGAAGGATGTTTATAAAGAATTGAACTGTATTTACATTGGACTGTATTTACAGTAGACTTGTAGAATTATTGTGGGGCAGTGTTGTGCACGTCCGGTTAGACGTGTAACCCCCTTGGAGTGGTTGGCTTGGTAGCGGACCTCGATAGAGGAGGAGTTTTGTGTGGTTGCGGGGGGGGAGGTGCTGCCGAATTTTCCGTAGAATAAGGAACCTTGTACTTAGAAATGTTCTACGAAGGAATCTAGAAATTAATAGACGTCTTGTGGCCTTTATAGGTTGAAGTTCTACGAGTAGCGTATTCTACTTGAAGGGTGGAAAAGGCTAGCAGGGTTATAATACTTTGGAGAGTTTTGCTAATTGTCGATAATCGTCGCGAGGTATGTGAACCTCTTCCTATCTTTTCTAGCATGATTGTTGTAAACTATGTAGTACGGTAGACGTACGTGTGCTAAATGAATTTGGTTGGTTTAGAACATAAAGTGTTATAATGGCTTTATGGAAAGTTAATTATAACGACTTTATGTAGGAAAAAGAATGGTTGATTGTTTTTAAAAGATAAGAGACTTGACTTATAAATGACTTGATGTGAAATATTAAGGACTTGGTTTGTGTTAAAAAGTTGTGAAACCGCTTTTATGAGAAATGGGTAATTGGGTTTTAAAAGGAATAAGTTATATTGATTTCGGAAATGAGAGTAAGTATCGAACAAACCACTGCAGCGTTAATAAAGGAAAATGTATTGACTAATTAATTATTATTAAAACAAGTAGAAACCTCCATCTGCATAGAAGCTAAGATAAGACAAAATTGTATTACATTTTCTAGATCATGGCTGCTTTAATAAGATTGTTATAAACAAGAATAAACTACTCACACATAAGATATAGGTTACTCAATTTTGTTAAAAGAAGAGATTACGTTATTAAAGTGATTAAGACTATGAACTATGAAATCTTTCGAAAATAAGAGACTTGAGTATTTGAAATTATGCAACTTGAACTTTTGGAAAAAAATGTTGTTACTTGACTTTAAAAAGGGAAAGTGTGTTGGTTTAAAATGAAGGCATGGTATTGTCTTAATCTGTCTTAAAAGAGGGTTTAAATGTTATGGACGATTTCACCTCGAGTCCCATGAGATGGGCCGAGATATGTATACCATACGATCCGACACCGAGTCCCATGAGATGGGCCGGGACATGTGACCATATGATCCGACACCGAGTCCCATGAGATGGGCCGGGATATGTGACCATACGATCCGACACCGAGTCCCATGAGATGGGCCGGGACATGTGACCATACGATCCGACACCGAGTCCCATGAGATGGGCCGGGACATGTGACCATACGATTTTACACCGAGTCCCATGAGATGGGCCGGGACATGTGACCATGCGATTTTACATCGAGTCCCATGAGATGGGCCGAGACATGTATTCCACACGACTTTACATCGAGTCCCATGGGATGGGCCGAGACATGTATACCATACGATTCCACCTCGAGTCCCACGGGATGGGCCGAGACATGTTATACGTATCATACGATTTATATATAGACTGCCGGCAGTGAGGAAGGGTTCCACGGGCATGAGGGATGACTTGAGGGCGTGAGTCCCTGACATGACATGACTGCTTTTATGTTGTGAACTGTAGTCTGGTTATCATACATGTCTCCTGTTTTATATCGTTATGATTTCATTTCTGATATTTTGATTTCACATACTTGGTACCTGTTATACTGACCTCCTTCGGGGGGCTGCGTTCATGCCGCATGTAGAGGTACATCTGTTGTTGATCCTCGCTCTTAGGATCACAGTGCAGCGTATTGGGAAGCTCCGTTTCTCCGGAGGCTTATCTTTTGGTATGTTCCCTGAGTTTGTAGGTTCTTGTACATTCAGGGGTATGGCGGGGCCCTGTCCCGTCATAGTTGTTATAAAAACTCTTAGAGGTCTGTAGTACTGTCGTGGGCAGGGTTTGTAAAAAGGATGTAACTGTTCAGGTTTAATCATTTTTGTATATATGCAGAAAGGTGACCGTTTTGGTTAGCCTACTTTCTTATTGTATATCTTGTTTCATGTGTAAGTTTTTATTTCCGCTGATTTTCTCTGATGTTGTATCACTAGGGTGCCCGGGGTAAGGCACCAGTCACGGGCCCGGGGTCGGGTCGTGACACTATACATTTTCAAGTCAAGAAATCTTTGTCTACCTTATAAGAATAAATCATTCTTTTAACCTTTCTTTAACAACAAGTGAGTTAATTCTCTAACTCAACCAACTTAGACATTCTTAAATCAAGTCAAGTATATCAAACGAACTGACTTCATTTAAATCACGTACGTCTACCGTACTATACATTTATAACTACTCATGCTCAAGAGATAAGAAATTTTCCACATACCTCTCCGGCTTAATCCACTTGCCAAGTCCAATATGTCGTCCGTACTATGTCAACCTATAATGACCATAATACGTCTATTAGCTTCTAGCTTCAATGTAGAATATTCTAATTGTAAAGTCCCTTATTCTACGGAAAATTGGACAGCACTTCCTTTGTTTCTACGTACTTTTCCACCTTTTCCAAGGCCCGTATTCAACAACCAAAATGCCACATTCAAGGCTCAACCAAACAGCTAACCAAAGGGGACTACACGCCTTACTGGACGTGTAAAATTCTGCCCCACAATTCATATATAATAGTCCATTATTATTAAGGCCAGTCTCGGCTACAATAATGACAACAATCCTTTTTCCATCCCTTATAACCCAAGTCGTTATTCCAACATGTTATACAAGTCATAACAATTATAACAACTAAATTCCCTTTCTTGTATAACATGTGATGATTATAACTAACAACAAAACTGATTAACATCTTCAATGGCTAACATGCCATTTCTCGGATTTTAACCTTCCAATGTATCTTAATACTTATAAAACTTCATTCCTTATATCACAAGTTCATTTATCAAATTACTACGACATGAAATCTTCAATTTCATAGGAGGACAAGAATCATTACCTCAATAAGCTCAAAATATTCCAAGGATCTCGCCCGCTTAAGCTCTTTTCCGCAACTCCTTTTCTTGTAAAAAAAAAAATCATCCACACGAACCCTCTACAAGCTTGCCAACATATATTCTTCTTGCCGCCTCACCAATAATTTCACTAGGCTTAGGGTTCTTAACATTTTAGGGAGAAGAGAAGAGGAATTCCTTTAGGGTGGATCTTTGCAAATGACCAAGTCTTCAAGACTTGGTCCTAAAATAAGACCCTCTCTTGGTCAAAAAGATGGGAGGGACAGTTGTCACCCTCCCATAGGCCTTTTACCAAAATATCTTCTGATTTTTCCCAATTTTCGCTAAAAATCCCGCCTCGGCGCCGCGGCGCTGCAACTTCAGAGGGGTTCAGGACTTACGGCGCGCGACCACCTCGACGCCAGTAGCTGTGGCGCTCGACCAAACATTTTCCCTCTCTTCTGCCAACTTATCTTGTAACGTCCATAACTTTCTACTCTGATGTCGAATCGATGAGCGGTTTGTTGTGTTGGATACTAGACTCAACGAGCTTCATACTAGGCTTTTGAACACCTAAAATCTCCTAATGAACTAGGAGATATGCCGCTCCAAAGTAAACTTATCTTTCCAAATTTCCAACCTTACTTCCTTTTGTACGTTCTTATCTTATTCTCTTGAATTTACGGGGTGTAACATCACAACAGGACTATAGACCTCTAAGAGTTTTTGACATAACAACTATGATGGGACATGTTCCCGCCATACCCCTGAATGTACATGTACCTACACTGACAGGGAACCATACCAAAAGATAAGCCTCCGGAGAAACGGTGCTTCCCAATACGCAGAACCGTGATCCTATGAGCGAGGATCAACAACTGGTGTACCTCTACCTGCGGCATGAACGCAGCCCCCCGAAGGAGGTCAGTACAACAGGTACCAAGTATGTGAAACTGAAAGTACTATAATGAAATCACATTTCATCTTTTTAAAAGACCATTTCACAATATAAAAATAGTCATGTCAAGTCAGGGACGCATGCCCTCAAAATTATTACTCACATATAACCATGGGTCTCACGCCCACAATATCAATCATGCCCGTGGAATTCCTTCCTCACTGCCGGCAGTCCATGATGTAAAATAAATCCCACAAGCTACTTGTCCAACACAAGACTTGGGACACTTGGCTTGTCCAGAAGATTTCGGCCAAATGGGCCATATGGGGTGACATGTGTCGCCCTCCTATTCGTCCAAAATATTTTCATCTCCCAAAACATCCATATTGGCCAAAATCTCGAAAATATTGTGGGCCCCACAAAACCGTAAATTTTTCCCGTGAGCCCCACGTGACCAATTCTGGAAATAAAATCCATAATTTTATTATATTCCAAAAACTCCAAATCCCGAATGAGAGAACTCAATTCTCCTTATTAACATTTTTCCTTCACTGGTTCCGAGATTTCTTTTTAAGGAAAAAGCACATCTTCTATCGTTCCATGATTTTAACCCTTATTTGTTATACCCCGTAGTTCTAGGGTTTGTACGTGAGGACATACGTACGAGATTACGACATTAAAATTGGAATAGAAGGAAGATGTGATTTTTCGAAGGAAAAGTTTCCGAACTTCGTGAAGGAAAGAGGTTTATTATTGAGAATTGGATTCTCAAACTTTGGTATTTAAGACTTTAAGAACTTATAAGAATTATGGAATTTATATTTTACGGATTTGGTCATGTGGGGCCCACCCGAGGAATTTTACGTTTTGTGGGGCCCACGAGGGTTAAGGAATTTTATGGACGAATGGGTGGGCGACACGTGGCACCTCCCCCACTTAGCCTTGGACGAAAATTTACAAGGATTGGATGGTCATTTGACCATTGTGGATGAAAGTCTTCAAGCTTGAGTGTATTGACCAAGTCAACTTGTCCACTTGGCTTTTATCCATGTGATCTTCATCCTAGCCACACATTTGTTATAATCTTGACCGTCCATTGTTTTATATATACCCACCTACTGCAAGACTTGTCTTCCAACACTTAGAATTATTTCACATTCTTGTTATTCACTAAGATAGCTCACGGGTTGGTCCCTCTCCCACACAAAAAAATTGTAGTTTTCTTCCATTTTTCACAAGACTTAAACCCAAGGTCCCTAAGGGTGTTGTAAGGTTATCTCAATAGAAAGATCCCGGAAAAGTGGCGTTTTCATATTAGTCGCAAGGCGGAAACTTAAGGAGTTCTTCAACTTTGAAGTTGGAACTTGAAGATGGGTTCTTCATAGTCTTCTAAGGAGTGCTTGGAGCGGATTGGAACATAAGGAAATGAGCTAAGAATTGCTAATGAGCGACTTTGAATCTTGGAAAGATTAAGGGCTTGTAAAGGTATAATTCTTGTCGTTTTAGTAATTAAGATTACTTATTGTTGTAGCTTTGGATATTAGCAAGCATGTGGTATATATTATGAAGTTGGATAAGTGTATTGACTATTGGAACCCTAATCTGAAAACTAGCATGTTAGCCCTTAGATTGTAATTCAAGTTGGTTACTAGTTAAGTTGTCATATGTTATATAAAGAAGGAAATTGTAGTTGTGGAAGTTGTTTATGACTATATAACATGTTTGACCCAAGAACTTGAATTGGAAAAGAATTGGAAGACCTTATGTTGTTGCACCTAGTAGCCGAGAATGACATTGTATAATTGGATTGTTTTATATCATTTGTGGGGCGGAATTTTACACGTCTTGTAGGGCGTGTAATCCCCTTTGTATTTGTTGAATTGATTTGAGCCTTAAATGTGGCATTTGGTTATTGAATTCGGCCTTAAAAAAGGTGGCAAAGTATGTAGAAACAAAGGAAGTGCTGCCCGATTTTCCGTAGAATTTAGTGACCTTGTACTTAGAATATTCTACGAAGAGAGCTAGAGGTTAATAGACGTTTTATGACCATTATAGGTTGAAGTACTACGAGTAGCGTATTCCACTTGAAGGGTGGAAACGTCTAGCAAGGGAATAGTACGTTGGAGAATTTTGCTAATTGTCGATAATCGTCGCGAGGTATGTGAACCTCTTCCTATCTTTTCTAGCATGATGTTGTGAACTATGTAGTACGGTAGACGTACGTGTGCCAAACGAATTTTGGTTGATTTTAAAAGATAAGAGACTGGACTTATATTTTGAATTGATATGAAATGTGAAGAACTTGAATTGTATTAGAAGTTGTGAAACCTCATTCGTGAGTAATGAGTACTTGGTTTTTTTTAAAGAATAATGTTACATTAATTTCGGAAGTGGGAATAAGAATCGAACAAGCCAATGCAGCGTTAATAAAGGAAAAAGTAATGACAATTAATTATATTAAAACAAGTAGAAACCTCCATCTGCATAGAAGCTAAGATAAGACAAAATTGTATTACATTTCCTAGATCATGGCTGCTTTAATAAGATCATTTTTAATAAGTACTGATTTCCTTAAATTCCAAAGTAAGGAACTTGATTTCTAAAAGAAAAGAGACTTGAGAATTTGAAGTGTTTTGGTTTAAAAGAAAGGCATGGTTTTGTCTTAAAATTGGTTTAAAACATAAAGTGTTATAATAGCTTTATGGGAAGTTAGTTATAACGACTTTATGGAAACAAAAGAATGGTTTTATTATTGGATTTAAAATGGTAACTTGATTTTGGGAAAAGAGAAGTAACTTGAGTTTAAAAGTATAAGTAACTTATTTTCAAATATCGAACTTTTCTTGATAAGAAAAATATAAGTGGCTTGGTTTTAAAAGGTAGGAGTACCTTGATCTTAAAGGAGTGGGTTACTTGGTTTTAAATGTATACTTGACGTTGTTTTAAAAGTGTAAGCCACTTGGTTTAAAAAGTGTAAAGTACTTGATTTAAACATGAACGTGTTTGGTACTACGGATAATAGTATCGAGTTGTTTTTACGTAAAAAGAGATCTTTTTGAAAGGATTAAAGTATATAGTACTTTGGGGTTAAAACCTGGACTTTGTCATAAAATGAAAGTACCTTGAGTTGTGTGTAACTTTCCTATGTTTGCGTGTGATAGCCTTGTTGTGCAAGTGTTATATCCTTATGTTACCGCGTCTCTCGATGGAGGGTCGGTCATGTTATTCTTGATTGATGGACATACTGACACGATGGGTGGCCCACGGGTATGCTTCCACTAGGAGTGTTGTCTTGTTATATCCTTGGACCTACTGACACGTTGGGTGGCCCACGGGTATGGTTCCATTAGGATTGTTGTTCCATGGACTAGCTCTCAGTGAGGTTCTGGATTCGGCCTTGGTATCTGGTAGCTAGCCCTCGTACTTGCCCCGGTCGTTGCTGATGCAGGTTGGTTCTGGTAGTTGGCTTTCGTACTTGCCCCGATCAGTTCTTGTTAGTGTCATTCCATGGACCAGCCCTCCATGGGGTTTTACTGATTCGGCCTTGGTATCTGGTGGTTGGCTCTCGTACTTGCCCCGGTCGTGGCTGATTCGGCTTTGGTATCTGGTAGTTAGCCTTCGCACTTGCCCCGTTCAGTTTTGTGGCAAAGTCTCGTGATCACGGTCTTGGTATCTGGTAGTTAGCCCTCTTACTTTCCCCCGTCAGCTACGTGACGCGGCCTTGGTATCTGGTAGTTGGCTTTCGTACTTGCCCCGTGTCAGCTTCGTGGTATAGTTATAGTATTGTTGGTACGACTTTGGTATCTGGTAGTTGGCTTTCGTACTTGCCCCGGTCAGTTGATGATGCGGCTTTGGAACTGGTAGTTATGCCTTCGTACTTGCCCCGTACGGTTTTTATGACACAGGTGGGACCTGGTGTTCATGTGTACTCTTTGGTGTTGTTATATCATAAACTGGCGGTAGTGAGGAAGGAATTCCACGGGCATGATTGATGTTGTGGGCGGGAGACCCATTGTTATATTTGAGTGATGACTTTGAGGGCGTGAGTCCCTGACTTGACATGACTGTTTTTATATTGTGGACTGTAGTTTGGTTATCATACATGTCTCCTGTTTTATATAGACTATTATGGTTTCATTTATAGTATTTTACAGTTTCACATACTTGGTACCTGTTGTACTGACCTCCTTCGGGGGGTTGCGTTCATGCCGCAGGTAGAGGTACACCGGTTGTTGATCCTCGCTCATAGGATCACATTCAGCGTTTTGGGAAGCTCCGTTTCTCCGGAGGCTTATCTTTGGTATAGTCCCCTATAATTGTAGGTACTTATACATTCAGGGGTATGGCGGGGCCCTGTCCTGTCATAGTTGTGGTTAAATTCTTAGAGGTCTGTAGTACTGTTGTGGGTAGGGTTTGTAAAGGATATAACTGTTCATGTATATATATGTAGAAAGGTAACCATTTTGGTTAGCCTGTTTCTTATTTTATCTTGTTTCTTGTTTAAGTTTTTATTTCTGCTGATTTTCTCTGATGTTGTATCACTAGGGTGCCCGGGGTAAGGCACCAGTCGCGGGCCCGAGGTCGGGTCGTGACAAAAGTGGTATCAGAGCAGTTAATCCTCGGAAAGTGTCTACAGACCGTGTCTAGTAGAGTCTTGATTATCGGTGTGTTGTGCACCACATCTATAATCAGGAGGCTACAGGATATTTAGGATTGGTTTCCATTCTTCTCACTCTGAGATCGTGTCTTAGAGCTGTGTTATAAGTTGGACTCCCTTTGACGTATTCTTTTTACCCGTTACGCCTCTACGCAAGGCAACCAGAGCCTAGGAGGGCAAGGCGTGAGAGAAGTGCGAGTAGAAACCTGAGAGGGTTCTGAGGCACGACACTGGTCATTACGAGATAGTAGTTCGGACAGCGAGTTTTATGGCCGCTAGCCCCAGTGAGTTTTAGAGCGGCAACGATTTCTCACGAGGCCACGATACGAGCCTCCAGTTCAAGGCGAAGCGAGGATATGAGTTCAAGAGATGGCGATTACTAGCTAGTGGTGGCTAGGAATGAGGGCGGACGGGGCCGGTGGTCGGCGATGCCGATGATTCACCCTAAATCCGATAGTATGAGACTTCGGGATTTCTTGAGTTGCAGTTCGCCAGTGATCTATGGATAGAGAGCTGAGGATGATCCTCAGGGTGTCGTGCTAATTTGGGAGATTTTCATACCTGCGGCCGTCAGGGCCATATGATGGGAGGATGTCCAAGTAGGAGGGATACAAGAGGGATGACTCGGCCTCAGGGTCGATTGCGAGTTGATTGTTCGGGAGAAGGGGTGTTAGTCAGATGAGGTCACCCCTACCTCGTTGTGGCCGTTGTGATAGACTCCATTATGGGGAGTGTCGTACTACTGACGGCTTGTATGCTTGCAGCGAGGGCCATTTGGTGAGAGTTTGTCCGGCAGTAGCACAGATGTAGAGACTCGGCGCCGGGATCGGTGGCTGGTTCATCGCCTTATATAGCTAGGCGCCCTGCAGGGCAGGATTATGATTAGAGCGACAAAGGGAAAGTGAGGCAGTAGTTGCAGAGATATCTTTAGCCCTTAAGAGACTTGTTTATGTTGTTATGGTAGATACGTGTGGAGTGATATGTACGGATAGCATTGTGTTAAGTGTGAATTAGAAAACATGGGTAGTTGAAAAGGGTAAGTCTGGGGACGAGACAATTTTGAACCTTAGAATTTATAACAGTTGAGACCTTAGATGTAAAGCCGTCTTGAGTAAAAGACTTTACGGTTAATCTTTGTCAGAGTACTTTGTATACGTGGAGTATTTGTGTGATAATTCCATGGGTAGTTTGAGATAGAAGTGGTAGCTTTTATGACGTGAATTAGTAATATTGTTACGGATCGGGAAACGAGAGAGTTTGGCGCGATAATAGGTCGGGTTGAGGCTAGGTCGCGGGTCAACCCGCAGCCCGGAGTGAGGTGGGGTCAGTTTGAGGCGGTCCCGCTAGGTGGTAGGGTCACGAGGGTGCTAGGCCCAAGTTTAGGTAACCATTGTACGAGTTCGCAGACGCGTTCGACCAGAATCGGATCATGAAGTCCGGGATTGGCCTTAAAGGAATGTGAGACTAGTAAGATGACCAAGGTTGGAGGTAGTAACTCCAAGGTGTTGGAAACTGAAGCAATGACAGAAGTACGGTACGTGTACTAGAAAGAGTTCGGGTGTTCGAGAAAGGTACGACGAGTAAGGGAAGGAGTGAACATGTGTTAAGAGAAGGGAATTGTTCATTTTGTGAAGTAACGAGGTGAAGAAAGTATCATTTAGACCATGGGTGGAAGCTTTAGTGTTGTTATTGTCACGACCCGTTCCGGGGCCCGTGACTGGTGCCTTACCCGGGCACCCAAGTAGTCATACATCAGAGAAATCAGCGGAAAATAAAACAACCAAAATATGAAACAGTATAAATAAGACACAGTTTCTGGGAAAAAAGTTGTCTTTCGGCATATATGTATATAAGTACCCCAAAATGAGCGATTCATCCCAACCTTACAACAGTCTACAGACTCTAAGAGTTTAAAACAACAATGGCGGGACGGGGCCCGCCATACCTCGAATACAAATATCTACAACGACAGGGGACCATACCAAAATGCTAAGCTTAGGAGAAGCGAGCTTTCCCAGCCAAAGCGGTGATCCTAAGAACGGGGATCAACAGTAGGAGTACCTTTACCTGCGGCATGAACGCAGCCCCCCGACGGAGGTCGACAAGGTACCAAGTATGTGGCGAAATCAAAACGTAAATGAAATCATAGTAGTCTATATAAAGCAGGAGACATGTATGATAACCAAAACTACAGTTCACAAGAAATAAACAGTCATGTCAAGTCAGGGACTCACGCCCTCAAAGTCATCATAAAACCGTACGGGGTAAGTACGAGGGCATAGCCGACTACTAAAACCCCCAGTACAACAAGGTCGTAAACTGTATCATGAGATCTGTCTAGACCGTCACATGATCAAAGCTGGCCACTCGCCCGCAGTATCTAATGTGCGCGTCTAGCCCTGGAACTTTCCGTAGCTCCGCATGGGCCACTCCAATGGCCCGCATGAGGTATTCCCCGCATCGAGGGTAGCTACTCCCCGGCAGCGTCCTGGACTCGTCGTCCGCATGGCCACAAAGACCGCATGACCACAAGGGCGCGTACTAACACGGAACTCCGTAGCTCGCATAGGCCATACTGACTGCATAAGGTATTCTCGAATCATAGGTCACTAGACCGCTGAGTCTACCCGCGACGGAGGCAGCTTAACCCCCGGAATCATGAGTGATATAATATCAACATGACAGTTTTATCGTTAAACAACCTAAGCACAATAAGGGAAAACCCCTCTATACAAACATCACAAGATACTAACTCACGTAGCATCCTAACACGTTTACTTATCAAGTCAACAAGAAAGTATTACTAGACTATCACAAATCAATACAATCAAGTTATTCACACAAGGAACTTTCTACATTATGCTAACAAGTTCGGGTTTTTAGCCCCAAAGTACTTTATGTATTACTCTTTTTAAAAGATCCGTTTCTTTCACAAAAGTCACACAATACCCGTAGTATAAAAATAGAGTGATTTTCTTTTGAAGTAAATCAACACATTTCTCTTTGTAAAATCAAGAAACAACATTCTTTTCCCAACGCTTAAGTTTGCCTAATTTCAATTACTCAAGTTTCTCATTTTCGAAAGGTTTCGTAGTTCATAGCTTTAATCCTTTTAAAACAATTTGAGAAACATATACCCTAAGTGTGAGTAGGTTATTATTATTCGTAACAATCTTATTACAGCGGCCATGATCTAGTAAATGTAATATCATTTTGTCTCATCTTAGCTCCTATGCAGATGGAAGTTTCTTCTGGTTTTAATAATACTTTATTAGTCAAAATAATTCCCTTTATTAGCGCTGCTGTGGTTTGTTCGACATTTATTCTGATCGGTAAAACATCATTCCTTTTTGAAAACCAAAAATACTATTTACTCAAAAATGAGGTTTCACACTTTTTAACAAAATTCATATTAGTATAATAAGTCAAGTCTCTTATTTCCTTAAATCAATAAATCGTTCTTTTTATCACTCTTAAGCCGTTATACCTAACTTCCCATAAAGCTAGTATAACTCTTAAGCTTTTAAAACCAAGTGTTACTCTTCTTTAAAAAAAAGGTTTCTTAATTCTTTTGAACTACTTCAGATTCTTTTTATTCAGGCTTAAGTCAGAAGACATTGCCGTAATTATTATTCAGGCTTAAGTCCGAAGACATTGCCGTAATTATTATTCAGGCTTAAGTCCGAAGACATTGCCGTAATTATTATTCAGTTAACACACGTACGTCTACCGTACTATATACATATTTATTTAAAATATCATGCTCAAGAGTATAGGAAGAATCACATACCTTCTCGGCGAAATCCACCTGCCAAGTTGAATATGTCGCGCGCAGAGAATCGACCTATAACAGTCAAATACGTCTATCAACGTCCAGACTGTACTGTACAAAGCTCTAAGCAGAGGGTTCGTTATTCTATGGACATTTGGGCAGCACTTCCCTACCCGGTGAGCTACTCAAGTCTACTGTGAAAACAGTCCTATGTAAGTACAGTTCTATTATTCATCTTTTAAACCCTTCTACTGTGATAACAGTTCAATTCT
This sequence comes from Przewalskia tangutica, assembly GCA_029844215.1. Taxonomy (NCBI): domain Eukaryota; kingdom Viridiplantae; phylum Streptophyta; class Magnoliopsida; order Solanales; family Solanaceae; genus Przewalskia; species Przewalskia tangutica. The sequence goes on along the minus strand of CM056725.1, from coordinate 39,456,702 downwards.
ATTCTTTAATATCCTTCTAAGTATTTAATACTTACTCCTATACTTCTACAGTATATATATTCTAATTACAAAAGGAGGATAAGGTTATTTACCTCGGTAAGCCCAATAATATCCTAGATAAAAGTCGCGCCTGAGCAAGGTTTAGCTCCTAAGTTGTGCGCTCCGGTAGCTCCAAGAAAACCTTAGAAGTTCTTCACAACTTCTACTAAGGACTAAGGGATTTGGGCTAGGGTAATTTGGGCATTATAACAATACTAGAAGGCAACTTTTCTACCAAGGGAGGGGGGGTAGTGTTTCGGCTAGGCTAGCTTTAGAGGGGTTGCTCGGCTAGGGCTTCTCAAAGGGAGGAGGTGTGTTTGGATGACAACAACAAGAGGGAGAGGGAGGGATTTGAGACTTAGAAAGATTGCTCAATTTAGGATGAAATAACTCTTCAACAAGGGGGGTATTTATAGGTCAAGGGATGGCCAACCAATGGCCAAGATTATGCCAAGTGCAAGGCAAGTGTAGGGTGAGGATTTAGGCAAGTGTCCTTGGCCAACTTGCACACAAAATATCCTACCAACTCCAAGACAAAATAAGCCAACCCAATCGGCCCTATTGCCGTGTGACATCCACCAATGAGAGGGTGACAAGTGTCTCCCTCGTTGTCCAACATGTTGCGTCTCTCGGAAAAATCCGCAAAATTAGAAATGACATAGCCGGAATTTATCCTACGCGAGTTGTGTAAAACGTTTCGTCGAAAAACGACTCTAAACGGGTGTTGTGAACAAAGTGGAATTCGTCCAAGCCAACTAGGGGGGGGGGTGACACGTGTCGCCCTCCTACTCGTCCAAAATATTTCATCTTCCGGAAATATCCACAATGGCCAAAATCTCGAAAACAAAGTGGGCCCCACAAAACCGTAAATTTCCCCCGTGGGCCCAGTGACCATTTCAAAATAAAATTCCATAATTCTCTAATATTCCAAGAAGTCCGAATACCAAATCTGGGAATCCAATTCCCATTAACGAACCTTTTTCCTTCACAAAAACCGGAAACTTTTCCGTGGAAAAATCACCTCTTTCTTCCTTTCCAATTTCAATGTCGTATTCTCGTACGTACGTCCTCGTATACATACCCTGAAACTACGGGGTATAACATTCTCCCCTCCTTAGAAACATTCGTCCCGAATGTTCCTTCTAGGTCTCAAAACAGACAGGCGACAGTATAGCCCTTACTGCTATAATTACGGAAACATCCATGCCACACCTGGCCACAACACAACTAGCGCACATACTTATCTCCAAGTCCACGAGGAAATCACCTCTATCACGAAAGCTCCTACTAGAGGTCTAAAAGATACTTCCTTCGCACCTACTCTTTACAAACGAAATGATCACACTTATGCCTGTAATACATGCCCGTTTCTTCCCATACCACTTTTGTCACTTTGCCTTACTCGTCGTACCCTTCTCGTACACTCGAACTCTTCCTTATCACTTACCATGTTTCGATCGCTTCCCACCGACTGAGCTGCCAATAACCTCTTACGGATAAGCTCCACTTTATCCACGCCTTTGAACAAGTACGAACCAACCGTCGCACACCTTGCTTACATCGAATCAATCGATCGGCAATCTTACACTAGCGCTTATAAAAGGCTCCAAGCGGTGACACTCGAATCCGAAATGGTAGCTATAATATATACTCAACGAGGCGAAGAGTCCTACACTACTCGAAATCCAACCACTTGCCCGAGGGTGAATGCGACACTGAGATTCACCTGAGTTCCTAACCTTGCCTGGTAACTCTTCCAGAAAAGAAACAGCCGTAGCTTGGACTCCCCTGTCAGCCATAAGGTGAAGGTAGGCACCCCGTGCAGCCTTACAACCTTCTTGAAATAATCATCTCGCAACTTACTACCGAGTACACGGTTTGACTAAAAGATAAGGCGGGCTGACCTCATCGGCCCGACTACTGATCGAACGCATCCACGAACTCGTACAATGGTTAACTAAACCTGGGCCTAACACCCTCGTGATCCTGACACAAAGCGGGACCACCACAAACTGACCCCATCACCAAACAGGGCGTGGGTCGACCCGCAACATGCCTCAACCCGACCCGGCAACGCGCCAAACACTAGCTCCCCGATCCGGAACAATCTCACCAATCACGTTACGAAAACCTAGCGGTCTTCTAAGCTCAACCGTCCTCTTTCGTTTCACAACACTCAAGGATTCATCCCACAAAAATATCTCACGTATACTATGCACCTCGATAAGGGTCAAACACGAAATAATTCTTTTACCAAAGATGGCCTCGCCTCTAAGGTCTCTACGTATAATATTCTAAGGCTCCCACTCTCTCTATCCCCCAATCTTACCAGGTTAACTAAAAAATAATTCTAATCACACTAACACCATGTTAACCGAAAACAATACTTTAAGATATTCGCATCTTACTATACATATAAATCTCTAAAGGGTTAAGGATATACCTGTATCTACGCGGCACTTTCCCTAGGTCGTCTAGTCAATCCCGCCCTGCTGGGCGCATAGCTGGGGAAGGTGATGAACTATCCACTGACCCCGAAGGCTGAGTCCCTACATCCCCGCCAACTCTGGTTGGACAATTTCTCGCAAAATGGCCCTGCTCATGAAACAAAACAAGCCATCGCGAAGCACGACACTCCCACGATGACATCGACCACAACGCCACACCGAGGTGGGGTGGCCTCTCCGCTAACACCCCTCTCTCGAACCACTGCATCCACAATCGATCGTAGGTGAGTCTTCCTACTTGCATCCTTCCTCATAGAACATTCCCTCGCCATATGGCCCTGACGGCCGCAATAAAAACAAGCACCAGTAAAAAGTAGGCACTTCCCGGGATGACGCTGCCAGCTGTGAACAACGAGGAAAAATCGAACCACAGTGGAGGACACTGCCTTGGCGGAGGCGCATGTCTGTCTGCTGTGAGGCGGTTCGCCTCGAGAGTTACCAAATGATCACGCCAAGCGGGCCTCTCTTCTGCTGATCTTCTTTAATCTGTCGATCTCTACCTCTCTCAGCCCGCTGCACATAATCTGACGCAAGGCTGCTCGCCCACGATCAAGAGCTACTCCCTCACAACCCTTCCTTAGATAAGCATCAATTTCCTTGGTATACCGGTACATAAAATACTCTTTGGCTGCCAAGTCCCTTGCTAGTAACAGGGCCGTCTCCTTCCAATCCATATTATCTGCTCCAGTCGTGGGCGAAGGTCCAGATGTCATGGCGCGATGAGGCCGCTGCCGCGTGCCAAACTCACGCTGTTGGCGGCGCCTCGAACTCCGCATGAAGCATCACCACGGGTGATGATTGGGCATGTGCCCTTCTAAATCTCAGATTTACTCAGCTCCTTCAGCCCGTGCGCTTGCTTCGGGCCCGAGTTACTGGCGTGAGGCATAATCGGTAAAGGAAAGGAATACGTTAGAGGGTCCAACTTATAACACGGCTCTAAAGCACGATCTCGAGTGAGAAGAATGGAAACCAATCCTAAATATCCTATAGCCTCACGATTATTGGTGTGGTGCACAACACACCGATAATCAAGACTACTAGATACGGTGCAGTAGACACTTTCCGAGGATTAATCGCTGCGATACAACTTTTGTCACGACCCGTTCGGGCCGTGGTCGTGTCTTACCCGGCACCCAAGTAGTCATACATCGAGAAATCGTGGAAAATAAAACAACAAAATATGAAACAAGATAAATAAGACACGGTTTACGGAAAAAGTTGCCTTTCGGCATATATGTATATAAGTACCCCAAAATGAGCGATTCATCCCAACCTTACAACAGTCTGGACCTCTAGAGTTTAAAACAACAATGGCGGGGCCAGGCCGCCATACCCTGAATACAAATATCTACAACGACAGGACCATACTAAAATGCTAAGCTTCGGAGAAACGGAGCTTTCCCAATCAAACGGTGATCCTAAGAACGGATCAACGAGGAGTACCTTTACTGCGGCATGAACGCGGCCCCAGGAGGTCGATAACAGTACCAAGTATGTGGCTGAAAATCTGTAAATGAAATCATAGTAGTCTATATAAAGCGGGAGACATGTATGATAACCAAAACTACGATTCACAAGAAATAAATAGTATGTCAAGTCGTGGACTCACACCTCAAAGTCATCATAAAACCGTGCGGGGTAAATGCGAGGAATAGCCGACTACTAAAACCCCCGATAACAAGGTCAGAATCAGATCATGAGATCTGTCTAGCCGTCACATGATCAAAGCCGCCACTCGCGCAGATCTAATGTGCGCGTCTAGCCACGAACTTTCCGTAGCTCGCACGGGCCACTCCAATGGCCCGCATGAGGTATTCCCGCATCGAGGGTAGCTACTCCCGGCAGCGTCTGGACTCGTCGTCGCGTAGCCACAAAGACCGCATGACCACAAGGGCCGCATACTAACTCGGAACTCCGTAGCTCCGCGATAGGCCATCTGCACTGCATAAGGTATTCTCGAATCATAGGTCACTAGACTACCGAGTCTACCCGCATCGGAGGCGCTTAACCCGGAATCATGAGTGATATAATATCAACATAGCGGTTTTATCGTTAAACAACCTAAGCACAATAAGGGAAAACCCCTCTATACAAACATCACAAGATACTAACTCACGTAGCATCCTAACACGTTTACTTATCAAGTCAACAAGAAAGTATTACTAGACTATCACAAATCAATACAATCAAGTTATTCACACAAGGAACTTTCTACATTATGCTAACAAGTTCGGGTTTTTAGCCCCAAAGTACTTTATGTATTACTCTTTTTAAAAGATCCGTTTCTTTCACAAAAGTCACACAATACCCGTAGTATAAAAATAGAGTGATTTTCTTTTGAAGTAAATCAACACATTTCTCTTTGTAAAATCAAGTAACAACATTCTTTTCCCAACGCTTAAGTTTGCCTAATTTCAATTACTCAAGTTTCTCATTTTCGAAAGGTTTCGTAGTTCATAGCTTTAATCCTTTAAAACAATTTGAGAAACATATACCCTAAGTGTGAGTAGGTTATTATTATTCGTAACAATCTTATTACAGCGGCCATGATCTAGTAAATGTAATATCATTTTGTCTCATCTTAGCTCCTATGCAGATGGAAGTTTCTTCTGGTTTTAATAATACTTTATTAGTCAAAATAATTCCTTTATTAATACTTTGTGGTTTGTTCGACATTTATTCTGATCGGTAAAACATCATTCCTTTTTGAAAACCAAAAATACTATTTACTCAAAAATGAGGTTTCACACTTTTTAACAAAATTCATATTAGTATAATAAGTCAAGTCTCTTATTTCCTTAAATCAATAAATCGTTCTTTTTATCACTCTTAAGCCGTTATACCTAACTTCCCATAAAGCTAGTATAACTCTTAAGCTTTTAAAATCAAGTGTTACTCTTCTTTAAAAAAAAGGTTTCTTAATTCTTTTGAACTACTTCAGATTCTTTTTATTCAGGCTTAAGTCAGAAGACATTGCCGTAATTATTATTCAGGCTTAAGTCCGAAGACATTGCCGTAATTATTATTCAGGCTTAAGTCCGAAGACATTGTCGTAATTATTATTCAGTTAACACACGTACGTCTACCGTACTATATACATATTTATTTAAAATATCATGCTCAAGAGTATAGGAAGAATCACATACCTTCTCGTGAAATCCACCGCCAAGTTGAATATGTCGCAGAGAATCGACCTATAATACCAACACGCCTATCAACGCCCGCATCAGATCAAAGCTCTAAGCAGAGGTTCGTTATTCTATGGACATTTGGGCAGCACTTCCTACCCGGTGAGCTACTCAAGTCTCGTGAAAACAGTCTATGTAAATCAGCTTCTATTATTCATCTTTTAAACCCTTCATTGTGACAACAGTTCAATTCTATTCTTTAATATCCTTCTAAGTATTTAATACTTACTCCTATACTTCTACAGTATATATATTCTAATTACAAAAGGAGGATAAGGTTATTTACCTCGGTAAGCCCAATAATATCCTAGATAAAAGTCGCGCCTGAGCAAGGTTTAGCTCCTAAGTTGTGCGCTCAGAGGCTAAGAAAACCTTAGAAGTTCTTCACAACTTCTACTAAGGACTAAGGGATTTGGGCTAGGGTAATTTGGGCATTATAACAATACTAGAAGGCAACTTTTCTACCAAGGGAGGGGGGGTAGTGTTTCGGCTAGGCTAGCTTTAGAGGGGGGGGGGGGGTTGCTCTCGGCTAGGGCTTCTCAAAGGGGAGGGGTGTGTTTGGACGAAAACAACAAGAGGGAGAGGGAGGGATTTGAGACTTAGAAAGATTGCTCAATTTAGGATGAAATAACTCTTCAACAAGGGGGGTATTTATAGGTCAAGGGATGGCCAACCAATGGCCAAGATTATGCCAAGTGCAAGGCAAGTGTAGGGTGAGGATTTAGGCAAGTGTCCTTGGCCAACTTGCACACAAAATATCCTACCAACTCCAAGACAAAATAAGCCAACCCAATCGGCCCTATTGCCGTGTGACATCCACCAATGAGAGGGTGACAAGTGTCGCCCTCTCGTTGGTCCAACGTGTTGCGTCTCTCGGAAAAATCCGCAAAAATTAGAAATGACATAGCCGGAATTTATCCTACGCGAGTTGTGTAAAACGTTTCGTCGAAAAACGACTCTAAACGGGTGTTGTGAACAAAGTGGAATTCGTCCAAGCCAACTAGGGGGGGGGGTGACACGTGTCGCCCTCCTACTCGTCCAAAATATTTCATCTTCCGGAAATATCCACAATGGCCAAAATCTCGAAAACAAAGTGGGCCCCACAAAACCGTAAATTTCCCCCGTGGGCCCCACGTGACCATTTCCGAAAATAAAATTCCATAATTCTCTAATATTCCAAGAAGTCCGAATACCAAATCTGGGAATCCAATTCCCATTAACGAACCTTTTTCCTTCACAAAAACCGGAAACTTTTCCGTGGAAAAATCACCTCTTTCTTCCTTTCCAATTTCAATGTCGTATTCTCGTACGTACGTCCTCGTATACATACCCTGAAACTACGGGGTATAACAATTATACACGTTAGAGGTGGTTCCTCGTTGGCTTGGATTCAAGTTTTGCGCATGTGTTATATTATGGCCAGGTGTGGCATAATTGGTTTTGTAAGTATAGTAGTGAAGACTATATCGGCGCGTGTATGTTTTGAGACTTAGAAGGAACATTCGGGACGAATATTTCTAAGGGGGAAGAATGTTACACCCCGTAGTTCTAGGGTATGTACGCGAGGACATACGTACGAGATTACGACATTAAAATTGGAATAGAAGGAAGATGTGATTTTTCGACGGAAAAGTTTCCGAACTTCGTGAAGGAAAGAGGTTTATTATTGAGAATTGGATTCTCAAACTTTGGTATTTAAGACTTTAAGAACTTATAAGAATTATGGAATTTATATTTTACGGATTTGGTCATGTGGGGCCCACCCGAGGAATTTTACGTTTTGTGGGGCCTACGAGGGTTACGAAATTTTATGGACGAATGGGAGGGCGACACGTGGCACCTCCACCACTTAGCCTTGGACGAAAATTTACAAGGATTGGATGGTCATTTGACCATTGTGGATGAAAGTCTTCAAGCTTGAGTGTATTGACCAAGTCAACTTGTCCACTTGGCTTTTATCCATGTGATCTTCATCCTAGCCACACATTTGTTATAATCTTGACCCTTCATTGTTTTATATATACCCACCTACTGCTAGACTTGTCTTCCAACACTTAGAATTATTTCACATTCTTGTTCTTCACTAAGATAGCTCACGGGTTGGTCCCTCTCCCACACAAAAAAATTGTAGTTTTCTTCCATTTTTCACAAGACATAAACCCAAGTTCCCTAAGGGTGTTGTAAGGTTATCTCAATAGAAAGATCGTGGAAAAGTGGCGTTTTCGTATTAGTCGCAAGGCGGAAACTTAAGGAGTTCTTCAACTTTGAAGTTGGAACTTGAAGATGGGTTCTTCATAGGCTTCTAAGGAGTGCTTGGAGCGGATTGGAACATAAGGAAAGGAGCTAAGAATTGCTAAGGAGCGACTTTGAATCTTGGAAAGATTAAGGGCTTGTAAAGGTATAATTCTTGTCTTTTAGTAATTAAGATTACTTATTGTTGTAGCTTTGGATATTAGCAAGCATGTGGTATATATTATGAAGTTGGATAAGTGTATTGACTATTGGAACCCTAATCCGAAAACTAGCATGTTAGCCCTTAAGATTGTAATTCAAGTTGGTTACTAGTTAAGTTGTCATATGTTATATAAAGAAGGAAATTGTAGTTGTGGAAGTTGTTTATGACTATATAACATGTTTGACCCAAGAACTTGAATTGGAAAAGAATTGGAAGACCTTATGTTGTTGCACCTAGTAGCCGAGAATGACATTGTATAATTGGATTGTTTTGTATCATTTGTGGGGCGGAATTTTACACGTCTTGTAGGGCGTGTAACCCCCTTTGTATTTGCTGAATTGATTTGAGCCTTAAATGTGGCGTTTGGTTATTGAATTTGGCCTTGAAAAAGGTGGCAAAGTATGTAGAAACAAAGGAAGTGCTACCCGATTTTCCGTAGAATTTAGTGACCTTGTACTTCGAATATTCTACGAAGAGAGCTAGAGGTTAATAGACGTTTTATGACCATTATAGGATTGAAGTACTACGAGTAGCGTATTCCACTTGAAGGGTGGAAAAGGCTAGCAAGGGAATGGTACGTTGGAGCATTTTGCTAATTGTCGATAATCGTCGCGAGGTATGTGAACCTCTTCCTATCTTTTCTAGCATGATGTTGTGAACTATGTAGTACGGTAGACGTACGTGTGCTAAACGAATTTTGGTTGATTTTAAAAGATAAGAGACTGGACTTATATTTTGACTTGATATGAAATGTGAAGAACTTGAATTGTATTAGAAGTTGTGAAACCTCATTCGTGAGTAATGAGTACTTGGTGTTTTTTAAAGAATAATGTTACATTAATTTCGGAAGTGGGAATAAGAATCGAACAAGCCAATGCAGCGTTAATAAAGGAAAAAGTAATGACAATTAATTATATTAAAACAAGTAGAAACCTCCATCTGCATAGAAGCTAAGATAAGACAAAATTGTATTACATTTCCTAGATCATGGCTGCTTTAATAAGATCATTTTTAATAAGTACTGATTTCCTTAAATTCCAAAGTAAGGAACTTGATTTCTAAAAGAAAAGAGACTTGAGAATTTGAAGTGTTTTGGTTTAAAAGAAAGGCATGGTTTTGACTTAAAATTGGTTTAAAACATAAAGTGTTATAATAGCTTTATGGGAAGTTAGTTATAACGACTTTATGGAAACAAAAGAATGATTTATTATTGGATTTAAAATGGTAACTTGATTTTGGGAAAAGAGAAGTAACTTGAGTTTAAAAGTATAAGTAACTTATTTTCAAATATCGAACTTTTCTTGATAAGAAAAATATAAGTGGCTTGGTTTTAAAAGGTAGGAGTACCTTGATCTTAAAGGAGTGGGTTACTTGGGTTTTAAATGTATACTTGACGTTGTTTTAAAAGTGTAAGCCACTTGGTTTAAAAAGTGTAAAGTACTTGATTTAAACATGAACGTGTTTGGTACTACGGATAATAGTATCGAGTTGTTTTTACGTAAAAAGAGATCTTTTTGAAAGGATTAAAGTATATAGTACTTTGGGGTTAAAACCCGGACTTTATCATAAAATGAAAGTACCTTGAGTTGTGTGTAACTTGCCTATGTTTGCGTGTGATAGCCTTGTTGTGCAAGTGTTATATCCTTATGTTACCGCGTCTCTCGATGGAGGGCCGGTCATGTTATTCTTGATTGATGGACATACTGACACGATGGGTGGCCCACGGGTATGCTTCCACTAGGAGTGTTGTCTTGTTATATCCTTGGACCTACTGTGTCACGACCCGTTCTGGGGCCCGTGACTGGTGCCTTACCCCGGGCACCCTAGTGATACAACATCAGAGAAAAACCAGCGGAAATAAAAACGTTAAGCATTCAAATAGACATGGATCAAGATAAAAGAAAATAGGCCAACCAAAAACGGTTGCCTTTCAACATATATAGACATTTGAACAGTTACAATCCTTACAACCCTGCCCACAACAGTGCTACAGACCTCTAAGATTTATACAACAACTATGACGGGACAGGGCCCCGCCATACCCCTGAATGTACAAGAACCTACAGACTCAGGGTAACATACCAAAGATAAGCCTCCGAAGGAACGGAGCTTCCCAAGACGCTGAAATGTGATCCTACAAGCGGGGATCGACAGTCGATGTACCTCTACCTGCGGCATGAACGCAGCCCCCCGAAGGAGGTCAGTACAACAGGTACCAAGTATGTGAAACTGTAAAATACTGTAAATGAAATCATAACAGTCTATATAAAGCAGGAGACATGTTTGATAACCAAACTACAGTTCATAACATAAAAGCAGTCATGTCAAGTCAGGGTCTCACGCCCCCAAGTCATCCCTCATGCCCGTGGAACTCCTTCCTCACTGCCGGCAGTCTAGGTACAAATCATGTGATACGTATAACATGTCTCGGCCCATCTCATGGACCCAGTATAGAAACGTGTGGAATACATTCCCGGTTCATCTCATGAACTCGGTAGTCGGATGGAATACATTCCCGGTCCATCCCGTGGACGCGGTAGTCGAGTGAAATACATTCCCGGTTCATCCCATGAACGCGGTAGTCGAGTGAAATACATTCCCGGTTCATCCTATGAACGCGGTAGTCGAGTGAAATACATTCCCGGTTCATCCCATGAACGCGGTAGTCGAGTGAAATACATTCCCGGTTCATCCCATGAACGCGGTAGTCGAGTGAAATACATTCCCGGTTCATCCCATGAACCGGTAGTCGAGTAAAATACAGTACTTGCACATCAGGTCTATCACACGCAAACATAGGCAAGTTACACACAACTTAAAGTACTTTCATTTTATGACAAAGTCCGGGTTTTAACCCTAAAGTACTACGTACGTTAAATTCCTTTTAAGAGATCCATTCCTTTTATAAAAGTCACCCGATACCCGTAGTATAAAAATAGAGTGACTTACATCTTTTGAGTAAACCAAAACAACTTCCATACTTTCCTTTTTTAAAACCAAATTAAGGCAATACCATGCCTTCTTTTTAGACCAAAACACTTCTCTTTTTAAAGTCAAGTTACCACATTAAAACCAATGATGAAACCCTTCTTTTGTTTTCATAAAGTCGGTTATAACTAACTTCCCATAAAGCTGTTATAACACTTTATGTTTTAAACCAATTTAAGACAAAACAATGCCTTTCTTTTCCCTAGAGTTCCAGTTTGCCTAATTTCAATTACTCAAGTCTCTTTACTTTAGAAAAGTTTCATAGTTCAATGTCTTAATCTCTTTTAAAAACCAAGTACTCATTACTCACGAATGAGGTTTCACACAAAATTCATATTAATTCATTCAAGTCAAGTCTCTTATCTTTTAAGATTAAGTCTCTTAACTTCTAAAAATCAGTAAACCATTCTTTTTATCTCTCTTAAGACGTTATACCTAACTTCCCATAAAGCTAGTATAACTCTTATGTTTTCAAAACCAAGTATTACTCTTCTTTCAAAAAGGTTTCTTATTTCTTTTGAAATACTTCAAGATTCTTCTTATTCAGGCTTAAGTCAAAAGACATTGCCGTAACACTATATTCAGTTAGCACACGTACGTCTACCATATTATATATACATATTATTCAGGCTTAAGTCAAAAGACATTGCCACACGTACGTCTAACGTACTATATATATTCTTTTAAAATACTTCATGCTCAAGAGTATAGGAAGAATCACATACCTCGCGACGATTATCGACTATAAGCAAAACGCTCCACGGCTATAACCCGGCTAGCATTGTCCACCTTCTAAGTAGCACAGGATTCTTTCATAACATTCAACCAATAAAGGTTATCACCATCGTAAGTACAAATTCTATGTAAGTAGCTTTAACTTCTACTTAAATTCTTCCGATGTGATTTCGCTCAAGTTTATTCAGAATATCCTTCTATTACGCTTCAATTCTCTTCTATGAATCTTATAATCATTTCTATACTACTACGCATGTAATTTCCAATTACAAAGAAGGATGAGTATTTACCTCGATGAGCCCAAAATTATCCAAGTTTAATGTCGCCCCGAGCAACGTTAAGCTCCTACTCCGCGCTCCAACCCGCTCCAACAACCCTTAGAAGTTCTACGCAACTTCTACTAAACACTTCAACCGACTATGAAGGTTTTCCTTAGGGTTTCGTTTTTGTGATCGAGGAAAGTATAATAGTATTTCGGACTCTACGATAGAGGTAACTTTGGAAAGTACTACAAGGTATAGGGCTAAAGTATTTGGGCATTATAACAATACTGAGAGTATTTCTATACCACAAAAGGGGTATTATACGAAACAACTAGGCTAGTGGGGTACCCACTGTAGGCACCACAAAGGGGAGGGGAGGCTCGGCCAAGACTTCTCCAAAGGGGGGGGGGGGGCTTTGGACGAACACAACACTAAAGGGGGAGAGGGTTTTTAGACTTGGAGAATGATTTTAGGATGAAGAAATTCATCAACCAAGGGGGGGTATTTATAGGTCAAGAAATGGCCAACCAATGGCCAAGATTCATCCAAGTGTAAGGCAAGTGTAGGGCTAGATTTCAACCATGTGTACCTTATCCATCTACCACACAACTTGCACAAAATATCCTACCTAACCCATCCCACCCTTTTCGTCCCAATTGCCGCCCACTTCCTTCCAATGTGAGGGTGACACATGTCACCCTCCCGTTGGTCCAAAATGTTTCGTCTCTTGGAAAAATCCGCAAAAATTATAAATGTCATAGCCGTATTTTTCCCTTCGCAAGTTTAGTAAAACGTTTCGTCGAAAAACGACTTTTCGCACTTGTGTACAAATTTCGAGACTTGCCAAATCTTAAGGCTTAATTTTCATACGACGCTCGCATATACTATGGAAATACGGGGTATAACATTCTCCCCTCCTTAGAAACATTCGTCCCGAATGTTCCTTCTCAAGACGGATAATGATAAAGTTCTTCTAACAAGTTGTCAACGCCACGCCTGGCCACGAAATAACACACGTTCTCTTCCTTCCTTACTCGTCGTGCCCTTCTCGAACACTTGAACTCTTCTAGTATACGTACCACACTTCAGCCTCGCCGGTTCCAAAACTTTGGAGTCAACACCTACAAAGTTGGTCATCTGACTAGCCTCAATCTCCCTTAAGGCCATTCCCGGCCTTCACGATCCGCTTCTGGTCGAACATATCCACGAACTCATACGATGGTCATCTAAACTGGGCCTAGCACTCGTGGTCCTACCACCGGTGGACCACCCAGAGCTGACCCCACCTCGAACAGCCGGGTTGGCCCGGCAACATGGCCCCAACCCGACCCACTTAACGATCAAGCTCTTGTTTCCCGATCCGGAACAATCTTACCAAATCACGTCATGAAAGCTACCACTTCCCTCTCACACTACCCATGGACTTATCCTTTCAACTAACCATATTTTCTGACTCATAACTAACATAACGCTATCCGTTCATAGCACACAACAACAGATCATCATATCAAACATGCAAAACTCTAGAGGGTTAAGGATATACCTGAATCTACCGCTCCACTCTAATCATAGGCACACTGCAGGCGCATACCGTAGGCGCGGCTTAACCCGCCATCGATCCGGGTAGTCGCGCCAAGCCGCCGCTTCTCCTATAAGCACGCTCTCGTCACATGGCCCTGACGGCCGCAGGTGAAACAAGCACCAGTAAAAAGACGACATTCCCCGGGATGACGTCTGCCACATCGTGCACACTGAGGGGGACATGAATCTTGCTGGCTAGAACTCACGTATACCTGTGAACTGAAGCCCCGAGCTCGACCAGCTCCCAATACCCCGAACGCCCCGAAGATGCGGAGGACCACTGCATCGGGCGGAGGTACATAACTAGCTCACTGAGGCGGTCCGCCTCGAAGTTACCAAAGGACCTGTTGTCTCGCCTCTTCTCGCCGATCTCGGCCATTCCGCCGACCTCCGCGTGCCTCACATCCTAGTGCATGAGCTTGCATGCGGGCAATGTCCATGCCCGGTGAAGAGCTACACCCGCATAAGCCTCGCCAAGTAATCATCTAGCCCGTGACGTAGCGTGTACTGGCCCTCCATATCAACTACTACGGGGGACATACCGAGCTAATGAGTCGAACTCACATTGTACTCTCTAACCGCCCGCCCGCCCCGCCTCAACGCTGTAAATTGGCCCGAGCCTCTCATCCGCGAGGTAAGAAGTGTGCAAGAAATGCCTTTGAGAACTCGTCCCATATAGCCGGAAGTGCATCCTCTCCCGACAGCTCCCACGAATCAAACCCCGATCATGGTATCACGCAGCCGATGCGAACCTAGACCACCGACTCGGTCTCCGATGCCTTGATCACTTTACGACCAGAATCGCCGGATGAACTCCTCGCGGATCATCCCGTGCCTCGACCCATAAAACTCGCGGGTTACATCTCGTAAAATCCCGTAGTCTCAAATCGTCGCTCGGGGTGAACTACGGTGCTACTGGATCGAATCACGATCCAAATTTATCCTCATATCTGCCACGACTCGCCAAGAATCGCCATCTCCTTATAACCCATCTCCTCGCCTGCATCGCGTGGACCGAGGCTCGTATCAGAGTCTCAGCAGCCCATCGCCGCGCTCTAAACTCGGCTGGCCGGGCGGCGCCGCGAAACTTCGCCGCTTGGAAGCACTGCTCGTGTATCGACCGCTCGCGCTGCACTCCTCAGATCCCACTAGCGCCTCCTACGCCTTGCCTCGCTGTGGTTGCTCGCGCAGAGGCATAATCGCAAAGGAAAGGAATACGTCGAGGGGTCCAACTTATCACACATATCTAAGGCACGATCTCAGAATGAGAAGAATGGAAACCAATCCTAAATGTCCTATAGCCTCATGATTATAGATGTGGTGCACAACACACCGATAATCAAGACTCTACTAGACACGGTTCGTAGACACTTTCCGAGGATTAATCGCTCGATACCACTTTTGTCACGACTGCCCGGCCGCGGATCGTGCCTTAACCCGCACCCTAGTGATACAACATCGAGAAAACCGGAAATAAAAACGTTAAGCATTCAAATAGACATGGATCAAGATAAAAGAAAATAGGCCAACCAAAAACGGTTGCCTTTCAACATATATAGACATTTGAACGCATAATCTTTACAACCCCGCCACAATAAAGCATGCACTTCTAAGATTTATATAACAACTATGACGGACAGGGGCCCCGCCATACCCCGAATGTACAAGAACCTGCTGCACTGTGGTAACATACCAAAGATAAGCCTCCAAGGAACGAGCTTCCAAGACGCTGAAATGTGATCCTACAAGCGGATCGGCGGTCGATGCACCTCTACTGCGCAGATGAACGCAGCTTCGAAGGAGGTCGATAACAGTACCAAGTATGTGAAATCAGAAATATCAGAAATGAAATCATAACAGTCTATATAAAGCAGGAGACATGTTTGCTAACCAAACTACAGTTCATAACATAAAAGCAGTTATGTCAAGTCAGGGTCTCACGCCCCCAAGTCATCCCTCATGCCCGTGGAACTCCTTCCTCACTGCCGGCAGTCTAGGCACAAATCATGTGATACGTATAACATGTCTCGGCCCATCTAATGGACCCAGTATAGAAACGTGTGGAATACATTCTCGGTTCATCTCATGAACTCGGTAGTCGGATGGAATACATTCCCGATCCATCCCGTGGACGCGGTAGTCGAGTGAAATACATTCCTGCTCATCCTACGAACGCGTGAGTCGAGTGAAATACATTCCTGCTCATCCTACGAACGCGTAGAATGAGTGAAATACATTCCTGCTCATCCGCTTAACGCGTAGGTCGAGTGAAATACATTCCTGCTCATCCCATGAACCGGTAGTCGAGTAAAATACAGTACTTGCACATCAGGTCTATCACACG
The DNA here is from genome assembly GCA_029844215.1 of Przewalskia tangutica. Lineage (NCBI taxonomy): Eukaryota > Viridiplantae > Streptophyta > Magnoliopsida > Solanales > Solanaceae > Przewalskia > Przewalskia tangutica. The sequence goes on along the minus strand of CM056725.1, from coordinate 39,440,602 downwards.
CAAACATAGGCAAGTTACACACAACTTAAAGTACTTTCATTTTATGACAAAGTCCGGGTTTTCACCCTAAAGTACTACGTACGTTAAATTCCTTTTAAGAGATCCATTCCTTTTATAAAAGTCACCCGATACCCGTAGTATAAAAATAGAGTGACTTACATCTTTTGAGTAAACCAAAACAACTTCCATACTTTCCTTTTTTAAAACCAAATTAAGGCAATACCATGCCTTCTTTTTAGACCAAAACACTTCTCTTTTTAAAGTCAAGTTACCACATTAAAACCAATGATGAAACCCTTCTTTTGTTTTCATATAGTCGGTTATAACTAACTTCCCATAAAGATGTTATAACACTTTATGTTTTAAACCAATTTAAGACAAAACAATGCCTTTCTTTTCCCTAGAGTTCCAGTTTGCCTAATTTCAATTACTCAAGTCTCTTTACTTTAGAAAAGTTTCATAGTTCAATGTCTTAATCTCTTTTAAAAACTAAGTACTCATTACTCACGAATGAGGTTTCACACAAAATTCATATTAATTCATTCAAGTCAAGTCTCTTATCTTTTAAGATTAAGTCTCTTAACTTCTAAAAATCAGTAAACCATTCTTTTTATCTCTCTTAAGACGTTATACCTAACTTCCCATAAAGCTAGTATAACTCTTATGTTTTCAGGGGTATTGTCACGACCCGACCAAGCCGCGATCGTGCCCTACCCGCACCTGCCTGTATACATCAGAGAATAGCAGCGGAACATACACAACATAAACACAGGTGTAAACAATATAACAACACATGCTAGCCGATCAGGCCACCTTCCATAATATAAACAAAGTCAAAAGTACAACTTTACAACTCAGTTCTTACAGCCCAACCACATATGTGAATACGCACTTCAGAATAACAACCGTGGGACGGGGCCCCGCCATACCCCGAATGTACATAATCTACAACATCGTGGAAAGATCAGACTAAAAGAAAGACAAGCCTCCGGAGAATGGAGCTTCCGACGTCTGATAAGTGATCCTAAGAGTGTGGATCCGCAACGTGCTTACCCTTTCCTGCGGCATGAACGCAGCCCCCGAGGAAGGGGGTCAGTACACAATATGTACTAAGTATGCAAAACTGGAAAGTATTGTAATTACAACATAAGTTTAAAAGAAAGTCGGAGACATGTATGCTAACAAAATTACAGTACTCAGTGCCTTACTAACAATGAGAGTATAAATAGGTGTATACTTACAACGAAAAATAGGATTGGAATCCTACTCCTGGGACTATTTCACCCGCATAGGTCCAGTGGACCTGCATGAGGTATTCCTCGCATGGGACTATTTCACCCGCATAAGCCCTTACGGACTCGCATGAGGTATTCCTCGCATAGGCTGGACCCGCCCGCATGGGACTATTTCACCCGCATAAGCCCTTACGGACTCGCATGAGGTATTCCTCGCATCGTGGTTAGCAAATCCACGGAAATATACAATGCCACAATCACGGGGAATGACCCCGCAACGAATAATATATCACTAGCCCAAATCCGGCTATCACACATAACATAAGCTCTATCGGCTTATCATACAATATATAAGCAAGTTAAGAAATCCCCTAACTTCTTACTATTCTTGTTCATATACACTCTCATTTTAGTTTACTTAAGGCACTAACATGTCTTTATGAAAATCCGGGAATTTAACCCAAGTACTACGTACTTCTATTCTTTAAAAATGACTCATTTCATTATAAAACTTCCAAGATACTAATAGCCGTAGTATCAAGTGACAATTTCTTTTCAAGACAAGTCACAATACTTTTAGAAATAAAATATGGCTTCTAAATCAAGTGACTCGTGTCTTATAAAACCTTAGGCAATTGATGCCTTAAAATCGAATTGCCTTCCATTAAATCAAGTCATTTATCTTTCCATAAAGTCAATATAACCAACTCCCCATAAAGTCGTTATATTCACTTTATACCTTTGTCATGTACAATTTCCTATCCAAGGGACTTATACGTTTTAAAACGACACAAGTATTACATACTTTAAAATTCTTCAAGTCCCTTATCTTTAACAAGACTTAAGACATCTTTAATATTCTCAAAGAAGTGAGTTAATCTCCTAACTCACCCGACTTGGCATTTCATAAAACAAGTAAAGAATGTCAAAGTCTTCAGACGCTCACCGTACTATATACGTGAAACTAGTCATGCTCAAAGGATAGGAAAATTCTACATACCTTGTCGGTCAAACCACTTGCCAAGTACAAAGTCCCGCCTGTAGTATATCAACCTATAATATTCACAATACGCCTATTAACGCCTTACTTCAAAGGTGGAATACTATATGTAAAGTCTCCATTTTCTACGGAAAATCGGACAAAGACCTCCTTTGTATTTACTCACTTTGCCACCTTTTCAAGGCCGAAAATACAATAACCAAACAGCCCAATTGGCTCACAATTATATGTAAGGTAGTCCAATACAAATTAATAACTAAACAACCCCAATTGGCTCACAATTATATAGAAGGTAGTCCAATGCAAATGACTAACTAAACAAACCCAATTGGCTCACAATTATATGTAGGTAGTCCAATGCAAATGACTAACTAAACAGCCCCAATTGGCTCACAATTATATGAAGGTAGTCCAATGCAAATGACTAACTAAATTTCCCAATTGGCTCACAATTATATAGAAGGTAGTCCAATGCAAATGACTAACCAACTAATGCAAACTACAAGTCCAAAATCGGCCACCTTGAGTTCAACAAAACCAATTCTTATCCAACTTCCATTTCAATCCATATTGGTAGCATAACATGATATCAAGTCGCATTTGATTATAATAACCATAATCTTTAAGTAAGTAACATGCGACGATTCTAACAACGATTAAATTGTAATTCAACTTAGTCATGACTTACATTACATTTCGGATTTCCAAGGCTATAATCAATCCATAATCCTTATAACTTCAATATAACAACTTCATGCTCGCAACATACAAAGCTAACAACAACAATATAAAAAAAATGAAATCTTGTAACACCTTTAAAAGGCAAGATTATACTTTAACGATTCTTAATCCAACTCCAATCTGAAGTCGCTCCTTAGTAGTTTAGAGCCTCTCCAAGACACCTCAATCCGCTTGTTGAGACCCTTAGAACAATACCAACAATTATCCTTCAAGACTCCAAGCAAAACCTAGAAAGACCCTTTAGGTTTTCGTTTGCGACTAACCCGAAAACAATCTTTTTCCAAGATTTTTCTATTGAGATGTGTTTACAATACACCTAAGAACCTTGGTTTAAAGTGTGGACTCAAATGGACAAGAAACGAAATTTTTTCCCTTTCTTTCAAAGGTGAACCCGAGACCCCCTTTTTGTGTTCTTCAAATTGTGTAAATTGTTTCTAAGTGTTAAGACATCTCTTGCTACTAGTATTAAATAGAGAATTGGATGGTCAAGATAATTACAAATGTGAGGCTTGGATGTGGTCTTACAAAAGATCAAGACTTATTGACCTTTTGACTTAGTCAACTTTCTCATGCTACACATGTTGCAAGACTAAGGTCCAATGACCCTCTTGCCCTTGCATATTTCGACCAAGGCATCACATAAGGGGGGGGTGACACGTGTCGCCCTCCCATTCGTCACAACACTTACGTTTTCCGACAATTTCAATATTCCGATAAATTTACAAGTCTCAAATCCTAACACTTGTGAGTTCTTACTTACGTTCTTAAAACATGTCCTGCAATTACGGGGTGTAACATTCTTTCCCCCTTAGAAACATTCGTCCCCGAATGTTCTTTCGGAGTCACATTTACAATTAGCGACATAGTTTCCTTTCACAGCCCCGACATACCAAAAATGCCACTCATGGCCACATAAAAACATTTAAGCAAAAGAAACACTTCAATTAAAACCTGACAAGTAAGGGAAAAATGAAATACCTGAAGGTATAGGAAATAAGTGAGGATACCTCCTCAACATGTCCTCCTCCGCTTCCCAAGTCATCTCCTCCCGGTTATCATTTCTCCACAGACTTTGACGGAAGCTACATCCTCGTCCGCAATGCCGACTCGCGATCGAGTATCGCTATGGACTCTCCTCATACGATAACTCCTCTCACACTGGACCTCACTAGTAGGAAAACTCGCCGGATCTACGATACACTTCCGCAACATAGAAACATGGAAGACCGGATGTACCGCCTCTAACTCGATGGCAGATCCAACTCATAAGCAACCCGACCCACTCTACGGACGATCCGGTAGGCCCAATGTACCTTGGGCTGAGTTTCCTTCTTACCGAATCTCATCACACCCTTCATGGGTGACACCTTCAAGAAGACCCAATCGCTCACCGAAACTCCAAATGCCGACGCCGATTATCCGCATATGACTTCTGCCGACTCTGAGCTGCTAACAATCTCTCCTGGATAAGCTTCACCTTATCCACAGCCTGATGTACCAAGTCCGCCAACCAACCGCATTCTCACCCACGTCGAACCAACCAATCGGCGATCTACATTTCCGCCCATATAAAGCCTCGTATGGCGCCATCTGTATACTGGAATGGTAGCTGTTATTATAAGCAAACTCCATGAGAGGCAAATGATCCTCCCAGCTACCACTGAAATCTATCACGCAGCTCACAAAGATATCCTCAATTGTGCGATAGTGCGCTCGCCGCCTGTCACCGAGGATGAAATGCTATGCTGAGACTCACCTGTGTCCCTAGACCCTTCTGGAAAGATCTCCAGAAGTTAGTTGTAAACTGGGCTCCCCTATCAGAAATAATCGACACCGGGACACCGTGCAACCTCACTATCTCTCGGATGTACAGTCTGGCATAGTCATCAGCTGAAAACGTCGTCCTGACTGGAAGGAAATGGGCTGATTTCGTTAGCCTGTCAACAATAACCCAAATGGAGTCGTACTTCCTCTGAGTACGAGGTAACCCTGTAACAAAGTCCATGTTGATCATCTCCCACTTCCAAGTCGGAATCTCAATAGACTGCAACAATCCACTGGGCCTCTGGTGCTCGACCTTGACCTGCTGGAAATTAGGACACTATGCAACAAAACCTGCCACGTCCCTCTTCAGGCCATCCCACCAATACAAACATCTGAGGTCATGGTACATCTTGGTCGACCCCGGATGAATAGAATATCGAGCGCCAGGTGCCTCGAATCTGACCGACGAAGTCCTAACACATCGGGAACACACAACCGACCTCAAATCTCAAGATTTCATCAGCGCTACTCGAATAGACTCTTCTCTCACGAAGAGTCAGATTCGATACCGCACCAACACCGGGTCCTCAAATCGCCTCTTCACCTCATCAACGATGGAAGACTCGCAACCTCACGAACCCGCACTTACTATCGTCAGACAATCAATCGAACCCCTAGGCTCGCTAATTGATGGATCTGACGGACCATGTCCTGTCTCTCTGGCTGTACCTCTGATAGGCTCCCCATAGATCTACGACTCAAGGCATCAGCAACTACGTTGTCCTTCCCTGATGGTATAGAATATCAACATCATAATCTTTCAAGAACTCTAACCACCGCCTCTCGCCTCAAGTTCACTCTCTCGCTCAAGATATACCGAGGCTCTTGTGTTCTGTATAAATATCCACATGAACTCCGCACAAATAATGTCTCCAAATCTTCAAGGCATGAATAATCATGCCAACTCTAAGTCATGGGTATGGTAATTCCTCTCATGCTTCCACAACTGCCGGGAAGCATAGGCTATAACCTTGCCGTGCTGCATCAAAACACACCCTAGCCCGATACCCGAGGCATCACAATAGATCACGCATCATCTAACCCTCCTAAGAGTAAGAACCGAGTCGTAGTCAACCTTTCCTTCAACAACTGGAAACCCTTCTCGCAAGTCTCTGTCCACAGGAACATGGCTGCATTCTGAGTCAGCCTAGTCAACTGTGCTGAAATCGAAGCAAACTGCTCCACAAACCTACGATCATAACCCGCTAGTCCTAAGAAATCGCGCACTCGGCCGGAGTAGTAGGCCTCGCCAAGACTCGATCGCCTCAATCTTTGCCGTATCCACGCGAGCACAGTCAGCCCCAATATTATGCCCCAGGAATGCCACTGAGGCCAACAAAAACTCACACTTTGAGAACTTGGCGAACAATCGCCGGCCCGAGAATCCTGGCACAGCCTCGTGATCTCGATGCTCCCGCCTCGTCCGTGAATACACCAGATGTCATCAATGAATACAATCACAAATGTATCCAAAATGGCTTGAACAATCTTGCTCATCAAATCCATAAATACCACGAGCATTGGTCAAACCGAAAGACATAACTCAACTCATAGTTCTATACCGGTCCCGAATGCGCTTTTGGGATATTCGCTCGAACTCGAACTCGATGATAACTGCATCGCAGTCTACCTTTGAGAAACACCTCGCACCCTGCAACTGGTCAAACAAATCATCAATCCTGGGGAGGGGGTACCTATTCTTAATGGTTACCTTATTCAGCTGCCTATAGTCAACACACATACGCAGCGTCCCATCCTTCTTCTTCACAAACAACACCGGCGCTCCCCAGGGAGATACACTAGGCCTGATAAAGCCTTTCTCCAGCAAATCTTTCAGCTGGTCCTTCAGCTCCCTCAACTCAGCAGGTGCCATCCTGTATGGCGGAATGGAAATAGGTCGAGTGTCTGGAAATGTGTCAATACAAAACTCGATCTCCCTCTCAGGAGGGATACCCGGAAGATCATCTGGGAACACATCTGGAAACTCCCCAACCACTGGCATCGATCAAGAACTGCACCTCACCTGTATTGAATACCCGAACCAGATGATAGATGTACCCCTTCTGCACCATCTTCCTAGCCTTGAGGTAAGAAATAAACCTACCCGGCGCCGTGTTGCCCTCCACTCGATAATCGCTCGCCAGAAACCGAACCAACCAACTCGTCCCTACGGTCAACGTTGGCATAACAAGAAGCCAACCACCCATACCCATAATGACATCAAAATCTGTCATCTCCACTCTATCAAGTTCGCAAGGTCCGACGATCAGAATAAATACCGAAAACCTCTATACACCCGCCGCTAACACCGAATCACCCATCGCGTAGCTACCTCAAACGCTCTATCGACACCGGCTTATCCCGATTCTACCCGCAATAAGAGGGACACGTAGGACAAGGTAGAACCTGGATCTATCAATGCATAAACATCACAGCCTGAAATCAGTAATGTACCTGTGACGACGTCAGGGAAAGCCTCCTGATCCTGGCGGCTGGCTAGAGAATATATGCGGTTCTGGGGACCGCTAGAACTGGAACCACCACCACGACCTCTACCGCGGCCTGCCTGTCCGTGAGTACCACGCCCGGGCGCATAACCACAGAAGGAGAAGAAGACCCAACAACTGATCCCGTCGGCTGTGTTGTACCACTCATGCTGCCTCTAGACGGACAATCTCTCTTCAAATGACCCAGCTGGCCACAAGAGTAACAACCTCCTGCAGGAACACGACACTCGCCTGGGTGAGATCTGCCGCATCGAGCACACCGAGATGTGGGTGGTATCGATCGGCGAAGATCTCGCCTCCTCGAAACCTCAAGACTGGAGCCCCGACCGCTCCCGATCGACCTACCGATCGGACCTCCCGCCGTAAAACCGCGGACGAGCACTCGTGGCCGGGCCGAAAGTGGACCTAGTTCGCATCGAGGCCGCCCGCCTCGATAATCGCCCCGAGACCGATGTCCCGGCCTCGGGCCGGCTCGCCAATCTGGTCCTCCCTCTCTCTATCCTCTATCCCTTGTGCATAGGCCTGCATCCTAGCGATATCCATACCGGGCTGAAGAGCCACCCCCAAGCATGCTGTAATCATATGACGGTCTAGCCCCATCACATAACGATGAACTCTATCCGCCATGCTAGCTACAATAGTATGCGCATGCCTGGCCATGGAGTCAAACTCTAAGCTATACTCCCGATACCCAACCGCTCGCCTCAAGGTCAAGAATCTGTCTACCGGGCTCTCTCATCTCTGAGGCAAAAGTGATCCATGAAAGCCTCTCAGAACTCCTCCCAAACACCTGGAAGAGCATCATCACCTCTCGAAAGCAACCACGACTCAAATCCGCTCGGCGCAATATCGCGCAACCGGCAGGAGGCTAGTGTAATGCACTGCCTCTGAAGCCCTAAGAACTCGCATGGTCCAGAGTCCGCCGAATGAACTCCTCGCAGATCCTCATCGCACCTCGAACCATAAAACTCGTGGATGACATCCGTAAAATCCCTAATCCTCAAACCGCTTGGCCTAGCGGGTCGCTGCTCGCCTGTTTGCCGCCGCTACTATATCGTCAATAACCGACCGCTTCCCGTAGTCTCTATACTCAGCACTGGCCGGGAACCGAGGGTTCGTACCGTAACCTCGAGCTACCGCCGCCTCGGCCTCTAAAATCGCAGCGTGGTGAACTCGCCGACCCGCCTACTACCTCGTGCATAGTCCAGGCTCGAGCCTGTAACCCTTCCGAGTACCGCTAGCAGCCTCGCCGCCGCTTTGCCCTTCCGGGCTCTGGTCGCCGCGAGGCATAGCTATTTCATAAGAAGAGGTCGAGAGGATTCAACCTAATAAGACACTCTAATGCACGATCTCGAGAGAGAAGAATGGAAACCAATCCTAAATGTCCCGCAGCCTCACGATTATTGATGTGGTGCACAACACACCGATAATCAAGACTCTACTAGACACGGCCTGAGACACTTTCCGAGGACTAATCGCTCGATACCACTTTTTGTCACGACCACCGGCCGCGACTAGTGCCCTACCCGGGCACCTGCTCTGTATACATCGAGAATAGCAATGAACATACACAACATAAACACACGTGTAAACAATATAACAACACAAAGCTAGCCGATCGTGCCACCTTCCATAATATAAACAAAGTCAAAAGTACAACTTTACAACTCGCCTAAATACCAACCACATATGTGAATACGCACTTAGGAATAACAATCGTGGCGGATGTGGCTCGCCATACCCCTGAATGTACATAATCTACAACATCAGGGAAAGACTGTACCAAAAGAAAGTCAAGACTCCGGAGAATGGAGCTTCCGACGTCTGATAAGTGATCCTAAGAGTGTGGATCCGCAACTCGCTACCCTTTCTCGCAGATGAACGCACTCAGGAAGGGGTCAAGACACAATATGTACTAAGTATGCAAAACTGGAAAGTACTGTAATTACAACATAAGTTTAAAAGAAAGCCGGAGACATGTATGCTAACAAAATTACAGTACTCAGTGCCTTACTAACAATGAGAGTATAAATAGGTGTATACTTACAACGAAAAATAGGATTGGAATCCTACTCCTGGGACTATTTCACCCGCATAGGTCCAGTGGACCTGCATGAGGTATTCCTCGCATGGGACTATTTCACCCGCATAAGCCCTTACGGACTCGCATGAGGTATTCCTCGCATAGGCTGGACCCGCCCGCATGGGACTATTTCACCCGCATAAGCCCTTACGGACTCGCATGAGGTATTCCTCGCATCGTGGTTAGCAAATCCACGGAAATATACAATGCCACAATCCCGGGGAATGACCCCGCAACGAATAATATATCACTAGCCCAAATCTGGCTATTACACATAACATAAGCTCTATCGGCTTATCATACAATATATAAGCAAGTTAAGAAATCCCCTAACTTCTTACTATTCTTGTTCATATACACTCTCATTTTAGTTTACTTAAGGCACTAACATGTCTTTATGAAAATCCGGGAATTTAACCCAAAGTACTATGTACTTCTATTCTTTTAAAATGACTCATTTCATTATAAAACTTCCAAGATACTAATAGCCGTATCAAGTGACAATTTCTTTTCAAGACAAGTCACAATACTTTTAGAAATGAAATATGGCTTCTAAATCAAGTGACTCGTGTCTTATAAAACCTTAGGCAATTGATGCCTTAAAATCGAATTGCCTTCCATTAAATCAAGTCATTTATCTTTCCATAAAGTCAATATAACCAACTCCCCATAAAGTCGTTATATTCACTTTATACCTTAGTCATGTACAATTTCCTATCCAAGGGACTTATACGTTTTTAAAACGACACAAGTATTACATACTTTAAAATTCTTCAAGTCCCTTATCTTTAACAAGACTTAAGACATCTTTAATATTCTCAAAGAAGTGAGTTAATCTCCTAACTCACCCGACTTGGCATTTCATAAAACAAGTAAAGAATGTCAAAGTCTTCAGACGTCTACCGTACTATATACGTGAAACTAGTCATGCTCAAAGGATAGGAAAAGTTCTACATACCTTGTCGGGTCAAACCACTTGCCAAGTACAAAGTCCCGCCCGTAGTATATCAACCTATAATATTCACAATACGTCTATTAACGCCTTACTTCAAAGGTAGAATACTGTAAGTGTAAAGTCTCCATTTTCTACGGAAAATCGGACAGCACCTCATTTGTATTTACTCACTTTGCCACCTTTTTCAAGGCCGAAAATACAATAACCAAACAGCCCCAATTGGCTCACAATTATATAGAAGGTAGTCCAATACAAATTAATAACTAAACAGCCCCAATTGGCTCACAATTATATAGAAGGTAGTCCAATGCAAATGACTAACTAAACAGCCCCAATTGGCTCACAATTATATAGAAGGTAGTCCAATGCAAATGACTAACTAAACAGCCACAATTGGCTCACAATTATATAGAAGGTAGTCCAATGCAAATGACTAACTAAACAGCCCCAATTGGCTCACAATTATATAGAAGGTAGTCCAATGCAAATGACTAACCAACTAATGCAAACTACAAGTCCAAAATCGGCCACCTTGAGTTCAACAAAACCAATTCTTATCCAACTTCCATTTCAATCCATATTGGTAGCATAACATGATATCAAGTCGCATTTGATTATAATAACCATAATCTTTAAGTAAGTAACATGCGACGATTCTAACAACGATTAAATTGTAATTCAACTTAGTCATGGCTTACATTACATTTCGGATTTCCAAGGATATAATCAATCCATAATCCTTATAACTTCAATATAACAACTTCATGCTCGCAACATACAAAGCTAACAACAACAATATAAAAAAATGAAATCTTGTAACACCTTTAAAAGGCAAGATTATACCTTAACGATTCTTAATCCAACTCCAATCCGAAGTCGCTCCTTAGTAGTTTAGAGCCTCTCCAATACACCTCAATCCGCTTGTTGAGACCCTTAGAACAATACCAACAATTATCCTTCAAGACTCCAAGCAAAACCTAGAAAGACCCTTTAGGTTTTCGTTTGCGACTAACCCGAAAACAATCTTTTTCCAAGATTTTTCTATTGAGATGTGTTTACAATACACCTAAGAACCTTGGTTTAAAGTGTGGACTCAAATGGACAAGAAACAAAATTTTTTCCCTTTCTTTCAAAGGTGAACCCGAGACCCCCTTTTTGTGTTCTTCAAATTGTGTAAAATTTTTCTAAGTGTTAAGACATCTCTTGCTACTAGTATTAAATAGAGAATTGGATGGTCAAGATAATTACAAATGTGAGGCTTGGATGTGGTCTTACAAAAGATCAAGACTTATTGACCTTTTGACTTAGTCAACTTTCTCATGCTACACATGTTGCAAGACTAAGGTCCAATGACCCTCTTGCCCTTGCATATTTCGACCAAGGCATCACATAAGGGGGGGGGGTGACACGTGTCGCCCTCCCATTCGTCACAACACTTACGTTTTCCGACAATTTCAATATTCCGATAAATTTACAAGTCTCAAATCCTAACACTTGTGAGTTCTTACTTACGTTCTTAAAACATGTCCTGCAATTACGGGGTGTAACAGGTATGGCGGGGCACTGTCCCGTCATAGTTGTGGTTAAATTCTTAGAGGTCTGTAGTACTGTTGTGGGCAGGGTTTGTAAAGGATATAACTGTTCAGGTATATATATGCAGAAAGGTAACCGTTTTGGTTAGCCTGTTTCTTATTTTATCTTGTTTCATGTTTAGGTTTTTATTTCTGTTGATTTTCTCTGATGTTGTATCACTAGGGTGCCCGGGGTAAGGCACCAGTCGCGGGCCCGAGGTCGGGTCGTGACATTATCGTCTTACGTACGTTCTCTTATTCTTCTGTTGGAACTACGGGGTGTAACAACCAGACCCCGGGCCCGTGACTGGTACCCCACATGGGCACCCCCTCTTTTGCCATCATATCACATATAAAACATAGGCCAATAAAAAAACCGAAGAAACTGTATGAATAGCAACAAGGCGAGCCGGTGAGGCTGCCACTATATAAACAACGGGTACACCTCAGCAATACAGTTATACATCAGGATAATAATTAATACAACTCTCGTAAGACCAACCCACATATGAATACATACCTCTAAGAATTTGGACACCTAACTTTGACGGGACAGGGCCCCGCCATACCCCTGAATGTACAAAAACCTACCATACCAGGGATCCGTACCAAAAGATAAGCCTCCGTAGTAATGGAGCTTTTTCCCAAAAAATTAACAGAGATCCTAGGAGCGAGGATCACCAACCTGTGTATCTACACCTGCGGCATGAAACGCAGCCCCCCGAGGAAAGGAGGTCAGTACGAAAAATGTACCAAGTATGTGAAACTGAAAGTATTGCACTGAAATCATAATAGTCCAAAATAAAGCAGGAGACATGTATGATAACCAAAATAACAGTACAACTGTGCCTTATCAATATGAAAGTAATGAGAGTCAATTCTTACCTTTTCAAAATATGCAAGTCATGCCAAAATCAGGGACTCCTGCCCTCAGAATATAATGTCACGGGACTCGAACCCGCACGAGTATAAATGGTGTCATGGGACTCGAACCCACGCACTGTACAAATGGTAACCTGGGGTTTAAACCCACATCATGGAGAGCTAATCCATAGAATGATACAATGTCATGGGACTCGAACCCACCATACATCGAGAGATGGTCCATGGAATGATATGATATCATGGGACTCGAACCCACCATACATTGAGAGATAGTCCATGAAATGATATGATGTCATGGGACTCGAACCCACCATACATCGATAATGTTACCGCCCCTTTTGTGAGGGACACGGTGATATAGGAATACAAAACTTGCACGAAAGGCTATCATGAGCAAACATATGCAAGTTAAAATACTTCTTGACTCTCATTAAAACACGTAGAATTAACTATCATTTTATAAACTCAAGGCATTTTCATTTCATGTAAAATAAGGACTTGTACCCCAAAAGTACTACGTACATCTATTCTTTATAAAGAGAATCATTTCATGCAATATTAGGGACTTGAACCCCAAAGTACTACGTACACTCATTATTTTTAAAAAGAATCCTTTAGTGTAATAAACCCCAAGATACTAACACTCGTAGTATCAAGGCACTTCCTCTTTTAAAATCAAGTTACTACACTTTTTAAATTCAACTCAAGGCTTTAAAATCAAGTAACTTCTACTTCCAACATTAAGGCACTTATTCTTTCAAATCAAGTAACTCATCCTTTTCCAATAAAGTCACTCCTATATTTTAAAATCAAGTACTATAATGAATCTAATATCATTTAAAACATGTATGTCCACCGTACTACACATTTTATAAGGTTCATGCTCAAAGAAAAATAGGAAGAGTTCCACATACCTCTTCGGCTTAATCCACATGCCAAGTAGAATGTGACACCCGTAGTACTCCAACCTAAAATGACAATAGCATTTCTATCAACTTCAAGCTTTTTAAGGTAGATTAATACCAAGTAAGGGTCTCTTATTCTATGGAAAATTGGGCAGCACTTCCCCTGTTTATACGTACTTTTCCACCTTTTGCAAGGCCCGAATTCAACAACAAAACAAGCCCCATTTAAGGCACAACCAAAACAGCAACCAAAGGGGATTACACGCCAACTTGACGTGTAAAATTCTGCCCCACAATCATATAAAAGCAGTCCATAATAAATCGACATTAAGGTTACAATGTGAAGCCTTTAACACCCTTATTCCTTAGGACTTTCATTAGCCATTTTACCACATTAAACATGCAAGTTGGTGGCTGATTTTCGAGCATATATATACGTCTAAAACAGTCCAATTCTCATTTCAACATGTGATATAAATCATATAAACTATCGACAACAATATTTCCTTCATTATATAACATGCAACAAGTGAAAATAACCACAACAAGACCAACGAATCTCAATGGTCGAAACTGCCATGTTTCGGCCCCAACATCCAATATTGTCCAAACCTTTTTTAATCTTCATTCTTTTTAGTACAAACTCATTTATACATTACTACAACATGTAATCTTCAATTACTTCAAGAGGAAAAATAATCCTTACCTCAAATATGCACAAAACAGTCCAAGCTAAAGTCGGTCCTTAGGTTAGTCTTAATTCCTATTCTTCAAGTTCCAATCACATATATGGATCCCTTAGAAAATCCATCACAAAATATCTAGATATTTTTCAATTCTCTTACAAACGAAGGGCCTCGCGAAATTGTGAAATTTTGACGGACCCTATATTATTAGATCTGATCTTTCATAATCATATACTAATCCCACAAATCAAATTTGAGAATCAAATTCCAAGTTATTAACTTCTTTTTTTCACAACGTTCCAAAATTATTCCTTAAGAAAAAGAAACTTTTCTTTCGCTCTAAAATTCAAATTTAATTTCCTTACATACGTTCTCATATCATTTCCTTGGAAATACGGGGTGTAACAAAAAGAGTGTGGGCCCCCGCAAATCTCACAATTAACCGACATCTGGACTGCATTTACAGACATAGTGTTCTGCTGCAACTTCTTTGTCAAAAGGGCCATGTTACACCCCGTAATTTCAGGACATGTATATAAGAACGTACGTAAGAAATCAGGACGTTACGATTTGAGACTTGTAGAATTTATCGAAATTATGGAAATGTCGGGAAACGAAATATTACGACGAATGGAAGGGTGACACGTGTCACCCCATTGCATGGTCTTGGTCGAAATGGACAAAGGGTAAAATGGTCAAATGACCAAGGCAAGATGATCAAGTCTTGACAAGCCAAGGCTTGACATTGTTGACCAAGTCAATGAGCCCACGTGACTAGATATTTAAATCTTATTCATCCAAACCCCACAAGTGTTTTAATCTTGACCCTCCATTTAATTATACATTCATCTTTGTAGCAAGACAAGTCTCAACACTTAGAATTTTTTTCAAGAACTTAGGTGCCACATTTGAGAGCTCTCGGCTAAGCTCTTGGAAAATAAGAAAATTCTTCAATCTTGTTCCATAATTTACAATACTTAAACCCAAGGTTCCTAGGTGTATTATAAGGTTATCTCAATACAAAGATCCCGGAAAAGCTACGTTTTTACATTAGTCGCAAGATAAAAACCTAAGTTGTTTTCATAAGTTTTGTTTGGAAATTGAATGGAAGTTGTTTATGAACTTCTAAGGGCTTCAAATAGCGGATTGGAGCGTGAAGGAAAGGAGCTAAGTTGCTAAGGAGCAACTTTGAATCTTGGAGTTATTTTTGGGCTTATCAAAGTAACAATCTTGTTGTCTTAGTGATTAAAGATTTCATGTTGTTGTAGTTATATATATTAACAAGCTTGAGATATATGTCACACCTCGAACCCCGGGCCCGTGACTGGTGCCCTACCTGGGCACCCTTCTACCTTAACAACACAAGTAAACTGCGGAAATTAAATAGCTCTTTTTTTTTTAAAACCAATCGTGCGTGCAAGGGCGAAGCCGACAAGGCTGCCATGTAATATACATAACAAAAGACACTACACCGTACATGAGTCCAATCCCACGTATGAATACAGACCTCTAAGAGTTTAACTGAAATATGACGGGACAAGGCCCCGCCGTACCCCATAATCGTACAAAGCACATCTTGAAGGAACTATACCAAAAGATAAACTCGACGAGAAGGAGCTATCCAAAACTACGGCAGGGTCCTACACCTGCCGATCACCAAACATCGTACCTAAACCTGCGGCATGAACGCAGCCCCCCGAAGGAGGTCAGTACGAAGAATGTACCAAGTATGTGAACTGAAAAATACTGTAACAAAATCATAACAGTCTAACAAAACAGGAGACATGTATGATAATCAAATTACAGTACACCATACATAAACATCATATCAAGTCGTGGGCCTTACGCTCAAAGTCATTACTACAAACATAACCATGAGTCTCACGCCCATAATATCAATCATGCCCGTGGAATCCTTCCTCACTGCCGGCAGTCCATGATATAATATAACGCCAATAGGCATACAGGAACACCAAGTCCCACCGGTGGTATAGCGTCTTGGGGGTTTACCCCTCACTTATACTCTTACCTTGGAGAAGGTGGTAAAACAGGTGGTATAGCATCTTGGGGGTTTACCCCTCACTTATACTCTTACCCTGGAGAAAGTGGTATAACGTCTTGGGGCTTGCCCCTCATTTATACTCTTACCCTATCTCAACCGGCCGTCAAACAACACATAAAGCAGGTGGTACAGCGTCTTGGGGGTTTACCCCTCACTAATACTCTTACCCTGGAGGAGGTGGTATAACGTCTTGGGGCTTGCCCCTCATTTATACTGTTATACCTCGTATTTCCAGAGTATGTACGTAAGGACGTACGTACAAAAGTTTAGCCTTAGTTAGGCACTTTGGACGAAAAGTTTGTGCACAACTCACTAAAAGAATCATTTTTTGACGAAACGTTTTACTAAACTCGCGTAGGGTAAATTCCGGCTATGTCATTTATAATTTTTGCGGATTTTTCCGAGAGACGAAACATTTTGGACCAACGGGAGGGTGACACTTGTCACCCTCATTGGACGGCAACTTGAGGCTTGGATTGGCACGTTTTTTGTGCCTTTGTACAAGTCAAGGAGTTGGTAGGATATTTGTGTAGTAGATGGATAAGGACACTTGCCTAAATCTCCACCTTACACTTGCCTAGCACTTGGCTTCATCTTGGCCATTGGTTGGCCATTTCTTGACCTATAAATACCCCCCTTAAGATGAAGAGTTCTTCATCCACAAATCACTCTCCAATCTTGAAAATTCTTCCCCCTCTCTTGAAGTGTTTTCGTCCAACACTCCCCCCTCCCCTTGAGAAAGCCTTGGCCGAAGCACCCCCCCCACTCTAGCCTAGTAGTCCTAGCCGAAACCTACCCCCCCTCCCTTGGTAGAAATATTGTTTTCCAAGTATAGTTACTACTCTTAAATACCCTAGCCCAAATCCCTTAGTACTTAGTAGAAGTTGTGAAGAACTTCTAAGGGTTCGTGGAGCTATTGGAGCGTACAAGTTAGGAGCTAAACCTTGCTCAGGAGCGACATTTAACTTGGATAATTTTGGGCTTATCGAGGTAAATACTCTTGTCCTTCTATTGTAATTGGATATTACATATAAGAATAGTATAGACTTGAGTATAAGATACACTGAAGGATATTAAAGAATAGAATTGAACTGTTATCACAGTAGAAGGGTTTAAAAGAAGAATAATTGAACTATACTTACTTAGGACTGTTTTCACAGTAGACTTGAGTAGCTCGACGGGTAGGGAAGTGCTGCCCGATTTTCCGTAGAATAGAGGACCCTCTACTTAGAACTGTTTACAGACTAGTCTAGACGTTGATAGACGTATTTGACTATTATAGGCTGATTCTCTGCGCGCGACATATTCGACTTGGCAGGTGGATTTCGCCGAGAAGGTATGTGATTCTTCCTATACTCTTGAGCATGATATTTTAAATATATATATAGTACGGTGAGCGTGCAGTGTTAACTGAATAATAATTACGGCAATGTCTTTTGACTTAAGCCTGAATAATAACTACGGCAATGTCTTTTGACTTAAGCCTGAATAATAAAGATCTTGAAGCATTTCAAAAGAATACTGAATCCTTTTTTTAACAGAAGAGAAACAGTTGGTTTTTAAACAAAAGCTTAAGAGTTATACTAGCTTTATGGGAAGTTAGGTATAAAAACTTAAGAAAGATAAAAATAACTGTTTACTTATTTGCTTATAAAAACCTTGTATTGATTTCTGTAAGGTGTAGTAAGATTGATTGATAAATAGACATATTATGATGCTACGTGTGTTAGTGTCTTGTGATGTTGTGAAAGGGGGTCATTCTTGTTGTGCTTACGTTTCTAAGCGGTAAGTCGGTTATCTTGTTATTATATCACCTACCCTCGACTTGTTATACAGGGCTTGCCACCCTTGATGCGGTCTATACGGCCTATGCGGTCTGTGAGACTATCGCGAGTGCGGGAGTTCCACGATTGATCATTCCGGTGTTTTAGCCCGACGCGAGATGCCCTATGCGGTCTGTGTGACTATGCGGTCTATTGAGACTATGCGGACTGCGGGAGTCCAGGAGGGTACCGGGGTTAGCTACCCCCGATGCGAGGAATACCTCATGCGGGTCTGTGTGTGACCTATGCGGACTGCGGAAGTCCAGGACTAGGCTCGCATAATGATACTATGGGCGATCGGCCTTGCTTCGATCATTCGCGGCCTAGGAAAGACCAGTTACATTATATCTATTTTGCTCTTGTTTATGTTGTGGCACTATGTGCAGTTAAACTGGTTGTATTTACAAATGGCTTTAAATACTTGGATTTTACTTGATGCTACGCTTTCACATACTTAGTACCTATTATGCGACCTCGCCCGGCTGCGTTCATGCCGCAGGTAAGGGCAAGCAGGTGCTAGATCCACATCCTTAGGATCTCTTTGCTTTGGTGTCAGGAGCTCCATCTTCTCCGGAGGCTCGACTTTTGGGTATGATCTCCCTGTTATTGTATATAGTTTTGTACATTCAGGGTATGGCGGGGCCCTGTCCCGCCATAGTTGTTTATCTTCTTAGAGGTCTGTAGTCCTATTGTACAGTTGGGATGTAACTGCAAAACTATGTTTATATATATATGCCGAAAGGCGACATTTCTCACATAAAACTGTGTCTCATTTTACAACTGTTTCATGTCTTGTTTTTATATTCCGCTGATTACTCTGATGTATGACTACTTGGGTGCCCGGGTTAGGCACCAGTCACGGGCCCCGGAATGGGTCGTGACAAAAGTGGTATCAGAGCAGTTAATCCTCGGAAAGTGGCTACATACCGTATCTAGTAGTCTTGATTATCGGTGTGTTGTGCACCACACCAATAATCAGGAGGCTATAGGATATTTAGGATTGGTTTCCATTCTTCTCACTCTGAGATCGTGCCTTAGAGCTGTGTTATAAGTTGGACCCCGCTAACGTATTCCTTTTCTGTAACAGTTATGCCTCCACGTAAGGCAACCCGGGCCCAGAAGAGCAAGGCAGCCGAGGGAGCTGCTAGTAGGACACCGAGAGTCACGAGGGCACAGGCCCAGTTCTTACCCGAGGCGATACCTCAGACGGCGAGTTCCATGACGCCGCCGGCCCGGCGAGACCACAGCACACACCTCGTCCCACGGCTGGGGCGGAGGAGTTAGGTACAAGGAGATGCTTGACTATTGGCGGGATCGTGGCCAAACATGAGGACAGTGGATGCGATTCGATTCCAGCCCAGTAGTACCCGTGGTTCACCCGAGGGCAGATAGTTTGAGGCTACGGGACTTCCTGAGTTGTAGCCCGCCAGAGTTTTACGGGTCGAGGCCGGAGGATGATCCGCAGGAGTTCATCCGTCAGCTACAGAGGATTATGAGAGTGATCAGGGCGTCGGATACCGAGTCCGTGATCTTCGGTTCACATCGGCTGCGTGATACCGCAGTCGATTGGTTTGATTCGTGGGAGTTATCCCGGGGAGAGCACGCGTCCCCAGCTACTTGGGATGAGTTCTCGGAGGCTTTTCTCACTCACTTCTTGCCTCCACAGATGAGGAGGGCACGGGCCGACAGATTTTTGCTGCTGAGACAGAGAGGGCGCACAGTTAGGGAGTACAATGTCGAGTTCGATTCTTTGGCTCGATATGTCCCTGCATTGGTAGCGGATATGGAGGACAGGGTGCATCGCTATGTCACCGGGCTAGATGATTATATGGCCGAGTCTTGTGCGGGTGTGGCTCTTCAGCCAGGCATGGACATTACCCGTATGCAGGCTCATGCACTTGGATGCGAGGAGCGCAGAGACCGACGAGTCGACAGATATCAGCATCAGAAGAAGGCCAAGACGGCCGGTTCTTTTGGTAGTTCTCGGGGTGGACGACCTCAGCAGCAGTCTAGATTTGCACCCCAGCCAGCTCAGAGCACTCCCACATCATTGTCAGTACAGCCAGAGTATTCAGGGCGTGTCGGGCCGGGACTTGGATTTCGTGGTAGGAGTGCTAACCGATCGAGGTCCGCTCGGTGTGTCCGTTGTGGTAGATTCCATTCAGGAGTCGTAGTACTACTCGGTAGCTTGCTATACTTGTGGCCCAGTGGTCATTTTGCGAGGGCTTGTCCGGCCGGCGCGCGGTGGTAGGGCTCACCTACGGATCTCTTGCGGCTCATCGCCTCCTCTGATTACTCGCCGGGTGGTACTCATGGGCGGCCAGTCGCGGCAGGTCGTGGCGCGGGTCCCAGTTCTAGCGGTCCTCAGAACCGCATTTATGTCTTGTCCAGCCGGCAGGACCAGGAGGCCTCACCTGATGTCGTCACAGGTACCTTATCAGTCTCCGATTATGATGTGTATGCCTTGATAGATTCGGGTTCTACTCTGTCCTATATATCTCCCCTTGTTGCTAGTAGGATAGGGATAGAGCCTGAGTCCATAGACCCTTTCGAGGTAGCTACGCGATGGTGATTCGGTGGTAGCTCGGCGGGTATATAGAGCTTGTCCAGTGACCATATACAGTCGTCAGACCCTAGCCGACTAGATAGAGTTGGATATGACTGATTTCGACGTGATCATGGGTATGGATTGGCTAGCTTCTTGCTACGCCCATGTAGATTGCAGGGAGAGAGTAGTACGGTTCCAGTTTCCTGAGGAGCCGGTTGTCGAGTGGGAGGGGAATACTGTATCGCCGAGGGGTAGGTTTATTTCCTACCTCAAGGCTAGGAAGATGGTGCAGAAGGGGTACATCTACCATCTCGTTCGGGTGTTTGATACTGAGGCTGCATGCGATTTCTAGTCAGTTCGATGAGTCGAGAGTTCCCGACGTGTTTCGGGCGACCTCGGGTATTCCTCCGAGAGGAGATAGAGTTTTGTATCGATGTCTTGCGGACACTCGGCTATTTCCATTCCGCCATACAGAATGGCACCGCCGAGTTGAGAGAGTTGAAGGATCACCGAGAGATTTCTTTGGAGAAGCGGCTTCATCGGACCTAGTGTTTCTCCACAGGGAGCGCGGTGTGTTCGTGAAGAAGAAGGGCGGGACGCTGCGCGTAATGTGTTGATCTGACGGTGAACAAGGTGACCATTAAACGAATACCCTTCCCGGGATTGATGATTTGTTCGACCAGTGCGAGTGCGAGATGTTTCTCAAGATTGATCGCGATCGGGCTATCATCAGTGCAGTCGAGATGCTAATGTCCCTAGGGTGCATTCGGACCAGTGCGGGCATTATGAGTTCAAGGTCATGTCTTTTGGGTTGACCAATGCTCCGGCGGTATTCATGGATTTGATGAACCGAGTGTTCAAACCATTTTTGGACACGTTTGTGATAGTGTTCATCGATGATATCTTGGTTTATTCTCGCTCAGAGCAGGAGCATGCGGAGCATTTGAGGACTGTGCTGAGAGTTCTCCAGGACCAGCAGTTATACGCCAAGTTTTCCAAATGTGAGTTTTGGTTAACTTCGGTGGCTTTTCTTGGGCATATTGTCGGGGCTGATGGTATTCGGGTGGATACGGCCAAGATCGAGGCAGTCAGGAGTTGGCCTCGACCTACTACTCCGACAGAGGTTCGCAGTTTTCTGGGCCTTGCAGGTTATTATCGGCGGTTCGTAGAGAAGTTTGCTTCTATCTCTGCCCCATTGACTAGGCTGACTCGAGGCGGCTAAGTTTGATGGTGATGCTTGTGGCGGGGTTTCGATTCTTGAAGGAGATCGACGACGCCGTTCTTACCCTTCTAGAGGGTCCAGACGGTTATGTCGTGTATTGTGATGCGTCAGGCATCGGGTTGGGATGTGTGTTGATGCAGCAGGGCAAGGTTATAGCGTATGCATCCCGACAGCTGAAGAAACACGAGAGGAACTACCCCACCCATGATTTGGAGTTGGCAGCGGTGATTCACGCCTTGAAGATCTGGAGGCACTATTTGTATGGGGTTCATGTGGATATTTATACAGACCACAAGAGCCTCCAGTATATCTTCAGCCAGAGAGAGCTGAACTTACGACAGAGACGGTGGTTAGAGCTGCTCAAGGATTATGATGTTGACATCCTGTACCACCCGGGGAAGGCCAATGTTGTGGCAGATGCCCTTAGTCGTAGGTCGATGGGTAGCCTATCAGATGTGCAGCCGGAGAGGAGGGGCATGGTTCGTGATTTGCATCAGTTAGCGAGCCTTGGTGTCCGTTTGATTGATTCTGATAGCAGTGGGGTTCGAGTTCGAGAGGTTGCCGAGTCTTCCATCGTCGAGGAGGTGAAGAGGCAACAGTTTGAGGATCCGGTTTTGATTCGGTATCGTGATACGGCTCTTCGTGAGGAAGCGGTCCTTTGAGTGGCACGATGGGGTGCTAAGGTTTGAGGCGAGTTGTGTGTTCCAGATGTTTCAAAGACTTCGCAACGAGTTCTTGGGAAGCACACGCGCGCGTTACTCTATCCATCGAGTCGACCAAGATGTACCACGACCTTATATCTGTGTATTGGTGGGATGGCTTGAAGAGGGACGTTGCAGAGTTCGTAGCTCAGTGCCCGTGTTGTCAGCAGGTGAAGGTAGAGCACCAGAGGCCTGGTGGTTTGTTGCAGACGATAGAGATCCCGACCTGGAAGTGGGAGGTGATCAACATGGACTTTATCACAGGATTACCTCGCACTCAGAGGAGACATGATTCTATATGGGTTATCGTCGACGGTGACAAAAATCAGCCCACTTTCTTCCCGTCAGACGACTTTTCGGTGAGGATTATGCGGACTTTACATCAGAGATCGCCGATCGCATGGAGTCCCTATTTCGATCATATCGCATGAGGAGCCGGTTTACGGCTAACTTCGGAGGTCTTTCGGAAGGTTTAGGGACGCAGTGAGCACGAGTAATCGCATTCCATCCACAGACAGACGGACAAGCAGAGCGCACTATCCAGACTCTTGAGGATATGCTGCGAGCATGTGTTATCGACTTCAGGGGTAGCTGGGAGGATCATTTACCTCTAGTTGAGTTTGCATATAATAATAGCTACCACTCGGTATCTGAGATGGCGCCTTATGAGGCCTTGTATGGGAGGAAGTGCAGATCGCCGATAGGCTGGTTCGATGTGGGCGAGTGCGATTGGTGGGACGATTTGGTGCGTGAGCGATGGATAAGGTGAAACTTATCCAGGAGAGGTTGCTGACAGCTCAGAGTCGACAGAAGTCATATGCAGATCATCGTCGTCGACATCTGGAGTTCGAGGTTGATGATTGGGTTTTCCTGAAGGTGTCACCCATGAAGGGTGTGATGAGATTCGGGAAGAAAGGGAACTTCGGCCAAGGTACATTGGGCCGTATCAGATTATCCGCAGGGTAGGCAAGGTTGCCTATGAGTTGGATCTGCCGTCCGATCTGGAGGCAGTGCATCCGGTTTTTCACGTTTCTATGTTGAGGAGATGTATCGGGGATCCATCTAGGGTACACCCGATTGACGATGTCCAGGTGACCGAGGGGTTATCGTATGAGGAAATTCCCATAGCGATAATCGATCGTCAGGTTAGGCGTCTGCGGACCAAGGACGTGGCTTCCGTCAAAGTATTGTGGCGGAACGAGCTCAGGGAGGAGATGACGTGGGAAGCAGAGGAGGACATGAGGCAGAGGTATCCTCACTTATTCCCCACACCTCCAGGTAACTTACTTTCCTACTTGTAAATTTTCATTGCCATATTTGCTTAAGTGTTATATTGTGGCCATGTGTGGCACTTGCAAACTGTTAAGTTGTGAGGTACTTTATCGTTAACTGTCTTGGGAAGGAACATTCGGGACGAATGTTTCTAAGGAGGGGAGAATGTTATACCCCGTATTTCCAGAGTATGTACAAAAGGACGTACGTACAAAAGTTTAGCCTTAGTTAGGCACTTTGGACAAAAAGTTTGTGCACAACTCACTAAAAGAATTGTTTTTCGACGAAACGTTTTACTAAACTAGCGTAGGGTAAATTCCGGCTATGTCATTTATAATTTTTGCGGATTTTTCCGAGAGACGAAACATTTTGGACCAACGGGAGGGTGACACTTGTCACCCTCATTGGACGGCAACTTGAGACTTGGATTGGCACGTTTTTTGTGCCTTTGCACAAGTCAAGGAGTTGGTAGGATATTTGTGTAGTAGATGGATAAGGACACTTGCCTAAATCTCCACCTTACACTTGCCTATAACTTGGCTTCATCTTGGCCATTGGTTGGCCATTTCTTGACCTATAAATACCCCCCTTAAGATGAAGAGTTCTTCATCCACAAATCACTCTCCAAGTCTTGAAAATTCTTCCCCCTCTCTTGAAGTGTTTTCGTCCAACACTCCCCCCTCCTCTTGAGAAAGCCTTGGCCGAAACACCACCCCCCCTCTAGCCTAGTAGTCCTAGCCGAAACCTACTCCCCCTCCCTTGGTAGAAATGTTGTCTTCCAAGTATAGTTACTACTCCTAAATACCCTAGCCCAAATCCCTTAGTACTTAGTAGAAGTTGTGAAGAACTTCTAAGGGTTCGTGGAGCTATCTGTTTATATACCAGTATTTCGGAGTATGCGTAAGGAGTACGACAAAGTTTAGCCTTAAAGAGTAGGCCAAGTTCGAAATTGTGCACAACTCGCTTAAAGAATCGTTTTCCGACGAAACGTTTCCACAGCTTTCGTAGGGAAAATTCCGGCTATGCCATTACTAATTTTTGCGGATTTTTTCGAGAGACGAAACATTTTGGACCAACGGGAGGGCGACACTTGGCACCCTCCCATTGATGGATTTGAATCGTCCATTGGACGAAAATAGAGAAGGTTGGGCACGTTTTTTGTGCCTTGCACAAAGTCGAGAGTTGGTAGGATATTTGTGTTTAGTTAATCCTCACCCTACACTTGCCTTGCACTTGTCTTCATCTTGGCCATTGGTTGGCCAAGGCTTGAGCTATAAATACCCCCCTTTAGATGAAGAATTCTTCATCCACAAAGTTCTCTTCCAAGTCGAAAAATCCTCTCCTCTCCCTTGAACCATTTCGTCCAAACCCCATTCCCCCCCCTCTAGCCTAGTAGTTTGGCCGAGTCACACCCCTCCCCTAGCCATAACCTACCCCCCCTCCCTTGGTAGAAAAGTTGTCTTCTTGTATTGTTATAATGCCCAAAATACCCTAGCCCAAATACCTTAGTACTTAGTAGAAGTTGTGAAGAACTTCTAAGGTTTCCTTGGAGCATACAACTTAGGAGCAAAACCTTGCTCAGGCGCGACTTTATCTAGGATATTATTGGGCTTACCGAGGTAACTAATCCTAACCCTCTTTTGAATTAGAGAATACTTACATTTGTAGTATAAGAATAAGTATAAATACTTAGAAGAATATCACAGAATAGAATTGAACTGTTACCACAGTAGGAGGTTTAAAGAAGAATAATCAAATCAGATTTACCTAGGACTGTTTTCACTGATGAACTTATATAACTCACGGGTAGGGAAGTGCTGCCCGACTTTCCGTAGAATTGTGAACCCTCTGCTTAGAATGACCTTGAGTAGTCTTTGATAGATATCTGTGACTATTATAGGTGACTCTCTGGCGACATATTCACTCGGCGGTGGTTTATTTGAGAAGGTATGTGATTCTTCCTAAAGCATGATATTTTACAATATATATAGTACGGTGAGCGTACATGTGTTAACTAAAATATAACTACGGCAATGTCTTTGACTTAAGCTGAATAATACTTACGGCAATGCCTCGCTTAAGCCCGAATAACACTT
The DNA here is from genome assembly GCA_029844215.1 of Przewalskia tangutica. Lineage (NCBI taxonomy): Eukaryota > Viridiplantae > Streptophyta > Magnoliopsida > Solanales > Solanaceae > Przewalskia > Przewalskia tangutica. The sequence goes on along the minus strand of CM056725.1, from coordinate 39,414,486 downwards.
ACGGAATGCCTCACGGCTTAAGCTTTGAATAATAAAAATCAAAACATTTCATAAGAATCTTGAATCATTTTTAATGTAAGAGAACTAACTGGTTTTTAAAACAGAAGCTTAAGAGTTATACTAGCTTTATGGGAAGTTAAGTATAACCACTTAAGTGATAAAAGAAACAAGTTTGCCTATGTGTTTATAACAGACTTATGTTGAATTGTGAAAAGAATAATAAGATGGTTTGATAAGTAGACATGATATGATGCTATGTGTGTTAGTATCTTGTAACGTTTGTATAAAAGAGTATTCTTGTTGTGCTTATGTTGTTATGTTAGTGTACCATCACTCACCTCTTGAGATGATACCGGGGGTTAAGCTGCCCTCCGATGCGGGGTAGACTCAGGCGGTCTGGGACCATGATTCGAGAATACCTCATGCGGGTCCAGGGGGCCTATGCGGAACTACGAGAGTTCCAGGTTAGTATGCGGGGTTATGCCTCATGCGGTCTATGTGGCCATGCGGACAACGAGTCCAGGACGATGCCGAGGAGTAGCTACCCTCGATGCGGGGTTATACCTCATGCGGGCCCATGTGAGTGGCCTATGCGGACTCCGGGAGTCCAGGATTAGGCTTGCAGAGTGATAATACGGGCGAGTGGCCCTGCTTCGAATCATTCGCAGCCTAGAAATGACCTATTACAGTTTACCTATTGTTGCTCTTGTTTGTGATGTGTATATGCGGTTCCTTGATTGCTTCATACATATTTGTAAATCGGTTTTAAAAAGTGTTATGATTTCATTTAAGTACTTTACGCTTTCACATACTTAGTACTGTTGTCGACCTCCTTGGGCTGCGTTCATGCCGCGGTAAGGCGGCAGTGCTAGATCCACACTCTTTTTATCTCTCCGTTGGTGTCGGGAGCTCCATCTTCTCCGGAGGCTCTACTTTTGGGTATGATCTCCCTGTTGTAGATAGTTTTGTACGATCGGGTATGGCGGGCCACTGTCCGCCATAGTTGTATTTTCCTTAGGTGCTGTAGTCATGTTGCATGCGATTGTCGGATGTAACTGCTAAACCTTGTTTATATATATGCCGAAAGGCGACGTTTGTTCACATAAACTGTGTCTTATTTTATAAACTGTTTCATGTCTTGTTTTATATTTCCGCTGATTACTCTGATGTATGACTACTTGGGTGCCCCGGTAAGGCACCAGTTACGGGCCTCGGAATGGGTCGTGACAGGAGCGTACAAGTTAGGAGCTAAACCTTGCTCAGGAGCGACATTTAACTTGGATAATTTTGGGCTTATCGAGGTAAATACTCTTGTCCTTCTATTGTAATTGGATATTGCATATAAGAATAGTATAGACTTGAGTATAAGATACACTGAAGGATATTAAAGAATAGAATTGAACTGTTATCACAGTAGAAGGGTTTAAAAGAGGAATAATTGAACTATACTTACTTAGGACTGTTTTCACAGTAGACTTGAGTAGCTCACCGGGTAGGGAAGTGCTGCCCGATTTTCCGTAGAATAGAGGACCCTCTACTTAGAACTGTTTACAGAATAGTCTAGACGTTGATAGACGTATTTGACTATTATAGGCTGATTCTCTGCGCGCGACATATTCGACTTGGCAGGTGGATTTCGCCGAGAAGGTATGTGATTCTTCCTATACTCTTGAGCATGATATTTTTATATATATATAGTACGGTAGACGTACGAGTGTTAACTGAATAATAATTACGGCAATGTCTTTTGACTTAAGCCTGAATAATAACTACGGCAATGTCTTTTGACTTAAGCCTGAATAATAAAGATCTTGAAGCATTTCAAAAGAATACTGAATCCTTTTTTAATGTAAGAGAAACAATTGGTTTTAAACAAAAGCTTAAGAGTTATACTAGCTTTATGGGAAGTTAGGTATAACAACTTAAGAAAGATAAAAAGAATCATTTACTTATTTGCTTATAAAAACCTTGTATTGATTTAAGGTGTAGTAAGATTGATTGATAAATAGACATATTATGATGCTACGTGTGTTAGTGTCTTGTGATGTTGTGAAAGGGGTCATTCTCGTTGTGCTTACGTTGCTAGACGGTAAGTCAGTTATACTGTTATTATATCACCTACCCCCTTGACTGGTTATACCGAGGGCTTGCCACCCTTGATGCGGGTCTATACGGCCTATGCGGTCTGTGAGACTATGCGGAGCTGCGGGAGTTCCAGGATTGATCATTCCGGGTGTTTTAGCCCGATGCGGGGGATGCCCTATGCGGTCTGTGTGACTATGCGGTCTATTGAGACTATGCGGTGCGAGAGTCGAGGAGAATGCAGGGGTTAGCTACCCCCGATGCGAGGAATACCTCATGCGGGTCTGTGTGTGACCTATGCGGACTGCGGGAAGTCCAGGACTAGGCTCGCATAATGATACTATGGGCGATCGACCTTGCTTCAATCATTCGCGGCCTAGGAAAGACCAGTTACATTATATCTATTTTGCTCTTGTTTATGTTGTGGCACTATGTGCAGTTAAACTGGTTGTATTTACAAATGGCTTTAAATACTTTGATTTTACTTCAGTACTTTACAGTTTCACATACTTAGTACCTGTTGTACTGACCTCCTTCGGGGGGCTGCGTTCATGCCGCAGGTAAGGGCAAGCAGGTGCTAGATCCACATCCTTAGGATCTCTTTGCTTTGGTGTCAGGAGCTCCATCTTCTCCGGAGGCTCGACTTTTGGGTATGATCTCCCTGTTATTGTATATAGTTTTGTACATTCAGGGTATGGCGGGGCCCTGTCCCGCCATAGTTGTTTATCTTCTTAGAGGTCTGTAGTCCTATTGTACAGTTGGGATGTAACTGCAAAACTATGTTTATATATATATGCCGAAAGGCGACATTTCTCACATAAAACTGTGTCTCATTTTACAACTGTTTCATGTCTTGTTTTTATATTCCGCTGATTACTCTGATGTATGACTACTTGGGTGCCCGGGTTAGGCACCAGTCACGGGCCCCAGAACGGGTCGTGACATATACTCTTACCCTATCTCGACCGACCATCAAACAAGACATAAGCACTACCATGTCTTTTATAAAAATCCGGGAATTTAACCCAGTACTACAAATAGCGGAAGCATACCCGTGGAATCCCACATCACTGTCGGTACGTCCAAGTAACTTACAACAAGACAGCCGGCCCTCCAACCGAGAGTCGCGGCAACGTAATAAAACATAATACTTGCCCTCAAAGTCTATCACCAGCACACATAGGCTAATTCTCCATTAACCAAGCCAAAGTACTTATCAAGGCACACATAGAATAATTCTCATTTAACAAGCCAAAATACTTATCAGGGCACAAATAGAATAATTCTCATTTAACAAGCCAAAGTACTTATCAGGGCACACATAGAATAATTCTCATTTAACAAGCCAAAGTACTTATCAGGGCACAAATAGAATAATTCTCATTTAACAAGTCAAAGTACTTATCAGGGCACAAATAGAATAATTCTCATTTAACAAGCCAAAGTACTTATCAGGGCACAAATAGAATAATTCTCATTTAACAAGCCAAAGTACTTATCAGGGCACAAATAGAATAATTCCCATTTAACAAGCCAACGTACTTATCAGGGCACAAATAGAATAATTCTCATTTAACAAGCCAAAGTACTTATCAGGGCACAAATAGAATAATTCTCATTTAACAAGCCAAAGTACTTATCAGGGCACAAATAGAATAATTCTCATTTAACAAGCCAAAGTACTACGTACGTACATTCTTTTCAAAAGACTCCTTTTTATGTAAAACCCCAAGATACTAACACCCGTAGTATCAAGGCATGTCTATTTTTCAAAGTAAGTTACTACATTTTTAGAAAACTCATTTCAAAGCTTGAAATCAAGTAACTTCAAATTTTCACAATCTAGGCAACTTATGCCCATTAATCAAAATAGACAACTTTCTTAACCTTCCATAAAGTCGTTATAACCAACTTCCCATAAAGCCGTTATAACCCTTTATGGTTTTAGACATATCCATTCCTTTTATAACCAAGAGACTTATACTTTAAAAACCAAGTATCATATACTTGCAAAACAAGTTCTTAACTTTCAAATTACTTCAAGTCTCTTAATATAAAGAAAACGAGTTTCTTCTACTTTTAAACTTCAAGTAACTCACCCCATTAAGACAAGTTACTTCTCTTAAACCATGCACCTTCTCCTCTTTTAAATCAAATAAGTAAATCACTCTTTTGACTCCCCTAAAGTCATTATAATGACCTTTAGGTTTTGGAACTAAGGCACTAGCCAAAAGATTTTGAAACCACTTCCTTTTCAAGACTCTATGTACTTTAAGTAAAATACTTTCACTTTTAAGAATCCAAACTTCACTAAGAAAATGGATTTTTTTACAACTTATAATTTAAACATCAAAGTACAATCAAGGAAGTACATAGAACAAATTCTATTCTAGGCAATCCAATTACAACCAAGGAATGGATCATTTAAGGAGTAGAACATACTTTCTTAATCTTAAGGAATCATGCTAGAAGAGGAGATAGTTCACATACCTTAATCTAACATGTTATATAGTCATAAACAACTTCAACAACTACAATTTCCTTCTTTATACAACATGCGACGACTAAAACTAATAATCGACTTGAATTGTAATCTTAAGGCTAACATGCTAGTTTTCGGATTAGGGTTCCAATAGTCAATATAATTATCCAAGTACATAATATATATCTCATGCTTGCTAATATCCATAGCTACAATCAATAAGTAAACTTAATTGCTAAAACGGCAAAATTTTATACCTTTCAAAGCCCTTAAAATTTCCAAGATTCAAAGTCGTGCCTTAGCAATTCTTAGCTCCTTTCCTTAAGTTCCAATCCGCTCCAAGCACTCCTTAGAGGCCTAATAAGAACCCATCTTCAAGTTCCAACTTCAAAGTTGAAGAACTCCTTTAGTTTCCGCCTTGCGACTAATACGAAAAAGCAATTTTTCCGAAATCTTTCTATTGAGATATCCTTACAACACCCTTAGGGACCTTGGGTTAAAGTCTTGTGGCTAATGGATCAAAAACTAAAATTTTTTGTGTGGGAATTTTGCAAACCCGAGAGGTCTCTTGAAGAACACAAATGTTCTCTAATTTTTCTAAGTGTAAATGAGCTAGTCTTGCACTAGTAGTAACCTTATAAAACACAATGGAGGGTTTAGATATCCACAAATGTAAGGTTAGGATGAGTTTCACTTTGATCAAGTCTAGGTGGACAAGTTGACTTGTCAACAATATCAAGCTTTGGAAGACTTATCTTCTACCATGGTCAATGACTATTTTGCCCTTACACAATTTCGACCAAGCCATGTGGAAGGAGTGCCACGTGTATCCCTCTCATCCATCCATAAAATTCCGTAACCCTCGTGGGCCCCACAAAAATGTAAAATTCCTCGGGTGGGCCCCACGTGACCAAATCCGTAAAAGTAAATTTCCATAAGGTTAAGAGTTCCATACTCTTCAAACAATGTATTTTGAGAATCCAATTCTCAACAACGAACATTTTTCCTTTCCGGCGTTCAGAACATTTTCCGTCGGAAAAACAATCCTTCCTTTCGTACTAATTTCCAAGTATTGATTCCTTACGTACATTCTCTTATACATGTCCTGGGCTTACGGGGTGTAACATTCTTCCCCCTTTAGAAACATTCGTCCTCGAATGTTCTTAGTCGGTTGTCAAGCTTTACCAGCTCTGGCATAAACTCTATACTATGCCTATCAATCAAAACTGCACAAGACCAACGATGCCACACATGGCCACCACAACATACGTAAACATAACAATGGACCTTCCATCCGTGGTTCCTTCTCACAAAACTCGAAGGTTACAGTCTTCCCAAACACGGGATCCTTAAAGGTTCCTTTCTTTCCTTACTTGTCATACTTTCTCGTACTTTCAAACTCATCTAGTACACGTACAAAATCTTCAAATTTTGTTTCTGTTCTCCAATCCTTGGAGTTACTATCCAAACTTAGCCATATTGTTACTTACTTTCCCGTTAAGGCTCTTCTCGGTCCTTACGACCTGATTAGGTGGAGCGTCCTGGCTAAACTCGTACAACGATTAACCCAACTTGGGCCTGGCCTCTTCGGGACCCTACCACATAACGGGACCATTTCTAACTGACATCACCCCATTCCATACTATCGGCTGACACGAAATGAGTCCATAACCCGACTCATCGTCACTTAACTTCTCATTCTTAGTCTGCAATAAATCTTTCTCTTATCTCAAGGTACTTCTCACCCTATCCTCCCATTCACTAGAGGTTCGTCCACATAAGCCAAAGTATTTCTCTTTGTAATCTTCCCTATCGGTCTAACATCATTGCGGGGTAATTCTGACTTGTGAACTCTACACAACTATAGTCTCAGTTCACTTTATCATTCTTGTCAACATTCTTAACTTTTCACTTTACTAATCAAAGTATCCCTACCTCTGGGGTACTATCACTTTACAACTCTTTCAATAAAGGGAAAACATATACGCTAGGGCAAAATCTGAATCTAACAATGCACGTATGATTCAAAAGAATCGAGATATACCTGTAACCGTAGGCGATGTTGCTTCTGATCTGTCGATGAGTCGCGTCATCTATGCGGTTCAAGGACCGCGAACTATAAACTCCACCACGACCTCTACCACGACCGTGACATCGAACACTTGTCTGGGAAGCCTTGTGGAGGAAAGGGAACCAACTACCGGCCTTATAGGCTGAGCCACCGCACCGGTGCTCCTTCTAAAAGGACTTACCCTCAGAATATGGCCCGGACGGCCACAATAAAAACAAACACCTGTGCCATAACGGCATTTCCCCGAATAACGCTTACCACATCTGGAACACTGAGGAATAAGTGGCCTCAACTGAGAAAATCCTCTGCTCCTCTGAGAACCTCGATCCCTGGAGCTTGGACCGGCTCTTAAATACCTTGTGGGGTCAAATCTCCCACCTGCGAGCTGCGGGGGTATGTACTGGGTAGGCTGGGACGAATATCTCACTCGCTGCTGAGGCAGCTCGTCCAAAAACTCACCGGAATAACCAACCGGTCTAGCCCTCTTACGCAGATCTCCGCGGCCTCTACCTCTGTACACACATGCATGCTGGCCGAATAACCTCCTGTGACGAAGCTGGCACTATCTTGGTCAATAACATAATGACTTCCTTCATGACCCTAAAGTCTTCCCTTAACTGAGAAACTGGAGGCTCTGGTGCTGGGGCCTCAAAACCTGGCGAAGAATAACTCGCCGACTGTGGAACCACATCCGGTATGCCCTGGGCATAAGCCCTATCAACTCTCCGAGTCGACTAGTAGCTCTGCTACTCCTTTGCCACTACGGGCGTTGTTGTCTTCCTTGGAGGCATAACTGTAACACAACAATACGTCAGAGAGGAATTATCTTACTAACACAGCTCTATGGCACGATCTTAGAGTGAGAAGAATAGAAACCAACTCTTAAATATCCTGTAGCCTCCTGTTTATGGGTGTGGCGCGCAACACACCGATAATCAAGACTCTACTAGACACGGTCTGTAGACATTCCGAGGTGATCGCTCACGATACCACTCTGTCACACCCGAACCGGGCGTGGTCGGTGCCCTACTGGGCACCGCCTGCATAACAACACAAGTAAAGCTGCGGAAATTAAATAGCTCTTTTTTTTTAAACCAATCGTGCGTGCAAGCGAAGGCGACAAGTTTGCCGTGTAATATACATAACAAAAGACACTACATCTGCATACGAGTCCAATCCAGCGTATGAATACGGACCTCAAGAGTTTCTTGAAATATGACGGGACAAGGCCTGCCGTACCATGCGTACAAAAGCATGTCTTGAAGGAACTATACCAAAAGATAAACTCCGAATGAAGGAGCTATCCAAAACTCTGAGCAGGGTCCTACACCTGCCGATCACCAAACAGCGTACCTAAACCTGCGGCATGAACGCAGCCCCCCGAAGGAGGTCAGTACGAAGAATGTACCAAGTATGTGAACTGAAAATACTGTAACAAAATCATAACAGTCTAACAAAACAGGAGACATGTATGATAATCAAATTTCAGTACACCATACATAAACAGTCATATCAAGTCGTGCGCACGCCAAAGTCATTACTACAAACATAACCATGGGTCTCGCCCATAATATCAATCATGCCCGTGGAATCGCTCACCGCCGTGATCCATGATATAATATAACGCCAATAGGCATACATGAACACCAAGTCCCACCGGTGGTATAGCGGCTTGGGGGTTTACCCCTCACTTATACTCTTACCCTGGAGAAGGTGGTAAAACAGGTGGTATAGCATCTTGGGGGTTTACCCCTCACTTATACTCTTACCCTGGAGAAAGTGGTATAACGTCTTGGGGATTGCCCCTCATTTATACTCTTACCCTATCTCAACCGGCCGTCAAACAACAAATAAAGCAGGTGGTACAGCGTCTTGGGGGTTTACCCCTCACTAATACTCTTACCCTGGAGGAGGTGGTATAACGTCTTGGGTATTGCCCCTCATTTATACTTTTACCCTATCTCGACCGACCATCAAACAAGACATAAGCACTACCATGTCTTTTATAAAAATCCGGGAATTTAACCCAGTACTACAAATAACGGAAGCATACCCGTGGAATCCCACATCACTGTCGGTACGTCCAAGTAACTTACAACAAGACGGTAGGCCAACCGAGAGTCGCGGCAACGTAATAAAACATAATACTTGCCCTCAAAGGCTATCACCAACACACATAGGCTAATTCTCCATTAACCAAGCCAAAGTACTTATCAAGGCACACATAGAATAATTCTCATTTAACAAGCCAAAGTACTTATCAGGCCTGAATAGAATAATTCTCATTTAACAAGCCAAAGTACTTATCAGGGAACAAATAGAATAATTCTCATTTAACAAGCCAAAGTACTTATCGGGGCACAAATAGAATAATTCTCATTTAACAAGCCAAAGTACTTATCAGGGCACAAATAGAATAATTCTCATTTAACAAGCCAAAGTACTTATCAGGGCACAAATAGAATAATTCTCATTTAACAAGCCAAAGTACTTATCAGGGCACAAATAGAATAATTCTCATTTAACAAGCCAAAGTACTTATCAGGGCACAAATAGAATAATTCTCATTTAACAAGCCAAAGTACTTATCAGGCACAAATAGAATAATTCTCATTTAACAAGCCAAAGTACTTATCAGGGCACAAATAGAATAATTCTCATTTAACAAGCCAAAGTACTTATCAGGGCACAAATAGAATAATTCTCATTTAACAAGCCAAAGTACTACGTACGTACATTCTTTTCAAAAGACTCCTTTTTATGTAAAACCCCAAGATACTAACACCCGTAGTATCAAGGCATGTCTATTTTTCAAAGTAAGTTACTACATTTTTAGAAAACTCATTTCAAAGCTTGAAATCAAGTAACTTCAAATTTTCACAATCTAGGCAACTTATGCCCATTAATCAAAATAAACAACTTTCTTAACCTTCCATAAAGTCATTATAACCAACTTCCCATAAAGCCGGTATAACCCTTTATGGTTTTAGACATATCCATTCCTTTTATAACCAAGAGACTTATACTTTAAAACCCAAGTATCACATACTTGCAAAACAAGTTCTTAACTTTCAAATTACTTCAAGTCTCTTAATATAAAGAAAATGAGTTTCTTCTACTTTTAAACTTCAAGTAACTCACCCCTTTAAGACAAGTTACTTCTCTTAAACCATGCAACTTCTCCTCTTTTAAATAAAATAAGTAAATCACTCCTTTGACTCCCCTAAAGTCATTATAATGACCTTTAGGTTTTGGAACTAAGGCACTAGCCAAAAGATTTGGAAACCACTTCCTTTTCAAGACTCTATGTACTTTAAGTAAAATACTTTCACTTTTAAGAATCCAAACTTCAAAGTACAATCAAGGAAGTACATAGAACAAATTCTATTCTAGGCAATCCAATTACAACCAAGGAATGGATCATTTAAGGAGTAGAACATACTTTCTTAATCTTAAGGAATCATGCTAGAAGAGGAGATAGTTCACATACCTTTTCGGCTAAATCCACAAGCTAAGCCGAATACGCCGTACGTAGAAGTGTCAACCTATAATGGTCACAACAAGACTATTAACTTCTAGTCTCTAACGTAGAATAATACTAAGTGTACGGTCTCTAATTCTACGGAAAATCGGGCAGCACTTCCTTTGTTTCTACTCACTTTGCCACCTTTTTCAAGGCCGAATACAATAACCAAACATGCCACATTTAAGGCTCCAAACAACAACCAACCAAAGGGGATTACACGCCTTACAATACGTGTAAAATTCCGCCCCACAATTCATACCAAGTAGTTTAAAACTCCAAGCCATTCTCGGCCAACTACAACTAACAATTCAAAGTCTTTTCCAATCCTTTTCCAATTCCAAGTTCTAAGGTCTAACATGTTATATAGTCATAAACAACTTCAACAACTACAATTTCCTTCTTTATACAACATGCGACGACTAAAACTAATAATCGACTTGAATTGTAATCTTAAGGCTAACATGCTAGTTTTCGGATTAGGGTTCCAATAGTCAATATAATTATCCAAGTACATAATATATATCTCATGCTTGCTAATATCCATAGCTACAATCAATAAGTAAACTTAATTGCTAAAACGACAAAATTTTATACCTTTCAAAGCCCTTAAAATTTCCAAGATTCAAAGTCGCGCCTTAGCAATTCTTAGCTCATTTCCTTAAGTTCCAATCCGCTCCAAGCACTCCTTAGAGGCCTAATAAGAACCCATCTTCAAGTTCCAACTTCAAAGTTGAAGAACTCCTTTAGTTTCCGCCTTGCGACTAATACGAAAAAGCCATTTTTCCGAAATCTTTCTATTGAGATATCCTTAAAACACCCTTAGGGACCTTGGGTTAAAGTCTTGTGGCTAATGGATCAAAAAATAAATTTTTTTGTGTGGGAATTTTGCAAACCCGAGAGGTCTCTTGAAGAACACAAATGTTCTCTAATTTTTTTAAGTGTAAATGAGCTAGTCTTGCACTAGTAGTAACCTTATAAAACACAATGGAGGGTTTAGATATCCACAAATGTGAGGTTAGGATGAGTTTCACTTGGATCAAGCCTAGGTGGACAAGTTGACTTGTCAACAATATCAAGCTTTGAAAGACTTATCTTCTACCATGGTCAATGACCATTTTGCCCTTACACAATTTCGACCAAGCCATGTGGAAGGAGTGCCACGTGTCTCCCTCTCATCCGTCCATACTGTAACGACCCGTTCCGGGCCCCGTTACTGGTGCCTTACCCCGGGCACCCTAGTGATACAACATCAGAGAAAACCAGCGGAAAATAAAACATGAGTCATGAAACAAGAGATATAATTATAAACAGGCCAACCAAAACGGTTGCCTTCAGTATATACATAAAACACGAGCAGTTTAATCCTTTTACAACCACGCCCACAAAGATTTACGGACCTCTAAGATTTACAACGACTATGACGGACGGGGCCCGTACCACGAATGTACAGAACCTACAACTCGGGAACACATACAAAAGATAAGCCTCAAGAAAGCGGAGCTTCCCAATCTGTTGAGCGTGATCCTAAGGCGGGGATCCACGGCCGATGTACCTCTACTGCGGCGTGAACGCGGCCCGAAGAGGTCGGTCTAACAGTACCAAGTATGTGGCTGTAAAAATCGTAATGAAATCATACTAGTCTATATAAAGCGGGAGACATGTATGATAACCAAACTACGATTCACAACATAAGCGATCATATCGATCGGGGACTCACGCCTCAAGTCATCACTCAAATATAACTATGGGTCTCACGCCCACAACATCAATCATGTTAGCATCACGGCGCATGCCGGAATCTGCATCGGTGTAGGCATGTCCGTGATGCAACAATAATACCAATGCCCTGGCGCGTGCCGGAATTCTACCGGTGTGAACCGTCCATGTGATATCAACAATAATATCTTTGGGTGATCAACCACGCGCGTAGCCACATGCCGGAATTCTACCTCGGTGTAGACATGTCCATGTAACCACAATAACAATATATCGGGTAATCAACCCGACCGCGTGGCCGCGTGCCGGAATCTGCGTCGGTGTAGACATGTCCATGTGACATCAACAACAAGACGGTAATCAAAATGGAAACATACCCGTGGAATTCTCCATCGCCAAAGACGCGTCAAGTAAGTTCTCAACAAGTCGAGGCCTCTATCGAGACGCGGTAACGAAATACCACACTTGCACAACAAAGGCTATCATCACAAGCATAGGCAAGTTTCACAACAACAAGCATAGGCAAGTTTCACAACAACAAGCATAGGCAAGTTTCACCAACAAGCATAGGCAAGTTTCACACAACTCAAAGTACTTTCATTTTATGCCAAAGTCGGGTTTTTAATCCCAAAGTACTACATACATTAAGTTCTTTTAAAGAGATCCATTACTTTTATAAAAGTCACCCGATACCGTAGTATTAGAATGACCAACCCACATTCCTTTTCAAAATCAAGTAACAACATTCTTTCCTAAGTTCGGTTTGCCTAGTTTCAATTACTCAAGCTTCTCATTTTCAAATGCTCAAGTCACTTATTTTAGAAAGGTTTCATAACTCATAGTCTTAATCTCTTTTAAAACAATTGAGTAACATATGTCATATATATGAGTAGTTTATTCTTGTTTATAACGATCTTATTACGTGACCATGATCTAGAAAATGTAATATCATTTTGTCTCATCTTAGCTTATGCGGATGGAGGTTTCTCTGGTTTTAATACATCATTATTCAATACATTTTCCTTTATTAACGCTGCAATGGTAGTGCATCGATACACATTCGATTCGAAATCGGTAAAACATTATCCCTTTAAAAACCAAGTACTCATTACTCACGAATGAGGTTTCACACAAACATCCACATTAAAACAAATAAGTTAAGTCTCTTATCTTATAAGATCAAGTCTCTTAACTTCTAACATCAGTAAACCATTTTCACTTACATAAGGTCGTTATAACTAACTTCCCATAAAGCTATTATAACACCCTATGTTTTAAACCAACCAAATCACTTAGCACGTATGCGTCACCGTACTACATAGTTCCAAACAATCATGCTAGAAAAGATAGGAAGAGGTTCACATACCTCGCGGCGATTTATCGACAATAAGCAAAATGCTCCAAGTACTACAACGCGCTAGCCCTTTCCACTCCTCGCGTAGAATACGGTACTCTTTGCACTTTACACTATAAAGGTAACAAACGTTTTTTAACCCCAAAACAAAAGTTCCCATTTTCTACAGAAAATTCAAAGGCCTCACCCGCCACACGTAAATCTCCTCTCTATCGAGGCTACTGCAAGCCAACCGAGGGGTTTACGTCTAACGGGCGTGTACAATTCTACAAAGATATACTACACAAGTCTCTGCTGATCCTATGTAAATACGATTCGATTCTTTATTCTTCAGCTTAAGTCAAAAGACATTGCCACAATAATGTTGATTCTATATATAGTATACTTCAACTATATAATCCTACAACATGTAATCTCCAATTACAATAGAGGACAAGATAATTACCTCGATAAGCCCAAAATTATCCAAGTTATAATGTCGATCTGAGCAAGGTTTAGCTCCTACTCCGTGCGCTCCATCCGCTCCAAACAACCCTTAGAAGTTCTAACCAACTTCTACTCAAATACTTCAACCAACTGAAGATTTCCTTAGGGTTTCGGTTTGAGACTAAAGGACAAAAGGTAGTATTTCAGACTCTACGTATAGAGGTATCTTTGGAATACTACAAGGTACAAGGCTAAGGTATTTTGGGCATTATAACAATACTAGGAGAAGTATTTCAATACCACAAGGGAGGGTATTATACGAAAACAACTAGGCTAGGGGTACCACTGCTTGTGAGGGGAGGAACCCTCGGCCAAAGGCCACACGAAAAGGGGAGGAAAGCTCTCGCTAAGAGCTCACAAAGGGGAGGAGAGTTTTCAAGGCTTAGACAAGTGAAGAGTGGATGAAGAAGTTCATCCCTAAGGGGTATTTATAGGAAACCAAAAGCCAACGATGGCGAAGATCAAGCCATGTGCAAGGCAAGTGTATGGCCTTGATCAAGCCAAGTGCACCCTAACCCTACTCCACAAAACAAGGCACAAAACATGGCACCAAACAAGCCACAAAACAAGGCCAAAACAAGGAGCCAATAGGCCTCGACGTGACCAACCGGCCCCCATTATCGCCCGAATGAGGGTGACAAATGTCACCCTCCCGTTGGTCCAAAACATTTCGTTGCTCGGAAAAATCCGAAAAATACTAAATGACATAGCGGAATTTTCCCAACGTAGTCGTGAAACGTTTCGTCAAAAAACGACTCCAATCTGCACTTGTGCCCAAACTTCGGTCCTTTGCCTAACTTAAGGATCAAATTCTCTACGTACGTACGTACCTACATACTCTGGAAATGCGGGGTATAACATTCTCCTCCTAGAAACATTCGTCGAATGTTCCTTCTCAAGTCTCAACACAAACATGCGCTAGTATAGCCTTCATCGCTATCTACGAAAACAATCATGCCACACTGGCCATAAAATAACAAACGCACGATACTTAAACCCAAGTCAATGAGAAACACCTCTAATCATCACAAAAACCCCTTACGAGGTCTAAAATATACTCGTCACACCTTCCTTCCCAAAAAGCGATCACACACGTTCACTTTTCCCTATCTTGTTGTACCTTCTCGAACACTCAAACTCTTTCTAGTATTTGTACCATACTTAGTCAACGCTTACGTTTCCAACTCTTGGAGTCACTACCTCCAAACTTGGTCATCTTACTAACCTCGATCTTCTAAGGCCGTTCGGCCTCACGATCCGCTTTTGGTCGAACATATCCACCAACTCATACGATGGTCATACAAACTTGGGCCTAGCATCCTCGTGACCTACCACTGGCGGGACCACCCGGACCCCACCCCAAACCGGGTTCTGGGTTGACATGAAATGGTCCTCAACCCGACCCCCAACCGCGCCAAACTCTTGTTCCCCGATCCGGAACAATCTTACTAATTCACATCATGAAAGCTACCACTTCCATCTCACACTACCCACGGACTTATCACACAAATAAATCCCACGTATACTAGTACTCTGATAAGGGTCAAAAATAAATCTTCAACTCAAGACGACCTTACCTAAGGTCTCGATCGTGACATAGTCTAAGGTTCACACTTACCATGCCCCATACGTATCCTCACAACTAAGCATGTTTTCTAACTCACAATTAACACAACGCTATTCGTACATAGCACATAATAATGAGACCATTATAACAAGCATACCAAAACTCTAGAGGTTAAGGATATACACGAAGCTACCGCTCCACTCTAATCATAGGCACGCCTGCAGGCATAATAGAAAGCGATGAACCAGCGATCCGATAAATGAGTCGTAACATCCGTGCTACCCAGTCGGACGATTCCTCGCAAAATGGCCTGCTGGCCGCAAAAATAACAAGCTCCCGGCACCACGACACTCCCGAAATGCGGTCTACCACATCGACCACACCGAGGTAGGGGTGACGCATCCGCCAACACCCGCCTCGAAACGAACCTTGGAGCCACGACGCTCCGAATACTCTGAAGGTTGTGGAGGACCACTCTGACCGGGCGGAGGTACAAAACTAGTATCTTCTTGGCGGTCCGCCTCGAAAGTCCAAAGGACCACGTTGTTCGGCCTCTTCGCGATCTTGAGTCATTCCGTCGACCTCTCCGTGCCTCACATCGGTGCATGAGCTGCGTGCGGGCAATGTCCATGCCGGTACCGAGAGCTACTCTGAACATGCCTCGACATGTAATCATCTAATCCGTGACGTAGCGGTGCACTCTATCCTCCATGGTTGCCACTAAAGCGGGACATACCGAGCCAACGAGTCAAACTCCACGTTGTACTCTCGAATCGCACGCCTCTGCCTCAAAGATCATAAATCGCCCGCGTGCCCTCATCCGCGGAGGCAAAGTGAGTGAGGAATGCCTCGAACTCGTCCCATATCGCTGGAAGCGCATGCTCTCCCGATAACTCCCACGAATCAAACGATCGATGCGTATCGCGCGCCGATGCGCACCTAAGACCACCGACTCGGTCTCGAAGCCTTGATCACTCTCTGATCTCAGAATCGCCGGATGAACTCCTGCGATCATCCTCGTGCCTCGACCCATAAAACTCGCGGGCTAACTCGAAAGTCCCGTAGCATCAAAATATCTCGCTCGGGGTGAACCATGGTGCTCGAATCGAATCTAACCGTGATCCAAATTTATCCTCATATCTCGCCACGACCACCAAAGAATCGGGCCATCTCCTTGTAACCCATCTCTCTCGCCTGCATCGTGGGACTGGAGGCTCGTGCATCAGGTCTCAGCAGCCCATCGCTGCGCTAAACTCGCTGGCCGGGCGGCTACAAAACCCGCCGTCAAGCACAACTCAGTCTTGTCCGCTCGCGCTCGCATTTCTCTCAGTATCTCACTAGCAGCACCTCGGCCGCTTTGCCTCCCGGGCTCGCTGTTGCGCGAGGCATAATCGTAAAAACGAGATACGTCGGAGGGTCCAACTTACAACTGACTCTAAGGCACGATCTCGGAATGAGAAGAATGGAAACCAATCCTAAATGTCCTATAGCCTCGATTATAGATGTGGTGCACAACACACCGATAATCAAGACTCTACTAGACACGGTGCGTAGACACTTTCCGAGGATTAATCGCTCGATACCACTTTTGTAACGACTGCCCGCCCAAGCATCGTGCCTTACCCCGCACCCTAGTGATACAACATCGAGAAAACCAATGGAAAATAAAACATGAGTCATGAAACAAGAGATATAATTATAAGCAAAGCAACCAAAGCGGTTTTTCGTGATATACATAAAACACGAACAGCTTTAATCTTTACAACCCCGCCCACAACAGCATTTCTGCACTTGCAAGATTTACAACGACTATGACGGACGGGGCCCCGCCATACCACGAATGTACAAGAACCTACAACTCAGGGAACACATACCAAAAGATAAGCCTCAAGAAACGGAGCTTCCCAATACGCTGAATCGTGATCCTAAGAGCGGGATCCACGGCCGATGTATTCTTACCGCTGCAGATGAACGCAGCTTCGAAGGAGGTCGATAACAGTACCAAGTATGTGAAATCAGAAAATATCAGAATGAAATCATACTAGTCTATATAAAGCAGAGACATGTATGATAACCAAACTACGATTCACAACATAAAAGCATATATCCAGTGGACTCACGCCTCAAGTCATCACTCAAATATAACTATGGGTCTCACGCCCACAACATCAATCATGTTCGCATCACGGCGCATGCCCTGAATTCGCATCGGTGTAGACATGTCCATGATGCAACAATAATACCAATGCCCCATGGCCACGTGCCCGAATTCTACCTCGGTGTAGACACGCCCATGTGACATCAACAATAATATCTTGGGTGATCAACCCCGCCGCACGGCCACGTGCCCCGCATTCTACCTCGGTGTAGACATGTCCATGTAACCACAATAACAATATATCGGGTAATCAACCCGCACGGCCGCATGCCCTAATCTTGCGACGGTGTAGACATGTCCATGTGACATCAACAACAAGACAAGAATCAAAATGGAAACATACCCGTGGAATTCTCCATCACCGCCAAAGACGCCCAAGTAAGTTCTCAACAAGTCGACCTACTCTATCGAGACGCGGAATACGTAAATACCACACTTGCACAACAAAGGCTATCATCACAAGATAGGCAAGTTTCACAACAACAAGCATAGGCAAGTTTCACAACAACAAGCATAGGCAAGTTTCACACCAACAAGCATAGGCAAGTTTCACACAACTCAAAGTACTTTCATTTTATGCCAAAGTCCGGTTTTTAATCCCAAAGTACTACATACATTAAGTTCTTTTAAAAGAGATCCATTACTTTTATAAAAGTCACCCGATACCGTAGTATTAGAATGACCAACCCACATTCCTTTTCAAAATCAAGTAACAACATTCTTTTCCTAAGTTCCGGCTTGCCTAGTTTCAATTACTCAAGCTTCTCATGTTCAAATGATCAAGTCACTTATTTTAGAAAGGTTTCATAACTCATAGTCTTAATCTCTTTTAAAACAATTGAGTAACATATGTCATATATATGAGTAGTTTATTCTTGTTTATAACGATCTTATTACGCTGACCATGATCTAGAAAATGTAATATCATTTTGTCTCATCTTAGCTTCATGCAGATGGAGGTTTCTCGGTTTTAATACATCATTATTCAATACATTTTCCTTTATTAACGCCGCAATGGTGCTGTCGATACACATTCGATTCCCAAATCAAGAAACATTATCCCTTTAAAACCAAGTACTCATTACTCACGAATGAGGTTTCACACAAACATCCACATTAAAACAAATAAGTTAAGTCTCTTATCTTATAAGATCAAGTCTCTTAACTTCTAACATCAAGAAACCATTTTCACTTACATAAGGTCGTTATAACTAACTTCCCATAAAGCTATTATAACACCCTATGTTTTAAACCAACCAAATCACTTAGCACATGACGTCACCGCACTACATAGTTCACAACAATCATGCTAGAAAAGATAGAAGAGGTTCACATACCTCGCGCGATTTATCGACAATAAGCAAAATGCTCCAAGTACTACAACCTTGCTAGCCCTTTCCACTCCTCGAGTAGAATACGCTACTCTAGCACTTTCACCTATAAAGGTCACAAACGTCTATTAACCCCAAAACACAAGTTCCCATTTTTCTACGTAAAATTCGCAAAGACTCTCCCGCCACAACAGAAATCTCCTCCTCTATCGAGGCCTGGCCACCAAGCCAACCGTGGGGGTTTACACGCCTAACCTGACGTGTACAATTCTACATGAATACTACACAAGTCTCACCGCAATACACCCTATGTAAATACGATTCGATTCTTTATTCTTCAGCTTAAGTCAAAAGACATTGCCACAATAATGTTCATTCTATATATAGTATACTTCAACTATATAATCCTACAACATATAATCTCCAATTACAATAGGACAAGATAATTACCTCGATAAGCCCAAAATTATCCAAGTTATAATGTCGATCCCGAGCAAGGTTTAGCTCCTACTCCGTGCGCCCAATCCGCTCCAAACAACCCTTAGAAGTTCTAACCAACTTCTACTCAAATACTTCAACCAACCATGAAGATTTCCTTAGGGTTTCGGTTTGAGACTAAAGGACAAAAGGTAGTATTTCCTGGCTCTACGATAGAGGTATCTTTGGAATACTACAAGGTACAAGGCTAAGGTATTTTGGGCATTATAACAATACTAGGAGAAGTATTTCAATACCACAAGGAGGGTATTATACGAAAACAACTAGGCTAGTGGGTACCCTAGCTAGCACCACAAAAGTGAGGGAACCCTCGCCAAAGGCCACACGGTGGGGAGGGGGAAGGCTCTCGCCAAGAGCTCACAAAGGGGGAGGAGAGTTTTCAAGGCTTAGACAAGTGAAGAGTGGATGAAGAAGTTCATCCCTAAGGGGGGTATTTATAGGAAACCAAAAGCCAACCAATGGCCAAGATCAAGCCATGTGCAAGGCAAGTGTATGGCCTTGATCAAGCCAAGTGCACCCTAACCCCTACTCCACAAAACAAGACACAAAACATGGCACCAAACAAGCCACAAAACAAGGCCAAAACAAGGAGCCAATAGGCCTCCAACCCGTGACCAACCGGCCAACCCACATCGCCCAAATGAGGGTGACAAATGTCACCCTCCCGTTGGTCCAAAACATTTCGTTGCTCGGAAAAATCCGCAAAAATACTAAATGACATAGCCGGAATTTTCCCAACGTAAGCTGTGGAAACGTTTCGTCGAAAAACGACTCCAATCGGCACTGTGCCCAAAATTCGGTCCTTTTCCTAACTTAAGGCTCAAATTCTCTACGTACGTCCTTACGTACATACTCTGGAAATGCGGGGTATAACACATACAATTCCGTAACCCTCGTGGGCCCCACAAAAATGTAAAATTCCTCGGGTGGGCCCCACGTGACCAAATCCGTAAAAGTAAATTTCCATAAGGTTAAGAGTTCCATACTCTTCAAACAATGTATTTTGAGAATCCAATTCTCAACAACGAACATTTTTCCTTTCCGACGTTCGGAACATTTTCCGTCGGAAAAACAATCCTTCCTTTCGTACTAATTTCCAAGTCTTGATTCCTTACGTACATTCTCTTATACATGTCCTGGGCTTACGGGGTGTAACAATATACTTAATGAAGATTGATAAGTGTTATGGATATTGGAACCACTAATCCGAAACTAGCATGTTTAGCCTTTGAGATTGTAATTCAATTTAGTTATTGGTTTTAGTCGTCGCATGTTATAAAGAAGGAATTATAGTTGTTAAAGATGTTTGCGACTATATAACATGTTAGAACGACAACTTGGATTGAAAAAGAATTGGAAAAGACTGTGTGTTGTTGTACATTGTTAGCCGAGAATGGCATTGACTATTGAACTACTTGGTAATAATTGTGGGGCAAAATTTTACACGTCCTGTAAGGTGTGTAATCCCCTTTGATTGGTTGATGTGTTGAGCCATAAATGTGGCATATTGGTTATTGATTTCGGGCCTTGAAAAAGGTGGAAAAGTACGTAGAAACAAAGAAAGTGATGTCCAATTTTCCGTAGAATAAGTGACTTTACACTTAGAATATTCTACGTTAGAAAGCTAGAAGTTGATAGACGTATTATGGTCATTATAGGTTGACATACTACGTACGGCATATTGGACTTAGCAAGTGGATTGAACCGAAGAGGTATGTAGAACTTTCCTTATCTCTTGAGCATGAATTTTATAAATGTATAGTACGGTAGATGTACGAGTTATAAAGGAATTCGGTTTTGTTTTGATATCACTAACTTGATATAAGAATGTCTAAGTTTGGTTGAGTTAGGTAATTAACTCACTTGATTTTAAAGGATGAAAATGCCTTAGTTTTCTAAAGCATATAGTTGTTATAACGGCTTTCTGAGAAGTTGGTTATAACGGCTTTATGGAAAGTTAAAAGAATGGTTTACTTGATCGATTTCAAAAGAGGATCAAAGACTTGATATAAAGAAGGGTAACTTGTTTAAAGGTATACCTTACTTAAACTTTTGAAAATGGAAGAATTGATTTCAAAGCCTTGAAATGAATTTCTAAAGGCGTAGTAACTTGATATGGAAAGTAGACATGCCTTGATACTACGGGTGTTAGTATCTTGGGTTTTTATATGAAAAAGAGTCATTGTAAAAGGATAGAAGTACGTAGTACTTTGGGGTTAAATTCCCGGATTTTTCATGATATGTTAGTGCCTTAAGTAAATTAAAATGAGAGTGCATGCTAATTAAGTCTAATAAGAAGTTGAGGGATTTCTTAACTTACTTATGTTATTTATGGTAGCCGATTGTGGTTGTGTTAAATTATTCTTTACGGGGTCATTCCCCGGGTATGTTGCATTTTGTATATTCCGTGGATTTGCTCCCCAAGATGCGAGGAAGTTACCTCATGCGAGTCCGTAGGGCTCATGCGGATGAAATAGTCCCATGCGGGGCGGACCAGTCCTATGCGATAAAATTACCTCATGCGGGTCCACAAGGTCTATGCGGGTGAAATAGTCTCAGGAGTAGGATTGTGTGATAACACTACGGGCGGATGGTCCTAGGTTATCACAGGATTCCTATTTTAAGAACCGGAAATGTTTATTTTGTTACTCTATCATAGTAAGGCATGATAATCGTTAATTTGATTATCATACATGTCTCCAGCTTTATTTTAAACTTATGATGTAAATTGCAGTATTTCCAGTTTTACATACTTGGTACATATTTTGTACTGATCCCCTTTCCTCGGGGGCTGCGTTCATGCGCTGCGTAAGGTAAGCAGGTTGCGGATCCCCACTCTTATGATCACTGATCAGTTGTGAGAAAGCTCCATTTCTCCGGAGGCTTGTCTTTTGATACGGTTTCCATGATGTTGTAGATTTATGTACAGTCAGGGGTATGGCGGGGCCCTGTCCCATCACAGTGATTATGTCAAAATTCTTAGAGGTCTGTAGTCATATCTCGTGGGTCAGTTTATATAAAGATGGGTTGTAACTGCTGTTGGATATGTACTTGTATGTATATTTCCATGGAGGTGGCCTTATCGGCTAGCATGTTATTTATTCTTCTGTTGACGTACGTTAGGAGTTTTATGTATGTTCCACTGATTTTCTCTGATGTTTAGATGTAATGGTGTCCAGGTAGGGCACCAGTCGCGGGCCCGGGGTCGGGTCGTGACAAAAGTGGTATCAGAGCAGTAAGTCCTCGGAAAGTGTCTGCACTACGTCTACAGTAGTCTCGTTATCGGTGTGTTGTGCACCACATCTATAACCAGGAGGCTGCAGGACATTTAGGATTGGTTTCCATTCTTCTCTCTCTGAGATCGTGCAATAGAGCTGTTATACCCCGTAGTTCCTGGGTATGTATGCGAGGACGTACGTACGAGAATACGACAGAAAGATTGGAAAGGAAGAAAGAGGTGATTTTTCCACGGAAAAGTTTCCGGTTTTTGTGAAGGAAAAAGGTTCGTTAATGGGAATTGGATTCCCAGATTTGGTATTCGGACTTCCTGGAATATTAGAGAATTATGGAATTTTATTTTTGGAAATGGTCACTGGGCCCACGAGAAATTTACTGCTTTGTGGGCCCACTTTGTTTCTAGATTTTGGCCATTGTGGATATTTTGGAAGATGTTTTATTTTGGGCCAATAGGAGGGTGACACGTGTGACCCCGCCTAGGTGGCTCGCCGAATGGCATTTGTGCACAACACCCTTGCTAGAGTCGTTTTTCGACTAAACGCTTTACATAACTTGGCGGAAAATTCGGCTATGTCTTTTCTTATTTTTATGGATTTTTCCGAGAGACGAACATTTTGGACCAACGAGAGGCGCACTTGCACCCTCTCATTGGGCAAGGGGCGTGACTTGGACGACTTCAGGGCCAAGTGGTAGATATTTTGTGTAGATATTTGCAGGTTTTACGAGTAGGGTCTGGGGCACTTGGGTGAATCTTGGCCTTACACTTGCTATACACTTGGCTAGATCTTGCCATTGGTTGGCCTTGGCTCAGGCTATAAATACCCTCTCCTTTGATGAACTTCTTCATCCTAAATATTTCCTAAGTGTTAGAATCCTCCTCCCTTCCTTATGGTTCTCGCCCCTCCTCAGGCCGAGAGCACCCCCTCTGTGGGTGCTAGCCAGAGTGTACCCCCTAGCCTAGTTGCTTGTGATAATACCCCCTCAGTGGTGTAGAAATACTCTCAAAAGTATTGTTATAATGCCCAAATTACCTTAGCCAGATACCTTGTAGTATTCTAAGGTTATACCTATACTAAAAGCCCTAAATACTATTATACTTTCCACCACAAAACCGAAACCCTAGGGAAAATCTCCATAGTTAGTTGGAGTGTTATGTAGAAGTTGGTTAGAACTTCTAAGGGTGGTTTGGAGCGGGTTGAGCGCCGAGTCGAGCTAAACCTTGCTCGTGAGCGACATTAAACTCGGATAATTATGGGCTTATCGAGGTAATTATCTTGTCCCCTATTGTAATTGGATATTACATGTTGTAGGAATATATAGTTGAAGTATACTATGTATATAATCAACATAGCTTGTGGTAAATGTCTTCGACTTAAGCCCAAGAATCGAATCAACTGCTTTTACATAGGATCAGACATAAAGAGTTTGTGTAGCTTTTCGTGGAGTAGAATTGTACCCGTCGTTAGATGTAACCCCCTGGTTGGCTTCGTAGCGGCCTCGTTAAAGCGAGGAGATTTACGCCGTCATGGGGAGCGCCGAATTTTCGTAGAATGTTCTCGCGATAAGGTCTAAATGTTAATAAGCGCCTTGTGGCCTTATAGGTCAAGTACTACGTGGCGCGATCTACTTGGCTTAAGGAGTAGCCGACGGTTGGAAGTACTTGGAGCGCTTTGCTATTAGTCGATACTCGCCGAGGTATGTGAACCTCTCCTATCTCTTCTAGCATGATATGTGTGAACTATGTAGTACCAGACGCATACGTGTTAAATGTATTTGATTGGTTTGAAACATAAAGTGTTATAACGCTTTATGGGAAGTTGGTTATAACGACTTTATGTAGGTCCAAAATACTTTGTGGTTTTTAAAAGGTAAATGATTTGTTTATAATCGGCTTGATGTGTGATAATAAAGAACTCAAGTATTTCAAAAGATTTCTAAATCGCTTTTGAAAGAAGAGTGATACTTGGTTTCTTTTGAAAACTTAAGAGTTATACTAGCTTTACGGGAAGTTAGGTATAACGCTTAAGAATGTTTTATCGATTTTGGAAATCGTGGATGTATCGACAAACCATCGCGTTAATAAAAGGAAATGTTTTGAATAATTAAGTATTATTAAAACCAAGAGAAACTTCCATCCGCATGAAGCTAAGATGAGACAAAATGATATTTCCTAGATCACGGTCATTGTAATAAGATTGTTATAAACAAGAATATCCTACTCACATAAGACTTATGTTTCTCGATTGTTTAAAAGAGAATTATATTCTTAAATGAATAAGGCTATGAACCACTAAACCTTTCTAAAAAAAGAAACGTGAACATTTGAAATTAGGCAAACTCGACGCTTGGAAAATAATGTTGTTACTTGATTTTACAAAGGTAAGAGTTTTGGTTTTCTTAAAAGGACAAATACTCTATTTTATACTACGTATCAGGTGACTTATGTGAAAGAAACAGATCTTTTAAAGATTTAATGTGAAGTACTTTGGGGTTAGATACGAACTTGTTAGTAGAAAGCACCTTGTGTGAATAACTTGATTGTATTGGTTTGTGATAGCCTTGTAATACTTTCTTGTTGATTTGAGAAGTAAACATGTTAGGATGCTACGTGTGTTAGTATCTTGTGATGTTAGTGTAAAGGGGTTTTCCTCGACTACGCTTTAAAGTTGTTTGACTATCACCGTTATGTTGGTATTGTACCACTCACCTTGACTTGTGTCCGAGGTTGCCGCCTCCGACGCGGGTAGACTCAGTGTCCGGGACCATGATTCGAGGATACCTACGCGGGTCCGTGGATCCATGCGGAACTACGGAGTTCCGTGTTAGTTTACGCCTCGTGGTCACGCGGTCTTCGCGCTACGCGATCGCGAGTCCGTGATACGCCGGAGTAGCTACCCTCGACGCGGGTTATACCTCACGCGGCCTACGAGGTTGGCCTACGCGAGTCGCGAGAGTTCTGTGGCTAGACGCGCACATTTGATATCGCGCGAGTGACCGCCTTTTATCATGTGACGGCCAGACAGATATCATGACACATTTTATGACCTTGTTGGTACTGCTGGTGTTAGTAGTCGGCCATGCCTTCGCATTTACCCCGCATCGCTTTATTAGGACACAGTGGGACTCGTGTTCATGTGTATTCCTTGGTGTTTGGTATCATAACCGCCATGGCGGTAAGGTATTCCACGCACGATTGATGTTGTGGGCGTGAGACCCATTGGTAAAAATTGAGTGATGACTTGAGGCGCGAGTCCTCGACTTGACACGATCGCTTATTTATGGTGAATCGTAGTTTGCTTATCATACATGTCTCCCGCTTTGTATAGACTACTATGATTTCATTTACTGATTTATTTTCGCACATACTGCCATTGACCGACCTCTTCGGGGCCGCTCATGCCGCAGTAAAGGTACACCGCCATCGATCCTCGCTCTTAGGTCACAATACATGGAAAGCTCCGCTTCTCGAGGCTTATCAGGTATAGTCCCCTGTTGTAGTGTTTACATTCGTGGTATGGCGGCCCCGTCCCGCCATTGTTGTCGATCATTTCTTAGGTCCGTAGTAATCGCAAAGTGTGTGGTTTGTAAAAGGATTAAAACTGCTCATGTTGGAAAAAGTCGTTATTTATATATATGCCGAAAGGCAAGTTTTTCTCGATTATTGTTTCATATTTCATAATATGTCTTGTATTGTTTTATGTTCCACGACACTACGATGTTGTATCACTAGGTGCCCGGTAGGCATCACCACGTCTTAATCGGTCGTGACAAAAGTGGTATCGAGCGCTTAATCCTCTGAAAGTGTCTACGCATCGTATCCAAGAGTCTTGATTATCGCGTTGTGCACCACACCAATAATCGTGAGGCTATAGGATAATTAGGATTGGTTTCTATTCTTCTCACTCGAGATCGTGCCTTAGAGCCGTTGAAAGTCGACCCTCTAAACGTATTTCTTTCCCTTACCGATATGCTCCGCGTGGCAACCCGCCCAGTGAGGCAAGGCGCAGGCAGGAGCCGCGAGTAGAGTTCAGAGGGTTACGTGGCACAGCCCAATTATCACCTTGATGGTGCTTCATTCGGGATTTCTGCGACGCCACTAGCCCCAAAGAAAGTTTAGCACGGCGCATAGCCTCATCGCGCCATGATATTTGAACCTTCGCCCACGACCAGAACAGAGAATATGGATCGCAAAGAGGCGACCACATTAGCTATGGATTTGGCTACCAGAGAGTATACCGATGTATCGCGAGTCTTGATGACGACTACCAAGAGAGGGTTGTGCAAGAGTAATTCTTCATTGTTGAGCATGGCCTCGTACGGGCTTATGTACAAGCAGTCAAAAACGTAGAGATCGACGGGTTAACCAAGCGATGCAGGAGAGGCCAGCGCAGGTCCTTCTGCAGAACTTTCAAGGTGAGTATACCTTAAGTGCTATGTTCTGATAAGATGTGGTAGTTGTGATTAGAAATCATGGTGGGTTAACCGAGTAAGATTTTGGGGGATAGAAGGTGTGAGCCTTAGTGTTATACGCATGCACCTTAGAGGTAAGGCCATCTCGAGTAAAGGTGTAGTGTTATGTTTGATCTTATCGGAGTGCATAGTGCACGTGAGCTATGTTTGGGATAGGTCCCTAAGTGGTATGAAATGAAAGAGGTAGTTGAGCTAAGAAGACCGCTAGGTTTTCGTAACATGTTTAGTAAAATTGTTCCTTCGGGAGATAGTATTTTGCGCCACGGTCGGGTTGAGGCCACGTTGCGGGTCAACCCGCGGCATGTTTGGCGGGTCTGGTTGTGGTGGTCCCGCCTTGTGGAAGCGGTCACGAGGGTGTTAGGCCCAAGTTTAGTTAACCGTGCACGAGTTCGTGGATGCGTTCGACCGTGGTCGGTCGATGGGGCAGCTCATCGTGTTCTTCTGGTCGACCGCTCACTCGCAGCGTTGATTTATCGTAAAGGTTGTAAGGCTGCACGGGTGCCTACGCACCCTATGGCGCATGGAGCCCGTGTTACGGCTGTTTTGTTTCCGGAAGTTTTACCAGCAGGTTAAGGACTCAGTAGTCTCGACCGTATTCGCCGCCGCCGCGTGGATTTTGGGGTAGTGAGGATTGTTGTCTCCTCGTGGAGGAGCGTTAAGCTACCATTTCGGTGTTCGAGGTCGCCTTAGGAAGCCTTGTAGGGCGGAAGTGTAAGTCACGGCCGATTGGTTCGATGTTGGCGCGTTCGCATACTGTTCAGCTTGTTCCACAGATCGTGGATAGAAAGCTCATCTAGAAGAAGTTCCGCAGCTCGGAGGAATCGTATGGATAATCGGCGACGACGCCAGAGTTCGTGCCGACGGTCGGTCTTCTTGAAAGTACCACCGGACAGTGGTGTGACGAAGTCAGGAAACAGAAGGAACTTAGCCCGAGTTACTTGGGCCTTTGAGTTCATGTGAAGAATAGGCCAGTTGCCTATATGTTAGCAATTGCCGTCCGACTTGTGAGGCAAGACGTCCGATCTTTCGATTTATGTTCGGGGCCGAGCGTATAAAGAGGCCGAGCCTCTACCACGGAATGCACCAACCGTGGCTCCGTACGGCACGCCCCGGTAAGATGGCCAGGTACGCCGTGGATCGCAAGCGCCCTGCACCATTTGTCGGGTCGCCGAGCTAGGCTCGCGCAAAGTGACAAAAGTGTATTTGTGGTGATGTTAGAGGTGTTTCCTCGTAGACTTGGATATAAGTATGTTGCGCAGTATTTTCCGCGGCCGTACGGGCGATTGTTTCGTAAGTATGTGTGAAGACTATATCGCGCACGATGTTTTGAGACTTAGAAGGAACATTCGGACGAATGTTTCTAAGGGGAAGAATGTTATACCCGTAGTTCCCGGTATGTATGCGAGGACGCACGTGCGAATACGCATGTAAAGATTGGAAAGGAAGAAAGAGGTGATTTTTCCACTAAAAGTTTCCGCTTTTGTGAAGGAAAAAGGTTCGTTAACGGGAATTGGATTCCTGATTTGGTATTCTGACTTCCCGAATATTAGAGAATTATGGAATTTTATTTTGAAATGGTCACGTGGGCCCACGGAGAAATTTACTGGCTTTTGTGGGCCCACTTTGTTTTCTAGATTTTGGCCATCAGGATATTTTCTAAGATGTTTTATTTTGGGCAATAGGAGGGTGACACGTGTCACCCCGCCAGTGGCTCGCCGAATGGCATTTGTGCACAACACCCTGCTAGAGTCGCCGACTAAACGCTTTACATAACTCATGCAGGAAAATTCGCTATGTCTTTTCTTATTTTTGCGGATTTTTCCGAGAGACTAACATTTTGGACCAACGAGAGGCTGCACTTGGCACCCTCTCATTGGCAAGGTGGCGCACTTGGACGACTTCAGTGTCAAGTGGTAGATATTTTTGTGTAGATATTTGTGAGGGTTTTGGCCGAGTAGGGTCTAGGGCACTTGGGTGAATCTTGGCCTTACACTTGCTATACACTTGGCTAGATCTTGGTCATTGGTTGGCCTTGGCTTATGCTATAAATACCCCTCTCCTTTGATGAACTTCTTCATCCTAAATATTTCCTAAGTGTTAGAATCCTCCCCTCCCTTCCTTATGGTTCTCGCCCCTCCCTTGTGGGCCGAGAGCACCCCCTCTGTGGTGCTAGCCGAGAGTGTACCCCTAGCCTAGTTGCTTTAGATAATACCCCTTTGTGGTGTAGAAATACTCTCAAAAGTATTGTTATAATGCCCAAATTACCTTAGCAGATACCTTGTAGTATTCTAAGGTTATACCTATACGAAAAATCCCGAAATACTATTATACTTTCCGTCACTACAAAACCGAAACCCTAGGGAAAATCTCCATAGTTAGTCTGAGTGTTATGTAGGTTGGTTAGAACTTCTAAGGGTGGTTTGGAGCGGCCGAGCGCCGAGTCGAGCTAAACCTTGCTCGTGAGCGACATTAAACTCGGATAATTATGGGCTTATCGAGGTAATTATCTTGTCCCCTATTGTAATTGGATATTACATGTTGTAGGAATATATAGTTGAAGTATACTATGTATATAATCGAACATAGCTTGTGGCAATGTCTTCGACTTAAGCTCAAGAATCGAATCAACTGCTTTTACATAGATCAGACATTAGAGCCAGTGTAGCTTTTCGTGGAGTAGAATTGTACCCGTCGTTAGATGTAACCCTCCGGTTGGCTTCGTAGCCTCGTTAAAGCGAGGAGATTTACGTTGTTGCGGGGAGGCGCCAATTTTCGTAGAATGTTCTCGCGATAAGGTCTAAATGTTAATGTCACTGTGGCCTTATAGGTCAAGTACTACGTGGCGCGATCTACTGGCTTAAGGAGTAGCCGACGGTTGGAAGTACTTGAGCGTTTTGCTATTAGTCGATACTCGCCGCGAGGTATGTGAACCTCTCCTATCTCTTCTAGCATGATATGTGTGAACTATGTAGTACGCAGACGCATACGTGTTAAATGTATTTGATTGTTTGAAACATAAAGTGTTATAACGCTTTATGGGAAGTTGGTTATAACAAATTTTATGAGGTCCAAAATACTTTGTGGTTTTTAAAAGGTAAATGATTTGTTTATAATCGCTTGATGTGTGATAATAAAGAATCTGAAGTATTTCAAAAGATTTCTAAATCGCTTTTGAAAGAAGAGTGATACTTGGTTTCTTTTGAAAACTTAAGAGTTATACTAGCTTTATGGGAAGTTAGGTATAACGGCTTAAGAATGTTTTACCGATTTTGGAAATCAGATGTGTATCGACAAACCATCGCAAATACATTAAAAGGAAATGTTTTGAATAATTAAGTATTATTAAAACCAAGAGAAACTTCCATCCGCATGTAAGCTAAGATGAGACAAAATGATATTTCCTAGATCACGGTCACGTAATAAGATTGTTATAAACAAGAATATCCTACTCACATAAGACTTATGTTTCTCGATTGTTTAAAAGAGAATTATATTCTTAAATGAATAAGGCTATGAACCACTAAACCTTTCTAAAAAAGAAACGTGAACATTTGAAATTAGGCAAACTTGACGCTTGGAAAATAATGTTGTTACTTGATTTTACAAAGGTAAGAGTTTTGGTTTTCTTAAAAGGATACCACTCTATTTTATACTACGTATTGTGTGACTTATGTGAAAGAAACAGATCTTTTAAAGATTTAATGTGTGAAGTACTTTGGGGTTAGATACGAACTTGTTAGTAAAGCACCTTGTGTGAATAACTTGATTGTATTGGTTTGTGATAGCCTTGTAATACTTTCTTGTTGATTTGAGAAGTAAACATGTTAGGATGCTACGTGTGTTAGTATCTTGTGATGTTAGTGTAAAGGGTTTTCCTCGACTACGCTTAAAGTTGTTTGACTATCACCGTTATGTTGGTATTGTACCACTCACCTTGACTTGGTCCGAGGTTAAGCCGCCTCCACGCGGTAGACTCAGCGTCCGGGGACCATGATTCGAGGATACCTCACGCGGGTCCGGGATCCATGCGAACTACGGAGTTCCGTGTTAGTTTACGCCCTCGTGGTCACGCGGTTCAGTGGCTACGCGATCGCGAGTCCGTGACGACGCCGGAGTAGCTACCCTCGATGCGGGTTATACCTCACGCGCCTACGAGGTTGGCCTACGCGGAGTCGCGGAGAGTTCCAGGCTAGACGTGCACATTTGATATCGCGGCGAGTGACCGCCTTTTATCATGTGACGCCTGCAGACAGATATCATGACACATTTTATGACCTTGTTGGTACTGGTGTTAGTAGTCGGCTATGCCTTCGCATTACCCTCGCATCGCTTTTATTAGGACACGTGGACTCGTGTTCATGTGTATTCCTTGGTGTTTGTGTATCATAAACCGCCGGCAGTGATAAGGTATTCCACGCACGATTGATGTTGGGCGTGAGACCCATTGGTAAAAATTGAGTGATGACTTGAGGCGTGAGTCCCCGACTTGACACGATCGCTATTTATGGTGAATCGTAGTTTGGTTATCATACATGTCTCCCGCTTTGTATAGACTACTATGATTTCATTTACGTGATTTATTTTCGCCACATACTTGGTACTTGTGATCGACTTCTTCGGGCCGCTCATGCCGCAGTAAAGGTACACCGCCATCGATCCTCGCCTTAGGGTCAGATCAGCATGGAAAGCTCCGCTTTCTCCGAGGCTTATCATGGTATAGTCCCCGTTGTCAGGTGTTTACATTCGTGGTATGGCGGGCCCCGTCCCGCCATTGTTGTCGATCATTTCTTAGAGGTCCAGAGTAATCTTTGGCAAGGTGGTTTGTAAAAGGATTAAAACTGCTCATGTTGGAAAAAGTCGTTATTTATATATATGCCGAAAGGCAAGTTTTTCTCGATTATTGTTTCATATTTCATAATATGTCTTGTATTGTTTTATGTTCCGATTACTCGATGTTGTATCACTAGGGTGCAGGGTAAGGCACTACCACGCCCGAATCGGTCGTGACAAGAGTCGTCTTATTAAGTTGAACCTCTTTGACCTATTCTTATGTATCGCTTATGCTCCACGGAAGCTACTGGCCCGAAGGCAAGGCAAAGAGCAGGAGTCGCTAGTGGTACGCAGAGGGTTACTAGGACTCAGCCCGCACTATGCACGAGGTCAGGCCCAGCGGCAGTTGGGCCACGCATGACAGAGGAGTCGAGAGCAGCCGCAGCTCCAGAGGTTCTGATACCTGAGCCTCCAGTTCCGCAGCCAGGGGCAGAGTATAAAGATTATGGAGAGAAGATCAGGTTATTGACAGGAGTAGGTAGCTAACCTTAGAGCCGACAGTTTGAGGATTCGGGATTTTTTGGGTTGTAATCCACCCGAGTTCTATGGTTCGAGATCTGAGGATTGTCACGACCCAACTGGTCTGGATCGTGCCTTACCCTGCACCCTAGTGATACAACATCGAGTAATCAGAACATAATACACATACATGAAACAAATGAAGTACAAAACAAGAATTGAGGAAAACTTGCCTTTCTAAGATATATAAATAACAACTCTTACAAATGAACAGCTTTAATCCTTTTTACAAACCCCGCCACAACAAAGATTACATGCACTTAAGAAAATGATACGACAACAATGGCGGACAGTATTCGCCATACCTGAATGTAAATACCTACAACGATGCGGACTATACCAAGATAAGCCTCCGAGAAACGGAGCTTTCCCAAACGTCGAATCGTGACCTAAGAGCGAGGATCAACGATCGGTGTACCTTTTACTCGCGGATGAACGCAGCCCAAGGAGGTCAAGATAACAGTACCGAGTATGTGAAATGAAAATATCAGAAATGAAATCATAGTAGTCTATAAGCGTGGAGACATGTATGATAACCAAACTACAATTCACAATAAATAAGCAACATGTCTAGTCGTGACTCACGCCTCAAAGTCATCACTCCAGTCTAATAATGGGGCTCACGCCCACAACAGCAATCATGCCCGTGGCATACCTTCCTCACTGCCGGCAGTCAATGATAGACAAGCACCAAGCAATACACATGAAAAGCAGTCCCACTGTGTCCAAATAAAACAAGACAGGTGGCACGAAGGCATAGCCGACTACTAACGCCTACAAGACTAACAAGGTCATAAATCAGATCATGATATCTGTCTAGACCGTCACATGATCAAAGCTGGTCGCTCGCCCGCAATATCAAATGTGCGCGTCTAGCCCTGGAACTCCCCGCAGCTCCGCATAGGCCACTCTCATAGGCCCGCATGAGGTATAACCCCGCATCGAGGGTAGCTACTCCCCGGCATCGTCCCGACTCGCACCGCACGGCCACATGCATCGCATGACCATAAAGGCCGCACACTAACTCGAACTCTCGTAGTTCGCATAGGCCCCCGGACCCGCATGAGGTATTCTCGAATCACGGTCCTGCATCACTCGAGTCTACCCCGCGTCGGAGGGCCTTAACCCCGAAAACACTGAGTGGTATAATACCAACATAACAGTTTATCGTTTAAACAACATAAGCACAATCAAGGGAAAACCCCTTTACACAAACATCACAGAATACTAACACACGTAGCATCCTAATATGATTACTTATCAAATCAACACGAAGGTATTACAAGGCTATCACAAACCAATACAATCAAGTTATTCACACATAAGGTACTTTCTACTATATGATTAATGAGATCGGGTTTTTATCCCCAAAGTACTTTATACAATAACTCTTTAAAGATATGTTACTTTCACAAAAGTCACACAATACCCGTAGAATATAACAATAGAGTGATTATCTTTTTAAAGTAAATCAATTACTTCTCTTTGTAAAATCAAGTAGCAACCTTCTTTTCCAATGTTCAAGTTTGCCTAATTTCCAATGTTCAAGTTTCTTATTTTAGAAAGGTTTCGTAGTTCATAGTCTTATTCATTTAAGAATATAATTCTCTTTTTAAGCTATCTGAGAAACATAAGCCTTATATGTGAGTAGGATATTTGTAACGACCCGTTCCGGGGCCCGTTACTGGTGCCTTACCCCGGGCACCCTAGTGACACAACATCAGAGAAAACCAGCGGAAAATAAAACTTTAAACAAGAAACAAGATATATGATCATAAAACAAAGCCACCCCAACTTACCTTCCAATAACATATATAAATACAACTCTTTCAAAACGCAGCTTTAACTTTTCACAAACCCCCGCCACAACAAGATTACTGCACTTAAGATTTACAACAACTATGACGACAGGGCCCCGCCATACCCCGAATGTACAAGAACCTACAACTCAGTGGAACACATACCAAAAGATAAGCCTCCGAGAAACGGAGCTTCCCAATACGCTGAATCGAGATCCTAAGAGCGAGGATCCACGATCGATGTACTCTACTGCGCAGATTTAACGCAGCCAAGGAGGTCGATAACAGTACCAAGTATGTGAAATCAGAAATACATCAGAAATGAAATCATAGCAACTATATAAAGCAGGAGACATGAATGATAACCAAACTACAGTACACACATATATCAGTTATATCAAGTCAGGGTCTTACGCCCTCCACATCAATCATGCCCGTGGAATGCTTTCCTCACTGCCGGCAGTCTATGATATGATAACACCAAGAAGTACACCAAAGACACCAAGTCCTACCGATGCCAAAGTCAGATAATAATTCAAATGGAAGCATACCCGCGCGCTACGATCGTGTCAAGATGTCCAAAAGGGAACCACAAGACAAAGAATCAAATGGAAGCATACCTTGCGCTTACGATCGTGTCGATGTCCAAAAGGAAACAATAAGACAACATTCCAAATAGAAACATACCCGCGCTACGATCGCGGTCGTGATGCCCAAAGGGAAACAATAAAGCAAGATCAACATGGAAGCATACCCGCTGCGCCACGATCGTGGTCGTGATGTCCAAAGCGATTAGCAAAAGTAACACAATCAACGCGAACGCACTGCGGAATTTCTCCATCACCGCAGACGTCCAAGTAAGTTCTCAACAAGTCAACCGACCTCTATCGAGACGCCAGAATACGTAAATACAACACTTGTACAACAAAGGCTATCATCACAAGCATAGGCAAGTTTCACACAACTCAAAGTACTTTCACATAAGCCACACAATACCCGTAGTATAAAAATCGTGACTATCTTTTAAGTAAACAAGACACTTCCCTTTTGTAAAATCAAGTAACAACATTATTTTCCAAACGTTCAAATTTGCCTAATTTCAAATGCTCAAGTCACTTATTTTAGAAAGGTTTCATAACTCATAGTCTTAATCTCTTTTAAAACAATTGAGTAACATATGTCATATATGTGAGTAGTTTATTCTTGTTTATAACGATCTTATTACAGCAGCCATGATCTAGAAAATGTAATATCATTTTGTCTCATCTTAGCTTCTATGCAGATGGAGGTTTCTACTGGTTTTAATACAACACATCATTATTCAATACATTTTCTTTTATTAACGCTGCAGTGGTCTGTCGATACACATTCTGATTTCCAAATCAAGAAACATTATCCCTTTAAAAACCAAGTACTCATTACTCACGAATGAGGTTTCACACAACATCCACATTAACAAATAAGTTAAGTCTCTTATCTTATAAGATCAAGTCTCTTAACTTCTAACATCAGTAAACCATTTTCTTACCTACATAAAGTCGCTTTTAACCAACTTCCCATAAAGCCGTTATAACACTTTATGTTTAAAACAAACAAATACACTTAGCACCTGTACGTCCACCGTACTACATAGCTACACACATATCATGCTAGAACAGATAGGAAGAGGTTCACATACCTAGCGACGAGTATCGACAATAAGCAAAATGCTCCAAGTACTACAACCTTGCTAGCCCTTTCCACTCCTCAAGTAGAATACGCTACTCTTAGTACTTTTACCTAGAAAGGTCACAAACGTCTATTAACTTCAAAACACAAGGTTCCATTTCTCTACGTAAAATTCGAAGATTCTCCCCGCAACAGCGTAAATCTCCTCCTCTATCGAGGCCGGCTACCAAGCCAACCGGGGGGGGGGGGGTTTACACGTCTAACCGGACGTGTACAATTATACTCAGCAATACTACACAAGTCTACTGCAATACAGTCCTATGTAAATACAGTTCAGTTCTTTTCTTTACTCTTCAAGCTTAAGTCAAAAGACATTGCCAAATACAAAGTTCAGTTCTACATATAGTATACTTCAACTATATATTCCTACAACATGTAATCTCCAATTACAATAAGGGGACAAGAATATTTACCTCGATAAGCCCAAAATTATCCAAGTTATAATGTCGATCCTGAGCAAGGTTTAGCTCCTACTCAGGCGCTCCAATCCGCCTCCAAACAACCCTTAGAAGTTCTTAACTAACTTCTACTCAAATACTTCAACCAACTATGAAGATTTCCTTAGGTTTCGGTTTGAGACTAAAAGGACAAAAGGTAGTATTTCCTGCTCTACGATAGAGGTAACTTTTGGAATACAACAAGGTAAAGGCTAAGGTATTTTGGGCATTATAACAATACTGGAGAAGTATTTCAATACCACATGAGGAGGGTATTATACGAAAACAACTAGCAGTGGGGTACCCTACGGCTAGCACCACAGCGAGGAGGAGGCTCTCGGCCACAAGGCCACCTGGAGGGGAGGAAGGCTTAGGACGAGAACACACACAAAGAGAGGGAGAGGGACTCAAGACTTGGAAGATTTTTGGATGAAGAAGTCTTCAAGCCAGTGGGTATTTATAGGAAAACCAAAGGCCAACCAATGGCCAAGATCAAGCCATGTGCAAGGCAAGTGTAAGGCCAAGATATGCCCAAGTGCCCCTAGTCCCTACTCCCAAAACCTCACAAATATCTACCAAAATATCTTCCCACTGACACCCTAAACGCCCAAGTTACGCTCACTTGCTTCCAATGCGAGGTGACACGCCACCCTCCCGTTGGTCCAAAATGTTCCGCCGCCTAAAAATCCGCAAAAATACAAAACGACATAGCCGAATTTTCCTTCGCAAGTTACGCGAAAACGCTTCATTTAAAAACGACTTAACCAAAGTGCACAAAGGTAAATTCGGCCAGGGTGCCACATGGGGTGACACGTGTCGCCCGATTCGCCTAATATTTCGTCTTTCCAAAATATCCAAAATACCGGAAATCTCAAAACAAAGCGGGCACAAAATCAGAATTTCTCCGTGGCCCCACGTGACCATTTCCAAAATAAAATCTCAAAATTCTAATATAATTTAAGAAGCCCATATACCAAACTGGGAAACCAATTCTCATTAACGAACCTTTTCTTCACAAATTACCGGAAACTTTTCCGCGAAAAACTCACATCTTTCTTTCTTTTCAAAATTTCTGCACTGCACGTGACGCACGTCCTCACATACATACCCTGCAACTACGGGGT
This sequence comes from Przewalskia tangutica, assembly GCA_029844215.1. Lineage (NCBI taxonomy): Eukaryota > Viridiplantae > Streptophyta > Magnoliopsida > Solanales > Solanaceae > Przewalskia > Przewalskia tangutica. The sequence goes on along the minus strand of CM056725.1, from coordinate 39,377,071 downwards.
ATAACATTCTCCCCTCCTTAGAAACATTTGTCCCGAATGTTCCTTCTCAAGTCGGATAACGATAAAGTTCCTCTAACAAGTTGCCGACTCCACAGCTTGGCCACGAACTAACACACGTTCTCTTCTCCCCTAACTCGTAGTACCCTTCTCGAACACTCGAACTCTTTCTAGTATCCGTACCACACTTCACAATGCTTCGCTTTCCAACCTTTGAGTTACTACCTCCAAACTTGGTCATCTTACTAACTTCGATCTCCTTAAGGCCATTCCCGCCTTCACGAACCGATTCCGTAGAACGATCCATGAACTCATACGATGGTCACCTAAACCGGGCCTAGCATCCTCGTGACCCTACCACCGGCGAACCACCTCGAACCGACCTAACCACAACCGCCGCGGGTTGACCTCAAATGGTCCTCAACCCGACCCCACAATCGCCACATTCTTGTTCCCCGATACGGAACAATCTAACTAACACACGTCATGAAAGCTAACACTTCCATCTCGCACTACCCATGGACTTATCACACAAATAAATCCCACGATACTACGCACTCGATAAAGGTCAAACATAAAATAAATCTTTTACTCATGGCGACCCTACCTCTAAGGTCTCAATCGTGAAATAGTCTAAGGTTCACACTTCCATGCCCCAGTGCTTACCCTTCTACACTCACCAGTTTCTCAATCACATATTAGCACAAAGCTATCCGAACATAACACTTAACACATCATCTTAACATCAATACATACAAGTCTCTAGAGGTTAAAGATATACTCAAAATAGGCGGTTCAAAGGATCGCTAAGATCGGGAACTTCCACCGCGACCTCTACCGTGGCCCGCACGGTGTATGAACATCCCGCCTAGCTGGAAGGTGAAGAACCCGCAATCGATCTCAGAGTGTGCTATCCTACCAGCATACCCTGTCGGACAGTTTCCCTAAATGGCCCCGCTGCCGCATGTAAAACAAACTCCGGACTAGCACGACACTCCCATCGGAGTCTACCACGGCCGTCACAACGAGGTAGGGGTGGCTTGGCTAACACCGCTCTCCAAAATCTGAACCTCGAGCCACGACCGCTCCCGAATACTCGATACCTTGAAGATTGTGGAGGACCACTATGCATCGGGCGGAGGCGCATAACTAGTTCGGCCGAGGCGGTTCGCCTCAAAAGTCACCAAAGGACCTCATTGCTCGCCTCTCACGACCACGGTCATTCCGTCGATCTCTCCGTGCCTCACATCCGGCCAGCATGAGCTCGCATGCGGCAATGTCCATGCCCACAAGAGCTACACTGAACAAGCCTCGCAAGTAATCATCTAGCGGTGACGTGGCGGTGCACTCTATCCTCCATGGTTGCCACTAAAGCGGGACATACCGAGCCAACGAGTCAAACTCCACGCCAGACTTCGAATCAGACGCCTGCTCGCTCGCCAAAGATCATAAATCTGTCCGCGCCTCCTCATCCGCGGAGGCAAGAAGTGAGTGAGAATGCCTCCGAGAAATCGTCCCATCTGCTGGAAGCGCATGCTCTCCCGACAACTCCCACGAATCAAACGATCATTGCGGTATCACGCACCGATGCGAACCTAAGACCACCGACTCGGTCTCCGGCTTGATCACTCTACGACCAGAATCGCCGGATGAACTCCTGCGGATCATCCTCGTGCCTCGACCCATAAAACTCGCGGGCTACAACTCGTAAAGTCCGTAGCCTCAAACTATCTCGCCGGGGTGAACCATCGGTGCATCGAATCGAATCGCCAGATCCAAATTTATCCTCACGCTCGACACGACTCGCCAAGAATCGGGCCATCTCCTTGTACTTATCTCATCTCGCTCCAGCCGTGAGATCGAGGCTCGTGTATCGTGGTCTCGGCAGCACCGCTGCGCTCTAAACTCGCTGGGGCGGCGTCGCAAAACTCGGGCCGTCAAGCACAATCTCAGTGCATGCACGCTCGCGCTCGCACTCTCTCAGATCTCACTAGCAGCTCTCCTACGCCTTGCCTTCGGGCTCGTTGCCTTGCGCGGAGGCATAATCGGTAAAACGAGATACGTCGGAGGGTCCAACTTACAACACGACTCTAAGGCACGATCTCGGAATGAGAAGAATGGAAACCAATCCTAAATGTCCTATAGCCTCTCGATTATAGATGTGGTGCACAACACACCGATAATCAAGACTCTACTAGACACGGTCGTAGACACTTTCCGAGGATTAATCGCTCGATACCACTTTTTGTAACGACTGCCCGGGGCGCATCGTGCCTTACCCGCACCCTAGTGACACAACATCGAGAAAACCAAATGGAAAATAAAACTTTAAACAAGAAACAAGATATATGATCATAAAACAGCCACCCCAACGGTTACTTCCAATAACATATATAAATACAACTCTTTCAAAACGAATGCTTTAATCCTTTTCACAAACCCCGCCACAACAAGATTACATGCACTTCTAAGATTTACAACAACTATGACGGACAGTGGCCCCGCCATACCCCGAATGTACAAGAACCTACAACTCAGTGGAACACATACCAAAAGATAAGCCTCCGAGAAACGGAGCTTCCCAATACGCTGAATCGAGATCCTAAGAGCGAGGATCCACGCATCGATGTACTTCTACCGCAGATGAACGCACCCAGAAGGAGGTCGCATAACAGTACCAAGTATGTGAAATCAGAAATATCAGAAATGAAATCATAGCGATCATATAAAGCAGAGACATGAATGATAACCAAACTACAGACACACATATATCGCTTATATCAAGTCGTGGTCTCACGCCTCCACATCTATCATGCGTGAATGCCTTCTCACCGGCGATCATGATATGATAACACCAAGAAGTACACCAAAGACACCAAGTCCTACACGATGCCAAAGTCAGATTAATAATTCAAATGGAAGCATACCCGTGCGCTACGATCGTGGTCGATATGTCCAAAAGGGAACCACAAGACAAAGAATCAAATGGAAGCATACCCGCGCTACGATCGTGTCGGATGTCCAAAAGGAAACAATAAGACAAAGATTCCAAATAGAAACATACCCGCGCGCTACGATCGTGGTCGGTATGCCCAAAGGGAAACAATAAAGCGAAGATCAACATGGAAGATACCCGCGCCACGATCGTGTCGGTATGTCCAGCGATTAGCAAAAGTAACACAATCAACGCGAACGCACTGCGGAATTTCTCCATCACCGCCGCATGTCCAAGTAAGTTCTCAACAAGTCAACCGACCTCTATCGAGACGCCAGAATACGTAAATACAACACTTGTACAACAAAGGCTATCATCTCAAGCATAGGCAAGTTTCACACAACTCAAAGTACTTTCACATAAGCCACACAATACCCGTAGTATAAAAATCGTGACTATCTTTTTAAGTAAACAAGACACTTCCCCTTTTGTAAAATCAAGTAACAACATTATTTTCCAAACGTTCAAATTTGCCTAATTTCAAATGCTCAAGTTACTTATTTTAGAAAGGTTTCATAACTCATAGTCTTAATCTCTTTTAAAACAATTGAGTAACATATGTCATATATGTGAGTAGTTTATTCTTATTTATAACGATCTTATTACAAAGACCATGATCTAGAAAATGTAATATCATTTTGTCTCATCTTAGCTTCTATGCAGATGGAGGTTTCTACCGGTTTTAATACAACACATCATTATTCAATACATTTTCCTTTATTAACGCCGCAATGGTCCTGTCGATACACATTCGATTTCAAATCAAGAAACATTATCCCTTTAAAAACCAAGTACTCATTACTCACGAATGAGGTTTCACACAACATCCACATTAACAAATAAGTTAAGTCTCTTATCTTATAAGATCAAGTCTCTTAACTTCTAACATCAGTAAACCATTTTCTTACCTACATAAAGCTGTTATAACCAACTTCCCATAAAGCCGTTATAACACTTTATGTTTAAACCAAACAAATACACTTAGCACTGCACGTCCACCGCACTACATAGCTACACACATATCATGCTAGAACAGATAGGAAGAGGTTCACATACCTCGCGACGAGTATCGACAATAAGCAAAATGCTCCAAGTACTACAACCTTGCTAGCCCTTTCCACTCCTCAAGTAGAATACGCTACTCTTAGTACTTTCACCTAGAAAGGTCACAAACGTCTATTAACTTCAAAACACAAGGTTCCATTTCTCTACAGAAAATTCGGCAGCACCTCCCCCCCGCAACAGCGTAAATCTCCTCCTCTATCGAGGCCGGCTACCAAGCCAACCGGTGGGTTTACACGCCTAACGGATGTACAATTCTACTCAAGAATACTACACAAGTCTATCGCAATACACCCTATGTAAATACATTCGCTTCTTTTCTTTACTCTTCAGCTTAAGTCAAAAGACATTGCCAAATACAAAGTTGATCTACATATAGTATACTTCAACTATATATTCCTACAACATGTAATCTCCAATTACAATAAGGGGACAAGAATATTTACCTCGATAAGCCCAAAATTATCCAAGTTATAATGTCGATCCTGAGCAAGGTTTAGCTCCTATTCTGCGCTCCAATGCTCTCCAAACAACCCTTAAGTTCTTAATCAACTTCTACTCAAATACTTCAACCAACTATGAAGATTTCCTTAGGGTTTGGTTTGAGACTAAAAGGACAAAAGGTAGTATTTCTGGGCTCTACGATAGAGGTAACTTTGGAATACAACAAGGTAAAGGCTAAGGTATTTTGGGCATTATAACAATACTTGGAGAAGTATTTCAATACCACATGGAGGGTATTATATGAAAACAACTAGGCTAGTGGGGGTACCCCACTACTAGCACCACAGGGGAGGGGATGCTCTCGGCCACAAGGCCAATCAAGGGGGTGGAGGGGGAAGGCATAGGACGATAACAAACACAAAGGGAGTGAGAGGGAATCAAGACTTGGAAGATTTTTGTATTAAAGTCTTCAAGCTTAGGGGGGTATTTATAGGAAAACCAAAGGCCAACCAATGGCCAAGATCAAGCCATGTGCAAGGCAAGTGTAAGGCCAAGATATGCCCAAGTGCCCCCTAGTCCCTACTCCTTAAAACCCTCACAAATATCTACCAAAAATATCTTCCCACTTGACACCCTAAACGTCCAAGTTACCGCCCCCACTTGCTTCCAATGTGAGGGTGACACATGTCACCCTCCCGTTGGTCCAAAATGTTCCGCCGCTCGGAAAAATCCGCAAAAATACAAAACGACATAGCCGGAATTTTCCTTCGCAGTTACGCAAAAACGTTTCGTCAAAAACGACTCTAACCGTGTTGCACAAAGGTAAATTCGCCAAGGTGCCACATGGGGTGACACGTGTCGCCCGATTCGCTTAGAATATTTCGTCTTAGAAAATATCCAAAATACTGAAATCTCAAAAACAAAGCGCCCCACAAAATCAGAATTTCTCCGTGGGCCCACGTGACCATTTCCAAAATAAAATCTCAAAATTCTAATATAATTTAAGAAGCCCATATACCAAATCTGGGAAACCAATTCTCATTAACGAACCTTTTTCTTCACAAATTACCGGAAACTTTTCCGTCGAAAACTCACATCTTTCTTTCTTTTCAAAATTTCTGCCGTACTCTCGTACGTACGTCCTCACATACATACCCTGCAACTACGGGGTATAACAATATTCTTGTTTATAACAATCTTATTACAGCAGCCATGATCTAGGAAATATCATTTTGTCTCATCTTAGCTTCTATGCAGATGGAAGTTTCTACTGGTTTTAATAATACTTAATCTGTCAAAACATTTCCTTTTATTAACGCTGCAGTGGTTTGTCGATACACATTCGATTTCAAATCAAGAAACATTCTTATGCCGTTATTACCTAACTTCCCATAAAGCTAGTATAACTCTTAAGTTTTCAAAAACCAAGTATTACTTCTTCTTTCGAAATGATTCAAAAATCTTTTGAAATACTTCAAGTTCTTTATTAACACATAATAAGCCAGTTATAGTTCAAATCAGTTACCTTTTAAAAACCACAAGTATTTTCTTACCAACATAAAGCTGTTATAACCAACTTCCCATAAAGCCGTTATAACACTTTATGTTTTAAACCAATCAAATACATTTAGCACATGTACGTCTACCGTACTACATAGTTCACACATATCATGCTAGAAGAGATAGGAAGAGGTTCACATACCTCGCGACGATTATCGACTAATAGCAAAACGCTCCAAGTACCTCAAACCGTCGGCTACTCCTTAAGCCAAGTAGATCGCGCCACGCGTAGTACTCAACCTATAAGGCCACAAGGCGCTTATTAATATTTAGATCCCTTCGTAGAACATTCTACAGAAAATTCGGCAGCACCTCCCCCCCCCGCAACAGCGTAAATCTCCTCCTCTATCGGGGCCGGCTACCAAGCCAACCAGGGGGGGGTTATACGTCTAAACCGGACGTGCACAATTCTACCTCACAGAAAAGCTACACAAGTCTACTGTAATACAGTCCTATGTAAATACAGTTCAGTACTCTTCTTTCGAAAAGGTTTCTTATTATTCAGGCTTAAGTCAAAAGACATTGCCGATAACTACGTTCAGTTCTATATATAGTATACTTCAACTATATAATCATACAACATGTAATTTCCAATTACAATAGAGGGACAAGATATTTACCTCGATAAGCCCATAATTATCCGAGTTTAACCCGCTCCAAACAACCCTTAGAAGTTCTAACCAACTTCTACTTATTACTCCAACTAACCATGGAGATTTTCCTTAGGGTTTCGGTTTTGTGACGGAAGGGAAGTATAATAATATTTCTGGGCTTTTCGTATAAGTATAACCTTAGAATACTACAAGGTATACGGCTAAGGTAATTTGGGCATTATAACAATACTTTTGAGAGTATTTCTACCAAGAGGGGGGGTATTATACGAAAACAACTAGGCTAGGGGGGGTACCCCACGGCTAGCACCCCAAGGAGGTGGGGGAAGGGCTCTCGGCCAAGGGGGAGGCTCTTGGCCGAACTCTACACTAAGGGAGGAGGAGGATTTAACACTTAGAAATATTTTAGGAATGGATGAAGAAGTCTTCCAAAGGGGGGGTATTTATAGGTCTAGCAAAGGCCAACCAATGGCCAAGATCATGCCAAGTGCAAGGCAAGTGTAGGGCCAAGATCTTGCCAAGTGCACCTTATCCATCTACCACAAAATATCCTACCAACTCCAAGACAAAAAAACCAACCCATTCGTCCACTCCACCGCCCAAGACGTCTTCCAATGAGAGGGTGCCAAGTGGCGCCCTCTTGTTGGTCCAAAATGTTTCGTCTCTCGGAAAAATCCGCAAAAATTAAAAATGACATAGCCGGAATTTTCCTACGAAAGTCGTGGAAAACGTTTCGTCGAAAAACGACTCTAACCGGGTGTTGTGCACAAATAAATTTCGGCCAAGCCACTTTTATACAAGTTCAAATTTTCTACGTACGTCCTTACGTACATACTCTGGAAATACGGGGTATAACAAGGATGATCCTCATGAGTTCATTCGGCAGGTACAGCGGACTATACAGGTGCTTAGGGACTCGGAGACATAGTCAGTTGTGTTAGCTTCTTACCGGTTACGCGATATTGCGTTGAACTGGTTTGAGTCATGGGAAATATCTAGGGGCGTGGGTGCTCCTCCAGCCATTTGGGATGAGTTCACGGAGGCCTTCCTTGATCACTTCTTGCCTACTGAGATGAGGAGAACCCGAGTTGATAGGTTTTTGACATTGAGGCGGAATGGGAGGACTATCAGAGAGTACAACCTGGAGTTTGACTCATTGGCCAGGTATGCGCTCACTATTGTGGCTGACATGGCTGATAGAGTTCATCGCTATGTGATGGGGCTAGACCGCTACATGGTTACTGCATACCTGGGAGTGGCCCTTCAGCCAGGTATGAATATTGTCAGGATGCAGGCATACGTACAGGGTATTGAGGACAGGGAGAGATAGGACCAGCCAGATCGAGGCCAGCCCAAGAGGGCCAGGACGGCAGGGTTATAGGGTAACTTTCGAGGGGGACAGCCTCAGCAGCAGGGTAGGTCTACTTTTCAGTCGGCACAGAGTGCTCCTTCCCAGTTTTCTGGCAGGAGGTTTGATCGGCCGAGTTATTCGGGAGAAGGTCAGCGATCCAGGTCTTCGGGGTTTCAGAGAGGTAGGGATGTTAGCCGATCGAGACCACCCTTATCTTGGTGTGTTCGATGCGATAGATCCTACCCTGGTGAGTGTCATACTGCTTCGGGAACTTGCTTCTCTTGCAGCCAACAGAGCCATATAAAGAGGGATTGTCCGACCAGAGGTGGCATGGGCGGTATGGTTCAGCCTACAGGATTAGTTGCTGAGTCTTCATCTTCTGTGGTTATGCGCCCCGGAGGGCAGAGTGTACACGGGTCAGCAGGAGCCCTAGTTCTAGCGGTCCACATAACCGCATATATTCTCTAGCCAGCCGGCAGGACCAGGAGGCTTCGCCGGATGTCGTCACAGGTATATTATTGATTTCATGTTGTGACGTTTATGCTTTGATAGATCCAGGTTCTACCTTGTCCTATGTGTCCCCTCTTATTGCTAGTAGAATAGGGATTTAGCCGGTGTCGATAGAGCCGTTTGAGGTAGCTACGCCAGTGGGTGATTCGGTGTTAGCTGAGCGGGTGTATAAGAACTACCCGGTGTTTATATACAGTCGTCAGACCCTAGCAGACTTGATAGAGTTGGAGATGACAGATTTTGATGTCATTATGGGTATGTACTGGTTGGCTTCTTGTTATTCCAATGTAGACTGTAGAGACAGGTTGGTCCGATTCCAGTTTCTCGGTGAGCCGGTTATCGAGTTGAAGAGCAATACAGCGTCGCCGATGGGTAGGTTTATTTCTTACCTCAAGGCTAGGAAGATGGTTCAGAAATGGTACATCTATCATCTGGTTTGGGTATTCGATACATAGGCTGAGGTGCCAGTTCTTCAGTTAGTTTCGGTTGTTAGAGAGTTTTCAGATGTATTCCCAGATGATCTCCCTAGTATTCCTCCAGAAAGGGAGATAAAGTTTTGTATCGATGTGCTGCCAGACACTCGGCCTATATCTATTCCGCCGTATAGGATGGCACCTGCTGAGTTGAGAAAGTTGAAGGACCAGCTGAAAGATTTACTGAAAAAAGGCTTTATTAGGCCTAGTATTTCTCCCTGGGTAATGCCGGTTTTGTTTGTTAAAAAGAAGGATGGGACGCTGCGTATGTGTGTTGACTACAAGCAGCTGAATAAGGTAACCATCAAAAATAGATACCCTCTCACCAGGATTGATGATTTGTTTGACCAGTTGCAGGGTGCGAGGTGTTTCTCCAAGATAGACCTGCGGTCCGGTTATCATCAGGTGCGAGTTAGAGAGGCAGATATCCCGAAGACTGCATTCAGGACCCGGTATGGGCATTATGAGTTCAGGGTGATGTCTTTCGGTTTGACTAACGCTCCAGCAGTATTTATGGATTTGATGAACCGGGTGTTCAAGCCATTTTTGGATACGTTTGTGATATTATTCATTGATGACATCCTGGTTTATTCTCGCACAGAGCAGGAGCATGCAGATCATTTGAGGACGGTACTTGGAGTCCTTCGGAGCGGGTAGTTGTATGCCATTTATCCAAGTTTGAGTTTTGGTTGGCCTCAGTGGCATTCTTGGGGCACATTATCGGGGCCGACGGTGTTCAGGTTGATACGGCAAAGATTGAGGCGGTCAAGACTTGGCCGAGACCTACTACTCCGACGGAGGTGCGCAACTTCTTAGGGCTGGCGGGTTATTATCGTAGGTTTGTGGAGCAGTTTGCTTCGATATCAGCGCTTTTGACTAGGCTGACTCAGAAAGCGGCTAAGTTCCAACGGACGGAAGCTTGTGAGAAGGGCTTCCAGTTATTGAAGGAGAAATTGACGACGGCTCCAGTTCTTACTCTTCCCGAAGGATTAGAGGGTTATGTGGTTTATTGTGATGCCTCGGGTATCGGGCTAGGGTGCGTATTGATGCAGCACGACAAGGTTATAGCCTATGCTTCCCGACAGCTACGGAAGCGTGAGAGGAATTACCCTACTCACGACTTAGAGTTGGCCGCAGTTATTCATGCCTTGAAGATTTGGAGGCATTATTTATACGTAGTTCATGTGGATATTTATACAAACCACAAGAGCCTCCAGTACATCTTCAGGCAGATGAAGCTGAACTTGCGGCAGAGATGGTGGTTAGAGTTGCTGAAGGATTATGATGTTGATATCCTATACCATCTGGGAAAAGCCAACGTGGTTGCAGATCCTCTGAGTCGTAGATCTATGGGGAGTCTGTCAGAGGTAAAACCAGATAGACAGGACATGGTCTGTGAGATCCATCAGCTGGCAAGCCTTGGGGTTCGGTTGGTCGATACCGATGATAGTGAGGTACGGGTTTGAGAGGTTGCCGAGTCTTCCATCGTTGAGGAGGTGAAGAGGCGACATTATGAGGATTCGGTTTTGTTACGGTATCGAGATACAACTCTTCGAGAGGAGAAGAGTTTATTTGGGGTAGCACCTGATGGGGTGCTAAGGTACGAGGGCAGATTGTGTGTTTCCGATGTTGTAGGACTTCGTCAGCAGGTTCTGGGGGAGGCACACAGTGCCCGTTACTCTATTCATCCGGGGTCGACTAAGATGTACCATGACCTCAGATGTATGTATTGGTGGGATGGCCTGAAGAGGGACGTAGCATAGTTTGTTGCTCAGTGTACGAATTGTCAGCAGGTCAAGGTTGAGCACCAGAAGCCCGGTGGGCTATTGCTGGCGATTGAGATTCCGACATGGAAGTGGGAGGTGATCAACATGGATTTTGTTACAGGGTTACCTCGTACTCAGAGGAAGTATGATTCCATCTGGGTTATTGTAGATAGGCTGACGAAATCAACCCACTTTCTTCCAGTCAGGACTACGTATTCGACTGCGGATCATGCTAGACTTTACATCAGGGAGATTATGAGACTGCACGGAGTCCCTATATATATTGTATCAGACAGAGGAGCCCAGTTTACGACTAACTTCTGGAGGTCTTTTCAGAAGGGGTTAGGGACACAGGTGAGTCTCAGTACCGCGTTTCATCCTCAGACCGACGGACAGGCAGAGCGTACTATCCAGACACTTGAGGATATGATGCGGGCATGTGTTATTGATTTCAGGGGTAGCTGGGAGGATCATTTGCCTCTTGTTGAGTTTGCATATAACAACAACTACCATTCTAGTATTCAGATGGTGCCATATGAGTCTTTGTATGGGCGGAAGTGTAGGTCGCTGATTGGTTGGTTCGACATGGGCGAGGTGCAGTTAGTTGGCCCAGACTTGATTCAGCAGGATGTGGATAAGATGAAGCTTATCCAGGAGAGATTGTTAGCAGCTCAGAGTCGGCAGAAGTCTTATGCAGATAATCGGCGTCGACACTTGGAGTTTCAGGTTGACGATTGGGTCTTCTTGAAGGTATCACCCATGAAGGGTGTGATGAGGTTCAGAAAGAAGGAGAAACTTAGCCCAAGGTACATTGAGCCTTATCGGATCATCCGTAGAGTAGGAAAGTTTTCCTATGAGTTGGGTCTGCCGTCCGATTTAGAGGCGGTACATCCGGTCTTCCATGTTTCTATGTTGCGGAAGTGCATCAGAGATCCATCAAGAGTTTTCCCAGCTAGTGATGTCCAGGTAACAGAGGGATTATCGTATGAGGAGATTCCAATAGCGATACTCGATCGCCAGGTCAGGCGACTGCGGACCAAGGACGTGACTTCCGTCAAAGTCTTGTGGCGGAATGATAATAGGGAGGAGATGACTTGGCAAGCAGAAGATGACATGATGTGGAAGTATCCTCACTTATTCCCTACACCTCCAGGTAATCCTTTTCCCTTACTTATCAGTTTTTATTGATGTATTTGCTTAAGTGCTTTTATGTGGCCATGTGTGGCATATTTTGGGATGTTGGGTATAGTTAAAGGAGACTATGTCGCTATCTAATTAGATTGACTCTGAAAGAACATTTGGGGACGAATGTTTTTAAGGGGGGAAAAATGTTACACCCCGTAATTCCAGGACATGTATATAAGAACGTACGTAAGTAATCAGGACGTTACGATTTGAGACTTGTAGAATTTATCGGAATTATGGAAATGTCGGAAAACAAAATATTATGACGAATGGGAGGGTGACACGTGTCACCCCCTTGCATGGTCTTGGTCGAAATGGACCAAGGGTAAAATGGTCAAATGACCAAGGCAAGATGATTAAGTCTTGACAAGCCAAGGCTTGACATTGTTGACCAAGTCAATGAGCCCACTTGACTAGATATTTAAATCTTCTTCATCCAAACCCCACAAGTGTTTTAATCTTGACCCTCCATTTAATTATATATTCATCCTTGTAGCAAGACAAGTCTCAACACTTAGAAAAAAATTCAAGAACTTAAGTGCCACATTTGAGAGCTCTCGGCTAAGCTCTTGGAAAATAAGAAAATTCTTCAATCTTGTTCCATAATTCACAATACTTAAACCCAAGGTTCCTAGGGGTATTATAAGGTTATCTCAATACAAAGATCCCGGAAAAGCTACATTTTTACATTAGTCGCAAGATGAAAACCTAAGTTGTTTTCATAAGTTTTGTTTGGAAATTGAAGGGAAGTTGTTTATGAACTTCTAAGGGCTTCAAATAGCGGATTGGAGCGTGAAGGAAATGAGCTAAGTTTCTAAGGAGCGACTTTGAATCTTGGAGTTATTTTTGGGCTTATCAAGGTAACAATCTTGTCGTCTTAGTGATTAAAGATTTCATGTTGTTGTAGTTATATATATTAACAAGATTGAGATATACTTAATGAAGATTGACAAGTGTTATGGATATTGGAACCACTAATCCGAAACTAGCATGTTTAGCCTTTGAGATTGTAATTCAATTTAGTTATTGGTTTTAGTCGTCGCATGTTATAAAGAAGGAATTATAGTTGTTAAAGATCTTTGCGACTCTATAACATTTTAGAACGACAACTTGGATTGAAAAAGAATTGGAAAAGACTTTGTGTTGTTGTACATTGTTAGCCGAGAATGGCATTGACTATTGAACTACTTGGTATTAATTGTGGGGCAGAACTTTACACGTCCTGTAAGGCGTGTAATCCCCTTTGATTGGTTGATGTGTTGGGCCTTAAATGTGGCATATTGGTTATTGATTTCGGGCCTTGAAAAAGGTGGAAAAGTACGTAGAAACAAAGGAAGTGATGTCCAATTTTCCGTAGAATAAGTGACTTTACACTTAGAATATTCTACGTTAGAAAGCTAGAAGTTGATAGACGTATTATGGTCAATATAGGTTGACATACTACGTACGACATATTGGACTTAGCAAGTGGATTGAACCGAAGAGGAATGTAAAACTTTCCTTATCTCTTGAGCATGAATTTTATAAATGTATAGTACGGTAGACGTACGATTTTTAAAGGAATTCGGTATTGTTTTGATATCACTAACTTGATATAAGAATGTCTAAGTTTGGTTGAGTAAGGTAATTAACTCACTTGATTTTAAAGGATGAAAATGCCTTAGTTTTCTAAAGCATAAAGTTGTTATAACGTCTTTATGGGAAGTTGGTTATAACGACTTTATGGGAAATTAAAAGAATGGTTTACTTGATCGATTTCAAAAGAGGATCAAAGACTTGATATAAAGAAGGGTAACTTGTTTAAAAATATAAGTTACTTAAACATTCGAAAATGGAGGAATTGATTTCAAAGCCTTGAAATGAATATCTAAAGGCGTAGTAACTTGATATGGAAAGTAGATATGCCTTGATACTACGGGTGTTAGTATCTTGGGGTTTTTATATGAAAAGGAGTCATTGTAAAAGGATAGAAGTACGTAGTACTTTGGGGTTAAATTCCCGGATTTTTCATGATATATTAGTGCCTTAAGTTAAATAAAATGAGAGTGCATGCTAATTAAGTCTAATAAGAAGTTGAGGGATTTCTTAACTTACTTATGTTATTTATGGTAGCCGGTTGTGCTTGTGTTATATTATTCTTTACGGGGTCATTCCCCGGGTATGTTGCATTTTGTATATTCCGTGGATTTGCTCCCCATGATGCGAGGAAGTTACCTCATGTGAGTCCGTAGGGCTCATGCGGGTGAAATAGTCCCATGCGGGGCGGACTAGTCCTATGCGAGGAAATTACCTCATGAGGGTCCACACGGCCTATGCGGGTGAAAAAGTCCTAGGAGTAGGATTGTGATAACACAACGGGCGGATGGTCCTAGGTTAATCACAGGCTTCCTATTTTAAGAACCGGAAATGTTTATTTTGTTACTCTCATTGTTAGTAAGGCACAATATACTGTTAATTTCCAGTTTTACATACTTGGTACATATTTTGTACTGACCCCCTTTCCTCGGGGGCTGCGTTCATGCCGCAGGTAAGGGTAAGCACGTTGCGGATCCTCACTCTTAGGATCACTGATCAGTTGTGAGAAAGCTCCATTTCTACGGAGGCTTGTATTTTGGTACGGTTTCCCTGATGTTGTAGATTTATGTACATTCAGGGGTATGGCGGGGCCCTGTCCCGTCACAGTGATTATGTCAAAATTCTTAGAGGTCTGTATTCATATCTCGTGGGTCAGTTTGTATAAAGATGGGATGTAACTACTGTTGGATATGTACTTGTATATATATATGTCCATGGAGGTGGCCTTATCGGCTAGCCTGTTATTTATTCTTCTGTTGACGTACGTTAGGAGTTTTATGTATGTTCCGCTGATTTTCTCTAATGTTTACCTGTAAGGGTGCCCAGGTAGGGCACTAGTCGCGGGCCCGAGGTCGGGTAGTGACAGGCCACCTGCGCATTCAATGCAGTGATAAAATCTATCTCATGTATGCCCATAGTCTTCCTCCTACTCACTGATCTGTCATCTGCCCCTTGGTGATTATTCGCAGCCATGTCTTCTAGAAACTCATGTGCCTCATTGGCACTCTTCATCATGAATGCTCCCCCTACTGCAACATCAATGATGGTACGAGTAGTACCATTCAACCCATTATAAAAAATGTGGACCAACATCCACTTCTCTATGCCATGACGTGGGCATTTTCTCTGCAAATCCTTGAATTGCTCCCATGCATCATACAACGACTCTCCATCTACCTGATAGTAATTGTTCAACTCTCCTCTTAACTTTGCTGCCTTTGAAGGAGAGAAGAACTGTCACGACCCGAACCATCGGGCCGCGACTGGTGCCCTACCTGGGCACCCTTATACCCACACCTCACATATAACCAGGGAAAGCTTAAGAAAAACTCATAATCTCATAACAAAGGGATCCTGTCCCCTAAACTGTCATATTACATCATAGGTAAGCCGACAAGCTTCCATTATATACACAATAGCCAAAATAAAATACAACTGTACATGTCCAACCCACACATGACTACAGGCCTCTAAGAGTAAGACAGTGAACTATGACGGGACAAATCCCCGCTGTACCCTGAATATACATAAGCCTGTAGTAGCAGATTTATACCAAAATGACAGGCTCCGGAACAGTGAAGCTATCTCAAAGAAGCTGGGAAAGGATCCTAATCTCGAGGATCACCAAACTGAGTACCTATACCTGCGGGCATGAACGCAACCCCTCGAAGAATGGGGTCAGTACAACAATGTACCAAGTATGTAAACATAAATTAAAGTAAATAAGATCATAACTGGCCAAAGAATGACAGGGACAAGTATGAAAATCAAATACCAGATCCAACCGTGCCATATAAAATCGGGCCAACTGTACCTTTTAAAAGTGAGAGAGTTATATCAAAATCATAGATGCATGTCCATATAATCATATAATGTCATAGGTATCTATACCGCATCATGGATACATGTCCATGGAATCATATACTGTCATGAGTATCTGTACTCGCATCATGGATACATGTTCATGGAATCATATATGTCATATGTATCTATACCCGCATCATGGATACATGTCCATGGAATCATCGTATCTATTTACATATAACGTATCCCAGCCCATTCCGGGACTTGGTGTCTTTTTACACATAACGTATCCTGACCCATTTTGGGACTCGATATCTTTTTACACATAATGTATCCCGGCCCCATTGTTGGATTCCGTGTTTTTTTACACATAACGTATCCCGGCCCATTCTGGGACTCAGTGTCTTTTTACACATAACGTATCCTGGCCCATTCTGGGACTCGGTGTCATGGAAAAATAACACTTGCACGAATAGCTATCATGAGCAATCTTGTGCAATTTAAATCATCTTTTGAAAACTCAGAGACACTATTATATCATGTATCAGTTTGAAACCATCATTTGAAAACTCAAAGGCACTTATCATATCATGTATCATTTAAAAAAACATCCTTTGGAAACTCAAGGCACTTATCATATCATGCATCATTAAGGATTAAGATCCAATAGAACTATGTACGTCCGTCGTACACTTACTTCATAGAATCATGCCAAAAGAATAACGACAGTTTCACATACCTTATCGGCTATACCAACACGACAAGTAGAATACGCCTCAAGTAGTACCTCAACCTATAATAACGATAACACATCTATCAACTTCATGCTTACTAGTGTAGGTCATATACCAGGTAATGGTTCTCTTTTCATATACAAATTTGGGCAGCACTCTCCCTATTTATACATACATTTTCCACCTTACAAATAAGGCCAATAACATCAATAACCAAGCACCAATTAAGGGCACAACCAAACAACAACAAAGAGGATTTACTCACCCACTTCTCATGTAAATTCAGCCTCTTAATCCACATTAAAACAATCCACAAAACAGTCCATATTCCAACAACAACGAGGGTAGAATGTGAAGCCTTTCTACACCTTTCTACACCCTTATTCCTTTAGGAATTGCATTAGCAATTACCACATTTAAACATGCATAATGGTAACTGAATTTTCAGCATTATAACACCACAATATTGTTACACCCCGTAATTCCCAGGGCAATAGATTGAGAACGTGATTAAGAAAATAGGATTTGAACGTTGGAACTTGTAGTTGAAGAAGGGCTCAAGTGAGAAAATGTGTACTGTGAATTTAAGTCACAACACCGGTGGTGCCAAAGGGTGGACAGCTGGTCAAAACTTCAGCGGTTGCAGGACTTCATGACCGCGATTGCCATATCGCAGCATCGCTGCCTAGGTGGAATTTTCCAATCCAGAGATATTTTTGACAAGTGGAAAAGTGGGGTTCATGGGTCCCCCTCCAGTTGTGCTACATAGCACCAAATATCTCCAAGTCTTGCAAGATTTGGATCACTTATGCCTTCATTCTTCAAACCTTCATCCCTCTCCCTTGTTCTTGAAGATTTCGAAAACCATAGAAGTGAAGGGAGTTGATTATTCTCCTAGATTAAGCACTAGGATCAAGTTCTAAGCTAAGTTAACTCTCCAAGGTTTATTAACAACGGTTTGGCCAAGAGTTTGGGTTGGAACCCTAGGCTTGTTTATGAACTTTTGGAAATAAAACAAGAAGGGAAGTTGGTTACAAGATCGTGGTGGATACATGGATGTGATTGGAACTTGAAGAAGTGGAGCTAAGACAAAACTATGGGACGACTTTAAGTGGACTGTTTTGGGCAATATTTAAGGTAAGGATTCTTCTTCCTCTTGAATTAATAGGATATTACATGTTGTTATAGTTAATAGAGGAACTTGTGATAGGAAGAATGGAGAATAAAAAGTGTAGGGGCAGTTTTGGTGAGGTTGGCCGAAAGTTGGCAATTTTCGGATATTGGATTTGTTGGTTATAATTGTTGTTGTTATATTCATGTCACGACCCGAACCCCGGGCCCGCGACTGGTGCCCTACCTGGGCACCCTTCTACCCATACAACACAAGTAACCCGCGGAAGCTAAATAACACTCATCATTTTTTTCATTTTTTGCAAAGGCAAAGCCGGAAAGGCTGTCATAATATATAACACCCGAATGGGACTACAACTGTACATAAATATAAATACAACTCACGCAAGTCCAGCCCACATATGAATACAAACCTCTAAGAGTTTGGACAGTAAACTATGACGGGACAAGGCCCCGCCGTACCCCTGAATATACCTAGCCGTAATGGATGACCTGTGCCAAAATGTCAAGCTCCGGAACATTGGAGCTATCCCACAACGCTGAACAAAGATCCTAAGCTCGCGAATCACCCAACTGAGTACCTAATACCTGCGGGTATGAACGCAGCCCCCCGAAGGGGGTCAGTACAATAAGGTACCAAATATGTAAACATGAAGTACAATAAACAAGATCATAACTGTACAAAATAATGACAGAGACAAATATGAAAATCAAATACTAGATCCTACCGTGCCAAAAATAAGAGCCAACTGTACCTTGTATCACTGTACCCCTACTGTACCACCGTATTGATGTATCACGGTACCACTGTATCGTTGTACCACTGTACTACTGTATCACTTTATCATTGTACCATTGTACTACTGTATCACTGTACTTTATAAAAATGATTCAATTGTATCCTTTTAAAAATAAGATTCAACCGTGCCCACGGTACTTCCTTTTAAAAATGAGAGTCATGTCAAAATTAAGAACGTCTGTCCAAATAAACAAATATTGTCATGCTAGGTACGACATGTCCCAACCCATTCTGGGACTCGATGTAACGCTCTATAAGTCATGCAAGGTACGACATATCCGGCCCATTCTGGGGCTCGGTGTAACGCTCTAGAAGTCATGCAAGGTACGGCATTTCCCGGCCCATTCTGGGACTCGGTGTAACGCTCTATAATTCATGCAAGGTACGACATGTCCCGGCCCATTTTGGGACTCAGTGTAATGTGCTATAAGTCAAATAAGGTACGACATGTTCTGGCCCATTATGGGACTCGGTGTAATGTAAATTACTGTACACCTATAGCTATCACAAGCAGCTATGTACAGTTTAAATCATCTTTGACTCTCATTTGCACAATTAGAATGAACTATCTTTTAGAAAAACTCAAGGCATTATCAAACGAATATGTAAACAACTTTCCTTTTATAAAACCCAAAGTACTATCAAAGGAAAATATCACTAAGGATTAGGATCCGCTCAGTTTATAAAGATCAAGTCAAGTATAGGATCCACTCATCGTTTGTACCAACTCGATAATCTAATTCGTCTCGCTCCTCTGGTTAACATTATGGAAACATTTACATGGTGATAACTGATCCGAATTGGCAAATTTATCCATTTTATGAGCCATTAGTAGGTTATATATTAATAATGATCTTATCTAATTTGTTGTGAACCTAGAAAGTGTAAAACGAACTGGTTATATCTTAGCTTCTATGTAGATGAATAATTCTACTCATTTCAATATAATAGATTGTCGATTCCTTTTTCATTAACGCTGCAATGGCTTGTTCGATACATTTTCTCATTAGTGTTGTAACTAGCAAGATCAACTCGACTCCAATGTTTACTAAAAACTCATACTAACATCTCCCATAAGACTTGGTAAGGACTTAGGAATAATGTTATACCCCGTAGTTCCAGGGTATATAGGTGAGGATGTACGTGCGAGATTACGACAGAAATTTTGGAAAGAAAGAAAGATGTGATTTTTCGACGGAAAAGTTTCCGGTTTTTGTGAAGAAAAAGGTTCGTTAATGGGAATTGGATTCCCAGATTTGGTATTCGGACTTCTTAGAATATTTGAGAATTATGGAATTTTATTTCCGGAAATGGTCACGTGGGCCCACGGTGAAATTTACTTTTGTGGGGCCCGCTTAGTTTTTGAGATTTTGGCCATTATGGATATTTTCGGAGATGAAATATTTTGATTTAGCAGTGAGGCGACACGTGTCACCCCCAGGTGGCCCTTGGCCGAAATTAGCTAGAGTGGCAAGACAGTGCCAAGTCTTGCTAGATATTTTGTGTGGACAAGCTTGCATGGGTCCCACCCACACTTGTCCCCAATCTCAACCACACACTTGCCTTCATCCTATCCCTTGGTTGTCCTATATATGCACCCTTAGTTGATGAAATCTTCCACACTTAGACATTTGAAGACTTGAAAAACCCTCCCTTCTCCCTTGACCTAGAGCTCTCGGTTTTGCCCCCATTTCTTGAGCAAAATTTGTCCAACAATTCTTAAACTCTCAAGTGTTCTTCCCTAAGGTGTTAGGAAGATTGTGTACCAAGAGTTGGAAAAGATTTCTGTTATACCCCGTATTTCCAGAGTATGTACGTGAGGGCGTACGTATTAAAATTTTTTGCCTTAAGAATTGGCTTTGGTTCGAAATTTGGGCACAAGTGCCGAATAGAGTCGTTTTCTGACGAAACTTTTCCACAGCTTATGTTGGGAAAATTCCGGCTATGTCATTTAGTATTTTTTCGGAATTTTACGATCGACGGAACATTTTTGGATTAACGGGAGGTGACACTTGTCACCTCATCGACAAGAGCAGGCTTGGCCTCGCCGATTGGCTCCCTCTTTTGTGCCTTGCTTTGTGGCTTGTTTTGTGGAGTGTTTTGTGGAGTGTTTTGTGGGTGCACTTGGCTTGATCTTGGCCTTACACTTGCCTTACACATGGATGGATCTTGGCCATTGGTTGGCCTTTGCTTGGCCTATAAATAGCTCCCTTGTGAAGACTTTCTTCATCCACAAATTGTTCTAAGTGATAAATCCCTTCCTCCCTCTTGTAGACTCTCGCCCAAGAGCTCCTCTCCCCTCTGTGAGCTAGCCAGAGCCTCCTCCCCTTAGCCGAGGTACACCCCCTCTAGTGGTGCTAGCCATGGGTACCCCCTAGCCTAGTTACTTTCAGTATAATACCCCTTTGTGGTATAGAAATACTCTCCTAGTATTGTTATTATGCCCAAAAATACCTTAGCCTTGTACCTTGTAGTATTCCAAAGATACCTCTATACGTAGAGGCCTAAATACTACCTTTTGTCCTTTTAGTCTCAAACCGAAACCCTAAGAAAATCTTCATTGTTGTTCAAGTACTTAAGAGAAGTTGGTTAGAACTTCTAAGGGTTGTTTGGAGCGGATCGAGCACTCGAGTAGGAGCTAAGCGTTGCTCGGGATCGACTTTATACTTGGATAATTTTGGGCTTATCGAGGTAAACACTCATCGTTCTTCTATTGTAATTGGAAATTACATGTTTGAATATATAAAGTATACTATATGTAGAACTATACTTAGTAATCGTGGCAATGTCTTTTGACTTAAGCTCAAGAATTAAGAACCGAATCGTAATTACATAGGATCAGACATGAAGAGACTTGTGTAGTATTACGTGTAGTAATTGTACACGTCCAGGTTAGGCGTGTAAAAAACCCACTGGTTGGCTTGGTAGCCGCCTCGATAGAAGGAGATTTCGGCGCTGCGGGGAGGTGCCAATTTTCTCGTAGATTATGGAACGTTGAGATCTAGATGTTAATAAGCGCCTTGTGGCCTTATAGGTTGAAGTACTACGTGTGGAGTGATCCACTTGGCGGCGAGTAGCGGCGGTTTGAGGTACTGGAGCGTTTTGCTATTAGTCGACAATCGTCGCGAGGTATGTGAACCTCTTCCTATCTCTTCTAGCATGATATGTGTGAACTATGTAGTACGGTAGACGCATACGTGTTAATCGTGGTTTGATTGTTCTTAAACATAAAGTGTTATAACAGCTTTATGGGAAGTTGGTTATAACAGCTTTATGTAGGTAAGAAAATACTTTGTGGTTTTAAAAGGTAACTGATGTGAATTATAACTGGCTAGTTATAATAAAGAACTTGATGTATTTCAAAAGATTTATAAATCGCTTTGAAGGAGAGTAACACTTGGTTTTAAAGGTTTTAAAAAGAGTTATACTAGCTTTATGGGGAGTTAGGTATAATGTCTTAAGAGAGGTAAAAAAAATGGTTTACTGATGTTAGAAGTTAAGAGACTTGATCTTATAAGATAAGAGACTTAACTTATTTGTTTTAATGAGGATGTTTGTGTGAAACCTCATTCGTGAGTAATGAGTACTTGGTTTTATTTAAAGGGATAATGTTTTACTGATTTCGGAAATCAGAATGTGTATCGACAGACCACTGCAGCGTTAATAAAGGAAAATGTATTGAATAATGATGTATCGTATTGAAAACCGAGAAACCTCCATCTGCATAGAAACTAAGATGAGACAAAATGATATTACATTTTCTAGATAATGGCTGCTGTAATAAGAATGTTGTAAACAAGAATAACCTACTCTCACGCGAGACTTATATTACTCAATTGTTCTAAAAAGAAATCAAGTGATTAAGTTTATGAACTATGAAACCATTTGAAATGAGAAGCTTGAGTAATTGAAACTAGGCAAACTGGAACTTAGGAAAAGAATGTTGTTACTTGATTTTGAAAAGGGATGTGGGTTGGTCATTCTTATACTACGGGTATCGGGTGACTTTTATAAAAGTAATGGATCTCTTTTAAAAAAAAAACTTAACGTATGTAGTACTTTGGGGTTAAAAACCCGGACTTTGGCATAATATGAAAGTACTTTGAGTTGTGTGAAGCTTGCCTATGCTTGTTGTTGTGAAACTTGCCTATGCTTGTTGTTGTGAAACTTGCCTATGCTTGTGATGATAGCCTTTGTTGTGCCAGTGTGGTATTTCTGTGTTACCGTGTCTCTCGATAGAGGGCCGGTTGACTTGTTGAGAACTTACTCGACGGCGTCGGTGATGGAGAATTCCACGTATGTTTCCATTTTGATTACCGCTTGTTGTTGATGTCACATGGACATGTCTACACCGACGCAAGATTCGGGCACGTGGCTACGCGCGTGGTTGACCACCCGATATTGTTATTGAGGTAACATGGACACGCCTACACCGATGCAGATTCCGGTACGTGGCCACGCGCCTTGTTATTATAGTTGCAACATGGACGCGTTCTACACCGATGCAGATTCCGGGGCACGTACGCGCGTGGTTGACCAAGATATTCTTATTGAGGTTACGGGCATGTCTACACCGGCGCAGATTCCGGTACGGCCACGCGCCTTGTTATTATTGTTGCATCATGGACATGTCTACACCGAGGCGATTCCGGCACGCGCCATGATGCGAACATGATGGATGTTATGGGCGTGAGACCCATAGTTATGTTTTAGTGGTGACTTTGATTGCGTGATTCCCTGACTTGACTGTTTTTATGATGCGTACTGTATTTTGGTTATCATACATGTCTCCAGCTTTGTTAAGCTATTATGATTTCATTTACGTGATTTGACAGCCACATACTTGGTAATTGCCAGATCGACCTCCTTCGGGGGCCGCGTTCATGCCGCAGTAGGTACATCGGCCGTGGATCCTCGCCTCGTGATCTCGCCATTGCGTTGGGAAGCTCCGCTTCTCGAGGCTTATCTTTTGGTATGTGTTCTCGAGTTGTAGGTTCTTGTACATTCGTGGTATGGCGGGCCCCGTCCCGTCATAGTCGTTGCAAATCTTAAGGTCTGTAGAACTGCTGCAAGCGTGGTTGTAAAAGGATTAAACTGCTCGGTTTTATGATATACCTTGAAGGCAATCGCTGCTGGCCTGCCTATTTATTATATCTCTTGTTTCATGATTCATGTTTTATTTTCCGCTGGTTTTCTCGATGTTGTATCACTAGGGTGCCCGGGTAAGGCACGAACTGCCCGGTTCGGGCGTTACAAAGTGGTATCGAGCGCTTAGTCCTCGGAAAGTGTCTACGCTGCGCGTGTCAGTAGAGTCTTGATTATCGGTGTGTTGTGCACCACATCTATAATCGTGAGGCTATAGGACATTTAGGATTGGTTTCTATTCTTCTCATTACGAGATCGTGCCTTAGAGCCGTGTTGTAAGTTGGACCCTCCGACGTGTTTCGCTTTTACCGATTATGCCTCGCGAAGGCAACTGTGGCCCAGGCGGCAAGGCGCAATGGCGGAGCCGCTAGTGGATTGAGGAGTACGAGGCGCAGCCCTGGCCAAGACTGAGGTAGTGCTTCAGACGGCGAAGTTTTGCGACGCCAAAGACCAAAGAGAGTTTAGAGCCGCAGCAGCGGTCGCCGAGACTACAAGACTGAGCCTCCACCCCACACCGAGCGAGAGACGGGTCACGCGAGACGGGCCCGATTATCGCCGTGGTCAGGCGACATGAGGATAGGCCGGACGCAGCAGCCTGGCCCAAAGAAGACTGTAGTACACCCAGGCGCATAGCTGAGGCTACGGATTTCCTTAGTTGTAGCCCGCTGAAGTTTTACTGGTCGAGGCCGGAGGATGATCCGCAGGAGTTCATCCGCTACTGCAGAGGATCAGCGCGTGATCAAGGCTTCAGACCGAGTCTGGACATTTGTTCAGATCGGCCGCGTGATACCGCAATCGATTGGTTTGACTCGCGGAGCTTTCCGGGGAGAGCATGCACTTCCACCGTTTGGGACGAAGTTTTCGGGCCTTCCGGCACATTTCTTGCCTTCCACAAATGGCGAGGGCTCGGGCCGGCGATTTTTGATGTTAGCGAATCCGCGATAGCCTGAGTACAATGTGAGTTCGACTCATCGTCTTGATGTTCCCGCATTAGTAGCTAGTATGGAGGATCGAGTGCACCGATATGTTCTGAGGCTCGATGATTACCTAGCGAGAGTTGTTCGTGTTTCTCTTCACCAGCATGGACATTGCCGCATTCGTGCTCATGCACTGCGGTGCGAGCGCAGAGATCGACGGTGGACCGCCACAGGAAGGCCATGACGGCCGGATATTTTAGCGACTTTCGAGGCGGACCGCCTCCAGCAGACTAGTTATGTACCTCCGCCATTGCGCAGTAGTCCTCCGCAGCCTCGGGACCTCGGGATATTCAGAGCAGTCGTGGCTCCTGTGTTTCAGATGTTCGGAGTAGGGTGTTGGCGACGATCACCCCTACCGGTGTGATCGATGTGTAGACCGCATTTCGGAGAGTGTCGTAGTACCAAGGAGCTTGTTATTCTTGCGGCCAACAGGCCATATGACGAGACCCGACTGTGGGTAGCGCTGGTAGGATAGCACAGACTACTAGAGCGATGCGGCCACGGAGAGGTCGCGTGGAAGTTCGATTTTAGCGGTCCTTGAACCGCCTAGTTTCAGGTATATCCTTAAACCTCGAGAGTTTTGTGTGTATTGATGTTGTTGATGTGTTTAATGATATGTTTGGATAGCTTTGTGCTAAAATGTGATTTAGAAACCCGTTAGTGAAAAGGGTAAGTCCTCGGGTAGTGTGAAATGGAAGTGGTAGCTTTCATGACTGTAGAGGTAAGATTGTTCTGATCAAGAAACTAGAGAGTTGGGCGCTACAGCTGGTCGGGTCAGCCATGTTGCGGGCCAACCCGCCCCGCTGGAGGAAGGGTCACTCGGGTGGTCCCGCGGTGGCAGTGGTCACGAGGGTGCTAGGCCCAAGTTTAGATGACCATCGATGAGTTCGTGGATACGCTCGATCGAATCATTCGTGAAGGCCGAATGGCCTTAGGGAATCGAGGTTAGCGAGATGACCAAGTTTGAGGTAGTGACTCCAAGGGTTGGGAACAGAAGCGTTGACAGAAGTGTGGTACGGACACTAGAACGAGTTCGAGTGTTCGTGACGAGTATTGCGAGAAAGGGGAGAAGTGAACGTGTGTTTTTGTGACCAGGTGTGGCATGATTGTTTTCGTACGTATAGCAGTGAAGACTATACTGACGCCTGTTGTTTTGAGATTGAAGGAACATTCGGACGAATGTTTCGGCGGGGAAGAATGTTATACCCGTATTTCCGCAGTATGACGTGAGGCGCACGATTAAAATTTTTTGCCTTAAGAATTGGCTTTGGTTCAAATTTGGGCACAAGTGCCGAATAGAGTCGTTTCGACTAAACGCTTTCCACTTATGTTGGGAAAATTCCGCTATGTCATTTAGTATTTTTATGGATTTTTCCGAGCGACGGAACATTTTTGGATTAACGGAGGGTGACACTTGTCACCTCTATCGACGCAAAGAGAAGGCTTGGCCTTGCCGATTGGCTCCTCTTTTGTGCCTTGCTTTGTGGCTTGTTTTGTGGAGTGTTTTGTGGAGTGTTTTGTGGGTGCACTTGGCTTGATCTTGGCCTTACACTTGCCTTACACATGGATGGATCTTGCCATTGTTGGCCTTTGCTTGGCCTATAAATAGCTCCCTGTGAAGACTTTCTTCATCCACAAATTGTTCTAAGTGATAAATCCCTTCCTCCTCTTGTAGACTCTCATCCAAGAGCTCCTCTCCCCTCTTGTGAGCTAGCCGAGAGCCTCCTCCCCTTAGCCGAGGGGTACACCCCCTCTAGTGGTGCACCATGGGTACCCCTAGCCTAGTTACTGTATAATACCCCTTGTCAGGTATAGAAATACTCTCCTAGTATTGTTATTATGCCCAAAAATACCTTAGCCTTGTACCTTGTAGTATTCCAAAGATACCTCTATACGTAGAGGTTTAAATACTACCTTTTGTCCTTTTTAGTCTCAAACCAAACCCTAAGAAAATCTTCATTGTTGTTTGAAGTACTTAAGAGAAGTTGGTTAGAACTTCTAAGGGTTGTTTGGAGCGGATTGGAGCACTCTGAGTAGGAGCTAAGCGTTGCTCAGGATCGACTTTATACTTGGATAATTTTGGGCTTATCGAGGTAAACACTACTGTCCGTCTATTGTAATTGGAAATTACATGTTTGAATATATAGTTGAAGTATACTATATGTAGAACTATACTTAGTACTGTGGCAATGTCTTTTGACTTAAGCCCAAGAATTAAGAATCGAATCGTAATTACATAGATCAGACAAAGAGACTTGTAGTATTACCGTAGTAGAATTGTACACGCCCGTTAGGCGTAAAAACCCCTGGTTGGCTTGGTAGCCGCCTCGATGAGAAGGAGATTCGGCGCCGTGGGAGGTGCCGCCAATTTTCTCAGAGATTATGGAACGTTGAGATCTAGATGTTAATGTCACTTGTGGCCTTATAGGTCAAGTACTACGTGTGGAGTGATCCACTTGGCTTAAGGAGTAGCCGGCGTTTGAGGTACTTGGAGCGCTTTTGCTATTAGTCGACAATCGTCGCGAGGTATGTGAACCTCTTCCTATCTCTTCTAGCATGATATGTGTGAACTATGTAGTACGGTAGACGCATACGTGTTAATCGTGTTTGATTGTTCTTAAAACATAAAGTGTTATAACGGCTTTATGGGAAGTTGTTATAACGACTTTATGTAGGTAAGAAAATACTTTGTGGTTTTAAAAGGTAATCGATGTGAATTATAATCGCTAGTTATAATAAAGAACTTGATGTATTTCAAAAGATTTATAAATCGCTTTTGAAGGAGAGTAACACTTGGTTTTAAAGGTTTTAAAAAGAGTTATACTAGCTTTATGGGGAGTTAGGTATAATGTCTTAAGAGAGGTAAAGAAAATGGTTTACTGATGTTAGAAGTTAAGAGACTTGATCTTATAAGATAAGAGACTTAACTTATTTGTTTTAATGAGGATGTTTGTGTGAAACCTCATTCGTGAGTAATGAGTACTTGGTTTTATTTAAAGGGATAATGTTTTACCGATTTGAAATCGAATGTGTATCGATGCACCACGCAATGCTAATAAAGGAAAATGTATTGAATAATGATGTATCGTATTAAAACCAGTAGAAACCTCCATCTGCATAGAAACTAAGATGAGACAAAATGATATTACATTTTCTAGATAATGGCTGCTGTAATAAGAATATTGTAAACAAGAATAACCTACTCTCACGCGAGACTTATATTACTCAATTGTTCTAAAAAGAAATCAAGTGATTAAGTTTATGAACTATGAAACCATTTGAAATGAGAAGCTTGAGTAATTGAAACTAGGCAAACCGAACTTAGGAAAAGAATGTTGTTACTTGATTTTGAAAAGGGATGTGGTTGGTCATTCTTATACTACGGTATCGGGTGACTTTTATAAAAGTAATGGATCTCTTTAAAAGAACTTAACGATGTAGTACTGGGGTTAAAACCCGGACTTTGGCATAATATGAAAGTACTTTGAGTTGTGTGAAGCTTGCCTATGCTTGTTGTTGTGAAACTTGCCTATGCTTGTTGTTGTGAAACTTGCCTATGCTTGTGATGATAGCCTTTGTTGTGCCAGTGTGGTATTTCTGTGTTACCGTGTCTCGACAGAGGCGGTTGACTTGTCGAGAACTTACTCGACGCTT
The DNA here is from genome assembly GCA_029844215.1 of Przewalskia tangutica. Lineage (NCBI taxonomy): Eukaryota > Viridiplantae > Streptophyta > Magnoliopsida > Solanales > Solanaceae > Przewalskia > Przewalskia tangutica. The sequence goes on along the minus strand of CM056725.1, from coordinate 39,348,798 downwards.
GGCGGTGATGGAGAATTCCACGGGTATGTTTCCATTTTGATTATCGTCTTGTTGTTGATGTCACATGGACATGTCTACACCGACGCAAGATTCGGGCATGTGGCTACGCGGCGGTTGACCACCCGATATATTGTTATTGAGGTAACATGGACATGTCTACACCGGCGCAGATTCCGGTACGCCATGCGGCCTTGTTATTATAGTTGCAACATGGACGGTCTACACCGACGCAGATTCGGGCATGTGGCGTGCGGCGGTTGACCAAGATATTCTTATTGAGGTTATACGGGCATGTCTACACCGGCGCAGATTCCGGGGCATGTGGCCACGCGGCCTTGTTATTATTGTTGCATCATGGACATGTCTACACCGAGGCGATTCGGGCACGCGCCACGATGCGAACATGATGGATGTTATGGGCGTGAGACCCATAGTTATATTTGAGTGGTGACTGTGAGGGCGTGAGTCCCTGACTTGACTGCTTTTATGTTGCATCGTATTTTGGTTATCATACATGTCTCGCTTGTTAAGCTATTATGATTTCATTTACGATTTGTGATTTCCACATACTTGGTACTGCAGATCGACCTCCTTCGCCGCGTCATGCCGCAGTAGAGGTACATCGGCCGTGGATCCTCGCTCGTGATCTCGGGCGTTTTGGGAAGCTCCGTTTCTCCGGAGGCTTATCTTTTGGTATGTGTTCCCTGAGTTGTAGGTTCTTGTACATTCAGGGGTATGGCGGGGCCCTGTCCCGTCATAGTCGTTGCAAATCTTAGAGGTCTGTAGAACTGTTGTGGGCAGGGTTGTAAAAGGATTAAACTGTTCGGGTTTTATGTATATACTGAAGGCAACTGTTTTGGTTGGCCTGTCTATTTATTATATCTCTTGTTTCATGATTCATGTTTTATTTTCCGCTGGTTTTCTCTGATGTTGTATCACTAGGGTGCCCGGGGTAAGGCACCAGTAACGGGCCCGGGTTCGGGGCGTTACAATTTCACACCCCTAGCCTTGAAGGGATGCCTTGGCCGAAAGTTGTCATCTTGAAACCCTAAGTGTTCTTCACTTTTTGGAGTTGAATCTTGAAGAGAAGTTGGTTAGGAGCTTCTATGGGTTGCTTGTAGCGGATTGGAACGTAAAGATTTGGAGCTAAGACTTGCTTGGAGCGACTTTAAGAACTTGGATATTTTTGGGCTATTTGAGGTAGTGGAACTTAAACCTCTTTGTGAATTGGTTGTTATACATATATTATAAGTATATTATGGATTATATAATATATTGAGTAAGTTTGGAAGAGTTGGATCTTGTTAACTTGTTAAAAGAAAGGATTGGCCGTTTGCCATTAAAATGGTAAAAACGTATCTTACTTGCTAAGAAGCTAATAACAAAGTAACTATAACTTATATTAAGAATGGAAATATAAGTTGGATGACTAATGAGTAAGTTGGATAAGTAAAATGGACAAAGTTGGCCAAGGACCCCAACTTAAGGATCAGATTTACTTTGACCGTATTTACATTGACCGTATTTACATTTACATTAAGGGAAGATTTTTCAATCGCGTTCCGCTTTGGGCGTGTGATCCCCTTTTAATTATTGTATTGTTATGAAGGCGTGATAGTAAACCGTTACACGGCCGCGTAATCCCCTCTTTTACTTATTGTTGTTATGGAGGCGTGATAGTAAACCGCTACCGTTTGGGCGTGTAATCCCTTCTTTATGTTGTTTAATTATTACGCCTTATATATATATGGTATATATATTACGTTATTCGCCTTGGTAAAAGATGGAAAAGTGAGTATAAACGGGAAGTGTCAAAATTTCCGTAGATTTTGAGGGCTTTTATTGGTATAAGTCTTCAATGATAAGAAAGGTTTGATAGAGTACTATGACCATTTTAGGAGTGGAGTACTACGTGTGGCGTGATCTACTTGGCTTAAGGAGTAGCCGACGGGTTGAAGTACTGAGCGCTTTTGCTTATTGTCGATAAATCGTCGCGAGGTATGTGAACCTCTTCCTATCTTTTCTAGCATGATTGTTGTGAACTATGTAGTACGGTAGACGCATACGTGCTAAGTGATTTGGTTGGTTTAAAACATAGGGTGTTATAATAGCTTTATGGGAAGTTAGTTATAACGACCTTATGTAGTGAAAATGGTTTCTTGATGTTAGAAGTTAAGAGACTTGATCTTATAAGATAAGAGACTTAACTTATTTGTTTTAATGTGGATGTTTGTGTGAAACCTCATTCGTGAGTAATGAGTACTTGGTTTTAAAGGGATAATGTTTTACTGATTTCGGGAATCAGAATGTGTATCGACAAACCATTGCAGCGTTAATAAAGGAAAATGTATTGAATAATGATGTGTTGTATTAAAACCAGTAGAAACCTCCATCTGCATAGTAGCTAAGATGAGACCAAATGATATTACATTTTCTAGATCACGGTCATTGTAATAAGATCGTTATAAACAAAGAATAAACTACTCACATATATGACATATGTTACTCAATTGTTTTAAAAGAGATTAAGACTATGAGTTATGAAACCCTTCTAAAATAAGTGACTTGAGCATTTGAAAATGAGAAGTTTGAGTCATTGAAACTAGGCAACCGAACTTAGGAAAAGAATGTTGTTACTTGATTTTGAAAAGGAATGTGGTTGGTCATTCTAATACTATGGGTATAGGGTGACTTTTATAAAAGTAATGGATCTCTTTTAAAAGAACTTAACGATGTAGTACTTTGGGGTTAAAACCCGACTTTGGCATAAAATGAAAGTACTTTGAGTTGTGTGAAACTTGCCTATGCCTGTTGTTGTGAAACTTGCCTATGCTTGTTGTTGTGAAACTTGCCTATGCTTGTGATGATAGCCTTTGTTGTGCAAGTGTGGTATTTCGTTACCGCTCTCTCGATAGAGGCCGGCCGACTTGTTGAGAACTTACTGACGGCCGGGCGGTGATGGAGAATTCCACGTATGTTTCCATTTTGATTATCGTCTTGTTGTTGATGTCACATGGACATGTCTACACCGACGCAAGATTCGGGGCACGCGACGCGTCCGGTTGATTACCCGATATATTGTTATTGTGGTTACATGGACATGTCTACACCGAGGTAGAATTCGGGCATGCGTACGCGCAACCCAAGATATTATTGTTGATGTCACATGGACGGTTCACACCGAGGTAGAATTCCGGGGCATGTGGCCACGGGGCATTGGTATTATTGTTGCATCATGGACATGCCTACACCGATGCAGAATTCCGGCACGCGCCATGATGCGAACATGATTGATGTTGTGGGCGTAAGACCCATAGTTATATTTGAGTGATGACTTGAGGCGTGAGTCCTCGATCGACATGATCGCTTATGTTGTGAATCGTAGTTTGGTTATCATACATGTCTCCCGCTTTATATAGACTAGTATGATTTCATTACGATTTTTACGCTTTCACATACTTGGTACTGTTGCATCGACCTCCTTCGGCCGCGCTCATGCCGCAGTAGAGGTACATCGGTCGTGGATCCTCGCTCTTAGGATCTCGCCACGTTTTGGGAAGCTCCGCTTTCTCGAGGCTTATCTTTTGCATGTGTTCCCGAGTTGTAGGTTCTTGTACATTCGTGGTATGGCGGGCCTGTCCGTCATAGTTGTAAATCTTAGAGGTGTAGTATCTGTGTGGGTGGTTTGTAAAAGGGATTAAACTGCTCGCTTTTGAAAGAGTTGTATTTATTATGTTATTGGAAGGTAACCGCTGGGTTGGCCCGCTTTATGTTCATATATCTGCTTTCTTGTTTAAGTTTTATTTTCCGCTGGTTTTCTCGATGATTGTATCACTAGGGTGCCCGGATAAGGCACGAACGGCCCCGAACGGTCGTTACAAAAGTGGTATCGAGCGCTTAATCCTGAAAGTGTCTACGCACCGTGTCAGTAGAGTCTTGATTATCGATGTGTTGTGCACCACATCTATAATCGTGAGGTCGCAGGACATTTAGGATTGGTTTCCATTCTTCTCATTCCGAGATCGTGCCTTAGAGTCGTGTTGTAAGTTGGACCCTCCGACGTATCTCGCTTTTACCGCTATGCCTCCGCAAGGCAACCAGAGCCCCGGCGGCAAGACAGCGAGGAACCGCTAGTGAGATACAGAGGAGTACGAGGGCGCAGCCCGCACAAGCACTGAGGTTGTGCTTCGACGGCGGGTTTTGTGACGCCGCCACCCCAAAGAGAGGTTAGAGCCGCAAAGAATGGCCGCCGAGACCGCATACTGAGCCTCCAGCCCCACATGCAGGGGCGAGGAGATGGGTTATAAGGAGATGGCGCCATCGCCGTGGTCGTGGCCGATATGAGGATAGGCCGGATGCAGCAGTTCAGCCCAGAGCACCGCCGTTCACCCCGAGCAGATAGTTTGAGGCTACGGACTTTCCGAGTCAGTAGCCCGCCAGAGTTTTATGGGTCGAGGCTCGAGGATGATCCGCAGGAGTTCATCCGGCAGCTACGGATCACGCGGGTGATCAAGTCTTCGAGACCGAGTCCGTGACCTTTGGTTCGTGACGGCCGCGTGATACCGCAATGATTGGTTTGATTCATGGAGCTTTCCGGGAGAGCATGCACTCAGCAGCATGGGATGAGTTTTCGGGGCGCTCACGCACTTCTTGCCTACGCAAATGACGAGGGCACCGGCCGACAGATATGTGATGCTTAGACAGAGCGTGCGTACGGTTCGGGAGTACAATGTGAGTTCGACTCATTGGCCGGTGACGCCCCAAATTGGTAGCTAGTATGGAGGATCGAGTGCACCGATATGTTACTGGCTCGATGATTACATGTCGAGGCATGTTCAGTAGCTCTTCAGCCGCATGGACATTGCCCGCACGCAGCTCACGACCGGGATGAGGCACCTGAGAGGTAGACGGAATGACCTAGATCAGCAGTAGAGGGCCAGAACAACCGGGTCCTTTGGGGACTTTCGAGGCGGACCGCCTCAGCAGCATACTAGTTTTGTACCTCCGCAAGTGCAGAGTGGTCCTCCACAACCTTCAGAGTATTCGGGAGCGGTCGTGGCTCGGGTTCAGTTTCAGGAAGTAAGGTGTTGGCGGGACGGTCACCCCTACCTCGGTGTGGTCTATGTGGTAGACCGCATTTCGGGAGTGTCGTGGTGCGACGGGAGCTGGTTATTTTTGCGGCCCGCCGGGCCATTTTGCGAGGAACTGTCCGACCAAGGGTAGAACGGATGTTACGACTCAGCCTACCGGATCAGTGGCTGGTTCATCGCTTTCATAGCATACTGCAGGCGTGCCTATGATTAGAGTGAGCGGTAGCTTGGTATATCCTTAACCTCTAGAGTTTGGTTTGCGCGATATGATGATCTTATTATTGTGTGCTATATGTACGGATAGCGTTGTGTTGTTTGTAAGTTAGAAAACATGGTTAGTTGGAAGGATAAGTGTGGGGGCATGGAAAGTGTGAACCTTAGAGTTTTATACGTGGAGACCTTAGAGGCGAGGCCGTCTTGAGTGGGTGATTTTACGGTTGGTCTTTGCCGATGTACTTGGTATGCGGGAAATATTGTGGGATAATTACATGGGTAGTGTGAGATGGAAGTGGTAGCTTTCATGACGTGAATTAGTAAGATTGTTCGGATCGGAACAAGAGTCGCGCTAGTGGTCGGGTTGAGGGCCATTTGCGTCAACCCGCAGCCCATATTGAGGTGGGTCAGTTCGAGGTGGTCCCGCCAGTGGTAGGGTCACGAGGGTGCTAGGCCCAAGTTTAGGTAACCATCGCACGAGTTCGTGGACGCGTTCAACCGAATCGGATCGTGAAGGCCGGAATGGCCTTAGAGTAAATTGAAGCTAGTGGAGCTGTTGTAAGATTAGAAATGATTCCTCGTTGGCTTGGATTTGAGTTTTGCACATGTTATATTCTCGCCATTGGTGGCATGATCGGTTTTGTAAGTATAGTAGTGAAGACTATACCGACACAAGTACGCTTTGGAGACTTAGAATGAACATTCGACGAATGTTTCTAAGGAGGGAAGAATGTTATACCCGTAGTTCCGTGGTATATAGGTGATGTACGTGCGAGATTACGGCGTAAATTTTGGAAAGAAAGAAAGATGTGATTTTTCGGAAAAGTTTCGGTTTTGTGAAGAAAAAGGTTCGTTAATGGGAATTGGATTCCCAGATTTGGTATTCGGACTTTTAGAATATTTGAGAATTATGGAATTTTATTTCCTGAAATGGTCACTGGGCCCACGGGTGAAATTTACTTTGTGGGCCCGCTTAGTTTTGAGATTTTGGCCATTATGGATATTTTCGAGATGAAATATTTTGATTTAGTAGGAGGCGACACGTGTCACCCCAGGTGGCCCTTGGCCGAAATTAGCTAGACAAGTGGCAAGACAAGTCTGGCCAAGTCTGCTAGATATTTTGTGTGGACAAGTGGCTTGTGGGTCCCACCCACACTTGTCCCCAATCTCAACCACACACTTGCCTTCATCCTATCCCTCGTTGTCCTATATATGCACCCTTAGTTGATGAAATCTTCCACACTTAGACATTTGAAGACTTGAAAAGCCTCCTTCTCCCTTGACCTAGAGCTCTCGGTTTGCCCCATTTCTTGAGCAAAATTTGTCCAACAATTCTTAAACTCTCAAGTGTTCTTCCCTAAGGTGTTAGGAAGATTGTGTACCAAGAGTTGGAAAAGATTTCACACCCCTAGCCTTGAAGGGATGCCTTGGCCGAAAGTTGTCATCTTGAAACCCTAAGTGTTCTTCACGTTTTGAGTTGAATCTTGAAGAGAAGTTGGTTAGGAGCTTCATGGGTTGCTTGTAGCGGATTGGAACGTAAAGATTTGGAGCTAAGACTTGCTTGGAGCGACTTTAAGAACTTGGATATTTTTGGGCTATTTGAGGTAGTGGAACTTAAAACTCTTTGTGAATTGGTTGTTATACATATATTATAAGTATATTATGGATTATATAATATATGGAGTAAGTTTGGAAGAGTTGGATCTTGTTAACTTGTTAAAAGAAAGGATTGGCCGTTTGCCATTAAAATGGTAAAAACGTATCTTACTTGCTAAGAAGCTAATAACAAAGTAACTATAACTTATATTAAGAATGGAAATATAAGTTGGATGACTAATGAGTAAGTTGGATAAGTAAAATGGACAAAGTTGGCCAAGGACCCCAACTTAAGGACTGTATTTACTTTGGACTGTATTTACATTGGACTGTATTTACATTTCTGTTAAGGGGAAGATTTTTCAATCGCGCCGCTTGGGCGTGTGATCCCTTTTTAATTATTGTATTACATGAAGGCGTGATAGTAAACCGCGCACGGTTGGCCGCGTAATCCCCTTCTTTTACTTATTGTTGTTATGGAGGCGTGATAGTAAACCGCGTTACCGTTTGGGCGTGTAATCCCCTTCTTTGTGTTGTTTAATTATTACGCCTTATATATATATATGGTATATATATTACGTTATTCGCCTTGGTAAAAGATGGAAAAGTGAGTATAAGCGGGAAGTCTAGAAATTTCCGTAGATTTTGAGGGCTTTTTATTGGTATAAGTCTTCAATGATAAGAAAGGTTTGATAGGAATACTATGACAATTTTAGGAGTGTAGTACTACGTGTGGCGTGATCTACTTGGCTTAAGGAGTAGCAGAAGGGTTGAAGTACTTGGAGCGTTTTGATTATTGTCGATAAATAGTCTCGAGGAATGTTAACATCTTCCTATCTTTTCTAGCATGATTGTTGTGAACTATGTAGTCCGGAAGACGTACGTGTGCTAAGTGATTTGGTTGGTTTAAAACATAGGGTGTTATAATAGCTTTATGGGAAGTTAGTTATAACGACCTTATGTAGGTGAAAATGGTTTACTGATGTTAGAAGTTAAGAGACTTGATCTTATAAGATAAGAGACTTAACTTATTTGTTTTAATGTGGATGTTTGTGTGAAACCTCATTCGTGAGTAATGAGTACTTGGTTTTTAAAGGGATAATGTTTTGATTTGGGAATCGAATGTGTATCGACAGCACCATTGCGGCGTTAATAAAGGAAAATGTATTGAATAATGATGTGTTGTATTAAAACCAGTAGAAACCTCCATCTGCATAGAAGCTAAGATGAGACAAAATGATATTACATTTTCTAGATCATGGCTGCTGTAATAAGATCGTTATAAACAAAGAATAAACTACTCACATATATGACATATGTTACTCAATTGTTTTAAAGAGATTAAGACTATGAGTTATGAAACCCTTCTAAAATAAGTGACTTGAGCATTTGAAAATGAGAAGTTTGAGTAATTGAAACTAGGCAACCGGAACTTAGGAAAAGAATGTTGTTACTTGATTTTGAAAAGGAATGTGGGTTGGTCATTCTAATACTATGGGTATAGGGTGACTTTTATAAAAGTAATGGATCTCTTTTAAAAGAACTTAACGTATGTAGTACTTTGGGGTTAAAACCCGACTTTGGCATAAAATGAAAGTACTTTGAGTTGTGTGAAACTTGCCTATGCTGTTGTTGTGAAACTTGCCTATGCTTGTTGTTGTGAAACTTGCCTATGCTTGTGATGATAGCCTTTGTTGTGCAAGTGTGGTATTTACGTTACCGCGTCTCGATAGAGGCGGTCGACTTGTTGAGAACTTACTTGGGCGTCTTGGCGGTGATGGAGAATTCCACGGGTATGTTTCCATTTTGATTCTCGTCTTGTTGTTGATGTCACATGGACATGTCTACACCGTCGCAAAGATTCCGGCACGCGGCCACGCGTCGGGTTGATTACCGATATATTGTTATTGTGGTTACATGGACATGTACACCGAGGTAGAATTCGGGGCATGTGGCGTGCGGCAACCAGTATATTATTGTTGATGTCACATGGACGTGTCTACACCGAGGTAGAATTCCGGGGGCATGTGGCCATGGGGCATTGGTATTATTGTTGCATCATGGACATGTCTACACCGATGCAGAATTCCGGGGGCATGCGGCCATGATGCGAACATGATTGATGTTGTGGGCGTAAGACCCATAGTTATATTTGAGTGATGACTTGAGGGCGTGAGTCCCTGACTGGACATGACTGCTTTTATGTTGTGAACTGTAGTTTGGTTATCATACATGTCTCCTGCTTTATATAGACTAGTATGATTTCATTACAGTATTTTTTACAGTTTCACATACTTGGTACCTGTTGTACTGACCTCCTTCGGGGGGCTGCGTTCATGCCGCAGGTAGAGGTACATCGGCTGTCGATCCCCGCGTTTAGGATCTCAGTTCAGCGTTTTGGGAAGCTCCGTTTCTCCGGAGGCTTATCTTTTGGTATGTGTTCCCTGAGTTGTAGGTTCTTGTACATTCAGGGGTATGGCGGGGCCCTGTCCCGTCATAGTTGTTGTAAATCTTAGGTCCGTAATCTTGTTGTGGCGGGGTTTGTAAAAAGGGATTAAACTGTTCGTTTTGAAAGAGTTGTATTTATTATGTTATTGGAAGGTAACCGTTGGGTTGGCCTGTTTTATGTTCATATATCTGTTTCTTGTTTAAGTTTTATTTTCCGCTGGTTTTCTCTGATGATTGTATCACTAGGGTGCCCGGGATAAGGCACCAGTAACGGGCCCCGGAACGGGTCGTTACAAATAATTTAGACATTCCTTTAGAATAGAATCAATAACAAGAATACTCCTTAACTTCTAAGAGTAGAATAACTTTTGAAACAATACCACAGTTATGGTTCACACGAAGAACATGCCAAAAGAGAGAGGGAAGAGGCTCACATACCTCATTGACGACTAACCAACACGACAAGTAGAATACGTAACGATTAGGTACTTCAATGTTACACCCCGTAATTCCACGACATTTTTATAAGAACGCACGTAAGAACTCAAAAATGTTAAGATTTGAGACTAGTAAAAACTTATTGGAATTATGGAAATGTCGGGAAATGAAATATTGCGACGAACGGGAGGGTGACATGTGTCACCCCCCTTGGATGGTCATGGTCGAATGGACAAGGCTAGAATGGTCATTTGGCCAATGTTAAGATGACCAAGTCTTGCTAGGCTAAGAGCTTGATATTGTTGACTAAATCCAAGGGCCACTTGGCTAGATTTTAAATGAATTTCATCCAAACCTCACAAGTGTTCTAATATTAACCCTCCATTTGGTTATATATTCATCCATAGTGCAAGACAAGTCTTTAAAACTTAAAGAAAATTTGAAAAAGTTTGAAGACTTGAGAGGGAGCTCTCGGGTTAGGGCTTCAAGGAACAAGAAAAAATTTCGTTTGTTGTTCAATAATCTCCATACGTTAAACCAAGGTTCCTAAGGGTATTTCAATGGTATCTCAATAGAAAGATCCCGGAAAAAGGTCGTTTTTGTATTAGTCGCAAGGTGAAAAACTAAGTCACTTTCATAGGTTTGGATTGGAAATTGAAGGAAAGTTGTTTGTGATCTTCTAAGGGCTTCAAGTGGCGGATTGGAGTGTCAAGGAGAGGCTCTAAGTTTCTAGGGAGCGACTTCAGATCTTGAAGTTGGATTAAGGCTCGTCAAGGTAACAATCTCGTTCTCTTAAGTGTTGTAAGATTTCATATTGTTGTAGCCTTACATTTTTGCTAGCATGAAGTATATGTATTGAAGATTGATAAGTGATATGGATAGTGGAAGCCTAAATCCGAAATGACATTGTGAGCCATTTGAAATTGAAATACAATTTGGTCGATAATTAGAATCGTCGCATGTTATCTACTTGAAGATTGTAGTTGTTATAATCGATTGCGTCTTTATAACATGTTATACTAAACAACTTGAATTGAAAAGGAATTGGAAAGGATGATATGTTGTTACACCTATTGGCCGTGAATGACATTGTCTTTTAGACTAGTTTGATATCAATTGTGGGGCAGAATTTTACACGTCCTATTAGGCGTGTAATCCCCTATTGTTAACTACATTGTTGAGCCTTAAATGTGGCATGTTTGGTTATTGAATTCGGGCCTTGAAAAAGGTGGAAAAGTATGTAGAAACAAAGGAAGTGCTGTCCGATTTTCCGTAGAATTTAGTGACTTTGCACTTAGAATATTCTACGTTTGAAGTTAGAAGTTAATAGACGTATTATGGTCATTATAGGTTGACATATTACGTACAACATATTGGACTTAGCAAGTGGATTGAACCGAAGAGGTATATGGAACTTTCCTATCTCTTGAGCATGAGTAGTTGTAAATATATAGTACGGTAGACGTACGAGATTTTGATGAACCTAGTTTCATTTGATATCCTTGACTTGTTTTAAGAATGTCCAAGTTGGTTGAGTTAGGGAATTAACTCACTTGTTTTAAAGATTAAGGATATCTTAGTTTCTAGAGATAAGAGACTTGAAGTATTTTTGAAAGTATATGATACTTGGTTTTTGGAAAGTTTAAGTCTCTTGGTTATAAAGAAGAATGTAAGTATCTAAAGTATAAAGTTAGTATAACGGCTTTATGGGAAGTTGGTTATAATAGCTTTATGGAAAGTTAAAAGAATGGTTTACTCTAGCAAGGTAAATTAAGATAAATGACTTGAAAGGAAGAAAGGCAAATTGATTTGAAGGCATCAATTGCTTAAAGTTTTAAAGTAAAAAGTCACTTGATTTAGAAATCTTTAAATGTGGTTCTAAAAGGTATTGTGACTTGTTTTGAAAGGTAGATATGACTTGATACTACGATTATTAGTATCTTGGAAGTTTTATATGAAAAAGAGTCATTTTAAAAGATTAGAAGTACGTAGTACTTTGGGTTAAATTCCCGGATTTTATAATGACATGTTAGTGCCTTAAGTAAACTAAAATGAGAGTGTATATGAACAAAGCTAATAAGAAGTTAGGGGATTTCTTAACTTGCTTATGATAATTATGATAAGCCGGTGGTGCTTATGTTATGTATGATAAGCTGGTAGTGCTTATGTTATATATGATAAACTGGTAGTGTTTATGTTATGTATGATAGCCGGTTGTGCTAGTTTTATATTGTTCATTACGGGGTCATTCCCCGGGTTTGTGGCATTTGCATATTCCGTGGATTTGTTACCCATGATGCGAGGAATACCTCATGCGAGTCCGTAGGGCTTATGCGGGTGAAATAGTCCTATGAGGGGCGGACCAGTCCTATGCGATGAGCTTACCTCATGCAGGTCCATACGACCTATGCGGGCGGATACAGTCTATGCGAGAAAATTGCCTCATGCGGTACATACGGCCTATGCGGGTGAAATAGTCCCATGAGTAGGATTGCTTAATGATACTACGGGCGGGTGGCCCTACTTTGATCACGAGCCTCCTATTTTTATGCAGTAAAGTATACTCCTGTTTATTCTCATTATTAGTAAGGCACCGTGTACTGTTATTTGAGTTATCATACATGTCTCCAGCTTTATTTTAGACTTTATGATTTCATTCTGATGCTTTGATTTCACATACTTGGTACATGTTGTACTGACCTCCTTCGGGGGGCTGCGTTCATGCCGCAGGTAGAGTATACAGGTTGATGATCCTCACTATTAGGATCACTGTTCAGCTGTTGAGAAGCTCCATTACTCCGGAGGCTTATCCTTGGTTCAGATCCCTGGTATTGTCGGTTGTTGTACATTCAGGGGTATGGCGGGGCCCTGTCCCGTCACAGTTGTTATTCTTAGAGGTCTGTAGTCATGTCTTGTGGATTGGGTTGTAAAGAAAAAAAAAAGATGTAACTGATGTTTTTGGGTTATGTATATTTTACGGAAGGTGGCCTTATCGGCTAGTCTGTTGATATTTATTGTTTAAGTATTTTTTATGAGTTGTGTATGTTCCGCTGCTATTCTCTGATGTATACCTAAAAGGGGTGCCCAGGTAGGGCACCAGTCGCGGGCCCGGGGTCGGGTTGTGACACTCAACCTATAAATACAATAACATTTCTATCAACTTCAAGGTTACTAGAGTAGGTTAATACTAAGTAAAAGTCCTCTTATTCTACGAAAATTTGGGCAGCACTCCCCCGTTTATACGTACTTTTCCACCTTTTCCAAGGCCCAAATTCAACAACAAACAAGCCACAATTAAGGGCACAACCAACATTTAACAAAAGGGATTACACGCCTACTTGACATGTAAAATTCAGCCCCTTAATCCATGTAAAACAGTCCACAAAATCAGTCCAAAATCCGACGACAACAAGGGTAAAATGTGAAGCCTTTTAACACCTTTTTATACCCTTAATATCTTAGGACTTTCATTAGAAATTTAGCACATTAAACATACATAATGTCCACTGAAAATCCAGGTTAATAACGCCACAAAACAGTCCATAAAAACTGCACGACAATAACCAACAGTTTTATAGATTCCATGGCCAACAACTACAATCCGATAACTCTTTCCTTAATCCATTTTATTCCAATTCAAGTTCCAACACCTCTATATATGACATATCAACTTATCAACAACCATATTACTCCATTTTAACATGTAATAGGTGAAGATAACAACAACAATAACCAACGAAATCCAAAGGGACCAAAACTGCCCATTCTCGGCCCAACACCCAAAAATGGTTCAAACACTTTTTAATCTTCATTATTTTTAGCAAAAGCTCATATATACATTACTACAACATGTAATATCTAATTACATCAAGAGGAGGAGGAAATCTTACTTCAAAGTCGTCAAAAATAGTCCGCGCAAAAGTCGGTCCTTAGGTTAGTCTTAGCTCATATTCTTCAAGTTTCAATCACTTCCATGCATCAACTACAACCTTATAACCAACTTCCCTTAACGTTTTACCTCCAAAACGTCGATGAACAAGCTATGGTTTTCATCACCATTTTCGGCCAACCCAAGGCTTTTGGTTCTTGGAGAGTTAACTTGGTTTAAGACTTGATTAAGGGTCTTAATCATGGATAATAATCACTTCTTGTTCTTGGAATTTTCGAAATTTAGAGATAATGGAGAGAGAAGAGAAAAGTTTGGAAGATGAAAATGTGAAAAATGGCTAAGTCTTTCATCTCTTTCTCTATATAGATATTTTTCCCCTTTCAAGACAAATGGACAAGTGGATGAGGGACACATGTCACCCTTCCATTGGTAAAAAATATTTTTTAATAAATATCTTAAAATCGAAGGGCCCCGCAAAATTGTGAAATTTTTGGCGGGCCCCATATTATTAATTATGATACTTCACAATCCAATACTGATCTCATAAATTAAATTAGAAGTATTATAATCCAAGTTAATAATTTTTTCGTCGTCACATTTTTTCTGAAATTTTCCTTAAGAAAATGTAATAAATCTTTCCTTCCAAAATTGAAATCTTAAATCCTTAGTCACGTTCTCAATTAGTAGCCCTGGTATTACAGGGTGTAACAATTCACCTATTGCATGTTATAATGTAGTAATCACTAATGAAAGTTCTAAGGGAATAAGGGTGTAGAAATGTGTTAAAAGGCCTCACATTTTACCCTTGTTGTTGTTGGAATATGGACTGATTTAGTGGACTGTTTTACGTAACTAAGGGGTTGTTTTTGCATGAGAAATAGGTGTGTGAATCACCTTGGTTGATGTTTGGTTGTGCCCTTAATTGGTGTCTTGGTTATTAAAGAAATTGGTCTTCTTGAAAGGTGGAAAAGTACGTATATATGGGGGGAAGTGCTGCCCAAATTTTTGTATAAAAGGAGAACCATTACTTGGTATTAACCTACACTAGTAAGCATGAAGTTGATAGAAGTGTTATTCTCATTATAGGTTGAAGTACTACTTGTGGCGTATTCTACTTAGTGTGTGGATTAGCCGAAGATGTATGTGGAACTCTTCCTATCTTCTTTGAGCATGAACCTTATAAAATGTGTGTACGGTGGACGTACGTGTTTTACATGAATTCAAATTCATTGTGGTATAAGATACTTGATTTGAAAAGTATGAGTTACTTGATTTTGAAAAGTATAAGTGTACTTGATTTTAAAAAGTGTAAGAGTACTTGATTTGAAAAGAATAAGTGACTTGATTTGAAAAAGAATAAGTTACTTGATTTTGAATGTGTAAGTGTACTTGATTTTAAAAGTGGAAGTCACTTGAGTTTAAAAGTGTAAGTAACTTGTTGTTAAAAAAGTGGAAGTGTCTTCATACTACGGGTGCTAGTATCTTGGAGTTTTATAAAGGAAAGGATGTACGACAGACGTACATGGTGCCATTGGGTTCAAATCCCTAATATTGCATGATATGATATTTTTTATAAGAATGGATGTAAATAGTACTTTGGGTTCAATTCCCTAATATTACATGACGTGAAATGCCTTGAGTTTTATAAAATGATAGTTCATTCATTTTATACTAATGAGGGTCAAAGATTATTTAACTTGCATATGTTTGCTCATGATAGCCTTTCGTGCAAGTGTTATATTTTCACATCACCGCGTCCCTCACTGGAGGGCCGACAACATTATTATATTATTTACATGGACATGCTTACATGACAGAGGAATTCCATGGGCGTGCTTCCGTTATATTATTACATGGACATGCTTACATGATGGAGGAATTCCATGGGCATGCTTCCGCCATATTATTTCATGGACTAGCTCTCCATTATGACATACTTCCGTAATGAAGGAATTCCATAGGCATGCTTTCATAATGCGGGTTCAAGACCAATGATTTGGATTGTATACTGATTCTGAGGGCAGGTGTCCCTGATTTTGACATGACTTTTCATATGATTAAAATGGTACAGTTGATTTCATATATTGAAATGGTCTTTTGAAAAGGTAAATTTGATTCTCATTACTCTCATTTTTACAAGGCATAGTTGTACTGGTATTTTGATTTTCATACTTGTTTCCTATTATTTTCGGACTGTTATGATTTCATTTACAGTACTTTTGGTTTCACATACTTGGTACATCTTTCGTACTGACCCCCTTTCCTCGGGGGGTTGTGTTTCATGCCGCAGGTGTAGGTACACAGTTTGTTGATCCTCGCTCTTAGGATCTCTACTCAGTTTTTGAGGAAGGTCCAATATTTCGGAGGCTTGTCTTTTTGGTACGGATCCCTGTTATTGTAGGTTTATGTACATTCAGGGGTATGACGGGGGCCTGTCGCGTCATAGTATATTGTCCAAACTCTTAGAGGTCTGTATTCATATGTGGGCTGGACTTGTGGGAGTTATATATACTATTGGCCAGTTGTACTACTGTATTGTCGGGATGTTCCCATTTATATATATATATAGCGGCAGCCTCGTCGGCTTGCCTTGTTGCTACATATTCAGTTTTCCATACGTTATTTGGCATATGTATTATATGGGATGTGAGGGTATAAGAGGGGGTGCCCATGTATGGCACCATTCGCAGGCCCGGAATTTGGATCATGACAAAAGTGGTATCAGAGCAGTTAGTCCTGCGAATGTCTACAGACCGTGTCTAGTAGTAGAGTTTTGGGTATGTGTGCACCATACTTATACACAGGAGGCTACAGGATATTTAGGATTTGGTTTCTATTTCTTCTCACTCTGAGATCGTGCAGTAGAGTTGTGTTATTAGGATGATATGTTACACCCCGTAGTTCCAGGACAAGTATACGAGAATAGACGTGAGAGCACAAGACTTATAAATTTGAACGAAGGAAAGATTTGTTATTCTTAAGGAAAAGTTTTCCGAACCTCGGGAAGGAAATGTTCGTTAATGAGAATTGAGTTCCCGAATTTGATATTTGAGACTTATAGAATTTATCGAGATTATGGAATTTTATTTTTAGAGTTGGATACGTAGGGCCCACCGGAGAGATTTTACGTTTTTTGTGGGGCCCACGAGGTTTCCGATATTTTGACCAATTATGGAAATTTCGGTAAACGAAACATTATGGACGAATGGGAGGGTGACACGTGTCACCCCCCCCACACTTGGGCTTGGACGAAATGGGCCAAGTCTTGAAAGCAAAAGCTTGACATAATTGACTAAGTCAATGAGCCCACTTGGTAGATATTTAAATGAATTCATCCAAGCCACACAAATGTTTTAATCTAGACCCTCCATTGGTTTATATATTCATCCATATTGCAATACTAGTTCTAACACTTAGAGAAAAATTAGAAAAACTTGATAGTGAGCTAGGGAGCTCTCGGCCAAGCTCTTATGAAAGAAGAAATTTTTTTCGTTTGTGGTTCATAATTCACAATACTTCAACCCAAGGTTCCTAAGGGTATTACAAGGATATCTCAATAGAAAGATCCCGGAAAAACTACATTTTTACGTTAGTCGCAAGATGAAAACCTAAGGTGTTCTTCAACTTTGAAGTTGGAAATTGAAGAGAAGTTGGTTATGAACTTCTAAGGGTTTCTTGGAGTTGATTGGAATGTAAGAAGAGGAGCTAAAAGTTGCTAAGGATCGACTTTGACGCTTGGATATTATTAGGGCTTCTTGAGGTAAAATCTTCATCTTCCTAATGTGATTAAAGATTACATGTTATAGTAGTTGATATGAGCATGTGATATATATAGATTGAAGTTTGAAAAGATTTGGATCATGTCGACATGTTAAAAACTGAAAATGGGCAAGTTAGCCATAAATGTTGTAATGAATTTGGTCGATAGTTACAATCGTCGCATGTTAAGAAAGAAAGGATTTATAGTTGTTATAATTGTTATAGGGTATATAACATATTAGAATAACAACTTGGATTGAAAGGAAATTGATATCATTGTGGCATTTCTTGTAGCCGAGAGTGGCTTTGGATTGTGGACAGTTTTATATTGATTGTGGGGCAGAATTTTACACGTCCGGCTAGGCGTGTAATCCCCTTGAAATTTCTGAATTGTTGAGCCTTAAATGTGGCATTTGGTTATTGATTTCCGAGCCTTGAAAAAGGTGGAAAAGTACGTAGAAACAAAGGAAGTGCTGCCCGATTTTCCGTAGAATAAGAGTCCTTATACTTAGAAATATTCTACGTTGAAATCTAGAAGTTGATAGGTGTATTTTTGTCTTTATAGGTTGACATTCTACGCGCGGCGTATTCAACTTGGCAAGTGATTAAGCCGAAGAGGTATGTAGAACTTTTCCCTATCTCTTGAGCATGAGTTTTATAAATGTATAGTACGGTAGACGTACGTAAATTAAGAGAACTCGGTTCCATTTTAGTATCCTTGCCTTGATTCTTGAAAGTGTGGTAACTTGAATTTTAAAAGGTATAGGTTACTTGATCTCATGTATAAAGACATCTTTACGTGTAAAGTATTGATTTCTTGAAATTC
This sequence comes from Przewalskia tangutica, assembly GCA_029844215.1. Classification (NCBI taxonomy): domain Eukaryota; kingdom Viridiplantae; phylum Streptophyta; class Magnoliopsida; order Solanales; family Solanaceae; genus Przewalskia; species Przewalskia tangutica. The sequence goes on along the minus strand of CM056725.1, from coordinate 39,330,539 downwards.
TAAAGATTGAGAAACTTGATATTCTAAAGATAAGAGACTTGATTTCTAAAGTTAAGAGACTTGAAGTATTTTGAAAGCTATGTAACTTGATTTGAAAGTATAAGTCTCTTGGTTATAAAAAGAATGAAATTGTATAAAACATAAAGAGTTATAACGGCTTTATGGGAAGTTAGTTATAACAGCTTTATGAAAGGTTAAAGATGTCTTAGTTTCTAAAGCATAAAGTTAGTATAACGGCTTTATAGGAAGTTGGTTATAACAACTTTATGGAAAGTTAAAGGAATGGTTTTCTCTAGTAATGTAAACAAAGATAAAAGACTTGAAATAAAGAAGGGCAAATTGATTTAAAGGCATCAATTGATTAAAGTTTTAAAGTAAGGGTCACTTGATTTAGAAGCCTAAAAATGTATTTCTAAAAGTGCAGGGACTTGTTTGAAATGTAGACAAGCCTTGATACTACGGGTGCTAGTATATTGGGGTTTTATATAAAAAAGGAGTCTTTTGAAAAGAATGGAAGTACGTAGTACTTTGGGTTAAATTCCCGGGTTTTTATGTGATACGAAAGTGCCTTGAGTTTATAAAATGAAATTCATTTTGGTATGATAATGAAAGTCTAAAGATTTTATGAACTTGTCTATGCTTGCTTGTGATAGCCTTTGAGTGCAAGTATTATATTTTTACGCTGCCGTGACTCTCAGTTGGAGGGTCGGCTGTCTTGTTGTGAATCTACTTGGACGTACCGGCAGTGATGGAGGATTCCACGGGTATGCTTCCATTGTGATTAATCTTTGGACATGCTTATACGATGAGGGATTCCGGGGCATGCGACCAGGATGCGTGTTAAATTCCCGGATGCTAATATTACTCCATGGACATGCTTATACGATGAAGGATTCTGGGGCATGCGACCATGTTATATACTATTACTCCGTGGACTAGTTCCCCATGAAGACATGTACCCGAGATGAGGGATTCCACGGGCATGTTATATACTATTATTACCCCATGGATTAGCTCTCCATGAAGTCATGTACCCGAGATGAGGGATTCCACGGGAATGAGATATATATATATATATACGCCTGTTATACCCCGTAGTTCCAGGGTATGTATGTGAGGACATACGTACGAGAATACGACAGTAATATTGGAAAGAAAGAAAGGTAGGATTTTTCGACGGAAAAGTTTCCGGGTTTTGTGAGGAAAGGTTCGTTAATAGGAATTGGATTCCCAGTTTGATGTTCGGACTTTTTGGAATAATTGAGAATTATGGAATTATATTTCCGGAATTTATCACGTAGGGCCCACGGGAGGAATTTACGGTTTGTGGGGCCCACTTTGTTTTCGGTTTTTTTGGAATTTCGGATTTTTCCGAGAGATGAAATATTTTGGACCAATAGGAGGGCGACATGTGTCACCCTTAGGTGGCACATGTTGGACGAAATGAATGGGCTAGTGGCCAAGTCAACAAGTCAAGTCTTGGAAGACATTTTCTTTTGGTGAGTGGGGTTAGGTATGGACGGTTTTGGAGGGGTTTGGAGGAGCAAGTGGTTAGCCACTTGGCTCATTGTTGTGGGGGACATATGTCCCAATGTTGTGGTGGACATATGTCCCAAAGTTGTGGTGGACACTTGGTGGAAGACTTCACTTGCACAAGCAACCAAATCTACACCTTACACATGTTTTAATCTTGGCCCTTGAGTGTCCTATAAATACCCCTCAAGTGCAAGACTAAATCTTCATCCCTTAAACATTTTCCAAGTCTCAAAATCCCTCTCCCCCTCTTGAAAGCTCTCGTCCAAACTCCCCCTCCCCCTTTGTGAAGCCTCGGCCGAAACACACCCCCCCCCCTTCCTAAGTTGTTCTCGTTGAAGTACCCCCCCCCCCCCTTCCTAAGTTGTTCTCGTTGAAGTACCCCCCCCCCCCCCCCTTGGTTGAAAAATATTCTCCAAGTATTGTTATTATTACAAAATACCTTATCCCAAATCCCTTGTAGTATTCCAAAGTTTCCTCTATACTAAAGCCCGGAACTACTACTTTATATCCTTTAGTCACAAAACGAAGCCCTAGGAAAATCTTCATAGTTGGTTGAAGTATTAAGTAGAAGTTGTGTAGAAACTTCTAAGGGTTTCTTGGAGCGTACAGAATAGGAGCTAAACGTTGCTCAGGATCGACATATAATCTTGGATAATTTTGGGCATATCGAGGTAATGATCTTTATCCCCCTATTGTAATTGGATATTACATGTTGTAGTAATGTATAGTTGAGTATACTATATGAAGAATGAATATTGAAAAGGATTGAACTGTATTTACATTGGGTGTATTCTGATGAGACTTGTGTAGTATATCTGTGAAGTAGAATTGAACACGTCCGGTTAGACGTGTAATCCCCTGGGAGTTGTTGGCCTGGTAGCGGACCTGAGTAGAGGAGGAGAGTTGTGTGGTTACGGGGGGGGGGGGGGGAGGTGCTGCCGAATTTTCTGTAGAATATGGAACCGTGTATTTAAGAATATTTTACGAAGGGATCTAGAAGTTAATAGCCGTTTTGTGGCCTTATAGGTGGAAGTACTACGAGTAACGTATTCTACTTGAAGGGTGGAAAAGACTAGCAAGGTTGTAGTACTTGGAGCAATTTGCTTATTGTCGATAATCGTCGCGAGGTATGTGGACATCTTCCTATCTTTTCTAGCATGATTGTGTGAACTATGTAGTACGGTAGACGTACGTGTGCTAAACAAATTTGGTTGGTTTAAAACATAAAGTGTTATAACGGCTTTATGAGAAGTTTGCTATAACAACTTTATGTAGGTAAAGAAATGGGTTGTGGTTTTTAAAAGATAAGAGACATGACTTATAAATGACTTGATGTGAAATATTAAGGACTTGGTTTGTGTTAAACAGTGGTGAAACCACTTTTATGAGAAATGAGTAATTGGGTTTTAAAAGGAATAATATTATATTGATTTCGGAAATGAGAATAAGTATCGAACAAACCACTGCAGCGTTAATAAAGGAAAATGTATTGACTAATTAATTACTATTAAAACCAGTAGAAACCTCCATCTGCATAGAAGCTAAGATAAGACAAAATTGTATTACATTTCCTAGATCATGGTTGCTGTAATAAGAATCATTATAAACAAGCATTAATTTTCTTAAATTTCCAAAGTAAGGAACTGAATTTCTAAAGGAAAAAGAGACTTAAGAAATTGAAGAGTTTTTGGTTTAAAAGAAAGGCATGGTTTTGTCTTAAATTGGTTTAAAAAGAAAGTATGGAAGTTGTTTTGGTTTACTTAAAATATTAGTCACTCTATTTTGATAATACGGGCATCGGGTGACCTTTGTAAAAGAAATGAATCTTTTAAAAAGAATTTAACATACGTAGTACCTTGGGGGTAAAAATCCGGATTTGTTGTAATAAAATTGAAGTCTACGAGTACGTTGAACTTGCCTATGCTTGTTGTGATAGCCTTTGTTGTGCAACTGTTGTATTTCTGTCCTACCGCGTCTCTCGTTGGAGGGCCGGCTATCTGGTTGATTGATGGACATACTGACACGATGGGTGGCCCACGGGTATGCTTCCACTATATCGATCCTTTTGGACATACTGACACGATGGGTGGCCCACGGGTATGCTTCCATTATGTCACGACCCGACCCCGGGGCCGCGACTGGTGCCCTAACTGGGCACCCCGTTCAGGTATACATCAGAGAATAGCAGCGGAACATACACAACATAAACACATGAGTAAGTAAAAACGTCACAGGCTAGCCGATCAGGCCGCCTTCCATAATATAAACATAATCAAAAGTACATCTCAGTTCTTACAGCCCAACCACGTATGTGAATACAGACCTCTAGGAATAACAACTGAACAACTGTGGCGGGACAGGGCCCCGCCATACCCCTGAATAATACATGAATCTACCACCTCAGGGAAAACCGTACCAAGGGATAAGCCTCCGGAGCAAATGGAGCTTTTTCCCATAGACTGAACCGAGATCCTAAGAGCAAGGATCACCAACCTGGGTACCTAAAACCTGCGGGCATGAACGCAGCCCCGAAGAAGTCGATAACAACAGAATATGGAACAGAAATAACGTACAGTAAACAAATCATAACTGTACAAAAGAATGACAAGGACAAGTATAAAAAGTACATACCAGATCCTGCCGTGTCATTACCACTTATGAACTTAATTTCACATCAATATCTTTTCCCATTTTCCATAAAGGTTATAGCCACATTCTTACGCACATGATTAGGAAAAATCATTAAGTTCATTTCTATATAACTTACTTATCTTTCATACGTATAATCCGGCCCTTAAAGGAGGGCACATTTACTACCCGGCCCAATCTGGGACGCGATTAAGTCACACTAATATCAAGCGTGTACAACTGGAGACATGTATGATAACTCAATTAACAGTATACTGTGCCTTACTAACAATGAGAGTAAATAGGGGTATACTTACAATATAAAGTAGGAAAAGCTCACGATCAGCGGGACCATCCGCGCAGATGTCGTTAAGCAATCCTATTCGGGACTATTTCACCGCGTAGATCGCGTGGACCCGTGAGGCATTCCTCGGATGGGACTATTTCACCCGCATAAGCCCCTTACGGACTCGCATGAGGTATTCCTCGCATGGGACTATTTCACCGCGTAAGCCGCCTGACTCGCGAGGTATTCTCGCGATAGGTGGACCGCCCGCGTGGGACTATTTCACCGCGATAAGCCCTACGGACTCGCATGAGGTATTCCTCGCATCGTGGGTAGCAAATCCACGGAAATATGCAATGCCACAAACCGGAATGACCATGGCGAATAATATACCACTAGCACAAATCCGGCTAGCACACATATCATAAGCACTACCGGCTTATCATACAATATATAAGAAAGTTAAGAAATACCCTAACTTCTTCCTATTCTTGTTCATATACACTCATTTTAGTTTACCTAAGGCACTAACATGTCTTTTTATAAAAATCAGAATTTAACCCAAGTACTACAATTAGCGGAAGCATGCGTGGAATCTCACATCACGTCGGTATGTCCAAGTACTTACAACAAGGCGATCGGCCACCGAGTCGCGGCAACGTAATAAAACATAATACTTGCACTCAAAGGCTATCACCAGCACACATAGGCTAATTCTCAACTAACAAGCCAAAGTACTAATCAAGTCACAATTAGAATAATTCTCTTTTAACAAGCCAAAGTACTACGTACGTACATTCTTTTCAAAGACTCCTTTCCAAATAAAGCGCCGATACTAACCAATCGTAGTATCAAGTCCTATCCACCATTTCAAGACAAGTCACAATACCTTTTTAGAAATACAATTTCCGGCTTCTAAATCAAGTGACTTCTTTATTAACAACCTTAAGCAATTGGTACCTTTAAAACAATTTGCCCTTCCTTAACACAAGTTAATTCTTTTATTACTTATTAGAGAAAACCATTCTCTTAACCTTCCATAAAAGCCGTTATAACCAACTTCCCATAAAGCCGTTATAACCCTTTATGGTTTAGACCAATCGTTCCTTTTATAACCAAGAGACTTCTACTTTTTGAAACCAAGTATTATATACTTTCAAATCAATTCTCATAACTTTCAAAAATACAATTAGTCTCTTAACCTTTAGGAAACAAGTGACTCATTTTATTATAAAACCTTAGGCAATTGATGCCTTAAAAACAAGTTGCCTTTTCACTAAAATCAAGTCATTTATCTTTCCATAAAGCAAATATAACTAACTTCCCATAAAGCCGTTATATTCACTTTATACCTTAGCCAAAAACAATTTCCTATCCAAGGGACTTATACGTTTAAAACGGAACAAGTATCACATACTTTAAAACTCCTCAAGTCCCTTAACTTTAATAAAACTTAAGACATCCTTTATACTTTCAAAGAAGTGAGTAAATCTCCCAACTCACCCGACTTGGCTATTCACAAACTAGTAAAGGATATCAAGGTGTTGTACGTCTACCGTACTACATACGTGCAACTAGTCATGCTCAAAGATAGGAAAAGTTCTACATAGAGTAGATCACACAACTACCTCTTAACTTCTAAGAGTAACAGGAAACGTGAAATGATACCACAGGTATATTCCACACATAGAATCATGCCAAAGGAAGGAAGAGGTTCACATACCTCGCGATGATTATCGACAAGTAGCAAAATGCTCCAAAGTACTTCAATCTTGATAGCTACTCCATCCTTCAAGTAGGATACGCTATACTTAGTACTTCAACCTATAATGGTCACAATACGTCCATTAACCTCTTACTTCAAACGTAGAATATTCTAAGTGCTTAGTCGCTAAATTCTACGGAAAATCGGACAGCACATCCTTTGTTTCAACTCACTTTGCCACCTTTTTCAAGGCCGAATACAATAACCAAACAGCCCCAATTGGCTCACAACAATATAGAAGGTATTCCAATACAAATGAATAACAAACTAATACAAACTACAAGTCCAAATTCGCCACCAGGCTCAACAATACTAGTTCTTATCCAATTTCCATTTCAATCCAACTTGGTAGCATAACATGATATCTAGTCGTAACCAATCATAACTACTATAATCTTCAAGTCAATTTCATGCGACAATTCTAATAACGATCAAATAGTATTCCAACTTAACATGACTTACTTTACATTTCGGATTTCCAAGGTTACAATCAATCCATAATCCTTACAAACTTCAACACATATACTTCATGCTAGCAACATGTAAAGATAACAACAATAAAAATAATCTTGTAACACTTCTAAGGGACAAGATTATACCTCAACGAATCTTAATCCAATTCCAAATCCGAAGTCGCTCCTTAGCAACTTAGAGCCTCGTCAAGACACTACAATCCGCTAGTTGAGACCCTTAGAACCACACCAACAACTTTCCTTCAAACTTTCAATCCAAAACCTAGAAAGCCACTAGGTTTTCACTTTGCGACTAATACGAAAACTCTCTTTTTCCGGGATTTTTCTATTGAGATACACTTACTATAACCTCATGAACCTTGGTTTAAAGTGTGGGGCTTAATGGACATGAAACAAAAATTTCTCCTTCTTGGACCCAAACAGTGAGCTTCAAGCTCTAGTTCTTCAATTTGTGTGATATTTGGCTAAGTGTTTAAGCTTGTCTACTACTACTAGTATTATATAGAGTAATGTAGGGTCAAGATGCAAACAATTGGGTGGTTTGGATGATCTCTAATTAAATATCAAGACTTGTGGGACCTTTGACTTTGGTCAATTTTCTCAAGCTCACACTTGCAAGACTTGTTCATCCAAGACTTTATGGTAAATGACCATTATGGGCATGCCTATTTCGACCAAGGCATCACTAAGGGGGGTGACACGTGTCGCCCTCCCATTCGTCACAACAAAACGTTTTCCGACAAAATTTCATAATTCCGATAAATTTTTCAAGTCTCAAATCTTAACACTTGTGAGTTCTTACGTACGTTCTTAAAACATGTCCTGTAAATACGGGGTGTAACATTCTTCCCCCCTTAGAAACATTCGTCCTCGAATGTTCTTTCGGAGTACAATCTGATTAACGCGCGACATAGTCTCCTTATACTACACCCTTCTTACAACATATGCCACCCATGGCCACCTAACAATATTTATACTAAGATGTCAACCTTGGCACTCACGAAGCCAACTAGCCCATACTTATAATGACCTCCTAGTCTGTCTTAATCCTCTTTACTAGGTCTACTAGGGTCTGACGACTGTATCATCACCGGGAAAACCTCATATCCCCGCTCAGCTACCACCCCACACATTCACGGGTGTAGTTACCTCGAAAGGTTCTTATGGATTCAGGCTCTATTCCTTTACACTAGGTTGTTATCTTTCTTACTGGTCGCACTCTTCCCGTATTTCCAACTCATACTAGTATACATACATAACTTCCATACCAATTCTGGCCTCTAATCTTTGGAGTCACTCTATAAGACAATATACGACCATTTCCGACTTCCACGACCTGGTTCCGGTGGAACGTGTCCACGAACCCGTAAAACAATTAACTAGCCTTGGGCCTTGCACCCTCGTGACCCTGTCACGCAGAGAAACTACTACCAACTGATCCCACTCTATTCCAGGCCATGGGGAGACCCGTAACAGGTCCTCACCCCGCCCGTCACTTAACTCTTATTCTTGGTCTATAATAAATCTTTCTACCCGAGAAGACCTTGTACATCTAAGGTCTCAGCGGTCAGCGATATTCTTAGGCTCGCAATTTCCATGCTCCAAGCCTATCTTATCAGTCCCCCCGTAAACGGGTACAAAAACTTCTCGTAATACCATAACCATGTTGTCTCGATCACAACAACCACTGCTTACTCTATACAGACTTCATCCGTACAATTCTCTTAAGCTTACTACGCAGCTTAATCTATTAACATGACATTCCGTTAGGTTCCTTAACATGGCTTCTTAAGGGTTCACTACCCTATCAGACAGCTCATCCTTTCCCAATTATCTCAAAATAAAACACGAAACCTTGTCGAGAATTTATTAACTATTCCATACCTTCCCGGTATCTAGTTAGTCCTTACCAATCCCTGGAAATCTAAAATCATTCTAGGCAACACGCGTCTGACCCTCGTACATAACTCCGTATAGATGTATATCACAATACCAACTATACTACAATCATTACCAACCTGGATACGCAATCCACATAGTCCTTCCTGGGTCACTGCTGCCTTTCTCGTAGCTGCAATCAACATAACTCGTTAGGGGGAGACGACCCTAACAACACAGCTCTATGGCACGATCTCAGAGTGAGAAGAATGGAAACCAATCCTAAATGTCCTGCAGCCTCCTGATTATAGATGTGGTGCACAACACACCGATAATCAAGACTCTACTAGACACGGTCTGTAGACACTTTCCGAGGACTAAGCGCTCGATACCACTTTTTCACGACCCGACCGGGGCGCGATCGTGCCCTAACGGGCACCCGTTCGTATACATCGAGAGAATAGCAATGAACATACACAACATAAACACACGAGTAAGTAAAAGCGTCACGGGCTAGCCGTCGGGCCGCTTCCATAATATAAACATAATCAAAGTACATCTCGGTTCTTACAATGACCACGTATGTGAATACAGACCTCTAGGAATAACAATCGAACAATCGGTGGCGGCGGGGCCGCCATACCACGAATAATACATGAATCTACCACCTCAGGGAAAACCGTACCAAGAGATAAGCCTCCGGAGCAAATGGAGCTTTTTCCCATAGACTGAACCGAGATCCTAAGAGCAAGGATCACCAACCTGGGTACCTAAAACCTGCGGGCATGAACGCGGCCCAGAAGTCGATAACAGTGCGAATATGGAACGAAATAACGTCTGATAAACAAATCATAACTGTACAAAAGAATGACAAGGACAAGTATAAAAAGTACAAACCAGATCCTGCCGTGTCATTACCACTTATGAACTTAATTTCACATCAATATCTTTTCCCATTTTCCATAAAGGTTATAGCCACATTCTTACGCACGTGATTAGGAAAAATCATTAAGTTCATTTCTATATAACTTACTTATCTTTCATACGTATAATCCGGCCCTTAAAGGAGGGCACATTTACTACCCGCCCGATGGGGACGCGATTAAATCACACTAATATCAGCGTGTACAACCGGAGACATGTATGATAACTCGATTAACGATATCTTGCCTTACTAACAATGAGAGTAAATAGGGTATACTTACAATATAAAGTAGGAAAAGCTCACGATCAAAGCGGGACCATCCGCGCAGATGTCATTAAGCAATCTATTCTGGGACTATTTCACGCGTAGATCGCGTGGACCCGCGTGAGGCATTCCTCGCGTGGGACTATTTCACCCGCGTAAGCCGCTACGGACTCGCATGAGGTATTCCTCGCATGGGACTATTTCACCCGCATAAGCCGCTACGGACTCGCATGAGGTATTCTCGCATAGGTTGGACCCGCGCGTGGGAATATTTCACCGCGTAAGCCCTACGGACTCGCGTGAGGTATTCCTCGCATCGTGGGTAGCAAATCCGAAATATGCAATGCCACAAACCCGGAATTGTCACGACCGAACCCGGGCGTGGATGCATTACCGGGCACCCTAGCGATACATCATCAGAGTAATCAGTGGAACATAAAATAAGACATGAAAATATTAAGTAAGAAAGCGATGTCGGAGAAAACTTGCCTTACGGCATATATATACATCAATTTTAAAACCGACGATTCATCCCATTACAACTCGCCACAACAGCGACTACGGACCTAAGAATGATCGACAATAATGGCGGGACGGGGCCGCCATACCCCTGAATGTAAATACCTACAACGGCGGGGACTATACCACCGATAAGCCTCGAGAAACGAAGCTTCCCGTCTGAATGGCGTGACCGAGAACTAGGATCAACGGCGGTGTACCTCGACTGCGGCATGAACGCGGCCCGAAGGAGGTCGATCACAACGGTACCAAGTATGTGAAGCGTAAAGTACTTAAATGAAAACATATCATTTTAAAATCAGTTTTGCAAGTATGTATGAAACAACCAGGTAACCGCATAGTGCCATATCATAAACAAGAGCAACAATTGGTAAAGCTGCAGTCTTTTCTAGTTGCGAATGATCGAAGCGGGGCCAATTGCGTAGTATCACCATGCAAGCCTAATCACGGACTCGTAGTCCGCATAGGCCACTCACATAGGCCCGCGTAGGTACATAACCCGCATCGAGGGTAGCTACTCCTCGGCGTCGCCTGGACTCGTAGTCCGCATGGCCACATAGACCGCGTGAGGTATAACCCGCATCACTAACACGGAACTCCGTAGCTCGCGTAGGTCCGCGGACCCGTGAGGTATTCTCGAATCATGGTCCTGCATCGCCGAGTCTACCCCGCGTCGGAGGCGCAACCCCGGTAAAATGTCAAGAGGTGAGTGATATCATACTAACATAACGACTTATCGTTAAACAACATAAGCACAACAAGAATACTCTCTTTCACAAGCGTTACAAGACACTAACACACATAGCATCATATCACGTCTACTTATCAAATCAACAAGAAAGTATTACAAGGCCAACACAATCAAGTTATACACACAAGGTACATTCTATTATATGATTAACAAGATCGAGTATCTATTCCCAAAGTACTTCATACATAATCTATTAAAAGATACGTTACGTTCTGAAAGTCACACAATACGTAGTATATGAAAATAGAGTGATTATCCTTTGAAGTAAATCAAAACACTTCTCTTCAGAAATCAAGTAACAACATTCTTTTCCAAATGTTTCAAGTTTGCCTAATTTCAATTACTCAAGTTTCGTTTTGAAAGGTTTAGTAGTTCATAATTTTAATCACTTAATGATATAATTCTCCTTTAAAAGCAATTTGAGAAACATATGTCTGATATGTGAGTAGGTTATTCTTGTTTATAACAATCTTACTTAAGCAGCCATGATCTAGGAAATGTAACATCATTTTGTCTCATCTTAGTTTCTATGCAGATGGAAGTTTCTACTGGTTTTACTAATACATTATTAGTCAAAACATTTCCCTTTATTAGCGCTGCTGTGGTTTGTTCGATACTCATTCGATTTCGAAATCAAGAAACATTATTGCTTTTAAAATCAAGTACTCATTACTTGCGAATGAGGTTTTACAACATTTTTAACATAATGCTAATTACCAAGTAAAACAAGTAAAGTCTCTTATCTTTTAAGATCAAGTCTCTTAACTTTTAAAATCAATAAACCATTCATTTTACCATTCTTAAGACGTTATACCTAACTTCCCATAAAGCTAGTATAACTCTTATGTTTTGAAAACCAAGTATTATTCTTCTGCTAAAAAAAATGATTCAGCATTCTTTTGAAATACTTCAAGATTCTTTATTATTACACATTAAGTCAATTATAAGTCAAATCAGTTACCTTTTAAAACCATAAGGCATTTTCTTACTTACATAAAGCTGTTATAACCAACTTCCCATACAGCCGTGATAACACGTTATGTTTCAAACCAATCAAATCGTTTAACACGTATGCGTCTGCGTACTACATAGTTATACACATATCATGCTAGAAAAGGTAGGAAGAGGTTCACATACCTCGCGACGATTATCGACTAATAGCAAAACGCTCCAAGTACCTCAAACCGTCGGCTACTCCTTAAGCCAAGTAGATCGCGCCACGCATGGTACTTCAACCTATAAGGCCACAAGGCGCTTATTAACATCTAGGTCTAATCGTAGAACATTCTACAGAAAATTCGGCAGCACCCCCCCGCAACAGCGTAAATCTCCTCCTCTATCGGGGCCGGCTACCAAGCCAACCAGGGGGGGGGTTATACGTCTAATCCGGACGTGCACAATTCTACCTCACAGAAAAGCTACACAAGTCTACTGTAATACAGTCCTATGTAATTACAGTTCAGTACTCTTCTTTCGAAAAGGTTTCTAATTATTCAGGCTTAAGTCAAAAGACATTGCCGCTAACTACGTTCATTTCTATATATAGTATACTTCAACTATATATTCTAACAACATGTAATTTCCAATTACAATAGAAGGTCAAGAGTGTTTACCTCGATAAGCCCAAAATTATCCGAGTTTAAATGTCGATCCTGAGCAAGGTTTAGCTCCTACTCGCGCTCAGACCAGCTCACACGACCCTTAGAAGTTCTAACCAACTTCTACTTAATACTCCACCCAACTATGGAGATTTTCCCTAGGGTTTCGGTTTTGTGTGGAAGGAAGTATAATAGTATAACGGGGCTTTTCGTATAGGTATAACCTTAGAATACTACAAGGTATACGGCTAAGGTAATTTGGGTATAGTAACAATACTTTTGAGAGTATTTCTACCAAGAGGAGGGTATTTATACGAAAACAACTAGGCTAGGGGGGGTGTATACCCCTCGGCCTACCCCACTAGGGGGTACTCGACGAGGGGAGAGGGGCTCTCGGCCAAGAGGGCCTCACAAGGGGGAGGGGGGGTGTTTGGACGAAACACAACAAGGAGAGGGGAAAGCTTTCAAGACTTAGAAACTTTGTGGAATGGATGAAGAAGTCATCAAAGAGGGGGGTATTTATAGGTCTAGCAAAGGCCAACCAATGGCCAAGATCATGCCAAGTGCAAGGAAAGTGTAGGGCCATGATCATGCCAAGTGCACCTTATCCATCTACCACCAAAATATCCTACCTACTACTTGACCAAATAGCCAAGCAATTCGTCCACCATTACCGCCCAACGTGCCCCAATGAGAGGGTGACAAGTGTCGCCCTCTCGTTGGTCCAAAATGTTTCGTCTCTCGGAAAAATCCGCAAAAATTAAAAATGACATAGCCGGAATTTTCCCTACGAAAGCTGTGGAAACGTTTCGTCAAAAAACGACTCTAACCGGGTGTTGTGCACAAAGAATAAATCGGCCAAGCCTATTCTCAAGTTCAAATTTTTCTACGTACGTCCTTACGTACATACTCTGAAAATACGGGGTATAACATTCTCCCCTCCTTAGAAACATTCGTCCCGAATGTTCCTTCTAAGCCTCAAACCAAACGTGCGCCAGTATAGTCTTCACTACTATACTTACCTGAACAATCTCGCCACAATCGCCACAACAACACCGCGCAAAATACTTACATCCAAGTTCACGAGAAACACCTCTAACCTCAAACGCGCTCCCATCCAAGGGTCTAAAATATAAGTCCTTCGAACTCTCTCCATACAAAAGAAATGGTCACATCTCTGCTCGCAATACATGCTCGCTTCTCCCTTTACTCGTCGTGATACCACTTTTGTCACTTTGCCGCGAGGTTCTAGTGTCACTCCGGCGACCTAACAAATGGTACCGGGCACGCGATCCCCGAGTGTCGTGACACTCGAACTCTTCCCACATTTACGAGGCCGGTTCCAAAACTCGGGTTACTATCTCGGCGTGGTCATCATTAATCGGGAATACTCGATGAATCTCCGATACTTTCCGCTCATAACAATCTGAAGGCCGGACGTATTGCCTCTTAAGTCGGACGACAAAAGCTAACATATAGGCAACCTGGCCTATTCTTCACATGAACTTAAAAGGGCCCAAAGTAACTCGGGCTAAGTTCCCTCTGTTCTCCAAAACTCGTCACACCCAACCCGGGGTGGTACTTTCAAGAAGACCGACCGTCAACCTGAACTCTAAGCGCCGTCGCCGATTATCCGCACGATTTCTCTGAGCTGCCAGAACCTCTTCTAGACAAGCTTCACCCTATCCACATCCTGCTGAACACGTATGAACCAACTATCTGAACCTTGCCAACGTCGAACCAATCGACCGGCAACTTACACTTCCGCCCCTACAAGGCGTCACAAGGCGATATCCGAACACTGAAATGGTAGCTATAAAACACTTCCCCGACATGAGATAACAATCCCTACAACTATCCCTGAAATCCACACACCGCCCGGCGAATGCGGTCGAGACTCACTGAGTTCTTAACCACCTTGGTAAAACTTCCGAAACAAAACAGCAGTGTACCACAGTGTCACGACCGAACCGGGCATTACCTGCCCTACTGATACAACATCGAGAGAAAATCGTGAAATAAAAACATTAAAATGAATTAAGATAAAAGATAAATAAACAGTCAAAAAAAAACAGTTGACTTCATCATATATACATAAAAATACCCGACAGTTATCCTTTTTACAAACCACACTTGCGATTACTCTGAGACCTCTAAGATTTTTACGGCGGCTATGACGGGACAGGGCCCCGCCATACCCCTGAATGTATAAGAATCTACAGACTCAGGGTAACATACCAAAAGATAAGCCTCCGAAGGAACGGAGCTTTCCAACACGCTGAAATGTGATCCTATAAGCGGGGATCGACAGTCGATGTACCTTTTACCTGCGGCATGAACGCAGCCCCCCGAAGGAGGTCAGTACAACAGGTACCAAGTATGTGAAACTGTAAAATACTGTAAATGAAATCATAATAGTCTATAAAGCAGAGACATATATGATAACCAACTACGATTCCACAACATAAGAGCGATCATGTCAAGTCGTGGACTCACGCCTAAAAGTCATCCCGTACGCGTGGAACTCCTTCCCGCCAGCCGGCGATCTAGGTACAAATCATGTGATACGTATAGCGTGTCTCGGCCCATCTTATGGACCCAATATAGAAAAGGTGGAATACATTCGGATGAACCGGTAGTCAAGTGAAATACATTCCGGATGAACGGTCTCAAGTGAAATACATTCGGATGAACCGGTCCTCAAGTGAAATACATTCCGGATGAACCGGTCCTCAGTGAAATACATTCCGGATGAACGGTCCTCAAGTGAAATACATTCTGGATGAACCGGTCCTCAAGTGAAATACATTCGGATGAACCGGTCCTCAAGTAAAATACATTCGGATGAACCGGTAGTGAGTGAAATACATTCGGATGAACCGGTAATCAAGTGATATACATTCGGATGACCGTAGTCAAGTGATATACATTCGGATGAACGGTAGTCGAGTAGAACACGATTTTTACACAACAAGGCTATCACACGTAACATGGTCAAGTTTCATAACAACAAGTATAAGCAAGTTACACACGACTCAAGGTACTTTCATTTTATATCAAAGTCGGATTTTTAACCTTAAAGTACTACGTCCGTTAAATTCCTTTTAAGATCCATTTCTTTTACAAAGGTCACCCGATACCTGTAGTATAAAATTTGAGTGACTAACATTGTTAAGTAAACCAAAATGCTTTCCTTTGTAAAAATCAAGTAACAACCTTATTTTCCAAACGCTCAAGTTTGCCTAATTTGAATGCCCAAGTTTCTCATTTTAGAAAAAGGTTTCGTAGCTCATAGTTTTAGTCCTTTAAAACATAATTCTCCTTAAAACGTTTTGAGAAACATATGTCTTATATGTGAGTAGGTTATTCTTGTTTATAATCAATCTTATTAAGCAGCCACGATCTAGGAAATGTAATATCATTTTGTCTCATCTTAGCACATGCAGATGGAGGTTTCTCTTGGTTTTAATAATACTTCATTAGTCAATACATTTTCCTTTTATTAATTGCAGTGGTTTGTCGATACACATTACGATTTCCAAATCAAGAAAACATTCTTAAGCCGTTATACCTAACTTCCCATAAAGCTAGTATAACTCTTAAGCTTTCAAAACCAAGTACTATTCATTCTTTCAAAACGATTCATAAATCTTTTGAAATACTTCAAGTTCTTTATTAACACATATCAAGCCGCTTATTATTCAAATCGATTACCTTTTAGAAACCACAAAGTATTTGCTTATCCACATAAAGTTATAACCGACTTCCATAAAGCCTTTATAACACTTTATGTTTTAAACCAATCAAATACATTTAGCACGTATGCGTCACCGTACTACATAGTTCACACATATCATGCTAGAAGAGATAGGAAGAGGTTCACATACCTCGCGACGATTGTCGACTAATAGCAAAACGCTCCAAGTACCTCAAACCGCCGGCTACTCCTTAAGCCAAGTGGATCACTCCACACGTAGTACTACAACCTATAGAGGCCACAAAGCGCCTATTAATACCTTTAGATCCCGACGTAGAATATTCTACAGAAAATTCGGCAGCACCTCCCCCCCCCCCCGCAACAGCGTAAATCTCCTCCTCTATCGAGGCCGGCTACCAAGCCAACCAGGGGGGGGGGTTAACACGTCTGACCGGACGTGTACAATTCTACTACACAGCAATGCTACACAAGTCTACTGTAATACAATCCTATGTAATTACAGTTCAGTTCTCTTATTTAAATTCAGGCTTAAGTCAAAAGACATTGCCGCACAATTATAATGTTCAGTTCTATATATAGTATACTTCAACTATATATTCCTACAACATGTAATTTCCAATTACAACAGAAGGTCAAGAATGTTTACCTCGATAAGCCCAAAATTATCCGAGTTTAATGTCGCTCCTGAGCAAGGTTTAGCTCCTACTCTGAGTGCTCCAATCCGCTCCAAACAACCCTTAGAAGTTCTAACCAACTTCTCTTAAGTACTTGAAACAACTATGAAGATTTCCTTAGGGTTTAGTTTAGTGGCTAAAGGAAAGTATAATCGTATTTTAGGCTTTTATAAGTGTAACCTTGGGAATACTACAAGGTATTTGGTCCAAGGTATTTGGACATAACAACAATAAGTTGGAGAGTATGTCTATAGCACATAGGGGGTGTTTCTACGAGACAACTAGGCTAGGGGTACCCACGGCAAAACACCGAGGGGAGGGTGGCTCTCGCGAGGGGAAAGGGAGGGCTAGGGCGAGAATTCTCAAGAGGGAGGAGAGGGTTTTCAAGACTTAGGCAATTTGTGGATGAAAGAACTCATCAACTAATGGGGTATTTATAGGTCAAGCCAAAGCCAACCAATGGCCAAGATCAATCCATGTGTTAGGCAAGTGTAGGGCTAGGATTTACCAAACACAAATATCCTACCTAACCTTGACTTTGTCAAGGCAACAAAAACGTGCCAACCTTGTTCATTTTCGTCCAAATGGACGTTCAAGTCCACCAATGGGAGGGTGCCAAGTGTCGCCCTCCCGTTGGTCCAAAATGTTTCGTCTCTCGGAAAAATCCGCAAAAATTATAAATGACATAGCCGGAATTTTCCCAACAAAAGCTGTGGAAACGTTTCGTCGAAAAACGACTCTAATCGGGTGTTGTGTACAAATTTCGAAACTTGCCTAACTTAAGGCTCAAATTTTCTACGTACGTCCTCACGTACATACTCTGAAAAAAATACGGGGTATAACATTCTCCCCTCCTTAGAAACATTCGTCCCGAATGTTCCTTCTCAAGACGGATAACGCTAAAGTTCTTCTAATAAGTTGCCAACGCCACAACTGGCCACGAAACAACATATGCACGCAAATACTTATATCCAAGTCCACGAGAAAACACCTCTAACATCACAAACTTTTGTCACTTTGCCGCGAGGTTCTAGTGTCACTCCGGCGACCCAACAAATGGTACAGGATGCGCACGATTCACGAGGTCTAAAATATACATCCTTGCACTTTCTCCCTTTACAAGAAATGATCGTATCTATGCTCGCAATACATGCTCGTCTCTACCCTTACTCGTCGTACTCTTCTCGAACTCTTGAACTCTTTTAGCATACGTACCACACTTTAGTTTCCGAAACTTGGAGTCACTACCTCCCAACTTGGTCATCCTATTAGCCTCGATCTTCCTTAAGGCTATTCCGGCCTTCACGATCTACTTACGGTCGAACGTATCCACGAACTCATCACGAGGGTCATCAAAACTTGGGCCTAGCACCTGGTGACCCTACCACTGGCGGGACCACGAGCTGACCCACCTCATTTCGGGCGACGGGTTGACACGCAACACGCCGGCCGACCCTCCGTCACGCTAACTCTCTTGTTCCTCGATCCGGAACAACCTTGCTAAATCACATCAATATTTTCTAGGCATAAAATGCACTCGACAAGGATCACTCGCGAGAATCTTGTACTCAAGCGGCGCTTACATCTAAGGTCTCAACTGTAATATTCTAAGGTTCATCATTTTCTCACCCTGTGCTTACCACTTTTCCCCGACTGTGTTCCTAAATCACATTTTAGCACAAAGCTATCCGAACATAACACTTAACACATTAACATAACATCAAAACATACAAGCCTCTAGATGGTTAAGGATATACGAAGCTACCGCTCCACTCTAATCATAAATGCGCCTGCGCGCATAATGTAGAAGGCGATGAACACGCGATCCGGTAGGCGCCAAGCTGCCGGTACCTCTCCTATAAGCCACGATCTCGTCACATGGCCCACGGCCGCAGTGAAACAAGCACCGATAAAAGACGACATTCCCGGGATGATGTTTGCCACATCGTGCCGTGGCTGAGGACATGAATCCGTGGCTAGCACTCACGTATACCGTGAACGGAAGCCACGGAGCTCGACCAGCTCGAATACCTGAACGTCCCAAGGCGGGGACCACTCTGTCTTGGTGGAGGTACATAACTAGGCTAGCTGGCGGTCCGCCTCGAAAGTTACCAAAGGACCTGCTGCTCGGCCTCTTCTCGCTGATCTCGGTCATTCCGTCGACCTCTCCGTGCCTCACATCCTAGTGCATGAGCTTGCATGCGGGCAATGTCCATGCCGGTGAAGAGCTACACCGCATAAGCCTGCGCTAAGTAATCGTCCAGCCCGGTGGCGTGGCGGTGTACTCTGTCCTCCATATCCGCTACTACGGGAACATACCGAGCTAATGAGTCGAACTCACATTGTACTCTCTAACCGTCGCCCGTCCCGCCTCAACGTCAAAAATCTGTCGGCCGAGCCCTCATCATCGTGGAGGCAAGAAATGTGCAAGAAATGCCCTCGAGAACTCGTCCCAAACTGGAAGTGCATGCTCTTCCGGGGCAGCTCGCGAATCAAACCGATCAGCTGCAGTATCACGCGGTGATGCGAACCAATACCACCGACTGCGCCTCGAGGCTCGATCACTCTCATGATCCTGTAGTTGTCGGATAAACTCACGAGGGTCGTCCTCGGCTCGATCCATAGAACACCGGAGGCTCTGACTCGGGAAGTCACGTAGCCTCAGCCCATGCGCTCGGGGTGTACTACGGGTGCTCTGGGTGGGCTGCTGCGTCGGCCTATCCTCATATCGGCCCACGACCACGGCGATGGCGCCATCTCCTTGTACCCGTCTCATCGGCTCGGTGTGGGGTGGAGGCTCAGTCTTGTAGTCTCGGCTGACCACTGCTGCGGCTCTAACTCTTTGGTCTTTGGCGGCGCGAAACCGCCGTCGAATCTTGTCTCAGTCTTGGCCGGGCTGCGCCTCGTGCTCCTCGTATCTCACTGACTCCTCATTGCCTTGCCCATACGGGCTGGGTTTGCCTTACGCGGAGGCATAGCGGTAAAGGAAAGGAATACGTCGGAGGGTCGATTTATCACACGACTAAGGCACGATCTCGGAATGAGAAGGATGGGAACTAATCCTAAATGTCCTGCGACCTCACGATTATAGATGTGGTGCCTGACACACCGATAATCAAGACTCTACTAGACACGGTCTGTAGACACTTTCAGAGGACTAATCGCTCTCGATACCACTTTTGTCGACCGAACGGGCGGGCGTGATCGTGCCTACCACAGGCACCCTAGTGATACAACATCGGAGAAAATCAGCGGAAATAAAAACATGAACATGAATTAAGAGAAAAGATAAATAAGCAGTCAGCAAACGATTTGCCTTCATCATATATACATAAAAATACGACAGATTATCCTTTTACAAACCACCTCCCACGATTGCTCACAGACCTCTAAGATTTTTACAGCGGCTATGACGACGAGGCCCGCCATACCTGAATGTATAAGAATCTACGGACTCGTGGTAACATACCAAAAGATAAGCCTCAGAAGGAAACGGAGCTTCCCAACACGCTGAAATGTGATCCTATAAGCGGGGATCGGCGGTCGATGTACCTTTTACTGCGGCATGAACGCGGCCCCGAAAGTCGATGCAACAGTACCAAGTATGTGAAGCGTAAAAATCGTAAATGAAATCATAATAGTCTATAAAGCGGAGACATATATGATAGCAAACTACGATTCACAACATAAGGGCGATGTCAAGTCGGGGACTCGCGCCTAAAAGTCATCCTCATGCGTGGAACTCCTTCCTCACCGTGATCTAGGTACAAATCATGTGATACGTATAATGTGTCTCGGCCCATCTTATGGACCCAATATAGAAAAGGGTGGAATACATTCCGGATGAACGGTAGTCAAGTGAAATACATTCGGATGAACCGGTCCTCAAGTGAAATACATTCGGATGAACGGTCCTCAAGTGAAATACATTCCCGGATGAACCGGTCCTCAAGTGAAATACATTCCCGGATGAACCGGTCCTCAAGTGAAATACATTCCCGGATGAACCGGTCCTCAAGTGAAATACATTCCCGGATGAACCGGTCCTCAAGTAAAATACATTCCCGGATGAACCGGTAGTCGAGTGAAATACATTCCCGGATGAACCGGTAATCAAGTGATATACATTTCCGGATGACCCGGTAGTCAAGTGATATACATTCCCGGATGAACCGGTAGTCGAGTAGAACACGACTTACACAACAAGGCTATCACACGTAACATGGTCAAGTTTCATAACAACAAGTATAAGCAAGTTACACACGACTCAAGGTACTTTCATTTTATATCAAAGTCCGGATTTTTAACCTTAAAGTACTACGTCCGTTAAATTCCTTTTAAGATCCATTTCTTTTACAAAGGTCACCCGATACCTGTAGTATAAAATTTGAGTGACTAACATTGTTAAGTAAACCAAAATGCTTTCCTTTGTAAAAATCAAGTAACAACCTTATTTTCCAAACGTTCAAGTTTGCCTAATTTCGAATGCCCAAGTTTCTCATTTTAGAAAAAGGTTTCGTAGCTCATAGTTTTAGTCCTTTAAAACATAATTCTCCTTAAAACGTTTTGAGAAACATATGTCTTATATGTGAGTAGGTTATTCTTGTTTATAATCAATCTTATTAAGCAGCCACGATCTAGGAAATGTAATATCATTTTGTCTCATCTTAAACACATGCGGATGGAGGTTTCTCTTGGTTTAATAATACTTCATTAGTCAATACATTTTCCTTTTATTAACGCTGCGGTGGTTTGTCGATACACATTCGATTTAGAAATCAAGAAACATTCTTAAGCCGTTATACCTAACTTCCCATAAAGCTAGTATAACTCTTAAGCTTTCAAAACCCAAGTACTATTCATTCTTTCAAAACGATTCATAAATCTTTTGAAATACTTCAAGTTCTTTATTAACACATATCAAGCCAGTTATTATTCAAATCAGTTACCTTTTAGAAACCACAAAGTATTTGCTTATCCACATAAAGCTGTTATAACCGACTTCCCATAAAGCCTTTATAACACTTTATGTTTTAAACCAATCAAATACATTTAGCACATGTACGTCTACCGTACTACATAGTTCACACATATCATGCTAGAAGAGATAGGAAGAGGTTCACATACCTCGCGACGATTGTCGACTAATAGCAAAAGCGCTCAAGTACCTCAAACCGCTACTCCTTAAGCCAAGTGGATCACTCCACACGTAGTACTACCACGCTATAGAGGCCACTGGCGCCTATTAATACCTTTAGATCGGCGTAGAATATTCTGAGAAAATTAGCGAGACCTCCCCACAACAGCGTAAATCTCTCTCTATCGAGGCGGCTACCAAGCCAACCGGGGTTAACACGTCTGACCGGACGTGTACAATTCTACTACGGCAATGCTACTACAAGTCTCTTGTAATACAATCCTATGTAATTCTGATTCGGTTCTCTTATTTAAATTCGGGCTTAAGTCAAAAGACATTGCCGCACAATTATAATGTTAGTTCTATATATAGTATACTTCAACTATATATTCCTACAACATGTAATTTCCAATTACAACAGAAGGTCAAGAATGTTTACCTCGATAAGCCCAAAATTATCCGAGTTTAATGTCGCTCCTGAGCAAGGTTTAGCTCCTACTCTGAGTGCTCGATCCGCTCCAACAACCCTTAGAAGTTTCTAACCAACTTCTCTTAAGTACTTCAAACAACTATGAAGATTTCCTTAGGGTTTCGTTTAGTGGCTAAAGGAAAGTATAATCGTATTTTCTGGGCTTTTATAAGTGTAACCTTGGGAATACTACAAGGTATTTGGGCCAAGGTATTTGGACATAACAACAATACTTTGGAGAGTATTTCTATACCACAAAGGGGGGGTATTTATACGAGACAACTAGGCTAGGGGTACCCGGCAAAACACCACCAAGGGGAGGGGGGGTGGCTCTCGGCCAAGGGGGGAAAGGGAGGGCTAGGACGAGAATTCTCAAGAGGGAGGGAGAGGGGTTTTCAAGACTTAGGCAATTTGTGGATGAAAGAACTCATCAACTAATGGGGTATTTATAGGTCAAGCCAAAGCCAACCAATGGCCAAGATCAATCCATGTGTTAGGCAAGTGTAGGGCTAGGATTTACCAAACACAAATATCCTACCTAACCTTGACTTTGTCAAGGCAACAAAACGTGCCAACCTTGTTCATTTTCGTCCAAATGGACGCTCAAGTCCACCATGGGAGGGTGCAGTGTCGCCTCCCGTTGGTCCAAAATGTTCGTCTCTCGGAAAAATCCGCAAAATTATAAATGACATAGCCGGAATTTTCCCAACAAAAGTCATGGAAAGCGTTTGGAAAAACGACTCTATCGGGTGTTGTGTACAAATTTGAAACTTGCCTAACTTAAGGCTCAAATTTTCACGTGCGCCCTCACGCACATACTCGAAAAAAATACGGTATAACACCGGCTCCATGCATCCGTCACAAGGTGAAGGTTAGGCACCCCGTGCAGCCTTACAACCTTTCCGATAAATCAACACTGCCGAGTAAACGGTCTTTGCTAGAAGACAAGACGGCTGACCTCCTCGGCGACATCGGTCGAACGATCCACGAACTCGTCTGTTGGTTAACTAAACTTGGGCCAAACACCCTTATGACCCTAGCATAAGGCGGGACTACCACAACCCGCGCCACCAAACATGCCGCGGGTTGACGCGGCGTGGCCTCAACCCGACCCGGCAACGCGCAAAACGCTAGCTCCCCGAAGGAAAACTCTCACTAATCACGTTACGAAAACCTAGCGGTCTTCTTAGCTCAATTACCCTCTTTCATTCCACACTACTCAGGGACTTATCCCACAAACATAATTCACGTGCACTATGCACTCCTATAAGGGTCAAACATAAACAATACATCTTTTACTCGAGATGGCCTTACCTCTAAGGTCTCCACGTATAACACTCTAAGGCTCACACTTTCTCTATCCCCCAATCTTCCCCGGTTACTAACCATGATTCCTAATCACAAATTACATACTGCTATCAGAACATAGCACTTAAGATATACTCATCTCATCATACGTACTAATCTCTAGAGGGTTAAGGATAAACCTGTATCTACTGCTCTACTCCCCTAAGTCGTTCTAATCAAACCTGCCTGCGTAGCGCTAAGGAAGGTGACGACTACCCATCGATCCTGAAGGCTAAGTCCTCCTACAAGGACACTCTTTCGACATCAGACCCTGACGGTCGTAGGTAAAACAAGTACTAACTAAAAGATGACATTCCCCGGGATGACGTCTGTCACACTGTGAACACTGGGGGAAAAACTGAATCCGGCTGGCTGGAACCTACGTGTAGCTGTGAACCGGAAGCTTTGGAGCTCTGACCAACTCCTGCATACCCCGAACGTCCTGAATCCTGTGGAGGACCTTTCTGCACTGGTGGATGTGCATAATCTAATCTGCTGGTGAGGTGACTCGACTCGAAAGTTACCAAAGGACCTTGCTGCTCTGGCCCTCTTCTGCTGTCCTTCGTTAACCCGTTGATCTCTACGTTTCTTGGCCTGCTGCGCATAAGCTGCATACGAGCCATGCTCGAAGCTAATCAAGAATTACTCTCGCACAACCCCTTCTAAGATATTCATCAAGACTCGCGGTACATCGGTATACACTCTGGTAGCCAAATCCATAGCTAGTAACAGGGTTGTCTTTTCACAATCTATATTCTCTGTTTCCGGTCGTGGAACTGAAGGTTCAAATGTCGTGGCCGCAGATGAGGCGCCGCCGCCGTGCTAAACTCTTTGGCCGTGACGTAGCATAACTTCCCGAACGAAGCACCTAACTCGGGTGATGGTTGGGCACGTGCCCTCGTAACCTCTGTACTCTGCTCGCGGCTCCCTTGCCGCTTTGCCTCTGGGCCGGGTTGCCACGCGGAGGCATAATGGTAAGGGAAAGAAATACGTGAGAGGGTCCAACTTACAACACAGCTCTAAGGCACGATCTCAGAGTGAGAAGAATAGAAACCAATCCTAAATATCCTATAGCCTCCGGATTATTGGTGTGGTGCACAACACACCGATAATCAGAATCTCGATACTGATGCGTAGACACTTTCCGAGGATTAATCGCTCGATACCACTTTTGTCACGACCGAACGGGCGTGGATCGTGCCTACCGGGCACCTAGTGATACATCATCGAGTAATCAATGGAACATAAAATAAGACATGAAAATATTAAGAAGTAAGAACGATGTCGGAGAAAACTTGCCTTACGGCATATATATACATCAATTTTAAAACGACGATTACATCCCATTACAACTCGCCCACAGCGATTTCTGGACCTCTAAGAATGATACGACAATAATGGCGGGACGGGGCCCGCCATACCCGAATGTAAATACCTACAACGACAGGACTATACCACCGATAAGCCTCGAGAAACGGAGCTTCCCATCTGTTGTGACCCGAGAACTAGGATCAACGATCGGTGTACCTCAACTGCGGCGTGAACGCGGCCCGAAGGAGTCGAGACAACGGTACCAAGTATGTGAAATTGTAAAGTACATAAATGAAAACATATCATTTTAAAATCAGTTTTGCAAGTATGTATGAAACAACCAAGGTAACCGCACATAGTGCCATATCATAAACAAGAGCAACAATAGGTAAACTGCAACAGGTCTTTTCTAGGCTGCGAATGATCGAAGCAGGGCCAATTGCCCGTAGTATCACCATGCAAGCCTAATCCTGGACTCTCGTAGTCCGCATAGGCCACTCACATAGGCCCGCATAGGGTACATAACCCCGCATCGAGGGTAGCTACTCCTCGGCATCGTCCTGGACTCGTAGTCCGCATGGCCACATAGACCGCATGAGGTATAACCCCGCATCACTAACCTGGAACTCCCGTAGCTCCGCATAGGTCCCTTGGACCCGCATGAGGTATTCTCGAATCATGGTCCCAGACCGCCTGAGTCTACCCCGCATCGGAGGGCAGCTTAACCCCCGGTAAAATGTCAAGAGGTGAGTGATATCATACTAACATAACAGCTTATCGTTAAACAACATAAGCACAACAAGAATACTCTCTTTCACAAACGTTACAAGACACTAACACACATAGCATCATATCACGTCTACTTATCAAATCAACAAGAAAGTATTACAAGGCCAACACAATCAAGTTATACACACAAGGTACATTCTATTATATGATTAACAAGATCGAGTATCTATTCCCAAAGTACTTCATACATTATCTTTTAAAAGATACGTTACGTTTACGAAAGTCACACAATACCCGTAGTATATGAAAATAGAGTGATTATCCTTTGAAGTAAATCAAAACACTTCTCTTCGTAAAATCAAGTAACAACATTCTTTTCCAAATGTTTCAAGTTTGCCTAATTTCAATTACTCAAGTTTCTCGTTTTCGAAAGGTTTCGTAGTTCATAATTTTAATCACTTAATGATATAATTCTCCTTTAAAAGCAATTTGAGAAACATATGATATGTGAGTAGGTTATTCTTGTTTATAACAATCTTACTTAAGCGACCATGATCTAGGAAATGTAACATCATTTTGTCTCATCTTAGTTTCTATGCGGATGGAAGTTTCTCTTGGTTTTACTAATACATTATTAGTCAAAACATTTCCCTTTATTAGCGCTGCTGTGGTTTGTTCGATACTCATTCTGATTTCCGAAATCAGTAAAACATTATTGCTTTTAAAATCAAGTACTCATTACTTGCGAATGAGGTTTTACAACATTTTTAACATAATGCTAATTACCAAGTAAAACAAGTAAAGTCTCTTATCTTTTAAGATCAAGTCTCTTAACTTTTAAAATCAATAAACCATTCATTTTACCATTCTTAAGACGTTATACCTAACTTCCCATAAAGCTAGTATAACTCTTATGTTTTGAAAACCAAGTATTATTCTTCTGCTAAAAAAAATGATTCAGCATTCTTTTGAAATACTTCAAGATTCTTTATTATTACACATTAAGTCAATTATAAGTCAAATCAGTTACCTTTTAAAACCATAAGGCATTTTCTTACTTACATAAAGCTGTTATAACCAACTTCCCATAAAGTCGTTATAACACTTTATGTTTCAAACCAATCAAATACGTTTAACACGTATCGTCTCAGTACTACATAGTTATACACATATCATGCTAGAAAAGGTAGGAAGAGGTTCACATACCTCGCGACGATTATCGACTAATATCAAAACGCTCCAAGTACCTCAAACCGTCGGCTACTCCTTAAGCCAAGTAGATCGCGCCATGCATTGTACTTCAACCTATAAGGCCACAAGGCGCTTATTAACATCTAGGTCTAATCGTAGAACATTCTACAGAAAATTCGGCAGCACCTCCCCCCCCCCCCGCAACAGCGTAAATCTCCTCCTCTATCGGGGCCGGCTACCAAGCCAACCAGGGGGGGGGGTTATACGTCTAATCCGGACGTGCACAATTCTACCTGCGTAAAAGCTACACAAGTCTCTGTAATACAAATCTATGTAATTCTGATTCGAGACTCTTCTTTCGAAAAGGTTTCTAATTATTCAGGCTTAAGTCAAAAGACATTGCCGCTAACTACGTTCATTTCTATATATAGTATACTTCAACTATATATTCTAACAACATGTAATTTCCAATTACAATAGAAGGTCAAGAGTGTTTACCTCGATAAGCCCAAAATTATCCGAGTTTAAATGTCGATCCTGAGCAAGGTTTAGCTCTACTCCGCGCTCAGGCCGCTCCACGACCCTTAGAAGTTCTAACCAACTTCTACTTAATACTCCAACCAACTATGGAGATTTTCCTTAGGGTTTCGGTTTTGTGTGGAAGGATGTATAATAGTATAACGGGGCTTTTATAGGTATAACCTTAGAATACTACAAGGTATCTGGCTAAGGTAATTTGGGTATAGTAACAATACTTTTGAGAGTATTTCTACCAAGAGGAGGGTATTTATCACGAAAACAACTAGGCTAGGGGGTGTATACCTCGGCCTACCCTAGGGGTACTCGACGAGGGGAGAGGGGCTCTCGGCCAAGAGGGCCTCACAAGAGGAGGGGGTGTTTGGACGAAACACAAGGAGAGGAAAGCTTTCAAGACTTAGAAACTTTGTGGAATGGATGAAGAAGTCATCAAAGAGGGGGTATTTATAGGTCTAGCAAAGGCCAACCAATGGCCAAGATCATGCCAAGTGCAAGGCAAGTGTAGGTCCATGATCATGCCAAGTGCACCTTATCCATCTACCACCAAAATATCCTACCTACTACTTGACCAAATAGCCAAGCAATTCGTCCACCATTACCGCCCAACGTGCCCCAATGAGAGGGTGACAAGTGTCGCCCTCTCGTTGGTCCAAAATGTTTCGTCTCTCGGAAAAATCCGCAAAAATTAAAAATGACATAGCCGGAATTTTCCCTACGAAAGCTGTGGAAACGTTTCGTCAAAAAACGACTCTAACCGGGTGTTGTGCACAAAGAATAAATCGGCCAAGCCTATTCTCAAGTTCAAATTTTTCTACGTACGTCCTTACGTACATACTCTGAAAATACGGGGTATAACAGGAATGACCCCGCAACGAATAATATACCACTAGCACAAATCCGGCTAGCATCGCGACCGAAGCGGGCGTGTTGGTGCCTTACCGGGCACCTAGTGACACAACATCAGTGTCAATGGAACATAAAACAACAACATGAGATAACGAAATATAAAACAATAATCTGTGAAAACTTGCCTTTGGCATATATATAACCATCAACTCTTTTACAAATGAACGACTTAATCCTTTTTACCAACCACCGCCACACAGCGATTACTGGACCTGCAGAATGATCGACCCGCGATGGCGGGGCGGGGCCGCCAAACCACGAATGTAAACACTTACTGACGGGGACTATACCACCGATAAGCCTCGGAGAAACGGAGCTTCCCAATGAGCTGACCACGAGAGCTAGGATCGGCGGCGATGTACCTCAACTGCGGCATGAACGCGGCCCCGAAGGAGGTCGATCTGAGTGCAGAGTATGTGAAACTAAAAATAAATCGTAAATGAAATCATAGTAGTCTATACAAGCGGGAGACATGTATGATAACCAAACTCTGATTCACTATAAATAAGCGATCATGTCAAGTCGGGGACTCGCGCCTCAGTCATCACTTAATTTAACAATGGGTCTCACGCCCGCATCAATCGTGCGTGGAATACCTTCGCCAGCTAGCGGTTTATGATATACAAGCACCAAGAATACACATGAACACGAGTCCCACTGTGTCCTAATAAAACATGCGGGGTAAGTGCGAAGGCATAGCCGACTACTAACACCCACGGTACCAACAAGGTCATAAATCGTATCGTAAGATCTGTCTAGGCCGTCACATGATCAAAGGCGGCCACTTGCGCGATATCTAATGTCGCGTCTAGTCCCGAACTTCCCGCAGACTCCGCATAGGCCAATCTCATCGGCCGCATGAGGTATTCCCGCATCGAGTAGCTACTCCGGCGTCGTCACGGACTTTCGAGTCGCGTAGCGCGAGGACCGCGTGCCCGTAAGGGCGCGCTAACACGGAACTCTCGTAGCTCCGCATAGGCCCCGAGGACCCGCATGAGGTATTCTCGAATCATGGTCCTGCACCGCTGAGTCTACCGCGTCGGAGGCGGCTTAACCCGGAATCATCTCGAGATGAATGCCACCATACTATCATAACGATGATAGTTAATAAGCACAATCACGGGAACCCCTTTACACCACCATCACCAGATTCAACCACCCGGAGCATCCTAACACCTTTACTTATCACGCAACAAGAAAGTATTACAAGGCTATCACAAACCAACACAATCCAGTTATTCACACAAGGTACTTTACTAACAAGTTCGGTATCTATCCCCAAAGTACTTCACATTAAAATCTTAAAAAGATCTGTTTCTTTACATAAGTCACCTGATACCGTAGTATAAAATAGGTATTATCCTTTTAAGAAAACCAAAACTCTTACCTTTGTAAAATCAAGTAACAACATTATTTTTCAAGCGTCCAAGTTTGCCTAATTTCAAATGTTCACGTTTCTTATTTTTAGAAAGGTTTCAGTAGTTCATAGTCTTATTCATTTAAGAATATAATTCTCTTTTAAACAATGAGAAACATAAGCCTTATATGTGAGTAGGATATTCTTGTTTATAACAATCTTATTACAATGACCATGATCTAAGAAATATCATTTTGTCTCATCTTAGCTTCTATGCGGATGGAAGTTTCTCTTGGTTTTCATAATACTTAATTATTCAAAATATTTCCTTTTATTAGCTGCGGTGGTTTGTCGATACACATTACGATTTCGAAATCAAGAAAGCATTCTTAAGCCGTTATACCTAACTTCCCATAAAGCTAGTATAACTCTTAAGTTTTCAAACACCAGTATTACTTCTCCTTTCAAAATGATTCAAAAATCTTTTGAAAATACTTCAAGTTCTTTCTTATCATATAACAAGCGATTTATAGTTCAAATCGATTACCTTTTAAAAACCACATGTATTTTCTTACTAACATAAAGTCGTTATAACCAACTTCCCATAAAGCCGTTATAACACTTTATGTTTTAAACCATTCAAACACATTTAGCACGTATGCGTCACCGCACTACATAGTTCACACATATCATGCTAGAGAGATAGGAAGAGGTTCACATACCTCGCGGCGAGTATCGACTCATAGCAAAGCGCTCAAGTACTTCCAAACGTCGGCTACCCGCCAAGCCACGTGATCGCGCCACTGCGTAGTACATCCACCTATAAGGCCACAAGCGCTTATTAACATTTAGGTCTCATCGTAGAACTTTCTCTGCGAAATTTCGGCCTCCCCGCAACAGCGTAAATCTCCTCTCTATCGAGGCTACCAAGCCAACGGGGGTTATACATCTAACCCTACGGGTACAATTCTACTCCACGGTACTACTACACAAGTCTCTGTAATACGGTCCTATGTAATTCTGATTCGATTCGGATCTTGAGGCTTAAGTCAAAAGACATTGCGCAAGATGCTAAGCTTAGTGCTATATATAGTATACTTCAACTATATAATCTAACAACGTGTAATTTCCAATTACAATAGAGGGACAAGATATTTACCTCGATAAGCCCATAATTATCCAAGTATAAAGTCGATCATGGGCAATCGTTTAGCTCGACTCAGCGCTCGACCCGCTAAACCACCCTTAGAAGTTCTAACCAACACACAATACTCAACGGACTATGGAGATTTTCCTAGGGTTTCGGTTTTGTAGTGGGGAAGTATAATAGTATAACTGGGCTTTTTGTAAAGGTATAACCTTAGAATACTACAAGGTATATGGCTAAGGTAATTTGGGCATTATAACAATACTTGGAGAGTATTTCTATACCACAAAGGGGGGTATTAAACGAAAGCAACTAGGCTAGGGGGGGGGGTACCCACTGGCTAGCACCTCAGGAGGGGGTGTCTGCCCTCGGCCTACCCAGCTGGGGACTCTCGGCCACGGGGGGAGAGAGGGGCTCTCGGCCAAGACACTACACTAAGGGGGAAGGAAGAAGCTTTCAAGACTTAGGCAATTTGTGAATGAATTAGTCTTCAAAGGGAGGGGTATTTATAGGTCAAGTGAAAGCCAACCAATGGCCAAGATTACACCAAGTGTTAGGCAAGTGTAGGGCCAAGATTCACCCATGTGTACTAGCCAACTTGCACACAAAATATCTACCAAAAATATCTCCCACTTGCCTTTAAAATCGTCCACGTATGCCCACTTTGCCACCAATGAGAGGGTGCAAAGTGCCGCCCTCTGGTTGGTCAAATATGTTCCTTCTCGCGGAAAAATCCGCAAAAATACTAAATGACATAGCGTAATTTACCGCCCATGAGTTAGGTAGAGCGTTTAGTCAACGACTCTAGCAGGGTGTTGTGCCAAACATATTTCGCCCAAAGGTGCCACGTGGGGTGACACGTGTCGCCCCGATTAGTCCAAAATATTTCGTCTTAGAAAATATCCAAAGCGGCCAAAATCTCAAAATCAAAGCGGGCCCCACAAAACGTAAATTTCTCGTGGGCCCACGTGACCATTTTCGAAAATAAAATTCCATAATTCTCTAATATTCCGGGAAGTCCGAATACCAAATCTGGGAATCCAATTCCATAAACGAACCTTTTCCTTCACAAAACCGGAAACTTTTAGTGGAAAAATCGCCTCTTTCTTCCTTTCCAATCTTTCATGCGTAATCTCAAATGCGTGCGTCCTCGCATACATACCACGGAACTACGGGGTATAACATTCTCCTCTCCAGAAACATTCGTCCGAATGTTCCTTCTAAATCTCAAAACAAGCGTGCGCCAACATAGTCTTCACTACTATACTTACGAGAACAATCCCGCCATACCGCCATGGAAACACTGCGCCAAAACTTACATCTAAGTCCACGAGGAAACACCTCTACATCACCACAAATAATGCTACTTTTCCACTTTGCACGAGATACCACTTTGTCACTTTGCGCGAGCCTTGCTCCAGCGACCCAACAAATGATACCGCCGCATGCGTCGATCATTGAAGGCGTAAATGCACTCGAATTCTTACCACATTTACGATCGCTTAGTATCCAAAACTCGGGGTTACTATCTCTAACGTGGTCATCATTAGCGGGAACATTCGGATGGATCTTCGATACTTTCCGAACATAACAATACGAAGACCGGACGTCCTTCTTCCTAAGTCGGACGGCAAATGCTAACATATAAGCAACGGCCTATTCCCGCATGAACTCACAAAGGCCCAAGTAACTCGGGCTAAGTTACTAATGATTCCAAAACTCGTCACAACCTGACAGGGGTGGTACTTTCAAGAAGACCGACCGTCAACACGAACTCTAGCGTCGTCGCGATTATCCGCACAATTCCTCCGAGCTGCGGAACTTCTTCTAGACAAGCTTCACTATCCGATCTACCGGAACAAGCTGAACCAACTATCTCGAACCACCGCCAACATCGAACCAATCGGCCGCAACTTGCATTTACGCCCTACAAGGCGTCACAAGGCGACATCAGAACACCGAAATGGTAGCTTAAACACTCCAACCGGAGACAACGATCTCGCGGTACCCCCGAAATCAAAACATCGGCGAGGCGAACGCGTCTGAGACTCACACGAGTTCCTAGCCACGCTGGTACAAACTCGAGAAGAAAGCAGTAGTACCACTGGCTCCATCGTCATAAGGTGAAGGTAGGCACCGTGCAACCTCACAACCTTTTGGATAACATCAACACCGCCGAGAACGACACGACCAGAAGAACACGATATGCCCCATCGGCCCGACCACCGGTCGAACGCATCCACGAACTTGCACGCTGGCTAACTAAACATGGGCCTAACACCTCGTGACCCTAACACAGAGGACCACCACGGCCCACCCATACCTGCGCGGGTTGACCCGCGCATGGCCTCAACCCGACCGGCGTTGCGCAAACACTAGCTCCCGAAGGAATAATTTCACAAATCATATTACGAAAACCTAGCGGTCTTCCTAGCTCGACTACCTTCTTTCAAATCACGCTACTCGGGACTTATCCCACGAACATAGCTCACGTGCACTATGCACTCCTATAAAGGTCAAACATAACACTACACCTTTCTCGAGATGGCCTTACCTCTAAGGTCTTTACGTATAACACTCTAAGGCTCACACCTTCTCTATCCCCAAAATCTTACTCGGTTAACCACCATGATTCTAATCACAACTAACACCTTGCTATCGAACATAGCACTTAAGGTATACTCACCTTGAAAGTTACCAAAGGACGCTGCTGCGGCGCCTCTACATTTGTCGCCCGTTAACCCGTCGATCTACGTTTCTCGACTGCTGCGCGCATAAGCCCGTACAGGCCATGCTCAAGCCTAAGCGAAGGATTACTCTTGCACAACCTTCTCTTAGGTAGTCATCAAGACTCGCGATACATCGGTATACTCTCGGTAGCCAAATCCATAGCTAGTAACAAGGTTGTCTCTTGGCGATCTATATTCTCTGTTCTGGCCGTGGGCGAAGGTTCAAATATTATGGTCATTGTAAACCTTCGCTGCGCGCGTGCTAAACTCTGCTGGGGCTAGTGGCGTCGCAAAACTCCCGAATGAAGCACTACCCTAGGTAATGATTGGGCTGTGCCCTCGCCCTCTGAACTCTACTCGCGACTCTGCCGCCTTGCCCTCTGGGCGGGTTGCCTGGCGGAGGCATAATGATAAGGAAATAATTTCGTCGGAGGGTCAACTTACAACACGGCTCTAGGCACGATCTCGAGTGAGAAGAATAGAAACCAATCCTAAATATCCTATAGCCTCACGATTATTGGTGTGGTGCACAACACTCGATAATCAAGACTGCTGGATCTGATGCAGTAGACACTTTCAGGATTAAGCGCTCACGATACCACTTTTGTCACGACCGGCGGGCGTGGTCGTGCCTTACCGGGCACCCTAGTGACACAACATCAGTGTCAGTGAACATAAAACAACAACATGAGATAACAGAAATATAAAACAATAATCTGTGAAAACTTGCCTTTCGACATATATATAACCATCAACTCTTTTACAAATGAACAGCTTAATCCTTTTTACCAACCCTGCCCACAACAGTACTACAGACCTCTAAGAATGATCGACCATGATGGCGGGACGGGGCCGCCAAACCACGAATGTAAACACTTACTCTGACGGGGACTATACGTGATAAGCCTCGGAGAAGCGGAGCTTCAAACGCTGTGACCACGAGCTAGGATCAACGGCGATGTACCTCAATCTGCGGCATGAACGGCCCGAGGAGGTCGATCAACAGTGCAGAGTATGTGAAACTAAAAATAAATCGTAAATGAAATCATAGTAGTCTATACAAAGCGGGAGACATGTATGATAACCAACTCTGATTCACCATAAATAGCGATCTATGTCAAGTCGGGACTCACGCCTCAAGTCATCACTTAATTTAACAATGGGTCTCACGCCCGCAACATCAATCGTGCGTGGAATACCTTTCCTCACTGCCGGCGGTTTATGATATACAAGCACGAGGAATACATGAACACCGGTCCACTGTGTCCTAATAAAGCATGCGAGGGTAAGTGCGAAGGCATAGCCGACTACTAACACCAGCATACCAACAAGGTCATAAATCGTATCATAAGATCTGTCTGACCGTCACATGATCAAAGGCGGCCACTTGCCCGCGTATCTAATGCAAGGCGTCTAGTCACGGAACTTCCGCAGACTCCGCGTAGGCCAATCTCGGCCCGCATGAGGTATTCCCGCGTCGAGGTAGCTACTCCCGGCATCGCCCCGGACTTTCGAGTCGCATAGCCACGAGACCGCATGCCCGTAAGGGCGCACACTAACACGGAACTCGTAGCTCGCGCATAGGCCCCGGGACCCGCATGAGGTATTCTCGAATCATGGTCCCAGACCGCCTGAGTCTACCCCGCATCGGAGGGCAGCTTAACCCCCGGAATCATCTCAAGAGATGAATGCCACCATACTATCATAACGACTGATAGTTAATAAGCACAATCAAGGAAACCCTTTACACAAACATCACAAGATACTAACACACGTAGCATCCTAACACGTTTACTTATCAAGACAAGAAAGTATTACAAGGCTATCACAAACCAATACAATCAAGTTATTCACACAAGGTACTTTTCTACTAACAAGTTCGGTATCTATCCCCAAAGTACTTACACATTAAAATCTTAAAAGATCTGTTTCTTTCACATAAGTCACCTGATACGTAGTATAAAATAGAGTAGTATCCTTTTAAGAAAACCAAAACTCTTACCTTTGTAAAATCAAGTAACAACATTATTTTCAAACGTCCAAGTTTGCCTAATTTCAAATGTTCACGTTTCTTATTTTTAGAAAGGTTTCGTAGTTCATAGTCTTATTCATTTAAGAATATAATTCTCTTTTAAACAATCTGAGAAACATAAGCCTTATATGTGAGTAGGATATTCTTGTTTATAACAATCTTATTACAATGACCATGATCTAAGAAATATCATTTTGTCTCATCTTAGCTTCTATGCGGATGGAAGTTTCTCTTGGTTTTCATAATACTTAATTATTCAAAATATTTCCTTTTATTAACGCATTTGCAGTGGTTTGTCGATACACATTCGATTTAGAAATCGATAAAGCATTCTTAAGCCGTTATACCTAACTGCCCATAAAGCTAGTATAACTCTTAAGTTTTCAAACACCAAGTATTACTTCTCCTTTCAAAAAAAATCTTTTGAAAATACTTCAAGTTCTTTCTTATCATATAACAAGCGGTTATAGTTCAAATCGATTACCTTTTAAAAACCACATGTATTTTCTTACTAACATAAAGTTATAACCAACTTCCCATAAAGCGTTATAACACTTTATGTTTTAAACCATTCAAACACATTTAGCACGTATACGTCTCGTGTACTACATAGTTCACACATATCATGCTAGAGAGATAGGAAGAGGTTCACATACCGCGGCAGTATCGACTCATAGCAAAACGCTCAAGTACTTCCAAACGTCGGCTACCCTTAAGCCACGTAGATCGCGCCACACGTAGTACATCCACCTATAAGGCCACAAGGCGCTTATTAACATTTAGGTCTCATCGTAGAACTTTCTCTGAAATTTCAAGACTTCTCCCACATGCAGCGTAAATCTCCTCTCTATCGAGGCTGCCAAGCCAACCGGGGGTTATACATCTAACCCTACTTGGTACAATTCTACTCCACGGTACTACTACACAAGTCTCATGTCTGATCCTATGTAATTCTGATTCGATTCGCTTCTTGGGCTTAAGTCAAAGACATTGCGCGATGCTAAGCTTAGTTCTATATATAGTATACTTCAACTATATAATCTAACAACATGTAATTTCCAATTACAATAGAGGGACAAGATATTTACCTCGATAAGCCCATAATTATCCAAGTATAAAGTCGATCCTGGGCAATCGTTTAGCTCCACTCAGAGCGCTCGACCGCTCTAAACCACCCTTAGAAGTTCTAACCAACTTCACACAATACTCCAACTGACTATGGAGATTTTCCTAGGGTTTCGGTTTTGTATTGTGGGAAGTATAATAGTATAACTGGGCTTTTTGTAAAGGTATAACCTTAGAATACTACAAGGTATATGGCTAAGGTAATTTGGGCATTATAACAATACTTGGAGAGTATTTCTATACCACAAAGGGGGTATTAAACGAAAGCAACTAGGCTAGGGGGGGGGTACCCCACGGCTAGCACCTCAAAGGAGGGGGGGGTGTCTACCCCTCGGCCTACCCCACTAGGGGGGGGGACTCTCGGCCAAGGGGGGAGAGAGGGGCTCTCGGCCAAGACACTACACTAAGGGGGAAGGAAGAAGCTTTCAAGACTTAGGCAATTTGTGAATGAATTAGTCTTCAAAGGGAGGGGTATTTATAGGTCAAGTGAAAGCCAACCAATGGCCAAGATTACACCAAGTGTTAGGCAAGTGTAGGGCCAAGATTCACCCATGTGTACCTAGCCAACTTGCACACAAAATATCTACCAAAAATATCTCCCACTTGCCTTCCCAAAATCGTCCATGTGCCGCCCACTTTGCCACCATGAGAGGGTGCCAAGTGCCGCCCTCTCGTTGGTCCAAATTGTTCCGTCTCTCGTAAAAATCCGCAAAAATACTAAATGACATAGCCTTAATTTACCCTTCGCAAGTTTGTTAGAAGTTTTCGTCTAAAAACGACTCTAACCGGGTGTTGTGCACAAACATATTTCGGCCCAAAGGTGCCACATGGGGGTGACACGTGTCGCCCCGATTCGATCAAAATATTTCGTCTTAGAAAATATCCAAAACGGCCAAAATCTCAAAATCAAAGCGGGCCCCACAAAGCGTAAATTTCTCCGTGGGCCCACGTGACCATTTTCAAAATAAAATTCCATAATTCTCTAATATTCGGGAAGTCCGAATACCAAATCTGGGAATCCAATTCCATAAACGAACCTTTTCCTTCACAAAACCGGAAACTTTTCCGTGGAAAAATCGCCTCTTTCTTCCTTTCCAATCTTTACCGTAATCAAATGCGTCGCCCTCGCATACATACCCTGGAACTACGGGGTATAACAAGCACACATATCATAAGCACTACCGGCTTATCATACAATATATAAGCAAGTTAAGAAATCCCCTAACTTCTTACTATTCTTGTTCATATACACTCTCATTTTAGTTTACCTAAGGCACTAACATGTCTTTTATAAAAATCAGAATTTAACCCAAGTACTACAATTAACTAAGCATACCCGTGGAATCTCATCATTTGTCGGTATGTCCAAGTACTTACAACAAGACAGTCGGCCCTCCCACCGAGAGTCGCGGCAACGTAATAAAACATAATACTTGCACTCAAAGGCTATCACCAGCACACATAGGCTAATTCTCAATTAACAAGCCAAAGTACTAATCAAGTCACAATTAGAATAATTCTCTTTTAACAAGCCAAAGTACTACGTACGTACATTCTTTTCAAAAGACTCCTTTCCAAATAAAACTGCCCCGATACTAACCACCGTAGTATCAAGTCCTATCCACCATTTCAAGACAAGTCACAATACCTTTTTAGAAATACAATTTCCGGCTTCTAAATCAAGTGACTTCTTTATTAACAACCTTAAGCAATTGGTACCTTTAAAACAATTTGCCCTTCCTTAACACAAGTTAATTCTTTTATTACTTATTAGAGAAAACCATTCTCTTAACCTTCCATAAAATCCGTTATAACCAACTTCCCATAAAGCCGTTATAACCCTTTATGGTTTAGACCAATACGTTCCTTTTATAACCAAGAGACTTCTACTTTTTGAAACCAAGTATTATATACTTTCAAATCAATTCTCATAACTTTCAAAAAAATACAATTAGTCTCTTAACCTTTAGGAAACAAGTGACTCATTTTATTATAAAACCTTAGGCAATTGATGCCTTAAAAACAAGTTGCCTTTTCACTAAAATCAAGTCATTTATCTTTCCATAAAGCAAATATAACTAACTTCCCATAAAGCCGTTATATTCACTTTATACCTTATCCAAAAAACAATTTCCTATCCAAGGGACTTATACGTTTAAAACGGAACAAGTATCACATACTTTAAAACTCCTCAAGTCCCTTAACTTTAATAAAACTTAAGACATCCTTTATACTTTCAAAGAAGTGAGTAAATCTCCCAACTCACCCGACTTGGCTATTCACAAACTAGTAAAGGATATCAAGGTGTTGTACGTCTACCGTACTACATACGTGCAACTAGTCATGCTCAAAGATAGGAAAAGTTCTACATAGAGTAGATCACACAACTACCTCTTAACTTCTAAGAGTAGCAGAAGCGTGAAATGATACCACAGGTATATTCCACACATAGAATCATGCCAAAGGAAGGAAGAGGTTCACATACCTCGCGATGATTATCGACAAGTAGCAAAATGCTCCAAAGTACTTCAATCTTGATAGCTACTCCATCCTTCAAGTAGGATACGCTATACTTAGTACTTCAACCTATAATGGTCACAATACGTCCATTAACCTCTTACTTCAAACGTAGAATATTCTAAGTGCTTAGTCGCTAAATTCTACGGAAAATCGGACAGCACATCCTTTGTTTCTCACTTTGCCACCTTTTTCAAGGCCGAATACAATAACCAAACAGCCTCAATTGGCTCACAACAATATAGAAGGTATTCCAATACAAATGAATAACAAACTAATACAAACTACAAGTCCAAATTCGGCCACCTTGAGCTCAACAATACTAGTTCTTATCCAATTTCCATTTCAATCCAACTTGGTAGCATAACATGATATCTAGTCGTAACCAATCATAACTACTATAATCTTCAAGTCAATTTCATGCGACAATTCTAATAACGATCAAATAGTATTCCAACTTAACATGACTTACTTTACATTTCGGATTTCCAAGGTTACAATCAATCCATAATCCTTACAAACTTCAACACATATACTTCATGCTAGCAACATGTAAAGATAACAACAATAAAAATAATCTTGTAACACTTCTAAGGGACAAGATTATACCTCAACGAATCTTAATCCAATTCCAAATCCGAAGTCGCTCCTTAGCAACTTAGAGCCTCGTCAAGACACTCCAATCCGCTAGTTGAGACCATAGAACCACACCAACAACTTTCCTTCAAACTTTCAATCCAAAACCTAGAAAGCCACTAGGTTTTCACTTTGCGACTAATACGAAAACTCTCTTTTTAGGATTTTTCTATTGAGATACACTTACTATAACCTCATGAACCTTGGTTTAAAGTGTGGGGCTTAATGGACATGAAACAAAAATTTCTCCTTCTTGTTGGACCCAAACCCGTGAGCTTCAAGCTCTAGTTCTTCAATTTGTGTGATATTTGGCTAAGTGTTTAAGCTTGTCTACTACTACTAGTATTATATAGAGTAATGTAGGGTCAAGATGCAAACAATTGGGTGGTTTGGATGATCTCTAATTAAATATCAAGACTTGTGGGACCTTTGACTTTGGTCAATTTTCTCAAGCTCACACTTGCAAGACTTGTTCATCCAAGACTTTATGGTAAATGACCATTATGGGCATGCCTATTTCGACCAAGGCATTACTAAGGGGGGTGACACGTGTCGCCCTCCCATTCGTCACAACAAAACGTTTTCCGACAAAATTTCATAATTCCGATAAATTTTTCAAGTCTCAAATCTTAACACTTGTGAGTTCTTACGTACGTTCTTAAAACATGTCCTGTAAATACGGGGTGTAACACATTAGGAGTGTTATCTTGTTATTTACTTTGGACATACTGACGCGATGGGTGGCCCACGGGTATGCTTCCATTAGGAGTGTTATCTTGTTATTTACTTTGGACATACTGACGCGATGGGTGGCCCACGGGTATGCTTCCATTAGGAGTGTTATCTTGTTATTTGCTTTGGACATACTGACACAATGGGTGGCCCACGAGTATGCTTCCATTAGGAGTGTTATCTTGTTATTTACTTTGGACATACTGACACGATGGGTGGCCCACGGGTATGCTTCAATTAGGAGTGTTATCTTGTTATTTGCTTTGGACATACTGACACGATGGGTGGCCCACGAGTATGCTTCCATTTTGATTGTTATCTTGTTATTTCCTTTGGACATACTGACACGATGGGTGGCCCACGGGTATGCTTCCATTAGGATGGTTCCATGGCCATGCTTATACCGAGGTAAGATGCCGGGGCATGCGACCGTTGTGCGGGTTAAATTCCCGGGTTATATTTGAGTGATGACTTTGAGGGCGTGAGTGTTATACCCCGTATTTCCAGAGTATGTACGTGAGGGCGTACGTATATAATTTGAGCCTTAAAGATTTGGCAAGTTTCGAAATTGTACACAAGTGCCGAAAGGAGTCGTTTTTCGACGAAACGTTTTACTAAACTTGCGAAGGGAAAAATACGGCTATGTCATTTATTATTTTTGCGGATTTTTCCGAGAGACGAAACATTTTGGACCAACGGGAGGGTGACATGTGTCACCCTCACATTGGACGTGAGATTGGGCGGTTTGGACGAAATGGGTGACTTTAGTTGGTAGGATATTTTGTGCAAGTTGTTGTGGTAGATGGATAAGGTGTACTTGGCTTGATCTTGGCCTTACACTTGC
The DNA here is from genome assembly GCA_029844215.1 of Przewalskia tangutica. Classification (NCBI taxonomy): domain Eukaryota; kingdom Viridiplantae; phylum Streptophyta; class Magnoliopsida; order Solanales; family Solanaceae; genus Przewalskia; species Przewalskia tangutica. Next base: position 39,288,778 of record CM056725.1, on the reverse strand, counting down.
CTAACACATGGATTAATCTTGGCCATTGGTTGGCCATTGCTTGACCTATAAATACCCCTCTTTGTTGATGAACTTCTTCATCCAAAATTGTTCTAAGTGTTAAATTCCTCCCTCCCCTTTAAGTGAGAGCTTTCGTCCACCACACCCCCTCCCCCCTTGAGAAGGCCCCTTGGCCGAAAGTATCCCCCCCTCCTTGTGGTGCTAGCCGTGGGGTACCCCCCCTAGCCTAGTTGTTTTCGTATAATACCCCCCTTTGTGGTATAGAAATACTCTCCAAGTATTGTTATAATGCCCAAATACTTTAGCCCTTATACCTTGTAGTATTCCAAGGTTATACCTATACTAAAAGCCCAGAAATACTATTATACTTTCCATTAGCCACTAAACGAAACCCTAAGGAAATCTTCATTGATGGTTGAAGTAATTGAGTAGAAGTTGGTTAGAACTTCTAAGGGTTGTTTGGAGCGGGTTGGAGCGCACGGAGTAGGAGCTAAACCTTGCTCAGGATCGACATTTAAACTTGGATAATTTTGGGCTTATCGAGGTAAACACTCTTGACCTTCTATTGTAATTGGAAATTACATGTGTAGGAATATATAGTTGAAGTATACTATATATAGAACTGAACATAATTATGCGGCAATGTCTTTTGACTTAAGCCTGAATTTAAAGAAGAGAACTGAACTGAAATCACATAGGACTGTATTACAGTAGACTTGTGTAGCTTTACTGTGTAGTAGAATTGTACACGTCCGGATTAGACGTACAACCCCCCCCTCTAGGTAGTTGTTGGCACATTGCGGGCCTCGATAGAGAGGAGATTTCTGTGATTTGCGGGGAGAGTCGCCGAATTTTCTGTAGAATATTCCACGTTGAGATCTAGATGTTAATAGGCGCCTTGTGGCCTCTATAGGTTGAAGTACTACGTGTGGTGTGATCTGCTTGGCTTAAGGTGTAGCCGACGGTTTGAGGTACTTGGAGCGTTTTGCTATTAGTCGATAATCGTCGCGAGGTATGTGAACCTCTTCCTATCTTTTCTAGCATGATATGTGTATAACTATGTAGTACGGTGACGCATGTGTTAAAAGTATTTGATTGGTTTAAAACATTAAGTTTTATAACGGATTTATGTTAAATTGGTTATAACAGCTTTATGTAAGTAAGAAATGCCTTTTGGTTTTTAAAAGATAACTGATTTGATTTATAACTGACTTGACGTATGATAAACAAGAATCTTGAAGTATTTCAAAAGACTAAGAAACCGTTTTGAAAGAAGAGCAATACCTGGTTTTGAAAACATAAGAGTTATACTAGCTTTATGGGAAGTTAGGTATAACGTCTTAAGAGTGGTAAAGAGAATGATTTACTGATTGTTAGAGGTTAAGAGACTTGATCTTAAAAGATAAGAGACTTGACTTGAATGAATTAATATGAGTTTTGGTGTGAAACCTCATTCATGAGTAATGAGTACTTGGTTTTTAAAAGGAATAATGTTTCTTGATTTTGGAAATCGAATGAGTATCGACGAACCACTGCGGCGTTAATAAAAGGAAATGTTTTAGCAATTAAGTATTATTAAAACGATGAAACCTCCATCTGCATAGAAGCTAAGATGAGATAAAATGATATTACATTTCCTAGATCATGACTGCTTTAATAAGATTGATTATGAACAAGAAAAACCTACTCACATATAAGACATATGTTTCTCAAATTGTTTAAAAGAGGATTATATTCTTAAGTGATTAAGTCTATGGACTATGAAACATTTCTAAAATAAGAGACTTAAGTATTTGAAATTAGGCAAACTTGAACTTTTGGAAAAGAATGTTGTTACTTGATGATTAAAAGGAAAGTGTTTTGGTTTACCTAAAAATGTGAGTCACTCTATTTTAATACTACGGGTATCGGGTGACCTTTATAAAAGAAATGGATCTTTTTAAAAAGAATTTAACGTACGTAATACTTTGGGGTCAGAACCTGGACTTTGGCCTAAAATAAACTTGAGTTGTGTGTAACTTGCCTATGTTTGTGTTTGATAGCCTTGTTGTGCAAATACTGTACTTCTATACCACCGCGTCTCTCGATGGAGGGCCGGCTGATTTGTTATGAACGATTCTTCACCGAGTCCCACGAGATGGGCCGGGACACGTATTTCATCTGATTATTCACCGAGTCCCACGAGATGGGCCGGGACACGTATTTCATCTGATTATCCACCGAGTCCCACGAGATGGGCCGGGACACGTATTTCACCTGATTATCCACCGAGTCCCACGAGATGGGCCGGGACACGTATTTCACCTGATTCTCATCGAGTCCGTAGGATGGCGGGACACGTATTCCACATGATTCTTTACCGAGTCCCACGGGATGGGTGGGACACGATTCCACGATTTATATCTAGGCTGATGGCGGTGAGGAAGGAGTTCCACGGGCGTGAGGATGACGAGGCGTGAGTCACGACTTGACATATCGCTTTTATGTTGTGAACTGTAGTATGGTTATCATACATGTCTCATGCTTTATATAGACTATTATGATTTCATTTACGATGTTTCTGATTTCACATACTTGGTACTGTTATCGACCTCCTTGGGCTGCGTTCATCCGCAGTAGAAGTACATCGGTTGTGGATCCTCGCCATAGGATCACGATTCGTGTCGGAAAGCCCATTCTTGGAGGCTTATCTTTTGGTATGTTATCACGAGTGCAGTAGATGCTTGTACATTCGTGGGTATGGCGGGGCCTGTCCGTCATAATTGTAAAAATCTTAAGTGCAGCTTTGTTGTAGGAAGGGTTTGTAAAAGGATAAGCGTTGGGTATTTATGTATATATACCGAAAGCGGTATTTTGGTTGACCTGTTTATTTATCATGTCTCTTAATTCATGTTCATGTTTTTATTTCCGCTGATTTTCTCTGATGTTGTATCACTAGGGTGCCCGGGGTAAGGCACCAGTCACGGGCCCGGGTTCGGGTCGTGACAGTGAGTCCCTGACTTGACATGACTGCTTTTATGTTGTGAACTGTAGTTTGGTTATCATACATGTCTCCTGTTTTATATAGACTATTATGATTTCATTTACAGTATTTTCAGTTTCACATACTTGGTACCTGTTATCTTGCGACCTCCGGGGCTGCGTTCATGCCGCAGGTAGAGGTACATCGGTTGTTGATCCTCGCTCCTAGGATCACAGTTTAGCGTATTGGGAAGCTCCGTTTCTCCGGAGGCTTATCTTTTGGTATGTTTCCCTGAGTTGTAGGTTTTTGTACATTCAGGGGTATGGCGGGTGTTACACCCCGTATTTACAGGACATGTTTTAAGAACGTATGTAAGAACTCACATTGTTAAGATTTGAGACTTGTAAAAATTTATCGGAAATTTGAAATTTGTCGGAAAACGAATTATTGCGACGAACGGGAGGGCGACACGTGTCACCCCCCCCCCTTAATGGACATGGACGAAATTTCATGGGTGGAATGGTCATTTGACCATAATTTATGATGAAGTCTTGCAAGGCTTAGAGCTTGACAACATTGACCAAGTCAATGACCCCACTTAGCTTGATATTTAATTAAAATGCATCCAAGCCACCCATTTGTTTTAATCTTGACCCTTCCTTGTGTTATTTAAGTATACTAGTAGCAAGACTTTGTCATTCTACACTTAGAGAAAAAAATTGAAAAAAACTTGTTCTTGCTCTTAAGGGAGCTCACGACTTTGAGAATTTTCAAGAAGGAAAATTGCCAATTTTTGTCCAATAAGCTCCACACTTTAAACCAAGGTTCATGAGGGTGTTGTAAGTGTATCTCAATAGAAAAATCTCGGAAAAGATAGTTTTGGGTTAGTCATGAAAGTGAAAACCTAGTTGCTTTCTAGGTTTTGGATTGGAAGCTTGAAGGAAATTGTTGGTGTTGTTCTAGGGGTCTCAATGGCGGATTGAAGTGTCTTGGAGAGGTTCTAAACTACTAAGGAGCGATTTGGTTGGAAGTTAGATTGAGATTCGTGGAGGTATAATCTTGTTCTCTTTAAGTGTTACAAGATTATGTATTTTGTTGTTAGCCTTACATTTTACTAGCATGAAGTATATGTGTTGAAGTTTTATAAGTATTATGGATTGTTGTAGCCTAAAATCCGAAATGACATATAAGCCATGTTAAGTTGGATTACAATTTAATCGTTGTTAGAACCGTCGCATGTCATTGACTTAAGGATGATGGTTATTATAATCAAATGCGACTTGATATCATGTTATGCTACAAATTTGGGTTGAAATATAAATTGTGAGCCAATTGGGGCTGTTTAGTTAGTCACTTGTATTGGACTACCTGCTGTATAAATTGTGAGCCAATTGGGGCTGTTTAGTTAGTCATTTGTATTGGACTACCTGCTATATAAATTGTGAGCCAATTGGGGCTGTTTGGTTATTGTATTCGACCTTGAAAAAGGTGGCAAAGTAAGTAGAAACAAAGGAGGTGCTGTCCGATTCCCCGTAGAATTTAGTGACTTAGCACCTAGGATATTCTACGTTGAAGTAAGAGGTTAATGGACATATTGTGACCATTATAGGTTGAAGTACTTTGGAGCATTTTGCTACTTGTCGACAATCGTCGCGAGGTATGTGAACCTCTTCCTTCCTTTGGCATGATTCTATGTATGGAATATACTTGTGGTATCATTTCATGTTTCCTTCTACTCTTAGAAGTTAAGAGGTAGTTGTGTGATCTACTCTATGTAGAACTTTTCCTATCTTTGAGCATGACTAGTTGCGCGTATGTAGTACGATGAGCGTATAACACCTTGATATCCTTTACTAATTTTATGAATAGCCAAGTCGGGTGAGTTAGGAGATTAACTCACTTCTTTGAAAGAATAAAGGATGTCTTGAGTTTTATTAAGTTAAGGGACTTGAAGAGTTTTAAAGTATGTGATACTTGTTCCGTTTTAAACGTATAAGTCCCTTGGATAGGAAATTGTTTTTGGCTAAGGTATAAAGTGAATATAACGGCTTTATGGGAAGTTAGTTATATTTGCTTTATGGAAAGATAAATGACTTGATTTTAGTGAAAAGGCAACTTGTTTTAAGGCATTAATTGCCTAAGGTGTTATATAAAATGAGTCGCTTGTTTTCTAAAGGTTAAGAGACTAGTAGTATTTTTGAAAGGTATGAGAATTGATTTGAAAGTATTTAATACTTGGTTTCAAAAAGTAGAAGTCTCTTGGTTATAAAAGGAACGTGTTGGTCTAAACCATAAAGGGTTATAACGGCTTTATGGGAAGTTGGTTATAACGACTTTATGGAAGGTTAAGAGGATAGTTTTCTCTAATAAAGTAATCAAAGAAATAACTTGTATTAAGGAACGACAAATTGGTTCAAAGGTACCAATTGCTTAAGGTTTTTAATAAAAGAAGTCACTTGATTTAGAAGCGGTATTTGTATTTCTAAAAGGTATTGTGACTTGTCTTGAAAGGTGAATAGGACTTGATACTACGGTTGTTAGTATCTTGGGGCTTTACATAGAAAGGAGTCTTTTATAAAAGAATATCGTCACGTAGTAGTACTTTGGCTTGATAAATTGAGAATTTGTCTAAGTGTGCCTTGATAAGTACTTTGACTTGTTAAAAGAGAATTATTCTATGTATGCCTTGATTAGTACTTTGGCTTGATAAATTGATAATTTGTCTAAGTGTGCCTTGATAAGTACTTTGGCTTGTTAAATGAGAATTTATTCTATTTGTGCCTTGATAAGTACTTTGGCTTGTTAAATGAGAATTTATTCTATTTGTGCGGATAAGTACTTTGGCTTGTTAAATGAGAATTTATTCTATTTGTGCGGATAAGTACTTTGGCTTGTTAAATGAGAATTTATTCTATTTGTGCGGATAAGTACTTTGGCTTGTTAAATGAGAATTTATTCTATTTGTGCGGATAAGTACTTTGGCTTGTTAAATGAGAATTTATTCTATTTGTGCGGATAAGTACTTTGGCTTGTTAAATGAGAGTTTATTCTATTTGTGCCCGGATAAGTACTTTGGCTTGTTAAATGAGAATTTATTCTATTTGTGCCCGGATAAGTACTTTGGCTTGTTAAATGAGAATTTATTCTATTTGTGTCCTGATAAGTACTTTGGCTTGTTAAATGAGAATTTATTCTATTTGTGCCCGGATAAGTACTTTGGCCTGTTAAATGAGAATTTATTCTATTTGTGCCCTGATAAGTACTTTGGCTTGTTAAATGAGAATTTATTCTATTTGTGTCCTGATAAGTACTTTGGCTTGGTTAATTGAGAACTTGCCTATATGTGCTGGTAATAGCCTTTGAGTGCAAGTATTATGTTTTATTAAGTTGCCGCGACTCTCGGTTGAAGGTGGTTTGTCTTGTTGTAAATTCTTGGGATGTAAGCGGTGATGTGGGATTCCACGGGTATGCTTCCGTTATTTGGAGTACTTGGGTCAAATTCCCGGATTTTTATAAAAAGACATGTTAGTGCTTATGTCTTGTTTGAGGGTCGGTCGAAATAGGGTAAGAGTATAAATGAGGGGCAAGCCCCAAGACGTTGTACCACCTTCTCCAGGGTAAGAGTATAAGTGAGGGGTAAACCCCCAAGACGTTGTACCACCTTCTTTATGTGTTGATTGTCGGCCGGTTGAGATAGGGTAAGAGTATAAATGAGGGGCAAGCCCCAAGACGTTGTACCACCTTCTCCAGGGTAAGAGTATAAATGAGGGGCAAGCCCCAAGACGTTATACCCCCTGCTTTACCACTGTCACACCCTGAAATTCGGGCCCGTGACTGGTGCCTTATTCCGGGCACCCTAGTGATACAATCATCAGAGAAAACCAGCGGAAAATAAAACTTTAAACAAGAAACAAGATATATGAACATAAAACAGGCCAACCCAACGGTTACCTTCCAATAACATAAATAAATACAACTCTTTCAAAACGAACAGTTTAATCCCTTTTTACAAACCCTGCCCACAACAGTACTACAGACCTCTAAGATTTACAACAACTATGACGGGACAGGGCCCCGCCATACCCCTGAATGTACAAGAACCTACAACTCAGGGAACACATACCAAAAGATAAGCCTCCGGAGAAACGGAGCTTCCCAAAACGGCCCGAGATCCTAGAGCGAGGATCCACGACGATGTACCTCTACTGCGGCATGAACGCAGCCCCGAAGGAGTCGATAACAGTACAGTATGTGAAAGCGTAAAATCAGTAAATGAAATCATAGCGGTCTATATAAAGCAGGAGACATGAATGATAACCAAACTACGATGACACACATATCGATTATATCAAGTCGGTCTCACGCCTCCACATCAATCATGCGTGGAATGCCTTCCTCACCGCCGTGATCTATGATATGATAACACCAAGAAGTACACCAGCACACCAAGTCCTACCTGATGCCAAAGCTGTATTGACAATTCAAATGGAAGCATACCCGTGCGCTACGCATCGTGTCAGTATGTCCAAAAGGGAACCACAAGACAGCAATCAAAATGGAAGCATACCCGTGCGCTACGCATCGTGTCAGTATGTCCAAAAGGAAACAATAAGGCAGCATTCCAAATGGAAACATACCCGTGCGCTACGCATCGTGTCAGTATGCCCAAAGGGAAACAATAAAGCAGTATCAACTTGGAAGCATACCCGTGCGCTACGCATCGTGTCAGTATGTCCAAAGCGATTAGCAAAAGTAACACAATCAGCGAGGCGTGCGTAGAATTTCTCCATCACCGTGGCATGTCCAAGTAAGTTCTCAACAAGTCAACCGACCCTCCATCGAGAGCGGTAACCGCGAAATACAACACTTGTACAACAAAGGCTATCATCACAAGCATAGGCAAGTTTCACACAACTCAAAGTACTTTCATAAGCCACACAATACAGTAGTATAAAAATCGTGACTATCTTTTTAAGTAAACAAGACACTTCCCCTTTTGTAAAATCAAGTAACAACATTATTTTCCAAACGTTCAAATTTGCCTAATTTCAAATGCTCAAGTCACTTATTTTAGAAAGGTTTCATAACTCATAGTCTTAATCTCTTTTAAAACAATTGAGTAACATATGTCATATATGTGAGTAGTTTATTCTTGTTTATAACGATCTTATTACGTGACCATGATCTAGAAAATGTAATATCATTTTGTCTCATCTTAGCATGCAGATGGAGTTTCTCTTGGTTTTAATACAACACATCATTATTCAATACATTTTCCTTTATTAACGCCGCAATGGTGCTGCCGATACGTTCCGATTCGAAATCGGTAAAACATTATCCCTTTAAAAACCAAGTACTCATTACTCACGAATGAGGTTTCACAACATCCACATTAAAACAAATAAGTTAAGTCTCTTATCTTATAAGATCAAGTCTCTTAACTTCTAACATCAGTAAACCATTTTCACCTACATAAGGTCGTTATAACTAACTTCCCATAAAGCTATTATAACACCATGTTTGTCACGACCCATTCAGGGCGTGGTCGTGCCTTACAAGGGCACCCAAGTAGTCATACATCGAGTAATCGCGGAAATATAAAACAAGACATGAAACAGTTTATAAAATAAGACACGCTTTATGTGAACAAACGTCGCCTTTGGCATATATATATAAACGAGTTTTGCGATTACATCAAACCTTTACAACATGACTACAGACTCTAAGGAAATATACAACTATGGCGGGACAGGGCCGCCATACCTCGACTGTACAAACTATCTACAATACGGGAGATCATACAAAAGTAGAGCCTCGGAGAAGATGGAGCTCTCACGACACGCAAGAGATCCTAAGATGCGGATCTAGCACTGCTTGCCACTGCGGCATGACGCGGCCCAGAAGAGTCGATACAATAGGTACTAAGTATGCGAAAGCGTAAAGTACTTAAATGAAAACATATCATTTTAAAACCGGTTTACAAATATGTGTGAAACAACCAGAAACGCACGTAGTGCCACATCACAAACAAGAGCAACAATAGGTAACTATAATAGGTCTTGTCTAGGCTGAATGATCGAAAGCAGGGCCACTTGCCCACATCATCATTCTGCAAGCCTAATCTGAACTCGAGTCGCGCATAGCCACTCGCGTGGGCGCGTGAGGTATAACCCCGCATCGAGGGTAGCTACTCCTCGGCGATCTGGACTCGTTGTCGCGTGGCGCGTAGACCGCATGAGGCATAACCCGCATACTAACACGGAACTCGTAGCTCGCATAGGCCCACGGACCGCGTGAGGTATTCTCGAATCATGGTCCTGCACGCTGAGTCTACCCGCGTCGGAGGCGACAACCTCGGTATCATCTCAAGAGGTGAATGATAGTACACTAACATAACGACTTATCTTTAAACAACATAAGCACAACAAGGATACTCTCTTATACAAGCGTTACAAGATACTAACACACATAGCATCATATCATGTCTACTTATCAAACCATCTTATTATTCTTTTCACAATTTAACATAAGTGCATTTATAAACACATAGGCAAACTTGTTTCTTTTATCAATCTTAAGTGGTTATACTTAACTTCCCATAAAGCTAGTATAACTCTTAAGCTTCTGTTTTAAAAACCAGTTAGTTCTCTTCTGTTAAAAATGATTGATATTCTTATGAAATGCTTTGGATCTTTATTATTGAGGCTTAAGCGTGAGGCATTCCGTAAGTGTTGTCGGGCTTAAGCGTGAGGCATTCCGTAAGTATTATTCGATTAACACGTATGCGTCTACCGTACTATATATATTGTAAAATATCATGCTTTAGGAAGAATCACATACCTTCTCGTGAAAACACTTTGCCAAGTTGAATATGTCGCGCAGAGAATCGCCTATAATAGTCGAACCGTCTAACAACGTTGAGACTACTTTATGTGATTCTAAGCAGAGGGTTCTATATCCTACGGAAAATTGGGCGTACTTCCCTACGGTGAGCTACTCAAGTCTCTGTGAAAGCAGTCCTATGTAAATCTGATTAGATTATTCTTCTTTTAAATCTTTCTACTGTGGTAACAGTTCAATTCTATTCTGTGATATTCTTCTAAGTATTTAATACTTATTCTAATACTACAACAGTAAGTATTCTCTTATTCAAAAGAGGGTTAGGATTTGTTACCTCAGTAAGCCCAATAATATCCTAGATAAAGTCGCGCTGAGCAAGGTTTAGCTCTAAGTTATGCGCTCAGGTAGCTAAGAAACCTTAGAAGTTCCTCACTTCTACTAAGGACTAAGGGATTTGGGCTAGGGTATTTTGGGCATTATAACAATACTGAAGACAACTTTCTACCAAGGGAGGGGGTAGTGCTTGGCTAGGGCTAGGGGGTATTCGGCCAAGGCTTCAAAAGGGGGTAGGAGTGAGGCTTAGGACGATGGCTCACAGGGGAAGGAGGATTTAGACTTGGAAATTTGTGATGAATAAGTCTTCAAAGAGAGGGTATTTATAGGCTAAGACATGACCAACCAATGGCCAAGATCAAGCCAAGTGGGGGCAAGTGGAGGCCAGATTTGCCCAAGTGCCCTAACCTACTCCTCAAATCACTCCACAACAAAGGTCCATGTTCTAAGCCCCAAAGCCTCACAACCGCCCAAGGCAAAGGCCAGCGTCCACGAGGTGACAAGTGTCACCTCTCGTTGGTCAAAAGGGTTCCGTCGCTCGGAAAAATCATAAAAATTAGAAATGACATAGCGGAATTTACCTACGAGTCGTGTAAAGCGTTTCGTCGGAAAGCGATTCCTTGTGTGGGTTGTGCCAAAAAAACGTCCTAGGCCTAAACTTTTAAGGCTACACTTTTATGCGTCGTCCTCACGTACATACTCGAAATACGAGGTATAACATTCTCCCCTCCGAAACATTCGTCGAATGTTCCTTCCCAAAACGATTATCGATAAGGTTCTTCATAACTTAAGCGATTGCAAATGCCACGCGTACAGAGCAATACTTAGGCATAAGCGATAATGAAGATTTACAAGTAGGAAAGTGAATTACGGAGGTGTGGGAAATAGGTGAGGATACTTACGCCTCATGTCCTCGCCGGCTTCCCGTCATCTTCTCCACGAGCTCGTTCCGCCACAAGACTTTGTGGAAGCCCGTCCGCCCGTCGCGGGCGCCTAACTCGACGATCGATTATCGCTATGGGAATCTCTCATCGATAATCCCTCGGTCACTGGACATCGTCAATCGGGTGTACCACAGATGGATCCGATACATCTCGCCGGCGTAGATACGTGAAAAGCGGATGCTGCCTCCGGATCGGACGGCAGATCCAACTCATAGGCAACCTTGCCTACCTGCGGACAATCCGAAGCGGCCCGATGTACCTTGGGTGAGTTTCCCCCTTCCCAAAGCGCATCACACCGCTTCGTGGGTGGCACGCTAGGAAAACCCAATCATGAACCTCGAACTCAAGATGCGGCGGCGATGATCTGCATCGACTTACATCGACTACGGTATCGTCAATAGTCGCTCTCGGATAAGCTTCACCTTATCCACTGCCTGCTGCACCAAATCTGGTCCCACCTATAGGCGATCTGCACTTCCTCCCATACAAGGCCTCATAAGGCGCCATCTGAATACTGGAGTGGTAGCTATTATTATACGCAAACTCAACTAGAGGCAAATGATCCTCCCAACTACCGCTGAAGTCAATAACACGGGCTCGCGACATATCCTCGAAGTGCGGATAGTGCGCTCTGCACGCGTGCATGCGTGGATGAAATGCGATACTCGGGCTCACTGCGTCCCTAAACCCCTCGGAAGGACCTCAGGAAGTTAGCGTAACCGGGCTCCCACATGCGATATGATCGAAGTAGGGACTCCATGCGATCGACAATCTCTCGGATGTAAAGTCGGCATAATCCTCGGTAGAAAAAGTCGTCTGACGGGAAGAAAGTGGGCTGATTTCGCCACTGTCGGCGATAACCCATATAGAATCATGTCTCCTGCGAGTGCGAGGTAATCCTGTGATGAAGTCCATGTTGATTACCTCCACTTCCGTCGGGATCTCAATAAATGCGTAACAAACCACGGGCCTGCGGTGCTCTACCTTCACTGCGACAACACGGGCATTGAGCTACGAACTTTGCAACGTCCTCTTCAAGCCATCCCACGATACACGGATCTAAGGTCGTGGTACATCTTGGTCGACCCGGATGGATGAAATGCTTGTGTGTGTGCTTCCCAAGAACCTGCTGCGAAGTCACGAAACATCTGGAACACACAATCGCCCTCAAACCTTAGCACCCCATCGGTGCTACCTCAGGACCCTTGCCCTCACGAAGAGTGTATCACGATATCGAATCAAAGTGGATCCTCGAGCTGTTGCCTCTTCGCCTCGCCGGCGATGGAAGACTCGGCAACCTCGCGAACTCTAACCCCTTGCTATCGAGAATCAATCAAGCGGACACCAGGCTCGCTAAGCGGTGCAAATCACGAACCATGTCCCTTCTCTGGCTGCACATCGATAGGCTCCCCGTGACCTACGACTAAGGCGTACGCCTGGCATTGGCCTTCCGGGTGGTACAGGATATCAACATCGTAATCCTTAAGCAACTCTAACCACCGTCTACGCCGTAAGTTCAGCTCCTCTGGTGAAGATATCTTGGAGGCTCTTGTGGTGCGTAAAAATATCCACGTGAACCCCATACAAATAGTGCCTCGGATCTTGGCGTGAATCACGATTGCGACTCCAATCATGGGTGGGGTAGTTCCTCTCGTGTTTCTTGGTGTCGGGATGCATATGCTATAACTCTGCCATCTGCGTCAACACATCCCAACCCGATGCACGGCGCATCACAATACACAACATAACCGTCTGGACCTGCGGAAGTAAGAAGCAGGCGATCGTCGACTCTCTTTCAAGAATGGAAACCACGCTCCAAGCATCGGTCCACTGGAACTTGGCGCCTTACGAGTCGGCTAGTCAATGGTGCGAAGATAAAGCAAACTTCTCCACGAACCGCCGATAATAACTCGCAAGGCCCGAGCTGCGAACCTGCAGCCGGAGTAGTAGGTCTCGGCCAAGTCTGGCGCCTCGATCTTGGCGTATCCACTCGAATGCCATCAGCCCGACAATATGCCCAAGCGCCATGAAGTCAACCAAAACTCACATTTGGAAAACTTGGCGTACAAGCTGCTGTCTGGAAGAATCGGCCGATCTCAAATGCTCGCATGCTCGCTCTGCTCTGGCGAGAATAAACCAAGATATCATCAATGAACACTATCACAAGCGTGTCCAAAAATGGTTTGAACACTCGGTTCATCAAATCCATGAATACCGCCGGAGCATTGGTCAACCAAAAGACATGACCACGAACTCATAATGCGTCACGGGTCGGAATGCGATCTAGGGACATCCACCTTTCGACACGAACGATGATAGCGATCGCGGATCAATCTTGGAGAAACATCTCGCGCCTGGTCGAACAAGTCATCAATCACGGGAAGGGGTATACGTTCTTAATGGTCACCTTGTTCGGTGCACGTAGTCAACACACATGCGCGGCGTCCGTCCTTCTTCTTCACGAACAATACGGCGCCCCGGGAGAAACACTAGGTGCGATAAAACCGCTTCTCCGCAAATCCCTCGGCTGGTCCTTGACTCCTCAACTCGGCGGTGCCGTTACGTATGGCGGAATGGAAATAGGTAGTATCGCAACACATCTATACAAAACTCGATCTCCGCTCGGGAGGATACGGGAGGTCATCTGGAAACACGTCGGGAACTCGTGACTCTGGGCCGTGAAAATCTGGTACGCGACTTGATATCAAACACCCGAGCGAGATGGTAGATATACCCGCCTGCGCATCTTCCTAGCCTTGAGGTAGGAAATAAACCTACCCCTCGGCGTCTGGTGCTCCTCCCACTCAACAACCGGCTCGCCGAGCTGGAACCGTACTACTCTCTCTGCGGTCTACATTGGCGTAGCAAGAAGCTAGCCAATCCGTCCCATAATCACGTCGAAGTCAATCATCTCGACTCTATCAAGTCGGCTGGAGTCGGCGTGTAAATGGTCACAGGACAAGCTCTATATACCGTGAGCTACCACCGAATCACCATTTGGCGTAGCTACCTCGAAAGGGTCTATGGACTCGGGCTCTATCCACATCCTACTAGCAACAAGGGAGACATATGGGGAGTAGAACCGGATCTATCAAAGCATACACATCAAACCCGAAGCGATAAGGTACCGTGGCGACATCGGTGAGGCCTCACGATCTGTCGGTGGACAAAGCATAAATGCGGTTCGAGGACCGCTAGGCGGACGAGCCACGACCTCTGCGCGACCTGCTGACCCGAGTACCTTGCCCTCGGGGCGAGTAGCGTAGGAGATGATGAAGCGGCAACGAAGAACTGGTGAGCCTACCACGATCTGCCCCGGTCGGACAGTCCCTCGCAAAATGACCCTGCTGGCCACAACTGTAACAAGATCCAAAAACAGTACCACACTTCCCGTAATGGGATCTACCGCATCGGCCACCGGGGTGGTCCGTCGGCGATACCTCTGCTACTACGGGCGTCGAAGCTCACGGGGCCCGATGCGCCCTCGAATACTCTGGCTGTGCTGAGGACGGTGCAGGAGTGCTCTGAGCTGGCTGTGGTGCAAATCTAGACTACTGCTGAGGCCGCCCACCACGATAGCCACGGAAGACCCTCCGTCGGCGCCTTAACCTGCTGTCTGTCGCTCGTCGACCTCTGCGTTCCTCGCATCAGGCGCGTGAGCTGCGTGCGGGTAATGTCCATACGGTGAAGAGAAACACCCGCACATGACTCGGCCATGTAATCATCTAGCGGTGGCGTAGCGGTGCACCTATCCTCCATATCTGCTACAATCTTTGGGACATATCGAGCCAATGAATCAAACTCGACATTGTACTCACGGCGGTCGTCCTCTGCCTCGATGGTAAAAATCTATCGGCCGCGCCCTCCTCATCTGTGGAGGCAAGAAGTGAGTGAGAAAGCCTCGAGAACTCATCCCAGTAGGCGGGCGCGTGCTCTCCGGGATAACTCCCATGAATCAAACCAATCATTGCGGTATCACGCGGCCGATGCGAACAAAGGTCACGGACTGTCTCGAGGCCTTGATCACCCTCATGATTCTCTGTAGGCGACGGATGAACTCCTGCGGATCATCCTCGGCCTCGACAGTAAAACTCTGGCGGGCTCTGACTCGAAATCTCGTAGTCTCAAACTATACGCCTCGGGTGCACCAGGTGCGGCCGAGGCTGGGCTGAACCAGGCTGCGCGTCAATCTCTCTCGTGTCGGGCCTGACTTTAGCCAAAGGCTGGGCCATCTCCTGTACCCTAACTCCTCCGCCCGGTGTGGGGCGGGAGGTGTGGGTGCTGTGGTCTGTCTTTGGGCTGGCGGCGTCATAGAACTCGCCGTCTCGGTATAGGCGGGCACGAGCCTCGTGACTCTGGGTGTCTGCTAGCGACTCCGCCGGCCTTGCCGCCTTACGGGCCGGGTTGCCTTACGTGGAGGCATAAGCGTTACGGGAAAGGAATACGTTAGAGGATCCAACCTATAACACGACTCTAAAGCACGATCTCGGAATGAGAAGAATGAAACCAATCCTAAATATCCTATAGCCTCACGATTATTGGTGTGGTGCACAACACCGATAATCAAACTACTAGATACGATGCGTAGACACTTCCGAGGATTAAGCGCTCGATACCACTTTTGTCACGACCCATTCGGGGCGTGGTAGTGCCTTCTGGGGCACCCAGTAGTCATACATCGAGTAATCGTGGAAATATAAAACAAGACATGAAACGATTTATAAAATAAGACACGATTTATGTGAACAAGCGTCGCCTTTCGGCATATATATATAAACCAGGTTTTGCGATTACATCCGAAATCTTGCATAACATGACTACAGACCTCTGAAATATACAACTATGGCGGGACGGGGCCATACCTGACTGTACAAACTATCTACAATACGGGAGATCATACCAAAAGTAGAGCCTCGGAGAAGATGGAGCTCACGACACCAACGCAAAGAGATCCTAAGGATGCGGATCTAGCACTGCTTTGCCACCTGCGGCATGAACGCGGCCCAGAAGGAGTCGATAACAGGTACTAAGTATGCGAAACTGTAAAGTACTTAAATGAAAACATATCATTTTTAAAACCGGTTTACAAATATGTGTGAAACAACCAAGGAAACCGCACGTAGTGCCACATCACAAACAAGAGCAACAATAGGTAACTGTAATAGGTCTTGTCTAGGCTGCGAATGATCGAAACAGGGCCACTTGCCCACATCATCATTCTGCAAGCCTAATCCTGGACTCCCGGAGTCCGCATAGGCCACTCACATGGGCCCGCATGAGGTATAACCCCGCATCGAGGGTAGCTACTCCTCGGCATCGTCCTGGACTCGTTGTCCGCATGGCCACATAGACCCTGAGGCATAACCCCGCATACTAACACGGAACTCGTAGCTCGCGCATAGGCCCCCTGGACCCGCGTGAGGTATTCTCGAATCATGGTCCTGGACGCTGAGTCTACCCCGCGTCGGAGGCGACAACCTCGGTATCATCTCGAGGTGAGTGATAGTACACTAACATAACGACTTATCTTTAAACAACATAAGCACAACAAGGATACTCTCTTATACAAGCGTTACAAGATACTAACACACATAGCATCATATCATGTCTACTTATCAAACCATCTTATTATTCTTTTCACAATTTAACATAAGTGCATTATAAACACATAGGCAAACTTGTTTCTTTTATCAATCTTAAGTGGTTATACTTAACTTCCCATAAAGCTAGTATAACTCTTAAGCTTTTGTTTTAAAAACGATTAGTTCTCTTACATTAAAAATGATTGATATTCTTATGAAATGCTTTCAGATCTTTATTATTGGGCTTAAGCGTGAGGCATTGCAGTAAGTGTTATCGAGCTTAAGCGTGAGGCATTGCCGTAAGTATTATTCGATTAACACGTATACGTCTACGTACTATATATATTGTAAAATATCATGCTTTAGGAAGAATCACATACCTTCTGAAAACCTTTGCCAAGTTGAATATGTCGCGTGAAGAATCGGCTATAATAGTCGAACACGTCTAACAACGTTGAGACTACTTTGTGATTCTAAGCAGAGGTTCTATATCCTACGGAAAATTGGCGTGCTTCCCTACGGTGAGCTACTCAAGTCTCTTTGTGAAAGCAGTCTATGTAAATCTGATTAGATTATTCTTCTTTTAAACCTTTCTCTTGTACTTGATTCAATTCTATTCTCGTGATATTCTTCTAAGTATTTAATACTTATTCTAATACTACAACAGTAAGTATTCTCTTATTCAAAAGAGGTTAGGATTTGTTACCTCGGTAAGCCCAATAATATCCTAGATAAAGTCGCGCTGAGCAAGGTTTAGCTCTAAGTTATGCGCTCAGTGGCTCAAGAAACCTTAGAAGTTCCTCACAACTTCAACTAAGGACTAAGGGATTTGGTCTAGGGTATTTTGGGCATTATAACAATACTAGCAGACAACTTTATACCACGGGAGGGGTTAGTGCTTCGGCTAGGGCTAGGGGGGGGTATTCGGCCAAGGCTTCAAAAAGGGGGTAGGAGTGAGGCTTGGGACGATGGCTCACAAGGGAAGGAGGATTTAGACTTGGAAATTTGTGATGAATAAGTCTTCAAAGAGAGGGGTATTTATAGGCTAAGACATGACCAACCAATGGCCAAGATCAAGCCAAGTGGGGGGCAAGTGGAGGGCCAAGATTTTCCCAAGTTCCCCCTAACCTACTCCTCAAATCACTCCACAAACAAAGGTCCATGTTCTAAGCCCCAAAAGCCTCACAACCGCCCAAGGCAAAAGGCCACTTGGCCGTCCACTTGAGGGTGACAAGTGTCACCCTCTCGTTGGTCAAAAGGGTTCGTCGCTCGGAAAAATCATAAAAATTAGAAATGACATAGCCGGAATTTACCCTACGCGAGTCGTGTAAAACGTTTCGTCGGAAAACGATTCCTTGTGTGGGTTGTGCCCAAAAAAAACGTCCTAGGCCTAAACTTTTAAGGCTACACTTTTGTACGTACGTCCTCACGTACATACTCCAGAAATACGGGGTATAACAATGTTTTAAACCAACCAAATCACTTAGCACATGTACGTCTACCGTACTACATAGTTCACAACAATCATGCTAGAAAAGATAGGAAGAGGTTCACATACCTCGCGACGATTTATCGACAATAAGCAAAATGCTCCAAGTACTACAACCTTGCTAGCCCTTTCCACTCCTTGAGTAGAATACGCTACTCTTAGTACTTTCACCTATAAAGGTCACAAACGTCTATTAACCCCAAAACACAAGTTTCTATCTTTCTACAGAAAATTCGGCACCTCACCGCCAATGGCGTAAATCTCTCCTCTATCGAGGCCGGCTTAAGCCAACCAGGGGGTTTACGTCTAACCGGACGTGTACCATCCTACTCAGCAATACTACACAAGTCTCTGCAATACGATCTATGTAAATCTGATTCGATTCTTTTCTTTACTCTTGAGCTTAAGTCAAAAGACATTGCAAATACAAAGTTCAGTTCTACATATAGTATACTTCAACTATATATTCCTACTACATGTAATCTCCAATTACAATAAGGGGACAAGAATATTTACCTCGATAAGCCCAAAATTATCCAAGTTATAATGTCGATCCTGAGCAAGGTTTAGCTCCTACTCCGTGCGCTCCAATCCGCTCCAAACAACCCTTAGAAGTTCTAACCAACTTATACTCAAATACTTCAACCAACTATGAAGATTTCCTTAGGGTTTCGGTTTGAGACTAAAAGGACAAAAGGTAGTATTTAGACTCTACGTATAGAGGTAACTTTTGGAATACAACAAGGTAAAGGCTAAGGTATTTTGGGCATTATAACAATACTAGGAGAAGTATTTCAATACCACGAGGAGGTATTATACGAAAACAACTAGGCTAGGGGTACCCGGCTAGCACCACAAAGGGGAAGGGAACCCCTCGGCCAAAGGCCACGAAAGGGGAGGAAGGCTCTCGGCTAAGAGCTCACAAAGGGGAGGAGAGGGTTTCAAGACTTGGAAGTTTTGGATGAATGAAGTCTTCAAGCTAAGGGGGGTATTTATAGCAAAACCAAAGGCCAACCAATGGCCAAGATCAAGACATGTGCAAGGCAAGTGTAAGGCCAAGATCAAGCCAAGTGCACCCTAGTCCCTACTCCACAAAACAAGCCACAAAACATTGTACAAAACATTGCACAAAACAATGCCACAACAAGGCACCAATCGGCGAGCGAAACCGACTAAGGCGTCGGCAGGGTGACAAGTGTCACCCTCTTGTTGGCCCAAAATGTTCGCCTCTCGGAAAAATCCAAAAATACAAAGCGACATAGCGGAATTTTCCCTTATGAGTTACGCAAACGTTTGATCGAAAAATGACTCTAAGGTGTTGTGCAAAGGTAACCGGCCAAGCCACCTGGCGGGGTGACACGTGTCACCTCCTATTGGCCCTCATAAAGCGTCTTTCGAAAAATATCCACAATCGAAATCTCAAAAACAAAGCGGGCCCACAACCGTAAATTTCTCCGTGGGCCCACGTGACCATTTCAGAAAATAAAATCTCAAAATTCTAATATAATTTAAGAAGCCCATATACCAAATCTGAAACCAATTCTCATTAACGAACCTTTTCTTCACAAATTACGGAAACTTTTCCGTGAAAACTCACATCTTTCTTTCTTTTCAAAATTTCTGCGTACTCTAAATGCGACGTCCTCACATACATACCACTGCAACTACGAGGTATAACAACCACCTTCTCGGGGTAAAGAGTATAAATGAGGGCAAGCCCAAGGCGTTATACCACTGTTTTGATTGATATTATGGCGTGAGACCCGTGGTTATGTTCTACACTTATAGTATCGACGGTGATGTAGGATTCCACGAGGCGGGAGATATATGTAGGTATGGTGTATGTGTACGCCGACAGTGAGGTGGGATGCCACGGGCGCGTCACATGGTTATGTTTTACACTTTTAGCTGTCGACAGTGATGGGGGATTCCACGGGCATGCTTTGATATTAGTGTGACTTGATCGCGTCCCAGTTGGCGGGTAGTATATGTGTCCCTCCGTAATGGGCGGACTATGTTATGAAAGATAAGTAAGTTATATGGTAATGAACTTAATGATTCTTTTTCTAATAATGTACGTAAGAATGTGACTATAACTTTTATTGGGAATGGAAAAGATAATAAGGTACGATTAAGTTCATAAGTGATAATGACACGGCAGGATCTGGTATGTATTTTATACTTGTCCTTGTCATTCTTTTGTACAATTGTGATCATTTCTTATGCGTTATTTCTGTTCCATATTAAATTTTTGTTATCGACCCGCCGAAGTGCGTTCATGCCGCGAGTTTAGGTCTGTGATTGTGGATCCGCGAGCTTAGGATCGGTTGACAAGTTGAGATGGCTCGGTGTTCGGAGTTGTCACGTTTATGTTTATTGAAGTGCGGCGGGGCCTTGTCCGCCCACGATGAAAGTCAAAACTCTTAGAAGTGCGTAGTCACATATGTGGAGTCGATTTGTAAAGGAAAGGAGGCAAGCGCCGTTTATGTATATACGTTCGGAAGGTAGCCTGTCGGCTAACTTTGTTTTATTCTTATTGTTTTTATTTTATAAGTTTCATGTATGTTCCGCTGATTTTCTCGATGTTTACCGTAAGGGTGCCTGGTAGGACACGATCGCGGTCGAGGTCGTCGTGACAAAAGTGGTATCGAAGCGATTAGTCCTCGGAAAGTGTCTGACCGTGTCTAGTAGAGTCTTGATTATCGGTGTGTTGTGCACCACATCTATAATCGAGGAGGCTGCAGGACATTTAGGATTGGTTTCCATTCTTCTCACTGAGATCGTGCGATAGAGTTGTATTGTTAAGTCGTCCTCCCAACGAGTTATGTTGATTGCATTACGAGAAAGCGTGATGACCGGGAATGACTATGTGGATTGCGCATCCAGGTTGGTAATGATTCTGATATAGTTGGTATTGTGACATACATCTATACGGAGTTATGTATGAGGGCAGCGTGTTGCCTAGAATGATTTTAGATTACCGGGAATTGGTAAAGACTAACTAGATCTGGGAAGGTATGGAATAGTTAATGAATTTTCGCCAAGGTTTTGTGTTTTATTTGAGATAATTGGGAAAGGATGAGGTACATGCGATAGGGTAGTGAACCCCAGAAGCCATATTAAGGAACCTAACGGAATGTCATGTTAATAGATTAAGTTGCGTAGTAGGCTTAAGAGAATTATGCGGATGAGGTCCGGTATAGAGTAAGTGATGGTTGTTGTGATAGAGACAACATGGTGATGGTTTTATGAGAAGTTTTTGTACCCGTTTAATGGGGGATTGATAAGGTAGGCTTGGAGCATGGAAATTGCGAGCCTAAGAATATTGATTACTGCCGAGACCTTAGGTATATAAGGCTTTCTCTGGCAATAAGATTTATTATAGACCAAGAATAAGAGTTAAGTGCGACGTTGAGTCGGGTTGAGGACCTGTTGCGGGTCTCCCCATGGCCTGGAATGGAGTGGGATCAGTTGGTAGCAGTTCCGCTACGTGACAGGGTCACGAGGGTGCAAGGCCCAAGTCTAGTTAATTGTTTTATGGGTTCGTGGGCGCGTTCACCAATCCAGTCGTGGCGGAAATGGTCTTATATTGTCTTATAGAGTGACTCCAACGATTTGAGGCCAAAATTGGTATGGAAGTTATGTATGTAGGTTAGAAGGAGTTGGAAGTACGAAAAGGTAATCTCTTTTGGGATTATGATGGACGGATGTGCGTGTGCGAGGTATTAGGGCCATGTGTGGCATTATTAGTATGTCGGGGTTGTGAAAGGGAACTATGTCGCTAATTATAAAGATTGACTCCGAAAGAACATTCGAGGACGAATGTTTCTAAGGGGGGAAGAATGTTACACCCCGTATTTACGGGGCATGTTTTAGAACGTCGTAAGAACTCATTGTTAAGATTTGAGACTTGTAAAAATTTATCGGAAATTTGAAATTTGTCGGAAAAGCGAATTATTGCGACGAGCGGGAGGCGACACGTGTCACCCCCTTAATGGACATGGACGAAATTTCATGGGTGGAATGGTCATTTGACCATAATTTATGATGAAGTCTTGCAAGGCTTAGAGCTTGACAACATTGACCAAGTCAATGACCCCACTTAACGATATTTAATTAAAATGCATCCAAGCCACCCATTTGTTTTAATCTTGACCCTTCCTTGTGTTATTTAAGTATACTAGTAGCAAGACTTTGTCATTCTACACTTAGAAAAAATTGAAAAAACTTGTTCTTGCTCTTAAGGAGCTCACGGCTTTGAGGATTTTCAAGAAGGAAAATTGCCAATTTTTGTCGATAAGCTCCAGCTTTAAACGAGGTTCATGAGGTGTTGTAAGTGTATCTCAATAGAAAAATCTCGGAAAAGATAGTTTTGGGTTAGTCATGAAGTGAAAACCTAGTTGCTTTCTAGGTTTTGGATTGGAAACTTGAAGGAAATTGTTGGTGTTGTTCTAGGGGTCTCAACAAGCGGATTGAAGTGTCTTGGAGAGGTTCTAAACTACTAAGGAAGCGATTTGGTTGGAAGTTAGATTGAGATTCGTGGAGGTATAATCTTGTTCTCTTTAAGTGTTACAAGATTATGTATTTTGTTGTTAGCCTTACATTTTACTAGCATGAAGTATATGTGTTGAAGTTTTATAAGTATTATGGATTGTTGTAGCCTAAAATCCGAAATGACATATAAGCCATGTTAAGTTGGATTACAATTTAATCGTTGTTAGAACCGTCGCATGTCATTGATTTAAGGATGATGGTTATTATAATCAAATGCGACTTGATATCATGTTATGCTACAAATTTGGGTTGAAATATAAATTGTGAGCCAATTGGGGCTGTTTAGTTAGTCACTTGTATTGGACTACCTGCTGTATAAATTGTGAGCCAATTGGAAATTGTTTAGTTAGTCATTTGTATTGGACTACCTGCTATATAAATTGTGAGCCAATTGGGGCTGTTTGGTTATTGTATTCGACCTTGAAAAATGTGGCAAAGTAAGTAGAAACAAAGGAGGTGCTGTCCGATTCCCCGTAGAATTTAGTGACTTAGCACCTAGGATATTCTACGTTGAAGTAAGAGGTTAATGGACATATTGTGACCATTATAGGTTGAAGTACTTTGGAGCATTTTGCTACTTGTCGACAATCGTCGCGAGGTATGTGAACCTCTTCCTTCCTTTGGCATGATTCTATGTATGAAATATACTTGTGGTATCATTTCATGTTTCCTTACTCTTAGAAGTTAAGAGGTAGTTGTGTGATCTACTACATGTAGAACTTTTCCTATCTTTGAGCATGACTAGTTGCGCGTATGTAGTACGGTAGACGTATAACACCTTGATATCCTTTACTAATTTTATGAATAGCCAAGTCGGGTGAGTTAGGAGATTAACTCACTTCTTTGAAAGAATAAAGGATGTCTTGAGTTTTATTAAGTTAAGGGACTTGAAGAGTTTTAAAGTATGTGATACTTGTTAGTTTTAAACGTATAAGTCCTTGGATAGGAAATTGTTTTTGTCTAAGGTATAAAGTGAATATAACGGCTTTATGGGAAGTTAGTTATATTTGCTTTATGGAAAGATAAATGACTTGATTTTAGTGAAAAGGCAACTTGTTTTTAAGGCATTAATTGCCTAAGGTGTTATATAAAATGAGTCGCTTGTTTTCTAAAGGTTAAGAGACTAGTAGTATTTTTGAAAGGTATGAGAATTGATTTGAAAGTATTTAATACTTGGTTTCAAAAAGTAGAAGTCTCTTGGTTATAAAAGGAACGTGTTGGTCTAAACCATAAAGGGTTATAACGGCTTTATGGGAAGTTGGTTATAACGACTTTATGGAAGGTTAAGAGAATAGTTTTCTCTAATAAAGTAATCAAAGAAATAACTTGTATTAAGGAACGGCAAATTGGTTCAAAGGTACCAATTGCTTAAGGTTTTAATAAAAGAAGTCACTTGATTTAGAAGCGGTATTTGTATTTCTAAAAGGTATTGTGACTTGTCTTGAAAGGTGAATAGGACTTGATACTACGGTTGTTAGTATCTTGGGGCTTTACATAGAAAGGAGTCTTTTATAAAGAAGATATGCGTCACGTAGTACTTTGGCTTGATAAATTGAGAATTTGTCTAAGTGTGCCTTGATAAGTACTTTGACTTGTTAAAAGAGAATTATTCTATGTATGCCTTGATTAGTACTTTGGCTTGATAAATTGATAATTTGTCTAAGTGTGCCTTGATAAGTACTTTGGCTTGTTAAATGAGAATTTATTCTATTTGTGCCTTGATAAGTACTTTGGCTTGTTAAATGAGAATTTATTCTATTTGTGCTCGGATAAGTACTTTGGCTTGTTAAATGAGAATTTATTCTATTTGTGCCCGGATAAGTACTTTGGCTTGTTAAATGAGAATTTATTCTATTTGTGCCCGGATAAGTACTTTGGCTTGTTAAATGAGAATTTATTCTATTTGTGCGGATAAGTACTTTGGCTTGTTAAATGAGAATTTATTCTATTTGTGCGGATAAGTACTTTGGCTTGTTAAATGAGAATTTATTCTATTTGTGTCTGATAAGTACTTTGGCTTGTTAAATGAGAATTTATTCTATTTGTGCGGATAAGTACTTTGGCACATTAAATGAGAATTTATTCTATTTGTGCCTGATAAGTACTTTGGCTTGTTAAATGAGAATTTATTCTATTTGTGTCCTGATAAGTACTTTGGCTTGGTTAATTGAGAACTTGCCTATATGTGCTGGTAATAGCCTTTGAGTGCAAGTATTATGTTTTATTAAGTTCGCGACTCTCGGTTGAAGAATTTTGTCTTGTTGTAAGTTCTTGGGACGTCTGAAGCGGTGATGTAGGATTCCGGGTATCTTCCGTTATTTGGAGTACTTGGGTCAAATTCCCGGATTTTTATAAAAAGACATGTTAGTGCTTATGTCTTGTTTGAGGGTCGGTCGAAATAGGGTAAGAGTATAAATGAGGGGCAAGCCCCAAGACGTTGTACCACCTTCTCCAGGGTAAGAGTATAAGTGAGGGTAAACCCCAAGACTGCACCACCCGCTTTATGTGTTGATTGTCGGCGGTTGAGATAGGGTAAGAGTATAAATGAGGCAAGCCCCAAGACGTTGTACCACCTTCCGGGTAAGAGTATAAATGAGGTGCAAGCCCCAAGACGTTATACCCCCTGCTTTAACACCTTCGCCAGGGTAAAGAGTATAAATGAGGGGCAAGCCCCAAGACGTTATACCACCTGTTTTGATTGATATTATGGGCGTGAGACCCATGGTTATGTTCTACACTTATACGGCGGTGATGTGGGATTCCACGGGAAGGAGATATATGTAGGTATGGTGTATGTGTACGCCGACAGTGAGGTGGGATGCCACGCGCGTCACGTGGTTATGTTTTACACTTTTAGTCACGCGGTGATGGGGATTCCACGCATGCTTTGATATTAGTGTGACTTGATCGCGTCCCGATTGGGTAGTAGTATATGTGTCCCTCCGTAATGGGCGGACTATGTTATGAAAGATAAGTAAGTTATATGGTAATGAACTTAATGATTCTTTTTCTAATAATGTACGTAAGAATGTGACTATAACTTTTATTGGGAATGGAAAAGATAATAAGGTACGATTAAGTTCATAAGTGATAATGACACGGCAGGATGCGGTATGTATTTTATACTTGTCCTTGTCATTCTTTTGTCTGATTGTGATCTGCTTTATCAGACGTTATTTACATTCCATATTAAGTACTGTTGTTATCGACCCGGCCGAGGCTGCGTTAAATGCCCGCGAGTTTAGGTAATACGCGATTGTGGATCCACGAGCTTAGGATCGGTTCAATGAAGTTGAGATGGCTCGTGTTCGAGTTGTCACGTTTATGTTTATTGAGTGCAGCGGGGCCTTGTCCCGCCACAGTAGTTAGGTCAAAACTCTTAGAGGTCTGTAGTCACATATTGTGGGTCAGTTTGTAAAGGAAAGGAGGCAACTGCTTCATTTATGTATGTACGTTCGGGAAGGTAGTCGTATCGGCTAACCTGTTGTTTTATTACTGTTGTTTTTATTTTATAAGTTTCATGTATGTTCCGCTGATTTTCTCTGATGTTTACCTGTAAGGGTGCCCAGGTAGGGCACCAGTCGCGGTCCCGGGGTCGGGTCGTGACAGCGGGGCCCTGTCCCGTCATAGTCGTAGTTACATTCTTAGAGGTTTGTAGTACTGTTGTGGGCAGGGTGGTAAAGGATGTAACTGTTCAATTTCCGTATATATGCAAGAAGGCAACCGTTTTGGTTGGCCTGTGTTATTATCATATCTCTTGTTTCATGTTTAAGTTTTTATTTCCGCTGATTTTCTCTGATGTTGTATCACTAGGGTGCCCGGGGTAAGGCACCAGTCACGGGCCCGGGATTGGGTCGTGACAACGCCGACAGTGATGTGGGATGCCACGGGCGCGTCACATGGATATATTTTACACTTATGGCTGTCGACAGTGATGGAGGATTCCACGGGCACGCTGTGATGTTTGCGGGCTTGAGACCCTTGCTGGACTGTGTGATGGTTTTGAGGCCTTGTGTCCCTAGCCATGGTGTGACTATTGTTCATGTGTTGAAATAGTCTTTTAAAAGGTAAAACTGACTTTCATTATCGCTGCGTTTGAAGGCATGGTTATCATTAATTTGGTTATCATACATGTCTCCAACTTTATTTTAGACTATTATGATTTAAATTACAGTACATTCAGTTTGAAATACTTGGTACATATTTTGTACTGACCTCCTTCGGGGGGCTACGTTCATGCCGCGGGTTGAGGTACATAGCTTGCTGATCCTCATTCTTAGGATCAGTGTTCAGTCCTTGGAAAATTCCATTTCTCTGGAGGCTTTGTCATTTGGTACAGTTCCCTGAGGTTGTAGATTTATGTATATTCAGGGGTATGGCGGGGCCCTGTCCCATCATAGTTGTTATGTCAAAAATTCTTAGAGGTCTGTAGTCATATCTTGTGGATTGGGTTGTAAAGAAAAAAATAGGTAACTACCTATTTGGTTTATGTGTATACTTTTGGAAGGTGGCCTTATCGGCTAACCTGTTATTTATTGTTATACCCCGTATTTCCAGAGTATGTACGTGAGGGCGTACGTACAAAAGTCTAGCCTTAGTTAGGCACTTTGGACGAAAAATATTTGTGCACAACTCACTAAAAGAATCATTTTCCGACGAAACGTTTTACAAAACTTGCGAAGGGAAAATTACGGCTATGCCATTTCTAATTTTTGCGGATTTTTCCGAGAGACGAAATATTTTGGACCAACGAGAGGGTGACACTTGTCACCCTCAAGTGGACGGCAACTTGGGCATAGTTGGCACGTTTTTTGTGCCTTTCCCTTAGTCAAGGAGTTGGTAGGATATTTGTGTAGTAGATGGATAAGGGCACTTGCCTAAATCTCCACCTTACACTTGCCTACCACTTGGCTTCATCTTGGCCATTGGTTGGCCTATAAATACCCCCCTTAAGATGAAGAGTTCTTCATCCACAAATCAATTTCCAAGTCTCCAAAATCCCTCCCCTCTCCTTATAGTTCTCGTCCAAAGCTCTCTCTCCCCCCCCCCCCTCTAAAAGATCCTAGCCGAAACACCCCTCAACCTCCCCTTCGAAGTCTCGCCAAAGTACCCCACTTTGGTAGAAATACTCTCCAAGTATTGTTACTATCCCCAAAATACCTTAGCCAATCCCTTATAGTATTTCCAAAGTTATCTCTATACGTAGAGCCTAGAAATACTACCTTATCTCCATTAGTCACTAAACGAAACCCTAAGAGAAACTTCATAGTTGGTTGAAGTAGAAAGTAGAAGTGGTATAGAACTTCTAAGGGTTTCTTGGAGCGGATTGGAGCGTACAGACTAGGAGCTAAACCTCGCTCAGGATCGACTTATATCTTGGATAATATTGGGCTTATCGAGGTAAATAACCTTATCCTTCTATTGTAATTAGAGAATACATACTGTAGAAGTATTGAAATAAGTATAAAATACATAGAAGGATATTAAAAGAAGAGTAATGAACTGTAATTACTTAGAAGGGTATTACAGAAAAGAATTGAACTATAATCACATCAGAAGAATTTAAGAAGATTGAACTGTACTTACATAGGACTGTATTTACAGTAGACTTGTATGGTTTACCGGGTAGGGAAGTGCTGCCCATTTTTCCGTAGAATAGAGAACCCTCTGTTTAGAATATCCTACAGAATAGTCTAGACGTTGATAGACGTATTTGACTATTATAGGTTGATACTCTGCGCGCGACATATTCGACTTGGCAGGTGGATTTCGCCAAGAAGGTATGTGATTCTTCCTACACTCTTGAGCATGATATTTTAAAGTATATATATAGTACAGACGTCGTGTGTTAACCGAGCGTAGCTTTACGGCAATGTCTTTTGACTTAAGCCCGAATAATAAAGATCTTAAAGTCTTTCAAAAGAATTATAAATAAGTTTTGAAAGAAGAAGAATATTTTTTTTTAAAACAAGAAGCTTAAGAGTTATACTAGCTTTATGGGAAGTTAAGTATAACGACTTAAGAAAGATAAAAGGAACAGTTTACTTATGTGTTTATAAAAGACTTATACTGATTTACGGAAAGTATAATAAGATGGTTTAATAAGTAGACATGATATGATGTTATGTGTGTTAGTGTCTTGTAACGTTTGTATAAGAGGTATTCTTGTGCTTATGTTGTTTAACGATAAGTTGTTATGTTAGTATTATATCACTCACCTCTTGACATGATACCGGGGTTAAGTCGCCTCCGACGCGGTAGACTCGGTGATGCAGGACCATGATTCGAGAATACCTCATGCGGTCCAGGGACCTATGCGAGCTACGAGTTCCGGTTAGTGCGCGCCTTTATGGTCATGCGGTCTATGTGGCCATGCGGACTACGAGTCGGGGCGATGCCGGGAGTAGCTACCTCGA
Organism: Przewalskia tangutica; assembly: GCA_029844215.1. Taxonomy (NCBI): domain Eukaryota; kingdom Viridiplantae; phylum Streptophyta; class Magnoliopsida; order Solanales; family Solanaceae; genus Przewalskia; species Przewalskia tangutica. Next base: position 39,259,658 of record CM056725.1, on the reverse strand, counting down.
TGCGAGAATACCTCACGCGGGCCTAGTGGCTATGCGGACTACGGAGTCCGGATTAGGCATGCATAATGATACTATAGGCGATTGGCCCGCTCGATCATTCGCGGCCTAGAAAAGACACATTCTGATTACCTATTGTTGCTCTTGTTTATGATGTGGCACTATGCGTTACTTTGGTTGTTTCGTGCATATTTGTAAAATTGGTTTTAAAATGATATGATTTCATTTAAGTACTTTACGATTCGCATACTTAGTACTGATCGACCTCCTTCGGGGGGCTGCGTTCATGCCGCAGGTAAGGGAAAGCAGGTGCTAGATCCACATCCTTAGGATCTTTTGCTTTGGTGTCAGGAGCTCCATCTTCTAGGAGGCTCGACTTTTAGGTATGATCTCCTGTTGTGTAGATAGTTTTGTACATTCGAGGTATGGCGAGGCCCCGTCCCGCCATAGTTGTTTACTTCCTTAGAGGTGCGTAGTCTATTATGCAGTGGGATGTAAGCCGCGATTTTTATATATATATGCCGAAAGGCACCCTTTTCTCAGATAAAATGTGTCTCATTTACAATGGTTTCATGTCTTATGTTTTATATTCGATTACTCGATGTATGACTACTGGTGCGGGTAAGGCACGACACGCCCCGAGCAGTCGTGACAAAAGTGGTATCGAGCGATTAATCCTCGGAAAGTGTCTACATACCGTATCTAGTAGAGTCTTGATTATCGGTGTGTTGTGCACCACACCAATAATCGTGAGGCTATAGGATATTTAGGATTGGTTTCCATTCTTCTCACGAGATCGTGCTTAGAAGCGTGTTATAAGTTAGACCCTCTAACGTATTCCTTTCCGCACGATTATGCCTCGCGTAAGTCAACCCGCCCGGCGGCAAGGCGCCGAGGAGCCGCTAGTAGGACACCGAGAGTCACGAGGGCTCGAGCCCATCTATACGAGACGGCGAGTTCCACGACGCCGCCCCAACAGGTTTAGTGGCCGCAGCATGGTGATGAGACCCCAAGACTGCACCTCGATCCCATGCTGGAGCAGATGAGATGGGTTCTGAGAGATGGCGATCGCCGAGATCGTGGCGAATACGAGGATAGGTCGGATGCAGCAGCCTACCCAAAGAAGACTCGTGGTTCACCCGAGATCGATGGGCTTGCGCTACGGTATTTTCTGAGTTGTAGCCCGCCAAAGTTCTACGGGTCGAGGCCTGAGGATGATCCGCAGGAGTTCATCCGTCAGTTGCAGAGGATCATGCAAGTGATCAAGGCTTCAGATACCGAGTCCGTGGTCTTCAGCTCACATAGGCTGCGTGATACCGCAGTCGATTGGTTTGATTCGTGGGAGTTATCTCAGGGAGAGCACACGTCCCCAGCTACTTGGGGCGAGTTCTCGGAGGCCTTTCTCACTCACTTCTTGCCTCCACAGATGAGGAGGGCACAGCCGATGATTTTTGTTCTTTGAGACGCAGAGGACGCACAGTTAGGGAGTACAACGTTGAGTTTGATTCGTTGGCTCGATATGTCCCTGCGTTGGTAGTAGATATGGAGGACAGGGTGCATCGCTACGTCACCGGGCTAGATGATTATATGGCCGAGTCTTGTGCGGGTGTGGCTCTTCAGCCAGGCATGGACATTACCCGTGACGCAGCTCACGACCGGGATGCGGCGAGCGTAGAGGCCGACGGGTTGACAGACAGCAGCAGAAGAAAACCAGGACGGCAGGGTATTTTGGTAGCTATCGAGGTGGACGGCCTCAGCAGCAGTCTAGATTTGCACCACGCCACTCTCGAGCACTCTGCTCCGTCTTCAAGACCCAGTATTCGGGGCGTCGGGGCCCTGGACTTGACTTCCGGGTAGCAGAGGTTCTAACCGACGAGACCACCCTCCTCGGTGTGGCGATGGTAGATCCCATCTCAGAGTTGTGGTCCTACTTCGTGAGGTTGCTACACTTGCGGGCTAACAGGCCACTGCAGAGACTGTCCGACTAGGAGCAGCGCGATTGGTAGGGGTCAGCCTACAGGTTCTTTCGCCGGGTCTTCTTCGTCTCCTACAGTTACTCGCCCCGGAGGGCAAGGTACTCGTGGGCGGCAGGTCGCGCAGCAGGTCGTGGCGCTGGTCGCTTCTAGCGGTCCTCAGAACCGCATTTATGCCTTGTCCAGCCGGCAGATCAGGAGGCCTCACCTGATGTCGTCACAGGTACCTTATCAGTTCTGGATTCGATGTGTATGCCTTGATAGATCCGGGTTCTACTCTGTCCTATATATCTCCCTTGTGCTAGTAGGATAGGATAGAGCACGAGTCCATAGACCTTTCGAGGTAGCTATGCGATGGGTGATTCGGTGGTAGCTCGACGTATATATGGCTTGTCCAAAGTGACTATTCTGATCGTCGACCACAGCCGATTTGATAGAGTTGGATATGACCGATTTCGACGTGATCATGGGTATGGATTGGCTAGCTTCGCTACGCCAATGTAGACTGCAGGAGAGAGTAGTGCGTTCCGATTTCTGAGCGAGCCGGTTGTTGAGTGGGAGGAACATCAGACGCCGAGGGTAGGTTTATTTCCTACGTCAAGGCTAGGAAGATGGTGCGAAGGGTATATCTACCATCTCATTCGGTGTTTGATATCCGAGGTGCGGTATCAGATTTTGATCGATTCAGAGTCGAGAGTTCCCGATGTGTTTCCGCACGACCTCCCGTATCCTCCGGGAGAGGAGATTGAGAGTTTTGTATCGATGTCTGCGGACACTCGGCTATTTCCATTCCGCCATACGAATGACACCGCCGAGTTAAGAGAGTTGAAGGATCGGCTTAGAGATTTCTTTGGAGAAGCGGCTTCATCGGCCAAGTGTTTCTCCTCGGGAGCGCCGATATTGTTCGTGAAGAAGAAGGGCGGACGCCGCGCATGTGTGTTGATTACGAGCATGAACAAGGTGACCATTAAGAACAGATACCCCTTCCCGTGATTGATGATTTGTTCGACCACCGCAAGTGCGAGATGTTTCTCCAAGATTGATCTGCGATCGGGCTATCATCAGTGCGAGTCGAGAGGCGGATGTCCCTAGGATCGCATTCGGACCGACACGCATTATGAGTTCAGTGGTCATGTCTTTGGGTTGACCAATGCTCGCCGTATTCATGGATTTGATGAACCGAGTGTTCAAGCCATTTTTGGACACGTTTGTGGCGGTGTTCATTGATGATATCTTGGTTTATTCTCGCCAGAGCGCGAGCATGCAGAGCATTTGAGGATCTTTGAGAGTTCTCGAGACCAGCAGCTTATACGCCAAGTTTTCCAAATGTGAGTTTTGGTTGGCCGTGGCTTTTCTTGGGCATATTGTCGGCCGATGGTATTCGGGTGGATACGCCAAGATCGAGGTAGTCGACTTGGCCTAGACCTACTACTCCGGCAGAGGTGCATCTTTCTCGGGCCTCGCAGTTATTATCGGCGTTCAGAGAAGTTTGCTTCTATCTACGCACCATTGACTAGGTGACTCGTGGCGGCTAAGTTTGATGGATGATGCGTGTGAGCGGGGTTTCCGATTTAAGGAGAGATCGACGACCACCCCGTTCTTACTCTTCCGAGGGTCCGCGGTTATGTCGTGTATTGTGACGTCGGCATCGGGTTGGGATGTGTGTTGATGCAGCAGGCAAGGTTATAGCGCATTTATCCCGACAACTTAAGAACATGAGAGGAACTACCCCACCCATGATTTGGAATTGGCGGTGGTGATTCACGCTTTTGAAGATCCGAGGCACTATTTGTATGGGTTTATGTGGATATTTATACGCACCACAAGAGCCTCCAGATATCTTCACCGCAGAGTGAACTTACGGCTGAGACGCGGTTAGAGTTACTCAAGGATTACGATGTCGACATCTGTACCACCCGGAAGGCGATGTTGTGGCGATGCTCTTAGCCGTAGGTCAACGGGGAGTCTATCGATGTTCGGCCAGAGAGGGGCATGGTCGCGAGTTACATCGATTAGCGAGCCTCGAGTCCGACCGATTGATTACGATAGCGGTGGGTACGAGTTCGAGAGGTTGCCGAGTCTTCCATCGCCGGCGAGGTGAAGAGGCAACGGTTGAGGATCCGTTTTGATTCGGTATCGTGACGCGGCTCTTCGTGAGGAAGGGTCCTTTTGAGGTAGCACTGATGGGGTGCTAAGGTTTGAGGGCGAGTTGTGTGTTCCGGATGTTTGAGGACTTGGCGAGTTCTAGGGAAGCACACAAGCGTTCTCATCCATCCGTGGTCGCCAAGATGTACCACAACCTTAGATCTATGTATTGGTGGGATGGCTTGAAGAGGGACGTTGCCGAGTTTGTGGCTCAGTGCTCGTGTTGTCAGCAGGTGAAGGTAGAGCACCAGAGGCCTGGTGGTTTATTGCAGACGATAGAGATCCCAACCTGGAAGTGGGAGGTGATCAACATGGACTTTATCACAGGATTACCTCGCACTCAGAGGAGACATGATTCTATATGGGTTATCGTCGACGGTCGACGAAATCAGCCCACTTTCTTCCGTCGGACGACTTTTTCTGAGGATTATGCGGACTTTACATCCGAGAGATCGTCGATCGCATGGAGTCCCTATTTCGATCATATCGCATGCAGGAGCCCGGGCTTACGCTAACTCGGAGGTCTTTCCGTAAGGGTTTAGGGACGCAGTGAGCACGAGTCTGCATTCCATCCACGCACAGACGGACAGCCGAGCGCACTATCCGCACTTCGAGGATACGCTGCGAGCGTGTTATTGACTCGTGGGTACCGGGAGGATCATTTGCCTCTAGTTGAGTTTGCGTATAATAATAGCTACCACTCCAAAGATAAGATGGCGCCTTATGAGGCCTTGTATGGGAGGAAGTGCGACGCGATTGGGTTTGGTTTATGAGCGGCGTGCGATTAGTGGGACCAGATTTGGTGCAGCAGATGTGGATAATGTGAAGCTTATCCAGAGCGGTTGGCGGCTCGTAGTCGATACGTTATACCGTATTTCGAGTATGTACGTAAGGACGCACGTAGAAAATTTGAACTTGAGAATTAGGCTTGGCCGAATTAACTTTGTTCACAACACCCTGTTAGAGTCGGGTTTTCCGATAAACGCTTTCACACTTTCGTAGGGAATTTCCGCTATGTCATTTTTAATTTTACGGATTTTTCCGAGAGACGAAACATTTTGGACCAACAAGAGGCGACACTTGTCACCCTCTCATTGGTTAGGCTAAAGCGGTGGCGAAAGTGTGGTTAAATTGGTCAAAGGTTGGTAGGATATTTTGTGTGTAGTTGGTTAGGTGCACTTGGCAAGATTCGCCCTACACTTGCCTTGCACTTGGCAAGATCTTGGCCATTGGTTGGCCTTCACTTGGCCTATAAATACCCACCCTTTGAAGACTAATTCATCCATAAATTTGCCTAAGTCTTGAAAGCTCTCCTTCTCCCTCCCTTGTTGAGTTCGGTCGAGGCCTCCCTCAGGTAGAGCACCCTCTGTGGTGCTAGCCGAGTGTACCCCACTAGCCTAGTTGTCTTCGTATAATACCCCCTCTTGTTAGAAATACTCAAAAGTATTGTTATAATGCCCAAATTACCTTAGCCATATACCTTGTAGTATTCTAAGGTTATACCTTACAAAAAGCCCGTAAATACTATTATACTTCCTTCACTACAAAACCGAAACCCTAAGTAAATCTTCACCCGTAGTTGAAGTTATAAGTAGAAGTTGGTTAGAACTTCTAAGGGTTGTTTGGAGCGGCCTGAGCGCACGAGTAGGAGCTAAACCTTGCTCAGAAATCGACATTTAAACTCGGATAATTATGGGCTTATCGAGGTAAATATCTTGTCCCTATTGTAATTGGAAATTACATGTTGTTAGATTATATAGTTGAAGTATACTATATATAGTATCAACGTTGTTATCGCAATGTCTTTTGACTTAAGCCCGAATAATAAGAAACCTTTTCGAAAGAAGAGTCTCGAATCAGATTTACATAGGTATCAGACAGAGACTTGTGTAGCTTTTAGGTGAGGTAGAATTGTGCACGTCCGATTAACGTATAACCCCTGGTTGGCTTGGTAGCCGCCCCGATAGAGGAGGAGATTTACGCCATGTGTGGAGGTCGCCGAATTTTCTCAGAGAATGTTCTACGGGCGGATCTAAATGTTAATGAGCGCCTTGTGGCCTTATAGGTTGAAGTACTACGTGTGGCGCGATCTACTTGGCTTAAAGGAGTAGCCGACACTGGAAGTACTTGGAGCGCTTGCTATTAGTCGATACTGCCGCGAGGTATGTGAACCTCTTCCTATCTCTTCTAGCATGATATGTGTGAACTATGTAGTACGCAGACGCATACGTGCTAAATGTATTTGATTGGTTTAAAACATAAAGTGTTATAACGCTTTATGGGAAGTTGGTTATAACGACTTTATGTTGGTAAGAAAATACTTGTGGTTTTTAAAAGGTAATCGATTTGAACTATAATCGCTTGTTATGTGATAATAAAGAACTTGAAGTATTTCAAAAGATTTTTGAATCATTTTGAAAGAGGAGGTAGTACTTGATTTTTTTAGAAAACTTAAGAGTTATACTAGCTTTATGGAAAGTTAGGTATAACGCTTAAGAATGTTTTAATGATTTTGGAAATCGTAATGTATCGACAAACCATCGCAGTTAATTAAAAGGAAATGTTTTTAATAATTAAGTATTATTAAAACCAAGAGAAACTTCCATCCGCATAGAAGCTAAGATGAGACAAAATGATATTTCCTAGATCATGGTCATTGTAATAAGATTGTTATAAACAAGAATATCCTACTCACATATAAGGCTTATGTTCTCGATTGTTTAAAGGAGAATTATATTCTTAAATGAATAAGACTATGAACTACTAAACCTTTCTAAAAAGGCAAACTTGAACATTGGAAACTAGGCAAACTTGAACATTGGAAATTAGGCAAACTTGAACATTGGAAAAGAATGTGGCTACTTGATTTTACAAAGAGAAGTAATTGATTTACTCTAAAAAGATAATCACTCTATTTTCATATACTACGTATTGTGTGGTTTTGTGAAGTAACGTATCTTTTAAAGATTTAATGTATGAAGTACTTTGGGGATAGGTACCGAACTTGTTAGTAGAAAGTACCTTGTGTGAATAACTTGATTGTATTGGTTTGTGATAGCCTTGTAATACTTTCTTGTTGATTTGATAAGTAAGCATGTTAGGATGCTACGTGTGTTAGTATCTTGTGATTATTGTGTGGGGTCACTTGTTGTGCTTACGTTGTCAAACGTTAAGCCCGTTGTAATCGTTATTGTATCACATACCCTCGACTTATTATACCGAGGGCTTGCCACCCTTGATGCGTCTATACGGCCTATGCGATCCTTGTGACTACGCGAGTGCGGTAGCTCGGGATTGATCATTCCGGTGTTTAGCCCGACGCGGGATTCCTATGCGCGGTCTGTTGAGACTACGCGGTCTTTTGAGACTATGCGGGCCGCGGAGCCTAGGCGGATACCGAGGGTTACCGCCTTCGACGCGGGTATACCTCAGCGATGCGGGACCATGATTCGAGGAATACCTCACGCGGTCCGGGTGACCTATGCGAGTGCGAGAGTTCCAGTGGATAGACGCGCATTGATATTGTGGGCGAAAGGGCCGCCTTCGATTACGGGTGCGGTCAGAAAGACCTGGATACGCCAGTGGTATTTTTGGCATCGGGTCTTAGTAGTCGGCTATGCCTTCGCACTTGCCCCGCACGGTTTTATTGTAATAACTTTGAGGCGTGAGTCCCCGACTTGACACGATCGCTATTTATTGTGAATCGTAGTTTGGTTATCATACATGTCTCCCGCTTTATATAGACTACTATGATTTCATTTACGATTTATTTTCGGCCACATACTTGGTACTGTCAGATCGACCTTCGGGGCCGCGTTCATGCCGCAGTAAAGGTACACCGCCGTTGATCCTCGCCTAGGGTCACGCTCAGCGTTGGGAAAGCTCCGCTTCTCCGAGGCTTATCTCGCATAGTCCGTCGTTGTAGGTATTTACATTCGTGGTATGGCGGCCCCGTCCCGCCATTGTTGTCGTATCATTTCTTAGAGGTCCAGTAATCGCCAAGTGTGGCGGGTTGTAAAAAGGATTAAACTGCTCATTTGTAGGAGTTGTTATTTATATATATGCCGAAAGGCAAGTTTTCCTCGACATCGCTTTGTACTTCATTTGTTTCATGTATGTGTTTTATGTTCGTGATTACTGATGTTGTATCACTAGGGTGCCCGGTAAGGCACCACCACGCCCGCATTCGGTCGTGACAAAAGTGGTATCGAGAGCGCTTAATCCTCTGAAAGTGTCTACGCATCAGATCCAAGAGTTCGATTATCGGTGTCGTGCACCACACCAATAATCGTGAGGCTATAGGATATTTAGGATTGGTTTCTATTTCTTCTCACTCGAGATCGTGCCTTAGAGCCGTGTTGTAAGTTGGACCTCTAACGTATTTCTTTCCACTGCTATGCCTCCGCTGCAGGCAACCCGCCAGAGGCAAGGCAAGGCGAGTCGCGAGCAGAGCAGAGGTTACGTGGCACAGCCCAATTATCACCTTGGGTGGTGCTTCATTCGGGAGTTCTGCGACGCCACTAGCCCCAGCAGAGTTTAGCACGCGGCAGCTCCTATCGCGCCATGATATTTGAACCTTCGCCCACGACCGAACAGAGAATATAGATTTCAAGGAGGCGACCGCATTAACTATGGATTTGACTACCAGAGAGTATACCGATGTACCGCGAGTCTTGATGAATATCAACGAGAAGGTTGTGCAAGAGTAATTCTTCAGTTGGGCTTGAGCATGGCCTGTGTACGGGCTTATGCGCAGCAGGCCGAGAAACGAGATCGACGGGTTAACGGCGACGCAGAAGAGGCCGAGCAGCAGCGTCCTTTGGTAACTTTCGAGGCGAGTCGCCTCACCAAAGATTAGATTATGCGCATCCACCGCGTAAAGGTCCTCCACAGGTTCGGGACGTTCGGTATGCAGGAGTTGGTCGAGCTCCAGAGCTTCCGCTCACAAATACACGGGCGTTCCAGCCATCCGATTCAGCTTTTTTCTCGGTGTTCACAGCGTGGCAGCGCCATCTCGTGGAATGTCGCTTTTAGTTGGTACTTGTTGTACCTATGACCGCCGTGTGGTCCGATGTCGAAAGAGTGTCCTTGCGGGAGGACTTAGCCTTCGTGATCGGTGGGTAGTTCGTCATCTTCCTTAGCTGCGCCTCACGGCAGTTTGATTAGAACGACTAAGGGAGGAAGAAGAGATACAGATAGATCTTTAACTCTCTAAGGTTTAGTATGTGTGATAAGCGAGTATACCTTAAGTGTTTATTCGATAGCATTGTGTAAATGGTGATTAGAAATCTTGGTTAGTTAACCAAGTAAGATTTGGGGATAGAGAAAGTGAGCCTTAGTGTTATACGTAGAGACCTTAGAGGTAAGGCCATCTCGAGTAAAAGATGTATTGTTTATGTTTGACCCTTATAGGAGTGCATAGTGCACGTGAGTTATGTTTGTGGGATTAGTCCCCGAGTAGTGGAATGAAAGAGGTAGTTGAGCTAAGACCGCTAGGTTTTCGTAACGTGATTAGTGAGAGTTTTCCTTCGCGAGCTAGCATTTTGCGCGCTGTCGGGTTGAGGCCACGCCGCGTCAACCCGCCATGTATGGTGGTGGGTCAGGTGGTGGTCCCGCCGAGGTAGGCCACGAGGGTGTTAGGCGAGTTTAGTTAACCAACGCATTTAATTCGTGGACGATTCGACCAGAGTCGGGCCGGCGAGGTCACCGCCTTGTCTTCTAGCAAAGACCGCTTACTCGGCAGCAGGTTACGCGAGATGTTATATCGTAAAGGTTGTAAGGCGTCAGACGAGGTGCCTACCTTCACCTTATGTCGACATCGAGCCTGTGTTTCTACCGCTTTTTCTCGAGGTTTTACCGTGCAAGGTTAGGAACTCAAGTAAGTCTCAGACCACATTCGCCGCCGTTGTTCGATTTCGTGGATAGTTGCGAGAATTGTTGTCTCTGTTGAAGGAGTGTTTAAGCTACCATTTCGTTGTTCGGATGTCGCCTTATGAAGCCTTGTAGGGCGGATGTGAGTCGCGGCCGATTGGTTCGATGTTGGCGTGATTCAGATAGTTGGTTCGTGCTTGTTCCAGCAGACCGTGGATAGAGTAAAGCTTGTCTGTAAGAGGTTCCGCACTCAGAAATCGTATGATAATCGGCGACGACGCTTAGAGTTCAGCCGACGGCCGGTCTTCTTGAAAGTACCACCCCGGTCATGTGACGAGTTTTGGAATACAGAGGGAACTTAGCCCGAGTTACTTTGGGCCTTTGAGTTCATGTGAAGAATAGGCCAGGTTGCCTATATGTTAGCATTTGCCGTCCGACTTAGGAGGCAGTGCGTCCAGTCTTTCGTGTTATGTTCGAGAAGGAAATCGGAGATCCATCCAGAGTATTCCCAGCTAATGATGACCAAGTTGAAGATGATAACCCCGAGTTTTGGATAATCGGGCGATTTAAATGTGGTAAGAGTTCGAATGTACGACAGCTTCAGTGATCGCATGCAGCCCGGTACCATTTGTTGGGTCGCTTGAGAAGGTTAATGCCTCAGGCAAAGTGACAAAAGTGGTATCATTTTGGTGATGTTAGAGGTGTTCCTCGTGGACTTGGATGTAAGCATTTTGCGCAAGTTGTTTCTGTGGCCAGGTGTGGCAGGATTGATTCTCGTAAGCATAGTAGTGAAGACTATACTGGCGCACGTTTGTTTTGAGACTTAGAAGGAACATTCGACGAATGTTTCGCGAGGGAGAATGTTATACCCCGTATTTCCAGAGTATGTACGTAAGGACGTACGTAGAAAATTTGAACTTGAGAATTAGGCTTGGCCGAATTAACTTTGTTCACAACACCCGGTTAGAGTCAGTTTTCGACGAAACGTTTTCACAACTTTCGTAGGGGAATTTCCGGCTATGTCATTTTTAATTTTTACGGATTTTTCCGAGAGACGAACATTTTGGACCAACAAGAGGCGTTACACTTGTCACCCTCTCATTGGTTAGGCTTGGGCTGTAAAGGGTGGCGAAAGTGTGGTTAAATTGGTGGCGGTTGGTAGGATATTTTGTGTGTAGTTGGTTAGGTGCACTTGGCAAGATCTTGCCCTACACTTGCCTTGCACTTGGCAAGATCTCGCCATTGGTTGGCCTTCACTTGGCCTATAAATACCCACCCCTTTGAAGACTAATTCATCCATAAATTTTCCTAAGTCTCAAAGCTCTCCTTCTCCCTCCTCAGGTTGAGTTCGCCGAGGCCTCCCCTCAGGTCGAGAGCACCCCCTCTGTGGTGCTAGCCGAGAGTGTACCCCTAGCCTAGTTGTCTTCGTATAATACTCCCCTCTTGTTAGAAATACTCTCAAAAGTATTGTAATAATTCCCAAATTACATTAGCCATATACCTTGTAGTATTCTAAGTTTATACATTTAAAAAAAGCCCGTAAATACTATTATACTTCCTTCACCACAAAACCGAAACCCTAAGTAAATCTTCACCGTAGTTGAAGTTATAAGTAGAAGTTGGTTAGAACTTCTAAGGGTTGTTTGGAGCGGGCCTGAGCGCACTGAGTAGAGCTAAACCTTGCTCAGAATCCACATTTAAACCCTGGATAATTATGGGCTTATCGAGGTAAATATCTTGTCCCCCTATTGTAATTGGAAATTACATGTTAGATTATATAGTTGAAGTATACTATATATAGTACTGAACGTTGTTATCGGCAATGTCTTTTGACTTAAGCCTGAATAATAAGAAACCTTTTCGAAAGAAGAGTACTGAACTGTATTTACATAGGACTGTATTACAGTAGACTTGTGTAGCTTTTCGGTGAGGTAGAATTGTGCACGTCCGGATTAAACGTATAACCCCCCCCCCCCTGGTTGGCTTGGTAGCCGGCCCCGATAGAGGAGGAGATTTACGCCGCATGTGGGGAGGTGCACGAATTTTCTCGTAGAATGTTCTACGGCGGATCTAAATGTTAATGAGCGCCGGCCTTATAGGTCAAGTACTACGTGTGGCGATCTACTTGGCTCAAGGAGTAGCCGACTTGGAAGTACTTGAGCGCTTTTGCTATTAGTCGATACTGTCGCGAGGTATGTGAACCTCTTCCTATCTCTTCTAGCATGATATGTGTGAACTATGTAGTACGGAGACGCATACATGTGCTAAATGTATTGATTGGGTTAAAACATAAAGTGTTATAACGGCTTTATGGGAAGTTGGTTATAACAGCTTTATGTTGGTAAGAAAATACTTGTGGTTTTTAAAAGGTAACTGATTTGAACTATAACTGGCTTGTTATGTGATAATAAAGAACTTGAAGTATTTCAAAAGATTTTTGAATCATTTTGAAAGAGGAGGTAGTACTTGATTTTTTTAGAAAACTTAAGAGTTATACTAGCTTTATGGAAAGTTAGGTATAACGGCTTAAGAATGTTTTACTGATTTTGGAAATCAGAATGTGTATCGACAAACCACCTGCAGTTAATAAAGGAAATGTTTTTAATAATTAAGTATTATTAAAACCAAGAGAAACTTCCATCCGCATAGAAGCTAAGATGAGACAAAATGATATTTCCTAGATCATGGTCATTAATAAGATTGTTATAAACAAGAATATCCTACTCACATATAAGGCTTATGTTCTCAGATTGTTTAAAGGAGAATTATATTTTTAAATGAATAAGACTATGAACTACGAAACCTTTCTAAAAAGGCAAACTTGAACATTGGAAACTAGGCAAACTTGAACATTGGAAATTAGGCAAACTTGAACATTGGAAAAGAATGTGGCTACTTGATTTTACAAAGAGAAGTAATTGATTTACTCTAAAAAGATAATCACTCTATTTTCATATACTACAGGTATTGTGTGGTTTTGTGAAGTAACGATCTTTTAAAGATTTAATGTATGAAGTACTTTGGGGATAGGTATTCAACTTGTTAGTAGAAAGTACCTTGTGTGAATAACTTGATTGTATTGGTTTGTGATAGCCTTGTAATACTTTCTTGTTGATTTGATAAGTAAGCATGTTAGATGCTACGTGTGTTAGTATCTTGTGATTATTGTGTAAAGGGTCACTTTGTTGTGCTTACGTTGTCAAACGTTAAGCCCGCAGATCGTTATTGTATCACATACCCTCGACTTATTATACCGAGGGCTTGCCACCCTTGATGCGGTCTATACGCCTATGCAGTCCTTGTGACTACGCGGAGCGCAGTAGCTCGGATTGATCATTCCGGTGTTTAGCCCGACGCGGATTCCTACGCGTCCGCTGAGACTACGCGGTCTTTTGAGACTATGCGGCCGCGGAGCCTAGCGGATACCGAGGGTTAGCCGCCGACGCGGGTATACCTCAAAGCGATGCGGGACCATGATTCGAGGAATACCTCACGCGGTCCGCTGGTGACCTACGCGAGTCGCGAGAGTTCCAGTGGATAGACGCGCACATTGATATTGTGGGCGAGTGTCCGCCTTCGATTACGTGGTGCGGTCTAGAAAGACCTCGGATACGCTTTGTGGTATTTTTGGTACCGCTGGTCTTAGTAGTCGGCTATGCCTTCGCACTTGCCCCGCACGGTTTTATTGTAATAACTGGAGGCGTGAGTCCCCGACTTGACATGATCGCTATTTATCAGGAATCGTAGTTCGTTATCATACATGTCTCCGCTTTATATAGACTACTATGATTTCATTTACGATTTATTTTCGCCACATACTGGTACTGCCAGATCGACTCCTTCGGGGCCGCGTTCATGCCGCAGTAAAGGTACACCGCCGTTGATCCTCGCCTTAGGGTCAGCTCATTGTTGGGAAAGCTCCGCTTTCACGGAGGCTTATCTCGTATAGTCCCCGCCGTTGTAGGTATTTACATTCGTGGTATGGCGGCCCCGCCCCGCCATTGTTGTCGTATCATTTCTTAGAGGTCCGTAGTACCGCAAGTGTGTGGTTGTAAAAAGGATTAAACTGCTCATTTGTAGGAGTTGTTATTTATATATATGCCGAAAGGCAAGTTTTCCTCAGACATCGCTTTGTACTTCATTTGTTTCATGTATGTGTTTTATGTTCACGATTACTCGATGTTGTATCACCAGGTGCCCGGTAAGGCACCACCACGCCCAGATTCGGTCGTGACACGACGTAAGTCATACGCAGATCATCGCCGCCAGATCCGGAGTTCGAGGTTGATGATTGGGTTTTCCTAGCGTGTCACCCATGGCGGTGTGATGAGATTCGGAAGAAAGGGAAACTCACCAAGGTATATCGGGCCGATCGATTGTCCGCAGGTAGGCAAGGTTGCCTATGAGTTGATCTGCCGTCCGACCCGGAGGCGAGGCATCCTGTTTCATGTTTCTATCTTGAGGAGATGTATCGGATCCATCTATAGTGCACCGATTGACGATGTCCAGTGATCGAGGGGTTATCGATGGTGAGATTCCCATAGCGATAATCGATCGTCGTGTTAGGCGCCTGCGACCAAGGACGTGGCTTCCACAAAGTCTGCGGGCGAACGAGCTCGAGAGGAGATGACGCGTGGAAATCGGCGAGGACATGAGGCGTAAGTATCTCACCTATTCCCCACACCTCCAGGTAACTCACTTTCCTACTTGTAAATTTTCATTGTCATATATGCCTAAGTGTTGTTTTGTGGCCGTGTGTGGCATTTGCAAACTGTTTAAGTTATGAAGAACCTTATCGTTATCTGTCTTGGGAAGGAACATTCGGGACGAATGTTTCTAAGGAGGGGAGAATGTTATACCCCGTATTTCCAGAGTATGTATGTGAGGGCGTACGTACAAAAGTCTAGCCTTAGTTAGGCACTTTGGACGAAAAATATTTGTGCACAACTCACTAAAAGAATCGTTTTCCGACGAAACATTTTACAAAACTTGCGAAGGGAAAATTACGGCTATGTCATTTCTAATTTTTGCGGATTTTTCCGAGAGACGAAATATTTTGGACCAACGAGAGGGTGACACTTGTCACCCTCAAGTGGACGACAACTTGGGCATAGTTGGCACGTTTTTTGTGCCTTTCCCTTAGTCAAGGAGTTGGTAGGATATTTGTGTAGTAGATGGATAATGGCACTTGCCTAAATCTCCACCTTACACTTGCCTACCACTTGGCTTCATCTTGGCCATTGGTTGGCCTATAAATACCCCCCTTAAGATGAAGAGTTCTTCATCCACAAATCAATTTCCAAGTCTCCAAAATCCCTCCCCTCTCCTTATAGTTCTCGTCCAAAGCTCTCTCCCCCCCCCCCCCCTCTAAAAGAGCCTAGCCGAAACACCCCTCTCCCTCCCCCTTCCTTGAAGTCTCGGCCAAAGTACCCCCCCTTTGGTAGAAATACTCTCCAAGTATTGTTACTATCCCCAAAATACCTTAGCCAATCCCTTATAGTATTTCCAAAGTTATCTCTATACGTAGAGCCTAGAAATACTACCTTATCTCCATTAGTCACTAAACGAAACCCTAAGAGAAACATCATAGTTGGTTGAAGTAGAAAGTAGAAGTGGTATAGAACTTCTAAGGGTTTCTTGGAGCGGATTGGAGCGTACAGACTAGGAGCTAAACCTCGCTCAGGATCGACTTATATCTTGGATAATATTGGGCTTATCGAGGTAAATAACCTTATCCTTCTATTGTAATTAGAGAATACATACTGTAGAAGTATTGAAATAAGTATAAAATACATAGAAGGATATTAAAAGAAGAGTAATGAACTGTAATTACTTAGAAGGGTATTACAGAAAAGAATTGAACTATAATCACATCAGAAGAATTTAAGAAGATTGAATCAGATTTACATGTGATCGTATTTACGTAGACTTGTATGGTTTACCGGGTAGGAAGTGCTGCCCATTTTTCCGTAGAATAGAGAACCTCTGCTTAGAATATCCTACGTAATAGTCTAGACGTTGATAGACGATTTGACTATTATAGGTTGATACTCGCGACATATTCGACTTGGCAGGTGGATTTCGACAAGAAGGTATGTGATTCTTCCTACACTCTTGAGCATGATATTTTAAAGTATATATATAGTACGGTAGACGTACGTGTGTTAACTGAACGTAGCTTTACGGCAATGTCTTTTGACTTAAGCCCGAATAATAAAGATCTTAAAGTCTTTCAAAAGAATTATAAACCAGTTTTGAAAGAAGAAGAATATTTGTTTTTAAAACAAGAAGCTTAAGAGTTATACTAGCTTTATGGGAAGTTAAGTATAACGACTTAAGAAAGATAAAAGGAAAGTTTACTTATGTGTTTATAAAAGACTTATATTGATTTCCTCGAAAGTATAATAAGATGGTTTAATAAGTAGACATGATATGATGCTATGTGTGTTAGTCTTGTAACGCTTTGTATAAGAGGTATTCTTGTTGTGCTTATGTTGTTTAACGATAAGTTATGTTAGTATTATATCACTCACCTCTTGACATGATACGGGTTGTCGCCCTCCGGTAGACTCGGTGATGCAGGACCATGATTCGAGAATACCTCACGCGGGTCCAGGGACCTATGCGAGCTACGAGAGTTCCGTGTTAGTGTGCACTGTATGGTCACGCGGTCATGTGGCTACGCGGACTACGAGTCCAGGGACGATGCCGGGAGTAGCTACCCTCGATGCGAGGAATACCTCACGCGCCTAGGTGGCTTTACGCGACTACGAGAGTCCAGGATTAGGCACGATAATGATACTACGGGCGATTGGCCCGCTCGATCATTCGCACCTAGAAAATACACATTTACCTATTGTTGCTCTTGTTTATGATGTGGCACTATGCGCATACTTTGGTTGTTTCGTGAATATTAGTAAAAATTGGTTTAAAAATGATATGATTTAATTTAAGTACTTTACGCCGCATACTTAGTACACTTGTAATCGACCTCCTGGGCCGCGTTCATGCCGCAAGTAAGGGAAAGCAGGTGCTAGATCCACATCCTTAGGATCTTTTGCTTTGGTGTCAGGAGCTCCATCTTCTCCGGAGGCTCGACTTTTGGGTATGATCTCCCTGTTGTGTAGATAGTTTTGTACATTCAGGGTATGGCGGGGCCTTGTCCCGCTATAGTTGTTTACTTCCTTAGAGGTCTGTAGTCCTATTGTACAGTTGGGATGTAAACTGCCAGATTTTTATATATATATGCCGAAAGGCACCCTTTTCTCAGATAAAATGTGTCTCATTTACAATGGTTTCATGTCTTATGTTTTTATATTCCGCTGATTACTCTGATGTATGACTACTTGGGTGCCCGGGTAAGGCACCAGTCACGGGCCCCGGAACGGGTCGTGACAAAAGTGGTATCAGAGCAGTTAATCCTCGGAAAGTGTCTACAGACCGTATCTAGTAGAGTCTTGATTATCGGTGTGTTGTGCACCACACCAATAATCAGGAGGCTATAGGATATTTAGGATTGGTTTCCATTCTTCTCACTCTGAGATCGTGCCTTAGAGCTGTGTTATAAGTTGGACCCCTCTAACGTATTCCTTTCTCAGAATGCTTATACCTCCACGTAAGGCAACCCGCCCGTAATGGCAAGGCACCGAGGGAGACGCTAGTAGACACCGAGTCACGAGGCTCGTGCCCGATCTATACCTGAGACGGCGAGTTCCACGACGCCGCCGGCCCCAGCAGGGTTTAGGGCCGCAGCAGTGGCTGATGAGACCCCAGTACCTGCACCTCCAGTCCCACAGCCTGGAGCAGATGAGATGGGTTACAGAGAGATGGCCCAGTTACTGGCCAGGATCGTGGCCAGACATGAGGATAGGCTGGATGCAGCAGTTCCAGCAAAGAAGCACGTGGTTCACCCGAGATCGCATGGGCGGCTACGGGATTTTCTGAGTTGTAGCCCGCCAGAGTTCTACGGGTCGAGGCCTGAGGATGATCCGCAGGAGTTCATCCGTCAGTTGCAGAGGATCATGCGAGTGATCAAGGCTTCAGAGACCGAGTCCGTGGTCTTCAGCTCACATAGGCTGCGTGATACCGCAGTCGATTGGTTTGATTCGTGGGAGTTATCTCGGGGAGAGCACGCGTCCCCAGCTACTTGGGACGAGTTCTCGGAGGCCTTTCTCACTCACTTCTTGCCTCCACAGATGAGGAGGGCACGGGCCGACAGATTTTTGTTGCTGAGACAGAGAGGACGCACAGTTAGGGAGTACAACGTTGAGTTTGATTCGTTGGCTCGATATGTCCCTGCGTTGGTAGCAGATATGGAGGACAGGGTGCATCGCTACGTCACCGGGCTAGATGATTATATGGCCGAGTCTTGTGCGGGTGTGGCTCTTCACCGTGCATGGACATTACTCAGATGCAGCTCACGACCGGGATGCGAGAGCGTAGAGGCCGACGGTTGACAGACAGCGCAGAAAAGACCAGGGCAGTGGTCTTTTGGTAGCTATCGGGTGGGCGGCCTCGAAGAATCTAGATTTGCACCACGCCACCAGAGCACTCGCCTCGCCTTCAAAGACCCAGAGTATTCGGGGGCAGGTCAGGGCCCCAGGACTTCGGACTTCCAGGGTAGCAGAGGTGCTAACCGATCGAGACCACCCCCCCTCAGTGTGGCCGATGCGGTAGATCCCATCTCGGGAGTTGTGGTCCTACTTCAGGAGGTTGCTACACTTGTGGCCAGCAGGGCCACTTTGCGAGAGACTGTCCGACTAGGAGCAGCGCGAGTGGTAGGGGTCAGCTTACAGGTTCTTTCGACGGGTCTTCTTCGTCTCCTACAGTTACTCGCCCCGGAGGGAAAGGTACTTGTTATACCCCGTATTTCCAGAGTATGTACGTAAGGATGTACGTAGAAAAGTTTGGGCTTTAAAGTTAGGCATAGGTTTGATTTTTGTGCACAACACCCGGTTAGAGTCGTTTTGACTAAACGCTTTTGCATAACTTCATGCGAAGGAAAATTCGGCTATGTCATTTTTAATTTTGCGGATTTTTCCGAGAGACGAAGCATGTTGGACCAACGAGAGGCGCCACTTGGCACCCTCTCATTGGCGAAGTTGTGGGCGGTCAAGTGGGCGATTTCAAGATAAGGTTTGGCAAGATATTTGTGAGGGTTTTGGGAGTAGGACTAGGGGCACTTGGGCACATCTTGGCCCTCCACTTGCCCCCACTTGGCTAGATCTTGGCCCTTGGTTTCTATAAATACCCTCCCTTTGATAAGTTTTCTTCATCCACTCACTCCTCAAGTCTTGAAAGCCCTCCTTTCGTGAGGCCCCTTGGCCGAGAGTAGCACCCCCCCTCCTTGTGGTGTGGCCGAGACCCACCCCCCCTTCTTTTAGGGTTAAGTCGTGGGGGTACCCCCCCATTGCCTTGTTGTTCTCGTAGAATACCCCCCCACCTTGGTAGAAATACTCTCCAAGTATTGTTGCTACCAAAATACCTTAGCCGGATACCTTGTAGTATTCCAAAGATATCTCTATACGTAGAGCCCGGAAATACTACCTTATGTCCTTTTGTCTCAAATCAAACCCTAAGGAAAATCTCCATAGTTGGTTGGAGTATTAAGAAGAAGTTGCGTAGAACTTCAGGGGTTGTTGGAGCGGGTTGAGCACCGGAGTAGAGCTAAACGTTGCTCGTGATCGACTTTATACTTGGATAATTTTGGGCTTATCGAGGTAAATATTCTTGTCCCCTTGTTGTAATTGGAAATTACATGTTGCATGATTATATAGTTGAAGTATACTATATATAGATCTGAACATAGCTTTGCGGCAATGTCTTTTGACTTAAGCCTGAATAAAGAAGAGAATCGAATCAGAATTAATTACATGTATCAGACATGAGACTTGTGTGGTATTATCACAGAGTAGAATTGTATACGTCCGGTTAGACGATAAACCCCTGGTTGGCTTGCAGCCGCCTCGATTGAGAGGAGATTTACGCCCATGCGGGGAGGTCGCCGAATTTTCTGTAGAATATGGAACCGAGTGTTTAGAAGTTAATAGACGGTTGTGGCCTATATAGGTGGAAGTACTACGAGTAGCGTATTCTACTTGATGAGTGGAAAAGGCTAGCAGGGATACAGTACTGTGGAGCGTATTGCTTATTGTCGATAATCGTCGCGAGGTATGTGAACCTCTTCCTATCCTTTCTAGCATGATGTTTTGTAAACTATGTAGTATGGTAGACGTACATGTGCTAAATGAGTTTGGTTGATTCAAAACATAGGGTGTTATAATAGCTTTATGGGAAGTTAGTTATAACGACTCTATGTAAGTAACAGAATGGTTTATTTATTGTAGAAGTTAAGAGACTTGATCTTGAAAGATAAGAGACTTAACCTAATTGACTTGATATGTAACATTTTGCTAAAAATGTTGTAAAACCTCATTCGCGAGTAATGAGTACTTGATTTTAAAAGAATAATGTTTCTTGATTTGGAAATGAGAATAAGTATCGAACAAACCACAAAGGCGCTTAATAAAGGGAAATGTATTGACTAATCCAGATTATTAAAACCAAGAGAAACCTCCATCTGCATAGAAGCTAAGATGAGACAAAATGATATTACATTTCCTAGATCATGGCTGTTGTTATAAGATTGTTATAAACAAGAATAACCTACTCACATATAAGGTATATGTTTCTCAAATTGTTTTAAAGGAGATTTATATTATTAAGTGATTAATACTATGAACTACAAAACCTTTCGAAAATGAGAAAAGAAACTTGAGTAATTGAAATTAGGAAAACTTGAACGTTTGGAAAAAAAGGTTGTTACTTAATTTTACAAAGAGTAGTGTTTTGAATTACTTAAAATGTTAGTCACTCTATTTTTATACTACGGGTATTGTGTGACTTTTGTGAAAGGGACGGATCTTTAAAGATTTAATGTATGAAGTACTTTGGGGATAAAAACCCGAACTTGTTAACATAAAGAAGAAAGTACCTTGTGTGAATAACTTGATTGTATTGGTTTGTGATATCCTTGTAATACCTTCTTGTTGATTTGATAAGTAAAAATATTAGGATGCTACGTGTGTTAGTATTTTGTTATGTTTGTGTAAAGGGGTTTCCCTTGTTGTGCTTATGTTGTTTAACGGTAAGCCGTTATGCTAGTATTACATCACTCACCTCTTGACATGTTTCCGGGGGTTGCCGCCTCCGACGCGGGTAGACTCAGTGGTCTGTGACCTATGATTCGAGAATACCTTATGCGGTCCGTGTGGCCTATGCGAGCTACGAGAGTTCGGTGTTAGTGTGCGCCTTTATGGTCACGCGGTCATGTGGCCACGCGATCGCGAGTCCGTGACGCCGCCGGGAGAACTACCCTCGATGCGGGAATACCTCATACACGCCATTGGAGTGGCCTACGCGAGTCGCGGAAGTTCGAGTGGCTAGACGCACATTAGATATCATCGCGGCGAGTGGCCAGCTTTGATCATGTGACGGTCTAGACAGATCTCATGATACAGTTTATGACCTTGCTTGTACTGTGGGTTTTAGTAGTCGACTATGCCTTCGTACTTACCCCGTATGGTTTTATGATGACACGGGTGGGACACGTGTTCATGTGTATTCCTTGGTGTCGTTATATCATGATCGCCAAGATGGCGGAAGGTATTCCACGCATGATTGATGTTGTGGCGTGAGACCCATTGTTATATTTGAGTGATGACTTTGAGGCGTGAGTCCCCGACTTGACATGATCGCTATTTATCAGGAATCGTAGTTTGGTTATCATACATGTCTCTCCCGCTTTATATAGACTACTATGATTTCATTTACGATATCTTCGGGCCACATACTTGGTACCATTGTATCGACCTCGCCGGGTGCGCTCATGCCGCAGTTGAGGTACACCGCCGTTGATCCTAAGCTCTCGTGGTCACGTCAGCTTTGGGAAGCTCCGTTTCTCGAGGCTTATCGCCGTATAGTCCCCGCCGTGGTAGGTGCTACATTCGTGGGGTATGGCGGGCCCCGTCCCGCCATTGTTGTCATGTCACTCTTAGAGGTCCTGTAGTAATGTTGTGGCAGATTTGTAAGTGGGATGTAATCGCTCGATTTAAGTTTTCATATATACATGCCGAAAGGCAATTTTTCTCGATTATTATTTCATACTTCATGTTATTTCATGTTATTGTTTTATATTCCGCTGACACTCGATGTTGTATCACTAGGGTGCCCGGTAGGCAAAGATCACGCCCGGTTCGGTCGTGACAAAAGTGGTATCGAGCGATTAATCCTGAAAGTGTCTACGCATCGTATCCAAGAAGTTCGATTATCGGTGTGTTGAGCACCACACCAATAATCAGGAGGCTATAGGATATTTAGGATTGGTTTCCATTCTTCTCACTCTGAGATCGTGCCTTAGAGCTGTGTTGTAAGTTGGACCCTCTAACGTATTCCTTTCCCTTACCGTTATGCCTCCGCGCAGGGCAAACTCGCCCAGAGGGCAAGGCCGGCGGAGTCGCGAGTAGAGTTTAGAGGGTTACGAGGGCACAGGCCCAATCATCACCTGGGGTGGTATTTCATTCGGGGAGTTATGCTACGTCACCAGCCCCAGCAGAGTTTAGCACAATGGCAGCGCTTCATCGCGACCATGATATTTGAACCTTCGCCCACGACGAAACATAGAATATAGATTGCAAAGAGGCGACCCTGTTACTAGCTATGGATTTGGCTACCAGAGAGTATACCGATGTACCGCGAGTCTTGATGACTATCTAAGAGAGGGTTGTGCAAGAGTAATTCTTCAGTTAGGCTTGAGCATGGCCTGTGTACGGGCTTATGCGCAGCCAAGAAACGTAGAGATCGACGGGTTAACCAAGGACAGCAGAGAGGACCAGAACAGCAAAGTCCTTTGGTAACTTTCGAGGCGAATCACCTCACCAATAGCTTTAGATATGCACATCCACCATGCAGAGGCCCTCCACTGTGGTTCGGGACGCTCGGGTATGCAGAGTTGGTCGAGCTCCGAGCTTCCGCTCACGCTACACGTAGGTTCCAGCCAGCCGGATTCAGTTTTGCCCCAGTGTTCACAATATGACATGCATCATCCCGGGGAATGTCGTCTTTAGTTGGTACTTGTTTTACCTGCGGCCGTCAGGGCCATGTGTCGAAAGGATGTCCTAGTAGGAGGACTCAGGCTTCAGGATCGGTGGGTAGGTCGTCATCTTCCCTGACTATGCGCCCTACGGGGCAGGTTTGATTAGAACGACTTAGGGGAGTGAAGCAGTTGATACATGTATATCCTTAACCCTCTAGAGATTAGTACGTGTAAGATGAGTATATCTTAAGTATTATGTTCAGATAACATAAGTGGAAATTGTGATTAGATATCATGGTTAGTTAACCGAGTAAGATTGGGGATAAGAGAAAGTATGAGCCTTAGAGTTTTATACGTAGAGAGAGACCTTAGAGGTAAGGCCATCTCGAGTAAAAAATGTATTTTATTTATGTGTTTTGACCCTTATCGGATTGCATAGTGCACGTGAGATATGTTTGTGTGATAAGTCCCTGAGTAGTGTGGAAGGAAAGAGGGTAGTTGAGCTAAGAAGACCGCTAGGTTTTCGTAACGTGGATTAGAGAGATTGTTCCAGATCGGGGAGCAAGTGTTGTACGCGAGAGTGGGTCGGGTTGAGGCCATGCCGCGGGTCAACCCGCGACTGCTTTTATGCGGGGTCGGGCCAGGTGGTCCCGCCAGGTGGTAGGGTCACGAGAGTGTTAGGCCCAAGATTAGTTAACCAACGTACGAGTTCGTAGATGCGTTCGACCAGTAGCCGGGCCGATGGGGTCAGCCCATCGTGTCTTCACCAGACCGCACTTGGCAGTGATGTTATATCAGAAAGGTTGTAAGGCTGCACGGGGTGACTACCTTCACCTTATGACAGACAGTGGAGCCCAGGGTACAGCTGTTTCTTTTTCTGGAAGTTTTACCAGGCATGGTTAGGAACTCAGGTGAGTCTCAGAATCGCATTCGCCCTCGGGCCAGTGTTTGGATTTCAGGGGTACTTGTGAGGATTGTTGTCTCCTGTTGAGGGAGTGTTTAAACTACCATTTCAGTGTTCGGATGTCACCTTATGAAGCCTTAGGGGCGGAAGTGTAAGTTGTCGGTCGATTGGTTCGATGTTGGCAAGGTTCAGATTGTTGGTTCATACCGGTTTCAGCAGAATATGGCTGGGGTGTGACGAGTTTTGGAAGGCAGAGGAAACTTAGCCTGAGGTAGTTGGAGCCTTTTCAGATCATGTGAAGAATAGGCCAGGTTGCCTATAGTTAGCATTGCCTTCCGACTTAGGAGGCAGTACGTCCAGTCTTTCGTGTTGTTATGTTCGGGAAAGTATCGGAGATCCATCCAGAGTATTCCCAGTTAATGATGACCAAGTTAGAGATAGTAACCCAGAGATTTCGGAAACGGAAGCAGTAAAAGAAATGTTGGTAAGTTATGAGAAAGAGTTCGAGTGTACGAGAAGGGTACGACGCGTTAGGGAAGAAGCGAGCATGTATTGCGAGCATAAATGTGATCATTTCGTTGGTAAAGAGTAGGTGCGAAGGGAGTATCTTTTAGACCCCGGGTGGGAGATTTTGTGATGTTAGAGGTGATTCCTCGTGGACTTGGATGTAAGTATTTGCGCAGGTGTTTCTATGGCCAGGTGTGGCAGGATTGTTTTCGTAAGTATAGCAGTGAAGACTATACTGGCGCATGTTTTTTTTTTGAGACTTAGAAGGAACATTCGGGACGAATGTTTCTAAGGAGGGGAGAATGTTATACCCCGTATTTCCAGAGTATGTACGTAGAAAAGTTTGGGCTTTAAAGTTAGGCATAGGTTTGATTTTTGTGCACAACACCCGGTTAGAGTCGTTTTTCGACGAAACGTTTTGCATAACTTGCGAAGGGAAAATTCCGGCTATGTCATTTTAAATTTTTGCGGATTTTTCCGAGAGACGAAGCATGTTGGACCAACGAGAGGGCGCCACTTGGCACCCTCTCATTGGCGGAAGTTGTGGGCGGTCAAGTGGACGATTTCAAGATAAGGTTTGGCAAGATATTTGTGAGGGTTTTAAGGAGTAGGGACTAGGGGGCACTTGGGCACATCTTGTCCCTCCACTTGCCCCCCACTTGGATAGATTTTGGCCCTTGGTTTCCCTATAAATACCCCTCCCTTTGATAAGTTTTATTCATCCACTCCTCACTCCCTCAAGTCTTGAAAGCCCCTCCCCTTTTCGTGAGGCCCCCCTTGGCCGAGAGTAGCACCCCCCCTTCCTTGTGGTGTGGCCGAGATCCACCCCCCCTTCCTTTAGGGTTAAGCCGTGGGGGTACCCCCCCTTGCCTTGTTGTTCTCGTAGAATACCCCCCCACCTTGGTAGAAATACTCTCCAAGTATTGTTGCTACCAAAATACCTTAGTCGTATACCTTGTAGTATTCCAAAGATATCTCTATACGTAGAGCCCGGAAATACTACCTTATGTCCTTTTTGTCTCAAACTGAAACCCTAAGGAAAATCTCCATAGTTGGTTGGAGTATTAAGAAGAAGTTGCGTAGAACTTCTAGGGGTTGTTTGGAGCGGGTTGGAGCACCGAGGTGAGCTAAACGTTGCTCAGGATCGACTTTATATTTGGATAATTTTGGGCTTATCGAGGTAAATATTCATGTCCCCTTGTTGTAATTGGAAATTACATGTTGTATGATTATATAGTTGAAGTATACTATATATAGATCTGAACATAGCTTTGCGGCAATGTCTTTTGACTTAAGCCTGAATAAAGAAGAGAATCGAATCAGTAATTACATAGATCAGACATGAGACTTGTGTGGTATTACTGCGTAGTAGAATTGTATACGTCCGGTTAGACGTATAAACCCCCCCTGGTTGGCTTGGTAGCCGACCTCGATTGAGGAGGAGATTTACGCTGTTGCGGGGGCGGGGAGGTGCTGCCGAATTTTCTATAGAATATGGAACCGAGTGTTTAGAAGTTAATAGACGGTTGTGGCCTATATAGGTGGAAGTACTACGAGTAGCGTATTCTACTTGATGAGTGGAAAAGGCTAGATGGGATACAGTACTGTGGAGCGTATTGCTTATTGTCGATAATCGTCGCGAGGTATGTGAACCTCTTCCTATCCTTTCTAGCATGATGTTTTGTAAACTATGTAGTACGGTAGACGTACATGTGCTAAATGAGTTTGGTTGATTCAAAACATAGGGTGTTATAATAGCTTTATGGGAAGTTAGTTATAACGACTCTATGTAAGTAACAGAATGGTTTATTTATTGTAGAAGTTAAGAGACTTGATCTTGAAAGATAAGAGACTTAACCTAATTGACTTGATATGTAACATTTTGCTAAAAATGTTGTAAAACCTCATTCGCGAGTAATGAGTACTTGATTTTAAAAGAATAATGTTTTACTGATTTCGGAAATGAGAATAAGTATCGAACAAACCACAGCAGCGCTAATAAAGGGAAATGTATTGACTAATCCAGTATTATTAAAACCAGTAGAAACCTCCATCTGCATAGAAGCTAAGATGAGACAAAATGATATTACATTTCCTAGATCATGGCTGCTGTTATAAGATTGTTATAAACAAGAATAACCTACTCACATATAAGGTATATGTTTCTCAAATTGTTTTAAAGGAGATTTATATTATTAAGTGATTAATACTATGAACTACAAAACCTTTCGAAAATGAGAAACTTGAGTAATTGAAATTAGGCAAACTTGAACGTTTGGAAAAGAAGGTTGTTACTTGATTTTACAAAGAGTAGTGTTTTGAATTACTTAAAAAGTTAGTCACTCTATTTTTATACTACGGGTATTGTGTGACTTTTGTGAAAGGGACGGATCTTTAAAGATTTAATGTATGAAGTACTTTGGGGATAAAAACCCGAACTTGTTAACATAAAGAAGAAAGTACCTTGTGTGAATAACTTGATTGTATTGGTTTGTGATAGCCTTGTAATACCTTCTTGTTGATTTGATAAGTAAACATATTAGGATGCTACGTGTGTTAGTATTTTGTTATGTTTGTGTAAAGGGGTTTCCCTTGTTGTGCTTATGTTGTTTAACTGCAGTCGCTTATGCTAGTATTACATCACTCACCTCTTGACATGTTTAGGGGTTGTCGCCTCCGACGCGGGGTAGACTCAGCGGTCCGTGACCTATGATTCGAGAATACCTTATGCTGGTGCGTGTGGCCTATGCGAGCTACGAGTTCCGTGTTAGTGCGCGCCTTTATGGTCATGCGGTCTATGTGGCCACGCGGATCGCGAGTCCAGACGCCGCCGGGAGTAGCTACCTCGATGCGGGAATACCTCTTGCGGGCCATCGAGTGGCCTATGCGCGAGTCGGAAGTTCCGTGGCTAGACGCGACATTAGATATCGCGAGCGAGTGGCCAAGATTGATCATGTGACGGCCTCAGACAGATCTCATGATACGATTTATGACCTTGCTTGTACCGTGGTTTTAGTAGTCGCCATGCCTTCGCACTTACCCCGTATGGTTTTATGATGACACGTGGGACCCGTGTTCATGTGTATTCCTTGGTGTCGCTATATCATGATCGCCGGTGAGGAAGGTATTCCACGCATGATTGATGTTGTGGGCGTGAGACCCATTGTTATATTTGAGTGATGACTTTGAGCGTGAGTCCTCGACTTGACATGATCGCTTATTTATCAGGAATCGTAGTTTGGTTATCATACATGTCTCCCGCTTTATATAGACTACTATGATTTCATTTACGTGATCTTCGGGCCACATACTTGGTACTGTTATCGACCTCCCGGGGCCGCGTCACGCCGCGAGTTGAGGTACACCCGATCGTTGATCCTAAGCTCTCGTGGTCACGTCACTTTTGGGAAGCTCCGCTTTCTCGAGGCTTATCGCCGTATAGTCCCCTGTCGTAGTAGGTGCTTACATTCAGGGGTATGGCGGGGCCCTGTCCCGCCATTGTTGTCATGTCACTCTTAGAGGTCTGTAGTACTGTTGTGGGCAGAGTTGTAATTGGGATGTAACTGTTCGGATTTAAGTTTTCATATATACATGCCGAAGGGCAATTTTTCTCAGATTATTATTTCATACTTCATGTTATTTCATGTTATTGTTTTATATTCCGCTGATTACTTTGATGTTGTATCACTAGGGTTCCCGGGGTAAGGCACGATCCACGCCCGGGTTCGGTCGTTCTGATGCACATGGGCCAGCCAGGTCACGGCAGAGGTCGTGGCGCTGGTCGATTCTAGCGGTCCTCGAACCGCATTTATGCCTTGTCCACCGGGCAGATCGTGAGGCCTCACCGATGTCGCCACGGTACCTTATCGCTCCGGATTCGATGTGTATGCCTTGATAGATCCGGGTTCTACTCTGTCCTATATATCTCCCCTTAAACTGGTTGTATTTACAAATGGCTTTAAATACTTTGATTTTACTTCAGTACTTTATAGTTTCACATACTTAGTACTGTTATCGACCTCCTTCTGGCGTTGCTCATGCCGCAGGTAAGGGCAAGCAGGTGCTAGATCCACATCCTTAGGATCTCTTTGCTTTGGTGTCAGGAGCTCCATCTTCTCCGGAGGCTCGACTTTTGGGTATGATCTCCCTGTTATTGTATATAGTTTTGTACATTCAGGGTATGGCGGGGCCCTGTCCCGCCATAGTTGTTTATCTTCTTAGAGGTCTGTAGTCCTATTGTACAGTTGGGATGTAACTGCAAAACTATGTTTATATATATATGCCGAAAGGCGACATTTCTCACATAAAACTGTGTCTCATTTACAATGGTTTCATGTCTTATGTTTTTATATTCCGCTGATTACTCTGATGTATGACTACTTGGGTGCCCGGATAAGGCACCAGTCACGGGCCCCGGAACGGGTCGTGACATTTATTTCTTTTTGAGTTGTATGTATGTTCCGCTACTATTCTCTGATGTATACCTGTAAGGGGTGCCCAGGTAGGGCACCAGTCGCCGGCCCGGGTTCGGGTCGTGACAAAAGTGGTATCAGAGCAGTTAGTCCTCGAAAAGTGTCTACAGACCGTTTCTAGTAGAGTCTTGGTTATCGGTGTGTTGTGCACCACATCTATAACCAGGAGGTTGCAGGACATTTTGGATTGGTTTCCATTCTTCTCACTCTGAGATCGTGCGATAGCCATGCTGTTAGTGGTCGTCTCTCCCTAACGAGTTATGTTGATTGCTATGGGAAAGGCAAAGATGATATTCATCACACGCCCAAACCCGGCCCGGATCGTGCCTTACCGGGCACCTTAGTGATACAACATCGAGTAATCAATGAACATAAAAACATAACATGAGACAAAGTATATAAAACAATAATCAGGAAAACTTGCCTTTCGGCATATATAAACAATCTTTTAAAGAGAACGCTTTAATCTTTTTTACAAACCCCGCCTACAACAAGATTACTGCACTTAAGATTTGCAACAACTATGACGACAGGGCCCCGCCATACCCACGAATGCAAATACCTACAACGACAGTGGACTATACCACCGACAAGCTTCCGAGAAACGGAGCTTTCCCAAATGCCGAATCGTGACCCTATGGCGAGGATCATCGATCGTGTACCTTTTCTGCGGCATGAACGCAGCCCCGGCGAGGTCAAGACAACATGTACCAAGTATGTGAAATCAGAAAGTAACATCAGAATCAAATCATAGTAGTCTATATAAAGGGAGACATGTATGATAACCAAACTACGATTCACAACAACTAAGCAAATATGTCAAGTCGTGACTCACGCCTCAAAGTCATCACAATAAGACCGTGACGGTAAGTGCGAAGGCATAGCCGACTACTAAGACCCCGCACCACAAATGCCACAAATCAGTATCACGAGGTCTCTCTAGACCGCACCACAGATCGGCCGCCATCGCCCGCAGATCAATGTGCGGCGTCTATTCCTCGAACTCTCGCAGCTCCGCATAGGTCACACACGCACCGCATAAGGTATTCCTCGAATCTCGGTCCTAGACCACCCGAGGTATACCCCGCATCGAAGCGACCTAACCCTCGGTATCCGCCCCGACTTCCGCACTCGCATAACCCTCAGGACCGCATAGTCCTCGAGACCGCATAGGAATCCCGCATCAGCTAAACACCCGAATGATCGGTCAATCTCGAGCATACCGCGGCTCCGCATAGTCTCAAGGACCGTGATAGCCGATAGACCAGCATCAAGGGTGGCAAGCCCTGTGATACACGATCGGGGTAGGTGATATAATAACGATAAATGGACTTACCTTTTAACAATGTAAGCACAGCAAGAATGACCCCCTTACATAACAATCACAAGATACTAACACAAGTAGCATCCTAACATGTTTACTTATCAAATCAACAAGAAAGTATTACAAGGCTATCACAAACCAATACAATCAAGTTGTTCACACAAGGTACTTTCTACTAACAAGTTCGAGTATCTAACCCCAACGTACTTCATACATTAAATCTTTAAAAGATCCGTTCCTATCACATAAGTCACACAATAAAAATAGAGTGACTGTCTTTTTAAGTAAACCAAAACACTTACCTTTGTAAAATCAAGTAACAACATTATTTTCCAAACGTCCAAGTTTGCCTAATTTCAAATGTTCCAGCTTTCTTATTTTAAAAGGTTTCGTAGTTCATAGTCTTATTCATTCAAGAATATAACTTTTTATTAACCAATTGAGAAACATAAGCCTTATGTAAGTAGGTTATTCTTATTTATAACAATCTTATTACGAATGACCATGATCTAGGAAATATCATTTTGTCTTATCTTAGCTTCTGCGGATGGAAGTTTCTACTGGTTTTAATCATACTTAATTATTCAAAACATTTCCTTTGTTAACGCCGCATGGTTTGTCGATACACATCCCGATTTCCAAAATCAAGAAACATTCTTAAGCCGTTATACCTAACTTCCCATAAAGCTAGTATAACTCTTAAGTTTTCAAAAATACATTACTACACATATTCTTTCAAAATGATTTATAAACCTTTTGAAATACTTCAAGTTCTTCATTAACACATAACAAGTCGCTTATAATCAACCGATTACCTTTCAAAACCACAACCCATTTTCTTACCTACATAAAGTTATAACCAACTTCCCATAAAGCCGTTATAACACTTTATGTTTTACAACAATCAAACACATGTACGCCTACCGTACTACATAGTTCACACATATCATGCTAGGAGAGATAGGAAGAGGTTCACATACCTCGCGACGAGTATCGACTAATAGCAAAACGCCCAAACGATCGGCTACTCCTAAGCCAAGTGGATCATTCCACACGTAGCACTTCAACCTATAAGGCCACGCGCGCTTATTAACATCAGAGAACATTCTACGTAAAATTCGGCAAGAAGACCTCCCCGCCACAGCGCAAATCTCCTCCTCTAACGAGGCCGGCTACCAAGCCAACCAGGGGGGGGGTTATACATCTAACCCGAACGGGTACAATTCTACTATACCGTAATACTACACAAGTCTACTGTAATACAGTCCTATGTAAAAACAGTTCAGTTCAGTTCCTTATTCTTCAGGCTTAAGTCAAAAGACATTGCCAACAACTACGTTCAGTTCTATATATAGTATACTTCAACTATATATTCTAACAACATGTAATATCCAATTACAATAGGGGGACAAGATAATTACCTCGATAAGCCCATAATTATCCGAGTTTAAAGTCGATCCTTAGCAATGTTTCGCTCCTACACCGGGTGCTCCGTCCCGCTCCAAACAACCCTTAGAAGTTCTAACCAACTTCTACAAAGCACTCCAACTAACCATGGAGATTTTCCTTAGGGTTTCGGTTTTGTGACTGACGGGAAGTATGATAGTATTTCTGGGCTTTTCGTATAGATATAACCTTAGAATACTACAAGGTATAAGGCTAAGGTATTTGGGCATTATAACAATACTTTTGAGAGTATTTCTCAACCAAGGGGGGGGTACCCCACGAGAACACCCCAAGGTAGGGGGGGTGCTCTCGGCCGAAGGGCCTACTAGGAAGGGGAGAGGGTGCTCTCGGCCACAAGGCCACATGAACGGGGGAGGGGAGGCTCTTGGACGAGAGTCAACAAGAGGGAGGAGAGGGGTTCTCAAGACTTAGAGATTTGAGGGATGACGACCTCTGCACAGGGAGGGGGGTATTTATAGGGTAAGCAAAGGCCAACCAAGGGCCAAGATCTAGCCAAGTGCTATGCAAGTGTAGGGCCAAGATGTGCCCAAGTGCCCCTAGTCCCTACTCCACAAATCCTCACAAAATATCTCACCAACTTGACCCTTCAAACGCCCGAGGTGGCCGTCCAACTCCACCAACTCGAGGTGACAAGTGTCGCCTCTCGTTGGTCCAAAACATTTCATCTCTCGGAAAATCCGCAAAAATAAGAAAAGACATAGCCGGAATTTTCCCGCAAGTTATGTAAAACGCTTCGTAAAAACGACTTAATTCGGCACTGTGCTCAAATGTCATTCTACCAAGCCACCAGGGGGTGACACGTGTCACCCTCCTAATGGCCCAAAATAAAACATCTTCCAAAATATCCACAATGGCCAAAATCTCAAAACAAAGTGGGCCCCACAAAACAGTAAATTTCACCCGTGGGCCCCACGTGACCATTTCCGAAAATAAAATTCCATAATTCTCTAATATTCCAGGAAGTCCGAATACCAAATCTGGGAATCCAATTCCCATTAACGAACCTTTTTCCTTTACAAAAACCGGAAACTTTTCCGTGGAAAAATCACCTCTTTCCTCCTTTCCAATCTTTCTGTCGTATTCTCGTACGTACGTCCTCGCATACCTACCCTGGAACTACGGGGTATAACAGTTACACCCCGGAATTCCAGGATATGTTTAGAAGAACATACGTAAGAACTTAAAAGTGTTAAGATTTGAGACTAGTAAAAATTTATCGGAATTATGAAAATGTCGGAAAACGAAATTGTTACACCCCGTAAGTCCAGGACATGTATAAGAGAATGTGCGTAAGGAATCAAGACTTGGAAATTGGTACGAAAGGAAGAATTGTTTTTCCGACGGAAAATCTTCCGAACGTCGGAAAGGAAAAATGTTCGTTGTTGAGAATTGGATTCTCAAAATGCATTATTTGAAGAGTATGGAACTCTTAACCTTATGGAAATTTATTTTTACGGATTTGGTCATGTGGGGCCCACCCGAGGAATTTTACATTTTTGTGGGGCCCACGAGGTTTACGGAATTTTATGGACGAATGAGAGGGCGACACGTGGCACCCCCCACATGTGGTCTTGGTCGAATTAGTAAGGGGTAAAATGGTCATTGACCATCTTGGAAGATAAGTCTTCAAAGCTTGATATATTTGTCACGACCCGACCCCGGGTCACGGCTGGTGCCCTACCTGGGCACCCAGTTCAGGTATACATCAGAGAATAGCAGCGGAACATACACAACATAAACACATGTGTAACAATAAAACATCCCAGGCTAGCCGATAAGGCCGCCTTCCAATATATATAACAAAATCAAAAGTACAACTGTACAACATCAGTTCTTACAGCCCAACCACATATGTGAATACTGCACTTAGGAATAATAGCGTGGCGGACAGGCTCGCCATACCCCTGAATGTACATAAATCTACAACACCAGGGAAAAGACTGTACCAAAAGAGACAAGCCTCCGGATAAATGGAGCTTCTGAAGTCTGATAAGTGATCCTAGGAATGAGGATCCACCACCTGCTTACCCTTTCCTGCGGCATGAACGCAGCCCCCGAGGAAGGGGGTCAGTACACAATATGTACCAAGTATGTAAAACTGGAAAATACTGTAATTACATCATAAGTCTAAATCAAAGCCGGAGACATGTATGATAGTCAAATTACAGTACACTGTGCCTTACTAACAATGAGAGTAAAATAGGGGTATACTTACAACGAAAAATAGGATTGAAATCCTACTCCTGGGGCTATTTCACCCGCATAGGTCCAGTGGACCCGCGTGAGGTATTCCTCGCGTGGACTATTTCACCCGCATAAGCCCTTACGGACTCGCATGAGGTATTCCTCGCATAGGCTGGACCCGCCCGCATGGGACTATTTCACCCGCATAAGCCCTTACAGACTCGCATGAGGTATTCCTCGCATCGTGGGTAGCAAATCCACGGAAATATGCAATGCCACAATCCCGGGGAATGACCCCGCAACGAATAATATATCACTAGCACAAATCCGGCTATCACACATAACATAAGCACTACCGGCTTATCATACAATATATAAGCAAGTTAAGAAATCCCCTAACTTCTTACTATTCTTGTTTATATACACTCTCATTTTAGTTTACCTAAGGCACTAACATGTCTTTTATAAAAATCCGGGAATTTAACCCAAGTACTACGTACTTCTACTCTTTAAAACAAATGACTCTTTTTAATAGGAAACTTCCAAGATACTATTAATCGTAGTATCAAGTCCAAATTACATTTCAAGGTAAGTCACAACACTCTTAGAAATAAAGTTAAGTTTCTAAATCAAGTGACTCCTTTTCTTATAAAACCTTAGGCAATTGATGCCTTAAAATCGAATTGCCTTCCATAAATCAAGTCATTTATCTTTCCATAAAGTCAATATAACCAACTCCCCATAAAGTCGTTATATTCACTTTATACCTTAGTCAAATACAATTTCCTATCCAAGGGACTTATACGTTTAAAACGAAACAAGTATCACATACTTTAAAACTCTTCAAGTCCCTTAACTTTAATAAAACTTTAAGACATCCTTAATATTTTCAAAGAAGTGAGTTAATCTCCTAACTCACCCGACTTGGCATTTCATAAAGCTAGTAAAGAATGTCAAAGTCTTGTATGTCTACCGTACTATATACGTGAAACTAGTCATGCTCAAAAGATAGGAAAAGTTCTACATACCTTGCCGGGTCAAACCACTTGCCAAGTACAAAGTCCCGCCCGTAGTATGTCAACCTATAATATTCACAATACGTCTATTAAAGCCTTTCTTCAAACGTAGAATATTATAAGTGTCAAGTCGCTAAATTCTACGGAAAATCGGACAGCACCTCCTTTGTTTTTACTAACTTTGCCACCTTTTTCAAGGCCGAATACAATAACCAAACACGCCACATTTAAGGCTTGATCCTAGTGAAACTCATCTTAGCCACCCATTTGTTTAAGTCTAGACCCTCCAATGTGTTATAAATACATACTAGTAGCAAGACAAGGTCTTGAAGACTTAGAAAAATTTCACAAACACATTGTGCTAGCATATGTGCTCTCGGGTTTGGGCTATTTCCAACAAGAAAATTTTATACTTTTGATCCATTAGCCACAAGACTTAAACCCAAGGTTCCTAAGAGTGTTGTAAGTGTTATACCCCGTATTTCCAGAGTATGTACGTGAGCGCGTACGTATTATAATTTGAGCCTTAAAGTAAGCTAGTTTCGAAATTTGTACACAACACCCGATTAGAGTCGTTTTTCGACGAAACGTTTCCACAGCTTTCGTAGGGAAAATTCCGGCTATGTCATTTTTAATTTTTGCGGATTTTTCCGAGAGACGTAACATTTTGGACCAACGAGAGGGTGACACTTGTCACCCTCAAGTGGCTTGTTGGACGGACGAAATGGGCAAGGATTGGCACGTTTTTTGTGTTGAATTGTGGTCAAGGGTTAGGTAGGATATTTTGTGTAGATGGATAAGGTTGCACATGGCTTAATCTTGGCCTTACACTTGCTATGCACTTGTCTTCATCTTGGCCATTGGTTGGCCTTCACTTGACCTATAAATACCCCCTTAGTTGATGAACTTTCTTCATCCAAAACTTGAGCAATCTAACTAAGTCTCAAAATACTCCCTCCCTCTTACTTACTTTCGTCCGCCACACTACCCCCCCCCCCCCCTTGAGAAGCCTTGGCCGAGAGGTCTACCCCCCCCCCCCTAGCCTAGTTGTTTTCGTATAATACCCCTTGTTGTGGTATAGAAATACTCTCCTAGTATTGTTATAATGCCCAAAATACTTTAGCCAAATACCTTGTAGTACTTTCCAAAGTACCTTTTTACAAAAGCCAGTAAAATACTATTATACTTTCCTCACCACTAAAACGAAACCCTAAGTAAATCTTCACCCGTAGTTGAAGTTATAAGTAGAAGTTGGTTAGAACTTCTAAGGGTTGTTTGAGCTGGCCTGAGCGCCTGAGTAGAGCTAAACCTCGCTCAGATCGACATATAAACTCGGATAATTTTGGGCTTATCGAGGTAAACATTCTTGACCTTACATTGTAATTGGAAATTACATGTTGTAGGAGTATATAGTTAAGTATACTATATATAGAACTGAACATAGTTGTGCGGCAATGTCTTTTGACTTAAGCTCGATAATACTTACTTGCAATGTCTTGCGACTTAAGCCCAATTTTAAGAAGGAATCGAATCAGAATTACATAGGATGTATTCTGAGACTTGTGTAGCATTACCGTGTAGTAGAATTGTACACGCCCGGTTAGACGTGTTAGCCCCCCGGTTGGCTTGGTAGCCTACCTCGATAGAGAGGAGATTTACGTTGTTGGGGAGGTGTCGCCAATTTTCTAGAGAATATTCTACGCCGATCTAAAGATATTAATAGGCGCTTTGTGGCCTCTATAGGTTGTAGTACTACGTGTGGAGTGATCCGCTTGATCGAGAGTGTAGCCGACGGTTTGAGGTACTTGGAGCGCTTTTGCTATTAGTCGATAATCGTCGCGAGGTATGTGAACCTCTTCCTATCTCTTCTAGCATGATATGTGTGAACTATGTAGTACGGTAGACGATACGTGCTAAATGTATTTGATTGGTTTAAACATAAAGTGTTATAACGGCTTTATGGGAAGTCGGTTATAACGACTTTATGTGGATAAGCAAATACCGTGGTTTCTAAAAGGTAACCGATTTGAATAATAAGCGCTTGATATGTGTTAATAAAGAACTTGAAGTATTTCAAAATATTTATGAATCGCTTTGAAAGAATGAGTAGTACTTGGTTTTGAAAGCTTAAGAGTTATACTAGCTTTATGGAAGTTAGGTATAACGCTTAAGAATGTTTTATCGATTTCGAAATCGAATGTGTATCGACAAACCACCGCAGCGTTAATAAAAGGAAAATGTATTGACTAATGAAGTATTATTAAAACAGAGAAACCTCCATCTGCATAGAAGCTAAGATGAGACAAAATGATATTACATTTCCTAGATCATGGCTGCTTAATAAGATTGATTATAAACAAGAATAACCTACTCACTTATAAGACATAGGTTTCTCAAAACGTTTAAAGGAGAATTATGTTTTAAAGGATTTAAAATTATGAACTACGAAACCTTTTTCTAAAATGAGAAACTTGAGCATTCGAAATTAGGCAAACTTGAACGTTTGGAAAATAAGGTTGTTACTTGAATTTACAAAGGAAAGCATTTTGGTTTACTTAACAATGTTAGTCACTCAAATTTATACTACGGGTATCGGGTGACCTTTGTAAAAGAAATGGATCTTAAAAGGAATTTAACGGACGTAGTACTTTAAGGTTAAAATCCGGACTTCGACATAAAATGAAAGTACCTTGAGTCGTGTGTAACTTGCTTATGCTTGTTGTTATGAAACTTGACCATGATACGTGTGATAGCCTTGTTGTGCAAGTACTGTGTTCTACTCGACTACCGGGTCATCCGGGAATGTATTTCACTCGACTACCGGGTCATCCGGGAATGTATTTCACTTGATTACCGGGTCATCCGGGAATGTATTTCACTTGATTACCGGGTCATCCGGGAATGTATTTCACTCGACTACCGGGTCATCCGGGAATGTATTTCACTTGATTACCGGGTCATCCGGGAATGTATTTCACTCGACTACCGGGTCATCCGGGAATGTATTTCACTTGACTAGGGTCATCCGAATGTATTTCACTTGATTACACGGCTCATCCGGAATGTATATCACTTGACTACGGCTCATCCGGAATGTATTTCACCGACTACCGGTTCATCCGGAATGTATTCCACACGCTTCTATATTGGGTCCATAAGATGGGCCGAGACACATTATACGTATCACATGATTTGTACCTAGATCGCTGGTGAGGAAGAAGTTCCACGGTCATGAGGGATGACTTTGAGGGCGTGAGTCACTGACTTGACATGACTGCTTCTATGTTGTGAACTTTAGTTTGGTTATCATACATGTCTCCTGCTTTATATAGACTATTATGATTTCATTTACTGATTTACGATTTCACATACTTGGTACTGTTATCGACCTCCTTCGGCCGCGTCACGCCGCAGTAGAAGTACATCGGTTGCCGATCCCCGCTTTTAGGATCACCTTTCAGCGTATTGAAGCTCTTCCTTGGAGGCTTATCTTTGGTATGTTACCCGATGTGCAGAGGTTCTTGTGCATTCGTGGTATGGCGGGCCCCGTCCGTCCATAGTTGTTGTAAAAAAAATCTTAGAAGTCTGTAGCACTGTTGTGGGCAGGGTTGTAAGGATTGTAACTGTTCAAACGTTTATATATATATGTTGAAAGGCAACTGTTTTGGTTGGCCTGTTTATTTATAATATCTCTCATTTCATGATTATGTTTTATTTCCGCTGATTTTCTCCGATGTTGTATCACTAGGGTGCCCGGGGTAAGGCACCAGTCACGGGCCCGGATTCGCGGGTGGTGACAAAGTGGTATCAGAGCAGTTAGTCCTCAGAAAGTGTCTACAGACCGTGTCTAGTAGAGTCTTGATTATCGGTGTGTTATGCACCACATCTATAATCAGGAGGCTATAGGACATTTAGGGTTGGTTTCCATTCTTCTTATTCTGAGATCGTGCCTTAGAGCTGTGTGATAAGATTGGACCCCTCTGACATACTTCGTTTTTACCAGTTATGCCTCCGCGTAAGGCAACCCGCCTGGCGGCAAGGCAGCGAGGAGCCGCGAGTAGAGCGGCGCAGAGACCACACACGAGCCTCGATCCGCACCGGAGCAGAGGAGATGAGTTACAAGGAGTGGCCCGCGAATGGCCGGGTTGTGGCCGACTTGAGGATAGGCCGGACGCAGCAGCCCAAGAGCACCGATGGTTCACCCTAGATCGAGATAGTTCGAGGCTACGGATTTTCTCGAGTCAGAGTCGCGAGTTTTATGGGTCGAGGCACGAGGATGATCCGCAGGAGTTCATCCGACGCCATTCTGATCACGAGAGTGATCAAGGCATCGGAGACCGAGTCGGTGGTCCTAGGTTCGCATCGGCCGCGTGATACCGCACCACCGTTTGATTCGTGAGCTGTCCCGGGAGAGCATGCACTTCGGCTTTATGGGACGAGTTCTCGAGGCCTTTCTTGCACATTTCTTGCCTCCCCAGATGAGGAGGGCTCGGGCCGACAGATTTTTGGTGTTGCGCGAATCCGCGACGGTTCGAGTACAATGTGGAGTTCGACTCATTGGCGTGACGTCCGCGTTGGTAGCTAGTATGGAGGATCGAGTGCACCGATATGTTACTGTGGCTCGATGATCACCTAGCCGAGAGTTGTTCGGTGTAGATCTTCACCGGCATGGACATTGCGCGCACGCAGCGTATGCACTTGGATGTGAGGAGCGGATAAATCGGCGAATGACCGTGGTCGAAGAGGGCCGAGCAGGGTCCTTTGGTGACTTTCGAGGCGGACCGCCTCAGCAGCAGGCCAGTTATGCGCCTCCACCAGTACAGAGTGGTCCTCCACAGCCTTCGGGACCTTTGGGATATTCAGGAGCAGGTCAGGGCTCCCAGGTTTCAGATTTTCAGGGGAGTAGGAGTGCTCGCCGGATGAGGTTGCCCTTGTCTCAGTGTGGCCGTTGTGGAAAACTTCATAAGGGAGAGTGTCGTACTGACTTGGGAGATTGTTATTCTTGCGGCCAACAGGGCCATCTGGCAAGAGACTGTCCGACCAGGGGTAGCGCTGGTAGGATAGCACAGACTACTAGAGCAGTTGCGGGTTCTACACCTTCCATAGCCAGGCAGGATGTTCAGACACGTACAGCCCCGGTAGAGGTCGCGGTGGAAGTTCCCAGCTTTAGCGGTCCTTTGAACCGCCTATTTTCAGGTATATCCTTAACCCTCTAGAGTTTTGTATGTATTGATGTTATGATGATGTGTTTAGTGTTATGTTCGGATAGCCTTGTGCTAAAATGTGATTTAGAAACCTGGTTGGTAAAAAGGGAAAGCTCAGGGTGAGAAAGTGATGAACCTTAGAATATTACTGAGACCTTAGATGTAAGGCCATCTTGAGTACAAGATTTCATGGGGATCTTTGTCGATGTGTAAGTATGCGTGGTGTAATTGTGGAAAATTTCCTTGGGTGGTGTAAATGGAAGTGGTAGCTTTCATGACTGATAGGTAAGATTGTTCGGATCGAAAACGAGAGTCGACGCGTGAGGCTCGGGTTGAGGGCGTGTTGCGTGTCAACCCGTAGCCGAATGAGGTGGGTCGATCGATGTGGTCCCGCCAGGTGGTAGGGTCACGAGGGTGCTAGGCCCAAGTTTAGATGACCGTCGTATGAGTTCGTGGTTATGTTCGACCAGAAGCGGATCGTGAAGGCCGGGAATGGCCTTAGAGAGAAGTGAAGCTAGTAAGATGACCAAGTTTGGAGGTGGTGACTCCAAAGTTTTGGGGATCAGAGCGATGGCGATCAAGTGTGGTACGTATACTAGAATAGTTCAGGTGTTCGAGAAGGGCGCGACGAGTAAGGAAGGAAGAGAACGTGTGTTATTTCGTGGCCAGGTGTGGCGTTGGCAACTTGTTAGAAGAACTTCATCGTTATCCGTCTTGAGAAGGAACATTCGGGACGAATGTTTCTAGCGAGGAGAATGTTATACCCCGTATTTCCAGAGTATGTACGTGAAGGCGTACGTATAAGAATTTGAGCCTTAAGATTAGGCAAGGTTCGAAATTGGGCACAAGTGCCGAAAAGAGTCGTTTTCCGACGAAACGTTTCCACAGCTTACGTAGGGAAAATTCCGGCTATGTCATTAATAATTTTTGCGGATTTT
This sequence comes from Przewalskia tangutica, assembly GCA_029844215.1. Classification (NCBI taxonomy): domain Eukaryota; kingdom Viridiplantae; phylum Streptophyta; class Magnoliopsida; order Solanales; family Solanaceae; genus Przewalskia; species Przewalskia tangutica. The sequence continues at coordinate 39,218,563 of CM056725.1, read as the reverse complement.
TCCGAGAGACGAAACATTTTGGACCAACGGGAGGGTGACAAGTGTCACCCTCACATTGGAAGCAAGTGGACGACAAAGCTAGACCATTGTCACGTTTTTTGTGTTGAAATTTTGGTCAAGGGTTAGGTAGGATATTTTGTGTAGATGGATAAGGTAGCACATGGCTAAATCTTGGCCTTACACTTTCTATGCACTTGTCTTCATCTTGGCCATTGGTTGGCCTTCACTTGACCTATAAATACCCCTCTAAGTTGAAGACTTTCTTCATCCTCACTTGAGCAATCTATCTAAGTCTCAAAATACTCCCTCCCTCTTGTTCTTTCGTCCACCACACCCCCCTCCCCCTTTGAGAAGGCCCTTTGGCCGAGAGATTCCCCCTCCCCCTTTGTAGTGGTTAGCCGTGGGGTACCCCTCCTAGCCTAGTTGTTTTCGTATAATACCCCTTGTTGTGGTATAGAAATACTCTCCTAGTATTGTTATAATGTCCAAATACCTTGGCCCAAATACCTTGTAGTTTTCCCAAGGTTACACTTATACAAAAGCCCAGAAAATACTATTATACTTCCTTTAGCCACTAAACAAAACCCTAAGGAAATCTTCATTAATAGTTGAAGTAATTGAGTAGAAGTTGGTTAGAACTTCTAAGGGTTGTTTGGAGCGGGTTGGAGCGCACGGAGTAGGAGCTAAACCTTGCTCAGGATCGACATATAAACTCGGATAATTTTGGGCTTATCGAGGTAAACACTCTTGACCTTCTATTGTAATTGGAAATTACATGTTGTAGGAATATATAGTTGAAGTATACTATATATAGAACTGAACATTATAATTGTGTGGCAATGTCTTTTGACTTAAGCCTGAATTTTAAAAAAGAGAACTGAATTGTAATTACATAGATCAGACATGAGACTTGTGTAGCATTCATGTAGTAGAATTGTACACGTCCGGTTAGATGCAAACCCCACTGGTTGGCTTGGTAGCCTACCGATAGAGAGAGAGATTTACGCTGGGAGTGGGGAGGTGTCTAGAATTTTACGTAATATTCTACATTGAGATCTAAGATATTAATAGCGCCTTGTGGCCTCTATAGGTTGAAATATCGTGTGGCGTGGTCTACTGGCTTAAGGTGTAGCCGACGGTTTGAGGTACTGAGCGCTTTTGCTATTAGTCGATAATCGTCGCGAGGTATGTGAACCTCTCCCTATCTTTTCTAGCATGATATGTGTGTAACTATGTAGTATGTAGACGTACATGTGCTAAATGTATTTGATTGGTTTAAAACATAAAGTGTTATAACAGCTTTATGGGAAGTTGGTTATAACAGCTTTATGTAGGTAAGGAAATGATTTGTTGTTTTAAAAAGGTAACTGATTTGACTTATAACTGACTTGTTGTGTAATAGTAAAGAATCTTGAAGTATTTCAAAAGAATGCTGAATCATCTTTAACAGAAGAGTAATACTTGGTTTTGAAAACATAAGAGTTATACTAGCTTTATGGGAAGTTAGGTATAACGTCTTAAGAGAGAATGGTTTTACTGATTTTTAGAAGTTAAGAGACTTAATCTTAAAAGATAAGAGACTTGACTTGATATGGATGTTAGTGTGAAACCTCATTCGTGAGTAATGAGTACCTGATTGTAAAAGGAATAATGTTTTACTGATTCGGAAATCAGAATAAGTATCGAACAAACCAACGCAGCTAATAAAGGAAAATGTAATGACTAATGAAGTATTATTAAAACCAAGAGAAACCTCCATCCGCATAAGCTAAGATGAGACAAAATGAGATTACATTTTCTAGATCATGGCTGCTCAATAAGATTGATTATGAACAAGAATAACCTACTCGCCTAGGGCATATGTTACTCAATTGTTTTAAAAAGAGATTAAGACATTGAACTATGAAACTTTTCTAAAAAGAGACTGGCGTAATTGAAATTAGGCAAACTGGAACTTTAGGGTAAAGAAAGGCATTGTGTTGTCTTAAAATGGTTTAAAACATAAAGTGTTATAACAGCCTTATGGGAAGTTGGTTATAACGACTTTATGAAAACAAAGAAGGGTTTTTATCATGGTTTTAATGTGGTAACTTGACTTTAAAAGAGAAGTGTTTTGGTCTAAAAAGGCATGGTATTTCCTTAATTTGGTTTTAAAAAGGATAGTATGGAAGTTGTTTTGGTTTACTTAAAAGATATAAGTCACTCTATTTTATGCTACGTATCGGGTGACTTTTATAAAAGGGAATGGATCTTTAAAAGGAACTTAACGTACGTAGTACTTTAGGATTAAAACCCGGACTTTGACATAAAATGAAAGTACCTTGAGTTGTGGATAACTTGCCTATGCTTGTTGTTGTGTAACTTGCCTATGCTTTTTGTTGTGTAACTTGCCTATGCTTGTTGTGATAGCCTTTGTTATGCAAGAATTGTGTTCTATATTACCGCTGCCTCTCGATGGAGGCGGTTGACTTATTGAGGACTTACTTGACGCACTGCAAGATGGACGGAAAATTTCACGGGTATGCTCGATGATAGTGTTATTCCATGGACTAGCTCTCCATGAGGTTTCTTCGTTCGCCTTGTACCAGTGGTCGTTTGCCAGATTGCCCCGCCTCGTGGCTGATTCGCCTTAGTACTGTAGTTAGCCCTCGACTTGCCCCGCTCGTAGTGGCGAAGTCTCGTGATCTGACGCTGGTACCGGTGGTCACCGACTTGCCCGGCCACCACGTGACCGCCTTGGTATCCGTAGTCGGCCGCACTTGCCCCGTCGCCTTCGTGGTTTGGTTGTATTGTATTGTTATTACGGCTTTGGCATCGGTAGGACTTGGTGTTCAGTGTACTTCTTGATGTTATCATATCATAGATCGCCAGCCGGCGAAGGTATTCCACGCACGACATCGATGTTGTGGCGTGAGACCCATAATTATATTTGAGTAAATGACCCGGAGGGCGTGAGACCCTGACTTGATATAACTGTTATATGTGTGTACTGTAGTTTGGTTATCATACATGTCTCCTGCTTTATATAGACTATTATGATTTCATTTACCATATTCTGATTTCACATACTTAGTTCCTCAGATCTTGACCTCCTTCGAAGTGCGTTCACGCCGCAGTAAGTACATCGGTTGTCGATCCCCGCTTTTAGGATCACCTTTCAGCGTATTGGGAAGCTCCGTTCATTCGGAGGCTTATCTTTGGTATGTGACCCTGATGTCTGTAGGTTCTTGTACATTCGTGGTATGGCGGGCCCCGTCCGTCATAGTTGTTGTAAAAATCTTAGAGGTCTTTAGCACTGTTGTGGGCAGGGTTGTAAGGATTGTAACTGTTCAAACGTTTATATATATATGTTGAAAGGCAACTGTTTTGGTTGGCCTGTTTATTTATAATATCTCTCATTTCATGATTATGTTTTATTTCCGCTGATTTTCTCTGATGTTGTATCACTAGGGTGCCCGGGGTAAGGCACCAGTCACGGGCCCGGATTCGCGGGTCGTGACAAGGAGGAAATTTTGCAATTGTTTTTCAAAATTCACAATACTTCAACCCAAGGTTCCTAAGGGTATTGTAAGGATATCTCAATAGAAAGATCCCGGAAAAACTACGTTTTCACATTAGTCGCAAGGCGAAAACCTAAGGAGTTCTTCCACTTTGAAGTTGGAACTTGAAGATGAGTTCTTCATAAGCTTCTAAGGGTTGCTTGGAGTGGATTGGAACATCGAAAAGAGGAGCTAGAGTTGCTAAGGATCGACTTGTATCTTGGATTATATTTGGGCTAAGTGAGGTAATAATCTTCGTCTTACTATTATAATTAAATATTCCATGTTATGATAAGTTAGAAATGAGCATGTGATATATGTTATGAATATTGATAAGTGTTATGGGATTTTAGAAGCTCAAATCCGAAATGACATGTTGAGCCATTGGAAATTGAAATACAATTTGGTCGTTAATTAGAATTGTCGCATGTTACCTACTTGAAGAGTGTAGTAGTTATAATCGATTGCGGCTTGATATCATGTTATACTAAACAACTTGGATTGAAAAGGAATTGTAAAGAAGACTTTGTGTTGTTATACCTCATTGCCGAAATGACATAGTATGTTGGATTAGTTTGATATCAATTGTGGGGCGGAATTTTACACGTCTTGTAGGCGTGTAATCCCCTTTGTATTGATGAATTGTTGAGCCTTAAATGTGGCGTTTGGTTATTGAATTCGGGCCTTGAAAAAGGTGGAAAAGTATGTAGAAACAAAGGAAGTGTTGTCCGATTTTCCGTAGAATTTAGTGACTTTGCACTTAGAATATTCTACGCTGAAACTAGAAGTTAATAAACGTATTATGGTCATTATAGGTTGACATACTACGTACGACATATTGGACTTAGCAAGTGGATTGAACCGAAAAGGTATGTGGAACTTTCTTATCTCTTGAGCATGAATAGTTGTAAATGTATAGTACGGTAGACGTACGAGATTTTTGACAATCTAATCCGTTTGATATCCTTGGCTTATTTTAAGAATGTCCAAGTTGGTTGAGTTAGGGACTTAACTCACTTCTTTAAGAATATTAAGGATATCTTAGTTCCTAAAAGTTAAGAGACTTAAAGTATTTTGAAAGTATTTGATACTTGGTTTTGAAAGTATAAGTCTCTTGGATATAAAGAAGAAGGTATTTGTCTAAAGTATAAAGCTAGTATAACGACTTTATGGGAAGTTGGTTATAATAGCTTTATGGAAAGTTAAAAAGAGTGGTTTACTCTAAGTAATGTAAGTATGATAAATGACTTGAAATAATGAAAGGCAAATTGATTTTAAGGCATCAATTGCTTAAGGTTTTAAAAGAAAGAAGTCACTTGAGTTAGAAGCCTATAAATGTATTTCTAAAAGGTATTGTGACTTGTCTTGAAAAGTAGATATGACTTGATACTACGGTTATTAGTATCTTGGAAGTTTTATATGAAAAAAAGTCATTTTAAAAGAATAGAAGTACGTAGTACTTTGGGTTAAATTCCAGGATTTTATAATGATATGTTAGTGCCTTAAGTAAACTAAAATGAGAGTGTATATGAATAAGGCTAATAAGAAGTTAGAGGAATTTCTTAACTTGCTTATGTTATGTATGATAAGTCGGTAGTGCTTATGTTATGTATGATAAGTCGGTAGTGCTTATGTTATGTATGATAAGTCGGTGGTGCTTATGTTATGTATGATAGCCGGTTGTGCTAGTTTATGTTATTCTTACGGGGTAAAGCCCCGGGTTACTACTAATTCCATGGATTTGCTACCCATGATGCCAGTGCGGCGTTTGTACTCATTGCGGGCCCATCGGGCCTAAGCGGGTGAAATAGTCCTGTGCGGGTGAAATAGTCGTCCTATGTGAGGAATACCTGATGTAGGTCCACACCTATGCGGGCGGATACAGCCTATGCGAGGAAGTTACCTCATTGCGGGTCCACAGGACCTATGCGGGTGAAATAGTCCCAGGAGTAGGATTGCTTAATGACATACGGGCGGGTGGCCCTACTTTGATCATGAGCCTCCTATTTCTATGCAGTAAAGTATACTCTTGTTTAATCTCATTGTTAGTAAGGCACAGTGTACTGTTATTTGAGTTATCATACATGTCTCCAGCTTTATTTTAGACTTATGATTTTACTACAGGACTTTCAGTTTCACATATTTGGTACATGTTGTATTGACCTCCTTTGGGGGGGCTGCGTTCATGCCGCAGGTAGAGTATACAGGTTGTTGATTCTCACATTTAGGATTGGTTTCCATTCTTCTCACTCTAAGATCGTGTCTTAGAGTTGTGTTATAAGTTGGACCCCTCTGACGTATTTCGTTTTTACCAGTTATGCCTCCACGCAAGGCAATCAGTGGCCTGGCGGCAAGCGTGAGCAGAGGAGGCTGCGAGTAGAGCGATGGCTCACGAGACCACGGTACCAGAGCCTCCACTCCCACCACCTGCAGCAGAGGAGATGGGTAACAACGAGATGGCCCGATTTTTGGCCGTGATGGCCGCATACGAGGATAGGTTGGACGCAGTTAGCCCAAAGAAGCACCCGTGGTTCACCCGAGATCGGATAGTTTGAGGCTACGGGACTTTCTGAGTTGTAGCCCGCCAGAGTTCTACGGGTCGAGGCCTGAGGATGATCCGCAGGAGTTCATCCGACAGTTACAGCGAATCATGAGAGTGATCAGGGCTTCGGAGACCGAGTCAGTAGTCTTAGGTTCACATTGGCTGCGAGATACTGCAGTCGACTGGTTTGATTAGTGGGAGCTGTCCCGGGGTGAGCATGCACTTCCAGCAGTATGGGACGAGTTCTCAGAGTAATTCCTCACTCACTTCTTGCCTCCGCAGATGAGGAGGGCACGCCGCCGATGATCTTTGAGACAGAGAGGGCGTACGGTTCGGGAGTACAACGTGGAGTTCGACTCGTTGGCTCGATATGTCCCTGCTTTAGTGGCAGACATGGAGGACAGAGTACACCGCTACGTCACCGGGCTCGATGACTACTTGGCAGAGGCTTGTTCGGGTGTAGCTCTTCAGCCGGGCATGGACATTGCCCGCATGCAGGCTTATGCACTTGGATGTGAGGAGCGGAGAGGTCGACGGAATGACCGAGATCAGCAGAAGAGGGCCAGAACAGCAGGGTCCTTTGGTGACTTTCGAGGCGGACCGCCTCAAGAAGAAAGTTAGCATGCACCTTCGCCAGTACAGAGTGGTCCTCCACAGTCTTCAGGGCTTCCAGGATATTCAGGAGCAGGTCAGGGCTCCAAGGGTTCAGGTTTTCGGGGGAGTTGGGGTGCTGGCCAGATGAAGCCACCCCGACCTCGGTGCGGTCAATGTGGTAGACCCCATTTTGGGGAGTGTCGTGCTGCCAAGGGAGCCTGTTATATTTGCGGCCGTCAGGGCCATTTTGCGAGGAACTGTCCGACCAGGGGTAGCACGGATGTTACGACTCAGCCTTCAGGATCAGTGGCTGGTTCATCACCTTCACTAGCTATGCTACGCAGGCGTGATCGTGATTAGAGTAAAGCGGTAGTTACAGGTATATCCTTAACCCTCTAGAGATTTGTATGCGTGATATGATGATTTTATGATTGAGTGTTATTTTTGGATAGCATTATGTAAAATTGTGATCTAGAGAGCATGGTTAGTTGAAAAGGTAAGCTTAGGGATAGGGAAATTATAAGCCGTAGAATATTATAACAAGTTGAGACCTTAGATGTAAGGTCGTCTTAAGTAAAAGATTTTACGGTTGGTCTTTGTCAAGCAATGGTATGCGTGAAATATATTGTGGGATGATTCCTTGGGTTTTGTAAGATGAAAGTGGTAGCTTTCAGGACTTGAATAGGTAAGATTGTTCCAGATCGGGGAACAAGAGTCTGGTGCGATTATGGGTCGGGTTGAGGACCATTCGCGGGTCAACCCGTAGCCCGGAATAAGGTGGGGTCAGTTCGAAGTGGTCCCGCCAGGTGGTAGGATCACGAGGGTGCAAGGCCCAAGTTTAGGTAACCACTGTATGAGTTCGTGGACGTGTTCGACCAGAATCGGATCGTGAAGGCCGGGAATGGCCTTGAAGAAATTCGAGGCTAGTAAGATGTCACGCCCCGAACCCCGGGCCCATGACTGGTGCCCTACCTGGGCACCATTCTACCTTAACAGCTAAGCAAACTGCGGAAATTAAATAACACCTCTTTTTTTTTTAAAAAAAAAAACCAACATACGTGCAACGGCAAAGCCGGCAAGGCTGCCATACTATATATAAACAAAATACACTACACTGTACATGAGTCCAATCCCACATATGAATACAGACCTCTAAGAGTTATACTGAACTATGACGGGACAAGGCCCCGCTGCATTCGTGAATCGCATACAAAAGCACAGCATCGAAAGAACTTATACCAAAAAGATAAACTCCTGAACATAAGGAGCTATCCAAAAACTCTGAGCAGGGTCCTACACCTGCAGATCACCAAACTGCGTACCTAAACTGCAGATGAACGCAGCCCAAGGAGGTCAAGACGAAGAATGTACCAAGTATGTGAAACGGTAATCTTGTAATGAAATCATAACGTCTAAACAAACAGAGACATGTATGATAGCCAACCTACGATATAATACATAAGTTAGCCATATCAAGTCGTGGACGATACCCTCAAGTCATTTCTAAAATATAACCACGGGTCTACGCCATAATATCAATCATGCGTGGAATCCTTCCTCACCGCGATCCATGATATAATATAACACCAATAGGCATACATGAACACCAAGTCCCACCGTGTCCTAAAATCAGACGCCAAGTAGGAAGACGAGCAGGTGGTAAAGCACGGGGTATAATGTCTTGGGGGTTTACCCCTCATTTATACTCTTACCCTGGAGAAGGTGGTATAGTGTCTTGGGGGTTTACCCCTCACTTATACTCTTACCCTATCTCGACCGACCATCAAACAAAACAAGCAGGGGATATAATGTCTTGGGGGTTTACCCCTCACTTATACTCTTACCCTATCTCGACCGACCATCAAACAAAACAAGCAGAGGGTATAATGTCTTGGGGGTTCACCCCTCATTTATACTCTTACCCTGGAGAAGGTGGTATAGCGTCTTTGTGGTTTACCCCTCACTTATACTCTTACCCTATCTCGACCGCCCGTCAAACAACACCTAAGCAATACCAGGTCTTTTGTAAAAATCCGGGAATTTAACCCAAGTACTACAAATAACGGAAGCATACCCGTGGAATCCCACATCACTGTCGGTACGTCCAAGTACTTACAACAAGACCGCCGCCCCTCCAACCGAGAGTCGCGACAACGTAATAAAACATAATACTTGCACTCAAAGGCTATCACCAGCACATATAGGCAATTCTTAATTAAACGAGCCAAAGTACTTAGCAAGGCACACTTAGAATAATTCTCAATTAATCAAGCCAAAGTACTTATCAAGGCACACTTTAGAATAATTCTCATTTAACAAGCCAAAGTACTTATCAAGGCACACTTTAGAATAATTCTCATTTAACAAGCCAAAGTACTTATCAAGGCACACTTTAGAATAATTCTCAATTAATCAAGCCAAAGTACTTATCAAGGCACAAATAGAATAATTCTCATTTAACAAGTCAAAGTACTTATCAAGGCACAAATAGAATAATTCTCATTTAACAAGCCAGAGTACTTATCAGGGCACAAATAGAATAATTCTCATTTAACAAGCCAAAGTACTTCGTACGTACATTCTTTTTAAAAGACTCCTTTTTATGTAAAATCCCAAGATACTAACACCCGTAGTATCAAGGTGTGTCTATTTTTCAACGTAAGTTACTACACTTTTAGAAAACTCATTTCAAAGCTTGAAATCAAGTAACTTCAAATTTTCACAATCAAGGCAACTCATGCCCATTAATCAAAATAGACAACTTTCTAAACCTTCCATAAAGCCGTTATAACCAACTTCCCATAAAGCCGTTATAACCCTTTATGGTTTTTAGACAATTTCATTCCTTTTTTTAACCAAGAGACTTATACCTTTAAAACCAAGTATCACATACTTACAAAACAAGTTCTTAACTTTCAAAATGCTTCAAGTCTCTTAATATTTAGAAACCAAGTTTCTTCTCTTAAATCATGTCATTTCTCCTCTTTTAAAACAATTAAGTAAATCACTCCTTTGACTCCCCTAAAGTCATTATAATGACCTTTAGGTTTTGGAACTAAGGCACTAGCCAAAAGGTTTGGAAACCACTTCTTTTTCAAGACTCTATGTACTTTAAGTAAAATACTTTCACTTTTAAGAATCCAACTTCACTAAGGCAATGGATTATACAACTTCCAAATTAATCATCAAAGTACAATCAAGGAAGTACATAGAACAAATTCTATTTTAGGCAATCCAAATACAACCACGGAATGGATCATTTAAGGAGTAGGACATACTTTCTTTATCTTAAGGAGTCATGCTAGAAGAGGAGATAGTTCACATACCTTTTTGGCTAATATCCACAAGCTAAGCCGAATACGCCGTACGTAGAAGTGTCAACCTATAATGGTCACAACAAGACTATCAACTTCTAGTCTCAAACGTAGAATAATACTAAGTATTCGGTCTCTAATTCTACGGAAAATCGGGCAGCACTTCCTTTGTTTCTACTCACTTTGCCACCTTTTTCAAGGCCGAATACAATAACCAACACGCCACATTTAAGGCTCCAAACAACAACCAAACAAAAGGGGATTACACGCCTTACAATACGTGTAAAATTCCGCCCCACAATTCATACCAACTAGATTAATACTCACTAGCCATTCTCGGCCAACTACATAACTTAACAATTCAAAGTCTTTTCCAATTCTATTCCAATTCCAAGTTCTAAGGTCTAACATGTTATATAGTCATAAACAACTTCAATAACTACAATTTCCTTCTTTATACAACATGCGACAACTTAAACTAATAATCGACTTGAATTGTAGTCTTAAGGCTAACATGCTAGTTTTCGGATTAGGGTTCCAATAGCCAATATAATTATCAAACTTCATACTATACATCTCATGCTTGCTAATATCCATAGCTACAACAATAAGTAAATCTTAAATGCTAAAATGACAAAATTTATACCTTTCCAAGCCCTTAAAATTTCCAAGATTCAAAGTCGCGCCTTAGCAATTCTTAGCTCTTTTCCTTAGGTTCCAATCCGCTCCAAGCACTCCTTAGAGGCCTATGAAGAACCCATCTTCAAGTTCCAACTTCAAAGTTGAAGAACTCCTTTAGTTTCCGCCTTGCGACTAATACGAAAACGTCGTTTTTCCGAAATCTTTCTATTGAGATATCCTTACAATACCCTAAGGGACATTGGGTTAAAGTCTTGTGGCTAATGGATCAAAATCACAAAATTTTGTGTGGAACTTTACCCAGCAGGAGAGCTTAGTGAAGAACAAGAAATGTTGTGATAAATTCTAAGTGTTGAAGAGCTAGTCTTGCACTAGTAGAATGCTTATATAACACAAAGAAGGGCTTAGATTAATACACTTGTTGTCTAGGATGAAGGACAATTAATGAAAAGCCAAGTGGACAAGTTGACTTGGTCAACAAACTCAAGCTTGAAGACTTCATCCACAATGGTCAAATGACCATCCAATCCTTACTAATTTTCGTCCAACACTATATGTGGGAATGCCACGTGTCGCCCTCTCATTCATCCACAAAATTCCGTAACCCTCGTGGGCCCCGCAAAACGTAAAATTCCTCGGGTGGGCCCCACGTGACCAAATCCGTAAAAATAAATTTCCATAATATTAATAAGTTCCCTACTCTCGAAATAATACATTTTGAGAATCCAATTCTCAACAACGAACATTTTTCCTTTCCGACGTTCGGAAGATTTTTCCGTCGGAAAAATAATTCTTCCTTTCGTATCAATTTCCAAGTCTTGTTTCCTTTCGTACATTCTCTTTTACATGTCCTGGACTTACGGGGTGTAACATTCTTCCCCCCTTAGAAACATTCGTCCCCGAATGTTCTTAGTCGGTTGCCAAACTATACAAACTCCGGCATAAACTCTATACTATGCCTATCAATCAAACTGCACAAGACCAACGATGTCACACATGGCCACCACAACATACGTAAACATAACAATGGGCCTTCCGTCCGTGGTCCCTTCTCACAAAACTCAAAGGTTACAGTCTTCTCAAACACGGGATCCTTAGAGGTTCCTTTCTTTGCTTACTTGTCATACTTTCTCGTACTTTCAAACTTATCTAGTACACGTGCAAAATCTCACATACTGTTTCTATTCTCCAATCCTTGGAGTTACTATCCAAACTTGGCCATATTGTTACTTACATTCCCGTGAAGGCTCTTCTCGGTCCTTACGACCTAGTTCCGGTGGAACGCATCCACGAACTCGTACAACGATCAACTAGACTTGGGCCTAGCACCCTCGTGGCCCTATCACATAGTGGGACCATTTCTAACTGACATCACCCCATTCCACACTACCGGCTGACCCGAATGAGTCCATAACCCGACTCATCGTCACACTTAACTTGTCATTCTTAGTCTGAAATAAATCTTTCTCTTATCTCAAGGTACTTCCCACCCTATCCCGCCATTCACTAGAGGTTCGTCACATAAGCCAAAGTATTTCTACTATACATCCTTCCCTATCGGTCTTACACTGTTACGGGGTAATTACAACTTGTGAACTCTACACAACTATAGTCTCAGTCCACTTACCATTCTTGTCAACATTCTTAACTTCTCATTTTTCTACTCAAGGTATCCCTACCTCTAGGGTACTATCACTTTACAACTCTAGCAATAAAGGGAAAACATATACGCTAGGGTAAAATCTGAATCTAACAATGCACGTATGATTCCAAAAAATCGACATATACCTGTAACCCCGTGCGATGTCGCTTCCTGATCCCGTCCCGTAGTCACGTCATCTTTGCGGTTCGAAGGACCGCCAAAACTATAAACTCCACCCTGACCTCCACCACGGTTGACTAACATCTGAACACCCTGCCTTGGGGAACGCACAGATGTGGAGGAAAGGGAATCAACCATCGGCCTCATAGGCTGAGCCACCTCACCGGTGCTCTTTCTAAAAGGACATACCCTCAGAATATGGCCCGGACGGCCACAATAAAAACAAAGACCTGTGCCATAACGACATTTCCCCAAATGACGCTTACTACATCGGAAACACTGAGGAAAAAGTGGCCTCGACTGAGAAAATCCTCTGCTTCTCTGAGAACCTCGACCCCTGGAGCTTGGACCGGCTCCTAAATACCTTGTGGGATCAAATCTCCCACCTGAGAGCTGCGGGGGTATGTACTGGGTAGGCTGGGACGAATATCTCACTTGTTGCTGAGGCTGCTCGTCCAAAAACTCACCGGGATAACCAACCGGTCTAGCCCTCTTACGCTGATCTCCGCGTTGGCCCTCTATCCTCTGTACACTGTGCATCGCCGAATAACCTCCTGTGATGAAACTGTAATCGCTATCTTGGTCAATAACATAATGGCTTCCTTCATGACCCTAAGGTCTTCTCCTAATCGAAACCGAGGCTCGTGTCTTGGGCCTCAAAACCTGGCGCAGAAGAACTCGCCGACTGCGGAACAACATCCGGTATACCCTGGGCATAAGCCCTATCAACTCTCTGAGTCTGACTAGTAGCTCATGCTACTCCTTCGCCCTTCTGGGCGACTGTTGCCCTCCTTGGGGGCATAACTGTAACACAACAATACGTCACAGAGGAATTATCTTACTAACACAGCTCTATGGCACGATCTTAGAGTGAGAAGAATAGAAACCAACTCCTAAATGTCCTGTAGCCTCCTGTTTATGGGTGTGGCGCGCAACACACCGATAATCAAGACTCTACTAGACAAGGTCTGTAGACATTCCGAGGACTGACTGCTCTGATACCACTCTGTCATGCCCCGAACCCCGGGCCCGTGACTGGTTCCCTACCTGGGCACCCTTCTACCTTAACAGCTAAGCAAACTGCGGAAATTAAATAAAACCTCTTTTTTTTTTTTTAAAACCAACATACGTGCAACGGCAAAGCCGACAAGGCTGCCATAATATATATAAAAAAAAGACACTACACTGTACATGAGTCCAATCCCACATATGAATACAGACCTCTAAGAGTTATACTGAACTATGACGGGACAAGGCCCCGCTGCACGTGAATCGTACAAAAGCACATCTTGAAAGAACTTATACCAAAAAGATAAACTCCCAATGTATGAGCTATCCAAAAACTCGAGCGGTCCTACACTGCCGATCACCAAATCTGCATTACCTAAACCTGCGGCATGAACGCAGCCCCCCGAAGGAGGTCAGTACGAAGAATGTACCAAATATGTGAAACGGTAAGTACTGTAATGAAATCATAACAGTCTAAACAAAGCAGGAGACATGTATGATAGCCAACCTACAGTACATAATACATAAGCAGTCATATCAAGTCAGGGACGCATGCCCTCAAGTCATTTCTAAAATATAACCACGGGTCTACGCCATAATATCAATCATGCGTGGAATCATTCCTCACCGCCATCCATGATATAATATAACACCAATAGGCATACATGAACACCAAGTCCCACCTGTGTCCTAAAAACTGTACGGGCCAAGTAGGAAGACGAGCAGGTGGTAAAGCAGGGGGTATAATGTCTTGGGGGTTTACCCCTCATTTATACTCTTACCCTGGAGAAGGTGGTATAGCGTCTTGGGGGTTTACCCCTCACTTATACTCTTACCCTATCTCGACCGACCATCAAACAAAACAAGCAGGGGGTATAATGTCTTGGGGGTTTACCCCTCACTTATACTCTTACCCTATCTCGACCGACCATCAAACAAAACAAGCAGGGGGTATAATGTCTTGGGAGTTCACCCCTCATTTATACTCTTACCCTGGAGAAGGTGGTATAGCGTCTTGGGGGTTTACCCCTCACTTATACTCTTACCCTATCTCGATCGGCCGTCAAACAACACCTAAGCACTACCAGGTCTTTTGTAAAAATCCGGGAATTTAACCCAAGTACTACAAATAACGGAAGCATACCCGTGGAATCCCACATCACTGTCGGTACGTCCAAGTACTTACAACAAGACCGCCGGCCCTCCAACCGAGAGTCGCGACAACGTAATTAAACATAATACTTGCACTCAAAGGCTATCAGCATCACATATAGGCAATTCTTAATTAAACGAGCCAAAGTACTTAGCAAGGCACACTTAGAATAATTCTCAATTAATCAAGCCAAAGTACTTATCAAGGCACACTTTAGAATAATTCTCATTTAACAAGCCAAAGTACTTATCAAGGCACACTTTAGAATAATTCTCATTTAACAAGCCAAAGTACTTATCAAGGCACACTTTAGAATAATTCTCAATTAATCAAAGCCAAAGTACTTATCAAGGCACAAATAGAATAATTCTCATTTAACAAGCCAAAGTATTTATCAAGGCACAAATAGAATAATTCTCATTTAACAAGCCAAAGTACTTATCAGGGCACAAATAGAATAATTCTCATTTAACAAGCCAAAGTACTTCGTACGTACATTCTTTTTAAAAGACTCCTTTTTATGTAAAATCCCAAGATACTAACACCCGTAGTATCAAGGTGTGTCTATTTTTCAACGTAAGTTACTACACTTTTAGAAAACTCATTTCAAAGCTTGAAATCAAGTAACTTCAAATTTTCACAATCAAGGCAACTCATGCCCATTAATCAAAATAGACAACTTTCTAAACCTTCCATAAAGCTGTTATAACCAACTTCCCATAAAGCTGTTATAACCCTTTATGGTTTTTAGACAATTTCATTCCTTTTTTTAACCAAGAGACTTATACCTTTAAAACCAAGTATCACATACTTACCAAACAAGTTCTTAACTTTCAAAATGCTTCAAGTCTCTTAATATTTAGAAACCAAGTTTCTTCTCTTAAATCATGTCATTTCTCCTCTTTTAAAACAATTAAGTAAATCACTCATTTGACTCCCTTGTTATACCCTGTATTTCCAGAGTATGTACGTGAGGGCGTACGTACGAAAGTTTAGCCTTGAAGTTTAGGCATGGGACGTTGTTTTGGGCACAACTCACTAAAAGAATCATTTTCCGACGAAACGTTTTACTAAACTCGCATAGGGTAAATTCTGGCTATGTCATTTATTATTTTTGCGGATTTTTCCGAGAGACGAAACATTTTGGACCAACGGGAGGGTGACACTTGTCACCCTCATTGGACGGCAAAAATGGGGCAATTTGGCACGTTTTTTGTGCCTTGCACAAAGTCAAGGAGTTGGTAGGATATTTGTGTAGTAGATGGATAAGGACACTTGCCCAAATCTTGACCTTACACTTGCCTTGCACTTGGCATCATCTTGGCCATTGGTTGGCCACTTCTTGACCTATAAATACCCCCCTTAAGATGAAGAGTTCTTCATCCACAAATCTTTCTCCAAGTCTTGAAAATCCTCTCCTCTCCCTTGAGCATTTTCGTCCAACACCCCTCCCCCCCCTCTAGCCTAAGTGGCTTGGCCGAAGCAACCCCCCTAGCCTAGCCGAAACCTACCCCCCTCCCTTGGTAGAAAAGTTGTCTTCTAAGTGTAGTTACTATACCAAAATACCCTAGCCCAAATCCCGTATAGTATTTAGTAGAAGTTGTTGGAAAATTCTAAGGGTTCTTGGAGCTATCGGAGCGTACAAATTAGGAGTTAAACCTTTCTCAGGATCGACGTATATCTAGGATATTATTGGGCTTATCGAGGTAAATAATCTTATCCTTCCTTTGTAATTAGAGAATACATACTGTATAAGTATAAGAATAAGTATAAATACTTAGAAGGATATTACAGAATAGAATTGAACTGTTATCACAGTAGAAGGGTATAAAAGAAGAATAATTGAACTGTTCTCACATACGATCGCTTTTCTGAGACTATATAACTTACCGGGTAGGGAAGTGCTGCCCAATTTTCCGTAGAATAGAGAACCCTCTGCTTAGAACTGTTTACAGAATAGTCTAGACGTTGATAGACATATTTGACCATTATAGGCTGATTCTCTACGCGCGACATATTCGACTTGGCAGGTGGAGTTCGCCAAGAAGGTATGTGATCCTTCCTATACTCTTGAGCATGATATTTTAAATATATATATAGTACGGTAGACGTACGAGTGTTAACTGAATAATAATTACGACAATATCTTTTGACTTAAGCCTGAATAATAACTACGGCAATGTCTTTTGACTTAAGCCTGAATAATAAAAGATCTTGAAGCATTTGAAAAGAATACTGAATCATTTTTAACAGAAGAGAAACAGTTGGTTTTTAAAAAGCTTAAGAGTTATACTAGCTTTATGGGAAGTTAGGTATAACAACTTAAGAAAGATAAAAAGAACTGTTTACTTATTTGCTTATAAAAACCTTGTATTGATTTCTGTAAGGTATAGTAAGATTGATTGATAAATAGACATATTATGATGCTAAGTGTGTTAGTGTCTTGTGATGTTGTGAAAGGGGGTCATTCTTGTTGTGCTTACGTTGCTAAACGGTAAGTCAGTTGTACTGTTATTATATCACCTACCCCCTTGACTTGTTATACCGAGGGCTTGCCACCCGATGCGGTCTATATGGCACATGCGGTCTGTGAGACTATGCGAGCTGCGGGAGTTCCGGATTGATCATTAGGGTGTTTTAGCCCGTCACGGGGATGCCCTATGCGGTCTATGTGACTACGCGGTCTATTGAGACTATGTGGTGCGCGGAGTCGGGAGGTACGGGGTTAGCTACCCCGTCGCGAGAATACCTCGTGCGGGTGCATTGTGACCTATGCGGACTACGGGAAGTCCAGGACTAGGCACGCATAATGATACTATGGGCGATTGGCCTTGCTTCGATCATTCGCGGCCTAGGAAAGACCAGTTACATTATATCTATTAGTGTTCTTATTTGTGATATGACACTACGTGCAATTGAACTGATTGTATTTGCAAATGGTTTTAAATACTTTGATTTCATTTAAGTACTTTACAGTTTCGCATACTTGGTACATGTTGTACTGACCTCCTTCGAGGGGGCTGCGTTCATGCCACAGGTAAGGGCAAGCAGGTGCTAGATCCACATCCTTAGGATCTCTTTGCTTTGGTGTCAGGAGCTCAATCTTCTCCGGAGGCTCGACTTTTGGGTATGATCTCCCTGTTATTGTATATAGTTTTGTACATTCAGGGTATGGCGGGGCCCTGTCCCGCCATAGTAGTTATCTTCTTAGAGGTCTGTAGTCCTATTGTACAGTTGGGATGTAACTGCAAAACTATGTTTATATATATGCCGAAAGGCGACATTTTCTCACATAAAACTGTGTCTCATTTTACAACTGTTTCATGTATTGTTTTTATATTCCGCTGATTACTCTGATGTATGACTACTTGGGTGCCCGGGTAAGACACCAGTCACGGGCCCCGGAACGGGTCGTGACAAAAGTGGTATCAGAGCAGTTAATCCTCGGAAAGTGTCTGCGCCGTATCTAGTAGAGTCTTGATTATCGGTGTGTTGTGCACCACACCAATAATCAGGAGGCTATAGGATATTTAGGATTTGTTTCCATTCTTCTCACTCTGAGATCGTGCCTTAGAGCTGTGTTATAAGTTGGACCCCTCTAACGTATTCCTTTTCTGTAACAGTTATGCCTCCACGTAAGGCAACCCGGGCCCAGAAGGGCAAGGCAGCCGAGGGAGCTGCTAGTAGGACACCGAGAGTTATGAGGGCTCAGGCCCGATCTATACCCGAGGCGGCGAGTTCCATGACGCCCGGCCCAGCGAGACCACAGTACCCACCTCCCGTCCCACGGCACAGGGCGGAGGAGGAGTACAAAGAGAGCCCACTATTGGCTAGGATTGTGGCGGACATGAGGGCAGTGGATCTGGCGATTCAGTTCCGGCCATACCCGTGGTTCACCCGAGGGCAGATAATTTGAGGCTACGAGATTTCCTGAGTTGTAGCCCGCCAGAGTTTTACGGGTCGAGGCGGAGGATGATCCGCAGGAGTTCATCCGTCGATTCTGAGAGGATTATGAGGGTGATCAGGGCGTCGAAGACCGAGTCCGTGATCTTCGGATCGCATCGGCTGCGTGATACCGCAGTCGATTGGTTTGATTCATGGGAGTTATCCCGGGGAGAGCATGCACCTCCAACAGTATGGGATGAGTTTTCGGAGGCTTTTCTCACGCACTTCGCCTCGCGAGATGAGAGAACGCGGGCAGCGTGTTTTTATTCGGCGAGAGAGGCGCCTGATTAGGGAGTACAATGTCGAGTTCGATTCTTTGGCTCGATATGTCCTCGCGCTAATGCGCACATGGAGGACCGTGTACCGCTACGCCACGGGCTAGATGATTATATGGCGAGTCTTGTGCGGTGTGTCTCTTCACGTGCATGGACATTACGTATGCGAGCTCACCTTGGGATGCGAGGCGTAGAGACGGCCGGGTAGACCGATACCAGCAGCGAAGAAGGCGAGCGGCCGGTTCTTTGGTGGTTCTCGGGTGGGCGACCTCGATCGATCTAGATTTGCACCCCAGCCAGCTCAGAGCACTCCCACATCATTGTCAGTACAGCCAGAGTATTCGGGGGCAGGTCAGGGCCCCAGGACTTCAGATTTCCAGGGTAGCAAGGGTGCTAACCGATCGAGGTCCGCTCAGTGTGTCCGCTGTGGCAGGTTCCATTCAGGGGGTTGCAGTACTACTCCGGGAGCTTGCTACACCTGTGGCCAGCAGGGTCATTTTGCGAGTCCGAGCAGAGGCGGCTGATGGTAGGGTCGGCCTACGAGTGCATTGCCGGCTTCATCATCTCCTATGATTACTCGCCGGGGCAGGGTACTCATGGGCCAGCAGGTCGCGGCAGAGGTCGTGGCGCGGGTCCCAGTTCTAGCGGTCCTCAGAACCGCATATATGCCTTGTCCAGCCGACAGGATCAGGAGGCGTCGCCTGATGTCGTCACAGGTACTTTATCAGTCTCCGATTATGATGTGTATGCCTTGATAGATCCGGGTTCTACTCTGTCCTATATATCTCCCCTTGTTGCTAGTAGGATAGGGATGAGCACGAGTCCATAGACCTTTCGAGTAGCTACGCCATGGGTGATTCGGTGGTAGCTCGACGGGTATATAGGGCTTGTCGGTGACCATTTGCGATCGCCGGACCCAGCCGACTTGATAGAGCCGGACATGACCGATTTCGGCGTGATCATGGGCATGGATTGGCTAGCTTCTGCTACGCCAATGTAGACCGCAGGAGAGAGTAGTACGGTTCGATTTCTGAGGAGCCGGTTGTCGAGTGGGAGGAACACCAGACGTAGGGTAGGTTTATTTCCTACCTCAAGGCTAGGAAGATGGTGCGAGAAGGGTACATCTACCATCTCGTTCGGGTGTTTGATCACGAGGCAGCGATGCATTTTGATCGATTCAGTAGTCAGAGAGTTCCCAGACGTGTTTCCAGACGACCTCCCGGGTATCCCTCCTGAGAGGGAGATAGAGTTTTGTATCGATGTGCTGCCAGACACTCGGCCTATTTCCATTCCGCCATACAGAATGGCACCTGCCGAGTTGAGAGAGTTGAAGGACCAGCTGAGAGATTTGCTGGAGAAGGGCTTCATCAGGCCAAGTGTTTCTCCCTGGGGAGCGCCGGTATTGTTCGTGAAGAAGAAGGACGGGACGCTGCGCATGTGTGTTGATTACAGGCAGCTGAACAAGGTGACCATTAAGAACAGATACCCCCTTCCCAGGATTGATGATTTGTTCGACCAATTGCGAGTGCGTAGATGTTTCTCAAGATTGATCTGCGATCGGGCTATCATCGTACAAGTCGAGAGGCGGATGTCCCTAGATCGCATTCGGACCCTGCAGGCATTACGAGTTCGTGGTCATGTCTTTTAGGTTGACCAATGCTCCGGCGGTATTCATGGATTTGATGAACCGAGTGTTCAAACCATTTTTGGGCACGTTTGTGATATTGTTCATTGATGATATCTTGGTTTATTCTCGCTCAGAGCGAGAGCACGCGAGCATTTGAGGCTATCTTGTGATTCTCCGGACCAGCGATTATACGCCAAGTTTTCCAAATGTGAATTTTGGTTAGCCGGTGGCTTTTCTTGGGCATATTAGCCGGGTGATGGCATTCGAGTGGATACGGCCAAGATCGGCGTCGAGGACTTGGCCTAGACCTACCTTACTCGCGAGCCGCAGTTTTCGGGCCTTGCAGTTACTATCGGTTCGTAGAAGTTTGCTTCTATCTTCGCACCATTGACTAGCCGACTCGTAAGCGGCTAAGTTTGATGGTGATGCGTGTGAGCGGGGTTTCGATTCTTGAAGGAGGCGACGACCGCCCCATTCTTACTCTTCCGGAGGTCCGGATGGTTATGTCGTGTATTGTGATGCGTCGAGCATCGGGCTGGGATGTGTGTTGACGCAGAGGTAGAGTTATAGCGTACGCATCCCGACAGCTTAAGAAACACGAGAGGAACTACCCCACCCATGATTTGGAGTTGGCAGCGGTGATTCACGCTTTGAAGATCTGGAGGCACTATTTGTATGGGGTTCACGTGGATATTTATACAGACCACAAGAGTCTCCAGTATATCTTCAGCCAGAGGGAGCTGAACTTACGACAGAGACGGTGGTTAGAGTTGCTTAAGGATTATGACGTCGATATCCTGTACCACCCGGGGAAGGCCAATGTTGTGGCAGATGCTCTTAGTCGTAGGTCGATGGGGAGCCTATCAGATGTGCAGCCAGAAAGGAGGGGCATGGTTCGTGATTTGCATCAGTTAGCAAGCCTTGGTGTCCTTTTGATTGATTCTGATAGCAGTGGGGTTCGAGTCCGTGAGGTTGCCGAGTCTTCCATCGTCGAGGAGGTGAAGAGGCAACAGTTCGAGGATCCAGTTTTGACACGTTATCGTGATACTCTTCGTGAGGAAGGGTCCTTGAGGTAGCACGATGGGGTGCTAAGATTTGAGGCGGTTGTGTGTTCGGATGTTTGAGGACTTGGCGAGTTCTAGGGAAGCACACGGTAGCGGCGTTACTCATCCATCCAGGGTCGACCAAGATGTACCACGACCTTAGATCTGTGTATTGGTGGGATGGCTTGAAGAGGGTCGTTGCAGAGTTCGTAGCTCAGTTCCCGTGTTGTCAGCAGGTGAAGGTAGAGCACCAGATGCCTGGTGGTTTGTTACAGACGATAGAGATCCCGACCTGGAAGTGGGAGGTGATCAACATGGACTTCATCACAGGATTACCTCGCACTCAGAGGAGACATGATTCTATATGGGTTATCGTCGACGGTGGTGAAATCAGCCCACTTTCTTCCCGTTAGGGCGACTTTTTCTGAGGATTATGCGGACTTTACATCAGAGATCGCCGATCGCATGAGTCCCTATTTCGATCATATCGCATGCAGAGAGCCGGTTTACGGCTAACTGGAGGTCCTTCGGAAGGGTTTAAGGACGCAGTGAGCACAGTCTTGCATTCCATCCGCAGAGCAGACGGGCAGAGCGCACTATCCGACTCTCGAGGATATCTGCGAGCTGTGTTATCGACTTCGGTGGCCGGGAGGATCATTTGCCTCTAGTTGAGTTTGCATATAATAATAGCTACCACTCCGGTATTCAGATGGCGCCTTATGAGGCCTTGTATGGGAGGAAGTGCAGATCGCCGATAGGATGGTTTGATGTAGGCGAGGTGCCGTTAGTGGGACCAGATTTGGTGCAGCAGGCAGTGGATAAGGTGAAGCTTATCCAGGAGCGGTTACTGACAGCTCAGAGTCGACAGAAGTCATATGTAGATCATCGTCGTCGGCATCTGGAGTTCGAGGTTGATGATTGGGTTTTCCTGAAGGTGTCACCCATGAAGGGTGTGATGAGATTCGGGAAGAAAGGGAAACTCAGCCCAAGGTACATTGGGCCCTATCAGATTGTCCGCAGGGTAGGCAAGGTTGCCTACGAGTTGGATCTGCCGTCCGATCTGGAGGCAGTGCATCCGGTGTTTCATGTTTCTATGCTGAGGAGATGTATCGGGGATCCATCTAGGGTACACCCGATTGGCGATGTCCAGGTGACCGAGGGGTTATCGTATGAGGAGATTCCCATAGCGATAATCGATCGTCAGGTTAGGCGTCTGCGGACCAAGGACGTGGCTTCCGTCAAAGTCTTGTGGCGGAACGAGCTCAGGGAGGAGATGACGTGGGAAGCTGAGGAGGACATGAGGCAGAAGTATCCTCACCTATTCCCCACACCTCCAGGTAACTTACTTTCCTACTTGTAAATATTCATTATCGTTTATGCCTAAGTGTTGTTTTGTGGCCATGTGTGGCACTTGCAAACTGTTTAAGCTTTTTCGTTAACTGTCTTGGGAAGGAACATTCGGGACGAATGTTTCTAAGGAGGGGAGAATGTTATACCCCGTATTTCCAGAGTATGTACGTGAGGGCGTACGTACGAAAGTTTAGCCTTAAAGTTTAGGCATGGGATGTTTTTTTGGGCACAACTCACTAAAAGAATCGTTTTCCGACGAAACGTTTTACTAAACTCGCGTATGGTAAATTCCGGCTATGTCATTTATTATTTTTGCGGATTTTTCCGAGAGACGAAACATTTTGGACCAACGGGAGGGTGACACTTGTCACCCTCATTGGACGGCAAAAATGGGGCAAGTTGGCACGTTTTTTGTGCCTTGCACAAAGTCAAGGAGTTGGTAGGATATTTGTGTAGTAGATGGATAAGGACACTTGCCCAAATCTTGACCTTACACTTGCCTTGCACTTGGCATCATCTTGGCCATTGGTTGGCCACTTCTTGACCTATAAATACCCCCCTTAAGATGAAGAGTTCTTCATCCACAAATCTTTCTCCAAGTCTTGAAAATCCTCTCCTCTCCCTTGAGCATTTTCGTCCAACACCCCTCCCCCCCCTCTAGCCTAAGTGGCTTGGCCGAAGCAACCCCCCCTAGCCTAGCCGAAACCTACCCCCTCCCTTGGTAGAAAATTTGTCTTCCAAGTGTAGTTACTATACCAAAATACCCTAGCCCAAATCCCGTATAGTATTAGTAAAGTTGTTGGAAAATTCTAAGGGTTCTTGGAGCTATCGGAGCGTACAAATTAGGAGCTAAACCTTGCTTAGGATCGACGTATATCTAGGATATTATTGGGCTTACCGAGGTAAATAATCTTATCCTTCCTTTGTAATTAGAGAATACATACTGTAGAAGTATAAGAATAAGTATAAATACTTAGAAGGATATTACAGAATAGAATTGAACTGTTATCACAGTAGAAGGGTATAAAAGAAGAATAATTGAACTGTTCTCACATAGGACTGTTTTTACAGTAGACTATATAACTTACCGGGTAGGGAAGTGCTGCCCAATTTTCCGTAGAATAGAGAACCCTCTGCTTAGAATCTGAGAATAGTCTCAGCGTTGATAGACGTATTTGACCATTATATGCTGATTCTCTGCGCGCGACATATTCGACTTGGCAGGTGGAGTTCGCCAAGAAGGTATGTGATCCTTCCTATACTCTTGAGCATGATATTTTAAATATATATACAGTACGGTAGACGTACGAGTGTTAACTGAATAATAATTACGGCAATGTCTTTTGACTTAAGCCTGAATAATAACTACGGCAATGTCTTTTGACTTAAGCCTGAATAATAAAAGATCTTGAAGCATTTCAAAGAATCAATCATTTTTAAGAGAAACAGTTGGTTTTTAAAAAGCTTAAGAGTTATACTAGCTTTATGGGAAGTTAGGTATAACAAGTTAAGAAAGATAAAAAGAACTGTTTACTTATTTGCTTATAAAAACCTTGTATTGATTTATGTAAAGTATAGTAAGATTGATTGATAAATAGACATATTATGATGCTAAGTGTGTTAGTGTCTTGTGATGTTGTGAAAGGGGGTCATTCTTGTTGTGCTTACGTTGCTAAATGGTAAGTCAGTTGTACTGTTATTATATCACCTACCCCCTTGACTTGTTATACCGAGGGCTTGCCACCCTTGATGCGGGTCTATATGGCCTATGCGGTCTGTGAGACTATGCGGAACTGCGGGAGTTCGTGATTGATCATTCGGGTGTTTTAGCCCGTCACGAGGATGCCTATGCGATTACATGTGACTATGCGTCTATTGAGACTATGTGGAGCGGGAGTCGGGGAGAATGCAGGGGTTAGCTACCCCGATCACGAGGAATACCTCATGTGGGTCTGTGTGTGACCTATGCGGACTGCGGGAAGTCCGGGACTAGGCACGCATAATGATACTATGGGCGATTGGCCTTGCTTCGATCATTCGCGGCCTAGGAAAGACCAGTTACATTATATCTATTATTGTTCTTGTTGGTGATATGACACTATGTGCAATTGAACTGATTGTATTTGCAAATGGTTTTAAATACTTTGATTTCATTTAAGTACTTTACGCTTCGCATACTTGGTACATGTTATCGACCTCCTTCGGCGGCTGCGTTACGCCACGTAAAGCAGTGCTAGATCCACATCCTTAGGATCTCTTTGCTTTGGTGTCAGGAGCTCAATCTTCTCCGGAGGCTCGACTTTTGGGTATGATCTCCCTGTTATTGTATATAGTTTTGTACATTCAGGGTATGGCGGGGCCCTGTCCCGCCATAGTTGTTATCTTCTTAGAGGTATGTAGTCCTAATGTACAGTTGGGATGTAACTGCAAAACTATGTTTATATATATGCCAAAAGGCGACATTTTCTCACATAAAATTGTGTCTCATTTTACAACTGTTTCATGTATTGTTTTTATATTCCGCTGATTACTCTGATGTATGACTACTTGGGTGCCCGGGTAAGGCACCCGTCACGGGCCCCGGAACGGGTCGTGACATCCCCTAAAGTCATTATAATGACCTTTAGGTTTTGGAACTAAGGCACTAGCCAAAAGGTTTGGAAACCACTTCCTTTTTCAAGACTCTATGTACTTTAAGTAAAATACTTTCACTTTTAAGAATCCAACTTTACTAAGGCAATGGATTATACAACTTCCAAATTAATCATCAAAGTACAATCAAGGAACTACATAGAACAAATTCTATTTTAGGCAATCCAAATACAACCACGGAATGGATCATTTAAGGAGTAGGACATACTTTCTTTATCTTAAGGAGTCATGCTAGAAGAGGAGATAGTTCACATACCTTTTCGGCTAATATCCACAAGCTAAGCCGAATACGCCGTACGTAGAAGTGTCAACCTATAATTGTCACGACCCGTTCCGGGGCCCGTGACTGGTGCCTTACCCGGGCACTCAAGTAGTCATACATCAGAGAAAATCAGCGGAACATAAAACAAGACATGAAATATCAAGAAGTGTAAAACAGTAATCTGAGAAAAACTTGTCTTTCGGCATATATATATAACAACTAGAACAGTTACATCCTTCTTACAACTCTGCCCACAACAGTACTACAGACCTCTAAGAAGGATATAACAACAATGGCGGGACAGGGCCCCGCCATACCCCTGAATGTAAATACCTACAACGACAGGGGACTATACCACTGATAAGCCTCCGGAGAAACGGAGCTTCCCCAAAACGCTGAACTGCGATCCTAAGAGCGAGGATCAACACTGGTGTACCTCTACCTGCGGCATGAACGCAGCCCCCCGAAGGAGGTCAGTACAACAGGTACCAAGTATGTAAAACTGAAAAATACTGTAAATGAAATCATAGTAGTCTATATAAAACAGGAGACATGTATGATAACCAAACTACAGTTCATAATAAATAAGCAGTCATGTCAAGTCAGGGACTCACACCCTCAAAGTCATCACTCAAATATCACTATGGGTCTCACGCCCATAACATCAATCATGCCCGTGGAATACCTTCCTCACCGCGATCTATGATATCAAAGCACTAAGGAATACATGACCACCAGTCCCACGTGTCATAATAAAACGTGCGGGGTAAGTGCGAAGGCATAGCCGACTACTAACACCTACGACTAACAAGGTCATAAATCAGATCATAAGATCTGTCTGCACCGCCATGATCGGCCGCCACACGCTCGATATCAAATGTGCGCGTCAGCCTGCACTTCCGCGACTCGCATAGGCCAACCTCATAGGCCCGTGAGGTATTCTCGCGTCGGTAGCTACTCCGGCATCCGCTCGACTCGCATCCGCGTGGCCACATAGACCGCATGACCATAAAGGCCGCACACTAACACGGAACTCTCGTAGCTCGATAGGTCCCGGGACCCGCATGAGGTATCCTCGAATCATAGTCACCTGCATCGCTGAGTATTACCCGCGTCGGAGGCGCCTTAACCTCCGGGATCAAGTCAAGGTGAGTGGTACAATACCAACATAACGGCTGATCGTTAAACAACTTAAGCGCAATAGAGGGAAAACCCCTTTACACAAACATCACAAGATACTAACACACGTAGCATCCTAGCATGTTTACTTATCAAATCAACAAGAAAGTATTACAAGGCTATCACAAACCAACACAATCAAGTTATGCACACAAGGTACTTTCTACTATATGATTAACAAGATCGGGTTTTTATCCCCAAAGTACTTCATACATTAACTCTTAAAAGGTCTGCTTCTTTTTCAAAAGTCACACAATACCCGTAGTATAAAAATAGAGTGACTATCTTTTGAAGTAAATCAAAACACTACTCTTTGTAAAATCAAGTAACAACATTCTTTTCCAAACGTTCAAGTTTGCCTAATTTCAATTACTCAAGTTTCTCATTTTCGAAAGGTTTCGTAGTTCATAGTATTAATCACTTAATGATATAATTCTCTTTGAAAGCAATTTGAGAAACATATGTCTGATATGTGAGTAGGTTATTCTTGTTTATAACAATCTTATTAAAGCAGCCATGATCTAGGAAATGTAATATCATTTTGTCTCATCTTAGCTTCTATGCAGATGGAGGTTTCTACTGGTTGTTAATAATACTTATTAGTCAATACATTTCCCTTTATTAACGCTGCTGTGGTTTGTTCGACACTTATTCTGATTCAAATCAAGAAACATCATTCCTTTTGAAAACCAAAATACTCATTACTCACGAATGAGGTTTCACACTTTTTAACAAAATTCACATTAATATAATTAAGTCAAGTCTCTTATCTTTTAAGATCAAGTCTCTTAACTTCTAAAATCAGTAAACCATTCTTTTTATCTCTCTTAAGCCGTTATACCTAACTTCCCATAAAGCTAGTATAACTCTTAAGCTTTTAAAACCAAGTGTTACTCTTCTGTTAAAAAAAATGATTCAGTATTCTTTTGAAATACTTCAAGGTTATTCAGGCTTAAGTCAAAAGACATTGCCGTAATTATTATTCAGTTAACACACATACGTCTACCGTACTGTATATATATATATTAAAATATCATGCTCAAGAGTATAGGAAGAATCACATACCTCGCGACGATTATCGACTATTAGCAAAACGCTCCACGGCTATAACCCGGCTAGTCTTGTCCACCTTCCAAGTATATTACGCTACTCGCAGTACTTCAACCTATAACGGTTATCCAAGTCTATCAATGTCTAAACCACTATGTAGAACATTTCTAGATACAAGAATCTACGGAAAATTGGCAAGACTTCCCACCACAAACTTCACAAGTTCATCAGAATACAAATCCTATGTAAGTACAGTTCAATTCTCTTCTTATATACTTTCCTTGTATATACCTTATACTTATTCTTATACTTCAATAGTATGTAAACTCAATTACAATAGGGAGACAATATATTTACCTCGATAAGCCCATAATTATCCAAGTTAAAATGTCGATCCTGAGCAACGTTTAGCTCCTACTCTGGGCGCTCCAACCCGCTCCAAACAACCCTTAGAAGTTCTACGCAACTTCTACTTAATACTTCAACCAAGTATGAATATTTTCCTTAGGGTTTCGGTTTGAGACAAAAAGGACATAAGGTAGTATTTCCGGGCTCTACGTATAGAGGTAACTTTGGAAATACTAAGGGATATACGGCTAGGGTATTTGAGGATAACAACAATACTTGGAGAGTATTTCTACCAAGAGGGGGGTATGTTTGGACGAGAGCAATACCAAGGGAAGGGGGGGTGTCTCGGCTAGAACACCACAAAGGGGGAGAGGGGTGGTTTCGGCCAAGGCCTTTTCAAGGGGGAGGGGGATGGCTTGGACGAACACAACACAAAGGGAGGGAGGGATTTTAGGCTTGGAAGGTTTGATTTGTGGATGAAGAACTCTTCATCAAGAGGGGGGTATTTATAGGACTTTTAAGGGCTAGGATGAACCCAAGTGCAAGGCAAGTGTATGGTGGGGATTTGCCCAAGTGCACCCTAACCTACTCCACAAAACATTGACCCATGTTTTAAGCCCCAAAACCATGTTGATCGTCCAAGGAGCCGCCCCACTTGGCCGTCCACTTGAGGGTGACAAGTGTCACCCTCCCGTTGGTCTAAAATGTTTCGTCTCTCGGAAAAATCCGCAAAAATTATAAATGACATAGCCGTAATTTACCCTACGCAAGTTTTGTTAAACGTTTCGTCGGAAAACCATTCGTTTTGTGAGTTGTGCCCAAAAAAAAAATGTCCTATGCCTAAACTTTAAGGCTAAACTTTCGTACGTACGCCCTCGCGTACATACTCTGGAAATACGGGGTATAACATTCTCCCCTCCTTAGAAACATTCGTCCCGAATGTTCCTTCTCAAGACAGATAACGATCAAGTTCCTCATAGCTCAACCAGTTTGCAAATGCCACACATGGCCACAGAAAACACCCGCGCAATTACTTACATCCCAGTCCACGAGGAATCACTTCCATCACTACAAAAGCTCCCACCCGAGGTCTAAAATATACCCCCTTCGCACCTTTACTTTACAAAAGAAATGATCACATCTATGTTCTTAACACATGCTCGCTTCTTCCCTTACTCGTCGTACACTCGAACTCTTTCTCATAACTTACCACATTTCTGTTACTACTTCTGTTTCCGAAATCTCTGGGTTACTATCTCCAACTTGGTCATCAATAACGGGGAACACTCTGGATGGATCTCCGATACTTTCCCGAACATAACAACATGAAAGACCGGGCATACTGCCTCCTACGTCGGACGGCAATGCTAACCTATAGGCAACTTGGCCTATTCTTCACATGATCTGAAAGGGCCAAGGTAACTAGGGCTAAGTTTCCTCTGTTTCCCCAAAACTCGTCACACCCTAGCCACATTCTGCTGAAACCGGTATGAACCAACAATCTGAACCTTGCCAACATCGAACCAATCGACCGGCAACTTACACTTCCGCCCCCTAAGGCTTCATAAGGCGACATCCGAAAACTGAAATGGTAGCTATAAAACACTCCCTCAACAGGAGACAACAATCCTCACAACTACCCCTGAAATCCAAACACTGGCCCGAGGCGAATGTGATTCTGAGACTCACCTGAGTTCCTAACCCTGCCTGGTAAAACCTCCAGAAAAAGAAACAGCCGTACCCTGGGCTCCACTGTCTGTCATAAGGTGAAGGTAGGCACCCCGTGCAGCCTTACAACCTTTCTGATATATCATCACTGCCAAGCAACGGTCCTGACTGAAAGACACGATGGGCTGACCCCATCGGCCCGACTCATCGTTGAACGATCCACGAACTCGCGATGGTTAACTAATCTTGGGCCTAACACCCTCGTGACCTACCACCGGAGGACCACCACAACCGACCACCATAAAACAGTCGCGGGTTGACTCGCGCATGGCCTCAACCCGACCCACTCGTGTAAAACACTTGCTCCGATCCGGAACAATCTCACTAATCACGTTACGAAAACCTAGCGGTCTTCTTAGCTCAACTACCCTCTTTCATTCCACACTACTCAGGGACTTATCCCACAAACATAGCTCACGTGCACTATGCACTCCGACAAGGGTTAAACGTAAAAATATAAATCTTTTACTCGAGATGGCCTTGCTTCTAAGGTCTCTACGTATAAAGCTCTAAGGCTCACACTTTTTCTTATCCCCCAATCTTTCCCGGTTAACTAACCATGATTTCTAATCACAATTTACACAATGCTATCGGAATATAACACTTTAAGGTGTACCTATCTTACATACTAATCTCTAGAGGGTTAAGGATATACCTGTATCTACTGCTTCACTCCCCTTAGTCGTTCTAATCAAACCTGCCCCGTAGGGCGCATAGCTAGGGAAAATGACGAACTACCCACCGATCCTGAAGGCTGAGTCCTCCTACTTGCATCCCTCCTACTAGGACATCCTTTCGACACATGGCCCTGACGGCCGCCGGTAAAATGAGTACCAACAAAAAGACGACATTCCCCGGGATGACGTCTGCCACACTGTGAATACTGAGGGAAAAACTGAATCCGGCTGGCTGGAACCTACGTGTAGTTGTGAACCGGAAGCTCTGGAGCTCTGACCAACTCCGGCTTACCCCCAACGTCCTAAACCCTTTGGAGGAACATTCTGCACTGGCGGAGGCGCATAATCAATCTGCTGCTAAAAAGGTCTGCCTCGATAGTTACCAAAGGACCTTGCTGTTCTGGCCCTCTTCTGCTGATCTTGGTTAATCCGTCGATCTCTACGTTTTCTCGGCCTGCTGCGCATGAGCCTGTACGCAGGCCATGCTCAAGCCAAACTGAAAAATTACTCTTGCACAACCCTCTCTTAGATAGTCATCAAGACTCGTGGTACATCTGTATACTCCCTGGTAGCCAAATCCATAGCTAGTAACTGGGTCGCATCTTTGCAATCTATATTCTCCGTTCCCGGTCGTGGAACTGAAGGTTCATATATCATGGTCGCATTAGGCACTGCTGCCGTTGTGCTAAACTCTGCTGGGGCTGGTGACGTAGCAGAACTCCCCGAATGAAACACCACCCCAGGTGATGATTGGGCCTGTGCCCTAGTAACCATATGTGCTCTACTTGCAGCTCCCTCGACTGCCTTGCCCTCCTGGGCCCGGGTTGCCTTACGCGGAGGCATAACGGTAAGGGAAAGAAATACGTTAGAGGGGTCCAACTTTTTACACAGCTCGAAGGCACGATCTCAGAGTGAGAAGAATGGAAACCAATCCTAAATATCCTATAGCCTCCTGATTATTGGTGTGGTGCACAACACACCGATAATCAAGACTCTACTAGATCGGTCAGACACTTTCCGAGGATTAATCGCTCGATAACTTTTGTCACGACCCGTTCGTGGATCGTGCCTTACCCGGGCACCCAAGTAGTCATACATCAGAGAAAATCAGCGGAACATAAAACAAGACATGAAATATCAAGAAGTGTAAAACAGTAATCTGAGAAAAACTTGTCTTTCGGCATATATATATAACAACTAGAACAATTACATCCTTCTTATAACTCTGCCCACAACAGTACTACAGACCTCTAAGAATGATATAACAACAATGGCGGGACAGGGCCCCGCCATACCTCTGAATGTAAATACCTACAACGACAGGGGACTATACCACTGATAAGCCTCCGGAGAAACGGAGCTTCCCCAAAACGCTGAACTGCGATCCTAAGAGCGAGGATCAACACTGGTGTATCTCTACCTGCGGCATGAACGCATCCCCCCGAAGGAGGTCAGTACAACAGGTACCAAGTATGTGAAACTGAAAAATACTGTAAATGAAATCATAGTAGTCTATATAAAATAGGAGACATGTATGCTAACCAAACTACAATTCATAATAAATAAGCAGTCATGTCAAGTCAGGGACTCACGCCCTCAAAGTCATCACTCAAATATCACTATGGGTCTCACGCCCATAACATCAATCATGCACGTCGAATACCTTCCTCACTGCCGGCAGTCTATGATATCAAAGAACCAAGGAATACACATGACCACCAGGTCCCACCTATGTCATAATAAAACCGTACGGGGTAAGTACGAAGGCATAGCCGACTACTAACACCCACAGTACTAACAAGGTCATAAACTGTATCATAAGATCTGACTAGACCGCCACATGATCGAAGCTGGCCACACGCCCGCAGTATCAAATCTGCGCGTCTAGCCCTGGAACTTCCCGCAGCTCCGCATAGGCCAACCTCATAGGCCCGCATGAGGTATTTCTCGCATCGAGGGTAGCTACTCCCCGGCATCCGCCTGGACTCGCAGTCCGCATGGCCACATAGACCGCATGACCATAAAGGCCGCACACTAACCTGGAACTCTCGTAGCTCCGCATAGGTCCCCGGGACCCGCATGAGGTATCCTCGAATCATAGTTACAGATCGCCCGAGTATTACCCCGCATCGGAGGCCCGCTTAACCTCCGGATCAAGTCGAGTGGTGGTACAATACCAACATAACGGCTGATCGTTAAACAACTTAAGCGCATTGAGGAAAACCCTTTACACAAACATCACAAGATACTAACACACGTAGCATCCTAGCATGTTTACTTATCAAATCAACAAGAAAGTATTACAAGGCTATCACAAACCAACACAATCAAGTTATGCACACAAGGTACTTTCTACTATATGATTAACAAGATCGGGTTTTTATCCCCAAAGTACTTCATACATTAACTCTTAAAAGGTCTGCTTCTTTCTCAAAAGTCACACAATACCCGTAGTATAAAAATAGAGTGACTATCTTTTGAAGTAAATCAAAACACTACTCTTTGTAAAATCAAGTAACAACATTCTTTTCCAAACGTTCAAGTTTGCCTAATTTCAATTACTCAAGTTTCTCATTTTCGAAAGGTTTCGTAGTTCATAGTATTAATCACTTAATGATATAATTCTCTTTGAAAGCAATTTGAGAAACATATGTCTGATATGTGAGTAGGTTATTCTTGTTTATAACAATCTTATTAAAGCAGCCATAATCTAGGAAATGTAATATCATTTTGTCTCATCTTAGTTTCTATGCAGATGGAGGTTTCTACTGGTTGTTAATAATACTTATTAGTCAATACATTTCCCTTTATTAACGCTGCTGTGGTTTGTTCGACACTTATTCTGATTTCCGAAATCAGTAAAACATCATTCCTTTTGAAAACCAAAATACTCATTACTCACGAATGAGGTTTCACACTTTTTAACAAAATTCACATTAATATAATTAAGTCAAGTCTCTTATCTTTTAAGATCAAGTCTCTTAACTTCTAAAATCAGTAAACCATTCTTTTTATCTCTCTTAAGCCGTTATACCTAACTTCCCATAAAGCTAGTATAACTCTTAAGCTTTTAAAACCAAGTGTTACTCTTCTGTTAAAAAAATGATTCAGTATTCTTTTGAAATACTTCAAGGTTATTCAGGCTTAAGTCAAAAGACATTGCCGTAATTATTATTCAGTTAACACACGTACGTCTTGTAACGCCCCGAACCCGGGACCGTTACTGGTGCCTTACCCCGGGCACCCTAGTGATACAACATCAGAGGAAACCAGCGGAAAATAAAACATGGCACAAAACAAGCCACAAAACAAGGCACAAAACCATGAACCAATCGGCCAAGGCCAAGCCTCCTCTTTGCCGTCCAATGAGGGTGACAAGTGTCACCCTCCCGTTGGTCCAAAAATGTTCCGTTGCTCGGAAAAATCCGCAAAAATACTAAATGACATAGCCGGAATTTTCCCAACGTAAGCTGTGGAAACGTTTCGTCAGAAAACGACTCTAATCGGCACTTGTGCCCAAATTTCGAATCCAATGCCTATCTTAAGGCTCAAATTTCGTACGTACGTCCATACGTACATACTCTGGAAACACGGGGTATAACATTCTCCCCTCCTTAGAAACATTCGTCCCGAATGTTCCTTCTCAAGTCTCAACACAAACATGCGCTAGTATAGCCTTCACTGCTATACGCACGAAAACGATCATGCCACACCTGGCCATAAAAATAACAAACGCACCAATACTTAAACCCAAGTCAACGAGGAAATACCTCTAATCATCACAAAAACCCCTTACCCGAGGTCTAAAATATACACCCTTCACACCTTCATTTCACAAAAGAAACGATCATACACGTTCACTTTTCCCCCTATCTTGCTGTACCCTTCTCGAACACTCAAACTCTTTCTAGTATCCGCACACTTCCGTCAACGCTTTGTTTCCAACCCGAGTCACTACCTCCAAACTTGGTCATCTCACTAATCTCGATTTCCCTAAGGCCATTTCCGCCTTCACGAACTGATTCGTCGAACGTATCCACGAACTCATACGATGGTCATCTAAACTTGGGCCTAGCACCTCGTGACTCGCCACCGCGGGACCACCTGAGCCGACCCTTCCTCAAACGGGGCCGGGTTGGCCCGCAACACGGCTCCCAACCCATCAGAGCGCCAACTCTCTAGTTTCTTGATCCGAACAATCTTACCTCTACAGTCGCGAAAGCTACCACTTCCATTTCACACTACCCAGGACTTACCCTTTTCACTAACTGTGTTTCTAAATCACATTTTAGCACAAAGCTATCCAAACATATCATTAAACACATCAACAACATCAATATACACAAAACTCTAGAGGTTAAGGATATACTCAAACTAGGCGGTTCAAGGACCGCTAAAATCGAACTTCCACCGCGACTTACCGTGGCTCCGAATCGCTCTAGTAGTCTGCTATCCTACCGTGCTACCCGGCCTGACAGTCTCGTCATATGGCCCTGGCCGCAAGAATAACAAGCTCCTGGTACTACGACACTCTCCAAAATGCGGTCTACCACATCGACCACACCGGTAGGGGTGATCCGCCAACACCCTACTCCCGAACATCTCAAACACGGGAGCCGACCGCTTCCCGAATATCCCAAGGGTCCCGGCGGCTGCGGAGGACCACTGCAATGGCGGAGGTACATAACTAGTTCTTGAGGCGGTCCGCCTCGAAAGTCGCCAAAATATCCGGCCGTCTTGGCCTTCTCACTGAAAGCCGTCCACCTGCCGATCTGCGCTCGCACCTGAGCACGAACGCGGGCAATGCCCATGCCGGTGAAGAAACACCAACAACTCTCGCTAGGTAATCATCGAGCCTCGTAACATATCGCACTCGATCCTCCATACTAGCTACTAATGCGGAACATACCGCCAACGATGAGTCGAACTCACATTGTACTCCAATCGCGGCTGCGCCTCAACATCAAAAATCATGGCCGAGCCCTCCTCATTTGTGGAGGCAAGAAATGTGCCGGAAGGCCCAAAACTCGTCCCCAACGGGAAGTGCATGCTCCCGAAAGCTCCCACGAATCAAACGATCATGCGGTATCACGCAGCCGATGCGAACCAATGTCACAGACTCGGTTTCTGAAGCCATGATCACCCGCATGATCCTCTCAGAATCGACGGATGAACTCCTGCGGATCATCCTCCGCCTCGACCCATAAAACTCAAAGCGGCTACAACTAAGGAAATCCCGTAGCCTCAAACTGCGCCTCGGGTGCACTACAGTCTGCTGAATCGAATCTGCTGCGTCGGCCTATCCTCATATCGCCACAACTCGCCAATAATCGCCATCTCGTGACCCATCTCCCGCTCTGCATGGGGTGGAGGCTCAGTATCAGAGTCTCAGCAGACGCTGCGGCTCTAAACTCGCTGGTCTTTGGCGGCGTCAAAAACTCGCCGTCAAGCACTACTCAGTCTTGCATCGCTGCGCGCCTGCACTCCTCAGAATCCCACTACAGCCTCCTTGCCGCCTCTTGCCTCGGTTGCCTTTCGCAGAGGCATAACAGGTAAAAACGAAACACCTCAGAGGGGTCCAACTAACAACACGGCTCTCCGCGATCTCAGAATGAGAAGAATGGAAACCAATCCTAAATGTCCTATAGCCTCCTGATTATAGATGTGGTGCACAACACACCGATAATCAAGACTCTACTAGACACGGTCTGTAGACACTTTCCGAGGACTAACTGCTCTGATACCAAAATGTTATACCCCGTGTTTCCAGAGTATGTACGTATGGACGTACGTACGAAATTTGAGCCTTAAGATAGGCATTGGATTCGAAATTTGGTCACAAGTGCCGATTAGAGTCGTTTTCTGACGAAACGTTTCCACAGCTTACGTTGGGAAAATTCCGGCTATGTCATTGATTTTCCTTTATTAACGCTGCAGTGGTCTGTCGATACACATTCTGATTTCCGAAATCAGTAAAACATTATCCCTTTAAATAACACCAAGTACTCATTACTCACGAATGAGGTTTCACACAAACATTCACATTAGAACAAATAAGTTAAGTCTCTTAACTTCTAACATCAGTAAACCATTTTCTTTACCTCTCTTAAGACATTATACCTAACTCCCCATAAAGCTTAGTATAACTCTTTTTAAAACCTTTTAAAACCAAGTGTTACTCTCCCTTCAAAACGATTTATAAATCTTTTGAAATACATCAAGTCCTTTATTATAACAAGCCAGTTATAATTCTCATCAGTTACCTTTTTTTTAAACCACAAAGTATTTTCTTACCTACATAAAGCTGTTATAACCAACTTCCCATAAAGCCGTTATAACACTTTATGTTTTAAGAACAATCAAACACGATTAACACACGACGTCACCGCACTTACATAGTTCACACATATCATGCTAGAAGAGATAGGAAGAGGTTCATACCCGCGACGATTGTCGACTAATAGCAAAACGCTCCAAGTACCTCAAACCGCGCTACTCCTGCCAAGTGGATCACTCCACACGTAGTACTTCAACCTATAAGGCCACGGCGCTATTAACATCTAGATCTCAACGCTCCATAATCTACGTAAAATTCGGCACCTCCCCGCCACAAGCAAATCTCCTTCTCTATCGAGGCCGGCTACCAAGCCAACCAGTGGGGTTTTACACGCCTAACCGGGCGTGTACAATTCTACTACACAAGAATACTACACAAGTCTCATGAATACGCCTATGTAATTACAGTTCGATTCGATTCTTAATTCTTGGGCTTAAGTCAAAAGACATTGCCACAAGATTAAGTATAGTTCTATATACGATACTTCAACTATATATTCAAACATGTAATTTCCAATTACAATAGAAGAACGATAGTGTTTACCTCGATAAGCCCAAAATTATCCAAGTATAAAGTCGATCCCGAGCAACGCAGCTCCTACTCCGAGCGCTCCAAACAACCCTTAAGTTCTAACCAACTTCTACTTACAACTTCAACAACGGTGAAGATTTCCTTAGGGTTTCGTTTTGTGGCTAAAGGAAGTATAATCGTATTTTACGGGCTTTGTATAATTGTAACCTTGGGAATACTAAAAGGTATTTGGGCCAAGTTATTTGGACATTATAACAATATTTGGAGTTTATTTCTATACCAAAACAAGGGGTATTATACGAAAACAACTAGGCTCGGGGGGGGGTACCCCACGGCCAAGGCACCACAAAGGGGAGGGTGGCCTCGCCAAGGCTCGCTCAAGGGGGTAGTGTGGCGGAATTGCTCACAAGAGGGAGGAGTATTTTTCTTGGAATTTCACAAGTGTGGATGAAGAATAACTCTTGCATTAGAGGGGTATTTATAGCAAAACCAAAAGCCAACCAATGGTCAAGATCCTTCCAAGTGTATAGCAAGTGTAAGGCCAAGATCAAGCCAAGTGCACCCTAACCCCTACTCCACAAAACACCTTTGTAACGCCCCGAACCCGGGACCGTTACTGGTGCCTTACCCCGGGCACCCTAGTGATACAACATCAGAGAAAACCAGCGGAACATAAAACATGGCACAAAACAAGCCACAAAACAAGGCACAAAACCATGAACCAATCGGCCAAGGCCAAGCCTCCTCTTTGCCGTCCAATGAGGGTGACAAGTGTCACCCTCCGTTAATCCAAAAATGTTCCGTTGCTCGGAAAAATCCGCAAAATACTAAATGACATAGCGGAATTTTCCCAACGTAGTCAGGGAAACGCGTTTCGTCGACGACTCTAATCGGCACTTGTGCCCAAATTTCGAATCCAATGCCTATCTTAAGGCTCAAATTTCGTACGTACGTCCATACGTACATACTCTGGAAACACGGGGTATAACATTCTCCCCTCCTTAGAAACATTCGTCCCGAATGTTCCTTCTCAAGTCTCAACACAAACATGCGCTAGTATAGCCTTCACTGCTATACGCACGAAAACGATCATGCCACACCGCCATAAAATAACAAACGCACCAATACTTAAACCCAAGTCAACGAGGAAATACCTCTAATCATCACAAAAACCCCTTACCCGAGGTCTAAAATATACACCCTTCACACCTTCATTTCACAAAAGAAACGATCATACACGTTCACTTTTCCCCCTATCTTGATGTACCCTTCTCGAACACTCAAACTCTTTCTAGTATCCGTACCACACTTCCGTCAACGCTTCTGTTTCCAACCCTTGGAGTCACTACCTCCAAACTTGGTCATCTCACTAATCTCGATTTCCCCTAAGGCCATTTCCGGCCTTCACGAACTGATTCTGGTCGAACGTATCCACGAACTCATACGATGGTCATCTAAACTTGGGCCTAGCACCCTCGTGACCGCCACCGGGCGACCACCCGAGTGACCCTTCCTCAAACGACGCGGGTTGGCCCGCAACATGGCTCCCAACCCGACCCATCGTAGCGCCAACTCTCTAGTTTCGATCCGAACAATCTTACCTCTACAGTCGCGAAAGCTACCACTTCC
Organism: Przewalskia tangutica; assembly: GCA_029844215.1. NCBI lineage: Eukaryota > Viridiplantae > Streptophyta > Magnoliopsida > Solanales > Solanaceae > Przewalskia > Przewalskia tangutica. The sequence goes on along the minus strand of CM056725.1, from coordinate 39,179,319 downwards.
ATTTCACACTACCCGGACTTACCCTTTTCACTAACTGTGTTTCTAAATCACATTTTAGCACAAAGCTATCCAAACATATCATTAAACACATCAACAACATCAATATACACAAAACTCTGTAGGTTAAGGATATACTCAAACTAGGCGGTTCAAGGACCGCTAAAATCGAACTTCCACCGCGACTCTACCGTGGCCGCAATCGCTCTAGTAGTCTGTGCTATCCTACCGATACTACCCGTCGGACGGTCTCGTCATATGGCCTGTTGGCAAGAATAACAAGCTCCTCGTACTACGACACTCTCCAAATGCGGTCTACCACATCGACCACACCGAGGTAGGGTGATCGTGATCCGCCAACACCCTACTCGCGAACATTCAAACACGGGAGCCCCGACTGCCTGAATATCCTGGTCCCGGCTGCGGAGGACCACTCGCAATGGCGGAGGTACATAACTAGTCTGCCGAGGCGGTCCGCTCGAAAGTCGCTAAAATATCCGCCGTCTTGGCCTTCTTCTGCTGAAAGCGGTCCACCTGCGTCATCTCTCGCGCTCGCACCCAAGTGCATGAGCACGAACGCGGCAATGTCCATGCCACCAAGAGAAACACGAACAACTCTGCTAGGTAATCATCGAGCCTGTAACATATCGGTGCACTCGATCCTCCATACTAGCTACTAATGCGGAACATACCGCCAATGAGTCAAACTCACATTGTACTCCCGAATCAGACGCCTTCGCCTCAACATCAAAAATTGCCCGAGCCCTCCTCATTTGTGGAGGCAAGAAATGTGCCGAGAAGGCCCCAAAACTCGTCCCCAAACGGTGGAAGTGCATGCTCTCCCGAAAGCTCCCACGAATCAAACCAATCGATTGCGGTATCACGCAGCCGATGCGAACAAATGTCGGACTGCACTCTGAAGCCTTGATCACGCATGATCCTCTGCAGAATCGACGGATGAACTCCTGCGGATCATCCTCAGCCTCGACCCATAAAACTCAAAGTGGCTACAACTAAGGAAATCCCGTAGCCTCAAATGCTCGCCTCGTGCACTACAGTGCCGCTGAATCGGAATCGCCGCCCAATTTATCTCATATCTCGCCACAACCTCGCCAATAATCGGGCCATCTCTCGTGACCCATCTCCCGCTCTGCATCGGGACCGAGGCTCAGTCTATCAGATGTGGCCGAAACCGGCCCGCCATCGTGCCTTACCCGGCACCCTAGTGATACAACATCCGAGAAAACCAGCGAAATAAAACTTTACACATGAAATGAGAGACATAAATAAATAAACAGCCAACCCAACCGTTGCCTTCAAGATAAATACATAAAACCCGACAGCTTATCCTTTTACAAACCACCTTGCCACAAAGATTACTGCACTTAAGATATACAACAACTATGATGACAGGGGCCCCGCCATACCACGAATGTACAAGTACCTACAATGACAGGACTATACTAAAAGATAAGCCTCCGAGGAACGAGCTTCCTAACATCGACTGCGATCCTATGAGCGAGGATCAACCAATCGGTGTACCTACCATGCGGATGAACGCGGCAAGGAGGTCGATAACAGTACCAAGTATGTGAAATCAAAATATGTAATGAAATCACATTTCATCATTTTATAAAACCATTTCGCAATAAGTATACAATTATGTCAAGTAAGGGACGATATCCCGAATAATCACTCACATAATTATGGGTCTCACGCCCATAATACCACTCATGCCGTGGAACTCATTCTCATCGCTAGCGATACATGATGTAAAACAACACCCATATGTGAACTCGAACACTAGATCCTGCTGCGTCATCAAAACCGACGGGCAAGTAGAATAGCCAACTACGGTCAAAAGCTAGTCATATCCCATCACGGGCAAGGTACGGAAGCCAACTACCGGTCAAAAGCTAGCCACGGCGCCGAGGCAAGTATCTTAAGCTAACGTCTGATAGCCTACCGTCTCACAAGATATGACCGAGGCAAGTATCTTAAGCTATCTACCGGAGGCTACGGCATGCGAGAAAATGACGAACAAGTATCTAAAGTGTGCACGAACCACACGTACAAACCAAGCCCGTGATCGCCGTCACCGCGGCAAGCTTCATGGATTAGCGGTCCACGGACTAACGATCGAACCTCACAATGACCGCGTGCCGGCATCTTACCTCGGAAGTCATGGCCATGAAACCATCCTATCGACGCATGCGTGGAACATCCATCACGTCGGCATGTCCAAAGGAAATAAATCGGATAGCGGCCCTCCCAGAGTTCACGACGATGCGAAACAACCGATCAATACTCAAAGTGGACGATACTGCGTGGACCACCCAACGTCGGTATGTCCATTCAATCAATCGGATAGCCGCCCTCCTGAGAGTCACGGCAAAGACATCAACAAAACACTTGCACATCAAAGACTATCACAACAAGCATAGCAAGTTTAACATACATTCATTTTAATCAACAATCCGGTTTCAAACCCAAAATACTACATACTTTCCTTCTTTCAAAAGACCTCTTTCTACGTAAAGCCACGTGATACTAATACTGTAGTATATAAAGAAAACACGTTTTACTTTTAAAACCAAATTACTTCACCTTCGTAAAAATCTTTACAAGGCTTTTAAAATCAAGTACTCTATACTTTATAAACCAAGTGCTTTTCTTTTAGAACAACATCAAGTATACTCTTTTTAAAACCCAATTAACTTACTCTTTTCAAAACAAGTAACCTATACTTAAATCAAGTTACTTCTCCTTTTCCGAAAACAAGTCGTTATAAGTCAAGTCTCTTATCTTTCAAGATCAAGTCTCTTAACTTTCAAAATCAAGTCGTTTTACTGTCAAAACCAAATCTTTCTTTTATCTTCATAAAGTCGTTATAACTAACTTCCCATAAAGCCATTATAACACTTTATGTTTTAAAACAAACAAAAATCGTTTCACACACGTACGTCTACCGTACTATATAGTTCACAACAATCATGCTCAAGAGTATAGGAAGAATCACATACCTTTAGCTTAAACCACAAGCCAAGTCAAGTATGCCGCGCGTAGAAAGATCCACCTATAACAACCACAATATATAAATCAACTTCTAGCACTCTCCGTAGAATATTCTAAACACAAGATTCCTTATTCTACAGAAATTTCGGCAGCACCTCCCGCTATCACATAAATCTCCTCCCCTAACCAGGCCCGCTACCAGGCCAACAACTCCCAGGGGATTACACGCCTAACCGGGCGTGTTCAAATATCTTCACAATAATACTTACACAAGTCTCTGTAAATGCGGTCAATGTAAATACTGATTCAATCCTTGATACTCATCCTTCCACTCTAATATACTCAAGTATCACTACTCCAACCTGTAATATCCAATTACAATAGGGGGACATAGATCATTACCTCGATAAGCCCAAACATTATCCAAGTTATAAGTCGATCCTGAGCAACGTTTAGCTCCAATCCTTACGCTCCAACCCGCTCCAAGCGACCCTTAGAAGTTTCTAAACAACTTCTTTAAATACTTCCACCAAGCGAGGAAGATTTTTCTAGGGTTTCGTTTTACGGCTATTGGAATAAAGTAGTATTTCCGGGCTCCTAGTATTGAAATAACTTTGGAATACTACTAGGGATACTAGGCCAAGGTATTTGGGATTATACAACAATACACCAAGTATTTTCTACACAAGAGGAGGGGGACGAAATCTACACAAAGGGAGGAAAACATTTGCTTTGGAAAGCTTTGAGTGAGGATGATTTTACTCTTCACGCCAAGGGGTATTTATAGAAGAACAAAGGGCCAAGATCAATATAAGTGTAGGGTCAAGATTGGGCCATGTGTGTGTGGGTCCCACCACACCACATGGCCAAACGAAACTGGTGCCAAGTGTGAGGGCCAAATCGGCGAGGACAGTGGCCTAGCCACATCCACCCATTTCGACCAAGTGCCACATGGGGTGACACGTGTCGCCCCAATTAAATCCAAAATATTTCGTCTTGAAAATATCCAAAATACCGGAAATCTCAAAACAAAGCGGGCCCACAAAACCGTAAATTTCTCCGTGGGTCCCACGTGACCATTTCGAAAATAAAACCTCAAAATTCTAATATAATCCAAGAAGTCCAAATACCAAATCGGGAATCCAATTCCCATTAACGAACCTTTTTCTTCACAAAACCGAACTTTTCCGTCGAAAAATCACATCTTCCTTTCTTTCCAAAATTTGCCGTATTCTCGTGCACGCGTCCTCACATACATACCGGAACTACGGGTATAACATCAGAGTCTCAGCACCACCGCCGCGCTCTAAACTCTTTGGTCTTTGGCGGCGTCGCAAAACTCGCCGTCAAGCACTACTCAGTAATCGACGCTCGCGCTCGCACTCCTCGAATCCCACTAGCAGCCTCCTCCGCCTTGCCCTTCGGGCCTGGTTGCCTTTCGCAGGCATAGCTGTAAAAACGAAACACGTCGAGAGGGTCCAACTTACAACACGCCTCTAAGGCACGATCTCGTAATGAGAAGAATGGAAACTAATCCTAAATGTCCTATAGCCTCCTCGATTATAGATGTGGTGCACAACACACCGATAATCAAGACTTACTAGACACGGCCTGTAGACACTTTCCGAGACTAATCGCTCGATACCACTTTGTAACGCCCAACCGGGATTGCATCGTGCCTTACCCCGGGCACCCTAGTGATACAACATCAGAGAAAACCAGCGGAACATAAAACATGGCACAAAACAAGCCACAAAACAAGGCACAAAACCATGAACCAATCGGCCAAGGCCAAGCCTCCTCTTTGCCGTCCAATGAGGGTGACAAGTGTCACCCTCCCGTTGGTCCAAAAATGTTCCGTTGCTCGGAAAAATCCGCAAAAATACTAAATGACATAGCCGGAATTTTCCCAACGTAGTCGTGGGAAACGTTTACGTAAAACGACTCTAATCGGCACTTGTGCCCAAATTTCGAATCCAATGCCTATCTTAAGGCTCAAATTTCGTAAGTACGTCCATACGTACATACTCTGGAAACACGGGGTATAACACGTCTACCGTACTGTATATATATATTAAAATATCATGCTCAAGTGTATAGGAAGAATCACATACCTCGCGACGATTATCGACTATTAGCAAAACGCTCCACGGCTATAACCCGGCTAGTCTTGTCCACCTTCCAAGTAGATCACGCTACTCGCAGTACTTCAACCTATAACGGTTATCCAAGTCTATCAATTTCTAAACCACTCTATAGAACATTTCTAGATACAAGATTCTATGGAAAATTGGGCAGCACTTCCCTACCCGTCAAACTTCACAAGTCTACTGTAAATACAGTCCTATGTAAGTACAGTTCAATTCTCTTCTTATATACTTTCCTTGTAAATACCTTATACTTATTCTTATACTTCAATAGTATGTAAACTCAATTACAATAGGGAGACAAGATATTTACCTCGATAAGCCCATAATTATCCAAGTTAAAATGTCGATCCTGAGCAACGTTTAGCTCCTACTCTGGGCGCTCCAACCCGCTCCAAACAACCCTTAGAAGTTCTACACAACTTCTACTTAATACTTCAACCAAGTATGAAGATTTTCCTTAGGGTTTCGGTTTGAGACAAAAAGGACATAAGGTAGTATTTCCGGGCTCTACGTATAGAGGTAACTTTGGAAATACTAAGGGATATACGGCTAGGGTTGTCACGACCCATTCCGGGGCCCGTGACTGGTGCCTTACCCGGGCACCCAAGTAGTCATACATCAGAGTAATCAGCGGAATATAAAAACAAGACATGAAACAGTTGTAAAAGGAAACACAGTTTATCTGAAGAAAAGCTTGCCTTTCGGCATATATACATATAACCCAAGTTTTGCAGTTACATCCCAATGTACAATAGGACTACAGACCTCTAGGAATGTAAACAACTATGGCGGGACAGGGCCCCGCCATACCCTGACTGTACAAAACTAATTACAACAGGGAGAGCATACCCAACAGTAGAGCCTCCGGAGAAGATGGAGCTCCTGACACCAACGCAAAAGATCCTAAGGATGCGGATCTAGCACCTGCTTGCCCTTACCTGCGGCATGAACGCAGCCCCCCGAAGGAGGTCAGTACAACAGGTACTAAGTATGTGAAACTGTAAAGTACTTAAATGAAAACATATCATTTTAAAATCAGTTTACATATATGTATGAAACAACCAAGGTAACCGCACATAGTGTCACATCATAAACAAGAGCAACAATAGGTAAACTGTAACAGGTCTTTTCTAGGCTGCGAATGATCGAAGCAGGGCCAATTGCCCGTAGTATCACCATGCAAGCCTAATCCTGGACTCCCGTAGTCCGCATAGGCCACTCACATAGGCCCGCATAGGGTATATAACCCCGCATCGAGGGTAGCTACTCCTCGGCATCGTCCTGGACTCGTAGTCCGCATGGCCACATAGACCGCATGAGGTATAACCCCGCACACTAACCTGGAACTCCCGTAGCTCCGCATAGGTCCCCTGGACCCGCATGAGGTATTCTCGAATCATGGTCCTGCATCACTGAGTCTACCCGCGTCGGACGACTTAACCCCCGGTAACATGTCAAGAGGTGAGTGATATTACACTAACCTAACAGCTTATCGTTAAACAACACAAGCACAACAAGAATACTCTCTTACACAAACGTTACAAGACACTAACACACATAGCATCATATCATGTCTACTTATCAAACCATCTTATTATTCTTTTCACAAATCGATATAAGTCTGTTATAAACACATAGGTAAACTGTTCCTTTTATCATACTTAAGTGGTTATACCTAACCTCCCATAAAGCTAGTATAACTCTTAAGCTTCTGTTTTAAAAACCAATTAGTTCTCTTCTGTTAAAAATGATTCAGTATTCTTTTGAAATGCTTTCAGATCCTTATTATTCAGGCTTAAGTCGCGAGACATTGCCGTAAGTATTATTCAGGCTTAAGTCAAAAGACATTGCCGTAGTTATTATTCAGTTAACATATGTACGTCTACCGTACTACATATATATTTTAAAAATATCATGCTTTAGGAAGAATCACATACCTTCTCGGCGAAATCCACCTGCCAAGTTCAATATGTCGCGCGCAGAGAATCAACCTATAATAGTCAGACACGTCTATCAACGACTAGACTACTCTGTAAACAGTTCTAAGCAGAGGGTTCTATATACTACAGAAAATTGGGCAGCACTTCCCTACCCGGTGAGCTACTCAAGTCTCTGAAAACGAATCTATGTAAATGCAGTTTGATTATTCTTCTTTTAAACCCTTCTACCGTGATAGGTTCAATTCTATTCTGTAATAATCTTCCAAGTATTTAATACTTATTCTTATACTTCTACAGTATGTATTCTCTAATTACAAAAGAAGGACAAGATTATTTACCTCGGTAAGCCCAATAATATCCTAGATAAAAGTCGCGCCTGAGCAAGGTTTAGCTCCTAAGTTGTACGCTCCGGTAGCTCCAAGAACCCTTAGAAGTTCTTCACAACTTCTACTAAGGACTAAGGGATTTGGGCTAGGGTATTTTGGGCATTATAACAATACTAGAAGGCAACTTTTCTACCAAGGGAGGGGGGTAGGTTTCGGCTAGGCTAGGGGGGGCCCTCGGCCAAACTTTACTCAAGGGGGGGGGGGGAGGTGTTGGACGAAATGCTCACAAAGGGAGAGGAGAGGATTTTAGACTTGGAAAGTTTTTGTGGATGAAGAACTCTTCATCTCAAGAGGGGTATTTATAGGTCAAGGGATGGCCAACCAAGGGCCAAGATGGTGCCAAGTGCAAGGCAAGTGTAGGGTGAGGATTAGGGCAAGTGTACCTAGCCAACTTGCACACAAAATATCCTACCAACTACTTGACAAAATAAGCCATCCAATCGGCCTCAATTCCGCCACAAGTCCACCAATGAGAGGGTGACAAGTGTCACCCTCTCGTTGGTCCAAAGTGTTTCGTCTCTCGGAAAAATCCGCAAAAATTAGAAATGGCATAGCCGGAATTTATCCTACGCGAGTCTTGTAAAACGTTTCGTCGGAAAACGATTCCTTGAGAGAGTTGTGCCCAAAAACGTGCTATGCCTAAACTTTAAGGCTAGACTTTCGTACGTACGCCCTTTCGTACATACTCCGGAAATACGGGGTATAACATTCTCCCCTCCTTAGAAACATTCGTCCCGAATGTTCCTTCCCAAGAAAGTTAACAATAAGATTCTTCATAACTTAAACAGTTGCAAATGCCACACACGGCCACAGAACAACACTTAGGCATAAACGATAACGAAAATTTACAAGTAGGAAAGTGAATTACCTGGAGGTGTGGGGAATAGGTGAGGATACTTCTGCCTCATGTCCTCCTCAGTTTCCCACGTCATCTCCTCCCTGAGCTCGTTCCGCCACAAGACTTTGACGGAAACCACGTCCTTCGTCCGCAGACGCCTAACCTGACGATCGATTATCGCTATGAGAATCTCCTCATACGATAACCCCTCACACGGACATCGTCAATCGGGTGTACCACAGATGGATCCCGATACATCTCCTCAAAGATAGATACGTGAAAAACCGGATGCCGCCTCCGGATCGGACGGCAGATCCAACTCATAGGCAACCTTGCCTACCTGCGGATAATCTAAACGGCCCAATGTACCTTGGGTGAGTTTCCTTTCTTCCCGAATCTCATCACACCGCTTCATGGGTGACACCTTTAGGAAAACCCAATCGTGAACCTCGAACTCTAGATGCGACGACGATGATCTGCGTATGACTTGCCGACTCGAGTGTCAAGAACCTCTCTGGATAAGCTTCACCTTATCCATCTTGCACCAAATCTGGTCCCACTAATCGCACCTCGCCACATCGAACCAACCTATAGGCGATCTGCACTTCCTCCCATACAAGGCCTCATAAGGAGCCATCGAATCTGGAGTGGTAGCTATTATTGTACGCAAACTCAACTAGAGGCAAATGATCCTCCCGGCTACCCACGAGTCGATAACACGGCTCGCAAAGATATCCTCGAGTGCGGATAGTGCGCTCGGCTTTGCGCCTGTCTGCGTGGATGGAATGCGATGCTCAGGCTCACTGCGTCCTAAACCTCTGGAAAGTCCTCCGGAAGTTAGTCGTAAATGGGCTCCTCATGCGATATGATCGAAATAGGGACTCCGTGCGATCGGCGATCTCTCGGATGTAAAGTGCGCATAATCCTCACCAAAAGTCGCCCCGACGGGAAGAAAGTGGGCTGATTTCGTCACCGTCGGCGATAACCCATATAGAATCATGTCTCCTCGAGTGCGAGGTAATCACGTGATAAAGTCCATGTTGATCACCTCCCACTTCCGGTCGGGATCTCTATCGCTCGTAACAAACCACGGGCCTGCGGTGCTCTACCTTCACTGCGACAACACGCACCGAGCTACGAACTCGCAGCGTCCCTCTTCAAGCCATCCCACCAATACGGATCTAAGGTCGTGGTACATCTTGGTCGACCACGGATGGATAGAGTAACGCTTGATGTGTGCTTCCCGAGAACACGCTCGAAGTCTGAAACATCCGGAACACCTGACGCCCTCAAACCTTAGCACCCCATCGTGGTGATACCTCAAGGACCCTTGCCCTCACGAAGAGCGTATCATGATAACGTGTCAAAGCGGATCCTCGAGCTGTTGCCTCTTCACCTCGACGGCGATGGAAGACTCGGCAACCTCGCGAACTCGAACCCATCGCTATCGGAATCAATCAAGCGGACACCAAGGCTCGCTAATCGATGAAAATCACGAACCATGTCCCTTCTCTGGCTGCACATCGATAGGCTCCCATCGACCTACGACTAAGAGCATACGCCTAACATTGGCCTTCCGGGTGGTACAGGATATCAACATCGTAATCCTTAAGCAACTCTAACCACCGTCTCGCCGTAAGTTCGGCTCCTGCGGTGAAGATATCTGGAGGCTCTTGTGGTGCGTATAAATATCCACATGAACCCCATACAAGTAGTGCCTCCGGATCTTGGCGTGAATCACCGCTGACTCAAATCATGGGTGGGGTAGTTCCTCTCGTGTTTCTTCAGTTGTCGGGATGCATACGCTATAACCTTGCCCTGCTGCATCAACACACATCCCAACCCGATGCCTGACGCATCACAATACACAACATAACCGTCTGGACCCTGCGGTGGAGTAAGAACGGGCGATCGTCGATCTCTTTCAAAGAATGGAAACCACGCTCCTGACATCGATCCACTGAAACTTGGCTGCTACGAGTCGACTAGTCAATGGTGCGAAGATAAAGCAAACTTCTCTGAACCGCCGATAATATCTGCAAGGCCCGTAAGCTGCGAACCTCTGCCGGAGTAGTAGGTTCAGGCAAGTCTGTCGCCTCGATCTTGGCGTATCACTCGAATGCCATCAGCCCGACAATATGCCCAAGAAAAGCCACGAAGTCAACAAAACTCACATTTGGAAAACTTGGCGTACTGGCTAGTCGAGAAGCGTCGGCCTGAGTCGCCAAATGCTCTGCATGCTCGCTCTGGCGAGAATAAACTAAGATATCATCAATGAACACTATCACAAGCGTGTCCAAAAATGGTTTGAACACTCGGTTCATCAAATCCATGAATACCGCGGAGCATTGGTCAACCCAAAAGACATGACCACGAACTCATAATGCGTCAGGGTCGGAATGCGATCCTAGGGACATCCACCTCTCGACTCGCACTTTGATGATAGCCCGATCGCAGATCAATCTTGGAGAAACATCTCGCACCTGCAACCGGTCGAACAAATCATCAATCACGGGAAGGGTATTCGTTCTTAATGGTCACCTTATTCACTGCTGTAATCAACACGTGCGCGGCGTCCGTCCTTCTTCTTCACGAACAATCTGGCGCTCCCGAGGAGAAACACTAGGTGCGATGAAGCCCTTCTCGGCAAGTCTCTGGTGATCCTTCACTCTCTCAACTCGGCGGTGCCATTACGTATGGCGGAATGGAAATAGGCCGAGTGTCCGCAATATGTCTATACAAAACTCAATCTCCTCTCGGGAGGATACGGGAGGTCGTGCTGGAAACACGTCGGGAACTCTCGACCACTGGGCCAGCGGAAAATCTGGTCCGCGACTTGATATCAAACACCGACGATATGGTAGATATACCCTTCGCACCATCTTCCTAGCCTTGAGGTAGGAAATAAACCTACCACCGGTGATCGTGCTCCTCCCACTCAACAACCGGCTCCTCAGAAAGCTGGAACCGTACTCTCTCTCTGCGGTCTACATTGGCGTAGCGAAGCTAGCCAATCCATCCCCATGATCACGTCGAAGTCAATCATCTCCACTCTATCAAGTCGGCTAGGAGTCGGCGTGTAAATGGTCACGGACAAGCCCTATATACCCGCCGAGCTACCACCGAATCACCCATGGCGTAGCTACCTCGAAAGGGTCTATGGACTCGTGCTCTATCCCTATCCTACTAGCAACAAGGGAGATATATAGGGAGTAGAACTAGGATCTATCAAGGCATAAACATCAAACCCAGCCCGATAAGGTACTGTGGCGACATCGGTGAGGCCTCACGATCTGCCCGGTGGACAAGGCATAAATGCGGTTCGAGGACCGCTAGAGCTGAACCAGCGCCACGACCTCTGCGCGACCTGCTGGTCCATGAGTACCTTGCCCTCGGGCGAGTAGCTGTCGGGGATGAAGAAGACCGGCGAAAGAACTCATGGTGACCCTACCATCGCCGCTTGCCGCGGTCGGGACGGTTCCTCGCATAGTGACCTGCGGCCTGGCTGAAACAAGCTCCGTAGCGGCACCACAACTCGAAGTGGGATCTACGCGTCGGCCACACCGGAGGTGGTCCGTCGGCGGTACCTCTGCTCTGGGCGTCTGAAGCCACAGGGCCTGGTGCGCCCTCGAATATCTGGGTGATGAGGGCGGTGCAGAGTGCTCTGGTGGTGTGGTGCAAATCTAGGCTAGCTGAGGTCGCCGCCACGATAGCCACCAAAAGACCACTGCCGTCACTGGTCTTCTGCTGCTTTGCTGTCAACCCGTCGGTCTACGCTCGCCACATCCAAGAGCATGAGCTGCATGCGGGTAATGTCCATACCGGTGAAGAGAAACACCCGCACAAGATTCGGCCATATAATCATCTAGCGGTGACGTGGCGGTGCACCCTATCCTCCATATCGCTGCAATCTTTGGGACATATCGAGCCAATGAATCAAACTCGACATTGTACTCACGATGGTGCGTCCTCTGCCTCGATAACAAGAATGCATCGGCCGCGCCCTCGCCATCTGTGGAGGCAAGAAGTGAGTGAGAAAGCCTCGAGAACTCATCCCAGTAGGCGGGGGCGTGCTCTCCCGGGATAACTCCCATGAATCAAACCAATCATTGCGGTATCACGCGACCTATGTGAACCAAAGATCACGGACTCTGTCTCGGCGCTACGATCACTCTCAAAATCCTCTGTAGGCGGCGGGTGAACTCCTGCGGATCATCCTCCGGCCTCGACCAGTAAAACTACGGCGGGCTACAACTCAGGAAGTCTCGTAGCCTCAAACTCTCTGCCCTCGGGTGAATCACGAACGACCGGGGTGGGAGCTGCGCATCGGCGATGTCCTCGTATGCGCCCACGATCTGGCGATGGCGGGCCATCTCTGTAACCCATCTCATCTGCTCGGTGTGGGCGGAGGTGTAGGTCTTGTGGTCTCATCGGCTGCTGCGCCTAAACCTGCAGGGTCGGCGGCGTCGTAGAACTGCCGTCTCTAGTATAGAATGGGCGAGCCTCGTGACTCTAGGTGTCCCACTAGCGGCTCCGCCATTTGCCTTGCCCTACGGGCCGGGTTGCCTTACGTGGAGGCATAAGCTATTCTGAGAAAGGAATACGTTAGAGGGGTCCAACTTTAACACAGCTCTAAGGCACGATCTCAGAGTGAGAAGAATGGAAACCAATCTTAAATATCCTATAGCCTCCTGATTATTGGTGTGGTGCACAACACAACGATAATCAAAACTCTACTAGATACGGTCTTTAGACATTTTCCGAGGATTAACTGCTCTGATACCACTTTTGTAACGACCCGTTCCGGGGCCCGTGACTGGTGCCTTACCCGGGCACCCAAGTAGTCATACATCAGAGTAATCAGCGGAATATAAAAACAAGACATGAAACAGTTGTAAAAGGAAACACAGTTTATCTGAAGAAAAGCTTTCCTTTCGGCATATATACATATAACCCAAGTTTTGCAGTTACATCCCAATGTACAATACGACTACAGACCTCTAGGAATGTAAACAACTATGGCGGGACAGGGCCCCGCCATACCCTGACAGTACAAAACTAATTACAACAGGGAGAGCATACCCAACAGTAGAGCCTCCGGAGAAGATGGAGCTCGACACGCGCAAAAGATCCTAAGGATGCGGATCTAGCACTGCTTGCCCTGCGGCATGAACGCAGCCCCCCGAAGGAGGTCAGTACAACAGGTACTAAGTATGTGAAACTGTAAAGTACTTAAATGAAAACATATCATTTTAAAATCAGTTTACATATATGTATGAAACAACCAAGGTAACCGCACATAGTGCCACATCATAAACAAGAGCAACAATAGGTAAACTGTAACAGGTCTTTTCTAGGCTGCGAATGATCGAAGCAGGGCCAATTTCCCGTAGTATCACCATGCAAGCCTAATCCTGGACTCCCGTAGTCCGCATAGGCCACTCACATAGGCCCGCATAGGGTATATAACCCGCATCGAGGTAGCTACTCCTCGACATCGCCCCGACTCGTAGTCCGCATGGCCACATAGTGCGTGAGGTATAACCCCGCACACTAACCTGGAACTCCCGTAGCTCCGCATAGGTCCCCTGGACCCGCATGAGGTATTCTCGAATCATGGTCCCAGACCGCCTGAGTCTACCCCGCATCGGAGGGCAGCTTAACCCCCGGTAACATGTCAAGAGGTGAGTGATATTACACTAACCTAACAGCTTATCGTTAAACAACACAAGCACAACAAGAATACTCTCTTACACAAACGTTACAAGACACTAACACACATAGCATCATATCATGTCTACTTATCAAACCATCTTATTATTCTTTTCACAAATCGATATAAGTCTGTTATAAACATATAGGTAAACTGTACCTTTTATCATACTTAAGTGGTTATACCTAACCTCCCATAAAGCTAGTATAACTCTTAATCTTCTGTTTTAAAAACCAATTAGTTCTCTTCTGTTAAAAATGATTCAGTATTCTTTTGAAATGCTTTCAGATCCTTATTATTCAGGCTTAAGTCGCGAGACATTGCCGTAAGTATTATTCAGGCTTAAGTCAAAAGACATTGCCGTAGTTATTATTCAGTTAACACATGTACGTCTACCGTACTACATATATATTTTAAAAATATCATGCTTTAGGAAGAATCACATACCTTCGTGAAATCCACCGCCAAGTTGAATATGTCGCGCAGAGAATCAACCTATAATAGTCGACACGCCTATCAACGTCTGAACTACTCATGTGATTCTAAGCGAGAGGGTTCTATATCCTACGGAAAATTGGGCAGCACTTCCTACCCGGTGAGCTACTCAAGTCTCATGTGAAAACGATCCTATGTAAATCTGATTTGATTATTCTTCTTTTAAACCCTTCTACTGTGATAACAGTTCAATTCTATTCTGTAATAATCTTCCAAGTATTTAATACTTATTCTTATACTTCTACAGTATGTATTCTCTAATTACAAAAGAAGGACAAGATTATTTACCTCGGTAAGCCCAATAATATCCTAGATAAAAGTCGCGCCTGAGCAAGGTTTAGCTCCTAAGTTGTACGCTCCGGTAGCTCCAAGAACCCTTAGAAGTTCTTCACAACTTCTACTAAGGACTAAGGGATTTGGGCTAGGGTATTTTGGGCATTATAACAATACTAGAAGGCAACTTTTCTACCAAGGAAGGGGGGGTAGGTTTCGGCTAGGCTATGGGGGGGCCCTCGGCCAAACTTTACTCAAGGGGGGGGAGGTGTTGGACGAAATGCTCACAAAGGGAGAGGAGAGGATTTTAGACTTGGAAAGTTTTTGTGGATGAAGAACTCTTCATCTAAAGAGGGGTATTTATAGGTCAAGGGATGGCCAACGAGGGCAAGATGGTGCCAAGTGCAAGGCAAGTGTAGGGTGAGGATTAGGGCAAGTGTACCTAGCCAACTTGCACACAAAATATCCTACCAACTACTTGACAAAATAAGCCATCCAATCGGCCTCAATTCCGCCACAAGTCCACCAATGAGAGGGTGACAAGTGTCGCCCTCTCGTTGGTCCAAAGTGTTTCGTCTCTCGGAAAAATCCGCAAAAATTAGAAATGGCATAGCCGGAATTTATCCTACGCGAGTCTTGTAAAACGTTTCGTCGAAAAACGATTCCTTGAGAGAGTTGTGCCCAAAAACGTGCTATGCCTAAACTTTAAGGCTAGACTTTCGTACGTACGCCCTTTCGTACATACTCCGGAAATACGGGGTATAACAAGGGTATTTGAGGATAACAACAATACTTGGAGAGTATTTCTACCAAGAGGGGGGGTATGTTTGGACGAGAGCAATACCAAGGGAAGGGGGGGTGTCTCGGCTAGAACACCACAAAGGGGCAGAGGGGTGGTTTCGGCCAAGGCCTTTTTAAGGGGGAGGGGGATGGCTTGGACGAACACAACACAAAGGGAGGGAGGGATTTTAGGCTTGGAAGGTTTGATTTGTGGATGAAGAACTCTTTATCAAGAGGGGGGTATTTATAGGACTTTTAAGGGCTAGGATGAAGCCAAGTGCAAGGCAAGTGTATGGTGGGGATTTGCCCAAGTGCACCCTAACCTACTCCACAAAACATTGACCCATGTTTTAAGCCCCAAAACCATGTTGATCGTCCAAGGAGCCTCCCCACTTGGCCGTCCACTTGAGGGTGACAAGTGTCACCCTCCCGTTGGTCTAAAATGTTTCGTCTCTCGAAAAAATCCGCAAAAAGTATAAATGACATAGCCGTAATTTACCCTACGCAAGTTTTGTTAAACGTTTCGTCGGAAAACCATTCGTTTTGTGAGTTGTGCCCAAAAAAAAACGTCCTATGCCTAAACTTTAAGGCTAAACTTTCGTACGTACGCCCTCGCGTACATACTCTGGAAATACGGGGTATAACAATAATGGTCACAACAAGACTATCAACTTCTAGTCTCTAACGTGGAATAATACTAAGTATTCGGTCTCTAATTCTACGGAAAATCGGGCAGCACTTCCTTTGTTTCTACTCACTTTGCCACCTTTTTCAAGTCCGAATATAATAACCAACACGCCACATTTAAGGCTCCAAACAACAACCAAACAAAAGGGGATTACACGCCTTACAATACGTGTAAAATTCCGCCGCACAATTCATACCAAGTAGATTAATACTCACTAGCCATTCTCGGCCAACTACATAACTTAACAATTCAAAGTCTTTTCCAATTCTATCCCAATTCCAAGTTCTAAGGTCTAACATGTTATATAGTCATAAACAACTTCAATAACTACAATTTCCTTCTTTATACAACATGCGACAACTTAAACTAATAATCGACTTGAATTGTAGTCTTAAGGCTAACATGCTAGTTTTCGGATTAGGGTTTCCAATAGCCAATATAATTATCAAACTTCATACTATACATCTCATGCTTGCTAATATCCATAGCTACAACAATAAGTAAATCTTAAATGCTAAAACGACAAAATTTATACCTTTCCAAGCCCTTAAAATTTCCAAGATTCAAAGTCGCGCCTTAGCAATTCTTAGCTCCTTTCCTTAGGTTCCAATCCGCTCCAAGCACTCCTTAGAGGCCTATGAAGAACCCATCTTCAAGTTCCAACTTCAAAGTTGAAGAACTCCTTTAGTTTCCGCCTTGCGACTAATACGAAAACGTCGTTTTTCCGAAATCTTTCTATTGAGATATCCTTACAATACCCTAAGGGACATTGGGTTAAAGTCTTGTGGCTAATGGATCAAAATCACAAAATTTTTGTGTGGAACTTTACCCAAACCCGAGAGCTTAGTGAAGAACAAGAAATGTTGTGATAAATTCTAAGTGTTGAAGAGCTAGTCTTGCACTAGTAGAATGCTTATATAACACAAAGAAGGGCTTAGATTAATACACTTGTTGTCTAGGATGAAGGACAATTAATGAAAAACCAAGTGGACAAGTTGACTTGGTCAACAAACTCAAGCTTGAAGACTTCATCCACAATGGTCAAATGACCATCCAATCCTTACTAATTTTTGTCCAACACTATATGTGGGAATGCCACGTGTCGCCCTCTCATTCGTCCACAAAATTCCGTAACCCTCGTGGGCCCCGCAAAACGTAAAATTCCTCAGGTGGGCCCCACGTGACCAAATCCGTAAAAATAAATTTCCATAATATTAATAAGTTCCCTACTCTCCAAATAATACATTTTGAGAATCCGATTCTCAACAACGAACATTTTTCCTTTCCGACGTTCGGAAGATTTTTCCGTCGGAAAAACAATTCTTCCTTTCGTATCAATTTCCAAGTCTTGTTTCCTTTCGTACATTCTCTTTTACATGTCCTGGACTTACGGGGTGTAACATAAGATGACCAAGTTTGGAGGTAGTGACTCCAAAGATTTTGGAAACTGAAGTGATGACTGAAGTATGGTACGTGTATTAGAAAGAGTTCGAGTGTTCGAGAAGAGTACGACGAGTAAGGAAAGAAGTGAACATGTGCTGAGAGATAGAAGTGATCATTTTTGTGAAGTGAATATGCGAAAGGAGTATCCTTTGGACCAGGAGCGAGAGTTGGTGTTGTTTTACACCTTCGAGGTGATTCCTCGTTGGCTTGGATTTGGGTTTCGCGCGTATGATTTTATTATGGCAATATGGGGCATAGTTGGTTTTGTAAGTATAGTAGTGAAGACTATACCGGCGCATATACGTTTGGAGACTTAGAAGGAACATTCGGGACGAATGTTTCTAAGGGGGGAAGAATGTTATACCCCGTAATTCCAGGGTATGTATGTGAGGACGTACGTACGAGAATACGACAGTAATTTTGGTAAGAAAGAAAGACGTGATTTTTCGACGGAAAAGTTTCCGAATTTTGTGAAGGAAAAAGGTTCGCTAATGGGAATGAGTTCCCAGATTTGGTACTCGGACTTTTTGGATTAATTAACAATTATGGAATTATTTATCCGGAATTGGTCACGTGGGGCCCACGGGAGGAATTTACGGTTTGTGGGCCCCACTTTATTTTTTTACGGATATTTTCGGAAGGTGAAATATTTTGGACCAATAGGAGGGCGAAATGTGTCACCCTAGGTGACACTTGGTTGGACGAAAATGATGGGTGGTTGGCACGTTTTTTTACATGTAAAAGGCCAAAAACATTTGGTCAAAGTCTTGAAGATATTTTGTGTAGTAGATGGATAAGTGGGACCCACACACACATGGCTCAATCTAGACCACACACTTGCTTTAATCCTAGCCCTTGAATGTCCTATAAATACCCCCTTAAGTTGCAAGACTTCTTCATCCACACTTGAGAAATTCCAAGGCAAAAATACTCCCTCCCTTTGATGAAGTTCTCATCCCACACCCCTCTCCCTTAACCAAACTTTGTCCAAAAATTCTTAAAGTCTTAAGTGTTCTTCCTTAGTGTATTAGGAAGATTAGTAACCAAAGTTTAGAAAAGATTTCACACCCTTAGCCTAAATACACCCCCTTGGCCGAGAGTTGCCACAAGTTTAGCCTAAGTGTACTTCACTTTTTGGAGTTGAAGTATTTAAGAGAAGTTATTAGAAACTTCTAAGGGTTGCTTGGAGCGTACAGATTAGGAGCTAAACGTTGCTCAGGATCGACATATAATCTTGGATAATTTTGGGCTTATCGAGGTAATGATCTATATCCCCCTATTGTAATTGGAAATTACATGTTGTAGTAATGTATAGTTGAGTATACTATATATATTGAATGGATATTAAAGAAGAAAATTGAACTGTAATTACATAGAATCTGTATTCTGATGAGACTTGTAGTATTCCTGTCAAGTAGAATTGAACACGTCAGGTTAGATGTGTAATCCACAGGAGTTGTTGGCACAGTAGCGGGCCTTGATAGGAGGAGATTTATGTGTGATGGGGAGGTCTTGCGAATTTTCCGTAGAAATATTCTACGAAGAGAACTAGAAGTTAATAGGCGTTTTATGGCCATTATAGGTGGAAGTACTACGAGTAGCGTATTCTACTTGAATGGTGGAAAAGGCTAGCAAGGTTGTAGTACTTGGAGCATTTTGCTAATTGTCGATAATCGTCGCGAGGTATGTGAACCTCTTCCTATCTTTTCTAGCATGATATGTTGTGAACTATGTAGTACGGTAGACGTACATGTGTTAAATGAATTTGGTTGGTGTAAAACATAAAGTGTTATAACGTCTTTATGGGAAGTTTGTTATAACAACTTTATGTGGGCAAAGAAATGGTTTGTGGTTTTTAAAAAGATAAAAGACTTGATGTGAAATAATAAGGACTTGAAATTTGTGTTAAAAAGTTGTGAAACCGCTTTAATGAGAAATGGGTAATTGGGTTTTAAAAGGAATAATGTTATATTGATTTGGAAATGAGAACAAGTATCGAACAAACCATCGCGGCGTTAATAAAGGAAAATGTATTGACTAATTAATTATTATTAAAACCAGTAGAAACCTCCATCTGCATAGAAGCTAAGATAAGACAAAATTGTATTACATTTTCTAGATCATGGCTGCTTTAATAAGATTGTTATAAGCAAGAATAACCTACTCACACATAAGGCATATGTTACTCAAATTGTTTTAAAAGAGAATTATGTTATTAAGTGATTAAGACTATGAACTACGAAACCTTTCGAAAATAAGAGACTTGAGTATTTGAAATTAGGCAAACTTGAACTTTTGGAAAAGAAGGTTGTTACTTGTCTTTAAAAAGGGAAATTATTTTGGTTTACTTAAAATAATAGTTACTCTGTTTTGGATACTACGAGTATTGGTATCAGGTGACTTCTTGTGAAAGAATGGATATTTGTAAGAGAAGTGAAGTATGGTAATTTGCTTGTTCTTGCTTGTGATAGCCTTGTTGTGTAAAAGTTGTATTCCTATGCTACCGCGTCTCTCGATGGAGGGCCGGTATATTGTTATTGTTGTTACATGGACATGTCCGCCGATGAAGAATTCCGGGGGCATGCGGCCATGCTGCGGGATAATCACACGGTATATTGTTATTGTTGTTACATGGACATGTCTGCACCGATGAAGAATTAGGGGCATGCGGCGTCTGGCGGGTTAATCACCGGTATATTGTTATTGTTGTTAGATGGACATGTACGCACGATGAAGAATTGCAGGGGCATGCGGCGTCTTGGCGGGTTAATCACCCGGTATATTGTTATTGTTGTTACATGGACATGTCTGCACCGATGAAGAATTCCGGAGGCATGTGGCCATGCGGCAGGGTTGATTACCCGATATATTGTTATTGTTGTTACATGGACATATGTCGCGATGAAGAATTCGGGGCATGTGGCGTCTGGCGAGGTTGATTACCCGGTATACTGTTATTGCATCCTGGACATGTCTACAACGATGGAGAATTCCGGGGGCATGTGGCCATGATGCGGGCATGATTGATATTATGGGCGTGAGACCCTTGGTTATATTTGAGTGATGACTTTGAGGGCGTGAGTCCTTGCTTTGACATGACTACTTTTATGTCGTGAACTGTAGTTTGGTTATCATACATGTCTCCTGTTTTATTTAGACTGTTATGATTTCTTTTCTGATATTTTCGTTCACATACTTGGTACCTATTATCTTGACCTCCTTCGAGCTGCGTTCACGCCATAAGAGGTACATCGGTTGTTGATCCTCGTTCTTAGGATCACAGTTCAGCGTATTGGGAAGCTCCGTTTCTCCGGAGGCTTATCTTTTGGTATGTTTCCCCGAGTTTGTAAGTTTTTGTACATTCAGGGGTATGGCGGGGCCCTGTCCCGTCATAGTTGTTGTAAAAATATTAAGTGCAGTAATCGTTGTAGGCGGGGTTTGTAAAGGATTGTAACTGTTCGGTTGTATGTATATTCATGAAGGTGACCGTTTTGGTTAGCCTGTTTTCTTATGTTGTATCTTGTTTCCTGTTTAAGTTTTTATTTCCGCTGATTTTATCTGATGTAGTATCACTAGGGTGCCCGGGGTAAGGCACCAGTCGCGGGCCCGAGGTCGGGTCGTGACAATAACGTCTTGGGGGTTTACCCCGTATTTATACTCATAACCTAGCTCAACCGACTAGCATACATAACATAAGCACTACCGGCTTATCATACATAACCTAAGCACTACCGGTTTGTCATACAATATAAGCAAGTTAAGAATCCCCTAACTTCTTATTAGTCTTGTTCATATACACTCTCATTTTAGTTTACTTAAGGCACTAACATGTCATTATAAAAAAAAATCCGGGAATTTAACCCAAAGTACTACGTACTTCTATTTCTTTAAAATGACTCTTTTTCATATAAAACTTCCAAGATACTAATAACCGTAGTATCAAGTCATAACTACTTTTCAAGACAAGTCACAATACCTTTTAGAAATACACTTAGGCTTCTAAATCAAGTGACTTCTTTTCTTTTAAAACCTTAAGCAATTGATGCCTTTAAATCAATTTGCCTTTCATTATTTCAATTCATTTATCATACTTATATTACTTAGAGTAAACCACTCTTTTTAACTTTCCATAAAGCTATTGTAACCAACTTCCCATAAAGCCGTTATACTAGCTTTACACCTTAGCTACTTACATTCTTCTTTAACCAAGAGACTTACACTTTCCAAACAAAACAAGTATCATATACTTTCAAAATACTTTAAGTCTCTTAACTTTTAGAACCCAAGATATCCTTAATATTTTTAAACAAGTGTGTTAATTCCCTAACTCAACCAACTTGGACATTCTTAAAATAAGCCAAGGATATCAAATGGACTAGATTGTCAAATCTTGTACGTCTACCGTACTATACATTTACAACTTATTCATGCTCAAGAGATAAGAAAGTTCCACATACCTCTTCGGTTCAATCCACTTGCTAAGTCCAATATGCCGTACGTAGTATGTCAACCTATTGTCACGACCCGACCCCGGGCCCGCGACTGGTGCCCTACTTGGGCACCCCTTTTGGCATACATCAGAGAATAGCAGCGGAACATACACAACTGATAAAATACTTAAACATAAAATAACAACAGGCTAGCCGATAAGGCCACCTTCCGTAACTTATACCAATAAAACAGTACATTTTTTTCTTTACAACCCAAACCACAATGTGACTACAGACCTCTAAGAATAACAACTCAAGGCGGGACGGGGCCCGCCATACCCTGAATGTACAACAACCGACAATACTGAGGATAAGCCTCGGAATAAGGGAGCTTCTCAACGGTGACAGTGATCCTAAAAGCGAGGATCAAGAATCAGTACTCTACTGCGGCATGAACGCGGCCCGAAGGTCGATACAACATGTACCAAATATGTGGCCAGAAATCTTGTAATGAAATCATGAGTCTAAAATAAAGCGGAGACATGTATGATTACTCGATTAACGATGCTGTGCCTTACTAACAATGAGTAAATAGGTGAATACTTACAATATCTAAAGTAGGAGGCTCACGATCAGCGGGACCACCCGCCCGCATATCATTAAGCAATCCTATTCACGGGACTATTTCACCGCGTAGATCGCGGGGACCGCGTGAGGTATTCCTCGCGTAAGTACCCGCCGCGTGGGACTATTTCACCCGCATAAGCCCATAAGGACTCGCATGAGATATTCCTCGCATAGGCTGGACCCGCCCGCATGGGACTATTTCACCCGCATAAGCCCTTACGGACTCGCATGAGGTATTCCTCGCATAGGCTGTACCCGCCCGCATGGGACTATTTCACCCGCATAAGCCCATAAGGACTCGCATGAGGTATTCCTCGCATAGGCTGGACCCGCCCGCATGGGACTATTTCACCCGCATAAGCCCTTACGGACTCGCATGAGGTATTCCTCGCATCGTGGTTAGCAAATCCACGAAAACAAGTGGTATAACGTCTTGGGGGTTTACCCCTCATTTATACTCTTACCCTGAAGCAGGTGGTATAACGTCTTGGGGGTTTACCCCTCATTTATACTCTTACCCTAGCTCAACCGGCCATCATACATAACATAAGCCCTACCGGCTTATCATACAATAAATAAGCAAGTTAAGAAATCCCCCTAACTTCTTATTAGCCTTATTCATATACATTCTCATTTTAGTTTACTTAAGGCACTAACATGTCATTATAAAATCCGGGAATCTAACCCAAAGTACTACGTACTTCTATTCTTTTAAAAATGACTCTTTTTCATATATAACTTCCAAGATACTAATAACCGTAGTATCAAGTCATAACTACTTTTCAAGACAAGTCACGATACCTTTTAGAAATACATTTAGGCTTCTAAATCAAGTGACTTCTTTCTTTTAAAACCTTAGGCAATTGATGCCTTAAATCAAATTGCCTTTCAATAAATCAAGCCATTTATCTTTCCATAAAGCCAATATAACCAACTCCCCATAAAGTCGTTATATTCACTTTATACCTTAGTCGAGTACAATTTTATTTCCAAGGGACTTATACGTTTAAAATGAAACAAGTATCACATTCTTTAAAACTCTTCAAGTCCCTTAACATACTTAAGTTACTTAGAGTAAACCACTCTTTAAACTTTCCAAGTGCAAGTCACTAAATTCTACGGAAAATCGGACAGCACTTCCTTTGTTTTTACTAACTTTGCTATCTTTTCCAAGGTCGAAATACAATAACCAAACAGCCCCAATTGGCTCACAACAAAATAGAAGGTAATCCAATGCAAATGAATAACCAAACAACCCCAATTGGCTCACAATAATATAGAAGGTAATCCAATGCAAATGAATAACCAAACAGCCCCAATTGGCTCACAATAATATAACAATACCAATTCTTATTCAATTTCCATTTCAATCCAAATTGGTAGCATAATAAGATATCAAGCCGCAATTGATTCTAGCTACTACATTCTCCAAGTAGGTAACATGCGACAATTCAATTTATCGATCAAATTGGATTTCAATTTCAAATGGCTAAATATGACATTTCCGGATTTTTAGCTTCCAATTCCATAACACTTAACAAACTCCATAACACATATCACATGACCACTTATAACTTATCATAACATGAAATCTTCAATTACAAAAGTAAAACGAAGATTATACCTCAATTAGCCCAAATATGCTCCAAGAGTACAAGTCGATCCCTAGCACCTTTAGCTCCTCCTTCCGACATTCCAATCCACTCCAAGCCACCCTTAGAAGCTTATGAAAAACTCATCTTCAAGTTTCAACTTCAAAGTTGAATAACCCTTTAGGTTTTCGCCTTGCGACTAATACGAAAACACCATTTTTCCGGGATCTTTCTATTGAGAAACACTTATAATACCCTTAGGTACCTTGGTTTAAGGTGGGGGAATTATTGGACAAAAATTGGAAATTTTTCCTTCTTGAAAACCCCCTAAACCGTGAGCCCTCTCTCTAGTGCAAGAACAAGTTTCAAAAATTTTCTAAGTGTAGTGAATGACAAAGTCTTGCACTACTAGGGAGCTTATATAAAAATATGGAGGGTCAAGATTAGAACAAATGGGTGGTTTGGATTCATTTTAATTAAATAACAAGCTAAGTGGGGTCATTGACTTGGTCAATGTTGTCAAGCTTATTTGTCTTGCAAGACTTCATCATAGATTATGGTCAATTGACCATTCCACCCTTGCACATTTCGTCCATGTCCATAAAGGGAGTGACACGTGTCGCCCTCCCGTTCGTCGCAATATTTCATTTTCCGACAATTCCATAATTCCGATAAATTTTTACTCGTCTCAAATCTTAACATTTGAGTTCTTACGTACGTTCTTAGAAACGTATCCTGGAACTTCCGGGGTGTAACATTCTTCCCCCCTTAGAAACATTCGTCCCCGAATGTTCTTTCGAGAGTCAAACTTAAAGATAGCGACAAAGTCTTCTTTTACAACCCCTACATACCAAAAAATACCACACGAGGCCACACAACAGTACTCATACTAAAATGTCAAGCTGAACCCCATGTGTCAACGTCGGTTATCTGTATGAAGCTTCTGCTGACTCTAAGCTTTACTAATAATCTTTCCCGGATAAGCTTCGCCTTATCCACAGCCCGCTGAATCGAGTCTGGACCAATTAACCGAACCTCGTCTATGTCAAACCCACCAACCGGCGATCTACACTTTCTTACATACAAGGCCTCATACAGGGCCATCCGAATACAGGAAGGGTATCTGTTATCGTACGTAACACAACAAGAGGCAAATAACCTTCCCAGCTACCCCTGGAATCAATAACACAGGCCCGCTACCTATCCCTAAATGCCTGGATAGTACGCTCTGCCTGTCCGTCGGTCTAAGGGTGTAATGCAACATTGAGACTCACCTGTGCCCCTAAAACCCTTCTGAAAAACCTCCAGAAGTTATATGTAATCGAGCTCATCTGTCTGACATCATAAACGTAGGAACCCCGTGCAGTCTCACAATACTCCTGCTATACAAGCTAGCATAATCCTCAGCCGAGTAAGTGGTCCCAAATCCGAAAGAACACGGCTGGTTTCGCCAGCCTAATTACCATGACCCCCAGGGAGTCGCACTTCCTCTGAGTACGATTCCACCCTGTAACAAGATCCATAATAAATACTTCCCATATCTAGGTTGGTATTTCAATCGCCTGCAATAGCCCATTGGCTTCTGGTGCACAACCATGACCTGCTACTAGCTCGGACACTAAGCAGTAGACTCCGCTATGTCCCTTTCCCGGTCATCTTACCCATTCATACATCTGAGGTCACGACACAACAGTCGACCTCGAGCGGTGTGAACAATAAGCCCGTATGCCTCCCTATAACCCGCGACTAGTCTGCGATGCAGCACACGCAATCTATCCTCATCTCACAGCACCCCATCCGGTGCTACTCAAACAGGCTCTTCTCCTCTCGGAGAGCCGTATCTCGATACCGTATCGTAACTGGATCCTCATATTGTCGCCTCTTTACTTCCTCAATAATGGAAGACTCGGCAACCTCTCGGATCTGAACTTCATTAACTTTGGAAACAAATAATCGAACCCCTAGGCTCGGTAACTGAAGAATCTCACGGACCACATCCTGTCTATCTGGCTGCCCATCTGGCAGACTACCCTTAGGTCCACGACAAAGAGTATCTGTAACCGTCTTGGCTTTCCCCGGATGGTATAGAATATCAATATCACAATCCTTGTGTTACACCCCGTATTTCCAGAGTATGTACGTAAGGACGTATGTAGAGAATTTGAGCCTTAAAGTTAGGCTTTGGTTCGAAATTTGGGCACAAGTGCCGAATAGAGTCATTTTCCGACGAAACGTTTCCACAGCTTACGTAGGGAGAATTCCGGCTATGTCTTTTGTTATTTTTGCGGATTTTTCCGAGAGACGAAACATTTTGGACCAACGGGAGGGTGACATGTGTCACCCTCACATTGGAAGCTTGGGGAGGCAACCCTTGGACGAAAAGGGTCACGTTTTCAAGGCCAATTGGCTCCTTGTTTTGGCCTTGTTTTGTTGCTTGTTTGGTGCCATGTTTTGTGCCTTGTTTTGGGGTGTAGGGGTTAGGGTGCACTTGGCTTGATCAAGGCCTTACACTTGCCTTGCACTTGGCTTGATCAAGGCCATTGGTTTCCCTATAAATACCCCTCCCTAGTGAAGACTTATTCATTCACTCCTCACTTTGTCTAAGTCTTGAAATCCATCCCTCTCCCTTGTTGTTGCTCTCGTCCAACTCCCCTCTCCCCTAGAGAAAGGCCCTTGGCGAGAACACCCCCTCACTAGCCTAGTTGTGCTAGCCAGAGCCTACCCCCTTTTGTAGAAAGTTGTTTTCCAAGTATTGTTATAATGCCCAAAATACCTTAGCCTAGTACCTTGTAATATCCCAAAGATACCTCTATCGTAGAGCCAGGAAATACTACCTTTTGTCCCTTTAGTCTCAAAACGAAACCAAGGAAATCTTCGTTGATTGATTGAAGTATTTAAGTAGAAGTTGGTTAGAACTTCTAAGGGTTGTTTGGAGCACCGGAGTTGAGCTAAACGTTGCTAAGGATCGACATTTAACTTGGATAATTATGGGCTTATCGAGGTAATTATCTTGTCCTCTATTTGTAATTGGAAATTACATGTTGTTAGAATATATAGTGGAAGTATAATATATCTAGAACTAAGCTTAGTACTGCGGCAATGTCTTGTGACTTAAGCCAGAAGAATCAAGTACAGAAGTGAACTGTATTTACATAGGACTGGATTTCAGTCGAGTTGTGGAGGATTACTGAGTAGAATTGTACACGTCCGGTTAGACGTGTAAAACCCCGGTTGGCTTGGTGGCGGCCTCGATAGAGGAGGAGATTTCTGTTGTTGCGGGAGGTCTTGCGAATTTTACGTAGAGAAATAGAACCTTGTGTTTTGAAGTTAATGAGCGTTTGTGACCTTTTTAGGTGAAAGCACTAAGAGTAGCGTATTCTACTTGAGGAGTGGAAAGGGCTAGCAAAGTTGTAGTACTTGGAGCATTTTGCTTATTATCGATACTCGTCGCGAGGTATGTGAACTTCTTCCTTTCTTTGGCATGATTCTATGTATGGAATATACCTGTGGTATCATTTCATGTTTCCTGTTACTCTTAGAAGTTAAGAGGTAGTTGTGTGATACTTGTTCCGTTTTAAACATATAAGTTCCTTGGATAGAAAATTGTTTTTGACTAAGGCATAAAGTGATTATAACGGCTTTATGGGAAGTTGGTTATAACGGCTTTATGGAAGGACAAAAGAATGCTTTTCTTCAGTAATGTAAGTAGAGAAATGATTTGAAATAAAGAAGGGCAAAGCATTTTTAAGGTACCGATTGCTTAGGGTTTTTAAGAAAGAAGTCACTTGTTTTAGAAGCGGTAATTTTATTTCTAAAAGGTATTGTGACTTGTCTTGAAAGGGTGGATAGGACTTGATACTATAGTTGTTAGTATCAGGCGGTATACCTTTACGCGCACTATATGACATTATCGACCAGAAATGGGCAGGCGTTATACCTTTATGGGCGCACTATATGACATTATCGACCAGAAATGGGCGGCGGTATACCTTTATGGGCGGACTATATGACATTATCGACCCGAAATGGGCGGGCGATATACCTTTATGGGCGGAACTATATGACATTATCGACCAGAAAATGGGCGGGCGATATACCTTTATGGGCGCACTATATGACATTATCAACCGAGAAATGGGCGGGCGGTATACCTTTATGGGCGAACTATATGACATTATCGACCGAAATGGGCGGGCGATACCTTTATGGGCGGACTATGACACTATCGACCGAGAATGGGCAGGCGATATACCTTCTGGGCGGACTATATGACACTATCGACCGAGGATTGGGCGGCAATATACCTCACGCGGACTATGTGACCTTGATCGCGTCTGGGTGGGCGGATAGTATAGGTGCCCCCTTACAGGCGGATTATACTTATGAAAGATAAATGAGTTATATAGTAATGAACTTAATGATTCTTTTTCTAATAATATGCGTAAGAATGTGGGTGTAACTTTTATTAAGAATGGAAAAGATAATAAGGTGCGATTAAGTTCATAAGTGGTAATGACACGGCGAGGATCAGTATGTATTGTTTTATACTTGTCCTTGTCATTCTTGTATCTGATTATGATCACATTTCTTATGCGTTATTTACATTCCATATTAAATTTTTGTTATCGACCTCCTTGAGGCTGCGTTCATGCCGAGTTTTAGGTACCAGGTTGGTGATCCTTGCTCTTAGGATCTCGGTTGATTTTGGGGAAAAAGCTCCATTTGTTAGGAGGCTTTATCTCTTGTCTGCTTTTCCACAAGTAGTAGATTCATGTATATTGAGGGGTATGGCGGGGCCTGTCCATACAGATGTTATGTTAGTACTCTTAGAGTTATTTAGTCACATATTTGTGGGTCAGTTTTGTAAAGAAAATGAGGCAACTGCTTCGGTTGTATATATGTATGTCGGGAAGGTAGCCTATCGGCTAACTTTGTTGTTTATACATTGTTCTATTTTATAAGTTTCATGTATGTTCAGCTGATTTTTTCTGATGTATACCTGTAAGGGTGCCCAGGTAGGGCACCAGTCGCGGTCCCGGGGTCGGGTCGTGACAAAAGTGGTATCAGAGCAGTTAGTCCTCGGAAAGTGTCTGAGGCCGTGTCTAGTAAGTCTTGATTATCGGTGTGTTGTGCACCACATCTATAATCGAGGAGGCTGCGAGACATTTTAGGATTGGTTTCCATTCTTCCCTCTCAAAGATCGTGCGATGAGCTGTCTTATTAGGTTGAATCCTCTCGACCTATTCTTATGAAAGCTTATGCCTCGCCGAGCGGCGGGGGCCAGAAGGGCAAAGCGGCGGCGAGGCGCTAGAGGTCTGAGAGGTTACGAGACTCGAGCACAGTTATGCACGAGGTAGTAGCGGTCGGCGAGTTCACGCCAGCTGATATTAGAAGGCCGAGCGGCGGTAGCTCAGAGGTTCGGCACGAGCCTCAAGTTCGCGGCCGGGCGGTACAGAGATTATGGAGAAGCAGATCATACTTTTGGCCCGACATAGTGGTAGGCGGCGCCCGTGAGCGGCGGCTAACCTAGAGCCGACAGTTTGCGGATCCGGGATTTTCTGGGTTGTCATCCGCCCGAGTTTAATGGTTCGAGGTCTGAGGAGGATCCGCAGGAGTTCGTTCGACGACTCTGACGGACTATGCGAGTTCTTAAGGCTTGGAGACAGTGCATTATACTAGCCTCTTCTGGGTTCTGTGCGATATTGCATTGGCGGTTTGAGTCATGAGTCTTGACGAGAGGATGATGCTCTTCCAGCTGTTTGAGAGGAGTTCACAGAGGCCTTTATGGATCACTTTTTGCCTTCTGAGATGAGGAGGGCCCGCGTAGATAAATTTTTGACCTTGAGGCAGAATGGTAGGACTATCAGGGAGTACAGCCTGGAGTTTGACTCCTTGGCCAGGCATGCGCACACCATAGTGGCTAGCATGGCGGATAGAGTTCATCGTTATGTGATGGGGCTAGACCGTCATATGATTACTGCATGCTTGGGGGTGGCTCTTCAGCCCGGTATGGACATTGCTAGGATGCGAGCCTACGCGAGGATAGAGGATAGAGAGGAGGATCAGTTGTTTGAGCCGGCCCAAGAGGGCGAAGACAACGGTCTCATGGCGATTTAGGCGGGCGGCCTCGGCGAACTAGGTCTACATTGCGGCCGGCAAAGTGCTCCTCCACGATTTTCGGCGGGGTTTCACAACCAGGGAATGCGAGGGCGGTCAGTCTCTAGAGCTTGAGTCTCGGGGAGATGGGGTTCGGTCGATCGAGGCCACCTTTTCCTCAATGTGCCCAGTGTGGTAGGTTACATTCTGGGGTATGTCGCGCCGGAACGGGTGCTTGTTTTTCTTGTGGTCGTCTAGGCCATATGTTAAGAGAGTGTCCTTTTAAAGGGGGTCCTGGTGGGACAACACAGCCTACTGGATCAGTTGCGGGTTCTTCGCCTTCAATAGCTAGGCAGGATGTGCATGCGTGGCGAGTGCAGGTCGTGGTGGGAGTCCCCAGTTTTAGCGGTCCTTGAACCGCCTATATGATTTCAGGTATGTCTTTGGCCTTTAGAAACTTGTTTACATGATAAGTTATGGTATGTTTAAGTTTTATGAACAAATTATATTTGAGACTATGTATATGTTAGAAGGAGTTGGAAGTACGAAAAGATAATCCCTGTTTGGGCTTATGGTGGACAGATATGTGTGTGCGAGGTATTAAGGCCATGTGTGGCATTGTTGGTATGTCGGGGGTGGTGAAAGGAAACTATGTTGTTAATTTTAAGTTTGACTCCGAAAGAACATTCGAGGACGAATGTTTCTAAGGGGGGAAGAATGTTACACCCGTATTTCAGTATGTACGTGGGGCGTCGTAGAGAATTTGAGCCTTAAAGTTAGGCTTTGGTTGAAATTTGGGCACAAGTGCGAATAGAGTCATTTTCCGCGAAACGTTTCCACGACTTACGTAGGGAGAATTCGGCTATGTCTTTTGTTATTTTTGCGGATTTTTCGAGAGGCGAAACATTTTGGACCAACGGAGGGTGACATGTGTCACCTCACATTAAACTTAGGCGGCAACCGCGGGCGAAAAGTCACGTTTTCAAGGCCAATTGGCTCCTTGTTTTTTCCTTGTTTTGTGGCTTGTTTGGTGCCATGTTTTGTGCCTTGTTTTGGGGTGTAGGGGTTAGGGTGCACTTGGCTTGATCAAGGCCTTACACTTGCCTTGCACTTGGCTTGATCAAGGCCATTGGTTTCCTATAAATACCCTCCTAGTGAAGACTTATTCATTCACTCCTCACTTTGTCTAAGTCTTGAAATCCCTCCTCTCCCTTGTTGTTGCTCTCGTCCAACTCCCATCTCCCTTAGAAAGGCCATGGCCGAGAACACCCTCCCTAGCCTAGTTGTGCTAGCCGAGCCTACCCCCCCCTTTGGTAGAAAGTTGTTTTCCAAGTATTGTTATAATGCCCAAAATACCTTAGCCTAGTACCTTGTAATATCCCAAAGATACCTCTATACGTAGAGCCAGGAAATACTACCTTTTGTCCCTTTAGTCTCAAAACGAAACCCTAAGGAAATCTTCATTGATTGATTGAAGTATTTAAGTAGAAGTTGGTTAGAACTTCTAAGGGTTGTTTGGAGCACCCGGAGTTGGAGCTAAACGTTGCTAAGGATCGACATTTAACTTGGATAATTATGGGCTTATCGAGGTAATTATCTTATCCCTCTATTTGTAATTGGAAATTACATGTTGTTAGAATATATAGTTGAAGTATACTATATATAGAACTAAGCTTAGTACTGTGGCAATGTCTTTTGACTTAAGCCTGAAGAATTAAGAAAAGAACTGAACTGTTTTTACATAGGACTGTATTGCAGTAGACTTGTGTAGTATTACTGAGTAGAATTGTACACGTCCGGTTAGACGTGTAAACCCCCCCCCCCTTGTTGA
This sequence comes from Przewalskia tangutica, assembly GCA_029844215.1. Taxonomy (NCBI): domain Eukaryota; kingdom Viridiplantae; phylum Streptophyta; class Magnoliopsida; order Solanales; family Solanaceae; genus Przewalskia; species Przewalskia tangutica. Next base: position 39,147,025 of record CM056725.1, on the reverse strand, counting down.
CTTGGTGGCCGGCCTCGATAGAGGAGGAGATTTACGCTGTTGCGGGGGGGGGAGGTGCTGCCGAATTTTCTGTAGAGAAATGGAACCTTGTGTTTTGAAGTTAATAGACGTTTGTGACCTTTTTAGGTGAAAGCACTAAGAGTAGCGTATTCTACTTGAGGAGTGGAAAGGGCTAGCAAAGTTGTAGTACTTGGAGCATTTTGCTTATTATCGATACTCGTCGCGAGGTATGTGAACTTCTTCCTTCCTTTGGCATGATTCTATGTATGGAATATACCTGTGGTATCATTTCATGTTTCCTGTTACTCTTAGAAGTTAAGAGGTAGTTGTGTGATACTTGTTCCGTTTTAAACATATAAGTCCCTTGGATAGAAAATTGTTTTTGACTAAGGCATAAAGTGATTATAACGGCTTTATGGGAAGTTGGTTATAACGGCTTTATGGAAGGACAAAAGAATGCTTTTCTTCAGTAATGTAAGTAGAGAAATGATTTGAAATAAAGAAGGGCAAACTGTTTTTAAGGTACCAGTTGCTTAGGGTTTTTAAGAAAGAAGTCACTTGTTTTAGAAGCCGGTAATTTTATTTCTAAAAAGGTATTGTGACTTGTCTTGAAAGGGTGGATAGGACTTGATACTATAGTTGTTAGTATCCGGGCAGTATACCTTCTGGCGGACTATATGACATTATCGACCGAAATGGTAAGGCGGTATACCTTTATGGCGCACTATATGACATTATCGACCCGAAATGGTAGGCGAGATACCTTTATGGGCGAACTATATGACATTATCGACCGAAATGGGCGGGCAAAGATACCTTTATGGGCGAACTATATGACATTATCAACCCGAAATGGGCGAAGTATACCTTTATGGGCAGACTATATGACATTATCGACCGAAATGGGCGGGCGATATACCTTTATGGGCGAACTATATGACACTATCGACCGAGAATGGGCGGGCGTATACCTACGCGCGGACTATATGACACTATCGACCCGAGTTGGGCAGGCGATATACGCTTTAGGCGGACTATGACCTTGATCGCGTCTAGATCGGTAGGATAGTATAGGTGCCCTCGCTTACAGTGGATTATACTTATGAAAGATAAATGAGTTATATAGTAATGAACTTAATGATTCTTTTTCTAATAATGCGTAAGAATGTGGTGTAACTTTTATTAAGAATGGAAAAGATAATAAGGTGCGATTAAGTTCATAAGTGGTAATGACACGGCGAGGATCTGGTATGTATTGTTTTATACTTGTCCTTGTCATTCTTGTATCTGATTATGATCATTTCTTATGACGTTATTTCTGTTCCATATTAAATTTTTGTTATCTTGACCTCCTTGAAGTGCGTTCATCCGCATGAGTTTAGGTACCAGGTTGGTGATCCTTGCTCTTAGGATCTCGGTTGATTTTGGGGAAAAAGCTCCATTTGTTAGGAGGCTTTATCTCTTAGTGCAGTTTTCCAAGTAGTAGATTCATGTATATTCGGGGTATGGCGGGGCCACGTCCCGCCAGATGTTATGTTAGAACTCTTAGAGTGCGTAGTCACATATTGTGGAGTCGATTTTGTAAAGAAAATGAGGCAACCGCTTGTTGTATATATGTATGTCGGGAAAGGTAGCCTGTCGGCTAACTTTGTTGTTTTATACATTGTTCTATTTTATAAGTTTCATGTATGTTCGCTGATTTTCTCTCGATGTATACTGTAAGGGTGCGGGTAGGGCACGATCGCGATCCCGGGTCGGGTCGTGACACTGAGTAACTCTAACCACCATCCTGCGCAAATTCTCGCCTCGATCTGCGGATATCAGGGGCTTTTGTGGTCCGCACAAATATCCATATGAAGTCTATAAATACGTCATGCCCCAAATCTTCAGGCGTGATTTAAGCTGCCACTCAAAATCGGAAGTGGCGTAATTTCCTTTCCTGCTTCCCTAACTACCGGGAAAACATAGGTTCTATCCATATCGGGTTGCGTCATCACACAACCTAGCCTAACACTCAACGTGCTAACATAATAACCTAACCCTCTAGTCTTACAGGAGGGGTTAGAACTGTAGTCGTGGTCAACTAACTTCCAATAACTGGAAACCTTTCTAATTCCTGCGAAGTATTCGGGTATCCTTAATCTCACTTATGGTTCCTGATTCCCTTTTTGTTGTTGTTATACCCCGTATTCTCAGGGTATGTATGCGAGGACGTACGTACGAGAGCACGACAGAAAAATTTGGAAAGAAAGAAAGATGTGAGTTTCGACGGAAAAGTTTCCGGTTTTTTTTGTGAAGAAAAAGGTTCGTTAATGAGAATTGGTTTCCCAGATTTGGTATATGGGCTTCTTAAATTATATTAGAATTTTGAGATTTTATTTTCGGAAATGGTCACGTGGGGCCCACGGGAGAAATTCTGATTTTGTGGGGCCCGCTTTGTTTTTGAGATTTCCGGTATTTTGGATATTTTCGGAAGACGAAATATTCTGGGCGAATCGGGGGGCGACACGTGTCACCCCCATGTGGCACCCTTGGCCGAATTTACCTTTGTGCACAACACCCGGTTGAGTCGTTTTTCGACGAAACGTTTTGCGTAACTTGCGAGGGGAAAATTCCGGCTATGTCTTTTCTTATTTTTGCGGAGTTTTCCGAGAGACGAAACATTTTGGACCAACGGGAGGGTGACATGTGTCACCTCCAATGAAACAAGTGGGGCGACTTGGCGATTGAAGAGGCAAGTTGTTGGTTGATATTTGTGTAGATATTTGTGAGGGTTTTAAGGAGTAGGGGCTAGGGTGCACTTGGCTTGATCTTGGCCTTACACTTGCCTTGCACATGGCTTGATCTTGGCCATTGGTTGGCCTTTGGTTTTCCTATAAATACCCCCCTAAGCTTGAAGACTTCTTCATCCAAAAATCTTCCAAGTCTTGAGTTCCTCTCCCTCCCTTTGTGTGTGTTCTCGTCCTAAGCCTTCCGCCCCGAGTGGCCTTGTGGCGAGCTTCCTCCCCTTTTGTGGTGCTAATGGTGGGGTACCCCACTAGCCTAGTTGTTTCGTATAATACCCCTCGTGGTATTGAAATACTTCTCCAAGTATTGTTATAATGCCCAAAATACCTTAGCCTTGTACCTTGTAGTATTCCAAAGATACCTCTATACGTAGAGCCCGAAAATACTACCTTTTGTCCTTTTAGTCTCAAACCGAAACCCTAAGGAAATCTTCATAGTTGGTTGAAGTATTTGAGTAGAAGTTGGTTAAGAACTTCTAAGGGTTGTTTGGAGCGGATTGGAGCGCACGGAGTAGGAGCTAAACCTTGCTCAGGATCGACATTATAACTTGGATAATTTTGGGCTTGTTGAGGTAAATATTCTTGTCCCCTTATTGTAATTGGAGATTACATGTGGTAGGAATATATAGTTGAGGTATACTATATATAATCTGAACATTATTGTGGCAATGTCTTTTGACTTAAGCTCAAGAATAAAGAATCGACTGTATTTACATAGGGTGTATTGCGGTAGACTTGTGTAGTATTCTTTGTGTAGAATTGTACACGTCCGGTTAGGCGTGTAAACCCACTGGTTGGCTTGGTAGCGGCCTCGATAGAGGAGAGATTTACGTTGTGGCGGGAAGGAGAGTCTTTGCGAATTTTACGTAGAAAGATGGGAACTTGTGTTAAGAGTTAATAGACGTTTGTGGCCTTTATAGGTGAAAGTACTAAGAGTAGCGTATTCTACTCGAGAGTGGAAAGGGCTAGCAAGGTTGTAGTACTTGGAGCTTTTTGCTTATTGTCGATAGTCGTCGCGAGGTATGTGAACCTCTTCCTATCTCTTCTAGCATGATATGTGTGAACTATGTAGTACGGTGAGCGTACATGTTAATTGTATTTGATTGTTGTAAAACATAAAGTGTTATAACGGCTTTGTGGGAAGTTGGTTATAACGACTTTATGTAGGTAAGAAAATGGGTTGTGGCTTTTAAAGGATAATCGATTTGATTTATAAGCGGCAGGCGTTATAATAAAACTCAAGTATTTAAAAGATTTATGAATCGTTTTGAAAGAAGTGTAATCTTGTGTTTTGAAAACTTAAGAGTTATGCTAGCTTTATGGGAAGTTAGGTATAACGGCTTAAGAATGTTTCTTGATTTGAAATCGTAATGTGTATCGACAAACCACCGCGATATAAAGGAAAATGTCTTGACTAATGAATTGTATTATTAAAACCAGTAGAAACCTCCATGCATAGAAACTAAGATAAGACAAAATGATATTACATTTTCTAGATCATGGTTCTGTAATAAGAATGTTGTAAACAAGAATAACCTACTCACGCGTGAGACATATATTACTCAATTGTTCTAAAAGGAATCAAGTGATTAAGTTTGGGAACTATGAAACCATTTGAAAATGAGAAGCTTGAGTAATTGAAACTAGGCAAACTGGAACTTAGGAAAGGAATGTTGTTACTTGATTTTGAAAAGGAATGTGGGTTGGTCATTCGATACTACGTATCGGGTGACTTTTATAAAAGTAATGGATCTCTTTTAAAAGAACTTAACGTATGTAGTACTTTGGGGTTAAAACCGGACTTTGGCATAAAATGAAAGTACTTTGAGGTGTGTGAAACTTGCCTATGCTTGTTGTTGTGAAACTTGCCTAGGCTTGTTGTTGTGAAACTTGCCTATGCTTGTGATGATAGCCTTTGTTGTGCAAGTATGGTATTTACGTATTCTGGCGTCTCTCGATAGAGGCGGTCGACTTGTTGAGAACTTACTTGGGCGTCTTTGGCAGTGATGGAGAATTCCACGGGTATGTTTCCATTTTGATTCTTGTCTTGTCGTTGATGTCACATGGACATGTCTACCGTCTGAGATTCGGGGCACGCGTCGGGTTGATTACCCGATATATGGTTATTACTGCAACATGGACGTGTCTACACCGATGCAGTATTCCGGGGGCATGTGGCCATGCGGCAGGGTTGACCACCCAGTATATTGTTATTGAGGTTACATGGGCATGTCTACACCGTCACGATTCCGGGGCATGTGGCCATGCGGCCTTGTTATTATTGTTGCATCATGGACATGTCTACCGTCGCAAGATTCCGGGCACGCGGCCATGATGCGAACATGATGGATGTTGTGGGCGTGAGACCCATAGTTATATTTGAGTGGTGACTTTGAGGCGTGAGTCACGACTTATACTTTTATGTTGCGTCTTGTATTTTGGTTATCATACATGTCTCCCGCTTTTTAGGCTATTATGATTTCATTTACTGATGTTGTGATTTCACATACTTGGTACGGTTATCGACCTCCTCCTTGAGTGCGTTCATCCGCAGTAGAGGTACATCGATCGTGGATCCCCGCTCTTAGGATCTCATTTGGCGTGTTGGAAAGCTCCGTTCCGTCGGAGGCTTATCTTTGGTATGTTTCCAGAGTTGTAGGTTCTTGTACATTCGGGGTATGGCGAGCCACGTCCGTCATAGTTGTTGTAAATCTTAAGTGCAGCCTTTTGTTGTGGGTAGGGTTTGTAAAAAGGATTAAAGCATTCGTTTGAAAGAGTGGTACTTATTTATGTTATTGGAATGTAAAAGATGGGTTTGACTTTTTTATGTTCATATATCTAGTATCTTGTTAAATTTTTATTTTCCGCTGGTATTCTCGATGATTGTATCACTAGGGTGCGGGTTAAGGCACGATGCGGGCAGGCAGTCGTTACAAAAGTGGTATCGAGAGCGATTAATCCTCGGAAAGTGTCTACAGACCGTGTCTAGTAGAGTCTTGATTATCGGTGTGTTGTGCACCACATCTATAATCAGGAGGCTATAGGACATTTAGGATTGGTTTCCATTCTTCTCATTCTGAGATCGTGCCTTAGAGCTGTGTTGTAAGTTGGACCCCTCAGCGTATCTCGTTTTACGATTATGCCTCCGCAAGGCAACCGGTGCCGGAAGGCAAGCGGCCGAGGAGCCGCTAGTGGGATCTGAGAGAGTGCAGTGCGAGCGGTCGATACACGAGGTTGTGCTTGAGACGGCGGGTTTTGACGCCGCCCAGCAGAGGTTAGGCGCGGCAATGGCTGCGAGACCGCGATACACGAGCCTCAGTCCCACGATGCAGGCGAGGAGATGGGTTACAAGAGATTGTCACGACCGTTAAGGGCGTGGAGTGCCTTAGGCACCCAAGTAGTCATACATCGAGTAACCAGCGGAATATAAAACAAGGCAGAAGCGATTTATAAAATAAGACACGGTTTATCAGAAGAAAAGCTTGCCTTTGGCATAATATAAATAACTCAAGTTTTGCGATTCATCCCAGTGTACAATAGTACTCTGAGACCTCTAAGGAAGTAAACAACTATGGCGGACAGGCCGCCATACCTGGCTGTACAAAACTATCTACAATAGGAGATCATACCCAAAAGTAGAGCCTCGGAGAAGATGGAGCTCACGACACCAACGCAAAGATCCTAAGGATGTGGATCTAGCACTGCTTGCCACCTGCGGCATGACGCGGCCCCGAAAGGAGTCGATACAACAGTACTAAGTATGCGAATCGTAAATACTTAAATGAAAACATATCATTTAAAAACCAGTTTACAAATACGTGTGAAACAACGAGAAACCGCGTGGTATGCATCACAAACAAGAGCAACAATAGGTAGCGTAATAGGTCTTGTCCAGCCGCGAATGATCGAAAGCAGGCCACTCGCCCCATCATCATGCGCAGCCTAATCTCGACTCGAGTCCGCATAGGCCACTCACATGGGCCCGCGTGAGGTATAACCCGCATCGGTAGCTACTCCTCGGCATCGTCACGGACTCGCTGTCGCGCGCCATGACCGCGTGAGGCATAACCCCGCATACTAACTGGAACTCCGTAGCTCCGCATAGGCCCCACGACCCGCATGAGGTATTCTCGAATCATGGTCCTGGACCGCTGAGTCTACCCGCATCGGAGGCGACTTAACCCGGATCATCTCGAGGTGAGTGATAGTATACTAACATAACAACTTATCTTTAAACAACATAAGCACAACAAGGATACTCACCTATACAAACGTTACAAGATACTAACACACATAGCATCATATCATGTCTATTTATCAAACCATCTTTATTATTCTTAATACAAGTATGTTATAAACACATAGGCAAACTTGTTTCTTTTATAAATCTTAAGTGGTTATACTTACTTCCCATAAAGCTAGTATAACTCTTAAGCTTCTGTTTTTAAAAACCAATTAGTTCTCTTCTGATAATATGATTCAGTAGTCTTTTGAAATGTTTCCAGTTCTTTATTATTCAGGCTTAAGCCGTGAGGCATTGCCGTAAGTATTATTCAGGCTTAAGTCAAAGACATTGCCGTAGTTATTATTCGATTAACACGTATGCGTCTACCGTACTATATTTATATTGTAAAATATCATGCTTTAGGAAGAATCACATACCTTGAAAACCACCGCCAAGTTGAATATGTCGCTACAGTGAGTCGACCTATAATAGTCACAGATATCTATCAAAGACTACTCAAGGTCATTCTAAACAGGGGTTCATAATTCTACGGTAAGTCGGGCAGACTTCCCTACCGGTGAGCTATATAAGTTCATGTGAAAACAGTCTATGTAAGTCTGATTTGATTATTCTTCTTTTAAACCCTTCTAAGTGATTAATACTTCAATTCTATTCTGTGATATACTTCTAAGTATTTATACTTATTCTTATACTACAACAGTATATATATTCTAATTCAAAGAGGGTTAGGATTAGTTACCTCGGTAAGCCCAATAATATCCTAGAAAAGTCGCGCTGAGCAAGGTTTTGCTCTAAGTTGTATGCTCCAGAACCCTAGAAGTTCTTCAACTTCTACTAAGTACTAAGGTATTTGGGCTAGGGTATTTTGGGCATTATAACGATACAAGAAGGTAACTTTTCTACCAAGGGAGGGTAGATTTGGCTAGGCTAGGGGTAGGCTCTCGGCCATACAACACAAGGAGGGAAGAGGTGTTTGAATGAAAAGCTTAAGGAGAGGAGAGGATTTTTAGACTTGGAAGATAACTTTGTGGATGAATAACTCTTCATCTCTAAGGGGTATTTATAGCTCAAGCCTTGGCCAACCAATGGCCAAGATGAAGACAAGTGCAAGGCAAGTGTAAGGCCAAGATCAAGCCAAGTGCACCCTAACTCCTACTCCACAAAACACTCACAAAACACTCCACAAAACACTCCACAAAACAAGGCCTAAACAAGGACCCAATCGGCGAGGCTAACACCCTCTTTGGGCCCAATCGTCCAAAGCCACCCACTTGCTTCCGATGTGAGGGTGACAGTATCACCCTCCGTTGGTCCAAAATGTTTCGTCTCTCGGAAAAATCCGCAAAAATAAGAAATGGCATAGCGGAATTTACTCTACGAAAGTGTGGAAACGTTTAGTGGAAAGCGATTCTTTAGTGAGTTGTGTACAAAATAAAGCGCCCAAGGCTTATCTTTAAGGCAAGACTTTGACGTATTCCTTACGCACATACTCTGAAATACGGTATAACATTCTCCTCGCCGAAACATTCGTCCCGAATGTTCCTTCCCAGCGGTTAGCGAAGAAGCTTAAACAGTTGTAAATGCCACACTTGCGGCCACGCAAAACACATGGCGAAGCGATAACGAAAATTTACAAGTAGGAAAGTGAATTACACGGAGGTGTGGGAATAGGTGAGGATACTTCCGCCTCATGTCCTCTCGGCTTCCCATGTCATCTCTCCCGAGCTCGTTCGCCACAAGACTTTGTGGAAGCCACGTCCTTCGCGGACGCTAACTCGACGATCGACTATCGCTATGGGAATCTCTCATACGATAACCCCTCGGTCACACGGACATCGTCAACGGGTGTACAGATGGATCCGATACATCTCCTCGGATAGATACGTGAAAAGCGGATGCGCCTCCGGATCGGACGGCAGATCAACTCATGGCAACCTTGCCTACCTGCGGACAATCGAAGCGGCCCGATGTACTGAAGGGTGAGCCCCTTCTTCCGAATCTCATCACACCCTTCATGGGTGACACCTAGGAAAACCAATCATGAACCTCGAACTCAAGATGCCGACGGCGATGATCTGCGTACGACTTCGCCGACTACGAGTTTGTCAATAGCGCTCGGATAAGCTTCACCTTATCCATCTGCTGTACCAAATCTGGTCCAGCTAGCGCCCCGCCACATCGAACCAACTATAGGCGATCTGCACTTCCTCATACAAGGCCTCATAAGGCGCCATCCGAATCTTTGAGTGGTAGCTATTATTATATGCGAACTCAACTAGAGGCAAATGATCCTCCCAACTACCACTAAAGTCAATAACACGGGCTCGCAACATATCCTCGAGAGTGCGGATAGTGCGCTGCTGTCCGTGCATGCGTGGATGAAATGCGACTCGTGCTCACTGCGTCCTAAACCCCTCTGGAAGGACCTCCGAGTTAGCCGTGGCGGGCTCTGCATGCGATATGATCGAAGTAGGGACTCCATGCGATCGACGATCTCTCGGATGTAAAGTCCGCATAATCCTCAGAAAAAGTCGTCTGACGGGAAGAAAGTGGGCTGATTTCGACTGTCGGCGATAACCCATATAGAATCATGTCTCCTGCGAGTGCGAGGTAATCCGTGATGAAGTCCATGTTGATTACCTCCACTTCGGTCGGGATCTCAATAAATGCGTAACAAACCACCGGCCTCGGTGCTCTACCTTACTGCCGACAACACGGCACCGAGCTACGAACTCGCAACGTCCCTCTTCAAGCCATCCCAATACACAGATCTAAGGTCGTGGTACATCTTGGTCGACCGGATGGATAGAGTAACGCTTGTGTGCTTCCCCAGAACCTGCCAAGTCACGAAACATCCGGAACACATCGCCCTCGAACCTTAGCACCCCATGGTGCTACCTCAAGGACCTTGCCTCACGAAGAGTCAGATCACGATATCGAATCAAAGCGGATCCTCGAACTGTTGCCTCTTCACCTCGCCGGCGATGGAAGACTCGGCAACCTCGAACTCTAACCCCATCGCTATCGAGAATCAATCAAACGGACACCAAGGCTCGCTAACCGATGCAAATCACGAACCATGTCCCTCCTCTCTATTTGCACATCGATAGGCTCCCCATCGACCTACGACTAAGAGCATACGCCACAACATGGCCTTCCCGGGTGGTATAGGATATCAACATCGTAATCCTTAAGCAACTCTAACCACCGTCTCTGCGTAAGTTCAGCTCCTCCGTGAAGATATCTTGAGGCTCTTGTGGTGTATAAATATCCACGTGAACCCATACAAATAGTGCCTCCAGATCTTCAAAGCGTGAATCACGTGCGACTCCAAATCATGGGTGGAGTAGTTCTCTCGTGTTTCTTGGTGTCGGGATGCATATGCTATAACCCCGCCATCGCATCAATACATCCCAACCCGATGCGGCGCATCACAATACACGACATAACCATCTGGACCCTGCGGAAGAGTAAGAACGGCGGTCGTCGATCTCTCTTTCAAGAATCGAAACCCCGCTCACAAGCATCGGTCCATCAAACTTGCCATACGATCGGCCTAGTCAATGTGCGAGATAGAAGCAAACTTCTCTACGAACCGCCGATAATAACTCGCAAGGCCCGTAAAAATGCGAACCTGCCGGAGTAGTAGGTCTCGCCAAGTCCTCGACGCTCGATCTTGGCCGTATCAACTCGAATGCCATCGGCCCGACAATATGCCCAAGAAACGCCATGAAGTCAACCAAACTCGCGATTTGGAAAACTTGGCGACAAGCTGGTCTCGAGAATCGTCGGCCTGATCCTCAAATGCTCGCATGCTCGCTACGGCGAGAATAAACCAAGATATCATCAATGAACACTATCACAAGCGTGTCCAAAATGGTTTGAACACTCGGTTCATCAAATCCATGAATACCGCGAGCATTGGTCAACCAAAGACATGACCACGAACTCATAATGCCCGCACGGTCGAATGCGATCTAGGGACATCCACCTCTCGACTCGCACTGATGATAGCGATCGCAGATCAATCTTGAGAAACATCTCGCACTCGCAATCGGTCGAACAAATCATCAATCTCGGGAGGGTATTCGTTCTTAATGGTCACCTTGTTCAGGTCAGTAATCAACACACACGTGCGGCGTCCCCTTCTTCTTCACGAACAATCTGGCGCCCAGGAGAAACAGCTAATGAAACCGCTTCTCTAGCAAATCCCTGGCGATCCTTGACTCTCAACTCGGCGTGCCATTCGTATGGCGGAATGGAAATAGCCGAGTATCCGCAATATGTCAATACAAAACTCAATCTCCTCTCGGGGAGGATACGAGGTCATCCGGGAACACGTGCGGGAACTTCGTGACTACTGAGGCGGTGAAAATCGTCTGTGACCTCGGTATCAAACACCGAACTAGATGGTAGATATACCCTTCGCACCATCTTCCTAGCCTTGAGGTAGGAAATAAACCTACCCCTCGGCGATACAGTGCTCCCCTCCCACTCAACAACCGGCTCCTCTGGAAACTGGAACCGCACTACTCTCTCCCTGCAGTCTACATTGGCGTAGCAAGAAGCTAGCCAATCCATACCCATAATCACGTCGAAGTCAATCATCTCCAACTCTATCAAGTCGGCTAGGTCCGACATTTGTAAACGGTCACGGACAAGCTCTAAATACCCGCCGAGCTACCACCGAATCACCAGGCGTAGCTACCTCGAAAGGGTCTATGGACTCGTGCTCTATCCCTATCCTACTAGCAACGAGGGATATATAGGGAGTAGAACCGGATCTATCAAAGCATACACATCAAACCCGGAACCGATAAGGTACTGTGGCGACATCGGTGAGGCCTCACGATCTGTCGGTGGACAAAGCATATATGCGGTTACGAGGACCTAGGCTGGACCCGAGCCACGACCTCTGCGCGACCTGGCGACCCGTGGCACCACGCCTGCAGGCGAGTAATCGTAGGAGATGATGGCGGCCACGTAACTGAAAGGCGGGGCCTACCACGCTTGCCCGGTCGGACGGTCCGCCGCAAAGTGACCTGCGGCGCCTCGTAACAAGATCCATAAGTAGTACCACACTTCCGTAATGGGATCTACCGTCGGCCTGCTGGGGGTGGTCCGTCGGCGATACCTGCGCTACTCGACGTCGAAGCCACAGGCCCGGTGCGCCTCGAAAACTCGGTCTTGAGGGCGGTGCGGGAGTGCTCGAGTGGCGTGGTGCGAATCTAGGCTAACTGCGAGGCCGCCCACCGATAACCACGAAAACCCTCCACGGCGCCGCCTGGCGATGTACGTCGCTGCGTCGACCTGCGCTCGCCGCATCCAAGGGCGTGAGCTGCATGCGGGTAATGTCCATACGGTGGAGAAACCCGCACATGACTCGGCCATATAGTCTAGCGGTGACATAGCGGTGCACCCTATCCTCGTATTCGCTGCAATCTTTGGGACATATCGAGCCAAAGAATCAAACTCGACATTGTACTCACGGTCAGGTCCTCTGCCTCGGCGGTAAAATCTATCACCCGCCCTCCTCATCCGTGGAGGCAAGAAGTGAGTGAGGAAAGCCTCACGAGAACTTCGTCCAGTAGGCGGGGACGCGTGCTCTCCCGGATAACTCCGTGAATCAAACCAATCGATCGCGGTATCACGCAGCTATGTGAACCAAAGATCACGGACTCGGTCTCGACGCCCGATCACTCTCAAAATCCTCTGAAGGCGACGGATGAACTCTGCGGATCATCCTCCGCCTCGACCCATAAAACTCGGCGCTACAACTCAAGAAATCTCGTAGCCTCAAACTATTCGCCTCGGGTGTACCACGGTGCGCTCGAGGCTGAGCTGCCGCGTCGATCTCTCTCGTGACGGGCCTGACTTTAGCCAAAGTCGGGCCATCTCCTTGTACCCTAACTCCTGCCCGGTGTGGGGCGGGAGGTGTGTGCTGTGGTCTCTGGGTGGCGGCGTCATAGAACTCGCTGTCTCGGTATAGGCGGGCACGAGCCTCGTGACTCTGGGTGTCTCGCTAGCGACTCCGCCGGCTCTTGCCGCCGGGCGGGTTGCCTTACGTGGAGGCATAATCAGCACGGAAAGGAATACGTTAGAGGGTCCAACCTATAACACAACTCTAAAGCACGATCTCGGAATGAGAAGAATGGAAACCAATCCTAAATATCCTATAGCCTCACGATTATTGGTGTGGTGCACAACACACCGATAATCAAGACTACTAGATACGATGCGTAGACACTTTCTCGAGGATTAATCGCTTCGATACCACTTTTGTCACGACTGGTTCGGGGCGTGATCGTGCTCTGGGCACCCAGTAGTCATACATCGAGTAACTGGAATATAAAACAAGACAGAAGCGATTTATAAAATAAGACACGCAGTTTATCAGAAGAAAAGCTTGCCTTTCGGCATAATATAAATAACTCAAGTTTTGCGATACATCCCAGTATAATAGTACTCTGCACCTCTAGGAAGTAAACAACTATGGCGGGACGGGGCCCGCCATACCTGATCTGAAAACTATCTACAATGAGGAGATCATACCCAGTAGAGCCTCGGAGAAGATGGAGCTCCCGACACCAACGCAAAGATCCTAAGGATGTGGATCTAGCACTGCTTGCCACCTGCGGCATGAACGCAGCCCGAAGGAGTCGATCAACGGTACTAAGTATGCGAAATAAAATACTTAAATGAAAACATATCATTTAAAACCAGTTTACAAATACGTGTGAAACAACCAGAAACCGCGTGGTGCCACATCACAAACAAGAGCAACAATAGGTAATCGTAATAGGTCTTGTCTCAGTGCGAATGATCGAAACAGGCCACTCGCCTCATCATCATTGCAAGCCTAATCCTGAACTCGAGTCGCGATAGGCCACTCGCGTGGGCGCGTGAGGTATAACCCGCATCGGGTGCTACTCCGGCATAAATCGCCCCGACTCGCTGTCGCGTAGCCACGGACCGCATGAGGCATAACCCAGCATACTAACTGGAACTCCCGTAGCTCGCATAGGCCCCTGGACCCGTGAGGTATTCTCGAATCACGGTCCTGCATCACTCGAGTCTACCGCGTCGGGAGGCGCTTAACCCCTGTATCATCTCAAGAGGTGAGTGATAGTATACTAACATAACAACTTATCTTTAAACAACATAAGCACAACAAGGATACTCACCTATACAAGCGTTACAAGATACTAACACACGTAGCATCATATCATGTCTATTTATCAAACCATCTTTATTATTCTTAAAGTCTGTTATAAACACATAGGCAAACTTGTTTCTTTTATAAATCTTAAGTGGTTATACTTACTTCCCATAAAGCTAGTATAACTCTTAAGCTTCGCTTAAAACCAATTAGTTCTCTTACGATAATATGATTCAAAGTCTTTTGAAATGTTTTGATTCTTTATTATTCGTGCTTAGCGTGAGGCATTCTTAGTAAGTATTATTCAGCTTAAGTCAAAGACATTGCCGTAGTTATTCGATTAACACGTACGCGTCACCGTACTATATTTATATTGTAAAATATCATGCTTTAGGAAGAATCACATACCTTCTCAAAACCACCGCTAAGTCAATATGTCGCGCCAGAGAGTCACCTATAATAGTCACAGATATCTATCAAAGACTACTCAAGGTCATTCTAAACGGGGTTCATAATTCTACTGTAAGTCGTAAGACTTCCTACCCATTGAGCTATATAAGTCATCTGAAAAGTTCTATGTAAGTCTGATTTGATTATTCTTCTTTAAACCCTTCTAAGTGATTAATACTTCAATTCTATTACGTGATATACTTCTAAGTATTTATACTGATTATTATATTACAAACGTATATATATTCTTATTCAAAAGAGGGTTAGGATTAGTTACCTCTGTAAGCCCAATAATATCATAGAAAAGTCGGCACTGAGCAAGGTTTTGCTCTAAGTTGTATGCTCAAAGAACCCTAGAAGTTCTTCACAACTTCTACTAAGTACTAAGGTATTTGGGCTAGGTATTTTGGGCATTATAACGATACAAGAAGGTAACTTTTCTACCAAGGGAGGGGTAGATTTAGGCTAAGCTAGGGGGTAGGCTCGCCATACAACACAAGGGGAGGAAGAGGTGTTTGGACGAAAAGCTTAAGGGAAGGAGAGGATTTTAGACTTGGAAGATAACTTTGTGGATGAATAACTCTTCATCTCTAGGGGGTATTTATAGCTCAAGCCTTGGCCAACCAATGGCCAAGATGAAGACAAGTGCAAGGCAAGTGTAAGGCCAAGATCAAGCAAAGTGCACCCTAACTCCTACTCCACAAAACACTACCCAAAACACTCCACAAAACACTCCACAAAACAAGGCCTAAACAAGGACCCAATCGCCAAGGCTAACACCTCTTTGGGCCTTGATCGTCCAAAGCCACCCACTTGCTTGATGTGAGGTGACACGTATCACCCTCCCGTTGGTCCAAAATGTTTAGATCTCTCGGAAAAATCCGCAAAAAATAAGAAATGGCATAGCGAATTTACTCTACGAAACCGTGGAAACGTTTCGTCTGAAACGATTCTTTTAGTGAGTTGTGTACAAAATAAAGCGTCCAGGCTTATCTTTAAGGCAAGACTTTGTGACGTATTCCCTTACGCACATACTGGAAATACTGAGGTATATGAGAGATGGCGATTATTGGCGGTTGGCTGATATGAGGACAGTGGATCGGTGACGCGGTTCAGCCCTCCCGATGACCAAATGTTCACCGAGCGAGATAGTTTGAGGCTACGGGACTTTACGGGTCTGTACGCGAGTTTTATGGGTCGAGGCTCGAGGATGATCCGCAGGAGTTCATCCGTCGATTCTGAGGATCATGCGGGTGATCAAGGCTTGAGACCGAAGTCCGTGACCTTCGTTCGCATCCGCGTGCGTGATACGCGATCGATTGGTTTTGGTCGTGGGAGCTTTCGGGAGAAGCGTACCTCCGTGATATGGGATGAGTTTTCGAAATTTGAGCGTATAAAGAGGCGAGCATCTCACGCGAGAGACCAACCGTGGCTCTCGTATGGCACGCCCCGAGAAGGTCAAACCTCGTGGATCGACGATCGGCACCATTTGTTGGGTCGCGGAGTGACACTAGAACTCGCGCAAAGTGACAAAAGTGGTATCGAGCTTTCACACAACTTACCTCCGCAGATGAGGAGACGCGGACAAATTTTATTATTGAGACAGAGAGGCGACCGTCGAGGAGTACAATGTCGAGTTCGATTCTTTGGCTCGACATGTCCTGCGCTTTGCAGAATATGCACGAGGATAAGTGCATCGCCACGCCACGGGCTAGATGATTATATGGCCGAGTCTTGTGCGGGTGTTTTCTTGGTACCGCATGGACATTGCCGCGTTCGAGCTCATCGTACGCGGGTGCGAGCGCAGATCGACGGTGGACCAGCTTTCAGGAAGAAGGCCAAGACGGGCCGTGTGACGGCCGATCGCATGGTGCCTTACCGGCGCACCTGGTGATACAACATCGAGAGAAAAACGGCGGAAAATAAAACATGAGTCATGAAACAAGAGATATAATAATAAAGCAACCAAAGCGGTTGCCCGGTATATCATAAAACTCGAGCAGTTTAATCCTTTTACAACCCCGCCACAACGGACCTGCACAAGATTTACAACGACTATGACGGACGGGGCCCCCATACCCCAGATGTACAAGAACACTACAACTTCAGAACACATACTAAAAGATAAGCCTCAGAAAGCGGAGCTTCAATCTGTTGACGTGATCCTAAGAGCGGGGATCCACGAGATGTACCTCTACTGCGGCATGAACGGCCTCAAGAAGTCGGTCTGCATTACCAAGTATGTGGCCCAGTAAAAATACGTAATGAAATCATACTAGTCTATATAAAGCGAGAGCATGTATGATAACCAAACTACGATTCACATAAAAGCGATCATATCGATCGGGGACTCGCGCCTTCAGTCATCACTCAAATATAACTATGGGTCTCACGCCACAACATCAATCATGTTCGCATCGTGGCGCATGCCGGAATTACGCCGGTGTAGGCATGTCCATGATGCAACAATAATACCAATGCCCTGGCCACGTACCGTTCACTTACCTCGGTGTGAACCGCCCGTGTGGCATCAACAATAATATCTTGGGTGATCAACCTTGCGGCGTGGCGTGCCCGAATTCTACCTCGGTGTAGACATGTCCATGTAACCACAATAACAATATATCGGGTAATCAACCCGCACGGCGCGTGCCGGTGCATCGGTGTAGGCATGTCCATGTAACGCAATAACAATATATCGGGTAATCAACCCGACCGCACGCGTGCCGAGTCTGCGCCGGTGTAGACATGTCCATGTGACATCAACAACAAGACAAGAATCAAAATGGAAACATACGTGGAATTCTCCATCACCGCGGCCGCGTCAAGTAAGTTCTCAACAAGTCGGCCGGCCTCTATCGAGAGGCGGTAACAGAAATACCACACTTGCACAACAAAGGCTATCATCACAAGATAAGCAAGTTTCACAACAACAAGCATAGGCAAGTTTCACAACAACAAGCATAGGCAAGTTTCACACAACTCAAAGTACTTTCATTTTATGCCAAAGTCGGGTTTTTAACCCCAAAGTACTACATCGTTAAGTTCTTTTAAAGAGATCCATTTCTTTTATAAAGTCACCGATACCGTAGTATTAGAATAACCACCACCTTCCTTTTCAAAACCAAGTATGACATTCTTTCTAAGTTCGGTTGCCTAGTTTCATTACTAAACACCGTTTTCAAATGGTTTCATAGTTCCCAAACTTAATCACTGATTCCTTTTAGAACAATTGAGTAACATATGTCATATATGTGAGTAGTTTATTCTTGTTTATAACGATCTTATTACAATGACCATGATCTAGAAAATGTAATATCATTTTGTCTTATCTTAGCTTATGCGGATGGAGTTTCTCTTGGTTTTAATACAACATCATTATTCAATACATTTTCCTTTATTAACGCTGCAGTGGTGCAGCGATACACATTACGATTCGAAATCGAAACATTATCCCTTTAAAACCAAGTACTATTACTCACGAATGAGGTTTCACAAACATCCACATTAAAACAAATAAGTTAAGTCTCTTATCTTATAAGATCAAGTCTCTTAACTTCTAACATCGATAAACCATTTTCACTTACATAAGGTCGTTATAACTAACTTCCGTAAAGCTATTATAACACCCTATGTTTTAAACCAACCAAATCACTTAGCGTATGCGTCACGTACTACATAGTTCTGACAATCATGCTAGAAAAGATAGGAAGAGGTTCACATACCTCGCGGCGATTTATCGACATAAGCAAAATGCTCCAAGCCTTACAACGCACTAGCCCTTTCCGGCTCGCCGGTAGAATCGCTACTCTTAGTCTTTCACTCGACAAGCCCAAAATTATCCAAGTTATACTGTCGATCCTGAGCAAGGTTTAGATCCACTCAGTGCGCTCCAAACCACTCCAAACAACCCTTAGAAGTTCTAACCAACTTCTACTCAAATACTTGACCAACTATGAAGATTTCCTTGGGTTCGGTTTGAGACTAAAAGGACAAAAGGTAGTATTCAGGACTCTCGTAAAGAGGTATCTTTGGAATACTACAAGGTGAGGCTAAGGTATTTTGGGCATTATAACAATACTAGAGAAGTATTTCAATACCACAAGGAGGGTATTATACGAAAACAACTAGGCTAGGTGGTACCTGGCTCTTACCTTGGAGGGGAGGACTCTCGGCCAAAGGCCTTTACTAGGGAGGGGGCTCTTGGGCGGAGAGTCAAACAAGAGGAGAGGAAGGATAGCAAGACTTGGAACATTTTGGACGAATGAAGTCTTGAAGCGAGGGTATTTATAGCAAAACCAAAGCCAACCAACGGCCAAGATCAAGCCATGTGCAAGGCAAGTGTAAGGCCAAGATCAAGCCAAGTGCACCCTAGACCTACTCGTAAAACCCTCACAAATATCTACACAAATATCTACCACAACTTGCCCGCCAATCGGCCCAGTCTTCCGTTGTGAGGGTGACACACGCCACCCTCCGTTGGTCCAAAATGTTTCGCCTCTCGGAAAATCCGCAAAATACAAAACGACATAGCGGAATTTTCCTTCGCAGTTACTGAAAGCGTTTCTCTAAAAAAACGACTCTAGCAAGTGTTGTGCACAAATGTAAAATCGGCCAAGGGTGCCACGGGGTGACACGTGTCCCGGTCATGAGAATATTTCGTCTTAGAAAATATCCAAATTACAGGAAATCTCAAAAACAAGCGGGCCCCACAAACCAGTAAATTTCTCGTGGGCCCGTGACCATTCAGAAAATAAAATCTCAAAATTCTAATATAATCTATGAAGTCCAAATACCAAATGGGAATCCAATTCCCATTAACGAACCTTTTCTTCACAAATAACCGGAAACTTTTAAAGTGAAAACTCACATCTTTCTTTTCAAAATTTACTGTACTACTCGCACGCACGTCCTCATACATACCACGCAACTCACGGTATAACATTCTCCCCTCAGAAACATTCGTCCGAATGTTCCTTCTCAAGACGGATATCGATGAAGTTCTCACAACGAGTTGCCAACGCCACGCGCGAGATAACACACGTTATCTTCTCCCTTACTCGTTGTACCTTCTCGAACACTCGAACTCTCCCAAGACGTACCATACTTGACCATTACTTAGCTCGAAAATCTGCGGAGTCACTACCTCCAAACTTGGTCATCTTACTAACCTCAAACTTCCTTAAGGCCATTCCGGCCTTACGAACCGCTCGGTCGAACGCGTCCACGAACTCATCACGATGATCATACAAACTTGGGCCTAGCATCCCGTGACCCTACCACCTGGCGGGACCACCTAACTGACCCCACCCCAAACCGATACGGGTTGACCCGCGAAATGGTCCTCAACCCGACCCCAACCGCAGAACTCTTGTTCCCGATCCGAACAATCTTACTAATTCACCTCGTGAAGCTACCACTTCCATCTCACACTACATCACGACCGGCGGGCCGTGGATCGGTGCCTACGGGCACCCTAGTGACACAACATCAGTAATCACGAACATAAAACAACAACATGAGATAACGAAATATAAAACAATAATCTGTGAAAACTTGCCTTTGGCATATATATAACCATCAACTCTTTTACAAATGAACGGCTTAATCCTTTTACCAACTCCCGCCACACTTGATACTCTGGACCTCTAAGAATGATCGACCGCGATGGCGGACGGGGCCCGTAAACCACGAATGTAAACACTTACTACGACAGGGACTATACCACCGATAAGCCTCGGAGAAACGAGCTTCCCAAACGCCTTGTGACCACGAGCTAGGATCAACGATCGATGTACCTCAACTGGCGGCATGAACGCGGCTTCAAGGAGGTCGATCTGACACAAAGAGTATGTGAAACTAAAAATACCGCAAATGAAATCATAATAGTCTATAAAGCAGAGACATGTATGATGACCAAACTACGCTTTACAATAACTAAGCGATATATCAAGTCGTGACTCACGCCTCAGTCATCACCAAAGAACATAACGGTGGGTCTCACGCCGCAACATCAATCGCACTGGGACACATTCCTCATGGCGGTTTATGATATAAAAGTTCCAAGGAACACACATGAACACGTGTCCCACGTGCCATAATAACACCGTGACGGGGTGACGAAAGCATAGCCGTCTACTAACACCTACGTACCAACAAGGTCATGAGCGTATTATAAGATCTGTCTAGACCGTCACATGATCAAAGGCGGCCACTTGCCCGAAGATATCTAATGTGCGCGTCTAGTCACGAACTTCCGCTGACTCGCGTAGGCCAATCTCATCGGCCCGCATAGGCGTCCGCGTCGAGGGTAGCTACTCCCGGCGTCACGGACTTCCGCGATCGCGTAGCCGGGACCGCGATGCCCATAAAGGCGACACTAACTCCGAACTCGTAGCTCCGCATAGGCCCCGTGACCCGCGCAGGTATTCTCGAATCATGGTCCTGCATCGCCGAGTCTACCCGCGTCGGAGCGACAACCCGGAATCATCTCAAGAGATGAATGCCACAATACTATCATAACGACTGATAGTTAATAAGCACAATCAAGGGAAACCCCCTTACACAAACATCACAAGATACTAATACACGTAGCATCCTAACACTTTTACTTATCAAAGCAACAAGAAAGTATTACAAGGCTATCACAAACCAATACAATCAAGTTATTCACATGGTACTTTCTACTAACAAGTTCTATCTATCCCCAAAGTACTTCACATTAAAATCTTAAAAGATCTGCTTCTTTCACATAAGTCACACAATACGTAGTATAAAATAGAGTGTCGCCCTTTTAAGAAAACCAAAACTCTTACCTTTGTAAAATCAAGTAACAACATTATTTTCCAAACGTCCAAGTTTGCCTAATTTCAAATGTTCACGTTTCTTATTTTAGAAAGGTTTGCCATTCATAGTCTTATTCATTTAAGAATATAATTCTCTTTTAAACAATCTGAGAAACATAAGCCTTATATGTGAGTAGGATATTCTTGTTTATAACAATCTTTATTACAGCAGCCATGATCTAGGAATTATCATTTTGTCGTCTTAGCTTCATGCGGATGGAAGTTTCTCTTAGTTTCATAATACTTAATTATTCAAAACATTTCCTTTTATTAACGCGATGGTTTGTCGATACACATTCCGATTTCAAATCGAGAAAGCATTCTTAAGCCGTTATACCTAACTTCCCATAAAGCTAGTATAACTCTTAAGTTTTCAAACACCAAGTATTACTTCTCCTTTCAAAATGATTCAAAAATCGTTTGAAAATACTTCAAGTTCTTTCTTATCATATAACAAGCCAGTTATAGTTCAAATCAGTTACTTTTTTAAACCACATGTATTTTCTTACTAACATAAAGTCGTTATAACCAACTTCCCATAAAGCCGTTATAACACTTTATGTTTAAACCATTCAAACACATTTAGCACGTATCGTCTACCGTACTACATAGTTCACACATATCATGCTAGAGAGATGGAAGAGGTTCACATACCTCGCGACGATTATCGACTAATAGCAAAATGCTCCGAGTACCTCGCCGTCGGCTACTCCTAAGCCAAGTAGAACGCGCCATACGTACTTCAACCTATAAGGCCACAGCGCTTATTAACATTTAGGTCTCATCGTAGAACTTCTCTGGAAATTTCGCGGACACCTCACATGACAGCGTAAACCTCCTCCTCTAAAACGTAGGCTACGAAGCCAACCGGGGGTTATACATCTAACCCTAGCAGTACAATTCTACTCCACGGCACTACTACACAAGTCTCAGTATACTCTATGTAATTCTGATTCGATTACTATATATAGTATACTTCACTATATACTCCTGACATACGTAACATCCATTACAATAGGGGACAAGATAATTACCTCGATAAGCCCATAATTATCCAAGTATAAAGTCGATCTGGGCAATCGTTTAGCTCAACTCCGAGCGCCCAACCCGCTCTAAACCACCCTTAGAAGTTCTAACCAACTTCTACACAATACTCCAACGGACTATGGAGATTTTCCTAGGGTTTCGGTTTTGTAGTGGGGAAGTATAATAGTATTTACGGGCTTTCGTAAGGTATAACCTTAGAATACAACAAGGTATAAGGCTAAGGTAATTTGGGCATTATAACAATACTTGGAGTATTTCTATACCTGAAGGGGGTATTATCTGAAGCAACTAGGCTAGGGGTACCCACGGCCACACCACAAAGGAGGTGGCTACCCGGACTACCCCACTAGGGGAACTCTCGGCGAGGGCTTTCGAAAGGGAGGAAGGCTCTCGAGACTTAGGCATTTTGGATGAAGAAGTTCATCAAAGGAGAGGGTATTTATAGCACAAGCCAAGGCCAACCAATGGCCAGATCTAGCCAAGTGTTAGGCAAGTGTAGGGCGAGATTCACCCATGTGTACCTAGCCAACTTGCACACAAAATATCTACCAAAAATATCTCCCACTGGCCAGTCCCAATCGTCCATTGTGCCGCCTGCTTCGATGTGAGGTGACACACGTCACCCTCCGTTGTCCAAAATGTTAGTCTCTCGGAAAAATCCATAAAAATACTTAATGACATAGCGGAAATTCCCTACGAAAGGTGAAAGCGTTTAGTCGAAAACGACTCTAGCAGGGTGTTGTGCACAAACATATTTCGGCCCAAAGGTGCCACGTGGGGTGACACGTGTCGCTCGATTAAATCAAAATATTTCGTCTTAGAAAATATCCAAACGGCCAAAATCTCAAAATCAGCGGGCCCCACAAAGCCAGTAAATTTCTCAGTGGGCCCAGCGTGACCATTTTCGAAAATAAAATTCCATAATTCTCTAATATTCCAGAAGTCCGAATACGAATCGGGAATCGATTCCCATAAACGAACCTTTTCCTTCACAAAAGCGGAAACTTTTCCGTGGAAAAATGCCTCTTACTTCTTTCGATCTTTGCATCGTATTCTCAAATGCGTGCGTCCTCGCATACATACCACGGAACTACGGGGTATAACATTCTTCCCGCCAGAAACATTCGTCGAATGTTCCTTCTAAGTCTCAAAACAAGCGTGCGCCATTATAGTCTTCACTACTATACTTACGAAACAATCTGCCATACCGCCACGAAATACTGCAAAACTTACATCTAAGTCCGAGGAAACACCTACATCACCACAAATACCTCTTCCGGGTCAAAATATACTTCTTAGTCGCGATACCACTTTTGTCACTTTGTCGAGCGCGCTCGACGACCCGACAAATGGTGCCGGGTGCTTTGTGATCGGAGGATCTCGTACACTCGAACTCTTACCACGTTCGTCACGGCGGTTTCCAAAACTTCGGGTTACTATCTCTAACGTGGTCATCATTAGCGGGAACATTCGGATGGATCTTGATACTTTCGAACATAACAATCTGAAAGGCGGACGCCCTTCCTAAGTCGGACGGCAAATGCTAACATATAGGCAACGGCCTATTCACATGAACTCACAAAGGCCCAAGTAACTCGGGCTAAGTTCATTCATTTCCAAAACTCGTCACACTTGTCAGGGTGGTACTTTCAAGAAGACCGGCCGTCGGCACTGAACTCTAGCGTCGTCGCCGATTATCATACGATTCTCCGAGTGCGAACTTCTTCAGACAAAACACTATCCACGATCTGCTGGAACAAGCTGAACCAACTATCGAACCACGCCAACATCGAACCAATCGATCGGCCGTGACTTGCATTTACGCCTGAGGCGTCACAAGGCGACATCGAACACTGACATGGTAGCTTAAACACTCCCCAACCGGAACAGCGATCCTCGCGGCTACCTCGAAATCAAAACATCGGCCGAGGCGAATGCGTCTGGAGACTCACTGAGTTCTAGCCACGCTGGTACAAACTCGGAAGAAAACAGTAGTACCACGGGCTCCATCGTCGTCATAAGGTGAAGGTAGGCACCGTGCAACCTCACAACCTTTCGGATAACAACAACAACTGAGAGCGACCACGACCAGAAGAACACGATGAAATTTGCCCCATCGGCGACCAGCGGTCGAATCGTCCACGAACTTGCGGCTAACTAAACATGGGCCTAACACCTCGTGACCTAACACAAAGAGGACCACCTGGCCCGACCCCACCACTTACTGCCGCGGGTTGACCCGACATAGCCTCAACCCGGCAGGCGCGCGCAAAATACCATCTCCAGAAGGAACAATCTTACTAAACACGTTACGAAAACGGCGGTCTTCTTAGCTCGACTACCTTCCTTCAAATCACGCTACTGGGACTTATCCCACGAACATAGCTCACGTGCACTATGCACTCCTATAAGGGTCAAACATAACACTACACCTTTCTCGAGATGGCCTTACCTCTAAGGTCTTTCATTATAACACTCTAAGGCTCACGCCTCTATCCCCAAAAACTTACTCGGTTAACCGCATGATTTCTAATCACCACTAACACCTCGCTATCGAACATAGCACTTAAGGTATACTCGCGAAAGTTCTGAAGGACCTTGCTTCTCGGCCTCTTACCTGTCGCCTTGGTTAACCCGTCAATCTACGTTTTTGACTGCTGTACATAAGCCCGCATACGAGCCATGCCAAGCCAATTGAAGAATTACTCTTGCACAACCTTCTCTTAGGTAGTCATCAAGACTCGCGATACATGGTATACTCTACGGTAGCCAAATCAAAAGCTAGTAACAAGGTTGTCTCTTGGAAATCAATATTCATTCGATGCGTGGGCGAAGGTTCAAATATCGTGGACGCGAGGAAGCGCCGTCAACATGCTAAACTCTGCTGGGGCTAGTGGCGTCGCGAAATCCCGAATGAAGCACTACCCTAGGTAATGATTGGGCCTGTGCCCTCGCCACCCTCTGAACTCTACTCGCAGCTCCCTCGGCTGCCTTGCCCTCCTGGGCTCGGGTTGCCCTACGCGGAGGCATAATGATAAGGGAAAAGATTTCGTCAGAGGGTTCAACTTACAACACAGCTCTAAGGCACGATCTCAGAGTGAGAAGAATAGAAACCAATCCTAAATATCCTATAGCCTCACGATTATTGATGTGGTGCACACACCGATAATCAAGACTCTCTTGGATGCGATGCGTAGACACTTTAGGATTAATCGCTCGATACCACTTTTGTCACGACGGCGGGCCCGTGTTGGTGCCTACCGGGCACCCTAGTGACACAACATCAGAGTAATCAGCGGAACATAAAACAACAACATGAGATAACAGAAATATAAAACAATAATCTGTGAAAACTTGCCTTTCGGCATATATATAACCATCAACTCTTTTACAAATGAACAGCTTAATCCTTTTTACCAACCACGCCTGGCAAAGATTACTACGGACCTCACAGAATGATCGACACGATGGCGGACGGGGCCCGCCAAACCACGAATGTAAACACTTACTGACGGGGACTATACGTACGATAAGCCTCGGAGAAGCGGAGCTTCCCAAACGTGACCACGAGAGCTAGGATCGGCGATGTACCTCGACTGCGGCATGAGCGCAGCCCGAAGGAGGTCGATCTGCAGTGCAGAGTATGTGAAACTAAAAATCGCAAATGAAATCATAATAGTCTATAAAGCGGGAGACATGTATGATGCACCAAACTACGATTTTACAATAACTAAGCGATCATATCAAGTCGGGGACTCACGCCAGTCATCACCAAAGAACATAACGGTGGGTCTCGCGCCCGCGACATCAATCGTACGTGGGACACGTTCCTCAGCTGCGGTTTATGATATAAAAGTTCCAAGGAACACATGAACACGAGTCCCACTGTGCCATAATAACACCGTGCGGGGTAAATGCGAAGGCATAGCCGTCTACTAACACCAGCAGTACCAACAAGGTCATGAAGCGTATCATAAGATCTGTCTGAACCGTCACATGATCAAAGGCGGCCTTGCCGCGATATCTAATGTGCGCGTCTAGTCCCGAACTTCCGCGACTCGCGTAGGCCAATCTCATCGGCCCGCGTGAGGCATCCCCGCATCGAGGGTAGCTACTCCCGGCATCGTCACGGACTTGATCCGCGTAGCGCTGAGGCCGCGTGCCCGTAAAGGACGTACACTAACACGGAACTCGTAGCTCGCATAGGCCCCGGGACCAGCGTGAGGTATTCTCGAATCACGGTCCTGGACGCCGAGTCTACCCGCGACGGAGCGGCTTAACCCGGAATCATCTCGAGATGAATGCCACAATACTATCATAACGATGATAGTTAATAAGCACAATCAAGGAAACCCCGCACACAAACATCACAAGATACTAATACACGTAGCATCCTAACACTTTTACTTATCAAAGCAACAAGAAAGTATTACAAGGCTATCACAAGCCAATACAATCAAGTTATTCACACAAGGTACTTTCTACTAACAAGTTCGGTATCTATCCCAAAGTACTTCACACATTAAAATCTTAAAAAAGATCTGTTTCTTTCACATAAGTCACATGATACGTAGTATAAAATAGAGTACTGTCCTTTTAAGAAAACCAAAACTCTTACCTTTGTAAAATCAAGTAACAACATTATTTTCCAAGCGTCCAAGTTTGCCTAATTTCAAATGTTCACGTTTCTTATTTTAGAAAGGTTTCGTGATTCATAGTCTTATTCATTTAAGAATATAATTCTCTTTTAAACAATCAGAAACATAAGCCTTATATGTGAGTAGGATATTCTTGTTTATAACAATCTTTATTACGTTGACCGTGATCAGGAATTATCATTTTGTCTCATCTTAGCACATGCGGATGGAAGTTTCTCTTGGTTTTCATAATACTTAATTATTCAAAACATTTCCTTTTATTAACTCAGCGATGGTTTGTCGATACACATTCGATTTCGAAATCGAGAAAGCATTCTTAAGCCGTTATACCTAACTTCCCGTAAAGCTAGTATAACTCTTAAGTTTTCAAACACCAAGTATTACTTCTCCTTTCAAAATGATTCAAAAATCGTTTGAAAATACTTCAAGTTCTTTCTTATCATATAACAAGCGATTATAGTTCAAATCGATTACTTTTAAAAACCACATGTATTTTCTTACTAACATAAAGTCATATAACCAACTTCCCATAAAGCCGTTATAACACTTTATGTTTTAAACCATTCAAACACATTTAGCACGTATCGTCTACCGTACTACATAGTTCACACATATCATGCTAGAGAGATAGGAAGAGGTTCACATACCTCGCGACGATTATCGACTAATAGCAAAATGCTCAAGTACCTCGCCGGCTACTCGGCCAAGTAGAGCGCGTCGTAGTACTTGACCTATAAGGCCACAGTGACTTATTAACATTTAGGTCTCATCGTAGAACTTCTACAGAAATTTCTGACACCTCACCCCATGACAGCGTAAACCTCCTCCTCTACAGAGGCTACGAAGCCAACCGGGGTTATCATCTAACCCTAGCGGTACAATTCTACTCCACGGTACTCTTACACAAGTCTCATGTCTGATCTATGTAATTCTGATTCGATTACTATATATATAGTATACTTCAACTATATACTCTCTGACATATAACGTCCAATTACAATAGGGGACAAGATAATTACCTCGATAAGCCCATAATTATCCAAGTATAAAGTCGATCTGGGCAATCGTTTAGCTCGACTCGAGCGCTCAACCAGCTCTAAACCACGCCAGAAGTTCTAACCAACTTACACAATACTCCGGACTATGGAGATTTTCCTAGGGTTTCGGTTTTGTGGTGGAAGTATAATAGTATTTACGGGCTTTTCGTAAGGTATAACCTTAGAATACAACAAGGTATAAGGCTAAGGTAATTTGGGCATTATAACAATACTTGAGAGTATTTCTATACCTGAGGGGGTATTATCTGAAAGCAACTAGGCTAGGGGTACCCACGGCCACCACAGGAGGGGGTGGCTCCTCTACCTACCCTAGTGGGGAACTCTCGACGAGGGCCTGCGAAAAGGGGAGGAAGGCTCTCAAGACTTAGGCATTTTGGATGAAGAAGTTCATCAAAGGAGAGGGTATTTATAGCACAAGCCAAGGCCAACCAATGGCAAGATCTAGCCAAGTGTTAGGCAAGTGTAGGGCGAGATTCACGTGTGTACCTAGCCAACTTGCACACAAAATATCTACCAAAAATATCTCCCAGCCATTCCCGATCGTCCGTTGTGCGCACTTGCTTCGATGTGAGGGTGACACACGCCTCCCCTGGTCCAAAATGTTCGTCTCTCGGAAAAATCATAAAAATACTTAATGACATGGCGGAAATTCCCTACGAAATTTGTGAAAGCGTTTAGTCAACGACTCTAGCAGGGTGTTGTGCACAAACATATTTCGGAAAGGTGCCATGGGGTGACACGTGTCGCCCCGATTAAATCAAAATATTTCGTCTTAGAAAATATCCAAAAGCCAAAATCTCAAAATCAAAGCGGGCCCCACAAAGCGTAAATTTCTCCGTGGGCCCACGTGACCATTTCGAAAATAAAATTCCATAATTCTCTAATATTCCGGAAGTCAGAATACCAAATCGGGAATCCAATTCCCATAACGAACCTTTTTCCTTCACAAAAGGAAACTTTTAGTGGAAAAATCGCCTCTTACTTCCTTTCCAATCTTTGCACGTATTCTCAAATGCGTCGTCCTCGCATACATACCACGGAACTACGGGTATAACACTACCACGGACTTATCACACAAATAAATCCCGTATACCACTACTCGATAAGGGTCAAACATAAAATAAATCTTTAATCTCAAGACGACGCACCACAGGTCTCGGTCGTGACATAGTCTAAGGTTCACACTTACCATGCCCCATCGTAACCTCCCAACTAAACATGTTTTCAAACTCACAATTAACACAACGCTTATTCGTACATAGCACACAATAATGAGACCATCATAACAAGCATACCAAAACTACAGAGGTTAAGGATAAACTGAAAACTCACGCTCTAATCATAGGCACGCCTGCAGCGCATGTATGAAAGGCGATGAACCAGCCATCGATCCGGTGGTCGAGTCGTAACATCCGTGCTACCCTTGGTGGACAGTTCCGCAAAATGGCCCTGCGCGCAAAAATAACAAGCTCCCCGGCACCACGACACTCCCGAAATGCGGTCTACCACATCGACCACCGAGGTAGGGGTGACCGCATCCGCCAACACCCTTACTTCCTCGAAACACAGACCCTTGGAGCCACGACCTACTCCGAATACTCGAAGGTTGTGGAGGACCACTCTGCTGGCGGAGGTACAAAACTAGTATCTTCTAGGCGGTCCGCCTCGAAAGTCACCAAGGACCACTGTTCGGCCTCTCTGCGATCTTGGTCATTCCGTCGACCTCTCCGTGCCTCACATCCGGTGCATGAGCTGCGTGCGGGCAATGTCCATGCGGTGAAGGGCTACTCACGAACATGCCTCGACATGTAATCATCGAGCCTGTAACATATCGGTGCACTCGATCCTCCATACTAGCTACCAATTTGGGACGCAGGCCGATGAGTCGAACTCCACATTGTACTCCCAACGTCGCGCTCTGTCTAAGCATCAAAAATCTGCCGGCGTGCCCTCCTCATCTGCGGAGGCAAGAAGTGCGTGAGAAAGCCCGAAAACTCATCCCATACTGCTGAGGTGCATGCTCTCGGAAAGCTCATGAATCAAACCAATCGATTGCGGTATCACGCGGCCGATGCGAACCAAAGGTCACAGACTCGGTCTCTCAAGCCTTGATCACCGCGTGATCGGCGTAGCGCCGGATGAACTCCTGCGGATCATCCTCGAGTCTCGACCCATAAAACTACGGCGGCTCTGACTCAGAAAGTCAGTAGCCTCAAACTATCTGCTCGGGGTGAACCACTGGTGCTCTTTGGGCTGGGCTGCTGCGTCGGCCTATCCTCATATCGGCCACGACCACGGCGGCAATCGCCATCTCGCGTAACCCATCTCCTCCGCCCCGGTGTGGGACTGGAGGCTCAGTGCAGTAGTCTCATCGACCACGGTGCGACTCTGCTTCTAAATTTGGTGGCGTCCAAAACCCGCCGTCTCAAGCACAACCTCAGTCTTGTCAGACTGCGCCTCGTACTCCTCTGTATCTCACTAGCGGCACTCTCATTGCTTTGCCCTCCGGGCTCTGGTTGCACTGCGGAGGCATAATCGGTAAAAACGAGATACGTCGGAGGGTCCAACTTACAACATGACTCTAAGGCACGATCTCGTAATGAGAAGAATGGAAACCAATCCTAAATGTCCTATAGCCTCCTCGATTATAGATGTGGTGCGCACAACCGATAATCAAGACTCTACTAGACACGATGCAGACACTTTCAGAGATTAAGCGCTCGATACCACTTTTGTAACGACCCGTTCGGGCCAGATTCGGTGCCTTACCGGCGCACCCTAGTGATACAACATCGAGAAAAAACGTGGAAAATAAAACATGAGTCATGAAACAAGAGATATAATAATAAGCAGGCCAGCAAAACGGTTGCCTTCGGTATATACATAAAACACGAACAGTTTAATCCTTTTACAACCACATCTACAGCGATTACTGGACCTCTAAGATTTACAACGACTATGACGGGACAGGCCCGCCATACCACGAATGTACAAGAACACCTACAACTCGGGAACACATACAAAAGATAAGCCTCCAAGAAACGGAGCTTCCCGTCTGTTGACGTGATCCTAAGCGGGGATCCACGGCCGATGTACCTCTACTGCGGCGTGAACGGCCCCAGGAGGTCGATCTAACAGTACCAGTATGTGAAATCGTAAAAATGCGTAATGAAATCATACTAGTCTATATAAAGCGAGAGGCGTGTATGATAACCAAACTCTGATTCACAACATAAAAGCGATCATATCGATCGGGGACTCACGCCTCAGTCATCACTCAAATATAACTACGGGTCTCACGCCCACAACATCAATCATGTTCGCATCGGCGCGTGCCGGAATGCATCGGTGTAGGCATGTCCGTGATGCAACAATAATACCAATGCCCACGGCCACGTGCCGGAATTCTACCTCGGTGTGACACGCCCATGTGACATCAACAATAATATCTTTGGGTGATCAACCACGCCACGTACGCGTGCCGGAATTCTACCTCGGTGTAGACATGTCCATGTAACCACAATAACAATATATCGGGTAATCAACCCGACCGCACGGCCGCGTGCCGGTCTGCGCCGGTGTAGACATGTCCATGTAACCACAATAACAATATATCGGGTAATCAACCCGACGCGTGGCGCATGCCCGGTCTGCGTCGGTGTAGACATGTCCATGTGACATCAACAACAAGACGATAATCAAAATGGAAACATACGTGGAATTCTCCATCACCGCCAAAGACGCCCAAGTAAGTTCTCGACAAGTCGGCCGACTTCTATCGAGAGCGGTAATACGTAAATACCACACTTGCACAAAGGCTATCATCACAAGCATAGGCAAGTTTCACGACAACAAGCATAGGCAAGTTTCACAACAAGCATAGGCAAGTTTCACACAACTCAAAGTACTTTCATTTTATGCCAAAGTCGGGTTTTAACCCCAGTACTACATACGTTAAGTTCTTTTAAAAGAGATCCATTTCTTTTATAAAAGTCACGATACAGTAGTATTAGAATGACCAACCCACCTTTTTCAAAACCAAGTAACAACATTCTTTCCTAAGTTCGGTTGCCTAGTTTGATTACTCAAACTTCTCATTTTCAAATGGTTTCATAGTTCCCAAACTTAATCACTTGATTCCTTTTAGAACAATTGAGTAACATATGTCATATATGTGAGTAGTTTATTCTTGTTTATAACGATCTTATTACAATGACCATGATCTAGAAAATGTAATATCATTTTGTCTTATCTTAGCTTCATGCGGATGGAGGTTTCTCGGTTTTAATACAACACATCATTATTCAATACATTTTCCTTTATTAACGCTGCGGTGGTCCTGTCGATACGTTACGATTCGAAATCAGTAAAACATTATCCCTTTAAAAACCAAGTACTCATTACTCACGAATGAGGTTACACACAAACATCCACATTAAAACAAATAAGTTAAGTCTCTTATCTTATAAGATCAAGTCTCTTAACTTCTAACATGATAAACCATTTTCACTTACATAAGGTCAGATAACTAACTTCCCATAAAGCTATTATAACACCCTATGTTTTAAACCAACCAAATCACTTAGCGTACGTCTACCGTACTACATAGTTCACAACAATCATGCTAGAAAAGATAGGAAGAGGTTCACATACCTCGCGACGATTTATCGACAATAAGCAAAATGCTCCAAGCACTACAACCTTGCTAGCCCTTTCCACTCCTCGAGTAGAATACGCTACTCTTAGTACTTTCACCTCGACAAGCCCAAAATTATCCAAGTTATAATGTCGATCCTGAGCAAGGTTTAGCTCACTCCGTGCGCTCCAATCCGCTCCAAACAACCCTTAGAAGTTCTAACCAACTTCTACTCAAATACTTGACCAGTATGAAGATTTCCTTAGGGTTTTGGTTTGAGACTAAAAGGACAAAGGTAGTATTTCCGACTACGTAAAGAGGTATCTTTGGAATACTACAAGGTACAAGGCTAAGGTATTTTGGGCATTATAACAATACTAGGAAGTATTTCAATACCACGAGGAGGGTATTATCTGAAAACAACTAGGCTATGGGGTACCCTACTGCTAGCACCACAAAGGGGAGGGGACTCTCGGCCAAAGGCCTTTACTAGGGAGGGGGCTCTTGGGCGAGAGTCAAACAAGAGGAGAGGGAAGGATAGCAAGACTTGGAACATTTTTGGATGAATGAAGTCTTGGCCAAGGGTATTTATAGCAAAACCAAAAGCCAACCAATGGCCAAGATCAAGCCATGTGCAAGGCAAGTGTAAGGCCAAGATCAAGCCAAGTGCACCTAGACCCTACTCCTTAAAACCCTGCAAATATCTACACAAATATCTACCACAACTTGCCGCCGAATCGGCCAAGTCGCACATCTTCCGTTGTGAGGTGACACATGTCACCCTCCGTTGGTCCAAAATGTTTCGCCTCTCGGAAAAATCCGCAAAAATACAAAACGACATAGCGGAATTTTCCGCCGCAAGTTACGTAAAGCGTTTCGTCAAAACGACTCTAGCAAGGTGTTGTGCACAAATGTAAAATCGGCCAAGGGTGCCATGGGGTGACACGTGTCGCCCGATCGCCAGAATATTTCGTCTTAGAAAATATCCAAATTACGGAAATCTCAAAAACAAAGCGGGCCCACAAACCGTAAATTTCTCGTGGGCCCCACGTGACCATTCAGAAAATAAAATCTCAAAATTCTAATATAATCTATGAAGTCCAAATACCAAACTGGGAATCCAATTCCCATTAACGAACCTTTTCTTCACATATAACCTAAACTTTTAAAGTGAAAACTCACATCTTTCTTTTCAAAATTTCTGCGTACTTGCGTGCGTCCTCACATACATACCACTGACTACGGGTATAACAGTGGATATTTTGGCGACTTTCGAGCGGACCGCCTCGTGAACTAGTTATGTACCTCGCCATTGCGAGTGGTCCTCGCATGACGCCGGGACCTCGGATATTCGAGGCGGTCGGGGCTCCCGATTTTGGATGTTCGAGTAGGGGTGTTGGCGGATCGATCACCCTACCGGTGTGGTCGATGTGGTACCGCATTTCGAAGTGTCGTAGTACGAGGAGCTTGTTATTCTTGCGGCAACAGGGCCATATGACGAGCACTGGCCGGTGAGTAGCGGTAGGATAGCACGGACTACTAGAAGCGATTCACGCCGCGGTAGAGGTCGCGGTGGAAGTTCCCAGTTTTAGCGGTCCTTGAACCGCCTAGTTTCAGGTATATCCTTAACCCTGTGGATACTTGTATGTATTGATGTTAATGATGTGTTAAGTATTATGTTCGGATAGCTTTGTGCTAAATGTGATTTAGACACCTGGTTATTGTAGAAGGGTAAGTATGGGGGGCATGGAAGTGTGAACCTTAGACTATTTCACGATTGAGACCTTACAGGTAGGGTCGTCATGAGTAAAAGATTTATTTTATGTTTGACCTTTATCAGAGTGCGTAGTATACGTGGGATTTATTTGTGTGATAAGTCAATGGGTAGTGCGAGATGGAAGTGTTAGCTTTCATGACGTGTGTTGGTTAGATTGTTCCGTATCGGGGAACAAGAATGTGGCGCGGTTGTGGGGTCGAGTTGAGGACCATTTGAGGGTCAACCCGCGGCCCGGTTTGTGGTGGGGTCAGTTCGAGGTGGTTCCGCCAGGTGGTAGGGTCACGAGGATGCTAGGCCCCAGTTTAGGTGACCATCGTATGAGTTCGTGGATACGTTCTACCAGAAGCGGTTCGTAAAGGCCGGGAGTGACCTTAAAGAAGTTTGAGGTTAGTAAGATGACCAAGTTTGGAGGTAGTGACTCCAGAGATTTTTGGGAACGGAAGTAATGACTGAAGTATGGTACGTACTGGGAGAGTTCAAGTGTTCGAGAAGGGCACGACGAGTAAGAAAAGAAGAGGACGTGTGTTATTTCGTGGCGCTACGTGGCGTTGGCAACTTGTTAGAGGAACTTCATCGATATCCGTCTTGAGAAGGAACATTCGGGACGAATGTTTCTAAGGAGGGGAGAATGTTATACCCCGTATTCTCAGGGTATGTATGCGAGGACGTACGTACGAGAGCACGACAGAAAAATTTGGAAAGAAAGAAAGATGTGAGTTTCGACGGAAAAGTTTCCGGTTTTTTTTGTGAAGAAAAAGGTTCGTTAATGAGAATTGGTTTCCCAGATTTGGTATATGGGCTTCTTAAATTATATTAGAATTTTGAGATTTTATTTTCGGAAATGGTCACGTGGGGCCCACGGGAGAAATTCTGGTTTTGTGGGCGCTTTGTTTTTGAGATTTCAGGTATTTTGGATATTTTGGAAGACGAAATATTCTGGCGAATCGGGGCGACACGTGTCACCCCATGTGGCACCTGGCGAATTACCTTTGTGCACACGCCGGTTGAGTCGTTTTACTAAAGCGTTTTCAGTAACTGCGAGGAAAATTCCGGCTATGTCTTTTCTTATTTTTGCGGAGTTTTCCGAGAGACGAAACATTTTGGACCAACGGGAGGGTGACATGTGTCACCCTCACAATGGAAGCAAGTGGGGCGGCACTTGGCCGATTGAAGAGGCAAGTTGTTGGTTGATATTTGTGTAGATATTTGTGAGGGTTTTAAGGAGTAGGGGCTAGGGTGCACTTGGCTTGATCTTGGCCTTACACTTGCCTTGCACATGGCTTGATCTTGGCCATTGGTTGGCCTTTGGTTTTCCTATAAATACCCCCCTAAGCTTGAAGACTTCTTCATCCAAAAATCTTCCAAGTCTTGAGTCCTCTCTCCTCCTTTGTGTGTGTTCTCGTCCGAAGCCTGCCCCCTCCCCCCCTTGAGTGGCCTTGTGGCCGAGCTTCCTCCCCTTTTGTGGTGCTAGCCGTGGGTACCCCAGCCTAGTTGTTTTCGTATAATACCCTCCTCATGTGGTATTGAAATACTTCTCAAGTATTGTTATAATGCCCAAAATACCTTAGCCTTGTACCTGTAGTATTCCAAAGATACCTCTATCGTAGAGCAGGAAATACTACCTTTTGTCCTTTTAGTCTCAAACCGAAACCCTAAGGAAATCTTCATAGTTGGTTGAAGTATTTGAGTAGAAGTTGATTAAGAACTTAAGGGTTGTTTGAGCGGATTGGAGCGCACGGAGTAGGAGCTAAACCTTGCTCGGGATCGACATTATAACTTGGATAATTTTGGGCTTGTTGAGGTAAATATTCTTGTCCACTTATTGTAATTGGAGATTACATGTGGTAGGAATATATAGTTGAGGTATACTATATATAGAATCGAGCATTATTGTGGCAATGTCTTTTGACTTAAGCTCAAGAATAAAGCTGACTGTATTTACATAGGTATTGCGATGAGACTTGTGTAGTATTGTGTAGAATTGTACACGTCGGTTAGGCGTGTAAACCCCTAGTTGGCTTGGTAGCCACCTCGATAGAGGAGGAGATTTCTGTTGTGGCGGGGAGAGTCTTCGAATTTTACGTAGAAAGATGGGACCTTGGTTTTAAGAGTTAATCGACGTTTGTGGCGGGTGTAGGTGAAAGTACTAAGAGTAGCGTATTCTACTCGAGGAGTGGAAAGGGCTAGCAGGTTGTAGTACTTGGAGCTTTTTGCTTATTGTCGATAGTCGTCGCGAGGTATGTGAACCTCTTCCTATCTCTTCTAGCATGATATGTGTGAACTATGTAGTACGGTAGACGTACATGTGTTAATTGTATTTGATTGTTGTAAAACATAAAGTGTTATAACGGCTTTGTGGGAAGTTGGTTATAACAGCTTTATGTAGGTAAGAAAATGGGTTGTGGCTTTTAAAGGATAACTGATTTGATTTATAAGCGGCAGGCGTTATAATAAAACTCAAGTATTTAAAAGATTTATGAATCGTTTTGAAAGAAGTGTAATCTTGTGTTTTGAAAACTTAAGAGTTATGCTAGCTTTATGGGAAGTTAGGTATAACGGCTTAAGAATGTTTCTTGATTTGGAAATCGAATGTGTATCGACAAACCACTGCAGCGATATAAAAGGAAAATGTACTGACTAATGAATTGTATTATTAAAACCAGTAGAAACCTCCATCTGCATAGAAACTAAGATAAGACAAAATGATATTACATTTTCTAGATCATGGCTGCTGTAATAAGAATGTTGTAAACAAGAATAACCTACTCTCACGTGAGACATATATTACTCAATTGTTCTAAAAAAGGAATCAAGTGATTAAGTTTGGGAACTATGAAACCATTTGAAAATGAGAAGCTTGAGTAATTGAAACTAGGCAAACTGGAACTTAGGAAAGGAATGTTGTTACTTGATTTTGAAAAGGAATGTGGGTTGGTCATTCTGATACTACGGGTATCGGGTGACTTTTATAAAAGTAATGGATCTCTTTTAAAAGAACTTAACGTATGTAGTACTTTGGGGTTAAAAACCCGGACTTTGGCATAAAATGAAAGTACTTTGAGTTGTGTGAAACTTGCCTATGCTTGTTGTTGTGAAACTTGCCTATGCTTGTTGTTGTGAAACTTGCCTATGCTTGTGATGATAGCCTTTGTTGTGCAAGTATGGTATTTCTGTGTTACCGCGTCTCTCGATAGGGCGGTCGACTTGTTGAGAACTTACTTGGGCGTCTTTGGCGGTGATGGAGAATTCCACGGGTATGTTTCCATTTTGATTCTTGTCTTGTCGTTGATGTCACATGGACATGTCTACCGTCACGATTCGGGGCATGCGGCGGGTTGATTACCCGATATATGGTTATGCGCAACATGGGCGTGTCACCGTCTGATTCCAGGGGCGTGTGGCGTGCGGCGAGGTTGACCACCGATATATTGTTATCGAGGTTACATGGGCATGTCTACACCGTCAAGATTCGGGGCATGTGGCGTGCGGCGCTTATTATTGTTGCATCATGGACATGTCTACACCGTCTGATTCGGGGCATGCGCCGTGATGCGAACATGATGGATCTTGTGGGCGTGAGACCCATAGTTATATTTGAGTGGTGACTTTGAGGGCGTGAGTCCCTGACTTGACTGCTTTTATGTTGCGTACTGTATTTTGGTTATCATACATGTCTCGTGCTTTTTAGGCTATTATGATTTCATTTACTGATTTGTGATTTCACATACTTGGTACGGTTATCGACCTCGCCCGAGGCTGCGTTCATCCGCAGTAGAGGTACATCGATCGTGGATCCCCTCTTAGGATCTCATTTAGCGTGTTGGAAAGCTCGCTCCGTCGGAGGCTTATCTTTGGTATGTTTCCACGAGTTGTAGGTTCTTGTACATTCAGGGTATGGCGGCCCGTCCCGTCATAGTTGTTGTAAATCTTAGAGTGCAGTAACCTTGTTGTGGGTAGGGTTTGTAAAAAGGATTAAACATTCGTTTTGAAAGAGTTGTATTTATTTATGTTATTGGAAGTAGTAGTTGGGTTGACTGTTTTATGTTCATATATCTTGTTTCTTGTTTAAAGTTTTATTTTCATGGTTTTCCGATGATTGTATCACTAGGGTGCGGGTTAAGGCACGATGCGGGGCAGGCAGGTCGTTCTGATTCTGCAACCAAACATGGTCACTAAACTTAGATTTGATTCCTTTGCGTGCCTCACGGCTAAGACTTACTGTCAATAACATTTTTAGGGGGTGGAGGTTTTCCTTGATCACGTCAGCAAGAACGATTTTTCCTTTCCGATTCAGAGCCTATAACTAGGCGTTACCACATTTTCTCGAAATGTTCTTACTGCCCATTATCTACTAATGGTCTTTACAATGATCTGGGGTAAACATATCTCGTGCAACCTACAGTTATATATTTACGGTACTTCCGACCAATTAAATGCGTCGTTCTTAATTACTGACACAACACTTTTCCCACGGTTATCTACAATCGTAACCTATGGTATGACGATCAAGACCTTACGATCTTATATCCTTCGTCTAACAACATGGGTACACGACCCATGTACGCAAAGCGACCTTTTACGTGGGAAGAGAACTTATCTCCTTTCTTAAACTTTCCTTGGAGTCACAACCCTAATCACAGGATCCTCTTGCGGTCCAGTAATTAGCTAATCGTCACGCACCGCCTTAAAGTCATGCAGATTTTCAAACCTACCAAAGATGCCCTCAGCTTTCTGCCGGCAGCATTCGTACTTATCTTATTCATGCCTTGCATATTTTTCTGAAATTATACGGAAGGTCGTGGGCGACCGCCACACCAAACCAACTCCAAGTACTTCCAGGGCACTTAACACAACTTCCTCCAAATTCAATTATTACATACTTTCTGCGTCGATTTACCCCAAGTGAAACAAGTCACACAGACTTAAAAGAAAAACAATGATGCTAAAGAAGGAAGGATAATTCACTGGTTACTACCACTTCTCTTCTTTTTCACTCGATAACCGGCTTATCGGGAAACTGGTACCGAATCAATCTCTCTCTGTAGTCCACGTTGGCATAACAAGAGGCCAACTAGTCCGTACTCGTAGTAACCTCGATGTCTATCATAATGACTCACTGGTCCAACGACTTTATCATTAACGAAAATTATCTACCCCGGCTACCCCCAACACTCGCGGGTGTAGTCACCTCGAAAGGTTCTCATAGATTCGGCTTTATTTCTTTACACTTGGTTGCTTTCTTTGTCATGGTCGTACTCTTCCGTGCTTCCAAACTTATACTAGCATACGTACACAAAATTCCATACTAATTCTGGCCTCAACTCTTTGAAGTTACTAAATTAATCAATCTGAGGCCCATTCCGGCTCACTGACCCAGTTCCGGTGGAACACGCCCACGAACCCAGTAAAATGACTAACTAAACTTGGGCCTTGCACCTCATGACCTTGTCACGTGGCGGGACTACTACCAACCGATCCCATTTCATTTCAAGCTATGGGCGACCCTTAATAGATCTGACCCGACTCGGCGTCGTTTAACTCTTTTCCTAGGTGCTGTCTTAACTTTTACTACAGAAGGCCTTATATACCTAAGGTCTCGGTGGTTATCAACATTTTTAGGCTCGCAATTTCCATGCTCCAAGCCTATCTTATCGCCCGTGTCGGTACAAGAACTTCTCGTAATACCATAATCGTGTTGTCTTGTCCACAACAACCATACTTACTCCATACGGATCTCACCCGTACCATTCTCGAAATCCTTCTACGTAGCTCAACCTATTAACATAGTCTTACATTAAGTCCCTTAATCACCCTCTTGAGGGTCCATTACATCTTCCCACAACTCATCATCACCTAATTATCTCAAATTAGCACGTAAAACCTTGATGAGAGTTCATTAAACTGTTTCATACCTTCCCGGTATTTATTTAGTCCTTACCAAATCATGGTAATCTAAAATCATCCTAGGCAACACATATGTGACCCCCATACATAAATCCGCATAGTTGTATGTCACAATACCAACTACAGCCATTACCAACCTGGATACGCAACCCACGTAATCCTTCCTGGGTCACTGCTGCCTTCCTCGTAGCTGCAAACAATCATAACTTGTTAGGGAGAGACGACCCTAACCATACAGCTCTATCGCACGATCTTAGAGTGAGAAGAATGGAAACCAACCCTAAATGTCCTGCAGCCTCCTGATTATAGATGTGGTGCACAACACACCGATAATCAAGACTCTACTTAGACACGGTCTGTAGACACTTTCCGAGGACTAACTGCTTTGATACCACTTTTGTCACGACCCGACCCCGGGCCCGCGACTGGTGCCCTACCTGGGCACCCCTTTTGGCATACATCAGAGAATAGCAGCGGAACATACACAACTGATAAAATACTTAAACATAAAATAACAACAGGCTAGCCGATAAGGCCACCTTCCGTAACTTATACCAATAAAACAGTACATTTTTTTTCTTTACAACCCAAACCACAATGTGACTCTGCACTTAAGAATAACAACTCTGGCGACGGGGCTCCCGCCATACCCCTGAATGTACAATAACCGACAATACCAGGGATAAGCCTCCGGAATAAAGGAGCTTCTCAACAGCTGAACAGTGATCCTAAGAGCGAGGATCAGCAACCTGTACTCTACCTGCGGCATGAACGCAGCCCCCCGAAGGAGGTCAGTACAACATGTACCAAATATGTGAACTGAAATCGTAATGAAATCATGAGTCTAAAATAAAACTGGAGACATGTATGATTACTCAATTAACAGTACACTGTGCCTTACTAACAATGAGAGTAAATAGGTGAATACTTACAATATCTAAAGTAGGAGGCTCACGATCAAAGCAGGACCACCCGCGCGAGATCATTAAGCAATCCTATTCACGGGACTATTTCACCGCGTAGATCGCGTGGACCAAGATGAGGTATTCCTCGCATAGGTACCGCCCGCGTGGGACTATTTCACCGCGTAAGCCCATAAGGACTCGCGTGAGATATTCCTCGCATAGGTCGGACCCGCGTGGGGACTATTTCACCCGCGTAAGCCGCTACGGACTCGCATGGTATTCCTCGCATAGTCCATGTACCCGCACGGGACTATTTCACCGCGTAAGCCCATGGACTCGCATGAGGTATTCCTCGCATAGTGGACCGCCCGCATGGGACTATTTCACCCGCATAAGCCCTTACGGACTCGCATGAGGTATTCCTCGCATCGTGGTTAGCAAATCCACGAAAACAAGTGGTATAACGTCTTGGGGGTTTACCCCTCATTTATACTCTTACCCTGAAGCAGGTGGTATAACGTCTTGGGGGTTTACCCATCATTTATACTCTTACCCTAGCTCAACCGGCCATCATACATAACATAAGCCTACTACTTATCATACAATAAATAAGCAAGTTAAGAAATCCCCCTAACTTCTTATTAGCCTTATTCATATACATTCTCATTTTAGTTTACTTAAGGCACTAACATGTCATTATAAAATCCGGGAATCTAACCCAAAGTACTACGTACTTCTATTCTTTTAAAAATGACTCTTTTTCATATATAACTTCCAAGATACTAATAACCGTAGTATCAAGTCATAACTACTTTTCAAGACAAGTCACGATACCTTTTAGAAATACATTTAGGCTTCTAAATCAAGTGACTTCTTTCTTTTAAAACCTTAGGCAATTGATGCCTTAAATCAAATTGCCTTTCAATAAATCAAGCCATTTATCTTTCCATAAAGCCAATATAACCAACTCCCCATAAAGTCGTTATATTCACTTTATACCTTAGTCGAGTACAATTTTATTTCCAAGGGACTTATACGTTTAAAATGAAACAAGTATCACATTCTTTAAAACTCTTCAAGTCCCTTAACATACTTATGTTACTTAGAGTAAACCACTCTTTAAACTTTCCATAAAAACAAGTATCAAAAATACTTTCAACATACTTAAAGTCTCTTAACTTTTGAAAACCAAGATATCCTTATAATATAAACAAGTGAGTTAATTCCCTAACTCAAACAACTTGGGCATTCTTAAAATAAGCTAAGGATATCAAATAGACTAGATTTGTCAAACTCTTGTACGTCTACCGTACTATACATTTACAACTTAATCATGCTCAAGAGATAAGAAAGTTCCACATACCTCTTCGGTTTAATCCACTTGCTAAGTCCAATCGCCGTACGTAGTATGTCAACCTATAATGACCATAGTACGTCTATTAACTTCTAGTTTCAAACGTAGAATATTCTAAGTGCAAGTCACTAAATTCTACGGAAAATCGGACAGCACTTCCTTTGTTTTTACTAACTTTGCCACCTTTTCCAAGGTCGAAATACAATAACCAAACAGCCCCAATTGGCTCACAACAAAATAGAAGGTAATCCAATGCAAATGAATAACCAAGCACCTGATTGGCTCACAATAATATAGAAGGTAATCCAATGCAAATGAATAACCAAACAGCCCCAATTGGCTCACAATAATATAACAATACCAATTCTTATTCAATTTCCATTTCAATCCAAATTGGTAGCATAATAAGATATCAAGCCGAAATTGATTCTAGCTACTGATTCTCCAAGTAGGTAACATGCGACAATTCAATTTATCGATCAAATTGGATTTCAATTTCAAATGGCTAAATATGACATTTCCGGATTTTTAGCTTCCAATTCCATAACACTTAACAAACTCCATAACACATATCACATGACCACTTATAACTTATCATAACATGAAATCTTCAATTACAAAAGTAAAACGAAGATTATACCTCAATTAGCCCAAATATGCTCCAAGAGTACAAGTCGATCCCTAGCACCTTTAGCTCCTCCTTCCGACATTCCAATCCACTCCAAGCCACCCTTAGAAGCTTA
The DNA here is from genome assembly GCA_029844215.1 of Przewalskia tangutica. Classification (NCBI taxonomy): domain Eukaryota; kingdom Viridiplantae; phylum Streptophyta; class Magnoliopsida; order Solanales; family Solanaceae; genus Przewalskia; species Przewalskia tangutica. The sequence goes on along the minus strand of CM056725.1, from coordinate 39,103,457 downwards.
TGAAAAACTCATCTTCAAGTTTCAACTTCAAAGTTGAATAACCCTTTAGGTTTTCGCCTTGCGACTAATACGAAAACACCATTTTTCCGGGATCTTTCTATTGAGAAACACTTATAATACCCTTAGGTACCTTGGTTTAAGGTGGGGGAATTATTGGACAAAAAATGGAAATTTTTCCTTCTTGAAAAACCCCTAAACCGTGAGCCCTCTCTCTAGTGCAAGAACAAGTTTCAAAAATTTTCTAAGTGTAGTGAATGACAAAGTCTTGCACTACTAGGGAGCTTATATAAAAATATGGAGGGTCAAGATTAGAACAAATGGGTGGTTTGGATTCATTTTAATTAAATAACAAGCTAAGTGGGGTCATTGACTTGGTCAATGTTGTCAAGCTTATTTGTCTTGCAAGACTTCATCATAGATTATGGTCAATTTACCATTCCACCCTTGCACATTTCGTCCATGTCCATAAAGGGGGGTGACACGTGTCGCCCTCCCGTTCGTCGCAATATTTCATTTTCCGACAATTCCATAATTCCGATAAATTTTTACTCGTCTCAAATCTTAACATTTGAGTTCTTACGTACGTTCTTAGAAACGTATCCTGGAAGTTCCGGGGTGTAACACCTATAATGACCATAATTGTTATGCCCCGTAGTTCCGGAGTATGTATGTGAGTACGTACGTACGAATGTATACGCCCTAATTAGGGTAAGAATGAAAGAATTGTTTTCCGACGGAAATTATTCCGAACCTTGTGAAGGAAATTTTACGTTTTCAATATTTTTTTTCGATTATGGAATTTTTCCGAGAGATTAAACATTTTGGACCAATAGGAGGGCGACAAGTGTCACCCCTATATTGGGCCATGTGGGACGAAATTGAGTGGACAAGTAGGCAAGACAAGTGGCCAAAAGTCTTGCATGGCTAGTCTTGGTTTGGACAAATTTGGCTAAGTTTAGTGGGCAAGTCTTGCATGGTCAAGGTCTTTCATGGCTTTAGTAAGACAAGTGTGGGAAGGAACCTTCACATATGATCTCTACCTTACACATGTGTTAATCCCAACCCCCTCCCTAACCAAATGTTGTCCAAGAATTCTTAAACTTATAAGTATTCTTCCTTAATGTGTTAGGAAGATTATTAACCAAGAGTTAGACAAGATTTCACACCCCTAGCCTCAAAAACCTTCCCTTGGCCGAGAGTAGGCAGATTTTCGAAACTGTTTTGGGCAGATTTTTAGTCAAGTTTGGAAGGGACTATCTCCTAGCATATAAGGAGTTTTTGGGTGTTTCAAAATCCTAAAATGAAGTTCGTCGAGTCTAGTTTCCAATGCAATAAACCACTCGTTGATAAGACACTAGAGTAGAGAGTTATCAACGTTACAAATTCAGCTGACGAAGCAGTGGCTAAAAATCCGGACAGTCACGTTTTTTTGGGCTATTTTGAGGTAATGAACCTTAACCTCTTTGTGAAGTTGATTATTATGTATATATGGATATTATACATATATTGGAAGTATATTATGGACTATGAGATATAAAGAAAGATTTGGATCTTGTTAAGATATTAAAAAGAGAATTGGCATGTTAGCCATTAAAATGGTAAAATGTATCCATTACTTGCTAAGAAGTTAACAACAAGGAAACTATAACTTATATAAAGATTGGAATATAAGTTGAAGGACTAATGAAGTAATTGGATAAGTATTATTGTAAAAGTTGGCCAAGGACCCCAACTTAAGGACCGTATCTACTTTGGACTTTTTACTTTGGACTTCTTTACTTATTGTTATTATGAAGGGATATAGTAAACCGCGTTACCGTTTGGGCGTGTTATCCCCTTCTTTTACTTATTGTTATTATGAAGGGAGATAGTAAACCGCGTTACCGTTTGGGCGTGTTATCCCCTTCTTTACTTATTATTATTATGAAGGAGAGATTGTTAATCGCGTTCCGTTTGGGCGTGTTATCCCCTTCTTTAAATTTCAGTATTATTGCACCTTAATTATAGTAGGTTAATCACGGTTATCGGGCCTTGGAAAAGGTGGAAAATTGAGTAGAAACGGGGGAGGTGCTGCCGAATTTTCCGTAGGATGTGGAACCTTGTTCTTAGAAATATCCTACGAAGAGATCTAGAAGTTAATGGACGTTTCATGACCATTATAGGTGGAAGTAATACGAGTAGCGTATTCTACTTGAAGGGTGGAAAAGGCTAGCAAGGTTATAGTACTTGGGAGCGTTTTGCTAATAGTCGATAATCGTCGCGAGGTATGTGAACCTCTTCCTATCTTTTCTAGCATGATATTTTGTAAAATATATATAGTACGGTAGACGTACGTGTGTAAAAGGAATTTGGTTTATTTAAAACATAAAGTGTTATAATGGCTTTATGGGAAGTTAATTATAACAACTTTATATAGGTAAAAGAATGGGTTATTGATTTTTAAAAAGATAAGAGACTTGACTTATATTTGACTTGACTTGATATGTGAAGAACTTGAATTGTGTGGAAAGTTGTGAAACCTCATTCGTGAGTAATGAGTACTTGGTTTCGAATAATAATGTTATATTGATTTCGGAAATGAGAATAAGTATCGAACAAACCCCTGCAGCGTTAATAAAGGAAAATATATTGACAAATAATTAATATTATTAAAACAAGTAGAAACATCCATCTGCATAGAAGCTAAGATAAGACAAAATTGTATTACATTTCCTAGATCACGGTTGCTTTAATAAGGTCATTAATAACAAGTATTGATTTTTCTTAAATTCCAAGGTAAGGAACATGATTTCTAAAAGAAAAGAGACTTGAGGAATTGAAGTGTTTTTGGTTTAAAAGAAAGGCATGGTTTTGTCTTAAAATGGTTTAAAAAGAAGGTATGGAAATTGTTTTGGTTTACTTAAAAATAATAGTCACTCTATTTTGATACTACGGGTATCGTGTGACCTTCGAAAAAGGAAATGGATCTTTTGAAAGAATCTAATGTACGTAGTACTTTAGGGTTAAAACCCGGATTGTTGACATAAAATGGGAGTACTTGAGTTTATATAAATGGTGAATCTATTTACATGTTAATGAAAGTCTAAGAGTATGTTGAACTTGCCTATGCTAGTTATGATAGCCTTTGTTGTGCAAGTATTGTATTTCTATACCACTGTGTCTCTCGATGGGGCGGTGACTTGTTGTGAACTTATTTGGGCGTCTGGTGTGTGGAGGATTCCAGGTATGTTTCCATTGTGAGTGATCTTGGCCATGCTTATACGATGAGGATTCCGGGCGCGGCGGATGCGGGTTAGATTCCGTAGCGTTTCATTACTCCATGGTCATGCTTATACGATGAGGGATTCCGGGGCATGCGACCATGTTATACTTTACTCCATGGGCTAGCTCCCCGTGAAGACATGTACCAGCGATGAGGATTAGGGCATGTTATATTATTATTCCATGGGCTAGCTCCCCATGAAGACCTACGCCTACGATGATTGATTCTGAGGGCACGTTATGGCCATGCTTATACGATAAAGGATTCCGGGGCATGCGGCCGAGTATATATATATAAATATATATATTGTATATGTATGCGCAACGGTGAGGTAGGATTCCACGAGCGTCACGAGTATGATTTATGTCATAGGCTGGCAGTGAGAAGAATTCCACGGGCATGATTGATGTTATGGCGTGAGACCCATTGTTATATTTTGAGTGATGACTTTGAGGCGTGAGTCACGACTTGACACGATTGTTTTAGATTGTGAAATGGTATCTTTTTAGAGACAATGTTGATGTTCATTACTCTTGTTGTTAGTCGGGCTTTGTGAAACACATTTTTTTATTATCATACTTGTCTCCTGTTTTATATATAGACTATTATGATTTCATTACGATTTTTCACATACTTATTTTTGTTATGCGACATCCTTGGGGCTGCGTTCATGCCGAGTTGAGAACGTAGCTTGTCGATCCGCTCTCTTAGGATCATTTGTTGATTCAGGAAAGCTCCATTTCGCCGGAGGCTTGTCTTTTGGTACGGTTCCCTGAGGTCATATACTTGTGTACATTCAGGGGGTATTGTCACGACCCGACCCCGGGCCCGTGACTGGTGCCCTACCTGGGCACCCTTACAGGTAAACATCAGAGATAATCAGCGGAACATACATGAAACTTATAAAATAAACAACAGAAATAAACAACAGGTTAGCCGATAGGCCTACCTTCCGGGACATATATATATAACCGAAGCAGTTGCCTCATTTCTTTACAAACAGACCCACAATATGTGACTACAGACCTCTAAAAGTTTTAACATAACAACTGTGGCGGGACAGGGCCCCGCCATACCCCTGAATATACATGAGTCTTCTACCTCAGGGAAAACCGTACCAAGAGCTAAGCCTCCGGAGCAAATGGAGCTTTCTCTCAAAAACTGAACCGAGATCCTAAGAGCAAGGATCACCAACACGGTACCTAAAACTGCGGGCATGAGCAGCCCAGAAGTCATTACAGTGCGAATATGGAGCAGTAACGTCTGATGTGATCATAATCTGTACAAAACAATGCGAGACAAGTATAAAAGTACATACGAGATCTCGCGTGTCATTACCACTTATGAACTTAATCGTAGCTTATTATCTTTTCCCATTTTCAATAGAAGTTATAGTCACACTCTTATGCATGATTAGGAAAATCATTAAGTTCATTACCATATAACTTATCTTTCATAACACAATTCGACCTTTTATGGAGGGACGCGTATACTACCCGCCCAATCCAGACGCGATCAAGTCACACAAAATAGCAAAGTGGCGTGGAATCCCAATCACCGCGACAACTATAAGTGTCAAATATAACCATGTGACGCGCCTGGCATCCGCTCATGTCGGCGTACACATACACAATACATCTATATATCTCGCGCGTGGAATTCCACATCGGCGGTATAAGTGTCAAATATAACCATGTGACGGCTCGTGGCATCCCACCTCACCGTCGGCGTACATACACAATACATCTATATATCTCCCGCCCGTGGAATTCCACATCACCGCTGTACTATAAGTGTAAAATATAACCATGGGTCTCACGCTCATAATATCAATCAAAGCAGGTGGTATAACGTCTTGGGGCTTGCCCCTCATTTATACTCTTACCCTGGAGAAGGTGGTATAACGTCTTGGGGCTTGCCCCTTATTTATACTCTTACCCTATCTCGACCGGTCGTCAAACAACACATAAAGCAGGTGGTACAGCGTCTTGGGGGTTTACCCCTCACTTATACTATTACCCTGGAGAAGGTGGTATAACGTCTTGGGGATTGCCCCTCATTTATACTCTTACCCTATCTCGACCGACCATCAAAAAAGACATAAGCACTACCATGTCTTTTATAAAATCCGGGAATTTAACCCAAGTACTACAAATAACGGAAGCATACCCGTGGAATCCCACATCACTGTCGGTACGTCCAAGTAACTTACAACAAGACAGCCGACCCTCCAACCGAGAGTCGCGGCAACGTAATAAAACATAATACTTGCACTCAAAGGCTATCACCAGCACATATAGGCTAATTCTCAATTAACCAAGCCAAAGTACTTATCAAGGCACACATAGAATAATTCTTATTTAATCAAGCCAAAGTACTTATCAAGGCACAAATAGAAAAATTCTCATTTAACAAGCCAAAGTACTTATCAGGGCACAAATAGAATAATTATCATTTAACAAGACAAAGTACTTATCAGGGCACAAATAGAAACATTCTCATTTAATAAGCCAAAGTACTTATCAGGGCACAAATAGAATAATTCTCATTTAACAAGCCAAAGTACTTATCAGGGCACAAATAGAATAATTCTCATTTAACAAGCCAAAGTACTTATCAGGGCACCAATAGAATAATTCTTATTTAACAAGCCAAAGTACTTATCAGGGCACAAATAGAATAATTCTCATTTAACAAGCCAAAGTACTACGTACGTACTTTCTTTTCAAAAGACTCCTTTCCAAATAAAACTTCCCCGATACTAACAACCGTAGTATCAAGTCCTATCCACCTTTCAAGACAAGTCACAATACCTTTCTAGAAATACAATACCGGCTTCTAAATCAAGTGACTTCTTTATTAAAAACCTCAGGCAGTTGGTACCTTTAAAACAATTTGCCCTTCCTTCATACAAGTTATTTCTTTGATTACTTTATTAGAGAAAACCATTCTCTTCACCTTCCATAAAGCCGTTATAACCAACTTCTCATAAAGCCGTTATAACCCTTTATGGTTTAGACCAACACGTTCCTTTTATAACCAAGAGACTTCTACTTTTTGAAACCAAGTATTATATACTTTCAAATCAATTCTCTTAACCTTCAAAAATACAATTAGTCTCTTAACCTTTAGAAAACAAGTGACTCATTTTATTACAAAACCTTAGGCAATGGATGCCTTAAAATCAAATTGCCTTTTCACTAAAATCAAGTCATTTGTCTTTCCATAAAGCAAATATAACCAACTCCACATAAAGTCGTTATATTCACTTTATACCTTAGCCAAATACAATTTCCTATCCAAGGGACTTATACGTTCAAAACGGAACAAGTATCACATACTTTAAAACTCTTCAAGTCCCTTAACTCTAATACAACATTAGACATCCTTAATACTTTCAAAGAAGTGAGTTAATCTCCTAACTCCCCCGGCTTGGATATTCATAAAACTAGTAAGGGATATCAAGGTGTTGTACGTCTACCGTACTACATACGTGCAACAAGTCATGCTCAAAGATAGGAAAAGTTCTACATACAGTAAATCACACAACTACCTCTTAACTTCTAAGAGTATAAGGAAACATGAAATGATACCACAAGTATATTCCATACATAGAATCATGCCAAAGGAAGGAAGAGGTTCACATACCTCGCGACGATTATCGACAAGTAGCAAAATGCTCCAAAGTACTCCAACCTTGATAGCTACTCCACTCTCCAAGTAGGATACGCTATACTTAGTACTTCAACCTATTATGATCACAATATGTCCATTAACCTTTCACTTCTAACGTAGAATTATTCTAAGTGCTAAGTCACTAATTCTACGGAAAATCGGACAGCACCTCCTTTGTTTCTACTAACTTTGCCACCTTTTTCAAGGCCGAATACAATAACCAAACACGCCACATTTAAGGCCCAATCAAAGTAATCAACAATAGGGGATTACACGCCTACTAGACGTGTAAAAATTCCGCCCCACAAACGATATCAAATTAAAACAACTTACTAGGCCAAATCGGCTAACTTGAAGTACTACAACATCAATTCTTATCCAATGTCCATTTCAATCCAAGTTATTAGCCTAACAAGATATCAAGTCGCAAACGATTATAACTACTATAATCTCCAAGTAATTAACATGCGACGATTCTAATAAACGACCAAATTGTAATCCAACTTAACATGACTTACATTACATTTCGGATTTAAGCTACAAGTAATCCATAATACTTATAAACTTCAACTTAACAACTTCATGCTAGCCGTATAAAAGCTAACAACAATATAATTATATAATCTTGTAACACTTTAAAAGACAAGATTATACCTCAACAACTCTTAATCCAACTCCAATCCGAAATCGCTCCTTAGAAGATTAGAACCTCTCCAAGACACTTCAATCCGCTTGTTGAGACCCTTAGAACAACACCAACAATTGTCCTTCAACATTCCAAACAAAACCTAGAAAGACAACTAGGTTTTCGTTTTGCGACTAACCCGTAAACTATCTTTTTCCAAGATTTTTCTATTGAGATATACTTACACTACCCTCAAGAACCTTGGTTTAAAGTGTGGGGCTTAAAGGACAAGAAACAAAAAAAAATTCTTTCTTGTTGCTAGTGAACCCGAGAGCAATGCTCTAGTTCATCCAATTTTTCTTGAAAATTTCTAAGTGTTGGACATCCCTATTGCTACTAGTAGTATAATAAAGGGTCATGGAGGGACAAGATGCAACCATTTGGGTGGCTAGGATAAGCTCTACTTAAATATCAAGACCTTGTGGTCCCTTTGACTTAGTCAAGATTGTCAAGCTACACTTGCAAGACTTGTCCATCCAAGACTTTATGGTAAATGACCATTATAGGCATGCCTAATTCGACCAAGGCATCACTAAGGGGGGGTGACATGTGTCGCCCTCCCATTCGTCACAACAAAACGTTTTCCGACAAATTTCATAATTCCGATAAATTTTTACAAGTCTCAAATCTTAACACTTGTGAGTTCTTACGTACGTTCTTAAAACATGTCCTATAAATACGGGGTGTAACAGGTATGGCGGGGCCCTGTCCCGTCATAGTGGTATAAAAACTCTTAGAGGTCTGTAGTACTGTTGTGGGCAAGGTTTGTAAAAAGGATTTAACTGTTCAAGTTTTTAATTTATATACCGAAAGGTAACCGTTTTGGTTAGCCTGTTTTTATGTTAATCTATTGTTTCATGTCTTTGATTTTATTTCCGCTGATTTTCTCTGATGTTGTATCACTAGGGTGCCCGGGGTAAGGCACCAGTCGCGGGCCCGGGAACGGGTCGTGACAAAAGTGGTATCAGAGCAGTTAGTCCTCGGAAAGTGTCTACAGACCGTGTCTAGTAGAGTCTTGATTATCGGTGTGTTGTGCACCACATCTATAATCAGGAGGCTGCAGGACATTTAGGATTGGTTTCCATTCTTTCACTCTAAGATCGTGCAATAGAGCTGTGTTATAGGTTGAAATCCCTCTAACATACTTTCCTGTATCTGTTATGCCTCCACGAAAGGCAACCAGGGCCCAGAAGGGCAAAGCGGTGAGGAGTCGCTAGTAGACGCCGAGAATTACAGGCACAGGCCGATCCTTACGAGGAGATGTTTGACGGCGAGTTCCACGATGTCGCCAACCCAGTGAGTTTGGGCGGCTAGCCGCCGAGACGCGATACTGAGCCTCCGTTACAACACAGGCCGAGGATATGAGTTACAAGGAGATGGACCAGTTACTAGCTATCTTTGGTGGCTAGAATGAGGGACGAGAGTCGGAGGTTCCGTGAGTACGATAGTTCACCTAGATCGATAGTTTGAGACTTGGGACTTCTTGATTCTGATCCACGAGTTCTATGGATCGAGAACTGAAGAAGATCCTCAGGAGTTTATTCGACAGCTGCAGCGGATCACGAAAGTGATCAAAGCCTCAGAGACAGAGTCGGTGGTACTAGGTTCACATCGGCTGCGTGATACTGCAGTCGACTGGTTTGATTCGTGGGAGCTGTCCCGGGGAGAGCATGCGCTTCCAGCTGGTTGGGACGAGTTCTCAGAGGCATTTCTTACATATTTCTTTCCCTCGCAGATGAGGAGAGCTCGGACAGATAGGTTTATGATGTTGAGGCAGAATGGGCGGATGATTCGGGAATACAGCATAGAGTTTGACTCATTGGCTCGGTATGTCCCTGCGTTAGTGGCAACCATGGAGGATAGAGTGCACCGTTATGTCACAGGGCTCGATGACTACTTAGCAGAGAGTTGCACGGGAGTAGCTCTTCAGCCGGGCATGGACATTGCCCGCATGCAGGCTTATGCACTTGGATGTGAGGAATGTAGAGACCGACGTAGGGACCATGATCAGCATAAGAGGGCCAAGACAGCAGGGTCCTTTGGTAACTTTCGAGGCAGACAGCCTCAACAGCAGGCTAGGTCAACATTTCAGCCGACACAGAGTGCTCCTTCCCAGTTTTCTAGCAGGAGGTTTGATCGCCGGGGATATTCGGGAGCAGTCGTGGCTCAGGCTGCAGGGTCACAAATATTCGAGGGTAGTAGCCAGGGGAAGCCACCTTTACCTCGGTGTGGTCGCTGTAATAGATTCCATGTTGGGGAGTATCGTACTACTTCGACCGCTTGTTATGCTTGCGGCCAACAGGGCCATTTGGCGCCGACTAGAGGTGGCGGTGGATAGCACGCACTACGTGATCGATTCGGGTTCTTCGCCTTCAATGGCTAGGCAGGATGTTCATACACCGGCAGGCCACGGCAGGGGTCGCGGTGGAAGTTCCCAGTTTTAGCGGTCCTTTGAACCGCCTATTTGATTTTTAGGTATATCCTTAACCTTCTAGAGACTAGTTTGTATTGATGATATGATGATGTGTTAAAGTGTTATGTTTGGATAGCACTGTGTAAAATTGTGAGCCTTAGAGTATTATAACAGTTGAGGCCTTAGATGTAAGGCCGTCTTGAGTAGAAGATTTTACAGTTAGTCTTTGTCGGAGTGCATAGTATACGTGGGGTGTATTCATGTGATAAATCCATGGGTAGTTTGAGATAGAAGTGGTAGCTTTCATGATGTTAATTAGTAAGATTGTTCTGGATCGGGGAACGAGAGAGTTTGGCGCGATAATGGGTCGGGTTGAGGCCATTTCGCGGGTCAACCCGCAGCCCGGATTGAGGTGGGGTCAGTTTGAGGTAGTCCCGCTAGGTGATAGGATCACGAGGGTGTTAGGCCCAAGTTTAGGTAACCATCGTACGAGTTCGTGGATGCGTTCGACCAGTAGTCGGGCCGATGAGGTCAGCCCATCTTGTCTTTCGATCGGAATTTTACTCGGCGGAGGGTTATGTGAGATGTTATATATCAGGAAGGTTGTAAGGCTGCACGAGGTTCCTACTTTTTATTTTATGACAGGCAGTGGAGCCCAGTTTACGGCTATTTTCTTTTTCTGGAGGTTTTACCAGGCGAGTTTAGGAACTCAGGGGAGTCTCAGTATTGCATTCACCCTCGGGCCGACGGACAAACAGCGCGTTTTATCCAGATATTTGAGGATAGGTTACGGGCCGGTGTTTTGATTTCGGGGGAGCGGTGAGGATTATTTGCCTCGTGTTGAGTAGGTATTATAATTACTACCATTTCAGTGTTCGAATGGCGCCTTACGAAGCCTTGTATGGGCGGAAGTATAGGTTGTCGGTCGATTGGTTCGATGTTGGCAAGGTTCAGATAGTTGGTGCATACTTGATTCAGCAGAATGAGGATAAGGCGAAGCTTATCCAGAGGAGGTTATTAGCAGCTCAGAGTCAACAGAAGTCTTGCAGATAATCGGCATCAACACTTGGAGTTCAGGTTGACGGTGGGCCTTCTTGAAGGTACCACCCCGGAAGGGTGTGACGAGATTTGGAAAGCAAGGGAAACTTAGCCCGAGGTACTTTGGGCCTTTTCAGATCGTTTGTAGAATAGGCCAGGTTTCCTATAAGTTAGAAATTTCGTCCGACTTAGGAGGCAGTACGTCCGGTCTTTCATGCTGCTACGATTCGGAAGAGTATCGGAAATTCATCCAGAGTGTTCCCAATTAATGACGACCAAGTTAAGGATAGTAACCCCGAGATTTTAAAAACTAAAGTAATGACAGAAATGTGATACGTATATTAGGAACAGTTCGAGTGTACGAGGAGAGTACGATGAGTAAGAAAAGAGGCGAAGATGTGTTAAGAAGATGAAAGTGTTTTTTTATAAGTAAAGAGGTGAAGAAAGTATCCTTTGGACTATGGGTGAAGCTAATAGTATTGTTATACGCTTTAAGATGATTCTTCGTTGGCTCGGATATGAGTTTTTGCGCATACGTTGTATTGTGGCCATATGTGGCATTTTGCAAATTGTTCAAGTTATGAGGGACTATGTCGTTATCTGAGTTATTCGAATCTTGAAGGAACATTCAGAACGAATGTTTCTAAGGGGGGGAGAATGTTATGCCCCGTAGTTCTGGAGTATGTATGTGAGGACGTACGTACGAATGTATATGCCCTAATTATGGTAAGAATGAAAGAATTGTTTTCCGACGGAAATTATTTCTAACCTTGTGAAGGAAATTTTACGTTTTCAATATTATTTTTTTCGATTATGGAATTTTTCCGAGAGATTAAACATCTTGGACCAATAGGAGGGCGACAAGTGTCACCCCTATATTGGGCCATGTGGGACGAAATTGAGTGGACAAGTAGGCAAGACAAGTGGCCAAAAGTCTTGCATGGCTAGTTTTGGCTTGGACAAATTTGGCTAAGTTTAGTGGGCAAGTCTTGCATGGTCAAGGTCTTGCATGGCTTTAGTAAGACAAGTGTGGGAAGGAACCTTCACATATGATCTCTACCTTACACATGTGTTAATCTCAACCCTTGGTTGTGCTATATAAACCCCTTAGTGGATGAAAATCAGCCACACTTAACATATTACAAGACTTGAAAAACATTTCCTCTCCCTCCTTCTCTATCTTGATTTCGTCCAACCCCCCCCCCCCCCCTCCCCTAACCAAATGTTGTCCAAGAATTCTTAAACTTATAAGTATTCTTCCTTAATGTGTTAGGAAGATTATTAACCAAGAGTTAGACAAGATTTCACACCCCTAGCCTCAAAAACCTTCCCTTGGCCGAGAGTAGGCAGATTTTCGAAACTGTTTTGGGCAGATTTTTAGTCAAGTTTGGAAGGGAATATCTCCTAGCATATAAGGAGTTTTTGGGTGTTTCAAAAACCTATAATGAATTTCGTCGAGTCTTGTTTCCAATCAAACAAACCACTCGTCGATAGGACACTGGAGTAGAGAGTTATCAACATTACAAGTTCAGCTGATGAAGCAGTGGCTAAAAATCCGGACAGTCACGTTTTTTTGGGCTATTTTGAGGTAATGAACCTTAACCTCTTTGTGAAGTTGATTATTATGTATATATGGATATTATACATATATTGGAAGTATATTATGGACTATGAGATATAAAGAAAGATTTGGATCTTGTTAAGATATTAAAAAAAGAATTGGCATGTTAGCCATTAAAATGGTAAAATGTATCCATTACTTGCTAAGAAGTTAACAACAAGGAAACTATAACTTATATAAAGATTGGAATATAAGTTGAAGGACTAATGAAGTAATTGGATAAGTATTATTGTAAAAGTTCGCCAAGGACCCCAACTTAAGGACCGTATCTACTTTGGACTTCTTTACTTATTGTTATTATGAAGGGAGATAGTAAACCGCATTACCGTTTGGGCGTGTTATCCCCTTCTTTTACTTATTGTTATTATGAAGGGAGATAGTAAACCGCGTTACCGTTTGGGCGTGTTATCCCCTTCTTTACTTATTATTATTATTATGAAGGAGAGATTGTTAATCGCGTTCCGTTTGGGCGTGTTATCCCATTCTTTAAATTTCAGTATTATTGCACCTTAATTATAGTAGGTTAATCACGGTTATCGGGCCTTGGAAAAGGTGGAAAATTGAGTAGAAACGGGGGAGGTGCTGCCGAATTTTCCGTAGGATATGGAACCTTGTTCTTAGAAATATCCTACGAAGAGATCTAGAAGTTAATGGACGTTTCATGGCCATTATAGGTGGAAGTACTACGAGTAGCGTATTCTACTTGAAAGGTGGAAAAGGCTAGCAAGGTTATTGTTATACCCGTATTTCCGGAGTATGTACGTAAGGGCGTACGTACGAAAGTTTAGCCTTAAAGTTAGGCCAAGTTCGAAAATTGTGCACAACTCGTTAAAAGAATCGTTTTCCGACGAAACGTTTCCACAGCTTTCGTAGGGTAAATTCCGGCTATGCCATTTCTAATTTTTGCGGATTTTTCCGAGAGACGAAACATTTTGGACCAACGGGAGGGCGACACTTGGCACCCTCCAATTGGTGGACTTGAAATCGTCCATTGGACGAATTGGACTAGGATGGCACGTTTTTTGTGCCTTTGCACAAGTCAAGGAGTTGGTAGGATATTTGTGTGTAGTAGATAGAATGTACACTTGCCTAAATCCTCACCCTACACTTGCCTTGCACTTGGCATCATCTTGGCCCTTGGTTGGCCATGGCTTGACCTATAAATACCCCCTTAGATGAAGAGTTCTTCATCCACAAAATTTCTTCCAAGTCTTGAAAAATCCTCTCCTCTCCCTTAAAGCCATTTCGTCCAAACACCTTTCCCCCCCCCCCCTTGAGTAAAGTTGGCGAGGCCTCCCTAGCCTGGCGAAATCTACCCCCTCCCTTGGTAGAAAGGTTGCCTTCTAGTATTGTTATAATGCCCAAAATACCCTAGCCCAAATCCCTTAGTACTTAGAAGAAGTTGTGAAGAACTTCTAAGGTTTCCTTGGAGCGTACAACTTAGGAGCAAAACCTTGCTCAGACGCGACTTTATCTAGGATATTATTGGGCTTACCGAGGTAAATAATCCTAACCCTCTTTTGAATTAGAGAATACATACTGTAGTAGTATGAGAATAAGTATAAAATACTTAGAAGAATATTGCAGAATAGAATTGAACTGTTATCACAGTAGAAGGGTTTAAAAGAAGAATAATCAAACTGTACTTACATAGGACTGTTTTCACAGTAGACTTATATAGCTCACTGGGTAGGGAAGTGCTGCCCGACTTTCCATAGAATTGTGAACCCTCTGTTTAGAATGACCTTCAGAGTAGTCTAGACTTTGATAGATGTCTGTGACTATTATAGGCTGATTCTCTGCGCGCGACATATTCAACTTGGCAGGTGGTTTTCGCTGAGAAGGTATGTGATTCTTCCTAAAGCATGATATTTTACAATATATATGTAGTACGGTAGACGTACATGTGTTAACTGAATAATAACTACGGCAATGTCTTTGACTTAAGCCTGAATAATACTTACGGCAATGCCTCACGCTTAAGCTTTGAATAATAAAGAACTGAAAGCATTTCAAAAGAATACTGAATCATTTTTAACATAAGAGAACTAATTGGTTTTTAAAACAGAAGCTTAAGAGTTATACTAGCTTTATGGGAAGTTAAGTATAACCACTTAAGATTGATAAAAAAAACAGTTTGCCTATGTGTTTATAACAGACTTATATTGAATTGTGAAAAGAATAAAAAGATGGTTTGATAAGTAGACATGATATGATGCTATATGTGTTAGTGTCTTGTAACGTTTGTATAAGAGAGTATTCTTGTTGTGCTTCTGTTGTTTAAAGATAAGCTGTTATGTTAGTGTACTATCACTCACCTCTTGATAAATTACGGGGTTGGCGCCTCCGTGCGGGGTAGACTCGAGCGATGCAGGACCATGATTCGAGAATACCTCATGCGGGTCCAGGGGACCTATGCGGAGCTACAAGAGTTCCAAGTTAGTGATGCGGGGTTATACCTCATGCGGTCTATGTGGCCATGCGGACTATGAGTCGGGGCGATGCCGAGTAGCTACCCTCGATGCGGGGTTATGTACCACTATGCGGGCCTATGTGAGTGGCCTATCACGGACTACGAGTCCATGATTAGGCTTGCATGGTGATACTACGCAATTGGCCTGCTCGATCATTCGCGACCTAGAAAAGACACATTACTGATTTACCTATTGTTGCTCTTGTTTATGATGTGGCACTTATGCGGTCCCCTTGGTTGTTTCATACATACTTGCAAAACTGATTTTAAAATGATATGTTTTCATTTAAGTATTTCTGATTTCATATACTTAGTACTGTCTTGACCTCCTTCGGCTGCGTTCATGCCGCAGTAAGCGGCAGTGCTAGATCCACATTCTTAGGATCTCTACGTTGGTGTCGGGAGCTCCATCTTTTCCGAGGCTCTACTTTTGGGTATAATCTCCTGTTGTAGATAGTTTTGTCTGATCGGGGTATGGCGGGCCTGTCCCGCCATAGTTGTATATTTCCTTAAGTGCGTAGTCATGTTATGCGATGTATCGGATGTATCGCTAAACCATGTTTATATATATATGCCGAAAAGCGACGTTTTCTCACATAAAGCGTGTCTTATTTTATAAAGCGTTTCATGTCTTGTTTTATATTTCCGTGATTACTCGATGTATGACTACTTGGGTGCCGGTAAGGCACGATCACGGGCCGGAATGGGTCGTAGCGATTATAGTACTTGAGGCGTTTTGCTAATAGTCGATAATCGTCGCGAGGTATGTGAACCTCTTCCTATCTTTTCTAGCATAATATTTTGTAAAATATATATAGTACGGTAGACGTACGTGTGTAAAAGGAATTTGGTTTATTTAAAACATAAAGTGTTATAATGGCTTTATGGGAAGTTAATTATAACAACTTTATGTAGGTAAAATAATGGGTTATTGATTTTTAAAAAGATAAGAGACTTGACTTATATTTGACTTGACTTGATATGTGAAGAACTTGAATTGTGTGGAAAGTTGTGAAACCTCATTCGTGAGTAATGAGTACTTGGTTTTGAATAATAATGTTATATTGATTTCGGAAATGAGAATAAGTATCGAACAAACCACTGCAGCGTTAATAAAGGAAAATATATTGACAAATAATTAATATTATTAAAACAAGTAGAAACCTCCATCTGCATAGAAGCTAAGATAAGACAAAATTGTATTACATTTCCTAGATCACGGTTGCTTTAATAAGATCATTAATAACAAGTATTGATTTTTCTTAAATTCCAAGGTAAGGAACTTGATTTCGAAAAGAAAAGAGACTTGAGGAATTGAAGTGTTTTTGGTTTAAAAGAAAGGCATGGTTTTGTCTTAAAATGGTTTAAAAAGAAGGTATGGAAATTGTTTTGGTTTACTTAAAAATAATAGTCACTCTATTTTGATACTACGGATATCGTGTGACCTTCGAAAAAGGAAATAGATCTTTTGAAAGAATCTAATGTACGTAGTACTTTAGGGTTAAAACCCGGATTGTTGGCATAAAATGGGAGTACTTGAGTTTATATAAATGGTGAATCTATTTACATGTTAATGAAAGTCTAAGAGTATGTTGAACTTGCCTATGCTAGTTATGATATCCTTTGTTGTGCAAATATTGTATTTCTATACCACCGCGTCTCTCGATGGAGGGCCGACTGACTTGTTGTGAACTTATTTGTACGTACCGGCTGTGACGGAGGATTCCATGAATATGCTTCCATTGTGAGTGATCTTGGTCATGCTTATACGATGAGGGATTCCGGGGCATGCGGCCAGGATGCGGGTTAGATGCCCGCGCGTTTCATTACTCCATGGTCATGCTTATACGATGAGGGATTCCGGGGCATGCGACCATGTTATACTTTACTCCATGGGCTAGCTCCCCGTGAAGACATGTACCCACGATGAGGGATTCCGGGGGTATGTTATATTATTATTCCATGGGCTAGCTCCACGAAGACCGCGCCACGATGAGGATTACGAGGGCGCGTTATGGCCGCTTATACGATGAGGATTAGGGCATGCGACCGAGTATATATGTTATACCGTATTCTCGGGGTATGTATGCGAGGGCGCATTTACGAGCACGCAGAAAAATTGGAAAGGAAGAAAGAGTGATTCTTCCACGGAAAAAGTTTCCGGTTTTTGTAAGGAAAAATGTTCGTTGAAGGAATTGGGTTCTGATTTGGAATTCGGGCTTCTTAGATCATATTAGAATTTTGAGATTTTATTTTCGGGAATGGTCACGTGGGGCCCACGGGAGGAATTTACGGTTTTGTGGGGCCCACTTTGTTTTCGAGATTTTGGCCATTGTGGATATTTTTTCGGAAGACGTTTTTTGAGGGCCAATAGGAGGGTGACACGTGTCACCCACTTTGGTAATGGCCGAATGACATTTGTGCACAACACCGGTTAGAGTCGTCTTTTGTGAAACGTTTTACATAACTGCGAGGAAAATTCGGCTATGTCTTTTCTTATTTTTGCGGATTTTTCCGAGAGGCGAAACATTTTGGACCAGCGGGAGGGTGACGTGTCACCTCACAATGGAAACAAGTGGGCGACTTGGCGATTGAGGGCAAGTTGTGGTAGATATTTGTGTAGATATTTGTGAGGTTTTAAGCGAGTAGGGTCTAGGGTGCACTTGGCTTGATCTTGGCCTTACACTTGCCTTGCACATGGCTTGATCTTGGCCGTTGGTTGGCTTTTGGTTTTGCTATAAATACCCTCGCTTCAAGACTTCATTCATCCAAATATGTTCCAAGTCTTGCTATCCTTCCCTCTCTCTTGTTTGACTCGTCCAAGAGCCCCCCCTCCCTAGTAAAGGCCCTTGGCCGAGAAACCCCTCCCCCCTTTGTGGTGCTAGCCGTGGGGTACCCCCCCCCCCCTAGCCTAGTTGTTTTCGTATAATAACCCTTTTTTGTGGTATATAAAAACACTCCGAGGATTGTTATAATGCCCAAAAAACCTTAGCCATTACCTAGTAGTATTTCAAAAGTTACCTCTATCGTAGAGCAGGAAATACTACCTTTGGTCCTTTTAGTCTCAAACCGAAACCCTAAGGAAATCTTCATAGTTGGTTGAAGTATTTGAGTAGAAGTTGGTTAGAACTTCTAAGGGTTGTTTGGAGTGGTTTGGAGCGCACGGGGTGGAGCTAAACCTTGCTCAGGATCGACATTATAACTTGGATAATTATGGGCTTATCGAGGTAATTATCTTGTCCCTCTATTTGTAATTGGAAATTGCATGTTATTAGAATATATAGTTGAAATATACTATATATAGAACTAAGCTTAGTACTGCGGCAATGTCTTTTGACTTAAGCCTGAAGAATAAAGAAAAGAACTGAACTGTATTTACATAGGATTTGTATTGCGATGAGACTTGTGTAGCATTGTTGTGTAGTAGAATGGTACACGTCCGGTTAGACGTGTAAACCCCCCCTGGTTGGCTTGGTAGCCGGCCTCGATAGAGGAGGAGATTTACGCTGTTGCGGGGGGGGGAGGTGCTGCCGAATTTTCTGTAGAACATGGAACCGTACGGTTAGAAGTTAATAGACGTTTGTGGCCTTATAGGTGGAAATCGCGAGTAGCGTATTCTACTTGAAGAGTGGAAAGCGGCTAGCGAGTTCTGATCTTGTGGGGCATTGTGCTTAGTGTCGATACTCGTCGCGCGGTAGGTGAACCTCTTCCTATCTTTTCGAGCATGATTGTTGTGAACTATGTAGTACGGTAGGCGTCACGTGTGCTAAGTGATTTGGTTGGTTTAAAACATAAGGTGTTATAATAGCTTTATGGGAAGTTAGTTATAACGACTTTATGTAGGTAAAAGAATGGTTTATTGATTTTAGAAGTTAAGAGACTTGATCTTATAAGATAAGAGACTTAACTTATTTGTTTTAATGTGGATGTTGTGTGAAACCTCATTCGTGAGTAATGAGTACTTGGTTTTAAAGGGATAATGTTTCTTGATTTCGTAAATCGAGAATGTGTATCGACAGGACCACCTGCGGCGTTAATAAAGGAAAATGTATTGAATAATGATGTGTTGTATTAAAACCGGTAGAAACCTCCATCTGCATAGAAGCTAAGATGAGACAAAATGATATTACATTTTCTAGATCATGGTCTTTGTAATAAGATCGTTATAAACAAGAATAAACTACTCACATATATGACATATGTTACTCAATTGTTCTAAAAGGAATCAAGTGATTAAGTTTGGGAACTATGAAATCATTTGAAAATGAGAAGCTTGAGTAATTGAAACTAGGCAACGGAACTTAGGAAAAGAATGTTGTTACTTGATTTTGAAAAGGAATGTGGGTTGGTCATTCTAATACTACGTATCGGGTGACTTTTATAAAAGTAATGGATCTCTTTTAAAAGAACTTAACGTATGTAGTACCTTGGGGTTAAAAACCGGACTTTGGCATAAAATGAAAGTACTTTGAGTTGTGTGAAACTTGCCTATGCTTGTTGTTGTGAAACTTGCCTATGCTTGTGATGATAGCCTTTGTTGTGCAAGTGTGGTATTTACGTGTTCGCGTCTCTCGATAGAGGCGGTCGACTTGTTGATAACTTACTTGGGCGTCTTTGGCGAGAATGGAGAATTCCACGGGTATGTTTCCATTTTGATTCTTGTCTTGTTGTTGATGTCACATGGACATGTCTACACCGTCGAGATTAGGGGCATCGGCACGTGCGGTAGGGTTGATTACCCGATATATTGTTATTGTGGTTACATGGACATGTTTACAGAGGTAGAATTCAGGGGCATGTGGCCGTGCGGCGGGGTTGATCACCAAAGATATTATTGTTGATGTCATGGACGTGTCACACCGGTAGAATTCGGGGCATGTGGCCGTGGGGCATTGGTATTATTGTTGCATCATGGACATGTCTACACCACGAGAATTCGGGGCATGCGGCCGTGATGCGAACATGATTGATGTTGTGGGCGTGAGACCCATAGTTATATTTGAGTGATGACTTGAGGCGTGAGTCCTCGATCGACATGGCTTTTATGTTGTGGCGTAGTTTGGTTATCATACATGTCTCTGCTTTATATAGACTAGTATGATTTCATTCTGATATTTCTGATTTCACATACTTGGTACTGTTATCGACCTCCTTGGAAGTGCGTTCATCTGCGCGAGTAGAGTACATCGATCGTGGATCCTCGCTCTTAGGATCTCGATTCAGCGTTTTGGGAAGCTCCGTTTCTCGGAGGCTTATCTTTTGGTATGTGTTCCACGAGTTGTAGGTTCTTGTACATTCGGGGTATGGCGAGGCACTGTCGTCATAGTTGTTGTAAATCTTAGAGGTGCATGTAATCTTGTTGTGGGCGGGGGTTGTAAAAGGATTAAACATTCGTTTTGAAAGAGTTGTATTTATTTATGTTATTGGAAGGTAACCGTTGGGTTGGCTTTGTTTATGTTCATATATCTTGTTTCTTGTTTAAAGTTTTATTTTCCTGGTTTTCTCGATGATTGTATCACTAGGGTGCGGGATAAGACACGATGCGGGCCGGGCAGTCGTTACAAAAGTGGTATCGAGCGATTAATCCTCGGAAAGTGTCTACGACCGTGTCTAGTAGAGTCTTGATTATCGGTGTGTTGTGCACCACATCTATAATCGAGGAGGCTATAGGACATTTAGGATTGGTTTCCATTCTTCTCATTACGAGATCGTGCCTTAGAGGTGTTGTAAGTTGGACCCTCCGACGTATCTCGTTTTACGATTATGCCTCGCGCGCAGGCAACCGAGCCCAGAAGGGCAAGGCGGCCGAGTGCTTGCTAGTGAGATCTGAGAGAGCTGGCGCAGTCGGGCGATACACGAGTTGTGCTTGACGGCGGGTTTTGTGGCGCCGCCGGCCCAGAAGTTTAGAGCGCAGCGATGGGCTGCTGAGACCACGATACACGAGCCTCAGTCCCACGATGCAGGGCGAGAGGAGATGGGTTACAAGGAGATGGCCCGATTCTTGGCGAGTCGTGGCGAGATATGAGGATAAGTGGATCACGGTTCGATTCAGTAGCACGATGGTTCACCCCGGCGAGATAGTTTGAGGCTACGGGACTTTACGAGTTGTAGCCCGCGAGTTTTATGGGTCGAGGCACGAGGATGATCCGCGAGGAGTTCATCCGGCGATTCTGACGGATCATCACGGGTGATCAAGGCTTGAGAGACCGAGTCGTGACCTTTGGTTCGCATCGGCTGCGTGATACCGCGATCGATTGGTTTGATTCATAGGAGCTTTCGGGAGAGCACACCTCCGCAGTATGGGATGAGTTTCGGGGCTTTCCTCACTCACTTCTTGCCTCGCAGATGAGGAGAACGCGGGTAAAGATTTTGATGCTTAGACGAGCGGGCGTGCGGTTCGGGAGTACAATGTGAGTTCGACTCATTGGCGATGCGTCCAGCGTTGGTAGCTAGTATGGAGGATCGAGTGCACCGATATCTTTCGTGGCTCGATGATTACATGTCGAGGCATGTTCGGGAGTAGCTCTTCAGGGCATGGACATTGCCCATGCGCAGCTCATGACCGGGATGTGAGGCACGCGGAGGTCGACGGAATGACGAATCGGCGAGAAGGCGAGAACAACGAGGTCCTGGTGACTTTCGAGGCGGACCGCCTCGGACATACTAGTTTTGTACCTCCGCCCGGTCGAGTGGTCCTCCACAACCTTGAGTATTCGGGGCGGTCGGGGCTCGAGGTTGAGTTTCGAGGAAGTAAGGGTGTTGGCGGATCACGGTCACCCTACCTCGGTGTGGTCGATGTGGTAGACCGCATTTGGGAGTGTCGTGGTGCGGGAGATTGTTATTTTGCGGCCAGCAGGGTCATTTTGCGAGGAACTGTCCGACCAAGGGTAGCCGCAGATGTTACGACTCGACTCTACGGATCGATGGCTGGTTCATCGCGCCTACGATTATGCGCCTGCAGGCAGGCCTATGATTAGAGTGGGCGGTAGCCGGGTATATCCTTAACCCTCTAGAGTTTTGGTATGCTTGTTATGATGGTCTCATTATTATGTGCTATGCGAATAGCGTTGTGTTAATTGTGAGTTAGAAAACATGCTTAGTTGGGAGGATACGATGGGGGCATGGTAAGTGTGAACCTTAGACTATGTCACGGAGACCTTAGGGTAAGGTCGTCTTGAGTTAAAGATTTATTTTGACCCTTATCGAGTAGTAGTATACGTGGGATTTATTTGTGTGATAAGTCCGTGGGTAGTGTGAGATGGAAGTGGTAGCGTTCATGATGTGAATTAGTAAGATTGTTCGGATCGGGAACTAGAGTTTCGCGGTTGGGGTCGGGTTGAGGACCATTTGCGGGTCAACCCGTAACCGGTTTGGTGGGGTCAGTTCTGGGTGGTCCCGCCAGTGGTAGGGTCACGAGGATGCTAGGCCCAAGTTGTGTGACCATCGTATGAGTTCGTGGGCGTTCGACCGAGCGGTTCGTAAAGGGGAATGGCCTTAAGGAAGTTTGAGGTTAGTAAGATGACCAAGTTTGGAGGTAGTGACTCGAGATTTTGAGCGAGTAATGGTGAAGTATGGTGCGTCTTGGGAGAGTTCAAGTGTTCGAGAAGGGCACGACGAGTAAGGAAAGAAGAGGGCGTGTGTTATTTCGTGGCGGCGTGGCGTTGGCAACTTGTTAGAGGAACTTCATCGATATCCGTCTTGAGAAGGAACATTCGGACGAATGTTTCTAAGGAGGAGAATGTTATACCCGTATTCTCGTGGTATGTATGCGAGGGCGTGCGAGAGCACGACAGAAAAATTGGAAAGGAAGAAAGAGGTGATTCTTCCACGGAAAAAGTTTCCGGTTTTGTAAGGAAAAATGTTCGTTGAAGGAATTGGGTTCCCAGTTTGGAATTTGGGCTTCTTAGATTATATTAGAATTTTGAGATTTTATTTTGGGAATGGTCACGTGGGGCCACGGAGGAATTCTGATTTTGTAGGGCCCACTTTGTTTTGAGATTTTGGCCATTGTGGATATTTTTGGAAGACGTTTTTGAGGGCCAATAGGAGGGTGACACGTGTCACCCCGCCCAGTGGCTTGGCGAATGACATTTGTGCAACACCCTGGGTTAGAGTCGTCTTTTGACTAAACGTTTTACATAACTTGCGAGGAAAATTCGGCTATGTCTTTTCTTATTTTGCGGATTTTTAGAGACGAAACATTTTGGAACAACGGGAGGGTGACATGTGTCACCTCACAAACGAAGTGGGCGCACTTGGCGATTGAGGGCAAGTTGTGGTAGATATTTGTGTAGATATTTGTGAGGTTTTAAGGAGTAGGGTCTAGGGTGCACTTGGCTTGATCTTGGCCTTACACTTGCCTTGCACATGGCTTGATCTTGGCCATTGGTTGGCTTTTGGTTTTGCTATAAATACCCTTGGCTCAAGACTTCATTCATCCAAATATGTTCCAAGTCTTGCTATCCTTCCCCTCTCCTCTTGTTTGACTCTCGTCCAAGAGCCCTCCCTATTAAAGGCCTTGGCAGAAACCCTCCCAGCTGAGGTGCTAGCCGTGGGTACCCACTGCCTAGTTGTTTTCGTATAATACCCCTTTTTTGTGGTATAGAAATACTCTCCTAGTATTGTTATAATGCCCAAAATACCTTAGCCTTTACCTAGTAGTATTTCAAAAGTTACCTCTATACGTAGAGCCCGGAAATACTACCTTTGGTCCTTTTAGTCTCAAACCGAAACCCTAAGGAAATCTTCATAGTTGGTTGAAGTATTTGATTAGAAGTTGGTTAGAACTTCTAAGGGTTGTTTGGAGTGGTTTGGAGCGCACGGGGTGGAGCTAAACCTTGCTCAGGATCGACATTATAACTTGGATAATTATGGGCTTATCGAGGTAATTATCTTGTCCCTCTATTTGTAATTGGAAATTGCATGTTATTAGAATATATAGTTGAAGTATACTATATATAGAACTAAGCTTAGTACTGCGGCAATGTCTTTTGACTTAAGCCTGAAGAATAAAGAAAAGAACTGAACTGTATTTACATAGGACTGTATTGCAGTAGACTTGTGTAGCATTGTTGTGTAGTAGAATGGTACACGTCCGGTTAGACGTGTAAACCCCGGTTGGCTTGGTAGCGGCCTCGATAGAGGAGGAGATTTCTGTTGCGGGGAGAGTCTTGCGAATTTTACGTAGAACATGGGCGTGCGGTTAGAAGTTAATAGACGTTTGTGGCCTTATAGGTGGAAATCGCGAGTAGCGTATTCTACTTGAGTGGAAACGGCTAGCCGTTAAAGATCTTGTGGGGCATTTTGCTTATTGTCGATACTGCCGCGAGGTATGTGAACCTCTTCCTATCTTTTCTAGCATGATTGTTGTGAACTATGTAGTGCGGTAGACGCATGTGCTAAGTGATTTGGTTGGTTTAAAACATAGGGTGTTATAATAGCTTTATGGGAAGTTAGTTATAACGACTTTATGTAGGTAAAAGAATGGTTTCTCGATGTTAGAAGTTAAGAGACTTGATCTTATAAGATAAGAGACTTAACTTATTTGTTTTAATGTGGATGTTGTGTGAAACCTCATTCGTGAGTAATGAGTACTTGGTTTTAAAGGGATAATGTTTCTTGATTTGGAAATCAGAATGTGTATCGACAGACCACTGCAGCGTTAATAAAGGAAAATGTATGGAATAATGATGTGTTGTCTTCAAACCAGTAGAAACCTCCATCCGCATAAGCTAAGATGAGACAAAATGATATTACATTTTCTAGATCATGGTCTTTGTAATAAGATCGTTATAAACAAGAATAAACTACTCACATATATGACATATGTTACTCAATTGTTCTAAAAAGGAATCAAGTGATTAAGTTTGGGAACTATGAAATCATTTGAAAATGAGAAGCTTGAGTAATTGAAACTAGGCAAACCGAACTTAGGAAAAGAATGTTGTTACTTGATTTTGAAAAGGAATGTGGGTTGGTCATTCTAATACTACGGGGATCGGGTGACTTTTATAAAAGTAATGGATCTCTTTTAAAAGAACTTAACGTATGTAGTACCTTGGGGTTAAAAACCCGGACTTTGGCATAAAATGAAAGTACTTTGAGTTGTGTGAAACTTGCCTATGCTTGTTGTTGTGAAACTTGCCTATGCTTGTGATGATAGCCTTTGTTGTGCAAGTGTGGTATTTCTGTGTTACCGCGTCTCTCGATAGAGGGCCGGTCGACTTGTTGAGAACTTACTTGGGCGTCTTTGCGATGGAGAATTCCGGGTATGTTTCCATTTTGATTCTTGTTTTGTTGTTGATGTCACATGGACATGTCTACACCGACGCAAAGATTCCGGGCACGCGGCACGTGCGGGGTTGATTACCCGATATATTGTTATTGTGGTTACATGGACATGTTTACAAGGTAGAATTCGGGGCATGTGGCCGTGCGGCGGTTGATCACCCAAGATATTATTGTTGATGTCACATGGACGTGTCTACCGAGGTAGAATTCGGGGCATGTGGCCATGGGGCATTGGTATTATTGTTGCATCGTGGACATGTCTACACCGATCAGAATTCGGGGCACGCGCCATGATGCGAACATGATTGATGTTGTGGGCGTGAGACCCATAGTTATATTTGAGTGATGACTTGAGGCGTGAGTCCTCGATCGACATGATCGCTTTTATGTTGTGAATCGTAGTTTGGTTATCATACATGTCTCTCGCTTTATATAGACTAGTATGATTTCATTCTGATATTCTGATTTCACATACTGCAATTGTCTTGACCTCCTTGGGCTGCGTTCATGCCGCGGTAGAGGTACATCGGTCGTGGATCCTCGCTCTTAGGATCTCGATTGCGTTTTGGGAAGCTCCGTTTCTCGGAGGCTTATCTTTTGGTATGTGTTCCACGAGTTGTAGGTTCTTGTACATTCGAGGGTATGGCGGGCCACTCGTCATAGTTGTTGTAAATCTTAGAGTGCAAAATCTTGTTGTGGGCGGGGTTGTAAAAGGATTAAAGCATTCGTTTTGAAAGAGTTGTATTTATTTATGTTATTGGAAGGTAGCAGTTGGGTTGGCTGTTTATGTTCATATATCTTGTTTCTTGTTTAAAGTTTTATTTTCCGCTGGTTTTCTCTGATGATTGTATCACTAGGGTGCCCGGGATAAGGCACCAGTAACGGGCCCCGGAACGGGTCGTTACAATATATATATAAATATATGTATTGTATATGTGTACACCGACAGTGAGGTAGGATTCCACGGGCGCATCACATGAGTATGATTTATGTCATAGACTGCCGGCAGTGAGGAAGGAATTCCACGGGCATGATTGATGTTATGGGCGTGAGACCCATTGTTATATTTTGAGTGATGACTTTGAGGGCATGAGTCCCTGACTTGACACGATTGTTTTAGATTGTGAAATGATATCTTTTTAGAGACAATGTTGATGTTCATTACTCTTGTTGTTAGTCGGGCTTTGTGAAACACATCTTTTTATTATCATACTTGTCTCCTGTTTTATATATAGACTATTATGATTTCATTACAGTATTTTCAATTTCACATACTTGGTACATGTTGTACTGACCTCCTTCGGGAGGCTGCGTTCATGCCGCAGGTTGAGGTACGTAGCTTGTTGATCCGCTCTCTTAGGATCACTGTTCAGTTCTGGGAAAGCTCCATTTCGCCGGAGGCTTGTATTTTGGTACGGTTCCCTGAGGTCATATACTTGTGTACATTCAGGGGGTATGGCGGGGCTCTGTCCCGTCATAGTGGTATAAAAACTCTTAGAGGTCTGTAGTACTGTTGTGGGCAAGGTTTGTAAAAAGGATTTAATTGTTCAAGTTTTTAATTTATATACCGAAAGGTAACCGTTTTGGTTAGCCTGTTTTTATGTTAATCTATTGTTTCATGTCTTTGATTTTATTTCCGCTGATTTTCTCTGATGTTGTATCACTAGGGTGCCCGGGGTAAGGCACCAGTCGCGGGCCCGGGAACGGGTCGTGACAATAATACGTCTATTAACTTCTAGTTTCAAACGTAGAATATTCCAAGTGCAAAGCTACTAAATTCTACGGAAAATCGGACATCACTTCCTTTGTTTCTACATACTTTGCCACCTTTTTGAAGGCCGAATTCAATAACCAAACACGCCACATTTAAGGCTCAACCATGTAGTTAACGATAGGGGATTACACGCCTACATGACGTGTAAAGTTCCGCCCCACAATTGATATCAAACAAGTCCAAAATATAATGTCCATTCGGCAAATTAGGGACAACAATACAAATTCGTTTCCAATCCCTTTTCAATCCAAGTGGTTTAGTATAACATGTTATCTAGCCGCAATTTATTACAACTACTACAATCCTCAAGTAGGTAAACATGCGACGATTCTAATTATCGACCAAATTGTATTTCAATTTCAAATGGCTTAACATGTCATTTTGGATTTTTGCTTCTAAACTTCCATAACACTTATCAGTATTCATAACACATATCATTCTAACTTATCATAACATGGAATCTTCAATTACAAAAGTAAGACGAAGATTATTACCTGATTTAGCCCAAATATGATCCAAGATTACAAGTCGATCCTTAGCAACTTTAGCTCCTCTTTTCGACGTTCCAATCCACTCCAAGAAACCCTTAGAAGCTTATGAAGAACTCCTCTTCAAGTTCCAACTTCAAAGTTGAAGAACTCCTTAGTTTTTCGCCTTGCGACTAATACGAAAACGCCACTTTTCCGGGATCCTTCTATTGAGATACCCTTACAATACCCTTAGGAACCTTGGTTTAAAGTGTGGAGCTTATTGGACAACAAACGAAAATTTTCTTCTTGAAAACCCTCTCAAAGCCGAGAGCTCCTCTCATGTTCATCCAATTTTTCTTGTAAATTTAGCAAAGTGTAGAGCCTTGTCTTGCTAGTAGTATACATATATAACATAATGGAGGGTCAATATTAGTACATATGGATGGCTTGGATGCATTTCACTAGGATCAAGCCCAAGTGGCCCTTTGACAAGTCAACAATGTCAAGCTCTTAGTCTTGGCAAGACTTGGTCATTTAAATTATGGTCAAATGACCATTCTAACCATGTCAAATTCGTCCAAGACAACTAAGGAGGGGTGACACGTGTCGCCCTCCCGTTCGTCGCAATATTTCGTTTTCCGCCAAATTCCAAAATTCCGATAAATTTTTACTCGTCTCAAATCTTAACATTTTTGAGTTCTTACGTACGTTCTTATAAACATATCCTGGAATCCCGGGGTGTAACATTCTTCCCCCCTTAGAAACATTCGTCCCCTAATGTTCTTTTGGGAGTCAAACTTAAAGATAGCGGCATAGTCTCCTTACAACCCCTACATACCAATAATGCCACACATGGCCACATAATAATACTCATACTAAAATGTCAACCTGAACCCCATGTGTCAACGTCGGTTATCTGCATAAAGCTTCTGCTGACTCTGAGCTTACTAATAATCTTTCCCGGATAAGCTTTACCTTATCCACAGCCTGCTGAATCAAGTCTGGGCCAAATAACTGTACCTCGCCTACGTCGAACCAACCAACCGGCGATCTACACTTCCTTATATACAAGGCCTCATACAGGGCCATCTGAATACTGGAAGGGTATCCATTATCGTACGTAACTCAACAAGAGGCAAATAATTCTCCCAGCTAACTCTGAAATAACATCGGCCCGCAACCTATCCTCAAGTGCCTGGATAGTATGCCCTGCCTGCCCGTCGGTCTGAGGGTGTAATGCAACACTGAGACTCGTCTGTGTCCCTAATCCCTTATGAAAAACCTCCAGAAGTTATCCGTAAACGAGCTCATCTGTCTGACATCATAAAAGTAGGAACCCCGTGCAGTCTCACAATCTCCCTGCTATATAAGCTAGCATAATCCTCAGTCGAGTAAGTGGTCCTAACCGGAAAAACACGGCTGGTTCGTCAGCCTGTTTACTATGTCCCCCAGGGAGTCGCACTTCCTCTGAGTACGATGCCACCCTGTAACAAGATCCATATTAATCACCTCCCATATCTAAGTCGGGATCTAAATTGCCTGTAATAGCCCACTGGGCTCCTGGTGTTCAACCTTGACCTGCTACCAATTCGGACATTTGAGCAACAACTCTGCTACGTCCCTCATCAGGCCATCTTACCAATACATACATCTGAGGTCACGACAGAGCTTAGTCGACCCCGAACATTTAGAGCAATAAGCACTGCGTGCCTCCCCTAAAACCTGCTGACAAGTCCTGCAGTACCGGGTACACACAATTTATCCTCGTATCACAGCACCCCATCCGGTGCTACTCAAACAGGCTCTTCTCTTCTCGGAGAGTCGTATCTCGACCACATACTAATGCTGAATCCTCATATTGTTGCCTCTTCACCTCCTCGTCGAAGGAAGACTCGGCAACCTCTTGGATCCAAACTTTATTCACCTTGGAAACAAATAATCGAACCCCCCAGCTCGGTAGATGATGAATCTCACAGACCATGTCCTGTCTATCTGGCTGCCCATCTGGCAGACTACCCATAAATCCACGACTAAGAGCGTCTGTAACCGTCTCAGCTTTCCCCGGGCGGTATAGTATATTAATATCACAATCCTTCAGTAACTCTAACCACCGTCCCTGTCGCAAATTCAGCTGCCTCTGTCTGAAGATATACCGGAGGCTCTTGTGGTCTGGACGTGTACAATTTTACTTCACAGTAATACTACACAAGTCTACTGTAAATACAGTCCTATGTAAGTACAGTTCAAATTCTTTTTAACATCCTTCATACCGTGTAATTACAGTCCAATTTTTCTTCTTTAATATCCTTCTATGTAATTACAGTTCAATTCTTATCTTTAAACATTCTATATATAGTATACTCAACTATATATTACTACAACATGTAATTTCCAATTACAATAGGGGGACAAGATTATTTACCTCGATAAGCCCAGAATTATCCAAGTTAAAATGTCGATCCTGGGCAAGGTTTAGCTCCTATTCTGAACGCTCCAATTCGCTCCGAGAAACCCTTAGAAGTTCTACACAACTTCTACTTAATACTTCAACTAACTATGAAGATTTTTCCATAGGGTTTCGTTTAGTGGCTAAAGGAAAGTATAATGCAACATCCCATGGGACTCGATAAAGAATCAGGTGGAATATGTGTCCCGGCCCATCCCATGGGACTCGGTAAAGAATCATGTGGAATACGTGTCCCGGCCCATCCCATGGGACTCGGTAAAGAATCATGTGGAATACGTGTCCCGACCCATCCCATGGGACTCGGTAAAGAATCATGTAGAATACGTGTCCCGACCCATCCCATGGGACTCGGTAAAGAATCATTCGTAACAAATCAGTCGGCCCTCCATCGAGAGACGCGGTAGCACAGAAATACAACACTTGCACAACAAAGGCTATCACCACAAGCATAGGCAAGTTCAACATACTCATGGACTTATATTCTATTACAACAAATCCGGGTTTTAACCCCAAAGTACTACATACATTAACTCTTTTTAAAAGATCCGTTTCTTTCACAAAAGTCACACGATATCCGTAGTATGAAAATAGAGCGACTATCTTTTTAAGTAAACCAAAACACTTCCCTTTGTAAAATCAAGTAACAACATTATTTTCCAAACGTTCAAGTTTGCCTAATTTCAAATGCTCAAGTCTCTTATTTTAGAAAGGTTTCATAACTTATAGTCTTAATCTCTTTTAAAACAATTGAGTAACATAAGTCTTATGTGTGGGCCGTTTATTCTTGTTTATAACAATCTTGTTACAGCAGCCATGATCTGGGAAATGTAATACAATTTTGTCTTATCTTAGCTTCTATGCAGATGGAGGTTTCTACTGATTTTAATAACAATTAGTTATTTGTCAATACATTTTCCTTTATTAACGCTGCAGTGGTTTGTTCGACACTTATTCTTATTTCCGAAATCAGTAAAACATTATTCTTTTAAAAGCCAAGTACTCATTACTCACGAATGAGGTTTCACAACTTTTTAACAAAATTCATAGTCCTTAACATTTCAGAAAACGTCATTTATAAGTTAAGTCTCTTATCTTTTAAGATCAAGTCTCTTAACTTCTAAAATCAATAAACCATTCTTTTACCTACATAAAGTCGTTATAACTAACTTCTCATAAAGCTATTATAACACCCTATGTTTTAAACCAGCCAAATTCATTTAGCACATGTACGTCTACCGTACTACATAGTTTACAAAACATCATGCTAGAAAGGATAGGAAGAGGTTCACATACCTCGCGACGATTATCGACAATTAGCAATACGCTCCACAGTACTGTAACCCTGCTAGCCTTTTCCACTCTTCAAGTAGAATACGCTACTCGTAGTACTTCCACCTATAGGCCACAAACGTCTATTAACTTCTAAACGCACGGTTCCATATTCTACGTAAAATTCAAAGACCTTCCCCCGCATGGGCGTAAATCTCCTCCTCTATCGAGGCCGGCTACCAAGCCAACCAGGGGGGGTTTATACGTCTAACCGGACGTGTACAATTTTACTTCACAGTAATACTACACAAGTCTACTGTAAATACAGTCCTATGTAAGTACAGTTCAAATTCTTTTTAACATCCTTCATACAGTGTAATTACAGTCCAAATTTTCTTCTTTAATATCCTTCTATGTAATTACAGTTCAATTCTTATCTTTAAACATTCTATATATAGTATACTCAACTATATATTACTACAACATGTAATTTCCAATTACAATAGGGGGACAAGATTATTTACCTCGATAAGCCCAGAATTATCCAAGTTAAAATGTCGATCCTGGGCAAGGTTTAGCTCCTATTCTGAACGCTCCAATTCGCTCCGAGAAACCCTTAGAAGTTCTACACAACTTCTACTTAATACTTCAACTAACTATGAAGATTTTTCCATAGGGTTTCGTTTATTGGCTAAAGGAAAGTATAGTAGTATTTTCCGGGCTTTTCGTATAGAGGGTACTTGGAAACACTACAAAGGTTTTGGGCTAGAGTATTTTGGCATTACAACAATACTTGGAGAAGTATTTCTCTACCAAGGGGGGGGGGTATTTCACGAGAACAACTCAAGAGAGGGGGGGTGTGTTCTCGGCTAGAACACTACAAAGGGAGAGGGGTTTCGGCCAAGGGCCTTTTCAAGGGGGAGGGGGTGGCTTTGGACGAGAACTACACTCAAAGGAGGTGAGGGTTTTCAAGACTTAGAATGAATTGAGGGATGAAGAAAACCTTCAAGCAAGGGGGGTATTTATAGGACCACCAATGGTCAAGATGATGGCAAGTGGAGGGCAAGTGGATGGTGGGGATTTGCACAAGTGCACCCTAACCTACTCCACAAATCCCTCACAAAACATTGACCCAAGATTTAAGCCTCAAATCCATGCCAACCGTGGCCTCCCTTTGCCGTCCAATGAGGGTGACAAGTGTCACCCTCTCGTTGGTCCAAAATGTTTCATCTCTCGGAAAAATCCGCAAAAATTATAAATGACATAGCCATAATTTAACCTACGCAAGTTTTGTAAAACGTTTCGTCGGAAAACGATTCCTCTCGCTAGTTGTGCACAATTTTCGATCCTTTGCCTATTTAAGGCTAAGACTTTAATACGTACGCCCTTACGTACAAACTCTGGAAATACGGGGTATAAGACTTACTGCCCATTAATTACTAATGGTCCTTACACTAGTCTGGGGTAATCATATCTCGTGCAACGTACATAATCATAGTTGTATTCCCTATTATAATTCTGGTCATAACCCTTCTTTATGCTTATTATTAGCAAAAGTATTTCTTCCTTGATTCATAATCGTACAGTTCCATACATGCGTACAACCTGCATTTATATCCTTACGATACTTCCTCGACCAATTCGTACGTCGTTCTTAATTACCCCAACACACTACTTTTCCCACGGTTATCTAAAAGTGTAACCTATGGCATGACGATACCGAAGACCTTACCTGTCACGACCCGACCCCGGGCCCGCGACTGGTGCCCTACCTGGGCACCCTTACAGGTAAACATCAGAGATAATCAGAGGAACATATACGAAACTTATAAATAAATCAACAAAAGTAAAACAACAGGTTAGCCGATAGGGCTACCTTCCTGGACATACATATATACAACCGAAGCAGTTGCCTCCTTTCCTTTACAAACTGACCCACAATATGTGACTACAGACCTCTAAGAGTTTTAACATAACAACTGTGGTGGGACAGGGCCCCGCCATACCCCTGAATATACAAGAATCTACAACCTCCGGGAAAACCGTACCAAGAGATAAGCCTCCGGAGCAAATGGAGCTTTTTCCAAAAAACTGAACCGAGATCCTAAGAGCAAGGATCACCAACCTGGGTACCTAAAACCTGCGGGCATGAACGCCCAGAAAGGGTCGATAACAGTGCGAATATGGAATGAAATAACGTCTGAAATGCGGATCATAACTGTACAAAAGAATGACAGGGACAAATATACAGAGTACATACCAGATCCTGCCATGTCATTACCACTTATGAACTTAATCGTACCTTATTATCTTTTCCCATTTTCAATAGAAGTTATAGTCACATTCTTATGTACATGATTAGGAAAATCATTAAGTTCATTACCGTATAACTTACTTATCTTTCATAAGTATAATTCGGCCCTTTAAGGAGGGGCGCCTATACTACCCGGCCCAATCTGGGACGCGATCAAGTCACACAAATATCAAAGCGTGCCCGTGGAATCCCCCATCACTGCCGACAACTATACGTGTGTCACGACCCGTTCCGGGGCCCGTGACTGGTGCCTTACCGGGGCACCCAAGTAGTCATACATCAGAGTAATCAGCGGAAATATAAAGCAAGACATGAAACAGTTTATAAAATAAGACACAGTTTATGTGAGAAAACATCGCCGTTCTAAGATATATATATAAACATGGTTTAGCGATACATCCGACAATCGCATAACATGACTCTGCACCTCTAAGGAAATATACAACTATGGCGGGACAGGGCCCGCCATACCTCGATCAGACAAAACTATCTACAACAGGAGATCATACCCAAAGTAGAGCCTCGGAAAAAATGGAGCTCCCGACACCAACGTAGAGATCCTAAGAATGTGGATCTAGCACCCTTACCTGCGGCATGAACGCAGCCCCCCGAAGGAGGTCAGTACAACAGGTACTAAGTATATGAAACTGTAAAATACTTAAATGAAACATATCATTTTAAAAACAGTTTTGCAAGTATGTATGAAACAACCAAGGAAACCGCACATAGTGCCACATCACAAACAAGAGCGTGATAGGTAAATCGTGTAGTCTTTTCTAGGTTGCGAATGATCGAAGCAGGGCCAATTGTGTCACGACCCATTCCGGGGCCCGTAACTGGTGCCTTACCGGGGCACCCAAGTAGTCATACATCAGAGTAATCAGCGGAAATATAAAACAAGACATGAAACAGTTTATAAAATAAGACACAGTTTATGTGAACAAACGTCGCCTTTCGGCATATATATATAAACAAGGTTTAGCGATTACATCCGACACCTGCACAACATGACTACTGCACTTCTAAGGAAAAATACAACTATGGCGACAGGCCGCCATACCTCGACTATGCAAAAACTATCTACAACAGGAGATCATACCAAAGTAGAGCCTCGGAAGAGATGGAGCTCCCGACACCAACGTAGAGATCCTAAGGATGCGGATCTAGCACTGCTTGCCCTTACCGCGGCATGTAACGCGGCCCCGAAGGAGGTCAAGCAATTACCAACTATGTGAAACTATAAAGAATGAAATGAAATCAAAGTATTTAAAACCTTTTCACAAATACAATCCGTTCAATTGCACATAGTGCCACATCACAAACAA
Source organism: Przewalskia tangutica (assembly GCA_029844215.1). Classification (NCBI taxonomy): domain Eukaryota; kingdom Viridiplantae; phylum Streptophyta; class Magnoliopsida; order Solanales; family Solanaceae; genus Przewalskia; species Przewalskia tangutica. Next base: position 39,068,381 of record CM056725.1, on the reverse strand, counting down.
CAAGAATAGGAAAATCAGAATAAGTCTATTCTAGGCCGCGAATCATCGAAGCAAGGCCAATCGCCCATAGTATCATTTTGCGTGCCTAGTCCTGGACTTCCGCAGCTCGCATAGGTCACATTACGGACCGCATGAGGTATTCTCGCATCGGGGCAGCTAACCCCGGCATCCGCCTAGGCTCCGCAGCCGCATAGCCTCAAAAGACCGCGATAGTCTCAGCGGACCGCGCATAGGAATCCCCGCATCAGGCTAAACACCCGGAATGATCAATCCTGGAGCATACCGCTGCTCCGCATAGTCTCACAGACCGCATAGGCCGTATAGACCGCGATCAAGGGCAAGCCCTGTGATAACGATCGAGGGTAGGTGATACAATAACAGTACAACGGACTTACCGGTTAGCAACGTAAGCACAGCAAGAATGACCCCCTTACACAGTATTTCAAGACACTAACCCAGGTAGCATCATAATATGTCTACTTATCACACAAATCTTACTACACTTAACAGAAATCAATACAAGGCTTTTATAAACAAACAAGTAAACAGTTCCTTTTTATCTTTCTTAAGTTGTTATACCTAACTTCCCATAAAGCTAGTATAACTCTTAAGCTTTTGTTTTAAAAACCAAATATTTATCTTCTGTTAAAAATGATTCAGTATTCTTTTGAAATGCTTCCAGTTCTTTGTTATTCAGGCTTAAGCCGTGAGGCATTGCCGTAAGTATTATTCAGGCTTAAGCCGTGAGGCATTGCCATAAGTATTATTCAGGCTTAAGTCAAAGACATTGCCGTAGTTATTATTCAGTTAACACGTACGCGTCACCGTACTATATATTGTAAAATATCATGCTTTAGGAAGAATCACATACCTTCTCAAAACCACCGCCAAGTCAATATGTCGCGCAGAGAGTCACTATAATAGTCACGCACATCTATCAAGGACTACTCAAGGTCATTCTAAACAGAGGGTTCACAATTTATGGAAAGTCGGGCAGCACTTCCCTACCCAGGTGAGCTATATAAGTCTCATGTGAAAACAATTCTATATAAGCATAGTTTAATTATTCTTCTTTAAACCCTTCTACTTGTGATAACAATTCAATTCTTTTTCGCAATATTCTTCTAAGTATTTATACTTATTCTTATACTACTACAAGAAGTATTCTCTAATTCACAAGAGGTTAGGATTAGTTACCTCGGTAAGCCCAATAATATCCTAGATAAAGTCGCGCTTTGAGCAAGGTTTAGCTCCTAAGTTGTGCCCGGAGCTCCAAGAAACCTTAGAAGTTCTTCACAACTTCTACAAAGGACTAAGGGATTTGGGCTAGGGTATTTTGGGCATTATAACAAAACTAGAAGACAACTTTTCTACCAATGGAGGGGGGTAGATTTCGGCTAGGCTAGGGGGGGTAGGCCTCGCCAAACTCACTCAAAGGGGGGGGGGAGGTGTTGGTCGAAAGGGTAAGGGACGGGAGAGGATTTTTAGACTTGGAAGATAACTTTGTGGATGAAGAACTCTTCATCTTTAAGGGGGTATTTATAGGTCAAGAAGTGGCCAACCAATGGCCAAGATTAAGACAAGTGCAAGGCAAGTGTATGGTGAAGATTTACTCCACACAAATATCCTACCAACTCCTTGACTTGTGCACAAGGCACAAAAAACGTGCACTTCCTCTCCAATTTCGTCCAATGGACGATTCAAGTCCATCAATGGGAGGGTGCCAAGTGTCACCCTCCCGTTGGTCCAAAATGTTTCGTCTCTCGGAAAAATCCGCAAAAATTAGTAATGGCATAGCCGGAATTTTCCCTACGAAAGCTGTGGAAACGTTTCGTCGGAAAACGATTCTTTTAGTGAGTTGTGTACAAAAAAACGTCCAAGGCTAACTTTAAGGCCAAACTTTTTGACGTATTCCCACGTACATACTGCGGAAATACGGGTATAACATTCTCCCTCCTTAGAAACATTCGTCGAATGTTCCTTCTCAAGACAGTTATCGATGAAGCTTAAACAGTTTGTAAGTGCCACACATGGCCACAAAATAACACTTAGGCATAAATGATAATGGAAATTTACAAGTAGGAAAGTGAATTACCTGGAGGTGTGGGAATAGGTGAGGATACTTACGCCTCATGTCCTCCTCGGCTTCCCACGCCATCTCCTCCTCGAGCTCGTTCGCCACAAAACTTTGTGGAAGCCACGCCCTTCGTCCGCAGACGCCTAACCCGACGATCGACTATCGCTATGGGAATCTCCTCATACGATAACCCCTCGGTCACTGGACATCGCCAATTGGGTGCACCTAGATGGATCCGATACATCTCCTCAAGATAGATACGTGAAAAACCGGATGCACGCCTCGGATCGGACGACAGATTCAACTCATGTGCAACCTTGCCTACTGCGGACAACTGAACGCCCAATGTACCTTGGCCGAAGCTTCCCTTCTTCCCGAATCTCATCACACCCTTCATGGGTGACACGCTATAAAACCCAATCATGAACCTCGAACTCAAGATGCCGACGACGATGATCTGCATACGACTTCGCGACTCGAGCTATCAATAGCCGCCTGGATAAGCTTCACCTTATCCATCGCTGCCGCACCAAATCTGGTCCCAATAGCCGCACTCGCCCATCGAACCAACCTATAGGCGATCGCACTTCCTCCCATACAAGGCCTCATAAGGCGCCATCCGAATCCGGAGTGGTAGCTATTATTATACGCAAACTCAACTAGAGGCAAATGATCCTCCCAACTACCATCGGTCAATAACACAGGCTCGCAAAGATATCCTCAAGAGTCCGGATAGTGCGCTCTGCTGTCCGTCATGCGTGGATGAAATGCGATGCTCGTGCTCACCGCGCCCCTAAACCCTCTGGAAGGACCACCAGTTAGCCAACCGGGCTCCTCTGCGATATGATCAAGTAGGGACTCCATGCGATCGGCGATCTCTCGGATGTAAAGTTCGCATAATCCTCGGTAGAAAAAGTCGCCCCGACGGAAGAAAGTGGGCTGATTTCGTCACTGTCGGCGATAACCCATATAGAATCATGTCTCCTCGAGTGCGAGGTAATCCCGTGATGAAGTCCATGTTGATTACCTCCCACTTCCGTGTCGATCTCAATCGTCAGAACAAACCACCGTGCCTCGGTGCTCTACCTTCACCGCCGACAACACGGGCACGAGCTACGAACTCGCAACGCCCTCTTCAAGCCATCCCACCAATACACGCATCTAAGGTCGTGGTACATCTTGGTCGACCGGATGGATAGAGTAACGCCGTGTGCTTCCCAAGAACTCTGCCAAGTCACGAAACATGTGGAACACACGATGCGCCTCAAACCTTAGCACCCCAGGTGCTACCTCAAGGACCTCGCCTCACGAAGAGTATCACGATATCGAATCAAAGCCGATCCTCGAATCGTTGCCTCTTCACCTCCTCGACGATGGAAGACTCGGCAACCTCACGAACTCTAACCCCACTGCTATCATAATCAATCAAACGGACACCAAGGCTCGCTAATCGATGCAAATCACGAACCATGTCCTCCTCTCTAGCTGCACATCCGATAGGCTCCCATCGACCTACGACTAAGGCATCCGCCACAACATTGGCCTTCCCGGGTGGTACAGATATCAACATCGTAATCCTTAAGCAACTCTAACCACCGTCTCTGTCGTAAGTTCAGCTCCCTCTGGCTGAAGATATACTGGAGGCTCTTGTGGTCTATAAAAATATCCACGTGAACCCCATAAAGATAGTGCCTCCAGATCTTCAAAGCGTGAATCACACCTTAACTCCAAATCATGGGTGGGGTAGTTCCTCGTGTTTCTTCACCGCCGGGATGCATATGCTATAACCCCGCCATGCCGCATCAACACACATCCCAACCCGATGCCGACGATCACAATACACGACATAACCATCCGGACCTCCGGAAGAGTAAGAACAAGGCGGCCGTCGATTCTTTCAAAGAATCGAAACCTATTATATACCCCGTAGTTGCGGGTATGTATGTATGTGCACGCATTCGAGAAACGGCGTAAATTTTGAAAAGAAAGAAAGATGTGAGTTTTCGGAAAAGTTTCCTGCTATTTGTGAAGAAAAGGTTCGTTAATGGGAATTGGATTCCCATTTGGTATTTGGACTTCATAGATTATATTAGAATTTTGAGATTTTATTTTGGAAATGGTCACGTGGGGCCCACGGGAGAAATTCTGGTTTTGGGCCCGCTTTGTTTTGAGATTTCGGTAATTTGGATATTTTCTAAGACGAAATATTCTGGCGAATCGGGGCGACACGTGTCACCCCATGTGGCACCCTTGGCGATTTTTACCTTTGTGCACAACACGGTTAGAGTCATTTTTCGACTAAACGTTTGCGTAACTTGCGAAGGAAAATTCGGCTATGTCGTTTTGTATTTTTGCGGATTTTTCCGAGACGAAACATTCGGACCAACGGAGGTGACATGTGTCACCTCACAATGGAAGATGTGGGGCGACTTGGCCGAATTGAGGCAAGTGGTGCTAGATATTTGTGTAGATATTTGTGAGGGTTTTAGGAGTAGGGTCTAGGGTGCACTTGGCTTGATCTTGGCCTTACACTTGCCTTGCACATGGCTTGATCTTGGCCATTGGTTGGCCTTTGGTTTTGCTATAAATACCTCCTCCTTGTGAAGACTTATTCATTCACTCCTCACTTTGTCTAAGTCTTGAAATCCTCCCTCCTCTAGTAGCTCTCGCCCTAAGCCTCTCCCCTCCTCCTCCTTGTGGCCTTTGGCCGAGAAGGTTCCCACTTGTGGTGCTAGCAGTGGGGTACCCCTAGCCTAGTTGTTTTCGCATAATACCCTTGTTGTGGTATAGAAATACTCCCTAGTATTGTTATAATGCCCAAAATACCTTAGCCTTGTACCTTGTAGTATTCCAAAGATACCTCTTACGTAGAGTCAGGAAATACTACCTTTTGTCCTTTAGTCTCACACCGAAACCCCAAGGAAATCTTCATAGTTGGTTGAAGATTTGAGTAGAAGTTGGTTAGAACTCCTAAGGTTGTTTGGAGTGGTTTGAGCGCACTGAGTGGAGCTAAACCTTGCTCAGGATCGACATTATAACTTGATAATTTTGGGCTTATCGAGGTAATTATCTTGTCCTCTATTGTAATTGGAAATTACATGTTTGTTAGAATATATAGTTGAAGTATACTATATATGGAACTATACTTAGTATTCGGCAATGTCTTTTGACTTAAGCCCAAGAATAAAGCGAATCGAATCAGATTTACATAGGGTGTATTGCAGACTTGTGTAGTATTATCGAGTAGAATTGTACACGCCAGGTTAGACGTGTAAACCCCCGGTTGGCTTGGTAGCCGCCTCGATAGAGGAGAGATTTACGCTGTTGCGGGGAGGTCGCCAATTTTCTATAGAAAGATAGAAAATTGTGTTTTGGGGGTAATAGACGTTTGTTACCTTTATAGGTGAAAGTACTATGAGTAGCGTATTCTACTCGAGGAGTGGAAAGGGCTAGTGTTGTAGTACTTGGAGCATTTTGCTTATTGTCGATAAATCATCGCGAGGTATGTGAACCTCTTCCTATCTTTTCTAGCATGATTGTTGTGAACTATGTAGTACGGTAGACGATACATGTGCTAAGTGATTTGGTTGGTTTAAAACATAGGGTGTTATAATAGCTTTATGGGAAGTTAGTTATAACGACCTTATGTAAGTGAAAATGGTTTACTGATGTTAGAAGTTAAGAGACTTGATCTTATAAGATAAGAGACTTAACTTATTTGTTTTAATGTGGATGTTTGTGTGAAACCTCATTCGTGAGTAATGAGTACTTGGTTTTAAAGGGATAATGTTTTACTGATTTCGGAATCGAATGTGTATCGGCAGCACCACCGCAAATGTTAATAAAAGGAAAATGTATTGAATAATGATGTGTTGTATTAAAACCAGTAGAAACCTCCATCTGCATAGAAGCTAAGATAAGACAAAATGATATTACATTTTCTAGATCATGGCTGCTGTAATAAGACCGTTATAACAAGAATAAACTACTCACATATATGACATAGGTTACTCAATTGTTCTAAAAAGGAATCAAGTGATTAAGTTTGGGAACTATGAAACCATTTGAAAATAAGAAGCTTGAGTAATTGAAACTAGGCAAACTGGAACTTAGGAAAAGAATGTTGTTACTTGGTTTTGAAAAGGAAGGTGGGTTGGTCATTCTAATACTACGGGTATCGGGTGACTTTTATAAAAGAAATGGATCTCTTTTAAAAGAACTTAACGTATGTAGTACTTTGGGGTTAAAAACCCGGACTTTGGCATAAAAATGAAAGTACTTTGAGTTGTGTGAAACTTGCCTATGCTTGTTGTTGTGAAACTTGCCTATGCTTGTTGTTGTGAAACTTGCCTATGCTTGTGATGATAGCCTTTGTTGTGCAAGTGTGGTATTTACGTATTCTGGCGTCTCGACAGAGGCGGTCGACTTGTTGAGAACTTACTTGGACGTGCTGGCAGTGATGGAGAATTCCACGGGTATGTTTCCATTTTGATTACTGTCTTGTTGTTGATGTCACATGGACATGTCTACACCGATGCACTCCGGCATGCGGCCACGCGGTCGGGTTGATTACCCGATATATTGTTATTGTGGTTACATGGACATGTCTACACCGAGGTAGAATTCGGGGCATGTGGTTGCGGCGGGGTTGATCACCCAAGATATTATTGTTGATGTCACATGGACGTGTCTACACCGAGGTAGAATTCCGGGGCATGTGGCCACGGGGCATTGGTATTATTGTTGCATCATGGACATGTCTACACCGATGCAGAATCCGGGCACGCGCCGATGCGAACATGATTGATGTTGTGGGCGTGAGACCCATAGTTATATTTGAGTGATGACTTGAGGCGTGAGTCCCGATCGATATGACCGCTTATGTTATGAGTCAGTAGTTAGGTTATCATACATGTCTCCCGCTTTATATAGACTAGTATGATTTCATTCTGATTTTTACAGCTTTCACATACTTGGTACTGTTGTCTTGACCTCCTCGGGTGCGCTCACGCCGCAGTGTAGAGTACATCGGTCGTGGATCCCCGCTCTTAGGATCACAGTTCAGCGTATTGGGAAGCTCCGTTTCTTCGGAGGCTTATCTTTTGGGATGTGTTCCCTGAGTTGTAGGTTCTTGTACATTCAGGGGTATGGCGGGGCCCTGTCCCGTCATAGTCGTTGTAAATCTTAAGTGCAGAAATCTTGTTGTGGGCAAGGTTGTAAAGGATTAAACTGCTCGTGTTTTATGTATATCTGAAGGCAACCGCTTTGGTTGCTTTGCTTATTATTATATCTCTTGTTTCATGACTCATGTTTTATTTTCCGCTGGTTTTCTCGATGTTGTATCACTAGGGTGCCCGATAAGGCACCAAGATTCGCCCGGGCGGTCGTTACAAAAGTGGTATCGAGCGCTTAATCCTCGGAAAGTGTCTGCACCGTGTCTAGTAGAGTCTTGATTATCGGTGTGTTGTGCACCACATCTATAATCGTGGAGGCTATAGGACATTTAGGATTGGTTTCCATTCTTCTCATTCCGAGATCGTGCCTTAGAGTCGTGTTGTAAGTTGGACCCTCCGACGTATCTCGTTTTACCGCTTATGCCCGCGCTAGCAACCAGAGCCCGAAGGGCAAGGCAGCCGAGGGTCTTGCTAGTGAGATACTGAGGAGTACGAGCGCGCAGCCCGCATACAGACTGAGGTTGTGCTTGACGGCGGGTTTTGGACGCCGCCACCCAAAGAGGTTAGAGCGCGGCAATGGCCGCCGAGACCGATACACGAGCCTCCGTCCAGCGATGCCGGGCAGAGGAGATGGGTTACAAGGAGATGGCCCGATTCTTTGGCTGGTCGTGGCCGATATGAGGATAGGCCGACGATGCAGGTTCGCCCAGTGAGCACCAATGGTTCACCCCGAGCGAGATAGTTTGAGGCTACGGGACTTTTTGAGTTGTAGCCGCCGAGTTTTATGGGTCGAGGCACGAGGATGATCCGCAGGAGTTCATCCGGCGAGCTACGGATCATCACGGGTGATCAAGGCTTCAAACCGAGTCAGTGACCTTTGGTTCGTGACGGCCGCGTGATACATGATCGATTGGTTTGATTCATGGGAGCTTTCGGGAGAGCATGCACCTCAGTATGGGATGAGTTTTGGGGCTTTCTCACGCACTTCTTGCCTCCGCAGATGAGAAGCACGCGGGCCGACAAATTTTGATGCTTACGAGGCGGCGTGCGGTTCGGAGTACAATGTGGAGTTCGACTCATTGGCCAGCGTCCAGCGTTGGTAGCTAGTATGGAGGATCGAGTGCACCGATATGTTACTGTGGGCTCGATGATTACATGTCGAGGCATGTTCAGAGTAGCCTTCACCGCATGGACATTGCCGCACGCAGCTCATGCACCAGGATGCGAGGTACGAGAGGTCGACGGAATGACACGATCGCCGAAGAGGCGGTGACATCGTGGTCTTTTGGCGACTTTCGAGGCGGACCGCCTCAGCAGCAGACTAGTTTTGTACCCCGCCGCATGCAGTGGTCCTCCGCCTTCGTGGAGCAGTCGTGGCTCCAGGTTCAGGTTTCCAGGGAAGTAAGGGTGTTGGCCAGATGCGGTCACCCCTACCTCGGTGTGGTCGATGTGGTAGACCGCATTTCGGGGAGTGTCGTGGTGCCAGGGGAGCTTGTTATTTTTGCGGCCAGCAGGGCCATTTTGCGAGTAACTGTCCGACCAAGGGTAGCACGGATGTTACGACTCAGCCTACCGGATCAGTGGCTGGTTCATCGCCTTCATTATGCGCCTGCAGCGAGTGCCTATGATTAGAGTGGAGCGGTAGCTTCAGGTATATCCTTAACCCTCTAGAGTTTTGGTATGCTTGTTATGATGGTCTCATTATTATGTGCTATGTACGAATAGCGTTGTGTTAATTGTGAGTTTGAAAACATGTTTAGTTGGGAGGTTACGTATGGGGGCATGGTAAGTGTGAACCTTAGACTATGTCACGACTGAGACCTTAGGGGTAAGGTCGTCTTGAGATTAAAGATTTATTTTATGTTTGACCCTTATCAGAGTAGTGGTATACGTGGGATTTATTTGTGTGATAAGTCCGTGGGTAGTGTGAGATGGAAGTGGTAGCTTTCATGATGTGAATTAGTAAGATTGTTCCGGATCGGGGAACAAGAGTTCGGCGCGGTTGGGGGTCGGGTTGAGGACCATTTGCGGGTCAACCCAGAACCGGTTTGGGGTGGGTCGTTAGGTGGTCCCGCGGTGGTAGGGTCACGGGATGCTAGGCCCAAGTTTGTATGATCATCGTATGAGTTCGTGGACGCGTTCGACGAAGCGGTTCGTAAAGGCCGGAATGGCCTTAAGGAAGTTTGAGGTTAGTAAGATGACCAAGTTTGAGGTAGTGACTCCAGAGATTTTCGAACGGAAGTAATGATCAAGTATGATACGTCTTGGGAGGGTTCGAGTGTTCGAGAAGCGGTACAACGAGGCGGAGGAAGATAACGTGTGTTATCTCGTGGCCGTATGGCGCTGGCAACTTGTTAGAGGAACTTCATCGATATCCGCTTGAGAAGGAACATTCGACGAATGTTTCTAAGGAGGGAGAATGTTATACCCGTAGTTGCGTGGTATGTATGTGAGGACGACGTGCGAGTGCACAGAAATTTTGAAAAGAAAGAAAGATGTGAGTTTTTACGGAAAAGTTTCGGTTATTTGTGAAGAAAAAGGTTCGTTAATGGGAATTGGATTCCCATTTGGTATTTGGACTTCATAGATTATATTAGAATTTTGAGATTTTATTTTGGAAATGGTCACGTGGGGCCCGGGAGAAATTTACTGCTTTTGGGCCCGCTTTGTTTTTGAGATTTAATTTGGATATTTTAAGACGAAATATTCTGGCGAATCGGCGACACGTGTCACCCCATGTGGCACCTTGGCGATTTTACATTTGTGCACAACACCCGGTTAGAGTCGTTTTTCGACGAAACGTTTTGCGTAACTTGCGAAGGGAAAATTCCGGCTATGTCGTTTTGTATTTTTGCGGATTTTTCCGAGAGACGAAACATTCTGGACCAACGGGAGGGTGACATGTGTCACCCTCACAAATGTGAAGCGACTTGGCAATTGAGGGCAAGTGGTGCTAGATATTTGTGTAGATATTTGTGAGGGTTTTAAGGAGTAGGGTCTAGGGTGCACTTGGCTTGATCTTGGCCTTACACTTGCCTTGCACATGGCTTGATCTTGGCCATTGGTTGGCCTTTGGTTTTGCTATAAATACCCCTCCCTTGTGAAGACTTATTCATTCACTCCTCACTTTGTCTAAGTCTTGAAATCCCTCCCCTCCCAAGCCTCTCCCCCTCCCTCCTCCTTGTGGCCTTTGGCCGAGAAGGGTTCCCCCCCCCTTGTGGTGCTAGCCGTGGGGTACCCCCCCCCTAGCCTAGTTGTTTTCGCATAATACCCCTTGTTGTGGTATAGAAATACTCCCCTAGTATTGTTATAATGCCCAAAATACCTTAGCCTTGTACCTTGTAGTATTCCAAAGATACCTCTTTACGTAGAGTCCGGAAATACTACCTTTTGTCCTTTTAGTCTCAAACCGAAACCCTAAGGAAATCTTCATAGTTGGTTGAAGTATTTGAGTAGAAGTTGGTTAGAACTCCTAAGGGTTGTTTGGAGTGGTTTGGAGCGCAATTGAGCGAGCTAAACCTTGCTCAGGATCGACGTTATAACTTGGATAATTTTGGGCTTGTCGAGGTAATTATCTTGTCCCTCTATTGTAATTGGAAATTACATGTTTGTTAGAATATATAGTTGAAGTATACTATATATGGAACTATACTTAGTATTCGCAATGTCTTTTGACTTAAGCTCAAGAATAAAGAATCGAATCGAATCGTATTTACATAGGGTGTATTGCAAAGAGACTTGTGTAGTATTCGAGTAGAATTGTACACGCCGGTTAGGCGTGTAAACCCCTCGGTTGGCAGTAGCCGGCCTCGATAGAGGAGGAGATTTCTGTTGCGGGGAGGTGTCACTAATTTTCTATAGAAAGATAGAAACTTGTGTTTTGGGGTTTAATAGACGTTTGTGACCTTTATAGGTGAAAGTACTATGAGTAGCTGATTCTACTTGAGGAGTGGAAAGGGCTAGCAAGGTTGTAGTACTTGGAGCATTTTGCTTATTGTCGATAAATCGTCGAGGTATGTGAACCTCTTCCTATCTTTTCTAGCATGATTGTTGTGAACTATGTAGTACGGTAGACGTACATGTGCTAAGTGATTTGGTTGGTTTAAAACATAGGGTGTTATAATAGCTTTATGGGAAGTTAGTTATAACGACCTTATGTAAGTGAAAATGGTTTACTGATGTTAGAAGTTAAGAGACTTGATCTTATAAGATAAGAGACTTAACTTATTTGTTTTAATGTGGATGTTTGTGTGAAACCTCATTCGTGAGTAATGAGTACTTGGTTTTTAAAGGGATAATGTTTCCGATTTCGAATCGAATGTGTATCGGCTGCACCAACTGCAGCGTTAATAAAGGAAAATGTATTGAATAATGATGTATTTGTATTAAAACCAGTAGAAACCTCCATCCGCATAGAAGCTAAGATAAGACAAAATGATATTACATTTTCTAGATCACGGTCTTTGTAATAAGACCGTTATAACAAGAATAAACTACTCACATATATGACATAGGTTACTCAATTGTTCTAAAAAGGAATCAAGTGATTAAGTTTGAAAACTATGAAACCATTTGAAAATAAGAAGCTTGAGTAATTGAAACTAGGCAAACTGGAACTTAGGAAAAGAATGTTGTTACTTGGTTTTGAAAAGGAAGGTGGGTTGGTCATTCTAATACTACGGGTATCGGGTGACTTTTATAAAAGAAATGGATCTCTTTTAAAAGAACTTAACGTATGTAGTACTTTGGGGTTAAAAACCCGGACTTTGGCATAAAAATGAAAGTACTTTGAGTTGTGTGAAACTTGCCTATGCTTGTTGTTGTGAAACTTGCCTATGCTTGTTGTTGTGAAACTTGCCTATGCTTGTGATGATAGCCTTTGTTGTGCAAGTGTGGTATTTACGTTACCGTCTCTCGATAGAGGGCCGGTTGACTTGTTGAGAACTTACTTGGACGTGCTGGCAGTGATGGAGAATTCCACGGGTATGTTTCCATTTTGATTACTGTCTTGTTGTTGATGTCACATGGACATGTCTACACCGATGCAGATTCGGCATGCGGCCATGCGGTCGGGTTGATTACCCGATATATTGTTATTGTGGTTACATGGACATGTCTACACCGAGGTAGAATTCGGGGCACGTGGCGTGCGGCAGGTTGATCACCCAAGATATTATTGTTGATGTCACGTGGACGTGTCACACCGAGGTAGAATTCGGGGCGTGTGGCCGGGCATTGGTATTATTGTTGCATCATGGACATGTCTACACCGATGCAATTCGGGGCATGCGCCGTGATGCGAACATGATTGATGTTGTGGGCGTGAGACCCATAGTTATATTTGAGTGATGACTTGAGGCGTGAGTCCCCGATATATTCGCTTTTATGTTATGAGTCAGAGTTGGGTTATCATACATGTCTCCCGCTTTATATAGACTAGTATGATTTCATTACGATATTTTTGATTTCACATACTTGGTACTGTTGTCTGACCTCGCCCGGCTGCGTTCATGCCGCAGTAGAGGTACATCGGCCGTGGATCCCGCTCTTAGGATCACGATTCAACGTATTGGGAAGCTCCGCTTTCTTGAGGCTTATCTTTTGGTATGTGTTCCCCGAGTTGTAGGTTCTTGTACATTCGTGGTATGGCGGGCCCTGTCCCGCCATAGTCGTTGTAAATCTTAAGTGCAGTAATCTTGTTGTGGGCGGGGTTGTAAAGGATTAAACCGCTCGTGTTTTATGTATATCCGAAGGCAACCGCTTTGGTTGGCCTGCTTATTATTATATCTCTTGTTTCATGACTCATGTTTTATTTTCATTGGTTTTCTCGATGTTGTATCACTAGGGTGCCCGATAAGGCACGATGCACCGCCGGGCGGTCGTTACACCCGCACAAGCATCACCATCAAACTTGGTCGCTTCCGAGTCACCTAGTCAATGGTGCAGATAGAAGCAAACTTCTACGAACCGCCGATAATATCTCGCAAGGCCCGAAATCGCGAACCTCTGTCGGAGTAGGTCTAGGCCAAGTCCCGATCGCCTCGATCTTGGTCGATCCACTCGAATGCCATCAGCCCCGCTAATATGCCCAAGAAACGCCATCAAGTCAACCAAAACTCACACTTGGAAAACTTGGCGCATGCCGGTCGGAGAATCACAAAGATCCTCAAATGCTCCGCGTGCTCGCTCTGGCGAGAATAAACCAAGATATCATCAATGAACACTATCAAACGCGTGTCCAAAAATGGTTTGAACACTCGGTTCATCAAATCCATGAATACCGCCGAGCATTGGTCAACCCAAAAGACATGACCACGAACTCATAATGCGCACGTCGGAATGCAATCTAGGGACATCCACCTCTCGACTCGACTGATGATAGCCCGACCGTAGATCAATCTTGAGAAACATCTCGCACTCGCAACTGGGTCGAACAAATCATCAATCTCGGGAAGGGTATTCGTTCTTAATGGTCACCTTGTTCACCGCCTATAATCAACACACATGCGCGGCCCGCCCTTCTTCTTCACGAACAATACACAGGCGCTCCCGGGAGAAACACTAGGCTGATGAAGCCCTTCTCCAAAGAAATCCCTGCCGATCCTTCAACTCTCTCAACTCGGCAGTGCCATTCGTATGGCGGAATGGAAATAGCCGAGTGTCCGCAATATGTCAATACAAAACTCAATCTCCTCGGGAGGATACGGAGGTCATCCGAAACACGTCCGGGAACTCGTGACTCGAACTGAAAATCTGGTACCGCGCCTTTAGTATCAAACACCCGAACGAGATGGTAGATATACCCTTCTCGCACCATCTTCCTAGCCTCGAGGTAGGAAATAAACCTACCCTCGGCGATACCGTGCTCCTCCCACTCAACAACCGCTCGCCTCAGGCGGAACCGCACTACTCTCTCTGCAGTCCACATTGGCGTAGCAGAAGCTAGCCAATCCATCCCCATGATCACGCCGGTCAATCATCTCCAACTCTATCAAGTCGGCCAGGTCCGACGTGTAAATGGTCACAGACAAGCTCTATATACCGCCGAGCTACCACCAATCACCCAGGCGTAGCTACCTCGAAAGGTCTATGGACTCGGTGCTCATCCCTATCCTACTAGCAACAAGGGAGATATATAGACAGTAGAACCGGATCTATCAAAGCATACACATCAAACCCAGAACCCGATAAGGTACGTGACGACATCGGTGAGGCCTCCCGATCCTCGCTGGACCGAAAGCATAAATGCGGTTCGAGGACCGCTGGGACCGCGCCACGACCTCTCGCGACCCGCTGGTCCATGAGTACCTTGTTCTCGGCGAGTAGCTGTCGAGGATGAAGCGCAACGAGACCACATGGCCGCCTACTACCGCGCTTCGGTCGGACAAACTTCGCGAAATGACCTGCCGCCACAAGTATAGCAGCTCGATCTGACTCCCAAAATGGTATCTACCAACGGGCACATCGAGCGGACCTCGAACGGTTAGCACCGCTACTCGAAATCAAGTCTGGGGCCCGACCGCCCCGATCGCTCGCCGCATCGAAAATGAGGTAGGAGCGCTCTGCGGGCCGTGGTGCAACCGACTTGGCGATGCCGCCACCCCGAGGACCACCAAAAGAACCGCCGCTTGGCCTTCCTTCTCGCACGATATCGCTCTACCCGACGGTTCTACGCCTCGCATCCTAAGGCATGAGCTCGCATACTGGTTATGTCCATGCTCGGTGAAGGGACACACCCGCACAAGACTCGGCCATGTAATCATCTAGCCCAGTGACATAGCGATGCACCTGCCCTCCATCTCTGCACCCGGGCACGAGGACATATCGAGCCAAAGAATCAAACTCGACATTGTACTCCTCACTGCGCCCTCCTGTCTCAAAGAACAAGAATCTATCGGCTCGTTGCCCTCCTCATCTGCGGAGAGAAGTGTGTGAGAAAAGCCTCAAAACTCATCCCATGCTGGAGTGCATGCTCTCCCGAAAGCTCCCATGAATCAAACCAATCGATCGCGGTATCACGCACCGACGCGAACCGAATGTCACACTTCGCCTCGCCCTCGATTACCCGCATAATCCTCTGCAGCTGACGGATGAACTCCTGCGGATCATCCTCCGGCCTCGACCCGTAAAACTCTGGCGGGCTACAACTAAGGAAATCCCGTAGTCTCAAACTATCTGCCCTCGGGTGCACTACGGGTGCGACTGGAGCTGGAGCTGGAACTATCTGCCCTCGTATCGGGCCACAACTCTAGCCAATAGCTGGGCCATCTCCTTGTACCCTAACTCCTCCGCCCCAGGCTGTGGGACAGGAGGTGTGGGTACTGCGGTCTCTGGGCGGCGTCATAGAACTCGCGCTCGTATAGGGGCTTGAGCCCTCGTGACTGGGTGTCTGCTAGCGCCTCCCGTGCCTTGCCCATGGGCGGGTTGCCTTACGTGGAGGCATAAGCATTACGAGAAAGGAATACGTTAGAGGTCCAACCTATAACACGGCTAAAGCACGATCTCAGAATGAAGAATGGAAACCAATCCTAAATATCCGCTCGCCTCCTGATTATTGGTGTGGTGCACAACACACCGATAATCAAGACTCTACTAGATACGGTCTGTAGACACTTTCCGAGGATTAATCGCTCGATACCACTTTTGTCACGACCCATTCGGGGCGTGAATCGTGCTACCGGGCACCCAAGTAGTCATACATCGAGTAATCGGAAATATAAACAAGACATGAAACAGCTTTATAAAATAAGACACGCTTTATGTGAACAAACGTCGCCTTTCGGCATATATATATAAACAAGGTTTAGCGCTTATATCCGATAATCGACATAAACATGACTACGCACTTAAGGAAAAATACAACTATGGCGGTGGTTCGCCATACCGCCGACCGATTACAAAAACTATCTACTGGGGAGATCATACCAAAGTAGAGCCTCGGAAGAGATGGAGCTCGACACCAACGTAGAGATCCTAAGGATGCGGATCTAGCACCGCTTGCCACTTACGGCAAAGATGAACGCAGCCCCCAAGGAGGTCAAGACAACAGTACCAAGTATGTGAAACTATAAAGAATCGAAATGAAATCAAAGTATTTAAAACCTTTTCACAAATACACCGATTCAATTGCACATAGTGCCACATCACAAACAACAACAAGAATAGGAAAAGAATGTACAGTCTATTCTAGGCGCGAATGATCAAGCAAGGCCAATCGCCTATAGTATCATTCTGCGTGCCTAGTCCTCGACTTCCGCCGCATAGTCACACACGGACGCATGAGGTATTCCGCATCGGGGCAGCTACCCCGGATCCGCCTAGGCTCCCGCAGCCGCATAGCCTCAAAAGACCGCATAGTCTCAACAGACCGCATAGGAATCCCCGCATCAGGCTAAACACCCGAATGATCAATCTCGAGCATACCGCTGTCCGCATAGTCTCACAGACCGCATAGGCGTATAGACCGCGATCAAGGCAAGCCCTGATAATAACGATCGGGTAGGTGATACAATAACAGTACAACGGACTTACCGGTTAGCAACGTAAGCACAGCAAGAATGACCCCCTTACACAGTATTTCAAGACACTAACCCAGGTAGCATCATAATATGTCTACTTATCACACAAATCTTACTACACTTAACATAAATCAATACAAGGCTTTTATAAACAAACAAGTAAACAGTTCCTTTTTATCTTTCTTAAGTTGTTATACCTAACTTCCCATAAAGCTAGTATAACTCTTAAGCTTTTGTTTTTAAAAACCAAATATTTATCTTCTGTTAAAAATGATTCAGTATTCTTTTGAAATGTTTTCAGTTCTTTGTTATTCAGGCTTAAGCCGTGAGGCATTGCCGTAAGTATTATTCAGGCTTAAGCCGTGAGGCATTGCCATAAGTATTATTCAGGCTTAAGTCAAAGACATTGCCGTAGTTATTATTCAGTTAACACATGTACGTCTACCGTACTATATATTGTAAAATATCATGCTTTAGGAAGAATCACATACCTTCTCAGCGAAAACCACCTGCCAAGTTGAATATGTCGCGCGCAGAGAGTCAGCCTATAATAGTCACAGACATCTATCAAGGACTACTCTGAAGGTCATTCTAAACAGAGGGTTCACAATTCTACGGAAAGTCGGGCAGCACTTCCCTACCCGGTGAGCTATATAAGTCTACTGTGAAAACAGTCCTATATAAGCATAGTTTAATTATTCTTCTTTTAAACCCTTCTACTGTGATAACAGTTCAATTCTTTCTCGCAATTCTTCAAGTATTTATACTTATTCTTATACTACTACGAAGTATTCTCTAATTCACAAGAGGTTAGGATTAGTTACCTCGTAAGCCCAATAATATCCTAGATAAAGTCACGCTTTGAGCAAGGTTTAGCTCCTAAGTTGTATGCGCCCAGAGCTCTAAGAAACCTTAGAAGTTCTTCACAACTTCTACAAAGGACTAAGGGATTCGGGCTAGGGTATTTTGGGCATTATAACAATACTAGAAGACAACTTTTCTACCAAGGGAGGTAGATTTCGGCCAGGCTAGGGGGTAGGCCTCGCCAAACTCACTCAAAGGGGAGGTGTTGGACGAAAGGCTAAGGAGAGGAGAGGATTTTAGACTTGGAAGATAACTTTGTGGATGAAGAACTCTTCATCTTTAAGGGGGTATTTATAGGTCAAGAAGTGGCCAACCAATGGCCAAGATTAAGACAAGTGCAAGGCAAGTGTAGGGTGAAGATTTACTCCACACAAATATCCTACCAACTCCTTGACTTGTGCACAAGGCACAAAAACGTGCACTTCTCCACTCAATTTCGTCCAATGGACGATTCAAGTCCATCAATGAGAGGGTGCCAAGTGTCGCCTCCCGTTGGTCCAAAATGTTTCGCCTCTCGAAAAAAAATCCAAAAATTAGTAATGGCATTGCCGAATTTTCCACGAAAGTGTGGAAACGTTCGTGGAAAAACGATTCTTTAGTGAGTTGTGCACAAAAAAACGCCCAAGGCTAACTTTAAGGCCAAACTTTTGCACGTATTCCTTACGCATATACTCTGGAAATACGGGTATAACAAATTGCCCGTAGTATCACCATGCCTAATCTCGGACTCCGTAGTCCGTGCAATCACATAGGCCCGCATAAGGTATATAACCCCGCATCGAGGGTAGCTACTCCTCGGCATCGTCCTGGACTCGTCGTCCGCATGGCCACATAGACCGCATGAGGTATAACCCCGCACACTAACCTGGAACTCCCGTAGCTCCGCATAGGCCCTTGGACCCGCATGAGGTATTCCTCGAATCAATCATGGTCCTGCATCGCTGAGTCTACCCCGCATCGGAGGGCAGCTTAACCCCCGGTAATATGTCAAGAGGTGAGTGATGCTACACTAACCTAACAGCTTATCGTTAAACAACATAAGCACAACAAGAATACTCTTTTTCACAAACGTTACAAGACACTAACACACATAGCATCATATCATGTCTATTTATCAAACCATCTTATTATTCTTTTCACAATTCAATATAAGTCCGTTATAAACACATAGGAAAACTGTTTCTTTTATCAATCTTAAGTGGTTATACTTAACTTCCCATAAGGCTAGTATAACTCTTAAGCTCGCTTAAAAACCAATTAGTTCTCTTCATTAAAAATGATTCAAGATTCTTTGAAATGCTTTGAGATCTTTATTATTCAAAGCTTAAGCCGTGAGGCATTCTTAGTAAGTGTTATTCAGGCTTAAGCGTGAGGCATTACCGTAAGTGTTATTCGTGCTTAAGTCAAAGACATTGCCGTAGTTATTATTCAGTTAACACGTACGCGTCCGCACTATATATATTGTAAAATATCATGCTTTAGGAAGAATCACATACCTTCTCAATGAAAACCACCGCTAAGTCAATATGTCGCGCAGAGTCACCTATAATAGTCACGGACATCTATCAAAGACTACTCAAGGTCATTCTAAACAGAGGTTCACAATTCTATGGAAAGTTGGGCAGCACTTCCTACAGGTGAGCTATATAAGTCTCATGTGAAAACAGTCTATGTAATCAGCTTTGATTATTCTTCTTTAAACCCTTCTACTGTGGTAACAGTTCAATTCTATTCGTGATATTCTTCTAAGTATTTAATACTTATTCTAATACTACTACGTATGTATTCTCTAATTCAAAGAGGGTTAGGATTAGTTACCTCAAGAAGCCCAATAATATCCTAGAAAAGTCGCACTGAGCAAGGTTTTGCTCTAAGTTGTATGCTCCAAGGAAACCTTAGAAGTTCTTCACAACTTCTACTAAGTACTAAGGTATTTGGGCTAGGGTATTTTGGGCATTATAACAATACAAGAAGGCAACTTTTCTACCAAGGGAGGGGGAGTAGATTTTGGCTAGGCTAGGGGGGGTATTCGGCCAAGGGCCTTCACAAGGGGAGGGGGAGGGGTTTGGACGAAAAGGCTACAAAGGGAGAGGAGAGGATTTTCAAGACTTGGAAAGATTTGTGGATGAAGAACTCTTCATCTCTAAGGGGGTATTTATAGGTCAAGAAGTGGCCAACCAATGGCCAAGATTAAGACAAGTGCAAGGCAAGTGTAGGGTGAAGATTTACTCCACACAAATATCCTACCAACTCCTTGACTTGTGCACAAGGCACAAAAAACGTGCCAATGCTCTCCAATTTCGTCCAATGGACGATTCAAGTCCACCCATTGGAGGGTGCCAAGTGTCGCCCTCCCGTTGGTCCAAAATGTTTCGTCTCTCGGAAAAATCCGCAAAAATTAGAAATGGCATAGCCGGAATTTACCCTACGAAAGCTGTGGAAACGTTTCGTCGGAAAACGATTCTTTTAGTGAGTTGTGCACAAATAAAAAACGTCCAAGGCTTATCTTTAAGGCTAGACTTTTGTACGTATTCCCACGCATACTACGGAAAACGGGTATAACATTCTCCCTTAGAAACATTCGTCGAATGTTCCTTCCCAAGACGCTTAACGATAAGATTCTTCATAACTTAAACGATTGCAAATGCCACACACGGCCACGTAACAACACTTGGCGTAAACGATAACGAAAATTTACAAGTAGGAAAGTGAACTACGGAGGTGTGGGGAATAGGTGAGGATACTTCGCCTCATGTCCTCCTCGGCTTCCGCCATCTCCTCCCGAGCTCGTTCGCCACAAGACTTTGTGGAAGCCACGCCCTTGGTCCGCAGACGCCTAACCCGACGATCGACTATCGCTATGGGAATCTCCTCATACGATAACCCTCGTCACTGGACATCGTCATCGGGTGTACCTCAGATGGATCCCCGATACATCTCCTCAAAGATAGATACGTGAAAACGGATGCCGCCTCCGGATCGGATGGCAGATCCAACTCATAGGCAACCTTGCCTACCTGCGGACAATCGAACGGCGATGTACCTTGGGCCGAGTTTCTTCTTCGAATCTCATCACACCTTCATGGGTGACACCTTTAGGAAAACCCAATCATGAACCTCGAACTCAAGATGCCGACGACGATGATCCGTGATACGACTTGCCGACTACGAGTGTCAATACGCTCTCGGATAAGCTTTCACTTATCCACTGCTGTACCAAATCTGGTCCCACTAGCCGCACTCGCCCACATCGAACCAACCTATAGGCGATCGCACTTCCTCCCATACAAGGCCTCATAAGGCGCCATCGAATCGGAGTGGTAGCTATTATTATACGCGAACTCAACTAGAGGCAAATGATCCTCCCAACTACCATCGGTCAATAACACAGCTCGCAGATATCCTCGCAGTGCGGATAGTGCGCTCTGCTGTCCGTCTGCGTGGATGAAATGCGACTCGGGCTCACTGCGTCCTAAACCCCTGAACGACCTCCAGTTAGCCATAAACCGGGCTCCTGCATCGATATGATCGAAGTAGGGACTCCATGCATCGACGATCTCTCGGATGTAAAGTCCGCATAATCCTCAGAAAAAGTCGCCCCGACGGAAGAAAGTGGGCTGATTTCACACCGCCGACGATAACCCATATAGAATCATGTCTCCTCCGAGTGCGAGGTAATCTGTGATGAAGTCCATGTTGATTACCTCCCACTTCCGGTCGGGATCTCAATCGTCAGAATAAACCACCGTGCCTGCGGTGCTCTACCTTCACCGCCGACAACACGGCATCGAGCTACGAACTCGCAACGCCCTCTTCAAGCCATCCCACCAATACACAGATCTAAGGTCGTGGTACATCTTGGTCGACCGGATGGATAGAGTAACGCTTGTACCGTGTGCTTCCCAAGAACTCATCGAAGTCCCGAAACCTCCGAACACACACCGCCTCAAACCTTAGCACCCCATCGTGCTACCTCAAAAGGACCCTTGCCCTCACGTAAGAGTCGTATCACGATATCGAATCAAAGCCGGATCCTCGAGCTGTTGCCTCTTCACCTCCTCAACGATGGAAGACTCGGCAACCTCACGAACTCTAACCCCATCGCTATCGTAATCAATCAAACGGACACCAAGGCTCGCTAATCGATGCAAATCACGAACCATGTCCCTCCTCTCTAGCCGCACATCCGATAGGCTCCCATCGACCTATGACTAAGAGCATCCGCCACAACATCGGCCTTCCCGGGTGGTACAGATATCAACATCGCAATCCTTAAGCAACTCTAACCACCGCCTCGCCGTAAGTTCAGCTCCTCCGGTGAAGATATACCGAGGCTCTTGTGGTCTGTAAAAATATCCACGTGAACCCCATACAAATAGTGCCTCAGATCTTCAAAGCGTAAATCACGCCAACTCCAAATCATGGGTGGGGTAGTTCCTCTCGTGTTTCTTGGTGTCGGGATGCATATGCTATAACCCCGCCATCTGCATCAACACACATCCCAACCCGATGCCCGACGCATCACAATACACGACATAACCATCCGACCTCCGGAAGAGTAAGAACGGGCGGTCGTCGATCTCTCTTTCAAGAATCGAAACCCCGCCACAAGCATCGCCCATCAAACTTGGCCGCCTTACGAGTCGATCTAGTCAATGGTGCGTAGATAGAAGCAAACTTCTCCACGAACCGATAATATCCTCGCAGGCCAGAAATGCGAACCTCTCGGAGTAGTAGGTCAGGCCAAGTCCCGATCGCCTCGATCTTGGCGTATCCACTCGAATGCCATCAACCCCGACAATATGCCCAAGAAACTCCATCAAGTCAACAAAACTCACATTTGGAAAACTTGGCGTACAATGCTGGTCTGGAGAATCACAAGACAGCCTCAAATGCTCGCGATGCTCTCGCTCTGGCGAGAATAAACCAAGATATCATCAATGAACACTATCACAAGCGTGTCCAAAATGGTTTGAACACTCGGTTCATCAAATCCATGAATACCGCCGAGCATTGGTCAACCCAAAAGACATGACCACGAACTCATAATGCCCGCAGGTCTGAATGCGATCCTAGGGACATCTACCTCTCTGACTCGCACCTGATGATAGCCCGATCGCAGATCAATCTTGGAGAAACATCTCGCACCCTGCAACTGGTCGAACAAATCATCCATCCCGGGAAGGGTATCCGTTCTTAATGGTCACCTTGTTCACCGCTGTAATCAACACACATGCGCATCGTCCCGCCCTTCTTTTACGAACAATACCGCGCTCCCGTGGAGAAACACTAGGCCCGATGAAGCCCTTCTCCAGAAATCCTCACCGGTCCTTCAACTCTCTCAACTCGGCAGTGTCATTCGTATGGCGGAATGGAAATAGGCGAGTATCCGCAACACATCTATACAAAACTCGATCTCCTCTCGTGAGGATACCGAGGTCATCCGAAACACGTCTGGGAACTCGTGACTATCGAATCGATCAAAATCTGGTACCGCAACTTCAAAGATCAAACACGAACGAGATGGTAGATATACCGCCTCGCATCTTCCTAGCCTTGAGGTAGGAAATAAACCTACCTCTCGGCGATACCGTGCTCCCCTCCCACTCAACAACCGGCTCCTCAAGAAACTGGAACCGTACTACTCTCTCTCTGCAGTCTACATTGGCGTAGCAAGAAGCTAGCCAATCCATCCCCATGATCACGTCGAAGTCAATCATCTCCAACTCTATCAAGTCGGCTAGGGTCCGATGACTATAAATGGTCACAGGACAAGCTCTATATACCCGCCGAGCTACCACCGAATCACCCACTGGCGTAGCTACCTCGAAAGGGTCTATGGACTCAGGCTCTATCCCTATCCTACTAGCAACAAGGGGAGATATATAGGACAGAGTAGAACCCGGATCTATCAAAGCATACACATCAAACCTAGAAACTGATAAAGTACCTGTGACGACATCAGGTGAGGCCTCCTGATCCTATCGGCTGGACAAAGCATAAATGCGGTTCTGAGGACCGCTAGGCGGGACGAGCCCGACCTGCCGCGACTTGTCGACCCATGAGTACCACGCCTCGGGGCGAGAATCGTAGGAGATGAAGAAGACCGCGAAAGAACTCGTGGTCGACCCTACCATCAAGATCGCCCTTGGTGGACAGCCTCGCATAGTGACTTCGCCGCTACTCAAACAAACTCCGTATCACAACTCGAAGTGGGATCTACGCATCGCGGCCTGGCGAGGAGGTGGTCGATCGCCGTAACTCTGCCGCTCTGGATGTTCAAGTCTTGGGGCCCCGGTCCGCCTCGAATATCTCCGGTGGCTGAGGGCGGTGCGAGGAGTGCTCTGGTGCTGTGGTGCAAATCCAGGCCGAGGCCGCCACCACGATAGCCACCAAACGACCTGCCGCCTGGTCTTCTGCTGCCGCTGTCAACCGGCGATCTCTACGCCTCACATCCAAGAGCATGAGCTCGCATGCGGGTAATGTCCATACCCGGTGAAGAGAAACACCCGCATGACTTCGGCCATATAATCATCTAGCCCGGTGACGTAGCGGTGCACCCTATCCTCCATATCTGCTACCAACGTTGGGACATATCGAGCCAATGAATCAAACTCGACATTGTACTCCCTGACAGTGCGTCCTCTCTGCCTCAGCAGTAAAAATCTATCAGCCCGCGCCCTCATCATCTGTGGAGGCAAGAAGTGGGTGAGGAAAGCCTCTGAGAACTCATCCCAAGTAGCTGGGGATGCGTGCTCTCCCCGGGATAACTCCCATGAATCAAACCAATCATCGCGGTATCACGCGGCCGATGCGAACCGAAGGTCACAGACTACTGCCTTGCCGCTTCTCGGGCGGGTTGCCTTACGTGGAGGCATAATCATTAGGAAAGGAATACGTTAGAGGTCCAACCTATAACACGGCTCTAAAGCACGATCTCGTAATGAGAAGAATGGAAACCAATCCTAAATATCCTATAGCCTCACGATTATTGGTGTGGTGCACAACACACCGATAATCAAGACTACTACTAGATACGTCAGACACTTTCCGAGGATTAATCGCTCCGATACCACTTTTGTCACGACCGTTCGGGGCGTGGATCGTGCCTTACCGGGCACCCAAGTAGTCATACATCGAGTAATCGGCGGAAATATAAAGCAAGACATGAAACAGCTTTATAAAATAAGACACGCTTTATGTGAGAAAACATCGCCTTTCTAAGTATATATATAAACATGGTTTAGCGATTACATCCGACAATCGCATAACATGACTACCTCTAAGAAATATACAACTATGGCGGACAGGGCCCGCCATACCGATCGTACAAAACTATCTACAACAGGGAGATCATACCCAAAAGTAGAGCCTCGGAAAAGATGGAGCTCCGACACCAACGTAGAGATCCTAAGAATGTGGATCTAGCACTTTGCCGCTTACTGCGGCATGAACGCAGCCCAGAAGAGGTCGATACAGTACTAAGTATATGAAGCGTAAAATACTTAAATGAAACATATCATTTTAAAAGCAGTTTTGCAAGTATGTATGAAACAACCAGGAACGCATAGTGCCACATCACAAACAAGAGCGAATAGGTAAATCGCGAATAGTCTTTTCTAGGCTGCGAATGATCAAGCAGGCCAATTGCGTAGTATCACCATGCAAGCCTAATCTCGACTCGTAGTCCGCATAGGCCAATCACATAGGCCCGCATAGTATATAACCGCGTCGAGGTAGCTACTCCTCGGCATCGCCTGGACTCGTAGTCCACATGGCCACATAGACCGCATGAGGTATAACCCGCACACTAACTCGGAACTCCGTAGCTCGCATAGGTCCCTTGGACCCGCATGAGGTATTCTCGAATCATGGTCCTGCATCGCCGAGTCTACCGCGACGGAGGCGACAACCTGTAATATGTCAAGAGGTGAGTGATGTTACACTAACCTAACAAATTATCGTTAAACAACATAAGCACAACAAGAATACTCTTTTACACAAACGTTACAAGACACTAACACACATAGCATCATATCATGTCTACTTATCAAACCATCTTATTATTCTTTTCACAATTTAATATAAGTCATTATAAACACATAGGCAAATGTTTCTTTTATCAATCTTAAGTGGTTATACTTAACTTCCCATAAAGCTAGTATAACTCTTAAGCTCGTTTAAAAACCAATTAGTTCTCTTCGTTAAAAATGATTCATATTCTTTTGAAATGCTTTCGATCTTTATTATTCGGGCTTAAGCGTGAGGCATTCAGTAAGTGTTATTCGTGCTTAAGCGTGAGGCATTGCCGTAAGTGTTATTCAGCTTAAGTCAAAGACATTGCCGTAGTTATTATTCGATTAACACGTACGCCTCACCGCATATATATATTGTAAAATATCATGCTTTAGGAAGAATCACATACCTTCTCGTGAAAACCACCGCCAGTTGAATATGTCGCTACAGAGAGTCACTATAATAGTCACAGACATCTATCAAAGACTACTCAAGGTCATTCTAAACAGAGGGTTCATAATTCTATGGAAAGTTGGGCAGCACTTCCTACGGTGAGCTATATAAGTTCATTGAAAAAAAGTCCTATGTAAGTACAGTTTGATTATTCTTCTTTTAAACCCTTCTACTGTGGTAACAGTTCAATTCTATTCTGTGATATTCTTCTAAGTATTTAATACTTATTCTAATACTACTACAGTATGTATTCCTTAATTCAAAAGAGGGTTAGGATTAGTTACCTCAGTAAGCCCAATAATATCCTAGAAAAAGTCGCGCCTGAGCAAGGTTTTGCTCCTAAGTTGTATGCTCCAAGGAAACCTTAGAAGTTCTTCACAACTTCTACTAAGTACTAAGGTATTTGGGCTAGGGTATTTTGGGCATTATAACAATACAAGAAGGCAACTTTTCTACCAAGGGAGGGGGAGTAGATTTTGGCTAGGCTAGGGGGGGTATTCGGCCAAGGGCCTCACAAGGAGGAGGGTTTGGGCGAAAGGCTACAAAGGGAGGAGAGGATTTTCAAGACTTGGAAAGATTTGTGGATGAAGAACTCTTCATCTCTAAGGGGGTATTTATAGGTCAAGAAGTGGCCAACCAATGGCCAAGATTAAGACAAGTGCAAGGCAAGTGTAGGGTGAAGATTTACTCCACACAAATATCCTACCAACTCCTTGACTTGTGCACAAGGCACAAAAAACGTGCCAATGCTCTCCATTTCGTCCAATGGGCGATTCAAGTCCACCATTGGAGGTGCCAAGTGTCGCCCTCCCGTTGGTCCAAAATGTTTCGTCTCTCGGAAAAATCCGCAAAAATTAGAAATGGCATAGCCGGAATTTACCCTACGAAAGTTGTGGAAACGTTTCGTCGGAAAACGATTCTTTTAGTGAGTTGTGCACAAATAAAAAACGTCCAAGGCTTATCTTTAAGGCTAGACTTTTGTACGTATTCCCTTACGTACATACTCTGGAAAAACGGGGTATAACAACGTGTAAATTATAACCATGTGTCGCGCCCGTGGCATCCCACCTCACTGTCGGCGTACACATACACAACACATATATATATATATCCTACCCGTGGAATCCCACATCACTGCCGACAACTATAAGTGTAAAATATAACCATGTGTCGCGCCCGTGGCATCCCACTCACCGTCGATACATACACAACACATATATATATATATATCCTACCCGTTGAATCCCACATCACTGCCGACAACTATAAGTGTAAAATATAACCATGTGTCGCGCCCGTGGCATCCCACCTCACCGGGCATACATACACAAAATATATCTATATATATATATATATATATATATATATATATATATATATATATATATAACGCGGCCGCATGCCCCGGAATCCCACATCGTATAAGCATGGCCATAACGTGCCCTCGGCATCCCTCATCGTAGGTGCAGGTCTTCATGGGGAGCTAGCCCATGGAGTAAAATATAACATGGTCGCATGCCCCGGAATCCCACATCGTATAAGCATGGCCATGGAGTAATAAAACGCGGGCATCTAACGCGTCCGGCCGCATGCCGGCATCCCTCATCGTATAAGCATGGCCAAGATCAATCACAATGGAAGCATACCCGTGGAATCCCCCGTCACTGCCGGTACGTCCGATAAAATGTCCGGGCATCTAACCCGCATCCTGGTCACATGCCCCGGAATCCCACATCGTATAAGCATGTCCAAGGATCAATCATGATGGAAGCATACCCGTGGAATCCCACATCACTGACGGTACGTCCAAGTAAACTTATAACAAGACAGCTGGCCCTCCAACTGAGAGTCACGACAACGTAACATATAATACTTGCACTTAAAGCTATCACAAGCAAATACAGGCAAGTTCATTAAACCCTTTAGACTTCCATTTTTATAAACTCATGGCACCTTCGTTTTACACATCAAAATCCGGGAATTTAACCCCAAGATACTATCACCCGTAGTATCCAGGCTTGTGTACATTTCACATAAGTCACGATACTTTTAGAAATACATGTCTCGGCTTCTAAATCAAGTGACCCATACTTTAAAGCTTTTAAGCAAGTGATACCTTTAAATCACATTGCCCTTCCTTAATTCAAGTTAATTCTTTGATTACTTTATTAGAGAAAACCATTCTCTTAACCTTCCATAAAGCCGTTATAACCAACTTCCCATAAAGCCGTTATAACCCTTTATGGTTTTAGACAAACTCATTCCTTTTATAACCAAGAGACTTATACCTTTTTGAAACCAAGTATTATATGCTTTCAAATCAATTCTCTTAACTTTCAAATTACAATTAGTCTCTTAACCTTTAGAAATCAAGTGACTCCTTTTATTATAAAACCTTAGGCAATTGATTCCTTAAAATCAAGTAATTTATCTTTCCATAAAGCAAATATAACCAACTTCCCATAAAGTCGTTATATTCACTTTATACCTTAGCCAAAATATAATTTCCTATCCAAGGGACTTATACGTTTAAAACGGAACAAGTATCACATACTTTAAGACTCTTCAAGTCCCTTAACTTAATAAAACTTAAGACATCCTTTATTCTTTCAAAGAAGTGAGTTAATCTCCTAACTCACCCGACTTGGCTATTCATAAAACTAGTAAAGGATATCAAGGTGTGGTACGTCTACCGTACTACATGCGTGCAACAAGTCATGCTCAAAAGATAGGAAAAGTTCTACATAGAGTAAATCACACAACTACCTCTTAACTTCTAAGAGTAGAAGGAAACATGAAATGATACCACCGGTATATTCCATACATAGAATCATGCCAAAGGAAGGAAGAGGTTCACATACCTCGCGACGATTATCGACAAGTAGCAAAATGCTCCAAAGTACTTCAACCTTGATAGCTATTCCATCCTTCAAGTAGGATACGCTATACTTAGTACTTCAACCTATAATGGTCACAATACGTCCATTAACCTCTTACTTCAAACGTAGAATATTCTAAGTGCTATGTCACTAAATTCTACGGAAAATAGGACAACACCTACTTTGTTTCTACTCACTTTGCCACCTTTTTCAAGGCCGAATACAATAACCAAACACGCCACATTTAAGGCCCAAACAATGAAATCATCAATAGGGGATTACACGCCTACTAGACGTGTAAAATTCCGCCCCACAATAGATATCAAATTAATACAACTTACTAGGCCAATTCGGCTAACTTGAAGTACTACAACATCAATTCTTATCCAATTTCCATTTCAATCCAAGTTGTTAGCATAACATGATATCAAGTCGCAACCGATTATAACTACTATAATCTTCAAGTAATTAACATGCGACAATTCTAATAGACGACCAAAATGTAATCCAACTTCACAAGGCTTAAATGACATTTCGGATTTTAGCTACAATCAATCCATAATACTTATAAACTTCAACACATAACTTCATGCTAGCTATATGCCAAGCTAACAACAATATATATAATCTTGGAACACTTTTAAGAGACAAGATTATACATCAACGAATCTTAATCCAACTCCAAATCCGAAGTCGCTCCTTAGCAACTTAGAGACTCTTCGAGACACTTCAATCCGCTACTTGAGACCCTTAGAACAACACCAACCACTTTCCTTCAAATTTCCAATCCAAAACCTAGAAAGCAACTAGGTTTTCACTTTGCGACTATCCCGAAAACTATCTTTTTCCGAGATTTTTCTATTGAGATATGCTTACAATACACTTAGGAACCTTGGTTTAAAGTGTGGAGCTTAAAGAACAAGAAACAAATTTTTTTTTCTTTCCACAAGCCATGAACCCGAGAGCAAGCTTGGAGTTCTTCAAATTTTTGTGAAAATTTTCTAAGTGTTGGACTCTCTCTTGCTACTAGTAGTATTATATAGGGACATGGAGGTTCAAGATGTAAACAAATGGGTGGTTTGGATGAAGTCTCTCTTAAATATCAAGCTTGTGGTCCCATTGACCAAGTCAATTATGTCAAGCCTTACTACTTGCAAGACTTGTCTTCCTAACAAGGGTCAAATGACCCTTGTGCCCAAATATTTCGTCCAAGACATCAATAAGGGGGTGACACGTGTCGCCTCCCATTAAATCAATATTACGTTTTCCGACAATTTCATAATTCCGATAATTTTTTAGAAGTCTCAAATCTTAACACTTGTGAGTTCTTACGTACGTTCTTAAAACATGTCCTGTAAATACGGGGTGTAACATTCTTCCCCCCTTAGAAACATTCGTCCCCGAATGTTCTTTCGGAGTCAAACTTATAATTAGCGACATAGTTTCCTTTCACAACCCCTACATACCAACAATTCCACACATGTCCCTAATACCTCGCACACGCATATCTGTCCATCATAAGCCCAAAAGAGATTATCTTTTCGTACTTCCCACTCTTTCTAACATATACATAGTCTCAATATAATCTGTTCCTGACACTTACACATACCACAACTTTATCATGCATACAAGTTTCTAAAGGGCCAAAGACATACCTGAAATCATATAGGCGGTTCAAAGAACCGCTAAAACTGGGAACTTCCACCACGACCTCTGTCACGGCCTGCCGGTGCATAAATATCCTGCCTAGCTATAGAAGGCAAAGAACCCATCGATCCGATGGATGCGCTTATCCCAGTTCCACCTCTGGTCAGACAGTCTCTCACGAAATGGCCCTGCTGGCCGCAAGCATAACAAACTGTTGAAGTAGTACGACACTCTCCAAAATGGAATCTACTACAGTGACCACACCGGGGCAAAAGTGGTTTCCCCTGGCTACTATGCTTGGGCATCTGTGAACCTGTAGCCCTGGAGCCCTGACCTGCTCCTGAATATCCCCGGCGACCAAACCTCCGGCCAGAAGACCGGGAAGGAGCACTCTGTGCCGGCTGAGATGTAGACCTAGTCTGCTGTTGAGGTTGTCCGCCTCGAAAGTTACCCTGGAACTCTGCCGTCCTGGCCCTCTTGGGCTGGCCTGAGTCTAGCTGACCCTCTCTCTCTCTGTCCTCTATCCCCTGCGCATAAGCTTGCATCCTGGCAATATCCATACCGGGCTGAAGGGCCACTCCCAGGCATGCAGTAACCATATGACGGTCTAGCCCCATTACATAGCGGTGAACTCTGTCCGCCATATCAGCCACAATAGTGTGTGCATACCTGGCGAACGAGTCAAACTCAAGGTTGTATTCCCTGATGGTCCTCCCATTCTGCCTCAATGACAAGAACCTATCAACACGGGCTCTCCTCATTTCAGGAGGCAAAAAGTGATCAAGAAAGGCCTCCGTGAACTCATCCCAAAGCTGGACGAGCACACACCTCTCGGCAGCTCAAGACTCAAACCAGTTCAACGCAATATCGCGTAACCGGTAAGAAGCTAACACAACTGACTCTGTCTCCGAGGCCCTAAGCACCTGCATAGTCCGCTGTAGCTGCCGAACGAACTCTTGAGGATCATCCTCAGATCTCGAACCATAAAACTCGGGTGGACTACAACCCAGAAAATCCCGAATCCTCAAACTGTCGGCTCTAGGGTTAGCCACCTGCTTCTGTCGGCGCTGCCCTACCACTATGCTAGTCAATAGCCTGATCTGCTCTCCATAATCTCTAAACTCTACCCCTGGCTGCGGGACTGGAGGCTCGGGTACCGGAAACTCTGGAGCTACTGTCGCTCTCGGCTCCTCTAATACCGCCGGCGTGGCTGAGTTCGCCGATCCGCCTACTACCTCAGGCATAGTCTGTGCCCAAGTCCTGGTAACCCTCTGCGTACCACTAGCAGCTCCTGCTGCTGCCTTGCCCTTCTGGGCCCTGGTCGCCTTCCGTGGAGGCATAACTGTTACATAAGAAGGGGTCAGAGAGGATTCAACCTACTAGGACAGCTCTACTGCACGATCTCAAAGAGAGAAGAATGGAAACCAATCCTAAATGTCCTGCAGCCTCCTGATTATAGATGTGGTGCACAACACACCGATAATCAAGACTCTACTAGACACGGTCTGTAGACAATTTCCGAGGACTAACTGCTCTGATACCACTTTTGTCACGACCGACCGGGCTCGCGATCGTGCCCTACAGGCACCCTTACAGGTAAACATCAGAGATAATCAGCGGAACATATACGAAACTTATAAATAAATCAACAAAAGTAAAACAACAGGTTAGCCGATAGGGCTACCTTCCTGGACATACATATATACAACCGAAGCAGTTGCCTCCTTTCCTTTACAAACTGACCCACAATATGTGACTACAGACCTCTAAGAGTTTTAACATAACAACTGTGGCGGGACAGGGCTGTTATACCCCGTATTTCCAGAGTATGTACGTGAGGGCGTACGTATACAATTTGAGCCTTAAAGTAGGCATAGTTTCGAAATTTGTACACAAGTGCCGAAAAGAGTCGTTTTCCGACGAAACGTTTCCACAGCTTTCGTAGGGAAAATTCCGACTATGTCATTAATAATTTTTGCGGATTTTTCCGAGAGACGAAACATTTTGGACCAACGAGAGGGCGACACTTGTCACCCTCTAATTGGATCACTTGAGGCGTCCTCTTGGACGATTTGGCCTTGGCTTTTAGTCAAGGGTTAGGTAGGATATTTTGGTGGTAGATGGATAAGGTGTACTTGGCTTAATCTTAGCCTTACACTTGCCTAACACTTGGATGGATCTTTGCCATTGGTTGGCCTTTGCTTGACCTATAAATACCCCTCCATGTTGATGAACTTCTTCATCCAAAATTGCCTAAGTCTTGAAAAATCTTTCCCCCTCCCTCTTGCTTACTTTCGTCCGCCACACTACCCCCTTGAGAAACCTTGGCGAGAGGTCTACACCCCTAGCCTTGTTGTCTCGTATAAATACCCCCCTTTTGTGGTATAGAAATACTCTCCAAGTATTGTTATAATGCCCAAATACCTTGGCCCAAATACCTTGTAGAATTCCCAAGGTTACACTTTTACAAAAGCCCAGAAAATACTATTATACTTCCCTCAGTCACAAAAACGAAACCCTAAGTAAATCTTCACCCGTAGTTGAAGTTTTAAGTAGAAGTTGGTTAGAACTTCTAAGGGTTGGTTGGAGCGGGCGAGCGCTTGAGTAGGAGCTAAACCTTGCTCAGGATCGACATATAAACTCGGATAATTTTGGGCTTATCGAGGTAAACATTCTTAACCTTCTGTTGTAATTGGAAATTACATGTTGTAGGAGTATATAGTTAAGTATACTATATATAGAACTGAACATAGTTGTGCGACAATGTCTTTTGACTTAAGCCTGAATAATACTTACGGCAATGTCTTGCGACTTAAGCCTGAATTTAAAGAAGAGAACTGAACTGTAATTACATAGGACTGTATTACAGTAGACTTGTGTAACATTACTGTGTAGTAGAATTGTACACGTCCGGTCAGACGTGCAAACCCCCCCCCCCTGGTTGGCTTGGTAGCCACTCGATGGAGGAGGAGATTTACGCCATTGCGGGGAGTCTTTGCCGAATTTTCTGTAGAATATTCTACATTGAGATCTAGGATGTTAATAGGCGCCTTGTGGCCTCTATAGGTTGAAGTGCTACGTATGGCGTGATCTACTTGGCTTAAGGAGTAGCCGACGGTTTGAGGTACTTGGAGCGTTTTGCTATTAGTCGATAATCGTCGCGAGGTATGTGAACCTCTTCCTATCTGTTCTAGCATGATATGTGTATAACTATGTAGTACGGTAGACGTACATGTGTTTAATGTATTTGATTGGTTTGAAACATAAAGTGTTATAACGGCTTTATGGGTAGTTGGTTATAACAGCTTTATGTAGGTAAGAAAATGCTTTGTGGTTTCAAAGGGTAACTGATTTGACTTATAACGGATTTGATGTGTAGTAATAAAGAACTTGAAGTGTTTCAAAAAAGACCTTTTTGAAAGAAGAGTAATACTTGGCTTTGAAAACATAAGAGTTGTACTAGCTTTATGGGAAGTTAGGTATAACGTCTTAAGAGTGATAAAAATAATGTTTTACTGATTTCGGAAATCAGAATGAGTATCGACAAACCACTGCAGCGTTAATAAAGGAAAATGTATTGAATAATGAAGTATGGTATTAAAACCAGTAGAAACTTCCATCTGCATAGAAGCTAAGATAAGACAAAATGATATTACATTTCCTAGATCATGGCTGCTTAATAAGATTAATTATAAACAAGAATAACCTACTCACATATAAGACATATGTTTCTCAAAACGTTTAAAGGAGAATTATGTTTTAAAGGATTTAAACTATGAACTACGAAACCTTTTCTAAAATGAGAAACTTGAGCTTTTGAAATTAGGCAAACTTGAACGTTTGGAAAATAAGGTTGTTACTTGATTTTACAAAGGAAAGCATTTTGGTTTACTTAACAATGTTAGTCACTCTATTTTTATACTACGGTATCGGTGACCTTCGTAAAAGAAATGGATCTTTAAAAGGAATTTAACGTACGTAATACTTTAGGGTTAAAATCCGGACTTTGACATAAAATGAAAGTACCTTGATTTGTGTATAACTTGCCTATGCTTTTGTTATGAAACTTGACCATGTTACGTGTGATAGCCTTGTTGTGCAAGTATTGTGTTCTACTCAACTACCGGCTCATCCGAATGTATTTCACTTGATTACCGTTCATCCGAATGTATTTCACTTGATTACGGTTCATCCGAATGTATTTCACTTGATTACCGGTTCATCCGGAATGTATTTCACTTGACTACCGGCTCATCCGGAATGTATTTCACTTGACTACGGTTCATCCGGAATGTATTCCACACGCTTTCTATATTGGGTCCATAAGATGGGCGAGACCATATACGTAGCACATGATTTGTACCTAGATCGCGGTGAGGAAGAAGTTCCACGGGCATGAGGATGACTTTGAGGCGTGAGTCCCGACTTGACATGATCGCTTATGTTGTGAATCGTAGTTTGGTTATCATACATGTCTCCCGCTTTATATAGACTATTATGATTTCATTTACGTGATTTTTCTGCTTTCACATACTTGGTACCTGTTATCGACCTCCTTGGGGTGCGTTCACGCCGCAGTAAAGGTACATCGACCGCCGATCCCCGCTTATAGGATCACATTTCGCGTGTTGGGAAGCTCCGTTCCTTCGAGGCTTATCTTTTGGTATGTTACCACAGTCCGTAGATTCTTATACATTCAGGGTATGGCGGGGCCCCGTCCGCCATAGTTGTTGTCACTTCTAGAGGTCCGTAGTGCTTGTTGTGGCGTAGTCCGTAAAAAGGATAATCGTTCGGTATTTATGTATATATCGAAGGCAATCGCTTTGGTTGGCTGTTTACTTATCATGTCTCTTAATTCATGTTCATGTTTTTATTTCCGCTGATTTTCTCTGATGTTGTATCACTAGGGTGCCCGGGGTAAGGCACCAGTCACGGGCCCGGGTTCGGGTCCTGACAAGGGCCCCGCCATACCCCTGAATATACATGAATCTACAACCTCAGGGAAAACCGTACCAAGAGATAAGCCTCCGGAGCAAATGGAGCTTTTTCCAAAAAACTGAACCGAGATCCTAAGAGCAAGGATCACCAACCTGGGTACCTAAAACCTGCGGGCATGAACGCAGCCCCCCGAAGGGGGTCAGTACAACAGGTACCGAATATGGAACAGAAATAACGTCAAGATGTGGATCATAAGCGTACAAAAGAATGACAGGGACAAATATACAGAGTACATACCAGATCCTGCCATGTCATTACCACTTATGAACTTAATCGTACCTTATTATCTTTTCCCATTTTCAATAGAAGTTATAGTCACATTCTTATGTACATGATTAGGAAAATCATTAAGTTCATTACCGTATAACTTACTTATCTTTCATAAGTATAATTCGGCCCTTTAAGGAGGGGCGCCTATACTACCCGGCCTAATCTGGGACGCGATCAAGTCACACAAATATCAAAGCGTGCCCGTGGAATCCCCCATCACTCCCGACAGCTATACGTGTAAATTATAACCACTTGTCGCGCCCGTGGCATCCCACCTCACTGTCGGCGTACACATACACAACACATATATATATATCCTGCCCGTGGAATCCCACATCACTGCCGACAACTATAAGTGTAAAATATAACCATGTGTCCATATACCGTGGTTCGGCCTGGACCGCGGTCGAGTCTCAGCGCCATGGCCGAGGCCGGCCGCGCGCCGCGGGTGACGCGCCGAAAGTCGTGGCGCGGCTCGAAATCTTGAGGGGTCGCTGAAGTTTCAGCGCCGCGGCGCCGGGAAGCAGGGCGCTAAAAGATCAGGGTCCGCAGGAGCCGCGCGCCAAAGGGAAATTTGGGCGGAAAAACTTAGAAAGTCTGATTTTTGTTTTAAAAAAGGCCATGGGAGGGTGACAAGTGTCCCCCCCCATCTGATTTCTGCTACATGCATTATATTGACCAAGACTTGGTCATTCTTCCCATCTTTCATCTTCACACTCTCTCTCCCTCTCTCTAAAATCTGCTCCTTCTCTAAGAAAACCCAAGAAAAATCTGAAAGTAAGAGCAAGAAAAGGAAGCTTGTAGCTAGCTTGTTGGCATTGTTGTGGTGGTGTTCTTGGCAAGGACGCTAGCAATAGTTGGAATAAGTTTTGGCTAAAACTTTAAGGTAACATTTCTTCCTTTAGAATTAGTTCTAAGTGTTGCATGTTTAGAAGAAAGAACTTGTGGTAGTAAATAATGCTTCTAGAATCTTTGCATGTTAGAAATGTGGTTTGGGTATGAAAGAAATGGCTAAGAAGTGATTATGAGCATGTTGTAGCCTAAAAACTACCTTAGAAGTGATAAGTGAATTGTTGTAACTAGTGGGGCAGAATTTTACACACCCAAGTATGGATGTGTAATCCCCTTTAAAATGTTGGATTGTTGAGCCTTAATTGTGGTGTTTGGATGATAAATTCGGCCTTGAGAAAAGGTGGCAAAGTGAGTAGAAACAAGGGAAATGCTGCCCAATTTTCCATAGAATTTAGTGACTTAGAACTTGGATTGTTCTACTTTGAGATTAGAGGTTAACAAGCGTATCATGATTATTTTAGGTTGACATACTACGTGCGGTAAATTGGACTTAGCTTGTGGATTAACCGAAGAGGTATGTGGAGCTTTCCTATCTCTTGAGCATGATTAGTTGTACCTATGTAGTACGGTAGACGTACAAGATTTGAAAATCTTCGTTTGTTATAAGCATTTGATACTTGCTTCGTTTTAACAGAAAAGTATAAAAATCCCTTGGACTTAAGGGAATGTGTTTTACTATTGTTAACTCTAATATAACGGCTTTATGGGGAGTTGGTTATATTAGTTGGTGAAAGTTTAATGGAGAAAGGTTTTGATGTTTTGAACTTGTGGAAGGAAAATGGTTTTAAGGCATGAATTGCCTAAGGTTTTACAAGAAATGAAGTCACTTAATTTAGAAGCTTGAGATAGTTTTAAAAGGGAAATGTGACTTGTTTTGAAAAGAAACCGTAACTTGATACTATGGTGATTAGTATCTTGGAATTTTTGGTATAAAAAGAGTTATTCCTTAAAAGGTTAGAGGTACATGATACTTGGGTTAAATTCCCGGATTTTTATTAAAAGACATGATCGTGCCTTAGGTATACTAAAATGAGAGGATGTATTAATACTATTAATAAGAAGTTAGGTGATTCTTAACTTGCGTAAGTTATGATAGGCCGGTAGTGCTTATGTTATGATATGATAGGCCGGTAGTGCTTGTGTTGATATGATAGGCCGGTAGTGCTTATGTTATGTATGATAGCCGGATGAGCTATGTTATATATATATTGTTACGGGTAAACCCCGGGTTATTGTTTATGCCATGGATTTGCTACCCATGATGCGAGTGCGGCGCTTGTACTCATGCGGATCTGGACCATAGGATCCATGCGGGTGAAATAGTCCCATGCGAGTACGCGATGGTACTCATGCGGATCCACAGGATCCATGCGGGTGAAATAGTCCCATGCGGGTGAAATAGTCCTATGACGAGGCGGATGACCTCATGCGGGTCCACAGGACCCATGCGGGTGAAATAGTCCCAGGAGTAGGATTGCTCGATGATACTACGGGCGAGGTACCCTGTTTTGATCGTGAGCCTCCTATTTTTATGCTATAAAACTTATACTTATTACTCTCATTGTTAGTAAGGCACAGTGCAACATAAAATTGATTTTATCTATAACTTCAGTATATTTTTGGACTTATGATATTACTACAGTATTTTCCAGTTTTACATACTTGGTACGTTGTGTACTGACCCCCTTCCTCGGGGGCTGCGTTCATGCCGCAGGTAAGGGAAAGCTGGTGGTAGATCCTCATTCATAGGATCTTTACTCAGGTGTCAGGAGCTCCATTTCTTCGGAGGCTCGACTTTTGGTATGGTTCTCCCTGGTGTTGTTGCTGTTTTGTACATTCAGGGGCATGACGGGGCCCTGTCCCGTCATAGTGTTACTCATTCTTAGAGGCCTGTAGTCTTGTCAGAACTTGGTTCGTTTAAGGATGTAACTGTTCGGTTTTTATGTACTTTTGGGTTAGCCATTTTGGGCTAGACTATTCTATATCTTATGGTTGTTTATCTTGAGTTTATATTCACGTTTTCTACGATGTTGTGTCACTAGGGTGCCCGGTTAAGGCAGGTCACGGATCCGGTTGGTCGTGACAAAAGTGGTATCGAGCGATTAATCCTCGGAAAGAGTCTGAGCCGTATCTAGTAGAGTCGTGATTATCGGTGTGTTGTGCACATCTATAATCGGAGGTGCAGGATATTTAGGATTGGTTCCTTCTTTTACTCTAAGATCGTGCAATAGAGGTGTTATAGGTTGAATTTCCTCGGCGTATTTTCTGTATCGATTATGTCTCGCAGTGCAACCGCAGCCAGAAGGGCAAGCGATGAGAACTACGGTAGGGCACCGAGGTCACGAGGCACGAGCCGGTCGCACGAGCGAGGTATTTGGACGGCGAGTTCTCTGACGTCGCGGCCCAGCGAGTCGGCGGCGGCGGCAACTGCGAGACGCGATACGAGCTGATCCGGCCGAGGCGGAGGATATGGGCTACAAGGAGATAGCGATTCTGCGCGAGATCGTGGCGAGCGGGAGATAGGTTGGAGACGGCGATTCGCAGACTGTAGTTCGGACAGCTGCTAGCTCGAGGCGAGGACTTTTGAGTTGTAACCCACGAGTTTCTGGTGAGACACGAGATGATCTCGAGTTTATCCGGCGATTCTGGCCGGATCATGGCGGTGTCGGGGCTTGCCGAGATCGGTGGTCTTGAGTTCGCATCGGCTGCGGGATCTGGCGATTGGGTACGATTGTGGAAGCGTCCCGGAGGCGCTTCGGCCGTTTGGGGCGAGTTCTCGAGAGGCATTCCTTAGCCATTTCTTGCCTCCGCGAATGAGAGGGCTCGGGCGATAGATTTTTGGCCCGAGAGCGAGAATGGGCGGGCGGTCGGAATACAACGTGGAGTTTGATTCATTGGCTAGGTATGTGCCGCATTGGTAGAACATGGAGGGCGGTGCACCGCTATGTCACAGACTTCGATGATCACTTGGCGAGTTGCTCGGGGTGGCTCTCGGCCGGGCATGGACATTGCCCGCATGCGCACATGCTCGGGTGTGAGAGCGGTAAGCGGATCGGCAGTATCAGCGGAAGAGGGCGAGACAGCGAGGTCCTCTGGTAGTTTTAGGGTAGCAACCCCAAGAAAACAGATTTGCACCTGGCCCGGTCGAGCGCTCCTCCACATCTTGGGGCGTCTGAGTATTCGGGAAGCGGAGCGGGGTTCGAGGCCGGGTTTCAGAGGACGAGTTCGATCGGATGAGGCCACCTATGCCTCGGTGTGGTCGATGTGGTGATTGCCATTATGGGGTGTCGTGTTCCTCCGGGAGCTTGTTATTCTTGCGGCGGCAGGCCGTTTGAGAGAGATTGTCCGTCGGTGGCGGGAATATGATGGCTCGGCGGCGGTCGATGGGTCTTCATCGTCGATGGCGATCGCCCGGAGGCGGTGTTCCGCAGACGAGCCGCGGCGGTCGTGGTAGAGTTCGATTCAGCGGTCCTCGAGCGCATTTATGCTATGTCGGCCGCCAGACCGGAGGCGTCACCGATGTCGTCAGGTACATTGTTGGTTTCTTCTTTGTGATGTTTATGCTTTGATAGATCCAGGTTCTACCTTGTCCTATATATCTCCTCATATTGTTGGTAGAATAGGGATAGAGCCCGAGTCCATAGAATCCTTTGAGGTGGCTACGCCGGTCGGTGCTTCGGTGTTAGCTGAGCGGGTATATAAGGCTTGCCCAGTGACTATAGATGGTCGTCGGGCCTTAGTGACTTGATAGAGTTGGATATGACAGACTTGATGTGATTATGGGTATGGATTGGCTAGCGTCTTGCTATGCCAATGTGGACAGAGAGAGGTTAGTTCGGTTCGGTTTCTGGGAGCCGGTTATGAGTGGAAGGGAATCCGCATCGCCAGGGTAGGTTTATTTCTTACCTCAAGGCTAGGAAGATGGTACGGAAAGGGTATATTTACCATTTGGTTCGGGTATTAAATCACGGTGAGTGCGGACCTTGATCGATTCCGGTGGTTAGAGAGTTTCCAGACGTTTTCCCAGACGAGCTTCCGGGTATCCCTCCTGAGAGGGAGATTGAGTTTTGCATCGATTTGGCACCAGACACTCGACCGATATCTATTCCGCCATACAGAATGGCACCTGCCGAGTTGAGGGAACTGAAAGACCAGCTGAAGGACTTGCTAGAAAAAGGCTTTATTAGGCCTAGTGTTTCTCCCGGGAGCGCGGTGTTGTTTGTAAAGAAGAAAGATGGGGCGTTGCGTATGTGTATTGATTCTGACGGTGAATAAGGTAACCATCAAAAATAGATATCCTCCCGGGATTGATGATTTGTTTGACGATTGCGGTGCGAGATGTTTTTCAAGATCGACTGCGATCCGGTTATCATCAGTGCGAGTTAGAGAGCGGATATCCCGAAGACCGCATTCAGGACCCGGTATGGGCACTATGAGTTCAGGGTAATGTCTTTTGGGTTGACCAACGCTCCAGCGGTATTCATGGACTTGATGAATAGGGTGTTCAGGCCATTCCTGGATATGTTCGTTATAGTTTTCATCGATGATATCTTGGTGTATTCGCGCACAGAGCAGGAGCATACAGATCATTTGAGGCGATCTTTGAGAGTCCTCGAGGGCCGGCGATTGTATGCCAAGTTCTCGAAATGCGAGTTTTGGTGGCTTGATGGCTTTCTTAGGACATGTTATCGGGCCGATGGTATTCGGGTTGTCTGAAAGATTGAGGCGATCAAGACTTGGCCTAGACCAGCTGCAAGCAGTGCGCAGCTTTTTGGGCCTTGCAGGTTATTATCGGAGGTTTGTGGAGAAGTTTGCTTCTATTTCAGCACCTTTGACTAAGCTGACTCAGAAGGCAGCTATGTTCCGGTGGACGGATACTTGTGAGGAAAGTTTTCAGTTGCTAAAGGAGAAGTTGACGACCGCCCCCGTTCTTACTCTTCCAGAGGGTTTAGATGGATATGTGGTTTATTGTGACGCGTCGGTGTCGGACTTGGAGTGCGTCTTGATGCGGCCACGGCAAGGTTATAGCTTATGCATCTCGGCGACTTAGGAAGCATGAGAAGAACTATCCCACACATGACTTGGAGTTAAGCGGCGATGATTCGTGCCTTGAAGATGGAGGCATTATTTATATGGAGTTCATGTGGACATTTACACAGACCACAAGAGTCTCCAGTACATCTTCAGCCAGAGGGAGCTGAACTTACGGCAGAGACGGTGGTTGGAGCTACTTAAGGATTACGATGTTGATATTCTGTACCACCCAGGGAAAGCCAATGTAGTGGCAGATGCCCTTAGTCGCGGTCGATGGGTAGTCTATCGATGTTGAGCGAGAAAAGGGATATGGTCAGAGCTACACGATTAGCAAGCCTTGGGGTTCGTTTGGTTGATTCCGTTAGTGCGGAATTGGTTCGAGGTCGAGTCTTCCATCGTCGAGGAGGTGAAGAGGCGGCGATATGAGGATCCGATTTTGATGCGATGCAGAGATGCAGCTCTCGGGAAGAGAAGAGTCTATTTGAGGTAGCCGGATGGGGTGCTAAGATTCGAGGCGGTTGTGTGTTCCCGATGTAGCAGGACTTCGTCGGCCAGATTCAGGGAGGCACCGCGGTGCTCGTTATTCGATTCATCCGGGTCGACTAAGATGTACCATGACCTCAGTGCATGTATTGGTGGGATGGT
Source organism: Przewalskia tangutica (assembly GCA_029844215.1). Taxonomy (NCBI): domain Eukaryota; kingdom Viridiplantae; phylum Streptophyta; class Magnoliopsida; order Solanales; family Solanaceae; genus Przewalskia; species Przewalskia tangutica. Next base: position 39,025,954 of record CM056725.1, on the reverse strand, counting down.
TTGAAGAGGGGCGTTGCGGTTTTGTTGCCCGGTGTCCTAATTGTCGTGAGTTAAGGTTGAGCACGAAGCGGTGGGCTATTACAGTATTGATATTCGATGTGGAAGTGGGAGGTGGTCAACATGGACTTTATTACGGGGTTACCTCGCACCCGGAGGAGACATGATTCCATTTGGGTTATTGTTGTGGTGTGACGAAATCAGCCCACTTTCTTCGATCGGGCAGCGTTTTGCCGAGGACTATGCCAGGTTATATATTAGAGAGATTGTGAGATTGCACGAGTCGGTGTCGATTATATCGAGATAGAGAGCCAGTTCACGGCTAACCTGGAGGTCCTTCGAAGGATTAGGGACAGTGAGTCTCAAGACGGCGTTTCATCCTCGGACGGACGGACAGGCGGCGCACTATCGAACACGAGGATATGTTGCGGGCTTGTGTTATTGATTTCGGGGGTAGCTGGGAGGATCATTTACCTCTTGTGGAGTTTGCTTATAACAACAGCTACCATTCTAGTGTTCAGATGGCGCCTTATGAGGCCTTATACGGGAGGAAGTGCAGGTCACCCATAGGTTGGTTTGAAGTGGGAGAAGTGCAGTTAATCGGGCCAGATTTGGTTGTGACGATGGATAAGGTGAAGCTTATCCAGGAGCGGTTATTGGCAGCCCAGAGTCGACAGAAATCATATGCAGATCATCGGCGTCGACACTTAGAGTTTGAGGTTAATGATTGGGTCTTTCTGAAAGTGTCACCCATGAAGGGTGTGATGAGATTTGGGAGGAAAGGGAAACTCAGCCCAAGGTACATTGGGCCGTATCAGATTGTCCGAAGAGTGGGCAAGGTTGCCTATGAGTTGGATCTGCCGTCCGATCTTGTGGCGGTACATCCAGTTTTTCATGTGTCTATGTTGCGGAAATGTGTTGGAGATCCGTCTAGAGTACACCCGATTCAGGATGTCCAGGTGACAGAGAAGTTATCGTATGAGGAGAGTCCCATAGCGATACTCGATCGTCAGGTTAGACGACTTCGGACGAAGGACGTGGCTTCCGTCAAGGTCTTATGGCGGAACGAGCAGGGAGAAATAGCGTGGGAAGCAGAGGATGACATGATGAAGAAGTATCCTCACTTATTCCCTACACCTCCAGGTAACCCACTTTCCTGCTTGTTAGTTTTGATTTAGTTGATTATGCTTGAGTAATGTTGTGGCTCGGGGAGCATTCTTATTTGCAAAGGAATAGTTAAGAAGATATGTTTATATTGTGTTTTGTGTGAGGCTAGAAGGAACATTCGGGACGAATGTTTCTAAGGGGGGGAGAATGTTATACCAGTGGTTCGAACTGGACATGCGGTCGAGAGTCTCAGCGCATGGCCCGGGCCGTGGCGCGCGAGTGATTGTAGGGCATGGCGTGAAAGTCGTACGCGGCTCGAAATCTTGAGGTCGCTGAGTTTCAGCCGCGCCGGAAGCGAGACGCGCGTAAGATCCAGTCCGCGAGGATTGCGGCCCGCGCGGAAAGCGTGGCGGCGGCGAGGCGGAATTTGGGCGAAAACGAAAGTCGATTTTGTTTTAAAAGGCCATGGGAGGGTGACAAGTGTCCCCCATCGATTCTGCTACATGCATTATATTGACCAAGACTTGGTCATTCTTCCCATCTTTCATCTTCACACTCTCTCTCCCTCTCTCTAAAATCTGCTCCTCCTTCTCTCTAAGAAAACCCAAGAAAAATCTGAAAGTTAAGAGCAAGAAAAGGAAGCTTGTAGCTAGCTTGTTGGCATTGTTGTGGTGGTGTTCTTGGCAAGGAAGCTAGCAATAGTTGGAATAAGTTTTGGCTAAAACTTTAAGGTAACATTTCTTCCTTTAGAATTAGTTCTAAGTGTTGCATGTTTAGAAGAAAGAACTTGTGGTTGTAAATAATGCTTCTAGAATCTTTGCATGTTAGAAATGTGGTTTGGGTATGAAAGAAATGGCTAAGAAGTGATTATGAGCATGTTGTAGCCTAAAAAAAAAACTACCTTAGAAGTGATAAGTGAATTGTTGTAACTAGTGGGGCAGAATTTTACACACCCAAGTATGGATGTGTAATCCCCTTTAAAATGTTGGATTGTTGAGCCTTAATTGTGGTGTTTGGATGATAAATTCGGCCTTGAGAAAAGGTGGCAAAGTGAGTAGAAACAAGGGAAATGCTGCCCAATTTTCCATAGAATTTAGTGACTTAGAACTTGGATTGTTCTACTTTGAGATTAGAGGTTAACAAGCGTATCATGATTATTTTAGGTTGACATACTACGTGCGGTAAATTGGACTTAGCTTGTGGATTAACCGAAGAGGTATGTGGAGCTTTCCTATCTCTTGAGCATGATTAGTTGTACCTATGTAGTACGGTAGACGTACAAGATTTGAAAATCTTCGTTTGTTATAAGCATTTGATACTTGCTTCGTTTTAACAGAAAAGTATAAAAATCCCTTGGACTTAAGGGAATGTGTTTTACTATTGTTAACTCTAATATAACGGCTTTATGGGGAGTTGGTTATATTAGTTGGTGAAAGTTTAATGGAGAAAGGTTTTGATGTTTTGAACTTGTGGAAGGAAAATGGTTTTAAGGCATGAATTGCCTAAGGTTTTACAAGAAATGAAGTCACTTAATTTAGAAGCTTGAGATAGTTTTAAAGGAAATGTGACTTGTTTTGAAAAGAAACCGTAACTTGATACTATGGTGATTAGTATCTTGGAATTTTTGGTATAAAAAGAGTTATTCCTTAAAAGGTTAGAGGTACATGATACTTGGGTTAAATTCCCGGATTTTTATTAAAAGACATGATCGTGCCTTAGGTATACTAAAATGAGAGGATGTATTAATACTATTAATAAGAAGTTAGGTGATTCTTAACTTGCGTAAGTTATGATAGGCCGGTAGTGCTTATGTTATGATATGATAGGCCGTTAGTGCTTGTGTTGATATGATAGGCCGGTAGTGCTTATGTTATGTATGATAGCGGATGAGCTATGTTATATATATATATTATTGGGTAAACCGGGTTATTGTTTATGCCATGGATTTGCTACCCATGATGCGAGTCGCGGCGCTTGTACTCATGCGGATCTGGACCATAGGATCCATGCGGGTGAAATAGTCCCATGCGAGTACGCGATGGTACTCATGCGGATCCACAGGATCCATGCGGGTGAAATAGTCCCATGCGGGTGAAATAGTCCTATGACGAGGCGGATGACCTCATGCGGGTCCACAGGACCCATGCGGGTGAAATAGTCCCAGGAGTAGGATTGCTCGATGATACTACGGGCGAGGTACCCGGTTTTGATCGTGAGCCTCATATTTTTATGCTATAAAACTTATAATTATTACTCTCATTGTTATTAATGCACGGTCTGACATAAAATTGATTTTATCTATAACTTGATATATTTTGGACTTATGATATTACTACAGTATTTTCGATTTACATACCAGTACGTTGTGTACTGACCCCCTTCCTCGGGGGCTGCGTTCATGCCGCAGGTAAGGGAAAGCTGGTGGTAGATCCTCATTCATAGGATCTTTACTCAGGTGTCAGGAGCTCCATTTCTTCGGAGGCTCGACTTTTGGTATGGTTCTCCCGGTGTTGTTCTTTGTTTTGTACATTCAGGGGCATGACGGGGCCCTGTCACGTCATAGTGTTACTCATTCTTAGATGCCTGTATTCTTGTCAGAACTTGGTTCGTTTAAGGATGTAACTGTTCGGTTTTTATGTACTTTTGGGTTAGCCATTTTGGGCTAGACTATTCTATATCTTATGGTTGTTTATCTTGAGTTTATATTCCGCTGGTTTTCTCTGATGTTGTGTCACTAGGGTGCCCGGGTTAAGGCACCGGTCACGGATCCGGGTTCGGGTCGTGACAGTGTCGCGCCCGTGGCATCCCACCTCACTGTCGGCGTACACATACACAACACATATATATATATATCCTGCCCGTGGAATCCCACATCACTGCCGACAACTATAAGTGTAAAATATAACCATGTGTCGCGCCCGTGGCATCCCACCTCACTGTCGGCGTACACATACACAACATATATATATATATATATATAACGCGGCCGCATGCCCCGGAATCCCACATCGTATAAGCATGGCCATAACGTGCCCTCGGCATCCCTCATCGTAGGTGCATGTCTTCATGGGGAGCTAGCCCATGGAGTAAAATATAACATGGTCGCATGCCCAGGAATCCCACATCGTATAAGCATGGCCATGGAGTAATAAAACGCGGGCATCTAACTCCGCGTCCCGCTGCATGCCAGCATCCTCATCGTATAAGCATGGCCAAGATCAATCACAATGGAATCATACGGTGGAATCCCGTCGCTGCGATGCGTCCGATAAAATGTCCGGCATCTAACCCGTCTGGTCACATGCCGGAATCCCACATCGTATAAGCATGTCCAAGGATCAATCATGATGGAAGCATACCCGTGGAATCCCACATCAGCGGCCATGCGTCGAGTAAACTTATAACAAGACGGTGGCCCTCCAACTGAGAGTCACGACAACGTAACATATAATACTTGCACTTAAAGCTATCACAAGCAAATACAGGCAAGTTCATTAAACCCTTTAGACTTCCATTTTTATAAACTCATGGCACCTTCGTTTTACACATCAAAATCCGGGAATTTAACCCCAAGATACTATCACCCGTAGTATCCAGGCTTGTGTACATTTCACATAAGCCACGATACTTTTAGAAATACATGTCTCGGCTTCTAAATCAAGTGACCCATACTTTAAAGCTTTTAAGCAAGTGATACCTTTAAATCACATTGCCCTTCCTTAATTCAAGTTAATTCTTTGATTACTTTATTAGAGAAAACCATTCTCTTAACCTTCCATAAAGCCGTTATAACCAACTTCCCATAAAGTCGTTATAACCCTTTATGGTTTTAGACAAACTCATTCCTTTTATAACCAAGAGACTTATACCTTTTTGAAACCAAGTATTATATGCTTTCAAATCAATTCTCTTAACTTTCAAATTACAATTAGTCTCTTAACCTTTAGAAATCAAGTGACTCCTTTTATTATAAAACCTTAGGCAATTGATTCCTTAAAATCAAGTAATTTATCTTTCCATAAAGCAAATATAACCAACTTCCCATAAAGTCGTTATATTCACTTTATACCTTAGCCAAAATATAATTTCCTATCCAAGGGACTTATACGTTTAAAACGGAACAAGTATCACATACTTTAAGACTCTTCAAGTCCCTTAACTTAATAAAACTTAAGACATCCTTTATTCTTTCAAAGAAGTGAGTTAATCTCCTAACTCACCCGACTTGGCTATTCATAAAACTAGTAAAGGATATCAAGGTGTGGTACGTCTACCGTACTACATGCGTGCAACAAGTCATGCTCAAAAGAGAGGAAAAGTTCTACATAGAGTAAATCACACAACTACCTCTTAACTTCTAAGAGTAGAAGGAAACATGAAATGATACCATCGGTATATTCCATACATAGAATCATGCCAAAGGAAGGAAGAGGTTCACATACCTCGCGACGATTATCGACAAGTAGCAAAATGCTCCAAAGTACTTCAACCTTGATAGCTATTCCATCCTTCAAGTAGAATACACTATACTTAGTACTTCAACCTATAATGGTCACAATACGTCCATTAACCTCTTACTTCAAACGTAGAATATTCTAAGTGCTAAGTCACTAAATTCTACGGAAAATCGGACAGCACCTCCTTTGTTTCTACTCACTTTGCCACCTTTTTCAAGGCCGAATACAATAACCAAACACGCCACATTTAAGGCCCAAACAATGAAATCATCAATAGGGGATTACACGCCTACTAGACGTGTAAAATTCCATTCACAATAGATATCAAATTAATACAACTTACTAGGCCAATTCGGCTAACTTGAAGTACTACAACATCAATTCTTATCCAATTTCCATTTCAATCCAAGTTGTTAGCATAACATGATATCAAGTCGCAACCGATTATAACTACTATAATCTTCAAGTAATTAACATGCGACAATTCTAATAGACGACCAAAATGTAATCCAACTTCACAAGGCTTAAATGACATTTCGGATTTTAGCTACAATCAATCCATAATACTTATAAACTTCAACACATAACTTCATGCTAGCTATATGCCAAGCTAACAACAATATATATAATCTTGGAACACTTTTAAGAGACAAGATTATACCTCAACGAATCTTAATCCAACTCCAAATCCGAAGTCGCTCCTTAGCAACTTAGAGACTCTTCGAGACACTTCAATCCGCTACTTGAGACCCTTAGAACAACACCAACCACTTTCCTTCAAACTTCCAATCCAAAACCTAGAAAGCAACTAGGTTTTCACTTTGCGACTATCCCGAAAACTATCTTTTTCCGAGATTTTTCTATTGAGATATGCTTACAATACACTTAGGAACCTTGGTTTAAAGTGTGGAGCTTAAAGAACAAGAAACAATTTTTTTTTTCTTTCCACAAGCCATGAACCCGAGAGCAAGCTTGGAGTTCTTCAAATTTTTGTGAAAATTTTCTAAGTGTTGGACTCTCTCTTGCTACTAGTAGTATTATATAGGGACATGGATGGTCAAGATGTAAACAAATGGGTGGTTTGGATGAAGTCTCTCTTAAATATCAAGCTTGTGGTCCCATTGACCAAGTCAATTATGTCAAGCCTTACTACTTGCAAGACTTATCTTCCTAACAAGGGTCAAATGACCCTTGTGCCCAAGTATTTCGTCCAAGACATCAATAGGGGGGGTGACACGTGTATCCCTCCCATTCGTCACAATATTACGTTTTCCGACAATTTCATAATTTCGATAATTTTTTTACAAGTCTCAAATCTTAACACTTGTGAGTTCTTACGTACATTCTTAAAACATGTCCTGTAAATACGGGGTGTAACATTACCCGTCTCTTATCCTTCGTCTAACAACATGGGTACACGTAACCCCATAATACGTAAAACTATCTTTTACGTGGGGGAGATAACTTATCTCCCATAAATAAACTTTCCTTAGAGTCACAACCCTAATCAAAGGGTCCCCTTGCGGTCCAGTAAATACCTAATCATTACGCATCGCCTTAAAGTCGTGTAGATTTTCAAAACCTACCAAAGATGTCTTCTGTTTTCCGTAGGCAGCACTCGTACTTATCTTATTCTTGTGTTATAACCCGTAGTTCCGGAGTATGTATGTAAGGACATACGTACGAATGTATAAACCCTAATTAGGGTAAGAATGAAAGAATTGTTTTCCGACGGAAAATATTCCGAACCTTGTGAAGGAAATTTTTACGTTTTCAATATTTTTATGGAATTTTTCCGAGAGTTAAATATTTTGGACCAATAGGAGGGCGACACGTGTCACCCCAAGTGGCATTTTGGACGGTTTTTGCTAGACTAGTGGGTAAGACAAGTGGCCAAAAGTCTTGCATGGTATTGCATGACATATACACGGTTTTGGCAAGAAAGTGGGCTAGTCAAATGGTCAAAGTCTTGCATGGCATTTTGTGGGACAAGTGGAGAAAGGAACCTACACAAACAATTTATGCCATACACATGTTTCAATCCTAACCCTTGGTTTTACTATATAAACCCCTCTAGTTGATGAAAATCTTCCACCCTTAGAATATTTCAAGACTTGAAAATAATTTCCCTCTCCCTTCCTATCTTCTTTCTCTCGTCGAGCACCCCTCCCCTTAACTAAATGTTGTCCAAAAATTCTTAAACTTATAAGTGTTCTTCCTTAGTGTATTAGGAAGATTATTAACCAAGAGTTAGACAAGATTTCACACCCCTAGCCTCAAAATCCCCACAAAGCTGAGAGCTAGTTTTTATGGAGCCTTAGTGTTCTTCACTTTTTGGAGTTAATTCTTGAATAGAAGTTGGTTAGGAACTTCTAAGGGTGACTTGTGGTGGTTTGGAACACAAAGATTTGGAGCTAAGACTTGCTTTGGAACTACATTAAGTTCTTGGATATTTTTGGGCTAAATTGAGGTAATGAACCTTAACCTCTTTGTGAAGTTGATTATTATGTATATTGGATATTATACATATATTAAAAGTATATTATGGAATATGAGATTTAAGGACAGATTTGGATCATGTTAAGATGTTAAAAGGAGAATTGGCATATTAGCCATTAAAATGGTAAAAATGTATCCATTACTTACTAAGAAGTTAACAACAAAGAAACTATAACTTATATAAAGATTGGAATATAAGTTGGAAGACTAATGAAGTAATTGGATAAGTAAAGTTATAAAAGTTGGCCAAGGACCCCAACTTAAGGACCGTATTTACTTTGGACCGTATTTACTTTGGACCGTATTTACTTTGGACTGTATTTACATTGTTATTAAGGAGAGATTGTTAATCGCGTTCTGTTTGGGCATGTTATCCCCTTCTTTAAATTTCGGAATTATTGCGCCTTATTTATGGCATGTTGGTTACTATTATCGGGCCTTGATAAAGGTGGAGAATTGAGTAGAAATGGGGGAAGTGTTGCCCAATTTTTCGTAGACTAAGATAAGTCTTACTTAGAAGAATCCCACGTAAAACTAGAAGTTGATAGGCGTGTTTTGACTATTATAGGTTGACACTCTGCGCGCGACATATCCGACTTGGCAAGTGGATTTAGCCGAGGAGGTATGTGACTCTTCCTATCCCTTTAAGCATGATATTTGCGAAATATATATAGTACGGTAGACGTACGTGTGTTAAACTAAATTTGGATTTACTTTGATGTCTTTTGACTTGAGTTCTAATTAATAAGAATCTTGAATATTTCAAAAAGAGTTATGAATCATTTTGGAAGAAAAGTAATACTTGGTTTTCATAAAAAGTTTAAGTGTCATACTAGCTTTATGGGAAGTTAGTTATAACGACTTAGGAAAGATAAGAAACAGTTTTATTATTTGTTTATCAAATGCTTGAAATGATGGTTGAAAGTATGGTAAGTTGGTTTGATAAACATATATGATGCTACGTGTGTTAGTATCTTGTGACGCTTGTGTAAGGAGGTTATTCTTGTTATGCTTATGTTGTTTAACGATAAGCCGTTGTGTTAGTATCTTGTGATGCTTGTGTAAGGAGGTTATTCTTGTTGTGCTTATTGTTATACCCCGTATTTCCAGAGTATGTATGTGAGCGCGTACGTATTGTAATTTAAGACTTAAAGTTGGCTAGTTTCGAAAATTGTACACAAGTGTCGAAAGGAGTCGTTTTAAACGAAGCGTTTCCACGACTTTCGTAGGAAAAGTCCGGCTATGTCAATAATAATTTTTGCGGATTTTTCCGAGAGACGTAACATTTTGGACCAACGGGAGGGTGACAAGTGTCACCCTCACATTGGAAGAGGTTGGACGACAAAGTGGGATGGCTTGCACGTTTTTTGTGCCTTTCCCTTGGTCAAGGGTTAGGTAGGATATTTTTGTGGAATGGATAAGGTAGCACATGGCTAAATCTTGGCCTTACACTTGCTATGCACTTGTCTTCATCTTGGCCATTGGTTGGCCTTCACTTGACCTATAAATACCCTCTAGTTGAAGACATTCTTCATCCTAAACTTGAGCAATCTATCTAAGTCTCAAACTACTCCCTCCTCTTGAGTTTCGTCCACCACCCCTTTGGCGAGAGCTTCCCCTCCCTTTGTTGTGGTTAGTGGTACCCCACAGCCTAGTTGTCTCGTATAATACCCCCCTTTTTGTGGTATAGAAATACTCTCCAAGTATTGTTATAATGCCCAAATACCTTGGCCCATATACCTTGTAGTATTTCCCAAGGTTACACTTATACAAAAGCCCAGAAAATACTATTATACTTCCCTCAGTCACAAAAACGAAACCCTAAGTAAATCTTCACCCGTAGTTGAAGTTATAAGTAGAAGTTGGTTAGAACTTCTAAGGGTTGTTTGGAGCGGGTTGGAGCGCACGGAGTAGGAGCTAAACCTTGCTCAGGATCGACATATAACTCGGATAATTTTGGGCTTATCGAGGTAAACACTCTTGACCTTCTATGGTAATTGGAAATTACATGTTGTAGGAATATATAGTTGAAGTATACTATATATAGAATTGAACATAGTTGTGCGGCAATGTCTTTTGACTTAAGCCTGAATAATACTTACGGCAATGTCTTGCGACTTAAGCCTGAAGTTAAATAAGAGAAGCTGTAATTACATAGACTGTATTCTGATGACTTGTGTAGTATTCTTTGTGTGTAGAATTGTACACGTCCGGTTAGATGTGCAAACCCCACGGTTGGCTTGGTAGCCGTCGATAAAGGAGGAGATTAACGCATTGCGGAGGGTGAGTCTTTGCGAATTTTACGTAGAATATTCTACGTGGAGACCTTGATGTTAATAGGCGCCTTGTGGCCTCTATAGGTTGAAGTACTACGTGTGGCGTGATCTACTTGGCAAGGAGTAGCCGGCGATTTGAGGTACTTGGGCGTTTTGCTATTAGTCGATAATCGTCGCGAGGTATGTGAACCTCTTCCTATCTGTTCTAGCATGATATGTGTATATCTATGTAGTACGGTGAGCGTACGTGTTAAGCGTATTTGATTGGTTTGAAACATAAGGTGTTATAACGACTTTATGGGAAGTTGGTTATATGACCTTATGTAGGTAAGAAAATTCTTTGTGGTTTTAAAAGGTAGCGACTTGATGTGTGATAATAAAGAACTTGAAGTATTTCAAAAGAACTGTTTGAAAGAAGAGTAATACTTGGTTTTGAAAACATAAGAGTTATACTAGCTTTATGGGAAGTTAGGTATAACGTCTTAAGGAAGGTAAAATGAATAGGTTTATTGATCTTAAAAGATAAGAGACTTGACTTGAATGAATTAATATGAATTTTGTGTGAAGCCTCATTCGTGAGTAATGAGTACTTGGTTTGTGAAAGGAATAATGTTTCTTGATTTGGAAATCGAATGTGTATCGACAAACCAACTGCGGCGTTAATAAAGGAAAATGTATTTAATAATTAAGTATTATTAAAACCAGTAGAAACCTCCATCTGCATAGAAGCTAAGATGAGACAAAATGATATTACATTTTCTAGATCATGCTGCTTAATAAAATTGATTATGAACAAGAATAACTTTGCTACTTTATGGCATGTGTTACTCAATTGTTTTAAAAGAGATTAAGACAATTGAACTATGAAACTTTTCTAAAAAGAGACTTGTGTAATGTACCTTATGCAAACTGTAACGTTAGGGAAAAGAAATTCATTGGGTTGTCTTAAAATGGTTTAAAACATAAAGTGTTATAACAGCTTTATGGTACGTTGGTTATAACGAATTTATGAAAACAAAGAGAATGTTTTATCATGTGTTTTAATTCGGTAACTTGACTTTAAAAAGAGAAGTGTTTTTGTAAAAAAAAGAACGCTTGGTATGGCCTTAATTTGGTTTTAAAAAGGAATGTATTGAGGTTGTTTTGGTTTACTTAAAAAATATAAGTCACTCTATTTTTATGCTACGTATCGGGTGACTTTTATAAAAGGAATGGATCTTTAAAAGGAATTTAACGAACGTAATCTTGTAGGGTTAAAAACAGACTTTGGCATAAAATGAAAGTAGCTTGAGTTGTGTAACTTGCCTATGCTTGTTGTTGTGTAACTTGCCTATGCTTGTTGTTGTGTAACTTGCTTATGCTTGTGGTGATAGCCTTTGTTGTGCAAATGGTGTTCTATATAACCGCGTCTCTCAATGGAGTCTTGGGTTGACTTGTTGAGACTTACTTGGGCGTCTGCAGCGGTGTGGAAAATTCCACGGGTATGCTCACGTTGATAGTGCTATTCCATGGACTAGCTCTCCATGAGGTTTCTTCTTGTTCGGCCTTGGTACGGTGGTGGCTTCGTACTTGCCGTCTCGTGGCTGATTCGGCCTTGGTACGGTAGTTAGCCTCGCACTTGCCGTTCGGTGTAGTAGCGAAGTCTCGTGATCTGACGCCTTGGTACGGTGGTCGACCTCGTACTTGCCGGTCATACGTGACCGGCCTTGGTATCGGTAGTCGGCTCTGCACTTGCCGTGTCGACCGTGTTTGTGGTTGCATTGTATTATTGGTACGGTCGGATCCGGTAGTTGTACTTGTCCTGTACGGTTTTTATGACACAGGTGGGACCTGGTGTTCATGTATACTCCTTGGTATTGTTATATCATAAACTGCCGGTAGTGAGGAAGAAATTCCACGGGCACGAGTGATAATTTGGAGGGCGTGAGTCCCTGACTTGATGTAACTGGTTATATGTTATGTACTGTAGTTTGGTCATCATACATGTCTCCTGCTTTTTATAGACTATTATGATTTCATTTACGATATTCTGATTTCACATACTTGGTACTGTTATCGACCTCGCCCGAAGTGCGTTCATGCCGCAGGTAGAAGTACATCGGCTGTCGATCCCCGCGTTTAGGATCTCATCTCAGCGTTTTGGGAAGCTCCGTTCCGTCGGAGGCTTATCTTTGGTATGTTACCCTGAGTCTGTAAGTTCTTGTACGTTCAGGGGTATGGCGGGGCCTGTCGTCATAGTTGTTAATATAAATCTTAGAGTGCATGCCTTTGTTGTGGGCGGGGTTGTAAGGATTATGCTTATTCAAATGTCTTTATATATATATGTTGAAAGGCAAGCTGTTTTGGTTGGCCTGTTTATTTATAATATCTCTCATTTCATGTTCATGTTTTATTTTTCGCTGATTTTCTCTGATGATTGTATCACTAGGGTGCCCGGGGTAAGGCACCAGTCACGGGCCCGGATTCGGATCGTGACACTTATGTTGTTTAACGATAAGCCGTTGTGTTAGTATTATATCACTCACCCTCCTGACTTGTTACGATACCGTGGGTTAGCCGCCCCGTCACGAGAATACCTCATGCGGGTCCATGGGACCTATGCGGGCTGCGGGAGTTCGGGATGATCACTCGGGTGTGTTCTGCCGTCGAGAATACCTCGTCACGGTCTATGTGGCCATGCGGACTGCGGGAGTCCAGGACGATGCCGAGGGTTAGCTACCCCCGATGCGAGAAATACCTCATGCGGGCCTAAGGGGCCTATGCGGACTGCGGGAGTTCCAGGATTAGACTCGCATAATGATACTATGGGCGATTGGCCTTGCTTCGATCATTAGCGGCCTAGAAAAGACCAGTTAAATTATATCTATTTCTGCTCTTGTTTATGATGTGGCACTATGTGCGGTTTACTTGGTTGTTTCGTACATATTTGTGAATTGGTTTTAAAATGTTATAATTATATATATCAGTACTTTACAGTTTCACATACTTGGTACCTGTTGTACTGACCTCCTTCGGGGGGCTGCGTTCATGCCGCAGGTAAGGGAAAGCAGGTGGTAGATCCTCGTTCTTAGGATCTTTACTCAGGTGTCAGGAGCTCCATTTCTTTCGGAGGCTCGACTTTTGGTACGGTTCTCCCCGATGTTGTAGATGTTTTGTACATTCAGGGGTATGACGGGGCCCTGTCCCGTCATATTGTTTACACCTTCTTAGAGGTCTGTAGTCCTGTTGTAAGTTGGGATGTAACTGTTCACTTTTGGTATTTATATGCATGCTGAAAGGCAACTTTTCTTTGGATAGACTGTTCTTATTTTACACTGTTTCATGTTTGTAAGTTTATATTCCGCTGGTTACTCTGATGTATGTCTACTTGGGTGTCCGGGTAAGGCACCAGTCACGGGCCCGGGAACGGGTCGTGACATCTTGCTTGCGCGCTGTCCTGAACTTATCTGGAAGGTCGTGGCCCTGACCGCCACACCAAACCAACTCCAAGTACCTCCAGGGGCACTTAACATAAAACTCCTTCAAATTCCAATTTTACTTACTTTCTGCCTCAATGTCACGACCCGACTTCGGGCCCGTGACTGGTGCCTTACCCCGGGCACCCTAGTGATACAACACCAGAGAAAATCAGCGGAAATAAAAACTTAATAGGAAACAGGATATAACATAAGAAAACAGGCTAACCAAAACGGTCACCTTCATGCATATATATCAAACCGAACAGTTAAATCCTTTACAAACCACCGCCCGGTACTACAGACCTCTAAGAATTTTATAACAACTATGACGGGACAGGGCCCCGCCATACCCCTGAATGTACAAGAACCTACAATCTCAGGGATCATACCAAAGATAAGCCTCCGGAGAAACGGAGCTTCCAAAAACGCTGAACTGTGATCCTATGAGCGAGGATTTATAATTACGGTTGCAACATTTATAATTTTTGCGAATTTTTCCAAGAGATGAAATATTTTGGACCAATGAGAGGGCGACACTTGTCCCTCAAGTGGACGGCAATGGAGGGGAGTTCCTTGCACGTTTTTGGCCTTTATTTTTGGTCAAGGATTAGGTAGGATATTTTGTGATATTTGTGTGGTAGATAGATAAGGTGGGACCCACACAACACTTGTCCAAATCTCATCCATCCACTTGCTTTGATCTTGGCCATTGGTTTCCCTATAAATACCCCTCAAATGCAAGACTTATTCTTCATCCACACTTGTGAAATTTCAAGGCAAAATCCCTCTCCCCCCTTAGTGTAGTTTTCGTCCAAGCTCCCCTCCCCCTTTGGAAGGCCCTCGGCCGAACCCCCCACTCCCAATCCTAATTTTTTCTAGTGAAATACCCCCCCCCCCTTGGTAGAAAGTATTCTCCAAGTATTTTTACTATTCCAAAATACCTTGGCCCAAATACCTTGTAGTATTCCAAGGTTACCCCTATACTAAAAGCCCATAAATACTATTATACTTCCCTTCAGTCACAAAAACGAAACCCTAAGGAAAATCTTTATAGTCGGTTGAAGTGTTAAGTAGAAGTTGTGTAGAACTTCTAAGGGTTTCTTGGAGCGAATTGGAGCGTTCAGATTAGGAGCTAAACCTTGCTCAGGATCGACTTTTTAACTTGGATAATTGTGGGCTTATCGAGGTAAATACTCTTGTCCTTCTATTGTAATTGGAAATTACATACTATAAAATAAGTATAAGATATATAGAAGAATGGTATAAGAGAAGAGAATTGAATTGAAATCACATCAGAAGAATATTAAAGAAGAAAGGCGTACTTACATGGAATTGTATTCTGATGAACTTGTGTAGTTTGTGGTAGGGAAGTGCTGCCCAATTTTCCGTAGAATAAGGAATCTGTATTTACAATTATTCTACAGAGTAGTCTAGACGTTGATAGACTTGTATGACCGTTATAGGTTGAAGTACTGCGAGTAGCGTATTTTACTCGAAGGGTGGAAAAGGCTAGCAGGATTACCGTACTTTGGAGCTATTTGCTAATAGTCGATAATCGTCGCGAGGTATGTGATTCTTCCTATCCTCTTGAGCATGATATTTTAAAAGAACATATATAGTACGGTAGACGTACGTGTGTTAGCGAGCGTGGTTTTACTTCGATGTCTGTTGACTTGAGTTTTAAATAATAAAGAATCTTGAAGTATTTCAAAGAATTAAGAATCGTTTTTGAAAGAAGAGTAATACTTGGTTTTAAAAGCTTAAGAGTTATACTAAGCTTTATGGGAAGTTAGGTATAACGACTTAAGAGAGATAAAAAGAATGGTTTATTAATTTTAGAAGTTAAGAGACTTGATCTCAAAAGATAAGAGACTTGACTTAATTGAATTGATATGAATTTTATTAAAAAGTGTGAAACCTCATTCGTGAGTAATGAGTATTTGGTCTTTAAAAGAATAAATGTTTTACTGATTTCGGAAATGAGAATAAGTATCGAACGAACCACTGCAGCGTTAGTAAAGGAAAATGTGTTGACAATTAAGTAATTATATTAGAACCAGTAGAAACCTCCATCTGCATAGAAGCTAAGATAAGACAAAATTGTATTACATTTCCTAGATCATGTTTGCTTTAATAAGATTGTTATAAACAAGAATAAGCATCACGACGTGCCTTACCGGGCACCCAAGTAGACATACATCGAGTAATCAATGGAACAAACACAACCATATGAGATAGTATAAAACAATAATCTGTGAAAACTTGCCTTTATATATAAATGACAACTTTTAACATGTTTAATCCTTTTTACAAACCATGCCACTACGGACCTCAAGAATGATATGACAACAATGGCGGTCCGCCAAACCGAATGTAAACACTTACTACGACGGACTACACGTGATAAGCCTGGCGGAGCTTCAAACGACTATGACCACGAGAGCTAGGATCAACGGCGGGTGTACCTCAAGTATGTGAAACTAAAAATCGCAAATGAAATCATAATAGTCTATAAAGCGGGAGACATGTATGATGACCAAACTACGATTTACAATAACTAAGCGATTATCAAGTCGAGGACTCACGCCTCAAGTCATCACCAAAGAACATAGATGGGTCTCACGCCCACCTCAATCGTGCGTGGGACACATTCCTCATTTATGATATAAAAGTTCCAAGGAACACATGAACACGAGTCCCACTGTGCCATAATAACACCGAAGGCATAGCCGTCTACTAACACAACAAGGTCATCATAAGACATGATCAAAGATCTAATGTCGCGCGTCTAGTCCTGGAACTTCCTAGGCCAATCTCATCGCCGGACCGCATGCCCATAAAGGCGTCACTAACACGGAACTCGTAGTTCCCGGGACTGCATGAGGTATTCTCGAATCATAGGTCCATCGACGTCTACCCGCGTGGAGGAATCATCTCGAGATGAATGCCACAATACTATCATAACGTGATAGTTAATAAGCACAATCAAGAAACCCCACACAAACATCACAAGATACTAACACACGTAGCATCCCAACACGTTTACTTATCAACGCAATCAAGAAAGTATTACAAGGCTATCACAAACCAATACAATCAAGTTGTTCACACAAGGTACCTTCTATATGATTAACAAAATCGGGTTTTATCCCCAAAGTACTTCATACATCAACTCTTTAAAAGATACGTTACTTTCACAATGTCACACAATACGTAGTATAAAATAGAGTGACTATCCTTTTAAAGTAAATCAATTACTTCTCTTTGTAAAATCAAGTAACAACATTATTTTTCAAGCGTCCAAGTTTGCCTAATTTCAAATGTTCACGTTTCTTATTTTTAGAAAGGTTTGTAGTTCATAGTCTTATTCATTTAAGAATATAATTCTCTTTTAAACAATCGAAACATAAGCCTTATATGTGAGTAGGATATTCTTGTTTATAACAATCTTATTCATGATCTAGGAAATATCATTTTGTCTCATCTTAGCTTTATGCGGATGGAAGTTTCTCGGTTTTCATAATACTTAATTATTCAAAACATTTCCTTTTATTAACTCGCAGATGGTTTGTCGATACACATTCGATTTCGAAATAAAAGCATTCTTAAGCCGTTATACCTAACTTCCCATAAAGCTAGTATAACTCTTAAGTTTTCAAACACAAGTATTACTTCTCCTTTCAAAATGATTCAAAAATCTTTTGAAAATACTTCAAGTTCTTTCTTATCATATAACAAGCGATTATAGTTCAAATCGATTACCTCTTAAAAACCACATGTATTTTCTTACTAACATAAATTATAACCAACTTCCCATAAAGCCGTTATAACACTTTATGTTTTAAACCATTCAAACACATTTAGCACATGGTACTACATAGTTCACACATATCATGCTAGAGAGATAGGAAGAGGTTCACATACCTGCGACGATTATCGACTAATAGCAAAATGCTCAAGTACCTACTCCTAAGCCAAGTAGAGCATGCAGATGGTACTTGAACCTATAAGGCATTAACATTTAGGTCTCATCGTAGAACTTTGAAATTTGTGACGTGACAGCGTAAACCTCCTCTCGGGGTTATACATCTAACCACAATTCTACGTCTCATGTAATACTATATATAGTATACTTCTACTATACAATCTAACAACATGTAATTTCCAATTACAATAGGGGACAAGATAATTACCTCGATAAGCCCATAATTATCCGAGTTTAAAGTCGATCTGGGCAATCGTTTAGCTCGACTCGGCGCTCAACCAGCTCTAAACCACGTAGAAGTTCTAACCAACACACAATACTCTATGGAGATTTTCCTAGGGTTTCGGTTTGGGAAGTATAATAGTATAGGGCTTTTGTAAAGGTATAACCTTAGAATACTACAAGGTATGGCTAAGGTAATTTGGGCATTATAACAATACTTTTGAGAGTATTTCTACCAAGAGGGGGGGGTATTATATGAAAACAAACTAGGCTAGGGGGTGCCGCATTTTCCTGAGGGGGTGGCTGGGGAACTCTCGACGAGGGCCTGCGAAAAGGGAGGAAGGCTCTCAAGACTTAGGCATTTGGATGAAGAAGTTCATCATATTTATAGACCAATGGCGAGATCTAGTGTAGGGCAAAATATCTACCAAAAATATCTCCCACTTGCCTCCCCAAATCGTCCATGGGTCCAAAATGTTGGAAAAATCCGCAAAAATACTAAATGACATAGCGGAAATTCCCTACGAAAGCGACTCTAACCGGGTGTTGTGCACAAACATAATTCCCCGAAAGGTGCCACATGGGGTGACACGTGCAAAATATTTCGTCTTGAAAATATCCCCAAAATCTCAAAATCAGCGGGCCCCACAAAGCGTAAATTTCTCAGTGGGCCCACGTGACCATTTTCGAAAATAAAATTCCATAATTCTCTAATATTCGGGAATCCAATTCCGAACCTTTTTCCTTCACAACTTTTCCGTGGAAAATTCACCTCTTTCTTCCTTTCCAATCTTGCATACATACCGAACTACGGGTATAACATTCTTCCCCAGAAACATTCGTCCGAATGTTCCTTCTAAATCTCAAAACAAGCGTCCCGCCAAGATAGTCTTCACTACTATACTTACGAAACAATCACGCCATAAATACTGCGCAACACTTACATCTAAGTCCACGAAACACCTCTACATCACCACAAATAATACTACTTTTGTCACTTTGTCGCGAGCATTCTTATCACATTTGTATCCAAAACGGTTACTATCTCTAACGTGGTCATCATGCGGGATCATGGATGGATCTTGATACTTTCCGAACATAACAATACGAAAGCACGGACGTCCTTCCTCCTAAGTCGGACGGCAAATGCTAACATATAGGCAAGGCCTATTCTTCACATGAACTGGCCCAAAGTAACTCGGGCTAAGTTCCTTGTTTCCAAAACTCGTCACACCTGCGGGGTGGTACTTCAAAAAAGCCGCCGTCGGCTGAACTCTAAGCGTCGTGTAGATTATCCGCACAATTCCTCCGAACTTCTTCTAGACAAGCTCACTATCCACGATCACGGAACAAGCTGAACCAACTATTGAACCGCCAACATCGAACCAATGGCGTCGCAAGGCGACATCGAAATGGTAGCTTAAACACTTCAACCGGAGACAACGATCCTCACGGCTACCTCAAATCAAAACGGAGACTCGAGTTCCCGCTGGTACAAACTCCCGAAGAGAAACACCGTGCACTGGCTCCATCCCGTCATAAGGTGAAGGTAGGCACCTGCAACCTCACAACCTTTTTGGATAACATCAACAAGAACACGATTCGGCGGACGGTCGAACGCATCCACGAACTTACCGCGGCTAACTAAACATGGGCCTAACACCCTCATGACCCTAACACAAAGAGGACCACCGTGACCCCACCAAACCTACCGCGGGTTGACCGCGCGTAGCCTCAACCACGACCGGCGCAAAATACCATCTCCCGAAGGAACAATCTTACTAAACACGTTAAGCTCGACTACCTTCCTTCAAATCACGCTACGGGACTTATCCACGAACATAGCTCACGTGCACTATGCACTCCTATAAGGTCAAACATAACACTACACCTTTCTCGAGATGGCCTTACCTCTAAGGTCTTTACGTATAACACTCTAAGGCTCACACCTTCTATCCCCAAAATCTTACTCGGTTAACCCACCGTGATTCTAATCACAACTAACACACTCCGCTATCAACATAGCACTTAAGGTATACTGAAAGTTACCGAAGGACCTCACGCCTCTCCTTGGTTAACCCGTCAATCTCTACGTTTTTGGCTGTACATAAGCCCGTACCCATGCTCAATGAAGAATTACTCTTGCACAACCTCTCTTAGGTAGTCATCAAGACTCGTGGTACATCGGTATAATCTGTAGCCAAATCTATAGCTAATGTGGTCGCCTCTTTGAAATCTATATTCGTGGGCGAAGGTTCAAATATCGTGGGCGCCGTCGACGTCGCGAAATCCCGAATGAAGCACTACCTAGGTAATGATTGGGCTGTGCCCTCGCCACCCTGAACTTTGCGCCTCTGGCTCGGGTTGCCCTACGCGGAGGCATAATGATAAGGAAAAGATTTCGTCGGAGGTTCACTTACAACACGGCTCTAAGGCACGATCTCGAGTGAGAAGAATGAAACCAATCCTAAATATCCTATAGCCTCACGATTATTGATGTGGTGCTGTAGCGATAATCAAGACTTCGGATACGATGCAGACACTTTCCGAGGATTAAGCGCTCGATACCACTTTTGTCACGACCGTGTCTTACCGGGCACCCAGTAGACATACGTGAGGAACAAACACAATATGAGATAACAGAAGTATAAAACAATAATCTGTGAAAACTTGCCTTTGGCATATATATAAATGACAACTTTTAACATGAACAGTTTAATCCTTTTTACAAACCCTGCCCACAACAGTACTACAGACCTCTAAGAATGATATGACAACAATGGCGGGACGGGGCCCCGCCAAACCCCTGAATGTAAACACTTACTACGACAGGGGACTACACTGATAAGCCTCGTGGCGGAGCTTGCGACCACGAGCGGTGATCAACGGCGGTGTACCTCAACTGCGGCATGAACGCGGCCCGTCGGAGTGACATAGTGCAAGTATGTGAAACTAAAAATCGCAAATGAAATCATAATAGTCTATAAAGCGGGAGACATGTATGATGACCAAACTACGCTTTACAATAACTAAGCATATCAAGTCGGGGACTCACGCCAAGTCATCACCAAAGAACATAACGATGGGTCTCACGCCCGACCTCAATCGTGCGTGGGACACATTCCTCAGGCGGTTTATGATATAAAAGTTCCAAGGAACACACATGAACACCGGTCCCACCGTGCCATAATAACACCGACGGGGTAAGTGCGAAGGCATAGCCGTCTACTAACACCAAGACTAACAAGGTCATGAATCGTATCATAAGATCTGCAGGCCGTCACATGATCAAAGGCGGCCACTTGCCCGCGTTATCTAATGCGCGTCTAGTCTGGAACTTCCGCGACTCGCGTAGGCCAATCTCATGGCGTCCCGCGTCGAGGTAGCTCATCCCCCGACTTCGATCCGCGTAGCGACCGCATGCCCGTAAGGGCGTACTAACACGGAACTCGTAGTTCCGCATGCTCCCGGGACTGCGTGAGGTATTCTCGAATCATAGGTCCATCGACCCTCGAAGTCTACCTCCGCGTGAGGGCGCTAAACCCGGAATCATCTCGAGATGAATGCCACAATACTATCATAACGACCGATAGTTAATAAGCACAATCAGGGAAACCCCTTCACACAAACATCACAAGATACTAACACACGTAGCATCCCAACACGTTTACTTATCAGCGCAATCAAGAAAGTATTACAAGGCTATCACAAACCAATACAATCAAGTTGTTCACACAAGGTACCTTCTATATGATTAACAAAATCGGGTTTTATCCCCAAAGTACTTCATACATCAACTCTTTAAAAGATCGTTACTTTCACAATGTCACACAATACGTAGTATAAAATAGGTGACTATCCTTTTAAAGTAAATCAATTACTTCTCTTTGTAAAATCAAGTAACAACATTATTTTCAAACGTCCAAGTTTGCCTAATTTCAAATGTTCACGTTTCTTATTTTTAGAAAGGTTTAGTAGTTCATAGTCTTATTCATTTAAGAATATAATTCTCTTTTAAACAATCAGAAACATAAGCCTTATATGTGAGTAGGATATTCTTGTTTATAACAATCTTATTCTGACCATGATCTAGGAAATATCATTTTGTCTCATCTTAGCTTATGCGGATGGAAGTTTCTCTTTTTTTTCATAATACTTAATTATTCAAAACATTTCCTTTTATTAACGCGCAGTTGGTTTGTCGATACACATTACGATTTCGAAATAAAGCATTCTTAAGCCGTTATACCTAACTTCCCATAAAGCTAGTATAACTCTTAAGTTTTCAAACACCAAGTATTACTTCTCCTTTCAAAATGATTCAAAATCTTTTGAAAATACTTCAAGTTCTTTCTTATCATATAACAAGCTTATAGTTCAAATCACCTCTTAAAAACCACATGTATTTTCTTACTAACATAAAGTCGTTATAACCAACTTCCCATAAAGCCGTTATAACACTTTATGTTTTAAACCATTCAAACACATTTAGCACGTACTACATAGTTCACACATATCATGCTAGAGAGATAGGAAGAGGTTCACATACCTCGCGACGATTATCGACTAATAGCAAAATGCTCGAAGTACCTCGCCGTCGGCTACTCCTTAAGCCAAGTAGCGCCACACGTAGTACTTCAACCTATAAGGCCACTTAGCTTTATTAACATTTAGGTCTCATCGTAGAACTTTCTCTGAGAAATTTAAAGCCTCCCCCATGACAGCGTAAACCTCCTCCTCTAACGAGGCGAAGCCAACGGGGTTATACATCTAACCCTACGGTACAATTCTACTCCACGGTACTACTACACAAGTCTGATACCCCATGTAATTACAGTACTATATATAGTATACTTCTACTATACAATCTAACAACATGTAATTTCCAATTACAATAGGGACAAGATAATTACCTCGATAAGCCCATAATTATCCGAGTTTAAAGTCGATCTGGGCAATCGTTTAGCTCGACTCAGCGCTCCAACCCGCTCTAAACCACCCAGAAGTTCTAACCAAACTACACAATACTCAACGGACTATGGAGATTTTGGTTTGGTTTTGTGACGGGAAGTATAATAGTATAAGCGGGCTTTTGTAAAGGTATAACCTTAGAATACTACAAGGTATATGGCTAAGGTAATTTGGGCATTATAACAATACTTTTGAGAGTATTTCTACCAGAGGGGTATTATATGAAAACAAACTAGGCTAGGGGGTACCCACCACAAGGAGGGGTGGCTGCCCCATTACCCCTCTGGGGAACTCTCGGCCAAGGGCCTCAAGGGAGGAAGGCTCTCAAGACTTAGGCATTTTGGATGAAGAAGTTCATCAAAGGAGAGGGTATTTATAGCACAAGCCAAGGCCAACCAATGGCCAAGATCTAGCCAAGTGCCTGCAAGTGTAGGGCCAAGATTCACCCAGTGTCTGTGACTTGCACACAAAAATATCTACCAAAAATATCTCCCACTTGCCTCCCCAAATCGTCCACGCCGCACTTTGCCACCAATGAGAGGGTGCCAAGTCGCCTCTCGTTGGTCCAAAATGTTAGTCTCTCGGAAAAATCCAAAAATACTAAATGACATAGCGGAAATTCCCTAAGGCGAAAGCGTTTCGAAAAGCGACTTCTAGGGTGTTGTGCACAAACATAATTCGCCCAAAGGTGCCGGGGTGACACGTGTCGCCCCGATTAAATCAAAATATTTCGTCTTAGAAAATATCCAAAGCGGCCAAAATCTCAAAATCAAGCGGGCCACAAAGTAAATTTCTCCGTGGGCCCAGCGTGACCATTTCGAAAATAAAATTCCATAATTCTCTAATATTCCAGAAGTCCGAATACGGGAATCCAATTCCCATAAACGAACCTTTTCCTTCACAGGAAACTTTTCCGTGGAAAATTCACCTCTTTCTTCCTTTCCAATCTTTTGCGTATTCTCGCATACATACCGGAACTACGGGTATAACAATAACCTACTCACATAAGGCATATGTTACTCAAATTGTTTTAAAAGAGAAATACGTTAATAAGTGATTAAGACTATGAACTATGAAATCTTTCGAAAATAAGAGACGTGAATATTTGAAATTAGGCAAACTTGAACTTTGGAAAAGAATGTTGTTACTTGATTTTAAAAAGGAAAGTATGGAAGTTGTTTTGGTCAACTTAAAGTGTTAGTCACTCTATTTTTATAATACGAGCATCAGGTGACCTTTGTAAAAGAAATGGATCTTTTAAGAAGAAGTTAACGTACGTAGTACTTTGGGGTTAAAACCTGGACTTTGGCATAAAATGAAAGTACCTTGAGTTGTGTGTAACTTGCCTATGTTTGCGTGTGATAGCCTTGTCGTGCTAGTATTGTATTTCTATACCACCGCGTCTCTCAATGGAGGGCCGGCTGATTTGTTATGATCTTACTTGGATGTACCGGCAGTGACAGAGGATTCCACGGGTATGCTTCTGTTGATAGTGTTATTCCATGGACTAGCTCTCCATGAGGTTTTACTGATTCGGCTTTGGTATCTGGTAGTTGGCTCTCGTACTTGCCCCGAAGTAGTGGCTGATTCGGCTTTGGTATCTGGTAGTTAGCCGTACGCGTGCCGTTCGGTTTAGTGGCGAAGTCTCGTGATCGGCTTTGGTATCACGGTAGTTAGCCCTCGTACTTGCCGGTCGACTCGTGACACGACTTTGGTATCGGTAGTTGGCTTCGTACTTGCCGTATCGCCGTGGCGAAGTCTCGTGATCTGATCTTGGTATCGGTAGTTAGCCCTCGTACTTGCCGGTCATTTCGTGACCACGACTTTGGTATCGGTAGTTGGCTTCGTACTTGCCGTGCTCGAACCGTGGTTTGGTTGTATAGTATTGTTAGTACGACTTTGGTATCGGTAGTTGGCTTCGTACTTGCCGGTCGATTGATGATCGACTTTGGTATCGGTAGTTAGCGCCCGTACTTGTCGTCACGGTTTATGACTCAGTGGGACACGGTGTTTATGTGTACTCCTTGGTGTTATTATATCATGATGCCGTGATGAGGAAAGGTATTCCACGGGCATGATTGATGTTGAGGCGTGAGACCCATAGTTATATTTGAGTGATGACTTTGAGCGTGGGTCACGACTTACGTGGATCGCTTATTTATTGTGGGTATGGTTTGGTCATCATACATGTCTCTGCTTTATATAGACTACTATGATTTCATTTACAGTATTTTGATTTCACATACTTGGTACTGTTATCTTGACCTCGCCGAAGTGCGTTCATCTGCGCAGTAGAGGTACACGATTGTTGATCCTCGCTCATAGGATCACAATTCAGCGTATTGGAAGCTCGTTTCTCGGAGGCTTATCATTTGGTATAGTCCCATTCAGTAGGTACTTGTACATTCAGGGGTATGGCGGGGCCCTGTCCCGTCATGTTGTATAAAAACTCTTAGAGGTCTGTAGTACTGTTGTGGGCAGGGTTTGTAAGGATGTAACTGTTCAAGTTTTTAGTTATATATACAAGAAGGTAACCGTTTGGTTGACCTGTTTTATTATCATATCTCTTGTTTCATGTTTAAGTTTTTATTTCCGCTGATTTTCTCTGATGTTGTATCACTAGGGTGCCCGGGGTAAGGCACCAGTCACGGGCCCGGGATCGGGTCGTGACAAAGGTCATGTCTAAGTTATCCTAAGTTCTTACCAAGTCTTATGGGGGATGTTGGTAAGAGTCGTTAGGAGGTATTTGGAGCCAAGTTGGCTTGGCTAATTTACGGCACGAATGAGAATAGTATCGAACAAACCATTGCGGCGTTAATAAAGGAAAATGTAATGACAATTGATTATATTAAAATGAGTAGAATTCTCCATCTGCATAGAAGCTAAGATAAGACAAAATTGTATTACATTTTCTAGATCATGGCTGCTTTAATAAGATCGTTATAAACAAGTATAACCTACTCACACACATAAGGCATATGTTACTTAACTTAAAGAATTTACGTTATGAAGTGTCAAGACTATGAACTATTAATTCTTAAAAGGTTAAGAGACTTTATTTTTCAAGTTATGAGATTTGATTTTAAAAGTATAGAATACTTGATTTGGAAAGTAGTGACTTCTTGACATTCGAAAGATAAGAAACTTGATTTCTAAAAGATAAGAGACTTGAAGTATTTTGAAAGTATACGATACTTGGTTTTAGAAAGTATAAGTCTCTTGGTTATAAAAGGAATGAATTTGTCTAAAACCATAAAGGGTTATAACGGCTTTATGGGAAGTTGGTTATAATGGCTTTATAGAAGGTTAAGAGAATGGTTTTCTCTAATAATATAAACAAAGAAATAACTTGAAATAAGGAAGGGCAATTTGATTTAAAGGTATCACTTGCCTAAAAGTGTAGTGACTTATGTGAAATGTAAACAAGCCTTGATACTATGGGTGTTAGTATCTTGGGGTTTTATATGAAAAGAAATCTTTTGAAAAGAATGGAAGTATGTAGTACTTAGGGTTAAATTCCCAGATTTGTTTTATGTGAAACGAAAAGTGCCTTGATTATATAAAATGAAAGTCTAAAGATTTTATGAACTTGCCTATGCTTGCTTGTGATAGCCTTGAGTGCAAGTATTATATGTTTACGCTGCCGTGACTCTCAGTTGGAGGGCCGGCTGTCTTGTTGTAAATTTACTTGGACGTACCGACATTGATGGAGGCTTCCGCGGGTATGCTTCCATTGTGATTGATCCTTGGACATGCTTATACGATGTGGGATTCCGGGGCATGCGACCAGGATGCGGGTTAGATTCCCGGATTGTTCTTATTACTCCTTGGACATGCTTATACGATGAGGGATTCCGGGGCATACGACCAGGAGGCGGGTTAGATTCCCGAATTTGTTTTATTACCCATGGCCATGCTTATACGATGAGGGATTCCGGGGCATGCGACCATGTTATGTACGACTATTACTCTATGGAATAGCTCCCCATGAAGACATGTACCCGAGATGAGGGATTCCACGGGCATGTTATATACGATTATTACCCTATGTCCATGTTTTACGATGAGGGATTCCGGGGCATGCGACCATGTTATGTACTATTACCCCATGGATTAGCCCTCCATGAAGTCAGGTACCCGAGATGAGGGATTCCACGGGCATGAGATATATATATATATGTATTGTATATGTGTACGCCGACAGTGAGGTAGGATGCCACGGGCGCGTCACATGGTTGTATGTTACACTTACGGCTGCCGGCAGTGATGGGGGATTCTACGGGCAGGAGATATATATATATATATGTATTGTATATGTGTACGCCGACAGTGAGGTGGGATGGCACGGGTGTTATACCCCGTATTTCCAGAGTATGTACGTAAGGGCGTACGTATACAAGTCTAAGCCTTAAGGTTAGGCAAGGACGAAATTTTGTGCACAACACACGAAAAGAATCGTTTTCCGACGAAACGTTTTCCAAACTTTGCGAAGGGAAAAATACGGCTATGTCATTTATATTTTTTGCGGATTTTTCCGAGAGATGAAATATTTTGGACCAACGAGAGGGTGACACTTGTCACCCTCAAGTGGACGGTTTGGGCGAGAACATTGGCACGTTTTTTGCCTTGTTTGTGGTCAAGGAGTTGGTAGGATATTTTGGTGGTAGATGGATAAGGTACACTTGCCCAAATCTTGGCCTTACACTTGCCTAGCACTTGGCTTCATCTTGGCCATTGGTTGGCCATTGGTTGGCCTATAAATACTCCCCTAACTTGAAGGTTTCTTCATCCCTCAAATGATTTCTCGGTCTTGAAATCCCTTGCCCCTCTTAAGAGCTCTGGCAGAGCCCCTTCCCACACTTAGTGTAGTTTTCGTCAGGTCCTCCCTTTGAGAGGCCTTGGCGAGAAGTATCCCCCTTGCCTAGTTGTTCTCGTAAAATACCACCCCCCCTTGGTTGAGAAATACTTCTCCAAGTATTGTTTTAATGCCAAAATACTCTAGCCCAAAACCTTTGTAAAATTTCCAAGTACCCTCTTTACGAAAACCCGGAAAATACTACTATACTTTCCTTTAGCCACTAAACGAAACCCTATGGAAAAATCTCCATAATTGGTTGGAGTACTTAGTAGAAGTGTGTAGAACTTCTAAGGGTTGTTTGGAGCGGGTTGGAGCACCCGGAGTAGGAGCTAAACCTTGCTCAGGATCGACATTAAACTTGGATAATTTTGGGCTTACCGAGGTAAATAATCCTATCCTTCTATTGTAATTGGAAATTACATACTGTAGTTATATAGAAATGAATATAAGGTTCATAGAAGAGAATTGAACTGTAATAGAAGGATATTACAGAAAAGAATTTAACTGAAATCACGTCAGAAGAATATTAAAGAAGAAGATTGAACTGTACTTACATATGACTGTATTTACAGTAGACTTGTATAGTTTGGCGGGTAGGGAAGTGCTGCCCAATTTTCCGTAGAATAAAGGAATCTGTATCTAAAATTATTCTACAGAGTAGTCTAGACTTTGATAGACTGGTATAACCTTTATAGGTTGAATGTTCTGCGAGTAACATGTGCTACTTAAAAGGTGGACAAGGCTAGCCGGGTTATAGCCGTGGAGCGTTTTGCTAATAGTCGATAATCGCCGCGAGGTATGTGATTCTTCCTATCCTCTTGAGTATGATATTTTAAAGAATATATATATATATATATATAGTACGGTAGACGTACGTGTGTTAACTGAACGTAGTTGTACGGCAATGTCTTTTGACTTAAGCCTGAATAATAAGAATCTTGAAGTATTCCAAAGAATTAAGAAACCTGTTTGAAAGAAGAGAAATGCTTGGTTTTAAAAGCTTAAGAGTTATACTAGCTTTATGGGAAGTTAGGTATTACGACTTAAGAGAGATAAAAAGAATGGTTTATTAATTTTTGAAGTTAAGAGACTTGATCTTAAAAGAGAAGAGACTTGACTTAAATGAATTAATATGAATTTTGTGTGAAACCTCATTCGTGAGTAATGAGGACTTGGTTTTTAAAAAAAGGAATAATGTTTTCCTGATTTCGGAAATCAGAATGAGTATCGACAAACCACTGCAGCGTTAATAAAGGGAAATGTTTTGACTAATTAAGTATTACTAAAACCGGAGAAACCTCCATCTGCATTATTATACCGTGGTTGAACTGACATGATCGAGTCAGCGCATGGCCGGGCCGGCCATGGCGCCAGGTGATTGTAGCCGCATGGCAAGTCAGCCGCGGCTCGAAATCTGGTCGCTGAAGTTTCAGCGCAGCTGAAGCGAATGCGCCAAAAGATCCAGTCCGCAGGATTCTGGCGCGCCAGCCGTAGCCAAGCGAGAAATGAGGCGGAAAAACTTAGAAAGTCGATTTTGTTTTAAAAAGGCCATGGGAGGGTGACAAGTGTCCCCCGTCGATTCTGCTACATGCATTATATTGACCAAGACTTGGTCATTCTTCCCATCTTTCATCTTCACACTCTCTCTCCTCTCTCTAAAATCTGCTCCTCCTTCTCTCTAAGAAAACCCAGAAAAATCTGAAAGTTAAGAGCGAAAAGGAAGCTTGTAGCTAGCTTGTTGGCATTGTTGTGGTGGTGTTCTTGGCAGGAAGCTAGCAATAGTTGGAATAAGTTTTGGCTAAAACTTTAAGGTAACATTTCTTCCTTTAGAATTAGTTCTAAGTGTTGCATGTTTAGAAGAAAGAACTTGTGGTAGTAAATAATGCTTCAGAATCTTTGCATGTTAGAAATGTGGTTTGGGTATGAAAGAAATGGCTAAGAAGTGATTATGAGCATGTTGTAGCCTAAAAACTACCTTAGAAGTGATAAGTGAATTGTTGTAACTAGTGGGGCAGAATTTTACACACCCAAGTATGGATGTGTAATCCCCTTTAAAATGTTGGATTGTTGAGCCTTAATTGTGGTGTTTGGATGATAAATTCGGCCTTGAGAAAAGGTGGCAAAGTGAGTAGAAACAAGGGAAATCTTGATTTTCCATAGAATTTAGTGACTTAGAACTTGGATTGTTCTACTTTGAGATTAGAGGTTAACAAGCGTATCATGATTATTTTAGGTTGACATACTACGTGCGGTAAATTGGACTTAGCTTGTGGATTAACCGAAGAGGTATGTGGAGCTTTCCTATCTCTTGAGCATGATTAGTTGTACCTATGTAGTACGGTGAGGCGTCAAGATTTGAAAATCTTCGTTTGTTATAAGCATTTGATACTTGCCGTTTTATGAGAAAAGTATAAAAATCCCTTGGACTTAAGGAATGTGTTTCACTATTGTTAACTCTAATATAACGGCTTTATGGGGAGTTGGTTATATTAGTTGGTGAAAGTTTAATGGAGAAAGGTTTTGATGTTTTGAACTTGTGGAAGGAAAATGGTTTTAAGGCATGAATTGCCTAAGGTTTTACAAGAAATGAAGTCACTTAATTTAGAAGCTTGAGATAGTTTTAAAAGGGAAATGTGACTTGTTTTGAAAAGAAAGTAACTTGATACTATGGTGATTAGTATCTTGGAATTTTGGTATAAAAGAGTTATTCCTTAAAAGGTTAAGGTACATGATACTTGGGTTAAATTCGATTTTTATTAAAAGACATGATCGTGCCTTAGGTATACTAAAATGAGAGGATGTATTAATACTATTAATAAGAAGTTAGGTGATTCTTAACTTGCGTAAGTTATGATAGGCGGTAGTGCTTATGTTATGATATGATAGGTAGTGCTTATGTTATGATATGATAGTAGGTAGTGCTTGTGTTGATATGATAGGCGGTAGTGCTTATGTTATGTATGATAGCGGATGAGCTATGTTATATATATATTGTTCTGGGTAAACCGGGTTATTGTTTATGCCAAGGATTTGCTACCAATGATGCGATTGCGTCTCTTTTACTAATGCTGATCTGGACCATAGGATCCGTGCGGGTGAAATAGTCCGTGCGAGTGCGCGATGGTACTCATGCGGATCCACGGGATCCGTGCGGGTGAAATAGTCCCGTGCGGGTGAAATAGTCCTATGGCGAGGCGGATGACCTCATGCGGGTCCACAGGACCGATGCGGGTGAAATAGTACCAGGAGTAGGATTGCTCGATGATGCTACGGGCGAGGTACCCTGTTTTGATCGTGAGCCTCCTATTTTTATGCTATAAAACTTATACTTATTACTCTCATTGTTAGTAAGGCACGGTCTGACATAAATTGATTTTATCTATAACTTGATATATTTTGGACTTATGATATTACTACGTATTTTCGATTTACATACTTGAGTACGTTGTGTCGACCCCTTCGCCGGCTGCGTTCATCTGCGAGTAAGGAAAAGGCGGTGGTAGATCCTCATTCATGGATCTTTACTCAGTGTCGTGAGCTCCATTTCTTGAGGCTCGACTTTTGGTATGGTTCTCCACAGTGTTGTTCTTTATTTTGTACATTCGGGGGCATGGCGGGGCCTGTCCGTCATAGTGTTACTCATTCTTAGAGGCCTGTAGTCTTGTCGAACTTGGTTCGTTTAAGGATGTATTCGGTTTTATGTACTTTTAGGTTAGCCATTTTGGGCTGAACTATTCTATATCTTATGGTTGTTTATCTTGAGTTTATATTATTGGTTTTCTCGATGTTGTGTCACTAGGGTGCGGGTTAAGGCAGGTCACGGATCGGGTTGGTCGTGACAAAAGTGGTATCGAGCGATTAATCCTCGGAAAGAGTCTGAGCCGTATCTAGTAAGTCTTGATTATCGGTGTGTTGTGCACCACATCTATAATCGAGGCTGCAGGATATTTAGGATTAGTTCCCCTGCTTTTACTCTAAGATCGTGCAATAGAGTGTGTTATAGGTTGAATTTCCTCGGCGTATTTTCTGTATCGATTATGTCTCGCGCAGCATGACCCGAGAAGAGCAAAGCGATGAGAACTACGGTAGGGCAGAGTCACGAGCACGAGCAGGTCCTTACGAGCGAGGTATTTCGGACGGCGAGTTCTCTGACGTCGCCCGGCCCAGCGAGTCGAAGCGGCGGCAACTGCGAGACGCGATACGAGCCCCATCCAGCGGCGAGGCGGAGGATATAGGCTCTGAGAGATAGCCGATTCTTGGCGAGATCGTGGCGAGCAGGAGAGATAGGTTGGAGGCGGCGATTCCATTGCACATGGATTCAGCCAGGCTGCTAGCTCGAGGCGAGGACTTTTGAGTTGTAACCCACGAGTTTCTGGTGAGACACGAGATGATCCTCGAGTTTATCAAACGATTCTGTGGATCATGGCGGTGTCGGGGCTTGAGCCCGAGTCGGTGGTCTGAGTTCGCATCGGCTGCGGGATCTGGCGATTGGTAGT
Organism: Przewalskia tangutica; assembly: GCA_029844215.1. Taxonomy (NCBI): domain Eukaryota; kingdom Viridiplantae; phylum Streptophyta; class Magnoliopsida; order Solanales; family Solanaceae; genus Przewalskia; species Przewalskia tangutica. The sequence continues at coordinate 38,993,628 of CM056725.1, read as the reverse complement.
ACGATTGTGAAGCATCCGGAGAAGCATGCGCTTCAGGCCGTTTGGGGCGAGTTCTCGAGGCATTCCTTAGCCATTTCTTGCCTCCGCGGATGAGGAGGCTCGGGCGATAGATTTTTGGCCCGAGGCGAGAATGGGCGGGCGGTCGGGAATACAACGTGGAGTTTGATTCATTGGCTAGGTATGTACGCATTGGTAGCGAACATGGAGGGCGAGTGCACGCTATGTCACGAGACTCGATGATCACTTGGCGAGAGTTGCTCGGGGTGGCTCTCGGTAGGGCATGGACATTGCCGCGTGCGAGCACGTGCTCTCGGGTGTGAACGCGGTAAGCGGATCGGCAGTGCTCAGCGGAAGAGGGCGGGGCAGCGAGTCCTCTGGTAGTTTTAGGGTAAACAGCGGCAAACGATTTGCACCACGGCCGGTCAGGCGCTCCTCCGCATCTTGGGGCGTCTGAGTATTCGGGGCGGGGCGGGGTTCGGGCGGGTTTCGGAGGACGAGTTCGGTCGAGATGAGGCCACCTATGCCTCGGTGTAGTCGATGTGGTGATTGCCATTATGAAGTGTCGTGTTCCTCCGGGAGCTTGTTATTCTTGCGGCGGCGGGGGCCGTTTGAGAGAGATTGTCCGTCCGAGTGGCGGGAATATGATGGCTCGGTAAGCGAGTCGATGTGAGTCTTCATCGTCGATGGCGATGCGCCGGGCGAGGTGTTCCGCGGACGAGCGGCGCGGCGGTCGTGGTAGAGGTTCGATTCAGCGGTCCTCGAGCCGCATTTATGCTATGTCGGCCGCGGGACCGGGGCGTCACCGATGTCCACAGGTACATTGTTGGTTTCTTCTTTGTGATGTTTATGCTTTGATAGATCGAGTTCTACCTTGTCCTATATATCTCCTCATATTCTTTGGTAGAATAGGGATAGAGCGAGTCCATAGAATCCTTTGAGGTGGCTACGGCGTAGGTGCCGGTGTTAGGCGGCGGGTATATAAGGCTTGCCCGGTGACTATAGATGGTCGTCGGGCCTAGGTGACTTGATAGAGTTGGATATGTGGACTTCGATGTGATTATGGGTATGGATTGGCTAGCGTCTTGCTATGCCAATGTGGTGCGAGAGAGAGGTTAGTTCGGTTCGGTTTCTGAGGCCGGTTATCAGTGGAAGGGAATCTTGCATCGTAGGGTAGGTTTATTTCTTACCTCAAGGCTAGGAAGATGTGCGGAAAGGGTATATTTACCATTTGGTTGGGTATTAAATCGAGGTGAGTCGGACCTTGATCGATTCGGTGGTTAGAAGTTTCAGACGTTTTCCAGACGAGCTTAGGGTATCCTCACGAGAGGAGATTGAGTTTTGCATCGATTTGGCACGGACACTCGGCCGATATCTATTAGCCATCTGAGAATGGCACTGCCGAGTTGAGGAAGCGAAAGACCGGTGAAGGACTTGCTAGAAAAGGCTTTATTAGGCCTAGTGTTTCTCCAGGGAAGCGCCGGTGTTGTTTGTAAAGAAGAAAGATGGGGCGTTGCGTATGTGTATTGATTACGAGCGGTGAATAAGGTAACCATCAAAAATAGATATCCTCCCGGGATTGATGATTTGTTTGACGATTGCGAGTGCGAGATGTTTTCAAGATCGACTGCGATCGGTTATCATCAGTGCGAGTTAGAAGCGAATATCGAAGACCGCATTCGGGACGGTATGGGCACTATGAGTTGAGGTAATGTCTTTTGGGTTGACAGCGCTCGGTATTCATGGACTTGATGAATAGGGTGTTCGAGCCATTCTGGATATGTTCGTTATAGTTTTCATCGATGATATCTTGGTGTATTCGCGCTGAGCGGGAAGCATCTGGTCATTTGAGGGCGATCTTTGAGAGTCCTCGAGGGCCGGCGATTGTATGCCAAGTTCTCGAAATGCGAGTTTTGGTGGCCGGTGGCTTTCTTAGGACATGTTATCGGGCCGATGGTATTCGGGTTGTCTGACAAAGATTGAAGCGATCGAAGACTTGGCCTAGACCATTACAAGCAGTGCGCGGCTTTGGGCCTTGCGAGTTATTATCGGAGGTTTGTGGAGAAGTTTGCTTCTATTTCAGCACCTTTGACTAAGGCGACTCGAGCGGCTATGTTCGATGGGCGGATACTTGTGAGAAAGTTTTGATTGCTAAAGGAGAAGTTGGCGGCCGCCCCGTTCTTACTCTTCGGAGGTTTAGATGGATATGTGGTTTTATTGTGGCGCGTCGGTGTCGGACTTGGAGTGCGTCTTGATGCGGCGGCAAGGTTATAACTTATGCATCTCGGCGGCTTAGGAAGCATGAGAAGAACTATCCCGCGTGACTTGGAGTTAGCGGCGATGATTCGTACCTTGAAGATGGAGGCATTATTTATATGGAGTTCGTGGACATTTACACGAACCACGAAGTCTCGGTACATCTTGACGGAGGATGAACTTGCGGCGAGCGGTGGTTGGAGCTACTTAAGGATTACGATGTTGATATTACGTACCACCGGGGAAAGCGATGTAGTGGCGGATGCCGCCAGTCGCGGTCGATGGGTAGTCTATCGATGTTGAGCGAGAGAAAAGGGATATGGTCAGAGCTACACGATTAGCAAGCCTTGGGGTTCGTTTGGTTGATTAGTTAATGCGAATTCGGGTTGAAGTCGCGAGTCTTCCATCGTCGAGGAGGTGAAGAAGCGGCGATATGAGATCGATTTTGAGTGCGATGCGAGATGCGACTCTCGGGAAGAAGAGTCTATTTGAGGTAGCCGGATGGGTGCTAAGATTCGAGGCGGTTGTGTGTTCCGAGGTGTGAGGACTTCGTCGGTGATTAGGGAGGCTGCGGTGCTCGTTATTCGATTCATCGAGTCGACTAAGATGTACCATGACCTCAGTGCGTGTATTGGTGGGATGGTTTGAAGAGGGCGTTGCGGTTTTGTTGCCCGATGTCTAATTGTCGAGTTAAGGTTGAGCACGAAGCGGTGGGCTATTACGAGCTATTGATATTAGATGTGGAAGTGGGAGGTGGTCAACATGGACTTTATTACGGGGTTACCTCGCACGGAGAGAACATGATTCCATTTGGGTTATTGTTGTGGTGAAATCAGCCCACTTTCTTCGATCGGGGCAGCGTTTGGTAGAGACTATGCGGGTTATATATTAGAGATTGTGAGATTGCGAGTCGGTGTCGATTATATCGAATAGAGAGCGAGTTCACGGCTAACTACGGAGTCCTTCGGAAGGGATTAGGGACACAGTGAGTCTCGGCCGCGGCGTTCATCCTCGGACGGGCCAGACGGGCGAGCGCACTATCGAACACTTGAGGATATGCTGCGGGCTTGTGTTATTGATTTGAGGTATAGCTGGGAGGATCATTTACCTCTTGTGGAGTTTGCTTATAACAACAGCTACCATTCTAGTATTCAGATGGCGTCTTCTGAGGCCTTATACGGGAGGAAGTGCGAGTCACCCATAGGTTGGTTTGAAGTGGGAGAAGTGCGATTAATCGGGCGGATTTGGTTGTGACGATGGATAAGGTGAAGCTTATCGAGGCGGTTATTGGCGGCCAGTCGGCGAAATCATATGCGGATCATCGGCGTCGACAACAGAGTTTGAGGTTAATGATTGGGTCTTTACGAAAGTGTCACCCATGAAGGGTGTGATGAGATTTGGGAGGAAAGGAAGCTTCGGCCCAAGGTACATTGGGCGTGTCAGTTGTCAGAAGAGTGGGCAAGGTTGCTATGAGTTGGATCTGCCGTCCGATCTTGTGGCGGTACATCGATTTTCATGTGTCTATGTTGCGGAAATGTGTTGGAGATCCGTCTAGAGTACACGGTCGGGATGTCGGTGTGAGAGAAGTTATCGTATGAGAGAGTCCCATAGCGATACTCGATCGTCGAGTTAAACGACTTGGACGAAGGGCGTGGCCGTCGAGTCTTATGGCGGAGCGAGCGAGGAGAAATGGCGTGGGAAGCGAGAGGATGACATGATGAAGAAGTATCCTCACTTATTCCCTACACCTCCGGGTAACCCACTTTCTGCTTGTTAGTTTTGATTTAGTTGATTATGCTTGAGTAATGTTGTGGCTCGGGAGCATTCTTATTTGCAAAGGAATAGTTAAGAAGATATGTTTATATTGTGTTTTGTGTGAGGCTAGAAGGAACATTCGGACGAATGTTTCTAAGAGAGAATGTTATACCAGTGGTTGAACTGGACATGATCGAGAGTCTCAGCGCCGGGCCGGGCCGGCGCAGCGAGTGATTGTAAGCGTGCCGGAAGTCGGCGCGACTCGAAAATCTTGAGGGTTTGAGATTCAGCCATGGCCTGAAGCGAGACGCGGCGTAAAGATCCAGTCGCGGGAGTTCTGCGCCATGGCCAGGAAGCGGCAGTGGCGGCGAAATTTGGGCGGAAAAACTTAGAAAGTCGATTTTGTTTTAAAAGGCCATGGGAGGGTGACAAGTGTCCCAGTCGATTCTGCTACATGCATTATATTGACCAAGACTTGGTCATTCTTCCCATCTTTCATCTTCACACTCTCTCTCCTCTCTCTAAAATCTGCTCCTCCTTCTCTCTAAGAAAACCCAGAAAAATCTGAAAGTTAAGAGCGAAAAGGAAGCTTGTAGCTAGCTTGTTGGCATTGTTGTGGTGGTGTTCTTGGCAGGAAGCTAGCAATAGTTGGAATAAGTTTTGGCTAAAACTTTAAGGTAACATTTCTTCCTTTAGAATTAGTTCTAAGTGTTGCATGTTTAGAAGAAAGAACTTGTGGTAGTAAATAATGCTTCTAGAATCTTTGCATGTTAGAAATGTGGTTTGGGTATGAAAGAAATGGCTAAGAAGTGATTATGAGCATGTTGTAGCCTAAAAACTACCTTAGAAGTGATAAGTGAATTGTTGTAACTAGTGGGGCAGAATTTTACACACCCCAGTATGGATGTGTAATCCCTTTAAAATGTTGGATTGTTGAGCCTTAATTGTGGTGTTTGGATGATAAATTCGGCCTTGAGAAAGGTGGCAAAGTGAGTAGAAACAAGGAAATGCTGAATTTTCCATAGAATTTAGTGACTTAGAACTTGGATTGTTCTACTTTGAGATTAGAGGTTAACAAGCGTATCATGATTATTTTAGGTTGACATACTACGTGCGGTAAATTGGACTTAGCTTGTGGATTAACCGAAGAGGTATGTGGAGCTTTCCTATCTCTTGAGCATGATTAGTTGTACCTATGTAGTGCGGTGAGCGTCTGAGATTTGAAAATCTTCGTTTGTTATAAGCATTTGATACTTGCCCGTTTTATGAGAAAAGTATAAAAATCCCTTGGACTTAAGGAATGTGTTTTACTATTGTTAACTCTAATATAACGGCTTTATGGGAGTTGGTTATATTAGTTGGTGAAAGTTTAATGGAGAAAGGTTTTGATGTTTTGAACTTGTGGAAGGAAAATGGTTTTAAGGCATGAATTGCCTAAGGTTTTACAAGAAATGAAGTCACTTAATTTAGAAGCTTTAGATAGTTTTAAAGGAAATGTGACTTGTTTTGAAAAGAACCGTAACTTGATACTATGGTGATTAGTATCTTGGAATTTTTGGTATAAAAGAGTTATTCCTTAAAAGGTTAAGTACATGATACTTGGGTTAAATTCCCGGATTTTTATTAAAAGACATGATCGTGCCTTAGGTATACTAAAATGAGAGGATGTATTAATACTATTAATAAGAAGTTAGGTGATTCTTAACTTGCGTAAGTTATGATAGGCCGGTAGTGCTTATGTTATGATATGATAGGCGGGTAGTGCTTATGTTATGATATGATAGTAGGTAGTGCTTGTGTTGATATGATAGGCGGTAGTGCTTATGTTATGTATGATAGCGGATGAGCTATGTTATATATATATTATTCTGGGTAAACCGGGTTATTGTTTATGCCATGGATTTGCTACCCGTGATGCGAGTGCGGCGCTTGTACTCATGCGGATCTGGACCATAGGATCCGTGCGGGTGAAATAGTCCCGTGCAGTGCGCGATGGTACTCGTGCGGATCCACGGGATCCGTGCGGGTGAAATAGTCCCGTGCGGGTGAAATAGTCTATGGCGAGGCGGATGACCTCATGCGGGTCCACAGGACCCATGCGGGTGAAATAGTCCCAGGAGTAGGATTGCTCGATGATACTACGGGCGAGGTACCCTGTTTTGATCGTGAGCCTCCTATTTTTATGCTATAAAACTTATACTTATTACTCTCATTGTTAGTAAGGCACAGTGCAACATAAATTGATTTTATCTATAACTTCAGTATATTTTTGGACTTATGATATTACTACAGTATTTTCCAGTTTTACATACTTGGTACGTTGTGTACTGACCCCCTTCCTCGGGGGCTGCGTTCATGCCGCAGGTAAGGGAAAGCTGGTGGTAGATCCTCATTCATAGGATCTTTACTCAGGTGTCAGGAGCTCCATTTCTTCGGAGGCTCGACTTTTGGTAGGGTTCTCCACAGTGTTGTTCTGTTTTGTACATTCGGGGCATGGCGGGGCCTGTCGTCATAGTGTTACTCATTCTTAGAGGCCTGTAGTCTTGTCAGAACTTGGTTCGTTTAAGGATGTAACTGTTCGGTTTTTATGTACTTTTGGGTTAGCCATTTTGGGCTAGACTATTCTATATCTTATGGTTGTTTATCTTGAGTTTATATTCCGCTGGTTTTCTCTGATGTCGTGTCACTAGGGTGCCCGGGTTAAGGCACCGGTCACGGATCCGGGTTCGGGTCGTGACAGAAGCTAAGATGAGACAAAATGATATTACATTTCCTAGATCATGGCTGCTTTAATAAGATTGATTTTGAACAAGAATAACCTACTCACATATAAGGCATATGTTTCTCAAATTGTTTAAAAGAGAATTATATTCTTAAGTGATTAAGAATATGAACTACGAAATCTTTCTAAAATAAGAGGCTTAAGTACTTGAAATTAGGCAAACTTGAACTTATGGAAAAGGATGTTGTTACTTGATGTTGAAAAGGAAAGTGTTTTGGTTTACCTAAAAATGTGAGTCACTCTATTTTAATACTACGGGTATCGGGTGACCTTTATAAAAGAAATGGATCTTTTAAAAAGAATTTAACGTATGTAATACTTTGGGGTCAGAACCTGGACTTTGGCATAAAATAACCTTGAGTTGTGTGTAACTTGCCTATGCTTGTGGTGATAGCCTTTGTTGTGCAAGTGTTGTATTTCTATGCTCTGAGTCCCGTGAGATGGTAGGGACACGTATTCCATCGATTCTTCAAGAGTCCGTGAGATGGGCGGGACACGTATTCCATCGATTCTTCACCAGGTCCGTGAGATGGGTCGGGACACGTATTCCATCGATTCTTCACGAGTCCCGTGAGATGGTAGGGACACGTATTTCATCGATTCTTCACTGAGTCCGTAGGATGGGTGGGACACGTATTCCACATGATTCTTTCTGGAGTCCCGTGGGATGTGTTATACCGTATTTCGGTATATGCGTGAGGAATACGTCTGAGTTAGCCTTAAAGTTTAGGCTTGGGCGATTTTTGGGCACAACTCACAAAGCGAATAGTTTTCCGGCGAAGCGTTTCCACGACTTTCGTAGGGTAAATTCGGCTATGCCATTTCTAATTTTGCGGATTTTTACGAGAGGCGAAATATTTTGGACCAGCGGGAGGCGACACTTGGCACCTCGATTGGTGGACTTCAAATCGTCCATTTGGGCCGAATTGGCTAACATGTACGTTTTTGTGCCTTGTGCACAAGTCAAGGAGTTGGTAGGATATTTGTGTATAGTTAATCCTCACCTACACTTGCCTTGCACTTGACTAAATCTTGGCCGTTGGTTGGCCACTTCTTGACCTATAAATACCCCCAAGTTGAAGAGTTCTTCATCCACAAAGCTTTCCAAGTCTTGAAAATCCTCTCCTCTCCTTTGTAGCCTTTTCGTCCAACACCTCCCCTCACTTGTGAAGGCCATGGCGAATACCCCCTCTAGCCTAAGAAGTTTGGCGAGGCCACTAGCCTGGCCAAAAATCTACCCCACTCCTGGTAGAAATTTGCCTTCTTGTATTGTTATAATGCCCAAAATACCTAGCCCAAATACCTTAGTACTTAGTAGAAGTTGTGAAGAACTTCTAAGGTTTCCTTAGAGCATACAACTTAGGAGCAAAACCTTGCTCAGTGCGACTTTTCTAGGATATTATTGGGCTTACAGGGTAACTAATCCTAACCCTCTTTTGAATTAGAGAATATATATCTTTGTTGTAGTATAAGAATTAGTATAAATACTTAGAAGAATATCACGAGAATAGAATCAGTATTACCACAGTAGAAGGGTTTAAAAGAAGAATAATCAAACTATACTTACATAGAATTTATTTTCACTGAGACTTATATAGCTCATGGGTAGGAAGTCTTGACTTTCCATAGAATTGTGAACCCTCTGTTTAGAATGACCTTGAGTAGTCTTTGATAGATATCTGTGACTATTATGGTGACTCTCTGCGCGACATATTGACTTGGCGGTGGTTTTATTTGAGAAGGTATGTGATTCTTCCTAAAGCATGATATTTTACAATATATATGATGCGGTGAGCGTACATGTGTTAACTAAAACTACGGCAATGTCTTTGACTTAAGCTGAATAATACTTACGGCAATGCCTCACGGCTTAAGCTTTGAATAACACTTACTGCAATGCCTGGCTTAAGCTGAATAATAAAGATCGAAAGCATTTTAAAAGAATACTGAATCATTTTTAACAGAAGAGAACTAATTGGTTTTTAAACAGAAGCTTAAGAGTTATACTAGCCTTATGGGAAGTTAAGTATAACCACTTAAGATTGATAAAAGAAGCAGTTTGCCTATGTGTTTATAACGGACTTATATTGAATTATGAAAAGAATAATAAGATGGTTTGATAAGTAGACATGATATGATGCTATGTGTGTTAGTGTCTTATAACGTTTGTGAAAAAGTATTCTTGTTGTGCTTATGTTGTTTAACGATAAGTTGTTAGGTTAGTGTAGCATCACTCACCTCTTGACATATTCAGGGGTTAAGGCGCCTCCGTCGCGGGGTAGACTTCGGTGATGCAGGACCATGATTGAGAATACCTCATGCGGGTCCAGGACCTATGCGGAACTACGGGAGTTCGAGGTTAGTGTGCGGGGTTATACCTCATGCGATGCATGTGGCGTGCGGACGGCGAGTCGGGGCGATCTTAGGAGTAGCTACCCTCGATGCGGGGTTATATACCTATGCGGGCCTATGTGATTGGCCTATGCGGACTACGAGAGTCGAGATTAGGCTTGCGTGGTGATACTACAGGCAATTGGCCTGCCCGATCATTCGCGACCTAGAAAAGACACATTCTGATTTACCTATTCTTGCTCTTGTTTGTGATGTGTATATGCGGTTTCATGGTTGTTTCATACATCTTTACCAGCTATTTTAAAATGATATGTTTCATTTAAGTATTTCTGATTTCATATACTTAGTACTGTTATCTGACCTCCTTGAAGTGCGTTCATCTGCGGTAAGCGGCAGTGCTAGATCCACATTACTAGGATCTACGTTGGTGTCGGGAGCTCCGTCCTTTCGGAGGCTCTACTTTTAGGTATGATCTCACTGTTGTAGATGGTTTTGTCTGATCGGGGTATGGCGGGGCTGTCATCGCCATAGTTGTATATTTCCTTAAGTGCAGTAGTCTGTTATGCGATGTCGGATATAAGCGCTAAACCATGTTTTTATATATATCAGAAAGCGATGTTTTCTCATAAAGCGTGTCTATTTTATAAAGCTGTTTCATGTCTTGCTTTATAATTCCGATTACTCGATGTATGACTACTTGGGTGCCGGTGAGGCACGATCACGGGCCGGAATGAGTCGTGACAAAAGTGGTATCGAGCGATTCATCCTCGGAAAGTGTCTGAGCCGTATCTAGTAAGTCTTGATTATCGGTGTGTTGTGCACGCATCAATAATCGAGAGGCTATAGGATATTTAGGATTGGTTTTCATTCTTCTCATTACGAGATCGTGCTTTAGAAGTGTGTTATAGGTTGGACCCTCTAACGTATTCCTTTCTATATGATTATGCCTCGCGTAAGGCAACGGGCCCGAGAAGGGCAAAGCGAGGAGGCGCTAGCGAGACACCCAGTCACGAGGGCTCGGGCCCGGTCTATACGAGGCGGCGAGTTCTATGCGCCGCCCGGCCCAGCCACGAACCACGGTACCCGCCTCGCTGTCCCGGCTGGGCGGAGGTTAGGGTCTGAGAGATGCCCGACTTTTGGCTAAAGTTGTCGCCCGTCACGAGAGAAATTTGGATCGGCGATTCGATTCAGCTCAGCGCCAGTCGCGCCGTGGTACACGAGGCGAATAGTTTGAGGCTACGAGATTTCTTGAGTTGTAGCCCGCGAGTTTTCTGCGGGTGGCGGGAGGATGATCCGCATGAGTTCATCCGTCGGCAGAGGATCATGAGGTGATCAAGGCCTCGAGGCAGTCTGTGACGCCGGTTCGCATCGGCTGCGTGATACGCGATCGATTGGTTTGATTCATGGGAGTTATCCGGGAAAGCAGCGTCCCACTACTTAGGATGAGTTCTCGAGGCTTTCCTCGCTCCTTCTTCCTCGCGGATGAGGAGGCGCGGTGATAGATTTTTACTGCGAGGCGAGAGGGCGCCTTTGTCGGGAGTACAATGTCGAGTTTGATTCTTTGGCTCGATATGTCCCGGCATTGGTAGCGAATATGGAGGATAGGGTGCCGCTATGTCACGGGCTGAAACGACTATATGGCGAGTCATGTGCGGGAGTTTCTCTCGGCCAGGTATGGACATTACCGCATGCGAGCTCATGCTCTTGGATGTGAGGCGTAAAGACCGCGGGTTGTGGCGGCGAAGAAGGCGGGGCGGCGAGTCTTTTGGTAGCTATCGTGGTGGCGGCCTCGGCGGCGATCTGGGTGCACCACGGCCGGCCAGAGCACTCTGCGCCGTCGCGGCCACGGCCGGAGATATTCGGCGAACCGGGGCGAGACTTGAGCGTCGAGCGGCGAGAGTGCGGCGTCGGGACCACCCGCCGGTGTGGCGTCACGGTAGATCCGCCGGGAGTTGTGATGCGGGAGTTTGTTTGATTGTAGCGGCGAGGGCATTATGCGAGCTGTCAGGCCAAGGCGATCTTGATGGTAGAAGTCGGCTACTGAGTTCTTTCGGCTTCTTCATCCCACAGCGATTACTCGCCCGGAGGGCAAGGTACTCATGGGTCGGCCAGTCGCGGCGGTCGTGGCTCGGGTCCCGATTCTAGCGGTCCTCGAGAACGCATTTATGCTTTGTCGGTAAGCGGATCGGGAGGCCTCACGATGTCGTCACGGTACTTTATCGGTTCTGGTGCGATGTGTATGCTTTGATAGATCGGGTTCTACTGTCTATATATCTCCCACTTGTTGCTAGTAGGATAGGGATGAGCACGAGTCCATAGACCACTTCGAGGTAGCTACGCGATGGGTGATTCGGTGGTAGCTCGGCGGGTATATAGAGCTTGTCTGTGACCATTCTGATCGTCGGACCTGCCGACTTGATAGAGTTAGAGATGTTTGACCGGCGTGATTATGGGGATGGATTGGCTGGCTTCTTTACGCCAATGTAGGCTGAGAGAAAGTAATGCAGTTCGGTTTCTGAGGCCGGTTGTTGAGTGGGAGAGCACGGTATCGCGAGGGTAGGTTTATTTCCTACCTCAAGGCTAGGAAGATGGTGCGAGAAGGGTATATCTACCATCTCGTTCGGGTGTTTGATCTGAAGGCTGCGGTACAGATTTTGATCGATTCGATGGTCGTGAGTTCCCAGGCGTGTTTCGGATGACCTCGGGTATCCTCACGAGAGGAGATTGAGTTTTGTATTGACATATTGCGGACACTCGGCTATTTCCATTCCGCCATACAGAATGGCACCCGAGTTGAGAGAGTTGAAGGATCGGCTTAGAGATTTCTTGGAGAAAGGGCTTCATCGGGCCTAGTGTTTCTCCACGAGGAAGCCGGTATTGTTCGTGAAGAAGAAGGGCGGGGCAGCTGCGCATGTGTGTTGATCTGAGCGGTGAACAAGGTGACCATTAAACGAATACCCCCTTCCCGGGATTGATAATTTGTTCGACCGATTGCGAGTGCGAGATGTTTCTCAAGATTGATCTGCGATCGGGCTATCATCAGTGTGAGTCGAGAGGTGGATGTCCCAAATTGCATTCGGGACGATGCAGGCATTATGAGTTCGAGTCATGTCTTTTGGGTTGACGATGCTCGCGGTATTCATGGATTTGATGAACCGAGTGTTCAAACCATTTTGGACACGTTTGTGATAGTGTTCATTGATGATATCTTGGTTTATTCGCTCGAGGCGAGGCATGCGGGCATTTGAGGCTATCTTGTGATTCTCGGGACCAGCGATTATCGCCAAGTTTTCCAAATGTGAGTTTTGGTTGACTTGATGGCGTTTCTTGGGCATATTATGGGTGATGGCATTAGTGGATCTGGCCAAGATCGAAGCGATCGGAGACTTGGCCTGAACTCTACTCAAGCAGAGGTTCGCGATTTTACGGGCCTTGCGAGATATTATCGGTTCATGGAGAAGTTTGCTTTATCTCTGCACCATTGACTAGGGTGACTCGAAGCGACCAAGTTTGATGGTGATGCTTGTGGCGGGGTTTCGATTCTTGAAAGAGAGGCGGCGGCCGCCCGTTCTTACTCTTCGGAGGTCGGATGGTTATGTCGTGTATTGTGATCGTCGGGCATCGGGTTGGGATGTGTGTTGATGCGGCATGGCGGGGTTATAGCATATGCATCGGCGGTGAAGAAACGAGAGGAACTACCCGCCCATGATTTGGAGTTGGCGATCGTGATTCACGCTTTGAAGATCTGGAGGCACTACTTGTATGGGGTTCGCGTGGATATTTATCTGAGACCACAAGAGCCTCGGTATATCTTGACGGAGGGAGTGAACTTACAGCGAGGCGGTGGTTAGAGTTGCTTAAGGATTACGATGTTGATATCTGTACCACGGGAAGGCGATGTTGTGGCGGATGCTCTTAGTCGTAGGTCGATGGGAGCCTATCGGATGTGCGGCTAGAGAGGAGGACATGGTTCGTGATTTGCATCGATTAGCGAGCCTTGGTGTCCGTTTGATTGATTACGATAGCGATGGGGTTAGAGTTCGTGAGGTTGTCGAGTCTTCCATCGTCGAAGAGGTGAAGAGGCTTGATTCGAGATCGGCTTTGATTCGATATCGTGATACCGCTCTTACGTGAGGCAAGGAGTCCTTTTGAGGTAGCACGATGGGGTGCTAAGGTTTGAGGCGGTGTGTGTTCGGATGTTTGAGGACTTGGCGGAGTTCTTGGGAAGCACGGTAGCGCGTTACTCTATCCATCCGGTCGACCAAGATGTACCACGACCTTAGATCTGTGTATTGGTGGGATGGCGAAGAGGGGCGTTGCGAGTTCGTAGCTCGGTGCGTGTTGTCGGCAGTGAAGGTAGAGCACGAGAGGCACGGTGGTTTATTCTGACGATTGAGATCCTGACACAGAAGTGGGAGGTAATCAACATGGACTTCATCACGGGATTACCTCGCCTTTCGGAGGAGACATGATTCTATATGGGTTATCGTCGGCGGTGGCGAAATCAGCCCACTTTCTTCCGTCGGGGCGACCTTTTAGTGAGGATTATGCGGACTTTACATCAGAAGATCGTCGGTGCATGAGTCCCTACCTCGATCATATCGAGGCAGAGCCGGTTCGGCTAACCGGAGGTCCTTCGAGAGGTTTAGGGGCCGAGTGAGCACAATCTGCATTTCATCCACGCAGACGGACGGGCGAGCGCACTATCCGGACTCTTGAGGATATCTTTGCGAGCTTTGTGTTATTGACCGATGGTAGTTGGGAGGATCATTTGCCTCTAGTTGAGTTCGCGTATAATAATAGCTACCACTCCGGTATTCGGATGGCGCCTTATGAGGCCTTGTATGGGAGGAAGTGCGGATCGCCTATAGGTTGGTTCGATGTGGGCGAGTGCGGCTAGTGGGACGATTTGATACTGACGATGGATAAGGTGAAGCTTATCGAGGCGGCTATTAATGACTCGAGTCGGCCAAGTCGTATCACGAGATCATCGTCGTCGGCATCTTGAGTTCGAGTTCATGATTGGGTTTTCCTAAAGGTGTCACCCATGAAGGGTGTGATAAGATTCGGGAAGAAGAAACTTCGGCCTTAGGTACATTGGGCGTTTAGATTGTCGCGAGGTAGGCAAGGTTGCCTACGAGTTGAATCTGCCGTCCGATCTAGAAGCGGTACATCGATTTTCACGTATCTATCTTTGAGGAGATGTATCGGGGATCCATCTAGGGTACACGATTGGCGATGTCAGTGACCGAAGGTTATCGTATGAGAGATTCCATAGCGATAGTCGATCGTCGAGTTAGGCGTCTGCGGACCAGGGCGTGGCTTCGTCAAAGTCTTGTGGCGGAGCGAGCTCGAGGAGAGATGGCGTGGGGCGAGGAGGACATGAGGCGGAAGTATCCTGCTATTCCCCACCTCCGGTAAATTCACTTTCCTACTTGTAAATTTTCGTTATCGTTTACGCCTAAGTGTTGCTCTGTGGCGTGTGTGGCATTTACAATTTAAGTTATGAAGAATCTTATCGTTAAGCGTCTTGGGAAGGAACATTCGGGACGAATGTTTCTAAGGAGGAGAATGTTATACCGTATTTCCAGTATGTGCGTGGGGAATACGTCAAAAGTTAGCCTTAAAGTTTAGGCTTGGGCGATTTTTGGGCCTGACTCACAAAGCGAATAGTTTTTCGATGAAGCGTTTCCACGACTTTCGTAGGGTAAATTCGGCTATGCCAATTCTAATTTTGCGGATTTTTCCGAGAGGCGAAACATTTTGGACCAGCGGGAGGCGACACTTGGCACCTCCAATTGGTGGACTTCAAATCGTCCATTTGGGCGAATTGGCTAGCATTGGCACGTTTTTGTGCCTTGTGCACAAGTCGAGGAGTTGGTAGGATATTTGTGTATAGTTAATCCTCACCTACACTTGCCTTGCACTTGTCTAAATCTTGGCCATTGGTTGGCCACTTCTTGACCTATAAATACCCCTTAAGTTGAAGAGTTCTTCATCCACAAGCTTTCAAGTCTTGAAAATCCTCTCCTCTCCCTTTGTAGCCTTTTCGTCCAACACCTCCCCTCCCTTGTGAAGGCCATGGCGAATACCCCACTCTAGCCTAAGTTTGGCGAGGCCACTAGCCTAGCCAAAAATCTACCCCCTTGGTAGAAAAGTTGCCTTCTTGTATTGTTATAATGCCCAAAATACCTAGCCAAAATACCTTAGTACTTAGTAGAAGTTGTGAAGAACTTCTAAGGTTTCATGGAGCATACAACTTAGGAGCAAAACCTTGCTCAGTAGCGACTTTCTAGGATATTATTGGGCTTACCGAGGTAACTAATCCTAACCCTCTTTTGAATTAGAGAATATATCTTGTTGTAGTATAAGAATTAGTATAAATACTTAGAAGAATATCACGAATAGAATCGAATCATACCACAGTAGAAGGGTTTAAAGAAGAATAATCAAACTATACTTACATAGAATTTGTTTCACTGAGACTTATATAGCTCATGGGTAGGGAAGTCTGCCCAAATTTCCATAGAATTGTTAACACTCTGTTTAGAATGAAATTCATAGTAGTCTTTGATAGATATATTTGACTATTATAGTGACTCTCTGCGCGCGACATATTCAACTGGCGGTGGTTTATTGAGAAGGTATGTGATTCTTCCTAAAGCATGATATTTTACAATATATATAGTGCGGTGACGTGCGTGTTAACTAAAACTACGGCAATGTCTTTGACTTAAGCTGAATAATACTTACGGCAATGCCTCACGGCTTAAGCACTGAATAACACTTACGATGATGCCTCACGCTTAAGCGAATAATAAAGATGCAAAGCATTTCAAAAGAATACTGAATCATTTTTAACAGAAGGGAACTAATTGGTTTTTAAACAGAAGCTTAAGAGTTATACTAGCCTTATGGGAAGTTAAGTATAACCACTTAAGATTGATAAAAGAAACAGTTTGCCTATGTGTTTATAACAGACTTATATTAAATTGTGAAAAGAATAATAAGATGGTTTGATAAGTAGACATGATATGATGTTATGTGTGTTAGTGTCTTGTAATGGTTGTGAAAAGAGTATTCTTGTTGTGCTTATGTTGTTTAACGATAAGCTGTTAGGTTAGTGTAGCATCACTCACCTCTTGACATACAGGGGTTAAGGCGCCTCCACGCGGGGTAGACTCAGGTGATGCAGGACCATGATTCGAGAATACCTCATGCGGTCCAAGGGACCTATGCGAGCTACGGAGTTCGAGTTAGTGTGCGGGTTATACCTCACGCGGTCTATGTGGCCATGCGACGGCGAGTCGGGGCGATGCCGAGGAGTAGCTACCCTCGATGCGGGTTATATACCCTATGCGGGCCTATGTGATTGGCCTACGCGACTACGGAGTCGAGATTAGGCTTGCATGGTGATACTACGGGCAATTGGCCTGCCGATCATTCGGCCTAGAAAAGACTTACAGCGATTTACCTATCACGCTCTTGTTTGTGATGTGGCACTATGTGCGTTTCCTTGGTTGTTTCATACATACTTGCAAAACTGTTTTTAAAATGATATGTTTCATTTAAGTATTTCTGATTTCATATACTTAGTACTGTTGTCGACCTCCTTCGCTGCGTTCATGCCGCAGGTAAGGCGGCAGTGCTAGATCCACATTCCTAGGATCTCTACGTTGGTGTCGTGAGCTCCATCCTTTCCGGAGGCTCTACTTTTAGGTATGATCTCCTGTTGTAGATGGTTTTATCTGATCGGTATGGCGGCCTATCCCGCCATAGTTGTATATTTCCTTAGAGGTCTGTAGTCACATTGCGATGTCGGATGCAAATGCTAAACCATGTTTTTTATATATATGCCGAAAGGCGATGTTTTCTCACTTAAAGCGTGTCCTATTTTATAAAGCTGTTTCATGTCTTGCTTTATATTTCGTGATTACTCGATGTATGACTACTTGGTGCCGGAGGCACGATCCACGCCCGGAATGGGTCGTGACAGGATGGGCCGGGACACGTATTCCACACGATTTATACCTAGACTGCCGGCAGTGAGGAAGGAGTTCCACGGGCATGAGGGATGACTTGAGGGCGTGAGTCCCTGACTTGACATGACTGCTTTTATGTTGTGAACTGTAGTTTGGTTATCATACATGTCTCCTGCTTTATATATACTATTATGATTTCATTTACAGTATTTTACAGTTTCACATACTTGGTACCTGTTATCTTGACTCCTTCGGGGATGCGTTTATCCGCAGTAGAGGTACATTGGTTGTGGATCCTCGCTCATAGGATCACAGCGTGTTAGGAAGCCGTTTCTTGGAGGCTTATCTTTTGGTATGTTACCACAGTCCGTAAGTTCTTGTACATTGAGGGGTATGGCGGCCTGTCCGTCATAGTTGTTATCACTTTCTTAGAGGTGCTGTAATCTTTTGTGGGCATAATTTGTAAAAGGATTCTTGTTCGGGTTTTTATGTATATATATACCAAGGCAACTGTTTTGGTTAGCTTTGTTTATTTATCAAATCTCTTGTTACATGTTTATGTTTTATTTCCGCTGATTTTCTCGATGTTGTATCACTAGGTGCGGGTAGGCACGATCCACGCCCGAGTTCGGTCGTGACAAAAGTGGTATCGAGCGATTAATCCTCGGAAAGTGTCTACGCATCGTGTCTAGTAGAGTCTTGATTATCGGTGTTGTGCACCACATCTATAATCGTGAGGCTATAGGACATTTAGGATTGGTTTCCATTCTTCTCATTACGAGATCGTGCCTTGAGCCGTGTGATAAGTTGGACCCTCGACGTATTCCTTTCCTTTACGATTATGCCTCCGCGTAAGGCAACCCGGCCCGAAGAAGCGGCAAGGCGAGGAGCTGCGAGTAGAGCACAGAGGGTTACCGGGGCAGAGGCCCAGTCGTTACCTGAGATAGTGCTTCAGACGGTGAATTTTGCGACGCCGCCAGCGCCGGCAGAGTTTAGAACCGCAGGCGATGGTCTTTGAGACTCTGATACTGAGCCTCCGCCTCACACTGGAGATGAGATGGGGTACAAGGAGATGGCCCGATCGTCGTGGTCGTGGCCGATATGAGATAGGCCGACGCAGTTCGATCCCAGTAGCACCGTAGTTCACCCCGAGCGACAGTTTGAGACTACGGACTTTACGAGTTGTAGCCCGCGATGTTCTATGGATCGAGCCGAGATGACCCTCGGGAGTTTATCCGAAGCACAGCTGATCATGAGAGTGATCGAGCCTCGAGGCAGTCGGTGGTATTGGTTCGCATCACCGTGCGTGATACCCAATGATCGTAGTTTGATTCGTGGAGCTGTCCGGGAGAGCATGCACTTCCGGCCGTATGGGACGAGTTCTCGGGCTTTTCTTGCACATTTCTTGCCCCACAGATGATGAGAGGCTCGGGCCGCAGATTTTTGACGTTGAGGCGGGGCGGGCGGGCGGTTAGAGAGTACAATGTGAGTTCGACTCATTAGCTCGGTATGTCCCCGCCAGAGTAGCCGTGATATGGAGGGCCGAGTACACCGCTACGTCACCGGGCTAGATGATTACTTGGCGAGGCTTATGCGGTGTAGCTCTTCACCGGGCATGGACATTGCCCGCACGCAAGCTCATGCACTAGGATGTGAGGCACGGAGAGGTCGGCGGAATGGCGGGATCAACGAAGAGGCGAGCAGCAGGTCCTTGGTAACTTTCGAGGCGCCGCCTCGAAGCCAGACTAGTTATGTACCTCCGCCGGATGCAGTGGTCCTCCACGATCTTGAGGCGTTCGGGTATTCGAGCCGGTCGTGGCTCGTGGCTTCGTTCGCGGTATACATGGGTTCTAGCCAGCCGGATTCATGTTTCCTCAGTGTGCACGATGTGGCAGACGTCATCCCGGGGAATGTCGTCTTTTTACTGGTGCTTGTTTTTCCTGCGGCCGTCAGGGCCATGTGACGAGAAACTGTCCTAATAGGAAGGATGCAGGCAGAATGACTCAGCCTACCGGGTCAGTGGCAGGTTCATCGCCTTCTATAGCTATGCGCCCTGCAGGGCAGGATTATGGTTAGAGCGACGAAGGGAAAATGAAGCAGTTGATACAGGTATATTCTTACCCCTCTAAAGACTAGTATGCGTTGATGATATGATGATGTGCTAAGTATTATGTTAAATTGTGATTTAAAGGCCTGGTTAGTAAAGGGTAAGGTTGGGGTACCTAGAAATTGTGAACCTTAGAATATTACACGTAGAGACCTTAGATGCGAGGCCATCTTGAGTAAAAGATTTATGTTTGTGTTGACCTTTGTCGGGGTGCATAGTATACGTGGGATATATTTGTGTGATAAGTCCCTGAGTGGTTTGAAATGAAAGAGGGTAGTTGAGCTAAGAAGACCACTAGGTTTTCCTGACTTGAGTTGTGAGATTATTCCGGATCGGGGGAACAAGTGTTTAGCGCGATAGCGGGTCGGGTTGAGGACCAATCGCGGGTCAACCCGCGACCTGAAATGTGGTAGGGTCAGTTCGAGGTGGTCCCTCTAGGGGGCAGGGTCACGAGGGTGCTAGGCCCAGGTTTAGGTGACCATCGTATGAGTTCGTGGGTATGTTCGACCAGAATTGGACCGTGAAGGCCGGAAATGGCCTTAAAGAAGATAGAGGCTAGTAAGATGACCAAGTTTGGAAGTAGTGGCTCCAGAAATTTTGGGAACTGAAGTGACGACTGAGGTATGGTACGTATACCAGGAAGAGTTCAAGTGTTCAAGAAGGGTACGACGAGAAAGGAAGGAAGCGAGCATGTGCTATGAGAACGGAAGCGATCATTTCTTTTGTGAAGTGAAGTTGTGAGGGGAATATCTTTTAGACCTTGGGTGGGAGTTTTGTAATGATCGAGGTGATTCCTTGTGGACTTGGATTTAAGTATTTACGCGTGTGTTATTTCGTGGCCATGTGTGGCATTGCAACTTGTTTAAGTTAAGAGGAACTTTATCGTTATCTGTCTTGAGAAGGAACATTCGGGACGAATGTTTCTAAGGAGGGGAGAATGTTATACCCCATATTTCCAGAGTATGTACGTAAGGGCGTACGTATACAAGTCTAAGCCTTAAGGTTAGGCAAGGACGAAATTTTGTGCACAACACACGAAAAGAATCGTTTTCCGACGAAACGTTTTCCAAACTTTGCGAAGGGAAAAATACGGCTATGTCATTTATATTTTTTGCGGATTTTTCCGAGAGATGAAATATTTTGGACCAACGAGAGGGTGACACTTGTCACCCTCAGTGGACAGTTTGGCGAGAACATTGGCACGTTTTTTGCCTTGTTTGTGGTCAAGGAGTTGGTAGGATATTTTGGTGGTAGATGGATAAGGTACACTTGCCCAAATCTTGGCCTTACACTTTCCTAGCACTTGGCTTCATCTTGGCCATTGGTTGGCCATTGGTTGGCCTATAAATACTCCCCTAACTTGAAGGTTTCTTCATCCCTCAAATGATTTCTAAGTCTTGAAATCCCTTTCCCCTCTTGAGAGCTCAGCCAGAGCCCCTTCTCCCCTGAGTGTAGTTTTCGTCCAAGGTCCCCCTCCCCCTTTGAGAGGCCTTGGCCGAGAAGTATCCCCCCCTTGCCTAGTTGTTCTCGTAAAATACCACCCCCCCTTGGTTGAGAAATACTTCTCCAAGTATTGTTTTAATGCCCAAATAGTCTAGCCCAAAACCTTTGTAGAATTTCCAAGTACCCTCTTTACGAAAAGCCCGGAAAATACTACTATACTTTCCTTTAGCCACTAAACGAAACCCTATGGAAAAATCTCCATAATTGGTTGGAGTACTTAGTAGAAGTGTGTAGAACTTCTAAGGGTTGGAGCACCCGGAGTAGGAGCTAAACCTTGCTCAGGATCGACATTAAACTTGGATAATTTTGGGCTTACCGAGGTAAATAATCCTATCCTTCTATTGTAATTGGAAATTACATACTGTAGTTATATAGAAATGAATATAAGGTTCATAGAAGAGAATTGAACTGTAATAGAAGGATATTACAGAAAAGAATTTAACTGAAATCACGTCAGAAGAATATTAAAGAAGAAGATTGAACTGTACTTACATAGGACTGTATTTACAGTAGACTTGTGTAGTTTGGCGGGTAGGGAAGTGCTGCCCAATTTTCCGTAGAATAAAGGAATCTGTATCTAGAATTATTCTACAGAGTAGTCTAGACTTTGATAGACTGGTATAACCTTTATAGGTTGAATGTTCTGCGAGTAGCATGTGCTACTTAAAAGGTGGACAAGGCTAGCCGGGTTATAGGCGTGGAGCGTTTTGCTAATAGTCGATAATCGTCGCGAGGTATGTGATTCTTCCTATCCTCTTGAGCATGATATTTTAAAGAATATATATATATAGTACAGTAGACGTACGTGTGTTAACTGAACGTAGTTGTACGGCAATGTCTTTTGACTTAAGCCTGAATAATAAGAATCTTGAAGTATTCCAAAGAATTAAGAAACCTGTTTGAAAGAAGAGAAATGCTTGGTTTTAAAAGCTTAAGAGTTATACTAGCTTTATGGGAAGTTAGGTATAACGACTTAAGAGAGATAAAAAGAATGGTTTATTAATTTTTGAAGTTAAGAGACTTGATCTTAAAAGAGAAGAGACTTGACTTAAATGAATTAATATGAATTTTGTGTGAAACCTCATTCGTGAGTAATGAGTACTTGGTTTTTAAAAAAAAAAGGAATAATGTTTTACTGATTTCGGAAATCAGAATGAGTATCGACAAACCACTGCAGCGTTAATAAAGGGAAATGTTTTGACTAATTAAGTATTATTAAAACCAGTAGAAACCTCCATCTGCATAGAAGCTAAGATGAGACAAAATGATATTACATTTCCTAGATCATGGCTGCTTTAATAAGATTGATTTTGAACAAGAATAACCTACTCACATATAAGGCATATGTTTCTCAAATTGTTTAAAAGAGAATTATATTCTTAAGTGATTAAGACTATGAACTACGAAACCTTTCTAAAATAAGAGGCTTAAGTACTTGAAATTAGGCAAACTTGAACTTATGGAAAAGGATGTTGTTACTTGACGTTGAAAAGGAAAGTGTTTTGGTTTACCTAAAAATGTGAGTCACTCTATTTTAATACTACGGGTATCGGGTGACCTTTATAAAAGAAATGGATCTTTTAAAAAGAATTTAACGTACGTAATACTTTGGGGTCAGAACCTGGACTTTGGCATAAAATAACCTTGAGTTGTGTGTAACTTGCCTATGCTTGTGGTGATAGCCTTTGTTGTGCATGTGTTGTATTTCTATGCTACCGAGTCCCATGAGATGGGCCGGGACACGTATTCCATCTGATTCTTCACCGAGTCCCATGAGATGGGCCGGGACACGTATTTCATCTGATTCTTCACCGAGTCCCATGAGATGGGCCGGGACACGTATTCCATATGATTCTTCACCGAGTCCCATGAGATGGGCCGGGACACGTATTTCATCTGATTCTTCACCGAGTCCCATGAGATGGGCCGGGACACGTATTCCACATGATTCTTTACCGAGTCCCATGGGATGGGCCGGGACACGTATTCCACACGATTTATACCTAGACTGTCGGCAGTGAGGAAGGAGTTCCACGGGCATGAGGGATGACTTGATGGCGTGAGTCCCTGACTTGACATGACTGCTTTTATGTTGTGAACTGTAGTTTGGTTATCATACATGTCTCCTTCTTTATATAGACTATTATGATTTCATTTACAGTAATTTACAGTTTCACATACTTGGTACCTGTTGTACTGACCTCCTTCGGGGGGCTGCGTTCATGCCGTAGGTAGAGGTACATTGGTTGTGGATCCTCGCTCATAGGATCACAGTTCAGCGTGTTGGGAAGCCCCGTTTCTTCGGAGGCTTATCTTTTGGTATGTTACCCTGAGTCTGTAAGTTCTTGTACATTCAGGGGTATAGCGGGGCCCTGTCCCGTCATAGTTGTTGTCACTTTCTTAGAGGTCTGTAGTACTGTTGTGGGCAAAATTTGTAAAAAGGATAATTGTTCGGGTTTTTATGTATATATATACTGAAGGCAACTGTTTTGGTTAGCCTGTTTATTTATCAAATCTCTTGTTACATGTTTATGTTTTATTTCCGCTGATTTTCTCTGATGTTGTATCACTAGGGTGCCCGGGGTAAGGCACCAGTCACGGGCCCGGGTTCGGGTCGTGACAACGGGCACGTCACATGGTTATATTTTATACTTATGGTTGTCGGCAGTGATGGTGGATTCCACAGGCACGCTTTGATATTTGTGGGCTTGAGACCCTTACTGGACTATGTGATGATATTTGAGGGCTGGTGTCCGTAGCTCTGTGTGACTATTGTTCATATGTTGAAATAGTCTCTAAAAGGTAAAACTGACTTTCATTACTTTCACTTTGGCAAGGCACTGTGTACTGTTATTTTGGTTATCATACATGTCTCCAGCTTTATATAGACTGTTATGATTTCATTCTGATTTTCGTTTCCACATACTTGGTACATATTTCGTACTGACCTCCTTCGGGGGGTTGCGTTCATGCCGCAGGTTGAGGTACATAGCTTGCTGATCCGCACTTTTAGGATCATTGTTAAGTTCTTGGAAAGCTCTATTTCTCCGGAGGCTTTGTCTTTTGGTATGGTTCCCTGAGGTTGTAGTTTTATGTACATTCAGGGGTATGGCAGGGTCCTATCCGGTCACAGTGGTTATGTCAGAAATTCTTAGAGATCTGTAGTCACATCTTGTGGGTCGCTTTGTAAAAAAAAAAAAAGGTAACTGCTTTTGGTTTTACATGTTTATATGTATCCAGGAAGGTAGCCTTATCGGCTAACCTATTATTTATTTCTTGTTAAGTTTATGAATGTTCCGCTGATTATATTTGATGTTGTTATACCCCGTAGTTCAGGTCCTGCTTATGGGGACGTACGAAAGGAGTAAGACTTAAATTTTTTACGGAATGTTTCGGACAGATTTTTAGTCAACTTTGAGGCGGTGTATGACCTGTTAAATTGAGAGTTCCTAGGTGTTTCAAAGGCCTAGTGCGTAGTTCGTTGAGTCTAGTTTCCAACGCAACCAACCGTTCGTCGATAGGACATCGAAGTAGAAAGTTATGGGAGTTACAAGTTCAGTGCGCAGTCGGACAGAAAGGCGTTTCGGTCAGGAGCCACAGGGCCGCGGCGCCAAATGATCTGGGTGTTCGCTGAAATTGCAGCGCCGGGAAGCAGGGCCGCGGCGCCGGAAAGTTCTGGGAGTCGGCAGAGGTTTCAGCGCCGCGGCGCCGGCTGCAGGGCCGCGACGCCGAGGAGGGTTCTGCGAAGTTGAGTGGAAAAATCTGAACTGTTTTGTTTTAAAAAGGGCCATGGGAGGGTGACAAGTGTCCCCCCCCCCCCCATCTGATTTTTCATGTACTACTTATTGACCAAGTCTTGAAGACTTGGTCATTCTTCAAGCTCTCATCTCTCTCTAAAAATAAAGCTCTCCCTTCTCTTTAGAATTTCAAGAGGAAATCAAAGCTTGAGGAAAATCTGAAAAGTGTGGCAATAAGGAAGCTTGTTGGCTAGCTTGTAGGAGTATTGTGGTGGTGTTTTGGAAAGGAGGCTAGCAAATTCGTTGGAATAATTTGGCTAAAGCTCTAAGGTAACAATTCTTCTCTTTTAGCTAGTTTTTGGTGTTGCATGTGAAGAAGAAAGATCTTGTAGTGGTAAATATGACTCTTAGATAAATTGCATGTAAGAAATATGGTTTGGATATGAAAGAATTGGATAAGAAGGTTATGTAATCATGTTATAGCCTAAATACTACCTTAAACTTGTTAAGTTAGTTGTTGTACATTGTGGGGCAGAATTTTACACATCCAAGTTTAGGTGTGTAATCCCCTTTGAAATGTTTGGATTGTTGGGCCTTAAATGTGGCGTTTGGATGTTGAATTCGGCCTTGAAAAAGGTGGCAAAGTATGTAGAAACAAAGGAAATGCAGCCCAAATTTCCATAGAATTTAGTGACTTTAAACTTGGAATATTCTACGTTGTAGCTTGTGGTTATTAAGCGTATTATGGTCATTATAGGTTGACGTAATACGTGCGGTTCATTGGACTTAGCAAGTGGATTGATCCGAAGAGGTATGTGGAACTTTCCTACCTCTTGAGCATGACTAGTTACATCTATGTAGTACGGTACACGTACAAGGCTTTGATATTCCTTACTTGTTTTTATTGAGGTCTTAAGTTGCAAAGTCAAGGGACTTGAAGTGTTTTAAGTGTAAGAAACTTGTTTCGTTTTAAAAGTATAAGTCCCTTGGATATAGGGAGATGTGTTTGACTAGTGTATAATGGTAATATAACAACTTTATGAGAAGTTGGTTGTATTGGCTTTATGAAAGGTTAACAAAGAAAGGTTTACTCCAAGTAAAATAAGTGCGGATGAATGATTGAATTTGTGGAAGGCAAATTGTTTTTAAGGCATTAATTGCCTAAGGTTTTAAAAGAAATGAAGTCACTTGATTTTAGAAGCCTATTGTATTTTTTTTAAAGGTAAACGTGACTTGTTTCGAAAGGTTGTCGTGACTTGATACTACGGTTATTAGTATCTTGGGAGTTTTACATAAAAATGAGTCATTTTCTTAAAAGGTTTAAGGTACGTGGTACTTGGGTTAAATTCCCGGTGTTTTCTTAAATGACATGTTGGTGCCTTAGGTAAACTAAAATGAGAGGATATACTAATAATGTTAATAAGAAGTTAGGGGATATTCTTAACTTGCTTACGTTATGATAAGCCGGTAGTGCTTATGTTATGTATGATAGCCGGTTGTGCTGATTTATGTATTATTATTATTATTACTACTTATGCCATGGATTTGCTACCCATGATGCGAGTGCGACGCTTGTACTCATGCGGGCCCACCGGGTCCATGCGGGTGAAATAGTCCCATGCGGGTGAAATAGTCCCATGCGAGGCGGATGACCTCATGCGGGTGAAATAGTCTCATGCGGGTGAAATAGTCCCATGCGAGGTGGATGACCTCATGCGGGTCCACAGGACCTATGCGGGTGAAATAGTCCCAGGAGTACGACTGCTTAATGATACTACGGGCGAGAGACCCTGTTTTGATCATGAGCCTCCTATTTTTATGCAGTAAAGTTTATACTTGATACTGTCATTGTTAGTAAGGCACAGTGTACTGTATTTTGACTCTCTTCCATGACTCCAGTTTATCTTAAACTTATGATATTATTACAGTATTTTCCAGTTTTACTGTCACGACCCGACCCCGGGCCGCGACTAGTGCCCTACCTGGGCACCCTTCCAATCATACAACACCAAAACAACTGCGGAAAATAAGTAACACATTTTTTTTTAAACCAAGGCAAAGCCGATAAGGCTGTCATAATATAAATCACCCAAAAATGGCTTACACTATACAAAAAATGTAATTACAACTCTAACCAGTCCAACCCACATGTGAATACAGACCTCTAAGATTTGAACAAATACTATGACGGGACAAGGCCCCGTCGTACCCCTGAATATACATAGCCATGACAACTCCGGAACATTGGAGCCATCTCAAAATGCTGAACCAGGATCCTAAGCTCGCGGATCCACAATCGTAATACCTAAACTGCGGACATGAACGCAGGCCGAAGTCGATAACAAAAGTGCCGAATATGGAACGGAAAATAAGGTACAGTAAAAAAATCATAACTGTACAAAAGAATGACAGGGGCAAGTATAAAAAGGGTACATACCAGATCCTACCGTGTCATTACCATCTCGTGAACTTAATCGTACCTTATTATCTTTTCCCTTTTTTCAATAAAAGTTATAGTCACATTCTTACGTACATACTTAGGAAAAATCGTCAAGTTCATTACTGTTACACCCTGTAAGTCCAGGACATGTATAAGAGAATGTATGTAAGGAATCAAGACTTGGAAATTGGTACGAAAGGAAGAATTGTTTTTCCGAACGTCGGAAAGGAAAAATGTTCGTTGAGGAGAATTAGATTCTCAAAATGCATTATTTGAAGAGTATGGAACTTATTAACATTATGGAAATTTATTTTTTACGGATTTGGTCACGTGGGGCCCACCCGAGGAATTTTACGTTTTGTGGGGCCCACGAGGGTTACGGAATTTTTTATGGACGAATGGGAGGGTGACATGTGGCACCTCCACCACATGGTCTTGTCGAAAATTGTAAGGGTAAAATGGTCATTTACCATCAAGGAAGATCAAGTCTTCAAGCTTGAGATTGTTGACCAAGGTCAACTTGTCCACTTGGCTATTCAATTAATGATCTTCATCCAAGCCACACATTTGTTATAATCTTGGTCCTTCATTATGTTATATATACTAGACTAGTGCAAGACTAAGTCTCCCACACTTAGAAAAAAATCACAACACTCTTGTTCATTGTAGTAGCTCTCGGCTTTGATGAGATTCCCACACAATTTTTTTTAGTTTGTGATCCATTATTCACAAGACATAAACCTGAGGTCCCTAAGGGTATTGTAAGGATATCTCAATAGAAAGATTTCGGAAAAGTGGCATTTTCGTATTAGTCGCAAGGCGGAAACTTAAGGAGTTCTTCAACTTTGAAGTTGGAACTTGAAGATGGGTTCTTCATAGGCTTCTAAGGAGTGCTTGGAGCGGTTTGGAACGTAAGGAAAGGAGCTAAGAATTTTCTAAGGAGCGACTTTGAATCTTGGAAATTTTAAGTGTCACGACCCGAACCCGGGCCCGTGACTGGTGCCTTACCCCGGGCACCCAAGTAGACATACATCAGAGTAATCAGCGGAACATAAAGACAATACATGAAACCAGTGTAATAAGACAGTGAAATAAGACAAAGCTAACCAAAACGGTTACCTTGATATATATAAATAGCAACTTTTTCAACATGAACAGTTTAATCCTTTTTACAAACCCTGCCCACAACAGTACTACAGACCTCTAAGAAATGATACGACAACAATGGCGGGACAGGGCCCCGCCATACCCCTGAACGTAAGCACCTACAACAACAGGGGACTATACCAAGATAAGCCTCCGAGAAGCGGAGCTTCCCAAACGCAAATCGTGACCACGAGAGCTAGGATCAACGATCGGTGTACCTCAACTGCGGCATGAACACACGGCCCGAAGGAGGTCGATAACAAAAATGCAGTATGTGAAATGAAAATACATCACGTAAATGAAATCATAGCGATATATAAAGCAGGAGACATGTATGATAACCAAACTACGATTTACAACAAAGCGATCATGTCAAGTCGTGACTCACGCCTCAAGTCATCACTCAAGTATAACAATGGGTCTCGGGCCCACAACATCAATCATGCGTGGAATACCTTCCTCACCGCGGCGATCTATGATATAAAAGCACCAAGGAACACACATGAACACCGGTCCCACTGTGTCATAATAAAATCTGCGGTAAGTGCGAAGGCATAGCCGACTACTAAAAACCCACGCATCAACAAGGTCATGAATCGTATCATAAGATTTGTCTAGGCCGTCACATGATCAAAGCCGCCACTTGCCCGCAGATCAATGCACGCGTCTAACCTCGAACTCCGCGACTCCGCGATAGGCCAATCTCATCGCCCGCGTGAGGTATTCCCGCATCGAGGGTAGCTACTCCCAAGATCGTCCCGACTTCGCGATCGCATGGCCACATGGACGCGTGCCCATAAAGGACGATACTAACACGGAACTCGTAGCTCGCATAGGCCCGGGACTGCGTGAGGTATTCTCGAATCATAGGTCCATCGACCACTGAAGTCTACCCCGTGACGGAGGGCGCTTAACCGGGAATCATCTCAAGAGATGAATGCCACAATACTATCATAACGACCGATAGTTAATAAGCACAATCAAGGGAAAACCCTTTACACAACCATCACAAGATACTAACACACGTAGCTTCCTAACACGTTTACTTATCAAAGCAATCAAGAAAGTATTACAAGGCTATCACAAACCAATACAATCAAGTTGTTCACACAAGGTACCTTCTACTATATGATTAACAAGATCGGGTTTTATCCCCAAAGTACTTCATACATTAACTCTTTAAAAGATACGTTACATTCACAAAAGTCACACAATACAAGTAGTATATGAAAATAGAGTGATTATCTTTTTAAAGTAAATCAATTACTTCTCTTTGTAAAATCAAGTAGCAACATTCTTTTCCAATGTTCAAGTTTCTCATTTTTAGAAAGGGTTCGTAGTTCATAGTCTTATTCATTTAAGAATATAATTCTCCTTTAAACAATGAGAAACATAAGCCTTATATGTGAGTAGGATATCTTGTTTATAACAATCTTATTACAATGACCATGATCTAGGAAATATCATTTTGTCTCATCTTAGCTTCATGCAGATGGAAGTTTCTCTGGTTTTAATAATACTTAATTATTCAAAACATTTCCTTTTATTAACGCTGCAGATGGTTTGTCGATACACATTCGATTTCGAAATCAAGAAACATTCTTAAGCCGTTATACCTAACTTCCCATAAAGCTAGTATAACTCTTAAGTTTTCAAAACCAAATATTACTTCTTCTTTCAAAATGATTCAAAAATCTTTTGAAATACTTCAAGTTCTTTATTAACACATAACAAGCCAGTTATAGTTCAAATCAGTTACCTTTTCAAGACCACCAGTATTTTCTTACCAACATAAAGCTGTTATAATCAACTTCCCATAAAGCCGTTATAACACTTTATGTTTTAAACCAATCAAATACGTTTAGCACATGTACGTCTACCGTACTACATAGTTCACACATATCATGCTAGAAGAGATAGGAAGAGGTTCACATACCTCGCGACGAGTATCGACTAATAGCAAAACGCTCCAAGTACTTCAAACCGTCGGCTACTCCTTAGCGTAGATCGCGCCATACGCGATTTCAACCTATAAGGCCACAAGGCGCTTATTAACATTTAGATCCCTTCGAGAACATTCTACGTAAAATTCGAAGACCTCCCGCAACAACAGAAATCTCCCCTCTACCGAGGCCGGCTACCAACCCAACCGGGGGGGGGGGGGGTTATACATCTAACCCTAACGGGTACAATTCTACTCCACGGTACTACTGTAATACACCAAGTAATTACGATTGATAATCTTCTTTAAATTGAGCTTAAGTCGCAAGACATTGCCGTAAGTATTATTCAGGCTTAAGTCAAAAGACATTGCCAATAACTACGTTCAGTTCTATATATAGTATACTTCAACTATATATTCTAACAATATGTAATTTTCCAATTACAATAGAGGGACAAGATATTTACCTCAATAAGCCCATAATTATCCAAGTATAAAGTCGATCCTGGGCAATCGTTAGCTCGACTCAGAGCACTCCAACCCGCTCTAAACCACCCTTAGAAGTTCTAACCAACTTCTACACAATACTCCAACGGACTATGGAGATTTTCCTAGGGTTTCGGTTTTTGTGACTGACGGAAGTATAATAGTATTTTCTGGGCTTTTCGTATAGGTATATCCTTAGAATACTACAAGGTATATGGCTAAGGTAATTTGGGCATTATAACAATACTTTTGAGAGTATTTCTACCAAGAGGGGGGTATATATACGAGACAACACCACAAGGGGGGGGGGTGTATACCCCTCGGCCTACCCCACTAGGGGGGGGTACTCTCGGCCAAGGGGTGGGGGAAGGGAACTCTCGGCTAAGCCTCACAAGGGGGAGAGGACGAGAACAACAAGAAGGGAGGGGGAGGGTTTCTAAGACTTAGAACATTTTAGGATGAATAAGTCTTCCAAAGGGGTATTTATAGTACAAGCCAAGGCCAACCAATGGTCAAGATCTAGCCAAGTGCTATGCAAGTGTAGGGCCAAGATCATGCCAAGTGCACCTTATCCATCTACCGAAAATATCCTACCAACTACTTGACAACACTCCCCCAACTCGGCCAAGCTGGACCGCCCACACGCCATCAATGAGAGGGTGACACGTGTCGCCCTCTCGTTGGTCCAAACGGCTGCGTCTCTCGGAAAAATCCGCAAAAATAAGAAAGGACATAGCGGAAATTCCTTCGAAAGTGGAAAACGTTTCGAAAAACGACTCTAACAGGTGTTATGCACAAATAAAATTCGCCAAGCACTTTAAGGCACAAACTTTTCTACGCACGTCCCCAGCGTATACTGGAAATACGGTATAACATTCTCCTCCTTAGAAACATTCGTCGAATGTTCCTTCTAAGTCTCAAAACAACTGCGCACGAAGATAGTCTTCACTACTATACTTACGAGAACAATCACGCCACACCGCCACGTAAAACACCCGCGCACATACTTATCTAAGCCCACGAGGAAAACACCTCTAATCATCACCACAAAACACTTCTCACCGGGTCTAAAATATACTTCCTTCGCACATTCTCTTTACAAAAAAGAAATGATCACATCTATTCTCGCCATACATGCTCGCTTCTCTCTTTACTCGTCGTAGATACCACTTTGTCACTTTGCCTGAGGCATTAACCTTCTCAGGCGACCAACAAATGGTACCACTTTTGTCACTTTGTCGCGAGCCTTGCTCCGACGACCCAACAAATGGTACCGGGCTGCATGCGATCCCTGAGGATGTCGTATACTCGAACTCTTTCCACATTTCTGATACTGCTTCAGTTTCCAAAACTCGTGGTTACTATCTCTAACGTTGTCATCATTAATCGAACACTCGATGGATCTTCGATACTTCCCGAACATCACAATACGAAGGCCGGACGACGATCGCCTCCCACGTCGGACGGCAAATGCTAACATATAGGCAACACGCCTATCCTTCACATGAACTCACAAAGGCCCAAAGTAACTCGCTAAGTTCCTCTGTTTTCCAAAACTCGCCGCACTCCAAACCCGGGTGGTACTTTCAAGAAGACCGACCGTCAACTTTGAACTCTAGCGTCGCCGATTATCCGCACGATTCCTCCGAGTGCGGAACCTCTTCTAGACAAGCTTCACTATCCATCTACTTGGAACAAGCCTGAACCAACTGTCTGAACCTTGCCAACATCGAACCAATCGACCGACAACTTACACTTCCGCCCTTACAAGGCTTCATAAGGCGATATCCGAACACTGAAATGGTAGATCAAACACTACCTCCACAGGAGACAACAATCCCCACAACTATCCCAGAAATCCAAACACTGGCCCGAGGGCGAATGCGATTCCGAGACTCACCTGAGTTCCTAACCCTGCCTGGTAAACTTTTAGAAAACGAAAATAGCCACAACCTGGGCTTCACTGTCTGACATAAGGTGAAGGTAGGCACCCCGTGCAGCCTTTCAACCCTTCAGATAACTCAACACAGCCGAGTAAACGGTCCCGAACGAAGAACACGATGGGCTGCCCCCATCGACCCGACCACCGGTCGAATGCATCCACGAACTCATACGCTGGTTAACTGAACATGGGCCTAACACCCTCGTGACCCTACCACAAGGCGGGACCACCACAAACTGACCCCACCACCAAAACTGCCGCGGGTTGACCCGCAACGTGGCCTCAACCCGACCCGGCAACGCGCATCATACTAGCTCCCCGAACCGGAACAATCTCACTAATCACGTTACGAAAACCTAGCGGTCTTCTTAGCTCAACTACCCTCTTTCATTCCACACTACTAGGGACCTGTCCCAACATAACTCACGTGCACTATGCACTCCGATAAGGGTCAAACATAACACTACACCTTTTTCTCGAGATGGCCTCACCTCTAAGGTCTCTACGTATAAAGCTCTAAGGCTCACACTTTCTCTATCCCCCAAAATCTTACTCGGTTAAACAACCATGATTTCAAATCACAACTAATACACTGCTATCAGAACATAGCACCTAAGGTATACTCACCTTATCACCTATACAAAACTCTAGAGGGTTAAGGATAGATCTATGTCTACTGCTTCACTCTCCTTAGTCGTTCTAATCAAACACGCCTGCAGGCGATAGCTAAGGGCGGTGACGAACTACCCACCGCAGATCGAAGGCAAAGTCCTCCTACAACGACACTATATCGACAATGCACTCGACGGTCATAGGTACACCAAGTCCCAACTAAAAGACGACATTCCCGGGATGGCGCCAAAGCGTGAACCGGAAGCCACGAGTTCTAACCAACTCTGCATACCGAACGTTCAAATCCGTGGAAGACCACTGCATTGTGGATATGCATAATCAAATCACGTGAGGTGACTTGCCTCGAAAGTTACCAAAGAACCTTGTCGCTCGCCCTTCTTCTCGCCCTCGTTAACCCGTCGATCTCTACGTTTCTCGGCCTGCTGTGTATAAGCTCGTACACCGGCCATGCTCAAGCCTAACTGAAGAACTACTCTTGCACAACCCTCTCGTTGATATTCATCAAGATTCGCGGTACATCGGTATACTCTCTGGTAGTTAAATCCATAGCTAGTAATAGGGTCGCCTCTTTGCAATCCATATTCTCTGTTCCTGGTCGTGGAACTGAAGGTTCAAATATCATGGCCGCAGTAGGAACTGCCGCCGCCGTGCTAAACTTTGCTGGGGCTAGTGACGTCGCAGAACTCCCCGAATGAAGCACCACCCCAGGTGATGATTGGGCCTGTGCCCACGTAACCCTCTCAGATTTACTTGCGGCTCTCGCCTTGCGCCTCCCGGGCGGGTTGCCTGCACGCGAGGCATAGCAGTAGGAAAGAAATACGTCGGAGGTCTAACTTACAACAGCTCTAAGGCACGATCTCGGAGTGAGAAGAATAGAAACCAATCCTAAATACCCTATAGCCTCACGATTATTGGTGTGCACAACACACCGATAATCAAGACTCATCGATACGGTCAGTAGACACTTTCCGAGGATTAAGCGCTCGATACCACTTTTGTCACGACCGA
Source organism: Przewalskia tangutica (assembly GCA_029844215.1). Lineage (NCBI taxonomy): Eukaryota > Viridiplantae > Streptophyta > Magnoliopsida > Solanales > Solanaceae > Przewalskia > Przewalskia tangutica. The sequence goes on along the minus strand of CM056725.1, from coordinate 38,959,560 downwards.
ACCGGCCGTGATCGTGCCTACCGGGCACCCAAGTAGACATACATCGAGTAATCGGAACATAAAGACAATACATGAAACGATGTAATAAGACGGTGAAATAAGAAGACAAAGCAACCAAAAGCGGTTACCTTCAAGATATATATAAATAGCAACTTTTTCAACATGAACAGCTTTAATCCTTTTACAAACCCCGCCACAACAAGATTACAGCACTCTAAGAAATGATACGACAACAATGGCGGATGTGGCCCGCCATACCTCGAACGTAGCACCTACAACAACAGGGGACTAGACCAAGATAAGCCTCCGGAGAAACGGAGCTTCCCAAACGCTGAAACTGTGACCCTGAGAGCTAGGATCAACGACTGGTGTACCTCAACCTGCGGCATGAACACACGGCCAAGGAGGTCGATAACAAAACCGAGTATGTGAAATCAAAATACATCTGTAAATGAAATCATAGCATATAAAGCAGAGACATGTATGATAACCAAACTACGATTTACAACAAAGGTCATGTCAAGTCGTGGACTCACGCCTCAAGTCATCACTCAAGTATAACAATGGGTCTCGTGCCCACAACATCAATCATGCCCGTGGAATACCTTCCTCATCACGGCTTCATGATATAAAAGCACCAAGGAACACACATGAACACCGTGTCCCACTGTGTCATAATAAAACTGCGGACGGTAAGTACGAAGGCATAGCCGACTACTAAAAACCCACGCATCAACAAGGTCATGAATCAGATCATAAGATCTGTCTAGACCGTCACATGATCAAAGCCGCCACTTGCCCGCAGATCAATGTACGCGTCTAACCACGAACTCCCGCAGCTCGCATAGGCCAATCTCATCGCCCGCATGAGGTATTCCCGCATCGAGGGTAGCTACTCCCGGCATCGCCCCGACTTCGCACCGCGTGGCCACATGGACCGCATGCCCATAAAGGATGCATACTAACCGGAACTCGTAGCTCGCATGCCCCGGGACTGCGTGAGGTATTCTCGAATCATAGGTCCATCGACCGCTCGAGTCTACCCCGCGACGGAGGCAGCTTAACCCCTGGAATCATCTCAAGAGATGAATGCCACAATACTATCATAACGACTGATAGTTAATAAGCACAATCAAGGGAAACCCCTTTACACAACCATCACAAGATACTAACACACGTAGCTTCCTAACACGTTTACTTATCAAAGCAATCAAGAAAGTATTACAAGGCTATCACAAACCAATACAATCAAGTTGTTCACACAAGGTACCTTCTACTATATGATTAACAAGATCGGGTTTTATCCCCAAAGTACTTCATACATTAACTCTTTAAAAGATACGTTACATTCACAAAAGTCACACAATACGTAGTATATGAAAATAGAGTGATTATCTTTTAAAGTAAATCAATTACTTCTCTTTGTAAAATCAAGTAGCAACATTCTTTTCCAATGTTCAAGTTTCTCATTTTTAGAAAGGGTTCGTAGTTCATAGTCTTATTCATTTAAGAATATAATTCTCCTTTAAACAATCTGAGAAACATAAGCCTTATATGTGAGTAGGATATCTTGTTTATAACAATCTTATTACAATGACCATGATCTAGGAAATATCATTTTGTCTTATCTTAGCTTCTATGCAGATGGAAGTTTCTACCGGGTTTTAATAATACTTAATTATTCAAAACATTTCCTTTTATTAACGCCGTAGTGGTTTGTCGATACACATTCGATTTCAAATCAAGAAACATTCTTAAGCCGTTATACCTAACTTCCCATAAAGCTAGTATAACTCTTAAGTTTTCAAACCAAATATTACTTCTTCTTTCAAAATGATTCAAAAATCTTTTGAAATACTTCAAGTTCTTTATTAACACATAACAAGCGATTATAGTTCAAATCGATTACCTTTTCAAGACCACCAAGATTTTCTTACCAACATAAAGTCGTTATAATCAACTTCCCATAAAGCCGTTATAACACTTTATGTTTTAAACCAATCAAATACGTTTAGCACATGTACGTCTCCCGTACTACATAGTTCACACATATCATGCTAGAAGAGATAGGAAGAGGTTCACATACCTCGCGAGTATCGACTAATAGCAAAACGCCCAAGTACTTCAAACCGTCGCTACTCCTTAGCCGCAGATCGCGCCATACGCAGATTCAACCTATAAGGCCACAAGGCGCTTATTAACATTTAGATCCCTTCAGAGAACATTCTACGTAAAATTCGCAAAGACTCTCCCGCAACAGCGTAAATCTCCCTCTACCGAGGCCGCTACCAAGCCAACCGGGGTTATATATCTAACCCTAACGTACAATTCTACTCCACTACTCATCAGAATACAGCCCTAAGTAATTACATTCAAGAATCTTCTTTAAATTCAAGCTTAAGTCGCAAGACATTCTGTAAGTATTATTCAGGCTTAAGTCAAAAGACATTGCCAATAACTACGTTCAGTTCTATATATAGTATACTTCAACTATATATTCTAACAATATGTAATTTTCCAATTACAATAGAGGGACAAGATATTTACCTCAATAAGCCCATAATTATCCAAGTATAAAGTCGATCCTGGGCAATCGTTTAGCTCCAACTCCGAGCACTCCAACCCGCTCTAAACCACCCTTAGAAGTTCTAACCAACTTCTACACAATACTCCAACGGACTATGGAGATTTTCCTAGGGTTTCGGTTTTGTGGACTGACTAAGTATAATAGTATTTTACGGGCTTTTCAGATATGGTATATCCTTAGAATACTACAAGGTATATGGCTAAGGTAATTTGGGCATTATAACAATACTTTTGAGAGTATTTCTACCAAGAGGGGGGTATATATACGAGACAACACCACAAGGGGGTGTATACCCGCCTACTACCCACTGTGGGGTACTCTCGGCCAAGGGGTGGGGGAAGGGAACTCTCGGCTAAGCCTCACAAGGGGGAGAGGACGAGAACAACATGAAGGGAGGGGGAGGGTTTCTAAGACTTAGAACATTTTAGGATGAATAAGTCTTCCAAAGGGGGGGGGTATTTATAGTACAAGCCAAGGCCAACCAATGGTCAAGATCTAGCCAAGTGCTATGCAAGTGTAGGGCCAAGATCATGCCAAGTGCACCTTATCCATCTACCCACAAAATATCCTACCAACTACTTGACAAAACTCACCCAAATCGTCCAAGCTTGACCGCCCACACTCCATCAATGAGAGGGTGACAAGTGTCGCCCTCTCGTTGGTCCAAAATGTTTCGTCTCTCGGAAAAATCCGCAAAAATAAGAAATGACATAGCCGGAAATTCCTTCAAAGTCGTGGAAAACGTTTCACTAAAAACGACTCTAACCGGGTGTTATGCACAAATAAAATTCGGCCAAGCACTTTAAGGCACAAACTTTTCTACGTACGTCCCCGCGTACATACTCTGGAAATACGGGGTATAACATTAAGGGCTTATAAAGGTTGACACTTCTACGTACGGCGTATTCGGCTTAGCTTGTGGATTTAGCCGTAAAGGTATGTGAACTATCTCCTCTTCTAGCATGATTCCTTAAGATAAAGAAAGTATGTCCTACTCCTTAAATGATCCATTCCTTGGTTGTATTTGGATTGCCTAAAATAGAATTTGTTCTATGTACTTCCTTGATTGTACTTTGATGTTTAAAGTGTAAGTTGTATAATCCATTGCCTTAGTGAAGTTTGGATTCTTAAGAGTGAAAGTATTTTACTTAAAGTACATAGAGTCTTGAAAATGAAGTGGTTTCCAAACCTTCTGGTTAGTTCCTTAGTTCCAAAACCTAAGGGTTGTTATAATGACTTTAGGGGAGTTAATGTCACGACCCGACCCCGGGGCCGCGACTAGTGCCCTACCTGGGCACCCCGTTCAGGTATACATCAGAGAATAGCAGCGGAAAATACACAACATACAACATTTAGACAATAATAACACAGTCTAGCCGATAAGGCTGCCTTCCATAAAATATGCATAATCCAAGAAAATCAGACACTCGGTTCTTACAAACCACAACATGTGACTACAGACCTCTAGGAATAACAACAATGGCGGGACAGGGCCCCGCCATACCCCTGAATGTACATAAATCTACAACATAAGGGAAAAATTGTACCAAAAGACAAGCCTCCGGAGAAATGGAGCTTCTGACGTCTGATAAGTGATCCTAAGAATGAGGATCCACCACCTGCTTACCCCTACTTGCGGCATGACGCGGCCCAGGAAGGGGTCGATTACTGATATGTACTAAGCATGTAAACGGAAAAATCGTAATTACATCATAAGTTTAAATCAAAGCGGAGACATGTATGATAATAAAATTACAAGATTACGATTGCCTTACTAACAGTGAGAGTAACTGATAGTATACGTACAACATAAAAATAGGAAGTTCACGATCAAAGCAGGACCATCCGCCCGCAGTATCATTAAGCAATCCTACCCCTGGGACTATTTCACCCGCATAGGTCGTGTGGACCCGCATGAGGTATTCCTCGCATAGGCTGAACCCGCCCGCATGGGACTATTTCACCCGCATAAGTCCATAAGGACTCGCATGAGGTATTCCTCGCATCGTGGGTAGCAAATCCACGGAAACAGGTGGTATAACTATCTTGGGGATTTACCCCTCAATTATACTCTTACCCTGAAGCAGGTGGTATAACTATCTTGGGGATTTACCCCTCAGATATACTCTTACCCTGGAGAAGGCGGTATAACTATCTTGTGAATTTACCCCTCAGATATACTATTACCCTATCTCAACCGGCCCTGTCATACATAAAGTAAGCAAGTTAAGAAATCCCCCTAACGTTTTATTCATATACACTCTCATTTTAGTTTACTTAAGGCACTAGCATATCTTTTATAAAAATCCGGGAATTTAACCCAAGTACTACATACTTCTACTCTTTAAAACAAATGACTCTTTTTAGTATAACACTTCCAAGATACTACTAACCGTAGTATCAAGTCGAAATTACGCTTCAAGACAATTCACAATACCTTTAGAAATAAAGTTAGGTTTCTAAATCAAGTGACTCATTTTCTTATAAAACCTTAGGCAATTGATGCCTTAAAATCAAATTGCCTTTCTTTAAATCAAGTCATTTATCTTTCCATAAAGCTAATATAACCAACTTCCCATAAAGTCGTTATATTCACTTTATACCTTAGTCAAGTACAATTTCCTATCCAAGGGACTTTTACGTTTAAAACGAAACAAGTATCACATACTTTAAAACTCTTCAAGTCCCTTAACTTTAATGAAACTTAAGATATCCTTAATACTTTCAAAGAAGTGAGTTAATCTCCTAACTCACCCAAATTGGCTATTCATAAAACTAGTAAAGGATATCAAGATCTTGTACGTCTACCGTACTATATACGTGCAACTAGTCATGCTCAAAAGATAGGAAAAGTTCTACATACCTCTTCGGGTCAAACCACTTGCCAAGTACAATGTCCCGCCCGTAGTATGTCAACCTATAATATCCACAATATGTCTATTAACGCCTTACTTCAAACGTAGGATATTACAAGTGTAAAGTCTCTAAATTCTACGGAAAATCGGACAACACCTCCTTTGTTTCTACTTACTTTGCCACCTTTTTCAAGGCCGAATACAATAACCAAACATGCCACATTTATGGCCCAATCATTGCAATCAACAATAGGGGATTACACGCCTACTAGACGTGTAAAATTCCGCCCCACAAACGATATCAAACTAATACAACTACTAGTCCAATTTCGGCCATATTGAGTACAACAATACCAATTCTTATCCAATTTCCATTTCAATCCAAATTGTTAGCATAACATGATATCAAGTCGCAATCGATTATACTACTATAATCTTCAAGTAAGTAACATGCGACGATTCTAGTAAACGACCAAATTGTAATCCAACTTCACACGACTTACATTACATTTCGGATTTGTAAGGCTACAAGCAATCCATAATACTTATAAACTTCAACACATATACTTCATGCTAGCAACATGTAAAGCTAACAACAATATAAATAATCTTGTAACACTTTTAAGAGACAAGATTATACCTCAACGAATCTTAATCCAACTCCCAATCCGAAGTCGCTCCTTAGCAACTTAGAGCCTCTTCAAGACACTTCAATCCGCTAGTTGAGACCCTTAGAACAATACCAACAAATTTCCTTCAAATCTCCAAAAAAAACCTAGAAAGCAACTAGGTTTTCACCTTGCGACTAATACGAAAACTATCTTTTTTCGAGATTTTTCTAATGAGATACACTTACAATACACTCAAGAACCTTGGTTTTGTATTACCCATGGTCATGCTTATACGATGTGGGATTCCGAGGCATGCGACCACGAGGGATATTGTTATATCATGGACTGCCGGCAGTGAGAAAGGATTCCACGGGCATGGTTGATATTATGGGCGTGAGACCCATAGTTATATTTGAGTAGTGACTTTGAGGGCATGCATCCCTGACTTGATATGACTGCTTATGTGTTGTGTACTGTAGGTTGGCTATCATACATGTCTCCTGTTTTGTTTAGACTGTTATGATTTCATTCTGATACTGTTTCACATACTTGGTACATTCTTCGTACTGACCTCCTTCGGGGGGCTGCGTTCATGCCGCAGGTTTAGGTACGCAGTTTTGTGATCTGCAGGTGTAGGACCCTGCTCAGAGTTCTTGGATAGCTCCCTCTGTTCAGGAGTTTATCTTTTTGGTATAGTTCCTTGATCTGAGCTTTTGTACGGTTATGGGTACGGCGGGGCCTTGTCCCATCATATTTCAGTAAAACTCTTAGAGGTCTGTATTCATATGTGGGATTGGACTCATGTACAGTGTAGTGTCTTTTGATTACGTATATTATGGCAGCCTTGTCGGCTTTGCCCCTGGTACGTATATTGGTTTTAAAAAAAAAAAGGTGTTATTTAATTTCCGCAGTTTACTTGTGTTGCTAAGGTAGAAGGGTGCCCAGGTAGGGCACCAGTCACGGGCCCGTGGTTCGGGGCGTGACAGAGTGGTATCAGAGCAGTCAGTCCTCGGAATTTCTACAGACCGTGTCTAGTAGAGTCTTGATTATCGGTGTGTTGCGCGCCACACCCATAAACAGGAGGCTACAGGATATTTAGGAGTTGGTTTCTATTCTTCTCACTCTAAGATCGTGCCCTAGAGCTGTGTTAGTAAGATAATTCCTCTCTGACGTATTACATTTCTGATTATGCCTCGAGGAGACAGCGATTGCCCAGAAGGGCAAAGGAGTAGCAGGAGCTACTAGTCAGACTCAGAGAGTTGATAGGGCTTATGCCCAGGGTATACCGGATATTGTGCCGCAGTCGGCGAGTTCTTCTGCGCCAGGTTTTTATACCCCAGCACCAGAGCCTCTAGTTTCTCAGTTAGGAGAAAACTATAGGGTCATGAGGGAAGCAGTTATGTTATTGACCAAGATATCAGTGCTACAGTTTTATCAGCAGGAGGTTATTCGACCAGTACAGACAGGTGTACAGAGGGTAGAGGGACAACGCGGAGATCAGCGTAAGAGGGCTAGACCGGTTGGTTATCCCTGTGAGTTTTTGGATGAGCAGCCTCAGCAGCGAGTGAGATATTCGTCCCAGCCTACCCAGTACATACCCCCGCAGCCCACAGGTGGGAGATTTGACCCCACAAGGTATTTAGGAGCCGGTCCAAGCTCCAGGGGTCGAGGTTCTCAAAGGAGCAGAGGACTTTCTCAGTCGAGGCCACCTATTCCTCAGTGTTTCAGATGTGGTAAGCGTCATTCGGGGAAATACCGTTATGGCACAGATGTTTGTTTTTATTGTGGCCGTCCGGGCCATATTCTGAGGGTATACCATTTTAGAAAGAGCACCGGTAAGGTGTCTCAGCCTTTGAGGCCGGTAGTTGGTTCCCCTTCCTCCATAGCTGTCCCCAGCAGGTGTTGGATGTCACCCGATCGTGGTAGAGGTCAGGGTGGTGTTTATAGTTCTGGAGGTCCTTCGAACCGCATAGATAACGTGACTACTGGACAGGATCAAGAGGCGACATCGCATGGGGTTACAGGTATATGTCGATTCTTTTGAACCATACGTGCATTGTTAGATTCAGATTTTGCCCTAGCGTATATGTTTTCCCTTTGTTGCTAGCAGTTGTAAGTGATAGTACCCCCAGAGGTAGGAATACTTTGATTAGTAAGAGTGAGAAGTTAAGAATGTTGACAAGAATGGTAAGTGAACTGAGACTATAGTTATGTAGAGTTCACAAATTGTAATTGCCCCATAACAGTGTAAGACCAATAGGGAAGAATGTACGGTAGAAATACTTTGGCCTATGTGACGAACCTCTAGTGAATAGGGGGATAGGGTGAGAAGTACCTTGAGATAAGAGAAAGATTTATTCCAGACTAAGAATGAGAAGTTAAGTATGACAAGTAAGGAAAGAAAGGAACCTCTAAGGATCCCGTGTTTTAGAGGACTGTAACCTTCGAGTTTTGTGAGAAGGGGTCGCGGACGGAAGGTCCATTGATATGTTTACGTATGTTAGGTGGTGGCCATGTGTGGCATTGTTGGTCTTGTGGAGTATTGATTGTTAGGCATAGTATAGAGACCATGCCGGAGTTTGTATAGCTTGGCAACCGACTAAGAACATTCGGGGACGAATGTTTCTAAGGGGGGAATAATGTTACACCCCGTAAGTCTAGGACATTTATAAGAGAATGTATGTAAGGAATCAAGACTTGGAAATTGGTACGAAAGGAAGAATTGTTTTTCCGACGGAAAAATCTTCCGAACGTCGGAAAGGAAAAATGTTCGTTGAGGAGAATTAGATTCTCAAAATGCATTATTTGAAGAGTATGGAACTTATTAACATTATGGAAATTTATTTTTTACGGATTTGGTCACGTGGGGCCCACCCGAGGAATTTTACGTTTTGTGGGGCCCACGAGGGTTACGGAATTTTTTATGGACGAATAGGAGGGTGACATGTGGAACCTCTCCCACATGGTCTTGGTCGAAAATTGTAAGGGTAAAATGGTCATTTACCATCAAGGAAGATCAAGTCTTCAAGCTTGAGATTGTTGACCAAGGTCAACTTGTCCACATGGCTATTCAATTAATGATCTTCATCCAAGCCACACATTTGTTATAATCTTGGCCCTTCATTGTGTTTTATATACTAGACTAGTGCAAGACTAAGTCTCCCACACTTAGAAAAAAATCACAACACTCTTGTTCATTGTAGTAGCTCTCGGCTTTGATGAGATTCCCACACAAAAAATTTTAGTTTGTGATCCATTATTCACAAGACATAAACCCAAGGTCCCTAAGGGTATTGTAAGGATATCTCAATAGAAAGATTTCGGAAAAGTGGCGTTTTCGTATTAGTCGCAAGGCGGAAACTTAAGGAGTTCTTCAACTTTGAAGTTGGAACTTGAAGATGGGTTCTTCATAGGCTTCTAAGGAGTGCTTGGAGCGGTTTGGAACGTAAGGAAAGGAGCTAAGAATTTTCTAAGGAGCGACTTTGAATCTTGGAAATTTTAAGGGCTTATAAAGGTTGACACTTCTACGTACGGCGTATTCGGCTTAGCGTGTGGATTTAGCCGAAAAGGTATGTGAACTATCTCCTCTTCTAGCATGATTCCTTAAGATAAAGAAAGTATGTCCTACTCCTTAAATGATCCAATTCTTGGTTGTATTTGGATTGCCTAAAATAGAATTTGTTCTATGTACTTCCTTGATTGTACTTTGATGTTTAAAGTGTAAGTTGTATAATCCATTGTCTTAGTGAAGTTTGGATTCTTAAGAGTGAAAGTATTTTACTTAAAGTACATAGAGTCTTGAAAAGGAAGTGGTTTCTAAACCTTTTGGTTAGTGCCTTAGTTCCAAAACCTAAGGGTTGTTATAATGACTTTAGGGGAGTTAAAGGAGTGATTTACTTAATTGTATTAAAAGAGGAGAAATGACACGATTTAAGAGAAGTAACTTGTTTTAAAGGTGTGAGTTACTTGAGGTTTAAAAGTAGAAGAAACTTGTTTTCTAAATATTAAGAGACTTGAAGTATTTTGAAAGTTAAGAACTTGATTGTAATTATGTGATACTTGGTTTTAAAAAGTATAAGTCTCTTGGTTATAAAAGAAATGGATATGTCTAAAATCATAAAGGGTTATAACGACTTTATGTGAAGTTGGTTATAACGGCTTTATGGAAGGTTAAGAAAGTTGTCTATTTTGATTAATGGGCATAAGTTGCCTAGATTGTGAAAATTTGAAGTTACTTGATTTCAAGCTTTGAAATGAGTTTTCTAAAAGGGTAGTAACTTAATTTGAAAAATAGACACACCTTGATACTACGGATGTTAGTATCTTGGGGTTTTACATAAAAAGGAGTCTTTTGAAAAGAATGTACGTACGTAGTACTTTGGCTTGTTTAATTGAGAATTATTCTATGTGTGCCTTGATAAGTATTTTGGCTTGTTTAATTGAGAATTATTCTATGTGTGCCTTGATAAGTATTTTGGCTTGTTTAATTGAGAATTATTCTATACGTGCCTTGAGTTTATAAAATGAAAGTCTATAGATGTTATAAACTTCCCTATGTGTGCTGGTGATAGCTTTTGAGTGCAAGTATTATGTTTTATTACGTTGCCGCGACTCTCGGTTGGAGGGTCGACTGTCTTGTTGTAAGTTTACTTGGACGTACCGACGGTGATGTGGGATTCCACAGGTATGCTTCCATTATTTGTATTACTCCATGGTCATGCTTATACGATGTGGGATTCCGGGGCATGCGACCACGAGGGATACTCCTTGGACATGCTTATACGATGTGGGATTCCGTGGCATGTGACCAGGAGACGGGTTAGATTCCCGGATTTGTTTGTATTACCCATGGTCATGCTTATACAATGTGGGATTCCGGGGCATGCGACCACGAGGGATATTGTTATATCATGGACTGCCGGCAGTGAGAAAGGATTCCACGGGCATGGTTGATATTATGGGCGTGAGACCCATAGTTATATTTGAGTAGTGACTTTGAGGGCATGCGTCCCTGACTTGATTTGACTGCTTATGTGTTGTGTACTGTAGGTTGGCTATCATACATGTCTCCTGTTTTGTTTAGACTGTTATGATTTCATTACTGATTTCATCGCTTCACATACTTGGTACATTCTTCTTGACCTCGCCCGGGGCTGCGTTCATCTGCATGAGTTTAGGTACGCATTTGGTGATCTGCAGTGTAGGACCTGCCGAGTTCTTGGATAGCTCCCTCTGTTCAGGAGTTTATCTTTTTGGTATAGTTCCTTCCGTACAGGCTTTTGTACGATTATGGGTACGGCGGGGCCTTGTCCCGTCATATTTCAGTAAAACTCTTAGAGGTCTATATTCATATGTGGGATTGGACTCATGTACAGTGTAGTGTCTTTTGATTATGTATATTATGGCAGTTTAAAAAAAAAGAGGTGTTATTTAATTTCCGCAGTTTACTTGTGTTGCTAAGGTAGAAGGGTGCCCAGGTAGGGCACCAGTCACGGGCCGGGGGTTCGGGGCGTGACAATTACCATATAACTTACTTATCTTTCATAACATAATCCGGCCCTTTATGGAGGGACGCATATACTACCCGACCCAATCTGGGACGCGATCAAGTCACACAAATATCAAAGTGTGCCCGTGGAATTCCTTCCTCATTGCCGGCAGTCTATGACATAAATCATACTCATGTGACGCGCCCATGACATCCTACCTCAATGTCGGCGTACACATATACAATACATATATATATATACCTCCTGCCCGTGGAATCCTCCATCACTACCGGCAGCCGTAGGTGTAACATATAACCAGGTGACACGCCCATAGCATCCTACCTCACTGTCAGCGTACACGTATACAATATATATATATAACGCGGCCGCATGACCCGGAATCCCTCATCGTATAAGCATGGCCATAACGTGCCCTCGGCATCCCTCATCGTAGGTGCAGGTCATCATGGGGAGCTAGCCCATGGAATAAGAATATAACATGCCCCCGGAATCCATCATCGTGGGTACATGTCTTCATGGGGAGCTAGCCCATGTAGTAATAGTCGTAATAGAATGGTCGCATGCCCCGGAATCCCTCATCGTATAAGCATGGCCATGGGTAATAAAACAAATCCGGGAATCTAACCCGCCTCCTGGTCACATGCCCCGGAATCCCACATTGTATAAGCATGTCCAAGGATCAATCATAATGGAAGCATACCCGTGGAATCCCACATCACCGCTTGCGACGCGTCCAAGTAAACTTACAACAAGACAGCCGGCCCTCCAACTGAGAGTCACGACAACGTAAACATATAATACTTGCACTCAAAGCTATCACAAGCAAACATAGGCAAGTTCGTTAAACCTTTAGACTTCCATTTTTATAAACTCATGGCACTTTCGTTTCACACATAAAAATCCGGGAATTTAACCCAAAGTATTACGCACCCCTACTCCTTTAAAATGACTCTTTTTCAAATAAAACTTCCAAGATACTAATAACCGTAGTATAAAGTCATATATACTTTTCAAGACAAGTCACAATACCTTTTAGAAATACAATTATAGGCTTCTAAATCACATGACTTCTTTCTTTAAAACCTTAAGCAATTGGTACCTTTAAAACAATTTGTCCTTCTTTATTTCAAGTCATTTCTTTGCTTACATTACTGAAGAAAACCATTCTTTTTAATCTTCCATAAAGTTGTTATAACCAACTTCTCATAAAGCCGTTATAACTCTTTATATCTTAGACAATTTCATTCCTTTTATAACCTAGAGACTTATACTTTCAAATCGAATTACATAACTTTCAAAATACTTCAAGTCTCTTAACTTTTAAGAAAACCAGTTTCTTAACTTTAGAATGGCAAGAAATCAATACTTTCCAAATCAAGTATTCTATGCTTTTAAATCAATTCATTTTTTCCTTTAAGAATCAAGTCCCATAACATGAAAAATAAAGTCTCTTAACCTTTTAAGAATTTGAGGTTCATAGTCTTAAACCTCATACGTAAATTCTTATAAATTAAGTAACATATACTTTGATGTGTTGTGAATAAGTTATACTTATTTATAACGATCTTAATCAAGTAGTCATGATCTAGAAAATGTAATACAATTTTGTCTTATCTTAGCTTCTATGCAGATGGAGAATTCTACTTGTTTTAACTTAATTGATTGTCATTACATTTTCCTTTATTAACGCTGCAGTGGCTTGTTCGATACTTATTCTCATTTGTGTCGAAACTTAGCCAAGTTAACTTGGCTCCAAAACACCTCCTAACGACTCTTACCAACATCCCCCATAAGACTTGGTAAGAACTTAGGATAACTTAGACATAACCTTTACGTAGAGTAAATCAACATACATACCTCTTAACTTCTAAGAGTAGAAGGAATCATGAAATAGTACTACATGTATATTCAATACATAGAATCATGTCAAAAGAAAGAAGAGGTTCACATACCTCGCGACGATTATCGACAATTAGCAAAATGCTCCAAAGTACTATACCCTTGCTAGCCTTTTCCACCCTTCAAGTATAATACACTACTCGTAGTACTTCCACCTATAATAACCACAACACATGTATCAACTTCTAGTTCTCTTCGTAGAATATTCTATGTACAAGGTCACTAAATTCTACGGAAAATCGGGCAGCACTTCCTTTGTTTCTACATACTTTGCCACCTTTTTCAAGGCCGAATTCAATAACCAAATGCCACATTTAAGGCTCAATCAATTCAGCAAATACAAAGGGGATTACACGCCCTACAATACGTGTAAAATTCTGCCCCACAATATATAAGACAATCCAATAATTTTCATGTCATTCTCGGCTAATAGGTGCGACAACATAAAGTCTTCCAATTCTTTTCCAATCCAAGTTCTTGAGTCAAACATGTTATTTAGTCATAAACAACTTCAACAACTACAATTTCCTTCTTTATATAACATGTGACAACTTATACTAATACTCAAATCAAATTGTAATCTTAAGGGCTAAACATGCTAGTTTTCGGGTTAGAGTTCCAATATCCATAACACTTATCAATTTCATAATAAAAACACCTCATGCTTGCTAATATCCATAGCTACAACAATAAGTAATCTTAATTACTAAAACGACAAGAATTATACCTTTTCAAGCCCTTAATCTTCCCAAGATTCAAAGTCGCTTCTTTTCTTATGTTCCAACCCGCTCCAAGCGCTCCTTAGAAGCCTATGAAGAACTCATCTTCAAGTTCCAACTTCAAAGTTGAAGAACTCCTTAAGTTTCCGCCTTGCGACTAATACGAAAACGCCACTTTTCTGGGATCTTTATATTGAGATAACCTTACAATACTCTTAGGGACCTTGGGTTTAAGTCTTGTGAATTATCATCCACAATTGCAAAATTTTGTCTTCAAAAAAAAGCCTAAAGCCGAGAGCCCCCTCACTTGTTCTTCAATATTTTCTTGAAATATGACTAAGTGTGGAACTAGTCTTGCTACTAGTATGTATTTATAACACTATTGTTACATCCCGTAAGTCCAGGACATGTGTAAGAAAGTGTATGTAAGGAATCAAGACTTGGAAATTGGTACGAAAGTAAGAATTGTTTTTCCGACGGAAAATCTTCCGAACGTCGGTAAGGAAAAATATTCGTTGTTGAGAATTGGATTCTCAAAAGGCATTATTTGAAGAGTATGGAACTCTTAACCTTATGGAAATTTATTTTTACGGATTTGGTCACGTGGGGCCCACCCGAGGAATTTTACGTTTTGTGGGGCCCACGAGGGTTACGGAATTTTATGGACGAATGAGAGGGCGACATGTGTCACCCCCACATATGGTCTTGGACGAATTGGTGTGAGGGTAAAATGGTCATTGACCACCTTGGAAGATTAGTCTTGCTAGCATGACATTGTTGACTTGTCAACTTGTCCACATGGGCTTGATCCTAGTGAAACCCATCCAAGCCTCACAATTGTTGCAATCTAGACCCTCCAATGTGTTTTATATACCCAACTAGTAGCAAGACTTGGCATTAACACTTAGAAAAATTTAGAGTTCATCTTGTGCACTAAAGAGACCTCTCGGGTTTGGCTAAGCTCTCACTAGAAATTTTTGTAGTTTTGATCCATTAGCCACAAGACTTTAACCCAAGGTTCCTAAGAGTGTTGTAAGGTTATCTCAATAGAGAGATTTCGGAAAAACGACGTTTTCGTATTAGTCGCAAGGCGGAAACTAAAGGAGTTCTTCAACTTTGAAGTTGGAACTTGAAGATGGGTTCTTCATAGGCCTCTAAGGAGTACTTGGAGAGGATTGGAACTTAAGGAAAGGAGCTATGAATTTCTAAGGCGCGACTTTGAATTTTGGAAATTTTAAGGGCTTGGAAAGGTATAAATTTTGTCGTTTTAGTAGTTAAGATTTACTTGTTGTAGTAGCTATGGATATTAGCAAGCATGAGGTGTATATTATGATGTTTGATAAGTTTATTGGCTATTGGAACCCTAATCCGAAAACTAGCATGCTTAGCTTTAAGATTACAATTCAAGTCGATTATTAGTTTAAGTTGTCGCATGTTGTTTAAAGAAGGAAATTGTAGTTGTTGAAGGCTATATAACATGTTATACCTTAGAACTTGGAATTGGAAAAGGATTGGAAAAGACTTAGTGTTGTTGGTTATTGTTGGCCGAGAATGGCTAGTGAGTATTAAACTACTTCGTATGAATTGTGGGGCGGAATTTTACACGTATTGTAACGCGTGTAATCCCCTTTGTTTGGTTGTTGTTTGGAGCCTTAAATGTGGCGTGTTGGTTATTGTATTCGGCCTTGAAAAAGGTGGCAAAGTGAGTAGAAACAAAGGAAGTGCTGCCCGATTTTCCGTAGAATTAGAGACCGTATACTTAGTATTATTCTACGTTAGAGACTAGAAGTTGATAGTCTTGTTGTGAACATTATAGGTTGACACTTCTACGTACGGCGTATTCGGCTTAGCTTGTGGATATTAGCCGAAAAGGTATGTGAACTATCTCCTCTTCTAGCATGATTCCTTAAGATAAAGAAAGTAAGTTCTACTCATTAAATGATTCATTCCTTGGTTGTACTTGGATTTCCTAATATAGAATTTGTTCTATGAACTTCCTTGATTGTACTTTGATGTGTAAATTGTAAGTTGTATAATCCATTGCCTTAGTGAAGTTGGATTCTTAAAAGTGAAAGTATTTTACTTAAAGTACATAGAGTCTTGAAAAGGAAGTGGTTTCCAAACCTTTTGGCTAGTGTCTTAGTTCCAAAACCTAAAGGTCGTTTTAATGACTTTAGGGAAGTCAAAGGAGTGATTTACTTAATTGTTTTAAAAGAGGAGAAATGACATGATTTAAGAGAAGTAACTTGTTTTAAAGGTGTGAGTTACTTGAGGTTTAAAAGTAGAAGAAACTTGTTTTCTAAATATTAAGAGACTTGAAGTATTTTGAAAGTTAAGAACTTGATTTGTAAGTATGTGATACTTGGTTTTAAGTATAAGTCTCTTGGTTATAAAAAGGAATGAATATGTCTAAAACCATAAAGGGTTATAACGGCTTTATGGGAAGTTGGTTATAAGGGCTTTATGGAAGGTTAAGAAAGTTGTCTATTTTGATTATTGGGCATAAGTTGCCTAGATTGTGAAAATTTGAAGTAACTTGATTTCAAGCTTTGAAATGAGTTTTCTAAAAGTGTAGTAACTTACTTTGAGAAATAGACACACCTTGATACTACGGGTGTTAGTATCTTGGGGTTTTACATTAAAAGGAGTCTTTTGAAAAGAATGCTCGTACGAAGTACTTTGGCCTGTTTAATTGAGAATTATTCTATGTGTGCCCTGATAAGTACTTTGGCCTGTTTGATTGAGAATTATTCTATGTGTGCCTTGATAAGTACTTTGGCCTGTTTAATTGAGAATTATTCTATGTGTGCCTTGATAAGTACTTTGGCCTGTTTAATTGAAAATTATTCTATGTGTGCCTTGATAAGTACTTTGGCCTGTTTAATTGAGAATTATTCTATGTGTGCCTTGATAAGTACTTTGGCTTGATTAATTGAGAATTGCCTATATGTGCTGGTGATAGCCTTTGAGTGCGAGTATTATGTTTTATTACGTCGCCGCGACTCTCGGTTGGAGGGTCACTTGTCAGTAAGTTTACTTGACGCACCGAAAGTGAGGTGAGATTCCACGTATGCTTCCATTATTTGTGTTACCCAGGGTCACGCTTATACGATGTGGGATGTCGGGCACGCAACCACGAGGGATACTCCTTGGACATGCTTATATGATGTGGGATTCCGGGGCATGTGACCAGGAGTCGGGTTAGATTCCCGGATTTGTTTGTGTTACCCTACGGTCATGCTTATACGATGTGGGATGCCGGGGCATGCGACCTAGAGGGATACCATATGGTCATGCTTATACGATGTGGGATGCCGGGGCATGCGAACACGAGGGATACTCGACACGCTTTATACGATGTGGGATTCCGGCACGTGACCGCGAGTCGGGTTAGATTCCGGATTTGTTTGTGTTACCCACGGTCATGCTTATACGATGTGGGATGCCGGCACGCGACCGCGAGGATACCCTATGGTCATGCTTATACGATGTGGGATGTCGGCACGCGACCACGAGGATACTCATGGACATGCTTATACGATGTGGGATTCCGGGGCATGTGACCAGGAGCGGGTTTGATTCCCGGATTTGTTTGTATACCACATGGTCATGCTTATACGATGTGGAATTCCGGGGCATGCGACCACGAGGGATACCCCTTAGATATGCCTATTGGTGTTACATTATTATATCATGGATCGCAGCGAGGAAGGATTCCACGCATGATTGATATTATGGGCGTAGACCCACGGTTATATTTTAGAAATGACTTGAGGCACGCGTCCCGACTTGATATGATCGCTATGTATTATGATCGTAGGTTGGCTATCATACATGTCTCTCGCTTTGTTTAGATTTATGATTTCATTACGATTTCATCGCTTCACATACTTGGTACATTCTTCAGATCGACCTCCTTCGGGCCGCGTCACGCCGCAGTTTAGGTAATGCTTGGTGATCTGCAGTGTAGGACCGCCGAGTTTTTGGATAGCTCCTTCCGTCGGAGTTTATCTTTTTGGTATAAGTTCTTTCAAGATGTGCTTTTGTACGCATGGGTACGGGCCTTGTCCCGTCATGTTTCTATAAACTCTTAGAGGTCTGTATTCATATGTGGGATTGGTCTCATGTACGGTGTAGTGTCTTTTGTTTATGTATATATGGCAGCCTTGTCGGCTTTGCCCTTGCACGTACGTGGTTTTAAAAAAAAAAAGAGGTGTTATTTAATTTCCGCAGTTTACTTGTGTTGTTAAGGTAGAAGGGTGCCCAGGTTGGGCACCAGTCACGGGCCCGAGGTTCGGGGTGTGACAGAGTGGTATCGTGAGCGATCGCCCTAATGTCTACGCACCGTGTCTAGTAGAGTCTTGATTATCGGTGTGTTGCGCGCCACACCCATAAACAGGAGGCTACAGGACATTTAGGAGTTGGTTTCTATTCTTCTCACTCTGAGATCGTGCCCTAGAGCTGTGTTAGTAAGATAATTCCTCTCTGACGTATTCTGTTTTACAGTTATGCCTCCAAGGAGGGCAACAGTTGCCCAGAAGGGCAAAGGAGTAGCAGGAGCTACTAGTCAGACTCAGAGTTGATAGGCTTATACCTGTGGTATACAGGATGTTGTTCGTAGTCGGCGAAGTTCTTCGCGCAGTTTTGAGGCCCCAAAGACGAGCCTCCGTTTCTCGCTTAAGAGAAAACTTTAGGGTCGGAATGAAGCCATTATGTTATCGACCAAGATAGCGGTACGCTTCATCGCCAGGAGGTTATTGGCCAAGCATGCATGTACGCAGAGGGTAGAGGCCAACGCGAGATCAGCGTAAGAGGCTAGACCTTGGTTATTCTGAGTTTTTGGACGAGCGCCTCAAAGACAGTGAGATATTCGTCACACCTACCCAAGACATACCCCGCAGCTCACAGTGGGATATTGGACCCCACAAGGTATTTAGAGCGGTCCAAACCTGTGGTCGAGGTTCTCGCAGAAGCAGAGGATTTTCTCAGTCGAGGCCACTTTTCCTCAGTGTTTGCGATGTAGTAAGCGTCATTTGGGGAAATGTTGTTATGGCACAGGTCTTTGTTTTTTTTATTGTGGCCGTCCGGGACATATACTGAGGGTATGTCCTTTTAGAAGAGGCACCGGTGAGGTGGCTCAGCCTATGAGGCCGGTAGTTGGTTCCCTTTCCTCCACAAATGCGGCCCCCGTGACAGGTGTTCGGGATGTCACGGTCGTGGTAGAGTCGTGGTGGAGTTTATAGTTCGCGGTCCTTCGAACCGCATAGATGACGTGATCATCGGGCAGGATCGTGAGGCGACATCGCACGGGTTCTGGTATATTTCGATTCTTTTGAATCATACGTGCGTTGATAGATTCAGATTTTACCCTAGCGTATATGATTTCCCTTTACTGCTAGAGTTGTAAAGTGATAGTACCCCAGAGGTAGGGATACCTTGATTAGTAAGTGAGAAGTTAAGAATGTTGACAAGAATGGTAAGTGAACTGAGACTATAGTTGTGTAGAGCTCACAAGTAGTAATTGCCCCATAACAGTGTAAGACCGATAGGGAAGATTGTACAGTAGAAATACTTTGGCTTATGTGACGAACCTCTAGTGTATAGGGGATAGGGTGAGAAGTACCTTGAGATAAGAGAGAGATTTATTTTAGACTAAGAATGAGAAGTTAAGTGTGACGATGAGTCGGGTTATGGACTCATTTCGGGTCAGCCGGTAGTGTGGAATGGGGTGATGTCAGTTAGAAATGGTCCCGCTATGTGATAGGGTCACGAGGGTGCTAGGCTCAAGTCTAGTTGATCGTTGTACGAGTTCGTGGATGCGTTCCACCGGAACTAGGTCGTAAGGACCGAGAAGAGCCTTAACGGGAATGTAAGTAACTATATGGCCAAGTTTGGATAGTAACTCCAAGGATTGGAGAAGAGAAACAAAATTTGAGATTTTGTACGTGTAATAGATGAGTTTGAAAGTACGAGAAGGTATGACAAGTAAGGAAAGAAAGGAACCTCTAAGGATCCCGTGTTTGGGAAGACAGTAACCTTCGAGTTTTGTGAGAATGGACCACGGACGGAAGGTCCATTATTATGTTCACGTATGTTGTGGTGGCCATATGTGGCATCGTTGGCCTTGTGCATGTATTGACTATTAGGCATAGTATAGAGTTTATGCCGGAGTTTGTATAGCTTGACAACCGACTAAGAACATTCGGGGACGAATGTTTCTAAGGGGGGAAGAATGTTACATCCCGTAAGTCCAGGACATGTGTAAGAAAGTGTATGTAAGGAATCAAGACTTGGAAATTGGTACGAAAGGAAGAATTGTTTTTCCGATGGAAAATATTCCGAACGTCGGTAAGGAAAAATGTTCGTTGTTGAGAATTGGATTCTCAAAAGGCATTATTTTAAGAGTATGGAACTCTTAACCTTATGGAAATTTATTTTTACGGATTTGGTCACGTGGGGCCCACCCGAGGATTTTACGTTTTGTGAGCCCATGATGGTTACAGAATTTTATGGACGAATGAGAGGGCAACACGTGGCACCCCCCCACATATGGTCTTGGACGAATTGGTGTGCGGGTAAAATGGTCATTGACCACCTTGGAAGATTAGTCTTGCTAGCATGCCATTGTTGACTTGTCAACTTGTCCACATGGGCTTGATCCTAGTGAAACCCATCCAAGCCTCACAATTATTGCAATCTAGACCCTCCAATGTGTTTTATATACCCAACTAGTAGCAAGACTTGGCATTAACACTTAGAAAAATTTAGAGTTCATCTTGTGCACTAAAGAGACCTCTCGGGTTTGGCTAAGCTCTCACTAGAAATTTTTGTAGTTTTGATCCATTAGCCACAAGACTTTAACCCAAGGTTCCTAAGAGTGTTGTAAGGTTATCTCAATAGAAATATTTCGGAAAAACGGCGTTTTCGTATTAGTCGCAAGGCGGAAACTAAAGGAGTTCTTCAACTTTGAAGTTGGAACTTGAAGATGGGTTCTTCATAGACCTCTAAGGAGTGCTTGGAGCGGATTGGAAATTAAGGAAAGGAGCTAAGAATTGCTAAGGCGCGACTTTGAATTTTGGAAATTTTAAGGGCTTGAAAAGGTATAAATTTTGTCGTTTTAGTAGTTAAGATTTACTTGTTGTAGTAGCTATGGATATTAGCAAGCATGAGGTGTATATTATGAAGTTTGATAAGTTTATTGGCTATTGGAACCCTAATCCGAAAACTAGCATGCTTAGCTTTAAGATTACAATTCAAGTTGATTATTAGTTTAAGTTGTCGCATGTTGTTTAAAGAAGGAAATTGTAGTTGTTGAAGTTGTTCATGTCTATATAATATGTTAGACCTTAGAACTTGGAATTGGAAAAGGATTGGAAAAGACTTAGTGTTGTTGGTTATTATTGGCCGAGAATGGCTAGTGAGTATTAAACTACTTCGTATGAATTGTGGGGCGGAATTTTACACGTATTGTAACGCGTGTAATCCCCTTTGTTTGGTTGTTGTTTGGAGCCTTAAATGTGGCGTGTTGGTTATTGTATTCGGCCTTGAAAAAGGTGGCAAAGTGAGTAGAAACAAAGGAAGTGCTGCCCGATTTTCCGTAGAATTAGAGACCGTATACTTAGTATTATTCTACGTTAGAGACTAGAAGTTGATAGTCTTGTTGTGACCATTATAGGTTGACACTTCTACGTACGGCGTATTCGGCTTAGCTTGTGGATTTAGCCGAAAAGGTATGTGAACTATCTTCTCTTCTAGCATGATTCCTTAAGATAAAGAAAGTAAGTTCTACTCCTTAAATGATTCATTCCTTGGTTGTACTTGGATTGCCTAATATAGAATTTGTTCTATGAACTTCCTTGATTGTACTTTGATGTGTAAATTGTAAGTTGTATAATCCATTGCCTTAGTGAAGTTGGATTCTTAAAAGTGAAAGTATTTTACTTAAAGTACATAGAGTCTTGAAAAGGAAGTGGTTTCCAAACCTTTTGGCTAATGCCTTAGTTCCAAAACCTAAAGGTCGTTTTAATGACTTTAGGGAAGTCAAAGGAGTGATTTACTTAATTGTTTTAAAAGAGGAGAAATGACATGATTTAAGAGAAGTAACTTGTTTTAAAGGTGTGAGTTACTTGAGGTTTAAAAGTAGAAGAAACTTGTTTTCTAAATATTAAGAGACTTGAAGTATTTTGAAAGTTAAGAACTTGATTTGTAAGTATGTGATACTTGGTTTTAAGTATAAGCCTCTTGGTTATAAAAAGGAATGAATATGTCTAAAACCATAAAGGGTTATAACGGCTTTATGGGAAGTTGGTTATAACGGCTTTATGGAAGGTTAAGAAAGTTGTCTATTTTGATTATTGGGCATAAGTTGCCTAGATTGTGAAAATTTGAAGTTACTTGATTTCAAGCTTTGAAATGAGTTTTCTAAAAGTGTAGTAACTTACTTTGAGAAATAGACACGCCTTGATACTACAGGTGTTAGTATCTTGGGGTTTTACATTAAAAGGAGTCTTTTGAAAAGAATGCACGTACGAAGTACTTTGGCCTGTTTAATTGAGAATTATTCTATGTGTGCCCTGATAAGTATTTTGGCCTGTTTAATTGAGAATTATTCTATGTGTGCCTTGATAAGTACTTTGGCCTGTTTAATTGAGAATTATTCTATGTGTGCCTTGATAAGTACTTTGGCCTGTTTAATTGAAAATTATTCTATGTGTGCCTTGATAAGTACTTTGGCACGTTTAATTGAGAATTATTCTATGTATGCCTTGATAAGTACTTTGGCTTGATTAATTGAGAATTGCCTATATGTGCTGGTGATAGCCTTTGAGTGCGAGTATTATGTTTTATTACGTTGCCGCGACTCTCGGTTGGAGGGTCGGCTGCCTTGTTGTAAGTTTACTTGGACGTACCGACAGTGAGGTGAGATTCCACGGGTATGCTTCCATTATTTGTGTTACCCTACGGTCATGCTTATACGATGTGGGATGCCGGGGCATGCGACCACGAGGGATACTCCTTGGACATGCTTATACGATGTGGGATTCCGGGGCATGTGACCAGGAGTCGGGTTAGATTTCCGGATTTGTTTGTGTTACCCTACGGTCATGCTTATACGATTTGGGATGCCGGGGCATGCGACCACGAGGGATACTCCTTGGACATGTTTATACGATGTGGGATTCCGGGGCATGTGACCAAGAGTCGGGTTAGATTCCCGGATTTGTTTGTGTTACCCTACGGTCATGCTTATACGATGTAGGATGCCGGGGCATGCGACCGCGAGGGATACCCTATGGTCATGATTATACGATGTGGAATGCCGGGGCATGCGACCACGAGGGATACTCCTTGGACATGCTTATACGATGTGGGATTCCGGGGCATGTGACCAGGAGCGGGTTTGATTCCCGGATTTGTTTGTATACCCCATTGTCATGCTTATACGATGTGGGATTCCGGGGCATGCGACCACGAGGGATACTCCTTGGATATGCTTATTGGTGTTATATTATTATATCATGGACTGCCGGCAGTGAGGAAGGATTCCACGGGCATGATTGATATTATGAGCGTAGACCCATGGTTATATTTTAGAAATGACTTGAGGCACGCGCCCACGACTTGATATGATTGCTTATGTATTATATCGTAGGTTGGCTATCATACATGTCTCCCGCTTTGTTTAGACGTTATGATTTCATTACAAGATTTCATCGCTTTCACATACTTGGTACATTCTTCAGTCGACCTCCCGGGCTGCGTTCATGTCGCAGGTTTAGGTACGCAGTTTGGTGATCTGCAGGTGTAGGACCCTGCTCAGAGTTTTTGGATAGCTCCTTCTGTTCGGGAGTTTATCTTTTTGGTATAAGTTCTTTCAGTACATGCTTTTGTACAGTTATGGGTACGGCGGGGCCTTGTCCCGTCATGTTTCTGTAAACTCTTAGAGGTCTGTATTCATATGTGGGATTGGACTCATGTACGGTGTAGTGTCTTTTGTTTATGTATATATGGCAGCCTTGTCGGCTTTGCCCTTGCACGTACGTGGTTTTTAAAAAAAAAAAAGGTGTTATTTAATTTCCGCAGTTTACTTGTGTTGTTAATGTAGAAGGGTGCCCAGGTAGGGCACCAGTCACGGGCCCGGGGTTCGGGGTGTGACAACTATGGAGGGTCAAGACTTAAACAAATGGGTGGCTAAGATGAAAAGCACTTGGATCATATACAAGTGGCAAGTTGACTTTGGTCAATAATATCTTGCTAGCAACACTAATCTTCTTCAATGGTCAATGACCATTTTAACCTTGCAAATTTCGTCCAACACCATGTGGGGGGGGGGGGGGTGCCACGTGTCGCCCTCCAATTCGTCCATAAAATTCTGTAACCCTCGTGGGCCCCATAAAACGTAAAATTCCTCGGGTGGGCCCCACGTGACCAAATCCGTACAAATAAATTTCCATAATGATAAAACATTCCATAATCCTCAATTAATGCATTTTGAGAATCTAATTCTCACCAACGAACATTTTTCCTTTCCGACGTTCGGAAGATTTTTCGTCGGAAAAACAATTCTTCCTTTCGCACCCTTTTCAAGTCTTGAGTTCCTTACGTACATTCTCTTAAACATGTCCTGGAGTTACGGGGTGTAACATTCTTCCCCCCTTATAAACATTCGTCCCCGAATGTTCTTTCGGAGTCCAATCTAATTAGATAGCGACATAGTCTACTTTTTACTACACCATTCATACAACATATGCCACCCATGGCCACATAACAACTTATACTAAGATGTCAAACTTGGCACTCACGAAGCCAACTAGCCCATACTCATAATGACCTCAAAGTCTGTCATAATCCTCTCTACTAGGTCTACTAGGGTCTGACGACTGTATCATCACCGGGAAAACCTCATATTCCCGCTCAGTTACCACCCCACACACTCACGGGTGTAGTTACCTCGAAAGGTTCGTATGGATTCAGGCTCTATTCCTTTAGACTTGGTTGTTATCTTTCTTCGGGTCGCATTTCTTCCGTATTTCCAACTCATACTAGTATACATACATAACTTCCATACCGATGCTGGCATCCAATCTTTTGGAGTCACTCTTTTAAACAACATAAGGCCATTTCAGACTCCCACGACCTAGTTCCGGTGGAACGCGTCCACGAACCCGTAAAACAATTAACTATACTTGGGCCTTGCACCCTCGTGACCCTATCACGTAGCGGAACTACTACCAACTGATCCCACTCTATTCCAGGCTATGGGGAGACCCGTAACAGGTCCTCACCCCAACCCGATGTCGCACTTAACTCTTATCCTTGGTCTATAATAAAACTTTCTACCCGAGAAGACCTTGTACATCTAAGGTCTCAGCGGTCATCAATATTCTTAGGCTCGCAATTTCCATGCTCCAAGCCTACCTTACCAGTTGTCACGCCCCAAATCTCGGGCCCGTGACTGGTGCCCCTACCTGGGCACCCTTCTACCCATACAACATAAATAAACCGCGGAAGATAAATAACACTCATTTTTTTTAAAACAAAGACAAAGCTGGAAAGACTTTCGTATAAATATAAATCACCCGAAAGGGTCTACGCTATACAACAATGTAAATACAACTTACACCAGTCCAGCCCACATATGAATACAGACCTCTAAGAAGGTGACAACAACTATGACGGGACAAGGCCCCGCCGTACCCCTGAATGTACCTAGCCATAATGACAAACTCCGGAACTTGGAGCCATCTCAAAATTATGAACAAGGATCCTAAGCTCGCGGATCCACAACTGTGTACCTAGACCTGCGGACATGAACGCAGCCCCCCTAAGGGGGTCAGTACAACAATTACTAAGTATGAAACGAAAATAAAGTACATTAAACAAGATCATAACTGTACAAAAGAATGACAGGGCAAGTATAAAAATTAAAATACCAGATCCTACCGTGCCATTTTAACTCATGAAATCAATCGTACATTAATCATTCTTTTCCTTCTTTCAATAAGAATTAGCATCATATTCTTACATACATACTTAAGAATTCAATCAAGTTTTTCCACATAACTTACATATCTTACATAACATAATCAGGCCCTTTATGGAGGGACTTATTATTTGGGAGATTACTTTGATTATCCATACGTGATAACGTAATCCGGCCCATTTGCGGGACACGGTGTACTGATGAATCATGTGGCATAATCCGGCCCTCTTGTGGGGCTCGGTGTACTGTGGAATCATGTAGCATAATCCGCCCGCTGGGGCCTTGCATTGTGGAATCATGTAGCATAATCCGGCCCGCCTGTGGAGCTCGGTGTAAGATGACGTAACCCGACCTATGTGTAGGCTCGGGGTAATATGGCGTAATCCGGCCTATTTGTAGGCTCGGTGTATCTCATAACATAATCCGGCCTATTTGTAGGCTCAGTGTGATTTGGCGTAATCCAGCCTATTTGTAGGCTCGGTGTATCTCATAACATAATCCTTCCTATTTGTAGGCTCGGTGTGATTTTCCTTACATAACATTTTAACCACCCTTTCACTTCTTCTTAAGTCGTTAGAACAACTTCCCATAAAGCTATTATAACAACCTTTCATTTTAGAGAACTTAAGGCACTTTTATTTCTTATCACATTGGGGAAACTAAACCCAAAAGTACTACGTACATACATACTTAAAAAGAATCATAAACTCCTTCTCTTTAAATCAATAAACGTATACTTTTAAAACTCAAGTCACATACTCTTTCGAAATCAAGCCTCTTAACTTTAGAAGTAAATCAAGTAACCCATATCTTGAAAAATAAAGTCTCATAACTTGTAAAGAAATCAAGTCTCGTAACTTTAAATCAAATCTCTTAACTTTAGAAATCAAGTCCCATATCTTGAAAAATAAAGTCTCTTAACTTATAAAGAAATCAAGTCTCATAACTTTAAATCAAATCTCTTAACTTTAGAAATCAAGTCCCATATCTTGAAAAATAAAGTCTCATAACTTGTAAAGAAATCAAGTCTCATAACTTTAAATCAAATCTCTTAACTTTAGAAACCAAGTCTCATATCTTGAAAAATAAAGTCTCATAACTTGTAAAGAAATCAAGTCTCATAACTTTAAATCAAATCTCTTAACTTTAGAAATCAAGTCCCATTTCTTGAAAAATAAAGTCTCATAACTTGTAAAGAAATCAAGTATCTTAACCTTAAATCAAATCTCTTAACTTTAAAGTACTTCACGTAACTTATACAATTTTGACTAAGCCACTCATACTTTCATAATCAAGACTCATATATTTCCAAAATGGACTTACTTACTTCAAATGAATTAAGTCGCATAGACTTACCAAATCAAGTCACATAGACTCACTAAAATTTAGTCACATAGACTTACCAAACAATCATGTCAAAGGAAGGAAGAAGTTCACATACCTCATTGGCGACTAACCCAAACGACAAGTAGCAATACGCTCCAATATACTTCAACCTTATTGGCTATTCCACAAGCCAAGTAGAATGTTCTACACGTAGTACTTCAACCTAAAATGACAATAGCACTTCTATCAACAACAAGCTATCAAGTGTAGGAGTTATACCAAATAATGGCCCTCTAATTCTATGGAAAATTGCAAAGACTTCCTTTGTTTCACGCATTTTTCCACCTTTTCCAAGGCCCGTATTCATCAACCAACAAGCCACATTTAAGGCACAACCAACAGTTAGCCAAAGGGGATTACACGCCTAACTGGACGTGTAAAATTCTGCCCCACAGTTATACAAAACAATCCACAAATCAGCCCATAAAAACAGTCTGCAATCCAACCATAACGAGGGTAAAATGTGAGGCCTTTTAACGCCTTTCCACACCCTTATTCCCTTAGGACTTTAATTAGCAACTACTACACTTAAACATGCATAACAACAACTAAATTTCCAGCATTTAATACCTCAAAACAGTCCACTAAACGACACAACAACGTCTAACAGTTTTGGTCAGTTTCTCGGCCACAACAACTACAACCCGATAACTCGTTCCTTAATCCATTTTATTCCAATTCGAGTTCCAAAACTTCTACATAAGTTATAACAACTTATTAACAACAATATTAATCCATTATAACATGCAATAGGTGAAGATAACAACGACAATAACCAACGAATTCCATTTGCACCAAATCTGTCCCAAATCGATTTTAGCCCCAAATATGGCTCAAACGCTTATTATTCTTCATTCTTTTCTAACACAAGTTCATACATACATAATAACAATAAGTAATATCCAATTACTTTAAAATAAGAAGGACTTTTACCTCATTTATTGCCCAAAAACGCCCTAAAACAGTCCGGTCTTTATTGGTGCGCAGTTTTCGTTTCGCTCCACTTCTTCAAGTTACAATCACATATATGTACCCCCTACAACCTTAGGAGCAACTTCTCTTTGAATCTCACTTACAAAAAGTCGACGGAACCCCTAGGGTTTTGGCATCAACTTTCGGCCAAGACAAGTAAAAACGTGTAGAATAATAATCTAGGCTTAGCACTTGGTTTAAGGGCTTAATCTTGGAGAAATAAATTGATCAACAATGGTTGTTCTTAGCCAAGGGGCTCTCGAAATTATGGAGCTAAAGGGGAGAAGATGAGAGCTTATTTTTTTGTCTAAGTGTAAAGTGATCAAAGTCTTGCCAGACTTGGATATGTATAGCCAAGTAGAGTGGGACCCATGTCCACTTGTCCCCTCTCAAAATATCTATTTTGTTGTCTTCTAAGCAAGACAAGTGGAGGGGTGCCACGTGTCGCCCTCCGATTGGTCCAAAATATTATAATTTTTCGAAGGTCCCTGCGAAATTGTGAAATTCTCGGCGGACCCCATATTATCAATTCCAACACCTTATAATCCAATACTAAGTCCATAAATCCAATTAGAAGTATTATACTCCAAGTTAATAATTTTTCCGTCGTCACATTTCTTTTTCGAAATTTTCCTTAAGAAAATGTAATTATTCTTTCCTTCCAAAATTCAAATCTTAAATCCTTAATCACGTTCTCAATTAGTAGCCTTGATATTACGGGGTATAACATCCTTCCCCCCTTAGAAACATTCGTCCTCGAATGTTCATCTAAGGTCTCAATAGTTAGCTAGTATTCCACGATTCTAGATTATTCCATGTCCCAATCCTGCATTATCTCTCCCCTCATACGGGTAAGATAGTTTCTCATAATCTCAATATCATGTTGTCCTAATCACAACAACCATATTTACTCCATAAAAATATTATTTGTGCATCTCACTTAAGCATACAACACAACTTAATCTAATAACATGGTATGTCCATAAGTCAATTAAACCTGATCTTTCAAGAGTCTATCACAATCTTAGTCAGTTCATTACCTCTTGACTATTCCAAATAAGTACATAAATAAAGCCTAGGTGTGGATTCAATAAACTGTTTCACACCTTTCAAGTAATTATTAAGGCTTAACCAACTCATGGTAACTCATAATCATTCTAGGAAACGCACATATGACCCCAAATAAATACGCTCGTACAGATATAGATCATCATTATACCAACTGTACAATAGTTTTACCAACCTGGATACGAAGTCCATATAATCCTTTCTGGGTCACTGTTACCTTTCTCATCTCTGCAATCAAAATAACACGTTAGGGAGAGACTACCCTAACAACACAGCTCTATCGCACGATCTCGAGTCAAGAAGGGAAACCAATCCTAAATGTACTATAGCCTCCTCGCTTATAGATGTGCACAACACATCGATAAACAAGACTCTACTATACACGCCTCGTAGACATGCCGAGGACTAATCGCTCGATACCACTGTCACGCCGCAAATCCGGGCTCGGATCGTGCCCCTACCTCGCACCCTTCTACCCATACAACATAAATAAACCGCGAAGATAAATAACACTAATATTTTTAAAACAAAGACAAAGCGGAAAGACTTTCAGATAAATATAAATCACCCGAAAGGGTCTACGCTTATACAACAATGTAAATACAACTTACACCACCCAAATTTACATATGAATACAGACCTCTAAGAAGGTGACAAAACTATGACGGGACAAGGCCCCGCCGTACCCCTGAATGTACCTAGCCATAATGACAAACTCCGGAACTTGGAGCCATCTCAAAATGATGAACAAGGATCCTAAGCTCGTGGATCCACAACTGTGTACCTAGACCTGCGGACATGAACGCAGCCCCCCTAAGGGGGTCAGTACAACAAGTACTAAGTATGGAACGGAAATAAAGTACATTAAACAAGATCATAACTGTACAAAAGAATGACAGGGGCAAGTATAAAAATTAAATACCAGATCCTACCGTGCCATTTTAACTCATGAAATCAATCGTACATTAATCATTCTTTTCCTTCTTTCAATAAGAATTAACATCATATTCTTACATACATACTTAAGAATTCAATCAAGTTTTTCCACATAACTTACATATCTTACATAACATAATCAGGCCCTTTATGGAGGGACTTCTTATTTCGGAGCTTACTTTGATTATCCATACGTGATAACGTAATCCGGCCCATTTGCGGGACACGGTGTACTGATGAATCATGTGGCATAATCCGGCCTGCCTGTGGGGCTCGGTGTACTGTGGAATCATGTAGCATAATCCGGTGTATGTCATAACATAATCCGTCCTATTTGTAGGCTCGGTGTGATTTTCCTTACATAACATTTTAACCACCCTTTCATTTTTTCTTAAGTCGTTATAACAACTTCCCATAAAGCTATTATAACAACCTTTCATTTTAGAGAACTTAAGGCACTTTTATTTCTTATCACATTGGGGAAACTAAACCCAAAAGTACTACGTACATACATACTTAAAAAGAATCATAAAACTCCTTCTCTTTAAATCAATAAACGTATACTTTTAAAACTCAAGTCACATACTCTTTCGAAATCAAGCCTCTTAACTTTAGAAGTAAATCAAGTAACCCATATCTTGAAAAATAAAGTCTCATAACTTGTAAAGAAATCAAGTCTCGTAACTTTAAATCAAATCTCTTAACTTTAGAAATCAAGTCCCATATCTTGAAAAATAAAGTCTCTTAACTTGTAAAGAAATCAAGTCTCATAACTTTAAATCAAATCTCTTAACTTTAGAAATCAAGTCTCATAACTTTAAATCAAATCTCTTAACTTTAGAAATCAAGTCTCATATCTTGAAAAATAAAGTCTCATAACTTGTAAAGAAATCAAGTCTCATAACTTTAAATCAAATCTCTTAACTTTAGAAATCAAGTCCCATTTCTTGAAAAATAAAGTCTCATAACTTGTAAAGAAATCAAGTCTCTTAACCTTAAATCAAATCTCTTAACTTTAAAGTACTTCACGTAACTTATACAATTTTGACTAAGCCACTCATACTTTCATAATCAAGACTCATATATTTCCAAAATGGACTTACTTACTTCAAATGAATTAAGTCGCATAGACTTACCAAATCAAGTCACATAGACTCACTAAAATTTAGTCACATAGACTTACCAAATAATCATGTCAAAAGAAGGATATTGCATTTTACATTAGCAAACATGCATAACAAACAACAACACAACAACTAAATTACCTCAAAATAGTCCAATAAACGACACAACAACGCCTACACAACCTAACGCTTTAGCGCCGCCACATAACCCACACAACCCGATAACTCGCTCCCATTTTATTTTAATCCGAAGCCTTAAACTTCTGTAATCATTGGTAACAACATATTATTAACAACAATATTAATCCATTATAACAATAAATGTGCGTAAGATATAATTTGCACCAAATTGTCCCAAATCCAAAAAAAACGCTTTTAATTCTTCATTCTTTCTAACACAAGTTCATCCATTACAATAAGTAATCCAATTACTTTTTTACCTGCCCAAAACCAAACAGTCCGTCTTTATTGGTGCGCAGCTGCTTCGCCCACTTCTTCAAGTTCCAATCACATATATGTACTCCCTACAACCTTAGAGCAACTTCTTGAATCTCACTTCCAAAAGTCGACTAACCCCTAGGGTTTTGGCATCAACTTTCTACAAGACAAGTAAAACGGGTAGAATATTAATCTAGGCTTAGCACTTGGTTTATGGGCTTAATCTGGAGAAATAAATTGATCAACAATGGTTGTTTTTAGCTTGGGCTCTCAAATTACGGAGCTAAATATAAGCATTTAGCTTATTTTTCGTCTAAAATGATCCAAGTCTCGCAAGACTGATATGTATAGCCAAGTGGAGTCGGACCCATGTCCACTTGCCCCTCTCTCAAAATATCTAATTTGTTGTCATCTTAGCAAAGACACGAAAAGCGCCGTGTCGTTTCTCCGATCGTCCAAAATATTATATTTTTCATGTCCCCGCGAATCATGAAATTCTCCTACCCCATATTATCAATTCCAACACCTTATAATCCAATACTAAGTCCATAAATCCAATTAGAAGTATTATTGCTTAATAATTTTTCCGTCAGTCACATTTTTTCCTAAATTTTCCTAAGAAAAATGTAATTATTCTTTTCCTTCCAAAATTCAAATCTTAAATCCTTAATCACGTTTCAATTAGTAGCCCCGTATTACTTAACATCCTTCCTTAGAAACATTCTGGCCCAATGTTCATCTAAGGTCTCAATAGTTAGCTAGTATTCCACGATTCTCGATTATTCCACGTCCCAATCTTACATTATCTCTCATACTGCAAGATAGTTTCTCATAATCTCAATATCACCTGTCTTAATCTACAACAACCATATTTACTCCATAAAAATATTATTCATGCATCTCACTTAAGCATACAACACCTAATCTAATAAATACGGTATGTCCATAAGTCAATTAAACCCGATCTTTCAAGAGTCTATCACAATCTTAAAGTCACTTCATTACCTCTGACTATTCCAATAGTACATATATAAAGCCTAGCGTGGATTCAATAAAGAATTACACCTTCCAAAAGAAGAGTAATTATTAAGGCTTAACCAACTCATGGTAACTCATAATCATTCTAGGTAAACGCACATACGGTTCAAATAAATACGCTTTATGCATACATATCATCATTATACCAATCGGCATAATAGTTTTACCAACTCGGTAAGTCCATATAATCCTTTCTCGGTCATCAAGGTTTTCTCATATCTCGTAATCAAAATAACACGCAGTGAGACTACTCCTAACAACACAAAATTATCGCATCCATCTCGCAGAGAAGGCGGAAATCAATCAAATGTACTATAGCCTCCTGCTTATAGAGCAGCACAACACATCGATAAACAAGACTTACTATACCTGGCCCGTACACGCCGAGGACTAATCGCCTGATAGCACACTCACACGCCCAAACTGTTGTTAAGAGATCGGTGCCCTACTGGGCACCCTTCTACCCATACAACATAAATAAACCAAGTATTTGAAATAGCACTCAACTTTTTTTGATAAATTTACAAAAGCAAAGTGTTTTGAAAGACTTCGGGCATAAATATAAATCACCCGAAAAGTGGTCTACGCTGCACAACAATGTAAATACAACTTACACTCGCCCAAATTCACATACGAATACGCACTTCATGTGACAATAACTACGACGATGTGCCCCGCCATACTCGAATATACCTAGCCATAATGACAAACTCCTAACTGAGTCATCTCAAAATGAACAAGATCCTAAGCTCATGGATCCACAATCATGGTACCTAGACTCGCGGACATGAACGCAGCTTCTAAGGTCAATGGTGATACAAGTACTAAGTATGGAACTAAATAAAGTACATTAAACAAGATCAATTAGATCAGATAAAAGAATGACAGGGCAAGTATAAAAATTAAAATACCGTGATCCTACCGTGCCATTTTAACTCATGAAATCAATCGTACATTAATCATTTTTTCCTTCTTTCAATACAAGACTAACATCATATTCTTACATACATACTTAAGAATTCAATCAAGTTTTTCCACATAACTTACATATCTTATACAACATAATCCGCCTATTTACGGGAGACTTTATTCGGAGCTTACTGATTATCCATACGATAACGAATCCGCCCATTCATGACACTACTGCAAACAATCATGTGGCATAATCCGCCTCGCTAGGCTTATCTCGGAATCATGTTTAAGATAATCCGCTCAGGGGCCCGTAAGGCACTACCGTGGAATCATGTAAGCATAATCCGCCCGCCGCGGGCTCAGCATCATAATCACGTGAGCATAATTCGCCCGCCCGTAGAGCCTCGTAACGTGGAATCATGTAAGATAATCTGCCCGCCTGCCTTGTAAGATGACGTAAACCCGCTACTTGCATGTGTAGCTGGGGTAATATGGCATAATCCGGCCCATTTGTAGGCTTCTGTATCTCATAACATAATCCTACTATTTGTAGGCTCTGTATCTCATAACATAATCCGCCTATTTGTAGGCTCGTGTGATTTTCCTTACATAACATTTTAAACCATCTTTCACTTTTCTTAAGTCATTATAACAACTTCCCATAAAGCTATTATAACAACCTTTCATTTTGTGAGAGAACTTAAGACACTTTTATTTCTTATCACATTGGGGAAACTAAACTCAAAAGTACTAATGCATATACATACTTAAAGAATCATAAAACTCCTTCTCTTTAAATCAATAAACGATACTTTTAAAACTCAAGTCACATACTCTTTCAAATCGCTCTTAACTTCTTAGAAGTAAATCAAGTAACCTATCTTGAAAAATAAAGTCTCATAACTTGTAAAGAAATCAAGTCTCATAACTTTAAATCAAATCTCTTAACTTTAGAAATCAAGTCTCATATCTTGAAAAATAAAGTCTCATAACTTGTAAAGAAATCAAGTCTCATAACTTTAAATCAAATCTCTTAACTTTAGAAATCAAGTCCCATATCTTGAAAAATAAAGTCTCATAACTTGTAAAGAAATCAAGTCTCATAACTTTAAATCAAATCTCTTAACTTTAGAAATCAAGTCCCATATCTTGAAAATAAAGTCTCATAACTTGTAAATAAAAGTCTCATAACTCAGAAGAAATCAAGTCTCTTAACCTTAAATCAAATCTCTTAATCCTTAAAGTACTTCACGTAACTTATACAATTTTGACTAAGCCACTCATACTTTCATAATCAAGACTCATATATTTCCAAAATCGACTTACTTACTAAAATGACTTAAGTCGCATCGCATAGATTACCAAATCAAGTCACATAGACTCACTAAAATTTAGTCACATAGACTTACCAAATAATCATGTCAAAGGAAGGAAGAAGTTCACATACCTCGTCATGACTCAACCCAAACGCACAAGTAGCAATACACGCCCAATGTACTTCAACCTTATCGCTATTCCACAAGCCAAGTAGAATGTGCTACACGTAGTACTTCAACCTAAAATGACAATAGCACTTCTATCAACTACAATATCAAGTGTAGGACTTATACCAAATAATGGCCCTCTAATTTATGGAAAATTGAAGACTTTCTTTGTTTCTACGCATTTTTCCACCTTTCCAAGGCCCGTATTCATCAACCAACAAGCCACATTTAAGGCACAACCAACAGTTAGCCAAAGGGATTACACGCCTAACTGGACGTAAAATTCTGCCCTATGCTTATACAAAACAATCCACAAATCAACCCATAAAAACACCATAATCCAACCATAACGAGGTAAAATGCGAGGCCTTAACGCCTTTCCACAATTCTTATTCCTTAGGACTTTAATTAGCAACTACTACACTTAAACATGCATAACAACAACTAAATTTCCAGCATTTAATACCTCAAACAGTCCACTAAACGACACAACAACGCCTAACGGTTTTGGTCGCCGCCACAACAACTACAACCCGATAACTCGTTCCTTAATCCATTTTATTCCAATTCGAGTTCCAAAACTTCTACATAAGTTATAACAACTTATTAACAACAATATTAAAACATTATAACATGCAATAGGTTAAGATAACAACGACAATAACCAACGAATTCCATTTGCACCAAATCTGTCCCAAATCGATTTTAGCCCCAAAAATGGCTCAAACGCTTATTATTCTTCATTCTTTTCTAACACAAGTTCATACATACATAATAAAAATAAGTAATATCCAATTACTTTAAAATAAGAAGGACTTTTACCTCATTTATTGCCCAAAAACGCCCCAAAACAGTCCGGTCTTTATTGGTGCTAGCTGCTTCGCCCACTTCTTCAAGTTCCAATCACATATATGTACCCCCTACAACCTTAGGAGAAACTTCTCTTTGAATCTCACTTCCAAAGTCGACGGAACCCCTAGGTTTTGGCATCAACTTCGGCCAAGACAAGTAAAACGCAGAATAATAATTTAGGCTTAGCACTTGGTTTAAGGGCTTAATCTTGGAGAAATAAATTGATCAACAATGGTTGTTCTAGCCAAGGGCTCTGAAATTACGGAGCTAAAGGAGTAAGATGAGAGCTTATTTTTGGTCTAAGTAAAGTGATCCAAGTCTTGCAAGACTTGGATATGTATAGCCAAGTGAGTGGGACCCATGTCCACTTGTCCTCTCAAAATATCTATTTTGTTGTCATCTTAGCAAGACAAGTGGAGGGTGCCACGTGTCGCCTCCGATTGGTCCAAAATATTATAATTTTTCAAGGTACCATAAATTGTGAAATTCTCGGCGGACCCCATATTATCAATTCCAACACCTTATAATTCAATACTAAGTCCATAAATCCAATTAGAAGTATTATACTCCAAGTTAATAATTTTTCCGTCGTCACATTTTATTTCGAAATTTTCCTTAAGAAAATGTAATTATTCTTTCCTTCCAAAATTCAAATCTTAAATCCTTAATCACGTTCTCAATTAGTAGCCCTGATATTACGGGGTGTAACACCAGTCCCCCAGTAAACGGGTACAAAAACTTCTCATTATACCATAATCGTGTCGTCTTGATCACAACAACCATTACTTACTCTATACAGACCTCATCCGTACAATTTTCTTAAGCCTACCACGTAGCTTAATATATTAACATGGTATTCCATTAAGTTCCTTAACATGGCTTCTTAAGGGTTCACTACCCTATCAGACAGCTCATCCTTTCCCAATTATCTCAAAATAAAACATAAGACCATCGCGAATTCATTAATCGCTCCATACCTTCCCAGATCTAGTTAGTCTTTACCAACTCTTGGTAATCTAAAATCATTCTAGGCAACACGCGTCTGACCCTCATACATAACTCCGTATAGATGTATGTCACAATACCAACTATACTACAATCATTACCAACCTGGATACACAATCCACATAGTCCTTCCTGGGTCACTGCTACCTTTCTCGTAGCTGCAATCAACATAAACCGTTAGGGAGAGACGACCCTAACAACACAGCTCTATCGCACGATCTCAGAGTGAGAAGAATAGAAACCAATCCTAAATGTCCTGCAGCCTCCTGATTATAGATGTGGTGCACAACACACCGATAATCAAGACTCTACTAGACACCTTGCCCCAGACACTTTCTCGAGGACTAATCGCTCTGATACCACTTTTTCACGACCCGACCGGCCGCGATCGTGCCTTACCGCACCTTTCAATCATACAACACCAAAACAATCATGGAAAATAAGTAACACATTTTTTTAAAACCAAGGCAAAGCCGATAAGGTTTCTTATAATATAAATCACCCAAAAGGGCTTACACTATCCAAAAATGTAATTACAACTCTAACCACCCAAATTTACGTGAATACATGCACTTAAGATTTGAACAAATACTATGACGGTGTCATGACCCGACCGAACGCCGCGATCGTGCCCTACCCGGGCACCCTGCCTGTATACATCGAGAATAGCAATGAACATACGCAACATAACACAGTGTAAACAATATAACAACACAAAGCTAGTCGATAAGGCCGCTTCCATAATATAAACAAAGTCAAAGGTACAACTTACAACTCGGTCCATACAACCACATACGTGAATACTGCACTTAGGAATAACAATCGTGGCGGGACAGGTCTCGCCATACCCCGAATGTACATAATCTACAACATCGTGGAAAGATCGTACTAAAAGAAAGACAAGCCTCCGAGAATGGAGCTCCGACGTCCGATGTGATCCTAAGAGTGTGGATCCGCAACTCGCTACCCTTTCTCGCGCATGAACGCAGCCCCCGAGGAAGGGCGTCAGTACACAATATGTACTAAGTATGTAAAACTGGAAAGTACTGTAATTACAACATAAGTTTAATAGAAAGCCTGAGACATGTATGATAACAAAATTACAGTACACAGTGCCTTACTAACAATGAGAGTAATAATAGGTGTACACTTACAACGAAAAAAAAAATAGGATTGGAATCCTACTCCTGGGACTATTTCACCCGCATAGGTCCAGTGGACCTGCGTGAGGTATTCCTCGCATGGGACTATTTCACCCGCATAAGCCCTTACGACTGCACGAGGTATTCCTCGCATAGGTCGGACCGCCCGCATGGGACTATTTCACCCGCATAAGCCCTTACGGACTCGCATGAGGTATTCCTCGTATCGTGGTTAGCAAATCCACGGAAACATACAATGCCACAATCCCGGGGAATGACCCCGCAACGAATAATATATCACTAGCCCAAATCCGGCTATCACACATAACATAAGCTCTATCGGCTTATCATACAATATATAAGCAAGTTAAGAAATCCCCTAACTTCTTACTATTCTTGTTCATATACACTCTCATTTTAGTTTACTTAAGGCACTAACATGTCTTTTATAAAAAATCCGGGAATTTAACCCAAAGTACTACGTACTTCTATTCTTTTAAAATGACTCATTTCATTATAAAACTTCCAAGATACTAATAACCGTAGTATCAAGTTACAATTTCTTTTCAAGACAAGTCACAATACTTTTAGAAATAAAAATTAGGCTTCTAATCAAGTGACTCATGCCTTATAAAACCTTAGGCGATTGGTGCCTTAAAATCGAATTGCCTTCCATTAAAACAAGTCATTTATCTTTCCATAAAGTCAATATAACCAACTCCCCATAAAGTCGTTATATTCACTTTATACCTTAGTCAAGCACAATTTCCTATCCAAGGGACTTATACGTTTTTTAAAAACACACAAGTATCACATACTTTAAAATTCTTCAAGTCCCTTATCTTTAACAAGACTTAAGACATCTTTAATATTCTCAAAGGAGTGAGTTAATCTCCTAACTCACCCGACTTGGCATTTCATAAAACAAGTAAAGAATGTCAAAGTCTTGTACATCTACCGTACTATATACGTGAAACTAGTCATGCTCAAAGATAGGAAAAGTTCTACATACCTTGTCGGGTCAAACCACTTGCCAAGTACAAAGTCCCGCCCGTAGTATATCAACCTATAATTGTTATACCCCGTAGTTGCAGGGTATGTATGTGAGGACGTACGTACGAGTGTACGGCAGAAATTTTGAAAGGAAAGAAAGATGTGAGTTTTCGACGGAAAAGTTTCCGGTTATTTTGTGAAGAAAAAGGTTCGTTAATGGGAATTGGATTCCCAGATTTGGTATTCGGACTTCCTGGAATATTAGAGAATTATGGAATTTTATTTTGGAAATGGTCACGTGGGCCCACGGAGAAATTTACTTTGTGGCCCACTTTGTTTGAGATTTTGGCCATTGTGATATTTTTAGACGTTTTTGGCCATTAGGAGGGTGACACGTGTCACCCCGCCAGGTGGCTTGGCCGAAGTTACCTTTGTGCGAGTCGTTTCGGCGAAACGTTACAGAACTTGCGAAGGAAAATTCCGCTATGTCGTTTTGTATTTTGGATTTTTCAGAGGCGAAACATTCGACCAACGGGAGGGTGGCGTATGTCACCTGGAGACAAGTGGCCGAAATTGGCGGGCTTGTGCTAGATATTTGTGTAGATATTTGTGAGGTTTTAAGGAGTAGGGGCTAGGGTGCACTTGGCTTGATCTTGGCCTTACACTTGCCTTGCACTTGGCTAGATCTTGGCCATTGGTTGGCCTTTGGGTTTGCTATAAATACCCTTAGTTGATGAACTTTCATCCAAAATCATTTTCCAAGTCTTGGAATCTCTCCCTTTGTGAGTTGAAATCGTCCAAAGCCCTCCTCCCCTTTGTGGAGCTTTGGGCCCCCTTGAGTGAGGCTTGGCCGGGTACTCCCTAGCCTAGTTGTTTCGTATAATACCCTTGTTGTGGTATAGAAATACTCAGTATTGTTATAATGCCCAAAATACCATAGCCTTGTACCTTGTAGTATTCCAAAGATACCTCTTTGCAGAGTCGGAAATACTACCTTTTGTCCTTTTAGTCTCAAACCGAAACCTAAGGAAATCTTCATAGTTGGTTGAAGTATGTGAGTAGAAGTTGGTTAGAACTTAAGGGTTGTTTGGAGTGGTTTGGAGCGAGCTAAACCTTGCTCGGGATCGACATTATAACTTGGATAATTTTGGGCTTATCGAGGTAATTATCTTGTCCTCTATTGTAATTGGAAATTACATGTTTGTTAGGATATATAGTTGAAGTATACTATATATGGAACTATACTTAGTATTCGGCAATGTCTTTTGACTTAAGCTGAAGAATAAAGAGTAATTACCTAGGGTTGTATTACAAAGAGACTTATGTAGCATTCTTGTGTTGTAGAATTGTACACGTCAGGTTAGGCGTGTAAACCCCCGGTTGGCTTGCAGCCACCGATAGAGGAGGAGATTTACGTTTGCGGGGAGGTCGAATTTTCGTAGAAAGATGGGAGCGTGTGTTTAAGATTTTAATGACGCGTGGCCTTTATAGGTGAAAGTACTAAGAGTGGCGTATTCTACTCAAGGAGTGGAAAGGGCTAGCAAGGTTGTAGTACTTGGAGCATTTTGCTTATTGTCGTTAAATCGTCGCGAGGTATGTGAACCTCTTCCTATCTCTTCTAGCATGATATGTGTGAACTATGTGTTAATCGTGTTTGATTGTTCTTAAAACATAAAGTGTTATAACGGCTTTATGGGAAGTTGGTTATAACGACTTTATGTAGGTAAGAAAATACTTTGTGGTTTTAAAAGGTAATCGATGTGAATTATATTGGCTAGTTATAATAAAGAACGATGTATTTCAAAAGATTTCTAAATCGTTTTGAAGGGAGAGTAACACTTGGTTTTAAAGGTTTTAAAAAAAGAGTTATACTAGCTTGATGGGGAGTTAGGTATAATGTCTTAAGAGGTAAAGAAAATGGTTTCTTGATGTTAGAAGTTAAGAGACTTGATCTTATAAGATAAGAGACTTAACTTATTTGTTTTAATGTGGATGTTTGTGAAACCTCATTCGTGAGTAATGAGTACTTGGTTTTATTTAAAGGATAATGTTTCTTGATTTGGAAATCGAATGTGTATCGACTGCAGCGTTAATAAAGGAAAATGTATTGAATAATGATGAATTGTATTAAAACCAGAAACCTCCATCTGCATAGAAACTAGATGAGACAAAATGATATTACATTTTCTAGATCACTGTAATAAGAATGTTGTAAACAAGAATAACCTACTCACGTGAGACTTATATTACTCAATTGTTCTAAAAACGGAATCAAGTGATTAAGTTTATGAACTATGAAACCATTTGAAAATGAGAAGCTTGAGTAATTGAAACTAGGCAAACTGGAACTTAGGAAAAGAATGTTGTTACTTGATTTTGAAAAGGAATGTGGGTTGGTCATTCTAATACTACGTGTATCGGGTGACTTTAATAAGTAATGGATCTCTTTTAAAAAGAACTTAACGTACGTAGTACTTTAGGAGTTGAAACCGGACTTTGGCGTAAAATGAAGGTACTTTGAGTTGTGTGAAACTTGCTATGCTTGTTGTTGTGAAACTTGCCTATGC
Source organism: Przewalskia tangutica (assembly GCA_029844215.1). Classification (NCBI taxonomy): domain Eukaryota; kingdom Viridiplantae; phylum Streptophyta; class Magnoliopsida; order Solanales; family Solanaceae; genus Przewalskia; species Przewalskia tangutica. Next base: position 38,917,479 of record CM056725.1, on the reverse strand, counting down.
TTGGGATGATAGCCTTGTTGTGCAAGTGTGGTATTGTCTCTCGATAGAGGCCGGTCGACTTGTTGAGAACTTACTTGGACATGCCGGTGATGGAGAATTCGTATGCTCGATAGTGTTATTCCGTGGACTAGCTCCGTGAGGTTTCTTCGGTATCCGTGGTCGGCTCGACTTGCCTCGTGGTGATTCGGCCTTGGTATCGGTAGTCACCTCGAGATAGTGACGGTTTTTGATACGACCTTGTCACCGGTGGTCACCTCGTACTTGCCGGTCACCGCGTGGCCGCCTGTATCCTAGTCGGCTCTCGACTTGCCCCGTGTTTTGGTTGCATTGTATTATTGGTACGGTCGGATCTGGTAGTTATACTTGTCTGCACGGTTTTATAACACGTGGGACATGGTGTTCATGTATAATCCTTGGTATTGTTATATCATAATGAGGAAGAAATTCCACGCACGAGTGATAATTTGGAGGCGTGAGTCCTGTCTTGATGTAATCGTTATATGTTATATCGTAGTTTGGCCATCATACATGTCTCGCTTTATAGACTATTATGATTTCATTTACGATATTCTGATTCACATACTTAGTACCGACCTCGCGTCATGCCGCGGTAGAGCCGATCCGCGTTTAGGATCTCATTTGACGTTTGGGAAGCTCCGTCCGTCGAGGCTTATCTTTGGTATGTTACCACAGTCCGTAAGTTCTTGCACGGGTATGGCGGCCCCTGTCCGTCATAGTTGTTGTATAAATCTTAGAGGTCATGTTGTTGTGGCGGTTGTAAAAGGATTAAATTGAGTTTATGATATACGAAGGCAACTGTTTTGGTTGCTTTGTTTATTTATTATATCTCTTGATTCATGATTCATGTTTTATTTTCTGGTTTTCTCGATGTTGTATCACTAGGGTGCAGGTAAGGCAGGGCGTTACAAAGTGGTATCGAGCGATTAATCCTGAAAGTGTCTGCATCGTGTCTAGTAGAGTCTTGATTATCGATGTGTTGCACCACATCTATAATCGCGAGGCTATAGGACATTTAGGATTGGTTTCATTCTTCTCATTACGAGATCGTGCCTTATGATAAGATCGACCCTCCGACGTGTTTCGTTTTACGATTATGCCTGCGAAGGCAACCAGAAAGGCAAAGCAGAGGATCTGCGAGTAGAGCGGCGAGACCACGAGACTGAGCCTCGAGCAGCAGGAGATGAGTTACAAGTGGGCGATTAATGGCGGTCAGCGACTTGAGGATAGGCTGGGCAGCGGTTCAGATGCACCGTGGTTCACAGATCGATAGTTCGAGGCTACGGATTTTGAGTTGTAGGCGCCAGAGTTTTATGGGTCGAGGCACGAGGATGATCCGCAGGAGTTCATCAAGCGATGATCGTGAAGTGATCAAGGCATCGGAGATCGAGTCGGTGGCCTAGGTTCACATCAATCGCGTGATACCGCGATCGTTTGATTCTTGAGCTGTCGGAGAGCATGCACTTCGGTATGGAACGAGTTCTCGAGGCCTTTCTGCACATTTCTTGCCTCCCGGATGAGGGCTCGCCGATTTTTGGTGTTGCGGTTCGGAGTACAATGTGGAGTTCGACTCATTGGCGACGTCCGCGTTAGTAGCTAGTATGGAGGATCGAGTGCACCGATATGTTCTGAGGCTCGATGATTGCCTTGCAGAGTTGTTGGTGTAGCTCTTCACCGGCATGGACATTGCGCAGCGTATACACTGATGTGAGCGGATAAATCGACGGAATGACCAAAGTCGCAGAAGAGGGCCGTAACAGCAGGTCCTGGTGATTTTCGAGGCGACCGCCTGCAGACTAGTTATGTACCTCGAGTGGTCGACCTTCGTGATATTCAGAGCGTGCGGGGCTCCTGAGTTTCAGATTTTCAGAGAGCAGGAGTGCTCGCCGGATGAGGTTGCCTTGTCTCAGTGTGGCCGTTGTGGAAAGCTTCATAAGGGGTGTCGTACTAACTCTGAGATTGTTATTTTTGCGCCAACAGGCCATCGGCAGTCGCAGTAGGATAGCATGGACTACTAGAGCGATTGCGGGTTCTTCACCTTCCGTAGCTGTGCAGATGTACACCGGAAGGCCGGAGGTCGCGGTGGAGTTCGATTTTAAGCGGTCCTTGAACCGCCTAGGTATATCCTTAACCTCTAGAGTTTTGTTTATGTTGTTGATGTGTTTAATGTTATGCTTGGTTAGCTTTGTGCTAAAATGTGATTTAGAAACACGGTTAGTGAAAAGGGTAAGTCCGCGGGTAGTGTGAGATGGAAGTGGTAGCTTTCGTGATGTGAAATAGTAAGATTGTTCGGATCGGAACAAGAGTTGCGTCGGGTTTAGGACCATTTGCGGGTCAAACCGTAACCCGTTTGGGGTAAGTCGGTGGTCCTCCGGTGGTAGGGTCACGAGGATGCTAGGCCCAGTTTGTTTGATCAACGTATGAGTTCGTGGACGCGTTCGACCAGAGCGGTTCGTAAAGGCCGGAATGGCCTTAAGGAAGTTGAGGTTAGTAAGATGACCAAGTTTGGAGGTAGTGACTCGGAGATTTTCGGAGCAGGTAATGGTGAAGTATGGTACATCGGGAGAGTTCAAGTGTTCGAGAAGGCACGACGAGTAAGGAAGGAAGATAACGTGTGTTATTTCGCCAGTGGCGTTGACAACTTGTTAGAGGAACTTCATCGATATCCGTCTTGAGAAGGAACATTCGGACGAATGTTTCTAAGGAAGGGAGAATGTTATACCAGTAGTTGCAGGGTATGTATGTGAGGACGATGCGTGCAGTGCCAGAAATTTTGAAAGGAAAGAAAGATGTGAGTTTTCGCGGAAAAGTTTAGGTTATTTTGTGAAGAAAAGGTTCGTTAATGGAATTGGATTCCCAGTTTGGTCGGACTTCTGGAATATTAGAGAATTATGGAATTTTATTTTGGAAATGGTCACGTGGGGCCACGGGAGAAATTCTGATTTTGTGGGCCCACTTTGTTTTGAGATTTTGGCCATTGTGGATATTTTTGAAAGACGTTTTTGGGCCATTAGGAGGGTGACACGTGTCACCCCGCCTAGAGTGGCTTGAAGTTACCTTTGTGCACAACACCGGTTAGAGTCGTTTTTACGAAGCGTTTTCGTAACGAAGGAAAATTAGGCTATGTCGTTTTGTATTTTTGCGGATTTTTCCGAGAGGCGAAACATTCGGACCAACGGAGGGTGGCGTGTCACCCTCATGGAGACAAGTGGGCGGCTTGGCGAATTGAGGGCTTGTGGTGCTAGATATTTGTGTAGATATTTGTGAGGTTTTAAGGAGTAGGGGCTAGGGTGCACTTGGCTTGATCTTGGCCTTACACTTGCCTTGCACTTGGCTAGATCTTGGCCATTGGTTGGCCTTTGGGTTTGCTATAAATACCACTTAGTTGATGAACTTTCTTCATCCAAAATCATTTTCCAAGTCTTGGAATCTCTCCCTTTGTGAGTTGAAATCGTCAAAGCCCTCCTCCCTTTTGTGGAGCTTTGGTAGAGGCCCCCTTTTGAGTGAGGCTTGGCGTGGGGTACTCCACACTGCTAGTTGTTTCGTATAATACCCTTGTTGTGGTATAGAAATACTCCAGTATTGTTATAATGCCCAAAATACCTTAGCCTTGTACCTTGTAGTATTCCAAAGATACCTCTTTGCGTAGAGTCGGAAATACTACCTTTTGTCCTTTTAGTCTCAAACCAAAACCACAGGAAATCTTCATAGTTGGTTGAAGTATGTGAGTAGAAGTTGGTTAGAACTTATGGTTGTTTGGAGTGGTTTGGGCGCTCGGTGGAGCTAAACCTTGCTCGGGATCGACATTATAACTTGGATAATTTTGGGCTTATCGAGGTAATTATCTTGTCCTCTATTGTAATTGGAAATTACATGTTTGTTAGGATATATAGTTGAAGTATACTATATATGGAACTATACTTAGTATTCGCAATGTCTTTTGACTTAAGCTGAAGAATAAAGAGAAGAATCGAATGTAATTACCTAGGGTTGTATTCTGATGAACTTATGTAGCATTCTTGTGTTGTAGAATTGTACACGTCAGGTTAGGCGTGTAAACCCCTGGTTGGCTTGGTAGCGGCCTCGATAGAGGAGAGATTTCTGTTGTTGCGGGAGAGTCGCCGAATTTTACGTAGAAAGATGGGAACGTGTGTTTAAGATTTTAATAGACGTTTGTGGCCTTTATAGGTGAAAGTACTAAGAGTAGCGTATTCTACTCAAGGAGTGGAAAGGGCTAGCAAGGTTGTAGTACTTGGAGCATTTTGCTTATTGTCGTTAAATCGTCGCGAGGTATGTGAACCTCTTCCTATCTCTTCTAGCATGATATGTGTGAACTATGTAGTACGGTAGGCGTACGTGTATTAATCGTGTTTGATTGTTCTTAAAACATAAAGTGTTATAACGGCTTTATGGGAAGTTGGTTATATGACTTTATGTAGGTAAGAAAATACTTTGTGGTTTTAAAAGGTAATCGATGTGAATTATAAGCGGCTAGTTATAATAAAGAACTTGATGTATTTCAAAGATTTCTAAATCGTTTTGAAGGAGAGTAACACTTGGTTTTAAAGGTTTTAAAAAAGAGTTATACTAGCTTGATGGGAGTTAGGTATAATGTCTTAAGAGGTAAAGAAAATGGTTTACTGATGTTAGAAGTTAAGAGACTTGATCTTATAAGATAAGAGACTTAACTTATTTGTTTTAATGTGGATGTTTGTGTGAAACCTCATTCGTGAGTAATGAGTACTTGGTTTTATTTAAAGGATAATGTTTCTTGATTTGGAAATCGAATGTGTATCGACAGACCAACTGCAGCGTTAATAAAGGAAAATGTATTGAATAATGATGAATTGTATTAAAACCGGTAGAAACCTCCATCTGCATAGAAACTAAGATGAGACAAAATGATATTACATTTTCTAGATCATGGTCTTGTAATAAGAATGTTGTAAACAAGAATAACCTACTCTCACGTGAGACTTATATTACTCAATTGTTCTAAAGCGAATCAAGTGATTAAGTTTATGAACTATGAAACCATTTGAAAATGAGAAGCTTGAGTAATTGAAACTAGGCAACTGGAACTTAGGAAAGAATGTTGTTACTTGATTTTGAAAAGGAATGTGGGTTGGTCATTCTAATACTACGTATCGGGTGACTTTAATAAGTAATGGATCTCTTTTAAAAAAGAACTTAACGTCGTAGTACTTTAGGGTTGAAACCCGGACTTTGGCATAAAATGAAGGTACTTTGAGTTGTGTGAAACTTGCCTATGCTTGTTGTTGTGAAACTTGCCTATGCTTGGGATGATAGCCTTGTTGTGCAAGTGTGGTATTTCTGTATTCTGCGTCTCGATAGAGCGGTCGACTTGTTGAGAACTTACTTGGACATCTTTGGCGATGATGGAGAATTCCACGGGTATGCTCGCTTGATAGTGTTATTCCATGGACTAGCTCTCCATAGGTTTCTTCGTTCGGCACGGTATCCGGTGGTGGCTCTCGTCTTGCCGTCGCGTGGTGATTCGGCCTTGGTATCCGTAGTCACCCTCGCGCTTGCCGTTCGATATAGTGGCGAAGTTTCGTGATCTGACCTTGGTCCACTGGTGGTCACCCTCGTACTTGCCCGGTCATTGCGTGGCCCGGTCGCTTGCCGCGCCGTATCGGCCGTGTTTTGGTTGCATTGTATTATTGGTACGGTCGGATCTGGTAGTTATACTTGTCTGTCACGGTTTTATAACACAGTGGGACATGGTGTTCATGTATAATCCTTGGTATTGTTATATCATAAGCTAGCGGTGAGGAAGAAATTCCACGACACAGTGATAATTTGGGCGTGAGTCCACTGTCTTGATGTGCGGTTATATGTTATATCGTAGTTTGGTCATCATACATGTCTCTGCTTTATAGACTATTATGATTTCATTCTGATATTCTGATTTCACATACTTAGTACTGTTATCTTGACCTCCTTGGGGCTGCGTTAAATCTGCGCGGTAGAGTCGTCATTTGTCGATCCGCGTTTAGGATCTCATTTCAGCGTTTTGGGAAGCTCGTTCCGTCGGAGGCTTATCTTTGGTATGTTACCACAGTGCGTAAGTTCTTATGCGTTCGGGGTATGGCGGGGCCACTGTCCGTCATAGTTGTTGTATAAATCTTAAGTGCAGAAATCTTGTTGTGGCGGGGTTGTAAAAGGATTAAACTGTTCGGAGTTTTATGTATATCGAAAGCTTATTTTGGTTGGCTTTGTTTATTTATTATATCTCTTGATTCATGATTCATGTTTTATTTTCCGCTGGTTTTCTCTGATGTTGTATCACTAGGGTGCCCGGGGTAAGGCACCAGTAACGGGCCCGGGTTCGGGGCGTTACAATAATATTCACAATACGTATATTAACGCCTTACTTCAAATGTAGAATATTATAAGTGTAAAGTCTCCATTTTCTACGGAAAATCGGACAGCACCTCCTTTGTTTTTACTCACTTTGCCACCTTTTTCAAGGCGAAATACAATAACCAAACAGCCCGATTGGCTCACAACAATATAGAAGGTAGTTCAATACAATTGAATAACCAACGACCCAATTGGCTCACAACAATATAGAAGGTAGTTGATACAATTGAATAACCAAACAGCCCCAATTGGCTCACAACAATATAGAAGGTAGTTCAATACAATTGAATAACCAAAAATTCCCAGCCCGATTGGCTCACAACAATATGAAGGTAGTTCAATGATTGAATAACCAACTAATACAAACTACAGTCCAAATCGGCCACCTTGAGTTCAACAAAACCAATTCTTATCCAATTTCCATTTCAATCCATATTGGTAGCATAACATGATATCAAGTCGCATTTGATTATAATAACTATAATCTTTAAGTAAGTAACATGCGACGATTTCTAAAAACGACCAATTAGTAATCCAATTTCCAAGTGGCTTGTAAAACATTTCGGATTTAACTACAAGAAATCCATAATACTTATAACTTCAACCTATCAACTTCATGCTAGCAACAAGTAGAGCTAACAACAACAATATAAATATGTAATCTTGTAACACTTTTAAAAGACAAGATTATACCTTAACGATTCTTAATCCAACTCCAATCCGAAGTCGCTCCTTAGTAGTTTAGAGCCTCTCCAAGACACTTCAATCCGCTTGTTGAGACCCTTAGAACAACACCAACAATTATCCTTCAAAACTCCAAACAAAACCTAGAAAGACCATTAGGTTCTCGTTTGCGACTTGTTATACCCCGTATTTCCAGAGTATGTACGTGTGGACGTACGTACGAATTTTGAGCCTTAAGTTAGGCATGTTTCGAAATTTTGGGCACAAGTGCCGATTAGAGTCGTTTTTACGGCGGAGCGTTTCCACGACTTTCGTAGAAAATTTCTATGTCATTTATAATTTTTGCGGATTTTTCCGAGAGGCGAAACATTTTGGACCAACGGGAGGTGACGTGTCACCCCACATTGTAGCAAGTGGAGGACTTGGGCGATTGGCGTCAAGAGGATCGGTTGGCCTTGGCCGATTGGTCCCTTGAATTGTGCCTTGTTTTGGCCTTGTTTTGTGGAGTGTTTTGTGGAGTGTTTTTGTGGAGTAGGGTTAGGGTGCACTTGGCTTGATCTTGGCCTTACACTTGCCTTGCACATGGCTTGATCTTGGCCATTGGTTGGCTTTTGGTTTTGCTATAAATACCACTAAGTGTGAAGACTTCATCCATTCAAAAACTTCCAAGTCTTGAAACCCTCTCCTCCCTTCTTGTTGTGCTAGAGAGCTTCCCCTCCTCCCCTTTTCGTGAGGCCTTGTGGCCGAGAGCAAACCCCTCACCCTTTGTGGTGCCTTGGCCGTGGGGTACCCCCCCCCCCCTAGCCTAGTCGTTTTCGTATAATACCCCTTGTTGTGGTATAGAAATACTCTCCTAGTATTGTTATAATGTCCAAATACCTTGGCCTAAATACCTTGTAGTATTCCCAAGGTTACACTTATACAAAAGCCCAGAAAATACGATTATACTTCCTTTAGCCACAAAACGAAACCACTAAGGAAATCTTCACCGTTGTTGAAGTTGTAAGTAGAAGTTGGTTAGAACTTCTAAGGGTTGTTGGGCGCTCGGAGTAGGAGCTAAGCGTTGCTCGGGATCGACTTTATACTTGGATAATTTTGGGCTTATCGAGGTAACACTCTTGTCCTATTGTAATTGGAAATTACATAAGTGTTGAATATATAGTTGTTGTATACTATATATAGAACTGAACTTAGAATTGTGGCAATGTCTTTTGACTTAAGCCTGAAGAACGAAGAATTGAACAGTAATCACATAGAAGGATAATAAAGAGAAGAACTGAACTGTAATTACCTAGGGCTGTATTACAGTAGACTTATGTAGCATTACTGTGTAGTAGAATTGTACGCATCCGGTTAGACGTGTTAACCCCCCCCCTGGTTGGCTTGGTAGCCGACCTCGATAAAGGAGGAGATTCTGTTGTTGCGGGGAGGTCTGAATTTTCTGTAGAAAGATAGAAACTTGTGTTTTGGGGTTAATAGACGTTTGTGACCTTTATAGGTGAAAGTACTAAGAGTAGCGTATTCTACTCGAGGAGTGGAAAGGGCTAGCAAGGTGGTAGTACTTGAAGCATTTTGCTTATTGTCGATAAATCGTCGCGAGGTATGTGAACCTCTTACTATCTCTTCTAGCATGATATGCGTGTAACTATGTAGTACGGTAGACGTACATGTGTTTAAAGTATTTGATTGGTTTGAAACATAAAGTGTTATAACGGCTTTATGGGGAGTTGGTTATAACAGCTTTATGTAGGTAAGAAAATACCTTGTGGTTTTAAAAGGTAACTGGTGTGAATTATAACTGGCTAGTTATAATAAAGAACTTGATGTATTTCAAAAAGATTTATAAGTCGTTTTGAAGGGAGAGTAACACTTGGTTTTAAAGGTTTTAAAAAGAGTTATACTAGCTTTTTGGGGAGTTAGGTATAATGTCTTAAGAGAGGTAAAGAAAATGGTTTACTGATGTTAGAAGTTAAGAGACTTGATCTTATAAGATAAGAGACTTAACTTATTTGTTTTTAATGTGAATGTTTGTGTGAAATCTCATTCGTGAGTAATGAGTACTTGGTTTTATTTAAAAGGATAATGTTTTACTGATTTCGGAAATCAGAATGTGTATCGACAGACCACTGCAACGTTAATAAAGGAAAATGTACTTGAATAATGATGTATCGTATTAAAAACCGGTAGAAACCTCCATCTGCATAGAAACTAAGATGAGACAAAATGATATTACATTTTCTAGATCATGGTCATTGTAATAAGAATGTTGTAAACAAGAATAACCTACTCTCACGTGAGACATATATTACTCAATTGTTCTAAAAAGGAATCAAGTGATTAAGTTTGGGAACTATGAAACCATTTGAAAATGAAAAGCTTGAGTAATTGAAACTAGGCAAACTGGAACTTAGGAAAAGAATGTTGTTACTTGATTTTGAAAAGGAATGTGGGTTGGTCATTCTAATACTACGGGTATCGGGTGACTTTTATAAAAGTAATGGATCTCTTTTAAAAGAACTTAACGTATGTAGTACTTTGGGGTTACAAACCCGGACTTTGGCATAAAATGAAAGTACTTTGAGTTGTGTGAGACTTGCCTATGCTTGTTGTTGTGAAACTTGCCTATGCTTGTTGTTGTGAAACTTGCCTATGCTTGTTGTTGTGAAACTTGCCTATGCTTGTGATTGTCACGACCCGATCCCGGGCCCGTGACTGGTGCCTTACCCCGGGCACCCTAGTGATAATACATCAGAGAAAACCAGCGGAAATAAAAACTTAAACATGAACATGAGACAAGATAATAAACAAAGCAACCAAACGGTTACCTTCCAATAAAATATATATAAACAACTCTTTCAAAACGAACGCTTTAATCCTTTTACAAAACCCCGCCCACACAAAGGACCTGCACTTAAGATTTACAACAACTATGACGGACAGGCCCCGCCATACCACGAATGTACAAGAACCTACAACTCAGTGGAACACATACCAAAAGATAAGCCTCCAAGGAACGAGCTTCCCAATGCGCTGAAAGGTGATCCTAAGAGCGGGATCGACACCAATGTACTTTTACTCGCATGAACGCAGCCCCGGGCGAGGTCGACAACAGTACCAAGTATGTGAAATCAGAATATCAGAAATGAAATCATAATAGTCTATATAAAGCAGAGACATGTATGATGACCAAGCTACGACATAACATATAACTAGTTACATCAAGTCGTGACTCACGCTCCAAATTATCACTCGTGCGTGGAATTTCTTCCTCACCGCCAGCGGTTTATGATATGACGATCAAGGAGTATACATGAACACGAGTGTCCCACTGTGTCATAAAAACCGTATAGGACAAGTATAACTACCAGATCCGACCGCACCAATAATATAATGCAACCAAAACACGAAGCCGTCACGGCAAGTGCGAGAGCCGATCATCGGATACCAAGGCCGGCCACGAGCTGACCGGGCAAGTACGAGGGTGACCACTGGGACCAAGGTCAGACACGAGACTTCGCTACTACACCGAACGGGCAAGTGCGAGGGTCGACCACGGTACCAAGGCCGAATCACCATGAGACGGGCAAGTACGAGAGCCGACCACCGTGACCAAGGCCGAACAAGAAGAAACCTCATGGAAAGCTAGTCCATAAAATAACAATTCTTGCACAACCAAGGCTATCATCACAAGCATAAGCAAGCTACGCAACAACAAGCATAGGCAAGTTACACAACACAAGCATAGGCAAGTTACACAACAACCAAGATAGGCAAGTTACACAACACTGCATAGGCAAGTTACACAACAACCAGATAGGCAAGTTACACAACACAAGCTACTTTCATTTTATGCCAAAGTCGGGTTTTAACCTAAAGTACTACGTACGTTAAATTCCTTTTAAAGAGATCCATTCCTTTTATAAAAGTCACCCGATGTCCGTAGTATAAAAATAGAGTGACGAACATTGTTAAGTAAACAAAAATGCTTTCATTTGTAAAAATCAAGTAACAACCTTATTTTCCAAACGCTCAAGTTTGCCTAATTTCAAATGCTCAAGTTTCTCATTTTTAGAAAAGGTCTCTTAGTTCATAGTTTTAATCCTTTAAAACATAATTCTCCTTTAATGATTGGAGAAACATATGCCTTATATGTGAGTAGGTTATTCTTGTTTATAATCGATCTTATTAAGCGACCATGATCTAGGATATGTAATATCATTTTGTCTCATCTTAGCTTCTATGCAGATGGAGGTTTCTACTTGGTTTTAATACGATACATCATTATTCAATACATTTTCCTTTATTACGCTGCAGTTGGTCCTGTCGATACACATTACGATTTCCAAATCAAGAAACATTATCCCTTTAAATAAAACCAAGTACTCATTACTCACGAATGAGGTTTCACACAAACATGCACATTAAGCAAATAAGTTATGTCTCTTATCTTATAAGATCAATTCTCTTAACTTCTAAATTCAGTAAACCATTTTCTTTACCTCTTAAGACATTATACCTAACTCCCATAAAGCTAGTATAACTCTTTTCAAAACCTTTAAAACCAAGTGTTACTCTCCCTTCAAAACGATTTATAAATCTTTTGAAATACATCAAGTTCTTTATTATAACTAGCCAGTTATAATTCACATCAGTTACCTTTTAAAACCACAAAGTATTTTCTTACCTACATAAAGTCGTTATAACCAACTTCCCATAAAGCCGTTATAACACTTTATGTTTTAAAAACAATCAAACACGCTTAACACACGTACGCTCACCGTACTACATAGTTCACACATATCATGCTATAAGAGATAGGAAGAGGTTCACATACCGCGACGAAAGTGCCGACTAATAGCAAAACGCCCAAGTACTTCAAACCGTCGGCTACTCCTTAAGCCACGTAGATCGCACCACACGTAGTACTTCAACCTATAAGGCCACAAGGCGCATTAACATCGCTCCATATTCTACGTAAAATTCGCAAAGACCTCCCGCAAATCAGCGTTAATCTCCTCCTTTACCGAGGCCGCTACCAAGCCAACCGGGGGTTTGCACGCCTAACGGACGTGTACAATTTACTCACGAATACTACACAAGTCTACCGTAATACACCCTATGTAATTACGTCAGCTTCTCTTATTTAAATTCAGCTTAAGTCGCAAGACATTGCCGTAAGTATTATTCGCTTAAGTCAAAAGACATTGCCGTAAGTATTATTCAGCTTAAGTCAAAGACATTGCCGCACCTATGTTCAATTCTATATATAGTATACTTTAACTATATACTCCTACAACATGTAATTTCCAATTACAAATGTAAGGTCAAGAATGTTTACCTCGATAAGCCCAAAATTATCCGAGTTTATATGCCGATCTGAGCAAGGTTTAGCTCCTACTCCGAGTGCTCCAATCCGCTCCAAACAACCTTTAGAAGTTCTAACCAACTTCTACTTATAACTTCAACTACGGGTGAAGATTTACTTAGGGTTTCGTTTAGCGATCGAGGAAAGTATAATGGTATTTTCAGGCTAGTATAAGTGTAACCTTGGGAATACTACAAGGTATTTGGGCCAAGGTATTTGGACATTATAACAATACTAGAGAGTATTTCTATACCACTACAAGGGTATTTATACGAGACAACTAGGCAGTGGGTACCCCACTGCTAACCACTACAGAGGGGAAACTCTCGCCAAAGGCCACTAGGAGGAGGGGAGAGGCTTTGACGAGAACTACAAGAGGAGGGAGTATTTTGAGACTTAGGTAGATTGCTCAATTTTTGATGAAGAAAGTTCATCAACTAAGGGGGTATTTATAGGTCAAGTGAAGGCCAACCAATGGCCAAGATGGTGCCAAGTGCAAGGCAAGTGTAAGGCCAAGATTAAGCCACGTGCAACCTTATCCATCTACACAAAAATATCCTACCTAACCCTTGACCAAAATTGGGCAACAAAACGTGCCAAGAATGGCCAATTGCCGTCCAACCTCTTCCAATGTGAGGTGACATGTCACCCTCCCGTTGGTCCAAAATGTTACGTCTCTAAAAATCCGCAAAAATTATAAATGACAAAGCCGGAATTTTCCCTACGAAAGTCAGGGAAACGTTTCGCCTAAAAACGACTCTAACCGTGTTGTGTACAAATTTCGAATCTATGCCTACTTTAAGGCTCAAATTGTATACGACGCCTCACGTACATACTGAAATACGGTATAACATTCTCCTCCTTAGAAACATTCGTCCCAATGTTCCTTCTCGAGACGGATAACGATAGAGTTCTTCTAAAAGTTGCCAACGCCACAACCGCCACGAAACACGGCAGAAATACTTACATCCAAGTCCACGAGGAAACACCTCTAACATCACAAACTTTTGTCACCTTGCCGCGAGGTTCTAGTGTCACTCCTACGACCCAACAAATGGTGCCGATCGCACGCGATTCCCGAGGTCTAAAATATACATCCTTCGCACCTTCTCCGTCACAAGAAATGATCATATCTATGCTCGCAATACATGCTCGCTTTACCCTTACTCGTCGTACTCTTCTCGAACACTTGAACTCTTCTAGTATACGCATCACACTTTAGTCAACGCTCGCTTTCCAACCTCGAGCCACTACCTCCAAACTTGGTCATCTTACTAGCTTCACTTCTTTACTAAGGCCATTCCCGGTCTTCACGACCCGATTCTGGTCGAACATACTCACGAACTCATACGATGGTCATCTAAACCTGGGCCTAGCACCCTCGTGACCCTACCACCTGGCGGGACCACCCGAGTGACCCCACTTTGAAACCGCCGCTGGTTGGCCCTCAACATGGCCCCAACCCGATCCACTAACGCATCACGCTCTTGTTCCCGACCCTAACAATCTTACCTCAACAGGTCATGAAAGCTACCACTTCCATTTAACACTACTCAAGGAAATTATCACACAACACATTCTAGGCATAAAATGTATTCCGACAAGGATCACTTGCAAAATCTGATACTCAAGACGACCTTACATCTAAGGTCTCAACATGAAATATTCTAAAGTTCACACTTTCCATGCCCCCATACAAATCCTTTCAACTAGCCAAGCTTTCTAACTCATAACCATCATAACGCTTATCCGAACGTAGCACACAATAATAAGGTCATCATCTCATGCATACAAATCTTTAAAGCGGTTAAGGATATACGAAAATAGGCGGTTCAAAGGACCGCTAAAATCGAACTTCCACCGCGACCTCTACCGGCTCACGGTACGAACATCTGCTGGCTATGGAAGGTGAAGAACCCGCGAATCGCTTCAGTAGTCCATGCTATCTCGCCAGCTACTCAGTCGGACAGCTTCTGCCGATGGCCCCGCTGGCCGCAAAAATAACAATCCCCGAGTTAGTACGACACTCTCCTTTATGAAGCTTTCCACAACGCCACACCGAGACAAGGGCAACTCATCCGCGAGCATTCCCGCTCCTCAAAATCTGAAACACGGGAGCCCCGACCGCCTCAATATCTCGGCGTCCCGGCGCCGCGAGGACCACTCAGTCGTGGAGGCGCATAATCGCTCGCCGCCAGGCGGTCCGCCTCGAAAGTCACCAAAGGACCTCGCTGTTCGCCCTCTTTCGCCGACCCGGTCATTCCGTCGATTTATCCTCTCTCACATCCCAGGCATAAGCTCGCATGCGGCAATGTCCATGCCCTACAAGAGCTACACCGAACAACTCTCGCTAGGTGATCATCGAGCCTCAGAATAAATCGCACTCGATCCTCCATACAAGCTACCAACGCGGGACGCATCGCCAATGAGTCGAACTCCACATTGTACTCCCGAATCAGACGCTCGCTCGTCAGAATAACACCAAAAATCTGTCGCCGAGCCCTCCTCATCGCGAGGCAAGAAATGTGCAAGAAAGGCCTCGAGAACTCGTCCCATAAAGCCGGAAGTGCATGCTCTCCCGACGGCTCCCACGAATCAAACCGATCGGCGGTATCACGCGGTGATGCGAACCTAGGACCACCGACTCGGTCTCCGATGCCTTGATCACTTACGATCCAGAATCGCTTGATAAACTCGCGGATCATCCTCGTGCCTCGACCCATAAAACTCGGGCCTACAACTCGTAAAATCCCGTAGCCTCGAACTATCTCGATCTGGTGAACCATTGGTGCATCGAACCGCTGCGGCCCACTTATCCTCAAGTCCGCCACAACCCCGCCATTAATCGGGCCCACTTTGTAACTCATCTCCTCTCGCTTCCGCATCGCGGACCGGAGGCTCGTCTTGTGGTCTCGCCACGCTTTACTCGCAGCCTCCTCACGCTTTGCCCTTCGCCCGGTTGCCTTACGCGAGGCATAATCGTAAAACGGCACGTCGGAGGGTCGATCTTATCACACGCCTTTAAGGCACGATCTCGAATGAGAAGAATGGAAACCAATCCTAAATGTCTCTGCCTCTCGATTATAGATGTGGTGCACAACACATCGATAATCAAGACTTACTAGACACGGTCTGTAGACACTTTCCGAGGACTAATCGCTCGATACCACTTTTGTCACGACCGATCCGGCCCGTGGATCGTGCCTTACCCTGCACCCTAGTGATAATACATCGAGAAAACCAGCGAAATAAAAACTTAAACATGAACATGAGACAAGATAATAAAACAAAGCAACCAAACGGTTACCTTCCAATAAAATATATATAAACAACTCTTTCAAAACGAGCAGCTTTAATCCTTTTTACAAAACCCCGCCCACACAAAGGCTGCACTTAAGATTTACAACAACTATGACGGACAGGGCCCGCCATACCACGAATGTACAAGAACCTACAACTCGTGGAACACATACCAAAAGATAAGCCTCCAAGGAACTGAGCTTCCCAATGCTTGAAAGGTGATCCTAAGAGCGGGATCGACGACGATGTACTTTTACTGCAGATTTAACGCACCAAGGAGGTCAAGCATAACAGTACCAAGTATGTGAAATCAGAATATCAGAAATGAAATCATAATAGTCTATATAAAGCAGGAGACATGTATGATGACCAAGCTACAGTACATAACATATAACTAGTTACATCAAGTCAGGGACTCACGCCCTCCAAATTATCACTCGTGCCCGTGGAATTTCTTCCTCACTGCCGGCAGTTTATGATATGACAGTACCAAGGAGTATACATGAACACCAGGTCCCACCTGTGTCATAAAAACCGTATAGGACAAGTATAACTACCAGATCCGACCGTACCAATAATATAATGCAACCAAAACACGAAGCCGATACGGGGCAAGTCATGCGAGCCGACTACCGGATACCAAGGCCGGGCCACGAGTCGACCGGGCAAGTACGAGGGCTGACCACTGTGGACCAAGGTCAGACACGAGACTTCGCACTACACCGAACGGGCAAGTGCGAGGGTCGACCACCGGTACCAAGGCCGAATCACCATGAGGCGGCAAGTACGAGAGCCGACCACCAGGGACCAAGGCCGAACAGTAAGAAACCTCATGGAAAGCTAGTCCATAAAAATAACAATTCTTGCACAACCAAGGCTATCATCACAAGCATAAGCAAGCTACGCAACAACAAGCATAGGCAAGTTACACAACACAAGCATAGGCAAGTTACACAACAACCAGTATAGGCAAGTTACACAACACGCATAGGCAAGTTACACAACAACCAAGATAGGCAAGTTACACAACACAAGCTACTTTCATTTTATGCCAAAGTCGGGTTTTTAACTCCAAAGTACTACGTCGTTAAATTCCTTTTAAAGAGATCCATTCCTTTTATAAAAGTCACCCGATGTCCGTAGTATAAAAATAGAGTGACGAACATTGTTAAGTAAACAAAAATGCTTTCCTTTGTAAAAATCAAGTAACAACCTTATTTTCCAAACGTTCAAGTTTGCCTAATTTCAAATGCTCAAGTTTCTCATTTTTAGAAAAGGTCTCTTAGTTCATAGTTTTAATCCTTTAAAACATAATTCTCCTTTAATGATTTGAGAAACATATGCCTTATATGTGAGTAGGTTATTCTTGTTTATAATCGATCTTATTAAGCAGCCATGATCTAGGATATGTAATATCATTTTGTCTCATCTTAGCTTCTATGCAGATGGAGGTTTCACCGGTTTTAATACGATACATCATTATTCAATACATTTTCCTTTATTACGCTGCAGTGGTCTGTCGATACACATTCTGATTTCCGAAATCAGTAAAACATTATCCCTTTAAATAAAACCAAGTACTCATTACTCACGAATGAGGTTTCACACAAACATGCACATTAAACAAATAAGTTAAGTCTCTTATCTTATAAGATCAAGTCTCTTAACTTCTAACATCAGTAAACCATTTTCTTTACCTCTCTTAAGACATTATACCTAACTCCCCATAAAGCTAGTATAACTCTTTTTAAAACCTTTAAAACCAAGTGTTACTCTCCCTTCAAAACGATTTATAAATCTTTTGAAATACATCAAGTTCTTTATTATAACTAGCCAGTTATAATTCACATCAGTTACCTTTTAAAACCACAAAGTATTTTCTTACCTACATAAAGCTGTTATAACCAACTTCCCATAAAGCCGTTATAACACTTTATGTTTTACAACAATCAAACACAGTTAACACATGTACGTCTACCGTACTACATAGTTCACACATATCATGCTATAAGAGATAGGAAGAGGTTCACATACCTCGCGACGAGTGCCGACTAATAGCAAAACGCCCAAGTACTTCAAACCGTGGCTACTCCTTCAGCCAAGTAGAGCGCACCACACGTAGTACTTCAACCTATAAGGCCCACAGGCGCTTATTAAAAAGGTTCCATATTCTACAGAAAATTCGGCAAAGACTCTCCCGCAAGCGTTAATCTCCTCCTTTACCGAGGCCGGCTACCAAGCCAACCGTGGGGTTTGCACGCCTAACCGGACGTACAATTTACTCACGTAATACTACACAAGTCTCTTGTATGTCACCCTATGTAATTACGTCATTCTCTTATTTAAATTCAGGCTTAAGTCGCAAGACATTGCCGTAAGTATTATTCAGGCTTAAGTCAAAAGACATTGCCGTAAGTATTATTCAGGCTTAAGTCAAAAGACATTGCCGCACAACTATGTTCAATTCTATATATAGTATACTTTAACTATATACTCCTACAACATGTAATTTCCAATTACAACAGAAGGTCAAGAATGTTTACCTCGATAAGCCCAAAATTATCCGAGTTTATATGTCGATCCTGAGCAAGGTTTAGCTCCTACTCCGAGTGCTCCAATCCGCTCCAAACAACCCTTAGAAGTTCTAACCAACTTCTACTTATAACTTCAACTACGGGTGAAGATTTACTTAGGGTTTCGTTTTAGCGACTGAGGGAAAGTATAATGGTATTTTCTGGGCTAGTATAAGTGTAACCTTGGGAATACTACAAGGGATTTGGGGCCAAGGTATTTGGACATTATAACAATACTAGGAGAGTATTTCTATACCACTACAAGGGGTATTTATACGAGACAACTAGGCTAGGGGGGGGGGTACCCCACGGCTAACCACTACAAAGGGGGAGGGGGAAACTCTCGGCCAAAGGCCACTAGGAGGGGGAGGGGGAGAGGCTTTGGACGAGAACTACAAGAGGGAGGGAGTATTTTGAGACTTAGGTAGATTGCTCAATTTTTGGATGAAGAAAGTTCATCAACTAAGGGGGTATTTATAGGTCAAGTGAAGGCCAACCAATGGCCAAGATGGTGCCAAGTGCAAGGCAAGTGTAAGGCCAAGATTAAGCCATGTGCAACCTTATCCATCTACACAAAAATATCCTACCTAACCCTTGACCAAAATTGGGCAACAAAAACGTGCCAAGAATGGCCAATTGCCGTCCAACCTCTTCCAATGTGAGGGTGACACATGTCACCCTCCCGTTGGTCCAAAATGTTACGTCTCTCGGAAAAATCCGCAAAAATTATAAATGACAAAGCCGGAATTTTCCCTACGAAAGCTGTGGAAACGTTTCGTCTAAAAACGACTCTAACCGGGTGTTGTGTACAAATTTCGAATCTATGCCTACTTTAAGGCTCAAATTGTATACGACGCCTCACGCATATTACCGGAAATACGGGTATAACAGTGATGATAGCCTTGGTTGTGCAAGTGTGGTATTTACGTATTACCGCCTCTGCAGAGCGGTTGACTTGTTGAGAACTTACTTGGACGTGCCGGCAGTGATGGAGAATTCCACGGGTATGTTTCCATTTTGATTACTGTCTTGTTGTTGATGTCACATGGACATGTCTACACCGATGCAGTATTCCGGGGGCATGCGGCCATGCGGCCGGGTTGATTACCCGATATATGGTTATTACTGCAACATGGACGTGTCTACACCGATGCAGTATTCCGGGGGCATGTGGCCATGCGGCAGGGTTGACCACCAGGATATTGTTATTGAGGTTACATGGGCATGTCTACACCGGCGCAAGATTCCGGCATGTGGCCACGCGGCCTTATATTATGTTGCATCATGGACATGTCTACACCGATGCAGTATTCCGGGGGCATGTGGCCATGATGCGAACATGATGGATGTGGTGGGCGTGAGACCCATAGTTATATTTGAGTGGTGACTTTGAGGGCGTGAGTCCCTGACTTGACTGCTTTTATGTTGCGTACTGTATTTTGGTTATCATACATGTCTCCTGCTTTATATAGACTGTTATGATTTAACTGCAGTATTTACAGTTTCACATACTTGGTACCTGTTGTACTGACCTCCTTCGGGGGGCTGCGTTCATGCCGCAGGTAGAGGTACATCGGTCGTGGATCCCCGCTCTTAGGATCTCACTGTCGGAAAGTCTGCTTCCTTCGAGGCTTATCTTTGGTATGTTTCCTGAGTTGTAGGTTCTTGTACATTCGTGGTATGGCGGCCCCGTCCGTCATAGTTGTTGTATATCTTAGAGTGCAGTAGTAATGCTGTAGGCGTGGTTGTAAAAGGATTAAACTGCTCGTGTTTTATGTATATTCAAGGCAACCGCTTTGGTTGGCCTGCTTATTTACTATATCTCTTGTTTAATGACTCATGTTTTATGTTCCGCTGATTTTCTCTGATGTCTGTATCACTAGGGTGCCCGGGGTAAGGCACCGCGACGCCCGTTTCGGGCGCCAAGTGGTATCGAGCGCTTAGTCCTCGGAAAGTGTCTACAGCACCGTGTCTAGTAGTCTTGATTATCGTGTGTTGTGCACCTCATCTATAATCGTGAGGCTATAGGACATTTAGGATTGGTTTCCATTCTTCTCATTCGAGATCGTGCCTTAGAGCCGTGTAAGTTGGACCCTCCGACGTGTTTCGTTTTTACCGTTATGCCTCGCGAAGGCAACCAGGCCTGGCGGCAAGGCATCCGAGGGAGTCGCTAGTGTGATTCGAGGAGTACGAGGGCGCAGCCCTGGCCAAGACTGAGACAAGCCCGACGGCGGGTTTCGCGACGCCGCCAAAGACCAAAGAAGTTTAGAGCCGCAGCAGCGGGTGCCGAGACTACAAGACTGAGCCTCCATCCCACGGCACCGCGTAAGAGTTGGGTTACAAGGAGATGGCCCGCCATCGCCGTGGTCGCGGGCCAGATATGAGGATAGCCGGATGCAGCAGCCCGGCCAAGAGCACCCGTAGTTCACCCCGAGCGCATGTTTGAGGCTACAGACTTTCCGAGATGTAGCCCGCGAGTTCTACGGTCGAGGCACGAGGATGATCCGCAGGAGTTCATCCGATTCTACGGATCATGAGAGTGATCAAGGCTTGAGACCGAGTCGGTGGTCCTAGGTTCGCATCGCCGCGTGATACCGCAATGATCGTTTGATTCGCGAGCCGTCCCGGGAGAGAATGCACTTCCACCGTTTGGGACGAAGTTGGGGCCTTCGCACATTTCTTGCCTCCACAGATGAGGAGGGCTCGGGCCGACAGATTTTTGATGTTGAGGCCGACCGGGCGTACAGTTCGGGAGTACAATGTGGAGTTCGACTCATTGCCCAGATGTTCCGTATTAGTAGCTAGTATGGAGGATCGAGTGCACCGATATGTTACTGTGGCTCGATGATTACCTAGCGAGAGTTGTGCGGTGTTTCTCTTCACCGGCATGGACATTGCCCGCATGCAGCTCATGCACTGCGCGGCGAGCGCAGATCGACGCAGCGGACCGCCACAGGAAGGCCAAGACGGCCGGATATTTTGGCGACTTTCGAGGCGGACCGCCTCAGCAGCAGACTAGGTATGTACCTCCGCCAGTGCAGAGTGGTCCTCCGCAGCCGGGACCCTCAGGATATTCGGAGCGGTGCAGGCTCCTGTGTTTGACGTTCGCGAGTAGGGTGTTGGCGGGACGCATCACCCCTACCTCGGTGGTCGATGTGGTAGACCGCATTTCGGGAGTGTCGTAGTACCAAGGGAGCTTGTTATTCTTGCGCCAACAGGCCATATGACGAGAGACCGCCCACTGTGGTAGCGCTGGTAGGATAGCACAGACTATTAGAGCAGTTGCGGGCCACGGTAGAGGTCGCGGTGGAAGTTCCCAGTTTTAGCGGTCCTTGAACCGCCTAGTTTCAGGTATATCCTTAACCCTGTAGATACTTGTATGTATTGATGTTAATGATGTGTTAAGTGTTATGTTTGGATAGCTTTGTGCTACAATATGATTTAGAAACCTGGTTAGTGAAAAGGGTAAGTCCCTGGGTAGTGTGAAATGGAAGTGGTAGCTTTCATGACCTGTATAGGTAGGATTGTTCCGTGTCGGGGAACAAGGGCTTGACGCGATTGTGGGTCGGGTTGAGGACGTGATACGGTCAACCCGCAGCCCGATTAAGGTAGGTCGGGTGGTCCCTCCGGTGGTAGGGTCACGAGGATGCTAGCCCAAGTTTGTATGACCATCGTATGAGTTGGTGGATATGTTCGACCGAGCGGGTCGTGGAGGCCGAACGACCTTAGAGGAAATCGAGGTTAGTGAGATGACCAAGTTGGAGGTAGTGACTCGAGGGTTGGAAACGGGCGTTGGCGAGTGTGGTACGGATACTAGAACGAGTTCGAGTGTTCATGACGAGTACTACGAGAAAGGGGAGAAGTGAACGTGTGTTTTTGTGGCCAGGTGTGGCATGATTGTTTTCGTACGTATAGCAGTGAAGACTATACTGACGCCTGTTTGTTTTGAGACCTTGAAGGAACATTCGGGACGAATGTTTCTAAGGGGGGATGAATGTTATACCCCGTATTTCAAGAGTATGTACGTGTGGACGCACGCATTTAATTTTGAGCCTTAAGTTAGGCATGTTTCGAAATTTTGGGCACAAGTGCCGATTAGAGTCGTCGTTTACGCGGAGCGTTTCCACTTCGTAGAGAAAATTTCGCTATGTCATTTATAATTTTTGGATTTTTCCGAGAGACGAACATTTTGGACCAACGAGGGTGACATGTGTCACCCCACATCGTAGCAAGTGGAGGACTTGGACGATCAAGGCCCAAGAGGATCTGGCCTTGGCCGATTGGTCCCTTGAATTGTGCCTTGTTTTGGCCTTGTTTTGTGGAGTGTTTTGTGGAGTGTTTTGGAGTAGGGTTAGGGTGCACTTGGCTTGATCTTGGCCTTACACTTGCCTTGCACATGGCTTGATCTTGGCCATTGGTTGGCTTTTGGTTTTGCTATAAATACCCCTAAGTGTGAAGACTTCATCCATTCCAAAACTTCCAAGTCTTGAAACCCTCTCCTCCCTTCTTGTTGTGCTAGCCGAGAGCTTCCTCCCTCCCCTTTTCGTGAGGCCTTGTGGCGAGCACACCCTCCCCTGTGGTGCTTGCCGTGGGTACCCCCTAGCCTAGTCGTTGTGATAATACCCCTTTGTGGTATAGAAATACTCTCCTAGTATTGTTATAATGTCCAAATACCTTGCCTAAATACCTTGTAGTATTCCCAAGGTTACACTTATACAAAAGCCTAAAATACGATTATACTTCCTTTAGCCACAAAAACGAAACCCTAAGGAAATCTTCACCCGTTGTTGAAGTTGTAAGTAGAAGTTGGTTAGAACTTCTAAGGGTTGTTTGAGCGCTGAGTAGGAGCTAAGCGTTGCTCGGGATCGACTTTATACTTGGATAATTTTGGGCTTATCGAGGTAACACTATCGTTCTTCTATTGTAATTGGAAATTACATAAGTGTTGAATATATAGTTGTTGTATACTATATATAGAACTGAACTTAGAATTGTGGCAATGTCTTTTGACTTAAGCACAAGAACGAAGAATTGAACAAGAATCACATAGAAGGATAATAAAGAGAAGAAGCGAATGTAATTACCTAGGGCTGTATTACGAGACTTATGTAGCATTACCGTGTAGTAGAATTGTACGATCCGGTTAGGCGTGTTAACCCCCGTTGGCTTGGTAGCCGACTCGATAAAGGAGAGATTTACGCTGCCATGTGGGAGGTGTTGCGAATTTTCTGTAGAGAAAGATAGAAACTTGTGTTTTGGGGTTAATAGACGCGTTTGTGACCTTTATAGGTGAAAGTACTAAGAGTAGCGTATTCTACTCGAGGAGTGGAAAGGGCTAGCAGGTGGTAGTACTTGGAGCATTTTGCTTATTGTCGATAAATCGTCGCGAGGTATGTGAACCTCTTCCTATCTCTTCTAGCATGATATGCGTGTAACTATGTAGTACGCAGACGCATACGTGTTTAAAGTATTTGATTGGTTTGAAACATAAAGTGTTATAACGGCTTTATGGGAGTTAGTTATAACGACTTTATGTAGGTAAGAAAATACCTTGTGGTTTTAAAAGGTAATCGTGTGAATTATAACCGCTAGTTATAATAAAGAACTTGATGTATTTCAAAAGATTTATAAGTCGTTTTGAAGGAGAGTAACACTTGGTTTTAAAGGTTTTAAAAAGAGTTATACTAGCTTTTGGGAGTTAGGTATAATGTCTTAAGAGAGGTAAAGAAAATGGTTTACTGATGTTAGAAGTTAAGAGACTTGATCTTATAAGATAAGAGACTTAACTTATTTGTTTTTAATGTGAATGTTTGTGTGAAATCTCATTCGTGAGTAATGAGTACTTGGTTTTATTTAAAAGGATAATGTTTCTTCGATTTGAAATCGAATGTGTATCGACACCACCGCAAGCGTTAATAAAGGAAAATGTCTTGAATAATGATGTATCGTATTAAAACCAGTAGAAACCTCCATCTGCATAGAAACTAAGATGAGACAAAATGATATTATATTTTCTAGATCATGGCTGCTGTAATAAGAATGATGTAAACAAGAATAACCTACTCTCACGTGAGACATATATTACTCAATTGTTCTAAAAAGGAATCAAGTGATTAAGTTTGGGAACTATGAAACCATTTGAAAATGAGAAGCTTGAGTAATTGAAACTAGGCAAACTGGAACTTAGGAAAAGAATGTTGTTACTTGATTTTGAAAAGGAATGTGGGTTGGTCATTCTAATACTACGGGTATCGGGGTGACTTTTATAAAAGTAATGGATCTCTTTTAAAAGAACTTAACGTATGTAGTACTTTGGGGTTACAAACCCAGACTTTGGCATAAAATGAAAGTACTTTGAGTTGTGTGAGACTTGCCTATGCTTGTTGTTGTGAAACTTGCCTATGCTTGTTGTTGTGAAACTTGCCTATGCTTGTTGTTGTGAAACTTGCCTATGCTTGTGATGATAGCCTTGGTTGTGCAAGTGTGGTATTTCTGTGTTACCGCGTCTCTGCAGGCGGGTTGACTTGTTGAGAACTTACTTGGACGCGGCCGTGATGATGGAGAATTCCACGTATGTTTCCATTTTGATTCTCGTCTTGTTGATGTCACATGGACATGTCTACACCGACGCAGATTCGGGCACGCGGCCACGCGCCGGGTTGATTACCCGATATATGGTTATTATCGCAACATGGACGTGTCTACACCGATGCAAGATTCGGCATGTGCCACGCGCGTGGTTGACCACCAAGATATCATATTGAGGTTACATGGGCATGTCTACACCGATGCAAGATTCCGGCATGCGTACGCGCCTGTTATTATTGTTGAATCATGGACATGTCTACACCGATGCAGTATTCCGGGGGCATGTGGACAACATGCGAACATGATGTATGTGGTGGTCGTGAGACCCATAGTTATATTTGAGTGGTGACTTTGAGGCGTGAGTCCTCGACTTGATCGCTTTTATGTTGCATCGTATTTTGGTTATCATACATGTCTCCCGCTTTATATAGATCGTTATGATTTAATCGCAGATTTACGCCACATACTTGGTACTGTAGATCGACCTCCTGGGCCGCGTTCATGCCGCAGTGAGGTACATCGGTCGTGGATCCCCGCTCTTAGGATCTCACTTCAGCGTGTCGGAAAGCTCCGTTCCTTCGGAGGCTTATCTTTGGTATGTTTCCCTGAGTTGTAGGTTCTTGTACATTCAGGGGTATGGCGGGGCCCTGTCCCGTCATAGTTGTTGTATATCTTAGAGGTCTGTAGTACTGTTGTGGGCAGGGTTGTAAAAGGATTAAACTGTTCAGGTTTTATGTATATTCTGAAGGCAACTGTTTTGGTTGGCCTGTTTATTTACTATATCTCTTGTTTAATGACTCATGTTTTATGTTCCGCTGATTTTCTCTGATGTATGTATCACTAGGGTGCCCGGGGTAAGGCACCAGTGACGGGCCCGGGTTTCGGGGCGTCACACGACTAACCCGAAAACAATCTTTTTCCAAGATTTTTCTATTGAGATGTGTTTACAATACACCTAAGAACCTTGGTTTAAAGTGGGGAGCTAAAAGAACAAGGAACAAAGATTTTTCTTTTTTCTTGCTATAGAACCCGAGAGCTTTGCTCTATGTTCATCCAATATTGTGTGAAATTTAGCTAAGTGTTGGCACTAGTAGTGCTACTAGTAGTAATATAAAGGGTCGCTGAGGTTAAGATGCATCCAAATGGTTGGCTTGGATAAACTCTTAGCAATAATCAAGACTTATTGACCATTGACTTAGTCAAGATTGTCAAGCCACAACTTGCAAGACTTTAGTCATCCAAGACTTATGGTAAATGACCATATTGGCCATGCCATTTCATCCAAGGCATTGCTAAGGTGGGGTGACACGTGTCGCCCTCCCATTCGTCACAACACTTACATTTTCCGACAATTTCATAATTCCGATAAATTTACAAGTCTCAAATCTTAACACTTGTGAGTTCTTACTTATGTTCTTAAAACATGTCCTGAAATTACGGGGTGTAACATTCTTCCCCTCTTAGAAACATTCGTCCCCGAATGTTCTTTCGGAGTCACACTTACTATTAGCGACATAGTTTCCTTTCACAGCCCCGACATACCAAAAATGCCACTCATGGCCACATAAAAACATTTAAGCAAAAGAAACACTTTAATTAAAACCTGACAAGTAAGGGAAAATGAAATACCTGAAGGTATAGGAAATAAGTGAGGATACCTCCTCAACATGTCCTCCTCCGCTTCCCAAGTCATCTCCTCCCGGTTATCATTTCTCCACAAGACTTTGACGGAAGCTACATCCTTGGTCCGCAGCTGTCGACTCGGCGATCGAGTATCGCTATGGGACTCTCCTCATACGATAACCCTCACACCTGGACCTCACTAGTAGGGAAAACTTTCGTTGGATCACCGATACACTTTCGCAACATAGAAACATGGAATACCGGATGTACCGCCTCCAACTCTGATGGCAGATCCAACTCGTAGGCAACCTTGCCCACTCTACGAACGATCTGGTAGGGCCCAATGTACCTTGGGCTGAGTTTCCTTCTACCGAATCTCATCACACCCTTCATGGGTGACACCTTCAAGACCCAATCGCTACCGAAACTCCAAATGCCGACGCGATTATCCGCATATGACTTCTGCCGATCCGAGCCGCTATCTCTCCCGGATAAGCTTCACCTTATCCACACCGCCGTATCAAGTCCGCCAACTAATTGTACCTCGCCCACGCCGAACCAACCGATCGGCGACTGCATTTCCGCCATATAAAGCCTCGTATGGCGCCATCTCAGATATCCGGAATGGTAGGTTATTATAAGCAAACTCCACGAGGCAAATGATCCTCCAGCTACCACTAAAATCAATCACGCAGCTCGCAAAGATATCCTCGTGTGCGGATAGTACGTTCTTCCCGCCGCTACCGAGGGTGAAATGATGTCCGAGACTCACTGTCCCTAAACCCTTCGAAAGACCTCCGTAAGTTAGCCAGAACCGGCTCCCTATCGATATAATCGACACGAACACCGCGGCCTCACTATCTCTCGGATGTACATCGCATAGTCTCACCAAAACGCTGCCCCGATCGAAGGAAATGGGCTGATTTCGACTGTCAACAATAACCCAAATGGAGTCGCATTTCCTCCGAGTACGAGGTAACCTCGTAACAAAGTCCATATTGATCATCTCCACTTCCAAGTCGGAATCTCGATAGATCGCAATAATCCATCGGGCCTCGGTGCTCGACCTTAACTCGCGGCAATTAGGACATCAGTGCAACAAAACCTCGCCACGCCCCTCTTCGTGCCATCCCACCAATACAAACATTCGAGGTCATGGTACATCTTGGTCGCACGGCATGAATAGAATAACAGCGTTGTGCCTCCCCGAATCTGACGGAAGTCTGATACATCGAACACACAACCGCCCTCAAATCTCAAGACTTCATCGCGCTACCTCGAATAGACTCTTTCCTCCCGAAGAGCAGATCACGCATCGCATCAACACGGGTCTCAAACTGCCGCCTCTTCACCTCATTAACGATGGAAGACTCGCAACCTCACGAACTCGCATCTACTATCGTCGGTATCGATCAATCGAACCCCAAGGCTCGCTAATCGGTGGATCTCGATGGACCATGTCCCGCTCTCCGGGCCGTACCTCGATAGGCTCCCCATCGACCTACGACTCAAGGCATCAAGAACTACGTTGGCCTTCCCTGACGGATGGTAGAGAATATCAACATCATAATCTTTCAAAGAACTCTAACTACCGCTCGCCTCGGGTTCACTCCTCCGCTCGAAGATATACCGGAGGCTCTTGTGGTCCGTATAAATATCCACATGAACCCCATACAAATAATGTCTCCAAATCTTCAAGACATGAATAAGCTGCGACAACTCTAAGTCATGGGTGGTAATTCCTCTCATGCTTGTGAATCACGAAAACATAGGCTATAACCTTGCTGTCTTTGCATCAAACGCACTCCTAGCCCGATACAGAGGTGTTATACCCGTAGTTGCAGTGGTATGTATGTGAGGACGCACGCATTTGAGTACGCAGTAAATTTTGAAAAGAAAGAAAGATGCTGAGTTTTCACTGGAAAAGTTTCGGTTAATTGTGAAGAAAAGGTTCGTTAATGAGAATTGGTTTCCCAGATTTGGTATATGGGCTTCTTAAATTATATTAGAATTTTGAGATTTTATTTTCTGAAATGGTCACGTGGGCCCACGGAGAAATTTACTGCTTTGGGGCCCGCTTTGTTTTTGAGATTTCGGTATTGTGGATATTTTTGAAAGACGCTTTATGAGGGCAATAGGAGGGTGACACGTGTCACCCCGCCTAGTGGCTTGGCCGGTTACCTTTGTGCACAACACCCTTAGAGTCGTTTCGACTAAACGCTTGCGTAACTTGCGAAGGAAAATTTCGGCTATGTCGTTTTGTATTTTGCGGATTTTTCCTTTTGGACCAACGGAGGGTGACACTTGTCACCTCATTGACGGTTGGAGGGACGGTCAAGGGTGGCTTTGGCCGATTGTCCCTGAAGTGTGCCTTGCTTTGTGGCTTGTTTCATGGAGTGTTTTGTGAGTAGGGTTTAGGGTGCACTTGGCTTAATCTTGCCCTTACACTTGCTATACACTTGGAAGGATCTTGGCCCTTGGTTGGCCTTTGGTTTTGCTATAAATACCCCCCTAAGCTTGAAGACTTCATTCATCCAAAACTTCCAAGTCTTGAAACCCTCTCCTCCCCCTTTGTGAGCTCTTAGCCGAGAGCCTTCCCCCTCCCCCTTTTTCGTGTGGCCTTTGGCCGAGGGGTTCCCCTTCCCCCCTTTGTGGTGCTAGTCGTGGGGTACCCACTAGCCTATTTGTTTTCGTATAATACCCTCCTCGTGGTATTGAAATACTTCTCCTAGTATTGTTATAATGCCCAAAATACCTTAGCCTTTACCTTGTTGTTTTCCAAAAGTTACCTCTATACGTAGAGCCCGGAAATACTACCTTTTGTCCTTTTAGCCTCAAACCGAAACCCTAAGGAAATCTTCATAGTTGGTTGAAGTATTTGAGTAGAAGTTGGTTAAGAACTTCTAAGGGTTGTTTGGAGCGGATTGGAGCGCACGGAGTAGGAGCTAAACCTTGCTCAGGATCGACATTATAACTTGGATAATTTTGGGCTTATCGAGGTAAATATTCTGGTCCCCTTATTGTCATGGGAGCTTACAGGTTGTAGGAATATATAGTTGAAGTATACTATATGTAGAATCAACTTTGTATTTGGCAATGTCTTTTGACTTAAGCTCAAGAGTAAAGAAAAGAATCGAATCAGTATTTACATAGATCAGACAGCAGACTTGTGTAGTATTGCGAGTAGAATTGGACACGTCCGGTTAGGCGTAAACCCCCTAGTTGGCTTGGTAGCGGCCCGATAGAGAGGAGATTTACGCCATGTGCGGGGAGGTGTCCGAATTTTACGTAGAACATGGAACCTTGTGTTTTGAAGTTAATAGACGTTTGTGACCTTTTTAGGTGAAAGTACAAGAGTAGCGTATTCTACTGAGGAGTGGAAAGGGCTAGTGCGTCAGAGTACTTGGAGCATTTTGCTTATTGTCGATACTCGTCGCGAGGTATGTGAACCTCTTCCTATCTTTTCTAGCATGATTGTTGTGAACTATGTAGATGCAGACGCATACGTGCTAAGTGATTTGGTTGGTTTAAAACATGTGGTGTTATAATAGCTTTATGGGAAGTTAGTTATAACGACCTTACGTAGTGAAAATGGTTTATCGATGTTAGAAGTTAAGAGACTTGATCTTATAAGATAAGAGACTTAACTTATTTGTTTTAATGTGGATGTTTGTGTGAAACCTCATTCGTGAGTAATGAGTACTTGGTTTTAAAGGGATAATGTTTTACCGATTTCGAATCGAATGTGTATCGGCTGCACTATCAAGCGTTAATAAAGGAAAATATATTGAATAATGATGTATTAAAACCAAGAGAAACCTCCATCCGCATAGAAGCTAAGATGAGACAAAATGATATTACATTTTCTAGATCATGGTCATTGTAATAAGATCGTTATAAACAAGAATAAACTACGCACATATATGACATATGTTACTCAATTGTTTTAAAAGAGATTAAGACTATGAGTTATGAAACCTTTCTAAAATAAGTGACTTGAGCATTTGAAATTAGGCAAATTTGAACGCTTGGAAAATAATGTTGTTACTTGATTTTACAAAAGGGGAAGTGTCTTGTTTACTTAAAAAGATAGTCACGATTTTTACTACGTATTGTGTGGCTTATGTGAAAGTACTTTGAGTTGTGTGAAACTTGCCTATGCTTGTGATGATAGCCTTTGTTGTACAAGTGTTGTATTTACGTTACCGCGTCTCGATAGAGGTCGGTTGACTTGTTGAGAACTTACTCGACATGCCAGTGATGGAGAAATTCCACGCACGCCTCGCTGATTGTGTTACTTTTGCTAATCGCTTTGGACATACCGACACGACGCGTAGCGCACGCATGCTTCCATGTTGATATCGCTTATTGTTTCCCTTTGGGCATACCGACACGACGCGTAGCGCACGCATGTTTCCATTTGGAATGTTGTCTTATTGTTTCCTTTTGGACATACCGACATGACGCGTAGCGCACGTATGCTTCCATTTTGATTGATGTCTTGTGGTTCCTCTTGGACATACCGACACGACGCGTAGCGCACGTATGCTTCCATTCGAATTGTTAATACGACTTTGCATCGTAGGACTTGGTGCTTGGTGTACTTCTTGGTGTTATCATATCATGATCGCCAGCTGAGGAAGGCATTCCACGCATGATTGATGTGAGGGCGCGAGACCGACTTGATATAATCGATATATGTGCATCGTAGTTTGGTTATCATTCATGTCTCCCGCTTTAGATAGATCGCTATGATTTCATTTACGATTTTACGATTTCACATACTTGGTACATGTTGCATCGACTCCTTCGGCCGCTCATGCCGCAGTGAGGTACATCGGCCGTGGATCCTCGCCTAGGATCTCGGGCCAGCTTTGGGAAGCTCCGCTTTCTCCGAGGCTTATCTTTTGCATGTGTTCTCGAGTTGTAGGTTCTTGTACATCTGGGGTATGGCGGGCCCCGTCCCGTCATAGTGTTGTAAATCTTAAGGTCTGTAGAATCTGCAAGTGTGGTTGTAAAAGGATTAAACTGTTCAGGTGTTATGTATATACTGAAGGCAACCGTTTTGGTTGGCCTGTTTATTATTATATCTCTTGTTTCATGACTTATGTGTTATGTTCGGCTGATCTTTCTCTGATGTATGTATCACTAGGGTGCCCGGGGTAAGGCACCAGTCACGGGCCCGAATTCGGGGTGTGACAAAGTGGTATCAGAGCAGTTAATCCTCGGAAAGTGTCTACAGACCGTGTCTAGTAGAGTCTTGATTATCGGTGTGTTGTGCACCACATCTATAATCAGGAGGCTATAGGACATTTAGGATTGGTTTCCATTCTTCTCATTCTGAGATCGTGCCTTAGAACTGTGTTGTAAGTTGGACCCCTCTGACGTATCTCGTTTTTACCAGTTATGCCTCCGCGCAAGGCAACCAGAGCCCGATGGCAAGGCAGCCGAGGTGCCGCTAGTGAGATACAGAGGAGTACGAGGCGCAGCCCGCATAGACTGAGGTCAGGCTTGTGCAGACGGCGGGTTTTGTGGACGCCGCCAAATTTCAAAGAGAGGTTAGAGCCGCAAAGAATGGCCGCCGAGACCGCAGCACTGAGCCTCCACCCACGATCAGGCGGCAGGAGATGGGTTACGCGAGATGGCCGATTGCCGCCGTGGTCGTGGCCGATATGAGGATAGGCCGGATGCATCAGCCAGCCCAGAGCACCGTGGTTCACCCCGAGCGGATAGTTTGAGGCTACTGGACTTTACGAGTCAGAGCCCGCCAGAGTTTTATGGGTCGAGGCCCGAGGATGATCCGCAGGAGTTCATCCGCAGATTCTGGTCATGAGAGTGATCAAGGCTTCGAGACCGAGTCGGTGGTCTTAGGTTCGCGATCGGCCGCGTGATACCGCAATGACCGTTTGATTCGCGGGAGTTGTCCCGGAGAGCATGCGCTTCCAGCAGATGGACGAGTTCTCGAGGCATTCCTCACTCACTTCTTGCCTCCGCATGATGAGGGCACGGCCGACAGATTTATGATGCCGAGGCGTACCCGCGCATGGCCGAGTACAACGTGGAGTTTGACTCGTTGGCTCGGTATGTCCCCGCTTTAGTGGCAACCATGGAGGATAGAGTGCACCGCCACGCCACCGCTAGATGATTACTGACAGAGGCTTGTTCGGTGTAGCTCTTCACCGGCATGGACATTGCCCGCATGCAGCTCATGCACCGATGTGAGGCACGAGAGATCGACGAATGACCGTGGTCGCAAAAGAGGGCCGTAACAGCAGGTCCTTTGGTGACTTTCGAGGCACCGCCTCGCCAGCAGACTAGTTATGCGCCTCCGCCAATGCATAGTGGTCCTCCACAATCTTCAAGGCATCCAGAGTATTCGGAGCAGTCGTGGCTCAAGGGTTCAGATTTTCGGGAGAGCGGGTGTTAGCCAACCAAGCCACCCCTACCTCGCAGGATGGCCGTGGTAGACTCCACAGGGGAGTGTCGCTAGTCCGGAGTTTGTTTTACATGCGACGCAGGCCATTTTGGGAGAAACTGTCTCACTGTGGGTAGCATGGTAGATAGCACAGCTACGAGATCGGGCCATGGTTCTTCACCTTCCACCTAGGCAGATGTTCATACACCGCGGGCCACGGAGAGGTCGCGGTGGAAGTTCTATCCATGCGGTCCTTTGAACCGCCTATTTTCAGGTATATCTTTAACCCTCTAGAGACTTGTATGTATTGATGTTAAGATAATGTGTTAAGTGTTATGTTCGGATAGCTTTGTGCTAATATGTGATTGAGAAACCTGGTGAGTGTAGAAGGGTAAGCCTGGGGGGGCATGGAAGTGTGAACCTTAGACTATTTCACGATTGAGACCTTAGAGGTAGGGTCGTCATGAGTAAAAGATTTATTTTATGTTTGACCTTTATCAGAGTGCGTAGTATACGTGGGATTTATTTGTGTGATAAGTCCATGGGTAGTGCGAGATGGAAATGTTAGCTTTCATGACGTGTGTTGGTTAGATTGTTCCGTATCGGGGAACAAGAATGTGGCGCGGTTGTGGGGTCGGGTTGAGGACCATTTGAGGGTCAACCCGCGCCCGGTTTGTGGTGGGGTCAGTTCGAGGTGGTTCCGCCAGGTGGTAGGGTCACGGGGATGCTAGGCCCCAGTTTAGGTGACCATCGTATGAGTTCGTGGATACGTTCTACCAGAATCGGTTCGTGAAGGCCGGAATGGCCTTAAGGAGATCGAAGTTAGTAAGATGACCAAGTTTGGAGGTAGTAACTCCAAAGGTTGGAAACGAAGCATTGATGGAAGTGTGATACGGATCTCGGAAAGAGTTCGAGTGTTCGAGAAGCGGTACAACGAGTTAGGGGAGAAGAGAACGTGTGTTAGTTCGTGGTTGCCGTGGCGCGGCAACTTGTTAGAGGAACTTTATCGTTATCCGACTTGAGAAGGAACATTCGACGAATGTTTCTAAGGAGGGGAGAATGTTATACCCCGTAGTTGCAGGGTATGTATGTGAGGACGTACGTACGAGAGTACGGCAGAAATTTTGAAAAGAAAGAAAGATGCGAGTTTTCGCCGGAAAAGTTTCCGGTTAATTGTGAAGAAAAAGGTTCGTTAATGAGAATTGGTTTCCCAGATTTGGTATATGGGCTTCTTAAATTATATTAGAATTTTGAGATTTTATTTTCGGAAATGGTCACGTGGGCCCACGGGAGAAATTTACTTTGTGGGCCCGCTTTGTTTTTGAGATTTCAGATTGTGGATATTTTTCAAAGACGTTTTATGAGGGCCATAGGAGGTGACACGTGTCACCCCGCCAGGTGGCTTGGCCGGTTACCTTTGGCACAACACCCGCCAGTCGCCGACTAAACGTTACAGAATCATGGCGAAGGAAAATTCGGCTATGTCGTTTTGTATTTTTGCGATTTTTCCTTTTGGACCAACGGAGGGTGACACTTGTCACCCTCATTGACGATTTGGAGGACGGTCAAGGTGGTCAAGCTTTGGCCGATCGCCCTGAAGTGTGCTCGCTTTGTGGATTGTTTTGTGGAGTGTTTTGTGGAGTAGGGTTTAGGGTGCACTTGGCTTAATCTTGCCCTTACACTTGCTATACACTTGGAAGGATCTTGGCCCTTGGTTGGCCTTTGGTTTTGCTATAAATACCCCCCTAAGCTTGAAGACTTCATTCATCCAAAACTTCCAAGTCTTGAAACCCTCTCCTCCCCTCATGAGCTCTTAGCCAGAGCCTTCCTCCCCTTTTTCGTGGCCTTTGGCCGAGGGGTTCCCTTCCCCTGTGGTGCTAGTCGGGTACCCCTAGCCTAGTTGTTTTCGTATAATACCCCTCCCTTGTGGTATTGAAATACTTCTCCTAGTATTGTTATAATGCCCAAAATACCTTAGCCTTTACCTTGTTGTTTTCCAAAAGTTACCTCTATACGTAGAGCCCGGAAATACTACCTTTTGTCCTTTTAGCCTCAAACCGAAACCCTAAGGAAATCTTCATAGTTGGTTGAAGTATTTGAGTAGAAGTTGGTTAAGAACTTCTGGCGGTTGTTTGAGCGATTGAGCGCACTGAGTGAGCTAAACCTTGCTCAGATCGACATTATAACTTGGATAATTTTGGGCTTATCGAGGTAAATATTCTTGTCCCCTTATTGTAATTGGAGATTACATGTTGTAGGAATATATAGTTGAAGTATACTATATGTAGAACTGAACTTTGTATTTGGCAATGTCTTTTGACTTAAGCTCAAGAGTAAAGAAAAGAATCGAATCAGTATTTACATAGATCAGTATTGCAGAGACTTGTGTAGTATTGCGAGTAGAATTGGACACGCCCGGTTAGGCGTAAACCCCCGGTTGGCTTGGTAGTAGCCCCGATAGAGGAGGAGATTTACGCTGTCATGTGGGAGGTGTCGCGAATTTTCGTAGAACATGGAACCTTGTGTTTTGAAGTTAATAGACGTTTGTGACCTTTTAGGTGAAAGTACTAAGAGTAGCGTATTCTACTTGAGGAGTGGAAAGGGCTAGCAAGGTTGTAGTACTTGGAGCATTTTGCTTATTGTCGATACTGCCGCGAGGTATGTGAACCTCTTCCTATCTTTTCTAGCATGATTGTTGTGAACTATGTAGTACGGTAGACGCATACGTGCTAAGTGATTTGGTTGGTTTAAAACATAGGGTGTTATAATAGCTTTATGGGAAGTTAGTTATAACGACCTTATGTAGTGAAAATGGTTTATTGATGTTAGAAGTTAAGAGACTTGATCTTATAAGATAAGAGACTTAACTTATTTGTTTTAATGTGGATGTTTGTGAAACCTCATTCGTGAGTAATGAGTACTTGGTTTTTAAAGGGATAATGTTTTATCGATTTCGGGAATCGTAATGTGTATCGGCTGCACTATCATAGCGTTAATAAAGGAAAATATATTGAATAATGATGTATTAAAACCGAGAAACCTCCATCCGCATAGAAGCTAAGATGAGACAAAATGATATTACATTTTCTAGATCACGGTCACGTAATAAGATCGTTATAAACAAGAATAAACTACTCACATATATGACATATGTTACTCAATTGTTTTAAAAGAGATTAAGACTATGAGTTGTGAAACCTTTCTAAAATAAGTGACTTGAGCATTTGAAATTAGGCAAATTTGAACGTTTGGAAAATAATGTTGTTACTTGATTTTACAAAAGGGGAAGTGTCTTGTTTACTTAAAAAGATAGTCACGATTTTTATACTACGTATTGTGGCTTATGTGAAAGTACTTGAGTTGTGTGAAACTTGCCTATGCTTGTGATGATAGCCTTTGTTGTACAAGTGTTGTATTTACGTGTTACCGCGTCTCGATAGAGGTCGGTTGACTTGTTGAGAACTTACTTGACATGCCGGTGATGGAGAAATTCCACCGCACGCCCTCGCTGATTGTGTTACTTTTGCTAATCGCTTTGGACATACTGACACGATGCGTAGCGCACGGGTATGCTTCCATGTTGATACTGCTTTATTGTTTCCCTTTGGGCATACTGACACGATGCGTAGCGCACGGGTATGTTTCCATTTGGAATGATGTCTTATTGTTTCCTTTTGGACATACTGACACGATGCGTAGCGCACGGGTATGCTTCCATTTTGATTGATGTCTTGTGGTTCCCTTTTGGACATACTGACACGATGCGTAGCGCACGGGTATGCTTCCATTCGAATTGTTAATACAGCTTTGGCATCAGGTAGGACTTGGTGTGCTGGTGTACTTCTTGGTGTTATCATATCATGATCGCCAGCTGAGGAAGGCATTCCACGCATGATTGATGTGGGCGTGAGACCCTGACTTGATATAACTGACATATGTGTGTACTGTAGTTTGGTTATCATTCATGTCTCCTGCTTTAGATAGACTGCTATGATTTCATTTACAGTATTTTACAGTTTCACATACTTGGTACTGTTATCGACCTCCTTCGGCCGCTGCTCATGCCGCAGGTAGAGGTACATCGGCCGTGGATCCTCGCCTTAGGATCTCGGTTCAGCGTCGGGAAGCTCCGCTTTCTCGAGGCTTATCTTTTGGTATGTGTTCCCTGAGTTGTAGGTTCTTGCACATTCAGGTGTATGGCGGGTCCCTGTCCCTTCATAGTGTAGTAAATCTTAAGGTCTGTAGAACTGCAAGTGTGGCGGGGTTGTAAAAGGATTAAAGCTTCGTGTGTTATGTATATACTGAAGGCAACCGTTTTGGTTGGCCTGTTTATTATTATATCTCTTGTTTCATGACTTATGTGTTATGTTCCGCTGATTTTTCTCTGATGTATGTATCACTAGGGTGCCCGGGGTAAGGCACCAGTCACGGGCCCGAATTCGGGGTGTGACACGAGGCATCACAATAGATCACGTACCCGTCTAACCCCTCAGGAAGAGTAAGAACTGGGGATGTAGTCAACCTCTCCTTCAAGAATCAAAACCCCGCCGCAAGCCTCGCCCATCGGAACTTGGCCGCTTTCCGAGTCACCTAGTCAATCTTTGAAATCAAGCAAGCGCTTCCACAAACCTACGATAATAACCCGCTAGTCCTAAGAAATCGCGCACTCGATCGGAGTAGTAGGCCTCGCCAAGACTTGATCGCCTCAATCTTTGCCGTATCCACGCGAACACCATCACCCCAATAATATGCCCCAGAATGCCATCGAGGCCAACCAAAACTCACACTGAGAACTTGGCGAATAATCGCCGGCCCGAGAATCCCATACGCCCTCGTGATCTGCATGCTCCCGCTCGTCCGTGAATACACCAGATGTCATCAATGAATACAATCACAAACGTATCCAAAATGGCTTGAACACGGTTCATCAAATCCATAAATACCATTGGAGCGTTGGTCGCCGAAGACATAACCAACTCATAGTGCCCATACCGGTCTGAATGCGCTTTGGGATGTCCGCTCGAACTCGAACTCGATGATAACCGGACCGCAGTCTATCTTTGAGAAACACCTCGCACTCGCAATCGTCAAACAAATCATCAATCTCGGGAGGTACCTATTCTTAATGGTTACCTTATTCACCGGTCAGTAGTCAACACATACGCAGCTGGCCCCATCCTTCTTCTTCACAAACAACACCGCGCTCCTCAGGAGATACACTAGGTCCGATAAAGCCTTTCTCTAGCAAATCTTTCGTTGGTCCTTCACTCCTCAACTCAAGAAAGCATCCTCGTATGGCGGAATGGAAATAGGTCGAGTGTCCCAACGTGTCAATACAAAACTCGATCTCCTCTCGGGAGGGATACCCAAGATCATCCGGGAACACATCCGAAACTCCCTAACCATCGCATCGATCAAGAACTGCACCTCACCTGCGATCGAATACCGAACCAGATGATAGATGTACCCTTCTCGCACCATCTTCCTAGCCTTGAGGTAAGAAATAAACCTACCTCGGCGATGCGCCGTTGCCCTCCACTCGATAATCGGTTCGCCAGAAATCGAACCGAACCAACTGTCCTCTGATCAACGTTGGCATAACAAGAAGCCAACCACCCATACCCATAATGACATCAAAATCACATCTCGGTTCTATCAAGTCCGCAAGCGGTCCGACGATCAGAAATAAATACCGACAACCTCTATACACCCGCCGGCTAACACCGAATCACCCATGGCGTAGCTACCTCAAACGGCTCTATCGACACCTCTATCCCGATTCTACCCGCACAAGAGGGGACACATAGGACAAGGTAGAACACGGATCTATCAATGCATAAACATCACACCAAATCGGTAATGTACTGCGGACGACGTCGTGGAAGCCTCACGATCTGGCGGCCGGGTTAGAGAATATATGCGGTTCGGGACCGCTAGAATCGAACCACCACCACGACCTATACCGCGCCCGCCTCGCCCTCGAGTACTCGCCCCGGCGCATAACCACGTAAGGAGAAGAAGACCCAAAGAATCGATCCCGTCGGCCAGGCTGTACCACCCATGCCGCCTCTAGACGGACAATCCTTCAAGTGGCCCACCGCCACAAGAGTAACAACCTCCTGCAGAACACGACACTCGCTCGCGACCTACCGATCGAGCACACCGAGGTGGTGGTCTCGATCGGCGAGGATCTTGCCTCCCGAAACCCCGGTCACGGAGCTCGACCGCTCCTGAATGACCTTGCTGATCAGATCTCATACCAGAAAACCGTGATGGAGCACTCTGTGCTGGCTGGAAAGAGGACTGTCACGCTGCGAGGCTGCCCGCCGAATCGCCCCGAGACCGATGTCCCGCCTCGGGCTGGCTCGTCAACTGTCCTCCCTCTCTCTATCCTCTATCCCCTGTGCATAGGCCTGCATCCGGGCGATATCCATACCGGGCTGAAGAG
This sequence comes from Przewalskia tangutica, assembly GCA_029844215.1. Taxonomy (NCBI): domain Eukaryota; kingdom Viridiplantae; phylum Streptophyta; class Magnoliopsida; order Solanales; family Solanaceae; genus Przewalskia; species Przewalskia tangutica. The sequence continues at coordinate 38,878,078 of CM056725.1, read as the reverse complement.
CCACCCCTAAGCATGTTGTAATAATATGACGGTCTAGCCCCATCACATAACGATGAACTCTATCAGCCATGCTAGCTACAATAGTATGCGCATGTCTGGCCAAGGAGTCAAACTCTGCTATACTCCCGACAGCCCTCCCGCTCGCCTCAAGGTCAAGAACTGTCTACCCGGCTGTCCTCATCTCGAGGCAAAAAGTGATCCATGAAAGCCTCAGTAAACTCCTCCCAAATACTGGAAGAGCATCATCACCTCTCGAAAGCAACCACGACTCAAACCAGGTTCAGCAATATCGCGCAACCTGCAAGAGGCTAGCGTAATGCACTCGTCTCAAGCCCTGGACTGCATGGTCGCCATTGCCGAATGAACTCCTGCGGATCCTCATCGACCTCGAACCAAAAACTCGTGGATGACATCCCGTAAAAATCCCTAATCCGCAAACCGCCACTCTAGCGGCTGCCGCTTCGCTTGCGCCCGCTACTATATTGGTCAATAACCGAATCCGCCTCCCGTAGTCTCTATACTCGCACTGCCAGTGGAACCGAGGGTTCGGTATTGGAACCTCGAGCTACTTCCGCTCGCCTTCTAAAATCGCAGCGTGGCTGAACTCGCCGACCCGCCTACTACCTCGGGCATAGTCTGCAGGCTCGAGCCTGTAACCTCTCTCGAGTACCGCTAGCAGCCTCCTATCCGCCGCTTTGCCCTTCCGGCTCGTCGCTTTCGGAGGCATAGCTTTCATAAGAAGAGGTCGAGAGGATTCAACCTAATAAGGCGGCTTCTAATGCACGATCTCAGAGAGAAGAATGGAAACCAATCCTAAATGTCCTGCACTCCTCGATTATAGATGTGGTGCACAACACACCGATAATCAAGACTCTACTAGACACGGTCTGTAGACACTTTCCGAGGACTAACTGCTCTGATACCACTTTTGTCACGACCCGACCCCGGGCCGCGATTGGTGCCCTACCTGGGCACCCTGTTCAGGTATACATCAGAGAATAGCAGCGGAACATACGCAACATAACACAGGTGTAAACAATATAACAACACAGACTAGCCGATAAGGCCGCCTTCCATAATATAAACAAAGTCAAAGGTACAACTTTACAACTCACCCCATACTCAACCACATATGTGAATACAGCACTCTAGGAATAACAACTGTATGGACAGGGCTCGCCATACCACGAATGTACATAATCTACAACATCAGGGAAAGACTGTACCAAAAGAAAGAAAAGCCTCCGGAGAATGGAGCTTCCGACGTCCGATAAGTGATCCTAAGAGTGTGGATCCGCAACCTGCTTACCCTTTCTGGCAGATTTAACGCAGCCCGAGATGGGGTCGCACACAATATGTACTAAGTATGTAAAACTGGAAAGTACTGTAATTACAACATAAGTTTAATAGAAAGCCTGAGACATGTATGATAACAAAATTACAGTACACAGTGCCTTACTAACAATGAGAGTAATAATAGGTGTACACTTACAACGAAAAAAAATAGGATTGGAATCCTACTCCTGGGACTATTTCACCCTCATAGGTCCAGTGGACCTGCGTGAGGTATTCCTCGCATGGGACTATTTCACCCGCATAAGCCCTTACGGACTCGCATGAGGTATTCCTCGCATAGGCTGGACCCGCCCGCATGGGACTATTTCACCCGCATAAGCCCTTACGGACTCGCATGAGGTATTCCTCGCATCGTGGTTAGCAAATCCACGGAAATATACAATGCCACAATCCCGGGGAATGACCCCGCAATGAATAATATATCACTAGCCCAAATCCGGCTATCACACATAACATAAGCTCTATCGGCTTATCATACAATATATAAGCAAGTTAAGAAATCCCCTAACTTCTTACTATTCTTGTTCATATACACTCTCATTTTAGTTTACTTAAGGCACTAACATGTCTTTTATAAAAATCCGGGAATTTAACCCAAAGTACTACGTACTTCTATTCTTTTAAAATGACTCATTTCATTATAAAACTTCCAAGATACTAATAACCGTAGTATCAAGTTACAATTTCTTTTCAAGACAAGTCACAATACTTTTAGAAATAAAAATTAGGCTTCTAATCAAGTGACTCATGCCTTATAAAACCTTAGGCGATTGGTGCCTTAAAATCGAATTGCCTTCCATTAAAACAAGTCATTTATCTTTCCATAAAGTCAATATAACCAACTCCCCATAAAGTCGTTATATTCACTTTATACCTTAGTCAAGCACAATTTCCTATCCAAGGGACTTATACGTTTTTTAAAATGACACAAGTATCACATACTTTAAAATTCTTCAAGTCCCTTGTCTTTAACAAGACTTAAGACATCTTTAATATTCTCAAAGGAGTGAGTTAATCTCCTAACTCACCCGACTTGGCATTTCATAAAACAAGTAAAGAATGTCAAAGTCTTGTACGTCTACCATACTATATACGTGAAACTAGTCATGCTCAAAGATAGGAAAAGTTCTACATACCTTGTCGGGTCAAACCACTTGCCAAGTACAAAGTCCCGCCCGTAGTATATCAACCTATAATATTCACAATACGTCTATTAACGCCTTACTTCAAATGTAGAATATTATAAGTGTAAAGTCTCCATTTTCTACGAAATCTGACAAAGACCTCCTTTGTTTTTACTCACTTTGCCACCTTTTTCAAGGCCGAAATACAATAACCAAACAACCCCAATTGGCTCACAACAATATAGAAGGTAGTTCAATACAATTGAATAACCAAACAGCCCTAATTGGCTCACAACAATATAGAAGGTAGTTCAATACAATTGAATAACCAAACAGCCCCAATTGGCTCACAGCAATATAGAAGGTAGTTCAATACAATTGAATAACCAAACAGCCCCAATTGCCTCACAACAATATAGAAGGTAGTTCAATAAAATTGAATAACCAACTAATACAAACTACAGTCCAAATCGGCCACCTTGAGTTCAACAAAACCAATTCTTATCCAATTTCCATTTCAATCCATATTGGTAGCATAACATGATATCAAGTCGCATTTGATTATAATAACCATAATCTTTAAGTAAGTAACATGCGACGATTTCTAAAAACGACCAATTAGTAATCCAATTTCCAAGTGGCTTGTAAAACATTTCGGATTTAACTACAAGAAATCCATAATACTTATAACTTCAACCTATCAACTTCATGCTAGCAACAAGTAGAGCTAACAACAACAATATAAATATGTAATCTTGTAACACCTTTAAAAGACAAGATTATACCTTAACGATTCTTAATCCAACTCCAATCTGAAGTCGCTCCTTAGTAGTTTAGAGCCTCTCCAAGACACTTCAATCCGCTTGTTGAGACCCTTAGAACAACACCAACAATTATCCTTCAAAACTCCAAACAAAACCTAGAAAGACCATTAGGTTCTCGTTTGCGACTAACCCAAAAACAATCTTTTTCCAAGATTTTTCTATTGAGATGTGTTTACAATACACCTAAGAACCTTGGTTTAAAGTGGGGAGCTAAAAGAACAAGGAACAAAGATTTTTCATTTTTTCTTGCTATAGAACCCGAGAGCTTTGCTCTATGTTCATCCAATATTGTCTGAAATTTAGCTAAGTGTTGGCACTAGTAGTGCTACTAGTAGTAATATAAAGGGTCATGGAGGGTTAAGATGCATCCAAATGGTTGGCTTGGATAAACTCTTAGCAATAATCAAGACTTATTGACCATTGACTTAGTCAAGATTGTCAAGCCACAACTTGCAAGTCTTTAGTCATCCAAGACTTATGGTAAATGACCATATTGGCCATGCCATTTCGTCCAAGGCATTGCTAAGGGGGGGTGACACGTGTCGCCCTCCCATTCGTCACAACACTTACATTTTCCGACAATTTCATAATTCCGATAAATTTACAAGTCTCAAATCTTAACACTTGTGAGTTCTTACTTATGTTCTTAAAACATGTCCTGAAATTACGGGGTGTAACAGACGGGACAAGGCTCCGTCGTACCCCTGAATATACATAGCCATGACAACTCCGGAACATTGGAGCCATCTCAAAATGCTGAACCAGGATCCTAAGCTCGCGGATCCACAACTGTGTACCTAAACCTGCGGACATGAACGCAGCCCCCCGAAGGGGGTCAATACAACAGGTACCGAATATGGAACGGAAAATAAGGTACAGTAAACAAATCATAACTGTACAAAAGAATGACAAGGTCAAGTATAAAAAGGGTACATACCAGATCCTACCGTGTCATTACCATCTCGTGAACTTAATCGTACCTTATTATCTTTTCCCTTTTTTTAATAAAAGTTATAGTCACATTCTTACGTACATACTTAGGAAAAATCATCAAGTTCATTACCATATAACTTACTTATCTTTCATAACATAATCCGGCCCTTTATGGAGGGACACATATACTACCCGACCCAATCTGGGACGCGATCAAGTCACACAAATATCAAAGCGTGCCCGTGGAATTCCTTCCTCACGCCATAGCCTATGACATAAATCATACTCACGTGACGCGTGGCATCCTACCTCACCGTCGGGCGATACATATACAATACATATATATATACCTCCCGCGTGGAATCCTCCATCATCGCCGGCAGTAGGTGTAACATATAACCGGTGACACGCCCGTGGCATCCTACCTCATCACAGACAATACATATATATACATATATATATATATATATATATATATAACGCGTCCGCATGCCCTAATCCTCATCGTATAAGCATGGCCATAACGTGCCCTGCATCCTCATCGTAGGTGCGTGTCTTCACGGGGAGCTAGCCCATGGAATAAGAATATAACATGCCCCTAATCCTCATCGTGGTACATGTCTTCATGGGAGCTAGCCCATGGATTAATAGTCGTAATAGCATGGTCGCATGCCGGAATCCTCATCGTATAAGCGTGGCCATGGGTAATAAAACAACCGAATCTAACCCGCCTCCGGTCACATGCCCTAATCCCACATCGTATAAGCGTGTCCAAGGATCAATCATAATAAGCATACGTGGAATCCCACATCACTGTCGGTACGTCCAAGTAAACTTACAACAAGACAGCCGGCCCTCCAACTGAGAGTCACGACAACGTAAACATATAATACTTGCACTCAAAGCTATCACAAGCAAACATAGGCAAGTACATTAAACCTTTAGACTTCCATTTTTATAAACTCATGGCACTTTCATTTCACACATAAAAATCCGGGAATTTAACCCAAAGTATTACGCACCCCTACTCCTTTAAAATGACTCTTTTTCAAATAAAACTTCCAAGATACTAATAACCATAGTATCAAGTCATATATACTTTTCAAGACAAGTCACAATACCTTTTAGAAATACAATTATAGGCTTCTAAATCACGTGACTTCTTTCTTTAAAACCTTAAGCAATTGGTACCTTTAAAACAATTTGCCCTTCTTTATTTCGAGTCATTTCTTTGCTTACATTACTGAAGAAAACCATTCTTTTTAATCTTCCATAAAGTTGTTATAACCAATTTCCCATAAAGCCATTATAACTCTTTATGTCTTAGACAATTTCATTTCTTTTATAACCAAGAGACTTATACTTTCAAATCGAATTACATAGCTTTCAAAATACTTCAAGTCTCTTAACTTTTAAGAAAACCAGTTTCTTAACTTTAGAATGGCAAGAAATCAATACTTTCCAAATCAAGTATTCTATGCTTTTAAATCAATTCATTTCTTCCTTTAAGAATCAAGTCCCATAACTTGAAAAATAAAGTCTCTTAACCTTTTAAGAATTTGAGGTTCATAGTCTTAAAACCTCATACGTAAATTCTTATAAATTAAGTAACATATACTTTGATGCGTTGTGAATAAGTTATACTTATTTATAACGATCTTAATCAAGTAGCCATGATCTAGAAAATGTAATACAATTTTGTCTTATCTTAGCTTCTATGCAGATGGAGAATTCTACTTGTTTTAACTTAATTGATTGTCATTACATTTTCCTTTATTAACGCTGCAGTGACTTGTTCGATACTTATTGTCATTTGTGCCGAAACTTAGCCAAGTCAACTTGGCTCCAAAATACCTCCTAACGACTCTTACCAACATCCCCCATAAGACTTGGTAAGAACTTAGGATAACTTAGACATAACCTTTACGTAGAGTAAATCAACATACATACCTCTTAACTTCTAAGAGTAGAAGGAATCATGAAATAGTACTACATGTATATTCAATACATAGAATCATGTCAAAAGAAAGAAGAGGTTCACATAACTCGCGACGATTATCGACAATTAGCAAAATGATCCAAAGTACTATACCCTTGCTAGCCTTTTCCACCCTTTAAGTAGATTACGCTACTCGTAGTACTTCCACCTATAATAACCACAACACATCTATCAACTTCTAGTTCTCTTCGTAGAATATTCTAAGTACAAGGTCACTAAATTCTACGGAAAATCGGGCAGCACTTCCTTTGTTTCTACATACTTTGCCACCTTTTTCAAGGACGAATTCAATAACCAAATGCCACATTTAAGGCTCAATCAATTCAGCAAATACAAAGTGGATTACACGCCCTACAATACGTGTAAAATTCTGCCCCACAATATACAAGACAATCCAATAATTTCCATGTCATTCTCGGCTAATAGGTGCAACAACATAAAGTCTTCCAATTCTTTTCCAATCCAAGTTCTTGGGTCAAACATGTTATTTAGTCATAAACAACTTCAACAACTACAATTTCCTTCTTTATATAACATGTGACAACTTATACTAATACTCAAATCGAATTGTAATCTTAAGGGCTAAACATGCTAGTTTTCGGGTTAGAGTTCCAATATCCATAACACTTATCAACTTCATAATAAAAACACCTCATGCTTGCTAATATCCATAGCTACAACAATAAGTAATCTTAATTACTAAAACGACAAGAATTACACCTTTTCAAGCCCTTAATCTTCCCAAGATTCAAACTTGCTCCTTTTCTTATGTTCCAACCCGCTCCAAGCACTTCTTAGAAGCCTATGAAGAACTCATCTTCAAGTTCCAACTTCAAAGTTGAAGAACTCCTTAAGTTTCCGCCTTGCGACTAATACGAAAACGCCACTTTTCAGGGATATTTCTATTGAGATAACCTTACAATACTCTTAGGGACCTTGGGTTTAAGTCTTGTGAATTATCATCCACAATTGCAAAATTTTGTCTTAAAAAAAAAGCCTAAAGCCGAGAGCCCCCTCACTTGTTCTTCAATATTTTCTTGAAATATGACTAAGTTTGGAACTAGTCGTGCTACTAGTATGTATTTATAACACTATGGAGGGTCAAGACTTAAACAAATGGGTGGCTAAGATGAAAAGCACTTGGATCATACACAAGTGGCAAGTTGACTTTGGTCAATAATATCATGCTAGCAAGACTAATCTTCTCCAATGGTCAATGACCATTTTAACCTTGAAAATTTTGTCCAACACCATGTGGGGGGGGGGGTGCCACGTGTCTCCCTCCAATTCATCCATAAAATTCTGTAACCCTCGTGGGCCCCACAAAACGTAAAATTCCTCGGGTGGGCCCCACGTGACCAAATCCGTACAAATAAATTTCCATAATGATAAAACATTCCATAATCCTCAATTAATGCATTTTGAGAATCTAATTCTCACCAACGAACATTTTTCCTTTCCGACGTTCGGAAGATTTTCCGTCGGAAAAATAATTCTTCCTTTCGCACCCTTTTCAAGTCTTGATTTCCTTACGTACATTCTCTTAACCATGTCCTGGAGTTACGGGGTATAAAATTTACATACTTGGTACATATTGTGTAATCGACCCTTCCTGGCTGCGTTACGCCGCAGGTGGTAAGAGTGATGGATCCTCATTCTTAGGATCTTGCTCAGGTGTCAGGAGCTCCAGTTCTCCGGATGCTTGACTTTTGGTACGGTTCTCCCTGGTGTTGTAGATGTTTTGTACATTCAGGGGTATGACGGGGCCCTGTCCCGTCATAGTGTTTACTCATTCTTAGAGGCCTGTAGTCATGTCATAACTTGGGTTGTTAAGGATGTAACTGCTCAGCTTTGTTATATTTAGAGGTAGCCATTTTGGGTTAGCCTGCTTATATTCTATATGGGTTCTTATTGTAAGTTTATTTTCCGCTGGTTTTCTCTGATGTCGTATCACAAGGGTGCCCGGGGAAAGACACCAGTCACGGGTCCGTGGTCGGGTCGTGACAAAAGTGGTATCAGAGCAGTTAATCCTCGGAAAGGGTCTATAGGCCGTATCTAGTAGAGTCTTGATTATCGGTGTGTTGTGCACCACATCTATAATCAGGAGGCTACAGGATATTTAGGATTGGTTTCCATTCTTTCACTCTAAGATCGTACAATAAAGCTGTGTTAAAGGTTGAACTTCCTCTGACATATTTTTATGTATCAGTTATGCCTCCACGCAAGGCAACCGCGGCCCGAATGGGCAAGGCGTGAGGAGGCGCTAGTAGGACACAGAGGGTCACGAGGGCACAGGCCTAGTCTGTACCTGAGATGATGTTCCGGACGGCGAGTTCCACGACGTCGCCACCCCTAGCAGAGTCCGGGGCAGCAGCAGCGGCTACTGAGACCGCTATACCTGAGCCTCCAGTTACACAACCTGGAGCAGAGGAGATGGGTTACAAGGAGATGGCCCAGTTATTAGCCAGGATCGTGGCTAGGCAGGAGGACAGATGGGAGGCAGCAGTTCCGGTTGTGCTCGTAGTCCACCCCAGATCTGATAGTTTGAGACTGCCGGACTTTTTGAGTTGCAGCCCACCAGAGTTCTATGGGTAGAGGCCTGAGGATGATCCTCAGGAGTTTATCCGACAGTTACAGCGGATCATGAGAGTGATCAGGGCTTTGGAGACAGAGTCGGTATTATTGGGTTCACATCGGTGCGGATCTGCGGTTGGTCGGTATGATTCATGGGAACTATCCCGGGGGGAGCATGCGCTTACAGCTGTTTGGGACGAGTTCTCAGAGGAATTCCTTAGCCATTTCTTGCCTCCGCAGATGAGGAGAGCTCGGGCCGATAGATTTTTCACACTGAGACAGAGTGGGCGGGGTAAGTACGAAGGCATAATAATACACATGAACACCAGGTCCCACCTGTGTCATAATAAAACCGTACGGGGTAAGTACGAAGGCATAGCCGACTACTAAGACCCACAGTACCAACAAGGTCATAAACTGTATCATGAGATCTGTCTAGACCGCCACATGATCGGCCGCCACTCGCCGCGATATCTAATGCGCGCGTCTAGTCCCGAACTTCCCGCACTCCGCATAGGCCACTCACATAGCCCGCATGAGGTATTCCCGCGATCGAGGGTAGCTACTCCGGCATCGTCCCGACTCGCGATCCGCATGGCCACATAGACCGCATGACCACAAAGGCCGCACACTAACACGAACTCTCGTAGCTCGCATAGGTCCCTGACCCGCATGAGGTATTCTCGAATCATGGTCCCGGACCTCCCGAGTCTACCCCGTCGGAGGCGACTTAACCCCGTATCATGTCAAGAGGTGAGTGATATAATACTAACATAACAGCTTATCGTTAAACAACATAAGCACAACAAGGGAACCCCCTTTACATAAACATCACAAGATACTAACACACGTAGCATCCTAACATGTTTACTTATCAAATCAACGAGAAAGTATTACAAGGCTATCACAAACCAACACAATCAAGTTATTCACACAAGGTACTTTCTACTTTATGTTAACAAGTTCGGGTTTTTATCCCCAAAGTACTTCATATATTAACTCTTTAAAAGATCCGTTTCTTTCACAAAAGTCACACAATACCCGTAGTATAAAAATAGAGTGACTATCTTTTTAAGTAGACCAAAACACTTCCCTTTGTAAAATCAAGTAACAACATTATTTTCCAAACGTTCAAGTTTGCCTAATTTCAAATGCTCAAGTTTCTCATTTTCGAAAGGTTTCGTAGTTCATAGTTTTAATCACTTAATAACATAATTCTCCTTTAAAACAATTTGAGAAACATATGCCTTATGTGTGAGTAGGTTATTCTTGTTTATAACAATCTTATTAAAGCAGCCATGATCTAGGAAATGTAATATTATTTTGTCTCATCTTATCTTCTATGCAGATGGAGGTTTCTACTGGTTTTAATAATACTTTATTAGTCAATACATTTCCCTTTATTAGCGCTGCTGTGGTTTGTTCGATACTTATTCTCATTTCCGAAATCAGTAAAACATTATTCCTTTTACAAACCAAGTACTCATTACTCACGAATGAGGTTTCACACTTTCTAACAAAATTCATATTAAATCAATTAAGTCAAGTCTCTTATCTTATAAGATCAAGTCTCTTAACATCTAAAATCAATAAACCATTCTTTTTATCTCTCTTAAGTCGTTATACCTAACTTCCCATAAAGCTAGTATAACTCTTAAGCTTTTAAAACCAAGTATTACTCTTCTTTCAAAAAGGTTTCTTAATTCTTTTGAAATACTTCAAGATTATTATATTTAAACTCAAGTCAAAAGACATCGGAGTAAAACCACGTTTAGTTAACACACGTACGTCTACCGTACTATATATATATTCTTTTAAAATATCATGCTCAAGAGGATAGGAAGAATCACATACCTCGCGACGATTATCGACTATTAGCAAACGCCCACGGCTTATAACCCGCTAGCCTTGTTCACCTTCAAGTAGAACATGCTACTTGCGTAACTTTCAACCTATAAAAGCCATATCGTCTATCAACGTCTAGACTACTCTGTAGAATATTCTAAGCGAGAGGTTCTCTATTTTACGGAAAATCGGGCAGCACTTCCCTACAGTTAAACTACACAAGTCTCATAAATACACCCTATGTAAATCATCAATCTTCTACTTTAATATTCTTACGATGTGATTTGATTCAAGTCTTTTACGTAATATCCTTCTATTACAGTTCAAATCTCTTCTATGAATCTTGTATTCATTTCTATACTACAACGAGATGTAATTTCCAATTACAATATAAGGACAAGAGTATTTACCTCGATAAGCCCAAAATTATCCAAGATTTAATGTCGATCACGAGCAACGTTTAGCTCCTACTCCGGTTCTCCAACCCGCTCCAAACAACCCTTAGAAGTTCTACGCAACTTCTTCTTAATACTTCAACCAAGCGTGAAGATTTTCCTTAGGGTTTCGTTTGTGACTGAAGGGAAGTATAATAGTATTTCTGGGCTTTTAGTATAGGGGTAACCTTGGAATACTACAAGGTATTTGGGCCAAGGTATTTTGGAATAGTAACAATACTTGGAGAATACTTTCCTACCAAGGGGGGGGGTGTATTTACGAGACAACACTCAAGAGAGGGGGGGTACTCTCGGCCGAGGCTCACAAAGGGGGAGGGGGAGGCTTTGGACGAAAACCTTACAAAGGGGGAGAGGGGGATTTCAAGACTTAGAAACTATTTTGTGGATGAAGAAGTCTTCAACAAAGGGGGGGTATTTATAGGCCAACCAATGGCCAAGATCAAGACAAATGGTGGGCAAGTGTAGGGTCAAGATTTGGACAAGTGTTTGTGGGTCCCTCTTGCTCATCAACTACACAAAATATCTACAAATATCCTACCAACCCCTTGACCAAAGTCCTAGCACAAAAAACGTGCCAAGACCCCTTTAGCTTTGCCGTCCACTTGAGGGCCAAGTGTCGCCTTATCGTTGGTCCAAAATATTTCATCTCTCGGAAAAATCCGCAAAAATAATAAATGACATAGCCGTAATTTTCCCTTCGCAAAGTTTGGAAAACGTTTCATCGGAAAACGATTCTTTTCGGGGGTTGTGCACAAAATTTTGACCCTTGCCTACTTAAGGCTTAAACTTTTATACGTACACTCTCATGTACATACTCTGGAAATACGGGGTATAACATTCTCCCCTCCTTAGAAACATTCGTCCTGAATGTTCCTTCTAAGTCTCAAAACATACATGCGCCAGTATAGTCTTCACTGCTATACTTACGAAAACAATCATGCCACACCTGGCCACAATACAACACGCGCAAATACTTACATCCAAGTCCACGAGGAATCACCTCCATCACTACAAAAGCTCCCACTCGAGGTCTAAAATATACTCCCTTCGCACCTTCACTTTACAAAAGAAATGATCACATCTATGTTCGTAACACATGCTCGCTTCTTCCCCTACTCGTCGTACCCTTCTCGTACATTTGAACTCTTTCTCATAACTTACCACATTTCTGCTACTGCTTCTGTTTCCAAAATCTCTGGGTTACTACCTCCAACTTGATCATCATTCATCGAACAACTGGATGGATCTCCGATACTTTTCCGAACATAACAACATGAAAGACGGACGTCGCCTCCTACTTCGGACGGCAATGCTAACTTATAGGCAACCTGGCCTATTCTACAAACAATCTGAAAATGCCCAAAAGTACCTCGGGCTAAGTTTCCTCTGTTTTCCAAAACTCGTCACACCCTTTCCGGGGTGGTACCTTCAAGAAGACCCACCGTCAACCTGAACTCCAAGCGTCGTCGCCGATTATCCGCACGACTTCTGTTGACTCTGAGCTGCCGATAACATCTCCTGGATAGGCTTCACCCTATCCACATCCTCAAAACAAGAATGAACCAGCTATCTGAACCTTGCCAACATCGAACCAATCGACCGGCAACTTATACTTCCGCCCCTACAAGGCGTCATAAGGCGATATCCGAATACTGATATGGTAGCTATTAAACACTCCCTCAACAGGAGACAAAAATCCTCACGGCTATCCTCAAATCCAAACACCGCCCGAGGGTGAATGCGACATCGAGACTCACTGAGTTCCTAACCCCGCTGGTAAAACTTCCAAAACGAAATATCCGTAACTGGCTCCATCTGTCATTATAAGGTGAAAGTAGGCACCTCGTGCAACCTTACAACCTTCCTGATATAATATCTCGCATAACCCTTTGCCGAGTAAACGGTCCTAACTGAAAGACAAGATGGTGACCTCATCGCCCGACCATCGGTCGAACGCATCCACGAACTCAGTCTGTTAACTAAACTGGGCCTAACGCCTCGTGACTCACCACCGGCCGACCACCTCGAATCGACCCACCATATTACGGGCCGCGGTTGACCCGCAATCGATCCATGAACCCGACCCGCTATCGCAAGAAAACTCTTGTTCCCGATCCGAACAATCTCACAATCAAGTCACGAAAACCTAGTGGTCTTCTTAGCTCAACTACCCTCTTTCATTTCATACCACTCAGGGACTTATCACACAAACATATCTCACGTGTACTATGCACTCCGATAATGGTCAAACATAAATGTAATCTTTTACTCAAGATGGCCTTGCCTCTAAGGTCTCCACGTATAAAACTCTAAGGCTCACACTTTCCTTATCCCCAATCTTACCCTTTTAACTAACCATGATTTCTACTCATAATTAACACCATGCTGTCTGAACACAACACTTATGATATACCCATCTTATCACACATACTAATCTCTAGAGGGTTAAAGATATACATGTATCTACCGCTTCACTCCTCCGCTGTTCTAATCAAACTCGCTCTGGGCGCCTAGCATAACCGGTTGTCGAAGAAGTACGACACTCACGACGACACTTACCATAACGCCACACCGAGGTGGGGTGGCCTCCAAGCTAACACCCTTCCTCTCCGAGCCATCAATCCGGTGGCTAGAACTACGTATATTTGTGAACGAAGCCACGGAGTTCGACTAACTCCGCATACCCGAACGTCACGAACCCCGCGAGGACCAGTCTGCCCTGGCGGAGGTGCATATCCAGTCTGCTGCTGAGGCGATTTGCCTTGAAAGTTACCAAAGAACCCTGCCGATCTGGCCCTCTTTTGCTGATCTTGGTTAATCCGTCGATCTCTACGTTCCTCTGTGTGCTGCGCATAAGCCTGTACGCGGGCAATATCCATGCCTGACTGAAGAGCTACTCTTGCACAACCCTCTCTTAGATAGTCATCAAGACCCGTGAAAAATCGATACATAATATACTCTATGGTTGCTAACTCCCTAGCTAGTAACAGGTCCATTCCTTCGTAATCCATATTCTTTGTTCCCAGTCGTGGAACTGAAGGCTCATATATCATGGCCGCAGCTGGAATCTGCCATTGTGCTAAACTCACTGGTCTTTGGCGGCGTCGCAGAACTCCCGAATGAAGCACCACCCCAGGTGATGATTGGGCGTGCCTCGTAACCCTCTCAGATTTACTCACGGCTCCTCGCTTTGCCCTTCGGGCGGGTTGCCTTACGCGAGGCATAAGCGTAAGGGAAGGAATTACGTTAGGGGTCCAACTTATAACACGCCTTCTAAGGCACGATCTCGAGTGAGAAGAATGGAAACCAATCCTAAATATCCTATAGCCTCCGATTATTGGTGTGGTGCACAACACACCGATAATCAAGACTCTACTAGATACGATGCAGACACTTTCCGAGGATTAACTGCTCTGATACCACTTTTGTCACGACCTGAACCCGGGCCCGTGACTGGTGCCTTACCCCGGGCACCCTAGTGATACAACATCAGAGTAATCAGCGGAACATAAAACAAGACATGAAATAATATGAAGTGTAAAACAGCTTTCTGAGGAAAGTTGACTTTCGGCATATATATATATAAACATGAATCCGAACAGTTACATCCCTTTTACAAACTCGCCACAACGATTACTGCACCTCTAAGAATGATGTAACAACAATGGCGGGACAGGGCCCCGCCATACCCCTGAATGTAAGTACCTACAACGACAGGGGACTATACCACTGATAAGCCTCCGAAGAAACGGAGCTTCCCAAAACGCTGAACTGTGATCCTAAGAGCGAGGATCGACGACTGGTGTACCTCTACCTGTGGCATGAACGCAGCCCGAAGAGGTCGATAACAGTACCAAGTATGTGAAATGAAAATATCAGAAATGAAATCATAGTAGTCTATATAAAGCGTAAATATATGATAACCAAACTACAATTCACAATAAATAAGCAGTCATGTCAAGTCAGGGACTCACGCCCTCAAAGTCATCACTCAAATATAACTATGGGTCTCACGCCCACAATATCAATCATGCCCGTGGAATACCTTCCTCACTGCCGACAGTCTATGATATAAAAGCACCAAGGAATACACATGAACACCAGGTCCCACCTGTGTCATAATAAAACCGTACGGGGTAAGTACGAAGGCATAGCCGACTACTAAGACCCACAGTACCAACAAGGTCATAAACTGTATCATGAGATCTGTCTAGACCGCCACATGATCGAAGCTGGCCACTCACCCGCAGTATCTAATGTGCGCATCTAGTCCTGGAACTTCCCGCAGCTCTGCATAGGCCACTCACATAGGCCCGCATGAGGTATTCCCCGCATCGATGGTAGCTACTCCCCGGCATCGTCCTGGACTCGCAGTCCGCATGGCCACATATACCGCATGACCACAAAGGCCGCACACTAACCTGGAACTCTCGTAGCTCCGCATAGGTCCCCTGGACCAGCATGAGGTATTCTCGAATCATGGTCCCAGACCGCTTGAGTCTACCCCGCATCGGAGGGCAGCTTAACCCCTGGTATCATGTCAAGAGGTGAGTGATATAATACTAACATAACAGCTTATCGTTAAACAACATAAGCACAACAAGGGAACCCTCTTTACATAAACATCACAAGATACTAACACACGTAACATCCTAACATGTTTACTTATCAAATCAACGAGAAAGTATTACAAGGCTATCACAAACCAACACAATCAAGTTATTCACACAAGGTACTTTCTACTTTATGTTAACAAGTTCGGGTTTCTATCCCCAAAGTACTTCATACATTAACTCTTTAAAAGATCCGTTTCTTTCACAAAAGTCACACAATACCCGTAGTATAAAAATAGAGTGACTATCTTTTTAAGTAGACCAAAACACTTCCCTTTGTAAAATCAAGTAACAACATTATTTTCCAAACGTTCAAGTTTGCCTAATTTCAAATGCTCAAGTTTCTCATTTTCGAAAGGTTTCGTAGTTCATAGTTTTAATCACTTAATAACATAATTCTCCTTTAAAACAATTTGAGAAACATATGCCTTATGTGTGAGTAGGTTATTCTTGTTTATAACAATCTTATTAAAGCAGCCATGATCTAGGAAATGTAATATCATTTTGTCTCATCTTAGCTTCTATGCATATGGAGGTTTCTACTGGTTTTAATAATACTTTATTAGTCAATACATTTCCACTTTATTAGCTACTTGTGGTTTGTTCGATACTTATTCTCATTTCAAATCAAGAAACATTATTCCTTTTACAAACCAAGTACTCATTACTCACGAATGAGGTTTCACACTTTCTAACAAAATTCATATTAAATCAATTAAGTCAAGTCTCTTATCTTTTAAGATCAAGTCTCTTAACTTCTAAAATCAATAAACCATTCTTTTTATCTCTCTTAAGTCGTTATACCTAACTTCCCATAAAGCTAGTATAACTCTTAAGCTTTTAAAACCAAGTATTACTCTTCTTTCAAAAAGGTTTCTTAATTCTTTTGAAATACTTTCAAGATTCTTATATTTAAACTCAAGTCAAAAGACATCGGAGTAAAACCACGTTTAGTTAACACACGTACGTCTACCGTACTATATATATATATTCTTTTAAAATATCATGCTCAAGAGGATATGAAGAATCACATACCTCGCGACGATTATCGACTATTAGCAAAACGCTCCACGGCTATAACCCGGCTAGCCTTGTCCACCTTTCAAGTAGAACATGCTACTTGCAGAACTTTCAACCTATAAAGGCCATATACGTCTATCAACGTCTAGACTACTCTGTAGAATATTCTAAGCAGTAGGTTCTCTATTTTACGGAAAATCGGGCAGCACTTCCCTACCCGTTAAACTACACAAGTCTACTGTAAATACAGTCCTATGTAAGTACAGTTCAATCTTCTACTTTAATATTCTTCTGATGTGATTTCAGTTCAAGTCTTTTCTGTAATATCCTTCTATTACAGTTCAAATCTCTTCTATGAATCTTGTATTCATTTCTATACTACAACAGTATGTAATTTCCAATTACAATATAAGGACAAGAGTATTTACCTCGATAAGCCCAAAATTATCCAAGATTTAATGTCGATCCTGAGCAACGTTTAGCTCCTACTCCGGGTTCTCCAACCCGCTCCAAACAACCCTTAGAAGTTCTACGCAACTTCTTCTTAATACTTCAACCAACTGTGAAGATTTTCCTTAGGGTTTCGTTTGTGACTGAAGGGAAGTATAATAGTATTTCTGGGCTTTTAGTATAGGGGTAACCTTGGAATACTACAAGGTATTTGGGCCAAGGTATTTTGGAATAGTAACAATACTTGGAGAATACTTTTCTACCAAGTGGGGGGTGTATTTACGAGACAACACTCAAGAGAGGGGGGGTACTCTCGGCCGAGGCTCACAAAGGGGGAGGGGGAGGCTTTGGACGAAAACCTTACAAAGGGGGAGAGGGGGATTTCAAGACTTAGAAACTATTTTGTGGATGAAGAAGTCTTCAACAAAGGGGGGGTATTTATAGGCCAACCAATGGCCAAGATCAAGACAAGTGGTGGGCAAGTGTAGGGTCAAGATTTGGACAAGTGTTTGTGGGTCCCACTTGCGCATCAACTACACAAAATATCTACAAATATCCTTCCAACCCCTTGACCAAAGTCCTAGCACAAAAAATGTGCCAAGACCCCTTTAGCTTTGTCGTCCACTTTAGGGCCAAGTGTCGCCCTCTCGTTGGTCCAAAATATTTCATCTCTCGGAAAAATCTGCAAAAATAATAAATGACATAGCCGTAATTTTCCCTTCGCAAAGTTTGGAAAACGTTTCGTCGGAAAACGATTCTTTTCGGGGGTTGTGCACAAAATTTCGACCCTTGCCTACTTAAGGCTTAAACTTTTATACGTACGCCCTCATGTACATACTCTGGAAATACGGGGTATAACAGTGTCGTGTTCCTCCAGGAGCTTGTTACTCTTGTGGCCAGCAGGGCCATTTGAGGAGAGATTGTCCGACCAGAGGCGGCGGGAATGTTATGGCTCAACCGACAGGGTCAGTGGCTGGATCTTCGTCTTCGGTGGTGATGCGCCCCGGAGGGCAGGGTGTTCACGGACCAGAAGGTCGCGGCAGGGGTCGTGGTAGGGGTCCTAGTTCCATCGGTCCTCAGAACCGCATCTATGCTATGTCCAGCCGTCAGGACCAGGAGGCGTCACCAGATGTCGTCACAGGTACATTATTGATTGCATGTTGTGATGTATATGCTTTGATAGATCCAGGTTCTACCTTGTCCTATATATCTCCTCATATTGCTGGTAGAATAGGGATAGAGCCCGAGTCCATAAAACCTTTTGAGGTTGCTACACCAGTAGGTGATTCGGTGGTAGCTGAGCGAGTATATAAGGCTTGCCCAGTGACTAAAGACAGTCGTCATACTCTAGCCGACTTGATAGAGTTGGATATGACGGACTTTGATGTAATTATGGGTATGGATTGTCTAGCGTCTTGCTATGCTAATGTGGACTGTAGAGAGAGATTAGTTCGGTTCCAGTTTCCTGGTGAGCCGGTTATAGAGTGGAAGGGGAATACTGCGTCGCCGAGGGGTAGGTTTATTTCTTACCTCAAGGCTAGGAAGATGGTGCGGAAGGGGTATATCTACCATATGGTTCGGGTATTCGACATCGAGGTGAGATACCGACCTTGATCGATTCCGGTCGTTAGAGAGTTTTCAGACGTATTCCCAGACGAGCTTCCGGGTATCCCTCCTGAGAGGGAGATTGAGTTTTGCATTGATTTGGCGCCAGACACTCGACCGATATCTATTCCGCCATACAAGATGGCACCTGCCGAATTGAGGGAATTGAAGGACCAGCTGAAAGATTTGCTGTGTTACACCCCGTAGTTCCAGAGTATGTTTACGAGGACGTACGTACGAGAATACAACATTAAAATAGGAAAGGAAGTAAGATGTGATTTTTTTCGACGGAAAAGTTTCCGGATCTTGTGAAGGAAAAAGGCTCGTTAATGGGAATTGGATTCCCAGATTTGGTATTTGGACTTCTGGGATTAATTTAGAACTATGGAATTTTATTTTCCGGAATTGGTCACGTGGGGCCCACGGGAGGAATTTACGGTTTGTGAGGCCCACTTTATTTTCGGATTTGTGGCATTACGGATATTTTTTTCGGAAGATGAAATATTTTGGACCAATAGGTGGGCAACATGTGTCACCCCTAGGTGGCACATGTTGGACGAATTGATGTACATGTTCTACACATTTTTGGCATTTTAAAGACCAAAAACATTTGGTCAAAGTCTTGAAGATATTTTGTGTAGTAGATAGATAAGTGGGACCCACACACACATGGCCCATTATTGACCACACACTTGCTTTAATCCTAGCCCTTGATTTCTCTATAAATACCCCTTAAGCTTGCAAAACTTATTCATCCAACACTTAGAGATTTACAAGACTTGAAAAATCCTCCCTCCCTTCCCTTGAGTGTCTCGGCAATTGGCATCCCCCTTGACCAAAAGTTGTCCAAAAATCCTTAAACTTTTAAGTGTTCTTCCTTAAGGTGTTAGGAAGATTGTGAACCAAGTGTTGGAAAATATTTCACACCCCTAGCCTAAATACACCCCCTTGGCCGAAAGTTGGTAGTGTTGGAACCTAAGTGTTCTTCACTTTTTTGGGTTGGATCTTGAAGAGGAGTTGGTTAGAAACTTCTAAGGGTCGCTTGGAGTGGGTTGGAGCGTAAGGATTTGGAGCTAAACGTTGCTCAGGATCGACTTATAATCTTGAATAATTTTGGGCTTATCGAGGTAATGATCTTTGTCTCCCCTATTGTAATTGGATATTACATGTTGTAGTAGGTTAGAATTGAGTATAAGATTTATTGGAAAGATGATTATAAAGAATTGGACTATATTTACAGTAGACTTGTAGTATTTTTTTGTGGGGCAATATTGTACACGTCCGGTTAGACGTAACCCCCTTGGAGTTGTTGGCTTGGTAGCAGGCCTTGATAGAGGAGGAGATTTATGTGGTTGCGGGGGGGGAGGTGCTGCCGAATCTTTCGTAGAATAAGGAATCTTGTATCTAGAATTTTTCTACGAAGAGATCTAGAGGTTGATAGACGTTTTGTGGCCTTTATAGGTTGAAGTACTACGAGTAGCGTATTCTACTTGAAGGGTGGAAAAGGCGAGCAAGGTTAGAGTACTTTGGAGCGTTTTGCTAATTGTCGATAATCGTCGCGAGGTATGTGAACCTCTTCCTATCCTTTCTAGCATGATAGTTGTGAAATATATATAGTGCGGTAGACGCACGTGTGCTTAAAGGAATTTGATTTTCCTTTTGTGTCCTTGACTTGATTCCAAAGTTAAGTGACTTGTTATGATATATTAAGGACTTAAATTATGTTAAAAAGTTGTAAAACCTCACTCATGAGTAATGGGTGTGTGGTCGTTTAAAGAATAAAGTTATCTTGATTTAGAAAATGAGAATAGTTGTCCTTGGTTGGTTTAAAACATAAAGTGTTATAATAGCTTTATGAGAAGTTATTTATAACGACTTTATGAAAACAAAAGAATGGTTTTATCATTAGATTTAAAATGATAACTTGACATTTTAAAAGTTGGAGGTTGGTTTCCTTACAAGATATGATTTAAAGATTAAGAGACTGATTTTTGAAAGTAAAGGGACTTGACTTATAAACAACTTGATTTCGGGAAATGAGAAGTAACTTGATTTAAGGGTATAGGTTACTTGTTTTTAAAAGAGTAAGACATTTGGTTTAAAAAGTATATTGCTACTTAACTTTAAAAAGGAAAAAGTGTCTTTGTTTTAAAAGAAGGTATGGAAATTGTTTTGGTTTACTTAAATGATAGTTACTCTATTTTTGATACTACGAGTATCGTGTGACTTTTGTGTGAGTAACTTGACTATGTTGGCTTGTGATAGCCTTGTAATACTTTCTTGTTGGTTTGATAAGTAAACATGTTATGACGCTACGTGTGTTAGTGTCTTATGACGTTTGTGTAAGGGGGTTTTCTTGTTGTGCTTATGTTGTTTAACAATAAGCCCGTTGTACTGCTATTATATCACATACCCCCCTGACTTGTTATGATGCCGAGGACTTGCCACCATCGATGCGAGGAATACCTCATGCGGGTCCGTGTGACCTATGCGGAGCTGCGGGAGTTCCAGGATTGATCACTCCGGGTGTGTTACGCCGATGCGAGGGATACCTCATGCGGTCCATAGGACTATACAGACTTCGGGGGTCCAGGATGATGCCGCGGGTTAGCTACCCCCGATGCGAGGAATACCTCATGCGGACCTAGGTGGTCTATGCGGATCGCGGAGTTCGAGGATTAGGCTCGCATAATGATACTATGGGCGATTGCCTTGCTTCGATCATTAGCGCCTAGAAAAGACGATTCACGTTATATCTATTTTGCTCTTGTTTATGTTGGCACTATATGCGTTGAATTGATTGTATTTGTACTTGGTTTTAAAATGTTATGATTTTATTTGATTTTACGATTTCACATACTTGGTACTGTTATGCGACCTCTTCGGGGCTGCGTTCATGCCGCAGGTAGAGGTACACCAGTTGTTGATCCTCGCTCATGGGATCACAGTTCAGCGTTTTGGGAAGCTCCGTTTCTCCGGAGGCTTATCTTTGGTATAGTCCCCTGTCGTTGTATGTGCTTACATTCAGGGGTATGGCGGGGCCCTGTCCCGTCGTTGTTGTTATAACATTCTTAGAGGTCGGTAGTACTGTTGTGGGCAGGGTTTGTGAAATGGATGTAACTATTCAAGTTTTTATTTATTTATACAGAAAGGTGACCGTTTGGGTTAGCCTATTTTTTTCGCATTGTATATCTTGTTTCTTGTGTAGGTTTTTATTTCCGATGATTTTCTCTGATGTTGTATCACTAGGGTGCCCGGGGTAAGACACCAGTCATGGGCCCGGGGTCGGGTCGTGACAAAAGTGGTATCAGAGCCAGTTTATCCTCGGGAAGTGTCTACAGACCGTATCTAGTAGAGTCTTGATTATCGGTGTGTTGTGCACCACACCAATAATCAGGAGGCTGCGGGATATTTAGGATTGGTTTCCATTCTTCTCACTCTGAGATCGTGCCCTGGAGCTATGTTATAAGTTGGACTCCCTCTGACGTATTCTTTTCACCCGTTATGCCTCTACGCAAGGCAACAAGAGCCCAGGAGGGCAAGGCAGCAGAGGGAGCTGCGAGTAGAGCACAGAGGGTTACTGCGGCACGCCCATCATTATCCGAGAGATGTTGCTTCATTCGGGGAGTTTTGCGATGCCGCTAGCACCAGGAGAGTTTAGAGCAGTACCAGTAGCTACAGAGACCACGATACCTGAGCCTCTAGTCCCACGGCCAGGAGCCAAGGATATGAGTTACAAGGAGATGGCCCCGTTACTAGCTAGTCCGTGGCCGGAATGAGGACGACGGAGCCGTGGTTCCGCAGCGATCGAGTTCACCCTAGATCCGATAGTTTTGAGACTTCGGGACTTCTTGAGTTGCAGACCACCCGAGTTCTATGGATTGAGAACTGAGGAAGATCCTCAGGAGTTTATTCGACAGTTGCAGCGGATCATGAAAGTGATCAAGACCTTAGAGGCATTTCCTACACACTTCTTGCCCTCGCAGATGAGGAGAGCTCGGGCAGTTAGATTTTTTATGTTGAGGCAGAACGGGCGGACGGTTCGGGAATTCAGTATCGAGTTTGACTCATTGGCTCGTTATGTCCCCGCTTTAGTGGCAGACTTGGAGGATAGAGTGCACCGATATGTCACAGGACTTGACGATTATCTAGTAGAGAGTTGTACAGGAGTAGCTCTTCAGCCGGGCATGGACGTTGCCCGCATACAGGCTTATGCGCAGCAGACTGAGGAACGTAGGGATCGACGGATTAACCAAGATCAGCAGAAGAGGGCCAGAACAGCAGGGTCCTTTGGTAACTTTCGAGGCGGACCTTCTCAGCAGATCGGTTTTGCGCCCGCCAAGACTGAGTGGTCCTCGCTGACGTCGGGGCGTTCGGTATTTAGGAGTTGATCAGAACTCCAGGGTTTCTGATTCACAGATTTACATAGGTTCTAGCCAGCCAAATTCAGTTTTCCCTCAGTGTTCACTATATGGTAGACGTCATCCCGGGAAATGTCGTCTTTTTACTAATGCTTGTTTTACCAGTGGCCATCAGGGCCATGTGAGGAGAGAATGTCCTAGTAGGAGGGATACAGGTGGGATGACTTAGCCTACCAGGTCAGTTGTGGATTCAGTGGTTCGGAGAGGAAGGGGTGTTAGCCAGAGGAGGCCACCCCCACCCCGGTATGGCCGTTGTCGTAGGTGTTCTTATGGGGAATGTCGTACTACTTAGATAGCTTGTTAGGCTTGCGGCCATTTTGCGAGAAATTGTCCGACCAGAGGTGGCGCGGATGTTACGACTCGACGCCGGGATCGATGGTGGTTCATCACCTACGTAGTTATCGCCCACAGAGTAGGATTTGATTAGAGCAAAGGGAAAGTGAGGCGATGAGTTACAGGATATCTTGACTTAAGAGACTTGTTTAGGTCGTTATGGTAGATACATGTGGAGTGCTATGTTCGGTTAGCATGGTGTAAGTTGTGATTAGAAAACATGGGTAGTTGAAAAGGGTAAGTCTGGGGACGAGAAAATGGTGAGCCTTAGAATTTATAACAGTTGGGACCTTGGATGCAAGGCCGTCTTGAGTGGATGATTTTACTGTTGGTCTTTGTCGAAATACTTGGTATGCGTGAAATATATGGTGGGATAATTCCATGGGTAGTGTGAGATGGAAGTGGTAGCTTTCATGACTTGAATAGTGAGATTGTTCCGGACCAGGAACGAGAGTTTAGTACGAAGTGGGTCGGGTTGAGGCCATATCGCGAGTCAACCCGAAGCCCGGAATGTGGTGGGGTCAGTTTGAGGTGGTCCCGCTAGATGATAGGGTCATGAGGATGTTAGGCCCAAGTTTAGGTAACCATCGTACAAGTTTGTGGATGCGTTCGACCAGTAGTAGGGCCGATGGGGTCAGCCCATCTTGTCTTTTAGTCGATCGCATTTACTCGGCGAGGTTATGCGAGATGTTGTATATCGGGAAGGTTGTAAGGCGCACGGGTTCCTACTTTTATTTTATGACGATGGAGCCCAGTTTATGGCTATTTCTTTTTTGGGAGGTTTTACCAGGCGGGGTTAGGAACTCAGGTGAGTCTCAGTATTGCATTCACCCTCAGGCCGACGGACGAACATCTCGTTTTATCCAGACATTTGAGGATAGGTTACGGGCCGGTGTTTTGATTTCAGGGGTAGCTGTGAGGATTATTTGCCTCTTGTTGAGTGAGTATTATGCTAGCTACCATTTCAGTATTCGGATGGTGCCTTATGAAGCCTTGTATGGGCGGAAGTGTAGGTTGCCGGTCGATTGGTTCGATGTTGGCAAGGTTCAGATAGTTGGTCCCTACTTGTTTCAGCAGGATGTGGATAAGGTGAAGCTTATCCAGAAGAAGTTATTAGCAGCTCAGAGTCAACAGAAGTCGTGTGGATAATCGGCGTCGACACTTGGAGTTCAGGTTGACGGTGGGTCTTCTTGAAGGTACCACCCCGGAAGGGTGTGACGAGATTTGGAAAGCAGGGGAAACTTAGCCCGAGGTACTTTAGGCCTTTTCAGATCATTGTAGAATAGGCCAGGTTGCCTATAAGTTAGCACTGTCGTCCGACTTAGGAGGCAGTACGTTCGGTATTCCATGTTGCTATGTTTCGAAAGAGTATCGGAGATCCCTCCAGAGTGTTCCCAGTTAATGATGACCAAGTTAGAGATAGTGACCCCGAGATTTTGGAAACTGAAGCAATGACAGAAATGTGGTAAGTATATTAGGAAGAGTTCGAGTGTACGGGGAGGGTACGACGAGTAAGAAAAGAGGCGTAGATGTGTTAAGAAGATGGAAGTGTCCTTTTTATAAGGTAAAGATGTGAAGAAAGTATCCTTTGGACCTTGGGTGGAGTTATTAGTATTGTTATATGCTTTAGAGATGATCCTTCGTTGGCTTGGATGTGAGTTTTTGCGAGTATGTTGTATTATGGCCATGTGTGGCATAATTTGGTTTCGTAAGTATAGTAGGGAAGACTATACCGGCGCAAACATGTTTGGAGACTTAGAAAGAACATTCGGGATGAATGTTTCTAAGGGGCGGAGAATGTTACACCCCGTAGTTCCAGAGTATGTTTACGAGGACGTACGTACGAGAATACGACATTAAAATTGGAAAGGAAGTAAGATGTGATTTTTTTCGACGGAAAAGTTTCCGGATCTTGTGAAGGAAAAAAGTTCGTTAATGGGAATTGGATTCCCAGATTTGGTATTTGGACTTCTGGGATTAATTTAGAACTATGGAATTTTATTTTCCGGAATTGGTCACGTGGGGCCCACGGGAGGAATTTACGGTTTGTGAGGCCCACTTTATTTTCGGATTTTTGGCATTACGGATTTTTTTTTCGGAAGATGAAATATTTTGGACCAATAGGTGGGTGACATGTGTCACCCCTAGGTGGCACATGTTGGACGAATTGATGGACATGTTCTACACGTTTTTGGCATTTTAAAGACCAAAAACATTTGGTCAAAGTCTTGAAGATATTTTGTGTAGTAGATAGATAAGTGGGACCCACACACACATGGCCCAATCTTGACCACACACTTGCTTTAATCCTAGCCCTTGATTTCTCTATAAATACCACTTAAGCTTGCAAGACTTATTCATCCAACACTTAGAGATTTACAAGTCTTGAAAAATCCTCCCTCCCTTCCCTTGAGTGTCTCGGCAATTGGCCTCCCCCTTGACCAAAAGTTGTCCAAAAATCCTTAAACTTTTAAGTGTTCTTCCTTAAGGTGTTAGGAAGATTGTGAACCAAGTGTTGGAAAAGATTTCACATCCCTAGCCTAAATACACCCCCTTGGCCGAAAGTTGGTAGTGTTGGAACCTAAGTGTTCTTTACTTTTTTGAGTTGGATCTTGAAGAGTAGTTGGTTAGAAACTTCTAAGGGTCGCTTGGAGCGGGTTGGAGCGTAAGGATTTGGAGCTAAACGTTGCTCAGGATCGACTTATAATCTTGGATAATTTTGGACTTATCGAGGTAATGATCTTTGTCCCCCCTATTGTAATTGGATATT
This sequence comes from Przewalskia tangutica, assembly GCA_029844215.1. NCBI lineage: Eukaryota > Viridiplantae > Streptophyta > Magnoliopsida > Solanales > Solanaceae > Przewalskia > Przewalskia tangutica. The sequence goes on along the minus strand of CM056725.1, from coordinate 38,851,756 downwards.
ACATGTTGTAGTAGTTTAGAATTGAGTATAAGATTTATTGGAAAGATGATTATAAAGAATTGGACTATATTTACAGTAGACTTGTAGTATTTTTTGTGGGGCAATATTGTACACGTCCGGTTAGACGTAACCCCTTCTGGAGTTGTTGGCTTGCAGCAGCCTGATAGAGGAGGAGATTTATGTGGTTGCGGGGGGGAGGTGCTGCCGAATTTTCCGTAGAATAAGGATATTGTATCTAGAATTATTCTACGAAGAGATCTAGAGGTTGATAGACGTTTTGTGGCCTTTATAGGTTGAAGTACTACGAGTAGCGTATTCTACTTGAAGGGTGGAAAAGGCGAGCAAGGTTAGAGTACTTTGGAGCGTTTTGCTAATTGTCGATAATCGTCGCGAGGTATGTGAACCTCTTCCTATCCTTTCTAGCATGATAGTTGTGAAATATATATAGTGCGGTAGACGCACGTGTGTTTAAAGGAATTTGATTTTCCTTTTGTGTCCTTGACTTGATTCCAAAGTTAAGTGACTTGTTATGATATATTAAGGACTTAAATTATGTTAAAAAGTTGTAAAACCTCACTCATGAGTAATGGGTGTGTGGTCTTTTAAAGAATAAAGTTATCTTGATTTCGAAAATGAGAATAATTGTCCTTGGTTGGTTTAAAACATAAAGTGTTATAATAGCTTTATGGGAAGTTATTTATAACGACTTTATGAAAACAAAAGAATGGTTTTATCATTAGATTTAAAATGATAACTTGACATTTTAAAAGTTGGAGGTTGGTTTCCTTACAAGATATGATTTAAAGATTAAGAGACTGATTTTTGAAAGTAAAGGGACTTGACATATAAACAACTTGATTTCGGGAAATGAGAAGTAACTTGATTTAAGGGTATAGGTTACTTGTTTTTAAAAGAATAAGACATTTGGTTTAAAAAGTATATTGCTACTTGACTTTAAAAAGGAAAAAGTGTCTTTGTTTTAAAAGAAGGTATGGAAATTGTTTTGGTTTACTTAAAAGATAGTTACTCTATTTTTGATACTACGGGTATCGTGTGACTTTTGTGTGAGTAACTTGACTATGTTGGCTTGTGATAGCCTTGTAATACTTTCTTGTTGGTTTGATAAGTAAACATGTTATGACGCTACGTGTGTTAGTGTCTTGTGACGTTTGTGTAAGGGGGTTTTCTTGTTGTCCTTATGTTGTTTAACGATAAGCCCGTTGTACTGCTACTATATCACATACCCCCCCTGACTTGTTATGATGTCGAGGACTTGCCACCCTCGATGCGAGGAATACCTCATGTGGGTCCATGTGACCTATGCGGAGCTGCGGGAGTTCCAGGATTGATCACTCCGGGTGTGTTACGCCGATGCGAGGGATACCTCACGCGTCCATAGACTACGCGACCGGGGTCGAGGATGATGCCGCGTTAGCTACCCCGATGCGAGGAATACCTCATGCGACCTAGGTGGTCTATGCGGATCGCGGAGTTCGAGGATTTGGCTCGCATAATGATACTATGGGCGATCGCCTTGCTTCGATCATTAGCGGCTAGAAAAGACCATTTACGTTATATCGATTTTGGTCGGGTTTCTGTTGTGGCACTAGGTGCGGTTGAATTGGTTGTATTTGTACTTGGTTTTAAAATGTTATGATTTTATTTCAGTACTTTACAGTTTCACATACTTGGTACCTGTTGTACTGACCTCCTTCGGGGGGCTGCGTTCATGCCGCAGGTAGAGGTACACCAGTTGTTGATCCTCGCTCATGAAATCACAGTTCAGCGTTTTGGGAAGCTCCGTTTCTCCGGAGGCTTCTCTTTGGTATAGTCCCCGTCAGAGGTGCTTACATTCAGGGGTATGGCGGGGCCCTGTCCCGTCGTTGTTGTTATAACATTCTTAGAGGTCTGTAGTACTGTTGTGGGCAGGGTTTGTGAAAGGGATGTAACTGTTCAAGTTTTTATTTATTTATACAGAAAGGTGACCGTTTGGGTTAGCCTATTTTTTCGCATTGTATATCTTGTTTCTTGTGTAAGTTTTTATTTCCGCTGATTTTCTCTGATGTTGTATCACTAGGGTGCCCGGGGTAAGGCACCAGTCACGGGCCCGGGGTCGGGTCGTGACATGCTGGAAAAAGGCTTTATCAGGCCAAGTGTTTCTCCCTGGGAAGCGCCAGTGTTATTTGTAAAGAAGAAGGATGGGGCGCTGCGTATGTGTGTTGATTACAGGCAGCTGAATAAGGTAACTATCAAGAACAGATATCCCCTCCCCAGGATCGATGATTTGTAAAGAAGAAGGATGATTTGTTTAACAACACAGGCTAGCCGATAAGGCCGCCTTCCATAATATAAACAAAGTCAAAAGTACAACTTTACAACTCAGTTCTTACAGCCCAACCACATATGTGAATACAGACCTCTAGGAACAACAATCGTATGACATGGCCCGCCATACCCCGAATGTACATAATCTACAACATCGGGAAAGGTCAGACTAAAAGAAAGACAAGCCTCCGGAAAATGGAGCTTCCGACGTCTGATAAGCGATCCTAAGAGTGTGGATCCGCAACCTGCTTACCTTTTCCTCGCATGAAACGCAGCCCCAGGAGGGGTCGACACAATATGTACTAAGTATGCAAAACTGGAAAGTACTGTAATTACAACATAAGTTTAAAAGAAAGCCGGAGACATGTATGATAACAAAATTACAGTACCCAGTGCCTTACTAACAAAGAGAGTAAAAATAGGTGTATACTTACAACGAAAAATAGGATTGGAATCCTACTCCTGGGACTATTTCACTGCGATAGGTCGGTGGACCTACGTGAGGTATTCCTCGCATGGGACTATTTCACCCGCATAAGCCCTTACGACTCGCATGAGGTATTCCTCGTGATAGGTCGGACCCGCCCGCACGGGACTATTTCACCCGCATAAGCCCTACGGACCGCATGAGGTATTCCTCGCATCGTGGGTAGCAAATCCACGAAATATGCAATGCCACAATCCCGGAATGACCGCAACGAATAATATATCACTAGCCCAAATCCGGCTATCACACATAACATAATCTCTATCGGCTTATCATACAATATATAAGCAAGTTAAGAAATCCCCTAACTTCTTACTATTCTTGTTCCTATACACTCTCATTTTAGTTTACCTAAGGCACTACCATGTCTTTTATAAAAATCCGGGAATTTAACCCAAAGTACTACGTACTTCTATTCTTTTAAAATGACTCATTTCATTATAACACTTCCAAGATACTAATAACCGTAGTATCAAGTTACAATTTCTTTTCAAGACAAGTCACAATACTTTTAGAAATAAAAATTAAGCTTCTAAATCAAGTGACTCATGTCTTATAAAACTTTAGGCAATTGATGCCTTAAAATCGAATTGCCTTCCATTAAATCAAGTCATTTATCTTTCCATAAAGTCAATATAACCAACTCCCCTTAAAGTCGTTATATTCACTTTATGCCTTAGTCAAGTACAATTTCCTATCCAAGGGACTTATACGTTTTTAAAACGTCACAAGTATCACATACTTTAAAATTCTTCAAGTCCCTTATCTTTAACAAGACTTAAGACATCTTTAATATTCTCAAAGAAGGGAGTTAATCTCCTAACTCCCCCGACTTGGCATTTCATAAAACAAGTAAAGAATGTCAAAGTCTTGTACGTCTACCGTACTATATACGTGAAACTAGTCATGCTCAAAGGATAGGAAAAGTTCTACATACCTCGTCGGGTCAAACCATTTGCCAAGTACAAAGTCCCGCCCGTAGAATGTCAACCTATAATATTCACCATACGTCCATTAACGCCTTACTTCAATGTAGAATATTATAAGTGTTAAGTCGCTAAATTCTACGGAAAATCGGACAGCACCTCCTTTGTTTCTACTTACTTTGCCACCTCTTTCGAGGCCGAATTCAATAACCAAACAGCCCCAATTGGCTCACACAATTTATATAAGGTAGTCCAATACAATGAATAACTAAACAGCCCCAATTGGCTCACCACAATTTATCCATTTGTAAGGTCTGTTTACATGTTACAGTCACAACTATCGATTTCCTTTGTTTTTCACATTTCAAATGTGTCACGACCCGATTCCGGGCCCGTGACTGGTGCCTTACCCCGGGCACCCTAGTGATACAACATCAGAGTAATCAGCGGAACATAAAACAATACAAGACATATTATGAAATATGAAACCATAATCTGAGAAAAACTTGCCTTTCGGCATATATATAAATAACAACTTTTTCCAACCTGAACAGTTTAATCCTTTTTACAAACCCCGCCACAGCGATTACTGCACTTAAGAAATGATACGACAACAATGGCGACAGTGGCCCGCCATACCACGAATGTAAACACCTACAACAACAGGGACTATACCATCGATAAGCCTCCGAGAAACGGAGCTTTCCCACACGCCGAACTGTGACCCTAAGAGCGAGGATCAATGATCGTGTACCTTTACTGCAGATTTAACGCAGCCTCGGGCGAGGTCGCATAACAGTACCAAGTATGTGAAATCAAAATATCAGAAATGAAATCATAATAGTCTATAAAGCAGAGACATGTATGATAACCAAACTACGATCACAATAAGTAGCAAATATGTCAAGTCGTGACTCACGCCTCAAAGTTATCACAATAAAACCGCACGGCAAGTACGAAGGCATAGCCGACTACTAAGACCCACGCACCAAAAATACCACAAACCGCACTTCCGAGGTCTTTCTAGACCGCACCACATGATCGAAGCCGCCACTCGCCCGCAATATCAATGCGCGCGTCTATCCTCGAACTCTCGCAGCCCGCATAGGTCACCCATGCACCCGCATGAGGTATTCCTCGAATCATGGTCCTGCATCACCGAGGTATACCCCGCATCGGGCGGCTAACCTCGTATCCGCCTAGGCTCCGCGGCCGCATAGTCTCAAAAGACCGCATAGTCTCACAGCACCGCATAGGAATCCCGCATCGGGCTAAACACCGAATGATCAATCTCGAGCTACCGCGACCGCATAGTCACAAGGATCGCATAGCCGTATAGACCGCATCGCGGTGGCAAGCCCTCGGTATAATAAGTCAAGGGGTATGTGATGCAATAACAAGATAACGCTTAACGCTTGACAACGTAAGCACAACAAGAGTGACCCTTACACAATAATCACAAGATACTAACAAACGTAGCATCCTAACATGCTTACTTATCAAATCAACAAGAAAGTATTACAAGGCTATCTCAAACCAATACAATCAAGTTATTCACACAAGGTACTTTCTACTAACAAGTTCGGGTACCTATCCCCAAAGTACTTCATACATTAAATCTTTAAAAGACACGTTTCTTTCACATAAGTCACACAATACCCGTAGTATAAAATAGAGTGACTGTCCTTTTAAGAAACCAAAACTCTTACCTTTGTAAAATCAAGTAACAACATTATTTTCCAAACGTCCAAGTTTGCCTAATTTCAAATGTTCACGCTTTATTTTAGAAAGGTTTCGTGGTTCATAGCCTTATTCATTTAAGAATATAATTTCTTTTAAACAACTGAGAAACATAAGTCTTATATGTGAGTAGGATATTCTTGTTTATAACAATCTTATTACAAAGAACCATGATCTAGGAAATATCATTTTGTCTCATCTTAGCTTCTATGCAGATGGAAGTTGCTACTGGTTTTATTAATACTTAATTAATCAAAACATTTCCCTTTATTAACGCTGCTGTGGTTTGTCGATACACATTCTGATTTCCGAAATCAGTAAAACATTCTTAAGCCGTTATACCTAACTCCCCATAAAGCTAGTATAACTCTTAAGTTTTCAAAAACCAAGTATTACTTATTCTTTCAAAATGATTCAAAACTCTTTTGAAATACTTCAAGTTCTTTATTAACACATAACAAGCCAGTTATAGTTCAAATCGATTACCTTTTAAAAACCACATGTATTTTCTTACCAACATAAAGCCGTTATAACCAACTTCCCATAAAGCCGTTATAACACTTTATGTTTTACACCAATCAAATACATTTAGTACATGTACGCCTACCGTACTACATAGTTCACACATATCATGCTAGAAGAGATAGGAAGAGGTTCACATACCTCGCGACGAGTATCGACTAATAGCAAACGCCCAAGTTCTTCCAACCGCCGCTACTCCTTAAGACAAGTAGAACGCGCCACACGTAGTACTTCAACCTATAAGGCCACAAGGCGCTTATTAACATCAAGATCTTATCGTAGAACATTCTACGTAAAAATTCGCAAAGACCTCCCCGCAACAACAGAAATCTCCTCCTCTAACGGGCCGCCACCAAGCCAACCAGGGGTTATACATCTAACCCGAACGGTACAATTCTACTCCACAAGACTACTACACAAGTCCATCAGAATACGTCTGATTCGATTGATTCTTGCTTAAGTCAAAAGACATTGCCAACCAACCACGTTGATTCTATATATAGTATACTTCAACTATATATTCTAACAACATGTAATTTCCAATTACAATAGAGGACAAGATATTTACCTCGATAAGCCCATAATTATCCGAGTTTAATGTCGATCCTTAGCAAAGTTTCGCTCCTACTCCGGGTGCTCCAACCCGCTCCAAACAACCCTTAGAAGTTCTAACCAACTTCTACATAGCACTCCAACTAACTATGGAGGTCTTCCTGTGGTTTCGGTTTTGTGGCTAAAGGAAGTCTAATCGTATTGTCTGGGCTTTGGATAAGTGTAACCTTGGGAATACTCCCAGGTATTGGGGCCGAGGTATTTGGTCAGTATCACAGTATTAGGTGAGTATTTCTATACCACAACAAGGGTATTATATGAAAACAACTAGGCTAGGGGTACCCGCGGCGAGGCACCACAAAGGGAGGAGGCTCCGGCCACAAGGCCACTCAAAGGGGAGGGGTGTTGGACGAACACAACACAAGAGGAGGGAGGATTTTAGGCTTGGAAGGTTTCATTTGTGGATGAAGAGTTCATCAACATAAGGGGGTATTTATAGCAAAACCAAAGGCCAACCAATGGCCAGATCTAGCCAAGTTCAAGGCAAGTGTAAGGCCAAGATCAATCCAAGTGCACCCTAACCCTACTCCACAAAACATGGCACAAAACAAGCCACAAAACAAGGCCAAAACAAGGAACAAAACCATGAACCAATCGGCAAGGCCAAGCCTCCTCTTTATCGTCAATGAGGGTGACAAGTGTCACCCTCACGTTGGTCCAAAAATTTTTCGTCTCTCGGAAAAATCCGCAAAAATTAAAAAAGACCTAGCCGGAAATTCACCAACGAAAGTCGGAAAACGTTTGTAAAAAAACGACTCTAATCGGGTGTTGTGTAAAAAAATTATTAGTCCAAGCCTATTCTCAAGTTCGAAATTTCCTCGCACGCCCTGCGTGCATACTGCGGAAAAATCGGGTATAACATTCTCCCCTCCTTAGAAACATTCGTCCCGAATGTTCCTTCTAAGTCTCAAAACAAACGTGCGCCAGTATAGTCTTCACTACTATACTTACGAGAATCAATCCTGCCACACCTGGCCACAGAAACAACTTGCGCAAAAATGCTTACATCCAAGTCCACGAGGAAACACCTCTAATCATCACCACAAAACACTTCTCACCGGGGTCTAAAATATACTTCCTTCGCACCTTCTCTTTACAAAAGAAATGATCACATCTATGCTCGCCATACATGCTCGCTTCTCTCTTTACTCGTCGTAGATACCGCTTTGTCACTTTGCCTGAGGCATTAACCTTCTCAGGCGACCCAACAAATGGTACCACTTTTGTCACTTTGTCGCGAGCCTTGCTCCGACGACCCAACAAATGGTACCGGGCTGCTTGCGATCCCTGAGGATGTCGTACACTCGAACTCTTACCACATTCTGATACTGCTTCAGTTTCCAAAACTCGGGGTTACTATCTCTAACGTGGTCATCATTAATTGGGAACACTCTGGATGGCTCTCCGATACTTTCCCGAATATAACAATACGAAAGACCGGACGTACTGCCTCCTAAGTCGGACGGCAAATGCTAACATATAGGCAACCTGGCCTATCCTTCACATGAACTCAAAAAGCCCAAAGTAACTCGGGCTAAGTTTCCTCTGTTTTCCAAAACTCGTCACACCCTAACCGGGGTGGTACTTTCAAGAAGGTCGACCGTCAACCTGAACTCTAAACGTCGTCGCCGATTATCCGTACAATTTCTTCTGAGTTGCCAGAACCTCTTCTGGACAAGCTTCTCCCTATCCATAGTCTGCTGGAACAAGCCTGAACCAACTATCTGAACCTTGCCAACCTCGAACCAATCGACGACAACTTACACTTCCGCCCCTACAATGCTTCAAAAGGCGACATCCGAACACTGAAATGGTAGCTTAAACACTACCTCCACAGGAGACAACAATCCCCACAACTATCCCTGAAATCCAAACACTGGCCGAGGGCGAATGCGAGTCTGAGACTCACCTGAGTTCTTAACACATGCTTGGTAAAACTTCCAGGAACAAAAATAGCCATAACCTGGGCTCCACTGTCTGTCATAAGGTGAAGGTAGGCACCCCGTGCAGCCTTACAACCTTTCAGATAACTCAACACGGTAGTAAACGGTCCCGATCGAAGAACACGATGGGCTGCCCCATCGCCCGACCAGGTCGAACGCATCCACGAACTCGTCTGTTGGTTAACTAAACTTGGGCCTAACACCTCACAACCCTAACACAAGGCGGGACCACCAAAACCTGACCCCACCGCCATACATGCCGCGGGTTGACCCGATCGTGGCCTCTCAACCCGACCCGCAACGCGCACAATACTAGCTCGATCCGAACAATCTCACCAATCACGTTTCGAAAACCTAGCGGTCTTCTTAGCTCAACTACCCCCTTTCATTTCACACTACTTAGGGACCTATCCCAAACATAGCTCACGTGCACTATGCACTCCGATAAGGATCAACATAACACTACACCTTTACTCGAGATGGCCTTACCTCTAAGGTCTCTACGTATAAAACTCTAAGGCTCACACCTTCTCTATCCCCCAAATCTTACTTGGTTAACTAACCAAGATTTCTAATCACAATATTAACATACTGCTATCAAAACATAGCACTTATGATATACCTATCTTATCACACATACTGAACTCTAGAGGGTTAGAGATATATCTATATCTACTGCTTCACTCCCCTTAGTCGTTCTAATCAAACTCGCCCGTAGGCATATGGTGAGAGATGACACACTACCCACCGATCCTGAAGGCTAAGTCCTCCTACAAGGACACTTTTCGACACCAGACCCTGACGGTCATAGGTACAACAAGTACCAACTAAAAAACGACATTCCCCGGGACGACGTCTGTCACACTGTGAACCGGAAGTCCTGGAGTTCTGACCAACTCCTGCATACCCCGAACGTCCTGAACTCCGTGGAAGACCACTCTGCTGGCGGAGGTGCATAATCTATTCTGCTGGTGAGGCGACTCGCCTCGAAAGTTACCAAAGGACCTCGCCGCTCGCCTCTTCTCGCCCTTTGTTAACCCGTCGATCTCTATGTTTCTCGGCCTGATGTGCATAAGCCCGTACACAGGCCATGCTCAAGCCTAACTGAAGAACTTACTCTTGCACAACCTTCTCGTTGATATTCATCAAGACTCGCGATACATCGGTATACTCTCTGGTAGCCAAATCCATAGCTAGTAATAGTCGCCTCTTTGCAATCCATATTCTCTGTTCTGGTCGTGGGCGAAGGTTCAAATATCATGGCCGCAGATGGCGCGCGCCGTGCTAAACTTTATGGGGCTAGTGGCGTCGCGAAATCCTCGAATGAAGCATTACCTAGGTAATGATTGGGCCTGTTCCACGTAACCCTCACGAACTCTACTCGCAGCTCCGCCGCTGCCTTGCCCTCCTGGGCACGGGTTTGCCCTAAGCGGAGGCATAACGATAATGGAAAGAAATACGTCAGAGGTTCTAACTTACAACAGAGCTCTAAGGCACGATCTCAGAGTGAGAAGAATAGAAACCAATCCTAAATATCCTATAGCCTCACGATTATTGGTGTGGTGCACAACCGATAATCAAGACTTCCGGATACTGATGCAGACTTTCCGAGGATTAATCGCTCGATACCACTTTTGTCACGACCGATTCGGGCGTGGATCGTGCCTTACCGGGCACCCTAGTGATACAACATCGTGTAATCGGAACATAAAACAATACAAGACATATTATGAAATATGAAACCATAATCGAGAAAAACTTGCCTTTCGGCATATATATAAATAACAACTTTTTCCAACTCGAGCAGTTTAATCCTTTTTACAAACCACACTTGCAAGATTACAGACCTCTAAGAAATGATACGACAACAATGGCGGGACGGGGCCCGCCATACCACGAATGTAAACACCTACAACAACAGGGACTATACCATGATAAGCCTCGGAGAAACGGAGCTTTCCCACGTGAATGTGACCCTAAGAGCGAGGATCAATGGCGGTGTACCTTTACTGCGGCGTGAACGCAGCCCGAAGGAGGTCGATCAGGTACCAAGTATGTGAACCGAAAATCGTAAATGAAATCATAATAGTCTATAAAGCGGGAGACATGTATGATACCCAAATTACAGTTCACAATAAATAAGCAGTCATGTCAAGTCAGGGACTCACGCCCTCAAAGTTATCACAATAAAACCGTACGGGGCAAGTACGAAGGCATAGCCGACTACTAAGACCCACGGTACCAAAAATACCACAAACTGTATCCCGAGGTCTTTCTAGACCGCACCACATGATCGGCCGCCACGCCGCAATATCAATGCGCGTCTATCCTCGGAACTCGCGACTCGCATAGGCCCCCTGGACCCGCATGAGGTATTCCTCGAATCATGGTCCCAGACCGCCTGAGGTATACCCCGCATCGAAGGCAGCTAACCCTCGGTATCCGCCTAGGCTCCCGCAGCCCGCATAGTCTCAAAAGACCGCATAGTCTCAACAGACCGCATAGGGAATCCCCCGCATCAGGCTAAACACCCGGAATGATCAATCTCGAGCTACCGCTCGCGTAGTCACAAGGACTGCATAGGCCGTATAGACCGCATCGGTGGCAAGCCCTCGGTATAATAAGTCGAGGGTATGTGATGCAATAACAGTACAACGGGCTTAACGTTTGACAACGTAAGCACAACAAGAGTGACCCCCTTACACAATAATCACAAGATACTAACACACGTAGCATCCTAACATGCTTACTTATCAAATCAACAAGAAAGTATTACAAGGCTATCTCAAACCAATACAATCAAGTTATTCACACAAGGTACTTTCTACTAACAAGTTCGGGTACCTATCCCCAAAGTACTTCATACATTAAATCTTTAAAAGACACGTTTCTTTCACATAAGTCACACAATACCCGTAGTATAAAATAGAGTGACTGTCCTTTTAAGAAACCAAAACTCTTACCTTTGTAAAATCAAGTAACAACATTATTTTCCAAACGTCCAAGTTTGCCTAATTTCAAATGTTCACGTTTCTTATTTTAGAAAGGTTTCGTGGTTCATAGCCTTATTCATTTAAGAATATAATTTCTTTTAAACAATCTGAGAAACATAAGTCTTATATGTGAGTAGGATATTCTTGTTTATAACAATCTTATTACAGCAACCATGATCTAGGAAATATCATTTTGTCTCATCTTAGCTTCTATGCAGATGGAAGTTGCTCTTGGTTTTATTAATACTTAATTAATCAAAACATTTCCCTTTATTAACGCCTTTGTGGTTTGTCGATACACATTACGATTTCAAATCAAGAAAACATTCTTAAGCCGTTATACCTAACTCCCATAAAGCTAGTATAACTCTTAAGTTTTCAAAACCAAGTATTACTTCTTCTTTCAAAATGATTCAAAACTCTTTTGAAATACTTCAAGTTCTTTATTAACACATAACAAGCTTATAGTTCAAATCGATTACCTTTTAAAAACCACATGTATTTTCTTACCAACATAAAGCCGTTATAACCAACTTCCCATAAAGCCGTTATAACGCTTTATGTTGTACACCAATCAAATACATTTAGTAAATGTACGCCTACCGTACTACATAGTTCACACATATCATGCTAGAAGAGATAGGAAGAGGTTCACATACCTCGCGACAGTATCGACTAATAGCAAAACGCTCAAGTTCTTCCAACCGGCTACTCCTTAAGCCAAGTAGAACGCGCCACACGTAGTACTTCAACCTATAAGGCCACAAGGCGCTTATTAACATCAAGATCTTATCGTAGAACATTCTACAGAAAATTCGGCAGCACCTCCCCCCCCGCAACAGCGTAAATCTCCTCCTCTAACGGGGCCGGCTACCAAGCCAACCAGGGGGGGGTTATACATCTAACCCGAACGGGTACAATTCTACTCCACAGTACTACTACACAAGTCTCCATCAGATTCGATTCAGATTCTTGGGCTTAAGTCAAAAGACATTGCCAACTAACCACGTTCAGTTCTATATATAGTATACTTCAACTATATATTCTAACAACATGTAATTTCCAATTACAATAGAGGGACAAGATATTTACCTCGATAAGCCCATAATTATCCGAGTTTAATGTCGATCCTTAGCAAAGTTTCGCTCCTACTCCGGGTGCTCCAACCCGCTCCAAACAACCCTTAGAAGTTCTAACCAACTTCTACATAGCACTCCAACTAACTATGTAGGTCTTCCTTAGGGTTTCGGTTTTTGTGGCTAAAGGAAGTATAATCGTATTTTCTGGGCTTGTATAAGTGTAACCTTGGGAATACTACAAGGTATTTGGGCCAAGGTATTTGGACATTATAACAATACTAGGAGAGTATTTCTATACCACAACAAGGGGTATTATATGAAAACGACTAGGATTGGGGGGGGTACCACCACGGCCAAGGCACCACAAAGGGAGGAGGCTCTCGGCCACAAGGCCACTCAAAGGGGAGGGGTGTTGGGCGAACACAACACAAGAGGAGGAGGATTTGAGGCTTGGAAGGTTTCATTTGTGGATGAAGAGTTCATCAACATAAGGGGGGTATTTATAGCAAAACCAAAGGCCAACCAATGGCCAAGATCTAGCCAAGTGCAAGGCAAGTGTAAGGCCAAGATCAAGCCAAGTGCACCCTAACCCCTACTCCACAAAACATGGCACAAAACAAGCCACAAAACAAGGCCAAAACAAGGCACAAAACCATGAACCAATCGGCCAAGGCCAAGCCTCCTCTTTACCGTCCAATGAGGGTGACAAGTGTCACCCTCCCGTTAATCCAAAAATGTTTCGCCTCTCGGAAAAATCCGCAAAAATAAAAATGACATAGCGGAAATTCCCTACGAAAGCGTGAAAACGTTTAAAAAAACGACTCTAATCGGGTGTTGTGTACAAAAATAATTCGGCCAAGCCTATTCTCAAGTTCGAAATTTCCTACGTACGTCCCTGCGTACATACTCTGGAAAAATACGGGGTATAACAAAATGGCTATCAAAACCTATTATACATAACAATCTAAAACATGGTTCACGTGGCCAATATCAACTTTAACAAGGATTACTATCAATTTCCAAGAGGAGAGGAAATCTCTTACCTTTGGGTTAGCCCACTAAAGCTCTCTTTCTTCAACTTCTATTCCCGTCAAACTCGTCCTTGTGAGTTTCCCACAAGCTTACCAGTACTTTGTCTTCTTCTGCCCGCTCCAACAACGCCCACTAAGCTAGGTTTTCTAAAATCTCAAGAGAAGGGAGAGGGGTTTTTAGGTGTTCAAGGTGAAATGACCAAGTCTTTCAAGACTTGGTCTTAAAATAGAGCTCTTTCGTGGTCAACAAGATGGGAGGGACACTTGTCACCCTCCCATAGGCCCTTTCGAAAATATCCTGTTTTAAACAATTCATGAGAAAATTTTCCGCCTTGGCGCCTGCGATCGCGGCGCAAGGCGAAACCTCGAGGATTTTCAGATTAGTGGCGCCACGGCCTCTCACGGCGCGCGGAGACTCGACTGAAAATCCTTCCTCTGCGCTACCATGTAATTTCTAACGCCCATACCTCTCCGCTCCGATGTCCTATCGACGAGCGGTTTGTCGCGTTGGACACTAGACTCATCCAACTTTATACTAGGCTTGCTAAACACCCCATACATCTAAAAAAAAAAATTGGGGTACCACACTCCAAATAAGACTTAAAATCCGCTCGACACATGATTGTCGACTTATCTTATATTTGAATTTACTGGGTGTAACATTCTTCCCCCCTTAGAAACATTCGTCCCGAATGTTCTTTCGGAATGACTTAATTAGCAACATAGTTTCCTTTCACAACCCCGACATACCACTAATGTCACACAAGGCCACATAGTAGCATTAAGCAAAATAAACACTTCAAATAAAACTTGGCAAGTAAGGGAAGATGGATTACCTGAAAGTATAGAGAATAAGTGAGGATACTCCCTCAGCATGTCCTCCTCCGCTTCCCAAGTCATCTCCTCGGTTCATTCCTCCACAAGACTTTGTGGAAGCTACATCCTTGGTCGCGATCGCGACACGGCGATCGAGTATCTCTATGGGACTCCTCATCACGATAACCCCTCTACACGGACCTCAATGGTAGGAAAACTCATTTGGATCTCTGATACACTTCCTCAACATAGAAACATGGAAGACCGGATATAACGCCTCTAACTCTGATGGCAGATCCAACTCGAAGGCAACCTTGCCCACTCTACGAACGATCTGGTAGGGCCCAATGTACCTTGGGCTGAGCTTCCCTTTCTTACCGAATCTCATCACACCCTTCATGGGTGACACCTTCAAGAAGACCTAATCGTCTACCTGAAACTCCAAATGCCGACGCCGATTATCCGCATATGACTTCTGCCGACTTTGAGCTGCTAACAGTCTCTCCTGGATAAGCTTCACCTTATCCACAGCCTGCTGAATCAAGTCTGGACCAAATAACTGAACCTCGCCTATGTCGAACATCCAACCGGAGATCTACACTTTCTTACATACAAGGCCTCATACGGGGCCATCCGAATCCGGAAGGGTATTCATGTTATGCGTAACTCAACAAGAGGCAACTATTCCTCCCGGCTATTTCTGAAATCAAGAACACAGGCCCGCAACCTATCCTCAAGTGCCTGGATAGTACGCTCTGCCTGTCCGTCGATCCGAGGGTGTAATGCAACACTGAGACTCACCTGTGTCCCTAAAACCCTTCGAAAAACCTCCGGAAGTTATCGTAATCGAGCTCATCTGCGACATCATAAACGTAGGAACCTGTGCGGTCTCACAATCCCGCTAAAAGCTAGCACGAACCTCGGTAGTAAGTGGTCCTAACCGGAAGAACACAGCTGGTTTCGACAGCCTATTTACCATGACCCCCAGGGAGTCGCACTTCCTCAGAGTACGATGCCACCCTATGACAAGATCCATTTTAATTACCTCCCATGTCTAAGTCGGGGTCTAAATCACTGTAATAGCCCGGCTCGGTGTTCAACCATGACTGCTACTAATTCGGACACTAAGCAACAAACCTCTACGTCCTCTTGTGCCATCTTACCCATACATACATCCGAGGCCATGATACATGTTGGTCGACCCGAACAAAATAAAGCAAGAAGCAGCGTGCCTCCCGTAAAACATGCCGACAAGTCTGCAAAGACGGGCACACACAAACTTTCTCATAACACGGCACCCGTATGGTGCTACACAAGCGTGCTCTTCTCTTCTTGGAGAGCGTATCTCGATATCATATCATAATCTGGATCCTCATATTGTCGCCTCTTTTACCTCTTCGAAGGGCGAGAACTCGGCAACTTCTCGGATCTAAAGCTCTATTAACATTGGAAGAAATAATCGAACCCCTAGGCTCGGTAACTGAAGAATCCCACGGACCACATCCAGTCTATCTGGTTGCCCCTCTGGCATACTACCCTTAGATCTGCGACTAATAGTATCTTTAACTGTCTTGGCTTTCCCTGGGTGGTATAGGGTATCGATATCACAATCCTTGAATAACTCTACCCACTGTCGCTGTCGCAAATTCAACTGCCTCTGTCAGAAGATATACCTGAGGCTCTTGTGGTCTGCACACATATTCACATGAAGTCTATTTATACATCATGCACCCAAATCTTCAAGGCACGATTTAACTGCCGCCAGCTCTAAATCGTGAGTGGCGTAATTTCCTTTCCTGCCTCCTTAACTACCGGGAAAACATAAGCTCTATCCTATCGGGTTGCCAAGACACAACCTAGCCTAACACCCAACGTGTTATCATAATAACCTAACCTCTAGTCTTTCGGGAGGTGTTAGGCGTAGTCAGTCAACTTATCTTCCAATAGCGGAAGCCTTTCTCATTCTGCGAAATATTCGGTATCCTTAATCTCACTTATGGTTCTGTTTCCCTTTCTCTGTTGCAACCAAACTTGGTCACTTAACTTAGATTTGATTCCTTTGGTTGCCCCATGGCTAAGACTTCCTGTCAATCATAATCTAGGGGGGGATTTCCTTGATCTCGTAAAGTAGTAACCCGATTTTCCTTTCCCAGTCTCATATCCTGCGTCTAACAACATGGGTACACATAACCCCATAATACGTAAAACTGTCCTTTTACGTGGGAAAGAGAACTTATCTCCCTTTCTTAAACTTTCCTTGGAGTCACAACCATAATCGCGGTCTCTTGCGGTCCAAAGAATTATCTAATCATCACGCACCGCCTTTATCTTCGTGTAGATTTTCCAACCCACCAAAGATGCCTCGACTTTCCATGGCAAAGACTCGCACTTATTTTATTCTTGCCTTGTACATTTTCCTGAGATTATCCGGAAGGTCGTGGCCCTGACCGCCACACCAAACCAACTCCAAGTACCTCCAAGGGCACTTAACATAAATTCCTTCCAATTCAATAATTACTTACTTTCTGCGTCAATTTACCCCAAGTGAACAAGTCACACAGAATTAAAAAGAAAAACAATGATGCCAAAGAAGGAAGGATAATTCACTGGTTACTACCACTTCTCTTCCTTTACCGGATAATCGACACGTAAAATCGGAATCGAGCCAATCTCTCTTTGCAGTCAACGTTGGTATAACAAGAGGCCAACTAGCCCGTACTCATAATGACCTCTATGTATGCGTCATAACTCGCTAGGTCGCTGGGGTCCAACGATCGTATCGTTACAGCAATTATCTACCCGCCGCCTACAACCCAACACTCACGGGTGTAGTCATTCCTCGAAAGGTCCTCATGGATTCAGCTTTATTTCTTTACACTTGGTTGCTCTCTTTTTTTCATCGTCGCATTTCTCTTTCATTTCCAAACTTATACTAGCATACTTACATAAATTCCATACTAATTCTGGCCTCCACTCTTTGGAGTTACTATTTTAAAAAATATAAGACCCATTCCGACTCTCACAACCTGGTTCCGGTGAAACACGTCCACGAACTCGTAAAACGATTAACTAGACTCTGGCTTGTACCCTTGTGACCCTGTCACGTAGCGGGACTACTATCAACTGATCCCACCCCATAAACGGGTACACTAACTTCTCATATACTATAATTGGGTTGTCTTGTCCACAACAACCATACTTACTCCATACGGATCTCACCCGTACCATTTTCGAAATCCTACTACGTAGCTCAATATATTAACATAGTCTTCCATTAAGTCCCTTAATTAACCTCTTAAGGGTCCATTTCATTCTCACACAACTCATCATCACCTAATTATCTCAAATTAGCACGTAAAACCTTGATGAGAGTTCCTTAACTGTTCATACCTTCCCGTTATTTTTTGTCCTTACCAAATCCTGGTAATCTAAAATCATCCTAGGCAACACATATGTGACCCCCATGCATAAATCTGTATAGTTGTATGTCCCAACACCAACTATACTACTAACATTACCAACCTGGATACGCAATCCACATAATCTTTCTGGTCATCACGCCTTTCTTGTAGCTGCAAACAACATAACTTGTTAGGGAGAGACGACCCTAACCACACAGCTCTATCGCACGATCTTAGAGTGAGAAGAATGGTAACCAATCCTAAATGTCCTGCAGCCTCCTTATTATAGATGTGGTGCACAACACACCGATAATCAAGACTCTACTAGACACGGTCTGTAGACACTTTCCGAGGACTAATCGCTCGATACCACTTTTGTCACGACTGGACCAGGGCGATCGTGCCCTACACGGGCACCTGTTGTATACATCGAGAGAATAACAGGAACATACACAACTTAAACACAGTGTAAACAATATAACAACACAGGCTAGCGATAAGTCGCTTCCATAATATAAACAAAGTCAAAAGTACAACTTTACAACTCGCTTCTTACTGCCCAACCACATATTTGAATACGGACCTCAGGAACAACAATCGTGGCGGGGCTTCGCCATACCCCGAATGTACATAATCTACAACATCGGGGAAAGGCGTACTAAAAGAAAGACAAGCCTCCGGAAAATGGAGCTTAGGCGCCCGATAAGCGATCCTAAGAGTGTGGATCCGCAACCTGCTTACCTTTTCCTGCGGCATGAACGCGGCCAGAAGAAGGGTCAAGACACAATATGTACTAAGTATGCAAAAGCGGAAAATCTGTAATTACAACATAAGTTTAAAAGAAAGCCGGAGACATGTATGATAAAAAATTACAGTACCCAGTGCCTTACTAACCATGAGAGTAAAAATAGGTGTATACTTACAACGAAAAATAGGATTGGAATCCTACTCCTGGGACTATTTCACCCGCATAGGTCCAGTGGACTTACGTGAGGTATTCCTCGCATGGGACTATTTCACCCGCATAAGCCCTTACGGACTCGCATGAGGTATTCCTCGCATAGGTCGGACGCCGCGTGGGACTATTTCACCGCATAAGCCCTACGGACTCGCATGAGGTATTCTCGCATCGTGGGTAGCAAATCCACGAAATATGCAATGCCACAATCCCGGGAATGACCGCAACGAATAATATATCACTAGCCCAAATCGCTATCACACATAACATAAGCTCTATCGGCTTATCATACAATATATAAGCAAGTTAAGAAATCCCCTAACTTCTTACTATTCTTGTTCGTATACACTCTCATTTTAGTTTACCTAAGGCACTACCATGTCTTTTATAAAAATTCGGGAATTTAACCCAAAGTACTACGTACTTCTATTCTTTTAAAATGACTCATTTCATTATAACACTTCCAAGATACTAATAACCGTAGTATCAAGTTACAATTTCTTTTCAAGACAAGTCACAATACTTTTAGAAATAAAAATTAGGCTTCTAAATCAAGTGACTCATGTCTTATAAAACCTTAGGCAATTGATGCCTTAAAATCGAATTGCCTTCCATTAAATCAAGTCATTTATCTTTCCATAAAGTCAATATAATCAACTCCCCATAAAGTCGTTATATTCACTTTATGCCTTAGTCAAGTACAATTTCCTATCCAAGGGACTTATACGTTTTTAAAACGTCACAAGTATCACATACTTTAAAATTCTTCAAGTCCCTTATCATTAACAAGACTTAAGACATCTTTAATATTCTCAAAGAAGGGAGTTAATCTCCTAACTCGCCCGACTTGGCATTTCATAAAACAAGTAAAGAATGTCAAAGTCTTGTACGTCTACCGTACTATATACGTGAAACTAGTCATGCTCAAAGGATAGGAAAAGTTCTACATACCTCGTCGGGTCAAACCATTTGCCAAGTACAAAGTCCCGCCCGTATAATGTCAACCTATAATATTCACCATACGTCCATTAACGCCTTACTTCAATGTAGAATATTATAAGTGTTAAGTCGCTAAATTCTACGGAAAATCGGACAGCACCTCCTTTGTTTCTACTTACTTTGCCACCTCTTTCGAGGCCGAATTCAATAACCAAACAGCCCAATTGGCTCACACAATTTATATAAGGTAGTCCAATACAATGAATAACTAAACAGCCCCAATTGGCTCACCACAATTTATCCATTTCTAAGGTCTGTTTACATGTTACAGTCACAACTTTCGATTTCCTTTGTTTTTCACATTTCAAATGGCTATCAAAACCTATTATACATAACAATCTAAAACATGGTTCACGTGGCCAATATCAACTTTAACAAGGATTACTATTAATTTCCAAGAGGAGAGGAAATCTCTTACCTTTGGGTTAGCCCACTAAAGCTCTCTTTCTTCAACTTCTATTCCCGTCAAACTCATCCTTGTGAGTTTCCCACAAGCTTACCAAAGACTTTGTCTTCTTACCGCTCAACAACACCCACTAAGCTAGGTTTTTCTCAAATCTCAAGAGAGAAGGGGAGAGGGGTTTTTAGGTGTTCAAAGGTGAAATGACCAAGTCTTTCAAGACTTGGTCTTAAAATAGGGTTCTTTTCGTGGTCAACAAGATGGGAGGGACACTTGTCACCCTCCCATAGGCCCTTTTCAAAATATCCTGTTTTAAGCAATTCGCAGAAAATTTTCCGCTCGCGCTGGCCCTGCGATCGGCGCGGCCGAAACCTCTGAGGATTTTCAGGATTAGTGGCGCGCGGCCCTGACGCAGCGCGCGCCGAGACGCGATACGAAAATCCTTCCTACGCCACCACGAATTTCTAACGCCCATACCTCTCCGCTCCGATGTCCTATCGACGAGCGGTTTGTCGCGTTGGACACTAGACTCATCCAACTTTATACTAGGCTTGATAAACACCCCATACATCTAAAAAAAAAATTGGGGTACCACACTCCAAATAAGACTTAAAATCCGCTCGACACATGATTGCCGACTTATCTTATATTTGAATTTACGGGGTGTAACATTCTTCCCCCCTTAGAAACATTCGTCCCGAATGTTCTTTCGGAGTGACTTAATTAGCAACATAGTTTCCTTTCACAACCCCGACATACCACTAATGTCACACAAGGCCACATAGTAGCATTAAGCAAAAGAAACACTTCAAATAAAACTTGGCAAGTAAGGGAAGATGGATTACCTGAAGTATAGAGAATAAGTGAGGATACTCCCTCAGCCTGTCCTCCTCCGCTTCCCAAGTCATCTCCTCCCGGTTCTCATTCCTCCACAGGACTTTGACGGAAGCTACATCCTTGGTCCGCAGTCGCCTGACCTGGCGATCGAGTATCGCTATGGGACTCTCCTCATACGATAACCCCTCTGTTACCTGGACCTCACTGGTAGGGAAAACTCTCGCTGGATCTCCGATACACTTCCTCAACATAGAAACATGGAAGACCGGATGTACCGCCTCTAACTCTGATGGCAGATCCAACTCGTAGGCAACCTTGCCCACTCTACGAACGATCTGGTAGGGCCCAATGTACCTTGGGCTGAGTTTCCCCTTCTTACCGAATCTCATCACACCCTTCATGGGTGACACCTTCAAGAAGACCTAATCGTCTACCTGAAACTCCAAATGCCGACGCCGATTATCCGCATATGACTTCTGCCGACTTTGAGCTGCTAACAGTCTCTCCTGGATAAGCTTCACCTTATCCACAGCCTGCTGAATCAATTCTGGACCAAATAACTGAACCTCTCCTATGTCGAACATCCAACCGGAGATCTACACTTTCTTACATACAAGGCCTCATACAGGGCCATCGAATCCGGAAGGGTATTCATTGTTATGCGTAACTCAACAAGAGGCAACTAACCCTCCCGGCTATTTCTGAAATCAAGAACACAGGCCCGCAACCTATCCTCAAGTTCCTGGATAGTACGCTCTGCCTGTCCGTCGATCCGAGGGTGTAATGCAACACTGAGACTCACTTGTGTCCCTAAAACCCTTCTGAAAAACCTCCAGAAGTTATCTGTAATCGAGCTCATCTGTCTGACATCATAAACGTAGGAACCCTGTGCAGTCTCACAATCCCCCTGCTAAAAAGCTAGCACGAACCTCGGTAGAGTAAGTGGTCCTAACGGAAGAACACAATTTGGTTTCGACCTATTTACCATGACCCCCAGGGAGTCGCACTTCCTCAGAGTACGATGCCACCCTGTGACAAGATCCATTTTAATTACCTCCCATGTCTAAGTCGGGGTCTAAATCACCTGTAATAGCCCACCGGGCTTCTGGTGTTCAACCATGACCTGCTACTAATTCGGACACTAAGCAACAAACCCTGCTACGTCCCTCTTCAGGCCATCTTACCCATACATACATCTGAGGCCATGATACATCTTGGTCGACCCCGAACAAAATAAAGCAAGAAGCACCGCGTGCCTCCCCCTAAAACTTGCCGACAAGTCCTGCAGCATCGGGCACACACAAACTTTCTCATAACACGGCACCCCATATGGTGCTACACAAACAGGCTCTTCTCTTCTTGGAGAGCCGTATCTCGATATCATATCATAACTGGATCCTCATATTGTCGCCTATTTACCTCTTCGACGAAGGAGAACTCGGCAACCTCTCTGATCTAAAGCTCTATTAACATTGGAAGAAATAATCGAACCCCTAGGCTCGGTAACTGAAGAATCCCACGGACCACATCCAGTCTATCTGGCTGCCCCTCTGGCATACTACCCTTAGATCTGCGACTAATAGTATCTTTAACTGTCTTGGCTTTCCCTGGGTGGTATAGGGTATCGATATCACAATCCTTGAATAACTCTACCCACTGTCGCTGTCGCAAATTCAACTGCCTCTGTCAGAAGATATACCTGAGGCTCTTGTGGTCTGCACACATATTCACATGAAGTCTATTTATACATCATGCCCCCAAATCTTCAAGGCACGATTTAACTGCCGCCAGCTCTAAATCGTGAGTGGCGTAATTTTCTTTCCTGCCTCCTTAACTACCGGGAAAACATAAGCTCTATCCTATCGGGTTGCGTCAGCACACAACCTAGCCCAACACCCAACGTGTTATCATAATAACCTAACCCTCTAGTATTTCAGGAGGTGTTAGACTGTAGTCGAGTCAACTTATCTTCCAATAACTGGAAGTCTTTCTCATTCCTGCGAAATATTCGGGTATCCTTAATCTCACTTATGGTTCCTGTTTCCCTTTCTCTGTTGCAACCAAACTTGGTCACTTAACTTAGATTTGATTCCTTTGGTTGCCCCATGTCTAAGACTTCCTGTCAATCATAATCTAGGGGGAGGGGGGATTTCCTTGATCTCGTAAAGTAGTAACCCGATTTTCCTTTCCCAGTTTGTAGAGCCTATAGCTAGGTGTTACCACATTTCCTCGAAATGTTCTTACTTCCCATTATTTACTAATGGTCTTTACACTAGTCTGGGGTAGTCATAACTCGTGCAACTTACATAACCATTGTCGTATTCTCCTTTATCATTCTGGCCATATCTTTACCTTAGGCTTATTATTAGCAAAAATATTTCTATCTTGATTCATAATCGTACAGTTTCATACATGCGTACAACCTGCATTTATATCTTTACGATACTTCCTCGACCAATTCGTTCGTCGTTCTTAATTACCCCAACACAACACTTCTCCCCCGGTTATCTACAACTGAACCAATGGCATGACGATACCGAAGACCTTATGTTATACCCCGTATTTCCAGAGTATGTACGTGGAGACGTACGTACGAAAATTTGAGACTTAAAGTTTGGCATAGGTTCGAAATTGTGCACAACACCCGATTAGAGTCGTTTTTCGACGAAACGTTTTACAGATCTCGCGTAGGGAAAATTCCGGCTATGTCGTTTTGTATTTTTGCGGATTTTTCCGAGCGACGGAACATTTTTGGGCCAACGAGAGGGTGACACTTGTCACCCTCAAGTGGACGCCTTAGGGGCGGTTTGGCCTTGGCCGATTGGTGCCTTGTTGTGGCCTTGTTTTGTGCAATGTTTTGTGCAATGTTTTGTGGCTTGTTTTGTGGAGTAGGGGTTAGGGTGCACTTGGCTTGATCAAGGCCTTACACATGGCTTGATCTTGTCCATTGGTTGGCCCTTGGCTTCCCTATAAATACCCCTCCCTTAGTTGAAGACTTCATCATCCAAATGTGTTCTAAGTCTTGCAATCCTTCTGCCTCTCCTCTTGTTGTTCTCGTCCTAAGCCTCCCCCCTCCCCCTTTGAGTGGCCTTGTGGCCGAGAGGTTCCCCTCCCCCTCCTAGTAGTGTGGCCGAGAGTTACCCCTTGGTAGAAAATTGTCTTCCAAGTATTGTTATAATGCCCAAAATACCTTAGCCTTTACATTGTTGTATTTCATAAGTTACCTCTATACGTAGAGCCCGGAAATACTACATTTTGTCCTTTTAGTCTCAAACCGAAACCCTAAGGAAATCTTCATAGTTGGTTGAAGTATTTGAGTAGAAGTTGGTTAGAACTTCTAAGGGTTGTTTGGAGTGGTTTGGAGCGCACGGAGTTGGAGCTAAACCTTGCTCAGGATCGACATTATAACTTGGATAATTTTGGGCTTGTCGAGGTAAATATTCTTGTCCCCTTATTGTAATTGGAGATTACATGTTGTAGGATTATTATAGTTGAAGTATACTATATATAGAACTGAACATAGCTTGCGGCAATGTCTTTTGACTTAAGCCTGAATTTAAAGAAGAGAACTGAACTGTAATTACATAGGACTGTATTACAGTAGACTTGTGTAGCATTGCTGTGTTGTAGAATTGTACACGTCCGGTTAGACGTGCAAACCCCCCCCCCCCTGGTTGGCTTGGTAGCCGGCCTCGATAGAGGAGGAGATTTACGCTGTTGCGGGGGGGGGGAGGTGCTGCCGAATTTTCTGTAGAATATGGAACCGTGCGGTTAGAAGTTAATAGACGTTTGTGGCCTTATAGGTGGAAGTACTGCGAGTAGCGTATTCTACTTGAAGAGTGGAACGGCTAGCCAGGTTACAGTACTGTGGAGCGTTTTGCTTATTGTCGATAATCGTCGCGAGGTATGTGAACCTCTTCCTATCCTTCTAGCATGATGCTTGTAAACTATGTAGTACGGTAGACGTACATGTGTTAAATGAGTTGGTTGGTTTAAAACATAGGGTGTTATAATAGCTTTATGGGAAGTTAGTTATAACGACTCTATGTAGGTAAAAGATTGGTTTATTGATTGTAGAAGATAAGAGACTTAACTTGTTTTACTTGGTTATTAACATTTTGTTAAATGTGTTGTGAAACCTCATTCGCGAGCAATGAGTACTTGGTTTTAAAAAGAATAATGTTTTATTGATTTCGGAAATGAGAATAAGTGTCGAACAAACCACAGCAACGCTAATAAAGGAAATTGTATTGACAAATAACTAATAGTTATTAAAACCAGTAGAAACCTCCATCTGCATAGAAGCTAAGATAAGACAAAATTGTATTACATTTCCTAGATCATGGCTGCTGTAACAAGATTGTTGTAAACAAGAATAAACGGCTCACGTACAAGACTTATGTTACTCAATTGTTTTAAAAGAGATTAAAACTATGAGTTATGAAACCTTTTTAAAATAAGAAACTGGAGCATTTGAAATTAGGCAAACTTGAACGTTTGGAAAATAATGTTGTTACTCGATTTTACAAAGGGAAGTATTTTGGTTTACTTAAAAAGATAGTCACTCTATACTACAGGTATTATGTGACTTTTGTGAAAGGAATGGATCTCTTAAAGAGGAATTTAATGTACGTAGTACTTTAGGGTTAAAACCCGGACTTTGATATAAAATGGAAGTACCTTGAGTTGTGTGTAACTTGCCTATGCTTGTTGTTGTGTAACTCGCCTATGCTTGTTGTGATAGCCTTTGTTGTGCAAGTGTTGATATCAGGTGACTTCTTGGGAAGGAGTGGATCTTTTTATAAAAGTCTAGAAGTATGGTAATTTGCTTGAGCTTGTTTGTGATAGTCTGGTTGTGCGGTATATTGTTGTTGATGTCACATGGACATGTCTACACCGATGCAGAATTCCGGGGGCGTGTGGCCATGCGGCGGGGTTAATCACCCAGTATTATTGTTGATAATGTCACTTGGACGTGTCTACACCGATCACGGTCCGGGGCATGTGGCCGTGGGGCATTGTTATTATTGTTGTTAATGTCACATAGGCGTGTCTACCGTCTGCACTCGGGGCATGTGGCCATGGGGAAATGTTATTAGTGTTGCATCATGGACATGTCTACACCGATGCAGAATTCCGGGGGCATGCGGCCATAATGCGAACGTGATTGATGTTGTGGGCGTGAGACCCATAGTTATATTTGAGTGATGACTTGAGGGCGTGAGTCCCTGACTTGACATGACTGATTTTATGTTGTGAACTGTAGTTTTGTTATCATACATGTCTCCTGTTTTTATATAGACTGTTATGATTTCATTTACAGTATTTTACAGTTTCACATACTTGGTACCTGTTGTACTGACCTCCTTCGGGGGGCTGCGTTAATCTGCGCGAGTAGAGTACATCGGTAGTGGATCCCCGCTCATAGGATCACGATTCAAAGATATTGGGAAGCTCCGTTCTCGGAGGCTTATCTTTGGTATGTTACCACGAGTTGTAGGTTCTTGCATTCGGGGTATGGCGGCCCTGTCGTCATGTTGTATAAAAACTCTTAAGTGCATGTAATCTTGTTGTGGGCGTGGTTTGTAAAAAGATTAAAGCTCGTTTTGAAAGAGTTGGTTATATATATTTTATTGGAAGGTAACCGTTTGGTTGGCCTGCTTTTATGATCATATATCTTGTTTCTTGTTTAAGTTTTATATTCCAGTTTTTCTCGATGTTGTATCACTAGGGTGCCCGGTAAGACACGATCCACGGGCGAGGATCGGTCGTGACAAAAGTGGTATCGAGCGATTAATCCTCGGAAGGTGTCTGCACCGTGTCTAGTAGAGTCTTGATTATCGATGTGTTGTGCACCATCTATAATCGTGAGGCTATAGGACATTTAGGATTGGTTTCCATTCTTCTCATTCTGAGATCGTGCCTTAGAGCTGTGTTGTAAGTTGGACCCCTCTGTCGTATCTCGTTTTTACCAGTTATGCCTCCGCGCACGGCAACCAGAGCCTGGAAGGGCAAGACAACCGAGTCTTTGCTAGTGAGATACAGAGGAGTAAGAGGCGCGAGCAGTCGGTGCACGAGATTATGCTTGACGGCGGGTTTTGCGACGCCGCCCGGCCCAGAGTTTAGAGCGCGGCGATGGTGCGAGACCACCAGACTGAGCCTCCGGTCCCCGGCTGGAGCAGATGAGACGGGTACAAGGAGATGGCGATTCTTGGCGGGGTTGTGGCAGATATGAGGATAAATGGATCTGGTGATTCGATTCGAGAGCACCAGTGGTACACCCCCGAGCAGATAGTTTGAGGCTACGGGACTTTCCCGAGTGTAGCCCGCGAGTTTTATGGTCGAGGCACGAGGATGATCCGCAGGAGTTCATCCGACGATTCTGTGGTCATGAGTGATCAAGGCTTCGGAGACCGAGTCGGTGGTCTTAGGTTCGCATCGGCTGCGTGATACCGCAGTCGACTGGTTTGATTCGTGGGAGTTGTCCCGGGGAGAGCATGCGCTTCCAGCAGTATGGGACGAGTTCTCAGAGGCATTCCTCACTCACTTCTTGCCTCCGCAGATGAGGAGGGCACGGGCCGACAGTTTATGATCTTTGAGGCAGAGTGGGCGTCTGGTTCGGGAGTACAACTTGGAGTTTGACTCGTTGGCTCGGTATGTCCCGCTTTAGTGGCAACCATGGAGGATAGAGTGCACACATCGCCACGCCCGAACCCGGGCGTGGTGGTGCCCTACCTGGGCACCCTTCTACCTTAACAATACAAGTAAACTGCGGAAATTAAATAACACCTCATTTTTTTTTCTTAAAACCAACGTACGTGCAAGGGCAAAGCCGACAAGGCTGCCATAATTAAACATAAGCGAAAGACACTACAACGTACATGAGTCCAATCCCACATATGAATACAGACCTCTAAGAGTTAAACTGAACTATGACGGGACAAGGCCCCGCCGTACCCATAACTGTACAAAAGCCTGTACTGAAGGAACTATACCAAAATGATAAACTCCTGAACAGAGGGAGCTATCCAAAAACTCTGAGCAGGGTCCTACACCTGCCGATCACCAAACTGCGTACCTAAACCTGCGGCATGAACGCAGCCCCCCGAAGGAGGTCAGTACGGAGAATGTACCAAGTATGTGAACAATAAGTACTGTAATGAAATCATAACAGTCTAAACAAAACAGGAGACATGTATGATAGCCAACCTACAGTACAAAACACATAAGCAGTCATATCAAGTCAGGGACGCAAGCCCTCAAGGTCACTACTCAGATATAACTATGGGTCTCACGCCCATAATATCAATCATGCCCGTGGAATCCTTCCTCACTGCCGGCAGTCCATGATATAACATAACATCAAGTCCCACCGGTGGTATAGCATCTTGGGGGTTTACCCCTCACTTATACTCTTACCCTGGAGAAGGTGGTAAAGCAGGTGGTATAGCATCTTGGGGGTTTACCCCTCACTTATACTCTTACCCTGGAGGAGGTGGTATAACGTCTTGGGGCTTGCCCCTCATTTATACTCTTACCCTATCTCAACCGGCCGTCAAACAACACATAAAGCAGGTGGTACAGCGTCTTGGGGGTTTACCCCTCACTAATACTCTTACCCTGGAGGAGGTGGTATAACGTCTTGGGGCTTGCCCCTCATTTATACTCTTACCCTATCTCGACCGACCATCAAACAAGACATAAGCACTACCATGTCTTCTATAAAAATCCGGGAATTTAACCCAAGTACTACAAGTAACGGAAGCATACCCGTGGAATCCCACATCACTGTCGGTACGTCCCAGTAACTTACAACAAGACAGCCGACCCTTCAACCGAGAGTCGCGACAACTCAATAAAACATAATACTTGCACTCAAAGGCTATTACCAGCACATATAGGCAAGTTCTCAATTAACCAAGCCAAAGTACTTATCAAGGCACACATAGGATAATTCTCATTTTATCAAGCCAAAGTACTAATCAAGGCATACATAGAATAATTCTCTTTTAACAAGTCAAAGTACTTATCAAGGCACACTTAGACAAATTCTCAATTTATCAAGCCAAAGTACTAATCAAGGCATACATAGAATAATTCTCTTTTAACAAGTCAAAGTACTTATCAAGGCACACTTAGACAAATTCTCAATTTATCAAGCCAAAGTACTAATCAAGGCATACATAGAATAATTCTATTTTAACAAGTCAAAGTACTTATCAAGGCACACTTAGACAAATTCTCAATTTATCAAGCCAAAGTACTAATCAAGGCATACATAGAATAATTCTCTTTTAACAAGTCAAAGTACTTATCAAGGCACACTTAGACAAATTCTCAATTTATCAAGCCAAAGTACTAATCAAGGCATACATAGAATAATTCTCTTTTAACAAGTCAAAGTACTTATCAAGGCACACTTAGACAAATTCTCAATTTATCAAGCCAAAGTACTAATCAAGGCATACATAGAATAATTCTCTTTTAACAAGTCAAAGTACTTATCAAGGCACACTTAGACAAATTCTCAATTTATCAAGCCAAAGTACTAATCAAGGCATACATAGAATAATTCTCTTTTAACAAGTCAAAGTACTTATCAAGGCACACTTAGACAAATTCTCAATTTATCAAGCCAAAGTACTACATATGTACATTCTTTTATAAAAGACTCCTTTCTATGTAAAGCTCCAAGATACTAACACCGTAGTATCAGGCGTGTCTATTTTTCAAAGTAAGTTACTACGCTTTTAGAAAACTCATTTCAAAGCTTGAAATCAAGTAACTCAAATTTTCACAATCTAGGCAACTTATGCCGATTAATCAAAATAGACAACTTTCTAACCTTCCATAAAGCCGTTATAACCAACTTCCCATAAAGCCGTTATAACCCTTTATGGTTTTAGACATATCCATTCCTTCAATAGTCAAGAGACTTATACTATTAAAACCAAGTATCACATACTTACAAATCAAGTTCTTAACTTTCAAAATGCTTCAGTCTCTTAATAGTTAGAAAACAAGTTTTCTTCTACTTTTTAAACCTCAAGTAGCTTCACCCTTAACACAAGTTACTTCTATTAAATCATGTCATTTCTCTTCTTTTAAATCAAATAAGTAAATCACTCCTTTGACTCACAAAGTCATTATGATGACCTTTAGGTTTTAGAACTAAGGCACTAGCCAAAGATTTGGAAACCACTTCCTTTTCAAGTCTCTATGCACTTTAAGAAAAATACCTTCACTTTTAAGAATCCAAACTTCCTAAGGAAATGGATTATACTACTTACAATTTAAACATCAAAGTACACTCAAGGAAGTACATAGAACAAATTCTATTTTAGGCAAATCCAAATACAAGCAAGGAATGGATCATTCGAGTAGGACTTACCTTCTTTATTCTAGGGAATCATGCTGAAGAGGAGATAGTTCACATACCTTTCGGCTAATATCCACAAGCTAAGCGAATACGCTGCGTAGAAGTGTCAACCTATAATGGTCACAACAAGACTATCAACTTCTAGTCTCAACGTAGAATAATACTAAGTATCTGATCTCTAATTCTACGGAAAATCGGGCAGCACCTCCTTTGTTTCTACTTACTTTGCCACCTTTTTCAAGGCCGAATACAATAACCAACAAGCCACATTTAAGGCTCCAAACAACAACCAAACAAAGGGGATTACACGCCTTACAATACGTGTAATATTCCCCCCACAATTCATACGAAATAGCTTAAAACTCCAAGCCATTCTCGGCCAACTACATACTAACAATTCAAAGTCTTTTCCAATCCTTTTCCAAATTCAAGTTCTAAGGTCTAACATGTTATCTAGTCATAAACAACTTCAACAACTACAATTTCCTTCTTTATACAACATGCGACGCTTAGACTAATAATCAACTTGAATTGTAATCTTAACGCTAAACATGCTAGTTTTCGGATTAGGGTTCAAATAGCCAATAAACATATCAAACTCCATACTATATAACACATGCTTGCTAAAATCCATAGCTACAACAATAAGTAAGCCTTAACTATTAAAATGACAAAATATACCTTTATAAGCCCTTAAAATTTCCAAGATTCCAAAGTCGCGCCTTAGCAATTCTTAGCTCCTTTCCTTAGGTTCCAATCCGCTCCAAGCACTCCTTAGAGGCCTATGAAGAACCCATCTTCAAGTTCCAACTTCAAAGTTGAAGAACTCCCTTAGTTTCCGCCTTGCGACTAACGTAAAAATACGTTTTTTCCGAAATCTTTCTATTGAGATATCCTAACAATACCCTAAGGGACATTGGGTTAAAGTCTTGTGAACAAAGGATCAAAACTACAAAATTTTGTCTTCCAAGAGGGGCCTTGGCCGAGAGCACTCTTTAGTGGACAAGAAAAATGTTGTGAAATTTTCTAAGTGTTAGAAGAGCAAGTCTTGCTACTAGTATGATACATATAACACATTGGAGGGTCTAGATTATAACAATTGTGTGGCTTAGATAAAAATCACTTGGATTAAGCCTATGTGGATAAGTTGACTAGTCAACAAAATTAAGCTTAGAAGACTTATCTTCTACCATGGTCAAAGACCATTATACCCTTGCATAAATTTCGACCAAGCCATGTGGGGGTGCCACGTGTCGCCCTCTCATTTGTCCATAAAATTCCGTAACCCTCGTGGGCCCCACAAAACGTAAAATTCCTCGGGTGGGCCCCACGTGACCAAATCCGTAAAAATAAATTTCCATAATGCTAAGAGTTCCATACTCTTCAAATAATGCCTTTTGAGAATCCAATTCTCAACAACGAACATTTTTCCTTTCCGGCGTTCGGAAGATTTTCCGTCGGAAAAACAATTCTTCCTTTCGTATCAATTTCCAAGTCTTGTTTCCTTTCGTACATTCTCTATTACATGTCCTGGACTTACGGGGTGTAACATTCTTCCCCCCTTAGAAACATTCGTCCCCGAATGTTCTTAGTCGGTTGCCAAGCTATACACACTCCGGCACAATCTCTATACTATGCCTATCGATCAAAACTGCACAAGACCAACGATGCCACACATGGCCACCACAACATACGTAAACATAAAAATGGACCTTCCGTCCGCGACCCCCTTCTCACAAAACTCGAAGGTTCTGATCTTCCCAAAACACGGGATCCTTAGAGGTTCCTTTCTTTCCTTACTAGTCATACTTTCTCGTACTTTCAAACTTATCTAGTACACGTACAAAATCTCAATATCGTTTCTCTTCTCCACTCCTTGGAGTTACTAATCAAACCTGGCCATTAAGCTACTTGAATTTCCGCTAAGGCTCTTCTCGGTCCTTACGACCTAGTTCCGGTGGAACGCGTCCACAAACTCGTACAACGATTAACTAAACTTGGGCTGGCATCCTCGGGACCCTACCACATGCGGGACCATTTCTAGCGACATCACCCCATTCAAACTATCGGTGACCGAAATGAGTCCATAACCCGACTCATCGCCACGCTTTAACTTCTCATTCTTAGTGCGAAATAAATCTCACTCTTATCTCAAGGTACTTATTACACTACACCCTATACAAAAGAGGTTCGTCACATAAGCCAAAGTATTTCATCAGCAATCTTCCCTATCGGTCTTACACATATACGGGGTAATTATAACTTGTGAACTCTACACAACTATAGTCTCAGTTCACCTATCATTCTTGTCAACATTCTTACTTCTCACTTTACTATTCAAAGTATCCCTACCTCTGGGGTACTATCACTTACAACTGCTAGCAACGCTATCTTGGTCAAAAACATAATTGCTTCCCTCATGACCCTATAGTCTTCTCCTAACCGAGAAACTGGAGGCTCTGGTGCTGGGGCCTCAAACCTGGCGCAGAAGGACTCGCCGACTGCGGAACAACATCCGGTATACCCTTGGGCATAAGCCCTATCAACTCTCTGAGTCTGACTAGTAGCTCCTGCTACTCCTTTGCCCTTCTGGGCGGCTGTTGCCCTCCTTGGAGGCATACTGTAACACAACAACACGTCAGAGAGGAATTTTCTTACTAACACAGCTCTATGGCACGATATTAGAGTGAGAAGAATAGAAACCAACTCCTAAATGTCCTGTAGCCTCCTGTTTATGGGTGTGGCGCGCAACACACCGATAATCAAGACTCTACTAGACACGGTCTGTAGACATTCCGAGGACCGGCGCTCGATACCACTCTGTCACGCCCGAACCGGGCGTGGCGGTGCCTACCTGGGCACCCTTCTACCTTAACAATACAAGTAAACTGCGGAAATTAAATAACACCTCATTTTTTTTTCTTAAAACCAACGTACGTGCAAGGGCAAAGCCGACAAGGCTGCCATAATTAAACATAAGCGAAAGACACTACAACGTACATGAGTCCAATCCCACATATGAATACAGACCTCTAAGAGTTAAACTGAACTATGACGGGACAAGGCCCCGTGCCATAATCGCACAAAATCACATCAAGGAACTATACCAAAATGATAAACTCACGAGCAGGAGCTATCCAAAACTACGGCGGTCCTACTGCCGATCACCAAATCTGCGTACCTAAAACTGCGGCATGAACGCAGCCCCAAGAGGTCAAGACGGAGAATGTTATACCGTATTCTCGTGGGTATGTATGCGAGGACGCGCATGCGAGAGCACGTGAAAAAAAATTGGAAAGGAAGAAAGAGGTGATTCTTCCAAAAAGTTTCCGGCTTTTGTAAGGAAAATGTTCGTTGAAGGAATTGGGTTCCCAGTTTGAATTTGGGCTTCTTAGATTATATTAGAATTATGGAATTTTATTTTGGAAATGGTCACGTGGGGCCCACGGAGAAATTTAGTTTTGTGGGGCCCACTTTGTTTTCTAGATTTTGGCCATTGTGGATATTTTTGGAAGACATTTTTGAGGGCCAATAGGAGGTGACACGTGTCACCCCGCCTAGGTGGCTTGGCGAATGACATTTGTGCACAACACCCTGGTTAAGTCGTTTTTAAACGCGTTTTACATAACTGCGAAGGAAAATTCGGCTATGTCATTTTGTATTTTGCGGATTTTTCCGAGAGACGAAACATTTTTGGACCAACGGGAGGGTGACACTTGTCACCCTCATCGACTGATAAAGAGGGCCACTAGGAGGTTTTGAGGCCCTTTTCACGGGTCTTTGTTTTGTGAGGATTTGAGGAGTAGGTTAGGGTGCACTTGTGCCAATCTTGGCCATCCACTTGCCCCCACATGGCTTGATCTTGTCCGTTGGTGCCCTATAAATACCCCTTGCTTGAAGGTTTTTCTTCATCCTCAATTCATTCTAAGTCTTGAAAACTCTTCCCCCCCTTTGTGTTGTTCGCCCCAGCCTCTCCCCCTCCCCTTGTGGCCTTGTGGCCGAGAGCCTCCCCCTCCCCCCTTTGTGGTGCTAGCCGTGGGGTACCCCCCCCTAGCCTAGTTGTTTTCGTATAATACCCCTCCCTTGTGGCATTGAAATACTTCTCCTAGTATTGTTATAATGCCCAAAATACCTTAGCCTTGTACCTTGTAGTATTCCAAAGATACCTCTATACGTAGAGTCCGGAAATACTACCTTTTGTCCTTTTAGTCTCAAACCGAAACCCTAAGGAAATCTTCATAGTTGGTTGAAGTATTTGAGTAGAAGTTGGTTAGAACTTCTAAGGGTTGTTTGGAGCGGATTGGAGCGCACGGAGTAGGAGCTAAACCTTGCTCAGGATCGACATTATAACTTGGATAATTTTGGGCTTATCGAGGTAATTATCTGTAGAAGATAGAAACTTGTGTTTTGGGGTTAATAGACGTTTGTGACCTTTATAGGTGAAAGTACTAAGAGTAGCGTATTCTACTCGAGGAGTGGAAAGGGCTAGCAAGGTTGTAGTACTTGGAGCATTTTGCTTGTTGTCGATAAATCGTCGCGAGGTATGTGAACCTCTTCCTATCTCTTCTAGCATGATATGTGTGAACTATGTA
Source organism: Przewalskia tangutica (assembly GCA_029844215.1). Lineage (NCBI taxonomy): Eukaryota > Viridiplantae > Streptophyta > Magnoliopsida > Solanales > Solanaceae > Przewalskia > Przewalskia tangutica. Next base: position 38,816,716 of record CM056725.1, on the reverse strand, counting down.
GTACGGTAGACGTACATGTGTTAACTGTGTTTGATTGTTCTTAAAACATAAAGTGTTATAACGGCTTTATGGGAGTCGGTTATAACAGCTTTATGTAGGTAAGAAAATACTTTGTGGTTTTAAACTGATGTGAATTATAACTGGCTAAGTTATAATAAAGAACTTGATGTATTTCAAAAGATTTATAAATCGTTTTGAAGGAGAGTAACACTTGGTTTTAAAGGTTTTAAAAAAAGAGTTATACTAGCTTTATGGGGAGTTAGGTATAATGTCTTAAGAGAGGTAAAGAAAATGGTTTACTGATGTTAGAAGTTAAGAGACTTGATCTTATAAGATAAGAGACTTAACTTATTTGTTTTAATGTGAATGTTTGTGTGAAACCTCATTCGTGAGTAATGAGTACTTGGTTTTATTTAAAGGGATAATGTTTCTTGATTTGGAAATCAGAATGTGTATCGACAGCACCACCTGCGGCGTTAATAAAGGAAAATGTATTGAATAATGATGTATCGTATTAAAACCAGTGAAACCTCCATCCGCATAGAAACTAAGATGAGACAAAATGATATTACATTTTCTAGATCATGGTCTTTGTAATAAGAATGTTGTAAACAAGAATAACCTACTCTCACGTGAGACATATATTACTCAATTGTTCTAAAAAGGAATCAAGTGATTAAGTTTGGGAACTATGAAACCATTTGAAAAGGAGAAGCTTGAGTAATTGAAACTAGGCAAACTGGAACTTAGGAAAAGAATGTTGTTACTTGATTTTGAAAAGGAATGTGGGTTGGTCATTCTAATACTACGGGTATCGGGTGACTTTTATAAAAGTAATGGATCTCTTTTAAAAGAACTTAACGTATGTAGTACTTTGGGGTTAAAACCCGGACTTTGGCATAAAATGAAAGTACTTTGAGTTGTGTGAAACTTGCCTATGCTTGTTGTTGTGAAACTTGCCTATGCTTGTGATGATAGCCTTTGTTGTGCAAGTGTGGTATTTCTGTGTTACCGCGTCTCTCGATAGAGGGCCGGTTGACTTGTTGAGAACTTACTTGGACGTGCTGGCAGTGATGGAGAATTCCACGGGTATGTTTCCATTTTGATTACTGTCTTGTTGTTGATGTCACATGGACATGTCTACACCGACTGCAGATTCGGGGCACGCGGCCATGCGGGGTTGATTACCGGTATATGGTTATTCCGCAACATGGACGTGTCTACACCGAGGCAGTATTCCGGGGGCATGTGGCCATGCGGCAGGGTTGACCACCCAGTATATTGTTGTTGAGGTTACATGGGCATGTCTACACCGAGGCAGTATTCCGGGGGCATGTGGCCATACGGCCTTGTTATTATGGTTGCATCATGGACATGTCTACACCGATGCAGTATTCCGGGGGCATGCGGCCATGATGCGAACATGATGGATGTTGTGGGCATGAGACCCATAGTTATATTTGAGTGGTGACTTTGAGGGCGTGAGTCCACGACTTGGCTTTTATGTTGCATCTTGTATTTTGGTTATCATACATGTCTCCCGCTTTAGGCTATTATGATTTCATTCTGATGTTGTGATTTCACATACTGTACTGTTATGACCTCGCCCGGCTGCGTTCATGCCGCAGTAGAGGTACCGATCGTGGATCCTCGCCTTAGGATCTCAGTTCAGCGTTTTGGGAAGCTCCGTTTCTCCGGAGGCTTATCTTTTGGTATGTGTTTCCCTGAGTTGTAGGTTCTTGTACATTCAGGGGTATGGCGGGGCCCTGTCCCGTCATAGTTGTTGTATATCTTAGAGGTCTGTAGTACTGTTGTGGGCAGGGTTTGTAAAAAGGATAACTGTTCGGGTTTTTATGTATATATACTGAAGGCAACTGTTTTGGTTGGCCTGTTTATTTATCATGTCTCTCATTTCATGTTTAAAGTTTTTATTTCCGCTGGTTTTCTCTGATGTTGTATCGCTAGGGTGCCCGGGGTAAGGCACCAGTCACGGGCCCGAATTCGGGTCGTGACAGAGAATGTACCAAATATGTGAACAATAAGTACTGTAATGAAATCATAACAGTCTAAACAAAACAGGAGACATGTATGATAGCCAACCTACAGTACAAAACACATAAGCAGTCATATCAAGTCAGGGACGCAAGCCCTCAAGGTCACTACTCAGATATAACTATGGGTCTCACGCCCATAATATCAATCATGCCCGTGGAATCCTTCCTCACGCTGCGATCCATGATATAACATAACATCAAGTCCACCGGTGGTATAGCATCTTGGGGGTTTACCCCTCACTTATACTCTTACCCTGGAGAAGGTGGTAAAGCAGGTGGTATAACATCTTGGGGGTTTACCCCTCACTTATACTCTTACCCTGGAGGAGGTGGTATAACGTCTTGGGGCTTGCCCTCATTTATACTCTTACCCTATCTCAACCGTCAAACAACACATAGCGGTGGTACAGCGTCTTGGGGTTTACCTCACTAATACTCTTACCACGGAGGTGGTATAACGTCTTGGGGCTTGCCCTCATTTATACTCTTACCCTATCTCGACCGACCATCAAACAAGACATAAGCACTACCATGTCTTCTATAAAAATCCGAATTTAACCCAAGTACTACAAGTAGCTAAGCATACCCGTGGAATCCCACATCACCGTCGATGCGTCGGTAACTTACAACAAGACAGCCGACCCTTCAACCGAGAGTCGCGAAACTCAATAAAACATAATACTTGCACTCAAAGGCTATTACCAGCACATATAGGCAAGTTCTCAATTAACCAAGCCAAAGTACTTATCAAGGCACACATAGGATAATTCTCATTTTATCAAGCCAAAGTACTAATCAAGGCATACATAGAATAATTCTCTTTTAACAAGTCAAAGTACTTATCAAGGCACACTTAGACAAATTCTCAATTTATCAAGCCAAAGTACTAATCAAGGCATACATAGAATAATTCTCTTTTAACAAGTCAAAGTACTTATCAAGGCACACTTAGACAAATTCTCAATTTATCAAGCCAAAGTACTACATACGTACATTCTTTTATAAAAGACTCCTTTCTATGTAAAGCTCCAAGATACTAACACCCGTAGTATCAAGGCGTGTCTATTTTTCAAAGTAAGTTACTACGCTTTTAGAAAACTCATTTCAAAGCTTGAAATCAAGTAACTCCAAATTTTCACAATCTAGGCAACTTATGCCGATTAATCAAAATAGACAACTTTCTAACCTTCCATAAAGCCGTTATAACCAACTTCCCATAAAGCCGTTATAACCCTTTATGGTTTTAGACATATCCATTCCTTCAATAGTCAAGAGACTTATACTATTAAAACCAAGTATCACATACTTACAAATCAAGTTCTTAACTTTCAAAATGCTTCAAGTCTCTAATAGTTAGAAAACAAGTTTTCTTCTACTTTTTAAACCTCAAGTAACTTCACCCTTAACACAAGTTACTTCTCTTAAATCATGTCATTTCTCTTCTTTTAAATCAAATAAGTAAATCACTCCTTTGACTCCCCTAAAGTCATTATGATGACCTTTAGGTTTTAGAACTAAGGAACTAGCCAAAAGATTTGGAAACCACTTCCTTTTCAAGTCTCTATGCACTTTAAGAAAAATACCTTCACTTTTAAGAATCCAAACTTCCCTAAGGAAATGGATTATACTACTTACAATTTAAACATCAAAGTACACTCAAGGAAGTACATAGAACAAATTCTATTTTAGGCAAATCCAAATACAAGCAAGGAATGGATCATTCAAGGAGTAGGACTTACCTTCTTTATTCTAGGGAATCATGCTAGAAGAGGAGATAGTTCACATACCTTTTCGGCTAATATCCACAAGCTAAGCCGAATACGCCGTACGTAGAAGTGTCAACCTATAATGGTCACAACAAGACTATCAACTTCTAGTCTCAACGTAGAATAATACTAAGTATACGGTCTCTAATTCTACGGAAAATCGGGCAGCACCTCCTTTGTTTCTACTTACTTTGCCACCTTTTTCAAGGCCGAATACAATAACCAACAAGCCACATTTAAGGCTCCAAACAACAACCAAACAAAGGGGATTACACGCCTTACAATACGTGTAATATTCCCCCCACAATTCATACGAAATAGCTTAAAACTCCAAGCCATTCTCGGCCAACTACATACTAACAATTCAAAGTCTTTTCCAATCCTTTTCCAAATTCAAGTTCTAAGGTCTAACATGTTATCTAGTCATAAACAACTTCAACAACTACAATTTCCTTCTTTATACAACATGCGACGCTTAGACTAATAATCAACTTGAATTGTAATCTTAACGCTAAACATGCTAGTTTTCGGATTAGGGTTCCAATAGCCAATAAACATATCAAACTTCATACTATATAACACATGCTTGCTAAAATCCATAGCTACAACAATAAGTAAGCCTTAACTATTAAAATGACAAAATATACCTTTATAAGCCCTTAAAATTTCCAAGATTCCAAAGTCGCGTCTTAGCAATTCTTAGCTCCTTTCCTTAGGTTCCAATCCGCTCCAAGCACTCCTTAGAGGCCTATGAAGAACCCATCTTCAAGTTCCAACTTCAAAGTTGAAGAAATCCATTAGTTTCCGACTTGCGACTAACGTAAAAATACGTTTTTTCCGAAATCTTTCTATTGAGATATCCTAACAATACCCTAAGGGACATTGGGTTAAAGTCTTGTGAACAAAGGATCAAAACTACAAAATTTTGTCTTCCAAGAGGGGCCTTGGCCGAGAGCACTCTTTAGTGGACAAGAAAAATGTTGTGAAATTTTCTAAGTGTTAGAAGAGCAAGTCTTGCTACTAGTATGATACATATAACACATTGGAGGGTCTAGATTATAACAATTGTGTGGCTTAGATAAAAATCACTTGGATTAAGCCTATGTGGACAAGTTGACTAGTCAACAAAATCAAGCTTAGAAGACTTATCTTCTACCATGGTCAAAGACCATTATACCCTTGCATAAATTTCGACCAAGCCATGTGGGGTGCCACGTGTCGCCCTCTCATTTGTCCATAAAATTCCGTAACCCTCGTGGGCCCCACAAAACGTAAAATTCCTCGGGTGGGCCCCACGTGACCAAATCCGTAAAAATAAATTTCCATAATGCTAAGAGTTCCATACTCTTCAAATAATGCCTTTTGAGAATCCAATTCTCAACAACGAACATTTTTCCTTTCCGGCGTTCGGAAGATTTTCCGTCGGAAAAACAATTCTTCCTTTCGTATCAATTTCCAAGTCTTGTTTCCTTTCGTAAATTCTCTATTACATGTCCTGGACTTACGGGGTGTAACAGCTACGTCACCTGGTAAGATGATTACTTGACAGAGGCTTGTTCGAGTGTAGCTCTTCAGCCGGGCATGGACATTGCCCGCATGCAGGCTCATGCACTAGGATGTGAGGCACGGAGAGGTCGACGGAATGACCAAGATCAGCGAAGAGGCGTAACAACAGTGGTCCTTTGGTGACTTTCGAGGCGGACCGCCTCAAGAAGATACTAGTTTTGTACCTCCGCCGGTCAGAGTGGTCCTCCACAACCTTCAGAGCATCCAGTATTGAGGCGGTCGAGGCTCGAGTTGTGTTTCGAGGAAGTAAGGGTGTTGGCGGATGCGGTGTTATACCGTATTTCCAGTATATACGTAAAGGAATACGTACAAAAAGTTTGGTCTTAAAGTTAGGCCTTGGACGATTTTTAGGCACAACTCACAAAGCGATTTTCCGACGAAACGTTTCCACAGCTTTCGTAGGATAAATTCCGGCTATGTCATTTCTAATTTTTGCGGATTTTTAGAGACGTAACACTTTGGACCAACGAGAGGCGACATTTGCCACCCTCTCATTGGTGGACTTGTCACGGCAATAGGGCCGAATGGATGACCATCCTTGTCATAAAGTTGGTTAGATATTTTGTGTGCAAGTTGGCTAGGTACACTTGCCCTAATCTTGACCTTACACTTTCCTAGCACTTGGCTAAATCTTGGCCATTGGTTGGCCATGTCTTGACCTATAAATACCCTCTTGAGATGAAGAGTTCTTCATCCACAAAAGCTTTCCAAGTCTAAAAATCCTTCCTCTCTCCTTTGTAAGCAATTCGTCCAACACCCCTCCCCTCGAGAAGCTCGGCCGAGGCTACCCCACCCCTAGCCTGGCAGAAACCTACCCCTCCCTTGGTAGAAAAGTTGCCTTCTTGTATTGTTATAATGCCCAAAATACCTAGCCCAAATACCTTAGTACTTAGTAGAAGTTGTGAAGAACTTCTAAGGTTTCTCGAGCATACAACTTAGGAGCAAAACCTTGCTCAGCGCGACTTTTCTAGGATATTATTGGGCTTCGAGGTAACTAATCCTAACCCTCTTTGAATTAAAGAATACTTATGTTGTAGAATAAGAATAAGTATAAATACTTAGAAGGTTATTAAGGAATAGAATTGAACAGTAACACCTTAGAAGGGTATAAAAGAAGAATATACGAATCAGACTTACATAGGATGTTTTCACAATGAGACTTATATAGCTCACGGGTAGGGTTGTGCTGCCCGACTTTCCGTAGAATTGAGGACCCTCTGCTTAGAATGACCTACAGAATAGTCTAGACTTTGATAGATATCTGTGACTATTATAAATTTGATTCTCTGCGCGACATACTCGACTTGGCGGTGGATTTCGAGAAGGTATGTGATTCTTCCTAAAGCATGATATTTTACAATATGTATATAGTACGGTGAGCGTACATGTGTTAATCGAATAATACTTACGGCAATGCCTCACGGCTTAAGCCTGAATAATACGTACGGCAATGCCTCACGGCTTAAGCCTGAATAATAAAGAACTGAAAACATTTCAAAAGGACTACTGAACCATTTTTTACAGAAGAGAATTAATTGGTTTCTCAAATGAAGCTTAAGAGTTATACTAGCTTTATGGGAAGTTAAGTATAACCACTTAAGATTGATAAAAGAAACAAGTTGCCTATGTATTTCTAACAGACTTATATGAAATTGTGAAAAGAATAATAAGATGGTTTGATAAGTAGACATGACATGTTGCTATGTGTGTTAGTACCTTGTAACGCTTGTATAAGTGAGTATCCTTGTTGTACTTATGTTGTTTAAAGATAAGTCGTTATGTTAGTGTACTATCACTCACCTCTTGAGATGATCTGGGAGGTTGGCGCCTCCGTCGCGGGGTAGACTCGGTGATGCAGGACCATGATTCGAGAATACCATGCGGGTCCGGGGGCCTATGCGGAGCTACGAGTTCCGGTTAGTATGCGGGGTTATGCCTCATGCGGTCTATGTGGCCATGCGGACAGCGAGTCGGGGCGATGCCGAGTAGCTACCTCGATGCGGGGTTATACCATGCGGGCCCACGCGAGTGGCCTATGCGGACTCGGGAGTCGTGATTAGGCTTGCAGAATGAGGATGTGGCGAGTGGCCTGTTTCGATCATTCGCGGCCTAGACAAGACGTATTCTGATTACCTATTGTTGCTCTTGTTTGTGATGTGGCACTATGTGCGGTTTCCTTGGTTGTTTCACACATATTTGTAAACCGGTTTTAAAAATGATATGTTTTCATTTAAGTACTTTCTGATTCGCATACTTAGTACTGTTGATCGACCTCCTTCGGGGCTGCGTTCATGCCGCGGTAAGGGCAAGCGGTGCTAGATCCGCATCCTTAGGATCTCTACGTTGGTGTCGTGAGCTCCATCTCTTCGGAGGCTCTACTTTTGGTATGATCTCCTGTTGTAGATAGTTTTTATCTGATCCAGGGTATGGCGAACCTGTCCCACCATAGTTGTATATTTTCTTAAGTGCAGAGTCATGTTATGCGATGTCGGATGTAGCGCTAAAACATGATTATATATATATGCCGAAAGCGATGTTTTCTCACATGTCGGTGTCTTGTTTTATAAAGCTGTTTCATGTCTTGCTTTATGTTTCCGCGATTACTCGATGTATGACTACTTGGGTGCCCGGTAAGGCACGATCCACGAACCGGGCAGTCGTGACAAAAGTGGTATCGAGCGATTAATCCTCGGAAAGTGTCTCTGAGCCGTATCTAGTAAGTCTTGATTATCGGTGTGTTGTGCACCACACCAATAATCGAGAGGCTATAGGATATTTAGGATTGGTTTCCGTTCTTCTCATTCCGAGATCGTGCTTTAGAAAGTGTTATAGGTTGGACCCCTAACGTATTCCTTTCTATGCTGATTATGCCTCACGTAAGGCAACCGGGCCCGGAAGGGCAAAGCGGCGAGGCTGCTAGCAGACACCCAGTCACGAGGGCTCGTGCCCGTCTATACGAGAGGCGAGTTCTATGACGCCGCCGCCCCAGCGAGACCACGATACCACACTCGCATCCCACGATGCAGGCGGAGAGTTAGGGTCTGAGGAGATGCCCGACTTTTGGCTAAAGTTGTGGCCGTCGAGAGAAGGCTGGATCTGGCGATTCGATTCAGCTCGATGCGGTCGCACCGTTGTTCACCCGAGGCGAGAGAGTTTGAGGCTACGAGACTTCTTGGTCAGAGCGCCGGAGTTTTATGGATCGGCGGGAGGATGATCCGAGGAGTTCATCCGTCGCCTTGAGGATTTTGAGAGTGATCGGGCGTCGAGACCGAGTCCGTGATCTTTGGTTCACATAGGCTGCGTGATACCGCGATCGATTGGTTTGATTCATGGAGTTATCCGGGAGAGCACGCGTCCCAGTACTGGGATGAGTTCTCGAGGCTTTCTCGCTCACTTCTTGCCTCGCGGATGAGAGGCGCGGTGATAGATTTTACTCGAGGCGAGAGGGCGACCGTCGGGAGTACAATGTCGAGTTTGATTCATTGGCTCGATATGTCCCGGCGTTGGTAGCAGATATGGAGGATAGGGTGCACCGCTATGTCACGGGCTGAAGCGACTATACGGCCGAGTCATGTGCGGGGTTTCTCTCGGTAGGGTATGGACATTACCGCGTGCGAGCTCACGCCTTTGTTATACCCCGTAGTTGCGGTATGTATGTGAGGACGCACGTTTGAGAGTCTGCGAGAAAAATTTTGAAAAGAAAGAAAGATGTGAGTTTTCGACGGAAAAGTTTCGGTTATTTGTGAAGAAAAAGGTTCGTTAATGGGAATTGGATTCCCAGTTTGGTATTTGGACTTCATAGATTATATTAGAATTTTGAGATTTTATTTTGGAAATGGTCACGTGGGGCCACGGGAGAAATTCTGATTTTGTAGAGCCGCTTTGTTTTTGAGATTTCCGGTATTTTGGATATTTTGGAAGACGAAATTCTGGCGAATCGGGGCGACACGTGTCACCCCATGTGGCACCCTTGGCCGATTTTACATTTGTGCACAACACCCGGTTAGAGTCGTTTTTCGACGAAACCTTTTGCGTAACATGCGAAGGGAAAATTCCGGCGCTGTGGGTTTGTATTTTTGCGGATTTTTGCGAGAGACGAAACCTTTTTGACCAACGGGAGGGTGACAAGTGTCACCCTGATGGAAGCGTGTGGGGCGGCTTGGCCGGGTGAGGCAAGTTGTGGTAGATATTTGTGTAGATTTTTGTGAGGTTTTAAGGAGTAGGGGCTAGGGTGCACTTGGCTTGATCTTGGCCTTACACTTGCCTTGCACATGGCTTAATCTTGGCCATTGGTTGGCCTTTGGTTTGCTATAAATACCACTCCTTGTGAAGACTTATTCATTCACTCCTCACTTTGTCTAAGTCTTGAAATCCCTCCCCGCCCTCTAGTAGCTCTCGTCCTAAGCCTCTCCCCCTCCTCCTTGTGGCCTTTGGCGAGAAGTCCCCCACTGTGGTGCTAGCCGTGGGGTACCCCCCCCCCTAGCCTAGTTGTTTTCGTATAATACCCCTTGTTGTGGTATAGAAATACTCCCCTAGTATTGTTATAATGCCCAAAATACCTTAGCCTTTACCTTGTTGTATTCCAAAAGTTACCTCTATACGTAGAGCCCGGAAATACTACCTTTTGTCCTTTTAGTCTCAAAACCGAAACCCTAAGGAAAATCTTCATAGTTGGTTGAAGTATTTGAGTAGAAGTTGGTTAGAACTTCTAAGGGTTGTTTGGAGCGGATTGGAGCGCACGGAGTAGGAGCTAAACCTTGCTCAGGATCGACATTATAACTTGGATAATTTTGGGCTTATCGAGGTAATTATCTTGTCCCTCTATTGTAATTGGAAATTACATGTTTGGTTGAATATATAGTTGAAGTATACTATATATGGAACTACTTAGTATTCGGCAATGTCTTTTGACTTAAGCCCAAGAATCTGAATGTATTTACATAGGGTGTATTGCGAGACTTGTGTAGTATTACTGAGTAGAATTGTACACGTCCGGGTAGACGTGTAAACCCCCCCCCCCTGGTTGGCTTGGTAGCCGGCCTCGATAGAGGAGGAGTTTTACGTTGTGCGGGGGGGGGGGGGAGGTGCTGCCGAATTTTCTATAGAAAGATAGAAACTTGTGTTTTGGGGTTAATAGACGTTTTGACCTTTATAGGTGAAAGTACTAAGAGTAGCGTATTCTACTCGAGGAGTGGAAAGGGCTAGCAAGGTTGTAGTACTTGGAGCATTTTGCTTATTGTCGATAAATCGTCGCGAGGTATGTGAACCTCTTCCTATCTCTTCTAGCATGATATGTGTGAACTATGTAGTGCGGTGACGCGTACGTGTTAACTGTGTTTGATTGTTTTAAAACATAAAGTGTTATAACGGCTTTATGGGAAGTTGGTTATAACAGCTTTATGTCGGTAAGGAAATGGGTTGTGGTCTTCGAAAGGTAACTAATTTGATTATAACTGGCTTGTTATGTGTTAATAAAGAACTTGATGTATTTCAAAAGATTTGTGAATCGTTTTGAAAAAGGAGTAATATTTGGGAAACTTAAGAGTTATACTAGCTTTGTGGGAAGTTAGGTATAACGGCTTAAGAATGTTTTACTGATTTCGGAAATCAGAATGTGTATCGACAAACCACTGCAGCGTTGATAAAGGAAAATGTATTGACTAATGAATTGTATTATTAAAACCAGTAGAAACCTCCATCTGCATAGAAACTAAGATGGGACAAAATGATATTACATTTTCTAGATCATGGCTGCTGTAATAAGATTGTTATAAACAAGAATAAACTACTCACACGTATGGTATATGTTTCTTAAATTGTTTTAAGGGATTAAAACTATGAACTATGAAACCTTTGAAAATGAGAAGTTGGAGTAATTGAAACTAGGCAAACTGGAACTTAGGAAAAGAATGTTGGTACTTGATTTTAAAAGGAAAGTGTTCTGGTTTACTTAAAAATGTGGGTTGGTCATTCTAATACTACGTATCGGGTGACTTTGATAAAAGTAATGGATCTCTTTTACAAAATTTAACGTCGTAGTACTTTAGGAGCTAAAACAGGACTTTGGTATAAAATGAAAGTACTTTGTGTTGTTGTGAAACTTGCCTATGCTTGTTGTTGTGAAGCTTGGCTATGCTTATTGTGATAACCTTTGTTGTGCAAAGCGTTGTATTTCTGTGTTACCGCGTCTCGATGGAGAATTCGGTTGACTTGTTGAGAACTTACTTGGGCGTCTGCGGTGGCGGAGAAATTCCACGCAGTGCGTTCGCTGATAGTATTATTGTTGTGCATCCTTTGGACATCGACACGATCGTAAGCGCTGCGGGTATCGTCCATTTGGAATGTTGTCTTATTTTTCCCTTTGGACATATCGACCGCGATGCGTAGCGCGGGTATCGTCCATTTGGAATGTTGTCTTATTTTTCCCTTTCGACATACCGACACGATCGTAGCGCAGCGCGGGTATGCTTCCATTTGGATTCTTTGTCTTGTTGTTGAGGTCACATGGACATGTCTACACCGATGCAGAATCGGGGCATGTGGCCATGGGACATTGGTATTATTGTTGCATCATGGACATGTCTACACCGATGCAAGATTCGGCATGCGGCCCATAATGCGAACTGATTGATGTTGTGGGCGTGAGACCCATAGTTATATTGGAGTGATGATGTTTTATGTTGTGAATCGTAGTTTGGTTATCATACATGTCTCTGCTTTATATAGACTAGTATGATTTCATTCTGATATTATGCTGATTTCACATACTTGGTACTGTTATCGACCTCGCCCGGGGCTGCGTTCATGCAGCGGTAGAGGTACATCGATCGTGGATCCTCGCCATAGGATCACGATTGGTAGCATTTGAAGCTCCGTTTCTCGGAGGCTTATCTTTTAGCAGGTGTTCCACGAGTTGTAGGTTCTTGTACATTCGAGGGGTATGGCGAGGCCACTGTCCGTCATAGTCATTGTATATCTTAAGTGCATGTAATCTTGTTGTGGCGTGGTTGTAAAAGATTAAACTGTTCGTGTTTTATGTATATACTTGAAGGCAATTTTGGTTGCTGCTTATTTATTATATCTCTTGTTAAATGACTCATGTTTTATGTTCCGCTGATTTTCTCACGATGTATGTATCACTAGGGTGCCCGGGTAAGGCACGATGCAGGCCGAGCAGGTCGTTACACCGCAGATGCGAGGCGCGAGAGGTCGGCAGTGGGCGGCAGCGAAGAAGGCCGGGGCGGGAGGGTCTTGGTGGTTATCGTGGTGGCGGCCTCGGCGGTAGTCTAGATTCGCACCACGGCCGGCCTGAGCACTCTGCCGTCCTCGCCGGCCCGCGATTTTGAGGCGAACCGGGGCCCTGGGGCTTGGGCGTCGAGTAGCGAGGTGCGGCGATCGGGACCACCCCGGTGTGGCCGTCGGTAGATCCCATTACGGAAGTGTGGTACTACTTTTGGAGCTTGTTACGATTGTAGCGGCAGGTCACTTTGCGGCCGTCGGCCGGCGTGGCGGTGGTAGGGCTCGGCGCCGTGTTACATTGCGGCTTCATCTCCTCTGATTACTTCGCCCGAGGCGAGTGCTCGTGGGTCGGCCAGTCGCGGCGAGGCGTGGCTCGGGTCGATTCTAGCGGTCCTCGAGAACCGCATTTATGCTTTGTCGGTAAGCGACAGATCGGGAGGCCTCACTGATGTCGTCACAGTACCTTATCGATTCTGGGTTTGATGTGTATGCTTTGATAGATCCGGTTCTACTCGCATCTATATATCTCCTTGTTGCTAGTAGGATAGGGATAGAGCACGAGTCCATAGACCTTTCGAGGTAGCTACGCGATGGGTGATTCGGTGGTAGCTCGGCGGGTATATAGAGCTTGTCTGTGATCATTCTGATCGTCGGACCTGGCGACTTGATAGAGTTGGAGATGATTGACCGATGTGATCATGGGGATGGATTGGCTAGCTTCGCTACGCCAATGTAGGCTGAGAGAGAATAAATGCAGTTCCGGTTTCTGAGAGCGGTTGTTGAGTGGGAGAACGCGGTATCGTAGAGGGTAGGTTTATTTCCTACCTCGAGGCTAGGAAGATGGTGCGAAGGGGTATATCTACCATCTCGTTCGGGTGTTTGATCTTTGAAGGCTGCGGTACCAGATTTTCCGTCGATTCGATGGTCACGAGTTCCCGGGCGTGTTTCGGATGACCTCGGGTATCCCTCCCGAGAGAGATCGAGTTTTGTATAGATGTGTTGCGGATACTCGGCTATTTCCATTCCGCCATCTGAGAATGGCACTGCCGAGTTGAGAGAGTTGAAGGATCACTTAGGGATTTGCTAGAGAAGGGCTTCATTAGGCCTAGTGTTTCTCCCGCAGGAAGCGCGGTATTGTTCGTGAAGAAGAAGGGCGGGACGCTGCGCGTGTGTTGATTACGGTGAACAAGGTGACCATTAAACAGATACCCCCTAGGATTGATGATTTGTTCGACGGTTGCGAGTGCGAGATGTTTCTCCAAGATTGATCTGCGATCGGGCTATCATCAGTGCGAGTCGAGAGAGGTGGATGTCCCTAGAGTGCATTCGGACCCGATGCGGACATTATGAGTTCGTGGTCATGTCTTTTGGGTTGACGATGCTCGTGGTATTCATGGATTTGATGAACCGAGTGTTCAAACCATTTTGGACACGCGTTTGTGATAGTGTTCATTGATGATATCTTGGTTTATTCGCTCAGGCGAGGAGCATGCGGAGCATTTGAGGCTGTCTTGTGATTCTCCAGACCAGCGATTATACGCCAAGTTTTCCAAATGTGAGTTTTGGTTGACTTGATGGCGTTTCTTGGGCATATTGCCGGGTGATGGCATTCGAGTTGATCTGGCGAATCGGCGATCGAGACTTGGCCTGAACTACTACTCAAGCGAGGTTCGCGATTTCGGGCCTTGCGAGTATTATCGGCGGTTCGTGGAGAAGTTTGCTTCTATCTACGCACCATTGACTAGGTGACTCGGAAAGCGGCCAAGTTTGATGGTGATGCTTGTGGCGGGGTTTCGATTCTTGAAAGAGAGGCGACGACGCCCGTTCTTACTCTTCCGGAGGTCGGATGGTTATATCGTGTATTGTGATCGTCGGGCATCGGGTTGGGATGTGTGTTGATGGAGCATGGCGAGTTATAGCATATGCATCCGACGGTGAAGAAACACGAGAGGAACTACCCGCATGATTTGGAGTTGGCGGTGTGATTCACGCTTTGAAGATCTGGAGGCACTATTTGTATGGGGTTCACGTGGATATTTTTACTGACCACAAGAGCCTCCGTATATCTTCAGCCGGAGGAGCCGAACTTCACGGCGAGGCGGTGGTTAGAGTTGCTTAAGGATTACGATGTGGACATCTGTACCACCGGCAAGGCGATGTTGTGGCGGATGCCGCTTAGTCGAGTCGATGGGAGCCTATCGGATGTGCGGCTAGAGAGAAGGGACATGGTTCGTAATTTGCACGGTTAGCGAGCCTTGGTGTCCGTTTGATTGATTACGATAGCAATGGGGTTAGAGTTCGTGAGGTTGCGAAGTCTTCCATCGTTGAGGAGGTGAAGAGGCAGATTCGAGGATCGGCTTTGATTCGATATCGTGATCTGACTCTTACGTGAGGCAAGGTCGCTTGAGGTAGCTTTGATGGGGTGCTAAGGTTTGAGGCGAGTTGTGTGTTCCGGATGTTTGAGGACTTGTGAGTTCTTGGGGAAGCCTGCGGTAGCGCGTTACTCTATCCATCCGGTCGACCAAGATGTACCACGACGCAGATCTGTGTATTGGTGGGATGGCTTGAAGAGGGCGTTGCGAGTTCGTAGCTCGGTGCGTGTTGTCGGCGGTGAAGGTAGAGCACGAGAGACACGGTGGTTTATTCTGAGCGATAGAGATCGACACGGAAGTGGGATGTAATCAACATGGACTTCATCACGGGATTACCTCGCACTCGGAGGAGACATGATTCTATATGGGTTATCGTCGGCGGTGGCGAAATCAGCCCACTTTCTTCCGTCGGGGCGACTTTTGGTGAGGATTATGCGGACTTTACATCAGAGATCGTCGGTGCATGGAGTCCCTACTCGATCATATCGAGCAGGAGCCGGTTTCGGCCACGGAGGTCGCTTCGAGAGGGTTTAGGGGCGCGGTGAGCACGAATCGCATTTCATCCACGAGCAGGCCGGACGAGGCGAGCGCACTATCGGACTCTTGAGGATATCTGCGAGCACATGTTATTGTTATACCCGTAGTTGCGGGGTATGTATGTGAGGGCGTGCGTCACGAAATCTGGCGAAATTTTGAAAGAAAGAAAGATGTGAGTTTTAGTGGAAAAGTTTAGGTTATTTGTGAAGAAAAGGTTCGTTAATGGGAATTGGATTCCCAGTTTTGTATTTGGACTTCATAGATTATATTAGAATTTTGAGATTTTATTTTGGAAATGGTCACGTGGGGCCCACGGGAGAAATTCTGATTTTGTAGAGCGCTTTGTTTTGAGATTTCCGGTATTTTGGATATTTTGGAAGGCGAAATATTGCAGGCGAATCGGGGCGACACGTGTCACCCCATGTGGCACCATGGCGATTTACATTTGTGCACAACACTTTGGTTAAGTCGTTTTTTCCGAAGCGTTTTCGTAACTTGCGAAGGAAAATTCCGGCTATGTCGTTTTGTATTTTTGCGGATTTTTAGAGACGAAACATTACGGACCAGCGGGAGGGTGGCGTGTGTCACCTCGATGAAGCATGTGGGGCGACTGGCGAATTGAGGGCAAGTTGTGGTAGATATTTGTGTAGATATTTGTGAGGGTTTTAGGAGTAGGGTCTAGGGTGCACTTGGCTTGATCTTGGCCTTACACTTGCCTTGCACATGGCTTGATCTTGGCCGTTGGTTGGCTTTTGGTTTGCTATAAATACCCCTTGGCAGAAGACTTCATTCATCAAAAATGTTCCAAGTCTTGCTATCCTTCCCCTCTCCTCTTGTTTGACTCTCGTCCAAGAGCCCCTCCTAGTTAAGGCCTTTGGCCGAGAGTCCCACTCCCCTTTGTGGTGCTAGCCGTGGGGTACCCCCCCCCTAGCCTAGTTGTTTTCGTATAATACCCCTCCCTTGTGGTATTGAAATACTCCCCTAGTATTGTTATAATGCCCAAAATACCTTAGCCTTGTACCTTGTAGCATTCCAAAGATACCTCTTTACGTAGAGTCCGGAAATACTACCTTTTGTCCTTTTTAGTCTCAAACCAAACCAGGAAATCTTCATAGTTGGTTGAAGTATTTGAGTAGAAGTTGGTTAGAACTTCTAAGGGTTGTTTGGAGTGGTTTGGGCGCCTGAGTGGAGCTAAACCTTGCTCGGGATCGACATTATAACTTGGATAATTTTGGGCTTGTCGAGGTAATTATCTTGTCCCTCTATTGTAATTGGAAATTACATGTTTGTTAGAATATATAGTTGAAGTATACTATATATGGAACTATACTTAGTATTCGGCAATGTCTTTTGACTTAAGCCTGAAGAATAAAGAACTGAACTGAACTGTATTTACATAGGACTGTATTGCAGTAGACTTGTGTAGTATTACTGAGTAGAATTGTACACGTCCGGGTAGACGTGTAAACCCACTGGTTGGCTTGGTAGCGGCCTCGATAGAGGAGGAGATTCTGTTGTTGCGGGGAGGTCTTGCAATTTTCTATAGAAAGATAGAAACTTGTGTTTTGGGGTTAATAGACGTTTTGACCTTTATAGGTGAAAGTACTAAGAGTAGCGTATTATACTCAAGGAGTGGAAAGGGCTAGCAAGGTTGTAGTACTTGGAGCATTTTGCTTATTGTCGATAAATCGTCGCGAGGTATGTGAACCTCTTCCTATCTTTTCTAGCATGATTGTTGTGAACTATGTAGTACGGTGAGCGTACATGTGCTAAGTGATTTGGTTGGTTTAAAACATAGGGTGTTATAATAGCTTTATGGGAAGTTAGTTATAACGACCTTATGTAAGTGAAAATGGTTTACTGATGTTAGAAGTTAAGAGACTTGATCTTATGAGATAAGAGACTTAACTTATTTGTTTTAATGTGGATGTTTGTGTGAAACCTCATTCGTGAGTAATGAGTACTTGGTTTTTAAAGGGATAATGTTTCTTGATTTGGGAATCGGAATGTGTATCGACAGGACCAGCTGCGGCGTTAATAAAAGGAAAATGTATTGAATAATGATGTGTTGTATTAAAACCAATGAAACCTCCATGCATAGAAGCTAAGATAAGACAAAATGATATTACATTTTCTAGATCATGGTCTTTGTAATAAGATCGTTATAAACAAGAATAAACTACTCACATATATGACATATGTTACTCGATTGTTCTAAAAGGAATCAGTGATTAAGTTTGGGAACTATGAAACCATTTGAAAATGAGAAGCTTGAGTAATTGAAACTAGGCAAACTGGAACTTAGGAAAAGAATGTTGTTACTTGGTTTTGAAAAGGAAGGTGGGTTGGTCATTCTAATACTACGGTATCGGGTGACTTTTATAAAAGTAATGGATCTCTTTTAAAAGAACTTAACGTATGTAGTACTTTGGAGTTAAAAACCCGGACTTTGGCATAAAATGAAAGTACTTTGAGTTGTGTGAAACTTGCCTATGCTTGTGATGATAGCCTTTGTTGTGCAAGTGTGGTATTTCTGTATTACCGCGTCTCTCGATAGAGGGCCGGTCGACTTGTTGAGAACTTACTTGGACGTGCTGGCAGTGATGGAGAATTCCGCGGGTATGTTTCCATTTTGATTCTTGTCTTGTTGTTGATGTCACATGGACATGTCTACCGATCTGAGTCAGGGGCATGCGGCCATGCGGTCGGGTTGATTACGATATATTGTTATTGTGGTTACATGGACATGTCTACACGAGGTAGAATTCGGGGCATGTGGCGTGCGGCGGGGTTGATCACGATATATTATTGTTGATGTCACATGGGCGTGTCTACAGAGGTAGAATTAGGGCATGTGGCCATGGGGCATTGGTATTATTGTTGCATCATGGACATGTCTACCGTCTGAATTAGGGGCATGCGGCCGTGATGCGAACATGATTGATGTTGTGGGCGTGAGACCCATAGTTATATTTGAGTGATGACTTGAGGCAAGAGTCCACTGGACATGATCGCTTTTATGTTGTGAGCGTAGTTTGGTTATCATACATGTCTCTGCTTTATATAGACTAGTATGATTTCATTCTGATATCTTTCTGATTTCACATACTTGGTACTGTTATGCGACCTCGCCCGAAGTGCGTTCATCCGCAGTAGAGGTACATCGGTCGTGGATCCCCTTCTTAGGATCACGATTCAGCGTATTGGGAAGCTCCGTTTCTTGAGGCTTATCTTTTAGTATGTGTTCCACGAGTTGTAGGTTCTTGTACATTCGAGGTATGGCGGGGCCTGTCCGTCATAGTCGTTGTAAATCTTAGGAGTGCAGTAATCTTGTTGTGGCGGGGTTGTAAAGGATTAAAGCATTGGGTTTTATGTATATCTTGAAAGGCAAGTTTTGGTTGCTTTATTTATTATTATATCTCTTGTTTCATGACTCATGTTTTATTTTCCATTGGTTTTCTCGATGTTGTATCACTAGGGTGCAGGATAAGGCACGATGCTTGCCCCGGGCAGTCGTTACAAAAGTGGTATCGAGCGATTAATCCTCGGAAAGTGTCTGAACCGTGTCTAGTAGAGTCTTGATTATCGATGTGTTGTGCACCACGTCTATAATCGGGAGGCTGAGACATTTAGGATTAGTTTCCATTTTCTCATTACGAGATCGTGCCTTAGAGTCATGTTGTAAGTTGGACCCTCGGCGTATCTCGTTTTACGATTATGCCTCCGCAAGGCAGCGAGCCAGAAGGGCAAGGCGGTAGAGTCTTGCTAGTGAGATCTGAGAGAAGTCTGAGCGCGAGCCGGTGATACGAGTTGTGCTTGACGGCGGGTTTTGTAGCGCCGCCCGGCCCAGCGAGTTTAGAGCGCGGCCGTGGCGTGAGACTCTGATGCACGAGCCTCGGTCCACGATGCAGGCGGAGGAGATGGGTTACAAGAGATGGCCCGATTCTTGGCAGTCGTGGCAGATATGAGGATAAGTGGATCTGGCAGTTCGATTCAGTTCGATGCACGATGGTTCACCCGGCGAGATAGTTTGAGGCTACGGGACTTTACGAGTTAGCGCGAGTTTTATGGGTCGAGGCACGAGGATGATCGCGAGGAGTTCATCCGGCGATTCTGACGGATCATCACGGGTGATCAAGGCTTGAGACCGAGTTTGTGACCTTTGGTTCGCATCGGTGCGTGATACGCGATCGATTGGTTTGATTCATGGGAGCTTTCCCGGGAGAGCATGCACTCCAGTGGTATGGGATGAGTTTTGGGGCTTTCCTCACGCCTTCTTGCCTCGCGGATGAGGAGAACGCGGGTAAACGATTTTTGATGCTTAGACAAAGCGGGCGTGCGGTTCGGGAGTACAATGTGAGTTCGACTCATTGGCGATGCGTCGGCGTTGGTAGCTAGTATGGAGGATCGAGTGCACCGATATGTTCTGAGGCTCGATGATTACATGTCGAGGCATGTTCGAGTAGCCGCCAGGGCATGGACATTGCCGCGTGCGAGCTCATCTGCTGGGATGTGAGGCACGGAGAGGTCGACGGAATGACGAATCAGCGAAGAGGGCGAGAACGCGAGGTCCTTTGGTGACTTTCGGCGGACCGCCTCGGCCATACTAGTTTTGTACCTCCGCCCGGTCGAGTGGTCCTCCACAACCTTGAGTATTCGGGGCGGTCGGGGCTCGAGGTTGAGTTTCGAGGAAGTAAGGGTGTTGGCGGATCGGTCACTACCTCGGTGTGGTCGATGTGGTAGACCGCATTTGAAGTGTCGTGGTGCGAGGAGCTTGTTATTTTGCGGCCAGCGGGAGCCATTTGCGAAGGCTGTCCGACCACTGGTAGCACGGATGTTACGACTCACCCACGGATCGATGGCTGGTTCATCGCCTCTGATTATGCGCCTGCAGAGTGCCTATGATTAGAGTGGAGCGGTAGCTTCAGGTATATCCTTAACCCTCTAGAGTTTTGGTATGCTTGTTATGATGGTCTCATTATTATGTGCTATGTACGAATAGCGTTGTGTTAATTGTGAGTTAGTAAACATGCTTAGTTGGGAGGATACGTATGGGGGCATGGTAAGTGTGAACCTTAGACTATGTCACGGCGAGACCTTAGGGGTAAGGTCGTCTTGAGTTAAAGATTTATTTTTGACCCTTATCGAGTAGTAGTATCGTGGGATTTATTTGTGTGATAAGTCCGTGGGTAGTGTGAGATGGAAGTGGTAGCTTTCGTGATGTGAATTAGTAAGATTGTTCGGATCGGGAACAAGAGTTTGGCGGTTGGGGTCGGGTTGAGGACCATTTGCGGGTCAACCGTAACCCGGTTTGGGGTGGGGTCAGTTCTGGGTGGTCCGCCAGGTGGTAGGTCACGAGGATGCTAGGCCCAAGTTTGTGTGACCAACGTATGAGTTCGTGGACGCGTTCGACCAGAAGCGGTTCGTAAAGGCCGGGAATGGCCTTAAGGAAGTTTGAGGTTAGTAAGATGACCAAGTTTGGAGGGAGTGACTCCAGAGATTTTCGAGCGGAGTAATGGTGAAGTATGGTACGTCTTGGGAGAGTTCGAGTGTTCGAGAAAGTACAACGAGTAAGGAGGAAGATAACGTGTGTTATCTCGTGGCGGTAATGGCGTTGGCAACTTGTTAGAGGAACATCATCGATATCCGTCTTGAGAAGGAACATTCGGGACGAATGTTTCTAAGGAGGAGAATGTTATACCCGTAGTTGCGGGGGTATGTATGTGAGGACGACGTGCGAGTCTGGCAGAAATTTTGAAAGAAAGAAAGATGTGAGTTTTAGTGGAAAAGTTTAGGTTATTTGTGAAGAAAAAGGTTCGTTAATGGGAATTGGATTCCCAGTTTGGTATTTGGACTTCATAGATTATATTAGAATTTTGAGATTTTATTTTGGAAATGGTCACGTGGGGCCACGGGAGAAATTCTGATTTTGTAGGGCCGCTTTGTTTTGAGATTTCGGTATTTTGGATATTTTGGAAGACGAAATATTACAGGCGAATCGGGGCGACACGTGTCACCCCATGTGGCACCGCCGGCGATTTTACATTTGTGCAACACCCGGTTAGAGTCGTTTTTAAACGAAGCGTTTTCGTAACTGCGAAGGAAAATTCGGCTATGTCGTTTTGTATTTTGCGGATTTTTCCGAGAGGCGAAACATACGGACCAACGGGAGGGTGACATGTGTCACCCTGCAATGGAAACATGTGGCGACTTGGCCGAATTGAGGGGCAAGTTGTGGTAGATATTTGTGTAGATATTTGTGAGGTTTTAAGGAGTAGGGTCTAGGGTGCACTTGGCTTGATCTTGGCCTTACACTTGCCTTGCACATGGCTTGATCTTGGCCATTGGTTGGCTTTTGGTTTGCTATAAATACCCCTTGGCAGAAGACTTCATTCGTCAAAATGTTCCAAGTCTTGCTATCCTTCCCTCTCCTCTTGTTTGACTCTCGTCCAGAGCCCCACTCCTAGTTAAGGCCTTTGGCGAGAGTCCCTCCCCACTTTGTGGTGCTAGCCGTGGGTACCACACTGCCTAGTTGTTTCGTATAATACCCTCCCTTGTGGTATTGAAATACTCCTAGTATTGTTATAATGCCCAAAATACCTTAGCCTTGTACCTTGTAGCATTCCAAAGATACCTCTTTACGTAGAGTCAGGAAATACTACCTTTTGTCCTTTTTAGTCTCAAACCGAAACCACTAAGGAAATCTTCATAGTTGGTTGAAGTATTTGAGTAGAAGTTAGTTAGAACTTCTAAGGGTTGTTTGGAGTGGTTTGGAGCGCCTTGAGTGGAGCTAAACCTTGCTCGGGATCGACATTATAACTTGGATAATTTTGGGCTTGTCGAGGTAATTATCTTGTCCTCTATTGTAATTGGAAATTACATGTTTGTTAGAATATATAGTTGAAGTATACTATATATGGAACTATACTTAGTATTCGGCAATGTCTTTTGACTTAAGCTGAAGAATAAAGAACTAAATCGCTGTATTTACATAGGGGTGTATTGCGGAGACTTGTGTAGTATTCTTGAGTAGAATTGTACGTCCGGGTAGGCGTGTAAACCCACAGGTTGGCTTGGCAGTGGCCGGCCTCGATAGAGGAGGAGATTTCTGTTGTTGCGGGGAGGTCTTGAATTTTCTATAGAAAGATAGAAACTTGTGTTTTGGGGTTAATAGACGTTTTGACCTTTATAGGTGAAAGTACTAAGAGTAGCGTATTCTACTCGAGGAGTGGAAAGGGCTAGCAAGGTTGTAGTACTTGGAGCATTTTGCTTATTGTCGATAAATCGTCGCGAGGTATGTGAACCTCTTCCTATCTTTTCTAGCATGATTGTTGTGAACTATGTAGTACGGTAGGCGTACATGTGCTAAGTGATTTGGTTGGTTTAAAACATAGGGTGTTATAATAGCTTTATGGGAAGTTAGTTATAACGACCTTATGTAAGTGAAAATGGTTTACTGATGTTAGAAGTTAAGAGACTTGATCTTATAAGATAAGAGACTTAACTTATTTGTTTTAATGTGGATGTTTGTGTGAAACCTCATTCGTGAGTAATGAGTACTTGGTTTTTAAAGGGATAATGTTTCTTGATTTGGGAATCGAATGTGTATCGACAGGACCAACTGCGGCGTTAATAAAAGGAAAATGTATTGAATAATGATGTGTTGTATTAAAACCGGTAGAAACCTCCATCTGCATAGAAGCTAAGATAAGACAAAATGATATTACATTTTCTAGATCATGGTTCTTTGTAATAAGATCGTTATAAACAAGAATAAACTACTCACATATATGACATATGTTACTCAATTGTTCTAAAAAGGAATCAGTGATTAAGTTTGGGAACTATGAAACCATTTGAAAATGAGAAGCTTGAGTAATTGAAACTAGGCAAGCTGGAACTTAGGAAAGAATGTTGTTACTTGGTTTTGAAAAGGAAGGTGGGTTGGTCATTCTAATACTACGTATCGGGTGACTTTTATAAAGAAATGGATCTCTTTTAAAAGAACTTAACGTATGTAGTACTTTGGGGATAAAAACCCGGACTTTGGCATAAAATGAAAGTAATTTGAGTTGTGTGAAACTTGCCTATGGTTGTGATGATAGCCTTTGTTGTGCAAGTGTGGTATTTACGTATTCTGGCGTCTCTCGATGAGGGCGGTCGACTTGTTGAGAACTTACTTGGGCGTCTTTGGCGGTGATGGAGAATTCCACGGGTATGTTTCCATTTTGATTCTTGTCTTGTTGTTGATGTCACATGGACATGTCTACACCGTCAGAATTAGGGGCATGCGGCCGTGCGGTCGGGTTGATTACGATATATTGTTATTGTGGTTACATGGACATGTCTACAGAGGTAGAATTCGGGGCATGTGGCCGTGCGGCGGGGTTGATAACCCAAGATATTATTGTTGATGTCACATGGGCGTGTCTACAGAGGTAGAATTCGGGGCATGTGGCCGTGGGGCATTGGTATTATTGTTGCATCATGGACATGTCTACCGTCTGCACTCGGGGGCATGCGGCGTGATGCGAACATGATTGATGTTGTGGGCGTGAGACCCATAGTTATATTTGAGTGATGACTTGAGGCGTGAGTCACGATCGACATATTCGCTTTTATGTTGTGAGCGTAGTTTGGTTATCATACATGTCTCCCGCTTTATATAGACTAGTATGATTTCATTCTGATATCTTTTCTGATTTCACATACTTGGTACTGTTGTCTTGACCTCGCCCGAAGTGCGTTCATCCGCAGTAGAGTACATCGGTCGTGGATCCGCTCTTAGGATCACGATTCGGCGTATTGGGAAGCTCCATTTCTTGGAGGCTTATCTTTTGGTATGTGTTCCACGAGTTGTAGGTTCTTGTACATTGAGGGTATGGCGGGGCCTGTCCGTCATAGTCGTTGTAAATCTTAAGTGCAGAAATCTTTATTGTGGCGGGGTTGTAAAGATTAAACTGTTCGGGTTTTATGTATATCTGAAGGCAACCGTTTTGGTTGCTTTGTTTATTATTATATCTCTTGTTTCATGACTCATGTTTTATTTTCCATTGGTTTTCTCGATGTTGTATCACTAGGGTGCAGGATAAGGCACGATGCAGAGCCGGGCAGTCGTTCTGATTATTGACTTGATGGTAGTTGGGAGGATCATTTGCCTCTAGTTGAGTTCGCGTATAATAATAGCTACCACTCCAAGATTCGGATGGCGCCTTATGAGGCCTTGTATGGGAGGAAGTGCGGATCGCCTATAGGTTGGTTCGAGGTGGGCGAGAGTGCGGCTAGTGGGACGGTTGGTGCGATGGCGATGGATAAGGTGAAGCTTATCCGAGGCGGCTATTGACAACTCGAGTCGGCGAAGTCGTATCACGAGATCATCGTCGTCGACATCCGGTTTCGATTGATGATTGGGTTTTCTGAAGGTGTCACCCATGAAGGTGTGATGAGATTCGGGAAGAAGGGAAACTTCGGCCAAGTACATTGGGCCATTTAGATTGTCGCAGGGTAGGCAAGGTTGCCTATGAGTTGGATCTGCCGTCCGATCTGGAGGCAGTGCATCCGGTGTTTCACGTTTCTATGCTGAGGAGATGTATCGAGGATCCATCTAGGGTACATCCGATTGACGATGTCCAGTGTGGGGTTATCGTATGAGAGATTCCATAGCGATAATCGATCGTCGGGTTAGGCGTCTGCGGACGAAGGGCGTGGCAGTCAAAGTCTTGTGGCGGAACGAGCTCGAGGAGGAGATGGCGTGGGAAGCCGAGGAGGACATGAGGCGAAGTATCCTCACTGTTCCCACCCCTCCGGTAATTCACTTTCCTACTTGTAAATCTTCATTATCGTTTATGCCTAAGTGTTGTTTATGGCGTGTGTGGCTTTTGCAAACTGTTTAAGTTTTGAAGAACCTTATCGTTATCTGTCTTGGGAAGGAACATTCGGACGAATGTTTCTAAGGAGGAGAATGTTATACCGTATTTCCAGTATGTGCGTAAAGGAATACGTACAAAAGTTTGGTCTTAAAGTTAGGCCTTGGGCGATTTTTAGGCACAACTCACAAGCGAGCGATTTCGACGAAGCGTTTCCACGACTTTCGTAGGATAAATTCGGCTATGTCATTTCTAATTTTTGCGGATTTTTCAGAGAGGCGTAACACTTTGGACCAACGAGAGGCGACACGCCACCTCATTGGTGGACTTGTCACGGCAATAGGGCGAATGGATGACCATCCTTGTCATAAAGTTGGTTAGATATTTTGTGTGCAAGTTGGCTAGGTACACTTGCCTAATCTTGACCTTACACTTGCACAGCACTTGGCTAAATCTTGGCCATTGGTTGGCCATGTCTTGACCTATAAATACCCTCTTGAGATGAAGAGTTCTTCATCCACAAAGCTTTCAAGTCTAAAAATCCTTCCTCTCCCTTTGTAAGCAATTCGTCCAACACACGCCCTCCTCGAGAAGCTTGGCGAGGCTACCCCACCTAGCCTAGCCGAAACCTACCCCCTCCTTGGTAGAAAAGTTGCCTTCTTGTATTGTTATAATGCCCAAATACCTAGCCCAATACCTTAGTACTTAGTAGAAGTTGTGAAGAACTTCTAAGGTTTCATGGAGCATCTGACTTAGGAGCAAAACCTTGCTCGGTAGCGACTTTTCTAGGATATTATTGGGCTTACCAGGGTAACTAATCCTAACCCTCTTTTGAATTAAAGAATACTTATGTTGTAGAATAAGAATAAGTATAAATACTTAGAAGGTTATTAAGGAATAGAATTGAGTGTAACACCTTAGAAGGGTATAAAAGAAGAATATCTGACTGTACTTACATAGAATTTGTTTTCACGATGAACTTATATAGCTCATGGGTAGGGTTGTGCTTTGCCCGACTTTCCGTAGAATTGAGGACCCTCTGTTTAGAATGACCTACTGAATAGTCTAGACTTTGATAGATATCTGTGACTATTATAGGCTGATTCTCTGCCGCGACATACTCGACTTGGCGGTGGATTTGTGAGAAGGTATGTGATTCTTCCTAAAGCATGATATTTTACAATATGTATATAGTACGGTGAAGCGTACATGTGTTAATCGAATAATACTTACGGCAATGCCTCACGGCTTAAGCTTTGAATAATACGTCTGTGATGCCTCACGCTTAAGCTTTGAATAATAAAGAAGCGAAAACATTTCAAAAGGACTCTTGAACCATTTTCTGTAAGAGAATTAATTGGTTTCTCAAGCGAAGCTTAAGAGTTATACTAGCTTTATGGGAAGTTAAGTATAACCACTTAAGATTGATAAAAGAAACAAGTTGCCTATGTATTTCTAACATACTTATATGAAATTGTGAAAAGAATAATAAGATGGTTTGATAAGTAGACATGACATGTTTCTATGTGTGTTAGTACACATAACGTTTGTATAAGTGAGTATCCTTGTTGTACTTATGTTGTTTAAAGATAAGTCGTTATGTTAGTGTACTATCACTCACCTCTTGAGATGATCTGGAGGTTAAGTCGCCTCCGTCTGGGGTAGACTCGGTGATGCAGGACCATGATTCGAGAATACCTAAATGCGGGTCGGGGGCCTATGCGAGCTACGAGTTCCGGTTAGTATGCGGGGTTATGCCTCATGCGATGCATGTGGCCATGCGGACGGCGAGTCGGGGCGATGCAGGAGTAGCTACCTCGATGCGGGGTTATACCTCATGCGGGCCCGTGCGAGTGGCCTATGCGGACTCGAGTCGAGATTAGGCTTGCGAGAATGAGGATGTGGCGAGTGGCCTGTTTCGATCATTCGCGGCCTAGACAAGGCGTATTCTGATTACCTATTGTTGCTCTTGTTTGTGATGTGGCACTATGTGCGGTTTCCTTGGTTGTTTCACACATATTTGTAAACCGGTTTTAAAAATGATATGTTTTCATTTAAGTACTTTCTGATTTCGCATACTTAGTACTGTTATCGACCTCGCCCGGGCTGCGTTCATCCGCGGTAAGGGCAGCGGTGCTAGATCCGCGTCCTTAGGATCTACGTTGGTCTCGGGAGCTCCATCTCTTGGAGGCTCTACTTTTTGGTATGATCTCCTGTTGTAGATAGTTTTTGTCTGATCGGGGTATGGCGGAACCTGTCATCGCCATAGTTGTATATTTTCTTAGAGTGCGTAGTCATGTTATGCGATTATCGGATGTAGCGCTAAAACATGATTATATATATATCTTAGAAAGCGATGTTTTCTCACATGTCGGTGTCTTGTTTTATAAATTGTTTCATGTCTTGCTTTATGTTTCCGATTACTACGATGTATGACTACTTGGGTGCCGGTAAGGCACGATCACGGGCCGAGCGGAGTCGTGACACGCGGTCACCTACCTCGGTGTGGTCGATGTGGTAGACGCATTCGGGAGTGTCGTGGTGCGAGGAGCTTGTTACTTTGCGGCAGCGGGGGCCATTTGCGAGCTGTCAGGCCAAGGTATACGGATGTTACGACTCGGCCTGAGGATCGATGGTGGTTCATCACCGGTATGCGCCTGCGGCAGGTGATCGTGATTAGAAAGCGGTAGAGAGGGTATATCCTTAACCCTCTAGAGTTTTGTATGCTTGTTGATGATGTGTTTAGTGTTATGTTCGGTTAGCTTTGTGCTAAAATGTGATTTAGGAACACGTTAGTGTAGAAGAGTAAGCCTGGGGGCGTGGTAAGTGTGAACCTTAGACTATTTCACGATTGAGACCTTAGAGGTAAGGTCGTCTTGAGTAAAAGATTTATTTCATGTTTGACCCTTATCAGAGTAAGTAGTACGTGGGAAATTATTTGTGTGATAAGTCCATGGGTAGTGTGAGATGGAAGTGGTAGCTTTCATGACTTGATTAGGTAAGATTGTTCCGTTTCTAGGAGCAAGAGTTGGCGCGACGGAGGGTCGGGTTGAGGGCGTTTCGGGTCAACGTGCAGGTTTTAGGTAAGTCGGTTCGGGTGGTCCCTTGGTAGTAGGTCACGAGGTGCTAGGCGGTTTAGGTGACCATCGTATGAGTTCGTGGATATGTTCGACGAAGCGGTTCGTGAAGGCGGGAATGGCCTTAAAGAAGATTGAGGTTAGTAAGATGACCAAGTTTGGAGGTAGTGACTCATGCTTTTGAGAATCGGCGATGGTGAAGTATGGCACGTCCTGAGTGACACTAGAACCTCAGGGATCGCATGCAGTTCGGTACCATTTGTTGGGTCGCCGGAGTGACACTAGGACCTCGCGGCAAAATGACAAAAGTGGTATCGCACGACGAGTAAGGAAGGAAGGGAACGTGTGATTTTCGTGGCCAAGCTGTGGCGTTGGCAACTTGTTAGAGGAACTTCATCGATATCCGTCTTGAGAAGGAACATTCGGGACGAATGTTTCTAAGGAGGAGAATGTTATACCGTATTTCGGTATATGCGTGGAGACGTCGTCTAAAATTGAGACTTAAAGTTTGACATAGGTTCGAAATTGTGCACAACACCCGATTAGAGTCGTTTTACTAAACATTTCTGAGCTTGCGTGGGAAAATTCGATTATGTCGTTTTGTATTTTTGCGGATTTTTCGGCGACGGAACATTTTTGGGCCAACGAGAGGTGACACTTGTCACCTCAGTGGGCTTTAGAAGCGGTTGGCCTTGGCCGATTGGTGCCTTGTTGTGGCCTTGTTTTGTGCAATGTTTTGTGCAATGTTTTGTGGCTTGTTTTGTGGAGTAGGGGTTAGGGTGCACTTGGCTTGATCAAGGCCTTACACTTGCCTTGCACATGGCTTGATCTTGTCTATTGGTTGGCCCTTGGCTTCCTATAAATACCCCTCCCTTAGTTGAAGACTTCATCATCCAAATGTGTTCTAAGTCTTGCAATCCTTCCCCTCTCCTCTTGTTGTTCTCGTCCTAAGCCTCCCTCCCCTTTGGTGGCCTTGTGGCGAGAGGTTCCTCCTCACAGTGGTGTGGCCGAGAGGTACCCCATGGTAGAAAATTGTCTTCCAAGTATTGTTATAATGCCCAAAATACCTTAGCCTTTACCTTGTTGTATTTCAAAAGTTACCTCTATACGTAGAGCCCGGAAATACTACCTTTTGTCCTTTTAGTCTCAAACCGAAACCCTAAGGAAATCTTCATAGTTGGTTGAAGTATTTGAGTAGAAGTTGGTTAGAACTTCTAAGGGTTGTTTGGAGTGGTTTGGGCCTTGCGGAGTTGGAGCTAAACCTTGCTCAGGATCGACATTATAACTTGGATAATTTTGGGCTTGTCGAGGTAAATATTCTTGTCCCCTTATTGTAATTGGAGATTACATGTTGTAGGATTATTATAGTTGAAGTATACTATATATAGAACTGAACATAGCTTGCGGCAATGTCTTTTGACTTAAGCCTGAATTTAAAGAAGAGAACTGAACTGTAATTACATAGGACTGTATTCTGATGAGACTTGTGTAGCATTCTTTGTGTTGTAGAATTGTACACGTCCAGGTTAGGCGTGCAAACCCCACTGGTTGGCTTGGTAGCGGCCTCGATAGAGAGGAGAGATTTCTGTTGTTGCGGGAGAGTCTTTGCGAATTTTACGTAGAATATGGAACTGCGGTTAGAAGTTAATAGACGTTTGTGGCCTTATAGGTGGAAATCGTGAGTAGCGTATTCTACTTGAAGAGTGGAGCGGCTAGCGATTCTGATCTTGTGGGCGTTTTGCTTATTGTCGATAATCGTCGCGAGGTATGTGAACCTCTTCCTATCCTACAGAATGATGCTTGTAAACTATGTAGTGCGGTGAGGCGTACATGTGTTAAATGAGTTGGTTGGTTTAAAACATAGGGTGTTATAATAGCTTTATGAGAAGTTAGTTATAACGACTACATGTAGTAAGATTGGTTTATTGATTGTAGAAGATAAGACTTAAATTGTTTTACTTGGTTATTAACATTTTGTTAAATGTGTTGTGAAACCTCATTCGCGAGCAATGAGTACTTGGTTTTAAAAAGAATAATGTTTTATTGATTTCGGAAATGAGAATAAGTGTCGAACAAACCACAGCAGCGCTAATAAAGGAAAGTGTATTGACAAATAACTAATTGTTATTAAAACCAGTAGAAACCTCCATCTGCATAGAAGCTAAGATAAGATAAAATTGTATTACATTTCCTAGATCATGGCTGCTGTAACAAGATTGTTGTAAACAAGAATAAACGGCTCACGTACAAGACTTATGTTACTCAATTGTTTTAAAAGAGATTAAAACTATGAGTTATGAAACCTTTTTAAAATAAGAAACTGGAGCATTTGAAATTAGGCAAACTTGAACGTTTGGAAAATAATGTTGTTACTCGATTTTACAAAGGGAAGTATTTTGGTTTACTTAAAAAGATAGTCACTCTATACTACGGGTATTATGTGACTTTTGTGAAAGGAATGGATCTCTTAAAGAGGAATTTAATGTACGTAGTACTTTAGGGTTAAAACCCGGACTTTGATATAAAATGGAAGTACCTTGAGTTGTGTGTAACTTGCCTATGCTTGTTGTTGTGTAACTCGCCTATGCTTGTTGTGATAGCCTTTGTTGTGCAAGTATTGATATCAGGTGACTTCTTGGGAAGGAGTGGATCTTTTTATAAAAGTCTAGAAGTATGGTAATTTGCTTGAGCTTGTTTGTGATAGAGTGGTTGTGCCGTATATTGTTGTTGTTGCCACATGGACATGTCTACACCGATGCAATTCGGGCGTGTGGCCGTGCGGCGGGGTTAATCACCCGATGTGTGTTGATAATGTCACTTGGGCGTGTCTGCCGTCTGAGTCGGGGGCGTGGCCGTGGGGCATTGTTATTATTGTTGTTAATGTCACATGGGCGTGTCTACCGTCTGAGTCGGGGCATGTGGCCATGGGGCATTGTTATTAGTGTTGCATCATGGACATGTCTACCGTCTGCGAATTAGGGGCATGCGGCCATAATGCGAACGCGATTGATGTTGTGGGCGTGAGACCCATAGTTATATTTGAGTGATGACTTGAGGGCGTGAGTCCCTGACTTGACATGACTGCTTTTATGTTGTGAACTGTAGTTTTGTTATCATACATGTCTCTGTTTTTATATAGATTATGATTTCATTCTGATATTTTCTGATTTCACATACTTGGTACTGTTATCGACCTCGCCCGGGGCTGCATTCATCTGCATGGTAGGAGTACATCGGTAGTGGATCCCATTCATAGGATCACGATTCGGCGTATTGGGAAGCTCGTTCTCAGGAGGCTTATCTTTTGGTATGTTACCTGAGTTGTAGGTTCTTACATTCGAGGTATGTGAGGGCCTGTCGTCATGTTGTATAAAAACTCTTAGAAGTGCATGAAATCTTGTTGTGGCGGGGTTTGTAAAAGGATTAAACTGTTCATTTTGAAAGAGTTGGTTATATATATTTTATTGGAAGGTAACCGTTTGGTTGGCTTTGTTTATGATCATATATCTTGTTTCTTGTTTAAGTTTTATATTCCATTGGTTTTCTCGATGTTGTATCACTAGGGTGCGGGGTAAGGCACGATCCACGGGCAGGATCGGTCGTGACACCTATGATCTCGTATCTGCGTCAACAACATGGGTACACATAACCCATGTCGTAAAGCGTCCTTTACGTGGGAAGAGAACTTATCTCCCTTTCTTAAACTTTCCTTGGAGTCACAACCATAATCACGAGTCCTCTTGCGGTCCGGCAATTATCTAATCATCACGCGCGCCTTTATCTTCGTGTAGATTTTCCAACCACCAAAGATGCCTCGACTTTCACGGCAAAGACTCGTACTTATTTTATTCTTGCCTTGTACATTTTCACGAGATTATCAGGAAGGTCGTGGCCACGACACACGCCAAACCAACTCCAAGTACCTCGAGGGCACTTAACATAAATTCCTTCCAATTCAATTATTACTTACTACTGCGTCAATTTACCCCAGTGAACAAGTCACGGACTTAAAAGAAAAACAATGATGCGAAGAAGGAAGGATAATTCAGGTTACTACCACTTCTCTTCCTTTACCTGGATAATCGACTTACGGAAAAACGGAATCGAGCCAATCTCTCTGCGATCAACGTTGGTATAACGAGGCCAACTAGCCCGTACTCATAATGACCTCTATATGCGTCATGCCGCTAGGCTCTGCTAGGTCTGAGGTCAACGGCGTATCGTTACGGCGATTATCTACCATTCGGCTCTGACCCAACACTCGCGGGTGTAGTCACCTCGAAAGGTCCTCGTGGATTCGGGCTTTATTTCTTTACACTTGGTTGCTCTCTTTTTTCTTTGGTCGTACTCTTTCGTACTTCCAAACTTATACTAGCATACTTACATAAATTCCATACTAATTCGGCCTCGCTCTTTGGAGTTACTATTTTAAACAATATAAGACCCATTCGACTCTCACACGGATCGGTGAAACACGTCCACGAACCCGTAAAGCGATTAACTAGACTGCGGCTTGTACCGCGTGACCTGTCGCGTGGCGGGACTACTATCAATCGATCCCACCCATGCGGGTACACTAACTTCTCATATACTATAATTGGGTTGTCTTTTCCACAACAACCATACATACTCCATACGGATCTCACCCGTACCATTTTCGAAATCCCACTACGTAGCTCAATCTATTAACATAGTCTTCCATTAAGTCCCTTAATTAACCTCTTAAGGGTCCATTTCATTCTCACACAACTCATCATCACCTAATTATCTCAAATTAGCACGTAAAACCTTGATGAGAGTTCCTTAACTGTTCATACCTTCCCGTTATTTTTTGTCCTTACCAAATCCTGGTAATCTAAAATCATCCTAGGCAACACATATGTGACCCCCATGCATAAATCTGTATAGTTGTATGTCCCAACACCAACTATACTACTAACATTACCAACCTGGATACGCAATCCACATAATCTTTCCTGGGTCACTGATGCCTTTCTTGTAGTGCAAACAACATAACTTGTTAGGGAGAGCGACCACAACCACCTGGCTCTGTCGCACGATCTTAGAGTGAGAAGAATGGTAACCAATCTTAAATGTCCTGCGACCTCACGATTATAGATGTGGTGCACAACACACCGATAATCAAGACTCTACTAGACACGATGCGTAGACACTTTCAGAGGACTAAGCGCTCGATACCACTTTTGTCACGACCAGGCCAGGGCGCGCGCCTACACAGGCACCTGTTCGGTATACATCGAGAGAATAGCGGCGGAACATACACAACAAACACGGTGTAAACAATATAACAACACGGGCTGGCGATAAGGCGCGCCATAATATAAACAAAGTCAAAAGTACAACTTTACAACTCAGTTCTTACAGCCCAACCACATATGTGAATACAGACCTCTAGGAACAACAACTGTGGCGGGACAGGGCCCCGCCATACCCCTGAATGTACATAATCTACAACATCAGGGAAAGGCTGTACCAAAAGAAAGACAAGCCTCAGTAAAATGGAGCTTAGGCGTCGATAAGCGATCCAAGAGTGTGGATCCGCAACTTACCTTTTCTGCGGCATGAACGCATCCCCAGGAAGGGGTCGTTACACAATATGTACTAAGTATGCAAAGCGGAAAATGCGTAATTACAACATAAGTTTAAAAGACAGCCGGAGACATGTATGATAACAAAATTACAGTATCCAGTGCCTTACTAACAATGAGAGTAAAAATAGGTGTATACTTACAACGAAAAATAGGATTGGAATCCTACTCATGGGACTATTTCACGCGTAGGTCGGTGGACCTACGTGAGGTATTCCTCGCGTGGGACTATTTCACCGCATAAGCCCTTACGGACTCGCGTGAGGTATTCCTCGCATAGGCTGGACCGCGCGTAGGACTATTTCACCGCGTAAGCCTACGGACTCGCGTGAGGTATTCCTCGCATCGTGGGTAGCAAATCCACGAAATATGCAATGCCACAATCGGGAATGACCACGCGAATAATATATCACTAGCCCAAATCAGGCTATCACACATAACATAAGCTCTATCGACATCATACAATATATAAGCAAGTTAAGAAATCCCTAACTTCTTACTATTCTTGTTCGTATACACTCTCATTTTAGTTTACCTAAGGTACTACCATGTCTTTTATAAAAATCAGAATTTAACCCAAAGTACTACATACTTCTATTCTTTTAAAATGACTCGTTTCATTATAACACTTCAAGATACTAATAACCGTAGTATCAAGTTACAATTTCTTTTCAAGACAAGTCACAATACTTTCAGAAATAAAAATTAGGCTTCTAAATCAAGTGACTCATGTCTTATAAAACCTTAGGCAATTGATGCCTTAAAATCGAATTGCCTTCCATTAAATCAAGTCATTTATCTTTCCATAAAGTCAATATAATCAACTCCCCATAAAGTCGTTATATTCACTTTATGCCTTAGTCAAGTACAATTTCCTATCGAGGACTTATCGTTTTTAAAGCGTCACAAGTATCACATCTTTAAAATTCTTCAAGTCCCTTATCTTTAACAAGACTTAAGACATCTTTAATATTCTCAAAGAAGGAGTTAATCTCTAACTCACCCGACTTGGCATTTCATAAAACAAGTAAAGAATGTCAAAGTCTTGTCGTCTCTAGTACTATATACGTGAAACTAGTCATGCTCAAAGGATAGGAAAAGTTCAACATACCTCTTCGGGTCAAACCATTTGCCAAGTACAAAGTCCTGCCCGTAGAATGTCAACCTATAATATTCACCATACGTCCATTAACGCCTTACTTCAATGTAGAATATTATAAGTGTTAAGTCGCTAAATTCTACGGAAAATCGGATGACCTCCTTTGTTTCTACTTACTTTGCCACCTCTTTCGAGGCGAATTCAATAACCAAACAGCCCCGATTGGCTCACACAATTTATATAAGGTAGTCCATCTGATGAATAACTAAATGACCCGATTGGCTCACCACAATTTATCCATTTGTAAGGTCTGTTTACATGTTACAGTCACAACTATCGATTTCCTTTGTTTTTCACATTTCAAATGGCTATCAAAACCTATTATACATAACAATCTAAAACATGGTCCACGTGGCCAATATCAACTTTAACAAGGATTACTATCAATTTCCAAGAGGAGAGGAAATCTCTTACCTTTGGGTTAGCCCACTAAAGCTCTCTTTCTTCAACTTCTATTCCCGTCAAACTCATCCTTGTGAGTTTCCCACAAGCTTACCAGCACTTTGTCTTCTTACCGCCGCTCCAACAACACCCACTAAGCTAGGTTTTTTCTCAAATATCAAGAGAGAAGGAGAGAGGGGTTTTTAGGTGTTCAAAGGTGAAATGACCAAGTCTTTCAAGACTTGGTCTTAAAATAGGGTTCTTTTCGTGGTCAACAAGATGGGAGGGACACTTGTCACCCTCCCATAGGCCCTTTTCGAAAATATCCCCTGTTTTAAGCAATTCCCGCAGAAAATTTTCCGCCTTGGCGCCGCGGCCCTGCAGTCGGCGCCGCGGCGCCGAAACCTCTGAGGATTTTCAGGATTAGTGGCGCCGCGGCCCTGCTGACGGCGCCGCGGCGCTGAGACGCCTGATACGAAAATCCTTCCTCTACGCCAGCTTACAGAATTTCTAACGCCCATACCTCTCCGCTCCGATGTCCTATCGACGAGCGGTTTGTCGCGTTGGACACTAGACTCATCCAACTTTATACTAGGCTTGATAAACACCCCATACATCTAAAAAAAAAATTGGGGTACCACAGTCCAAATAAGACTTAAAATCCGCTCGACACATGATTGCCGACTTATCTTATATTTGAATTTACGGGGTGTAACATTCTTCCCCCCTTAGAAACATTCGTCCCGAATGTTCTTTCGGAGTGACTTAATTAGCAACATAGTTTCCTTTCACAACCCCGACATACCACTAATGTCACACAAGGCCACATAGTAGCATTAAGCAAAAGAAACACTTCAAATAAAACTTGGCAAGTAAGGGAAGATGGATTACCTGAAAGTATAGAGAATAAGTGAGGATACTCCCTTAGTATGTCCTCCTCCGCTTCTCCTCCCGGTTCTCATTCCTCCACAGGACTTTGACGGAAGCTACATCCTTGGTCCGCAGTCGCCTGACCTGGCGATCGAGTGTCGCTATGGGACTCTCCTCATACGATAACCCTCATTACGGACCTGTTTGGTAGGAAAACTCTCATTTGGATCTCAGATACACTTCTCAACATAGAAACATGGAAGACCGGATGTACGCCTCTAACTCGATGCGGATCCAACTCGTAGGCAACCTTGCCCACTCTACGAGCGATGCGGTAGGGCCCGATGTACCTTGGTGAGTTTCCCTTCTTAGAATCTCATCACACCGCCATGGGTGACACGCTTCAAGAAGACCTAATCGTCTACGAAACTCCAAATGCGGCGCCGATTATCTGCATATGACTTCTGCCGACTTTGAGCTGCTAACAGTCTCTCCTGGATAAGCTTCACCTTATCCACAACCTGCTGAATCAAGTCTGGACCAAATAGCTGAACCTCGCCTATGTCGAACATCCAACCGGAGATCTACACTTTCTACATACAAGGCCTCATACGGGGCCATCGAATCTTTGGAAGGGTATACATTATTATGCGTAACTCAACAAGAGGCAACTAACCTCAGGCTATTTACGAAATCAAGAACACGGGCCATGACCCATCCTCGAGTGCACGGATAGTACGCTCTGCTGTCCGTCGATCAGGGTGTAATGCAACACCGAGACTCACTGTGTCCTAAAACCCTTACGAAAAACCTCCGAAGTTATCGTAATCGAGCTCATCATGCGACATCATAAACGTAGGAACCACATGCGATCTCACAATCCTCGCTAAAAAGCTAGCACGAACCTCGGTAGAGTAAGTGGTCCTAAGGAAGAACACCTGGTTTGACTGACTATTTACCATGACCCCCAGGGAGTCGCACTTCCTCAGAGTACGATGCCACCCTGTGACAAGATCCATTTTAATTACCTCCCATGTCTAAGTCGGGGTCTAAATCACCTGTAATAGCCCACCGGGCTTCTGGTGTTCAACCATGACCTGCTACTAATTCGGACACTAAGCAACAAACCCTGCTACGTCCCTCTTCAGGCCATCTTACCCATACATACATCTGAGGCCATGATACATCTTGGTCGACCCCGAACAAAATAAAGCAAGAAGCACCGCGTGCCTCCCCCTAAAACTTGCCGACAAGTCCTGCAGCATCGGGCACACACAAACTTTCTCATAACACGGCACCCCATATGGTGCTACACAAACAGGCTCTTCTCTTCTTGGAGAGCCGTATCTCGATATCATATCATAACTGGATCCTCATATTGTCGCCTCTTTACCTCTTCGACGAAGGAGAACTCGGCAACCTCTCGGATCTAAAGCTCTATTAACATTGGAAGAAATAATCGAACCCCTAGGCTCGGTAACTGAAGAATCCCACGGACCACATCCAGTCTATCTGGCTGCCCCTCTGGCATACTACCCTTAGATCTGCGACTAATAGTATCTTTAACTGTCTTGGCTTTCCCTGGGTGGTATAGGGTATCGATATCACAACCCTTGAATAACTCTACCCATTTGTCGCCATGAATTCAATCGCCTCTGCCGGAAGATATACCGAGGCTCTTCTTGCTCGCACATATTCACATGAAGTCTATTTATACATCATGCCCCAAATCTTCAAGGCACGATTTGCCGCCTTGACTCTAAATCGTGAGTGGCGTAATTTTCTTTCACGCCTCGTAACTCCGGGAAAACATAAGCTCTATCCTATCGGGTTGCGTCAAGACACAACCTATTGACACCCAACGTGTTATCATAATAACCTAACCCTCTAGTCTTTGGAGGTGTTAGGCGTAGTCGAGTCAACTTATCTTCCAATAATCGGAAGCCTTTCTCATTCTGCGAAATATTGGGTATCCTTAATCTCACTTATGGTTCTGTTTCCTTTCTCTGTTGCAACCAAACTTGGTCACTTAACTTAGATTTGATTCCTTTGGTTGCCCATGGCTAAGACTTCTGTCAATCATAATCTAGGGGATTTCCTTGATCTCGTAAAGTAGTAACCGATTTTCCTTTCGGTTGTAGAGCCTATAGCTAGGTGTTACCACATTTCTCGAAATGTTCTTACTTCCATTATTTATTAATGGTCTTTACACTAGTCCAGGGTAGTCATAACTCGTGCAACTTACATAACCATTGTCGTATTCTCCTTTATCATTACGGCCATATCTTTACCTTAGGCTTATTATTAGCAAAATATTTCTATCTTGATTCATAATGCTGATTTCATACATGCGTACAACTGCATTTATATCTTTACGATCTTGTCACGACCCATTCGGGGCGTGTTGGTGCCTCTGGGGCACCAGTAGTCATACATCGAGTAATCAATGGAAATAAAAAACAAGACATGAAACACAATATAAAATAAGACACAGAATAAGTGAGAAAACATAGCCTTTCGCATATATATATAAACATGGTTTAGCGATTACATCAAATCTTGTACAACATGACTCAGCACCTCTAAGGAAATATACAACTATGGCGGACGGGGCCCGCCATACCACTGTACAAAACTATCTACGCGGGAGATCATACCCAAAAGTAGAGCCTCCGGAAAGGATGGAGCTCCTGACACCAACGTAGAGATCCTAAGAATGTGGATCTAGCACCTGCTTGCCCTTACCTGCGGCATGAACGCAGCCCCCCGAATGTTATACCCCGTATTTCCAGAGTATGTACGTGGGGGAAATTTTCGAACTTCATTAGGCTTGGCCGAATTCATTTTGGGCACAAGTGCCGATTTGAGTCGTTTTTCGAAGCGTTTCTGACTTACGTTGGGAAAATTCGGCTATGTCATTTATATTTTTGCGGATTTTTCAGAGACGAAACATTTTGGACCAACGGGAGGTGACACTTGTCACCCTCATTAGACGATTTGGAGGCGGTCAAGGTTGGTTGGCCTTGGCGATTGGCCCTTGATTTGTGCCTTGCTTTGTGGCTTGTTTTGTGGAGTGTTTTGTGGAGTAGGGTTGAGGGTGCACTTGGCTTAATCTTGTCCTTACACTTGCTATACACTTGGAAGGATCTTGGCCCTTGGTTGGCCTTTGGTTTTGCTATAAATACCCCCCTAAGTGTGAAGACTTCATCCATTCCAAAAACTTCCAAGTCTTGAAAACCCTCCCTCTCCCTCTTGCTTGTGATTCGTCAAAGCCATCCTCCCCCTTTGTGGAGCTTTGGCGAGGCCACCCTCCCCTTAGTGGTGCCTTGGCCGTGGGGTACCCCCCCCTAGCCTAGTTGTTTTCGTATAATACCCCTTGTTGTGGTATAGAAATACTCTCCTAGTATTGTTATAATGTCCAAATACCTTGGCCCAAATACCTTGTAGTATTCCCAAGGTTACACTTATACAAAAGCCCAGAAAATACGATTATACTTCCTTTAGCCACAAAAACGAAACCCTAAGGAAATCTTCACCCGTTGTTGAAGTTGTAAGTAGAAGTTGGTTAGAACTTCTAAGGGTTGTTTGGAGCGCTCGGAGTAGGAGCTAAGCGTTGCTCAGGATCGACTTTATACTTGGATAATTTTGGGCTTATCGAGGTAAACACTACTGTCCTTCTATTGTAATTGGAAATTACATGTTAGAATATATAGTTGAAGTATACTATATATAGAACTGAACGTAGTATTGTGGCAATGTCTTTTGACTTAAGCCTGAAGAATAAAGAACTGAACTGAACTGTAATTACATAGGACTGTATTGCAGTAGACTTGTGTAGTATTACTGAGTAGAATTGTACACGTCCGGTTAGACGTATAAACCCCCCCCCCTGGTTGGCTTGGTAGCCGGCCTCGATAGAGGAGGAGATTTACGCTGTGGCGGGGGGGGGAGGTGCTGCCGAATTTTCTGTAGGAAGATGGGAACTTGTGTTTAAGATTTAATAGACGTTTGTGGCCTTTATAGGTGAAAGTACTAAGAGTAGCGTATTCTACTCGAGGAGTGGAAAGGGCTAGCAAGGTTGTAGTACTTGGAGCTTTTTGCTTATTGTCGATAATCGTCGCGAGGTATGTGAACCTCTTCCTATCTCTTCTAGCATGATATGTGTGAACTATGTAGTACGGTAGACGTACATGTGTTAATTGTATTTGATTGTTGTAAAACATAAAGGGTTATAACGGCTTTATGGGAAGTTGGTTATAACAGCTTTATGTAGGTAAGAAAAATGGGTTGTGGCTTTTAAAGATAATCGATTTGATTTATAAGCGGCAGGCGTTATAATCTGAGAACTTGATGTATTTCAAAGATTTATAAATCGTTTTGAAGGAGAGTAACACTTGGTTTTAAAGGTTTTAAAAGAGTTATACTAGCTTTATGGGAGTTAGGTATAATGTCTTAAGAGAGGTAAAGAAAATGGTTTCTTGATGTTAGAAGTTAAGAGACTTGATCTTATAAGATAAGAGACTTAACTTATTTGTTTTAAAGTGGATGTTTGTGAAACCTCATTCGTGAGTAATGATTACTTTGTTTTATTTAAAGGGATAATGTTTCTTGATTTGAAATCAGAATGTGTATCGACAGACCACTGCAGCGTTAATAAAGGAAAATGTATTGAATAATGATGTATCGTATTAAAACCAGTAGAAACCTCCATCTGCATAGAAACTAAGATGAGACAAAATGATATTACATTTTCTAGATCATGGCTGCTGTAATAAGAATGTTGTAAACAAGAATAACCTACTCTCACGTGAGACATATATTACTCAATTGTTCTAAAAAGGAATCAAGTGATTAAGTTTGGGAACTATGAAACCATTTGAAAATGAGAAGCTTGAGTAATTGAAACTAGGCAAACTGGAACTTAGGAAAAGAATGTTGTTACTTGATTTTGAAAAGGAATGTGGGTTGGTGTTATACCCCGTAGTTGCAGGGTATGTATGTGAGGACGTACGTACGAGAGTACGGCAGAAAATTTTGAAAAGAAAGAAAGATGTGAGTTTTCGACGGAAAAGTTTCCGGTTATTTGTGAAGAAAAAGGTTCGTTAATGGGAATTGGATTCCCAGATTTGGTATTTGGACTTCATAGATTATATTAGAATTTTGAGATTTTATTTTCGGAAATGGTCACGTGGGGCCCACGGGAGAAATTCTGATTTTGTGGGCCCGCTTTGTTTTTAAGTTTTCC
Source organism: Przewalskia tangutica (assembly GCA_029844215.1). NCBI lineage: Eukaryota > Viridiplantae > Streptophyta > Magnoliopsida > Solanales > Solanaceae > Przewalskia > Przewalskia tangutica. The sequence continues at coordinate 38,774,975 of CM056725.1, read as the reverse complement.
AGGTATTTTGGATATTTTGGAAGACGAAATATTCAGGCGAATCGGGCGACACGTGTCACCCCATGGCACCCTGGCGAAATAACATTTGTGAACAACACGGTTGGAGTCGTTTTTTAAACGAAGCGTTTTGCGTAACTTGCGAAGGAAAATTCCGACTATGTCGTTTTGTATTTTGCGGATTTTTCCGAGAGGCGGAACATTTTGGACCAGCGGGAGGGTGGCGTGTGTCACCCTGCATTGGAAACTAGGTGGCGTGACTTGGGCGATTGGGGTGTCAGTGGGTAGATATTTTTGGTAGATATTTGTGAGGTTTTAAGGAGTAGGGGCTAGGGTGCACTTGGGCATATCTTGGCCTTACACTTGTAGCACTTGGCTAGATCTTGGCCGTTGGTTGGCCTTTGGGTTTGCTATAAATACCCCTTAGTTGATGAACTTTCTTCATCAAAATCATTTTCCAAGTCTTGAAATCTCTCCTTTGTGAGTTGAAATCGTCCAAAGCCCTCCCCTGTGGAGCTTTGGCAGAGCCCCCCTTTGAGTGAGGCTTGGCCGTGGGGTACCACTAGCCTAGTTGTTTTAGTATAATACCCTTGTTGTGGTATAGAAATACTCCCTAGTATTGTTATAATGCCCAAAATACCTTAGCACTTGTACCTTGTAGTATTCCAAAGATACCTCTTTACGTAGAGTCGGAAATACTACCTTTTGTCCTTTTAGTCTCAAACCAGAAACCACAGGAAATCTTCATAGTTGGTTGAAGTATTTGAGTAGAAGTTGGTTAGAACTTCAAGGGTTGTTGGAGTGGTTTGGAGCGCGCGGTGGGAGCTAAACCTAGCTCAGGATCGACATTATAACTTGCATAATTTTGGGCTTCAGAGGTAATTATCTTGTCCTCTATTGTAATTGGAAATTACATGTTTGTTAGAATATATAGTTGAGGTATACTATATATGGAACTATACTTAGTATTCGCAATGTCTTTTGACTTAAGCTGAAGAATAAATAAGCGGCTGAATCAGTATTTACATAGGGTGTATTGCGATGGACTTGTGTAGTATTCGAGTAGAATTGTACACGTCAGGGTAGGCGTGTAAACCCCCCGGTTGGCTTGGTAGCGGCCTCGATAGAGGAGGAGATTCTGTTGTTGCGGGAGAGTCTTCAATTTTCTATAGAAAGATAGAAACTTGTGTTTTGGGGTTAATAGACGTTTTGACCTTTATAGGTGAAAGTACTAAGAGTAGCGTATTCTACTCGAGGAGTGGAAAGGGCTAGCAAGGTTGTAGTACTTGGAGCATTTTGCTTATTGTCGATAAATCGTCGCGAGGTATGTGAACCTCTTCCTATCTTTTCTAGCATGTTGTTGTGAACTATGTGATACGGTGAGCGTACATGTGCTAAGTGATTTGGTTGGTTTAAAACATAGGGTGTTATAATAGCTTTATGGGAAGTTAGTTATAACGACCTTATGTAAGTGAAAATGGTTTACTGATGTTAGAAGTTAAGAGACTTGATCTTATAAGATAAGAGACTTAACTTATTTGTTTTAATGTGGATGTTTGTGTGAAACCTCATTCGTGAGTAATGAGTACTTGGTTTTAAAGGGATAATGTTTCTTGATTTCGAATCGGAATGTGTATCGACAGGACCACCTGCGGCGTTAATAAAGGAAAATGTATTGAATAATGATGTGTTGTATTAAAACGGTAGAAACCTCCATCTGCATAGAAGCTAAGATAAGACAAAATGATATTACATTTTCTAGATCATAATTTGTAATAAGATCGTTATAAACAAGAATAAACTACTCACATATATGACATATGTTACTCAATTGTTCTAAAAAGGAATCAAGTGATTAAGTTTGGGAACTATGAAACCTTTTGAAAATGAGAAGTTGGAGTAATTGAAACTAGGCAAGCGGAACTTAGGAAAAGAATGTTGGTACTTGATTTTAAAAGGAAAGTGTCCTGGTTTACTTAAAAATGTGGGTTGGTCATTCTAATACTACGGGTATCGGGTGACTTTGATAAAAGTAATGGATCTCTTTTACAAAACTTAACGTATGTAGTACTTTGGGGTTAAAAACCCGGACTTTGGCATAAAATGAAAGTACTTTGAGTTGTGTGAAACTTGCTATGCTTGTGATGATAGCCTTTATTGTACAAAGCGTTGTGTTTACGTATTCTGCGTCTCGATAGAAGTCGGTTGACTGATTGAGAACTTACTTGGAGCGTCTGGCGGTGGCGGAGAAATTCCGCAGTGCGTTCTGTTGATAGTATTATTGTTGTTAATCGCTTTGGACATACCCGACACGATGCGTAAGGCGCGGGTATGCTTCCATTTGGTTAAGGTCTTGTGGTTAATCGCTTTGGATATCTTACGCGATCGTGGCGCGCGGGTATGTTTCCATTCGATTGTCGCGCCTTGTGATTTCCTTTTGGACATCGCGACACGATCGTGGCGCGCGGGTATCGTCCATTTGGAAAGTTGTCTTATTGTTTCCACTTTGGACATCACGACACGATGCGTAGCGCGCGGGTATCTTCCATTTGGATTCTTGTCTTGTTGTTGAGGTCACATGGACATGTCTACCGATCACGAATTAGGGGGCATGTGGCCATGGGACATTGGTATTATTGTTGCATCATGGACATGTCTACCGTCTGATATTAGGGGCATGCGGCCATGTCTGAACGATTGATGTGGTGGGCGTGAGACCCGTAGTTATATTGGAGTGATGCATTGTTTTATGTTGTGAGCGTAGTTTGGTTATCATACATGTCTCTGCTTTATATAGACTAGTATGATTTCATTCTGATATTATGCAGTTTCACATACTTGGTACTGTTGTCTTGACCTCCTTGAGTGCGTTCATCTGCGGTAGAGAATACGTCGGTCGTGGATCTCGCTCATGGGATCACGGTTCAGCGCATTTGAAGCTCCGTTTCTCGGAGGCTTATCTTTTAGTAGGTGTTCCACTGAGTTGTAGGTTCTTGTACATTCGGGGTATGGCGAGCCACATCCGTCATAGTCGTGTATATCTTAAGTGCAGCAATCTTGTTGTGGGCGGGGTTGTAAAGATTAAAGCTGTTCGGAGTTTTATGTATATCTTGAAAAAGCTATTTTGGTTGCTTTGTTTATTTATTATATCTTTTGTTAAATGACTCATGTTTTATGTTAGCTGTTTTCTACGATGTATGTATCACTAGGGTGCCGGGGTAGGCACGATGCTTGAGCCGGGCAGTCGTTACAAAAGTGGTATCGAGCGATTAATCCTCGGAAAGTGTCTGAGGCGTGTCTAGTAGAGTCTTGATTATCGATGTGTTGTGCACCACATCTATAATCGGAGTGCTGAGACATTTAGGATTGGTTTCCATTCTTCTCATTACGAGATCGTGCCTTAGAGGCATGTTGTAAGTTGGACCCCACGGCGTATCTCGTTTTTACGGTTATGCCTCCGCGCAAGGCAACGAGCCCGAAGAAGGGCAAGGCAGCGAGTCTTTGCTAGTGAATCTGAGAGAATGCGAGCGCGAGCCCGGGCAGTACTGAGGTTGTGCTTGAGCGGCGGGTTCGCGACGCCGCCCGGCCTGGCGAGTTTAAGCGCATCGGTGGTGATGAGACTCTGATACACGAGCCTCCAGTCCGCGATGCAGGCGGGGAGATGGGTCACAAGGAGATGGCGATTATTGGCGAGGTTGTGGCGAATATGAGACAGTGGATCGTGATTCGGTTCGATGCACGATGGTTCACCCGGCGAGATAGTTTGAGGCTACGGGACTTTACGAGTTGTAGCCCGCGAGTTTTATGGGTGAGGCACGAGGATGATCGCGAGGAGTTCATCCGGCGATTCTGACGGATCATGCGGGTGATGAGGCTTGAGAGACGAGTCGTGACCTTTGGTTCGCGTCGGCTGCGTGATACCGCGATCGATTGGTTTGATTCATGGGAGCTTTCGGGAGAGCATGCACCTCGGCGATATGGGATGAGTTTTGGGGCTTTCTCACGCGCTTCTTGCCTCCGCGGATGAGGAGAACGCGGTAAACGATTTTTATTCTTGAGGCGAGAGCGCGGCTGTCGGGGAGTACAATGTCGAGTTCGATTCTTTGGCTCGATATGTCCTGCGCTAGTTGCGAATATGGAGGATAGGGTGCATCGCTCGTCACGGGCTTGATGATTATATGGCGAATCTTGTGCGGGTGTTTCTCTTGGCGGGCATGGACATTGCCGCATGCGAGCTGTGCGCTAGGATGTGAGCGCGGAGGGTCGACGGAATGACTGGATCGGCGAGAAGAGGGCGGGGCGGGGTCCTTTGGTGGCTTCGAGGCGGACCGCCTCGTGGCGAGCTAGTTATATACCCCGCGGTGAGTGGTCCTCCACCGTCTTGAGGCGGTCGAGGCTCGAGGTTAATTTTCGGCGAGCGGGGTGTTAACGGTGAAGCCACCCTACCTCGTTGTGACCATTGTGGTAGACTCCATTTTGGAAGTGTCGTGCTAGATTGGGAGTTTGTTTTGCATGCGGCCAGCGAGGCCATTTTGCGAGGCTGTCTACCAAGGGAAGAGCGGATGTTACGACTTCGACGCCCGAGGATCGTGGCTGGTTTAACACGCCTGCGGTATCGCCTGCAGTGAGGCCTATGATTAGAGTGGAGCGGTAACGGTATATCCTTAACCCTCAGAGTTTTTGGTATGCTTGTTAGGATGATCTCATTATTGTGTGCTATGTGTACGGATAGCATTGTGATATGTGTGAGTTAGAATGCATGGTTAGTTGGAAGGATACGTATGGAGGCATGGTAAGTGTGAACCTTAGACTATTTCTGTTGAGACCTTAGAGGTAGGTCGTCTTGAGTAAGATTCGTTTTATGTTTGACCTTTATAAGGGTGAGTAGTATCGTGGGATTTATTTGTGTGATAAGTCCATGGGTAGTGTGAGATGGAAGTGGTAGCTTTCATGATGTGAATTAGTAAGATTGTTAGGATCGGGAGCAAGAGTTTAGCGCGGTTGGGGTCGGGTTGAGGACCATTTGCGGGTCAACGTAACCCGGTTTGGGGTGGGTCAGTTAGGTGGTCGCGGTGGTAGGAGTCACGAGGATGCTAGGCCCAAGTTTGTATGATCATCGTATGAGTTAGTGGGCCAGCGTTCGACGAAGCGGTTCGTAAAGGCGGGAATGGCCTTAAGGAAGTTTGAGGTTAGTAAGATGACCAAGTTTGGAGGTAGTGACTCGGAGATTTCGAGAGCGAGTAATGACGGAGTATGGTGCGTTACTAGAAGAGTTCAGAGTGTTCGAGAAGGGCACGAGTAAGGAAGGAAGATAACGTGTGTTATTTGCGTGGCAGGTGGCGTTGACAACTTGTTAGAGGAACTTCATCGATATCCGTCTTGAGAAGGAACATTCGGGGCGAATGTTTCTAAGGAGGGAGAATGTTATACCCGTAGTTGCGAGGTATGTATGTGAGGGCGTGCGTGCAGTGCAATGAAAATTTTGAAAGAAAGAAAGATGTGAGTTTTAAACGGAAAAGTTTAGGTTATTTGTGAAGAAAAGGTTCGTTAATGGGAATTGGATTCCCATTTGGTATTTGGACTTCATAGATTATATTAGAATTTTGAGATTTTATTTTGGAAATGGTCACGTGGGGCCACGGGAGAAATTCTGATTTTGTGAGCAGCTTTGTTTTTAAGTTTCGGTATTTTGGATATTTTGGAAGACGAAATATTCAGGCGAATCGGGGCGACACGTGTCACCCCATGTGGCACCGTGGCGAAATAACATTTGTGAAACAGCGCTGGTTAGAGTCGTTTTTCGGCGAAGCGTTTGCGTAACTTGCGAAGGAAAATTCCGACTATGTCGTTTTGTATTTTGCGGATTTTTAGAGGCGGAACATTTTGGACCAACGGGAGGGTGGCGTGTGTCACCTGCATTAAACTAGGTGGGGCGACACTTGGGCGATTGGGGTGTCAGTGGGTAGATATTTTGGTAGATATTTGTGAGGGTTTTAAGGAGTAGGGGCTAGGGTGCACTTGGGCATATCTTGGCCTTACACTTGTGTAACACTTGGCTAGATCTTGGCCATTGGTTGGCCTTTGGGTTTCTTTATAAATACCCCTTAGTTGATGAACTTTCTTCGTCAAAATCATTTTCCAAGTCTTGAAATCTCTCCACTTTGTGAGTTGAAATCGTCAAAGCCCTCCCGCTGTGGAGCTTTGGTAGAGGCCCCACTTTTTGAGTGAGGCTTGGCGTGGGGTACCCACACTGCTAGTTGTTTTAGTATAATACCCTTGTTGTGGTATAGAAATACTCCACAGTATTGTTATAATGCCCAAAATACCTTAGCCTTGTACCTTGTAGTATTCCAAAGATACCTCTTTCGTAGAGTCGGAAATACTACCTTTTGTCCTTTTTAGTCTCAAGCGAAACCTAAGGAAATCTTGTAGTTGGTTGAAGTATTTGAGTAGAAGTTGGTTAGAACTTCTAAGGGTTGTTTGGAGTGGTTTGGAGGCGCGGTGGAGCTAAACCTTGCTCGAGGATCGACATTATAACTTGGATAATTTTGGGCTTCAGGTAATTATCTTGTCCTCTATTGTAATTGGAAATTACATGTTTGTTAGAATATATAGTTGAGGTATACTATATATGGAACTATACTTAGTATTCGGATGTCTTTTGACTTAAGCTTTGAAGAATAAATAAGCGTGACTGTATTTACATAGGACTGTATTGCGATGGGCTTGTGTAGTATTCTTGAGTAGAATTGTACACGTCAGGGTGAGCGTGTAAACCCACTGGTTGGCTTGGCAGTGGCGGCCTCGATAGAGGAGGAGATTTCTGTTGTTGCGGGAAATGTTCTTTGAATTTTCTATAGAAAGATAGAAACTTGTGTTTTGGGGTTAATAGGCGTTTTGACCTTTATGGGTGAAAGTACTAAGGTAGCGTATTCTGCTCGAGGAGTGGAAAGGGCTAACAAGGTTGTAGTACTTGGAGCATTTTGCTTATTGTCGATAAATCGTCATGAGGTATGTGAACCTCTTCATATCTTTTCTAGCATGTTGTTGTGAACTATGTAGTGCGGTGACGTACGTGTGCTAAGTGATTTGGTTGGTTTAAAACATAGGGTGTTATAATAGCTTTATGGGAAGTTAGTTATAACGACCTTATGTAAGTGAAAATGGTTTCTGATGTTAGAAGTTAAGAGACTTGATCTTATAAGATAAGAGACTTAACTTATTTGTTTTAATGTGGATGTTTGTGTGAAACCTCGTTCGTGAGTAATGAGTACTTGGTTTTAAAGGGATAATGTTTCTTGATTTGGGAATCAGAATGTGTATCGGCAGACCAGCTGCGGCGTTAATAAAGGAAAATGTATTGAATAATGATGTGTTGTATTAAAACCGGTAGAAACCTCAATCTGCGTAGAAGCTAAGATAAGACAAAATGATATTACATTTTCTAGATCATTTCTTTGTAATAAGATCGTTATAAACAAGAATAAACTACTCACGTATATGACATATGTTACTCGATTGTTCTAAAAGGAATCAAGTGATTAAGTTTGGGAACTATGAAACCTTTTGAAAATGAGAAGTTGGAGTAATTGAAACTAGGCAAACTGGAACTTAGGAAAAGAATGTTGGTACTTGATTTTAAAAGGAAAGTGTTCTGGTTTACTTAAAAATGTGGGTTGGTCATTCTAATACTACGGGTATCGGGTGACTTTGATAAAAGTAATGGATCTCTTTTACAAAACTTAACGTATGTAGTACTTTGGGGTTAAAAACCCGGACTTTGGCGTAAAATGAAAGTACTTTGAGTTGTGTGAAACTTGCCTATGCTTGTGATGATAGCCTTTATTGTACAAGCGTTGTGTTTAATATTCTTGCGTCTCTCGATAGAGTCGGTTGGTGATTGAGAACTTACTTGGGCGTCTTGCGGTGGCGGAGAAATTCCGCAGTGCGTTCACGGTGATAGTATTATTGTTGTTAATCGCTTTGGACATCTTGACACGATCGTAGCGCGCGGGTATGCTTCCATTTTGGTTAAAGGTCTTGTGGTTGTCGCTTTGGATATCGCGACCGCGATCGTGGCGCTGCGGGTATGTTTCCATTCGATTGTCGCCTTGTGATTTCCTTTTGGACATCTTGACACGATCGTGGCGCGCGGGTATCGTCCGTTTGGAAGAGTTGTCTTATTGTTTCCCTTTGGACATCACCCGACACGATCGTGGCGCTGCGGGTATCTTCCGTTTGGATTCTTTGTCTTGTTGTTGAGTCACGTGGACGTATCTGCCGATCTGAGTCAGGGCATGTGGCCATGGGACGTTGGTATTGTGTGTTGCATCATGGACATGTCTACGCCGTCACGATGTAGGGGCATGCGGCCATGTCGAACACGATTGATGTGGTGGGCGTGAGACCCGTAGTTATATTGGAGTGATGGCCCATTTTATGTTGTGAGCGTAGTTTGGTTATCATCATGTCTCACTGCTTTATATAGACTAGTATGATTTCATTTCTGATATTATGCTGTTTCACGTACTTGAGTACTGTTGTCTTGACCTCGCCCGGAAGTGCGTTCATCCGCGGTAGAAATGCGTCGATCGTGGATCCTCGCTCGTAGGATCACAGTTCGGTGCGTTGAAACTCCGTTTCTCCGGAGGCTTATCTTTTAGTAGGTGTTCCACTGAGTTGTAGGTTACTTGTACATTCGGGGGTATGGCGGCCACTGTCGTCATAGTCGTGTATATCTTAGAAGTGCTGTAATCTTGTTGTAGGCGAGGGTTGTAAAAGTTAAAGCCCATTCGGAGTTTTATGTATATCTTGAAAGCAAGTGTTTTGGTTGCTTTGTTTATTTATTATATCTTTTGTTAAATGACTCATGTTTATGTTCATTATTTTCTCGATGTATGTATCAGGGTGCAGGGTAAGAACGATACTTGAGCCAGGCAGGTCGTTCTGATTGAGTCGTTCTAATACTACGAATTATCGGGTGACTTTTATAAAGGTAATGGATCTCTTAAAAGAACTTAGCGTATGTAATTACTTTGGGGTTAAAACCAGGACTTTGGCATAAAATAGAAAAGTACTGAGTTGTGTGAAACTTGCCTATGCTTGTTGTTGTAAAACTTACCTATGCTTGTTGTTGTGAAACTTGCCTATGCTTGTGATGATAGCCTTTGTTGTGCAAATGTGGTATTTACGTATTCTGCGTCTCTCGATAGAGGCGGTTGACTTATTGAGAACTTACTTGGAGCGTCTTTGGCGGTGATGGAGAATTCGGGTATGTTTCCATTTTGATTCTTGTCTTGTTGTTGATATCACGTGGGCGTGTCTACCGTCTGATATTCGGGGCATCGCGGCCGTGCAGTGGGTTGATTACCCGATATATGGTTATGCGCAACATGGGCGATGTCTGCCGTCTGCGATGTCCGGGGCGTGGCCGTGCGGCGAGGTTGACCATGATATATTGTTATTGAGGTTACATGGGCATATCTACCGTCACGATGTCCGGCATGTGGCGTGCGGCGCTTGTGTGTGTTGCATCATGGGCGTATCTCCGATCACGATATTCGGGGCGTGCGGCCGTGATGCGAACATGATGGATGTTGTGGGCGTGAGACCCGTAGTTATATTTAGTGGTGACTTTGAGGCGTGAGTCACGACTTGCCTTTTATGTTGCGTCTTGTATTTTGGTTATCATCACATGTCTCACCTTTTTAGGCTATTATGATTTCATTCTGATGTTGTGATTTCACATGCTTAGTACTGTTGTCTTGACCTCCTTGGGGCTGCGTTCATCTGCGGTAGAAGTACATCGGTCGTGGATCCCGCTCTTAGGATCTCATTCGTGTCGGAAAGCTCGTTCCTTGGAGGCTTATCTTTGTTATGTTTCACGAGTTTTGGAGTTCTTGTACATTCGGGGTATGGCGAGCCTGTCCGTCATAGTTATTGTATATCTTAAGTGCAGTAATCTTTGTTGTGGGCGGGGTTGTAAAGATTAAAGTATTCGGAGTTTATGTATCTGTGAAGGCAAATGTTTTGGTTAACTTTATTTATTATATCTCTTGTTTAATGACTACATGTTTTATGTTCGCTGATTTTCTCTGATGTATGTATCACTAGGTGCCGAGGGTAAGGCACGATCCGCGGGCTCGATTGGGGTGTGACATAGTGGTATCGAAGCGGTTAGTCCTCGGAAAGTGTCTGAGACCAGTAATTAGTAATGAGTCTTGATTGCTCGGTGTGTTGTGCGCCTGTCTATAATCGAGGAGGCTATAGGACATGTAGGATTAGTTTCTAATCTTCTCGTTCTAAGATCGTGCCTTAGAAAGGTGAGTTGTAAGTTGGACCCTCACGATGTGTTTCATTTTACGATTATGCCTCCCTTGGCGGCGGTGCCGAAGAAGGCAAAGCGTAGAGGCTGCTAATGAGATCTGAGGAAGTGCGAGCGCGAGCAGGTGATGAGAGCAGTGCTTCGGCTGGCCCGAGTTTCGCAGCACTTGGCGCAACGAGAGTTTAAATTATGGCCGTGGCTGTGAGATTCGATACTGACCTCGATCCCGATGCAGGCGAGGGAGATCGTCGCGAGAGATGGCGATTATTGGCGAGGTTGTGGCGGATATGAGGCAGTGGATCTGGCGATTCGGTTCAGCGCCTTTGTGAGTGCACGAAGCGAATAGTTTGAGGCTCACAGGACTTTCGAGTTGTAGCCCGCTTGATTTTATGGGTCGAGGCACGAGGATGATCGCGAGGAGTTCGTCGTCGATTACAAAGAGATCGTCGCGGTGATCGAGGCTTGAGACCGAGTGCGTGACCTTCGGTTACGCATCGGAACTGCGTGTACATGATGCCCGATTAGTTTGATTGGTGGGAGCTTTCGGGGGAAAATGCCTTGCCTCGGTAGATATGGGATGAGTTTTGCGGGGCTTTTCTCACGCCTTCTTGCCTCCGCGGATGAGGAGAACGCGGTAAACAAATTTTTATTCACCCGAGGCGGAGAGCAGCGTCGGGGAGTACAATGTGATGTTCGATTCTTTGGCTCGATATGTCACTGCGACATTGCGAATATGGAGGATAGGAGTGCGTAGCTCGTCGAGGGCTCGATGATTATATGGCGAGGTCTTGTGCGGGTGTTTCTCTTGGTAGGGCGTGGACGTTGCCGCGTTGAGCTCGTACGCCAGGTGCGAGGCGCGAAGATGTCGGCAGGAGTAGGCGCTTTCAGCGTGAGAAGAAGGCCAAGGCAGTAGGATATTTTGGCGACTTCGAGCCCGGACCGCTTTCAATGGCCGGCGAACTAGTTATGTACCTCCCGCCTGTTCACGGTGGTCCTCCCGACGCCGGGACGCCCAGGATATTAGGGGCGGTCGGGGCTCCCGGGTTTGAATGTTCGAGGGGAGTAGGTGTTGGCGGATCACGATCACCCTACCTCGGTGTGGTCGATGTGGTGAGGCGCGCATTTCGAAGTGTCGTAGTACGAGGAGCTTATTCTTGCGGCCAACGAGGGCCATATGGCGAAGAGGTGTCAGAGCCGAAATTGTGGCCCAGCGCTGGTAGGATAGCCCGCAGAGACTACTAGGCGATTGCGGGCCCGCGGTAGAGGTCGAGTGGAAGATTCCCATTTTAGCGGTCGCTTGAACACGCCTAGTTTTCAGTATATCCTTAACCACATGAATGCGTATGTATTGATGTTAATGATGTGTTAAGTGTTATGTTCGGATAGCTTTGTCTTATATCGCGTGATTTAAAAATCTGGTTAGTGTGAGATGGAAGTGGTAGCTTCCATGATGTGTCCGATGTCCTAGGAAGGCGGGGAGTTGGCTGGCTACTGATTAGGTGGGTTGGGGCCGTGTTGCGGGCCAACCCAGCGTCCGTTCGAGGAAGGGGTCAGCTACCAGGTGGTCGCGGTGGCGAGGAGTCGCGAGGGTGCTAGGCCCAGTTTAGATGACCATCGTATGAGTTACGTATAGATATGTTCGACGAGAATCGGTTCGTGAAGGCCGAGAATGGCCTTAGAAATCGAGGGTAGTAAGATGACCAAGTTTGGAGGTAGCCAACTCGGGGGTTGGAAGCTTGAAGCGTTGGCGAGGTGTGGTGCGGATACTATAAAGACTCGGTGTTAGAAAGTGCGACCGAGATAGAGGAGAAGTGAGCGTGTGTGATCGTTTCTTTTGTGAAATGTAGGTGCGAAGGGAGTATATTTTAGACCTTGGTGGGACTTTTATTGCTGGCGAGGTGGATTCATAGATTGGCGTGGATTTGGGTTTTCTTGGCGTATTTATTTTGTGGCGGTGTGGCATGTTTGATTCGTAAGTATAGTAGTGAAGACTATCTGGCGCGCGTTTGTTTGAGACTTAGAAGGAACATTCGGGACGAATGTTTCTAAGGAAGGAGAATGTTATACCCTAGTATTTTCCAGTAATATGCGTGGGGGCGATGCGTAGAAATTTTCGAACTTCATTAGAAGCTTGGCACAATTCATTTTGAGCACAGTGCGATTTGATGGTCGTTTTAAGCCAATGAAAGCGTTTCCACGACTCAGCGTTGGGAAAATTCCGGCTATGTCATTTATATTTTTGCGGATTTTTCAGAGTGAGCGAAACATTTTGGACCAACGGGAGGTGACACTGTCACCCCTCGTTTGAAGCGATTTGGAGAAGCGGTCAGAGGTTGGTTGTATGTGTACGATTGGCCGCACTGATTTGTGCCTTTGCTTTGTGGCTTGTTTTGTGGAGTGTTTTGTGGAGTAGGGTTTAGGGTGCGATTGGCTTAATCTTGTCCTTACCCACCTGTTTTGCTATACACTTGGAAGGATCTTGGCCATTGGTTGGCGCTTTGGTTTTTGCTATAAATACCCACTCAAGTGTAGAAGACTACATCCGTTCAAAAACTTCAGTCTTGAAAACCCTCATCTCCCTGCTTGCTTTGTGAAGAGTTCGATCCAACCATCCACTCCACACCAGCTGTGGAGCTTTGGCCGAGCCACACCCTCACACTTTGTGGTGCTTGTCCCAGCGTGGGGTACCCACACAGCCTAGTTGTTTTTAGTATAATACCACACTTGTTGTGGTATAGAAATACTCTCCACAATATGTGTTATAATGTCGAAATACCTTGGCTGAAATACCTTGTAGTATTCCCGAAGGGTTACAACACTTATCACAAAAAGCCCGGAAAATCTGATTATACTTCCACTTTTATTACAAAAAAGCCTGGAAACCCTAAGGAAATCTTAGTTTTAGATTTATTGAAGTTGTAGAAGTAGAAGTTAGTTTAAGAACTTCCTAAAGGGTTGTTTGGAGAGCAGCTCGGGTAGTGAGGCTAAGCGTTGCTCGGGATCGACTTTATACTTGGATTAATTTTGGGCTTATCGAGGTAAACCACTCTTTGTCTATTCTTACATTGTAATTGGAAATTACATGTTAGAATATATAGTTGAAGTATACTATATATAGAGCTGAGCGTAGTATTGTGGCAATGTCTTTTGACTTAAGCACGAAGAATAAAAGTGATGACCCATAATTACATGGGGTGCATGTGCGATGGAGCTTGTAATAGTATTCTTGGTGAGAATTGTACCGCGTCCACGTTAGGCGATATAAACCCACAGTTGCGAGCATTGGTAAGTAGGCCCGGCCTCGATAGAGGAAGGAGATTTCTGTTGTGGAGGAAGTCTTCTGCGAGATTTTTACAGTAGGAAGATGGGAACTTGTGTTTAAGATTTAATAGAGCGTTTGTGGCCTTTATAGGTGAAGTACTAAGAGTAGCGTGACACTCGAGGAGTGGAAATGGCTAGCAAGGTTGTAGTACTTGGAGGCTTTTGTATTATTATCGATGATTAAATGCAAAGCGGTATGAACCTCTTCTACTATCTCTTCACAGCATGATATGTGTGAGCCCATATGTAGTAGGTGAGCGTCGTGTGTTAATTGTATTTGATTGTTGTAAAACATAAAAGAGTTATAACGGCTTTATGGGAAGTTGGATTATAACTGACTTTATGTAGGTAAGAAAAATGGGTTGTGGCTTTACAAAGATAAGCTGAGTTTGATTTTATAACTGGCTTAGGCTTGTTATATCACAGAACTTTGATGTATTTCAAAAGATTTATAAATACGTTTTGAAGGGAGAGTAACACTTAGTTTTAAGGTTTTAAAAGAGAGTTATACTGCTTTATGGAGATTAGGTATAATGTCTTAAGAGAGTAAGAAAATGGTTTCTGCGATGTTAGAAGTTAAGAGACTTGATCTTATAAGATAAGAACTTGCTTATTTGTTTCAAGTGGATATTTATGTGAAACGTTAAGTGATAATGAGTACTTGGTTTTTATTTAAAGGGATAATGTTTCGCGTTTGAATCCGAATGTGTATCGACAGGCAGCTGCGGCGTTAATAAGGAAAATGTATTGAATAATGATGTATCGTATTAAAACCGGTAAACCTAAAATACTGCGTAGAAACTAAGATGAGACAAAATGATATTACATTTTCTGGATCATCGCATTCTTCATAATAAGAATGTTGTAAACAAGAATAACCTACTCTCCGCGTGAGGCATTATATTGCTCGATTGTTTCTAAGAAATCAAGTGATTAAGTTTGGGAAGCTAGCAAACCATTTGAAAATGAGAAAACGATAGTGAAACTAAACAAGTGAACTTAGGAAAGAATGTTGTTACTTGATTTTGAGAAAAGGAATGTGGGTTGGTCATTCTATTACTCACGGTGCTCCGGGTGACTTTTATAAAGGTAATGGATCTTTTTTAAAGAACTTAACGTATGTAGTACTGAGGTTAAAGCCGGACTTTGGCGTAAAATGAAAGTACTTTGAGTTGTGTGAAACTTGCTATGCTTGTTGTTGTAAAGCACTATGCTTGTTGTTGTGAAACTTGCCTATGCTTGTGATGATAGCCTTTGTTGTGCAAATGTGGTATTTTACGTATTCTGCGCGTCTCTCTCTCGATAGAGAAGTCGGTTGTTTATTGAAACACTTGGGCGTCTTTGGCGATGATGGAAATTCCACGGTATGTTTCCATTTGATTCTTGTGCTTTGTTGATGTCACATGGAGCGTGTCTACACCGATCTGATATTCGGGGGCATGCGATTAAATGCCCGTGAGGTTGATACCAAATATGGTTATTCTTGCGCGTGGGTGTCAATACTGCCCGTCTGCGTCCCGGGGGCATGTGGCAAATGCCGGCGAGGTTGACCATGATATATTGTTATTGAGGTTACATGGGCATGTCTACGATCGCGATGTCCAGGGGCATGTGGCGTGCGAGCGCGGTATTATTGTTATCATGGACATGTCTACACCCGTCCTGCGGTGTCCGGGGGCATGCGGCGTGATGCGAACATGATGGATGTTGTGGGCGTGAGACCAGCCAGATTTATATTTGAGTGGTGACTTTGAGGCGTGAGTCACGACTTGGCGCACATATTTGCGTGCGTATTTTTGGTTATCATCGTATCTCACGCTTTTAGGCTATTATGATTTCGTTCTGATGTTGTGGTTTTCACGTACTTGGTACTGTTATGCTGACCTCCCCCTTGAGAAGTAGCGTTAAATACCGCGAATGAGAATACGTCGATCCGTGGATCGCTCTTGAGATCTCATTTGTGTCGGAAGCTCCGTTCCTTGGAGGCTTATCTTTGGTATGTTTCCACGAGTTGTAGGTTAACTTGTACATTCGAAATTATACGAAGAAATTTTCCTCCGAATCATAGTCGATTGTAACCTCTTATCTTAAGTCATGTATGTAAATGCTTGTTGTAATGGGCGGGGTTGTAAAAGGATTAAAGCGTTGGGTTTATGTATATCACGAAGGCAAAGCTATTGTTTTTGGTTGGCTGTTTATTATTATATCTATTTGTGTCTATATCATAAGTTTTTATTTCATTGGTTTTCTCACGATGTTGTATCGGCTAGGGTGCCAAGGTAAAAGAGCACCCGATCCAGACTGAACCGAATTTGAGTGTATTGACAAGAAAGTGCATGTGAAGTCTGGCGGAAGCGATTAGTGCTTGGCTCGAGTATGAGCGCTGAAACGGCCATCGAAAACTGAACCGTGTACATTTAGTAGGAGTACAACTGATTTCGCAGTGTGTATTTGTGTACTAGACAAGGGACGTCAAATTTACATATAATGCATTTTTACGTCTAATATCTTTTGGGAAACGAGATAGGTAAGTTGGCCAGTTTACAAGCACTGGGGCAATGAGATACCATTACGAGATGTCTTCCGCTTAGAAGTCGCCATCTTAGCACCATGATGTACCGACCATTTACAACTCTGGCGTAGTCGGCGTGCGGTAGCGTAGGCCCGTTTTACGAATCTGTTTTGATAACTACGAAAATTACCCTGGCGTGGCGCCCCCTTGTAAACGTCTCGGCGCCCGCACGGCTCTTATCTCTGACGCGCGTCTTCACGACTTCGCGTAGGGCCAGCCAGGCAAACGTAGAAGGTATCGAACCGCGTCGCTAACAGGAACTCTAGTAGCTGCGGTCGTAGGCTCAACGAAGACGACCGTGAAGGTATTCTCTCCGAAGTTTAGCGGTCGAGACACTTTGACCTGCTACCGCGCAGACGCAGTTCGGCGCAACGATAATATCATGAGACCTTCTGATGACACGAGCCTCGTCCAGCTAATGCGGAAGGTCTTTAAACAACGCTGACTGTGAATGCGTCTTGCTTGTATAAGTTCCATGAGCACCCAGCTTGATTATTGGATTCAGGAGTTCAACGGTGGCGGATGCGTATAGCGTTGTCTAAGGCACGGCGGTTCAGCAAGGTATCTTCGGCCCGGCCGCTTGTATTCATTTGAGTGCATTTTCTTGTTATTGATAGTAAGTACATTATAAACACGTAGGCAAAAGCTGTTTTCTGTATTACTCGATCTATAATTTGTTAAATTATACTTAACATAAATCTAGAATTGAGCATTGTACGGATGAGTGTAACTCATGAGGATTAAATTCTCCAGTCTAACCAAGTAAACCCTATCTGTTAAACACTAGTATCCTTTATTTGGACTTCTTGATGATTGAAATGCTTTAGGCGATTATTAATCTAATTGTGTCGGGCTTGCGTCCGAAAGATTCATTTTAATCTAATTATTACTTGGTGACATTACAAGCGGTAGCGTGTAAATAATTATTGGGAGCTTCGGGAAGACATGCTCGTGATATGGTTATTATTGATTACCACCACTTGCGTTGGGGGCTTGCCTGGTACTATACGCCCATGCGTAAAATATCCGCTGGATGCTTTGGAGGAGAGCCGCGGTAAACGATTTTATTCTGAGCCGTTTAAGGTTCCGAAAACCACGAATTGAATATTTCTGTGGCGAGAAAATCGGCGGGTTTCCCGATTCTTTGGAACAAAAATGTCAGCGTTAGGAGGTAATTTTGTAAGCATCCGTTTACATGAAGAGGTTCCTGATCCTGCGTAAAGATACTGCCCTGCGGTGTTCTTTCGAACCGGGGGTCCGATTAGAATTTAAAGCTAGATCGCATCTGGAAATGAACATTAGTTTGCTTGTTCTTTGAAGCCGCCCTGCTGTGATAGCGGTTCAGCGATGTAAATACGCGTGTTCTTAATATTTATACTTGTTCTTATTCTATCTGTTTCACGTTGAGTGACCTCGCATGCCCGCCGATTCAAGGGTTAGGATTATGTTACCTCGGTAAGCCCGATAAAGTGGGCCATTTCTTGGAAGAAGTATTGCGAACGGTTTGCTCACATGGAGTTGTTCTCAGGAAACATAGGAAGTCGTTCTTTGACTGTGATGGCGGACCTCTGAGGAAATATATGGCTCTCCACCTCGGGCGTGTTTTAGCGAGCTTTGGTTGTATTATTATGTCTGAGCGTCGCACCTGCCAGGGAGGTGAGGTTAGTTGGACCGCAAGATGTCATACTTGGGTGGGGCCTCCCGCGGTTTGTATTGTTCGAGGGTAGGGGTGTTGCAGCGGAAATTATCGGTCGCCTACCGGTGTACTGACTTGATGTGGTAGACGCAGTGTCTTAGGCGAAAAGCCTCTGAAATTCAAGGGAGAGAGAGGATTTTTACGACTTGCAGGAGCTTATTGGATGAAGAACTCTTACGTCTTAACGGGGAAGTGAGCGTTATAGGCGGTCAAGACTTGGCCAGGGACAGTTGGCGGAAGATCGATGAAGATGATGATCTGCACGGCGATTCAGCCAGAGTTCTTAGGGTGACTTATCGAGTCTTTATGATGCGGCGATGTTAAATGTCTACCCGACCGATCGGCTTGTGCGACGTGGTAGTGCACTACACAGGCATACAGTGATACAACCTCCAGGTAACCTGGGCTCCAATTTAGTCGATGGGCGATTCGAGTCCAGCGGTCCTTGGAAAGCGTGTCGGCATATCAATGTTTGTTAGCGATTCGCGCTCGTTGGTCCCAAATGTTTAAGATCTAGCCGGAAAGGACCTTCCCCATAAAAAAATGTTATAACAAGCGCGTAAGCGGAATGATTTTACCACTACCGCCGCCGCACCTGGCTGAAGCGTTTAGTCGGAAACCTACCTTGTCGAGCTATAGTGTGATTTGCAAGATAAGCCTCGGGCGGTTGGTCGTGAGATGATCATGAGCGAGTCAGGCCTATGCCAGCGTGTTGAAACGCGGCCAAACGAAGAGTCGATGGGCAAGTTGCCAAGTATGCGGCGATCGTAGCGAAATCATAAGGTTGAGTCTAAAATAAAGCAGGAGACATGTGCGGGTATAACACTACGTTATGACTCACGTAGCGTTCGGTAGGGTCACGATTAGGTGGTCGCTGAGCTGTTGAATCTGTTCCCCGATGGAATTTCTTACGCCTTAAGCAGGTTTGCAAAGCCACTAGTGGTCTTGATAGCTCCAACTGCCTGCTTTCATTTCATACCACCTGTGGATCACGTTCGATGCGCGATGTAGCGAATATTTGCAAAGTAGGAAAGTGGCGGGAATTACACAGAGTCAGTGGGAATAGGTGAAATCTTTTTACCAACGAGAGCTGACCTCCGCCGGCTTCCAACGTCACCATTAGGCTCGTTCATGTGAACTTTTCAAGGAATCCCCAAAGCGAGCGTTAGCTAACGAATGGATCATCCCGGATCCGCGAACTTTGTGCGAGTTCTATATTGCATCGGGGCGAATGCCATACGTCATGACGATAAACGCCGGTCACCTGCACTAGTGCATGGGGGTAGAATATACTGTGGCGGGTGTGTGGATCTGTGATCGTCGCTCTGCCGTAAGTATGGCGCCTGCAGTGACTATAGCGCTTCAAAGGCGATGGAGCATGTATTTTGAGACACCGCTGACGGCAGATGGCGACCGGGGTTCATGAGCAACCTTATGTTTCTAAAGAGGAAGAATCTGCGAACGTCGGCTTTGAGTAGCGAGTTTCGCCGGTACCTTGCGTATGGATGGCGTGCGCGCATCTGGTGAGCCTTCCGAACGTTAGAGGTCCATGAATCTGGCCAGAAATTTGGAGCCTGAATAGTCTTTAAACTTAAAGCCACGGAGCTCGTGACCAGCTCCGAAATTTCAAGATGTAAAGCGTAGCGACCCGCTGTTTAATCTATTGCGCGGGTACGACCTAACTTTAGCTGCTGACGAGAAATTTAATTCAACCGCTCTCGGATTTTGTGCAAACCGCGCATCGGCGCATAACTGCGGGCCAAATCTGGTCGATGATCGATGTCACATTGCCGCTCCTCACATCCGAGTGGGAGTGCCTTGGGCGATTTGGGCGTCAAAGGCGTTAGTTCATGCCGTTGCGCCGCCATACAAAGGCTGTAGGCGCCTGTTTAGGTAGTTTTGTGCCGTTAAATTTTGTGGAGGTGGTGGAGTAGGGGTCAATAGGGTGCATCATATGCGCGATCACTCGAAGCTAGAGGGGCAAATGATGCGCCCCTGAGGCCAATCTTGCGATCGATAACACGGGCTTTGGCGCCTGGCGTATCTGAGAATGGCCGGCCAATGGTGCAGAAGACTGCACATCCGTGCATGCCGTATTCAAAAATCGATCACAATACTAGATTCATGCCCCTCGCAAACCCTGCGGAGGCAGAAATATCCTCAGCCCATCCCGGGAACTGGCCAGGCTCGCAAATCATCGCATATGCATGCCAGTAAGGCTTTGTGAACTCAGCGGCCAGCGATGCTCGCAGCGTCTGAACTAAGACCACCGACTCGGTCTCTCTGCAAATGCCTGATCTACACTCGCGATCGTGTAGCTGTCGGATGTGAAATACCTCAGATCACTCGCAAGTATTGTTATAAGTGCCCAATACCTTAGCATATATCTGCGGCGAAAGTCGCATTTCAAAGATGCACTGTCATGAAACTTAGGTCCTCAGCCCCAATATACACCCGGGTGACCCGTTTGAATCGTATGCCGCCAGAGTGCGAGGAAACTACTACGGCCCGATCTTACGGCCGAAGTGGACAGTTGCCATCTACCTCCGGCTTCCGGTACCCAGCTCCTCTGCTCCATCAACGTTAGGCTCGAATCTTGTGGTCTCAGCCGAGCGGGCCTCGGTGCGACTCTACACCTTCCTTGAGTCTGGCGTGTACATGACTTGCCAGACGCGAGCTCAGCGATCAATCTGCGGCGTCCTCTTAATTTAACTTGGGAACTCCGCCCTCGTGAATATCTCTTAGCGGACTCCTCGGGTCGTATCTTTCCATCCCCATGGGTTGCACTTATACTTGGAAGTACTATGTGGTTGTTAGACCCGATGATATACGTCTTGAGTAGAAGTCTGGAACTGCTCGGAACACACTAAACACGGCCCTCAAACCTTAGCACGATCTCAAGAATGAGAAGAATAAAACCATCCTAAAGAAGCCCAGTGTCTCACGCCGCGAAGATGTGATGTATCGCCGATAATCGAACTTGTGCTAGAGAGTGGATCCTGTGGGACTGAGAGATTAGCGCTGCGTACGCGACGTGGGTTCGACTTTCGCGAACTCTGGATTGGCAAACAGTCGGAGTCCTGAAATCAGGGAGAATTCTGTTGCGAGGGGAGAGTCTCTGTAGAGATTTTTGTGAAAGATAGAAACTTGTGTTTTGAGGTTTAATGAGCGTTTGTGACCTTTATAGGTGAAGATCTTTAAGAGTAAAGCATCATTACTCGAGGTGGAAAGGGCTAACAAGGTTGTAGTGGCTCCGCAGTCTCGTGGTCGATAAATCAAATACGCGAAGATATCACTAAAAATCGCAAATGAAATCATAATAGTCTATAAAGCGGGGAGACATGTATGATGACCAAACTACGATTTTACAATAACTAAGCGATCGTATCAAGTCGGGGACTCGCGCCAGTCATCGCAAGAACATAACGGTGGGTCTCGCCCACAACATCAATCGTGCGTGGGACACGTTCCTCACTTGGCGGTTTATGATATAAAAGTTCCAAGGAACACACATGAACACGAGTCCGCTGTGCCATAATAACACCGTGCGGGGTAAATGCGAAGGCATAGCCGTCTACTAACACCAGCGGTACCAACAAGGTCATGAAGCGTATCATAAGATCTGTCTGAAGCGTCACGTGATCAAAGGCGGCCACTTGCGCGATATCTAATGTCGCGCGTCTAGTCACGGAACTTCCGCGACTCGCGTAGGCCAATCTCGTCGGCCGCGTGGCGTCCCAGCGTCGGTAGCTACTCCGGCGTCGTCACGGACCCGCGATCGCATAGCCACAGGACCGCATGCCCGTAAGGGCGTCGCTAACACGGAACTCTCGTAGTTCGCGCATAGGCCGGGACTGCGTGAGGTATTTCCGAATCATGTGTCCACCCGCCTGAAGCCCACCCCGCATCGAGGCGCCTAACCCCTAATCATCTCAAGAGATTTAATGCCACAATACTATCATAACGCATCGATAGTTAATAAAGACACCGGGTGGAAACTCATACAAACATCACAAGATACTAACACACATCGAGCATCCCAACATTTACTTATCAACGCAACTACAGATTAATAGCGCACCAAACCAAAGGCTAACTGCCGTCACAATATGCACTCTCTATCATATGATTAACAAAATCGGTTTTTATCCCCAAAGTACTTCATACATCAACCTTAAAAGATACGTTACTTTCACAACAATGTCACACAACAATTCGTAGATAAATAGAAAATGATTATCCTTTAAAGCAAATCACTACTTCTTTGTAAAATCAAGTAACAACATTATTTTTTCAAAACGCCCAAGTTTGCCTAATTTCAAATGTTCACGTTTCTTTATTTTTAGCGTTCGTAGTCATAGTCTTATTCATTTAACATAATTTCTTTAAAACAACTGAGAAACATAAGTCTATACGCTGAGCAGATATTCTTTTTGTTTATAACAATCTATTGATGTTAAAATGCACGATCTAGAAATATCATTTTGTCTCATCTAGCTTCTATGCTAGACGAAGTTTCTACCAGTTTTCATAATACTTAATTATTCAAACATTTTTATTAACGCCACAGTTGGTTTGTCACACATTCGATTTCCAACTAGTAAAGCATTTTAAGTCGTTATAATTAACTTCCTATAAAGCTAGTATAACTCTTAAGTTTTCAAACACTATATTACTTTCAAAATGATTCAAAATCTTTGAAAATACTTGTTCTTTCATCATATAACAAGCCAAGAGTAAACTAAATCAATATTCTTAAAACCATACATGTATTTTTCATTAACATAAATGTTATAATCAACTTCAGTCTATAACACTTTGCATGCTTTTAAAACCATTCAAAGATATTTAAAGGCAATGCACGCCTACTGCATTTGCCATATCACACATATCATGCCAGGAGATAGGAAGAGGTTCACATTACCTCGCGATTTATTATCGACTAATAGCAAAATGCGTTCGAGTACCTCAAGCCGTTTACTACTCCCAAGCCAAGTGGTAACGCGCCACACGTATAAGATTTCAACCTATAAGGCCACGCGCCGCTATTAACATTTGTGTCTCATCGCAGAACTTTCTACGTAAATTTCTAAGAATGACCTCCCCAAGAACAGCGTGAACCTCCTCCTCTAACGCAGGCCACAAATGCGCCGCTTTCAACCAGCAGGGGGTTATACATCTAACCCTAACTGCACAATTCTACTCCACTAAGATTACTACACGTTTCATCAATGCACACCTCAATGTGAATTACGCTTCAAGACTATATATAGTATACTCTCTACTATACAATCTAACAAATACGTAATTTCCAATTACAATGGTGGGACAATAAGATAATTAATTTGATAAGCCCATAATTATCCGAAGTTTAAAGCCTTCGATCTCCTGGCAATCGCTTAGCTCCAACTCCGAATAGCTCCAACCCGCTTCTAAACCACCCTTTTTTAGAAGCTCTAACCAACTTGCCTACACAATACTCCAAATCTGACTACGCAGATTTTCCAGTACTGGTTTCATGTAGACCGGGACGGAAGTATAATAGCATATAACTGGCTTTTTGTAGCATAACCTTAGAATACTACAAGGTATACGGCTAAGGTAATTGGGCATTATAACAATACTTTGAGAGTATTTCTACCACAGAAAGGGTATTATATGAAAACAAACTAGCAGTGGGTACCCTACGGCCACACCACACAGCGAGTGGGGTGGCTACTTTCTACCTACCCCCACTGTGGGGAACTCTCGCCATGGCCTCAATGGTGCTCACGGAGTGTGGAAATGCTCTCAAGACTCTAGGCATTTTCTGGACGCAAGGTTCATCAAATGCGAGAGGGTATTTATAAACACAAGCTCAAGGCCAACCAACGGCCAAGATTCAGCCTTGAAGGCCTAGCAGTTGCAGCCAAGATTCACCCAAGTGTTGAACCTAGCCAACTTGCACACAAAATATCTACCAAAAATATCTCCCACTGGGCTCTCCCCAAATCGGGTCTACGCCGCCTTACTTTGCCCACCAACGAGCAGTGGTGCTGGTTCCGCCGCCTCTCGCTGGTCCAAAATGTTCCGCCTCTCTGAAAAATCCGCAAAAATAGCCTAAATGATATAGCCTGGAATTCCTCTACGAAAAGTCAGTGGAGAAAACGCTTTCGCTTTAAAAACGACTTGCAATCCTGTGTCAAGGTGACAAACATATTTCGCCAGCCAAGGTTTACACATTTGGGGTGACATCGCAGCCGCTCGATTCGGGCCCGTCTCAAATATTTCGCCTTCCGAAATATCGTATCAAAACGCGCCAAAATCTCAAAATCAAATGCTCCTACAAAATCAGTGGAATTTCTCCCTGCGGCCCCATGTGACCATTTTCTAAAAATAAAATTTCGCATAATTCTTCTTAATATTCCGTGAAGTCCGGAATGCTCAAATCCGGGAATCCAAATCTCCCATAAACTTAACCTTTTCTCCTTTCTCACAAACCTCTAAAACTTTTCCCGTGGAAAATTCACCTGAATTCTTCCTTCCTCCAATCTGTCAGATTCTCGCATCGCACGCCCTGCATATACATACCTCGGAATCTACTGGTATACGATTCTTCCCCTTAGAAACATTCGTCCCTAATGTTCCTTCCTAAGTCTCAAACAAACGCAAGGCGCCAAGATAGTCTTCACTACTATACTCATTTAAACAATCCTCGCCATACCGCGCACAGAAATAATTACGAACAATCTCATATCTAAGTCCACGAGGAAACAATTTTACATCAACACAAATAATACTACATTTGTCACTTCTTTGTCGCTGAGCCCGTTGCCCGACGACCCAACAAACGGTAACGTCGTACGCGATCATCAAGCCGTTGTACACTCTGATTCTTATCACATTTCTCGACATCATTTAAAGATCCAAAACTCAGGGTTACTATCTCTAACGTGGGTCATCATTAACTCGATCATTCTCGATGGATCTTCGATACTTTCCTAACATAACAATATTTGAAGACCTGACGTCTTTCCTCCTCCTAAGTTTCCGACGGCAATGCTAACATATAGGCAACCCGGCCTTATTCTTCATACTTAACTCACAAAGTGCCCAAAGTAATCCGCCAAGTCTCCCTTTCCTCGCTTCAAAACTCGCTTCACACCGCTCGTGGTGGTACTTTCGCAAGACCGACCGCCAACCTCAATCCTAAGCTGCCGCTGCCGATTATCCTGACAATTCCTCCGAGCCGCCGTAACTTCTTTCTAGACAAGCTTCACTATCCACAAACATCGCTGGAACAAGCCCAACCAACTATCTAACCTCAACATCGAACCAATCGATCGCAGACTTTGCATTTCTCGCCTCTGCTACGCCGCAAGACGCATATCCTAACACCGAAATGGTAGCTTAAACACTCCCCAACCGAGACAAACGCATCCTCACGGCCACCTCTAAATCAAAACACCGCCCGGTATACGACGCGATACGGTACTCACCCGAGTTCTTAGCCTACCGCCTGCATAAACTTCCCGAAGAGAAACGCTCGCACTGGCCTCCATCATCACAGTAATGGTAGAAGCGTAGCACCCCGCAACTTCACAACCTTTCGTGATAACATCAACATCGCCGGTGGTTCACGACCGCATCAAGAACACGACAAAGTCGCTTCTCATCGCCAGTTGCACCATCGGTCGAACGCATCTACGAACTTCGCACGCCAAGCAATCTAAATACGGGCCTAACATTTCCTCATGACCCAACGACAAAGAGGGACCACCACAACCGACTCCCACCAATTAAACCTACCGCGTCGACCTCGCAAGACGAAATTTCAACCCTCGACCCTAAATGAAAGGTCACCATCTCCCGAAGGAACAATCTTACTAAACACGCTACTAAAACCCGGCGCCTGTCTTTAGCTCGACTATCTTCCTTCAAATCACGCCTATTCGGGATTCATCCTTATCCCACGAACATAGCCACGGCATAATTATGCACCCTATAAGCGGTCAAACATAACACTACACCTTCTCTCAGACGTGCCTTACTCTCTAAGTGCTCCTACGCATAACACTCTAAGGCTCACACCTTCTCTATCCCCTGTGTAAATCTTACCTCGCTAAGCAACTCCACCATGATTCTAATCACAACTATCACATACCGCTATCGCAATATAGCACTTAAGGTGGTACTCACCTTTGAAAGCTACCGAAGGATCTCAAATGCTTCAAGTTCTCTTCTCGTCACGTCTCTCGTTAACCCACAATCTCTACGTGCTACGCTCGCTGTACATAAGCCCGCATACGTAAAGCCATGCTCAAGCTCCAATCAAGAAAATTCACTTTGCACAACCCTCTCTGCTTAGGTAGTCATCAAGACTGCATGGTACATTTCGGGTATAATCTCTCTCGTAGCCAAATCTATAGCTAGTAATGCGGTCGCTTTCAAATCTATATTCACCGTGTTCTACCGTGGAACTCAAGCGTTCAAATATCGCGGACGCAGTAGAACCGGCCGTCATCGTATAAGCAACCTTCACGGGCTAGTGACGCCGTCAGTAAATCCCCGAATGAAGCACTACCCTAGGGTAATGATCAACTGCAGCCTCTCGCCACCCTTCTCGGTCCTTCTACTGCGCAGCTCCCCTACGCTTTGTTCTCTCGGGTTCAGCCGCCTTCACGCGAGTGGCATAATGATGACGGTGAAAGATTTCTGGCCAGAGGAGTTCAATCTTACAAACACGTACCTCTAAGCGCACGATCTCGCAGTGAGAAGAATAGAAACCAATCCTAAATATCCTGATAGCCTCTCGACATTGATGACGTACGCACAACACACCGAGGCAATCCCAGCATTCTACCGGATACTTCGGCTCGTAGACACTTTCCGAGGATTTGAATCGTCTGATAGCCACTTTTGTCACTTGATTCCAACCGGTTCGTGGATCAGTACCTTACCCCGCACCCAAGTAGACATAATACATCGCAGTAATCACGGAATAAATACAACTATATGAGATAAGCAAATGTAAGCATAGCACAATAATTCAGGAAAAACTTGCCTTTCTAAGCATATATATAAATCGACAACTTTTAAATACGAATGCTTTAACTTTTTACAAACCATGCCCACAACAAAGACATGGCACTCTCTAAGAATGATATGACAAATAATGCATGGACAAAGGGTCTTCACAAACCCCTAATGTAAACACTTACTACTTATTGTGGACTACACCACTCGATAAGCCTCATGGCCAAAACCGAGCTTCCCAAACGCACCGAATCGTGACCTCGGTAGCTGTGATCGAATCGATCGGGTGTACTCTCAACTCGCGCGGCATTTAACGCAAATTTCAAGGAGGTCAGCATACAACCGTACCGGTACGTGAAACTAAAAATACCGCGAAACGAAATTCATAATAGTTCATAAAGCGGTGAGACATGTAATGACGCACTAAAACTACGCTTTACAATAACTAAGCAAGCCATATCAAGCTTCGTGACTCACGCCCCTCAAGTCATCACCAAAGAATATACCAGCCGTGGTCTCACGCCCAATAACATCAATCGCGCGTTCGTGATACATTCTCATCGCGCATAGCTATATTTATATAAAAGTTCCAAGGGAATACACATGAACACTGAAGTCCCACTGCGCTATATATTAACACCGTGACGGTGCGCACGAAGCGCATAGCCGCCGGTCTCACAACACCTACAAGCATCAACAAGCGTCATGAATCGTGATTATAAGATCTCGCTTCGCATCATTACGCATGATCACCGCCACTTTTGCCCGGCAGCATCTAATGCTACGCGTTTAGTCCCGAACTTCCCGCATCCGCCGATAGGCCAATTCACCTGACGCCGCTTTACTTCAGGCATCCCCGTGACGGCGAGGGTAAAGCTACTTCCCCAAGATCGCCCCGGATTTCTGCAGTCCGCACGCTACAAGTATGACCGCATGCCCATAAAAGGACGTGACACTAACTCGAACTCTCAGAGCCCAAGATGTTTCGTGGACCTCGACAGGGATGCAGGTATTCTCAATCATAGTCCATCGACCACCGAGTCTACCCGCACTCGAGACGCTGAAAGTACCCATCCCCTAGATCATCTCAAGAGATTTAATGCCACAATACTATCATAACGATCGAGCAGTTAATAAGCACAATCGCCGTGAAACCCTTCAATACAAACACTCACAAGATACTAACACACGTAGCATCCCCAACACGCTTTACTTATCAACGCAACTAAGCTAGCATTACATGCGCTAATACAAACCAATACAACCAAGTTGTTCTACTGCTGCAAAATTTTCTACTATATGATTAACAAAATCGGTTTTTTATCCCCAAAGTACTTCATACATCAACTCTTTAAAGATAATGCTACTTTCACAATGTCACACAACACCCGTGAAGAGATAAAATGTAAGAGTGACTATCCTTTTGTAAGTAAATCAATTATTTCTTCTTTTGTAAAATCAAGTGAATAACATTATTTTTTCAAACGCCCAAGTTTGCCTAATTTCAAATGTTCACGCTTTCTTATTCCTTAGAAAGGTTTCGTAGGTTCATAGTCTTATTCATTTAAGAGAATATAATTCTCTTTTAAACAACTGAGAAACAGCAAGCCTTATATGTGAGTAGGATATTCTTGTTTATAACAATCTTATTAATACAAAGCAGCTGGCGATCTAGGAAATATCATTTTGTCTTCATCTTAGCTTCTATGCAGATTGGAAGTTTTCTACCGGGTTTCATAATACTTAATTATTCAAAACATTTCCTTTTATTAACGCCGCAGTTGGGTTTGTCGATACACATTCTCGATTTCAATCAAGAAAGCATTCTTAAGCCGTTATACCTAACTTCCCATAAAGCTTAGTATAACTCTTTAAGTTTTCAAACACTAAGTATTACTTCTCCTTTTCAAAATGATTCAAAAATCTTTCAAAAATACTCAAGTTCTTTTCTTATCATATAACAAGCCAGTTATAAGTCACAGTTCAAACCGCTTACCTCTTAAAAACCACATGTATTTTTCTTACTAAACATAAAGTCGTTATAACCAACTTCCCATAAAGCCGTTATAACACTTTACTGCTTTTAAACCATTCAAACACATTGTAAACAGCACGCTCTACCGCATTCGCTACATAGTTCACACATATCACGCTAGAGAGATAGGAAGTGAGGTTCATATACCTCACGACGACATCGGACTCAATAGCAAAATGTCCGAAAGCACTGCCGCTCTGGCCTACCTAAGCCAAGTGCATTAACGCCACACGTAGCAAGTACTTCAACCTATAAGGCCAGCGGCACGCTTTAGTATTAACATTTAGGGTCTCATCAGAGAATCCTTTCTGGCTGCAGAATTCTCGCATAAAGACTCTCCCCGCAACAACAGAACCTCCTCTCTCTAACGCAGGCCGCTGGCCACCAAGCCAACCAGCAGGGTGTTATACATCTAACCCTAATCCTGCACAATTTACTCCACTAGCACTACTACACAAGTCTACTCAGAATACGCCTTCTGTAATTACAGCTTCAAAGACTATATATATAGTATACTTCTACTATACAATCTAACAACATGTAATTTCTCTAATTACAATGGTGTAAGGACAAGATAATTACCTCGATAAGCCCATAATTATCCGGAAGCTTAAAGTCGATCCCGGGCAAATCGTTAGCTCCAACTCCGAAGCGCCCAACTCCGGCTTAAACCACCCTTAGAAGCTTCTAACCAACTTCTACACAAATACTCCAAACTGACTACGGAGATTTTCCTAGTGGTTTCGCTTTTGTGGATCTGACTTGGAAGTATAATAGTATAACTCGGGTTTCTTTAGTAAGAGCGTATAACCTAATACTACAAGCGTATATGGCTAAGGTAATTAACATTATAACAATATTCTTGGTGAGTATTTCATCAAGAGTGGGGTATTATATGAAAACAAACTAGCAGGTTGGCTAGTACCCTACTACCACATTAATTCACAAAGCTTATTGGCTACCCTCGGCCCACCCCACGAGGTGGAACTCTCGCCGGCGTAGCGGCCTCACGAAAGTGCAGAGGAAGGCTCTCAAGACTCTAGGCATTTTGGACGTGGCTAGTTCATCAAAAGCGACAGTGGCATTTATAGTAAGTTCAGCAAGCCAAGCGCCAACCAACGCCAAGATCTAGCTGCCAAGGCCTCAGCAAAGCAGTAGGTGCCAAGATTCACCCAAGTTGTCTCAGCCAACTGCACACAAAAATATCTACTACCAAAATAGCCTCCCACTCGCCTCCCCAAATCACCCACGCCGCCCACTTGCCCACCAACGAGAGTGGTGCCAAGCGCCGCCTCTCTCCGTTGGTCCAAAAATGTTCCGCCTCTAAAAATCCGCAAATACTTCTGCGAAACGACATAGCCCAAATTCCCTACGAAAGCCGGTGGAAAACGCTTTCGCGTAAAAACGACTCTAACCGGGCTTTGTGCACAAACATATTTTCAGCCCAAAGCGTGCCACTTCGGGTGACACGTGGTCGCTTCCCGACATTCCCATTCAAATATTGCCTTCCTTCCAAAATATCCAAACGGCTAAAATTCAAAATCAAAGCTGGCTCCCATTAAAACCAGTAAATTTCTCCGTGGCCCCACGTGACCATTTTCAAAATAAAATTCCATAATTTTCAATATTCCGTGAAGTCCGATCACCAAACGGGAATCCACCCCATAAACTAACCTTTTTCCTTTTACAAAACCGAAATCTTTTCCGTGGAAAATTCACCTCTTTCTTCCTTTCCAATCTTTCACGATTCTCGCACGTGACGCCCTGCATACATACCCTCGAACTACTGGTATAACAATGGGCTTTAATGTGGACGTTGCGTGAAACCTCATTCGTGAGTAATGAGTACTGGTTTTGTAGCGGATAATGTTTTACCGATTTCGGAATCAAATGTATCGACTGCATCATCGCACAAGTAATAAAGGAAAATGTATTGAATAATGACGTGTTGTATTAAAACCAGGTAGAAACCTCCATCCGCATAGAAACTAAGACGACAAAATGATATTACATTTTCTGTGATCATGGTCATAATGTTAACGTTGTAAAAAAGAATAACCTACTCTCACGTGAGACATATATTACTCAATTGTTCTAAAAAGGAATCAAGTGATTAAGTTTGGGAACTATGAAACCATTTGAAAACGAGAAGCTTCGAGTAATCAAACTAAAAACCGAACTTAGAAAAGAACGTTGTTACTTGATTTTGAAAAGCGAACGCTGGTTGGTCATTCTAATACTACGTATTCGTGACTTTTATAAAAGTAATGGATCTCTTTTAAAAGAACTTAACGTACGTAGTACTGGGGTTAAAACCCGACTTTGGCATAAAATGAAAGTACTTGAGTCAGGTGAAACTCGCTTACGCTTGTTGCTGAAACTCGCCTACGCCATGTTGTTGCGGTGAAACTTCGCCATGCTTGCCATGATAGCCTTTGTCGCGCAAGTGTCGCGGTATTTCGTTACCGCCTCTCATTGCAGGCTTCGGTTGACTTGTCGAGAACTTACTCGACGCGGCCGGGCAATGACGAGAATTCCATCGTATGTTTCCATTTTGATTATCGCCTTGTTGTTGACGCCACATGGACATGTCTACACCGACGCAAAGATTCTCAAACGCGCGTTACGCGCACGTTGATTACCCGAGAGGGTTATTATCGCAATACGGACGTGTCTACACCGGCGCAAGATTCGGCACGTGGCTACGCGCGTGGTCGATCACCCAAAGATATCGTTGGTTAATCGCCATACGGACGCGCTCACACCGAGGTAGAATTCCGGCATGCGCGCCACGGGCATCAGAGCTATGGTTGCATCATGGACATGTCTACACCGGCGCAGATTCCCGGCACGCGCCACGACGCGAACACGATTGACGCGGGCGCGAGACCCATAGTTATATTTCGAGTGATGACTGAGGCGGAGTCCCTGACTTGACATGACTGCCTTTATGTTGTGAACTGTAGTTTTGTTATCATACATGTCTCCTGTTTTTATATAGACTGTTATGATTTCATTTACAGTATTTTTTTTACAGTTTCACATACTTGGTACTTGTTGTACTGACCTCCTTCGGGGGGCTGCGTTCATGCCGCAGGTAGAGGTACATCGGTCGTGGATCCCCGCTCTTAGGATCACAGCCACAGATTGGGAAGCTCCGCTTTTCTGAGGCTTATCTTTTGGTATGTGTTCCTCGAGTTGTAGGTTCTTGTACATCTGTGGTATGGCGGGCCCTGTCCGCCATAGTCGTCAGAAATCATGCAGGTCTCAGTAGTACTGCAAGTGTGTGGCTAAAGGATGAAACTGCTCGTGTTTTATGTGATATACCGAATGCAACCGCTTTGGTTGGCCTGCTTATTATTATATCTCTTGTTTCATGACTCATGTTTTATTTTTCCACGGTTTTCTCCGATGTTGTATCACTAGGTGCCCGGTAGTGCACCACCACGCCCAAATTCGGTGTGACATAGTGGTATCGTGAGCGCTTAGTCCTTTCTGAAAGGTCTACGCATCTGTCTAGTAGAGTCTTGATTATCGCGTGTCGCACCACATCTATAATCGTGAGGCTATAGGACATTTAGGATCGGTTTCATTCTTCATTCCGAGATCGCGGCCTGTGAGCCGCGGTTGTAAGTCGGACCTCTCGACGATCTCGCTTTTACCGCTTATGCCCGCGCAGTGCAACCAGAGCCTCAGAGGGCAAGGCGAGGGTGTCGCGAAGAGATACAGGAGCACGAGGCGCAGCCCGGACAAGACCGAGGTTGTGCTTCAGACGGGTTTTGTGGACGCCGCCAAATTTCAAAGAGTTTAGAGTCGCAGCAAGCTGCAGCCGAGACCACGCACCGAGCCTCCACCCCGGCCACCGGGCAGTGAGACGGGTTACGCGAGATGGCCCAGCTTGTTGGTCGTGGTCGTACGATATGAGGATATCGGACGCAGCAGCCCAGCCCAGCCTCCAAATGCCCAAAGAGCACCAGCCGTTCACCCCGAGCGTATAGCTCGAGGCTACGACTTTCTCGAGTCAGCCCGCGCCAGTTTTACGGGTCGAGGCTCGGCGATGATCCGCAGGAGTTCATCCGCAGCTACGCGGCCGCGAGAGGATCAAGGCTTCGAGACCGAGTCGGTGGTCTTAGGTGGCGCATCGCCGCGTGGATACCGCAATGACCGTTTGATTCGCGAGTCGCCCCGGAGAGTACGCGCTCAAAGATGGGACGAAGTTCTCGCAGGCATTCTCACTCACTTCGCCTCCGCAGATGAGGGCACGGGCCGATGATTTATGACGCCGAGACAGAGGCGCATGGGCTCGAGAGTACAACGGAGTTTGACTCGCTGGTCAGTGATGTCCCCGCTTTTAAGGCAAACTACGGAGGATGAGTGCACCGCCACGCCACCGATTAGATGATTACTTGACAGAGGCTTGTTCGTAGCTCTTCACGGTACGCATGACATTGCCCGCACGCAGCTCACGCACCAGATGCGAGGTACTGAGAGGTCGACGGAATGACTCGGATCAGCGTAAGAGGCCGTGACATCGTGGTCTTTTGGCGACTTTCGAGGCGGACCGCCAAAGAAGACTAGTTTTGTACCCCGCATGCAGTGGTCCTCCGCCTTCGTGAGCGTCGTGGCTCCAAGGGTTCAGTTTCTGCGGAAGTGGGCGTTGCTGACGCGTCACCCTACTCGTAATGCGTAGACCGCATTTCGGGAGTGTCGCGCCAAGGGAGCTTGTTATTTTGCGTACAGCAGGCCATTTTGCGAGGAATCGTCTGACCAAGGGTAGCACTGATGCTACGACTCACCTTCGTGATCGCTGGTCGGTTCATCACCTTCACTAGCTATGCCAGCCGCAGGCGTGACCGTGATTAGGAAGCTCAAGAGACGTATATCCTTAACCTCTAGAGTTTTGTATACCGATGTGTTTTAGTGTTATGTTCGATAGCTTTGTGCTAAATGTGATTTAGACACCGTTATCAGGCGGTAAGTATGGGGTACGGTAAGCGCGAACCCTAGATCGTCGCGACAGACCTGTGAGGTAAGGTCGCCTCGAGTAAAAGATTCGCTTTATGTTTGACCTTTATCGCAGTGCGAGTATACGCGGGTTTTATTTGTGTGATAAGTCCACGGGTAGTGCGAGACGGAAGTGGTAGCTTTCATGACGTGATTTAAGGTGATTGTTCCGTGCCTGGGAACGAGGTCGACGCGATCGCTGGTCGGGTCGAGGACGTGATACGGCCAACCCGTGAGTCCGACAAGCGCGGGTCGGTTCGGGTGGTCCCGCCAGGTGGTAGGGTCACGCAGGATGCTAGGCCCAAGTTTGTATGATCACCGTGATGAGTTCGTGGACGCGCTCACCGTAGCCGTTCGTAAAGGCCGGAATGGCCTAAGAAGTTCGAGGTTAGTAAGATGACCAAGTTCGAGGCAGTGACTCCGCAGATTTTGGGAACTAAGTAATGATCAAGTTTGGTACGATCGAGAGTTCAAGTGTTCGAGAAGGGCACGACGAGTAAGGAAGGAAGATAACTGGTTATTTCGCGCCGCCGCGCTGATAACTCGTTGTAGGAACTTCATCGATATCCGCTTCAGAAGGAACATTCGACGAATGTTTCTAAGGAGGAGAATGTTATACCCGTATTCTCGTGGTATGTATGCAGGACGCACGCATTTGCGAGCACGGCGTAAAATTGGAAAGCGAAGAAAGAGGTGATTTTTCCACTAAAAAGTTTCCTGCTTTTTGTAAAGAAAATGTTCGCACGGGAATTGGGTTCCCGTGATTTGGAATTTGGGCTTCTTAGATTATATTAGAATTATGGAATTTTATTTAAATGGTCACGCTGGGCCCACGGAGAAATTTACTGGCTTAGCCCACTTTGTTTTCTTAGATTTTGGCCATCAGGATATTTTTTCTAAGACGCTTTACGAGGGCCAATGCGAGGTGACACGTGTCACCCCGCCTGTGGCTCGCCGAACGACATTTGTGCACAACACCCTGCAGAGTCGCTTGATCTAAACGCTTTACATAACTTGCAGGAAAATTCGGCTATGTCTTTTCTTATTTTTGGCGGATTTTTCCGAGAGACGAAACATTTTGACCAACGGGAGGGTGATATGTGTCACCTCACAACGGAGGCAATGGGCGCACTCGGCCGATCGGAGGGCAAGTCGTGGTAGATATTCGCAGAGATATTCGCGTAGGGTTTTAAGGAGTAGTGACTAGGTGCACTTGGCTTGATCTTCGCCTTACACTTGCCTTGCACATGCTTGATCTTCGCCATTGGTTGGCCTTGGTTTTGCTATAAATACCCCTAAGCTCAAGACTTCATCCATTCCTAAAATCTTCCAAGTCTCGAGTCCCTCTCCTCCCTTCGAGTGTGTTCTCGCCCCAAGCCTTCCCTCCCCTCGAGTGGCCTTGTGGCCGAGAGCCTCCTCCCCTTTAGGTGCTAGCCGTGGGTACCCCAGCCTAGTTGTTTCGTGATAATACACCCCTCTCTGTAGAAATACTTCCAAGTATTGCTATAACGCCCAAAATACCTTAGCCTTTACCTTGTTGTATTCCAAAAGTTACCTCTATACGTAGAGCCTTAAATACTACCTTTTGTCCTTTAGTCTCAAACCGAAACCCTAAGGAAATCTTCATAGTTGGTCATATTTGAGTGTTGTTAGAACTTCTAAGTGGTTGTTTGAGCGGATCGAGCGCACTGAGTAGAGCTAAACCTTGCTCAGATCACTTTTATCTCTATAATTTTGGGTTTGTCGAGGTAAATATTATTGTCCCTTATCAGAATTGGAGATTACATGCTGTAGGATTATATAGTTGAAGATACTATATATAGAATCGAATAGCCATGCAATGTCTTTTGACTTAAGCCTAATTTAAAGAAGAGAATCGAATCAGAATTACATGCATCAGACATAAGACTTGTGTAGCATTGTTGTAGTAATGGTACACGCCTGTTAGACGTAACCCCTCGGTTGGCTTGGGTAGCCGCCGATAGAGGAGGAGATTTACGCCACATGTGGGGAGGCCTCGAATTTTCGTAGAGAAATGGAACCTTGTGTTTTGAAGTTAATAAGACGCTTGTGACCTTTTGTGAAAGTACTACGAGTAGCGATTCTACTCGAGGAGTGGAAAGGGCAGCGCGTTGTAGTACTGGAGCATTTTGCTTATCGTCGATACTGCCGCGAGGTACGTGGAACCTCTTCCTATCCTTCGAGCATGATGTTTTGTAAATCCATGTAGTACGTAGACGACATGTGCAAATGAGTTGGTTGGTTTAAAACATGTGTGTTATAATAGCTTTACGGGAAGTTAGTTATAACGATCTTACGTAGTGAAAATGGTTTATCGATATTAGGTTAAGAGACTTGATCTTATAAGATAAGAGACTTAACTTATTTGTTTTAATGTGGATGTTTGTGTGAAACCTCATTCGTGAGTAATGAGTACTTGGTGTTAAATGGATAATGTTTTACTGATTTCGAATCGTAACGTGTATCGGCTGCATCACCGCAAATAAGCTAATAAAGGAAAATGTATTGAATAATGATGTGTTGTATTAAAACCAAGAGAAACCTCCATCCGCATAGAAACTAAGATTTAGACAAATGATATTACATTTTCTAGATCACGGTCATTAATAAGAATGTTGTAAAAAGAATAACCTACTCACGCGAGACATATATTACTCAATTGTTCTAAAAGGAATCATGATTAAGTTCGAACTATGAAACCATTTGAAAACGCAGCTCGAGTAATCAAACTAGGCAACCGGAACTTAGGAAAAGAATGTTGTTACTTGAT
Organism: Przewalskia tangutica; assembly: GCA_029844215.1. Classification (NCBI taxonomy): domain Eukaryota; kingdom Viridiplantae; phylum Streptophyta; class Magnoliopsida; order Solanales; family Solanaceae; genus Przewalskia; species Przewalskia tangutica. The sequence continues at coordinate 38,738,220 of CM056725.1, read as the reverse complement.
TTTGAAAAGGAAACGGGTTGGTCATTCTAATACTACTGTATCGTGACTTTTATAAAAGTAATGGATCTCTTTTAAAAGAACTTAACGATGTAGTACTTCGGGTTAAAAACCCGACTTCGCATAAAAAAAGTACTTGAGTCATGCGAAACTTGCTCATGCTTGTCGCTGTGAAACTTGCCTATGCTTGTTGCTGTGAAACTTGCCTATGCTTGCGATGATAGCCTTTGTCGTGTTCGTGGTATTTGTTACCGCCTCTCGGCTGCAGGTCCGCTGACTTGTCGAGAACTTACTCGGACGCGGCCGGTGCGACGAGAATTCCACGCATGTTTCCATTTTGACATCGCCTTGCTGTTGATGCCACGGACATGTCTACACCGACGCAAGATTCTCGGTACGCGGCCACGCGCTGATTACCCGATATATGGTTATTATCGCAATACGGACGCGTTCTACATCGATGCAAAGATTCCGGCACGCGGGTTACGCGGCAGGTTGATCACCCAAGATATTGTATTAATGTCACATGGACGGTTCTACACCGAGGTAGAATTCCGGCACGCCGCCATGGGGCATTGGTATTATGGTCGCATCACGACATGTCTACACCGGCGCAGACTCCGGCACGCGCCACGACGCGAACACGACGATGCCGCGGGCGCGAGACCCATAGTTATATTTGAGCGACGACTGATGCGTGAGTCCGACTTGATACGACTACCTTTATGTTGTGAATCAGTTTTGTTATCATACATGTCTCTGCTTTTATATGTGATCGTTATGATTTCATTTACGCATTTTTTTACGCCACATACTTGGTACTTGTTGCATCGACCTTCCTGGGCCGCTGCTCATGCCGCAGTAGAGGTACATCTGGCCGTGATCCCCGCCTTAGGATCACAAGCCAACAGACAAGCTCCGCTTTCGAGGCTTATCTTTGCATGGTTCCCCGAGTTGTAGGTTCTGTACATCTGGGGGTACGGGCGGCCCTCGTCCCGCCATAGCTGCTGTAAATCTGCAGGTGTAGAGATCAAGCTGCGCGTGGCTGTAAAGCGATGAAACTGCTCGTTTTATGATATATCAAGGCAACCGCTTTTGGCTGCTCATTTATTATTATATCTTTGTTTCACGACTCATGTTTTATTTTCCACGTTTTCCGATGTCAGATCACTAGGTGCCCGGTAAGGCACGCCACTGCCCAAATTGGCGTGACACTTGGCCGCCTTCGAGTCACCAGTCAATGGTGCGTAGATAAGCAAACTTCTCCACGAACCGAGCAATATCCTCCGCAAGGCCTAAAACCGCAACCTCACGGAGTAAGAGTTCTAGGCCAAGTCACGATCGCCGATCCGCCGATCCACTGAACGCCATCACCCGACAATATGCCCAAGAAACGCCAACAAGTCAACCAAAACTCACATTTGGAAACACGGCGCATAACCGCCGGTCCGAGAATCACAAGACAGCCTCGTTGTTCGCGATGCTCCCGCCTGAGCGAATAAACCAAGATATCATCAATGAACACTATCACAAATGTGTCCAAAAATGGTTTGAACACTCTGTTCATCAAATCCACGAATACCACGAGCATCGTCAACCCAAAAGACACGACCGAACTCATAATGCCCGCATCGTCCTAATGCGCCCCCAGTGGACATCCACCTCGACTCGCACTGATTTATAGCCCGATCGCAGATCAATCTCGAGAAACATCTCGCACCGCGAATCGTCGAACAAATCATCAATCCCGGGAAGCGGGGTATCTGTTTAATGGTCACCTTGTTCACCGTCAGAATCAACACACGCAGCTGGCCCCGCCTTTTCTTCTTCACGAACAATACCGCGCTTCCTGCGAGAAACACTAGGCCCGGATGAAGCCCTTCTCCAAAGAAATCTCTGCCGATCCTTCAACTCTCTCAACTCGTGTGCCATTCTCAGACGGCGAATGGAAATAGCCGAGTTGGTCCGGCAATATGTCAATACAAAACTCAATCTCCCTCTACGAGGGATACCCGGAGGTCGTCTGAAACACGCCTGGGAACTCTCGACCATCAATCGATGGAAAACTGGCACCGCAGCCTTCGTGATCAAACACCAACGAGACGGTAGATATACCCTTCGCACCATCTTCCTAGCCTTGAGGTAGGAAATAAATCCTACCTCTACGATACCGCGTTCTCCCACTCAACAACCGGCCTCAGAAATCGGAACGTATTACTTTCTCTCATAGCCTACATTACGTAGCAAGAGGTTAGCCAATACATCCTACGATCACGCAAGTCAATCATCTCCAACTCTATCAAGTCCGCCAGTGGTCCGACAATCAGAACGGTCACAGACAAGCTCTATATACCCGCCGAGCTACCACCGAATCACCCATCGCGAAGCTACTTCGAAGTGGTCCATGGACTCGTGCTCTATCCTCATCCTACTAGCAACACCGGAGATATATGTGATGTAGGTAACCCGATCTATCAAAGAATACACATCAAACCCAGAACCGATAAGGTACCGTGGATTTACATCGCGAGGCCTCGATCCGCTTCTACCGACAAAGCATAAATGCGTTCTCGGCGACCGCTAGAATCGACCCGCGCCACTTACTCTCGCCACGCCGCCGTCCGCGAGTACTCGCCCTCCGCGAGTAATCACTGGGATGAAGCACCACGTAAAGAACACGTAGGTCGACTTACCATCAAGATCGCCTTGGTCGACAGGCCGCATAGCGACCCGCTCGCCACAATCAAACAAACTCCCGTAGACCACAACTCCCGGCGATCTACCGACGGCCACACCGGCGGTGGTACCGACGCCGTAACCTCTCGCCGCTCAACGTTCAAGTCCCGGGTGTTACACCTCGTAAGTCCGTGGGACATGTAAGAGAATGTACGAAAGGAAACAAGACTTGGAAATTGCACGGTAGAAGAATTGTTTTTCCGACGAAATCGCCCAACGTCTAAAGGAAAACGCTCGCTGTTGAGAATTGATTCTCAAAATACATTATTTGAAGAGTATGAGACTTATTATTATTTTGGAAATTTTTGTTACGATTTGGTCACGCTGGGCCCACCCGAGGAATTTTACAGACTGCCCACGAGGTTACGGAAATTTATGAACGAACGAGAGGCGACACGCACCCCACATGGCTTGGTCGAAATTTATGCAGGGTAAAATGGTCATTGACCATCTTGAAGATAAGTCTTCACATGACATTGCTGACAAGTCAACTAGTCCACATAAGCTCGATCCAAGTGAAACACATCCAAGCCACACATTTGTCAGAACCCAAGCCCTCCAATGTATTATATAAGCATAGCTAGTGCAAGACTTGGCATTTAACACTTAGAAAATTTTAGAGAAACTCTTGTGCTTGTAGACGAGCTCTCATTGAGCACTATTCCCACACAAAATTTTGCATTTGATTTCCATTAGCCACAAGACTTTAAACCAAGGTTCATGAGTGTATTGTAAGTGTATCTCAACAGAAAAATCCCTGAAAGAGAGAGTTTTCAGATTAGTCGCAAGGTGAAAACCTAGTGGCTTTTCTAGTTTTTGATCGAAATGGAAGAGGTTAGTCAGAACTTCTAAAGGCTTCTAATGAGTGCTTCGAGCTGATTGAACCTAAGGAGCGAGCTAAGAATTTGCTAAGGCGCGACTTTGAATCTTGGAAATTTTAAGGGTTTATAAAGGTATAATCTTGTCGCTTTAGTAGTTAAGAGTTACTACTTGTCAGAGCTATAGATAGTGAAAGCATGAAGTATATATGATGTAGTCGACAAGTATATCGCTATCGAACCCTAATCCGAAAACTAGCATGTTAGCCTTAAGACTACAATTCTGCTGATTATTCGCTTGCCGCCACGTTGTATAAAGAAGGAAATTGTAGTTATCAAGTTGTTTATAACTATATAACATGTTAGACCTTAGAACTTGGAATTGGAAAAGGATCGAAAAGACTTTGAATTGTTAGTATGTTGGCCGAGAATGGCTAGTGAGTTTAAACTACTTTGATATAATCGCTGGGCGGAATTTTACACGTGGTAAGGCGGTAATCCCCTTTGTTTGATTGTTGTTTGAGCCTTAAACGTATGGTTGTTATTGTATTCGACCTTGAAAAAGGTGGCAAAGTGAGTAGAAACAAAGGAAGTTGTCGCTCGATTTGTCAGAGAATTAGAGACCAAATACTTAGTATTATTCTACGCAGAGACTAGAAGTCGATAGTCTTGTCAGGACCATTATAGGTCGACACTCCACATACCGCGATTCGGCTTAGCAGTGGAATTAGCCTAAAAGGTATGTGAACTATCTCCTTCTAGCATGATTCCTTAAGATAAAGAAAGCACGCCCTACTCCTCAACGATCCATTCCTCGCTTGTATTTGGTTTGCCTAAAATAGAATTTGTTCTACGTACTTCCTGATTGTACTTTGATGTTTAGATTGTAAGTTGTATAATCCATTTTCTTGATGAAGTTTGGATTCTTAAAAGTAAAGGTATTTTACTTAAAGTACATGTAGTCTTGAAAAGGAAGTGGTTTCTAAACCTTTGCATAGTGCCTTGAAATCCAAAACCTAAAGGTCATTAAAATGACTTTAGAGTCAAGGAGTGATTTACTTAATTGTTTAAAAGAGGAGAAATGACATGATTTAAGAGAAGAAACTTGTTTTCTATATTAAGAGACTTGAAGTGTTTTGAAAGTTAAGGACTTAAAGAGTTTTAAAGATGTGATACTTGTTCTGCTTTAAACGATAAGTCCCTGATAGGAAATTGTATTCGCAAGGTATAAAGTGAATATAACGACTTTATGGGAAGTTGGTTATATTTGCTTTAGGGAAAGATAAATGACTGGATTTAATGAAAAGGCAACTTGATTTTAAGGCATCAATTGCCTAAAGTTTAGTAATAAACTAAGTTACTTGGTTTCTAAAGGTTAAGAGACTAAGTGTATTTTTTAAAAGTTAAGAAAATAGATTTGAAAGTATTTAATACTTGGATTTTAATAAGTATAAGTATCTCGTTATAAAAGGAATGGATATGTCTAAAACTACAAAGGGTTATAACTACTTTACGGGAAGCCTATAACGGCTTTATGGAAAGTTTAGAAAGTTGTTTATTTTGATTAATCAAGATAAGTTGCCTAGATTGTGAAAATTTGGAGTTACTTGATTTCAAGCTTGAAATGAGTTTTCTAAAAGTGTAGTAACTTACTTTGAAAAATAGACACGCCTTGATACTACTGTGTTAGTATTCGGATTTTTTTACAAAAATGAGTCTCTTGAAAAGATTAGTACTTTGGCTTGATAAATTGAAAATTTGTCTAAGCGTGCCTTGATTTGTACTTTGGCTTGATAAATTGTGAATTTGTCTAAGAGTGCCTTGATTAGTACTTTGGCTTGATAAATTGAGAATTTGTCTAAGCATGCCTTGATAAGTACTTTGACTTGTTAAACGAGAATTATCCTATGTGTGCCTTCGATAAGTACTTTGATTGGTTAATCGAGAACTTGCCTATACGTGCTGGTAATAGCCTTCGAGTGCAAGTATTATGTTTTATTGCCGCGACTTTCTTCATGGTCGCCTTGTTGTAAGCCATCGACGCATCAACAAAGTGACGTGGATTCCACGCACGCCTGCTATCAGTAGTACTGGGTTAAATTCCTGATTTTTATAACATACGGTAGTGCTTACGCCTTGTTCACGGCTCGTCGAGATAGGGTAAGAGTATGTGAGGGGTAAAACCCCAAGATGCTATACCACCTGTTTTACCACCTTCTCCAGGGTAGAGTATATGTGAGGGGTAAAACCCCAAGATGCTATACCACCTGTTTTACCACCTTCTCCAGGGTAGAGTATATGTGAGGGGTAAACCTCAAGACGCTATACCACCTGCTTTACCACCTTCTCCAGCAGAGAGCATAGAGGGTACACCCTCAAGACGCTATACCACCGCTTACCACCTTCTCCAGTAAGAGTATAAGTGAGGTAAACCTCAAGATGTTATACCACCGCTGGACTTGGTGTTCATGTATGCCTATTGGTGTTGTACTATATCGCGGATCACGGCAATGAGGAAAGATTCCACGCACGATTGATGTTATGGGCGAGACCCATGGTTATATTTGGTACGACTCGGTGGCCCCGACTTGACGTGGATCGCTATGTATCAGGTACCGTAGGTCGCTATCGCATACGTCTCGCTTTGTTTAGATCAAGCAGGATTTTATTACGCATTTCATCGCTCACATACTTGGTACATTCTTCGCATCGACCTCCGGGGCCGCTCACGCCGCAGTTTAGGTGCTGCTCGCGATCGGCAGCGTAGATCCGCCGTGGTTTTTGGATAACTCCTCTGCTCAGAGTTTATCTTTTTGGTATATATCCTTCAGCATGTGCTTTGTACGCTTTGGGTACGTGGCCTTGTCCGCCATAGTTCAAGATAACTCTGCAGAGGTCCGTATTCATACGTGGATCGACTCACGTACATGTGTCAGGTCCGTTGTTTAGGTATATACGGAAGCCTTGCCGCTTGGCCCTTGCACGCACGCTTATTTTAAAGAAAAAATGAGCACAATTTCCGCAATGCACTTAGTTGTTATGCATGGTGCCTGTGTAGGGCACCACCACGCCCGGGTTCGGTGACAGAGTGGTATCGAGCACTACCCTGAATGCCTACAGCACCGTGTTCAGTGTAGTCTTGCTCATCGCGTGTTGCGCGCCACACCCATAAACAGGAGGCTACAGGACATTTAGGAGTCGTTTCATTCTTCTCACTCGAGATCGCGCCATGAGCCGTGTTAGTAAGATAATTCCTCTCCGACGATTTTTGTGTTACCTATGCCTCCGGCGAGAGGCAACACCGCCCGTATGGCAAATGAGTAGCAGGAGCTACTAGTCGACCACAGAGCTGATAGGGCTCGTGCCTGTGGTACACCTGGATGTTGCTCCACAATGGGCGAAGTTCTTCTCGCGCAGTTTTGAGACCCCAAGACTGCAGCCTACGCCGCCAGAGAAGACTTTAGTGGTCGCGAGGGAAGAAGTATGTTATCGACTAAGTTAGCAAAGGCTACGCCTCCACAACAGGAGTTGTTCGCCAAGACATGCATGTGTACAGAGGAAGAGGCCAGCCATGAGATCGCCAGAAGAGGGCTAGGACCGGCTGGTTATCCCTGAGTTTTGACGAGTCGCTCAAGAAATGAGTGAGGTATCTGCCCAGCCTACCCAAGACATACCCCGCAGCTCACAGTGGGAGATTTGACCCCACAAGGTATTTAGAGCCGGCCCAAGCTCCCGGGTCGAGGTTCCCAGAGAGCAGAGACCTTCTGGCCGAGGCCACCTATTCCTCGCAGTATCGGGATGTGGTAAACATCATTCAGTGGAAATGCCGCATGACACGATGGTTGTTACTATTGTGGCCGCCCGCCACAAGAATGGGAATGCCTTAGAAGGAGCGCTTGCAGGTGGCTCACCTTTCGAGGCCTGTAGTTGGTTCCTTCCTCCGCACTGCAAGGCCCCCTGGCGGTGTTCGGGACGTCACCACTGGTAGAGGTCGTGGGGAGTTTATAGTTCGGCGGTCCTTCGAACCGCATAGATGACGTGATCACCGGACAGATCGTGAGGCGACATCGCACGGGGTACAGTATACTTCACTTTTCAATCATAATGCTTTGATAGATTCGCATTTTGCCCTTCAGATATATGTTTTCCTTGTGTTGCTAGCGCTATAAGTGATAGTTCCTGCAGGTAGGAATACTTTGATTACTAAGGGGGAGTTAAGAATGTCGATAAGAATGGTAAGTGAACCGAGACTATAGTCAGGCAGAGGTCACACGTAGAATTGCCCCGATGCTGTAAGACCAATAGGGAAGATTGTACGGTAGAAATACTTCGACCTATGTGACGAACCTCTAGTAATTAGGGATGTGTAAGAAGTAATTTGAGATAAGAGAGAGATTTATTTCAGGCTAAGAACAAGAAGTTAAGTGATGACGAGTCGGGTTATAGACTCATTTCGGTCAACCGATAGTATGAAATCGTGAATGTCGATAGAAATGGTCCCGTTATGCGATAGGGTCCCGGCGATGCCAGCCCAAGTGGAGTTAATCGTTATACGAAGTTCGTGGACGTTGCTCCACCGAACTAGGTCGTAAGGACCGGTAAGAGCCTTAACGGGAGTGTAAGTAACAATATGGCCAAGTTTGGATAGTAACTCCAAGGATTGAGAATAGAAACAAAATTTGAGATTTCAGACGGTACTATATGAGCTTGGAAGTACGAGAAAGTATGATAAGTAAGGAAAGAAAGGAACCTCAAGGATCCCGCGTTTGGGAAGATCAGAACCTTCGAGTTTTGTGAGAATGGGTCGCGACTAAGGTCCATTATTATGTTTACGTATGTTAGGTGATGGCCATGCGCGTGGCATCGCTGGTCTTGTGCGCTTTGATTGTTAGGCATAAGATGTAGATTATGCCGAGTTTGTATAGAGTGACAATCGACTAAGAACATTCGGGACGAATGTTTCTGGGGAAGAATGTTACACCCCGTAAGTCCGTGACATGTAGAAGAGAATGTACGAAAGGAAACAAGACTTGGAAATCGTACTACAGAAGAATTGTTTTTCCGACGAAAATGTTCAACGCTTAAAGGAAAACGCTCGTTGTTGAGAGAATTGATTCTCAAAATACATTATTTGGAAGAGTATGAGACTTATTATTATTTTGGAAATTTTTTGTTACTGATTTGGTCACGTGGGGCCCACCCGAGGAATTTTACAGCACTGTGGCCCACGAGGTTACGTAAATTTTACGAACGAACGGTAGGCTACACGCGGCACCCCACACGGCTTGGTCGAAATTTATGCAGTGGTAAAATGGTCATTGACCATCTTGGAAGATAAGTCTTCGCATGACATCGTTGACAAGTCAACTAGTCCACATAAGCTCGATCCAAGTGAAACACATCTAAGCCACACATTTGTCAGAATCCTAAGCCCTCCAATGTATTATATAAGCATAACTAGTGCAAGACTTGGCATTTAACACTTAGAAAATTTTAGAGAAACTCTTGGTTTGTAGACGAGCTCTCATTGAAAGCACTATTCCCACACAAAATTTTGCATTTGATTTCCATTAGCCACAAGACTTTAAACCAAGGTTCATGAGTGTATTGAAGTGTATCTCAATAGAAAATCCTGAAAGAGAGAGTTTTCAGATAGTCGCAAGGTGAAAACCTAGTGGCTTTTCTAGTTTTTGATCGAAATGGAAGAGAAGTTAGTTGTGAACTTCTAAAGGCTTCTAAGGAGTGCTTGAGCGGATTGGAACCTAAGGAAAGCGAGCTAAGAATTTGCTAAGGCGCCACTTTGAATCTTGGAAATTATAAGTGGTTTATAAAGGTATAATCTTGTCGCTTTAGTAGTTAAGAGTTACTACTTGTCAGAGCTATAGATAGTAGCAAGCATGAAGTATATATTATGTAGTTGGACAAGTATATCGCTATCGAACCCTAATCCAAAACTAGCATGTTAGCCTTAAGACTACAATTCGCTGATTATTCGCTTGCCACGCATGTTGTATAAAGAAGGAAATCAGAAGTTATCAAGTTGTTTATAACTATATAACATGTTAGACCTTAGAACTTGGAATTGGAAAAGGATTGGAAAAGACTTTGAATTGTTAGATGTCGGCCGAGAATGGCTGAATGAGTTTGAACTACTAGATATAATCGCTGGGCGGAATTTTACACGCGGTGTAAGGCGGTAATCCCCTTTGTTTGATTGTTGTTCGAGCCTTAAACGTGGCTGGTCGTTATTGTATTCGACCTTGAAAAAGGTGGCAAAGTGAGTAGAAACAAAGGAAGTCGCCCGATTTGCCGATAATTAGAGACCAAATACTTAGTATTATTCTACGCAGAGAGACTAGAAGTTGATAGTCTTGTTGTGACCATTATAGGTCGACACCTCCACATACGGCGATTCGGCTTAGCTTGTGGAATTAGTCTAAAAGGTATGTGAACTATCTCCTCTTCTAGCATGATTCCTTAAGATAAAGAAAGCACGCCCTACTCCTCAACGATCCATTCCTCGCTTGTATTTGGTTTGCCTAAAATAGAATTTGTTATATGTACTTCCTTGATTGTACTTTGATGTTTTGATTGTATGTTGTATAATCCATTTTATTTATGAAGTTTTGATTCTTAAAAGTAAAGGTATTTTACTTAAAGTACATATAGTCTTGTAAAGTAAGTGGTTTCTAAACCTTTGCTAGTGCCTTAGTTCCAAAACCTAAAGGTCATTAAAATGACTTGTGGAGTCATATCACGACCAACCCGGCCCGTGGATCGTGCCTTACCCGCACCCAAGTAGACATACATCGAGTAATCACTAACATAAAGACAATACACGGAACCAGTGTAATAAGAAGACAAAGCAACTAAAACTGCTACCTTCAAGATATATATAAATAACAACTCTTTCAACATGAACAGCTTTAATCCTTTTTACAAACCCCGCCTACAACAAAGATTACATGCACTTAAGAATGATACGACAACAATGACGGACAGGCCCCGCCACACCTCGAATGTAAACACTTACTACGCAGGGACTATACCACCGATAAGCTCCGAGAAACGAGCTTCCCAAACGCTAAACTGCGGACTCGAGAGCTAGGATCAACGATCGCGTACTCTCAACCTTCGGCATGAACGCACTCAAGCGAGGTCGCATAACAGTACCGAGTATGTGAAACTAAAAATATCGTAAATGAAATCATAATAGTCTATAAAGCAGAGACATGTATGATAACCAACTACAGCTTCACAATAAATAAGCCATATGTCAAGTCGTGACTCACGCCTCAAAGTCATCACTCAAATATAACTACGGGTCTCAAGCCCATAACATCAATCATGCCCGTGAATACCTTCCTCACCGCCAGCCTATGATAGAAAAGCACCAAGGAATACACATGAACACCGTGTCCCACCTGTCCAAATAAAACAAAGACAGGTGGCACGAAGGCATAGCCGACTACTAACACCTACAAGACTAACAAGCGTCATAAATCAGATTATGATATCCGCCTGCATCGTCACATGATCAAAGCCGGTCACTCGCTCGCAGATCAAATGTGCGCTTCAGCCCCGAACTTCCCGCACCGCATAAAGCTAACCTCATAGGCCGAATGAGGTATAACCCCGCATCGAGGGTAGCTACTCCCAAGATCGCCCTCGACTCGCAATCCGCACGCCACATAGACCGCATGACCATAAAGGCCGCGACACTAACCCGAACTCCCGTAGTTCCGCACGGATCCTCGACCCGCATGAGGTATTCTCGAATCACGGTCCTGCATCACCCGAGCCTACCCCGCATCGGAGGCGCCTTAACCTCCGGAAATAAGTCAAGGCGAGTGGTACAATACCAACATAACTACCGATAGTCAAACAACTTTAAGCACAATGGCGGAAAACCCTTTACACTAACACCACAAGATACTTACACACGTAGCATCCTAGCATGTTTACTTATCAAATCAACAAGTAAGTATTACAAGGCTATCACAAACCTACACACTCATGTTATACACACTAGGTAGTTTATACTATATGTCATCAATTTCGAGTTTTTATCCCCTAAGTACTTCATACATTAACTCTTAAAAGATACGCTACTTTCACAAAAGTCACACAATACCCGTAGTTATAGGAAAATAGAGTGATTATCCTTCAAGTAAACCAAAACACTTACCTTTGTAAAATCAAGTAACGACATTATTTTCCCAACGCCCAAGTTTGCCTAATTTCAAATGTTCACGCTTTCTTATTTTGTATGGTTTCAGAGTTCATAGTTTTATTCATTTAAGAATATAATTCTCTTTAAACAATTTGAGAAACATATGCCTTATATGTGAGTAGGATATTCTTGTTTATAACAATCTTATTACAAAGACCATGATCTAGGAAATATCATTTTGTCTCATCTTAGCTTCTATGCAGATGGAAGTTTCACCGGTTTTAATAATACTTAATCACAAAACATTTCCTTTTATTAACGCTGCAGTTGGTTTGTCGATACACATTCGATTTCAAATCAAGAAACATTCTTAAGCCGCTATACCTAACTTCCCATAAAGCTAGTATAACTCTTAAGTTTTCAAAACCAAGTATTACTTCTCTTTCAAAATGATTCAAAAATCTTTTGAAATACTTCAAGTTCTTTATTAACACATAACAAGCCGCTTATAGTTCAAATCGGCTTACCTTTTAAAACCACAAGTATCTTCTACCAACATAAAGTCGTTATAACCAACTTCCCATAAAGCCGCTATAACACTTTATGTTTTAAACCAATCAAATACATTTAGCACACGTACGCTCACCGCACTACATAGTTCACACATATCATGCTAGAAGAGATAGGAAGAGGTTCACATACCTCGCGACGAGTATCGACTAATAGCAAAACGCCCAAGTACCTCAAACCGCGGCCACTCCTGCCAAGTAGATCGCGCCACGCATAGTACTTCCACCTATAAGTGCCACAAGGCGCTTATTAACATTAGGTCTCTTCAGAGAATATTCTACGTAAAATTGGAAGACCTCCCGCAACAACAGAAATCTCCTCCTTTATCGAGGCCGCCATCAAGCCAACCAGTGGGTTATACATCTAACCCTAACGGGTACAATTCTACTCCACTGACTACTACACAAGTTCATCAGAATACAGCCCTCATGTAATTATAGCCAAGATTTTCTTCCAAAAGGTTTCTTATTATTCAGCTTAAGTCGAAAGACATTGCCGATAACTACGTTTCGCACTATATATAGTATACTTCAACTATATAATCAACAACATGTAATTTCCAATTACAATAGGGGGGCAAGATAATTGTCACGACCAAATCGCCCGCGGATCGGTGCCTTACCCCGCACCCTAGTGACACAACATCGTAGTAATCACGAACATAAAACATATACATGAAACAAGTGAAGAACAAAACAAGAACTGAGGAAAACTTGCCTTTCGCATATATAAATAATAACTTTTACAATCGAATGCTTTAATCTTTTTACCAACTCCGCCACAACAAGATTACATGCACTTAAGAAATGATACGATAACAATGGCGATGGCCCGCCATACCCCGAACGTAAGCACCTACAACAACAGGGACTATATCAAGATAAGCCTCCGAGAAACGGAGCTTCCCACAAGTCGAATCGGACCCTAAGAGCGAGGATCAACGATCGTGTACCTTTACTCGCGCAGATGAACGCAGCTCGGGCGAGGTCAAGATAACAAAAATGAGTATGTGAAATCAAAATACATATCAGAAATGAAATCATACTACCATATAAAGCAGAGACATGATGATAACCAAACTACGCTTTACAACAAGGCCATGTCAAGTCGTGACTCACGCCTCAAGTCATCACTCAAGTATAACAATGGGTCTCAGGCCCACAACATCAACCATGCCCGTGGAATACCTTCCTCACTGCCGGCAGTCTATGATATAAAAGCACCATGGAACACACATGAACACCAGGTCCCACCTGTGTCATAATATCTCTCAGACGGTAAGTACGGCGCATAGCCGACTACTAAAAACCCATAGTACCAACAAGGTCACGAATCAGATTATAAGATCTGCTCTGCACCGCCACATGATCAAAGCCGCCACTTGCCCGCAGATCAATGTACGCTGCCTAACCTCGAACTCCCGCAGCCCGCATAGGCCAATCTCATCGCCCGCATGAGGTATTCCCCGCATCGAGGGTAGCTACTCCCGACATCGCCCCGACTTCGCAGCCGCATGGCCACACGGACCGCATGCCCATAAAGGACGACACTAACTCGAACTCTCAGAGTTCGCGATAGCCCCCGGACTCGCATGAGGTATTCTCGAATCATAGGTCCATCGACCGCCGAAGTCTACCCCGCACGGAGGCGCCTAACCCCTGGAACACGCGAGTGGTATAAATACCAACATAATGTTTATCGCTTAAACAAAGATAAGCACAATCAAGGGAAAATCCCTTTACACAAACATCACGTATCACTAACACACGTAGATCCTAATATGATTACTTATCAAATCAACACGAAGGTATTACAAGGCTATCACAAACCAATACAATCAAGTTATTCACACAAGGTACCTTCTACTATATGATTAACAAGATCGGGTTTTATCCCCAAAGTACTTCATACATTAACTCTTTAAAAGATAATGCTACATTCACAAAAGTCACACAATACCCGTAGTATATGAAAATAGAGTGATTATCTTTTTAAAGTAAATCAATTACTTCTCTTTGTAAAATCAAGTAGCAACATTCTTTTCCAATGTTCAAGTTTGCCTAATTTCCAATGTTCAAGTTTCTCATTTTAGAAAGTGGTTCGTAGTTCATAGTCTTATTCATTTAAGAATATAATTCTCCTTTAAACAACTGAGAAACATAAGCCTTATATGAGTAGATATCTTGTTTATAACAATCTTATTACAAAGCATGATCTAGAAATATCATTTTGTCTCATCTTAGCTTCTATGCAGATGGAAGTTTCTACTGGTTTTAATAATACTTAATTATTCAAAACATTTTTATTAACGCCGCAGTTGGTTTGTCGATACACATTCTCGATTCAAATCAAGAAACATTCTTAAGCCGTTATACCTAACTTCCCATAAAGCTAGTATAACTCTTAAGTTTTCAAACCAAATATTACTTCTTCTTTCGAATGATTCAAAATCTTTCAAATACTTCAAGTTCTTTATTAACACATAACAAGCCGCTTATAGTTCAAATCGCCATCTTTTCAAGGCCACAAGTATTTTCTTACCAACATAAAGTCGTTATAACCAACTTCCCATAAAGCCGTTATAACACTTTATGTTTTAAACCACTCCAAATACATTTAGCACATGACGGCTACCGCACTACATAGTTCACACATATCATGCTGTAAGAGATGTAAGAGGTTCACATACCGCGACGAGTGTCGACTAATAGCAAAACGCTCCAAGTACTTCAAACCGCTTCTGGCCACTCCTTAGCCAAGAGATCGCGCCTACACGTAGTACTTCAACCTATAAGGCCACAAGGCGCTTTATTAACATTTAGACCTTATCGCAGTAACATTCTACCAAAATTCGGCAAAGACTTCCCCGCAACAACAGAAATCTCCTCCTCTAACGAGGCCGCTACCAAGCCAACCAGTGGGGTTACACATCTAACCCGAACGGGTACAATTTACTACACGTAAAAGCTACACAAGCTCATCAGAATACACCCCATGTAAAACTGCTCAGCGCTTCTTCAGCTTAAGTCGCAAGACATTGCCGTAAGTATTATTCAGCTTAAGTCAAAAGACATCGCCAATAACTACGCTCGCTTCTATATATAGTATACTTCAACTATATATTCTAACAATATGTAATTTCCAATTACAATAGAGGACAAGATAATTACCTCGATAAGCCCATAATTATCCAAGTATAAAGTCGATCCCGCAATCGCTTAGCTCCAACTCCGAGCGCCCAACCCGCTTAAACCACCCTTAGAAGTTCTAACCAACTTCTACACAACACTCCAACTGACTATGGAGATTTTCCTGTGGTTTCGGTTTATGATCGACGGGAAGTATAATAGTATTTCGGCTTTTCAGATAGGTATAACCTTAGAATACAACAAGGTATACTACTAAAGTAATTGGGCATTATAACAATACTTTGAGAGTATTTCTACACCACAAAGTGGGTATTATACTAAAGCAACTAGGCAGTGGGGTACACTCTGGCTAGCACCCCTAGAGGGGGTGCTCGCCACATGGGGAGGCCCTTGGCCGAACTCAACACAAGTGGAGGGAGAAGGAGAGCTTTCAAGACTTAGGCAAATTTACGGACGTAAGGTTCATCAAAGGGAGGGTATTTATACTACAAGCCAAGGCCAACCAATGGCCAAGATCTAGCCAAGTGCTACACAAGTGTAAGGCCAAGATTCACCCAAGTGCCCCTAGACCCTACTCCTTAAAACCTCACAAATATCTACCAAAAATATCTACCACTGACACCCTAAAATCGCCCAAGCCGCCCACCTTGCCCACCAACGAGAGGTGCCGCGCCTCTGGTCCAAAATGTTCCGCCTCTAAAAATCCGCAAAAATAAGAAAAGACATAGCCGAATTTTCCTCGCAGTTATGTAAAACGCTTCGCCGAAAACGACTCTAACCAAGTGTCACAAATGCCATTCTACTAAGTTACCTAGGCGGTGACACGTGTCACCCTCCTATTGGCCCAAAATAAAACATCTTCCAAAATATCCACAATGGCCAAAATCTCAAAACCAAGCTGGTTCTACAAAACCAGAATTTCTCCCGTGGCCCCACGTGACCATTTCCAAAATAAAATTCCATAATTTCTAATATTCCAGAAGTCCGAATACCAAACTGGGAATCCAATTCCCATTAACGAACCTTTTTCCTTCACAAAACCGAAACTTTTCCGTGGAAAAATCACCTCTTTCTTCCTTTCCAATCTTTCTCGTCAGATTCTCGCACGCACGCCCTCGCATACATACCTGTGAACTACGGGTATAACATTCTTCCTTAGAAACATTCGTCCAATGTTCCTTCTAAGTCTCAAACAAACGCGCGCCAAGATAGTCTTCACTACTATACTTACGAAACAATCCTCGCCATACCGCCACGTAAATACCGCGCAACATACTTATATCCAAGTCTACGAGGAAACACCTCTAACATCACCACAAATAATACCACTTTTGTCACTTTGTCGCGAGCCTTGTTCGACGACTCCAACAAATGGTACCAGTCGCACGCGATCATCACCGTCGCCGTGACACTAACCCCTACCACATTTCGACATCGCTTTAGTTTCCAAAACTCGGGTTACTATATCTTTACGCTGGCATCATTAATCGGGAACATTCTCGATGGATCTTCGATACTTTCCCAACATAACAATACGAAAGATCGACGCCCCGCTCCTAAGTCGGACGGCAAAAGCTAACATATAGGCAACCCGCCTATTCTTCACATGAACTCTTAAAGCGCCCAAAGTAACTCAAGCAAATTCTTCGCTTTCAAACTCGCCACACCGTCCGGTGGTACTTTCAAGAAGACCGATCACAACTCAACTCTAAGCTGCCGCCGATTATCCGCACGATTCTCCGAGCTACCGTAACTTCTTCTAGACGAGCTTTTTCATCCACATACCGGAACAAGCTCAACCAATCGCTCAACCTTGCCAACATCGAACCAATCGATCGCAACTTACACTTCGCCCCTACAAGGCTTCGTAAGGCGACATCCAACACCGAAATGGTAGATCAAACACTACTTCCACAGAGACAACAATCCCCACAACTATCCTCAAATCCAAACACCGCCCGAGGGCGAACGCGATTCGAGACTCACCAGTTCCTAACCCCGCTCGTAAACTTTAGAAAACGAAACAGCCAGAACTGGCTCCACTGTCGCCATAAGGCGAAGGTAGGCACCCTGCAGCCTTACAACCTTTCTCGATAAATCAACATCGCCGAGTGAACGGCCCCGATCAAGAACACGTATGGCTGCCCCCATCGACCGACCACCGTCTAACGCATCCACGAACTCGCACGCTAGTTAACTAAACTCGAGCCTAACACCTCGTGACTCCTACCACAAGGCGCGACCACCACAACCGACCCCACCACCAAAATCGCCGCTGGTTGACCCGCAACGTGGCCTCAACCCGACCCGCAACGCCGCATCATACTAGCTCCCGAACCGAACAATCTCACTAATCACGCTACTAAAACCCAGCGGCCTTCTTAGCTCAACTACCCTCTTTCATTCCACACTACTGTGACCTGTCCCAACATAACTCACGCACTATGCACTCCGAGCAAGTGGTCAAACATAACACTACACCTTTTCTCGAGACGGCCTCACCTCTAAGGTCTCTACGATAAAGCTCTAAGGCTCACACTTTCTATCCCCAAAATCTTACTCTGCTAAACAACCATGATTTCAAATCACAACTAACACATCGCTATCGTAACATAGCACTTAAGGTATACTCACCTTGAAAGTTACCGGCGACTCTGTTCGCCCTCTTCATTGCCCCGTTAACCCGCCGATCTCTACGCTTTTCGCCGCTGCATATAAGCCCGCATACGTGCCACGCCAAGCCCAATCAAGAATTACTCTGCACAACCTCTCTTAGGTAGTCATTAAGACTCGTGGTACATCAGATAATCTCTCGTAGCCAAATCCATAGCTAGTAACAGTGGTCGCTTTGCAACCTATATTCATCGCTCTGGCCGTGAACCAAGGTTCAAATATCACGGACGCAGAGGAATCGCCGCCGCTGCATAAACTCGCCGGGCAGCGACGCCACGTAAATCCCCGAACGGCACTACCCTAGGTAATGATCGGGCCTGCGCCTCACCACCTTCTCTCGAACTCTACTCGCAGCCTCCTCGGCCGCTTTGCCCTCCCGCCCGTGGTTGCTCTACACGAGGCATAACGAGCAAGTGGAATGAATTTCGCCGAGGTCCAACTTACAACACACCTCTAAGGCACGATCTCAGAGTGAGAAGAATAGAAACCAATCCTAAATATCATATAGCCTCCGATTATCGTGGTGCACAACACACCGATAATCAAGACTTCATCGATACGGTCTCAGAGACACTTTCCGAGGATTAATCGCTCGATACCACTTTTGTCACGACCAAATCTGGCCCGTGGATCGTGCCTTACCCCGCACCCTAGTGACACAACATCGAGTAATCGAACATAAAACATATACATGAAACAAGTGAAGTACAAAACAAGAACTGAGGAAAACTTGCCTTTCTAAGATATATAAATAACAACTTTTACAATCAACAGCTTTAATCCTTTTTACCAACCCCGCCACAACAAGATTACTGCACTTCTAAGAAATGATACGACAACAATGGCGGATGTGGCTCCCGCCATACCCCGAACGTAAGCACCTACAACAACAGGGACTATATCAAGATAAGCCTCCGAGAAACGGAGCTTCCCACAAGCCGAATCGTGACCCTAAGAGCGAGGATCAACGATCGTGTACCTTTACTCGCAGATGAACGCAGCTCGGCGAGGTCAAGATAACAAAAATTTAGTATGTGAAATCAAAATACATATCAGAAATGAAATCATACCACCATATAAAGCAGAGACATGTATGATAACCAAACTACGCTTACAACAAGCGCAATATGTCAAGTCGTGACTCACGCCTCAAGTCATCACTCAAGTATAACAACGGGTCTCGTGCCCACAACATCAATCATGCCCGTGGAATACCTTCCTCACCGCGGCTTCATGATATAAAAGCACCATGGAACACACATGAACACCGTGTCCCACCGTGTCATAATATCTCTCAGACGGTAAGTACTAAGGCATAGCCGACTACTAAAACCCATAGTACCAACAAGGCCGCGAATCAGATCATAAGATCTCGCTCAGACCATTACATGATCAAAGCCGCCACTTGCCCGCAGATCAATGTACGCCGCTGCCTAACCTCGAACTCCCAGCACCGCGATAGGCCAATCTCATCGCCCGCATGAGGTATTCCTCGCATCGAGGGTAGCTACTCCCAAGATCGCCCCGACTTCGCACCGCACGCCACACGGACCGCATGCCCATAAAGCGACGACACTAACTCGAACTCGTAGCTCGCGATAGCCCCGACTGCATGAGGTATTCTCGAATCATAGTCCATCGACTACCTCGAAGTCTACCCCGACGGAGGCGCATTTTAACCCCGAACATCGTGAGTGGTATAAATACCAACATAACAGCTTTATCGCTTAAACATCATAAGCACAATCAAGGAAAATCCCTTTACACAAACATCACGTATCACTAACACACGTGAAGATCCTAATATGATTACTTATCAAATCAACACGTAAGGTATTATAAGGCTATCACAAACCAATACAATCAAGTTATTCACACAAGGTACCTTCTACTATATGATTAACAAGATCGGGTTTTATCCCCAAAGTACTTCATACATTAACTCTTTAAAAGATAATGCTACATTCACAAAAGTCACACAATACCCGTAGTATATGAAAATAGAGTGATTATCTTTTTAAAGTAAATCAATTACTTCTCTTTGTAAAATCAAGTAGCAACATTCTTTTCCAATGTTCAAGTTTGCCTAATTTCCAATGTTCAAGTTTCTCATTTTTAGAAAGGGTTCAGAGTTCATAGTCTTATTCATTTAAGAATATAATTCTCCTTTAAACAACTGAGAAACATAAGCCTTATATGAGTAGGATATCTTGTTTATAACAATCTTATTACAAAGCAATGATCTAGGAAATATCATTTTGTCTCATCTTAGCTTCTATGCAGATGGAAGTTTCTACCGGTTTTAATAATACTTAATTATTCAAAACATTTCCTTTATTAACGCCGCAGTTGGTTTGTCGATACACATTCTCGATTTCAAATCAAGAAACATTCTTAAGCCGTTATACCTAACTTCCCATAAAGCTAGTATAACTCTTAAGTTTTCAAAACCAAATATTACTTCTTCTTTCGAAATGATTCAAAATCTTTGAAATACTTCAAGTTCTTTATTAACACATAACAAGCCGCTTATAGTTCAAATCGCTTACCTTTTCAAGGCCACAAGTACTTTCTACCAACATAAAGTCATATAACCAACTTCCCATAAAGCCGTTATAACACTTTATGTTTTAAACCACTCCAAATACATTTAGCACATGACGGCTACCGTGACTACATAGTTCACACATATCATGCTGTAAGAGATAGGAAGAGGTTCACATACCTCGCGACGAGTGTCGACTAATAGCAAAACGCCCAAGTACTTCAAACCGCCGGCCACTCCTTAGCCAAGATCGCGCCACACGTAGTACTTCAACCTATAAGGCCACAAGGCGCTTTATTAACATTTAGACCTTATCGCAACATTCTACCAAAAATTCGCAAAGACACTCCCCGCAACAACAGAAATCTCTCCTCTAACGAGCTTACTACCAAGCCAACCAGTGGGTTACACATCTAACCCGAACGGTACAATTCTACTACACGTAAAAGCTACACAAGCCTACCGTAATACAAACTATGTAAAACTGCTCGCCTTCTTCAGCTTAAGTCGCAAAGACATCGCTGTAAGTATTATTCAGCTTAAGTCAAAAGACATCGCCAATAACTACGCTCGCTTCTATATATAGTATACTTCAACTATATATTCTAACAATATGTAATTTCCAATTACAATAGAGGACAAGATAATTACCTCGATAAGCCCATAATTATCCAAGTATAAAGTCGATCCCGGCAATCGCTTAGCTCCAACTCCGAGCGCCCAACCCGCTCTAAACCACCCTTAGAAGTTCTAACCAACTTCTACACAACACTCCAACTGACTACGGAGATTTTCCTGTGGTTTCGGTTTCATGATCGACGGAAGTATAATAGTATTTCTGGCTTTTCAGATAGGTATAACCTAGAATACAACAAGGTATACTAAAGTAATTGGGCATTATAACAATACTTTGAGAGTATTTCTACACCACAAAGTGGTATTATACGAAAGCAACTAGGCAGTGGGGTACACTCTGGCTAGCACCCCTAGAGTGGTGCTCTCGGCCACAAGGGGAGGCCCTTGGCCGAACTCAACACAAGTGAGGGAGTAAGGAGAGCTTTCAAGACTTAGGTAAATTTATGGACGAAGAAGTTCATCAAATGGAGGGTATTTATACTACAAGCCAAGGCCAACCAATGGCCAAGATCTAGCCAAGTGCTACACAAGTGTAAGGCCAAGATTCACCCAAGTGCCCCTAGACTTACTCCTTAAAACCTCACAAATATCTACCAAAAATATCTACCACTGACACCCCAAAATCGCCCAAGCCGCCCACCTTGCCCACCAACGAGAGTGTGCCGCCGCCTCTCGCTGGTCCAAATGTTCCGCCTTCTGAAAAATCCGCAAAATAAGAAAAGACATAGCCTAATTTTCCTCGCAGTTATGTAAAACGCTTCGCCGAAAAACGACTCTAACCTGTCAGGCACAAATGCCATTCTACTAAGCCACCTAGGCGGGTGACACGTGTCACCCTCCTATTGGCCCAAAATAAAACATCTTCCAAAATATCCACAATGGCCAAAATCTCAAAACCAAGCTGGGTTCTACAAAATCAGAATTTCTCCCGTGGGCCCCACGTGACCATTTCCAAAATAAAATTCCATAATTCTCTAATATTCCAGAAGTCCGAATACCAAACTGGGAATCCACCCCATTAACGAACCTTTTTCCTTCACAAGAACCGGAAACTTTTCCGTGGAAAAATCACCTCTTTCTTCCTTTCCAATCTTTCTGTCGTATTCTCGCACGTACGTCCTCGCATACATACCCAGGAACTACGGGGTATAACAATAATTACCTCGATAAGCCCATAATTATCCTAGTTTAAATGTCGATCCTGAGCAAGGTTTAGCTCCTACTCACAAGCCCGACTCCGCCTCCAAACAACCCTTAGAAGTTCTAACCAACTTCTACTTATAACTTCAACTACTGGTGAAGATTTACTTAGGGTTTCGATTCTGTGACTGACTGGAAGTATAATACTATAACTGGTCTGTTAGTAAAGGTATAACCTTAGAATACAACAAGATATACTGCTAAGGTAAATTGGGCATAATAACAATACTTTTGAGAGTATTTTTACCAAGAGGGGGGGTTTTTTATACGAGACAACTAGGCTAGGGGGGGGTACCCCACGGCCACACTACTAGGAGGGGGGGAGGGCTCTCGGCCAAGGGGGAGGGGGAGGACGAGAACAACTCTTTCAAGGGAGGGAGGATTTCTAACACTTAGGAAATATTTGGAATGGATGAAGAAGTCATCCTAAGGGGGGTATTTATAGTATAAGCCAAGGCCAACCAATGGCCAAGATCATGCCAAGTGCAAGGCAAGTGTAGGGCCAAGATCTTGCCAAGTGCCCCTTAACCAACTAACACACAAATATCCTACCAACTCCATGACAAAATAGGCACACTTTCGGCCACCCTTGACCGCCCAAGGTGTTCCAATGAGAGGTGACAAGTGTCGCCTCTTGTTGGTCCAAAATGTTTCGCCTTCTGAAAAATCCGCAAAAATTAAAAATGAAATAGCCGGAATTTTCCTACGAAAGTCGTGGAAACGCTTTCGTTTAAAAACGACTTAATCGAGTGTCAGGAACAAAACAATTCGGCCAAGCCTATTTGAAGTTCGAATTTTTTTTACGTACGTCCCCACGTACATACTCTGGAAATACGGGGTATAACATCAAGGGAGTGATTTACTTAATTGTTTAAAAGAGGAGAAATGACATGATTTAAGAGAAGAAACTTGTTTTCTATATATTAAGAGACTTGAAGTGTTTTGAAAGTTAAGGGACTTAAAGAGTTTTAAAGATGTGATACTTGTTCCGCTTTAAACGTATAAGTCCCTGATAGGAAATTGTATTTACGAAGGTATAAAGTGAATATAACGACTTTATGGGAAGTTGGTTATATTTGCTTTAGGGAAAGATAAATGACTCGATTTTAATGAAAAGGCAACTTGATTTTAAGGCATCAATTGCCTAAAGTTTAGTAATAAACTAAGTTACTTGGTTTCTAAAGGTTAAGAGACTAAGTGTATTTTTTTAAAAGTTAAGAAAATCGATTTGAAAGTATTTAATACTTGGATTTTAATAAGTATAAGTATCTTGGTTATAAAAGGAACGGATATGTCTAAAACTACAAAGCGGTTATAACGCTTTATGGAAGCTGCTATAACCGCTTTATGGAAAGTTTAGAAAGTTGTCTATTTTGATTAATCGCATAAGTTGCCTAGATTGTGAAAATTTGGAGTTACTTGATTTCAAGCTTTGAAATGAGTTTTCTAAAAGTGTAGTAACTTACTTTGAAAAATAGACACGCCTTGATACTACGTGTTAGTATCTTGGGATTTTTTACAAAAATGAGTCTCTGAAAAGATTAGTACTTTGGCTTGATAAATTGAAAATTTGTCTAAGTGTGCCTTGATTTGTACTTTGGCTTGATAAATTGTGAATTTGTCTAAGAGTGCCTTGATTAGTACTTTGGCTTGATAAATTGAGAATTTGTCTAAGTATGCCTTGATAAGTACTTTGACTTGTTAAACGAGAATTATCCTACGGTGCCTTGATAAGTACTTTGGATCGTTAATTGAGAACTTGCCTATACGTGCCGGTAATAGCCTTTGAGTGCAAGTATTATGTTTTATTGCTGCCGCGACTCTGGCCAAGGCGGTCTACCGCCTTGTTGTAGTTATCGGGACGCATCCGACATGATGTGATTCCACGTACGCCTGCTATCAGTAGTACTGGGTTAAATTCTCTGATTTTTATGTAAGACATACGGTAGTGCTTATGTCTTGCTTGATGATCTACGAGATAGGTAAGAGTATGTGAGGGTAAAACCCCAAGACGCTTATACCACCGCTTTACCACCTTCTCCGTAGAGTATACGTGAGGGTAAAACCCCAAGACGCTATACCACCGCTTTACCACCTTCTCCGTAGAGTATATGGAGTGGTAAACCCCAAGATGTTATACCACCGCTTTACCACCTTCTCCAGTAGAGTATATGCGGTGGGTACACCCCAAGATGCTATACCACCGCTTACCACCTTCTCCGGTAAGAGTATAAGTGAGGGTAAACCCCAAGATGCTATACCACCGCGGGACTTGGTGTTCATGTATGCCTATCGTGTTGTATTATATCATGGATCGCCAAATGAGGAAAGATTCCACTGCATGATTGACGCATGGGCGCGAGACCCATGGTTATATTTATGTAATGACTCGGTGGCCTCGCCCCCGACTTGACGTGGATCGCTATGTATCAGGTAATCGTAGTGGCTATCGCATATGTCTCCTATTTTGTTTAGATCGTTATGATTTTATTACGCATTTCATCGCTCACATACTTGGTACATTCTTCGCATCGACTTCCTTCGTGGCCGCTCATGCCGCAGTTTAGGTACGCTGCTCGTGATCGGCAGCGTAGGATCCCGCCGTGGTTTTTGGATAGCTACCGCTCAGAGTTTATCTTTTGGTATATATCCTTCAAGATGTGCTTTGTACAGCTGGGTACGCGGCCTCATTCCGCCATAGTTCAAGATAACTCTTAGAGGTCCGTATTCATACGTGGATCGACTCATGTACATGTTGTGTCCGTTGTTTAGGTATATACGGCAGCCTTGTCGGCTTTGCTTGCACGACGCTTATTTTAAAGAAAAAATGAGTCATTAATTTCCGCAATGTATTTAGTTGTTAAGGTGGTGCCTGTGTAGGCACCGCCACGCCACGCCCGGTTCGGCGTGACACGGGCCCCGGTCCGCCTCGAATATCCTCGGTCAGGCCGAGGACGGTGCAGAGTGCTCGAGCCGGCCGTGGTGCACCCAGATCGCCGGCCGAGGCCGCCACCACGATAGCCACCAAAAGACTTCGCCCCGGTCTTCTTCTCGCCGTCACAACCCGGCGGTCTCTACGCCTCACATCCTGCAGCACGAGCTCGCACGCGGTAATGTCCATACCCTACCGAAGAGAAACACCGCATACCCACTCGGCCATATAGTCATCTAGCCCTGACGTAGCGTGCACCCTATCCTCCATATTAGCTACCAACGCTGACATATCGAGCCAATGAATCAAACTCGACATTGTACTTCGAAGTGCGCCCTCTCGCCTCGCAAAGAAAAATCTATCACCCGCGCCTCCTCATCTGGAGGCAAGAAGCGAGCGAGGAAAGCCTCTCGAGAACTCATCCTGGCACGGGGACGCGTGTTTCCCGGATAACTCCCATGACCAAACCAATCGACCGCAGATCACGCAGCCTTACGCGAATCGGCGTCACAGACTGCCTCGAGGCCTCGATCACCCGCATGATCCTTCAGAGCCGACGGATGAACTCTCGCGATCATCCTCCCGCCGACCAGAAAACTCGGGGCTACAACTCAAGAAATCTCAGAGCTCAAACTATTCGCTTCGTGCACCACGGTGCCACCGAGCCGAGTCGAATCGAATCGCCAGATTCACTTATCTCGTATCTCGCCACAACTCTAGCCAATAGTCGGGCCATCTCTCAGACCTAACTCTCCGCCCAGCCGCGTGGGATGTGAGGCGTGAGTACCGTGGTCTTCGCTGGGCCGGGCGGCCATGTAACTCGCTGTCATGATAGATCGGGCTCAAGCCTCGTGAATCCCTGTTCGATCGCGCCTCCTACCGCTTTGCCCTTCTCGGGCCCGGTTGCCTTACGCGAGGCATAATCAGCATAAAAGGAATACGTTAGAGGGGTCCAACTTTAACACAGCTCTAAAGCATGATCTCAGAGTGAGAAGCATGGAAACCAATCCTAAATATCCTATAGCCTCCTCGACATTGGTGTGGTGCACAACACACCGATAATCAAGACTCTACTAGATACGGTCTGTAGACACTTTCCGATGATTAACTGCTCTGATACTACTTTTGTCACGACCCATTCCGGGGCCCGTGACTGGTGCCTTACCGGGGCACCCAAGTAGTCATACATCAGAGTAATCAGCGGAAATATAAAACAAGACATGAAACAGTTTATAAAATAAGACACGCTTTAAGTGAGAAAACATCGCTTTTCTAAGATATATATATAAACATGGTTTAGCGCTACATCCGATACTGCATAACATGACTACGCACTTAAGGAAATATACAACTATGGCGGACAGTGCCCCGCCATACTCGACAGCATAAAACTATCTACAACAGTGAGATCATACCTAAAAGCAGAGCCTCCCGAAAGGACGGAGCTCCGACACCAACGTAGTAGATCCTAAGAACGTGGATCTAGCACTGCTGCTCTTACCGCAGATGAACGCAGTTTCAAGCGAGGTCAAGATAACAGTACTAAGTATATGAAATCAGAAATACTTAAATGAAAACATATCATTTTAAAATCAGTTTTGCAAGTATGTATGAAACAACCATGGGGACCGCATATACTACATCATAAACAAGAGCAACAATAGGTAAATCGCAATGTGCCTTTTCTAGGCCGCGAATGATCAAGCAGGCCACCGCCCGTAGTATCTCCATGCAAGCCTAATCTCGACTCGTAGTCCGTGATAGGCCACTCACATAGGCCCGCATAGGGTACATAACCCCGCATCGAGGGTAGCTACTCCTCGGCATCGTCCTGGACTCGTAGTCCGCATGGCCACATAGACCGCATGAGGTATAACCCCGCATCACTAACCTAGAACTCCCGTAGCTACGCATAGGTCCCCTGGACCCGCATGAGGTATTCTCGAATCATGGTCCTAACGCCTCGAGTTCACCCCGCACGGAGGCGCCTTTAACCCCCGGTAATATGTCAAGAGGTGAGTGATAGTACACTAACATAACAACTTATCTTTAAACAACATAATCACAACAAGAATACTCTCTTATACAAACGTTACAAGACACTAACACACATAGCATCATATCATGTCTAATTATCAAACCATCTTATTATTCTTTTCACAATTCAATATAAGTCTGTTATAAACACATAGGCAAACTGTTTCTTTTATCAATCTTAAGTGGTTATACTTAACTTCCCATAAATCTAGTATAACTCTTAAGCTTCTGTTTTAAAAACCAATTAGTTCTCTTCTGTTAAAAATTATTCAAGATTCTTTGAAATGCTTTCGCTTCTTATTATTCAGCTTAAGCCGCGAGGCATCAGACGTATTATTCAAAGCTTAAGCCAGGCATTGCCGTAAGTATTATTCAGCTTAAGTCAAAGACATTGCCGTAGTTATTATTCAGTTAACACATGTACGCCTACCGCACTATATATATATTGTAAAATATCATGCTTTAGGAAGAATCACATACCTTCTCAAATAAAACCACCGCCAAATTGAATATGTCGCTACAGCAGAATCACCTATAATAGTCGACACGCCTATCAACGCTCGACTACTTTGTAAACAGCTTCAAACAGAGGGTTCTATATCCTACGTAAAGTCAAAGACTTCCCTACCCGTGAGCTACTCAAGTTCATCAGGAAAACAAATTCCATGCAAGTACAGCTTGATTATTCTTCTTTAAACCCTTCATCGTGATAATACCAATTCTATTCGCAATATTCTTCTAAGTATTTATACTTATTCTTATACTACTACAAGAAGTATTCTCTAATTCAAAAGAGGGTTAGGATTAGTTACCTCAGAAACCCAATAATATCCTAGATAAAGTCGCTACCGAGCAAGGTTTTGCTCCTAAGTTGTATGCTCCAAGGAAACCTTGAAGTTCTTCCCAACTTCTACTAAGCCCCAAGAGATTTGGGCTAGGTATTTTGGGCATTATAACAATACAAGAAGGCAACTTTTCTACCAAGGATGGGGTAGGTTTTGGCTAGGTTAGGGGCCTCGCCAAACTACTTAGGCTAGAGGGGGGTATTCGGCCAAAGGCCTTCACATGAGTGAGGAGGTGTTTGGACGAAAAGGCTACAAAGTGGAGAGTGAGAGGATTTTAGACTTGAACTTTTGTGGACGAAGAACTCTTCATCTTAAGGGGGTATTTATAGGTCAAGACACGGCCAACCAATGGCCAAGATGAAGACAAGTGCAAGGCAAGTGTAGGTGAGGATTTACTACACACAAATATCCTACCAACTCCTCGACTTGCGCTAAGGCACAAAAACGTGCTAAGCTTCTCCAATTTCGCCCAACGGACGATTCAAGTCCACCAATCGAGGGTGCCATGTCGCCTCCCGCTGGTCCAAAATGTTTCGCACTTCTAAAAATCCGCAAAAATTAGAAATGGCATAGCCGAATTTACCCTACGAAAGCCGTGGAAACGCTTCGCCTGAAAAACTATTCGCTTAGCGAGTCAGGCCCAAAAATCGCCCAAGGCCTAAACTTTAAGGCCAACTTTTGTACGTATTCCTCACGCATATACTTCGAAATACGGGTATAACAGATACTTCCTCACCACCCAGACGCCGCTCTTAATTACCCCAACACAACACTTCTCCCTGCTATCTACAATCAACCAATGGTACGACGATACCAAGACCTTACTACCTCATATCCTCGCCTAACAACATGGGTACACATAACCCCATAATACGAAACTGCCCTTTACGTGGGAAAGAGAACTTATCTCCTTTCTTAAACTTTCCTCGAGTCACAACCATAATCACAGTGGTCATCTCATGGTCCAAAGAATTATCTAATCATCACGCACCGCCTTTATCTTCGTGGTAGATTTTCCAACCCACCAAAGATGCCCTCGCCTTTCCACGGCAAAGACTGCATTTATTTTATTCTTGCCTTGTACATTTTCCCGAGATTATCCAAGGTCGTGGCCCCGACCGCCACACCAAACCAACTCCAAGTACCTCCAAGGGCACTTAACATAAATTCCTTCCAATTCAATTATTACTTACTTTTAATTTACTCCCAAGTGAACAAGTCACACATTTAAAAAGAAAACAATGATGCCAAAGCATGAAGGATAATTCATCGTTACTACCACTTCTTCCTTTACACCGATAATCACTACTGTAAAATCGAATCGAGCCAATCTCTCTCGCAAATAACGCTGGTATAACAAGAGGCCAACTAGCCCGCACTCATAATGACCTATGTTCGCCATAACAGCTCGCTAGGTCTGCTAGTGGTCCAACGATCGTATCGTTATCGCAATTATCTACCCGCCACTACAACCCAACACTCACGCGTAGTCACCTCGAAAGGTCCTCATGGATTCGTGCTTTATTTCTTTACACTCGTCGCTTCTTTTTTTCACCGGTCGCATTTCTTCCGCATTTCCAAACTTATACTAGCATACTTACATAAATTCCATACTAATTCTGGCCTCCACTCTTTGGAGTTACTATTTTAAACAATATAAGACCCATTCCGACTCTCACAACCTGGTTCCGGTGAAACACGTCCACGAACCCGTAAAACGATTAACTAGACTGCTTGTACCTGTGACTCGCCACGAATGACTACTATCAATCGATCCCACCCCATAAACGGGTACACTAACTTCTCATATACTATAATTGGGTTGTCTTGTCCACAACAACCATACTTACTCCATACTGATCTCACCTGCACTCATTTTCGAAATCCCACTACGAGATCAATCTATTAACATAGTCTTCCATTAAGTCCCTTAATTAACCTCTTAAGGGTCCATTTCATTCTCACACAACTCATCATCACCTAATTATCTCAAATTAGCACGTAAAACCTTGATGAGAGTTCCTTAACTGCTCATACCTTCCCGTATTTTTTGTCCTTACCAAATCCCGGTAATCTAAAATCATCCTAGGCAACACATACGTGACCCCATGATAAATCAGATAGTTGTATGTCCCAACACCAACTATACTACTAACATTACCAACCCGGATACGCAATCCACATAATCTTTCCCGGTCATCGCTTTTCAGAATGCAGAACAACATAACTTGTTGTGAGAGACGAATCCTAACCACACAAAATTTATCGCACGATCTTAGAGCGAGAAGAATGGTAACTAATCCTAAATGTCCCGCAGCCTCCTCGACATAGACGTGGTGCACAACACATCGATAATCAAGACTCTACTAGACACGGCCTCAGACACTTTCCGAGGACTAATCGCTCGATATCACTTTTTGTCACGACCCGACCTCGGCCGCGATCGTGCCCTACCCGCACCCTGCTCTGTATACATCGTGAATAGCAATGAACATACACAACTTAAACACAGTGTGTAAACAATATAACAACACAAAGCAGCCGATAAGTGCCGCTTCCATAATATAAACAAAGTCAAAAGTACAACTTTACAACTCGGGCCTACAAATTTCACCCAACCACATACGTGAATACTGCACTTAGAACAAATAATCGTGATGACAGGTTCGCCATACCCCGAATGTACATAATCTACAACATCGTGGAAAGGTCAGTACTAAAAGAAAGACAAGCCTCCGGAAACGGAGCTCCGACGCCCGATAAGCGATCCTAAGAGCGTGATCCGCAACTCGCTACCTTTTCTCTCACAAGATGAACGCAGCCTCCGAGAAGGGGTCAAGACACAATATGTACTAAGTATGCAAAATCGAAAGTATCAGAATTACAACATAAGTTTAAAAGAAAGCGAGACATGTATGATAACAAAATTACAGCATCTAAAGGCCTTACTAACAATGAGAGTAAAAATAGGTGTATACTTACAACGGAAAATAGGATCGAATCCTACTCGGACTATTTCACCCGCATAGGTCCAAAGTGGACCCACGTGAGGTATTCCTCGCACGGACTATTTCACCCGCATAAGCCCCACGACTCGCACGAGGTATTCCTCGTGATAGGTCGGACCCGCCCGCACGGGACTATTTCACCCGCATAAGCCCTACTGACCGCACGAGGTATTCCTCGATCGCGGGTAGCAAATCCACTAAATATGCAATGCCACAATCCCGGAACGACCCCGCAACTAATAATATATCACTAGCCCAAATCCGCTTATCACACATAACATAAGCTTTATCCGCTTATCATACAATATATAAGCAACTTAAGAAATCCCCTAACTTCTTACTATTCTTGTTCGTCAGATACACTCTCATTTTAGTTTACCTAAGGCACTACCATGTCTTTATAAAAATCCGAATTTAACCCAATGTACTACGATTTCTATTCTTTTAAAATGACACATTTCATTATAACACTTCCAAGATACTAATAACCGTAGTATCAAGTTACAATTTCTTTTCAAGACAAGTCACAATACTTTTAGAAATAAAAATTAGGCTTCTAAATCAAGTGACTCATGTCTTATAAAACCTTAGGCAATTGATGCCTTAAAATCGAATTGCCTTCCATTAAATCAAGTCATTTATCTTTCCATAAAGTCAATATAACCAACTCCCATAAAGTCGTTATATTCACTTTATGCCTTAGTCAAGTACAATTTCCTATCCAAGGGACTTATACGCTTTAAAACGCCACAAGTATCACATACTTTAAAATTCTTCAAGTCCCTTATCTTTAACAAGACTTAAGACATCTTTAATATTCTCAAAGAAGGAGTTAATCTCCTAACTCACCCGAATTGGCATTTCATAAAACAAGTAAAGAATGTCAAAGTTCAGACGCTCACCGCACTATATACGTGAAACTAGTCATGCTCAAAGGATAGGAAAAGTTCTACATACCTCGTGGTCAAACCATTTGCCAAGTACAAAGTCCCGCTCAGAATGTCAACCTATAATATTCACCATACGCCCATTAACGCCTTACTTCAATGTAGAATATTATGTGTTAAGTCGCTAAATTCTACGGAAAATCGGACAGCACCTCCTTTGTTTCTACTTACTTTGCCACCTCTTTCGAGGCCGAATTCAATAACCAAACAGCCCCAATTGGCTCACACAATTTATATAAGGTAGTCCAATACAATGAATAACTAAAATTTCAATCGCTCACCACAATTTATCCATTTGTAAGGTATGTTTACATGTTACAGTCACAACTATCGATTTCCTTTGTTTTTCACATTTCAAATGGCTATCAAAACCTATTATACATAACAATCTAAAACATGGTTCACGTGGCCAATATCAACTTTAACAAGGATTACTATCAATTTCCAAGAGGAGAGGAAATCTCTTACCTTTGGGTTAGCCCACTAAAGCTCTCTTTCTTCAACTTCTATTCCCACAAACTCGGCCCTGTGAGTTTCCCACAAGCTTACCAAAGACTTTGTCTTCTTACCGCCTCCAACAACACCCACTAAGCTAGGTTTTTCTCAAATCTCAAGAGAGGTGGAGAGGGGTTTTTAGGTGTTCAGGTGAAATGACCAAGTCTTTCAAGACTTGGTCTTAAAATAGGCTCTTTCGTGGTCAACAAGACGGGAGGGACACTTGTCACCCTCCCATAGGCCCTTTTCAAAATATCCCCTGCTTTAAGCAATTCGCAGAAAATTTTCCGCCGCGCCGGCTCAGCAGTCAGGCCGCGGCCAAAACCTCCGAGGATTTTCAGACTAGTGGCGCCGCGGCTCGCTGACGGCAAGCGCCGAGACTCTTGATACGAAAATCCTTCCTTCGCGCCACCATGCACTTCTAACGCCCATACCTCTCCGCCCGACGCCCTATCGACGAGCGGTTTGTCGCGCTCGACACTAGACTCATCCAACTTTATACTAGGCTTGCTAAACACCCCATACATCTAAAAAAATTGGGGTACCACACTCCAAATAAGACTTAAAATCCGCCGACACATGATTGCCGACTTATCTTATATTTGAATTTACTGGTGTAACATGTAGCTACTTAAGGATTACGATGTCGATATTCTATACCACCCAGGGAAGGCCAATGTAGTTGCATATGCCCTTAGTCGCAGATCGATGGGTAGTCTGTCAGGTGTGCAGCCAGAGAAGAGGAACATGGTCCGCGAGTTACATCAGCTAGTAAGCCTTGGGGTTCGTTTGGTTGATTCTGATAGTAATGGAGTTCGGGTTCGAGAGGTTGCCTAGTCTTCCATCATCGAGGAGGTAAAGAGGCGACAATATGAGGATCCTATTATAGTACGGTATCGAGATGCAGCACTTCAAGAGGAGAAGAGTCTATTTGAGGTAGCACCTGATGGGGTGCTAAGATTTGAGGCCGGCCAGGTGTTCCCGATGTGACAGACTTCGCCGCAGATTCTCGTGAGGCACATAGTGCTCGTTATTATATTCATCCGAGGTCGACTAAGATGTACCATGACCTCAGATGTGTGTATTGGTGGGATGGCCTGAAGAGGGACATTGCGGAATTCATGGCGCAGTGCCCGAATTGTCAGCAGGTCAAGGTTGAGCACCGTAGTTCGCTGGTCATTGCAGGCTATTGATATTCTGACTTGGAAGTGGGAGGTGGTAAATATGGATTTTATTACAGGGTTACCTCACACTCAGAGGAAGCATGATTCCATTTGGGTGATTGTCGACAGGCTGACGAAATCAGCCCATTTTCTTCCAGTCAGGACGACTTTTTTGGCTAAGGATTATGCTAGATCAGATATCGAGAGATTGTGAGACCGCACGAGTTCGATATCGATTATTTCGCATGCAGGAGCCTGGGCCACGGCTAACTTCGAGGTCTTTCCGTGGGATTAGGGACACGTGAGTCTCGCCGCTTTCATCCTCGCATCGACGGATGTGCCAAGCGCACTATCCGCACACTCGAGGATATGTCGCGCTTGGTTATTGATTTCGTGGCTAGCCGAGGATCATTTACCGTGGAGTTTGCTTATAACAACAGCTACCATTCTAGTATTCAGACGGCGCCTTTACGAGGCCTTATACGAGGAAGTGCAGTCACCGATAGGCTAATTCGAGGTGGGAGAAGTGCGCTTAGTCGGGCCGACTTGATTCAAGAGCAGATAAGGCGCACTTTATCCAGAGCTGTTATTGTCACCGTAGTCGATAAAAGTCGATGCAGATCATCGGGCCGACACTTGGAGTTTGAGGTAGATGATTGGGTTTTCCTGAAGGTGTCACCCATGAAGGGCGTGATGAGATTTGGGAAGAAAGTTAAACTCAACCCAAGGTACATTGGGATCTATCAGATTGTCCGTAGGTAGAAAGGTTGCCGAGTCGATCTGCAGTCCGATCTGGAGGCAGTCAAGCTCTTAGTCTTGGCAAGACTTGGTCATTTAAATTATGGTCAAATTACCATTCTAACCATGTCAAATTCGTCCAAGACCACTAAGGGGGTGACACGTGTCGCCCTCCCGTTCGTCGCAATATTTCGTTTTTCTACAAATTCCAAAATTCTGATAAATTTTTAGTCGTCTCAAATCTTAACATTTTTTAGTTCTTACGTATGTTCTTATAAACATATCCTGGAATCCCGAGGTGTAATAGTTAATATCCATAACTACAATGATAAGTAATCTTTAATTGCTAAAACGACAAGATTTTTACCTTTACAAGCCCTTATAATTTTCCAAGATTCAAAGTCGATCCTTAGCAATTCTTAGCTCATTTCCTTTACGCCCAATCCGCTTATTCAAGCCTTTAGAAGTTCACAACCAACTTCTCTTCCATTTCCAATCCAAAACTAGGAAGACGACTTAGGTTTTCGCCTTGCCACTAACGTGAAAACGTCATTTTTCCGAAATCTTTCTATTGAGATATCCTTAAAATACCCTTAGGGACCTTGGGTTAAATTCTTGTGAATAATTAACCAAAACCACAAAAATTTGTGTGGAAAATGTCAAAGCCGAGAGCAACTCATGCTAGCACAAATGATCTCTAAATTTTTCTAAGTGTCAAGACTTGGTCTTGCACTAGGTAGTATATATAACACAAATGGAAGACTTAGATTATAACAAATGTGTGGTTAGGATGAAGAACACTTGATAATTAGCCAAGTGGACAAGTTGACAAGTCAACAATCTCGCTCAAGACTTATTCATCCACAATGTTCAATGACCATTCTAACCTTGCAATTTTCGTCCAAGGACATGTGGGGGAGGTGCCATGTGTCGCCCTTCATTCGTCCATAAAATTCTGTAACCCTCGTGGGCCCCGCAAAATGTAAAATTCCTCGGGTGGGCCCCACGTGACCAAATCCGTAAAAACTAAATTTTCATAATGTTAATAAGTTCTATATTCTTCAAATAATGCATTTTGAGAATCCAATTCGCATCAACGAACATTTTTCCTTTCTCGACGTTTCTAAGATTTTCCGCCTAAAAACAATTCTTCCTTTCGCATCAAATTTCAAGTCTTGTGTTCCTTACACACCTTCTCTTATACATGTATCGAACTTATGGGGTGTAACAATATGATTACCCCATACTAGTGTAAAGACCATTAGTAAATAACGGGCGTAAGAAAACCTCGAAATGTAGAAAGATACGATCGACGAGAAAGATCAGAAGAAAATACGTAGGGTAAGGGAACCCAGGACAACTTGAAATAACTTATAAAGGAAAGGCGAGTAGACACTAGAACGATAAGAAATCTTGACAAGTCATTGGATTATGCAATACCGTGAATTGAGGTTGAACACCTGACTATAAGTTCTACGAGCTGGGGGAGAATAATAGGATTATTACTTGATGAGATCAAGGAAACCTCTCCCCTAAATTGTGATTGATAGGAAGTCTTAGCCATGAGGCAAGCAAAGGAATCAAATCTAAGTTAGTGACCAAGTTTGGTTGCGACAGAGAAAGGGAAACAGGAACCATAATTGAGATTAAGGATACCCGAATATTTCGCAAGAATGTGAAAGGCTTCCAGTTATTGGAAGATAAGTTGACCACGACTACGGTTCTAACCCCTCCTGAGAGACTAGAGGGTTAGGGTATTATTGTAACATTTTGGGTGTTGGGCTAGGTTGTGTGCCGACGCAGCACGATAAGGTTGGAGCCTATGTTTCCTACGACAGGAAGCATGAAAGAAATTACGCTACTCACGATTTAGAGTCTGCAGCTTAATCGTGATTCAAGATTTGGAGGCATTCCTTATATAGACTTCATGTGGATATTTGTGCAGACCACAAGAGCCTCCAATATATCTTCAAACAGAGGCAACTGAATTTGCGACAGAAACGGTGGTTAGAGTTACTCAAGGATTGTGATATTGATATCCTAAACCACCCGGGGAAAGCCGAGGCGGTTACAGATGCTCCTAGTCGTGGATCTATGGGTAGTCCGCCGATGGACAGCCGACAGACATGACGGGTCCGTAAGATTCATCACCAATGAGCCGAGGGGTTCGATTATTTGTTTCAAGGTTAACGGTTTAGATCGCAGAGGTCGCCGAGTCTTCCGCCGCTGGCGAGGTAAAGAGGCGGCAGATGAGGATCCGCTTATGATACGCAGATCGAGATACGACTCCGAGAAGAGAAGAGCCTGCTTGAGTAGAACCACGGGTGCCGTGATATGAGGATAGATTGTGTGTACCGCTCGCAGACTTGTCGCCAGTGTTTTAGCGAGGCACGCAGCGCTTATCGCTTCAATTGCTCGTGGTCGACTGCCGTGTCGTGACCTCGCATGTATGTATTGGTAAGATGGCTTGGAAAGCGACGAGCAGAGTTGTTTCTAATGTCCAAATAGAAGCAGTCAAGGTTGAACCCCGTAAGCCCAAAGGATATTGCAAAGTATTTAGATCCCGACTTAGATATGATAGGTAATTAATACGGATCTTGTTATAGTGGCATCGCACTCATAGAAGTGCGACCGGGAGTCATAGTAAATAGTCGCGAAACCAGCCGTGTTCTTCCTGTTAGACCACTTACTCACCGAGGATTATGCTAGCTTATATAGCGCGGAGATTGTGATATCATGGTTCCTTCTTTTATGATGTTGCATGATGAGCTCCATTTACCGACTGGAGGTTTTCCGTATGTATTAGGGACACACGTGAGTCTCAACATGGCATTCTACCCCATACCGACGGACGTGCATAGCGACTATCCGTGCACTCGAGGATAGGTAGCGGGCACGTGTTCTTGATTTCAGAGACGGCCGAGGGTTATTTGCCTCGTTGAGTTACATACGATAATGTATACCCTTCCAATATTCGACGGCCTCAGATGAGGCCTCAGATGTAAGAAAGTGTAGATCGGTTGGGTGGTTCGACGTAGGCGAGGTTCAGTTATTTGGGCTTGATTTAACGGGTTGTGGATAAGGCGAAGCTTATCTAGGAAAGATTATTAGTAAGCTCAGAGTCAGTAGAAGCCTTATGCAAATAACCGACGTTGACACATGGGGTTCAAAGCTGACATTTCGTACGAGTATTACATGCGGCCACGGTGGCATTATTGTACGTAGGGGTTGTAAGGAGACTATGTCGTTATCTTTAAGTTTGACTCCCAAGAGAACATTCGGGGACGAATGTTTCTAAGGGGGGAAGAATGTTACACACCGGAATTCCAGGATATGTTTAGAAGAACGTACGTAAGAACTCAAAAGTGTTAAGATTTGAGACTAGTAAAAATTTATCGAAATTATGGAAATGTCGAAAAATGAAATATTACGACGAACGGGAGGGCGACACATGTCACCCCCCCCCCTTAGTGGTCTTGGACGAAATGGGCATGGATAGAATGGTCATTTGACCAATTTTTTAAGATCATCAAGTCTTGCAAGACTTAGGCTTGATATTGTTGACTTAGTCAAGGCCACTTGGGCTTGATCCTTGTGAAATGCATCCAAGCCACCCATTTGTTTTAATCTTGACCCTTCCTAGTGTTATTTAAGTATACTAGTAGCAAGACTTTGTCATTCTACACTTAGAGAAAAATTTGAAATCTTGTTCTTGCTCTTTAAGGAGCTCACGGCAATAAGGCCTTTTGGAGGAGGAAATTTTGCAATTGTTGTTCAAAATTCACAATACTTCAACCCAAGGTTCCTAAGGGTATTGTAAGGATATCTCAATAGAAAGATCCCGGAAAAATTACGTTTTCACGTTAGTCGCAAGGCGAAAACCTAAGGAGTTTTTCCACTTTGAAGTTGGAACTTGAAGATGAGTTCTTCATAAGCTTCTAAGGGTTGCTTGGAGTGGATTGGAATGTTGAAAAGAGGAGCTAGAGTTTCTAAGGATCGACTTGTATCTTGGATTATATTTGGGCTATGAGGTAATAATCTTCGCCTTACTATCAGAATTAAAGATTCCATGTTATGATAAGTTAGAAATGAGCACGTGATATATGTTATGAATATTGATGTTGTTATGGGAGTTTAGAAGCTCAAACCGAAATGACATGTTGAGCCATTTGAAATTGAAATACAATTTGGTCGTTAATTAGAATTGTCGACGTTACCTACTCAAGAGTGTAGTAGTTATAATCGATCGCGCTTGATATCATGTTATACTAAACAACTCGATTGAAAAGGAATTGGAAAGAAGACTTTGTGTCATATACCTCATCATTAAACGACACAAGATGTCGATTAGTTTGATATCAATCATGGAATTTTACACGCCTTGTAGGCGTGTAATCCACTTTGTATTGCTGAATTGTCGAGCCTTAAATGTGGCGCTTGGTTATTGAATTCGCCTTGAAAAAGGTGGAAAAGTATGTAGAAACAAAGGAAGTGTTGTCCGATTTTCCGAGAATTTAGTGACTTTGCACTTAGAATATTCTACGCTGAAACTAGAAGTTAATAAACGACATGGTCATTATAGTTGACATACTACGATGGCATATCGACTTAGCAAGTGGATTGAACCAAGAGGTATGTGGAACTTTCTTATCTCTCGAGCATGAATAGTTTTAAATGTATAGTACGGTAGACGACGCATTGTGATTTTTGACAATCTAATCCGCTTGATATCCTTGGCTTATTTTAAGAATTTCCAAGTTGGTTGAGTTGTGACTTAACTCACTTCTTAAAGAATATTAAGGATATCTTAGTTCCTAAAAGTTAAGAGACTTAAAGTATTTGATACTTGGTTTTGAAAGTATAAGTCTCTTGGATATAAAGAAGAAGGTATTTGTCTAAAGTATAAAGCTAGTATAACGCTTTACGGGAAGTTGGTTATAATAGCTTTATGGAAAGTTAAAAGAGTGGTTTACTCTAAGTAATGTAAGTATGATAAATGACTTGAAATAATGAAAGGCAAATTGATTTTAAAGCATCAATTGCTTACTGCTTTAAAAGAAAGAAGTCATTTGATTTGAAGCCTATAAATGTATTTCTAAAAGGTATTATGACTTGTCTTGAAAAGTAGATATGACTGATACTACGCTATTAGTATCTTGGAAGTTTTATATGAAAAAGAGTCATTTAAAAATAGAAGTACGTAGTACTTGGGTTAAATTCTGATTTTATAATGACATGTTAGCGCCTTAAGTAAACTAAAATGATAGTGTATATGAATAAGGCTATTAAGAAGTTAGAGGATTTCTTAACTTGCTTATGTTATGTATGATGTTCTATGTTACGCATGATGATGTTCTGCAGAGTGCTTATGTTATGTATGATGTTTCCAGAGTGCTTATGTTATGTATGATAGCGGTTGTGCTAGTTTATGTTATTCTTACGGGTAAAGCCCCGGTTACTACTAATTCCATGGATTTGCTACCCATGATACGAAAGCGGCGCCAGTATTCATCATGGCCCATCTGCCTGCCGGTGAAATAGTCCTACGACAGAATACCTCATGGGTCCACACGACCCATGCGCGATACTTTATGCGGCGGTTACCTCATTGGGTCCACAGGACCTACGCGTGAAATAGTCCTGCGAGTAGGATCGCTTAATGACATACGGCGCGTGGCCTACTTTGATCATGAGACTCTATTTTTACGCAAAGAAAGTATACTCTTGTTTACTCTCATTGTTAGTAAGGCACATTGTATTGTTATTTGAGTTATCATACATGTCTCCAGCTTTATTTTAGACTTATGATTTTACTACAAGATTTCTGGGCCACATATTTGGTACACGCAGATCGACTTCCTTCGGGGTTGATTCATGCCGCAGTAGAGTATACAAAGTTGCCGATCCTCACTCTTAGATCACTGCTCACCGTTGGGAAACTCCATTACTCCGAGGCTTACCCTCGTTCGCATCCCCGGTATGGCTGTTGTCAGATATTCGTGGTACGGCGGGCCCCGCCCCGCCACGCTTGTTATTCTTGAGGTCCGTAGTCACATCAGGATCGGGTTTTTAAGAACGTAAATGTACCGCTTTATTTTATTCGTTCATGATATATTTACTAAGGTGGCCTTATCGCCAACCCGCTGATATTTATCGCTTAAGTATTTATGAGTTTTATATGTTCCGCTGCTATTCTATGATGTATACCTGTAAGGGGTGCCCAGGTAGGGCACTAGTCGCGGGCCCGTGGTTGGGTCGTGACAAGTGACCCAGGAAGGATTATATGGATTGCGTATCCAGGTTGGTAGTAATTATTATATTGTTGGTATTATGACATATAGCTATACGGATTTGTGTATGAGGGTCAGACGCGTGTTGCCTAGAATAATTTTATATTTCTAAGAGTTGGTAAGGACTAATTACATACCGAGAAGGTATGAAAATGCTTTAATGAATTCTCATCAAGGTTTTACGTGCTAATTTGAGATAATTAGGAGATGATGAGCTGTCTTAGAAAGTAATGAACCTTAAGAAGTCATGTTAATGGACTTAATGGTAGACTATATTAGTAAAGTAAGCTACGTGGTACGCTAAGAGGATTGATCACGAGATCCAGATGAGTAAGTAATGGTTGTTGTGATCAAGACAACACGATTATGGTATTACGAGAAGTTATTGTACCCGCTACGGACCGATAAGGTAGGCTTGGAGCATGGGAATTGCGAGCCTAAGAATATTGATAACCGCCGAGACCTTTGGTATATAAGGCCTTCTCGGGAAATAAGATTTAATTCAGACTATGGGTAAGAGTTAAGTAAGATGGTGGGTCAGGTTGAGGACCTATTACGTCACCCCGCATCCGTAAAATGAAGCCGGATCGCTTAGTAGTAGTCCCGCCACGCGATGTGGTCACGGTGCAATGCCCAAGTCTAGTTAATTGTTTTACGGGTTTGTGGACACGTTCCACCGGAATCAGGTCGTGAGAGCCGGGAATGGCCTTATATTGTTCGATTTAGTAACTCCAAAGATCGGAGGACGTAATCGTGATGAGGTTACGTGACGATACTAGAATAAGTTTGGAAGTACGGAAAGAGTATGACCGGTAAGAAAGAGAGCAGCCAAGTGTAGAGGAAGGATCTTTCGAGGTAGCTACACCAGTGAGTGAGTGAGTGGTAGCTGAGCGGGTATTTATGTCACGACCCGAACAAGGTTTACATGTCGATCCTGAGCAAGGTTTAGCTCCTACTCCGTGCGCTCCAACCCGCTCCAAACAACCCTTAGAAGTTCTACGCAACTTCTACTTAACACTTCAACCGACTATGAAGGTTTTCCTTAGTGGTTTCGCTAGGATCGAGGAAAGTATAATAGTATTTTCTGGCTTTTGTATAAGTGTAACCTCGGGAATACTATAAGGTATTTGGGCCAAGGTATTCGGGCATTATAACAATACTTGGAGAGTATTTCATACCACAAAAGGGGGTATTTATACGAGACAACTAGGCAGGGGTACCCTACTGCTAGACACCACAAAGGGGAGTGGAGGCTCTCGCCAAGGGCTCTCAAAGTGGAGTGTGGTGGACTAAAGCTCTACCAAGAGTGAGGGAGGAATTTAACACTTAGAACAATTTTGGACGAAGAAGTTCATCAACATAGAGTGGTATTTATAGGTCAAGCAACGGCCAACCAACGGCCAAGATTAATCCATGTGTTAGGCAAGTGTAAGGCCAAGATCAAGCCAAGTACACCTTATCCATCTACCACCAAAATATCCTACCAACTACTTGACAAAACAAGCCACAATTCTCGTCCACTTTGCCACCCAACCTCTTTCCAATGCAGGGTGACATGTCACCCTCCCGCTGGTCCAAAATGTTTCATCTCTAAAAATCCGCAAAAATTATAAATGACATAGCCGGAATTTTCCTTCGCAAGTTTAGTAAAACGCTTTTAAAAACGATTCTTTTCGGCACTTGTGCCCAAATTTTCGAACCTAGCCAAACCTTAAGGCTTAAATTTATATACGTACGCCCTCACGTACATACTCTGGAAATACGGGGTATAACAATTTAAGATTTTACCGGTGATGATACAGTCGTCAGACCCTAGCAGACCTAGTAGAGCTAAATACAACAGACTTT
This sequence comes from Przewalskia tangutica, assembly GCA_029844215.1. Taxonomy (NCBI): domain Eukaryota; kingdom Viridiplantae; phylum Streptophyta; class Magnoliopsida; order Solanales; family Solanaceae; genus Przewalskia; species Przewalskia tangutica. Next base: position 38,695,420 of record CM056725.1, on the reverse strand, counting down.
AAGGTCATTATTAGTATGGACTAGTTGGCTTCGTGTATTCCAAGGTTGACTGTAGAGAGAGGTTGGTTCGATTCCAGTTTCCCGTTGAGCCGGTTATCGATGGGGGAAGAAATGGAAGTGTTAGTAATATGTAAGTTATTCCTTCCTTCTTTGGCATGAAGTTGTGGAGTCTATGTGACTTGTTTTATTGAAATAATTGATTTGAATTTGAACATTAAGAGACGAAGATAAGAACATATGATTATTGAAGGATTTTATGTTAAGTGCCCTTGGAGGTACTTGGAGTTGGTTTAGTGTGGCGGTCATGGCCACGACTTTCCGAATAATCTCTAGAGAATGCTCAAAGCAAGAATAAGATAAGTACGAGTGCTGCCGGCGGAAAATAGAAGACATCGTTGGTAGGTTTTGAAAATCTGTACGATTATAAGGTGGCGCTTGATGATCAAGATTAGGAAAGGGAGAAGCTCTCTCCCCCAGGTAAAAGGGTGGTTTTACGTATTATGGGGTTATGTGTACCCATGTTATTAGGCGATGGATATGGGATTGGTAAGATCTTCAGTGTCGTCATGCCATAGGTTACAATTTTTGATAACCGTGGGAAAAGTATTGTGTTGAGGCAATTGAGGATTATGCGAGATTATATATCAGGAAGATTATGAGACTACACGAAGTTCCTACATTTATTTATGACAGACAGATGAGCCCAGTTTACGGCTAGCTTCTGGAGGTTTTCCAGAAGGGGTTAGGGACACAGGTGAGTCTCAGTGTTGCATTTCACCTCGCATCGACTGATACGCAGGCATATTATCCGCACTGAGGATAGGTCATGCCCGTGTTATTGATTTCGTGAGTAATCGAGGATCTTTTGCCTCTCGCTGAGTCACAGATAATACCCGCTATAATTCCAGATTCGCATGACCTCGTATAAGGCGCTGTATGAAAGAAAGTGTAGATCGCTTAGTTGGTTCGACGAGGCGAGTTCGTATAATTAGCCTGCACTGATTCAATGGTGTGGATAAGGCGAATCTTATCCAGGAAAGATTACTAGTAAGCTCAGAGTCAGCAGAAGCTTTATGCAGATAACCGACGTCGACACTTGGAGTTCAGGTTGACGTTTTAGTATAAGTATTGTTATGTGGCCATGTGTGGCACGAGATTATGTTGAGCATGGTTAAAAGAGACTATGTCGCTATCTAATTTGATTGGACTCCGAAAGAATCTTCGGGGACGAATGTTCCTAAGGGGGGAAGAATGTTACACCCCGTAGTTTCAGGACATGTATACGAGAATAGACGTGAGAGCACAAGACTTATAAATTTGAACGAAGGAAAGATTTGTTTTTCTTAAGGAAAAGTTTTCCGAACCTCGGGAAGGAAATGTTCGTTAATGAGAATTGAGTTCCCGAATTTGATATTTGAGACTTATAGAATTTATCGGGATTATGGAATTTTATTTTCAGAGTTGGATACGTAGGGCCCACCCAAGATATTTTACGTTTTTGTGGGGCCCACGAGGTTTCCGATATTTTGACCAATTATGGAAATTTCGAGAAACGAAATATTATGGACGAATGGGAGGGTGACACGTGTCACCCCCCCACACTTGGGCTTGGACGAAATGGGCCAAGTCTTGAAAGCTAAAGCTTGACATAATTGACTAAGTCAATGAGCCCACTTGGTAGATATTTAAATGAATTCATCCAAGCCACACAAATGTTTTAATCTAGACCCTCCATTGTTTTATATATTCATCCATATTGCAAGACTAGTTCTAAGACTTAGAGAAAAATTAGAAAAACTTGATAGTGAACTAGGGAGCTCTCGGCCAAGCTCTTATGGAAGAAGAATTTATTTTCGTTTGTGGTTCATAATTCACAATACTTCAACCCAAGGTTCTTAAGGGCATTGCAAGGATATCTCAATAGAATGATCCCGAAAAAACTATGCTTTTACGTTAGTCGCAAGATGAAAACCTAAGGTGTTCTTCAACTTTGAAGTTGGAAATTGAAGAGAAGTTGGTTATGAATTTCTAAGGGTTGTTTGGAGTGGATTGGAATGTAAGAAGAGGAGCTAAAAGTTGCTAAGAATCGACTTTGACTCTTGGATATTATTAGGGCTTATTGAGGTAAAATCTTCATCTTCCTAATGTGATTAAAGATTACATGTTATAGTAGTTGATATGAGCATGTGATATATATAGATTGAAGTTTGAAAAGATTTGGATCATGTCGACATGTTAAAAACCGAAAATGGGCAAGTTAGCCATAAATGTTGTAATCAATTTGGTCGATAGTTACGATCGTCGCATGTTAAGAAAGAAAGGATTTATAGTTGTTATAATTGTTATAGGGTATATAACATATTAGAATAACAACTTGGATTGAAAGGAAATTGATATCATTGTGGCATTTCTTGTAGCCGAGAGTGGCTTTGGATTGTGAACAATTTTATATTGATTGTGGGGCAGAATTTTACACGTCCGACTAGGCGTGTAATCCCCTTGGAATTTCTGAATTGTTTAGCCTTAAATGTGGCATTTGGTTATTGATTTTCGGGCCTTGAAAAAGGTGGAAAAGTACGTAGAAACAAAGGAAGTGCTTCCCGATTTTCCGTAGAATAAGAGTCCATATACTTAGAAATATTCTACGTTGAAAGCTAGAAGTTGATAGGCGTATTGTGGTCTTTATAGGTTGACATTCTACGTGCGGCGTATTCAACTTGGCAAGTGATTGAGCCGAAGAGGTATGTAGAACTTTTCCCTATCTCTTGAGCATGAGTTTTATAAATGTAGAGTACGGTAGACGTATATAAATTAAGAGAACTCGGTTCCATTTTAGTATCCTTGCCTTGATTTTTTTTTTTCCGGTAAATGCAAATTTTATTACTAATAACAAAAGGTAAGTGGCTACAATCAGTTGTTGAGGTATCTCAAGCCTCAACGTAAAGTAAACAAGAAGAGAGGGAGGGGAGGAGTGGTCACTCAAATGGTGCCATTACAAGAAGGGATAAAACCATAGAGAACTCTATAAGCTGTAGTTTTGATTCTTGCAATGACCTCTTCCGCCGGATAGCTTGTGCCTTCAAAGAGCAATGTGTTTCTTGCCCTCCAAATCTCATAGACCACAATGCAAAAAGTAAGCAAAATAGCTTGCTCGATGTCATTCCGCAAGTGATCTTTCTTAATCCACTTAAGGAGCTTTCAACAGCTTGTCATCTCTCTTCTAATACCTAACCAATCTTTACGCTCCTCCAAATCATGTGTGTGTAGGGGCATGTAAAGAAGAGGTGCTCCTTGTTTCATTTGCTTGCTTGCGTAACCCGCATGATTTATCCTCCAAGTCGAGATATGATAGTATCTTTTGTAGCTAACCGTCGCAATTTAGCCACACAAGAAAAGTGAATTTGGGAGGAATGAAGCCTTTCCAAATTTGTGACATCCAAGGCTTTTTAGCTTATGAGTGCGCAAGATATTATACACGAGGCTTGAATCAAATATACCGCTGGCACAACACTTTGTAAAGTCGCCAATAGCATCACCATGGCTACCAAAGATAGAAACAAATTTGTCGCAATCCCACAAATCTTTCTCAATAAGGGGAGTCCCTAGGACGCACTCATAGTCCCAAATTGTAATACCTCTCAAATAGTGGCCATCGATCCATCGGACCCATAGAGAGTCAAAGATCCGTGTGAGTTTGCCAAATAGTCCCGATAGCAAGGCATGATTCCATTCCTCGATGTTCATTGCACCCAAGCCACCTTCGCTGAGGCAAGCAAATGATATCCCAAGCAACTCTTGGTGGTTTCTCCCCATAAGAACTGAATACAAGAAGACCGCATCTTGTTGATAATAGCGGCCGATAGGAAGTGCCTGAACCAAAACTCTCAACCCTCGACAACCGACTGATTAGTTCCAGCTTACCCGCATAAGAAAGGGTGTGATGCCCCCATTTCTGGATGTAATTCGAAATTGCACTAGTTAATGGAGCAAATTGATCCACCGAGACTGAAATTGGGGACAAAGGGATCCCCAAGTATCATACCGGAAAGCTACCAATGGTGAATCCCACTCTGGACAATATCATGTCACGAACTGTAGTATGCATTCCCGCTAAGTAGACAGAGGATTTGGACGGGTTAAGAGTTAGCCCTGAGGCAGCCTCCAACTCTTCCAGACAATTCATAAGAATCCCAACTGAAGATATATCTCCTCTGGCAAAAAGCATGAGGTCATCCGCAAATGCAAGATGAGTAATACCAAATTTCTTGCACTTTGGAAAATATGAGAAAGCTCTTGCCTCAGCCTTCCTTTTAAGCAGCCTTGAGAGGTATTCCATGCACTAGATAAAGAGACTAGGGGACATAGGATCACCTTGTCTTAGACCGCGCTTTCCTTTGAAGTATCCATGCAGCTCACCGTTGATAGAAAGGGAGAAGGAGGTTGAGCTAACACATTCCATGATCCAATTTGTAAATATGGCTGGAAATTTTAGACTTCTTAGTACCAATTCGAGGAAACTCCAAGAGATCAGACGTAATGCTTTACGAAGGTCCACCATAAGCATACATCTTGGTGAGACTGCTCTATTAAATCCTCTCACAAGCTCCTCGTGCACATATACGCTGTCCATCATGTTTCTTCCTTTCACAAAAGCCCTCGGGATTTGTCAACGAGAGAAGGAAGGATCAATGCCATTCGTTAGCTAGAATATTTGTGATGATCTTATAGATCACATTAGTCAATCCGACGGGCCTCAAATCATTTACCTTAGATCATGATCAGCCTTTGGTAGAAGGGTAATGATGGTATGATTCACCGCTTCAAAAGAACTCCAAAGAGAGAAGAACTCGACACTTCTTACAACATCACGACTCACATATCTCCATCTATTTTGAAGAAGGCACTAATAACCATCCTGGCCCAGTGCTTTGTCATTCCCTATATCGAGAGAGCTTCCCAAATCTCCTTTGGGGTGATGAAATGCAAAAGTCAGAATCTCTCCTCTTCACTTAGCTTTGGGCCATAGTTGAACACATCCGATCAAAGTTGGTAGTGGATCTAAAGACCTAATAGATCTTTGTAAAATTCAACAAGCAACTTCTTAACTTCTTCCTGGGACGTAGTGATAGTACCATTGGCTTTAACAAGAAAGTTAATTGAGTTCCCGACATTACTCCTCTCGATCAAGCTATGAAAATATTTGGAGCATCTATCACTTCCAATCAAGTGTTTCGCTTGACTTCCGCCTTTACGAAGTGTCTTTCCGCCCAAAGAAGGTGTTTGCTCTAGCTCTGAGGACTTAACCTTGGCTTTTAGCTCCTCATCAAAGGGATTTTCCATGTGTGCATTGATAGCATCCTTGAACTCAATGTTTGCCCCTTTGCTCTTTGTTCAATACCCCAAAGTCACTCTTGTTCAATGCCCTTAATGGTTGCTTTAGGCTTTCAATTTTGAGGCAAAGACGAATCGAGCAGCTCCCAATATGTCTTGTCTCCAACATGAAGTCATTATGTCCTCAAGGTGAGAAAGCCACATATTCATGAACTTGAAAGGACGCTTACCAACATTATAGATGCAATAACCGTGGCTATCACAGACAAATGGTCCGAGACAGTTCCATAGGCATGAAATTGGCCGCATTCTAGGTCAAATCACTCCAATTTTGATTCATCAATACTTATCAAGCTTAGACCAAATCGAACCATTTGTCCAAGTGTAGAAGGAACCTAAGAAGGAGCGCCTTTCAGTCCATGAGAAATCTCGAATCGCCAAGATCCCTAAGTGCATAAGGAGTGAGATGAGGACCCCCACCTTATCATTAGGGTTGCAGTAAGTGTTGAAATCTTCCATAATCATCCAAGGCTTAGCGACGGTAATTCCTAAGCGAGTAAGGTGATGCCAAAGCATCCTTCTATCCGAGATGCTATAAACCGGTACACAAATATAGCAAGGAAGGACACTTGTGTTATATTGCAACTTGCTCGACATGGATATGCCGAGAGTCCATACCAAGCACTTCGCAACAAACCCTAGTTGATCCCAAAGTAATAGCATTCTTCCGCCTCCAATGAATTCCAAATTTGAGCAAACTTCCAAGCTTTGAATCTTGAGTAGAGAAAGACTGCCCTGGCCGAGATAGTTTAGTTTCCAAAAGACAAATCATAGCCGCACATGCTGTTTTGTGATACTACACACTAAAGCTTGAGTGGCTGCTCTATCCCTTTGTCCGCAAAGACCACTGACATTCCAACAAAGTATTTTCATTAGGAAACAAACGAGGTTTTGTTAGCACTCCGCGCTTAGCCGCTTCTCTTTCCCAATCGCTTGCCCATTCTTTTTGACAAAACTTCTTGCCATCCATCATCTCTCATCGAATCCATAACTTGTGTTCCAGCCAAGCTATGTTCCCGCTCAAAGTTAATGTTACATGACACAAGTTGAGCCTTTTTCCTTAGCACCCTTGTATGTATCTCCATCCAACGGCGTGGCGGTTCATAAGCATCTCGTAATCGTAATGTTTTGACTCACAACTCATCCTAACATGTTGTGCACTGCCATGGTGAGAAATAGGCAGTGAGGACTTTGCTAGAGAATCCCGCAAGCAAGATGGGCCAGAGTGTCCCAAAACCGGAGGACCGCAGACGTGATGCTTCTCCCAAACTTCCGAACCGTGAGGTGTCAGGTGTTCGCTTTCTTCAATGTCCATCAAGTTATCAGCATCTACGGATGTTGAGAAGTTGGTGGATGAGGGGAGGAGGGTTGGTTCCACCTGCACTTATTGACTTTCAAACAAGTAGAATCTTCCTTATCGCGGCGGTACCACAATATTGCGCTTTTGAGCTTCTTCATTGTTGACATCATCCTCGCCTTTCTACACTTTAAATGGTTGTGTCCAAAAGCCGCACAATGATAGCAAAAGTCCGGTAATTTCATAGTTTACCCTTTGAGTATACCTTCGTTATCGGGAGTTTGACGACAAAATCCATTATCGCTCCTCGCTAACATCCACTTCCACTGTAACTCGTGATAGTTCATTTTAGACCTTTCCTTAGTATATCGTCTGTAAAGAGGTTTTCCTACACGTGAAGCAATCTTACTAAGGCCCTGCACTCCAAATAGAAAGGGGAATGTCCGGAAAGTGACCCAAATAGGAATGTCCATGAATAGATCATCCGTTATTAGAACTCCTTTATTGATAGCTCGAGCATCATGGTTTTCCCGCAGACCATATAAGGGCCTCCGTGAAGTACATTAGTGCGCCCTCTTCCGTCATGAATTTGAACACCGCCCACCTTTGCCATATGGTATAATACGACATTTAACTCCCCATCCTTTCACAATGGTATTCACGCTTCTCTTCCCGAAAGGACCAAGCAACCTATTAGGCAATAGCCCCATGTTTCTATGAAAGAGACTTCATCCTCGCTTCTATATCTACTTCCTCCCTTGTTTTTCAATAAATTGTAACTTCATGCCTTTGCCTCATCCTAGTTCCCGCAAAGACTCAAAGATAAGTCTTTTTGGGAGGGAAGGTACATTTGCCATGGCTTGGGGAATATTGTTATGAGTTTTAGCCGCAGAGGAATATGACGTGGTTTAGAAGATGACAGCGTGTAAATCATCGGGGGTATTTCGAGGTATAGGCAGAGGGGATGGGTAGAAGGTGTTATACCTCGTATTTGTGGTATGTACGAAAGGAATACGCATAAAAAGTTTTGGTCTTAAAGTTAGGCCTCGACGATTTTTAGGCACAACTCACAAAGCTTAACGGTTTTCCGACTAAACGCTTCCACAAATTTTCATAGGATAAATTCGCTATGTCATTTCTTATTTTTATGGATTTTTCCGAGAGACGAACACTTTGGACCAATGAGAGGGCGACACTTTCCACCCTCTCATTGGTGGACTTGTCACGCAATAGCCGATTGGATGCCAAGCCTTGTCATAAAGTTGGCTAGATATTTTGTGTGCAAGTGGCCAAGGACACTTGCCTAAATCCTCACCCTACACTTGCCTTGCACTTGGCATAATCTTGGCCATTGGTTGGCCATGTCTTGACCTATAAATACCCCTTGTTGAAGAGTTATTTCATCCTAAATCGAGCAATCTACCTAAGTCTCAAATCCCTCCCTCTCCTCTTGTTGTTTCGCCCAAACACACCCTCCCTCGAGAAGCTCGCCGAGGCTACCCCACCCCTAGCCTAGCCGAAACCAACCCCTCCCTTGGTAGAAAAGTTGCCTTCTTGTATTGTTATAATGCCCAAAATACCCTAGCCCAAATACCTTAGCACTTAGTAAGTTGTGAAGAACTTCTAAGGTTTCTCGAGCATACAACTTAGAGCAAAACCTTGCTCAGCGCGACTTTTCTAGGATATTATCGGGCTTACCGAGGTAACTAATCCTAACCCTCTTTGAATTAAAGAATACTTATCGTTGTAGAATAAGAATAGTATAAATACTTAGAAGTATATCACGTAATAGAATCGAAGTTGTTAATCACTTAGAAGCGGTTTAAAAGAAGAATAATCAAATCAGATTTACATAGACTGCTTTCACAAAGAGACTTATATAACTCACCGTAGGGTTGTGCGCCCGACTTTCCGTAGAATCGAGGACCCTCTGCTTAGAATGACCTACGTAATAGTCTAGACCTTGATAGATATCCGTGACTATTATAGTCGATTCTCTCGCGACATACCGACTCGCAGTGTGGATTTCGCCGGTATGTATGTGATTCTTCCTAAAGCATGATATTTTACAATATGTATATAGTACGGTAGACGCATACGTGTTAATCGAATAATACTTACTAAGAATGCCTCACGCTTAAGCTCGACAATACTTACTAAGAATGCCTCACGCTTAAGCCTAAATAATAAAGAATCAAAACATTTCAAAAGGACTACCAACCATTTATTAATGTAAGAGAACTAATTGGTTTTTAAATAAGCTTAAGAGTTATACTAGCTTTACGGGAAGTAAGTATAACCACTTAAGATTGATAAAAGAAACAAGTTTGCCTACGTGTTTATAATGCACTTTATATTGTGAATAAGAAGACGGTTTGATAGGTAGACACGATATGATGCTACGTGTGTTAGTATCTTGTAACGCTGGTATAGGTAGCATCCTTGTTGTGCTTGTGTTACTTAAAGGTAAGTTGTTATGCTAGTATACTATCACTCACCTCGAGACGATACCGGGTTGTCGCGCCGACGCGGGTAGACTCAGCGGTCCGGGACCATGATTCGAGAATACCTCACGCGGTCCAGGGGGCCTACGCGAGCTACGAGAGTTCCGTGTTAGTATGCGGGTTATACCTCACGCGTCCGGTGGCTACGCGACAATGAGTCCAGTGATTTACGCCGAGGAGTAGCTACCCTCGACGCGGGTTATACCTCACGCGCCCACGCGAGTGGCCTATGCGACCGAGTTCAGGATTAGGCTTGCATCGACGATGGGGCGAGTGGCCCTGCTTCGATCATTCGCAGCCTTCAGACAAGACTCATTACGCTACCTATTGTTGCTCTTGTTTGTGATGCGGCACTACGTGCGCTTTCTCGTTGTTTCATACATACTTGTAAACCGGTTTTAAAAATGATATGTTTCATTTAAGTACTTTACGCCGCATACTTAGTACTGTAATCGACTCTCCTTCGGGGCCGCTCATGCCGCAGGTAAGGGCAAAGGTGTGCTAGATCCGCATCCTCAGGATCTCTACGCTGCGCCGTGAGCTCCATCTCTTCCGAGGCTCTACTTTTGCATGATCTCCTGTCAGAGTTAGTTTTGTATGTCAGGTATGGCGGCCCCGTCCCGCCATAGTTGTATATGTCCCCAGAGGTCCGTAGTCATGTTGTACAGTTGTCGATGAATCGCTAAAACATGATTATATATATACGCCGAAAGGCCACGCTTTCTCACAAAATGTGGTCTTGTTTTATAAATCGCTTCATGTCTTGCTTTATGTTTCCGCCGACACTCGATGTATGACTACTGGGTGCCCTGCAGGCACCACCACGCCCCGAACGGGTCGTGACAAAAGTGGTATCGTGAGCGCTAATCTCTGAAAGTGTCTACTGCATCGTATCTAGTAGTTCGACATCGCTGTCAGGCACCACACCAATAATCGTGAGGCTATAGGATATTTAGGATTGGTTTCATTCTTCTCATTCCGAGATCGTGCTTTAGAGTCGTGTTATAGGTCGACCTCTAACGTATTCCTTTCCTCGTAATGCTTATGCCTCCACGCAAGGCAACCCGCCCGTATGGCAAGGCAATGAGGAGTCGCCAGCAGACACCCAGAGTCACGAGGCTCGTGCCCGCCTATACCGCAGACGGCGAGTTCTATGACGCCGCCAAATTTCAAAGACAGACCACGCACCCACACCTCCCGCCCCACACCGGGCGAGGAGTTGGGTACAAGGAGACGGCCCACCTTTGGCTAAAGTCAGGCCCGACACGGCGAGAGGCCGACGCGCGCAGCCCAGCCCCACCCGGGCCGCATCTGTTCACCCGAGGCGCAGAGCCTGAGGCTACGAGACTTCGAGTCAGAGCTCACGGAGTTTTACGGGTCGAGGCCGAGGATGATCCGCAGGAGTTCATCCGCCGATTCGTGAGGATTTTGAGAGTGATCGTATGCCGAGACCGAGTCCGTGATCTTTGGTTCACATAGGCCGCGCGACACCGCAATGATTGGTTTGATTCACGGAGTTATCCCGGGAGAGCACGCGCCCCGCCTACTGGGATGAGTTCTCGCAGGCTTTCTCACTCACTTCGCCTCCACAGACGGCGAGGGCGCTGGCCGATAGATTTTTACCATCGAGGCAGAGGACGACCGCCGTGAGTACAATGTCGAGTTTGATTCATCGCTCGATATGTCCCAAAGATTGCAGCAGATACGAGGATAGGTGCACCGCTATGTCACCGGCTAGACGACTATACGGCCGAGTCACGCGGGGTTTTCCACCGTATGGACATTACCCGCACGCAGCTCACGCCTGATGCGGCGAGCGCAGAGGTCGACGAGCCGACCGACAAAGCAGCAGGTTAAGGCCGTGACGAGGGTCTTCTCGTGGTTATCGTGGCGGCGGCCTCGCAGCTAGCCTAGATTCGCACCACGCCAAAGACAGAGCACTCCCGCACCGCCCTCAAAGACGCCTACGCTGAGGGCGTACTGGCCCTGTGGCTTCGACGCCCAGGTAGCAGAGGGTATCGCCGCCGACCACCCCGCCAAGTGGCCGATGCGCAGAGATCCCATTACGGAAGTGTGGTACTACTTTTGGGTCTTGTTACGGGGCCAGCAGGTCACTTTGCAGGACCGTCCGACCGGGTACACGTGGAAGCGGCTCACCTTCGTGTTCATGCCGCTCATCATCTCCTACAGCTACCCGCCCCGAGGCGTGGTGCTCACGGGTCGCCAGGTCGCGGCAGCAGGTCGTGGCTCGTGTCTCAGCCTAGCGGTCCTCGTAACCGCATTTATGCTTTGTCCACCGACAGATCGTGAGGCCTCACCGATGTCGCCACGTACCTTATCGGGCCGGGTTTGATATTTATGCCTCGATAGATCCGGTTCTACTGGCCCCATATATCTCCCTTGTTGCTAGTAGGATGTGGATAGAGCCCGAGTCCATAGACTGCTCGAGGTAGCTACGCCACTGGGATCTCGGTAGCTCTACGTATATGTGGCTTGCCTCGTGACCATTTACACCGCCGACCAGCCGACTTGATAGAGTCGAGATGATCGACTTTGACGTGATTACGGGACGGATTGGCTAGCCTCTTGCTATGCCAATGTAGACCGCAGGAGAGAGTAGTACGGTTCCAGCTCGGCGAGCCATTGTTGAGCGAGGAGCACCAGACGCCGGTGGTAGGTTTATTTCCTACCTCAAGGCTAGGAAGACGGTGCGGCGGGGTATATCTACCATCTAGTTCGTGTTTGATACCGAGGTCGCGTACCAGATTTTCCGGGCCCAGTGAGTCGCCGAGTTCCCGACGCGTTTCCATTTACCTTCCTGCATCCTCCCGAGAGAGATCGAGTTTTGTATTGACGCAGCAGATACTGCCTATTTCCATTCCGCCATACGTAACGGCACCCGCCGAGCCGAGAGAGTCAAGGATCACTTAGGGATTTGCTAGAGAAGCGGCTTCATTAGGCCTAGTGTTTCTCCCCGGGAGCGCCAGATTGTTCGCGAAGAATGACGGACGCCGCGCATGTGTCGATTACGACATGTGCACGAACAAGGTGACCATTAAGAACAGATACCCTTCCTAGGATTGATGATTTGTTCGACTGGCCAGGTGCGTAGATGTTTTCCAAGATTGACCGCGATCGCTATCATCAAAGTAGTCGAGAGGCGGATGTCCCTAGATCGCATTCCGACCAGACGCATTACGAGTTCGTGGTCATGTCTTTGGTTGACCAATGCTCCGCAGATTCATGGATTTGATGAACCGAGTGTTCAAACCATTTTTGGACACGCTTGTGATAGTGTTCATCGATGATATCTTGGTTTATTCTCGCCAGAGCAGAGCACGCGAGCATTTGGCGATCAGGCCGACGCTTCTCCAGACTGCCAGCTTGTACGCCAAGTTTTCCAAACGTGAGTTTTGCTGACTTCGCATGGCGCTGGGCATATTGTCGGGCCGATGGCATTCGAGTTGATACGCCAAGATCGAGGCAACAGACTTGGCCTAGACCTACTACTCCGGCTGCAGGTTCGCAGCTCGGGCCTCGCAGGTATTATCGCGTTCGTGGAGAAGTTTGCTTTATCTTCGCACCATTGACTAGGTCGACTCGTAAGGCGCCAAGTTTCGTGGATCGATGTCAGGAGCGTGGTTTCCAGCTGCCGAAGAGAGATCGACGACCGCCTCGCTCTTACTCTTCCGCAGGTCCAGATGGTTATGTCGTATTGTGACGCCGTGCATCGGGTTGACGTGTGTTGACGCAAAGATGGCAGAGTTATAGCATATGCATCCCGACACCAAGAAACACGAGAGGAACTACCCCACCCATGATTTGGAGTCGCTACCGTGATTCACGCCAAGATCCGAGGCACTATTTGTACGGGTTCACGTGGATATTTTTATCGACCACAAGAGCCTCCAAGACATCTTCACCAGAGGAGCCGAACTTACGGCTGAGACGGTGGTTAGAGTTGCTTAAGGATTACGACGTGACATCCTGCACCACCCGCAAGGCCAACGTCAGGCGTACGCCCTTAGTCGTAGGTCACGGGAGCCTATCGACGTGCAACAGAGAGAAGCGGACATGGTTCGTAATTTGCACCGCCAGCGAGCCTCGTGTCCGCTTGATTGATTCTCGATAGCAACGGGTTAGAGTTCGCGAGGTTGCCGAGTCTTCCATCGCTGGCGAGGTAAGAGGCAACACCGAGGATCCAGCCTTTGATTCGATATCGCGATACGCCTCTTCGCGAGGCGCGGTCCTTTTGAGGTAGCACCACGGGTGCTAAGATTTGAGGGCGTGTCAGGTGTTCCAGATGTTTCGTGACTTCGGCAGCAGTTCTCGGGGAAGCACACAAATACAAGCATTACTTATCCATCCGGTCGCATCAAGATGTACCACGACCTTAGATCCGTGTATCGTGGACGGCTCAAGAGGACGCTGCAGAGTTCGTGAGCTCAAAGGCCCGTGTTGTCGCGCAGCGAAGGCAGAGCACCGAGACCGGTGGTTTGTTACAGCGATAGAGATCCCGACTGAAGTGGGAGGTAATCAACATGGACTTCATCACGTGATTACCTCGCACTCGCAGGAGACATGATTCTATACGGGTTATCGCCGAAGTCGACTTAAATCAGCCCACTTTCTTCCCGCCAGACGACTTTTTCTACCGAGGATTATGCCGCACTTTACATCCGAGAGATCGCCGATCGCATGGAGTCCCTACTTCGATCATATCGCATGCAGGAGCCCGCTTTACGCCAACTTCGGAGGTCCTTCCGCAGGGGTTTAGTGGACGCAGTGAGCCCGAGTAATCGCATTTCATCCACGCATGACGGACAGCAGAGCGCACTATCCGCACTTCGAGGATATGCCGCGAGCCCGTGTTATTGACTTCGCAGTAGTTGGGAGGATCATTTGCCTCCGTTGAGTTCGCAGATAATAATAGCTACCACTCCAAAGATTCGACGGCGCCTTACGAGGCCTTGTATGAGGAAGTGCAGATCGCCATAGTTGGTTCGAGGTGGGCGAGGTGCAAAGCTGGGACCGCTTTGGTGCAGCAGCAGCCGATAAGGCGGCTTTATCCGAGAGCGCTATCGACACCGTAGTCGATAAGTCGACGCAGATCATCGCCGCCGCAGATCTTGAGTTCGAGGTTCATGATTGGGTTTTCCTAGGTGCCACCCACGGCGGTGTGATGAGATTCGGAAGAAGGGGAAACTCACCAGTACATCGGGCCGCTTCGCATTGTCCGCAGGTAGGCAAGGTTGCCTATGAGTTGGACTCGCCGTCCGACCGAGGCAAGACATCCGCTTTTTCACGTGTCTACGCCGGCGAGATGTATCGGATCCATCTAGTGGTACACCCGGCTGACGATGTCCAGTGACCGAGGGGTTATCGATGAGGAGATTCCCATAGCGATAATCGATCGCCGTTAGGCGCTCATGACGAAGGACGTGGCTTCCACAAAGTCTGCGGGCGAACGAGCTCAGTGGCGAGATGACGGGAAGCCGGCGAGGACACGAGGCGTATATCCTCACCGCTCCCACCCTCCGTAATTCACTTTCCTACTTGTAAATCTTCATTATCGCTTATGCCTAAGTGTTGCATGGTCGCGTGGCTTTTGCAAACCGCTTAAGTTTTGAAGAACCTTATCGTTATCCTGCTCGGGAAGGAACATTCGACGAATGTTTCTGGAGGGGAGAATGTTATACCTCGTATTTCCGTGGTATGTACGAAAGGAATACGCATAAAAGTTTTGGTCTTAAAGTTAGGCCTCGACGATTTTTAGGCACAACTCACAAAGTTAACGGTTTTCCGACTAAACGCTTCCACGCCTTTCATAGGATAAATTCCGCTATGTCATTTCTTATTTTTATGGATTTTTCCGAGAGACGAACACTTTGGACCAATGAGAGGCGACACTTTCCACCCTCTCATCAGTGGACTTGTCACGCAATAGGGTCGATTGGATGCCAAGCCTTGTCATAAAGTTGGCTAGATATTTTGCAAGTCGCCAAGGACACTTGCCTAAATCCTCACCCTACACTTGCCTTGCACTTGGCATAATTCGCCATTGGTTGGCCATGTCTTGACCTATAAATACCCCTTGTCAAGAGTTATTTCATCCTAAATCGAGCAATCTACCTAAGTCTCAAATCCTCCCTCTCCTCTCTGTTTCGCCCAAACACACCCCTCCCTCGAGAAGCTCGCCGAGGCTACCCCACCCCTAGCCTAGCCGAAACCAACCCCTCCCTTGGTAGAAAAGTTGCCTTCTTGTATTGTTATAATGCCCAAAATACCCTAGCCCAAATACCTTAGCACTTAGTAGAAGTTGTGAAGAACTTCTAAGGTTTCTCTGAGCATACAACTTAGAGCAAAACCTTGCTCAGCGCGACTTTTCTAGATATTATCGGGCTTACCGAGGTAACTAATCCTAACCCTCTTTTGAATTAAAGAATACTTATCGTTGTAGAATAAGAATAGTATAAATACTTAGAAGTATATCACGTATAGAATTGAAGTGTTAATCACTTGAAGCGGTTTAAAAGAAGAATAATCAAATCAGATTTACATAGGATCGCTTTCACAAAGAGACTTATATAACTCACCGTAGGGTCATGCCCGACTTTCCGTAGAATCGAGGACCCTCTGCTTAGAATGACCTACGTAATAGTCTAGACCTTGATAGATATCTCGTGACTATTATAGTCGATTCTCTCATACGCGACATACCGACTGGCAAGGTGGATTTCACGAGAAGGTATGTGATTCTTCCTAAAGCATGATATTTTACAATATGTATATAGTACCAGACGCATACGTGTTAATCGAATAATACTTACTAAGAATGCCTCACGCTTAAGCTCGAATAATACTTACAGAATGCCTCACGCTTAAGCCTAAATAATAAAGAATCAAAACATTTCAAAAGGACTATCAACCATTTATTAATGTAAGAGAACTAATTGGTTTTTAAACGTGCTTAAGAGTTATACTAGCTTTACGGGAAGTAAGTATAACCACTTAAGATTGATAAAAGAAACAAGTTTGCCTACGTGTTTATAAATGACTTTATATCAGGAATAAGAAGATGGTTTGATAGTAGACACGATATGATGCTACGTGTGTTAAGATCTTGTAACGCTGTATAAAGTAGCATCCTTGTTGTGCTTGTGTTACTTAAAGGTGTTGTTATGCTAGTATACTATCACTCACCTCGAGACGATACCGGGTTAAGCCGTCACGACGCGGGTAGACTCAGCGGTCCGGGGACCATGATTCGAGAATACCTCACGCGGGTCCAGGGGCCTACGCGAGCTACGAGAGTTCCGTGTTAGTACGCGGGTTATACCTCACGCGGTCCGTGGCTACGCGACAATGAGTCCAGACGACGCCGAGGAGTAGCACCGACGCGGGTTATACCTCACGCGCCCACGCGAGTGGCCTACGCGACCGAGTCCGTGATTAGGCTTGCGTATCGACGACGGGGCGAGTGGCCCTGCTTTCGATCATTCGCAGCCTAGACAAGACTCATTACGCTTACCTATTGTTGCTCTTGTTTGGATGCGGCACTACGTGCGCTTTCTCGGTTGTTTCATACATACTTGTAAACCGGTTTTAAAAATGATATGTTTCATTTAAGTACTTTACGCTGCATACTTAGTACCGTCAGATCGACTCTCTGGGCCGCTCATGCCGCAGGCGGCAAGCAGTGCTAGATCCGCATCTCAGGATCTCTACGCTGCGTCGTGAGCTCCATCTCTTCCGAGGCTCTACTTTTGGTATGATCTCCTGTTGTAGTTAGTTTTGTAACAGTGTACGGTATGGCCCCGTCCCGCCATAGTTGTATATGCCTCAGAGGTCTGTAGTCATGTTGTACGTTGTCGGATGTAATCGCTAAAACATGATTATATATATGCCGAAAGGCCACGCTTTCTCACAAAATCGTGTCTTGTTTTATAAACCGCTTCATGTCTCGCTTTATGTTTCCGCCGACACTGGATGTATGACTACTGGGTGCCCCCAGGCACCACCACGGCCCCGAACGGGTCGTGATGTATGAAATGAGCCTGCCCGCGAGCAGAGGAATGATTCACGTGCCATTCGGAAGCGGTAGGAATTTACGCTGGGTATTCGGATGAGTAAGGAAGTGGATGTAGGCGGGCGAGGTGTTGTGTTTTTCGTAAAGTAGTGAAGTGTTATTAGATGAGAGAGGTATGTTAAAGACTTTACTCAACTGAGGAAGTATTAAAGAAGTTTCTCTCACTAAGAAAACGCCTCAACGCTTCCCTTAGTTGCTCCTTCCGCTTTTTCCTCTTCTTCCCCTAAGATTTTCGTTTGTTTCACAATGGTTTAATTGTTATGTCAAAAATTCTTAGAGGTCTGTAGTCATATCTTGTGGATTGGGTTGTAAAGAAAAAAAAGAGGTAACTGCCTTTTTGGGTTATGTGTATACTTTTGGAAGGTGGTTTTATCAGCTAACCTGTTATTTATTTCTTTTTGAGTTGTATGTATGTTCCGCTACTATTCTCCGATGTATACCAGAAGGGTGCCTGTAGGGCACCACATGCGCCCGGTCGGGTCGTGACATGATCCCTCTCTGATGTATTATTGTGCTTTCATCTATGTCTCCACGGAAAGCTACAGTGGCCCAGAAGGGCAAATCAGTAGCAGGAGCTGCTAGTCGGACTCAGAGAGTTACTAAGGCACATGCCCAGTCGATGCCTTAGGGTGTGCGTCATACGGCAAGTTATGTTACGCCGCCGTCACTGCAGAGCTAGAGCAAGAAGAATACCAGCCCAGAGGCTTCGACACTGAGTTCTCAGCCTCACCCAAGGCAGGATAGATACGAGAGATACACCCAATACTGGATAGAATAGTAGTGTTACACCCCGTAATTCCAAGGCATTAATATGAGAACGTACTCAAGGAACTAAGATTTGAAATCTTGGAAGGATGGTATAATTACATTTTCTTATGGAAATTCTAAAAACGTGAAGATTTAAAATTTAATAACTGGGAGTTAGATTCCCTAATATGGATTTATAGACTTAGTATGATTTAATTAAGTCTTGACATTGATAAAGTAGGGCCCACCGAAAATTTTACAATTTGGGGTGTTACACCGTAATACTGTGGCTACTAATCGAGAACGTGATTAAGGATTTATGATTTGAATTATGGAAGAAAGAATTATTACATTTTCTTAAGGAAAATTTCTAAAATGACGATTTTAAAAATTATTAACTTGGAGTTTAATACTTCTAATTGGATTTATGGACATAGTATCGATTATGAAGTATTGAATTGATAAATGGGGTCCATAAAAATTTCACAATTTTTGAGCGGAGGTTCTAAAATTCTAATATTTTGGACCAATGGGAGGGTGACACGTGTCACCCCTCCACTTGTCTTGCAAGATGACAACACTTATAGATATTTTAGAGACAAGGGGACAAGTGGACATTTGGTCCACATGGGTCCCACTCCACTTGGAAAGACACTTGTATATATCCAAGTCTTGAAAGACTTGGATCATTGTCACTTTCATCCAAAGAGCTCTCATCTTCGTCCCTTAAGCCCTTGATTTCGAGAACTCCATAAGCCAAAGAACAACAAGTGTTGATTAGATACTTTCTCCAAGATTTAGCTCCTAAACCAAGTGTTAAACCAAGTTAACTCTCCAAGACCCTCAAAACATGCCTTGGCCGAGAATAGGCCTTAGAACCCCTAGCTTGTTCGTCGACTTTTTGGAGGTAAAACGTGAAGGGAAGTTGGTTATAAGGTTGTAGTGGATACATTGAAGTGATTAGAACTTAAAGAAGTGGAGCAAAACGAACATTGTGGGCAAAATAGGTGCGGACTGTTTGGACGTTTTTTTGGGCAAAATAAAGGTAAAAATCCTTCTTCCTCTTGAAGTAATTGGATATTACTTATTGTTATTATGTATATATGAGCTTGTGCTAAAAAGAATGAAGGACAAAAAGTGTTTGGGCAATTTTTAGCATGTTGGCCGAATGTGGGACAGATTTTGGAGTGTTGGATTTCGTTGGTTGTGTTGTTGTTATCTTCACCTATTGCACATTATAATGGAGTAATATTGTTGTTAATAAGTTGATATAACTTATATAGAAGTTTTGGAACTTAAATTGAATAAAATGGATTAAGGAAAGAGTTATCTGATTGTAGTTGTCGTGGAATCTTACAACCGCTGGATATTGTTATGCAGTTTTAGTGGACTGTTTTGAGGTATTAAAATGCTGGAAATTCAGTTGTTGTTATGCATGATTAATATGGTAAAGTTGCTAATGAAAGTCTTAAGGAATAAGTGGTGTTAAAGGCTTCACATCAGACCTTTAATGTCGATTAAATCAGGACTATTTTTACGTGATCGCGGGGCAGAATTTTACACGTCAAGTAGGTGTGTAATCCCCTTTGGTTAAATGTGGGTTTTGCCCTTAAGTGTGGCTCGATTGTTGTTGAATTTGAGCCTTGGAAAAGGTGGAAAAGTACGTATAAACGGGGGAAGTGCTGCCCAAATTTCCGTAGAGTAAGAGGACCATTACTTGGTGTATATCTTATACTAAGTGAGCTAGAAGTTGATTGTTATACCCCGTATTTCCAGAGTATGTGCGTGATGGCGTACGTACAAAAGTTTTTAGCCTTAAAGTAGGCATAAGGGTCGAAATTGTGCACAACTAGCGAAAAGAGTCGTTTTCCGACGAAACGTTTTCCGATTTTCAAGGGAAAATACTACTATGTCATTTATTATTTTTGCGGATTTTTCCGAGAGACAAAATATTTTGGACCAACGAGAGGGTGAAAAGTGTCACCCTCAATTGGTCGGAAATATTTGACGATTGGCACGTTTTTTGTGCCTTTTCTTTAGTCAAGGAGTTGGTAGGATATTTTGTGTAGTTGATGAGCAAGTGAGACCCACAAACACATGTCCAAATCTTGACCCTCCATTTGCCCCCCACTTGGCTTGATCTTGGCCATTGATTGGCCTATAAATACCCTCCAATGCAAGACTAAATCTTCATCCACAAATCATTTTTCCAAGTCTTGAAATCCTCCCTTTGGAGAAGTGTTCGCCCAAGCTCCTCCCCTCGAGAAGCCTTCGCCGAGAGTATACCCCTCCTTGCCTAGTTGTTTTCAGAATACACCCCCTGTAGAGAAAATACTCTCCAAGTATTGTTACTATTCCCAAATACCTCGCCCAAATACCTTGTAGTATTCCAAGGTTACACCTATACTAAAAGCCCGTAAATACTATTATACTTCCTTTAGCCACTAAACTAAACCCTAAGGAAATATTCATACGGTCAAGTATTAAGAAAAAGTTGCGAGAACTTCTAAGGGTTGTTTGAGCGGATGGAGCGCCTGCAG
The DNA here is from genome assembly GCA_029844215.1 of Przewalskia tangutica. Taxonomy (NCBI): domain Eukaryota; kingdom Viridiplantae; phylum Streptophyta; class Magnoliopsida; order Solanales; family Solanaceae; genus Przewalskia; species Przewalskia tangutica. Next base: position 38,674,852 of record CM056725.1, on the reverse strand, counting down.
TAGAGCTAAACGCTGCTCAGATCGATATATAAACTTGATAATTTTGGGCTTACCGAGGTAAATACTATTCCTTCTATTGTAATTGGAAATTACATACCGTAGTAGTATAGAATTGAATATAAGATACATCAAGGATATTACGTAAGAGAATTGAACTGTAATGTAAGGATATTACGTAAAAGAATTGTATAGATCACATCGTAAGAATATTAAAGGTAAGATCGAATCAGATTTACATAGATCGTATTTACAGACTTGTGTAGTTTGGCGCAGTGAGGCGCCCAATTTTTCCGTAAAATAAGGAATCAGATCTAGAATTATTCGCAGAGTAGTCTAGACGCTGATAGACTTATATGACCAATATAGGTTGAAGTACATCGAGCAGCGTATTCTACTCGGCGGTGGAAAAGGCTAGCAGGATTACAAAGACGCTGGAGCTATTTGCTAATAGTCGATAAATCGTCACGAGGTATGTGATTCTTCCTATACTCGAGCATGATATTTTAAAAGTATATATATATATATATATATATATATATATATATATATATATATAGTACTAGACGTATGCTAATCGAACGTAGTTTTACTACAATGTCTTTTGACTTAAGCCTGAATAATAAGAATCTTGAAGTATTTCAAAAGAATTAAGAAACCGTTTTGAAAGAAGAGTAACACTTGATTTTGAAAGTTAAGAGTTATACTAGCTTTATGGGAAGTTGGGTATAACGACTTAAGAGTAATAAAATGAATGGTTTATTGATTTTAAAAGTTAAGAGACTTGATCTCAAAAGATAAGAGACTTGACTTATTGATTTAATATGAATTTTGTTAAAAAGCGTGAAACCTCATTCGTGAGTAATGAGTACTTGGTTTGTAAAAGGAATAATGTTTTACTGGTTTCGAAAATGAGAATAAGTATCGAACAAACCACAAAGAAATAAGTATAAAGGGAAATGTATTGACTAATAAAGTATTATTAAAACCAAGAGAAACCTCCATCCGCATAAGCTAAGACGAGACAAAATGATATTACATTTCCTAGATCACGATCGCTTAATAAGATTGTTATGAACAAGAATAACCTACTCACACATAAAGCATATATTACTCAACTGCTTTTAAAAGAGAATTATGTTATTAAATGATTAAGACTATGAACTATGAAATCTTTCAAAATAAGAAACGTGAATATTTGAAATTAGGCAAACTTGAACTTTTGGAAAAGAATGTTGTTACTTGACTTTAAGATGGAAAGTGCTTTGGTTTAAAAGAAGGCATAATATTTTCTTAATTGTTTTAAAAGGAAAACATGGTAATATCTTAATCGCCTTAAATGAGCGCTTAAATGTTATGGCCATTATCGACACCGCTGCTCACGGGACGAACCGAATGTATTTCACTGACTACCGCTGCTCACGGGACGAACCGAATGTATTTCACTGACTACCGCGCTCATGGGATGAACCGAATGTATTTCACTCGACCACCGCTGCTCATGGGATGAATCGAATGTATTTCACTGACCACCGCTGCTCACGGGACGAACCGAGAATGTATTTCACTGACTACCGCTGCTCACGGGACGAACCGAATGTATTTCACTGACCACCGCTGCTCACGGATGAACCGGAATGTATTTCACTCGACTACCGCGCTCACGAGATGAACCGAATGTATTTCACTGACCACCGAGTCCACGAGATGGACCGAATGTATTTCACGCGACACCGCTGCTCACGGGATGAACCGAATGATACCACCGATTTGATACCGAGTCCACGACGGACCGAATGTATTCCATACGATTTCACCTCGAGTCCATGAGACGGGCCGAGACATCTTACACGTATCACATAACTAATACCTAGATTGCTCGCAATGAGGAAGGAGTTCCACGCACGGCGGATGACTTCGAGGCGAGTCCCCGACTCGACATGATCGCTTATATTACGAATCGTAGTTTTGTTATCATACATGTCTCCCGCTTATATAGACTACTATGATTTCATTTACGATTTTTCGCCACATACTTGGTACCTATCAGATCGACTCCTTCGGGGCCGCTCACGCCGCAGTAGAGGTACACCCATTGTTGATCCTCGCCATAGGATCACGCTCACCAGATTGGAAGCTCCGCTTTCTCCGGCTTATCTTTTGGTATGTTTCCGAGTCAGAGGTTCCAGACATTCAGGGTATGGCGCCCCGTCCCGCCATAGGTGTTACTTTCAGAGGTCCAGAGTACCGCTGTGGCGGGGTTTGTAAAAGCGATGTAATCGCTCAAAATTTACGATATATATGCGCGAGGCAACCGCTTTGGTCGGCTGCTTTATTATCTTATCTCTTGTTTCATATCCGCTTGTTTTATGTTCCGCTGATTTCCGATGTATGATGACTACTGGGTGCCCTGTAGGCATCACCACGCCCCGAACGGGTCGTGACATCGATGTAAGTTGTTGCTGTTATTGTTCAAGCACTACTGCGGCATATTCTACTTGGCGCGTGGAATAGCCGATAAGGTCAAGTACCTATTCGTATGATTCTACTTGTCGTGGTTAGTCACAATGAGGTATGTGAACCGCTTTGTTTTACACTTTCTAGGTTCACAAAGAAATTAGATAAGATCATTATTAATATATAACCTAACGGCTCATAAATGGATTAATTTGGAAATTCTGATCCGTTATCACCATGAAAATGTTTCCATAATGTTAGCCGATGAGCTAGACGAATTAGATTATCGAGTTGGTACAAACGATTTGTGGATCCTATATTTTACTTGATCTTTATAAACCGAGCTGATCCTAATCCTTAGTGATATTTTCCTCGATAGTACTTTGGGTTTTATAAAAGGAAAGTTGTTTACCTATTCGCTTGATAATGCCTTGAGTTTTTCTAAAAGATAGTTCATTCTAATTGTGCTAATGAGTCAAAGATGATTTAAATTGTACATAGTTGTTGATGATAGCTATAGGTGTACAGTCCTTTACATTACACCGAGTCCCAGAATGGGCCAGAACATGTCGTACCTTATTTGACTTATATTACATTACACCGAGTTCCAGAATGGTGTTACACCCCGTAGTTCCAGAGTATGTATGTGAGGACGTGCGTACGAGAATACGACATTAAAATTGGAAAGGAAGAAAGATGTGATTTTTTCGACGGAAAAGTTTTCGGAGTTTGTGAAGGAAAAAGGTTCGATTATGGGAATTGGTTTCCCAGATTCGGTATTCATACTTCTGGGATTATTTTGGGAATTAGGAATTTTAATTTCCGAATTGGTCACGTGGGCCCACTGAGAATTTACTGGCCATGAGGCCCACTTTATTTTCGGATTTTTTTGGCATTACGGATTTTTTTCCGAGAGATGAAATATTTTGGACCAATAGGAGGGCGACATGTGTCACCCCTAGGTGGCAAGGTTGGACGAAATTGTGGACAAGGTTTGGCATGTTTTTTTCATGAAAAAGGCCATAAACATTTGGTCAAAGTCTTGCAAGATATTTTGTGTAGTAGATAGATAAGTGGGACCCACACACACATGGCCAAATCTAGACCACACTTGCTTTGATCTTGGCCATTGATTGGCCTATAAATACCCCCTTAATGCAAGACTTCTTCATCCACACTTGAGAAATTCCAAGGCAAAAATACTCTCTCCCTTTGTTGTAGTTCTCGTCCAACACCCCTCTCCCTTAACCAAAAGTTGTCCAAAAATTCTTAAAGTTTTAAGTGTTCTTCCTTAGAGTGTTAGGAAGATTTTGTACCAAGAGTTGGAAGTATTTCACACCCCTAGCCTAGAAACCTTACCTTGGCCGAAACTTGCCATAGTTTAAGCCTGCCGTTCTTCACTTTGAGTCAAGTTGTTAAGAGGTTGTTTAGAAACTTCTAAGGATCGCCGAGCGGGTTGGAGCGTAAGGAATCGGAACTAAACGCTGCTCGTGATCGACTTATAAACTTGGATAATTTTGGGCTTATCGAGGTAATGATCTTTATCCCCTATCAGAATCGGATATTACCCGTTGTAATGTATAGTCGAGTATACTATATATTGAATGAATATTGAAAAGAATTAAACCAGATTTACATCTGACCGTAATTACAAAGAGACTTGTAGAATTATCATGGGGCAAGGTTGTACACGCCCTGCAGACGGTAACCCTCAGAGTTGGGCTTGGTACGCCTCATAGAGGAGGTGCCGCCGAATTTTCCGTAGGATAAGGATCCATGTACTTAGAATTATTCTACAAAGAGAACTAGAAGTCGATAGATGTATTGCGGTTATTATACGTGGATCTTCTACGCGCATACCGACTAAGCCATGGATTGCCAAGAGGTATGTGATTCTTCCTATACTCTCGAGCATGATTTGTTGTAAACTATATAGTACTGCAGACTCCACGCCAGTGAAATGAATTTGGTTTATTTCAAACATAAAGTGTTATAATAGCTTTATGGGAAGTTAGTTATAACGACTTTACGAAGTTAAAATAAGAGACTTGATTTTGAAAGATAAGAGACTTTACTTATAAACGGCTTGATTTTGGAAAATGAGAAGTAACTTGATTTAAGTACGGGTTACTTGTTTTGAAAAGAGTAATTTACTGGTTTTTTAAAAGTATACTTGATGTTGTCTTAAAACTATAAAGCACTTGGTTTAAAAAGTATAGTACTTGATTTTAAAAAGTCTTGTAAAGATTTTCAAAGGTGTAGCAATTTGGTTTGAAAAGAAAATGTGTTTGATACTACGAAAGCAGATCGTATGACTTTACGAAAAAGAGGTCTTTTGAAAGAACGAAAGTATGTAGTATTTTGGGGTTGAAACCCGATTGTTGACATAAAATAAAAGTACCTTAAAACTTGCCTATTCTCGCGGTGATAGCTTTGTTGCGGTGCAATTGTTTGATTTTGTGCTACCGCGTTCTCTCGGTGGAGGGCTATTTGATTGATTATCGACATACCGACGCTATTGACGGTCCACGGTACGCGCCCACTTTGAGTATTATCCGGTTATTTCTTCGACATATCGACACGACGGGTGGCCCACGAGTACGCTGGCCCACTTTGAGTATTATCTTGTTATTTCTCGACATACCGACACGACGGGTGGCCCACGTATGCTGGCCCGAGGATGGTTTCACGGCCATACGCTTATACCGAGGTAAGATGCCGGGCACGCGGTCATCGCGAGGGGTTAAATCCCCGTTATGTTATTAGTCCACGGACCGCTAATCCACGGTTTTGCCGCAAATGACTAACAATCACGGCTTGATTTGTACGTGTGGTTACAGCACACTTTAGATACTTGTCCGGTCATTTCTCGTATCGGCAGTTCGTAGATAGCTTAAGATACTTGCCACGGCCATATCTCGCGAGATCAGAGGCTATCAGACGCTAGCTTTAGATACTTGCCTCTACCAAGGTGGCTGGTTTAGATCCGTAGTTGGCTTCCGCACTCGCCCGTGAAGTTTTATTACTAGCCTTCAGATCCGTAGTTGGCTACTCTACTTGTCCCGATCGGCTTGACGACGCAGCAGTGATCTAGTGTTCGTGTTCACATACGGGTGTTGTTTTACATCATGTACCGCCACAAATGGCGAACGGGTTCCACGCATGATTGATATTATGGGCGCGAGACCCATAGTTATGCGCGTGAGTGATTATTTTGGGGATATTGTCTTTATTGACATAACTGCTACTTATTATAAATGATTTTATAAGTAAACGCTATGTCAAGTTGTCGATCCTCGCTCATGGATCGCAGTCGCTTGGGAAGCTCCGCTTTCTCGAGGCTTATCTTTCGCATAGTCCTCACACCGTAGGTACTTGTATATTCGTGGGTACGGCGGGCCCCGTCCCGTCATTGTTGTTGTTACATTCTTAGAGGTCCGTAGTACCGCTGGCGGTGGTTTGTAAAGGATTGTAATCGTTTCTGCTATATCAGATATACAATGGTGACCATTTTGGTTAACCTATTGTCTTATCTTGTATCTTGTTTCCTGTTTAAGTTTTTATTTCCGCTGATTTTCTCTGATGTTGTATCTCTAGGGTGCCCGGGGTAAGGCACCAGTCGCGGGCCCGAGGTCGAGTCGTGACAAATGGGTCGGGACATGTCGTACCTTGCATGACTTATGTAGCTGCTACACCGAGTCCCAGAATGGGCCGGGACATGTCATACCTTGCTTGACGTATAGAGAGTTACACCGAGTCCCAGAATGGGCCAGGACATGTCATACCTCGCATAACAGTATTTGTTTATTTGGACAGACGTTCTTAATTTTGACATGACTCTCATTTTAAAAGGTAGTATCGCAAGTACTTGAATCTTATTTTAAAAAGTGCATGTTGATACAAAGAGTAAAGTGGTACAATAATACAAAGGATACAAAGAGTACAAAGGGGTACGTAAATATAGTGATACAAAGAGTACGCTGGTATAGAGATACGTTGATACAACAGATGCTGATATAGCAACACAAAGGGTACAAAGTTGATACAACAATACAAAGGGTACATGGTATAAGGGTACAGTGATACAAGGTACAGTTGGCTCTTATTTTTGGCACGGTAGAATCTAGTATTTGATTTTCATACTTGTCCCGCTATTCTTTTGTGCGCTTATGATCTTTTTATTGTACATCATGTTTACATACTTGGTACCTTGTCAGATCGACTTCTTCTGGCCGCCACGCCCGCATGTATTAGGTACTCAGTTAGGTGATCCGAGAGCTTAGGATCCTTGTTCAGCATTTTGGGATAGCTCCAATGTTCCGGAGCATGTCATTTTGGCACTGTTCTTCCATTACGGCTAGGTATATTCAGGGGTACGACGGGGCTTTGTCCCATCATAGTTTACTGTCCAAACTCGTAGAGGTTTGTATTCATATGTGGGCTGGACTTGCATGAGTTGTATTTATATTATTGTACAGTTGTAGTCCCATTCGGGTGTTATACATTATGGCAAACTTGTCGCTTTGTCTTTGCAAAAAAATGATGAGTGTTATTTAGCTTCCATGTTACTTGTGTCAGATGGTAGAAGAGTGCTCACTAGTGGCACTCCAATGGGCCCTGAGTTCGGTCGTGACAGTGGGTTCAAATTTGGAAAGAAAATGGCTAAGTGTGGAGATATCTGTGAAGGGAAGACAAGTGGACAAGTGTGGGAGATATTTGTGAGACAAGTGGACAAGTGGGGTCCCCCACCACTTGTGAGATATTCATCTATATTATGCAACGCTTTGCAAGACTTAGCTCAAAGATATTTTCATCATCCAAACTCTCTTATCTCTCCTCGTTCTCGGCGGTCTCAAAATCTTGAGCAAAAGTGAAGAATAAGAGTTGATTATTCTCCTAGATTAAGCACCCTAATCAAGTTCTAAACCAAGTTAACTCTCCCGGTTTATCAACCACGGTTTGGCCGAAAGTTGGGTAGAAATCCTAAGCTTGTTTATGAACATTTTGGAAGTAAAACAAGAATGAAAGATGGTTACAGCTCAGAGGATACATGTGTGTGATTGGAACTTGAAGAATAGGAGCTAAGACAAAACTATTGTTATACCCCGTAAGTCCAGGACATGTATAAGAGAATGTACGTAAGGAATCAAGACTTAAAAAATTGGTACGAAAGGAAGAATTGTTTTTCCGACGGAAAATCTTCCGAACGTCGGAAAGGAAAAATGTTCGTTGATGAGAATTGGATTCTCAAAATGCAATATTTGAAGAATATGGAACTTATTAACATTATGGAAATTTATTTTTACGGATTTGGTCACGTGGGGCCCACCAGAGGAATTTTACGTTTGTGGGGCCCACGAGGGTTACGGAATTTTATAGATGAATGAGAGGGTGACACGTGGCACCTCCCCCCACAATGGTCTTGGACGAAAATATTCAAGGGTAAAATGGTCATTGACCATGGTAGATGAATAAGTCTTGCTAGCTTGAGATTGTTGACTTGTCAACTTGGCTAATTAATTAATGATCTTCATCCTAGCCACACATTTGTTATAATCTTGACCCTTCCTTGTGTTATATATACACACTAGTGCAAGACTTGTCTTCAACACTTAGAAAAAATTTGAGGGAACTTTGAGATAGCACTTAGGAGCTCTCGGCTTTGAGGAAATTCCCACAAAAAAGATTTTAGTTTGTGATGCATTATTCACAAGACATTAACCCAAGGTCCCTAAGGGTATTGTAAGCATATCTCAATAGAAAGATTTCGGAAAAACGACGTTTTCACGTTAGTCGCAAGGCGAAAACCTAAGTCGTTTTCACAAGTTTGGATTGGAAATGGAAGAGAAGTTGGTTGTGAACTTCTAAGGGCTTCAAATAGTGGATTGGAGCGTAAAGGAAAGGAGCTAAGAATTGCTAAGGAGCGACTTTGAATCTTGGAAATTTTAAGGGCTTGTAAAGGTATAAATCTTGTCGTTTTAGCAATTAAAGTTTACTTATCATTATAGTTATGGATATTAGTGTTATACCCCGTAGTTCCAGGGTATGTATGCGAGGACGCACGCATTTGAATACGGCGTAAAGATTGGAAAGAGAAAGAGTGAATTTTCCACTAAAAGTTTCCGTTTTTGTGAAGGAAAAGGTTCGTTAACGGAATTGATTCCAGATTTGGTATTCGACTTCCCGAATATTAGATAATTATGGAATTTTATTTTCGAAATGGTCACTGGGCCCACTGAGAAATTTACGCTTTGTGGGGCCCGCTGATTTTGAGATTTTGGTCGTTATGGATATTTTCTAAGACGAAATATTTTGATTTGCCGGGGCTACACGCGTCACCCCATGTGGCACCTGGGCCGAAATATGTTTGTGCACAACACCCTGCTAGAGTCGCCGACGTAAACGCTCTACCTAACTCATGGGCGGTAAATTACGGCTATGTCATTTAGTATTTTTGCGGATTTTTCCGAGAGACAAAACGCTTTGACCAACGAGGGCAACACTTGGCACCCTCTCGCCGCGGACTCGGGCGGCGTAGGGCCGATTGAACGAGCAAAGTCTGCTGATTTTTGCAGATATTTGCAGGTTTTGGGCGAGTAGGTCTAGGGGCACTTGGGCATATCTCGCCCTCCACTTGCCCCACTTGGCTAGATTCGCCATTGGTTGGCCTTTGCTTGGCCTATAAATACCCTCCCCTTTGAAGACTTCTTCATCCATTCCATAATTTCCAAGTCTTGAAAACCTCCTCCTCCTCGCTGGTTTCGCCCCTCCTCTTCCTTTGCGAGGCCTCGGCCGAGGGGTCCACCCCTCCTGTAGGCCTCGGCCGAGTGGTACACCCCCTCCTAGTGGTGTGCCGTGGTACCCCTCTTGGTAGGAAATACTCTCCAAGTATTGTTATAATGCCCAAATTACCTTAGCCAGATACCTTGTAGTATTCTAAGGTTATACCTATACTAAAAGCCCTGAAATACTATTATACTTCCCGTCACTACAAAACCGAAACCCTAGAAAATCTCCATAGTCCGTTGAGTATCAGGTGTGTTGGTTAGAACTTCAAGCGGTGGTTTAGAGCCGGTCGAGCGCCTGAGTCGAGCTAAACGATTGCCCAGATCGACTTTATACTTGGATAATTACGGGCTTATCGAGGTAAATATCTTGTCCTCTATTGTAATTGGAAATTACATGTTGTTAGATTATATAGTCAAGTATACTATATATAGAACTAAGCTTAGTATCGCGCAATGTCTTTTGACTTAAGCTCAAGAATCGAATCAATCAGAATTACATAGGTCCGTATTACATGAGACTTGGTAGTAGTACGCTGGTAGAATTGTACCCGCTCGTTAGATGTATAACCCCCGGTTGGCTTGGTAGCCGCCCCGTTAGTGAGGAGATTTACGCCGTCATGGGGAGGTGCCAAATTTTCTCAGAGAATGTTCTACGATAAGATCTTGATGTTAATGTCGCTCGTGGCCCTATAGGTCAAGTACTACGTGTGGCGCGCTCTACTTGGCTTAAGGAGTAGCCGACTGGAAGTACTGAGCGCTTGCTATTAGTCGATACTGCCGCGAGGCACGCGAACCTCTTCCTATCTCTTCTAGCATGATACGTGAACTATGTAGTACCAGAGACGATACGCATGTCAAATGTATTTGATTATGTAAACATAAAGTGTTATAACGGCTTTATGGGAAGTTGGTTATAACGGCTTTACGTTGGTAAGAAAATACACGTGGTTTTTAAAAGGTAACCGATTTGAACTATAACCGCTTGTTATGTGTTAATAAAGAACTTCAAGTATTTCAAAAGAGTTTTTGAATCATTTTGAGAGAAGTTAAGTAATACTTGATTTGTTTTGAAAACTTAAGAGTTATACTAGCTTTATGGAAAGTTAGGTATAACGCCTTAAGAATGTTTTACGATTTTGGAAATCGAATGTATCGACAAACCATCGCAAATGCTAATAAAAGGAAATGTTTTGACAGATTAAGTATTATTAAAACCAAGAGAAACTTCCATCCGCATGTAAGCTAAGACAGACAAAATGATATTTCCTAGATCACGGTCATTGTAATAAGATTGTTGCAAACAAGAATATCCTACTCACATATAAGACTTATGTTTCTGATAGTTTAAAGGAGAATTATATTCTTAAATGAATAAGACTATGAACTACTAAACCTTTCTAAGTAAGAAACATGAACATTTGAAATTAGGCAAACTCGACGCTTGGAAAATAATGTCATACTTGAGTTTTACAAAGAGAAGTGTTTTGATTTACTTCAAAAGATAATCACTATATTTTCATATACTACGTATCAGGTGACTTTTGTGAAAGTAACGCATCTTTTAAAGAGTTAATGTATGAATTACTTTGGGGATAAAACCCCGAACTTGTTAGCATATAGTAGAAAGTACCTCGTGTGTATAACTTGATCGTGTTGGTTTGTGATAGCCCGCAATACTTTCTGTTGATTTGATAAGTAAACATGCCAGACGCTACGTGTTAGTATCTCGTGATGTTTGTATGCGGGTTTTTCCTTTGTTGTGCTTATGTTGTTTAACGATAAGTCGTTATGATAGTATTATACATCACTCATCTCGAGATGATTCCGGTTGTCGCCTCCGACGCGGTAGACTCAAAGCGTCGACGGACCTATGATTCGAGACTACTCTACGCGTCCAGGTCGGCGCGAATCGCGGAGTTCCGTGCCAGACGCGCCCTCGTGGTCACGCGGTCCTCGGCTACGCGGACGGCGAGTCCAGACGCCGCCGGGAGTAGCTACCTCGACGCGGGTTATACCTCACGCGCCGACCGATTGCCTACGCGAGTCGCGAAAGTTCCAGTGGCTAGACGCGCACATTAGATATCGCGCAAGTGGTCGCTTTGATCACGTGACGGCCCAGACAGATCTTATGATACGCTTCATGACCTTGTTGGCACTGGGCGTTAGTAGTCGGCTATGCCTTCGCATTTACCCTCAGACGTGTTATTATGGCACGTGGGACTCGTGTTCATGCGTGTGTTCCTCGGTGCTTTTATATCATAAATCACGGCAGTGGCGGAAGGTATTCCACGCATGATTGATGAGCGGGCGTGAGACCCATTGTTATATTTGAGTGATGACTGAGGCACGAGTCCCCGACTTGATACGATCGCTATTATTGTGAATCGTAGTTTGCTATCATACATGTCTCCCGCTTTATAGACTATTATGATTTCATTTACGATTTTTAGTTTCACATACTGCACTGCAGATCGACTCCTTCGGGGCCGCTCATGCCGCAGTAAAGGTACACCGCCATCGATCCTCGCCTTAGTGGTCACAAGCCAGCTGGAAAGCTCCGCTTCTCCGAGGCTTATCAATGTATAGTCCCCGTTGTTGTAAGTGTTTACATTCGTGGTATGGCGGGCCCCGTCCCGCCATTGTTGTCGTATCATTTCTGTGAGGTCTCAGTAGTAATCAAGTGTGGTTTGTAAAAAGGATTAAAACTGCTCATGTTGGAAAAGTTGTTATTTATATATACGCCAAAGGCAAGTTTTTCTCGATTATTGTTTCATATTTCATAATATGTCTTGTATTGTTTTATGTTCCGCTGATTTTCTCTGATGTTGTATCACTAAGGTGCCCGGTAGGCACTACCACGCCCGGAATCGGTCGTGACAAAAGTGGTATCGAGCGCTTAATCCTGAAAGTGTCTACGCATCAGATCCAAAGAAGTCTTGATTATCGCGTGTTGTGCACCACACCAATAATCGTGAGGCTATAGGATATTTAGGATTGATTTCTATTCTTCTCACTCGAGATCGTGCCTTAGAGCCGTGTTGTAAGTCGACCCTCCGACGAAATTCATTCCTTATCGTTATGCCCGCCGCAGGCAACCCGCCCGTGAGGCAGGGCGTGGCGGAGCCGCGAGTCGAGTTCGTAGGTCATGCGAGGCACAGCCCAATCTTTACCTAGGTAGTGCTTCATTCGGATTTCACGACGCCACTAGCCCCAAGCAGAGTTTAGCATGCTGACGGCAGATCCCATCGCCCATGATATTTGAACCTTCGCCCACGACCGAACAGTGAATATAGATTGCAAAGAGGCGACCGTTACTAGCTATGGATTTGGCTACCAGAGATTATACCGATGTATCACGCAGTCTTGACGACTACCTAAGAGAGGGTTGTGCAAGAGTAATTCTTCGGGCTTGAGCATGGCCCGTACGGGCTTATGTACAGCAGCCAAAAACGAGATCGACGTTAACCAAGGACGCTGAAGAGGCTGCAGCAAGCGTCCTTCTGAACTTTCGCGAAGAGTATACCTTAAGTGCTATGTTCGATAGCGTGGTAGTTGTGATTAGAAATCATGCTGGGTTAACCGAGTAAGATTTTGGGGATAGAAAAGTGTGAGCCTTAGAGTGTTATACGCATGCACCTTAGAGGTAAGGCCATCTCGAGTAAAGGTGTAGTGTTATGTTTGATCCTTATCTGAGCATAGTGCACGCGAGCCATGTTGGATAGTCCCTAAGTGGTATGAAACGAAGAGGTAGTTGAGCTAAGAAGACCGCTAGGTTTTCGTAACGTGTTTTGAGAGATTGTTCCTTCCGGGAGATAGTATTTTGCGCTTCGGGCCTGCCGAGGCCACGCGCGTCAACCCGCCGCATGTTTGGCGCTGGTCATGGTGGTCCCGCTGTGGTAGGTCACGAGGGTGTTAGGCTCGAGTTTAGTTAACTAGCGCACGAGTTCGTGGACGCGTCGACCGCTGGTCGGTCGACGGGGCAGCCCATCGTGTTCTTCTGGCCGACCGCTCACTCGCAGTTGTTGATTTATCGTAAAGGTTGTAAGCGTCGCACGAGGCGCCTACCTTCACCTTATGGCGCATGTTTGAGCCTGTGTTACTACTGCTTTTGTTTCGGAAGTTTTACCAGCAGTTAATGTTATACCCCGTAGTTCCGTGGTATGTATGCGAGGACGCACGCACGAGAATACGGTGCAAAAGATTGGAAAGGAAGAAAGAGGCGATTTTTCCACGGAAAAGTTTCCGGTTTTGTGAAGGAAAAAGGTTCGCTTTATGGGAATTGATTCCCAGATTTGGTATTCTGACTTCCCGGAATATTAGAGAATTATGGAATTTTATTTTCGAAAATGGTCACGCTGGGCCCACGAGAAATTTACGCTTTGTGGGGCCCGCTTGATTTTGAGATTTTGGTCGCTTTGGATATTTTCTAAGACGAAATATTTTGATTTAATCGGGGCGACACGTGTCACCCCACGTGGCACCTTTCTGGGCCGAAATATGTTTGTGCACAACACCCTTGCTAGAGTCGCTTTTCGACTAAACGCTTTCACGCCTTTCGTAGGGAATTTCCGCTATGTCATTTAGTATTTTGGCGGATTTTTCCGAGAGACGAACATTTTGGACCAACGAGAGGCGACTGCACCCTCTCAGCGGGCAAAGTGGGCGCATACGGACGATCGGGAATGGCAAGTGGGAGATATTTTTGGTAGATATTTTGTGGCAAGTCGCTAGGTACACATGGGTGAATCTTGGCCCTACACTTGCCTAACACTTGGCTAGATCTTGGCCATTGGTTGGCCTTGCTTGTGCTATAAATACCCTCTCCTTTGATGAACTTCTTCATCCAAAATGCCTAAGTCTTGAGAGCCTTCCTCCTTTTCGTGAGCCCTCGTCGAGAGTTCCCAGCTGGGTAGGTCGAGGCAGCCACCCCTCCTCAGGTGGCCGTGGGTACCCCAGCCTAGTGTTTCGTATAAATACCCCTCTTGGTAGAAATACTCTCAAAAGTATTGTTGTATGCCCAAATTACCTTAGCCTTATACCTTGTTGTATTCTAAGGTTATACCTTTACTAAAGCCCGTAAAATACTATTATACTTCCCACCACAAAACCGTAACCCTAGGAAAATCTCCATAGTCATTGGAGTATTGTGCAGGTTGGTTAGAACTTCTAAGGTGGTTTAGAGCGGTCGAGCGCTCGGAGTCGAGCTAAACGATTGCCCAGATCGACTTTATACTTGGATAATTATGGGCTTATCGAGGTAACTATCTTGTCCCCTTTGTAATCGATATTACATCAGGAATATATAGTTAAAGTATACTATATATATATAATCGAGCATACTTGTGGCAATGTCCTCGACTTAAGCTCGAAGAATCGAATCGTAATTACATAGGGTGTATTACAAAGAGACTTGTGTAGTAGTGCCGTGGAGTAGAATTGTACCTAGGTTAGATGTATAACCCCCGGTTGGCTTCGTAGCCTCGATAGAGGAGAGATTTACGCTCATGTGAGTGTCGCGAATTTTCTCGTAGAAGTTCTACGATGAGACCTAAATGTTAATGTCGCGCGGGCCTTATAGGTGGAAGTACTACGTGTGGCGCGTTCTACTTGGCTTAAGGAGTAGCCGACGGCTGAGGTACTGAGCATTTTGCTATTAGTCGATAATCGTCGCGAGGTATGCGAACCTCTTCCTATCTCTCTAGCATGATATGTGTAAACTATAGTAGCAGACGCATACGTGCTAAATGTGTTTGAGTGGTTTAAAACATAAAGTGTTATAACGGCTTTACGGGAAGTTGGTTATAACAGCTTTATGTTAGTAAGAAAATACATGTGGTTTTTAAAAGGTAACTGATTTGAACTATAACTGGCTTGTTATATGATAAGAAAGAACTTGAAGTATTTTCAAAAGATTTTTGAATCATTTTGAAAGGAGAAGTAATACTGTGTTTGAAAACTTAAGAGTTATACTAGCTTTATGGGAAGTTAGGTATAACGCTTAAGAATGCTTTACTCGATTTCGAAATCGAATGTGTATCGACAAACCATCGCAAATACATTAAAAGGAAATGTTTTGAATAATTAAGTATTATGAAAACCGTTAGAAACTTCCATCCGCATGAAGCTAAGATGAGACAAAATGATATTTCCTAGATCATGGCTGCTGTAATAAGATTGTTATAAACAAGAATATCCTACTCACACATAAGGCTTATGTTTCTCAGATTGTTTAAAAGAGAATTATATTCTTAAATGAATAAGACTATGAATTCACTTTAACCTTTCTAAAATAAGAAACGTGAACATTTGAAATTAGGCAAACTTGACGCTTGAAAAAATAATGTTGTTACTTGATTTTACAAAGGTAAGAGTTTTGGTTTTCTTAAAAGACACTACCTATTTTATACTACGTATTGTGTGACTTATGTGAAAGAAATGCATCTTTTAAGATTTTAATGTGTGAAGTACTTTGGGGATAGATACGAACTTGTTAGTAGAAAGTACCTTGTGTGAATAACTTGATTGTATTGGTTTGTGATAGCCTTGTAATACTTTCTTGTTGCTTTGATAAGTAAACGTGTTAGGATGCTACGTGTGTTAGTATCTTGTGATGTTTGTGTAAAGGGGTTTCCTCGATTGCGCTTATTAACTATCGGTCGTTATGATAGTATTGTGGCATTCATCTCTTGAGATGATTCCGGGTTGAGCCCTCCGACGCGGGTAGACTCAGGCGGTCGATGGACCTATGATTCGAGATACCTCTGCGGGTCTGGGGCCTACGCGAGCTACGAGTTCAGTTAGTGTTCGTCCTTTACGGGCATGCGGTCCTTGTGGCCATGCGGACTCGGCGTCCAGGCGACGCCGGGAGTAGCTACCGATGCGGGAATACCTCATGCGGGCGACGAGATTGGCCTACGCGGAGTCGCGGGAAGTTCCAGGACTAGACGCGCGCATTAGATCTGCGCGCAAGTGGCGGCTTTGATCATGTGGCGATGCAGACAGATCTTATGATACGCTTTATGACCTTGTTAGTACGGTGAGTGTTAGTAGTCGGCTATGCCTTCGCATTTACCCCGCAGCTTTATTAGGACACAGGTGGGACTGGTGTTCACGTGTATTCCTTGGTGCTTGTATATCATAAAGCTGGCGGTGAGGAAGGTATTCCACGCACGATTGATGTTGTGGCGTGAGACCCATTGTTAAATTGAGTGATGACTTGAGGTGTGAGTCCTCGACTTGACATGATCGCTATTTATGGTGAATCGTAGTTTGGTTATCATACATGTCTCGCTTTGTATAGACTACTATGATTTCATTTACGTGATTTATTTTAGTTTCACATACTCGTTGTCATCGACCTCCTCGGGCTGCGCTCATCCGCAGTTGAGGTACATCGACCGTTGATCCTAGCTCTCGGTCCAGATTCAGCGTTTGGGAAGCTCCGTTTCTCGGAGGCTTATCGATGGTATAGTCCTGTCGTAGTAAGTGTTTACATTCGTGGTTTGGCGGGGCCCGTCCCGCGATTGTGGTCGTATCATTCTTAGAGGTCTGTAGTACTGTTGTGGGCAGGGTTGGTAAAAAGGATTAAGCTGTTCATTTGTAAAAGAGTTGATGGTTATATATATGCAGAAAGGCAAGTTTTCACAGATTATTGTTTTATATTTCTGTTATCTCATGTTGTTGTTTTATGTTCCGCTGATTAATCTGATGTTGTGTCACAAGGGTGCGGGGTAAGGCACGATCCACGGGCCATTTGGTCGTGACAAAGTGGTATCGAGCGATTAATCTCTGAAAGTGTCTGCACCGTATCGAAGCAGTCTTGATTATCGGTGTGTTGGCACCACACCAATAATCGTGAGGCTATAGGATATTTAGATTGGTTTCATTCTTCTCACTCGAGATCGTGCCTTAGAGTGTTGTAAGTCGACCCTCGACGAAATTCATTCCTTATCGCTATGCCTCGCGCTGGGCAACCGGGCCGGGGCGGCGGGAGCTGAGAGTTGAGTTCAGAAGGTTGCGAGGGCACAGGCCCAATCATTACCTAGGGTAGTGCTTCATTCGGGAAGTTTTGCGACGTCACTAGCCCCAGCAGAGTTTAGCACCATACAGAAGGCCTACAATGACCATAATATTTGAACCTTCAGTTCCACGACCGGGAACAGAGAATATAGATTGCCAAGAGACAACCCTGTTACTAGCTATAGATTTGGCTACCAGAGAGTATACCGATGTACCGCAAGTCTGGAGGACTATCTAAAAGAGGTTGTGCAAGAGTAATTCTTGATTAAGCGAGCATGGCACGTATGCGCTTATGCGCGGCCGAGAAACGTAGATCGACGGGTTAACGGGACGACAAGAGGGCGAGCGTGAAGGTCCTTTGGTAACTTTCAAGGTGAGTATACCTTAAGTGCTATGTTCGATAGCGGTGTGTTAGTTGTGATTAGAATCATGGTGGGTTAACCGAGTAAGATTTTGGGGATAGAGAAGGTGTGAGCCTTAGAGTGTTATACGTAAAGACCTTAGAGGTAAGGCCATCTCGAGAAAGGTGTAGTGTTATGTTTGACCCTTATAGGAGTGCATAGTGCACGTGAACTATGTTCGGGGGATAAGTCCAGAGTAGCGTGATTTGAAAGAAGGTAGTCGAGCTAGGAAGACCGCTAGGTTTCGTAATATGATTTGTGAAATTATTCCTTGGGAGCCGGTGTTTTGCGCAATGCGGGTCGGGTTGAGGCCGTGTTGCGGGTCAACCCGCGGCAGTATGGTGGTGGTCAGTTGTGGTGGTCCCGCTTGGTAGGGTCATGAGGGTGTTAGGCCCATGTTTAGTTAGCGTGCAAGTTCGTGGATGCGTTCGACTGTTGTTCGGGCGATGAGGGCGGCTATCGTGTTCTTGGTCGTGTCGTTCCTCGGCAGTTGTTGTTGTTATCGAAAAGGTTGTGAGGTTGCGGTGCCTACCTTCACCTTATGACGACAGTGGAGCCAGTGGTACTACTGTTTCTCTTCTCGGGAGTTTGTACCAGCGGGGCTAGGAACTGGTGAGTCTCCTGATCGCATTCGCCCGGGCGGTGTTTTGATTTCGGTAGTTTGCGAGATCGTTGTCTCGGTTGAAGTGTTTAAGCTACCATGTCGGTGTTCGGATGTCGTCTTGCGACGCCTTGTAGGCGAAATGCAAGTTGGTCGATTGGTTCGATGTTGGCGGGGTTGAGATAGTTGGTTGAGCTTGTTCCGATCGTGGATAGTGAAGCTTGTCTAGAAGAAGTTACGGCGGCTCGGAGGAATCGTGCGGATAATCGGCGACGCTAGAGTTCGAGTTGGCCGGTCTTCTTGAAAGTACCACCGGACGGTGTGACGAGTTTTGGAAACGAAGGAACTTAGCCCGAGTTACTTTGGGCCTTTGTGAGTTCATGAAGAATAGGCGGGTTGCCTATATGTTAGCATTTGCCGTCCGACTTAGGAAGAAGGGCGTCGGTCTTCGTATTGTTATGTTGGGAAAGTATCGAAGATCCATCCAGAATGTTCGATTAATGATGACCACGTTAGAGATAGTAACCCGAGTTTTGGAACCGGCGTATCGAGAATGTGGTAAGAGTTCGAGTGTCGAGATCCTCGGATCATGGCGACCCGGTACCATTTGTTGGGTCGTCAGCAAGGCTCGCGACAAAGTGACAAAAGTAGTATTATTTGTGGTGATGTAGAGGTGTTTCCTCGTGGACTTAGATGTAAGTTTTGGCGCGGTGTTTCCATGGCGGTGTGGCGGGATTGTTTCGTAAGTATAGTAGTGAAGACTATAATCACGTGTTCGCTTTGAGACTTAGAAGGAACATTCGGGGCGAATGTTTCTAAGGAAGAATGTTATACCCGTAGTTCCGGTATGTATGCGAGGACGTGCGTGCGAGAATCTGAGAAAGATTGGAAAGGAAGAAAGAGGCGATTTTTCCACGGAAAAGTTTAGGTTTTGTGAAGGAAAAAGGTTCGTTTATGGAATTGGATTCCCGTTTGGTATTCGGACTTCTGGAATATTAGAGAATTATGGAATTTTATTTCGAAAATGGTCACGTGGGGCCACGGGAGAAATTCTGATTTTGTAGGCCCGCTTTGATTTTGAGATTTTGGCGTTTTGGATATTTTCTAAGACGAAATATTTTGATTCGAATCGGGGCGACACGTGTCACCCCAATGTGGCACCTTTGGGCGAAATATGTTTGTGCACAACACGGTTAGAGTCGTTTTTAAACGTTTTCACGACTTCGTAGGGAATTTCCGCTATGTCATTTAGTATTTTTGCGGATTTTTCCGAGAGACGGAACATTTTGGACCAACGAGAGGCGACTGCACCCTCTCATTGGTGGGCAAAGTGGGCCACGTGGACGATCGGGAATGGCAAGTGGGAGATATTTTTGGTAGATATTTTGTGTGCAAGTTGGCTAGGTACACATGGGTGAATCTCGGCCTACACTTGCCTAACAGGCTAGATCTTGGCCATTGGTTGGCCTTGGCTTGTGCTATAAATACCCTCTCCTTTGATGAACTTCTTCATCCAAAATGCCTAAGTCTTGAGAGCCTTCCTCCCTTTTCGTGAGCCCCTTGGCGAGAGTTCCCCAGTGGGGTAGGCGAGGGTAGCCACCCACTCCTGTGGTGTGGCGTGGGGTACCCCCAGCCTAGTGTTTCGTATAAATACCCCCTCTTGGTAGAAATACTCTCAAAGTATTGTTGTTATGCCCAAATTACCTTAGCCTTATACCTTGTTGTATTCTAAGGTTATACCTTTCTGAAAAGCCAGAAAATACTATTATACTTCCCGTCGGTCACAAAACCCGCAACAGGAAAATCTCCATAGTCCGTTGGAGTATTGTGTAGAAGTTGGTTAGAACTTCTAAGGGTGGTTTAGAGCGAGTTGGGCGCTCGGAGTCGAGCTAAACGATTGCCGGGATCGACTTTATACTTGGATAATTATGGGCTTATCGAGGTAACTATCTTGTCCCTTTTGTAATTGGATATTACATGTTGTAGGAATATATAGTTAAAGTATACTATATATATATAATCGAGCATAGCTTGTGCAATGTCCTTGGACTTAAGCTGAAGAATGAATGTAATTACATGTGTATCAGATAGACTTGTGTAGTAGTACCGTGGAGTAGAATTGTACCGTTAGGGTTAGATGTATAACCCTCTGGTTGGCTTGGTAGCGGCCTCGATAGAGGAGAGATTTACGCTGTTGTTGCGGGGAAGTCTTTGAATTTTACGTAGAAGTTCTACGATGAGACCTAAATGTTAATAAGCGCCTTGTGGCCTTATAGGTGGAAGTACTACGTGTGGCGCGTTCTACTTGGCTTAAGGAGTAGCCGACGGCTTGAGGTACTCGGAGCATTTTGCTATTAGTCGATAATCGTCGCGAGGTATGTGAACCTCTTCCTATCTCTCTAGCATGATATGTGTAAACTATGTAGTACGGTAGACGTACATGTGCTAAATGTGTTTGAGTGGTTTAAAACATAAAGTTTTATAACGTCTTTACGGGAATTTGGTTATAACGACTTTATGTTAGTAAGAAAATACATGTGGTTTTAAAAGGTGCGATTTGAACTATAGCGGCTTGTTATATGATAAGAAAGAACTTGAAGTATTTTCAAAAGATTTTGAATCATTTGAAAAGAAGTAATACTTGGTGTTTGAAAACTTAAGAGTTATACTAGCTTTATGGGAAGTTAGGTATAACGGCTTAAGAATGCTTTCTTGATTTCGAAATCGGAATGTGTATCGACAAACCACTGCGGCGTTAATAAAAGGAAATGTTTTGAATAATTAAGTATTATGAAAACCTTAGAAACTTCATCTGCATAGAAGCTAAGATGAGACAAAATGATATTTCCTAGATCATGGCTTTGTAATAAGATTGTTATAAACAAGAATATCCTACTCACATAAGGCTTATGTTTCTCAGTTGTTTAAAAGAGAATTATATTCTTAAATGAATAAGACTATGAACTCTGAACCTTTCTAAAATAAGAAGCGTGAACATTTGAAATTAGGCAAACTTGGGCGTTTGAAAAAATAATGTTGTTACTTGATTTTACAAAGGTAAGAGTTTTAGTTTTCTTAAAAAGGGATCACTCTATTTTATACTACGGGTATTGTGTGACTTATGTGAAAAGAAAGATCTTTTAAGATTTTAATGTGTGAAGTACTTTGGGGATAGATACAGAACTTGTTAGTAGAAAGTACCTTGTGTGAATAACTTGATTGTATTGGTTTGTGATAGCCTTGTAATACTTTCTTGTTGCTTTGATAAGTAAGCGTGTTAGGATGCTACGTGTGTTAGTATCTTGTGATGTTTGTGTAAAGGGTTTCCCTTGATTGTGCTTATTAACTATCGGTCGTTATGATAGTATTGTGGCATTCATCTCTTGAGATGATTCGGGTTGTGCCCTCCGACGCGGGGTAGACTCGAGCGGTCGATGGACCTATGATTCGAGATACCTCGTGCGGGTCACGGGGCCTACGCGAGCTACGAGTTCGAGTTAGTGTTCGTCCTTTATGGGCATGCGGTCCTTGGCGTGCGGACTCGAAGGTCGGGGCGATGCGGGAGTAGCTACCTCGATGCGAGGAATACCTCATGCGGGCGATGAGATTGGCCTACGCGAGTGCGGGAAGTTCGGGACTAAGCGCGCATTAGATCTGCGGGCAAGTGGCGGCTTTGATCATGTGGCGGTCAGGCGAGATCTTATGATCTGATTTATGACCTTGTTGATGCGGTGAGTGTTAGTAGTCGGCTATGCCTTCGTGCCTTACATGCGATTTTATTAGGACACAGGTGGGACCTGGTGTTCATGTGTATTCCTTGGTGCTTGTATATCATAAACTGCTGGCAGTGAGGAAGGTATTCCACGGGCACGATTGATGTGGTGGGCGTGAGACCCATTGTTAAATTTGAGTGATGACTTGAGGTGTGAGTCACGACTTGACATATTGCTTATTTATGGTGAGCGTAGTTTGGTTATCATACATGTCTCTGCTTTGTATAGACTACTATGATTTCATTCTGATTTATTTTAGTTTCACATACTACATTTTTGTTATGCGACCTCCTTGAGGCTGCGTTCATGCGCGAGTTGAGGTACATCGATCGTTGATCTAGCTCTCGGTCACGATTCAGCGTTGGGAAAGCTCCGTTTCTCGGAGGCTTATCGATGGTATAGTCCTGTCGTAGTAAGTGTTTACATTCGGGAGTTTGGCGGGGCCACTGTCGCCCGCCATTGTGTCGTATCATTCTTAGAGTGCATGAATCTTGTTGTGGGCGGGGGTTGGTAAAAAGTTAAAGTGTTCATTTGTAAAGAGTTGATGGTTATATATATGAAAGGCAAGTTTCCTGATTATTGTTTTATATTTGTTATCTCATGTTGTTGTTTATGTTCGTGATTACTCGATGTTGTGTCACTAGGGTGCGGGGTAAGGCACGATCACGGGCGATTCGGGTCGTGTGATTAGAACTTCAGTGAGTCTCGAAATCGCATTCGGGGTAGTTGCGAGGTGTGTGAATTCCGGAGGGGTTTTAAGTTCTGCGAGATTGTTTGTTATGGATGGGAGGCGTTTAAGCTACCATTTCGGTGTTCGGATGTCGCCTTACGAAGCCTTGTTAGCAGAAGTGTAAGTTGGTTCGATGTTGGCAAGTTGAGATAGTTGGATCGAGCTTGTTCCAGACGGTGGATAGGGTAAGGTAAAGCCGTCTAGAAGAAGTTACGGCGGCTCGGAGGAATCGATGCGGATGATCGGCGACGCTAGAGTTCAGGACGGTCGGTCTTCTTGAAAGTACCACCGGCCAGTGTGACGAGTTTGAAGCGAAGAACTTAGCCGGGTTACTTTGGGCCTTTAAGAAATGTGAAGAATAGGCCAGTCACTTATATGTTAGCTTTTAGAGGCGAAAGCGGGGCGTAGGTCTTCGCATTGTTATGTTGGGAAAGTATCGAAGATCCATCGAGAATGTTCCCGATTAATGATGCCCACGTAAAGATAGTAACCGTTTTGGAAACTAAAGCGATCGAGAAATGTGGTAAGGTTGAGTGTGCGAACGGTGATAATGCGCGGCCGAACACCATTTGTTAGTGCGTCAAGGCTCGCGCGAAAGTGTGAAAAAAGTGGTATTATTTGTGGTGATATAGAGGTGTTTCCTCGTGGGCTTGGATGTAAGTCTTTGCGCAGTGTTTCTGTGGCCAGTGTGAGTTCTCGTAAGTATTGTAGTAGAATATAGCTTCGTATGTTTGGGGACTTGGAAGGAACATTGGGACGAATGTTTCTAAGGGGAAGAATGTTATACCCGTAGTTCGGGGTATGTATGCGAGGGCGTGCGTGCGAGAATCTGTGAAAGATTGGAAAGGAGGAAGAGGTGAATTTTCCACGGAAAAGTTTAGGTTTTGTGAAGGAAAAGGTTAGTTAATGGGAATTGGATTCCCAGTTTGGTATTCGGACTTCTGGAATATTAGATAATTATGGAATTTTATTTTGGAAATGGTCACGTGGGGCCCACGGGAGAAATTTACGGTTTTGTGAGCAGCTTTGATTTTGAGATTTTGGCCGTTATGGATATTTCGGAAGGCGAAATATTTTGGGCCGAATCGGGGCGACACGTGTCACCCCAATGTGGCACCCTTGGGCGA
The DNA here is from genome assembly GCA_029844215.1 of Przewalskia tangutica. Classification (NCBI taxonomy): domain Eukaryota; kingdom Viridiplantae; phylum Streptophyta; class Magnoliopsida; order Solanales; family Solanaceae; genus Przewalskia; species Przewalskia tangutica. The sequence continues at coordinate 38,650,959 of CM056725.1, read as the reverse complement.
AATATGTTTGTGCCTGACACGGTTAGAGTCGTTTTTAAAGCGTTCTACCTAACTGCGAAGGGTAAATTACGGCTATGTCATTTAGTATTTTGCGGATTTTTAGAGACAAAGCGTTTTGGACCAACGAGAGGGCAACAGCACCTCCGTTGGTGGACTGAAAGGCGTTAGGGCGATTGAATGAGCAAAGTCTTGGTTGATTTTTGTGTAGATATTTGTGAGGGTTTTAAGGAGTAGGGTCTAGGGGCACTTGGGCATATCTTGGCCCTCCACTTGCCCTTGGCTAGATCTTGGCCATTGGTTGGCATTTGCTTGGCTATAAATACCCTCGCTGAAGACTTCTTCATCCATTCCATAATTTCCAAGTCTTGAAAACCTCCTCTCACTCCTTGTTGGTTTCGTCCCTCCTCTTCCTTTGTGAGGCCTTGGCGAGGGTGCACCACTCCAGAGGCCTTGGCCGAGGGTACACCCACTCACAGTGGTGTCTTGGGGTACCCACTCTTGGTAGGAAATACTCTCAGTATTGTTATAATGCCCAAATTACCTTAGCGTATACCTTGTAGTATTCTAAGGTTATACCTATCTGAAAAGCCGGAAATACTATTATACTTCCGTCAGTCACAAACCGAAACCACAGGAAAATCTCCATAGTCAGTTGGAGTATTGTGTAGAAGTTGGTTAGAACTTCTAAGGGTGGTTTAGAGCGGGTTGGGCGCTCGGAGTTGAGCTAGCGATTGCCAGGATCGACTTTATACTTGGATAATTATGGGCTTATCGAGGTAAATATCTTGTCCTCTATTGTAATTGGAAATTACATGTTGTTAGATTATATAGTTGAAGTATACTATATATAGAACTAAGCTTAATCTTTGTGCAATGTCTTTTGACTTAAGCACGAAGAAGCGAGCTGTAATTACATGAGTGCAGTATTCTGATAGACTTGTGTAGTAATCTTGTGGGGTAGAATTGTACCCGTTCGGGTTAGATGTATAACCCTGGTTGGCTTAGTAGCGGCCAGTTAGAGGAGGAGATTTCTGTTTGTTGCGGGGAGGTCTTTGCCAAATTTTACGTAGAATGTTCTACGATAAGATCTTGATGTTAATAAGCGCCTCGTGGCTATAGGTTGAAGTACTACGTGTGGCGCGTTCTACTTGGCAGGAGTAGCGGCGGTTGGAAGTACTTGGGCGTTTTGCTATTAGTCGATACCGTCGCGAGTGCGTGAACCTCTTCCTATCTCTTCTAGCATGATATGTGTGAACTATGTAATGCGGTGAGCGTCATGTACTAAATGTATTTGATTGGTGTAAAACATAAAGTGTTATAACGGCTTTATGGGAAGTTGGTTATAACGGCTTTATGTTGGTAAGAAAATACATGTGGTTTTTAAAAGGTAACCGATTTGAACTATAACTGGCTTGTTATGTGTTAATAAAGAACTTGAAGTATTTCAAAAGAGTTTTTGAATCATTTTGAGAGAAGAAGTAATACTTGATTTGTTTTGAAAACTTAAGAGTTATACTAGCTTTATGGAAAGTTAGGTATAACGTCTTAAGAATGTTTCTTGATTTTGGAAATCAGAATGTGTATCGACAAACCACTGCAGCGTTAATAAAAGGAAATGTTTTGACAGATTAAGTATTATTAAAACCAGTAGAAACTTCCATCTGCATAGAAGCTAAGATGAGACAAAATGATATTTCCTAGATCATGGCTGCTGTAATAAGATTGTTGCAAACAAGAATATCCTACTCACATATAAGACTTATGTTTCTCAGATAGTTTAAAGGAGAATTATATTCTTAAATGAATAAGACTATGAACTACGAAACCTTTCTAAGTAAGAAACATGAACATTTGAAATTAGGCAAACTTGGACGTTTGGAAAATAATGTTGTTACTTGAGTTTTACAAAGAGGAGTGTTTTGATTTACTTCAAAAGATAATCACTATATTTTCATATACTACGGGCATTGTGTGACTTTTGTGAAATGCGTACCTTTTAAAGAGTTAATGTATGAAGTACTTTGGGGATAAAACCAGAACTTGTTAGCATATAGTAGAAAGTACCTTGTGTGTATAACTTGATTGTGTTGGTTTGTGATAGCCTGGTAATACTTTCTTGTTGATTTGATAAGTAAACATGCTAGGATGCTACGTGTGTTAGTATCTTGTGATGTTTGTATGAAGGGGTTTCCTTTGTTGTGCTTATGTTGTTTAACGATAAGTTGTTATGATAGTATTATACATCACTCATCTCTTGAGATGATTAGGGGTTAAGGCGCCTCCGTCGCGGGGTAGACTTCGGCGGGTCGATGGACCTATGATTGAGACTACCTCATGCGGGTCGAGGGCTATGCGGAGCTGCGGGAGTTCGAGTTGAGATCGGCCGCTTGTGGTCATGCGGTCCTTGTGGCCATGCGGACGGCGAGTCGGGGCGGCTGCCAGGGAGTAGCTACCCTCGATGCGGGGTTATACCTCATGCGGGCGATCTGATTGGCCTATGCGGGTGCGGAAAGTTCGAGGGCTGACGCGCGCATTAGATCTGCGGGCAAGTGGTGGCTTGATCATGTGGCCTGCAAGCAGATCTTATGATCTGATTCATGACCTTGTTGATGCGTGGGTGTTAGTAGTCGGCTATGCCTTCGTACTTACCACATGCGTGTTATTATGTACGCAGTGGGACACGGTGTTCATGTGTGTTCCTTGGTGCTTTTATATCATAAAGCTGGCGGTGAGGAAAGGTATTCCACGGGCATGATTGATGTTGTGGGCGTGAGACCCATTGTTATATTTGAGTGATGACTTGAGGCATGAGTCACGACTTGACATGGCCTTATTGTGTGATCGTAGTTTGGTTATCATACATGTCTCTGCTTTATAGACTATTATGATTTCATTTCTGATATTTTTAGTTTCACATACAAATTTTTGTTATCTTGACCTCGCCCGAAGTGCGTTCATGCGCGGTAAAGGTACACGATCATTGATCCTCGCTCTTAGGGTCACGATTCGGCGTGTGAAAGCTCCGTTTCTCGGAGGCTTATCGATGGTATAGTCCTGTTGTTGTAAGTGTTTACATTCGGGGTATGGCGAACCTGTCCCGCCATTGTTGTCGTATCATTTCTTAGAGGTGCATGTAATCTTGTTGTGGCGGGGTTTGTAAAAGGATTAAAGCGTTCATGTTGGAAAAAGTTGTTATTTATATATATCTTAGAAAAGGCAAGTTTTCTCAGTTATTGTTTCATATTTCATAATATGTCTTGTATTGTTTTATGTTCGTGATTTCTCGATGTTGTATCACTAGGGTGCAGGGTAAGGCACGATCACGGGCCGAATCGGTCGTGACAAAAGTGGTATCGAAGCGATTAATCCTCGGAAAGTGTCTGAGCAGTATCGATGAAGTCTTGATTATCGGTGTGTTGTGCACCACACCAATAATCAGGAGGCTATAGGATATTTAGGATTGATTTCTATTCTTCTCACTCTGAGATCGTGCCTTAGAGCTGTGTTGTAAGTTGGACCCTCTGACGAAATTCATTCCCTTATCGTTATGCCTCCGCGTAGGGCAACCCGGGCCCAGGAGGGCAGGGCAGCCGAGGGAGCTGCGAGTTGAGTTCAGAAGTTTGCGAGGGCACAGGCCCAATCTTTACCTAGGGTAGTGCTTCATTCGGGGATTTCTGCGGCGTCACTAGCCCGGCGAGTTTAGCCGATGGCGGATCTCTGCGTCCATGATATTTGAACGCCAGATTCCACGGCCAGAGCGATGAATATAGATTGCAAAGCGACCACATTACTAGCTATGGATTTGGCTACGAGAGATTATACCGATGTACCACGAGTCTTGATGACTACCTAGAGAGGGTTGTGCAAGTAATTCTTGATTGGGCTTGAGCATGGCACGTATGCGGGCTTATATGCAGTAGAAAAAGCGTAGAGATCGACGGGTTAACGAGGGCGAGAAGAGGGCGAGCGTGAAGGTCCTTGGTAACTTTCAAGGTGAGTATACCTTAAGTGCTATGTTACGATAGCGGCGTGGTAGTTGTGATTAGAAATCATGGTGGGTTAGCGAGTAAGATTTTGGGGATAGAAAGTGTGAGCCTTAGAGTGTTATACGTCTGGACCTTAGAGGTAAGGCCGTCTCGAGTAAAGGTGTAGTGTTATGTTTGATCCTTATCGGAGTGCATAGTGCACGTGAGCTATGTTTGGGATAGGTCCCTAAGTGGTATGAAACGAAAGAGGGTAGTTGAGCTAAGAAGACCGCTAGGTTTTCGTAACGTGTTTTGAGAGATTGTTCCTTCGGGGAGATAGTATTTTGCGCCTTGCCGGGTCGGGTTGAGGCCACGTTGCGGGTCAACCCGCGGCATGTTTGGTGGTGGGGTCTGGTTGTGGTGGTCGCCTTGTGGTAGGAGTCACGAGGTGTTAGGCTCGAGTTTAGTTAACTAGCGTGCGAGTTCGTGGATGCGTTCGACGATGGTCGGTCGATGAAGCAGCCCATCGTGTTCTTGATCGGGGACCGTTCACTCGGCGATGTTGATTTATCGAAAGGTTGTAAGGCTGCACGAGTGCCTACCTTCACCTTATGGCGACAGTGGAGCCAGTTCTACTGTTTTGTTTGGAAGTTTTACGAGCGGGGTTAAGGACTGGTGAGTCTCGAATCGCGTTCGCCCTCGGGCGGTGTGTGGATTTGAGGGTAGTTGCGAGGATTGTTGTCTCTATGGAGGAGGCGTTTAAGCTACCATTTCGGTGTTCGGATGTCGCCTTACGAAGCCTTGTAGGGCGAAGTGTAAGTTGCGATCGATTGGTTCGATGTTGGCAAGGTTGAGATAGTTGGATCGAGCTTGTTCCGGTGACGGTGGATAGGTAAAGCTTCGTCTAGAAGAAGTTCGCGGCTCGGAGAATCGTGCGGATGATCGGCGGCGCTTAGAGTTGAGTTGGATCGGTCTTCTTGAAAGTACCACCGGACGGTGTGGCGAGTTTTGAAGCGAAGGAACTTAGCAGGGTTACTTTGGGCCTTTAAGAGTTCATGTGAAGAATAGGCGGGTTGCCTATATGTTAGCTTTTGCCGTCCGACTTAAGAGCGGGGCGTCCGGTCTTCGCATTGTTATGTTGGAAAGTATCGAAGATCCATCGAGAATGTTCCCGATTAATGATGCCGCGTAAAGAGATAGTAACCGAGTTTTGGAAACTAAAGCGATATCGAAATGTGGTAAGGGTTGAGTGTCGGCGGCCGGTGATCGCATGCGGCCGGTACCATTTGTTGGGTCGTCGGAGCAAGGCTCGCGACAAAGTGACAAAAGTGGTATTATTTGTGGTGATATAGAGTGTTTCCTCGTGGGCTTGGATGTAAGTCTTTGCGCGGTGTTTCATGGCGCGGTGTGGCGGGATTGTTCTCATAAGTATTGTAGTAGAGACTATATCGTGACTTGTATGTTTGGGGACTTGGAAGGAACATTCGGGACGAATGTTTCTAAGGAAGAATGTTATACCCGTAGTTCGAGGTATGTATGCGAGGGCGTGCGTGCGAGAATCTGTGAAAGATTGGAAAGGAGGAAGAGGTGAATTTTCCACGGAAAAGTTTCGGTTTTGTGAAGGAAAAGGTTCGTTAATGGAATTGGATTCCCAGTTTGGTATTCGGACTTCTGGAATATTAGAGAATTATGGAATTTTATTTTGGAAATGGTCACGTGGGGCCACGGGAGAAATTCTGGTTTTGTAGGCGCTTTGATTTTGAGATTTTGGCGTTATGGATATTTCGGAAGACGAAATATTTTGGGCGAATCGGGGCGACACGTGTCACCCCCGTGTGGCACCGCCAGGCGAAATATGTTTGTCTGTGACACGGTTAGAGTCGTTTTCGGCGAAGCGTTCTACCTAACTGCGAAGGGTAAATTACGGCTATGTCATTTAGTATTTTTGCGGATTTTTCCGAGAGACAAAAGCGTTTTGGACCAACGAGAGGCAACACTTGGCACCCTCGTTGGTGGACTGAAGAGCGTTAGGGCGATTGAATGAGCAAAGTCTTGGTTGATTTTTGTGTAGATATTTGTGAGGTTTTAAGGAGTAGGGTCTAGGGGCACTTGGGCATATCTTGGCCCTCCACTTGCCCCCATGGCTAGATCTTGGCCATTGGTTGGCCTTTGCGCCTATAAATACCTCTCCCTTTGAAGACTTCTTCATCCATTCCATAATTTCCAAGTCTTGAAAACCTCCTCTCCTCCTTGTTGGTTTCGTCCCTCCTCTTCCTTTGTGAGGCCTTGGCGAGGGTGCACCCTCCTAGAGGCCTTGGCGAGGTACCCACTCCTAGTGGTGTCGTGGGGTACCCCCTCTTGTAGGAAATACTCTCCAAGTATTGTTATAATGCCCAAATTACCTTAGCAGTATACCTTGTAGTATTCTAAGGTTATACCTATCTGGCTTAGGAAATACTATTATACTTCCCGTCGGTCCACAAAACCGAAACCACAGGAAAATCTCCATAGTCAGTTGGAGTATTGTGTAGAAGTTGGTTAGAACTTCTAAGGGTGGTTTAAATGGAGTTGGGCGCTCGGAGTTGGAGCTAAACGATTGCCGGGATCGACTTTATACTTGGATAATTATGGGCTTATCGAGGTAAATATCTTGTCCTCTATTGTAATTGGAAATTACATGTTGTTAGATTATATAGTTGAAGTATACTATATATAGAACTAAGCTTAATCTTGTGATGTCTTTTGACTTAAGCTGAAGAATCGAACTCAGTAATTACATAGTGCATTATTCAGTAGACTTGTGTAGTAATCTTGTGGGTAGAATTGTACCCGTTCGGGTTAGATGTATAACCCCTGGTTGGCTTGGTAGCGGCCCAGTTAGAGGAGGAGATTTCTGTTGCGGGGAGAGTGCGCCAAATTTTACGTAGAATGTTCTACGATAAGATCTTGATGTTAATAAGCGCCTCGTGGCCTATAGGTTGAAGTACTACGTGTGGCGCGTTACTACGGCTTAGGAGTAGCCGGTTGGAAGTACTTGAGCGTTTTGCTATTAGTCGATACTGCGTCGCGAGGCGTGAACCTCTTCCTATCTCTTCTAGCATGATATGTGTGAACTATGTAGTGCGGTAGGCGTCACATGTACTAAATGTATTTGATTGGTGTAAAACATAAAGTGTTATAACGGCTTTATGGGAAGTTGGTTATAACGGCTTTATGTTGGTAAGAAAATACATGTGGTTTTAAAAGGTAACGATTTGAACTATAAGCGGCTTGTTATGTGTTAATAAAGAACTTGAAGTATTTCAAAAGAGTTTTGAATCATTTTGAGAGAAGTAATACTTGATTTGTTTTGAAAACTTAAGAGTTATACTAGCTTTATGGAAAGTTAGGTATAACGTCTTAAGAATGTTTTCTTGATTTTGGAAATCGAATGTGTATCGACAAACCAACGCGGCGTTAATAAAAGGAAATGTTTTGTGATTAAGTATTATTAAAACCGGTAGAAACTTCCATCTGCATAGAAGCTAAGATGAGACAAAATGATATTTCCTAGATCATGGCTGCTGTAATAAGATTGTTGCAAACAAGAATATCCTACTCACATATAAGACTTATGTTTCTCAGATAGTTTAAAGGAGAATTATATTCTTAAATGAATAAGACTATGAACTACTTAAACCTTTCTAAGTAAGAAACATGAACATTTGAAATTAGGCAAACTTGGACGTTTGGAAAATAATGTTGTTACTTGAGTTTTACAAAGAGAAGTGTTTTGATTTACTTCAAAAGATAATCACTATATTTTCATATACTACGGGCATTGTGTGACTTTTGTGAAAGTAACGTACCTTTTAAAGAGTTAATGTATGAAGTACTTTGGGGATAAAACCCCGAACTTGTTAGCATATAGTAGAAAGTACCTTGTGTGTATAACTTGATTGTGTTGGTTTGTGATAGCCTGGTAATACTTTCTTGTTGATTTGATAAGTAAACATGCTAGGATGCTACGTGTGTTAGTATCTTGTGATGTTTGTATGAAGGGGTTTTCCTTTGTTGTGCTTATGTTGTTTAACGATAAGTTATGATAGTATTATACATCACTCATCTCTTGAGATGATTAGGGTTAAGCGCCTCCGTGCGGGGTAGACTTCGGCGGGTCGATGGACCTATGATTCGAGACTACCTCATGCGGGTCGAGGGCTATGCGAGCTGCGGGAGTTCGAGTTGGGATCGCGGCCCTTGTGGTCATGCGGTCCTTGTGGCTACGCGGACGGCGAGTCGGGGCGGCGCCGGGGAGTAGCTACCCTCGATGCGGGGTTATACCTCATGCGGGCGATCGATTGGCCTACGCGAGCTGCGGAAAGTTCGAGGGCTGACGCGCATTAGATCTGCGGGCAAGTGGTCACTTGATCATGTGGTGATGCAGAGCAGATCTTATGATACGATTCATGACCTTGTTAGTGCGTAGGTGTTAGTAGTCGGCTATGCCTTCGTGCCTACATGCGTGTTATTATAGCGCAGTGGGACTGGTGTTCATGTGTGTTCCTTGGTGCTTTTATATCATAAAGCTGGCGGTGAGGAAGGTATTCCACGGGCATGATTGATGTTGTGGGCGTGAGACCCATTGTTATATTTGAGTGATGACTTGAGGCATGAGTCACGACTTGACATGGCCTTATTATTGTGAGCGTAGTTTGGTTATCATACATGTCTCTGCTTTATAGACTATTATGATTTCATTTCTGATATTTTTAGTTTCACATACTCAATTTTTGTTATCGACCTCCTTGGGCTGCGTTCATCTGCGAGTAAAGGTACACGATCATTGATCCTCGCTCTTGGTCCTGATTCAGCGTGTGGAAAGCTCCGTTTCTCGGAGGCTTATCGATGGTATAGTCCTGTTGTTGTAAGTGTTTACATTCGGGGTATGGCGAACCCTGTCCGCCATTGTTGTCGTATCATTTCTTAGAAGTGCATGAATCTTGTTGTGGGCGGGGTTTGTAAAAAGGATTAAAACGTTCATGTTGGAAAAGTTGTTATTTATATATACGCGAAAGGCAAGTTTTCTCAGTTATTGTTTCATATTTCATAATATGTCTTGTATTGTTTTATGTTCGTGATTTCTCGATGTTGTATCACTAGGGTGCGGGGTAAGGCACGATCCACGGGCGAATCGGGTCGTGACAAAAGTGGTATCGAAGCGCTTAATCCTCGGAAAGTGTCTATGACCAGTATCGATGAAGTCTTGATTATCGGTGTGTTGTGCACCACACCAATAATCGAGGAGGCTATAGGATATTTAGGATTGATTTCTATTCTTCTCACTCGAGATCGTGCCTTAGAGTCGTGTTGTAAGTTGGACCTCGACGAAATTCATTCCTTATCGTTATGCCTCGCGTAGGCAACCCGGCCCAGAGGCGAGGCGGCCGAGGAGCCTGCGAGTTGAGTTGAGAAGGTTGCGAGGGCACAGCCCAATCTTTACCTAGGGTAGTGCTTCATTCGGGATTTCTGCGACGCCACTAGCCCACAGAGTTTAGCACGATGACGGCAGATCTACTGCGTCCATGATATTTGAACCTTCGCGGCCATCGAACAGTGAATATAGATTGCAAAGAGGCGACCATTACTAGCTATGGATTTGGCTACGGAGATTATACCGATGTACCACGAGTCTTGATGACTACCTAAGAGAGGTTGTGCAAGAGTAATTCTTGATTGGGCTTGAGCATGGCACGTATGCGGGCTTATGTACAGCAGTAAACGTAGAGATCGGCGGGTTAACCAGGGCGGCGAGAAGGGCGAGGCGGAGGTCCTTGGTAACTTTCAAGGTGAGTATACCTTAAGTGCTATGTTCGATAGCGTGGTAGTTGTGATTAGAAATCATGGTGGGTTAACGAGTAAGATTTTGGGGATAGAAAGTGTGAGCCTTAGAGTGTTATACGTCTGGACCTTAGAGGTAAGGCCATCTCGAGTAAAGGTGTAGTGTTATGTTTGATCCTTATCGGAGTGCATAGTGCACGTGAGCTATGTTTGGGATAGGTCCTAAGTGGTATGAAACGAAAGAGGTAGTTGAGCTAAGAAGACCGCTAGGTTTTCGTAACGTGTTTTGAGAGATTGTTCCCGGGGAGATAGTATTTTGCGCCTTGGGTCGGGTTGAGGCGCGTTGCGGGTCAACCCGCGGCATGTTTGGTGGTGAGTGCAGTTGTGGTGGTCCGCCTTGTGGTAGGTCACGAGGGTGTTAGGCTCGAGTTTAGTTAACTAGCGACGAGTTCGTGGACGCGTTCGACCGGTGGTCGGTCGATGAGCAGCCCATCGTGTTCTTGATCGGGACCGTTCACTCGGCGATGTTGATTTATCGAAAGGTTGTAAGGCGCACGAGGTGCCTACCTTCACCTTATGGCGACGGTGGAGCCGTGTTACGGCTGTTTTTGTTGGAAGTTTTACCAGCGGGGTTAAGGACTGGTGAGTCTCGAATCGCATCGCCCGCCGGGCGGTGTGTGGATTTCGGGGTAGTTGCGAGATTGTTGTCTCCTATGGAGGAAGCGTTTAAGCTACCATTTCGGTGTTCGGATGTCGCCACGAAGCCTTGTGAGGGCGAAGTGTAAGTTCTTGATCGATTGGTTCGATGTTGGCAAGGTTCAGATAGTTGGATCAGGCTTGTTCCAGCAGACGGTGGATAGGGTAAAGCTCGTCTAGAAAAGTTACGGCGGCTCGGAGGAATCGTGCGGATGATCGGCGGCGACGCCAGAGTTGAGTTGACGGTCGGTCTTGAAAGTACCACCGGACGAGTGTGACGAGTTTTGGAAACAGAAGGAACTTAGCCCGGGTTACTTTGGGCCTTTAAGAGTTCATGTGAAGAATAGGCCAGGTTGCCTATATGTTAGCTTTTGCCGTCCGACTTAAGAGGCAGGACGTCCGGTCTTTCGCATTGTTATGTTCGGGAAAGTATCGAAGATCCATCCAGAATGTTCCCAGTTAATGATGCCCACGTAAAGAGATAGTAACCCCGAGTTTTGGAAACTAAAGCAGTATCAGAAATGTGGTAAGGGTTCGAGTGTACGATACCGGTGATCGACGCGGCCGGTACCATTTGTTGGGTCGTCGAGCAAGGCTCGCGACAAAGTGACAAAAGTGGTATTATTTGTGGTGATATAGAGGTGTTTCCTCGGGCTTGGATGTAAGTCTGCGCAGTGTTTCATGGCCAGCGTGGCGGGATTGTTCTCATAAGTATTGTAGAGACTATATCTGACTTGTATGTTTGGGGACTTGGAAGGAACATTCGGACGAATGTTTCTAAGGGAAGAATGTTATACCAGTAGTTCCGTGGTATGTATGCGAGGACGCACGTGCGAGAATACGAGAAAAGATTGGAAAGGAGGAAAGAGTGAATTTTCCACGGAAAAGTTTCCGTTTTTGTGAAAAAGGTTCGTTAATGGGAATTGGATTCCCAGATTTGGTATTCGGACTTCCTGGAATATTAGAGAATTATGGAATTTTATTTTCGGAAATGGTCACGTGGGGCCCACGGGAGAAATTTACGGTTTTGTGGGGCCCGCTTTGATTTTGAGATTTTGGCCGTTATGGATATTTTCGGAAGACGAAATATTTTGGACGAATCGGGGGGCGACACGTGTCACCCCCATGTGGCACCCTTGGGCCGAAATATGTTTGTGCACAACACCCGGTTAGAGTCGTTTTTCGACGAAACGTTCTACCTAACTTGCGAAGGGTAAATTACGGCTATGTCATTTAGTATTTTTGCGGATTTTTCCGAGAGACGAAACGTTTTGGACCAACGAGAGGGCAACACTTGGCACCCTCTCGTTGGTGGACTTGAAGGGGCGTTAGGGCCGATTGAATGAGCAAAGTCTTGGTTGATTTTTGTGTAGATATTTGTGAGGGTTTTAAGGAGTAGGGTCTAGGGGGCACTTGGGCATATCTTGGCCCTCCACTTGCCCCCCACTTGGCTAGATCTTGGCCATTGGTTGGCCTTTGCTTGGCCTATAAATACCCTCCCCCTTTGAAGACTTCTTCATCCATTCCATAATTTCCAAGTCTTGAAAACCTCCCTCCCTCCTTGTTGGTTTCGTCCCTCCCCTCTTCCTTTGTGAGGCCTTGGCCGAGGGGTGCACCCCCCCTCCTAGAGGCCTTGGCCGAGGGGTACACCCCCCCCTCCTAGTGGTGTGCCGTGGGGTACCCCCCCCCTCTTGGTAGGAAATACTCTCCAAGTATTGTTATAATGCCCAAATTACCTTAGCCGTATACCTTGTAGTATTCTAAGGTTATACCTATCTAAAAGCCCGAAATACTATTATACTTCCGTCACCACAAAACCGAAACCCTAGGAAAATCTCCATAGTCAGTTGGAGTATTGTGTAGACGTGGGTTAGAACTTCTAAGGGTGGTTTAGATGGGTTGGAGCGCTGAGTTGGAGCTAAACGATTGCGGGATCGACTTTATACTTGGATAATTATGGGCTTATCGAGGTAAATATCTTGTCCCTCTATTGTAATTGGAAATTACATGTTGTTAGATTATATAGTTGAAGTATACTATATATAGAACTAAGCTTAGTACTGCGGCAATGTCTTTTGACTTAAGCTCAAGAATCGAATCGAATCAGTAATTACATAGGTGCAGACAGAGACTTGTGTAGTAATCTTGTGGGGTAGAATTGTACCCGTTCGGGTTAGATGTATAACCCCGGTTGGCTTGGTAGCCGCCCCGTTAGAGAGGAGATTTACGTTGCGGGGAGAGTCGCCAAATTTTCTGTAGAATGTTCTACGATAAGATCTTGATGTTAATAAGCGCCTCGTGGCCCTATAGGTTGAAGTACTACGTGTGGCGCGTTCGACTTGGCTTAAGGAGTAGCCGACAGTTGGAAGTACTTGTAGCGTTTTGCTATTAGTCGATACTGCCGCGAGGTACGTGAACCTCTTCCTATCTCTTCTAGCATGATATGTGAACTATGTAGTACGGTGACGTCATGTACTAAATGTATTTGATTGGTGTAAAACATAAAGTGTTATAACTGCTTTATGGGAAGTTGGTTATAACGGCTTTATGTTGGTAAGAAAATACATGTGGTTTTTAAAAGGTAACCGATTGGAACTATAACTGGCTTGTTATGTGTTAATAAAGAACTTGAAGTATTTCAAAAGAGTTTTGAATCATTTTGAGAGAAGTAATACTTGATTTGTTTTGAAAACTTAAGAGTTATACTAGCTTTATGGAAAGTTAGGTATAACGTCTTAAGAATGTTTCTTGATTTTGGAAATCGAATGTGTATCGACAAACCACTGCAGCGTTAATAAAAGGAAATGTTTTGTGATTAAGTATTATTAAAACAAAGAGAAACTTCCATCCGCATAGAAGCTAAGATGAGACAAAATGATATTTCCTAGATCATGGTCATTGTAATAAGATTGTTGCAAACAAGAATATCCTACTCACATATAAGACTTATGTTTCTCAGATAGTTTAAAGGAGAATTATATTCTTAAATGAATAAGACTATGAACTACGAAACCTTTCTAAGTAAGAAACATGAACATTTGAAATTAGGCAAACTTGGACGTTTGGAAAATAATGTTGTTACTTGAGTTTTACAAAGAGAAGTGTTTTGATTTACTTCAAAAGATAATCACTATATTTTCATATACTACGGGCATTGTGTGACTTTTGTGAAAGTAACGTACCTTTTAAAGAGTTAATGTATGAAGTACTTTGGGGATAAAACCCCGAACTTGTTAGCATATAGTAGAAAGTACCTTGTGTGTATAACTTGATTGTGTTGGTTTGTGATAGCCTGGTAATACTTTCTTGTTGATTTGATAAGTAAACATGCTAGGATGCTACGTGTGTTAGTATCTTGTGATGTTTGTATGAAGGGGTTTTTCCTTTGTTGTGCTTATGTTGTTTAACGATAAGCTGTTATGATAGTATTATACATCACTCATCTCTTGAGATGATTCCGGGGGTTAAGCGCCGACGCGGGGTAGACTCGGCGGTCGATGGACCTATGATTCGAGACTACCTCATGCGGGTCCAGGGGCTATGCGGAAGCGGGAGTTCCGTGTTAGACGCGCTTGTGGTCATGCGGTCCTTGTGGCCGCGGACGGCGAGTCGGGACGCCGCCGGGAGTAGCTACCTCGATGCGGGTTATACCTCACGCGGGCGATCTGATTGGCCTATGCGAGTGCGGAAAGTTCGAGGGCTGACGCGCACATTAGATATCTGCGGGCAAGTGGTCGGCTTGATCATGTGACGGTTCAGACAGATCTTATGATACGCTGACCTTGTTGGTGCGTGGTGTTAGTAGTCGGCTATGCCTTCGTACTTACCATGACGTGTTATTATACGCAGTGGGACACGGTGTTCATGTGTGTTCCTTGGTGCTTTTATATCATAAAGCCGGCGTGAGGAAGGTATTCCACGCATGATTGATGTTGTGGCGTGAGACCCATTGTTATATTTGAGTGATGACTTGAGGCATGAGTCACGACTTGACACGATCGCTATTATTGTGAATTGTAGTTTGGTTATCATACATGTCTCCTGCTTTATAGACTATTATGATTTCATTTACAGTATTTTTAGTTTCACATACCTTGCACTGTCAGATCGACCTCCTTCGGGGCTGCGTCATGCCGCGGTAAAGGTACACCGTCATTGATCCTCGCTCTAGGGTCACGATTGGCGTGGGAAAGCTCCGTTTCTCCGGAGGCTTATCAGTGGTATAGTCCCCTGTTGTTGTAAGTGTTTACATTCAGGGGTATGGCGGGGCCCTGTCCCGCCATTGTTGTCGTATCATTTCTTAGAGGTCTGTAGTACTGTTGTGGGCAGGGTTTGTAAAAAGGATTAAAACTGTTCATGTTGGAAAAAGTTGTTATTTATATATATGCCGAAAGGCAAGTTTTTCTCAGATTATTGTTTCATATTTCATAATATGTCTTGTATTGTTTTATGTTCCGCTGATTTCTCTGATGTTGTATCACTAGGGTGCCCGGGGTAAGGCACCAGTCACGGGCCCGGAATCGGGTCGTGACAATTAGCAAGCATGGGGTATATATTATGAAGTTTGATAAGTGTATTGACTATTGGAACCCTAATCCGAAAACTAGCATGTTTAGCCTTAAGATTACAATTCAAGTTGATTATTAGTTTAAGTCGTCACATGTTATATAAAGAAGGAATTATAGTTGTTAAAGTTGTCTATGACTATATAACATGTTAGACCTAAGAACTTGGATCAGAAAAGAATTGGAAAAGACTTTGTATTGTTGAATAAGTTAGCCGAGAATGGCTTTGATTATGGACTTAGTTGGTATTAATTGTGGGGCAGAATTTTACACGTATTGTATGGCGTGTAATCCCCTTTTGTTGGTTGATGCATTGAGCCTTAAATGTGGCATGTTGGTTATTGATTACGGGACCTTGAAAAAGGTGGAAAAGTATGTAGAAACAAAGGAAGTGCTGCCCGATTTTCCGTAGAATAAGAGACCGTATACTTAGTATTATTCTACGTTAGAAAATAGAAATTGATAGACGTGTTGTGGCCTTTATAGGTTGACAATTCTACGAGCGGCGTATTCGACTTAGCTTGAGGATTAAGCCGATAAGGTATGTGAACTATCTCCTCTTCTAGCATGATTCCTTATGGTAAAGTAAGTAATTCCTACTCCTTAAATGATCCACTCCTTTTTTGTACTTAGATTGCCTAATAGAGAAGTTGTTCTATATACTTCCTTGTTTGTACTTAGATTGCCTAATAGAGAAGTTGTTCTATATACTTCCTTGTTTGTACTTGGATTGCCTAATAGAGAAGTTGTTATATATACTTCCTTGTTTGTACTTGGATTGCCTAATAGAGAAGTTGTTCTATATACTTCCTTGTTTGTACTTGGATTGCCTAATATAGAAGTTGTTCTATATACTTCCTTGTTGGTACTTGGATTGCCTAATATAGAAGTTGTTCTATATACTTCCTTGATGTACTTTGGATGTTTAAATTGGAAGTTGCTATAATCCATTACCTTGATAAAGTTTGGATTTTCAAAAGTGAAAGTATTTTACTTGAAGTACATAGAGTCTTGAAAAGGGAAGTAGTTTCCAAATCTTTTGGCTAGTGCCTTAGTTCTGAAACCTAAGGGTTGTTATAATGACTTTAGGGGAGTCAAATGAGTGATTTACTTAAGTGATTTAAAGGAGGAGAAATGACATGATTTAAAGAGAAGTAACTTGTTTTAAAGGTGTGAGTTACTTGAGATTTAAAAGTAGAAGACTTGATTTCTAAAGTTACGAAACTTGATTTCTAAAGATTAAGAGACTTGAAGTATTTTGAAAGTTAAGAACTTGATTTGAAAGTATGTGATACTTGGTTTTAAAAGTATAAGTTTCTTGGTTGTAAAAAGAATGAATTTGTCTAAAAACCATAAAGGGTTATAACGACTTTATGGGAAGTTGGTTATAACGACTTTATGGAAGGTTAAGAAAGCTGTCTATTTTGTTTGATAGGTACGAGTTGCCTAGGTGGTGAAATTAGAAGTTACTTCATTTCAAGTCTTGAAATGAATTTCTAAAGATGTAGTAACTTAGTTTGAAAAATAGACATGCCTTGATACTACGGGTGTTAGTATCTTGGGGTTTTATATAAAAATGAGTCTTTTGAAAAGAATGGAAGTACGTAGTACTTAGGGTTAAAATCCCGGATTTTTTTATATAAAACGAAAGTGCCTTGAGTTTATAAAATGCAATTCATTTCAGTATGATAATGAAAGTCTAAATATTTTATGAACTTGTCTAGGTTTGCTTGTGATAGCCTGTGAGTGCAAGTATTACAGTTTTAAACTGTCGTGACTCTCAGTTCGAGGGCCAGCTGTCTTGTTGTGAGTTTACTTGGACGTACCGACGGTGATGTGGGATTCTACGGGTATATTTCCACTATGATTGATCCTTGGACATGTTTATCCGATGTGGGATTCCGGGGCATGCGACCAGAAGGCGGGTTAGATTCCCGGATTTGTTTGTATTACCCCATGGACATGCTTATCCGATGTGGGATTTCGGGGAATGCGATCATGTTGGATATTGTTATTCCATGGACTAGCCCTCCATGAGGTTTAGTTACGCAGAATGGACTGGTAGATAGTGTTCGTACTTGCCCCCGTCGGTGGCTGACGAGATGGGATCGGTAGATAGCTTCGTACTTGCCGTCGTTCTATAGCCGATTTTATACGGTAGGCTCCGGTAGATAGCTTTCGCACTTGCCCCGATCATATCTCGTGACGATAGGCTGGACTGGTAGTTAGCTTTTGTACTTGCCCCGGTCAGTTGTTGACGCAGGCTGGATCTGGTAGTTGGCTTTTGTACTTGCCCCGGTCAGTTTTATGATGCAGGTTGGATCTGGTGGTTCGTTTTTCTACTTGGTCCGTACAGTTTTTAGAACACAGGTGGGACTTGGTGTTCATGTATGCATATCGATGTTATATTATATCATGGACTGTCGGCAGTGAGGAAGGATTCCACGGGCATGGTTGATATTATGGGCGTGAGACCCGTAGCTATATTTGAGTTGTGACTTTGAGGGCATGCGTCCCTTACTTGATATGACTGTTTATGTATTGTATATTGTAGTTTGGCTATCATGCATGTCTCCTATTTTGTATTGACTGTTATGATTTCATTACAGTATTTTCAGTTTCACATACTTGGTACACTTTTCGTACTGACCTCCTTCGGGGGGCTGCGTTCATGCCGCAGGTTTAGGTACGCAGTTTGGTGATCTGCAGGTGTAGGACCCTGCTCCGAGTTTTTGGATAGCTCCATCTGTTCAGGAGTTTATCATTTTGCTATAGTTCCTTCTGTACAGGCTTTTGTACTGTTTTGGGTACGGCGGGGCCTTGTCCCGTCATAGTTCAGTAAAACTCTTAGAGATCTGTATTCATATATGGAATTGGACTCGTGTACAGTGTAGTGTCTTTTGTTGATGTATATTATATGGCAGCATTGTCGGCTTTTCCCTTGCCCGTACGTTGGTTTAAAAAAAAAGAGGTGTTATTTAAATTCCGCAGTTTACTTGTGTTGATAGGTAGAAGGGTGCCCAGGTAGGGCACGATCCTGAGCTTGAGGTTCGGGGTGTGACAGTGGTATCGAGCGGTCGGTCCTCGAATGTCTGAGGCCGTGTCTAGTAGAGTCTTGATTATCGGTGTGTTGCGCGCCACACCCATAAACAGAGGCTACGGGACATTTAGGAGTTGGTTTCTATTCTTCTCACTCTAGATCGTGCCATAGAAATTTGTGTTAGTAAGATAATTCCTCTCGACATATTTTTGTGTTCTGACTATGCCTCGAGGAGAACATGATCGCCAGAAGGGCAAATGTGTAGCGAGAGCTACGATCGACTCGAGAGAGTTGATAGGGCTTATGCCCAGGGTATACCAGATATTGTGCCACAGTCGGCGAGTTCTTTTGCGCCAGGTTTTGAGGCCCCAGCACCAGAGCCTCCAGTTTCTCAGTTAGGAGAAGACTATAGGGTCATAAGGGAAGCTATGTTATTGACCAATATAGCGGTTCTACAGTTTCATCAGCAGGAGGTTATTCAGCCAGTACAAACAGTTGTACAGAGGGTAGAGGGCCAACGCGGAGATCAACGTAAGAGGGCTAGACCAGTTGGTTATCCCGGTGAATTCTTGGACGAGCAACCTCAGCAGCGAGTGAGATATTCGTCCCAGCCTACCCAGTACATACCTCCGCAGCTCACAGGTGGGAGATTGGACCCCACGAGGTATTTAGGAGCCGGTCCAAGCTCCATGGGTCGAAGTTCTCAGAGGAGCAGAGGATTTTCTCAGTCGAGGCCACTTATTCCTCAGTGTTTCCAATGTAGTAAGCATCATATGGGGAAATGCCGTTATGGAACAGGTGTTTGTTTTTATTGTGGCCGTCCGGGCCATATACTGAGGGTATGTCCTTTTAGAAGGAGCACCGGTGAGGTGGCTCAGCCTATGAGGCCGATGGGTGATTATTTTTCCTCCACAGTTGTGCGTCCCCCAGGGAAGAGTGTTCAGATGTCAGCCAGCCGTGGTAGAGGTCAGGGTGGAGTTTATAGTTCTGGCGGTCCTTCGAACCGCATAGATGACGTGACTACGGGAAAGGATCAGGAGGCAACATCGCATGGGGTTACAGGCATATTTCGATTCTTTTGAATCATACGTGCATTGATAGATTCAGAATTCGCCCTAGTATATATGTTTTCCCTTTGTTGCTAGCAGTTGTAAGTGATAGTACCCCCAGAGGTAGGAATACTTTGATTAGTAAAGTGAAAAGTTAAGAATGTTGACAAGAATGATAAAGTGAACTGAGGCTATAGTTGTGTAGAGTTCACAAGTTGTAATTGCCCCATAACAGTGTAAGACCGATAGGGAAGAATGTACAGTAGAAATACTTCGGCCTATGTGACGAACCTCTAGTGAATAAGGGGATAGGGTGAGAAGTACTTGAGATAAGAGAGAAATTTATTCCAGACTAAGAATGAGAAGTTAAGTGTGACGAGGGGTCGGGTTATGGACTCATTTCGGGTCAACCGATAGTATGAAATTGGGTGATGTCAGTTGGATATGGTCCCGCTATGTGATAGGGTCACGAGGATGCAAGGCCCAAGTTTAGTTAATCGTTGTACGAGGTTGTCGACGCGTTCCACCGGAATCAGGTCGTAAGGACCGAGAAGAGCCTTAGCGGAAATTCAAATAGCACGATGGCCAAGTTGGGATAGTAACTCCAAGGATTGGAGAACAGAAACAATATTTGAGATTTTGCACGTGTACTAAATAAGTTTGGAAGTACGAGAAAGTATGACAAGTAAGAAAAGGAAGGAACAAAGGTTAAAAGAACTATAGTGATTATAGTTATGAGTAATGAAGATGCGTAGAGAAAATTTCTTTTAGGCCATGAGTGAAGGTTAATTATGATGATACACACACCTTAGGTTCGGTAACACTGTCCATAGGTGCTCGTGTTTGAGATGTTACAAGTTAGAGTTTACACCGGTTGGTAAACTAAGCTAGGCAGGTTATAGGTTCATCTCCCAACTAGTTTGGTGACTAAGTGAGACAGAGAAGGGAAGAAACACGACGAAACACATTAGTTAGCTGGTGTCACGACCCGAACCCGGGCCCGTGACTGGTGCCTTACCCCGGGCACCCTAGTGATACAACATCAGAGTAATCAGCGGAACATAAAGACAATACATGAAACCAATGCAATAAGACAGTGAAATAAGAAAAGCTAACCAAAAGCGGTTACCTTGGTATATATATAAATAACAATTTGAACATCGACGATTACATCCGCCCAACTCGCCCAGCAAAGATACTATGGACCTCTAGAATGACATGACAACAATGGCGGGGCGGGGCCGCCATACCTGAATGTAAGCACCTACCATGACAGGGACTATACGTGATAAGCCTCGGAGAAGCGGAGCTTCCCAACGATCGTGACCACGAGAACTAGGATCAACGGCGGTGTACCTCAACTGCGGCATGAACGCGGCTTCGAAGAGGTCGATAACAGTACCAGTATGTGGCGAAAATCGTAAATGAAATCATAATAGTCTATAAAGCGGGAGACATGTATGATAACCAAACTACAATTCACAATAAATAGCGATCGTGTCAAGTCGGGGACTCGCGCCTCAAAGTCATCACTCAAATGTAACTATGGGTCTCACGCCCACATCAATCGTGCGTGGAATACCTTTCATCGCTGGCAGTTTATGATATAAAAGCACCAAGGAATACATGAACACGAGTCCCACTGTGTCCTAATAAAACCGTGCGGGGGTAAATCTGAAGGCATAGCCGACTACTGCCCATGTACCAACAAGGTCATAAATTGTGTCATGATATCTGCAGGCCGTCACACGATCAAAGTGGTCACTCGCGCAGATCAAATGTGCGTCTAGCCACGGAACTCTCCGCTGACTCGCGTAGGCCAACCTCATAGGCCGCGTGAGGTATTCCTCGCGTCGGTAGCTACTCCCGGCGTCGCCCCGGACTCGCGATCCGCGTAGCCACAAACCGCATGACCACAAGGCGCAAACTAACACGGAACTCCGTAGTTCGCATGGATCCACGGACCCGCATGAGGTATTCTCGAATCATGGTCCTGCATCGCTGAGTCTACCCGCATCGGAGGCGACTTAACCTCCGGAAACAAGTCAAGGTGAGTGGTACAATACCAACATAACGGCTGATAGTCAAACAACTTTAAGCGCAGTTGAGGGGAAAACCCATTTACACTAACATCACAAGATACTAACACACGTAGCATCCTAGCATGTTTACTTATCAATCAACAAGAAAGTATTACAAAGCTATCACAAACCAACACAATCAAGTTATACACACAAGGTACTTTCTACTATATGTCCACAAGTTCGGGTTTTTATCCCCAAAGTACTTCATACATTAACTCTTTAAAAGATACGTTACTTTCACAAAAGTCACACAATACCCGTAGTATATGAAAATAGAGCGATTATCTTTTGAAGTAAATCAAAACACTTACCTTTGTAAAATCAAGTAACAACATTATTTTCCAAAACGTCCAAGTTTGCCTAATTTCAAATGTTCACGTTTCTTATTTTAGAAAGGTTTCGTAGTTCATCGTCTTATTCATTTAAGAATATAATTCTCTTTTAAACCATCTGAGAAACATAAGCCTTATATGTGAGTAGGATATTCTTGTTTATAACAATCTTATTACAAAGACCATGATCTATGAAATATCATTTTGTCTCATCTTAGCTTACATGCGGATGGAAGTTTCTCTTGGTTTTAATAATACTTAATCTGTCAAAACATTTCCTTTTATTAACTGCGGTGGTTTGTCGATACACATTCGATTTCCAAATCATTAAAACATTCTTAAGCCGTTATACCTAACTTCCCATAAAGCTAGTATAACTCTTAAGTTTTCAAAACCAAGTATTACTCTTCTTTCAGAATGATTCAAAATCTTTTGAAATACTTCAAGTTCTTTATTATCACATAACCATCGGTTATAGTTCAAATCGATTACCTTTTAAAACCACAAGTATTTCCTTACCTACATAAAGTCATATAACCAACTTCCCATAAAGCCGTTATAACACTTTATGTTTTAGACCAATCAAATACATTTAACACGTATGCGTCTATCGCACTACATAGTTACACACATATCATGCTAGAAGAGATAGGAAGAGGTTCACATACCTCGCGACGATTATCGACTAATAGCAAGCGCTCAAGTACTTCCAACCGTCGGCTACTCCTAGCCAAGTAGATCGCGCCACACGTAGTACTTCAACCTATAAAGCGACAAGGCGCTTATTAACATTTATATCTCTTCGTAGAACATTCTACGAAAATTCGTGGCCTCTTCCACATGCAGCGTAAATCTCCTCCTCTATCGGTGGCTACCAAGCCAACCGGGGGGGGGTTATACGTCTAATCCGGACGTGCACAATTCTACCTCACAGAAAAGCTACACAAGTCTACTGTAATACAGTCCTATGTAATTACAGTTCAGTACTCTTCTTTCGAAAAAGTTTCTTATTATTCAGGCTTAAGTCAAAAGACATTGCCGATAACTACGTTCAGTTCTATATATAGTATACTTCAACTATATATTCTAACAATATGTAATTTCCAATTACAATAGGGGGACAAGATAATTACATCGATAAGCCCATAATTATCTAAGTATAAAGTCGATCCTGGGCAACGTTTAGCTCCAACTCCGTGCGCTCCAACCCGCTCCAAACTACCCTTAGAAGTTCTAACCAACTTCTACATACTACTCCAACTAACCATGGAGATTTTCCTTAGGGTTTCGGTTTGGTGACTGATGGGAAGTATAATAGTATTACGGGGCTTTTTGTAGGTATAACCTTAGAATACTACAAGGTATACGGCTAAGGTAATTTGGGCATTATAACAATACTTTTGAGAGTATTTCTACCAAGAGGGGGGTATTTATACGAGACAACACCACAAGGGGGGGGGTGTATACCCCTCGGCCTACCCCACTAGGGGGGGGGGTACTCTCGGCCAAGAGGGCCTCACAAGGGGGAGGACGAGAACACCACTCAAAGGGAGGGAGGATTTTAACACTTAGGAAATTTTAGGAATGGATGAAGAAGTCTTCCAAATGAGGGGTATTTATAGGTCTAGCAAAGGCCAACCAATGGCCAAGATTATGCCAAGTGCATAGCAAGTGTAGGGCCAAGATCATGCCAAGTGCACCTTATCCATCTACCATCAAAATATTCTACCTACTACTTGACAAAAACCCACCCATTTCGTCCACCCTTGACCGCCCAAGTCCTTCCAATGAGAGGGTGACAAGTGTCGCCCTCTTGTTGGTCCAAAATGTTTCGTCTCTCGGAAAAATCCGCAAAAAATAAAAATGACATAGCCGCCCTACGAAAGCTGTGGAAACGTTTCGTCGAAAAACGACTCTAACCGGGTGTTGTGCACAAAAATAATTCGGCCAAGCCTTATTTAAAAGTTCAAATTTTCTACGTACGTCCTTACGTACATACTCTGGAAATACGGGCTAAGTTCCCTTTGTTTTCCAAAACTCGTCACACCCAACCCGGGGTGGTACTTTCAAGAAGATCGACCGTCAACCTGAACTCTAAGCGTCGTCGCCGATTATCCGCACGATTCTCCGAGTGCGGAACCTCTTACAGACGAGCTTTACCTATCCACGATCTGCTGGAACAAGCTGAACCAACTATCGAATCTTGCCAACATCGAACCAATCGGGCGACTTACATCCGCCCTACAAAGCTGTAAGGCGACATCCGAACCGAAATGGTAGCTTAAACACTCCCTCCACAGACAACAATCCCCAACTACCCCCGAAATCCACACACCGGCCGAGGCGAATGCGGTTCGAGACTCACTGAGTTCTTAACCTGCGGTAAAACTTCCGGAAACAAAAACAGTACCACTGGCTCCACATGCGTCATAAGGTGAAGGTAGGCACCCCGCAGCCTTACAACCTTTACGATAAATCAACAACTTTGAGTAAGCGGTCTTTGCTAGAAGACAAGATGGTGACCTCGCCGGCCATCGGTCGAATCGTCCACGAATTCTGTTGGTTAACTAAACTTGGGCTAACACCGCGACCTACCACCGCGGATCACCTGGCAAACCGACACCACCACCATACAT
The DNA here is from genome assembly GCA_029844215.1 of Przewalskia tangutica. Taxonomy (NCBI): domain Eukaryota; kingdom Viridiplantae; phylum Streptophyta; class Magnoliopsida; order Solanales; family Solanaceae; genus Przewalskia; species Przewalskia tangutica. The sequence goes on along the minus strand of CM056725.1, from coordinate 38,626,772 downwards.
GACGCTGGTTGACCCGGCGTGGCCTCAACCCGAGGCGCGCAAGCGCTAGCTCCCCGAAGGAAAACTCTCACTAATCACGTTACGAAAACCTAGCAGTCTTCTTAGCTCAACTACCCTCTTTTATTCCACACTACTCAGAGACTTATCCCATAAACATAGCTCACGTGCACTATGCACTCCTATAAGGGTCAAACATAAACATACGTCTTTACTCGAGATGGCCTTACCTCTAAGGTCTCCACGTATAACACTCTAAGGCTCACACTTTCTCTATCCCCCAATCTTACTTGGTTAACTAACCAAGATTTCTAATCACAATTTACACTCATGTTATCTGAACATAACACTTAAGGTATACTCACCTTATCACATATACCAAACTCTAGAGGGTTAAAGATATGCTTGCATCTACTGCTTCACTCCCCTTAGTCATTCTAATCAAACCTGCCCCGTAGGGCGCATAGCTAAGGAAGATGACAAACTACCCACCGATCCTGAAGGCTAAGTCCTCCTACTAGGACACTCTTCCGACATCGGACCACGGCGGTCGTGACAACAAGTACCAATCTAAAAGGCGACATTCCCGGGATGGCGTGCGCCATCTTGTGAGCAGGAAGCCTGCGGTTCGACCAACTCCTGCATACGAGCGTCACGAAATCCGTGGAGGACCTCTGCCGGTGGTGTGCATAATATAATCTCTGGTGGCGACTTGCCTCGAAAGTTACCAAAGGACCACTTTGCTCGGCCTCTTACGCTCCTTCGTTAACCCGTCGATCTACGTTTCTCGACTGCTGCGCATAAACCGTACAGTGTGCTCAAGCCTAGCGAAGAATTACTCTTACAACCCTCTCTTAGGTAGTCATCAAGACTCGCGGTACATCGGTATGCTCTGGTAGCCAAATCCAGCTAGTAACGGTCGCCTCTTTGCAATCTATATTCGTCGGTCGTGGGCGAAGGTTCAAATGTCATGGCGCGGAGGCTGCCGCTGTGCTAAACTCTGCTGGGGCTAGTGGCGTCGAGAACTCCCAAGAAACACCTAACTTTCGGGTGATGGTTGGGCTGTGCCTCGTAACCCTCAGACTGCTCATGACTCCTCGGCTGCCTTTCCCTCACGGGCGGGTTGCCTACGCGGAGGCATAGCGGTAAGGGAAAGAAATACGTGAGAGGTCCAACTTACAACACAACTCTAAGGCACGATCTCGAGTGAGAAGAATAGAAACCAATCCTAAATATCCTATAGCCTCACGATTATTGGTGTGGTGCACACCGATAATCAAGACTCTTGGATCTGATGTAGACACTTTCAGAGGATTAAGCGCTCACGATACCACTTTTGTCACGACCGAACCGGGCGTGGTAGTGCCTACCGGGCACCCTAGTGATACAACATCAGTGTCGGAACATAAAGACAATACATGAAACCAATGCAATAAGATAGTGAAATAAGAAGGCTAACCCAGCGGTTACCTTCGGTATATATATAAATAACAATTTGAACCGACGATTACATCCCTTTCTACAACTCGCCTGCGATTACTGGACCTCAGAATGATACGACAACAATGGCGGGGCGGGGCCGCCATACCACGAATGTAAGTACTGCAACGCGAGGACTATACGTGATAAGCCACGGAGAAGCGGAGCTTCCCAAGCGCTGTGACCCTATGGCGAGGATCAGCGCGGTGTACCTCTACTGCGGCATGAGCGCGGCCGAAGAGTCGATGCAACGGTACCAAGTATGTGGCGAAAATCGTAAATGAAATCATAATAGTCTATAAAGCGGGAGACATGTATGATAACCAAACTACGATTCACAATAAATAAGCGATCGTATGTCAAGTCGAGGACTCACGCCTCAAAGTCATCACTCAAATGTAACTATGGGTCTCACGCCCACAACATCAATCGTGCGTGGAATACCTTCCTCTTGCCGGCGGTTTATGATATAAAAGCACCAAGGAATACACATGAACACGGGTCCCACGTGTCCTAATAAAACCGTCTGAGTAAATGCGAAGGCATAGCGACTACTAACACCACAGTACCAACAAGTTCATAAAGCGTGTCATGATATCTGTCTGAAGCCGTCGCACGATCAAAGTGGTCACTCGCGCGATGATATCAAATGTGCGCGTCTAGCCTGGAACTCTCATGACTCGCGTAGGCCAACCTCGTAGGCCCGCGTGAGGTATTCCTCGCATCGAGGTAGCTACTCCCGGTATCGTCCTGGACTCGCGATCGCGTAGCATGAACCGCGTGACCACAAGGGCCGCAAACTAACACGGAACTCCGTAGTTCGCATGGATCCACGGACCCGTGAGGTATTCTCGAATCATGGTCCTGGACACTGAGTCTACCCCGCATCGGAGGGCAGCTTAACCTCCGGAAACAAGTCAAGGTGAGTGGTACAATACCAACATAACGGCTGATAGTCAAATAACTTTAAGCGCAGTTGAGGGGAAAACCCATTTACACTAACATCACAAGATACTAACACACGTAGCATCCTAGCATGTTTACTTATCAATCAACAAGAAAGTATTACAAGGCTATCACAAACCAACACAATCAAGTTATACACACAAGGTACTTTCTACTATATGTCCACAAGTTCGGGTTTTTATCCCCAAAGTACTTCATACATTAACTCTTTAAAAGATACGTTACTTTCACAAAAGTCACACAATACCCGTAGTATATGAAAATAGAGTGATTATCTTTTGAAGTAAATCAAAACACTTACCTTTGTAAAATCAAGTAACAACATTATTTTCCAAAACGTCCAAGTTTGCCTAATTTCAAATGTTCACGTTTCTTATTTTAGAAAGGTTTCGTAGTTCATCGTCTTATTCATTTAAGAATATAATTCTCTTTTAAACCATCTGAGAAACATAAGCCTTATATGTGAGTAGGATATTCTTGTTTATAACAATCTTATTACAGCAGCCATGATCTATGAAATATCATTTTGTCTCATCTTAGCTTCTATGCAGATGGAAGTTTCTACTGGTTTTAATAATACTTAATATGTCAAAACATTTCCTTTTATTAACGCTGCAGTGGTTTGTCGATACACATTCTGATTTCCGAAATCAGTAAAACATTCTTAAGCCGTTATACCTAACTTCCCATAAAGCTAGTATAACTCTTAAGTTTTCAAAAACCAAGTATTACTCTTCTTTCAGAATGATTCAAAAATCTTTTGAAATACTTCAAGTTCTTTATTATCACATAACCAGCCAGTTATAGTTCAAATCAGTTACCTTTTAAAAACCACAAGTATTTCCTTACCTACATAAAGCTGTTATAACCAACTTCCCATAAAGCCGTTATAACACTTTATGTTTTAGAACAATCAAATACATTTAACACATGTACGTCTATCGTACTACATAGTTACACACATATCATGCTAGAAGAGATAGGAAGAGGTTCACATACCTCGCGACGATTATCGACTAATAGCAAAACGCTCCAAGTACTTCCAGTCGGCTACTCGTAAGCCAAGTAGATCGCGCCACACGTAGTACTTCGACCTATAAGGCCACAAGGCGCTTATTAACATTTAGATCTCTTCGTAGAACATTCTACAGAAAATTCGGCCGCACCTCCCCCACACATGACGGTGTAAATCTCTCCTCTATCGGGGCTGCTACCAAGCCAACCAGGGGTTATCATCTAATCGGACGTGCACAATTCTACCTTACGAAGCGCTACACAAGTCTCATGTCTGATCTATGTAATTCTGATTCGGTACTCTTCTTTCGAAAAGGTTTCTTATTATTGAGCTTAAGTCAAAAGACATTGCGATAACTACGTTGATTCTATATATAGTATACTTCAACTATATATTCTAACAATATGTAATTTCCAATTACAATAGGGACAAGATAATTACCTCGATAAGCCCATAATTATCCAAGTATAAAGTCGATCACAGGCAACGTTTAGCTCGACTCCGTGCGCTCCAACCCGCTCCAAACTACCCTTAGAAGTTCTAACCAACTTCTACATACTAATGGAGATTTTCCTTAGGGTTTCGGTTTGGTGACTGACGGGAAGTATAATAGTATTACGGGGCTTTTTGTAGGTATAACCTTAGAATACTACAAGGTATACGGCTAAGGTAATTTGGGCATTATAACAATACTTTTGAGAGTATTTCTACCAAGAGGGGGGTATTTATACGAGACAACACCACAAGGGGGGGGGGGTGTATACCCCTCGGCCTACCCCACTAGGGGGGGGGGGGGTACTCTCGGCCAAGGGGGGGGGATGGGCTCTCGGCCAAGAGGGCCTCACAAGGGGGAGGACGAGAACACCACTCAAAGGGAGGGAGGATTTTAACACTTAGGAAATTTTAGGAATGGATGAAGAAGTCTTCCAAAGGGGGGGTATTTATAGGTCTAGCAAAGGCCAACCAATAGCCAAGATTATGCCAAGTGCATAGAAAGTGTAGGGCCAAGATCATGCCAAGTGCACCTTATCCATCTACCACCAAAATATCCTACCTACTACTTGACAAAAACCCACCCATTTCGTCCACCCTTGACCGCCCAAGTCCTTCCAATGAGAGGGTGACAAGTGTCGCCCTCTTGTTGGTCCAAAATGTTTCGTCTCTCGGAAAAATCCGCAAAAAATAAAAATGACATAGCCGGAATTTTCCCTACGAAAGCTGTGGAAACGTTTCGTCGAAAAACGACTCTAACCGGGTGTTGTGCACAAAAATAATTCGGCCAAGCCTTATTTAAAAGTTCAAATTTTCTACGTACGTCCTTACGTACATACTCTGGAAATACGGGGTATAACAGTTGGGTAGGAGTCCGACTGAAAGATTCAGGTAGAGTTAGTCCCATGACTTAGAATACGACAGGGTCATCCCTAGTACGGGAAAAAGAAAGTAACCTCTAAAGATCTTGTTTTTAATAAGACAGTAACCTTCGAGTTTTGTGAGAAGGGGCCATGGATGGAATGTCCATTGATATGTTTATGTATGTTATGTGGTGGCCATGTGTGGCATCGTTGGTCTTGTGGAGTATTGATTGATAGGCATAGTATAGAGACTGTGCCGGAGTTTGTATAGCTTGACAACCGACTAAGAACATTCGGGGATGAATGTTTCTAAGGGGAGAAGAATGTTACACCCCGTAAGTCAAGGACATGTATAAGAGAATGTACGTAAGGAATCAAGACTTAAAAAATTGGTACGAAAGGAAGAATTGTTTTTCCGACGGAAAATCTTCCGAACGTCGGAAATGAAAAATGTTCGTTGATGAGAATTGGATTCTCAAAATGCATTATTTTAAGAATATGGAACTTATTAACATTATGGAAATTTATCTTTACAGATTTGGTCACGTGGGGCCCACCCGAGGAATTTTACGTTTTGTGGGGCCCACGAGGGTTACGGAATTTTATGGACGAATGAGAGGGCAACACGTGGCACCTCTCCCACAATGGTCTTGGACGAAAATATTAAACGGTAAAATGGTCATTGACCATGGTAGATGAATAAGTCTTGCTAGCTTGAGATTGTTGACTTGTCAACTTGTCCACTTGGCTAATTAATTAATGATCTTCATCCTAGCCACACATTTGTTATAATATTGACCCTTCATTGTGTTATATATACACACTAGTGCAAGACTTGTCTTCAACACTTAGAACAAATTTGAGGGAACTTTGAGCTTGCACTTAGGAGCTCTCGGCTTTGAGGAAATTCCCACACAAAAAAATTTAGTTTGTGGTCCATTATTCACAAGACTTTAACCCAAGGTCACTAAGGGTATTGTAAGGATATCTCAATAGAAAGATTTCGGAAAAACGACGTTTTCACGTTAGTCGCAAGGCGAAAACCTAAGTCGTTTTCACAAGTTTGGATTGGAAATGGAAGAGAAGTTGGTTGTGAACTTCTAAGGGCTTCAAATAGCGGATTGGAGCGTAAAGGAAAGGAGCTAAGAATTGCTAAGGAGCGACTTTGAATCTTGGAAATTTTAAGGGCTTGTAAAGGTATAAATCTTGTCGTTTTAGCAATTAAAGTTTACATATCATTATAGTTATGGATATTAGCAAGCATGAGGTATATATTATGAAGTTTGATAAGTGTATTGACTATTGGAACCCTAATCCGAAAACTAGCATGTTTAGCCTTAAGATTACAATTCAAGTTGATTATTAGTTTAAGTCGTCACATGTTATATAAAGAAGGAATTATAGTTGTTAAAGTTGTCTATGGCTATATAACATGTTAGACCTAAGAACTTGGATTGGAAAAGAATTGGAAAAGACTTTGTATTGTTGAATAAGTTAGCCGAGAATGGCTTTTATTATGGACTTAGTTGGTATTAATTGTGGGGCAGAATTTTACACGTATTGTATGGCGTGTAATCCCCTTTTGTTGGTTGATGTATTGAGCCTTAAATGTGGCATGTTGGTTATTGATTACGGGGCCTTGAAAAAGGTGGAAAGTATGTAGAAACAAAGGAAGTGTTGCCCGATTTTCCGTAGAATAAGAGACCGTATACTAAGTATTATTCTACGTTAGAAAATTGAAATTGATAGTCGTTTTGTGGCCTTTATAGGTTGACAATTCTACGAGCGGCGTATTCGACTTAGCTTGAGGATTAAGCCGATAAGGTATGTGAACTATCTCCTCTTCTAGAATGATTCCTTATGGTAAAGTAAGTAATTCCTACTCCTTAAATGATCCACTCCTTGTTTGTACTTAGATTGCCTAATAGAGAAGTTGTTCTATATACTTCCTTGTATGTACTTGAATTGCCTAATAGAGAAGTTGTTCTATATACTTCCTTGTTTGTACTTGGATTGCCTAATAGAGAAGTTGTTCTATATACTTCCTTGTTTGTACTTGGATTGCCTAATAGAGAAGTTGTTCTATATACTTCCTTGTTTGTACTTGGATTGCCTAATAGAGAAGTTGTTCTATATACTTCCTTGTTGGTACTTGGATTGCCTAATAAAGAAGTTTTTCTATATACTTCCTTAATGTACTTTGGATGTTTAAATTGGAAGTTGCTATAATCCATTACCTTGATGAAGTTTGGATTTTCAAAAGTGAAAATATTTTACTTGAAGTACATAGAGTCTTGAAAAGGGAAGTAGTTTCCAAATCTTTTGGCTAGTGCCTTAGTTCCGAAACTTAAGGGTTGTTATAATGACTTTAGGGGAGTCAAAGGAGTGATTTACTTAAGTGATTTAAATGAGGAGAAATGGCATGATTTAAACAGAAGTAACTTGTTTTAAAGGTGTGAGTTACTTGAGATTTAAAAGTAGAAGACTTGATTTCTAAAGTTAAGAAACTTGATTTCTAAAGATTAAGAGACTTGAAGTATTTTGAAAGTTAAGAACTTGATTTGAAAGTATGTGATACTTGGTTGTAAAAATAATGAATTTGTCTAAAACCATAAAGGGTTATAACGGCTTTATGGGAAGTTGGTTATAACGGCTTTATGGAAGGTTAAGAAAGTTGTCTATTTTGTTTGATAGGTACGAGTTGCCTAGGTGGTGAAATTAGAAGTTACTTCATTTCAAGTCTTGAAATGAATTTTTAAAGATGTAGTAACTTAGTTTGAAAAATATACATGCCTTGATACTACGGGTGTTAGTATCTTGGGGTTTTATATAAAAATGAGTCTTTTGAAAAGAATGGAAGTACGTAGTACTTAGGGTTAAAATCCCGGATTTTTTTATATAAAACGAAAGTGCCTTGAGTTTATAAAATGCAATTCATTTCAGTATGATAATGAAAGTCTAAAGATTTTATGAACTTGCCTATGTTTGCTTGTGATAGCCTGTGAGTGCAAGTATTACAGTTTTACACTGCTGTGACTCTCAGTTGGAGGGCCGGCTGTCTTTTTGTGAGTTTACTTGGACGTACCGACGGTAATGTGGGATTTCACGGGTATGCTTCCACTATGATTGATCCTTGGACATGCTTATCCGATGTGAGACTCCGGGGCATGCGACCAGGAGGCGGGTTAGATTCCCGGATTTGTTTGTATTACCCCATGGACATGCTTATCCGATGTGGGATTCCGGGGCATGCGACCATGTTGGATATTGTTATTTCATGGACTAGCCCTCCATGAGGTTTAGTGACGCAGGATGGACTGGTAGATAGCCTTCGTACTTGCCCCCATCGGTGGCTGACGCATGATGTACTGGTAGATAGCTTTCGTACTTGCCCCTGTCAGTTCTATAGCACAGTTTGGTACGGTAGGCTCCGGTAGATAGCTTTCTCACTTGCCCGGGTCAGTTGTTGACGCAGGCTGGATCTGGTAGTTGGCTTTCGTACTTGCCCCGGTCAGTTTTATGATGCAGGCTGGATCTGGTGGTTCGTTTTCCTACTTGGCCCGTACAGTTTTTAGAACACAGGTGGGACTTGGTGTTCATGTATGCGTATCGATGTTATATTATATCATGGACTGCCGGCAGTGAGGAAGGATTCCACGGGCATGGTTGATATTATGGGCGTGAGACCCGTAGCTATATTTGAGTTGTGACTTTGAGGGCATGCGTCCCTGACTTGATATGACTGCTTATGTATTGTATACTGTAGTTTGGCTATCATACATGTCTCCTGTTTTGTATAGAATGTTATGATTTCATTACAGTATTTTCAGTTTCACATACTTGGTACATTCGTCTTGACCTCGCCGGAGGCTGCGTTCATGTCGTAGGTTTAGGTACGCAGTTTGGTGATCTGCAGGTGTAGGACCCTGCTCCGAGTTTTTGGATAGCTCCATCTGTTCAGGAGTTTATCATTTTGGTATAGTTCCTTGATGTGCTTTTATGCAGTTTTGGGTACGGCGGGGCCTTGTCCCGTCATAGTTCAGTAAAACTCTTAGAGGTCTGTATTCATATATGGGATTGGACTCGTGTACAGTGTAGTGTCTTTTGTTGATGTATATTATATGGCAGCCTTGTCGGCTTTGCCCTTGCCCGTACGTTGGTTTAAAAAAAATGAGGTGTTATTTAATTTCCGCAGTTTACGTGTGTTGATAGGTAGAAGGGTGCCCAGGTAGGGCACCAGTCACGGGCCCGGGGTTCGAGGTGTGACAACTATAGACCGACATTAAGTGTACTATTTTGGGCAATATGTAAGGTAAGGATTATTCTTCCTCTTGAAGTAATTGGATATTACATGTTGTAGTAATTAATAGATGAACTTGTGATTAAGAAGAATGAAGAATAAGAAATACTTGTCGCACTTTTGGCATGCTAGCCGAAAACTGGACAGTTTTGGTGTTGTCGGATTCGTTGGTTATTGTTGTTGTTATCATCACCTATTGCATGTTAACATGAAGGAATCTTGTTGTTAACATGTTGATATGACTTATATAAAAGTGTTGGAATGTAAATTGGATTATAAGAAGTTATGGAAATAGATTTGGTTGTAGTAGTTGGCCGATAATTACTATAAAACTGTTGGATATTGTGGTGCAGTTTTAGGGGCTGTTTTGGGTATTGAAATGCTGGAAAATCAGCCACATTTATGCATGTTTGAATGTAGTAATCACTAATGGAAGTCTTAAGGGAATAAGGGTGTAGAAATGTGTTAAAATGCCTCACATTTTACCCTTGTTGTTGTTGGAATATGGAGTGATTTTAGTGGACTGTTTTACGTAATTAAGGGGTTGTTTTGGCGTGAGAAATAGGTGTGTGAATCACCTTGGTTTCTGTTTTGTTGTGCCCTTAATTGGTGCCTTGGTTATTGTTGAAATTGGCCTTCTTGAAAGGTGGAAAATAAGTATAAACAGGGGATGTGCTGCCCAAATTTTTATAGGAAAAAAGAATCATTACTTGGTATTAACCTACGCTAGAAAGCATGAAGTTAATAGAAGTGTTATTCTCATTATAGGTTGAAGTACTACTTGTGGCGTACTCTACTTAGCGTGTGGATTAGCCGAAGAGGTATGTGACTCTTCCTTTCTTCTTTGAGAATGAACTTTATAAAATGAGTGTACGGTGGACGTACGTGTTTTAAAAGAATCTAGATTTCATGAGGTACATGAGGTGATAGTAACTTCATTTTAAAAGTATACTTGACTTGATTTGAAAAGAATAAGTCACTTGGTTTTAAAAGTATAAGTGCCTTGATTTTAAAAGTATACTTGTCTTGATGTTAAAAGAGTAAGTGCCTTGATGCTACATGTGCTAGTGTCTTGTGGTTTATAAATGAAAGGATGTACGACGGACGTACATGGTTCTATTGTATCTTAATTCTAAAAAAGAAGGCATGGTATTGTCTTGTTATTTCTAAAAAGGAAGGCATGGTATTGTCTTGATATTTCTAAAAAGGAAGGCATGGTATTGTCTTGATATTTCTAAAAAGGAAGGCATGGTATTGTCTTGGTATTTCTAAAAAGGAAGGCATGGTATTGTCTTGGTATTTCTAAAAAGGAAGGCATGGTATTGTCTTGGTATTTCTAAAAAGGAAGGCATGGTATTGTCTTGGTATTTCTAAAAAGGAAGGCATAGTATTGTCTTGGTGTTTCTAAAAAGGAAGGCATGGTATTGCCTTGGTGTTTCTAAAAAGGAAGGCATTGTATTGCCTTGGTTTTTCTAAAATAATAGTTCATTCTATTTGTTCTAATGAGAGACAAAGATTATTTTAACTTGCATACATTTGTTAATATAGCCATTCGTGCAAGTGTTATATTTCCACATCACCGCGTCCCTCACTAGAGGGCCGGCAACATTATGTATATATTTCATGGATTAGCTCCCATGACGTGAGTTGGTACACACACATTGCGGGTCTAAAGGACTCAAGCGGTTTCAATTCCCATGACATATTCCATGGACTAACTCTCCGTGATGCGGGTATCGTGTACAGATATCCATTGCAGGTCTATAAGATCCATGCGGGTTTGAGTCCCATGCGGGTGAAATAGTCTCATAAGTAGGATTGCATAATGATTCTGAGGGCAGGTGTCCCTGATTTTGACATAGCTTTCATATTTTGAAATGGTAATGATTTCATAATTTGGAAATGATACGGTTGATCTCACTTTTAAAAAGGCATATTTTAAAAGGTACAGTTGACTCATTACTCTCATTTTTACAATGCACAATTGTACTGGTAGTTTGATTATCATACTTGTCTCCTGTTTTCTTTTGGACTGTTATGATCTCATATACAGTACTTATTGTTTCACATACTTGGTACATCTTTCGTACTAACCCCCTTTCCTCGGGGGGCTGCGTTTCATGCCACAGGTGTAGGTACACAGTTTGTTTATCCCGTTCTTAGGATCTCTACTCAGATTTTGAGGAAGCTCCATTATTTTGGAGGCTTGTCTTTTTGGTACGGATCCCTGTTATTGTAGGCTTATGTACATTCGGGGGTATGGCGGGGCCCTGTCCCGTCATAGTTTATTTTCCAAACTCTTAGAGGTATGTATATGTGGGCTGGACTTGCGGGAGTTGTATATACTGTTGGCCATTTGTACTACTGTATTGTCATGTTATTTCCCTTTATATATAGCGGCAGTCTCATCGGCTTGCCTTGTTGCTACATATACAATTTTTCATTTATTATTTGGCCTATGTATTGTATGCGATGTGAGGGTATAAGAGGGGGTGATCAGGTAGGGCACCAATCGCTGGCCCGGAGTTCGGGTCATGACAAGTAGCAGGACAGACTTACAGACATCAACCGATAGTTAACCCCACGACAGATAGTTTGAGGGTCCGGGACTTCTTGATCTTTAGTCCGCCAGAGTTGTTACACCCCGTATTTCCAAGGCACTAATATGAGAACGTACGTAAGGAAATACGAATTGAATTTTTGGAAGGAAAGAATACTTACATTTTCTTAAGGAAAAATTTCAGAAAAATGTGAAGGCGAAAATTATTAACTTGGAGTTTAATTCTTCTAATTGGATTATGGAATTAGTATTGGATTATGAAGTCTCGAAATTGGTAATATGGGGCCCGCCGAAAATTTCACAATTTTGTGGGGCCCTTCGATTTTAAGATATTTTGAACAATATCTAGATATTTTATTTAAGTGGGGCTTTCGACCAATGGGATGGTGACATGTGTCACTCCTCCACTTGTCTTGCTAAAGAATATTTCTATATAGAGGAGGTGATTGAAGACTTGCCACATTTCATTTCTCACATTTTATTTCATCTCTTCCAAAGCTCTTTTCTCTCTCCTAAAAAACCCTAGCCACGATTTTCTCCAAGATAATTCCAAGAACACAAGTTGATTATTTTTCAAGATTAAAAACACTAATCTAGTCTTAAGACAAGTTAACTCTCCAAGAATCTTCAAAATCCATGATTGGGTCGAGAGTGGTGTATTGAAACCCTAGGCTTGTTCTTCAACTTTTTGAAGTGAAACGTGAAGGGAAGTTGGTTATAAGCTTGTAGAGGATACATATGTGTGATTGGAACTTGAAGAAGTGGAGCGAAACGAAAACTGCGGGCCAATATCTTGCAGACTGTTTGGACGATTTTTGGGCTATTTTAAAGGTAAAAATTCTTATTTCTATTGAGGTAGTTGGATATTACTTATTGTTATAATGTATGGATAAGCTTGTTCTAAAAAGAATGCAGGATAAAAAGTTTTTGGGGCAATTTGGTTGTTGGGGCCGAAACTAGGCAGTTTCGGGCATTGAAATTATTGGCTATAATTGTTGTCGTTAACGTCACCTATTGCATGATATAATGAAGTAATCATGTTGTTCATAAGTTGATATGATTTGTATAAAAGTATTGGAACTTGATTGGATTAAAAATGATTATGGAAATGGCAATTGTATTGGGGTTGTTTGGTCGTGTATTGTATAAAACTGTGGGGTTTTATTGAGCAGTTTTAGAGACTATTTTGTGGCGTTGGAATGCTGGAAATTCAGCCACTTATAAGCATGTTTAAATGTAGTAATTGCTAATGGAAGTCCTAAGGGATTAATGTCACGACCCGACCCCGGGCCCGCGACTGGTGCCCTACCTGGGTACCCTTACATGTAACCCTTTGGTTTTGCTATAAATACCCCCCTTATGTTGATGAACTCTTCATCCACAAATGAAACCTTCCAAGCCTAAAATCCCTCCCTCCTCTAGTGTTGAGTTCGTCCAACTCATCCCCCCCTCTTTTGAGAGTCTTGGCCGAGGGCCTCCTCCCTCCCCCTTTGTGGTGCCTTGGCCGTGGGGTACCCCCCCCCTAGCCTAGTTGTTTTCGTATAATACCCCTTGTTGTGGTATAGAAATACTCCCCTAGTATTGTTATAATGCCCAAAATACCTTAGCCTTGTACCTTGTAGTATTCCAAAGATACTCTATCGTAGAGCCCGGAAATACTACCTTTTGTCCTTTTAGTCTCAAACCGAAACCCTAAGGAAATCTTCATAGTTGGTTGAAGTATTTGAGTAGAAGTTGGTTAGAACTTCTAAGGGTTGTTTGGAGCGCACGGAGTAGGAGCTAAACCTTGCTCAGGATCGACATTATAACTTGGATAATTATGGGCTTATCGAGGTAATTATCTTGTCCCTCTATTGTAATTGGAAATTACATGTTTGTTAGAATATATAGTTGAAGTATACTATATATGGAACTATACTTAGTATTGCAATGTCTTTTGACTTAAGCTGAAGAATAAAGCCCAGACTGTATTTACATGGGTTTGTATTGCGATGAACTTGTATAGTATTCTTGAGTAGAATTGTACGTCCGGTTAGGCGTGTAAACCCCCACGGTTGGCTTGGTAGCCGGCCTCGAGAGGAGGAGATTTCTGTTGTTGCGGGAGAGTCTTTGCCAATTTTACGTAGAAAGATAGAAACTTGTGTTTTGGGGTTAATGAGCGTTTGTGACCTTTATAGGTGAAAGTACTAAGAGTAGCGTATTCTACTCGAGAGTGGAAAGGGCTAGCAAGGTTGTAGTACTTGGAGCATTTTGCTTATTGTCGATAAATCGTCGCGAGGTATGTGAACCTCTTCCTATCTTTTCTAGCATGATTGTTGTGAACTATGTAGTACGGTGACGTACATGTGCTAAGTGTTTTGGTTGGTTTAAAACATAGGGTGTTATAATAGCTTTATGGGAAGTTAGTTATAACGACCTTATGTAGTGAAAATGGTTTAGATGTTAGAAGTTAAGAGACTTGATCTTATAAGATAAGAGACTTAACTTATTTGTTTTAATGTGGATGTTTGTGTGAAACCTCATTCGTGAGTAATGAGTACTTGGTTTTTAAAGGGATAATGTTTCTTGATTTGGAAATCGAATGTGTATCGACAGGACCAACTGCAGCGTTAATAAAGGAAAATGTATTGAATAATGATGTGTTGTATTAAAACCAGTAGAAACCTCCATCTGCATAGAAGCTAAGATGAGACAAAATGATATTACATTTTCTAGATCATGGCTGCTGTAATAAGATCGTTATAAACAAGAATAAACTACTCACATATATGACATATGTTACTCAATTGTTTTAAAAGAGATTAAGACTATGAGTTATGAAACCTTTCTAAAATAAGTGACTTGAGCATTTGAAAATGAGAAGCTTGAGTAATTGGAACTAGGCAAACTGGAACTTAGGAAAAGAATGTTGTTACTTGATTTTGAAAAGGAATGTGGGTTGGTCATTATAATACTACGGGTATCGGGTGACTTTATAAAAGTAATGGATCTCTTTTAAAAAAACTTAATGTATGTAGTACTTTGGGGTTAAAAACCCGGACTTTGGCATAAAATGAAAGTACTTTGAGTTGTGTGAAACTTGCCTATGCTTGTTGTTGAGAAACTTGCCTATGCGTGTTGTTGTGAAACTTGCCTATGCTTGTGATGATAGCCTTTGTTGTGCAAGTGTGGTATTTCTGTGTTACCGCGTCTCTCGATAGAGGGCCGGTCGACTTGTTGAGAACTTACTTGGGCGTCTTTGGCGGTGATGGAGAATTCCACGGGTATGTTTCCATTTTGATTCTTGTCTTGTTGTTGATGTCACATGGACATGTCTACAGAGGTAGAATTCGGGGCATGCGGCCGTGCGGTCGGGTTGATTACCGATGTATTGTTATTGTGGTTACATGGACATGTCTACACCGAGGTAGAATTCGGGGCATGTGGCCATGCGGGGTTGATCACCAGATATTATTGTTGATGTCACGTGGGCGTGTCTACAGAGGTAGAATTCGGGGGCATGTGGCCGTGGGGCATTGGTATTATTGTTGCATCATGGACATGTCTACACCGTCAGAGTCGGGGCATGCGGCCGTGATGCGAACATGATTGATGTTGTGGGCGTGAGACCCATAGTTATATTTGAGTGATGACTTGAGGCGTGAGTCACATTGGACATATTGCTTTTATGTTGTGGCTTGTAGTTTGGTTATCATACATGTCTCTGCTTTATATAGACTAGTATGATTTCATTCTGATATTTCTGATTCACATACTTGGTACTGTTATCTTGACCTCCTTGGGGCTGCGTTAATGCCGCGGTAGAGTACATCGGTCGTGGATCCTCGCTCTTAGGATCTCGGTTGAGCGTTTTGGGAAGCTCCGTTTCTCGGAGGCTTATCTTTTGGTATGTGTTCCACGAGTTGTAGGTTCTTGTACATTCGGGGTATGGCGGGCCCTGTCCGTCATAGTTGTTGTAAATCTTAAGTGCAGTAAATCTTGTTGTGGCGGGGTTTGTAAAAAGGATTAAGCATTCGTTTTGAAAGAGTTGTATTTATATATGTTATTGGAAGGTAGCAGTTGGGTTGCTTTGTTTATGATCATATATCTTGTTTCTTGTTTAAAGTTTTATTTTCCATTGGTTTTCTACGATATTGTGTCACTAGGGTGCAGGATAAGGCACGATGCTTGGGCCGGGGCGGGTCGTTACAAAAGTGGTATCGAGCGATTAATCCTCGGAAAGTGTCTGAACCGTGTCTAGTAGAGTCTTGATTATCGATGTGTTGTGCACCACATCTATAATCGAGGCTGCAGACATTTAGGATTAGTTTCCATTCTTCTCATTCAGAGATCGTGCCTTAGAGTGTTGTAAGTTGGACCCTCCAGCGTATCTCGTTTTTACGATTATGCCTCGCGCAAGGCAACGAGCCTGAGAAGGGCAAGGCGGCGAGTGCTTCTAGTGAGATCTGAGGAGTGCAGGGCGCAGTCGGGCAAAGACTTGAGTTGTGCTTGACAGCGGGTTTTGTGGCGCCCGCCCAGCGAGTTTAGAGCGCGGCGGTGGCTGCTGAGACCACGATACACGAGCCTCCGGTCCAGCGATGCAGGCGGAGAGATGGGTTACAAGGAGATGGCCCGATTCTTGGCGAGTCGTGGCGAATATGAGGATAAGTTTGGAATCTGGCGATTCAGTTCAGCACCGATGGTTCACCCCGGCGAGATAGTTTGAGGCTACGGGACTTTACGAGTTGTAGCCACTTGAGTTTTATGGGTCGAGGCACGAGGATGATCCGCGAGTTCATCCGGCGATTCTGACGGATCATCACGGGTGATCAAGGCTTCTGTGAGCGAGTCTGTGACCTTTGGTTCGCATCGGCTGCGTGATACCGCGATCGATTGGTTTGATTCATGGGAGCTTTCGGGAGAGCATGCACCTCAGCGGTATGGGATGAGTTTTGGGGCTTTGCTCACGCACTTCTGCCTCCGCGGATGAGGAGAACGCGGGCAACAGATTTTGATGCTTAGACGAGCGGGCGTGCGGTTGGGAGTACAATGTGAGTTCGACTCATTGGCGTGCGTCCAGCGTTGGTAGCTAGTATGGAGGATCGAGTGCACCGATATGTTCTGAGGCTCGATGATTACATGTCGAGGCATGTTCATGAGTAGCTCTTCAGGGCATGGACATTGCGCGTGCGAGCTCATCTGCTGGGATGTGAGCGCGGAGAGGTCGGCGGAATGACGAATCAGTGAAGAGGGCGAGAACAACGAGGTCCTTTGGTGACTTTCGAGGCGGACCGCCTCGGCGGATACTAGTTTTGTACCTCCGCCGGTGCAGTGGTCCTCGCAACCTTGAGTATTCGGGGCGGTCGGGGCTCGAGGTTGAGTTTCGGGGAAGTAAGTGTTGGCGGATCACGGTCACCCTACCTCGGTGTGGTCGATGTGGTAGACCGCATTTGGAGTGTCGTGGTGCGGGGAGCTTGTTATTTTTGCGGCCAGCGGGGCCATTTTGCGGAACTGTCAGGACCAAGGGTATACGGATGTTACGACTCACCCTAGGATCGATGGTGGTTCGCCGCGCCTACGATTATGCGCCTGCAGTGAGCTATGATTAGAATGGGCGGTAGCCGGGTATATCCTTAACCCTCTAGAGTTTTGGTATGCTTGTTATGATGGTCGTTATTATGTGCTATGCGAATAGCGTTGTGTTAATTATGAGTTAGAAAACATGCTTAGTTGGGAGGATACGTATGGGGGCATGGTAAGTGTGAACCTTAGACTATGTCACGGTGAGACCTTAGGGGTAAGGTCGTCTTGAGTTAAAGATTTATTTTTGACCCTTATCGAGTAGTAGTATCGTGGGATTTATTTGTGTGATAAGTCCGTGGGTAGTGTGAGATGGAAGTGGTAGCTTCATGATGTGAATTAGTAAGATTGTTAGGATCGGGAACAAGAGTTTAGCGCGGTTGGGGGTCGGGTTGAGGACCATTTGCGGGTCAACCGTAACCGGTTTGGGGTGGGGTCAGTTAGGTGGTCCCTTGGTGGTAAGTCACGAGGATGCTAGGCCCAAGTTTGTGTGACCATCGTATGAGTTCGTGGACGCGTTCGACGAGCGGTTCGTAAAGGCGGGAATGGCCTTAGGAAGTTTGAGGTTAGTAAGATGACCAAGTTTGGAGGTAGTGACTCGGAGATTTTGAGCGAGTAATGACTGAAGTATGGTACGTACTGGGAGAGTTCAAGTGTTCGGGAAGGGCACGACGAGTAAGGAAATAAGAGGACGTGTGTTATTTCGTGGCCAAGCTGTGGCGTTGGCAACTTGTTAGAGGAACTTTATCGTTATCCGACTTGAGAAGGAACATTCGGGACGAATGTTTCTAAGGAGGGGAGAATGTTATACCCCGTAGTTGCAGGGTATGTATGTGAGGGCGTGCGTGCGAGTGCGGCGAGAAAAATTTGAAGAAAGAAAGATGTGAGTTTTGGCGGAAAAGTTTAGGTTATTTGTGAAGAAAAGGTTCGTTAATGGGAATTGGATTCCCAGTTTGGTATATGGGCTTCTTAAATTATATTAGAATTTTGAGATTTTATTTTGGAAATGGTCACGTGGGGCCCACGGGAGAAATTCTGGTTTTGTGAGAACTTTGTTTTGAGATTTCGGTATTTTGGATATTTTGGAAGACGAAATATTACGGCGAATCGGGGCGACACGTGTCACCCCATGTGGCACCGCGGCGAATTACCTTTGTGCAACACGATTAGAGTCGTTTTTAAAGCGTTTGCATAACTGCGAGGAAAATTCCGACTATGTCGTTTGTATTTTTGCGGATTTTCCGGCGGCGGAACATCTTTGGGCCAACGAGAGGGTGACACTTGTCACCTCAGTGACGATTTGGGTAAGCGAGGGGGCGTCTTCTCGCTGTTTTGTGCCTTGTTTTGGCCTTGTTTGGTGCATTGTTTTGTGGAGTGTTTTGTGGAGTAGGGTTTAGGGTGCACTTGGCTTGATCTTGGCCTTACACTTGCCTTGCACATGGCTTGATCTTGGCCGTTGGTTGGCCTTTGGTTTGCTATAAATACCCCTTTATGTTGATGAACTCTTCGTCCACAAATGAAACCTTCAAGCCTAAAATCCCTCCCTCCTCTAGTGTTGAGTTCGTCCACTCATCCCCTCTTTTGAGAGTCTTGGCGAGGGCCTCCTCCCTCCCCTTTGTGGTGCCTTGGCGTGGGGTACCACTGCCTAGTTGTTTTCGTATAATACCCTTGTTGTGGTATAGAAATACTCCTAGTATTGTTATAATGCCCAAAATACCTTAGCCTTGTACCTTGTAGTATTCCAAAGATACCTCTATCGTAGAGCAGGAAATACTACCTTTTGTCCTTTTAGTCTCAAACCAAAACCACTAAGGAAATCTTCAGTTGGTTGAAGTATTTGAGTAGAAGTTAGTTAGAACTTCTAAGGGTTGTTTGGAGCGCGGAGTAGGAGCTAAACCTTGCTCGGGATCGACATTATAACTTGGATAATTATGGGCTTATCGAGGTAATTATCTTGTCCTCTATTGTAATTGGAAATTACATGTTTGTTAGAATATATAGTTGAAGTATACTATATATGGAACTATACTTAGTATTCGGCAATGTCTTTTGACTTAAGCTGAAGAATAAAGAGCCAATGTATTTACATAGGGTATTGCGGTAGACTTGTGTAGTATTCGAGTAGAATTGTACACGTCAGGTTAGGCGTGTAAACCCACACGGTTGGCTTGGTAGCGGCCTCGAGAGAGAGGAGATTCTGTCATTGCGGGGAGAGTCTGCCGAATTTTCTGTAGAAAGATAGAAACTTGTGTTTTGGGGTTAATAGACGTTTGTGACCTTTATAGGTGAAAGTACTAAGAGTAGCGTATTCTACTCGAGGAGTGGAAAGGGCTAGCAAGGTTGTAGTACTTGGAGCATTTTGCTTATTGTCGATAAATCGTCGCGAGGTATGTGAACCTCTTCCTATCTTTTCTAGCATGATTGTTGTGAACTATGTAGTCGGTGAGCGATACATGTGCTAAGTGTTTTGGTTGGTTTAAAACATAGGGTGTTATAATAGCTTTATGGGAAGTTAGTTATAACGACCTTATGTAGGTGAAAATGGTTTACCGATGTTAGAAGTTAAGAGACTTGATCTTATAAGATAAGAGACTTAACTTATTTGTTTTAATGTGGATGTTTGTGTGAAACCTCATTCGTGAGTAATGAGTACTTGGTTTTAAAGGGATAATGTTTCTTGATTTGAAATCGAGAATGTGTATCGACAGGACCAACTGCGGCGTTAATAAAGGAAAATGTATTGAATAATGATGTGTTGTATTAAAACCGGTAGAAACCTCCATCTGCATAGAAGCTAAGATGAGACAAAATGATATTACATTTTCTAGATCATGATTTCTTTGTAATAAGATCGTTATAAACAAGAATAAACTACTCACATATATGACATATGTTACTCAATTGTTTTAAAAGAGATTAAGACTATGAGTTATGAAACCTTTCTAAAATAAGTGACTTGAGCATTTGAAAATGAGAAGCTTGAGTAATTGGAACTAGGCAAACTGGAACTTAGGAAAAGAATGTTGTTACTTGATTTTGAAAAGGAATGTGGGTTGGTCATTCTAATACTACGGGTATCGGGTGACTTTATAAAAGTAATGGATCTCTTTTAAAAAAAAACTTAACGTATGTAGTACTTTGGGGTTAAAAACCCGGACTTTGGCATAAAATGAAAGTACTTTGAGTTGTGTGAAACTTGCCTATGCTTGTTGTTGAGAAACTTGCCTATGCGTGTTGTTGTGAAACTTGCCTATGCTTGTGATGATAGCCTTTGTTGTGCAAGTGTGGTATTTCTGTGTTACCGCGTCTCTCGATAGAGGGCCGGTCGACTTGTTGAGAACTTACTTGGACGTGCTGGCAGTGATGGAGAATTCCACGGGTATGTTTCCATTTTGATTACTGTCTTGTTGTTGATGTCACATGGACATGTCTACACCGAGGTAGAATTCCGGGGGCATGCGGCCATGCGGTCGGGTTGATTACCCGATGTATTGTTATTGTGGTTACATGGACATGTCTACACCGAGGTAGAATTCCGGGGGCATGTGGCCATGCGGCAGGGTTGATCACCCAGTATATTATTGTTGATGTCACATGGGCGTGTCTACGAGGGTTAGAATTCGGGCATGTGGCCATGGGGCATTGGTATTATTGTTGCATCATGGACATGTCTACACCGTCGCAATTAGGGGCATGCGGCCATGATGCGAACATGATTGATGTTGTGGCGTGAGACCCATAGTTATATTGAGTGATGACTTGAGGCGTGAGTCACATTTGGACATATCGCTTTTATGTTGTGAATCGTAGTTTGGTTATCATACATGTCTCACGCTTTATATAGACTAGTATGATTTCATTCTGATATTTCTGATTTCACATACTTGGTACTGTTATCGACCTCCTTCGAGGCTGCGTTCATGCGCGAGTAGAGGTACATCGATCGTGGATCCTCGCTCTTAGGATCTCGGTTCAGCGTTTTGGAAGCTCCGTTTCTCGGAGGCTTATCTTTTGGTATGTGTTCCTGAGTTGTAGGTTCTTGTACATTCGGGGTATGGCGAGAACCTGTCGTCATAGTTGTTGTAAATCTTAGAAGTGCAGTAAATCTTGTTGTGGCGGGGTTTGTAAAAAGGATTAAAGCATTCGTTTTGAAAGAGTTGTATTTATATATGTTATTGGAAGGTAGCAGTTGGGTTGCTTTGTTTATGATCATATATCTTGTTTCTTGTTTAAAGTTTTATTTTCATTTGGTTTTCTCGATATTGTGTCACTAGGGTGCGGGATAAGGCACGATGCTTGGCCGGGGCCAGTCGTTACATTTACCTACGCGAGTTGTGTAAAGCGTTTGTCGAAAACGACTCTGTCGGGTGTTGTGAACAAAAATAAATCGGCGAGCCACTTTAAAGTCCAAAATTTTCTCGTGCGTCCTACGTACATACTCTGGAAATACGGGTATAACATTCTCCTCCTAGAAACATTCGTCCGAATGTTCCTTCTAAATCTCAAAACAAGCGCGGCGCGATAGTCTTCACTATACTTACGAGAACAATCACCTTGTAGCCACGAAACACCAGCGCAAATACCTCCATCCAAGTCCACGGAAACACCTCTAACATCACCACCAATACCTCTCTCGGGGTTAAAATATACTTCTCACACCTTCTCTTTACAAAAGAAATGATCACATCTATGCTCGCCATACATGCTCGCTTCTTCCACTTACGTATCGCTTGCTTGTACACTCGAACTCTTACCACATTTACATTCGCTTGGTTTCCAAAACTCGGGGTTACTATCTCTAACGTGGTCATCATTAAGGAACACTCTGGATGGATCTCGATACTTTCCCGAATATAACAATACGAAAGGCGGACGTCTTGCCTCTAAGTCGGACGGAAAATGCTAACATATAGGCAACTGGCCTATCCTCACATGAACTCAAAGGCCCAAAGTAACTCGGGCTAAGTTTCCTCTGTTTTCCAAAGCTCAGCGCACTATCAGGGTGGTACCTTGAAGAAGACCGTCGGCACGAACTCTAAGCGTCGTCGTAGATAATCCATACGATTTCTACGGTGCCAAAAACCTCTTCTAGATAAGCCTCACTTTATCCACGATCTGTTGGAACAAGCTGAACCAACTATCCGAACCTTGCCAACATCAAACCAATCGGCCGTGACTTACACTTCCGCTCTGCAAGGCGTCATAAAGCGACATCCGAATCTGAAATGGTAGCTACTAAAACACTCGCCGATAGGAGACAACAATCCTTACGACTACCGCGAAATCCACCGCTGGCCCGAGGCGAATCGATCTGGAGACTACTTTGAGTTCCTAATCTGCTGGTAAAACTTCGAGAAAAAAAACAGTAGTAACACGGGCTCCACTGCGTCATAAGGTAAAGGTAGGCACCCGTGCAGCCTTACAATCTTTACGATATAACGCCTCTGACATACCACGAGTACGGTTTGGACTAAAAGATAAGGCGGGCTGACCTCGTCGGCCCTGCGATTGAGCGCATCCACGAACTCGTCTGTTTGGTTAACTAAACTTGGGCCAAACACCCTCGTGACCTAGCACCCGGCGGGACCACCAAACTGACCTACCATAAAGCGGTCGCGGGTTGACGCGCTGCGGCCAACCCGACCAGCTCGCGTCTGACACTTGCTCCCGATCGGAACAATCTCACTAATCATGTTACGAAAACCTAGCGGTCTTCTTAGCTCAACTACCCTCTTTCATTTCACACTACTCGGGAACTTACCTACAAACATAGCTTACGTGCACTATGCACTCGGCAAGGGTCAAACATAAAATACTTCTTTACTCGAGATGGCCTTTCCTCTAAGGTCTCTACGTATAAAGCTCTAAGGCTCACCTTCTCTATCCCCAAATCTTACTTGGTTAACTAACCAAGATTTCTAATTACAATTTACACAATGCTATCGAAATATAACACTTAAGGTATACTCACTTATCACACATACTAATCCTAGAGGTTAAAGATCTATCTGTATTCTTCTTGCTCCCTTAGTCGTTCTAATCAAACACCTTGCGTAGCGCGCAGCTAAGGGAGGTGACGAACTACCCACCGATCCTAAAGGTGAGTCCTCTACTAGGACACCCGTTCGACCACATGGCCACGGCGGTAGCCGGTATCTGAGCACCAACAAAAGGCGGCGTTCGGGATGGCGTGCATCGCTAATGAGCGGAAGCCACGGGTTCGACCAACTCTGCATACCGAGCGTCACGAACCGTGGAGGACCTCTGCGCGGTGGATGTGCAAATCTAATCATTTGGTGAGGTGACTCGCCTCGAAAGTTACCAAAGGACCTTGCTCTCGGCCCTCTTACATTTGTCGCCGTTAACCCGTTGATCTCGTTTCTTGGCTGCTGCGCATAAGCGATACGAGGCATGCCAGCTAAGCCCGAAGAATTACTCTTGCACCCTTTCTAAGATATTCATCAAGACTCGCGGTATATCGGTATACTCTCTGTAGCCAAATCCATAGTTAGTAATAGGGTGCCTCTTATGATCTATATTCTCTGTTTCGGTCGTGGGCGAAGGTTCAAATGTCATGGCGCGATGAGGCTGCT
Source organism: Przewalskia tangutica (assembly GCA_029844215.1). Classification (NCBI taxonomy): domain Eukaryota; kingdom Viridiplantae; phylum Streptophyta; class Magnoliopsida; order Solanales; family Solanaceae; genus Przewalskia; species Przewalskia tangutica. Next base: position 38,602,948 of record CM056725.1, on the reverse strand, counting down.
GCGCCGTGCTAAACTCTGTTGAAGTGGTGACGTAGCATAAATCCGACGAAGCACCTAACTCGGGTGATGGTTGGGCTGTGCCCGTAACCCTGCGTACTCTGCTCGCGGCTCCCTCGGCTGCCGTGCCTCACGGGCGGGTTGCCTCTGCGAAGGCATAGCGGTAAGGGAAAGAAATCGTGAGAGGGTCCACTTACAACACGGACTCTAAGGCACGATCTCGGAGTGAGAAGAATAGAAACCAATCCTAAATATCCTATAGCCTCACGATTATTGGTGTGGTGCACAACACGATAATCGAACTCTTGGATCTGATGCGTAGACACTTTCAGGATTAGCGCTCACGATACCACTTTTGTCACGACCGAACCGGGCGTGGTCGTGCCTACGGGCACCCTAGTGATACAACATCGAATGTCGGAACATAAAGCGATAACATGAAATAACAAGAAGTATGAAACAATAGCGAGAAAAATTGCCTTTCGGTATGTATAGATCAACTTTAAACGAGCAGTTACATCTATTACAACTACGCCACAGCGATACTACGGACCTCTAAGAATGATATGACAACAACGGGGCGGGGCCGTCATACCCTGAATGTAGCACCTACAACAACAGGGGACTATACCGAGATAAGCCTCGGAGCGGAGCTTCCAATGGCTTGTGACCCTAAGCGAGGATCAACGGCGGTGTACCTTTACTGCGGCATGAACGCGGCCCAAGGAGGTCGATACAACGGTACCAAGTATGTGGCGAAAATCGTAAATGAAATCATAGTAGTCTATATAAAGTAGGAGACATGTATGATAACCAAACTACGATTCCTGATAAATAGCGGTCATGTCAAGTCGGTACTCACGCCTCAGTCATCACTCAAATATAACAATGGGTCTCACGCCACAACATCAATCATGCGTGGCATACCTTCTGCCTGGCGATCTATGATATAATCACACCAAAGTACACATGAACACGGTCCGCTGTGTCATCATAAAACCCGTGCGGGGTAAATGCGAAGGCATAACCGACTACTAAAACCCACGGTACAAACAAGGTCGTAAAGCGTATCATGAGATCTGTCTAGGCCGTCACATGATCAAAGGGCCACTCGCTCGCGATATCTAATGTCGCGTCTAGCCACGAACTTCCATAGCTCGCGTGGGCCACCCAATCGCCGCATGAGGTATTCCCGCATCGGTAGCTACTCCCGGCGGTGTCTGGACTCGCCCGTCGCGTGGCCACATGGGCCGTATGACCACAAGGGCGTACTAACACGGAACTCGTAGCTCGCATGGGTGTCCTGCGATGCCGCGTGAGGTATTCTCGAATCATAGGTCCAGACCGCTGAGTCTACCATGACGGAGGCGGCTTAACCTCGGAAACAAGTCAAGGTGAGTGGTATAATACCAACATAACGTGATCGTTAAACAAATTTAAGCGCGATCGAGGAAAACCCTTTACACAAAACATCACAAGATACTAACACACGTAGCATCCTAGCATGTTTACTTATCAAATCAACAAGAAAGTATTACAAGGCTATCACAAACCAACACAATCAAGTTATACACACAAGGTACATTCTAATATATGATTAACAAGATCGGGTATCTATTCCCAAAGTACTTCATACAATATCTTTTATAAGATACGTTACGTTTACAAAAGTCACACAATACGTAGTATATGAAAATAGAGTGATTATCTTTTGAAGTAAATCAAAACACTTCTCTTCGTAAAATCAAGTAACAACATTCTTTTCCAAATGTTTCAAGTTTGCCTAATTTCAATTACTCAAGTTTCTCATTTTGAAGGTTTAGTAGTTCATAATTTTAATCACTTAATGATATAATTCGCCTTTAAAGCAATTTGAAACATATATACGTCGTGAGTATGTTATTCTTGTTTATAACAATCTTATTTAAGCGACCATGATCTAGGAAATGTAACATCATTTTGTCTCATCTTAGTTTCTATGCGGATGGAAGTTTCTCTGGTTTTACTAATACATTATTAGTCAAAACATTTCCCTATTAAGCTCTTTGTGGTTTGTTCGATACTTATTACGATTTCGAAATCGGTAAAACATTATTGCTTTTAAAATCAAGTACTCATTACTCGCGAATGAGGTTTTACAACATTTTTAACAAAATGTTAATTACCAAATAAAACAAGTTAAGTCTCTTATCTTTAAGATTAAGTCTCTTAACTTTTAAAATCGATAAACCATTCTCTTTACCTCTCTTAAACGTTATACCTAACTTCCTATAAAGCTAGTATAACTCTTCTTTATTATCACACATCAAGTCGATTTACCTTTTAAAACCACAAGCATTTTACACGTATGCGTCACCGTACTACATAGTTATACACATATCATGCTAGAAAAGGTAGGAAGAGGTTCACATACCTCGCGACGATTATCGACTAATAGCAAAACGCTCCAGTACCTCAAACGTCGGCTACTCCTTAAGCCAAGTAGATCGCCACGCATGGTACTTAAACCTATAAGTCCACAAGGCGCTTATTAACATCTAGGTCTAATCGTAGAACATTCTACGAAAATTCGGACACCTCCCCACTCACATGGCGTAAATCTCCTATCTATCGAGGCTATCAAGCCAACCGGGGGTTTACATCTAACGACGTGTACAATTCTACTTCACGGTAATGCTACAAGTCTATGTCTGATCACATGTAATTCTGATTCGATTCTCTTTCTTTATATTGAGGCTTAAGTCAAAAGACATTGCGCAAAAGCTAGGTTGAATTCTATATATAGTATACTTCAACTATATAATCTTACAACATGTAATTTCCAATTACAATAAGGGACAAGATATTACCTCGATAAGCCCAAAATTATCCTAGTTTAATGTCGCTCCGAGCAACGTTTAGCTCGACTCGTGCGCTCCAACCCCCAAACCACCCTTAGAAGTTCTAACCAACTTCTACTTAATACTCCAACTATCTATGGAGATTTTCCTTAGGTTTCGTTTTTGTGACGACGGAAGTATAATAGTATTCGGGCTTTAGTATAAGTGTAACCTTGGAATACTACAAGGTATAAGGCTAAGGTAATTTGGGTATAATGTGAATACTTTTGAGAGTATTTCTACAGAGGGGTATTTATACGAGACAACACACCACGAGGGGGTGTATACCCTCGGCCTACCCCAGGGAGGGGTATTCTCGGCCAGGGGAAGGAACTCTCGGCCAAGGGGCCTCCGAGGGGAAGGGAGGCTAGGCGAGACCTCGAAACACAAAGGAGGAAGCTCTCAAGACTTAGAGATTTTTGGATGAAGAAGTTCATCAAAGGGGAGGGGTATTTATAGGTCAAGCCATGGCTAACCAATGGCCAAGATCAAGCCAAGTGTGGTGCAAGTGTAGGGCCAAGATATGCCCATGTGTACCTTATCCATCTACCCACAAAATATCCTACCAACTACTTGACAAAAGCCAACCCATTTCGTCCAAGCTTTACCGCCCACACTCCATCAATGAGAGGGTGCCAAGTGTCTGTTACACCCTGTAGTTCCAGTGTATGTATATGAGGACGTACGTACGTAAATACGACATTAAAATTGGAAAGGAAGAAAGATGTGATTTTTCGACGGAAAAGTTTCCGAATTTTGAGAAGGAAAAATGTTCGTTAATGGGAATTGGATTCCCAGATTTGGTATTCGGACTTTTTGGAATATTTGAGAATTATGGAATTTTATTTCCGAAATTGGTCACGTGGAGCCCACGGGAGAATTTCTGATTTTGTGGGGCCAGCTTTATTTTCGGATTTTTGGCATTGCGGATATTTTGGAAGATGAAATATTTTGGGCCAGTAGGGGCGACACGTGTCACCAGGTGTGGCCATGTTGGCGGTGGAGAAGGCAGTGGGGCGTTTTTAGGTGGACAAGTGGCCCATTTTGTGGTGGCCACTTGTCTCATTTTGTGGTAGCCAAATGGTTGGCCAACTACCAGCACACATGTACCCCATCCTCACCACACTTGCCTAGATCTTGGCCATTGATTTTCCTATAAATACCCCATTGTTTCAAGACTTATTTCATCCACACTTTGAGATTCTAAGTCACAAAATACTCCCCCTTGTTGAGGTTCTCGTCCTACTCTCCCCCTTGGTGTAGGAAAAATTCTTCAAGTGTTGATATAGTCCCAAATACCTTAGCCTAGTATCCCTAGTTGTATTCCAAGTTATTTCAATACTAGGAGCAGAAAATTCTACTTTATTCCTTTAGTCGCAAAACGAAGCCTAGAAAAATCTTCGTAGCTTAGATGAAGTGTTAAGAAGTTATTTGAAAACTTTTAAGGGTTGCTTGGAGCGGGTTGGGCGTCGAAATGGAGCTAAGCGTTGCTCGGGATCGACTTATAATCTTGGATAATTTTGGGCTTATCGAGGTAATGATCTATGTCCCTATTATGTCGGAAATTACATGTTGTAGTAGTTAATCATTGAGTATAAGATAGATTGGAAGTATAATTATAAGGAATTGAGCTGTATTTACATTGGTTGTATTTGGTAGACTTGTAGTATTATTGTGGAGTAGAATTGTACACGTCAGGTTAGGCGTGTAACCACTGGAATTGTTGGTTTGGTAGCAGGCCTCGTTTGAGGAGGAGTTTTATGTGGTTGCGGGGAGGTCTTGCTGAATTTTCCGTAGAATAAGGAATCTTGTATCTAGAATTATTCTACGAAGAGAGCTAGAGGTTGATAGACGTTTTGTGGCCTTTATAGGTTGAAGTACTACGAGTAGCGTATTCTACTTGAAGGGTGGAAAAGGCGAACAAGGTTAGAGTAATTTGGAGCGTTTTGCTAATTGTCGATAATCGTCGCGAGGTATGTGAACCTCTTCCTATCCTTTCTAGAATGATATTTGTGAAATATATTTAGTGCGGTAGACGCACGTGTGTTTAAAGGAAGTTGATTTTCCTTTTGTGTCCTTAACTTGATTCCAAAGTTAAGTGACTTGTTATGAAACATTAAGGACTTGAATTATGTTAAAAAGTTGTAAAATCTCACTCATGATTAATGGGTGTGTGGTCTTTTAAAGAATAAAGTTATCTTGATTTCGAAAATAAGAATGGTTTTATCATTGGATTTAAAATGATAACTTGACTTAGAAACAACTTTATTTTGGGAAAGGAGAAGTAATTTGATTTAAAGGTATAGGTTACTTGTTTTTAAAAGAGTAAGACACTTGGTTTAAAAAATATATTGCTACTTGACTTTTAAAGGAGAAGTGCCTTTGTTTTAAAAGAAGGTATGGAAATTGTTTTGGTTTTACTTTGATGTCTTTTGACTTGAGTTTAAATAATAAGAATGCGGAAGTATTTCAAAAGAGTTATTAACCATTTTTGAAAGAAAAGAAATACTTGGTTTTAAAAGCTTAAGTGTTATACTAGCTTTATGGGAAGTTAGGTATAACGACTTAAGGAAGATAGAAGGAGCAGTTTACTTATTTTTTTATGAAAGTCTTGTATTGATTACGGAAAGTGTAGTAAGATGGTTTGATAAGTAGACATGTTAGGATGCTACGTGTGTTAGTGTCTTGTGATGTTTGTATAAAGGGGTTTCCTTGTTGTGCTTATGTTGTTTAACGATAAGTGTTATGTTAGTATTATATCACTCACCTCTTGACATGATTAGGGGTTAGCGCCTCCGTCGGGGTAGACTCGGTAGTCTGTGTGACCTATGATTCGAGAATACCTCATACGGGTCTGTGTGACCCATGCGGTGCTACGAGAGTTCCAGGTTAGTGTGCGGCCTTTATGGTCATGCGGTCTATGTGGCCATGCGGTGCGAGTCGGGGCGTTGCGGGAGTAGCTACCCTCGATGCGGGAATACCTCATGCGGGCCATCGGAGTGGCTTATGCGGAGGCTGCGGGAAGTTCGAGGACTAGGCGCGCATTAGATCTGCGGGCGAGTGGCGGCCGATCATGTGGCGGTCTGACAGATCTCGTAATCTGATTTATGACCTTGTTAGTGCGTGGGTTTTAGTAGTCGGTTATGCCTTCGTACTTACCGTGCGGTTTTATTATGACACAGTAGGACTGGTGTTCATGTGTATTCCTTGGTGCTTTTATATCATAGGCTGGCGATGAGGAAGATATTCCACGGGCGTGATTGATGTTGTGGGCGTGAGACCCATAGTTGTATTTGAGTGATGACTTTGAGGCGTGAGTCACGACTTGACATGACTGCTTATTTATTGTGAACGGTAGTTTGGTTATCATACATGTCTCCTGCTTTATATAGACTACTATGATTTCATTTACAGTATTTTCAGTTTCACATACTTGGTACTGTCTTGACCTCGCCCTTGTGGCGTATAAAGAGGCGAGCCTACCACGAGAACCGAACCGTGGCTCTCCGGTATGCACGTCCGAGAAGATGGCCGTGAGGCATGCCTCGAGGATCGCAGCCCGTACCATTTGTTGGAGTCGTCGGAGCAAGGCTCGCGACAAAGTGACAAAAGTGGTATCGAGCGATTAATCCTCGGAAAGTGTGTGGGCCGGTATCTAGTAGAGTCTTGATTATCGGTGTGTTGTGCACCACCTATAATCGGAGTGCGAGATATTTAGGATTGGTTTCCATTCTTCTCACTCCGAGATCGTGCCTTAGAGGCGTGTTATAAGTTGGACTCCTCGGCGTATTCTTTTTCACCCGTTATGCCTCTACGAGCAGCGAGCCCGAAGGGCAAGCGGCGAGGAGGCGCGATGAAACACGAAGGTTACCAGGCACGGGCCCATTCATTATCGAGATAGCGCTTCATTCGGGGAGTTCTGCGGCGCGCTAGCGAGAGAAGTTTAGAGCGTGCGGTAGCTCACGAGACGCGATACGAGCCTCTAGTCGCGACGAGGAACAAAGGATATGAGTTACAAGGAGATGGCCCGATTAATAGCTAGTGCAGTGGTAGGAATGAGGGCGACGAGGCCGGTGGTTAAAGCGATACCGATAGTTCACCTAGATCAGATAGTTTCGAGGCATCGGGGCTTCTTGAGTTGCGATCCACGAGTTCTATGGATTGAGGGTGAGGAAGATCATCGAGGAGTTTATTCGGCGATTCGGATCATGAAAGTGATCGAGACCTCGAGGCATTTCTTACACACTTTTTCCCTCGATGAGAGAGCTCGAGCGGATAGATTTATGAGGTTGAGGCGAGCAGGCGAGCGGTTGGGAATCTGATATAAGTTTGACTTATTGGCTCGTTATGTCCCGCTTTAGTGGCGGACATGGAGGATAGAGTGCACCGATATGTCACGGACATGACGATTATCTAGCGAGAGTTGTACAAGAGTAGCTCTTGATCGGACATGGACATTGCCGCGTACATGCTTACCTTGCGGTGAGAGCGTAGAGATCGACGGACTAACGAAGATCGTGAGAAGAGGGCGAATAGCGAGGTCCTTTGGTGACTTCGGCGGACCTTCGCGTGTGGCCCGGTTATGCGCCTCGCCCGATCTGAGTGGTCCTCCGCGGACTTGGGGCGTTCGGGGTATTTAGGAGTTGGTGAGAACTCCGGGGTTTACAGTTCCGCAATTTATATAGGTTCGGCCGGCCAGTTGATTTTCCCTCTATGTTCGCTATGGTAGACGTCATCCCGGAAATGTCGTCTTTTTACTAATGCTTGTTTTACGGTGGCGTCGAGGGCCATGTGAGAGAAGAATGTCTAGTAGGAGGATACGGTGGGATGACTTAGCCTACGGTCGATTCTGATTGATGGTTGAGAGAGGAAGGGTGTTAACGGAGGAGGCCACCCCGCTTTCGATGTGGCCATGTGGTAAGTGACATTGTGGAAGTGTCGTACTTCTTGACGGCTTGTTTTGCTCTCGGCGGCGGGGCCATCTTGCGAAAATTGTTCGACCAGATGTGGCGCGGATGTAGAGACTCGACGCCGAGGATCGATGGCTAATTCATCATCTTCCTAGCTATCGCCCAGAAGCGAGGATTGATTAAACGACAAAGGAAGTGAAGCGGTAGATGCGGTATATCCTTAACCTCAGAGATTTGTATGTGTTATAAGATGAGTATACCTTAAGTGTTATGTTACGATAGCATTGTGTTAATTGTGATTAGAAAACATGGGTAGTTGTAAAGGGTAAGTGCAGGGGCGAGAAAATGGGAGCCTTAGAATTTATAACGATTGGGACCTTGGATGCAAGGCGTCACGAGTGGATGATTTTACGGTTGGTCTTTGTGAAGTACTCGATATACGTGGTGTAATTATGGGATAATTCCATGGGTAGTGTGAGATGAAAGTGGTAGCTTTCATGGCGTGAATTGGTAAGATTGTTCGGATCGGGAGCGAGAGTTTAGTCTGAAGTGGGTCGGGTTGAGACCATATCGCGAGTCAACCGCGGCCGGAAAGTGGTGGGTCGGTTTGAGGTGGTCTGCTAGATGATAGGGTCACGAGGGTGTTAGGCCCAAGTTTAGTTAACCATCGTGCGAGTTCGTAGAGCGTTCGACCGATGGTCGGGCCGATGAGGTCGACCCGTCTTGTCTTCGATCGGGGCCGTTTACTCGGCGAGAGGTTATGCGAGATGTTATATCGGGAAGGTTGTAAGGTTGCACGAGGTGCCTACTTTCACCTTATGGCGACCACTGGAGCCTAGTTCTACCATTTCTTTTGGAGGTTTTACGAGCAGGGTTAGGAACTCGGGTGAGTCTTAGTATCGCGTTCGCCACCGGGCGGTGTTTGGATTTGAGGGTAGGCTGAGGATTGTTGCCTCTGTTGAGGAGTGTTTTATAGCTACCATTTGATTCGGATATCGCCTTATGGCGCCTTGTAGGGGCGGAAGTGTAAGTTCTTGATCGATTGGTTCGATGTTGGCAAAGTTCGGATAGTTGGTTCATACTTGTTTGGCGGGGATGTGGATAAGGTGAAGCTTATCCGAAGAGATTTTTGGCGGCTCGAGTCAGCGAAGTCGTGCGGATAGTCGGCGACACTTAGAGTTCAGTTGGACGGTGGGCCTTCTTGAAAGTACCACCGGAAAGGGTATGGCGAGATTTGGAAAGCTGGGCGATGGCGAAATGTGGTAAGTTGTGAGAAAGAGTTCGAGTGTCTGCGAGAAAGTGCGACAGTAAGGAAGAAGCGAGCATGTATTCTGAACATAGTTGTGATCATTTCGTTTGTAAAGTGAAGGTGCGAAGGAGTATCTTTTAGCCCTTGGGTGGGAGTTTTTGTGATGTTAGAGGTGATTCCTCGTGGACTTTGATGTAAGTATTTGCGGGTGTTTTCTGTGGCCATGTGTGGCATTTGCAAACTGGTTAAGCTATGAGGAACTTGATTGTTATATGTCTTGAGAAGGAACATTCGGGACGAATGTTTCTAAGGAGGGGAGAATGTTATACCACTGTAGTTCCGGTGTATGTATATGAGGGCGTGCGTGCGTAAATCGACATTAAAATTGGAAAGGAAGAAAGATGTGATTTTAAACGGAAAAGTTTCGAATTTTGAGAAGGAAAAATGTTCGTTAATGGAATTGGATTCCCAGTTTGGTATTCGGACTTTTTGGAATATTTGAGAATTATGGAATTTTATTTCGAAATTGGTCACGTGGAGCCACGGGAGAATTCTGATTTTGTGGGGCCAGCTTTATTTTCGGATTTTTGGCATTGCGGATATTTTGGAAGATGAAATATTTTGGGCCAGTAGGGAGACACGTGTCACCCAGTGTGGCCATGTTGGCGAATTGGAGAAGGCAGTGGGGCGTTTTTAGGTGGACAAGTGGCCCGTTTTGTGGTGGCCACTTGTCTCATTTTTGTGGTAGCCAAATGGTTGGCCAACTACCCACACACATGTACCCATCCTCACCACACACTTGCCTAGATCTTGGCCATTGATTTTCCTATAAATACCCCATTGTTTCAAGACTTATTTCATCCAGCTTTGAGATTCTAAGTCACAAAATACTCCCTTTGTTGAGGTTCTCGTCCTACTCTCCCCCTTGGTGTAGGAAAAATTCTTCAAGTGTTGATATAGTCCCAAATACCTTAGCCTAGTATCCTAGTTGTATTCCAAGTTATTTCAATACTAGGAGCAGAAAAATTCTACTTTATTCCTTTAGTCGCGAAAAGCGAAGCCACTAGAAAAATCTTCGTAGCTTAGATGAAGTGTTAAGAGAAGTTATTTGGAAACTTCTAAGGGTTGCTTGGAGCAGGTTGGGCGTCGGGGTGGAGCTAAACGTTGCTCGGGATCGACTTATAATCTTGGAGAATTTTGGGCTTATCGAGGTAATGATCTATGTCCCTATTGTAATGGAAATTACATGTTGTAGTAGTTAATCATTGAGTATAAGATAGATTGGAAGTATAATTATAAGGAATTGAGCTGTATTTACATTGGGTTGTATTTGCGGTAGACTTGTAGTATTATTGTGGAGTAGAATTGTACGTCAGGTTAGGCGTGTAACCACTGGAATTGTTGGTTTGGTAGCAGGCCTCGTTTGAGGAGGAGTTTTATGTGGTTGTGGGGAGGTCTTTGCTGAATTTTCCGTAGAATAAGGAATCTTGTATCTAGAATTATTCTACGAAGAGAGCTAGAGGTTGATAGGCGTTTTGTGGCCTTTATAGGTTGAAGTACTACGAGTAGCGTATTCACTTGAAGGGTGGAAAAGGCGAGCAAGGTTAGAGTAATTTGGGCGTTTTGCTAATTGTCGATAATGTCGTCGAGGTATGTGAACCTCTTCCTATCCTTTCTAGCATGATATTTGTGAAATATATTTAGTGCGGTAGGCTTGCGTGTGTTTAAAGGAAGTTGATTTTCCTTTTGTCCTTGACTTGATTCCAAAGTTAAGTGACTTGTTATGAAACATTAAGGACTTGAATTATGTTAAAAATTTGTAAAATCTCACTCATGATTAATGGGTGTGTGGTCTTTTAAAGAATAAAGTTATCTTGATTTCGAAAATAAGAATGGTTTTATCATTGGATTTAAAATGATAACTTGACTTATAAACAACTTTATTTTGGGAAAGGAGAAGTAATTTGATTTAAAGGTATAGGTTACTTGTTTTTAAAAGAGTAAGACACTTGGTTTAAAAAATATATTGCTACTTGACTTTTAAAGGAGAAGTGCCTTTGTTTTAAAAGAAGGTATGGAAATTGTTTTGGTTTTACTTTGATGTCTTTTGACTTGAGTTTAAATAATAAGAATCTGGAAGTATTTCAAAGAGTTATTAACCATTTTGAAAGAAAAGAAATACTTGGTTTTAAAAGCTTAAGGGTTATACTAGCTTTATGGGAAGTTAGGTATAACGACTTAAGGAAGATAGAAGAGCAGTTTACTTATTTTTTTTAATGAAAGTCTTGTATTGATTCTGGAAAGTGTAGTAAGATGGTTTGATAAGTAGACATGTTAGGATGCTACGTGTGTTAGTGTCTTGTGATGTTTGTATAAAGGGGTTTCCCTTGTTGTGCTTATGTTGTTTAACGATAAGCTGTTATGTTAGTATTATATCACTCACCTCTTGACATGATTCCGGGGGTTAAGCTGCCCTCCGATGCGGGGTAGACTTCGGTAGTGCGTGTGACCTATGATTCGAGAATACCTCATGCGGGTTTGTGTGACCTATGCGGAGCTACGAGAGTTCCAGGTTAGTGTGCGACCTTTATGGTCATGCGGTCTATGTGGCCATGCGGACTGCGAGTCGGGGCGTTGCGGGAGTAGCTACCTAGATGCGGGAATACCTCATGCGGGCCATCGGAGTGGCTTATGCGGAGGCTGCGGGAAGTTCGAGGACTAGGCGCGCATTAGATCTGCGAGCGAGTGGCGGCCGATCATGTGGCGGTGCAGGCAGATCTCGTAATCTGATTTATGACCTTGTTGTGCGTAGGTTTTAGTAGTCGGTTATGCCTTCGTACTTACCGCACGGTTTTATTATGACACGGTAGGACACAGTCTTCATGTGTATTCCTTGGTGCTTTTATATCATAGGCTGCGGCGATGAGGAAGATATTCAGGCGTGATTGATGTTGTGGGCGTGAGACCCATAGTTGTATTTGAGTGATGACTTTGAGGCGTGAGTCACGACTTGACATATTTGCTTATTTATTGTGAAGCGTAGTTTGGTTATCATACATGTCTCTGCTTTATATAGACTACTATGATTTCATTTATAGTATTTTTAGTTTCACATACTTGGTACTGTTGTCTTGACCTCCTTGATTGCGTTCATGCGCGGTAGAGTACGCGATGTTGATCCTCGCTCTTAGGAGTCCTGATTCGGCGTTTGGAAGCTCCGTTTCTCGGAGGCTTATCGGTGGTATAGTCCTGTCGTTGTAAGTGCTTACATTCGGGGTATGGCGGCCCCTGTCCCGCCATTGTTATCATATCATTCTTAGAAGTGCAGTAATCTGTTGTGGCGAAATTGTAAAAAGGATGTAATCATGTTCTAGTTGTTATATATTTATCGAAAAGCAACTTTTCTCGAATAAGCATTTTACACTTCACTTTATTCATGTCTTGTTTTATATTAGTGATTATTACGATGTATGGCTACTTGGGTGCGGGTAAGGCACGATCCGGGCAGGTTGGTCGTGTGATGTCGCTCTCGTTGGTCCAAAATGTTTCGTCTCTCGGAAAAATCATAAAAATTAGAAATGACATAGCCGTAATTTACCTACGCGAGTTGTGTAAAGCGTTTAGTCGAAAAACGACTCTAATCGGGTGTTGTGAACAAAAATAAATCGGCCAAGCCACTTTAAAGTCCAAACTTTTCTACGTACGTCCTTACGTACATACTCTGGAAATACGGGGTATAACATGCCTTGAGTCGTAGATCGATGGGGAGCCTATCAGTGCGGCGGAGAGGCGAGGACATGGTCGTCAGATCCACGATTAGCGAGCCTTGGGGTTCGATTGATCGATCCGAAGCGATAGTAGATGCGGGTTCGTGAGGTTGCCGAGTCTTCCATCGTTGATGAGGTGAAGAGGCGACAGTTTGAGGACCCAGTGTTGGTAAGGTACCGTGATGCAGATCTTCGGGAGGAGAAGAGTCTATTCGAGGTAGTGCACGATAAGTCTTGAGATTTGAGGGCGGTTGTGTGTTCCGATGTATCGAGGACCGTCGGCGGTGCAGGAAGCACGTGGCGCCGATATTCTATTCATCCGGTCGACCAAGATGTACCATGACCTCGGATGTTTGTATTGGTGGGATGGCACGAAGAGGGGCGTGGCGAGTTTTGTTGCCTGATGTCTAATTGCCCGGCGAGTTAAGGTCGAGCACGAGGCGATGGATTATTGCGATCTATTGAGATTCCGACTTGGAAGTGGGAGGCGATCAACATGGACTTTGTTCTGAGGGTTACCTCGTACTCGGAGGAAATGCGACTCCATTTGGGTTATTGTTGTGGTGACGAAATCAGCCCATTTCCTTCGGTCGGGCGGCGTTTTGGTGAGGACTATGCGGATTGTACATCAGAGATAGTGAGGTTGCGGTGTCGGTGTCGATTATATCGATAGGGAGCCCGGTTCTGACTAACACGGAGATCTTTCGAGAAGGGTCTAGGACATAGGTGAGTCTCGTATGACATTTCATCCTCGGTAGCGGGCGGCGGCGCACTATCGAACAACGAGGATATCTTTGCGAGCATGCGTGATTGATTCGATGGTAGTGGGAGGATCAATTGCCTCTCATGGAGTTTGCTTATAATAATAACTACTATACCAGTATACAGATGGTGCCATACGAGGCTTTATATGGGCGGAAATGCAGTCGCCCGTCGGTTGGTTCGGCGTGGCGAGTGCGATTAGTTGGCGGACTTGGTACAGCGGTGTGGATAAGGTGAAGCTTATCCAGAGAGGCTGATAGCGGCTGAGTCGGCGAGAAGTCATATGCGGATAATCGGCGTCGGCATTTGGAGTTTGGTGAAGCGATTGGGTCTTGAAGGTGTCACCCATGAAGGGTGTGATGAGATTGATGAAGAAAGCTCGGCCAGGTACATTGGGCCCTACCAGATCGTCTGTAGAGTGGGCAAGGTTGCCTATGAGTTGGATCTGCCATCAGAGTTAGATGCGGTACATCCGGTATTCCATGTTTCTATGTTGCGAAAGTGTATCGGTGATCCAGCGAGAGTTTTCCCTACTAGTGAGGTCGGTGTGAGAGGGTTATCGTATGAGAGAGTCCCATAGCGATACTCGATCGCCAGTCGGATTGCGGACCAAAGATGTAACTTCCGTCAAAGTCCTGTGGAGAAATGATAACCGGGAGGAGATGACTTGGGAAGCGGAGGAGGACATGTTGAGGAGGTATCCTCACTTATTTCCTATACCTTCATGTATTTCATTTTCCCTTACTTGTCAGGTTTTAATTGAAGTGTTTCTTTTGCTTAAATGCTTTTATGTGGCCATGAGTGGCATTTTTGGTATGTCGGGGCTGTGAAAGGAAACTATGTCGCTAATTGTAAGTGTGACTCAGAAAGAACATTCGGGGCGAATGTTTCTAAGGGGAAGAATGTTACACCGTAATTGCGGGACATGTTTAAGAACATAAGTAAGAACTCACAAGTGTTAAGATTTGAGACTTGTAAATTTATCGGAATTATGAAATTGTCGGAAGCGTAAGTGTTGTGGCGAATGGGAGGCGACACGTGTCACCCCCTTGATACCTTGGACGAAATGGCATGGCCAATATGGTCATTTACCATAAGTCTTGGATGACTAAAGTCTTGCAAGTTGTGGCTTGACAATATTGACTATGTCAATGGTCAATAAGTCTTGATATTTGCTAAGAGTTTATCCAAGCCAACCATTTGGATGCATCTTAACCCTCCATGACCCTTTATATTATACTAGTACCAAGAGAGGACTTAACACTTAGAAAAAATTACACAAATTTGAAGAACTCATTGTGAGGTCTCGGGTTCACTAAGGAGAAAAAGAAAGAATTTTCGTTTCTTGTCCATTTGATTCCACACTTTAAACAAAGGGTCTTAGGTGTATTGTAAACACATCTCAATAGAAAAATCTTGGAAAAAGATTGTTTTCGGGTTAGTCATAAGCGAAAACCTAATGGTCCTTCTAGGTTTTGTTTGGAGATTTGAAGGTTAAATTGTTGGTATTGTTCTAAGGGTCTCAACAAGCGGATTGAGGTGTCTTGGAGAGGCTCTAAACTACTAAGGCGACTTGGTTGGAGTTGGATTAAGAATCGTTAAGGTATAATCTTGTGTTTTAAAGGTGTTACAAGATTACATATTTATATTGTTGTTGTTAGCTTTACTTGTTGCTAGCATGAAGTTGATAGGTTGAAGTTATAAGTATTATGGATTTCTTGTAGCTAAATCCGAAATGTTATACAAGCCACTTGGAAATTGGATTACTAATTGGTCGTTTTTTTGAAATCGTCGCATGTTACTTACTTAAAGATTATGGTTATTATAATCAAATGCGACTTGATATCATGTTATGCTACCAACATGGATTGAAATGGAAATTGGATAAGAATTGGTTTTGTTGAACTCAAGGTGGCCGAATTTGGACTGTAGTTTGTATTAGTTGGTTATTCACTTGTATTGAACTACCTTCTATATTGTTGTGAGCCAATTGGGGCTGTTTGGTTATTCATTTGTACTGAACTACCTTCTATATTGTTGTGAGCCAATTGGGGCTGTTTGGTTATTCATTTGTATTGAACTACCTTCTATATTGTTGTGAGCCAATTGGGGCTGTTTGGTTATTCATTTGTATTGAACTACCTTCTATATTGTTGTGAGCCAATTGGGGCTGTTTGGTTATTGTATTTCGGCCTTGAAAAAGGTGGCAAAGTGAGTAAAAACAAAGGAGGTGTTGTCCGATTTTCCGTAGAAAATGGAGACTTTACACTTATAATATTCTACATTTGAAGTAAGGCGTTAATAGACGTATTATGAATATTATAGGTTGATATACTACGGGCGGGACTTTGTACTTGGCAAGTGATTTGACCCGACAAGGTATGTAGAACTTTTCCTATCTTTGAGCATGACTAGTTTCACGTATAAAGTACGGTAGACGTACAAGACTTTGACATTCTTTACTTGTTTTATGAAATGCCAAGTCGGGTGAGTTAGGAGATTAACTCACTTCTTTGAGAATATTAAAGATGTCTTAAGTCTTGTTAAAGATGTTATACCCCGTATTTCAGAGTATGTACGTAAGGACGTACGTAGAAAAGTTTGAACTTTAAAGTAGGCTTGGCCGATTTTATTTTGTGCACAACCCCCGATTAGAGTCGTTTTTAAATGAAGCGTTTTACAACTTGCGAAGGAAAATTCCGGCTATGTCATTTTTAATTTTTGCGGATTTTCCGAGAGATGAAACATGTTGGACCAACGAGAGAGGCGACACTTGGCACCTGCGTTGGCGGAAAATTGTGGCGTCCCTTTGGACGATTTGGGCAATATAGTTGGTAGGATATTTTGTGTTGGTTGGTAGGGTAGATGGATAAGGTACACATGGGTACATCCTAGCCCTACACTTGCCTACTACTTGGCATGATCTTGGCCATTGGTTGGCCTTTGCTTGACCTATAAATACCCACCTTTTGAAGACTTATTCATCCTAAAATGTTCTAAGTCTTAGAAATCCTCCTCCTTCTTGTTGCTCTCGTCCTAGCCTCCCTCCCTTGAGAAGGCCCTTTGGCGAGTCCCTCCATGGCGAGAGTACCCCCCCTCCTAGTGGGGTAGGCCGAGGGGTTTACACCCCCCCTTGTGGTGTTGTCTCGTATAAATATACCCCCCTCTTGGTAGAAATACTCTCCATAGTATTGTTACTATACCCAAATGTCACGACCCGATCCCGGGCCCGTGACTGGTGCCTTACCCCGGGCACCCTAGTGATACAACATCAGAGAAAACCAGCGGAAATAAAAACTTAAACATGAACATGAGACAAGATAATGAAAGCAGACCAAGCGGTTACCTTCGATAAAATATATATAACCAACTCTTTTTAAAGCGAGCAGTTTAATCCTTTTACAAAACCACCTTGCGCGATTACTCTGAGACCTCTAGAGTTTATCTTACAACTATGACGGGGCGGGGCCGCCATACCACGAATGTACAAGAACCTACGGACTCGGGGTAACATACAGCAGATAAGCCTCAGAAGGCGAGCTTCCCAAGCGCTGAAATGAGATCCTAAATGCGGGGATCGGCGGTAGATGTACTCTACTGCGGCATGAGCGGCCCCGAAGGAGTCGATCTGGCAGTACCAAGTATGTGAAGCGTAAAATACGTAAATGAAATCATAATAGTCTATAAGCGAGGAGAGCGGTATGATAACAAACTACGATCTGTACACATGCGATTATATCAATTCGGTCTCATGCCCACAACATCAATCACGCGTGAGTACGCCCGCCAGCTGGCGATCATGATATGATAACAACAAGCGACAATCCAAATGGGAGCATACGTGCGCTACGCGTCGTGTCGGTATGTCCAAGGAACAAATAAGACAACATTCCAAATGGAAGCATGCGTGCCTACGCATCGTGTCGGCGTGTCGAAGGAAACAATAAGACGGCATTCCAAATGGAAGCATGCGTGCGCTACGCATCGTGTCGGTATGTCCAAGGAACAAATAAGACAACATTCCAAATGGAAGCATGCGATGCGCTACGCATCGTGTCGGCGTGTCGAAGGAAACAATAAGACAACAAGCGGTAATCAAAGTGGAAGCATACCGTGCGCTACGCGTCGTGTCGGTATGTCAGCGATTAACAAAGTAACACTATCAGCGAGGCGTGCGAGTGGAATTTATCGTCACTGCCGGTCCGCGTCCAGTAAGTTCTCAACAAGTCAACCGACCTCCATCGAGAGGCGGTAGTATAGAAACACAATTCTTGCACAACAAAGGCTATCACAACAAGCGTAGGCAAGTTTCACAACAACAAGCATAGGCAAGTTTCAACAACAAGCATAGGCAAGTTTATACACAACTCAAGTACTTCCATTTTATGCCCAAGTTCGGTTTTAACCCTAAAGTACTACGTCGTTAAATTCCTTTTAAAGAGATTTATCCCTTTTATAAAAGTCACGATACGTAGTATAAAAATAGAGTGACTTATATCTTTTAAGTAAACCAAAACAATTTCCATACTTTCTTTTTAAAGTCAAGTTACCACGTTAAAACCAATGATAAAACCTTTCTTTTGTTTTCATAAGGTCGTTATAACCAACTTCCCATAAAGTGTTATAACACCTTATGCTTTAAACCATTTTAAGACAACACAATGCCTTTCTTTTCCCTAAGGTTCGGTTTGCCTAATTTTAATTACGCAAGTCTCTTTTGAAAAGTTTCATAGTTCAATGTCTTAATCTCTTTTAAAACAATTGAGTAACATATGCCATGCGAAGTAGAGTTATTCTTGCTCATAATCAATCTTATTAAGCGACCATGATCTAGAAAATGTAATATCATTTTGTCTCATCTTAGCTTACATGCGGATGGAGGTTTCTCTTGGTTTTTAATAATACTTAATTATTCAATACATTTTCCTTTATTACTTATGCGGTGGTTTGTCGATACGTTACGATTTCGAAATCAGTAAAACATTATTCCTTCCAAAAACCAAGTACTCATTACTCACGAATGAGGTTTCACACAAACATCCGTATTAAGTCAAGTCTCTTATCCTTTAAGAATAAGTCTCTTAACTTCTAAACCATTAAACCATTCTTTTTATCTCTCTTGGGTGTTACACCTAACTTCTCATAAATTTGGTATAACTCTTATGTTTTCAAACCAAGTACACACTTCTTTCAAAAAGGTTTCTTAATCTTTTAGAATACTCAGGTTCTTTTACATCGATCGGTTATAAGTCAAATCGGTTATCTTTTAAAAACCACAAAGCATTTCTCATGTACATAGAATTTTATTATAACGACTTCCCATAAAGTCGTTATAACACTTTATGTTTAAAGACAATCAAATACATTTAACACGTATACGTCTACCGTACTACATAGTTATACACATATCATGCTAGAACAGATAGGAAGAGGTTCACATACCTCGCGACAAGTATCGACTAATAGCAAAGCGCTCCAGTACCTCAAACCGTCTGCTACACTCTCGGTCAAGCGGATCACTCCACACGTAGTACTTGACCTATAAGGCCACAGTGACATTAACATCTAGATCTCATTGTTCCATATTCTGAGAAAATTCGCGGCCTCCCCACATGGCAGCGTAAATCTCTCTCTATCGAGGCGCTACCAAGCCAACCGGGGTTTAACGTCTAACCGGGCGTGTACAATTCTACTACATAGTAATGCTACACAAGTCTCATGTCTGATCTATGTAATTCTGATTGATTCTCTTCTTTAAATTCGAGCTTAAGTCGCAAGACATTGCGCACAATTATAATGTTGATTACTATATATAGTATACTTCAACTATATATTCCTACAACATGTAATTCCCAATTACAATAGAAGGTCGAAGTGTTTACCTCGATAAGCCCAAAATTATCAGTATATATGTCGATCTGGCGAGGTTTAGCTCTACTCCGGCGCTCAATCGCTCAAACAACCCTTAGAAGTTCTAACCAACTTCTACTTAAATACTTGACCAACTATGAAGATTTCCTTAGGGTTTGGTTTGAGACTAAAGGACAAAAGGTAGTATTTAAGACTCTACGTATAGAGGTAAATTTGGGAATACTACAAGGTATTTGGGCTAAAGTATTTTGGGCATAACAACAATACTAGGAGAGTATTTCTATACCACAACGGGGGTATTTATACGAGACAACTAGGCTGGGGTACCTCGGCGAGCCTTGAGGGGAGGGTGTGGTGGCTCTCGGCAAGCTCAACTAGGAGGGGAGGGACGAAAAGCTCAAGCTAAGAGGAGTAGTTTGAGACTTAGATAGATTGCTCAAGTTTAGGATGAAGAATGTCTTGACTAGAGGGGTATTTATAGGTCAGTGAAGGCGACCAATGGCCAAGATGAAGACAAGTGCATAGCAAGTGTAAGGCGAGATTTAGCCATGTGCAACCTTATCCATCTACCACAAAATATCCTACCTAACCCTTGACCAGGAAAGGCACAAAAACGTGCTCACCATGCCATTTCGTCCGTCCACTCCTTCCAATTAGGGTGACAAGTGTCGCCCTCTCGTTGGTCCAAAATGTTTCGTCTCTCGGAAAAATCCATAAAAATTATAAATGACATAGCGGAATTTTCCCTATGAAAGCTAATGAAGCGTTTCGTCGGAAAACGACTCTTTTTGGCACTTGTGCACAAAATTTCGAAACTAGCCAACTTTAAGGCTCAAATTAATATACGTACGCGCTCACGTACATACTCTGGAAATACGGGGTGTAACATTGTCCCCTCCTTAGAAACATTCGTCCCGAATGTTCCTTCTCAAGACGGATAACGATAAAGTTCCTCTTAACTTTAAACAAATTTCCAATGCCACACATGGCAACAAAGTAACTGCGTTCTCTCCCTTCCTTACTCGTCGTGCCCTTTTGAACACTTGAACTCTTCTAGTATCGTACCACACTTGATCATCGCGGTTCCCAATACTTTGGAGTCACAACCTCCAAACTTGGTCATCTTACTAGCCGCTCTCCCAAGGCCATTCCGGTCTTCACGATCCGCTTCAGTCGAACATATCCACGAACTCATCGATGGTTATCTAAACATGGGCCTAGCGCCCTCGTGACCTACCACTGGCGGGACCACCCAGTGACCCCACTTTGAAGCCGTGGTGGGTTGGCCTCAACATGGCTGACCCGACCCACTTACGCATCACGCTCTTGTTCCCGATCGGAACAATCTTACCTCTACAGTCATGAAAGCTACCACTTCCATTTCACACTACCCGAGGACTTATCACGATACATTCTAGGCATAAAATGCACTCCGACAAGGATCACTTGCAAAAACTTGTACTCAGGCGGCCTTACATCTAAGGTCTCAACTGTAATATTCTAGGGTTCATCATTTCCTCACCCTCAAGCTTACCCTTCTCACTAACCAGGTTCTACATCACATTTTAGCACAAAGCTATCCGAACATAACACTAATCACAACATCAATACATACAAAACTCAGAGGTTAAGGATATACAGAAAGTAGGCGGTTGAGGACCGCTAAAGCTGGGAACTTCCACGCGACCTCTAGTGGCCGCGGTGTATGAACATCTGCTGGCTATGGAAGGTGAAGAACCCTGGCCCGATCTCGTATTACGTGCTATCCTACGGTGCTACCTGGTGGGACAGTTTCTCCCAAAATGGCCTGCTGTCGCATGTAAAACAAACTCCCGGACTAGCACGACACTCCCTGTGGAGTCTACCACGGTCACAACGAGGTAGGGGTGGCCGGTGGCTAACACCCTGCTCTCCCGAAAATCTGAACCCTTGGAGCCCTGACCTGCTCCTGAATACTCTGGATGCTCTGAAGATTGCGGAGGACCACTCTGTACTGGCGGAGGCGTATAACTAGTCTTCTGCTGAGGCGGTCCGCCTTGAAAGTCACCAAAGGACCCTGCTGTTCTGGCCCTCTTCTGCTGACCTTGATCATTTCGTCGATTTCTCGCTCCCGCCTCCAGTGCATAAGCTGCGTGCGGGCAATGTCGTGCGGTGAAGAGCTACACGAACAACTCGCTAGGTAATCATCGAGCCACTGTAACATATCGGTGCACTCGATCCTCCATACTAGCCACTAATGCGGGGGCGTCTGGGCGATGAGTCGAACTCCACATTGTACTCCGAACGAGCGCGGATTACGCGCAACACCAAAAATCTGTCGGCCGGACCCTCCTCATCCGTGGAGGCGAAGTGTGCAAGAAATGCCTTTGAGAACTCGTCGTAAAGCGGAAGTGCATTCTCTCCGGGGCGGCTCGCGAATCAAACCAATCATTGCGGTATCACGCGGCCGATGCGAACCTAGGACCAGCGACTCGGTCTCCGATGCCTTGATCACTCGTGATCATTGTAGCTGCGGATGAACTCCTGCGGATCATCCTCGAGCCTCGACCCATAAAACTCGGAGGTTACATCTCGGAAAATCCGTAATCTCAAATTATGCGCTCGGGGTGAACTACGGGTGCTCTTTGGGCTGCTGCGTCGATCTATCACCGTATGCAGCCACGATCACGGCGATGGCGGGCCATCTTTACGTAACCCATCTCCTGCTCCGGTGTGGGTGGAGGCTCAGTCTTGGGGTCTCTGTGAGGCTGCCACGCTCTACTCGCGACTCCTCGATGCCTTGCCGCACGGGCGGGTTGCCTACGCGGAGGCATAGCGGTAAAAGCGAAGTATGTCGGAGGTCGATCTTATTACCAGCTCTAAGGCACGATCTCGGAATGAGAAGAATGGAAACCAATCTAAATGTCCTATAGCCTCACGATTATAGATGTGGTGCACAACACATCGATAATCAAGACTCTACTGAACACGATGCGTAGACACTTTCCGAGACTAAGCGCTCACGATACCACTTTTGTCACGACCCGATCCGGGCGTGATCGTGCCTACCGGGCACCCTAGTGATACAACATCGAGAGAAAACGGCGGAAATAAAAACTTAAACATGAACATGAGACAAGATAATGAAACGAGCCAACCAAGCGGTTACCTTCCAATAAAATATATATAACCAACTCTTTTTAAAGCGAGCAGTTTAATCCTTTTTACAAAACCACACTTGCGATTACTACAGACCTCTAAGAGTTTATACAACAACTATGATGGGGCGGGGCCGCCCATACCACAGATGTACAAGAACCTACTGACTCGGTGGTAACATACCAGCAGATAAGCCTCAGAAGGAACGAGCTTCCCAAAGCTGAAATGAGATCCTAAATGCGAGGATCGACAACAGATGTACTCTACTGCGGCATGACGCGGCCCCGAAGGAGGTCGATCTGGCGGTACCAAGTATGTGGCGTAAAATCTGTAAATGAAATCATAATAGTCTATAAGCAGGAGGCGGTATGATAACAAACTACGATACACACACATATGATTATATCAATTCGTGGTCTCATGCCCACAACATCAATCTGCGCGTGGAGTACCTTCCTCGCTGCCATGCATGATATGATAACAACAAGACAAAGAATCCAAATGGGAGCA
Organism: Przewalskia tangutica; assembly: GCA_029844215.1. Classification (NCBI taxonomy): domain Eukaryota; kingdom Viridiplantae; phylum Streptophyta; class Magnoliopsida; order Solanales; family Solanaceae; genus Przewalskia; species Przewalskia tangutica. Next base: position 38,579,865 of record CM056725.1, on the reverse strand, counting down.
TACGTGCGCTACGCATCGTGTCGGTATGTCCAAAGGAACAAATAAGACAACATTCCAAATGGAAGCATACGTGCCTACGCATCGTGTCGGCGTGTCGAAGGAAACAATAAGACAACATTCCAAATGGAAGCATACGTGCGCTACGCATCGTGTCGATATGTCCAAAGGAACAAATAAGACAACATTCCAAATGGAAGCATGCGTGCGCTACGCATCGTGTCGGCGTGTCCAAGGAAACAATAAGACAACAAGGCGGTAATCAAAGTGGAAGCATACCCGCAGCGCTACGCATCGTGTCGATATGTCCAAAGCGATTAACAAAGTAACACTATCAGCGAACGTGCTGTGGAATTTATCCGTCCTTTGCCGGTCACGTCCAAGTAAGTTCTCAACAAGTCAACCGACCCTCCATCGAGACGCAGCGGAGTATAGAAACACAATTCTTGCACAACAAAGGCTATCACAACAAGCATAGGCAAGTTTCACAACAACAAGCATAGGCAAGTTTCACAACAACAAGCATAGGCAAGTTTATACACAACTCAAGTACTTCCATTTTATGCCCAAGTTCGGTTTTAAACCTAAAGTACTCGTCGTTAAATTCCTTTTAAAGAGATTTATCCCTTTTATAAAAGTCACCCGATACCCGTAGTATAAAAATAGAATGACTTATATCTTTTAAGTAAACCAAAACAATTTCCATACTTTCTTTTTAAAGTCAAGTTACCACGTTAAAACCAATGATAAAACCTTTCTTTTGTTTTCATAAGGTCGTTATAACCAACTTCCCATAAAGCTGTTATAACACCTTATGCTTTAAACCATTTTAAGACAACACAATGCCTTTCGTTTCCCTAAGGTTCGGTTGCCTAATTTTAATTACATGAGTCTCTTTTGAAAAGTTTCATAGTTCAATGTCTTAATCTCTTTTAAAACAATTGAGTAACATATGCCATGGTAGTAGAGTTATTCTTGCTCATAATCAATCTTATTAAGCGATGATCTAGAAAATGTAATATCATTTTGTCTCATCTTAAGCTTATGCGGATGGAGGTTTCTCTTGGTTTTAATAATACTTAATTATTCAATACATTTTCCTTTATTAACTGCGGTGGTTTGTCGATACACATTCTGATTTCCGAAATCAGTAAAACATTATTCCTTCCAAAAACCAAGTACTCATTACTCACGAATGAGGTTTCACACAAACATCCATATTAAGTCAAGTCTCTTATCCTTTAAGAATAAGTCTCTTAACTTCTAAACCATTAAACCATTCTTTTATCTCTCTTGGTGTTACACCTAACTTCTCATAAAGTGGTATAACTCTTATGTTTTCAACCAAGTACACACTTCTTTCAAAAAGGTTTCTTAATCTTTTAGAATACTCAAGGTTCTTTTACATCGATCGGTTATAAGTCAAATCGGTTATCTTTTAAAAACCACAAAGCATTTCTCATGTACATAGAAATTTGTATAACCAACTTCCCGTAAAGTCGTTATAACACTTTATGTTTAAAGACAATCAAATACATTTAACACGTATGCGTCTGTACTACATAGTTATACACATATCATGCTAGAACAGATAGGAAGAGGTTCACATACCTCGCGACGAGTATCGACTAATAGCAAAACGCTCCAAGTACCTCAAACCGTCTGCTACACTCTCAGTCAAGCAGATCACTCCACACGTAGTACTTCAACCTATAAGGCCACAAGGCGCTTATTAACATCTAGATCTCATTGTTCCATATTCTACAGAAAATTCGGCAGCACCTCCCCCCCCGCAACAGCGTAAATCTCCTCCTCTATCGAGGCCGGCTACCAAGCCAACCAGGGGGGGGGGGTTAACACGTCTAACCGGGCGTGTACAATTCTACTACACAGTAATGATACACAAGTCTACTGTAATGTCTGATCTATGTAATTCTGATTCGATTCTCTTCTTTAAATTCAGGCTTAAGTCGCAAGACATTGCCGCACAATTATAATGTTCAGTACTATATATAGTATATTTCAACTATATATTCCTACAACATGTAATTCCCAATTACAATAGAAGGTCAAGTGTTTACCTCGATAAGCCCAAAATTATCCGAGTATATATGCCGATCTGAGCGAGGTTTAGCTCTACTCCGGCGCTCAATCCGCTCCAAACAACCCTTAGAAGTTCTAACCAAGTTAGACTTAAATACTTCAACCAACTATGAAGATTTCCTTCGGGTTTCGGTTTGAGACTAAAAGGACAAAGGTAGTATTTCCTGCTCTACGTATAGAGGTAACTTTGGGAATACTACAAGGTATTTGGGCTAAAGTATTTTGGGCATAACAACAATACTAGGAGAGTATTTCTATACCACAAAGGGGGGGTATTTATACGAGACAACTAGGCTAGGGGGTACCCTCGCCAAGGCTTCACAAGGGAGGGTATGGTGGCTCTCGGCCAAGCTCAACTAGGAGGAGAGGGATGAAAAGCTCAAGCTAAGAGGGAGTAGTTTGAGACTTAGATAGATTGCTCAAGTTTAGGATGAAGAATGTCTTCAACTAGAGGGGTATTTATAGGTCAAGTGAAGGCCAACCAATGGCCAAGATGAAGACAAGTGCATAGCAAGTGTAAGGCCAAGATTTAGCCATGTGCAACCTTATCCATCTACCACAAAATATCCTACCTAACCCTTGACCAAGGGAAAGGCACAAAAAACGTGCTCACCATGCCATTTCGTCCGTCCACTCCTTCCAATTAGAGGGTGACAAGTGTCGCCCTCTCGTTGGTCCAAAATGTTTCGTCTCTCGGAAAAATCCGCAAAAATTATAAATGACATAGCCGGAATTTTCCCTACGAAAGCTGTGGAAACGTTTCGTCGGAAAACGACTCTTTTTGGCACTTGTGCACAAAATTTCGAAACTAGCCAACTTTAAGGCTCAAATTAATATACGTACGCGCTCACGTACATACTCTGGAAATACGGGGTATAACACCAAATTACCTTAGCCGTATACCTTGTAGTATTCCAAAGATACCTCTATACGTAGAGCCCGGAATACTACCGTTTGTCCTTTTTGTCTCAAACCAAAACCCTGGAGAAATCTTCACAGTTGGTGGAAGTATTTAAGAAGAAGTTGCGTAGAACTTCTAAGGGTTGTTTGGAGCGGGTTGGAGCACCCGGAGTAGGAGCTAAGCGTTGCTCAAGACCGACATTTATACTTGGATAATTATGGGCTTATCGAGGTAAATACTCTTGACTTCTATTGTAATTGGAAATTACATACTGTAGTTATTGTAATGAATATAAGATTCATAGAAGAGAATTGAACTGTAATAGAAGGATACTACAGAAAAGACTTGAACTGAAATCACATCAGAAGATTAATCTACCGAGTAGTCTAGACTTTGATAGACTTGTATAACCTTTATAGGTTGAATGTTCTGTGAGTAGCATGTGCTACTTGGAAGGTGGACAAGGCAAGCCGGATTATAGCCGTGGAGCGTTTTGCTAATAGTCGATAATCGTCGCGAGGTATGTGATTCTTCCTATCCTCTTGAGCATGATATTTTAAATGAGTATATATATAGTACGGTAGACGTACGTGTGTTAACTGAATAATAATTACGGCAATGTCTTCGGACTTAAGCATGAATAATAACTACGGCAATGTCTTTTGACTTAAGCCTGAATAATAAGAATCGTGAAGTATTTCAAAAGAATTAAGTAACCTTTTTGAAAGAAGAGTAACACTTGGTTTTAAAAGTTTTAAAAGCTTAAGAGTTATACTAGCTTTATGGGAAGTTAGGTATAACGGTTTAAGAGAGATAAAAAGAATGGTTTATTAATTTTAAAAGTTAAGAGACTTGATCTTAAAAGATAAGAGACTTGACTCAATTGAATTAAAATGAATTTTGTGTGAAACCTCATTCGTGAGTAATAAGTACTTGGTTTTTAAAAGAAATAATGTGTTACTGATTTCGGAAATCAGAATAAGTATCGACAAACCACTGCAGCGTTAATAAAGGGAAATGTTTTGATTAATGAAGTATTATTAAAACCAGTAGAAACCTCCATCTGCATATAAGCTAAGATGAGACAAAATGATATTACATTTCCTAGATCATGGTTGCTTAATAAGATTGATTATGAACAAGAATAACCTAATCACATATAAGGCATATGTTTCTCAGATTGTTTAAAAGAGAATTATATTCTTAAATGAATAAGACTATGAACTACGAAACCTTTCTAAAATAAGAAACGTGAACATTTGAAATTAGGCAAACTTGGACGTTTGGAAAATAATGTTGTTACTTGATTTTACAAAGGGAAGTGTTTTGGTTTACTTAAAAAGACAGTCACTCTATTTTATACTACGGGTATTGTGTGACTTCTGTGAAAGAAACGGATCTTTTAAAGAGTTAATGTATGAAGTACTTTGGGGATAGATACCCGAACTTGTTAGCATAAAGTACCTTGTGTGAATAACTTGATTGTGTTGGTTTGTGATAACCTTGTAATACTTTCTTATTGATTTGATAAAGTAAACATGTTAGGATGCTACGTGTGTTAGTATCTTGTGATTGTATGTAAGGGGGTCATTCCTGTTGTGCTTACGTTGTTAAACGTTAAGCCCGTTATACTGTTATTGTATCACATACCCCCTTGACTTATTATACCGAGGGCTTGCCACCCTTGATGCGGGTCTATACGGCCTATGCGGTCTATGAGACTATGCGGAGCAGCGGTATGCTCCAGGATTGATCATTTCGGGTGTTTAGCCCGATGCGGGGGATGCCCTATGCGGTCTTTGAGGGACTATGCGGTCTTTGAGGGACTATGCGGGCTGCGGAAGTCCAGGCGGATACCGGGGGTTAAGCTGCCTCCGATGCGGGGTATACCTCGAGCGATGCAGGACCATGATTCGAGGAATACCTCATGCGGGTCTGTGTGTGACCTATGCGGAGCTGCTGTAAGTTCCAGGGATAGACGCGCACAGTGATACTGCGGGCGAGTGGCCAGCTTCGATCATGTGGTGTCTTAGTAGTCGGCTATGCCTTCGTACTTACCCCGTACGGTTCTATTGTGATGAATTTGAGGGCGTGAGTCTCTGACTTGACATGACTGCTTATTTATTGTGAACTGTAGTTTGATTATCATACATGTCTCCTGCTTTATATAGACTACTATGATTTCATTTCTGATGTTATTTTGATTTCACATACTTGGTACTGTTATCGACCTCCTTGCCAGTGCGTTCATGCCGCAGGTAAAAGTACACCAGTCGTTGATCCTCGCTCTTAGGGTCACAGTTCAGTGTTTGGGAAGCTCCGTTCCTCCGGAGGCTTATCTTGGTATAGTCCCCTGTTGTTGTAGGTGCTTACATTCAGGGGTATGTGGCCCCGTCCGTCGTTGTTGTCATATCATTCGTAAGTGCAGTAATCTTGTTGTGGCAGGGTTGTCATGGGATGTAACTGTTCGGATTGAAGTTTTATATATTATGCCGAAAGGCGAATTTTCTCTGATAATTGTTTTACACTTCTTGATATTTCATGTCTTTTTTTATGTTCCGCTGGTTACTCTGATGTTGTATCACTAGGGTGCCCGGGGTAAGGCACTAGTCACGGGCCCGGGTTCGGGTCGTGACAAAAGTGGTATCAGAGCAGTTAATCCTCGGAAAGTGTCTGGCCGTATCCATGAAGTCTTGATTATCGGTGTGTTGTGCACCACACCAATAATCCGGAGGCTATAGGATATTTAGGATTGGTTTCTATTCTTCTCACTCTGAGATCGTGCCTTAGAGCTGTGTTGTAAGTTGGACCCTCTAACGTATTTCTTTCCCTTACCGTTATGCCTCCGCGTACGGCAAACAGCCGAGCCCAGAGGGCAAAGCGGTAGGAGGCTGCGAGTAGAGTGCAGAGGGTTACGAGGGCACAGGCCCAACCATCACCTGAGTTAGGTATTTCATTCGGGGAGTTATGCTACGTCGCTAGCCCCAGCAGAGTTAGCACGGCGGCGGCAGTTCCTATTGCGGCCATGATATTTGAACCTTCAGTTCCACGATCGGGAACAAAGAATATAGATTGCCAAGAGGCGACCCTGTTACTAGCTATGGATTTGGCTACCAGAGAGTATACCGATGTACCGCGAGTCTTGATGACTATCTAAGAGAGGGTTGTGCAAGGGTAATTTTTCAGTTAGGCTTGAGCATGGCACGTATGCGGGCTTATGCGTGGCGAAAGCGTAGAGATCGACGGGTTAACGAGGCGGCGAGAGAGGCCGTAAAAGCAGGTCCTTTAGTAACTTTCGAGGCGAATCACCTCACCAGCAGATTGATTATGCACATCCACCAGTGCAGAGAGGTCCTCCACGGGGTTCAGGATGTTCGGGTTATGCAGGAGTTGGTCAGAGCTCCAGATCTTCCGGTTCACAGCTACACGTAGGTTCCAGCCAGCCGGATTCGGTTTTCCCTCAGTATTCACAGTATGACAGGCGTCATCCCGGGGAATGTCATCGTTTGTTGATACTTGTTGTACCTGCGGTCGTCAGGGCCATGTGTCGAAAGGATGTCCTAGTAAGAGGGATGCAAGTAGGAGGACTCAGCCTTCATGATCAGTGACCAGTTCGTCATCTTCCATAGCTATGCGCCCTACGGGGCAGGTTTTATTAGAACGGCTAAGGGGAGTGAGGCAGTAGAAAATGGTATATCCTTAACCCTGTAGAAATCAGTATGTGTGATAAGACGAGTATATCATAAGTGCTATGTTCTGATAGCAGTGTGTTAGTTGTGATTAGAAACCCTGGTTAGTAAAAAGGGGTAAGATTGGGGGATAAGAAAAAGTGTTAGCCTTAGAGCTTTATACGTAGAGACCTTATAGGTAAGGCCATCTCGAGTAAAAGATGTATTTTATTTTATGTGTGTTTTGACCCTTATCGGAGTGCATAGTGCACGTGAGCTATGTTTTGGGATAAGTCCCTGAGTAATGTGGAATGAAAGAGGTTAGTTGAGCTAAGAAGACCGCTAGGTTTTCATAACGTGATTAGTGAGAGTTTTCCGGATCGGGGAGCTAGTGTTTTGCGCATTGCCGGCATGGGTTGAGGCCACGTTGCGGGTCAACCCGCGGCCTGTATGGTGGTGGGGTCAGTTTGTGGTGGTTCCGCCTTGTGATAGGGTCATGAGGGTGTTAGGCCCATGTTTGGTTAACCAGCGTACGAGTCGTGGATGCATTCGACCAGTAGTCGGGCCGAGGAGGTCAGCCCGTCTTGTCTTCTAATAAAGACCGTGTACTCGGTAGTAAGTTGCGGGATGATTATTTCAGGAAGGTTGCACGAGGTTCCTGCTTTCACCTTATGACAGACAGTGTAGCCCAGGTTGTGACTATTTCGTTTTCCGGAAGTTTTACGGGGTTGAGGACTGGTGAGTCTCGATGCTCGCATTCGCCCTCGGGCCAATGTGTGGATTCCAGGGGTAGCTGTAAGGATTTTTGTCTCCTGTTGAGGGAGTGTTTTTATAACCACCATTTCAGTATTCGAATGTCGCTTTATGACGCCTTGTAGGGGCGGAAATGTAAGTTGCCGTTCGATTGGTTCGATGTTGGCAAGGTTCAGATAGTTGGTTCAGGTTTGCTTCAACAGACTGGGGGTAGGGTGGAGCTTGTCTAGAAGATGTTATTGGCAGCCCAGAGTCAACAGAAGTTGTGCGGATAATCGGCGACGACGTTTGGAGTACAGGTTGACGGAGGATCTTCTTGAAGGTACCACCCCGGAGGGGTGTAGCGAGTTTTGGAAAATCAGAGGAAACTTAGCCGAGTTACTTTGGGCCTTTTTCAGGTCATGTGAAGAGTAGGCCAGATTGCCTATATGTTAGCTTTTGCCGTCCGACTTAGGAGGCAGTATGTCGATCTTTTCGTGTTGTTATGTTCGGAAAGTATCGGAGATCCATGCGGTGTTCGATTAATGATGACCAAGTTAGAGATAGTCACCGTGGATTTGGAACGAATCGATGTGAGATATGGTAAGAAAGAGTTCGAGTGTACGAGAAGGGTACGACACGTAAAGGAAGAAGCGAGCATGTATGGCGAGCATAGATGTGATCATTTCTTTTGTAAGGAGGAGGTGCGAAGGAAGTTTATATTTTAGACCTCGGATAAGGGCTTTGGTGATGTTAGAAGTGTTTCCTCATGGACTTGGATGTAAGTATTTGCGCAGGTGTTTCTGTGGCCAGGTGTGGCAGGATTGTTCTCGTAAGTATAGTAGTGAAGACTATACTGGCGCACGTTTGTTTTGAGACTTAGAAGGAACATTCGGGACGAATGTTTCTAAGGAGGGGAGAATGTTATACCACGTATTTCCAGAGTATGTACGTAAGGACGTACGTAGAAAAGTTTGAACTTTAAAGTAGGCTTGGCCGATTTTATTTTGTGCACAACCCCCGATTAGAGTCGTTTTTCGACGAAACGTTTTACACAACTTGCAAAGGGAAAATTCCGGCTATGTCATTTTTAATTTTTGCGGATTTTTTCGAGAGACGAAACATGTTGGACCAACGAGAGGGCGACACTTGGCACCCTCTCTTTGGCGGAAATTGTGGGCGTCCCTTTGGACGATTTGGGCAATATAGTTGGTAGGATATTTTGTGTTGGTTGGTAGGGTAGATGGATAAGGTACACATGGGTACATCCTAGCCCTACACTTGCCTACTACTTGGCATGATCTTGGCCATTGGTTGGCCTTTGCTTGACCTATAAATACCCACTTTTGAAGACTTATTCATCCTAAAATGTTCTAAGTCTTAGAAATCCTCCCCCTTCTTGTTGCTCTCGTCCCAGCCTCCCTCCCGCTCGAGAAGGCCCTTTGGCGAGAGTCCCTCCCTGGCGAGAGTACCCCCTCTAGTGGGGTGGTAGGGTATATGTTATACCCGTAGTTCCGTGGTATGTATGCGAGGACGTCGTGCGAGAATCTGACGAAAGATTGGAAAGGAGGAAAGAGGTGAATTTTCCACGGAAAAGTTTCGGTTTGTGAAGGAAAAGGTTCGTTAATGGGGTGGATTCCCGATTTGGTATTCGGACTTCTGGAATATTAGAGAATTATGGAATTTTATTTTGGAAATGGTCACGTGGGGCCACGGGAGAAATTCTGATTTTGTAGGCCGCTTTGATTTTGAGATTTTGGCGTTATGGATATTTTGGAAGACGAAATATTTTGGGCGAATCGGGGCGACACGTGTCACCCCATGTGGCACCCGGGCGAAATATGTTTGTGCACAACACGGTTAAGTCGTTTCGGCGAAGCGTTCTACCTAACTTGCGAAGGGTAAATTACGGCTATGTCATTTAGTATTTTTGCGGATTTTTCCGAGAGGCGAAGCGTTTTGGACCAACGAGAGGGCAACACTTGGCACCTCGTTGGTGGACTGAAGAGGCGTTAGGGCCGATTGAATGAGCAAAGTCTTGGTTGATTTTGTGTAGATATTTGTAGGGTTTTAAGGAGTAGGGTCTAGGGGCACTTGGGCATATCTTGGCCTCCACTTGCCCCCACTTGGCTAGATCTTGGCCATTGGTTGGCCTTTGCAGCTTTATAAATACCCTCCCTTTGAAGACTTCTTCATCCATTCCATAATTTCCAAGTCTTGAAAACCTCCCTCCTCCTTGTTGGTTTCGTCCTCCCTCTTCCTTTGTGAGGCCTTGGCCAGGTGCACCCCTCCTGAGGCCTTGGCCGAGGTACACCCTCCTAGTGGTGTCGTGGGGTACCCCTCTTGGTAGGAAATACTCTCAGTATTGTTATAATGCCCAAATTACCTTAGCCGTATACCTTGTAGTATTCTAAGGTTATACTATCTGAAAAGCCGAAAATACTATTATACTTCCCGTCGGTACAAAACCGAAACCCAGGAAAATCTCCATAGTCAGATTTGGAGTATTGTGTAGAAGTTGGTTAGAACTTCTAAGGGTGGTTTAGAGCGGGTTGAGCGCTCGGAGTCGAGCTAAACGATTGCCCGTGATCGACTTTATACTTGGATAATTATGGGCTTATCGAGGTAAATATCTTGTCCTCTATTGTAATTGGAAATTACATGTTGTTAGATTATATAGTTGAAGTATACTATATATAGAACTAAGCTTAATCTTCTGGCAATGTCTTTTGACTTAAGCCCAAGAATCGAGCTGTAATCAGAATACATAGGTGCGTATTCAGTAGACTTGTGTAGTAGTACTGTGGGGTAGAATTGTACCCGTTCGGGTTAGATGTATAACCCCCGGTTGGCTTAGTAGCAGGCCCAGATTAGAGAGGAGATTCTGTTGTTGCGGGAGAGTCGCCAAATTTTCTGTAGAATGTTCTACGATAAGATCTTGATGTTAATAAGCGCCTCGTGGCCCTAGGTTGAAGTACTACGTGTGGCGCGTTCTGCAGCAAGGAGTAAGCGATTGGAAGTACTTGGGCGTTTTGCTATTAGTCGATACTCGTCGCGAGTGCGTGAACCTCTTCCTATCTCTTCTAGCATGATATGTGTGAACTATGTAAGAATGCGGTGAGCGTCACATGTACTAAATGTATTTGATTGGTGTAAAACATAAAGTGTTATAACGGCTTTATGGGAAGTTGGTTATAACGGCTTTATGTTGGTAAGAAAATACATGTGGTTTTAAAAGGTAACCCGATTTGAACTATAAGCGAGCTTGTTATGTGTTAATAAAGAACTTGAAGTATTTCAAAAGAGTTTTGAATCATTTTGAGAGAAGAAGTAATACTTGATTTGTTTTGAAAACTTAAGAGTTATACTAGCTTTATGGAAAGTTAGGTATAACGTCTTAAGAATGTTTCTTGATTTTGGAAATCGAATGTGTATCGACAAACCAACTGCAGCGTTAATAAAAGGAAATGTTTTGTGATTAAGTATTATTAAAACCGAGAAACTTCCATCCGCATAGAAGCTAAGATGAGACAAAATGATATTTCTAGATCATATTCTTTGTAATAAGATTGTTGCAAACAAGAATATCCTACTCACATATAAGACTTATGTTTCTCAGATAGTTTAAAGGAGAATTATATTCTTAAATGAATAAGACTATGAACTACGAAACCTTTCTAAGTAAGAAACATGAACATTTGAAATTAGGCAAACTTGGACGTTTGGAAAATAATGTTGTTACTTGAGTTTTACAAAGAGAAGTGTTTTGATTTACTTCAAAAGATAATCACTATATTTTCATATACTACGGGCATTGTGTGACTTTTGTGAAAGTAACGTACCTTTTAAAGAGTTAATGTATGAAGTACTTTGGGGATAAAACCCCGAACTTGTTAGCATATAGTAGAAAGTACCTTGTGTGTATAACTTGATTGTGTTGATTTGTGATAGCACAGTAATACTTTCTTGTTGATTTGATAAGTAAACATGCTAGGATGCTACGTGTGTTAGTATCTTGTGATGTTTGTGTGAAGGGTTTTCCTTTGTTGTGCTTATGTTGTTTAACGATAAGTTATGATAGTATTATACACCACTCATCTCTTGAGATGATTAGAGTTAAGCGCCTCCGTCTGCGGGGTAGACTCAGGCGGGTCGATGGACCTATGATTCGAGACTACCTCATGCGGGTCCAGGGGGCCTATGCGGAACTGCGGGAGTTCCAGGGTAGGATGCGGCCCTTGTGGTCATGCGGTCCTTGTGGCGTGCGGACGGCGAGTCGGGACGGCTGGGGAGTAGCTACCTCGATGCGGGGTTATACCTCATGCGGGCGATCGATTGGCCTATGCGGGTGCGGAAAGTTCGAGGCTAGACGCGCACATTAGATCTGCGGGCAAGTGGTGACGATCATGTAACTGATGCAGACAGATCTTATGATCTGATTCATGACCTTGTTGGTACTGTGGGTGTTAGTAGTCGGCTATGCCTTCGTACTTACCCTGTACGTGTTATTATAGCACAGGTGGGACCTGGTGTTCATGTGTGTTCCTTGGTGCTGTTATATCATAAAGCCGTGGTGAGGAATGTATTCCACGGGCATGATTTATGTTGTGGGCGTGAGACACATTGTTATATTTGAGTGATGACTTGAGGCATGAGTCACGACTTGACATGGCGCTATTATTGTGAGCAGTAGTTTGGTTATCATACATGTCTCTGCTTTATAGACTATTATGATTTCATTCTGATATTTTTAGTTTCACATACTCGGTACTGTTTGTTATCGACCTCTTGAGGGCTGCGTTAAATCCGCGAGTAAAGGTACACGATCATTGATCCTCGCTCTTAGGGTCACGATTCGGCGTGTGGAAAGCTCCGTTTCTCGGAGGCTTATCGATGGTATAGTCCCTGTTGTTGTAAGTGTTTACATTCGGGGTATGGCGTGACCACGTCGCCATTGTTATCGTATCATTTCTTAGAGTGCATGAAATCTTGTTGTAGGCGGGGTTTGTAAAAGGATTAAAGCTGTTCATGTTGGAAAAAGTTGTTATTTATATATATCGAAAGGCAAGTTTTCTCAGTTATTGTTTCATATTTCATAATATGTCTTGTATTGTTTTATGTTCCGCTGATTTCTCTGATGTTGTATCACTAGGGTGCCCGGGGTAAGGCACCAGTCACGGGCCCGGAATCGGGTCGTGACAAAAGTGGTATCAGAGCAGTTAATCCTCGGAAAGTGTCTCTGAGCCGTATCGATGAAGTCTTGATTATCGGTGTGTTGTGCACCGCTGATAATCGAGGAGGCTATAGGATATTTAGGATTGGTTTCTATTCTTCTCACTCCGAGATCGTGCCTTAGAGGCATGTTGTAAGTTGGACCCTCGTGAAATTCATTCCACTTATCGTTATGCCTCGCGTGGCAACCGGGCGGGAGGCGAGCGGCAGGAGGCTGCGAGTTGAGTTGAAGGTTGCGAGGGCACAGCCCGATCTTTACCTAGGGTAGTGCCGTTCGGGGATTTCTGCGGCGTCACTAGCCCGGAGTTTAACGATGTGGCGGTTCTCTGCGTCCATGATATTTGAACCTTGATTCGCGGCCAAGAGCAGTGAATATAGATTGCAAAGCGACCTGTTACTAGCTATGGATTTGGCTACGGAGATTATACCGATGTACCACGAGTCTTGATGACTACCTAAGAGGTTGTGCAAGAGTAATTCTTGATTGGGCTTGAGCATGGCTCGTATGCGGGCTTATGCAGTGAAAAAGCGTGAGATCGGCGGGTTAACCAAGGGGCGAGAAGAGGGCGAGCGGAGTCCGGTAACTTTCAAGGTGAGTATACCTTAAGTGCTATGTTACGATAGCGTGGTAGTTGTGATTAGAAATCATGGTGGGTTAGCGAGTAAGATTTTGGGGATAGAAAGTGTGAGCCTTAGAGTGTTATCGTCTGGACGCTTAGAGGTAAGGCCGTCTCGAGTAAAGGTGTAGTGTTATGTTTGATCCTTATCGGAGTGCATAGTGCACGTGAGCTATGTTTGGGATAGGTCCCTAAGTGGTATGAAACGAAAGAGGGTAGTTGAGCTAAGAAGACCGCTAGGGTTTCGTCACGTGTTTTGAGAGATTGTTCCTTCGGGGAGATAGTATTTTGCGCCTTGCGGGTCGGGTTGAGGGCACGTTGCGGGTCAACCAGCGGCATGTGTGGTGGTGGGTTGTGGTTGTGGTGGTCCCGCCTTGTCGTAGGGTCACGAGGGTGATAGGCTCGAGTTTATTTAACTAGCGTACGAGTTCGTGCATGCGTTCGACCGGTGGTGGTCGATGAAGCAGCCCATCGTGTTCTTGATCGGGGCCGTTCACTCAGCGATGTTGATTTATCGAAAGGTTGTAAGGTGCACGAGGTGCCTACCTTCACCTTATGGCGAGCGGTGGAGCCAGTTACGGCTGTTTTGTTTGGAAGTTTTACGAGGCGGGGTTAAGGACTCGGTGAGTCTCGGAATCGCGTTCGCCCTCGGGCGGTGTGTGGATTTGGGGTAGTTGCGAGGATTGTTGTCTCTGTGGAGGCGTTTAAGCTACCATTTGTGTTCGGATGTCGCCTTACGAAGCCTTGTAGGGGCAGAAGTGTAAGTTGCGGTCGATTGGTTCGATGTTGGCAAGGTTGAGATAGTTGGATCGAGCTTGTTCCGGTGACGGTGGATAAGGTAAAGCTTCGTCTAGAAGAAGTTACGGCGGCTCGGAGGAATCGTGCGGATGATCGGAGGCAGCTTAGAGTTGAGTTGACGGTCGGTCTTCTTGAAAGTACCACCGGACGGTGTGGCGAGTTTTGAAGCGAAGGAACTTAGCGGGTTACTTTGGGCGCTAAGAGTTCGTGAAGAATAGGCGGGTTGCCTATATGTTAGCTTTGCCGTCCGACTTAAGAGGCGGGGCGTCCGGTCTTCGCATTGTTATGTTCGGAAAGTATCGAAGATCCATCGAATGTTCCCGATTAATGATGCCAGCGTAAAGAGATAGTAACCGAGTTTTGGAAACTAAGCGATGCTCGAAATGTGGTAAGAGGTTCGAGTGTCACGGCGAACGGTGATCGCGTCGGCCGTACCATTTGTTGGGTCGTCGGAGCAAGGCTCGCGACAAAGTGACAAAAGTGGTATTATTTGTGGTGATATAGAGGTGTTTCCTCGTGGGCTTGGATGTAAGTCTTTGCGCAGGTGTTTCCATGGCCAGGTGTGGCAGGATTGTTCTCATAAGTATTGTAGTAGAGACTATATCGGCGCTTGTATGTTTGGGAACTTGGAAGGAACATTCGGGACGAATGTTTCTAAGGGGGGAAGAATGTTATACCCCGTAGTTCCAGGGTATGTATGCGAGGGCGTCGTGCGAGAATCTGACGAAAGATTGGAAAGGAGGAAAGAGGTGAATTTTCCACGGAAAAGTTTAGGTTTTGTGAAGGAAAAGGTTCGTTAATGGGAATTGGATTCCCAGTTTGGTATTCGGACTTCTGGAATATTAGAGAATTATGGAATTTTATTTTGGAAATGGTCACGTGGGGCCACGGGAGAAATTCTGATTTTGTAGGGCCAGCTTTGATTTTGAGATTTTGGCGTTATGGATATTTTGGAAGACGAAATATTTTGGGGCGAATCGAGGCGACACGTGTCACCCGTGTGGCACCTTGGGCGAAATATGTTTGTGCCTGACCCGGTTAGAGTCGTTTTTGGCGAAGCGTTCTACCTAACTGCGAAGGGTAAATTACGGCTATGTCATTTAGTATTTTGCGGATTTTTCCGAGAGGCGAAGCGTTTTGGACCAACGAGAGGGCAACACTTGGCACCTCTCGTTGGTGGACTTGAAGAAGCGTTAGGGTAGATTGAATGAGCAAAGTCTTGGTTGATTTTTGTGTAGATATTTGTGAGGTTTTAAGGAGTAGGGTCTAGGGGCACTTGGGCATATCTTGGCCCTCCACTTGCCCCAGCTAGATCTTGGCCGTTGGTTGGCCTTTGCAGCCTATAAATACCCTCCCTTTGAAGACTTCTTCATCCGTTCCATAATTTCCAAGTCTTGAAAACCTCCTCCTCCTTGTTGGTTTCGTCCCTCCTCTTCCTTTGTGAGGCCTTGGCAGAGGTGCACCACTCCTGAGGCCTTGGCCGAGGGTACACCACTCCTAGTGGTGTCGTGGGGTACCCCCTCTGGTAGGAAATACTCTCAGTATTGTTATAATGCCCAAATTACCTTAGCGTATACCTTGTAGTATTCTAAGGTTATACTATCTGAAAAGCCGAAAATACTATTATACTTCCGTCGGTCCACAAAACCGAAACCACAGGAAAATCTCCATAGTCAGTTGGAGTATTGTGTAGAAGTTGGTTAGAACTTCTAAGGGTGGTTTAGAGCGGGTTGGGCGCTCGGAGTTGGAGCTAAGCGATTGCCGGGATCGACTTTATACTTGGATAATTATGGGCTTATCGAGGTAAATATCTTGTCCTCTATTGTAATTGGAAATTACATGTTGTTAGATTATATAGTTGAAGTATACTATATATAGAACTAAGCTTAATCTTTGCGGCAATGTCTTTTGACTTAAGCTGAAGAAGCGAGCTGATGAATTACATAGGTGCATATTCTGTAGACTTGTGTAGTAATCTTGTGGGGTAGAATTGTACCCGTTCGGGTTAGATGTATAACCCCGCAGTTGGCTTGGTAGCGGCCGTTAGAGGAGGAGATTTCTGTTGTTGCGGGGAGGTCTTTGCCAAATTTTACGTAGAATGTTCTACGATAAGATCTTGATGTTAATAAGCGCCTCGTATTTTATAGGTTGAAGTACTACGTGTGGCGCGTTACTTGGCAAGGAGTAGCGACGGTTGGAAGTACTTGGAGCGTTTTGCTGTTAGTCGATACTGCCGTCGCGAGTGCGTGAACCTCTTCCTATCTCTTCTAGCATGATATGTGTGAACTATGTAGTGCGGTGAGCGTCATGTACTAAATGTATTTGATTGGTGTAAAACATAAAGTGTTATAACGGCTTTATGGGAAGTTGGTTATAACGGCTTTATGTTGGTAAGAAAATACATGTGGTTTTAAAAGGTAACGATTTGAACTATAAGCGGCTTGTTATGTGTTAATAAAGAACTTGAAGTATTTCAAAAGAGTTTTGAATCATTTGAGAGAAGAAGTAATACTTGATTTGTTTTGAAAACTTAAGAGTTATACTAGCTTTATGGAAAGTTAGGTATAACGTCTTAAGAATGTTTCTTGATTTTGGAAATCGAATGTGTATCGACAAACCAACTGCGCGTTAATAAAAGAAATGTTTGTGATTAAGTATTATTAAAACCGAGAAACTTCCATCTGCATAGAAGCTAAGATGAGACAAAATGATATTTCCTAGATCATATTCTTTGTAATAAGATTGTTGCAAACAAGAATATCCTACTCACATATAAGACTTATGTTTCTCGGATAGTTTAAAGGAGAATTATATTCTTAAATGAATAAGACTATGAACTACGAAACCTTTCTAAGTAAGAAACATGAACATTTGAAATTAGGCAAACTTGGGCGTTTGGAAAATAATGTTGTTACTTGAGTTTTACAAAGAGAAGTGTTTTGATTTACTTGAAAAGATAATCACTATATTTTCATATACTACGGGCATTGTGTGACTTTTGTGAAATGCTTGATACCTTTTAAAGAGTTAATGTATGAAGTACTTTGGGGATAAAACCAGAACTTGTTAGCATATAGTAGAAAGTACCTTGTGTGTATAACTTGATTGTGTTGGTTTGTGATAGCACAGTAATACTTTCTTGTTGATTTGATAAGTAAACATGCTAGGATCTACGTGTGTTAGTATCTTGTGATGTTTGTGTGAAGGGGTTTTCCTTTGTTGTGCTTATGTTGTTTAACGATAAGTTATGATAGTATTATACACCACTCGTCTCTTGAGATGATTAGGGATTAAGCCTCCGTCTGCGGGTAGACTCAGGCGGTCGATGGACCTATGATTCGAGACTACCTCATGCGGGTCGAGGGCTATCGCGACTGCGGGAGTTCGAGTTAGAGATCGGCCCTTGTGGTCATGCGGTCCTTGTAGCGTGCGGACGGCGAGTCGGGGCGCTGCGCCGGGAGTAGCTACCCTCGATGCGGGGTTTATACCTCATGCGGGCGTCGATTGGCCTATGCGGAGCTGCGGGAAAGTTCGAGGCTGACGCGCGCATTAGATGCTGCGGGCAAGTGGTGGCTTGATCATGTGACGGTGCAGAGCAGATCTTATAATCTGATTCATGACCTTGTTGTGCGTAGGTGTTAGTAGTCGGCTATGCCTTCGTACTTACCATGCGTGTTATTATAGCACAGTGGGACTGGTGTTCATGTGTGTTCCTTGGTGCTTTTATATCATAAAGCGCCGTGATGAGGAAGGTATTCCACGGGCATGATTGATGTTGTGGCGTGAGACCCGTTGTTATATTTGAGTGATGACTTGAGGCATAGGTCACGACTTGACATGGCGCTTATTATTGTGTATGGTAGTTTGGTTATCATACATGTCTCTGCTTTATAGACTATTATGATTTCATTTCTGATATTTTTAGTTTCACATACTAAATTTTTGTTATCTTGACCTCCTTGAAGTGCGTTAATCTGCGCGAGTAAAGGTACACGATCATTGATCCTCGCTCTTAGGGTCACGATTCGTGTGGGAAAGCTCGTTTCTCGGAGGCTTATCGATGGTATAGTCCCTGTTGTTGTAAGTGTTTACGTTCGGGGTATGGCGGTACTGTCGCCCGTTGTTATCGTATCATTTCTTAAGTGCAGTAATCTTTGTTGTGGCGGGGTTTGTAAAAAGATTAAAGCTATTCATGTTGGAAAAAGTTGTTATTTATATATATCGAAAGGCAAGTTTTCTCAGATTATTGTTTCATATTTCATAATATGTCTTGTATTGTTTATGTTCATTGATTTCTCGATGTTGTATCACTAGGGTGCAGGGTAAGGCACGATCAGACCGGGAATCGGTCGTGTGATACACCCTTGTGGTGTTGTCTCGTATAAATATAACCCACTCTTGGTAGAAATACTCTCCATAGTATTGTTACTATACCCAAATTACCTGGCAGTATACCTTGTAGTATTCCAAAGATACCTCTATCGTAGAGCCGGAATACTACAGTTTGTCCTTTTGTCTCAGCCGAAACCACGGAGAAATCTTCACGGTTGGTGGAAGTATTTAAGAAGAAGTTGCGTAGAACTTCTAAGGGTTTGTTTGGAGCGAGTTAGAGCACCGGAGTAGGAGCTAAGCGTTGCTCGGGACCAGCGTTTATACTTGGATAATTATGGGCTTATCGAGGTAAATACTCTTGACTTCTATTGTAATTGGAAATTACATACTGTAGTTATTGTAATGAATATAAGATTCATAGAAGAGAATTGAACTATAATAGAAGGATATTACAGAAAAGACTTGAACTGAAATCACATCAGAAGATTAATCTACCGAGTAGTCTAGACTTTGATAGACTTGTATAACCTTTATAGGTTGAATGTTCTGTGAGTAGCATGTGCTACTTGGAAGGTGGACAAGGCTAGCCGGATTATAGCCGTGGAGCGTTTTGCTAATAGTCGATAATCGTCGCGAGGTATGTGATTCTTCCTATCCTCTTGAGCATGATATTTTAAATGAGTATATATATATGCGGTGAGCGTCGTGTGTTAACTGAATAATAATTACGGCAATGTCTTCGGACTTAAGCCTGAATAATAACTACGGCAATGTCTTTTGACTTAAGCCTGAATAATAAGAATCGTGAAGTATTTCAAAAGAATTAAGTAACCTTTTTGAAAGAAGAGTAACACTTGGTTTTAAAAGTTTTAAAAGCTTAAGAGTTATACTAGCTTTATGGGAAGTTAGGTATAACGGCTTAAGAGAGATAAAAAGAATGGTTTATTAATTTTAAAAGTTAAGAGACTTGATCTTAAAAGATAAGAGACTTGACTCAATTGAATTAAAATGAATTTTGTGTGAAACCTCATTCGTGAGTAATAAGTACTTGGTTTTTAAAAGAAATAATGTATTCTGATTTGAAATCGGAATGAGTATCGACAAACCAACTGCGGCGTTAATAAAGGAAATGTTTTGATTAATGAAGTATTATTAAAACCAGTAGAAACCTCCATCTGCATAGAAGCTAAGATGAGACAAAATGATATTACATTTCCTAGATCATGTTGCTTAATAAGATTGATTATGAACAAGAATAACCTAATCACATATAAGGCATATGTTTCTCAGTTGTTTAAAAGAGAATTATATTCTTAAATGAATAAGACTATGAACTGAAACCTTTCTAAAATAAGAGCGTGAACATTTGAAATTAGGCAAACTTGGGCGTTTGGAAAATAATGTTGTTACTTGATTTTACAAAGGAAGTGTTTTAGTTTACTTAAAAACAGTCACTCTATTTTATACTACGAGTATTGTGTGACTTCTGTGAAAGAAACGGATCTTTTAAAGAGTTAATGTATGAAGTACTTTGGGGATAGATACCCGAACTTGTTAGCATAAAGTACCTTGTGTGAATAACTTGATTGTGTTGGTTTGTGATAACCTTGTAATACTTTCTTATTGATTTGATAAAGTAAACATGTTAGGATGCTACATGTGTTAGTATCTTGTGATTGTATGTAAGGGGGTCATTCTTGTTGTGCTTACGTTGTTAAACGTTAAGCGTTATCTTGTTATTGTATCACATACCCCGACTTATTATCAGGGCTACCCACTGCGATGCGGTCTATATGCGGTCTATGAGACTATGCGTAGCGGCGGTATGCTCCAGGATTGATCATTAGGTGTTTAGCTTGCGTCTGAGATGCTGCGGTCTTTGAGGACTATCACGGTCTTTGAGGACTATGCGGGATGCGGAAGTCGGATCTGGGGTTAAAGCTGCCTCCAACGCGGGTATACCTCGGCGATGCAGGACTATGATTCGAGGAATACCTCATGCGAATGCGTGTGTGACCTATGCGGGCTGCGGTAAGTTCGAGGATAGCGCGCCGCGGTGATCTGCGGGCGAGTGGCGGCCGATCGTATGGTGCGGTCTAGAAAGACCTTGATGATTTATGGCATTTTTGTGCGCATGGGTCTTAGTAGTCGGCTATGCCTTCGTACTTACCGTGCGGTTCTATTGTGATGACTTTGAGGCGTGAGTCACGACTTGACATATGGCTTATTTATTGTGAGCGTAGTTTGGTTATCATACATATCTCACGCTTTATATAGACTACTATGATTTCATTCTACGATGTTATTTTGATTTCACATACTTGGTACTGTTATCTTGACCTCGCCCGAAGCTGCGTTCATCTGCGCGAGTAAAGTACACGATCGTTGATCCTCGCTCTTGAGTCCTGATTCGGCGTTGGAAGCTCGTTCCTCGGAGGCTTATCTTGGTATAGTCCTGTTGTTGTAGGTGCTTACATTCGAGGGTATGGCGAGAGCCTGTCCGTCGTTGTTGTCATATCATTCGTAGGTATGTAATCTTGTTGTGGGCGGGGTTGTCATGGGATGTAGCGTTCGGATTGAAGTTTTATATATTATGCCGAAAGGTGAATTTTCTCTGATAATTGTTTTACACTTCTTGATATTTCATGTCTTGTTTTATGTTCCGCTGATTACTCTGATGTATGTCTACTTGGGTGCAGGGTAAGGCACGATCCGCGGCCGGTCGTGACAAAAGATAAGGGACTTGAAGAATTTTAAAGTATGTGATACTTGTGTCGTTTTAAAAGCGTATAAGTCCTTGGATAGGAAATTGTACTTGACTAAGGTATAAAGTGAATATGGCGACTTTATGGGGAGTTGGTTATATTGACTTTATGGAAAGATAAATGATTTCGATTTAATGGAAGGCAATTCGATTTTAAGGCATCAATTGCCTAAGGTTTTATAAGACATGAGTCACTTGATTTAGAAGCCTAATTTTTATTTCTAAAAGTATTGTGACTTGTCTTGAAAAGAAATTGTAACTTGATACTACGGTTATTAGTATCTTGGAAGTTTTATAATGAAATGAGTCATTTTAAAAGAATAGAAATCGTAGTACTTTGGGTTAAATTCAGGACTTTTATAAAAGACATGTTAGTGCCTTAAGTGAACTAAAATGAGTGTATATGAACAAGAATAGTAAGAAGTTAGGGGATTTCTTAACTTGCTTATATATTGTATGATAAGCCGATAGAGCTTATGTTATGTGATAGCGGTTTGGGCTAGTGATATATTATTCGTTGCGGGGTCGTTCCCGGTTGTGGCATTGTATATTTAGTGGATTTGCTAACCAATGCGAATACCTGTACCTCCGCTGCGTATAAGCGGCTTATGCGGTGAAATCAATCCTATGCGGGTGAAATACACCGTGCGGGCGGGTCTGACCTATCATTGTTAGTAATACCGTAATTTGTAATTTGTTATCATACATGCTTTCTTTTAAGCGTATGTCGTAATAAATACTTTCTTTTACATACTTAGTACATATTGTGTCATGAGATCCACTCGAGTGAGTACCTAATACTTGGAATTGCGGCTCAAACCCGGCCCAGTGGAAGTCGATCAAGCAGTGCGAAGTATGTAAACATGAAGTACAATAGACGGATCATACACAAGAATAAGCTGGCGGGAAGTATGAAAATCAAATCAAAAATCCTATAGTGCGTATAAAATCAAGAATATCTTCTTTTTATGCGTAGTAGTTAGGAGTATGTGAGGACGTACGTACGAATGTTTAAACCCTAATTAGGGTAAGAATGAAAGAATTGTTTTCCGACGGAAAATATTTCCGAACCTTGTGAAGAAAAATTTACGTTTTCGATATTTTATTCAATTATGGAATTTTTCCGAGAGATAAAATATTTTGGACCAATAGGAGGGCGACATGTGTCACCCCAAGTGGGCAAGACAAGTGGACAAAGTCTTGCATGGCATTTGCAAGACTAAGTGGACGTTTTTTTCATAGTAGTGGGCTAGTCAAATGGTCAAAGTCTTGCATGGCATTTGTGGGACAAGTGGAGAAAGGAACCTACACAAACAATCTATACCATACACATGTTTTCATCCTAACCCTTGGTTGTCCTATATAAACCCCTCTAGTTGATGAAAATCTTCCACACTTAGAACATTTCAAGACTTGAAAATATTTTCCTCTCCTCCCTAGTTGCTCTCGTCCCACCCCCTCTTTCTTGAGAAAATGTTGTCCAAAAATTCTTAAACTTCTAAGTGTCCTTCCTTAATGTATTAGGAAGATTATTAACCAAGAGTTAGACAAGATTTCACACCCCTAGCCTCAAAAACCCCCCTTGGCCGAGAGTGGGCAGATTTTCGGGACTGTTTTGGACAGATTTTTAGTCAAATTTGGAAGGGACTATCTCCTAGCATATTAGAAGTTTTTGGGTGTTTCAAAATCCTAAAATGAATTTCGTCGAGTCTAGTTTCCAACGCAACAAACCGCTCGTCGATTGGACACTGGAGTAGAGAGTTATTGACGTTACAAGTTCAGCTGACGAAGCAGTGGCTAAAAATCTGGACAGTCACGTATTTTTGGGCTATTTTGAGGTAATGAACCTTAACCTCTTTGTGAAGTTGATTATTATGTATATATGGATATTATACATATATTGGAAGTATATTATGGACTATAAGATATAAGGAAAGATTTGGATCTTGTTAAGATGTTAAAAGGAGAATTGGCATATTAGCCATTAAAATGGTAAATGTATCCATTACTTGACTAAGAAGTTAACAACAAAGGAACTATAACTTATATTAAGATTGGAATATAAGTTGGAAGACTAATGAAGTAATTGGATAAGTAAAATTGTAAAAGTTGGCCAAGGACCCCAACTTAAGGACCGTATTTACTTTGGACCATATTTACTTTGGACTGTATTTACATTGTTGTTAAGGAGAGATTGTTAATCGCGTTCCGTTTGGGCGTGTTATCCCCTTCTTTAATTATTGTTGTTATGAAGGAGAGATTGTTAATCGCGTTCCGTTTGGGCGTGTTATCCCCTTCTTTAATTATTGTTGTTATGAAGGAGAGATTGTTAATCGCGTTCCGTTTGAGCGTGTTATCCCCTTCTTTAATTATTGTTGTTATGAAGGAGAGATTGTTAATCGCGTTCCGTTTGGGCGTGTTATCCCCTTCTTTAATTATTGTTGTTATGAAGGAGAGATTGTTAATCACGTTCCGTTTGGGTGTGTGATCCCCTTCTTTAAATTTCGGAATTATTGCGCCTTATTTATGGCATGTTGGTTACTATTATCGGGCCTTGAAAAAGGTGGAGAATTGAGTAGAAACGGGGGAGGTGCTGTCGAATTTTCCGTAGAATAGGGAACCTTGTACTTAGAAATATTCTACGAAGGGATCTAGAAGTTAATAGACGTTTCATGTCCATTATAGGTTGAAGTACTACGAGTAGCGTATTCTACTTGAAGGGTGGAAAAGGCTAGCATGGTTATAGTACTTTGGAGCGTTTTTCTAATTGTCGATAATCGTCGCGAGGTATGTGAACCTCTTCCTATCCTTACTAGCATGATTTTTGTAAACTATGTAGTACGGTAGACGTACGTGTGCTAAACGAATTTGGTTGGTTTAAAACATAAAGTGTTATAATGGTTTAATGGGAAGTTAACTATAACGACTTTATGTAGGTAAAAGAGTGGTTTATTGGTTTTAAAAAAGATAAGAGACTTGACTTAAATTGACTTGATATGAAATGTGAAGAACTTTAATTGTGTTAAAAAAAATGGTAAAACCTCATTCGTGAGAAATGAGTACTTTTTCTAAAGAAAAGGAAAAAGGAATAAGTTATATTGATTTCGGAAAATGGGAATAAGTATCGAACAAGCCATTGCAGCGTTAATAAAGGAAAAAGTAACGACAATTAATTATATTAAAACAAGTAGCATCTTCCATCTGCATAGAAGCTAAGATAAGACAAAATTGTATTACATTTTATAGATCATGGCTACTTTAACAAGAATCATTATAAACAAGTATTGTTTTCTTAAATTTCCTAAGTAAGGAACTTGATTTATAAAAGAGAGAGACTTGAAGAATTGAAGTGTTTTTTGATTTAAAAAGAAGGCACGGTATTGTCTTGGTTTATTCAAAAGAAGGTATGGAAATTGTTTTGGTTTACTTAAAATGATAGTCACTCTATTTTGATACTACGGGTATCGTGTGACCTTTGTAAAAGAAATGGATCTTTTGAAAGATTTTAATGTACGTAGTACTGTAGGGTTAAAACCCGGATTGTTGGCATAAAATGGGAGTACTTGAGTTATATAGATGGTGAATCTATTTACATGCTAATGAAAGCCTAATAATATGTTAAATTTGCCTATGCTAGTTGTGATAGCCTTTGGTGGTATTACTATGTTACCGCGTCTCTCGGTTGAGGGGCCGGCTGACTTGTTGTGAATTGGTTGGACTTACCGGCAGTGACGGAGGATTCCACGGGTATGATTCCATTGTTATTATCATATGGACATGTCTACACCGATGAGGATTAGGGGCGTGTGGCGTGCGTGAGTTAAACTCCCGGTATATTATTATTGTCACATGGGCATGTCTACACCGATGAGGGATTCCGGGGGCATGTGACCATTACTATTATTCCATGGGCTAGCTCTGTCACGACCCGATCCGGGGCCCGTGACTGGTGCCTTACCCGGGCACCCAAGTAGTCATACATCAGAGTAATCAGCGGAATATAAAAACAAGACATGAAACAATATGAAATAAGACACAGTCTATCCAAGGAAAAAAGCTGCCTTTCGGCATGTATATACATATCAACAGTGAACAGTTACATCCCCACTTTACAACAGGACTACAGACCTCTAAGGAAGTAAACAACTATGGCGGGACAGGGCCCCGCCATACCCTGAATGTACATAAATATACAATGACAGGGAGATCATACCCAAAAGACAAGCCTCCGGAGAAACGGGGCTTTCCCAAAAGCTGAAACGGTGATCCTAGGAGCGGGGATCAACAACAGGAGTACCTCTACCTGCGGCATGAGCGGCCCCGAAGAGTCGATCTAATAGGTACAGTATGTAAAGCGTAAAAATGCGAAATGAAATCAAGTATTTTAAAACCATTTACAAATACAACCAGTTCAACCGCACATAGTGCCACAGCATAGACAAGAGCAAAAATAGATATAATGTAACTGGTCTTTTCTAGGCCGCTAATGATCGAAGCAAGGCCAATCGCCCATAGTATCATTATGCGTGCCTAATCTGGAACTCCTGCGATCGCGCATAGGTCACCTGCACCGCGTGAGGTATTCTCGCATCGGGGTAGCTAACCCGCGACATCCTCTGGACTCCGCGATCTGCATAGTCGCGCATCGCGTGAGGTATTCCTCGAATCATAGTCACACAGACCGCATGAGGTATTCCTCGAATCATAGTCACACAGACCGCATGAGGTATACCTCGCATCGGGTAACACACCCGGAGTGATCAATCCTGGAACTCCCGCAGCTCCGCATAGTCACACAGACCGCATAGGCCGTATAGACCCGCATCAAGGGTGGCAAGTACTCGGCATCATAACAAGTCAGGGGGGGGGGGGGGTATGTGATATAATAACAGTACAACGGGTTTATCATTTAACAACGTAAGCACAACAAGAAAAACCCCCTTACACAACATCACGAGGCACTAACACACGTAGCATCATAACATGTTTACTTATCAACCATCTTACTACACTTTTCAGAAATCAATACAAGACTTTCATAAACAAATAAGTAAACCGTTCCTTTTATCTTTCTTAAGTCGTTATACCTAACTTCCCATAAAGCTAGTATAACTCTTTAAGCTTTTAAACCCAAGTATTACTTTTCTTTCAAAAATGATTCATAACTCTTTTGAAATACTTCAAGATTCTTATTATTTAAAACTCAAGTCAAAAGACATCAGAGTGAAACCAATTTTAGTTAACACACGTACGTCTACCGTACTATATATATATACATATCAAAATATTATGCTCAAGAGGATAGGAAGAATCACATACCTCCTCGGCGAAATCCACCTGCCAAGTCGAATATGTCGCGCGCAGAGTATCAACCTATAATAGTCAAATACGTCTATCAACGTCTAGACTACTCTATAGAATATTCTAAGCGAGAGGTTCTACATTACGGAAAATTGGGCAACACTTCCCTACCCGACAACTACACAAGTCTACTGTAAATACAGTCCTATGTAAGTACAGTTCAATTCTCTTCTTTTATACCCTCCTTCTATATATCTTATACTTATTTCTATACAACTATAGTATGTAATCTCCAATTACAATAGAAGGACAAGATATTTACCTCGATAAGCCCAAAATTATCCAAGATTAAATGTCGATCCTGAACAACGTTTAGCTCCTAGTTTGCACGCTCCGATAGCTCGAGAAACCCTTAGAAGTTTCTAAAAAACTTATACTTAATACTTCAACCAACTATGAAGGTTTACCTAGGGTTTCGTTTTGTGACTAAATGATATAAAGTAGTATTTCTGGGCTTTTAGTATAGAGGTGACTTTGGAATACTACAAGGTATTTGGCTAAGGTATTTTGGAATAGTAACAATACTTGGAGAATATTTTTCTACCAAGGGGGGGGGGGGACTTTCGAACGAAACAACTAGGAAAGGGGGGGGAGGGGTATTTCGACGGAAGCTAGGGAAAAGGGGGGAGGGAGTTGGGAAGAGAACTACAACAAGGGAGAGGGAGTTTTTGGAGACTTGGAAGTGTTAAGTGAATGAATAAGTCTTGCACAAGATGGGGGTATTGTCACGACCCGAACCGGGGCCCGTGACTGGTGCCTTACCCCGGGCACCCTCGTGATACAACATCAGAGAAAATCAGCGGAAATAAAAACATAAACATGAAACAAGAGACATGATAAATAAACAGGCCAACCAAAGCAGTTATGTACGTATATACATAAAAACGAGCGATTATCCTTTTTACAAACTCGCCCTTGCGATTACTCTGGACCTCAGAAGTGACAACAACTATGACGGGACAGGGCCCGCCATACCACTGAATGTACAAGAACCTACAGACTCAGGGTAACATACAAAAGATAAGCCTCCGAATAAACGGGGCTTCCAATCTGTTGGCTGTGATCCTATGGTGAGGATCCTGGCCGATGTACCTCTACTGCGGCATGAGCGGCCCGAAGGAGGTCGATCTGGCAGTACCAAGTATGTGAAACGAAAAATCAGTAAATGAAATCATAACAGTCTATATAAAACAGGAGACATGTATGATAACCAAACTACAGCTCATAACATAAAAGCAGTCATGTCAAGTCAGGGACTCACGCCCTCAAAGTCATCCTCATGCGTGGAACTCCTTCCTCACCGGCGATCTAGGTACAAACCATGTGATACGTATAACATGTCTCGGCCCATCTCATGGACCCGGTATAAGCGTGTGGAATACATTCGGTTCATCTCATGAACTTCGGTAGTCGGATGGAATACATTCCTGGTCCATCCACGTGGGCCTTGATGGTCAGTGAAATACATTCGGTTCATCCCGTGAGCGGTGGTCGAGTGAAATACATTCGGTTCATCCCGTGAGCGGTAGTCAGTGAAATACATTCGGTTCATCCGTGAACGCGGTAGTCGGGTGAAATACATTCGGTTCATCCGTGAACCGGTAGTCGAAATAAAATCTGATGCTTGCACAACAAGGCTATCACACGCAAACATAGGCAAGTTACACACAACTTAAGGTACTATCATTTTATGCCAAAATCCGGTTACGACCTAAAGTATTACATACATTAACTCTTTTAAAAAGTACGTTTCTTTCACAAAAGTCACCTGATGTTCGTAGTATAAAATAGAGTGACTATCTTTTAAGTAAACAAAACACTTCCTTGTAAAATCAAGTAACACATTATTTTCCAAGCGTTCAAGTTTGCCTAATTTCAAATGCTCAAGTTTCTCATTTTGAAAGGTTTCGTAGTTCATAGTTTTAATCACTTAAGAATATAATTCTCCTTTAAAACAAATTTGAGAAACATATGCCTTATGTGTGAGTAGGTTGTTCTTGTCTATTACAATCTTATAAAAGCAGCCATGATCTAGGAAATGTAATATCATTTTGTCTCATCTTAGCTTCTATGCAGATGGAGGTTTCTACTGGTTTTAATAACAATTAGTCAATACATTTCCTTTATTAACGCTGCAATGGTTTGTTTGATACTTAATCTCATTTCCGAAATCAGTAAAACATTATTCTTTTAAAACCAACTACTCATTACTCGCGAATGAGGTTTTTACAACATTTTAACAAAATTCATAACAAGTCAAACTAAGTCAAGTCTCTTATCTTTCAAGATCAAGTCTCTTAACTTTCAAAATCAAGTCGTGTATAAGTCAAGTCTCTTATCTTTCAAGATCAAGTCTCTTAACTTTCTACAATCAATAAACCATTATTTTACCTACATAAAGTCGTTATAACTAACTTCCCATAAAGCTATTATAACACCCTATGTTTTAAACCAACCAAATCACTTAGCACGTATGCGTCTGTACTACATAGTTCACAACAATCATGCTAGAAAAGATAGGAAGAGGTTCACATACCTCGCGACGATTATCGACGAATAGCAAACGCTCAAAGTACTTCAACGTCGGCTACTCCTTAAGCCAAGTAGATCACGCCACACGTAGTACTCCACTCCTAAAACGGTCATAGTACTTTTATCAAACCTTTCTCACCATTGAAGACTTATACCAATAAAAAGCCCTCTAAATCTACGGAAAATTAAAGACTTCCGGTTTTACTCACTTTTCCATCTTTCTCCAAGGCGAATAAGTAATATATATACCATATATATATAAGGCGTAATAATTAAACAACATAAAGAAGGGGATTACACGCCCAAACGGTAACGCGGTTTACTATCACGCCTCCATAAGAAGAACAAGTAAAAGAAGGGGATTACGCGCCCAAACGGTAACGCGATTGAACAATCTTCCCCTTAACAGAAATGTAAATAGAGTCCAAAGTAAATACAGTCCAAAGTAAATCGTCCAAAGTAAATCTGATCCAAAGTAAATACTGTCCAAAGTAAATACAGTCCTTAAGTTGGGGTCCTTGGCCAACTTTGTCCATTTTACTTATCCAATTACTTCATTAGTCATCCAACTTATATTCCATCTTAATATAAGTTATAGTTACTTTGTTAATTACTTCTTCACAAGTAAGATACGTTTTTACCATTTTAATGGCAAACGGCCAATCCTTTCTTTTAACAAGTTAACAAGATCCAACTCTTCCAAACTTTACTCCATATATTATATACTCCATAATATACTTATAATATATGTATAATGACCAATTCACAAAGAGGTTAAGGTTTACTACCTCAAATAGCCCAAAATTATCCAAGAACTTAATGTCGCTCCAAGCAAGTCTTAGCTCCAAATCTTTCCGTTCCAATGGCTACAAGCAACCCATAGAAGCTCCTAACCAACTTCTCTTCAGAACCAACTCCAAAAAGTGAAGAACACTTAGGGTTTCCAACTAGTAAGTTTCGGCCAAGGCATGAACAATAGGTTAGGGGTGTGAAATCTTTTCCAACTCTTGGTACACAATCTTCCTAACACCTTGGAAGAACACTTGAGAGTTTAAGAATTTTGGACAAATTTAG
Source organism: Przewalskia tangutica (assembly GCA_029844215.1). Classification (NCBI taxonomy): domain Eukaryota; kingdom Viridiplantae; phylum Streptophyta; class Magnoliopsida; order Solanales; family Solanaceae; genus Przewalskia; species Przewalskia tangutica. Next base: position 38,549,754 of record CM056725.1, on the reverse strand, counting down.
GTCAAGAAATGGGCTCAAAACGAGAGCAAGGTCAAGGGAGAAGGGAGGAATTTCTTGTCTTGAAATGGTTAAGTGTGGAAGTTTTCATCAACTAAGGGTGCATATATAGGACAACCAAGGGCTAGGAGGAAGGCAAGTGTGTGGTTGAGATTGGGGACAAGTGTGTGTGGGTCCCACAAGCCACTTGTCCACACAAAATATCTAGCAAGACTTCGCCACTTGTCCACATAAAATATCTAGCAAGACAAGGCCACTTGTCTTGCCACTTGTTAGCAAATTTCGGCTATGAGGCCACACAGGGGTGACACGTGTCGCCCTCCTACTCGTCAAAATATTTCATCTTAGAAAATATCCATAAAGGCAAAATCTAGAAAACAAAGTGGGCCCCACAAAACCGTAAATTCCTCAGTGGGCCCACGTGACCAATTCGGAAATAAAATTCCATAATTCTAATATAATTCAAGAAGCCCAAATACCAAATCGGGAATCAATTCCCATCAACGAACCTTTTTCCTTCACAAAACCGGAAACTTTTAGTGAAAAATCACATCTTTCTTTCTTTCCAAAATTTGATCGTATTCTCGCGTACATCCTCACCTATATACCTGTAACTACGGGGTATAACATTCTTCCTCTTAGAAACATTCGTCCGAATGTTCCTTCTAAATCTCCAAACGTACTTGCGTCGGTATAGTCTTCACTACTATACTTACAAACCGATCATGCCACGATGGCGAGAATATAACATGTGCGCAAAACTCAAATCCAAGCGGCGAGGAATCATTTCTAATCTCACGGCTCCACTAGCTTCAATTTACTCTAAGGCCATTCCTTCACGATCCGATTCTGGTCGAACGCGTCCACGAACGTCGATGGTTACCTAAACACGGGCCTAGCACCCTCGTGACCTACCACTGGCGGGACCACCTCGAGCCCGACCACCTCAATCGGGCTGCGAGTTGACCCGCAAATGGCCTCAACCCGACCCTAAACGCGCCAACTCTTGTTCCCGATCCGGAACAATCTTACTAATTCACGTCGTAAGCTACCACTTCCATCTCACACTACCCATGTAATTATCCCACAATATTTCCCGCATACCAAGTACATCGACAAAGACCAACCGTAAAATCACCCACTCAAGGCGGCCTCGCCTCTAAGGTCTCCACGTATAAAACTCTAAGGTTCACACTTTCCATGCCCCCACACTTATCCTTCCAACTAACCATGTTTTCTAACTTACAAATAACACAACGCTATCCGTACATAGCACACAATAATAAGATCATCATATCGCGCAAACAAAACTCTAGAGGTTAAGGATATACTGTATCTACCGCTTCACTCTAATCATAGGCACGCCTGCAGGCACATATAGAAAGGCGATGAACCTACCACCGATCCGGTAGGCTGCGTCGTCTGCGGTACCCCTCTATAAGCACATTCTCGTCACATGGCCTCGACGGCGCAGTGAAACAAGCACCGATAAAGACGACATTCCGGGATGGCGCCGCCACATCGTGCACAGGGGACATGAATCCTGGCGGCTAGAACTCACGTATATCGTGAACGAAGCCACGGAGCCACGACCAGCTCGAATACCCGAGCGTCGAAGGCGTGAAGGACCACTCTGTACTGGCGAAGGTGCATAACTAGCCTGCCGCTGAGGCGGTCCGCCTCGCAAGTTACCAAGGACCTGCATTACGGCCTTCTGCGATCCGGCCATTCCGTCGACCTCTCCGTGCCTCACATCCAAGTGCATGAGCTGCATGCGGGCAATGTCCATGCCGGTGAAGAGCTACACGAACAAGCCTCGCCAAGTAATCATCGAGCGGTGGCGTGGCGGTGCACTCGCCCTCCATATCGGTCACTAAGGCGGGGACATACCGAGCCAACGAGTCAAACTCACGTTGTACTCCTCAAATGCGCCGATGCTTTAACGTCAAAAATCAGCCGGCGAGCCCTCTCATCTGTGGAGGCAAGAAATGTGCAAGAAATGCCCGAGAACTCGCCCCAAACTGCTGGGCGCATGTTCCCCGGGGCGATTCCCATGAATCAAACGATCATTGCGGTATCACGCGGTGATGCGAACCCAATACCACCGACTCGCCTCGAGACTCGATCACTCTCATGATCCTGTAGTGTCGGATAAACTCACGGTCATCCTCGGCTCGATCCATAGAACAACGGCGGGCTACAACTCGAGAAAGTCCGTAGTCTCAAATGCGCTCGGGGTGAACTACGGGTGCTCTGGGGCGAGGCTACTGCGTCGACCTCTCTCATATCGGCCACGACCACGGCGATCGCCATCTCCTTGTACCCATCTCATCTGCTTCCGGTGTGGGGTGGAGGCTCAGTCTTGTAGTCTCGAAGCCACCGCTGCGCGACTCTAAACTCTGCCGTGTGGCGGCCGCAAAACTTCGCCGTCGGAAGCACTATCTCGGTAACGGCCCGGGCCTCTGCCCCGATAACCCTCCGTGCTCTACTCACAGTTCCCTCGACTGCCTTTCCCTTCTGGGCCCCGATTGCCTTGCGTGGAGGCATAACTGGCACATAAGAATACGTCAGAGGGAGTCCAACTGACAACACAGCTCTAAGGCACGATCTCAGAATGAGAAGAATGGAAACCACTCCTAAATGTCCTGCGACCTCACGATTATTGATGTGGTGCACAACACACCGATAATCAAGACTCTACTAGACACGATGCGTAGACACTTTCCGAGGACTAATCGCTGCGATACCACTTTTGTCACGACCGAACCGGGGCGTGGTCGTGCCTTACCGGGCACCTCGTGATACAACATCAGAGAAAATCAGCGGAAATAAAAACATAAACATGAAACAAGAGACATGATAAATAAACAGGCCAACCAAAACAGTTGTCTTCTGTATATACATAAAAACCCGAACAGTTATCCTTATTACAAACTCGCCACAGTGATTACTCTGGACCTGCAGAAGTGACAACAACTATGACGGGACGGGGCCACATACCACGAATGTACAAGAACCTCTGACTCGGGTAACATACCAAAAGATAAGCCTCGAATAAGCGGGGCTTCCCAATCTGTTGAGCGTGATCCTATGGTGAGGATCCACAACCGATGTACCTCTACTGCGGCATGAACGCGGCCCGAAGGAGGTCGATCTAACGGTACCAAGTATGTGGCGAAAAATCAGTAAATGAAATCATAACGATCTATATAAAGCAGGAGACATGTATGATAACCAAACTACATTTCATAACATAAGCAGTCATGTCAAGTCAGGGACTCACGCCCTCAAAGTCATCCCTCATGCCCGTGGAACTCCTTCCTCACTGCCGGCAGTATAGGTACAAACCATGTGATACGTATAACATGTCTCGGCCCATCTCATGGACCCAGTATAGAAACGTGTGGAATACATTCCCGGTTCATCTCATGAACTTCGGTAGTCGGATGGAATACATTCGGTCCATCCATGGACGCGATAGTCGAGTGAAATACATTCGGTTCATCCCGTGAACGCGGTAGTCGAGTGAAATACATTCGGTTCATCCATGAACGGTAGTCGAGTGAAATACATTCGGTTCATCCATGAACGCGGTAGTCGGGTGAAATACATTCGGTTCATCCCGTGAACCGGTAGTCGTAAAATACGATACTTGCACAACAAGGCTATCACACGCAAACATAGGCAAGTTACACACAACTTAAGGTACTATCATTTTATGCCAAAATCCGGTTCGACCTCTAAAGTATTACATACATTAACTCTTTTAAAAAGATGCGTTTCTTTCACAAAAGTCACACAATGTTCGTAGTATAAAATAGAGTGACTATCTTTTAAGTAAACCAAAACACTTCCTTGTAAAATCAAGTAACACATTATTTTCCAAGCGTTCAAGTTTGCCTAATTTCAAATGCTCAAGTTTCTCATTTTCGAAAGGTTTCGTAGTTCATAGTTTTAATCACTTAAGAATATAATTCTCCTTTAAAACAAATTTGAGAAACATATGCCTTATGTGTGAGTAGGTTGTTCTTGTCTATTACAATCTTATAAAAGCATCCATGATCTAGGAAATGTAATATCATTTTGTCTCATCTTAGCTTACATGCGGATGGAGGTTTCTCTTGGTTTTAATAACAATTAGTCAATACATTTCCTTTATTAACCGCAATGGTTTGTTTGATACTTAATCTCATTTCGAAATCGGTAAAACATTATTCTTTTAAAACCAACTACTCATTACTCATGAATGAGGTTTTACAACAATTTAACAAAATTCATAACAAGTCAAACTAAGTCAAGTCTCTTATCTTTCAAGATCAAGTCTCTTAACTTTCAAAATCAAGTCGTGTATAAGTCAAGTCTCTTATCTTTCAAGATCAAGTCTCTTAACTTTCTACAATCAATAAACCATTATTTTACCTACATAAAGTCGTTATAACTAACTTCCCATAAAGCTATTATAACACCCTATGTTTTAAACCAACCAAATCACTTAGCACATGTACGTCTACCGTACTACATAGTTCACAACAATCATGCTAGAAAAGATAGGAAGAGGTTCACATACCTCGCGACGATTATCGACGAATAGCAAAACGCTCCAAGTACTTCAACCCGTCGGCTACTCCTTAAGCCAAGTAGATCACGCCACACGTAGTACTCCACTCCTAAAACGGTCATAGTACTTTTATCAAACCTTTCTCACCATTGAAGACTTATACCAATAAAAAGCCCTCTAAATCTACGGAAAATTCGGCAGCACTTCCCCCGGTTTTACTCACTTTTCCATCTTTCTCCAAGGCCCGAATAACCGTAATATATATACCATATATATATATAAGGCGTAATAATTAAACAACATAAAGAAGGGGATTACACGCCCAAACGGTAACGCGGTTTACTATCACGCCTCCATAAGAAGAACAAGTAAAAGAAGGGGATTACGCGCCCAAACGGTAACGCGATTGAACAATCTTCCCCTTAACAGAAATGTAAATATAGTCCAAAGTAAATACAGTCCAAAGTAAATACTGTCCAAAGTAAATACAGTCCAAAGTAAATACTGTCCAAAGTAAATACAGTCCTTAAGTTGGGGTCCTTGGCCAACTTTGTCCATTTTACTTATCCAATTACTTCATTAGTCATCCAACTTATATTCCATCTTAATATAAGTTATAGTTACTTTGTTAATTACTTCTTCACAAGTAAGATACGTTTTTACCATTTTAATGGCAAACGGCCAATCCTTTCTTTTAACAAGTTAACAAGATCCAACTCTTCCAAACTTTACTCCATATATTATATACTCCATAATATACTTATAATATATGTATAATGACCAATTCACAAAGAGGTTAAGGTTTACTACCTCAAATAGCCCAAAATTATCCAAGAACTTAATGTCGCTCCAAGCAAGTCTTAGCTCCAAATCTTTCCGTTCCAATCCGCTACAAGCAACCCATAGAAGCTCCTAACCAACTTCTCTTCAAGAACCAACTCCAAAAAGTGAAGAACACTTAGGGTTTCCAACTAGTAAGTTTCGGCCAAGGCATGAACAATAGGTTAGGGGTGTGAAATCTTTTCCAACTCTTGGTACACAATCTTCCTAGCACCTTAGGGAAGAACACTTGAGAGTTTAAGAATTTTTGGACAAATTTAGGTCAAGAAATGGGCTCAAAAACGAGAGCAAGGTCAAGGGAGAAGGGAGGGAATTTCTTGTCTTGAAATGGTTAAGTGTGGAAGTTTTCATCAACTAAGGGTGCATATATAGGACAACCAAGGGCTAGGATGAAGGCAAGTGTGTGGTTGAGATTGGGGACAAGTGTGTGTGGGTCCCACAAGCCACTTGTCCACACAAAATATCTAGCAAGACTTGGCCACTTGTCCACAAAATATCTAGCAAGACAAGGCCCACTTGTCTTGCCACTTGTTAGCAAATTTGGCCATGAGGCCACCTAGGGGGTGACACGTGTCGCCTCCTACTAAATCAAAATATTTCATCTTCGAAAATATCCATAAAGGCAAAAATCTCGAAAACAAAGTGGGCCCCACAAAACAGTAAATTCCTCAGTGGGCCCACGTGACCAATTCCGGAAATAAAATTCCATAATTCTAATATAATTCAAGAAGCCCAAATACCAAATCTGGGAATCCAATTCCCATCAACGAACCTTTTTCCTTCACAAAACCCGGAAACTTTTCCGTCGAAAAATCACATCTTTCTTTCTTTCCAAAATTTCAGTCGTATTCTCGCACGTACATCCTCACCTATATACCCTGTAACTACGGGGTATAACAGGTATTTATAGAACTTGACCATTTGACTTGTCCACTAGCCCAACATTTTCGTCCAAACATTCCACCTAAGGGTGCCACATGTTGCCCTCCTATTGGTCCAAATATTTCGTCTCTCGGAAAAATCCGTAATCGGTTAAAATATTAAAAACGTAAAATTTCCTTCACAAGGTTCGGACTCTCTTCTGTTGAAAGCTCTTAATTTCATCTTAACCTAATTAGGGCTTCAATAATCGTACGTACGTCCTCGCATACATACTCTGGAAGTACGGGGTATAACAAGCTCCCGCGAAGACACATGCAGATGAGGATTAGGGCACGCGTTATGGCCATGCTACACCGATGAGGATTAGGGGCATGCGACAGTATTATATATATATATATATATATATATATATATATTGTATATGTGTACGCCGACAGTGAGGTAGGATGCCACTGGCGGGTCACATGGTTATATGTTACACCTACGGCTGCCGGCAGTGATGGAGGATTCTACGGGCATGAGTGATGACTTGAGGGCGTGTGTCACGACCCGACCGGCGCGGCGGTGCCCTACTGGGCACCCGTTCGTATACATCGAGAGAATAGCGTGGAACATACACAACATAAACATATGTGTAAACAAACACATCACAAGCTAGCCGAATGGGTCGTCTTCCATAATATAAACATAATCAAAAGTACAAGCATAACTCGTTCTTACTGACCACATATGTGAATACGGACCTCTAGGAATAACAACTGTGGCGGGACAGGGCCCCGCCATACCCCTGAATGTACATAAATCTACAACACCAGGGAAAAGACTGTACCAAAAAGACAAGCCTCCGGATAAATGGAGCTTGCGTCGATAAGTGATCCTAAGAATGAGGATCCACCACCTTACCCTTTCTGCGGCATGAACGCAGGGCCAGAAGAAGAAATTCGAGACACAATATGTACTAACTATGTAAACCGGAAAATCGTAATTACAACATAAGTTTAAAACAAAGTCGGAGACATGAATGATAACAAAATTACGGTACACAGTGCCTTACTAACAATGAGAGTAAATCAAGGGAGTACGTACAACATCACAATAGAAGACTCCCGATCAAATCATGGGTAGCGAACCCATAGAAACAGATGGTATAACGTCTTAGGGTTCTTACCCCTCATTTATACTCTTACCCTGAAGCAGGTGGTATAACGTCTTGGGGGTTTGCCCCTCATTTATACTCTTACCCTGGAGAAGGTAATAAAACAGGTGGTATAATGTATTTACCCCTCATTTATACTCTTATCCTGGAGAAGGTGGTATAGCGTCTTGGGGGTTTACCCCTCACTTATACTCTTACCCTATCTCAACCGGCCATCATACAATAAATAAGCAAGTTAGAAATCCCCCTAACTTCTTATTAGTCTTATTCGTCTACACTCTCATTTTAGTTTACTTAAGGCACTAACATGTCTTTTATAAAAATCCGGGAATTTAACCCAAAGTACTACGTACTTCAACCTTTTAAAAATGACTCATTTTCATATAGATCTTCCAAGATACTATAACCCGTAGTATCAAGTCAAAATTACTTTTCAAGACAAGTCACAATACCATTAAACATAAAGTTAGGTTTCTAAATCAAGTGACTCCTTTTATTATAAAACCTTAGGCAATTGATGCCTTAAAAATCAAATTGCCTTTTCATTAAATTTAAGTCATTTATCTTTCCATAAAGCAAATATAACCAACTCCCCCTAAAGTCGTTACATTCGCTTTATACCTTAGCCATAAATAATTTCCTATCCAAGGGACTTATACGTTTAAAACGAAACAAGTATCACATACTTTAAAACTCTTCAAGTCCCTTTACTTTAATAAAACATTAGACATCCTTAATACTTTCAAAGAAGTGAGTTAATCTCCTAACTCACCCAACTTGGCTATTCAATAAACTAGTAGAGGATATCAAGATCTTGTACGTCTACCGTACTATATACGTGCAACTAGTCATGCTCAAAGGATAGGAAAAGTTCTACATACCTCGCCGGGTCAAACCACTTGCCAAGTACAAAGTCCCGCCCGTAGAACGTCAACCTATAATATTCACAATACGTCTATTAAGGCCTTACTTCAAACGTAGAATATTATAAGTGTCAAGTCGCTAAATTCTACGGAAAATCGGACAGCACCTCCTTTGTTTTTACTAACTTTTCCACCTTTTTCAAGGCCGAATACAATAACCAAACACGCCACATTTAAGGCACAATCCAAGCAATTAATCAATAGGGGATTACACGCCGACTAGACGTGTAAAATTCCGCCCCACAACGATAACAAACTAATACAACTACTAGTCCAATTTCGGCCATAATAAATACAACAATACCAATTCTTATCCAATTTCCATTTCAATCCAATTTGGTAGCATAACATGATATCAAGTCACATTTGATTATAACTACCATAATCTTCAAATAAGTGACATGCGACGATTTCTAATAAACGACCAATTAGTAATCCAATCTTCAAGTGGCTTGTATAACATTTCGGATTTAAGCTACAAGCAATCCATAATACTTATAAACTTCAACATATCAACTTCATGCTAGCAACATGTAAAGCTAACAACAACAATAAAAATATATAATCTTGTAACACTTAAAAGACAAGATTATACCTCAATGAAACTTAATCCAACTCCAATCCGAAGTCGCTCCTTAGTAGTTTAGAGCCTCTCCAAGACACTTCAATCCGCTTGTTGAGACCCTTTGAACAACACCAACAAATATCCTTCAAATCTCCAAACAAAACCTAGAAGGACAACTAGGTTTTCGTTTCTGACTAACAGTAAACAATCTTTTTCCAAGATTTTTCTATTGAGATATGATTACACTACCCTCAAGAACCTTGGTTTAAAGTGTGGAGCTAAATGGATCACAAACAAAGATTTTTCTTTTTTTTCTATAGTGAACCCGAGAGCAAGGCTCTTGTTCATCCAATTTGTGAAAATTTTCTAAGTGTTGGCACTAGTAGTTCTACTAGTAGTATTATATAGCACCTTGGAGGGTCAAGATACAACCATTTGGGTGGCTAGGATAAGCTCTTATTAAATATCAAGACCTTGTGGGTCCTTTGACTTAGTCAAGAATATCAAGCTACAAGTTGCAAGACTTTAGTCATACAAGACTTTGGTCAATGACCATCTTAGCCATGGCATTTTCGTCCAAGGCATCACTAAGGGGGGGTGACACATGTCGCCCTCCCATTCGCCACAATAAAACATTTTCCGATAAATTTTTACAAGTCTCAAATCTTAACACTTGTGAGTTCTTACTTACGTTCTTAAAACATGTCCTGTAATTACGGGGTGTAACAGCGTGAGTCCCTGACTTGACATGACCACTTATATGTTGTGTACTGTAGTTTGGTTATCATACATGTCTCCTGCTTTATTTAGACCATTATGATTTCATTTACAGTATTTTTCAGTTTCACATACTTGGTACCTGTTGTACTGACCTCCTTCGGGGGGCTGCGTTCATGCCGCAGGTAGAGGTACACCGGTTGTTGATCCTCGCTCATAGGATCACAGTTCAGCGTTTTGGGAAGCTCCGTTTCTCCGGAGGCTTATCTTGGTATAGTCCCCTGTCATTGTAGGTACTTGTACATTCAGGGGTATGGCGGGGCCCTTTCCCGTCATAGTTGTGGTTACATTCTTAGAGGTCTGTAGTACTGTTGTGGGCAGGGTTTGTAAAAGGATATAACTGTTCGAGTTTTATGTATATATATACAGAAAGGTGACCGTTTTGGTTAGCCTGTTTTATTATCGTATATCTTGTTTCATGTTTAAGTTTTTTCCGCTGGTTTTTCTCTAATGTATTATCACTAGGGTGACTGGGGTAAGGCACGATCCACGGGCGAAGCGGTGCATCACGACCGACCGGGGCGCGGTACTACCTGCAGGGTACCTATCAGGTAAGCATCAGAGAATAGCAGCGGAACATACATGAAACAAAATCTGTATAAGGTGAACATCACTAGCAAGCCGATAAGGCCGCCTTTCATAAAATAACTTAACCGAAAGTGAAACAGTACATCTTATCATTACAGCCCAAACCACAAACGTGACTACAGACCTCTAGGAATAACAACTGTGGCGGGACAGGGCCCCGCCATACCCCCTGATTGTACAAAAGTAAATAACCTCAGGGAATCATACCAAAAGACAAAGCCTCCGGAGGGATGGAGCTTTCTAGAAAATGAACAATGATCCTAATAGTGCGGACCAAAGCTCATTATCTCGACTGCGGCATGACGCGGCTCCAAGGAGGTCGACAGTACAAGTATGTGGCGAGAAAATCCGAAAATACCTCATAAGTCTAAAATAATCGGGACATGTATAAAATCGATTTGAGAACACCGTACCTTACCAACAATGAGAAAATCGGTCATATACTATCTTTGCATGAAAATAGGAAGCTCATAATCAACACGCCCAAGTAAACTCATATAGAGACCATGGAAGCATACCCGTGGAATCCTTCATCACCGACGCACGCCCAATAAACTCATAATCGAACAATGGAAGCATACCGTGGAATCCTTCGTCATCTGGCGGCACGCCCAATAAACTCAACGGTGGTATGACGATCTTGGGGCTTGCCTCATTCATACTCTTACCCGAAGAAGGTGGTATAACGATCTTGGGGCTTGCCTCATTTATACTCTTACCTTCATATCGCATGCCTCGAATCCTTCATCGTAAGCATGTCCAAGGTGCATACCCGTGGAATCCTTCATCATCGGGCGGACGCCCAAGTAAACTCATAATCGAACAATGGAAGCATACGTGGAATCCTTCATCATCAAGCGACGCCCAAGTAACTCATAACTTCTTTAGGCTTTCATTAACATACAAAATGAATCTCATTTTCATGACCTTATTCAAGAAAACCCAACTCTTTAACCTTTCATAAAGTTATTATAACTAACTCCCATAAAGCCGTTATACTAACTTTATGCTTTAAAGCTTTAGACGTTCATACTCTTTCATAAGGTCGTATAACTAACCTCCCATAAGGCCGTTATAACTCCTTATGTTTCAAAAGATTTCGTTCTTTTTATTAACCAAGAGACGTATACTTCAAATCAAACTCACACATTTCCGTAATACTTCTTCATGTCACGAAATCCTTATCTACCTTATTTAGGTTAAACCATTACTTAGGAATAAGTGGGTTAGCTCTCTAACCCAACCAACTTAGACATTTTCGTAAAACAAGTCAAGCATGACAAATAGATTTACTTCATTTAAAACACGTCGTCTACCGTACTATATAGTTCAAACTACTCATGCTCAAGAGATAAGAAAGCTCCACATACCTCTTTGGTCAATCCACTTGCTAAGCTCAACTACCAAGTAATATTTCAACCTATAATAACCATGATATGTTCATTAACCTCTAATTCCAATGTAGAATAATCTAACTCAAAGCCACTAAAATTCTATAGAAAATTGGGCAGCATTTCCTTTGTTTCTACTCACTTTGCCACCTTTCTCAAGGCCGAATTTACCATCAAAACACCACATTGTAAGGCTCAATCAATCCAACATTTTAAAGGGGATTACACACCCAAATACCAATTCTGCCCCATAAGTTTACAATAATTCACTTAACAATCCTAAGGTAGTTTTTAGGCTGACATGCTCATAAACTCTTCTTAACCCATTTTTCATATTCAAAACACATTTCTAGCATGCAATGACTCTAAGAGCATTATTTACTACCACAAGTTCTTTCTTCTTAACATGCAAACTAAATCTAAAGAAAGAATCATTACCTTAAAGTTTTAGCCCAAACTTATTCCAAATATTGCTAGCTTCCTTGCCAAGAACACCACCACAACAATGCCAACAAGCTAGCTACAAGCTTCCTTTTTGGTTCTTAACTATTCAGATTTTTCTAAGGGTTTTTAGAGAGAAGGGGGAGCAATTTGAGAGAGAGAGAGAAGATGAAAGATAGAAAATGTCCAAGTCTTGGTCAATATATTGCATGCAACAGAAAATCAGATGGGGGGGGACACTTGTCACCCTCCCATGGTCTCTTTTAAAACAAAAATCAGACTTTTCTAAGTTTTTCCGCCCAAAAATCCCGCCTCGGCGCGCGCCCGCGGCCTGCAAGGCCAAACCTCCGCAGGCTCTCGATCTTTGGCGCGCGCCTGCTATTCGGCGCGCTGCAACTTCAGCGACCCTTCAGAACTTTAGGCGCCGCGCCGTGATCCGCGCGCGGCCCTGCGCCTTGGTCCAAACGCATTTCGTCCGATGCGACCGAACTTGTAACTCTCATAACTTTCTACTCCGACGTCCTATCGACGAACGGTTGGTTGCGTTGGAATCCAGACTCAACGAAATACACCCTAGGCCTTTAAAACACTTAGGAACTCTCAATGTACCGGGTCATAACCCGCCTCAAAGTTGACTAAAAACCGCCCGGAATAATCCGTCAACCTATCCTTTGAAAATTTTAAGTCTTACCCCCTTTCGTACGTACTCAAACGCATGACCTGAACTACGGGGTGTAACAGGGTCGTGACATCTTTCTGTACATATCTAGCATGTAATGTGACTATCTGAGTATCTAGCTGTTATACCCCGTATTTTTTCAGAGCATGTATGTGAGGACGTACGTACAAATGTATAAGCCCTAATTAGGTTAAGGACGAAATTGTGAACTTCCAACGGAAAAGATTCCGAACCTTGCGAAGGAAATTTTACGGTTTCAATATTTTAAATTATTACGGATTTTTCCCAAAGATGAAATATTTTGGACCAATAGGAGGGCGACATGTGTCACCCTTAGGTGGCATGTTTGGACGAAAATTAGTGGGCAAGTGGCCAAGTCAAATAGTCAAGTTTTGGAAGATATTTTGTGGGCAAGTGGGAGGGAGCCTTGGACGTTTTTTTGTGAGCCATGTGGCAAGCCACATGTCTCATTTTTGTGGTGGACATATGTCCCAAAGTTGTGGTGGACATATTTCCCAATGTTGTGGTGGACACTTGGTGGAAGACTCCACTCACACAAGCAACCAAATCTTCACCCTCCACTTGCTTGAATCTTGGCCCTTGATTGTTCTATAAATACCCCCCCTTAAGTTGCAAGACTTCTTCATCCACTAAACAATTTCCAAGTCTCAAAATCCTTCCCCCTTTGTAGTAAAGTCTCGTCCAAAAACTCCCTCCCACTTCTAGTTGTTCTCGTCCGAAACACCCCCCCCCCCTTGGTAGAAATATTGTCTTCAAGTATTGTTACTATTCCAAAATACCTTAGCCTAAATCCCTTGTAGTATTCCCAAGTTACCTCTATACTAAAAGCCCAGAAATACTACTTTATTTCCTTTAGTCACAAAACGAAACCCTAGGAAAATCTTCATAGTTGGTTGAAGTATTAAGTAGAAGTTGTTTAGAAACTTCTAAGGGTTTCTTGGAGGGAATTGGAGCGTACAGAATAGGAGCTAAACGTTGCTCAGGATCGACATATAATCTTGGATAATTTTTGTTATACCCCGTACTTCCAAAGTAGGTATGCGAGGACGTACGTACGATTATTCAAGCCCTAATTAGGTTAAGAATGAACTTGTGAACTTTCGACGGAAAAGATTCCGAACCTTGTGAAGGAAATTCTACGTTTTTAATATTTTAACCGATTACGGATTTTTCCGAGAGACGAAATATTTGGACCAATAGGAGGGCGACATGTGTCACCCTTGGTTGGCATGAGTTGGACGAAAATGTGGCCAAGTGGGCAAGGTCAATTGGTCAAGTCTTGCAAGATATTTTTGGGTAGTGGGGGTAGGTAAGGTTGGACGGTTTTCTTGAGTTAGTGGAGGCCACATGACTCATTGTTGTGGGGGACATATGTTCTAATGTTGTGGTGGACATATGTCCCAACATTGTGGTGGACACTTGGTTGGAAGATCTCATCTTTCACATGGATCCTAATCCACACCCTCCATTCGTTTTAATCTTGACCCTAGGGTGTTCTATAAATACCCCCCTTGAGTTGAAGACTTCTTCATCCACTCCACATTTTCTAAGTCTCAAAATCCTTCCCCCTTTGAGTAGAAGTGTCACGACCCGAACCCGGGCCCGTGACTGGTGCCTTACCCCGGGCACCCTAGTGATACAACATCAGAGAAAATCAGCGGAAATAAAAACATGAACATGAATTAGGAGACAAGATAAATAAACAGGCCAACCAAAACAGTTGCCTTCATCATATATATACATAAATACCCGAACAGTTATCCTTTTTACAAACCACCCTCACAGTTCTCTGGACCTCTAAGATTTACAACAACTATGACGGACGGGGCCCGCCATACCACAATGTACAAGAACCTACAACTCGGGAACACATACAAAAGATAAGCCTCGGAGAAAGCGGAGCTTTAACACGCTGAATGTGATCCTATAAGCGGGGATCGGCTGATCGATGTACCTTTACTGCGGCATGAGCGGCCCGAAAGTCGATCTGGTACCAAGTATGTGGCGTAAGATCGTAAATGAAATCATAATAGTCTATATAAAGCGGGAGACATGTATGATAACCAACTACGATTCACAACATAGAAGCGATCATGTCAAGTCGGGGACTCACGCCACAAAGTCATCCTCATGCCCGTGGAACTCCTTCCCGCCGCCTTGATCTAGGTACAAATCATGTGATCATTATAACGAGTCTCGGCCCATCTTATGGACCCGATATAGAAAAGGGTGGAATCATTCGGCTCATCCAGCGAACCGTAGTCGAGTGGAACACATTCGGATGAGCCGTAGTCAAGTGAAATACATTCCGGATGAACCGGTCCTTAAGTGAAATACATTCGGATGAACCGGTTCTCAAGTGAAATACATTCCGGATGAACCGGTCCTCAAGTGAAATACATTCGGATGAACGGTCCTCAAGTGAAATACATTCGGATGAACCGTGTCAAGTGATATACATTCGGATGAACCGTAGTCGAGTAGAACACGTACTTACACAACAAGGCTATCAGCGTAACATGATCAAGTTTCATAACAACAAGTATAAGCAAGTTACACGACTCAAGGTACTTTCATTTTATATCAAAGTCCTGATTTTAACCTTAAAGTACTACGTCAGTTAAATTCCTTTTAAGATCCATTTCTTTTACAAAGGTCACGATACGTAGTATAAAAATAGAGTGACTAACATTGTTAAGTAAACCAAAATGCTTTCCTTTGTAAAAACCAAGTAACAACCTTATTTTCCAAACGTTCAAGTTTGCCCAATTTCGAATGCTCAAGTTTCTCATTTTAGAAAAGGTTTAGTAGTTCATAGTTTTAGTCCTTTAAAACATAATTCTCCTTTAAACGTTTTGAGAAACCTATGTCTTATAAGTGAGTAGGTTATTCTTGTTTATAATCAATCTTATTAAGCGACCATGATCTAGGAAATGTAATATCATTTTGTCTCATCTAGCTTCATGCGGATGGAGGTTTCTCTTGGTTTTAATAATACTTCTTTAGTCAATACATTTTCCTTTTATTAACGCTGCGATGGTTTGTCGATACACATTCGATTTCAAATCGAGAAAACATTCTTAAGCCGTTATACCTAACTTCCCATAAGGCTAGTATAACTCTTAAGCTTTCAAACCAGTAATACTCATTCTTTCAAAGCGATTCATAAATCTTTTGAAATGCTTCAAGTTCTTTATTAACACATATCAAGCCAGTTATTATTCCAATCAGTGACCTTTTAAAAACCACAAAGTATGTGCTTATCCACATAAAGCTATTATAACAACTTCCCAAAGTCGTTATAACACTTTATGTTTTACATCAATCAAATACATTTAGCACGTATGCGTCTACCGCACTACATAGTTCACATATCATGCTAGAAGAGATAGGAAGAGGTTCACATACCTCGCGACGATTATCGACTAATAGCAAACGCTCCAAGTACCTCAAACCGCGACACTCCGATCGAAGATCACTCCACACGCGATTACAACCTATAGAGGCCACAAAGCGCCTATTAATACCTTTAGATCCCGACGTGAATATTACGAGAAAATTCGGCTCTCCCCCATGCGGCGTAAATCTCCTCCTCTATCGAGGCCGCTAAGCCAACGAGGGGTTAACACGTCTGACCGGGCGTGTACAATTCTACTACAGCAATGCTACACAAGTCTCAAAGTCTATGTAATTCTGATTCGGTTCTCTTATTTAAATTGGGCTTAAGTCGCAAGACATTGCCGTAAGTATTATTCAGCTTAAGTCAAAAGACATCGCACAATTATAATGTTGATTCTATATATAGTATACTTCAACTATATATTCCTACAACATGTAATTTCCAATTACAATAGAAGGTCAAGATATTTACCTCAATAAGCCCAAAATTATCCAAGTTATAAGTCGTTCTGAACAAGGTTTAGCTCCTCCGTGCGCTCCAAACGCTCCAAGAAACCCTTAGAAGTGTCTACACAACTTCTACTTAATACTTCAACTACGGTGAAGATTTTTCCATAGGGTTTCGTTTAGTGGCTAAAGGAAGGTATAATAGTATTTTCGGGCCGTATAAAGTACTTTGGAAAGTACTACAAGGTATTTGGCTAAAGTATTTTGGGCATTATAACGATACTAGTAGAATACATTTCTACCAAGGGGGTAGTATTTTGACTAGCACAACTAGGCTAGGGGTTGCTCTCGCCAGAGCCACTAGGCAAGGGGGCTCGGCGAGGGCTCTCAAGGGGAGGGGTGTGGTGGGCTAACTACAAGGGAGGGAGGAGAGAACTTCAAGACTTAGGAAGATTTTTGGATGAAGAAGTCTTCCAAAGGTGGGTATTTATAGGTCAAGCAAGGCCAACCAATGGCCAAGATGCATCAGTGTATAGCAAGTGTAGGGCTAGATTTCCACCATGTGTACCTTATCCATCTACCACAACTTGCACAAAATATCCTACCAACTAAAGCTCTCTTTTCGTCCACCATTACCGCCACTCAGGCCATGTGAGGGTGACACATGTCACCCTCCGTTGGTCCAAAATGTTTCTCTCGGAAAATTCATAAAAATTATAAATGACATAGCGGAAATTCCCTACGAAAGTGTGAAAGCGTTTAAAAACGACTCTAACCGGGTGTTGTGCACAAAAAGAATTCGCCAAGCCTAAAGAAGTTCGAAAATTTCTACGTCGTCCCCGCGTACATACTGCGGAAATACGGGGTATAACATTCTTCCTCCTTAGAAACATTCGTCGAATGTTCCTTCAAGACGGATAACGGTAAAGTTCTTCTAATAAGTTGCTAACGCCACAACTGGCCACTAAACAACATATGCGCAAATACTTATATCCAAGTCCACGAGAAAACACCTCTAACATCACAAACTTTTGTCACTTTGCGCGAGGTTCTAGTGTCACTCGGCGACCAACAAGCGATGCGGACTGCGTGCGATTCACGAGGTCTAAAATATACATCCTTCGTGACCTTCTCCTTTACAAGAAATGATCAGATCTATGCTCGCACATGCTCGCCTACCCTTACCCGTCGTACTCTTCTCGAACTCTTGAACTCTTTTAGCATACGTACCACACTTTAGTTTAAAACTTGGAGTCACTACCTCCCAACTTGGTCATCCTATTAGCCTCGATCTTCCTTAAGGCTATTCCCGGCCTTCACGATCTACTTCTGGTCGAACGTATCCACGAACTCATACGATGGTCATCAAAACTTGGGCCTAGCACCTGGTGACCTACCACTGGCGGGACCACCCAGGTGACCACCTCATTCTGACTCACGGGTTGACACGCAACACGCCTCAACCCGACCCTCTGTCACGCCAACTCTCTTGTTTCTCGATCCGGAACAACCTTGCTAAATCACATCATGAAAGATACCACTTTCATTTACCCAACCCAGAGACTTATCACACAATATTTTCCTAGGCATAAAATGCACTCTGACAAGGATCACTCGCAAAATCTTGTACTCGGCGGCCTTACATCTAAGGTCTCAACTGTAATATTCTAAGGTTCATCATTTTCTCACCCCAGGCTTACCCTTTTTCCCCAACCAGGCTCCTAAATCACATTTTAGCACAAAGCTATCCGAACATAACACTTAACACATTAACATAACATCAAAACATACAAGCCTCTAGAGGGTTAAGGATATACCTGAAGCTACCGCTCCACTCTAATCGTAAGTCGCCTGCAGGCATGTATGAAGGCGATGAACGCCATCGATCCGTGGCTGCCAGCTGCCGGTACCTCTCTATAAGCACGATCTCGTCACATGGCCACGACGAGTGAAGCAAGCACCCGATAAAAACGACATTCCGGGATGATGTTTGCCGCATCGTGCCCCGAGGACATGAATCCGTGGCTAGCACTCACGTATACGAACGGAAGCCACGGAGCTCGACCAGCTCGAATACCGAGCGTCCAAGGCGGGGACCACTCTGTCTTGGTGGAGGTGCATAAGAGATCACCTAGGCGGTCCGCCTCGAAAGTTACCAAAGGACCTGCCGGCCTCTTCTGTGATCTCGGCCATTAGTCGACCTCTCGTGCCTCACAGTCCAGCGTGAGCTTGCGTGCGGGCAATGTCCATGCCGGTGAAGCTACACGTGCAAGCCTACGCGGTAATCGTCGGCCCGGTGGCGTGGCGGTGTACTCTGTCCTCCATATCCGCATTACTACTGGAACATCCGAGCTAATGAGTCGAACTCACATTGTACTCTCTAACCGTCGCGCCCCGCCTCAACGTCAAAAATCGGCCGAGCCCTCTCATGTGGAGGCAAGAAATGCAAGAAATGCCTCGAGAACTTCGTCCCAAGCTGGAAGTGCATGCTCTTCCGGGACAGCTCGCGAATCAAACGATCAATCTGCGGTATCACGCGGTGATGCGAACCAATACCACCGACTGCGCCTCGAGGCTCGATCACTCTCATGATCCGGCTGTTGTCGGATAAACTCACGAGTCGTCCTCGGCTCGATCCATAGAACACCGGAGGCTACAACTCGGAAGTCACGTAGCCTCAGTATGCGCTCGGGGTGTACTACGGGTGCTATCGGGTGGGCTGCTGCGTCGGCCTATCCTCATATCGCCACGACCGCGGCGATCGGGCCATCTCCTTGTACCCGTCTCATCGGCTCGGTGTGGGGCTGGAGGCTCAGTCTTGTAGTCTCGGCGACCATCGCCGCGGCTCTAACTTCTTTGGTCTTTGGCGTCGCAAAACCGCCGTGGGCTTGTCTCAGTCTTGGCCAGGGCTGCGCCTCGTACTCCTCGTATCTACTATGACTCCTCATTGCCTTGCCCGTGGGCTCAGGTTGCACTACGGAGGCATAACGGTAAAGGAAAGGAATACGTCGGAGGGTCCATTTATCACACGCCTCTAAGGCGCGATCTCGAATGAGAAGGATGGAAACCAATCCTAAATGTCCTGCGACCTCACGATTATAGATGTGGTGCAACACACCGATAATCAAGACTACTAGACGATGCGTAGACACTTCAGAGACTAGCGCTCGATACCACTTTGTCACGACCGAACCGGGCGTGATAGTGCTACCGGGCACCTAGTGATACAACATCGAGAAAATCAGTGAAATAAAAACATGAACATGAATTAGAGACAAGATAAATAAGCAGACCAAAGCATTTGCCCATCATATATATACATAAATACCCGCTTATCCTTTTTACAAACCACGCCGGCACAGCTTCTGGACCTCTAAGATTTACAAACTATGGCGGGACGGGCCATACCACGAATGTACAAGAACCTGCAACTCGGGAACACATACCAAAAGATAAGCCTCGAGAAAGCGGAGCTTCCCAACACTGAATGTGATCCTATAAGCGGGGATCGGCGATCGATGTACCTTTACTGCGGCATGACGCGGCCAGAAGGAGTCGATAACAGTACCAAGTATGTGAAGCAGAAGATCACGTAAATGAAATCATAATAGTCTATATAAGCGGGAGACATGTATGATAACCAAACTCTGATTCACAACATAGAAGCGATCATGTCAAGTCGTGGACTCACGCCTAAAAGTCATCCTCATGCGTGGAACTCCTTCCTCCCGCCGTGATCTAGGTACAAATCATGTGATACGTATACAGTCTCGGCCCATCTTATGGACCCAATATAGAAAAGGGTGGAATCATTCGGTTCATCCCTGAGCCGTAGTCGAAATGGAACACATTCGGATGAACCGTAGTCAAGTGAAATACATTCCGGATGAACGGTCCTTAAGTGAAATACATTCCGGATGAACCGGTTCTCAAGTGAAATACATTCCGGATGACGGTCCTCAAGTGAAATACATTCCGGATGAACGGTCCAAGTGAAATACATTCCGGATGAGCCGGTAATCAAGTGATATACATTCGGATGAACCGGTGTCGAGTAGAACACGATTACTTACACAAGGCTATCACACGTAACATGATCAAGTTTCATAACAACAAGTATAAGCAAGTTACACGACTCAAGGTACTTTCATTTTATATCAAAGTCGGATTTTAACCTAAAGTACTACGTCCGTTAAATTCCTTTTAAGATCCATTTCTTTTACAAAGGTCACCCGATACGTAGTATAAAAATAGAGTGACTAACATTGTTAAGTAAACCAAAATGCTTTCCTTTGTAAAACCAAGTAACAACCTTATTTTCCAAGCGTTCAAGTTTGCCCAATTTGAATGCTCGAGTTTCTCATTTTAGAAAAGGTTTAGTAGTTCATAGTTTTAGTCCTTTAAAACATAATTCTCCTTTAAGCGTTTTGAGAAACCTATGTCTTATAAGTGAGTAGGTTATTCTTGTTTATAATCAATCTTATTAAGCGACCATGATCTAGGAAATGTAATATCATTTTGTCGTCTTAGCTTATGCAGATGGAGGTTTCTCTTGGTTTTAATAATACTTCTTTAGTCAATACATTTTCCTTTTATTAACGCTGCGGTGGTTTGTCGATACACATTCGATTTCGAAATCGAGAAAACATTCTTAAGCGTTATACCTAACTTCCGTAAGGCTAGTATAACTCTTAAGCTTTCAAAACCAGTAATACTCATTCTTTCAAAACGATTCATAAATCTTTTGAAATGCTTCAAGTTCTTTATTAACACATATCAAGCGATTATTATTCCAATCGATTACCTTTTAAAAACCACAAAGTATGTGCTTATCCACATAAAGCTATTATAACCAACTTCCCATAAAGTCGTTATAACACTTTATGTTTTACATCAATCAAATACATTTAGCACGTATGCGTCACCGTACTACATAGTTCACACATATCATGCTAGAAGAGATAGGAAGAGGTTCACATACCTGCGACGATTATCGACTAATAGCAAGCGCTCCAAGTACCTCAAACCGTCGGCGACACTGCCGATCGAAAGATCACCCACACGCGGTACTCTGACCTATGAGGCCTGGCGCCTATTAATACCTTTAGATCGGCGTAGAATATTCTACGAAAATTCGGCGACCTCCCGCAACGGCGTAAATCTCCTCTCTATCGAGGCGGCTACAAGCCAACGAGGTTAACACGTCGGCCGGGCGTGTACAATTCTACTACACAGAATGCTACAAGTCTCTTGTAATGTCTATGTAATTCTGATTGATTCTCTTATTTAAATTGAGCTTAAGTCGCAAGACATTCGTAAGTATTATTCAGCTTAAGTCAAAAGACATTGCCGCAATTATAATGTTGATTCTATATATAGTATACTTCAACTATATATTCCTACAACATGTAATTTCCAATTACAATAGAAGGTCAAGATATTTACCTCAATAAGCCCAAAATTATCCAAGTTATAAGTCGTTCTGAACAAGGTTTAGCTCTACTCCGCGCTCCAAAGCGCTCCAAGAAACCCTTAGAAGTGTCTACACAACTTCTACTTAATACTTGACTACGGGTGAAGATTTTCCTTAGGGTTTCGTTTAGTGGCTAAAGGAAGGTATAATAGTATTTTCAGGGCTTGTATAAAGGTACTTTGGAAAGTACTACAAGGTATTTGGCTAAAGTATTTTGGGCATTATAACGATACTAGTAGAATACATTTCTACCAAGGGTAGTATTTTGACTAGCACAACTAGGCTAGGGGGTTGCTCTCAGGAATCCTAGGCAAGGGGGCTCGGCGAGGGCTCTCAAAGGGGAGGGGTGGTGGACGAACTACACAAGGGAGGGAGGAGAACTTCAAGACTTAGGAAGATTTTTGGATGAAGAAGTCTTCCAAAGGGTGGGGTATTTATAGGTCAAGCAAAGGCCAACCAATGGCCAAGATGCATCAAGTGTATAGCAAGTGTAGGGCTAGATTTCCACCATGTGTACCTTATCCATCTACCACACAACTTGCACAAAATATCCTACCAACTAAAGCTCTCTTTTTAGTCCACCATTCGCCCACTCAAGGCGATGTGAGGTGACACATGTCACCCTCCGTTGGTCCAAAATGTTTCGTCTCGGAAAATTCAAAAATTATAAATGACATAGCGGAAATTCCCTACGAAAGTTTGAAAGCGTTTCGTCGAAAACGACTCTAACGGGTGTTGTGCACAAAAGAATTCGGAAGCCTAAAGAAGTTCGAAAATTTCTCACGTCCCACGTACATACTGGAAATCTGAGGTAACAAGAAGTCTCGTCCAAGCCCACTCTTGAAGAGCTAGGTGAAACACCCATTTCCCTTCCTAGTTGTCTCAAAAGCCCCCTTGGTAGAAAATATTCTCAGTAGTGTTACTATCCCAAAATACCTAGCCTTATACCTTAGTATTCCAAAGTCACCTCTATACTAAAAGCCGAAATACTACCTTATATCCATTAGTCACTATGAAACCTAGGAAATCTTCATTGATTGGTTGAAGTATTTAAGTAGAAGTTGTGTAGAACTAAGGGTTTCTTGAGCTATCGGGCGTGCAAATTAGGAGCTAAACCTTGCTCAGGAGCGACATTTAAACTTGGATAATTTTGGGCTTATCGAGGTAAATACTCTTGTCCTTCTATTGTAATTGGAGATTACATATAAGAGTAGTTTAGAAATAAGTATAAGATATATAGAAGGATGGTATAAAAGAAGAGATTTGAACTGAAATCACATCAGAAGAATAATAAATGAAGGATTGAACTGTACTTACATAATTTGTAATTCATGAACTTGTGTAGTTTAACGGGTAGGAAGTCTTTTGATTTTCCGTAGAATAGAACCCTGCTAGATTATTCTACATAGTAGTCTAGACGTTGATAGACGTATTTGACTATTATAGGTTGATACTCTGCGCGGGACATATTCGACTTGGCAGGTGGATTTCGCCGTGGAGGTATGTGATTCTTCCTATCCTCTTGAGCATGATATTTTAAAATATATATATAGTACGGTAGACATACGTGTGTTAACTGAACATGGTTTTACTGGACGTCTGTTGACTTGAGTCTAAATAATAAGAACCTTGAAGTATTTCAAAAGAATTATGAATCATTTTTGAAAGAAGAGTAACACTTGATTTTTAAACAGAAAGCTTAAGAGTTATACTAGCTTTATGGGAAGTTAGGTATAACGACTTAAGAAAGATAAAAGGAACGGTTTTACTTATTTATTTATGAAAATCTTGTATTGATTTCTGAAGAGTGTAGTAAGATGGTTTGATAAGTAAACATGTTATGATGCTACGCGTGTTAGTGTCTTGTGATGTTGTGGAAGGGGGTTATTCTTGTTGTGCTTGCGTTGTTAAACGTTAAGTCCGTTATACTGTTCTTATATCACATACCCCCTTGACTTGTTATACCGAGGGCTTGCCACCCTTGATGTGGGTCTATACGGCCTATGCGGTCTGTGTGACCATGCGGAGCTGCGGGAGTTCCAGGATTGATCATTCCGGGTGTATTATCCCGATGCGAGGAGTGCCTTATGCGGTCTGTGTGACTATGCGGTCTATGTGACTATGCGGACTGAGTCGAGGAGGATACCGCGGGCTAGCTACCCGTCACGAGAATACCTCATGCGGCAGTGTGTGACCTATGCGGTGCGGGAGTTCGAGATTAGGCTCGCATAATGATACTATGGGCGATTGGCCTTGCTTCGATCGTTAGCGGCCTAGAAAAGACCAGTTATGTTATATCTATTTTGCTTTTGGTTATGTTGTGGCACTATATGCGGTTACATTGGTTGTTTCGTACATATTTGTAAAATTGCTTTTAAAATGGTATGATTTCATTTAAAGTACTTTACAGTTTCACATACTTGGTACATGTTATCTTGACCTCCTTGAGAATGCGTTAATGCCGCAGTAAAGGGAAGCGAGTAGCGGATCCTCGATTTTAGGATCTTTTCTTTGGTGTCGAGCTCCATCTTCTCGGAGGCTCGACTTTTGGGTATGATCTCCTGTTGTTGTAGATAGTTTTGTACATTCGGGGTATGGCGGGGCCTGTCACGATAGTTGTTTACTTCCTTAGAGTTTGTAGTCTATTATGCAGTTGGGATGCTTTGCGGACTTGGTTTATATATATATTAGAAAAGCGACTTTCTCAAATAAAGCGTGTCTCATTTTACACTTGTTTCATGTCTTGTTTTATATTCCGATTACTCGATGAATGCCTACTTGGGTGCGGGTAAGGCACGATCCACGAGCAGGATCGGTCGTGACAAAAGTGGTATCGAGCGATTAATCCTCGGAAAGTGTCTCCGCAGTATCTAGTAGAGTCTTGATTATCGGTGTGTTGTGCACACATGATAATCGTGAGGCTATAGGATATTTAGGATTGGTTTCCATTTTCTCACTCTGAGATCGTGCCTTAGAGTTGTGTTATAAGTTGGACCCTCTAACGTATTTCCTTTTTAACGATTATGCCTCCACGTAAAACGGCCAGGAAGGCAAAGCGGCCGAAGGCGCTAGTAGGACACGAGAGGGCCACGAGGCCCGATCTATACGGCGATACCTCGGGCGGCGAGTTCCACAACGCCGCCCAGCCCAGGTTTAGAGTCGCGGCGATGGCGGTGAGACCACGATCTGCGCCTCGATCGCGGCTGGAAGCGAGAGATGGGTTCTGAAGATGGCCCGATCGGCGGGATCGTGGCGAACGTGAGATAGGGACGCGGCGATTCGATGGCACCGTGGTACATCTGATCGGACTTGAGACTCACGGGATTTTACGAGTTGTAGCCCGAGTTCGGGTCGAGGCACGAGGATGATCGCGGGAGTTCATCCGTCGATTCTGAGGATCGTGCGGTGATCGAGGCTTGAGACCGAGTCGTGATCTTGGTTCGCGTCGCTGCGTGATACATGATCGGTTTTGATCGTGGGAGCTATCGGGAAAGCGCCTCGGCTATTTTGGGCGAGTTCTCGGAGGCTTTTCTCACTCACTTGCCTCTGCGGATGAGGAGGCGCGGGCGACAAGTTTTGATCTTTGAGGCAGGCGCACAGTTCGGGAGTACAAAGTTGAGTTCGATTCGTTGGCTCGATATGTCCCTGCGCTAGTAGCAGAATATGGAGCGAGTGCCGCTACGTCACGGGTTAGATGATTATCCGGCGAGTCTTGCTCGGTGTGGCTCTTGACGAGCATGGACATTGCCGCGTGCGAGCTCATGCGATTGGATCGCGAGGCGTAGGGGCCGGGTCGGCGGAATATCGGCAGCGAGAAGAAGGCGGGGCTGCAGGATCTTTTGGTAGCTCTCGAGGTGGGCGGCCTCGTGAGATCTAGATTTGCACCACGCCCGGCCGAGCACTCCACCGTCTTTAGTATAGCCGGGGTATTCGGGCGGTCGGGGCCCGGGACTTGAACTTCGAGTAGCAAAGTGCTAACCGATCGAGGTCCGCTGTGTATCCGATGTGGTAGATTCCATTCGGGAGTTGTGGTACTACTGGAGTTTTCTATACTTGTGGCGGCGGTCACTGCGCGGCTGTCAGGCTAGGCGTGGCGATGGGAGGGTCACTATAGGGTGCATTGCGGGTCTTCATCCCCTCTGATTACTCGGTCGGAGGCGGGTACTCATGGACCAGCAAGTCGCGGCGAGTCGTGGCGCGAGTCGATTCTAGCGGTCTCAAAACCGCATTTATGCCTTGTCGGTAAGCGGGACGGAGGCCTCACGATGTCGTCACGGTACTTTATCGGTTTCATGTTGTGGCGTGTATGCCTTGATAGATCTGGGTTCTACTCATCTATATATCTCCCTTATTTCTAGTAGGATAGGGATAGAGCACGAGTCCAAGACCGCTTCGAGTAGCTACGCGATGGGTGATTCGGTGGTAGCTCGGCGGGTATAGAGCTTGCCCGGTGACTTTATGCGATCGTCGGACCCTAGCCGACTTGATAGAGTTGGACATGGCGATTTCGATGTGATCATGGGTATGGATTGGCTAGCTTCACCGCTCGCCAATGTAGGCGAGGGAAAGTGAGTGCAGTTCGATTTCTGAGGCGGTTATTGAGTGAGAGAACAACAGACGCCAGAAGGGTAGGTTTATTTCCTACCTCGAGGCTAGGAAGATGATGCGAAGGGTATATCTACCATCTCATTCGGGTGTTTGATACCGAGTGCGGTACAGATTTTCATCGATTCGATAGTCGAGAGAGTTCCCGGATGTGTTTCGACGACCTCGGGTATCCCTCACGAGAGGAGATAGAGTTTTGTATCGATGTCTTTGCCGGACACTCGTCTATTTCCATTCCGCCATACAGAATGGCACTGCGAGTTGAGAGAGTTGAAGGACCGGTGAGAAATTTCTTTGGAGAAGGGCTTCATCGACCTAGTGTTTCTCCAGGGGAGCGCGGTATTGTTCGTGAAGAAGAAGGGGGCTGCTGGCATGTGTTGATTCGGCGGTGAACAAGGTGACTATTAAACGAATACCCTTCCGATTGATGATTTGTTCGACCAGGTGCGGTGCGAGATGTTTCTCAAGATTGATCTGCGATCGGGCTATCATCAGTGCGAGTTAGAGGCGGATGTCCCTGGAATGCATTCGGACGTGCGCACTATGAGTTCGAGGTTATGTCTTCCGGTTTGACCAATGCTCGTAGATTTATGGATTTGATGAACCGAGTGTTCAAGCCATTTGGATACGTTTGTGATAGTATTCATCGATGACATCTTGGTTTATTCTCGCTCTGGCGGGAGCATGCGAGCATTTGAGGATTTGTCTTTGAGTTCTCGGACCAGCTGATTATCGCCAAGTTTTCCAAATGTTAGTTTTGGTTGGCTTGATGGCATTTCTTGGGCATATTGTGAGGTGATGGTATTCGGGTGGATACGACTAAGATCGGCGATCGAGACTTGTCCTAGACCTACTACTCCGAGCAGTGCGCGACTTTACGGGCCTCGCGAGTTATTATCGGTGGTTCGTGGAAGTTTGCTTCTATCTGCGCACCATTTACTAGTGACTCGGAAAGCGGCTAAGTTTGATGGACTGATGTTTGTGAGCAGGTTTCGATTCTTGAAGGAGGCGACGCCCGTTCTTACTCTTCCAGAGGGTCCAGACGGCTATTTGGTGTATTGTGATGCGTCAGACATCAGGCTTGGATGTGTGTTGATACAACAGGGCAAGGTTATAGCGTCATCCCGGCGTAAGAAGCGTGAAGAACTACCCCGCGTGATTTGAGTTGGCGGTGATTCACGCCTTGAAGATCTGGAGGCACTATTTGTATGGGGTTCATGTGGATATTTATACGGACCACAAGAGCCTCGGTATATCTTCAGCCAGAGGAGCTGAACTTCTGGCGAGAGCGGTGGTTAGAGTTACTCAAGGATTATGATGTCGATATCCTGTACCACCCGGGGAAGGTCAATGTTGTGGCAGATGCTCTTAGTCGTATGTCGATGGGGAGTCTATCAGATGTGTAGCTAGAGAGGAGGGGCATGGTTCGCGAGTTGCATCAGCTAGCGAGCCTTGGAGTCCGATTGATTGATTCTGATAGCAGTGGGGTTCGAGTTCGAGAGGTTGCCGAGTCTTCCATTGTCGAGGTGAAGAGGCACGCGATTTGAGGATCGGTTTGACGCGTTATTGTGATACGACTCTTCGTGAGAGAAGGGTGTAACGCCCGAACCTGCCCATCGTGCCTTACCGGGCACCTAGTGATACAACATCGAGAAAACCAGCGGAAAATAAAACACGAGTCATGAAACAGAGATATAATAAATAAGCAGCCAACCATTGCCTTGGTATATACATAAAAACCAAACAGTTATCTCAACCCCCTCTAAAATTACATAACTATCCGCCATACCACGAATGTACAAGAACCTACAACTCGTGGAAACATACCAAAGATAAGCCTCGAAGGCGGAGCTTTCAACACGCCAAATGAGATCCTAGGAGGCGGGGATCCACGACCGATGTACCTCACGCAGCCCCGAGAGGTCGAAGTATGTGAAATCACAATCATGTAAATGAAATCATAATAGCTTAAAAGCGAGACGTGTATGATAACCAAAATACAAGACGCGTGACATAAAGCGATCAGTCGGGGCTCACGCCTCAAAGTCACCACTCAAATATAACTACGGGTCTCGCCACAACATCCATCATGTTCGCATCATGGACGCATGCCGGTGTGACATGTCCATGATGCAACAATAACAAGGCGCATGGCCACGTGCCGAATCTGACGGTGTAGACATGTCCATGTTGCAACAATAATACGGGCCACATGCCGAATCTCGGTGTACATGCCCATGTAACCTCAATAACAATATATGGGTGGTCAACCCCGCGGCCACGCCCCCGAATCGTGCATCGGTGTAGACACGCCCATGTTGCTAATAACCATAGGTAATCAACGGTGTAGACATGTCCATGTGACATCAACAAGCGTTAAGAATCAAAATGGAAACATACGGTGGAATTCTCCTTCACCGCCAAAGACGCTCCAAGTAAGTTCTCAGTCACCTCTATCGAGGAATACGTAAATACCACACTTGCACAACAAGGCTATCATCACAAGCATAGGCAAGTTTCACAACAACAAGCATAGGCAAGTTTCACAACAAGCATAGGCAAGTTTCACAACAACAAGCATAGTAAGTTTCACACAACTCAAGTACTTTCATTTTATGCCAAAGTCGTTTTAACCCCAAAGTACTACATCGTTAAGTTCTTTTAAAAGAGATCCATTACTTTTATAAAAGTCACCCGATACGTAGCCTTAGAATGACCAACCCACATTCCTTTCCAAAATCAAGTAACAACATTCTTTTCCTAAGTTCGGTTTGCCTAGTTTCAATTACTCAAGCTTCTCATTTTCAAATGGTTTCATAGTTCCCAAACTTAATCACTTGATTCCTTTTAACAATTGAGTAATATATGTCTCACGCGAGTAGGTTATTCTTCTTAACATTCTTATTACAATGATCTAGAAAATGTATATCATTTTGTCTCATCTTAGTTTCTATGCGGATGGAGGTTTCTACTGGTTTAATACAATTCATCATTATTCAATACATTTTCCTTTATTAACGATACACATTCGATTTCCAAATCAAGAAACATTATCCCTTTAAATAAAACCAAGTACTCATTACCGAATGAGGTTTCACAAACATTCACATTAAAACAAATAAGTTAAGTCTCTTATCTTATAAGATCAAGTCTCTTAACTTCTAACATGAAACCATTCTTAGCCGTTATACCTAACTTCCCATAAGCTAGTATAACTCTTAAGTTTTCAAAACCAAACTACACTTCGCTCAAACGATTCATAAATCTTTTGAAATACTTCAGTTTTATTATAACGCGCCGATTATAAATCAAATCGCTTATCTTTTAAAAACCACAAGTTTTCTTACCTACGTAAGTCGTTATAACCATCTTACAATAAAGCATTTATAACACTTTATGTTTTAAGACAATCAAATATAATTAACAACATAGTTCACACATATCATGCTAGAAGAGATAGGAAGAGGTTCACATACGCGGTTGTCGACTAATAGCAAAACGCTCCAAGTACCTCAACCCGTCGGCTACTCCTAGTAGTAAGATTACGTCACACGAGCACTTCAACCTATAAGGCCACGCGACTATTAACATTTAGATCTCATCGTAGAACATTCTCGAAAATTGGCGACTCCCCGCGGCGTAAATCTCTCCTCTATCGGCTGGCCAAGCCAACCAGGGGTTATCATCTAACTTACTGGTTGGACACGGGTACAATTCTACAGTCTATGTAATTCTGATGTAATTACAGCTTAAGTAAGACATTGTAAGTATTATTGCTTAAGTCGCAAGACATTGCCGATAACTACGCTACTATATATAGTATACAACAACTATATATTCAACACTTATGTAATTTCCAATTACAATAGAGGACAAGATAATTACCTCGATAAGCCCAAATTATCCTAGTTTAAAGTCGCCCCGAGCAAGGTTTAGCTCCAACTCGCTCAACCGCTCCAAACTACCCTTAGAAGTTCTAACTAACTTCTACTTACAACGGGTGAAGATTTCCTTAGGGTTTTCGTTTAGTGAGGAAAGTATAACGGTATTTTGGCTTGTATAAGTGTAACCTTGGAATACTACAAGGTATTTGGGCGGTATTTGGACATTATATACTAGGAGTATTTCTATACCACAAAGGGGTATTTATACAAGACAACTAGGCTAGGGGTACCCCACTACAGCCAGACACCACAAAGGGAGGGGTGGCTCTCGGCAAGGCTCACTCGAGGGGGTAGTGTGGAATTGCTCACAAGAGGGAGGAGTATTTTTCTTGGAATTTCACAAGTGTGGATGAAGAATAACTCTTGCATTAGAGGGTATTTATAGGTCAAGTGAAGGCCAACCAATGGACAAGATTAAGCCAAGTGCTACAGTGTAAGGCCAAGATTCACCCAAGTACCTTATCCATCTACCATGAAAATATCCTACTACTTGACAAAAATCCAACCATTTCGTCAAGCCCAAGACGTCTTCCAATGAGAGGGTGCCAAGTGGCGCCCTCTTGTTGATCTAAAATGTTTCGTCTCTCGGAAAAATCCGCAAAATCAAAAATGACATAGGAAATTCCCTACGAAGTCGGAAACGTTTAAAAACGACTAATAGGGTGTTGTGCACAATTTAAATTCGCAAGCCAAATCTCAAGTTCCAAATTCCCTAACGCCCCACGTGCATACTGGAAATACGTATAACAAAGGGCTTTTGAGGTAGCACTTTGATGGGGTGCTAAGGTTTGAGGGCATGTTGTGTGTTCCGGATATTGCGGGACTTCGGCGAGTTCTTGGGAAGCACCGCGGCGTGCGTTACTCTATCCATCCGGTCGACCAAGATGTACCACGACCTCGATCGTGTATTGGTGGGATGGCTTGAAGAGGGCGTTGCGAGTTTGTGGCTCGGTGCGTGTTGTCGGCAGTGAAGGTAGAGCACCATAGGCACGTGGTTTATTGCGGTATTACACCGTATTTCCAGTATATGCGTAAGGATGTACGTAGAAAAGTTTGTGCCTTAAAGTGCTTGGCCGAAATTATTTTTGTGCACAACACCCGGTTAGAGTCGTTTTTCGACGAAACGTTTCCACAGCTTTCGTAGGGAAAATTCCGGCTATGTCTTTTTTTAATTTTTGCGGATTTTTTCCGAGAGACGAAACATTTTGGACCAACGGGAGGGCGACACTTGTCACCCTCCAATTGGTGGACGTTGGGGCGGTGAAGTGGCCGATTGGTCTTGGCTTTTTGTCAAGTAGTTGGTAGGATATTTTGTGGGTAGATGGATAAGGTGCACTTGGCATGATCTTGGCCCTACACTTGTACCACACTTGGCTTGATCTTGGCCATTGGTTAGCCATGGCTTGACCTATAAATACCCCTCCCCTTTGATGAACTTCTTCATCCAAAAATCTCTAAGTCTTGAGAGCTTCCCCTCCCTTTGTGTTTGAGGTCTCGTCTAGCCTCCTCCCCTTTGAGAGGCCCTGGCAGAGTTCCCTCCTTGGCGAGAATACCCACTCTAGTAGGGTTGGTAGAGGGTATACACTTGTGGTGTTGTCTCGTATAAATACCCTCTTGGTAGAAATACTCTCAAAGTATTGTTATACCCAAAATACCTTGGCCCTTATACCTTGTAGTATTCAGGTTATACTTATCTGAAAAGCCCGAAATACTATTATACTTCCTTGATCCACAAAACCGAAACCTAAGGAAAATCTCCATAGTTAGTTGGAGTAGTATGTAGAAGTTGGCTAGAACTTCTAAGGGTGGTTTAGAGCGGGTTGGGCGCCTTGCGGAGTTGGAGCTAAGCGTTGCCAGGATCGACTTTATACTTGGATAATTATGGGCTTATCGAGGTAAATATCTTGTCCTCTATTGTAATTGGAAATTACATGATTGTTAGACTATATAGTTGAAGTATACTATATATAGAATTGAGCGTTGTTATCGGCAATGTCTTTGGACTTAAGCTGAATAATAAGAAACCTTTTCGAAGAAGAGTGTTGTTGTAATTACATGGGATGTATTCTGAGACTTGTGTAGCTTTTCGTGAGGTAGAATTGTGCACGTCGGATTAGGCGTATAACCCCGGTTGGCTTGGTAGCCGGCCAGATAGAGGAGGAGATTTCTGTTGTTGCGGGAGTCTGCCGAATTTTACGTAGAATGTTCTACGAAGAGATCTAAATGTTAATAAAGCGCCTTGTGGCCTTATAGGTTGAAGTACTATGTGTGGCGCGATCTACTTGGCTTAAGGAGTAGAGCGGTTGGAAGTACTTGGGCGTTTTGCTATTAGTCGATACAAATCGCGAGGTATGTGAACCTCTTCCTATCTCTTCTAGCATGATATGTGTGTAACTATGTAGTCACGATAAGCGTCATGTGTTAAATGTATTTGATTGGTTTAAAACATAAAGTGTTATAACGGCTTTATGGGAAGTTGGTTATATGACTTTATATAGGTAAGAAAATACTTGTGGTTTTAAAAGGTACTGATTTGAACTATAATGGTGGTTATGTGATAATAAAGAACTTGAAGTATTTCAAAAGATTTTGAATCATTTTGAAAGAAGAGTAATACTTGGTTTTTGAAAACTTAAGAGTTATACTAGCTTTATGGGAAGTTAGGTATAACGGCTTAAGAATGTTTTACTGATTTCGGAAATCAGAATGTGTATCGACAAACCACTGCAGCGTTAATAAAAGGAAATGTTTTGACATATTAAGTATTATTAAAACCAGTAGAAACTTCCATCTGCATAGAAGCTAAGATGAGACAAAATGATATTTCCTAGATCATGGCTGCTGTAATAAGATTGTTATAAACAAGAATATCCTACTCACATATAAGGCTTATGTTTCTCAGATGGTTTAAAAGAGAATTTTATTCTTAAATGAATGAGACTATGAACTACGAAACCTTTCTAAAATAAGAAACGTGAACATTTGAAATTAGGCAAACTTGGACGTTTGGAAAATAATGTTTTTACTTGATTTTACAAAGGTAAGTGTTTTGATTTACTTCAAAAGATAATCACTCTATTTTCATATACTACGGGTATTGTGTGGTTTTTGTGAAGTAACGTATCTTTTAAAGAGTTAATGTATGAAGTACTTTGGGGATAAAAACCCGATCTTGCTAATCATATAGTAAAAAATACCGTGTGTATAACTTGATTGTGTTGGTTTGTGATAGCCTTGTAATACTTTCTTGTTGATTGATAAGTAAGCATGCTAGGATGCTACGTGTGTTAGTATCTTGTGATGTTAGTGTAAAGGGGTTTTCCCCCTCGACTGCGCTTAAAGTTATTTGACTATCAGTCGTTATGTTGGTATTGTACCACTCACCTTGACTTGTTTCCGGAGGTTAAGCTGCCCTCCGATGCGGGGTAGACTTCGGTGATGCAGGACCATGATTCGAGAATACCTCATGCGGGTCCATGGGATCCATGCGGAACTACGGGAGTTCGAGGTTAGTTTGCGGCCCTTGTGGTCATGCGGTCTTTGTGGCCATGCGGACTGCGAGTCCAGGACGATGCCGGGGAGTAGCTACCCTCGATGCGAGGAATACCTCATGCGGGCCTATGAGGTTGGCCTATGCGGAGCTACGGAGAGTTCCAGGGCTAGACGCGCACATTTGATCTGCGCGAGTGACGGCTTTGATCATGTGATGCAGGCAGATATCATAATCTGATTTATGACCACTGTTAATCTTGTAGGTGTTAGTAGTCGGTTATGCCTTCGTACTTACCCTGTACTGTTTTATTAGGACACAGGTGGGACCTGGTGTTCATGTGTATTTCTTGGTGCTTTTATATCATAAACTGCCGACAGTGAGGAAGGTATTCCACGGGCATGATTGATGTTATGGGCGTGAGACCCATAGTTACATTTGAGTGATGACTTTGAGGGCGTGAGTCACGACTTGACATATTCGCCTATTTATTGTGAGCGTAGTTTGGTTATCATACATGTCTCTCGCTTTATAGACTATTATGATTTCATTTCTGATATTTTGATTTCACATACTTGGTACTGTTGTCTTGACCTCGCCGAAATGCGTTAATCTGCGAGTAAAGGTACACAGTGTTGATCCTCGCTCTTAGGTCACGATTCAGCGTATGGGAAGCTCCGTTTCTCGGAGGCTTATCGGTGGTATAGTCCCTGTCGTTGTAGGTATTTACATTCGGGGTATGGCGGGGCCCATCGCCATTGTTGTCGTATCATTCTTAGAAGTGCATGAAATGCTTGTTGTGGCGAGTTGTAATGGGATATAGCTGTTCGGTTTTAAATTGATTATATATATATGCCGTAAAGCAAGTTTCTCAGACTATTGTTTCATACTTCTTGTTATTTCATGTTATCGTCTTATGTTCGTGATTACTCGATGTTGTATCACTAGGGTGCGGGGTAAGGCACGATCCACGCCCGGTTCAGTCGTGACAAAAGTGGTATCAAGCGATTAATCCTCGGAAAGTGTCTCTGACCGTATCGATGAAGTCTTGATTATCGGTGTGTTGTGCACCACACCAATAATCCGGAGGCTATAGGATATTTAGGATTGGTTTCTATTCTTCTCACTCTGAGATCGTGCCTTAGAGCTGTGTTGTAAGTTGGACCCTCTAACGTATTTCTTTCCCTTACCGTTATGCCTCCGCGTACGGCGAAGCCGAGGGAGGCAAAGCGGAGGCTGCGAGTAAGTGCGAGAGATTACGAGGCCTGAGCCCAACCATCACCTGAGTTAGGTATTTCATTCGGGGAGTTATGCTACGTCGCTAGCCCCAGCAGAGTTAGCACGGCGGCGGCAGTTCCTATTGCGGCCATGATATTTGAACCTTCAGTTCCACGACCGGGAACAAAGAATATAGATTGCCAAGAGGCGACCCTGTTACTAGCTATGGATTTGGCTACCAGAGAGTATACCGATGTACCGCGAGTCTTGATGACTATCTAAGAGAGGGTTGTGCAAGGTAATTTTTGATTAGGCTTGGCATGGCACGTATGCGGGCTTATGCGCGTGCGGAGAAAGCGTAGAGATCGGCGGGTTAACGAGGGCGGCATGAGAGGCGAGCAATGAGTCCTTTAGTAACTTTGGCGAATCACCTCGCGTGATTGATTATGCACATCCGCGGTCTGAGAGAGGTCCTCGCGGGGTTCGGGATGTTCGGGTTATGCGAGAGTTGGTCGAGCTCGGATCTTAGGTTCACGGTGTGGCGACGTCATCGGGAATGTCGTCTTTTAGTTGGTACTTGTTTTACCTACGGCCGACAGGGCCATGTGTGGAAAGGGTGTCCAAGTAGGAGGGATGCAAGTAGGAGGACTTAGCCTTCAGGATCGACGGGTAGTTCGTCACCTTCCTTAGCTATGCCCCCTGCGGGGTAGGTTTGATTAGAATGACTAAGGGGAGTGAAGCAGTAGATATAGATATATCCTTAACCCTCTAGGGGTTAGTATGTGAGATAAGGTGAGTACACCTTAAGTGTTATTCTGATTGCATTGTGTAAATTGTGATTAGAAATCTTGGTTAGTTAACCAAGTAAGATTTGGGGATAGAAGGTGTGAGCCTTAGAGTTTTATACGTAGAGACCTTAGAGGTAAGGCCATCTCGAGTAAAGGTGTAGTGTTATGTTTGATCCTTATCGGAGTGCATAGTGCACGTGAGCTATGTTTGGGATAAGTCCCTGAGTAGTGTGGAATGAAAGAGGGTAGTTGAGCTAAGAATACCGCTAGTTTTAAATAGCGTGATTAGTGAGAGTTTTCCTTCGGGGAGCTAGCGTTTTGCGCGTTGCCGGGTCGGGTTGAGGCCACGTTGCGGGTCAACCCGCGGCATGTATGGTGGTGGGGTCAGTTTGTGGTGGTCCCGCCTTGTGGTAGGGTCACGAGGGTGTTAGGCCCAAGTTTAGTTAACCAGCGTACGAATTCGTGGATGCATTCGACCAGTAGTCGGGCCGAGGAGGTCAGCCGTCTTGTCTTCTAGCAAATACCGTTTACTCGGCAGTGTTGATTTATCAGAAAGGTTGTAAAGGCTGCACGGGGTGCCTACCTTCACCTTATGACAGACAGTGGAGCCCAGGGTACGGCTGTTTTTGTTTCTGGAAGTTTTACCAAGCAGGGTTAAGAACTTCGGGTGAGTCATGAAATCGCATTCGCCCTCGGGCCAGTGTGTGGATTTCAGGGGTAGCTGTAAGGATTGTTGTCTCCTGTTGAGGGAATGTTTTAATAGCTACCATTTCAGTATTCGGATGTCGCTTTATGACGCCTTGCAGGGCGGAAGTGTAAGTTGCCGGTCGATTGGTTTGATGTTGGCAAGGTTCAGATAGTTGGTTCAGGCTTGTTCCAATAGACTGTGGATAGGGTGAGGCTTATCTAGAAGAGGTTTTTGGCGGCTCGGAGAAATCGTGCGGATTATCGGCGGCGCTTAGAGTTGAGTTGACGGTCGGTCTTGAAGGTACCACCGCAGGTTGGTTGTGACGAGTTTTGGAAAGCAGAGGAACTTAGCGAGTTACTTTGGGCCGCACGAGTTCATGTGAAGAATAGGCGGGTTGCACATATGTTAGCATTTGCCGTCCGACTTAGGAGGCGACGTCCGATCTTTCGTATTGTTATGATCGGGAAAGTATCGGAGATCCATCCAGTGTTCGATTAATGATGACCACGTTAGAGATAGTAACCGAGTTTTGGCGAAGCGATGCTCGAAATGTGGTAAGAGTTCGAGTGTACGACAGCCTCAGGGATCGCATGCAGCCCGGTACCATTTGTTGGGTCGCCGGAGTGACACTAGAACCTCGCGGCAAAGTGACAAAAGTGGTATCACGACGAGTAAAGGGAGAGGCGAGCATGTATGGCGAGCATAGATGTGATCATTTCTTTTGTAAAGAGAAGGTGCGAAGGAAGTATATTTTAGACCCCGGAGAGAGGTGTTTGTGGTAATGTTAGAGGTGTTTCCTCGTGGACTTGGATGGAGGTATTTGCGCAGGTGTTTTTGTGGCCAGTTGTGGCAGGATTGTTCTCGTAAGTATAGTAGTGAAGACTATCTTGGCGCCGCGTTGTTTTGAGATCTAGAAGGAACATTCGGACGAATGTTTCTAAGAGGAGAATGTTACACCGTATTTCCAGTATGCGTGGGGCGTCGTAGAAAAGTTTGTGCCTTAAAGTGCTTGGCGAAATTATTTTTGTGCACAACACTTTGGTTAGAGTCGTTTTTAAAGCGTTTCCACGACTTTCGTAGGGAAAATTCGGCTATGTCTTTTTTAATTTTGCGGATTTTTCCGAGAGGCGAAACATTTTGGACCAACGGGAGGCGACACTTGTCACCCTCCAATTGGTGGGCGTTAGGCGGTGAAGTGGCCGATTGGTCTTGGCTTTTTGTCAAGTAGTTGGTAGGATATTTTGTGGGTAGATGGATAAGGTGCACTTGGCATGATCTTGGCCTACACTTGCACCACACTTGGCTTGATCTTGGCCGTTGGTTAGCCATGGCTTGACCTATAAATACCCTCCCTTTGATGAACTTCTTCATCAAAATCTCTAAGTCTTGAGAGCTTCCCTCCTTTGTGTTTGAGGTCTCGTCTAGCCTCCTCCCCTTTGAGAGGCCCTTGGCGAGAGTTCCCTTCCCTTGGCGAGAATACCCCCTCCTAGTAGGGTTGGCGAGGGTATACACCCCCTTGTGGTGTTGTCTCGTATAAATACCCACTCTTGGTAGAAATACTCTCAAAAGTATTGTTACTATACCCAAAATACCTTGGCCCTTATACCTTGTAGTATTCCAAGGTTATACTTATCTGAAAAGCCGAAATACTATTATACTTCCCTTGATCCTGGCGAAACCACAAGGAAAATCTCCATAGTTAGTTGGAGTAGTATGTAGAAGTTGGCTAGAACTTCTAAGGGTGGTTTAGAGCGGGTTGGAGCGCACGAGTTGGAGCTAAGCGTTGCCGGGATCGACTTTATACTTGGATAATTATGGGCTTATCGAGGTAAATATCTTGTCCTCTATTGTAATTGGAAATTACATGATTGTTAGACTATATAGTTGAAGTATACTATATATAGAAATGAGCGTTGTTATCGTGATGTCTTTGGACTTAAGCTGAATAATAAGAAACCTTTTCGAAAGAAGAGTGCGAAGCTGTAATTACATGGGTGTATTCTGATGAGACTTGTGTAGCTTTTACGTGAGGTAGAATTGTGCACGTCCGGATTAGGCGTATAACCCCCTGGTTGGCTTGGTAGCGGCCAGATAGAGGAGGATATTTCTGTTTGTTGCGGGGAGTCTTTGCCGAATTTTCTGTAGAATGTTCTACGAAGAGATCTAAATGTTAATAAGCGCCTTGTGGCCTTATAGGTTGAAGTACTATGTGTGGCGCGATCTACTTGGCTTAAGGAGTAGCCGACGGTTGGAAGTACTTGGAGCGTTTTGCTATTAGTCGATACTCGTCGCGAGGTATGTGAACCTCTTCCTATCTCTTCTAGCATGATATGTGTGTAACTATGTAGTACGATAAACGTACATGTGTTAAATGTATTTGATTGGTTTAAAACATAAAGTGTTATAACGGCTTTATGGGAAGTTGGTTATAACAGCTTTATGTAGGTAAGAAAATACTTGTGGTTTTTAAAAGGTACCTGATTTGAACTATAACTGGCTGGTTATGTGATAATAAAGAACTTGAAGTATTTCAAAAGATTTTTGAATCATTTTGAAAGAAGAGTAATACTTGGTTTTTGAAAACTTAAGAGTTATACTAGCTTTATGGGAAGTTAGGTATAACGGCTTAAGAATGTTTTACTGATTTCGGAAATCAGAATGTGTATCGACAAACCACTGCAGCGTTAATAAAAGGAAATGTTTTGTGATTAAGTATTATTAAAACCCCGTAGAAACTTCCATCTGCATAGAAGCTAAGATGAGACAAAATGATATTTCCTAGATCATGGCTGCTGTAATAAGATTGTTATAAACAAGAATATCCTACTCACATATAAGGCTTATGTTTCTCAGATGGTTTAAAAGAGAATTTTATTCTTAAATGAATAAGACTATGAACTACGAAACCTTTCTAAAATAAGAAACGTGAACATTTGAAATTAGGCAAACTTGGACGTTTGGAAAATAATGTTGTTACTTGATTTTACAAAGGTAAGTGTTTTGATTTACTTCAAAAGATAATCACTCTATTTTCATATACTATGGGTATTGTGTGGTTTTTGTGAAGTAACGTATCTTTTAAAGAGTTAATGTATGAAGTACTTTGGGGATAAAAACCCGATCTTGTTAATCATATAGTAAAAAATACCTTGTGTATAACTTGATTGTGTTGGTTTGTGATAGCCTTGTAATACTTTCTTGTTGATTGATAAGTAAACATGCTAGGATGCTACGTGTGTTAGTATCTTGTGATGTTAGTGTAAAGGGGTTTTCCCCTCGACTGCGCTTAAAGTTGTTTGACTATCAGTCGTTATGTTGGTATTGTACCACTCACCTTGACTTGTTTCCGGAGGTTAAAGCGCCCTCCGTCACGGGGTAGACTTCGGTGATGCAGGACCGTGATTCGAGAATACCTCATGCGGGTCGGGGATCCATGCGGAACTACGGGAGTTCGAGGTTGGTTGTGGCCCTTGTGGTCATGCGGTCTTTGTGGCCATGCGGTGCGAGTCGAGCGATGCGGGAGTAGCTACACCGATGCGAGGAATACCTCATGCGGGCCTATGAGGTTGGCCTATGCGAGCTACGGAGAGTTCGAGGCTAGGCGCGCACATTTGATCTGCGGGCGAGTGACGGCTTTGATCATGTGACGGTGCAGGCAGATATCATGATCTGATTTATGACCCTGTTAGTACTGTGGGTATTAGTAGTCGGTTATGCCTTCGTACTTACCCTGTACTGTTTTATTAGGACACAGGTGGGACCTGGTGTTCATGTGTATTTCTTGGTGCTTTTATATCATAAACTGCCGGCAGTGAGGAAGGTATTCCACGGGCATGATTGATGTTATGGGCGTGAGACCCATAGCTACATTTGAGTGATGACTTTGAGGGCGTGAGTCCCTGACTTGACATATCGCCTATTTATTGTGAATCGTAGTTTGGTTATCATACATGTCTCTGCTTTATAGACTATTATGATTTCATTCTGATATTTTGATTTCACATACTTGGTACTGTTATGCGACTTCGCCGAAGTGCGTTAATGCCGCGAGTAAAGTACACGGTGTTGATCCTCGCTCTTAGGGTCACTGATTGGCGTATGTGAAGCTCCGTTTCTCGGAGGCTTATCGGTGTTATAGTCCCATCGTTGTAGGTATTTACATTGAGGGTATGGCGGAACCTGTCCGCCATTGTTGTCGTATCATTCTTAAGTGCAGAATCTTGTTGTGGCGAGTTGTAATGAGATGTAACTGTTCGGTTTTAAATTGATTATATATATATGTCGTAAGGCAAGTTTTCTCAGACTATTGTTTC
This sequence comes from Przewalskia tangutica, assembly GCA_029844215.1. NCBI lineage: Eukaryota > Viridiplantae > Streptophyta > Magnoliopsida > Solanales > Solanaceae > Przewalskia > Przewalskia tangutica. The sequence goes on along the minus strand of CM056725.1, from coordinate 38,508,571 downwards.
ATACTTCTTGTTATTTCATGTTATCGTCTTATGTTCCGCTGATTACTCTGATGTTGTATCACTAGGGTGCCCGGGGTAAGGCACCAGTCACGGGCCCGGGTTCGGGTCGTGACACAGACGATAGAGATCCCGACCTGGAAGTGGGAGGTCATCAACATGGATTTTATCACAGAATTACCTCGCACTCAGAGGAAGCATGATTCTATCTGGGTTATCGTCGACAGGCTGACGAAATCAGCCCACTTTCTTCCCGTCAGGATGACTTTTTCGGTTGAGGATTATGCCAGACTTTACATCCGAGAGGTCGTGAGACTGCATGGGGTCCCTATTTCTATCATATCAGACGAGAGCCGGTTCTTTGTTATACCGTATTTCAGTATATGCGTGGGGCGTACGTAGAAAAGTTTGGGCTTTAAAGTTAGGCATAGGTTCGATTTTTGTGCACAACACCCGGTTAGAGTCGTTTTTCGACAAAACGTTTTACAAACTTTGCGAAGGGAAAATTCCGGCTATGTCATTTTTAATTTTTACGGATTTTTCCGAGAGACGAAACATTTTGGACCAACGAGTGGGCGACACTTGTCACCCTCAAGTTGGTGAAGTGTGGACGGCAAGCCTTGCACGATTTGGGGGCTTTAGTTGGTAGGATATTTGTGAGGGATTTGTGGAGTAGGGACTAGGGGGCACTTGGGCAAATCTTGGCCCTCCACTTGCCCCCCACTTGGCTAGATCATGGCCATTGGTTTCCCTATAAATACCCCTCCCTTTGTGAAGCTTTCTTCATCCACTCCTCACTTCCTCAAGTCTTGAAAACCCTTCCCCCATTTCGTGAGGGCCTTTTGTCACGACCGGCGGGCAGTGGCCAGTGCCTTACCGGGCACCTAGTGACACAACATCGAGTGTCAGCGGAACATAAAACACATACATGAAATGGAAGTACAACGATGTCGAGGAAAACTTGCCTTTCGGCATATATAAATAACAACTTTACAAATGAGCAGTTTAATCCTTTTACAAACCACCTTGCACGATACTCTGAGACCTCTAAGAATGATATGACAACAATGGCGGGACGGGGCCGCCAAACCACGAATGTAAACACTTACTACGACGGGGACTATACCACTGATAAGCCTCGGAAAGCGGAGCTTCCCAACGAGCGTGACCACGAGAGCTAGGATCAACGGCTGGTACCTCAACTGCGGCATGAACGCGGCCCGAGAAGGTCGATCTGGCAGTGCGTATGTGAAACTAAAAATCGTAAATGAAATCATAATAGTCTATAAGCGAGAGACATGTATGATAACCAAACTACGATTTACAATAACTAGCGATCATATCAAGTCGAGGACTCACGCCTCAAGTCATCACAAAGAACATAACGATGGGTCTCACGCCTCTGACATCAATCGTGCGTGGGACACATTCCTCACCCGGCGGTTTATGATATAAAAGTTCCAAGGAACACACATGAACACGAGTCCCACTGCCATAATAACACCGTGCGGGTAAAATGCGAAGGCATAGCCGACTACTAACACCCACGGTACCAACAAGGTCATGAAGCGTATCATAAGATCTGTCTGGGCCGTCACATGATCAAAGCGGCCACTTGCCGCGGTATCTAATGTCGCGCGTCTAGTCTGGAACTTCCGCGGCTCGCGTAGGCCAATCTCATCGGCCGCGTAGGTATCCGCGTCGGTAGCTACTCCCGGCATCGTCACGGACTTTCAGTCCGCATAGCCACAAGGACGCATGCCCGTAAGGGACGCACACTAACACGGAACTCGTAGCTCGCGTAGGCCCCAGGACCGCATGAGGTATTCTCGAATCATGGTCCTGCACACTTTGAGTCTACCCGCGTCGGAGGCTTAACCGGAATCATCTCGAGATGAGTGATGTAAAATATTAACACAACGACTTATCGTTAACAACATAAGCACAACAAAGGAACACCCCTTTTACAACATCACAAGATACTAACACACGTAGCATCCTAACACGTTTACTTATCAAAGCAAAGAAAGTATTACAAGGCTATCACAAACCAATACAATCAAGTTGTTCACACAAGGTACCTTCTACTATATGATTAACAAGATCGGGTTTTATCCCCAAAGTACTTCATACATTAACTCTTTAAAAGATACGTTACTTTCACAAAAGTCACACAATACAGTAGTATACGAAAATAGAGTGATTATCTTTTTAAGGTAAATCAATTACTTACCTTTGTAAAATCAAGTAGCAACATTCTTTTCCAATGTTCAAGTTTGCCTAATTTCCAATGTTCAAGTTTCTCATTTTAGAACGGTTTCGTAGTTCATAGTCTTATTCATTTAAGAATATAATTCTCCTTTAAACAATCTGAGAAACCTAAGCCTCCTATGTGAGTAGGATATTCTTGTTTATAACAATCTTATTACAATGACCATGATCTAGAAATATCATTTTGTCTCATCTTAGCTTACATGCAGATGGAGGTTTCTCTGGTTTTATTAGTACTTAATTAGTCAAAACATTTCCTTTTAACGCTGCAGTGGTTTGTCGATACACATTCTGATTTCCGAAATCAGTAAAACATTCTTAAGCCGTTATACCTAACTTCCCATAAAGCTAGTATAACTCTTAAGTTTTCAAAAAACCAAGTATTACTTCTTCTTTCAAAATGATTCAAAAATCTTTTGAAATACTTCAAGTTCTTTATTAACACATAACAAGCCAGTTATAGTTCAAATCAGTTACCTTTTAAAAACCACATGTATTTTCTTACCGACATAAAGTTGTTATAACCAACTTCCCATAAAGTCGTTATAACACTTTATGTTTTAAACCACTCAAACACATTTAGCACATGTACGTCTACCGTACTACATAGTTCACACTTATCATGCTAGAAGAGATAGGAAGAGGTCCACATACCTCGCGACGAGTATCGACTAATAGCAAAACGCTCCAAGTACTTCCAATGGCTACTCCTTAAGCCACGTAGATCGCGCCACCGTAGTACATCAACCTATAAGGCCACAGGCGCTTATTAACATTTAGATCTCATCGTAGAACATTCTAGAAAATTCGGCACCTCCCATGACAGCGTAAATCTCCTCTCTATCGGGCGGCTACCAAGCCAACCGGGGTTATACATATAACCCTAACGGGTACAATTCTACTCCCTGGTACTACTACACAAGTCTCTTTGTAATACAACCTATGTAATTCTGATTCGGATTACTCTTCTTTAAATTGAGGCTTAAGTCGCAAGACATTGCGTAAGTATTATTCAGGCTTAAGTCAAAAGACATTGCCGATAACTATGTTCAGTTCTATTATATAGTATACTTCAACTATATATTCAAGCAATCATGTAATTTCCAATTACAATAGAGGGACAAGATAATTACCTCGATAAGCCCATAATTATCCTAGTTTAAATGTCGATCCTGAGCAATCGTTTAGCTCGACTCGTGCGCTCAACCCGCTCCAAACCACCCTTAGAAGTTCTAACCAACTACACAATACCAATGACTATGGATATTTCCATAGGGTTTCGGTTTTGTGGTGGGAAGTATAATAGTATTTCTGGGCTTTTCGTATAGGTATAACCTTAGAATACAACAAGGTATATGGCTAAGGTAATTTGGGCATTATAACAATACTTTTGAGAGTATTTCTACACCACTAAGGGGGGGTACCTCACGAGAACACCCCAAGGTAGGGGGGGGGTGTGCTCTCGGCCGAAGGCCACTAGGAGGGGGGGAAAGTACCCTCTCGGCCACTAGGCCTCACGAAAAGGGGAGGAAGCTCACGGATAGAGCACAAGCAAGGGATGAAGGCTTACACGACTTGGTGATTTTTGGAATGGATGAAGTCTTCAAGCTTAGGGGGGGTATTTATAGCAAAACCAAAGGCCAACCAATGGCCAAGATCAAGCCATGTGCAAGGCAAGTGTAAGGCCAAGATCAAGCCATGTGCACCCTAACCCTACTCCACAAAACACTCCACAAAACAAGGCACAAAATAAGGCACAATTCAAGGCCATAAAGTGGTCCATTTCGGCCAGGGTTGCCGCCCTTGCTTCAATGTGAGGTGACACATGTCACCCTCCGTTGGTCAAAATGTTTCGTCTCTCGGAAAAATCATAAAAATTAAAAATGACATAGCGGAAATTCCCTACGAGGCGTGAAAACGTTTCGTCGAAAAACGACTCAAAACGGGTGTTGTGAACAAAATTAATTCGGCCAAGCCTTAGTACAAGTTTCAAATTTTCTACGTACGTCCTTACGTACATACTCTGGAAATACGGGGTATAACACCTTTGGCCGAGAGTCCCTTCCCCCCTTTTGTGAGCCCTTGGCCGAGAGCCTCCCACTCCCCCTTTGCAGTGTCTAGCCGAGGGGTACCCCCCCTAGCCTAGTTGGTTTCGTATAATACCCCCCTTTTGTGGTATAGAAATACTCTCCTAGTATTGTTATAATGCCCTAAATACTCTAGCCCAAAACCTTTGAAGTATTTCCAAGTACCCTCTATACGAAAAGCCCGGAAAATACTATTATACTTTCCTTTAGCCACTAAACAAAACCCTAAGGAAATCTTCATTGATAGTTGAAGTAATTGAGTAGAAGTTGGTTAGAACTTCTAAGGGTTGTTTGGAGCGGGTTGGAGCGCACGGAGTAGGAGCTAAACCTTGCTCAGGATCGACATATAAACTTGGATAATTTTGGGCTTATCGAGGTAAACACTCTTGACCTTCTATTGTAATTGGAAATTACATGTTGTAGGAATATATAGTTGAAGTATACTATATATAGAACTGAACATAGTTGTGCGGCAATGTCTTTTGACTTAAGCCTGAATTTTAAGAAAGAGAACTGAACTGTAATTACATAGGACTGTATTACAGTATACTTGTGTAGCATTACTGTGAAGTAGAATTGTACACGTCCGGTTAGACGTATAAACCCCCCCCCCCTGGTTGGCTTGGTAGCCGGCCTCGATAGAGGAGGAGATTTACGCGGTGGCGGGAAAATCTTTAGAATTTTACGTAGAATATGGAACCGAGTGTTAAGAAGTTAATAGACGTTTGTGGCCTATATAGGTGGAAGTACTACGAGTAGCGTATTCTACTTGAAGAGTGGAAAGGGCTAGCAGGGGTACAGTACTGTGGAGCATATTGTTAATTGTCGATAATCGTCGCGAGGTATGTGAACCTCTTCCTATCCTTTCTAGCATGATGTGTTGTAATATGTAGTACGGTAGACGTACATGTGTTAAATGAGTTTGGTTGGTTTAAAACATAGGGTGTTATAATAGCTTTATGGGAAGTTAGTTATAACGACTCTAAGTAGGTAACAGAATGGTGTTTATTGTAGAAGTTAAGAGACTTGATCTTGAAAGATAAGAGACTTAACCTAATTGATTTGATATGTAACATTTTGTTATAAATGTTGAAAAACCTCGTTCGCGAGTAATGAGTACTTGATTTTAAAAGAATAATGTTTTACTGATTTCGGAAATCAGAATGAGTATCGACAAACCACTGCAGCGTTAATAAAGGGAAATGTTTTGATTAAAGAAGTATTATTAAAACCAGTAGAAACCTCCATCTGCATAGAAGCTAAGATGAGACAAAATGATATTACATTTCCTAGATCAGGGATGCTTAATAAGATTTATTATGAACAAGAATAACCTACTCACATATAAGGTATATGTTTCTCAATTGTTTTAAAGGAGAATTATATTATTAAGTGATTAATATTATGAACTACAAAACCTTTCGAAAATGAGAAACTTGAGTAATTGAAATTAGGCAAACTTGAACGTTTGGAAAAGAATGTTGTTAATTGATTTTACAAAGAGTAGTGTTTTGAATTACTTCAAAAGATAGTCACTCTATTTTATATACTACGGGTATTGTGTGACTTTTGAGAAAGAAACAGATATTTTAAAGAGTTAACGTTTGAAGTACTTTGGGGATAAAAACCCGATCTTGTTAATCATATAGTATAAAGTACTGTTGTGGGCAGAGTTGTATATGGGATGTAACTGTTCGTATTTAAGTTTTCATATATACATGCCGAAAGACAATTTTTCTCAGATTATTATTTCATACTTCATGTTATTTCATGTTATTGTTTTATATTCCGCTGATTACTCTGATGTTGTATCACTAGGGTGCCCGGTAAGGCACGATCCACGGGCGAGTTGGTCGTGACAAAAGTGGTATCGAGCGGTTAATCCTCGGAAAGTGTCTGACCGTATCGATTCAGAGTCTTGATTATCGGTGTGTTGTGCACGCACCAATAATCGAGGAGGCTATAGGATATTTAGGATTAGTTTCCATTCTTCTCACTCTGAGATCGTGCTTAGAGCTATGTTATAAGTTGGACCCTCTAACGTATTTCTTTCACTGCATTATGCCTCGCGTAAGGCAACCCGAGCCCAGAGGGCAAGGCGAGGAGGCTGAGTAAATCTGAGAGGGTTACGTGGGCACGGGCCCAATCATCACCTGGGGTGGTGCTTCATTTGGGGAGTTCTGCGACATCACCAGCCCCAGCAGAGTTTAGCACGGCGGCAGCAGTTCCTATTGCGGCCATGATAAGTTGAACCTTCAGTTCCACGACCGGGAACAGAGAATAGAGATTGCAAAGAGGCGACCCTGTTACTAGTTATGGAGTTGGCTACCAGAGAGTATACCGATGTACCGCGAGACTTGATGAATATCTAAGAGAGGGTTGTGCAAGAGTAATTCTTCAGTTAGGCTTGAGCATGGCCTGTGTATGGGCTTATCGCGTGAGCCAAGAAAGTAGAGATCAGCGGGTTAACGAGGGCGAAGAGGGCCAGAATAGCAAGGTCCTTTGGTAACTTTCGAGGCGAACCACCTCAGCAGCAGATTAGATACGCACATCCACCAGTGCAGAGTGGTCCTCCACAGGGTTGAGCGTTAAAGTGGCGGAGTTGGTGAGCTCGAGCTTAGGTTGCCACTACGTAGGTTCGGCCAGCGGATTGATCTTCCCTCGGTATTCACGGTGTGAGCGTCATCGGGAATGTCGTCTTTTAGTTGGTACTTGTTTTACTGCGTGTCGAGCCGTGTGTCGAAAGGATGTCCTAGTAGGAGGGATGTAAGTAGGAGGACTCAGCCTTCATGATCAGTGACCAGTTCATCATCTTCCCTAGCTATGCGCCCTATGGGGCAGGTTTGATTAGAACGACAGGGGAGTGAAGCAGTAGATACAGGTATATCCTTAACCCTCTAGAGATTAGTACGTGTAAGATGAGTATATCTTAAGTATTATGTTCAGATAACATAAGTGAAAGATTGTGATTAGATATCATAGTTAGTTAACCGAGTAAGATTTGGGGGATAGAGGAAGTGTGAACCTTAGAGTCTTATACGTAGAGACCTTAGAGGTAAGGCAATCTCGAGTAAAAGAGGTATTTTATGTTTGACCCTTATCGGAGTGCATAGTGCACGTGAGATATGTTTGTGTGATAAGTCCCGGAGTTGTGGGAAATGAAAGAGGGTAGTTGAGCTAAGAAGACCGCTAGTTTTTCGTAACGTGATTAGTGAGATTGTTCCGGATCGGGGAGCAAGTGTTTTACGCCAGAGTGGGTCGGGTTGAGGCCATGCCGCGGGTCAACCCGCGACCTGTTTTTTGGTGGGGTCAGTTTGTGGTGGTCTCGCCAGGTGGTAGGGTCACGAGGGTGTTAGGCCCAAGTTTAGTTAAACATCGTACGAGTTCGTAGATGCGTTCGACCAGTAGTCGGGCCGATGAGGTCAGCCCATCTTGTCCTTCGCCAGATCGCATTTTACTCGTGAGTGTTATGCGAGATGTTTTTATCAGGAAGGTTGTAAGGCTGCACGAGGTGCCTACTTTCACCTTATGTCAGACAGTGAAGCCCAGGTTGTGGCTATTTCGTCTTCCGGAAGTTTTACCAGGTAGGGTTGAGGAACTCAGGTGAGTCGCAGTATCGCATTCACCCTCGGGCCTGTGTTTGGATTTCAGGGGTAGCTATAAAGATTGTTGCCTCCTGTTGAGGGAGTGCTTTTATAACTACCATTTCAGTATTCGGATATCGCCTTACGAAGCCTCGTAGGGGCGGAAGTGTAAGTTGTCGGTCGATTAGTTCGATGTTGGCAAAGTTCAGATAGTGGGTTTATACTTGTTTCGGCAGGATGTGGATAGGGTGAGGCCTATCCAGGAGAGGTTATCGACAGCTCAGAATCAACAGAAGTCGCACGGATGATCGGCGACGACGCTTGGAGTTCAGGATGACGGTGGGTTTTCTTGAAGGTACCACCCCGGAAGGGTGTGACGAGATTCGGAAATCAGAGGAAACTTAGCCCGAGTTACTTTGGGCCTTTTCCAGATCATGTGAAGAATAGGCCAGGTTGCCTATATGCTAGCTTTTGCCGTCCGACTTAGGAGGCAGTATGTCCGATCGCCGTATTTGTTAGGTTCGGAAAAGTATCGGAGATCCATCAGTGTTCCAGTTAATGATGACCAAGTTGGAGATAGTAAACCCGAGATTTGGAACTGGTACATGAGAAATGTGGTAGGTTATGAGAAAGAGTTCGAGTGTCTGAGAAAGTGCGAAGAGTAAGAGAAGAAGCGAGCATGTATGGCGAGCATAGATGTGATCATTTCTTTTGTAAGGAGGAGGTGCGATGGAAGTATATTTTAAACCTCGGGTAAGGGTTTTGTGATGTTAGAGTGTTTCCTCGTGGACTTGGATGTAAGTATTTTTGCGCAGGTGTTTCTGTGGCCAGGTATGGCAGGTTTGTTCTCGTAAGTATAGTAGTGAAGACTCTACTGGCGCGCGTTTGTTTTGAGACTTAGAAGGAACATTCGGGACGAATGTTTCTAAGGAGAGGAGAATGTTATACCCCGTATTTCCAGTATATGCGTGGGGCGTGCGTAGAAAAGTTTGGGCTTTAAAGTTAGGCATAGGTTCGATTTTTGTGCACAACACCGGTTAGAGTCGTTTTTGCGAAACGTTTTACAAACTTTGCGAAGGAAAATTCGGCTATGTCATTTTTAATTTTTGCGGATTTTTCCGAGAGGCGAAACATTTTGGACCAACGAGAGGCGGCACTTGTCACCTCAAGTTGGTGGAGTGTGGACGGCAAGCCTTGCACGATTTGGGGGCTTTAGTTGGTAGGATATTTGTGAGGGATTTGTGGAGTAGGTACTAGGGGGCACTTGGGCAAATCTTGGCCTCCACTTGCCCCACTTGGCTAGATCATGGCCATTGGTTTCCTATAAATACCCTCCCTTTGTGAAGCTTTCTTCATCCACTCCTCACCTCAAGTCTTGAAAACCCCTCCCCATTTCGTGAGGGCCTTTGGCGAGTCCTTTCCCCACTTTTGTGAGCCCTTGGCGAGAGCCTCCCCCTCGCTGTAGTGTCTAGGCAGGTACCCCCCCTAGCCTAGTTGGTTTCGTATAAGACCCCCCATTTGTGGTATAGAAATACTCTCCTAGTATTGTTATAATGCCCTAAATACTCTAGCCCAAAACCATTGAAGTATTTCCAAGTACCCTCTATACGAAAAGCCCGGAAAATACTATTATACTTTCCTTTAGCCACTAAACGAAACCCTAAGGAAATCTTCATTGATAGTTGAAGTAATTGAGTAGAAGTTGGTTAGAACTTCTAAGGGTTGTTTGGAGCGGGTTGGAGCGCATGGAGTAGGAGCTAAACCTTGCTCAGGATCGACATATAAACTTGGATAATTTTGGGCTTATCGAGGTAAACACTCTTGACCTTCTATTGTAATTGGAAATTACATGTTGTAGGAATATATAGTTGAAGTATACTATATATAGAACTGAACATAGTTGTGCGGCAATGTCTTTTGACTTAAGCCTGAATTTTAAAGAGAAGCGAATCGTAATTACATAGGGTGTATTACAGACACTTGTAATAAGTGCGTGAAGTAGAACTTTACACATCCGGTTAGACGTATAAACCCCCCCCTGGTTGGCTTGGTAGCCGGCCTCGATAGAGGAGGAGATTTCTGCGTGGCGGGGAGGAGGTCTTTGCCGAATTTTCTGTAGAATATGGAACCGAGTGTTAAGAAGTTAATAGACGTTTGTGGCCTATATAGGTGGAAGTACTACGAGTAGCGTATTCTACTTGAAGAGTGGAAAGGGCTAGCAGAGGTACAGTACTGTGGAGCATATTGCTAATTGTCGATAATCGTCGCGAGGTATGTGAACCTCTTCCTATCCTTTCTAGCATGATGTGTTGTAAACTATGTAGTACGGTAGACGTACATGTGTTAAATGAGTTTGGTTGGTTCAAAACATAGGGTGTTATAATAGATTTATGGGAAGTTAGTTATAACGACTCTAAGTAGGTAACAGAATGGTTTTTATTGTAGAAGTTAAGAGACTTGATCTTGAAAGATAAGAGACTTAACCTAATTGATTTGATATGTAAAATTTTGTTATAAATGTTGAAAAACCTCGTTCGCGAGTAATGAGTACTTGATTTTAAAAGAATAATGTTTTACTGATTTCGGAAATCAGAATGAGTATCGACAAACCACTGCAGCGTTAATAAAGGGAAATGTTTTGATTAAAGAAGTATTATTAAAACCAGTAGAAACCTCCATCTGCATAGAAGCTAAGATGAGACAAAATGATATTACATTTCCTAGATCAGGGATGCTTAATAAGATTGATTATAAACAAGAATAACCTACTCACATATAAGGTATATGTTTCTCAATTGTTTTAAAGGAGAATTATATTATTAAGTGATTAATATTATGAACTACAAAACCTTTCGAAAATGAGAAACTTGAGTAATTGAAATTAGGCAAACTTGAACGTTTGGAAAAGAATGTTGTTAATTGATTTTACAAAGAGTAGTGTTTTGAATTACTTCAAAAGATAGTCACTCTATTTTTATATACTACGGGTATTGTGTGACTTTTGAGAAAGAAGCAGATATTTTAAAGAGTTAACGTATGAAGTACTTTGGGGATAAAAACCCGATCTTGGTAATCATATAGTATAAAGTACTGTTGTGGGCAGAGTTGTATATGGGATGTAACTGTTCGGATTTAAGTTTTCATATATACATGCCGAAAGACAATTTTTCTCAGATTATTAATTCATACTTCATGTTATTTCATGTTATTGTTTTATATTCCGCTGATTACTCTGATGTTGTATCACTAGGGTGCCCGGGGTAAGGCACGATCACGGGCAGGTTGGTCGTGACATTCTGGCTAACACGGAGGTCTTTCGAGAAGGGTTTAGGACGCAGTGAGCACAATCGCATTCCATCCTCGGCCAGACGGACAGCGAGCGCCTTATCCGGACTCTTAGGATATCTGCGAGCCTTTGTTATTGACCGAGTGGTGGGAGGATCATTTGCCTCTAGTTGAGTTTGCGTATAATAATAGCTACCACTCCGGATTCGGATGGCGCCTTATGAGGCCTTGTATGGGAGGAAGTGCGGATCGCCGATAGGCTGGTTCGATGTGGCGAGATGCGATTAGTAGGACCGACACTGGTTCGTGACGATGGATAAGGTGAAGCTTATCCGAGTGACTATTAATGACTCGAGTCGGTAAGTCGTATGAAGATCATCGTCGTCGGCATCTGGTGTTTGAGGTTGATGATTGGGTTTTCCTGAAGGTGTCACCCATGAAGGGTGTGATGAGATTTGGGAGGAAAGGGAAGCTCAGTCCAAGGTACATTGGGCCTTATCAGATTGTCCGATCTGGAGGCAGTGCATCCGGTTTTTCATGTTTCTATGCTGAGGAGATGTATCGGGGATCCATCTAGGGTACACCCGATTGACGATGTCCAGGTGACCGAGGGGTTATCGTATGAGGAGAGTCCCATAGCGATACTCGATCGTCAGGTTAGGCGTCTACGGACGAAGGATGTGGCTTCCGTCAAGGTCTTATGGCGGAACGAGAACAGGGAGGAGATGACGTGAAAAGCAGAGGAGGACATGAGGCAGAGGTATCCTCACTTATTTCCCCACACCTCCAGGTAACTTACTTTTCTACTTGTTGAGTTCAATTACCATATATGCTTAAGTGGTGTATTGTGGCCATGTGTGGCATTTGCAAACTGGTTACGTTATGAGGGACTTTATCGTTATCTGTCTTAAGAAGGAACATTCGGGACGAATGTTTCTAAGGAGGAGAGAATGTTATACCCCGTACTTCTAAAGTAGGTATGCGAGGACGTACGTACGATTATTCAAGCCCTAATTAGGTTAAGAATGAACTTGTGAACTTTCGACGGAAAAGATTCCGAACCTTGTGAAGGAAATTCTACGTTTTTAATATTTTAACCGATTACGGATTTTTCCGAAAGACGAAATATTTGGACCAATAGAAGGGCGACATGTGTCACCCTCGGTTGGCATGAGTTGGACGAAAATGTGGCCAAGTGGGCAAGGTCAATTGGTCAAGTCTTGCAAGATATTTTTAGGTAGTGGGGGTAGGTAAGGTTGGACGGTTTTCTTGAGTTAGTGAAGGCCACATGGCTCATTTTTGTGGGGGACATATGTTCCAATGTTGTGGTGGACATATGTCCCAACATTGTGGTGGACACTTGGTTGGAAGATCTCATCTTTCACATGGATCCTAATCCCCACCCTCCATTTGTTTTAATCTTGACCCTAGGGTGTTCTATAAATACCCCCCCTTGAGTTGAAGACTTCTTCATCCACTCCACATTTTCTAAGTCTCAAAATCCTTCCCCCTTTGAGTAGAACTCTCGTCCAAGCCCCCTCTTGAGAAGAGCTAGCGAAACACCTCTTTCCCCTTCCAGTTGTCTCGTCAAAGCCCCCTTGGTAGAAAATATTCTCCAAGTAGTGTTACTATCCCAAAATACCCTAGCCTTATACCTTGTAGTATTCCAAAGTCACCTCTATACTAAAAGCCCAGAAATACTACCTTATATCCATTAGTCACTAAACGAAACCCTAGGAAATCTTCATTGATTGGTTGAAGTATTTAAGTAGAAGTTGTGTAGAACTTCTAAGGGTTTCTTGGAGCTATCGGAGCGTGCAAATTAGGAGCTAAACCTTGCTCAGGAGCGACATTTAAACTTGGATAATTTTGGGCTTATCGAGGTAAATACTCTTGTCCTTCTATTGTAATTGGAGATTACATATAAGAGTAGTTTAGAAATAAGTATAAGATATATAGAAGGATGGTATAAAAAGAAGAGATTTGAACTGAAATCACATCAGAAGAATAATAAATGAAGGATTGAACTGTACTTACATAGGACTGTAATTACAGTAGACTTGTGTAGTTTAACGGGTAGGGAAGTGCTGCCTGATTTTCCGTAGAATAGAGAACCCTCTGCTTAGATTATTCTACAGAGTAGTCTAGACGTTGATAGACGTATTTGACTATTATAGGTTGATACTCTGCGCGTGACATATTCGACTTGGCAGGTGGATTTCGCCGAGGAGGTATGTGATTCTTCCTATCCTCTTGAGCATGATATTTTAAAATATATATATATTACGGTGAGCGTCGTGTGTTAGCGAACATGGTTTCTTTGGACGTCTGACTTGAGTCTAAATAATAAGAACCTTGAAGTATTTCAAAAGAATTATGAATCATTTTTGAAAGAAGAGTAACACTTGATTTTTAAACAGAAAGCTTAAGAGTTATACTAGCTTTATGGGAAGTTAGGTATAACGACTTAAGAAAGATAAAAGGAACGGTTTTACTTATTTGTTTATGAAAATCTTGTATTGATTTCTGAAGAGTGTAGTAAGATGGTTTGATAAGTAAACATGTTATGATGCTACGCGTGTTAGTGTCTTGTGATGTTGTGGAAGGGGGTTATTCTTGTTGTGCTTACGTTGTTAAACGTTACGCCCGTTGTACTGTTCTTATATCACATACTCCCTTGACTTGTTATACCGAGGGCTTGCCACCCTTGATGCGGGTCTATACGGCCTATGCGGTCTGTGTGACCATGCGGAGCTGCGGGAGTTCCAGGATTGATCATTCCGGGTGTATTATCCCGATGCGAGGAGTGCCTTATGTGGTGTGTGTGACTATGCGGTCTATGTGACTATGCAGACTGCGGGAGTCCAAGAGGATACCGCGGGCTAGCTACCCCCGATGTGAGGAATACCTCATGCGGGTCTGTGTGTGACCTATGCGGACTGCGGGAGTTCCAGGATTAGGCTCGCATAATGATACTATGGGCGATTTGTTACACCCCGTAAATTCTAGAAGTCAAGATAAGTTGACAACATGAGTTGGACGGATTTTGAGTCTACTTTGGAGTGTTGTACCCCCAGTTGTTAAGAATTGATAGGTGTTTAAAAATCCTAGTGTGTAGTCCATTAAATCTAGTTCCCAACGCAACAAACTGCTCGTCGATAGGACATCGGAGTCAAAAGTTATGGAAGTTTCAAGTTTGGTGCGCAGTCAGGAAAAGTAGTGATTTCGGTTGAAGTGCAGTACGGTGGTACTTCGAGTTCGCTGGGATTCTGGCTTGTGGCCGCGGACTGCGAGGCAGCGGCCGGAATGCGAGATATTTTCGGAAGTGGGCGCGCCGTGGCGGGCCGTCATGGCGGGATTTTCTTGATAAAGGCTAAAATCGGGGATATTTTGAAAGGGCCAATGAGAGGGGACAAGTGTCCCTCCCATCCTTTGACAGAATAGGGTCTATTTTAGGGCCAAGTCTTGGAAGACTTGGCCATTTCATTCAAAACCCTCCCAAGAAAACTCCTCCCTTCTCTCCAGTTGAAGAAACCGCCTAAGGAGAAATTGTTGGGCGCGGAGAAGGAAAAGTGCGGGTAAACTTGTGGGAAGCACTGGTGGATGAAGTTGTGGAAGAAGTGGAAGAAAAGAGGCGTTTGTGGGCTTTTCCAAAGGTAAAAGTTTCTTCTCTTGGATTTGAGTTAATACTTGTGATAGTAGTTTAGAAATGAGCAGAAATTCATTATATTTAAGTTTGAACAGATTTGTGAGCCTGAGGCTGTTATATTTAAGTTGGCATAGATTCGGAAATTTGTAGTTGTTGAAGATGTCTACGGCTAGATATCATGTCATACTAAATAACTTGGATTGAGAAGATGATTGGAAAAGATTTAGGATTGGTTATATTGTTGGCCAAGAATGGCATGGAAAGTATTGGTTTGTTTATATTATTGTGGGGCGGAATTTTACGCGTCCTGTAAAGGCGTGTAATCCCCTTTGTGGTTAGCTGAATTGTGTTCCTTAAGTGTGGCGTTGGTTATTGAATTCGGCCTTAAGAAAGGTGGCAAGTTAGTAGAAACAAAGGAAGTTCTGTCCAAATTTCTGTAGAATTTAGGGACTTTACACTTAGTTTATTCTACGTTTGAAGCTAAGGTTGATAGTCTTGTTGTGACCATTATAGGTTGACACTTCTCGTGCTGGCGTATTCGGCAGCTTGTGGATTTTAGCGAAAGGTATGTGAACTATCTCCTCTTCTAGCATGATTCCTTAAGAGAAAGAAAGTACGTCCTACTCCTTAAATGATCTATTCCTTGGTTGTATTTGGATTGCCTAAAGTAGAAATTGTTCTATGTGCTTCCTTTGATTGTACTTTGATGTTTAAATTGCAAGTTGTATAATCCATTGCCTTAGTGAAGTTGGATTCTTAAAAGTGAAAGTATTTTACTTAAAGTACATAGAGTTTTGAAAAGGAAGTGGTTTCCAAATCTTTTGGGCTAGTACCTTAGTCTCAAAATCCTAAAGGTCATTATAATGACTTTAGGGGATTCAAAGGAGTGATTTACTTAATTGTTTTAAAAGAGGAGAAATGACATGATTTAAGAGAAGTAACTTGTTTTAAAGGAGTGAGTTACTTGAGGTTTAAAAGTGGAAGAAACTTATTTTCTATATATTAAGAGACTTGAAGTGTTTTGAAAGTTAAGAACTTGATTTGTAAGTATGTGATACTTGGTTTTATTAGTATAAGTCTCTTGGTTATAAAAGGAATGGATATGTCTAAAACCATAAAGGGTTATAACGGCTTTATGGGAAGTTGGTTATAACGGCTTTATGGAAGGTTTAGAAAGTTGTCTATTTTGAGTATTAGGCATAAGTTAACTAGATTATGAAAATTTGGAGTTACTTGATTTCAAGCTTTGAAATGAGTTTTCTAAAAGTGTAGTAACTTACTTTGAAAAATAGACACGCCTTGATACTACGGGTGTTAGTATCGTGGGGCTTTACATAGAAGGGAGTCTTTTATAAACGAATGTACGTACTAAGTACTTTGGCTTGATTAATTGAGAATTATTCCATGTGATGCCTTGATAAGTACTTTGGCTTGTTAATTGAGAATTATTCTATTTGTGCCTTGATAAGTACTTTGGATTGATTAATTGAGAATTAGTCTAAGTGTGCCTTGATAAGTACTTTGGCTTGATTAATTGAGAATTAGTCTAAGTGTGCCTTGATAAGTACTTTGGCTTGATTAATTGAGAATTATTCCATGTGGTGCCTTGATAAGTACTTTGGCTTGATTAATTGAGAATTATTCCATGTGATGCCTTGATAAGTACTTTGGCTTGTTAATTGAGAATTATTCTATTTGTGCCTTGATAAGTACTTTGGCTTGATTAATTGAGAATTATTCCATGTGATGCCTTGATAAGTACTTTGGCTTGTTAATTGAGAATTATTCTATTTGTGCCTTGATAAGTACTTTGGCTTGATTAATTGAGAATTAGTCTAAGTGTGCCTTGATAAGTACTTTGGATGGATTAATTGAGAATTAGTCTAAGTGTGCCTTGATAAGTACTTTGGCTTGATTAATTGAGAATTATTCCATGTGATGCCTTGATAAGTACTTTGGCTTGTTAAATGAGAATTATTCTATGTGTGCCTTGATAAGTACCTTGGCTTGTTTAGTTGAGAATTGCCTATGTGTGCTGGAAATAGCCGGTTGTGTGCTATTGTTATATCAGTCGTTTCGGGGTCATTCCCCGGGTTTGTGGCATTTGGATATTCCGTGGAATTGCTACCCACGATGCGAGGAATACCTCATGCGGGTCCGTAAGGACTTATGCGGGTGAAATAGTCCCATGCGGGCGGGTCCAGCCTATGCGAGGAATACCTCATGCGAGTCTGTAAGGGCTTATGCGGGTGAAATAGTGCCATGCGAGGAATACCTCACGCGGGTCCACGCGGCCTATGCGGGTGAAATAGTCCCAAGAGTAGGGTGGCTAAAAGATATTGCGGGCGGATGGTCCTGTTTTGATCATGAGCTTCCCATTTTATATTGTAAGGATACTACTGTTTATTCTCATTGTTAGTAAGGCACAATGTGTTGTAATTTGATTATCATATATGTCCCCGGATTTGTTTGTGTTACCCTATGGTCATGCTTTTACGATGTGGGATTCCGGGGCATGAGACCACGTGGTATTTAGGACACAGGTGGGACTTGGTGTTCATGTATCCTTATTGGTGTTATTACATCATGGATCCAGCGGTGAGGAAGGATTCCACGGGCATGATTGATATTATGGGCGTGAGACCCATAGCTATATTTGAGTAGTGACTTTGAGGGCCTGCGTCCCTGACTTGATATGACTGCTTATGTATTGTGTACTGTAGGTTGGCCATCATACATGTCTCCTGCTTTGTTTAGAATGTTATGATTCATTACGGTACTTACTGTTCACATACTTGGTATATTCTTCGTCTCGACCTCGCCCGGGCTGCGTTCATCTGCATGAGTTTAGGTACTGATTTGGTGATCGGCGGTGTAGGGCCTGCTCGGAGTTTTGGATAGATCCTTACATTCGGAGTTTATCATTATGGTATAGTTCCTTGATGCAGGCTTTGTATGCGATTATGGATGCGGCGGGGCCTTGTCCGTCATATTGATAAAACTCTTAGAGGTCTGTATTCATATGTGGGATTGGACTCATGTACAGTGTAGTGTCTTTTATTATGTATATTATATGGCAGCCTTGTCGGCTTTGCCTTGCACGTACGTTAGTTTTAAAAAAAAACGAGGTGTTATTAAATTTCCGCAGTTTACTTAGTTGTTAAGGTAGAAGGTGCGGGTAGGGAACGATCCACGGGCGAGGTTCGGGTGTGACAAAGTGGTATCGAGCGATCGATCGTGAATGTTTACGGCCGTGTCTAGTAGAGTCTTGATTATCGGTGTGTTGCGCGCCACACCCATAAACAGGAGGCTACAGGACATTTAGGAGTTGGTTTCTATTTTTCTCACTCTAAGATCGTGCCATAGAGCGGTGTTGTTAGGGTCGTCTCTCCCTAACGAGTTATGTTGATTGCAGCTACGAGAAAGGCAGCAGTGACCCAGGAAGGACTATGTGAATTGCGTATCCATGTTGATAATGATTATAGTATAGTTGGTATTGTGACATACCTCTATACGGAGTTATGTATGTGGGTCATATATGGGTTGCCTAGAATGGTTTTAGATTTACCAAGAGTGGTAAAGACTAACTAGATACCGGGAAGGTATGGAACAGTTAATAAATTCTCGCCAAAATCTTATGTGTTGTTTTGAGGTAATTGCGAAGGGATGAGCTGTCTGATAGGGTAGTGAACCCTTAAGAAGCCATGTTAAGGAACTTAACGGAATGTCATGTAAATAGATTAAGCTGCGTGGTAGGCTTAAGAGAATTGTACGGATGAGGCCCGTATAGAGTAAGTAATGGTTGTTGTGATCAAGACGACACGATTATGGTATTATGAGACGTTTTTGGTACCCGTTTACGGGGAGATTGATAAGATAGGCTTGGAGCAGGGAAATTGCGAGCCTAAGAATGTTGAAGACCGCTGAGACCTTAGATGTGCAAGGTCTTCTCGGGTAGAAAGATTTATTGTAGATCAAGAATAAGAGTTAAGTGCGACGGCGGGTCGGGGTGAGGACGATTCTGGGTCTCCCATGGCACGAAATGGAGGATCGGTTGGTAGTAGTTCCTGCGTGGCGAAGTCACGGCGCAAGGCCAGTTTAGTTAATTGTTTCTGGGTTCGTGGGCGCGTTCCACCGGAACCAGTCGTGGCCGGAAATGGTCTTATCTTGTCTTAAAGAGTGACTCCGAAGATAATAGGCCAGAATCGGTCTGGAAGTTATGTATGTATGATAGTATGAGTTGGACTTACGGAAGAAATGCGGCCGATGAAGGATAGCAACCGAGTGTAAAGGAGTAGGGCCTGAATCCATAAGAACCTTTCGAGGCGACTACACCCGTGAGTGGTTGGGGTGGTAGCTGAGCGGGTATATGAGGTTTGACCGGTGATGATACAGTCGTCAGACCCTAGTAGACCTAGTAGAGATGATTATGACAGGCCTGGAGGTCATTATGAGTATGGACTAGTTGGCTTTGTGAGTGTCAAGGTTGACATCTTAGTAAAAGTATTGTTATGTGGCCATGGAAGGCATATGTTGTATGAAGGGTGTAGTAAGGATACTATGTCTCTATCTAATTAGATTTGACTCCGAAAGAACATTCGGGGACGAATGTTTCTAAGGGGGGAAGAATGTTACACCCCGTAAATTCTAGAAGTCAAGATAAGTTGACAACATGAGTTGGACGGATTTTGAGTCTACTTTGGAGTGTTGTACCCCCAGTTGTTAAGAATTGATAGGTGTTTAAAAATCCTAGTGTGTAGTCCGTTAAATCTAGTTCCCAACGCAACAAACTGCTCGTCGATAGGACATCGGAGTCAAAAGTTATGGAAGTTTCAAGTTTGGTGCGTGATCGGGAAAGCGATGATTTCGGTTCGAAGTGCAGCGTGGCCGGTGGTGCTTGGGAGTTTCTTTGGGAATTCTGGCGCCTTGTGGCCGGACTGCGAGGCGGCGCGGAATGCAGGATATTTTCGGAAGTGGGCCTTGCGCCTGTGCGGGCAGCGTCGCCAAGCGGGATTTTCTGCGGTAAAGGTGAAATCGAGGATATTTTGAAAAGGGCCAATGAGAGGGGGAAAAGTGTCCCTCCCATCCTTTTGACCAGAATAGGGGCCTATTGTAGGGCCAAGTCTTGGAAGACTTGGCCATTTCATTTCAAAACCCGCCCAAGAACACTCCTCCCCCTTCTCTCCAGATTTGAAGAAACCGCACTAAGGAGAAATTGTTGGGCGGCGGAAAGAAGGAAAAGTGCGGAGTAAACTTGTGGGAAGCAACGGTGGATGAGTTTGTGGAAAAGAAGTGGAAGAAAAGGGCGTTTGTGGGCTTTTCCAAAAGGTAAAAGTTTCCCTTCTCTTGGATTTGAGTTAATACTTGTGATAGTAGTTTAGAAATGAGCCCGAGGCTGTTATATTTAAGTTTGAACAGATTTGTGAGCCTGAGGCTGTTATATTTAAGTTGGCATAGATTCGGAAATTTGTAGTTGTTGAAGATGTCTAGGGCTAGATATCATGTCATACTAAATAACTTGGATAGAGAAGATGATTGGAAAAGATTTAGGATTGGTTATATTGTTGGCCAAGAATGGCATGGAAAGTATTGGTTTGTTTATATTATTGTGGGGCGGAATTTTACGCGTCCTGTAAAGGCGTGTAATCCCCTTTGTGGTTAGCTGAATTGTGTGCCTTAAGTGTGGCGTTGGTTATTGAATTCGGCCTTAAGAAAGGTGGCAAGTTAGTAGAAACAAAGGAAGTTCTGTCCAAATTTCTGTAGAATTTAGGGACTTTACACTTAGTTTATTCTACGTTTGAAGCTAAGGTTGATAGTCTTGTTGTGACCATTATAGGTTGACACTTCTACGTACGGCGTATTCGGCTTAGCTTGTGGATTTTAGCCGAAAAGGTATGTGAACTATCTCCTCTTCTAGCATGATTCCTTAAGAGAAAGAAAGTACGTCCTACTCCTTAAATGATCTATTCCTTGGTTGTATTTGGATTGCCTAAAGTAGAAATTGTTCTATGTACTTCCTTTGATTGTACTTTGATGTTTAAATTGCAAGTTGTATAATCCATTGCCTTAGTGAAGTTGGATTCTTAAAAGTGAAAGTATTTTACTTAAAGTACATAGAGTTTTGAAAAGGAAGTGGTTTCCAAATCTTTTGGGCTAGTACCTTAGTCTCAAAATCCTAAAGGTCATTATAATGACTTTAGGGGATTCAAAGGAGTGATTTACTTAATTGTTTTAAAAGAGGAGAAATGACATGATTTAAGAGAAGTAACTTGTTTTAAAGGAGTGAGTTACTTGAGGTTTAAAAGTGGAAGAAACTTATTTTCTATATATTAAGAGACTTGAAGTGTTTTGAAAGTTAAGAACTTGATTTGTAAGTATGTGATACTTGGTTTTATTAGTATAAGTCTCTTGGTTATAAAAGGAATGGATATGTCTAAAACCATAAAGGGTTATAACGGCTTTATGGGAAGTTGGTTATAACGGCTTTATGGAAGGTTTAGAAAGTTGTCTATTTTGAGTATTAGGCATAAGTTGCCTAGATTGTGAAAATTTGGAGTTACTTGATTTCAAGCTTTGAAATGAGTTTTCTAAAAGTGTAGTAACTTACTTTGAAAAATAGACACGCCTTGATACTACGGGTGTTAGTATCGTGGGGCTTTACATAGAAGGGAGTCTTTTATAAAAGAATGTACGTACTAAGTACTTTGGCTTGATTAATTGAGAATTATTCCATGTGATGCCTTGATAAGTACTTTGGCTTGTTAATTGAGAATTATTCTATTTGTGCCTTGATAAGTACTTTGGCTTGATTAATTGAGAATTAGTCTAAGTGTGCCTTGATAAGTACTTTGGCTTGATTAATTGAGAATTAGTCTAAGTGTGCCTTGATAAGTACTTTGGCTTGATTAATTGAGAATTATTCCATGTGGTGCCTTGATAAGTACTTTGGCTTGATTAATTGAGAATTATTCCATGTGATGCCTTGATAAGTACTTTGGCTTGTTAATTGAGAATTATTATATTTGTGCCTTGATAAGTACTTTGGCTTGATTAATTGAGAATTATTCCATGTGATGCCTTGATAAGTACTTTGGCTTGTTAATTGAGAATTATTCTATTTGTGCCTTGATAAGTACTTTGGATTGATTAATTGAGAATTAGTCTAAGTGTGCCTTGATAAGTACTTTGGCTTGATTAATTGAGAATTAGTCTAAGTGTGCCTTGATAAGTAATTTGGCTTGATTAATTGAGAATTATTCCATGTGATGCCTTGATAAGTACTTTGGCTTGTTAAATGAGAATTATTCTATGTGTGCCTTGATAAGTACCTTGGCTTGTTTAGTTGAGAATTGCCTATGTGTGCTGGAAATAGCCGGTTGTGTGCTATTGTTATATCAGTCGTTTCGGGGTCATTCCCCGGGTTTGTGGCGTTTGGATATTCCGTGGAATTGCTACCCACGATGCGAGGAATACCTCTTGCGGGTCCGTAAGGACTTATGCGGGTGAAATAGTCCCATGCGGGCGGGTCCAGCCTATGCGAGGAATACCTCATGCGAGTCCGTAAGGGCTTATGCGGGTGAAATAGTCCCATGCGAGGAATACCTCACGCGGGTCCACGCGGCCTATGCGGGTGAAATAGTCCCAGGAGTAGGGTGGCTAAAAGATACTGCGGGCGGATGGTCCTGTTTTGATCATGAGCTTCCCATTTTATATTGTAAGGATACTACTGTTTACTCTCATTGTTAGTAAGGCACAATGTGTTGTAATTTGATTATCATATATGTCCCCGGATTTGTTTGTGTTACCCTATGGTCATGCTTTTACGATGTGGGATTCCGGGGCATGAGACCACGTGGTATTTAGGACACAGGTGGGACTTGGTGTTCATGTATCCTTATTGGTGTTATTACATCATGGACTGCCGGCAGTGAGGAAGGATTCCACGGGCATGATTGATATTATGGGCGTGAGACCCATAGCTATATTTGAGTAGTGACTTTGAGGGCCTGCGTCCCTGACTTGATATGACTGCTTATGTATTGTGTACTGTAGGTTGGCCATCATACATGTCTCCTGCTTTGTTTAGACTGTTATGATTCATTACGGTACTTACTGTTCACATACTTGGTACATTCCCGTCACCGACCTCGCCGAGTGCGTTATCTGCGCGAGTTTAGTACTTGATTTGGTGATCGGCCGGTGTAGGGCCCTGCTCAGAGTTTTTGGATAGCTCCCTCTGTTCAGGAGTTTATCATTATGGTATAGTTCCTTGATGCAGGCTTTATGCGATTATGGGTACGGCGGGGCCTTGTCCCGTCATATTCAGTAAAACTCTTAGAGGTCTGTATTCATATGTGGGATTGGACTCATGTACAGTGTAGTGTCTTTTATTATGTATATTATATGGAAGCCTTGTCGGCTTTACCTTGCACGTACGTTAGTTTTAAAAAAAAAATGAGGTGTTATTAAATTTCCGCAGTTTACTTAGTTGTTAAGGTAGAAGGGTGCGGGTAGGGCACGATCCGCGAGCTTGAGGTTGGGGTGTGACACGATTGGCCTTGCCGATCATTAGCGGCTAGAAAAGACCAATTATGTTATATCTATTTTGCTTTTGGTTATCTTTGTGCACTATGTGCGATTACATTGGTTGTTTCGTACATATTTGTAAAATTGCTTTTAAAATGGTATGATTTCATTTAAAGTACTTCTGATTTCACATACTTGGTACTGTTATCTTGACCTCCTTCGGGGGGTTGCGTTCATGCCGCAGGTAAAGGGAAGCAGGTAGCGGATCCTCAGTTTTAGGATCTTTTCTTTGGTGTCAGGAGCTCCATCTTCTCCGGAGGCTCGACTTTTGGGTATGATCTCCCTGTTGTTGTAGATAGTTTTGTACATTCATGTCACGACCCGACCTCGGGCCCGTGACTGGTGCCTTACCCCGGGCACCCTAGTGATACAACAAAAAACCAGCGGAAATAAAAACTTATGAAAGAAAACAGTGAACTAAGAAAACAGGATAACCCAAACGGTTACCTTTTTTACATAAAAGAAAACTTGAACAATTACATCCTTACAAACTCAGCCTGTGATCTTTCTGCACCTCTAAGAATTTTAAAATCATAATGACGGACGGGGCCCGCCATGCCTGAATGAACAAAAGTCTACTACTTGAGGAACCGTACCACGTGACAAGCTTAGGAGATATGGAGCTTTCAGGAACGAACAGCGATCCTAAGAGGCGGATCGACAAGCTATGTACCTCGACTGCGGCATGAACGCGGCCCGAAGAAGTCGATGACAACGGTACCAAGTATGTGAAGCGTAAGTATTGTAAATGAAATCATAATAGTCTATATAAAGCGGAGACATGTATGATAACCAAACTACGATACAACATATAAGCGATCATGTCAAGTCGGGGACTGCGCGTGAAATCATCACTCAAATACAACGTGTCACGACCGAACCGGGGCGTGTTGGTGCCTACACAGGCACCCTTCTACCTTAACAACTAAGTAAACTGCGGAAATTAAATAACACCTCTTTTTTTTTTTATAAAACCAATCGTACGTGCGAGGCAAAGCCGACGGTGCCATATAATATACATAACGAAATACACTACACCGTACACGAGTCCATCCACATGAATACGGACCTCAAGAGTTATCTTGAACTATGGCGGGACAAGGCCGCCCGTACCCAAGACGTACAAAAGCACATCTTGAAAGAACTCATACCAAAAAGATAAACTCGAGCGGAAGGAGCTATCCAAAAACTACGAGCGGTCCTACACTGCCGATCACCAAAGCTGCGTACCTAAACTGCGGCATGACGCGGCCCCGAAAGTCGATCTGAAGAATGTACCAAGTATGTGAAGCGATGAAATCCGTAATGAAATCATAATAGTCTAAAATAAACAGAAGACATGTATGATAGCCAACCTACAGTGCACAACACATAAGCAGTCATAACAAGTCAGGGACGCATGCCCTCAAGTCATTTCTAAAGTATAACCATGGGTCTCACGCCCATAATATCAATCATGCCTGGAATCCTTCCTCATCGGCGATCCGTGATATAATATAACACCAATAGGCATACATGAACACCAAGTCCCACCGGTGGTATATCGTCTTGGGGGTTTACCCCTCACTTATACTCTTACCCTGGAGAAGGAGGTAAAGCAGGTGGTATAGCATCTTGGGGGTTTACCCCTCACTTATACTCTTACCCTATCTCAACCGACCATCAAACAAAACAAGCAGGGGGTATAATGTCTTGGGGGTTTACCCCTCACTTATACTCTTACCCTGGAGAAGGTGGTAAAGCATCTTGGGGGTTTACCCCTCACTTATACTCTTACCCTATCTCGTAGGCCGTCAAACAAAACAGAAGCACTACCATGTCTTCTATAAAAATCCGGGAATTTAACCCAAGTACTACAAATAACGGAAGCATACCCGTGGAATCCCACATCACTGTCGGTACGTCCAAGTAACTTATAACAAGACAGCCGACCCTCCAACCGAGAGTCGCGGCAACTTAATAAAACATAATCCTTGCACTCAAAGGCTATCGCCAGCACACATAGGAAATTCTCAATTAATCAAGCCAAGGTACTTATCAAGGCACACATAGAATAATTCTCATTTAACAAGCCAAAGTACTTACCAAGGCACAAATGGACAAATTCTCAATTTATCAAGCCAAAGTACTAATCAAGGCACACTTAGACAAATTCTCAATTTATCAAGCCAAAGTACTAATCAAGGCATCACATAGAATTATTCTCATTTAACAAGCCAAAGTACTTATCAAGGCACAATTAGAATAATTCTCATTTAACAAGCCAAAGTACTTATCAAGGCACAATTAGACAAATTCTCAATTTATCAAGCCAAAGTACTACGTACGTACATTCTTTTCAAGAGACTCCTTTTTGTGTAATACCCCAAGATACTAACACCCGTAGTATAAAGGTGTGTCTATTTATCTAAGTAAGTTACTATTCTTTTATAAACTAATTTCTAAGGTTGATACCAATTAACTTCAATTTTTACAATCTAGGAAACTTATGCATTAATCAAAATAGACAACTTTCTAAACCTTCCATAAAGCCGTTATAACCAACTTCCCATAAAGCGTTATAACCATTTATGGTTTTAGACAATTTCATTCTTTTTATAACTAAGAGACTTATACTTAAAACCAAGTATCACAAACTTTCAAATCGAGTCTCTTAACTTTCAAAATACTTGAGTCTCTTAATATTTAGAAAACAAGTTTCTTCTACTTTTAAACCTCAAGTAACTCACACCTTTAAAACAAGTTACTTCTCTTAAATCATGTCATTTCTCCTCTCTTAAAACAATTAAGTAAATCACTCCTTTAACTCCCTAAAGTCATTACAACAACCCTTAGGTTTTGGAACTAAGGCACTAGCCAAAGGTTTGGGAACCACTCCTTTTCAAGACTACATGCACTTTAAGTAAAATACTTTCACTTTTTAAGAATCCAAACTTCACTAAGGAAATGGATTATACAACTTACAATTTAAACATCAAAGTACAATCAAGGGAGTACATAGAACGAATTCTATTTTAGGCAATCCAAATACAACCAAGGAATGGATCATTTAAGGAGTAGAACTTACTTTCTTTATCTTAAGGAATCATGCTAGAAGAGGAGATAGTTCACATACCTTTTCGGCTAAATCCACAAGCTAAGCCGAATACGCCGTACGTAGAAGTGTCAACCTATAATGTTCACAACAAGACTATCAACTTCTAGTCTCTAACGTAGAATAATACTAAGTATACGGTCTCTAATTCTACGGAAAATCGGGCAGCACCTCCTTTGTTTCTACTCACTTTGCCACCTTTTTCAAGGTCGAATACAATAACCAACACGCCACCTTTAAGGCTCCAAAAAAACAACCAAACAAAGGGGATTACACGCCTTACAATACGTGTAAAATTCCGCCCCATAATTCATACGAAATAGCCCCATAAGCTAGCCATTCTCGGCCAACATGAATAATAACACTAAGTCCTTTACAATCCTTTTCCAAATCCAAGTTCTAAGGTCTAACATGTTATATAGTTATAAACCACTTCAACAACTACAATTTCCTTCTTTTTTACAACATGCGACGACTTTACTAATAATCGACTTGAATTGAAATCTTAGGGCTAACATGCTAGTTTTCGGATTTAGGGTTCCAATAGCCAAAACACAAATCCAACTACATAATATATAACTCATGCTTGCTAATAACCATAGCTACAATCAATAAGTAAACTTAATTGCTAAAACGACAAAATTTATACCTTTCCAAGCCTTTAAAATTTCCAAGATTCAAAGTCGCGCCTTAGCAATTCTTAACTCCTTTCCTTAGGTTCCAATCCGCTCCAAGCACTCCTTAGAGGCCTATGAAGAACCCATCTTCAAGTTTCAACTTCAAAGTTGAAGAACTCCTTCGGTTTCCGCCTTGCGACTAACGTGAAAATGCGTTTTCCAAATCTTTCTATTGAGATATCCTTACAACACTCTTAGGAACCTTGGTTTAAAGTCTTGTGGACAAAGGAACAAAACTACAAATTTTTTGTGTGCAAAGTGCTTGAACGAGAGCACACTTGAAGAACAAAGTGGTGTGAAATTTTTCTAAGTGTTTAAGACTAGTCTTGCACTAGTGTAGTGAATATATAACACATTGGATGGCTTAGATAATAACACTTGTTAAAATTGGAGGAAGAGATCAAGCCAAGTGTCCTCGGACTTAGTCAACAATATCAAGCTCTATTATTAGCAAGACTTGGTCATCCTAACATTGGCCAAATGACCATAATACCCCTTACTAATTTCGTCCAACACCACATGTGGGAGTTCCACGTGTCGCCCTCTCATTCGTCCACAAAATTCCGTAACCCTCGTGGGCCATAAAGCGTAAAATTCCTCGGGTGGGCCCACGTGACCAAATCCGTAAAAAAATAGATTTCCATAATATTAATAAGTTCCATATTCTTCAAATAATACATTTTGAGAATCAATTCTCAACAACGAACATTTTCCTTTCCGGCGTTCGGAAGATTTTCCGTCGGAAAAACAATTCTTCCTTTCGGACTAATTCCAAGTCTTGATTCCTTACGTACATTATCTTATACATGTCCTGGAAATACGGGGTGTAACATTCTTCCCCCCTTAGAAACATTCGTCCTCGAATGTTCTTAGTCGGTTGCCAAGCTATACAAACTCCGGCATAAACTCTATACTATAACTATCAATCAAAACATGCACAAGACTAACGATGTCACACATGGACACCACAAAACATATGTGAACATAATAATGGACCTTCCGTACGTGGTCCCTTCTCACAAATCTCGAAGGTTCTTGTCTTCCCAAACACGGGATCCTAGAGGTTCCTTTCTTTCCTTACTTGTCATACTTTCGTACTTTCAAACTCATCTAGTACACGTACAAAATCTCAAATTTTGTTTCTCTTCTCCAATCCTTGGAGTCACTACCCAAACTTGGCCATATAGTTACTTACATTCCCGTTAAGGTTCTTCTCGATCCTTACGATCTAGTTCCAGTGGAACACATCCACGAACTTGTACAACGATCAACTAGACTTGGGCTAGCACCGCCGTGACCCTATCACATAGCGGGACCATTTCTAATCGACATCACCGATTCCACACTCTGGTGACCGAAATGAGTCCATAACCCGACTCATCGTCACCCTTAACTTCTCATTCTTAGTCTGAAATAAATCTCTCTCTTATCTCAAGGTACTTCTCACCCTATCCTCCCATTCACTAGAGGTTCGTCACATAAGCCAAAGTATTTCTACTGTACATCCTTCCCTATCGGTCTCACCTTTATACGGGTAATTACTACTTGTGAACTCTACACAACTATAGTCTCGATTCACTTATCATTCCTGTCAACATTCTTAACTTTTCACTTTACTAATCAAAGTATCTCTACCTGCGGGTACTATCACTTTACAACTCTAGCAACAAAGGGAAAACATATACGCTAGTAAAATCTGAATCTATCAACATACGTATGATTCAAAAGAATCGAAACATACCAGTAACCGTGCGATGTCACCTCCGATCCCGCCCGATGGTCGCGTCATCTATGCGGTTCGAAGGACCGCTGAACTATAAACTCCACGACCTCTACCACGGTGGCTAACATCCAACACCGCCTCGGGAACGCACGGTGCGGAGGAAAGGAACCAACCATCGGCCTCATAGGTGAGCCACCTCACGGTGCCCTTCTAAAAGGACATACCCTCGATTATATGGCGGACGGCCACAATAATAACAAACACTGTGCGAGCGGCATTTCCCAAATGACGCTTACTCTGATAAAACGAGGAATAAGTGGCCTCGGCCGAGAAAATCCTGCTCGCTTTGAGCACCTCGACCCTGGAGCTCGGACCGGCTCCTAAATACCTTGTGGGATCAAATCTCACAGTGAGCTGCGGGGTATGTCTGGGTAGGTGGGACGAATATCTCACTCATCGAGGCGGCTCGTCCAAAAACTCAGGATAACCAACCGGTCTAGCCTCTTACGCAGATCTCGCGTTGGCCTCTACCATTTGTACACATGCATCTTGGCGAATAACCTCCTGCGAGAAGCTGTATACCGCTATCTTGGTCAATAACATAATGGCTTCCTTCATGACCTAAAGTCTTCCCCTGGCGAAAGCGCAGGCTCGTGTCTTTGTGGTCTCAAAACTCGCGCAGAAGAACTCGCATCGTGGTACAACATCTGGTATACCCTGTGCACAAGCCCTATCAACTCTCTGAGTCTGACTAGTAGCTCCTGCTACTCCTTTGCCCTTCTGGGCGGCTGTTGCCCTCCTGGGAGGCATAACTGTAACACAAAATTACGTCAGAGAGGAATTATCTTACTAACACAGCTCTAGGGCACGATCTTAGAGTGAGAAGAATAGAACCCAACTCCTAAATGTCATGTAGCCTCCTGTTTATGGGTGTGGCGCGCAACACACCGATAATCAAGACTCTACTAGACACGGTCTGTAGACATTCAGGATCGCGCTCGATACCACTCTGTCACGACTTCGAACCGGGCGTGGCGGTGCCCTACCTGGGCACCGTTCTACCTTAACAACTAAGTAAACTGCGAAAATTAAATAACACCTTTTTTTTTTATATAAAACCAATCGTACGTGCAAGGGCAAAGCCGACCAGGCTGCCATATAATATACATAACGAAATACACTACACCGTACATGAGTCCAATCCCACACATGAATACAGACCTCTAAGAGTTATACTGAACTATGACGGGACAAGGCCCATGCATCCACGCGTACAAAAGCACATCTTGAAAGAACTCATACCAAAAAGATAAACTCGACGAAGGAGCTATCCAAAAACTACGGCGGTCCTACACTGCCGATCACCAAGCTGCGTACCTAAACTGCGGCATGAGCGCACCGAAGAGGTCGATCTGAAGAATGTACCAAGTATGTGAAGCGATGAAATCGTAATGAAATCATAATAGTCTAAACAAAGCAGGAGACATGTATGATAGCCAACCTCGATCTACCAACACATAAGTGATCATAACAAGTCGAGGACGCGTGCCCTCAAGTCATTTCTAAAGTATAACCATGGGTCTCACGCCCATAATATCAATCATGCCCGTGGAATCCTTCCTCACTGCCGGTAGTCCGTGATATAATATAACACCAATAGGCATACATGAACACCAAGTCCCACCGGTGGTATAGCGTCTTGGGAGTTTACCCCTCACTTATACTCTTACCCTGGAGAATGAGGTAAAGCAGGTGGTATAGCATCTTGGGGGTTTACCCCTCACTTATACTCTTACCCTATCTCAACCGACCATCAAACAAAACAAGCAGGGGGTATAATGTCTTGGGGGTTTACCCCTCACTTATACTCTTACCCTGGAGAAGGTGGTAAAGCATCTTGGGGGTTTACCCCTCACTTATACTCTTACCCTATCTCGACCGTCAAACAAAGCGAAGCACTACCATGTCTTCTATAAAAATCCGAATTTAACCCAAGTACTACAAATAGCGGAAGCATACCCGTGGAATCCCACATCACCGCGTCGCCCAAGTAACTTATAACAAGACATGACCCTCCAACCGAGTCGCGGCAACTTAATAAAACATAATCCTTGCACTCAAAGGCTATCGCCAGCACACATAGGAAATTCTCAATTAATCAAGCCAAGGTACTTATCAAGGCACACATAGAATAATTCTCATTTAACAAGCCAAAGTACTTACCAAGGCACAAATGGACAAATTCTCAATTTATCAAGCCAAAGTACTAATCAAGGCACACTTAGACAAATTCTCAATTTATCAAGCCAAAGTACTAATCAAGGCATCACATAGAATTATTCTCATTTAACAAGCCAAAGTACTTATCAAGGCACAATTAGAATAATTCTCATTTAACAAGCCAAAGTACTTATCAAGGCACAATTAGACAAATTCTCAATTTATCAAGCCAAAGTACTACGTACGTACATTCTTTTCAAGAGACTCCTTTTTGTGTAATACCCCAAGATACTAACACCCGTAGTATCAAGGTGTGTCTATTTTTCAAAGTAAGTTACTATACTTTTAGAAACTCATTTCAAAGCTTGAAACCAAGTAACTTCAATTTTTTACAATCTAGGAAACTTATGCACATTAATCAAAATAGACAACTTTCTAAACCTTCCATAAAGCCGTTATAACCAACTTCCCATAAAGCCGTTATAACCATTTATGGTTTTTAGACAATTTCATTCTTTTTATAACTAAGAGACTTATACTTAAAACCAAGTATCACAAACTTTCAAATCGAGTCTCTTAACTTTCAAAATACTTCGAGTCTCTTAATATTTAGAAAACAAGTTTCTTCTACTTTTAAACCTCAAGTAACTCACACCTTTAAAACAAGTTACTTCTCTTAAATCATGTCATTTCTCCTCTCTTAAAACAATTAAGTAAATCACTCCTTTAACTCCCCTAAAGTCATTACAACAACCCTTAGGTTTTGGAACTAAGGCACTAGCCAAAAGGTTTGGGAACCACTTCCTTTTCAAGACTACATGCACTTTAAGTAAAATACTTTCACTTTTTAAGAATCCAAACTTCACTAAGGAAATGGATTATACAACTTACAATTTAAACATCAAAGTACAATCAAGGAGTACATGTAACTAATTCTATTTTAGGCAATCCAAATACAACCAAGGAATGGATCATTTAAGAGTAGAACTTACTTTCTTTATCTTAAGGAATCATGCTAGAAGAGGAGATAGTTCACATACCTTTTCGGCTAAATCCACAAGCTAAGCGAATCGCGTGCGTAGAAGTGTCAACCTATAATGTTCACAACAAGACTATCAACTTCTAGTCTCTAACGAGAATAATACTAAGTATACGGTCTAATTCTACGGAAAATCGGGCAAAGACCTCCTTTGTTTCTACTCACTTTGCCACCTTTTCAAGGTCGAATACAATAACCAACACGCCACCTTTAAGGCTCCAAAAACAACCAAACAAAGGGATTACACGCCTTACAATACGTGTAAAATTCCGCCCCATAATTCATACGAAATAGCCCGTAAGCTAGCCATTCTCGGCCAACATGAATAATAACACTAAGTCCTTTACAATCCTTTTCCAAATCCAAGTTCTAAGGTCTAACATGTTATATAGTTATAAACCACTTCAACAACTACAATTTCCTTCTTTTTTACAACATGCGACGACTTTACTAATAATCGACTTGAATTGAAATCTTAGGGCTAACATGCTAGTTTTCGGATTTAGGGTTCCAATAGCCAAAACACAAATCCAACTACATAATATATAACTCATGCTTGCTAATAACCATAGCTCTGATCAATAAGTAAACTTAATTGCTAAAACGACAAAATTTATACCTTTCCAAGCCTTTAAAATTTCCAAGATTCAAAGTCGCGCCTTAGCAATTCTTAGCTCCTTTCCTTAGGTTCCAATCCGCTCCAAGCACTCCTTAGAGGCCTATGAAGAACCCATCTTCAAGTTTCAACTTCAAAGTTGAAGAACTCCTTGGTTTCGCCTTGCGACTAACGTGAAAATCGTTTTTCGAAATCTTTCTATTGAGATATCCTTACAACACTCTTAGGAACCTTGGTTTAAAGTCTTGTGGACAAAGGAACAAAACTACAAATTTTTGTGTGCAAAGTGCTTGAACGAGAGCACACTTGAAGAACAAAGTGGTGTGAAATTTTTCTAAGTGTTTAAGACTAGTCTTGCACTAGTGTAGTGAATATATAACACATTGGATGGCTTAGATAATAACACTTGTTAAAATTGGAGGGAAGAGATCAAGCCAAGTGTCCCTTGGACTTAGTCAACAATATCAAGCTCTATTATTAGCAAGACTTGGTCATCCTAACATTGGCCAAATGACCATAATACCCTTACTAATTTTCGTCCAACACCACATGTGGGAGTGCCACGTGTCGCCCTCTCATTCGTCCACAAAATTCCGTAACCCTCGTGGGCCCCGCAAAACGTAAAATTCCTCGGGTGGGCCCCACGTGACCAAATCCGTAAAAAAATAGATTTCCATAATATTAATAAGTTCCATATTCTTCAAATAATACATTTTGAGAATCCAATTCTCAACAACGAACATTTTTCCTTTCCGACGTTCGGAAGATTTTCCGTCGGAAAAACAATTCTTCCTTTCGGACTAATTCCAAGTCTTGATTCCTTACGTACATTATCTTATACATGTCCTGGACATACGGGGTGTAACAACCCGGGAATTTAACCCGCACAATGGCCGCATGCCCCGACATCTCACCTCGGTATAAGCATGGCCATGGAACCATCCTAGTGGGCCCATACCCGTGGACCATCCAACGTGTCAGTATGCCCAAAGGAAATAACAAGATGATACTCACTGTGGAAGCATACCCGTGGGCAACCCAACGTGTCAGTATGTCCAAACATATAACAAGATAACACTCCTAATGGAAGCATACCCGTGGGCTACCCAACGTGTCAGTATGTCCAAGAGGATCGTCTGATGGAAGATACCCGGGCTACCCAACGTGTCAGTATGTCCCTCAATCAACCAGATAGCCGGCCCTCCATCGAGAGACTCGGTAGCACACAACCAAACATTTGCACAACAAAGGCTACCACAACAAGCAGAGGCAAGTTACACACAACTCAAGGTACTATTAAAACCCAAGTATTTAACCCCTTTAAGATCAAGGTACTCCTACCTTTTATAAACAAGCCACTTATGTTTTTCCATCACAAGGAGTTCAATATTTGAAAACAAGTTACTTCCCTTTTCCCAAAATCAAGTTACCATTTAAATCTTAATAATGAATCCATTCTTTTATTTTCCAAAAAGTGAACCATGCCTTTCTTTTAAACCAAAACACTTCAAATTCTTAAGTCTCTTTTCTTTTAGAAATCGAGTTCCTTACTTTGGAACTTTTAAGAAAATCAGAACTTGATTTCAATAATTCTTATTAAATGACCATGATCTAGGAAATGTAATACAATTTTGTCTTATCTTAGCTTCATGCAGATGGAGGTTTCTCTTGGTTTTAATATAATTAATTGTCATTACTTTTTCCTTTATTAACGCTGCATTGGCTTGTTCGATTCTTATTTCCATTTCCGAAATTTATGTAACATTACTCTTTTAAAAACCATGTATTCATTTCTCACGAATGAGGTTTTATACTTTTCAACACCAATTAGGTCAGTTATAAGTCAAGTCTCTTATCTTTTGAAAATCACAAACCATTCTTTTACCTACATAAAGTGGTTAAAACAAACTTCCCATAAAGCCGTTATAGCACTTTATGTTTTAAACCAACCAATTACCACTATAAACATTTATGAGACCAATAGGGCTCATTCTTTAACCACCGAGTACCCGTTACTAACGGATAAGACTTTACTACTTTTGTTCCACACAATGAAGCCCTTTACACTTCATATCAAGTCAAGACACAAAAGGGAAATCAAATTCCTTTAACACACGTGCGTCTACCGCACTATATATTTTACAAATAGTCATGTTGAAGAGGATAGGAAGAATCACATACCTCGCGACGATTGTCGACAATAAGAAAAATGCTCCACAGTACTATCTCCCTTAAGAAGAATATGTTACACGTAGTACTTCAATCCTATAAGGGTCATAAAACGTCTATCAAACTCTAGCTTCGAACGTAGAATAAACTAAGTGCAAGGCCCCTACATTCTACGGAAATTTGGACAGAACTTCCTTTGTTTCTATTAACTTGCCACCTTTCTCAAGGCCGAATTCAATAACCAACGCCACATTTAAGGCACACAATTCAGCTAACCACAAAGGGGATTACACGCCTTTACAGGACGCGTAAAATTCCGCCCCACAACAATATAAAACAAAACCAATACTTTCCATGCCATTCTTGGCCAACAATATAACCAATCCTAAATCCTTTCCAATTCAAGTTATTTAGGTATAACATGATATCTAGCCCTAGACATCTTCAACAACTACAATTTCCCCCTTTAAAACATGTGACGACTAAATTGGTAACCAAATTGAAGTTACAATCTTAAGGCTAACATGCCCATTTCGGTTTTCAACAAGACAACAAGATCCAAATCTATTCAAACTTAATATATAACAGCCTCAGGCTCATTTCTAAATTCAAACTTAAATATCACAGCCTCGGGCTCAATTCTAAACTACTATGACAAGTATTAACTCAAATCCAAGAGGAGGGGAAACTTTTACCTTTGGAGAAGCCCACAAAAGCCCCTTTCTTCCACTTCTTTTCCGTCAAACTCGTCCACCAGCGCTCCCCACAAGTTTACCCACACTTTTCCTTCTTGCCGCCGCTCCAACAATTTCCTCTTAGGCTAGGTTTTCTTCAAAAATCTAGAGAGAAGGGAGAGGATTTTCATTGGGAGGGTTTTGAAATGAAATGGCCAAGTCTTCCAAGACTTGGCCCTAAAATAGGACCCTATTCTGGTCAAAAGGATGGGAGGGACACTTGTCACCCTCCCATAGGCTTATAACAAAATATCCCCTGATTTTCGCCTGTTACCGCAGAAAAATCCCGCCTCGGCGCTTCCACTTCCGAAAAGTTCCAGCATTCCGGCGCCGCGGCCCTGCATTCCGGCGCCGCGGCGCTGCAACCTCTGCGAACCCTCAGTACAACCGGCGCCGCGGCCCTGCATTCCGGCGCCGCGGCGCTGTACCCCTGAACCGAAACCACTGCTTTGCCTAACTGCGCACCGAACTTGAAACTTCCATAACTTTTGACTCCGATGTCCTATCGACGAACGGTTTGTTGCGTTGGGAACTAGATTTAACGGACTACACACTAGGTTTTTTTTAAACACCTTACAATTCTTAACAACTGGGGTACAACACTCCAAGGTAGACTCAAATCCGTCCAACACATGTTTGCCAACTTACCTTACAACTTTCAATCTTATAATCCTTGGTATGTTCTTATCTTAACTTCTAGAATTTACGGGGTGTAACATTCTCCCCCCCTTAGAAACATTCGTCCTGAATGTTCCTTCTAAGTCTCCAAAACGCAGGGGCTGGTGTAGTCTTCACTACTACACCCACAAAAATCAATTATGCCTCCCATGGCCATAATATCACACAAAACTCCATGTATATAATGCACTTCCGACAAGGATAACCGTAAAATCTTTTACTCGAGACGGCCTTACATCTAAGGTCTCAACTGTTATAAATTCTAAGGTTCAAAACTTCTCATCCCCAGACTTACCCTTTCCACTAACCAGGCTTCTAAATCACATTTTTACACGAAGCTATCCGAACATAGCACTTAACACATCACCATAACAACAATGCATACTAGTCTCTAGAGGGTTAAGAATATACCTGTAACTATTACTTCATTGTCCCTTCATGCCGTTTCTACTCATGTTCCTTCCTCGACGGCGCACAAAAGGAGGAGATGAATCACCATCGATCCCGAAAGGTGAGTCTCTACATCCGCGCTATCTCGGTTGGACAATTCTCGCAAAATGGCCTGCCGTCGCATGCAAAACAAACCCCATTCCAAAGACGACACTCCCACCATGGAGCCTACCACAACGCCACAACGAGGTAGGGTTGTCCCATCGACTAACGCCCTGCTCCCAAAAACACGAAACACGGGAGCCCGACTGCTCTGAATTTCTGAACGCCCGGCGTGATGGAGCACTCTGTACTGGCTGAGGTAAATAACTAGCTCTTCCGAGGCATGCGCCTCGAAGGTCACGGAGGACTCTCTTGTCCCGGCCTTCTCGCGATCTTGGTTATTCCGTCGACCTCTACGTTCCTCAGTCTACATCGCATAGGCCTGGATGCGGGCAATGTCCATGCTCGGCTGAAGAGCTACTGCTGTGCATCCCTCTGCTAAATAATCATCGAGTCCGGTGACATAACGGTGCACTCTATCCTCCATATTGGCCACCAAAGCGGGGACATACCGGGCCAATGAGTCAAACTCTACATTGTACTCCCGAACTGTGCGCCCTCTTTGTCTTAGCATCAAAAATTTGTCGGCGTGCCCTCTCATCCGCGAGGCAAGAAATGGCCAAGGAAAGCCTCGAGAACTCACCAAGCGGTGGAGGTGCATGTTCCCCGACAGCTCGCGAATCAAACGATCGGCGCAGATCACGCAGCCGATGTGAACCCAAAACCACTGACTCGGTCTCCGAAGCCTTGATCACTCTCATGATCCGCTGCAACTGTCGGATGAACTCCTGCGGATCATCCTCAGGCCTCGACCCGTAGAACTCAGGTGGGCTACAACTCAGAAAATCCCGTAGCCTCAAACTATCTGACCTCGGGTGAACTATGGGTACTACTGGAACTGCTGCATCCAGCCTATCTCCGTGGTGGCCACAATCTCGCTAATCGGGCCATTTCCTTGTAACCCATCTCTCTGCTCGGTACGTGGGCTGGAGGCTCAGTGCCGTGGTCTCGATGAGACCGCCGCTCTACTCGTGACTCCTCTGCGCCTTGCCGCCACGGGCTCTGGTTGCCTTGCGTGGAGGCATCACTGGTATACAAAGAATACGTCAGAGGGAGTCCAAACTTATAACACAGCTCTAAGGCACGATCTCAGAGTGAGAAGAATGGAAACCAATCCTAAATATCCCATAGCCTCCTGATTATAGATGTGGTGCACAACACATCGATAATCAAGACTCTACTAGATACGGTCTGTAGACACTTTCCGAGGATTAAGTGCTCTGATACCACTTTTGTCACGACCCGACCTCGGGCGTGGATCGTGCCTTACCGGGCACCTAGTGATACAACATCGAGAGAAAAACGTGAAATAAAAACTTATGAAAGAAAACAGTGAACTAAGAAAACAGGATAACCCAAACGGTTACCTTTTTTACATTAAAGAAAACTTGAACAGTTACATCCTTACAAACTCAGCCCACAACAGTGCTACAGACCTCTAAGAGTTTTAAAATCATAATGACGGGACAGGGCCCCGCCATGCCCCTGAATGAACAAAAGTTTACTACTTCAGGGAACCGTACCACAGGACAAGCTTCCAGAGATATGGAGCTTTCCGAGAACTGAACAGCGATCCTAAGAGAGTGGATCAGCAAGCTATGTACCTCAACCTGCGGCATGAACGCAGCCGAGAGGTCGATAACAGTACCAAGTATGTGAATCAGAAAATCGTAAATGGAATCATAATAGTCTATATAAAGCAGGAGACATGCATGATAACCAAACTACAGTACACAACATATAGCGATCATGTCAAGTCGAGGACTCACGGTGAAATCATCACTCAAATACAACACGGGAATTTAACCCACAATGGCGCGTGCCCAAGATCTCACCTCGGTATAAGCATGGCCATGGAACCATCCTAGTGGGCCCATACTCGTGGACCATCCAACGTGTCAGTATGCCCAAAGGAAATAACAAGATGATACTCACTGTGGAAGCATACCCGTGGGCTACCCAACGTGTCAGTATGTCCAAACAAATAACAAGATAACACTCCTAATGGAAGCATACCCGTGGGCTACCCAACGTGTCAGTATGTATAAGAGGATCGACATTGGAAGCATACAGTGGGCTACCCAACGTGTCGAGATGTCCTCAATCAACGGATAGCGACCTCCATCGAGAGACTCGGTAGCACACAACCAAACATTTGCACAACAAAGGCTACCACAACAAGTAGAGGCAAGTTACACACAACTCAAGGTACTATTAAAACCCAAGTATTTAACCCCTTTAAGATCAAGGTACTCCTACCTTTTATAAACAAGCCACTTATGTTTTTCCATCACAAGGAGTTCAATATTTGAAAACAAGTTACTTCCCTTTTCCCAAAATCAAGTTACCATTTAAATCTTAATAATGAATCCATTCTTTTATTTTCCAAAAAGTGAACCATGCCTTTCTTTTAAACCAAAACACTTCAAATTCTTAAGTCTCTTTT
The DNA here is from genome assembly GCA_029844215.1 of Przewalskia tangutica. Lineage (NCBI taxonomy): Eukaryota > Viridiplantae > Streptophyta > Magnoliopsida > Solanales > Solanaceae > Przewalskia > Przewalskia tangutica. The sequence continues at coordinate 38,469,164 of CM056725.1, read as the reverse complement.
CTTTTAGAAATCGAGTTCCTTACTTTGGAACTTTTAAGAAAATCAGAACTTGATTTCAATAATTCTTATTAGAGCAGCCATGATCTAGGAAATGTAATACAATTTTGTCTTATCTTAGCTTCTATGCAGATGGAGGTTTCTACTGGTTTTAATATAATTAATTGTCATTACTTTTTCCTTTATTAACGCTGCATTGGCTTGTTCGATTCTTATTTCCATTTCCGAAATTTATGTAACATTACTCTTTTAAAAACCAAGTATTCATTTCTCACGAATGAGGTTTTATACTTTTCAACACCAATTAGGTCAGTTATAAGTCAAGTCTCTTATCTTTTGAAAATCACAAACCATTCTTTTACCTACATAAAGTGGTTATAACAAACTTCCCATAAAGCCGTTATAGCACTTTATGTTTTAAACCAACCAATTACCACTATAAACATTTATGAGACCAATAGGGCTCATTCTTTAACTCAAGTACCGTTACTAACGGATAAGACTTTACTACTTTTTTTCCACACAATGAAGCCCTTTACACTTCATATCAAGTCAAGACACAAAAGGGAAATCAAATTCCTTTAACACACGTGCGTCTACCGCACTATATATTTTACAAATAGTCATGCTGAAGAGGATAGGAAGAATCACATACCTCGCGATGATTGTCGACAATAAGCAAAATGCTCCACAGTACTATCTCCCTTAAGAAGAATATGTTACACGTAGTACTTCAATCCTATAAGGGTCATAAAACGTCTATCAAACTCTAGCTTCGAACGTAGAATAAACTAAGTGCAAGGCCCCTACATTCTACGAAAATTTAGACATAACTTCCTTTGTTTCTATTAACTTGCCACCTTTCTCAAGGCCGAATTCAATAACCAACGCCACATTTAAGGCACACAATTCAGCTAACCACAAAGGGGATTACACGCCTTTACAGGACGCGTAAAATTCCGCCCCACAACAATATAAAACAAAACCAATACTTTTCATGCCATTCTTGGCCAACAATATAACCAATCCTAAATCCTTTCCAATTCAAGTTATTTAGGTATAACATGATATCTAGCCCTAGACATCTTCAACAACTACAATTCCCCCCTTTAAGACATGTGACGACTAAATTGGTAACCAAATTGAAGTTACAATCTTAAGGCTAACATGCCCATTTCGGTTTTCAACAAGACAACAAGATCCAAATCTATTCAAACTTAATATATAACATCCCCAGGCTCATTTCTAAATTCAAACTTAAATATCACAGCCTCGGGCTCAATTCTAAACTACTATGACAAGTATTAACTCAAATCCAAGAGGAGGGGAAACTTTTACCTTTGGAGAAGCCCACAAAAGCCCCTTTCTTCCACTTCTTTTCGGTCAAACTCGTCCACCAGCGCTCCCTACAAGTTTACCCACACTTTTCCTTCTTGCCGCCGCTCCAACAATTTCCTCTTAGGCTAGGTTTTCATCAAAAATCTAGTGAGAAGGGAGAGGATTTTCATTGGGAGGGTTTTGAAATGAAATGGCCAAGTCTTCCAAGACTTGGCCCTAAAATAGGACCCTATTCTGTTCAAAAGGATGGGAGGGACACTTGTCACCCTCCATAGGCTTATAACAAAATATCCCCGATTTTCGTATTCTGTGAGAAAAATCCGCCTCGGCCGCGGCCATGGCTTCCACTCGAAAAAGTTCCGGCATTCGTGCCGCCACTGCGTCCAGGCGCGGCTGCAACTGTTATACCCGTAGTTGCGGGGTATGTATGTGAGGACGCACGTCTGCAGTGCGAGAAATTTTGAAAAGAAAGATGTGAGTTTCGCGGAAAAGTTTTCGGTTATTTGTGAAGAAAAAGGTTCGTTAATGGGAATTGGATTCCCAGTTTGGTATTTGGACTTCATAGATTATATTAGAATTTTGAGATTTTATTTTGGAAATGGTCACGTGGGGCCCACGAGAGAAATTTCCGGTTTTGTGGCCCGCTTTGTTTTGAGATTCCGGTAATTTGGATATTTTGGAAGACGAAATATTCAGGCGAATCGGGGCGACACGTGTCACCCCATGTGGCACCCTTGGCGATTTTACATTTGTGCACTTTGGTTAGAGTCGTTTTTAGACCAAAACTTTTTCGTAGCTTGCGAAGGGAAAATTACGGCTATGTCGTTTTGTATTTTTGCGGATTTTTCCGAGAGACGAAAAAATATGGACCAACGGGAGGGTGACATGTGTCACCCACAATGGAAGCATGTGGGCTTGGCCTGGCGTTGAGGGCAAGTTGTGGTAGATATTTGTGTAGATATTTGTGAGGGTTTTAAGGAGTAGGGTCTAGGGTGCACTTGGCTTGATCTTGGCCTTACACTTGCCTTGCACATGGCTTGATCTTGGCCATTGGTTGGCTTTTGGTTTTGCTATAAATACCCCCCTTGGCTTGAAGACTTCATTCATCCAAAAATGTTCCAAGTCTTGCTATCCTTTCCCTCTCCTCTTGTTTGACTCTCGCCCAAGAGCCCTCCCTAGTAAAGGCCTTTGGCCGAGAGTCCTCTCCCTGTGGTGCTAGCGGTAGGGTACCCACTGCCTAGTTGTTTTCGTATAATACCCCTCCCTTGTGGTATTGAAATACTCCCCTAGTATTGTTATAATGCCCAAAATACCTTAGCCTTGTACCTTGTAGTATTCCAAAGATACCTCTTTACGTAGAGTCCGGAAATACTACCTTTTGTCCTTTAGTCTCAAACCGAAACCCTAAGGAAATCTTCATAGTTGGTTGAAGTATTTGAGTAGAAGTTGGTTAGAACTTCTAAGGGTTGTTTGGAGTGGTTTGGAGCGCACAGAGTGGAGCTAAACCTTGCTCAGGATCGACATTATAACTTGGATAATTTTGGGCTTGTCGAGGTAATTATCTTGTCCCTCTATTGTAATTGGAAATTACATGTTTGTTAGAATATATAGTTGAAGTATACTATATATGGAACTATACTTAGTATTCGGCAATGTCTTTTGACTTAAGCTGAAGAATAAAGAATCGGCTGAATGTATTTACATAGGGTGTATTTCAGTAGACTTGTGTAGAATTGTACACGTCCGGTTAGACGTGTAAACCCCCCCCCCCCCTGGTTGGCTTGGTAGCCGGCCTCGATAGATGAGGAGATTTACGCTGTTGCGGGGAGAGTCTTGTAGAATTTTCTATAGAAAGATAGAAACTTGTGTTTTGGGGTTAATAGACGTTTGTGACCTTTATAGGTGAAAGTACTAAGAGTAGCGTATTCTACTCGAGGAGTGGAAAGGGCTAGCAAGGTTGTAGTGCTTGGAGCATTTTGCTTATTGTCGATAAATCGTCGCGAGGTATGTGAACCTCTTCCTATCTTTTCTAGCATGATTGTTGTGAACTATGTAGTACGGTGAGCGTACATGTGCTAAGTGATTTGGTTGGTTTAAAACATAGGGTGTTATAATAGCTTTATGGGAAGTTAGTTATAACGACCTTATGTAAGTGAAAATGGTTTACTGATGTTAGAAGTTAAGAGACTTGATCTTATAAGATAAGAGACTTAACTTATTTGTTTTAATGTGGATGTTTGTGTGAAACCTCATTCGTGAGTAATGAGTACTTGGTTTTAAAGGGATAATGTTTCTTGATTTCGGAATCGAGAATGTGTATCGGCAGGACCAACTGCAGCGTTAATAAAGGAAAATGTATTGAATAATGATGTGTTGTATTAAAACCGGTAGAAACCTCCATCTGCATAGAAGCTAAGATAAGACAAAATGATATTACATTTTCTAGATCATGGTCTTTGTAATAAGATCGTTATAAACAAGAATAAACTACTCACATATATGACATATGTTACTCAATTGTTCTAAAAGGAATCAAGTGATTAAGTTTGGGAACTATGAAACCATTTGAAAATGAGAAGCTTGAGTAATCAAACTAGGCAAACTGGAACACAGGAAAAGAATGTAGTTACTTGGTTTTTAAAAGGAAGGTGGTTTGTTCATTCTAATACTACTGGTATCTGGTGACTTTTATAATAGAAATGGATCTCTTTTAAAGAACTTAACGTATGTAGTACTTTGGGGTTAAAACCGGACTTTGGAATAACATGACAGTACTTTGTGTTGTTTGAAACTTGTGTTTGCTTGTTTTTGTGTAAGTTGATTATGCTTGTTGTTGTGATACTTGCCTATGCTTGTGATGATAGCCTTTGTTGTGCAAGTGTGGTATTTACGTATTCTGGCGTCTCTCGATAGAGGCGGTCGACTTATTGAGAACTTACTTGGGCGTCTTTGGCGGTGATGGAGAATTCCACGGGTATGTTTCCATTTTGATTCTTGTCTTGTTGTTGATGTCACATGGACATGTCTACCGATGCAGAATTCCGGGGGCATGCGGCCATGCGGTCGGGTTGATTAGCCGATATCTTGTTATTGTGGTTACATGGACATGTCTACACCGTTGCAGAATTCCGGGGGCATGCGGCCCTGCGGTCGGGTTGATTACGATATATTGTTATTATGGTTACATGGACATGTCTACACCGAGGTAGAATTCGGGGCATGTGGCGTGCGGCGGGGTTGATCACCTAGTATATTATTGTTGATGTCACGTGGGCGTGTCTACACCGAGGTAGAATTCGGGGCATGTGGCCATGGGGCATTGGTATTATTGTTGCATCATGGACATGTCTACACGATCACGAAATTCGGGGCATGCGGCCGTGATGCGAACATGATTGATGTTGTGGGCGTGAGACCCATAGTTATATTTGAGTGATGACTTGAGGCGTGAGTCACATTTGGATATATTTGCTTTTATGTTGTGAATCAGTAGTTTGGTTATCATACATGTCTCTGCTTTATATAGACTAGTATGATTTCATTCTGATATTTTCTGATTTCATATACTTGGTACTGTTATCTTGACCTCCTTGGGCTGCGTTCATCTGCGAGTAGAGGTACATCGGCCGTGGATCCCGCTCTTAGGATCACGATTCGGCGTATTAGGAAGCTCCGTTTCTTGGAGGCTTATCTTTTAGTATGTGTTCCCGAGTTGTAGGTTCTTGTACATTCGGGGTATGGCGGGGCCCTGTCCGTCATAGTCGTTGTAAATCTTAGAGTGCTGTAATCTTGTTGTGGCGGGGTTGTAAAGATTAAAGCTATTCGTGTTTTATGTATATCTTGAAGGCAACCGTTTTGGTTGCTTTGTTTATTATTATATCTCTTGTTTCATGACTCATGTTTTATTTTCCATTGGTTTTCTCGATGTTGTATCACTAGGGTGCCGGGGTAAGGCACGATGCGGGGCCGGGCGGGTCGTTACACAACCTCTGCGAACCCTCGATAACCGCGCGGCGACCTGCGTTCGGCGCGGCGCTGAACCCCTGAACCGAAACCACTGCTTTGCCTAACTGCGCACCGAACTTGAAACTTCCATAACTTTTGACTTCGATGTCCTATCGACGAACGGTTTGTTGCGTTGGGAACTAGATTTAACGGACTACACACTAGGTTTTTTTTAAACACCTTACAATTCTTAACAACTGGGGTACAACACTCCAAGGTAGACTCAAATCCGTCCAACACATGTTTGCCAACTTACCTTACAACTTTCAATCTTATAATCTTTGGTATGTTCTTATCTTAACTTCTAGAATTTACGGGGTGTAACAATTCAGGGTATGGCGGGGCCCTGTCCCTCTATAGTTGTTTACTTCCTTAGAGGTCTGTAGTCCTATTGTACAGTTGGGATGTAACTACCAGACTTGGTTTATATATATATGCCGAAAGGCGACTTTTTCTCAAATAAATTGTGTCTCATTTTACACTTGTTTCATGTCTTGTTTTTATATTCCGCTGATTACTCTGATGAATGCCTACTTGGGTGCCCGGGTAAGGCACCAGTCACGGGCCCGGGATCGGGTCGTGACAATTTTGGGCTTATCGATGTAATAATCTTTATCCTTCTATTGTAATTGGAGATTACATGTTGTAGTAGTTTAGAATTAAGTATAAGATATATTGAAGGTTGGTATAAAAGAAGAGAATTGAACTGTACTTACATTGGGCTGTAATTACAGTAGACTTGTGTAGTTTTATGGGTAGGGAAGTGCTGCCCAATTTTCCGTAGAATTAAGAACCTTCTGCTTAGAATATTCTACAGAGTAGTCTAGACGTTGATAGACGTATTTAACTATTATAGGTTGATACTCTGCGCGCGACATATTCGACTTGGCAGGTGGATTTAGCCGAGGAGGTATGTGATTCTTCCTATTCTCTTGAGCATGATACTTTTGAAATATATATAGTACGGTAGACGTACATGTGTTAACTAAACTTGGTTTTACTTTGATGTCTTTTGACTTGAGTTTTAAATGATAAGAATCTTGGAAATATTTCAAAAGAGTTATGAATCATTTTTGAAAGAAAAGTAATATTTGGTTTTAAAAGCTTAAGAGTTATACTAGCTTTATGGGAAGTTAGGTATAACGACTTAAGAAGGATAAAAGGAACGGTTTAATTATTTGTTTATGAAAGTCTTGTATTGATTTCTGGAAAGTGTAGTAAGATGGTTTGATAAGTAAACATGTTATGATGCTACGTGTGTTAGTGTCTTGTGATGTTTGTGTAAGGGGGTTATTCTTGTTGTGCTTACGTTGTTAAATGATAAGCCTGTTGTACTACTATTATATCACATACCCCCCTGACTTGTTATGATGCCGAGGACTTGCCACCCTCGATGCGAGGAATACCTCATGCGGGTCCATGTGACCTATGCGGAGCTGCGGAAGTTCCAGGATTGATCACTCCGGGTGTATTCGCCGGTCGAGAATACCTCATGCGGTCCATAGGACTATGCGGACTTGAGGTCGAGGATGATGCGCGGGTTATGTCACGACCCGTTCGGGGCGTGATAGTGCCTCGGGCACCCAGTAGTCATACATCGAGAAATCAGCGGAAATATAAAACAAGACATAAACGATTTATAAAAATAAGACACGATTTATGTGAGAAAACATCGCCTTTCGGCATATATATATAATCATAGTTCAGTGATTACATCCGACCTTTGTACAACATGACTACAGACCTCTAAGGAAATATACAACTAAGGCGGGACTGGGCCCCGCCATACCCTGACTGTACAAACTATCTACAACTGGGAGATCATACAAAAAGTAGAGCCTCCGGAAGAGATGGAGCTCCCGACACCAACGTGGAGATCCTAAGGATGCGGATCTAGCACTGTTGCCCTTACTGCGGCATGAACGCAGCCCGAAGGAGGTCGACAACAGTACTAAGTATGCGGCGTAAAGTACTTAAATGAAAACATATCATTTTTAAAACCGGTTTACAAATATGTGTGAAACAACGAGGAACCGCGCATAGTGCCACATCACAAACAAGAGCAACAATAGGTAATCGTAATGAGTCTTGTCTAGGCTGCGAATGATCGAAAGCAGGGCCACTCGCCCATCGTCATTCTGCAAGCCTAATCCTGAACTCGAGTCGCATAGGCCACTCACGTGGGCGCGTGAGGTATAACCCGCATCGAGGGTAGCTACTCCTCGGCATCGTCTGGACTCGCTGTCCGCATGGCCACATAGACCGCATGAGGCATAACCCGCATACTAACACGGAACTCTCGTAGCTCGCATAGGCCCCTGGACCCGCGTGAGGTATTCTCGAATCATGGTCCTGGATCGCTGAGTCTACCGCGTCGGAGGCGGCTTAACCCCGGTATCATCTCGAGGTGAGTGATAGTATACTAACATAACAACTTATCTTTAAACAACATAAGCACAACAAGGATACTCACCTATACAAGCGTTACAAGATACTAACACACATAGCATCATATCATGTCTACTTATCAAACCATCTTATTATTCTTTTCACAATATAAGTACATTATAAACACATAGGCAAACTTGTTTCTTTTATCAATCTTAAGTGGTTATACTTAACTTCCCATAAAGCTAGCATAACTCTTAAGCTTCATTTTTAAAAACCGATTAGTTCTCTTTAAAATGATTGATATTCTTTTGAAATGCTTTGAGATCTTTATTATTGGGCTTAAGCGTGAGGCATTCTCGTAAGTGTTATTCGGGCTTAAGCGTGAGGCATTGCCGTAAGTGTTATTCGGGCTTAAGTCAAAGACATTGCCGTAGTTATTATTCAGTTAACACGTATGCGTCACCGTATATATATATATTGTAAAATATCATGCTTTAGGAAGAATCACATACCTTACCGTGAAAACCACCGAGTTGAATATGTCGCAAGAGAGTCGACCTATAATGGTCACAGATATCTATCAAAGACTACTCGAAGGTCATTCTAAGCAGAGGGTTCACAATTACGGAAAGTCGGGCAGCACTTCCTACGGTGAGCTATATAAGTCTCTTGTGAAACGATCACATGTAAGTCTGATTCAATTATTCTTCTTTTAAACCGCCTACTGTGATATGATTCATTTCTATTACTGTGATATACTTCTAAGTATTTATACTTATCCTTATACTACAGTGATATATATTTCTAATTCAAAGAGGTTAGGATTAGTTACCTCGGTAAGCCCAATAATATCCTAGAAAAGTCGCTGAGCAAGGTTTTGCTCTAAGTTGTATGCTCAGAACCTTAGAAGTTCTTCACAACTTCTACTAAGTACTAAGGTATTTGGGCTAGGGTATTTTGGGCATTATAACGATCTGAAGGTAACTTTTCTACCAAGGGAGGGGTAGATTTTTGGCTAGGCTAGGGGCCTCGGCCAAACTACTAGGCTAGAGAGGGGTATTCGGCGAGGGCCTTCACAGGAGGAGGAGGTGTTTTGGACGAGAAGACTACAAAGGGAGAGGAGAGGATTTTCAAGACTTGGAAGATTTGTGGATGAAGAACTCTTCATCTCTAAGGGTATTTATAGGTCAAGCCTTGGCCAACCAATGGCCAAGATGAAGACAAGTGCAAGGCAAGTGTAGGGTGAGGATTAACTAAACACAAATATCCTACCAACCCTTGACTTGTGCACAAGGCACAAAGCGTGCCTTGGCTCTCCAATTTCGTCCATGGGCGATTCAAGTCCATCGATGGGAGGGTGCCAAGTGTTGCCCTCCATTGGTCCAAAATGTTTCGTCTCTCGGAAAAATCCGCAAAAATAAGAAATGGCATATCCGAATTTACTCTACGAGTTGTGGAAGCGTTTCGTCGGAAAGCGATTCTTTTAGTGAGTTGTGCACAAAATAAAGCGTCCAAGGCTTATCTTTAAGGCAAGACTTTCGTCGTATTCCTTACGTACATACTCTGGAAATACGGTATAACATTCTCCTCGCTAGAAACATTCGTCCGAATGTTCCTTCCAAGACGATTATCGAAGAAGCTTAGCGATTGTAAATGCCACACACGGCCACAGAGCAACACATGGCGTAAACGATAACGAAAATTTGCAAGTAGGAAAGTGAATTTACGGAGGTGTGGGAATAGGTGAGGATACTTCCGCCTCGTATCTCCTCGGCTTCCCATGTCATCCTCCTCGAGCTCGTTCGCGCAAGACTTTGTGGAAGCCACGCCCTTCGTCCGCAGACGCCTAACCCGACGATCGACTATCGCTATGGGAATCTCCTCATACGATAACCCCTCGGTCACTGGACATCGTCAATCGGGTGCACCACTAGATGGATCCGATACATCTCTCAAAGATAGATCGTGAAACCGGATGCCGCCTCGGATCGGACGGCAGATTCAACTCGTAGGCAACCTTGCCTACCTGCGGACAATCTGAAGCGGCCCGATGTACGCGGTGAGCTTCTTCTTCCGAATCTCATCACACCGCCATGGGTGACACCTTAGGAAAACCCAATCATGAACCTCGAACTCAAGATGTCGACGACGATGATCTGCATACGACTTCGCCGACTCCGGTGTCGATAGCCGCCTCGGATAAGTTTCACCTTATCCATCACTGCTGTATGCCAAATCTGGTCCCACTAGCCGCCGCCCACATCGAACCAACCTATAGGCGATCTGCACTTCCTCCATACAAGGCCTCATAAGGCGCCATCGAATACTGGAGTGGTAGCTATTATTATAAGCGAACTCAACTAGAGGCAAATGATCCTCCCAGCTACCCCTGAAGTCAATAACACAGGCTCGCAGGATATCCTCAAGAGTCTGGATAGTGCGCTCTGCCTGTCCGTCTGCATGCGTGGATGAAATGCGATGCTCAAGCTCACTGCGTCCCTAAACCCTGGAAGGACCTCCAGTTAGCGTAACCGGGCTCCTGCATGCGATATGATCAAGTAGGGACCCCATGCGATCGACGATCTCTCGGATGTAAATGCGGCATAATCCTCAGCCGAAAAAGTCGTCCTGACGGGAAGAAAGTGGGCTGATTTCGTCAGCCTGTCGACGATAACCCATATAGAATCATGTCTCCTCTGAGTGCGAGGTAATCCTGTGATGAAGTCCATGTTGATTACCTCCACTTCCGGTCGGGATCTCGATAAATCGTAACAAACCACCGTGCCTCGGTGCTCTACCTTCATCTGCGACAACACGGGCGAGCTACGAACTCGCAGCGTCCCTCTTCAAGCCATCCCACCAATAAACAGCTCTACTGTCGTGGTACATCTTGGTCGACCCTGGATGGATAGAGTAACGCGGGATGTGTGCTTCCCCAAGAACCTGCTGCGAAGTCACGAAACATCCGGAACACCTGATGCGCCCTCAAACCTTAGCACCCGTGGTGCTACCTCAAAGGACCGCGCCTCACGAAGAGTCGTATCACGATATCGAATCAAAGCCGGATCCTCGGCTGTTGCCTCTTCACCTCCTCGACGATGGAAGACTCGGCAACCTCACGAACTCTAACCCCATGCTATCGTAATCAATCAAGCGGACACCAAGGCTCGCTAATCGATGCAAATCACGAACCATGTCCTCTCTCTACCGCACATCCGATAGTCTCCCCATCGACCTACGACTAAGAGCATACGCCACAACATTGGCCTTCCCGGGTGGTATAGGATATCAACATCGTAATCCTTAAGCAACTCCAACCACCGTCTCGCCGTAAGTTCGGCTCCTCTGGTGAAGATATAGTGGAGGCTCTTGTGGTACGTATAAATATCCACGTGAACCCCATACAAATAGTGCCTCGGATCTTCAAAGCGTGAATCACGGTGCGACTCCAATCATGGGTGGGGTAGTTCCTCTCGTGTTTCTTCATTGCCGGGATGCATATGTTATAACCCCGCCATGCTGCATCAATACATCCCAACCCGATGCGACGCGTCACAATACGACATAACCATCCGGACCTCCGGAAGAGTAAGAACGGGCGGTCGTCGGTCTCTCTTTCAAGAATCGAAACCCCGCCACAAGCATCATCCATGAAACTTGGCCGCCTTACGAGTCGGCCTAGTCAATGGTGCAGATAGAAGCAAACTTCTCCACGAACCGATAATAACTGCAAGGCCTGAAATCGCGAACCTCTGCCGGAGTAGTAGGTCTCGGCCAAGTCTGGCTAACCGATCTTGGCGTATCAACTCGAATGCCATCGGCCGACAATATGCCCAAGAAACGCCATGAAGTCAACCAAAACTCACATTTGGAAAACTTGGCGCATAATCGCTGGTCTGAGAAGCGTCGGCCACGATCGCCAAATGCTCGCATGCTCCTGCTGGCGAGAATAAACCAAGATATCATCAATGAACACTATCACAAACGTGTCCAAAAATGGTTTGAACACTCGGTTCATCAAATCCATGAATACCGCGAGCATTGGTCAACCCAAAAGACATGACCACGAACTCATAATGCCCGTCTGGGTCCGAATGCGATCTAGGGACATCCACCTCTCGACTCGCACTTTGATGATAGCGATCGCAGATCAATCTTGGAGAAACATCTCGCACCGCCTGTATCGGTCGAACAAATCATCAATCACAGTGGAGGGTATACATTCTTAATGGTCACCTTGTTCACCGTTTGTAATCAACACATGCGCGGCGTCGCCCTTCTTCTTCACGAACAATACGGCGCCCAGTGGAGAAACACCGGGCCTAATGAAGCCCTTCTCTAGCAAATCCCTAAGGTGATCCTTGACTCTCTCAACCTCGGCAGTGCCATTACGTATGGCGGAATGGAAATAGGCCGAGTATCCGCAATATGTCAATACAAAACTCAATCTCCCTCTCGGGAGGATACGGGAGGTCATCCGGGAACACGTGCGGGAACTCGTGACTACGAGGCTGTGAAAATCTGGTACCGCACCTCGAAGATCAAACACTCGAACTAGATGGTAGATATACCCTTCGCACCATCTTCCTAGCCTTGAGGTAGGAAATAAACCTACCTCCGGCGATCTGGTGCTCCTCCCACTCAACAACGGCTCCTCAGAAGCGGAACCGTACTACTCTCTCTGCGGTCTACATTGGCATAGCAAGAAGCTAGCCAATCCATCCCATAATCACGTCGAAGTCAATCATCTCCAACTCTATCAAGTCGGCCAGGTCGGCGGCGTAAATGGTCACAGGACAAGCCCTATATACCCGCCGAGCTACCACCGAATCACCCGGCTGGCGTAGCTACCTCGAAAGGGTCTATGGACTCGTGCTCTATCCCTATCCTACTAGCAACAAGGGGAGATATATGGGTGAGTAGAACCGGATCTATCAAGGCATAAACATCAAACCCAGAACCGATAGGTACTGTGGCGACATCGGTGAGGCCTCACGATCATATCGGTGGACAAAGCATAAATGCGGTTACGAGGACCGCTAGGCTGGGACTCGAGCCACGACCTCGCCGCGCGACCACCCGAGCACCACGCCTCGGGCGAGTAATCGTAGGAGATGATGGCGGCCACGTAACTGAAGGTGAGCCTACCACGGCCGCCCCGGTCTGATCCCGCAAAGTGACCTGCTGGCCCTGGCGTAACAAGATCCATAAGTAGTACCACACTTCCGTAATGGGATCTACGCATCGGCCACACCGGGGTGGTCGTCGACGATACCTCGCTACTCTGGACGTCTCAAGCCCAGGGCCCCAGTGCGCCTCGAAAACTCTGGTCTGAGGGCGGTGCGAGTGCTCTGAATGGGCGTGGTGCGAATCTAGGCCTTGAGGCCGCCACCACGATAACCACCGTAAGACCCTCGTCCCGGCCTTCTTCTGCTGCTCTGTCACTCGCCGACCTCTGCGCTCGCCGCATCCAAGGCGTGAGCTGCATGCGGGTAATGTCCATACGGTACCGGAGAGAAACCCCGCACATGACTCCGCCATATAGTCGTATAGCAAGGTGACATAGCGGTGTACCCTATCCTCCATATCTTCTAAAAATGAAGGGACATATCAAGCCAATGAATCAAACTCGACATTGTACTCCCTGACAGTGCGTCCTCTCTGCCTCAGCAGTAAAAATCTATCAGCCCGCGCCCTCCTCATCTGTGGAGGCAAGAAGTGAGTGAGGAAAGCCTCTGAGAACTCATCCCAAGTAGCTGGGGACGCGTGCTCTCCCCGGGATAACTCCCATGAATCAAACCAATCGACTGCGGTATCACGCAGCCTATGTGAACCAAAGATCACGGACTCGGTCTCCGACGCCCTGATCACTCTCAAAATCCTCTGAAGCTGACGGATGAACTCCTGCGGATCATCCTCCGGCCTCGACCCATAAAACTCCGGCGGGCTACAACTCAAGAAATCTCGTAGCCTCAAACTATCTGCCCTCGGGTGTACCACGGGTGCGATCGAGGGCCGAGCTAGGCTGAACCGCGTCGATCTCTCTCGTATCGGGCCACAACTTTAGCCAAAGCCGGGCCATCTCCTTGTACCCTAACTCCTCCGCCCAGTGTGGGGCGGGAGGTGTGGGTGCGTGGTATCTTTGGGGCGGCGTCATAGAACTCGCCATCTCTGGTATAGACTGGGCCTGAGCCCTCGTGACTCTGGGTGTCCTGCTAGCAGCTCCCTCGGCTGCCTTGCCCTTCTGGGCCCGGGTTGCCTTACGTGGAGGCATAATCGTACAGGAAAGGAATACGTTAGAGGTCCAACCTATAACACACTCTAAGCACGATCTCGAATGAGAAGAATGGAAACCAATCCTAAATATCCTATAGCCTCACGATTATTGGTGTGGTGCACAACACACCGATAATCAAGACTTACTAGATACGGTGCAGAGACACTTTCAGAGATTAATCGCTCTGATACCACTTTTGTCACGACCCGTTCCGGGGCCCGTGACTGGTGCCTTACCGGGGCACCCAAGTAGTCATACATCAGAGAAATCAGCGGAAATATAAAACAAGACATGAAACAGTTTATAAAAATAAGACACAGTTTATGTGAGAAAACATCGCCTTTCGGCATATATATATAATCATAGTTCAAAGCTATTACATCCGAATCATGCAACATGACTCTGCACCTCTGAAATATACAACTATGGCGGACGGGGCCCGCCATACCTCGCATACAAACTATCTACAACAGGAGATCATACAAAAAGTAGAGCCTCGGAAGAGACGGAGCTCCGACACCAACGTGGAGATCCTAAGATGCGGATCTAGCACTTTGCCCTTACTGCGGCATGAACGCAGCCCCGAAGGAGGTCGATAACAACGGTACTAAGTATGCGAAATCAAAAGTACTTAAATGAAAACATATCATTTTAAAACCGGTTTACAAATATGTGTGAAACAACGATGGAACCGCGCATAGTGCCACATCACAAACAAGAGCAACAATAGGTAATCAGAATGAGTCTTGTCTAACTTGCGAATGATCGAAACAGGGCCACTCGCCCCATCATCATTCTGCAAGCCTAATCTGGACTCGAGTCCGCATAGGCCACTCACGTGGGCGCATGAGGTATAACCCGCATCGAGGTAGCTACTCCTCGGCATCGCCCCGACTCATTGTCGCATGGCCACATAGACCGCGTGAGGCATAACCCCGCATACTAACCGGAACTCGTAGCTCGCATAGGCCCCGGACCCGCATGAGGTATTCTCGAATCATGGTCCTGCACCTGAGTCTACCCGCGTCGGAGGCGACTTAACCCGTATCATCTCAAGAGGTGAGTGATAGTATACTAACATAACAACTTATCTTTAAATAACATAAGCACAACAAGGATACTCACCTATACAAACGTTACAAGATACTAACACACATAGCATCATATCATGTCTACTTATCAAACCATCTTATTATTCTTTTCACAATATAAGTGCATTATAAACACATAGGCAAACTTGTTTCTTTTATCAATCTTAAGTGGTTATACTTAACTTCCCATAAAGCTAGCATAACTCTTAAGCTTCGCTTTAAAAACCGATTAGTTCTCTTTAAAATGATTCAAGATTCTTTTGAAATGCTTTGATCTTTATTATTCAGCTTAAGCGTGAGGCATCGTAAGTGTTATTCGAGCTTAAGCCGTGAGGCATTGCCGTAAGTGTTATTCAGCTTAAGTCAAAGACATTGTAGTTATTATTCGATTAACACATGTACGTCTACCGCACTATATATATATTGTAAAATATCATGCTTTAGGAAGAATCACATACCTTCAAATAAAACCACCGCCAAGTTGAATATGTCATGCAGAGTCACTATAATGGTCACAGATATCTATCAAAGACTACTCAAGGTCATTATAAACAGAGTTCACAATTCTGGAAAGTCGGGCAGACTTCCCTACGTGAGCTATATAAGTTCATCGTGAAAACAATCTATGTAAGTACTGATTCAATTATTCTTCTTTAAACCCTTCTGTGATAATATTCATTTCTATTCTGTGATATACTTCTAAGTATTTATACTTATCCTTATACTACAACAGTATATATTTCTAATTCAAAAGAGGGTTAGGATTAGTTACCTCGGTAAGTGTTATACCCCGTAGTTCCAGGGTATGTATGTGAGGACGCATTTGCGAGGAACACGAGTAAATTTTGGAAAGAAAGGAAGATGTGATTTTTTTACTAAAAGAAAAGTCCGGTTTTGTGAAGAAAAAGGTTCGTTAACGGGAATTGGATTCCCAGTTTGGTATTTGGACTTCTTGGATTATATTAGAATTTTGAGGTTTTATTTTCAGAAATGGTCACGTGGACCCACGGGAGAAATTTACTGTTTGTGGGGCCCGCTTTGTTTTGAGATTTCAGTATTTTGGATATTTTCTAAGACGAAATATTTTGGATTTAATTGGGGCGACACGTGTCACCCCATGTGGCACTTGGTCGAAATGGGTGAATGATGGCCAGGCGTCCTCGCCGATTTGGCCTCACACTTGGCACCATTCGTTTGGCCATGTGGTGTGGTGGGACCCACACACACATGGCCCAATCTTGACCCTACACTTATATTGATCTTGGCCCTTGGTTCTTCTATAAATACCTTGGCAGAAGAGTAAAATCATCCTCACTTGAAAGCTTTCCAAAGCAAATGCTTTCCCTCCCTGTGTAGATTTCGTCCCCCTCCTCTTGTGTAGAAAATACTTGGTGTATTGTTGTATAATCCCAAATACCTTGGCCTAGTATCCCTAGTAGTATTCCAAAGTTATTTCAATACTAGAGCCCTAAATACTACTTTATTCCAATAAGTAAACGAAACCACTAGAAAAATCTTCCTAGCTTGGTGGAAGTATTTAGAGAAGTTGTTTAGAAACTTCTAAGGGCTTGGAGCGGGTTGGAGTGTAAGGATTGAGCCAAACGTTGCTCGGGATCGACTTATAACTTGGATAATTTTTGGGCTTATCGAGGTAATGATCTATGTCCCCTATCAGAATTGGATATTACATGTTGTAGTAGTTATACTTGAGTATATTATATTGGAAGGATGATTATAAAGGATTGAAATGTATTTACATTGACCGCATTTACGTGAGACTTGTAAGTATTATTGTGAAGATATTTGAACACGCCAGGTTAGGCGTGTAATCCCCTGGAGTTGTTGCCAGTAGCGGGCCCGTTGGGAGGAGATTTATGTGATAGCGGGGAGGTCTTGCAAATTTACGTAGAATAAGGAATCTTGTGTTTAGAATATTCTACGGAGAGTGCTAGAAGTTGATTTATATATTGTGGTTGTTATAGGTGGATCTTTCACGCAGCATACTTGACTTGGCTTGTGGTTTAAGCTAAAGGTATGTGATTCTTCCTATACTCTTGAGCATGATTGTTGTGAACTATATAGTACGGTAGACGTACGTGTGTGAAACGATTTTTGTTTGTTTTAAAACATAAAGTGTTATAATGGCTTTATGGGAAGTTAGTTATAACGACTTTATGAAGATAAAAGAAAGATTTGGTTTTGACCGTAAAACGACTTGATTTTGAAAGTTAAGAGACTTGATCTTGAAAGATAAGAGACTTGACTTATAACGACTTGTTTTGGAAAGGAGAAGTAACTTGATTTAAGTATAGGTTACTTGTTTTGAAAGAGTAAGTTAATTGGGTTTTAAAAGAGTATACTTGATGTTGTTCTAAAAGAAAAGCACTTAGTTTATAAAGTATAGAGTACTTGATTTTAAAAGCCTTGTAAAGATTTTTGAAGGTGAAGTAATTTGGTTTTAAAAGTAAAACGTGTTTTCTTTATATACTACAGTATTAGTATCACGTGGCTTTTACGTAGAAAGAGGTCTTTTTGAAAGAAGGAAAGTATGTAGTATTTTGGGTTTGAAACCGGATTGTTGATTAAAATGAATGTATGTTAAACTTGCCTATGCTTGTTGTGATAGTCTTTGATGTGCAAGTGTTTTGTTGATGTCGCCAGTGACTCTGGGAGGGCATTTATCGATTGATTATCGACATATTGACGTGGTCCACGAGTATCGTCCACTTTGAGTATCGATAGTTGTTTATCGTGCGTGACTCGGGAGGGCCGCTATCGATTTATTTCCTTTGGACATCTTGGCGTGATGGATGTTCCACGGGCATGCGTCGATGGGATGGTTTCATGGCCATGACTTCCGAGGTAAGACGCGGGGCATGCGGTCATTGTGAGGTTGATTTGTTAGTCCATGGACCGCTAATCCATGAAGCTTGCCGGTGACGGCGATCACGGGCTTGGTTTGCGTGTGGTTCGTGCACACTTTAGATACTTGTTCGGTCATTTTCTCGTGTGCCGTAGCCTCGGTAGATAGCTTAAGATACTTGCCTCGGTCATATCTTGTGAGGCGGTAGGCTATCAGACGTTAGCTTAAGATACTTGCCTCGGCGATTGCGTGGCTAGCTTTTGGGTAGTAGTTGGCTTCCTTGCCGTGATGGGATATGACTAGCTTTTGGGTAGTAGTTGGCTATTCTACTCGCGACGGTTTTGATGACGCAGCGTGATCTAGTGTTGAGTTCACATACGGGTGTTGTTTTACATCGTATGCTATGGCGGTGAGGAATGAGTTCCACGGGCAGGAGTGGTATTATGGGCGTGAGACCCATAATTATGTGTGAGTGATTATTCTGGGGATATGCGTCCCCTTACTTGACATAACTATTTACTTATTGCGAAATGGTTTTATAAAATGATGAAATGTGATTTCATTCTGATTTTCGATTTCACATACTTGGTACCGTTATCTTGACCTCTCCCGAGTGCGTTCATGCCGCGGTAGAGGTACACCATTGGTTGATCCTCGCTCATAGGATCGTGATTCAGTTGGAAGCTCGTTCCTCCGAGGCTTATCTTTTAGTATAGTCCCTGTCATTGTAGGTACTTGTACATTCGTGGTATGGCGGGCCCCTGTCCGTCATAGTTGTTGTATATCTTAGAGTGCTGTAGAAGCATTGTGGCGGGGTTTGTAAAAGGATAAGCTGGGTTTTATGTATATATCTGAAGGCGGTTAGGTTGGCTCGTTTATTTATTTATGTCTCTCATTTCATGTGTAAAGTTTTTTATTTCCGGTTTTCTCGATGTTGTATCACCAGGTGCCCGGTAAGGCACCGGACGGCCCGGTTTGGGCGTCACAAGTGGTATCGAGCAGCTTAATCTCGGAAAGTGTCTGCATCGTGTAGTAAGTCTTGATTATCGGTGTGTTGTGCACCACATCTATAATCGAGGAGTGCGCAGACATTTAGGATTGGTTTCTATTCTTCTCACTCGAGATCGTGCCTTAGAGCGATGTTGTAAGTTGGACTCCTCGACGTGTTCTTTTACGCGATTATGCCTCGCGCAGGCAACCCGCCCGGGCGAAGGCAAGCGTGGTGGAGCCGCTAGTGGGACACGAGGAGTACTGGCGCAGCCCTGGCCATTACACGAGATAGTTCTTGTGACGGCGAGTTTTGCGACGCCGCAATTTCCAGCGAGGTTAGCCGCAGCGGTGGCTGCGAGACCGCGATACTGAGCCTCGGTCCCCGGCTGGAGCAGAGGAGACGGGTTACAAGGAGATGGCGATTCGCGGGATCGTGGCCGACACGAGAGAGGCCGGATGCAGCATTCAGCTTCGGTAGCCCGTAGTTCATCCTGGTCGGATAGTTTGAGGCTACGGGATTTTCGAGTTGTATCCCGCCGAGTTCTACGTCGAGGCACGAGGATGATCCGCAGAGTTCATCCGTCGATTCTGAGAAGGATCGCGCAGTGATCAAGGCTTGAGACCGAGTCCGTGATTTTCGATTCGCGTCCTTTGCGTGATACCGCAATGATCGTGGTTTGATTCATGGGAGCTGTCGGGAGCATCGCCCCGTATTTGGGACGAGTTCTCGGAGGCATTTCTCGGCCATTTCTTGCCGCTTGAATGAGGAGAACGCGGGCTGTGTTTCGATCTTTGAGGCGGGGAGGACGCGCGATCGAGTACAACGTAGAGTTCGACTCGTTGGCTCGATATGTCCCTGCGTTAGTAGCTAATATGGAGGACGAGTGCACCGCTACGTCACAGGCTTGACGACTACTTGGCGTAGTCTTGTTGGGTGTCGCTCCCGGGCATGGACATCGCCGCACGCAGCTTCATGCACTAGGGTGTGAGGCACGAGAGACCGACGGATTGACGATATCGAGAAGAGGCGGGGACGGCAGGTCCTTTGGTAACTTTCAAGGCGGACCGCCAATGAGACTAGTTATACGCGCCGCCAAGACAGAGTGGTCCTCTACGATCTTGGGGCCTCCAGAGTATTGAGGCAGTCGGGGCTCCAGGTTGAGTTTTCAGGAGTTGGCGCCGGCAGAGAAGCCACCCGACCTAAGTGTAACGGTGTGGTAAACCCCATTCGGAAGTGTCGAAGGACTTGTTTTACATGTGACAATGGGGCCATTTTGCGAGAAATTGTCCTACCAGAGGTAGCGCGGATGTTGAGACTCGGCCCGGGATCTGCGGGTTCTTCGCCGATAGATAGGCGGGTGTTCATATCTGCAGCGGGCGTGGGTCGTGGTGGAAGTTCGATTATAGCGGTCCTTGAAATCGCCTATTTGTTTTTGTGATATCGTATATCCTTGACCCTCTAGACTAGTATGCATTTGTATTAAGATAAGTATATTTTTTTAATTATTATGTTCGATAGCATTATGTTGGTGTGATAATTCCATGGGTAGTGTAAGATGGAAGTGGTAGCTTTCATGGCGTGAATTAGTAAGATTGTTCGGATCGGGAACGAGAGAGATTAGGCGCGATGGCGGGTGGGTTGAGGCCAAGTCGCGGGTCAACCCGGCCGGATTGAGGTGGGGTCGATTCGAGGTGGTCGGCCGGGTGGTAGATCACGAGGTGCTAGGCCCAAGTTTAGGTAACCATCGTATGAGTTCGGGGATGTGTTCGATCGAATCGGATCGTGAAGGCCGGAGATAGGCCTTAGAGTAAATTGAAGCTAGTAGGAGCTGTTGTGAGATTAGAAATGATTTGCTCGTTAGCTTGGATTTGTATGTTATACTATGGCCATTGATGGCGTGATTGGTTTCGTAAGTATAGTAGTGAAGACTATCTTGCTGCGTTCGTTTGGAGACTTAGAAGGAACATTCTGGACTAATGTTTCTAATGAGTGGAGAATGTTATACCCGTAGTTCAGGTATGTATGTGAGGGCGTGCACGAGAATCGGCGAAATTTTGGAAAGAAAGGAAGATGTGATTTTTCGGAAAAGTTAGGTTTTGTGAAGAAAAAGGTTCGTTAATGGGAATTGGATTCCCAGATTTGGTATTTGGACTTCTTGGATTATATTAGAATTTTGAGATTTTATTTTCGGAAATGGTCACGTGGGGCCCACGGGAGAAATTTACGGTTTTGTGGGGCCAGCTTTGTTTTTGAGATTTCCGGTATTTTGGATATTTTCGGAAGACGAAATATTCTGGGCGAATCGGGGGGCGACACGTGTCACCCCCATGTGGCACTTGCGAAATGGGTGGGCAAGTGGCTACCCTTGTCCTGGCCGATTGGCCCTCACATTTCGTTTGGCCATGTGGTGTGGTGGGACCCACACACACATGGCCCAATCTTGACCTACACTTATATTGATCTTGGCCCTTGGTTCTTCATAAATACCCTCTTGGCAAGAGTAAAATCATCCTCACCAGAAAGCTTTCCAAGCAAATGTTTTCCCTCCTTTGTGTAGATTTCGTCCCCCTCCCTCTTGTGTAGAAAATACTTGGTGTATTGTTGTATAATCCCAAATACCTTGGCCTAGTATCCTAGTAGTATTCCAAAGTTATTTCAATACTAGGGCAGGAAATACTACTTTATTCCATAGCCAGTAAGCGAAACCACAGAAAATCTTCCTAGCTTGGTGGAAGTATTTAGAAGTTGTTTAGAAACTTCTAAGGGTCGCTTGGAGGCGGGTTGGAGTGTAAGTATTGAGCTAAGCGTTGCTCGGGATCGACTTATAACTTGGATAATTTTTGGGCTTATCGAGGTAATGATCTATGTCCCCTATCAGAATTGGATATTACATGTTGTAGTAGTTATACTTGAGTATATTATATTGGAAGGATGATTATAAAGGATTGAATTGTATTTACATTGGGTGTACTTACATGGAGACTTGTGTAAGTATTATTGTGAAGCATATTTGAACACGTCAGGTTAGGCGTGTAATCCCAGGAGTTGTTGGCACAGTAGCGGGCACGGTTGGGAGGAGATTTATGTGATAGCGGGGAGGTCTTGAAATTTACGTAGAATAAGGAATCTTGTGTTTAGAATATTCTACTGAGAGTGCTAGAAGTTGATTTATATATTGTGGTTGTTATAGGTGGATCTTTCTACGCGGCATACTTGACTTGGCTTGTGGTTTAAGCTAAAGGTATGTGATTCTTCCTATACTCTTGAGCATGATTGTTGTGAACTATATAGTACGGTAGGCGTGCGTGTGTGAAACGATTTTTGTTTGTTTTAAAACATAAAGTGTTATAATGGCTTTATGGGAAGTTAGTTATAACGACTTTATGAAGATAAAAGAAAGATTTGGTTTTGTGATAAAGCGACTTGATTTTGAAAGTTAAGAGACTTGATCTTGAAAGATAAGAGACTTGACTTATAACGACTTGTTTTGGAAAGGAGAAGTAACTTGATTTAAGTATAGGTTACTTGTTTTGAAAAGAGTAAGTTAATTGGGTTTTAAAAGAGTATACTTGATGTTGTTCTAAAAGAAAAGCACTTAGTTTATAAAGTATAGAGTACTTGATTTTAAAAGCCTTGTAAAGATTTTCTGAAGGTGAAGTAATTTGGTTTTAAAAGTAAAACGTGTTTTCTTTATATACTACAGTATTAGTATCATGTGGCTTTTACGTAGAAAGAGGTCTTTTGAAAGAAGGAAAGTATGTAGTATTTTGGGTTTGAAACGGATTGTTGATTAAAATGAATGTATGTTAAACTTGCCTATGCTTGTTGTGATAGTCTTTGATGTGCAAGTGTTTTGTTGATGTCTTTGTGACTCTGGGAGGCGGCTATCGATTGATTGATCGGACATATTGACGTTGGGTGGTCCACGGTATCGTCCACTTTGAGTATTGATCGTTGTTTCACATCATGCGTGACTCTCCAGGAGGCCGGCTATCGATTTATTTCCTTTGGACATGCCGGCGTGATGGATGTTCCACGGGCATGCGTCGATGGGATGGTTTCATGGCCATGACTTCCGAGGTAAGATCGGGGCATGCGGTCATTGTGAGGTTGATTTGTTAGTCCATGGACCGCTAATCCACGAAGCTTGCGCGGTGACGGCGATCACGGGCTTGGTTTATGCGTGTGGTTCGTGCACACTTTAGATACTTGTTACGGTCATTTTCGTGTCAGGTAGCCTCGGTAGATAGCTTAAGATACTTGCCTCGGTCATATCTTGTGAGGCGGTAGGCTATTATCGTTAGCTTAAGATACTTGCCTCGGCGATTGCGTGGCTAGCTTTTGGGTAGTAGTTGGCTTAGTACCTTGCCGTGATGGGATATGACTAGCTTTTGGGTGGTAGTTGGCTATTCTACTTGGCGTCGGTTTTGATGACGCAGGATCTAGTGTTCGAGTTCACATATGGGTGTTGTTTTACATCATATCTTTGGCGGTGAGGAATGAGTTCCACGGGCGGGAGTGGTATTATGGGCGT
The DNA here is from genome assembly GCA_029844215.1 of Przewalskia tangutica. NCBI lineage: Eukaryota > Viridiplantae > Streptophyta > Magnoliopsida > Solanales > Solanaceae > Przewalskia > Przewalskia tangutica. Next base: position 38,445,677 of record CM056725.1, on the reverse strand, counting down.
GAGACCCATAATTATGTGTAGTGATTATTACGGGGATATCGTCCCACTTGACATAACTATTTACTTATTGCGAAATGGTTTTATAAAATGATGAAATGTGATTTCATTCTGATATTTTGATTTCACATACTTGGTACGTTATCTTGACCTCCTTGAAGTGCGTTCATCTGCGCAGTAGAGGTACACGGTTGGTTGATCCTCGCTCATAGGATCGCATTCAGCGTTAGGAAGCTCAGTTCCTCGGGAGGCTTATCTTTTAGTATAGTCCTGTCATTGTAGGTACTTGTACATTGAGGGTATGGCGGGGCCACTGTCCGTCATAGTTGTTGTATATCTTAGAGTGCATGCTTTGTTGTAGGCGGGGTTTGTAAAAAGGATAAGCTGTCGGGTTTTATGTATATATCTGAAGGCAGCGGTTGGGTTGCTGTTTATTTATTTATGTCTCATTTCATGTGTAAAGTTTTATTTCCATTGGTTTTCTCGATGTTGTATCACTAGGGTGCCGGGTAAGGCACGATGACGGCCCGAGTTTGGGCGTCACGATAAGCCCAATAATATCCTAGAAAAGTCGCTGAGCAAGTTTTGCTCACAAGTTGTATGCTCCAAGAACCTTAGAAGTTCTTGTGACTTCTACTAAGTACTAAGGTATTTGGGCTAGGGTATTTTGGGCATTATAACGATACAAGAAGGTAACTTTTCTACCAAGGGAGGGGGTAGATTTTTGGCTAGGCTAGGGGCCTCGGCCAAACTACTAGGCTAGAGAGGGGTATTCGGCCAGGGCCTTGCGAGGAGGGGAGGTGTTTTTGGGCGAGAAGACTACAAAGGAGAGGAGAGGATTTTTCAAGACTTGGAAGATTTGTGGATGAAGAACTCTTCATCTCTGAGGGGTATTTATAGGTCAAGCCTTGGCAACCAATGGCCAAGATGAAGACAAGTGCAAGGCAAGTGTAGGGTGAGGATTAACTAAACACAAATATCCTACCAACCCGGCTTGCCTGAGCACAAAAAGCGTGCCTTGGCTCTCCAATTTCGTCCATGGGCGATTGAGTCCATCGATGGGAGGTGCAAGTGTTGCCCTCGTTGGTCCAAAATGTTTCGTCTCTGGAAAAATCCGCAAAAATAAGAAATGGCATATCGGAATTTACTCTACGAAAGTGGAAAGCGTTTCGTCGGAAAACGATTCTTTTAGTGAGTTGTGCACAAAATAAAACGTCCAAGGCTTATCTTTAAGGCAAGACTTTCGTACGTATTCCCTTACGTACATACTCTGGAAATACGGGGTATAACAGGTTAGCTACCCCCGATGCGAGGAATACCTCATGCGGGCCTATGTGGCCTATACGGACTGCGGGAGTTCCAGGATTAGGCACGCATAATGATACTATGGGCGAATGGCCTTGCTTCGATCATTAGCGGCCTAGAAAAGGCTAGTTATGTTATATCTATTTTGCTCTTGGTTATGCTGTGGCACTATGTGCGGTTACATTGGTTGTTTCGTACAAATTTGTAAAATTGGATTTAAAATGATATGATTTCATTTAAGTACTTTACAGTTTCACATACTTGGTACCTGTTATCTCGACCTCGCCGGAGGATGCGTTCATGCCGCAGTAGAGGTACTCCCATTGTTGATCCCGATCCTAGGATCAGTTCTGCACCTTTTGGGAAAGCCAGATTCCTCCGGAGGCTTGTCTTTGGGTATGATCTCACGCCATTGTAGCTTTATGTACATTCGAGGTATGGAGGGCCTGTCCGCCATAGTTATTTACATTCCTAAGTGCAGTAGTCTGTTGTAAAGTTGGGATGGCTCACTCTTGATGTACATATACATGCGAAGACAATCTTTTCTTGGATAAACTATTTCTCATTTCATAATTGTTTCATGTCTTGCTTTTATATTCATTGGTTACTCGATGTATGTCTACTTAGGTGCGGGTAAGGCACGATCACGGCCGGGTTAGTCGTGACAAAAGTGGTATCGAGCGATTAATCCTCGAGAAAGTGTCTGAGCCGTATCTAGTAGAGTCTTGATTATCGGTGTGTTGTGCACCACACCAATAATCAGGAGGCTATAGGATATTTAGGATTGGTTTCCATTCTTCTCACTCTGAGATCGTGCCTTAGAGTTGTGTTGTAGGTTGGACCCTCTAACGTATTTCTTTTACCGATTATGCCTCGCAAGGCAACCGGGTCCCGAAGGGCAAGGCATCGAGGAGTCGCTAGTAGGACACCGAGGTCACGAGGCCAGGCCCAGACTTTGCAGCGATACCTCGGGCGGCGAGTTCTACGACGCCCGGCCCAGCGAGTTTAGAGCGCAGCGGTGGCCATCGAGACCATAGTACTGCGCCTCCGTTCCACATCCCGGAGCGAGAGAGATGGAATTCTGAGAGATGGCCCGATTACTAGCGAGTTGTGGCGAACGTGAGATAAGCTGGGCCAGTTCTAATGCACCGTGGTTCATCCTAGATCGGATAGCTTGAGACTACGGGATTTTACGAGTTGTAGCGCGAGTTCTACGGTCGAGGCACGAGGATGATCCGCAGGAGTTCATCCGGCGATTCTGACGGATCATGAGTGATCAGGGCTTCGGAGACCGAGTCGGTGGTCTTGGGTTCGCATCGGCTGCGTGATACCGCAGTCGACTGGTTTGATTCGTGGGAGCTGTCCCGGGGAGAGCATGCGCCTCCAGCATTATGGGACGAGTTCTCTGAGGCATTCCTTGACCATTTCTTGCCACGCGGATGAGGAGGCGCGGACCGACGATTTTTGATCTTTGAGACGGAGGCGTGCGATTGGAGTCTGGCGTGGAATTTGACTCCTTGGTTCGATATGTCCCGGCGTTAGTAGCAGACATGGAGGATCGAGTGCACCGCTACGTCACGGGGCTAGATGACTATTTGGCAGAGGCTTGCTCGAGTGTAGCACTTCAGCCGGGCATGGACATTTCCCGCATGCAGGCTTATGCACTGGGATGTGAGGAGCGTAGAGGCCAGCGGGTTGTCAGATATCAGCAGCAGAAGAAGGCCGAGGCGAGGTCTTTTAGTAGCTTCGTGGTGGGCGGTCTCGGTGAGACTAGATTTGCACCACCGCCGGCCCGAGCACTCCTACCGTCGTCGGACATCCAGTATTCGGGCGGGCGGGGCCGGGACTTCGTACTTCTAGGGTAGCGAGAGGTGCTAACGATCGAGGTCCTCTCGGTGTGTCGTCGGTAGATTCCATTCGGGAGTTGTGGTACTACCGGAGTTTGCTACACTGCGGCGGCCAGGGTCACTATCACGGTATCAGGCGAGCGCGCGAGATGGTAGGGTCAGCCTACTGTGGTCTTTCGCGGTTCTTCTTCACCTCTGATTTACTCGCCCGGGCGGTGCTCAGGGACCAGCAAGTCGCGGCAGCGGTCCTAGTTCTAGCGGTCCTCAAAACCGTATTTATGCCTTGTCCAGCCGACAGGACCAGGAGGCATCATCGGATGTCGTCACAGGTACCTTATCAGTTTTTTGTTGTGACGTGTATGCCATGATAGATCTGGGTTCTACTTTGTCCTATATATCTCCCCATATTGCTAGTAGGATAGGGATAGAGCCTGAGTCCATAGACCCTTTTGAGGTAGCTACGCCAGTGGGTGATTCGGTGGTAGCTCGGCGGGTATATAGGGCTTACCCGTGTCTTTATCGATCGTGGACCTAGCCGACTTGATAGAGTTGGATATGACCGATTTTGATGTGATCATGGGTATGGATTGGTTAGCTTCTGCTACGCCAATGTAGACTGCGAGAGAAGTGAGTACGATTCGATTTCTGAGGCCGGTTATTGAGTGGGAGGAACAACGTGTGTAGGGTAGGTTTATTTCTTACCTCAAGGCTAGGAAGATGGTGCGAGAAGGGTATATCTACCATCTCATTCGGGTGTTTGATCACGAGGTGCGGTACCAGATTTTGATCGATTCGATGAGTCATAGAGTTCCCGATGTGTTTCAGGGCGACCTCCGGGTATCCTCCCGAGAGGAGATAGAGTTTTGTATCGATGTCTTTGCGGATACTCGACTATATCCATTCCTCCATACGAATGGCACTGCCGAGTTGAGAGAGTTGAAGGACCGGTGAGAGATTTGATGGAGAAGGGCTTCATCCGGCCTAGTGTTTCTCCACGGGAGCGCGGTATTGTTCGTGAAAAAGAAGGGCGGGGCCAGCTGCGCGTGTGTTGATTCTGACGGTGAACAAGGTGACTATTAAACGAATACCCTTCCGGGATTGATGACTTGTTCGACCGATGCGAGTGCGAGATGTTTCTCGAAGATTGACTGCGATCGGGCTATCATCAGTCTGCGAGTTAGAGGCGGATGTCCACAGATGCGTCGGACGATGCGGGCACTATGAGTTGAGGTTATGTCTTTCCGTTTGACGATGCTCGGCGGTATTTATGGATTTTATGAACCGAGTGTTCAAGCCATTTTGGATCGTTTGTGATAGTATTCATTGATGACATCTTGGTTTATTCCGCTCAGAGCGAGGAGCATGCGGAGCATTTGAGGCTATCTTGAGAGTTCTCCAGACCAGCGATTATGCGCCAAGTTTTCCAAATGTGAGTTTTGGTTGGCTTGGTGGCTTTTCTCGGCACATTGTCGGGGCGATGGTATTGAGTGGATACGGCAAGATCGAGGCGATCGGGAGTTGGCCTGAACCTCTTACTCCGGCAGGTGCAACTTTACAGGCCTTGCGAGTTACTATCGGAGGTTCGTGGAGAAGTTTGCTTTATTTCGGCACCTTTGACTAGTGACTCGAAATCGGCTAAGTTTGGTGGGCGGATGCTTGTGATGAGGGCTTCGATTCTTGAAGGAGAGGTTGACGACCGCCCGTTCTTACTCTTCGGAGGTCGGGCGGCTATGTGGTTTATTGTGATCGTCGGGCATCGGGCTTGGATGTGTGTTGATCACGGCGGGGCAAGGTTATAGCTTATGCATCTCGGCTCCAAGAAGAATGAGAAGAACTACCCGCACATGACTTAGAGTTGGCGGCGGTGATTCACGCCTTGATGATCCGGAGACATTATTTGTATGGAGTTCATGTGGATATTTACGGACCACAAGAGCCTCGGTATATCTTCACAGGGTGAACTTACGGCGAGGCGGTGGTTAGAGTGTAACGACGTTCAGGGCGTTCGGTGCCTTATCGGGCACCTAGTGATACAACATCGAGAAAACCAGCGGAAAATAAAACATGAGTCATGAAACAAGAGATATAATAAGCAGGCCAACCAAAGCGGTTGCCTTGGTATATACATAAAACACGAGCAGTTTAATCCTTTACAACCACACTTGTGATACTACGGACCTCTAAGATTTACAACGACTATGGCGGGACGGGGCCCGCCATACCTGAATGTACAAGAACCTACAACTCGGGAACACATACCAAAAGATAAGCCTCGAAAAGCGGAGCTTCGATATCTTGAATGTGATCCTAAGGCGGGGATCCACGGCCGATGTACCTCACTGCGGCATGAACGGCCGAAGGAGGTCGATCTGACAACAGTACCAAGTATGTGAAAGCGTAAAAATCGTAATGAAATCATACTAGTCTATATAAAGCGGGAGACATGTATGATAACCAAACTCTGATTCACAACATAAAAGCGATCATATCGATCGAGGACTCACGCCTCAGTCATCACTCAAATATAACTATGGGTCTCACGCCCACAACATCAATCATGTTCGCGTCATGCATGCGTGCCGGAATTCTGTGACGGTGTAGACATGTCCATGATGCAACAATAATACCAATGCCCCATGGCCACATGCCGGAATTCTACCTCGGTGTGAACACGTCCATGTGACATCAATAATAATATCTTGGGTGATCAACCACGCGTGGCCACGTGCCCCGAATTCTACCTCGGTGTAGACATGTCCATGTAACCACAATAACAATATATCGGGTGTCGACCGACCGCGTAACGCGTGCCGGAATTCTGCATCGGTGTAGACATGTCCATGTGACATCAACAACAAGGCGGTAATCAAAATGGAAACATACGGTGGAATTCTCCATCGGCGCGGACGCGTCAAGTAAGTTCTCGACAAGTCGACCAGGCCTCTATCGAGAGGCGTGGTAATACGAAATACCACACTTGCACAACAAGGCTATCATCACAAGCATAGGAAAGTTTCACAAAGAATAAGCATAGGCAAGTTTCACAACAACAAGCATAGGCAAGTTTCACATGACTCAAAGTACTTTCATTTTATGCCAAGTCGGGTTTTTAACCCCAAAGTACTATATCGTTAAGTTCTTTTAAAGAGATCCATTACTTATAAAAGTCACCCGATACGTAGTATTAGAATGACCAAACCACATTCCTTTTCAAAATCAAGTAACAACATTCTTTTCCTAAGTTCGGTTGCCTAGTTTGATTACTCAAGCTTCTCATTTTCAAATGGTTTCATAGTTCCCAAACTTAATCACTTGATTCCTTTTAGAACAATTGAGTAACATATGTCATATATGTGAGTAGTTTATTCTTGTTTATAACGATCTTATTACTGACCATGATCTAGAAAATGTAATATCATTTTGTCTCATCTTAGCTTATGCGGATGGAGGTTTCTACGGTTTTAATACAACACATCATTATTCAATTCATTTTCCTTTTATTAACGCAGCTGCGATTAGTGCTGTCGATACGTTACGATTCCGAAATCGGTAAAACATTATCCCTTTAAAACCAAGTACTCATTACTCACGAATGAGGTTTCACACAAACATCCACATTAAAACAAATAAGTTAAGTCTCTTATCTTATAAGATCAAGTCTCTTAACTTCTAACATGATAAACCATTTTCACTTACATAAGGTCGTTATAACTAACTTCCCATAAAGCTATTATAACACCCTATGTTTTAAACCAACCAAATCACTTAGCACGTATGCGTCACCGTACTACATAGTTCACAACAATCATGCTAGAAAAGATAGGAAGAGGTTCACATACCTCGCGACGATTTATCGACAATAAGCAAAATGCTCCAAGTACTACAACCTTGCTAGCCCTTTCCACTCCTCGAGTAGAATACGCTACTCTTAGTACTTTCACCTATAAAGGTCACAAACGTCTATTAACCCCAAAACACAAGTTTCTATCTTTCTATAGAAAATTCAAGACCTCCCAACACAGCGTAAATCTCCTCTCTATCGGTAGGCTACCAAGCCAACCGAGGGTTTACGTCTAACCGGGCGTGTACAATTCTACACAAGTCTCTTTGTCTGATCCTATGTAAATCTGATTCGATTCGGTTCTTTATTCTTCAGGCTTAAGTCAAAAGACATTGCCGAATACTAAGTATAGTTCCATATATAGTATACTTCAACTATATATTCTAACAAACATGTAATTTCCAATTACAATAGAGGGACAAGATAATTACCTCGATAAGCCCAAAATTATCCAAGTTATAATGTCGATCCTGAGCAAGGTTTAGCTCCACTCCGTGCGCTCCAAACCACTCCAAACAACCCTTAGAAGTTCTAACCAACTTCTACTCAAATACTTCAACCAACTATGAAGATTTCCTTAGGGTTTCGGTTTGAGACTAAAAAGGACAAAAGGTAGTATTTCCGGACTCTACGTAAAGAGGTATCTTTGGAATACTACAAGGTACAAGGCTAAGGTATTTGGGCATTATAACAATACTAGGGGAGTATTTCTATACCACAACAAGGGGTATTATACGAAAACAACTAGGCTAGGGGGGGGGTACCCCACGGCTAGCACCACAAGGGGGGGGAACCCTTCTCGGCCAAAGGCCACAAGGAGGCGGGAGGGGGAGAGGCTTAGGACGAGAGCTACTAGAGGGAGGGGAGGGATTTCAAGACTTAGACAAAGTGAGGAGTGAATGAATAAGTCTTCACGAGGAGGGTATTTATAGCAAAACCAAAGGCCAATGGCCAAGATTAAGCCATGTGCAAGGCAAGTGTAAGGCCAAGATCAAGCCAAGTGCACCTAGCCCCTACTCCTTAAAACCCTCACAAATATCTACACAAATATCTACCACAACTTGCCCTCAATTCGGCCAAGTGCGCCCGTGCTCCGTTGTGAGGTGACACATGTCACCTCCCGTTGGTCCAAAATGTTTCGTCTCTCGGAAAAATCCGCAAAAATACAAAGCGACATAGCGAATTTTCCCTTAAGCTACATGAAAGCGTTTCGTCAAAGCGACTCAATGGGTGTTGTGCACAAATGTAAAATCGGCGGGTGCCACATGGGGTGACACGTGTCGCCCCGATCGCCAGAATATTTCGTCTTAGAAAATATCCAAAATACGGAAATCTCAAAAACAAAGCGGGCCCCACAAAATCAGTAAATTTCTCCGTGGGCCCAGCGTGACCATTCAGAAAATAAAATCTCAAAATTCTAATATAATCTATGAAGTCCAATACCAAATCAGGGAATCCAATTCCATTAACGAACCTTTTTCTTCACAAATAACCGGAAACTTTTAAAGTGAAAACTCACGTCTTTCTTTCTTTTCAAAATTTTCAGCGTACTCTCGTGCGTCGTCCTCACATACATACCACTGCAACTACGGGTATAACATTCTCCTCTCCTAGAAACATTCGTCCCGAATGTTCCTTCTCAAGACGGATATCGATGAAGTTCCTCTAACAGTTATCAGCGCCACGGCAGCACGAAATAACACACGTTATCTTCCTCCTTACTCGTTGTACCGCTTCTCGAACACTAGAACTCTCGGACGTACCATACTTGATCATTACTCCGTTCGAAAATCTGCGGAGTCACTACCTCGAACTTGGTCATCTTACTAACCTCAAACTTCCTTAAGGCCATTCCGGCCTTTACGAACGGCTGCAGTCGAACGCGTCCACGAACTCATCGATGATCATACAAACTTGGGCCTAGCATCCTCGTGACCCTACCACGGAGGACCACCCAACTGACCCCACCCCAAACCGGGTTCTGGGTTGACCCGAAATGGTCCTCAACCCGACCCCGACCAATTGAACTCTTGTTCCCGATCCGGAACAATCTTACTAATTCACATCATGAAAGCTACCACTTCCATCTCACACTACCCACGGACTTATCACACAATAAATCCACGTATACCACTACTGCGATAAGGTCAAACATAAAATAAATCTTTAATCTCAAGACGACCTTACCACTAAGGTCTTAGTCGTGACATAGTCTAAGGTTCACACTTACCATGCCCATCGTAACCTCCCAACTAAACATGTTTTCAAACTCACAATTAACACAACGCTTATTCGTACATAGCACACAATAATGAGACCATCATAACAAGCATACCAAAACTCTAGAGGTTAAGGATATACAGAAGCTACCGCTCCACTAATCATAGGCACGCCTGCGGTATGCTATGAAAGCGATGAACGACCATCGATCCGATGGTGAGTCGTAACATCCGTGCTACCCTGGTCGGACAGTTCCTCGCAAAATGGCCTGCTGCCGCAAAAATAACAAGCTCCCTGGCACCACGACACTCCCGAAATGCGGTCTACCACATCGACCACACCGAGGTAGGGTGACGCATCTGAACAACACCGCTTACTTCCTGGAAACGAACCCGGAGCCACGACTGCTCGAAGGCGGAGGACCACTCATGCGGGCGGGGTACAAAACTAGTCTCTTCTTGGCGGTCCGCCTCGAAAGTCGTAAAGACCACGATGTCTGGCCTCTTCTGGCGATCCAGGTCATTCAGTCGACCTCTCCGTACCTCATCCTAGTCGCAGCTGCGTGCGGGCAATGTCCATGCGGTGAAGAGCTGCCGAACAAGCCTCTGTTAAGTAATCATCTAATCCGGTGGCGTGGCACTCGATCCTCCATACTAGCTACCATATTTGGGGCGTCCGGGCGATGAGTCGAACTCCATTGTACTCCCGAACCGTGCGCGCTCTGTCTAAGCATCAAAAATCTGTCGGCGTGCCTCCTCATCTGCGGAGGCAAGAAGTGGGTGAGAAAGCCCGAAAACTCATCCCATCTGCTGGAGTGCATGCTCTCCCGGGAAAGCTCGTGAATCAAACCAATCATTGCGGTATCACGCGGCCGATGCGAACAAAGGTCCGGACTCGGTTTACGAAGCCTTGATCACGCGTGATCTTTGAAGCTGGGATGAACTCCTGCGGATCATCCTCGAGCCTCGACCCATAAAACTACGGCGGGCTACAACTCGAAAGTCAGTAGCCTCAAACTATACGCTCGGGGTGAACGGCGGTGCTCTGGGCCAGGCTAACTGCATCCGGCCTATCCTCATATCGGCCACGACCGGCGGCCATGAGCCGCCATCTCGCGTAACCCATCTCCTGCGCCGGTGTGGGGTGGAGGCTCAGTGCTGCGGTCTCAGCAGCCATTCTTTGGCTCTAACCTCTTTGGAAGTGGCGGCGTCCAAAACCCGCCGTCGAAGCTGACCTCGGTCTTGTGCGGGCTGCGCCCTCGTACTCCTCTGTATCTCACTAGCGGTTCCTCGGTGTCTTGCCGCCCGGGGCTCTGGTTGCCTTGCGCGGAGGCATAGCGGTAAAAACGAGATACGTCGGAGGGTCGACTTACAACATTTCTAAGGCGATCTCGGAATGAGAAGAATGAAACCAATCCTAAATGTCCTATAGCCTCACGATTATAGATGTGGTGCACAACACCGATAATCAAGACTCTACTAGACACGATGCAGTAGACACTTTCAGGATTAGCGCTCGATACCACTTTTGTAACGACGTTCGGGGCGATTCTGGTGCCTTATCCGGGCACCCTAGTAATCTGACATCGAGAAAACGGTGAAAAATAAAACATGAGTCATGAAACAAGAGATATAATAAAGCAGGCCAACCAAGCGGTTGCCTTGGTATATACATAAAACACGAGCAGTTTAATCCTTTACAACCACGCTTCTACAGCATACTACATACCTCTAAGATTTACAACGACTATGACGGGACGGGGCCCGCCATACCACGAATGTACAAGAACCTACAACTCGGGAACACATACCAAAAGATAAGCCTCAGGCAGCGGAGCTTCGATATCTTTGGCTGTGATCCTAAGGCGGGGATCACGGCCGATGTACCTCTACTGCGGCATGAGCGGCCACGAAGGAGTCGATGCAACAGGTACCAAGTATGTGGCGTAAAAATGCGTAATGAAATCATACTAGTCTATATAAAGCGGGAGACATGTATGATAGCAAACTACTGATTCCAACATAAAAGCAATCATATCGATCGAGGACTCACGCCTCAAGTCATCACTCAAATATAACTATGGGTCTCGCGCCCACATCAATCATGTTCGCATCATGGCTGCGTGCCTCGGAGTCTGCATCGGTGTAGACATGTCCGTGATGCAACAATAATACCAATGCCCGTGGCCACGTGCCGGAATTCTACCTCGGTGTGAACCGTCCGTGTGACATCAACAATAATATCTTGGGTGATCAACCTGCGCGCAGCCACGTGCCCCGGAATTCTACCTCGGTGTAGACATGTCCATGTAACCACAATAACAATATATCGGGTAATCGACCCGACCGCGTAACGCATGCCGGAATCTGCATCGGTGTAGACATGTCCATGTGACATCAACAACAAGACGATAATCAAAATGGAAACATACGTGGAATTCTCCATCACCGCCCGGACGCGTCAAGTAAGTTCTCAACAAGTCGTGCGACCTCTATCGAGAGCGGTAACACGAAATACCACACTTGCAATGAGGCTATCATCACAAGCATAGGCAAGTTTCACGCAACAAGCATAGGCAAGTTTCACAACAACAAGCATAGGCAAGTTTCACACAACTCAAAGTACTTTCATTTTATGCCAAGGTCGGGTTTTAACCCCAAAGTACTATATCGTTAAGTTCTTTTAAAGAGATCCATTACTTATAAAAGTCACCCGATACGTAGTATTAGAATGACCAAACCACATTCCTTTTCAAAATCAAGTAACAACATTCTTTTCCTAAGTTCGGTTTGCCTAGTTTGATTACTCAAGCTTCTCATTTTCAAATGGTTTCATAGTTCCCAAACTTAATCACTTGATTCCTTTTTAGAACAATTGAGTAACATATGTCATATATGTGAGTAGTTTATTCTTGTTTATAACGATCTTATTCTGACCGTGATCTAGAAAATGTAATATCATTTTGTCTCATCTTAGCTTATGCGGATGGAGGTTTCTTGGTTTTAATACAACACATCATTATTCAATTCATTTTCCTTTTATTAGCATTGCGGTGGTGCTGCCGATACGTTCGATTCGAAATCGGTAAAACATTATCCCTTTAAAAACCAAGTACTCATTACTCACGAATGAGGTTTCACACAAACATCCACATTAAAACAAATAAGTTAAGTCTCTTATCTTATAAGATCAAGTCTCTTAACTTCTAACATGATAAACCATTTTCACCATAAGGTCGTTATAACTAACTTCCCGTAAAGCTATTATAACACCTATGTTTTAAACCAACCAAATCACTTAGCACGTATGCGTCTACCGTACTACATAGTTCACACAATCATGCTAGAAAAGATAGGAAGAGGTTCACATACCTCGCGACGATTTATCGACATAAGCAAAATGCTCCAGTACTACAACGCACTGTACTTTACACTCGCCGAGTAGAATACGCTACTCTTAGTACTTTCACCTATAAAGGTCTGGCGTCTATTAACCCCAAAACACAAGTTTCTATCTTTCTATAGAAAATTCGGCGGCCTCACACACATGCAGTAAATCTCTCCTCTATCAGTAGGCTGCCAAGCCAACGGGGGTTTACACGTCTAACAGGACGTGTACAATTCTACACAAGTCTCTTGTCTGATCTATGTAATCTGATTGATTCGATTCTTTATTCTTGGGCTTAAGTCAAAAGACATTGCGAATACTAAGTATAGTTCCATATATAGTATACTTCACTATATATTCTAACAAACATGTAATTTCCAATTACAATAGAGGGACAAGATAATTACCTCGATAAGCCCAAAATTATCCAAGTTATAATGTCGATCCTGAGCAAGGTTTAGCTCCACTCCGTGCGCTCCAAACCACTCCAAACAACCCTTAGAAGTTCTAACCAACTTCTACTCAAAAACTTCAACCAACTATGAAGATTTCCTTAGGGTTTCGGTTTGAGACTAAAAAGGACAAAAGGTAGTATTTCCGGACTCTACGTAAAGAGGTATCTTTGGAATACTACAAGGTACAAGGCTAAGGTATTTGGGCATTATAACAATACTAGGGGAGTATTTCTATACCACAACAAGGGGTATTATACGAAAACAACTAGGCTAGGGGGGGGTACCCCACGGCTAGCACCATGAGGGAGACCTTCTCGGCCAGGCCACAAGGAGGAGGAGGAGGAGGCTTAGGGCGAGAGCTACTCGAGGGAGGGGAGGGATTTCAAGACTTAGACAAAGTGAGGTGAATGAATAAGTCTTCCTGAGGAGGGTATTTATAGCAAAACCAAAGGCCAACCAATGGCCAAGATTAAGCCATGTGCAAGGCAAGTGTAAGGCCAAGATCAAGCCAAGTGCACCCTAGCCCTACTCCTTAAAACCCTCAAATATCTACACAAATATCTACCACGACTTGCCGCCAATTCGGCCAAGTCTTGCGTCTTTCGTTGTGAGGGTGACACGTGTCACCCTCCGTTGGTCCAAAATGTTTCGTCTCTCGGAAAAATCCGCAAAAATACAAAAGCGGCATAGCGGAATTTTCCTTCAAGCTACGTAAGCGTTTAGTCGGAAACGACTCCAATGGGTGTTGTGCACAAATGTAAAATCGGCCAAGGGTGCCACATGGGGTGACACGTGTCGCCCCGATTCAGAATATTTCGTCTTCGAAAATATCCAAAATCTGAAATCTCAAAAACAAAGCGGGCCCCACAAAGCAGTAAATTTCTCGTGGGCCCACGTGACCATTTCAGAAAATAAAATCTCAAAATTCTAATATAATCTATGAAGTCCAAATACCAAATCTGGGAATCCAATTCCCATTAACGAACCTTTTTCTTCACAAATAGCAGGAAACTTTTAGTGAAAACTCACATCTTTCTTTCTTTTCAAAATTTTCAGCCGTACTCTCGTACGTACGTCCTCACATACATACCCTGCAACTACGGGGTATAACATAGAGCTACTCAAGGATTATGATGTCGATATCCTATACCACCCAGGGAAGGCCAATGTAGTGGCAGATGCCCTTAGTCGTAGGTCGATGGGTAGTCATCGAGTGTAGAGAGGAGGGGCATGGTCCGCGAGTTACATCAGCTAGCGAGCCTTGGAGTCCGACTGATTGGTTCTGATAGCAGTGGGGTTCGGGTTCGAGAGGTTGCCGAGTCTTCCATTGCCGAGGAGGTGAAGAGGCAACAGTTTGAGGATCCGATTTTGACACGGTATCGTGATACGGCTCTTCGTGAGGGGAATGGTCCTTTTTGTAACGACCCGTTCCGGGGCCCGTTACTGGTGCCTTATCCCGGGCACCCTAGTGATACAATCATCAGAGAAAACCAGCGGAAAATAAAACTTTAAACAAGAAACAAGATATATGAACATAAGCGAGCCAACCCAACGGTTACGCTTCGATAACATAAATAAATACAACTCTTTCCAAAGCGAGCAGTTTAATCCTTTTACAACCACACTGGCCGTACTCTGAGACCTCTAAGATTTACAACAACTATGACGGGACGGGGCCCGCCATACCCCAGAATGTACAAGAACCTACAACTCGAGAACACATACCAAAAGATAAGCCTCGGAGAAAGCGGAGCTTCCCAATGGCGAGATCCTAGGCGAGGATCCACGACCGATGTACCTCTACCTGCGGCATGAACGCAGCCACCCGACGGAGGTCAGTACAACAGGTACCAAGTATGTGAAACTGTAAAAATCATGTAATGAAATCATACTAGTCTATATAAAGCAGGAGACATGTATGATAACCAAACTACGATTCACAACATAAAAGCGATCATGTCGATCGGGGACTCACGCCTCAAGTCATCACTCAAATATAACTATGGGTCTCACGCCCCAACATCAATCATGTTCGCATCATGGCGCATGCCCGGGTCTGCATCGGTGTAGACATGTCCATGATGCAACAATAATACCAATGCCCGGCCCGTGCCGGAATTCTACCTCGGTGTAGACACGTCCATGTGACATCAACAATAATATCTTGGGTGATCAACCACGCGCGTAGCCACGTGCCCCGAATTCTACCTCGGTGTAGACATGTCCATGTAACCACAATAACAATATATCGGGTAATCAACCCGGCGCGTAGCGCATGCCGGAATCTGCGTCGGTGTAGACATGTCCATGTGACATCAACAACAAGCGATAATCAAAATGGAAACATACGGTGGAATTCTCCATTCGCCCGACGTCCAGTAAGTTCTCAACAAGTCGAGACCTCTATCGAGAGAGCGGTAACCGAAATACCACACTTGCACAACAAGGCTATCATCACAAGCATAGGAAAGTTTCACAACAACAAGCATAGGCAAGTTTCACCTGACTCAAAGTACTTTCATTTTATGCCAAAGTCAGGGTTTTAACCCCAGTACTACATCGTTAAGTTCTTTTAAAGAGATCCATTACTTTTATAAAAGTCACCCGATACCGTAGTATTAGAATGACCAACCCGTTCCTTTTCAAAATCAAGTAACAACATTCTTTTCCTAAGTTCGGTTGCCTAGTTTCATTACTCAAGCTTCTCATTTTCAAATGATTTCATAGTTCCCAAACTTAATCACTTGATTCCTTTTTAGAACAATTGAGTAACATATGTCATATATGTGAGTAGTTTATTCTTGTTTATAACGATCTTATTACAATGACCATGATCTAGAAAATGTAATATCATTTTGTCTCATCTTAGCACATGCGGATGGAGGTTTCTTGGTTTTAATACAACACATCATTATTCAATACATTTTCCTTTATTACTTATTGCGATTGGTGCGCCGATACACATTCGATTTCGAAATCAATAAAACATTATCCCTTTAAAAACCAAGTACTCATTACTCACGAATGAGGTTTCACAACATCCACATTAAAACAAATAAGTTAAGTCTCTTATCTTATAAGATCAAGTCTCTTAACTTCTAACATGATAAACCATTCTTTTACCTACATAAAGTCGTTATAACTAACTTCCCATAAAGCTATTATAACACCCTATGTTTTAAACCAACCAAATCACTTAGCACGTATCGTCTACCGTACTACATAGTTCACAACAATCATGCTAGAAAAGATAGGAAGAGGTTCACATACCTCGCGGCGAGTATCGACAATAAGCAAAATGCCCGCGATCTTGTAACGCGCTAGCCGTTTCCACTCTTCAAGTAGAATATGCTACTCGCGATGCTTCCACCTATAAGGCCACTGGCGTCTATTAACTTCTAAATGCGGTTCCATATTCTCTGAAAATTCGCAAACACTCCCACATGCAGCGTAAATCTCTCCTCTATCGAGGCTACCAAGCCAACCGAGGGTTTACCGTCTAACGGGCGTGTACCATTCTACTACACAACAATGCTACCAAGTCTCTGCAATATAGTCCTATGTAAAAGCGATTGATTCTTTTCTTTATTCTTGGGCTTAAGTCAAAAGACATTGCGCGATACTAAGCTTAGTTCTATATATAGTATACTTCAACTATATATTCTAATAACATGTAATTTCCAATTACAAATAGAGGACAAGATAATTACCTCGATAAGCCCATAATTATCCAAGTTATAATGTCGATCTGAGCAAGGTTTAGCTCCGCTCAGTGCGCTCGAACCACTCCAAACAACCCTTAGAAGTTCTAACCAACTTCTACTCAAATACTTGACCAACTATGAAGATTTCCTTAGGGTTTGGTTTGAGACTAAAGGACAAAGGTAGTATTTAAGACTCTACGTATAGAGGTAAATGTTGAAATTCTCCTAGGTCAAGGCTATGGTATTTTGGGCATTATAACAATACTAGGAGAGTATTTCTATACCACAAATAGGGGGGTATTATACTAACACAACTAGGCTAGGGGGCTCACCGGCCTGAGGCCACTCAAAGGGGGAGGGGTTTCTCAGCCAAGGGCCTTTACTAGGGAGGGGGGGCTCTTGGACGAGAGTCAAACAAGAGGAGGGGAAGGATATCAAGACTTGGAACATATTTGGATGAATGAAGTCTTGAGCCGAAGTATTTATAGCAAAACCAAAAGCCAACCAATGGCCAAGATCAAGCCATGTGCAAGGCAAGTGTAAGGCCAAGATCAAGCCAAGTGCACCTAGACCCTACTCCTTAAAACCCTCAAATATCTACACAAATATCTACCACAACTTGCCCTCGATCGGCCAGTGCGCCCTTGCTTCCATTGTGAGGGTGACACATGTCACCCTCGTTGGTCCAAAATGTTTCGTCTCTCGGAAAAATCCGCAAAAATAAGAAAAGACATAGCGGAATTTTCCCTGCAAGTTATGTAAAGCGTTTAGTCAAAGGCGACTCTAGCAGGGTGTTGTGCACAAATGTCATTCGGCGAGCCACCTAGGCGGGGTGACACGTGTCACCCTCTATGGCCCTCAAAAACGTCTTCGAAAAAATATCCACAATGGCCAATATCTCGAACACAAAGTTGGCCCCACAAAACCGTAAATTTCTGCGGTGGGCCCCAGGTTACCATTTCCGAAAATAAAATCTCAAAATTATAATATAATCTACGAAGCCCAAATTCCAAATCTGGAACCCAATTCCTTCAACGAACATTTTCCTTACAAAAAGCGGAAACTTTTAGTGGAAGAATCACCTCTTTCTTCCTTTCCAATTTTTACGTCGTGCTCTGCGTGCGTCCTCGCATACATACCACGAGAATACGGGTATAACATTCTCCTCCTTAGAAACATTCGTCCGAATGTTCCTTCTCAAGACGGATATCGATGAAGTTCCTCTAACAAGTTGCAGCGCCACAACAGCCGCGAAATAACACACGTCCTCTTCTTTCCTTACTCGTCGTGCCCTTCTCGAACACTTGAACTCTCGGACGTACCATACTTCAGTCATTACTTAGTTCGAAAATCTGCGGAGTCACTACCTCCAACTTGGTCATCTTACTAACCTCAAACTTCCTTAAGGCCATTCCGGCCTTCTGAACCGCTTACGGTCGAACGCGTCCACGAACTCATACGATGGTCACACAAACTTGGGCCTAGCATCCTCGTGACCCTACCACTGGCGGGACCACGAACTGACCCACCCCAAACCGGGTTCTGGGTTGACCCGCAAATGGTCCTCAACCCGACCCCAACGCGCCAAACTCTTGTTCCCGATCCGGAACAATCTTACTAATTCACATCATGAACGCTACCACTTCCATCTCACACTACCCACGGACTTATCACACAAATAAATCCCGTATACTACTACTCGATAAGGGTCAAAAATAAATCTTTAACTCAAGACGACCTTACCCCTAAGGTCTCGGTCGTGACATAGTCTAAGGTTCACACTTACCATGCCCCATCGTATCCTCCCAACTAAGCATGTTTTCTAACTCACAATTAACACAACACTATTCGTACATAGCACATAATAATGAGACCATCATAACAAGCATACCAAAACTCTAGAGGGTTAAGGATATACACGAAACTACCGCTCACTCTAATCATAGGCACGCCTGCGGTATCGCTATGAAGGCGATGAACCGACCCGATCCGTGGTGAGTCGTAACATCCGTGCTACCCTTGGTCGGACAGTTCCTCGCAAAATGGCCTGCTGTCGCCAAAAATAACAAGCTCCTGGCACCACGACACTCCGAAATGCGGTCTACCATCGACCACACCGAGGTAGGGGTGACCGCATCTGCAACACCGCACTTACTTCGAAACTCAACCCTTGGAGCCACGACTGCTCCGAATACTCTGAAGGTTGTGGAGGACCACTCTGCCTGGCGGAGGTACAAAACTAGTATCTTCTTTGGCGGTCCGCCTCGAAAGTCACAAAGGACCACTGTTGTTACGGCCTCTTCTGGCGATCTTGGTCATTCCGTCGACCTCTCCGTGCCTCACATCCCGGTCATGAGCTGCGTGCGGGCAATGTCCATGCGGTGAAGAGCTACTCACGAACATGCCTCGACATGTAATCATCGAGCCACGAAACATATCGGTGCACTCGATCCTCCATACTAGCTACTAACGTGGGACGTCGCCAACGATGAGTCGAACTCCACATTGTACTCCCGAACCGTGCGCGCTCTGTCTAAGCATCAAAATCTGTCGGCCCGTGCCCTCATCTGCGGAGGCAAGAAGTGAGTGAGAAAGCCGAAAACTCATCCCATCTGCTGGAGTGCATGCTCTCCCGGGAAAGCTCGTGAATCAAACCAATCGGTTGCGGTATCACGCGGCCGATGCGAACAAAGGTCATGACTCGGTCTCGAAGCCTTGATCACCGCGTGATCGGCAGAATCGCCGGATGAACTCCTGCGGATCATCCTCGTGCCTCGACCCATAAAACTACGGCGGGCTCTAACTCGAGAAAGTCCGTAGCCTCAAACTATCCGCTCGGGGTGAACCATGGTGCTCTGGGCCAGGCTGCTGCATCGGCCTATCCTCATATCGGCCACGACCACGGCGGCAATCGGGCCATCTCTTGTAACCCATCTCCTGCCCCGGTGTGGGGCTGGAGGCTCGGTATGTGGTCTCGGCAGCCATCGCTGCGGCTCTAAGCTTCTCTGGAAATTTGGCGGCGCTACAAAACCGCCGTCAAGCCTAACCTCAGTCTTGTCGGGACTGCGCCTCGTGCTCCTCTGTATCTCACTAGCGGCACCCTCGTTGCCTTGCCGCTCGGGCTCTGGTTGCCTTGCGCGGAGGCATAGCGGTAAAAACGAGATACGTCGGAGGGTCCAACTTACAACATGACTCTAAGGCACGATCTCGGAATGAGAAGAATGGAAACCAATCCTAAATGTCCTATAGCCTCACGATTATAGATGTGGTGCACAACACACGATAATCAAGACTACTGCTAGACACGGTGCAGTAGACACTTTCAGGATTAATCGCTCACGATACCACTTTTGTAACGACGTTCGGGGCCGTTCATCGTGCCTTATCGGGCACCCTAGTGATACAATCATCGAGAAAACGCGGAAAATAAAACTTTAAACAAGAAACAAGATATATGAACATAAAGCAGTCAACCCAGCGGTTACCTTCCAATAACATAAATAAATACAACTCTTTCAAAACGAGCAGTTTAATCCTTTTTACAACCACGCTTACAGTACTACTGGACCTCTAAGATTTATAACAACTATGACGGAGGGCCGCCATACCCCGAATGTACAAGAACCTACAACTCAGGAAACACATACAAAAGATAAGCCTCGGAGAAGCGGAGCTTCCAGCAGGCGAGATCCTAGGCGAGGATCCACGACCGATGTACCTCTACTGCGGCATGAACGCGGCCCGAAGGAGGTCGATCTGGGTACCAAGTATGTGAAGCAGTAAAATCAGAATGAAATCATACTAGTCTATATAAGCGGAGACATGTATGATAACCAAACTCTGATTCTGACATAAAAGCGATCATGTCTAGTCGTGGACTCACGCCTCAAGTCATCACTCAAATATAACTATGGGTCTCACGCCACAACATCAATCATGTTCGCATCACGGCGCGTGCCGGAATCAGATCGGTGTAGACATGTCCATGATGCAACAATAATACCAATGCCCGTGGCCACGTGCCGGAACTCTACCTCGGTGTGAACACGTCCGTGTGACATCAACAATAATATCTTTGGGTGATCAACCTGCGCGTAACGCCACATGCCGGAATTCTACCTCGGTGTAGACATGTCCATGTAACCACAATAACAATATATCGGGTAATCAACCGCCGCGTGGCGCATGCCGGAATCTTGCATCGGTGTAGACATGTCCATGTGACATCAACAACAAGACGATAATCAAAATGGAAACATACGTGGAATTCTCCATTCGCCAAGACGTCCAAGTAAGTTCTCAACAAGTCGACCGGCCTCTATCGAGAGAGCGGTAATACGAAATACCACACTTGCACAAAGGCTATCATCAGCATAGGCAAGTTTCACAACAAGCATAAGCAAGTTTCACACAACTCAAAGTACTTTCATTTTATGCCAAAGTCGGGTTTTAACCCCAAGGTACTACATACGTTAAGTTCTTTTAAAAGAGATCCATTACTTTTATAAAAGTCACCCGATACCCGTAGTATTAGAATGACCAACCCACATTCCTTTTCAAAATCAAGTAACAACATTCTTTTCCTAAGTTCCAGTTTGCCTAGTTTCAATTACTCAAGCTTCTCATTTTCAAATGATTTCATTGTTCCCAAGCTTAATCACTTGATTCCTTTTTAGAACAATTGAGTAACATATGTCATATATGTGAGTAGTTTATTCTTTTTTATAACGATCTTATTACTGACCATGATCTAGAAAATGTAATATCATTTTGTCTCATCTTAGCTTCTATGCAGATGGAGGTTTCTCCGGTTTTAATACAACACATCATTATTCAATACATTTTCCTTTATTAACTTGCGGTGGTGCAGCCGATACGTTCGATTTCGAAATCAGTAAAACATTATCCCTTTAAAAACCAAGTACTCATTACTCGCGAATGAGGTTTCACACAACATCCACATTAAAACAAATAAGTTAAGTCTCTTATCTTATAAGATCAAGTCTCTTAACTTCTAACATCAGTAATCCATTCTTTTACCTACATAAAGTCGTTATAACTAACTTCCCATAAAGCTATTATAACACCCTATGTTTTAAACCAACCAAATCACTTAGCACACGACGTCTACCGCATTACATAGTTCACAACAATCATGCTAGAAAAGATAGGAAGAGGTTCACATACCTCGCGACGAGTATCGACAATAAGCAAAATGCCCCACAGTACTGTAACCTGGCTAGCCGTTTCCACTCTTCAAGTAGAATACGCTACTCGCAGTACTTCCACCTATAAGGCCACAAACGTCTATTAACTTCTAACCGCAAATGCGGTTCCATGTTCTCTGAGAAAATTCGGCGACACTCCCCATGGCAGCGTAAATCCCCGAATCTATCGAGGCCGGCTACCAAGCCAACCAGGGGGGGGGGGGTTTACACGTCTAACCGGACGTGTACCATTCTACTACACAA
The DNA here is from genome assembly GCA_029844215.1 of Przewalskia tangutica. Classification (NCBI taxonomy): domain Eukaryota; kingdom Viridiplantae; phylum Streptophyta; class Magnoliopsida; order Solanales; family Solanaceae; genus Przewalskia; species Przewalskia tangutica. Next base: position 38,423,450 of record CM056725.1, on the reverse strand, counting down.
CAATGCTACACAAGTCTACTGCAATACAGTCCTATGTAAATACAGTTCAGTTCTTTTCTTTATTCTTCAGGCTTAAGTCAAAAGACATTGCCGCAGTACTTAGCTTAGTTCTATATATAGTATACTTCAACTATATATTCTAATAACATGTAATTTCCAATTACAAATAGAGGGACAAGATAATTACCTCGATAAGCCCATACTTATCCAAGTTATAATGTCGATCTGAGCAAGGTTTAGCTCGCTCAGTGCGCTCAAACCACTCCAAACAACCCTTAGAAGTTCTAACCAACTTCTACTCAAATACTTCAACCAACTATGAAGATTTCCTTAGGGTTTCGGTTTGAGACTAAAAGGACAAAAGGTAGTATTTCCGGGCTCTACGTATAGAGGTAACTTTTGAAATACTACTAGGTAAAGGCTAAGGTATTTTGGGCATTATAACAATACTAGGAGAGTATTTCTATACCACAAAAAGGGGGTATTATACGAAAACAACTAGGCTAGGGGGGGGGCTCTCGGCCACAAAGGCCACTCAAAGGGGGAGGGGTTTCTCGGCCAAGGGCCTTTACTAGGGAGGGGGGGCTCTTGGACGAGAGTCAAACAAGAGGAGAGGGGAAGGATAGCAAGACTTGGAACATATTTGGATGAATGAAGTCTTCAAGCCAAGGGGGGTATTTATAGCAAAACCAAAAGCCAACCAATGGCCAAGATCAAGCCATGTGCAAGGCAAGTGTAAGGCCAAGATCAAGCCAAGTGCACCCTAGACCCTACTCCTTAAAACCCACAAATATCTACACAAATATCTACCACACTTGCCCTCAATCGGCAGTCGCCCACTTGCTTCCATTGTGAGGGTGACACATGTCACCCTCCCGTTGGTCCAAAATGTTTCGTCTCTCGGAAAAATCCGCAAAAATAAGAAAAGACATAGCCGGAATTTTCCCCTCGCAAGTTATGTAAAACGTTTCGTCAAAAGACGACTCTAACCGGGTGTCGTGCACAAATGTCATTCGGCCAGCCACTGGCGGGGTGACACGTGTCACCCTCCTATTGGCCCTCAAAAACGTCTTAGAAAAATATCCACAATGGCCAAAATCTCGAAAACAAAGTGGGCCCACAAAGCAGTAAATTCCTCGTGGGCCCACGTGACCATTCTCGAAAATAAAATCTCAAAATTCTAATATAATCTAAAGCCCAAATTCCAAATCAGGAACCCAATTCCTTCAACGAACATTTTTCCTTACAAAAACGGAAACTTTTTCCGTGGAAGAATCACCTCTTTCTTCCTTTCCAATTTTTGTCGTGCTCTCGACGCACGCCCTCGCATACATACCACGAGAATACGGGTATAACACTTTGAGTAGCATCGATGGGGTGCTAAGGTTTGAGGCGAGTTGTGTGTTCAGATATTGCGGGACTTGACGGCGAGTTCTAGGAAGCCGCGGTCACGGCGTTACTCTATCCATCCGGGGTCGACAAAGATGTACCACGACCTCAGATCTGTGCATTGGTGGGATGGCCTGAAGAGGGACGTTGCAGAGTTTGTTGCTCAGTGCCCGTGTTGTCAGCAGGTAAAGGTAGAGCACCAGAGGCCTGGTGGATTATTGCAGACGATAGAGATCCTGTCACGACCCGATCTCGGGCCCGTGACTGGTGCCTTACCCCGGGCACCCTAGTGATAACAACATCAGAGAAAATCAGCAGAAATAAAAACTTAACCAGGAAACAAGAGACAACATAAGAAAACAGGCTAACCAAAACGACCACCTTCATGTATATACATATAACTGAACAGTTAATATCCTTTACAAACCCCGCCTGTAAAGATCTTACGGACTTAAGAATGTAACAACATCTATGATGGGACAGGGCCCCGCCATACCCCTGAAAGTACAAGTATCTACAATGACAGGGGACTATACAAAAAAAAAGATAAGCCTCCGGAGAAACGGAGCTTCCCAACGCTGAACTGCGATCCTATGAGCGAGGATCAACAACTGGTGTACCTCTACCTGCGGCATGAACGCAGCCCCCCGAAGGAGGTCAGTACAACAGGTACCAAGTATGTGAAACTGAAAATACTGTAATGAAATCACATTTCATCATTTTATAAAACCATTTTGCAATAAATAAACAGTTAGGTCAAGTAAGGGGACGCATATCCCTAGAATAATCATTCACACATAACTATGGGTCTCACGCCCATAATATCAATCATGCTCGTGGAACTCATTCCTCACTGCCGGCAGTACATGATGTGAAACAACACCCATATGTGAACCTGAACACTAGATCCTGCCTGTGTCATCAAACCGATCGGGCCAAGTAGAATAGCCAACTACCAGTCCAAAAGCTAGTCATATCCCTTCACGGGAAAGGTACGGAAGCCAACTACCAGTCCAAAAGCTAGCCACGCAACTGGCCGAGGCAAGTATCTTAAGCTAACGTACCCTAGCCTACCGTCTCACGAGATATGACCGAGGCAAGTATCTTAAGCTATCTACCAGAGCCTACCGATACACGAGAAATGACCAGGACAAGTATCTAAAGTGTGCCTGAACCACATGTACAAATCAAGCCCGTGATCGCTCGTCACCGCGGCAAGCTTCATGGATTAGCGGTCCATGGACAAATAACATAATCCTCACAATGACCGCATGCCCCGACATCTTACCTCGGAAAGCATGGCCATGAAACCATCCTACTGGACGCATACCCGTGGACCATCCAACGTGTCAGTATGTCCAAAAGAAATAACCAGATAATACTCAAAGTGGACGCATACTCGTGGACCATCCAACGTGTCAGTTGTCCAAGCAATCAATCAGATAGCCGACCCTCCCAGAGAGTCACGGTAGCACAGAAACAAAACACTTGCCCATCAAAGGCTATCACAACAAGTAACCTATAATTAAATCAAGTTACTTCTCCTTTTTCCGAAATCAAGTCGTTTATAAGTCAAGTCTCTTATCTTTCAAGATCAAGTCTCTTAACTTTCAAAATCAAGTCCTTTATCTTTCAAAATCAAATCTTTCTTTTATCTTCATAAAGTCGTTATAACTAACTTCCCATAAAGCCATTATAACACTTTATGTTTTAAACAAAATTCATTTCACACATGTACGTCTACCGTACTATATAGTTCACAACAATCATGCTCAAGAGTATAGGAAGAATCACATACCTCTTCGGCTTAATACACAAGCCAAGTCAAGTATGCCGCGCGTAGAAGATCCACCTATAATAACCACAATATATCTATCAATCTCTAGTTCTCTTCGTAGCATAATCTAAGCAAACAGTTCCCTATTCTACGAAAAATTCGGCAGCACCTCCCCCCCCCCCCCCCGCAATCACATACATAACCTCCCCCTAACAAGGCCTGCTACCAAGCCAAAACTCCAAGGGGATTACACGTCTAACCGGACGTGCACAATTCTGCCTAACAATAATACTACACAAGCCTACTGTAAAATACAGTCCAATGTAAATACAGTTCAAACCTTTATAATCATCCTTCCAATATATCTTATACTCAATTCTAAACTACTACAATATGTAATATCCAATTACAATAGAGGGACATAAATCATTACCTCGATAAGCCCAAAAATTATCCAAGTTTATAAGTCGATCCTGAGCAACGTTTAGCTCCAAATCCTTACGCTCCAACCCGCTCCAAGAGACCCTTAGAAGTTTCTAAACAACTTCTCTAAACACTTCAACCAAGCTATGAAGATTTTTCTAGGGTTTCATTTGCGACTATTTGGAAAAAAGTAGTATTTCCGGGCTCCTAGTATTAAAATAACCTTGGAATACAACTAGGGATACTAGGCTAAGGTATTTGGGATAATACTACAATACTTGAAGTATTTTCTACACAAGTGGGGGGAGGGGGACGAAAACCATACAAAGGGAAAGGGATATTTTTGCCTTGGAAAGTCTTTAAGTGTGGATGAATATTATGTCTTGCACTATGGGGTATTTATAGAAGAATCAAGGGCCAAGATCAATGTAAGTGTATGGTCAAGATTGGGCCATGTGTGTGTGGGTCCCACCACACCACATGGCCAACAAAAAACAAGACAAGTGGCTTGCCACTTGTAAGGCCAATTCGGCCAAGGGACAAGTGTCTAGCCACTTGTCCCACCATTTCGGCCAAGGTGGCCACATGGGGGTGACACGTGTCGCCCCCCTACTCGTCCAAAATATTTCGTCTTCCGAAAATATCCAAAATACCGAAAATCTCAAAAACAAAGTGGGCCCCACAAAACCGTAAATTTCTCCCGTGGGTCCCACGTGACCATTTCCGAAAATAAAATCTCATAATTCTAATATAATCCAAGAAGTCCAAATACCAAATCTGGGAATCCAATTCCCACTAACGAACCTTTTTCCTTCACAAAACCCGGAAACTTTTCCGTCGAAAATCACATCTTTATTTCTTTTTAAAATTTCTGTCGTATTCTCGTACGTACGTCCTCACATACATACCCTGGAACTACGGGGTATAACATTCTTCCCCCCTTAGAAACATTCGTCCCGAATGTTCCTTCTAAGTCTCCAAACGTACCTGCGCCGGTATAGTCTCCACTACTACACTTACAAAACCGATCATGCCACCAATGGCCAGAATATAACATGTGCGCAAAACTCAAATCCAAGCCAATGAGGAATCATTTCTAATCTCACAAAAGCTCCCACTAGCTTCAATTTCCTCTAAGGCCATCCCGGCCTTCACGATCCGGTCGGTCGAACGTATCCACGAACGTCGATGGTTACCTAAACTTGGGCCTAGCACCTCGTGACCCTATCACAAAGCGGGACCACCACAAATCGACCCACCTTAATCCGGACACTGGGTTGACCCGCGATCTTGCCTCAACCCGACCCATTTACCGCCAAGCTCTTGTTCCCCGATCCGGAACAATCTCACTAATCAAGTCACGAAAAAACTAGTGGTCTTCTTAGCTCAACTACCCTCTTACATTTCACACCACTCAGGGACTTATCACACAAATATACCCCACGTATACTATGCACTCCGACAAAGGTCAATCGTAAACAAAATCTTTTACTCAAGACGGCCTCGCATCTAAGGTCTCCACGTATAATATTCTAAGGCTCACAATTTCCCTGTCCCCAATCTTACCTTTTCAACTACCCATGTTTTCAAATCACAACTAACACAATGCCATCAGAACATAATACTTTAAAATATCCTCATCTTATCACACATACTAATCTCTAGAGGGTTAAGGATATACGAAATCAAAATAAGCGATTCAGGACCGCTAGGCGGGAACTTCCACGACCCACGGCTGCCGTGCATGAACACCTGCTTAGCTATCGAAGGCGAAGAACCAACAGATCCCGGAAGGAGTCTCTATATTCGCTACCTGCGGTTGGACAATTCCTCGCAAAATGGCCCTGCTGGCCGCATGTAAAACAAACTTTCTGAATACCGTGACACTCCCCCGCATGGGGTTTACCACACTGGCCACACCGAGGTTGGGGTGGCTTCATCCGGCCAACACTCCCACTCCCCTGAAAACCTGAACCCTTGGAGCCCTGACCTGCTCCTGAATACCCTGGATGTCCTGAAGACTGTAGAGGACCACTCTGTACTGGCGGAGGCGCATAACTAGTCTGCTGCTGAGGCGGTCCGCCTTGAAAGTTACCAAAGGACCCTGCCGTCCTGGCCTTCTTCTGCTGGTATTGGTCAATCCGTCGGCCTTTCCGCTCCTCACACCCAAGTGCATAAGCATGCATGCGGGCAATGTCCATGTCTGCCACTAACGCAGGGACATATCGAGCCAACGAGTCGAACTCCACGTTGTACTCCCGAACCGTACGCCCTCTCTATCTCAGCATCAAAAATCTGTCGGCCCGTTCTCTCCTCATATGCGGAGGCAAGAAATGGCTGAGAAATGCCTCCGAGAACTTGTCCCACACAGTTGGAGGCGCATGCTCCCCCCGGGACAGCTCCCACGAATCAAACCAATCGACTGCAGTATCACGCAGCCGATGCGAACCTAGGACCACCGACTCGGTCTCCGAAGCCTTGATCACCCTCATGATCCGCTGTAACTGTCGGATGAACTCCTGCGGATCATCCTCAGGCCTTGACCCATAGAACTCAGGTGGGCTGCAGCTCAAAAAGTCCCGTAGTCTCAAACTATCTGCTCTGGGGTGAACTATGGGTGCTGCCGGAACCTCTGACTCTCGTCTGTCCTCGTGTCTAGCCACAATCCTAGCTAGTAACTGGGCCATCTCCTTATAACCCATATCTTCTGTTCCTGGCCGTGGGACTGGAGGCTCGAATCTTGTGGCCTCGATGAGACCGTTCTTTGCTCTACTCGCGACTCCGCCTGCTGCCTTGCCACGGGCTCTGGTTGCCTTGCGTGGAGGCATAACTGGCATAAAAGAATACGTCAGAATGAGTCCAACTTACAACACATCTCTAAGGCACGATCTCAGAGTGAGAAGGAATAGAAACCAATCCTAGATATCCCATAGCCTCCTGATTATAGATGTGGTGCACAACACGCCGATAATCAAGACTCTACTAGATACGGTCTGTAGACACTTTCCGAGGATTAACTGCTCTGATACCACTTTTGTCACGACCCGATCTCGGGCGTGGATCGTGCCTACCGGGCACCTAGTCATAACAACATCAGAGAAAATCAGCGGAAATAAAAACTTAACCAGGAAACAAGAGACAATATAAGAAAACAGGCTAACCAAAACGGTCACCTTCATGTATATACATATAACTGAACAGTTAATATCCTTTACAAACCCTGGCCACAACAGTACTACAGACCTCTAAGAATGTAACAACATCTATGACGGGACAGGGCCCCGCCATACCCCTGAATGTACAAGTATCTACAATGACAGGGGACTATACCAAAAAAAAGATAAGCCTCCGAAGAAACGGAGCTTTCCAACGCTGAACTGCGATCCTATGAGCGAGGATCAACAACTGGTGTACCTCTACCTGCGGCATGAACGCAGCCCCCCGAAGGAGGTCAGTACAAAAGGTACCAAGTATGTGAAACTGAAAATACTGTAATGAAATCACATTTCATCATTTTATAAAACCATTTCGTAATAAATAAATAGTTAGGTCAAGTAAGGGGACGCATATGCCCAGAATAATCACTCACACATAACTATGGGTCTCACGCCCATAATATCAATCATGCCCGTGGAACTCATTCCTCACTGCCGGCAGTACATGATGTGAAACAACACCCATATGTGAACCTGAACACTAGATCATGCGTCGCTATCAAACCGTCGGGCAAGTAGAATAGCCAACTACCGGTCAAAGCTAGTCATATCCCTTCACGGGCAAGGTACAGAAGCCAACTACCAGTCCAAAAGCTAGCCACGCAACTGGCCGAGGCAAGTATCTTAAGCTAACGTACCCTAGCCTACCGTCTCACGAGATATGACCGAGGCAAGTATCTTAAGCTATCTACCAGAGCCTACCGATACACGAGAAATGACCAGGACAAGTATCTAAAGTATGCCTGAACCACATGTACAAATCAAGCCCGTGATCGCTCGTCACCGCGGCAAGCTTCATGGATTAGCGGTCCATGGACAAATAACATAATCCTCACAATGACCGCATGCCCCGGCATCTTACCTCGGAAAGCATGGCCATGAAACCATCCTACTGGACGCATACCCGTGGACCGTCCATCGTGTCAGTATGTCTAAAGGAAATAACAAGATAATACTCAAAGTGAACGCATACTCGTGGACCATCTAACGTGTCAGTATGTCCAAAAGAAATAACCAGATAATACTCAAAGTGGACGCATACTCGTGGACCATCCAACGTGTCAGTATGTCCAAGCAATCAATCAGATAGCCGGCCCTCCCAGAGAGTCACGGTAGCACAGAAACAAAACACTTGCCCATCAAAGGCTATCACAACAAGCATAGGCAAGTTCAACGTACTTTCATTTTATATCAACAATCCGGGTTTCAACCACAAAATACTACATACTTTCATTCTTTCAAAAAGACCTCTTTTTACGTAAAAGCCACACGATACTAATACTCGTAGTATTAAAACACGTTTTCTTTTCAAACCAAATTACTTCACTTTCGTAAAAATCTTTACAAGACTTTTAAAATCAAGTACTCTATACTTTTTAAACCAAATGCTTTTCTTGTAAAACAACATCAAGTATACTCTTTAAAACCCAAAAACTTACTCTTTTCAAAACAAGTAACCTATACTTAAATCAAATTACTTCTCCTTTTTCCGAAATCAAGTCGTTTATAAGTCAAGTCTCTTATCTTTCAAGATCAAGTCTCTTAACTTTCAAAATCAAGTCGTTTATCTTTCAAAATCAAATCTTTCTTTTATCTTCATAAAGTCGTTATAACTAACTTCCCATAAAGTCATTATAACACTTTATGTTTTAAACAAAATTCATTTCACACATGTACGTCTACCGTACTATATAGTTCACAACAATCATGCTTAAGAGTTTAGGAAGAATCACATACCTCTTCGGCTTAATACACAAGCCAAGTCAAGTATGCCGCGCGTAGAAGATCCACCTATAATAACCACAATATATCTATCAATCTCTAGTTCTCTTCGTAGCATAATCTAAGCAAACAGTTCCCTATTCTACGGAAAATTCGGCAGCACCTCCCCCCCCCGCAATCACATACATAACCTCCCCCTAACAAGGCCTGCTACCAAGCCAACAACTCCAAGGGGATTACACGTCTAACCGGACGTGCACAATTCTGCCTAACAATAATACTACACAAGCTCTTTGTAAATACGGTCAATGTAAATACAGTTCAAACCTTTATAATCATCCTTCCAATATATCTTATACTCAATTCTAAACTACTATAATATGTAATATCCAATTACAATAGAGGGACATAAATCATTACCTCGATAAGCCCAAAAATTATCCAAGATTATAAGTCGATCCTGAGCAACGTTTAGCTCCAAATCCTTACGCTCCAACCCGCTCCAAGCGACCCTTAGAAGTTTCTAAACAACTTCTCTAAACACTTCAACCAAGCTATGAAGATTTTTCTAGGGTTTCATTTGCGACTATTTGAAAAAAAGTAGTATTTCCGGGCTCCTAGTATTAAAATAATCTTGGAATACAACTAGGGATACTAGGCTAAGGTATTTGGGATAATACTACAATACTTGAAGTATTTTCTACACAAGTGGGGGGAGGGGGACGAAAACCATACAAAGGGAAAGGGATATTTTTGCCTTGGAAAGTCTTTAAGTGTGGATGAATATTATGTCTTGCACTATGGGGTATTTATAGAAGAATCTAGGGCCAAGATCAATGTAAGTGTATGGTCAAGATTGGGCCATGTGTGTGTGGGTCCCACCACACCACATGGCCAACAAAAAACAAGACAAGTGGCTTGCCACTGTAAGGCAGTCGGCAAGGGCAAGTGTCTGGCCACTGTCCCACCATTTCGCCAAGGTGGCCACATGGGGGTGACAAGTGTCGCCCCTACTCGTCAAAATATTTCGTCTTAGAAAATATCCAAAATACGAAAATCTCAAAAACAAAGTGGGCCACAAGCCAGTAAATTTCTCGTGGGTCCCAGTGACCATTTCAGAAAATAAAATCTCATAATTCTAATATAATCCAAGAAGTCCAAATACCAAATCTGGGAATCCAATTCCCACTAACGAACCTTTTTCCTTCACAAAACCCGGAAACTTTTCCGTCGAAAAATCACATCTTTCTTTCTTTCCAAAATTTTTGTCGTATTCTCGTACGTACGTCCTCACATACATACCCTGGAACTACGGGGTATAACAGATCCCGACCTGGAAGTGGGAGGTGATCAACATGGACTTTATCACAGGATTACCTCGCACTCAGAGGAAGCATGATTCTATCTGGGTTATCGTCGGCGATTTGTGAAATCAGCCCACTTTCTTCCAGTCAGGACGACTTTTTCGGCTGAGGATTATGCTAGACTTTACATCCGAGAGATCGTGAGACTGCATGGGGTCCCTATTTCTATCATATCAGACAGAGGAGCCCAGTTTACGGCTAACTTCTGGAGGTCTTTCGGAAGGATTAGGGGCAGCGGTGAGCCTCAGTACTACATTCCATCCTCAGACTGGCGGACAGGCAGAGCGTACTATCCAGACTCTTGAGGATATGCTGCGAGCCTGTGTTATTGATTTCAGGGGTAGCTGGGAGGATCATTTGCCGCTAGTAGAGTTTGCGTATAATAACAGCTACCATTCCAGTATCCAGATGGCGCCTTATGAGGCCTTATATGGAAGGAAGTGCAGGTCACCGATAGGCTGGTTCGATGTGGGCGAGGTGCAGTTAGTCGGAGCAGACTTGATACATGTTATATCCCGTAGTTTCAGGGTATGTATGCGAGGACGTACGTACGAGAATACGACATTGAAATTGGAAAGGAAGAACGAGGTGATTTTTCCACGGAAAAGTTTCCGGTTTTTGTGAAGGAAAAAAGTTCGTTAATGGGAATTGGATTCCCAGATTTGGTATTCGTACTTCTTGGAATATTAGAGAATTATGGAATTTTATTTTCGGAAATGGTCACGTGGGGCTCACGGGAGAAAATTTACGGTTTTGTGGGGCCCACTTTGTTTTCGAGATTTTGGCCATTGTGGATATTTTCGGAAGATGAAATATGTTGGACGTGTAGGAGGGCGACATGTGTCACCCCCCCCCTAGTTGGCTTGGACTCGCGTAGGATAAATTCCGGCTATGTCATTTCTAATTTTTGCGGATTTTTCCGAGAGACGAAACACGTTGGACCAACGAGAGGGCGACACTTGTCACCCTCTCATTGATGGATGTCACACGGCAATAGGGCCGATTGGGTTGGCTTATTTTGTCTTGGAGTTGGTAGGATATTTTGTGTGCAAGTTGGCCAAGGACACTTGCCTAAATCCTCACCCTACACTTGCCTTGCACTTGGCACCATCTTGGCCCTTGGTTGGCCATTCCTTGACCTATAAATACCCCCCTTGTTGATGAGTTATTTCATCCTAAATTGAGCAATCTTCTAAGTTCTCAAATCCTCCCTCTCCCTCTTATTGTTTTCGTCCCAACACACCCCATAAAGCTAGCTGGCAGAAACACTACCCCCTCCTTGGTAGAAAAGTTGCCTTCTAGTATTGTTATAATGCCCAAATTACCCTAGCCCAAATCCCTTAGTCCTTAGTAGAAGTTGTGAAGAACTTCTAAGGTTTTCTTGGAGCTACCGGAGCGTACAACATAGGAGCTAAACCTTGCTCAGGCGCGACTTTTATCTAGGATATTATTGGGCTTACCGAGGTAAATAACCTTATCTTCCTTTTGTAATTAGAATATATATACTGTAGAAGTATAGGAATAAGTATTAAATACTTAGAAGGATATTGCGAATAGAATTGACTGTTATCACGGTAGAAGGGCTTAAAGAAGAATAATAGAATTGTACTTACATGAATTTGTTTTCTGAAGAACTTGAGTAGCTCACGGGTAGGGAAGTGCTGCCCAAATGTCCATAGAATAGCGAACCCTCCGTTTAGAGCTTTATACTGATCTGATCTAGACGTTGATAGGCGTATTTGGTGATATAGTCGATACTCTACGCGCGACATATTCAACTTGGCAGGTGGTTTTCGCCGAGAAGGTATGTGATTCTTTCTATCCTCTTGAGCATGATATTTTAAAGAATATGTATATAGTACGGTAGACGTACGTGTGTTAACTGAATAATAATTACGGCAATGTCTTCGGACTTAAGCCTGAATAATAATTACGGCAATGTCTTCGGACTTAAGCCTGAATAATAATTACGGCAATGTCTTGACTTAAGCCGAATAAAAAGAATCAAGTAGTTCAAAAGAATTAAGAAACCTTTTTTGAAAGAAGAGTAACACTTGGTTTTAAAAGCTTAAGAGTTATACTAGCTTTATGGGAAGTTAGGTATAACGGCTTAAGAGTGATAAAAAGAACGATTTATTGATTTAAGGAAATAAGAGACTTGACTTATTATACTAATATGAATTTTGTTAAAAAGTGTGAAACCTCATTCGTGAGTAAATAGTATTTTGGTTTTCAAAGGAATGATGTTTCTGCGTCGAGAATAAATGACGAACAAACCACAGCAGCGCTAATAAAGGGAAATATTGTGACTAATAAAGTATTATTAAAACTAGAAACTTCCATCTGCATAGGAGCTAAGATGAGACAAAATGATATTACATTTACTAGATCATGGCTGCTGTAATAAGGTTGTTACGAATAATAATAACCTATTCACACTTAGGGTATATGTTTCTCAAATTGTTTTAAAGGATTAAAGCTATGAACTACGAAACCTTTCGAAAATGAGAAACTTGAGTAATTAAAATTAGGCAAACTTAAGCGTTGGGAAAAGAATGTTGTTACTTGATTTTACAAAGAGAAATGTGTTGATTTACTTCAAAAGATAATCACTCTATTTTTATACTACGGGTATTGTGTGACTTTTGTGAAAGAAACGGATCTTTTAAAAGAGTAATACATAAAGTACTTTGGGGCTAAAAACCCGAACTTGTTAGCATAATGTAGAAAGTACCTTGTGTGAATAACTTGATTGTATTGATTTGTGATAGTCTTGTAATACTTTCTTGTTGACTTGATAAGTAAACATGTTAGGATCCACGTGAGTTAGTATCTTGTGATGTTTGTGTAGAGGGTTTTTTCAATTATTATGCTTAGATTTTTTAACGATAAAACTGTAATGTTGATATTTTATCACTCATTATTCCGGGTTAAGCCGCCTCCGTGCGGGGTAGACTCAAAGTGGTCTAGTGACCTATGATTCGAGAATACCTTATGCAGTGCAGATGGCCTATCGCGAGCTACGGAGTTCGAGGTTAGTATCACGGCCCTTGTGGTCATGCGGTCTTTGTGGCTACGCGGACGGCGAGTCCAGGCGCTGCCGGGAGTAGCTACCTCGATGCGGGAATACCTCATGCGGGCCATCGGGTGGCCCATGCGAGCTACGGAAAGTTCGAGGCTGACGCGCACATTAGATCATCGCGAGTGGCGGCTTTGATCATGTGGCGTTACAGGCAGATCTCATGATCTGATTACGACCTTGTTATCTTGGGGTTTTTAGTAGTCGGCTATGCCTCGCATTTACCCCATACGGTTTTATGATGACTTTGAGGAGTGAGTCACGACTTGACATATCGTTTAATTATTGTGAACTGTAGTTTTGGTTATCATACATGTCTCCTGCTTTATAGACTACTATGATTTCATTTACAGTATTTTCAGTTTCACATACTTGGTACCTGTTGTACTGACCTCCTTCGGGGGGGCTGCGTTCATGCCGCAGGTAAAGGTACTCCTACTGTTGATCCCCGTTCTTAGGATCACCGTTTCAGCGTTGGGAAAGCTCCGTTTCTCCGGAAGCTTAGCATTTTGGTATGGTCCCCTGTCGTTGTAGATATTTGTATTCAGGGGTATGGCGGGGCCCTGTCCTGCCATTGTTGTTTTAAACTCTTAGAGGTCTGTAGACCTGTTGTAAGGTTGGGATATAACTGTTCATTTTGGGGTACTTAGTATATATATGTCGAAAGGCAACTTTTTCCCAGAAACTGTGTCTTATTTATACTGTTTCATATTTTGGTTGTTTTATTTTCCGCTGATTTCTCTGATGTATGACTACTTGGGTGCCCGGGTAAGGCACGATCCACGCCGGGCAGTCGTGACAAAAGTGGTATCGAGCGATTAATCCTCGGAAAGTGTCTCTGATCGTATCTAGTAGAGTCTTGATTATCGGTGTGTTGTGCACCACACCAATAATCAGGAGGCTATAGGATATTTAGGATTGGTTTCCATTCTTCTCACTCTGAGATCGTGCTTTAGAGCTGTGTTATAAGTTGGACCCCTCTAACGTATTCCTTTCCTTTACCAGTTATGCCTCCACGCCAGGCAACTCGGGCCCAGAAGGGCAAGGCAGCCGAAGGAGCTGCGAGTAAATCTGAGATTTAGAAGAACGGGCCCAATCATCACCTGGGGTGATGCTTCATGCGGGGAGTTCTGAGACGTCGCCAACAGCAGCAGAGTTTGGCACAGCGGCAGCAGTTCCTACTGCGGCCATGACATCTGGACCTTCAGTTCCACGACTTGGAGCAGAAAATATGGATTGGAAGGAGACGGCCCTGTTACTAGCAAGGGACTTGGCAGCCAAAGAGTATTTTATGTACCGGTATACCAAGGATATTGATGCTTATCTAAAGAAGGGTTGTGAGGGAGTAGCTCTTCAGTCAGGGACGAGCCAGGCTTGCGTTCAGGATTATGTGCAGCGGGCTGAGAGAGGTAGAGATCGACAGATTAAACAAGATCAGCAGAAGAGGGCCCGTTTGGCAGGATCATTTGGTAACTCTCGAGGCGAACCGCCTCGTGGCCAATTAGACATGCGCCTCCGCGGTGCAGTGTCCTCCACGAGTTGATTTTCCTCGGTGTTCACGATGTGGCGGCGTCATCGAAATGCCGTCTTTATTGGTGCTTGTTTTAGTTGCGTGTCGAGCCATATGGCGAGAATGTTCTATGAGGAAGGATGCAGTAGGAAGACTCGGCCTACGGATCGATTGTGGATGCAGTGGTTCGGAGAGGAGGGTGTTAGCTGGGAGGCCACCCCACCGGTGTGGCGTTGTGGTCGATGTCATCGTGAAAGTGTCGTGCTTGCGGCGGCTTGTTTTGTTTGCGGCCAGCGGGGCCATTTGCGAGAAATTGTCCAACGAGTTGGCGGGGATGTAAGGACTCGGCCTTCTGGTCGATGGATAGTTCATCACCTTCCCGGTATGCAGTGAGCGGGATTGACTAGACGACTAGGGAAAGTCGCGTAGATACGGTATATCCTTAACCCTTTAGAGATTTATATGTATAGTAAGATGCGAATATCTTAAAGTATTGTTTTCGGTTAGCATGGTGTTAGTGTGATTAGAATTGTTGATTAATTAACCGGGTAAGATTGGGGGACAGAAAGAGTGGGAGCCTTAGAATATTACGTAGAAGACCTTAGAGGCGAGGCCATCTTTGGTAAAAGAATTATTTCGTGTTTGACCCTTATCGAAGTGCATAGTATACGTGAGATATTTTTTTTTATGGGATGAATCTGTTATACCCCGTAGTTCCTGGGTATGTATGCGAGGACGTACGTACGAGAATACGACAGAAAGATTGGAAAGGAAGAAAGAGGTGATTTTTCCACGGAAAAGTTTCCGGTTTTTGTGAAGGAAAAAGGTTCGTTAATGGGAATTGGATTCCCAGATTTGGTATTCGGACTTCCTGGAATATTAGAGAATTATGGAATTTTATTTTTGGAAATGGTCACGTGGGGCCCACGGGAGAAATTTACGGTTTTGTGGGGCCCACTTTGTTTTCGAGATTTTGGCCATTGTGGATATTTTGGGAAGATGTTTTATTTTGGGCCAATAGGAGGGTGACACGTGTCACCCCCGCCTAGGTGGCTTGGCCGAATGGCATTTGTGCACAACACCCGGTTAGAGTCGTTTTTAAACGTTTTACATAACTTGCGAGGAAAATTCCGGCTATGTCTTTTCTTATTTTTGCGGATTTTTCGAGAGGCGGAACATTTTGGACCAACGAGAGGCGGCACTTGGCACCCTCGTTGGTCAGCAAGGTGGGCGGCTTGGGCGACTTTGGGGTGTCAGTGGTAGATATTTGTGTAGATATTTGTGAGGGTTTTAAGGAGTAGGGTCTAGGGGCACTTGGGTGAATCTTGGCCTTACACTTGCTATACACTTGGCTAGATCTTGGCCATTGGTTGGCCTTGGCTTGTCTATAAATACCCTCTCTTTTGATGAACTTCTTCATCCTAAATATTTCCTAAGTGTTAGAATCCTCCTCCCTTCCTTATGGTTCTCGTCCCTCCCCTTGTGGCCGAGAGCACCCCTCTAGGGGTGCTAGCCAGAGTGTACCCCTAGCCTAGTTGCTTTAGTATAATACCCCTTTGTGGTGTAGAAATACTCTCAAAGTATTGTTATAATGCCCAAATTACCTTAGCGTATACCTTGTAGTATTCTAAGGTTATACCTATCTGAAAAGCAGGAAATACTTTTATACTTTCCGTCGGTCCACAAAACCGAAACCACAGGAAAATCTCCATAGTTAGTTGGAGTGTTATGTAGAAGTTGGTTAGAACTTCTAAGGGTGGTTTGGAGCGGGTTGGAGCGCCCGGAGTTGAAGTTAAACCTTGCTCAGGAGCGACATTAAACTCGGATAATTATGGGCTTATCGAGGTAATTATCTTGTCCCTATTGTAATTGGATATTACATGTTGTAGGAAATTATAGTTGAAGTATACTATGTATATAACTGAACATAGCTTGTGGCAATGTCTTTGGACTTAAGCTTTGAAGAATCGAATTGTTTTTACATAGGGTGTATTCTGATGAGCTTGTGTAGCTTTTACGTGGAGTAGAATTGTACCCGTTCGGGTTAGATGTGTAACCCCTGGTTGGCTTGGTAGCGGCCAGTTAGAGGAGGAGATTTCTGCTGTTGCGGGGAGAGTCTTGCGAATTTTACGTAGAATGTTCTACGATAAGATCTTGATGTTAATAAGCGCCTTGTGGCCTTATAGGTTGAAGTACTACGTGTGGCGCGTTCTACTTGGCTTAGGAGTAGCGGCGGTTGGAAGTACTTGGGCGTTTTGCTATTAGTCGATACTCGTCGCGAGGTATGTGAACCTCTTCCTATCTCTTCCAGCATGATATGTGTGAACTATGTAGTACGGTGAGCGTCGTGTGCTAAATGTATTTGATTGGTTTAAAACATAAAGTGTTATAACGGCTTTATGGGAAGTTGGTTATAACGACTTTATGTTAGTAAGAAAATACTTGTGGTTTTAAAGGGTAACGATTTGAACTATAAGCGGCTTGTTATGTGTTAATAAAAGAACTTGAAGTATTTCAAAAGGTTTTGATTCATTTTGAAAGAAGAGGTAATACTTGATTTGTTTTGAAAACTTAAGAGTTATACTAGCTTTATGGAAAGTTAGGTATAACGTCTTAAGAATGTTTCTTGATTTTGAAAATCGAATGTGTATCGACAAACCAACTGCAGCGTTAATAAAAGGAAATGTTTTGTGATTAAGTATTATTAAAACCGGTAGAAACTTCCATCTGCATAGAAGCTAAGATGAGACAAAATGATATTTCCTAGATCATGCATTTCTTTGTAATAAGATTGTTGTAAACAAGAATATCCTACTCACATATAAGACTTATGTTTCTCGAGATAGTTTAAAAGAGAATTATATTCTTAAATGAATAAGACTATGAACTACGAAACCTTTCTAAATAAGAAACATGAACATTTGAAATTAGGCAAACTTGGACGTTTGGAAAATAATGTTGTTACTTGAGTTTTACAAAGAGAAGTGTTTTGATTTACTTCAAAAGATAATCACTCTATTTTCATATACTACGGGTATTGTGTGACTTTTGTGAGAGTAACGTATCTTTTAAAGAGTTAATGTATGAAGTACTTTGGGGATAAAAACCCGAACTTGTTTAGCATATAGTAGAAAGTACCTTGTGTGTATAACTTGATTGTGTTGGTTTGTGATAGCCTTGTAATACTTTCTTGTTGATTTGATAAGTAAACATGCTAGGATGCTACGTGTGTTAGTATCTTGTGATGTTTGTGTAAAGGGGTTTTTCCTTTGTTGTGCTTATGTTGTTTAACGATAAGCTGTTATGATAGTATTATACATCACTCATCTCTTGAGATGATTCCGGGGGTTAAGCTGCCCTCCGATGCGGGGTAGACTCAGGCGGGTCGATGGACCTATGATTCGAGACTACCTCATGCGGGTCGAGGGCCTATGCGGGCTGCGGGAGTTCGAGTTAGGACGGCCGCTTGTGGTCATGCGGTCCTTGTGGCTACGTGCGGGGCGAGTCCAGGACGCTGCCGGGGAGTAGCTACCCTCGATGCGGGGTTATACCTCATGCGGGCGATCTGATTGGCCTACGCGGGTGCGGAAAGTTCGAGGCTAGACGCGCACATTAGATCTGCGGGCAAGTGGTGACTTTGATCATGTAATGATGCAGACAGATCTTATGATCTGATTCATGACCTTGTTGAGTGCGTAGGTGTTAGTAATCGGCTATGCCTTCGTACTTACCATGCGTGTTATTATAGCACAGTGGGACACGGTGTTCATGTGTGTTCCTTGGTGCTTTTATATCATAAAGCTGGCGATGAGGAAGGTATTCCACGGGCATGAGTAATGACTTGAGGCGTGAGTCACGACTTGACATATCGCTTATTATTGTGAGCGTAGTTTGGTTATCATGTCTCTCGCTTTATAGACTATTATGATTTCATTTACGATATTTTTAGTTTCACATACTAAATTTTCAGATCTTGACCTCCTTGAGGCTGCGTTCATGCGCGAGTAAAGGTACACGATCATTGATCCTCGCTCTTAGGGTCACGATTCAGCGTGTGGAAAGCTCGTTTCTCGGAGGCTTATCGATGGTATAGTCCCTGTTGTTGTAGGTGTTTACATTCGGGGTATGGCGGGGCCTGTCCCGCCATTGTTGTCGTATCATTTCTTAGAAGTGCATGTAATCTTGTTGTGGCGGGGTTTGTAAAAGGATTAAAGTGCTCATGTTGAAAAAGTTGTTGTTTATATATATGCCAGAAAGGCAAGTTTTCTCAGATTATTGTTTCATATTTTATAATATGTCTTGTATCGTTTATGTTCGTGATTACTCGATGTTGTATCACTAGGGTGCGGGGTAAGGCACGATCCACGGGCGGAATCGGTCGTGACAAAAGTGGTATCGAGCGGTTAATCCTCGGAAAGTGTCTCAGATCGTATCGGTAGAGTCTTGATTATCGGTGTGTTGTGCACCACACCAATAATCGTGAGGCTATAGGATATTTAGGATTAGTTTCTATTCTTCTCACTCGAGATCGTGCCTTAGAGTTGTGTTGTAAGTTGGACCCTCGACGAAATTCATTCCCTTATCGTTATGCCTCGCGTAGGCAACCCGGGCGGAGGCAAAGCGGCGAGGGAGCTGCGAGTTGAGTTCAGAGGGTTGCGAGGGCACAGGCCCAATCATTACCTAGGGTAGTGCTTCATTCGGTGATTTCTGCGACGTCACTAGCCCCAGTAAAGTTTAGCACGGCGGCGACAGTTCCTACTGCGGCCATGATATTTGAACGCCGGTTCCGACTGGGAATAGAGAATATGGACTGAAGCGACCACATTACTAGCTATGGATTTGGCTACGGAGAGTATACCGATGTATCGCGAGTCTTGATGACTACCTAAGAGGGTTGTGCAAGAGTAATTCTTGATTGGGCTTGAGCATGGCACGTATGCGGGCTTATGTAAGGCAGTAAAAACGTAGAGATCGACGGGTTAACCAGGGCGGCGAGGAGAGGGCCGAGCGGCGGTCCGGTAACTTTCAAGGTGAGTATACCTTAAGTGCTATGTTCTGATAGCAGTGTGGTAGTTGTGATTAGAAATCATGGTGGGTTAACCGAGTAAGATTTTAGGGGATAGAGAAGGTGTGAGCCTTAGAGTGTTATACGTACAGACCTTAGAAGTAAGGCCATCTCGAGTAAAGGTGTAGTGTTATGTTTGATCCTTATCGGAGTGCATAGTGCACGTGAGCTATGTTTGGGATAGGTCCTAAGTGGTATGAAATGAAAGAGGGTAGTTGAGCTAAGAATACCCCTAGGTTTTCGTAACATGTTTAGTAAAATTGTTCCTTCGGGGAGATAGTATTTTGCGCCTTGCCGGGTCGGGTTGAGGCCACGTTGCGGGTCAACCCGCGGCATGTTTGGTGGTGAAGTGCGGTTGTGGTGGTCCCGCTTGTGGAAGGTCACGTGGGTGTTAGGCCCAAGTTTAGTTAACCAGCGTACGAGTTCGTGGATGCGTTCGACCGGTGGTCGGGTCGATGGGGCAGCTCATCGTGTTCTTGATCGGGGCCGTTCACTCGGCGATGTTGATTTATCGAAAGGTTGTAAGGCTGCAGGGTGCCTCGTGCACCTTATGGCGGCAGATGGAGCCTGTGTTCTGGCTGTTTTGTTTCCGGAAGTTTTACCAGCGGGTTAAGGACTCGGTGAGTCTCGAATCGCATTCGCCACCGGGCGTGTGTGGATTTGCGGGTAGTTGTGAGGATTGTTGTCTCTGTGGAGGAGGCGTTTAAGCTACCATTCGGTGTTCGGATGTCGCCTTACGAAGCCTTGTAGGGCGAGAAGTGTAAGTTGCGTCGATTGGTTCGATGTTGGCAAGGTTCGAATAGTTGGATCAGCTTGTTCCAAAGATGGATAGGGTAAAGCTCGTCTAGAAGAAGTTCTGGCAGCTCAGAGGAATCGTGCGGATATTCGGCGACGACGCTTAGAGTTCAGGTTGACGGTCGGTCTTCTTGAAAGTACCACCCCGGACAGGGTGTGACGAGTTTTGGAAACTAAAGCGATGCTCGAAATGTGGTAAGGGTTCGTGTCACGGCGACTTGGGGATCGCGGCGGTACCATTTGTTGGGTCGTCGGAGCTAGGCTCGCGGCAAAGTGACAAAAGTGTATTTGTGGTGATGTTAGAGGTGTTTCCTCGTAGACTTGGATATAAGTATGTTGCGCAGGTATTTTCTGTGGCCAGGTATGGCAGGATTGTTTCGTAAGTATAGAAGTGAAGACTATACTGGCGCACGTATGTTTTGAGACTTAGAAGGAACATTCGGACGAATGTTTCTAAGGGAAGAATGTTATACCGTAGTTCCCGGTATGTATGCGAGGGCGTGCGTGCGAGAATCATGCGAAAGATTGGAAAGGAAGAAAGAGGTGATTTTTCCACGGAAAAGTTTAGGTTTTGTGAAGGAAAAAGGTTCGTTAATGGGAAGTGGATTCCCTGAGTTGGTATTCGGACTTCCTTGAATATGAGAGAATGATGGAATTTTATTTTTGGACATGGTCACGTGGGGCCCACGGGAGAAATGTCCGGTTTTTTGGGGCCGACTTTGTTTTGAGATTTTGGCCATTGTGGATATTTTGGAAGATGTTTTATTTTGGGCCAATAGGAGGGTGACACGTGTCACCCCGCCAGTGGCTTGGCCGAATGGCATTTGTGCACAACACCCGGTTAGAGTCGTGTTTCGACGCAACGTTTTACATAACTTGCGAGGGGAAAATTCCGGCTATGTCTTTTCTTATTTTTGCGGATTTTTCCGAGAGACGGAACATTTTGGACCAACGAGAGGGCGGCACTTGGCACCCTCTCATTGGTGGGCAAGGTGGGCGGCTTGGACGACTTTGGGGTGTCAAGTGGTAGATATTTGTGTAGATATTTGTGAGGGTTTTAAGGAGTAGGGTCTAGGGGGCACTTGGGTGAATCTTGGCCTTACACTTGCTATACACTTGGCTAGATCTTGGCCATTGGTTGGCCTTGGCTTGTGCTATAAATACCCCTCTCTTTTGATGAACTTCTTCATCCTAAATATTTCCTAAGTGTTAGAATCCTCCCCCTCCCTTCCTTATGGTTCTCGTCCCTCCCCCTTGTGGCCGAGAGCACCCCCCCCCCCCCTCTAGGGGTGCTAGCCGAGAGTGTACCCCCCCTAGCCTAGTTGCTTTCGTATAATACCCCCCTTTGTGGTGTAGAAATACTCTCAAAAGTATTGTTATAATGCCCAAATTACCTTAGCCGTATACCTTGTAGTATTCTAAGGTTATACCTATCTGAAAAGCAGGAAATACTATTATACTTTCCGTCGATCCAAAACCGAAACCACAGGAAAATCTCCATAGTTAGTTGGAGTGTTATGTAGAAGTTGGTTAGAACTTCTAAGGGTGGTTGGAGCGGGTTGGGCGCCGGAGTTGAGTTAAACCTTGCTCGGGAGGCGACATTAAACTCGGATAATTATGGGCTTATCGAGGTAATTATCTTGTCCCCTATTGTAATTGGATATTACATGTTGTAGGAAATTATAGTTGAAGTATACTATGTATATAATCAACATAGCTTGTGTGATGTCTTTGGACTTAAGCTCAAGAATCAATTGTTTTACATAGGGTGTATTCTGATGAGCTTGTGTAGCTTTTCTGTTGAGTAGAATTGTACCCGTTCGGGTTAGATGTGTAACCCCCCCTGGTTGGCTTGGTAGCCGGCCCCGTTAGAGGAGAGATTTCTGTTTGTTGCGGGGAGAGTCTGCGAATTTTACGTAGAATGTTCTACGATAAGATCTTGATGTTAATAAGCGCCTTGTGGCCTTATAGGTTGAAGTACTACGTGTGGCGCGTTCTACTTGGCTTAAGGAGTAAGCGGTTGGAAGTACTTGAGCGTTTTGCTATTAGTCGATACTCGTCGCGAGGTATGTGAACCTCTTCCTATCTCTTCGGCATGATATGTGTGAACTATGTAAATGCGGTGACGTCATGTGCTAAATGTATTTGATTGGTTTAAAACATAAAGTGTTATAACGGCTTTATGGGAAGTTGGTTATAATGACTTTATGTTAGTAAGAAAATACTTGTGGTTTTAAAGGGTAACTGATTTGAACTATAAGCGGCTTGTTATGTGTTAATAAAAGAACTTGAAGTATTTCAAAAGGTTTTGATTCATTTTGAAAGAAGAGTAATACTTGATTTGTTTTGAAAACTTAAGAGTTATACTAGCTTTATGGAAAGTTAGGTATAACGTCTTAAGAATGTTTTCTTGATTTTGAAAATCAGAATGTGTATCGACAAACCATCTGCGGCGTTAATAAATGGAAATGTTTTGATTAAGTATTATTAAAACCGGTAGAAACTTCCATCTGCAGAAGCTAAGATGAGACAAAATGATATTTCCTAGATCATGGTCTTTGTAATAAGATTGTTGTAAACAAGAATATCCTACTCACATATAAGACTTATGTTTCTCAGATAGTTTAAAAGAGAATTATATTCTTAAATGAATAAGACTATGAACTACGAAACCTTTCTAAATAAGAAACATGAACATTTGAAATTAGGCAAACTTGGACGTTTGGAAAATAATGTTGTTACTTGAGTTTTACAAAGAGAAGTGTTTTGATTTACTTCAAAAGATAATCACTCTATTTTCATATACTACGGGTATTGTGTGACTTTTGTGAGAGTAACGTATCTTTTAAAGAGTTAATGTATGAAGTACTTTGGGGATAAAACCCCGAACTTGTTTAGCATATAGTAGAAAGTACCTTGTGTGTATAACTTGATTGTGTTAGTTTGTGATAGCCTTGTAATACTTTCTTGTTGATTTGATAAGTAAACATGCTAGGATGCTACGTGTGTTAGTATCTTGTGATGTTTGTGTAAAGGGGTTTTTCCTTTGTTGTGCTTATGTTGTTTAACGATAATTATGATAGTATTATACATCACTCATCTCTTGAGATGATTAGGGTTAAGCCGCCTCCGTCTGGGGTAGACTCAGGCGGGTCGATGGACCTATGATTCGAGACTACCTCATGCGGGTCCAGGGGGCCTATGCGGAACTGCGGGAGTTCCAGGTTAGGATGCGGCCCTTGTGGTCATGCGGTCCTTGTGGCCATGCGGACGGCGAGTCGGGGCGGCTGCCGGGAGTAGCTACCCTCGATGCGGGGTTATACCTCATGCGGGCGATCTGATTGGCCTATGCGAGTGCGGAAAGTTCGAGGCTAGACGCGCATTAGATCTGCGGGCAAGTGGTCGACTTTGATCATGTGACGGCTGCAGACAGATCTTATGATACGATTTATGACCTTGTTGGTGCTGTGGGTGTTAGTAGTCGGCTATGCCTTCGCATTTACATGCGTGTTATTATAACGCAGTGGGACACGGTGTTCATGTGTGTTCCTTGGTGCTTTTATATCATAAAGCTGGCGGTGAGGAAGGTATTCCACGGCATGAGTGATGACTTGAGGCGTGAGTCCGACGACATGATCCTTATTATTGTGAGCGTAGTTTGGTTATCATACATGTCTCCTGCTTTATAGACTATTATGATTTCATTTACAGTATTTTTAGTTTCACATACTCGGTACCTGTTGTACTGACCTCCTTCGGGGGGCTGCGTTCATGCCGCAGGTAAAGGTACACCAGTCATTGATCCTCGCTCTTAGGGTCACGATTCGTGTGGGAAAGCTCCGTTTCTCGAGGCTTATCGATGGTATAGTCCCTGTTGTTGTAGGTGTTTACATTCGAGGTATGGCGGGGCCCTGTCCGCCATTGTTGTCGTATCATTTCTTAGAAGTGCAGTAATCTTGTTGTGGCGGGGTTTGTAAAAAGGATTAAAGTGTTCAGGTTGTAAAATTTGTTGTTTATATATATGCCGAAAGGCAAGTTTTTCTCAGATTATTGTTTCATATTTTATAATATGTCTTGTATCGTTTTATGTTCCGCTGATTACTCTGATGTTGTATCACTAGGGTGCCCGGGGTAAGGCACCAGTCACGGGCCCGGAATCGGGTCGTGACAGAATCCTTGTGTGTTGTGAAACGAAAGAGGATGGTTGAGCTTAGAATACCGCTAGGTTTTCGTAACGTGATTGGTGAGATTGTTCCGGATCGGGGAGCTAGTGTTTGGCGCGTTGCCGGGTCGGGTTGAGGCCGTGTTGCGGGTCGACCCACGCCCTGTTTGGTGATGGGGTCAGTTTGTGGTGGTCCCGTTTTGTGTTAGGGTCACGAGGGTGTTAGGCCCAGGTTTAGTTAACCATTGTACGAGTTCGTAGATGTGTTCGACCAGTAGTCGGGCCGATGGGGTCAACCCGTCTTATCTTTTAGTCAAACCGTGTACTCGGTAGTAAGTTACGAGATGATTTTTTTTAGAAGGTTGTAAGGCTACACGGGGTTCCTACCTTCACCTTATGGCTGATAGGGGAGTCCAAGCTACGGCTGTTTCTTTTCTGGAAGAGTTACCAGGCAAGGTTAGGAACTCAGGTGAATCTCAGTGTCGCATTCACCCCCGGGCTAGTGGTTGGATTTCGGGATTAGCTGTAAGGACTCTTCGCCTCTTGTTGAGTATGTATTATATAGCTACCATTTCAGTATTCGGGTGTCGCCGTTTGGAGCCTTTTTATAAGCACTAATGTAAGATTTCCGATCGACTGATTCGATGTAAGCAAGGTGCAGATTGTTGGTTCGTACTTGTTCAGCAGGGCGTGGATAGGGTGGAGCTTATCTGTCATGACCCGAACCCGGGCCCGTGACTGGTGCCTTACCCCGGGCACCCTAGTGATACAACATCAGAGAAAATCAGCGGAAATAAAAACATGAACATGAATTAAGAGAAGAGATAAATAAACAGGCCAACCAAAACAGTTGCCTTCATCATATATACATAAATACGACAGTTATCCTTTTACAAACCCCGCCACATTGCTCTGCACCTCTAAGATTTTTAACAGCTATGACGGGACGGGGCCGCCATACCACGAATGTATAAGAATCTGGACTCGAGGTAACATACAAAAGATAAGCCTCGAAGGAACGGAGCTTCCCAACACGCTGGAATGTGATCCTATAAGCGAGGATCGACAGTCGATGTACCTTTTACCTGCGGCATGAACGCAGCCCCCCGAAGGAGGTCAGTACAACAGGTACCAAGTATGTGAAACTGTAAAATACTGTAAATGAAATCATAATAGTCTATAAAGCAGGAGACATGTATGATAACCAAACTACAATTCACAACATAAGAGCGATCATGTCAAGTCGTGGACTCACGCCACTAAAGTCATCCTCATGCGTGGAACTCCTTCCTCCGCTGGCGATCTAGGTACAAATCATGTGATACGTATAACGTGTCTCGGCCCATCTCATGGACCCAATATAGAAAAGTGTGGAATACATTCCTGCTCATCCCATGAACCGTGAGTCGAGTGGAATACATTCGGATGAACCGGTAGTCAAGTGAAATACATTCGGATGAACCGGCCATCAAGTGAAATACATTCGGATGAACCGTAGTCGAGTGAAATACATTCCGGATGAACCGTAATCAAGTGAAATACATTCGGATGAGCCGGTAATCAAGTGAAATACATTCGGATGAACCGTAATCAAGTGAAATACATTCGGATGAACCGGTAGTCGAGTAGAACCGCGATCTTGCACAACAAGGCTATCACACGTAACATGGTCAAGTTTCATAACAACAAGCATAAACAAGTTACACACAACTCAAGGTACTTTCATTTTATGTCAAAGTCCAAATTTTAACCCTAAAGTACTACGTCCGTTAAATTCCTTTTAAGATCCATTTCTTTTACAAAGGTCACCCGATACGTAGTATAAAATTTGAGTGACTAACATTGTTAAGTAAACCAAAATGCTTTCCTTTGTAAAATCAAGTAACAACCTTATTTTCCAAACGCTCAAGTTTGCCTAATTTGAATGCTCAAGTTTCTCATTTTAGAAAAAGGTTTCAGTAGTTCATAGTTTTAAATCCTTTAAAACATAATTCTCCTTTAAACATTTTGAGAAACCTATGTCTTATAAGTGAGTAGGTTATTCTTGTTTATAATCAATCTTATTAAGCGACCATGATCTAGGAAATGTCATTTTGTCTCATCTTAGCTTACATGCGGATGGAAGTTTCTCTGGTTTTAATAATACTAAAATCTGTCCAAAACATTTCCTTTTATTAGCTGCGATGGTTTGTCGATACACATTCGATTTCGAAATCAAGAAAACATTTAAAGCCGTTATACCTAACTTCCCATAAAGCTAGTATAACTCTTAAGTTTCAAAAACCAAGTATTACTTCTTCTCTCAAAATGATTCATAAATCTTTTGAAATACTTCAAGTTCTTTATTAACACATAGCTTGACGATTTATAGTTCAAATCGATTACCTCTTAAAAACCACAAGTACTTTCTTACCTACATAAAGTCGTTATAACCAACTTCCCATAAAGCGTTATAACACTTTATGTTTCAAATCAATCAAATACATTAAACATATGCGCCTACCGCACTACATAGTTATACACATATCATGCTAGAACAGATAGGAAGAGGTTCACATACCTCGCGACGATTATCGACTAATAGCAAGCGCTCCAAGTACCTCAAACCGTCGGCTACACTCGATCAGCGGATCACCCCACACGTAGTACTACAACCTATAGAGGCCACAAAGCGCCTATTAATATCTTTAGATCCCGACGTAGAATATTCTACGAAAATTGGCAAAGACCTCCCCGCAACAGCGGCGTAAAGCTCCTCCTCGCTCGCGGCCGGCTACCACGCCAACCCGGGGGGGGGTTAACACGTCTAACCGGGCGGGTACAATTCTACTACGAAGTAATGTTACACAAGTCTCATCTGATACCCTATGTAATTCTGATTCAGTTCTCTTCTTTAAATTGGGCTTAAGTCGCAAGACATTGCCGTAAGTATTATTCGAGCTTAAGTCAAAAGACATTGCCGCAACTAGGTTCAGTTCTATATATAGTATACTTAACTATATACTCCTACAACATGTAATTTCCAATTACAATGAAGGTCAAGAATGTTTACCTCGATAAGCCCAAAATTATCCGAGTTTATATGCCGATCTGAACAACGTTTAGCTCCTACTCGCGCGCTCCAACCCGCTCCAAACAACCCTTAGAAGTTCTAACCAACGTCTACTCAAATACTTCAACAATCAATGAAGATTTCCTTAGGGTTTCGTTTAGTAGTGAGGAAGTATAATGGTATTTTAGGCTTTTATAATTGTAACCTTGGGAATACTACAAGGTATTTGGGCCAAGGTATTTGGACATTATAACAATACTAGGAGAGTATTTCTATACCACAACAAGGGGTATTTATACGAGACAACTAGGCTAGGGGTACCTCGGCTTAGGGCACCACATGAGGGGAGGAAGCTCTCGGCGATAGGGCCTCAGGGGAGGGGGTGTGGTGGGCGAGAGGACAAGAGGAGGAGTGTTTGAGACTTAGGTAGATTGCTCAAGTGAGGATGAAGAAAGTCTTCAACTTAGAGGGGTATTTATAGGTCAAGTGAAGGCCAACCAATGGCCAAGATGAAGACAAGTGCATAGCAAGTGTAAGGCCAAGATTTAGCCATGTGCTACCTTATCCATTTACACAAAATATCCTACCTAACCCTTGACCAAAAATGCAACACCAAAAACGTGCAAAGGGCAAGCTTTTGCCGTCCACCCCTTCCAATTAGAGGGTGACAAGTGTCGCCCTCTCGTTGGTCCAAAATGTTTCGTCTCTCGGAAAAATCCGCAAAAATTATAAATGACATAGCCAGAATTTTCCCTACGAAAGCTGTGGAAACGTTTCGTCGAAAAACGACTCTAATCGGGTGTTGTGTACAAATTTCGAAACTAGCCAACTTTTAAGGCTCAAATTATAATACGTACGCGCTCACGTACATACTGCGGAAATACGGGTATAACATTCTCCTCCTTAGAAACATTCGTCGAATGTTCCTTCTAAGCCTCAAAACAAACATGCGCCAGTATAGTCTTCACTACTATACTTACGAGAACAATCCTGCCACACCTGGCCACAGAAACACCTGCGCAAATACTTACATCCAAGTCCACGAGGAAACACCTCTAACATCACAAACTTTTGTCACTTTGCCGCGAGGTTCTAGTGTCACTCCGACTCCAACCAATGGTACCGGACTGCATGCGATTCCTGAGGTCTAAAATATACATCCTTCGCACCTTCTCCCTTTACAAGAAATGATCATATCTATGCTCGCAATACATGCTCGCCTCTACCCTTACTCGTCGTACTCTTCTCGAACTCTTGAACTCTTCCAAAGATATCGTACCACACTTGATCATCGCTTGCTTCTCCAAAACTTTGGAGTCACTACCGCCAACTTGGTCATCTTACTAACCGCAATCTCCCTTAAGGCCATTCTCGGCCTTCATGATCCGCTTCTGGTCGAACATAACCACGAACTCATACGACGGTCATCTAAACTTGGGACTAGCACCCTCGTGACCCTACCACTGGCGGGACCACCCAGCTGACCCCACCATTCGGGCCACGGGTTGACACAACACGCCCTCAACCCGAGCCTGTCACGCCGACTCTCTCGTTTCTCGATCCGGAACAACCTTGCTAAATCACATCATGAAAGATACCACTTTCATTTACCCAACCCAGAGACTTATCACACAATACATTCTAGGCATAAAATGCACTCTGACAAGGATCACTCGCAAAAATATTGTACTCAAGACGGCCTTACATCTAAGGTCTCAACTGTAATATTCTAAGGTTCATAATTTCCTCACCCCCAGGCTTACCCTTTTTCCCCAACCAGGTTCCTAAATCACATTTTAGCACAAAGCTATCCGAACATAACACTTAACACATTAACATAACATCAAAACATACAAGCCTTTAGAGGGTTAAGGATATACCTGAAGCTACCGCTCCACTCTAATCGTAAATGCATACTGCGGTATGCTGTAGAAGGCGATGAACCTCGCCATCGATCCGGTGGCTGCGCTAAGCTGCGGTACCTCTCCTATAAGCTGATCTCTCGTCACATGGCCTCGACGGCGCAGTGAAACAAGCACCGATAAAGACGACATTCCCGGATGATGTTTTCCACATCGTGCACCACTGAGGGGACACGAATCGGTAGCTAGCACTCACGTATACCGTGAACGGAAGCCACGGAGCTCGACCAGCTCGAATACCTGAACGCCACGAAGGCGAGGAGGACCACTCTGTCTTGGCGGAGTACATAACTAGGCTAGCCGAGGCGGTCGCCTCGAAAGTTACCAAAGGACCTGCTGCTCGCCTCTTTTCGATCTCGGTCATTAGTCGACCTCTCGTGCCTCGCATCCTAGTGCATGAGCTTGCATGCGGGCAATGTCCATGCGGTGAAGAGCTACACCGCACAAGCCTCGCCAGTAATCGTCGGCCCGGTGGCGTAGCGGTGTACTCTGTCCTCCATATCCGCTACTATGGCGGGAACATACCGAGCTAATGAGTCGAACTCCATTGTACTCTCTAACCGCGTCACGCCTCAGCGTCAAAAATCTGCCGGCCGAGCCCTCTCATCTGTGGAGGCAAGAAATGTGCAAGAAATGCCCTCGAGAACTCGTCCCAAACTGCTGGAAGTGCATGCTCTTCCGGGGCGATTCGCGAATCAAACGATCAAGCTGCGATATCACGCGGTGATGCGAACCAATACCACCGACTGCGCCTGCGAGGCTCACGATACCACTTTTGTCACGACGAACCGGGCGTGGTCGTGCCTACCGGGCACCTAGTGATACAACATCGAGAGAAAATCGAAATAAAAACATGAACATGAATTAAGAGAAGAGATAAATAAACAGGCCAACCAAACAGTTGCCTTCATATATACATAAATACGACGATTATCCTTTTACAAACCACGCCTACAACGATTACTACAGACCTCTAAGATTTTTACAAATGACTATGACGGGACATGGCGCCATACCACGAATGTATAAGAATCTACGGACTCGAGTAACATACCAAAAGATAAGCCTCGAAGAACGGATCTTCCAATTTGGAATGTGATCCTATAAGCGGGGATCGGCGATCGATGTACCTTTTACTGCGGCATGAGCGGCCCGAAGGAGAGTCGATACAGTACCAAGTATGTGAAACTGTAAAATACTGTAAATGAAATCATAATAGTCTATAAAGCAGGAGACATTTATGATAACCAAACTACAGTTCACAACATAAGAGCAATCATGTCAAGTCGAGGACTCGCGCCACAAAGTCATCCTCATGCGTGGAACTCCTTCACTGCCGCGATCTAGGTACAAATCATGTGATACGTATAATGAGTCTCGGCCCATCTCATGGACCCAATATAGAAAAGTGTGGAATACATTCCCGTTCATCCCATGAACCGGTAGTCGAGTGGAATACATTCCCGGATGAACCGGTAGTCAAGTGAAATACATTCCCGGATGAACCGGTCATCAAGTGAAATACATTCCCGGATGAACCGGTAGTCGAGTGAAATACATTCCCGGATGAACCGGTAATCAAGTGAAATACATTCCCGGATGAACCGGTAATCAAGTGAAATACATTCCCGGATGAACCGTGTCAGTGAAATACATTCACGGATGAACCGGTAGTCGAGTAGAACACAGTACTTGCACAACAAGGCTATCACACGTAACATGGTCAAGTTTCATAACAACAAGCATAAACAAGTTACACACAACTCAAGGTACTTTCATTTTATGTCAAAGTCCAAATTTTAACCCTAAAGTACTACGTCCGTTAAATTCCTTTTAAGATCCATTTCTTTTACAAAGGTCACCCGATACAGTAGTATAAAATTTGAGTGACTAACATTGTTAAGTAAACCAAAATGCTTTCCTTTGTAAAATCAAGTAACAACCTTATTTTCCAAACGTTCAAGTTTGCCTAATTTCGAATGCTCAAGTTTCTCATTTTAGAAAAAGGTTTCGTAGTTCATAGTTTTAAATCCTTTAAAACATAATTCTCCTTTAAACGTTTTGAGAAACCTATGTCTTATAAGTGAGTAGGTTATTCTTGTTTATAATCAATCTTATTAAGCAGCCATGATCTAGGAAATGTCATTTTGTCTCATCTTAGCTTCATGCGGATGGAAGTTTCTCTTGGTTTTAATAATACTAAAATTTGTCCAAAACATTTCCTTTTATTAACGCTGATGGTTTGTCGATACACATTACGATTTCAAATCAAGAAAACATTTTTAAGCCGTTATACCTAACTTCCCATAAAGCTAGTATAACTCTTAAGTTTCCAAAAACCAAGTATTACTTCTTCTCTCAAAATGATTCATAAATCTTTTGAAATACTTCAAGTTCTTTATTAACACATAGCTTGACCGATTATAGTTCAAATCGATTTACCTCTTAAAAACCACAAGTACTTTCTTACCTACATAAAGTCATTATAACCAACTTCCCATAAAGCGTTATAACACTTTATGTTTCAAATCAATCAAATACATTAAACATATGTACGTCTACCGTACTACATAGTTATACACATATCATGCTAGAACAGATAGGAAGAGGTTCACATACCTCGCGACGATTATCGACTAATAGCAAAACGCTCAAGTACCTCAAACCGTCGGCTACACTCTCGATCAGCGGATCACCCCACACGTAGTACTACAACCTATAGAGGCCACAAAGCGCCTATTAATATCTTTAGATCGGCGTAGAATATTCTACATAAAATTTGGCACCTCCCCACATGGCGTAAATCTCCTCCTCCATAGGCGCTACCAAGCCAACCGGGGGTTAACACGTCTAACGGGCGTGTACAATTCTACTACGGTAATGTTACCTGCAAGTCTACATGTCTGATCCTATGTAATTACGATTCACTTCTCTTCTTTAAATTCGGGCTTAAGTCGCAAGACATTGCGTAAGTATTATTCGGGCTTAAGTCAAAAGACATTGCCGCACAACTAGGTTGATTCTATATATAGTATACTTAACTATATACTCCTACAACATGTAATTTCCAATTCTGACGAAGGTCAAGAATGTTTACCTCGATAAGCCCAAAATTATCCGAGTTTATATGTCGATCTGAACAACGTTTAGCTCCTACTCGTGCGCTCCAACCCGCTCCAAACAACCCTTAGAAGTTCTAACCAACGTCTACTCAAATACTTGACAATCAATGAAGATTTCCTTAGGGTTTCGTTTAGTGGTGAGGAAGTATAATGGTATTTTCCGGCTTGTATAATTGTAACCTTGGGAATACTACAAGGTATTTGGGCCAAGGTATTTGGACATTATAACAATACTAGGAGAGTATTTCTATACCACAACAAGGGGTATTTATACGAGACAACTAGGCTAGGGGTACCTCTAGGCAGGGCACCACAGGGGAGGGAAGCTCGGCCAATAGGGCCTCAAGGGGAGGGGTGTGGTGGACGAGAGGACAAGAGGAGGGAGTGTTTGAGACTTAGGTAGATTGCTCAGTGAGGATGAAGAAAGTCTTGACTTAGAGGGTATTTATAGGTCAAGTGAAGGCCAACCAATGGCGAAGATGAAGACAAGTGCATAGCAAGTGTAAGGACAAGATTTAGCCATGTGCTACCTTATCCATTTACACAAAATATCCTACCTAACCCTTGACCAAAAATGCAACACCAAAAAGCGTGCAAAGGCGGCTTTGCCGTCCACCCTTCCATTAGAGGGTGACAAGTGTCGCCTCTCGTTGGTCCAAAATGTTTCGTCTCTCGGAAAAATCCATAAAATTATAAATGACATAGCCGGAATTTTCCCTACGAAAGTCATGGAAAGCGTTTAGTCAGCGACTCTAATCGGGTGTTGTGTACAAATTTCGAAACTAGCCAACTTTTAAGGCTCAAATTATAATACGTACGCGCTCACGTACATACTCTGGAAATACGGGGTATAACATTATCCAGAAGAGGTTATTGGCAGCTCAGAGTCAGTGGGAAGCAGTACCAGAAACATGGTAAGTGATAAGGAAAAGTTCGAGTGTACGAGAAGGTTACGACGAGTAAGGCAAAGTGACAAAAGTGGTATGGAAAGAAGCGAGCATGTATTACAGGCATAGGTGTGATCATTTCGTTTGTAAATAGTAGGTGCGAAGGGAGTATCTTTTTAGACCTCTAGTAGGAGCTTTCGTGATAGAGGTGATTCCTCGTGGACTTGGAGATAAGTAGGTGCGTTTGTTGTGTTGTGGCCAGGTGTGGCATGGATGTTTCCGTAAGTATAGCGATAAGGACTATCTTGGCGCTGCTTGTTTTGATACCTAGAAGGAACATTCGGACGAATGTTTCTAAGGAGGAGAATGTTATACCCGTAGTTTTGTGGTATGTCTGCGAGGGCGTGCGTGCGAGAATACGACATTGAAATTGGAAAGGAAGAGCGAGGTGATTTTTCCACGGAAAAGTTTCGGTTTTGTGAAGGAAAAAGGTTCGTTAATGGGAATTGGATTCCCAGATTTGGTATTCGGACTTCTTGGAATATTAGAGAATTATGGAATTTTATTTTGGAAATGGTCACGTGGGGCCACGGGAGAAAATTCTGGTTTTGTAGGGCCACTTTGTTTGAGATTTTGGCCATTGTGGATATTTTGGAAGATGAAATATGTTGGGCGTGTAGGAGGCGACACGTGTCACCCCACTAGTTGGCTTGGGCCGAATTCCACTTTGTGCACGCTTTGCGTTTAGAGTCGTTTCAGGCGAAGCGTTTTACAAGACTCGCGTAGGATAAATTCGGCTATGTCATTTCTAATTTTTGCGATTTTTAGAGGCGAAACACGTTGGACCAACGAGAGGCGACACTTGTCACCCTCTCATTGATGGATGTCATGCGACAATAGGGCCGATTGGGTTGGCTTATTTTGTCTTGGAGTTGGTAGGATATTTTGTGTGCAAGTTGGCCAAGGACACTTGCCTCCAGCCTCACCCTACACTTGCCTTGCACTTGGCACCATCTTGGCCCTTGGTTGGCCCTTCCTTGACCTATAAATACCCCTTGTTGAAGAGTTATTTCATCCTAAATTGAGCGATCTTTCTAAGTCTCAAATCCCTCCCGCTCCCTCGTATTGTTTTCGTCCAAACACACCCCCCCTCCTCTAAAGCTAGCCTAGCCGAAACACTACCCCCCCCCCCCTCCCTTGGTAGAAAAGTTGCCTTCTAGTATTGTTATAATGCACAAATTACCCTAGCCCAAATCCCTTAGTCCTTAGTAGAAGTTGTGAAGAACTTAAGGTTTTCTTGGAGCTCTGGGAGCGCCAACTTAGGAGCTAAACCTTGCTCAGTGCGACTTTTATCTAGGATATTATTGGGCTTACCGAGGTAAATAACCTTATCTTCCTTTTGTAATTAGAGTATATATCTTTGTAGAAGTATAGGAATAAGTATTAAATACTTAGAAGGATATTGCGAGAATAGAATTGAATATTATCACAGTAGAAGGGCTTAAAGAAGAATAATAGAATCAGACTTACATGGAATTTGTTTTCCTGATGAACTTGAGTAGCTCACGGGTAGGAAGTCTGCCCAAATGTCCATAGAATAGCGAACCCTCTGTTTAGAGCTTTATCTGATCTGATCTAGACGTTGATAGGCGTGTTGGTGATATAGGTCGATACTCTGCGCGCGACATATTCAACTTGGCAGGTGGTTTTCGCCGAGAAGGTATGTGATTCTTCCTATCCTCTTGAGCATGATATTTTAAAGAATATGTATATAGTACGGTAGACGTACGTGTGTTAACTGAATAATAATTACGGCAATGTCTTCGGACTTAAGCCCGAATAATAATTACGGCAATGTCTTGGACTTAAGCACGAATAATAATTACGGCAATGTCTTACGACTTAAGCGAATAAAAAGAATCAAGTAGTTCAAAAGAATTAAGAAACCTTTTTGAAAGAAGAGTAACACTTGGTTTTAAAAGCTTAAGAGTTATACTAGCTTTATGGGAAGTTAGGTATAACGGCAAGAGTGATAAAAAAACGATTTATTGATTTAAGGAAATAAGAGACTTGACTTATTATACTAATATGAATTTTGTTAAAAAGTGTGAAACCTCATTCGTGAGTAAATAGTATTTTTGGTTTTCAAAAGGAATGATGTTTTACCGATCAGAATAAATGTCGAACAAACCACAGCAGCGCTAATAAAGGGAAATATTGTGACTAATAAAGTATTATTAAAACCAGTAGAAACTTCCATCTGCATAGGAGCTAAGATGAGACAAAATGATATTACATTTACTAGATCATGGCTGCTGTAATAAGGTTGTTACGAATAATAATAACCTATTCACACTTAGGGTATATGTTTCTCAAATTGTTTTAAAGGATTAAAGCTATGAACTACGAAACCTTTCGAAAATGAGAAACTTGAGTAATTAAAATTAGGCAAACTTAAGCGTTGGGAAAAGAATGTTGTTACTTGATTTTACAAAGAGAAATGTGTTGATTTACTTCAAAAGATAATCACTCTATTTTTATACTACGGGTATTGTGTGACTTTTGTGAAAGAAACGGATCTTTAAAAGAGTAATACATAAAGTACTTTGGGGCTAAAAACCCGAACTTGTTAGCATAATGTAGAAAGTACCTTGTGTGAATAACTTGATTGTATTGATTTGTGATAGTCTTGTAATACTTTCTTGTTGACTTGATAAGTAAACATGTTAGGATGCTACGTGAGTTAGTATCTTGTGATGTTTGTGTAGAGGGGTTTTCCCTTATTATGCTTAGATTGTTTAACGATAAAACTGTCATGTTGATATTATATCACTCATGATTCCGGGGGTTAAGCTGCCCTCCGATGCGGGGTAGACTCAGGCGGG
Source organism: Przewalskia tangutica (assembly GCA_029844215.1). NCBI lineage: Eukaryota > Viridiplantae > Streptophyta > Magnoliopsida > Solanales > Solanaceae > Przewalskia > Przewalskia tangutica. The sequence goes on along the minus strand of CM056725.1, from coordinate 38,387,081 downwards.
TCTAGTGACCTATGATTCGAGAATACCTTATGCAGGTCTGTATGGCCTATGCGGAGCTACGGGAGTTCCATGTTAGTATGCGGCCCTTGTGGTCATGCGGTCTTTGTGGCCATGCGGACGGCGAGTCCAGGACGCTGCCGGGGAGTAGCTACCCTCGATGCGGGGAATACCTCATGCGGGCCATTGGAGTGGCCCATGCGGAGCTACGGAAAGTTCCAGGGCTAGACGCGCATTGTTAGATCTGCGGCGAGTGGCGGCTTTGATCATGTGACGGTCAGGCGGATCTCATGATCTGATTCTGACCTTGTTATGCGGGGTTTTTAGTAGTCGGCTATGCCCTCGTACTTACCCGTGCGGTTTTATGATGACTTTGAGGCGTGAGTCACGACTTGACATATTTATTTATTTCTTGTGAGCGTAGTTTTGGTTATCATACATGTCTCTGCTTTATATAGACTACTATGATTTCATTTGATATTTTGATTTCACATACTTGGTACTGTTGTCTTGACCTCCTTCGGGGCTGCGTTCATCTGCAGTAAAGGTACTCCTACCGCTGATCCGTTCTTAGGATCACCGTTTCAGCGTTGGGAAAGCTCCGTTTCTCCGGAAGCTTAGCATTTTGGTATGGTCCCCTGTCGTTGTAGATATTTGTATTCAGGGGTATGGCGGGGCCCTGTCCCGCCATTGTTGTTTTAAACTCTTAGAGGTCTGTAGACCTGTTGTAAGGTTGGGATATAACTGTTCATTTTGGGGTACTTAGTATATATATGCCGAAAGGCAACTTTTTCCCAGAAACTGTGTCTTATTTATACTGTTTCATATTTTGGTTGTTTTATTTTCCGCTGATTTCTCTGATGTATGACTACTTGGGTGCCCGGGTAAGGCACCAGTCACGGGCCCCGGAACGGGTCGTGACAATACAGCAGGCAGTGGATAAGGTGAAGCTTATCCAGGAGCGGTTGTTGACAGCTCAGAGTCGACAGAAGTCGTATGCGGATCATCGTCGTCGGCATCTGGAGTTTGAGGTTGATGATTGGGTTTTCCTAAAGGTGTCACCCATGAAAGGTGTCATGAGGTTTGGGAAGAAAGGGAAGCTTAGCCCAAGGTACATTGGGTCTTATCAGATTGTCCGTAGGGTAGGCAAGGTTGCCTATGAGTTGGATCTGCCGTCCGATCTGGAGGTAGTGCAACCGGTTTTTCATGTTTCTATGCTGAGGAGATGTATCGGGGATCCATCTAGAGTGCACCCGATTGATGATGTCCAGGTGACCGAGGGGTTGTCGTATGAGGAGATTCTCATAGCGATACTCGATCGTCAGGTGAGGCGACTACGGACAAAGGATGTGGCTTCCGTCAAGGTCTTATGGCGAACGAGAGAAGAGAGGAGATGACGTGGGAAGCAGAGGAGGACATTAGGCAGAAGTATCCTTACTTATTCCCTACACCTCCAGGTAATTCACTTTCCTACTTGCTGGTTTTAATTATCATATATGCTTAAGTGTTGTATTGTGGCCATGTGTGGCATTTGCAAATTGTTTAAGTTATGAGGGACTATGCCGTTATTGTTTTAATTGAATCTAGAAGGAACATTCGGGACGAATGTTTCTAAGGGGGGAGAATGTTATACCCCGTATTTTTCCAGAGCATGTATGTGAGGACGTACATACAAATGTATAAGCCCTAATTAGGTTAAGGACGAAATTGTGAACTTCCAACGGAAAAGATTCTGAACCTTGCGAAGGAAATTTTACGGTTTCAATATTTTAAATTATTACGGATTTTTCCGAGAGATGAAATATTTTGGACCAATAGGAGGGCGACATGTGTCACCCTTAGGTGGCATGTTTGGACGAAAATTAGTGGGCAAGTGGCCAAGTCAAATAGTCAAGTCTTGGAAGATATTTTGTGGGCAAGTGGGAGGGAGCCTTGGACGTTTTTTTGTGAGCCATGTGGCAAGCCACATGTCTCATTTTTGTGGTGGACATATGTCCCAAAGTTGTGGTGGACATATGTCCCAATGTTGTGGTGGACACTTGGTGGAAGACTCCACTCACACAAGCAACCAAATCTTCACCCTCCACTTGCTTGAATCTTGGCCCTTGATTGTTCTATAAATACCCCCCTTAAGTTGCAAGACTTCTTCATCCATTAAACAATTTCCAAGTCTCAAAATCCTTCCCCCTTTGTAGTAAAGTCTCGTCCAAAAACTCCCTCCCCCTTGTAGTTGTTCTCGTCTGAAACACCCCCCCCCCTTGGTAGAAAAATTGTCTTCAAGTATTGTTACTATTCCAAAATACCTTAGCCTAAATCCCTTGTAGTATTCCCAAGTTACCTCTATACTAAAAGCCCGGAAATACTACTTTATTTCCTTTAGTCACAAAACGAAACCCTAGGAAAATCTTCATAGTTGGTTGAAGTATTAAGTAGAAGTTGTTTAGAAACTTCTAAGGGTTTCTTGGAGCGAATTGGAGCGTACAGAATAGGAGCTAAACGTTGCTCAGGATCGACATATAATCTTGGATAATTTTGGGCTTATCGAGGTAATAATCTTTATCCTTCTATTGTAATTGGAGATTACATGTTGTAGTAGTTTAGAATTAAGTATAAGATATATTGAAGGTTGGTATAAAAGAAGAGAATTGAACTGTACTTACATTGGGCTGTAATTACAGTAGACTTGTGTAGTTTTACGGGTAGGGAAGTGCTGCCCAATTTTCCGTAGAATTAAGAACCTTCTGCTTAGAATATTCTACAGAGTAGTCTAGACGTTGATAGACGTATTTAACTATTATAGGTTGATACTCTGCGCGCGACATATTCGACTTGGCAGGTGGATTTAGCCGAGGAGGTATGTGATTCTTCCTATCCTCTTGAGCATGATACTTTTGAAATATATATAGTACGGTGAGCGTCGTGTGTTAACTAAACTTGGTTTTACTTTGATGTCTTTTGACTTGAGTTTTAAATGATAAGAATCTTGGAAATATTTCAAAAGAGTTATGAATCATTTTTGAAAGAAAAGTAATACTTGGTTTTAAAAGCTTAAGAGTTATACTAGCTTTATGGGAAGTTAGGTATAACGACTTAAGAAAGATAAAAGGGACGGTTTACTTATTTGTTTATGAAAGTCTTGTATTGATTTCTGGAAAGTGTAGTAAGATGGTTTGATAAGTAAACATGTTATGATGCTACGTGTGTTAGTGTCTTGTGATGTTTGTGTAAGGGGGTTATTCTTGTTGTGCTTACGTTGTTAAACGATAAGCCCGTTGTACTGCTATTATATCACATACCCACGACATGTTATGATCCGGACTTGCCACCCTCGATGCGAGGAATACCTCATGCGGGTCCATGTGACCTATGCGGAGCTGCGGGAGTTCCAGGATTGATCACTCCGGGTGTGTTACGCCGATGCGAGGGATACCTCATGCGGTCCAGAGGACTATCACGGACCGAAGTGCGAGGAATACCTCATGCGGGCTGTGTGGCCTATGCGGTGCGGAGTTCGAGATTAGGCACGCATAATGATACTATGGGCGAATGGCCTTGCCCGATCATTAGCGGCCTAGAAAAAGACCAGTTATGTTATATCTATTTTCTCTTGGTTATCTTTGTGGCACTATGTGCGGTTACATTGGTTGTTTCGTACATATTTGTAAAATTGGTTTTAAAATGATATGATTTCATTTAAGTACTTTCTGATTTCACATACTTGGTACTGTTGTCGACCTCCTTCGGGCGTGTTCGTCTGCGGTAGAGGTACTCCTGTTGTTGATCCCCGATCCTAGGATCACCGTTCCTGCTTTTGGGAAAGCCCCGTTCCTCCGGAGGCTTGTCTTTTGGGTATGATCTCCCTGCCATTGTAGCTTTATGTACATTCAGGGTATGGAGGGGCCCTGTCCCGCCATAGTTATTTACATTCCTAGAGGTCTGCAGTCCTGTTGTAAAGTTGGGATGTAACTGTTCACTCTTGATGTATATATACATGCCGAAAGACAATCTTTTCTTGGATAAACTGTTTCTCATTTCATAATTGTTTCATGTCTTGCTTTTATATTCCGCTGGTTACTCTGATGTATGTCTACTTAGGTGGCCGGGTAAGGCACCAGTCACGGGCCCGGGTTCGGGTCGTGACACTAGCTTCACACCATGGACTTTGTCCATAAACCAATTATCAAGTATTCTGCCCGCCCCTTCTGGGACGCGATAAAGTCATGTAATCTATGATGCCGTGCCCATTAAGGTATACTGTTCGGTCCATTTTGGGACTCAATGTAATTATCAATATGTGTGACGTAACCCGGCCCATTTGCGGGACTCGGTGTATTCTTCGACATGTGACGTAACCCAACCCATTTGTGGGACTCGATGTAATGATGCAATATGTGACATAACCCAACCCATCTGTGGGACGCGGTGTGATGATGCAATATGATGTACCCCGGCCCATCCGTGGGACGCGGTGTGATGATGCAAAATGACATAACCCGACCCATTTGTGGGACGCGGTGTGATGATGCAATATGACATAACCCGGCCCATTTGTGGGATGCAGTGTGATGATGCAATATGTGACATAACCCGGCCCATCTGTGGGACGCGGTGTAATGCTCTTTATATGACGTAACCCGACCCATTTGCGGGACTCGGTGTATTGCATCTATAACATACCCGGCCCGTTGTGGGACTCGGTGTATCAATGCAACCATATAACCTTCTTAAATCATCTTTTGACTTTCCATTAAGCCATTATGACAACTTCCCATAAAACCATTATAACAAACTTTCATTTCATGTACTATATTAAGGACTTAATCATGGACATTCTCACATGATTTCTATATAACATTTTAAACCATCTCTTGACTTTCCATAAAACTGTTATAACAAACTTCCCATAAAGTCGTTATAACAACTTTCATTTTAGAACACTAAAGCACTACCACATCTTTCCTTTTAAACAAACCAAGGCACTAGCACCTCTTTCCTTTTAGTAAAACCAAGGCATTATCATGTCATGTAAGGGAATTGAACCCAAGTACTACGTACATCTATTCTTTAAAAAGAATCATTTCATGCAAATAACCCCCAAGATACTAACATTCGTAGTACCAAGACACTTCTACTATTCAAATCAAGTTACTACACCTTTTTAAATTCAACCCAAGGCTTTGAAATCAAGTAACTTCTACTTTCAACATTAAGGAAATTATTCCTTTAAAACAAGTAACCTATACTTCATCTAATCAAGTCACTTACACTTTTAAAATAAATCCAGTCTCATGACTTTCAAATAAATTAAGTCTCATAACTTTCAAATAAATCTAGTCTCATGACTTTCAAATAAATCAAGTCTCATAACTTTCAAATAAATATAGTCTCATGACTTTCAAATAAATCAAATCTCATGACTTTCAAATAAATCTAGTCTCATGACTTACTAAAAACTCTTACAAACATCTCCCATAAGATTTGGTAAGGACTTAGGAATAATTTAGACATGCCTTTAACATAGAATCAATAACATGAATACTTCCTAACTTCTAAGAGTAGAATGAATCATGAAACAATACCACATGTATATTTCATACGTAGAACATGCCGAAAGAAGGAAGAGGTTCACATACCTCGTTGATGGCTAACCAACACGACAAGTAGCAATACGCTCCAATGTACTTCAACCTTATCGACTATTCCTCAAGCCAAGTAGAATATGTTACACGTAGTACTTCAACCTATAATGACGATAGCACTTCTATCAATATCATACTTTCTAGTATAAGACTTATACCACATAATGGCCCTCTAATTCTACGGAAATTTGGGCAGCACTTGCTTTGTTTCTACGTACTTTTCCACCTTTTCCAAGACCCGTATTCATCAATCAACACGCCACATTTAAGGCACAGCCAACAGTTAACCAAAGGGGATTACACGCCTAACTTGACGTGTAAAATTCTGCCCCACAATCTATATAAAAACAGTCCACAATTCTACAACAACGAGGGTACAATGTGAAGCCTTTAACACCCTTATTCCTTAGGACTTTCATTAGCCATTTACTACATTAACCATGCATTTTAGGGGCTGATTTTCCAGCATAACAACACCCTAAAACAGTCCATAAAAACGACATCACAACGTCTAACAGTTTTAGGCAGTTTTTCGGCCAACAACAACTATAACAATCCGATAACTCTTTCCTTAATCCATTTTATTCCAATTCAAGTTCCAACACTTATATATATGATGTACCAACTTATCAACAACCATATTACCTCATTTTAACATGCGACAAGTGTGGATAATGACAACAATATAACCAACAAAACCAATGGCAGAAAATTACCTCAACTCGGCCAACAACATATCTATCACATACACATCTTATTTTCCATTTATTCCTTAACATAAATTCATCCCTTAAACATAACAATAAGTAATATCCAATTAATGCGAAGGAAGAATAATCATTACCTCATTTTTAGCCTTAAAAACGTCAAAAACAGTCCGGGGGTATATGGTCCGATATTTTCGTTTCGCTCCACTTCTTCAAGTTACAATCACATATATGTTACCCCTATGAACTTATGCACAAATTCTCTTTGAATTTCACTTCCAAAAAGTTGATAAAACTTAGGTTTTCACACCTTCTATTCTCGGCCAACACCTTGTTCTTGGGGTTTAAGGGATTATCTTTACTTAGCACTTCATTAGGGAGCTTAGTCTTGAGTTTGAGGATTTATCAACAAGGATTGAAGAATTTTGGTCTCCCATTTGTGCCCTTGGCCGAGAGCTCTCAAAGGAGAAGGAAAAATATTTCATGAAATTTGGGTAAGTGTTAAGTCTTGCAAGCCTTTGCTTGTATATGTAATGTATCACAATGTGTCACGACCCGAACCCGAGCCCGTGACTGGTGCCTTACCCCGGGCACCCAAGTAGCCATACATCAGAGTAATCAGCGGAATATAAAAGAAGACATGAATAAAGTGAAGTGAAAAACAGTTATCTGAGAAAAACTTGCCTTGCGGCATATATAAATATCAACTAGAACAGTAACATCCTTTTTTTACAATTCTGCCCACAACAGTACAACAGACCTCTAAGAGTGATATGACAACAATGGCGGGACAGGGCCGCCCGTACCCTGAATGTAGCACAACGACGGGGACTATACGGCTGATAAGCCTCGGAAGAAACGGAGCTTCCCAAACGCTTGTGACCACGAGCTAGGATCAACGGCGGTGTACCTCTACTGCGGCATGAACGCGGCCCGAAGGAGGTCGATAACAGTACCAAGTATGTGGCCGAAAATACGTAAATGAAATCATAGTAGTCTATATAAAGCGGGAGACATGTATGATAACCAAACTACGATTCCACAATAAATAGCGATCATGTCAAGTCGGGGACTCACGCCTCAAAGTCATCACTCAATTATAACTATGGGTCTCACGCCCACATAAACAAGAGTGAAATAGATATCATGAATCGGTCTTTTCTAGGCCGCTAATGATCGAAGCAAGGCCAATCGCCCATAGTATCATTATGCGTGCCTAATCCTGGAATTCCCGCAGCCCGCATAGGTCACACATAGACCCGCATAGGTCGTATAGACCCGCATCGGGGGTAGCTAACCTCGGTACCCTCATGGACTTCCGCAATCCGCATAGTCTCAATAGACCGCATAGTCACACAGACCGCATAGGGCATCCCCCGCATCGGGATAAAACACCCGGAATGATCAATCCTGGAGCATACCGCTGCTCCGCATAGTCACATAGACCGCATAGGCCGTATAGACCCGCATCAAGGGTGGAAAGCCCTCGGTATAATAAGTCAAGGGGGTATGTGATATAATAACAGTACAACGGGCTTAAAGTTTAACAACATAAGCACAACAAGAATATCACAAGATACTAACACACGTAGCATCCTAACATGTTTACTTATCCAATCAACAAGAAAATATTACAAGGCTATCACAAACCAATACAATCAAGTTCTCCACACAAGGTACTTTCTACTTTATGTTAACAAGTTCGGGAGTTTATCCCCAAAGTACTTCATACAATAACTCTTTAAAAGATCTGTTTCTTTCACGAAAGTCACACAATACCCGTAGTATAAAAATAGTGTGACTATCTTTTTAAGTAAATCAAAACACTTCTCTTTGTAAAATCAAGTAACAACCTTATGTTCCAAACGTTCAAGTTTGCCTAATTTCAAATGCTCAAGTTTCTCATTTTCGAAAGGTTTCGTAGTTCATAGTTTTAATCCTTTAAAACATAATTCTCTTTTAAACAATTTGAGAAACATATGCCTTATAGGTGAGTAGGTTATTCTTGTTTATAATCAATCTTATTAAGCAGCCATGATCTAGGAAATGTAATATCATTTTGTCTCATCTTAGTTTCTATGCAGATGGAGGTTTCTACTGGTTTTAATAATACTTCATTATTCAATACATTTTCCTTTATTAACGCTGCAGTGGTTTGTCGATACTCATTCTGATTTCCGAAATCAGTAAAACATTATTCCTTTTAAAAACCAAGTACTCATTTGTTATACCCCGTATTTCCAGAGTATGTACGTGAGGGCGTACGTATACAATTTGAGCCTTAAAGTAGGCATAGGTTCGAATTTGTGCATAACTACCAAAAGGAGTCGTTTTTAAATGAAGCGTTTCCACGACTTACGTAGGGAAAATTCCGGCTATGTCATTAATAATTTTTGCGGATTTTTCGAGAGCGAAACATTTTGGACCAACGGGAGGACAAGTGTCACCCTCCCATTGGAAAGCAATTGGACGACAAAGCTAGCCCTTTTACGTTTTGGTGTTGAAATTTTGGTCAAGGGTTAGGTAGGATATTTTGTGTAGATGGATAAGGTAGCACATGGCTAAATCTTGGCCTTACACTTGCTATGCACTTGTCTTCATCTTGGCCATTGGTTGGCCTTCACTTGACCTATAAATACCCCTCTAAGTTGAAGACTTTCTTCATCCAAAACTTGAGCAATCTATCTAAGTCTCAAAATACTCCCTCCCTCTTGTTCTCTCGCCCACCACACTCCCCTTTGAGGCCCTTTGGTGAGAGCTTCCTCCCCTCCTTTGTAGTGGTTGGCAGTGGGGTACCCCACTGCTAGTTATTTTCGTATAATACCCTTGTTGTGGTATAGAAATACTCTCCTAGTATTGTTGTAATGTCCAAATACCTTGGCCCAAATACCTTGTAGTTTTCCCAAGTTACAACATACAAAAGCCAGAAAATACTATTATACTTCCTTTAGCCACTAAACGAAACCTAAGGAAATCTTCATTGATAGTTGAAGTATTTGAGTAGAAGTTGGTTAGAACTTCTAAGGGTTGTTTGGAGCGGGTTGGAGCGCCGGAGTAGGAGCTAAACCTTGCTCGGGATCGACATATAAACTCGGATAATTTTGGGCTTATCGAGGTAAACACTCTTGACCTTCTATTGTAATTGGAAATTACATATTGTAGGAATATATAGTTGAAGTATACTATATATAGAACTAAACATTATAATTGCGGCAATGTCTTTTGACTTAAGCTGAATAATACTTACGGCAATGTCTTGCGACTTAAGCTGAATTTAAAGAGAATGAATCAGTAATTACATAGGGTATTACAGTAGACTTGTGTAGCATTGATGTGAGTAGAATTGTACACGTCCGGATAGACGTGCAAACCCCCCCTGGTTGGCTTGGTAGCCGGCCTCGATAGAGGAGGAGATTTACGCTGTTGTTGCGGGGAGAGTCTTTGCGAATTTTATGTAGAATATTATACATTGAGATCTAAAGATATTAATAGGCGCTTTGTGGCCTCTATAGGTTGTAGTACTACGTGTGGAGTGATCGCTTGGTGAGAGTGTAGCGGACGGTTTGAGGTACTTGGAGCGTTTGCTATTAGTCGATAATCGTCGCGAGGTATGTGAACCTCTTCCTATCTGTTCTAGCATGATATGTGCATAACTATGTAGTACGGTAGACGTACGTGTGTTAAATGTATTTGATTGTCTTTTAACATAAAGTGTTATAACGGCTTTATGGGAAGTTGGTTATAACGACTCTATGTAAATGAGAAATGCTTTGTGGTTTTAAAAGATAAGCGATTTGACTTATAACCGACTTGATGCAAAAACCTTGAAGTATTCTAAAAGATTAAGAAACCTTTTTGAAAGAAGTGTATACTTGGTTTGAAAACATAAAAGTTATACAGTTTTATGAGAAGTTAGGTGTAACGCCTTAGAGAGATAAAAGAATGGTTTAATGGTTTAGAAGTTAAGAGACTTATTCTTAAAAGATAAGAAACTTGACTTAATATGAATGTTTGTGTGAAACCTCATTCGTGAGTAATGAGTACTTGGTTTTGGAAGGAATAATGTTTCTTGATTTGGAAATCGAATGTGTATCGACAAGTCACCTGCGGCGTTAATAAAGGAAATGTATTGAATAATTAAGTATTATTAAAACCATTAGAAACCTCCATCTGCATAGAAGCTAAGATGAGACAAAATGATATTACATTTCTAGATCATGGCTGCTAATAAGATTGATTATGAACAAGAATAACCTACTCGTCTAAGGCATATGTTACTCAATTGTTTTAAAAGAGATTAAGACATTGAACTATGAACTTTTCAAAAAAGAGACTGGTGTATTTGAAATTAGGCAAACTGGAACTTTAGGAAAAAGAAAGGCATTGTGTTGTCTTAAAATGATTTAAAACATAAGGTGTATAACAACTTTATGGGAAGTGGGTTATAACGACCTTATGAAAACAAAAGAAAGGTTTTATCATTGGTTTAAATGTGGTAACTTGACTTTAAAAAGAAAAGAGTTTTGGTCAAAAAAAAGAAGGCATGGTGTTGCCTTAATTTGGTTTTAAAAAGGAAAGTATGGACGTTGTTTTGGTTTACTTAAAAGATATAAGTCACTCTATTTTTATACTACGGGTATCGGGTGACTTTTATAAAAGGATTAGATCTCTTTAAAAGGAATTTAACGTACGTAGTACTTTAGGGTTAAAACCCGGACTTTGGCATAAAATGAAAGTACTTTGAGTTGTGTAAACTTGCCTATGCTTGTTGTTGTGAAACTTGCCTATGCTTGTTGTTGTGAAACTTGCCTATGCTTGTTGTGATAGCCTTTGTTGTGCAAAGATTGTGTTTCTATACTACCGCGTCTCTCGATGGAGGGTCGGTTGACTTGTTGAGAACTTACTTGGACGTGCGGCGGTGGCGGAGAAATTCCGCAGATGCGTTCACGGTGATAGTGTTACTTTTGTTAATCACTTTGGACATCTCGACACGATCGTGGCGCGGGTTTGCTTCCACTTTGATTACCGCCTTGTTGTCTTATTGTTTCCCTTTGGACATACTGACACGATGCGTAGCGCACGGGTATGCTCCCATTTGGATTGCTGTCTTGTTGTTATCCACTTTGGACTCTCGACACGATCGTAGCGCTGCGGGTATGCTTCCATTTGGAATGTTCTCTTATTTGTTCCCTTTGGACATACTGACACGATGCGTAGCGCACGGGTATGCTCCCATTTGGATTTCTATCTTGTTGTTATCATATCATAGACTGTCGGCAGTGAGGAAGGTACTCCACGGGAAGGATTGATGTTGTGGGCGTGAGACCCTGAATTGATATAACTGTTATGTGTATGTACTGTAGTTTGGTTATCATACCTGTCTCCTGCTTTTATAGACTATTATGATTTGATTCTGATATTTCTGATTCACATACTTGGTACTGTTATCTTGACCTCGCCCGAGTGGCGTATAAAGAGGCCAGAGCCTCTACCACGGGAACAGACCCGAACCGTGGCTCTCCGTATGGCACGTCATGAGAAGGGAACTAAGGTTCATGCCTCAGGGATCGCAAGCAGCCCGGTACCATTTGTTGGGTCGTCGGAGTGGGACTCGCGACAAAGTGACAAAAGTGGTATCAGAGCAGTTAGTCCTCGGAAAGTGTTTACAGACCGTGTCTAGTAGAGTCTTGATTATCGGTGTGTTGTGCACCACATCTATAATCAGGAGGCTATAGGACATTTAGGATTGGTTTCCATTCTTCTCATTCTGAGATCGTGCCTTAGAGCCTGTAATAAGATTGGACCCTCGACATGCCGTTTTACGATTATGCCTCGCGTAAGGCAACCGGGCCCGAGAAGGGCAAGGCGTGAGAGGCTGCGAGTAGAGCGGCGGCGAGACCACGATACACGAGCCTCGATCCTACGGTGAGGCGAGAGATGGGTTACAAGAGATGGCGATTAATGGCGAGGTTGTGGCGAACTTGAGGATAAGTGGAATCTGGCGGTTCGATGCACCGTAGTTCACCCCGAGCGCATTTGAGACTACGGGATTTTACGAGATGTAACCGCGAGTTTTATGGGCGAGACACGAGGATGATCCGAGGAGTTCATCCGGCGATTCTGACGGATCATGAGTGATCAAGGCATCGAGACCGAGTCGGTGGTCACAGGTTCGCATCATTTGCGTGATACCATGATCGATTGGTTTGATTCGTGGGAGCTGTCGGGAGAGAATGCACTTTTGCAGGGCGAGTTCTCAAAGGCATTTCTTGCACCTTCTTGCCGCCAGATGAGAGGGCTCGGGCCAGATTTTTGGTGTTCTGGCGAGCAGGCGTGCAGTGCGGGAGTACAATGTGGAGTTCGACTCATTGGCGATGCGTCCCGCATTAGTAGCTAGTATGGAGGATCGAGTCCACCGATATGTTCTGAGGCTCGATGATTACCTAGCGAGAGTTGTTATTTGTAGCTCTTCAGGGCATGGACATTGCCGCATGCGAGCTTATGCACTTGGAGGTGAGGCGGAGAAATCGGCGGAATGGCCGAAGTCGGCGAGAAGGGCGAGCTGCGGTCCTTTGGTGATTTTAGCGACCGCCTCGGCCAGAACTAGTTATGTGCCTCGCTTGATCTGAGTGGTCCTCTACAATCTTGAGCGTCGAGTTTTTGAGAGCGGTCGGGGCTCGAGGTTCAGATTTCGGGAGAAGCGGGGTGTTAACGGTGAAGCCACCCCTACCTCGTTGTGACCGCTGTGGTAGACTCCACAGTGGGGAGTGTCGTGCTAGTCCGGGAGTTTGTTTTACATGCGGCCAGCAGGGCCATTTTGGGAGAAATTGTCCGACCAGGGGTAGCGCTGGTAGGATAGCACAGACTACGGGATCAGTTGCGGGTTCTTCACCTTCCATAGTCAGGCAGGATGTTCATACACCGGCGGGCCACGGTAGAGGTCGCGGTGGAAGTTCCCAGTTTTAGCGGTCCTCTGAATCGCCTATTTTCAGGTATATCCTTAACCCTCTAGAGTTTTGTATGTATTGATGTTGTGATGATGTGATTTAGAAACCTGGTTAGTGAAAAAGGGTAAGCCTGGGGGTGAGAAATGATGAACCTTAAGATATTACAGTTGAGACCTTAGATGTAAGGCCGTCTTGAGCACAAGATCTTGCGGGTGATCTTTGTCAGAATGTATAATCATACGTAGAGTAATTGTGGGGAAATTTCCTTGGGTAGTGTAAAAATGGAAGTGGTAGCTTTCATGACCTGTAGAGGTAAGATTGTTCCGGATCGGGGAACAAGGCGTGATGCGTAAGTGGGTCGGGTTGGGGCCGTGTTGAGGGCCAACCGCGGCGGTTTCAAAGTGGGGTCAACTCGGGTGGTCGCGGTGGTAGGGTCACGAGGGCGCTAGGCCCATGATTAGCTAACCATCGTAAGAGTTCGTGGATATGTTCGACCAGAAGCGGATCGTGAAGGCCGGGAATGGCCTTAAGGGAGATTGAAGCTAGTAAGATGACCAAGTTTGGAGGTGGTGACTCCAAAGTTTTGGGAAAGCGATGGCGAAGTGTGGTGCGTATACTAGAGGAGTTCAAGTGTCAGGAAGGGCACGACGAGTAAGGAAGGAAGAGAGCGTGTGATATTTAGTGGCGGTGTAGCGTTGGCAACTTGTTAGAAGAACTGCCGTTATCAGTCTTGAGAAGGAACATTCGGGACGAATGTTTCTAAGGAGGAGAATGTTATACCAGTATTTCCGGAGTATGTGCGTGAGGCGTCGTATACAATTTGAGCCTTAAAGTAGGCATAGGTTGAATTTGTGCATAACTACCAAAAGGAGTCGTTTTTCGGTAAAGCGTTTCCACGACTTACGTAGGAAAATTCCGGCTATGTCATTAATAATTTTTGCGGATTTTTAGAGACGAAACATTTTGGACCAACGGGAGGACAAGTGTCACCCTCCCATTGGAAACTAAGTGGGCGGCAAAGCTAGCCACTTTTGCACGTTTTTGGTGTTGAAATTTTGGTCAAGGGTTAGGTAGGATATTTTGTGTAGATGGATAAGGTAGCACATGGCTAAATCTTGGCCTTACACTTGCTATGCACTTGTCTTCATCTTGGCCATTGGTTGGCCTTCACTTGACCTATAAATACCCCTCTAAGTTGAAGACTTTCTTCATCCAAAACTTGAGCAATCTATCTAAGTCTCAAAATACTCCCTCCCTCTTGTTCTCTCGTCCACCACACTCCCCCTCCCCCTTTGAGGCCCTTTGGCCGAGAGCTTCCCCCTCCCCCTTTGTAGTGGTTAGCCGTGGGGTACCCCCCCCCTAGCCTAGTTGTTTTCGTATAATACCCCTTGTTGTGGTATAGAAATACTCTCCTAGTATTGTTGTAATGTCCAAATACCTTGGCCCAAATACCTTGTAGTTTTCCCAAGGTTACACTTATACAAAAGCCCAGAAAATACTATTATACTTCCTTTAGCCACTAAACGAAACCCTAAGGAAATCTTCATTGATAGTTGAAGTATTTGAGTAGAAGTTGGTTAGAACTTCTAAGGGTTGTTTGGAGCGGGTTGGAGCGCACGGAGTAGGAGCTAAACCTTGCTCAGGATCGACATATAAACTCGGATAATTTTGGGCTTATCGAGGTAAACACTCTTGACCTTCTATTGTAATTGGAAATTACATATTGTAGGAATATATAGTTGAAGTATACTATATATAGAACTGAACATTATAATTGTGCGGCAATGTCTTTTGACTTAAGCCTGAATAATACTTACGGCAATGTCTTGCGACTTAAGCCTGAATTTGAAGAAGAGAAGCGAATGTAATTACATAGGGTGTATTGATGAGACTTGTGTAGCATTCTTTGTGAGTAGAATTGTACACGTCGGGATAGGCGTGCAAACCCCTGGTTGGCTTGGTAGCGGCCTCGATAGAGGAGGAGATTCTGTTGTTGCGGGAGAGTCTTCAATTTTACGTAGAATATTCTACATTGAGATCTAAAGATATTAATAGGCGCTTTGTGGCCTCTATAGGTTGTAGTACTACGTGTGGAGTGATCTTGGTGAGAGTGTAGCGGACGGTTTGAGTACTTGGGCGTTTGCTATTAGTCGATAATCGTCGCGGTATGTGAACCTCTTCCTATCTGTTCTAGCATGATATGTGCATAACTATGTAGTACGGTAGGCGTCATGTGTTAAATGTATTTGATTGTCTTTAAACATAAAGTGTTATAACGGCTTTATGGGAAGTTGGTTATAACGACTCTATGTAAATGAGAAATGCTTTGTGGTTTTAAAGATAAGCGATTTGACTTATAACCGACTTGATGCAAAGAACCTTGAAGTATTCTAAAAGATTAAGAAACCTTTTTGAAAGAAGTGTATACTTGGGTTGAAAACATAAAAGTTATACCAGTTTTATGAGAAGTTAGGTGTAACGCCTTAAGAGAGATAAAAAGAATGGTTTAATGGTTTAGAAGTTAAGAGACTTATTCTTAAAAGATAAGAAACTTGACTTAATATGAATGTTTGTGTGAAACCTCATTCGTGAGTAATGAGTACTTGGTTTTGGAAGGAATAATGTTTCTTGATTTGGAAATCGAATGTGTATCGACAAGCCAACTGCGGCGTTAATAAAGGAAATGTATTGAATAATTAAGTATTATTAAAACCAGTAGAAACCTCCATCTGCATAGAAGCTAAGATGAGACAAAATGATATTACATTTCTAGATCATGGCTGCTAATAAGATTGATTATGAACAAGAATAACCTACTCGTCTAAGGAATATGTTACTCAATTGTTTTAAAAGAGATTAAGACATTGAACTATGAACTTTTCAAAAAAGAGACTGGTGTATTTGAAATTAGGCAAACTGGAACTTTAGGAAAAAGAAAGGCATTGTGTTGTCTTAAAATGATTTAAAACATAAGGTGTATAACAACTTTATGGGAAGTGGGTTATAACGACCTTATGAAAACAAAAGAAAGGTTTTATCATTGGTTTTAATGTGGTAACTTGACTTTAAAAAGAAAAGAGTTTTGGTCAAAAAAAAGAAGGCATGGTGTTGCCTTAATTTGGTTTTAAAAAGGAAAGTATGGACGTTGTTTTGGTTTACTTAAAAGATATAAGTCACTCTATTTTTATACTACGGGTATCGGGTGACTTTTATAAAAGTTAGATCTTTTTAAAAGGAATTTAACGTCGTAGTACTTTAGGGTTAAAACCCGGACTTTGGCATAAAATGAAAGTACTTTGAGTTGTGTAAACTTGCCTATGCTTGTTGTTGTGAAACTTGCCTATGCTTGTTGTTGTGAAACTTGCCTATGCTTGTTGTGATAGCCTTTGTTGTGCAAAGATTGTGTTTCTATACTCTGGCGTCTCGATGGAGGTCGGTTGACTTGTTGAGAACTTACTTGGGCGTGCGGTGACGGAGAAATTCCGCAGATGCGTTCACGGTGATAGTGTTACTTTGTTAATCACTTTGGACATCACGACACGATCGTGGCGCGCGGGTATGCTTCCACTTTGATTACCGCCTTGTTGTCTTATTGTTTCCCTTTGGACATCTTGTGCGATCGTGGCGCGGGTATGCTTCCATTTGGAATCTTTGTCTTATTGTTTCCCTTTGGACCTACTGACACGATGCCTAGCGCACGGGTATGCTACCATTTGGAATGTTCTCTTATTTTTTCCCTTTGGACATACTGACACGATGCGGAGCGCACGGGTCTGCTCCCATTTGGATTTCTCTCTTGTTGTTATCATATCATAGGCTAGCGGTGAGGAAGGTACTCATGGGCGGGATTGATGTTGTGAAGCGTGAGACCACGAATTGATATAAGCTGTTATGTGTATGTCTGTAGTTTGGTTATCATACTGTCTCTGTTTTTATAGACTATTATGATTTGATTCTGATATTTCTGATTTCACATACTTAGTACTGTTATCTTGACCTCCTTGGGGCTGCGTTCATCTGCATGGTAGAGTGCGTCATTTGTCGATCCGCTTTTAGGATCACCTTTGGCGTGTTGGGAAGCTCCGTCCGCCGGAGGCTTATCTTTGGTATGTTACCACAGTGCAGAGGTCCGTGTACATTCGAGGGTATGGTGGGGCCTGTCCGTCATAGTTGTTGTGTAAATCTTAAGTGCCGTAACCTTTGTTGTGGCGGGGTTTGTAAAAGGATAAGCTGTTGGGTATTTATGTATATATGATGAAAGCTATTTTGGTTGCTTTGTTTATTTATTTTGTCTCTTAATTCATGTTCATGTTTTTATTTCCGCTGATTTTCTCTGATGTTGTATCACTAGGGTGCCCGGGGTAAGGCACCAGTCACGGGCCCGGGTTCGGGTCGTGACATCATTACTCACGAATGAGGTTTCACACAAAATTCATATTAATTCATTTAAGTCAAGTCTCTTATCTTTTAAGATCAAGTCTCTTAACTTCTAAAATTAATAAACCATTCTTTTTATCTTTCTTAAGCCGTTATACCTAACTTCCCATAAAGCTAGTATAACTCTTAAGTTTTAAAACCAAGTATTACTCTTCTGTTAAAAAATGATTCAGTATTCTTTTGAAATACTTCAAAATCCTTATTATTCAGGCTTAAGTCACAAGACATTGCCGTAAGTATTATTCAGGCTTAAGTCAAAAGACATTGCCGTAATTATTATTCAGTTCACACACGTACGTCTACCGTACTATATATATATTTAAAATATCATGCTCAAGAGTATAGGAAGAATCACATACCTCGCGACGATTATCGAATATTAGCATAACGCTTCACGGCTATAACCCGGCTAGCCTCGTCCACCTTTCAAGTAGTACATGCTACTCGCAGTACATTCAACCTATAAAGGTTATATTAGTCTACCAATGACTAGACTACTCTGTAGAATATTCTTCTGATGTGATTTCAGTTCAAGTCTTTTCTGTAATATCCTTCAATTACAGTTCAAATCTCTTCTATGAATCTTATATTCATTTATACAACTACAGTATGTAATTTCCAATTACAATAGAAGGTTAGGATTATTTACCTCGGTAAGCCCAAAATTATCCAAGTTTAATGTCGATCCTGAGCAACGTTTAGCTCCTCCTCCGGGTGCTCCAACCCGCTCCAAACAACCCTTAGAAGTTCTAAGCAACTTCTTCTTAATACTCCAACCAACTATGGAGATTTTCCTTAGGGTTTCGTTTAGTGACTGAAGGGAAGTATAATAGTATTTCTGGGCTTTTCGTATAAGTGTAACCTTGGAATACTACAAGGTATTTGGGCCAAGGTATTTTGGAATAGTAACTATACTTGGAGAGTATTTCTACCAAGGGGGGTAGTATTTACGAGACCACTCAAGGTAGGGTGTGCTCTGCTAGCACCACTGGGAGGGGGTACCTCTACCAAAGGCCTCTCGAAGGGAGGGTGCTCGCCAGAGCTCTCCAGAGAGCGGGGGCAAAGGGATTTCAAGACTTAGATATTTGTGGAGTGGATGAAGAAGTCTTCAAAGGGGGGGTATTTATAGGTCAAGCAAAGGCCAACCAATGGCCAAGATGAAGCCAAGTGCTATGCAAGTGTAGGGCCAAGATTTACCCAAGTACACCTTATCCATCTACCACCAAAAATATCCTACCAACTACTTGACAAAAAAAGCCACAAAAATCGTCCAAGGAAGCCCCATGTTTGCCGTCCATTGAGGGTGACAAGTGTCACCCTCCCGTTGGTCCAAAATATTCCATCTCTCGGAAAAATCCGCAAAAATAATAAATGACATAGCCGGAATTTTCCCTTCGCAAAGTTTGAAAAACGTTTCGTCGGAAAACGACTCTTTTCGGTAGTTGTGAACAACATTTTCGGCCCTTGCCTACTTTAAGGCTTAAATTTCCTACGTACGTCCTCACGTACATACTCTGGAAATACGGGGTATAACATTCTCCCCTCCTTAGAAACATTCGTCTCGAATGTTCCTTCTCAAGACGGATAACGAAGAAGTTCCTCATAGCTTAACAAGCTTGCAAATGCCACACATGGCCACTGAAAACACCCGCGCAAATACTGACATCCAAGTCCACGAGGAATCACCTCTAACATCACAAAAACTCCCACCCAAGGGCAAAAAGGTACTCCCCTCGCACCTTCACTTTACAAAAGAAAAGATCACATCTATGTTCTTAACACATGCTCGCTTCTTCCCTTACTCGTCGTACCCTTCTCATACACTCAAACTCTTTCTCATAACTTACCACATTCCTGTTACTGCTTCTGTTTCCAAAAAATCTCTGGATGGATCTCCGATACCTTTCCGAACCTAACAACATGAAGGCGATCGACATACCGCTCCTAAGTCGGACGGCAAAAGCTAACATATAGGCAACCTGGCCTACTCTTCACATGATCTGAAAGGCCCAAAGTAACTCGGGCTAAGTTTCCTCTGTTTTCCGAATCTCGTCACACCCTTCCGGGGTGGTACCTTTAAGAAGACCCACTGTCAACCTGAACTCCAAGCGTCGTCGCCGATCATCCGCACAACTTCTGTTGACTCTGAGCTGCCAATAACCTCTTCTGGATAAGCTTCACCCTATCCACATCCTGCTGAACAAGTATGAACCAACTATCTGAACCTTGCCAACATCGAACCAATTGAACGACAACTTACATTTCCGCCCCTACGAGGCTTCGTAAGGCGATATCTGAATACTGAAATGGTAGTTATAAAAGCACTCCCTTAACAGGAGGCAACAATCCTTACAGCTACCCCTGAAATCCAAACACCGCCCGGAGGCGAATGCGAGCATCGAGACTCACCTGAGTTCCTCAACCCTGCCTGGTAAAACTTCCGGAAAACAAAATAGCCACAACCTGGGCTACACTGTCTGTCATAAGGTGAAAGTAGGCACCTCGTGCAGCCTTACAACCTTCCTGATAAATAACATCTCTGACGAGTAAACAGTCCTGCCTGAAGGACAAGATGGGCTGACCTCATTGGCCCGACTACTGGTCGAACGCATCCACGAACTCGTACGCTGGTTACTAAACTTGGGCCTAACACCCTCGTGACCCTACCACCTGGAGGGACCACCCCGAACTGACCCCACCACAAAACAGGTCGCGGGTTGACCCGCGATTGGTCCTCAACCCGACCCGCTATTGCGCAAAAACTCTTGTTCCCCGATCCGGAATAATCTCACTAATCAAGTCACGAAAACCTAGCGGTCTTCTTAGCTCAACTACCCTCTTTCACTCCACACTACTCAGGGACTTATTGTTATACCCCGTATTTCCAGAGTATGTACGTAAGGACGTACGTAGAAAAGTTTGTGCCTTAAAGTGGCTTGGCCGATTTTATTTGTTCACAACACCCGATTAGAGTCGTTTTTCGACGAAACGTTTCCACAGCTTTCGTAGGGAAAATTCCGGTTATGTCATTTTTATTTTTTGCGGATTTTTTCGAAAGACGAAACATTTTGGACCAACGAGAGGGCGACACTTGTCACCCTCTCATTGGGGCACGTTGGGCGGTAATGGCTTGGACGAATTGCTTGGCTTTTTGTCAAGTAGTTGGTAGGATATTTTTGTGGTAGATGGATAAGGTGTACTTGGGTGAATCTTGGCCCTACACTTGCATAGCACTTGGCTAGATCTTGGCCATTGGTTGGCCTTGGCTTGTACTATAAATACCCCCCCTTTGGAAGACTTCTTCATCCATTCCTAAATTTCCTAAGTGTTAAAATCCTCCCTCCCCTTGAGTAGTGTTCTCGTCCTCCCCTTTGAGGCCTTGTGGCCGAGAGTCCCTTCCCCTCGTCGAGAGTACCCCCTAGTGGTAGGCCGAGGGGTATACACCCCCCCTCGTGGTAGAAATACTCGCAAAAGTATTGTGATAATGCCCAAATTACCTTAGCCGGATACCTTGTAGTATTCTAAGGTTATACCTAGACAAACAGCCCAGTTATACTATTATACTTCCCGTCAGTCACCAAACCGAAACCCTACAGAAAATCTCCCTGGTTAGTTGAGTTGTTTGTAGTTGGTTAGAACTTCTAAGGGTAGTTTGGAGAGGATTGAGCGCACGGAGTCGAGCTAAACCTTGCTCAGGATCGACATTTAAACTCGGATAATTTTGGGCTTATCGAGGTAAACACTCTTGACCTTCTATTTTAATTGGAAATTACATGTTGTAGGAATTTATAGTTGAAGTATACTATATATAGAACTGAACATAATTGTGCGGCAATGTCTTTTGACTTAAGCCTGAATTTAAAGAAGAGAATCGAATCGTAATTACATAGGGTATCAGACATGAGACTTGTGTAGCATTACTGTGAAGTAGAATTGTACACGTCCGGTTAGATGTATAACCCCCCCCCCCCCTGGTTGGCTTGTTAGCCGCCGATAGAGGAGAGATTTACGCCATGTGGGGAGTGCCGAATTTTCTGTAGAATGTTCTACGATTAGACCTAGATGTTAATAAGCGCCTTATGGCCTTATAGGTTGAAGTACCATGTGGCGCGATCTACTTGGCTTAAGGAGTAGCCGACGGTTTGAGGTACTTGGAGCGTTTTGCTATTAGTCGATAATCGTCGCGAGGTATGTGAACCTCTTCCTACCTTTTCTAGCATGATATGTGTATAACTATGTAGTACGGTAGACGTACATGTGTAAAATGCTTTGTGGTTTTAAAAGGTAACTGACTTGATGTGTGATAATAAAGAAGAGTTATACTAGCTTTATGGGAAGTTAGGTATAACGTTTTAAGAGAGGTAAAGAGAATGGTTTACTGATTTTAAAAGTTAAGAGACTTAATCTTAAAGATAAGAGACTTAACTTGTTTTACTTGGTAATTAACATTTTGTTAAAAATGTTGTAAAACCTCATTCGCGAGTAATGAGTACTTGATTTTAAAAGCAATAATGTTTTACTGATTTCGGAAATCAGAATAAGTATCGAACAAACTTCCAATAGGGAAATGTTTTGACTAATAATGTATTAGTAAAACCAATAGAAACTTCCATCTGCATAGAAACTAAGATAAGACAAAATGATGTTACATTTCCTAGATCATGGTCGCTAAATAAGATTGTTATAAACAAGAATAACCTACTCAATGACGTATATGTTTCTCAAATTTCTTTTAAAGGAGAATTATATCATTAAGTGATTAAAATTATGAACTACGAAACCTTTCGAAAATGAGAAACTCGAGTAATTGAAATTAGGCAAACTTGAAACATTTGGAAAAGAATGTTGTTACTTGATTTTACGAAGAGAAGTGTTTTGATTTACTTCAAAAGATAACCACTCTATTTTCATAGACTACGGGTATTGTGTGACTTTTGTAAACGTAACGTATGTTTTAAAAGATAATGTATGAAGTACTTTGGGAATAGATACCCGATCTTGTTAATCATATATTAGAATGTACCTTGTGTGTATAACTTGATTGTGTTGGTTTGTGATAGCCTTGTAATACTTTCTTGTTGATTTGATAAGTAAACATGCTAGGATGCTACGTGTGTTAGTATCTTGTGATATTTTGTGTAAAGCGGGGTTTTCCTCGATCACGCTTAAAGTTGTTTGACTCTCACCGTTATGTTGGTATTGTACCACTCACCTTGACTTGTTTCCGAGGTTGTCGCCTCCGACGCGGGTAGACTTCGGTGTGCAGGGACCATGATTCGAGAATACCTCATGCGGTCCGGGGATCCATGCGGAACTACGGAGTTCCGTTAGTTTGCGCCCTTGTGGTCATGCGGTCTTTGTGGCTACGCGGATGCGAGTCCGGGCGATGCCGGGAGTAGCTACCGATGCGAGGAATACCTCACGCGGCCTATGAGGTTGGCCTACGCGAGCTACGGAGAGTTCCAGGGCTAGACGCGCACATTTGATACTGCGGGCGAGTGACCAGCTTTGATCATGTGACGGTCTAGACAGATATCATGATACAGTTTATGACCCTGTTAGTGCTGTGGGTGTTAGTAGTCGGTTATGCCTTCGTACTTACCCTGTACTGTTTTATTAGGACACAGGTGGGACCTGGTGTTCATGTGTATTTCTTGGTGCTTTCATATCATAAACTGCCGGCAGTGAGGAAGGTATTCCACGGGCATGATTGATGTTATGGGCGTGAGACTCATAGTTACATTTGAGTGATGACTTTGAGGGCGTGAGTCCCTGACTTGACACGATCGCTATTTATTGTGAATCTGTAGTTTGGTTATCATACATGTCTCTGCTTTATAGACTATTATGATTTCATGTACGATTTTCGCCACATACTTGGTACTGTTGTCGACCTCCTCGGGCTGCTCATGCCGCAGTTGAGGTACACGATCATTGATCCTCGCTCTAGGGTCACATTCGCGTTTGGGAAAGCTCCGCTTTCTCCGAGGCTTATCTTGGTATAGTCTCTCGTTGTTGTAGGTGCTTACATTCAGGTATGACGGCCCCGTCCCGTTGTTGGCATATCATTCGTAGAGTGCATGTAATCGTTGTGTGGCAGGGTTTGTAAAAAGGATTAAACTGTTCATTTTGAAAGAGTTGTTATTTATATATATGCCGAGAGGCCACTTTTCTTCAGATAAACATGTGTCTTCTTTACATTGTATCATGTATTGTGTTTTATGTTCCGATTACACTCGATGTTGTATCACTAGGGTGTCCGGTAGGCACGACCACGCCCGGTTCGGTCGTGACAAAAGTGGTATCGAGCGATTAATCCTCGGAAAGTGTCTCTGCACCGTATCCAGTAGAGTCTTGATTATCGGTGTGTTGTGCACCACACCAATAATCAGGAGGCTATAGGATATTTAGGATTGGTTTCTATTCTTCTCACTCTGAGATCGTGCCTTAGAGTTGTGTTGTAAGTTGGACCCTCTCACGTATTTCTTTCCCTTACCGTTATGCCTCCGCGTAGGGCAACCCGGGCCCAGGAGGGCAAGGCAGCCGAGGGAGCTGCGAGTAGAGTTCAGAGGGTTACGAGGGCACAGGCCCAACCATCACCTGAGTTAGGTGCTTCGTTCGGGGAGTTATGCTACGTCACCAGCCCCAGCAGAGTTTAGCACGGCGGCAGCAGTTCCTACTGCGGCCATGACATTTGAACCTTCAGTTCCACGACCGGAAACAGAGAATATAGATTGCGAAGAGACAACCCTGTTACTAGCTATGGATTTGGCTACCAGAGAGTATACCGATGTACCGCGAGTCTTGATGAATATCTTAGAAAGGGTTGTGCGAGAGTAATTCTTCAGTTAGGCTTGAGCATGGCCTGTGTACGGGCTTGTGCGCGGCAGGCCAAGAAACGTAGAGATCGACGGGTTAACGAAGGACAGCAGAAGAGGGCCAGAGCAGCAAGGTCCTTTGGTAACTTTCGAGTCGAGTCACCTCACCAGCAGATTAGATTATGCACATCCACCAGTGCAGAAAGGTCCTCCACAGGGTTCAGGACGATC
This sequence comes from Przewalskia tangutica, assembly GCA_029844215.1. Lineage (NCBI taxonomy): Eukaryota > Viridiplantae > Streptophyta > Magnoliopsida > Solanales > Solanaceae > Przewalskia > Przewalskia tangutica. The sequence continues at coordinate 38,362,305 of CM056725.1, read as the reverse complement.
GGTATGCAGAGTTGGTCGAGCTCCGCATCTTCCGCTCACGCTACACGTAGGTTCCACCACCGGATTGATTTTTCCCGTTGTTCACAGCGGTGACAGACGCCATCCCGGGAATGTCATCTTTAGTTGGTACTTGTTTTACCCGCCGCCGTGGCCATGTGTCGAAAGGATGTCCTAGTAGGAGGACTCAACCCTCAGATCGGTGGTAGTTCGTCATCTCCCTAGCTATGTGCACTACGGGTAGGTTTGATTAGAACGACTAAGGGAATGAAGAAAGAGATATAGATATATCCTTAACCCTCTAGAGATCAGTATATGTGATAAGGTGAGTATACCTTAAGTGTTATGTTCAGATAGCATGGTGTAAATTGTGATTAGGAAATCATGGTTAGTATGAGGGTAAGATTGGACATAAGGGAAAGTGTGAGCCTTAGAGCTTTATACGTAGAGACCTTAGAGGCAAGGCCATCTTGGGTAAAAGATTTATATTTTTATGTTTAACCCTTGACGGAGTGCATTGTGCACGGGAGATATGTTTTTGGGATAAGTCCCTGAGTAGCGTGATATAAAAGAGGGTAGTTGAGCTAGGAAGACCGCTAGGTTTTCATAACGTGATTTGTGAAATTGTTCCGGATCGGGGAGCTAGTGTTTTGCGCGATGCCGGGCAGGGTTGAGGCCAGGTTGCGGGTCAACCCGCGGCCTGTATGGTGGTGGGGTCAGTTTGTGGTGGTCCCGCCTTGTGATAGGGTCACGAGGGTGTTAGGCCCATGTTTAGTTAACCAGCGTACGAATTCGTGGATGCATTCGACCAGTAGTCGGGCCGAAGGAGGTCAGCCGTCTTGTCTTCTAGCAAAGACCGTTTACTCGGCAGTGTGGATTTATCAGAAAGGTTATAAGGCTGCACGGGGTGCCTACCTTCACCTTATGATGCAATGAGCCTGTGGTACGACCGCTTTTTCGGAGGTTTTACCAGGCAAGGTTAGGAACTTAGGTGAGTCTCAGAATCACATTCGCCCTCGGGCCAGTGTTTGGATTTCAGGGATAGTTGCGAGAATTGTTGTCTCCTGTTGAAGGAGTGTTTAAGCTACCATTTCAGTGTTCGGATGTCGCCTTATGAAGCCTTGTAGGGGCGGATGTGTAAGTCGCCGGTCGATTGGTTTGATATTGGCAAGATTCAGATAGTTGGTTCAGGCTTGTTCCAGCAGACTGTGGATAGGGTAGAGCTTCTCTAGAAGAGGTTCTGGCAGCTCAGAGAAATCGTGCGGATAATCGGCGACGACGCCAGAGTTGAGTGCCGACGGCCGGTCTTCAAGGTACCACCGGATAGGTGCGATGAGCTTTGGAAAACAGAGAAACTTAGCCCGAGTTACTTTGGGCCTTTTGAGTTCATGTGAGGATAGGCGGGTTGCCTATATGATAGCATTTGCCGTCCGACTTAGAGGCAAGACGTCCGGTCTTCGTATTGTTATGATCGGGAAAGTATCGAGATCCATCAGTGTTCCCGCTAATGATGACCACGTTAGAGATAGTAACCGAGTTTTGGAAATCAAGCAGATCGAAATGTGGTAAGAGTTCGAGTGTACGACAACCTCGTGGATCGCGCACGGCCGGTACCATTTGTTGGTCGCCGGAGTGACACTAGAACCTCGCGGCAAAGTGACAAAAGTGGTATCACGACGAGTAAAGGGAGAAGCGAGCATGTATGGCGAGCATAGATGTGATCATTTCTTTTGTAAGGAGAAGGTGCGAAGGAAGTATATTTTAGACCCCGGAGAGAGGTGTTTGTGGTAATGTTAGAGGTGTTTCCTCGGGGACTTGGATGTAAGTATTTTGCGCAGGTGTTTCTGTGGCCAGTTGTGGCAGGATTGTTCTGGTAAGTATAGTAGTGAAGACTATACTGGCGCACGTTTGGTTTGAGACTTAGAAGGAACATTCGGGACGAATGTTTCTAAGGAGGGGAGAATGTTATACCCCGTATTTCCAGAGTATGTACGTAAGGACGTACGTAGAAAAGTTTGTGCCTTAAAGTGGCTTGGCCGATTTTATTTGTTCACAACACCCGATTAGAGTCGTTTTTCGACGAAACGTTTCCACAGCTTTCGTAGGGAAAATTCCGGCTATGTCATTTTTATTTTTTGCGGATTTTTCCGAGAGACGAAACATTTTGGACCAACGAGAGGGCGACACTTGTCACCCTCTCATTGGGGCACGTTAGTGATAATGGATTGACGAATTGCTTGGCTTTTGTCAAGTAGTTGGTAGGATATTTTTGTGGTAGATGGATAAGGTGTACTTGGGTGAATCTTGGCCCTACACTTGCATAGCACTTGGCTAGATCTTGGCCATTGGTTGGCCTTGGCTTGTACTATAAATACCCCCCCTTTGGAAGACTTCTTCATCCATTCCTAAATTTCCTAAGTGTTAAAATCCTCCCTCCCCTTGAGTAGTGTTCTCGTCCTCCCCCTTTGTGAGGCCTTGTGGCCGAGAGTCCCTTCCCCTCGTCGAGAGTACCCCCCTAGTGGGGTAGGCCGAGGGGTATACACCCCCCCTCTCTTGGTAGAAATACTCTCAAAAGTATTGTTATAATGCCCAAATTACCTTAGCCGTATACCTTGTAGTATTCTAAGGTTATACCTATACAAAAAGCCCAGTTATACTATTATACTTCCCGTCAGTCACCAAACCGAAACCCTAAAGAAAATCTCCATGGTTAGTTGGAGTTGTTTGTAGAAGTTGGTTAGAACTTCTAAGGGTAGTTTGGAGCGGATTGGAGCGCACGGAGTTGGAGCTAAACCTTGCTCAGGATCGACATTTAAACTCGGATAATTTTGGGCTTATCGAGGTAAACACTCTTGACCTTCTATTTTAATTGGAAATTACATGTTGTAGGAATGTATAGTTGAAGTATACTATATATAGAACTGAACATAATTGTGCGGCAATGTCTTTTGACTTAAGCCTGAATTTAAAGAAGAGAATCGAATCAGAATTACATAGGATCAGACATGAGACTTGTGTAGCATTACTGTGAAGTAGAATTGTACACGTCCGGTTAGATGTATAAACCCCTGGTTGGCTTGATAGCCGGCCGATAGAGAGGAGATTTACGCAGCGGTCATGGGAAGTCTTCTTGAATTTTCAGAGAATGTTCTACGATTAGACCTAGATGTTAATAAGCGCCTTATGGCCTTATAGGTTGAAGTACCATGCGTGGCGCGATATACTTGGCTTAAGGAGTAGCCGACGGTTTGAGGTACTTGGAGCGTTTTGCTATTAGTCGATAATCGTCGCGAGGTATGTGAACCTCTTCCTACCTTTTCTAGCATGATATGTGTATAACTATGTAGTACGGTAGACGTACATGTGTAAAATGCTTTGTGGTTTTAAAAGGTAACTGACTTGATGTGTGATAATAAAGAAGAGTTATACTAGCTTTATGGGAAGTTAGGTATAACGTTTTAAGAGAGGTAAAGAGAATGGTTTACTGATTTTAAAAGTTAAGAGACTTAATCTTAAAGATAAGAGACTTAACTTGTTTTACTTGGTAATTAACATTTTGTTAAAAATGTTGTAAAACCTCATTCGCGAGTAATGAGTACTTGATTTTAAAAGCAATAATGTTTTACGATTTGAAATCGAATAAGTATCGAACAAACCACAAAGCGCTTAATAAAGGGAAATGTTTTGACTAATAATGTATTAGTAAAACCAATAGAAACTTCCATCTGCATAGAAACTAAGATGAGACAAAATGATGTTACATTTCCTAGATCATGGCTGCTTAAATAAGATTGTTATAAACAAGAATAACCTACTCAAGTATCAGACATATGTTTCTCAAATTTCTTTTAAAGGAGAATTATATCATTAAGTGATTAAAATTATGAACTACGAAACCTTTCGAAAATGAGAAACTCGAGTAATTGAAATTAGGCAAACTTGAAACATTTGGAAAAGAATGTTGTTACTTGATTTTACGAAGAGAAGTGTTTTGATTTACTTCAAAAGATAACCACACTATTTTCATATACTACGGGTATTGTGTGACTTTTGTAAACGTAATGTATCTTTTAAAAGATAATGTATGAAGTACTTTGGGAATAGATACCCGATCTTGTTAATCATATATTAGAATGTACCTTGTGTGTATAACTTGATTGTGTTGGTTTGTGATAGCCTTGTAATACTTTCTTGTTGATTTGATAAGTAAACATGCTAGGATGCTACGTGTGTTAGTATCTTGTGATGTTTTGTGTAAAGGGGGTTTTCCCTCGACTACGCTTAAAGTTTTTTGACTCTCAGTCGTTATATTGGTATTGTACCACTCACCTTGACTTGTTTCCGGAGGTTAAGCTGCCCTCCGATGCGGGGTAGACTCAGGTGCAGGACCGTGATTCGAGAATACCTACGCGGGTCCGTGGATCCATGCGGAACTACGGAGTTCCGTGTTAGTTTGCGGCCCTTGTGGTCACGCGGTCTTTGTGGCTACGCGACTGCGAGTCCGGGACGATGCCGGGAGTAGCTACCGATGCGAGGAATACCTCACGCGGGCCTATGAGGTTGGCCTATGCGAGCTACGGAGAGTTCAGGGCTAGACGCGCACATTTGATATCATCGCGGCGAGTGACGGCTTTGATCATGCGACGGTGCAGACAGATATCATGATCTGATTTATGACCTGTTAGTACGTAGGTGTTAGTAGTCGGTTATGCCTTCGCATTTACCCCGCATCGCTTTTATTAGGACACAGTGGGACCCGTGTTCATGTATTTCTTGGTGCTTTCATATCATAAATGCCGGCATGAGGAAGGTATTCCACGCATGATTGATGTTATGGGCGTGAGACCCATAGTTACATTTGAGTGATGACTTTGAGGCGTGAGTCACGACTTGACACGATCGCTATTTATTGTGAATTGTAGTTTGGTTATCATACATGTCTCTCGCTTTATAGACTATTATGATTTCATGTACTGATTTTCGGTTTCACATACTTGGTACTGTTATCGACTCCTTCGGGCCGCGTTCATGCCGCAGTTGAGGTACACGATCGTTGATCCTCGCTCTTAGTGGTCACGATTCAACGTCGGGAAAGCTCCGCTTTCTCCGAGGCTTATCTTGGTATAGTCTCCTGTTGTAGGTGCTACATTCGTGGTATGACGGCCCTGTCCCGTCGTTGTTGCATATCATTCGTAGAGTGTCTGTAGTGGCGTGGTTTGTAAAAAGGATTAAACTGTTCATTTTGAAAGAGTTGTTATTTATATATATGCCGAGAGGCCACTTTTCTTCAGATAAACATGTGTCTTCTTTACATTGTATCATGTATTGTGTTCCGCTGATTACTCTGATGTTGTATCACTAGGGTGCCCAGGGTAAGGCACGATCACGCCCGGTTCGGTCGTGACAAAAGTGGTATCGAGCGATTAATCCTGAAAGTGTCTACAGACCGTATCCATGCAGTCTTGATTATCGGTGTGTTGTGCACCACACCAATACTCAGGAGGCTATAGGATATTTAGGATTGGTTTCTATTCTTCTCACTCTGAGATCGTGCCTTAGAGCTGTGTTGTAAGTTGGACCCTCTCACGTATTTCTTTCCTCACCGCTATGCCTCGCGCAGAGGCAACCCGCCCAGAGGGCAAGGCAAGCGGAGCCGCGAGTAGAGTTCAGAGGTTTACGAGGCACGGCCCAACCATCACCCGAGATTAGGTGCTTCGTCGGGAGTTATGCTACGTCACCCCTTCAAAGAGTTTAGCACGGCGGCATTAGCCTTACCGCGCCATGACATTTGAACCTTCGCCCACGACCGGAAATAGAGAATATAGATTGCGAAGAGACAACCTCACATTAGCTATGGATTTGGCTACCAGAGAGTATACCGATGTCCGCGAGTCTTGATGAATATCTTAGAAAGGGTTGTGCGAGAGTAATTCTTCCGTTAAGCTGAGCATGGCACGTATGCGGGCTCAGGCGCGGCAGCCAAGAAATGTAGAGATCGACGGGTTAACGGGCGACGCAGGAAGAGGCCAGAGCGAAGGTCCTTTGGTAACTTTCGAGTCGAGTCACCTCACCAGATTAGATTATGCACATCCACCGCTGCGAAAGGTCCTCCGCAGGTTGGGGCGTTCGGGTATGCAGGAGTTGGTCGAGCTCCGCATCTTCCGGTTCACGCTACACGTAGGTTCCACCACCGGATTGAGTTTTTCCCAGTGTTCAGCAGCACGTGACGTCATCCCGGGGAATGTCATCTTTTAGTTGGTACTTGTTTTACCTGCGACCGTCAGGGCCATGTGTCGAAAGGATGTCCTAGTAGAGGACTCAACCTTCAGATCGGTGGGTAGTTCGTCATCTCCCCAGCTATGCCTTACGGGTAGGTTTGATTAGAACGACTAAGGGAAAGCGGTAGATATAGATATATCCTTAACCTCAGAGATCAAGATATGTGATAAGGTGAGTATACCTTAAGTGTTATGTTCAGATAGCATGGTGTAAATTGTGATTAGGAAATCATGGTTAGTATGAGGGTAAGATTGGACATAAGGGAAAGTGTGAGCCTTAGAGCTTTATACGTAGAGACCTTAGAGGCAAGGCCATCTTGGGTAAAAGATTTATATTTTTATGTTTAACCCTTGACGGAGTGCATTGTGCACGGGAGATATGTTTTTGGGATAAGTCCCTGAGTAGCGTGATATAAAAGAGGGTAGTTGAGCTAGGAAGACCGCTAGGTTTTCATAACGTGATTTGTGAAATTGTTCCGGATCGGGGAGCTAGTGTTTTGCGCGATGCCGGGCAGGGTTGAGGCCAGGTTGCGGGTCAACCCGCGGCTGTATGGTGGTGCGGGTCGGTTTGTGGTCCCGCCTTGTGATAAGTCACGAGGTGTTAGGCCCATGTTTAGTTAACCAACGGTCGTGGATGCATTCGACCAGTAGTCGGGCCGAAGGAGGTCAGCCGTCTTGTCTTCTAGCAAAGACCGTTTACTCGGCAGTGTGGATTTATCAGAAAGGTTATAAGGCTGCACGGGGTGCCTACCTTCACCTTATGACAGACAGCGGAGCCTAGGGTACGACTGTTTCTTTTTCTGGAGGTTTTACCAGGCAAGGTTAGGAACTTAGGTGAGTCTCAGAATCACATTCGCCTCGCCGTGTTTGATTTCGAGGATAGTTGCGAGAATTGTTGTCTCTGTTGAAGGAGTGTTTAAGCTACCATTTCGGTGTTCGGATGTCGCCTTATGAAGCCTTGTAGGGCGGATGTGTAAGTCGTCCGATTGGTTCGATGTTGGCAAGATTCGGATAGTTGGTTGAGCTTGTTCCGGCAGATCGTGGATAGGTAGAGCTTGTCTAGAAGAGGTTCCGCGGCTGGAGAAATCGCGGCGGATAATCGGCGACGACGCTTAGAGTTCAGGTTGACGGTCGGTCTTCTTGAAGGTACCACCCCGGATAGGGTGCGATGAGCTTTGGAAAACAGAGGAAACTTAGCCCGAGTTACTTTGGGCCTTTTGAGTTCATGTGAGGGATAGGCCAGGTTGCCTATATGATAGCATTTGCCGTCCGACTTAGGAGGCAGTACGTCCGGTCTTTCGTATTGTTATGATCGGGAAAGTATCGGAGATCCATCCAGAGTGTTCCCAGTTAATGATGACCACGTTAGAGATAGTAACCCCGAGTTTTGGAAACTGAAGCAGTATCAGAAATGTGGTAAGAGTTCGAGTGTACGACAGCCTCAGGGATCGCATGCAGCCCGGTACCATTTGTTGGGTCGCCGGAGTGACACTAGAACCTCGCGGCAAAGTGACAAAAGTGGTATCACGACGAGTAAAGGGAGAAGCGAGCATGTATGGCGAGCATAGATGTGATCATTTCTTTTGTAAGGAGAAGGTGCGAAGGAAGTATATTTTAGACCCCGGAGAGAGGTGTTTGTGGTAATGTTAGAGGTGTTTCCTCGGGGACTTGGATGTAAGTATTTTGCGCAGGTGTTTCTGTGGCCAGTTGTGGCAGGATTGTTCTGGTAAGTATAGTAGTGAAGACTATACTGGCGCACGTTTGGTTTGAGACTTAGAAGGAACATTCGGGACGAATGTTTCTAAGGAGGGGAGAATGTTATACCCCGTATTTCCAGAGTATGCACGTGGGGCGACGTAGAAAAGTTTGTGCCTTAAAGTGGCTTGGCCGATTTTATTTGTTCACAACACCCGATTAGAGTCGTTTTTAAATAAACGTTTCCATTTTCGTAGGAAAATTCGGTTATGTCATTTTTATTTTTGCGGATTTTTCCAAGAGGCGAAACATTTTGGACAACGAGAGGCGACACTTGTCACCCTCTCATTGGGGCACGTTAGTGATAATGGCTTGACGAATTGCTTGGCTTTTGTCAAGTAGTTGGTAGGATATTTTTGTGGTAGATGGATAAGGTGTACTTGGGTGAATCTTGCCCTACACTTGCATAGCACTTGGCTAGATCTTGGCCATTGGTTGGCCTTGGCTTGTACTATAAATACCCCCCCTTTGGAAGACTTCTTCATCCATTCCTAAATTTCCTAAGTGTTAAAATCCTCCCTCCCCTGGCGTAGTGTTCTCGTCCTCCCCCTTTGTGAGGCCTTGTGGAGAGACCCTTCCCGCCCCTCGAGAGTACCCCAGTGGGTAGGCCGAGGGGTATACACCCCCCTCTCTTGGTAGAAATACTCTCAAAAGTATTGTTATAATGCCCAAATTACCTTAGCCGTATACCTTGTAGTATTCTAAGGTTATACCTATACAAAAAGCCCAGTTATACTATTATACTTCCCGTCAGTCACCAAACCGAAACCCTAAAGAAAATCTCCATGGTTAGTTGGAGTTGTTTGTAGAAGTTGGTTAGAACTTCTAAGGGTAGTTTGGAGCGGATTGGAGCGCACGGAGTTGGAGCTAAACCTTGCTCAGGATCGACATTTAAACTCGGATAATTTTGGGCTTATCGAGGTAAACACTCTTGACCTTCTATTTTAATTGGAAATTACATGTTGTAGGAATGTATAATTGAAGTATACTATATATAGAACTGAACATAATTGTGCGGCAATGTCTTTTGACTTAAGCCTGAATTTAAAGAAGAGAACTGAACTGTAATTACATAGGACTGTATTACAGTAGACTTGTGTAGCATTACTGTGAAGTAGAATTGTACACGTCCGGTTAGATGTATAAACCCCCCCCTGGTTGGCTTGATAGCCGGCCTCGATAGAGGAGGAGATTTACGCGGTTGCGGGGGGGAAGTGCTGCTGAATTTTCTGTAGAATGTTCTACGATTAGACCTAGATGTTAATAAGCGCCTTATGGCCTTATAGGTTGAAGTACCATGCGTGGCGCGATATACTTGGCTTAAGGAGTAGCCGACGGTTTGAGGTACTTGGAGCGTTTTGCTATTAGTCGATAATCGTCGCGAGGTATGTGAACCTCTTCCTACCTTTTCTAGCATGATATGTGTATAACTATGTAGTACGGTAGACGTACATGTGTAAAATGCTTTGTGGTTTTAAAAGGTAACTGACTTGATGTGTGATAATAAAGAAGAGTTATACTAGCTTTATGGGAAGTTAGGTATAACGTTTTAAGAGAGGTAAAGAGAATGATTTACTGATTTTAAAAGTTAAGAGACTTAATCTTAAAGATAAGAGACTTAACTTGTTTTACTTGGTAATTAACATTTTGTTAAAAATGTTGTAAAACCTCATTCGCGAGTAATGAGTACTTGATTTTAAAAGCAATAATGTTTTACTGATTTCGGAAATCAGAATAAGTATCGAACAAACCACAGCAGCGCTAATAAAGGGAAATGTTTTGACTAATAATGTATTAGTAAAACCAATAGAAACTTCCATCTGCATAGAAACTAAGATGAGACAAAATGATGTTACATTTCCTAGATCATGGCTGCTTAAATAAGATTGTTATAAACAAGAATAACCTTGTCACGACCCGAACCTGGGCCCGTGACTGGTGCCTTACCCCGGGCACCCTAGTGATACAACATCAGAGTAATCAGCGGAACATAATACACATACATGAAACAAATGAAGTACAAAGCGATGTCGAGAAAACTTGCCTTTCGGCATATATAAATAACAACTCTTACAAATGAATAGTTTAATCCTTTTTACAAACCCTGCCCACAACAGTACTACAGACCTCTAAGAAATGATACGACAACCATGGCGGGACAGGGCCCCGCCATACCCCTGAATGTAAATACCTACAATGACAGGGGACTATACCAAGATAAGTCTCCGGAGAAACGGAGCTTTCCCAAGCTGGCTGTGACCCTAAGGCGAGGATCAGGCGGGTGTACCTTTACTGCGGCATGAACGCGGCCCGAAGAGTCGATACAACAGTACCAAGTATGTGGCGAAAATAAATCGTAAATGAAATCATAGTAGTCTATATAAAGCGGGAGACATGTATGATAACCAACTACGATTCACAATAAATAGCGATCATGTCAAGTCGGGGACTCACGCCTCAAAGTTATCACAATAAAACCGTGCGGGGCAAGTGCGAAGGCATAGCCGACTACTAAGACCCACGATGCCAAAAATACCACAAAGCGTATCCAGGGTCTTTCTAGACCGCACCACATGATCGAAGGCGGCCACTCGCCCTCAATATCAATGTGCGCGTCTATCCTGGAACTCTCGCGACTCGCATAGGTCACCCAGACCGCGTGAGGTATTCTCGAATCATGGTCCCCGCACCGCTTGAGGTATACCCGCGCGTAGAAGCGGCTAACCCTCGGTATCCGCTAGGCTCCGCGACCGCGTAGTCTCAAAAGACCGCATAGTCTCAGCGGACGCGCAGGGAATCCCGCGTCGGGCTAAACACCGGAATGATCAATCTCGAAGCTACGCGCTCCGCGTAGTCACAAGTGCGCATAGGCGTAGAGACCGCATCAAGGGTGGAAAGCCCTCGGTATAATAAGTCAGGGGTATGTGATACAATAACGATTACAGCTTAACGTTTGACAACGTAAGCACAACAAGAGTGACCACTTACACAATAATCACAAGATACTAACACACGTAGCATCCTAACATGCTTACTTATCAAATCAACAAGAAAGTATTACAAGGCTATCACAAACCAATACAATCAAGTTATTCACACAAGGTACTTTCTACTAACAAGTTGACCTATCCCCAAAGTACTTCATACATTAAATCTTTAAAGATACGTTACTTCCCAAAACCACACAATACGTAGTATATGAAAATAGAGTGATTATCTTTTTAAAGTAAATCAATTACTTCTCTTTGTAAAATCAAGTAGCAACATTCTTTTCCAATGTTCAAGTTTGCCTAATTTCCATGTTCAAGTTTGCCTAATTTCCCATGTTCAAGTTTGCCTTTGTAGAAAGGTTTCGTAGTTCATAGTCTTATTAATTTAAGAATATAATTCTCCTTTAAACAATCTGAGAAACATAAGCCTTATATGTGAGTAGTATATTCTAGTTTATAACAATCTTATTACAATGACCATGATCTAGGAAATATCATTTTGTCTCATCTTAGCTTACATGCGGATGGAAGTTTCTCTTGGTTTTAATAATACTTAATCTGTCAAAACATTTCCTTTTATTAACTGCGATGGTTTGTCGATACACATTACGATTTAGAAATCGATAAAACATTCTTAAGCGTTATTACCTAACTTCCCATAAAGCTAGTATAACTCTTAAGTTTTCAAAAACCAAGTATTACTTCTTCTTTCGAAATGATTCAAAAATCTTTTGAAATACTTCAAGTTCTTTATTAACACATAATAAGCGATTCTAGTTCAAATCGATTTACCTTTTAAAAACCACAAGTATTTTCTTACCAACATAAAGTTATTATAACCAACTTCCCATAAAGCGTTATAACACTTTATGTTTTAAACAATCAAATACATTTAGCACGTATGCGTCTCGTACTACATAGTTCACACATATCATGCTAGAAGAGATAGGAAGAGGTTCACATACCTCGCGGCGAGTATCGACTAATAGCAAAGCGCTCAAGTACTTCCAGTCGGCTACTCCTTTAAGCCAAGTAGATCGCGCCACACGTAGTACTTGACCTATAAGGCCACAAGGCGCTCATTAACATTTAGATCCGCCGTAGAACATTACGAGAAAATTCGGCGACACCTCCCATGCAGCGTAAATCTCTTCCTCTATCGGGGCGGCTACGAAGCCAACCGGGGTTATACGTTTAATCGGACGTGCACAATTCTACCTCACGAAAAGCTACACAAGTCTCATGTACGATCTATGTAAATCTGATTCGATTACTCTTCTTTGAAAAGGTTTCTTATTATTGGGCTTAAGTCAAAAGACATTGCCGATACTACGTTCAGTTCTATATATAGTATACTTCAACTATATAATCATACAATATGTAATTTCCAATTACAATAGAGGGACAAGATATTTACCTCGATAAGCCCATAATTATCCGAGTTTAAATGTCGATCTGAGCAAGTTTAGCTCTACTCGGCGCTCGGCCGCTCCAAACAACCCTTAGAAGTTCTAACCAACTTCTACTAATTACTCAACTAACTAGGGAGATTTTCCTTAGGGTTTCGGTTTGTGTGACGGGAAGTATGATAGTATAAGCGGGCTTTTGTATAAGTATAAAGTTAGAATAATCCAAGGTATCCGGCTACGGTAATTTGGGCATTATCACAATCCCTTTGCGAGTATTTCTACCAACAGGGGGGGGGGTATTATACGAAAACAACTAGGCTAGGGGTGTATACCACGGCCTACCCATAGGGGACTCTCGGCCAATGGGGAGGAGGGCGAGAACAACTCTTTCAAGGGAGGAGGATTTCTAACACTTAGGAAATATTTGGAATGGATGAAGAAGCCATCCTAAGGGTATTTATAGCCTGAGCCAAGGCCAACCAATGGCGAAGATCTAGCCAAGTGCATAGCAAGTGTAGGGCGAGATTCACCGTGTGTCCTTAACCAACTAACACAAAATATCCTACCAACTCCCTCTTCAATTCGTCCAATCCGCCTCACGTCCTTGATGGGAGGGTGCCAAGTGGCGCCTCTTGTTGGCAACACGTTTCGTCTCTCGGAAAAATCCGTAAAAATTAAAAATGACATAGCCGGAATTTTCCCTACGAAAGCTGTGAAAGCGTTCGTCGAAGCGACTCTAGCAGGGTGTTGTGCACAAATAAATTTCGGCCAAGCCACTTTTATACAAGTTCAAATTTTCACGTGCGTCCTTACGTACATACTGAAATACGGGTATAACATTCTCCTCGCCAGAAACATTCGTCGAATGTTCCTTCTAAGTTTCAAAACAAGCGTGCGCGGTATAGTCTTCACTACTATACTTACGAACAATCACGCCACACCGCCCGCGAAACATCGCGCAAATACCTCCGTCCAGTCCACGAAACACCTCTAACATTACCACAAACACTCTCTCAGGTCTTAAATATACTTCGCACCTTCTCCTTACAAAGAAATAATCACATCTATGCTCGCCATACATGCTCGCTTCTTCCCGATACCACTTTTGTCACTTTGCGCGAGGTTAGTGTCGATCGGCGACCCAACAAATGATGCCGGACTACGCGATCCACGAGGTATCGTACACTCGAACTCTTACCACATTTACGATCGCCCGGTTTCCAAAACTCGGGGTTACTATTTCTAACGTGGTCATCATTAGCGGGAACACTACGGATGACTCTCCGATACTTTCACGATCATATCAATACGAAGATCGGACGTCTTGCCTCTAAGTCGGACGGCAAATGCTAACATATAGGCAACTGGCCTATTCTTCACATGAACTCAAAGGGCCCCAAGTAACTCGGGCTAAGTTCCATCTGTTTTCCAAAACTCGTCATACTGACCGGGGTGGTATTTTCGGGAAGACCGACCGTCAACTGAACTCTGGCGTCGTTGCGATTATCCGCACGATTTCTCGGTGCGAACCTCGTCTAGACAAGCTTTACCTATCCACGATCTGCTGGAACAAGCTGAACCAACTATCTGAGTCTTGCCAACATCGAACCAATCGGCGGCATCTTACACTTCCGCCCTGAGGCCTCGTAAGGCGACATTCGAAAACGAAATGATAGCTTAAACACTCCTCCAGGAGACAACAATCCCCACCACTACCTCAGAATTCCACACTGGCGAGGCGAATGCGGTCTGAGACTCCCGAGTTCTTAACCTGCTTGGTAAAACTTCCGGAAACAAAAACGTAGTACCACTGGCTCCATGCGTCATAAGGTGAAGGTAGGCACCGTGCAGCCTTACAACCTTTACGATAAAAAAAAAACAACATTCTTGAGTAAGCGGTCTTTGCTAGAAAACAAGGCGGTGACCTCCTCGGCGACTCTTGGTCGAATCGTCCACGAGTCGCCGTTGGTTAACTAAACTGGGCCTAACACCCGCAACCCTAACACAAGGCGGGACCACCACACCTGACCCGCGCTGAAACTCTGGCGGGTTGACCCAGCGGGGCCTCAACCCGACCGACGCGTATGATACTAGTTCCGATCCGGAACAATCTTACTAATCACGTTTGAAAACCTGGCGGTCTTCTTAGCTCAACTATCCCTTTCATTCCACACTGCCAGGGACCTATCCCAAACATAGCTCACGTGCGCTATGCACTTCCGTCTGGATCAAACATAACACTACACCTTTTCTCGAGATGGCCTCACCTCTACAGGTCTCTACGTATAAAACTCTAAGGCTCACACCTTCTCTATCCCCAAATCTTACTTGGTTAACTAACCAAGATTTCTAATCACAATATTAACACACCGCTATCAAAACATAGCACTTATGATATACCCGTCTTATCACACATCTGAACTACAGAGGTTAAGGATATGCACGAATCTCTTGCTTCACTCCAGTCGTTCTAATCAAACTGCCAGTAGAGCGCATAGCTAAGGAAGGTGACGAACTACCGCCGATCACGAAGGCTAAGTCCTCTGCGGGACACTCTTTCGACACGGACCACGGCGGTCGGTACAACAAGTACCCGACCTAAAGATGACATTCCGGGATGGCGTGCATCGCTGTGAGCAGGAAGCCACGGAGTTCTAACCAACTCTGCGTACCGAGCGTCACGAACCGTGGAGGACCTCTGCTGTTGGTGGATGTGCATAATCTAATCCTGGTGAGGTGACTCGCCTCGAAAGTTACCAAAGGACCTTGCCGCTCGGCCTCTTACGTTGTCGCCGTTAACGCGTCGATCTCTACGTTTCTCGGCTTTGTGCGTAGGCGTACGAGCCATGCTCGAAGCCTGGCGAAGAATTACTCTTGCACAACCTTCTCTTAGGTAGTCATCAAGACTCGCGATACATCGGTATACTCTCTGGTAGCCAAATCCATAGCTAGCAACAGGGTTGCCTCTTTGCAATCTATATTCTGTTCGATGCGTGGGCGAAGGTTCACATACCATGGCGCGATGAGCTGCGTCGCCGTGCTAAACTTTCTTGGGGCTAGTGGCGTCGCGAGAAATCCCGAATGAAGCACTACCTAGGTAATGATTGGGCTGTGCCCACGTAACCCTCTAAACTCTACTCGCGGCTCCCTCGTGCCTTGCCCTCACGGGCGGGTTGCCTACGCGGAGGCATAGCGGTAAGGAAAGAAATCGTTAGAGGTCGACTTACAACACCGCTCTAAGGCACGATCTCGAGTGAGAAGAATGAAACCAATCCTAAATATCCTATAGCCTCACGATTATTGGTGTGGTGCGCACTTGCGATAATCGAACTTCTTGGATACGATGCGTAGACACTTTCAGAGGATTAGCGCTCGATACCACTTTTGTCACGACCGAACTGGGCGCGTGTTGGTGCCTACCGGGCACCCTAGTGATACAACATCAGTGTCAGCGGAACATAATACACATACATGAAACAAATGAAGTACAAAGCGATGTCTGAGGAAAACTTGCCTTTGGCATATATAAATAACAACTCTTACAAATGAGCAGTTTAATCCTTTTTACAAACCACCTTACGATTACTCTGGACCTCAAGAAATGATAAGACAACCGTGGCGGGACGGGGCCGCCATACCACGAATGTAAATACCTACAACGACAGGACTATGCGAATAAGTCTCGGAGAAGCGGAGCTTTCCCAAGCGAATGTGACCCTAGGCGAGGATCAACGGCGGGTGTACCTTTACTGCGGCATGAGCGGCCCCGAAGAAGTCGATCTAACAGTACAGTATGTGGCGAAAATAAATCGTAAATGAAATCATAGTAGTCTATATAAAGCGGGAGACATGTATGATAACGAACTACGATTCCTGATAAATAGCGATCATGTCAAGTCGGGGACTCGCGCCAAAGTTATCACAATAAAACCGTGCGGGGCAAATGCGAAGGCATAGCGACTACTAAGACCCACGGTACCAAAAATACCACTGGCGTATCCGAGGTCTTTCTAGGCCGCACCATGTCGAAGGCGGCCCTTTCGCCCGCAATATCAATGTGCGCGTCTATCCACTGGAACTCTCGCGACTCGCATAGGTCACCGGACCGCGTGAGGTATTCCTCGAATCATGGTCCTGGACCGCTGAGGTATACCGCGTCGAAGCGGCTAACCCTCGGTATCCGCTAGGCTCCGCGACCGCGTAGTCTCAAAAGACGCGTAGTCTCAGCGGACCGCATAGAATCCCCGCGTCGGGCTAAACACCGGAATGATCAATCCACGAAGCTACCGCGCTCCGCGTAGTCACAAGATTTGCATAGGCGTAGAGACCCGCGTCGAGTGTGGCAAGCCCTCGGTATAATAAGTCGAGGGTATGTGATACAATAACGATTACGGGCTTAACGTTTGACAAGCGTAAGCACAACAAGAGTGACCCACACAATAATCACAAGATACTAACACGTAGCATCCTAACATGCTTACTTATCAAATCAACAAGAAAGTATTACAAGGCTATCACAAACCAATACAATCAAGTTATTCACACAAGGTACTTTCTACTAACAAGTTCGAACCTTTATCCCCAAGTACTTCATACATTAAATCTTTAAAAGATCGTTACTTCCCAAAACCACACAATACGTAGTATATGAAAATAGAGTGATTATCTTTTTAAAGTAAATCAATTACTTCTCTTTGTAAAATCAAGTAGCAACATTCTTTTCCAATGTTCAAGTTTGCCTAATTTCCAATGTTCAAGTTTGCCTAATTTCCCGTTCAAGTTTGCCTTTGTAGAAAGGTTTCGTAGTTCATAGTCTTATTAATTTAAGAATATAATAATCCTTTAAACAATCTCAGAAACATAAGCATTATATGTGAGTAGGATATTCTTGTTTATAACAATCTAATTACAATGACCATGATCTAGGAAATATCATTTTGTCTCATCTTAGCTTACATGCGGATGGAAGTTTCTCTTGGTTTTAATAATACTTAATCTGTCAAAACATTTCCTTTTATTAACGCTGCGGTGGTTTGTCGATACGTTACGATTTCGAAATCGGTAAAACATTCTTAAGCGTTATTACCTAACTTCCCATAAAGCTAGTATAACTCTTAAGTTTTCAAAACCAAGTATTACTTCTTCTTTGAAATGATTCAAAAATCTTTTGAAATACTTCAAGTTCTTTATTAACACATAATAAGCCGATTCTAGTTCAAATCGATTTACCTTTTAAAAACCACAGTATTTTCTTACCAACATAAAGCATTATAACCAACTTCCCATAAAGCCGTTATAACACTTTATGTTTTTAAACAATCAAATACATTTAGCACGTATGCGTCTACCGTACTACATAGTTCACACATATCATGCTAGAAGAGATAGGAAGAGGTTCAAATACCTCGCGGCGAGTATCGACTAATAGCAAGCGCTCAGTACTTCCAGCGGCTACTCCTTTAAGCCCAGTAGATCGCGCCACACGTGAGTACTTGACCTATAAGGCCACAGCGCTCATTAACATTTAGATCCGCCGTAGAACATTCTCTGAGAAAATTCGCGGCACCTCACACGACCCATTCAGGGCGTGGTGCCTTACCGGCAAGTAGCCATACATCAGTGTCGGGAAACATAAAGCAAGACATAAAATAATTTATAAAACAAGACCACAGTTTTGTGAGAAAACATCGCCTTTCGGCATAGATATATATAATCATGTTTTAGTGATTACATCCGACCTTTGTACAACATGACTACAGACCTCTGAAATATACCACTATGGCGGGACGGGCCCGCCATACCACTATACAAAAACTATCTACAACGGGAGATCATGCAAAAGTAGAGCCTCGGAAGAGATGGAGCTCACGACACCAACGTAGAGATCTAAGGATGCGGATCTAGCACACCTTGCCCTTACTGCGGCATGAGCGGCCCAGAAGGAGGTCGATGCGGTACTAAGTATGCAGCGTAAAGTACTTAAATGAAAACATATCATTTTAGTTAAAACCGGTTTACAAATATGTATGAAACAACCAAAGAAACGCGCGTAGTGTCACATCATAAACAAGATCAACAATGATAGGTAGCGTAATAGGTCTTGTCTGAGGCGAATGATCGAAAGCAGGGCACTTGCCCGTATCATCGTGCAAGCCTAATCTGAACTCGGTCGCGTAGGCCACTTCGCGTGGGCGCGTGAGGTGTAACCCGCGTCGGTGCTACTCCTCGGCGTAAATCTGGACTCATTGTCGCATGGCCACTGACCGCGTGAGGCATAACCCGCATACTAACACGGAACTCGTAGCTCGCGTAGGCCCCTGGACGCGTGAGGTATTCTCGAATCATGGTCCTGGACCGCTTTGAGTCTACCGCGTCGGAGCGACAACCGGTATCATCTCGAGGTGAGTGATAGTATACTAACATAACAACTTATCTTTAAGTAACATAAGCACAACAAGGATACTACGCTATACAAGCGTTACAAGATACTAACACGCGTAGCATCGTATCATGTCTACTTATCAAACCATCTTATTATTCTTTTCACAATATAAATGCATTTATAACATATAGGCAAACTTGTTTCTTTTATCAATCTTAAGTGGTTATACTTACTTCCCGTAAAGCTAGTATAACTCTTAAGCTTACATTTCAAAAATCAATTAGTTCTCTTACATTTTAATAAATGGTTGATAGTCCCTTTTGAAATGTTTTGATCCTTTATTATTGGGCTTAAGCGTGAGGCATTCCGTCGTATTATTGAGCTTAAGCCGTGAGGCATTCGTAAGTATTATTCGATTAACACGTATGCGTCTAGTACTATATACATGTGTAAAATATCATGCTTTAGGAAGAATCGCATACATACCGGCGAAATCCACTGCCAGTCGAGTATGTATGCGAAGAATCAGCCTATAATAGTCACAGATATCTATCAAAGTCTAGACTATTCGTAGGTCATTCTAAGCAGAGGGTCCTCGATTCTACGGAAAGTCGGGCGGACAACCAGGTGAGCTATATAAGTCTCTTTGTGAAAGCAGTCTATGTAAATCTGATTCGTATATTCTTCTTTTATACCCTTCTAAGGTGTTACAGTTCAATTCTATTCCTTAACAACCTTCTAAGTATCTATACTTATTCTTATACTACAACGGTATATATATTACTACTTCAAAGAGGGTTAGGATTAGTTACCTCGGTAAGCCGATATTATCCTAGAAAAGTCGCGCTGAGCAAGGTTTTGCTCTAAGTTGTATGCTCGAGAAACCTTAGAAGTTCTTCACAACTTCTACCAAGTGCTAAGGTATATGGGCTAGGGTATTTTGGGCATTATAACAATACAAGAAGGCAACTTTTCTACCAAGGGAGGGGTAGGTTTCGGCTAGGCTGGGGGTAGGGTAGCCTCGGCGAGCTTCTCGAGGGGAGGGTGTGTTTGGGCGAAACAACAAGAGGGAGAGGGAGGATTTGAGACTTAGATAGATTGCTCAATTTAGGATGAAATAACTCTTCAACAAGGGGGTATTTATAGGTCGAGACATGGACCAATGGCGAATTATGCCAAGTGCAAGGCAAGTGTAGGGTGAGGATTTAGGCAAGTGTCCTTGGCCAACTTGCACACAAAATATCTAGCCAACTTTATGACAAGGCTTTGGCATTCAATCGACCCTAATGCGTGACAAGTCCGCTGATGAGAGGGTGGAAAGTGTCGCCCTCTCGTTGGTCCAAAGTGTTCGTCTCTCGGAAAAATCCATAAAAATAAGAAATGACATAGCGGAATTTATCCTATGAAAATGTGGAAGCGTTTGTCGGAAAAACCGTTCGCTTTGTGAGTTGTGCCTAAAAATCGTCGAGGCCTAACTTTAAGACCAAAACTTTTTATGCGTATTCCTTTACGTACATACTGCAAATCTGGGTATAACATTCTCCTCCTTAGAAACATTCGTCGAATGTTCCTTCCCAAACGGATAACGATAAGGTTCTTCAAAACTTAAGCAGTTTGCAAAAGCCACACACGGCCATAAACAACACTTAGGCATAAGCGATAAAGAAGATTTACAAGTAGGAAAGTGAATTACGGAGGGTGGGAGCGGTGAGGATATACGCCTCATGTCCTCGCCGGCTTCCCGCGTCATCTCCTCACGAGCTCGTTCCGCCACAAGACTTTGTGGAAGCCCGTCGCGTCATGAGCGCCTAACACGACGATCGATTATCGCTATGGGAATCTCTCATCGATAACCCGCCGGTCACTGGACATCGTCAATCGGATGTACCTAGATGGATCCGATACATCTCGCCGGCATAAGCGTGAAACAGGATGCTGCCTCGGATCGGACGGCGGATCGACTCGTAGGCAACCTCGCCTACCTGCGGACAATCGAAGCGGCCCGATGTACCTTGGTGAGTTTCTCTTCCGAATCTCATCACACCGCCGTGGGTGACACCTTGAGAAAACCCAATCATCATTTGCAAACTCGGATGTCGGCGGCGATGATCTGCATCGACTTACATCGACTACGGTATCGATAGCGCTCTCGGATAAGCTTCACCTTATCCGGCACTGCTGCACCAAATCGGTCCTACTAGCGCCTCGCCGCCTCGAACCAACCTATAGGCGTCTGCACTTCCCATACAAGGCCTCGTAAGGCGCCATCGAATCTTTGGGTGGTAGCTATTATTATCTGCGAACTCAACGAGGCAAATGATCCTCCCAACTACTGCTGAAGTCAATAACACGGGCTCGCGACATATCCTCGAAGTGCGGATAGTGCGCTCTGCTGTCCGTGCATGCGTGGATGAAATGCGATTACTCGGGCTCACTGCGTCCTAAACCCTCTGGAAGGACCTCGGAAGTTGGCGTGGCCGGGCTCCTGCATGCGATATGATCGAAGTAGGGACTCCATGCGATCGGCGATCTCTCGGATGTAAAGTCGGCATAATCCTCGGTAGAAAAAGTCGTCTGACGGGAAGGAAGTGGGCTGATTTCGTCGACTGTCGGCGATAACCCATATAGAATCATGTCTCCTGCGAGTGCGAGGTAATCACGTGATGAAGTCCGTGTTGATTACCTCCACTTCGGTCGGGATCTCTATCGCTGTAACAAACCACGGTCTCGGTGCTCTACCTTCGCTGCGGACAACACGGGCGAGCTACGAACTCTGCAGCGTCCTCTTGAGCCGTCCCACCAATACACGGATCTAAGGTCGTGGTACATCTTGGTCGACCGGATGGATAAATGCTTGTGTGTGCTTCCCGAGAACCTGCGAAGTCACGAAACATCTGGAACACACTGACACGCCCTCAAACCTTAGCACCCGTGGTGCTACCTCAAAGGACCGCGCCCTGCGAAGAGCGTATCGCGATATCGAATCAAAGTGGATCCTCGGCTGTTGCCTCTTCGCCTCGCCAGCGATGGAAGACTCGGCAACCTCGCGAACTCTAACCCCATTGCTATCGGAATCAATCAAGCGGACACGAGGCTCGCTAAGCGGTGCAAATTACGAACCATGTCCCTTCTCTCTTGCGCGTCGATAGGCTCCCGTCGACCTACGACTAAGGCGTACGCCCTGACGTTGGCCTTGCGGGTAGTGCAGGATGTCCACATCGTAATCCTTAAGCAACTCTAACCACCGTCTGCCGTAAGTTCGGCTCCTGCTGGTGAAGATATCTTTGGAGCTCTTGTGGTGCAGTAAAAATATCCACGTGAACCCGTACAAATAGTGCCTCAGGATCTTGGCGTGAATCACGGTGCGACTCGAATCATGGGTGGGGTAGTTCCTCGTGTTTCTTGGTGTCGGGATGCGTATGCTATAACTCTGCCATGCTGCATCAACACATCCCAACCCGATGCACGGCGCGTCACGATACCGCGACATAACCATCTGGACCTGCGGAAGTAAGAGCGAGGCGGTCGTCGGTCTCTCTTTCGACAGCTGGAAACCACGCTCCTGACATCGATCCGGCGAAACTTGCTGCGCCACGAGTCGGCCTAGTCAATGGTGCGAAGATAGAAGCAAACTTCTCCACGAACCGCCCGATAATACCTGCAGGCCCGAGCTGCGAACCTGCAGCCGGAGTAGTAGGTGCAGGCCAAGTCTGGCGCCTCGATCTTGGCGTATCAACTCGAATGCCATCGGCCCGACAATATGCCCAGCATGCGAAGTCAACAAAACTCACATTTGGAAAACTTGGCGTACAAGCTGATCTGGAGAAGCGTCGGCCATCGCCGAATGCTCGCGTGCTCGCTCTGGCGAGAATAAACGAGATATCATCGATGAACACTATCAAGCGTGTCCAAAAATGGTTTGAACACTCGGTTCATCAAATCCATGAATCTGCGGAGCATTGGTCAACCAAAGACATGACCACGAACTCATAATGCGTCTGGTCGAATGCGATCTAGGGACATCCGCCTCTCGACTACTTTGATGATAGCGATCGCGGTCAATCTTGGAAAACATCTCGCACCTGGCCCAGTCGAACAAATCATCAATCACGGGAGGGGTATCATTCTTAATGGTCACCTTGTTGTTACGTAATCAACACACATGCGCGGCGTCGTCCTTCTTCTTCACGAACAATCTGGCGCCCCGGGGAAACTCTGGCCTAATGAAGCCGCTTCTCTAGCAAATCCTAAGGCGATCCTTGACTCTCAACTCGGCGGTGCCATTACGTATGGCGGAATGGAAATAGGCGAGTATCGCAACACGTCTATACAAAACTTCGATCTCCTCTCGGGAGGATACGGAAGGTCATGCGGAAACACGTGCGGGAACTTCGTGACTCTGGGCCCGGCGGAAAATCGGCTGCGGCGATTATCAAACACGAGCGAGATGGTAGATATACCCGCCTGCACCATCTTCCTAGCCTTGAGGTAGGAAATAAACCTACCGCCCAGCGTCTGTGCTCCTCGCTCCAGCATGGCTCGCCGAAGCTGGACCGTACTACTCTCTGCGGTCCACATTGGCATAGCAAGAGGCTAGCCAATCCGTCCCATAATCACATCAAAGTCAAACATCTCGACTCTATCAAGTCGGCTAAGTGCGGCGGCGTAAATGGTCACGAGACAAGCCACATATACGTAGAGCTACCAGATCACCCGGCGTAGCTACCTCGAAAGGGTCTATGGACTCGGGCTCTATCCACATCCTACTAGCAACAAGGGGAGATATGGGGCGAGTAGAACCGGATCTATCAAAGCATACATCAAACCCGGCGATAAGGTACTGTGGCGACATCGGTGAGGCCTCACGATCTGTCTGTGGACAAAGCATAAATGCGATTCGAGGACGCTAGGCTAGGACACGAGCCACGACCTCTGCGCGACCTGTGACCCGAGCACCACGCCTCGGGCGAGTAGCGTAGGAGATGATGGCGGCAGCAGAACACGAAGGTGAGCCTACCACTGCGCCCCGGTCGGACGGTCCCGCAAAGTGACCTGCGCCTGGCTGTAACAAGATCAAAAGTAGTACCACACTTCCGTAATGGGATCTGCGTCGGCCACGGCTGGGGTGGTCGGCGGCGATACCTCTGCTACCTGGGCGTCGAAGCCACAGGGCGCAGTGCGCCCTCAGCGTAGGTGTCTTGAGGGCGGTGCGGGAGTGCTCTGTCTTTGTTGTGGTGCGAATCTAGGCTAGCTGCCGAGGCCGCCCACGATAACCACGAAGACCCTCCGTCACGGCGCCTTAACCTGCTTTGTCATCCCACTCGTCGACCTCTGCGTTCGCCGCATCGAGGCGTGAGCTGCGTGCGGGTAATGTCCATACCGGTGGAGAAACCCCGCACGTGACTTCGGCCATATAGTCGTCTAGCGGTGACATAGCGGTGCACCCTATCCTCATGCTCTGCTGCAATCTTTGGGACATATCGAGCGATGAATCAAACTCGACATTGTACTCCACGGCGGTCGTCCTCTGCCTCGATGGTAAAAATCTATCGGCGCGCCTCATAATCGTGGAGGCAAGAAGTGAGTGAGAAAGCCTGCGAGAACTCATCCCAGTAGGCGAGGGCGTGCTCTCCCGGGATAACTCCGTAGATCAAACCAATCGGCTGCGGTATCACGCGACTATGTGAACCAAAGATCACGGACTCGGTCTCGGCATACGATCACTCTCAAAATCCTCTGAAGGCGGCGGATGAACTCTGCGGATCATCCTCGGCCTCGACCCGTAAAACTCGTGGACTCTGGCTCGAAGTCTCGTAGCCTCAAACTCTGCGCCTCGGGTGAACAGGTGCGGCCGTGGCTGGAGGCTGGAGGCTGCCGCGTCGGCCTCTCTCGCCGTGTCGGGCCTGACTTTGCCAAAAGGTGGGCCATCTCCTTGTACCCTAACTCCTCGCCCGGTGTGGGGCGGGAGGTGTGGGTGCGTGGTCCATCTTTGAAGTGGCGGCGTCATAGAACTCGCCGTCTGCGGTATAGGCGGGCACGAGCCCTCGTGACTCTGGGTGTCTGCTAGCGACTCGCCATTGCCTTGCCACGGGCGGGTTGCCTTACGGAGGCATAAGCGTACGGGGAAAGGAATCGTTAGAGGGTCCAACCTATAACACGACTCTAAGCACGATCTCGGGATGAGAAGAATGGAAACCAATCCTAAATATCCTATAGCCTCACGATTATTGGTGTGGTGCACAACACAGATAATCGAACTCTACTAGATCTGATGCAGTAGACACTTTCAGAGATTAAGCGCTCACGATACCACTTTTGTCACGACCCATTCGGGGCGTGTTGGTGCCTTAAGGGGCACCCAGTAGCCATACATCAGTGTCAGTGGAAACATAAAGCAAGACATAAAATAATTTATAAAACAAGACACGATTTTGTGAAAACATCGCCTTTCGGCATATATATATAATCATGTTTTAGCGATTACATCAGACCACTGTACAACATGACTCTGACCTCTAGGAAATATACCACTATGGCGGGACGGGGCCCGCCATACCTGCATACAAAACTATCTCTGACGGAGATCATACAAAAGTAGAGCCTCGGAAGAGATGGAGCTCACGACACCAGCGTAGAGATCCTAAGGATGCGGATCTAGCACACCTTGCCCTTACTGCGGCATGAGCGGCCCGAAGAGTCGATCAACAGTACTAAGTATGCAGCGTAAAGTACTTAAATGAAAACATATCATTTTAGTTAAAACCGGTTTACAAATATGTATGAAACGACCAAAGAAACGCGCGTAGTGTCGCATCATAAACAAGATCAACAATAGTAAGCGTAATAGGTCTTGTCTAGGCTGCGAATGATCGAAAGCAGGGCCACTTGCCCATATCGATCTGCAAGCCTAATCTGAACTCGAGTCGCGCATGACCTTCGCGTGGGCGCGTGAGGTGTAACCCGCGTCGAGGTAGCTACTCCTCGGCATCGTCTGGACTCATTGTCCGCATGGCCACCTGACCGCATGAGGCATAACCCGCATACTAACACGGAACTCGTAGCTCCGCATGGCCTGGACCGCGTGAGGTATTCTCGAATCATGGTCCCAGGACACTTTGAGTCTACCGCGTCGGAGGCGACAACCCGGTATCATCTCGAGGTGAGTGATAGTATACTAACATAACAACTTATCTTTAAGTAACATAAGCACAACAAGGATACTCGCTATACAAGCGTTACAAGATACTAACACGTAGCATCATATCATGTCTACTTATCAAACCATCTTATTATTCTTTTCACAATATAAGTGCATTTATAACATATAGGCAAACTTGTTTCTTTTATCAATCTTAAGTGGTTATACTTACTTCCCATAAAGCTAGTATAACTCTTAAGCTTGTTTCAAAAATCAATTAGTTCTCTTGTTTAATAAATGGTTGGTAGTCCTTTTGAAATGTTTTGATCCTTTATTATTGGGCTTAAGCGTGAGGCATTCGATGCGTATTATTCGAGCTTAAGCGTGAGGCATTAGTAAGTATTATTCGATTAACACGTATGCGTCTACCGTACTATATACATATTGTAAAATATCATGCTTTAGGAAGAATCACATACCTTCCGTGAAATCCACTGCCAGTCGGTATGTCGTATGAAGAATCGACTATAATAGTCACGGATATCTATCAAAGTCTAGACTATTACAGTAGGTCATTCTAAGCAGAGGGTCCTCGATTCTACGGAAAGTCGGGCAGCAACCCTGCGGTGAGCTATATAAGTCTCTGTGAAAGCTTGATCTGTAAATCTGATTCGTATATTCTTTTATACCTTCTACAGGTGTTACGGTTCAATTCTATTCCTTAACAACCTTCTAAGTATCTATACTTATTCTTATACTACAAGTATATATATTCTACTTCAAAGAGGTTAGGATTAGTTACCTCGGTAAGCCCAATATTATCCTAGAAAAGTCGCTGAGCGAGGTTTTGCTCACAAGTTGTATGCTCAGAGCCTTAGAAGTTCTTCACAACTTCACCAAGTGCTAAGGTATATGGGCTAGGGTATTTTGGGCATTATAACAATACAAGAAGGCAACTTTTCTACCAAGGGAGGGGTAGGTTTCGGCTAGGCTAGGGGGTAGGGTAGCCTCGGCGAGCTTCTCGAGGGAGGGTGTGTTTGGGCGAAACAACAAGAGGAGAGGGAGGATTTGAGACTTAGATAGATTGCTCAATTTAGGATGAAATAACTCTTCAACAAGGGGTATTTATAGGTCAAGACATGGCCAACCAATGGCCAAGATTATGCCAAGTGCAAGGCAAGTGTAGGGTGAGGATTTAGGCAAGTGTCCTTGGCGACTTGCACACAAAATATCTAGCCAACTTTATGACAAGGCTTTGGCATTCAATGGCGGCCTAATGCACGGTGACAAGTCCACCAATGAGAGGTGGAAAGTGTCGCCCTCTCGTTGGTCCAAAGTGTTCGTCTCTCGGAAAAATCCATAAAAATAAGAAATGACATAGCCAGAATTTATCCTATGAAAATTTGTGGAAAGCGTTTAGTCGGAAAACCGTTCGCTTTGTGAGTTGTGCCTAAAAATCGTCGAAGGCCTAACTTTAAGACCAAAACTTTTATGCGTATTCCTTTACGTACATACTGCAAATACGGTATAACATCCCGCAACAGCGTAAATCTCTTATACATCGGCTACCAAGCCAACCGAGAGGTTATCGTTTAATCGGACGTGCAATTCTACCTCATGAGAAAAGCTACACAAGTCTGTAATACAGTCTATGTAAATCTGATTCGGTACTCTTTCTTTCGAAAAGGTTTCTTATTATTGGGCTTAAGTCAAAAGACATTGCGATACTACGTTGATTCTATATAGTATACTTCAACTATATAATCATACAACATGTAATTTCCAATTACAATAGAGGACAAGATATTTACCTCGATAAGCCCGTAATTATCAGAGTTTAAATGTCGATCTGAGCAAGTTTAGCTCTACTCATGGCGCTCGACAGCTCCAAACAACCCTTAAGTTCTAACCAACTTCTACTAATTACTCAACTAACTAGGAGATTTTCCTTAGGGTTTCGGTTTTATGGTACGGGAAGTATGATAGTATAGCGGGCTTTTTGTATAAGTATAACCTTAGAATACTACAAGGTATCTGGCTAAGGTAATTTGGGCATTATAACAATACTTTTGAGTATTTCTACCAAGAGGGGTATTATACGAAACAACTAGGCTAGGGGGTGTATACCCTCTACCCACTGGGGACTCTCGGCGAGGGGAGGAGGGGCGAACAACTCTTTCAAGGGAGGATTTCTAACACTTAGGAAATATTTGGAATGGATGAAGAAGCCATCCTAAGGGGGTATTTATAGCACAAGCCAAGGCCAATGGCGAATCTAGCCAAGTGCATAGCAAGTGTAGGGCCAAGATTCACCCGTGTGTCCTTAACCAACTAACACACAAAATATCCTACCAACTCCCCTCTTCATTCGTCCAATCAGCCCTTACGTCCGCCAATGGGAGGTGCCAAGTGGCGCCCTCTTGTTGGCCCAACACGTTCGTCTCGGAAAAATCCGTAAAAATTAAAAATGACATAGCGAATTTTCCTACGAAAGGCGTGAAAGCGTTTAGTCAACGACTCTAACCGGGTGTTGTGCACAAATAAATTTCGGCCAAGCCACTTTTATACAAGTTCAAATTTTCTACGTACGTCCTTACGTACATACTCTGGAAATACGGGGTATAACAAACCTACTCAAGTATCAGACATATATTTCTCAAATTTCTTTTAAAGGAGAATTATATCATTAAGTGATTAAAATTATGAACTACGAAACCTTTCGAAAATGAGAAACTCGAGTAATTGAAATTAGGCAAACTTGAAACATTTGGAAAAGAATGTTGTTACTTGATTTTACGAAGAGAAGTGTTTTGATTTACTTCAAAAGATAACCACTCTATTTTCATATACTACGGGTATTGTGTGACTTTTGTAAATGTAACGTATATTTTAAAAGATAATGTATGAAGTACTTTGGGAATAGATACCCGATCTTGTTAATCATATATTAGAATGTACCTTGTGTGTATAACTTGATTGTGTTGGTTTGTGATAGCCTTGTAATACTTTCTTGTTGATTTGATAAGTAAACATGCTAGGATGCTACGTGTGTTAGTATATTGTGATGTTTTGTGTAAAGGGGGTTTTCCCTCGACTACGCTTAAAGTTGTTTGACTCTCAGTCGTTATGTTGGTATTGTACCACTCACCTTGACTTGTTTCCGGAGGTTAAGCTGCCCTCCGATGCGGGGTAGACTCAGGCGGTCTGGGACCATGATTCGAGAATACCTCATGCGGGTCAAGGGGATCCATGCGGAACTACGGGTCATGCGGTCTTTGTGGCCATGCGGACTGCGAGTCCAGGACGATGCCGAGGAGTAGCTACCCTCGATGCGAGGAATACCTCATGCGGGCCTATGAGGTTGGCCTATGCGGAGCTACGGAGAGTTCGGGGCTGGCTAGGCGCACATTTGATATTGCGGGCAGTGACCGGCTTTGATCATGTGACGGTCAAGACAGATATCATGATCTGGTTATGACCTGTTAATCTTGTAGGTGTTAGTAGTCGGTTATGCCTTCGTACTTACCTGTCTTTGTTTATTAGGACAGGGTGGGACCTGGTGTTCATGTGTATTTCTTGGTGCTTTCATATCATAAACTGCCGGCAGTGAGGAAGGTATTCCACGGGCATGATTGATGTTATGGGCGTGAGACCCATAGTTACATTTGAGTGATGACTTTGAGGGCGTGAGTCACGACTTGACATATTGCTATTTATCGTGAACTGTATTTTGGTTATCATACATGTCTCCTGCTTTATAGACTGTTATGATTTAACTGCAGTATTTTCAGTTTCACATACTTGGTACCTGTTGTCCTGACCTCGCCGAGTGCGTTCATCTGCGAGTTGAGGTACACCGATCGTTGATCCTCGCTCTTGGTCGCGATTCAGCGTTTGGGAAAGCTCCGTTTCTCGGAGGCTTATCTTGGTATAGTCTCACTGTTGTTGTAGTGCTTACATTGAGGGTATAGCGGGGCCTGTCCCGTCGTTGTTGCATATCATTCGTAAGTGCAGTAATCTTGTTGTGGGCAGGGTTTGTAAAAAGGATTAAACTGTTCATTTTGAAAGAGTTGTTATTTATATATATGCAGAGAGGACACTTTTCTTCAGATAAACATGTGTCTTCTTTACATTGTATCATGTATTGTGTTTTATGTTCCGCTGATTACTCTGATGTTGTATCACTAGGGTGCCCGGGGTAAGGCACCAGTCACGGGCCCGGGTTCGGGTCGTGACACTTATTATACAACTATATCTCACGTGCACTATGCACTCCGATAAGGGTCAAAAAAATATAAATCTTCTACTCGAGATGGCCTTGCCTCTAAGGTCTCTACGTATAAAACTCTAAGGCTCACACTTTCTTCTATCCCCAATCTTACCTTTCTAGCTAACCATGGTTTCTAACCACAATTTACACAATGTTAGAAGGCGTAACACTTAAGATATACTTATCTTATCACGCCTACAATCTCTAGAGGTTAAGAATACACTGTATCTACTACTTCACCCTCTGTCGTTCCAATCAATCACGCCTACTTTGCAATCATAACAAGTGTCGAAGAAGTCACGACACAATGACACTTACCACAACGGCCACAGGGGTGGGGGTGGCCTCTTAGCTAACACCTTCCTCTCCGAACTCTGAATCCGAATCGATGCGGTGGCGAGTCCTACTGCATCCCTCCTACTAGGACACCCTTTCGACACATGGCCACGACGGCGCGCAGTCTGACAAGCATCAACAAAGATGACATTCCGGGATGGCGCTGTCATCTGTGAACAACGAGGAAAAGCGGTGGCTAGAACCTACGTATAGCTGTGAACCGGAAGCCCTGGAGCACTGACCAACTCCGGCATACTTCGAACGCCATGAAGTTTGTGGAGGACCACTCTGCACTGGCGGAGGCGCATATCTAGTCTGCTTGTGAGGTGATTCGCCTCGAAAGTTACCAAAGGACCTTGCTGTCCTGGCCCTCTTCTGCTGATCTTGGTTAATCCGTCGATCTCTACGTTTCTCGGCCTGCTGTGCATAAGCCCGTACGCAGGCCATGCTCAAGCCTGACTGAAGAGATACTCTTGCACAACCCTCAATTATATAGTCATCAAGACCCGTGATATATCGGTGCACTCTATATTCTCTGGTTGCTAAAATCCTAGTTAGTAACAGGTCCATTCCTTTGTAATCCATATTCTTTGTTCGATGGTCGAAGGCTTCATATATCATGGCGCGGTGAGCCCATTGCCATTGTGCTAAACTTCTGCTGAAATTGGCGATGTCATGAGAACTCCCCGAAAGAAGCACCACCCTAGGTGCTGATTGGGCATGTGCCCTCGTAACCCTCTGTACTCTACTCGCAGCTCCCTCGGCTGCCTTGACCTTCTGGGCCCGGGTTTCCTTACACGGAGGCATAATGGTAAGGGAAAGAAATACGTTAGAGGGGTACAACTTATAACACATCTCTAAGGTACGATCTCAGAGTGAGAAGAATGGAAACCAATCCTAAATATCCTATAGCCTCCTGATTATTGGTGTGGTGCACAACACACCGATAATCAAGAATCTACTAGATACGGTCTGTAGACACTTTCCGAGATTAAGCGCTCGATACCACTTTTGTCACGACCGAACCGGGCCGTGATCGTGGCTTACCGGCACCCAGTAGCCATCGAGTAATCGGAATATAAAAAAAGACATGAATAAAGTGAAGTGAAAAACAGTTATCTGAGAAAAACTTGCCTTGCGGCATATATAAATATCAACTAGAACAGTAACATCCTTTTTTTACAATTCTGCCCACAACAGTACTACAGACCTCTAAGAGTGATATGACAACAATGGCGGGACAGGGCCCCGCCATACCCCTGAATAGCACCTACAACGGCGGGGACTATACCTGATAAGCCTCGGAAGAAGCGGAGCTTCCCAAATGAATTGTGACCACGAGCTAGGATCAACGGCGGTGTACCTACTGCGGCATGAGCGGCCCCGAAGGAGGTCGATCTGAACAGTACCAAGTATGTGGCGAAAATCGTAAATGAAATCATAGTAGTCTATATAAAGCAGGAGACATGTATGATAACCAAACTATAGTTCACAATAAATAAGCAGTCATGTCAAGTCAGGGACTCACGCCCTCAAAGTCATCACTCAATTATAACTATGGGTCTCACGCCACAACATAAACAAGTGAAATAGATATCATCGGGTCTTTTCTAGGCCGCTAATGATCGAAGGCGATCGCCTCGTATCATTATGCGTGCCTAATCTCGGACTTCCGCACTCGCATAGGTCACACATAGACCGCATAGGTCGTATAGACGCGTCGGGGTAGCTAACCGGTACCCTCACGGACTCCCGCATCCGCATAGTCTCAATAGACGCATAGTCACACAGACGCGTAGGCATCCCCGCGTCGGGATAAAACACGGAATGATCAATCCTGGAGCATACCGCTGCTCCCGCATAGGCCGTATAGACCCGCATCAAGGGTGGCAAGCCCTCGGTATAATAAGTCAAGGGGGTATGTGATATAATAACAGTACAACAGGCTTAAAGTTTAACAACATAAGCACAACAAGAATATCACAAGATACTAACACGTAGCATCCTAACATGTTTACTTATCCAATCAACAAGAAAATATTACAAGGCTATCACAAACCAATACAATCAAGTTCTCCACACAAGGTACTTTCTACTTTATGTTAACAAGTTCGGGAGTTTATCCCCAAAGTACTTCATACAATAACTCTTTAAAGGATCCGTTTCTTTCACGAAAGTCACACAATACCCGTAGTATAAAAATAGTGTGACTATCTTTTTAAGTAAATCAAAACACTTCTCTTTGTAAAATCAAGTAACAACCTTATGTTCCAAACGTTCAAGTTTGCCTAATTTCAAATGCTCAAGTTTCTCATTTTTGAAAGGTTTCGTAGTTCATAGTTTTAATCCTTTAAAACATAATTCTCTTTTAAACAATTTGAGAAACATATGCCTTATAGGTAGTTATTCTTGTTTATAATCAATCTTATTAAGCACCATGATCTAGGAAATGTAATATCATTTTGTCTCATCTTAGTTTCTAGGATGGAGGTTTCTTGGTTTTAATAATACTTCATTATTCAATACATTTTCCTTTATTAACGCTGCAATGGTTTGTCGATACTCATTCTGATTTCCGAAATCAGTAAAACATTATTCCTTTTAAAAACCAAGTACTCATTACTCACGAATGAGGTTTCACACAAAATTCATATTAATTCATTTAAGTCAAGTCTCTTATCTTTTAAGATCAAGTCTCTTAACTTCTAAAATTAATTGTCACGACCCATTCAAAATTAAAGTATTGATCTATGCAAGGCACCCAAGTAGTCATCATACATCGAGTAATGGAATATAAACACAAGACATGAAAGGTTGTAAAGTGAGACACGCTTTAAGCGAAGAAAAGCTTGCCTTTGGCATATATATAAATAACCCAAGTTTTGCGATTCATCCCAAATGTACAATAGGACTGGACCTCTACAGGAAGTAAACAACTATGGCGGGATGAGCCCGCCATACCACGAATGTATAAACTATCTGTCTGAGGAGATCATACCAAAAGTAGAGCCTCAGGAGAAGATGGAGCTCACGACACCAATGCAAGAGATCCTAAGGATGTGGATCTAGCACACCTTGCCACCTGCGGCGTGAACGGCCCGAAGGAGAGTCGAGACCAAGTACTAAGTATGCAGCTGTAAGTACTTAAATGAAAACATATCATTTTAAAATCAGTTTACATATATGTATGAAACAACGAGTAACCGCATAGTGCCACATCATAAACAAGAGCAACAATAGGTAAAGCGTAATGAGGTCTTTTCTAGGCCGCGAATGATCGAAGCGGGGCCAATTGCGTAGTATCACCAAGCAAGCCTAATCACGGACTCCGTAGTCGCATAGGCCACTCACATAGGCCGCGTAGGGTATATAACCCCGCATCGAGGGTAGCTACTCCTCGGCATCGTCTGGACTCGTAGTCGCGTAGCCACGTAGACCGCGTGAGGTATAACCCACATCACTAACTGGAACTCCGTAGCTCGCATAGGTCCCCGGACCCGCATGAGGTATTCTCGAATCATGGTCCTGCATCGCTTTGAGTCTACCCGTCGGAGGCGACAACCCCGTAATATGTCAAGAGGTGAGTGATATTACACTAACATAACAGCTTATCGTTAAACAACATAAGCACAACAAGAATACTCTCTTATACAAGCGTTACAAGACACTAACACACGTAGCATCATATCATGTCTACTTATCAAACCATCTTATTATTCTTTTCACAAATCAATATAAGTGCATTATAAACACATAGGCAAACTGTTTCTTTTATCATGCTTAAGTGGTTATACCTAACTTCCCATAAAACTAGTATAACTCTTAAACACATTTTAAAAACCAATTTGTTCTCTTACATTTAAAAATGATTCATATTCTTTTGAAATGTTTTGAGATCCTTATTATTGGGCTTAAGTCGCAAGACATTCGTAAGTATTATTCGAGCTTAAGTCAAAAGACATTGCGTAGTTATTATTCGATTAACACGTATGCGTCTACCGTACTACATATATATTTTAAAATATCATGCTTTAGGAAGAATCACATACCTACCGTGAAAACCACCGCCAAGTTGAATATGTCGCGCAGAGAAATCAACCTATAATAGTCGGACACGTCTATCAACGTTGGACTACTCAACGATTCTAAGTAGAGGGTTCTCTATCCTACGGAAAATTGGGCAGCACTTCCCTACGGTGAGCTACTCAAGTCTCTGTGAAAACGATCCTAAGTAAATCTGATTTGATTATTCTTCTTTTAAACCCTTCTCTGTGATATGATTCAATTTATTCTTTAATATCCTTCTAAGTATTCATACTTATTCTTATACTTCTACGGTATGTATTCTCTAATTCAAAAGAGGTTAGGATTATTTACCTCGGTAAGCCCAATAATATCCTAGATAAAAGTCGATCAGGCAAGGCTTAGCTCTAAGTTGTACGCTCCGATAGCTCCAAGAAAACCTTAGAAGTTCTTCACAACTTCTACTAAGGACTAAGGGATTTGGGCTAGGGTATTTTGGGCATTATAACAATACTAGAAGGCAACTTTTCTACCAAGGGAGGGGGGGTAGGTTTCGGCTAGGCTAGGGGGGGTAGCCTCGGCTAAGCTTCTCCAAAGGGGGGGGGGTGTTTGGACGAAAAGGCTTTAAGGGAGAGGAGAGGATTTTTAGACTTGGAAAGTAATTGTGGATGAAGAACTCTTCATCTTAAGGGGGGTATTTATAGGTCAAGGGATGGCCAACCAATGGCCAAGATTTAGCCAAGTGCTAGGCAAGTGTAAGGCCAAGATTAGGGCAAGTGTACCTAGCCAACTTGCACACAAAATATCCTACCAACTACTTGACAAAATTGGACATCCATTCACTATGGACGCCACACATCCATCAATTGGAGGTGACAAGTGTCGCCCTCCGTTGGTCAAAGTGTTTCGTCTCTCGGAAAAATCATAAAAATTAGAAATGGCATAGCGGAATTTATCCCACGCGAGTTGTGTAAAGCGTTTCGTCGGAAAGCGATTCTTTGTGAGGTTGTGCCCAAAAGCGTGCCATGCCTAAACTTTAAGGCCAAACTTTTATGCGTATTCCTCACGTACATACTCGAAATACGAGGGTATAACATTCTCCTCGCCCGAAACATTCGTCCCGAATGTTCCTTCCCAAGCGATTAACGATAAGATTCTTCATAACTTAAGCGATTTGCAAATGCCACACGGCGAGCAACAACACTTAGGCATAAACGATAATGAAGATTTACAAGTAGGAAAGTGAATTACACGGAGGTGTGGGGAATAGGTGAGGATACTTACGCCTCATGTCCTCCTCGGCTTCCCACGTCATCTCCTCACGAGCTCGTTCGCCACAGACTTTGTGGAAGCCACGTCCTTCGTCGCAGACGCTTAACGACGATCGATTATCGCTATGGGAATCTCCTCATATGATAACCCGCCGGTCACACGGACATCGTCAATCGGGTGTACCACAGATGGATCCCGATACATCTCCTCAAAGATAGATACGTGAAAAACCGGATGCCTCGCCTCCGGTCGGATGGCAGATCCAACTCATAGGCAACCTTGCCTACCTGCGGACAATCGAAGCGGCCCGATGTACCTTGGTGAGTTTCCCATTCTTCCGAATCTCATCACACCCTTCATGGGTGACACCTTTAGAAAACCCAATCATGAACCTCGAACTCGGATGGCGGCGGCGATGATGCGCATATGACACATGCGACTCGGTGTCGACAACCTCTCCTGGATAAGCTTCACCTTATCCACTGCCTGCTGCACCAAATCTGGTCCCACTAGCTGCACCTCGCCCACATCGAACCAACCTATAGGCGATCTGCACTTCCTCCCATACAAGGCCTCATAAGGCGCCATCTGAATACTGGAGTGGTAGCTATTATTGTATGCAAACTCAACTAGAGGCAAATGATCCTCCCAGCTACCCCTGAAGTCGATAACACAGGCTCGCAACATATCCTCTAGAGTCTGGATAGTGCGATCTGCCTGTCCGTCTGTCTGTGGATGAAATGCAGTACTCAGGCTCACCTGCGTCCCTAAACCCCTCTGGAAAGACCTCCAGAAGTTAGCCATAAACTGGGCTCCTCTATCTGATATGATCGAAATAGGGACTCCATGCAGTCTGACGATCTCTCGGATATATAGTCTGGCATAATCCTCAGCCGAAAAAGTCGTCCTGACGGGTAGAAAGTGGGCTGATTTCATCATCCTGTCGACGATAACCCATATAGAATCATGTCTCCTCTGAGTGCGAGGTAATCCTGTGATGAAGTCCATGTTGATCACCTCCCACTTCCAGGTCGGGATCTCTATCGTCTGTAACAAACCACCAGGCCTCTGGTGCTCTACCTTCACTGCGACGGGCGCGAGCTACGAACTATGCAACGTCCAGCTTCAATCCATCACACGAATACACAGATCTAAGGTCGTGGTACATCTTGGTCGACCCCGGATGGTTAGAGTAACGCTGTGTGCTTCCCAGAACCTCGCGAAGTCTGAAACATCCGGAACACACACGCCTCAAACCTTAGCACCCGTGGTGCTACCTCGAAGGACCACTTTCCTCAAGAAGAGTTGTATCACGATAACGTTTCAAATATGGATCCTCGATCTGTTGGCTCTTCACATACTCTACGATGGAAGACTCGGCAACCTCACGAACTCGAACCCCACTGCTATCAGAATCAATCAAGCGGACACGAGGCTCGCTAAGCGATGCAAATCACGAACCATGTCCTCCTCTCTATCGCACATCGATAGGCTCCCATCGACCTACGACTAGAGCATACGCCACAACATTGGCTTTCCCGGGTGGTACGGGATATCAACATCGTAATCCTTAAGCAACTCTAACCACCGTCTGCCGTAAGTTCGGCTCCTACGGTGAAGATATCTGGAGGCTCTTGTGGTCTATAAATATCCACATGAACCCCATACAAATAGTGCCTCGGATCTTGGCGTGAATCACCGCCGCTAACTCCAAATCGTGGGTGGGGTAGTTCCTCGTGTTTCTTGGTGTCGGGATGCATACGCTATAACCTTGCCATGCTGCATCAACCACATCCCAACCCGATGCTGGCGATCGCAATACACAACATAACCGTCTGGACCTGCGGAAGAGTAAGAGCGAGGCGGTCGTCGATCTCTCTTCAAAGAATGGAAACCACGCTCCTGACATCAGTCCATGAAACTTGCGCTTTACGAGTCGGCTAGTCAATGGTGCGAGAGATAAAGCAAACTTCTCTCGAACCGCCGATAATAACTGCAAGGCCCGTAAGCTGCGAACCTCTGCCGGAGTAGTAGGTCTAGGCCAACTCTCGATGCCTCGATCTTGGCGTATCTACGAATACCATCGGCCGGAAATATGCTCAAGAAAAGCCACGAAGTTAACCAAAACTCACATTTGGAAAACTTGGCGTCTGATGCTGGTCTCGGAGAAGCTGTCGACCTGATCCTCAAATGCTCTGCATGCTCTGCTCTGGCGAGAATAAACCAAGATATCATCGATGAACACTATCACAAGCGTGTCTAAGAATGGTTTGAACACTCGGTTCATCAAATCCATGAATCTCACGGAGCATTGGTCAACCCAAAGACATGACCACGAACTCATAATGCGTCTGCACGGTCCGGAATGCGATCTAGGGACATCCACCTCTCGACTACTTTGATGATAGCGACCGTAGATCAATCTTGGAGAAACATCTCGCACCACCTGGTGGTCGAACAAATCATCAATCACAGGAAGGGGTATCATTCTTAATGGTCACCTTGTTCACTTGTAATCAACACACATGCGCGGCGTCCGTCCTTCTTCTTCACGAACAATCGGCGCTCCCGGGAGAAACACTAGGCTGATGAAGCCCTTCTCCGGCCAAATCCCTAAGGTGATCCTTCACTCTCTCAACTCGGCGGTGCCATTACGTATGGCGGAATGGAAATAGGCCGAGTGTCCGCAATATGTCTATACAAACTCAATCTCCTCTCGGGAGGATACGGAGGTCGTGCGGAAACACGTGCGGGAACTCTCGACCACTGGGCCAGCGGAAAATCTGGTACCGCAGCCTTGATATCAAACACGAACGAGATGGTAGATATACCGCTTCGCACCATCTTCCTAGCCTTGAGGTAGGAAATAAACCTACCACCGGCGATACCGTGCTCCTCCACTCAACAACCGGCTCCTCAGAAGCT
Source organism: Przewalskia tangutica (assembly GCA_029844215.1). NCBI lineage: Eukaryota > Viridiplantae > Streptophyta > Magnoliopsida > Solanales > Solanaceae > Przewalskia > Przewalskia tangutica. The sequence continues at coordinate 38,323,530 of CM056725.1, read as the reverse complement.
GGAACCGCACTACTCTCTCTGCGGTCTACATTGGCGTAGCAAGAAGCTAGCCAATCCATCCCCATGATCACGTCGAAGTCAATCATCTCCAACTCTATCAAGTCGGCTGAGTCGACGATAAATGGTCACAGACAAGCCCTATATACCCGCCGAGCTACCAGAATCACCCATTGGCGTAGCTACCTCGAAAGGTCTATGGACTCGTGCTCTATCCCTATCCTACTAGCAACAAGGGAGATATATAGGATGCAGTAGAACCCGGATCTATCAAGGCATAAACATCAAACCCAACTGATAAGGTACCTGTGACGACATCAGGTGAGGCCTCCTGATCCTGCCGGCTGGACAAGGCATAAATGCGGTTCTGAGGACCGCTAGAAGCTGGACCGCGCCACGACCTCTGCGCGACCTGGCGGCCCATGAGTACCTTGCCTCGGGCGAGTAGGCTGTCGGGGATGAAGAAGACGTGAAGAACACAGAGGTGACCCTACTATCGGCCTTGCCGCGGTGGACGGTTCCTCGCATAGTGACCCTGCTGGCCACAACTGAAACAAGCTCCCGTAGCAGCACCACAACTCCCAAAGTGGGATCTACCGCATCGGCCACACCGGTGGTCGTCGGCGATACCTCTGCTCTGGGCGTCACGAAGTCACGGGGCCCCGGTGCGCCTCGAATATCTGGTGTCTTGAGGGCGGTGCGGGAGTGCTCTGGTGCCGTGGTGCAAATCTAGATCGCTGCGAGGCCGCCACCACGATAGCCACCAAAAGACCTACCGCCCCGGTCTTCTGCTGCTTGCTGTCAACCCGTCGGTCTCTACGCTCGCCGCATCCAATAGCATGAGCTGCGTGTGGGTAATGTCCATACGGTGAAGAAACACCCGCATGACTCGGCCATATAATCATCTAGCGGTGGCGTAGCGGTTCACCCTATCCTCCATATCGCTCTGCTAACGCTGAGACATATCGAGCCAATGAATCAAACTCGACATTGTACTCCCTGACAGTGCGTCCTCTCTGCCTCAGTAGTAATAATCTATCAGCCCGCGCCCTCCTCATCTGTGGAGGCAAGACGTGTGTGAGGAAAGCCTCTGAAAACTCATCCCAGTAGGCTGGGACGCGTGCTCTCCCGGGATAACTCACGAATCAAACCAATCGATTGCGGTATCACGCGACCTATGTGAACCAAAAATCACGGACTCGGTCTCGGCGCCACGATCACTCTCAAAATCCTCTGTGGTAGCGGATGAACTCCTGTGGATCATCCTCGGCCTCGACATCAAAACTCGGTGGGCTCTGACTCGGAAGTCTCGTAGCCTCAAACTCTCGCCTCGGGTGAACCACGGTACGCCCGGGTGGGGCTGAAGCGCCACATCCGGCTGTCCTCGTATGCGCCACGATCTGGCGATGGCGGGCCATCTCTGTAACCCATCTCATCCGCTCCAGTGTGGGGTGGAGGTGTAGGTCTTGTGGTCTCATCGGCCTTCTGCGTGCCTAAACCTCTCTGGGTCGGCGGCGTCGTAGAACTCGCCGTCTGCGTATAGGCGGGCCGAGCCCTCGTGACTCTAGGTGTCCCACTAGCGACTCCTCGGTGCCTTTCCTTCAGGCGGGTTGCCTTACGTGGAGGCATAAGCATTCTGAGAAAAAGGATACGTTAGAAGGGTCCGACTTATAACACGGCTCTAGGCACGATCTCGGAATGAGAAGAATGGAAACCAATCCTAAATATCCTATAGCCTCACGATTATTGGTGTGGTGCACAACACACGATAATCAAGACTCTACTAGATACGATGCAGTAGACACTTTCCGAGGATTAATCGCTCGATACCACTTTTGTCACGACCCATTCGTCGTCGTGGATCGTGCTACCCGGCACCCAGTAGTCATACATCGAGTAATCGTGAATATAAACCTGAACATGAAACAGTTGTAAAGTGAGACACAGTTTAACTGAAGAAAAGTTTGCCTTTCGGCATATATATAAATAACCCAAGTTTTGCAGTTACATCCCAAATGTACAATAGGACTACAGACCTCTAAGGAAGTAAACAACTATGGCGGGACAGGGCCCCGCCATACCCTGAATGTACAAACTATCTACAATACAGGGAGATCATACCAAAAGTGGAGTCTCCGGAGAAGATGGAGCTCCTGACACCAATGCAAAGAGATCCTAAGGATGTGGATCTAGCACACCTTGCCTTACCTGCGGCATGAACGCGGCCCAGAAGAGGTCAAGACAACGGTACTAAGTATGCTGTAAGTACTTAAATGAAAACATATCATTTTAAAATCAGTTTACATATATGTATGAAACAACCAAGGTAACCGTACATAGTGCCACATCATAAACAAGCAACAATAGGTAAGCCCATGTGAGTCTTTTCTAGGTGCGAATGATCGAGCGGGCCATTGCGTAGTATCACCAAGCAAGCCTAATCTCGGACTCCGTAGTCGCATAGGCCACTCACATAGGCCCGCATAGGGTATATAACCCGCATCGGTAGCTACTCCTCGGCATCGCCCCGGACTCGTAGTCCGCATGGCCACATAGACCGCATGAGGTATAACCCGCATCACTAACACGGAACTCCGTAGCTCCGCATAGGTCCCCGGACCCGCATGAGGTATTCTCGAATCATGGTCCTGCATCGCGAGTCTACCGCGTCGGAGCGAGCAACCCGGTAATATGTCAAGAGGTGAGTGATATTATACTAACATAACAGCTTATCGTTAAACAACATAAGCACAACAAGAATACTCTCTTATACAAACGTTACAAGACACTAACACACATAGCATCATATCATGTCTACTTATCAAACCATCTTATTATTTTTTTCACAAATCAATATAAGTCTGTTATAAACACATAGGCAAATTGTTTCTTTTATCATGCTTAAGTGGTTATACCTAACTTCCCATAAAGCTAGTATAACTCTTAAGCTTTTGTTTTAAAAACCAATTTGTTCTCTTCTGTTTAAAAATGATTCAGTATTCTTTTGAAATGCTTTCAGATCCTTATTATTCAGGCTTAAGTCGCAAGACATTGCCGTAAGTATTATTCAGGATTAAGTCAAAAGACATTGCCGTAGTTATTATTCAGTTAACACATGTACGTCTACCGTACTACATATATATTTTAAAATATCATGCTTTAGGAAGAATCACATACCTTCTCAGCGAAAACCACCTGCCAAGTTGAATATGTCGCGCGCAGAGAAATCAACCTATAATAGTCAGACACGTCTATCAACGTTCAGACTACTCTGAAAACAGTTCTAAGCAGAGGGTTCTCTATCCTACGGAAAATTGGGCAGCACTTCCCTACCCGGTGAGCTACTCAAGTCTACTGTAAAAACAGTCCTAAGTAAGTACAGTTTGATTATTCTTCTTTTAAACCCTTCTACTGTGATAACAGTTCAATTCTATTCTTTAATATCCTTCTAAGTATTCATACTTATTCTTATACTTCTACAGTATGTATTCTCTAATTCAAAAGAGGGTTAGGATTATTTACCTCGGTAAGCCCAATAATATCCTAGATAAAAGTCGATCCGGAGCAAGGCTTAGCTCCTAAGTTGTACGCTCCGATAGCTCCAAGAAAACCTTAGAAGTTCTTCACAACTTCTACTAAGGACTAAGGGATTTGGGCTAGGGTATTTTGGGCATTATAACAATACTAGAAGGCAACTTTTCTACCAAGGGAGGGGGGGTAGGTTTCGGCTAGGCTAGGGGGGGTAGCCTCGGCTAAGCTTCTCCAAAGGGGGGGGGGGTGTTTGGACGAAAAGGCTTTAAGGGAGAGGAGAGGATTTTTAGACTTGGAAAGTAATTGTGGATGAAGAACTCTTCATCTTAAGGGGGGTATTTATAGGTCAAGGGATGGCCAACCAATGGCCAAGATTTAGCCAAGTGCTAGGCAAGTGTAAGGCCAAGATTAGGGCAAGTGTACCTAGCCAACTTGCACACAAAATATCCTACCAACTACTTGACAAAATTGGACATCCATTCGGCCCTATGGACGCCACACATCCATCAATTGGAGGGTGACAAGTGTCGCCCTCCTGTTGGTCCAAAGTGTTTCGTCTCTCGGAAAAATCCGCAAAAATTAGAAATGGCATAGCCGGAATTTATGTGTAAAACGTTTCGTCGGAAAACGATTCTTTGTGAGGGTTGTGCCCAAAAAATGTGCCATGCCTAAACTTTAAGGCCAAACTTTTGTACGTATTCCCTCACGTACATACTCCGGAAATACGGGGTATAACATTAATAAACCATTCTTTTTATCTTTCTTAAGCCGTTATACCTAACTTCCCATAAAGCTAGTATAACTCTTAAGTTTTAAAACCAAGTATTACTCTTCTGTTAAAAAATGATTCAGTATTCTTTTGAAATACTTCAAGATCCTTATTATTCAGGCTTAAGTCACAAGACATTGCCGTAAGTTTCAGGCTTAAGTCAAAAGACATTGCCGTAATTATTATTCAGTTCACACACGTACGTCTACCGTACTATATATATATTTAAAATATCATGCTCAAGAGTATAGGAAGAATCACATACCTCGCGACGATTATCGACTATTAGCAAAACGCTCCACGGCTATAACCCGGCTAGCCTCGTCCACCTTTCAAGTAGTACATGCTACTCGCAGCACATTCAACCTATAAAGGTTATATTAGTCTACCAATGACTAGACTACTCTGTAGAATATTCTTCTGATGTGATTTCAGTTCAAGTCTTTTCTGTAATATCATTCAATTACAGTTTAAATCTCTTCTATGAATCTTATATTCATTTATACGACTATAGTATGTAATTTCCAATTACAATAGAAGGTTAGGATTATTTACCTCGGTAAGCCCAAAATTATCCAAGTTTAATGTCGATCCTGAGCAACGTTTAGCTCCTCATAAGTGCTCCAACCCGCTCCAAACAACCCTTAGAAGTTCTACGCAACTTCTTCTTAATACTCCAACCAACTATGGAGATTTTCCTTAGGTTTTCGTTTAGTGACTGAAGGGAAGTATAATAGTATTTCTGGGCTTTTCGTATAAGTGTAACCTTGGAATACTACAAGGTATTTGGGCCAAGGTATTTTGGAATAGTAACTATACTTAGAGAGTATTTCTACCAAGGGGGGGGGTAGTATTTACGAGACCACTCACGGTGGGGGGGGTGCTACGGCTAGCACCACTAGGAGGGGTACCTCTCGGCCAAAGGCCTCTCAAGGGGAGGGTGCTCTCGGCAGAGCTCAAGAGAGAGGAAAGGGATTTCAAGACTTAGAGATTTGTGGAGTGGATGAAGAAGTCTTGAAAGGGGGTATTTATAGGTCAAGCAAAGCCCAACCAAAGGCAAATATGAAGCCAAGTGATATGCAAGTGTAGGGCAAGATTTACCCAAGTACACCTTATCTATCTACCACCAAAAATATCCTACCAACTACTTGACAAAAAAGCCACAAAAATCGTCGAGAAGCCCGTGTTTGCCGTCCATTGAGGGTGACAAGTGTCACCCTCCCGTTGGTCCAAAATATTCCATCTCTCGGAAAAATCCGCAAAAATAATAAATGACATAGCCGGAATTTTCCCTTCGCAAAGTTTGAAAAATGTTTCGTCGGAAAATGACTCTTTTCGGTAGTTGTGAACAACATTTTCGGCCCTTGCCTACTTTAAGGCTTAAATTTCCTACGTACGTCCTCACGTACATACTCTGGAAATACAGGGTATAACACAATGGGTAGGATCTTGACAAGTGTATGGCCTAAGTGTAGCAAGACAAGTGGAGTGGGACCCACAAGGCCCACTTGTCACAAAATATCTAAGTCAAGTCTTCAAGACCAAGTAGGGTGGGGGGGGGGGGCGTTGGTGTGCCACATGCCACCCTCTCATTGGTCTAAAAATATTTCATCTCCCAAAATATCAATAATTGGCCAAAATATCTCAAAATATTGTGGGCCCCACAAAACCGTAAAATTTTCCCGTGGGCCCCACCCACGTGACCAAATCCGAACTTAAAAATCCATAAATCCAATATATTCCAAAAGTCTCAAATACCAAATTTGAGAACCAAATTCCAATTAATAAACCTTTTCCTTCACAAATTCCCGATATTTTTCCTTAAGAAAAAGTAATCTTTCTTTCTTTCCAAAATTCAAATCTTATTTTCATACGTACGTTCTCATCTCAATCTCTTGGAAATACGGGGTGTAACATCCTTCCCCCCTAGAAATCTCGGTATAGTCTCCTTAGACTACACCCTACGAAACCAAACATGCCACATATGGCCCTAATACATCACAAATGCATATACATAAATCATAAGCCAACCGAGGAATTAAATCTAAAGTGTGTATCACCACTATTAACTCTCATTCATGGACTAAAAGGATTCTCTTTTCGTACCTTCATTATTCATAACTATAAATACTTCAATTCTTTTAACACTTGTTCGCTCTTTTTCTTACTTGTCGTACTCTTCTTGTACTTCCAAACTTATTCTAGTATACGTACATAATTTCAATCATTGCTACTATTTTCAAATCCTTGGAGTTACTATATCCAAACTTGGTCATTATACTTAGATTCAATTTCCGTTAAGGCCCTTCTCGGCCCTCACGACCCGGTTCTGGTAACGCGTCCACGAACTCGTAAAACAATTAACTAGACTTGGGCCTTGCATCCTCATGACCATATTGTTACACCCCGTAAGTCTAGGTCATGTTTAAGAGAATGTACGTAAGGAACACAAGACTTGAAATTGGTACGAAAGGGAGAATTGTTTTTCCGACGGAAAATCTTCCGAACGTCGGAAAGGAAAAATGTTCGTTGAGGAGAATTGGATTCTCAAAATGCATTAATTGAAGAACTATGGAACTTATTATCATTATGGAAATTTATTTTTACGTATTTGGTCATTTGGGGCCCACCCGAGGAATTTTACGTTTTGTGGGACCCACGAGGGTTACAAAATATTATGGACGAATGGGAGGGAGACACGTGGCACCCCCCCACATGTTCTTGGACGAAATTATGCAAGGGTAGTATGGTCATTGACTATGATAGAAGACTAAGTCTTGCAAGTAGAGCTTGATAATGTTGACTAAGTCAAAAGGGTCACTTGGCTAGATTTTTGCATCCAAACCACCCATTTGTTCTAATATTGGCCCTCCATTATGCTTTATATACATACTAGTAGCAAGACAAGGGTTCTATACTTAGAAAATTTTCAAGAAAAGTTGGATGAGCAAGGTATTGCTCTCGGGTTCATGGTTTTAAAAAGAAAAAAAAATCGTTTGTTGTTCTTTAAGCTCCACACTTTAAACCAAGGTTCATGAGGGTATTGTAAGGATATCTCAATAGAAAGATTTCAGAAAAAACACATTTTTACGTTAGTCGCAAGGCGAAAACCCAAGGTGTTCTTCAACTTTGAAGATGGAAATAGAAGAGGAGTTTTTCACAAGATTCTAAGGGTTGCAAATAGCGGATTAGAACGTCAAGAAAAAGGAGTTGGAATTGCTAAGGATCGACTTAGGGTTTGGATCATTTTGAGCTTAAGGAGGTAATAATCTCCGTCTTGCTATTAAAATTCAAGATTTCATGTTGTAGTAGTTAGAAATGATCACGTGGATTATATTATGAAGAATGATATGTGTTATGGAATATTTGGATGGAATCCGAAAAGTTGCATGATTTAGCCCTTAAGATTGTAATTCAATTTGGTTACTAGTTTAGTCGCCACATGTTATATAAAGAAGGAATTATAGTTGTTGTAGTTGTTTATGACAATATAACATGTTAGACCTAAGAACTTGGATTGAAAAGGAATTGGAAAGATTGATAAGTTGTTGCACCTTTTGGCCGAAAATGGCATTGTATTGTGGACTAGTTTGATATCAATTGTGGGGCGGAATTTTACACGTCCTGTTAAGGCGTGTAATCCCCTTTGGTTAGCTGAATTGTTGGGCCTTAAATGTGGCGTGTTTGGTTATTGTATTCGGCCTTGAAAAAGGTGGCAAAGTATGTAGAAACAAATGAAGTCTTTGTCAGATTTTCGTAGAATTTAGTGACTTTGCACTTAGAATATTCTACGTTCGAAGCTAGAGGTTAATGGACGTATTATGGCCATTATAGGTGGAAGTACTAGTATAGCGTATTCTACTTGAAGGATGGAATAGCTATCAAGGTTGAAGTACTTTGGAGCATTTTGCTATTTGTCGATAATCGTCGCGAGGTATGTGAACCTCTTCCTTCTTTTGACATGATTCTATGTATGGAATATACATGTAGTACTATTTCATGATTCCTTCTACTCTTAGAAGTTAAGAGGTATGTATGTTGATTTACTCTACGTAAGGGTTATGTCTAAGTTATCCTAAGTTCTTACCAAGTCTTATGGGGGATGTTGATAAGAGTCGTTAGGAGGTATTTTAGAGCCAAGTTGACTTGGTTAAATTATGGCACAAATGAGAATAAGTATCGAACAAGCCATTGCAGCGTTAATAAAGGAAAATGTAATGACAATAAATTATATTAAAACAAGTAAAATTCTCCATCTGCATAGAAGCTAAGATAAGACAAAGTTGTAATACATTTTCTAGATCATGGCTGCTTTAATGAGATCAGTATAAACAAGTATAACCTATTCACACATATAAGGCATATGTTGCTTAAATTAAAGAGTTTACGTTATGAAGTGTTAAGACTATGAACTACGAAACTTGATTCTAAAAGATAAGAGACTTGAAAGTATACGATACTTGGTTTTCGAAAGTATAAGTCTCTTGGTTATAAAAATAATGTATTTGCCTAGAGTATAAAGTTAGTATAACGACTTTATGGGAAATGGGTTATAATAGCTTTATGGAAAGTTAAAAGAGTGGTTTACTCTAAGTAATGATAAATGTTTTGAAATAAAGAAAGGTAAATGGATTTAAAAGCATCAATTGCTTAAGTTTTAAGGAAAGAAGTCACTTGATTTAGAAGCAGAAAAATATATTTCTAAAAGTGTAGTGACTTAGGTAAAATGTAAACAAGCCTTGATACTACGGGTGTTAGTATCTTGGGGTTTTATATGAAAATGAGTCTTTTGAAAAGTATGTAAGCACGTAGTACTTTGGGTTAAATTCCCGGATTTTTATGTGTGAAACGAAAGTGCCATGAGTTTATAAAAAAATGGGAGTCTAAAGGTTTAATGAAATTGCCTATGTTTGCTTGTGATAGCTTTGAGTGCAAGTATTATATGTTTACGTTGTCGTGACTCTCAGTTGGAGGGTCGACTGTCTTGTTGTATGTTTACTTGGACGTACCGACAGTGATGTGGGATTCCACGGGTATACTTCCATTATGATTGATCCTTGGACATGCTTATACGATGTGGGATTAGGGCGTATGACCGAGGCGGGTTAGATTCCCGGATTTGTTTTATTACCCATGGCCATGCTTATACGATGAAAGATTCCGGGGCATGCGACAATGCTATGTACGATTATTGCTCCATGGGCTAGCTCCCCATGAAGACATGTACCCACGATGAGGGATTCCGGGGGCATGTTATATTATTACTCCATGGGCTAGCTCCCGTGAAGACTGCACTACGATGAGGACGCGAGGCACGTTATGGCCATGCTTATATGATGAGGATTAGGGGCATGCGGCCATGTTATATATATATATATATATATATATATATATATATATATATATATGTGTGTGTGTGTTGTATATGTATGCAGCGGTGAGGTAGGATGCCACGGGCGCGTCACATGGTTATATGTTACACCTACGGCTGTCGGCAGTGATGTGGGATTCCACGGGCAGGAGATATATATATGTATAGTGTATGTGTACGCCGACAGTGAGGTAGGATGCCACGGGCGTGTCACATGGTTATATGTTACACTTATGACTGTCGGCAGTGATGGGGGATTCCACGGGCACGCTTTGATATTTGTGTGATTTGATCGCGTCCCAGATTGGGCCGGGTAGTATATGCGTCCCTCTATAAAGGGTCGGATTATGTTATGAAAGATAAGTAAGTTATATGGTAATGAACTTAATGATTTCTCCTAAGTATGTACGTATGAATTGGCTATAACTCTTAATGGAATGGGAAAAGATAATAAGGTACGATTAAGTTCATAAGGGGAAATGACACGGCAGGATCTGGTATGTACTCTTTATACTTGTCCCTGTCATTCTTTTGTCTGATTATGATCATTTCTTGTACTTTATTTACATTCCATATTAAATTTTTGTTATCGACCCGCCGGGGCTGCGTTCATGTCCGCAGGTTTAGGTACACAGTTGTGGATCCGCGAGCTTAGGATCCTGGTTCAGCATTTTAAGATGGCTCCAATGTTCCGGAGTTGTCATGGCTATGTATATTCAGGGGTACGGCGGGGCCTTGTCCCGTCATAGTATTTGTTCAAATCTTAGAGGTTTGTATTCATCTGTGGGCTGGACTAGCTTGAGTTGTTTTTACATTGTTAAACAGTGTAGACCCTTTCGGGTAATTTTTATGTTATGGCAGCCTTATCGGCTTGGCCTTGGTTTAAAAAAAAAAAAAAGGTTATTTATCTTCCGCAGTTTATTATGTTGTATGATTAGAAGGGTGCCCAGGTAGGGCACCATTCGCGGCCCGGGGTCGGGTCGTGACACATATCACATATGAATACAGACCTCTAAGAATTTGGACAGTAAACTATGACGGGACAAGGCCCCGACGTACCCCTGAATATACCAAACCATAATGATAAGCTCCGGAACATTGGAGCCATCTCAAAATGCTGAACCAGAATCCTAAGCTCGCGGATCCACAACTGAGTACCTAATACCTGCGGGCATGAACGCAGCCCCCCAAAGGGGGTCAGTACAACAGGTACCAAGTATGTAAACATGAAGTACATTAGACATGATCATAACTGTACAAAAGAATGACAGGGGCATGTATGAAAATCAAATACCAGATCTTACCGTGCCATATAAAATCAAGAATATATGTCTGTACATATCTATCATGTAATGTGACTATCTGAGTATCTAGCTTCGCACCATGGACTTTGTCCATGAACCAATTATCAAGTATTCTGCCCGCCCCTTCTGGGACGCGATAAAGTCATGTAATCTATGATGCCTTGCCCATTAAGGTATACTGCCCTATACATTATGGGACTCGATGTAATTATCAATATATGTGACGTAATGTCACGACCCGACCCCGGGCCCGCGACTGGTGCCCTACCTGGGCACCCTTACAGGTATACATCAGAGATAATCAGCGGAACATACATAAAATCAACAAGAAATAAATAACAGGTTAGTCGATAAGGATACCTCCCTGGATATAAATATATACGTAAATACAAAAGCAGTTACCTATTTTTTTTTTTTTTACAAACCAACCCACAAGATATGACTACAGACCTCTATGAGTTTTGACATAACAACTGTGACGGGACAGGGCCCCGCCATACCCCTGAATGTACATAAAACTACAACCTCAGGGAACTGTACTGTCAAGACGCGACCTCGGGCCCGCGACTGGTGCCCTATCTGGGAACCCCTTTCAGGTAGACATCAGAGAATAGCAGCGGAACATACACAACACAAGTAAACACTTAGACAATAAACAACAACAGACTAGCCGATGAGGCCACCTTTCGTACAATTTACAAAATCCAAAAACAGAACAGTACACTTTTTTTTCTTTACAACCCAATCCACAAGACATGACTACAGACCTCTAAGAATAACAACTGTGGCGGGACAGGGCCCCGCCATACCCCTGAATGTACAACAACCGACCATACCACAGATCTGTACTAAGGATAAGCCTCCGGAGTAATGGAGTTTCTCAACAGCTGAACAGTGATCCTAAGAGTGAGGATCAGCAACATGTATACTCTACCTGCGGCATGAACGCAGCCCGAAAGTCGGTCTGACATGTACCAAGTATGTATGCGAAATCTTGTAATGAAATCATAAAGTCTAATATAAAACTGGAGACATATATGATAACTCAAATAACAGTACACTGTGCCTTACTAACAATGAGAGTAAATAAAAGTATACTTTACTGCATAAAAATAGGAGGCTCATAATCAAAGTAGGGTCACCCGCCCGTAGGTCATTAAGCAATCCTACTCCTGAGACTATTTCACCCGCATAGGTCATGTGGACCCGCAATGAGGTAACTTCCTCGCATAGGATGTATCCGCCCACATAGGTCGTGTGGACCCGCATGAGGTATTCCTCGCATAGGACTATTTCACCCGCACAGGACTATTTCACCCGCTTGGGCCCGGTGGGCCCACAATGAGTACAAACGCCGCACTCGCATCATGGGTAGAAAATCCATGGAATTAGTAGTAACCCGGGGCTTTACCCCGTAAGAATAACATAAACTAGCACAACCGGCTATCATACATAACATAAGCACTAACGGCTTATCATACATAACATAAGCGCCAACTTATCCTAACATAACATAAGCGCTATCATACATCATACATAACATAAACAAGTTAAGAAATCCCCCTAACTTCTTATTAGTCTTATTCATATACACTCTCATTTTAGTTTACTTAAGGCACTAACATGTCATTATAACAATACGGGAATTTAACCCAAAGTACTACATACTTCTACTCTTTTAAAATGACTCTTTTTCATATAAAACTTCCAAGATACTAATAACCGTAGTATCAAGTCACATCTATTTTTCAAGACAAGTCACAATACCTTTTAGAAATACATTTAGGCTTCTAAATCAAGTGACTTCAACCTTAAGCAATTGATGCCTTCAAATCAATTTGCCTTTCATTATTTCAAGTCATTTATCATACTTACATTACTTAGAGTAAACCACTCTTTTTAACTTTCCATAAAGCTATTATAACCAACTTCCCATAAAGCCGTTATACTAGTTTTATGCTTTAGACAATTTCATTATTCCTTATATCCAAGAAACTTATACTTTTAAAACGAAACAAGTATCATATACTTTTAAAATACTTCAAGTCCCTTAACTTTTAGAAACCAAGATATCCTTAATATTTTTAAACAAGTGAGTTAATTCCCTAACTCAACCAACTTGGACATTCTTAAAATAAGCCAAGGATATCAAATGGACTAGATTGTCAAAATCTCGTACGTCTACCGTACTATATGTTTACAACTATTCATGGTCAAGAGATAAGAAAGTTCCACATACCTCTTCGGTTAAATCCACTTGCCAAGTCCAATATGTCGTACGTAGTATGTCAACATATAATGACCATAATACGTCTATTTACTTCTAACTTCAAACGTAAAATATTCTAAGTGCAAAGTCACTATATTCTACGGAAAATCGGACAGCACTTCCTTTGTTTGTACATACTTTTCCACCTTTTTCAAGGCCTAAATTCAATAACCAAACACGTCACATTTAAGGCTCAACAATGTAGTTAACAATAGGGGATTACACGCCTACAAGACGTGTAAAATTCCACCCCATAATTGATACCAAACTAGCACAACCTACAAGGTCAATTCGGCAACTTGAGGGACAACAACACAAAGTCTTCTTTCCAATTCCTTTTCAATCCAAGTTGTTTAGTACAACATGTTATAAAGCCGCAATTGATTAAAACTACTACAATCTTCAAGTAGGTAACATGCGACGATTCTAATTAACGACCAAATTGTATTTCAATTTCAAATGGCTCAAATGTCAATTCGTATTTAGGATACTATAATCCATATCACTTATCAATCTTCAATACATACTTCATTCTAGTTAAAATGTAAGGCTACCACAATATGTAATCTTATAACACTTTAAGAGAACAAGATTGTTACCTCAACGAGCCTTAATCCACTTCAAGATCCGAAGTCGCTCCCTAGCAACTTAGAGCCTCTCCTTGACACTCCAATCCTCCACTTGAAGCCCTTAGAAGATCACAAACAACTTCCCTTAAGTTCCCAATCCAAAACCTAGGAAAGTGACTAGGTTTTCACCTTGCGACTAATATGAAAACGCCACTTTTCCGGGATATTTCTATTGAGATACTCTTACAATACTCTTAGAAACCTTGGTTTAAAGTATGGGGATTATTGGACAAAAATTGAAAAAAATTCTTCTTGAAACCCTCTCAAAGCCGAGAGCCTCCCTTAGAGTTCTTCAAGATTTTTTTTGAAAATTTAGCTAAGTGTGGAGCTTGTCTTGCACTAGTATACATATATAACATAATGGAGGGTCAAGATTAGTACAATTGTGTGGCTTGGATGAGTTTCACATGGATCTAGCCCAAGTGGCCCTTTGGACTTGGTCAACATTGTCAAGCTTCAAGACTTTAGCAAGACTTGCTCATCTATTTAATGGTCAAATGACCCTTTTTCCCATGGTTCAATTCGTCCAAGACCATTAAGGGGGTGACACGTGTCTCCCTCCCGTTCGTCGCAATATTTTGTTTTCCGACAATTCCATAATTCCGATAAATTTTACTAGTCTCAAATCTTAACATTTTGAGTTCTTACGTACGTTCTTATAAACATATCCTGGAATTCCGGGGTGTAACATTCTTCCCCCCTTAGAAACATTCGTCCCTAAATGTTTTTTTGGGAGTCAAACTTAAAGATAGCGACATAGTCTCCTTACAACCCCTACATACCAATAATGCCACACGTGGCCATATAACAATACTCATATTAAAATGTCAACTTGAACCCCATGTGTCAACGTCGGTTATCTGCATAAAGCTTCTGCTGACTCTGAGCTTACTAATAATCTTTCCTGGATAAGCTTCGCCTTATCCACAGCCCGCTGAATCAAGTCTAGACCAAATAACTGAACCTCGCATACGTCGAACCAACCAACCGACGATCTACACTTTCTTACATACAAGGCCTCATACAGGGCCATACGAATACTGGAAGGGTATCTGTTATCGTACGTAACTCAACAAGAGGCAAATAATCCTTCCAGCTAACTCTGAAATCAATAACATCGGCCCGCAACCTATCCTCAAGTGCCTGGATAGTACGCTCTGCCTGTCCGTCGATCTGAGGGTGTAATGCAACACTGAGACTCACCTGTGTCCCTAATCCCTTCTGGAAAACCTCCATAAGCTATCCGTAACTGAGCTCATCTGTCTAACATCATAAACGTAGGAACCCCGTGCATTCTCACTGTTACACCCCGGAATTTCAGGATATGTTTATAAGAACGAAGGTAAGAACCCAAAAATATTAAGATTTGAGACGAGTAAAAATTTATCGGAATTATGGAATTGTCGGAAAACGAAATATTGCGACGAATGGGAGGGCGACACGTGTCAACCCCCTTTGTGGATTTGGATGAAATTGTCATGGTTAAAATGGTCATTTGACCATAGTTTAAATGACCAAGTCTTGCAAAGACAAAGAGCTTGACATTGTTGACTTGTTAATGGGCCACTTGGCTTGATCCATGTGAAACTCATCCAAGCCATCCATATGTACTAATCTAGACCCTCCATTATGTTATATATGTACACTAGTAGTGCAAGACTTTGTCATTCTCAACACCTAGAAAATTTTTGGAAACTTGTTCTTGCTCACTAATGAGGGCTCACGGCAATTGTTACACCCCAGAATTTCAGGATATGTTTATAAGAACGTACGTAAGAACACAAAAATGTTAAGATTTGAGACGAGTAAAAATTTATCAGAATTATGGAAATGACGGAAAACGAAATATTGCGACGAACGGGAGGGCGACACGTGTCACCCCCCCTTTATGGTCATGGACGAAATGTGCATGGGTGAAATGGTCATTTGACCATATTTATGAAGAAAGTCTTGCTAGACTAAGAGCTTGACAACATTGACCAAGTCAATGACCCCACATAGCTTGATATTTAATTAGAATGCATCCAAACCACCCATTTGTTTTAATCTAGACCTTCCATTTGGTTATATAATCATCCTTAGTAGCAAGACAAGGCTTAACACGTAGAAAAAAATTGGAAGAACTCTTGTTCTTGTGGTATTGCTCTCGGGTTTGGGCAAAATACCAAGACAAAAATTTTCAATTGTTGTCCAATAATCTCCCCACTTTAAACCAAGGTTCATGAGTGTATTGTAAGTGTATCTCAATAGAAAGATCCCAGAAAAATGGTGTTTTCGTATTAGTCGCAACGCGAAAACCTAAGGAGTTATTCAACTTTGAAGTGGGAACTTGAAGATGAGTTATTCATAAGCTTCTAAGGGTTGCTTGGAGTGGATTGGAACTTCGAAAGGAGGAGCTAAAGTTGCTAAGGAGCGACTTGTGATCTTGGATCATATTTGGGCTAAGTGAGGTATAACCTTCATTTTACTTTTGTAATTGAAGATTCCATGTTATTATAAGTTAGAAATGATCATGTGATATGTGTTATGAAGTTTGATAAGTGTTATGGAAATTTGGAATCTCAAATCCGAAAATGACATGTTGAGTCATTTGAAATTGAATTACAATTTGGTCATTAACTAGAATCGTCGCATGTTATCTACTTGAAGATTATAGTTGTTATAATCAATTGCGGCCTTATAACATGTTATACTAAACAACTTGGATTGAAAAGAAATTGGATAAGACTTGGTATTGTTGCATCTCAATGTGGCCGAATTGGACTAGTAGTTGTATTAGTTTGATATCGTTTGTGGGGCGGAATTTTACACGTCTAGTAGGCGTGTAATCCCCTATTGTTAATTGCATTGATTGGGCCTTAAATGTGGCGTGTTTGGTTATTGAATTCGTCCTTGAAAAAGGTGGCAAAGTAAGTAGAAACAAAGGAGGTGCTGTCCGATTTTCCGTAGAATTTAGAGACTTTACACTTATAATATTCTACGTTTGAAGTAAGATGTTAATAGACGTACTATGGTCATTATAGGTTGACATACTACGTACGGCGAATTGGACTTAGCAGGTGGATTAAACCGAAGAGGTATGTGGAACTTTCTTATCTCTTGAGCATGAATAGGTTGTAAATGTATAGTACGGTAGACGTACAAGATTTTGACAATCTAGGTCCATTTGATATCCTTGGCTTATTTTAAGAATGTCCAAGTTGATTGAGTTAGGGAATTAACTCACTTGTTAAATATTAAGGATATCTTGGCTTTCAAAAGTTAAGAGACTTTAAGTATGTTGAAAGTATTATTGATACTTGTTTTATTGGATAGTTTAAGTCTCTTGGTTATAAAGAAGTATGTAAGTTGCTAATGTATAAAGCTAGTATAACGGCTTTATGGGAAGTTGGTTATAATAACTTTATGAAAAGTTAAAGAGTGGTTTACTCTAAGTAATTTAAGTATGATAAATGACTTGATTTAATGGAAGGCAATTTGATTTTAAGGCATCAATTGCCTAAGGTTTTATAAGAAAAGGAGTCACTTGATTTAGAAACCTAACTTTATTTCTAAAGGTATTGTGACTTGTCTTGAAATGTAATTTCGACTTGATACTATGGTTAATAGTATCTTGGAAGTTTTATACTAAAAAGAGTCATTTGTTTTAAAAAGTAGAAGTATGTAGTACTTGGGTTAAATTCCCGGATTTTTATAAAAGATATGCTAGTGCCTTAAGTAAACTAAAATGAGAGTGTATATGAATAAGAAGTTAAGGGGATTTCTTAACTTGCTTACATTATGTATGATGGCCGGTTGAGATAGGGTAAGAGTATATCTGAGGGGTAAATTCCCAAGATAGTTATACCACCTTCTCCAGGGTAAGAGTATATCTGAGGGGTAAATCCCCAAGATAGTTATACCAACTGCTTCAGGGTAAGAGTATAATTGAGGGGTAAATCCCCAAGATAGTTATACCACCTGTTTCTGTGGATTTGCTACCCACGATGCGAGGAATACCTCATGCGAGTCCTTATGGGCTTATGCGGGTGAAATAGTCCCATGCGGGCGGATCTGACTATCACGAGGAATACCTCGTGTGGTCCGCACGACTATGCGGGTGAAATAGTCGAGGTAGGATTGCTTAATGATCCGCGGACGGATGGTTCCGCTTTGATCGTGAGCTTCCTATTTTTATGTTATGCGTATACTCCTAATTCTTGTCATTGTTAGTAAGGCACTTTGTGTCGTGTTAATTGAGTTATCATACTGTCTCGGCTTTATTATAGACTTATGATTTCATTCTGATGCTTTCGTTTCACATATTTGGTACATGTTATCGACCTCCTTCGGGTGCGTTCACGCCGCAGTGTAGTCTGAGTTCTGACCCTCGCTCTTAGGATCACTGTTCAGCTGTTGAGAAACTCCTTTATTTCGGAGGCTTATCCCTGGTATTGTCGGTCGTTGTACATTCAGGGGTATGGCGGGGCCCTGTCCCGCCAGAGTTGTTATTCATAGAGGTCTGTAGTCACATTGTGGTTTGGGTTGTAAAGGAAAAAAAATGTACCATTTTATTTGTATAATTTATGGAAGGTGGCCTTATAGGCTAGCCTGTTGTTATATTATGTTTCAGCATTTTATCAGTTGTGTATGTTCCGCTGCTATTCTCTGATGTATACCGAAAGGGGTACCTGTGTAAGACACGATCCACGGGCGAGGTGGTCGTGACAAAAGTGGTATCAGAGCAGTTAGTCCTCGGAAAGTGTCTACAGACCGTGTCTAGTAGAGTCTTGATTATAGGTGTGTTTTGCACCACATCTATAATCAGGAGGCTGCAGGACATTTAGGATTGGTTTTCATTCTTCTCACTCTAAGATCGTGCGATAGAGTTGTATGGTTAGGGTCGTCTCTCCCTAACAAGTTATGATTGTTTGCAGCTATGACAAAGGCATCAGTGACCCAGGAAAGATTATGTGGATTGCGTATCCAGGTTGGTAATGTTTGTAGTTGGTATTGTGACATACAACTATGCGGATTTATGTATGAGGGTCAGACGCGTGTTGCCTAGAATGATTTTAGATTACCAGGATTTGGTAAGGACTAAATAAATATCGGGGAAGTATGAAACAGTATAATGAATTCTCATCAAGGTTTTACGTACTAATTTGAGATAATTAGGAAATGATGAGCTGTCTGAGAAGGAAATGGACCCTTAAAAAGTTATTATTAAGGAAATTAATGGAAAACTATGTTAATAGATTGAGCTACGTAGTAGGATTTCGAAAATGGTACGGGTAAGATCTGTATAGAGTAAGTATGGTTGTTGTGGTCAAGACAACACGATTATGGTATTACGATAAGTTTTGTACCCATTTACGGGGGGACTGATAAGGTAGGCATGGAACATGGGAATTGTGAGCCTAAGAATGTGATAACCACCGAGACCTTAGGTATATAAGGCCTTCTCGAGTAGTAAAAAGTTAAGACAGACCAATGAAAAGAGTTAAATACGACGCCGAGTCGGGTTGGGGACCTATTAAAGGTCGCCCCATGGCTTGAAATGAAATGGGATCAGTTGGTAGTAGTCTCGCTACGTGACAGGGTCACAAAGGTGCAAGGCCCAAGTTTAGTTAATCATTTTACGGGTTCGTGGACGTGTTCCACCGGAACCAGGTTGTGAGAGCCGGAATGGGCCTTGTATTGTTTAATTTAGTAACTCCAAAGAGTGGAGGCCAGAATTAGTATGGAATTTATGTACGTATGCTAGTATAAGTTTGGAAGTACGGAAAGAAATGCGACCGGTGAAAAGAGAGCAACCAAGTGTAAAGAAATAAAGCCCGAATCCATGAGGAGCTTTGAGGACTACACCGTGAGTGTTGGGTGGTAGCCGGCGGGTAGATAATTGCGATGCGATACGATCGTTGGACCTAGAAGACCTATGAGTCATTATGACAGGCTTTGAGGATATTATGAGTACGGGCTAGTTGGCCTCTTGTTATGCCAACGTTGACTGCAGAGAGAGATTGGCTCGATTCCAGTTTTCTGGTAAGCTGATTATCCAGTGTAAAGGAAGAGAAGTGGTAGTAACCAGTGAATTATCCTTCCTTCTTTGGCATCATTGTTTTTCTTTTTAAGTCTGTATGACTTGTTCACTTGAGGTAAATTGACGCAGAAAGTAAGTAATAATTGAAGTTGAAGGAATTTATGTTAAGTGCCCTTGGGGGTACTTGGAGTTGGTTGGGTGTGGCGGTCAGGGCCACGACCTTCCGAATAATTTCAGGAAAATGTACAAGGCAAGAATAAAATAAGTCACAGTCTTTGCGGAAAGCTGAGGGCATCTTTGGTAGATTGGAAAATCTACACGAACTTAAAGGCAGTGCGTGATGATTAGAGGATCACTGGTCCGCAAGAGGACCCTGTGATTAGGGTTGTGACTCCAAGGAAAGTTTAAGAAAGGGAGATAAGTTCTCTCCCCCACGTAAGTATAATTTTATGTATTATGGGGTTATGTGTACCCATGTTGTTAGACGCAGGATATGAGACTGGTAAGGTCTTCGGTATTTTCATGCCATAGGTTACAGTTGTAGATAACCGGGGGAAAAGTGTTGTGTTGGGGTAATTAAGAGCGACGTACGAATTGGTCGGCGGAGTATCGTAAAGATATAAATGCAGGTTGTACGCATGTATGAAACTGTACGATTATGAATCAAGATAGAAATATTTTTTTTTTGCTAATAATAAGCATAAGGTAAGGTTATGACCAGAATGATAAAAGAGAATACGACTATTGTTAAGTATGTTGCACGAGATATGATGACCCCAGACTAGTGTAAGACCATTAGTAAATAATGGGCAGTAAGAGCACCTTTAGGAAAGGTGGTAGCATCAGATTACTACTTGACGAGATCAAGGAAACCTCCCCCCCACTAATTTGTGATTGGCAGGAAGTCTTAGCCAGGAGGCAAGCAAAGGAATCAAATCTAAGTTTAGTGACCAAGTTTGGTTGCAACAGAGAAATGGAAACAGGAACCATAGGTGAGATTAAGGATACCCGAATATTTCACAGGAATGAGAAAGGCTTCCAGTTATTGGAAGATAAGTTGACTCGACTACAGTTCTAACTCCTCCTGAAAGACTAGAGGGTTAGGTTATTATGATAGCACATTGGGTGTTGGGCTAGGTTGTGTTACACCCCGTAAGTCCAGGACATGTATAAGAGAATGTACGTAAGGAAACAAGACTTGGAAATTAGTACGAAAAGAAGAATTGTTTTTCCGACGGAAAAATCTTTCGGGCGTCGGAAAGGAAAAAAATGTTCGTTGTTGAGAATTGGATTCTCAAAATGTATATTTTGAAGAGTATGGAACTTATTAACATTTTGGAAATTTATTTTTACGGATTTGGTCATGTGGGGCCCACCCGAGGAATTTTACGTTTTGTGGGGCCCACGAGGGTTACGTAATTTTTATGGACGAATGAGAGGGTGACACGTGGCACCCCCACACTTGGTCTTGGTCGAAAATTTGTAAGGGTAGAATGGTCATTGACCAAGGTAAAAGATTAGTCTTGCTAGCATGACATTGTTGACTTGTCAACTTGCCACTTGGGCTTGATCCATGTGATCTTCATCCAAGCCACACAATTGTTACAATCTAGACCCTCCAATGTGTTTTATATACTCAACTAGTAGCAAGACTTGGCATTTTACACTTAGAAAATTTTAGAGAACCTTTGTTCTTGCAAGAGACCTCTCGGGTTCACCCTTTCCCACACAAGAAAATTTTGTAGTTTTGATCCTTTGTGCACAAGACTTTAACCCAATGTCCCTAAGGGTTTTGTAAGGATATCTCAATAGAAAGATTTCGGAAAAACGGCGTTTTTGTATTAGTCGCAAGGCGGAAACTTGAGGAGTTCTTCAACTTTGAAGTTGGAACTTGAAGATGGGTTCTTCATAGGCTTCTAAGGAGTGCTTGGAGCGGATTGGAACTTAAGGAAAGGAGCTAAGAATTGCTAAGGCGCGACTTTGAATCTTGGATTTCTTTTAAGGGCTTATAAAGGTATAAATTTTGTCGTTTTAGCAATTTAGTTACTTCTTGTAGTAGCTATGGATAATAGCAAGCATGAGTTATATAGTATGAAGTTTGATAAGTATATTGGCTATTGAAACCCTAATCCGAAAACTAGCATGTTAGCCTTAAGATTACAATTCAAGTCGATTATTAATTTAAGTCGTCGCATGTTGTATAAGAAGGAAATTGTAGTTGTGGAAGTTGTTTATGACTATATAACATGTTAGACCTTAGAACTTGGAATTTGAAAAGGATTGGAAAAGACTTTGAATTGTTGGTTATGTTGTTGGCCGAGAATGGCTTGATATTGGAACTACTTCCTATTAATTGTGGGGCGGAATTTTACACGTATTGTAAGGCGTGTAATCCCTTTTGTTTGGTTGTTGTTTTGAGCCTTAAATGTGGCGTGCTGGTTATTGTATTCGGCCTTGAAAAAGGTGGCAAAGTGAGTAGAAACAAAAGAAGTGCTGCTCGATTTTCCGTAGAATTAGAGACCGTATACTTAGTATTATTCTACGTTAGAGACTAGAAGTTGATAGTCTTGTTGTGACCATTATAGGTTGACAATTCTACGTACGGCGTATTCGGCTTAGCTTGTGGATTTAGCCGAAAATGTATGTGAACTATCTCCTCTTCTGGCATGATTCCTTAAGGTAAAGAAAGTATGTCCTACTCCTTAAATGATCCATTCCTTGGTTGTATTTGGATTGCCTAAAATAGAATTCATTCTATGTACTTCCTTGATTGTACTTTGATGCTTAAATTGTAAGTTGTATAATCCATTGCCTTAGTGAAGTTGGATTCTTAAAAGTGAAAGTATTTACTTAAAGTACATAGAGTCTTGAAAAGGAAGTGGTTTCCAAATCTTTTGGCTAGTGCCTTAGTTCCAAAACCTAAGGGTCGTTTAATGACTTTAGGGGAGTCAAAGGAGTGATTTACTTAATTGTTTTAAGAGAGGAGAAATGACATGATTTAAGAGAAGAAACTTGTTTTCTAAATATTAAGAGACTTGAAGTATTTTGGAAAGTTAAGAACTTGATTTGTAAGTATGTGATACTTGGTTTTAAGTATAAGTCTCTTGGTTATAAAAATGAATGAATATGTCTAAAACCATAAAGGGTTATAACGGCTTTATGGGAAGTTGGTTATAACGGCTTTATGGAAGGTTAAGAAAGTTGTCTACTTTTGATTAATGGGCATAAGTTGCCTAGATTGTGAAAATTTGAAGTTACTTGATTTCAAGCTTTGAACTGAGTTTTCTAAAAGTGTAGTAACTTACTTTAAAAAAATAGACACACCTTGATACTACGGGTGTTAGTATCTTGGGGTTTTACATAGAAAGGAGTATTTTGAAAAGAATGTACGTACGTAGTACTTTGGCTTGATTAATTGAGAATTAGTCTAAGTGTGCCTTGATAAGTACTTTGGCTTGATTAATTGAGAATTAGTCTAAGTGTGCCTTGATAAGTACTTTGGCTTGATTAATTGAGAAACAGTCTAAGTGTGCCTTGATAAGTACTTTGGCTTGATTAATTGAGAATTATTCTAAGTGTGCCTTGATAAGTACTTTGGCTTGATTAATTGAGAATTATTCTATGTGTGCCTTGATAAGTACTTTGGCTTGTTTAAATGGGAATTATTCTCTAAGTGCCTTGAGTTTATAAAATGAAAGTCTATAGATGTTATGAACTTGCCTGTGTGTGCTGGTGATAGCCTTTGAGTGCAAGTATTATGTTTTATTACGTTGCCGCGACTCTCGGTTGGAGGGCCGGTTGTCTTGTTGTAAGTTACTTGGACGTACCGACAGTGATGTGGGATTCCACGGGTATGCTTCCGTTATTTGTAGTTCTTGGGTTAAATTCCCGGATTTTTATAAAAGACATGGTAGTGCTTGTTTTGTTTGATGGTCGGTTGAGATAGGGTAAGAGTATAAGTGAGGGGTAAACCCCCAAGACGCTATACCACCTTCTCCAGGGTAAGAGTATAAATGAGGGGTAAACCCCCAAGACATTATACCCCCTGCTTGTTTTGTTTGATGGTCGGTTGAGATAGGGTAAGAGTATAAGTGAGGGGTAAACCCCCAAGACGCTATACCACCTTCTCCAGGGTAAGAGTATGTCACGACCCGAAACTGGGCCCGTGACTGGTGCCTTACCCCGGGCACCCTAGTGACACAACATCAGAGTAATCAGCGGAACATAAAACATATACATGAAACAAGTGAAGTACAAAACGATGTCTGAGGAAAACTTGCCTTCGGCATATAAATAACAACTTTTACAACCGAGCAGTTTAATCCTTTTTACCAACCACAACAGACTACGGACCTCTAAGAAATGATACGACAACAATGGCGGGGGGGCCGCCATACCCTGAAACGTAAACACCTACAACAACAGGACTATACCAAGATAAGCCTCCGAGAAACGGAGCTTCCATGGTGAACTGTGACCCTAAGAGCGAGGATCAACGGCG
Source organism: Przewalskia tangutica (assembly GCA_029844215.1). Lineage (NCBI taxonomy): Eukaryota > Viridiplantae > Streptophyta > Magnoliopsida > Solanales > Solanaceae > Przewalskia > Przewalskia tangutica. Next base: position 38,299,137 of record CM056725.1, on the reverse strand, counting down.
GGTGTACCTTTACTGCGGCATGAACGCAACCCGGGCGAGGTCGATCTGTAGTGCAGTATGCGGCTGAAAATACATATCGTAAATGAAATCATAGCGATCATATAAAGCGAGAGACATGTATGATAACCGAACTACGATTTACAACAGCGATCATGTCAGTCGTGGACTCACGCCTCAAGTCATCACTCAAGTATAACAATGGGTCTCGGGCCACAACATCAATCATGCGTGGAATACCTTCCTCCGCTGCCGTGATCTATGATATAAAAGCACCAAGGAACACATATGAACACGGGTCCCACGTGTCATCATAAAAGCTGCACGGGGTAAGTACGAAGGCATAGCCAGCTACTAAAAACCCACGCACCAACAAGGTCATGAATCGTATCATAAGATCTGTCTAGACCGTCACATGATCAAAGCGGCCACTTGCCCACGATATCGATATGCGCGTCTAACCACGGAACTCCGCGACTCGCATAGGCCAATCTCATCGGCCCGCATGAGGTATTCCCGCATCGGTAGCTACTCCGGCAACGTCACGACTTCGCGATCGCATGGCCACATGGACCGCATGCCCATAAAGGACGATACTAACACGGAACTCGTAGTTCCGATAGGCCGGGACTGCGTGAGGTATTCTCGAATCATAGGTCCATCGACCGCTGAGTCTACCCGCGTGGGCGGCTTAACCCCGAATCATCTCATGAGATGAGTGATGTAAAATACTAACAGAACAGGTTATCGTTAAGCAACATAAGCACAATGAAGGAAACCCCTTTACACAACATCACAAGATACTAACACACGTAGCATCCTAGCATGTTTACTTATCAATCAACAAGAAAGTATTACCAGGCTATCACAACCAACACAATCAAGTTATACACACAAGGTACTTTCTACTATATGCTAACAAGTTCGGGGTTTTATCCCCAAAGTACTTCATACGTTAACTCTTTAAAAGATACGTTACTTTCACAATGTCACACAATACCCGTAGTATAAATAGAGTGACTATCCTTTTAAAGTAAATCAATTACTTCTCTTTGTAAAATCAAGTAGCAACATTCTTTTCCAATGATCAAGTTTGCCTAATTTCCAATGTTCAAGTTTCTCATTTTAGAAAGGTTTCGTAGTTCATAGTCTTATTCAATTAAGAATATAATTCTCCTTTAAATTATCTGAGAAACATAAGTCTTATGTGAGTAGGATATTCTTGTTTATAACAATCTTATTACAGCAGCCATGATCTAGGAATATCATTTTGTCTCATCTTAGCTTACATGCGGATGGAAGTTTCTCTTGGTTTTAATAATACTTAATCTGTCAAAACATTTCCTTTTATTAACGCCGCGGTGGTTTGTCGATACACATTACGATTTCCAAAATCAAGAAAACATTCTTAAGACGTTATACCTAACTTTCCATAAAGCTAGTATAACTCTTAAGTTTTCAAAACAAATCAAGTATTACTTCCTCTCAAAATGATTCAAAACTCTTTTGAAATACTTCAAGTTCTTTATTAACACATAACAAGCCGTTATAGTTCAAATCGATTACCTTTTAAAAACCACATGTATTTTCTTACCAACATAAAGCCGTTATAACCAACTTCCCATAAAGCCGTTATAACACTTTATGTTTTACACCAATCAAATACATTTAGTACATGCGTATCGTCTAGTACTACATAGTTCACACATATCATGCTAGAAGAGATAGGAAGAGGTTCACATACCTCGCGACAGTATCGACTAATAGCAAAACGCTCAAGTACTCCCAACCGCGGCTACTCCTTAAGCCAAGTAGAGCGCCACACGTAGTACTTCAACCTATAAGGCCACAAGCGCTTATTAACATCGTAGAACATTCTGAGAAAATTCGGCGACCTCCACCGCCAGCGTAAATCTCTCCTCTATCGGGGCCGGCTACCAAGCCACCCCGGGGGGGGTTTTAACTCAAAACCCAACGGGTACAATTCTACTATACCCTAATACGACACAAGTCTCATGTCTGATACCCTATGTAATTACTGATTCGATTCGATTCCTTATTCTTCAGGCTTAAGTCAAAAGACATTGCCAACAACTACGTTAAGTTCTATATATAGTATACTTCAACTATATATTCTAACAACATGTAATATCCAATTACAATAGGGGGACAAGATAATTACCTCGATAAGCCCATAATTATCCGAGTTTAAAGTCGATCCTTAGCAATGTTTTGCTCCTACACCGGTGCTCCGTCCCGCTCCAAACAACCCTTAGAAGTTCTAACTAACTAACTTCTACAAAGCACTCCAACTAACCATGGAGATTTTCCTTAGGGTTTCGGTTTTGTATTGTGGGAAGTATGATAGTATTTACGGGCTTTTCAGATAGATATAACCTTAGAATACTACAAGGTATAAGGCTAAGGTATTAGGGCATTATAACAATACTTTGAGAGTATTTCTCAACCAAGGGGTACCACGAGAACACCCAAGGTAGGGGTGCTCTCGGCGAAGGGCCTACTAGGAAGGAGAGTGTGCTCTCGGCCACAAGGCCACATGAAAGGGAGGAGGCTCTTGGACGAGAGTCAACAAGAGTGAGGAGAGGGTTCTCAAGACTTAGAGATTTGAGGATGAAGAAGTCTTCAAAGGAGGGTATTTATAGGGTAAGCAAAGGCCAACCAAGGGCCAAGATCTAGCCAAGTGCTATGCAAGTGTAGGGCCAAGATGTGCCCAGTACCCCTAGTCCCTACTCCACAAATCCTCACAAAATATCTCACCAACTTGACCCTTCAAACGTCGAGGGTGGCGTCAACTCCACCAACTCGGGGTGACACGTGTCGCCCTCTGGTGGGTCAAAAACTTTTCATCTCTCGGAAAAATCCGCAAAAATAAGAAAAGACATAGCCGTATTTTCCCTCGAAGTTATGTAAAACGTTTAGTCGAAAAACGACTGTCGGCACTGTGCCCCAAATGTCATTCGGCGAGCCACAGGGGGTGACACGTGTCACCCTCCTAATGGCCCAAAATAAAACATCTTCGAAAATATCCACAATGGCCAAAATCTCAAAACAAAGTGGGCCCAAAATCAGTAAATTTCTCCCGTGGGCCCACGTGACCATTTCAGAAAATAAAATTCCATATTTTCTAATATTCGGAAGACCGAAGACCAAATCTGGGAATCCAATTCCCATTAACGAACCTTTTCCTTCACAAAAACCGGAAACTTTTCCGTGGAAAAATTACCTCTTTCTTCCTTTCCAATCTTTACGTGTATTCTCGCACGTGCGCCTCGCATACATACCGGGAACTACGGGTATAACATTCTTCCTTAGAAACATTCGTCCGAATGTTCATTCTAAGTCTCAAAACATCGTGCGCCAAAGATAGTCTTCACTTCTATACTTACGAAACAATCCTGCCATACCTGGCCACAGAAAATACCTGCGCAACATACTTATATCCAAGTCTACGAGGAAACACCTCTAACATCACCACAAATACACTTTTGTCACTTTGCCGCGAGCCTAGCTCGACGACCCAACAAATGGTGCCAACTGCGATCATGAAGGCTCGTCACTCGAACCCTTACCACATTTCGATCGCTTTAGTTTCCAAAACTCGGGGTTACTATCTCTTTACGTGGGCATCATTAACTGGGAACCTTCTGGATGGATCTTCGATACTTTCCCGAACATAACAATACGAAAGACCGGACGTCCTGCCTCCTAAGTCGGACGGCAAAAGCTAACATATAGGCAACCTGGCCTATTCTTCACATGAACTCTTAAAGGCCCAAAGTAACTCGGGCTAAGTTCCTTCTGTTTCCAAAACTCGTCACACCCTGTCCGGGGTGGTACTTTCAAGAAGACCGACCGTCAACCTGAACTCTAAGCGTCGTCGCCGATTATCCGCACGATTCCTCTGAGCTGCCAGAACTTCTTCTAGATGAGCTTTTCCCTATCCACAGTCTGCTGGAACAAGCCTGAACCAACTGTCTGAACCTTGCCAACATCGAACCAATCGACCGGCAACTTACACTTCCGCCCCTACAAGGCTTCATAAGGCGACCTCCGAACACTGAAATGGTAGCTTAAACGCTCCCTCCACAGGAGACAACAATCTTCACAACTACCCCTGAATTCCACATCGCGGCGAGGCGAATGCGGTCGAGACTCACCTGAGTCCTTAACCCTGCCTGGTAAAACTTCCAGAAACAAAAACAGCCGTAACCTGGGCTCCACTGTCTGCCATAAGGTGAAGGTAGGCACCCCGTGCAGCCTTACAACCTTTCTGATAAATCAACACTGCCGAGTGAACGGTCCCGACCGAAGAACACGATGGGCTGCCCCCATCGACCGACCACTGGTCGAACGCATCCACGAACTCGTACGCTGGTTAACTAAACTTGGGCCTAACACCCTCGTGACCCTTCCACAAGGCGGGACCACCACAACCAGACCCCACCACCAAACATGCCGCGGGTTGACCCGCAACGTGGCCTCAACCCGACCCGGCAAGGCGCAAAATACTATCTCCCCGAAGGAACAATCTCTCAAAACACGTTACGAAAACCTAGCGGTCTTCTTAGCTCAACTACCCTCTTTCCTTCCACACTACTCAGGGACTTATCCCACGAACATAGCTCACGTGCACTATGCACTCCTATAAGGGTCAAACATAATATACGTCTTTTACTCGAGATGGCCTTACCTCTAAGGTCTCTACGCGTAAAACTCTAAGGCTCACACTTTCTCTATCCCCCAACATCTTACTCGGTTAAACAACCATGATTTCTAATCACAACTAACATACTGCTACCAGAACATAGCACTTAAGGTATACTCACCTTATCACATAAACAAAATTCTAGAGGGTTTAGGATATGACTGCATCTTTCTTCACTCCCCTATGTCGTTCTAATCGAACCTGCCCCGTAGGGCGCATAGTTAAGGAAGGTGACGAACTACCCACCGGTACTGAAGACAAAATCCTTCTACTAGGTCACCTATTCGACATATGGCCCTGACGGCCACAGGTACAACAAGTATCAATCTAAAAAGACGACATTCCCGAGATGACGTCATCACCTGATGAATCGAAAACCACGAGTCCTGACCAACTCCTGCATACCCCGAACGTACTGAATCCCGTGGGGGACCTCTTTGCACTGGCGGATGTGCATAATCTAATCTGCTGGTGAGGCGACTTGCCTCGAAGTTACCAAAGGACCTAGCTGCTCTGGCCCCCTTCTGATGTCCCTCGTTAACCCGTCGATCTCTACGTTTCTCGGCCTGCTGCGTATAAGCCCGTTCATAGGCCATGCTCACGCCTAGCTGAAGAATTACTCTTGTACAACCCTCTCTTTAGATAGTCATCAAGACTCGCGGTACATCGGTATATTCTCTGGTAGCCACATCCATAGCTAGTAACAGGGTCGTCTCTCTGCAATCTATATTCTCTGTTCCCAATCGTGGCACTGAAGGTTCAAATATCATGGCCGCAGTAGGAACTGCTGCCGCCGTGCTAAACTCTGCTGGGGCTAGTGACGTCGCAGAAATCCCCGAATGAAGCACCATCCAAGGTGATAATTGGGCTTGTGCCCACGCAACCCTCCGAACTCAACTCGCAGCTCCCTCGGCTGCCTTGCCCTCCTGGGCCCGGGTTGCCCTACGCGGAGGCATAACGATAAGGGAAAGAATTTCGTCAGAGGGTCCAACTTTCAACACCGCTCTAAGGCACGATCTCAGAGTGAGAAGAATAGAAACCATCCTAAATATCCTATAGCCTCCTGATTATTGGCGTGGTGCACAACACACCGATAATCAAGACTCTACTGGATACGGCCTGTAGACACTTTCCGAGGATTAACTGCTCTGATACCACTCTGTCACGACCAGCGGGCGTGATGGTGCCTTACCGGGCACCCTAGTGACACAACATCGTCAGCGGAACATAAAACATATACATGAAACAAGTGAAGTACAAAACAGTAATCTGAGGAAAACTTGCCTTTCGGCATATATAAATAACAACTTTTACAACTGAACAGTTTAATCCTTTTTACCAACCCTGCCCACAACAGGACTACAGACCTCTAAGAAATGATACGACAACAATGGCGGGACAGGGCCCCGCCATACCCCTGAACGTAAACACCTACAACAACAGGGGACTATACCAAGATAAGCCTCCGGAGAAACGGAGCTTCCCACAAGCTGAACTGTGACCCTAAGAGCGAGGATCAACGACTGGTGTACCTTTACCTGCGGCATGAACGCAGCCCCCCGAAGGAGGTCAGTACAGTGCAGAGTATCTGGCTGAAAATACATACTGTAAATGAAATCATAGCAGTCATATAAAGCAGGAGACATGTATGAGAACCGAACTGATTTACAACAAAGCAGTCATGTCAAGTCAGGGACTCACGCCCTCAAGTCATCACTCAAGTATAACAATGGGTCTCAGGCCCACAACATCAATCATGCCCGTGGAATACCTTCCTCACTGCCGGCAGTCTATGATATAAAAGCACCAAGGAACACATATGAACACCAGGTCCCACCTGTGTCATCATAAAACTGTACGGGGTAAGTACGAAGGCATAGCCGACTACTAACAACCCACAGTACCAACAAGGTCATGAACTGTATCATAAGATCTGTCTAGACCGTCACATGATCAAAGCTGGCCACTTGCCCACAGTATCAATGTACGCGTCTAACCCTGGAACTCCGCGACTCGCATAGGCCAATCTCATCGGCCCGCGAGGTATTCCCGCATCGAGGTAGCTACTCCCGCAACGTCACGGACTTGATCCGCATGGCCACATGGACCGCATGCCCATAAAGGACGCATACTAACCTGGAACTCTCGTAGTTCCGCATAGGCCCCCGGGACCTGCATGAGGTATTCTCGAATCATAGGTCCATCGACCGCTGAGTCTACCGCGTCGGAGGCGACTTAACCGGAATCATCTCAAGAGATGAGTGATGTAAAATACTAACACAACAGCTTATCGTTAAGCAACATAAGCACAACGAAGGAAACCCCTTTACACAACATCACAAGATACTAACACACGTAGCATCCTAGCATGTTTACTTATCAATCAACAAGAAAGTATTACCAGGCTATCACAACCAACACAATCAAGTTATACACACAAGGTACTTTCTACTATATGCTAACAAGTTCGGGGTTTTATCCCCAAAGTACTTCATACGTTAACTCTTTAAAAGATACGTTACTTTCACAATGTCACACAATACCCGTAGTATAAATAGAGTGACTATCCTTTTAAAGTAAATCAATTACTTCTCTTTGTAAAATCAAGTAGCAACATTCTTTTCCAATGATCAAGTTTGCCTAATTTCCTGTTATACCCCGTATTTCCAGTGTATGTACGTAAGGACGTACGTAGAAAATTTTTGGAAGCTTAAGTAGGCTTGGCCGATTTTCACCTTGTGCACAACACCCGATTTGAGTCGTTTTTCGACGAAACGTTTCCACAGCTTTCGTAGGGGAATTTCCGGCTATGTCATTTTTAATTTTTGCGGATTTTTCCGAGAGACGAAATATTTTGGACCAACGGGAGGGTGACATGTGTCACCCTCACATTGGAAGCAAGGGGCGGCAACCCTTGGCCGAATTGGGCTACTTTATGGCCTTGATTTGTGCCTTGTTTTGTGCCTTGTTTTGTGGAGTGTTTTGTGGAGTAGGGTTAGGGTGCACATGGCTTGATCTTGGCCCTACACTTGCTATGCACTTGGCAAGATCTTGGCCATTGGTTGGCCTTGGCTTATGCTATAAATACCCCTCTCCCTTTGATGAATTCTTCATCCTTTCCACAAATCTTCTAAGTGTTAAAATCCCTCCCTCTCCCCTCTTGTTGACTCTCGTCCAAGAGCCCCTCTCCCCCTTTGAAAGGCCCCCTTGGCCGAGAGCCCTCTCCCCCCCCTCCTAGTAGTGTGGCCGTGGGGTACCCCCCCCCCTAGCCTAGTTGCTTTCGTATAATACCCCCTTTGTGGTGTAGAAATACTCTCAAAAGTATTGTTATAATGCCCAAATTACCTTAGCCGTATACCTTGTAGTATTCTAAGGTTATACCTATATGAAAAGCCCAGAAATACTATTATACTTTCCGTCAGTCACAAAACCGAAACCCTAGGAAAATCTCCATAGTCCGTTGGAGTATTGTGTAGAAGTTGGTTAGAACTTCTAAGGGTGGTTTAGAGCGGGTTGGAGCGCTCGGAGTTGGAGCTAAACGATTGCCCAGGATCGACTGTATACTTGGATAATTATGGGCTTATCGAGGTAAATATCTTGTCCCTCTATTGTAATTGGAAACTACATGATTGTTAGACTATAGTTGAAGTATACTATATGTAGAACTGAACGTTGTTGTCGTGATGTCTTTTGACTTAAGCTGAATAATAAGAAACTTTTGAAGAAGAGTCTTGAATTGTATTTACATAGGGTGTATTCTGAGACTTGTGTAGCTTTTACGTGAGTAGAATTGTACCGTTCGGGTTAGATGTGTAACCCTGGTTGGCTTGGTAGCCGGCCTCGATAAAGGGGGAGATTTACGCTGATGCGGAGAGTCTTCGAATTTTCGGTAGTATGTTCTGCGATGAGGTCTAAATGTTAATAAGCGCCTTGTGGCCTTATAGGTTGAAGTACTACGTGTGGCGCGATCTACTTGGCTTAAGGAGTAGCCGACGGTTGGAAGTACTTGGAGCGTTTTGCTATTAGTCGATACTCGTCGCGAGGTATGTGAACCTCTTCCTATCTCTTCTAGCATGATATGTGTGAACTATGTAGTACGGTAGACGTACATGTGTTAAATGTATTTGATTGGTTTGAAACATAAAGTGTTATAACGGTTTTATGGGAAGTTGGTTATAACAGCTTTATGTAGGTCCGAAAATACTTTGTGGTTTTTAAAAGGTAAATGATTTGTTTATAACTGGCTTGATGTGTGATAATAAAGAACTTGAAGTATTTCAAAGGATTTCTAAATCGTTTTGAAAGAAGAGTGATACTTGGTTTCTTTTGAAAACTTAAGAGTTATACTAGCTTTATGGGAAGTTAGGTATAACGGCTTAAGAATGTTTTACTGATTTTGGAAATCAGGATGTGTATCGACAAACCACTGCAGCGTTAATAAAAGGAAATGTTTTGAATAATTAAGTATTATTAAAACCAGTAGAAACTTCCATCTGCATAGAAGCTAAGATGAGACAAAATGATATTTCCTAGATCATGGCTGCTGTAATAAGATTGTTATAAACAAGAATATCCTACTCACATAAGACTTATGTTTCTTAGATTGTTTAAAAGAGAATTATATTCTTAAATGAATAAGACTACGAACTACGAAACCTTTCTAAAATAAGAAACGTGAACATTTGAAATTAGGCAAACTTGGGCGTTTGGAAAATAATGTTGTTACTTGATTTTACAAAGGTAAGTATCTTAGTTTACTTAAAAGATAGTCACTCTATTTTTATATACTACGGTATTGTGTGACTTTTGACGTACCTTTTAAAAGAGTTATTGTATAAAGTACTTTGGGGATTAATTCGAACTTGTTAACTTAAAGTAGAAAGGACCTTGTGTGACTAACTTGATTGGATTGAATTGTGATAGCCTGGTAATACTCTCGTTGCTTTGATAAGTAATCATGTTAGGATGCTACGTGTGATAGTATCTTGTGATGTTTGTGTAAAGGGGTTTTCCCTTGATTGTGCTTCTTAACTATCAGTCGTTATGATAGTATTGTGCCACTCATCGTGACATATTCCGGAGGTTAAGCGCCTCCGACGCGGGTAGACTTCAGCGGGTCGATGGACCTATGATTCGAGAATACCTTATGCGGGTCTGTAGGGCCTATGCGGAACTGCGGGAGTTCCAGGTTAGTGTGCGGCCCTTGTGGTCATGCGGTCCTTGTGGCCATGCGGACGGCGAGTCCAGACGGCTGGGAGTAGCTACCCTCGATGCGGGGTTATACCTCATGCGGGCCTATGAGTTTGGCCTATGCGAGCTGCGGGAGTTCGAGGTTAGGCAGCGTACATTGATCTTTGCGGGCAAGTGGCGGCTTTGATCATGTGACGGTCTAGACAGATCTTATGATCTGATTCATGACCTGGTTGTGCTGTGGGTTTTTAGTAGTCGGCTATGCCTTCGTACTTACCGTCTGCATTTTATTATGACACAGGTGGGACACGGTGTTCATGTGTGTTCCTTGGTGCTTTTATATCATAGGCTGGCGGTGAGGAAGGTATTCCACGGGCATGATTGATGTTGTGGGCACGAGACCCATTGTTATACTTGAGTGATAACTCGAGGCGTGAGTCACGACTTGACATATCGCTTTGTTGTAGCGTAGTTTGGTTATCTTACATGTCTCTGCTTTATATGGCTGCTATGATTTCATTTCTGATTTATTTTCGATTTCACATACTCGGTACTGTTATCGACCTCGCCCGGGGCTGCGTTCATGCCGCAGTAAGGTACACCGATCGTTGATCCTCGCTCTTAGGGTCACGATTCGGCGTTTGGGAAAGCTCCGTTTCTCGGAGGCTTATCGTGGTATAGTCCTGTTGTTTTAGGTGCTTACATTCGGGGGTATGGCGGGGCCACTGTCCGTCGTTGTTGTCATATCATTCGTAAGTGCATGAAATCTTGTTGTGGGCAGGGTTTGTAAAAGGGATTAAACTGTTCATTTGTAAGAGTTGTATTTATATATATGCCGAAAGGCAAGTTTTCCTCAGATTACTGTTTTGTACTTCATTTGTTTCATGTATGTGTTTTATGTTCCGCTGATTACTCTGATGTTGTATCACTAGGGTGCCCGGGGTAAGGCACGATCCACGCCCCAGTTGGTCGTGACAAAAGTGGTATCGAAGCGATTAATCCTCGGAAAGTGTCTATGCACCGTATCGATGAAGTCTTGATTATCGGTGTGTTGTGCACCACACCAATAATCAGGAGGCTATAGGATATTTAGGATTGGTTTCTATTTCTTCTTACTCTGAGATCGTGCCTTAGAGCTGTGTTGTAAGTTGGACCCTCTAACGTATTTCTTTCCCTTACCGATATGCCTCCGCGTGAGGCAAAACCGGGCCCGGGAGGCAGCGTGAGGAGGCTGCGAGTAGAGTTCAGAGGGTTACGTGGGCACAGGCCCAATCATTACCTAGGGTAATGCTTCATTCGAGGATTCTGCGGCGTCACTAGCCCGTGAGTTTAAGCACGCGGCGGCGGTTCCTCTGCGGCCATGATATGTGAACCTTGATTCCACGGCCAGGAACAGAATATAGATTTCAGAGGCGACCTGTTACTAACTATGGATTTGACTACGGAGAGTATACCGATGTACGCGAGTCTTGATGAATATCAACGAAAAGGTTGTGCGAGTAAGTTCTTGATTAGGCGAGCATGGCACGTATGCGGGCTTATGCGCGGCGAAAGCGTAAGTCGACGGGTTAACGAAGGGCGGCGAAGAGGGCGAGTAGCAAGGTCCTTTGGTAACTTTCGGTGAGTCGCCTCGCGTGATTAGATTTGCACATCCACGGTGCGAGTGGTCTTCCACGGATTTCGGGGCGTTCGGGGTATGCAGAGTTGGTTAGAACTCGGGGCTTAGGTTCGCGGTTGTGAGCGCCATCGGGAATGTCGTCTTTTAGTTGGTACTTGTTGTACTATGACCGTCGAGTGCGATGTCGAAAGAGTGTCTGGTAGAAGGACTTAGCCTTGAGGATCGGTGGGTAGTTCGTCACCTTCCTTAGCTATGCGCCTACGGGCGAGTTTGATTAGAACGACTAAGGAGTGAGGCGATAGATATAGATATATCCTTAACCTCTGAGATCTGTATATGTGATAAGGTGAGTATACCTTAAGTGCTATGTTACGATAGCGTGTGTTAGTTGTGATTAGAAATCATGATGGGTTAGAGTAAGATTTTGGGGATAGAGAAGGTGTGAGCCTTAGAGTTTTATACGTAGAGACCTTAGAGGTGAGACCATCTCGAAGCGGTGTAGTGTTATGTTTGATCCGTATCGGAAGTGCATAGTGCCGCGTGAGCTACGTTTGGGATAGGTCCCTAAGTAGTGTGGAATGAAAGGGGTAGTTGAGCTAAGAAGACGCTAGGTTTTCGTAGCGTGATTAGTGAGAGTTTTTCTTCGTGGAGCTAGCATTGTGCGCGTTGCGGGTCAACCCGCGGCAGGTTTGGTGGTGGGGTCAGTTTGTGGTGGTCCCGTCTTGTGTTAAGTCACGAGGTGTTAGGCCCAGTTTAGTTGACGTGTCACGAGTTCGTGGATGCGTTCGACGGTGGTTGGGCGATGGGGGCAGCCCATCGTGTTCTTGATCGGGACCGTTCACTCGGCGATGTTGTTTTAACGAAAGGTTGTAAGGCTGCGCAGGTGCCTACCTTCACCTTATGGCAGACAGTGGAGCCCAGGGTACGGCTGTTTTTGTTTCTGGAAGTTTTACCAACATGTGTTAAGAACTCAGGTGAGTCTCAGAATCGCATTCGCCCTCGGGCCAGTGCTTGATTTCAGGGATAGTTGTGGGATTGTTGTCTCTGTGGAGGAGTGGTTAGGCTACCATTTCGGTGTTCGGATGTCACCTTTTGAAGCCTTGTAGGCGGAGGTGTAAAGTTGCGGTCGATTGGTTCGATGTTGGCAAGGTTGACGATTAGTTGAGCTTGTTCCAGCGGTGTGGATAGTGTGAAGCTTGTCTAGAAGAAGTTCGGCGGCTCGGAGGAATCGTGCGGATAATCGGCGACGGCGCTTAGAGTTGAGTTGACGGTCGGTCTTCTGAAAGTACCACCGGACGGTGTGACGAGCTTTGGAAAGCAGAGGAAACTTAGCGAGTTACTTTGGGCCTTTGAGTTCATGTGAAGAATAGGCGGGTTGCCTATATGTTAGCATTTGCCGTCCGACTTAGGAGGCAGGACGTCCGGTCTTTCGTATTGTTATGTTCGGGAAAGTATCGAAGATCCATCCAGAATGTTCCCAGTTAATGATGCCCACGTAAAGAGATAGTAACCCCGAGTTTTGGAAACTAAAGCAGTATCAGAAATATGGTAAGAGTTCGAGTGTACGACAGCCTCAGGGATCGCATGCAGCCCGGTACCATTTGTTGCGTCGCCGGAGTGACACTAGAACCTCGCGGCAAAGTGACAAAAGTGGTATCACGACGAGTAAAGGGAGAAGCGAGCATGTATGGCAAGCGTAGTTGTGATCATTACTTTGGTGATATTAGAGGTGTTTTCTCGTGGGCTTAGATGTGAGTATTTGCGCAGGTGTTTTCTGTGGCCAGGTGTGGCAGATTTGTTCTCGTAAGTATAGTAGTAAAGACTATACCGGCGCGCGTTTGTTTTGAGACTTAGAAGGAACATTCGGGACGAATGTTTCTAAGGAGGGGAGAATGTTATACCCCGTATTTCCATTGTATGTACGTAAGGACGTACGTAGAAAATTTTTGGAAGCTTAAGTAGGCTTGGCCGATTTTCACCTTGTGCACAACACCCGATTTGAGTCGTTTTTCGACGAAACGTTTCCACAGCTTTCGTAGGGGAATTTCCGGCTATGTCATTTTTAATTTTTGCGGATTTTTCCGAGAGACGAAACATTTTGGACCAACGGGAGGGTGACATGTGTCACCCTCACATTGGAAGCAAGGGGCGGCAACCCTTGGCCGAATTGGGCTACTTTATGGCCTTGATTTGTGCCTTGTTTTGTGCCTTGTTTTGTGGAGTGTTTTGTGGAGTAGGGTTAGGGTGCACATGGCTTGATCTTGGCCTACACTTGCTATGCACTTGGCAAGATCTTGGCCATTGGTTGGCCTTGGCTTGTGCTATAAATACCCTCTCCCTTTGATGAATTCTTCATCCTTTCCACAAATCTTCTAAGTGTTAAAATCCCTCCCTCTCCTCTTGTTGACTCTCGTCCAAGAGCCCTCTCCCTTTGAAAGGCCCCTTGGCAGAGCCCTCTCCCCCTCCTAGTAGTGTGGCCGTGGGGTACCCACCCCCTAGCCAAGTTGCTTTCGTATCATACCCCCCCGTTGTGGTGTAGAAATACTCTCACAGTATTGTTATAATGCCCACATTACCTTAGCCAGTATACCTTGTAGTATTCTAAGGTTATACCTATCTGAAAAGCTTGGAAATACTATTATACTTCCGTCGGTCACAAAACCGAAACCCTAGGAAAATCTCCATAGTCCGTTGGAGTATTGTGTAGAAGTTGGTTAGAACTTCTAAGGGTGGTTTAGAGCGGGTTGGGCGCTCGGAGTTGGAGCTAAGCGATTGCCAGGATCGACTTTATACTTGGATAATTATGGGCTTATCGAGGTAAATATCTTGTCCTATTGTAATTGGAAATTACATGATTGCTAGACTATAGTTGAAGTATACTATATTTAGAATCTGAACGTTGTTGTCGTGATGTCTTTTGACTTAAGCTGAATAATAAGAAACTTTTTCGAAAGAAAATCTTGATGTATTTACATAGTGTATTCTGATAGACTTGTGTAGCTTTTACGTGGAGTAGAATTGTACCGTTCGGGTTAGATGTATAACCCCACTGGTTGGCTTGGTAGCGGCCTCGATAAAGGAGAAGATTTCTGTTTGTTGCGGGAAGTCTTTGAATTTTCGGTAGTATGTTCTGCGATGAGGTCTAAATGTTAATAAAGCGCCTTGTGGCCTTATAGGTTGAAGTACTACGTGTGGCGCGATCTACTTGGCAGGAGTAGCCGGCGGTTGGAAGTACTTGGGCGTTTTGCTATTAGTCGATACTCGTCGCGAGGTATGTGAACCTCTTCCTATCTCTTCTAGCATGATATGTGTGAACTATGTAGTAATGCGGTAGGCGTCATGTGTTAAATGTATTTGATTGGTTTGAAACATAAAGTGTTATAACGGTTTATGGGAAGTTGGTTATAACAGCTTTATGTAGGTCCGAAAATACTTTGTGGTTTTTAAAAGGTAAATGATTTGTTTATAACTGGCTTGATGTGTGATAATAAAGAACTTGAAGTATTTCAAAGGATTTCTAAATCGTTTTGAAAGAAGAGTGATACTTGGTTTCTTTTGAAAACTTAAGAGTTATACTAGCTTTATGGGAAGTTAGGTATAACGGCTTAAGAATGTTTTACTGATTTTGGAAATCAGGATGTGTATCGACAAACCACTGCAGCGTTAATAAAAGGAAATGTTTTGAATAATTAAGTATTATTAAAACCAGTAGAAACTTCCATCTGCATAGAAGCTAAGATGAGACAAAATGATATTTCCTAGATCATGGCTGCTGTAATAAGATTGTTATAAACAAGAATATCCTACTCACATAAGACTTATGTTTCTTAGATTGTTTAAAAGAGAATTATATTCTTAAATGAATAAGACTACGAACTACGAAACCTTTCTAAAATAAGAAACGTGAACATTTGAAATTAGGCAAACTTGGACGTTTGGAAAATAATGTTGTTACTTGATTTTACAAAGGTAAGTATCTTGGTTTACTTAAAAAGATAGTCACTCTATTTTTATATACTACGGGTATTGTGTGACTTTTGACGTACCTTTTAAAAGAGTTATTGTATAAAGTACTTTGGGGATTAATTCCCGAACTTGTTAACTTAAAGTAGAAAGTACCTTGTGTGAATAACTTGATTGTATTGAATTGTGATAGCACAGTAATACTTTCGTTGCTTTGATAAGTAATCATGTTAGGATCTCGTGTGATAGTATCTTGTGATGTTTGTGTAAAGGGTTTTCCCTTGATTGTGCTTCTTAACTATCGGTCGTTATGATAGTATTGTGCCACTCATCGTGACATATTCGGAGGTTAAGCGCCTCCGACGCGGGGTAGACTTCGGCGGTCGATGGACCTATGATTCGAGAATACCTTATGCGGGTGCAGTAGGGCCTATGCGGGCTGCGGGAGTTCGAGGTTAGTGTCGCGGCCGCGTGGTCATGCGGTCCTTGTGGCCATGCGGACGGCGAGTCGGGGCGCTGCCGGGAGTAGCTACCCTCGATGCGGGGTTATACCTCATGCGGGCCTATGAGTTTGGCCTATGCGGGCTGCGGGAGTTCGAGGTTAGGCAGCGTACATTGATCTGCGGGCAAGTGGCGGCTTTGATCATGTGACGGTCTAGACAGATCTTATGAATCTGATTCATGACGGTTGGTGCTGTGGGTTTTTAGTAGTCGGCTATGCCTTCGTACTTACCGTCTGATTTTATTATGACACAGTGGGACACGGTGTTCATGTGTGTTCCTTGGTGCTTTTATATCATAAATGCCGGTGAGGAAGGTATTCCACGGGCATGATTGATGTTGTGGGCACGAGACCCATTGTTATACTTGAGTGATAACTTGAGGCGTGAGTCACGACTTGACATATTGCTTTGTTGTAAGCGTAGTTTGGTTATCTTACATGTCTCTGCTTTATATGATCGCTATGATTTCATTCTGATATTTATTTTGATTTCACATACAAATTTTTGTTATCGACCTCGCCCGGCTGCGTTCATCTGCCGCGGTAAAGGTACACGATCGTTGATCCTCGCTCTTAGGGTCCGGTTCAGCGTTTGGGAAAGCTCCGTTTCTCCGGAGGCTTATCGTGGTATAGTCCCCTGTTGTTTTAGGTGCTTACATTCAGGGGTATGACGGGGCCCTGTCCCGTCGTTGTTGTCATATCATTCGTAGAGGTCTGTAGTACTGTTGTGGGCAGGGTTTGTAAAAGGGATTAAACTGTTCATTTGTAAGAGTTGTATTTATATATATCTTAGAAAGGCAAGTTTTCCCTCAATTCTTGTTTTGTACTTCATTTGTTTCATGTATGTGTTTTATGTTCCGCTGATTACTCTGATGTTGTATCACTAGGGTGCCCGGGGTAAGGCACCAGTCACGGGCCCAGGTTCGGGTCGTGACATTTCCAATGTTCAAGTTTCTCATTTTAGAAAGGTTTCGTAGTTCATAGTCTTATTCAATTAAGAATATAATTCTCCTTTAAATTATCTGAGAAACATAAGTCTTATGTGAGTAGGATATTCTTGTTTATAACAATCTTATTACAGCAGCCATGATCTAGGAATATCATTTTGTCTCATCTTAGCTTCTATGCAGATGGAAGTTTCTACTGGTTTTAATAATACTTAATCTGTCAAAACATTTCCTTTTATTAACGCTGCAGTGGTTTGTCGATACACATTCTGATTTCCAAAATCAGTAAAACATTCTTAAGACGTTATACCTAACTTTCCATAAAGCTAGTATAACTCTTAAGTTTTCAAAACAAATCAAGTATTACTTCTCCTCTCAAAATGATTCAAAACTCTTTTGAAATACTTCAAGTTCTTTATTAACACATAACAAGCCAGTTATAGTTCAAATCAGTTACCTTTTAAAAACCACATGTATTTTCTTACCAACATAAAGCCGTTATAACCAACTTCCCATAAAGCCGTTATAACACTTTATGTTTTACACCAATCAAATACATTTAGTACATGTACGTCTACCGTACTACATAGTTCACACATATCATGCTAGAAGAGATAGGAAGAGGTTCACATACCTCGCGACGAGTATCGACTAATAGCAAAACGCTCCAAGTACTCCCAACTGTCGGCTACTCCTTAAGCCAAGTAGAACGCGCCACACGTAGTACTTCAACCTATAAGGCCACAAGGCGCTTATTAACATCGTAGAACATTCTACAGAAAATTCGGCAGCACCTCCCCCCCCCGCCACAGCGTAAATCTCCTCCTCTATCGAGGCCGGCTACCAAGCCAACCAGGGGGGGGTTATACATCTAACCCGAACGGGTACAATTCTACTATACCGTAATACTACACAAGTCTACTGTAATACAGTCCTATGTAATTGATTCGATTCGATTCCTTATTCTTGAGCTTAAGTCAAAAGACATTGCCAACAACTACGTTCAGTTCTATATATAGTATACTTCAACTATATATTCTAACAACATGTAATATCCAATTACAATAGGGGGACAAGATAATTACCTCGATAAGCCCATAATTATCCGAGTTTAAAGTCGATCCTTAGCAATGTTTCGCTCCTACACCGGTGCTCAGTCGCTCCAAACAACCCTTAGAAGTTCTAACCAACTTCTACAAAGCACTCCAACTAACCATGGAGATTTTCCTTAGGGTTTCGGTTTTGTATTGACGGAAGTATGATAGTATTTCTGGGCTTTTCGTATAGATATAACCTTAGAATACTACAAGGTATAAGGCTAAGGTATTTGGGCATTATAACAATACTTTTGAGAGTATTTCTCAACCAAGGGGGGGGGTACCCCACGAGAACACCCCAAGGTAGGGGGGGTGCTCTCGGCCGAAGGGCCTACTAGGAAGGGGAGAGGGTGCTCTCGGCCACAAGGCCACATGAAAGGGGGAGGGGAGGCTCTTGGCCGAGAGTCAACAAGAGGGAGGAGAGGGGTTCTCAAGACTTAGAGATTTGAGGGATGAAGAAGTCTTCAAAGGGAGGGGGGTATTTATAGGGTAAGCAAAGGCCAACCAAGGGCCAAGATCTAGCCAAGTGCTATGCAAGTGTAGGGCCAAGATGTGCCCAAGTGCCCCCTAGTCCCTACTCCACAAATCCCTCACAAAATATCTCACCAACTTGACCCTTCAAACGTCCAAGGGTGGCCGTCCAACTCCACCAACTTGAGGGTGACAAGTGTCGCCCTCTCGTTGGTCCAAAACATTTCATCTCTCGGAAAAATCCGCAAAAATAAGAAAAGACATAGCCGGAATTTTCCCCTCGCAAGTTATGTAAAACGTTTCGTCGAAAAACGACTCTAATCGGCACTTGTGCCCAAATGTCATTCGGCCAAGCCACCTAGGGGGGGGTGACACGTGTCACCCTCCTAATGGCCCAAAATAAAACATCTTCCGAAAATATCCACAATGGCCAAAATCTCGAAAACAAAGTGGGCCCCACAAAACCGTAAATTTCTCCCGTGGGCCCCACGTGACCATTTCCGAAAATAAAATTCCATATTTTTCTAATATTCCAGGAAGTCCGAATACCAAATCTGGGAATCCAATTCCCATTAACGAACCTTTTTCCTTCACAAAAACCGGAAACTTTTCCGTGGAAAAATTACCTCTTTCTTCCTTTCCAATCTTTCTGTCGTATTCTCGTACGTACGCCCTCGCATACATACCCAGGAACTACGGGGTATAACAGAGTATAAATGAGGGGTAAACCCCCAAGACATTATACCCCCTGCTTTACCACCTTCTCCAGTGTAAGAGTATAAATGAGGGGTAAACCCCCAAGACATTATACCCCCTGCTTTACCACCTTCTCCAGGGTAAGAGTATAAATGAGGGGTAAACCCCCAAGACATTATACCACCTGCTCGTTCTCCTACTTGGCACGTACAATTTTTAGGACACAGGTGTGACTTGGTGTTCATGTATGCCTATTGGTGTTATATTATATCATGGACTGCCGGCAGTGAGGAAGGATTCCACGGGCATGATTGATATTATGGGCGTGAGACCCATGGTTATATTTTAGAAATGACTTGAGGGCATGCGTCCCTGACTTGTTATGACTGCTTATGTGTTGTGTACTGTAGGTTAGCAATCATGCATGTCTCCTGTTTTGTTTAGACTGTTATGATTTCATTACAGTACTTACTATTTCACATACTTGGTACATTCTTCGTACTGACCTCCTTCGGGGGGCTGCGTTCATGCCGCGAGTTTAGTGCTTGATTTGGTGATCGGCAGTGTAGGACCGCCTTTCGAGTTTTGGATAGCTCATACATTGGGAGTTTATCCTTTTGGTATAAGTTCTTTCGATGTGCTTTTATGCGATTATGGGTGCGGCGGGGCCTTGTCCGTCATAGTTGATATAACTCTTAAGTGCGTATTCATATGTGGGATTGGACTCATGTACAGTATAGTGTCTTTTGAGTATGTATATCATGGCAGCCTTGTCGATTTTGCCCTTGCACGTATGTTGGTTTTAAAAAAAAAGGGGGTGTTATTTAATTTCCGAAGTTTACTTGTGTTGTTAAGGTAGAATGGTGCCCAGGTCGGGCACCAGTCACGGGCCCAGGGTTCGGGGCGTGACAGAGTTGTTATACCCCGTATTTTCAGAGTATGTACGTGAGGATGTACGTACAAAAGTTTAAGCCTTAAGTAGGCATTAGGGCCGAAATTGTGCACAACTAGCGAAGAAGATTGTTTTTCCGACGAAAAATTTTCCGAACCTTGTAAGGGAATTTTGCGTGTTCAATAATTTAATTTTTGCGGATTTTTCCGAGAGATGAAATATTTTGGACCAACGAGAGGGCGACAAGTGTCACCCTCAAGTGGGCGGTAAAGTGGACGATTTGGATGGCACGTTTTTTGCCGTTTAAAGGCCTTAAGCATTTGGTCAAGGTTAGGTAGGATATTTTGTGATATTTGTGTAGTAGATGGTTGAGGTGGGACCCACACAACACTTGTCCAAATCTCATCTATCCACTTGCTTTGATCTTGGCCATTGGTTTCCCTATAAATACCCCTCAAGTGCAAGACTTATTCTTCATCCTCACTTGATAAATTCCAAGGCAAAATCCCTCTCCCCCTTAGTGTAGCTCTCGTCCAACACCATCTCCCCTTCCTAGTTGTTCTAGCCGAAACACCCCCTTGGTTGAAAAATATTCTCCAAGTATTGTTGTTTTTCAAAATACCTTGGCCCAAATCCCTTGTAGTATTCCAAAGTTACCTCTATACTAAAAGCCCGGAAAATACTACTATACTTCCTTTAGTCACTAAACGAAACCCTAAGGAAAATCTTCATAGTTGGTTAAAGTAATTAGTAGAAGTTGTGTAGAACTTCTAAGGGTTTCTTGGAGCGAATTGGAGCGTTCAGAATAGGAGCTAAACGTTGTTCAGGATCGACATTTTAACTTGGATAATTTTGGGCTTATTGAGGTAGATAATCTTGCCCTTCTATTATAATTGGAAATTACATATAATAGTAGTTTAGATTTGAGTAGAAGATACTAGAAGGATATTAAAAAAGAGAATTGAACTGTCATTACATAGAATTTGTATTCTGATGAGACTTGTAGCATTGTGAGACAACTTGTGCACGTCCGGTTAGATGTGTAATCCCCTGGGAGTTGTTGGCCTGATAGCGGGCCTGAGTAGATGAGGAGATTTATATGGTTACGGGGGAGGAGGTGCTGCCGAATTTTCTGTAGAATATTCTACGAAGAGATCTTTGAGTTGATAGACGTTTTGTGGCCATTATAGGTTGAAGTACTACGAGTAGCGTATTCTACTTGAAGGATGGAAAAGGCTAGCAAGGTTATAATACTTGGAGCGTTTTGCTAATTGTCGATAACCGTCGCGAGATATGTGAACCTCTTCCTATCCTTTCTAGCATTATGTTTTGTAAACTATGTAGTACGGTAGACGTACATGTGCTAAATGAGTTTCGGTTGGTTTAAAACCTAAAGTGTTATAATAACTTTATGGGAAGTTAGTTATAACGACTTTATGTAGGTAAAAGAATGGTTTATTGATTTTAGAAGTTAAGAGACTTGATCTTAAAAGATAAGAGACTTGACTTAATTGACTTGATATGAATTTTGTTAAAAAGTGTGAAACCTCATTCGTGAGTAATGAGTACTTGTTTTCTAAAGAATAATGTTTTTTACTGATTTCGGAAATGAGAATAAGTATCGAACGAACCACTGCAGCGTTAATAAAGGAAAATGTATTGACAAGTAATTAATTATATTAAAACCAGTAGAAACCTCCATCTGCATAGAAGCTAAGATAAGACAAAATTGTATTACATTTTCTAGATCATGGCTGCTTTAATAAGATCATTATAAACAAGAATAAACTGCTCACATAAGACATATGTTACTAAATTGGTTTAGAAAGAGATTACGTTATTTGATTAAGACTATGAACTATGAAATCTTTCGAAAATAAGAGACTTGAATATTTGAGATTATGCAACTTGAACGTTTGGAAAAGAATGTTGTTACTTGACTTTAAAAAGGGAAAGTCTTTTGGTTTAAAAAGGAAGGCATAATATTGCCTTAGTTGATTTAAAAGGAAAGCAGGGTATCATCTTAATCTGTCTTAAAAGAGCGTTTAAATGTTATGGTCGATTCTATACCGCGTCCATGGGATGGACCGGGAATGTATTCCACACGACACCGTGTCCATGGGATGGACCGGGAATGTATTTCACACGACACCGTGTCCATGGGATGTACCGGGAATGTATTTCACACGACACCGTATCCATGGGATGGAGCGGGAATGTATTTCACACGATTCTATACCGAGTCCATGAGATGGACCGGGAATGTATTCCATACGATCTGACACCGAGTCCATGAGATGGGCCGAGACATGTTATACGTATCACACGATTTATACCTAGACTGCCGGCAGGGAGGAAGGAGTTCCATGGGCATGAGGGATGACTTTGAGGGCGTGAGTCCCTGACTTGACATGACTGCTTTTATGTTGTGAACTGTAGTTTTGCTATCATACATGTCTCCTGTTTTATTTTAGACTGTTATGATTTCGTTCTGATATTTCGATTTCACATACTTGGTACTGTTATCGACCTCCTTCGGGGCTGCGTTCATGCCGCAGTAAGTACATCGGTTGTTGATCCTCACCATAGGATCACGATTCAACGTATTAGGAAGCTCCGTTTCTCGGAGGCTTATCTTTTGGTATGTTTCCACGAGTTGTAGGTTCTTGTACATTCGAGGTATGGCGGAGCCCTATCCGTCATAGTTGTTATTACATTCTTGAGTGCAGGTAATCTTGTTGTGGCGGGGTTGTAAAGGATGTAACTGTTCAAGTTTATTCATATATATATATCCCGAAAGGCAACTTTTCTCAGATAAACTGTTTCTCACTTCATATTATTTCATGTCTTGTTTTATATTCCGCTGGTTACTCTGATGTTGTATCACTAGGGTGCCCGGGGTAAGGCACGATCACGGGCGGATCGGTCGTGACAAAAGTGGTATCAGAGCAGTTAATCCTCGGAAAGTGTCTACAGACCGTGTCTAGTAGAGTCTTGATTATCGATGTGTTGTGCACCACATCTATAATCAGGAGGCTGCAGGACATTTAGGATTGGTTTACATTCTTCTCATTCTGAGATCGTGCCTTAGAGCTGTGTTAAGTTGGACCCCTCTGACGTATTTCGTTTTTACCAGTTATGCCTCCGCGCAAGGCAATCCGGGCCCAGATGGGCAAGGCAGCCGAGGGAGCTTCTAGTAGGATACTGAGAGTGCGAGCGCGGGACCGGTCATTACGAGATAGTGCTTGACGGCGAGTTTTGCGACGCCGCCACCCAGTGAGTTTAGAGCGCAGCGGTGGCTGCGAGACCACGATCTTGTTATACCCGTATTTCGGAGTATATGCGTGAGGCGTGCGTATACAATTTGAGCCTTAAAGTAGGCATAGGTTCGAATTTGTGCACAAGTGCGAAAGAGTCGTTTTCGACGAAACGTTTCCTGACTTTCGTAGGAAAATTACGGCTAAGTCAATTAAAAATTTTGCGGATTTTTACGAGAGACGAAAAAACATGGACCAAACGGAGGGTGACATGTGTCACCCTCACATTGGGCGTGAAGTGGACGCCAAGGCATCAATGGCGTTTTTGTGTTGATTCTTGGTCAAGGGTTAGGTAGGATATTTTGGTGGTAGATGGATAAGGTGCACTTGGCTTGATCTTGGCCTTACACTTGCCTAACACTTGGATGGATCTTGGCCATTGGTTGGCCATTCCTTGACCTATAAATACCCCTCTAAGTTGAAGAGTTATTTCATCCAAACTTGAGCAATCTATCTAAGTCTCAAAAATCCCTCCCTCTCCCTCAACCTTGTTCTCGTCCAAACACCACCCCTCTCCCCCCCTCTTGAAGGCCCTCGGCCGAACCCCCCCTTGCCTTTGTGGTGCCCTAGCCGAGGGGTACCCCCCCTAGCCTAGTTGTTTTCGTATAATACCCATTTTTGTGGTATAGAAATACTCTCCTAGTATTGTTATAATGCCCAAATACTTTAGCCCATATACCTTGTAGTACTTTCCAAAGTACCCTTTTTATACAAAAGCCCAGAAAATACTATTATACTTCCCTCAGTCACAAAAACGAAACCCTAAGGAAAAACCTTCATAGTCGGTTGAAGTGTTAAGTAGAAGTTGGTTAGAACTTCTAAGGGTTGGTTGGAGCGGGTTGGAGCGCACGGAGTAGGAGCTAAACCTTGCTCAGGATCGACATATAAACTCGGATAATTTTGGGCTTATCGAGGTAAACATTCTTGACCTTCTGTTGTAATTGGAAATTACATGTTGTAGGAGTATATAGTTGAGTATACTATATATAGAACTGAACATAGTTGTGCGGCAATGTCTTTTGACTTAAGCCTGAATAATACTTACGGCAATGTCTTGCGACTTAAGCCTGAATTTTAAGAAGTGGCGAATCGTAATTACATAGGGTATTACTGATGAAGCTTGTAGTATTCTTGTGAGTAGAATTGTACGCGTCCGGTTAGGCGTGCAAACCCCGGTTGGCT
This sequence comes from Przewalskia tangutica, assembly GCA_029844215.1. Classification (NCBI taxonomy): domain Eukaryota; kingdom Viridiplantae; phylum Streptophyta; class Magnoliopsida; order Solanales; family Solanaceae; genus Przewalskia; species Przewalskia tangutica. The sequence goes on along the minus strand of CM056725.1, from coordinate 38,274,539 downwards.
TGGTAGCGGCCTCGATTGAGGAGGAGATTTCTGTTGTTGCGGGAGAGTCTTTGCGAATTTTACGTAAGATATTCTACAATAAGATCTCAGCTGTTAATAGGCGCCTTGTGGCCTCTATAGGTTGAAATACTACGTGTGGCGTGGTCTACTTGGCTTAAGGTGTAGCCGACGGTTTGAGGTACTTGGAGCGCTTTGCTATTAGTCGGTAATCGTCGCGAGGTATGTGAACCTCTTCCTATCTGTTCTAGCATGATATGTGTATAACTATATAGTACGGTAGACATACATGTGTTTAATATAGTTGATTGGTTTGAAACCTAAAGTGTTATAACGGCTTTATGGGAAGTTGGTTATAACAGCTTTATGTAGGTAAGAAAATGCTTTGTGGTTTCAAAGGGTAACTGATTTGACTTATAACGGATTTGATGTGTAGTAATAAAGAACTTGAAGTGTTTCAAAAAGACCTTTTTGAAAGAAGAGTAATACTTGGCTTTGAAAACATAAGAGTTATACTAGCTTTATGGGAAGTTAGGTACAACGTCTTAAGAGAGATAAAGAGAATGGTTTACCGATTTTTAGAAGATAAGAGACTTGACTTAAATGTATGAATTTTGGGTGAAACCTCATTCGTGAGTAATGAGTACTTGGTTTTTAAAAGGAATAATGTTTTACTGATTTCGGAAATCAGAATAAGTATCGACAAACCACTGCAGCGTTAATAAAGGGAAATGTAATGACTAATGAAGTATTATTAAAACCAGTAGAAACCTCCATCTGCATAGAAGCTAAGATGAGACAAAATGATATTACATTTCCTAGATCATGACTGCTTAATAAGATTGTTTATAAACAAGAATAACCTACTCACCTATAAGGCATATGTTTCTCAAAACGTTTAAAGGAGAATTATGTTTAAAGGATTAAAACTATGAACTACGAAACCTTTTCTAAAATGAGAAACTTGAGCATTTGAAATTAGGCAAACTTGAACGTTTGGAAAATAAGGTTGTTACTTGATTTTACAAAGGAAAGCATTTTGGTTTACTTAACGATGTTAGTCACTCTATTTTTTATACTATGGGTATCGGGTGACCTTTGTAAAAGAAATGCATCTTTAAAAGTAATTTAACATACGTAGTACCTTAGGGTTAAAACCCGGACTTGGGCATAAAATGAAAGTACTTTGAGTTGTGTATAACTTTCCTATGCTTGTTGTCGTGAAGCTTGCCTATGCTTGTTGTCGTGAAGCTTGCCTATTCTTGTTGTCGTGAAGCTTGCCTATACTTGTTGTTCTGAAACTTGCCTATGCTTGTTGTGATAGCCTTTGTTGTATTTCTGTACCCCGCGTCTCTCGATGGAGGGCCGGTTGATTTGTTATAAACGATTCTACACCGAGTCCCACGAGATGGGCAGGGACACGTATTTCATTTTATTATACACCGAGTCCCACGAGATGGCGAGGACACGTATTCCATCCGATTATACACCGAGTCCCACGAGATGGCGTGGACACGTATTCCATCCGATTATACACCGAGTCCCACGAGATGGCGAGGACACGTATTTCATTTGATTCTACACCGAGTCCCACGAGATGGACAGGGACACGTATTTCATCTGGTTATCATACATGTCTCCTGCTTTATATAGACTAATATGATTTCATTTGATCTTTTCTGCTTTCACATACTTGGTACTGTTATCGACCTCCTTCGGGAGGCTGCGTTCACGCCGCAGTGGAAGTACATCGGTTGTGGATCCTCGCTCATAGGATCACGATTCGTGTCGGAAGCCCCATTTCTTGGAGGCTTATCTTTTGGTATGTTACCACAGTGCAGAGATTCTTATACATTGAGGGTATGGCGGGGCCATGTCCGTCATAGCCGTTGTAAAAATCTTAGAGTGCTGTAACTTTGTTGTGGCGTGGTTTGTAAAAGGATAAGCTGTTGGGTATTTATGTATATATGATGAAGGCAATCGTTTTGGTTGCTTTGCTTATTTATCTTGTCTCTTAATTCATGTTCATGTTTTTATTTCCGCTGATTTTCTCGATGTTGTATCACTAGGGTGCCGGGTAAGGCACGATCCACGGGCAGGTTGGTCGTGACAAAAGTGGTATCGTGAGCGCTTAGTCCTCGGAAAGTGTCTACAGATGTGTCTAGTAGAGTCTTGATTATCGGTGTGTTGTGCACCACATCTATAATCGTGAGGCTATAGGACATTTAAGATTGGTTTCCATTCTTCTCATTACGAGATCGTGCCCTGTAGTGTGTGATAAGTTGGACCCTCCGACGTATTCCTTTCCTTTACGATTATGCCTCGCGTAAGGCAGCCCAGATGGGCAAGCGATCGAAGGCATTAGTGAGATCTGAGAGGAGTACGAGCGCGAGCGTCGATCTGGAGACGATGCCGACGGCGAAGTTTCGCGACGCCGCAAAGACCAAAGAGTTTAGAGTCGCAGCGATGGCTGCGAGACTCTGATACACGAGCCTCCGGTCCCACACCGGAGCAGATGAGATGGGGTACAAGAGATGGCGATTCGGCGAGTCGTGGCCAGATATGAGGATAGGTGGACGCAGCATTCCGGCCCGTGAGCACCCGTAGTTCACCCCGAGCGAGCGGTTTGAGGCTACGGGACTTTCGAGTTGTAGCGCCGGTGTTCTATGGATCGAGCCGAGATGACCCTCGGGAGTTTATCCGAGCGACTACGGATCATGAGTGATCGAGTTTGAGGCGTAGTCGGTGGTATTGGGTTCGCATCACCGCGTGATACCGCGATTGACCGGTTTGATTCGTGGGAGTTGTCGGGAAGAGCATGCACTTCCGCCGTATGGGACGAGTTCTCAAGGCTTTTCTTGCACATTTCTTGCCCCCAAATGAGGAGGGCTCGGGCAGATTTTTGACGCTGAGGCGGGGCAGGCGCGACGGTTAGAGAGTACAATGTGGAGTTCAACTCATTAGCTCGGTATGTTCCCGTGTGGTAGCCGATATGGAGGGCCAGTACACCGCCACGCCACCGGCTGGATGATTACTTGGCGGAAGGATTGTACGGTGTAGCTCTTCACGGGCATGGACATTGCCCGCACGCAAGCTCATGCACCAGGATGCGAGGCACGGAGAGGTCGACGGAATGACCGAGATCGGCGAAGAGGGCGAGCAGCGAGGTCCTTTGGTAACTTTCGAGGTGGACGCCTCGGCAGATCTAGTTATGTACCTCCACGATGCAGTGGTCCCCGCGATCGTCGGGGCGTTCAGGTATTCGGAGCCGGTCGAGCTCCGGGCTTCGGTTCACAGATATACATGGGTTAGCGGCGGGTTCAGTTTTCCTCGGTGTGCGATGTGGCGCACGCCATCCCGGAATGTCGTCTTTTCTGGTGCTTGTTTTCTGCGGCGTCGAGGCCATATGACGAAATCGCCCTAGTAGGAAGGATGCAAACAGAATGACTCACCTACGGATCGATGGCGTGTTCATCGCGCCTACGACTATGCGCCTGCAGGCGTGCTTATGATTAGAGTGGAGCGGTAGCTTCAGGTATATCCTTAACCCTCTAGAGGCTTGTATGTTTTGATGTTATGTTAATGTGTTAAGTGTTATGTTCGGATAGCTTTGTGCTAAAATGTTATTTAGGAACCTGGTTGGTGAAAAAGGGTAAGCACAGGGTGAAAAATGATGAACCTTAGAATATTACAGTTGAGACCTTAGATGTAAGGCCGTCTTGAGTACAAGATTTTGCGAGTGATCCTTGTCAGAGTGCATTTTATGCCTAGAATGTATTGTGTGATAAGTCCCTGGGTTGGGTAAATGAAAGTGGTATCTTTCATGATGTGATTTAGCAAGATTGTTCCGCGTCGAGGAGCAAGAGTTGGCGCGACAGTGGGTCGGGTTGGGGCCATGTTGCGGGCCAACCCGCGGCCTGTTTCGAGGTGGGGTCAGCTCTGGGTAGTCCCGAAAGGTGGCAGGGTCACGAGGGTGCTAGGCCCAAGTTTAGATGACCATCGTATGAGTTCGTGGATACGTTCGACCAGAATCAGTTCGTGAAGGCCGAGAATGGCCTTAGAGGAAATCGAGGTTAGTAAGATGACCAAGTTTGGAGGTAGTGACTCCAAGGGTTGGGAACAGAAACGTTGACGGAAGTGTGGTACGTATACTAGAAGAGTTCAAGTGTTCGAGAAGAGTACGACGAGTAAGGGTAGAGGCGAGCATGTATTGCGAGCATAGATATGATCATTTCTTGTAAAGGGAGAAGGTGCGGAGGATGTATATTTTAGACCTCAGGGATCGCATGCAGTCCGGTACCATTTGTTGGGTCGCCGGAGTGACACTAGAACCTCGCGGCAAAGTGACAAGAGTTTGTGATGTTAGAGGTGTTTCCTCGTGGACTTGGATATAAGTATTTGCGTGCATGTGTTATTTTGTGGCCAGTTGTGGCGTTGGCAACTTGTTAGAAGAACTTTATCGTTATCCGTCTTGAGAAGGAACATTCGGGACGAATGTTTCTAAGGAGGGGAGAATGTTATACCCCGTATTTCCAGTATATGCGTGAGGCGTGCGATACAATTTGAGCCTTAAAGTAGGCATAGGTTCGAATTTGTGCACAAGTGCCGAAAAGAGTCGTTTTTCGACGAAACGTTTCCACAACTTTCGTAGGGAAAATTCCGGCTATGTCATTAATAATTTTTGCGGATTTTTCCGAGAGACGAAACATTTTGGACCAACGGGAGGGTGACATGTGTCACCCTCACATTGGACGTGAGAAGTGGACGGCCAAGGCATCAATGGCACGTTTTTTGTGTTGATTCTTGGTCAAGGGTTAGGTAGGATATTTTGGTGGTAGATGGTTAAGGTGAACTTGGCTTGATCTTGGCCTTACACTTGCCTAACACTTGGATGGATCTTGGCCATTGGTTGTCCATTCCTTGACCTATAAATACCCCTCTAAGTTGAAGAGTTATTTCATCCAAACTTGAGCAATCTATCTAAGTCTCAAAAATCCCTCCCTCTCCCTCAACCTTGTTCTCGTCCAAACACCACCCCTCTCCCCCCCTCTTGAAGGCCCTCGGCCGAACCCCCCCCCTGCCTTTGTGGTGCCCTAGCCGAGGGGTACCCCCCCTAGCCTAGTTGTTTTCGTATAATACCCATTTTTGTGGTATAGAAATACTCTCCTAGTATTGTTATAATGCCCAAATACTTTAGCCCATATACCTTGTAGTACTTTCCAAAGTACCCTTTTTATACAATAGCCCATAAAATACTATTATACTTCCCTCAGTCACAAAAACGAAACACTAAGGAAAAACCTTCATAGTCGGTTGAAGTGTTAAGTAGAAGTTGGTTAGAACTTCTAAGGGTTGGTTGGAGCGGGTTGGAGCGCACGGAGTAGGAGCTAAACCTTGCTCAGGATCGACATATAAACTCGGATAATTTTGGGCTTATCGAGGTAAACATTCTTGACCTTCTGTTGTAATTGGAAATTACATGTTGTAGGAGTATATAGTTGAGTATACTATATATAGAACTGAACATAGTTGTGCGGCAATGTCTTTTGACTTAAGCCTGAATAATACTTACGGCAATGTCTTGCGACTTAAGCCTGAATTTTAAGAAGTGAACTGAACTGTAATTACATAGGACTGTATTCTGATGAGGCTTGTGTAGTATTCTTGTGAGTAGAATTATGCAGCGTCGGTTAGGCGTGCAAACCCCGGTTGGCTTGGTAGCGGCCTCGATTGAGGAGGAGATTCTGTTGTTGCGGGAGAGTCTGCGAATTTTACGTAAGATATTCTACATTGAGATCTAAGATGTTAATCGGCGCCTTGTGGCCTCTATAGGTTGAAATACTACGTGTGGCGTGGTCTACTTGGCTTAAGGTGTAGCCGAGCGGTTTGAGGTACTTGAGCGCTTTGCTATTAGTCGGTGTCGTCGCGAGGTATGTGAACCTCTTCCTATCTGTTCTAGCATGATATGTGTATAACTATATAGTACGGTAGACGCATACGTGTTTAATATAGTTGATTGGTTTGAAACCCAAAGTGTTATAACGGCTTTATGGGAAGTTGGTTATAACGACTTTATGTAGGTAAGAAAATGCTTTGTGGTTTCAAAGTAAATCGATTTGACTTATAACGGATTTGATGTGTAGTAATAAAGAACTTGAAGTGTTTCAAAAAGACCTTTTTGAAAGAAGAGTAATACTTGGCTTTGAAAACATAAGAGTTATACTAGCTTTATGGGAAGTTAGGTACAACGTCTTAAGAGAGATAAAGAGAATGGTTTACCGATTTTTAGAAGATAAGAGACTTGACTTAAATGTATGAATTTTGGGTGAAACCTCATTCGTGAGTAATGAGTACTTGGTTTTTAAAAGGAATAATGTTTCTTGATTTGAAATCAGAATAAGTATCGACAAACCACTGCAACATTAATAAAGGGAAATGTAAAGACTAATGAAGTATTATTAAAACCAGTAGAAACCTCCATCTGCATAGAAGCTAAGATGAGACAAAATGATATTACATTTCCTAGATCATGACTGCTTAATAAGATTGTTTATAAACAAGAATAACCTACTCACCTATAAGGCATATGTTTCTCAAAACGTTTAAAGGAGAATTATGTTTAAAGGATTAAAACTATGAACTACGAAACCTTTTCTAAAATGAGAAACTTGAGCATTAGAAATTAGGCAAAGTTGAACGTTTGGAAAATAAGGTTGTTACTTGATTTTACAAAGGAAAGCATTTTGGTTTACTTAACGATGTTAGTCACTCTATTTTTTATACTACGGGTATCGGGTGACCTTTGTAAAAGAAATGGATATTTAAAAGTAATTTAACATACGTAGTACCTTAGGGTTAAAACCCGGACTTGGGCATAAAATGAAAGTACTTTGAGTTGTGTATAACTTTCCTATGCTTGTTGTCGTGAAGCTTGCCTATGCTTGTTGTCGTGAAGCTTGCCTATGCTTGTTGTCGTGAAGCTTGCCTATACTTGTTGTTGTGAAACTTGCCTATGCTTGTTGTGATAGCCTTTGTTGTATTTCTGTACCCCGCGTCTCTCGATGGAGGGCCGGTTGATTTGTTATGAACGATTCTACACCGAGTCCCACGAGATGGGCAGGGACACGTATTTCATTTTATTATACACCGAGTCCCACGAGATGGGCAGGGACACGTATTCCATCTGATTATACACCGAGTCCCACGAGATGGGCAGGGACACGTATTCCATCTGATTATACACCGAGTCCCACGAGATGGGCAGGGACACGTATTTCATCTGATTCTACACCGAGTCCCACGAGATGGGCAGGGACACGTATTTCATCTGGTTATCATACATGTCTCCTGCTTTATATAGACTATTATGATTTCATTTACAGTCTTTTATAGTTTCACATACTTGGTACCTGTTGTACTGACCTCCTTCGGGGGGCTGCGTTCATGCCGCAGGTGGAAGTACATCGGTTGTGGATCCTTGCTCATAGGATCACGATTCGTGTCGGGAAGCCCCATTTCTTGGAGGCTTATCTTTTGGTATGTTACCACAGTGCAGATTCTTATACATTCGTGGTATGGCGGGGCCTGTCCGTCATAGCTGTTGTAAAAATCTTAGAGTGCATGCTTGTTGTGGCGGGGTTTGTAAAAGGATAACTGTTCGGGTATTTATGAATATATGATGAAGACAACTGCTTTGGTTGCTTTGTTTATTTATCTTGTCTCTTAATTCATGTTCATGTTTTTATTTCCGCTGATTTTCTCGATGTTGTATCACTAGGGTGCCGGTAAGGCACGATCCACGGGCCGGGTTCGGTCGTGACAAGTACTGAGCCTCAGGTCCACACCTGGAAGCAGGAGTCAAGTACAAAGAGATGGCGATTCTTCGCGGGATCGTGGCGCATACGAGGATAGGCTGGATGCAGCAGTTCCAGTTCCAGTAGTACCCATGGTTCACCCGAGATCGGATAGTTTGAGGCTACGGGACTTTCTGAGTTGTAGCCCGCCAGAGTTCTACGGGTCGAGGCCTGAGGATGATCCGCAGGAGTTCATCCGACAGTTACAGCGGATCATGAGAGTGATCAAGGCTTCGGAGACCGAGTTGGTGGTCTTAGGTTCGCATCGGCTGCGTGATACTGCAGTCGACTGGTTTGATTCGTGGGAGCTGTCCCGGGGAGAGTATGCACTTCCGGCCGTATGGGATGAGTTCTCAGGGGCATTTCTTGCACATTTCTTGCCTCCACGGATGAGAAGGGCTCGGGCCGACAGATTTTGACGTTGAGGCAGACCGGGCGTACGGTTCGGGAGTACAACGTGGAGTTTGACTCATTAGCTCGGTACGTCCCAGCATTAGTAGCCGACACGGAGGACAGAGTGCACCGCTACGTCACCGGGCTCGATGACTACTTGGTAGAGGCTTGTTCGGGTGTAGCTTTTCAGCCGGGCATGGACATTGCCCGCATGCAGGCTTATGAAGTTGGATGTGAGGAGCGGAGGGGTCGACGGAATGGCGAGATCGGCAAAGAGGGCGGGATGCAGGTCCTTTGGTAACTTTACGTAACACCCCGAACCCGGCGTTCATCGTGCCTTACCGGGCACCCTAGTGATACAACATCGAGAAAACGGCGGAAAAATAAAACACGAGTCATGAAACGAGAGATATAATAAATAAACAGCCAACCAAAACGATTGCCTTCGGTATATACATAAAAACCCAAACGATTATCCTCAACCCCGCCACAACAATTACTCTGCACTTAAGATTTACAACAACTATGACGGGACAGGCCGCCATACCCCGAATGTACAAGAACCTACAACTCAGGAAACATACCAAAGATAAGCCTCCGAAGGAGCTTTCAACACGCTGAAATGAGATCCTAGGAGGCGGGGATCCACGACCGATGTACCTCTACTGCGGCATGACGCAGCCCCGAAGGAGGTCGATCTAACAGTACAAGTATGTGAAGCGTCAACATCGTAAATGAAATCATAATAGCTTAAAAAGCGAGAGACATGTATGATAACCAAAATACTGACGCAACATAAAGCGATCAGTCGTGGACTCACGCCCTCAAAGTCACCACTCAAATATAACTATGGGTCTCACGCCCACAACATCCATCATGTTCGCATCATGGACGCATGCCCCCGGAATACTGCATCGGTGTAGACATGTCCATGATGCAACAATAATAACAAGGCGCGTGGCCGTACCGGAATCTGCATCGGTGTAGACATGTCCGCGCATCGGTGTAGACATGCCCATGTAACCTCAATAACAATATACTGGGTGGTCAAACTGCAGCATGGCCACATGCCCCAGGAATACTGCATCGGTGTAGACACGTCGATGTTGCAGTAATAACCATATATCGGGTAATCAACCCGCCGCGTGGCGCGTGCCGAATCTGCATCGGTGTAGACATGTCCATGTGACATCAACAACAAGACAGTAATCAAAATGGAAACATACCCGTGGAATTCTCCTTCACTGCCAGCACGTCCAAGTAAGTTCTCAACAAGTCAACCGGCCCTCTATCGAGAGACACGGTAACACAGAAATACCACACTTGCACAACAAAGGCTATCATCACAAGCATAGGCAAGTTTCACAACAACAAGCATAGGCAAGTTTCACAACAACAAGCATAGGCAAGTTTCACAACAACAAGCATAGGCAAGTTTCACAACAACTCAAAGTACTTTCATTTTATGCCAAAGTCCGGGTTTTTAACCCCAAAGTACTACATACGTTAAGTTCTTTTAAAAGAGATCCATTACTTTTATAAAAGTCACCCGATACCCGTAGCCTTAGAATGACCAACCCACATTCCTTTCCAAAATCAAGTAACAACATTCTTTTCCTAAGTTCCAGTTTGCCTAGTTTCAATTACTCAAGCTTCTCATTTTCAAATGGTTTCATAGTTCATAAACTTAATCACTTGATTTCTTTTTAGAACAATTGAGTAATATATGTCTCACGTGAGAGTAGGTTATTCTTGTTTACAACATTCTTATTACGGCAGCCATGATCTAGAAAATGTAATATCATTTTGTCTCATCTTAGTTTCTATGCAGATGGAGGTTTCTTGGTTTTTAATACGATACATCATTATTCAATACATTTTCCTTTATTAACGCCGCGTTGGTCCGTCGATACACATTCGATTTCAAATCAGTAAAACATTATCCCTTTAAATAAAACCAAGTACTCATTACTCACGAATGAGGTTTCACACAAACATTCACTTTAAAACAAATAAGTTAAGTCTCTTATCTTATAAGATCAAGTCTCTTAACTTCTAACATCAGTAAACCATTCTTAAGCCGTTATACCTAACTTCCCATAAAGCTAGTATAACTCTTAAGTTTTCAGAACACAATACTACACCGCTCAAAACGATTCATAAATCTTTTGAAATACTTCAAGTTTTATTATAACGCCTGAAGCGATTATAAATCAAATCGATTATCTTTTAAAAACCACAACCCATTTTCTTACCTACATAAAGTTGTTATAACCAACTTCCCATAAAGCGTTATAACACTTTATGTTTTACAACAATCAAATATAATTAACACGTATGCGTCTACCGCACTACATAGTTCACACATATCATGCTAGAAGAGATAGGAAGAGGTTCACATACCTCGCGACGGTTGTCGACTAATAGCAAAACGCCCAAGTACCTCAACCCGTCGGCTACTCCTTAGTCCGTAAGATTACGTCACACGTAGCACTTCAACCTATAAGGCCACAAGGCGCTTATTAACATTTAGATCTCATCGTAGAACATTCTACGAAAATTCGCAAAGACCTCCCCGCAACGGCGTAAATCTCCTCCTCTATCGAGGCCGCCACCAAGCCAACCAGGGGTTATACATCTAACCCTAACGGGTACAATTCTACTCCACGGTACTACTACACAAGTCTCTGTAATACAACCCTATGTAATTACTGATTCGATTGATTCTTGGGCTTAAGTCAAGACATTGCGTAAGTATTATTCAGCTTAAGTCGCAAGACATTGCCGATAACTACGTTCGACTATATATAGTATACAACAACTATATATTCAACACTTATGTAATTTCTAATTACAATAGAGGACAAGATAATTACCTCGATAAGCCCAAAATTATCCTAGTTTAAAGTCGCTCCGAGCAAGGTTTAGCTCCACTCCGTGCGCTCCAACCCGCTCCAAACTACCCTTAGAAGTTCTAACCAACTTCTACTTACAACTTCAACAACGGGTGAAGATTTCCTTAGGGTTTCGTTTTAGTAGTGAGGAAAGTATAACGGTATTTTGGCTTGTATAAGTGTAACCTTGGGAATACTACAAGGTATTTGGGCCAAGGTATTTGGACATTATAACAATACTAGGGAGTATTTCTATACCACAACAAGGGGTATTTATACGAGACAACTAGGCTAGGGGGTACCCGCCAAAGCTTCACAAAGGGGGTGTGCTCTCGGCAGGGCCTTTCTCAAGGGGAGGGCTTTGGGACGAAAGCAAGACAAGAGGGAGGGAGTAGTTTGAGACTTAGATAGATTGCTCAAGTTTAGGATGAAGAATGTCTTCAACTAGAGGGGTATTTATAGGTCAAGTGAAGGCCAACCAATGGCCAAGATGAAGACAAGTGCATAGCAAGTGTAAGGCCAAGATTTAGCCATGTGCTACCTTATCCATCTACCACACAACTTGCACAAAATATCCTACCAACTAAAGTAGCCCCAACTCGTCCCAATTGCCGTCGAGCCTTCGATGTGAGGGTGACACATGTCACCCTCCGTTGGTCCAAAATGTTCGTCTCTCGGAAAAATCCAAAAATTATAAATGACATAGCGGAATTTTCCTACGAAAGTCGTGGAAACGTTTAAATCGGCGACTCTTTTCGGCACTTGTGTACAAATTCGAACCTTGTCTAGTCTTTAAGGCTAAAATTTTATACGTACGCCCTCACGTACATACTCTGGAAATACGGGGTATAACAATCTCCCTCCTAGAAACATTCGTCCGAATGTTCCTTCTCAACAGAATAACGAAGAAGTTCCTTCTAACAAGTTGTCAAAGCCACACTGCCACAAACATAACACGTTCTCTTCCTCCTTACTCGTAGTGCCTCGCCGAACACTTGAACTCTTCTAGTATCGTACCATACTTGATCATCATTTCGGTTCCCAAAACTTTGGAGTCACTACCTCAAACTTGGTCATCTTACTCGCCTCGATCTTCCTTAAGGCCATTCCGGCCTTCACGATCTACGGTCGAACGTATCCACGAACTCATCGCTGGTCATTTAAACTTGGGCCTAGCACCTCGTGACCACGCCACTGGCGGGACCACCCAGCTGACCGCCGCCGAAGCGGGGCGGGTTGGCCCGCAACATGGCCCCAACCCGACCACTATCGCGCCAACTCTTGCTCGCCGACACGGAACAATCTTGCTAAATCACATCATGAAAGCTACCACTTTCATTTACTCAACCAGGACTTATCACACAATACATTCTAGGCATAAAATGCACTCCGACAAGGATCACTTGCAAAAACTTGTACTCAAAACGGCCTTACATCTAAGGTCTCCTACGTAATATTCTAAGGTTCATCATTTTCTCACCCAGCTTACAATTTCACTAAGAATGCTTCAAATTCACATTTTAGCACAAAGATATCCGAAAATAACACTTAAAAAATTATCATAACATACAAAACTCAAGATGGTAAAGTATATAAATGAAAGTAGGCGGTTCAAAGGACCGCTAGGCGGGAACTCACCGCGACCTCTACCGGGGCTGTAGGTGTCTAACATTCTGCTGGCTATGGAAGGTGAAGAACCCGCAATCGCTCAAAGAGTCTGTGCTATCCTACCAGCGCTACCCACAGTCGGACGATCTCTCGTCATATGGCCTCGTTGGCGCAAGAATAACAAGCTCCTTGGTACTACGACACTCCCGAAATGCGGTCTACCATCGACCACACCGAGGTAGGGGTGATGCATCCGCCAACACCTACTCCCGAACATCCGAGCACAGGAGCCCGACACGCTCTCGAATATCCCGAGGTCCCGGCTGCGGGGACCACTCTGCAATGGCGGAGTACATAACTAGTCTGCTGAGGCGGTCCGCCTCGAAAGTCGCCAAAATATCCGACCATCTTGGCCTTCTGCTGGCGGTCCTGCGTCGATCTGCGCTCGCCGCACCCAGTGCATGAGCACGAATGCGGGCAATGTCCATGCGGTGAGAGAAATACGAACAACTCTCGCTAGGTAATCATCGAGCCTGTAACATATCGGTGCACTCGATCCTCCATACTAGCTACTAATGCGGGAACATACCGCCGATGAGTCGAACTCCACATTGTACTCCCGGCTATGCGCGGTTACGCCTCAACATCAAAAATCTGCCGGCGAGCCCTCCTCATTTGTGGAGGCAAGAAATGTGCGGAAGGCCCCAAAACTTCGTCCCAAACGGCGGTGAAGTGAATGCTCCCGGAAAGCTCCCGAGTCAAACCAATCGGCTGCGGTATCACGCGCGGCCGATGCGAACAAATGTCACTGACTCGATCTCGAAGCCTTGATCACCGCGTGATCTCTGCAGAATCGCGGATGAACTCCTGCGGATCATCCTCGGCCTCGACAGTAAAACTCAAAGGGCTACAACTAAGAAAATCCGTAGCCTCAAATGCGCCTCGGGTGCACTACAGTCTTCTTTGGAGCGAGGCTGCTGCGTCGGCCTATCCTCATATCGGCCACACCTCGGCGATAATCGGGCCATCTCTTGTGACCCATCTCCCGCTCGGTGTGGGGTGGAGGCTCAGTCTTGTAGTCTCAGCGGCCAACGCTGCGGCTCTAAACTCACTGGTCTTTGGCGGCGCGCAAAACTCGCCGTCTGAAGCACTACCTCAGTCTTGGCCGGGCTGCGCCTCGTACTCCTCGAATCACTAGCAGCTCCTCGGCTGCCTTGCCTTCGGGCCTGTTGCCTTTCGCGAGGCATAAGCGGTAAAACGAAACACGTCAGAGGGGTCCAACTTACAACACAGCTCTAAGGCACGATCTCAGAATGAGAAGAATGGAAACCAATCCTAAATGTCCTATAGCCTCCTGATTATAGATGTGGTGCACAACACACCGATAATCAAGACTCTACTAGACACGGTGCATGCGTAGACACTTTCAGAGGACTAATCGCTCGATACCACTTTGTAACACCGAACGGGCCGTTACTGGTGCCTTACCCCGGGCACCCTAGTGATACAACATCAGAGAAAACCAGCGGAAAAATAAAACACGAGTCATGAAACGAGAGATATAATAAATAAACAGGCCAACCAAAACAGTTGCCTTCAGTATATACATAAAAACCCAAACAGTTATCCTCAACCCTGCCCACAACAGTGCTACAGACCTCTAAGATTTACAACAACTATGACGGGACAGGGCCCCGCCATACCCCTGAATGTACAAGAACCTACAACTCAGGGAAACATACCAAAGATAAGCCTCCGAAGGAACGGAGCTTTCCAACACGCTGAAATGAGATCCTAGGAGCGGGGATCCACGACCGATGTACCTCTACCTGCGGCATGAACGCAGCCCCCCGAAGGAGGTCAGTACAACAGGTACCAAGTATGTGAAACTGTCAAATACTGTAAATGAAATCATAATAGCTTAAAAAGCAGGAGACATGTATGATAACCAAAATACAGTACGCAACATAAAAGCAGTCAAGTCAGGGACTCACGCCCTCAAAGTCACCACTCAAATATAACTATGTGTCTCACGCCCACAACATCCATCATGTTCGCATCATGGCGCGTGCCGGAATCTTTGCGCCGGTGTAGACATGTCCATGATGCAACAATAATAACAAGGCGTGGCCCGTACCGAATCTGCGCCGGTGTAGACATGTCCATGATGCAACAATAATAAGGCGCGTGGCCACGCGTACCGGAATCTGCGCCGGTGTAGACATGCCCATGTAACCTCAATAACAATATCTTTGGGTGGTCAACCACGCGCGTGGCCACATGCCCGAATCTGCATCGGTGTGAACCGTCCATGTTGCGGTAATAACCATATATCGGGTAATCAACCCGCGTGGCCGCGTGCCGGAATCTGCGTCGGTGTAGACATGTCCATGTGACATCAACAACAAGACAAGAATCAAAATGGAAATATACCGTGGAATTCTCCTTCACCGCCAAAGACGTCCAAGTAAGTTCTCAACAAGTCAACCGCCTCTATCGAGAGACACGGTAATACGTAAATACCACACTTGCACAACAAAGGCTATCATCACAAGCATAGGCAAGTTTCACAACAACAAGCATAGGCAAGTTTCACAACAACAAGCATAGGCAAGTTTCACAACAACTCAAAGTACTTTCATTTTATGCCAAAGTCGGGTTTTAACCCCAAAGTACTACATACGTTAAGTTCTTTTAAAGAGATCCATTACTTTTATAAAAGTCACCCGATACGTAGCCTTAGAATGACCAACCCACATTCCTTTCCAAAATCAAGTAACAACATTCTTTTCCTAAGTTCGGTTTGCCTAGTTTCATTACTCAAGCTTCTCATTTTCAAATGGTTTCATAGTTCATAAACTTAATCACTTGATTTCTTTTTAGAACAATTGAGTAATATATGTCTCACGTGAGTAGGTTATTCTTGTTTACAACATTCTTATTACTGACCATGATCTAGAAAATGTAATATCATTTTGTCTCATCTTAGTTTCTATGCGGATGGAGGTTTCTCTGGTTTTAATACGATACATCATTATTCAATACATTTTCCTTTATTAACGCCGCGGTGGTGCTGTCGATACACATTCGATTTCGAAATCGGTAAAACATTATCCCTTTAAATAAAACCAAGTACTCATTACTCACGAATGAGGTTTCACACAAACATTCACTTTAAAACAAATAAGTTAAGTCTCTTATCTTATAAGATCAAGTCTCTTAACTTCTAACATCATAAACCATTCTTAAGCCGTTATACCTAACTTCCCATAAAGCTAGTATAACTCTTAAGTTTCAAAACACAATACTACACCGCTCAAAACGATTCATAAATCTTTTGAAATACTTCAAGTTTTATTATAACGCCTGAAGCCGCTTATAAATCAAATCGATTATCTTTTAAAAACCACAACCCATTTCTTACCTACATAAAGTCGTTATAACCAACTTCCCATAAAGCCGTTATAACACTTTATGTTTTACAACAATCAAATATAATTAACACGTATGCGTCTACATAGTTCACACATATCATGCTAGAAGAGATAGGAAGAGGTTCACATACCTCGCGACGGTTGTCGACTAATAGCAAAACGCTCAGTACCTCAACCGTCGGCTACTCCTTAGTCCGTAAGATTACGTCACACGTAGCACTTCAACCTATAAGGCCACAGGCGCTTATTAACATTTAGATCTCATCGTAGAACATTCTACCGAAAATTCGTAAGACCTCCCCGCATGGCGTAAATCTCTCCTCTATCGAGGCCGGCTACCAAGCCAACCGGGGGTTATACATCTAACCTAACGGTACAATTCTACTCCACGGTACTACTACACAAGTCTCATGTCTACAACACTATGTAATTACAGTTCAGTTCAGTTCTTCAGGCTTAAGTCACAAGACATTGCCGTAAGTATTATTCAGGCTTAAGTCGCAAGACATTGCCGATAACTACGTTCAGTACTATATATAGTATACAACAACTATATATTCAACACTTATGTAATTTCTAATTACAATAGAGGACAAGATAATTACCTCGATAAGCCCAAAATTATCCTAGTTTAAAGTCGCTCCGAGCAAGGTTTAGCTCCACTCAGTGCGCTCAACCCGCTCCAAACTACCCTTAGAAGTTCTAACCAACTTCTACTTACAACTTCAACAACGGGTGAAGATTTCCTTAGGGTTTCGTTTTAGTAGTGAGGAAAGTATAACGGTATTTTACGGGCTTGTATAAGTGTAACCTTGGGAATACTACAAGGTATTTGGGCCAAGGTATTTGGACATTATAACAATACTAGGGAGTATTTCTATACCACAACAAGGGGTATTTATACGAGACAACTAGGCTAGGGGTACCCTCGCCAAAGCTTCACAAAGGGGGTGTGCTCTCGGCAGGGCCTTTCTCAGGGGAGGGCTTTGGGACGAAAGCAAGACAAGAGGAGGAGTAGTTTGAGACTTAGATAGATTGCTCAAGTTTAGGATGAAGAATGTCTTCAACTAGAGGGTATTTATAGGTCAAGTGAAGGCCAACCAATGGCCAAGATGAAGACAAGTGCATAGCAGTGTAAGGCCAAGATTTAGCCATGTGCTACCTTATCCATCTACCACACAACTTGCACAAAATATCCTACCAACTAAAGTAGCCCCAAATCGTCCCAATTGCCGTCCAAGCCTTCAATGTGAGGGTGACACATGTCACCTCCGTTGGTCCAAAATGTTTCGTCTCTGGAAAAATCCGCAAAAATTATAAATGACATAGCCGAATTTTCCCTACGAAAGACGTGGAAACGTTCGTCGAAAACGACTCTTTTGGCACTTGTGTACAAATTCGAACCTTGTCTAGTCTTTAAGGCTAAAATTTTATACGTGCGCCTCACGTACATACTGGAAATACGGTATAACACTTTCGGCGGACGCCTCAGTGTGAGCTAGTTATGTACCTCGCCAAGATGCAGTGGTCCTCGCGCCTTGGGGCGTTCGGTATTCGGGGCTGGTGAGCTCGGTGGCTTAGTTTCTGAGATATACATGGGTTCTAGCCAGGATTCATGTCCCCTCGGTGTGCACGATGTGGCGGCGTCGTCGGGAATGTCATCTTTTTGCGGTGCTTGTTTCACTGCGGCGTCGAGGGCCATGTGACGGCGTGCTTATAGGAAGGATGCTGGCAGAATGACTCAGCCTACCGGGTTAGTGGCAGGTTCATCGCCTTCTACAGCTATGCGCCCGACAGGGCAGGCCTATGATTAGAGGGAAGCGGTAGATACAGGTATATCCTTAACCCCCTAGAGATTTGTATGCTTGTTATGATGATCTTATTAGTGTGTGCTATGTACGGATAGCGTTGCGTTATTTGTGAGTTAGAAAACATGGTTAGTTGAAAGGATAAGTATGGGGGCATGGAAAGTGTGAACCTTAGAATATTTCACGATGGAGACCTTAGAGGTAAGGCCGTCTTGAGTAAAGGATTTTGCAAATGATCCTTGTCGGAGTGAATTATATGCCTAGGGTGTATTAGTGTGATAAGTCCATGGGTAGTGTGAGATGGAAGTGGTAGCTTTCATGACGTGAATTAGTAAGATTATTCCGTATCGGGGAACAAGAGTTTGGCGCGATTATGGGTCGGGTTGAGGACCATTCGCGGGTCAACCCGCAGCCCGGAATGAGGTGGGGTCAGTTCGAGGTGGTCCCGCCAGGTGGTAGGATCACGAGGGTGCAAGGCCCAGGTTTAGGTAGCCATCGTACGAGTTCACGGATGTGTTCGACTAGAATCAGAACGTGAAAGCCGGGAATGGCCTTGAAGGAGTTGGAGGATAGGTTACGGGCCGGTGTTTTGATTTCAGGGGAAACTTAGCCCGAGGTACTTTGGTCATTTTCAGATCGTTTGTAGAATAGGCCAGGTCGCCTATAAGTTAGCACTGCCGTCCGACTTAGGAGACAGTACGTCCGGTCTCCCAGGTTACTATGTTTCGAAAGAGTATCGGAGATCCATCCAGAGTGTTCCCAGTTAATGACGACCAAGTTGGAAATAGTAACCCTGAGATTTTGGAAACTGAAGCAATAACAGAAATGTGGTAAGTTTATTAGGAAGAGTTCGAGTACGAGGAGGGTACGGCGAGTAAGGAAAGAAGTGAACATGTGTTAAGAGAATAGAAGTGATCATTTCTTTTGTGAAGAAAAAGGTACGAAGGGAATGTCTTTTAGACCTTGGGTGGGAGCTTTTGTAATACTAGAGGTGAATTCTCGTGGACTTGGATTAAGTATTTGCGCGTGTGTTATTTTATGGCCAGGTGTGGCATTGGCAACTTGTTTAAGTTAAAAGGAACTTTATCGTTATCCGTCTTGAGAAGGAACATTCGGGACGAATGTGTCTAAGAGGAGAATGTTATACCGTATTTCCGCAGTATATGCGTGAGGACGACGTCTAAAATTTTAAGCCTTAAGTAGGCATTAGGGCGAAATTGTGCACAA
The DNA here is from genome assembly GCA_029844215.1 of Przewalskia tangutica. Taxonomy (NCBI): domain Eukaryota; kingdom Viridiplantae; phylum Streptophyta; class Magnoliopsida; order Solanales; family Solanaceae; genus Przewalskia; species Przewalskia tangutica. The sequence continues at coordinate 38,255,325 of CM056725.1, read as the reverse complement.
CTAGCGAAGAAGATTGTTTTTCCGGCGAAAAATTTTACGAACCTTGTAAGGGAATTTTGCGTGTTCAATAATTTATTTTTGCGGATTTTTAGAGATGAAATATTTTGGACAACGAGAGGCGACAAGTGTCACCTCAGTAAGTGATAAAGTGGACGATTTGGATGGCACGTTTTTTGCCTTTTAAAGGCCTTAAACATTTGGTCAAGGTTAGGTAGGATATTTTTGTGATATTTGTGTAGTAGATGGTTGAGGTGGGACCCACACAACACTTGTCCAAATCTCATCCATCCATTTGCTTTGATCTTGACCATTGGTTTCCCTATAAATACCCTCAGTGCAAGACTTATTCTTCATCCTCACTTGATAAATTCCAAGGCAAAATCCCGATCCCCCTTAGTGTAGCTCGGGTCCAACACCATCTCCCCCCCCTTCCAAGTTGTTCTAGCCGAAAAACCCCCCCCCCCCCATTGGTTGAAAAATATTCTCCAAGTATTGTTGTTATTCCAAAATACCTTGGCCCAAATCCCTTGTAGTATTCCAAAGTTACCTCTATACTAAAAGCCCGGAAAATACTACTATACTTCCTTTAGTCACTAAACGAAACCCTAAGGAAAATCTTCATAGTTGGATAAAGTAATTAGTAGAAGTTGTGTAGAACTTCTAAGGGTTTCTTGGAGCGAATTGGAGCGTTCAGAATAGGAGCTAAACGTTGTTCAGGATCGACATTTTAACTTGGATAATTTTGGGCTTATCGAGGTAAATAATCTTGCCCTTCTATTGTAATTGGAAATTACATATAATAGTAGTTTAGATTTGAGTAGAAGATACTAGAAGGATATTAAAAAAGAGAATTGAACTGTAATTACATAGGATTTGTATTCTGATGAGACTTGTAACATTGTGAGACAACTTGTACGCGTCAGGTTAGGCGTGTAATCCCCAGGAGTTGTTGGCACGATAGCGAACTGAGTAGAGGAGGAGATTTATATGGTTACGGGGGAGGAGGTGCTTCCGAATTTTCTGTAGAATATTCTACGAAGAGATCTATGAGTTGATAGACGTTTTGTGGCCATTATAGGTTGAAGTACTACGAGTAGCGTATTCTACTTGAAGGATGGAAAAGGCTAGCAAGGTTATAATACTTGGAGCGTTTTGCTAATTGTCGATAACCGTCGCGAGGTATGTGAACCTCTTCCTATCCTTTCTAGCATGATGTTTTGTAAACTATGTAGTACGGTAGACGTACATGTGCTAAATGAGTTTCGGTTGGTTTAAAACCTAAAGTGTTATAATAGCTTTATGGGAAGTTAGTTATAACGACTTTATGTAGGTAAAAGAATGGTTTATTGATTTTAGAAGTTAAGAGACTTGATATTAAAAGATAAGAGACTTGACTTAATTGACTTGATATGAATTTTGTTAAAAAGTGTGAAACCTCATTCGTGAGTAATGAGTACTTGGTTTCTAAAGAATAATGTTTTACTGATTTCGGAAATGAGAATAAGTATCGAACGAACCACTGCAGCGTTAATAAAGGAAAATGTATTAACAAGTAATTAATTATATTAAAACCAGTAGAAACCTCCATCTGCATAGAAGCTAAGATAAGACAAAATTGTATTACCTTTTCTAGATCATGGATGCTTTAATAAGATCATTATAAACAAGAATAAACTGCTCACATAAGACATATGTTACTAAATTGGTTTAGAAAGAGATTACGTTATTTGATTAAGACTATGAACTATGAAATCTTTCGAAAATAAGAGACTTGAATATTTGAAGTTATGCAACTTGAACGTTTGGAAAAGAATGTTGTTACTTGACTTTAAAAAGGGAAAGTGTTTTGGTTTAAAAAGGAAGGCATAATATTTCCTTAGTTGATTTAAAAGGAAAGCAGGGTATCATCTTAATCTGTCTTAAAAGAGCGTTTAAATGTTATGGTCGAGAATGTATTCCACACGACACCGTGTCCATGGGATGGACCGGGAATGTATTTCACATGACACCGTGTCCATGGGATAGACCGGGAATGTATTTCACACGACACCGTGTCCATGGAATGGACCGGGAATGTATTTCACACGACACCATGTCCATGGGATGGACCGGGAATGTATTTCACACGACACCGTGTCCATGGGATGGACCGGGAATGTATTTCACACGACACCGCGTCCATGGGATGGACCGGGAATGTATTTCACACGACACCGCGTCCATGGGATGAAACGGGAATGTATTTCACACGATTCTATACCGAGTCCATGAGATGGACCGGGAATGTATTCCATACGATCCGACACCGAGTCCATGAGATGGGCCGAGACATGTTATACGTATCACACGATTTATACCTAGACTGCCGGCAGTGAGGAAGGAGTTCCACGGGCATGAGGGATGACTTTGAGGGCGTGAGTCCCTGACTTGACATGACTGCTTTTATGTTGTGAACTGTAGTTTTGCTATCATGCATGTCTCCTGTTTTATTTTAGACTGTTATGATTTCGTTCTGATATTTCGATTTCACATACTTGGTACTGTTATCGACCTCCTTGGGGTTGCGTTCATGCCGCAGTAGAGGTACATCGGTTGTTGATCCTCGCCATAGGATCACGATTCAGCGTATTGGAAGCTCCGTTTCTCGGAGGCTTATCTTTTGGTATGTTTCCACGAGTTGTAGGTTCTTGTACATTCGTGGTGCAGCGGGCCCTGTCCGTCATAGTTGTTATTACATTCTTAGAAGTGCAGAAATGCTTGTTGTGGGCAGGGTTGTAAAGGATGTAACTGTTCAAGTTTATTCATATATATATATATGCCGAAAGGTAACTTTTCTCAGATAAACTGTTTCTCACTTCATATTATTTCATGTCTTGTTTTATATTCCACTGGTTACTCTGATGTTGTATCACTAGGGTGCCCGGGGTAAGGCACCAGTCACGGGCCTGGGATCGGGTCGTGACAAGAGTGGTATCAGAGCAGTCAGTCCTCGGAATGTCTACAGACCGTGTCTAGTAGAGTCTTGATTATCGGTGTGTTGCGCGCCACACCCAAAAACAGGAGGCTACAGGACATTTAGGAGTTGGTTTTTATTCTTCTCACTCTAAGATTGTGCCATAGAGCTGTGTTAGTAAGATAATTCCTCTCTGATGTGATTTTGTGTTACAGTTATGCCTCCAAGGAGGGCCACAGCCGCCAGAAGGGCAAAGGAGTAGCAGGAGCTACTAGTCAGACTCAGAGAGTTGATAGGGCTTATGCCTGGGTATACGGATGTTTTTCCGCGATCGGCGAGTTAACCTGCGCGAGTTTTGAGGCACCAGCACCAGAGCCTCCAGTTTCTCAGTTAGGAGAAGACTATAGGGTCATAAGGGAAGCAATTATGTTATTGACCAAGATAGCGGTGCTACAGTTTCATCAGCAAGAGGTTATTCGGCCAGTACAAACAGGTGTACAGAGGGTAGAGGGCCAACGCGGAGATCAGCGTAAGAGGGCTAGACCGGTTGGTTATCCCGGTGAGTTTTTTGGACGAGCTGCCTCGAATGAAGTGAGATATCGTCGACCTACCCGGTACATACCCGCGCCCACATGTGGGAGATTTGATCCCACAAGGTATTTAGGAGCCGGTCCGAGCTCCAGGGGTCGAGGTTCTCAGAGGAGCAGAGGACTTTCTCGGTCGAGGCCACCTATTCCTCAGTATATCAGATGTGGTAAGCGTCATTCGGGGAAATGTCGTTATGGCACAGGTGTTTGTTTTTGTTGTGGCCGTCTGGGCCATATTCGGAGGGTATGTCCTTTTAGAAAGAGCACCGGTGAGGTGGCTCAGCCTATGAGGCCGATGGTTGGTTACCTTCCCTCGCGGTATGCGTCCCCCAGGCGAGGTGTTGGATGTCGGCGATCGTGGTAGAGGTCAGGGTGGAGTTTATAGTTCTGGCGGTCCTTCGAACCGCATAGATGACGTGACTACTAGGCAGGATCAGGAGGCGACATCGCATGGGGTTACAGGTATATGTCGATTCTTTTGAATCATACGTGCATTGTTAGATTCAGATTTTGCCCTGGCGTATATGTTTTCCCTTTATTGCTAGCAGTTGTAAGTGATAGTAACCCCAGAGGTAGGAATACTTTGATTAGTAAGTGAATAGTAAGAATGTTGACAAGAATGGTAAGTGAACTGAGACTATAGTTGTGTAGAGTTCACAAGTTGTAATTGCCCCATAACAGTGTAAGACCAATAGGGAAGATTGTACAGTAGAAATACTTGAACCTATGTGGCGAACCTCTAGTGAATAGGGGGATAGGGTGAGAAGTACCTTGAGATAAGAGAAAGATTTATTTCAGACTAAGAATGAGAAGTTAAGTGTGACGATGAGTCGGGTTATGGACCCATTTCGGGTCAGCCGGTAGTATGGAATGGGGTGATGTCCGTTAGAAATGGTCCCGCTATGTGATAGCGTCACGAGGGTGCAAGGCCCAAGTCTAGTTGATCGCTGTACGAGTTTGTGGACGCGTTCCATCGGAATCAGGTTGTAAGAACCGAGAAGAGCCTTAACGGGAAAGTAAGTAACAATATGGCCAAGTTTGGATAGTAACTCCAAGGATTGGAGAACAGAAACAATATTTGAGATTTTGTACGTGTACTAGATAAGTTTGAAAGTACGAGAAAGTATGACAAGTAAGGAAAGAAAGGAACCTCTAAAGATCCTGTTTGTGATAAGACAGTAACCTTCGAGTTTTGTGAGAAGGGACCACGGACGGAAGGTCCATTATTAGGTTCACGTGTGTTATGCGGTGGCCATGTGTGGCATCGTTGGTCTTGTGCAGTTTTGATTGATAGGCATAGTATAGAGTTTGTGCCGGAGTGTGTATATCTTGACAACCGACTAAGAACATTCGGGGATGAATATTTCTAAGGGGGGAAGAATGTTACACCCCGTAAGTCCAGGACATGTATAAGAGAATCTACGTAAGGAAACAAGACTTGGAAATTAGTACGAAAGGAAGAATTGTTTTTCCGACGGAAAAATCTTCCGGCCGTCGGAAAGGAAAAAAATGTTCGTTGTTGAGAATTGGATTCTCAAAATGTATATTTTGAAGAGTATGGAACTTATTAACATTTTGGAAATTTATTTTTACGGATTTGGTCATGTGGGGCCCACCCGAGGAATTTTATGTTTTGTGGGGCCCACGAGGATTACGGAATTTTTATGGACGAATGAGAGGGCGACACGTGGCACCCCCACACTTGGTCTTGGTCGAAAAGTTTTAAGGGTAGAATGGTCATTGACCAAGGTAAAAGATTAGTCTTGCTAGCATGACATTGTTGACTTGTCAACTTGCCACTTGGGCTTGATCCATGTGATCTTCATCCAAGCCACACAATTGTTACAATATAGACCCTCCAATGTGTTTTATATACTCAACTAGTAGCAAGACTTGGCACTTTACACTTAGAAAATTTTAGAGAACCTTTGTTCTTGCAAGAGACCTCTCGGGTTCACCCTTTCCCACACAAGAAAATTTTGTAGTTTTGATCCTTTGTGCACAAGACTTTAACCCAATGTCCCTAAGGGTTTTGTAAGGATATCTCAATAGAAAGATTTCGGAAAAACGACGTTTTTGTATTAGTCGCAAGGCGGAAACTTGAGGAGTTCTTCAACTTTGAAGTTGGACCTTGAAGATGAGTTCTTCATAGGCTTCTAAGGAGTGCTTGGAGTGGATTGGAACTTAAGGAAAGGAGCTAAGAATTGCTAAGGCGCGACTTTGAATCTTGGATTTCTTTTAAGGGCTTATAAAGGTATAAATTTTGTCGTTTTAGCAATTAAGTTACTTAACATAGTAGCTATGGATAATAGCAAGCATGAGTTATATAGTATGAAGTTTGATAAGTATATTGGCTATTGAAACCCTAATCCGAAAACTAGCATGTTAGCCTTAAAATTACAATTCAAGTCGATTATTAGTTTAAGTCGTCGCATGTTGTATAAGAAGGAAATTGTAGTTGTGGAAGTTGTTTATGACTATATAACATGTTAGACCTTAGAACTTGGAATTTGAAAAGGATTGGAAAAGACTTTGAATTGTTGGTTATGTTGTTGGCCGAGAATGGCTTGATATTGGAACTACTTCGTATTAATTGTGGGGCGGAATTTTACACGTATTGTAAGGCATGTAATCCCCTTTGTTTGGTTGTATTTTTGAGCCTTAAATATGGCGTGTTGGTTATTGTATTCGACCTTGAAAAAGGTGGCAAAGTGAGTTGAAACAAAGGAAGTGCTGCCCGATTTTCCGTAGAATTAGAGACCGTATACTTAGTATTATTCTACTTTAGAGACTAGAAGTTGATAGTCTTGTTGTGACCATTATAGGTTGACAATTCTACGTACGGCGTATTCGGCTTAGCTTGTGGATTTAGCCGAAAAGGTATGTGAACTATCTCCTCTTCTGGCATGATTCCTTAAGGTAAAGAAAGTATGTCCTACTCCTTAAATGATCCATTCCTTGGTTGTATTTGGATTGCCTAAAATAGAATTTGTTCTATGTACTTCCTTGATTGTACTTTGATGCTTAAATTGTAAGTTGTATAATCCATTGCCTTAGTGAAGTTGGATTCTTAAAAGTGAAAGTATTTTACTTAAAGTACATAGAGTCTTGAAAAGGAAGTGGTTTCCAAATCTTTTGGCTAGTGCCTTAGTTCCAAAACCTAAGGGTCGTTTAATGACTTTAGGGGAGTCAAAGGAGTGATTTACTTAATTGTTTTAAGAGAGGAGAAATGACATGATTTAAGAGAAGAAACTTGTTTTCTAAATATTAAGAGACTTGAAGTATTTTGGAAAGTTAAGAACTTGATTTGTAAGTATGTGATACTTGGTTTTAAGTATAAGTCTCTTGGTTATAAAAATGAATGAATATGTCTAAAACCATAAAGGGTTATAACGGCTTTATGGGAAGTTGATTATAACAGCTTTATGGAAGATTAAGAAAGTTGTCTATTTTTTATTAATGGGCATAAGTTGCCTAGATTGTGAAAATTTGAAGTTACTTGATTTCAAGCTTTGAAATGAGTTTTCTAAAGGTGTAGTAACTTACTTTAAAAAAATAGACACACCTTGATACTACGGGTGTTAGTATCTTGGGTTTTACATAGAAATGAGTATTTTGAAAAGAATGTACGTACGTAGTACTTTGGCTTGATTAATTGAGAATTAGTCTAAGTGTGCCTTGATAAGTACTTTGGCTTGATTAATTGAGAATTAGTCTAAGTGTGCCTTGATAAGTACTTTGGCTTGATTAATTGAGAATTAGTCTAAGTGTGCCTTGATAAGTACTTTGGCTTGATTAATTGAGAATTATTCTAAGTGTGCCTTGATAAGTACTTTGTCTTGATTAATTGAGAATTAGTCTAAGTGTGCCTTGATAAGTACTTTGGCTTGTTTAATTGAGAATTATTCTATGTGTGCCTTGATAAGTACTTTGGCTTGTTTAAATGGGAATTATTCTCTAAGTGCCTTGAGTTTATAAAATGAAAGTCTATAGATGTTATGAACTTGCCTGTGTGTGCTGGTGATAGCCTTTGAGTGCAAGTATTATGTTTTATTACGTTGCCGCGACTCTCGGTTGGAGGGTCGGTTGTCTTGTTGTAAGTTACTTGGACGTACCGACAGTGATGTGGGATTCCACGGGTATGCTTCCGTTATTTGTAGTACTTGGGTTAAATTCCCGGATTTTTTATAAAAGACATGGTAGTGCTTGTTTTGTTTGATGGTCGGTTGAGATAGGGTAAGAGTATAAGTGAGGGGTAAACCCCCAAGACGCTATACCACCTTCTCCAGGGTAAGAGTATAAATGAGGGGTAAACCCCCAAGACATTATACCCCCTGCTTGTTTTGTTTGATGGTCGGTTGAGATAGGGTAAGAGTATAAGTGAGGGGTAAACCCCCAAGACGCTATACCACCTTCTCCAGGGTAAGAGTATAAATGAGGGGTAAACCCCCAAGACATTATACCCCCTGCTTTACCACCTTCTCCAGGGTAAGAGTATAAATGAGGGGTAAACCCCCAAGACATTATACCCCCTGCTTTACCACCTTCTCCAGAGTAAGAGTATAAATGAGGGGTAAACCCCCAAGACATTATACCACCTGCTCGTTCTCCTACTCGCACGCATGCATTTTAGGACAGGTGGGACTTGGTGTTCATGTATGCCTATTGGTGTTATATTATATCATGGACTGCCGGCAGTGAGGAAGGATTCCACGGGCATGATTGATATTATGGGCGTGAGACACATGGTTATATTTTAGAAATGACTTGAGGGCATGCGTCCCTGACTTGTTATGACTGCTTATGTGTTGTGTACTGTAGGTTAGCAATCATGCATGTCTCCTGTTTTGTTTAGACTGTTATGATTTCATTACTGTACTTACTGTTTCACATACTTGGTACATTCTTCGTACTGACCTCCTTCGGGGGGACTGCGTTCATGCCGCATGTTTAGGTCTGATTTGGTGATCGGCAGTGTAGGACCGCCGTAGTTTTGGATAGCTCCTTCGTTGGGAGTTTATCCTTTTGGTATAAGTTCTTTGATGCAGGCTTTTATGCGATTATGGATGCAGCGGGGCCTTGTCCCGTCGTAGTTTAGTATAACTCTTAGAGGTCTGTATTCATATGTGGGATTGGACTCATGTACAATATAGTGTCTTTGAGTATGTTTATCATGGCAGCCTTGTCGGTTTTGCCCTTGCACGTATGTTGGTTTTAAAAAAAAAAAGGGTGTTATTTAATTTCCGCAGTTTACTTGTGTTGTTAAGGTAGAAGGGTGCCCAGGTAGGGCACGATCCTGAGCTTGGGTTGGGCGTGACAGGTTGTGTCTTGTATGACGATAAGGATAGAGCCTATGTTTTCCCGGCAGTTAGGGAAGCAGGAAAGGAAATTACGCCACTTCCGAGTTAGAGCTGGCGGCAATTAAATCATGCCTTATAGATTTGGGGGCATAACGTGTGTATAGAATTCATGTGGATATTTGTGCCGACCACAGAAGCCTCCGGTATACCTTCAGACAGAGGTAGTAGCATTTGCGACAGCGACGGTGGTTAGAGTTATTCAAGGATTGTGATATCGATATCCTATACCACCCAGGGAAGCGAGCGATTAAAGATACTCTTAGTCGCGGATCTAAGGGTAGTATGCCAGTTAGGCAGCTAGATAGACTGGACGTGGTCCGTGAGATTCTTCAGTTACCGAGCCTAGGGGTTCGATTATTTGTTTCCAAGGTTAATGAAGTTTAGATTTGAGAGGTTGCCGAGTCTTCCGTCGTTGATGAGGTAAAGAGGCGACAGTATGAGGATCCAGTTATGATACGGTATCGAGATACGACTCTCCGAGAGGAGAAGAGCCTGTTTGAGTAGCACCGGATGAGGTGCTGTGATATGAGGATAGATTGTGTATACCCGGTGCTGTAGGACTAGTCAGCAGGTTTTAGGGGAGGCATACAGTGCTTATTGCTCAAATTGTACGGGGTCGACTAAGTTGTGTCGTGACCTCAGATGTATGTATGGGTTAGATGACCGGAAAAGGGACGTAGCATAGTTGTTGCTTAATATCCGAATTAGTAGCAGGTCATGGTTGAACACCAGAAGCCCAGTGGGCTATTACAGGCGATTTAGACCCCGACTTAGACATGGGCGATGTTTAAAATGGATCTTGTTACGGGGTGGCATCGTACTCAGAGGAAGTGCGACTCCCTGGGGGGTCATGGTAGATAGGCTGACGAAACCAGCCGTGTTCTTCCGGTTAAGACCACTTACTCGACTGAGGTTCGTGCTAGCTTTTATAGCAGGGGGATTGTGAGACTGCACGGGGTCCCTACGTTTATGATGTCAGACAGATGAGCTCGATTACAGATAACTTTTGGAGGTTTTTCAGAAGGGTTTTAGGGACACAGGTGAGTCTCAGTGTTGCATTACACCCTCAGACCGACAGACATGCAGAGCGTACTATCCAGGCATTTAGGGATAGGTAGCGGGCCTGTGTTATTGATTTCAGGGATAGCCGGGAAGGTTATTTGCCTCTTGTTGAGTTACGTACGATAACAGATACCCTTCCAGTATTCGTGTTATACCCCGTATTTCCAGAGTATGTACGTAAGGACGTACGTAGAAAATTTTGAAGTTTAAAGTGGCTTGGACGAATTATTTTTGTTCACAACACCCGTTTAGAGTCGTTTTTCGACGAAACGTTTCCACAGCTTTCGTAGGGTAAATTACGGCTATGTCATTTTTAATTTTTGCGGATTTTTCCGAGAGACGGAACATTTTGGACCAACGAGAGGGCAACATTTGTCACCCTCTCATTGGAGCACGTTGTGGGCGGTTGGCTTGGACGAAATGGTGACTATTTTGTCAAGTAGTAGGTAGGATATTTTGTGGTAGATGGATAAGGTGCACTTGGCAAGATCTTGGCCCTACACTTGCCTTGCACTTGGCAAGATCTTGGCCATTGGTTGGCCTTTGCTAGACCTATAAATACCCCCCTCTTTGATGACTTCTTCATCCATTCCTAAAATATTTCTAAGTGTTAAATCCTCCTCCCTCCCCTTGTGTTGAGTTCGTGAGAGCTTCCCCCTCCCATGGCGAGAGCCCTCCCCCCTCCTTGGGGTGCTAGCCGTGGGGTACCCCCCCCCCCCTAGCCTAGTTGTTTTCGTATAATACCCCCCCCTCTTGGTAGAAATACTCTCAAAAGTATTGTTATAATGCCCAAATTACCTTAGCCGTATACCTTGTAGTATTCTAAGGTTATACCTATACAAAACGCCTTGATTATACTATCATACTTCCGTCGATCGAAAACCAAAACCCTAAGGAAAATCTCCATAGTTAGTTGGAGTAATAAGTAGAAGTTGGTTAGAACTTCTAAGGGTTGTTTGGAGGCGGAGTCGGGCGCTTGAGTAGGAGCTAAACCTTGCTCGGGATCGACATTTAAACTCGGATAATTATGGGCTTATCGAGGTAAATATCTTGTCCTCTATTGTAATTGGAAATTACATGATTGTTAGACTATATAGTTGAAGTATACTATATATAGAACTGAACGTTGTTGTCGTGAATGTCTTTTGACTTAAGCTGAATAATAAGAAACCTTTTGAAAGAAAATCGAACTGTTTTTACATAGGACTGTATTCTGATGAGACTTGTGTAGCTTTTACGTGAGGTAGAATTGTGCACGTCAGTTAGGCGTATAACCCCGGTTGGCTTGGTAGCGGCCCGATAGAGGAGGAGATTTCTGCATTGCGGGGGGTGGTCTTTGCGAATTTTCTGTAGAATGTTCTACGATTAGACCTAAATGTTAATAAGCGCCTTGTGGCCTTATAGGTTGAAGTACTACGTATGGCGCGATCTACTTGGCTTAAGGAGTAGCCGACGGTTGGAGGTACTTGGAGCGTTTTGCTATTAGTCGATACTCGTCGCGAGGTATGTGAACCTCTTCCTATCTCTTCTAGCATGATATGTGTGAACTATGTAGTACGGTAGACGTACATGTGCTGAATGTATTTGATTGGTTTAAAACATAAAGTGTTATAACGGCTTTATGGGAAGTTGGTTATAACAGCTTTATGTTGGTAAGGAAATACTTGTGTTTTTTTTAAAAGGTAACTGATCTGAACTATAACTGGCTTGTTATGTGTTAATAAAGAACTTGAAGTATATCAAAAGATTTTTGAATCATTTTGAAAGAAGGAGTAATACTTGGTTTTTGAAAACTTAAGAGTTATACTAGCTTTATGGAAAGTTAGGTATAACGGCTTAAGAATGTTTTACTGATTTCGGAAATCAGAATGTGTATCGACAGACCACTGCAGCGTTAATAAAAGGAAATGTTTTGATAGATTTAGTATTATTAAAACCAGTAGAAACTTCCATCTGCATAGAAGCTAAGATGAGACAAAATGATATTTCCTAGATCATGGCTGCTGTAATAAGATTGTTATAAACAAGAATATCCTACTCACACATAAGGCTTATGTTTCTCAGATAGTTTAAAAGAGAATTATATTCTTAAATGAATAAGACTATGAACTACGAAACCTTTCTAAAATAAGAAACGTGAACATTTGAAATTAGGCAAACTTGGACGTTTGGATAATAATGTTGTTACTTGATTTTACAAAGATAAGTGTTTTGATTTACTTCAAAGATAATCACTCTATTTGCATATACTACGGGTATTGTGTGACTTTTGTGAAGTAACGTATCTTTTAAAAAGTTAATGTATGAAGTACTTTGGGGATAGAAACCGAACATGTTGACATATAGTAGAAAGTACCTTGTGTATAACTTGATTGTGTTGGTTTGTGATAGCCTTGTAATACTTTCTTATTGATAGATAAGTAAATGTGCTAGGATGCTACGTGTGTTAGTATCTTGTGATGTTAGTGTAAAGGGGTTTTCCCCTCGACTGCGCTTAAAGTTGTTTGACTATCAGCCGTTATGTTGGTATTATACCACTCACCTTGACTTTTCGGAGGTTGGCGCCTCCGTCTGGGGTAGACTCAGCGGGTCTAGTGACCTATGATTCGAGAATACCTCACGCGGGTCCTGTGGGCCTATGCGAGCTACGAGAGTTCCGTGTTAGTTTGCGTCTTTTATGGGCACGCGGTCTATGTGGCCATGCGGACTGCGAAGTCCAGGCGGATGCCGGGGAGTAGCTACCCTCGATGCGGGGAATACCTCATGCGGGCCATTGGAGTGGCCTATGCGGAGCTGCGGGGAGTTCCAGGGCTAAGACGCGCACATTAGATACTGCGGGCGAGTGGCCAGCTTTGATCATGTGACGGTCTAGACAGATTTCATGATCTGATTTATGACCTTGTTGGTACGGTGGGTTTTAGTAGTCGGCTATGCCTTCATACTTACCCCGTACGGTTTTATTATGACACAGGTGGGACCTGGTGTTCATGTGTATCTCTGGGTGCTTTTATATATCATAGACTGCCGGCAGTGAGGAAGGTATTCCGCGGGCATGATTGATGTTGTGGGCGTGAGACCCATGTTTATATTTGAGTGATGACTTTGAGGGCGTGAGTCACGACTTGATATATCGCTTATTTATTGTGAATCGTAGTTTGGTTATCATACATGTCTCTGCTTTGTATAGACTACTATGATTTCATTCTGATATTTTGATTTCACATACTCGGTACTGTTATCGACCTCGCCCGAAGTGCGTTCATGCCGCGGTAAAGGTACACGATCGTTGATCCTCGCTCTTAGGGTCACGATTCAGCGTTTGGGAAGCTCCGTTCCTCCGAGGCTTATCTTCGTATAGTCCCTGTTGTTGTAGGTGCTTACATTCGGGGTATGGCGAGCCCCTGTCCGTCGTTGTTATCATATCATTCGTAAGTGCATGAAATCGTTGTGGGCAGGGTTTGTAAAAAGGATTAAACTGTTCAGGTTGAAAGAGTTGTTGTTTATACTTCTGTTATTTTACGTTATTGATTTATGTTTCGCTGATTTTCTCTGATGTATGACTACTGGGGTGCCCGGGGTAAGGCACCAGTCACGGGCCCGGGTTCGGGTCGTGACAAAAGTGGTATCAGAGCAGTTAATCCTCGGAAAGTGTCTCTGAGACCGTATCGATAGAGTCTTGATTATCGGTGTGTTGTGCACCATCAATAATCGTGAGGCTATAGGATATTTAGGATTGGTTTCTACTCTTCTCACTCGAGATCGTGCCTTAGAGTGTGTTGTAAGTTGGACCTCTAACGTATTTCTTTCCTTACCGCTATGCCTCGCGTAGGCCAAACCCGAGCCCGGGAGGCAAGCCGAGGAGGCTGAGTAGAGTTCTGAGGGTTATGAGGGCACAGGCCCAATCATCACCTGGGGTGGTGCTTCATTCGGGGAGTTTTGCGACGTCACTAGCCCCAGCAGAGTTTAGCACGGCGGCGACATTTCCTACTGCGGCCATGATATTTGAACCTTCAGTTCCACGACCGAGAACAATGAATATAGATTGCAAAGAGACGACCCTGTTACTAGCTATGGATTTGGCTACCAGAGAGTATACCGATGTACCGCGAGTCTTGATGACTATCTAAGAGAGGGTTGTGCGAGAGTAATTCTTCAGTTAGGCTTGGGCATGGCCTGTGTATGGGCTTATGTGTAGCAGGCCGAGAAACGTAGAGATCGACGGGTTAACGAAGGACAGCAGAAGAGGGCCAGAGCAGCAAGGTCCTTTGGTAACTTTCGAGTCGAGTCACCTCGCCAGATTAGATTATGCACATCCACGGTCGCGAAAGTTCCTCGCGAGGTTCGGGGCGTTCGGGGTATGCAGGAGTTGGTGAGCTCGAGCTTAGGTTCACGATCACGCGAAGGTTCCGGCCATCCGATTCAGTTTTTTTTCGGTGTTCACGGTGTGCACGTCATCGTGGAATGTCGTCTTTTAGTTGGTACTTGTTGTACCTATGACCGTCAGGGTCTGATGTCGAAAGAGTGTCCTTGCGGGAGGACTTAGCCTTCAGGATCGGTGGGTAGTTTGTCATCTTCCTTAGCTATCGCCTACAGGCGAGTTTGATTAAACGACTAAGGGAGTGAAGCGATGGGTCAGTATATCTTTAACCCTCAGAGCTTTGTATACGTGATAAGGTGAGTATACCTTAAGTGTTATGTTCAGATAACATGAGTATTTTTTGTGATTAGAAATCTTGGTTAGTTAACCAAGAAAGATTTGGGGGGATAGAGAAGGTGTGAGCCTTAGAGTTTTATACGTAGAGACCTTAGAGGTAAGGCCATCTCGAGTAAAAGACGTATGTTTATGTTTGACCCTTATAGGAGTGCCTAGTGCACGTGAGCTATGTTTGGGATAGGTCCCTAGTAGTGTGGAATGAAAGAGGGTAGTTGAGCTAAGAAGACCGCTAGGTTTTCGAAACGTGATTAGTAAGAGTTTTCCTTGGAGCTAGCGTTTAGCGGCGTTGCGGGTCGGGTTGAGGCCACGTTGCGGGTCAACCCGCGGCATGTTTGGTGGTGGGGTCGGTTGTGGTGGTCCCGCCTTGTGGTAGGGTCACGAGGTGTTAGGCGAGTTTAGTTAACCAATGCAATTCGTGGACGATTCGACCGATGGTCGGGCGAGGAGGTCAGCCATCTTGTCTTCTAGCAAGGACCGTTTACTCGGCAGAGGGTTATGCGTGAGGTTACATCAGAAAGGTTGTAGGGCTGCACGAGGTGCCTACCTACACCTTAAGACAGACAGTGGAGCCCAGGTTACGGCTGCTTCTTTTTCTGGAGGTTTTACCAGGCAAGGTTAGGAACTCAGGTGAGTCTCAGAATCGCATTCGCCCTCGGGCCAGTGTGTGTATTTCAGAGGTAGTTGTGGGGATTGTTGTCTCCTGTGGAGGGAGTGTTTAGGCTACCATTTCAGTTTTCGAATGTCGCCTTATGAGGCCTTGTAGGGGCGGAAGTGTAAGTTGCCGGTCGATTGGTTCGATGTTGGCAAGATTCAGATAGTTGGTTCAGGCTTGTTCCAGCAGACTGTGGATAGGGTAAAGCTTGTCTAGAAGAGGTTCTGGCAGCTCAGAGAAATCGTGCGGATAATCGGCGACGACGCTTAGAGTTCAGGTTGACGGTCGGTCTTCTTGAAAGTACCACCGGGTTGGGTGACGAGTTTTGGAAAATAGAGGAACTTAGCGAGTTACTTTGGGCCGCTTTGAGTTCATGTGAAGAATAGGCGGGTTGCCTATATGTTAGCTTTTGTCGTCCGACTTAGGAGGCAGTACGTCCGGTCTTTCGTATTGATATGATCGGGAAAGTATCAGAGATCCATCCAGAGTGATCCCTTTTAATGATGACCACGTTAGAAATAGTAACCCCGAGTTTTGGAAACCGGCGATGTAAATGTGGTAAGAGTTCGAGTGTACGACAACCTCAGGGATCGCATGCAGTCCGGTACCATTTGTTGGGTCGCCGGAGTGACACTAGAACCTCGCGGCAAAGTGACAAAGGTGGTATCACAACGAGTAAAGGGAGAAGCGAGCATGTATGGCGAGCATAGTTGTGATCATTTCTTTTATAAGGTGCGAAGGAAGTATATTTTAGACCCCGGAGAGAGGTGTTTGTGGTAATGTTAGAGGTGTTTCCTCGTGGACTTGGATGGAGGTATTTTGCACGGGTGTTTCTGTAGCCATGCGTGGCAGGATTGTTTTTCGTAAGTATAGCAGTGAGGACTATACCGGCGCGCGTTTGTTTTGAGACTTAGAAGGAACATTCGGGACGAATGTTTCTAAGGAGGGGAGAATGTTATACCCCGTATTTCCAGAGTATGTACGTAAGGACGTACGTAGAAAATTTTGAAGTTTAAAGTGGCTTGGCCGAATTATTTTTGTTCACAACACCCGTTTAGAGTCGTTTTTAGACGAAACGTTTCCACAGCTTTCGTAGGGTAAAATACGGCGATGTCATTTTTAATTTTTTCGGATTTTTACGAGAGACGGAACAATTTGGACCAACCAGAGGGCGACACATTTCAACCGCTCAATTGAGCACGTTAATGGCGGTTGTCTTGGACGAAATGGTGACTATTTTGTCAAGTAGTAGGTAGGATATTTTGTGGTAGATGGATAAGGTGCACTTGGCAAGATCTTGGCCCTACACTTGCCTTGCACTTGGCAAGATCTTGGCCATTGGTTGGCCTTTGCTAGACCTATAAATACCCCCCTCTTTGATGACTTCTTCATCCATTCCTAAAATATTTCTAAGTGTTAAATCCTCCTCCCTCCCCTTGTGTTGAGTTCGGTGAGAGCTTCCTCCCCTGGCGAGAGCCCTCCCACTCCTTGGGGTGCTAGCCGTGGGTACCCCCTAGCCTAGCTGTTTTGGTATAATACCCCCCCCCCTCTTGGTAGAAATACTCTCAAAAGTATTGTTATAATGCCCAAATTACCTTAGCCGTATACCTTGTAGTATTCTAAGGTTATACCTATACAAAAAGCCCAGTTATACTATCATACTTCCCGTCAGTCGCAAAACCGAAACCCTAAGGAAAATCTCCATAGTTAGTTGGAGTAATAAGTAGAAGTTGGTTAGAACTTCTAAGGGTTGTTTGGAGCGGTCTGAGCCTTGAGTAGGAGCTAAACCTTGCTCAGGATCGACATTTAAACTCGGATAATTATGGGCTTATCGAGGTAAATATCTTGTCCCTCTATTGTAATTGGAAATTACATGATTGTTAGACTATATAGTTGAAGTATACTATATATAGAACTGAACGTTGTTGTCGGCAATGTCTTTTGACTTAAGCCTGAATAATAAGAAACCTTTTCGAAAGAAAATCTTGATTGTTTTTACATAGGGTGTATTCTGATGACTTGTGTAGCTTTTACGTGAGGTAGAATTGTGCACGTCCGGATTAGGCGTATAACCCCGGTTGGCTTGGTAGCCGGCCCCGATAGAGGAGGAGATTTACGCTGTTGCGGGGG
This sequence comes from Przewalskia tangutica, assembly GCA_029844215.1. Lineage (NCBI taxonomy): Eukaryota > Viridiplantae > Streptophyta > Magnoliopsida > Solanales > Solanaceae > Przewalskia > Przewalskia tangutica. Next base: position 38,237,867 of record CM056725.1, on the reverse strand, counting down.
GGGGGGGGAGGTGCTGCCGAATTTTCTGTAGAATGTTCTACGATTAGACCTAAATGTTAATAAGCGCCTTGTGGCCTTATAGGTTGAAGTACTACGTATGGCGCGATCTACTTGGCTTAAGGAGTAGCCGACGGTTGGAGGTACTTGAGCGTTTGCTATTAGTCGATACTCGTCGCGAGGTATGTGAACCTCTTCCTATCTCTTCTAGCATGATATGTGTGAACTATGTAGTACGGTGAGCGTCATGTGCTAAATGTATTTGATTGGTTTAAAACATAAAGTGTTATAACGGCTTTATGGGAAGTTGGTTATAACAGCTTTATGTTGGTAAGAAAATACTTGTGTTTTTTTAAAAGGTAACTGATCTGAACTATAACTGGCTTGTTATGTGTTAATAAAGAACTTGAAGTATATCAAAAGATTTTTGAATCATTTTGAAAGAAGGAGTAATACTTGGTTTTTGAAAACTTAAGAGTTATACTAGCTTTATGGAAAGTTAGGTATAACGGCTTAAGAATGTTTTACTGATTTCGGAAATCAGAATGTGTATCGACAGACCACTGCAGCGTTAATAAAAGGAAATGTTTTGACAGATTTAGTATTATTAAAACCAGTAGAAACTTCCATCTGCATAGAAGCTAAGATGAGACAAAATGATATTTCCTAGATCATGGCTGCTGTAATAAGATTGTTATAAACAAGAATATCCTACTCACACATAAGGCTTATGTTTCTCAGATGGTTTAAAAGAGAATTATATTCTTAAATGAATAAGACTATGAACTACGAAACCTTTCTAAAATAAGAAACGTGAACATTTGAAATTAGGCAAACTTGGACGTTTGGATAATAATGTTGTTACTTGATTTTACAAAGATAAGTGTTTTGATTTACTTCAAAAGATAATCACTCTATTTGCATATACTACGGGTATTGTGTGACTTTTGTGAAAGTAACGTATCTTTTAAAAAAGTTAATGTATGAAGTACTTTGGGGATAGAAACCCGAACATGTTGACATATAGTAGAAAGTACCTTGTGTGTATAACTTGATTGTGTTGGTTTGTGATAGCCTTGTAATACTTTCTTGTTGATAGATAAGTAAATGTGCTAGGATGCTACGTGTGTTAGTATCTTGTGATGTTAGTGTAAAGGGGTTTTCCCCTCGACTGCGCTTAAAGTTGTTTGACTATCAGCCGTTATGTTGGTATTATACCACTCACCTTGACTTTTCCGGAGGTTAAGCTGCCCTCCGATGCGGGGTAGACTCAGGCGGGTCTAGTGACCTATGATTCGAGAATACCTCATGCGGGTCCCAGGGGCCTATGCGGAGCTACGAGTTCGAGTTAGTTTGCGTCCTTTATGGGCATGCGGTGCATGTGGCCACGCGGCTGCGAAGTCGAGGCGGATCTTGGGAGTAGCTACCCTCGATGCGGGAATACCTCATGCGGGCCATTGGGTGGCCTATGCGGCTGCGGGGAGTTCGGGGCTAAGACGCGCATTAGATCTGCGGGCGAGTGGCGGCTTTGATCATGTGACGGCCTACAGATTTCATGATCTGATTTATGACCTTGTTGGTGCAGTGCGTTTTAGTAGTCGGCTATGCCTTCATACTTACCCAGACGGTTTTATTATGACACAGTGGGACTCGTGTTCATGTGTATCTCTGGTGCTTTTATATATCATAGGCTGCCGATGAGGAAGGTATTCGCGGGCATGATTGATGTTGTGGGCGTGAGACCCATATTTATATTTGAGTGATGACTTTGAGGCGTGAGTCCCGACTTGATATATCGCTTATTTATTGTGAATCGTAGTTTGGTTATCATACATGTCTCCGCTTTGTATAGACTACTATGATTTCATTTACTGATATTTTGATTTCACATACTAAATTTTTGTTATCGACCTCGCCCGGGGCTGCGTTCATGCGCGAGTAAAGGTACACGATCGTTGATCCTCGCTCTTAGGGTCACGATTCAGCGTTTGGAAGCTCCGTTCCTCGAGGCTTATCTTCGTATAGTCCCTGTTGTTGTAGGTGCTTACATTCGGGGTATGGCGAGCCACTGTCCGTCGTTGTTATCATATCATTCATAGAGGTGCAGTAATCGTTGTGGCGGGGGTTTGTAAAAAGATTAAAGCTATTGAGTTGAAAGAGTTGTTGTTTATATATATATGCCGAAGGCAAGTTTCCTGAGTTATTGTTTATACTGTTATTTTACGTTATTGATTTATGTTCCGCTGATTTTCTCTGATGTATGACTACTGGGGTGCCCGGGGTAAGGCACCATTCACGGGCCCGGGTTCGGGTCGTGATAATTCGGATGGCCCTGTATGAGGCCTTGTATGTAAGAAAGTGTAGATCGCCGGTTGGTGGGTTCGACATAGACGAGGTTCGGTTATTTGGTCCAGACTTGATTCAGCGGGCTGAGGATAAGGCGAAGCTTATCCGAGAAAGATTATTAGTAAGCTTAGAGTCAGCAGAAGCTTCATGCAGATAACCGACGTTGACACATGGGGGTTCAGGTTGACATTTTTGTATGAGCATTGTTATGTGGCCACGTGTGGCATTATTGGTATGTAGGGGTTGTAAGGAGACTATGTGGCTATCTTTAAGTTTGACTCCGAAAGAACATTCGGGGACGAATGTTTCTAAGGGGGGAAGAATGTTACACCTCGGAATTTCAGGATATGTTTATAAGAACGTACGTAAGAACACAAAAATGTTAAGATTTGAGACGAGTAAAAATTTATTGGAATTATGAAAATGTCGGAAAACGAAATATTGCGACGAACGGGAGAACGACACGTGTCACCCCTCCCCTTTATGGTCATGGACGAAATGTGCATGGGTGAAATGGTCATTTGACCATATTTATGAAGAAAGTCTTGCTAGACTAAGAGCTTGACAACATTGACCAAGTCAATGACCCTACATAGCTTGATATTTAATTAGAATGCATCCAAACCACCCATTTGTTTTAATCTAGACCTTCCATTTGGTTATATAATCATCCTTAGTAGCAAGACAAGGCTTAACACTTAGAAAACAATTGGAAGAACTCTTGTTCTTGTGGTATTGCTCTCGGGTTTGGGCAAAATACCAAGACAAAAATTTTCAATTGTTGTCCAATAATCTCCCCACTTTAAACCAAGGTTCATGAGTGTATTGTAAGTGTATCTCAATAGAAAGATCCCAGAAAAATGGTGTTTTCCTATTAGTCGCAACGCGAAAACCTAAGGAGTTATTCAACTTTGAAGTGGGAACTTGAAGATGAGTTATTCATAAGCTTCTAAGGGTTGCTTGGAGTGGATTGGAACGTCGAAAGGAGGAGCTAAAGTTGCTAAGGAGCGACTTGTGATCTTGGATCATATTTGGGCTAATTGAGGTATAACCTTCATTTTACTTTTGTAATTGAAGATTCCATGTTATTATAAGTTAGAAATGATCATGTGATATGTGTTATGAAGTTTGATAAGTGTTATGGAAATTTGGAATCTCAAATCCGAAAATGACATGTTGAGTCATTTGAAATTGAATTACACTTTGGTCATTAACTAGAATCGTCGCATGTTATCTACTTGAAGATTATAGTTTTTATAATCAATTGCGGCCTTATAACATGTTATACTAAACAACTTGGATTGAAAAGAAATTGGATAAGACTTGGTATTGTTGCATCTCAATGTGGCCGAATTGGACTAGTAGTTGTATTAGTTTGATATCGTTTGTGGGGCGGAATTTTACACGTCTAGTAGGCGTGTAATCCCCTATTGTTAATTGCATTTATTGGGCCTTAAATGTGGCGTGTTTAGTTATTGAATTCGGCCTTGAAAAAGATGGCAAAGTAAGTAGAAACAAAGGAGGTGATGTCCGATTTTCCGTAGAATTTAGAGACTTTACACTTATAATATTCTACGTTTGAAGTAAGATGTTAATAGACGTACTATGGTCATTATAGGTTGACATACTACGTACGGCGAATTGGACTTAGCAGGTGGATTAAACCAAAGAAGTATGTGGAACTTTCTTATCTCTTGAGCATGAATAGGTTGTAAATGTATAGTACGGTAGACGTACAAGATTTTGACAATCTAGGTCCATTTGATATCCTTGGCTTATTTTAAGAATGTCCAAGTTGATTGAGTTAGGGAATTAACTCACTTGTTAAATATTAAGGATATCTTGGCTTTCAAAAGTTAAGAGACTTTAAGTATGTTGAAAGTATTATTGATACTTGTTTTGTTTCTATAGTTTAAGTCTCTTGGTTATAAAGAAGTATGTAAGTTGCTAATGTATAAAGCTAGTATAACGGCTTTATGGGAAGTTGGTTATAATAGCTTTATGAAAAGTTAAAGAGTGGTTTACTCTAAGTAATTTAAGTATGATAAATGACTTGATTTAATGGAAGACAATTTGATTTTAAGGCATCAATTGCCTAAGGTTTTATAAGAAAAGGAGTCACTTGATTTAGAAACCTAACTTTATTTCTAAAGGTATTGTGACTTGTCTTGAAATGTAATTTCGACTTGATACTATGGTTAATAGTATCTTGGAAGTTTTATACTAAAAAGAGTCATTTGTTTTAAAAAGTAGAAGTATGTAGTACTTGGGTTAAATTCCCGGATTTTTATAAAAGATATGCTAGTGTCTTAAGTAAACTAAAATGAGAGTGTATATGAATAAGAAGTTAAGGGGATTTCTTAACTTGCTTACATTTTGTATGATGGCCGGTTGAGATAGGGTAAGAGTATATCTGAGGGGTAAATTCCCAAGATAGTTATACCACCTTCTCCAGGGTAAGAGTATATCTGAGGGGTAAATCCCCAAGATAGTTATACCAACTGCTTCAGGGTAAGAGTATAATTGAGGGGTAAATCCCCAAGATAGTTATACCACCTGTTTCTGTGGATTTGCTACCCACGATGCGAGAAATACCTCATGCGAGTCCTTATGGGCTTATGCGGGTGAAATAGTCCCATGCGGGCGGATACAGCCTATGCGAGGAATACCTCATGTGGGTCCGCATGACCTATGCGGGTGAAATAGTCCCAGGAGTAGGATTGCTTAATGATACTGCGGACGGATGGTTCTGCTTTGATCGTGAGCTTCCTATTTTTTTATGTTGTACGTATACTCCTAGTTACTGTCATTGTTAGTAAGGCCTTCGGTAATCGTTAATTGAGTTATCATACCGTCTCGCTTTATTATAGACTTATGATTTCATTACAAGATTTCGCCACATATTTGGTACATGTTGTAATCGACCTCCTTCGGGGCCGCGTCACGCCGCAGTAGAGTACTGAGTTCGATCCTCGCTCTTAGGATCACTGTTCAGCTGTTGAGAAACTCCTTTATTTCGGAGGCTTATCCCTGGTATTTTCGGTCGTTGTACATTCAGGGGTATGGCGGGGCCCTGTCCCGCCAGAGTTGTTATTCATAGAGGTCTGTAGTCACATTGTTGTTTGGGTTGTAAAGGGAAAAAAATGTACTGTTTTATTTGTATAATTTACGGAAGGTGGCCTTATCGGCTAGCCTGTTGTTATATTATGTTTCAGCATTTTATCAGTTGTGTATGTTCATTGCTATTCTCGATGTATACGAAAGGGGTGCCTGTAGGGCACGATCCACGGCCCGGGTTGTCAGTGACAACAATGGGGATTTTCTAAGGGGAAAATTTTCAATTGTTGTCCAATAATCTCCCCACTTTAAACCAAGGTACCTAAGGGTATTATAAGTGTATCTCAATAGAAAGATCCCGGAAAAATGGTGTTTTCGTATTAGTCGCAAGGCGAAAACCTAAGGTGTTATTCAACTTTGAAGATGGAACTTGAAGAGGAGTTCCTCATAAGCTTCTAAGGGTTGCTTGGAGTGGATTGGAACATCGAAAGGAGGAGCTAAAGTTGCTAAGGATCGACTTGTAATCTCGGATCATATTTGGGCTAAATGAGGTATAATCTTCGTCTTACTTTTGTAATTGAAGATTCCATGTTATTATAAGTTAGAAATGATCATGTGATATGTGCTATGAAGATTGATAAGTGTTATGGAAGTTTAGAAGCTCAAATCCGAAAATGACATGTTGAGGCATTTGAAATTGAATTACATTTTGGTCGTTAATTAGAATCGTCGCATATTACCTACTTGAAGATTGTAGTAGTTATACTCAATTGCGTCTTGATAACATGTTATACTAAACAACTTGGATTGAATAGGAAATGGGAAAAGAATTGGTATTGTTGTCCCTAATTGCCGAATGGACATTGTATTTTTGGACTAGTTTAATATCAATTGTGGGGCGGAATTTTACACGTCTTGATTAAGCGTGTAATCCCCTATTGTTAACTACTTTGTTGAGCCTTAAATGTGGCGTGTTTGGTTAGTGAATTCGGCCTTGAAAAAGGTGGCAAAGTATGTAGAAACAAAGGAAGTGCTGTCCGATTTTCCGTAGAATTTAGTAGCTTTGCACTTGGAATATTCTACGTTTGAAACTAGAAGTTAATAGACGTACTATGGTCATTATAGGTTGACATACTACCCGCGGCGAATTGGACTTAGCAAGTGGATTAAACCGAAGAGGTATGTGGAACATTCTTATCTCTTGAGCATCAATAAGTTGTAAATGTATAGTACGGTAGACGTACAAGATTTTGACAATCTAGGCCCAATTGATACCCTTGGCTTATTTTAAGAATGTCCAAGTTGATTGAGTTAGGGAATTAACTCACTTGTTTAAATATTAAGGATATCTTGGTTTTCAAAAGTTAAGAGACTTTAAGTATGTTGAAAGTATTATTGGTACTTGTTTTGTTGGAAAGTTTAAGCCTCTTGGTTATAAAGAAGTATGTAAGTTGCTAATGTATAAAGCTAGTATAACGGCTTTATGGGAAGTTGGTTATAATAGCTTTATGGAGAGTTAAAAAGAGTGGTTTACTCTAAGTAATTTAAGTATGTTAAATGACTTGAAATAACAAAAGGCAAATTGATTTAAAGGCATCAATTGCTTAGGGTTTTAAAAGAAAGAAGTCACTTGATTTAGAAGCCCGAAAATGTATTTTCTAAAAAGGTATTGTGACTTGTCTTAAAATGTAGTTATGACTTGATACTACGGTTATTAGTATCTTGGAAGTTTTATATGAAAATGAGTCATTTTAAAAGAATAGAAGTACGTAGTACTTTGGGTTAAACTCCCGGATTTATAATAACATGTTAGTGCCTTAAGTAAACTAAAATGAGAGTGTATATGAATAAGACTAATAAGAAGTTAGGGGGATTTCTTAACTTGCTTATTTATTGTATGATAAGCCGGTAGTGCTTATTTTATGTATGATAAGCCGGTAGGGCTTATGTTATGTATGATGGCCGGTTGAGATAGGGTAAGAGTATAAATTAGGGGTAAACCCCCAAGACGTTATACCACCTTCTCCAGGGTAAGAGTATAAATGAGGGGTAAACCCCCAAGACGTTATACCACCTGCTTCAGGGTAAGAGTATAAATGAGGGGTAAACCCCCAAGACGTTATACCACCTGTTTCCGTGGATTTGCTACCCATGATGCGAGGAATATCTCATGCGAGTCCTTATGGGCTTATGCGGGTGAAATAGTCCCATGCGGGCGGGTACAACCTATGCGAGGAATACCTCATGCGGGTCCACACGACCTATGCGGGTGAAATAGTCCCAGGAGTAGGATTACTTAATGATATTGTGGGCGGGTGGTCCTGCTTTGATCGCGAGCTTCCTATTTTTATGTTGTAAGTATACTCTTGATTACTCTCATTGTTAGTAAGGCACTGTGTACTGTTAATTGAGTTATCATACCTGTCTCCAGTTTTATTATAGACTTATGATTTCATTCTGATTTTCGGGCCACATATTTGGTACATGTTATCGACCTCCTTGGGGTGCGTTCTCATGCCGCAGGTAGAGTATACAGGTAGCTGATCCTCACTTTTAGGATCGCTGATTCAGCTGTTGAGAAGCTCCATTACTCCGGAGGCTTATCCCTGGTATGGTCGGTTGTTGTACATTCAGGGGTATGGCGGGGCCCTGTCCCGTCACAGTTGTTATTCTTAGAGGTCTGTAGTCACATTTGTGGATTGGGTTGTAAAGAAAAAAAATGTACTGTTTATTATGTATAGTTTACGGAAGGTGGCCTTATCGGCTAGCCTGTTGTTATTTTATGTTTAAGCATTTTATAAGTTGTGTATGTTCCGCTGCTATTCTCTGATGTATACCGAAAGGGTGCCTGTGTAGGCACGACCACGCCCGGTTCGGGTCGTGACAAAAGTGGTATCAGAGCAGTTAGTCCTCGGAAAGTGTCTACAGACCGTGTCTAGTAGAGTCTTGATTATCGGTGTGTTGTGCACCACATCTATAATCAGGAGGCTGCAGGACATTTAGGATTGGTTTCCATTCTTCTCACTCTAAGATCGTGCGATAGAGCTGTATGGTTAGGGTCGTCTCTCCCTAACAAGTTATGATTGTTTGCAGCTACGAGAAAGGCAGCAGTGACCCAGGAAAGATTATGTGGATTGCGTATCCAGGTTGGTAATGTTTGTAGTTGGTATTGTGACATACAACTATACGGATTTATGTATGAGGGTCAGACGCGTGTTGCCTAGAATGATTTTAGATTACCAGGATTTGGTAAGGACTAAATAAATACCGGGAAGGTATGAAACAGTTTAATGAATTCTCATCAAGGTTTTACGTACTAATTTGAGATAATTAGGAAATGATGAGCTGTCTGAGAAGGAAATGGACCCTTAAGAAGTTATTATTAAGGGAATTAATGGAAGACTATTTAATAAATTGAGCCACGTAGTAGGATTTCGAGAATGGTACGGGTGAGATCCGTATGGAGTAAGTATGGTTGTTGTGGTCAAGACAACACGATTATGGTATTACGATAAGTTTTGTACCCGCACTGGGACTGATAAGGTAGGCATGGAGCATGGAAATTGCGAGCCTAAGAATGTGATAACCACCGAGACCTTAGGTATATAAGGCCTTCTCGGGTAGTAAAAAGTTAAGACAGACCAAGGAAAAGAGTTAAATACGACGCCGAGTCGGGTTGGGGACCTATTAAGGGTCGCCCCATAGCTTGAAATGAAATGGGATAAGTTGGAAGTAGTCCCGCTACATGACAGGGTCACGAGGGTGCAAGACCCAAGTCTAGTTAATCATTTTACGGGTTCGTGGACGTGTTCCACTGGAACCAGGGTGTGAGAGCCGGAAATGGCCTTATGTTGTTTAGAATAGTAACTCCAAAGATTGGAGGCCCGAATCTGTATGAAGGATATGTACGTATGCTAGTATAAGTTTGGAAGTACGGAAAGAGTACCACCAGTGAAAAAGAGAGCAGCCAAGTGTAAAGAAATGGAACCTGAATCCATGAGGACCTTTCATGGTGACTACACCCGTGAGTGTTGGGTGGTAGCTGAGCGGGTAGATAATAATTACCGGTAACGATACGGTTGGACCCCAGCGAACCTAGCAGAGCTGTTATGACAGACGTTGAGGTCATTATGAGTACGAACTAATTGGCCTCTTGTTATGCCAACGTGGACTACAGAAGAGAGATTGATTCGGTACCAGTTCTCGGTAAGCCGGTTATCGAGTGGAAAGGAAGAGAAGTGGTGGTAACCAGTGAATTATCCTTCCTTCTTTGACATTGTTGATTTTAATAAGTCTGTGTGACTTGTTCATTTGAGGTAAATTGACGCAGAAAGTAAGTAATAATTGAATTTGAAGGAATTTATGTTAAGTGCCCTTGGAGGTACTTGGAGTTGGTTTGGTGTGGCGGTCAGGGCCACGACCTTCCGGATAATTTCAGGAAAGTGTGCAAGGCATGAATAAAATAAGTACGAGTGCTGCCGGCAGAAAGCTGAGGGCATCTTTGGTAGGTTTTGAAAATCTACATGACTTTAAGGCGGTGCGTGATGATTAGATATTTACTGGACCGCAAGAGGACCCTGTGATTAGGGTTGTGACTCCAAGGAAAGTTTATAAAAGGGAGATAAGTTCTCTCCCCCACGTAAAAGGACAGTTTTACGTATTATGGGGTTGCGTGTACCCATGTTGTTAGACGCAGGATATGAGACTGGTAAGGTGTTCGGTATCGTCATGGCATATGTTACAGTTGTAGATAACCGTGGGAAAAGTGTTGTGTTGGGGTAATTAAGAACGACGTACGAATTGGTCGAGGAAGTATCGTAAAGATATAAATGCAGGTTGTAAGCATGTATGAAACTGTACGATTATGAATCAAGATAGAAATACTTTTGCTAATAATAAGCCTAAGGTAATGATATGGCCAGAATGATAAAGGAGAATACGACTATGGTTATGTAAGTTGCACGAGATATGACTATCCCAGATTAGTGTAAAGACCATTAGTAAATAATGGGAAGTAAGAACATTTTGAGGAAATGTGGTAAACCTAGCTATAGGCTCTACCAACTGGGAAAGGAAAATCGGGTTACTACTTTACGAGATCAAGGAAATCCCCCCCCCCCCTAAATTGTGATTGACAGTAAGTCTTAGCCATGAGGCAAGCAAAGGAATTAAGTCTAAGTTTAGTGACCAAGTTTGGTTGCATGTAAAGGGAAACAGGAACCAGATGTGAGATTAAGGCTACCCGTAGATTTCGCAGGAATGAGAAAGGCTTTCAGTTATTGGAAGATAAGTTGACCACGACTACAGTTCTAACCCCTCCTATGAGACTAGAGGGTTAGGTTATTATTGTAACACGTTGGGTGTTAGGCTAGGTTGTGTGCTGATGCAAAACGATAATGTTAGAGCCTATGTTTCCCGGCAGTTAGGGAAGCATGAGCGGAGTTATGCCACTCATGATTTAGAACTGGCGGAAGTTAAATCATGCCTTGAAGATTTGGGGGCATGACGTATATTATAGACTTCATGTGGATATTTGTGCAGACCACAAAAGCCTCCGGTATACCTTCAGACAGTGGTAGTAGAATTTGCGACAGCGACGGTGGTTAGAGTTATTCAAGGATTGTGATATCGATATCCTATACCATCCGGGGAAAGCCAAGACGATTCTGTATACTCTTAGTCGTGGTCTATGGGTAGTCCGCCGGATGGGCGCATGTGCAGTGACGCGTGGTCCGTGAGATTCGTTAGCTAACGAGCCGGGGGGTTCGATTATTTGTTTCCAAGGTTAATGAAGTTTAGATCCGAGAGGTTGCCGAGTCTTCCATCGTTGAGGAAGTAAAGAGGCGACAATATGAGGATCCAGTTATGATACGATATCGAGATACGGCTCTCCGAGAAGAGAAGAGCATGTTTGAGTAGCACCGGATAAGGTGCTGTGAGATGAGGATAGATAGTGTGTACCCGGTGCTGCAGGACTAGTCAGCAGGTTTTAGGGGAGGCATACAGTGCTTATTGCTCAAATTGTTCGGGGTCGACTAAGTTGTGTCGTGACCTCAGATGTATGTATGGGTAAGATGACCGGAAAAAGGGACTTAGCAGAGTTGTTGCTTAATATCCGAATTAGTAGCAGGTCATGGTTGAACACCAGAAGCCCAGCGGGCTATTACAGGCGATTTAGACCCCGACTTAGACATGGGAGGTAATTAAAATGGATCTTGTTACAGGGTGGCATCGTACTCAGAGGAAGTGAGACTCCCTGGGGGTCATGGTAAATAGGCTGACGAAACCAGCCGTGTTCTTCCGGTTAGGACCGCTTACTCGGCTGAGGTTCATGCTAGCTTTTATAGCAGGGGGATTGTGAGACTGCACGGGGTTCCTACGTTTATGATGTCAGACAGATGAGCTCGATTACATATAACTTCTGGAGCTTTTTCAGAAGGGTTTTAGGGACACAGGTGAGTCTCAGTGTTGCATTACACCTCGCACCGACGGACGACAGCAGAGTGTACTATCCGTGCACTCGAGGATAGGTCATGGGCCTGTGTTCTTGATTTCAGAAATATCCGGGAGGGTTAATTGCCTCTTGTTGTGTTGCGTACGATAACAGATACCCTTCCAGTATTCAGATGGCCCTGTATGAGGCCTTGTATGTAAGAAAGTGTAGATCGCTGGTTGGATGGTTCGACGTAGGCGAGGTTCAGTTATTTGCTCCAGACTTGATTCAGTGGGCTGCGATAAGGTGAAGCTTATCCAGGAAAGATTATGAGTAAGCTCAGAGTCAGCAGAAGCTTTATGCAGATAACCGACGTGGACACATGGGGTTTCAGGTTGACATTTTAGTATGAGCATTGTTATGTGGCCACGTGTGGCATTATTGGTATGTAGGGGTTGTAAGGAGACTATGTCGCTATCTTTAAGTTTGACTCCCGAAAGAACATTCGGGGACGAATGTTTCTAAGGGGGGAAGAATGTTACACCCCGGAATTTCAGGATATGTTTATAAGAACGAAGGTAAGAACCCAAAAATATTAAGATTTGAGACGAGTAAAAATTTATCGGAATTATGGAATTATCGGAAAATGAAATATTGCGACGAATGGGAGGGCGACACGTGTCACCCCCCCCTTTGTGGACTTGGACGAAATTGTCATGGTTAAAATGGTCATTTGACCATAGTTTAAATGACCAAGTCTTGTAAAGACAAAGAGCTTGACATTGTTGACTTGTCAAAGGGCCACTTGGCTTTATCCATGTGAAACTCATCCAAGCCATCCATATGTACTAATCTAGACCCTCCATTATGTTATATATGTACACTAGTAGTGCAAGACTTTGTCATTCTCAACACTTAGAAAAAATTTGGAAACTTGTTCTTGCTCACTAATGAGGGCTCACGGCAATGGGGATTTTCCAAGTGGAAAATTTTCAATTGTTGTCCAATAATCTCCCCACTTTAAACCAAGGTACCTAAGGATATTGTAAGTGTATCTCAATAGAAAGATCCCGGAAAAATGGTGTTTTCGTATTAGTCGCAAGGCGAAAACCTAAGGAGTTATTCAACTTTGAAGATGGAACTTGAAGAGGAGTTCCTCATAAGCTTCTAAGGGTTGCTTGGAGTGGATTGGAACGTCGAAAGGAGGAGCTAAAGTTGCTAAGGATCGACTTGTAATCTCGGATCATATTTGGGCTAAATGAGGTATAATCTTCGTCTTACTTTTGTAATTGAAGATTCCATGTTATTATAAGTTAGAAATGATCATGTGATATGTGCTATGAAGATTGATAAGTGTTATGGAAGTTTAGAAGCTCAAATCCGAAAATGACATGTTGAGGCATTTGAAATTGAATTACATTTTGGTCGTTAATTAGAATCGTCGCATATTAGCTATTTGAAGATTGTAGTAGTTATACTCAATTGAGGCTTGATAACTTGTTATACTAAACAACTTGGATTGATTAGGAAATGGGAAAAGAATTGGTATTGTTGTCCCTAATTGCCGAATGGACATTGTATTTTTGGACTAGTTTAATGTCAATTGTGGGGCGGAATTTTACACGTCTTGATTAAGCGTGTAATCCCCTATTGTTAACTACTTTGTTGAGCCTTAAATGTGGCGTGTTTGGTTATTGAATTCGGCCTTGAAAAAGGTGGCAAAGTATGTAGAAACAAAGGAAGTGCTGTCCGATTTTCCGTAGAATTTAGTAGCTTTGCACTTGGAATATTCTACGTTTGAAACTAGAAGTTAATAGACGTACTATGGTCATTATAGGTTGACATACTACGTGCGACGAATTGGACTTAGCAAGTGGATTAAACCGAAGAGGTATGTGGAACTTTCTTATCTCTTGAGCATGAATAAGTTGTAAATGTATAGTACGGTAGACGTGCAAGATTTTTACAATCTAGGTCCATTTGATACCCTTGGCTTATTTTAAGAATGTCCAAGTTGATTGAGTTAGGGAATTAACTCACTTGTTTAAATATTAAGGATATCTTGGTTTTCAAAAGTTAAGAGACTTTAAGTATGTTGAAAGTATTATTGATACTTGTTTTGTTGGAAAGTTTAAGTCTCTTGGTTATAAAGAAGTATGTAAGTTGCTAATGTATAAAGCTAGTATAACGACTTTATGGGAAGTTGGTTATAATAGCTTTATGGAAAGTTAAAAAGAGTGGTTTACTCTAAGTAATTTAAGTATGTTAAATGACTTGAAATATCGAAAGGCAAATTGATTTAAAGGCATCAATTGCTTAGGGTTTTAAAAGAAAGAAGTCACTTGATTTAGAAGCCCGAAAATATATTTTCTAAAAAGGTATTGTGACTTGTCTTAAAATGTAGTTATGACTTGATACTACGGTTATTAGTATCTTGGAAGTTTTATATGAAAATGAGTCATTTTAAAAGAATAGAAGTACGTAGTACTTTGGGTTAAACTCCCGGATTTATAATAACATGTTAGTGCCTTAAGTAAACTAAAATGAGAGTGTATATGAATAATGTTATACCCCGTATTTCCAGAGTATGTACGTGTGGGAGTACGTACAAAAGTTTAGGCCTTAAGTTAGGCTAAGGACGAAATTTTGTGCACAACTACCAAAAAGAATCGTTTTTCGACGAAACGTTTGCCAAACTTTGCGAAGGGAAAAATACGACTATGTCATTTATTATTTTTGCGGATTTTTCCGAGAGATGAAATATTTTGGACCAACGAGAGGGCGACACTTGTCACCCTCAAGTTGGCGGATTTGTGGGCTTCATTTGGACGATTTCAAGGTCTTGGAGTAGGTAGGATATTTGTGATATTTTGTGTGGTAGTTGGATAAGGCACACATGGATGAATTCTCACCCTACACTTGCCTACCACTTGGCTTCATCTTGGCCATTGGTTGGCCTATAAATACCCCCCCTAACTTGAAGGTTTTCTTCATCCAAAAATTGTCTTCCAAGTCTCAAAATTCCCTCCTCTCTCTTGTAGTGTTTCGTCCAACACCCTCTCCCCCTCTAGCCTAGTGGCTTGTAGAGCCCCCTTGGTAGAAAGTTGTCTTCCAAGTATAGTTACTATTCCTAAATACCCTAGCCCAAATCCCTTATAGTATTTAAGTAGAAGTTGTTAGAAACTTCTAAGGGTTGTTTGGAGCGGGTTGGAGCGCCCAGAGTAGGAGCTAAACGTTGCTCAGAATCGACATTTAAACTTGGATAATTATGGGCTTATCGAGGTAAATATCTTGTCCCCCTATTGTAATTAGAGTTTACATACTGTTGAAGTATAAGAATTAAGCATAAGTTATATACAAGGAAGGTATATAAGAAAGGAATTGAATCAGATTTACATGGGACTGCATTTACAGTAGACTTGTGAAGTTTGACGGGTAGGGAAATGCTGCCCAATTTTCCGTAGAATCTTGTATCTAGATTTATTCTACAGAGTAGTCTAGACTTTGATAGACTTGTATAACCGGTATAGGTTGAAGTATTGCGAGTAGCGTGTTCTACTTGAAGGGTGGACAAGGCTAGCCGTTATAATGTGGAGCGTTTTGCTAATAGTCGATAATCGTCGCGAGGTACGTGATTCTTCCTATCCTCTTGAGCATGATATTTTAAAAGAATATATATAGTACGGTAGACGTACGTGTGTTAACTGAACGTAGTTTTACGGCAATGTCTTTTGACTTAAGCCTGAATAATAAGAATCTTGAAGTATTTCAAGAGAATTAAGAACCGTTTTTGAAAGAAGAAGTAATACTTGGTTTTAAAAGCTTAAGAGTTATACTAGCTTTATGGGAAGTTAGGTATAACGACTTAAGAGAGATAAAAATAATGGTTTATTGATCTTAAAAGATAAGAGACTTGACTTAATTGAATTAATATGAATTTTGTTAAAAAGTGCGAAACCTCATTCGTGAGTAATGAGTACTTGGTTTTTAAAAGGAATAATGTCTTACTGATTTCGGAAATCAGAATAAGTATCGAACAAACCACAGCAGCGCTAATAAAGGGAAATGTTTTGACTAATTAAGTATTATTAAAACCAGTAGAAACCTCCTTCTGCATAGAAGCTAAGATGAGACAAATGATATTACATTTCCTAGATCATGGCTGCTTTAATAAGATTGTTATAAACAAGAATAACCTACTCACACATAAGGCATATGTTTCTCAAATCGTTTTAAAGGAGAATTATATTATTAAGTGATTAAAACTATGAACTACGAAACCTTTCGAAAATGAGAAACTTGAGCATTTGAAATTAGGCAAACTTGAACGTTTGGAAAATAATGTTGTTACTTGATTTTACAAAAGGAAGTATTTTGGTTTACTTAAAAAGATAGTCACTCTATTTTTATACTACGGGTATTGTGTGACTTTTTGTGAAAGAAGCGGATCTTTTAAAAGAGTTAATGTATGAAGTACTTTGGGGATAAAAACCCGAACTTGTTAACATAAAGTAGAAAGTACCTTGTGTGAATAACTTGATTGTGTTGGTTTGTGATAGCCTTGTAATACTCTCTTGTTGATTTGATAAGTAAACATGTTAGGATGCTACGGGTGTTAGTATCTTGTGATGTTTGTGTAAAGGGGTTTCCCTTGTTGTGTTTATGTTGTTAAACGGTAAGCCCGTTGTAATCGTTATTATATCACCTACCCTCGACTTGTTATACCGAGGGCTTGCCACCCTGATGCGTGGTCTATACGGCCTATGCAGATCTGCGACTATGCGGAGTCGCGGAGTTCCGTGATTGATCATTCGGTGTTTTATCCCGACGCGGGATGCCCTATGCGATGCGTGACTACGCGGTCTATGAGACTATGCGGATCGCGGAGTCTGAGGTACCGGGTTAGCTACCCCGTCGCGAGGAAAGACCTCACGCGGTCTGTGTGACCTATGCGGATGCGGAAGTCCGTGATTAGGCACGCATAATGATACTATGGGCGATTGGCCTTGCTTCGATCATTCGCGCCTAGAAAAGACCGGTTACATTATATCTACTTTGCTCTTGTTTATGTTGTGGCACTATGCGCATTTAACCGTTGTATTTGCAAATGGTTTTAAATACTTTGATTTTACTTCGATTTTCGCCACATACTTGGTACTGTTATCGACCTCCTTGGGCTGCGTTCATGCCGCAGTAGAGGTACACCGCCGTCGATCCTCGCTCTTAGGATCACGATTCGGCTTGGGAAGTTTCGCTTTCTCCGAGGCTTATCTTTGGTATAGTCCTGTTGTTGTAGTGCTTACATTCAGGGTATGGCGGCCCCGTCCCGTTGTTGTTGTAAAACTCTTAGAGGTCCGTAGTCTGTTGTAAAGTTGGGATGTAAATGTTCATTCTCGAGATATTTATATACTTGCGAAAGGCACTCTTTATTGGATAAACTGTGTCTCTTTTAAATTGTTTCATGTCTTGTTTTTATATTCCGCTGATTACTCTGATGAATGTCTACTTGGGTGCCCGGGTAAGGCACCAGTCACGGGCCCGGGTTCGGGTCGTGACAATGTGGTATCGTGAGCGCTTAATCTCTGAAAGTGTCTACTGCATCGTATCTAGTAGAGTCTTGATTATCGTGTGCCGCACCACACCAATAATCATGAGGCTATAGGATATTTAGGATTGGTTTCATTCTTCTCACTCGAGATCGTGCCTTAGAGCCGTGTTATAAGTTGGACCTCTAACGTATTTCTTTCCTTACCGCTTATGCCCGCGTAAGGCAACCCGCCCGTGGCGGTAAGGCAATGGCGGAGCTACGAGTAGAGCACGAGGGTTACTAGTGGCACAGTGCCCAATCATCACTGGGTGGTGCTTCATTCGGGAGTTCTGCGACGTCGCCATCCCAACAGA
This sequence comes from Przewalskia tangutica, assembly GCA_029844215.1. Classification (NCBI taxonomy): domain Eukaryota; kingdom Viridiplantae; phylum Streptophyta; class Magnoliopsida; order Solanales; family Solanaceae; genus Przewalskia; species Przewalskia tangutica. Next base: position 38,220,133 of record CM056725.1, on the reverse strand, counting down.
GTTCAGCACACGCAACAGCTCCATCGCGCCATGATATTTGAACCTTCGCCCACGACCAAGATGCGAAGTATGGATTGCAAAGAGACGACTGCTTTCTAGCTATGGATTTAACAACCGCAGAGTATTTTATGTATCGATTTATCGCGCCTTGATGAATATCTAAGGAAGGGTTGTGCAAGAGTAGCTCTTGATCAAGATGCATGGCTCGCAGACTGAGCTTATGCACAGGCCGAGAAATGTAGGATCGACGAGTTAACCAAGATCGGCGTAAGAGGGCGTAAGCAGGTCCTCCGGTAACTTTCGAGGCGACCTTCTCAGCAGCAGATTGGTTATGCGCCTCCGCCAGTGCAGAGTGGTTCTCCGCTGTGGTTCGTGGACGCTCGGGTATGTAGGAGTTAGTCGAGCTCCGTGGTCGCTAGTTCGCAGTAAACACGTAGGTTTCAAACACCGGATTCGATTTTCCTCGGTGTTCACACAGGGCAAACGCCATCCCGGAATGTCGCTTTTGTTGGTACTTGTTTTACCTGCGGCCGTCAGGGCCATGTGTCGAAAAGATGTCCTAGTAGGAGGACTCGGTCTACCAGATCAGTTGCGGAGTCAGTGGTTCGGAGAGGAAGGGGTGTTAGCAAGAGGAGGCCACCCCCACCTCGGTGTGGCCGTTGTGGTAGATGTCATTTTGGGGAGTGTCGTGCTTCTTCGACAGCTTGTTATTCTTGCGGCCAGCAGGGCCATTTTGCGAGAATTTGTCCGACCAGAGGTGGCGCGGACGTAGAGACCTTAGATGTGAGGTCATCTTGAGTAAAAGATTTATTTTATGTTTGACCCTTATCGGAGTGCATAGTACATGTGAGATATGTTTTTGTGATAAGTCCCTGTGTAGTGTAAAATCAAAGAGGGTAGTTGATCTAAGAAGACCACTAGGTTTTCGTGACTTGATTATGAGATTCTTCCGGATCGGGGAACGAGAGTTTTGCGTGATAGCGGGTCGGGTGGCGGACCGATTGTGGGTCAACCCGCGGCCTGTGTGGTGGTAGGGTCAGTTGGGGTGGTCCCGCATTGTGATAGGGTCACGAGGGTGTTAGGCCCAAGTTTAGTTAACCAGCGTACGAGTTCGTGGATGCGTTCGACCAGTAGTCGGGCCGATGAGGTCAGCCCATCTTGTCTTTTAGTCAAGACCGTTTTCTCGGCAGAGGGTTATGCGAGATGTTATATCAGGAAGGTTGTAAGGCTACACGAGGTGCCTACTTTCACCTTATGTCAGGCAGTGGAGCCCAGGTTACGGCTATTTTCTTTTTTCTGGAAGTTTTACCAGGCAGGGATAGGAACGCAGGTGAGTCTCGATGTGCATTCACCTCGCGGTGTTTTTGATTTCAGGTAATGTAAGGATTATTCGCCTCTTGGTTGAGTGTGTATTATAATATCTACCATATCAGTATTCGGATGTCGCCTTATGACGTCTTGTAAGGGCGGAAGTGTAAGTTGTCGGTCGATTGGTTCGATGTTGGCAAGATTCGGATAGTTGGTTCATACTTGTTCCAGCAGACTGTGGATAGGGTGAAGCTTATCCAGGAGAGGTTATTGGCAGCTCAGAGTCAACAGAAGTCGTGCGGATAATCGGCGACGACGCTTGGAGTTCAGGTTGACGGTGGGTCTTCTTGAAGGTATCACCCCGGAAAGGGTGTGACGAGTTTTTGGAAAACGGAGGAAACTTAGCCTGAGGTACTTGGAGCGTTTCCAGATCCTTCGGAGGATAGGCCAAGTTGCCTATAGGTTAGCATTGCCGTCCGACTTAGGAGGCAGTACGTCCGGCCTTTCGTGTTGTTATGTTCGGGAAAGTATCGGAGATCCATCCAGAGTGTTCCCAGTTAATGATGACCAAGTTGGAGATAGTAACCCCGAGATTTTGGAAACTGAAGCAGTAGAAAAAAATGTGGTAAGTTATGAGAAAGAGTTCGAGTAATGCGAGAAGTACACGACTAAGAGAATAGAAGTGATCATTTCGCTTTGTAAAGAGAAGCGCGAAGGAGTATATTTTAGACTTTGGGTGGGAGCTTTTGTGATGTTGAGGTGATTCCTCGTGGACTTGGATTAAGTATTTGAGCGTGTGATATTTTATGGCAGTGTGGCGTGATTGTTTTAAGAAATATAGCAGTGAAGACTATATCGCGCATGTATGTTTTGAGGTTAAAGGAACATTCGACGAATGTTTCTAAGAGGAGAATGTTATACCCCGTATTTCCAGAGTATGTACGTGTGGGAGTACGTACAAAAGTTTAGGCCTTAAGTTAGGCTAAGGACGAAATTTTGTGCACAACTACCAAAAAGAATCGTTTTTCGACGAAACGTTTTCCAAACTTTGCGAAGGGAAAAATACGACTATGTCATTTATTATTTTTGCGGATTTTTCCAGAGATGAAATATTTTGGACCAACGAGAGGGCGACACTTGTCACCCTCAAGTTGGCGGATTTGTGGGCTTCATTTGGACGATTTCAAGGTCTTGGAGTAGGTAGGATATTTGTGATATTTTGTGGTAGTTGGATAAGGTACACATGGATGAATTCTCACCCTACACTTGCCTACCACTTGGCTTCATCTTGGCCATTGGTTGGCCTATAAATACCCCCCTAACTTGAAGGTTTTCTTCATCCACAAATTGTCTTCCAAGTCTCAAAATTCCCTCCCCTCTCTTGTAGTGTTTCGTCCAACACCCTCTCCTCTAGCCTAGTGGCTTCTAGAGAGCCCCCTTGATAGAAAGTTGTCTTCCAAGTATAGTTACTATGCCTAAAGACCCTAGCCCACATCCCTTAGAGGATTTAAGTAGAAGTTGTTAGAAACTTCTAAGGGTTGTTTGGAGCGGGTTGGAGCGCCACAGGTGAGCTAAACGTTGCTCAGAATCGACATTTAAACTTGGATAATTATGGGCTTATCGAGGTAAATATCTTGTCCCCCTATTGTAATTAGAGTTTACATACTGTTGAAGTATAAGAATTAAGCATAAGTTATATACAAGGAAGGTATATAAGAAAGGAATTGAATCAGATTTACATAGGACTGCATTTAGAGACTTGTGAAGTTTGACTGGTAGGAAGTCACGCCCAATTTTCCGTAGAATCTTGTATCTAGATTTATTATACAGAGTAGTCTAGACTTTGATAGACTTGTATAACCGGTATAGGTTGAAGTACTGCGAGTAGCGTGTTCTACTTGAAGGGTGGACAAGGCTAGTCGGGTTATAGCGGTGAAGCGTTTTGCTAATAGTCGATAATCGTCGCGAGGTATGTGATTCTTCCTATCCTCTTGAGCATGATATTTTAAAAGAATATATATAGTACGGTAGACGTACGTGTGTTAACTGAACGTAGTTTTACGGCAATGTCTTTTGACTTAAGCCTGAATAATAAGAATCTTGAAGTATTTCAAGAGAATTAAGAACCGTTTTTGAAAGAAGAAGTAATACTTGGTTTTAAAAGCTTAAGAGTTATACTAGCTTTATGTGAAGTTAGGTATAACGACTTAAGAGAGATAAAAATAATGGTTTATTGATCTTAAAAGATAAGAGACTTGACTTAATTGAATTAATATGAATTTTGTTAAAAAGTGTGAAGCCTCATTCGTGAATAATGAGTACTTGGTTTTTAAAAGGAATAATGTCTTACTGATTTCGGAAATCAGAATAAGTATCGAACAAACCACAACAGCGCTAATAAAGGGAAATGTTTTGACTAATTAAGTATTATTAAAACCAAGAGAAACCTCCATCCGCATGTAAGCTAAGATGAGACAAAATGATATTACATTTCCTAGATCATGGCTGCTTTAATAAGATTGTTATAAACAAGAATAACCTACTCACACATAAGGCATATGTTTCTCAAATCGTTTTAAAGGAGAATTATATTATTAAGTGATTAAAACTATGAACTACGAAACCTTTCGAAAATGAGAAACTTGAGCATTTGAAATTAGGCAAACTTGAACGTTTGGAAAATAATGTTGTTACTTGATTTTACAAAAGGAAGTATTTTGGTTTACTTAAAAAGATAGTCACTCTATTTTTATACTACGGGTATTGTGTGACTTTTTGTGAAAGAAGCGGATCTTTTAAAAGATTAATGTATGAAGTACTTTGGGGATAAAAACCCGAACTTGTTAACATAAAGTAGAAAGTACCTTGTGTGAATAACTTGATTGTGTTGGTTTGTGATAGCCTTATAATACTCTCTTGTTGATTTGATAAGTAAACATGTTAGGATGCTACAGGTGTTAGTATCTTGTGATGTTTGTGTAAAGGGGTTTCCCTTGTTGTGCTTATGTTGTTAAACGGTAAGCCCGTTGTACTGTTATTATATCACCTACCCCCTTGACTTGTTATACCGAGGGCTTTCCACCCTTGATGCGGGTCTATACGGCCTATGCATGCGCGACTATGCGGAGTCGCGGAGTTCCGTGATTGATCATTCCGGTGTTTTATCCCGACGCGGATGCCCTACGCGTCGGTGACTACGCGTCTATGAGACTATGCGGATCGCGGAGTCCAGAGGTACCGGGGTTAGCTACCCCGACGCGAGGAGTACCTCACGCGGTGCGTGTGACCCATGCGATTGCGGGAAGTCCGTGATTAGGCACGCATAATGATACTATGGGCGATCGCCTTGCTTCGATCATTCGCGGCCTAGAAAGACCAGTTACATTATATCTACTTTGCTCTTGTTTATGTTGTGGCACTATGTGCAGTTGAACTGGTTGTATTGGCAAATGGTTTTAAATACTTTGATTTTACTTCGCAAGATTTTCGCCACATACTTGGTACCTATCAGATCGACTCTCCTTCGGGGCCGCGTTCACGCCGCAGTAGGTACACCGCCGTCGATCCTCGCTCTTAGGATCACAGCGTTGGGAAGCTCCGCTTTCTCCGAGGCTTATCTTTGGTATAGTCCTCGTTGTTGCTGGTGCTTACATTCTGTGGTATGGTGGGGCCTCGTCCCATCGTTGTTGTTGTAAAACACTTAGGTCCTGTAGTCCTTGTAAAGTTGATGTAAATCTGCTCATTCTCGAGATATTTATATACTTGCCGAAAGACACTCTTTTATTGGATAAACTGTGTCTCTTTTACATTGGTTTCATGTCTTGTTTTTTTATATTCCGCTGATTACTCTGATGTATGTCTACTTGGGTGCCCGGGTAAGGCACCAGTCACGGGCCCGGGTTCGGGTCGTGACAAATAAGACTAATAAGAAGTTAGGGGGATTTCTTAACTTGCTTATTTATTGTATGATAAGTCGGTAGTGCTTTTGTTATGTATGATAAGCCGGTAGGGCTTATGTTATGTATGATGGCCGGTTGAGATAGGGTAAGAGTATAAATGAGGGGTAAACCCCAAGACGTTATACCACCTTCTCCAGGGTAAGAGTATAAATGAGGGGTAAACCCCCAAGACGTTATACCACCTTCTCCAGGGTAAGAGTATAAATGAGGGGTAAACCCCCAAGACGTTATACCACCTGCTTCAGGGTAAGAGTATAAATTAGGGGTAAAGCCCCAAGACGTTATACCACCTGTTTCCGTGGATTTTTTACCCATGATGCGAGGAATACCTCATGCGAGTCCTTATGGGCTTATGCGGGTGAAATAGTCGCATGCGGGCGGGTACAACCTATGCGAGGAATACCTCATGCGGGTCCACACGACCTATGCGGGTGAAATAGTCCCAGAAGTAGGATTGCTTAATGACATCGCGGGCGGTGGTCCCGCTGATCGCGATCTTCCTATTTTTATGTTGTAAGTATACTCTTGATTACTCTCATTGTTAGTAAGGCAATGTGTACTGTTAATTGAGTTATCATACCTGTCTCCAGTTTTATTATAGACTTATGATTTCATTACAGTACTTTCAGTTTCACATATTTGGTACATGTTGTACTGACCTCCTTCGGGGGGCTGCTTTCATGACGCAGGTAGAGTATACAGGTAGTTGATCCTCACTTATAGGATCGCTGATTCAGCTGTTGAGAAGCTCCATTACTCCGGAGGCTTATCCCTGGTATGGTCGGTTGTTGTACATTCAGGGGTATGGTAGGGCCCTGTCCCGTCACAGTTGTTATTCTTAGAGGTCTTTTGTCACATTTGTGGATTGGGTTGTAAAGAAAAAAAATGTACTGTTTATTATGTATAGTTTATGAAAGGTGGCCTTATCGGCTAGCCTGTTGTTATTTTATGTTTAAGCATTTTACAAGTTGTGTATGTTCCGCTGCTATTCTCTGATGTATACCGAAAGGGGTGCCTAGGTAGGGCACCAGTTGCGGGCCCTGGGTCGGGTCGTGACACTCACAATATCCCTGCTATAAAAGCTAGCATAATCCTCAGCCGAGTAAGTGGTCCTAACCGGAAGAACACGGCTGGTTTCGTCAGCCTGTTTACTATGACCCTCAGGGAGTCGCACTTCCTCTGAGTACGATGCCACCCTGTAACAAGATCCATATTAATCACCTCCCCATATCTAAGTTGGGATTTCAATCGCCTGTAATAGCCTACTGGGCTTCTGGTGTTCAACCTTGACCTGCTACTAATTCGGACCTTAAGCAACAACTCTGTTACATCCCTTTTCAGGCCATCTTACCAATACATACATCTGAGGTCACGACACAACTTAGTCTTATTTGTCACGACCCGTTCCGGGGCCCGTGACTGGTGCCTTACCCGGGCACCCAAGTAGTCATACATCAGAGAAAATCAGCGGAATATAAAAACCAGACATGAAACAATGTAAATTGAGACACAATTTATTTGAGAAAGTCGCCTTTCGGCATATATATATAAACCAAAATCGCGCTTACATCCCAACCGCATAATAGACTACTGCACTTCTAAGGAAGTAAACAACTATGGTGGGATAGGGACCCGCCATACCCTGAATGTACAAAACTATCTACACAACAGGGAGATCATACCCAAAAGTCGAGCCTCCGGAGAAGGTGGAGCTCCTGACACCAAAGCAAAAGATCCTAAGGATGCGGATCTAGCACTCGCTTCCCTTACCGCGCATGAACGCATCCCCGAAGAGGTCGACAACAGTACTAAGTATGTGAAATCAGAAAGTACTTAAATGAAATCATATCATTTTAAAACCAATTTTACAAATATGCACGAAACAACCAATGTAATCGCACATAGTGCCACATCATAAACAAGAGCAACAATAGGTAGATCAGAATGTGTCTTTTCTAGGCCGTGAATGATCGGGCAGGCCAATCGCCCATAGTATGATTATGCATACCTAATCTCGACTCAGAGTCCGCATAGCCACCTAGGCCCGCATGAGGTATTCTCGCATCGAGGGTAGCTACTCCCGCATCGCCCCGACTCGTAGTCCGCATGGCCACATGTAATCGCATGAGGTATAACCCCGCACACTAACTCCGAACTCTCAGCTCCGCATAGGTCCCCGACCCGCATGAGGTATTTTCAATCACGGTCCTGCATCGCTCGAGTCTACCTCGACGGAGGCGCCTTAACCCCGTGATCATGTCAAGAGGCGAGTGATATAATACTAACATAACCGCTTATCGTTAAACAACATAAGCACAACAAGAAGACCCTCTTATACACACGTTACAAGACACTAACACACATAGCATCATAATATGTCTACTTATCAAACCATCTTATTATACTTTCCAGAAATCAATACAAGTCTTTTATAATGCATAAGTAAACTGTTCCTTTTATCTGTCTTAAGTAGTTATACCTAACTTCCCATAAAGCTAGTATAACTCTTAAGCTTTTGTTTTAAAAACAATATCCTTCTTCTTTCAAAATGATTTATAATTCTTTTGAAAGACTTCAAGATTCTTATTATTCAGCTTAAGTCAAAAGACATTGCAAGAAACCACGCTCGCTTAACACACGTACGTCTACCGTACTATATATATATTTTAAAATATCATGCTCAAGAGTATAGGAAGAATCACATACCTTCTCGGCGAAATCCACCTGCCAAGTCGAATATGTCGCGCAGAGTATCGACCTATACCAGTCAAATACGTCTATCAACGTCTAGACTACTCTGTAGAAAGTTATAAGCAGAGGGTTCTTAATTCTACGGAAAATCGGGCAAAAGACTTCCTACCCTGAAGCTATACAAGTTCATCAGAAATACACCCATGTAAGTACAGCTCAATTCTCTTCTTTAATATCCTTCTATGTGTTTTATACCTATTTCTATACTTCTACAAAGATGTATTCTCCACTTACAATACAAGGATAAGATATTTACCTCGATAAGCCCAATATTATCCAAGATATAAGTCGATCCTGAGCGAGGTTTAGCTCCTAATTTGTATGCTTCATCGCCCAAGAAACCCTTAGAAGTTTCTACACAACTTCTACTAACTACTTCAACCAACAATGAAGTTTCTCCGAGGGTTTCGTTTAGTGACTAAAGGGAAGTCTAGATAGTATTTCTGGGCTTTTAGTATCGGGGTGACTTTGGAAATACTCTAAGGTATACGGCTAGGGGAGTTTGGGATAGTAACAATACTCGGAGAGTATTTCTACCAAGAGGGTGTGTTTGGACGAGAGCAATACCAAGGGAAGGGGAGGGTGTGCCTCGCCAGACACTACAAAGGGAGGGGTGGTTTCGCCAAGGCCTTCTGGCGGGGAGGGAAGAGGGCTTTGGACGAAAACTATAAGGAGAAGGGAGGGATTTTAGAGACTTGGAAAGTTGATTTGTGGATGAAGAACTCATCAACTCAAGGGGGTATTTATAGGGCTTTCAAGGGCCAAGATGAAGCCAAGTGGTAGGCAAGTGTAAGGTGGAGATTTGCACAAGTGCACCCTAGCCCTACTCCACAAATCCCTCACAAAACATTGACCCAAGATTTAAGCCACAAAACCATGGCAATCGTCCAAGGTGCCGCCCCACTGTCGCCCACTGGCGGTGACAAGTGTCACCCTCTCGTTGGTCCAAAATGTTTCATCTCTGAAAAATCCGCAAAAATTATAAATGACATAGCCGAATTTTCCTTCGCAAGTTTTGTAAAACGCTTCGCCTGAAAAACCATTCGTTTTGTGAGTTGTGCCAAAATTCGTCCTATGCCTAATCTTAAGGCTAAACTTTTGTACGTACGCCCTTACGTACATACTCTGGAAATACGGGGTATAACATTCTCCCCTCCTTAGAAACATTCGTCCCGAATGTCCCTTCCCAAGACACACAGCGATAAGGTTCTTCATAACTTAAACAGTTTACAAATACCTCACATGGCCACAATACAACATTTAAGAAAATAAGTCAATGAAAATTATAAGTAGGAAAGTGAGTTACCTGGAGGTGTGGGGAATAGGTGAGGATACTTCTGCCTCATGTCCTCCTCAGCTTCCCACGTCATCTCCTCCCTGAGCTCGTTCCGCCACAAGACTTTGACGGCCACGCCCTCGTCCGCAGACGCCTAACTCCGACGATCGATTATCGCTATGGGAATCTCTCATACGATAACCCTGGCCACACCGGACATCGCCAATCGGTGCACTTAGATGGATCCCCGATACATCTCTCAAAGATAAAAACATGAAACACCGGACGACCGACTCGTGTCGGACGGCAGATCCAACTCATAGCAACCTTGTCGCCACGACCGAACTGGGCGGATCGTGCCTTACCCCGCACCCTAGTGATACAACATCGAGTAATCGGAACATAAAACACATACATGAAACAAATGAAGTACAAAACAAGAACTGAGGAAAACTTGCCTTTCGATATATATAAATAACAACTCCTACAAATGAACAGCTTTAATCCTTTTACAACCCCGCCCACAACAAGATTCTGCACTTCTACGAAATGATACGACAACAATGGCGGACAGGGTTCCCGCCATACCCCGAATGTAAATACCTACAACGACAGTGGACTATACCTGCATAAGCCTCCGAGAAACGGAGCTTTCCCAAACGCCGAATCGTGACCCTAAGAGCGAGGATCAACGATCGTGTACCTTTACTCGCAGATGAACGCAGCTTCGGGCGAGGTCAAGACAACAGTACCAAGTATGTGAAATCAAAATAACATCAGAAATGAAATCATAGTAGTCTATATAAAGCGTGAGACATGTATGATAACCAAACTACGCTCACAATAAATAAGCAAATATGTCAAGTCGTGGACTCACGCCTCAAAGTTATCACAATAAAACCGTGACGGCAAGTACGAAGGCATAGCCGACTACTAAGACCCACAAGCACCAAAAATACCACAAATCGTATCCCGAGGTCTTTCTGCACCGCACCACATGATCGGCCGCCACTCGCTCGCAATATCAATGTGCGCCTATCCTCGAACTCTCGCAGACTCCGCATAGGTCACCCACGCACCCGCACGCAGGTATTCCTCGAATCACGGTCCTGCATCACCGAGGTATACCCCGCATCGGGCGGCTAACCCTCGATCCGCCAGGCTCCCGCAACCCGCATAGTCTCAAAAGATCGCATAGTCTCAACAGATCGCATAGTGGAATCCCCGCATCGTGCTAAACACCCGAATGATCAATCTCGAGCTACCGCGACCGCATAGTCACAAGGATCGACAGCCGTATAGACCGCATCGGGTGGCAAGCCCTCGGATAATAAGTCGGCGGGTATGTGATACAATAATAAGACAACCGCTTAACGCTTGACAACGTAAGCACAACAAGAGTGACCCTTTACACAATAATCACAAGATACTAACACACGTAGCATCCTAACATGCTTACTTATCAAATCAACAAGAAAGTATTACAAGGCTATCACAAACCAATACAATCAAGTTATTCACACAAGGTACTTTCTACTAACAAGTTCGGGTACCTATCCCCAAAGTACTTCATACATTAAATCTTTAAAAGATATGTTACTTCACAAAACCACACCATACACGTAGTATATGAAAATAGAGTGATTATCTTTTTAAAGTAAATCAATTACTTCTCTTTGTAAAATCAAGTAGCAACATTCTTTTCCAATGTTCAAGTTTGCCTAATTTCCAATGTTCAAGTTTGCCTAATTTCCCATGTTCAAGTTTCTCATTTTAGAAAGGTTTCGTAGTTCATAGTCTTATTCATTTAAGAATATAATTCTCCTTTAAACAACCTGAGAAACATAAGCCTTATAAGTGAGTAGTATATTCTTGTTTATAACAATCTTATTACAAAGAATTATGATCTAGAATTATCATTTTGTCTCATCTTAGCTTCTATGCAGATGGAAGTTTCTACGGTTTTAATAATACTTAATTATTAAAAACATTTCCTTTATTAACGCTGCAGTTGGTTTGTCGATACACATTCGATTTCCAAAATCAAGAAACATTCTTAAGCCGTTATACCTAACTTTCCATAAGGCTAGTATAACTCTTAAGTTTTCTAAAAATCAAGTATTACCTCTTCTTTCAAAATGATTCAAAATCTTTTGAAATACTTCAAGTTCTTTATTAACACATAACAAGCCGCTTATAGTTCAAATCGCTTACCTTTTAAAACCACAAGTATTTTCTTACCAACATAAAGTCGTTATAACCAACTTCCCATAAAGCCGTTATAACACTTTATGTTTTAAACCAATCAAATACATTTAGCACATGACGCTCACCGCACTACATAGTTCACACATATCATGCTAGAAGAGATAGGAAGAGGTTCACATACCTCGCGACGAGTATCGACTAATAGCAAAACGCCCAAGTACTTCCAACCGCTTCGGCTACTCCTTTAAGCCAAGTAGATCGCGCCACACGTAGTACTTCAACCTATAAGGCCACAAGGCGCCATTAACATTTAGATCCCTTCGTAACATGTAACGACTGCCCGGCCCGCATCGTGCCTTATCCCGCACCCTAGTGATACAATCATCGAGAAAACCAAATGAAAATAAAACTTTAACAAGATACAAGATATATGAACATAAAACAAAGCAACCCAACGTTACCTTCCAATAACATAAATAAATACAACTCTTTCAAAACGAAGCAGTTTAATCCTTTTTACAACCCCGCCCACAACAAGATTACATGCACTTAAGATTTACAACAACTATGACGACAGGCCCCGCCATACCTCGAATGTATAAGAACCTACAACTCAGTGGAACACATACCGAAAGATAAGCCTCCGAGAAACGGAGCTTCCCAAAACGCCGAATCGAGATCCTAAGAGCGAGGATCCACGACCGATGTACTCTACTCGCGCAGATGAACGCAGCCTCAAGGGCGAGGTCAAGACAACAGTACCAAGTATGTGAAATCAGTAAAAATATCAGAATGAAATCATACTAGTCTATATAAAGCAGAGACATGTATGATAACCAAACTACGCTCACAACATAAAAGCAACATGTCCAATGTGACTCACGCCTCAAGTCATCACTCAAATATAACTACGGGTCTCACGCCCACAACATCAATCATGTTCGATCACGGCCGCATGCCCGACTCAGATCGTGTAGACATGTCCATGATGCAACAATAATACCAATGCCCCACGGCCACATGCCCGAATTCTACCTCGGTGTAGACACGTCCATGTGACATCAACAATAATATACTGGGTGATCAACCCTGCCGCATGGCCACATGCCCCCGGAATTCTACCTCGGTGTAGACATGTCCATGTAACCACAATAACAATATATCGGGTAATCAACCCGACCAAATGGCCGCATGCCCCTAATTCTACCTGCAGATACGCCCATGTGACATCAACAACAAGACAAGAATCAAAATGGAAACATACCCGTGGAATTCTCCATCACCGCCAAAGACGACCAAGTAAGTTCTCAACAAGTCGACCGCCTCTATCGAGACGCAGAATACGTAAATACCACACTTGCACAACAAAGGCTATCATCACAAGCATAGGCAAGTTTCACAACAACAATCATAAGCAAGTTTCACAACAACAAGCATAGGCAAGTTTCACACAACTCAAAGTACTTCCATTTTATGCCAAAGTCCGGGTTTTTAACCCCAAAGTACTACATACGTTAAGTTCTTTTAAAAGAGATCCATTACTTTTATAAAGTCACCCGATACCCGTAGTATTAGAATGACCAACCCACATTCCTTTTCAAAATCAAGTAACAACATTCTTTTCCTAAGTTCCAGTTTGCCTAGTTTCAATTACTCAAGCTTCTCATTTTCAAATGCTCAAGTCACTTATTTTAGAAAGGTTTCATAACTCATAGTCTTAATCTCTTTTAAAACAATTGAGTAACATATGTCATATATGTGAGTAGTTTATTCTTGTTTATAACGATCTTATTACAAAGACCATGATCTAGAAAATGTAATATCATTTTGTCTCATCTTAGCTTCTATGCAGATGGAGGTTTCTACCGGTTTTAATACAACACATCATTATTCAATACATTTTCCTTTATTAACGCCGCAGTTGGTCCTGTCGATACACCTTCCGATTTCAAATCAAGAAACATTATCCCTTTAAAAACCAAGTACTCATTACTCACGAATGAGGTTTCACACAAACATCCACATTAAAACAAATAAGTTAAGTCTCTTATCTTATAAGATCAAGTCTCTTAACTTCTAACATCAGTAAACCATTTTCACCTACATAAGGTCGTTATAACTAACTTCCCATAAAGCTATTATAAAACCCTATGTTTTAAACCAACCAAATCACTTAGCACACGTACGTCTACCGCACTACATAGTTCACAACAATCATGCTAGAAGAGATAGGAAGAGGTTCACATACATCGCGACGATTTATCGACAATAAGCAAAATGCTCCAAGTACTACAACCTTGCTATCCCTTTCCACTCCTCGAGTAAAATACGCTAATCTTAGTACTTTCACCTATAAAGGTCACAAACGTCTATTAACCCCAAAACACAAGTTTCTATCTTTCTACGTAAAATTCGGCAAAGACTCTCCCCGCAACAGCAGAAATCTCCTCCTCTATCGAGGCCGCTACCAAGCCAACCAGGGGGTTTACACGCCTAACCGGACGTGTACAATTCTACTCGAATACTACACAAGTTCATCGCAATACACCCCATGTAAATACGTCATTCTTTCTTTACATTCAGGCTTAAGTTAAAAGACATTGCCGCACAATAATGTTCAGTTCTATATATAGTATACTTCAACTATATATTCTAACAAACATGTAATTCCAATTTACAATAGAGGACAAGATAATTACCTCGATAAGCCCATAATTATCCAAGTTATAATGTCGATCCCGAGCAAGGTTTAGCTCCTACTCCGCGGCGCCCAAACCACTCCAAACAACCCTTAGAAGTTCTACCCAACTTCTACTCAAATACTTCAACCAACTATGAAGATTTCCTTAGGGTTTTGGTTGAGACTAAAGGACAAAAGGTAGTATTTCCTGCTCTACGATAGAGGTATCTTTGGAAAACTACAAGGTACAAGGCTAAGGTATTTTGGGCATTATAACAATACTAGGAGTATTTCTATACCACAACAAGTGGTATTATACGAAAACAACTAGCAGTGGTACCCACGCCAAGGCACCACAAAGGGGAGGGAGGAGGCCTCGCCAAGACTCTCAAAAGAGGGGGATGAGTTGACGAACTCAACACTAGAGGAGGGAGGGATTTTAGGCTGAAGGTTTCATTTGTGGACGAAGAGTTCATCAACATAAGTGGGTATTTATAGCAAAACCAAAAGCCAACCAATGGCCAAGATCAAGCCATGTGCAAGGCAAGTGTAAGGCCAAGATCAAGCCAAGTGCACCCTAGACCCTACTCCACAAAACAAGCCACAAAACATTGCACAAAACATTGCACAAAACAAGGCCAAAACAAGGCATGAATTGGCCCCACTTGAGCTTCACTTTACTGCTCACTCGAGGTGACAAGTGTCACCTATCGTTGGTCCAAAATGTTTCATCGCCGTAAAAATCCGCAAAATACAAAACGACATAGCCGAATTTTCCTCGCAAGTTACGCAAAACGCTTCGCCGAAAAACGACTCTAACCGTGTCAGGCACAAATGTCATTCGGCCGTTAAGCCACTAGGCGGGGTGACACGTGTCACCCTCCTATTGGCCTCAAAAACGTCTTCCAAAAATATCCACAATGGCCAAAATCTCAAAACAAAGTGGCTCTACAAAACCAGAATTTCTCGTGGCCCCACGTGACCATTTCCGAAAATAAAATCTCAAAATTCTAATATAATCTATGAAGTCCAAATACCAAACTGGGAATCCAATTCCCATTAACGAACCTTTTTCTTCACAAATAACCGAAACTTTTCCGCTAAAAACTCACATCTTTCTTTCTTTTCAAAATTTCGCTGCACTGCACGCATCGCCCTCACATACATACCCCGCAACTACGGGTATAACATTCTCCCTCCTTAGAAACATTCGTCCCGAATGTTCCTTCTCAAGTCGGATAACGATAAAGTTTCTCTAACAAGTTGCCGACGCCATACCGGCCACTAACTAACACACGCTCTTCTCCCTAACTCGTTGTACTTCTTGAACACTCGAACTCTCCCAAGACGCACTCATACTTCACCATTACCTGCTCCGAAAATCTCCGAGTCACTACCTCCAAACTTGGTCATCTTACTAACCTCAAACTTCCTTAAGGCCATTCCCGCCTTTACGAACCGCTCGTCGAACGGCCCACGAACTCATACGATGATCATACAAACTTGGGCCTAGCATCCTCGTGACCCTACCACCAAGTGACCACCCAGAATCGACCCCACCCCAAACCGGGTTACGGGTTGACCCGCAAATGGTCCTCAACCCGACCCCCAACCGCGCCAAACACTTGATCCCCGATCCGGAACACTCTTACTAACTCACATCATGAAAGCTACCACTTCCATCTCACACTACCCACTGACTTATCACACAAATAAATCCCACGTATACCACTACTCTGATAAGGGTCAAACATAAAATAAATCTTTAACTCAAGACGACCTTACCCCTAAGGTCTCAGTCGTGACATAGTCTAAGGTTCACACTTACCATGCCCCCATACGTATCCTCCCAACTAAGCATGTTTTCCTAACTCACAATTAACACAACGCTATTCGTACATAGCACACAATGATGAGACCATCATAACAAGCATACCAAAACTCTAGAGGGTTAAGGATATACCTGAAGCTACCGCTCCACTCTAATCATAGGCCCACTGCAGGCGCATAATCGTAGGGCGATGAACCACCCATCGATCCGTAGGGTCGAGTCGAACATCCGTATACCCTTGGTCGGACACCTCGCAAATGGCCCCGCTGGCCGCAAAAATAACAAGCTCTCGCACCACGACACTTCGAAATGCGGTCTACCACATCGACCACACCGAGGTAGGGTGACCGATCCGCCAACACCCTTACTTCCCGAAACTCAACCTCGAGCCCCGACCGCCCCGAATACTCAAGGTTGCGGAGGACCACTCGACCGGGCGGAGGTACAAAACTAGTATCGCCGAGGCGGTCCGCCTCGAAAGTCACCAGCGACCTCGTTGTTCTCGCCTCTTCGCGATCTTCGTCATTCCGCCGACCTCTCCGTGCCTCACATCCCGCCAGACGAGCTCGCACGCGCAATGTCCATGCCCTACAAGAGCTACTCCCGAACATGCCTCGACATGTAATCATCGAGCCTCAGAACATATCGGTGCACTCGATCCTCCATACTAGCTACCAACGCTGACGCACGCCAATGAGTCGAACTCACATTGTACTTCGAACCGCACGCCCGCCTCGTCTAAGCATCAAAAATCTGTACCCGCACTCTCTCATCCGCGAGGCAAGAAGTGCGAGGAAAGCCCCAAAACTCACCCCATACCGCCGGAGGGCATGCTCTCCCGGAAAGCTCCTATGAATCAAACCAATCGATCGCGTATCACGCAGCCGACGCGAACCAAAGGTCACAGACTCGGTCTCAAGCCTTGATCACCCGCACGATCCGTCAGAATCGCCGAATGAACTCCTCGCGATCATCCTCGTGCCTCGACCCATAAAACTCGCGGCTACAACTCGTAAAGTCCCATAGCCTCAAACTATCTTCTCTCGGTGCACCACAAAGCGCTGAATCGAATCCGTGATCCAAATTTATCCTCATATCTGCCACGACTTCGCCAAGAATCGCCATCTCCTTGTAACCCATTTCTCCGCCTCTGCATCGTGGACCGAGGCTCAGTATCGCGGGTCTCGGCAGCATTGCCGCGCTCTAACCTCGCTGGCCGGGCGGCCACAAAACCCGCTGCTCAAGCACAACCTCGTAATCGCTCGGGCTCGCGCTCGCACTTCTCTCAGAACTTTCTAGCCTTTCAAAAGCCCTCTCCAAATAATCAAGTGCAAGTGGCTTTCTACTGCCTTGCCCTTCGTGGCTCGCTGCCTTCGCGGAGGCATAATCGTAAAACGACACGCCGGAGGGTCCAACTTACAACACAAATTTCTAAGGCACGATCTCGTAATGAGAAGAATGGAAACTAATCCTAAATGTCTCAGCCTCCGATTATAGATGTGGTGCACAACACATCGATAATCAAGACTCTACTAGACACGGTCAGAGACACTTTCCGAGGATTAATCGCTTCGATACCACTTTTGTAACGACCGCCCGGCCCGCATCGGTGCCTTATCCCGCACCCTAGTGATACAATCATCGAGAAAACCAGGAAAATAAAACTTTAACAAGAAACAAGATATATGAACATAAAACAGGCCAACCCAACGGTTACCTTCCAATAACATAAATAAATACAACTCTTTCAAAATGAACAGTTTAATCCTTTTTACAACCCTGCCCACAACAGTACTACAGACCTCTAAGATTTACAACAACTATGACTGGACAGGGCCCCGCCATACCCCTGAATGTACAAGAACCTACAACTCAGGGAACACATACCAAAAGATAAGCCTCCGGAGAAACGGAGCTTCCCAAAACGCTGAACTGAGATCCTAAGAGCGAGGATCCACGACCGATGTACTTCTACCGCGCAGATGAACGCAGCCTCAAGGAGGTCAAGACAACAGTACCAAGTACGTGAAATCAGAAAATATCAGAATGAAATCATACTAGTCTATATAAAGCAGAGACATGTATGATAACCAAACTACGCTCACAACATAAAAGCAACATGTCCAATGTGGACTCACGCTCAAGTCATCACTCAAATATAACTATGGGTCTCACGCCCACAACATCAATCATGTTCGCATCACGGCCGCATGCCCCTAATTCTGCAGACGGCAGACATGTCCATGATGCAACAATAATACCAATGCCCCACGGCCACATGCCCCGAATTTACCTACCGCAGACACGCCCATGTGACATCAACAATAATATATCGGGTGATCAACCCCGCCGCATGGCCACATGCCCCGAATTCTACCGGTGTAGACATGTCCATGTAACCACAATAACAATATATCGTAATCAACCCGACCGCACGGCCGCATGCCCCTAATTCTACCCTGTAGACATGTCCATGTGACATCAACAACAAGACAAGAATCAAAATGGAAACATACCCGTGGAATTCTCCATCACCGCCAAAGACGCCCAAGTAAGTTCTCAACAAGTCGACCGCCTACTTCATCGAGAGACGCCAGAATACGTAAATACCACACTTGCACAACAAAGGCTATCATCACAAGCATAGGCAAGTTTCACAACAACAAGCATAGGCAAGTTTCACAACAACAAGCATAGGCAAGTTTCACACAACTCAAAGTACTTCCATTTTATGCCAAAGTCCGGGTTTTTAACCCCAAAGTACTACATACGTTAAGTTCTTTTAAAAGAGATCCATTACTTTTATAAAGTCACCCGATAATTCGTAGTATTAGAATGACCAACCCACATTCCTTTTCAAAATCAAGTAACAACATTCTTTTCCTAAGTTCCAGTTTGCCTAGTTTCAATTACTCAAGCTTCTCATTTTCAAATGCTCAAGTCACTTATTTTAGAAAGGTTTCATAACTCATAGTCTTAATCTCTTTTAAAACAATTGAGTAACATATGTCATATATGTGAGTAGTTTATTCTTGTTTATAACGATCTTATTACAAAGACCATGATCTAGAAAATGTAATATCATTTTGTCTCATCTTAGCTTCTATGCAGATGGAGGTTTCTACCGGTTTTAATACAACACATCATTATTCAATACATTTTCCTTTATTAACGCCGCAGTGGTCCTGTCGATACACCTTCCGATTTCCAAATCAAGAAACATTATCCCTTTAAAACCAAGTACTCATTACTCACGAATGAGGTTTCACACAAACATCCACATTAAAACAAATAAGTTAAGTCTCTTATCTTATAAGATCAAGTCTCTTAACTTCTAACATCAAGAAACCATTTTCACTACATAAGGTCGTTATAACTAACTTCCCATAAAGCTATTATAACACCCTATGTTTTAAACCAACCAAATCACTTAGCACATGTACGTCTACCGTACTACATAGTTCACAACAATCATGCTAGAAAAGATAGGAAGAGGTTCACATACCTCGCGACGATTTATCGACAATAAGCAAAATGCTCCAAGTACTACAACCTTGCTAGCCCTTTCCACTCCTCGAGTAAAATACGCTACTCTTAGTACTTTCACCTATAAAGGTCACAAACGTCTATTAACCCCAAAACACAAGTTTCTATCTTTCTACGTAAAATTCGCAAGACTCTCCCGCAACAACAGAAATCTCCTCCTCTATCGAGGCCGGCTACCAAGCCAACCAGGGGGGGTTTACACGTCTAACCGGACGTGTACAATTCTACTCAGTAATACTACACAAGTCTACTGCAATACAGTCCTATGTAAATACAGTTCAGTTCTTTCTTTACATTCAGGCTTAAGTTAAAAGACATTGCCGCACAATAATGTTCAGTTCTATATATAGTATACTTCAACTATATATTCTAACAAACATGTAATTCCAATTTACAATAGAGGGACAAGATAATTACCTCGATAAGCCCATAATTATCCAAGTTATAATGTCGATCCTGAGCAAGGTTTAGCTCCTACTCCGTGCGCTCCAAACCACTCCAAACAACCCTTAGAAGTTCTACCCAACTTCTACTCAAATACTTCAACCAACTATGAAGATTTCCTTAGGGTTTTGGTTGAGACTAAAAGGACAAAAGGTAGTATTTCCGGGCTCTACGTATAGAGGTATCTTTGGAAAACTACAAGGTACAAGGCTAAGGTATTTTGGGCATTATAACAATACTAGGGGAGTATTTCTATACCACAACAAGGGGTATTATACGAAAACAACTAGCAGTGGGGTACCCTACGCCAAGGCACCACAGGGGAGGAGGAGGCCTCGGCCAAGACTCTCAAAAGAGGGGGATGAGTTGACGAACTCAACACTAGAGGAGGGAGGATTTTAGGCTTGAAGGTTTCATTTGTGGACGAAGAGTTCATCAACATAAGGGGGTATTTATAGCAAAACCAAAAGCCAACCACGGGCCAAGATCAAGCCATGTGCAAGGCAAGTGTAAGGCCAAGATCAAGCCAAGTGCACCCTAGACCCTACTCCACAAAACAAGCCACAAAACATTGCACAAAACATTGAACAAAACAAGGCCAAAACAAGGCATGAATTGCCCCACTGAAGCTTCACTTTACTGCCCACTCGAGGTGACAAGTGTCACCTCTCGTTGGTCCAAAATGTTTCGCCGCCGAAAAATCCGCAAAAATACAAAACGACATAGCCGAATTTTCTCGCAAGTTACGCAGAAACGCTTCGCCGAAAACGACTCTAACCGTGTTGTGCACAAATGTCATTCGCCAGTTTCTAGGCGGGTGACACGTGTCACCCTCCTATTGGCCCTCAAAAACGTCTTCCAAAAATATCCACAATGGCCAAAATCTCGAAAACAAAGTGGGCTCACAAAACCAGAATTTCCCGTGGCCCCACGTGACCATTTCCAAAATAAAATCTCAAAATTCTAATATAATCTATGAAGTCCAAATACCAAACTGGGAATCCAATTCCCATTAACGAACCTTTTTCTTCACAAATAACCGAAACTTTTCCGTCGAAAACTCACATCTTTCTTTCTTTTCAAAATTTCGCCGCACTCGCACTGACGCACGCCCTCACATACATACTCCCGCAACTACGGGTATAACGTAACATTCTACGTAAAAATTTGGCAGACCTTTCCCCGCAACAACGTAAATCTCTCCTCTATCGGGCCGCTACCAAGCCAACCGGTTATACGCTTAATCCGACGTGCACAATTCTACCTCACGTAAAAGCTACACAAGTCAATCAGAATACACCCTATGTAAATACGCAAGATTCTTCTTTCAAAAAGGTTTCTTATTATTCAGCTTAAGTCAAAAGACATTGCCGATAACAACGTTCATTCTATATATAGTATACTTCAACTATATAGTCTAACAATCATGTAATCTCCAATTACAATAGAGGACAAGATATTTACCTCGATAAGCCCATAATTATCCGAGTTTAAATGTCGATCCCGAGCAAGGTTTAGCTCCTACTCCGCAAGGCCCGACTCCGCCCAAACAACCCTTAGAAGTTCTAACCAACTTCTACTTATAACTTCAACTACGTGAAGATTTACTTAGGTTTCGGTTTTGTGGATCAAGGGAAGTATAATAGTATTTCTAGGCTTTGTAAAGGTATAACCTTAGAATACTACAAGGTATATGACTAAGGTAATTTGGGCATTATAACAATACTTTGAGAGTATTTCTAACAAGAGTGGGCATTATACGAAACAACTAGGCTAGTGGAGTACCCACGCCACACTACTAAGAGTGGGGAGGGATCTCGCCAAGGGGGAGGGGGATGGTGTTGGACGAGAACAATACTAAGAGAGGGGGAGGATTTTTAACACTTAGAGATTTGTAGAATGGATGAAGAATTCATCAAAGAGGGGGGTATTTATAGGTCTAGAAAAGTCCAACCAACGGCCAAGATCTTGCCAAGTGCAAGGCAAGTGTAGGCCAAGATCTTGCCAAGTGCACCTTATCCATCTACCACAAAATATCCTACCAACCCTTGACCAAACAATGGCCATTCGTCCACCCCTTCACCGCCCCAAACGTGCTCCAATGAGAGGTGCCAAGTGGCGCCTCTTGTTGGTCCAAAATGTTTCGCCTCTGGAAAAATCCGCAAAAATTAAAATGACATAGCCGGAATTTTCCTACGAAAGTCGTGGAAAACGCTTCGTCAAAAACGACTCTAAACGTGTTGTGAACAAAATAATTTTCGCCAAGCCAACTTTAAACTTCAAATTTTTCTACGACGCCCTTACGCATATACTCCAAAATACGGTATAACATTCTCCCCTCCTTAGAAACATTCGTCCCGAATGTTCCTTCTAAGTCTCAACACAAACGCGCGCCCCTATAGTCTTCACTACTATACTTACGAGAATCAATCTCGCCACACCGCCACGTAAACAACTTCAAAATGCTTACATCCAAGTCCACGAGGAAACACCTCTAACATCACCAAAATGATATACCACTTTTGTCACTTTGCTCGAGGCATTAACCTTCTCAGCGACTCCAACAATTGGTACCGCCGCATGCGATCATCGAAGCCGTCAGACATTCGAACTCTTACTACATTTCGAGCATCGTCAGATTCAAAACTCGGGTTACTATCCCTAACGTGGTCATCATTAATCGGGAACACTGATGGATCTTCGATACTTCCGAACATAACAATACGAAAAGATCGGACGCATCGCCTCCTAAGTCGGACAAGAATCGCTAACATATAGGCAACCCAAATTATTCTTCATATGAACTCGTGCGGCCCAAAGTAACTCGCTAAGTTCCATCTGCTTTCAAAACTCACACCCAAACCGGTGGTAATTTCAAGAAGACCGACCACAACTCGAACTCTAAGCGCCGCCGATTATCCGCATGATTTCTCCGAGCCGCCGTAACCTCTTCTAGACAAGCTTTACTCTATCCACAAATTACCGGAACAAGCTCGAACCAACTATTTGAATCTTGCCAACAACGAACCAATCGACCAAGAACTTACACTTCCGCCCCTACAAGGCCTCATAAGGCGACATTCAAAACCGAAATGGTAGCTTAAACACTCCTCCACAGAGACAACAATCCCCACAACTACCTCAAATACACACACCGCCCGAGGCGAATGCGATTCTGAGACTCACCTGAGTTCTTAACCCTGCTTGGTAAAACTTCCAGAACCAAAAACAGCCATACCCTGGGCTCCACTGTCTGTCATAAGGTGAAGGTAGGCACCCCGTGCAGCCTTTACAACCTTTCTCGATATATCATCTCGCATAACCTCTCGCCAAGTAAACGGTCTTTGCTAGAAGACAAGACGGCTGACCTCCTCGGCCCGACTACTGGTCGAATGCATCCACGAATTCGTACGTTGGTTAACTAAACTTGGGCCTAACACCCTCGTGGCCCTACCACAAGGCGGGACCACCACAAACTGACCCCACCACCATACATGCCGCGGGTTGACCCGCAACGTGGCCTCAACCCGACCCAAGAACGCCGAAAACGCTAGCTCCCTGAAGGAAAACTCTCACTCATCACGTTACGAAAACCTAGCGGTCTTCTTAGCTCAACTACCCTATTTCATTCCATACTACTCAGTGACTAATCCCAAAAACTAACCACCCGTGCAATATGCACTCCTATAAGGGTCAAACATAAACAATACATCTTTTACTCGAGATGGCCTTACCTCTAAGGTCTCTACGTATAACACTCTAAGGCTCACACTTTCTCTATCCCCCAAATCTTACTTGGTTAACTAACCAAGATTTCTAATCACCATTTACACAATGCTATCAGAATATAACACTTAAGGTATACTCACCTTATCACACATACTAAACCCTAGAGGTTAAAGATCTATCTCAGATTCATCGCTTCACTCCTTAGTCGTTCTAATCAAACTCGCCTGTAGGCGATAGCTGGAAGATGACGAACTACCCACCGATCTCAAGGCTAAGTCCTCCCGCAAGGACACTCTTTCGACATCGACCGACGGCCATAGGTACAATAAGTACCAACTAAAAGACGACATTCCCTGGGATGACGCCTGCCACACTGTGAACACTGAGAAAAACTGAATCCGGATGGCTGGAACCTTCGTGTGATGGTGAACCTAAGCTCGAGCTCGACTAACTTCGCATACCAACGCCCCGAACCCCGCGAGGACCTTTCGCATCGTGGATGCGCATAATCTATTCACGCGAGGCGACTACCAAAGTTACTAAAGGACCTTGCCGCTCGCCCTCTTCGCCGCCCTTCGTTAACCCGCCGATCTCTACGCTTCATGGCTCGCGCGCATAAGCCCGCATACGTGCCATGCTCAAGCCCAATCAAGAATTACTTTGCACAACCTTCTCGTTGATTTTCATCAAGATTCGCAGACATCGGTATATTCTCCGTAGTCAAATCCATAGTTATTACCGTGGTCGCCTTGAAATCTATATTCTCTTCCTGGCCGTGGAACGAAGGTTCAAACATCATGGCCGCAGAGGAACCGCCGTGCTAAACTCATTGGGCTAATGACGCCGCAGTAACTCCCGAATGAAGCACCACCCAAGGTGAAAATTGGACTCGTGCCCACGTAACCCTTCAGATTTACTCGCAGCCTCCTCGCGCTTGTCCTCCGGGCTCGAGTGCACCATGCGAGGCATAACGGTAAGGGAAAGAAATACGTTAGAGGGTCCAACTTACAACACAGCTCTAAGGCACGATCTCAGAGTGAGAAGAAATAGAAACCAATCCTAAATATCCTATAGCCTCCTGATTATTGGTGTGGTGCACAACACACCGATAATCAAGACTTCCATCGATACGGTCTGTAGACACTTTCCGATGATTAACTGCTCTGATACCACTTTTGTCACGACCCGAATCTGGGCCCGTGACTGGTGCCTTACCCCGGGCACCCTAGTGATACAACATCAGAGTAATCAGCGGAACATAAACACATACATGAGACAAATGGAGTACAAAACAGTAATCTGAGGAAAACTTGCCTTTCTAAGATATATATAAATAACAACTCCTACAAATGAACAGCTTTAATCCTTTTACAACCCCGCCACACAACAAGATTACATGCACTTCGAAATGATACGACAACAATGGCGGACAGTGGCCCCGCCATACCACGAATGTAAATACCTACAACGACAGGACTATACCAGATAAGCCTCCGAGAAACGAGCTTTCCCAAACGCTGAATCGTGACCCTAAGAGCGAGGATCAACGATCGGTGTACCTTTACTCGCAGATTTAACGCAGCTTCGGGCGAGGTCAAGATAACAGTACCAAGTATGTGAAATCGAAAATAAATATCAGAATGAAATCATAGTAGTCTATATAAAGCAGAGACATGTATGATAACCAAACTACGCTCACACAATAAATAAGCATATGTCAAGTCGTGGACTCACGCCTCAAAGATATCACAATAAAACCGCACGGGCAAGTACGAAGGCATACGACTACTAAGACCCACGCACTAAAAATACCACAATCAGATCCCGAGGTCTTTCTAGACCGCACCACATGATCGGCCGCCACTCGCCCGCAATATCAATGTGCGCCTATCCCTAGAACTCTCGCAGCTCCGCATAGGTCACCCATGCACCCGCATGAGGTATTCTCGAATTATGGTCCTGCATCACCGAGGTATACCCCGCATCGGGCGCAGCTAACCTCGGTATCCGCCTAGGCTCCCGCACCGCATAGTCTCAAAAGACCGCATAGTCTCAACAGACCGCATAGTGGAATCCCCGCATCGTGCTAAACACCCGAATGATCAATCTCGAGCTACCGTGACTGCATAGTCACAAGGATCTGATAGCCGATAGACCGCATCAAGGGTGGCAAGCCTCGGATAATAAGTCAAGGGGGGTATGTGATACAATAACAAGATAACCGCTTAACGCTTGACAACGTAAGCACAACAAGAGTGACCCTTACACAATAATCACAAGATACTAACACACGTAGCATCCTAACATGCTTACTTATCAAATCAACAAGAAAGTATTACAAGGCTATCACAAACCAATACAATCAAGTTATTCACACAAGGTACTTTCTACTAACAAGTTCGGGTACCTATCCCGAAAGTACTTCATACATTAAATCTTTAAAAGATATGTTACTTCACAAAAACCACACCATACCTGTAGTATATGAAAATAGAGTGATTATCTTTTTAAAGTAAATCAATTACTTCTCTTTGTAAAATCAAGTAGCAACATTCTTTTCCAATGTTCAAGTTTGCCTAATTTCCAATGTTCAAGTTTGCCTAATTTCCCATGTTCAAGTTTCTCATTTTAGAAAGGTTTCGTAGTTCATAGTCTTATTCATTTAAGAATATAATTCTCCTTTAAACAATCTGAGAAACATAAGCCTTATAAGTGAGTAGGATATTCTTGTTTATAACAATCTTATTACAGCAGCCATGATCTAGGAATTATCATTTTGTCTCATCTTAGCTTCTATGCAGATGGAAGTTTCTACTGGTTTTAATAATACTTAATTATTAAAAACATTTCCTTTTATTAACGCTGCAGTGGTTTGTCGATACACATTCTGATTTCCAAAATCAAGAAACATTCTAAGCCGTTATACCTAACTTTCCATACGCTAGTATAACTCTTAAGTTTTCTAAAAATCAAGTATTACCTCTTCTTTCAAAATGATTCAAAAATCTTTTGAAATACTTCAAGTTCTTTATTAACACATAACAAGCCGCTTATAGTTCAAATCGCTTACCTTTTAAAACCACAAGTATTTTCTTACCAACATAAAGTCGTTATAACCAACTTCCCATAAAGCCGTTATAACACTTTATGTTTTAAACCAATCAAATACATTTAGCACACGCTCACCGCACTACATAGTTCACACATATCATGCTAGAAGAGATAGGAATAGGTTCACATACCTCGCGACAGTATCGACTAATAGCAAAACGCCCAAGTACTTCCAACCGCTTCGCCACTCCTTTAAGCCAAGTAGATAGCGCCACACGTAGTACTTCAACCTATAAGGCCACAAGGCGCCATTAACATTTAGATCCCTTCAGAGAACATTCTACGTAAAATTTGGCAAAGACTTCTCCGCAACAACGTAAATCTCCTCCTCTATCTGGCCGCTACCAAGCCAACCGGGGGTTATACGCTTAATCCGGACGTACAATTCTACCTCACGTAAAAGCTACACAAGTCAATCAGAATACACCCATGTAAATACGATTCAAGATTTCTTCTTTCAAAAGGTTTCTTATTATTCAAAGCTTAAGTCAAAAGACATTGCCGATAACAACGTTCAGTTCTATATATAGTATACTTCAACTATATAGTCTAACAATCATGTAATCTCCAATTACAATAGAGGACAAGATATTTACCTCGATAAGCCCATAATTATCCGAGTTTAAATGTCGATCCCGAGCAAGGTTTAGCTCCTACTCCGCGCTCCGACCCGCCTCCAAACAACCCTTAGAAGTTCTAACCAACTTCTACTTATAACTTCAACTACGGTGAAGATTTACTTAGGGTTTCGGTTTTGTGGATCAAGGGAAGTATAATAGTATTTCGGCTTTGTAAAGGTATAACCTTAGAATACTACAAGGTATATGGCTAAGGTAATTTGGGCATTATAACAATACTTTTGAGAGTATTTCTAACAAGAGGGGGCATTATACGAAACAACTAGGCTGGGGTGAGTACCACTACGCCACACTACTAGGAGGAGGGCTCTCGCCATGGGAGTGGGATGGTGTTGACGAGAACACTACTAAGAGAGGGAGGATTTTTAACACTTAGAGATTTGTAGAATGGATGAAGAAGTCATCAAAGAGTGGTATTTATAGGTCTAGCAAAGGCCAACCAATGGCCAAGATCTTGCCAAGTGCAAGGCAAGTGTAGGCCAAGATCTTGCCATGTGCACCTTATCCATCTACCACAAAATATCCTACCAACCCTTGACCAATCAATGGCCATTCGCCCACCCCTTTACCGCCCCAAACGCAGCTCCAATGAGAGGGTGCCAAGTGGCGCCTCTGTTGGTCCAAAATGTTTCGTCTCTGGAAAAATCCGCAAAAATTAAAAATGACATAGCCGGAATTTTCCCTACGAAAGTCGTGGAAAACGCTTTCATTTAAAAACGACTCTAAACGTGTTGTGAACAAAATAATTTTCGCCAAGCCAACTTTAAACTTCAAATTTTTCTACGCACGCCCCACGCATATACTCCAAAATACGGGTATAACACTTGCCTACCTCGCGACAACTGATACGCCCAATGTACCTGGCCGAGTTTCCTTTCTTCCCGAACCTCATCACACCCTTCATGGGTGACACCTTCAGGAAAACCCAATCATCAACCTCGAACTCCACATGCCGACGACGATGATCTGCATATGACTTATGTCGACTCGAATCGCCAAGAACCACTCGGATAAGCTTCACCTTATCCATCGCCGCCGCACCAAGTCCGGTCCTACTAACTACACCTCGCCATTATCAAACCAGCCTTATCGGCGATCCGCACTTCCTCTCATACAAGGCCTCATAAGGCGTCATCTGAATACTGGAGTGGTATCTATTATTATACGCAAACTCAACTAGAGGCAAATGATCCTCCCAGCTACCCCTGAAGTCAATAACACAAGCTCGCAACATATCCTCAAGAGTTCGATAGTGCGCCACCGCCCGCTGCTCTCATGGATGGAATGCGATCGTGCTCACCGCTGCCCTAAACCCTTCTCGAAAGACCTCCGTAAGTTAGTAAACCGGGCTCCTGCATTCGATATGATCGAAATAGGACTCCATGCACCGACGATCTCTGATATAAAGTCCGCATAATCCTCACCAAAAGTCGCCCCGATCGAAGAAAGTGGGCTGATTTCACACCGTCCGACGATAACCCAAATAGAATCATGCTTCTTCCGAGTGCGAGGTAATCCCGTGATAAAGTCCACGTTGATCACCTCCCACTTCCGTGTCGGGATCTCAATCGTCGCAACAAACCACCAGTGCCTCGGTGCTCTATCTTTACCGCCGACAACACGCACCGAGCTACAAACTCGCAACGCCCTCTTCAAGCCATCCCACCAATACACGATCTAAGGTCGTGGTACATCTTGGTCGACTTCGATGGATAGAGTAACGCCGCTACCGTGCTTCCCAGAACCCGCCGCCAAAGTCCCGCAATATCCGGAACACACAACTCGCCTCAAACCTTAGCACCCCATCGAGTTCTACTCAAAAGGACCCTTCCTCACGAAGAGTCGATCACGGCACCGTGTCAAAATCGGATCCTCAAATGTTGCTCTTCACCTCCTCGACGATGGAAGACTCGCAACCTCTCGAACTCAAACCCCACCGCTATCGTAACCAATCAACCGACTCAAGGATCGCTAATCGATGTAACTCGCGACCATGCCCTCTTCTCCTGGCCGCACATCCGATAGGCTACCCATCGACCTACGACTAAGGGCGGCACCGCCACAACATCGCCTTCCCGTGGTACATGATATCGACATCATAATCCTTAAGAAACTCTAACCACCGCCTCGCCGTAAGTTCGGCTCCTCCGGCCGAAGATATACCGGAGGCTCTTGTGGTCTCAGATAAATATCCACATGAACCCCATACAAATAGTG
This sequence comes from Przewalskia tangutica, assembly GCA_029844215.1. Classification (NCBI taxonomy): domain Eukaryota; kingdom Viridiplantae; phylum Streptophyta; class Magnoliopsida; order Solanales; family Solanaceae; genus Przewalskia; species Przewalskia tangutica. Next base: position 38,190,435 of record CM056725.1, on the reverse strand, counting down.
CCTCCAGATCTTCAAGGCGTGAATCACCGCCGCTAACTCCAAATCATGCGGGTAGTTCCTCTTATGCTTTAAGTCGGGATGCGTGACGCTATAACCTTGCCATGCCGCATCAACACACATCCCAACCCGATGCCCGACGATCCCAATACACGACATAACCATCCGACCTCCGGAAGAGTAAGAACGGGCTGCCACTCTCTTTCAAAGAATCGAAACCCCGCCACAAGCATCACCCATCAAACTTGGCCGCTTACGAGTCACCTAGTCAATGGTGCAGATAAGCAAACTTCTCCACGAACCGATAATATCCTCGCAAGGCCCGTAAAATCGAACCTCTGAGTAGTAGTTCAGGCCAAGTCTCGATCGCTTCGATCTTGGCCGTATCCACTCGAATGCCATCACCCGGCAATATGCCCAAGAAACGCCATCAAGTCAACCAAAACTCACATTTGGAAAACTTGGCGCATAATCGTTGGTCTCGAGAATCACAAGACAGCCTCAAATGCTCGCATGCTCCCGCTCGAGCGAGAATAAACCAAGATATCATCAATGAACACTATCACAAACGTGTCCAAAATGGTTTGAACACTCGGTTCATCAAATCCATGAATACCACGAGCATTGGTCAACCCAAAAGACATGACCTGAACTCATAATGCCCGCATCGGGTTCGAATGCGCCCTAGGGACATCCACCTTCTCTCGCACTGATGATAGCCCGACCGTAGATCAATCTTGAGAAACATCTCGCGCTCGCAATCGGGTCGAACAAATCATCAATCTCGGGAGGGGTATTCGTTTAATGGTCACCTTGTTCACCGCTCAGAATCAACACATGCGCAGCTGGCCCCGCCCTTCTTCTTCACGAACAATACCGGCGCTCCCTGTGGAGAAACATTAGGCCCGATGAAGCCCTTCTCCAAAGAAATCCCTAAGCCGGTCCTTCAACTCTCTCAACTCGGGCAGTGCCATTCTCAGATGGCGGAATGGAAATAGCCGAGTGTCCGCAAAGACATCGATACAAAACTATATCTCTCTCGTGAGGATACCCGGAGGTCTTCGAAACACATCCGGGAACTCTCTCGACTACCGAATCGATCAAAATCTGTATCGCAGCCTCGTGATTTAACACCGAATGAGATGGTAGATGTACCCTTCCGCACCATCTTCCTAGCCTTGAGGTAGGAAATAAACCTACCCCTCGGCGACACCGTGTTCCCTTCCCACTCAACAACCGGCTCCTCAGGAAACTGGAACCGTACCACTTTCTCCCTGCAGTCTACATTGGCGTAGCAAGAAGTTAGCCAATCCATACCCATGATCACATCGAAATCAGTCATATCCAACTCTATCAAGTCCGCCAGGTCCGACGATCGTGATACGGTCATCGACAAGCCCTATATACCCGCCGAGCTACCATCGAATCACCCATCGCGTAGCTACCTCGCGGTCTATGGACTCGTGCTCTATCCCTATCCTACTAGCAATAAGGGGAGATATATAGGACAGAGTAGAACCCAGATCAATCAAGGCATACACGTCACAACAGAAACGATAAAGTACTGCGACATCGGTGAGGCCTCCCGGTCGCGCTGCCAGACAAGGCATAAATGCGTTCGAGGACCGCTAGAATCGACCCGCGCCACAACCTCCGCCGCGACCGCTGGCCCATGAGTACCTTGCTCCGGGCGAGTAATCAGAGGAGACGGCGAAGACCGGTGAAAGAACCTCGTAGCCGACTCTACCACCCGCTACGCCCTAGTCGGACAATCCGCAAAGTGGCCCCGCCGCCACAAGTGTAGCAACCTCCGGTAGGACCACAACTCCCGAGATGGGATCTACCGTGACGGCCACACCGGCGGGTGGTCTCGACGTTAGCACCTCGCTACCCCGAAGTCCAAGTCCCGGGCCCCGACCGCCTCGAATACTGGGCCGTGGCCAAGACGGAGCAGGAGTGCTCTGCCGGCCGTGGTGCAAATCTAGATCGCCGAGGCCGCCCACCCCGATAGCTACCAAAAGACCCGCCGCCCCGGTCTTCTTCGCCGCTGTCAACCCGTCGCCTCTACGCCTCGCATCTAAGCGTACGAGCTCGCATACGGTAATGTCCATGCTCGTCAAGAGCCACACCCGCACAAGACTAGCCATATAATCATCTAGCCCGTGACGAGCGATGCACTCGCCCTCCATATTCGCTACCAACGCAGTGGACGACGAGCCAACGACCGAACTCAACGTTGTACTCCCTAATCGCAGGCCCCTCTGCCTCAACAACAAAAATATGTCGCCCGCGCCTCCTCATCCGCGAGGCAAGAAGTGAGTGAGAAAGGCCTCCGAGAACTCGCCCCAAGCCGGGACGCGTGTTTCCCGGGATAACTCCCACGAATCGAACCAATCGACTGCGGTATCACGCAGCCTATGTGAACCGAAGATCACGGACTCGGTCTCTGAAGACTTAATCACTGCATGATCCTCTGTAGCTGACGGATGAACTCCTGCGGATCATCCTCAGGCCTCGACCCATAGAACTCTAGCGGGCTACAACTCAGAAAATCCCGTAGCCTCAAACTGTTCGATCTCGGGTGAACCGCAGTATCGCTGAGCTGAATCGCGATCCAAATTTATCTCATGTTCGCCACGATCCCGCCGAATCGCCATCTTCAGAACCCATCTCATCTCGCTTCCGCCGGAATCAGAGGTGCAGTGTATCGGGTCTCATCAACCACCGCTGCGCCCTAAACCTCGCTGGGCCGGCGGGCGCTGTGGAACTCGCCGCCTTGCATAGATCGGGCTCGAGCCCTCGTGACTCGGTGTCCTACTAGCAGCCTCCTACGCTTTGCCCTTCTGGGCCCGGGTTGCCTTACGTGGAGGCATAACTGTTACAGAAAAGGAATACGTTAGAGGGGTCCGACTTATAACACGGCTCTAAGGCACGATCTCAGAGTGAGAAGAATGGAAACCAATCCTAAATATCCTATAGCCTCCTGATTATTGGTGTGGTGCACAACACACCGATAATCAAGACTCTACTAGATACGGTTCAGAGACACCTTCCGAGGATTAATCGCTCGATACCACTTTTGTCACGACTGCCCGGCCCGTGGATCGTGACTTACCCGCACCCAAGTAGTCATACATCGAGAAAATCAGCGAATATAAAACAAGACATGAAACAATGTAAATTGAGACACAATTTATCCGAGAAAGTCGCTTTCGACATATATATATAAACCAAAATCGCGCTTTACATCCCAACCGCATAATAGACTACTGCACTCTAAGGAAGTAACAACTATGGCGGACAGGCCCGCCATACCCTCGAATGTACAAAACTATCTACACAACAGGAGATCATACCAAAAGTCGAGCCTCCCGAGGTGGAGCTCCTGACACCAAAGCAAAAGATCCTAAGGATGCGGATCTAGCACCTGCTTTCCCTTACCGCGGCATGAACGCACTTCGAAGGAGGTCAAGATAACAGTACTAAGTATGTGAAATCAGAAAGTACTTAAATGAAATCATATCATTTTAAAACCAATTTTACAAATATGCACGAAACAACCAATGTAACCGCACATAGTGCCACATCATAAACAAGAGCAACAATAGGTAGACTGTAACAGGTCTTTTCTAGGCTGCGAATGATCGAAGCAGGGCCAATCGCCCATAGTATCATTATGCATACCTAATCCTGGACTCCCGTAGTCCGCATAGGCCACCTAGGCCCGCATGAGGTATTCCTCGCATCGAGGGTAGCTACTCCCCGGCATCGTCCTGGACTCGTAGTCCGCATGGCCACATAGATCGCATGAGGTATAACCCCGCACACTAACCTTGAACTTTCGTAGCTCCGCATAGGTCCCCTGGACCCGCATGAGGTATTCTCGAATCATGGTCCTGCATCACCGAGTCTACCCCGCATCGGAGGCGCTTAACCCCAGATCATGTCAAGAGGTGAGTGATATAATACTAACGTAACCGCTTATCGTTAAACAACATAAGCACAACAAGAATACCCTCTTATACACACGTTACAAGACACTAACACACATAGCATCATAATATGTCTACTCATCAAACCATCTTATTATACTTTCCAAAAATCAATACAAGTCTTTTATAACGCATAAGTAAACTGTTCCTTTTATCTGTCTTAAGTAGTTATACCTAACTTCTCATAAAGCTAGTATAACTCTTAAGCTTTTTGTTTTAAAAACGATATCCTTCTTCTTTCAAAAATGATTTATAATTCTTTTGAAAGACTTCAAGATTCTTATTATTCAGGCTTAAGTCAAAAGACATTGCAGTAAAACTACGTTCAGTTAACACACGTACGTCTACCGTACTATATATATATTTTAAAATATCATGCTCAAGAGTATAGGAAGAATCACATACCTTCTCGGCGAAATCCACCTGCCAAGTCGAATATGTCGCGCGCAGAGTATCGACCTATACCACCAACACGCCTATCAACGCCTAGACTACTCAGAGAAAGTTCTAAGTAGAGGGTTCTTAATTCTACGGAAAATCGGGCAAAGACTTCCTCACCCTAAGCTATACAAGTCTCATCAGAATACACCCATGTAAGTACAGTTCAATTCTCTTCTTTAATATCCTTCTATGTGTTTTATACCTATTTCTATACTTCTACAGTATGTATTCTCCAATTACAATAGAAGGATAAGATATTTACCTCGATAAGCCCAATATTATCCAAGATATAAGTCGATCCTGAGCGAGGTTTAGCTCCTAATCTGTATGCTCCAGTCCGCTCCAAGAAACCCTTAGAAGTTGCTACACAACTTCTACTAACTACTTCAACCAACAATGAAGTTTCTCCAAGGGTTTCGTTTAGTGACTAAATGGAAGTATAGATAGTATTTCTGGGCTTTTAGTATAGAGGTGACTTTGGAAATACTATAAGGTATACGGCTAGGGTATTTTGGGGATAGTAACAATACTTGGAGAGTATTTCTACCAAGAGGGGGGGTGTGTTTGGACGAGAGCAATACCAAGGGAAGGGGGGTGTGCCTCGGCTAGGACACTACAAAGGGGGAGGGGGTGGTTTCGGCCAAGGCCTTCTCAAGGGGGAGGGAAGAGGGCTTTGGACGAAAACTATAAGGAGAGGGGAGGGATTTTGGAGACTTGGAAAGTTGATTTGTGGATGAAGAACTCATCAACTCAAGGGGGGTATTTATAGGGCTTTCAAGGGCCAAGATGAAGCCAAGTGGTAGGCAAGTGTAAGGTGGAGATTTGCACAAGTGCACCCTAGCCCTACTCCACAAATCCCTCACAAAACATTGACCCAAGATTTAAGCCACAAACCACGGCAATCGCCCGCGTGCCGCCCCACTTGGTCGTCCACTGAGGTGACAAGTGTCACCCTCTCGTTGGTCCAAAAGGGTACATCTCTCGGCCAAATCCGCAAATATTATAAATGACATAGCCGAATTTTCCTTCGCAAGTTTTGTAAAACGCTTCGTCTGAAAACCATTCGCTTTTGTGAGTTGTGCCCAAATTCGGCCCTATGCCTAATCTTAAGGCTAAACTTCAGACGCACGCCTACGCATATACTGGAAATACGGGTATAAATAACAAGACCGATCCGATGCTACTCAAACCGACTCTTCTCTTCCCGGAGAGCCGTATCTCGATACCATATCATAACTGGATCCTCATACTGTCGCCTCTTTACTTCCTCAACGACGGAAGACTCGGCAACCTCTCGGATCTAAACTTCATTAACCTTGGAAACAAATAATCGAACCCCGCTCGTAGTCGATGAATCTCGGACCACGCTCGCCTATCCGCCGCCTATCCGATGCACTACCCATAGATCCACGACTAAGAGCATTCAGAATCGCTCTTGGCTTTCCCCGGATGGTATAGGATATCAATATCACAATCCTTGAGTAACTCTAACCACCGTCTCTGTCGCAAACTCAACTGCCTCTGTCTGAAGATATACCGGAGGCTCTTGTGGTATGCACAAATATCCACATGAAGTCTATATAAGTCATGCCTCCCAATCTTCAAGATACCATTAACTGCCGCCAACTCTAAATCGTGAGTAGCGTAATTTCCTTTCATGCTTTCCTAACTGTCGGGAAACATAGGCTCTGACCTAATCGTGTTTCGTCAGCACACAAACTAGCCCAACACCCAACGTGTTACCATAATAACCTAACCCTCTAGTCTCTCAAGAGGGGTTAGAACTGTAGTCGTGGTCAACTTATTTTCCAATAACTAGAAGTCTTTCTCATACTTGCGAAATATTCGGGCATCCTTAATCTCAATTATGGTCCTTGTTTCCCTTTCTCTGTCGCAACTAACTTAGATTTGATTCCTTTGCTTGCCTCATGGCTAAGACTTCCTGTCAATCACAATTTAAGAGGGGGGGGGGGGGGGATTTCCTTGATCTCGTCAAGTAGCAATCCTATTATTCTCTCCCAACTCGTAGAGATAATAGCCAGGTGTTCAACCTCAATTCATGGTATTACATAATCCAATGACTTATCAAGATTTCTTATCGTTCGAGTGTCTACTCGTCTTTCCTTTATAATTTATTTCAAGTTGTCCTGGGGTCCCTTACCCCTCCGTATTTTCTTACTATCTTTCTCATCAGTACAGGTGTTACCACATTTCCTTGAAGTGTTCTTACTGCCCATTATTTACTAATGGTCTTTACACTAGTCTGGGGTAATCATATCTCGTGCAACTTACATAATCACAATTGTATTCTCTTTTATCATTCTGGTCATAACCTTACCTTATGCTTATTACTAGCAAAAGTATTTTTATCTTGATCCATAATCGTACAGTTTCATACATGCGTACTACCTGCATTTATATCCTTACGACACTTCCTCGACCATTTCGTAACGTCGTTCACAATTACCCCAACATAAAACTTTTCCCACGGTTATATAAAAGTGTAACCTATGGTATGACGATACTGAAGACCTTACCCGTCTCCTATCCTTCGTCTAACAACATGGGTACACGTAACCCCATAATACGTAAAACTATCCTTTACGTGGGGGAGATAATTTATCTCCCTTACAAAAGCTTAATCATCAAGTGCTACCTTATAGTCGTATAGATTTTCAAAACCTACCAACGATGTCTTTTGTTTTCTCAGAGGCGACTGCATTTATCTTATTCTTGCTTGCGCGCTATCCTGGACTTATCCAGAATGTCGTGGCCCTGACTGCCACACCAAACCAACTCCAAGTACCCCCAAGGGCACTTTAAATAAACTCCTTCAAATTCAAGTACTTCTTACCTTCTGCCTCAATTTACTTCAAATGAACAAGTCACACAGACTTATTAAAATCAACTATGTCAAAGAAGGAAGGATAATTCACTGGTTACCACCACTTCTCTTCCTTTCCACTCGATAACCGGCTTACCGGGAAACCGGAATTGAGCCAATCTCTCTCTGCAGTCAACGTTGGCATAACAAGAGGCCAACTAGCCCGTACTCATAATGACCTCAACGTCTGTCATAACAGCTCTGCTAGGTCTACTAGGGTCCAACGACTGTATCGTTACCGGCAATTATTATCTACCCGCTCCGCTACCACCCAACACTCACGGGTGTAGTCACCTCGAAAGGTTCTCATGGATTCAGGCTCTATTTCTTTACACTTGGTTGCTCTCTTTTTCACTGGTCGTACGCTTTCCGTACTTCCAAACTTATTTTAGCATACGCACATAACTTTCATACTAAATCTGGCCTTCAATCTTTGTAGTTACTAACTTAAACAATATAAGGCCATTTCCGACTCTCACAACCTGGTTCCGGTGGAATGCGTCCACGAATCCGTAAAACGATTAACTTGACTTGGGCCTTGCACCCTCGTGACCCTGTCACGTAGTGGGACTACTACCAACTGATCCCATTCCATTACAGGCTATGGGGAGACCCTTAATAGGTCCTCAACCCGACTCAGCGTCGTACTTAACTCTTATCCTTGGTCTGACTTAAATTTTTACTACCCGAGAAGGCCTTATATACCAAAGGTCTCGGTGGTTATCAACATTCTTAGGCTCGCAATTTCCATTCTCCAAGCCTACCTTATCACTCCCCCCGTAAACGGGTACAATAACTTCTGGTAATACCATAATCGTGTTTTCTTGATCACAACAACCATACTTACTTCATACGGATCTCACCTGTACCATTCTCTTAATCATACCACTTAGCTTAATCTATTAACATAGTCTTCCATTAAGTCCCTTAATTAAACTTCTTAAGGGTCCATTACCTTCTCAGACAACTCATTATCCCCTAATTATCTCAAATTAGTACGTAAAACCTTGATGAAAGTTCATTAAATTGTTTCATACCTTCCCGGTATTTATTTAGTCCTTACCAAAACCTGGTAATCTAAAACCATTCTAGGCAACACACGTCTGACCCTCATACATAAATCTGTATAGCTGTATGTCATAATACCAACTATACTACAAATATTACCAACCTGGATACGCAATCCACATAATCTTTCTGGTCATCACGCTTTCTCGTAGCTGCAATCAACATAACTCGTTAGGGAGAGACGACCCTAATCACACAGCTCTATCGCACGATCTAATACTGAGAAGAATGGAAACCAATCCTAAATGTCCTGCAGCCTCCTGGTTATAGATGTGGTGCACAAGACACGGTCGTCTGTAGACACTTTCCGAGGACTAACTGCTCTGATACCACTTTTGTCACGACCCGACCCCGGGCCCGCGACTGGTGCCCTACCTTGGAACCCCTTTCAGGTATACATCAGATAATAGTAGCGGAACATACACAACACAAGTAAACACTTAGATAATAAACAACAACAGGCTAGCCGATGAGGCCACCTTTCGTACAATTTACATAATCCAAAAACAGAATAGTACACTTTTTTTCTTTACAACCCAATCCATAAGACATGACTACAGACCTCTAAGAATAACAACTGTGGCGGGACAGGGCCCCGCCATACCCCTGAATGTACAACAACCGACCATACCAGGGATATGTACTAAGGATAAGCCTCCGGAGTAATTGAGCTTCTCAACAGCTGAACAATGATCCTAAGAGTGAGGATCAGCAACCTGTATACTCTACCTGCAGCATGAACGCAGCCCCCCGAAGGAGGTCAGTACAACATGTACCAAGTATGTGAAACTGAAAGTACTGTAATGAAATCATAAAGTTTAATATAAAACTGGAGACATATATGATAACTCAAATAACAGTACATTGTGCCTTACTAACAATGAGAGTAAATAAGAGTATACTTTACTGCATAAAAATAGGAGGCTCATAATCAAAGTAGGGCCACCCGCCTGTAGGTCATTAAGCAATCCTACTCTTGAGACTATTTCACCCGCATAGGTCCTGTGGACCCGCAATGAGGTAACTTCCTCGCATAGGATGTATCCGCCTGCATAGGTCATGTGGACCCGCATGAGGTATTCCTCGCATAGGACTATTTCACCCGCACAGGACTATTTCACCCGCACAGGACTATTTCACCCGTTTGGGCCCAGTGGGCCCGCAATGAGTACAAACGCCGCACTCGCATCATGGGTAGAAAATCCATGGAATTAGTAGTAACCCGGGGCTTTACCCCGTAAGAATAACATAAACTAGCACAACCGGCTATCATACATAACATAAGCACTACCGGCTTATCATACATAACATAAGCGTTATCGGCTTATCCTAACATAACATAAGCGCAACCGGCTTATCATACATAACATAAACAAGTTAAGAAATCCCCCTAACTTCTTATTAGTCTTATTCATATACACTCTCATTTTAGTTTACTTAAGGCACTAACATGTCATTATAACAATCCGGGAATTTAACCCAAAGTACTACATACTTCTACTCTTTTAAAATGACTTTTTTCATATAAAACTTCCAAGATACTAATAACCGTAGTATCAAGTCACATCTATTTTTCAAGACAAGTCACAATACCTTTTAGAAATACATTTAGGCTTCTAAATCAAGTGACTTCTTTCTTTTAAAAAAACCTTAAGCAATTGATGCCTTCAAATCAATTTGCCTTTCATTATTTCAAGTCATTTATCATACTTACATTACTTAGAGTAAATCACTCTTTTTAACTTTCCATAAAGCTATTATAACCAACTTCCCATAAAGCCGTTATACTAGTTTTATGCTTTAGACAATTTCATTCTTCCTTATATCCAAGAGACTTATACTTTTAAAATGAAACAAGTATCATATACTTTTAAAATACTTCAAGTCCCTTAACTTTTAGAAACCAAGATATCCTTAATATTATTAAACAAGTGAGTTAATTTCCTAACTCAACCAACTTGGACATTCTTAAAATAAGCCAAGGATATCAAATGGACTAGATTGTCAAAATCTCGTACGTCTACCGTACTATATGTTTACAACTATTCATGCTTAAGAGATAAGAAAGTTTCACATACCTCTTCGGTTCAATCCACTTGCCAAGTCCAATAAGTCGTACGTAGTATGTCAACCTATAATGACCATAATACATCTATTAACTTCTAACTTCAAACGTAGAATATTCTAAGTGCAAAGTCACTATATTCTACGGAAAATCGGACAGCACTTCCTTTGTTTCTACATACTTTTCCACCTTTTTCAAGGCCCGAATTCAATAACCAAACACGCCACATTTAAGGCTCAACACTGTAGTTAACAATAGGGGATTACACGCCTACAAGACGTGTAAAATTCCGCCCCGTAATTGATACCAAACTAGCACAACCTACAAGGTCAATTCGGCAACTTGAGGGACAACAACACAAAGTCTTCTTTCCAATTCCTTTTCAATCCAAGTTGTTTAGTACAACATGTTATAAAGCCGCAATTGATTAAAACTACTACAATCTTCAAGTAGGTAACATGCGACGATTCTAATTAACGACCAAATTGTATTTCAATTTCAAATGGCTCAAATGTCAATTCGGATTTAGGCTACTATAATTCATATCACTTATCAATCTTCAATACATATACTTCATGCTAGTTAAAATGTAAGGCTACCACAATATGTAATCTTATAACACTTTAAGAGAACAAGATTGTTACCTCAACGAGCCTTAATCCACTTAAAGATCTGAAGTCGCTCCCTAGCAACTTAGAGCCTCTACTTGACACTCCATTCCTCCACTTTAAGCCCTTAGAAGATCACAAACAACTTCCCTTAAGTTCCCAATCCAAAACCTAGGAAAGTGACTAGGTTTTCACCTTGCGACTAATACGAAAACGCCACTTTTCCGGGATCTTTCTATTGAGATACTCTTACAATACTCTTAGGAACCTTGGTTTAAAGTATGGGGATTATTGGACAAAAATTGAAAAAAATTCTTCTTGAAACCCTCTCAAAGCCGAGAGCCTCCTTAGAGTTCTTCAAGATTTGTTTTGAAAATTTAGCTAAGTGTGGAGCTTGTCTTGCACTAGTATACATATATAACATAATGGAGGGTCAATATTAGTACAATTGTGTAGCTTGGATGATTTTCACATGTATCTAGCCCAAGTGGCCCTTTGGACTTGGTCAGCATTGTCAAGCTTCAAGACTTTAGCAAGACTTGCTCATCTATTTAATGGTCAAATGACCCTTTTGCCCATGGTTCAATTCGTCCAAGACCAATAAAGGGGGGTGACACGTGTCGCCCTCCCGTTCGTCGCAATATTTCGTTTTCCGACAATTCCATAATTCCGATAAATTTTACTAGTCTCAAATCTTAACATTTTGAGTTCTTACGTACGTTCTGATAAACATATCCTGGAATTCCGGGGTGTAACATGTACCAAGAGACAAAGCCTCCAGAGAAATGGAGCTTTCCAAGAACTGAACAATGATCTTGAGAGTGAGGATCAGCAAGCTATATACCTCAACCTGCGGCATGAACGCAGCCCCCCGAAGGAGGTCAGTACAAAATATGTACAAAATAAAATCTTTAGACTTTCATTATCATACAAAAATGAATTTCATTTTATAAACTCAAGGCACTTTCGTGATACATAAAAAAAATCCGGGAATTTAACCCAAAGTACAACGTACTTCCATTCTTTTCAAAAGACTCATTTTTATATAAAACCCCAAGATACTAACACCCGTAGTATCAAGGCATGTCTATTTTTCAAATTAAGTTACTACACCTTTAGAAATTCATTTCAAGGCTTTGAAACCAAGTAAATTTTAATTTCATAACCTAGGAAACTCATGTCTATCAATCAAATAGACCACTCTCTTAACCTTTCATAAAGTCGTTATAACTAACTTTCCATAAAGCCGTTATAACTCTTTATGTCTTGGACAAATTCATTCTTTTTATAACCAAGAGACTTATACTTTCAAAACCAAGTATCATATACTTTCAAGTCAAGTTACATAACTTTCAAAATACTTCAAGTCTCTTAACTTTAGAAATCAAGTTTCTTAACCTTAGAATATCAAGTTTCTTAACCTTAGAATATCAAGTTTCTTAACTTTAGAATATCAAGTTTCTTAACCTTAGAATATCAAGTAATCAATACTTTCCAAATCAAGTATTCTATACATTTGCAAGTCAAGAAATCTTTGTTTACCTTATTAGAATAAACCATTCTTTTAACTTCCCATAAAGTTATTATAACCAACTTTCCATAAAGCCGGTATACTAACTTTATGCTTCTGAAACTAAGGCATTTTTATTCTTTAAAAACAAGTGAGTTAATTCTCTAACTCAACCAAATTAGACATTCTTAAAACAAGTCAAGGATATCAAATGAACTGAATTCATTTAAATCTTGTACGTCTACCGTACTATACATTTATAACTACTCATGCTCAAGAGATAAGAAAAGTTCCACATACCTCTCCGGATCAATCCACTTGCAAAGTTGAATACGCCGCGCGTAGAATGTCAACCTATAATGACCACAATACGCCTATCAACTTCTAGCTTTCAACGTAGAATATTTCTATGTATAAGGACTCTTATTCTACGGAAAATCGGGCAGCACTTCCTTTGTTTCTACGTACTTTTCCACCTTTTTCAAGGCCCGAAAAAATCAATAACCAAATTCCACATTTAAGGCTCAACAATTCAGCTAACCAAAGGGGATTACACGCCTAACATGACGTGTAAAATTATGCCCCACAATTTATAAAACTGTCCATATCCTTTAGGCACATTCTCAGCAACTATAAATATTAACAACAATGTCAATTTCCGTTCAATTCCTTTTTTTAATCCAAGTTGTTATTCCAACATTTTATATACATAATAACAATTACAAAAACTATAAATCCTTTCTTCCTTAACAAGCGACGATTGTAACTATCGACCAAATAGATTACAACATTAATGGCTAACATGCCCAATTTTGGTTTTCAACATGTCGACATGATCCAAATCTTTTCAAACTTTAATATATATACCACATGCTGATTTAATAACTACTAAACACGTAATCTTTAATCACATTAAGAAGACAAAGATTTTACCTCAATAAGCCCTAATAATGTCCAAGCGTAAAAGTCGATCCTGTTACACCCCGGAATTCCAGGATATGTTCATAAGAACGTACGTAAGAACTCAAAATGTTAAAATTTGAGACGAGTAAAAATTTATCGGAATTTTGGAATTTGTCGGAAAACGAAATATTGCGACAAATGAGAGGGCGACACGTGTCACCCCTTAGTGGTCTTGGTCGAATTTGTGCATAGGTAGAATGGTCATTTGACCATATTTATGAAGAAAGTCATGCAAGACTAAGAGCTTGACAACATTGACCAAGTCAATGAGCCCACATAACTTGATATTTTAATAAAATGCATCCAAGCCATCCATTTGTTTTAATCTTAACCCTTCCTTGTGTTATATAAGCTTACTAGTAGTGCAAGACTTTGTCATTCTCAACACTTAGAGAAAATTTGAAATATCTTGAAGAACTCTTAGTGAGCTCTCGGTTTTGGAGAAAAAATGCAAGAAGAAATTTTTTGTTTGTTGTCCAATAAGCTCCATACTTTAAACCAAGGTACCTAAGGGTATTGTAAGTGTATCTCAATAGAAAGATCCTAGAAATGTGGTGTTTTCGTATTAGTCGCAAGGCGAAAACCTAAGGAGTTGTTCAACTTTGAAGTTGGAACTTGAAGAGGAGATCTTCATAAGCTTCTAAGGGTTGCTTAGAGTGGATTGGAACGTCGAAAAGAGGAGCTAAAGTTGCTAAGGATCGACTTGTAATCTTGAATCATATTTGGGCTAAATGAGGTATAATCTTCGTCTTACTTTTGTAATTGAAGATATCATGTTATTATAAGTTAGAAATGATCATGTGATATGTGTTATGAAGATTTATAAGTGTTATGGAAATTTGGAAGCTCAAATCCGAAAGTGACATGTTAAGTCATTTGAAATTGAAATACAATTTGGTCGATAGTTAGAATCGTCGCATGTTTACCTACTTGAGGATTGTAGTAGTTATAATCAATTGTGGCTAGATAACATGTTATATTAAACCACTTGGATTGAAAAGGGATTGGAAACGAATTTGTATTGTTGTCCCTATTTTGCCGAATGGACATTAGATGTTGGACTAGTTTGATATTATTGTGCGGCGGAATTTTACACGTCTTGATTAAGCGTGTAATCCCCTATTGTTAACTACTTTGTTGATCCTTAAATGTGGCGTGTTTGGTTATTGAATTCGGCCTTGAAAAAGGTGGCAAAGTATGTAGAAACAAAGGAAGTGATGTCCGATTTTCCGTAGAATTTAGTGACTTTGCACTTGGTATATTCTATGTTTGAAGTAAGAAGTTAATATACGTACTATGGTCATTATAGGTTGACATACTACGTGCGGCGTATTGGACTTAGCAAGTGGATTAAACCGAAGAGGTATGTGGAACTTTCTTATCTCTTGAGCATGAATAAGCTGTAAATGTATAGTACGGTAGACGTACAAGATTTTGACAATCTAGTCCATTAGATATCCTTGGTTTATTTTAAGAATGTTCAAGTTGGTTGAGTTAGGGAATTAACTCACTTGTTTAAATATTAAGGATATCTTGGTTTTCAAAAGTTAAGAGACTTTAAGTATGTGGAAGGTATTTTTGATACTTGTTTTGTTGGAAAGTTTAAGCCTCTTGGTTTTAAAGAAGAATGTAAGTTTCTAAGGTATAAAGCTAGTATAACGGCTTTATGAGAAGTTGGTTATAATAGCTTTATGGAAGGTTAAAAAGAGTGATTTACTCTAAGTAATATAAGTATGATAAATGACTTGAAATAATGAAAGGCAAATTGATTTAAAGGCATCAATTGCTTAAAGTTTTAAAAGAAAGAAGTCACTTGATTTAGAAGCCTTTAATTGTATTTCTAAAAGGTATGGTGACTTGTCTTGAAAAGTAGTTATGACTTGATACTATAGTTATTAGTATCTTGGAAGTTTTATATGAAAAAGGAGTCATTTTAAAAGAATAGGAGTACGTAGTACTTTGGGTTAAATTCCCAGATATTTATAATAACATGTTAGTGTCTTAAGTAAACTAAAATGAGAGTGTATATGAATAAGACTAATAAGAAGTTAGGGGGATTTCTTAACTTGCTTATTTATTGTATGATAAGTCGGTAGTGCTTATGTTATGTATGATAAGCCGGTAGGGCTTATGTTATGTATGATAAGCCGGTAGGGCTTATGTTATGTATGATGGCCGGTTGAGCTAGGGTAAGAGTATAAATGAGGGGTAAACCCCCAAGACGTTATACCACCTGCTTCAGGGTAAGAGTATAAATGAGGGGTAAACCCCCAAGATGTTATACCACCTGTTCCGTGGATTTGCCACCCATGATGCGAGGAATACCTCATGCGAGTCCTTATGGGCTTATGCGGGTGAAATAGTCCCATGCGGGCGGGTACAGCCTATGCGAGGAATACCTCATGCGGGTCCACACGACCTATGTGGGTGAAATAGTCCCAGGAGTAGGATTGCTTAATGATACTGCGGGCGGGTGGTCCTGCTTTGATCGTGAGCTTCCTATTTTTATGTTGTAAATATACTCTTGATTACTCTCATTGTTAGTAAGGCACAGTGTACTGCTAATTGAGTTATCATACATGTCTCCAATTTTATTATAGACTTATGATTTCATTACAGTACTTTCAGTTTCACATATTTGGTACATGTTATCGACCTCCTGGGCCGCGTCATGCCGCAGTAGAGTATACATGTTGTTGATCCTCACTCTTGGATCATCGCTCACCGTTGGGAATCTCCATTACTCCGGAGGCCTATCCCTGGTATGGTTGGTTGTTGTATATTCAGGGGTATGACGGGGCCCTGTCCCGTCACAGTTGTTATTCTTAGAGGTTTATAGTCACATTGTGGATTGGGTTATAAAGAAAAAAAAGATGTACTGCTCACACGACCACCCCGATCGCGATCGTGCCCTACCCGGGCACCCTTACAGTATACATCGAGATAATCAGTGAACATACATGAAACTTTATAAAATAAACAATGTATGAAACAACATGTTAGCCGATAGGCTACCTTCGACATACGATATACAACCAAGGCGATTGCCTCCTTTCTTTACAAACTGACCCACAAAATGTAACTACAGACCTCTAAGAGTTTTTAACATAACAACAGTGGCGGGACAAGGCCCCGCCATACCCCTGAATATACATGAATCTATTACTTCAGGGAAAACCGTACCAAGAGATAAAGCCTCCGGAGCAAATGGAGCTTTTTCCCAACAACTTAACAGAGATCCTAAGAGCAAAGATCACCAACAGGTACCTAAAACTGCGGCATGAACGCAGCCCCCGAATGGGGTCAAGACAACAGTGCCGAATATGGAACAGAAATAACGTCAAGAAATGATCATAATCAGAAAAAGAATGACAAGGACAAGTATAAAACAATACATACGGATCCTGCCGTGTCATTACCACTTATGAACTTAATCGCACCTTATTATCTTTTTCATTCTTTATAAAATTTACACCACATTCTTACGCACATTATTAGAAAAGAATCATTAAGTTCATTACTATATAACTCACTTATCTTTCATAAGCATAATCCGCCGCTTAAGGAGGGGCACTATACTACCCTACCCGATCTAGACGCGATCAAGGTCACATAGTGCGCGTGAAGGTATAGCCGCCTGCCGATCACGGGTCGATAACGTCATCTAGTGCGCGTAAAGGTATCCGCGGCCCATTCTCGGTCGATAATGTCATATAGTGCGCTCAGATATATACCGCCCGCCCATTCTCGGTCGATAATGTCATATAGTGCGCTCAGATAGGTATATTGCCCGCCCATTCTCGGTCGATAATGTCATATAGTGCGCCCGATAGGTATCTCGCCCGCCCATTCTCGGTCGATAATCATATAGTGCGCTGTGATAGGTATACCGCGGCCCATTCTCGGTCGATAATGTCATATAGTCCGCGCGTATAGGTATACCGCCCCATTCTCGGTCGATAATGTCATATAGTCCGCGTATAGGTATCCGCCCGCCCATTCTCGGGTCGATAATGTCATAAAGAATCCGAATTTAACCCAACGTACTACGCGCCTCTCTACTCCTTTAGAAAGACTCTTTTCAATTACAACTTCCGGATACTAACAACTATAGTATCAAGTCCTATCCACCTTTCAAGACAAGTCACAATACCTTTTAGAAATACAATTACCGCTTCTAAAACAAGTGACTTCTTTCTTAAAAACCCTAAGCAATCGGTACCTTAAAAAAGCTTTGCCCTCCTTTATTTCAAAATCATCTCATTACTTACATTACTGAAGAAAATCATTCTTTTAACCTTCCATAAAGCCGTTATAACCAACTTCCCATAAAGCCGTTATAACCCTTTATGGTTTTAGACCAACTCATTCCTTTTTATAACCAAGAGACTTCTACTTTTTGAAACCAAGTATTAAATACTTTCAAATCAATTCTCTTAACTTTCAAAAATACAATTAGTCTCTTAACCTTTTGAACTCAAGTGACTTCTTTTATTATAAAACTTTAGGCAATTGATGCCTTAAAATCAAGTTGCCTTTTCATTAAAAACAAGTCATTTATCTTTCCATAAAGCAAATATAACTAACTTCCCATAAAGCCGTTATATTCACTTTATGCCTTAGTCAAAAACAATTTCCTATCCAAGGGACTTATACGTTTAAAACGGAACAAGTATCACATACTTCAAAACTCTTCAAGTCCCTTAACTTTACTAAGACTTAAGACATCCTTAATATTTTCAAAGAAGTGAGTTAACCATTTTATAAGGCTAGCAAAGAATGTCAAAGTCTTGTACGTCTACCGTACTACATACGTGCAACTAGTCATGCTTAAAGATAGGAAAAGTTCTACATAGAGTAGGTCACACAACTACCTCTTAACTTCTAAGAGTAACGGGAAACATGAAATGATACCACAGGTATATTCCATACATAGAATCATGCCAAAGGAAGGAAGAGGTTCACATACCTCGCGACGATTGTCGACAAGTAGCAAAATGCTCCAAAGTACTTAAATCTTGATAGCTATTCCACTCTCCAAGTAGGGTACGCTATACATAGTACTTCAACCTATAATGGTCACAATACGTCCATTAACCTCTCACTTCATACGTAGAATTATTCTAAGTGCTAAGTCACCAATTCTACGGAAAATCGGACAGAACCTCCTTTGTTTCTACTAACTTTGCCACCTTTTTCAAGGCCGAAAATACAATAACCAAACAGCCCCAATTGGCTCACAATTAAAAAGAAGGTAGTCCAATTCAAATGACTAACTAAACAGCCCCAATTGGCTCACAATTACATTATGGATTTCCAAGGCTATAATCAATCCATAATTCTTATAACCTCTATAAAACAACTTCATGCTCGCAACATACAAAGCTATCAACAACAATATAAATATGCAATCTTGTAACACCTTTAAAAGACAAGATTATACCTTAACGATTCGTAATCCAACTCCAATCCGAAGTCGCTCCTTAGTAGTTTAGAGCCTCTCCAATATAAATTACAACTTCATGCTCGCTTCATACTGATTCGGGCCTCCAATCTTTGGAGTTACTATTCTAAACAACATAAGGCCATTTCCGGCTCTCTCAACCTGGTTCCGGTGGAACGCGTCCACGATCCCGTAAAATGATTAACTAAACTTGGGTCTTGCACCCTCGTGACCGTGTCCCGTAGCGGTACTACTACTAACTGATCCCATTTCATTTCAAGCTATGGGGAGACCCTTAATAGGTCCCCAACCCGACTCGGCATCGTATTTAACTCTTTTCCTTGGTCTGTCTTGACTTTTTACTACCCGAGAAGGCCTTATATACCTAAGGTCTCGGTGGTTATCACATTCTTAGGCTCGCAATTTCCATGCTCCATGCCTACCTTATCAGTCCCCCCGTAAACGGGTACAAAACTTATCGTAATACCATAATCGTGTTGTCTTGACCACAACAACCATACTTACTTCATACGGATCTCACCCGTACCATTTTCGAAATCCTACTACGTAGCTCAATCTATTAACATAGTCTTCCATTAATTTCCTTAATTATAACCTCTTAAGGGTCCATTACCTTTTCCGACAACTCATCATCTCCTAATTATCTCAAATTAGCATGTAAAACCTTGATGAGAGTTCCTTAACTGTTCATACCTTCCCGATATCTATTTAGTCCTTACCAAATCCTGGTAATCTAAAATCATTCTAGGCAACCCGCGTCTGACCCTCATACATAAATCCGCATAGTTGTATGTCACAATACCAACTACAAACATTACCAACCTGGATACGCAATCCACATAATCCTTCCTGGGTCACTGCTGCCTTTCTCGTAGCTGCAAACAATCATAACTTGTTAGGGAGAGACGACCCTAACCATACAGCTCTATCGCACGATCTTAGAGTGAGATGAATGGAAACCAATCCTAAATGTCCTGCAACCTCCTGATTATAGATGTGGTGCACAACACACCAATAATCAAGACTCTACTAGACACGGTCTGTAGACACTTTCCGAGGACTAACTGCTCTGATACCACTTTTGTCACGACCCGACCCCGGTCCCGCGACTGGTGCCCTACCTGGGCACCCTCTCGATACATCGAGAATAGCGGAACATACACAACTTATAAAATGCTTAAACATAAAATAATAGCAGGCTAGCCGATAAGGCCACCTTCCGTACAATATACGTAATAAAACAGTACATTTTTTTTTCATTACAACCCAATCCACAAATGTGACTACAGACCTCTAAGAATAACAACTCCGGCGGGACAGGGCCCCGCCATACCCCTGAATGTACATCGACCGACAATACCAGGGATAGGCCTCCGGAATAAAGGAGCTTCTCAACGGTGACAGTTGATCCAAGAGTGAGGATCAAGAACTCGTACTCTACTGCGGCATGAACGCACCGAGGAGGTCGATAACATGTACCAAATATGTGAAACTGAAAGTACTTTAATGAAATCATAAGTCTATAATAAAACTGGAGACATGTATGATAACTCAATTAACAGTACACATTGTCTTACTAACAATGAGAGTAATCAAAAGTATAGGTAGCAAATCCACGGAAACAGGTGGTATAACGATCTTGGGGATTTACCCCTCATTTATACTCTTACCCTGAAGCAGGTGGTAAAACAGGTGGTATAACTATCTTGGGGAGCTACCCCTCTGATATACTCTTACCCTGGAGAAGGTGGTAAAGCAGGTGGTATAACTATCTTGGGGAGCTAACCCTCAGATATACTCTTACCCTGGAGAAGGTGGTAAAGCAGGTGGTATAACTATCTTGTGGAGCTACCCCTCAGATATACTCTTACCCTGGAGAAGGTGGTAAAGCAGGTGGTATAACTATCTTGGGGAGCTACCCCTCAGATATACTCTTACCCTATCTCAACTGGCAATCATATATAACATAAGCCCTACCGGCTTATCATACATAACATAAGAACTACCGGCTTATCATACAATAAATAAGCAAGTTAAGAAATCCCCCTAACTTCTTGTTAGTCTTATTCATATACACTCTCATTTTAGTTTACTTAAGGCACTAACGTGTCATTATAAATCCGGGAGTTTAACCCAAAGTACTACGTACTTCTATTCTTTTAAAAATGACTCATTTTCATATAAAATTTCCAAGATACTAATAACCGTAGTATCAGTCATAACTACAATTTTAAGACAAGTCACAATACCTTTTTAGAAAATACATTTTCGGGCTTCTAAATCAAGTGACTTCTTTCTTTTAAAACCTTAAGCAATTGATGCCTTTAAATCAATTTGTCTTTCGTTATTTCAAGTCATTTAACATACTTAAATTACTTAGAGTAAACCACTCTTTTTAACTTTCCATAAAGCTATTATAACCAACTTCCCATAAAGTCGTTATACTAGCTTTATACATTAGCAACTTACATACTTCTTTATAACCAAGAGACTTAAACTTTCCAACAAAACAAGTATCAATAATACTTTCAACATACTTAAAGTCTCTTAACTTTTAAAAACCAAGATATCCTTAATATTTAAACAAGTGAGTTAATTCCCTAACTCAATCAACTTGGACATTCTTAAAAATAAGCCAAGGATATCAAATGGACCTAGATTGTCAAAAACTTGTACGTCTACCATACTATACATTTACAACTTATTCATGCTCAAGAGATAAGAAAGTTCCACATACCTCTTCGGTTTAATCCACTTGCTAAGTCCAATTCACCGTACGTAGTATGCCAACCTATAATGACTATAGTACGTCTATTAACTTCTTACTTCAAACGTATAATATTCTAGGTGCAAAGTCACTAAATTCTACGGAAAATCGGACAGCACTTCCTTTGTTTCTACATACTTTGCCACCTTTTTCAAGGCCGAATTCAACAACCAAACACACCACATTTAAGGCCCAACAATGCAATTAACAATAGGGGATTACACTCCTACTAGACGTGTAAAATTCTGCCCCATAAAAGATATCAAACTAATACAAACTACTAGTCCAATTCGGCCACATTGAGTACAATAACACCAATTCTTATCCAATTTCTTTTCAATCCAAGTGGTTTAATATAACATGTTATCAAGCCGCAATTGAGCATAACTACTACAATCCTCAAGTAGGTAAACATGCGACGATTCTAACTATCAACCAAATTGTATTTCAATTTCAAATGGCTTAACATGTCATTTTCGGATTTTGAGCTTCCAAATTTCCATAACACTTATCAAACTTCATAACACATATCACATGATCACTTCTAACTTATAATAACATGGAATCTTCAATTACAAAAGTAAGACAAAGATTATACCTCATTTAGCCCAAATATGATCCAAGATTGCAAGTCGATCCTTAGCAACTTTAGCTCCTCCTTTCGACGTTCCAAACCATTCCAAGCAACCCTTAGAAGCTTATGAAGAACTTCTCTTCAAGTTCCAACTTCATAGTTGAAGAACTCATTAGGTTTTCGCCTTGCGACTAATACGAAAACGCCATTTTTCCGGGATCTTTCTATTGAGATACACTTACAATACCCTTAGGTACCTTGGTTTAAAGTATGGAGCTTATTGGACAACAAACAAAAAAATTTCTCTCCTAAGGCATGCCAAACCCGAGAGCTTCACTAGGTTTTTCTCACAATTCTTGAAAATTTTCTAAGTGTGGGAACTAGTCTTGCTACTAGTATACATATATAACATAATGGAGGGTCAAGATTAGAACAAATGGGTGGCCTAGATGAGTTTCACATGGATCCTAGCCAAGTGGTCTTGACTAAGTCAACAATATCAAGCTATTAGTCTTTGCAAGACTTGGTCATTTAATTATGGTCAAATGACCATCCTAATCATGTATTTTTCATCCAAGACCAAGTAAGGGGGGGGTGACACGTGTCGCCCTCCCGTTCGTCGCAATATTTCGTTTTCCGATAAATTCCAAAAATTCCGATAAATTGTTACTCGTCTCAAATCTTAACATTTTTTAGTTCTTACGTACGTTCTTATAAACATATCCTGGAATTTTCGGGGTGTAACAAACACCTTAGGATTTCACATTGCGACTAACGTAGAAACGTAGTTTTTCCGGGATTTTTGTGTTGAGATATCCTTAGAATACCTTTAGGGATCTTGGGTTTGAATATTGGGATTTATGGAGTAAGATTGCAAAGTTTTTGTATTTCTTTCTAACCATGGCCGAGAGCTCACTCAACAAGAACAACTAGTTCTTGATTTTTTTCTAAGTATGGAAGAAGTCTTGCACTAGTATAGGATATATACTACAATGAAGGGTCTAGATCAAAACAAATGTGTGGCCGAGATGTGGTCAATAATATCAAGCTCACTTGACTATTTGACTTGTTCCATTATTTTCTTCATCCAACAAGCCCATGTGGAGGGTGACACGTGTCGCCCTCCCATTGGTCTAAAATATTTCGTTTCCCGAAATTTCCATAATTGGTCAAAATATCAGAAACCTCATGGGCTCCACAAAAACGTAAAATTTCTCGGGTGGGCCCCGCCTATCCAACTCTGAAAATAAAATTCCATAATTCCGATAAATTCTAAAAGTCTTAAATAACCAATTTGAGAGTTCAATTCTCCTTAACGAACAATTTTCCTTCCCGAGGCTCGAAATCATATTCCGTAGGAAAAAGCAATCCTTTTTTCGTTTCAATCTTAAAGTCGTACTTTCTCCCGTACGTTCTCTTAAACATGTTCTAGCATTACGGGGTGTAACATTCTTCCCCCCTTAGAAACATTCATCCCCGAATGTTCTTTCGGAGTCAATCTAATTAGCTAGAGACATAGTCTCCTTTAACTATCTCAACATAATCTCGTGCCACAAAATGTCCACATAATGTGCCATCCGAATACTGGAATGGTAGTTGTTATAATACGTCAACTCAACAAGAGGCAAATAATCCTCCCAGCTACCCCTGAAATCAATAACACAGGCCCGCAACCTATCCTCAAGGGTCTGGATTTGTTACACCCCGTAAGTCCAGGACTTGTATAAAAGAATATACGTAAGGAAACAAGACTTGGAAATTGGTACGAAAGGAAGAATTGTTTTTCCGACGGAAAATCTTCCGAACGTCGGAAAGGAAAAATGTTCGTTGAGGAGAATTAGATTGTCAAAATGCATTATTTGAAGAGTATGAAACTTATTAACATTATGGAAATTTATTTTTACGGATTTGGTCACGTGGGGCCCACCCGAGAAATTTTACGTTTTGCGGGGCCCACGAGGGTTACGGAATTTTATGGATGAATGAGAGGGAGACACGTGGCACCTCCCCCACATGGTCTTGGACGAAAATTTCAAGGTTAGAATGGTCATTGACCCTTGTGGATGAATAAGTCTTCAAGCTTGAGATTGTTGACTTGTCAACTTGTCCACTTGGCTAATTATCCAAGTGTTCTTCATCCTAGCCACTCAAGTGTTGCAATATTGACCCTCCCTTGTGTTATATATACACACTAGTAGCAAGACAAGGTCTTCCAACACTTAGAAAAAATCACAACATCATTGTTCTTGCAAGTGAGCTCTCGACTTAGTGCCTTTCCCACAAGAAAAATTTGTAGTTTTGGTTCTTTATTCACAAGACTTTAACCCAATGTCCCTAAGGGTATTGTAAGGATATCTCAATAGAAAGATTTCGGAAAAACGACGTTTTCACGTTAGTCGCAAGGCGAAAACCTAAGTCATTTTTACAAGTTTGGATTGGAAATGGAAGAGAAGTTGGTTGTGAACTTCTAAAGGCTTCAAATATCGGATTAGAGCATAAAGGAAAGGAGCTAAGAATTGCTAAGGAGCGACTTTGAATCTTGGAAATTTTAAGGGCTTGTAAAGGTATAATTCTTGTCGTTTTAGTAATTAAGATTACTTATTGTTGTAGCTATGGATATTAGCAAGCATGAGATGTTTATATTATGAAGTTTGATAAGTATATTGGCTATTGGAACCCTAATCCGAAAACTAGCATGCTTAGCCTTAAGATTACAATTCGATTTGATTATTAGTATAAGTCGTCACATGTTATATAAAGAAGGAAATTGTAGTCGTTGAAGTTGTCTATGACTATATAACATGTTGGACCTAAGAACTTGGATTGAAAAAGAATTGGAAAGGACTTAGGATTGGTTATATTGTTAGCCGAGAATGACTTTTAAGTATTAATGTCACGACCCGACCTCGGGCCCGCGACTGGTGCCTTACCCCGGGCACCCTAGTGATACAACATCAGAGAAAATCAGCGGAAACAAAAACTTAAACAGGGAACAAGATACAAGATAAGAAAACAGGTTAACCAAAACGGTCACCTTCATGTATATACAATATAACCGAACAGTTACAATCCTTTACAAACCCTGCCCACAACAGTACTACAGACCTCTAAGAATGTAACAACAACTATGATGGGACAGGGCCCCGCCATACCCCTGAATGTACAAGTACCTACAGTGACAGGGGACTATACCAAAAGATAAGCCTCCGGAGAAACGGAGCTTCCCAAACGCTGAACTGCGATCCTATGAACGAGGATCAACAACCGGTGTACCTCTACCTGCGGCATGAACGCAGCCCCCCGAAGGAGGTCAGTACAACAGGTACCAAGTATGTGAAACTGAAAATACTGTAAATGAAATCATAATAGTCTATATAAAGCAGGAGACATGTATGATAACCAAACTACAGTACACAACATATAAGCGAATATGTCAAGTGAGGACTCGCGCCTCAAAGTCATCACTCAAATATAACAATGGGTCTCACGCCCACAACATCAATCATGCGTGGAATACCTTCCTCACCGCAAGCGATCACATGATATAACAACACCAAGGAGTACACATGAACACCAGGTCCCACCTGTGTCATAAAACCGTACGGGGCAAGTACGAAGGCATAGCTACCAGATCCAACCTGCATCATCAACTGACCGGGGCAAGTACGAAGCCAGCTACCAGAACCTACCGTACCAACAATACTAAACAACCATATCACGAAGCTGACACGTGGCAAGTGCGATAGCCTCTACCAGATCCTCCCTGCGCCACGTAGCTGACGGGGGCAAGTAACCAGGCTAACCAACAGATCACAACCGTAAGTCACGAAGCTTCGTCCAAACACTGACTCGCGAAGCTGACACGTGGCAAGTACGATAGCCTCTACCAGATCCTCCCTGCGCCACGTAGCTGACGGGGGCAAGTAACCTGTTATACCCCGTATTTACAGAGTATGTATGTGAGGACGTACGTACATTTGTACAAACCCTAATTAGGTTAAGGATGAAATTGTGAACTTTCAACGGAAAAGATTCCGAACCTTGTGAAGGAAATTCTACGTTTTTAATATTTTAACCGATTACGGATTTTTCCGAGAGACGAAAAATTTTGGACCAATAGGAGGGCGACATGTGTCACCCTTAGTTGGCATGGGTTGGACGAAAATGTTGGGCTAGTGGACAAGTCAAATGGTCAAGTCTTGGAAGATTTTTCTTTGGGTGAGTGGGAGTAGGTAGTGGACGTTTTTTTTTGTGCTAGCGGAAGTCCACATGGCTCATTGTTGTGGGGGACATATGTCCCAAGGTTGTGGTGGACATATGTCCCAACATTGTGGTGGACACTTGGTTGGAAGACCTCATTCTTCACATGGATCCAAATCTTCACCCTCCATTTGTTTTAATCTTGGCCCTTGGTGGTTCTATAAATACCCCCCGCTTGTGCAAGACTTCTTCATCCACAAAACAATTTCCAAGTCTTAAAATCTTTCCCCCCTTTATTGAAGTTCTCGTCCAAACTCCCCCCACCCCTCTTAGTAGCTTTCGTCCGCAACACACCCCCCCCCCCCCCTTGGTAGAAAATATTCTCCAAGTATTGTTACTATTCCAAAATACCTTAGCCAAATACCGTGTATTATTGCAAAGTTACCACAATACTAAAAGCCCAGAAAAACTAATTTATATCCATTAGTCACAAAACGAAACCCTAGGAAAATCTTCATTGTTGGTTGAAGTATTAAGTAGAAGTTGTATAGAACTTCTAAGGGTTTCTTGTAGCGAATTGGAGCGTACAGAATAGGACCTAAACTGTCACGACCCGATCCTGCACTGTGGATCGTGCCTTACCTGCACCCTAGTGATACAACATCGAGAAAATCGTGAAATAAAAACTTAAACATGAAACAAGAGATATGATAATAAAACAAAGCAACCAAACTAAGTTACCTTCTTGAATATATATAATTAAAAACTTGAGCAGTTACATCCTTACAAACCCCGCCACAACGATTACAAACCTCTAAGAGTTTTTATACAACATGGCCAACAGGGCTCCGCCATACCACGAATGTACAAGTACCTACAGTGACAGTGGACTATACCAAAAGATAAGGCTCCGGAGAAACGGAGCTTCGCTATACGCTGAACTGTGATCCTATGAGCGAGGATCAACAATGGTGTACTCTACTGCGGATGAACGCAGCTTCGGGCGAGGTCGATAACAGTACCAAGTATGTGAAACTGAAAATACTGTAAATGAAATCATAGTAGTCTATATAAAGCAGGAGACATGTATGATAACCAAACTACAATCCATAATAAATAGCGATCGCGTAAGTCGTGACTTACGCCTCAAAGTCAT
Organism: Przewalskia tangutica; assembly: GCA_029844215.1. Taxonomy (NCBI): domain Eukaryota; kingdom Viridiplantae; phylum Streptophyta; class Magnoliopsida; order Solanales; family Solanaceae; genus Przewalskia; species Przewalskia tangutica. Next base: position 38,162,746 of record CM056725.1, on the reverse strand, counting down.
CACTCAAATATAACTATGGGTCTCACGCCTCAACATCAATCATGCGTTGAATACCTTCCTCATCGCTAGCCTATGATATAATAACACCAAGGAGTACACATAAACACCAGGTCCCACCTGAGTCATAAAACCGTAAGGGCAAGTACGAAGGCTAACTACCAGATACCAAAGCCGCATCATCAACTGACCGGGGCAAGTACGAAAACCAACTACCAGATACCAAAGCCGTACTAACAATACTATACAACCAAACCACGGCGAGCACGGCAAGTACGAAAAGCCAACTACGGATACCAAAGCCGTGTCACGTAATGGACCGGCAAGTACGAGGGCTAACTACGGATACCAAGGCCATATCACGAGACTTCGCCACGGTCGAGCACGGCAAGTACGAAAGCCAACTACGGATACCAAAGCCGTGTCACGAGTCGACCGGGCAAGCGTCGAGGGCTAACTACGGATACCGCGTCAGATCACGAGACTTCGCCACTAAACCGAATGGGGCAAGTGCGAAGGCTAACTACTGTACCAAGGCCGAATCACCACGAGGCGGCAAGTACGAAAGCCAACCACGGATACCAAGGCCGACCAAGAAACCTCGCCGGAGAGCTAGTCCATGGAATAACACAATCAACAGCACTGCCGGTACGTCCAAGTAAGATCATAACAAATCAGCCGGCCCTCCATTGAGAGACGCGGTGGTATAGAAATACAATACTTGCATAACAAGGCTATCACACGTAAACATAAGAAAGTTACACACAACTCAAGGTACTTTCATTTTATGCCAAAGTCCAGGTTTTAACCCCAAAGTACTACGTACGTTAAATTCTTTTTAAAAGATCCATTTATTTTACAAAGGTCACCCGATGCCCGTATTATCAAAAATAGAGTGACTAACATTTTAAGTAAACCAAAACAACTTCCATACTTTCCTTTTTAAACCAAATTAAGACAATACTATGCCTTCTTTTTAGACCAAAGAACTTCTCCTTTTAAAGTCAAGTTACCATTTTAAAACTAATGATAAAACCATTCTTTTGTTTTCATAAAGTTGTTATAACTAACTTCCCATAAAGCTGTTATAACACTTTATGTTTTAAACCAATTTAAGACAAAACCATGTCTTTCTTTTTAAACCAAAAACTCTTCAATTCCTCAAGTCTCTTTTCTTTTAGAAATCAAGTTCCTTAATATTTCACATCAAGTCATTTATAAGTCAAGTCTCTTATCTTTTAAAAACCACAACCCATTTCTTTACCTACATAAAGTTGTTATAGCAAACATCCCATAAGGCCGTTATAACACTTTATGTTTTAACCAACCAAATTCATTTAGCACATGTACGTCTACCGTACTACATAGTTCACAACAATCATGCTAGAAAAGATAGGAAGAGGTTCACATACCTCGCGACGATTATCGACAATTAGCAAAACGCTCCACGTACTCTAACCTTGCTCGCCTTTTCCACCCTTCAAGTAGAATACGCTACTCGTAGTACTTCAACCTAAAAAGGCCACAAAACGTCTATCAACCTCTAGATCTCTTCGTAGAATAATTCTAGATACAAGATTCCTTATTCTACGGAAAATTCGGCAGCACCTCCCCCCCCCCCCCCCCCGCAACCACATAAATCTCCTCCTCTAACGAGGCCTGCTACCAAACCAACAATCCCAGGGGGGGTTACACGTCTAACCGGACGTGTACAATTCTACTCCACAATAATACTACAAGTCTATCAGAATACACCTATGTAAATACAGTTCAATTCTTATCCATATTCATTCTACATATAGTATACTCAACTATACATTACTACAACATGTAATATCAAATTACAATAGGGGGACAAAGATCATTACCTCGATAAGCCCAAAATTATCCAAGTTTATAAGTCGATCCTTAGCAACATTTAGCTCCAATTCCTTACGTTCCAACCCGCTCCAAGCAACCCTTAGAAGTTTCTAACCAACTCCTCTTCAAGATCCAACTCCAAAAAGTGAAGAACACTTAGGCTACAACACTACCAACTTTCGGCGAGGGTGTATTTAGGCTAGGGTGTGAAATCTTTTCCAACTCTTGGTACACAATCTTCCTAACACCCTAAGGAAGAACACTTAAAACTTTAAGAATTTTTTGGACAAGTTTTGCTCACAAAATCAGCCCATGGCCGAGAGCACACAAGAGGAAAGGGAGGGAGTTTTCAAGACTTTGAAATCTCTAAGTGTGGATGAAATTATGTCTAGCATAAAGGGGTATTTATAGATAAATCAATGGCTAGGATTAAGGCAAATGTAAGGTGAGGATGGGGTACATGTGTGTGGGTAGTTGGCCAACCATTTGTTCACCACAAAAATGGGACAAATGGCCACCACAAAAATGGGCCACTTGTCCACCTAAAAACGCCCACTCTCTTCTCCATTCGCCAACATGGCCACACGGGGTGACACGTGTCTCCCCTACTCGTCCAAAATATTTCATCTTCGAAAATATCCGTAATGCCAAAAATCCGAAAATAAAGTGGGCCCTAAAAACAGTAAATTTTCGTGGGCCCCACGTGACCAATTTGGGACATAAAATCTCATAATAGTCAAATATTCTAACAAGTCCAAATACCAAATCTGGGCATCCAATTCCCATTAACGAACCATTTTCCTTCACAACATCCGAAACTTTTCGAAAAATCACATCCTTCTTCCTTTCCAATTTTGTGTCGTATTCTCGCACGCACGCCCTCATATACATACTGGAACTACGGGTGTAACATTCTTCCCCTTAGAAACATTCGCCCGAATGTTCCTTCTAAGTCTCCAAAACACACATGCGGCAGATAGTCTCCACTACTATACTTACTTTAACCAATTATGCCACACATGGCCATAATACCACATACGCAAAAACTCACATCCAAGCCAACGAAGAATCACCTCAAATCGTATAACAATACCATTATCTCCACCTATGGTCCAAAGGATACTTTCTTCACACGAAATGATCACTTCTATTCTCATAACACATGCTCGCTTCTTCCTTACTCGTCGCACTTTTCGTGACACTCGAACTCTTCCTAATATACTTACCACATTTCGCTATTGCTTGGTTCCAAAATCTCGGGTTACTATCTCTAACTTGGTCATCATTAATCGGGAACACTCGAGGAATCTCCGATACTCTTCCAAACATAGCAACATGGAATCTGGACGTCGCTTCCTAAGTCGGACGGCGATGCTAACTTATAGCAACCCGCCTATTCTACAAACGATCTGAAAATGCCCAAAGTACCTCGGGCTAAGTTTCCCCTTCTTTCCAAATTTCGTCACACCCTTCCAGGGTGGTACCTTCAAGAAGACCCACCGTCAACCTGAACTCCAAGTGTCGACGCCGATTATCCACACGACTCTGTTGACTCTGAGCTGCTAATAACTTCTTCTGGATAAGCTTCACCTTATCCACATCCTGCTGAAATAAGTAGGGACCAACTATCTGAACCTTGCCAACATCGAACCAATCGACCGGCAACCTACACTTCCGTCCATACAAGGCTTCATAAGGCACCATCCGAATACTAAAATGGTAGCTAGTATAATACTCACCCAACAAGAGGCAAATAATCCTCATAGCTACCCCTGAAATCAAAACACCGGCCCGTAACCTATCCTCAAATGTCTGGATAAAATGCGCTGTTCGTCCGTCGGCCCGAGGGTGAATGCAATACTGAGACTCACCTGAGTTCCTAACCCCGCCTGGTAAAACCTCCCAAAAAAAGAAATAGCCATAAACTGGGCTCCACTGCCTGCCATAAAATAAAAGTAGGAACCCCGTGCAGCCTTACAACCTTCCTGATAACATCTCGCATAACCCTCCGCCGAGTAAACAGTCCTAACTGAAAGACAAGATGGGCTGACCTCATCGGCCCGGCTACTGGTCGAACGCATCCACGAACTCGTACGATGGTTACCTAACTTGGGCTTAACACCCTCGTGACCCTATCATCTAGCGGGACCACTCAACCGACCCACCACAAACCGGGTTGCGGGTTGACTCGCGATATGGCCTCAACCCGACCCACTTCGTACTAAACTCTCGTTCCCCGATCCGGAACAACCTCACTATTCAAGTCATGAGAACCTAGTGGTCTTCTAAGCTCATAATCCACTTCCCTTTTACACCACTCATGGACTTATCACCTGACTAAACTCCACGTATACAATGTACCCTGACAACGATCAAACGTACAATCCTTTACTCAAGATGGCCTTGCATCTAAGGTCTCCAACTGTTACAAATTTTAAGGCTCACCATTTTCTCGTCCCCAGACTTACCCTTTTCAACTACCCATGTTTTCTAATCACAACTTACACCATGCTAACCGAACATAGCACTCCACATGTATCTACCATAACGACCTAAACAAGTCTCTTAAGGCTGAAGATATCTCTGTAACTACTGCCTCACTTTCCCTTTGTCGCTCTAATCAAATCCTGCTATCCGGGCACATAACTATAGAAGGTGATGAACCAGCCACCGATCCCAAGGTGAGTCAGAACATCCGCGCCACCTCTGTGGACAATTTCTCGCAAATGGCCTGCTGTCCGCAAGCCTAACAAGCTATCTAAGTAGTATGACACTCCCATAAGAACACCTACTACAACGCCATACCGAGTGTGGGGTGACCTCTCAGCTAACACCCTTCCTCTCCGACCCATCAACCGCAGAATCGACTTGGTAGGCTTAGTCATCCCACGTGTATCCTCGCTACTAGGACATTCTCCTCATCCGCGAGGCAAGAAACGTAGGAAATGCCTCTAAGGTCTTGATCACTTTCATGATCCGCCAGAATCGTCGAATAAACTCTGAGGATCTTCCTCGCCACAATCCATGGAACTCGGGTGGACCGCGACTCAATAAGTCCCAAATCTCAACTATCGGATCTAGGGTGAACTATTGGTACCATCGAACCTCCGACTCGTCGTCCCATTCCTAGCCACAAACCCGCTAGTAATCGGGCCATCTCCTTGTAACTCATATCCTCTCGCTCCGGCCGTGGGACTAGAGGCTCAGTATCGTGGTCTCGAGCTATCGCTCGCTCTAAACTCTCCTGGGGTTAGCGGCGTCGCAGAACTCCCCGAATGAAGCATTGTCTCAGATAATGACTGGGCCCGTGCCACGTAACCTCTCGTGCTCTACTCGCAGCCTTCCTTCGCCGCTTGCCTCCTGGGCTCTGGTTGCCTTGCGTAGAGGCATAACGGGTGAAAAGAATACGTCAGAGGGAGTCCAACTTATAACACGGCTCTAAGGCACGATCTCAGAGTGAGAAGAATGGAAACCAATCTAAATATCCTGCAGCCTCCTGATTATAGATGTGGTACACAACACACCGATAATCAAGACTCTACTAGATACGGTCCGTAGACACTTTCCGAGGATTAACTGCTCTGATACCACTTTTGTCACGACCCGATCCCGGGCCTGTGACTGGTGCCTTACCCTGGGCACCCTAGTGATACAACATCAGAAAAAATCAGAGGAAATAAAAACTTAAACATGAAACAAGAGATATGATAATAAAACAGGCCAACCAAACGGTTACCTTCTTGAATATATATAATTAAAAACTTGAACAGTTACATCCTTACAAACCCTGCCCACAACAGTACTACAAACCTCTAAGAGTTTTTATACAACATGACGGGACAGGGCCCCGCCATACCTCTGAATGTACAAGTACCTACAGTGACAGGGGACTATACCAAAAGATAAGCCTCCGGAGAAACGGAGCTTCCCAATACGCTGAACTGTGATCCTATGAGCGAGGATCAACAACTGGTGTACCTACTGCGGATGAACGCAGCCCGGGCGAGGTCGATAACAGTACCAAGTATGTGAAATCAAAATATCAGAAATGAAATCATAGTAGTCTATATAAAGCGGAGACATGTATGATAACCAAACTACGATCCATAATAAATAAGCGATCGCGTAAGTCGTGGACTCACGCCTCAAAGTCATCACTAAATATAACTATGGGTCTCACGCCTCAACATCAATCATGCGTGGAATACCTTCCTCACCGCCATAGCCTATGATATAATAACACCAAGGAGTACACATAAACACCGTGTCCCACTGAGTCATAAACCGTAAGGAGCAAGTACGGCTAACTACGGATACCAAAGCCGCATCATCAATCGGCCGGCAAGTACGAAAGTCAACTACGGATACCAAAGCCGACTAACAATACTATACAACCAAACCACGGCCGAGCACGGCAAGTACGAAAGCCAACTACCGGATACCAAAGCCGTGTCACGTGGTGGCCGGCAAGTACGAGGGCTAACTACCGATACGAAGGCCATATCACGATACTTCGCCACGAAGGCGTCACGGCAAGTACGAAGCCAACTACCAGATACCAAAGCCGTGTCAATGAGTCGACCGGTAAGTACGAGGGCTAACTACGGATACCAAGGTCAGATCACGAGACTTCCGCCACTAAACCGAACGGCAAGTCACGAAGGCTAACTACCAGGTACCAAGGCCGAATCAGCCACGAGACGGGGCAAGTACGAAAGCCAACCACCAGATACCAAGGCCGAATCAGTAAAACCTCATGGAGAGCTAGTCCATGGAATAACACAATCAACAGCACTGCCGGTACGTCCAAGTAAGATCATAACAAATCAGCCGGCCCTCCATTGAGAGACGCGGTGGTATAGAAATACAATACTTGCATAACAAGGCTATCACACGTAAACATAAGCAAGTTACACACAACTCAAGGTACTTTCATTTTATGCCAAAGTCCAGGTTTTAACCCCAAAGTACTACGTACGTTAAATTCTTTTTAAAAGATCCATTTCTTTTACAAAGGTCACCCGATGCCCGTATTTTCAAAAATAGAGTGACTAACATTTTAAGTAAACCAAAACAACTTCCATACTTTCCTTTTTAAACCAAATTAAGACAATAATATGCCTTCGTTTTAGACCAAAGCACTTCTCCTTTTAAAGTCAAGTTACCATTTTAAAACTAATGATAAAACCATTCTTTTGTTTTCATAAAGTCGTTATAACTAACTTCCCATAAAGCTGTTATAACACTTTATGTTTTAAACCAATTTAAGACAAAACCATGTCTTTCTTTTTAAACCAAAAACTCTTCAATTCCTCTAGTCTCTTTTCTTTTAGAAATCAAGTTCCTTAATATTTCACATCAAGTCATTTATAAGTCAAGTCTCTTATCTTTTAAAAAGCACAAACCATTTCTTTACCTACATAAAGTTGTTATAGCAAACATCCCATAAGGCCGTTATAACACTTTATGTTTTAACCAACCAAATTCATTTAGCACATGTACGTCTACCGTACTACATAGTTCACAACAATCATGCTAGAAAAGATAGGAAGAGGTTAACTGTCACGACCCGAACCCGGGCCCGTGACTGGTGCCTTACCCCGGGCACCCTAGTGATATAACATCAGAGTAATCAGCGGAATATAAAACATAACATGAAACAATGTAAAATAGACACATGTTTATTTGAAGAAAAGTTGCCTTTCGGCATATATATATATAAAAACTTAAATCTGAACAGTTACATCCCATTACAACTCTGCCCACAACAGTACTATAGACCTCTACGAATGATATGACAACAACGACGACAGTGGTTCCGCCATACCACGAATGTAAGCACCTACAACAACAGGGACTATACGAAAGATAAGCCTCGGAGAAACGGAGCTTCCCAAAACGCTGAACGTGATCCTAAGCGAGGATCGACGATCGTACCTTTACTGCGCAGATGAATGCACCAAGGAGGTCAAGACAACAGTACCAAGTATGTGAAATCAAAATATCGTAAATGAAATCATAGTAGTCTATATAAAGCGGAGACATGTATGATAACCAAACTACGATTCACAATAAATAGCGACATGTCAAGTCGAGGCTCGTGCCTCAAAGTCATCACTCAAATACAACTATGGGTCTCACGCCCACCACATCAATCATGCGTGGAATACCTTCCTCACCGCTGCATCTATGATATAAAAGCACCACATGAACACGAGTCCCACGTGTCATAATAAAACCGCACGCGGGTAAGTACGAAGGCATAGCCGACTACTAAAACCCACGATGCAACAAGGTCATAAATCAGATCATGAGATCTGCTGACCGCCACATGATCGGCCGCCACTTGCCCGCAGTATCTAATGTGCGCGTCTAGTCCTGGAACTTCCCGCAGCTCCGCATAGGGCACTCCAATGGCCCGCATGAGGTATTCCTCGCATCGAGGGTAGCTACTCCCAAGAACGCCCCGACTCGCACCGCGTGGCCATATAGACGCATGACCATAAAGGTCGCACACTAACTGGAACTCCGTAGCTCCGCATAGGCCACTGCACTCCGCGTGAGGTATTCTCGAATCATAGGTCACATGCACTACTTTGAGTCTACCCCGACGGAGGCGCAACCGGAATCATGTCAAGAGGTGAGTGATATAATACTAACATAACAACTTATCGTTAAACAACATAAGCACAACAAGGGAAACCCCTTTACACAAACATCACAAGATACTAACACACGTAGCATCCTAACATGTTTACATCAAATCAACAAGAAAGTATTACAAGGCTATCACAAACCAATACAATCAAGTTATTCACACAAGGTACTTTCTACTTTATGTTAACAAGTTCGTGTTTTTATCCCCAAAGTACTTCATACATTAACCCTTTAAAAGATCCGTTTCTTTCACAAAAGTCACACAATACCCGTAGTATAAAAATAGAGGGACTATCTTTTTAAGTAAACCAAAACACTTCTCTTTGTAAAATCAAGTAACAATATTCTTTCCAAACGTTCAAGTTTGCCTAATTTCAAATACTCAAGTTTCTCATTTTCGAAAGGTTTCGTAGTCCATAGTTTTAATCACTTAATGATATAATTTTCCTTTAAAACAATTTGAGAAACATATGCCTTATATGTGAGTAGGTTATTCTTGTTTATAACAATCTTATTAAAGCAGCCATGATCTAGGAAATGTAACCTCATTTTGTCTCATCTTAGCTTCTATGTAGATGGAGGTTTCTACTGGTTTTAATAATACTTTATTAGTCAACACATTTCCCTTTATTAGCGCTGCTGTGGTTTGTTCGATACTTATTCTGATTTAGAAATCAAGAAACATTATTCCTTTTAAAAACCAAGTACTCATTACTCACGAATGAGGTCTCACACTTTTTAACAAAATTCAGATTAATTCAATTAAGTCAAGTCTCTTATCTTTTAAGATCAAGTCTCTTAACTTCTAAAATCAATAAACCATTCTCTTTATCTCTCTTAAGTCGTTATACCTAACTTCTCATAAAGCTAGTATAACTCTTAATCTTTTAAAACCAAGTATTATTCTTCTTTCAAAAAGGATTCTCAATTCTTTTGAAATACTTCAAGATTCTTATTATTCAGGCTTAAGTCAAAAGACATTGCCGTAAAACTACGTTCAGTTAACACACGTACGTCTACCGTACTATATATATATTCTATAAAATATCATGCTCAAGAGGATAGGAAGAATCACATACCTCGCGACGATTATCGACTATTAGCAAATAGCTCCAAGTACTGTAGTCCGGCTAGCCTTTTCCACCCTTCGAGTAGAATACGCTACTCGCAGTACTTCAACCTATAATGGTTATACAAGTCTATCAAAGTCTAGACTACACGGTAGAATAAATCTAGATACAAGATTCTACGGAAAATTGGGCAGCACTTCCTTACCCGTCAAACTTCACAAGTCTACTGTAAATACAGTCCTATGTAAGTACAGTTCAATTCCCTTCTTATATACCTTCCTTGTATATAACTTATACTTAATTCTTATACTTCAATAGTATGTAAACTTAATTACAATAGGGAGACAAGATATTTACCTCGATAAGCCCAAAATTATCCAAGTTTAAATGTAGATCCTGAGCAACGTTTAGCTCCTACTTTGGGCGCTCCAACCCGCTCCAACCAACCCTTAGAAGTTCTACGCAACTTCTTCTTAATACTTCAATCGGCTATGAAGATTTTCCTTAGGGTTTCGGTTTGAGACTAAAAGGACATAAGGTAGTATTTCCGGGCTCTACGTATAGAAGTAACTTTGGAATACAACAAGGTTTAAGGCTAAGGTATTTTGGAATAGTAACAATACTTGGAGAATACTTTTCTACCAAGGGGGGGGGTGTATTTATACGAGACAACTCAAGAGGGGGGTTTATGTCTCGCCAAGGGCCACTCAAAGGGGAAGGGGAGCTCTTTTGACGAGCTTACAAGAGGAGGAGGATTTCAAGACTTTAGAAATTATTTTAGGATGAAGAAGTCTTCAAAGGGGGGTATTTATAGGGAAACCAATGGCCATGATCAAGCCAAGTGGGGGGGCAAGTGGAGGGCCAAGATTTGCCCAAGTGCCCCCTATCCCTACTCCACAATTCCCTCACAACATTGACCCATGATTTAGGCACAAAACAAGGCACCAATCGGCCAAGAATCCGCCAACCTTGAGGGTGACAAGTGTCGCCCTCTCGTTGGTCCAAAATATTTCGTCTCTCGGAAAAATCCGCAAAAATTGTAAATGACATAGCCGAATTTTCCCCTCGCAAGCTTTGTAAAATATTTCGTCAAAAAACGATTCTTTTCGGTAGTTGTGAACAAATATTTTCGATCCTTGCCTATCTTAAGGCTAAAACTTCCGTACGTACGTCCTTACGTACATACTCTGGAAATACGGGGTATAACATTCTCCCCTCCTTAGAAACATTCGTCCCGAATGTTCCTTCTAAGTCTCAAGACATACATGCGCCAGTATAGTCTTCACTACTATGCTTACGAACAACAATCATGCCACACCTGGCCATAAAATAACACACGCGCAAATACTTAATTCAAGTCCACGAGGAATTACCTCTAACATCACAAAAACTCCCACCCAAGGGCTAAAAGATACTCCCTTCGCACCTTCACTTTACAAAAGAAATGATCACATCTATATTCTTAACACATGCTCGCTTCTTCCCTTACTCGTCGTACCCTTCTCGTACACTCGAACTCTTTCTCATAACTTATCACATTTCTGTTACTGCTTCTGTTTCCAAAATCTCTGGGTTACTACCTCCAACTTGATCATCATTAACTGGGAACACTCTGGATGGATCTCCGATACTTTTCCGAACATAACAACATGAAAGACCGGACGTACTGCCTCCTAAGTCGGACGGCAATGCTAACCTATAGGCGACCTGGCCTACTCTTCACATGACCTGAAAAAGGCCCAAAGTAACTCGGGCTAAGTTTTCTCTGTTTTCCAAAACTCGTCACACCCTTCCCGGGGTGGTACCTTCAAGAAATCCTACCGTCAACCTGAACTCCAAGTGTCGACGCTGATTACCCGCACAACTTCGCTGACTCGAGTCGCTACTAACCTCTTCTGGATAAGCTTCACCCTATCCACATCCTGCTGAAACAAGAATGAACCAGTTATCTGAACCTTGCCAACATCGAACCAATCGACCGACAACTTACACTTCCGCCCCTACAAGGCGTCATAAGGCGTTATCCGAACACTGAAATGGTAGCCATAAAACACTTCCTAACATGAGGCAATAATCCTCACAGCTACCCCTGAAATCCAAACACTGGCCCGAGGGCGAATGCGATACGGAGACTCACCTGAGTTCCTAACCCTGCCTGGTAAAACTTCCAGAAAACGAAAATAGCCGTAACCTGGGCTCCACTGCCTGACATAAGGTGAAAGCAGGCACCTCGTGCAGCCTTACAACCTTCCTGATATAATCATCTCGCATAACCCACTGCCGAGTACACGGTTTTGACTGAAAGATAAGATGGGTTGACCTCATCGGCCCGACTACTGGTCGAACGCATCCACGAACTCGTACGCTGGTTAACTAAACTTGGGCCTAACACCCTCGTGACCCTATCACAAAGCGGGACCACCCCAAACTGACCCCACCACCATACGGTCGCGGTTGACGTAATGGTCCATGAATCGACCGCTATCGCGCCAACCACTTGCTCCCCCGATCCGGAACAATCCCACAATAAAGTCACGAAGACCTAGTGGTCATCTTAGCTAAACTACCCTCTTTCATTCCACACTACTCAGGGACTTATTATACAAATATATCTCACGTGCACTATGCACTCCGATAAGGGTCAAACACATAAAAATACATCTTTTACTCGAGATGGCCTTGCCTCTAAGGTCTCTACGTATATGTTATACCCCGTATTTCCAGGGTATGTACGTAAGGGAATACGTACAAAAGTCTAGCCTTAAAGTTTAGGCACAAAACGTTTTTCTTGGGCACAACTCACAAAACGAATAGTTTTCCGACGAAACGTTTCCACAGCTTTCGTAGGGCAAATTCCGGCTATGCCATTTCTAATTTTTGCGGATTTTTCCGAGAGACGAAACATTTTGGACCAACGGGAGGGCGACACTTGGCACCCTCCAATTGGTGGACTTGAAATCGTCCATTGGACGAATTGGACAAAGTGTGGCACGTTTTTTGTGCCTTTGCACAAGTCAAGGAGTTGGTAGGATATTTTGTGTTTGGACACTTGCCTAAATCTTCACCCTACACTTGCCTTGCACTTGGCATCATCTTGGCCCTTGGTTGGCCACTTCTTGACCTATAAATACCCCCTTAGAGATGAAGAGTTCTTCATCCACAAATTACTTCCAAGTCTTGAAAAACCCTCCCCTCTCCTTTAAGCTTGTTCGTCCAAAGCTACCCCCCCTCTTGAGTGAGTTTGGCGAGGCCTTCCCTAGCCTAGCCGAAATCTACCCCCCCTCCCTTGGTAGAAAAGTTGCCTTCTTGTATTGTTATAAGGCCCAAAATACCTAGCCCAAATCCCTTAGTACTTAGTAGAAGTTGTGAAGAACTTCTAAGGTTTCCTGGAGCATACAACTTAGAGCAAAACCTTGCTCGGTAGCGACTTTATCTAGGATATTATTGGGCTTACCGAGGTAACTAATCCTAACCCTCTTTTGAATTAGAGAATACTTCTGTAGTAGTATAAGAATAAGTATTAGATACTTAGAAGAATATTGCGAATAGAGAATTGAAGTTATCACGAGAAGGGTTTAAAGAAGATTAATCAATCAGATTTACATAGGACTGTTTTCTGATGAGACTTGAGTAGCTCACCGGGTAAAGTACGCCCAATTTTTCGTAGGATATAGAACCCTCTGTTTAGAATCATTACAAAGTAGTGCGAGCGTTGATAGGCGTGTCGACTATTATAGGTGATTCTCCGCGACATATTCAACTTGGCGGTGGTTTTTGAGAAGGTATGTGATTCTTCCTAAAGCATGATATTTTACAATATATATGTAGTGCGGTAGACGCATACGTGTTAATCGAATAATAACTACGGCAATGTCTTTGACTTAAGCTCGAATAATACTTACGGCAATGCCTCACGGCTTAAGCTGAATAACACTTACTGAATGCCTCACGCTTAAGCTTTGAATAATAAAGAACTGAAAGCATTTCAAAAGAATCTGAATCATTTTAATGTAAGAGAACTAATTGGTTTTAAAGCGAAGCTTAAGAGTTATACTAGCTTTATGGGAAGTTAAGTATAACCACTTAAGAATGATAAAAGAAACATTTGCCTATGTGTTTATAATGGACTTATATTGAATTGTGAAAAGAATAATAAGATGGTTTGATAAGTAGACATGATATGATGCTATGTGTGTTAGTGTCTTGTAACGTTTGTATAAGAGAGTATTCTTGTTGTGCTTATGTTGTTTAAAGATAAGTCGTTATGTTAGTGTACTATCGCCACCTCTTGACATATTACAGGGGTTAAGCTGCCTCCGATGCGGGTAGACTCAGCGTGATGCAGGACCATGATTCGAGAATACCTCATGCGGGTCCAGGGACCTATGCGGAGCTACGGAGTTCCGGTTAGTGATGCGGGTTATACCTCATGCGGTCTATGTGGCCATGCGGACTACGAGTCGGGGCGATGCCGAGGAGTAGCTACCGATGCGGGGTTATGTACCACTATGCGGCCTATGTGAGTGGCCTATGCGGACTACGAGAGTCGAGGATTAGGCTTGCATGGTGATACTACGCAATGGCCCCGCTCGATCATTCGCGGCCTAGAAAAGGCACATAGTTTACCTATTGTTGCTCTTGTTTATGATGTGGCACTTATGTGCGGTCCCTTTGGTTGTTTCATACATACTTGCAAAACTAATTTTAAAATGATATGTTTTCATTTAAGTATTTCTGATTTCATATACTTAGTAATTGTAGATCGACCTCCTTCTGGCCGCTGCGTTCATGCCGCAGGGCAGCAGTGCTAGATCCACATTCTTAGGATCTCTACGTTGGTGTCGGGAGCTCCATCCTTTCCGAGGCTCTACTTTTGGGTATGATCTCCGTTGTAGGTAGTTTTATGCGATGTGGTATGGCGGGCCCCGTCCCGCCATAGTTGTATATTTCCAGAGGTATGTAGTCATGTTGCGAGATCGGATGTAACTGCTAAACCATGTTTATATATATATGTCGAAAGGCGCTATTTTCTCACTTAAACTGTGTCTTATTTTATAAACTGTTTCATGTCTTGTTTTATATTTCCGATTACTCGATGTATGACTACTGGGTGCCGGTAGAGCACGATCACGGTCCCGAATGGGTCGTGACAAAAGTGGTATCGTGAGCGATTAATCCTAGGAAAGTGTCTATAGACCGTATCTAGTAGAGTCTTGATTATCGATTGTGCACCACACCAATAATCGTGAGGCTATAGGATATTTAGGATTGGTTTCACTCTTCTTACTCGAGATCGTGCTTTAGAGTCGTGTTAAAGTTGGACCTCTAACGTATTCCTTTTAGAATGATTATGCCTCCACGTAAGGCAACCCGCCCAGAAGGCAAGGCGTGAGAGCCGCCATCGGACATCGAGAGTTACGAGGGCTCGTGCCCGGTCTATACCGCAGACGGCGAAGTTCTATGACGCCGCGCCAAAGAGACCACAGTACCACACCTCCCGCCCCACACCGCTGAGGAGTTAGGTACAAGGAGATGGCCCACTATTGGCGAGTTGTGGCGACACGAGGATAGGATGGATGCGCGGTTCAGTTCCAGCTCCAGCGCCGGTCGCACCCGTGGTACACCCGAGGGCAGATAGTTTGAGGCTACGAGATTTCTTGAGTTGTAGCCCACCAGAGTTTTACGGGTCGAGGTCGGAGGATGATCCGCAGGAGTTCATCCGTCACTCTGAGGATCACGCGGTGATCAAGGCCTCAAAGACAGTCCGTGACCTTCGCGCATATTGCGTGATCTGCAATCGATTGGTTTGATTCTACGGAGTTATCCGGGAGAGCACGCGTCCCAGCCTACTGGGATGAGTTCTCGAGGCTTTCCTCACTCACTTCTTGCCTCCACAGATGAGGAGGGCGGCCGATAGATTTTTACCATCGAGGCGGAGGGACGACCGTCGGAGTACAATGTCGAGTTTGATTCATTGGCTCGATATGTCCAGCGTTGGTAGCTAATATGGAGGATAGGTGCACCGCCACGCCACCGCTAGATGACTATATGGCCGAGTCGTGCGTTGCTTTCTTCACCGGTATGGACATTACCCGCACGTGCTCATGCTCTTGGATGTGAGGAGCGTAGAGACCGCCGGGTTGACAGCAGCAGGTTAAGACCAGACGGCAGGTCTTTTGGTGGCTATCGTGGTGGCGGCCTCGCAGAGCCTAGATTTGCACCACACCGGCTCGAGCACTCGCACCGCCCTCAAGACACCGAGATATTCGAGGCGCACAGGGCCCTGTGACTTGACATCCAGAGCAGAGGTTCCGCCGACGGGACCACCCTCAGTATGGCCGATGCGGTAGATCCCACGGGAGTTGTGGTGCTACGGAGTTTGTTTGATTGTGGCCAGCAGGTCACTATGCGAGAATCCGTCAAGGGCAAGGCGATCTTGATGGTAGGGTCACCATGTTCTTTCGCCGAGTCTTCTTCATCCTCGGCGATCGCCACGACCGAACCGGGCGTGATCGTGCCTTACCGGGCACCCTAGTGATACAACATCGAGAAAATCAGCGGAAATAAAAACATGCACATGAATTTAGAGACAAAATAAATAAACAAAGCAACCAAAGAATTTGCCTTCATCATATATATACATAAATACGAACAGTTATCCTTTTACAAACCTCGCCACACAAAGCATGCACTTAAGAATTTATACAACAACTATGACGGACAGTGGCCCCGCCATACCCCAATGTACAAGAACCTCATGCACTCGTGGTAACATACCAACAGATAAGCCTCCGAAGGAACGGAGCTTCCCAAAACGCTGAAATGAGATCCTAAACGCGGATCGGCTGATGTACTCCTACCGCAGATGAACGCAGCCCGAAGGAGGTCGATAACAGTACCAAGTATGTGAAAGCGTAAAATATCAGAATCGAAATCATAATAGTCTATAAAAGGTGAGATGTATGATAACCAAACTACGCATACACACATAATTATATCAATTCGTGGTCTCACGCCACAACATCAATCCCGCGTGAGTACCTTCCTCACCGCTGCCTATGATATGATAACAACAAGATAGCAATCCAAATGGGAGCATACCCGCGCTACGATCGTGTCGCATGTCCAAAGGGAACAAATAAGACAATATTCCAAATGGAAGCATACCCGCGCGCCACGATCGTGTCGATGAGTCCAAAGGGAAACAATAAGACAAAGATTCCAAATGGAAGCATACCCGCGCGCCACGATCGTGTCGATATGTCCAAAGGGAAACAATAAGACATCATTCCAAATGGAAGCATACCCGCGCTACGATCGTGTCGGTATGTCCAAAGGGAAACAATAAGCAACAAGGCGGTAATCAGTGGAAGCATACCCGCAGCGCTACGATCGTGTCAGATGTCCAAAGTGATTTAACAAAAGTAACACTATCAGCGAACGCACTGCGGAATTTATCCGCCACCGCCGGTCACGCCCAAGTAAGTTCTCAACAAGTCAACCGATCCTCCATCGAGACGCCAGAGTATAGAAACACAATTCTTGCACAACAAAGGCTATCACAACAAGCATAGGCAAGTTTCACAACAACAAGCATAGGCAAGTTTCACAACAACAAGCATAGGCGTGTTTCACCACAACTCAAAGTACTTTCATTTTTATGCCAAGGTCAGGTTTTAACCCTAAAGTACTACGCGTTAAATTCCTTTTAAGAGATTCATTCTTTGTATAAAAGTCACCCGATACCCGTAGTATAAAATAGAGTGACTTACATCCTTTAAGTAAACCAAAACAACTTCCATACTTTTTTTTTTTAAAGTCAAGTTACCACGTTAAAACCAATGATAAAACCTTTCTTTTGTTTTCATAAGGTCATTATAACCAACTTCCCATAAAGCTGTTATAACACCTTATGCTTTAAACCATTTTAAGACAACACAATGCCTTTCTTTTCCTAAGGTTCCAGCTTTGCCTAATTTTAATTACGCAAGTCTCTTTTAAAAGTTTCATAGTTCAATGTCTTAATCTCTTTTAAAACAATTGAGTAACATATGCCATAGGCGAGTAGGTTATTCTTGTTCATAATCAATCTTATTAAGCAGCCATGATCTAGAAAATGTAATATCATTTTGTCTCATCTTAGCTTCTATGCAGATGGAGGTTTCTACTGGTTTTAATAATACTTAATTATTCAATACATTTCCCTTTATTAACGCTGCAGTGGTTTGTCGATACACATTCTGATTTCCGAAATCAGTAAAACATTATTCCTTCCAAAAACCAAGTACTCATTACTCACGAATGAGGTTTCACACAAACATCCATATTAAGTCAAGTCTCTTAACTTCTAAACCATTAAACCATTCTTTTTATCTCTCTTAAGGCGTTACACCTAACTTTTCATAAAGCTGGTATAACTTTTATGTTTTCAAACCAAGTATACACTTCTTCCAAAAAGGTTTCTTAATCTCTTAGAATACTTCAAGGTTCTTTACATCAAGTCGGTTATAAGTCAAATCGCTTATCTTTAAAAATCACAAAGCATTTCTCATTTACATAGAGTTGTTATAACACTTTATGTTTAAAGGCAATCAAATACATTTAACACTGTGACGTCACCGTACTACATAGTTATACACATATCATGCTAGAACAGATAGGAAGAGGTTCACATACCATGACGAGTATCGACTAATAGCAAAACGCCCAAGTACCGTCTCGCTACACTCTCGCCAAGGATCACTCCACACGTAGTACAACCTATAGAGGCCACAAAGCGCCTATTAATATCTTTTAGATCCCGACGTAGAATATTCTATAGAAAATTCGCAAAGACTCTCCCCCGCAACAGTAAATCTCCTCTCCATCGAGGCCGCTACCAAGCCAACCGTGGTTAACACGCCTAACCGGACGTGTACAAATTCTATTACACGAATGCTAAGTTCATCTGAATACACCCTATGTAATTACGATCGCTTTCTTTAAATTCAGGCTTAAGTCGCAAGACATTGCCGTAAGTATTATTCAGGCTTAAGTCAAAAGACATTGCCGCACAATTATAATGTTCATTTCTATATATAGTATACTTCAACTATATATTCCAACAACATGTAATTTCCAATTACAATAGAAGGTCAAGAGTGTTTACCTCGATAAGCCCAAAATTATCCGAGTTTAAATGTCGATCCCGAGCAAGGTTTAGCTCCTACTGCCAAGGCTCCGACCCGCTCCAACCAACCCTTAGAAGTTCTAACCAACTTCTACTTATAACTTCAACTACGGTGAAGATTTACTTAGTGGTTTCGTTTTTGTGATCGAGGAAGTATAATAGTATTTTCTGGCTTTTGTACAAGTGTAACTTTGGGAATACTACAAGGTATTTGGGGCCAAGGTATTTGGACATAACAACAATACTAGGAGAGTATTTCTATACCACAACAAGGGTATTTATACGAGACAACTAGGCTAGGGGGTGTCACGACTGCCCAGTTTCGTGGATGGTGCCTTACCGGGGCACCCAAGTAGTCATACATCAGAGTAATCAGCGGAAATATAAAGCAAGACATGAAACAGCTTCTAAAATAGAACACAGTGTAAGTGAGACAACATCGCTTTCGCATATATATAAAAACATGGTTTAGCGATACATCCGACATCGCATAAATGTGACTATGCACTTCTAAGGAAATATACAACTATGGCGACAGGCCCCGCCATACCGATCAGACAAAACTATCTACAACAGGTAGATAATACCCAAAAGTAGAGCCTCCGGATAGGATGGAGCTCCTGACACCAACGTAGAGATCCTAGGAATGTGGATCTAGCACCTGCTTGCCCTTACCTGCGGCATGAACGCAGCCCCCCGAAGGAGGTCAGTACAACAGGTACCAAGTATGTGAAACTATAAAGAATCGAATAAAATCAAAGTATTTAAAACCTTTTCACAAATACAATCGGTTCAATTGCACATAGTGCCACATCACAAACAACAATAAGAATAGAAAAATCAGAACAGTCTATTCTAGGCCGCGAATGATCGGGCAAGGCCAATCGCCCATAGTATCATTCTGCGTGCCTAGTCCCGACTTCCGCAGCCGCATAGGTCACACACGCACCGCATGAGGTATTCCCGCGATCGGGGCAGCTAACCCCAGATCCGCCTAGGCTCCCGCACCGCATAGCCTCAAAAGACCGCATAGTCTCAATGCATCGCATAGGAATTCCGCGATCAAAGCTAAACACCGGAATGATCAATCGAGCATACCGCCGCTCGCATAGTCTCACAGACCGCATAGGCCGATAGACCAAGACTGGGCAAGCCCTGTGATAACGATCGAGGGTAGGTGATACAATAACGAGACAACGGACTTACGTTAGCAACGTAAGCAAAGAATTCAAGACACTAACCCAGGTAGCATCATAATATGTCTACTTATCACACAAATCTTACTACACTTAACAGAAATCAATACAAGGCTTTTATAAACAACAAGTAAACAGTTCCTTTTTATCTTCTTATGTTGTTATACCTAACTTCCCATAAAGCTAGTATAACTCTTAAGCTTTTGTTTTAAAAACAAAATATTTATATTCTGTTAAAAATGATTCAAGATTCTTTTGAAATGTTTTCGATTCTTTGTTATTCGTGCTTAAGCCGAGGCATTGCCGTAAGTATTATTCAAAGCTTAAGCGTGAGGCATTGCCATAAGTATTATTCGCTTAACACATGTACGCTCACCGCACTATATATTGTAAAATATCATGCTTTAGGAAGAATCACATACCTTCTCAAATAAAACCACCGCCAAGTCAATATGTCGCGCAGAGTCACCTATAATAGTCACAGATATCTATCAAAGACTACTCAAGGTCATTCTAAACAGAGGGTTCATAATTCTACGGTAAGTCGGGCAAAGACTTCCCTACCAAAGTGAGCTATATAAGTTCATCGTGGAAAAAATTCCTATGTAAGTCTGCTTTGATTATTCTTCTAAGTATTTATACTTATTCTTATTCTACAACAGTAAGTATTCTCTAATTCAAAAGAGGGTTAGGATTAGTTACCTCGGTAAGCCCAATAATATCCTAGAAAAAGTCGCGCCTGAGCAAGGTTTTGATCCTAAGTTGTATGCTCTAAGGAAACCTTAGAAGTTCTTCACAACTTCTACTAAGTACTAAGGTATTTGGGCTAGGTATTTTGGGCATTATAACAAAACAAGAAGGCAACTTTTCTACCAAGGAGGGGGTAGGTTTCTGCTAGGCTAGGGGTGGGGTAGCCTCGACCAAGCTTCTCAAGGAGGGGTGTTGGACGAATTGCTACAAAGGGAGAGGAAGGATTTTAGACTTGGAAGGCTTTTGTGGATGAAGAACTCTTCATCTCAAGAGGGTATTTATATCTCAAGCCTTGGCCAACAAATGGCCAAGATGAAGACAAGTGCAAGGCAAGTGTAAGTCCAAGATCAAGCCAAGTGCACCCTAACCCCTACTCCACAAAACACTCCACAAAAGACTCCAAAAAACCTGGCACAAAACAAGGCCTAAGCAAGGACCCAATCGCCAAGGCCAACACCCTCTGACGCCCAATCGCCCAAAGCCACCCCACTTGCTTCCAATGTGAGGGTGACACACGCCACCCTCCCGTTGGTCCAAAATGTTTCGCCTCTAAAAATCCGCAAAATAAGAAATGGCATAGCCGAATTTACTCTACGAAAGTCGTGGAAACGTTTAGTGAAACGATTCTTTTAGTGAGTTGTGTACAAAAGAAAACGCCCAAGGCTAACTAAGGCCAAACTTTTGACGTATTCCCACGCATACTACTGAAATACGGGGTATAACATTCTCCCCTCCTTAGAAACATTCGTCCCGAATGTTCCTTCTCAAGACAGTTAAAGATAAGATTCTTCATAACTTAAACAGGTTGCAAATGCCACACGCGACCACAAAACAACACTTAGGCATAAACGATAATGAAAATTTACAAGTAGGAAAGTGAATTACCCGAGGTGTGGGAATAGGTGAGGATACTTCGCCTCATGTCCTCCTCGGCTTCCCACGTCATCTCCTCTCGAGCTCGTTCCGCCACAAGACTTTGACGGAAGCCACGCCCTTCGTCCGCAGACGCCTAACACGACGATCGACTATCGCCATGGGAATCTCCTCATACGATAACCCGGTCACACTGACATCACCAATCGGGTGTACCCTAGATGGATCCCGATACATCTCCTCAAAGATAGATACGTGAAAACCGGATGCACCGCCTCCGTGTCGGACGGCAGATCCAACTCATAGGCAACCTTGCCTACCTGCGACAATCAAACGCCCAATGTACCTAGGCCGAGTTTCCTTCTTCCCAAATCTCATCACACCTTCATGGGTGACACCTTTAGGAAAACCCAATCATGAACCTCGAACTCAAGATGCCGACGACGATGATCTGCATACGACTTGCCGACTCGAGTCATCGATAGCCGCCTTCGGATAAGCTTCACCTTATCCATCGTCGCACGCACCAAATCTGGTCCCACTAGCCGCACTCTCACCCACATCGAACCAACCTATAGGCGATCTGCACTTCCTCCCATACAAGGCCTCATAAGGCGCCATCCGAATACTTGGAGTGGTAGCTATTATTATACGCAAACTCAACTAGAGGCAAATGATCCTCCCAACTACCATCGGTCAATAACACAGCTCGCATCATATCCTCAAGAGTTCGGATAGTGCGCTCGCTCGTCCGTCTGTCGTGGATGAAATGCGACTCGTGCTCACTGCCCCTAAACTCCTCCGGAAGGACTCCTGAAGTTAGCCGAAATCGGCCTCTCATGCGATATGATCGAAGTAGGGACTCCATGCGACCGACGATCTCTGATATAAAGTTCGCATAATCTCACCAAAAGTCGCCCGACGGGAAGAAAGTGGGCTGATTTCGCCACTGTCGACGATTTATAACCCATATAGAATCATGTCTCCTCCGAGTGCGAGGTAATCCCGTGATGAAGTCCATGTTGATTACCTCCCACTTCCGTGTCGATCTCAATCGTCAGAATAAACCACCGGCCTCGTGCTCTACCTTCACCGCCGACAACACGCACCGAGCTACGAACTCGCAACGCTCTCTTCAAGCCATCCCACCAATACACAGATCTAAGGTCGTGGTACATCTTGGTCGACCGATGGATAGAGTAACGCTACCGCAGTGCTTCCCAAGAACTCGCCAAGTCCTCAAACATCCGAACACACATACCGCTTCAAACCTTAGCACCCCATCGTGCTACCTCAAAAGGACCCTTGCCCTCACGAAGAGTCAGATCACGATATCGAATCAAAGCCGATCTCGAATCGTTGCCTCTTCACCTCTCGACGATGGAAGACTCGCAACCTCACGAACTCTAACCCCACCGCTATCGTAATCAATCAAGCGGACACCAAGGCTCGCTAACCGATGCAAATCACGAACCATGTCCTCCTCTCTAGTCGCACATCCGATAGGCTCCCATCGACCTACGACTAAGAGCATCTCGCCACAACATTGGCCTTCCGGTGGTACAGGATATCAACATCGTAATCCTTAAGCAACTCTAACCACCGCCTCGCCGTAAGTTCACTCCTCCGCCGAAGATATACCGAGGCTCTTGTGGTCTCGTATAAATATCCACGTGAACCCCATACAAATAGTGCCTCCGGATCTTCAAAGCGTGAATTACTACCGCTAACTCCAAATCATGGGTGGGTAGTTCCTCGTGTTTCTTCACCGTCGGATGCATATGCTATAACCCCGCCATGCCGCATCAACACACATCCCAACCCGATGCCCGACGATCACAATACACGACATAACCGCTCGACCTCCGGAAGAGTAAGAACGGGC
Organism: Przewalskia tangutica; assembly: GCA_029844215.1. Lineage (NCBI taxonomy): Eukaryota > Viridiplantae > Streptophyta > Magnoliopsida > Solanales > Solanaceae > Przewalskia > Przewalskia tangutica. The sequence goes on along the minus strand of CM056725.1, from coordinate 38,139,289 downwards.
GGCGCCAATCTCTCCTTCAAGAATCGAAACCCCGCCACAAGCATCACCATCGAACTTGGCCGCTTCCGAGTCACTTAGTCAATGGTGCGTAGATAGAAGCAAACTTCCACGAACCGGATAATATCTCGCAAGGCCCGTAAAATCGCGAACCTCACTGAGTAAGAGGTTCAGGCCAAGTCCCGATCGCTTCGATCTTGGCCAGATCAACTCGAATGCCATCACCGATAATATGCCCAAGAAACGCCATCAAGTCAACCAAAACTCACATTTGGAAAACTTGGCGTATAATCGCTGGTCCCGAGAATCACAAGACAGCCTCAAATGCTCGCATGCTCCGCCCGAGCGAGAATAAACCAAGATATCATCAATGAACACTATCACAACGTGTCCAAAATGGTTTGAACACTCGGTTCATCAAATCCATGAATACCGCGAGCATTGGTCAACCCAAAAGACATGACTCGAACTCATAATGCCCGCACGTCGGAATGCGATCTAGGGACATCCACCTCTCCGACTCGAACTGATGATAGCCCGATCGCAGATCAATCTTGAGAAACATCTCGCACTTCGCAACCGTTGAACAAATCATCAATCCCGGAAGGGTATTCGTTTAATGGTCACCTTGTTCACCGCTCAGAATCAACACATGCGCAGCTGGCCCCGCCCTTCTTCTTCACGAACAATACCGCGCCTCCTGTGGAGAAACACTGGGCCTAATGAAGCCCTTCTCTAGCAAATCCCTAAGCCGATCCTTCAACTCTCTCAACTCGGCAGTGCCATTCGTATGGCGGAATGGAAATAGGCCGAGTATCCGCAACACATCTATACAAAACTCGATCTCCTCTCTCGGAGGGATACCCGGAGGTCATCCGAAACACGTCTGGGAACTCGCCGACCATCGAATCGATCAAAAATCTGGTACCGCAGCCTTCAGATCAAACACCCGAACGAGATGATAGATATACCCTTCCGCACCATCTTCCTAGCCTTGAGGTAGGAAATAAACCTACCCTCGCGATACCGCTCTCCTCCCACTCAACAACCGGCCTCAGAAACCGGAACTGCATTACTCTCTCTCTCAGGTCTACATTGGCGTAAAGAAGCTAGCCAATCCATCCCCATAATCACGCCGTCAATCATCTCCAACTCTATCAAGTCGGCCAGTGGTCCGACGATCGAACGGTCACAGACAAGCTCTATATACCCGCCGAGCTACCACCGAATCACCCATCGCGTAGCTACCTCGAAGTGGTTCATGGACTCGTGCTCTATCCCTATCCTACTAGCAACAAGGGGAGATATATAGACAGAGTAGAACCCGATCTATCAAAGCATACACATCAAACCCGAACCGATAAGGTACTCGTGACGACATCGTGAGGCCTCCCGATCCCGCTGGCCGACAAAGCATATATGCGGTTCGAGGACCGCTAGACCGACCGCGCCACGACCGCCGCGACCCGCTGATCCATGTGTACCTTGCCTCCGGGCGAGTAATCGCCGGGATGAAGAAGCGCAATGCACTCAGATCGGGCCCTACTACTGGGCCGCCCCGAGGACAAACTTCGCGAAATGACCTGCCGCCACAAGTATAGCAGCTCGAGTACGCCTCCTGAATGGTATTCGCCACAACGGGCACACCGAGCAGACCTCAACGGTTAGCACCCGCACTCGAAATCCAAGTCTGGGGCCCCGACCGCCGATCGCTCGGGCCGTGACCGAATGAGGTAGAGCGCTCTACCGGGCCGTGGTGCAACCGACTTGGCGATGCCGCCACCCCGAGGACCACCAAAAGAACCGCCGCTCGCCTTCTTCTCGCCGCTGATATCGCTTACCCGGCGTCTCTACGCCTCACATCCCAAAGCATGAGCTCGCATACGGGTTATGTCCATGCTCGTCAAGGGACACACCCGCACAAGACTCGCCATGTAATCATCTAGCCCAGTGACATAGCGATGCACCGCCCTCCATCTCTCGCTACAAGGCGGGACATATCGAGCCAAAGAATCAAACTCGACATTGTACTCCTCACCAAGGCCCTCCCTGCCTCTCAAAGAACAAGAATCTATCACTGCCCTCTCTCATCTGCGGAGGCAAGAAGTGTGTGAGAAAAGCCTCAAAACTCATCCCATACCGCCGGAGGTGCATGCTCTCCCGAAAGCTCCTATGAATCAAACCAATCGATCATGTATCACGCAGCCGATGCGAACCGAATGTCACAGACTCGCCTCAAGCCACGATCACCCGTGATAATCCTCTGCGGTGACGGATGAACTCCTCGCGATCATCTTCCGCCGACCAGTAAAACTCGGAGGGCTACAACTAAGGAAATCCGTAGTCTCAAACTATTCGCCTCGTGCACTACGGGCGCGATCGAGCTGAGCCGAATCGAATCGCCAGATCCAGCCTTCTCTCAGATCGGGCCACAACTTTAGCCAAAAGCTAGGCCATCTCTCAGACTTAACTCTCCGCCTGTGCCGCGGGATGAGGTGGGGTACTGGTCTCGCTGGGCCGGCGGCGCCATAGAACTCGCTGCTCGTATAGACTGGGCCTCGAGCCCTCGTAACTCGGGTGTCTCGCTAGCGCCTCCTACGCTTTGCCCTTCTCGCCCGGTTGCCTTACGTGGAGGCATAATCAGCATAGAAAGGAATACGTTAGAGGGTCCAACCTATAACATGACTCTAAAGCACGATCTCGTAATGAGAAGAATAGAAACCAATCCTAAAATATCCTATAGCCTCCTGATTATTGGTGTGGTGCAAAACACACCGATAATCAAGACTCTACTGGATACGGTCTGTAGACACTTTCCGAGGATTAACTGCTCTGATACCACTTTTGTCACTTTGTCGCGAGCCTTGCTCCGACGACCCAACAAATGGTACCGGGCTGCTTGCGATCCCTGAGGCATGCCCTACGGCCCTTCTCAGGATGTGCCATACGGAGAGCCACGGTTCGGGTTTGTTCCCGTGGTAGAGGCTCTGGCCTCTTTATACGCTCACCAAGCGAGGTCGATAACAGTACCAAGTATGTGAAACTATAAAGAATGGAATAAAATCAAAGTATTTAAAACCTTTTCACAAATACACCGCTCAATTGCACATAGTGCCACATCACAAACAACAACAAGAATAGAAAATCAGAATAGTCTATTCTAGGCCGCGAATGATCGGGCAAGGCCAATCGCCCATAGTATCATTCGCGTGCCTAGTCCTCGACTTCCGCAGCCCGCATAGGTCACACATGCACCCGCATGAGGTATTCCCGATCGGGGCAGCTAACCCCAAGATCCGCCTAGGCTCCCGCAGCCCGCATAGCCTCAAAAGACCGTATAGTCTCAACAGACCGCATAGGAATTCCGCATCGTGCTAAACACCGGAATGATCAATCCCGAGCATACCGCTGCTCGCATAGTCTCACAGACCGCATAGGCCGATAGACTCAAGATCGAGGGCAAGCCTCAGATAACGACAAGGGGGTAGGTGATACAATAACAAAGACAACGGACTTACCGTTAGCAACGTAAGCACGAATTCAAGACACTAACCCAGGTAGCATCATAATATGTCTACTTATCACACAAATCTTACTACGCTTAACAGAAATCAATACAAGGCTTTTATAAACAACAAGTAAACATTTCCTTTTTATCTTCTTAAGTTGTTATACCTAACTTCCCATAAAGCTAGTATAACTCTTAAGCTTTTGTTTTAAAAACCAAATATTTATCTTTTGTTAAAAATGATTCAGTATTCTTTTGAAATGTTTCGCTTCTTTGTTATTCAGCTTAAGCCGTGAGGCATTGCCGTAAGTATTATTCAGCTTAAGCGTGAGGCATTGCCATAAGTATTATTCGATTAACACATGTACGTCACCGTACTATATATTGTAAAATATCATGCTTTAGGAAGAATCACATACCTTCTCAAATAAACCACCGCCAAGTCAATATGTCACGCGCAGAGTCACCTATAATAGTCACAGATATCTATCAAAGACTACTCAAGGTCATTCTAAACAGAGGGTTCATAATTCTACGGTAAGTCGGGCAAAGACTTCCCTACCGTGAGCTATATAAGTTCATCGTGAAAACAAATTCCTATGTAAGTACGCTTGATTATTCTTCTAAGTATTTATACTTATTCTTATTCTACAACAGAAGTATTCTCTAATTCAAAAGAGGGTTAGGATTAGTTACCTCGGTAAGCCCAATAATATCCTAGAAAAGTCGCACTGAGCAAGGTTTTGCTCCTAAGTTGTATGTCTAAGGAAACATTAGAAGTTCTTCACAACTTCTCCTAAGTACGAAGGTATTTGGGCTAGGGTATGTGGGGCAGTAGAACCAGACAAGAAGGCAACGTTTCTACCCAGGGAGGGGGGTAGGTTTCGCCAGGCTAGGGGGTGGGGTAGCCTCGGCCAAGCTTCTCAAGGGGAGGGGGGGTGTTGGACGAATTGCTACAAAGGGAGAGGGAAGGATTTTTAGACTTGGAAGGCTTTTGTGGATGAAGAACTCTTCATCTCAAGAGGGGTATTTATAGCTCAAGCCTTGGCCAACCAATGGCCAAGATGAAGACAAGTGCAAGGCAAGTGTAAGGCCAAGATCAAGCCAAGTGCACCCTAACCCCTACTCCACAAAACACTCCACAAAACACTCCACAAAACATGGCACAAAACAAGGCCTAAGCAAGGAACCAATCGGCCAAGGCCAACACCCCTCTTGGACGCCCAATCGTCCAAAGCCACCCCACTTGCTTCCAATGTGAGGGTGACACATGTCACCCTCCCGTTGGTCCAAAATGTTTCGTCTCTCGGAAAAATCCGCAAAAATAAGAAATGGCATAGCCGGAATTTACTCTACGAAAGCTGTGGAAACGTTTCGACGGAAAACGATTCTTTTAGTGAGTTGTGTACAAAAGAAAACGCCCAAGGCTAACTAAGGCCAACTTTTGTACGTATTCCTCACGCATACTCCGGAAATACGGTATTACAGTGTGGTATGTACCCCACGCCAAGCCTCTACAAGGGGAGGGGCGGGTTTCGCCGAGGGCCTTCAAGAGGGGAGGTGTGTGGTGGGCGAGATCACAAGAGGGAGAGGAGGGTTTGAGACTTAGAAAGATTGCTCAATTTTTGATGAAGAAAGTTCATCACTTAGAGGGTATTTATAGGTCAAGTGAAGGCCAACCAATGGCCAAGATGAAGACAAGTGCATAGCAAGTGTAAGGCCAAGATTTAGCCATGTGCTACCTTATCCATCTACACAAAAATATCCTACCTAACCCTTGTCCAAAATTTCACACCAAAAACGCAAGACTTAGCCAATTGTCGCCCAACCTCTTCCAATGTGAGGGTGACACATGTCACCCTCCCGTTGGTCCAAAATGTTTCGCCTCTCGAAAAATCCGCAAAAATTATTAATGACATAGCCGAATTTTCCTTCAAAGTCGTGGGAAACGCTTTCGTCGAAAAACGACTTTTCGGGTGTTGTGTACAAATTTCGAAACTAGCCAACTTTAAGGCTCAAATTGTATACGTACGCCCTCACGTATATACTCGGGAAATACGGGGTATAACATTCTCCCCTCCTTAGAAACATTCGTCCCGAATGTTCCTTCTCGAATGTATAACGAAGTTCTTCTAACAAGTTGCCAACGCCACACCGCCACGAAATATCACACGCTCTTCCTTCCTTACTCGCCGTGCCCTTCTCGGACACTTGAACTCTTCTAGTATACGCATCACACTTCGCCATCGCTCGGCTTCCCAATACTTTGGAGTCACAACCTCCAAACTTGGTCATCTTACTAGCTTCACTGCCTTCACGATCCGCTCGTCGAACATATCCACGAACTCATACGATGGTTATCTAATCATGAGCCTAGCGCCTCGCGTGACCCTACCACCGGCGACCACCCGAGCCGACCCCACTTTGAAACCGCCGCGGTTGGCCTTCAACATGGCCCCAACCCGACCCACTTACGCATCACGCTCTTGTTCCCCGATCCGGAACAATCTTACCTATACAGTCATGAAAGCTACCACTTCCATTACACACTACCCAGGATTTTATCACAGAAATCGTTCTAGGCATAAAAATGAACTCGACAAGGATCACTTGCAAAATCGTACTCAAGACGGCCTTACATCTAAGGTCTCAACTGTAATATTCTAAGGTTCATCATTTTCACCCTCAAGCTTACCCTTCTCACAACCTGTTCTACATCACGCTTTAGCATAACGCTATCCGAACATAACACTAAACACATCATCACATCATCAATACATACAAAACTCTGTAGGTTAAGGATATACCGAAAATAGGCGATTCAGAGGACCGCTAAAATCGGAAATTCCACCGCGACTTACCGTGGCCCACGGTGTATGAACATCCCGCCGACTATGGGAGGTGAAGAACCCGCAACCGATCCCAGAGTCTGGCTATCCTACCAGCGCTACCCCTTGTCGGACAATTTCTCCCAAAATGGCCCTGTTGGCCGCATGTAAAACAAACTCCCGGACTAGCACGACACTCCCCACCGTGGAGTCTACCACAGCGGTCATAACGAGGTAGGGGTGGCTTCAGCTGGCTAACACCTGCTTCTCAAAATCTGAACCTCGAGCCACGACCGCCCCGAATACTGGTGCTCAAGATTGTGGAGGACCACTCAGATCTGGCGAGGCGCATAACTAGTTCTTGTTGAGGCGGTCCGCCTCGAAAGTCACCAAAGGACTCGCTGCTCGTCCTCTTCACGACTCGTTATTCCGCGATTTCTCCGCCTCACCTCCAAGTGCATAAGCTCGCATGCGGCAATGTCCATGCCCAACAAGAGCTACACCAACAACTCTCTCGCTAGGTAATCATCGAGCCTCAGAATATATCGGTGCACTCGATCCTCCATACTAGCTACTAATGCGGGACGCATCGCCAATGAGTCGAACTCCACATTGTACTCCCAACCGCACGCCTGCTCGCCGCAACCCCAAAAATGTTTACCGAGCCCTCTCATCCGTGGAGGCAAGAAATGTGCAAGAAAGGCTTCGAGAACTCGCCCCATAAAGCCGGAAGTGCATGCTTCCCGACAGCCTCCACGAATCAAACCACCGATCGCGGTATCACGCGGCCGATGTGAACCTAGACCACCGACTCGGTCTCCGATGCCTTGATCACTCATGATCCATCGCAATCGCCGGATGAACTCTTGCGGATCATCCTCGTGCCTCGACCCATAAAACTCGGGTTACACTCGTAAAAATCCCGTAATCTCAAATCGCTCGCCGGGGTGAACTACGGTGCTACTGGATCGAATCGCCGGCCCAAATTTTATCTCAAGTTCGCCACAACTCGCCATTAATCGCCATCTCCTTGTAACTATTCATCTCGCCCCACTGTAGGATCGAGGCTCGTGCATCGTGGTCTCAGAGATCGCCGCTTCTACTCAGATCTTCCTTCGCCGCCTTGCCTTCTCGCCCGGTTGCCTTGGCGCGAGGCATAATCGTAAAGGAAAGGAATACGCCGAGGGGTTCAACTCATCACACCTCTAAGGCACGATCTCGTAATGAGAAGAATGGAAACCAATCCTAAATGTCCTATAGACTCGATTATAGATGTGGTGCACAACACACCGATAATCAAGACTTACTAGACACGCTCAGAGACACTTTCCGAGGACTAATCGCTTCGATACCACTTTTGTCACGACCAACCCGGCCCGTGGATCGTGCCTTACCGGGCACCCTAGTGATACAACATCGAGAAAATCAGCGAAATAAAAACATGAACATGAATTTAGAGACAAAATAAATAAACAGCAACCAAAACAGCTTGCCTTCATCATATATATACATAAATACCAACGCTTATCCTTTTTACAAACCCCGCCACACAAAGCATGCACTCTAAGAATTTATACAACAACTATGACGGACAGGGCCCCCGCCATACCCCGAATGTACAAGAACCTGCTGACTGTGGTAACATACCAACAGATAAGCCTCCAAGGAACGGAGCTTCCCAAAACGCTGAAATGAGATCCTAAACGCGGATCGACAAATGACTCCTACCGCAGATGAACGCAGCCCCCAAGGAGGTCGCATAACAGTACTAAGTATGTGAAATCAGAAATATCAGAATCAAATCATAATAGTCTATAAAAGGTGAGATGTGTATGATAACCAAACTACAAGACATACACATAACGCTTATATCAATTCGTGGTCTCACGCCACAACATCAATCCCGCCATGAGTACCTTCCTCACCGCAGCCTATGATATGATAACAACAAGATAGCAATCCAAATGGGAGCATACCCGCGCTACGATCGTGTCGTGATGTCCAAAGGGAACAAATAAGACAACATTCCAAATGGAAGCATACCCGCAGCGCCACGATCGTGTCGAGGGTCCAAAGCGGAAACAATAAGACAAAGATTCCAAATGGAAGCATACCCGCGCGCTACGATCGTGGTCGATGTCCAAAGGGAAACAATAAGACAAAGATTCCAAATGGAAGCATACCCGCGCGCTACGATCGCGGTCGGTATGTCCAAAGGGAAACAATAAGCAACAAGGCGGTAATCAAAGTGGAAGCATACCCGCGCGCTACGATCGTCGGTCGATGTCCAAAGTGATTTAATAAAAGTAACACTATCAACGAACGCACTGCGGAATTTATCCGCACACGGCCACGCCCAAGTAAGTTCTCAACAAGTCAACCGATCCTCCATCGAGACGCCAGAGTATAGAAACACAATTCTTGCACAACAAAGGCTATCACAACAAGCATAGGCAAGTTTCACAACAACAAGCATAGGCAAGTTTCACAACAACAAGCATAGGCGTGTTTCACCACAACTCAAAGTACTTTCATTTTATGCCAAGGTCCGGGTTTTAACCCTAAAGTACTACGCGCGTTAAATTCCTTTTAAGAGATTCATTCTTTGTATAAAAGTCACCCGATACCCGTAGTATAAAATAGAGTGACTTACATCCTTTAAGTAAACCAAAACAACTTCCATACTTTCTTTTTTTAAAGTCAAGTTACCACGTTAAAACCAATGATAAAACCTTTCTTTTGTTTTCATAAGGTCATTATAACCAACTTCCCATAAAGCTGTTATAACACCTTATGCTTTAAACCATTTTAAGACAACACAATGCCTTTCTTTTCCCTAAGGTTCCAGTTTGCCTAATTTTAATTACGCAAGTCTCTTTTTAAAAGTTTCATAGTTCAATGTCTTAATCTCTTTTAAAACAATTGAGTAACATATGCCATAAAGTAGTCGGTTATTCTTGTTCATAATCAATCTTATTAAGCAGCCATGATCTAGAAAATGTAATATCATTTTGTCTCATCTTAGCTTCTATGCAGATGGAGGTTTCTACTGGTTTTAATAATACTTAATTATTCAATACATTTCCCTTTATTAACGCTGCAGTGGTTTGTCGATACACATTCTGATTTCCGAAATCAGTAAAACATTATTCCTTCCAAAAACCAAGTACTCATTACTCACGAATGAGGTTTCACACAAACATCCATATTAAGTCAAGTCTCTTAACTTCTAAACCATTAAACCATTCTTTTTATCTCTCTTAAGGCGTTACACCTAACTTTTCATAAAGCTGGTATAACTTTTATGTTTTCAAACCAAGTATACACTTCTTCCAAAAAGGTTTCTTAATCTCTTAGAATACTTCAAGGTTCTTTTACATCAAGTCGGTTATAAGTCAAATCAGTTATCTTTTAAAAATCACAAAGCATTTCTCATTTACATAGAGTTGTTATAACACTTTATGTTTAAAGGCAATCAAATACATTTAACACATGTACGTCTACCGTACTACATAGTTATACACATATCATGCTAGAACAGATAGGAAGAGGTTCACATACCGCGACGAGTATCGACTAATAGCAAAACGCCCAAGTACCCCAAACCGCTCGCTACACTCTCACCAAGCGATCACTCCACACGTAGTACTACAACCTATAGAGGCCACAAATCACCTATTAATATCTTTTAGATCCCGACGTAGAATATTCTACGTAAAAATTCAAGAAGACCTCCCCGCAACAACAGCGTAAATCTCCTCCTCCATCGAGGCCGGCTACCAAGCCAACCAGGGGGGGGGGGGTTAACACGTCTAACCGGACGTGTACAAATTCTATTACACAGTAATGCTACACAAGTCTACTGTAATACAGTCCTATGTAATTACGATCGCTTCTCTTTAAATTCAGGCTTAAGTCGCAAGACATTGCCGTAAGTATTATTCAGGCTTAAGTCAAAAGACATTGCCGCACAATTATAATGTTCAGTTCTATATATAGTATACTTCAACTATATATTCCAACAACATGTAATTTCCAATTACAATAGAAGGTCAAGAGTGTTTACCTCGATAAGCCCAAAATTATCCGAGTTTAAATGTCGATCCTGAGCAAGGTTTAGCTCCTACTCCGTGCGCTCCGACCCGCTCCAAACAACCCTTAGAAGTTCTAACCAACTTCTACTTATAACTTCAACTACGGTGAAGATTTACTTAGGGTTTCGTTTTTGTGGATCGAGGAAGTATAATAGTATTTTCCGGGCTTTTGTACAAGTGTAACTTTGGGAATACTACAAGGTATTTGGGCCAAGGTATTTGGACATAACAACAATACTAGGAGAGTATTTCTATACCACAACAAGTGGTATTTATACGACAACTAGGCTAGGGGTATGTACCCCACGCCAAGCCTCTACAAGGGGAGGGTGGGTTTCGCCAAGGGGCCTTCAAGAGGGGAGGTGTGTGTGGTGACGAGATCACAAGAGGGAGAGGAGGGTTTGAGACTTAGAAAGATTGCTAAATTTTTGATGAAGAAAGTACATCACTTCGATGGGTATTTATAGGTGAAGTGAAGGCCAACCAATTGACAAGATGAAGCCAAGTGCATAGCAAGTGTAAGGCCAAGATTTAGCCATGTGCTACCTTATCCATCTACACAAAAATATCCTACCTAACCCTTGACCAAAATTTCACACCAAAACGTGCAAGACTTAGCCAATTGCCAGTCAACCTCTTCCAATGTGAGGTGACACATGTCACCCTCCCGTTGGTCCAAAATATTTCGCCTCGGAAAAATCCGCAAAAATTATTAATGACATAGCCGGAATTTTCCTTCGAAAGTCGTGGAAACGCTTCGTCAAAAACGACTCTTTTCGTGTTGTGTACAAATTTCGAAACTAGCCAACTTTAAGGCTCAAATTGTATACGCACGCCTCACGCATATACTGAAATACTGGGTATATCAGCTTACTCGCCACGGAGGGCAAGGTACTCACGACCAAAGAAAGCCGCGGCAGGTCGTGGCGCGGTCCAGCTTCTAGCGTCCTCGTAACCGCATTTATGATTTGTCCACCGACAGATCGTGAGGCCTCACCGATGTCGCCATGGTACCTTATCGCTTCGGGTTTGATGTGTATGCTTTGATAGATCCGGTTCTACTATGTCCTATATATCTCCCTTGTTTCTAGTAGGATAGGGATAGAGCCCGAGTCCATAGACCACTTTCGAGGTAGCTACGCCAGATGGTGATTCGGTGGTAGCTCGGCGTATATGAGCTTGTCTGTGACCATTTACGCCGTCGACCAGCCGACTTGATAGAGTTGGAGATGATTGACTTCGACGTGATCATGGGGATGGATTGGCTAGCTTCTTGCTACGCCAATGTAGACCGCAGAGAGAGTAGTACGGTTCCGCTCGGCGAGCCGGTTGTTGAGTGGGAGGAGCACCAGACGCCGAGGGGTAGGTTTATTTCCTACCTCAAGGCTAGGAAGATGGTGCAGAAGGGGTATATCTATCATCTCGTTCGGGTGTTTGATACTGAGGTTGCGGTACCAGATTTTCCGTCAGTTCCAGTGGTCAGAGAGTTCCCAGACGTGTTTCCAGACGACCTCCCGGGTATCCCTCCTGAGAGGGAGATTGAGTTTTGTATTGACATATTACGGCACACTCGCCTATTTCCATTCCGCCATACGTAATGGCACCGCCGAGTTGAGAGAGTTGAAGGATCGCCAGAGATTTCCGGAGAAGGGCTTCATCGTGCCTAGTGTTTCTCCCCGGGAGCGCCGTATTGTTCGTGAAGAAGAAGGACGACGCCGCGCATGTGTGTTGATTACAGAAGTGAACAAGGTGACCATTAAGAATGATACCCCTTCCTGTGATTGATGATTTGTTCGACGATTTGCCAGTGCGAGATGCTTCCAAGATTGATCCGCGATCGCTATCATCAAAGTGCGAGTCAGAGAGGTGGATGTCCCTAGGATCGCATTCCGACCAGACGCATTATGAGTTCGTGGTCATGTCTTTTGGGTTGACCAATGCTCCGCGTATTCATGGATTTGATGAACCGAGTGTTCAAACCATTTTTGACACGCTTGTGATAGTGTTCATTGATGATATCTTGGTTTATTCTCGCCAGAGCAGAGTACGCGGAGCATTTGAGGTGTCAGGCCGATTCTCCAGACTCAGCAGTTACGCCAAGTTTTCCAAATGTGAGTTTTGGTTGACTTGATGGCGCTTGGGCATATTGTCGGGCTGATGGCATTCGAGTGATACGCCAAGATCGAGGCGCAGACTTGGCCTAGACCTACTACTCCGGCAGAGGTTCGCAGCTCGGGCCTTGCAGATATTATCGGCGGTTCGTGGAGAAGTTTGCTTCTATCTCTACACCATTGACTAGGCCGACTCGTGGCAAACAAGTTTGATGGACCGATGCTTGGAGCGGGGTTTCCAGCTTTGAAAAGAGAGATCACGACCGCCTCGCTTCTACTCTTCCGGAGGGTCCAGATGGTTATGTCGTGTATTGTGATGCGCCGTGCATCGGGTTGGGATGTGTATTGATGCAGCATGGCGGGTTATAGCATATGCATCCCGACACCAAGAAACACGAGAGAACTACCCCACCCATGATTTGGAGTTGGCGCTATGATTCACGCTTTGAAGATCCGGAGGCACTATTTGTATGGGGTTCACGTGGATATTTTTACGCACCACAAGAGCCTCCAGATATCTTCACCAGAGGAGCCGAACTTACGGCGAGACGGTGGTTAGAGTTGCTTAAGGATTACGATGTTGATATCTGTACCACCCGGAAGGCCAATGTAGTGGCGTATGCTCTTAGTCGTAGGTCGATGGGAGCCTATCGGATGTGCGACTAGAGAGGAGGGACATGGTTCGTGATTTGCATCGATTAGCGAGCCTCGTGTCCGCTTGATTGATTCGATAGCAAATGGGTTAGAGTTCGTGAGGTTGCCGAGTCTTCCATCGCCGGCGAGGTGAAGAGGCAACAGCTTGAGGATCCACTTTGATTCGATATCGTGATACGCCTCTTCGTGAGGCAAGGGTCCTTGAGGTAGCACCTGATGGGTGCTAAGGTTTGAGGGCGTTGTGTGTTCCAGATGTTTCGTGACTTCGCAGAGTTCTGGGGAAGCACACAGCGCGTTTCTATCCATCCGGTCGACTCAAGATGTACCACGACCTTAGATCGTGTATTGGTGGGATGGCTTGAAGAGGACGCGTTGCAGAGTTCGTAGCTCGGTGCCCGTGTTGTCGGCAGTGAAGGTAGAGCACGAGGCCCGTGGTTTGTTACGCATTGAGATCCCGACCGGAAGTGGGAGGTAATCAACATGGACTTTATCACACGATTACCTCACACTCGGAGGAGACATGATTCTATATGGGTTATCGTCGACGGTCGATTTAAATCAGCCCACTTTCTTCCCGTTAGACGACTTTTTCGGTGAGGATTATGCCGCATTTACATCCGAGAGATCGTCGATCGCATGGAGTCCCTATTTCGATCATATCGCATGCAGGAGCCCGGTTTACGGCTAACTGGAGGTCCTTTCAGAGAGGTTTAGGACGCAGTGAGGCGAGTAATCGCATTCCATCCACAGCATGACGACAGCCGAGCGCACTATCCGCACTCTTGAGGATATCTGCGAGCCCGTGTTATCGACTTCGTGGTAGCCGGAGGATCATTTGCCTCTAGTTGAGTTCGCGTACAATAATAGCTACCACTCCAAAGATTCGGATGGCGCCTTACGAGGCCTTGTATGGGAGGAAGTGCAGATCGCCTATAGTTGGTTCGATGGGCGAGGTGCGGCTGGGACCAGATTTGGTGCAAAGCAGTGGATAAGGTGAAGCTTATCCGAGAGCGCTATTGACATCTCGAGTCGATGAAGTCGATGCAGATCATCGCCGTCGTGATCCGGAGTTCGCAGCTCATGATTGGGTTTTCCTAGCGTGTCACCCATGAAGGGTGTGATGAGATTCGGAAGAAGGAAACTCACCAAGGTACATTGGGCCGCTTCGCATTGTCCGCAGGGTAGGCAAGGTTGCCTATGAGTTGGATCTGCCGTCCGATCTGGAGGCAGTGCATCCGGTTTTTCACGTATCTATGCTGAGAAGATGTATCAGGGATCCATCTAGGGTACACCCGATTGACATTGTCCAGGTGACCGAGGGGTTATCGTATGATGAGGTTCCCATAGCGATAATCGATCGTCAGGTTAGGCGTCTGCGAACCAAGGACGTGGCTTCCGTCAAAGTCTTGTGGCGGAACGAGCTCAGAGAGGAGATGACTTGGGAAGCCGAGGAAGACATGAGGCAGAGGTATCCTCACCTATTCCCCACACCTCCAGGTAATTCACTTTTCCTACTGGTAAATCTTCATTATCGTTTATGCCTAAGTGTTGTTCTGTGGCCGTGTGTGGCATTTGCAACTGTTTAAGTTATGAAGAATCTTATCGTTAACTGTCTTGGGAAGGAACATTCGGGACGAATGTTTCTAAGGAGGGGAGAATGTTATACCCCGTATTTCCAGGGTATGTACGTAAGGGAATACGTACAAAAGTCTAGCCTTAAAGTTTACGCACAAAACGTTTTTCTTGGGCATAACTCACAAAACAAATAGTTTTCCGACGAAACGTTTCCACAGCTTTCGTAGGGCAAATTCCGGCTATGCCATTTCTAATTTTTGCGGATTTTTCCGAGAGACGAAACATTTTGGACCAACGGGAGGGCGACACTTGGCACCCTCCAATTGGTGGACTTGAAATCGTCCATTGGACGAATTGGACAAAGTGTGGCACGTTTTTTGTGCCTTTGCACAAGTCAAGGAGTTGGTAGGATATTTTGTGTTTGGACACTTGCCTAAATCTTCACCCTACACTTGCCTTGCACTTGGCATCATCTTGGCCCTTGGTTGGCCACTTCTTGACCTATAAATACCCCCTTAGAGATGAAGAGTTCTTCATCCACAAATTACTTCCAAGTCTTGAAAAACCCTCCCCTCTCCTTTAAGCTTGTTCGTCCAAAGCTATCCCCCCCCCCCTTGAGTGAGTTTGGCCGAGGGCCTTCCCCCCCTAGCCTAGCCGAAATCTACCCCCCCTCCCTTGGTAGAAAAGTTGCCTTCTTGTATTGTTATAATGCCCAAAATACCCTAGCCCAAATCCCTTAGTACTTAGTAGAAGTTGTGAAGAACTTCTAAGGTTTCTCGAGCATACAACTTAGGAGCAAAACCTTGCTCAGCGCGACTTTATCTAGGATATTATTGGGCTTACCGAGGTAACTAATCCTAACCCTCTTTGAATTAGAGAATACTTATTGTAGTAGTATAAGAATAAGTATTAGATACTTAGAAGAATATCAGAATAGAATTGAATCATTATCACGTAGAAGGGTTTAAAAGAAGATTAATCAATCAGATTTACATAGGATCGCTTTTCAAAGAGACTTGAGTAGCTCACCGGTAGGGAAGCACGCCCAATTTTTCGTAGGATATAGAACCCTCTGCTTAGAACTGTTTACAAAGTAGTTCGAACATTGATAGGCGTGTTCGACTATTATAGGTCGATTCTCTGCGCGACATATTCAACTCGGTGGTTTTCACGAGAAGGTATGTGATTCTTCCTAAACCATGATATTTTACAATATATATGTAGTACGGTAGACGATACGTGTTAATCGAATAATAACTACGGCAATGTCTTTGACTTAAGCCCGAATAATACTTACGGAATGCCTCACGCTTAAGCTCGAATAACACTTACGAATGCCTCACGCTTAAGCTGAATAATAAAGAATCAAAGCATTTCAAAAGAATCTTGAATCATTTTAATGTAAGAGAACTAATTGGTTTTAAATGTAAGCTTAAGAGTTATACTAGCTTTATGGGAAGTTAAGTATAACCACTTAAGAATGATAAAAGAAACAGTTTGCCTATGTGTTTATAACAGACTTATATTGAATTGTGAAAAGAATAATAAGATGGTTTGATAAGTAGACATGATATGATGCTATGTGTGTTAGTGTCTTGTAACGTTCGTATAAGAGAGTATTCTTGTTGTGCTTATGTTGTTTAAAGATAAGTTGTTATGTTAGTGTACTATCGCTCACCTCTTGACATATTACCGGGGGTTGTCGCCTCCGACGCGGGTAGACTCAAAGCGTCCGGGACCATGATTCGAGAATACCTCACGCGGTCCAGGAGACCTATGCGGAGCTACGGAGTTCCGTGTTAGTGATGCGGGTTATACCTCACGCGGTCTATGTGGCCACGCGACTACGAGTCCGTGACGACGCCGAGGAGTAGCTACCCTCGATGCGGGTTATGTACCCTATGCGGCCTATGTGAGTGGCCTATGCGGACTACGAGTCTAGGATTAGGCTTGCATGGTGATACTACGCAATTGGCCCCGCCGATCATTCGCAGCCTAGAAAAGGCACATTAGCTTACCTATTGTTGCTCTTGTTTATGATGTGGCACTATGCGGTCCCCTCGTTGTTTCATACATACTTGCAAAACTGATTTTAAAATGATATGTTTTCATTTAAGTATTTTACGCTTCATATACTTAGTACTGTATCGACCTCCTTCGGCCGCTGCTCATGCCGCAGTAAGGGCAAGCAGTGCTAGATCCACATTCTTAGGATCTCTACGTTGGTGTCGAGCTCCATCCTTTCCGAGGCTCTACTTTGGGTATGATCTCCCTGTTGTAGATAGTTTTGTACAGTCAGGGTATGGCGGGGCCCTGTCCCGCCATAGTTGTATATTTCCTTAGAGGTCTGTAGTCATGTTGTACAGTATCGGATGTAACTGCTAAACCGTGTTTATATATATATGCCGAAAGGCGCTATTTTCTCACTTAAACTGTGTCTTATTTTATAAACTGTTTCATGTCTTGTTTTATATTTCCGCTGATTACTCTGATGTATGACTACTTGGGTGCCCCGGTAAGGCACCAGTCACGGGCCCCGGAATGGGTCGTGACAGTATAAAACTCTAAGGCTCACACTTTCCTTATCCCCAATCTTACCCTTTTAACTAACCATGATTTCTAACCACAATTCATATAATGCTATCTGGACACAACACTTAAGAGATACTCATCCTATCACACATATAAATCTCTAGAGGGTTAAGGATATACCTGTCTCTACTGCTTCACTCCCCTCTGTCGTTCTAATTAATCCTGCCTAGTTGGGCGCATACCTAGGTAAGGTGACGAACTAGCCACTGATCCTGAAGGCTGAGTCCTCCTACTTACATCCCTCCTACCAGGACATCCTTTCGACACATGGCCCTGACGGCCGCAGGTAAAACAAGTACCAACTAAAAGATGACATTCCCCGGGATGACGCCTGCCACACTGTGAACCGAAGCCTGAGCTCACCAACTCCGCATACCCCAAACGTCCTGAACCCTGTGGAGAACCACTCTGCACTGGCGGAGGCGCATAACCAATCTGCTGCTGAGAAGGTCCGCCTCGAAAGTTACCAAAGGACCCTGCTGTTCTGGCCCTCTTCTGCCGATCTTGGTTAACCCGTCGATCCCTACGTTTCTCGGCCTGCTGTGCATAAGCCTGAACGCAGGACATGCTCATGCCTGACTGAAGAGCTACTCTTGCACCACCCTTTCTTAGATATTCATCAAGGGCCGCGATAAATCAATACATAAAATACTCTCTGGTTGCTAAAACCATAGCTAGAAACCGGGTCGTCTCTTTGCAATCCATACTTCGCCATCGTCGTGAACCGGCGTTCAACTATCCCGCCGCAGAGAAATCGCCGCTGTGCTAAACTCTGCTGGGGCTGGCGACGTCGCAGAACTCCCCGAATGAAGCACCACCCCAGGTGATGATTGGGCCTGTGCCCTCGTAACCCTCTGTGCTCAACTCGCAGCCTCCTCGCCGCCTTGCCCTTCGGGCGGGTTGCCTTACGCGGAGGCATAACGGTAAGGGAAAGAAATACGTTAGAGGGTCCAACCTATAACACAGCTCTAAGCACGATCTCAGAGTGAGAAGAATGGAAACCAATCCTAAATATCTTATAGCCTCCTGATTATTGGTGTGGTGCACAACACACCGATAATCAAGACTCTACTAGATACGGTCTGTAGACATTTTCCGAGGATTAACTGCTCTGATACCACTTTTGTCACGACCCGAACCTGCCTGGATCGTGCCTTACCCCGGGCACCCTAGTGATATAACATCAGAGTAATCAGCGGAATATAAAACATAACATGAAACAATGTAAATGAGACACATGTTTATTTGAAGAAAAGTTGCCTTTCGGCATATATATATATAAAAACTTAAATCCGAACGATATCCCATTACAACTCGCCACAACAAGATTACTGCACTTACGAATGATATGACAACAACGACGGGACAGGGCCCCGCCATACCCCTGAATGTAAGCACCTACAACAACAGGGGACTATACCAAAGATAAGCCTCCGGAGAAACGGAGCTTCCCAAAACGCTGAACTGTGATCCTAAGAGCGAGGATCGACGACTGGTGTACCTCTACCTGCGGCATGAACGCAGCCCCCCGAAGGAGGTCAGTACAACAGGTACCAAGTATGTGAAACTGAAAATACTGTAAATGAAATCATAGTAGTCTATATAAAGCAGGAGACATGTATGATAACCAAACTACAGTTCACAATAAATAAGCAGACATGTCAAGTCAGGGGCTCATGCCCTCAAAGTCATCACTCAAATACAACTATGGGTCTCACGCCCACCACATCAATCATGCCCGTGGAATACCTTCCTCACTGCCGGCAGTCTATGATATAAAAGCACCACATGAACACCAGGTCCCACCTGTGTCATAATAAAACCGTACGGGGTAAGTACGAAGGCATAGCCGACTACTAAAACCCACAGTACCAACAAGGTCATAAACTGTATCATGAGATCTGTCTAGACCGCCACATGATCGAAGCTGGCCACTTGCCCGCAGTATCTAATGTGCGCGTCTAGTCCTGGAACTTCCCGCAGCTCCACATAGGCCACTCCAATGGCCCGCATGAGGTATTCCTCGCATCGAGGGTAGCTACTCCCCGACAACGTCCAGGACTCGCAGTCCGCATGGCCACATAGACCGCATGACCATAAAGGCCGCACACTAACACGAACTCCGTAGCTCCGCATAGGCCACATGCACCCGCGTAGGTATTCTCGAATCATAGGTCACACAAACCCGCTGAGTCTACCCCAGACGGAGGCGCCTTAACCCCTAATCATGTCAAGAGGTGAGTGATATAATACTAACATAACAGCTTATCGTTAAACAACATAAGCACAACAAGGGAAACCCCTTTACACAAACATCACAAGATACTAACACACGTAGCATCCTAACATGTTTACATCAAATCAACAAGAAAGTATTACAAGGCTATCACAAACCAATACAATCAAGTTATTCACAAAAGGTATTTTCTACTTTATGTTAACAAGTTCGGGTTTTTATCCCCAAAGTACTTCATACATTAACCCTTTAAAAGATCCGTTTCTTTCACAAAAGTCACACAATACCCGTAGTATAAAAATAGAGGGACTATCTTTTTAAGTAAACCAAAACACTTCTCTTTGTAAAATCAAGTAACAATATTCTTTCCAAACGTTCAAGTTTGCCTAATTTCAAATACTCAAGTTTCTCATTTTCGAAAGGTTTCGTAGTCCATAGTTTTAATCACTTAATGATATAATTTTCCTTTAAAACAATTTGAGAAACATATGCCTTATATGTGAGTAGGTTATTCTTGTTTATAATAATCTTATTAAAGCAGCCATGATCTAGGAAATGTAACATCATTTTGTCTCATCTTAGCTTCTATGCAGATGGAGGTTTCTACTGGTTTTAATAATACTTTATTAGTCAACACATTTCCCTTTATTAGCGCTGCTGTGGTTTGTTCGATACTTATTCTGATTTCCGAAATCAGTAAAACATTATTCCTTTTAAAAACCAAGTACTCATTACTCACGAATGAGGTCTCACACGTTTTAACAAAATTCAGATTAATTCAATTAAGTCAAGTCTCTTATCTTTTAAGATCAAGTCTCTTAACTTCTAAAATCAATAAACCATTCTCTTTATCTCTCTTAAGTCGTTATACCTAACTTCCCATAAAGCTAGTATAACTCTTAAGCTTTTAAAACCAAGTATTATTCTTCTTTCAAAAAGGATTCTCAATTCTTTTGAAATACTTCAAGATTCTTATTATTCAAGCTTAAGTCAAAAGACATTGCCGTAAAACTACGTTCAGTTAACACACGTACGTCTACCGTACTATATATATATTCTTTAAAATATCATGCTCAAGAGGATATGAAGAATCACATACCTCGCGACGATTATCGACTATTAGCAAATAGCTCCAAGTACTGTAGTCCGGCTAGCCTTTTCCACCCTTCGAGTAGAATACGCTACTCGCAGTACTTCAACCTATAATGGTTATACAAGTCTATCAAAGTCTAGACTACACGGTAGAATAAATCTAGATACAAGATTCTACGGAAAATTGGGCAGCACTTCCTTACCCGTCAAACTTCACAAGTCTATTGTAAATACAGTCCTATGTAAGTACAGTTCAATTCCCTTCTTATATACCTTCCTTGTATATAACTTATACTTAATTCTTATATTTCAATAGTATGTAAACTTAATTACAATAGGGAGACAAGATATTTACCTCGATAAGCCCAAAATTATCCAAGTTTAAATGTCGATCCTGAGCAACGTTTAGCTCCTACTTTGGGCGCTCCAACCCGCTCCATCCAACCCTTAGAAGTTCTACGCAACTTCTTCTTAATACTTCAACCGGCTATGAAGATTTTCCTTTGGGTTTCGGTTTGAGACTAAAAGGACATAAGGTAGTATTTCCGGGCTCTACGTATAGAAGTAACTTTGGAATACAACAAGGTATAAGGCTAAGGTATTTTGGAATAGTAACAATACTTGGAGAATACTTTTCTACCAAGGGGAGGTGTATTTATACGAGACAACTCAAGAGGGGGGGGGGGTTTGTGTCTCGGCCAAGGGCCACTCAAAGGGGGGGAAGGGAGAGCTCTTTTGGACGAGAGCTTCTCTACAAGGGAGGGAGGATTTCAAGACTTTAGAAATTATTTTAGGATGAAGAAGTCTTCAAAGGGGGGGGGGGGTATTTATAGGGAAACCAATGGCCATGATCAAGCCAAGTGGGGGGGCAAATGGAGGGCCAAGATTTGCCCAAGTGCCCCCTATCCCTACTCCACAATTCCCTCACAACATTGACCCATGATTTAGGCACAAAACAAGGCACCAATCGGCCAAGAATCCGCCAACCTTGAGGGTGACAAGTGTCGCCCTCTCGTTGGTCCAAAATATTTCGTCTCTCGGAAAAATCCGCAAAAATTGTAAATGACATAGCCGAATTTTTCCCCTTGCAAGCTTTGTAAAACGTTTCGTCGAAAAACGATTCTTTTCGGTAGTTGTGAACAAATATTTTCGATCCTTGCCTATCTTAAGGCTAAAACATCCGTACGTACGTCCTTACGTACATACTCTGGAAATACGGGGTATAACATTCACATACCTCGCGACGATTATCGACAATTAGCAAAACGCTCCACGTACTCTAACCTTGCTCGCCTTTTCCACCCTTCAAGTAGAATATGCTACTCGTAGTACTTCAACCTAAAAAGGCCACAAAACGTCTATCAACCTCTAGATCTCTTCGTAGAATAATTCTAGATACAAGATTCCTAATTCTACGGAAAATTCGGCAGCACCTCCCCCCCCCCGCAACCACATAAATCTCCTCCTCTAACGAGGCCTCACAAACCAACAATCCCAGTGGTTACACGCCTAACCTGACGTGTACAATTCTACTCCACAATAATACTACAAGTCTATCAGAATACAAATCCTATGTAAATACAGTTCAATTCTTATCCATATTCATTCTACATATAGTAATACTCAACTATACATTACTACAACATGTAATATCCAATTACAATAGGGGGACAAAGATCATTACCTCGATAAGCCCAAAATTATCCAAGTTTATAAGTCGATCCTGAGCAACGTTTAGCTCCAATTCCTTACGTTCCAACCCGCTCCAAGCAACCCTTAGAAGTTTCTAACCAACTCCTCTTCAAGATCCAACTCCAAAAAGTGAAGAACACTTAGGCTACAACACTACCAACTTTCGGCCAAGGGGGTGTATTTAGGCTAGGGGTGTGAAATCTTTTCCAACTCTTGGTATACAATATTCCTAACACCCTAAGGAAGAACACTTAAAACTTGAAGAATTTTTTGGACAAGTTTTGCTCACAAAATCAGCCCATGGCCGAGAGCACACAAGAGGAAAGGGAGGGAGTTTTCAAGACTTTGAAATCTCTAAGTGTGGATGAAATTATGTCTAGCATAAAGGGGTATTTATAGATAAATCAATGGCTAGGATTAAGGCAAATGTAAGGTGAGGATGGGGTACATGTGTGTGGGTAGTTGGCCAACCATTTGTTCACCACAAAAATGGGACAAATGGCCACCACAAAAATGGGCCACTTGTCCACCTAAAAAACGTCCACTTGCCCTTCTCCAATTCGGCCAACATGGCCACACGGGGGTGACACGTGTCGCCCCCTACTCGTCCAAAATATTTCATCTTCCGAAAATATCCGTAATGCCAAAAATCCGAAAATAAAGTGGGCCCCAAAAAACCGTAAAATTTCCCGTGGGCCCCACGTGACCAATATCGGAAATAAAATCTCATAATACTCAAATATTCTAAAAAGTCCAAATACCAAATCTGGGGATCCAATTCCCATTAACGAACCTTTTTCCTTCACAAAATCCGGAAACTTTTCCGTCGAAAAATCACATATTTCTTCCTTTCCAATTTTTATGTCGTATTCTCGTACGTACGTCCTCATATACATACTCTGGAACTACGGGGTGTAACATAAACCTTGCTCAGGATCGACTTTAATCTTGGATAATTTTGGGCTTATCGAGGTAAATATCTTTGTCCTTCTATTGTAATTGGAGATTACATATCGTAGTAGTTTAGAATTAAGTATAAAATTTATAGAAGGATGGTATAAAAGAAGAGAATTGAACTGTAATTACATAGGACTGTATTTACAGTAGACTTGAGTAGTTTGACGGGAAAGGAAGTGCTGCCCAATTTTCCGTAGAAGTAAGAACCTTCTGCTTAGAATATTCTACAGAGTAGTCTAGACGTTGATAGATGTACTTGACTATTATAGGTTGATACTCTGCACGCGACATATTCGACTTGGCAGGTGGATTTCACCGAGGAGGTATGTGATTCTTCATATCCTCTTGAGCATGATATTTTAAAATATATATAGTACGGTAGACGTACGTGTGTTAACTGAACGTGGTTTTACTTCGATGTCTTTTGACTTGAGTTTTAAATAATAAGAATCTTGAAGTATTTCAAAAGAAGTATGAATCGTTTTTGAAAGAAGAGTAATACTTGGTTTTAAAAGCTAAAGAGTTATGCTAGCTTTATGGGAAGTTAGGTATAACGACTTAAGAAAGATAAAATGAACGGTTTACTTAATTGTTTATGAAAGCCTTGTATTGATTTCGGAAAAAGGGAAATAAGTATCGAACAAACCACTGCAGCGCTAATAAGGGAAAATGTATCGACTAAGTAAGTATTACTAAAACCAGTAGAAACCCCCATCTGCATAGAAGCTAAGATAAGACAAAATTGTATTACATTTCCTAGATCATGACTGCTTTAATAAGATCATTAATAAACAAGTTTTGATTTTCTTAAAAAGTTCAAAGTAAGGACTTGATTTATAAAAGACACAGACTTGAAAATTTGAAGTGTTTTCGTTGAAAAAAGAAGGCATGATTTTGTCTTAAGTTGGTCCAAAAAGAAGGTAGGGAAGTTGTTTGGGTTTACTTAAAAAGAAAGTCACTCTACTTTTGATTCTACGGGTATCGTGTGCCTTTTGTGAAAGAAATGGATCTTTTTAAAGAGTTAATGTATGAAGTACTTTGGGGATAAAAACCCGAACTTGTTGACATAA
Organism: Przewalskia tangutica; assembly: GCA_029844215.1. Classification (NCBI taxonomy): domain Eukaryota; kingdom Viridiplantae; phylum Streptophyta; class Magnoliopsida; order Solanales; family Solanaceae; genus Przewalskia; species Przewalskia tangutica. Next base: position 38,114,883 of record CM056725.1, on the reverse strand, counting down.
AATAGAAAGTACCTTGTGTGAATAACTTGACTATGTTGGTTTGTGATAGCCTTGTAATACTTTCTTGTTGGTTTGATAAGTAAACATGTTATGATGCTACGTGTGTTAGTATCTTGTAACGTTTGTGTAAAGGGGGTTCCTAGTATACCCCGTATTTCCAGAGTATGTACGTGAGGACGTACGTACGAAAGTTTAAGCCTTAAGTTAGGCAAGGGTCGAAATTTGTGCACAACTAGCGAAAATAATTGTTTTTCGACGAAACGTTTTTCGGAACTTGCGAAGAGAAAATTACGGTTGCGACATTAATAATTTTTGCGGATTTTTTCGAGAGATGAAATATTTTGGACCAACGAGAGGGCGACACTTGTCACCCTCAAGTGGGCGGTCAAGTGGCCGAATGGCTTGCACGGCTTGGACGATTTTGAGGCCTAAAACAAGGGTCAATGTTTGGAGTGAATTGAGGAGTAGATGGCTAGGGGGAACTTGGGCAAATCCTCACCCTCCACTTGCCCCCCACTTGTCTTGATCTTGTCCATTGGTTTCCCTATAAATACCCCCCATTTGTTGAAGACTTCTTCATCCACAAACATTTTCTAAGTCTTGAAAAGTCCTCTCCCCCTTAGTGTAGCTCTCGTCCAAAGAGCTCCCCGTCCCCCTTTGAGAGGCCCTTGGCCGAGAGTAACCCCCCCCTTTTCTAGTGGTGCTAGCCGAGAGTACCCCTCTTGAGTGTTGTTCTCGTGAAACACCCCATTGGTAGAAAAGTATTCTCCAAGTATTGTTACTATTCCAAAATACCTTGGCCCAAATACCTTGTAGTATTCCAAGGTTACCCCTATACTTAAAGCCCAAAAATACTATTATACTTCCCTTCAGTCACAAAACGAAACCCTAAGGAAAATCTTCACAGTTGGTTGAAGTATTAAGAAGAAGTTGTGTAGAACTTCTAAGGGTTTTTTGGAGCGGGTTGGAGCACTCAGAGTATGAGCTAAACGTTGCTCAGGATCGACATTTAAACTTGGATAATTTTGGGCTTATCGAGGTAAATACTCTTGACCTTCTATTGTAATTGGAAATTACATACTGTAGTAGTATAGAAATGAATATAAGATTCATAGAAGGATATTACAGAAGAGATTTGAACTGGACTTACATAGGACTGTATTTACAGTAGACTTGTGTAGTTTAACGGGTAGGGAAGTGCTGCCCGATTTTCCGTAGAATAGAGAACCATCTGCTTAGAATATTCTACGGAGTAGTATAGACGTTGATAGACGTATATGGCCTTTATAGGTTGAAAGTACTGTGAGTAGCGTGTTCTGCTTGGAAGGTGGACAAGGCTAGCCGGGTTATAGCGGTGGAGCGTTTTGCTAATAGTCGATAATCGTCGCGAGGTATGTGATTCTTCATATCCTCTTGAGCATGATATTTTGAAAAGAATATATATAGTACGGTAGACGTACGTGTGTTAACTGAATGTGGTTTTACTTCGATGTCTTTTGACTTCAGTCTTAATAATAAGAATCTGAAGTATTTCAAAAGAATTAAGAATCGTTTTTGAAAGAAGAGTAATACCGGGTTTTAAAAGCTTAAGAGTTATACTAGCTTTATGGGAAGTTAGGTATAACAACTTAAGAGTGATAAAAGGAACGGTTTACTTAATTGTTTTATGAAAGCCTTGTATGGATTTCGGAAATGAGAATAAGCATCGAACAAACCACTGCAGCACTAATAAAGGGGAAATGTATTGACTAATTAAGTATTATTAAAACCAGTAGAAACCTCCATCTGCATAGAAGCTATGATGAGACAAAATGATATTACATTTCCTAGATCATGACTGTTTTAATAAGATTGTTATAAACAAGAATAACCTACTCACTCATAAGGCATATGTTTCCCAAATTGTTTGAAAGGAGAATTATATTATTAAGTGATTAAAATTATGAACTACGAAACCTTTCGAAAATGAGAAACTTGAGCATTTGAAATTAGGCAAACTTGAACGTTTGGGAAATAATGTTGTTACTTGATTTTACAAAGGGAAGTGTTTTGGTTTACTTAAAAAGATAGTCACTCTATTTTTTTATACTGCGGGTATTGTGTGACTTTTGTGAAAGAAACGGATCTTTTAAAGAGTTAATGTATGAAGTACTTTGGGGATAAAAACCCGAACTTGTTAACATAAAGTAGAAAGTACCTTGTGTGAATAACTTGATTGTGTTGGTTTGTGATAGCCTTGTAATACTTTCTTGTTGATTTGATAAGTAAACATGTTTAGGATGCTACGTGTGTTAGTATCTTGTGATGTTGTGTAAAGGGGATTCCCCTTGATTGTGCTTACGTTGTTTAAGGATAAGCCGTTATGATAGTATTGTGCCACTCACCTCTTGACATGATACCGGGGGTTAAGTTGCCCTCCGATGCGGGGTATACTCAGGCAGTCTGGGACTATGATTCGAGAATACCTCATGCGGGTCCAGGGGACCTATGCGGAACTACGAGAGTTCCAGGTTAGTGTGCGGTCTATATGGCCACGCGTGCATGTGCTACGCGATCGCGAGTCGGCGATACGCCGGAGTCGCTACCCCCGATGCGGGGAATAACTCATGCGGGCCTATGTGTGTGGCCTATGCGGAGCTGCGGGAAGTTCCAGGATTAGACGCGCACATTTGATACTGCGGGCGAGTGTCCAGCTTCGATCATGTGGCGGTCTAGACATACCTCGTGATACAGTTTAGGACTTTGTTGGTACTGTGGGTTTTAGTAGTCTGCTATGCCTTCGTACTTACCCCGTACGGTTTTATTATGACACAGGTAGGACCTGGTGTTCATGTGTATTCCTTGGTGCTTCTATATCATAGACTGCCGGCAGTGAGGAAGGTATACCACGGGCATGATTGATGTTGTGGGCGTGAGACCCATAGTTATATTTGAGTGATGACTTTGAGGGCGTGAGTCCCTGACTTGACATGATCGCTATTTATCAGGAATCGTAGTTTGATTATCATATATGTCTCCCGCTTCATATAGATCGCTATGATTTCATTTACTGATTTTCGCCACATACTTGGTACTGTTGTAATCGACATCCTTGGGGCTGCGTCAAATGCCGCAGGTAGAGGTACACCAGTGTTGATCCTCGCTCATATTGTCACAGTTCAGCGTTTGGGAAGCTCCGTTTCTCCGGAGGTTTATCTTGGGTATAGTCCCCTGTCGTTGTAGGTACTTACATTCAGGGGTATGGCGGGGCCCTGTCCCGCCATTGTGGTTATATCATTCTTAGAGGTCTGTAGTACTGTTGTGGGCAGAGTTTGTAAAAGGGGTGTAACTGTTCGGATTAAAGTTTTTTTTTATATATGCCGAAAGGCAACTTTTCTCAGATAAACTGTTTTACACTTCATGTTATTCCATGTCTGTTTTATATTCCGCTGATTTACTCTGATATATGTCTACTTGGGTGTCCGGGGTAAGGCACTACCACGCCCGGTTCGGTCGTGTGATTCCTGTTGTGCTTATGTTGTTTAACGATAAGCCGTTGTAATCGCTATTATATCACTTACACCCGACTTGAAATTAGAGGTTAGCGCCGTCGCGAGGAATACCTCATGCGGGTCTGTGTGACCTATGCGGAGCTGCGGGAGTTCCAGGATTGATCATTCCGGGTGTATTATCCCGATGCGAGGAGTGCCTCATGCGGTCTGTGTGACTATGCGGTTTGTGTGACTATGCAGACTTCGAGGGTCCAGGAGGATGTCGCGGGTTAGCTACCCCCGATGCGAGGAATACCTCATGCGGGCCTATGTGTGGCAGCGCGAGTGTGGTAAGTGCCGGGATTAGACGCGCATTGATACCGAGGGCGAGTGGCGGCCGATCATGTGGCGCGGTCTAGAAAGACCTCGTGATACAGTTTTATAGCATCGTTGGTACTGTGGGTTTTAGTAGTCGGCTATGCCTTCGTACTTACCCCGTACAGTTTTATTATGACACAGGTGGGACCTAGTGTTCATGTGTATTCCTTGGTGCTTTTATATCATGGACTGCCGGCAGTGAGGAAGGAATTCCACGGGATGATTGATATTGTGGGCATGAGACCCGTGGTTATATTTGAGTGATGACTTTAGGCGTGAGTCACGACTTGACATATCGCATATATTGTGTATCGTAAATTGGTTATCATATATGTCTTACGCTTTATATAGACTATTATGATTTCATTTACTGATTTCGGGCCACATACTGTAATCGTTGTTATCGACCTCCTTCGGGCCGTTCACGCCGCAGTAGAGGTACACCGCTTGTTGATCCTCGCCATAGGGTCATGTCAGCGTTTGGGAAGCTCCGTGTCTCAGAAGGCTTATCTTTGGTATAGTCCCCGTCGTTGTAGATACTTACATTCGTGGTATGGGCCCCTGTCCCACCATTGTTGTTATAACATTCTTAAGGTCCGTAATCTTGTTGTGGGCGTGGTTTGTAAAAGGGATATCGCTATTCAAGTTTTTATATATATATGCCGAAAGGCAACTTTTCTCAGATAAACTGCTTTCACTTCATATTGTTTCATGTCTTGTTTTATATTCCGCCGTTACTCGATGTATGTCTACTGGGTGCCGGTAAGGCACGACCACTGCCCGGTTCGGGTCGTGACAAAAGTGGTATCGAGCGATTAATCCTCGGAAGGTGTCTGCATCCGTATCTAGTAGAGTCTTGATTATCGGTGTGTTGTGCACCACACCAATAATCAGGAGGCTATAGGATATCTAGGATTGGTTTCCACTCTTCTCACTCTGAGATCGTACCTTAGAGATGTGTTATAAGTTGGACCCCTCTATCGTATTTCTTTCCCTTACCAGTTATGCCTCCGCGCAAGGCAACCCGGCGAATGGGCAAGGCACCGAGGTTCTGCGAGTAGAGCACAGAGGGTTACGAGGCACAGCCCAATCATCACCGAGGTGGTGCTTCATTCGGGAGTTCTCACGCCGCCAAATTTCAAAGAAAGTTTAGCAATGCGATAGCCTCATCTGCGGCCATGATATCTGACCTTCGCCCACGACCAGATGCGAAAGTATGTATTGCAAAGAGACGACCACATTAGCTAGGTATTTAGCAACCAGAGAGTATATTATGTACCGATTTATCGCGGGCCTTGATGATTATCTAAAGAAGGGTTGTGCAAGAGTAGCTCTTCAGTCAGGCTTTAGCATGGCCTGCGTACGGGCTTATGCGCAGCAGGCCGAGAAACGTAGGGATCGACAGGTTAATCAAGACCAGTAGAAGAGGGCCAGATCGGCAGGGTCCTTTGGTAACTTTCGAGGCGAATCGCCTCAGCAGCAGACTGGATATGCGCCTCCGCCAGTGCAGAGTGGTCCTCCACAGGGTTCAGGACGTTCGGGGTATGCAGGAGTTGGTCAGAGCTCCAGGGCTTCTGGTTCACAGATACACGTAGTTCCACCACCGGATTCGATTTTCCTCGGTGTTCCGCATGTGGCAGCGCCATCGGGAATGTCGTCTTTTTGTTGATGCAAGTAGGAGGACTCAGCCTACCAGATCAGTTGCAGATTCAGTGGCTCGGAGAGGAAGGGGTGTTAGCCAGAGGAGGCCACCCCCACCTCGGTCTGGCCGTTGTGGAAGATGTCATTGTGGGGAGTGTCGTACTTCTACGACAGCTTGTTATGCTTGCGGCCAGCAGGGCCATTTTGCGGGGAATTGTCCGACCAGAGGTGGCGCGGATATAGAGACTCAGCCTTCAGGATCAGTGACCAGTTCATCACCTTCCCTAGCTATGCGCCCAACAGGGCAGGATTGATTAGAACAACAAAGGGGAGTGAAGCGGTAGATACAGGTATATCCTTAACCCTCTAGAGATTAGTATGTATGATAAGATGAGTATATCTCAAGTGTTATGATCAGATAGAATTGTGACAATTGTGATTAGAAATCATGGTTAGTTAGAAGGGTAAGATTGGGGATAGGGAAAGTGTGAGCCTTAGAATGTTGTACGTAGAGACCTTAGAGGCGAGGCCATCTTGAGTAAAAGATTTATTTTTATGTTTATCGGAGTGCATAGTGCACGTGAGATATGTTTGTGTGATAAGTCCCTGAGGGGTATGATATGAAAGAGGGTAGTTGAGCTAAGAAGACTACTAGGTTTTCGTAACTTGATTAGTGAGATTGTTCCGGATCGGGGAACAAGAGCTTGGCGCGAAGTGGGTCGGGAGGAGGCCAATCGCGGGTCAACCCGCGGCCTGTATTATGATGGGGTCAGTTCGAGGTGGTCCCGCCAGGTGGCAGGGTCATGAGGGTGTTAGGCCCAAGTTTAGTTAACCATCGTACGAGTTCGTGGATGCGTTCGACCAGTAGTCGGCCGATGAGGTCAGCCCATCTTATCTTTCAGTCAGGACCGTGTACTCGGCAGAGGGTTATGCGAGTTGTTATTTCAGGAAGGTTGTAAGGCTGCACGAGGTGCCTACTTTCACCTTATGACAGACAGTAAAGCCCATGTTATGGCTATTTCTTTTTCTGGAAGTTTTACTAGGCAGGGTTAGGAACTCAGGTGAGTCTCAGTATCGCATTCGCCCTCGGGCCAGTGTTTGGATTTCAGGGGTAGCTGTGAGGATTGTTGCCTCCTGTTGAGGGGGTGTTTTATAACTACCATTTCAGTATTCGGATATCGCCTTATGAAGCCTTGTAGGGGCGGAAGTGTAAGTTGCTGGTCGATTAGTTCGATGTTGGCAAGGTTCAGATAGTTGGTTCATACTTGTTCAGCAGGATGTGGATAGGGTGAAGCTTATCCAGAAGAGGTTATTGGCAGCTCAGAGTCAACAGAAGTCATGCGGATAATCTGCGACGACGCTTGGAGTTCAGGTTGACGGTGGGTCTTCTTGGAGGTACCACCCCGGAAAGGGTATGACGAGTTGTAGAAAACAGAGGAAACTTAGCCCGAGGTACTTGGAGCGTTTTCAGATCATTTGGAGAATAGGCCAGGTTGCCTATAAGTTGGCATTACCGTCCGACGTGGGAAGCAGTATGTCCGGTCTTTCATGTTGTCATCTTCGAAAAAGTATCGGAGATCCATCCAGAGTGTTCCCAGTTAATGATGACCAAGTTGGAGGTAGTAACCACGAGATTTTGGAAACTGAAGCAGTAGCAGAAATGTGGTAAGTTATGAGAAAGAGTTCGAGTGTACAGGAAGGGTACGACGAGTAAGGGAAGAAGCGAGCATGTGATAAGAACATAGATGTGATCATTTCTTTTGTAAAGTGAAGGTGCGAAGGGAGTATATTTTAGACTTTGGGTGGGAGCTTTTGGTGATGTTAGAGGTGATTCCTCGTGGTCTTGGATTAAGTATTTGCGCGTGTGTTATTTTTATGGCCAGGTGTGGCATGATTGTGTTCGTAAGTATAGTAGTGAAAACTATACCGGCGCGTGTATGTTTTGAGACTTAGAAGGAACATTCGGGACGAATGTTTCTAAGGAGGGGAGAATGTTATACCCCGTATTTCCAGAGTATGTATGTGAGGAAATACGTACGAAAGTTTAAGCCTTAAGTTAGGCAAGGGTCGAAATTTGTGCACAACTAGCGAAAAGAATTGTTTTTCGACGAAACGTTTTCCGGAACTTGCGAAGAGAAAATTACGGTTGCGACATTAGTAATTTTTGCGGATTTTTCCGAGAGATGAAATATTTTAGACCAACGAGAGGGAGACACTTGTCACCCTCAAGTGGGCGGTCAAGTGGCCGAATGGCTTGCACGGCTTGGACGATTTTAAGGCCTAAAACAAGGGTCAATGTTTGGAGTGAATTGAGGAGTAGATGGCTAGGGGGCACTTGGGAAAATCCTCACCCTCCACTTGCCCCCCACTTGTCTTGATCTTGTCAATTGGTTTCCCTATAAATACCCCACTTTGTTGAAGACTTCTTCATCCACAAACATTTTCTAAGTCTTGAAAAGCCCTCTCCCTTAGTGTAGCTCTCCCAAAGAGCTCCTCCCCTTTGAGAGGCCCTGGCCGAGAGTACCCCCCCCCCCTCCTCTTGAGTGTTGTTCTCGTGAAACACCCCTCCCCCCCTTGGTAGAAAAGTATTCTCCAAGTATTGTTACTATTCCAAAATACCTTGGCCCAAATACCTTGTAGTATTCCAAGGTTACCCCTATACTAAAAGCCCAGAAATACTATTATACTTCCCTTCAGTCACAAAACGAAACCCTAAGGAAAATCTTCACAGTTGGTTGAAGTATTAAGAAGAAGTGCGTAGAACTTCTAAGGGTTGTTTGAACGGGTTGAGCGCTGTAGTAGAGCTAAACGTTGCTCAGGATCGACATTTAAACTTGGATAATTTTGGGCTTATCGAGGTAAATACTCTTGACCTTCTATTGTAATTAGAAATTACATACTGTAGTAGTATAGAAATGAATATAAGATTCATAGAAGGATATTACAGAAGAGATTTGAACTGGACTTACATAGATCAGATTTACTGATGAGACTTGTGTAGTTTAACGGTAGGAAGTCTCGCCCGATTTTCCGTAGAATAGAGAACCATCCGCTTAGAATATTCTACGAGTAGTCTAGATGTTGATAGACGTATATGGCCTTTATAGGTTGAAAGATCGCGAGTAGGCGTGTTACGCTTGGAAGGTGGACAAGGCTAGCCGGGTTATAGCGGTGGAGCGTTTTGCTAATAGTCGATAATCGTCGCCAGGTATCTGATTCTTCCTATCCTCTTGAGCATGATATTTTGAAAGAATATATATAGTACGGTAGACGTACGTGTGTTAACTGAATGTGGTTTTACTTCGATGTCTTTTGACTTGAGTCTTAATAATAAGAATCTGAAGTATTTCAAAAGAATTAAGAATCGTTTTTGAAAGAAGAGTAATACTGGGTTTTAAAAGCTTAAGAGTTATACTAGCTTTATGGGAAGTTAGGTATAACAACTTAAGAGTGATAAAAGGAACGATTTAATTAATTGTTTTATGAAAGCCTTGTATGGATTTCGGAAATGAGAATAAGCATCGAACAAACCACTGCAACGCTAAAAAAGGGGAAATGTATTGACTAATTAAGTATTATTAAAACCAGTAGAAACCTCCATCTGCATAGAAGCTATGATGAGACAAAATGATATTACATTTCCTAGATCATGGTTGTTTTAATATGATTGTTATAAACAAGAATAACCTACTCACTCATAAGGCATATGTTTCCCAAATTGTTTGAAAGGAGAATTATATTATTAAGTGATTAAAATTATGAACTACGAAACCTTTCGAAAATGAGAAACTTGAGAATTTGAAATTAGGGAAACTTGAACGTTTGGAAAATAATGTTGTTACTTGATTTTACAAAGGGAAGTGTTTTGGTTTACTTAAAAAGATAGTCACTCTATTTTTTTATACTGCGGGTATTGTGTGACTTTTGTGAAAGAAACGGATCTTTTAAAGAGTTAATGTATGAAGTACTTTGGGGATAAAAACCCGAACTTGTTAAAATAAAGTAGAAAGTACCTTGTGTGAATAACTTGATTGTGTTGGTTTGTGATAGCCTTGTAATACTTTCTTGTTGATTTGATAAGTAAACATGTTTAGGATGCTACGTGTGTTAGTATCTTGTGATGTTGTGTAAAGGGGTTTCCCCTTAATTGTGCTTACGTTGTTTAACGATAAGCCGTTATGATAGTATTGTACCACTCACCTCTTGACATGATACCGAGGGTTAAGCTGCCCTCCGATGCGGGGTGTACTCAGGCAGTATGGGACTATGATTCGAGAATACCTCATGTGGGTCCAGGGGACCTATGCGGAACTACGAGAGTTCCAGGTTAGTGTGCGGTCTATATGGCCATGTGGTCTATGCGCCACGCAGATCGCGAGTCGAGACGACGCCGGAGTAGCTACCCCGACGCGGGAATACCTCACGCGCCTATGTGTGGCCTATGCGCGAGTCGCGGAAGTTCCAGGATTAGACGCGCACATTTAATATCTGCGCGAGTGGCGGCCGATCATGTGGCGGTTTAGACAGACCTCGTGATACAGTTTATGACTTTGTTGGTACTGTGGGTTTTAGTAGTCGGCTATGCCTTCGTACTTACCCCATACGGTTTTATTATGACACAGGTAGGACCTGTTGTTCATGTGTATTCCTTGGTGCTTCTATATCATAGACTGCCGGCAGTGAGGAAGGTATTCCACGGGCATGATTGATGTTGTGGGCGTGAGACCCATAGTTATATTTGAGTGATGACTTTGAGGGCGTGAGTCCCTGACTTGACATGATCGCTATTTATTGTGAATCGTAGTTTGGTTATCATATATGTCTCTCGCTTCATATAGATCGCTATGATTTCATTTACTGATTTTTAGTTTCACATACTGGGACTGTTATCGACCTCCTTCGGCTGCGTTCACGCCGCAGTAGAGGTACACGATGTTGATCCTCGCTCATAGGTCACGATTCAGCGTTTGGGAAGCTCCGTTTCTCCGAGGTTTATCTTGGGCATAGTCCCCGTCGCCAGAGGTACTTACATTCGTGGTATGGCGGGCCCCATCCCGCCATCAGGTTATATCATTCTTAGAGGTCCTGTAGTACCGCTGTGGCGAGTTTGTAAAAGGGTGTAAATCGTCGGATTAAAGTTTTTTTATATACGCCAAAGACAACTTTTCTCGATAAACTTTTTACACTTCATGTTATTCCATGTCTGCTTTATATTCCACGATTTACTCGTGTATGTCTACTGGTGCTCGGTAAGGCACCACCACGCCCGGTTCGGTCGTGACAGCCCATTGTGCTTATGTTGTTTAACGATAAGCCGTTGTACTTCTATTATATCACTTACACCCCTGACTTGAAATTCCGAGGGTTAGCCGCCCCCGATGCGAGGAATACCTCATGCGGGTCTGTGTGACCTATGCGGAGCTGCGGGAGTTCCAGGATTGATCATTCGGTGTATTATCCGACGCGGCGAGTGCCTCACGCGATGCGTGACTACGCGTCGTGTGACTATGCGGACTTCGAGGGTCCAGGAGGATGCCGCGGGTTAGCTACCCCCGATGCGAGGAATACCTCATGCGGGCCTATGCGGAGCTGCGGTAAGTGCCAGGATTAGACGCGCACATTGATACTGAGGGCGAGTGGCCAGCTTCGATCATGTGGCGCGGTCTAGAAAGACCTCGTGATACAGTTTTATAGCATTGTTGGTACTATGGGTTTTAGTAGTCGGCTATGCCTTCGCACTTACCCCGTACGATTTTATTATGACACAGGTGGGACCTGGTGTTCATGTGTATTCCTTGGTGCTTTTATATCATGGACTGCCGGCACTGAGGAAGGAATTCCACGAGCATGATTGATATTGTGGGCATGAGACCCATGGTTATATTTGAGTGATGACTTTAAGGGCGTGAGTCCCTGACTTGACATGACTGCTTACATATTGTGTATCGTAAATTGGTTATAATATACGTCTTCTGTTTTATATAGACTATTATGATTTCATTTACGATTTTCGCCACATACTGGTAATTGCCAATCGACTCCTTCGGGGCTGCGTTCATGCCGCAGTAGAGGTACACCGATTGTTGATCCTCGCTCATGTGGTCACAGCTCAAAGATTTTGGGAAGCTCCGTGTCTCCGGAGGCTTATCTTTGGTATAGTCCCCTGTCGTTGTAGATACTTACATTCAGGGGTATGGCGGGGCCCTGTCCCACCATTGTTGTTATAACATTCTTAGAGGTCTGTAGTACTGTTGTGGGCAGGGTTTGTAAAAGGGATGTAATTGTTCATGTTTTTATATATATATGCCGAAAGGCAACATTTCTCAGATAAACTGTTCTCAATTCATATTGTTTCATGTCTTGTTTTAGATTCCGCTGGTTACTCTGATGTATGTCTACTTAGGTGCCCGGGTAAGACACCAGTCACGGGCCCGGGTTCGGGTCGTGACAAAAGTGGTATCAGAGCAGTTAATCCTCGAAAGATGTCTACAGACCGTATCTAGTAGAGTCTTGATTATCGGTGTGTTGTGCACCACACCAATAATCAGGAGGCTATAGGATATCTAGGATTGGTTTCCACTCTTCTCACTCTGAGATCGTGCCTTAGAGCTGTGTTATAAGTTGGACCCCTCTATCGTATTTCTTTCCCTTACCAGTTATGCCTCCGCGCAAGGCAACTCGGGCCCAGAAGGGCAAGGCAGCCGAGGGAGCTGTGAGTAGAGCACAGAGGGTTACGAGGGCACAGGCCCAATCATCACCTGAGGTGGTGCTTCATTCAGGGAGTTCTGCTACGTCGCCAGCCCCAACAAAGTTTAGCACATCGGCAGCTAGCCTCATGCGCCATGATATCTGGACCTTCGCCCACGACCAAGAGCAAAGTATGTATTGCAAAGAGACGACCCTGTTACTAGCTAGGGATTTAGCAACCAGAGAGTATATTATGTACCGATTTATCGCGGGCCTTGATGATTATCTAAAGAAGGGTTGTGCAAGAGTAGCTCTTCAGTCAGGCTTGAGCATGGCCTGCGTACGGGCTTATGCGCAGCAGGCCGAGAAACGTAGGGATCAACGGGTTAATCAAGACCAGTAGAAGAGGGCCAGATCGGCAGGGTCCTTTGGTAACTTTCGAGGCGAATCGCCTCAGCAGCAGACTGGATATGCGCCTCCGCCAGTGCAGAGTGGTCCTCCACAGGGTTCAGGACGTTCGGGGTATGCATGAGTTGGTCAGAGCTGTGGCTTCGGTTCACGATACACGTAGGTTCCACCACCGTTGATTTTCCTCGGTGTTCACATGTGGCGGCGCCATCCGTGGAATGTCGTCTTTTTGTTGGTGCTTGTTTTACCTACGGCCGTCAGGGCCATGTGACGAAAGAATGTTCAAGTAGGAGGATGCAAGTAGAGGACTCACCTACCGCATTAGTCATGCGATTCGGTGGTTCGGATAGAAGGGGTGTTAGCTGCAGGAGGCCACCCCCACCTCGGTGTGGCCGTTGTGGTAGGTGTCATTGTGGGGAGTGTCGTACTTCTTCGACAACTTGTTATGCTTGCGGCCAGCAGGGCCATTTTGCGAGAAATTGTCCTACCACAGGTGGCGCGGATGTAGAGACTCAGCCTTCAGGATCAGTGGCTAGTTCATCACCTTCCCTAGCTATGCGCCCAACAGGGCAGGATTGATTAGAACGACAAAGGGGAGTGAAACAGTAGATACAGGTATATCCTTAACCCTCTAGAGATTAGTATGTGTGATAAGATGAGTATATTTTAAGTGTTATGTTCAGATAGCATTGTGTTAATTGTGATTAGAAATCATGGTTAGGTAAAAGGGTAAGATTGGGGATAGGGAAAGTGTGAGCCTTACAGTTTTATACGTGGAGACCTTAGAGGCAAGGCCATCTTGAGTAAAAAATTTATTTTTATGTTTGACCCTTATCGGAGTGCATAGTATACGTGAGATATGTTTGTGTGATAAGTCCCTGAGTAGTGTGAAATGAAAGAGGGTAGTTGAGCTAAGAAGACCACTAGGTTTTTGTGACTCGATGGTGAGATTGTTCCGGATCGGGAAACAAGAGCTTGGCGCGATAAATGGGTCGGGTTGAGGCCAGATTGCGGGTCAACCCGCCGGCCAAGTAAGGAAAATTGTGGTGGTCCCACTTTGTGATAGGGTCACGAGGGTGTTAGGCCCAAGTTTAGTTAACCATCGACGAGTTTGTGGATGCGTCGACCGATGGTCGCCGACGAGGTCACCCCATCTTGTCTTTCAATCGAACTTTTACTCGGCAGAGGTTATGCGAGATGTTATATATCGGAAGGTTGTAAGACCGCATGGTTCCTACTTTTACTTTATGACAGGCAGTGGAGCCCAGTTTACGGCTATTTCTTTTTATGGAGGTTTTACCAGGCAAGGTTAGGAACTCAGGTGAGTCTCAGTATTGCATTCACCCTCGGGCCGGTGTTTTTGATTTCAGAGGTAGCTGTAAGGATTATTCGCCTCTTATTGAGTGAGTATTATAATAGCTACCATTTCAGTATTCGGATGTCGCCTTATGAAGCCGGGTATGGGCGTAAGAGTAGGTTGCCAGTCGATTGGTTTGATGTTAGCAAGGTTCAGATAGTTGGTTCATACTTGATTCAGCAGGATGTGGATAGGGTGAAGCTTATCCAGGAGAGGTTATTGGCAGCTCAGAGTCAACAGAAGTCGTGCGGATAATCGGCGTCGACACTTGGAGTTCAGGTTGATGGTGGGTTTTCTTGAAGGTACCACCCCGGAAGGGCGTGGCGAGATTTGGAAAGCAGGGGAAACTTAGCCCGAGGTACTTTGAGCGTTTTCAGATCATTTGGAGAATAGGCCAGGTTGCCTATAAGTTAGCTTTGCCGTCCGACGTAGGAGGCAGTACGTCCGGTCTTTCATGTTGCTATGTTCGGAAAAGTATCGGAGATCCATCCAGAGTGTTCCCAGTTAATGATGACCAAGTTGGAGATAGTAACCCCGAGATTTTGGAAACTGCAATAACAAGAAGGTGGTAAGTTTATTTAGGAAGTGTTCGAGTGTACGAGGAGGGTACGACGAGTAAGAGAATAGAAGTGATCATTACTTTTGTGAAGTAAAGGTGCGAAGGGAATATCTTTTAGACCTTGGGTGGGAGCTTTTGTGATGCTAGAGGTGATTCCTTGTGGACTTGGATTTAAGTATTTGCGCGTGTTGTATTGTGGCCATGTGTGGCATTTGCAAACTGTTTAAGTTATGAGGAACTTTATCGTTATCTCTGCTTGAGAAGGAACATTCGACGAATGTTTCTACGAGGAGAATGTTATACCGTATTTCTAGAGTATATATGTGAGGACGACGACATTTGTACAAACCCTAATTAGGTTAAGGATGAAATTGTGAACTTTCAACTAAAAGATTCGAACCCCGTGAAGGAAATTCTACGCTTTTAATATTTTAACCGACACGGATTTTTCCGAGAGAAAAATTTTGGACCAATAGGAGGGCGACATGTGTCACCCTTAGTTGGCATGGGTTGGACGAAAATGTTGGGCTAGTGGACAAGTCAAATGGTCAAGTCTTGGAAGATATTTCTTTGGGTGAGTGGGAGTAGGTAGTGGACGTTTTTTTGGTGCTAGTGGAAGGCCACATGGCTCATTGTTGTGGGGGACATATGTCCCAAGGTTGTGGTGGACATATGTCCCAACATTGTGGTGGACACTTGGTTGGAAGACCTCATTCTTCACATGGATCCAAATCTTCACCCTCCATTTGTTTTAATCTTGGCCCTTGGTGGTTCTATAAATACCCCCCTCTTGTGCAAGACTTCTTCATCCACAAAATAATTTCCAAGTCTTAAAATCCTTCCCCCCTTTAGTTGAAGTTCTCGTCCAAACTCCCCCCCCCCCCTCTTAGTAGCTTTCGTCCGCAACACACACCCTCCCCCCCTTGGTAGAAAATATTCTCCAAGTATTGTTACTATTCCAAAATACCTTAGCCAAATACCTTGTAGTATTCCAAAGTTACCTCTATACTAAAAGCCCAGAAATACTACTTTATATCCATTAGTCACAAAACGAAACCCTAGGAAAATCTTCATTGTTGGTTGAAGTATTAAGTAGAAGTTGTATAGAACTTCTAAGGGTTTCTTGGAGTGAATTGAGCGCATGAATAGGAGCTAAACCTTGCTCAGATCGACTTTAATCTTGGATAATTTTGGGCTTATCGAGGTAAATATCTTTGTCCTTCTATTGTAATTGGAGATTACATATCGTAGTAGTTTAGAATTAAGTATAAAATTTATAGAAGGATGGTATAAAAGAAGAGAATTGAACTGTAATTACATTAGATTTGTATTCTGAGACTTGAGTAGTTTGTGGGAAAGGAAGTCGCCCAATTTTCCGTAGAAGTAAGAACCTTCTTCTTAGAATATTCTACAGTAGTCTAGGCGTTGATAGATGTACTTGACTATTATAGGTTGATACTCGCTACGACATATTCGACTTGGCGGTGGATTTCGCGAGGAGGTATGTGATTCTTCCTATCCTTTGAGCATGATATTTTAAAATATATATAGTACGGTGACGACGTGTGTTAATCGAACGTGGTTTTACTTGATGTCTTTTGACTTGAGTTTTAAATAATAAGAATCTTGAAGTATTTCAAAAGAAGTATGAATCGTTTTTGAAAGAAGAGTAATACTTGGTTTTAAAAGCTTAAGAGTTATGCTAGCTTTATGGGAAGTTAGGTATAACGACTTAACAAAGATAAAAGGAACGGTTTACTTAATTGTTTATGAAAGCCTTGTATTGATTTCGGAAAAAGGGAAATAAGTATAGAACAAACCACTGCAGCGCTAATAAAGGAAAATGTATCGACTAAGTAAGTATTACTAAAACCAGTAGAAACCCCCATCTGCATAGAAGCTAAGATAAGACAAAATTGTATTACATTTCCTAGATCATGACTGCTTTAATAAGATCATTAATAAACAAGTTTTGATTTTCTTAAAAAGTTCAAAGTAAGGACTTGATTTATAAAAGACAAAGACTTGAAAATTTGAAGTGTTTTTGTTGAAAAAGGAAGGCATGCTTTTGTCTTAAGTTGGTTCAAAAAGAAGGTAGGGAAGTTGTTTGGGTTTACTTAAAAAGATAGTCACTCTACTTTTGATACTACGGGTATCGTGTGCCTTTTGTGAAAGAAACGGATCTTTTTAAAGAGTTAATGTATGAAGTACTTTGGGGATAAAAACCCGAACTTGTTGACATAAAATAGAAAGTACCTTGTGTGAATAACTTGACTATGTTGGTTTGTGATAGCCTTGTAATACTTTCTTGTTGGTTTGATAAGTAAACATGTTATTGTCACGACCCGAACCCCGGGCCCGCGATTGGTGCCCTACCTGGGCACCCTTACAGGTATACATCAGAGATAATCAGCGAAACATACATGAAACTTATAATTAAATCAACAAAAGTAAAACAACAGGTTAGCCGATAGGACTACCTTCCTAGACATATATATATACAACCGAAGCAGTTGCCTCCTTTCCTTTACAGACTGACCCACAATATGTGAATACAGACCTCTAAGAGTTTTAACATAACAACTGTGGTGGGACAGGGCCCCGCCATACCCTGAATATACATGAATCTACAACCTCAGGGAAAACCGTACCAAGAGATAAGCCTCCGGAGCAAATGGAGTTTTTTCCCAAAAACTGAACCGAGATCCTAAGAGCAAGGATCACCAACCTGGGTACCTAAAACCTGCGGGCATGAACGCAGCTCCCGGGGTCGATAACAAAAATACTGAATATGGAACAGAAATAACGTACAGTAAACAGATCATAACTGTACAAAAGAATGACAGGGACAAGTATAAAAATACATACCAGATCCTGCCGTGTCATTACCACTTATGAACTTAATCGTACCTTATTATCTTTTCCCATTTTCAATAAAAGTTATAGTCACATTCTTATGTACATGATTAGGAAAAATCATTAAGTTCATTACCATATAACTTACTTATCTTTCATAACATAATCCGGCCGCTTATGGAGGGACGCATATACTACCCGGCCCAATCTGGGACGCGATCAAGTCACACAAATATCAAAGCGTGCCCGTGGAATCCCCCATCACTGCCGACAGCTATAAGTGTAAAATATAACCATGTGACGCGCCCGTGGCATCCCACCTCACTGTCGGCGTACACATACACAACACATATATATATATCTCCTGCCCGTGGAATCCCACATCACTGTCGGCAGCCGTAAGTGTAACATATAACCATGTGACGCGCCCGTGGCATCCCACCTCACTGTCGGCGTACACATACACAACATATATATATATATATATATATATATATATAACGCGGCCGCATGCCCCGGAATCCCACATCGTATAAGCATGGCCATAACGTGCCCTCGGCATCCCTCATCGTAGGTGCATGTCTTCATGGGGAGCTAGCCCATGGAGTAATAATATAACATGGTCGCATGCCCCGGAATCCCACATCGTATAAGCATGGCCATGGAGTAATAAAACACGCGGGCATCTAACCCGCATCCTGGCTGCATGCCCCGGCATCCCTCATCGTATAAGCATGGCCAAGATCAATCACAATGGAAGCATACCCGTGGAATCCCGCCACCGCCGCAGACGCCCAATAAAATGTCCGCATCTAACCCGCATCTCGGTCACATGCCTTAATCCCACATCGTATAAGCATGTCCAAGGATCAATCATAATGGAAGCATACCCGTGGAATCCCACATCACTGTCGGTACATCCAAGTAAACTTACAACCAGCCAGCCGGCCCTCCAACTGAGAGACACGACAACGTAGACATATAATACTTGCACTCCAAGCTATCACAAGCAAACCTAGGCAAGTTCATTAAACCTTTAGACTTCCATTTTTATAAACTCATGGCACTTCCGTTTCTCACATAAAAATCCGGGAATTTAACCCCAAGTACTACGCACCTCTACTCCTTTAGAAAGACTCGTTTTCAAATAAAACTTCCAATATACTAACAACCGTAGTATCAAGTCATATCTACCTTCAAGACAAGTCACAATACCTTTTTAGAAATACATTTACCGGCTTCTAAATCAAGTGACTTCTTTCTTAAAAACATTAAGCAATTGGTACCTTAAAACAGTTTGCCCTTCTTTATTTCAAATCATTCTTTGCTTACATTACTGAAGAAAACCATTCTTTTAATCTTCCATAAAATTGTTATAACCAACTTCCCATAAAGCCGTTATAATTCTTTATGTTCTGGACAAATTCATTCCTTTTATTACCAAGAGACTTACACTTTCAAAATACTTCAAGTCCCTTAACTTTTAAGAAAACACGTTTCTTAACTTTAGAAATCAAGTCTTTCCAAATCGAGTATTCTATACTTGTAAATCAATTCATTTCTTCCTTTAAGAATCAAGTCTCCTAACTTGAAAAAATAAAGTCTCTTAACCTTAAGAAATCAAGTGACTCCTTTTATTATAAAACCTTAGGCAATTGATGCCTTAAAATCAAGTTGCCTTTTCACTAAAAATCAAGTCATTTATCTTTCCATAAAGCAAATATAACCAACTTCCCATAAAGTCGTTATATTCACTTTATACCTTAGCCAAAATTGTTATACCCCGTAGTTCCAGGGTATGTATGTGAGGACGTACGTACGAGAATATCTCCTTAAAATTGGAAAGGAAGAAAGATGTGATTTTTCGACGGAAAAAGTTCCGGATTTTGTGAAGGAAAAAGGTTCGTTAATGGGAATTGGATTCCCGGATTCGGTATTCGGACTTTTTGGAATATTTAAGAATTATGGAATTTTATTTCCGGAATTGGTCACGTGGGGCCCACGGGAGGAATTTACGGTTTGTGGGGCCCACTTTATTTTCGGATTTTTGGCATTACGGATATTTTCGGAAGATGAAATATTTTGGACCAATAGGAGGGCGACATGTGTCACCCCTAGGTGGCAAGGTTGGACGAAATTGTTGGACATGTTGTACACGTTTTTCACATGAAAAATGCCATAAACATTTGGTCAAAGTCTTGCAAGATATTTGTGTATTAGATAGATAAGTGGGACCCACACACACATGGCTCAATCTAGACCACACACTTGCTTCAATCCTAGCCCTTGAATGTCCTATAAATACCCCCTTAGTTGAAGACTATTCTTCATCCACACTTGAGAAATTCCAAGGCAAAAATACTCCCTCCCTTTGTTGTAGTTCTCGTCCCACACCCTCTCCCTTAACCAAACTTTGTCCAAAAATTCTTAAAGTTTTAAGTGTTCTTCCTTAGTGTATTAGGAAGACTATTAACCAAAAGTTAGAAAAGATTTCACACCCTTAGCCTAAATACACCCCCTTGGCCGAGAGTTGCCACAAGTTTAGCCTAAGTGTACTTCACTTTTTGGAGTTGAAGTGTTTAAGAGAAGTTATTAGAAACTTCTAAGGGTTGCTTGGAGCGATTTGGAGAGTACAGATTAGGAGCTAAACGTTGCTCAGGATCGACATATAATCTTGGATAATTTTGGGCTTATCGAGGTAATGATCTTTATCCCCTATTGTAATTGGAAATTACATGTCGTAGTAATGTATAGCTGAGTATACTATATATAGAATGGATATTAAAGAAGAGAATTGAACTGTAATTACATAGGACTGTATTTACAGTAGACTTGTAGTATTCCTGTGAAATAGAATTGAACACGTCCGGTTAGACGTGTAATCCCCTGGGAGTTATTGGCCTGGTAGCGGGCCTTGATAGGTAGACGTACATGTGTTAAATGAATTTGGTTGGTTTAAAACATAAAGTGTTATAACTACTTTATGGGAAGTTGGTTATAACAACTTTATGAGGGCAAAGAAATGGTTTGTGGTTTTTAAAAGATAAAAGACTTGATGTGAAATAATAAGGACTTGGGTAGTGTTAAACAGTTGTGAAACCGCTTTTATGAGAAATGGGTACTTGGGTTTTAAAAGGAATAATATTATATTGATTTCGGAAATGAGAATAAGTATCGAACAAACCATCGCAATTATTAAAGGAAAATGTATTGACTAATTAATTACTATTAAAACCAGTAGAAACCTCCATCTGCATAGAAGCTAAGATAAGACAAAATTGTATTACATTTCCTAGATCATGGCTGCTTTAATAAGAATCATTATAAAAAAGCATTAATTTTCTTAAAATTCCAAAGTAAGGAACTTGATTTCTAAAAGAAAAGAGACTTGAGGAATTGAAGAGTTTTTCGTTTAAAAGAAAGACATTGTTTTGTCTTAAATTGGTTTAAAACATAAAGTGTTATAACATCTTTATGGGAAGTTAGTTATAACGACTTTATGAAAACAAAAGAATGGTTTTATCATTGGTTTTAAAATGGTAACTTGACTTTAAAAGGAGAAGTGTTTTGGTCTAAAAAGAATGCATGGTATTGTCTTAATTTGGTTTAAAAAGGAAAGTATGGAAGTTGTTTTGGTTTACTTAAAAATGTTAGTCACTCTATTTTTATAATACGGGCATCGGGTGACCTTTGTAAAAGAAATGGATCTTTTAAAAAGAATTTAACGAACGTAGTACTTTGGGGTTAAAACCTGGACTTTGGCATAAAATGAAAGTACCTTGAGTTGTGTGTAACTTGCCTATATTTGCGTGTGATAACCTTGTTATGCAAGTATTGTATTTCTATACCACCGCGTCTCTCAATGGAGGGCCGGCTGATTTGTTATGATCTTACTTGGACGTACCGGCAGTGACGGAGGATTCCACGGGTGCGCTCCTATTGATAGTGTTATTCCATGGACTAGCTATCCATGAGGTTTTACTGATTCGACCTTGGTATCTGGTGGTTGGCTTTCGTACTTGCCCCGTCTCGTGGCTGATTCGACCTTGGTACCTGGTAGTTAGCCTTCGCACTTTCCCCTTCAGTTTAGTGGCGAAGTCTCGTGATACGACCTTGGTATCTGGTAGTTAGCCCTCAGATTTGCCCCGGCCACGCGTGACACGACTTTGGTATCTGGTAGTTGGCTTTCGTACTCGCCCCGTATCATCTTTGTGGCGAAGTCTCGTGATACGGCCTTGGTATCTGGTAGTTAGCCCTCGTACTTGCCCCGGTCAGCTACGTGACACGGCTTTGGGATCTGGTAGTTGGCTTTCGTACTTGCCCCGTATCAGCTTCGTGGTTTGGTTGTATAGTATTGTTAGTACGACTTTGGTATCTGGTAGTTGGCTTTCGTACTTGCCCCGGCCGATTGATGACGGCTTTGGTATCGTAGTTGGCCTTCAGACTTGCCCCGACGGTTTTATGACTCGTGGGACTCGTGTTTATGTACTCCTTGGTGTTATTATATCATGATCGCGGCGGTGAGGAAGGTATTCCACGGGCATGATTGATGTTGAGGGCGTGAGACCCATAGTTATATTTGAGTGATGACTTTGAGGGCGTGAGTCCCTGACTTACATGACTGCTTATTTATTGTGGACTGTAGTTTGGTTATCATACATGTCTCTTGATTTATATAGACTACTATGATTTCATTTACGATTTTCGCCACATACTTGGTACTGTTGTATCGACCTCTTCGGGCCGCGTTCATGCCGCAGTAGAGGTACACCGATTGTTGATCCTCGCTCATAGGATCACGCCAGCGTATTAGGAAGATCCGCTTTCTCCGAGGCTTATCTTTTGGTATAGTCCTCACATCGTAGAGGTACTTGTACATTCGTGGTATGGCGGCCCCGTCCCGTCATGTTGTATAAAAACTCTTAGAGGTATGTAGTACCGCCAGGTGTGGTTTGTAAGGATGTAACTGTTTAAGTTTTTAATTATATATATACAAGAAGGTAACCGTTTGGTTGGCCTGTTTTATTATCATATCTTTTGTTTCATGTTTAAGTTTTTATTTCCGCTGATTTTCTCTGATGTTGTATCACTAGGGTGCCCGGGGTAAGGCACCAGTCACATGCCCGGGATCGGGTCGTGACAAAAGTGGTATCAGAGCAGTTAATCCTCGGAAAGTGTCTACAGATCGTGTCTAGTAGAGTCTTGATTATCGATGTGTTGTGCACCACATCTATAATCAGGAGGCTGCAGGACATTTAGGATTGGTTTCCATTCTTCTCATTCTGAGATCGTGCCTTAGAGTTGTGTTATAAGTTGGACCCCTCTGACATATTTCGTTTTCACCAGTTATGCCTCCGCGCAAGGCAACCCGGGCCCAGATGGGCAAGGCAGCCGAGGAAGTTGCTAGTAGGATACAGAGGAGTACGAGGGCGCAGGCCCGGTCATTACCTGAGGTAGCGCTTCAGACGACGAGTTTTGCGACGCCGCCAGCCCCAGTAGAGTTTAGAGTCGCGGAATGGTCTGCCGAGACCACAAGCACGAGCCTCCACCCCACACCGAGCAGCGGAGATGGCCCGATTATTGGCGGAGATAGTGGAAAGGCACGAGGATAAGCCGGATGCAATGATTCCTGACGCAGAGTACCCGTAGTTCACCCGAGAGCGGATAGTTTGAGACTGCGGGACATTCTGAGTTGCAGCCCGCCAGTGTTTTATGGATCGAGGCCTGAGGATGATCCGCAAGAGTTCATCCGACAGTTACAGCAGATCATGAGAGTGATCAAGGCTTCGTAGACCGAGTCAGTGGTCTTAGGTTCACATCGGCTGCGTGATACAAAGATGATCGTTTGATTCGCGAGTTGTCGGGGAGCATGCGCCTCCAGCTATTTGGGACGAGTTCTCAGAGGCATTTCTTGCACATTTCTTGCCTCCACAGATGAAGAGGGCTCGGGCCGACAGATTTTTGATACTGAGACAGGACGGGCATACGGTTCGGGAGTACAATGTGGAGTTTGTCTCACTAGCTCGGTACGTCCCCGCGTTGGTAGCCGACATGGGGGACAGAGGGCACCGCTACGTCACCGGGCTCGATGAATACTTGGCAGAGGCTTGCTCGGGTGTAACTCTTCAGCCGGGCATGGACATTGCCAGCATGCAGGCTTATGCACTTGGGTGTGAGGAGCGGAGAGATCGACGAAATGACCGGGATCAGCAGAAGAAGGCCAGAAGAGCAGGGTCTTTTGGCGACTTTCGAGGCGGACCGCCTCAGCAGCAGACTAGTTATGCGCCTCCGCCAGTACAGAGCGGTCCTCCACAGTCTTCAGGGCATCCAGAGTATTCAGGAGCAGGTCAGGGCTCCAAGGGTTCAGGTTTTCGGGGGAGTAGTGGTGTTGACCAGATGAGGCCACCCTTACCTCAGTGTGGCCGTTGCGGTAAAATCCATAAGGGGGAGTGTCGTGCTGGTTCGGGAGGTTGTTTTACATGCGGCCAGCAGGGCCATTTTGCGAGGAATTGTCCGACCAGAGGTAGCGCGGATGTTGAGACTCGGCCTTCAGGATCTATGGCTGGTTCATCACCTTCTACAGCTATGCGCCCTGCAGGGCAGGCCTATGATTAGAGTGAAGCGGTAGATACATGTATATCCTTAACTCTCTAGAGATTGGTATGCTTGATATGATGATCTTATGATTGTGTGCTATGTATGGATAGCGTTGTGTTATTGGTGAGTTAGAAAACATGGGTAGTTGAAAAGGTAAGTATGGGGGTATGGAAGGTGTGAACCTTAGAATATTACACGTCGAGACCTTAGATGTAAGGTCGTCTCGAGTAGAAGATTTTGCGGGTGATCCTTGTCGGAGAGCATTATATACATAGGGTGTACCAGTGGGATAATTCGTTGGGTTGTGTAAGATGAAAGTGGTAGCTTTCAGGACTTGAATAGGTAAGATTGTTCCGAATCGGGGAACAAGAGTTTGGAACGATTATGGGTCGGGTTGAGGACCATTCGCGGGTCGACCCGCAGCCCGGTTTGGGGTGGGGTCAGATCGAGGTGGTCCCGCCAGGTGGTAGGGTCACGAAGGTGCTAAGCCCAGGTTTAGGTAACCATCGTAAGAGTTCGTGGATATGTTCGACCAGAATCGGACCATGAAGACCGGGAATGGCCTTAAAGGAATTTGAGGCTAGTAAGATGACCAAGTTTGGAGGTAGTGACTCCAAGGTTTTGGAAACTGAAGTAATGACTGAAGTAGGGTAAGTATACTAGAAAGAGTTCGTGTACGGTATGCACGTAAGGAAGGAAGCGAACATGTGTTAAGAGGATGGAAGTGATCTTTTTGTGAAGTGACGGTGCGAAAAAAGTAGCCTTTAGACCATGGGTGGAAGCTTTTGTGATCTTAGAGGTGATTCCTCGTTGGCTTGGATTTGGGTTTCGCGCGTAGGTTATCTTTTTGGCCATTGGTGGCATAGTTGGTTTCGTAAGTATAGTAGTGAAGACTATACCGGCGCGTGTACGTTTGGAGACTTAGAAGGAACATTCGGGACGAATATTTCTAAGGGGGGAAGAATGTTATACCCCGTAGTTCCAGGGTATGTATGTGAGGACGTACGTACGAGAATACGACCTTAAAATTGGAAAGGAAGAAAGATGTGATTTTTCGACGGAAAAAGTTCCGGATTTTGTGAAGGAAAAAGGTTCATTAATGGGAATTGGAT
Source organism: Przewalskia tangutica (assembly GCA_029844215.1). Lineage (NCBI taxonomy): Eukaryota > Viridiplantae > Streptophyta > Magnoliopsida > Solanales > Solanaceae > Przewalskia > Przewalskia tangutica. The sequence goes on along the minus strand of CM056725.1, from coordinate 38,089,818 downwards.
TCCCGGATTCGGTATTCGGACTTTTTGGAATATTTAAGAATTATGGAATTTTATTTCCGGAATTGGTCACGTGGGGCCCACGGGAGGAATTTACGGTTTGTGTGGCCCACTTTATTTTCGGATTTTTGGCATTACGGATATTTTTGGAAGATGAAATATTTTGGACCAATAGGAGGGCGACATGTGTCACCCCTAGGTGGCAAGGTTGGACGAAATTGTTGGACATGTTGTACACGTTTTTCACATGAAAAATGCCATAAACATTTGGTCAAAGTCTTGCAAGATATTTGTGTAGTAGATAGATAAGTGTGACCCACACACACATGGCTCAATCTAGACCACACACTTGCTTCAATCCTAGCCCTTGAATGTCCTATAAATACCCCCTTAGTTGAAGACTATTCTTCATCCACACTTGAGAAATTCCAAGGCAAAAATACTCCCTCCCTTTGTTGTAGTTCTCGTCCCACACCCTCTCCCTTAACCAAACTTTGTCCAAAAATTCTTAACGTTTTAAGTGTTCTTCCTTAGTGTATTAGGAAGACTATTAACCAAAAGTTAGAAAAGATTTCACACCCTTAGCCTAAATACACCCCCTTGGCCGAGAGTTGCCACAAGTTTAGCCTAAGTGTACTTCACTTTTTGGAGTTGAAGTGTTTAAGAGAAGTTATTAGAAACTTCTAAGGGTTGCTTGGAGCGGTTTGGAGCGCATGACAGAGCTAAACGTTGCTCAGGATCGACATATAATCTTGGATAATTTTGGGCTTATCGAGGTAATGATCTTTATCCCCCTATTGTAATTGGAAATTACATGTCGTAGTAATGTATAGCTGAGTATACTATATATAGAATGGATATTAAAGAAGAGAATTGAACTGTAATTACATAGGACTGTATTTACAGTAGACTTGTAGTATTCCTGTGAAGTAGAATTGAACACGTCCGGTTAGACGTGTAATCCCCTGGGAGTTGTTGGCCTGGTAGCGGGCCTTGATAGGGGAGGAGACTTATGTGAAAGCGGGGGGGGGGGGGGCGGTGCTGCCGAATTTTCCGTAGAAATATTCTACGAAGAGAACTAGAAGTTAATAGGCGTTTTATGGCCATTATAGGTGGAAGTACTACGAGTAGTGTATTCTACTTGAAGGGTGGAAAAGGCTAGCAAGGTTGTAGTACTTGGAGCATTTTGCTAATTGTCGATAATCATCGCGAGGTATGTGAACCTCTTCCTATCTTTTCTAGCATGATATGTTGTGAACTATGTAGTACGGTAGACGTACATGTGTTAAATGAATTTGGTTGGTTTAAAACATAAAGTGTTATAACGGCTTTATGGGAAGTTGGTTATAACAACTTTATGAGGGCAAAGAAATGGTTTGTGGTTTTTAAAAGATAAAAGACTTGATGTGAAATAATAAGGACTTGGGTAGTGTTAAACAGTTGTGAAACCGCTTTTATGAGAAATGGGTACTTGGGTTTTAAAAGGAATAATATTATATTGATTTCGGAAATGAGAATAAGTATCGAACAAACCATCGCGTTATTAAAGGAAAATGTATTGACTAATTAATTACTATTAAAACCAGTAGAAACCTCCATCTGCATAGAAGCTAAGATAAGACAAAATTGTATTACATTTACTAGATCATGGCTGCTTTAATAAGAATCATTATAAACAAGCATTAATTTTCTTAAAATTTCAAAGTAAGGAACTTGATTTCTAAAAGAAAATAGACTTGAGGAATTGAAGAGTTTTTGGTTTAAAAGAAAGACATTGTTTTGTCTTAAATTGGTTTAAAACATAAAGTGTTATAACATCTTTATGGGAAGTTAGTTATAACGACTTTATGAAAACAAAAGAATGGTTTTATCATTGGTTTTAAAATGGTAACTTGACTTTAAAAGGAGAAGTGTTTTGGTCTAAAAAGAAGGCATGGTATTGTCTTAATTTGGTTTAAAAAGGAAAGTATGGAAGTTGTTTTGGTTTACTTAAAAATGTTAGTCACTCTATTTTTATAATACGGGCATCGGGTGACCTTTGTAAAAGAAATGGATCTTTTAAAAAGAATTTAACGTACGTAGTACTTTGGGGTTAAAACCTGGACTTTGGCATAAAAAGAAAGTACCTTGAGTTGTGTGTAACTTGCCTATATTTGCGTGTGATAGCCTTGTTATGCAAGTATTGTATTTCTATACCACCGCGTCTCTCAATGGAGGGCCGGCTGATTTGTTATGATCTTACTTGGACGCGTCTGGCGGTGACGGAGGATTCCACGTGCGATCCGCTGATAGTGTTATTCCATGGACTAGCTCTCCATGAGGTTTTACTGATTCGGCCTTGGTATCTGGTGGTTGTCTTTCGTACTTGCCCCGTCTCGTGGCTGATTCGGCCTTGGTACCTGGTAGTTAGCCTTCACACTTGCCCCGTTCAGTTTAGTGGCGAAGTCTCGTGATACGGCCTTGGTATCTGGTAGTTAGCCCTCAGATTTGCCTGGCCACCACGTGACACGCTTTGGTATCCGGTAGTTGGCTTTCGACTTGCCCCGTACGCTTCGTGGCGGTCTCGTGATACGGCCGTATCCGTAGTTATCCCTCGTACTTGCCCCGGTCAGCTACGTGACACGGCTTTGGTATCTAGTAGTTGGCTTTCGTACTTGCCCCGTATCAGCTTCGTGGTTTGGTTGTATAGTATTGTTAGTACGGCTTTGGTATCTGGTAGTTGGCTTTCGTACTTGCCGGCCGATTGATGACGCGCTTTGGTATCCGGTAGTTAGCCTTCGACTTGCCCCAGACGGTTTTATGACTCGTGGGACTCGTGTTTATGTGTACTCCTTGGTGTTATTATATCATAGACTGCCGGCAGTGAGGAAGGTATTCCACGGGCATGATTGATGTTGAGGGCGTGAGACCCATAGTTATATTTGAGTGATGACTTTGAGGGCGTGAGTCCCTGACTTACATGACTGCTTATTTATTGTGGACTGTAGTTTGGTTATCATACATGTCTCCTGCTTTATATAGACTACTATGATTTCATTTACAGTATTTTCAGTTTCACATACTTGGTACCTGTTGTACTGACCTCCTTCGGGGGGCTGCGTTCATGCCGCAGGTAGAGGTACACCAGTTGTTGATCCTCGCTCATAGGATCACAGTTCAGCGTATTGGGAAGCTCCGTTTCTCCGGAGGCTTATCTTTTGGTATAGTCCCCTGTCACTGTAGGTACTTGTACATTCAGGGGTATGGCGGGGCCCTGTCCCGTCATGTTGTATAAAAACTCTTAGAGGTCTGTAGTACTGTTGTGGGCAGGGTTTGTAAGGATGTAACTGTTCAAGTTTTTAATTATATATATACAAGAAGGTAACCGTTTGGTTGGCCTGTTTTATTATCATATCTCTTGTTTCATGTTTAAGTTTTTATTTCCGCTGATTTTCTCTGATGTTGTATCACTAGGGTGCCCGGGGTAAGGCACCAGTCACAGGCCCGGGATCGGGTCGTGACAAAAATATAATTTCCTATCCAAGGGACTTATACGTTTAAAACGGAACAAGTATCACATACTTTAAAACTCTTCAAGTCCCTTAACTTAATAAAACTTAAGACATCATTTATTCTTTCAAAGAAGTGAGTTAATCTCCTAACTCACCCGACTAGGCTATTCATAAAACTAGTAAAGGATATCAAGGTGTTGTACGTCTACCGTACTACATACGTGCAACTAGTCAAGCTCGAAAGATAGGTGTTACACCCCGTAATTCCAAGAGGATGAGATGAGAACGTACGAAAGGAAATAAGATTCGAAGTTGAAAAAAAAAAGAAAAAAAAAAAGTTGACAGAATATTATTTTTTGGACAGTTTTTCAGTCAACTTGGAAGCAGCATATCTCCTAGTATAATTGTGGTTTTTAGGTGTTTCAAAATCCTAATAAAAAGTTCATTGAGTCTAGTTTCCAACGCAACAAACCGCTCGTCAATAGGACATCGGAGTAGAAAGTTATGGACGTTACAAGATTGGATGACAGAGCAGGCAGGTCGCAGCGCGGCGGCGCGGAAAGCCTGAAATTGTCTGAAATTGCAGAGCCGCGGCGCCGGCTGCAGGGCCGCGGCGCCGGGGCGGGATTTTTTGCGGAAATGGGGTAAAAATAGAAGATATTTTGTCACGACCCGAACCCGGGCCCGTGACTGGTGCCTTACCCCGGGCACCCTAGTGATACAACATCAGAGTAATCAGCGGAACATAAAACAAGACATGAAAATATTAAGAAGTAAGAAACAGTAATCTGAGAAAAGTTGTCTTTCGGCATATATAAAAAAAAACTTTAATCCGAACAGTTACACCCCTTTTACAAACTCTGCCCACAACAGTACTACAGACCTCTAAGAATGATATAACCACAATGGCGGGACAGGGCCCCGCCATACCCCTGAATGTAAGTACCTACAACGACAGGGGACTATACCACTGATAAGCCTCCGGAGAAACGGTGCTTCCCATACGCTGAACTGTGACCCCGAGAACTAGGATCAACGACTGGTGTACCTCAACTGCGGCAGATTTAACGCACTCAAGGAGGTCGATAACAGTACCAAGTATGTGAAACTGTAAAGTACTTAAATGAAAACATATCATTTTAAAATCAGTTTTGCAAGTACGTATGAAACAACCAAGGTAACCGCACATAGTGCCATATCATAGACAAGAGCAACAATAGGTAAACTGTAACAGGTCTTTTCTAGGCTGCGAATGATCGAAGCAGGGCCAATTGCCCGTAGTATCACCATGCAAGCCTAATCCTGGACTCCCGTAGTCCGCATAGGCCACTCATATAGGCCCGCATAGGGTATGTAACCCCGCATCGAGGGTAGCTACTCCTCGGCATCGTCCTGGACCCGCAGTCCGCATGGCCACAGAGACCGCATGACCACAAGGGCCGCAAACTAACCTGGAACTCCCGTAGTTCCGCATGGATCCTGGACCCGCACGAGGTATTCTCGAATCATGGTCCTGCATCACCGAGTCTACCCCGCATCGGAGGGCAGCTTAACCTCCGGAAATAAGTCAAGGTGAGTGGTACAATACCAACATAACGACTGATAGTCAAACAACTTTAAGCGCAGTCGAGGGGAAAACCCCTTTACACTAACATCACAAGATACTAACACACGTAGCATCCTAGCATGTTTACTTATCAATCAACAAGAAAGTATTACAAGGCTATCACAAACCAACACAATCAAGTTATACACACAAGGTACTTTCTACTATATGTCAACAAGTTCGGGTTTTTATCCCCAAAGTATTTCATACATTAACTCTTTAAAAGATACGTTACGTTTACAAAAGTCACACAATACCCGTAGTATATGAAAATAAAGTGATTATCTTTTGAAGTAAATCAAAACACTTCTCTTCGTAAAATCAAGTAACAACATTCTTTTCCAAATGTTTCAAGTTTGCCTAATTTCAATTACTCAAGTTTCTCATTTTCGAAGGTTCCGTAGTTCATAATTTTAATCACTTAATGATATAATTCTCCCTTAAAAGCAATTTGAGAAACATATGTCTGATACGTGAGTAGGTTATTCTTGTTTATAACAATCTTATTTAAGCAAATTGATCTAGGGAATGTAACATCATTTTGTCTCATCTTAGTTTCTATGCAGATGGAAGTTTCTACTGGTTTTACTAATACATTATTAGTCAAAACATTTCCCTTTATTAGCGCTGCTGTGGTTTGTTCGATACTTATTCTGATTTTCAAATCAAGAAACATTATTGCTTTTAAAATCAAGTACTCATTACTCGCGAATGAGGTTTTACAACATTTTTTACAAAATGTTAATTACCAAGTAAAACAAGTTAAGTCTCTTATCCTTTAAGATCAAGTCTCTTAACTTTTAAAATCAATAAACCATTCATTTTACCATTCTTAAGACGTTATACCTAACTTCCCATAAAGCTAGTATAACTCTTATGTTTTCAAAACCAAGTATTATTCTTCTGTTAAAAATGATTCAGCATTCTTTATTATTACACATTAAGTCAGTTATAAGTCAAATCAGTTACCTTTTAAAACCATAAAGCATTTTCTTACTTACATAAAGCTGTTATAACCAACTTCCCATAAAGCCGTTATAACACTTTATGTTTCAAACCAATCAAATACGTTTAACACATGTACGTCTACCGTACTACATAGTTATACACATATCATGCTAGAAAAGGTAGGAAGAGGTTCACATACCTCGCGACGATTATCGACTAATAGCAAAACGCCCAACTACCTCAAACCGCTGGCTACTCCTAAGCCAAGTAGATCGCGCCACGTATGGTACTTCAACCTATAAGGCCACAAGGCGCTTATTAACATCTAGGTCTAATCGTAGAACATTCTACAGAAAATTTGGCAAAGACTCTCCCGCAACAGCGTAAATCTCCTCCTCTAACGGGGCCGGCTACCAAGCCAACCGGGGGGGTTATACGTCTAAACCGGACGTGCACAATTCTATCTCACAGAAAAGCTACACAAGTCTACTGTAATACAGTCCTATGTAATTACAGTTCAGCACTCTTCTTTTGAAAAGGTTTCTTATTATTCAGGCTTAAGTCGCGAGACATTGCCGCAAGTATTATTCAGGCTTAAGTCCAAAGACATTGCCGATAACTACGTTCAGTTCTATATATAGTATACTTCAACTATATATTCTAACAACATGTAATTTCCAATTACAATAGGGGGACAAGATAATTACCTCGATAAGCCCATAATTATCCAAGTATAAAGTCGATCCTGGGCAACGTTTAGCTCCAACTCTGAGCGCTCCAACCCGCTCCGAACCACCCTTAGAAGTTCTAACCAACTTCTACTTAAAACTCCAACTAACTATGGAGATTTTCCTTAGGGTTTCGGTTTTGTGACTGAAGGGAAGTATAATAGTATTTCTGGGCTTTTCGTATAAGTATAACCTTAGAATACTACAAGGTATACGGCTAAGGTAATTTGGGTATAGTAACAATACTTTTGAGAGTATTTCTACCAAGAGGAGGGTATTTATACAAAAACAACTAGGCTAGGGGGGGTACCCCACGGCTAGCACCACAAGGAGGGGGGGTGTATACCCCTCGGCCTACCCCACTAGGGGGGGTACTCTCGCCGGGGTGGGGAAGAGGGCTCTCACCGAACTCAACACAAAGGGGAGGGAGGAGGATTTTAACACTTAGGAAATATTTGGAACGGATGAAGAAGTCTTCCAAAGGGGGGTATTTATAGGTCTAGCAAAGGCCAAACAATGGCCAAGATCATGCCAAGTGCATAGCAAGTGTAGGGCCAAGATCATGCCAAGTGCACCTTATCCAACTACCACCAAAATATCCTACCTACTACTTGACAAAAACTCACCCAATTCGTCCACCCTTGACCGCCCAAGCCTATCCAATGAGAGGGTGACAAGTGTCGCCCTCTTGTTGGTCCAAAATGTTTCGTCTCTCGGAAAAATCCGCAAAAATTAGAAATGACATAGCCGTAATTTTCCCTACGAAAGCTGTGGAAACGTTTCGTCAAAAAACGACTCTAATCGGGTGTTGTGCACAAAAATAAATCGGCCAAGCCACTTTAAAGTCCAAACTTTTCTACGTACGTCCTTACGTACATACTCTGGAAATACGGGGTATAACATTCTCCCCTCCTTAGAAACATTCGTCCCGAATGTTCCTTCTAAGTCTCAAACCAAACGTGCGCCAGTATAGTCTTCACTACTATACTTACCTGAACAATCCTGCCACAACTGGCCACAACAACACCTGCGCAAAATACTTACGTCCAAGTCCACGAGGAAACACCTCTAACATCACCACAAACACCTCTAACATCACAACGCTCCCATCCAAGGGTCTAAAATATAATTCCTTCGCACTTTCTCCATACAAAAGAAATGGTCACATCTCTGCTCGCAATACATGCTCGCTTCTCCCTTTACTCGTCGTGATACCACTTTTGTCACTTTGCCGCGAGGTTCTAGTGTCACTCCGGCGACCTAACAAATGGTACCGGGCTGCATGCGATCCCTGAGGCTGTCGTACACTCGAACTCTTACCACATTTCTGATACTGCTTCAGTTTCCAAAACTCGGGGTTACTATCTCTAACGTGGTCATCATTAACTGGGAACACTCTGGATGGATCTCCGATACTTTCCCGATCATAATAATACGAAAGACCGGACGTATTGCCTCCTAAGTCGAACGGCAAAAGCTAACATATAGGCAACCTGGCCTATTCTTCACATGAACTCAAAAGGCTCTGTTTTCCAAAACTCGCCACACCCAACCCGGGGTGGTACTTTCAAGAAGACCGACCGTCAATCCTGAACTCTGAGTGTCGTCGCCGATTATCCGCACGATTTCTCTGAGCTGCCAGAACCTCTTCTAGACAAGCTTTACCCTATCCACAGTCTGCTGGAACAAGCCTGAACCAACTATCTGAATCTTGCCAACATCGAACCAATCGACCGGCGACTTACACATCCGCCCCTACAAGGCTTCATAAGGCGACATCTGAACACTGAGATGGTAGCTTAAACACTCCCTCCACAGGAGACAACAATCCCCACAACTACCCCTGAAATCCACACACCGCCCGGGGCGAACGCGATTCGAGACTCACCGAGTTCTTAAACTCGCTTGGTAAAACTTCCAAACAAAACAGCCGCACTGGCTCCACTGTCTGCCATAAGGTAAAGTTAGGCACCCCGTGCAGCCTTACAACCTTTCCGATAAATCAACACTGCCGAGTAAACGGTATTTGCTAGAAGACAAGACGGCTGACCTTCTCGGCCCGACTATTGGTCGAATGCATCCACGAACTCGTACGCTGGTTAACTAAACTTGGGCCAAACACCCTTATGACCCTAGCACAAGGCGGGACCACCACAAACTGACCCCACCACCAAACATGCCGCGGGTTGACCCGCAACGTGGCCTCAACCCGACCCGGCAACGCGCAAGACATTAGCTCCCCGAACCGGAAAACTCTCACTAATCACTTTACGAAAACCTAGCGGTCTTCTTAGCTCAACTACCCTCTTTCATTCCACACTTCTCAGGGACTTATCCCACAAACATAACTCACGTGCACTATGCACTCCTATAAGGGTCAAACATAAACAATACATCTTTTACTCGGGATAGCCTTACCTCTAAGGTCTCTACGTATAACACTCTAAGGCTCACACTTTCTCTATCCCCCAATCTTCCCCGGTTACTGAACCATGATTTCTAATCACAAATTACACACTGCTATCAGAACATAGCACTTAAGATATACTCATCTCATCATACGCTACTAATCTCTAGAGGGTTAAGGATAAACTCAGATCTCGCTCCACTCCTTAAGTCGTTCTAATCAAACTCGCCTGTAGGCGCATAGCTAGGGAAGATGACGAACTACCCACCGATCCTGAAGGCTGAGTCCTTCTACAAGGACACTCTTTCGACATCAGACCCTGACGGTCGTAGGTAAAACAAGTACTAACTAAAAGATGACATTCCCCGGGATGACGTCTGTCACACTGTGAATACTGGGGGAAAAACTGAATCCGGCTGGCTGGAACCTACGTGTAGCTGTGAACCGGAAGCTCTGGAGCTCTGACCAACTCCTGCATACCCCGAACGCTCAACCTTGTGGAGGACCTTTCGCACCGTGGATGTGCATCATCTAATCACGCGAGGCGACTTCGCCAAAAGTTACTAAAGGACTCACGCTCGCCCTCTTCTGTCGCCCTTCGTTAACCCGCCGATCTCTACGCTTGGCTCGCCGCGACAAGCCCGCATCGTGCCATGCTCAAGCCTAACTGAAGAATTACTCTCGCACAACCCTTTCTAAGATATTCATCAAGACTCGCGGTACATCGGTATGCTCTCTGGTAGCCAAATCCATAGCTAGTAACAGGGTTGTCTTTTCGCAATCTATATTCTCTGTTTCTGGTCGTGGAACTGAAGGTTCAAACATCATGGCCGCAGTAGGAACTGCCGCCGCCGTGCTAAACTCTGCTGGGGCTTAGTGACGTCGCAGAACTCCCCGAATGAAGCACCTAACTCAGGTGATGGTTGGGCCTGTGCCCTCGTAACCCTCTGAACTCTACTCGCAGCTCCCTCGGCTGCCTTGCCCTCCTGGGCCCGGGTTGCCCTACGCGGAGGCATAACGGTAAGGGAAAGAAATACGTGAGAGGGTCCAACTTACAACACAGCTCTAAGGCACGATCTCAGAGTGAGAAGAATAGAAACCAATCCTAAATATCCTATAGCCTCCTGATTATTGGTGTGGTGCACAACACACCGATAATCAAGACTTCATCGACACGATGCAGACACTTTCCGAGGATTAATCGCTCGATACCACTTTTGTCACGACCAACCTGCCCGTGGATCGTGCCTTACCGGGCACCCTAGTGATACAACATCGCAGTAATCGAACATAAAACAAGACATGAAAATATTAAGAAGTAAGAAACGATGTCGGAGAAAACTTGCCTTACGGCATATATATAAATCAATTTTAAAACCGAACAGTTACATCCCATTACAACTCTGCCCACAACAGTACTACAGACCTCTAAGAATGATACGACAATAATGGCGGGACAGGGCCCCGCCATACCCCTGAATGTAAATACCTACAACGACAGGGGACTATACCACTGATAAGCCTCCGGAGAAACGGAGCTTCCCATACGCTGAACTGTGACCCCGAGAACTAGGATCAACGACTGGTGTACCTCAACTGCGCAGATGAACGCAGCCCCGGCGAGGTCGATAACAGTACCAAGTATGTGAAATCAGAAAGTACTTAAATGAAAACATATCATTTTAAAATCAGTTTTGCAAGTATGTATGAAACAACCAAGGTAACCGCACATAGTGCCATATCATAGACAAGAGCAACAATAGGTAAACTGTAACAGGTCTTTTCTAGGCTGCGAATGATCGAAGCAGGGCCAATTGCCCGTAGTATCACCATGCAAGCCTAATCCTGGACTCCCGTAGTCCGCATAGGCCACTCATATAGGCCCGCATAGGGTATGTAACCCCGCATCGAGGGTAGCTACTCCTCGGCATCGCCCCGACCCGCACCGCATGGCCAGAGACCGCATGACCACAAGGGGCCGCAAACTAACTCGAACTCCGTAGTTCCGCATGGATCCTCGACCCGCATGAGGTATTCCCGAATCATGGTCCTGCATCACCGAGTCTACCCCGCGTGGAGGCACTTAACCTCCGGAAATAAGTCAAGGTGAGTGGTACAATACCAATATAACGGCTGATAGTCAAACAACTTTAAGCGCAGTCGAGGGGAAAAACCCCTTTACACTAACATCACAAGATACTAACACACGTAGCATCCTAGCATGTTTACTTATCAATCAACAAGAAAGTATTACAAGGCTATCACAAACCAACACAATCAAGTTATACACACAAGGTACTATCTACTATATGTCAACAAGTTCGGGTTTTTATCCCCAAAGTATTTCATACATTAACTCTTTAAAAGATACGTTACGTTTACAAAAGTCACACAATACCCGTAGTATATGAAAATAGAGTGATTATCTTTTGAAGTAAATCAAAATACTTCTCTTCGTAAAATCAAGTAACAACATTCTTTTCCAAATGTTTCAAGTTTGCCTAATTTCAATTACTCAAGTTTCTCATTTTCGAAAGGTATCGTAGTTCATAATTTTAATCACTTAATGATATAATTCTCCCTTAAAAGCAATTTGAGAAACATATGTCTGATACGTGAGTAGGTTATTCTTGTTTATAACAATCTTATTTAAGCAGCCCTGATCTAGGCAATGTAACATCATTTTGTCTCATCTTAGTTTCTATGCAGATGGAAGTTTCTACTGGTTTTACTAATACATTATTAGTCAAAACATTTCCCTTTATTAGCGCTGCTGTGGTTTGTTCGATACTTATTCTGATTTTCGAAATCAGTAAAACATTATTGCTTTTAAAATCAAGTACTCATTACTCGCGAATGAGGTTTTACAACATTTTTTAACAAAATGTTAATTACCAAGTAAAACAAGTTAAGTCTCTTATCCTTTAAGATCAAGTCTCTTAACTTTTAAAATCAATAAACCATTCATTTTACCATTCTTAAGACGTTATACCTAACTTCCCATAAAGCTAGTATAACTCTTATGTTTTCAAAACCAAGTATTATTCTTCTGTTAAAAATGATTCAGCATTCTTTATTATTACACACTAAGTCAGTTATAAGTCAAATCAGTTACCTTTTAAAACCATAAAGCATTTTCTTACTTACATAAAGCTGTTATAACCAACTTTCCATAAAGCCGTTATAACACTTTATGTTTCAAACCAATCAAATACGTTTAACACATGTACGTCTACCGTACTACATAGTTATACACATATCATGCTAGAAAAGGTAGGAAGAGGTTCACATACCTCGCGACGATTATCGACTAATAGCAAAACGCTCCAAGTACCTCAAACCGTCGGCTACTCCTTAAGCCAAGTAGATCGCGCCACGTATGGTACTTCAACCTATAAGGCCACAAGGCGCTTATTAACATCTAGCCAACCGGGGGGGGGGGGTTATACGTCTAAACCGGACGTGCACAATTCTATCTCACAGAAAAGCTACACAAGTCTACTTTAATACAGTCCTATGTAATTACAGTTCAGCACTCTTCTTTTGAAAAGGTTTCTTATTATTCAGGCTTAAGTCGCGAGACATTGCCGCAAGTATTATTCAGGCTTAAGTCCAAAGACATTGCCGATAACTACGTTCAGTTCTATATATAGTATACTTCAACTATATATTCTAACAACATGTAATTTCCAATTACAATAGGGGGACAATATAATTACCTCGATAAGCCCATAATTATCCAAGTATAAAGTCGATCCTGGGCAACGTTTAGCTCCAACTCTGAGCGCTCCAACCCGCTCCGAACCACCCTTAGAAGTTCTAACCAACTTCTACTTAAAACTCCAACTAACTATGGAGATTTTCCTTAGGGTTTCTGTGACACCCCGAAAATCGGGCCCGTCACTGGTGCCTTACCCCGGGCACCCTAGTGATACAACATCAGAGAAAACCAGCGGAAAATAAAACATGAATCATGAAACAAGAGATATAATAAATAAACAGGCCAACCAAAACAGTTGCCTTCAGTATATACATAAAACCCGAACAGTTTAAACCTTTTACAACCCTGCCCACAACAGTGCTACAGACCTCTAAGATTTACAACAACTATGACGGGACAGGGCCCCGCCATACCCCTGAATGTATAAGCATCTACAGACTCAGGGTAACATACCAAAAGATAAGCCTCCGAAGGAACGGAGCTTTCCAATACGCTGAAAGGTGATCCTAAAAGCGGGGATCGACAGCCGATGTACCTTTTACCTGCGGCATGAACGCACTTCAAGGAGGTCAAGATAACAGTACCAAGTATGTGAAATCAGAATATCGTAAATGAAATCATAATAGTCTATATAAAGCGAGACATGTATGATGACCAAACTACGAGATATAACATATAACGATTACATCAAGACAGGACTCACGCCTCCAAATTATCACTCGTGCGTGGAATTTCTTCCTCATCGCCGCAGCTTATGATATAACAATACCAAGGATTATACATGAACACCATGTCCCACTGTGTTATAAAACCGTGCAGACAAGTATAACTACCGATCCGACCGTACCAATAATACAATGCAACCAAAACACGGCCGATACGGCAAGCGAGCCGACTCACGGATACCAAGCCGGTCACGCACCGACCGGGCAAGTACGAGGGTCGACCACCGGGACCAAGGTCAGATCACGAAACTTCGTCACTATAATCGAACGGCGGGCGAGGGTCGACTACCGATACCAAGGCCGAATCACCACGAGACGGCAAGTACGCAGAGCCGACCACCGATACCCAGCCGAACAAGAAGAAACCTCAACTACCAACCGACCTCTATCGAGACGCCAGAACACGTAAAACACCACACTTGCACAACAAAGGCTATCATCACAAGCATAGGCAAGTTTCACAACAACAAGCATAGGAATGTTTCACCACAACAAGCATAAAGTTTCACATCACTCAAAGTACCTTCATTTTATGCCAAAGTCATGGTTTCAACCCTAAAGTACTACGTCCGTTAAATTATTTAAAAGAGATCAATTACTTATCAAATTCAACCGATACACGAAGTATTAGAATGAACAACCCACATTCCTTTTCAAAATCAAGTAACAACATTCTTTTCCTAAGTTCGGTTTGCCTAGTTTCAATTTCTCAAGCTTCTCATTTTCAAATGGTTTCATAGTTCATAAACTTAATCACTGATGCCTTTTAGAACAATTGAGTAATATAAGTCTCACGTGAGAGTAGGTTATTCTTGTTTACAACATTCTTATTACAATGACCATGTTCTAGAAAATGTTATATCATTTTGTCTCATCTTAGTTTCTATGCAGATGTAGGTTTCTACTGGTTTTAATACAATTCATATTTATTCAATACATTTTCCTTTTTTAACGCTGGAGTGGTCTGTCGATACACATTCGATTTCCAAATCAAGAAACATTATCCTTTAAATAAAACCAAGTACTCATTACTCACGAATGAGGTTTCACACAAACATCCACATTAAAACAAATAAGTTAAGTCTCTTATCTTATAAGATCAAGTCTCTTAACTTCTAACATCAAGAAACCATTTTCTTTACCTTTCTTAAGACATTATACCTAACTCCCATCAAACTAGTATAACTCTTTTTAAAACCTTTAAAACCAAGTGTTACTCTCCTTCAAAACGATTTAGAAATCTTTTGAAATACATCAAGTTCTTTATTATAACTAGCCGCTTATAATTCACATCGCTACCTTTTAAAACCACAAAGTATTTTCTTACCTACATAAAGTCGTTATAACCAACTTCCCATAAAGCCGTTATAACACTTTATGTTTTAAGAACAATCAAACACGATTAACACATGTACGTCACCGTACTACATAGTTCACACATATCATGCTAGAAGAGATAGGAAGAGGTTCACATACCTCGCGACGATTTAACGACAATAAGCAAAATGCTCCAAGTACTACAACCTTGCTAGCCCTTTCCACTCCTCGAGTAGAATACGCTACTCTTAGTACTTTCACCTATAAAGGCCACAAACGTCTATTAAATCTTAAACACACGTTCCCATCTTTCTACGTAAAATTGGCAAGACCTCCCCGCAACAACAGAAATCTCCTCCTTCACCGAGGTCGGCTACCAAGCCAACCAGGGGGTTAACACGCCTAACCTGACGCTGCACAATTCTACTACACAAGAATGCTACATAAGTCTCATCAGAATACAACCCTAGGTAATTACGATTCGATTCTTCTCTTTATTATCCTTCATGTGATTCTTGCTCAATTCTTCATTCTTCAGCTTAAGTCAAAAGACATTGCCATAATACTAAGTTCAGTTCTATATATAGTATATAACACTATATATTCAACACTTATGTAATTTCCAATTACAATAGGGGGACAAGATATTTACCTCGATAAGCCCAAAAATTATCCGAGTTTAAAGTCGCTCCTGAGCAAGGTTTAGCTCCTCCTCCGAGTGCTCCAATCCGCACCAAACAACCCTTAGAAGTTCTACGCAACTTCTACTCCATACTTCAACAACGGGTGAAGATTTTCCTTAGGGTTTCGTGTAGAGGCTAAGGAAAGTATAATCGTATTTTCCGGTTTTTCAGACAGGGTACTTTGGAAAGTACTACAAGGTATTTGGGCTAAAGTATTTTGACATTATAACAATACTTAGGAGAGTATTTCTATACCACAACAAAGGGTATTATACGAAACAACTAGGCTAGTGGGTACCCCACGCCAAGGCACCACCAAGGGGAGCTCTCAAAGGGGAAAGGGTGTGGTGGACGAATTTCACAAGGGAGGGAGGAAGAGAACTTCAAGACTTAGGCAATTTGTGGATGAAGAAAGTCTTCACAAAGGGAGCTATTTATAGGCAAAGGCCAACCAATGGCCAAGATCCATCCATGGGTTAGGCAAGTGTAAGGACAAGATCAAGCCACGTGCACCCACAAAACCCTCCACAAAACACTCCACAAAACACGCCACAAAACAAGGCACAAAAGGAGGGACCAATCGGCCAAGGCCAAGCATCCTCTTTGTCCCAATGAGGTGACAAGTGTCACCTCCCGTTAATCCAAAAATGTTCCGTCGCTTCTAAAAATCCGCAAAAATACTAAATGACATAGCCGAATTTTCCCAACGTAGTCGTGGGAAACGCTTTCGTCGTAAAAACGACTCTATTCGCACTTGTGCCCAAATTTCAACCAAAGCCAATTCTTAAGGCAAAAAAATTTAATACGCACGCCTCACGCATATACTGGAAATACGGGTATAACATTCATCCTCTTAGAAACATTCGTCCGAATGTTCCTTCAAGGTCTCAAACAACAAAGCGCCAAGATAGTCTTCACCGCTATACGCATTTAAAACAATCATGCCACACCGCCACAAAACATACGCTCACTTTTCCCTTCTCGTAGTACTCGCCACGAACACCGAACTCGTTCTAGTATCCGTACCACACTTCACAACGCTCGCTTTCCAACCTCGAGTCACTACCTCCAAACTTGGTCATCTCACTAACCTCGATTTCCTAAGGCCATTCCGGCCTTCACGAACTGATTCTCGATCGAACGCATCCACGAACTCATACGATGGTCATCTAAACTTGGGCCTAGCACCCTCGTGACCCTACCACTGGCAAGGGACCACCCAGAATCGACTCCGACCCACCCAAACCGGGTTACGGTTGACCCGCAAATGGTCCTCAACCCGACCCCAATCGCGCCAACTCTTGTTCCCGATCCGAACAATCTTACTATTTCACTTCATGAAAGCTACCACTTCCATCTCACACTACCTGTGACTTACCCTTTTCACTAACTGTTTCTAAATCACATTTTTGCACAAAGCTATCCAAACATAACATTAAACACATCAACGACATCAATACAACAAAACTCTGAGGTTAAGGATATACTCAAACTAGGCGGTTCAAGGACCGCTAAAACTGAACTCCCACCGCGACCTCTACCGGCCTTCCGGCACGAGCATCTGCTGGCTACGGAAGGTGAAGAACCCGTGAATCGCTCTAGTAGTCCATGCTATCCTACCATACTCGCCTGACAGTCTTCTGCCGACGGCCCCGCTGGCCGCAAAATAACAATCTCCCGAGTTAGTACGACACTCTCCCTTATGAAGCTTTCCACAACGCCACACCGAGACAAGGGCAACTCATCCGCGAGCACTCGCTTCCTCAAAATCTGAAACACAGGAGCCCCGACCGCTCCGAATATCCCGGCGTCCCGAAGCCGGGAGGACCACTGCATCGACGAGGTACATAACTAGTTCTGGCCGAGGCGGTCCGCCTCGAAAGTCACCAAAGGACCTGCTTGCTCGCCTCTTCTGCGACTTTGGTCATTCCGTCGATTTATCCGCCTCACATCCAAGTGTATACGCTGCAGACGCGGCAATGTCCATGCCTACCAAGAGCTACGCCCGAACAACTCTCTGCAAGGCAATCATCGAGCCAGAACATATCGGTGCACTCGATCCTCCATACTAGCTACTAACGCGGGACGTCACGCCAATGAGTCGAACTCCACATTGTACTCCCAACCGCACGCCTGCTCGCCAGAACACCAAAAATCTGTTTACCCGAGCCCTCCTCATCCGGGAGGCAAGAAATGTGCAAGAAAGGCCTCGAGAACTCGTTCCATACCGCTGGAAGTGCATGCTCTCCTCGACAGCTCCCAAGAATCAAACTACCGATCGCGGTATCACGCGATTGATGTGAACCTGTGGCCACCGACTCGATCTCCGATGCCTTGATCACTCTACGATCCAGAATCGCTTCGGATGAACTCCTCGCGATCATCCTCGTGCCTCGACCCATAAAACTCGGCGGCCTACAACGAGAAAATCCGTAGCCTCGAACTATCTCGAAAGGGTGAACCATCGTGCATCTTTGAACCGGCCGCGGCCGCCTATCCTCAAGTCGGCCACAACCCCGCCATTAATCGGGCCTACTTGTAACTCATCTCCTCTCGCCTGCATCGCGGATCGAGGCTCGTCTTGTGGTCTCGCCACGTTTACTCGCAGATCCTCACGCTTTTGCCCTTCGCCCGGTTGCCTTTCGCAGAGGCATAATCGTAAAAACGAACACGCCGGAGGGTCCAATCTTATCACACGCCTCTAAGGCACGATCTCGTAATGAGAAGAATGGAAACCAATCCTAAATGTCCTATAGCCTCACGATTATAGATGTGGTGCACAACACACCGATAATCCGGACTCTACTAGACACTGGTCAGACACTTTCCGAGGATTAATCGCTTCGATACTACTTGCGACACCAAATCGGGCCCACATCGTGCCTTACCGGGCACCCTAGTGATACAACATCGTAGAAAACCAAATGGAAAATAAAACATGAATCATGAAACAAGAGATATAATAAATAAACAAAGCAACCAAAACAGCTTGCCTTCGATATACATAAAACCCGAACAGTTTAAACCTTTTACAACCCCGCCTACAACAAAGGCATGCACTTAAGATTTACAACAACTATGACGGGACAGGGCCCCGCCATACCCCTGAATGTATAAGCGTCTACAGACTCAGGGTAACATACCCAAAGATAAGCCTCCGAAGGAACGGAGCTTTCCAATACGCGGAAAGGTGATCCTAAAAGGATCGGATCGACCGATGTACCTTTTACTGCAGATTTAACGCACTTCCAAGGAGGTCGATAACAGTACCAAGTATGTGAAACTGTCAAATACTGTAAATGAAATCATAATAGTCGATATAAAGCAGGAGACATGTATGATGACCAAACTACAGTATATAACATATAACGAAGCATCAAGACAGTGGACTCACGCTCCAAATTATCACTCGTGCGTGGAATTTCTTCCTCACCGCTAGCGGTTTATGATATAACAATACCAAGGATTATACATGAACACCATGTCCCACTGTGTTATAAAACCGTGACAGACAAGTATAACTACCAGATCCGACCGTACCAATAATACAATGCAACCAAAACACGGCCGATACGGGGCAAGCGAGAGCCGATCACCGGATACCAAGGCCGGCCACGCACCTGACCGGCAAGTACGAGGGTGACCACCGGGGACCAAGGTCAGATCACGAAACTTCGTCACTATACTCGAACGGCAAGTGCGAGGGTCGACTACCGATACCAAGGCCGAATCACCACGAGGCGGGCAAGTACGAGAGCCGACCACCGATACCCAGCCGAACAAGAAAAAACCTCAACTACCAACCTACTCTATCGAGACGCCAGAATACGTAAACACCACACTTGCACAACAAAGGCTATCATCACAAGCATAGGCAAGTTTCACAACAACAAGCATAGGAATGTTTCACCACAACAAGCATAGGCAAGTTTCACATCACTCAAAGTACCTTCATTTTATGCCAAAGTCCGGGTTTCAACCCTAAAGTACTACGTCCGTTAAATTCTTTAAAAGAGATCCATTACTTATCAAAGTCACCCGATACCCGTAGTATTAGAATGACCAACCCACATTCCTTTTCAAAATCAAGTAACAACATTCTTTTCCTAAGTTCCAGTTTGCCTAGTTTCAATTTCTCAAGCTTCTCATTTTCAAATGGTTTCATAGTTCATAAACTTAATCACTTGATTCCTTTTTAGAACAATTGAGTAATATAAGTCTCACGTGAGAGTAGGTTATTCTTGTTTACAACATTCTTATTACAGCAGCCATGATCTAGAAAATGTAATATCATTTTGTCTCATCTTAGTTTCTATGCAGATGGAGGTTTCTACTGGTTTTAATACAATTCATCATTATTCAATACATTTTCCTTTATTAACGCTGCAGTTGGTGCTGTCGATACACATTCGATTTCCAAATCAAGAAACATTATCCTTTAAATAAAACCAAGTACTCATTACTCACGAATGAGGTTTCACACAAACATCCACATTAAAACAAATAAGTTAAGTCTCTTATCTTATAAGATCAAGTCTCTTAACTTCTAACATCAGTAAACCATTTTCTTTACCTTTCTTAAGACATTATACCTAACTCCCCATCAAGCTAGTATAACTCTTTTAAAACCTTTAAAACCAAGTGTTACTCTCTTCAAAACGATTTATAAATCTTTTGAAATACATCAAGTTCTTTATTATAACTAGCCAGTTATAATTCACATCAGTTACCTTTTAAAACCACAAAGTATTTTCTTACCTACATAAAGCTGTTATAACCAACTTCCCATAAAGCCGTTATAACACTTTATGTTTTAAGAACAATCAAATACAGTTAACACATGTACGTCTACCGTACTACATAGTTCACACATATCATGCTAGAAGAGATAGGAAGAGGTTCACATACCTCGCGACGATTTAACGACAATAAGCAAAATGCTCCAAGTACTACAACCTTGCTAGCCTTTCCACTCCTCGAGTAGAATACGCTACTCTTAGTACTTTCACCTAAAAAGGCCCAAAACGTCTTTTAAAAATTAAACACACTTTCCCATCTTTCTACGTAAAATTCGAAGACTCTCCCGCAACAACAGAAATCTCCTCCTTCTACCGAGGTCGGCTACCAAGCCAACCGGGGGTTAACACGCCTAACCGGACGCGCACAATTCTACTACACAAGAATGCTACATAAGTCTCAGTAATACAACCCTAGGTAATTACGCTTCTTCTCTTATTATCCTTCATGTGACATCGCTCAATTCTTCATTCTTCAGGCTTAAGTCAAAAGACATTGCCATAATACTAAGTTCAGTTCTATATATAGTATATAACACTATATATTCAACACTTATGTAATTTCCAATTACAATAGGGGGACAAGATATTTACCTCGATAAGCCCAAAATTATCCGAGTTTAAAGTCGCTCCTGAGCAAGGTTTAGCTCCTCCTCCGAGTGCTCCAATCCGCACCAAACAACCCTTAGAAGTTCTACGCAACTTCTACTCCATACTTCAACAACGGGTGAAGATTTTCCTTAGGGTTTCGTGTAGAGGCTAAGGAAAGTATAATCGTATTTTCGAGTTTTTCAGACAAAGGGTACTTTGGAAAGTACTACAAGGTATTTGGGCTAAAGTATTTTGGACATTATAACAATACTTAGGAGTGTATTTCTATACCCCAACAATGGTTATTATCCGTAAACATCTAGGCTAGGGGGGGGTACCCCACGGCAAAGGCACCACCAAGGGGGGGGGGGAGCTCTCGGCAAAGGGGGACCGGGGTGGTGTGGACGAATTTCACAGGGAGGGAGGAAGAGAACTTAAAGACTTAGGCAATTTGTTGAATAAGAAAGTCTTCACAAAGGGGAGCTATTTATAGGCCAAGCAAAGGCCAACCAATGGCCAAGATCCATCCATGTGTTAGGCAAGTGTAAGGCCAAGATCAAGCCAAGTGCACCCACAAAACCCTCCACAAAACACTCCACAAAACAAGCCACAAAACAAGGCACAAAAGGAGGGACCAATCGGCCAAGGCCAAGCCTCCTCTTTGCCGTCCAATGAGGGTGACAAGTGTCACCCTCCCGTTGGTCCAAAAATGTTCCGTCGCTCGGAAAAATCCGCAAAAATACTAAATGACATAGCCGGAATTTTCCCAACGTAGTCAGGGAAACGCTTTCGAAAAACGACTCTATTCGGCACTTGTGCCCAAATTTCGAACCAAAGCCAATTCTTAAGGCAAAAAAAAATTTAATACGTACGCCCTCACGTACATACTCTGGAAATACGGGGTATAACAGTTTCGGTTTTGTGACTGAAGGGAAGTATAATAGTATTTCTGGGCTTTTCGTATAAGTATAACCTTAGAATACTACAAGGTATACGGCTAAGGTAATTTGGGTATAGTAACAATACTTTTGAGAGTATTTCTACCAAGAGGAGGGTATTTATACAAAAACAACTAGGCTAGGGGGGGGTACCCCACGGCTAGCACCACAAGGAGGGGGGTGTATACCCTCTACTACCCCACTGTGGGGTACTCTCGGCGAGGGGAAGAGGGCTCTCCGAACTCAACACAAAGGGGAGGGAGGAGGATTTTAACACTTAGGAAATATTTGGAATGGATGAAGAAGTCTTCCAAAGGGGGGGTATTTATAGGTCTAGCAAAGGCCAACCAATGGCCAAGATCATGCCAAGTGCATAGCAAGTGTAGGGCCAAGATCATGCCAAGTGCACCTTATCCATCTACCACCAAAATATCCTACCTACTACTTGACAAAAACTCACCCAATTCGTCCACCCTTGACCGCCCAAGCCTATCCAATGAGAGGGTGACAAGTGTCGCCCTCTTGTTGGTCCAAAATGTTTCGTCTCTCGGAAAAATCCGCAAAAATTAGAAATGACATAGCCGTAATTTTCCCTACGAAAGCTGTGGAAACGTTTCGTCAAAAAACGACTCTAATCGGGTGTTGTGCACAAAAATAAATCGGCCAAGCCACTTTAAAGTCCAAACTTTTCTACGTACGTCCTTACGTACATACTCTGGAAATACGGGGTATAACATATTTGTTGTAAAGGACCCCTGGGTGGGTGACAAGTGTCCCCCCAACTTGTGGAACAAGATAAAGGCTATATAAGACATGTCTTGCTAGATTTACATCATTTGCAAGACTTCACCCAAATTTTTCTCTTCTCTTCTCTTCTCTCTCAAATAGTTAAAAACCCTAGGCCTAAATGAGATTTTTGGAAAGGCAACAAGAAGGAAATATGTTGGCAAGCTTGTAGGGGATTAGTAGAGATGATTTTAGCGGGAAGAAGAATTTCAAAAAGAGGAGCTAAAGTTGCTAAGGATCGACTTGTAATCTTGGAGCATTTTTTGGGCTAAATGAGGTATAATCTTCGTCTTACTTTTGTAATTGAAGATTCCATGTTATTATAAGTTAGAAATGATCATGTGATATGTGTTATGAAGATTGATAAGTGTTATGGAAATTTGGAAGCTCAAATCCGAAAATGACATGTTAAGCCATTTGAAAATTGAAATACAAATTGGTCGATAATTAGAATC
This sequence comes from Przewalskia tangutica, assembly GCA_029844215.1. Classification (NCBI taxonomy): domain Eukaryota; kingdom Viridiplantae; phylum Streptophyta; class Magnoliopsida; order Solanales; family Solanaceae; genus Przewalskia; species Przewalskia tangutica. The sequence continues at coordinate 38,066,629 of CM056725.1, read as the reverse complement.
GTCGCATGTTTACCTACTTGAGGATTGTAGTAGTTGTAATCGATTGCGGCTTGATATCATGTTATACTAAACCACTTGGATTAAAAAGGAATTGGAAACGATTTGTATTGTTGCCTAATTGCCGAATTGACATTTTAGTTTAGACTAGTTTGTTATCGTTTGTGGTGAGCCAATTGGGGTTGTTTGGTTATTCATTTGTATTGAACTACCTTATAAATTGTGGTGAGCCAATTGGGGCTGTTTGGTTATTGTATTCGGCCTTGAAAAAGGTGGCAAAGTTAGTAAAAACAAAGGAAGTGCTGTCCGATTTTCCGTAGAATTTAGTGACTTGCACTTGGAATATTCTACGTTTGAAACTAGAAGATAATATACGTACTATGGTCATTATAGGTTGGCATACTACGTACGACGATTGGACTTAGCAAGTGGATTAAACCGAAGAGGTATGTGGAACTTTCTTATCTCTTGAGCATGATTAAGTTGTAAATTATAGTAGACGTACAAGATTTTGACAATCTAGTCTATTTGATATCCTTGGCTTATTTTAAGAATGCCCAAGTTGTTTGAGTTAGGGAATTAACTCACTTGTTTAATTATTAAGGATATCTTGGTTTTTAAAAGTTAAGAGACTTTAAGTATGTTGAAAGTATTTTGATACTTGTTTTGTTGGAAAGTTTAAGTCTCTTGGTTAAAAAGAAGTATGTAAGTTGCTAATGTATAAAGCTAGTATAACGGCTTTATGGGAAGTTGGTTATAATAGCTTTATGGAAAGTTAATAAGAGAATGGTTTACTCTTAAGTAATTTAAGCATGTTAAGGGACTTGAAGAGTTTTAAACGTATAAGTCCCTTGGATAGGAAATTGTACTTGACTTAGGTATAAAGTGAATATAACGACTTTATGGGGAGTTGGTTATGTTGGATTTATGGAAAGATAAATGGCTTGATTTATTTGAAAGGCAATTTGATTTAAAGGCATCAATTGCCTAAGGCTTTTACGAGAGAAAAGTCACTTGATTTAGAAGCCTAATTTTATTTCTAAAAGTATTGTGACTTGTCTTGAAAAAGAAATTGTAACTTGATACTGCGGTTATTAGTATCTTGGAAGTTTTATAATGAAATGAGTCATTTTGAAAGAATAGAAGTACGTAGTACTTTGGGTTAAATTCCCGGATTTTTTATAAAGAACATGTTTGTGCCTTGAGTAAACTAAAATGAGAGTGTATATGAAACAGAATAATAAGAAGTTAGGGGATTGCTTAACTTGCTTATATATTGTATGATAAGCCGGTAGTGCTTATGTTATGTGTGATAGCGGATTGTGCTAGTAGTTCAAGAATAATTGTGGGTCATTCCTCGGGTTTGTGGCATTGCATATTTCCGTGGATTTGCTACCCACGATGCGAGAATACCTCACGCGAGTCCGTAGGGCTTATGCGGTGAAATAGTCCCACGCGGGCGGGTCCACCTATGCGAGGAATACCTCACGCGAGTCCGTAAGGGCTTATGCGGGTGAAATAGTCCCATGCGAGGAATATCTCATGCGGGTCCACGCGATCTACGGGTGAAATAGTCCCGGAATAGGATTGCTTAATGATCATCGCGACAGTGGTCTGCTTTTGATCGTGAGCTTCCTACTTTATATTGTAAGTATACACCTATTTACTCTCATTGTTAGTAAGGCAGGTGTCTTGTTAATTGAGTATCATACATGTCTCCGCTTTATTATTAGACTTATGATTTCATTACGCATTTCTTTCACATATTTGGTACATGTTATCGACCTCCTTCGGGCCGCTCACGCCGCAGTAGAGTACGTGCTGCCGATCCTCGCTCATAGGATCACTGTTCACCGTTGAGAAGCTCCTCATTTCGGAGGCTTATCCTCGGTATTGTCGGTTGTTGTACATTCGTGGGTATGGCGGCCCCGTCGTCGGGATTGTTATTCTTAAGTGCAGTAGTCACATTGTGGATTGGGTTGTAAAGAAAAAAAAATATGTACTGTTTTATTGGTATAAGTTACGGAAGGTGGCCTTATCGGCTAGCCTGTTGTTATTTTATGTTTAAGTATTTTATCAGTTGTGTATGTTCCGCTGCTATTCTCTGATGTATACCGAAAGGGGTGCCCAGGTAGGACACCAGTCGCGGGCCCGGGGTCGGGTCGTGACAAAAGTGGTATCAGAGCAGTTAGTCCTCGGAAAGTGTCTACAGACTGTGTCTAGTAGAGTCTTGATTATCGGTGTGTTGTGCACCACATCTATAATCAGGAGGCTGCAGGACATTTAGGATTGGTTTCCATTCTTCTCACTCTTAGATCGTGCGATAGAGCTGTGTGGTTAGGGTCGTCTCTCCCTAACAGGTTATCTTGTTTGCAGCTACGAAAAAAGCAGCAGTGACCCATGAAAGATTATGTGGATTGCGTATCCAGGTTGGTAATGTTTGTAGTATAGTTGGTATTGGGACATACAACTATACAGATTTATGTATTAGAGTCACATATGTGTTGCCTAGAATGGTTTTAGATTACCAGGATTTGTTTAAGACTAAATAGATACCGGGAAGGTATGAACAGTTAGGAACTCTCATCGAGGTTTTACGTGTTGATTTGAGATAATTAGGTGATGATGAGTTGTGTGAGAATGAAATGGACCCTTAAGAGGTTAATTAAGGGACTTAATGGAAGACTATGTTAATAGATTGAGCTACGTAGTGGGATTTCGAGAATGGTACGGGTGAGATCCGTATGGAGTAAGTATGGTTGTTGTGGACAAGACAACCCGATTATAGTATATGAGAAGTTAGTGTACCCGTTTATGGGGTGGGATCAGTTGATAGTAGTCCCGCTACGTGACAGGGTCACGAGGGTACAAGCCGAGTCTAGTTAATCGTTTTACGGGTTCGTGGACGTGTTCCACCGGAACCAGGTTGTGAGAGCCGGAATGGGCCTTATATTGTTTAATATAGTAACTCCAAAGAGTGGAGGCCAGAATTAGTATGGAATTTATGTACGTATGCTAGTATAAGTTTGGAAGTACGGAAAGAGTACGACCAGTGAAAAAGAGAGCAACCAAGTGTAAAGAAATAAAGCCTGAATCCATGAGGACCTTTCGAGGTGACTACACCCGTGAGTGTTGGGTGGTAGCTGAGCTGGTAGATAATTGCCGGTAACGATACAGTCGTTGGACCCTAGCAGACCTAGCAGAGCTGTTATAACAGACATAGAGGTCATTATGAGTACGATCTAGTTGGCCTCTTGTTATGCCAACGTTGACTGCAGAGAGAGATTGGCTCGATTCCAGTTTTCTGGTAAGCTGATTATCCAGTGTAAAGGAAGAGAAGTGGCGGTAACCAGTGAATTATCCTTCCTTCTTTGGCATCATTGTTTTTCTTTTTAAGTCTGTGTGACTTGTTCACTTGAGGTAAATTGACGCAGAAAGTAAGTAATAATTGAATTTGAAGGAATTTATGTTAAGTTCCCTTGGAGGTACTTGGAGTTGGTTTGGTATGGCGGTCAGGGCCACGACCTTCCGAATAATTTCAGGAAAATGTACAAGGCAAGAATAAACTAAGTACGAGTGCTGCCGGCGGAAAGCTGAGGGCATCTTTGGTGGGTTGGAAAATCTATACGAACTTAAAGACGGTGCGTGATGATTAGATAATTACTGGACCGCAAGAGGACCCTGTGATTATGGTTGTGACTCCAAGGAAAGTTTAAGAAAGGGAGATAAATTCTCTTCCCCACGAAAAAGGACAGTTTTACGTATTATGGGGTTATGTGTACCCATATTGTTAGACGCAGGATATGAGACTGGTAATGTCTTCGGTATCGTCATGCCATAGGTTACAGTTGTAGATACCCGTGGGAAAAGTGTTGTCTTGGGGTAATTAAGAACGACGTACCAATTGGTCGAGGAAGTATCGTAAAGATATTAATGTAAGTTTCACGGGTCATGATTACCCCAGACGAGTGTAAAGACCATTAGTTGATAATGGGCAGTAAGAACATTTCAAGAAAATGTGGTAACACCTAGTTATAGGCTCTACAAACTGGGAAAGTAAAACCGGGTTACTACTTGACGAGATCAAGGAAACCTCCCCCCCCCCAAAAAAATGTGATTGACAGTAAGTCTTAGCCGTGAGGAAAGCAAAGGAATCAAATCTAAGTTTAGTGACCAAGTTTGGTTGCAACAGAGAAAGGGAAACAGGAACCATAAGTGAGATTAAGGATACCCGAATATTTCGCAGGAATGAGAAAGGCTTTCAGTTATCGAAAGATAAGTTGACCACGACTACCGTTCTAACCCCTCCTGTGAGACTAGAGGGTTAGGTTATTATGATAACACGTTGGGTGTTGGGCTAGGTTGTGTGCTGACGCAACCCAATAAGGATAGAGCCTATGTTTTCCCGGTAGTTGCGGAAGAGAAGAAAGTGCGCCACTCACGATTTAGAGTGGCGCAGCTTAAATCATGCCCGAAGATTTGGGGCATGACGATATACTGACTTCATGTGGATAATTGTGCAGACCACAAAAGCCTCCGGTATGTCTGCAGACTGAGGCAGTAGAATTTGCGACACCGATGGTGGTTAGAGTTACTCAAGGATTGTGATATTGGTATCCTATACCATCCGGGGAAAGCCAAGACAGTTACAGATACTCTTTGTGGTGGACCTAAGGGTAGTCTGCCAGATGGGCAGCCAGATAGACAGGATATGGTCCGTGAGATCCTTCAGTTACCGAGCCTAGGGGTTCGATTATTTGTTTCCAAGGTTAATGAAGTCTAGATCCGAGAGGTTGCCGAGTCTTCCGTTGTTGGGGAGGTAAGGAGGCGACAGTATGAGGATTCAGTTATGATACGGTATCGAGTTACGACTCTCCGAGGAGAGAAGAGCCTGTTTGAGTATGTTACACCCCGTAATTGCAGGACATGTTTTAAGAACATAAGTAAGAACTCACAAATGTTAAGATTTGAGACTTGTAAAAATTTATCGGAAATTATGGAAATTGTCGGAAAATGTATTAGTATGACGAATGGGAGGGCGACACGTGTCACCCCTTTCTATGCCTTGGACGATTTTTAGCAAGGGCATAAGGGTCATTTGACCTTTGTTGCAAGACAAGTCTTGCAACTTGAGGCTTGATAATATTGACTAAGGTCAAAGGTCCCACAATGGTCTTGATTCTTTTGTAAGACTACATCTAAGCCTTCCATGTGTTTATATCATAACCCTCCAAGGTGCTTTATATATTACTACTAGTAGAGGGAGAGTTTAACACTTAGAAAAAAATTGCACAAATTGAAGAACACATTGGTGAGGTCTCGGGTTTCACAAAAAGGAAGAAGAAAAAAATTTGTTTCTTGTTCATTCAACTCCCCACTTTAAACCAAGTGTTATACCCCGTATTTCCAGAGTATGTACGTAAGGACGTACGTAGAAAATTTGAACTTTTTAATAAGGCTTGGCCGAATTATTTTTGTGCACAACACCCGGTTAGAGTCGTTTTTCGACGAAACGTTTCCACAGCTTTCGTAGGGAAAATTCCGGCTATGTCATTTTTAATTTTTGCGGATTTTTCCGAGAGATGAAACATTTTGGACCAACAAGAGGGCGACACTTGTCACCCTCTCATTGGAAGGACTTGGGCGGTCAAGGGTGGACGAAATGGGTGGGTTTTTGTCAAGTAGTAGGTAGGATATTTTGGTGGTAGATGGATAAGGTGCACTTGGCATGATCTTGGCCCTACACTTGCTATGCACTTGGCATGATCTTGGCCATTGGTTGGCCTTTGCTAGACCTATAAATACCCCCCCTTTGGAAGACTTCTTCATCCATTCCTAAAATTTCCTAAGTGTTAAAATCCTCCCTCCCTTTGAGTGGTGTTCTCGTCCTCCCCCTTGTGAGGCCCTCTTGGCCGAGAGCCCATCCCCCCCTTGGCCGAGAGTACCCCCCCTAGTGGGGTTGGCCGAGGGGTACACCCCCCCCCCGCCGTGTGGTGCTAGCCGTGGGGTACCCCCCCCTAGCCTAGTTGTTTTCGTATAATACCCCCCTTTTTTGTGGTATAGTGATACTCTCAAAAGTATTGTTATAATGCCCAAATTACCTTAGCCGTATACCTTGTAGTATTCTAAGGTTATACCTATACGAAAAGCCCCGTAATACTATTATACTTCCCGTCAGTCACCAAACCGAAACCCTAAGGAAAATCTCCATGGTTAGTTGGAGTAGTATGTAGAAGTTGGTTAGAACTTCTAAGGGTAGTTTGGAGCGGGTTGGAGCGCACAGAGTTGGAGCTAAACGTTGCCCAGGATCGACTTTATACTTGGATTATTATGGGCTTATCGAGGTAATTATCTTGTCCCCCTATTGTAATTGGAAATTACATGTTGTTAGATTATATAGTTGAAGTATACTATATATAGAACTGAACGTAGTTATCGGCAATGTCTTTGGACTTAAGCCTGAATAATACTTACGGCAATGTCTCGCGACTTAAGCCTGAATAATAAGAAACCTTTTCGAAAGAAGAGTGCGAATCAGAATTACATAGATCAGACATTACAGAGACTTGTGTAGCTTTTACGTGAGATAGAATTGTGCACGTCCGGTTTAGACGTATAACCCCTGGTTGGCTTGTAGCCTACCCGTTAGAGAGGAGATTTACGCTGCCATGGGGAGGTGCCGAATTTTCTGTAGAATGTTCTACGAAGAGACCTAAATGTTAATAAGCGCCTTGTGGCCTTATAGGTGGAAGTACTATGCGTGGCGCGATCTACTTGGCTTAAGGAGTAGTCGGCGGTTTGAGGTACTTGGAGCGTTTTGCTATTAGTCGATAATCGTCGCGAGGTATGTGAACCTCTTCCTATCTCTTCTAGCATGATATGTGTGTAACTATGTAGTACGATAGACGTACATGTGTTAAATGTATTTGATTGGTCTAAAACATAAAGTGTTATAACGGCTTTATGGGAAGTTGGTTATAACAGCTTTATGTAGGTAAGAAAATACTTGTGGTTTTTAAAAGGTAACTGATTTGAACTATAACTGGCTGGTTATGTGATAATAAAGAACTTGAAGTATTTCAAAAGATTTTTGAATCATTTTGAAAGAAGAGTAATACTTAGTTTTTGAAAACTTAAGAGTTATACTAGCTTTATGGGAAGTTAGGTATAACGGCTTAAGAATGTTTTACTGAGTTCGGAAATCAGAATGTGTATCGACAAACCACTGCAGCGTTAATAAAAGGAAATGTTTGGACAGATTAAGTATTATTAAAACCAGTAGAAACTTCCATCTGCATAAAAACTAAGATGAGACAAAATGATGTTACATTTCCTAGATCATGGCTGCTTAAATAAGATTGTTATAAACAAGAATAACCTACTCACGTATCAGATATATGTTTCTCAAATTGCTTTTAAAGGAGAATTATATCATTAAGTGATTAAAATTATGAACTACGAAACCTTTCGAAAATGAGAAACTTGAGTAATTGAAATTAGGCAAACTTGAAACATTTGAAAAAGAATGTTGTTACTTGATTTTACGAAGAGAAGTGTTTTGATTTACTTCAAAAGATAATCATTCTATTTTCATATACTACGGGTATTGTGTGACTTTTGTAAACGTAACGTATCTTTTAAAAGATAATGTATGAAGTACTTTGGGAATAGATACCCGACCTGGTTAATCATATATTAGAATGTACCTTGTGTGTATAACTTGATTGTGCTGGTTTGTGATAGCCTTGTAATACTTTCTTGTTGATTTGATAAGTAAACATGTTAGGATGCTACGTGTGTTAGTGTCTTGTAACGTTTGTGTAAGAGAGTATTCTTGTTGTTCTTATGTTGTTTAACGATAAGCTGTTATGTTAGTATAATATCACTCACCTCTTGACATATTACCGGGGTTGTCGCCTCCACGCGGTAGACTCAGCGATGCAGGACCATGATTCGAGAATACCTCATGCGGGTCCAAGGGACCTATGCGGAGCTACGGAGTTCCGAGTTAGTGATGCGGGTTATACCTCACGCGTCTATGTGGCCATGCGGACTACGAGTCGGGGCGATGCCGAGGAGTAGCTACCCTCGATGCGGGTTACATACCCTACGCGGGCCTATATGAGTGGCCTATGCGGACTACGGAGTCGAGATTAGGCTTGCATGGTGATACTACGGGCAATTGCCCTGCTCGATCATTCGCAGCCTAGAAAAAACTCATGCTTTACCTATTGTTGCTCTTGTTTATGATATGGCACTATGTGCGTTACCTTGATTATTTCATACATACTTGCAAAACTGATTTTAAAATGATATGTTTTCATTTAAGTACTTTCTGATTTCACATACTTGGTACACTGCATCGACCTCCTTGGGCCGCTCATGCCGCAGTTGAGGTACACCGCCGTTGATCCTAGTTCTCGGGTCACGATCGGCGTATGGGAAGCTCCGTTTCTCCGAGGCTTATCACGTATAGTCCTGCCGTTGTAGGTATTTACATTCGTGGTATGGCGGGGCCCTGTCCCGCCATTGTTGTCGTATCATTCTTAGAGGTGCAGAGTAATCGCTGTGGCGAGTTGTAATGGGATGTAACTATTCGGTTTTAAAATTGATTTATATATACGCCGTAAGGCAAGTTTTCTCCGACATCGCTTTCTTACTTAATATTTTCATGTCTTGTTTTATGTTCCGCGATTACTCGATGTTGTATCACTAGGTGCCCGGTAAGGCACCACCACGCCCGGTTCGGTCGTGACAAAAGTGGTATCGTGAGCGCTTAATCCTCGGAAAGTGTCTACGCACCGTATCTAGTAGAGTCTTGATTATCGCGTGTTGTGCACCACAACAATAATCGTGAGGCTATAGGATATTTAGGATCGGTTTCTATTCTTCTCACTCGAGATCGTGCCTTAGAGTGTGTTGTAAGTTGGACCCTCTAACGTATTTCTTTCCTTACCGCTATGCCTCCGCTGGGCAACCCGCCCAGTGAGGGCAAGCGCGAGGGAGTCGCGAGCAGAGTCTGAGAGGGTTACGAGGGCACAGCCCAACCATCACCCGAGTTAGGTGCTTGTTCGGGAGTTATGCTACGCCACCACTTCAAGAGTTTAGCACGGGCGGCAGCAGCCTCCATCGCGACCATGACATTTGAACCTTCGCCCACGACCGAAATGAGAATATAGATTGCGAAAAGACAACCTCACATTAGCTATGGATTTGGCTACCGCAGAGTATACCGATGTACCGCGAGTCTTGATGAATATCTTAGAAAGGGTTGTGCAAGAGTAATTCTTGATTAGGCTTGAGCATGGCACGAGTGCGGGCTTGGCGCAGCAGCCAAGAAACGTAGATCGACGGGTTAACGGGCGACGCAGAAGAGGCCGAGCGAAGGTCCGTAAGTAACTTTCGAGGCGAGTCGCCACACCAGCGGATTAGATTATGCACAACCACTAGACCATAGAGGTCCTCCACGGGGTACAGGACGTTCGGGGTATGCAGGAGATGGTCAGAACTCCAGAGTTTTCGGTTCACAGCTACACGTAGGCTCCGCCACCGGATTCGCTTTTTCGTGTTCACCGCGTGATGTGCGTCGCCCGGGAATGTCATCTTTTGTTGATGCTTGTTTTGCCGGCGGGCGTCAGGGCCATGTGTCAAATGGGTGACCTAGTAGGAGGACTTAGCCTTCAGGATCGATGGGTAGTTCGTCATCTCCCTAGCTGTGACTTACGGTAGGTTTGATTAGAACGACTAAGGGGAGTGAAGCAGTAGATACAAGTATATCCTTAACCCTCTAGAGATTGGTATTATGTGATAAGATGAGTATATCTTAAGTGCTATGTTCTGATAGCAGTGTGTTAATTGTGATTAGAAATCATGGTTAGTTAACCGAGTAAGATTTGGGGGATAGAGGAAGTGTGAGCCTTAGAGCTTTATACGTAGAGACCTTAGAGGTAAGGCCATCTCGAGTAAAAGACGTATGTTTATGTTTGACCCTTATAAGAGTGCATAGTGCACGTGAGCTATGTTTGTGGGATAAGTCCCTGAGTAGTGTGGAATGAAAGAGGGTAGTTGAGCTAAGAAGACCGCTAGGTTTTCGTAACGTGATTAGTGAGAGTTTTCCGGTTCGGGGAGCTAGTGTCTTGCGCGTTGCCGGGTCGGGTTGAGGCCACGTTGCGGGTCAACCCGCGACCTGTATGGTGGTGGGGTCAGTTTGTGGTGATCCCGCTTTGGGTTAGGGTTATGAGGGTGTTAGGCCCAAGTTTAGTTAACCAAGACGATTTCGTGGACGATTCGACCGATGAGTCGCCGGCGAGGTCACCGCCTTGTCTTCTAGCAAAGACCATTTACTCGGCAGTGTTGATTTATCGTAAAGGTTGTAAGGATTTGCACGGTGCCTACCTTCACCTTATGACGCATGGAGCCTGTGGTACTACTGCTTTTGTTTCGGAAGTTTTACCAAGGTGGTTAAGAACTCGTGAGTCTCATAATCGCATTCGCCCCGCCGCGTGGATTTCGCGGGTAGTTGTGGGATTGTTGTCTCCCGTGGAGGAGTGTTTAAGCTACCATTTCGGTGTTCGGATGTCGCCTTATGAAGCCTTGTAGGGGCGGATGTAAGTCGCCACGATTGGTTCGATGTTGGCAAGATTCAGATAGTTGGTTCAGCTTGTTCCAACAGATCGTGGATAGGTAAAGCTTGTCTAGAAGAGGTTCCGCACTCGGAGAAATCGCGGCGGATAATCGGCGACGACGCTAGAGTTCGTGCGACGGTCGGTCTTCTTGAAAGTACCACCCCGTCATGTGACGAGTTTTGGAAAACAGAGGAACTTAGCCCGAGTTACTTTGGGGCCCTTGAGTTCATGTGAAGAATAGGCGGGTTGCCTATATGTTAGCTTTTGCCGCTCGACTTAGGAGGCAATACGTCCGGTCTTTCAGATTATTATGATCGGAAAGTATCGAGATCCATCCGCAGTGTTCCCGTTAATGATGACCACGTTAGAGATAGTAACCCGAGTTTTGGAACAAGCGATCGTAAATGTGGTAAGAGTTCGAGTGTACGACCTCGTGGATCGCATGCATCCGGTACCATTTGTTGGGTCGCCGAAGTGACCCTAGAACCTCGCGGCAAAGTGACAAAAGTGGTATCACGACGAGTAAAGGGAAAAGCGAGCAGGTATTGCGAGCAGAGATGTGACCATTTCTTGTGTCTGGAGAACGTGCGACGGAATTATATTTTAGACCTCGACGGGGGCGTTTGTGATGTTAGAGGTGTTTCCTCGGACTTGGATGTAAGTATTTTGCGCAGTGTTGTTGTGGGCCAGGCGTGATTGTTCAGATAAGTATAGTAGTGAAGATCATCGCGCATGTTGTTTTTGAGGCTTAGAAAGAACATTCGGACGAATGTTTCTAAGGAGGGGAGAATGTTATACCCCGTATTTCCAGAGTATGTACGTAAGGACGTACGTAGAAAAATTTGAACTTTTAAATAAGGCTTGGCCGAATTATTTTTGTGCACAACACCCGGTTAGAGTCGTTTTTCGACGAAACGTTTCCACAGCTTTCGTAGGGAAAATTCCGGCTATGTCATTTTTAATTTTTGCGGATTTTTCCGAGAGACGAAACATTTTGGACCAACAAGAGGGCGACACTTGTCACCCTCTCATTGGAAGGACTTGGGCGGTCAAGGGTGGACGAAATGGGTGGGTTTTTGTCAAGTAGTAGGTAGGATATTTTGGTGGTAGATGGATAAGGTGCACTTGGCATGATCTTGGCCCTACACTTGCTATGCACTTGGCATGATCTTGGCCATTGGTTGGCCTTTGCTAGACCTATAAATACCCCCCCTTTGGAAGACTTCTTCATCCATTCCTAAAATTTCCTAAGTGTTAAAATCCTCCCTCCCTTTGAGTGGTGTTCTCGTCCTCCCCCTTGTGAGGCCCTCTTGGCCGAGAGCCCATCCCCCCCCCCCTTGGCCGAGAGTACCCCCCCTAGTGGGGTTGGCCGAGGGGTACACACCCCCCCTCCTTGTGGTGCTAGCCGTGGGGTACCCCCCCCTAGCCTAGTTGTTTTCGTATAATACCCCCCTTTTTTGTGGTATAGTGATACTCTCAAAAGTATTGTTATAATGCCCAAATTACCTTAGCCGTATACCTTGTAGTATTCTAAGGTTATACCTATACGAAAAGCCCCGTAATACTATTATACTTCCCGTCAGTCACCAAACCGAAACCCTAAGGAAAATCTCCATGGTTAGTTGGAGTAGTATGTAGAAGTTGGTTAGAACTTCTAAGGGTAGTTTGGAGCGGGTTGAGCGCATGAGTTGAGCTAAACGTTGCCCATGATCGACTTTATACTTTGATTTTTATGTGCTTATCGAGGTATTTTTCTTGTCACACTATTGTTATTGGATATTACATTTTTTTATTTTATATAGTTGAATTATACTTTATATAAACGAACGTAGTTATCGGCAATGTCTTTGGACTTAAGCTCGAATAATACTTACGCAATGTCTCGCGACTTAAGCCCGAATAATAAGAAACCTTTTCGAAAGAAGAGTGCTGAATCAGAATTACATAGGATCAGACATGAGAGACTTGTGTAGCTTTTACGTGAGATAGAATTGTGCACGTCCGGTTTAGACGTATAACCCCGTTGGCTTGGTAGCCCCGTTAGAGGAGGAGATTTACGCTGCCATGGGGAGGTGCCGAATTTTCGTAGAATGTTCTACGAAGAGACCTAAATGTTAATAAGCGCCTTGTGGCCTTATAGGTGGAAGTACTATGCGTGGCGCGATCTACTGGCTTAAGGAGTAGCCGCGGTTTGAGGTACTTGAGCGCTTTTGCTATTAGTCGATAATCGTCGCGAGGTATGTGAACCTCTTCCTATCTCTTCTAGCATGATATGTGTGTAACTATGTAGTACGATAGACGCATACGTGTTAAATGTATTTGATTGGTCTAAAACATAAAGTGTTATAACGGCTTTATGGGAAGTTGTTATAACATCTTTATGTAGGTAAGAAAATACTTGTGGTTTTTAAAAGGTAATCGATTTGAACTATAACCGGTGGTTATGTGATAATAAAGAACTTGAAGTATTTCAAAAGATTTTTGAATCATTTTGAAAGAAGAGTAATACTTAGTTTTTGAAAACTTAAGAGTTATACTAGCTTTATGGGAAGTTAGGTATAACGGCTTAAGAATGTTTTACTGAGTTTGGAAATCAGAATGTGTATCGACAAACCACTGCAGCGTTAATAAAAGGAAATGTTTGGACAGATTAAGTATTATTAAAACCAGTAGAAACTTCCATCTGCATAAAAACTAAGATGAGACAAAATGATGTTACATTTCCTAGATCATGGCTGCTTAAATAAGATTGTTATAAACAAGAATAACCTACTCACGATCGTATATATGTTTCTCAAATTGCTTTTAAAGGAGAATTATATCATTAAGTGATTAAAATTATGAACTACGAAACCTTTCGAAAATGAGAAACTTGAGTAATTGAAATTAGGCAAACTTGAAACATTTGAAAAAGAATGTTGTTACTTGATTTTACGAAGAGAAGTGTTTTGATTTACTTCAAAAGATAATCATTCTATTTTCATATACTACGGGTATTGTGTGACTTTTGTAAACGTAACGTATCTTTTAAAAGATAATGTATGAAGTACTTTGGGAATAGATACAGACCGGTTAATCATATATTAGAATGTACCTTGTGTGTATAACTTGATTGTCTTTGGTTTGTGATAGCCTTGTAATACTTTCTTGATTTGATAAGTAAACATGTTAGGATGCTACGTGTGTTAGTGTCTTGTAACGTTTGTGTAAGAGAGTATTCTTGTTGTGCTTATGTTGTTTAACGATAAGTTGTTATGTTAGTATAATATCACTCACCTCTTGACATATTACCGGGGGTTAAGTCGCCTCCACGCGGGTAGACTCAGCGATCCGGGACCATGATTCGAGAATACCTACGCGGGTCCAAGGACCTATGCGAGCTACGGAGTTCCGTGTTAGTGATGCGGTTATACCTCATGCGGTCTATGTGGCCATGCGGACTACGAGTCGGGGCGACGCCGAGGAGGCTACCCTCGACGCGGGTTACATACCCTACGCGGCCTATATGAGTGGCCTATGCGGACTACGGAGTCGAGGATTAGGCTTGCATGGTGATACTACGCACCGCCCCGCTCGATCATTCGCAGCCTAGAAAAGACCTCGCGATTTACCTATTGTTGCTCTTGTTTATGATGTGGCACTATGTGCGGTTACCTTGGTTGTTTCATACATACTTGCAAAACCGATTTTAAAATGATATGTTTTCATTTAAGTACTTTACAGTTTCACATACTTGGTACTGTTATCGACCTCCTTGGGGCCGCGTTCACGCCGCAGTTGAGGTACACCGCCATTGATCCTAGTTCTCGGGTCACGTCAACAGTATGGAAGCTCCGCTTTCTCGGAGGCTTATCGGTGGTATAGTCCCATCGTTGTAGGTATTTACATTCAGTGGTATGGCGCCCCGCCCCGCCATTGTTGTCGTATCATTCTTAGGTCCGTAGTACTGTTGTGGCGAGTTGTAATGGGATGTAAATCGCTCGTTTTAAAATTGATTTATATATATGCCGTAAGGCAAGTTTTCTCCGACATCGCTTACTTCTTAATATTTTCATGTCTTGTTTTATGTTCCGCTGATTACTCTGATGTTGTATCACTAGGGTGCCCGGGGTAAGGCACCAGTCACGGGCCCGGGTTCGGGTCGTGACACCAAGGTTCTTAGGTGTAGTGTAAGCATATCTCAATAGAAAAATCTTGGAAAAAGATTGTTTTCGGGTTAGTCGCAAACGAAAACCTAATGGTCTTTCTAGGTTTTGTTTGGTGATTTGAAGGATAATTGTTGGTATTTTCTAAGGGTCTCAACAAGCGGATTGAGGTGTCTTGGAGAGGCTCTAAACTACTAATGAGCGACTTCGGATTGGAGTTGGATTAAGAATCATTGAGGTATAATCTTGTTCTTTGAAAGTATTACAAGATTATTTATATTGTTGTTGTTAGCTTTGTATGTTGCGAGCATGAAGTTGTTATATTGAAGTTATAAGGATTATGGATTGATTTTAGCCTTGGAAATCCGAAATGTAATGTAAGCCATGACTAAGTTGAATTACAATTTAATCGTGTTAGAATCGTCACATGTTATTGACTTGAAGATTATGGTAGTTATAACCAAATGCGACTTGATATCATATTATGCTACCAATATGGAATGAAATGGAAATTGGATAAGAATTGGTATTGTTGAACTCAAGGTGGCCGAATGTGGACTTGTAGTTTGTATTAGTTTGTTATTCATTTGTATTGGACTACCTTCTATACAATTGTGAGCCAATTGGGGCTGTTTAGTTATTCATTTGTATTGGACTACCTTCTATACAATTGTGAGCCAGTTGGGGCTGTTTAGTTATTCATTTGTATTGGACTACCTTCTATACAATTGTGAGCCAATTGGGGCTGTTTAGTTATTCATTTGTATAGGACTACCTTCTATACAATTGTGAGCCAATTGGGGCTGTTTAGTTATTCATTTGTATTGGACTACCTTCTATATAATTGTGAGCCAATTGGGGCTGTTTGGTTATTGTATTTCGGCCTTGAAAAAGGTGGCAAAGTGAGTAAAAACAAAGGAGGTGCTGTCCGATTTTCCGTAGAAAATGGAGAATTTACACTTATAGTATTCTACCTTTGAAGTAAGGCGTTAATAGACGTATTGTGAATATTATAGGTTGATATACTACGGGCGGGACTTTGTACTTGGCAAGTGGTTTGACCCGACAAGGTATGTAGAACTTTTCCTATCTTTGAGCATGACTAGTTTCGCGTATATAGTACGGTAGACGTACAAGACTTTGACATTCTTTACTTGTTTTATGAAATGCCAAGTCGGGTGAGTTAGGAGATTTTACTCACTTCTTTGAGAATATTAAAGATGTCTTAAGTCTTGTTAAAGATAAGGGACTTGAAGAATTTTAAAGTATGTAATACTTGTGTCGTGTTAAAAACGTATAAGTCCCTTGGATAGGAAATTGTACATGACTAAGGTATAAAGTGAATATAACGACTTTATGGGGAGTTGGTTATATTGACTTTATGGATAGATAAATGACTTGATTTAATGGAAGGCAATTCGATTTTAAGACATCAATTGCCTAAGGTTTTATAAGACACGAGTCACTTGATTTAGAAGCCATATTTTATTTCTAAAAGTATTGTGACTTGTCTTGAAAAGAAATTGTCACTTGATACTACGGCTATTAGTATCTTGGAAGTTTTATAATGAAATGAGTCATTTTAAAAGAATAGAAGTACGTACTACTTTGGGTTAATTCCCGGATTTTCATAAAGACATGTTAGTGCCTTAAGTAAACTAAAATGAGAGTGTATATGAACAAGAATAGTAAGAAGTTAGGGATTTCTTAACTTGCTTATATATTGTATGATAAGCCGATAGAGCTTATGTTGTGTGTGATAGCCGGATTTGGGCTAGTGATATATTATTCGTTGCGGGGTCATTCCCCGGGATTGTGGCATAGTATATTTCCGTGGATTTGCTAACCACAATGCGAGGAATACCTCATGCGAGTCCGTAAGGGCTTATGCGGGTGAAATAGTCCCATGCGGGCGGGTCTAGCCTATGCGAGGAATACCTCATGCGAGTCCGTAAGGGCTTATGCGGGTGAAATAGTCCCATGCGAGGAATACCTCACGCAGTCCACCGACCTACGCGTGAAATAGTCCTGAGTAGGATTCCAATCCTATTTTTCGTTGTAAGTATACACCTATTGTTACTCTCATTGTTAGTAAGGCATTGTGTACTGTAATTTTGTTATCATACATATCTCCGGCTTTCTTTTAAACTTATGTTGTAATTACGATTTTCCGCTTTTCATACTTAGTACATATTGTGTAATCGACTTCTTCCTCGGGGCCGTTCATGCCGCAGAAAGCGGTAAGGTGTCATGGATCCACACTCTTAGGATTACGTCTAAGCTCCATTCTCGGAGGCTTGACTTTCTTTGGTACGCCTTACCACGATGTTGTAGATTATGTACATTCGGGGTATGGCGGGCCCCGTCCCGCCACGCTTGTTATTCCTAGAGGTCTGTATTCACATATGTGGTTTGTAAGAACCGAGTTGTAAAGTTGTACTTTTGACTTTGTTTATATTATGGAAGCGGCCTTATCGGCCAGCTTTGTGTTGTTATATTGTTTACACTGTTATGTTGTGTATGTTCATCCGCTATTCTCGATGTATACTCAACGGGGTGCCTGTAGGCACCGCCGCGCCCGGTCAGTCGTGACAAAAGTGGTATCAAAGCGCTTAGTCCTCGGAAAGTGTTTACGCATCGTGTCTAGTAGTCTTGATTATCGGTGTCAGGCACCACATCTATAATCGTGAGGTCGCAGGACATTTAGGATTGGTTTCCATTCTTCTCTCTCGAGGTCGTGCATTAGAGTGTCTTATTAGGTTGAATCCTCTCCGACCTCTTCTTATGAAACAACTATGCCTCCAAGTAGGCCACGAGCCCGAAGGCAAGGCAAAGCGGCAGGAACGCTAGCGGTACTCGAGGGTTACACACTGCTCGTACGACTATGCACGAGGTAAGAGGCGGTCGGCAAGTTCACCACGCTGCAGCTTTAGAGGAGCCGAGAGCGCAGAGCTCCAGAGGTTCCGATACTGCACTCCTCCAGCCTCCCCACCGGTGCCGAGTATAGATACTACGGGGAGCAGATTCGGTTGTTGACCAGTATAGTAGCCGAGCAACACGAAGCGAGCAGCCCACCCTGAGCCGATGGGTTTGCGGATTAGGGATTTTCTGGGATGTCATCCACCTGAGTTTTATGGTTCGAGGTCTGATGAGGATCCGCAGGAGTTCATTCGGCAGCTACAGCGGACCATGCAGGTTCTTAGGGCTTCAGAGACAGAGTCTGTTACGCTAGCCTCTTACCGGTTGCGCGATATTGCGTTGAACTGGTTTGAGTCGTGGTTGCTTTCGAGAGGTGACGATGCTCTTCCAGCTGTTTGGGAGGAGTTTACAGAGGCCTTCATGGTTCACTTTTTGCCTCCCGAGATGAGGAGAGCCTGCAGATGTGTTCTTGACCTTGAGGCAGAACGGGAGGACTGTCAGGGAGTATAGCTTGGAGTTTGACTCCTTGGCCAGACATGCACATACTATTGTAGCTGACATGGCGGATAGAGTTCATCGATATGTGATGGGGCTAGACCGTCATATGATTACAGCATGCTTGGGGGTGGCTCTTCAGCCCGGTATGGACATCGCCCGGATGCAGGCCTATGCACAGGGGATAGAGGATAGAGAGAGGGAGGACCAGATTGACGCAGGCCAGCCCAAGAGGGCCAGGACATCAGGGTCTCAGGGCAGTTTTAGAGGCGGACAGCCTCAGCAGCAGACTGGGTCCACTTTCCAGCCAGCACAGAGTGCTCCGTCACGGTTTTCTGGCAGGAGGTCTGATCAGCAGGGTCATTCAGGAGCAGGTCAGGGCTCCAGGACTTCGGGGTTTCAGGGAGGCAGAGACCCTCGCCGATCGAGACCACCCACATCTCGGTGTGCTCGGTGCGGTAGATCTCACCCAGGAGAGTGTCGTGTTCCTGCAGGAGGTTGTTACTCTTGTGGCCAGCTGGGCCACCTGAAGAGAGATTGTCCGCTCAGAGGCATGATGGTGGTACAAAGACCACGGGATCGATTCCGGGTCTTCTTCCTTCGCGGGTTATGCGCCCGAGGCGTGGTACTCACGGACAGGCAGGCCGCGGTAGAGGTCGTGGTGGTGGTTCCAGTTCTAGCGGTCCCCAGAACCGCATATATTCTCTAGCCAGCCGCCAGGATCAGGAGGCTTCCCCTGACGTCGTCACAGGTACATTACTGATTTCAGGCTGTGATGTTTATGCATTGATAGATCCAGGTTCTACCTTGTCCTATGTGTCCCCTCTTATTGCGGGTAGAATCGGGATAGAGCCGGTGTCGATAGAGCCGTTTGAGGTAGCTACGCCAGTGGGTGATTCGGTGTTAGCTGAGCGGGTGTATAGAGGTTGTTCGGTATTCATTTACAGTCGTCAGACCCTTGCAGACTTGATAGAGTTAGAGATGACAGATTTTGATGTCATTATGGGTATGGACTGGTTGGCTTCTTGTTATGCCAACGTTGACTGTAGGGACAGGCTAGTTCGGTTCCAGTTTCCTGGCGAGCCAGTTATCGAGTGGAGGGGCAACACAGCATCGCCGAGGGGTAGGTTTATTTCCTACCTCAAGGCTAGGAAGATGGTACAGAAGGGGTACATCTATCATCTGGTTTGGGTATTCGATACAGAGGCTGAGGTGCCAGTTCTTCAGTCAGTGCCAGTAGTTAGGGAGTTTCCAGATGTGTTCCCAGATGATCTTCCGGGTATTCCTCCTGAGAGGGAGATCGAGTTTTGTATTGACACATTGCCAGACACTCGACCTATTTCTATTCCGCCATACAGGATGGCACCTGCTGAGTTGAGGGAGCTGAAGGACCAGCTGAAATATTTGCTGGAGAAAGGCTTTATCAGGCCTAGTGTATCTCCCTGGGGAGCGCCGGTGTTGTTTGTGAAGAAGAAGGATGGGACGCTGCGTATGTGTGTTGACTACAGGCAGCTGAATAAGGTAACCATTAAGAATAGGTACTCCCGTGATTGATGATTTGTTTGACGATTTGCGAGGTGCGAGGTGTTTCTCAAAGATAGACCTGCGGTCTAGTTATCATCAGGTTCGAGTTCGAGAGGCAGACATCCCAAAGACTGCATTCAGGACCCGGTATGGGCACTATGAGTTTAGGGTTATGTCTTTCGGTTTGACCAACGCTCCAGCGGTATTTATGGATTTGATGAACCGGGTGTTCAAGCCATTTTTGGATACATTTGTGATTGTATTCATTGATGACATCCTGGTGTATTCACGGACAGAGCGGGAGCATGCAGATCACCAAGATCAGATTGGGATTCTCCGGAGCCGGCAGTTATTCGCCAAGTTCTCCAAGTGTGAGTTTTGGTTGGCCTCAGTGGCATTCCTGGGGCATATTATTGGGGCTGATGGTGTTCGCGTGGATACGACAAAGATTGAGGCAGTCAAGTCTTGGCCGAGGCCTACTACTCCGACCGAGGTACGCAGTTTCTTAGGACTAGCGGGTTATTATCGTAGGTTTGTGGAGCAGTTTGCTTCGATTTCAAAGACCTTTGACTAGGTCGACTCGAAGGCGCCAAGTTCCGATGGACAAAGGTCATGAAAGGTGGTTTTGATTCTTGAAGGAGAGGTTGACTACAACCCCAGTTCTTACTCTTCCTGAGGGGTTAGATGGGTACGTGATCTATTGTGATGCCTCGGGTATCGGGCTAGGGTCTGTTTTGATGCAGCACGACAAAGTTATAGCCTATGCTTCCCGGCAGTTACGGAAGCATGAGAGGAATTACCCTACCCATGACTTAGAGTTGGCCGCAGTTATTCATGCGGGGTCATTCCCCGGGATTGTGGCATAGTATATTTCCGTGGATTTGCTAACCACGATGCGAGGAATACCTCATGCGAGTCCGTAAAGGCTTATGCGGGTGAAATAGTCCTATGCGGGCGGGTCCAGCCTATACGAGGAATACCTCATGCGAGTCCGTAAGGGCTTATGCAGGTGAAATAGTCCCATGCGAGGAATACTTCACGCAGGTCCACTGGACCTATGCGGGTGAAATAGTCCCAGGAGTAGGATTCCAATCCTATTTTTCGTTGTAAGTATACACCTATTGTTACTCTCATTGTTAGTAAGGCACTGTGTACTGTAATTTTGTTATCATACATGTCTCCGGCTTTCTTTTAAACTTATGTTGTAATTACAGTACTTTCAAGTTTTTCATACTTAGTACATATCAGGTAATCGACCCCCTTCCTGGGGCCCGCTCACGCCGCAGAAAGTGGTAAGGTTGCGGATCCACACTCTTAGGATCGCTTATCAGACGTCGGAAGCTCCATTCTCCGGAGGCTTGACTTTCTTTTGGTACAGTCTTACCCTGATGTTGTAGATTATATACATTCAGGGGTATGGCGAGGCCATGTCCCGCCACAGTTGTTATTCCTAGAGGTCTGTATTCACATATGTGGTTGGGCTGTAAGAACTGAGTTGTAAAATTGTACTTTTGACTTTGTTTATATTATGGAAGGCGGCCTTATCGGCTAGTCTGTGTTGTTATATTGTTTACACATGTGTTATGTTGTGTATGTTCCGCTGCTATTCTCTGATGTATACAGAACGGGTGCCTGTGTAGGGCACCCGCGCCGGCCGGGTCGTGATGCAGTAGCACCGCATGAGGTCTTTGTGAGATGAGGATAGATTGCGTGTACCGGTGCTGCAGGACTAGTCAGCAGGTTTTAGGGGAGGCACGCAGTGCTTATTGCTCTAATTTTTTGGGGCCGACTAAGTCGTGTCGTGACCTCAGATGTATGTATGGGTAAGATAACCGGAAAATAGACATAGCGGAGTTTACTGCTTAGTGTCCGAGTTAGTAGCAGGTCATGGTTGTGTACCAGAAGCCCGGTGGCTATTGCGCATTTATTGAAATCCCAACCTAGATATGAGAGGTAATTATTATGGATCTTGTTACAGGTGGCATCGTATCGAGAGTGCGCGACCGGGGTCATGGTAAATAGGCTGACGAAACCAGCCGTGTTCTTCCGGTTAGGACCACTTACTCGGCTGAGGTTCGTGCTAGTTTTTTTTTTAGCAGGGGGATTGTGAGACTGCACGGGGTTCCTACGTTTATGATGTCAGACAGATGAGCTCGATTACAGATAACTTCTGGAGGTTTTTCAGAAGGGTTTTAGGGACACAGGTGAGTCTCAGTATTGCATTACACCCTCAGACCGACGGACAGGCAGAGCGTACTATCCAGGCACTTGAGGATAGGTTGCGGGCCTGTGTTCTTGATTTCAGAAATAACCGGGAGGGTTAGTTGCCTCTTGTTGAGTTACGTACGATAACAGATACCCTTCCAGTATTCAGATGGCCCTGTATGAGGCCTTGTATGTAGGAAAGTGTAGATCGCCGGTTGGATGGTTCGACATAGGCGAGGTTCAGTTATTTGGTCCAGACTTGATTCAGCGGGCTGTGGATAAGGCGAAGCTTATCCGGGAAAGATTATTAGCAAGCTCAGAGTCGATAAAAGCTTTATGCAGATAACCGACGTCGACACTTGGAGTTCAGGTTGACGTTGTAGCATAAGTATTGTTATGTGGCCAGGTGTGGCAAGTGTGATTATGTTGGGTGTAGTCAAGGGACTATGCCAATATCCGTTTAGATTGGACTCCGAAAGAACATCTGGGGACGAATGTTTCTAAGGGGGTAAGAATGTTACACCCCGTAATTCCAAGAGGATGAGATGAAAACGTACGAAAGGAAATAAGATTCGAAGTTGAAAAAAAAAAGAAAAAAAAAAAGTTGGCAGAATATTTTTTTTGGACAGTTTTTCAGTCAACTTGGAAACAGCATATCTCCTAGAATAACTGGGGTTTTTAGGTGTTTCAAAAGCCTAATATGAATTTCATTGAGTCTAGTTTCCAACGCAACAAACCGCTCGTCAATAGGACATCGGAGTAGAAAGTTATGGACGTTACAAGATTGGCTGACAGAGCAGGCAGGGTCAGGCGCCGCGGCGCCGGGGCGCCGGAAAGCCTGAAATTGTCTGAAATTGCAGAGCCGCGGCGCCGGATGCAGGGCCGCGGCGCCGGGGCTGGATTTTTTGCGGATATGGGGTAAAAATAGAAGATATTTGTTGTAAAGGACCCCTGGGTGGGTGACAAGTGTCCCCCCAACTTGTGGAACAAGATAAAGGCTATATAAGACATGTCTTGCTAGATTTACATCATTTGCAAGACTTCACCCAAAATTTTCTCTTCTCTTCTCTTCTCTCTCAAATAGTTAAAAACCCTAGGCCTAAATGAGATTTTTGGAAAGGCAACAAGAAGGAAATATGTTGGCAAGCTTGTAGGGGATTAGTAGAGATGATTTTAGCGGGAAGAAGAATTTCAAAAAGAGGAGCTAAAGTTGCTAAGGATCGACTTGTAATCTTGGAGCATTTTTTGGGCTAAATGAGGTATAATCTTCGTCTTACTTTTGTAATTGAAGATTCCATGTTATTATAAGTTAGAAATGATCATGTGATATGTGTTATGAAGATTGATAAGTGTTATGGAAATTTGGAAGCTCAAATACGAAAATGACATGTTAAGCCATTTGAAAATTGAAATACAAATTGGTCGATAATTAGAATCGTCGCATGTTTACCTACTTGAGGATTGTAGTAGTTGTAATCGATTGCGGCTTGATATCATGTTATACTAAACCACTTGGATTAAAAAGGAATTGGAAACGATTTGTATTGTTGCCTAATTGCCGAATTGACATTTTAGTTTAGACTAGTTTGTTATCATTTGTGGTGAGCCAATTGGGGCTGTTTGGTTATTCATTTGTATTGAACTACCTTATAAATTGTGGTGAGCCAATTGGGGCTGTTTGGTTATTGTATTCGGCCTTGAAAAGGTGGCAAAGTTAGTAAAAACAAAGGAAGTGCTGTCCGATTTTCCGTAGAATTTAGTGACTTGCACTTGGAATATTCTACGTTTGAAACTAGAAGATAATACGATTTACTATGGTCATTATAGGTTGGCATACTACGTACGGCGATTGGACTTAGCAAGTGGATTAAACCGAAGAGGTATGTGGAACTTTCTTATCTCTTGAGCATGATTAAGTTGTAAATGTATAGTACGGTAGACGTACAAGATTTTGACAATCTAGTCTATTTGATATCCTTGGCTTATTTTAAGAATGCCCAAGTTGTTTGAGTTAGGGAATTAACTCACTTGTTTAATTATTAAGGATATCTTGGTTTTTAAAAGTTAAGAGACTTTAAGTATGTTGAAAGTATTTTGATACTTGTTTTGTTGGAAAGTTTAAGTCTCTTGGTTAAAAAGAAGTATGTAAGTTGCTAATGTATAAAGCTAGTATAACGGCTTTATGGGAAGTTTGTTATAATAGCTTTATGGAAAGTTAATGTCACGACCCGACCCCGGGGCCGCGACTGGTGCCCTACCTGGGCACCCCTTTCGGTAAACATCAGAGAATAGCAGCGGAACATACACAACTGAAAAAGTACTTAAACATAAAATAACAACAGGCTAGCCGATAAGGCCACCTTCTGAAAACTATATCAATAAAACAATACCTTTTTTCTTCTTCAACCCAATCCACAATGTGACTACAGACCTCTAAGAATAACAACTCTGGCGGGACAGGGCCCCGCCATACCCCTGAATGTACAATAACCGACAATACCAGGGATAATCCTCCGGAATAAAGGAGCTTCTCAACAGCTGAACAGTGACCCTACGAGCGAGGATCATCAACTCAGACTCTACACTGCAGATTTAACGCACCGGCGAGGTCAGTACAACATGTACCAAATATGTGAAACTGAAAGTACTGTAACGAAATCATAAGTCTAAAATAAAACTGGAGACATGTATGATTACTCAATTAACAGTACACTGTGCCTTACTAACAATGAGAGTAAATAGGTGTATACTTACAATATAAAGTAGGAAGCTCACGATCAAAACAGGACCCTCCTGTCCGCAGTATCATTAAGCAATCCTATTCCTGGGACTATTTCACCCGCATAGATCGCGTGGACCCGCATGAGGTATTCCTCGCATGGGACTATTTCACCCGCATAAGCCCTTACGGACTCGCATGAGGTATTCCTCGCATAGGCTGGACCCGCCCGCATGGGACTATTTCACCCGCATAAGCCCTACGGACTCGCATGAGGTATTCCTCGCATCGTGGGTAGCAAATCCACGGAAATATGCAATGCCACAAACCCGGGGAATGACCCCGCAATTATTACTGAACTACTAGCACAAATCCGGCTATCACACATAACATAAGCACTACCGGCTTATCATACAATATATAAGCAAGTTAAGCAATCCCCTAACTTCTTATTATTCTGTTTCATATACACTCTCATTTTAGTTTACTTAATGCACTAACATGTTCTTTATAAAAATCCGGGAATTTAACCCAAAGTACTACGTACTTCTATTCTTTCAAAATGACTTATTTCATTATAAAACTTCCAAGATACTAATAACCGTAGTATCAAGTTACAATTTCTTTTTCAAGACAAGTCACAATACTTTTAGAAATAAAATTAGGCTTCTAAATCAAGTGACTTCTTCTCTCGTAAAAGCCTTAGGCAATTGATGCCTTTAAATCAAATTGCCTTTCAAATAAATCAAGCCATTTATCTTTCCATAAAGCCAATATAACCAACTCTCCATAAAGTCGTTATATTCACTTTATACCTAAGTCAAGTACAATTTCCTATCCAATGGACTTATACGTTTAAAACGAAACAAGTGTCACATTCTTTAAAACTCTTCAAGTCCCTTAACATGCTTAAATTACTTAAGAGTAAACCATTCTCTTATTAACTTTCCATAAAGCTATTATAACCAACTTCCCATAAAGCCGTTATACTAGCTTTATACATTAGCAACTTACATACTTCTTTTTAACCAAGAGACTTAAACTTTCCAACAGAACAAGTATCAAAATACTTTCAACATACTTAAAGTCTCTTAACTTTTGAAAACCAAGATATCCTTAATAATTAAACAAGTGAGTTAATTCCCTAACTCAAACAACTTGGGCATTTTTAAAATAAGCCAAGGATATCAAATATACTAGATTGTCAAAATCTCAGACGTCTACCGTACTATACATTTACAACTTAATCATGCTCAAGAGATAAGAAAGTTCCACATACCTCTTCGGTTTAATCCACTTGCTAAGTACAATCGCCGTACGTAGTATGCCAACCTATAATGACCATAGTACGTCTATTAACTTCTAGTTTCAAACGTAGAATATTCCAAGTGCAAGTCACTAAATTCTACGGAAAATCGGACAGCACTTCCTTTGTTTTTACTAACTTTGCCACCTTTTTCAAGGCCGAATACAATAACCAAACAGCCCCAATTGGCTCACCACAATTTATAAGGTAGTTCAATACAAATGAATAACCAAACAGCCCCAATTGGCTCACCACAAATGATAACAAACTAGTCTAAACTATAAAGTCAATTCGGCAATTTAGGCAACAATACAAATCGTTTCCAATTCCTTTTTAATCCAAGTGGTTTAGTATAACATGATATCAAGCCGCAATCGATTACAACTACTACAATCCTCAAGTAGGTAAACATGCGACGATTCTAATAAACGACCAAAATTGTATTTCAATTTCAAAAGGCTAATCATGTCCTTTTCGGTTCTATGCTTCTACAATCCATGTCACTTATCAAACTTCATAACACAAATCACATGATCACTTATAACTTATCATAACATGAAATATTCAATTACAAAAGTAAAACGAAGATTATACCTCAATTATGATCCAAGATCACAAGTCGCTCCTTAGCAACTTTAGCTCCTCCTTTCAACGTTCCAATTCACTCCAAGCAACCCTTAGAAGCTTATGAATAACTCATCTTCAAGTTCCAACTTCAAAGTTGAAGAACTCATTAACTTGCCGCCTTGCGACTAATACGAAAACACCATTTTTCCGGGATCTTTCTATTGAGAAACACTTATAATACCCTTAGGTACCTTGGTTTAAAGTTGGGAGATTATAGGACAACAAACAAAAAAATTTCTTGAAACCCTCAAGCAAAACCGAGAGCACCCCTTTAGGTTCTTCAAGATTTTTGTAAAAATTTGACTAAGTGTTGAAGCTTGTCTTGCACTAGTACACATATATAACCAATTGGAGGGTCTAGATTAGAACAAATGGGTGGTTCGGATGAGTTTCACATGGATCTTGCCCAAGTGGCCCTTGGACTTTTAGTCAACTATGTCAAGCTAAGCCATTTGCAAGACTTGGTCATCTCACTAATGGTCAAATGACCCTTTTGCCCATGGTAGATTTCGTCCAAGACACTAAGGGGGGTGACACGTGTCGCCCTCTCATACGTCGCAATATTCCGTTTTCCGTCAATTTCATAATTCCGATAAATTTTTACTCGTCTCAAATCTTAACATCTTTTTGTTCTCACGAACGTTCTTATAAACATATCCTGAAATTCCGGGGTGTAACATTCTTCCCCCCTTAGAAACATTCGTCCCCGAATGTTCTTTTGGGAGTCAAACTTAAAGATAGCGACATAGTCTTCTTTTACAACCCCTACATACCAATAATACCACACGAGGCCACATAACAATACTCATACCAAAATGTCAAACTAAACCCCACGTGTCAACATCGGTTATCGCGATAAAGCTTCACGACTCGAGCTTAGTAATCTTTCTCGATAAGCTTCGCTTATCCACACCACGAATCGACCGGGCCAAATATTTAAACCTCGCCTATGTCGAACTCACCAACTGGCGAGCTACACTTCCTTACAAACAAGGCCTCAAACAGGGCCATCCGAAAACTGGAAGGATATCTGTTATCGTACGTAACACGACAAGAGGCAATCAACCTTCCCGCTATTCTCGAATCAAAAACACAGCCCGCAACCTATCCTCAAGTGCTCGGATAGTACGCTCGCTCGACCGCTTGGCCCGAGGGGTGTAATGCAACACCGAGACTCACTGTGTCCCTAATCCCTTCAAAACCTCCGTGGTTATCTCGCAACCGAGCTCATCTATCTGTAATCATAAGCGTAGGAACCCCGCGGCCTCACAATCCTCTCGCTATACAAGCTAGTATAAACCTCACCAGTAAGTGGTCCCAACTGAAAGAACACAGCTGGTTTCGCCAGCCTAATTACCATGACCCCCAGGGAGTCGCACTTCCTCCGAGTACGATGCCACCCTGTAACAAGATCCATTTTAATTACCTCTCATATCTAGGTTGGGATTTCAATCTCCTGCAATAGCCCACTGGGCTTCTGGTGCACAACCATGACCTGCTACAAACTCGGACACTAAGAAGTAAACTCCGCTATGTCTCTCTTCCGGTCATCTTACCCATACATACATCTGAGGCTACGACACGACTTAGTCGGCCCCAAACAATTAGAGCAATAAGCACTGCGTGCCTCCCCTAAAACCTGTTGACTAGTCCTCGCAAAGACCGGTACACGCATCTATCTCATCTCATAGCACCCATCCGTGCTACTCAAATGTGCTCTTCTCCTCGAGAGTCGTAATCGATATCAGATCATAATCGAATCTCATATCGCCGCCGCTCCTTACCTCCCCAACAACGGAAGACTCGCAACATCTCTGGATCTAGACTTCATTAACCTTGAAACAAATAATCGAACCCCAGGCTCGTGAATCAAGGATCTCATGGACCATATCCTGCCTATCCGCTGCCCATCCGCGACTACCCTTAGGTCCACCACAAAGAGTATCTGTAACTGTCTTGGCTTTCCCCGGATGGTATAGGATACCAATATCACAATCCTTGAGTAACTCTAACCACCATCGGTGTCGCAAATTCTACTGCCTCAGTCTGCAGATATACCGGGGGCTTTTGTGGTCTGCACAAGTATCCACATGAAGTCTGTATATACGTCATGCCCCCAAACCTTCCAGGCATGATTTAATCGCCGCACTTTCTATGTCGTGAGTGGCGCAATTTTCTCCCGCTTCCCTAACTACCGGAAAACATAGGCTCTATCTCATCGGGTTGCGTCAGCACACAACCTAGCCCAACACCCAACGTGTTATCATAATAACCTAACCCTCTAGTCTCACAGGAGGGGTTAGAACTGTAGTCGTGGTCAACTTATCTTTCGATAACTGAAAGCCTTTCTCATTCCTGCGAAATATTCGGGTATCCTTAATCTCACTTATGGTTCCTGTTTCCCTTTCTCTGTTGCAACCAAACTTGGTCACTAAACTTAGATTTGATTCCTTTGCTTGCCTCACGCTAAGACTTCATCACAATCACATTTTGGGGAGGTTTCTGATCTCACAAGTAGTAACCCGGCTTTCCGGTCCCAGTTTGTAGAGCCTATAACTAGGTGTTACCACATTTTCTTGAAATGTTCTTACAGCCCATAATCAACTAATGGTCTTTACACTCGTCTGGGGTAATCATGACCCGTGCAACTTACATTAATATTTTTACGATACTTCCTCGACCAATTCGTACGTCTTTCTTAATTACCCCAACACAACACTTTTCCCACGGTTATCTACAACTGTAACCTATGGCATGACGATACCGAAGACCTTGCCTGTCTTATATCCTTCGTCTAACAACATGGGTACACGCAACCCCATAATTCGTAAAACTGTCCTTTTATGTGGGGAAGAGAACTTATCTCCCTTTCTTAAACTTTCCTTGGAGTCACAACCCTAATCACAGGGTCCTCTTGCTGTCCAGTAATTAGTTAATCATCACGCACCGCCTTAAAGTCATGTAGATTTTCAAAACCTACCAGAGTTTCCCTCAGCTTTCCGCCGGCAGCATTCGTACTCATTTTATTCTTGTCTTGTACATTTTCCTGAAATTATCCGGAGGGTCGTGGCCCTGACCGCCACCCTACACCAACTCCAAGTACTTCCAAGGGCACTTAACATAACTTCCTTCAAATTCATTTATTACTTACTTTCTACATTAGTTTTTACCTCAAATGAACAAGTCACACAGACTTATAAAATCAACAATGTCAAAGAAGGAAGGATAATTCACTGGTTACCACCAATTCTCTTCCTTTCTACTTGATAACCGACTTACCAGAAAACTGGAATCGAGTCAATCTCTCTCTGCAGTCAACGTTGGCATAACAAGAGGCCAACTAGTCCGAACTCATAATGACCTCAACGTCATAATGTACTTACTAGGTCCGCTAGGTCCAACGATCGCACTGCTACGGCAATTATCTACCCGCTCAGCTACCACCCAACACTTACGGGTGTAGTCACCTCGAAAGGTTCTCATGGATTCAGGTTTTATCTATTTACACTTGGTTGCTCTCTTTTTCACTGGTCGCACTCTTTCTGTACTTCCAAATTTATATTAGCATACGCACATAAATTCCATACTAGTTCTGGCCTCCACTCTTTGGAGTTTCTAAATTAAACAATACAAGGCCCATTCCACTTCAAAACTCGGTGGAACACGCCCACGAACCCGTAAAATGATTAACTAAATTTGGGCCTTGCACCTCGTGACTCGTCACATAGCGGGACTACTACCAACTGATCCCATTCCCTTCAAGTTATGGGGCGACCCTTAATAGATCCCCAACCCGACTCAGCGTCGTATTTAACTCTTTTCCTTGGTCTGTCTTAACTCTTTACTACCCGAGAAAGCCTTATATATCTAAGGTCTCGGTGGTAATCACATTCTCAGGCTCGCAATTTCCAGGCTCCAAGCCTAACTTATCAGTCCCCCCGAAAACGGGTACAACACTTCTCAATATACTATAATCGGGTTGTCTTGTCCACAACAACCATACTTACTCCATACGGATCTCACCCGTACCATTCCCTTAAGCATACCATGTAGCTTAAGTTACTAACATAGTCTTCCACTTAGTCTCTTAATTAACTTCTTAAGGGTCCATTACATTCTCACACATCTCATCATCACCTAATTATCTCAAATTAGCACGTAAAACCTTGATGAGAGTTCCTTAATCGCTTCATACCTTCCCTGCATTTATTTAGTCCTTACCCAATCCCGGTAATCTAAAATCATCCTAGGCAACACACATGTGACCCCAAACATAAATCCGTATAACAGTATGTCACAATACCAACTATACTACAAACATTACCAACCTGGATACGCAATCCACATAATCCTTCCTGGGTCACTGCTGCCTTTCTCGTAGCTGCAAACAATCATAACTTGTTAGGGAAAGACGACCCTAACCATACAGCTTTATCGCACGATCTTAGAGTGAGAAGAATGGAAACCAATCCTAAATGTCCCGCAAAGATCCTCGATTATAGATGTGGTGCACAACACACCGATAATCAAGACTTACTGTAGACGGCTCAGACACTTTCCGAGGACTAATCGCTCGATACCACTTTTGTCACGACCCGACTCGCTCGCGATCGTGCCCTACCCGGCACTTTTCGTAAACATCGAGAATAGCAAATGAACATACACAATCAAAAAGTACTTAAACATAAAATAACAACAAAGCAGCCGATAAGTGCCACCTTCAAAACTATATCAATAAAACAAGACATTTTTTCTTCTTCAACCCAATCCACAATGTGACTACTGCACTTCTAAGAATAACAACTCAAGCGGATGGGGCCCCGCCATACCCCGAATGTACAATAACCGACAATACCAGTGGATAAGCCTCGAATAAAGCGAGTTTCTCAACAAATTAACGGTGACCCTAAGAGCGAGGATCAAGAATCAGACTTACTCGCGGATTGAACGCACTTCAAGGAGGTCAAGATAACATGTACCAAATATGTGAAACTGAAAGCATCAGAACGAAATCATAAGTCTAAAATAAAATCGAGACATGTATGATTACTCAATTAATAAAGACATCGTGGCCTTACTAACACTGAGAGTAAATAGGTGTATACTTACAATATAAGGTAGGAAGCTCACGATCAAAACAGGACCACCTGTCCGCAGTATCGTTAAGCAATCCTATTCCCGGGACTATTTCACCCGCATAGATCGCGTGGACCCGCATGAGGTATTCCTCGCATGGGACTATTTCACCCGCATAAGCCCTTACGACTCGCACGAGGTATTCCTCGCATAGGTCGGACCCGCCCGCATGGGACTATTTCACCTGCATAAGCCCTACGGACTCGCATGAGGTATTCCTCGCATCGTGGGTAGCAAATCCACAGAAATATGCAATGCCACAAACCCGGAATGACCGCAATTATTAATGAACTACTAGCACAAATCCGCTATCACACATAACATAAGCACTACCGCTTATCATACAATATATAAGCAAGTTAAGCAATCCCTAACTTCTTATTATTTTGTTTCATATACACTCTCATTTTAGTTTACTTAAGGCACTAACATGTTCTTTATAAAAATCCGAATTTAACCCAAAGTACTACGACTTCTATTCTTTCAAAATGACTCATTTCATTATAAAACTTCCAAGATACTAATAACCGTAGTATCAAGTTACAATTTCTTTTTCAAGACAAGTCACAATACTTTTAGAAATAAAATTAGGCTTCTAAATCGTTGACTTCTTCTCTCAGAAAAGCCTTAGGCAATTGATGCCTTTAAATCAAATTGCCTTTCAAATAAATCAAGCCATTTATCTTTCCATAAAGCCAATATAACCAACTCCCATAAAGTCGTTATATTCACTTTATACCTAAGTCAAGTACAATTTCCTATCCAAGGGACTTATACGCTTAAAACTAAACAAGTGTCACATTCTTTAAAACTCTTCAAGTCCCTTAACATGCTTAAATTACTTAAGAGTAAACCATTCTCTTATTAACTTTCCATAAAGCTATTATAACTAACTTCCCATAAAGCCGTTATACTAGCTTTATACATTAGCAACTTACATACTTCTTTTAACCAAGAGACTTAAACTTTCCAATGTAACAAGTATCAAAATACTTTCAACATACTTAAAGTCTCTTAACTTTTGAAACCAAGATATCCTTAATAATTAAACAAGTGAGTTAATTCCTAACTCAAACAACTTGGGCATTTTTAAAATAAGCCAAGGATATCAAATAGACTAGATTGTCAAAATCTCAGACGCTCACCGCACTATACATTTACAACTTAATCATGCTCAAGAGATAAGAAAGTTCCACATACCTCTTCGGTTTAATCCACTTGCTAAGTCCAATCGCCGTACGTAGTATGCCAACCTATAATGACCATAGTACGTCTATTAACTTCTAGTTTCAAACGTAGAATATTCCAAGTGCAAGTCACTAAATTCTACGGAAAATCGGACAGCACTTCCTTTGTTTTTACTAACTTTGCCACCTTTTCAAGGCCGAATACAATAACCAAACAGCCCCAATTGGCTCACCACAATTTATAAGGTAGTTCAATACAAATGAATAACCAAACAGCCCCAATTGGCTCACCACAAATGATAACAAACTAGTCTAAACTATAAAGTCAATTCGGCAATTTAGGCAACAATACAAATCGTTTCCAATTCCTTTTTAATCCAAGTGGTTTAGTATAACATGATATCAAGCCGCAATCGACATAACTACTACAATCCTCAAGTAGGTAAACATGCGACGATTCTAATAAACGACCAAAATTGTATTTCAATTTCAAAAGGCTAATCATGTCCTTTTCGGTTCTATGCTTCTACAATCCATGTCACTTATCAAACTTCATAACACAAATCACATGATCACTTATAACTTATCATAACATGAAATATTCAATTACAAAAGTAAAACGAAGATTATACCTCAATTATGATCCAAGATCACAAGTCGCTCCTTAGCAACTTTAGCTCCTCCTTTCAACGTTCCAATTCACTCCAAGCAACCCTTAGAAGCTTATGAATAACTCATCTTCAAGTTCCAACTTCAAAGTTGAAGAACTCATTAACTTGCCGCCTTGCGACTAATACGAAAACACCATTTTTCCGGGATCTTTCTATTGAGAAACACTTACAATACCCTTAGGTACCTTGGTTTAAAGTTGGGAGATTATAGGAAAACAAACAAAAAAAATTCTTGAAACCCTCAAGCAAAACCGAGAGCACCCCTTTAGGTTCTTCAAGATTTTTGTAAAAATTTGACTAAGTGTTGAAGCTTGTCTTGCACTAGTACACATATATAACCAATTGGAGGGTCTAGATTAGAACAAATGGGTGGTTCGGATGAGTTTCACATGGATCTTGCCCAAGTGGCCCTTGGACTTTTAGTCAACTATGTCAAGCTAAGCCATTTGCAAGACTTGGTCATCTCACTAATGGTCAAATGACCCTTTTGCCCATGGTAGATTTCGTCCAAGACACTAAGGGGGGGTGACACGTGTCGCCCTCTCATACGTCGCAATATTCCGTTTTCCGTCAATTTCATAATTCCGATAAATTTTTACTCGTCTCAAATCTTAACATCTTTTTGTTCTCACGAACGTTCTTATAAACATATCCTGAAATTCCGGGGTGTAACAGTTAATAAGAGAATGGTTTACTCTTAAGTAATTTAAGCATGTTAAGGGACTTGAAGAGTTTTAAAGAATGTGACACTTGTTTCATTTTAAACGTATAAGTCCCTTGGATAGGAAATTGTACTTGACTTAGGTATAAAGTGAATATAACGACTTTATGGGGAGTTGGTTATATTGGCTTTATGGAAAGATAAATGTCTTGATTTATTTGAAAGGCAATTTGATTTAAAGGCATCAATTGCCTAAGGCTTTTACGAGAGAAGAAGTCACTTGATTTAGAAGCCTAATTTTATTTCTAAAAGTATTGTGACTTGTCTTGAAAAAGAAATTGTAACTTGACATCGCGTTATTAGTATCTTGGAAGTTTTATAATGAAATGAGTCATTTTGAAAGAATAGAAGCACGTAGTACTTTGGGTTAAATTCTGATTTTTATAAAGAACATGTTTGTGCCTTGAGTAAACTAAAATGAGAGTGTATATGAAATGCAATAATAAGAAGTTAGGGATTGCTTAACTTGCTTATATATTGTATGATGTAGCGTAGTGCTTATGTTATGTGTGATAGCCGATTTGTGCTAGTAGTTCAAGAATAATTGCGGTCATTCCTGGTTTGTGGCATTGCATATTTCCGTGGATTTGCTACCCACGATGCGAGGAATACCTCACGCGAGTCCGTAGGGCTTACGCGAGTGAAATAGTCCCACGCGCGTCCAAATTTATGCGAGGAATACCTCACGCGAGTCCGTAAGCGGCTTACGCGGGTGAAATAGTCCATGCGAGGAATATCTCACGCGGGTCCACGCGATCTATGCGGTGAAATAGTCCCGTGAATAGGATTGCTTAATGACATCATGACAGTGGTCCCGCTTTGATCGTGAGCTTCCTACTTTATATTGTAAGTATACACCTATTTACTCTCATTGTTAGTAAGGCACATTATCGTTAATCGAGTATCATACATGTCTCCGCTTTATTATTAGACTTATGATTTCATTACGATTTCTGGGCCACATATTTGGTACATGTTATCGACCTCCTTCGGGTTATGCTCACGCCGCAGTAGTACAGTGCTTGATCCTCGCCATAGATCACCGCTCACCGCTGAGAAGCTCCTCATTTCGGAGGCTTATCCTCGGTATTGTCGGTTGTTGTACATTCGTGGTATGGCGGCCCCGCCCCGCCAGTGATTGTTATTCTTAAAGGTCCGTAGTCACATTGTGGATTGGGTTGTAAAGAAAAAATATGTACTGCTTTATCGTATAAGTTACTGGTGGCCTTATCGGCCAGCTTGTTATTTTATGTTTAAGAATTTTATCGATTGTGTATGTTCGCTGCTATTCTCTCGATGTATACCGCAGGGTGCACAGTAGACACCCATGCCCGGTGTCACGACCTAACCCGCCCGTGATCGTGCCTTACCCCGAACCCTAGTGATACAACATCGAGAAAATCAATGAAATAAAATATGAACATGAAATAAGAGATATTATAAGTAAACAGTCAACTAAAACAATGCCTTCGATAAATATATACAAACCAACAGCTTTAATCCTTTTACAACCCCGCCACAACAAAGATTACATGCACTTAAGATTTACAACAACTATGACGGGACAGGGCCCCGCCATACCCCTGAATGTACAAGAACCTACAACTCAGGGAACACATACCAAAAGATAAGCCTCCGAAGGAACGGAGCTTCCCAAAACGCTGAAATGAGATCCTAAACGCGGATCGACAATGATGTACTCATACTGCGCAGATGAACGCAGCCCAAGGAGGTCGATAACAGTACCAAGTATGTGAAATCAGAAATATCAGTAAATGAAATCATAATAGTCTATAAAAGCAGAGATGTATGATAACCAAACTACGACACACACATAACAGCTTATATCAATTCGTGGTCTCATGCCCACAACATCAATCCCGCGCGAGTACCTTCCTCACTACCAGCGATCATGATATGATAACAACAAGACAACAATCCAAATGGGAGCATACCCGCGCGCTACGATCGTGTCGGTATGTCCAAAGGGAACAAATAAGACAACATTCCAAATGGAAACATACCCGCGCGCCACGATCGTGTCGATGTCCAAAGGGAAACAATAAGACAAAGATTCCAAATGGAAGCATACCCGCGCGCTACGATCGTGTCAAGATGTCCAAAGGGAGCAAATAAGACAACATTCCAAATGGAAGCATACCCGCGCGCCACGATCGCACAAGATGTCCAAAGGGAAACAATAAGACAACAAGGCGGTAATCAAAGTGGAAGCATACCCGCGCGCCACGATCGTGTCAAGATGTCCAAAGTGATTTAACAAAAGTAACACTATCAGCGAACGCACTGCGGAATTTCTCCGCCATCACGCAAGACGCCCAAGTAAGTTCTTAACAAGTCAACCGACCTCCATCGAGAGACGCAGAGTATAAACACAATCTTTGCACAACAAAGGCTATCACAACAAGCATAGGCAAGTATCACAACAACAAGCATAGGCAAGTTTCACATCAACAAGCATAGGCAAGTTTCACAACTCAAAGTACTTTCATTTTATGCCAAAGTCCGGGTTTTAACCCTAAAGTACTACGCACGTTAAATTCCTTTTAAAGAGATTTATTCCTTTTATATAAAATGTCACGCCCCGAAACCCGGGCCCGTGACTGGTGCCTTACCCCGGGCACCTTAGTGATACAACATCAGAGTAATCAGCGGAACATAAAAACATAACATGAGACAAATGTATATAAAACAATAATCAGGAAAACTTGCCTTTCGGCATATATACACAATCTTTGAAAGAGAATGCTTTAATCCTTTTTACAAACCCCGCCTACAACAAGATTATTGCACTTCTAAGATTTGCAACAACTATGACGGGACAGGGCCCCGCCATACCCCTGAATGCAAATACCTACAACGACAGGGGACTATACCACCGACAAGCTTCCGGAGAAACGGAGCTTTCCCAAATGCTGAACTGTGACCCTATGAGCGAGGATCATCGACTGGTGTACCTTTTCCTGCGGCATGAACGCAGCCCCCCGAAGGAGGTCAGTACAACATGTACCAAGTATGTGAAATCAGAAGTAATATCAGAATCAAATCATAGTAGTCTATATAAAGCAGAGACATGTATGATAACCAAACTACGCTCACAACAACTAAGCAAATATGTCAAGTCGTGACTCACGCCTCAAAGTCATCACAATAAGACCGCACGGTAAGTACGAAGGCATAGCCGACTACTAAGACCCCGCACCACAAATGCCACAAATCAGATCACGAGGTCTCTAGACCGCACCACAGGATCGAAGCTGGCCACTGGCCCGCAATATCAATGTGCGCGTCTATTCCTGGAACTCTCGCAGCTCCGCATAGGTCATACACAGACCCGCATAAGGTATTCTCAATCTCGGTCCTAGACCACCCGAGGTATACCCCGCATCGGCGCAAATTTAACCTCAGATCCGCCCCGACTTCCGCACTCGCATAGCCCTCGAGGACCGCATAGTCCTCGGAGACCGCATAGGAATCCCCGCATCGTGCTAAACACCCGAATGATCACCAACTCGAGCATACCGCTGCCCGCATAGTCTCAAGGACCGTGATAGCCGATAGACCCGCATCAAGGGTGGCAAGCCCTCGATACACAATCGAGGGTAGGTGATATAATAACAAGACAATGGACTTACCTTTTAACAATGTAAGCACAAAGAAGAATGACCCTTTACATAACAATCACAAGATACTAACACAAGTAGCATCCTAACATGTTTACTTATCAAATCAACAAGAAAGTATTACAAGGCTATCACAAACCAATACAATCAAGTTGTTCACACAAGGTACTTTCTACTAACAAGTTCGAGTATCTAACCCCAACGCATTTCATACATTAAATCTTTAAAAGATCCGTTCCTATCACATAAGTCACACAATACCCGTAGTATAAAATAGAGTGATCTTTTTAAGTAAACCAAAACACTTACCTTTGTAAAATCAAGTAACAACATTATTTTCCAAACGCTCGAGTTTGCCTAATTTCAAATGTTCCAGCTTTCTTATTTTAAAAAGGTTTCGTAGTTCATAGTCTTATTCATTCAAGAATATAATCCTTTTATTAACCAATTGAGAAACATAAGCCTTACATGTAAGTAGGTTATTCTTATTTATAACAATCTTATTACAAAGACCATGATCTAGGAAATATCATTTTGTCTTATCTTAGCTTCTATGCAGATGGAAGTTTCTCCGGTTTTAATCATACTTAATTATTCAAAACATTTCCTTTGTTAACGCCGCAGTTGGTTTGTCGATACACATCCCGATTTCCAAAATCAAGAAACATTCTTAAGCCGTTATACCTAACTTCCCATAAAGCTAGTATAACTCTTAAGTTTTCAAAAATACATTACTACACATATTCTTTCAAAATGATTTATAAACCTTTTGAAATACTTCAAGTTCTTCATTAACACATAACAAGTCGCTTATAATCAAATCGATTACCTTCAAAACCACAACCCATTTTCTTACCTACATAAAGTCGTTATAACCAACTTCCCATAAAGCCGTTATAACACTTTATGTTTTACAACAATCAAACACACGTACGCTCACCGCACTACATAGTTCACACATATCATTCTAGGAGAGATAGGAAGAGGTTCACATACCTCGCGACGAGTATCGACTAATAGCAAAACGCCCAAACAAATCGGCTACTCCTTAAGCCAAGTGGATCATTCCACACGTAGCACTTCAACCTATAAGGCCACAAGCGCGCTTTATTAACATCGTAGAACATTCTACGTAAAATTCGGCAAAGACCTCCCCGCCACAACAGAAATCTCCTCCTCTAACGAGGCCGCTACCAAGCCAACCAGCGGGGTTATACATCTAACCCGAACGGGTACAATTCTACTATACCGTAATACTACACAAGTCAGAATACACCCTATGTAATTACAGATTCAGATTCCTTATTCTTCAGCTTAAGTCAAAAGACATTGCCAACAACTACGCTCGCCTATATATAGTATACTTCAACTATATATTCTAACAACATGTAATATCCAATTACAATAGGGGACAAGATAATTACCTCGATAAGCCCATAATTATCCGAGTTTAAAGTCGATCCTTAGCAATGTTTCGCTCCTACACCGGTGCTCCGTCCGCTCCAACCAACCCTTAGAAGTTCTAACCAACTTCTACAAAGCACTCCAACTAACCATGGAGATTTCCTTAGGGTTTCGGTTTTGTGGACTGACGGAAGTATGATAGTATTTCGGCTTTTCAGATAGATATAACCTTAGAATACTACAAGGTATAAGGCTAAGGTATTTGGGCATTATAACAATACTTTGAGAGTATTTCTCAACCAAGTGGGTACCACGAGAACACCCAAGGTAGTGGGTGCTACCGGAAGGGCCTACTAGGAAGGGGAGAGGGTGCTCTCGGCCACAAGGCCACATGAAAGGGGAGGGAGGCTCTTGGACGAGAGCCAACAAGAGGAGGAGAGGGTTCTCAAGACTTAGAGATTTGAGGATGAAGAAGTCTTCAAAGGGAGTGGTATTTATAGGGTAAGCAAAGGCCAACCAAGGGCCAAGATCTAGCCAAGTGTTATGCAAGTGTAGGGCCAAGATGTGCCCAAGTGCCCCTAGTCCCTACTCCACAAATCCTCACAAAATATCTCACCAACTGACCCTTCAAACGCCCAAGGGTGGCCGTCTAACTCCACCAACTCGAGGGTGACAAGTGTCGCCTCTCGTTGGTCCAAAACATTTCATCTCTCGGAAAAATCCGCAAAATAAGAAAAGACATAGCCGAATTTTCCCCGCAAGTTATGTAAAACGCTTCGTCGAAAAACGACTTAACCAGCACTGTGCCCAAATGTCATTCGGCCAAGCCACCTAGGGGTGACACGTGTCACCCTCCTAATGGCCCAAAATAAAACATCTTCCAAAATATCCACAATGGCCAAAATCTCAAAACAAAGTGGGCACTACAAAACCAGAATTTCACCCGTGGCCCCACGTGACCATTTCCAAAATAAAATTCCATAATTCTCTAATATTCCAGGAAGTCCGAATACCAAATCTGGGAATCCAATTCCCATTAACGAACCTTTTTCCTTTACAAAAACCGGAAACTTTTCCGTGGAAAAATCACCTATGTCCTCCTTTCCAATCTTTCTGTCGTATTCTCGTACGTACGTCCTCGCATACCTACCCTGGAACTACGGGGTATAACATTCTCCCCTCCTTAGAAACATTCGTCCCGAATGTTCCTTCTAAGTCTCAAAACAACCGCGGCGCCGATGTAGTCTTCACTACTATACTTACGAGAACAATCCCGCCATACCGCCCTAAACAATCACGCAAAAAAATGCTTACCTCCAAGTCCACGGGGAACCACCTCTAACATCACCAAAATGATACCACTTTTGTCACTTTGCCTGAGGCATTAACCTTCTCAGGCGACCCAACAAATGATACCGGACTGCATGCGATCACTGAAGCTGTCGCACACTCGAACTCTTACCACATTTCGACATCGCTCAGATCCAAAACTCGGTTACTATCTCTAACGTGGTCATTATTATCGAACACTCTGGATGGATCTTCGATACTTCCCGAACATAACAATACGGCGATCGGACGACGCCTCCTAAGTCGGACGGCAAATGCTAACCTATAGGCAACCCGCCTATTCTTCACATGAACTCAAAAGGCCCAATGTAACTCGCTAAGTTCCTCTGCTCTCAAAACTCGTCACACCCTAACCACCGTCTGCTGGAACAAACCTGAACCAACTACCTGAGCCTTGCCAACATCGAACCAATCGACCGGCAACTTGCATTTCTTCCCCTACAAGGCTTCATAAGACGACATCCGATCACTGAAATGGTAGCTTAAACACTCCCCCAACCGGAGACAACGATCCACACAGCTAACCCCCATCTACCCGACCACTGGTCGAACGCATCCACGAACTCAGACACTGTTAACTAAATTTGGGCCTAACACCTCATGACCCTATCACAAGGCGACCACCACAAACTGACCCCACCACCATACAGGCCGCGGGTTGACCCGCAACGTGGCCTCAACCCGACCCGGCAACGCGCAACACACTAGCTTCCCGGAGGAAAACTCTCACTAATCACGTTACGAAAACCTAGCGGTCTTCTGAGCTCAACTACCCTCTCTCATTTTACGCTACTCAGGGACTTATCCCAAAAACATAGCTCACGTGCACAATGCACTCCTATAAGGGTCAAACATCAACATACGCCTCTTACTCGAGATGGCCTTACCTCTAAGGTCTCTACGTAAAACTCTAAGGCTCACACTTTCTATCCCCAACATCTTACTCGGTTAAACAACCATGATTTCTAATCACAACTAACATCTCGCTACCGTAACATAGCACTTAAGGTATACTCACCTTATCACATAAACAAAATTCTAGAGGGTTTAGGATATGCTCGATTCATCGCTTCACTCCCCTATGTCGTTCTAATCGAACCTGCCCCGTAGGGCGCATAGTTAAGGAAGGTGACGAACTACCCACCGGTACTGAAGACAAAATCCTTCTACTAGGTCACCTATTCGACATATGGCCCTGACGGCCACAGGTACAACAAGTATCAATCTAAAAAGACGACATTCCCGATGACGTCACACCTGATGAATCGAAACCCCGAGTCTCGACCAACTCCTCGATACCCCGAACGCATCTTGAATCCCGTGGGGACCTCTTTGCACCGGGCGGATGTGCATAATCTAATCACGTGAGGCGACTTGCCTCGGTTACCAGGACCTAGCCGCTCGCCCCTTCCGATGTCCTTCGTTAACCCGCCGATCTCTACGTTTCTACCGCTGCGTATAAGCCCGTTCATAGGCCATGCTCACGCTTAGTCAAGAATTACTCTTGTACAACCTCTTTAGATAGTCATCAAGACTCGCAGACATCGGTATATTCTCTGGTAGCCACATCCATAGCTAGTAACAGGGTCGTCTCTCTGCAATCTATATTCTCTGTTCCCAATCGTGGAACTG
This sequence comes from Przewalskia tangutica, assembly GCA_029844215.1. Taxonomy (NCBI): domain Eukaryota; kingdom Viridiplantae; phylum Streptophyta; class Magnoliopsida; order Solanales; family Solanaceae; genus Przewalskia; species Przewalskia tangutica. The sequence goes on along the minus strand of CM056725.1, from coordinate 38,024,325 downwards.
AAGGTTCAAATATCATGGCCGCAGTAGGAACTGCTGCCGCCGTGCTAAACTCTGCTGGGGCTAGTGACGTAGCATAACTCCCCGAACAAAACACCGCCCCAGGTGGTAATTGGGCCTGTGCCCACGCAACCCTCCGAACTCAACTCGCAGCTCCCTCGGCTGCCTTGCCCTCCTGGGCCCGGGTTGCCCTACGCGGAGGCATAACGATAAGGGAAAGAATTTCGTCAGAGGGTCCAACTTTCAACACCGCTCTAAGGCACGATCTCAGAGTGAGAAGAATAGAAACCATCCTAAATATCCTATAGCCTCCTGATTATTGGCGTGGTGCACAACACACCGATAATCAAGACTCTACTGGATACGGCCTGTAGACACTTTCCGAGGATTAACTGCTCTGATACCACTCTGTCACGCCCCGAAACCCGGGCCCGTGACTGGTGCCTTACCCCGGGCACCTTAGTGATACAACATCAGAGTAATCAGCGGAACATAAAAACATAACATGAGACAAATGTAAGTATAAAACAATAATCAGGAAAACTTGCCTTTCGCATATATAAACAATCTTTTAAAGAGAACAGTTTAATCTTTTTACAAACCACGCTTACAACAAGATTACTGCACTTCTAAGATTTGTAACAACTATGACGGACAGGCCCCGCCATACCACGAATGCAAATACCTACAACGACAGGACTATACCACCGACAAGCTTCCGAGAAACGGAGCTTTCCCAACGCCGAATCAGGACCCTATGAGCGAGGATCATCGATCGTGTACCTTTTCTGCGGCATGAACGCACCCGGCGAGGTCGATAACATGTACCAAGTATGTGAAATCAGAAAGTAATATCAGAATGAAATCATAGTAGTCTATATAAAGCGGAGACATGTATGATAACCAAACTACGATTCACAACAACTAAGCAAATATGTCAAGTCGTGGACTCACGCCTCAAAGTCATCACAATAAGACCGCACGGTAAGTACGAAGGCATATCCGACTACTAAGACCCCAGCACCACAAATGCCACAAATCGTATCACGAGGTCTCTCTAGACCGCACTACAGATCGGCCGCCATCGCCCGCAGATCAATGTCGCGCCTATTCTGGAACTCTCGCAGCCCGCATAGGTCACACATGCGGACCGCATAAGGTATTCCTCGAATCCGGTCCTAGACCACGAGGTATACCCCGATCGGGCGCACCTAACCTCAGATCCGCCCCGACTTCGCACCCGCATAGCCCCTCGAGACCGCATAGTCCTCGAGACCGTGATAGGGAATCCCCGCATCGCTAAACACCGGAATGATCGGTCAATCTCGAGCATACCGCGGCTCCGCATAGTCTCAAGGACCGTGATAGCCGATAGACCGATCAAGGGTGGCAAGCCCGGTATACATCGAGGGGGTAGGTGATATAATAACAAGATAATGGACTTACCTTTTAACAATGTAAGCACAAAGAAGAATGACCCCCTTACATAACAATCACAAGATACTAACACAAGTAGCATCCTAACATGTTTACTTATCAAATCAACAAGAAAGTATTACAAGGCTATCACAAACCAATACAATCAAGTTGTTCACACAAGGTACTTTCTACTAACAAGTTCGAGTATCTAACCCCAACGTACTTCATACATTAAATCTTTAAAAGATCCGTTCCTATCACATAAGTCACACAATACCCGTAGTATAAAATAGAGTGACTGTCTTTTTAAGTAAACCAAAACACTTACCTTTGTAAAATCAAGTAACAACATTATTTTCCAAACGTTCGAGTTTGCCTAATTTCAAATGTTCCAGTTTCTTATTTTAAAAGGTTTCGTAGTTCATAGTCTTATTCATTCAAGAATATAATCCTTTTTATTAACCAATTGAGAAACATAAGCCTTACATGTAAGTAGGTTATTCTTATTTATAACAATCTTATTACAGCAGCCATGATCTAGGAAATATCATTTTGTCTTATCTTAGCTTCTATGCAGATGGAAGTTTCTACTGGTTTTAATCATACTTAATTATTCAAAACATTTCCTTTTGTTAACGCTGCAGTGTTTTGTCGATACACATCCTGATTTCCAAAATCAGTAAAACATTCTTAAGCCGTTATACCTAACTTCCCATAAAGCTAGTATAACTCTTAAGTTTTCAAAAATACATTACTACACATATTCTTTCAAAATGATTTATAAACCTTTTGAAATACTTCAAGTTCTTCATTAACACATAACAAGTCAGTTATAATCAAATCAGTTACCTTTCGAAAACCACAACCCATTTTCTTACCTACATAAAGCTGTTATAACCAACTTCCCATAAAGCCGTTATAACACTTTATGTTTTACAACAATCAAACACATGTACGTCTACCGTACTACATAGTTCACACATATCATGCTAGGAGAGATAGGAAGAGGTTCACATACCTCGCGACGAGTATCGACTAATAGCAAAACGCTCCAAACAGTCGGCTACTCCTTAAGCCAAGTGGATCATTCCACACGTAGCACTTCAACCCATAAGGCCACAAGGCGCTTATTAACATCGTAGAACATTCTACAGAAAATTCGGCAGCACCTCCCCCCCCCGCCACAGCGTAAATCTCCTCCTCTAACGAGGCCGGCTACCAAGCCAACCAGGGGGGGTTATACATCTAACCCGAACGGGTACAATTCTACTATACCGTAATACTACACAAGTCTACTGTAATACAGTCCTATGTAATTACTGATTCGGCCTTTATTCTTCAGCTTAAGTCAAAAGACATTGCCAACAACTACGTTCAGTTCTATATATAGTATACTTCAACTATATATTCTAACAACATGTAATATCCAATTACAATAGGGGGACAAGATAATTACCTCGATAAGCCCATAATTATCCGAGTTTAAAGTCGATCCTTAGCAATGTTTCGCTCCTACACCGGTGCTCGTCCCGCCCAACCAACCCTTAGAAGTTCTAACCAACTTCTACAAAGCACTCCAACTAACCATGGAGATTTCCTTAGGGTTTCGGTTTTGGATCGACGGGAAGTATGATAGTATTTCTGGCTTTTCAGATAGATATAACCTTAGAATACTACAAGGTATAAGGCTAAGGTATTTGGGCATTATAACAATACTTTGAGAGTATTTCTCAACCAAGTGGTACCACGAGAACACCCAGGTAGTGGTGCTCTACCGAGGGCCTACTAGGAAGGGAGAGGTGCTCTCGCCACAAGGCCACATGAAAGGGAGGAGGAGGCTCTGACGAGAGTCAACAAGAGGAGGAGAGGGTTCTCAAGACTTAGAGATTTGAGGATGAAGAAGTCTTCAAAGGGAGTGGGTATTTATAGGTAAGCAAAGGCCAACCAAGGGCCAAGATCTAGCCAAGTGCTATGCAAGTGTAGGCCAAGATGTGCCCAAGTGCCCCTAGTCCCTACTCCACAAATCCTCACAAAATATCTCACCAACTTGACCCTTCAAACGCCCGAGGTGGCCGTCCAACTCCACCAACTTGAGGGTGACAAGTGTCGCCCTCTCGTTGGTCCAAAACATTTCCTCTCTCGGAAAAATCCGCAAAAATAAGAAAAGACATAGCCGGAATTTTCCCCTCGCAAGTTATGTAAAACGTTTCATTTAAAAACGACGACCCAGACTTCAGGCCCAAATGTCATTCGGCCAAGCCACCTAGGGGGGGGTGACACGTGTCACCCTCCTAATGGCCCAAAATAAAACATCTTCCGAAAATATCCACAATGGCCAAAATCTCGAAAACAAAGTGGGCCCCACAAAACCAGAATTTCACCGTGGGCCCACGTGACCATTTCCGAAAATAAAATTCCATAATTCTCTAATATTCCAGGAAGTCCGAATACCAAATCTGGGAATCCAATTCCCATTAACGAACCTTTTTCCTTTACAAAAACCGGAAACTTTTCCGTGGAAAAATCACCTCTTTCCTCCTTTCCAATCTTTCTGTCGTATTCTCGTACGTACGTCCTCGCATACCTACCCTGGAACTACGGGGTATAACATAAAAGTCACCCGATACCCGTAGTATAAAAATAGAGTGACTTATATCTTTTAAGTAAACCAAAACAACTTCCATACTTTCTTTTTTCTTTTTTAAAGTCAAGTTACCACGTTAAAACCAATGATAAAACCTTTCTTTTGTTTTCATAAGGTCGTTATAACCAACTTCCCATAAAGCTGTTATAACACCTTATGCTTTAAACCATTTTAAGACAACACAATGCCTTTCTTTTCCCAAGGTTCCAGTTTGCCTAATTTTAATTACGCAAGTCTCTTTTTGAAAAGTTTCATAGTTCAATGTCTTAATCTCTTTTAAAACAATTGAGTAACATATGCCATAAAGTAGTAGGTTATTCTTGTTCATAATCAATATTATTAAGCAGCCATGATCTAGAAAATGTAATATCATTTTGTCTCATCTTAGCTTCTATGCAGATGGAGGTTTCACCGGTTTTAATAATACTTAATTATTCAATACATTTTCCTTTATTAACGCCGCAGTTGGTTTGTCGATACACATTCGATTTCGAAATCAAGAAACATTATTCCTTCCAAAAACCAAGTACTCATTACTCACGAATGAGGTTTCACACAAACATCCATATTAAGTCAAGTCTCTTAACTTCTAAACCATTAAACCATTCTTTTTATCTCTCTTAAGGCGTTACACCTAACTTCTCATAAAGCTGGTATAACTTTTATGTTTTCAAACCAAGTATACACTTCTTTCAAAAAGGTTGCTTAATCTCTTAGAATACTTCAAGGTTCTTTTACAACAAGTCGGTTATAAGTCAAATCAGTTATCTTTTAAAAACCACAAAGCATTTCTCATTTACATAGAGCTGTTATAACCAACTTCCCATAAAGCCGTTATAACACTTTATGTTTAAAGACAATCAAATACATTTAACACACGACGCGTCACCGTACTACATAGTTATACACATATCATGCTAGAACAGATAGGAAGAGGTTCACATACCTCGCGACGAGTATCGACTAATAGCAAAACGCTCCAAGTACCTCAAACCGCTCACACTCTCACCAAGCAGATCACTCCACACGTAGTACTACAACCTATAGGCCACAAAGCGCCTATTAATATCTTTAGATCTCAATGTAGAATATTCTACGTAAAATTCAAGAAGACCTCCCCGCACAACAGCGTAAATCTCCTCCTCTATCGAGGCCGCTACTAAGCCAACCAGTGGGGTTAACATGTCTAACCGACGTGTACAATTCTACTACACAAGAATGCTACACAAGTCTCATCTGAATACACCCCTATGTAATTACGATTCGCTTCTTCTTTAAATTCAGCTTAAGTCGCAAGACATTGCCGTAAGTATTATTCAGGCTTAAGTCAAAAGACATTGCCGCACAATGATAATGTTCAGTTCTATATATAGTATACTTCAACTATATATTCCTACAATATGTAATTTCCAATTACAATAGAAGGTCAAGAGTGTTTACCTCGATAAGCCCAAAATTATCCGAGTTTATATGTCGATCCTGAGCAAGGTTTAGCTCCAACTCCGCGCTTGACCCGCCCAACCAACCCTTAGAAGTTCTAACCAACTTCTACTTATAACTTCAACTACGGTGAAGATTTACTTAGGGTTTCATTTTTGTGGTCGAGGAAGTATAATAGTATTTTCTGGGCTTTTGTATAAGTGTAACCTTGGGAATACTACAAGGTATTTGGGCCAAGGTATTTGGGCATAACAACAATACTAGGAGAGTATTTCTATACCACAAAGGGGGGTATTATACGAAGTCAACTAGGCTAGGGGGGGGGTACCCCACGGCAAAACACCACCAAGGGGAGGGGTTTCGGCCAAGGGTTGGACGAGAACCACAAGAAGGGGGAGGGAAGGATTTCAAGACTTAGGCAATTTTTGGATGAAGAAGTTCATCAAGTTAGAGGGGTATTTATAGGTCAAGAAATGGCCAACCAATGGCCAAGATTCATCCAAGTGTTAGGCAAGTGTAAGGCCAAGATTAAGCCATGTGCTACCTTATCCATCTACCCAAAATATCCTTGTCACGACCCGAACCCGGGCCCGTGACTGGTGCCTTACCCCGGGCACCCAAGTAGACATACATCAGAGTAATCAGCGGAACATAAAGACAATACATGAAACCAGTGTAATAAGACAGTGAAATAAGAAGACAGGCTAACCAAAAACGGTTACCTTCAGTATATATATAAATAACAACTCTTTCAACATGAACAGTTTAATCCTTTTTACAAACCCTGCCCACAACAGTACTACAAACCTCTAAGAATGATACGACAACAATGGCGGGACAGGGCCCCGCCAAACCCCTGAATGTAAACACTTACGACGACAGGGGACTATACCACTGATAAGCCTCCGGAGAAACGGAGCTTCCCAAACGCCAAACTGTGACTCGAGCTAGGATCAACGATGGTGTACCTCAACTGCGGCATGAACGCACTTCGGCGAGGTCGATAACAGTGCAGAGTATGTGAAACTAAAAATATCAGAAATGAAATCATAATAGTCTATAAAGCAGAGACATGTATGATAACCAAACTACTGATTCACAATAAATAGCGATCCATGTCAAGTCGTGGACTCACGCCTCAAAGTCATCACTCGAATATAACTATGGGTCTCAAGCCCATAACATCAATCATGCCCGTAGAATACCTTCCTCACCGCCAATGCCTATGATAGAAAAGCACCAAGGAATACACATGAACACCGTGTCCCACTGTGTCCAAATAAAATGACAGGTAAGTACGAAGGCATAGCCGACTACTAACACCCACAGTACTAACAAGGTCGTAAACTAAATCATGATATCTGTCTAGACCATCACATGATCAAAGCCGTCACTCGCGCAAAGATCAAATGCGCGCCTAGCCCTCGAACTTTCCGCAGCCCGCATAGGCCAACCTCATAGGCCCGCATGAGGTATAACCCCGCATCGAGGGTAGCTACTCCCGCATCGCCCCGACTCGCACCGCGTGGCCACATAGACCGCATGACCATAAAGGCCGCACACTAACCTCGAACTCCGTAGTTCCGCATGGATCCCCGACCCGCATGAGGTATTCTCGAATCACGGTCCTGCATCGCCGAGTCTACCCCGCATCGGAGGCGCCTTAACCTCCGAAATAAGTCAAGGTGAGTGGTACAATACCAACATAACTACCGATAGTCAAACAACTTTAAGCACAAATGAGGAAAACCCTTTACACTAACATCACAAGATACTAACACACATAGCATCCTAGCATGTTTACTTATCAATCAACAAGAAAGTATTTACAAGGCTATCACAAACCAACACAATCAAGTTATACACACAAGGTACTTTCTACTATATGTCAACAAGTTCGGTTTTTATCCCCAAAGTACTTCATACACTAAATCTTTAAAAGATACGTTACTTTCACAAAAGTCACACAATACCCGTAGTTATGTGAAAATAGAGTGATTATCCTTTTAAGTAAAACAAAACACTTACCTTTGTAAAATCAAGTAACGACATTATTTTCCAAACGCCCAAGTTTGCCTAATTTCAAATGTTCACGTTTCTTATTTTAGAAAGGTTTCAGAGTTCATAGTCTTATTCATTTAAGAATATAATTCTCTTTAAACTATCTCGAGAAACATAAGTCTTATATGTGAGTAGGATATTCTTGTTTATAACAATCTTATTACAAATGACCATGATCTAGGAAATATCATTTTGTCTCATCTTAGCTTCTATGCAGATGGAAGTTTCTCTCGGTTTTAATAATACTTAATCACAAAACATTTCCTTTATTAACGCCGCAGTTGGTTTGTCGATACACATTCGATTTCCGAAATCAGTAAACCATTCTTAAGCCGTTATACCTAACTTTCCATAAAGCTAGTATAACTCTTAAGTTTTCAAAAACCAAGTATTACTTCTTCTTTCAAAATGATTCAAAATCTTTTGAAATACTTCAAGTTCTTTATTAACACATAACAAGCCAGTTATAGTTCAAACCAGTTACCTTTTAAAAACCACAAGTATCTTCTTACCAACATAAAGCTGTTATAACCAACTTCCCATAAAGCCGTTATAACACTTTATGTTTTAAACCAATCAAATAAATTTAGCACATGTATGTCTACCGTACTACATAGTTCACACATATCATGCTAGAAGAGATAGGAAGAGGTTCACATACCTCGCGACGAGTATCGACTAATAGCAAAACGCTCCAAGTACTTCAAACCGTCGGCTACTCCTTAGCCAAGAGATCGCGCCATACGTAGTACTTCAACCTATAAGGCCACAAGCGCGCTTATTAACATTTAGATCCCTTCAGAGAACATTCTACGTAAAATTCGACAAAGACCTCCCCGCAACAAACAGAAATCTCCTCCTTTATCGAGGCCGCTATCAAGCCAACCAGGGGGTTAACACGCCTAACCTGGTCGTGTACAATTCTACCTCACGTAAAAGCTACACAAGTCTACTGAATACACCCTATGTAATTACAGATTCTCTTTCTTTAAATTCAGCTTAAGTCAAAAGACATTGCGACAACTATGTTCAATTCTATATATAGTATACTTTAACTATATATTCCAACAACATGTAATTTCCAATTACAATAGAAGGTCAAGATATTTACCTCGATAAGCCCAAAATTATCCAAGTTATAATGTCGATCCTGAGCAAGGTTTAGCTCCTACTCAGTGCGCTCCAATCAGCTCCAACAACCCTTAGAAGTTCTAACCAACTTCTACTTAAATACTTCAACCAACAATGAAGATTTCCTTAGGGTTTCGGTTTGAGACTAAAAGGACAAAAGGTAGTATTTCGAGCTCTACGATAGAGGTAATTTTGGAATACAACAAGGTAAAGGCTAAGGTATTTTGGGCATTATAACAATACTTTGAGAGTATTTCTACCAAGAGGGTGGGGGTATTATACGAAACAACTAGGCTAGTGGGGTACCCACGCTAGCACCCCAAAGGGGAGGGAGGCTCACGGCCACAAAGGCCACTCAAAGGGAGGGTCTCGGCCAAGGGCCTTGCTGAGGGGGGCTCTTGGACGAGAGTCAAACAAGAGGAGGGGAAGGATTTTTCAAGACTTAGAACACATTTGGATGATGAAGTCTTCAACAAAGGGAGGGGTATTTATAGGGAAGCCAAGGGCCAACCAATGGACAAGATCAATCCATGTGTTAGGCAAGTGTAAGGCCAAGATCAAGCCAAGTGCACCCTATCCCTACTCCACAAAACATGGCACAAAACAAGGCACAAAACAAGGCACAAAACAAGGCCAAGAAAGCTAGCCAAAACGTCCCACTTTCGCCAGCAAACCGCCAACTTGAGGTGACACGTGTCGCCCTCTGGTTGGTCCAAAATCTGCCGTCTCTGGGAAAAAGCCGCAAAAATTAACAATGACAGAGCGGTATTTTACCCTACGAAAGTCGTGGAAACGCTTTCAGTAAAAACGACTCTAATCGGGTGTTGTGAACAAATAATTTCGGCCAAGCCACTTTCTCAAGTTCAAATTTTCTACGCACGCCCCACGCATACTGGAAATACGGTATAACATTCTCCTCTAGAAACATTCGTCGAATGTTCCTTCTAAGTCTCAAAACAAGCGTGCGCCAAAGATAGTCTTCACTACCATGCTTACGAAACAATCCTCGCCACAATGGCCACGAAACAATCGCGCAAAATACTTACATCCAAGTCCACGAGGAATCACCTCTAACATCACCACAAACACCTCTCTCCGGGTCTAAAATATACTTCCTCCACACTTTTTCCAAACAAAAGAAATGGTCACATCTATGCTCGCCATACATGCTCGCTTCTTCCGATACCACTTTTGTCACTTTGCCGCGAGGTTCTAGTGTCACCCGCGACCCAACAAATGGTACCGACTACATGCGATCCCCGAGGTCGTCAGACACTCGAACTCTTACCACATTTCGACATCGTCGCCTCCAAAACTCGGGTTATCATCTTCAACTTGGTCATCATTAGTCGAATACTCGATGGATCTCCGATTTCCTTCTCGAACATAGCATTTAACGATCGACGACCGCCTCCTAAGTCGGACGGCAAATGCTAACATATAGGCAACCCGCCTATTCTTCACATGAACTCAAAGGCCCAAAGTAACTCGGGCTAAGTTCCTCTCAGTATTCCAAAACTCGTCACACCCAACCCGGGTGGTACTTTCAAGAAGACCGACCAACTCGAACTCTAAGCGTCGTCGCCGATTATCCGCACGATTTCTCCGAGCCGCCGTAACTTCTTCTAGACAAGCTTCACTATCCACATTACCGGAACAAGCTCAACTAATCGAACCTTGCCAACATCGAACCACTCGACCGCAACTTACACATCCGCCTACAAGGCTTTATAAGGCGACATCCGAATCGAAATGGTAGCTTAAACACTCTCCACAGAGACAACAATCTCCACAACTACCTCAAATCCAACCACGCCCGAGGGCGAATGCGGTTCCGAGACTCACTGAGTTCCTAACCTCGCTCGTAAACTTTTAGAAAACGAAAATAGCCACAACCGGGCTTCATCGCTCGACATAAGGTGAAGGTAGGCACCTGCAGCCTTTCAACCTCTCCGACATAACATCACCGCGAGCAACGGTCCCGATCGAAAGACACGATGGTCGACCCATTGCCCGACCATCGGTCGAACGCATCCACGAACTCAGACTGTTAATCGAACATGGGCCTAACACCCTCGTGACTTACCACAAGGCGGGACCACCACAACCGACCCCACCACCAACAGCCGCGTTGACCCGCAACATGGCTCAACCCTACCCGCATCGCGTGAAACACTAGTTCCCCGATCCGAACAATTTCACAAATCACGTTTAAAACCTGGCCTTCCTAGCTCGACTACCCTCTTTCAAATCACGCTACTCGGGACTTATCCCACAACATAGCTCACGTGCACTATGCACTCCGATAAGGATCAAACATAACACTACACCTATACTTGAGATGGCCTTACCTCTAAGGTCTCTACGTATAAAACTCTAAGGCTCCCACCTTCTATCCCCAAAATCTTACTCGGTTAACCCACCATGATTTCTAATCACAACTAACATCCGCTATCGTAACATAGCACTTAAGGTATACTCACCTTATCACACATACAGATCTCTAGAGGTTAAGGATAATCTATATCTATCGCTTCACTCCCTAGTCGTTCTAATCAACCCCGCCTGTAGGCGATAGCTAAGGAAGATGACGAACTACCCACCGATCTGAAGGCTAAGTCCTCCTACAAGGACACTCTTCGACACATGGCCTCGACGGCCGCAGTACAACAAGTACCAACATAAAAGACGACATTCCGGGATGACGTCATACATCGTGAACACCGAGGGAAAATCAATCCGGGCCGGCCGGAACCATACGTAGCCGTGACGAAAACTCGGAGTTCGACCAACTCCTGCGTACCTAACGCCCCGAACCCCGGAGGACCACTCTGACCGTGGATGCGCATATTCAATCGGCCGTGAGGTGACTCGCCTCGAAAGTTACCAAAGGACTTGCTACTCGCCCTCTTCGCCCTTCGTTAACCCGTTGATCTCTACGCTTGGCACATTGCGATAAGCCCGCATACGTGCCATGCTCAAGCCTAATCAAGAATTACTCGCACAACCTTCGTTGATATTCATCAAGACTCGCGTACATCGGTATACTCTATACTCTGCTCCTGGCCGCGAATCAAGGTCCAAACATCGTGGCCGCAGTAGAACGCCGCCGCCGGTGCTAAAACTCTTTGGGGCTAGTGACGTTGCAGAACTCCCCGAATGAAGCACTACCCTAGGTAATGATTGGGCCTGTGCCCTCGCGACCCTCTGAACTCTACTCGCAGCTCCCTCGGCTGCCTTGCCCTCCTGGGCCCGGGTTGCCCTACGCGAGGCATAACGATAAGTGGAAATAATTTTGTCGAGGTCCAACTTACAACATGCCTCTAAGGCACGATCTCGAGTGAGAAGAATAGAAACCAATCCTAAATACCCTATAGCCTCACGATTATTGGTGTGGTACACAACACACCGATAATCAAGACTCATCGATACGGCTCAGTAGACACTTTCCGAGGATTAATCGCTCACGATACCACTTTTGTCACGACCAACCCGGCCCGTGATCGTGCCTTACCCCGCACCCAAGTAGACATACATCGAGTAATCGTGGAACATAAAGACAATACATGAAACCAAGTAATAAGACAGTGAAATAAGAAGGCAAAGCAACTAAAAACGGTTACCTTCAAGATATATATAAATAACAACTCTTTCAACATGAGCAGTTTAATACTTTTTACAAACCCCGCCTACAACGATTACTGCACCTCTAAGAATGATACGACAACAATGGCGGACAGTGGCCCCGCCAAACCCCGAATGTAAACACTTACGACATTGGGACTATACCACCGATAAGCCTCCGAGAAACGGAGCTTCCCAAATCAAATCGTGACCCGAGAGCTAGGATCAACGATCGTGTACCTTCAACTGCGCATGAACGCAGCTTCGAAGGAGGTCGAGACAACAGTACCGAATATGTGAAACTAAAAATACTGTAAATGAAATCATAATAGTCTATAAAGCAGGAGACATGTATGATAACCAAACTACAGTTCACAATAAATAGCGAATATGTCAAGTCGTGACTCACGCCTCAAAGTCATCACTGAATATAACTATGGGTCTCAAGCCCATAACATCAATCATGCCCGTGGAATACCTTCCTCACCGCCGCGATCCATGATAGAAAAGCACAAAGGAATACACATGAACACCAGGTCCCACCTGTGTCCAAATAAAATAGTACAGGGTAAGTACGAAGGCATAGCCGACTACTAACACCCATAGTACTAACAAGGTCATAAATCAGATCATGATATCTCGCTTGCATCCACATGATCAAAGCCGGTCACTCGCGCACTATCAAATGTCGCGTCTAGCCCGAACTTTCCGCAGCTCCGCATAGGCCAACCTCATAGGCCCGCATGAGGTATAACCCCGCATCGAGGGTAGCTACTCCCCGGCATCGTCCTGGACTCGCAGTCCGCATGGCCACATAGACCGCATGACCATAAAGGCCGCACACTAACCCGAACTCCGTAGTTCCGCATGGATCCTCGACCCGCATGAGGTATTCTCGAATCATGGTCCTGCATCACCGAGTCTACCCCGCACGGAGGCGACAACCTCCGGAAATAAGTCAAGGTGAGTGGTACAATACCAACATAACGGCTGATATTAAAACAACTATAAGAACAGTCGAGGGTAAAAACCCTTTACACTAACATCACAAGATACTAACACACATAGCATCCTAGCATGTTTACTTATCAATCAACAAGAAAGTATTTACAAGGCTATCACAAACCAACACAATCAAGTTATACACACAAGGTACTTTCTACTATATGTCAACAAGTTCGGGTTTTTATCCCCAAAGTACTTCATACACTAAATCTTTAAAAGATGCGTTACTTTCACAAAAGTCACACAATACCCGTAGTTATGTGAAAATAGAGTGATTATCCTTTTAAGTAAAACAAAACACTTACCTTTGTAAAATCAAGTAACGACATTATTTTCCAAACGTCCAAGTTTGCCTAATTTCAAATGTTCACGTTTCTTATTTTAGAAAGGTTTCGTAGTTCATAGTCTTATTCATTTAAGAATATAATTCTCTTTTAAACTATCTGAGAAACATAAGTCTTATATGTGAGTAGGATATTCTTGTTTATAACAATCTTATTACAGCAGCCATGATCTAGGAAATATCATTTTGTCTCATCTTAGCTTCTATGCATGGAAGTTTCTCTGGTTTTAATAATACTTAATCACAAACATTTCCTTTTATTAACGCTGCAGTGGTTTGTCGATACACATTCTGATTTCCGAAATCAGTAAACCATTCTTAAGCCGTTATACCTAACTTCCCATAAAGCTAGTATAACTCTTAAGTTTTCAAAAACCAAGTATTACTTCTTTCAAAATGATTCAAAATCTTTTGAAATACTTCAAGTTCTTTATTAACACATAACAAGCCAGTTATAGTTCAAACCAGTTACCTTTTAAAAACCACAAGTATCTTCTTACCAACATAAAGCTGTTATAACCAACTTCCCATAAAGCCGTTATAACACTTTATGTTTTAAACCAATCAAATACATTTAGCACATGTACGTCTACCGTACTACATAGTTCACACATATCATGCTAGAAGAGATAGGAAGAGGTTCACATACCTCGCGACGAGTATCGACTAATAGCAAAACGCTCCAAGTACTTCAAACCGTCGGCTACTCCTTAGCCAGTAGATCGCGCCATACGTAGTACTTCAACCTATAAGGCCACAAGGCGCTTATTAACATTTAGATCCCTTCGTAGAACATTCTACGTAAAAATTCAAAGACTCTCCCCGCAACAGCGTAAATCTCCTCCTTTATCGAGGCCGGCTATCAAGCCAACCAGGGGGGGGGGGGTTAACACGTCTAACCGGTCGTGTACAATTCTACCTCACAGAAAAGCTACACAAGTCTCTTTGAATACACCTATGTAATTACTGATTCGATTCTCTTTAAATTCAGGCTTAAGTCAAAAGACATTGCCGCACAACTATGTTCAATTCTATATATAGTATACTTTAACTATATATTCCAACAACATGTAATTTCCAATTACAATAGAAGGTCAAGATATTTACCTCGATAAGCCCAAAATTATCCAAGTTATAATGTCGATCCTGAGCAAGGTTTAGCTCCTACTCCGTGCGCTCCAATCCGCTCCAAACAACCCTTAGAAGTTCTAACCAACTTCTACTTAAATACTTCAACCAACAATGAAGATTTCCTTAGGGTTTCGGTTTGAGACTAAAAGGACAAAAGGTAGTATTTCCGGGCTCTACGATAGAGGTAATTTTGGAATACAACAAGGTAAAGGCTAAGGTATTTTGGGCATTATAACAATACTTTGAGAGTATTTCTACCTGTAGGGGTATTATACGAAACAACTAGGCTAGGGGTAAATTTACGCTAGCACCCCAAAGGGGGAGGGGAGGCTCACGCCACAAAGGCCACTCAAAGGGGAGGGTCTCGCCAAGGGCCTTGCTAGGAGGGGCTCTTGGACGAGTCAAACAAGAGGAGAGGGAAGGATTTCAAGACTTAGAACACATTTGGATGATGAAGTCTTCAACAAAGGAGTGGTATTTATAAGGAAGCTGGCCAACCAATGGACAAGATCAAGCCATGTGTTAGGCAAGTGTAAGGCCAAGATCAAGCCAAGTGCACCCTATCCCTACTCCACAAAACATGGCACAAAACAAGGCACAAAACAAGGCACAAAACAAGGCCAAGAAAGCTAGCCAAAACGTCCCACTTTCGGCCAGAACCGCCAACTTGAGGTGACAAGTGTCGCCTCTCGTTGGTCCAAAATATTCCGCCTCTCGGAAAAATCCGCAAAAATTAGAAATGACATAGCCGTATTTTACCCTACGAAAGTCAGGAAACGCTTTCCGAAAAACGACTCTAATCGGGTGTTGTGAACAAATAATTTCGGCCAAGCCACTTTCTCAAGTTCAAATTTTCTACGTACGTCCTTACGTACATACTCTGGAAATACGGGGTATAACAATCCTACCTAACCCTTGACCACATTTTTTAGCACAAAAAACGTGCCCAAGTCGTCCTCTTTGCCGTCCCTAGCTTCCAATGTGAGGGTGACACATGTCACCCTCCCGTTGGTCCAAAATGTTTCGCCTCTAAAAATCCGCAAAAATTATTAATGACATAGCCGAATTTTCCTTCAAAGTCGTGGAAACGTTTTAAAAACGACTCCTTTGGTAGCTATGCACAAATTCGAACCTATGCCTACTTTAAGGCTCAAATTGTATACGACGCCTCACGTATATACTCCGGAAATACGGGTATAACATTCTCCTCCTTAGAAACATTCGTCCCGAATGTTCCTTCTCAAACAGATAACGAAGTTCTTCTAACAAGTTGCCAACGCCACACCGCCACGAAATATCACACGTTCTCTTCCTTCCTTACTCGCCGTGCCCTTCTGACACTTGAACTCCTCTAGCATACGTACCACACTTCGTCATTTCTTTCCCAAAACTTTGAGTCACCACCTCCAAACTTGGTCATCTTACTAGCTTCAATCTCCTTAAGGCCATTCCCGCCTTCACGATCCGCTCCGTCGAACATATCCATGAACTCATACGATGGTTATCTAATCATGGGCCTAGCACCCTCGTGACCCTACCACCGCGGGACCACGGAGCTGACCCCACTTTGAAATGGCCGCGGGTTGGCCCTCAACATGGCCCCAACCCGACCCACTTACGCATCAAGCTCTTGTTCCCGATCCGAACAATCTTATTTATACAGTCATGAAAGCTACCACTTCCATTACACACTACCTGTGACTTTATCACACAAAACGTTCTAGGCATAAAATGCACTCCGACAAGGATCACTTGCAAAATCTGGTACTCAAGACGGCCTTACATCTAAGGTCTCAATCGTAATATTCTAAGGTTCATCATTTTCTCACCTCAAGCTTACCCTTCTCACCACTGTGTTCTACATCACGTTTTAGCACAACGCTATCCGAACATAACACTAAACACATCATCACATCATCAATACATACAAAACTCTGAGGGTTAAGGATATACCCAAAATAGGCGATTCAGAGGACCGCTAAAATCGGGAACTTCCACCGCGACCTCTACCGTGGCCCGCCGTGTATGAACATCCCGCTCGACTATGGGAGGTGAAGAACCCGCAACCGATCCCAGAGTCGTGCTTATCCTACCAGCCACCTGGTCGGACAATTTCTCCCAAATGGCCCGCCGCCGCATGTAAAACAAACTCCCGACTAGCACGACACTCCCACCGTGGAGTCTACCACAGCAGTCACAACGAGGTAGGGTGGCTTCACCGCTAACACCTCGCTTCTCGAAAATCTGAACCTTGGAGCCTTGACCGCTCCCGAATACTGGATGCTCAAGATTGTGGAGGACCACTCAGATCGGGCGAGGCGCATAACTAGTTCGCTGTTGAGGCGGTCCGCCTCGAAAGTCACCAAAGGACCTCGCTGCTCGCCCTTCTTCACGACCTTGGTTATTTCGCCGATTTCTCCGCCTCACCTCCAAGTGCATAAGCTCGCATGCGGAATGTCCATGCCCTACAAGAGCTACACCAACAACTCTCGCTAGGTAATCATCGAGCCTCAGAATATATCGCGCACTCGATCCTCCATACTAGCTACTAATGCGGGACGCATCGCCAATGAGTCGAACTCCACATTGTACTCCCGAACCGCACGCCTGCTCGCCGCAACCCCAAAAATCGTTTACCGAGCCCTCCTCATCCGTGGAGGCAAGAAATGTGCAAGAAAGGCCTCGAGAACTCGCCCCATAAAGCCGGAAGTGCATGCTCTCCCGACAGCTCCCACGAATCAAACCGATCGCGTATCACGCAGCCGATGCGAACCTAGACCACCGACTCGGTCTCCGATGCCTTGATCACTCTACGATCCACAGAATCGCCGGATGAACTCCCGCGATCATCCTCGTGCCTCGACCCATAAAACTCGCGTTACACTCGGAAAATCCCGTAATCTCAAATCGCTCGCCGGGGTGAACTACGGGTGCATTGGATCGGAATCTGCCAAGGCTTTATCTCAAGTTCGCCACAACTCGCCATTAATCGCCATCTCTTGTAACCTATCTCATTCGCCTACTGTAGGATCGAGGCTCAGTATCGTGGTCTCTGTGAGATCGCCACGCTTCTACTCGTATCTTCCTTCGCCGCTTTGCCCTTCGGGCCGGGTTGCCTTGGCGCGAGGCATAATCGTAAAGGAAAGGAATACGTCGGAGGGTTCAACTCATCACACAACTCTAAGGCACGATCTCGTAATGAGAAGAATGGAAACCAATCCTAAATGTCCTATAGCCTCACGATTATAGATGTGGTGCACAACACACCGATAATCAAGACTCTACTAGACACGGCCTCAGACACTTTCCGAGGATAACTGGCTCGATACCACTTTTGTCACGACCAACCTGCTCGTGGATCGTGCCTTACCCCGGGCACCCTAGTGATACAACATCAGAGAAAATCAGTGGAAATAAAACATGAACATGAAATAAGAGATATTATAATTAAACAGTCAACCAAAACAGCTTGCCTTCGTGATAAATATATACAAACCCCGAGCAGTTTAATCCTTTTACAACCCCGCCTACAACAAGATTACATGCACTTAAGATTTACAACAACTATGACGGGACAGGGCCCCGCCATACCCCTGAATGTACAAGAACCTACAACTCAGGGAACACATACCAAAAGATAAGCCTCCGAAGGAACGGAGCTTCCCAAAACGCTGAAATGAGATCCTAAACGCGGGGATCGACAATGATGTACTCTACCGCGGCATGAACGCACCCCAAGGAGGTCGATAACAGTACCAAGTATGTGAAATCAGAAATATCAGAAATGAAATCATAATAGTCTATAAAAGGCGAGATGGTATGATAACCAAACTACGATACACACATAACGATTATATCAATTCGTGGTCTCATGCCCACAACATCAATCCCGCCATGAGTACCTTCCTCACTACTGGCGATGCATGATATGATAACAACAAGACAAGAATCCAAATGGAGCATACCCGCGCGCTACGATCGTGTCGTGATGTCCAAAGGGAACAAATAAGACAACATTCCAAATGGAAACATACCCGCGCTACGATCGTGTCGCATGTCCAAAGTGGAAACAATAAGACAAAGATTCCAAATGGAAGCATACCCGCGCGCCACGATCATGTCGTGATGTCCAAAGGGAGCAAATAAGACAACATTCCAAATGGAAGCATACCCGTGCGCTACGCATCGTGTCAGTATGTCCAAAGGGAAACAATAAGACAACAAGGCGGTAATCAAAGTGGAAGCATACCCGTGCGCTACGCATCGTGTCAGTATGTCCAAAGTGATTTAACAAAAGTAACACAATCGCGAACGCACTGCGGAATTTCTCCGCCACACGCAGACGCCCAAGTAAGTTCTTAACAAGTCAACCGACCCTCCATCGAGAGACGCGGTAGTATAGAAACACAATCTTTGCACAACAAAGGCTATCACAACAAGCATAGGCAAGTTTCACAACAACAAGCATAGGCAAGTTTCACATCAACAAGCATAGGCAAGTTTCACAACTCAAAGTACTTTCATTTTATGCCAAAGTCCGGGTTTTAACCCTAAAGTACTACGCACGTTAAATTCCTTTTAAAGAGATTTATTCCTTTTATATAAAAGTCACCCGATACGTAGTATAAAAATAGAGTGACTTATATCTTTTAAGTAAACCAAAACAACTTCCATACTTTCTTTTTTTTTTTAAAGTCAAGTTACCACGTTAAAACCAATGATAAAACCTTTCTTTTGTTTTCATAAGGTCGTTATAACCAACTTCCCATAAAGCTGTTATAACACCTTATGCTTTAAACCATTTTAAGACAACACAATGCCTTTCTTTTCCCAAGGTTCCAGTTTGCCTAATTTTAATTACGCAAGTCTCTTTTTGAAAAGTTTCATAGTTCAATGTCTTAATCTCTTTTAAAACAATTGAGTAACATATGCCATAAAGTAGTAGTTATTCTTGTTCATAATCAATATTATTAAGCAGCCATGATCTAGAATATGTAATATCATTTTGTCTCATCTTAGGTTCTATGCAGATGGAGGTTTCTACGGGTTTTAATAATACTTTATTATTCAATCCATTTTCCTTTATTAACGCTGCAGTGGTTTGTCGATACACATTCGATTCAAATCAAGAAACATTATTCCTTCCAAAAAAAACCAAGTACTCATTACTCACGAATGAGGTTTCACACAAACATCCATATTAAGTCAAGTCTCTTAACTTCTAACCCATTAAACCATTCTTTTTATCTCTCTTAAGGCGTTACACCTAACTTCTCATAAAGCTGGTATAACTTTTATGTTTTCAAACCAAGTATACACTTCTTTCAAAAAGGTTGCTTAATCTCTTAGAATACTTCAAGGTTCTTTTACAACAAGTCGGTTATAAGTCAAATCAGTTATCTTTTAAAAACCACAAAGCATTTCTCATTTACATAGAGCTGTTATAACCAACTTCCCATAAAGCCGTTATAACACTTTATGTTTAAAGACAATCAAATACATTTAACACATGTACGTCTACCGTACTACATAGTTATACACATATCATTCTAGAACAGATAGGAAGAGGTTCACATACCTCGCGACGAGTATCGACTAATAGCAAAACGCTCCAAGTAACTCAAACCGTCTGCTACACTCTACCAAGCGGATCACTCCACACGTAGTACTACAACCTATAGAGGCCACAAAGCGCCTATTAATATCTTTAGATCTCAATGTAGAATATTCTACGTAAAATTCAAAGACTCTCCCCCCAACAACAGAAATCTCCTCCTCTATCGAGGCCGGCTACCAAGCCAACCAGGGGGGGGGGTTAACATGTCTAACCGGACGTGTACAATTCTACTACACAGTAATGCTACACAAGTCTACTGTAATACAGTCCTATGTAATTACAGTTCAGTTCAGTTCTTAAAATTCAGGCTTAAGTCGCAAGACATTGCCGTAAGTATTATTCAGGCTTAAGTCAAAAGACATTGCCGCACAATTATAATGTTCAGTTCTATATATAGTATACTTCAACTATATATTCCTACAATATGTAATTTCCAATTACAATAGAAGGTCAAGAGTGTTTACCTCGATAAGCCCAAAATTATCCGAGTTTAAATGTCGATCCTGAGCAAGGTTTAGCTCCTACTCCGTGCGCTTCGACCCGCTCCAACCAACCCTTAGAAGTTCTAACCAACTTCTACTTATAACTTCAACTACGGGTGAAGATTTACTTAGGGTTTCATTTTTGTGACTGAGGGAAGTATAATAGTATTTTCTGGGCTTTTGTATAAGTGTAACCTTGGGAATACTACAAGGTATTTGGGCCAAAGTATTTGGGCATAACAACAATACTAGGAGAGTATTTCTATACCACAAAGGGGGGTATTATACGAAGTCAAATAGGCAGTGGGGTACCCCACGAAAACACCACCATGGAGGGGTTTCGGCTGGTCGACGAGAACCACAAGGGGAGGAAGGATTTCAAGACTTAGGCAATTTTTGGATGAAGAAGTTCATCAAGTTAGAGGGGTATTTATAGGTCAAGAAATGGCCAACCAATGGCCAAGATTCATCCAAGTGTTAGGCAAGTGTAAGGCCAAGATTAAGCCATGTGCTACCTTATCCATCTACCCAAAATATCCTACCTAACCCTTGACCACATTTTTTAGCACAAAAAACGTGCCCAAGTCGTCCTCTTTGCCGTCTCTAGCTTCCAATGTGAGGGTGACACATGTCACCCTCCCGTTGGTCCAAAATGTTTCGTCTCTCGGAAAAATCCGCAAAAATTATTAATGACATAGCCGAATTTTCCTTCGAAGTCGTGGAAACGTTTCGTCGAAAAACGACTCCTTTTGGTAGCTATGCACAAATTCGAACCTATGCCTACTTTAAGGCTCAAATTGTATACGTACGCCCTCACGTATATACTATGGAAATACGGGGTATAACACCCGGGGTCGGGTCGTGACAATAGGAAAAGTTCTACATAGAGTAAATCACACAACTACCTCTTAACTTCTAAGAGTAGAAGGAAACATGAAATGATACCACATGTATATTCCATACATAGAATCATGCCAAAGGAAGGAAGAGGTTCACATACCTCGCGACGATTATCGACAAGTAGCAAAATGCTCCCAAGTACTTCAACCTTGATAGCTATTCCATCCTTCAAGTAGGATACGCTATACTTAGTACTTCAACCTATAATGGTCACAATACGTCCATTAACCTCTCACTTCAAACGTAGAATATTCTAAGTGCTAAGTCGCTAAATTCTACGGAAAATCGGACAGCACCTCCTTTGTTTTTACTTACTTTGCCACCTTTTTCAAGGCCGAATACAATAACCAAACACGCCACATTTAAGGCCCAATCAATTCAATCAACAATAGGGGATTACAGGCCTACTAGACGTGTAAAATTCCGCCCCACAATAGATATCAAACTAATACAACTACTAGTCCAATTTCGGCCATATAGAGTACAACAATACCAATTCTTATCCAATTTCCATTTCAATTCAAATTCTTAGCATAACATGATATCAAGTCGCAATCGATTATAACTACTATAATCTTCAAGTAAGTAACATGCGACGATTTCTAATAAACGACCAATTAGTAAACCAACTTCAAGTGGCTAATAAAACATTTCGGATTTAAGCTACAATCAATCCATAATACTTATAAACTTCAACACATACACTTCATGCTAGCAACATGTAAAGCTAACAACAATATAAATAATCTTGTAACACTTTTAAGAGACAAGATTATACCTCAACGAATCTCAATCCAACTCCAAATCCGAATTTGCTCCCTAGAAACTTAGAGCCTCTTCAAGACACTTCAATCCGCTACTTGAGACCCTTAGAACCATACCAACAACTTTCCTTCAAACTTCCAATCCAAAACCTAGAAAAACAACTAGGTTTTCGCTTTGCGAATAACCCGAAAACTATCTTTTTCCGAGATTTTTCTATTGAGATATGCTTACAATACACTCAAGAACCTTGGTTTAAAGTGTGGAGCTTAATGGACAAGAAACAAAAAAAATTCTTTTCTCTATGAAGTGAACCCGAGAGCAATGTGTGATGTTCATCCAATTTTTTTTGTAAATTTGGCTAAGTGTTGGACTCTCTCTTGCTACTAGTAGTATTATATAGGGACATGGAGGGTCAAGATGTAACCAAATGGGTGGTTTGGATGAAGTCTTATTAAATATCAAGACTAGTGGACCCTTTGACTTAGTCAAAATTCTCAAGCTCCCTACTTGCAAGACTTGTCTTGCTAACAAAGGTCCAATGACCCTCTTGCCCTTGCACAATTCGTCCAAGCATCAATAAGGGGGGGGGTGACACGTGTCGCCCTCCCATTCGTCACAATAATACGTTTTCCGACAATTTCATAACTCCGATAAATTTTTACAAGTCTCAAATCTTAACACTTGTGAGTTCTTTCGTACGTTCTTAAAACATGCCTCAGAATACGGTGTAACATTCTTCCCCCCTTAGAAACATTCGTCCCCGAATGTTCTTTCGGAGTCAAACTTATAATTAGCGACATAGTTTCCTTTCACAACCCCGACATACCAACAATGCCACACATGGCCCTAATACCTCGCACGCGCATATCTGTCCATCATAAGCCCAAAAGATATTATCTTTTCGTACTTACAACTCTTTCTAACATATACATAGTCTCAATATAATCTGTTCATGAAACTTAAACATACCACAACTTTATTATGCATACAAGTTTATAAAGGGCCAAAGACATACCTGAAATCATATAGGCGGTTTAAAGGACCGCTTAAAATCGAACTACCACCACGGCCTTCACGACTGCCGGCATAAACATCCCGCTAGCTATGGAAGGCGAAGAACCCGCAATCGATCCAAGAGATCGCGCTTATCCCACCGCCACCTCTGGTCGGACAAGCTCACGAAATGGCCCATTGGCGCAAGCATAACAAGTCAAGTAGTACGACACTCCCAAAATGGAATCTACTACGTTGACCACCCCGGCAAAGGTGGCTTCCTCGCTACTATTCTGACATCTGTGAACTCAGAGCCTCGAGCCCGACTCGCTCCCGAATATCCCCGGCGACCAAACCTCCGCCGAAGACCGGAAGGAGCACTCAGCCGGGCCGAGATGTAGACCTAGTCCGCCGCTGAGGTTATCCGCCTAAAGTTACCCCGAACCCCGCTGCCCCGCCCTCTTGGGCCGCTCGACTCTAGCGGACCTCTCTCTCTCGTCCTCTATCCTCGCGCATATGCTTGCATCTCCGGCAATATCCATACCGGTGAAGGGCCACTCCTGCATGCAAGAATCATATAATGGTCTAGCCCCATCACATAACGGTGAACTCTGTCGCCATATCGCCACAATAGTGTGCGCATACCGCCAACGAGTCAAACTCGTGTTGTATTCACGATGGTCCTCCCATTCTCGCCTCAATGACAAGAACCTATCAACACGGGCTCTCCTCATTTCGTGAGGCAAAGTGATCAAGAAAGGCCTCCGTGAACTCATCCCAAACTACCGGACGAGCACCCACACCCTCGACAGCCTCCCAAGACTCAAACCAGTTCAACGCAATATCGCAGAACGGTGAAGAAACTAACACAATCGACTCGTCTCCGAGGCCCTAAGCACTGCATAGTCCGTCAGCTGCCGAACGAACTCTTGAGGACCATCCTCGATCTCGAACCATAAAACTCGTGGACTACAACCCGTAAAAATCCCGAATCCTCAAACCGCTTGGGCCTAGGGTTAGCTACCGCTCCCGTCGCCGCTGCCTACCACTATGCTAGTCAATAGCCCGACCGCTCTCCATAATCTCTAAACTTTGCCCTAGGCTGCGGATCGAGGCTCGGTGCACGAACCTCTGAGCTACCGCGCTCTTGGCTCTCTAATACCGGCGTGGCCGAGCTCGCCAATCCGCCTACTACCTCGTGCATAGTCGTGCTCGAGTCTCGTAACCCTCTCACACCACTAGCGCCTCTGCTGCGCTTTGCCCTTCGGGCCCCGGCCGCCTTCCGTGAGGCATAAGCGTACATAAGAATGGGTCGAGAGGATTCAACCTATTAGAAAGCTCTCATCGCACGATCTCAAAGAGAGAAAATGGAAACCAATCCTAAATGTCCTGCACCTCACGATTATAGATGTGGTGCACAACACACCGATAATTAAGACTCTACTAGACACGCCTCAGACACTTTCCGAGGACTAATCGCTCGATACCACTTTTGTCACGACCAACCGGCTCGCATCGGTGCCCTACACGGGCACCCTTACAGGTATACATCGAGATAATCAATGAACATACATGAAACTTATAATTAAATCAACAAAAGTAAAACAACAAAGTTAGCCGATGTGGCTACCTTCCTAGACATATATATATACAACCAAGCAGCTTGCCTCATTTCCTTTCTGATCGACTCCACAATATGTGACTACAGCACTTAAGAGTTTTAACATAACAATTGTGGCGGGACAGGCCCCGCCATACCCCAATATACATGAATCTACAACCTCGTGGAAAACTGCATCAAGAGATAAGCCTCCGAGCAAATGGAGCTTTTTCCCAAAATCAACCGAGATCCTAAGAGCAAGGATCACCAACAGGTACCTAAACTGCGGCATTTAACGCAGCCTCAAGGGGTCGATAACAAAAATTTAATATGGAATGTAAATAACGCATAAGAAATGATCATAATCGCATAAAAGAATGACAGGACAAGTATAAAAGTACATACGGATCCTCGCCGTGTCATTACCACTTATGAACTTAATCGTACCTTATCATCTTTTCCCATTTTCAATAAAAGTTATAGTCACATTCTTATGTACATGATTAGGAAAAATCATTAAGTTCATTACCATATAACTTACTTATCTTTCATAACATAATACGGCCTGGAGGGACGATATACTACCTTACCAACTGGGACGCGATCAAGTCACACAAATATCAAAGTGTGCCCCTGGAATACCGCATCACTGCCAACTGCTATAAGTGTAAAATATAACCATGTGACGCGCTCGTGGCATCCCACCACCGTCGGGCGACACATACACACAACATATATATATATATATATCTCCCGCCCGTGAATCCCACATCATCGCCGGCACTGTAAGTGTAACATATAACCATGTGACGCGCTGGCATCCCACCTCACCGCTGCCAGACATACACATACATATATATATATATATATATATATATATCTATAACGCGGCCGCATGCCCCGAAATCCCACATCGTATAAGCATGGCCATAACGTGCCCTCGGCATCCCTCATCGTAGGTGCAGGTCTTCATGGGGAGCTACCCCATGGAGTAATAATATAACATGGTCGTATGCCCCGGAATCCCACATCGTATAAGCATGACCATGTAGTAATAAAACACGCGGGCATCTAACCCGCATCTTGGCTGCATGCCCCGGCATCCCTCATCATATAAGCGTGGCCAAGATCAATCACAATGGAAGCATACCCGTGGAATCCCCCGTCACTGCCGGTACGTCCAATAAAATGTCCGGGCATCTAACCCGCATCCTGTTCACATGCCCCGGAATCCCACATCGTATAAGCATGTCCAAGGATCAATCATAATGGAAGCATACCCGTGGAATCCCACATCACTGTCGGTACATCCAAGTAAACTTACAACCAGCCAGCCGGCCCTCCAACTGAGAGACACGACAACGTAGACATATAATACTTGCACTCCAAGTTATCACAAGCAAACCTAGGCAAGTTCATTAAACCTTTAGACTTCCATTTTTATAAACTCATGGCACTTCCATTTCTCATATAAAAATCCGGGAATTTAACCCCAAGTACTACGCACCTCTACTCCTTTAGAAAGACTCTTTTTCAAATAAAACTTCCAAGATACTAACAACCGTAGTATCAAGTCATATCTACCTTCAAGACAAGTCACAATACCTTTTTAGAAATACATTTACCGGCTTCTAAATCAAGTGATTTCTTTCTTAAAAACATTAAGCAATTGGTACCTTAAAACAGTTTGCCCTTCTTTATTTCAAATCATTCTTTGCTTACATTACTGAAGAAAACCATTCTTTTAATCTTCCATAAAGTTGTTATAACCAACTTCCCATAAAGCCGTTATAATTCTTTATGTTCTAGACAAATTCATTCCTTTTATTACCAAGAGACTTACACTTTCAAAATACTTCAAGTCCCTTAACTTTTAAGAAAACACGTTTCTTAACTTTAGAAATCAAGTCTTTCCAAATCGAGTATTCTATACTTGTAAATCAATTCATTTCTTCCTTTAAGAATCAAGTCTCCTAACTTGAAAAAATAAAGTCTCTTAACCTTAAGAAATCAAGTGACTCATTTTATTATAAAACCTTAGGCAATTGATGCCTTAAAATCAAGTTGCCTTTTCACTAAAACTCAAGTCATTTATCTTTCCATAAAGAAAATATAACCAACTTCCCATAAAGTCGTTATATTCACTTTATACCTTAGCCAAAATATAATTTCCTATCCAAGAGACTTATACGTTTAAAACGGAACAAGTATCACATACTTTAAAACTCTTCAAGTCCCTTAACTTAATAAAACTTAAGACATCCTTTATTCTTTCAAAGAAGTGAGTTAATCTCCTAACTCACCCGACTAGGCTATTCATAAAACTAGTAAAGGATATCAAGGTGTCAGACGTCACTGCACTACATACGTGCAACTAGTCATGCTCAAAAGATAGGAAAAGTTCTACATAGAGTAAATCACACAACTACCTCTTAACTTCTAAGAATAGAAGGAAACATGAAATGATACCACAGGTATATTCCATACATAGAATCATGCCAAAGGAAGGAAGAGGTTCACATACCTCGCGACGATTATCGACAAGTAGCAAAATGCTCCCAAGTACTTCAACCTTGATAGCTATTCCATCCTTCAAGTAGGATACGCTATACTTAGTACTTCAACCTATAATGGTCACAATACGTCCATTAACCTCTCACTTCAAACGTAGAATATTCTAAGTGCTAAGTCGCTAAATTCTACGGAAAATCGGACAGCACCTCCTTTGTTTTTACTTACTTTGCCACCTTTTTCAAGGCCGAATACAATAACCAAACACGCCACATTTAAGGCCCAATCAATTCAATCAACAAGAGGGGATTACAGGCCTACTAGACGTGTAAAATTCCGCCCCACAATAGATATCAAACCAATACAACTACTAGTCCAATTTCGGCCATATAGAGTACAACAATACCAATTCTTATCCAATTTCCATTTCAATTCAAATTGTTAGCATAACATGATATCAAGTCGCAATCGATTATAACTACTATAATCTTCAAGTAAGTAACATGCGACGATTTCTAATAAACGACCAATTAGTAATCCAACTTCAAGTGGCTAATAAAACATTTCGGATTTAAGCTACAATCAATCCATAATACTTATAAACTTCAACACATACACTTCATGCTAGCAACATGTAAAGCTAACAACAATATAAATAATCTTGTAACACTTTTAAGAGACAAGATTATACCTCAACGAATCTCAATCCAACTCCAAATCCGAATTTGCTCCCTAGCAACTTAGAGCCTCTTCAAGACACTTCAATCCGCTACTTGAGACCCTTAGAACCATACCAACAACTTTCCTTCAAACTTCCAATCCAAAACCTAGAAAAGCAACTAGGTTTTCGCTTTGCGAATAACCCGAAAACTATCTTTTTCCGAGATTTTTCTATTGAGATATGCTTACAATACACTCAAGAACCTTGGTTTAAAGTGTGGAGCTTAATGGACAAGAAACAAAAAAAATTCTTTTCTCTGTGGAGTGAACCCGAGAGCAATGTGTGATGTTCATCCAATTTTTTTTGTAAATTTGGCTAAGTGTTGGACTCTCTCTTGCTACTAGTAGTATTATATAGGGACATGGAGGGTCAAGATGTAACCAAATGGGTGGTTTGGATGAAGTCTTATTAAATATCAAGACTAGTGGACCCTTTGACTTAGTCAAAATTCTCAAGCTCCCTACTTGCAAGACTTGTCTTGCTAACAAAGGTCCAATGACACTCTTGCCCTTGCACAATTCGTCCAAGCATCAATAAAGGGGGTGACACGTGTCGCCCTCCCATTCGTCACAATAATACGTTTTCCGACAATTTCATAACTCCGATAAATTTTTACAAGTCTCAAATCTTAACACTTGTGAGTTCTTTCGTACGTTCTTAAAACATGTCCTGTAAATACGGGGTGTAACAGTTATGATGCTACGTGTGTTAGTATCTTGTAACGTTTGTGTAAAGGGGGTTCCCTTGTTGTGCTTATGTTATTTAACGATAAGCCGTTGTACTGCTATTATATCACTTACACCCTTGACTTGAAATTCCGAGGGTTAGCCGCCCCCGATGCGAGAAATATCTCATGCGGGTCTGTGTGACCTATGCGGAGCTGCGGGAGTTCCAGGATTGATCATTCCGGGTGTATTATCCCGATGCGAGGAGTGCCTCATGCGGTCTGTGTGACTATGCGGTCTGTGTGACTATGCGGACTTCGAGGGTCCAGGAGGATACCGCGGGTTAGCTACCCCCGATGCGAGGAATACCTCATGCGGGCCTATGTGTGGCCTATGCGGAGCTGCGGTAAGTTCCAGGATTAGACGCGCACATTGATACTGAGGGCGAGTGGCCAGCTTCGATCATGTGGCGCGGTCTAGAAAGACCTCGTGATACAGTTTTATAGCATTGTTGGTACTGTGGGTTTTAGTAGTCGGCTATGCCTTCGCACTTACCCCGTACGGTTTTATTATGACACAGTGGACCGTGTTCATGTGTATTCCTGGTGCTTTTATATCATGGATCGCGGCGATGAGGAAGGAATTCCACGCATGATTGATATTGTGGGCATGAGACCCATGGTTATATTTGAGTGATGACTTTGGGGCGTGAGTCTCGACTTGACACGATCGCTATATATCAGGTATCGTAAATTGGTTATCATATATGTCTTCTGCTTTATATAGACTATTATGATTTCATTTCTGATTTTCGGGCCATACTTGGTACTGTCAGATCGACCTCCTTCGGGTGCGTTCATGCCGCAGTGAGGTACACCAGCTTGTTGATCCTCGCCATAGGGTCACAGTTCAGCGTTTTGGGAAGCTCCGTGTCTCCGAGGCTTATCTCGTATAGTCCCCGTCGTTGTAGATACTTACATTCGTGGGTATGGCGGCCTCGCCCCGCCATTGTTGTTATAACATTCTTAGAGGTCCGTAATCCGTTGTTGGCGTGGTTTGTAAAAGGGATGAATCGCTCAAGTTTTTATATATATATGCCGAAAGGCAACTTTTCTCGATAAACTGCTTCTTACTTCATATTGTTTCATGTCTTATTTTATATTCCACTGGTTACTCGACGATGTCTACTGGGTGCCCGTAAGGCACGACCACGGCCCGGTTCGGGTCGTGACATAACCGCACTAACCACGGATCACAACCGTAAGTCACGAGACTTCGCCACAAACCGAACGACAAGTACGGCTAACTACCGTAACCAAAGCCGAATCAGCCACGACCGGGGCAAGTACGAAAGCCAACTACCAGATACCAAGGCCGAATCAGAAAAACCTCATGGAGAGCTAGTCCATGGAATAACAATAATGGTCACATGCCCCCATAATCCCTCATCGGTGTAGACATGCCCATGTGACAATAATAATGGAAGCATACCCGTGGAATCTTCCGTCACTGCCCTTACTGTCACGACCCGAACCCGGGCCCGTGACTGGTGCCTTACCCCGGGCACCCTAGTGATACAACATCAGAGAAATCAGCGGAATATAAAACAATAACATGAAGCAACATTGTCACGACCCGACCCCGGGACCGCGACTGGTGCCCTACCTGGGCACCCTTAAAGGTATACATCAGAGAAAATCAGCGGAACATACATGAAACTTATAAATAAAACAACGGAAGTAAACAACAAAGTTAGCCGATGTGGCTACCTTCCGTGCATAAATATATATAACCAAGCTTGCCTCATTCTTTACAACCGACCCACAAAATGTGACTACAGCACTTCTAAGATTTTTAACATAACAATCGTGGCGGACAGGGCCCGCCATACCCAATATACATGAATCTACTACTTGTGGAAAACCGTACCAAGAGATAAGCCTCCGGAGCAAATGGAGCTTTCTCTCAAAAACTGAACCGAGATCCTAAGAGCAAGGATCGCCAACCTGGGTACCTAAAACTCGCGGCATGAACGCACTGGGCGGGGTCGATAACAAAAATTTAATATGGAATGTAAATAACGTCAAGAAATGTGATCATAATCAGTACAAAGAATGACAAGGACAAGTATAAAAACACATACGGATCCTCGCCGTGTCATTACCACTTATGAACTTAATCGCACCTTATTATCTTTTCCATTCTCAATAAAAGTTATAGCCACCTTCTTACGTACATTATTAGAAAAAGAATCATTAAGTTCATTACTATATAACTTACTTATCTTTCATAAGCATAATCCGGCCCTGTAAGGAGGGGCACCTATACTACCCGGCCCAATCTAGGACGCGATCAAGGTCACATAGTCTGCCCGTAAAGGTATACTGCCCGGCCCAATCCTGGGTCGATAACGTCATCTAGTCTGCCCGTAAAGGTATACTGCCCGGCCCATTCCTAGGTCGATAATGTCATATAGTCTTCCCATAAAGGTATACTGCCCAGCCCATTCTTGGGTCGATAATGTCATATAGTCTTCCCATAAAGGTATCTCGCCGCGACATTCTCGGTCGATAATGTCATATAGTGCGCCCATAAAGGTATCTCGCCTTACCATTCTCGGTCGATAATGTCATATAATCTTCCCATAAAGGTATCTCGCCCGCCCATTCTCGGTCGATAATGTCATATAGTGCGCCCATAAAGGTATATCGCGGCCATTCTCGGTCGATAATGTCATATAGTGCGCCCATAAAGGTATCTCGCCCGCCCATTCTCGGTCGATAATGTCATATAGTCCGCCCATAAAGGTATCTTGCCCGCTTATTCTCGGTCGATAATGTCATATAGTGCGCCCATAAAGGTATCTCGCCTGCCCATTCTCGGTCGATAATGTCATATAGTCGCCATAAAGGTATCGCCCGACCCATTCTCGGTCGATAATGTCATATAGTCCGCCATAAAGGTATCTCGCCCGCCATTCTCGGTCGATAATGTCATATAGTCCGCCCATAAAAGATATCGCCTGCCCATTCTCGGTCGATAATGTCATATAGTATTCGAATTTAACCCAACGTATCACGACCTCTACTCCTTTAGAAAGACTCTTTTTCCAATAAAACTTCCTGATACTAACAACTATGGTATCAAGTCCTATCCACCTTTCAAGACAAGTCACAATACCTTTTAGAAATACAATTACCGCTTTCTAAAACAAGTGACTTCTTTCTTAGAAACCCTAAGCAATCGTACCTTAAAAGCAGTTTGCTCTTCTTTATTTCAAATCATTCTTTGCTTACATTACTGAAGAAAACCATTCTCTTAACCTTCCATAAAGCCGTTATAACCAACTTCCCATAAAGCCGTTATAACCCTTTATGGTTTTAGACCAACTCATTCCTTTTTATAACCAAGAGACTTCTACTTTTTGAAACCAAGTATTAAATACTTTCAAATCAATTCTCTTAACTTTCAAAAATACAATTAGTCTCTTAACCTTTAAAACTCAAGTGACTCCTTTTATTATAAAACCTTAGGCAATTGATGCCTTAAAAACAAATTGCCTTTTCAATAAAACAAGTCATTTATCTTTCCATAAAGTAAATATAACCAACTCCCCATAAAGTCGTTATATTCACTTTATACCTTAGCCATATACAATTTCCTATCCAAGGGACTTATACGTTTAAAACGGGACAAATATCACATACTTTAAAACTCTTCAAGTCCCTTAACATTAATAAAACTTAAGACATCCTTTATACTTTCAAAGAAGTGAGTTAATCTCCTAACTCACCCAACTTGGCTATTCACAAAATTAGTAAAGGATATCAAGGTGTTGTACGTCTACCGTACTACATACGTGCAACTAGTCATGCTCAAAAGATAGGAAAAGTTCTACATAATGTAATTCACACAACTACCTCTTAACTTCTAAGAGTAGAAGGAAACATGAAATGATACTACAGGTATATTCCATACATAGAACTATGCCAAAGGAAGGAAGAGGTTCACATACCTCGCGACGATTGTCGACAAGTAGCAAATTGCTCCAAAGTACTTCAACCTTGAGCAATTCCATTCTTTAAGTAGGATACGCTATACTTAGTACTTCAACCTATAATGGTCACCATACGTCCATTAACCTCTTATTCCAAACGTAGAATTATTCTAAGTGCTAAGTCACTAATTTCTACGGAAAATCTGACAAAGACCTCCTTTGTTTCTACATACTTTGCCACCTTTTTCAAGGTCGAATACAATAACCAAACACGCCACATTTAAGGCCCAACAAAGTAGTTAACAATAGGGGATTACACGCTTAAACAAGACATGTAAAATTCCGCCCCACAATATAAAACAACAAGTCTAAACTACAATGTCCATTCTCGGCCAAAGGTGTAACAACATAACAATCTTTCCAATTCCTTTTTAATCCAAGTGGTTTAGTATAACTTGATATCAAGCCGCAATCGATTATAGCTACTACACTCTTCAAGTAGGTAACATGCGACAATTCAATTTATCGATCAAATTGGATTTCAATTTCAAATGGCTAAACATGTCATTTTCGGATTTGAGCTTCCAAATTTCCATAATACTTATCAAACTTCATAACACATATCACATGATCACTTATAACTTATCATAACATGAAATCTTCAATTACAAAAGTAAAACGAAGATTATACCTCAATTAGCCCAAATATGATCCAAGAGTACAAGTCGATCCTAGCACCTTTAGCTCCTCCTTTTGACATTCCAATACACTCCAAGCAACCCTTAGAAGCTTATGAATATCTAAACTTCAAGTTTCAAATTCAAAGTTGAATAACCCGTTAGGTTTTCGCCTTGCGAATAATACAAAAACACCAGTTTTCCGAAATCTTTCTATT
This sequence comes from Przewalskia tangutica, assembly GCA_029844215.1. NCBI lineage: Eukaryota > Viridiplantae > Streptophyta > Magnoliopsida > Solanales > Solanaceae > Przewalskia > Przewalskia tangutica. The sequence continues at coordinate 37,990,384 of CM056725.1, read as the reverse complement.
GAGAAAACCTTACAATACTCTTAGGAACCTTGGTTTAAAGTATGGGATTATTGGACAAGGATTGAAAATTCTTGTCTTGAAGAACCTTCAAAACCGTGAGCCCTCTTTAGGTGTTCCTAAGTTTCTTGAAAAAAATTCTAAGTGTAGTGCCCTTGTCTTGCTACTTGTACACATATATAATACTATGGAGGGTCAAGATCTACACAAATGGTTGGCTTAGAAGAGTTTCACATGGATCAAGCCAAGTGGCCCTTGGACTTTTAGTCAACAATGTCAAGCTAAGTCATGTGCAAGACTTGGTCATCTCACTAATGGTCAAATGACCCTTTTGCCCAAGGCAAATTTCGTCCAAGACACTAAGGGGGGTGACACGTGTCGCCCTCTCATTCGTCGCAATATTTCGTTTCCGACAATTTCACAATTTCCGATAAATTTTTACTCGTCTCTAATCTTAACATCTTTTGAGTTCTTACTTACGTTCTTAAAACATATCCTGTAAATTCGGGGTGTAACAAACATGAAGTATGAAATAATAATCTGAGAAAAATTGTCTTTCGGCATGTATATAAAACTTGAATCCGAACAGTTACATCCCACTTACATCTCTGCCCACAACAGTACTACAGACCTCTAAGAGTGACATGACAACAATGGCGGGACAGGGCCCCGCCATACCCCTGAATGTAAGCACCTACTACGACAGGGGACTATACCACTGATAAGCCTCCGGAGAAACGGAGCTTCCCAAATGCTGAACTGTGACCCTGAGAGCTAGGATCAACGACAGGTGAACCTCAACCTGCGGCATGAACGCAGCCCCCCGAAGGAGGTCAGTACAACAGGTACCAAGTATGTGAAACTGAAAATACTGTAAATGAAATCATAGTAGTCTATATAAAGCAGGAGACATGTATGATAACCAAACTACAGTTCACAATAAATAAGCAGTCATGTCAAGTTAGGGACTCACGCCCTCAAAGTCATCACTTAAATATAACAATGGGTCTCACGCCCACAATATCAATGATGCCCGTGGAATACCTTCCTCACTGCCGGCAGTCTATGATATAAAAGCACCAAGGAATACACATGAACACCAGGTCCCACCTGTGTTATCATAAAACCGTACGGGGTAAGTACGAAGGCATAGCCGACTACTAAAACCCACAAGATAAACAAGGTCATAAATCAGATCACGAGATCTGTCTGCAGTCACATGATCAAAGCTGGCCACTCGCCCGCAGTATCTAATGTGCGCGTCTAGCCCTGGAACTTCCCGCAGCTCCGCATGGGCCACTCCAATGGCCCGCATGAGGTATTCCCCGCATCGAGGGTAGCTACTCCCCGGCAGCGTCCTGGACTCGCCGTCCGCATGGCCACATAGACCGCATGACCACAAAGGCCGCACACTAACCTGGAACTCCCGCAGTTCCGCATAGGCCATACAGACCCGCATAAGGTATTCTCGAATCATAGGTCACACAGACCCGCCTGAGTCTACCCCGCATCGGAGGGCAGCTTAACCCCCGGAATCATGAGTGATACAATACTAACATAACAACTTATCGTTTAAACAACATAAGCACAATCAAGGGAAACCCCTTTACACAAACATCACAAGATACTAACACACGTAGCATCCTAGCATGTTTACTTAACAAATCAACAAGAAAGTATTACAAGGCTATCACAAACCAACACAATCAAGTTATACACACAAGGTACTTTCTACTATATGATTAACAAGATCTGGTTTTTATCCCCAAAGTACTTCATACATTAACTCTTTAAAAGATACGTTACTTTCACAAAAGTCACACAATACCCATAGTATATGAAAATAGAGTGATTATCTTTTGAAGTAAATCAAAACACTTCTCTTTGTAAAATCAAGTAACAACATTCTTTTCCAAACGTTCCAAGTTTGCCTAATTTCAATTACTCAAGTTTCTCATTTTCGAAAGGTTTGTAGTTCATAGTTTTAATCTTTTAAAACAATTTGAGAAACATATACCTTATGTGTGAGTAGGTTATTCTTGTTCATAACAATCTTGATACAACAGCCATGATCTAGGAAATGTAATATCATTTTGTCTCATCTTAGCTTCTATGCAGATGGTAGTTTCTACTGGTTTTAATAATACTTTATTAGTCAAAACATTTCCCTTTATTAGCGCTGATGTGGTTTGTTCGATACTTATTCTGATTTCCGAAATCAGTAAAACATTATTCCTTTTGAAAACCAAGTACTCATTACTCACGAATGAGGTTTCACACTTTTTAACAAAATTCAATTAAGTCAAGTCTCTTTAAGATCAAGTCTCTTAATTTCTTAAATCAATAAATCATTCTTTTTATCCCTCTTAAGTCGTTATACCTAACTTCCCATAAAGCTAGTATAACTCTTAAGCTTTTAAAACCAAGTATTACTCTTTTGTTAAAATGATTCAGTATTCTTTTGAAATACTTCAAGATTATTCAGGCTTAAGTCAAAAGACATTGCCGTAATTATTATTCAGGCTTAAGTCCGGAGACATTGCCGTAATTATTATTCAGTTAACACACGTACGTCTACCGTACTATATATATATTCTTTAAAATATCATGCTCAAGAGGATAGGAAGAATCACATACCTCGCGACGATTATCGACTATTAGCAAAACGCTCCAAAGTACTGTAGTCCGGCTAGCCTTTTCCACCCTCCGAGTAGAATACGCTACTCGCAGCACAATCAACCTATAAAGGTTATATTAGTCTACCAATGACTAGACTACTCTGTAGATTATTCTTCTGATGTGATTTCAGTTCAAGTCTTTTCTGTAATATCCTTCTATTACAGTTCAAATCTCTTCTATGAATCTTATATTCATTTATACAACTACAATATGTAATTTCCAATTACAAAAGAGGGACAAGATTATTTACCTCGGTAAGCCCAAAATTATCCAAGTTTAAATGTTGATCCTGAGCAACGTTTAGCTCCTCCTCCGGGTGCTCCAACCAGCTCCGAACAACCCTTAGAAGTTCTACGCAACTTCTACTTAATACTTCAACCAAGTATGAAGATTTTTCCTTAGGGTTTCGTTTAGTGACTGAAGGGAAGTATAATAGTATTTCTGGGCTTTTCGTATAAGTGTAACCTTGGAATACTACAAGGTATTTGGGCCAAGGTATTTTGGGTATAGTAACAATACTTAGGAGAGTATTTCTACCAAGAGGGGGTGTATTTATACGAGACAACACCACAAAGGGGGGGGTGTATACCCCTCGGCCAACCCCACTAGGAGGGGGGTACTCTCGGCCAAGGGGGGAGGGGCTCTCGGCCAAGGGGGGGAAGGGGGAGGCTAGGTCGAGACACTACACTAAGGGGGAGGAAGAGAGCTTTCAAGACTTAGCACAAATTTTGGATGAAGAAGTTCATCAAAGGGGAGGGGTATTTATAGGTCAAGCCATGGCCAACCAATGGCCAAGATCATGCCAAGTGCAAGGCAAGTGTAGGGCTAGGATTCACCCAAGTGTACCTTATCCATCTACCCACAAAATATCCTACCAACTACTTGACAAACAAGGCCACACTTTCGGCAACTTTACCGCCCAACGTCCTCCAATGAGTGGGTGACAAGTGTCGCCCTCTCGTTGGTCCAAAATGTTTCGTCTCTCGGAAAAATCCGCAAAAATTAGAAATGACATAGCCGTAATTTACCCTACGCGAGTTGTGTAAAACGTTTCGTCGAAAAACGACTCTAACCGGGTGTTGTGCACAAAATATTTCGTCCAAGCCAACTTTAAAGTCCAAACTTTTCACGCACGCCCCACGCATACTCTGGAAATACGGGGTATAACATTCTCCCCTCCTTAGAAACATTCGTCCCCAATGTTCCTTCTAAGTCCCAAACAACATGCGCCAGTATAGTCTTCACTGCTATACTTACGAAAACAATCCTGCCACACCTGGCCACAGAAACACCTGCGCAAAATACTTACATCCAAGTCCACGAGGAAACACCTCTGACATCACAAAACCCCTTTACCCGAGGTCTAAAATATACTTCTTTCGCACCTTCACTTTACAAAAGAAATGATCACATCTATGCTCGCAATACATGCTCGCTTCTTCCCTCACGCGTCGTACCCTTCTAGTACACTCGAACTCTTTCTTACCATATCTCTGTTACTGATTCAGTTTCCAAATCTCTGGGTTACTATCTCTAACTTGGTCATCATTAACTGGGAACACTCTGGATGGATCTCCGATACTCTTCCGAACATAGCCACATGAAAGATCGGACGTACTGCCTCCTACGTCGGACGGCAAGCTAACTTATAGGCAACCTGGCCCATTATTCACATGATCTGAAAGGGCCCAAAGTAACTCGGGCTAAGTTTCTTCTGTTTTCCAAAACTCGTCACACCCTAACCGGGGTGGTACCTTCAAGAATTCCGACCGTCAACCTGAACTTTAAGTGTCGACGTCGATTATCCGCATGACTTCTGTTGATTCTGAGCTGTCGATAACCTCTCCTGGATAGGCTTCACCCTATCCCCATCCTGTCGAAACAAGTATGACCCCACTATCTGAACTTTGCCAACATCGAACCGATCGACCGGCAATCTACACTTCCGCCCCTACGACGCTTCGTAAGGCGATATCCGAATACTGAAATGGTAGTTATAAAAGCATTCCCTCAATAGGAGGCAACAATATTCACAGCTACCCCTGAAATCCAAACACTGGCCCGAGGGCGAATGCGCTACGGAGACTCACCTGAGTTCCTAACCCTGCCTGGTAAAACTTCCAAAAAACGAAATAGCCACCACCTGGGCTTCACTGTCTGTCATAAGGTGAAGGTAGGCACCCCGTGCAGCCTTACAACCTTTCTGATATAACATCACTGCCAAGTAACGGTCCTGACTGAAGGACAAGATGGGCTGACCTCATCGGCCCGACTACTGGTCAAATGCATCTACGAACTCGTACGATGTTTAACTAAACTTGGGCCTAACACCTTCGTGACCCTACCACCTGGCGGGACCACCACAAACTGACCCCACCATAAAATAAGTCGCGGGTTGACCCGCGGCATGGCCTCAACCCGACCCACTCTCGCGTAAACACTTGCTCCCCGATCCGGAACAATCTCACTAATCCATGTTACGAAAACCTAGCGGTCTTCTTAGCTCAACTACCCTCCTTCCTTCCACACTACTCAGGGACTTATCACACAAACATATCTCACGTGCACTATGCACTCCGATAAGGGTCAAACATAAAATACCTCTTTTTCTCGAGATGGCCTTACCTCTAAGGTCTCTACGTATAAGACTCTAAGGTTCACACTTCCTCTATCCCCCAAATCTTACTCGGTTATCTAACCATGATATCTAATCATAATTTTTTTTTTCACTTATGTTATCTGAACATAATACTTAAGATATACTCATCTTACACGTACTAATCTCTAGAGGGTTAAGGATATACCTGTATCTACTGCTTCACTCCCCTATCGTTCTAATCAAACTCGCCTGCAGGCGATAGCTAGGGAAGATGATGAACTGGTCACTGATCATGAAGGTTGAGTCCTCCTACTTACATCCCTCCTACTAGGACATTCTTTCGACACATGGCCCTGACGGCCGCAGGTAAAACAAGTACCAACTAAAAGACGACATTCCCCGGGATGACGTCACATGCGTGAACACCGGGAAAATCGAATCCGGCCGAAACCTACGTGTAGCCGTGGAACCTAAGCTCGAGCTCGACCAACTCCGCTTACCCTCAATGTCACGAACCCATGGAGGACCATTCGCATCGTGGATATGTATAACCAATCTGGTGAGGCGATTCGCCTGAACGTTACCAAAGGACTCATTGCTCGCCCTCTTCTCGCCCTTGGTTAATCCGCCGATCTCTACTTTTCTTGGCTCACGCGCATAAGCCCGCATACGTGCCATGCTCAAGCCTAACTGAAGAATTACTCCTGCACGACCCTCTCTTAGATATTTATCAAGACTCGCGGTACATCGGTATACTCTCTGGTAGCCAAATCCATAGCTAGTAAAAGGGTTGCCTCTTTGCAATCTATATTCTCTGTCCCCGGTCGTGGAACTGAAGGTTCATATATCATGGTCGCAGTAGGCACTGCTGCCGCTGTCCTAAACTCTGCTGGGCCGGGACGAGCGAGAACTCCGAATGAAACACCACCCCAGGTGATGATTGGGCCTGTGCCCTAGTAACCCTATGTGCTCTACTCGCAGCTCCCTCGGCTGCCTTGCCCTCCTGGGCTCGGGTTGCCTTACGCGGAGGCATAATGATAAGGGAAAGAAATACGTTAGAGGGGTCCAACTTATAACACAGCTCTAAGCACGATCTCAGAGTGAGAAGAATGGAAACCAATCCTAAATATCCTATAGCCTCCTGATTATTGGTGTGGCGCACAACACACCGATAATCAAGACTCTACTAGATACGGTCTGTAGACACTTTCCGAGGATTAACTGCTCTGATACCACTTTTGTCACGACCCGAACCCGGGCCCGTGACTGGTGCCTTACCCCGGGCACCCTAGTGATACAACATCAGAGAAATCAGCGGAATATAAAACAATAACATGAAGCAACATGAAGTATGAAATAATAATCTGAGAAAAATTGCCTTTCGGCATGTATATAAAACTTGAATCCGAACAGTTACATCCCACTTACATCTCTCGCCACAACAAGATTACATGCACTTAAGAGTGACATGATAACAATGGCGGACAGGCCCCGCCATACCGAATGTGGCACCTACTACGATAGGGACTATACCACCGATAAGCCTCCGAGAAACGGAGCTTCCCAAACGCTGAATCGTGACTCGAGAGCTAGGATCAACGATCGGTGTACCTCAACTCGCGACATGAACGCAGCCCAAGGCGAGGTCGCATAACAGTACCAAGTATGTGAAATCGAAAATCAGAAATGAAATCATAGTAGTCTATATAAAGCAGAGACATGTATGATAACCAAACTACGTTTCACAATAAATAAGCAAATATGTCAAGTTGTGGACTCACGCCTCAAAGTCATCACTTAAATATAACAATGGGTCTCACACAACATCAATCATGCGTGGAATACCTTCCTCACCGCTGGCCTATGATATAAAAGCACCAAGGAATACACATGAACACTGTGTCCCACTGTTATCATAAAACCGCACGGTGCACGAAGGCATAGGCGACTACTAAAACCAGCGATAAACAAGGTCATAAATCGTATCATGAGATCTGTCTGCATCATCACATGATCAAAGGCGCCACTCGCTCGCAGATCTAATGTGCGCGTATAGCCACGAACTTCCCGCAGCCCGCACGGGTCCACTCCAATGGCCCGCATGAGGTATTCCCCGTCGAGGGTAGCTACTCGACGGCGTCTCGGACTCGCCGTCCGTGCCACATAGACCGCGTGACCACAAAGGCCGCACACTAACTCGAACTCCCGCAGCCCGCGATAGCCATCTGCACCGCATAAGGTATTCTCGAATCATAGGTCATACGGACTCCCGAAGTCTACCCCGCACGGAGCGGCACTTTAACCCCTAATCACGAGTGATACAATACTAACATAATACTTATCGTTTAAACAACATAAGCACAATCAGAAACCCTTTACACAAACATCACAAGATACTAACACACGTAGCATCCTAGCATGTTTACTTAACAAATCAACAAGAAAGTATTACAAGGCTATCACAAACCAACACAATCAAGTTATACACACAAGGTACTTTCTACTATATGATTAACAAGATCGGGTTTTTATCCCCAAAGTACTTCATACATTAACTCATTAAAAGATACGTTACTTTCACAAAAGTCACACAATACCCATAGTATATGAAAAATAGAGTGATTATCTTTTGAAGTAAATCAAAACACTTCTCTTTGTAAAATCAAGTAACAACATTCTTTTCCAAACGTTCCAAGTTTGCCTAATTTCAATTACTCAAGTTTCTCATTTTCGAAAGGTTTGTAGTTCATAGTTTTAATCTTTTAAAACAATTTGAGAAACATATACCTTATGTGTGAGTAGGTTATTCTTGTTCATAACAATCTTGATACAACAGCCATGATCTAGGAAATGTAATATCATTTTGTCTCATCTTAGCTTCTATGCAGATGGTAGTTTCTACTGGTTTTAATAATACTTTATTAGTCAAAACATTTCCCTTTATTAGCGTTGATGTGGTTTGTTCGATACTTATTCGATTTCCAAATCAAGAAACATTATTCCTTTTGAAAACCAAGTACTCATTACTCACGAATGAGGTTTCACACTTTTAACAAAATTCAATTAAGTCAAGTCTCTTTAAGATCAAGTCTCTTAACTTTAAATCAATAAATCATTCTTTTTATCCTCTTAAGTCGTTATACCTAACTTCCTTAAAGCTAGTATAACTCTTAAGCTTTTAAAACTAAGTATTACTCTTACATTAAAATGATTCATTATTGTTTTGAAATACTTCAAGATTATTCAGCTTAAGTCAAAAGACATTGCAGTAATTATTATTCAGCTTAAGTCGGAGACATTGCCGTAATTATTATTCGATTAACACACGCGTCACCGTACTATATATATATTCTTTAAAATATCATGCTCAAGAGGATAGGAAGAATCACATACCTCGCGACGATTATCGACTATTAGCAAAACACTCCAAAGCATCAGAGTCCGCTTAGCCTTTTCCACCCTCCGAGTAGAATACGCTACTCGCAAAGACAATCAACCTATAAAGGTTATATTAGTCTACCAATGACTAGACTACTCAGATTATTCTTCCGATATGATTTGGTCAAGTCTTTTCTCAGAATATCCTTCTATTACAGTTCAAATCTCTTCTATGAATCTTATATTCATTTATACAACTACGATGTAATTTCCAATTGCAAAAGAGGACAAGATTATTTACCTCAGAAGCCCAAAATTATTCAAGTTTAAATGTCGATCCTGAGCAACGTTTAGCTCCTCCTCCGGGTGCTCCAACCCGCTCCGAACAACCCTTAGAAGTTCTACGCAACTTCTACTTAATACTTCAACCAAGTATGAAGATTTTTCCTTAGGGTTTCGTTTAGTGACTGAAGGGAAGTATAATAGTATTTCTGGGCTTTTCGTATAAGTGTAACCTTGGAATACTACAAGGTATTTGGGCCAAGGTATTTTGGGTATAGTAACAATACTTAGGAGAGTATTTCTACCAAGAGGGGGTGTATTTATACGAGACAACACCACAAAGGGGTGTATACTCGCCAACCCCACTTATGAGGGGGTACTCTCGGACGGGGAGGGCTCTCATGGAGGGAAGGGGAGTCTAGGTCGAGACACGACACTACGGGGGAGGAAGAGAGCTTTCAAGACTTAGCACAAATTTTGGATGAAGAAGTTCATCAAAGGGGAGGGGTATTTATAGGTCAAGCCGTGGCCAACCAATGGCCAAGATCATGCCAAGTGCAAGGCAAGTGTAGGGCTAGGATTCACCCAAGTGTACCTTATCCATCTACCCACAAAATATCATACCAACTACTTGACAAACAAGGCCACACTTTCGGCCACTTTACCGCCCAACGTCCTCCAATGAGAGGTGACAAGTGTCGCCTCTCGTTGGTCCAAAATGTTTCGTCTCTGAAAAATCCGCAAAAATTAGAAATGACATAGCCGTAATTTACCCTATGCGAGTTGTAAAACGTTTCAAAAACGACTCTAACCGTGTTGTGCACAAAATATTTCGTCGAAGCCAACTTTAAAGTCCAAACTTTTCTACGCACGCCCCACGCATACTCGGAAATACGGGTATAGCAGTACGCCCAAGTAAATTCACAACAAGTCACCCTACCCATCGAGAGACGCGGTGGTATAGAAATACAATACTTGCACAACAAAAGCTATCACAACTAGCATAGGAAAGTTCAACATACTTTTAGACTTTCATTAACATGTAAATTGATTCACCATTTATAAAAACTCAAGTACTCCCATTTTGTGCCAACAATCCGGGTTTTAATCCTAAAGTACTACGTACTTAAATTCTTTCAAAAGACCGCTTTCTTTTACAAAAGTCATACGATACCCATAGTATAAAAAATAGAGTAACTATCATTTCAAGTAAACCAATTTAAGACAAAACCATGCCTTCTTTTTAAACCATTTTAAGACAAAAACATGCCTTTCTTTTAAACCAAAACACTTCAAATTCCTCAAGTCTCTTTTCTTTTTTAGAAAACAAGTTCCTTACGTTGGAATTTAAGAAAAATCAATACTTGTTATTAATGATCTTATTAAAGCAGCCATGATCTAGGAAATGTAATACAATTTTGTCTTATCTTAGCTTCTATGCAGATGGAGGTTTCTACTGGTTTTAATATAATTAATTGTTATTACATTTTCCTTTATTAACGCCGACCGCTTGTTCGATAATTATTCCCATTTCCGAAGTCAATATAACATTATTCTTTTAAAAACCAAGTACTCATTACTCACGAATGAGGTTTCACAACTTTTTAACACAATTCAAGTCAAATACAAGTCAAGTCTCTTATCTTTTAAAAACAATCAACCATTCTTTTACCTACATAAAGTCGTTTATAATTAACTTCCCATAAAGCCATTATAACACTTTATGTTCTAAACCAACCAATATCATTTAGCACACGTACGTCTACCGTACTACATAGTTTACAACAATCATGCTAGAAAAGATAGGAAGAGGTTCACATACCTCGCGACGATTATCGACAATTAGCAAAACGCTCCAAGTACTATACCCTTGCTAGCCTTTTCCACCCTTCAAGTAAAATACGCTACTCGTAGTACTTCAACCTATAATGTTCATAAAATGTCTATTAACCTCTAGCTCTCTTCGTAGAATATTCTAAGTACAAGGTCACTAAATTCTACGGAAAATCGAACAGCACTTCCTTTGTTTCTACATACTTTGCCACCTTTTTCAAGGCCGAATTCAATAACCAAACGCCACATTTAAGGCTCAAAAATTTCAGCAAATACAAAGGGGATTACACGCCCTACAAGACGTGTAAAATTCCGCCCCACAATTGACATCAAAACTAGTCCACAAAACACAATGTCTATTCGGCACTTGAGATACAACAACACCAATTCTTATCCAATTCAAGTTCTTGGGTCAAACATGTTATATAGTCATAAACAACTCCCACAACTACAATTTCCTTCTTTATATAACATATGACAACTTAACTAGTAATCAATTTGAATTACAATCTTAAGGGCTAACATACTAGTTTTCGGATTAGGGTTCCAATAGTCAATTCACTTATCAAACTTCATAATATATACCTCATGCTTGCTACTATCCAAAGCTACAACAAGTAGTAATCTTAATTACTAAAACGACAAGAATTATACCTTTACAAGCCCTTAAAATTTCCAAGATTCAAAGTCGCTCCTTAGCAATTCTTAGCTCCTTTCCTTATGCTCCAATCCGCTCCAAGCACTCCTTAGAAGCCTATGAAGAACCCATCTTCAAGTTCCAACTTCAAAGTTGAAGAGCTCCATAAGTTTCCGCCTTGCGACTAATACGAAAACGCCACTTTTCCGGGATCTTTCTATTGAGATAACCTTACAACACCCTTAGGGACCTTGGGTTTAATTCTTGTGAACAATGGAACAAAACTACAAAAAATTTTGTGTGGAAAACCCCCAACCCGTGAGCTCTCTTAGTGAAGAACAAGAAATGTGAAATAATTCTAAGTGTTGGAAGACAAGTCTTGCACTAGTCTGTATATATAATACAATGGAAGGTCAAGATAATCACAAATGTGTGTCTAGGATGAAGATCACATGGATAATGGCCAAGTGGACAAGTTGACTTGGTCAATACACTCAAGCTTGAAGACTTTCATCCACAAGGGTCAAATGACCATCCTATCCTTGCAAAAATCGTCCAAGACCATGTGAGGGGGTGCCACGTGTCGCCCTCTCATTCGTCCATAAAAAAAAAATTCGTAACCCTCGTGGGCCCCACAAAACGTAAAATTTCCTCGGGTGAGCCCCACGTGACCAAATCCATAAAATATAAATTCCATAATTCTTATAAGTTCTTAAAGTCTTAAATACCAAAATTGAGAATCCAATTCTCAATAATAAACCTCTTTCCTTCACTTAGTTCGGAAACTTTTCCGTCGAAAAAATCACATCTTTCTTCCTTTCCAATATTATTGTCGTATTCTCGTACGTACGTCCTCACATACATACCCTGGAACTACGGGGTGTAACATTCTGTCACACCCCGAAATTCGGGCCCGTGACTGGTGCCTTACCCCGGGAACCCTAGTGATACAACATCAGAGAACCAAATAAATAAAACTTAGATACGCAATAGATATAATAATAACAGCAACCAAAATAGCTTGCCTTCAGATATACATAAAACTCCGACAGCTTTAATCCTTTTACAACCCCGCCCACAACGATTACATACACTCTAAGATTTACAACGACTATGACGGACAGGCCCCGCCATACTCGAATGCAAGAACCTACAACTCAGTGGAAACACATACCAAAAGATAAGCCTCCGAGAACGGAGCTTCCTACGTTGAATCGTGATCCATGGCGAGGATCCACGGCCGATGTACCTCTACTGCGCAGATGAACGCAGCCCAAGGAGGTCGATAACAGTACCAAGTATGTGAAATCAGAATATCGCAGCTTAAATCATAACAAATATATAAAGCAGAGACATGTATGATAACCAAAATACAAGACGCAACATAAAAGAGCCAAGTCGGGGACTCACGCCTCAAAGTCACCACTCAAATCTAACTATGGGTCTCACGCCACCACATCCATCATGTTCGCATCATGGCCACATGCCCGAATCGTGACGGTAGACATGTCCATGATGCAACAATAATAACAAGGCGCCGCATGGCCACGCCTCGAATATCGTGACGGTGTAGACATGCCCATGTAACCTCAATAACAATATATCGGGTGGTCAACCCGCCGCACGGCCACATGCCCCGGAATCAGACGGCAGATATCGCCCATGTTGCGCACAACCATATATCGGTAATCAACCCGACCGCATGGCCGCATGCCCCCGGAATACTGCATCGGTGTAGACATGTCCATGTGACATCAACAACAAGACAGTAATCAAAATGGAAACATACCCGTGGAATTCTCCATCACACCAAGACGCCCAAGTAAGTTCTCAACAAGTCAACCGACCTCTATCGAGACGGCGGAATACGTAAATACCACACTTGCACAACAAAGGCTATCATCACAAGATAGGCAAGTTTCACAACAACAAGCATAGGCAAGTTTCACAACAACAAGCATAGGCAAGTTTCACAACAACAAGCATAGGCAAGTTTCACACAACTCAAAGTACTTTCATTTTATACCAAAGTCCGGGTTTTTAACCCCAAAGTACTACGTACGTTAAGTTCTTTTAAAAGAGACCCATTACTTTTATAAAAGTCACCCGATACGTAGTATTAGAATGACCAACCCACATTCCTTTTCAAAATCAAGTAACAACATTCTTTCCTAAGTTCGGCTTTGCCTAGTTTCAATTACTCAAGCTTCTCATTTTCAAATGGTTTCATAGTTCCCAAACTTAATCACTTGATTCCTTTTAGAACAATCGAGTAATATAAGTCTCACTTGAGATTAGGTTATTCTTGTTTAAAACATTCTTATTACATCAGACATTATCTAGAAAATGTAATATCATTCTGTCTCATCTTAGTTTCTATTCAGATGGAGGTTTCATCGGTTTTAATACGATACATCATTATTCAATACATTTTCCTTTATTAACGCCGCAGGTGCTGCCGATACACATTCTGATTTCCGAAATCAGTAAAACATTATCCCGTTAAATAAAACCAAGTACTCATTACTCACGAATGAGGTTTCACACAAACATTCACATTAAAACAAATAAGTTAAGTCTCTTATCTCATAAGATCAAGTCTCTTAACTTCTAACATCAATAAACCATTTTCTTTACCTCTCTTAAGACATTATACCTAACCCCCCATAAAGCTAGTATAACTCTTTTTTAAAACCTTTAAAACCAAGTGTTACTCTCCCTTCAAAACGATTTATAAATCTTTTGAAATACATCAAGTTCTTTATTATAACTAGCCAGTTATAATTCACATCAGTTACCTTTTAAAACCACAAAGTATTTTCTTACCTACATAAAGCTGTTATAACCAACTTCCCATAAAGCCGTTATAACACTTTATGTTTTAAGAACAATCAAACACAGTTAACACATGTACGTCACTGCACTACATAGTTCACACATATCATGCTAGAAGAGATAGAGAGGTTCACATACCTCGCGACGATTTATCGACAATAAGCAAAATGCTCCAAGTACTACAACCTTGCTAGCCCTTTCCACTCCTCGAGTAGAATACGCTACTCTTAGTACTTTCACCTATAAAGGTCACAAACGTCTATTAACCCCAAAACACAAGTTGCTATCTTTCTACGTAAAATTCAAAGACTTCTCCCGCAATCGTAAATCTCCTCCTCTATCGAGGCCGGCTACCAAGCCAACTGTGGGGTTTACACGCCTAACCTGACGTGTACCATCCTACTCAAGAACTCTACACAAGTCATCGCAATACACCCTATGTAAATACATTGAGTTCTTTCTTTATTCTTCAGCTTAAGTCAAAAGACATTGCCGAATACTAAGTATAGTTCCATATATAGTATACTTCAACTATATATTCTAACAAACATGTAATTTCCAATTACAGGGACAAGATAATTACCTCGATAAGCCCATAATTATCCAAGTTAAATGTCGATCCTTAGCAACGTTTAGGCTCCGGTGCTCCATCCCGCTCCAACAACCCTTAGAAGTTCTATCCAACTTCTACTTATATCCTTCAACTAACAATGAAGATTCCTGGTTTCGGTTTGAGACTAAAAGGACAAAAGGTAGTATTTCCTGCTCTACGTAGAGAGGTATCTTTGAATACTACAAGGTACAAGGCTAAGGTATTTTGGGCATTATAACAATACTTGGAGGAGTATTTCAACACCACAAAAGGTGGTATCACACGAGAAAACACTCTAAAAGAGTGGGGTGTTCTCGCTTTAGGCTCACAGGGGAGGGTTTCGCCCAAGGCCTTCAGAAGGGGGAGAGGGGCTCTTGGACGAAAAGAGGGAGGAGAGGACTCAAGACTTGGAAGGTTTTGGATGAAGAAGTCTTCAAAGAGAGTGGTATTTATAGCAAAACCAAAGGCCAACCAATGGCCAAGATCTAGCCAAGTGCAAGGCAAGTGTAAGGCCAAGATCAAGCCAAGTGCACCCTAACCCCTACTCCACAAAACACTCCACAAAACATGGCACAAAACTAGGCCAAAAGAGGGAGCCAATCGGCCAAGGCCAACCAATGTCTCTTGGACGCCCAAATCGTCCAAGCACCCCACTTGCTTCCAATGTGAGGGTGACACATGTCACCCTCCCGTTGGTCCAAAATGTTTCGTCACTCAGAAAAATCCGCAAAAATTAAAAAAGTCATAGCCGGAATTTTCCCTACGAAAGCTGTGGAAACGTTTCGTCGGAAAACGACTCTACTCGGCACTTGTGCCCAATTTCGAATCCAATGCCTATCTTAAGGCTCAAATTTCGTACGTACGTCCATACGTACATACTCTGAAAATACGGGGTATAACACATTCTTCCCCCCTTAGAAATATTCGTCCCGAATGTTCCTTCTAAGTCTCAAAACATACACGCGCCGGTATAGTCTTCACTACTATACTTACAAAACCAATTATGCCACACCTGGCCATAATATAACACATGCGCAAAACTCGAATCCAAGCCAACGAGGAATCATCTCTAACGTCACAAAAGCTTCCACCCATGGTCTAAAGGATACTTTCTTCACCTCGTTACTTCACAAAATGATCACTTCCCTTCTCTTAACACATGTTCACTCCTTCCCTTACTCGTCGTACCTTTCTCGAACACCCGAACTCTTTCTAGTACACGTACTGTTACACCCCGTAAGTCCAGGACATGTAAAAGAGAATGTGCTTAAGGAAACAATACTAGGAAATCGGTGCGAAAGGAAGAATTGTTTTTCCGACGGGAAATCTTCCGAACGTCGGTAAGGAAAAATGTTCGTTGTTGAGAATTGGATTCTCAAAAGGCATTATTTGAAGAGTATGGAACTCTTAACCTTATGGAAATTTATTTTTATGGATTTGGTCACGTGGGGCCCACCCGAGAAATTTTACGTTTTGTAAGGCCCACGATGTCACGACCCGACCCCGGGTCCGTGACCGGTGTCTTACCCCGGGCACCCTTGTGATACAACATCAGAGAAAACCAGCGGAAATAAACTCACAAACAAGAACTATATAAGAATATAAAACAAAGCAACCCAAAGTGGCTACCTCTAAATATAATAAAACGAACGCTACATCCTTACACCCCAATTCATGACAGCTACAAGCCTCTCTGGGCAGGTATAACACTATGACGGGACAGGGCCCCGCCATACCCCCTGAATGTACAAAAGTCTACAACCTCAGGGAATCGTACCAAAAGACGAGGCCTCCGGAGAAATGGAGCCTTCCGAGAACCGAACCGTGATCCTAAGAGTGCGGATCAGCAAGCTATGAACCTCAACCTGCGGCATGAACGCAGCCCCCCGAAGGAGGTCAGTACAACATGTACCAAATATGCGAAACTGGAAAATACTGTAATAATATCATAAGTCAAAATATAAGCTGGAGTTATAGACGAAAATCAATTTACTTTGCAATGTGCCTTACTAACAATGAGAGTAACAAATGTATATATATACTGCATAAAAATAGGAAGCTCATGATCAAAACAGGGTACCTCGCCCGTAGTATCATTAAGCAATCCTACTCCTGGGACTATTTCACCCGCATAGGTCCTGTGGACCCGCATGAGGTCATCCGCCTCGTCATGGGACTATTTCACCCGCATGGGACTATTTCACTCGCATGGATCCTGTGGACCCGCATGAGTACCATCGCCGTACTCGCATGGGACTATTTCACCCGCACGGATCCTCCGACCGATCCGCATGAGTACAAACGCCGCACTCGCATCACGGGTAGCAAATCCATGGCATAAGTAGTGAACCATCCTATCGAGCATACCCGGGCCACCCATCGCACAAGATGTCCAAAGGAAATAACAAGAATAACCCGGGGTTTACCCGTAATAATATATATATAACATAGCTCATCCGGCTATCATACATAACATAAGCACTACCGGCCTATCATATCATAACATAAGCACTACCGGCCTATCATATCATAACATAAGCACTACCGGCCTATCACATCATAAATAAGCACTACCGGCCTATCATATCATAACATAAGCACTACCGGCCTATCATATCATAACATAAGCACTACCGGCTTATCATATCATAACATAAGCACTACCGGCTTATCATATCATAACATAAGCAAGTTAAGAAATACCCTAACCTCTTATTAACATTATTAATATATCCTCTCATTTTAGTATACCTAAGGCACCAACATGTCTTTTAATAGAAAATCCGGGAATTTAACCCAAGTACCATGTACTTCTAACCTTTTAAGAAATAACTCCTTTATATACAAAAATTCCAAGATACTAATCACCATAGTATCAAGTTACAATTTCTTTTCAAAACAAGTCACATTTCCTTTTAGAAATATAATAAGCTTCTAAATCAAGTGACTTCATTTCCTTTAAAACCTTAGGCAACCAATGCCTAAAAGTCAATTCACCTTTCTTAGTTTCAAATCCTTTACCCGTACTTGTTTTAATTAGAGTAAACCTTTCTTTGTGAACCTCTCAAAAACTAATATAACCAACTCCCCATAAAGTCATTATATTAGCGTTATTCCTTTGTCAAATACATTTTCCCTAAATCCAAGGGACTTATACTTTTAAAATGAAACAAGTACCAATATACTTTAAAACAAGTGAAAGATATCGAATCAGACGTCACCGTACTACATAGGTACAACTACTCATGCTCAAGAGATAGGAAAGTTCCACATACCTCTTTCGGTTAATCCACTTGCTAAGTCCAACTACCGCAAGTAATATGACCACCTATAATAACCATAGCGTGTTTATTAACCTCTAATTTCAATGTAGAAATTCCAAATTCAAGTTACCAATTCCTAAGGAAAATTGGGCAGCATTTCCTTTGTTTCTACTCACTTTGCCACCTTTTCAAAGGCCGATTTTTCAACATTCAAACGCCTCATTAAGGCCCAACAACCAAACTAACACAGCGGGATTACACACCTAATCTTGGGTGTGTAAAATTCTGCCCCATTAGTTATACTAGTACACTTAACAATTCTAAAGTGGTTTTTAGGCTACAACATGCTCATAATATTTCTTTAGCTAAATCCTTCATATCCAACCCACATTTCTAGCATGCAATGACTCTAAGAGTATTATTTACCACCATAAGTATTTTCTTCTTAACATGCAACTCTATAAACTAATAATAGAGGAAAAATCATTACCTTAGAGCTTTAGCCAAATTTATCCAATAATTTGCTAGCCTTTCTACCAAGAATACCACCACCACCACCTTCACAAGCTAGCCACAAGCTTCCTTCTTGTCTTTTAATTTTTCAGATTTTTCTTAAGGCTAGATCTCTTGGATTTTTAGAGAGAATGAGGAGCTTGAAATATTTAGAGAGAAGGAAGAGGTTTTTCAAAGAGAGAGATGACAAATGACCAAGTCTTTAAGACTTGGTCAATATATTGCATGTAAAAATCAGATGGGGACACTTGTCCCCACTGTGCCCTTTCAAAAGATAAATCTGACTTTTCCTATGTTTTTCTTTGATTTCCGCCGCTGCGCCCTGCGATGGTGCATGGCCGCAACTCTCGCGACTCGTGAACTTTAGGTGCCTGCCCGATTTCCGCGCCGCCATGAATTTCGCTGGCGCCATGCCCTACTCGGCCGGCTACTGAGGACCCGACCAAGTTTTCTGATTTGAGTCCTAACTCCTTCGCATGGCCCCACACGCACGGCACGAACCACTGGTATAACATTATCTCTTAGAAACATTCGTCCCGAATGTTCCTTCTAGGCTTACTCAAATCACAATATCGACATAGACTCAAATAAAGACGCCTACACTACCACAACAAAACTCAAGCACAATTGCTAACCAAAACTAACAAGGGAAAGTAGGTTACCCGGAGGTAGGGAATAAGTGAGGATACTTCTTCATCATGTCATCCTCTCGCTTCCCACGCCATTTCCTCCCCGCTCGCTCCGCCATAAGACTGACGGAAGCCACGCCCTTCGTCCGGTCGCCTAACCCGTCGATCGAGTATCGCATGGACTCTCTCGCACGATAGCTCCTCCATTACTTGGACATCATGAACCGGTGCACTTCTAGATGGATCTCCAATACATTTCCGCAACATGGACACATAGAAAATCGGATGTACCGCCCAAATCGGACGACAGATCTAACTTATAGGCAACCCCGCCTACCCTACGACAACTGACACGCCCAATGTACTGGGCTAAGCTTCCCCTTCTTTCCCAATCTCATCACGCCCTTCATGGGCGATACCTTTAGAAAAACCCAATCATCTATCTCAAATTCCCAATGTCAACGCCGATGATCTGCATACGACTTGCCGACTACGGTGACAATAACCGCCTCGGATAAGCTTCACCTTATCCACTACCCGTTGTACCAAGTCCGCCCGACTAATCGAACTTCTCCCACCTCAAACCAACCTATCGGTGACTGCACTTCCTCCCGTATAAGGCCTCATGGCGCCATCCGATACTAGAATGGTAGCCGTTGTTGTAAGCAAACTCCACAAGAGGTAAATGATCCTCCCACTACCCTCAAATCAGAACACAAGCCCGCAGATATCCTCGTTGTCGGATAGCGCGCTTCGCCCGTCGACCGAGGTGAAATGCGATCGAGACTCACTCGTGTCCCTAATCCCTTCAAAAGACCTCCGTTAGCCGAGAACCGATCCTCTATCTGATATAATCGACACCGACTCCGCGCCTCACAATCTCTCTAATATATAATCGCATAGTCCTCACCGAGAATGTCGTTCGATCGAAGAAAATGGGTCGATTTCACACGGCCGACAATCACCCAAATGGAATCATGCTTTCGAGTGGTAGGTAGCCCGTAATAAAATCCATATTTACCACCTCCTACTTCCAAGTCGAATATCAATAGCTGTAATGCCATCGAGCTTCGATGCTCAACTTTAACTCGACAAATAGGACACGGCAACAAAACTCGCCACGCCCTCTTCAGCCGCCCCACCAATACACACATCCGAGGTCATGGTACATCTTAGTCGACCCGATGAATAGAATAATGCACGATGTGTGCCTCTCTGCAATCCGACGGTCCTCGCCACCTCGAACACACAATCGCCCTCAAATCTTAGCACCCTCCGGCTACTCCCTAATAGACTCTTTCTTCAAAAGCGAATCTCGATACCGCACTTAATCGGATCCTCATATCGCCGCTTCTTTCCTCCTCGACGATGGAAGACTCGCAACCCCGAACCCAATTCCATCACTATCGTAATCAACCAATCGAACCCCAAGGCTCGCAAGCCGATGTAACTCGCGACCATGTCCTTCTTCCCCGTTGCACTTCGGCTGCACTACCCATTGATCGACCGCGACTAGGCATCCGCAACTACATCGCCTTCCCGTGGTATAGATATCAATATCACAATCCTTGAGTAACTCTAACCACCGCTCTCGCCGCAAATTCACCGCCTCACCAAGATATACCGAGTTTCGTGGTTTACGCAAATATCCACATGAAATCTATATAAGGAAATTGCCTCCAAATCTTCAAGGTACGATTAATCGCCGACTCTAAATCGCGAGTAACGTAATTCCTTTCGCTTTCTAACCGCCGAAACATAAGCTCTAACCTTATCGTGTTGCGTACAAGACACAACCTAGCCTAACACCCAACGTGTTACAATAATACCCTAACCTCTAGTCTCTCAAGAGGGGTTAGAATCGTAGTCGTGGTCAACTTCTCTTCCAATAACCGAAGCCTTGCTTGTACTTGTGAAATATTCGCATCCTTACTCTCAATTATGGTTCCTGCTTTCCTTTCCCGTTGCAACCAAACATGGTTACTATACTGATCTGATTCTTTGCTTGCCGCATGGATAAGACTTCCTTCCAAACACAATTTTTTGGGGAAGACTTATTTGATCTTTTCAACTAGTAATCCTATTATCCTCTCTCACTGCAGAGCTTATAGTCCTGTTCAACCTCAATTCACGGTATTACATAATCCAATGACTTGTCAAGATTTCTTATCGCTCGAGTGTCTACTGCCTTTCCTTTATAAGTTATTTCAAGTTGTCCTTGGGTCCCTTACCTCTCCGTATTCTCGTACTATCTGTCTCGTCAGTACAGATGCTACTACGTTTCCTCGAGGTGTTCCTACAGCCCATTACCTACTAATGGTCTTACCCTAGTCCGGGTAATCAGATCGTGCAACTTACATAACCATAGTTGTATTCTCTTTATCCTTCCGGTCATAACCTACCTTATGCTTATTAATAGTAAAGTGTTTCTAATTTGATCCATAATCGCATAGCTTCAAATATGCGTACTACTGCATTTTTCTTACGACACTTCCCGACCGCTTCGTAACGCTGCTCTTAATTACCCCCAACATAATACTTTCTCCACGGTTATCTAAAATCAGAACTTATGGCATGACGACATCAAGACCTACCGCCTTCCCATCTTTCGCCTAACTACACGGGTACACATAACCCCATAATACGTAAGACTATCCTTTTATGTAGGGAGAGAACTTATCTCCCTTCAATAAACTTTCCTCGTGTCACATTCTAATCACCGGTCCTCTCGTGGTCCTCAGAATATCTAATCATTACGCACCGCCTTAAAATCGTAGATTTTCAAAACCTACCAAAGATGCCCTCACTTTCTGCTGAATACGCCAGACTTATTTTATTCTCGCCTTGCACATTTCCTTGAAATTATCCGAAGGTCGTGGCCCCGACCTCCACACCAAACCAACTCCAAGTACCTCCAAGGGAACTTAACATAAATTCCTTCAAATTCAAGTATTACTTACTTTCTGCACAATAATTTTTCCCAATGAACAAGTCACATGGACTTATTAAAAACAATGATGCCAAAGAAGGAAGGATAATTCATCGTTACTACCACTTCCTTCCTCTCCACTCGATAACCGGCACGGAAACGCACCGATCAATCTCTTCAGTAGTCCACGCTGGCATAACATGAGGCCAACTAGCCTGCACTCATAATGACCTCAACGTCTGTCATAAATACCGCTAGGTCCGACGATCGTATCGTTATCGACAATTATTATCCGCCCACTCACTACCACCCAACACTCACGCGTGGTTACCTCAAAGGTTCTCGCGGATTCTCGCTTCATTTCTTTCACACTTGGTTGCTCACTTCCTTACGGCCGCATTTTTCCGCATTTCCAAACTTATTCTAGCTTACGACATAACTTCCATAATAAAGCCGGCCTTCGATCTCGAGTTACTAAGTTAAACAATATAAGGTCATTTCCGCGCCACAACCTCGTTCCGGTGGAATACGCTCGCGAACTCGTGAAAATGATTAATTAGACTCGCTTGTACTGCGGACTCGCCCCGTAATGACTACTATTAATCGATCCCACCCCATAAACGGGTTTACTAACTTATCATAATACTATAGTCGGTCGCCTTGGTCACCACAACCATTACTTACTCCACACGGATCTCATCCGCATTATCCTCTTAAGCATACCACGAGCTTAATTTAAAAACATAGTCTCCTATCAGGCCCCTTAATTAAGCTTCTAAGGTTCTATTACTTTTTCCGACAACTCATCGTCTCCTAATTTTCTCAAACTAGCACGTAAAACCTCGATGAGAGTTCCTTAACTGCTCATACCTTCCTGTATCTATTTAGTCCTTACCAAATCCGGTAATCTAAAATCATTCTAGGCAACACATACGTGACCTCATACGTAAATCAGATAGCCAATGTCACAATACCAACTATACTACAAGTATTACCAACCCGGATACACAATCCATATAATCTTCCCCGGTCATCCGCTTCCTCAGACTGCAAACACCATAACTGTTAGTGAGAGACGACCCTAACCACACACTTATCGCACGATCTTAGAGTGAGAAGAAATGGAAACCAATCCTAAATATCTCGCAGCCTCCCGATTATAGATGTGGTGCACAACACATCGATAATCAAGACTTACTAGATACGGCTCAGACTCCTTTCCGAGGATTAACCGCTCTGATACCACTTTTGTCACGACCCGACCCCGGGTCCGTGACCGGTGCCTTACCCCGGGCACCCTTGTGATACAACATCAGAGAAAACCAGCGGAAATAAACTCACAAACAAGAACTATATAAAAATATAAAACAAAGCAACCCAAAGTGGCTACCTCTAAATATAATAAAACGAAGCTACATCCTTACACCCCAATTCATGACAGACTACAAGCCTCTAAGAAGGTATAACACTATGACGACAGGCCCCGCCATACCCCCGAATGTACAAAAGTCTACAACCTCGTGGAATCGCACTAAAAGACGAGGCCTCCGAGAAATGAGCCTTCCGAGAACCGAACCGTGATCCTAAGAGCGGATCGCAGTTATGAACCTCAACTCGCAGATGAACTCACTTCAAGGAGGTCGCATACAACATGTACCAAATATGCGAACCGGAAAATACGTAATAATATCATAAGTCAAAATATAAGCCGGAGTTATAGACGAAAATCGCTTTACTTTGCAATCGTGCCTTACTAACAATGAGTAACAAATGTATATATATATACCGCATAAAAATAGAAGCTCATGATCAAAACAGGTACCTCGCCTGTAGTATCATTAAGCAATCCTACTCCGGACTATTTCACCCGCATAGGTCCCGTGGACCCGCATGAGGTCATCCGCCTCGTCATGGGACTATTTCACCCGCATGGGACTATTTCACCCGCATGGATCCTGTGGACCCGCATGAGTACCATCGCCGTACTCGCATGGGACTATTTCACCCGCATGGATCCTGTGGACCGGATCCGCATGAGTACAAACGCCGCACTCGCATCATGGGTAGCAAATCCATGGCATAAGTAGTGAACCATCCTATTAGAGCATACCCGGCCACCCATCGTCAAGATGTCCAAAGGAAATAACAAGAATTACCCGTTGTTTACCCGTAATAATATATATATAACATAGCTCATCCGGCTATCATACATAACATAAGCACTACCGGCCTATCATATCATAACATAAGCACTACCGGCCTATCATATCATAACATAAGCAAGTTAAGAAATACCCTAACTTCTTATTAACATTATTAATATATCCTCTCATTTTAGTATACCTAAGGCACCAACATGTCTTTTAATAGGAAATCCGGGAATTTAACCCAAGTACCATGTACTTCTAACCTTTTAAGAAATAACTCATTTATATACAAAAATTCCAAGATACTAATCACCATAGTATCAAGTTACAATTTCTTTTCAAAACAAGTCACATTTCCTTTTAGAAATATAATAAACTTCTAAATCAAGTGACTTCATTTCCTTTAAAACCTTAGGCAACCAATGCCTAAAAGTCAATTCACCTTTCTTAGTTTCAAATCCTTTGCCCGTACTTGTTTTAATTAGAGTAAACCTTTCTTTGTGAACCTCTCAAAAACTAATATAACTAACTCCCCATAAAGTCATTATATTAGCGTTATTCCTTTGTCAAATACATTTTCCCTAAATCCAAGAGACTTATACTTTTAAAATGAAGCAAGTACCAATATACTTTAAAACAAGTGAAAGATATCGACCAGACGCTCACCGCACTACATAGATACAACTACTCATGCTCAAAAGATAGGAAAGTTCCACATACCTCTTTCGGTTAATCCACTTGCTAAGTCCAACTACCGCAAGTAATATGACCACATATAATAACCATAGCGTGTTTATTAACCTCTAATTTCAATGTAGAAATTCCAAATTCAAGTTACCAATTCCTAAGGAAAATTTGGCAAAGATTTCCTTTGTTTCTACTCACTTTGCCACCTTTTCAAAGGCCGATTTTTCAACATTCAAACACCTCATTAAGGCCCAACAACCAAACAAACACAAAGGGGATTACACACTAATCTTGTGTGTAAAATTCTGCCCCATTAGTTATAATAGTACACTTAACAATTCTAAAGTGGTTTTTAGGCTACAACATGCTCATAATATTTCTTTAGCCAAATCCTTCATATCCAACCCACATTTCTAACATGCAATGACTCTAAGAGCATTATTTACCACCATAAGTATTTTCTTCTTAACTTGCAACTCTATAAACTAATAATAGAGGAAGAATCATTACCTTAGAGCTTTAGCCAAATTTATCCAACAATTTGCTAGCCTTTCTACCAAGAATACCACCACCACCACCTTCACAAGTTAACCACAAGCTTCCTTCTGTCTTTAATTTTTAGATTTTTCCTAAGTGCTAGATTGTCTCTTGGATTTTTAGAGAGAAGGAGGAGCTTGAAATATTTAGAGAGAAGGAAGAGGTTTTTCAAAGAGAGAGATGATAAATGACCAAGTCTTTAAGACTTGGTCAATATATTGCATGTAAAAATCAGATGGGGACACTTGTCCCCCACTCAGGCCCTTTCAAAAGATAAATCTGACTTTTCCTAAGATTTTCCGCCTGATTTCCCGCCTCGCCATGCCGGCCACGTACTTTGCCGCTGCCTCGCTGGCGCGCCATGTTCGCAGCCATAGCTGTGACGCGCCGCAACTCGCATTTCGAACTTTAGCGTCGCGGCCACGATTTCGCGCGCTATGACTCCGGCGCGCGCCTTCACCGCGCTACGAGGCCTCGATCAAGTTTTTCGATTTGAGTCCTAACTCCTTCCGCATGGCCCCATACGCATCGGCTGAACCACTGGTATAACATTTGTCATCTCTCTTGAAAACCTCTTCCTTCTCTCTAAATATTTCAAGCTCCTCCTTCTTCTAAAAATCCAAGAGACAATCTAGCCTTGGGAAAATGAAAAATTAAAAGACAAGAAGCTTGTGGTTAACTTGTGAAGGTGGCGTGTGGTATTCTTGGTAAAGGCTAGCAAATTGTTGGATAAATTTGGCTAAAGCTCTAAGGTAAGGATTCTTCCTCTATTATTAGTTTATAGAGTTGCATGTTAAGGAGAAAATACTTATGGTGGTAAATAATGCTCTTAAAGTCATTGCATGCTAGAAATGGGTCGATATGAAGGATTTGGCTAAAAAATATTATAAGCATGTTGTAGCCTAAAACCACTTTAGAATTGTTAAAATGTACTATTATAACTAATGGGGCAGAATTTACACACCCAAGATTAAGTGTAATCCCTTTGTGTTGGTTTGGTTGTTGGGCCTTAATGAGCGTTGAATGTTGAAAATCGCCTTTGAAAAGGTGGCAAAGTGAGTAGAAACAAAGGAAATGCTGCCCAATTTTCCTTAGGAATTGGTAACTTGAATTTGGAATTTCTACATTGAAATTAGAGGTTCATAAACGCACTATGGTTATTATAGGTTGACATATTATCATGTAGTTGGACTTAGCTGGATTAACCGAAAGAGGTATGTAGAGCTTTCCTATCTCTTGAGCATGAATAGTTGTATCTATGTAGACGGTAATGCACAAGATTTGATAATCTACTTGTGTTAAAGTATATGATACTTGTTTCATTTCAAAGTATAAGTCCTCGATTGAGGAAACTGTTTTTGACAAAGTGGATAACACTAATATAATGACTTATGGGAAGTTGGTTATATTAGTGTACTTGAAAGGTTCATAAAGAAAAGGTTACTCTAATGAAACCAAGTACGGGTAAAGCATTTGAACCTAAGAAAGGTGAAATGATTTTTAGGCATTGGGTGCCTAAGGTTTTAAAATGAAGTCACTTGATTTAGAAGCCTATTATATTTCTAAAAGGAGACGTGACTTGTCTTGAAAAGAAATCGTAACTTGATACTATGGTGATTAGTATCTTGGAATCTTTGTATAAAAAGAGTTTTTCTTAAAAGTTAAAGTACGGTACTTGGGTTGAATTCTGATTATTCTATTAAAAGACATGTTAGTGCCTTAGATACTAAAATGAGAGGATATATTAATAATGTTAAAGAAGTTAGGGATTTCTTAACTTGCATGTAATGATGTTCTAGTGCTTATGTATGATATGATAGGCGTAGTGCTTATGTTGTGATATGATAGTCTGGTAGTGCTTATGTTGTGATATGATAAGGGTAGTGCTTATGTATGATATGATAGGCGGTAGTGCTTATGTTATGTATGATAAGAATGAGCCGTGTTATATATTTGTATTTTTACGTTAAACCGGTCATTATCTATGCCATGGATTTGCTATCCATGATGCGAGCGCGCGCTTGCACTCACGCGATCCGGACCGTGATCCATGCGGGTGAAATAGTCCCATGCGAGCACGCGATGGTACTCATGCGGGTCCACAGGATCCATGCGGTGAAATAGTCCCATGCGGTGAAATAGTCCCACGACGGCGCGATGACCTCTATGCGGGTCCACAGACCTACGCGTGAAATAGTCCCGAGTAGGATTGCTTAATGATAATACGGGTGAGGTACCCCGTTTTGATCGTGAGCCTCCTATTTTTATGCTATAAGTTTTATACTCGTTACTCTCATTGTTAGTAAGGCACAGTGCAAGAAAACTGATTTTTATCTATGAGTCCAAATTTATCTTTGACTTATGATATTACTACAAGATTTTCCGCTTACATACTGCACGTTGTACCTTGACCCTTCCTGGGGCCGCGCTCATGCCGCATGTAAGGGAAAGCAGGTGGTAGATCCTCATTCCTAGGATCTTTTACTCAGGTGTCAGGAGCTTCATTTCTTCGGAAACTCGACTTTTGGTATGGTTCTCCCTGGTGTTGTTGATATTTTGTACATTCAGGGGCATGACGGGGCCGTGTCCCGTCATAGTATTACTCATTCTTAGAGGCTCGTAGTCTTGTCGCAACTGTTGTTAAAGGATGTAACCGCTCGCTTTATGTTGGGGTAGCCATTTTGGGCCAGACTATTTATATCACGACGGTTGTTTAGTTCGAGTTTATGCATTGGTTTTCTCCGATGTTGCGGTCATAAGGGTGCTCGGTTAAGGCACGGCCACGCCCGGTCGGGTCGCACTTTTGTCACGACCGACCCCGGTCCGTGGACGTGCCTTACCACGGCACCGCGTGATACAACATCGGAGAAAACCAATGGAAATAAACTCACAAACAAGAACTATATAAGAATATAAACAAAGCTAACCCAAAGTGGCTACCTCTAAATATAATAAAACGCACGCTACATCCTTACACCCCAATTCATGACAGACTACAAGCTCCTAAGAAGGTATAACACTATGACGGACAGGCCCCGCCATACCCCGAATGTACAAAAGTCTACAACCTCGTGGAATCGCACTAAAAGACGAGGCCTCCTGAGAAACTGGAGCCTTCCGAGAACCGAATCGTGATCCTAAGAGCGGATCAGCAAGCTATGAACCTCAACCTGCGGCATGAACGCAGCCCCCCGAAGGAGGTCAGTACAACATGTACCAAATATGCGAAACTGGAAAATACTGTAATAATATCATAAGTCAAAATATAAGCTGGAGTTATAGACGAAAATCAGTTTACTTTGAACTGTGCCTTACTAACAATGAGAGGCACAAATGAATATATATATACTGCATCAAAATAGGACGCTCCTGATCACAACAGGTACACGCCCGTAGTATCATTAAGCAATCCTACTCGGGACTATTTCACCCGCATAGGTCCCGTGGACCCGCATGAGGTCATCCGCCTCGTCATGGGACTATTTCACCCGCACGGGACTTTTTCACCCGCACGGATCTCGTGGACCCGCACGAGTACCATCGCCGTACTCGCACGGGACTATTTCACCCGCACGGATCCCGTGGACCGGATCCGCATGAGTACAAACGCCGCGACTCGCATCATGGGTAGCAAATCCATGGCATAAGTAGTGAACCATCCTATCGAGCATACCCGCCACCCATCGTGTCGATGTCCAAAGGAAATAACAAGAATAACCCGGGGTTTACCCGTAATAATATATATATAACATAGCTCATCCGGCTATCATACATAACATAAGCACTACCGGCCTATCATATCATAACATAAGCACTACCGGCCTATCATATCATAACATAAGCACTACCGGCCTATCATATCATAACATAAGCACTACCGGCTTATCATATCATAAATAAGCACTACCGGCCTATAATATCATAACATAAGCACTACCTACTATCATATCATAACATAAGCACTACCGGCTTATCATATCATAACATAAGCACTACCGGCCTATCATATCATAACATAAGCAAGTTAAGAAATACCCTAACCTCTTATTAACATTATTAATATATCCTCTCATTTTAGTATACCTAAGGCACCAACATGTCTTTTAATAGAAAATCCGGGAATTTAACCCAAGTACCATGTACTTCTAACCTTTTAAGAAATAACTCATTTATATACAAAAATTCCAAGATACTAATCACCATAGTATCAAGTTACAATTTCTTTTCAAAACAAGTCACATTTCCTTTTAGAAATATAATAAGCTTCTAAATCAAGTGACTTCATTTCCTTTAAAACCTTAGGCAACCAATGCCTAAAAGTCAATTCACCTTTCTTAGTTTCAAATCCTTTACCCGTACTTGTTTTAATTAGAGTAAACCTTTCTTTGTGAACCTCTCAAAAACTAATATAACCAACTCCCCATAAAGTCATTATATTAGCGTTATTCCTTTGTCAAATACATTTTCTAAATCCAAGGACTTATACTTTAAAATGAAACAAGTACCAATATACTTTAAAACAAGTGAAAGATATTGAATCTTGTACGCTCACCGACTACATAGATACAACTACTCATGCTCAAAAGATAGGAAAGTTCCACATACCTCTTTCGGTTAATCCACTTGCTAAGTCCAACTACCGCAAGTAATATGACCACCTATAATAACCATAGCGTGTTTATTAACCTCTAATCTCAAAGTAGAACAATCCAAGTTCAAAGTCACTAAATTCTATGGAAAATTGGGCAGCATTTCCTTTGTTTCTACTCACTTTGCCACCTTTTCAAAGGCCGATTTTTCAACATTCAAACGCCTCATTAAGGCCCAACAACCAAACCAACACAAAGGGGATTACACACCTAATCTTGGGTGTGTAAAATTCTGCCCCATTAGTTATAATAGTACACTTAACAATTCTAAAGTGGTTTTTAGGCTACAACATGCTCATAATATTTCTTTAGTCAAATCCTTCATATCCAACCCACATTTCTAGCATGCAATGACTCTAAGAGCATTATTTACCACCATAAGTATTTTCTTCTTAACATACAACTCTATAAACTAATAATAGAGGAAGAATCATTACCTTAGAGCTTTAGCCAAATTTATCCAACAATTTGCTAGCCTTTCTACCAAGAATACCACCACCACCACCTTCACAAGTTAACCACAAGCTTCCTTCTTGTCTTTTAATTTTTCAGATTTTTCCCAAGGCTAGATTGTCTCTTGGATTTTAGAGAGACGGAGGAGCTTGAAATATTTAGAGAGAAGGAAGAGGTTTTTCAAAGAGAGAGATGACAAATGACCAAGTCTTTAAGACTTGATCAATATATTGCATGTAAAAATCAGATGGGGGGGGGGACACTTGTCCCCCACTCATGTCACGACCCGACCCGGGCCGCGACTGGTGCCCTACCTGGGCACCCTGTTCAGGTATACATCAGAGAATAGCAGCGGAACATACACAACATAACACAAGTGTAAACAATATAACAACACAGGCTAGCCGATAAGGCCGCCTTCCATAATATAAACAAAGTCAAAAGTACAACTTTACAACTCAGTTCTTACACGTGACCACATATGTGAATACGCACTTAGAATAACAACCGTGTGGACAGGGCCCGCCATACCCCGAATGTACATAATCTACAACATCGTGGTAAGATCACTAAAAGAAAGTCAAGCTCTCCGAGAATGGAGCTTCCGACGTCCGATAAGCGATCCTAAGAGTGTGGATCCGCAACTCGCTACCCTTTCTCGCGATTTAACGCAGCCCCGAGGAAGGGTCGCACACAATATGTACTAAGTATGCAAATCGAAAGTATCAGAATTACAACATAAGTTTAACAAAGTTTGAGATACGATGATAACAAAATTACAAAGACACAGGCCTTACTAACAATGAGAGTAATAATAGGTGTATACTTACAACGAAAAATAGGATTGAATCCTACTCGGGACTATTTCACCCGCATAGGTCGGTGGACTGCGTGAAGTATTCCTCGCACGGGACTATTTCACCCGCATAAGCCCTTACGACCGCACGAGGTATTCCTCGCATAGGTCGGACCCGCCCGCACGGGACTATTTCACCCGCATAAGCCCTTACGGACTCGCACGAGGCATTCCTCGTGATCGTGGTTAGCAAATCCACTAAAATATACAATGCCACAATCTCGGGAACGACCACAACGAATAATATATCACTAGCCCAAATCCGCTATCACACATAACATAAGCTCTATCGCTTATCATACAATATATAAGCAAGTTAAGAAATCTCCTAACTTTACTATTCTTGTTCACAGACACTCGCTTTAGTTTACTTAAGGCACTAACATGTCTCTTATGAAAATCCGAATTTAACCCAAAGTACTACGACTTCTAATCTTTAAAATGACTCATTTCATTATAAAACTTCCAAGATACTAATAGACATAGTATCAAGTGAAAATTTCTTTTCAAGACAAGTCACAATACTTTTAGAAATAAAATATGGCTTCTAATATCAAGTGACTCGTGTCTTATAAAACCTTAGGCAATTGATGCCTTAAAATCGAATTGCCTTCCATTAAATCAAGTCATTTATCTTTCATAAAGTCAATATAACCAAATCCCCATAAAGTCGTTATATACACTTTATACCATAGTCATTTACAATATCATATCCAAGGGACTTATACGTTTTTAAAACGACACAAGTATTACATACTTTAAAATTCTTCAAGTCCCTTATCTGTAACAAGACTTAAGACATCTTTAATATTCTCAAAGAAGTGAGTTAAATCTCCTAACTCACCCGACTTGGCATTTCATAAAACAATTAAAGAATGTCAAAGTTCAGACGCCTACTGCATTATATACGTGAAACTAGTCATGCTCAAAGATAGGAAAAGTTCTACATACCTTGTCGTCAAACCACTTGCCAAGTACAAAGTCCCGCCAGTAGTATATCAACCTATAATATTCACAATACGCTATTAACGCCTTACTTCAAAGGTAGAATACTATAAGTTTAAAGTCTCCATTTTCACGGAAAATCTGGACAAAGACCTCCTTTGTTTTTAATCACTTTGCCACCTTTTTTAAGGCCGAAATACAATAACCAAACAGCCCCAATTGGCTCACAATTATATAGAAGGTAGTCCAATACAAATGAATAACTAAACAGGCCCAATTGGCTCACAATTATATAGAAGGTAGTCCAATACAAATGAATAACTAAACAGCCCCAATTGGCTCACAATTGTATAGAATGTAGTCCAATACAAATGAATAACAAACTAATACAAACTACAAGTCCAAATTCGGCCACCTTGAGTTCAACAATACCAATTCTTATCCAATTTCCATTTCAATCCATATTGGTAGCATAATATGATATCAAGTCGCATTTGGTTATAACTACCATAATCTTCAAGTCAATAACACGCGACGATTCTAACAACGATTAAATCAGAATTCAACTTAGTCATGGCTTACATTACATTTCGGATTTCCAAGGCTAAAATCAATCCATAATCCTTATAACTTCAATATAACAACTTCATGCTCGCAACATACAAAGCTAACAACAACAATATAAATAATCTTATAATACTTTCAAAGAACAAGATTATACCTCAATGATTCTTAATCCAACTCCAACCTGTCGCCCGTAGTAGTTTAGAGCCTCTCCAAGACACCTCAATCCGCTTTTTGAGACCCTTAGAACAATACCAACAATTATCCTTCAAATCACCAAACAAAACCTAGAAAGACCATTAGGTTTTCGTTTGCGACTAACCCGAAAACAATCTTTTTCCAAGATTTTTCTATTGAGATATGCTTACACTACACCTAAGAACCTTGGTTTAAAGTGTGGAATCAAATGGACAAGCAACAAAAAAATTTCCCATTCTTTCTATGGTGAACCCGAGACCCCCTCTTAGTGCTCTTCAAATTTGTGCAAAATTTTTCTAAGTGTTAAGTCATCTCTTGCTACTAGTATAATATAAAGGGTCATGGAGGGTTAAGATGCATCCAAATGGTTGGCTTGGATAATCTCTTAGCAAAAATATCAAGACTTATTGACCA
Source organism: Przewalskia tangutica (assembly GCA_029844215.1). Lineage (NCBI taxonomy): Eukaryota > Viridiplantae > Streptophyta > Magnoliopsida > Solanales > Solanaceae > Przewalskia > Przewalskia tangutica. The sequence goes on along the minus strand of CM056725.1, from coordinate 37,956,768 downwards.
TTTGACTTAGTCAAGATTGTCAAGCCACAACTTGCAAGACTTTAGTCATAGAAGTCTTATGGTAAATGACCATAATGGCCATGCCATTTCGTCCAAGGCATTGCTAGGGGGGGGGTGACACGTGTCGCCCTTCCATTCGCCACAACACTAACGTTTTCCGACAATTTCATAATTCCGATAAATTTACAAGTCCCAAATCTTAACACTTGTGAGTTCTTACTTATGTTCTTAAAACATGTCCTGCAATTACGGGGTGTAACATTCTTCCCCCCTTAGAAACATTCGTCCCCGAATGTTCTTTCGGAGTCACACTTATAATTAGCGACATAGTTTACTTTCACAGCCCCGACATACCAAAAATGCCACTCATGGCCACATAAAAGCATTTAAGCAAAAGAAACACTTCAATTATAACCTGACAAGTAAGGGAAAATGTATTACCTGAAGGTATAGGAAATAAGTGAGGATACCTCCTCAACATGTCCTCCTCCGCTTCCCAAGTCATCTCCTCCTGCTATCATTTCTCCACAGACTTTGACGAAGCCACATCCTTGGTCCGCAATACCGACTCGCGACGAGTATCGCTGAGACTCTCCTCATACGATAACCCTCTCACACCGGACCTCACTAGTAGGGAAAACTCGCCGATCACCGATACACTTCTCAACATAGAAACATGGAAGACCGAATGTACCGCCCAACTCGATGGCAGATTCAACTCGTAGGCAACCTTGCCCACTCTACGAACGATCCGGGTAGGCCCAATGTACCTTGGGCTGAAGTTTCTTCTTCACCGAATCTCATCACACCCTTCATGGGTGACACTTCAAGACCCAATCGCCTACCCGAAACTCAAATGCCGACGCCGATTATCCGCGATACGATTTCACGACTCGAAGCCGCTATCAGCCTCACCGGATAAGCTTCACCTTATCCACACCTGTACCAAGTCCGCTAACTAATCGTACTCGCCCACGCCGAACCAACCGACGGGCGACTGCATTTACGCCATATAAAGCCTCGTATGGCGCCATCTCAGATACCGGAACGGTAGTCATATTATAAGCAAACTCCACGAGAGGCAATGATCCTCCCGCACCATCGAATCAATCACGCAGCTCGCAACATATCCTCGCGTTCGATAGTACGCTCGCCGCCTGGCACCGAGGGTGAAATGTTGCAGAGACTCACATGTGTCCCAAACCTTCCGAAAGACTCTGGTTAGCAGAACCGGGCTCCCTATCGATATAATCGATACCGAACACCGCACCTCACTATCTCTGATGTACAACCGCATAGTCCTCACCGAAAACGCCGCCCCGATCGAAGGAAATGGGCTGATTTCACACCACAACAATAACTCAAATGGAGTCGCATTTCCTCTAAGTACGAGGTAACCTCAGAATAAAGTCTATGTTGATCATCCCCACTTCCAAGTCGAATCTCAATAGATCGCAATAATCCACCGGGCCTCTCGTGCTCGACCTTAACTCGCGCAATTAGGACATCGCAACAAAACTCGCCACGCCCCTCTTCGTGCCATCCCACCAATACAAACATCCGAGGTCATGGTACATCTTGGTCACCGGATGAATAATATCGAAGCGCCGTGCGCTTCCTCAGAGCCGACGAAGTCTCCGATACATCGGAACACACAACCGCCTCAAATCTCAAAGACTCATCAGCGCCACTAAAAGACTCTTCTCCTCCCAAGAGCTGCATCACGGCATCGCACCAACACCGGTCCTCAAATCGCGCTTCTTCACCTCATCAACGATGGAAGACTCGGCAACCTCACGAACCCGCATCTACCACTATCATCAGATCGATCAAACAAACCCCAAGGCTCGCTAATCGTGGATCCGACGACCATTTCTCGCCTCTCGGCTGTACTTCCGATAGGCTCCTATCGATCTACGACTCAAGGCATCAAGAATTACGCTGGCTTTCCTGATGGTATGAATATCAACATCATAGTCTTTCAAAGAACTCTAACCACCGCCTCGCCTCAAATTCAACTCTCGCTCGAAGATATACTGAGGCTCTTGTAGTCTGTATAAATATCCACACGAACCCCGCATAAATAGTGTCTCCAAATCTTCAAGGCATGAATAATCGCGCCAACTCTAAATCATGGGTAGGTAATTCCTCTCATGCTTCAGAATCACGAAGCATAGGCTATAACTTTGCCGTGCTGCCAGATCAAAACACACCCTAGCCCGATACCCGAGGCATCACAATAGATCACGCATCATCTAACCCCTCGTGAAGAGTAAGAACTGGGTCAGAGTCAACCTCTCCTTCAAGAATCGAAACCCCGCCGCAAGCCTCGCCCACCGAACTTGCCGCTCCGAGTCACCTCTAGTCAACGGCTTAAATCAAGCAAATCGCTTCCACAAACCTACGATAATAACCCGCTAGTCCTAAGAAATCGCTGCACTTGGTCGAGTAGTAGCCTCGCCAAGACTTGATCGCCAATCTTGGCCGATCCACGCGAACACCATCAGCCCCAATAATATGCCCTGTGAATGCCATCGAGGCCAACCAAAACTCACACTGAGAACTTGGCGAATAATCGCCGGCCCGAGAATCCCAAGTACACCTCGTTGATCGCATGCTCCCGCTCGTTCGTGAATACACCAGATGTCATCAATGAATACAATCACAAATGTATCCAAAATGGCTTGAACACCCGTTCATCAAATCCATAAATACCACGAGCGCTGTCAAACCGAAAAACATAACCCTAAACTCATAGTGCCCATACCGGTCCCGAATGCGCCTTTGGGATGTCCGCTCTCGAACTCGAATCGATGATAACTGCATCGCAGTGTCTATCTTTGAGAAACACTCGCACTCGCAATCGGTCAAACAAATCATCAATCCCGGGAGAGGTACTATTCTTAATGGTTACCTTATTCACCGCTCGTAGTCAACACACATACGCAGCTGGCCCCATCCTTCTTCTTCACAAACAACACCGGCCCCTGCGAGATACACTAGGCCCGATAAAGCCTTTCTCCAAGAAATCTTTCACCGGTCCTTCACTCCTCAACTCAAGCAGGTGTCATCCCGTATGGCGGAATGGAAATAGTCGAGTGTCCGCAATGTGTCAATACAAAACTCGATCTCCTCTCGGAGGATACCCAAGATCATCCGGGAACACATCCGAAACTCCCTAACCACCGGCATCGATCAAGAACTGCACCTCACCAGATCGAATACCCAACCAAATGATAGATGTACTTCTCGTACCATCTTCCAGCCTTGAGGTAAGAAATAAACCTACCCTGGCGATGCTGTGTTGCCCTCCACTCATAATCGGCTCGCCAGAAATCGAACCAACCAACTGGTCTCACCATACTAACGTTGGCATAACAAGAATCCAACCTGCCCATACCATAATGACATCAAAATCCATCTCTAGCTCTATCAAGTCCGCAAGTGGTCCGACGACTATAAATAAATACCGACAACCTCTATACACCCGCCGCCTAACACCGAATCACCCATCAGCGTAGCTACCTCAAACGGCTCTATCGACACCATTTATCCCGATTCTACCCGCAATAAGAGGACACGTAGGACAAGGTAGAACCTCGGATCTATCAATGCATAAACATCACACCAAATCATTAATGTACCGCGGACGACGCCGTGGGAAGCCTCCCGATCCTCGCGGCCGGCTAGAGAATATATGCGGCTCGGGACCGCTAGAATCGAACCACCACCACGACTCTATCGCGGCCGCCTGTCCCGTGAGTACCTCGCCCGTGGCGCATAACCATGTAAGGAGAAGAAGACTCAAAGAATCGATCCCGCTCACCTTTGTACCACCCATGCTTCCTCTAGACGGACAATCTTCTTCGTGTGGCCCACCGCCACAAGAGTAACAACCTCCCGCAGTGAACACGACACTCTCCGGGTGAGATCCATCGCGACCGAGCACACCGAGATGGGTGGTCTCGACGTGAGGTCTCTCGCCTCCCTAAAACCTCAAGTCCCGAGCCCCGACCGCCCCGAATGACCGCTGATCGACCTCCGCGTAAACGTGACGGAGCACTCGCGCTGGCCGGAAAGTGGACCTACTCGGCCGAGGGTGTCCGCCTAAAACCGCCCCGAGACTGATGTCCCGCCTCTGGGCCGCTCGCCAACGGTCCTCCTCTCTCTATCCTCTATCCCGCAGATAGGCTCGCATCCGGCGATGTCCATACCGGCCAAGAGCCACCTCAAGCACGCTATAATCATATTACTGCCTAGCCCCATCACATATCGATGAACTCTATCCGCCATGTCGCCTACAATAGTATGTGCATGTCCGCCAAGGAGTCAAACCTGTTATACTCCGCGATGGCCTCCTGCTCGCCTCAAGGTCAAGAACACATTTACCCGGCTCTCCTCATCTCGAGGCAAAAAGTGAACCATGAAGGCCTCTCAGAACTCCTCCCAAACACCGGAAGAGCATCGCCACCTCTCTAAAGCAACCACGACTCAAACCAGTTCAACGCAATATCGCGCAACCGGTAAGAGGATAGCGTAATGCACTGCCTCTCAAGCCCTAAGAACTGCACGTCCGTCGAGCCGAACGAACTCCCGCCGGATCCTCATAAGACCTCTAACCATAAAACTCGTGGATGACATCCCGTAAAAATCCCTAATCCGCAAATCGCCTCTAGCGGTGGGCTGTCATCGCTTGCCGCTACCGCCGACTACTATATCGTCAACAACCAATCGCTTCCCGTAGTCTCTATACTCGCACTGGCCGGGAACCGAGGGTTCGCATCGAACCTCGAGCTACCGCCGCTCGCCTCTAAAACCGCAGCGTGGTGAACTTGCCAACCCGCTTACTACCTCGTGCATAGTCCAGGCTCGATCCTGTAACCCTCTGAGTACCGCTTAGCGCCTCGCCGCCGCTTTGCCCTTCCGGCTCGTCGCCGCGAGGCATAACTGTTTCATAAGAAGAGGTCGCAGAGATTCAACTTAATAAGACATCTAATGCACGCACTCAGAGAGAAGAATGGAAACCAATCCTAAATGTCTCGCAATTTCCTCGATTATAGACGTGGTGCACAACACGCCGATAATCAAGACTTACTAGACACGGCTCAGACACTTTCCGAGGACTAATCGCTGATACCACTTTTGTCACGACCCGACTCCAAAGGATCGGTGCCCTACACGGGCACCCTGCTCGTGCATACATCGAGAGAATAGCAATGAACATACACAACATAACACGTGTAAATAATATAACAACACAAAGTTAGAGATAGTGCCGCTTCCATAATATAAACAAAGTCAAAAGTACAACTTACAACCTGGGCCTATACCCAACCACATATGTGAATACAGACTTCTAGGAATAACCGTATGATGCCTCGCCATACCCCGAATGTACATAATCTACAACATCGTGGTAAGATCACCAAAAGAAAGTCAGCTTCTCCGAGAATGGAGCTCCGACGTCCGATAAGCGATCCTGGGTATGGATCCGCACCTCGCTACTCCTTCTGCATGAACGCAGCCCGAGGAGGTACACAATACACATATGTGCTAAGTAGCAAAATCGAAAGTATCAGAATTACAACATAAGTTTAACTAAAGCCGAGACATGTATGATAACAAAATTACAAGACACAAGGCCTTACTAACAATGCAGAGTAATAATAGGTGTATACTTACAACGAAAAATAGGATTGGAATCTCTACTCACGGGACTATTTCACCCAAGATAGTCCATGTGGACTCGCTGTGAGGTATTCCTCGCATTTGACTATTTCACTCCGCATAAGCCTCATGATCGCATTTAGGTATTTGGAGTTATACCCGCATTTCCGCAAAGAGTCTTCATGTACGCCCCACTAATATGTACCGATCAAGGCGCTACATCTAACCGCGTGGCTCACGAGAAGGTATGCGATTCTTCCCAAAGGCGATATTTCATAATATATATAACTACTTGCATCGCTTCCTCACCATTATCGACAACACTTACGCACGCCACGCTTTAAGCCCGACACGACGACGCTCACGCTTAAGCCCCAATAACACTTACTGCAATGTCTTCACTACTTAGTTTTCCCATTAACACTTACTTATGAATGCCTCACTACTTTAAGCCCGAATAATAAAATAACTGGAAGCATTTCAAAAAGAACATCGAATCATTTTATGAGAACTAATCGTTTTTAATGCGTAAGCTAAGAAATATACTAGCTCACGGGAAGTTATATAACCACTTAAGATTGATAAAAGAAATACTTTTTGCCTACGTGTTTATACTGCACTTATATTGAATCAGGAAGTTAATAACAAGATATTCGATAAGAGATACTATACGATGCTATTATACAAGTAAATATCTTGTAACGCTTCAGGAAAGAGTATTCTCATTGTGTTTATGTTGTCAACGATAAGTCGTTAGGGTTAGTGTAGCATCACCACCTCGACATATTACTTCCAAGGCTGTTCTCGCTCACATGGCATCATGGTCCGGGGACTACGATTCGAGAATACCCTTACGCGGTCCAAAGGATCACGCGAGCTACTTGAGCCTGTGTTAGTGTGCGGGTTATACTCTCACGGTTCATGGGCTGGCGCGACGACGCAGTCCACAGATCGATGCCGTAGGAGTACACACCGATGCTAAGCACAGACTCTACGCGCTCTACGGATCGGCCTACGCTGACCACGGAGTCCAGATTAGCTTCGTATGCGGCGATATCACTGCAATCGTCTGCGCTGATCATTCGCAGCCTCTAGAAAAGACTCGCGACCAAGTGCTGGGCTTACCTATCACGCCTTGCTTGGTGCTTGTGATGCTGCACTACGCACGTTTCCTCGTTGTTTTGATACATACTGCGGAAACTGTAAAATCGCTTAAAAATGAGGCGTTTCATTTAAGTATTTCATATTTTATGGGCCTTCATATACTTAGTACCTGGCAGATCGACTCCTTCGGGCCGCTCATGCCAGGTGGCAAGAAAAAGCTGGGATCCACATTCTAGATCTCACGCTGCCAAGAGCTCCATCTTTCCGAGGCCCCATTGTACGACTTCTGCCAGGTTTCAGATCGACTTCCTTCGGCCATGGTCATGCCGCAGGGCGGCAAGGTGCAAGCTGTGATAAGCTTAGTGTACGTAAGTGGCACGTCCCGCTGTCGTGAGCTCCATACTTTTCCGGAGCATTTCTACTTATGTACAGAGTCACGCTGTATACAAAGTGGTTTTAGCGTACAATCGCTAAACCTCAAGAGTATATATCCTGCCATAGTCAGTGCGTTTTCCTGCAGGTCATAGTCATGGTGCAGTTGCCTTATGTTATAAATCGCTTATGTCTGCTTTATATTTCCGCTGATTACTCGGATGTATTTACTACTTGGGTGCCCTTGATGATCAAATACAGCTTCTTAACGGTCGACAAAGTGGTAAATGTTAATCCCTTCCGCATTTCTAATGCCTTGCTTTATGAAGTGTCTACGGGCACCGCATCTAGTAGTCTGATTATCTGCAGCAGCAAGCATCACACCACAATCCTCTGAAAGGTTAGCTATGCATCGCATCTTTAGTATCGTTTCGACATTCTTCTCACTCCGAGGTGTCATCGGTTTAGAAATGTAAGTACAATCAGGAGGCGGTTTCATTCTTCTCATTCCCGAGATCGTGTGGACCTCTAACGTATTCTTCCCTTTCCCCGCTTATGGGGCTATGTTTCCACGCAGGCAACCTGGTGCCCGTGGCGGCAAATGCCGGAGAGTCATAGCAGACACCCGCTGCAAAGGCGACACCTGCAGTCACGAGCTGTGCCTGGGCCCATACCGTAGACGGCGAAGTTCATACGCCGCTGCCAAAGAGACTACGCACGCTACACTCTCCCCGCCTCGCTACCGCGAGGAGTTGGGTGGGTACGAAGGAGATGGCCCAAACTTTGGCAAAGTCTCCCACCCCACACCAAGGTGCGGCCCGATACGGCGAGAGTGGGACGCGGCAGCTTCCAGCCCACTCCGCCTCCCGCACGCACTTCCGCGGGAGCGAGACGTGCCTACCAAGCAAAGTCAGCGCCCGATCCTCCAATGCAGATGGCCTGAGGCTACCCAGGAGTATAGTTCGGTTCCACGAGATTTCAGGAGTCCCGCCGCAGTTTTACAAGTCGCAGGCGGCATGATCCGCAGGAGTTCCATCAGGCGCTGCCTTCGGCAGGATACGCGAGGCATTGGCGCCTCGCAGATGAGTCTGTGGACTCTTCTTGTCAGACGATGAAACACGCGTGATACGGTTGCATCGGGCCGCGGTGGATACCGCAATGATTGGTTTGATCTCACGAAAGGTCTCGTGGAGAGCACGCGCCCCTGCCGGGCCTACTGGACGAAGTTCTCGTGAGGCTTCACTCACTTTTTGCCTCCACAGACGGCGCAGGCGCGTCTGATAGATTTTTACTATCGAGGCAGAGAGGACGACCAGCCGTGGAGCAATGTCGCAGTTTGATCTATCGCCTCGATATGTCCCAGTGATTGCAGGTGAGGCATGGATGGAAAGTGCACTTATGTGCACCGCCACGCCACCGCTAGACTTAATTATAATGGGCCGAGTCACGCTACATGGTTTCTTCCTGTACCGTACGATGATACTACCTGCACGCAGGCTCACGCTTCGATTTTATGATGTAGAAAAATGATCCGGACGAGGAGCGTGAGAGGGCAACGATCCTCCCAACTACCATCAAGTCAATAACATGTGCTCGCAAAGATATCCTCAAGAGTTCGATACAGCAGCGCCTGGGCGAGTGCCGAGCTGAGCGATTGGAACTCTAAGGGCTGAGCGAGCTAAGAATCATAAGGCGTGACTTTGAATCTTGGAAATTTTAAGGACTGAAAGGTATAAATTTTGTCGCTTTAGCAATTAAGTTTACTTATTGATCAGTAGCTATGGATATTAGAAAGCACGAGTTATATATTATGTAGTCGATTAGTGTATCGCTATCAAACCCAACCCAAAACTAGCATGTTATCCCTAAGATTTCAATTCAAGTCGATTATTAGCAAAGTCGCGATGTTGTAAAAAAGAAGGAAATTGTAGTCATTCGAGTGGTTTATAACTATATAACATGTTAGACCTTAGAACTTGGAATTGGAAAAGGATTGGAAAGACTTGAGCGTTATTATTTATGCCGCCGAGAATGGCTAGATTATGGGCTATTTCAGATGAATTGTGGGGGAGGAATTTTACACGATTGTTAGGCGGTAATCCCCTTTGTTTGGTTGTTATTCGAGCCTTAAACGGGCGTGTGGGTTATTGTATTCACCTGAAAAGTGGCAAAGTGAGTAGAAACAAAGGAAGTGCCGCCGATTTTCCGTAATTAGCGATTATATACTTAGTATTATTCTACGTTGTAGACTAGAAGTCGATAGTCTTGTCGTGACCATTATAGGTTGACACTTCACGCACGGCGTATTCGCTTAGCTTGTGGATATTAGCCTAAAAGGTATGTGAACTATCTTCTTCTAACATGATTCCTTAGGATAAAGAAAGTAAGTTCCACTCTCTTAAACGATTCATTCCTCGTTGTACTAGATTGCCTAATATAGAATTTGTTCTATGAACTTCCTTGATTGTACTTTGATGATTAATTTGAAGTTGTATAATCAATTTCCTTAGCTGTTGGATTCTTAAAAGTGAAAGTATTTTACTTAAAGTACATAGAGTCTTGAAAAGAAAGTTGTTTCCAAACCTTTGGCAATGACTTAGTTCCAAAACCTAAAGGTCATTATAATGACTTTGTGAGTCAAATGAGTGATTTACTTAATTGTTTTAAAAGAGGAGAAATGACATGATTTAAGAGAAGTAACTTGTTTTAGAGGTGAGTTACTGAGGTTTAAAAGTAAGAAACTTGTTTTCTAAATATTAAGAGACTTCAAGTATTTTGAAAGTTAAGAACTTGATTAGTAAGTATGATACTCTGGTTTTAAAAGTATAAGTCTCTTGGTTATAAAAGGAATGAAATTGTCTAAAACTATAAAGCGGTTATAACGGCTTTATGGAAAGTTGGTTATAACGGCTTTATGGAAGGTTTAGAAAGTTGTCTATTTTGATTAATCGGCATAAGTTGCCTTGATTGTGAAAATTTGAAGCATTTGATTTCAAGCTTTGAAATGAGTTTTCTAAAGTGTAGTAACTTACTTTGAAAAATAGACACACCTCGATACTACCGTGTTAGTATCTGGGATTTTACATAAACAGAGTCTTTTAAAAGAATGCACGCATTTAAGTACTTTGGCTTGTTAAATGAGAATTATTCTATTCAGGCCTTGATAAGTACTTTGGCTTGTTAAATGAGAATTATTCTATTCAGGCTCTGATAAGTACTTTGGCTTGTTAAATGAGAATTATTCTATTTGTGCCTGATAAGTACTTTGGCTTGATTAATTGAGAATTATTCTAAGTGTGCCTTGATAAGTACTTTGGCTTGATTAATTGAGAATTATTTTGTGTGCCTTGATAAGTACTTTGGCTTGATTAATTGAGAATTATTCTAAGTGTGCCTTGATAAGTACTTTGGCTTGATTAATCGAGAATTATTCTAAGTCCGCTTGCTAAGTACTTTGGCTTGTTTAATGAAGAATTGCCTATACGTGTTGGTGATAGCCTTGAGTGCAAGTATTATGTTTTATTACGTTGTCGCGACTTCGCCGAGTAGGGCTTCATTGTTGTAAGTACTTGACGCACTGACAGTGATGGGGATTCCACTGCATGCTTCCGCTATTTGTAGTACTGGGTTAAATTCCGGATTTTTATAGAAGATACGGTAGTGCTTATGTTTTGATCGACTACTGAGATAGAGATAAGAGTATGTTCGGCGGTAAACCCCAAGACATTATACCCTTCGCTTTGTTTGGCTCTGGCCGAGATGTGGTAAGAGTATAAGCTAGGTAAACCCCTAAGACGCTTATACCACCTTCTCCGTGATAAGAGTATAAACGAGGGTAAACCTCCAAGACGCTTATACCACCTTCTTCGTAAAGAGTATAAACGGCGGGTAAACCCAAGACATTATACCCCTCGCTACCACCGCCTTCCTACTTGCCCGCATACTTTTAGGACACGGGACTTCGTGTTCATGCGTGCCTATTGCGTTATATTATATCATGGATCGCCAGAATGGTGAAGGATTCACGCATGATTGATATTACGGGCGAGACCCATGGTTATATTTTAGAAATGACTGGCGTACGCGCCCCCGACTTGATATGACCGCTATGTATTATGATCAGGTTGGCTATCATACATGTCTCCCGCTTTGTTTAGATCATATGATTTCATTACGATTTCATCGCTTCACATACTTGGTACATTCTTCATCGACTCTCGGGCCGCGCTCATGCCGCAGTTTAGGTACGCAGCTTGCGGATCGGCAGTGTAGGACCCTCGCCGTAGTTTTGGATAGCTCCTTCGTCGGAGTTTATCTTTTGGTATAAGTTCTTCAAGATGTGCTTTGTACGCTTATGGCACGGGGCCTTGTCCCATAGTTCAGATAACTCTGTGAGGTCCAGATTCATATGGGATCGACTCACGTACAGTAGTGTCTTTGTTTATATATATTATGGCAGATTGCCTTTGCCGCACGACGATGTGGGCTTAAAAATAAAAAAGAGGTGTTATTTAAATTCCGCAGCTTTACTTAGTTGTTAAGTAGAAGGGTGCCTGTAGGCACCAACACGCCCAGGTGGTTCGGGCGTGACGTGAGAGTAGCAAGGTAGCCCTGAATGTCATAGACTGCAGTCTAGAGAGTCCCATTATCGTGTGCATGCGCCACATCCATAAACAGTGAGGCTACAGACATTTAGAGTCGTTTCTATTCTTCTCACTCTAAGATCGTACATAGCCGTGACGCCCAAAAATCGGGCTCACATCGGTGCCTACCCTGCACCCTAGTGATACAACATCGAGAAAACCAATGAAATAAAAACTTTACACATGAAATGAGATATAATAAATAAACAAAGCCAACCAAAATGGCTTGCCTTCAAGATATACATAAAACTCCGAACAGCTTTAATCCTTTTACAACCCCGCCACAACAAGATTACTGCACTTAAGATTTATATAACAACTATGACGACAGTGGCCCGCCATACCTCAACGCATAAGAACTTACACTGTGGTAACATACCAAAGAAAAGCCTCCGACGGAACGGAGCTCCCAAAACGCTGAAATGAGATCCTAAACGTGGATCGACAAATGACGCATCTTACCGCAGATTTAACGCAACCAAGGAGGTCAAGATAACAGTACTAAGTATGTGAAATCAGAATATCAGAAATGAAATCATAATAGTCTATATAAAGCAGAGACATGTATGATGACCAAACTACAAAGATATATAACATATAACCAAGATATCAAGACAGTGACTCACGCCCAAATTATCACTGCGTGGAATTTCTTCCTCACCGGCAGCTTTATGATATAACAATACCAAGGATTATACATGAACACCAGTCCCACCTGTTATAAAACCGACAGACAAGTATAACTACCGATCCGACTGCACTCAATAATACAATGCAACTAAAACACGGCCGTTACGGGCAAGCGAGCCGACTATCGGACTGGCGCCGGCCACGTGAGGTGACCGGCAAGTACGGCTGACCACCGTGACCAAGGTCAGATCACGAGACTCCACTATAATCGAACGGCAAGTGCGAGGGTCGAACCCGGGTGCCAAGGCCGAATCATCCATGAGACGGGCAAGTACGGCACCGACCACTGTGTACCAAGGCCGAACAGAAGAAACCCGCGGAGAGCTAGTCCATAAATAACAATTCTTGCACAACCAAGGCTATCACCACAAGCATAAGCAAGTTACGCAACAACAAGCATAAGCAAGTTACACAACAACAAGCATAGGCAAGTTACACAACAACAAGCATAGGCAAGTTACACAACAACAAGCATAGGCAAGTTACACCACAACAAGTCAGGCAAGTTACACAACCTGTTACTTTCATTTTATGCCAAAGTCCGGTTTTTAACTCCTAAAGTACTACGCACGTTAAATCCTTTTAAAAGAGATCTATTACTTTATCAAAGTCACCCGATACCCGTAGTATTAGAATGACCAACCCACATTCCTTTTCAAAATCAAGTAACAACATTCTTTTCCTAAGTTCCTTTGCCTAGTTTCAATAACTCAAGCTTCATTTTCAAATGGTTTCATAGTTCATAAACTTAATCACTTGATTCCTTTTAGAACAATTGAGTAATATATGTCTTACGTGAGAGTAGGTTATTCTTGTTTACAACATTCTTATTACAAAGAACATGATCTAGAAAATGTATATCATTTTGTCTCATCTTAGTTTCTATGCAGATGGAGGTTTCACCGGTTTTAATACAATTCATCATTATTTAATACATTTTCCTTTTATTAACGCCGCAGTTGGTCCTGTCGATACACATTCGATTTCAAATCAAGAAACATTATCCCTTTAAATAAAACCAAGTACTCATTACTCACGAACGAGGTTTCACACAAACATTCACATTAAAACAAATAAGTTAAGTCTCTTATCTTATAAGATCAAGTCTCTTAACTTCTAACATTAGTAAACCATTTTCTTTACCTCTCTTAAGACATTATACCTAACTCCCATAAAGCTAGTATAACTCTTTTTAAAACCTTTAAAACTAAGTGTTACTCTTCCTTCAAAACGATTATAAATCTTTTGAAATACATCAAGTTCTTTATTATAACAAGCCGCTTATAATTCACATCGTTACCTTTAAAACCACAAAGTATTTTCTTACCTACATAAAGCCGTTATAACTAACTTCCCATAAAGCCGTTATAACACTTTATGTTTTAAGACAATCAAACACGCTTAACACATGACGCCTACCGCATTACATAGTTCACACATATCATGCTAGAAGAGATAGAAGAGGTTCACATACCGCGACGAGGCCGACTACTAGCAAAACGCCCAAGTACTTCAAACCGCTTGGCTACTCCTTAAGCCACGCATCGCACCACACGTAGTACTTCAACCTATAAGGCCACGCGCGCTTATTAACATCTAGATCTCATCGCTCCATATTCTACGTAAAATTCGGCAAAGACTCTCCCGCCATAGCGTAAATCTCCTTCTCTATCGGCCGCTACCAAGCCAACCAGTGGCTTTTTACACGCCTAACCGGACGTACAATTCTACTACACAAGAATACTACACAAGTCCATCAGAATACACCCTATGTAATTACAGTCGCTTTAATTCTTCAGCTTAAGTCAAAAGACATTGCCACAAGATTAAGTATAGTTCTATATATAGTATACTTCAACTATATATTCTACAACATGTAATTTCCAATTACAATAGAAGGATGAGTGTTTACTCGATAAGCCCAAATTATCCGAGTATAATGTCGCTACCGAGCAAGGTTTAGCTCCTACCCGAGTGCTCCAATCCGCCCAAACAACCCTTAGAAGTTCTAACTAACTTCTACTCCAAAACTTCAACCAACAAAGGTTTCCTTAGGGTTTCGGTTTGAGACTAAAAGGACAAAAGGTAGTATTTCTGACTCTACGATAGAGGTAACTTTGGAATACTACAAGGTATATATTAAGGTATTTTGGGCATTATAACAATACTTGGAGGAGTATTTCAATACCACAAAAGGGTACCACACGAGAACAACACCCTAAGGAGTGGGGTGTTCTCGCTTTAGGCTCACAAAGTGGAAGGTTTCGCCAAAAGGCCTTCACAAGGGAGAGGGCTTGGACGAGAGTCAACAAGAGGAGTGGAGGGTTCTCAAGACTTAGGCAAGTGAAGAGTGGATGAAGAAGTCTTCAAAGAGAGGGGTATTTATAGCAAACCAAAGGCCAACCAACGGCCAAGATCAAGCCACGTGCAAGGCAAGTGTAAGGCCAAGATCAAGCCAAGTGCACCCTAACCCTACTCCACAAAACACTCCACAAAACAAGCCACAAAGCAAGGCACAAAAGAGGAGCCAATCGCCAAGGCCAACCAAGGCTCTCGGACGCCCAATCGCCCAACCTTCCCCACTTGTTTCAATGCGAGGTGACACATGCCACCCTCCCGCTGGTCCAAAATGTTTCGCCTCTCTAAAAATCCGCAAAAATTTTAAACGACATAGCCGGAATTTTCCCAACGTAGTCGGGAAACGCTTTCGCCGTAAAACGACTTAATCGCACTGCGCTCAAATTTCGAATCTAATGCCTAACTTAAGGCTCACTTCAGACGACGTCCATACGCATACATACCGGAAATACGGTATAACATTCTTCCTTAGAAACATTCGTCCCGAATGTTCCTTCTAGGTCTCAAAACAAACAGCGCCAAGATAGTCTTCACCGCTATACGCATTTAAAATAATCATGCCACACCGCCACAAAACACACGCTCACTTCTCCTTCTCGTAGTACTCGCCACTAACACTCGAACTCGCTCTAGTATCCGTACACACTTCACCAACGCTCGCTTTCCAACCTCGAGTCACTACTTCCAAACTTGGTCATCTCCTAACCTCGATTTCTAAGGCCATTCCGGCCTTCACGAACTGATTCTCGATCGAACGCATCCACGAACTCATACGATGGTCATCTAAACTGGGCCTAGCACCCTCGCGATTCTACCACCGGGTGACCACCTGTAATCGACCCCACCCCAAACCGGGTTACGGTTGACCCGAAATGGTCCTCAACCCGACCCCCAACCGCTAACTCTTGTTCCCCGATCCGAACAATCTTACTATTTCACATCACGAAAGCTACCACTTCCATCTCACACTACCTGTGACTTACCCTTTTCACTAACTGTGTTTCTAAATCACATTTTAGCACAAAGCTATCCAAACATAACATTAAACACATCAACAACATCAATACAAACAAAACTCTAGAGGTTAAGGATATACTCAAACTAAAGCGCTCAAGGACCGCTAAATCGGGAACTCCCACCGCGACCTCTACCGGCCTTCCTGTACTAACATCCCGCTCAAGCATGGAAGGTGAAGAACCCGCAATCGCCTAGTAGTCCATGCTATCCTACCGCTACTCGCCTGGACAGCCTTTCTGCCGACGGCCCTCGCTGGCCGCAAAATAACAATCTCCCGAGTTAGTACGACACTCTCCCTTACGGCTTTCCACAATGGCCACACCGAGACAAGTGGCAACTCATCCGGCGAGCACTCGCTTCCCCGAAAATCAAACCCGGGAGCCCCGACCGCTTCCCGAATATCCCGGCGTCCCAAAGCCGCGAGGACCACTCAGATCGACGAGGTACATAACTAGTTCGGCCGAGGCGTCCGCTCAAAGTCACCAGCGACCTCGCTGTCGCCTCTTCATCGACTTTGGTCATTCCGCCGATTTATCCGCTCCTCACATCCAAGTGTATACGCCGCACGCGGCAATGTTCATGCCCTACAAGAGCTACACCAACAACTCTCTCGCAAGGCAATCATCGAGCCTCAGAACATATCGGTGCACTCGATCCTCCATACAAGCTACTAACGCGGACGCACGCCAATGAGTCGAACTCCACATTGTACTTCCCAACCGCACGCCTGCTCGCCAGAACACCAAAATCTGTTTACCCGAGCCCTCTCGCCTGGGAGGCAAGAAATGTGCAAGAAAGGCTTCGAGAACTCGCTCCATACCGCCGGAAGTGCATGCTCTCCCTCGACAGCTCCCAAGAATCAAACTACCGATCGCGCAGATCACGCAGCTGATGTGAACCTGTGGCCACCGACTCGATCTCCGATGCCTCGATCACTTACGATCCGCCAGAATCGCTTGATGAACTCCTCGCGATCATCCTCGTGCCTCACCCATAAAACTCGCGCCTACAACTCGTAAAAATCCCGTAGCCTCGAACTATCCGATCTAGTGGTGAACCATCGTGCATCGAACCGCCAAGGCCCACTTATCCTCAAGTTCGCCACAACCGCCATTAATCGGGCCCACCTTGTAACTCATCTCCTCTCGCCTGCATCATGGATCGAGGCTCGTGTATCATGGTTCTCGCCACGTTTACTCGCAGCCTCCTTCACGCTTTGCCCTTCTCGGGCCCGGTTTTACGCGAGGCATAATCGTAAAAACGGCATACGGAGGGTCCAATCTTATCACACGCCTCTAAGGCACGATCTCGTAATGAGAAGAATGGAAACCAATCCTAAATGTCCTATAGCCTCTCGATTATAGATGTGGTGCACAACACATCGATAATCAAGACTTACTAGACACGGTCAGACACTTTCCGAGGATTAATCGCTTCGATAATACTTCGACGCCTCAAAATCGCCCACATCGTGCCTTACCCCGCACCCTAGTGATACAACATCGAGAAAACCAAATGAAATAAAAACTTTACACATGAAATGAGATATAATAAATAAACAGCAACCAAAATGGCTTGCTTTCAAGATATACATAAAACTCCAATAGCTTTAATCCTTTTACAACCCCGCCACAACAAGATTACATGCACTTAAGATTTATACAACAACTATGACGGACAGGGCCCCGCCATACCCCGAACGCATAAGAACTTACTGCACTGTGGTAACATACCAAAGATAAGCCTCCGACGGAACGGAGCTCCCCAAAACGCTGAAATGAGATCCTAAACGCGGATCGACAAATGACGTACTTTCACCGCAGATTTAACGCAGCCCCCGGGCGAGGTCAAGATAACAGTACTAAGTATGTGAAATCAGAATATCAGAAATGAAATCATAATAGTCTATATAAAGTGAGACATGTATGATGACCAAACTACAAGATATAACATATAACCAGCTATATCAAGACAGGACTCACGCCTCCAAATTATCACTGTGTCGTGGAATTTCTTCCTCATCGCCTAGCTTTATGATATAACAATACCAAGGATTATACATGAACACCGTGTCCCACCTGTTATAAAACCGTGACAGACAAGTATAACTACCAGATCCGACCGTATCAATAATACAATGCAACCAAAACACGGCCGACACGGCAAGCGCGAGAGCCGATCATCGGAGACAAGGCCGGCCACGAGCCGACCGGCAAGTACGAGGGTCGACCACTGTGGACCAAGGTCAGATCACGAGACTTCGCCACTATAATCGAACGGGCAAGCGCGAGGGTCGACCATCGTGCCAAGGCCGAATCATCCATGACGGCAAGCACGCAGAGCCACTCACCGTGACCAAGGTCAACAAGAAGAAACCTCATGGAGAGCTAGTCCATAAATAACAATTCTTGCACAACCAAGGCTATCACCACAAGCATAAGCAAGTTACGCAACAACAAACATAGGCAAGTTACACAACAACAAGCATAGGCAAGTTACACAACAACAAGCATAGGCAAGTTACACAACAACAAGCATAGGCAAGTTACACCACAACAAGCGTAGTGTTACACAACTCAAGTTACTTTCATTTTATGCCAAAGTCCGTTTTTAACCCTAAAGTACTACGCACGTTAAATCCCTTTAAAAGAGATCTATTACTTTATCAAAGTCACCCGATACCCGTAGTATTAGAATGACCAACCCACATTCCTTTTCAAAATCAAGTAACAACATTCTTTCCTAAGTTCCAGCTTGCCTAGTTTCAATAACTCAAGCTTCTCATTTTCAAATGGTTTCATAGTTCATAAACTTAATCACTTGATTCCTTTTAGAACAATCGAGTAATATATGTCTTACGCGAGAGTAGGTTATTCTTGTTTACAACATTCTTATTACAAAGAATGCATGATCTAGAAAATGTATATCATTTTGTCTCATCTTAGTTTCTACGCAGACGGAGGTTTCTACCGGTTTTAATACAATTCATCATTATTTAATACATTTTCCTTTATTAACGCCGCATGGTCCTGTCGATACACATTCTCGATTTCCAAATCAAGAAACATTATCCCTTTAAATAAAACCAAGTACTCATTACTCACGAATGAGGTTTCACACAAACATTCACATTAAAACAAATAAGTTAAGTCTCTTATCTTATAAGATCAAGTCTCTTAACTTCTAACATTAGTAAACCATTTTCTTTACCTCTCTTAAGACATTATACCTAACTCCCATAAAGCTAGTATAACTCTTTTTAAAACCTTTAAAACCAAGTGTTACTCTTCCTTCAAAACGATTATAAATCGTTTTGAAATACATCAAGTTCTTTATTATAACTAGCCAGTTATAATTCACATCAGTTACCTTTTAAAACCACAAAGTATTTTCTTACCTACATAAAGCTGTTATAACCAACTTCCCATAAAGCCGCTATAACACTTTATGTTTTAAGACAATCAAACACGCTAACACACGTGACGCCTACCGCACTACATAGTTCACACATATCATGCTAAGAGATAGGAAGAGGTTCACATACCTCGCGACGAGTGCCGACTACTAGCAAAACGCCCAAGTACTTCAAACCGCTTCGCTACTCCTTAAGCCACGTAGATCGCACCACACGTAGTACTTCAACCTATAAGGCCACAAGGCGCTTTATTAACATCTAGATCTCATCGCTCCATATTCTACGTAAAATTCTAAGAAGACCTCTCCCGCCATAGCGTAAATCTCCTTCTCTATCGGGTCGCTACCAAGCCAACCGTGGGTTTTACACGCCTAACCTGACGTGTACAATTCTACTACACAAGAATACTACACAAGTTCATCAGAATACACCCCATGTAATTACAGTCGCTTCTAATTCTTCAGCTTAAGTCAAAAGACATTGCCACAAGATTAAGTATAGTTCTATATATAGTATACTTCAACTATATATTCTTACAACATGTAATTTCCAATTACAATAAGGACATGAGTGTTTACCCTCGATAAGCCCGAAATTATCCGAGTATAACGTCGCTACCGAGCAAGGTTTAGCTCCTACTCCGAGTGCTCCAATCCCTCCAAACAACCCTTAGAAGTTCTAACTAACTTACTCCAAAACTTCAACCAACAGCAAGGTTTCAGTGGTTTCTGGCTTGAGACTAAAGGACAAAAGGTAGTATTTCCTGACTCAATGATAGAGGTAACTTTGGAATACTACAAGGTATAAGGTATTTTGGGCATTATAACAATACTGGAGTGAGTATTTCAATACCACAAAAGTGGGTACCACACGAGAACAACACCCCATGAGTGGGGTGTTCTCGCTTAGGCTCACAGTGGGAAGGTTTCGCCAAAAAGGCCTTCACAAGGGAGAGGGCTTTGGACGAGAGTCAACAAGAGGAGTGGAGGGTTCTCAAGACTTAGGCAAGTGAAGAGTGGATGAAGAAGTCTTCAAAGAGAGGGGTATTTATAGCAAAACCAAAGGCCAACCAATGGCCAAGATCAAGCCACGTGCAAGGCAAGTGTAAGGCCAAGATCAAGCCAAGTGCACCCTAACCCTACTCCACAAAACACTCCACAAACAAGCCACAAAGCAAGGCACAAAAGAGGAGCCAATCGCCAAGGCCAACCAAGGCTCTCTTTGACGCCCAATCGCCCAACCTTCCCACTTGCTTCAATGCGAGGTGACACGCCACCCTCCCGTTGGTCCAAAATGTTTCGCCTCTAAAAATCCGCAAAAATTTTAAACGACATAGCCGAATTTTCCCAACGTAGTCGTGGAAACGCTTCGCCGTAAAAACGACTTAATCGCACTTGTGCCCAAATTTCGAATCCAATGCCTAACTTAAGGCTCAAATTTCAGACGCACGTCCATACGCATATACTGAAATACGGTATAACAAGAGTCGTGTTAGTAAGATAATTCCTCTCCGACATATTATTGTGTTACGCTTATGCCTCCGCCGAGGGCAACAAACCGCCTGTGGCAAAGGAGTAGCAGGAGCTACTATTCGCACTCGTGAGAGTTGATAAGGCTTATGCCTGTGTTATACCGGATGTTGTTCCGCAGCACGAAGTTCTTCTCAAGCCAGTTTCGAGGCCCCAAAGACTGAGCCTCCAGCTGGGCCAGGGAATGTCACGACACGCCCGGCTGGATCGTGCCTTACCCGGACACCCAAGTAGTCATACATCAAAGAAATTCAGCGGAATATAAAAACAAGACATGAAACAATGTAAATCGAGACACAGTTTATCTGAGAAAAGTCGCCTTTCGGCATATATATATATAACCAAAATCTGGCAGTTACATCCCAACTGTACAATAGGACTACAGACCTCTAAGAAGATAAGCAACTATGGCGGGATAGGGCCCCGCCATACCCTGAATGTACATATATCTACAACATCAGGGAGAACCATACCAAAAGTCGAGCCTTCGGAGAAGATGGAGCTCCTGACACCAAAGCAAAAGATCATAAGGATGCGGATCTAGCACCTGCTTCCCTTACCTGCGGCATGAACGCAGCTCCCCGAAGGAGGTCAGTACAACAGGTACCAAGTATGTGAAACTGTAAAGTACTTAAATGAAATCATATCATTTTAAAACCAATTTTACAAATATGTTCGAAACAATCAATGTAACCGCACATAGTGCCACATCACAAACAAGAGCGATAATAGGTAAGTCAGAATGTGTCTTTTCTAGGTCGCGAATGATCGGCAACGCCAATCGCCCATAGTATCATTATGCATGCCTAACTCGACTCCCGTAGACGATGCCACCTAGGCCCGCATGAGGTATTCCCCGCATCGAGGGTAGCTACTCCTCGGCATCGTCCTGGACTCGTAGTCCGCATGGCCACATAGACCGCATGGCCACATGGACCGCACACTAACCTGGAACTCTCGTAGATCCTCATAGGTTCCCTGGACCCGCATGAGGTTTTCTCGAATCATAGTCCTGCATCGCTCGAGGTATACCCGTGACGGAGGCGCCTAACCCCTGTATATCATGTCAAGAGGTGAGTGATGTAATACTAGCATAACGGCTTATCGTTAAACAACATAAGCACAAATAAGAATAACCTCTTTACACAAACGTTTACAAGATACTAACACACATAGCATCACAATATGTCTACTCAACAAACCATCTCACTGTACTTTCCAGAAATCAATACAAGTCTTTTATAAACACATAAGTAAACCGTTCCTTTTATCTTTTTTAAGTTGTTATACCTAACTTCCCATAAAGCTAGTATAACTCTTAAGCTTTTGTTTAAAAACCAAGTATTACTCTTCTTTCAAAAATGATTCATAATTCTTTTGAAATACTTCAAGATTCTTGTTATTTAGACTCAAGTCAAAAGACGTCAAGTGAAACCATGTTCAGTTAACACACGTACGTCTACCGTACTATATATATACTTTAAAATATCATGCTCAAGAGTATAGGAAGAATCACATACCTTCTCGGCGAAATCCACCTGCCAAGTCGAATATGTCGCGCGCAGAGTATCAACCTATAATAGTCAAATACGTCTATCAACGTCTAGACTACTATGTAGGATTAATCTAAGCAGAGGGTTCTCTATTCTACGGAAAATCGGGCAGCACTTCCCTACCCGATAAACTATACAAGTCTACTGTAAATACAGTCTTATGTAAGTACAGTTCAATCTTCTTTAATATTCTTCTGATGTGATTATAGTTCAATTCTTTTCTGTAATACCCTTCTATGTAATTATAGTTCAATTCTCTTCTTCAATATCCTTCTATGTATTTTATACCTATTTCTATACATCTACAGTATGTATTCTCCAATTACAATAGAAGGATAGGATTATTATTTACCTCGATAAGCCCAAAATTATCCAAGATATAAGTCGATACTGAGCAAGGTTTAGCTCCTAATCTGAACGCTCCAATCCGCTCCAAGAAACCCTTAGAAGTTTCTACACAACTTCTACAACTTCAACCAACTATGAAGTTTCTCCTAGGGTTTTGTTTAGTGACTAATGGAAGTATAATAGTATTTTCCGGGCTCTAAGTATAGAGGTGACTTTGGAATACTACTAGATATACGGCTAGGGTATTTTGGGGATAGTAACAATAATAGGAGAGTATTTTCTACCAAGGGGGCTTTGAGACCACTAGGAAGGGGAGAAGAGGGGTGTTTCGGCTAAGCTCTTTTCAAGAGGGGGAGGGATGGTGTTTGGACGAGAGCTCTTAAGGGAGAAGGGAGATTTTGAGACTTGGAAGATATTTTGTGGATGAAGAAGTCTTCCACTCAAGGGGGGTATTTATAGGACTTTCAAGGGTCAAGATGAAGGCAAGTGGAGGGCAAGTGGAGGGTGGGGATTTGCACAAGTTCACCCTAACCCTACTCCACAAATCACTCACAAACATTGACCATTGGTTTAGGCCCCAAATTCATGCCAACCGTGGCCTCTTTGCCGTCCACTTGAGGGTGACAAGTGTCACCCTCTCGTTGGTCCAAAATATTTCGTCTCTCGGAAAAATCCGCAAAAATTATAAATGACATAGCCGTAATTTTCCCTACGCAAGTTTTGGAAAACGTTTCGTCGGAAAACAATTCGTTTCGTGGGTTGTGCACAAATTTCGTCCTATGCCTAACTTTTAAGGCTAAACTTTGCACGCGCCCCTCACGTACATACTGAAATACTGGTATAACATTCTCCCTCCTAGAAACATTCGTCCCGAATGTTCCTTCCCAATACTGAGATAACGATAAGGTTCTCATAACTTAAATTTGCAAATGCCACACATGGCCACAATACAAAGACTTAAGCAAATATGACAATGAAAATTTACAAGTAGGAAAGTGAGTTACGGAGGTGTGGGGAATAGGTGAGGATACTTCGCCTCATGTCCTCCTCGCCTTCCCACGCCATCTCCTCCCGAGCTCGTTCGCCACCACAAGACTTTGTGGAAGCCACGCCCCGTCCGCAGACGCCTAACCCGACGATCGATTATCGCTATGGAATCTCTCATACGATAACCCCACGGCCACCGGATATCGTCAATCGGTGCACCGTAGATGGATCCGATACATCTCTCAAGATAGAAACATGAAAACCGGATGCACCGCCTCAAGATCGGACGGCAGATCCAACTCGGCAACCTCGCTTACCTGCGGACAATCTGATACGGCCCAATGTACCTTGGGCTGAGTTTCCCTTTCTTCCCGAATCTCATCACACCCTTCATAGGTGACATCTTCAGGAAAACCCAATCATCAACCTCAAACTCAAGATGCCGACGACGATGATCAAGTAACAGCATTCTTTTCCTAAGTTCCAGTTTGCCTAGTTTCAATTACTCAAGCTTCTCATTTTCAAATGGTTTCATAGTTCCCAAACTTAATCACTTGATTCCTTTTTAGAACAATTGAGTAATATATGTCTCACGTGAGAGTAGGTTATTCTTGTTTACAACATTCTTATTACTGACCATGATCTAGAAAATGTAATATCATTTTGTCTCATCTTAGTTTCTATGCAGATGGAGGTTTCACCGGTTTTAATACAACACATCATTATTCAATACATTTTCCTTTATTAACGCTGCAGTGGTCCTGCCGATACACATTCGATTCCCAAATCAAGAAACATTATCCCTTTAAAAACCAAGTACTCATTACTCACGAATGAGGTTTCACACAAACATCCACATTAAAACAAATAAGTTAAGTCTCTTATCTTATAAGATCAAGTCTCTTAACTTCTAACATCAGTAAACCATTTTCACTTACATAAGGTCGTTATAACTAACTTCCCAAAAAGCTATTATAACACCCTATGTTTTAAACCAACCAAATCACTTAGCACGTACGTCTACCGCACTACATAGTTCACAACAATCATGCTAGAAAAGATAGGAAGAGGTTCACATACCTCGCGACGATTTATCGACAATAAGCAAAATGCTCCAAGTACTACAACCTTGCTAGCCCTTTCCACTCCGAGTAGAATACGCTACTCTTAGTACTTTCACCTATAAAGGTCACAAACGTCTATTAACCCCAAAACACAAGTTTCTATCTTTCTATAGAAAATTCGCAAAGACCTCCCACAACAGTAAAACTCCTCTCTCTAACGAGGCGGCCACAAGCCAACCAGGGGGTTTACACGCCTAACGGACGTGTACAATTCTACACAAGTCTCATGCAATACACCTATGTAAATCAGATTCGATTCAAGATTTTATTCTTCAGCTTAAGTCAAAAGACATTGCGAATACTAAGTATAGTTCCATATATAGTATACTTCAACTATATATTCTAACAAACATGTAATTTCCAATTACAATAGAGGACAAGATAATTACCTCGATAAGCCCAAAATTATCCAAGTTATAATGTCGATCCCGAGCAAGGTTTAGCTCACCCGTGCGCCCAAACCACTCCAAACAACCCTTAGAAGTTCTAACTAACTTACTCAAATACTTCAACCAACTATGAAGATTTCCTTAGGGTTTTGGTTTGAGACTAAAAAGGACAAAAGGTAGTATTTTCTGACTCTACGAAAGAGGTATCTTTGGAATACTACAAGGTACAAGGCTAAGGTATTTTGGGCATTATAACAATACTGGGAGTATTTCTATACCACAACAAGGGTATTATACGAAAACAACTAGGCAGTGGGTACCCCACTACAGACACCACAAGGGGGAGGAGACCTCTCGGCAAGGCCACTAGGAGGAGGGGAGAGGCTTAGGACGAGAGCCACAAGAGGGAGGAGGGATTTCAAGACTTGGAAACATTTGTGGACGAACGAAGTCTTCACAAAGTGGGTATTTATAGCAAAACCAAAGGCTAACCATGGCCAAGATCTAGCCAAGTGCAAGGCAAGTGTAAGGCCAAGATCAAGCCAAGTGCACCCTAACCCTACTCCACAAAACACTCCACAAAACAAGCCACAAAGCAAGGCACAAAAGAGGAGCCAATCGGCAAGGCCAACAAGGCCTCGGGCGCCCAAATCGCCCAAGCCAAACCATTTGCTTCAATGCGAGGTGACACGCCACCCTCCCGTTGGTCCAGAATGTTCGTCACCTAAAAATCAAAAATTATAAATGACATAGCGGAATTTTCTACGAAAGATGGAAACGCTTCGTCGAAACGACTCTGTCGGGTGTTGTGCACAAAGGTAAATTCGCCAAGGGTGCCACATGGGGTGACACGTGTCGCCCCGATTCGCCAGAATATTTCGTCTTCGAAAATATCCAAAATACCGAAATCTCAAAACAAAGCGGGCCCCACAAAAGTAGAATTTCTCGTGGGCCCACGTGACCATTTCGAAAATAAAATCTCAAAATTCTAATATAATCTATGAAGTCCAAATACCCAATCTGGGAATCCAATTCCCATTAACGAACCTTTTTCTTCACAAATAACCGCAAACTTTTCCGTCGAAAACTCACATCTTTCTTTCTTTTCAAAATTTACAGATTCTCGCACGCACGTCCCACATACATACCCCGCAACTACGGGGTATAACATTCTCCTCTTAGAAACATTCGTCCCGAATGTTCCTTCTCAAGTCGAATAACGATAAAGTTCCTCTAACAAGTTGCCAATGCCATAGCTTGGCCACGAAATAACATACGTCCTCTTCTTTCCTTACTCGTCGTGCCCTTCTCGAACGCTTGAACTCTCCCAAGACGTACCATACTTCAGCCATTACTCGCTCCCGAAAATCTGGAGTCACTACCTCCAAACTTGGTCATCTTACTAACCTCAAACTTCCTTAAGGCCATTCCGGCCTTACGAACCGCTTCGGTCGAACGCGTCCACGAACTCATACGATGATCATACAAACTTGGGCCTAGCATCCTCGTGACCCTATCACCGGCAGACCACCGAACTGACCCCACCCCAACCGGGTTACTGGTTGACGCAAATGGTCCTCAACCCGACCCCCAACCGCGCCAAACTCTTGTTCCCCGATCCGGAACAATCTTACTAATTCACATCATGAAAGCTACCACTTCCATCTCACACTAGCCACGGACTTGTCACACAAATAAAATCCCACGTATACTACTACTCTGATAAGGGTCAAAATAAATCTTTAACTCAAGACGACCTTACCCTAAGGTCTCGATCGTGACATAGTCTAAGGTTCACACTTACCATGCCCCATACGTATCCTCCCAACTAAGCATGTTTTCTAACTCATAATTAACACAACGCTATTCGTACATAGCACATAATAATGAGACCATCATAACAAGCATACCAAAACTCTAGAGGGTTAAGGATATACCTGAAACTAGGCGGTTCAAGGACCGCTAAAACTGGGAACTTCCACCGCGACCTCTACCGTGGGCCCATAATCGCCTAGTAGTCAGTCTTTGTCCTACCGCGCTACCACAGTCGGACGATCTCTCGTCATATGGCCCTGTTGGCGCAAGAGTAACAAGCTCCCTTGGTACTACGACACTCCAAATGCGGTCTACCACATCGACCACACCGGTAGGGTGATCTGATTCGCCAACACCCTACTCCCGAACATTCAAACACAGGAGCCACGACCGCTCTCAATATCCCAAGGTCGAAGGCTGCGGAGGACCACTCGCAATGGCGGAGGTACATAACTAGTCTGCCGAGGCGGTCCGCCTCGAAAGTCGCCAAAATATCCGTGCCTTGGCCTTCCTCGCGAAAGCGGTCCACTGCGTCGATCTCTGCGCTCGCCGCGCAAAGGCATGAGCTCGAATGCGGGCAATGTCCATGCGGTGAAGAGAAACACCGAACAACTCTCGCTAGGTAATCATCGAGCCGGTGACGTGGCGATGCACCACTATCTTCCATATTCGCAACTAGTGCGGGACATATCGAGCCAAAGAATCGAACTCGACATTGTACTCTCGACGGTCGCCTCTGCCTCGGTAACAAAAATTTGTCGGCCGTGCCCTCCTCATGCGGAGGCAAGAAATGCGTGAGAAAAGCCCTGAAAACTCATCCCATACGGCTGAGTGCATGCTCTCCCGAAAGCTCCCACGAATCAAACGATCATCGCGGTATCACGCGGCCGCGAACCGAAGGTCACAGACTTCGGTCTCAAGCCTTGATCACTCTCGTGATCAGAATCGCTGCCGGATGAACTCCTGCGGATCATCCTCGTGCCTCACCCATAAAACTCGGCGGGCTCTAACTCAGAAGTCCGTAGCCTCAAACTATTCGCTCGGGGTGAACGGCGGTGCTCTGGGCCAGGCGAACTGCATCGGCCTATCCTCATATCGGCCATGACCACGGCGGCAAGCGCCATCTCGCGTAACCCATCTCCTGCTCTGCATGTGGGACTGGAGGCTCAGGTACTGCTGTCTCAGCAGCCAATTCTGCGGCTCTAACCTCTCTTTGGCTTGGCGGCGTCCACAAAACCCGTCAAGCACAACTCGTCATGCGGGCTGCGCCCTCGTACTCTCAGATCTCACTAGCAGCACCCTCGGCGCTTGCCTCTCGGGCTCGTTGCCTTGCGCGGAGGCATAATCGTAAAAACGAGATACGCCGGAGGGTCCAACTTACCACGGCTCAAGGCACGATCTCGGAATGAGAAGAATGGAAACCAATCCTAAATGTCCTATAGCCTCTCGATTATAGATGTGGTGCACAACACACCGATAATCAAGACTACTAGACACGCGGTGCAGACACTTTCAGGATTAATCGCTCGATACCACTTTTGTAACGCCCGAACGGGCCGTTCTTCGTGCTACCGGGCACCTAGTGATACAACATCGAGAAAACCGGCGGAAATAAAACACGAGTCATGAAACAAGAAATATAATAAATAAACAGCCAACCAAAACAGTTGCCTTGGTATATACATAAAAACCGAACAGTTATCCTTTTACAAACCCCGCCCACAACAACTCTGCACTCTAAGATTTACAACAACTATGACGGACAGGGCCCGCCATACCACAGAATGTACAGAACCTACAACTCGAAACATACCAAAGATAAGTCTCCAAGGAACGGAGCTTTCAACACTGAAATGAGATCCTAAGAGCGGGGATCCACGATCGATGTACCTCTACTGCGGCGATGAACGCAGCCTCGGCGAGGTCGATCTGGCAGTACCAAGTATGTGAAAGCGTAAAAATCGTAAATGAAATCATACTAGTCTATAAAAGCCGGAGACATGTATGATAACCAAACTTACGATTCACAACATAAAAACGATATGTCAAGTCGTGACTCGCCCTCAAAGTCACCACTCAAATATAACTATGGGTCTCACGCCCAACATCCATCATGTTCGCATCGGCGCATGCCCCGAAATCCGCATCGGTGTAGACATGTCCATGATGCAACAATAACAAGGCGCGTGGCCATACCCTGGAATCGTGACGGTGTAGACATGCCCATGTAACCTCAATAACAATATATTGGGTGGTCAACCCCGCGCGTGGCCACATGTCCGGAATCGCGACGGTGTAGACACGCCCATGTTGCGGTAATAACCATATATCGGTAATCAACGCCGCGTGGCGCATGCCGAATCTCAGACGGTGTAGACATGTCCATGTGATATCAACAAGACAGTAATCAAAATGGAAACATACGTGGAATTCTCCATCACCGCCCGACCGTCAAGTAAGTTCTCGACAAGTCGTGACCTCTATCGAGACGCGGTAACGTAAATACCACACTTGCACAACAAAGGCTATCATCACAAGCATAGGCAAGTTTCACAACAACAAGCATAGGCAAGTTTCACAACAACAAGCATAGGCAAGTTTCACAACTCAAAGTACTTTCATTTATACCAAAGCGGGTTTTAACCCCAAAGTACTACATACGTTAAGTTCTTTTAAAAGAGATCCATTACTTACATAAAAGTCACCCGATACGTAGTATTAGAATGACCAACCCACATTCCTTTTCAAAATCAAGTAACAACATTCTTTTCCTAAGTTCGGTTTGCCTAGTTTCATTACTCAAGCTCATTTGCAAATTGTTTCATAGTTCCCAAACTTAATCAATTGATTCCTTTTTAGAACAAGTGATTAATATATGTCTCACGTGAGAGACGGTTAGTGTTGGTTACACCATTGTTATTAAAGCAGCCATGATCTAGAAAATGTAATATCATTTTGTCTCATCTTAGCTTCTATGCAGATGGAGGTTTCTACTGGTTTTAATACAACACATCATTATTCAATACATTTTCCTTTATTAACGCTGCAGTGGTCTGCCGATACACATTCTGATTCCCGAAATCAGTAAAACATTATCCCTTTAAAAACCAAGTACTCATTACTCACGAATGAGGTTTCACACAAACATCCACATTAAAACAAATAAGTTAAGTCTCTTATCTTATAAGATCAAGTCTCTTAACTTCTAACATCAGTAAACCATTTTCACTTACATAAGGTCGTTATAACTAACTTCCCATAAAGCTATTATAACACCCTATGTTTTAAACCAACCAAATCACTTAGCACATGTACGTCTACCGTACTACATAGTTCATAACAATCATGCTAGAAAAGATAGGAAGAGGTTCACATACCTCGCGACGATTTATCGACAATAAGCAAAATGCTCCAAGTACTACAACCTTGCTAGCCCTTTCCACTCCTCGAGTAGAATACGCTACTCTTAGTACTTTCACCTATAAAGGTCACAAACGTCTATTAACCCCAAAACACAAGTTTCTATCTTTCTATAGAAAATTAGTGACACCTCCCATGACGTAAAACTCCTCTCTAACGAGGCCGCTACCAAGCCAACCAGGGGGTTTACACGTCTAACGGACGTGTACAATTCTACACAAGTCTCTTGTCTGATCTATGTAAATACTGATTCGATTCGATACTTTATTCTTGAGCTTAAGTCAAAAGACATTGCCGAATACTAAGTATAGTTCCATATATAGTATACTTCAACTATATATTCTAACAAACATGTAATTTCCAATTACAATAGAGGACAAGATAATTACCTCGATAAGCCCAAAATTATCCAAGTTATAATGTCGATCTGAGCAAGGTTTAGCTCATCGTGCGCTCCAAACCACTCCAAACAACCCTTAGAAGTTCTAACCAACCTACTCAAATACTTCAACCAACTATGAAGATTTCCTTAGGGTTTCGGTTTGAGACTAAAAAGGACAAAAGGTAGTATTTAGGACTCTACGTAAGAGGTATCTTTGGAATACTACAAGGTACAAGGCTAAGGTATTTTGGGCATTATAACAATACTAGGGAGTATTTCTATACCTGACAAGGGGTATTATCTGAAAACAACTAGGCTAGGGGGTACCACGGCTAGACACCATGAGGAGGGAGACCTCTCGGCCAAAGGCCACTAGGAGGAGGAGAGAGGCTTAGGACGAGAGCCACAAGAGGGAGGAGGGATTTCAAGACTTGGAAACATTTGTGGATGAATGAAGTCTTCACAAAGGGGGGGGGAATTTATAGCAAAACCAAAGGCCAACCAATGGCCAAGATCTAGCCAAGTGCAAGGCAAGTGTAAGGCCAAGATCAAGACAAGTGCACCCTAACCCCACTCACAAAACACTCCACAAAACAAGCCACAAAGCAAGGCACAAAGAGGAGCCAATCGGCGAGGCGACAACGCCTCTTGGGCGCCCAAATCGTCCAAGCCAAACCATTTGCTTCCAATGTGAGGGTGACACATGTCACCCTCCGTTAATCGAATGTTCGTCACACCGGAAAAATCCGCAAAATTATAAATGACATAGCGGAATTTTCTCTGAAAGGCTGGAAACGTTTAGTCGAAACGACTCTAATCGGGTGTTGTGCACAAAGGTAAATTCGGCCAAGGGTGCCACATGGGGGTGACACGTGTCGCCCCCCGATTCGCCCAGAATATTTCGTCTTAGAAAATATCCAAAATCGAAATCTCAAAAACAAAGCGGGCCCACAAACCGTAAATTTCTCCGTGGGCCCACGTGACCATTTCCGAAAATAAAATCTCAAAATTCTAATATAATCTATGAAGTCCAAATACAATCTGGGAATCCAATTCCCATTAACGAACCTTTTTCTTCACAAATAACCATGACTTTTAGTGAAAACTCACATCTTTCTTTCTTTTCAAAATTTCTGCCGTACTCTCGTACGTACGTCCCCACATACATACCCTGCAACTATGGGGTATAACACCTAGGATGCCTTGCCCTTCTGGGCCCGGGTTGCCTTACGTGGAGGCATAACTGTTAAAGAAAGGAAATACGTTAGAGGGGTCCAACTTATAACACAGCTCTAAGGCACGATATCAGAGTGAGAAGAATGGAAACCAATCCTAAATATCCTATAGCCTCCTGATTATTGGTGTGGTGCATAACACACGATAATCAAGAACTCTACTAGATACGATGCAGACTTTCAGAGGATTAAGCGCTCGATACCACTTTTGTCACGATCCGTTAAGACGATCGTGACCTTACGGCGCCCAGTAGTCATACATCGAGAGAAAATCAGCGAATATAAAACAAGACATGAAACAATGTAAATCGAGACACGGTTTATCGAGAAAAGTCGCTTTGCATATATATATATAACCAAAATCGCGCGATTACATCCCAGCATAATAGACTGAGCCTCTGAAGATAGCAACTATGGCGGGGCGGGGCCCGCCATACCTGAATGTACATATATCTACAACATCAGGGAGAACCATACCAAAGTCGAGCCTCCGGAGAAGATGGAGCTCCTGACACCAAAGTAAAAGATCCTAAGGATGCGGATCTAGCACCTGCTTTCCCTTACCTGCGGCATGAACGCGGCCAAGAGGTCGATCACATGTACCTAGTATGTGAAACTGTAAAGTACTTAAATGAAATCATATCATTTTAAAACCAATTTTACAAATATGTTCGAAACAATCAATGTAACCGCACATAGTGCCACATCACAAACAAGAGCGATAATAGGTAAGATGTAACAGGTCTTTTCTAGGCTGCGAATGATCGAAGCAAGGCCAATCGCCCATAGTATCATTATGCATGCCTAATCCTGGACTCCCGTAGTCGCACGCTAGGCCCGCATGAGGTATTCCGCGCATCGAGGTAGCTACTCGCCGGCATCGCCTGGACTCGTAGTCCGCGTAGCCACATAGACCGTGGCCACATGGACTAACACGGACACTAACACACGAACTCGTAGCTCCGCATAGGTCCCCTGGACCCGCATGAGGTATTCTCGAATCATAGTCCCAGACTGCCTGAGGTATACCCCGCATCGGAGGGCAACTTAACCCTCGGTATATCATGTCAAGAGGTGAGTGATGTAATACTAGCATAACGGCTTATCGTTAAACAACATAAGCACAAATAAGAATAACCTCTTTACACAAACGTTTACAAGATACTAACACACATAGCATCACAATATGTCTACTCAACAAACCATCTCACCTGTATTTTCTAAATCAATACAAGTCTTTTATAAACACATAAGTAAACCGTTCCTTTTATCTTTCTTAAGTCGTTATACCTAACTTCCCATAAATCTAGTATAACTCTTAAGCTTTTGTTTAAAAACCAAGTATTACTCTTCTTTCAAAAATGATTCATAATTCTTTTGAAATACTTCAAGATTCTTGTTATTTAGACTCAAGTCAAAAGACGTCAAGTGAAACCATGTTCAGTTAACACACGTACGTCTACCGTACTATATATATACTTTAAAATATCATGCTCAAGAGTATAGGAAGAATCACATACCTTCTCGGCGAAATCCACCTGCCAAGTCGAATATGTCGAGCGCAGAGTATCAACCTATAATAGTCAAATACGTCTATCAACGTCTAGACTACTCTGTAGGATTAATCTAAGCAGAGGGTTCTCTATTCTACGGAAAATCGGGCAGCACTTCCCTACCCGGTAAACTATACAAGTCTACTGTAAATACAGTCCTATGTAAGTACAGTTCAATCTTCTTTAATATTCTTCTGATGTGATTACAGTTCAATTCTTTTCTGTAATACCCTTCTATGTAATTACAGTTCAATTCTCTTCTTCAATATCCTTCTATGTATTTTATACCTATTTCTATACATCTACAGTATGTATTCTCCAATTACAATAGAAGGATAGGATTATTATTTACTTCGATAAGCCCAAACTTATCCAAGATATAAGTCGATCCTGAGCAAGGTTTAGCTCCTAATATGAACGCTCCAATCCGCTCCAAGAAACCCTTAGAAGTTTCTACACAACTTCTACTACTTCAACCAACTATGAAGTTTCTCCTAGGGTTTCGTTTAGTGACTAATGGAAGTATAGTAGTATTTTTCGGGCTCTAAGTATAGAGGTGACTTTGGAATACTACTAGATATACGGCTAGGGTATTTTGGGGATAGTAACAATACTAGGAGAGTATTTTCTCTGGGGGCTTTCTTGAGACCACTAGCAAGGGGGGAGAAGAGGGGTGTTTCGGCTAAGCTCTTTTCAAGAGGGGGGGGGGGGATGGTGTTTGGACGAGAGCTCTTAAGGGAGAAGGGAGATTTTGAGACTTGGAAGATAATTTGTGGATGAAGAAGTCTTCAAATCAAGGGGGGTATTTATAGGACTTTCAAGGGTCAAGATGAAGGCAAGTGGAGGGCAAGTGGAGGGTGGGGATTTGCACAAGTGCACCCTAACCCTACTCCACAAATCACTCACAAACATTGACCCTTGGTTTAGGCCCCAAATTCATTCCAACCGTGGCCTCTTTGCCGTCCACTTGAGGGTGACAAGTGTCACCCTCTCGTTGGTCCAAAATATTTCGTCTCTCGGAAAAATCCGCAAAAATTATAAATGACATAGCCGTAATTTTCCCTACGCAAGTTTTGGAAAACGTTTCGTCGGAAAACAATTCGTTTCGTGGGTTGTGAACAAATTTCGTCCTATGCCTAACTTTTAAGGCTAAACTTTTGTACGTACGCCCTCACGTACATACTCTGGAAATACGGGGTATAAGAGGGAAGACGTTAGGGTCATGAAGGAAGCCATTATGTTATTGACCAAGATAGCGATTACTCTGATTTCATCGTGAGGAAGTTATTCGGCGATCTGATCAGTGTCTGAGGGTAGAGGCAGCGGAAATCTGCGTAAGAGGCTAGACCGGTTGGTTATCGGTGAGTTTTGGACGAGTCGCCTCAATAGCGAGTGAGATATTCGTCGACCTACCCGGTACATACCCCGATTCACGGGTGGGATATTGGACCCCACAAGGTATTTAGGAGCGGTCCAAGCTCCAGTCGAGGTTCTCGAGAGGAGCAGAGGATTTTCTGGTCGAGGCCACCTTTTCCTCGATGTATCGGATGTGGTAAGCGTCGTTTGGGAAATGTCGTTATGGCACGCAGTCTTTGTTTTTATTGTGGTCGTCCGGGCCATATCGAGGTATGTCCTTTTAGAAAGAGCACTAGTGAGGTGGCTCAGCCTATGAGGCCGGTAGTTGGTTCCCTTTCCTCCGGTATGCGTTCCCGAGCGGTGTTGGATGTTAGCCACCGTGGTAGAGTTCAGTGGAGTTTATAGTTCGCGGTCCTTGAACGCGAGAGATGGCGTGACTCGGGCGAGGATCGAGGCGACATCGCACGGGGTTACAGGTATATGTCGATTCTTTGGAATCATACGTGCATTGTTAGATTCAGATTTTACCCTAGCGTATATGTTTTCCCTTTATTGCTAGAGTTGTAAAGTGATAGTACCCCAGAGGTAGGGATACCTTGAGTAGTAAAATGAGAAGTTAAGAATGTTGACAAGAATGGTAAGTGGACTGAGACTATAGTTGTGTAGAGTTCACAAGTTGTAATTACCCCGTAACAGTGTGAGACCGATAGGGAAGGATGTACAGTGGGAATACTTTGGCTTATGTGACAAACCTCTAGTGTATAGGGGATAGGGTGAGAAGTACCTTGAGGTAAGAGAGATATTTATTTCAGACTAAGAATGAGAAGTTAAGTGTGACGATGAGTCGGGTTATGGACTCATTTCGGGTCAGCCGGTAGTGTGGAATGGAGTGATGTCAGTTAGAAATGGTCCCACTATGTGATAGGGCCACGAGGGTGCTAGGCCCAAGTCTAGTTGATCGTTGTACGAGTTCGTGGATGCGTTCCACCGGAACTAGGTGGTAAGGACCGAGAAGAGCCTTCACGGGAATGTAAGTAACAATATGGCCAAGTTTGGATAGTAACTCCAAGGATTGGAGAATAGAAACAGTATGTGAGATTTTGCACGTGTACTAGATGATTTTGAAAGTACGAGAAAGTATGACAAGTAAGGAAAGAAAGGAACCTCTAAGGATCCCGTGTTTGGGAAGACAGTAACCTTCGAGTTTTGTGAGAAGGGGCCACGGACGGAAGGTCCATTATTATGTTCACGTATGTTGTGGTGGCCATGCGTGGCATCGTTGGCCTTGTCGTGTATTGGTATTAGGCATAGTATAGAGTTTATCTGGAGTTTGTATAGCTTGACAACCGACTAAGAACATTCGGGGCGAATGTTTCTAAGAGGAAGAATGTTACACCCCGTAAGTCGGGACATGTAAAGAGAATGTGCTTAAGGAAAAAGACTAGGAAATCGGTGCGAAAGGAAGAATTGTTTTTCCGACGGAAATCTTCGAACGTCGATGAGAAAAATGTTCGTTGTGAGAATTGGATTCTCAAAGGCATTATTTGAAGAGTATGGAACTCTTAACCTTATGGAAATTTATTTTTATGGATTTGGTCACGTGGGGCCCACGAGAATTTTACGTTTTGTGGGGCCACGAGGTTCTGGAATTTTATGGGCGACGAGAGGCGACACGTGGAACCTCCTCATGGCTTGGTCGAATTTATGCAAGGGCATAATGGTCATTGACCAAGGTAAAAGATTAGTCTTGCTAGAGCTTGACATTGTTGACCAAGTCAAGGGCCATTTGGCTTGATCCCTATCATCCAATTAATACAAGTGTTTTTATCTAAGCCATCCAATGTGTTATATAAGCATAGCTAGTGCAAGACAAGCTCATTTTACACTTAGAAAATATCACAACAATTCTTGTTCTTCAAGGGAGCTCACGGGTTGGTCACTTTGTCCACACAAAAATTTGTAGTTTTGATCCGTTAGTACAGACTTTAACCCAAGGTTCCTAAGAGTGTTGTAAGGATATCTCAATAGAAAGATTTCGGAAAAATGGCTTTTTCGTATTAGTCGCAAGGCGGAAACTAAAGGAGTTCTTCAACTTTGAAGTTGGAACTTAAAGATGGGTTCTTCATAGGCCTCTAAGGAGTGCTTGGAGCGGATTGGAACCTAAGGAAAGGAGCTAAGAATTGGTAAGGCGTGACTTTGAATCTTGGAAATTTTAAGGGCTTGGAAAGGTATAAATTTTGTCGTTTTAGCAATTAAGTTTACTTATTGATTGTAGCTATGGATATTAGCAAGCATGAGTTATATATTATGTAGTTGGATTAGTGTATTGGCTATTGAAACCCAAATCCAAAAACTAACATGTTAGCCCTAAGATTTCAATTCAAGTCGATTATTAGTAAAGTCGTCGCATGTTGTAAAAAAGAAGGAAATTGTAGTTGTTGAAGTGGTTTATAACTATATAACATGTTAGACCGTAGAACTTGGAATTGGAAAAGGATTGGAAAGGACTTAGTGTTATTATTTATGTTGGTCGAGAATGGCTAGATTATGGGGCTATTTCGTATGAATTGTGGGGCGAAATTTTACACGTATTGTTAGGCGTGTAATCCCCTTTGTTTGGTTGTTATTTGAGCCTTAAATGTGGCGTGTTGGTTATTGTATTCGACCTTGAAAAAGGTGGCAAAGTGAGTAGAAACAAAGGAAGTGCTGCCCGATTTTACGTAGAATTAGAGACCATATACTTAGTATTATTCTACGTTAGAGACTAGAAGTTGATAGTCTTGTTGTGACCATTATAGGTTGACACTTCTACGTACGGCTTATTCGGCTTAGCTTGTGGATATTAGCCGAAAAGGTATGTGAACTATCTCCTCTTCTAGCATGATTCCTTAGGATAAAGAAAGTAAGTTCCACTCCTTAAATGATTCATTCCTTGGTTGTACTAGGATTGCCTAATATAGAATTTGTTCTATGAACTTCCTTGATTGTACTTTGATGATTAATTTGGAAGTTGTATAATCCATTGCCTTAGCGAAGTTGGATTCTTAAAAGTGAAAGTATTTTACTTAAAGTACATAGAGTCTTGAAAAGGAAGTGATTTCCAAACCTTTTGGCTAGTGCCTTAGTTCCAAAACCTAAAGGTCATTATAATGACTTTAGGGGAGTCAAAGGAGTGATTTACTTAATTGTTTTAAAAGAGGAGAAATGATGTTATACCCCGTATTTCTAGAGTATGTACATGAGGGTGTACGTACAAAAGTTAGCCTAAGTTAAAGACCTTGGACGAAAAAGTTTGTGCACAACACTCGAAAAGAATCGTTTTTCGACGAAACGTTTTACTAAACTCGCGTAGGGTAAATTCCGGATATATCATTTATAATTTTTGCGGATTTTTCCGAGAGACGAAACATTTTGGACCAACGGGAGGGTGACACTTGTCACCCTCATTGGACGACAATTGGGCTATTGTTTGGCACGTTTTTTGTGCCTTTGCACAAGTCAAGGAGTTGGTAGGATATATTGTGTAGTAGATGGATAAGGACACTTGCCTAAATCTTCACCCTACACTTGCCTTGCACTTGGCATCATCTTGGCCATTGGTTGGCCACTTCTTGACCTATAAATACCCCTTAAGATGAGCAGTTCTTCATCCACAAATCATTTCCAAGTCTTGAAAAATCCTCCCTCTCTCTAAGCCTTTCGTCCAAGCCTCCTATTCCCCCCAGAAGGCCTTGGCCGAATACCACCCTCTAAAGAAGCCCTAGCCAAACACTACCTCCTCTTGGTAGAAAAGTTGTCTTCCAAATACCCTAGCCCAATTCCCTTATAGTATCTTATTAGAAGTTGTTGGGAACTTAAGGGTTCTGAGCTATCGGAGCGTACAAATTAGGAGCTAAACCTTGCTTAGGATCGACTTTTATCTAGGATATTATTGGGCTTACCGAGGTAAATAAACTTATCCTTCTTTTGTAATTAGAGAATACATACTGTAGAGTATAGGAATAAGTATAAATACTTAGAAGGATATTACAGAATAGAATTGAACTGTTATCATGATGAAGAGTTTAAAGAAGAATAATAGAAGCTGTCTTTACATAGAATTTGTTTTCTGATGAACTTGAGTAGCTCACCGGGTAGGGAAGTGCTGCCCGACTTTTCGTAGAATATAGAACCCTCTGCTTAGAACTGTTTACAGAATAGTCTAGACGTTGATAGACGTATTTGACTATTATAGGCTGATTCTCTGCGCGCGACATATTCGACTTGGCAGGTGGATTTCGCCGAGAAGGTATGTGATTCTTCCTAAAGCATGATATTTTAAAATATATATATATAGTACGGTAGACGTACATGTGTTAACTGAATAATAACTACGGCAATGTCTTTTGACTTAAGCCTGAATAATAACTACGGCAATGTCTCTGACTTAAGCCTGAATCATAAAAGATCTTGAAGCATTTCAAAAGAATACTGAATCATTTTTAACAGAAGAGAAATAGTTGGTTTTTAAACAAACGCTTAAGAGTTATACTAGCTTTATGGGAAGTTAGGTATAACCACTTAAGAATGATAAAAAGAACTGTTTACTTAATTGCTTAATAAAACCTTGTATTGAATTCTGTAAGGTATGTTAAGATTGTTTGATAAATAGACATACTATGATGCTATGTGTGTTAGTGTCTTGTGATGTTGTGAAAGGGGGTCATTCTTGTTGTGCTTACGTTGCTAGACGGTAAGTCAGTTATATTGTTATTATATCACCTACCCCTCGATGGTTATACAGGGCTTGCCACCCTTGACGCGGTCTATACGGCTTACGCGGTCTGTGAGACTACGCGAGTGCGGAGCTCAGGATTGATCATTCGGTGTTTTAGCCCGACGCGGGGATGCCCTATGCGGTCATGTGACTACGCGGTCTATTGAGACTATGCGGTGCGCGGAGTCCAGGAGAATACCGGGGTTAGCTACCCCGTCGAGAATACCTCACGCGGGTCCGTGTGACCTATGCGGACTGCGGGAAGTCCAGGACTAGGCACGCATCATGATACTATGGGCGATTGGCCTTGCTTCGATCATTCGCGGCCTAGGAAAGACCAGTTACAGTATATCTATGTTGCTCTTGCTTATGTTGTGGCACTATGTGCAATTGAACTGATTGTATTTGTAATGGCTTTAAATACTTTGATTTCACTTAAGTACTTTACAGTTTCACATACTTGGTACCTGTTGTACTGACCTCCTTCGGGGGGCTGCGTTCATGCCGCAGGTAAGGGCAAGCAGGTGCTAGATCCACATCCTTAGGATCTCTTTGCTTTGGTGTCAGGAGCTCCATCTTCTCCGGAGGCTCGACTTTTTGGGTATGATCTCCCTGTTGTTGTATATAGTTTTGTACATTCAGGGTATGGCGGGGCCCTGTCCCGCCATAGTTGTTTATCTTCTTAGAGGTCTGTAGTCCTATTGTACAGTTGGGATGTAACTGCAAAAACTTGGGTTATATATATATGCCGAAAGGCAAGCTTTTCTTCAGATAAACTGTGTCTCATTTTACAACTGTTTCATGTCTTGTTTTTATATTCCGCTGATTACTCTGATGTATGACTACTTGGGTGCCCGGGTAAGGCACGATCACGAGCCAGGCGGTCGTGACAAATGACATGATTTAAGAGAAGTAACTTGTTTTAGAGGTGTGAGTTACTTGAGGTTTAAAAGTAGAAGAAACTTGTTTTCTAAATATTAAGAGACTTGAAGTATTTTGAAAGTTAAGAACTTGATTAGTAAGTATGTGATACTTGGTTTTAAAAGTATAAGTCTCTTGGTTATAAAAGGAATGAAATTGTCTAAAAACCATAAAGGGTTATAACGGCTTTATGGAAAGTTGGTTATAACGGCTTTATGGAAGGTTTAGAAAGTTGTCTATTTTGATTAATGGGCATAAGTTGCCTTGATTGTGAAAATTTGAAGTTACTTGATTTCAAGCTTTGAAATGAGTTTTCTAAAAGTGTGGTAACTTACGTTGAAAAATAGACACACATTGATACTACGGGTGTTAGTATCTTGGGATTTTACATAAACAGGAGTCTTTTAAAAAGAATGTACGTACGAAGTACTTTGGCTTGTTAAATGAGAATTATTCTATTTGTGCCTTGATAAGTACTTTGGCTTGTTAAATGAGAATTATTCTATTTGTGCCTTGATAAGTACTTTGGCTTGATTAATTGAGAATTATTCTAAGTGTGCCTTGATAAGTACTTTGGCTTGATAAATTGAGAATTATTCTAAGTGTGCCTTGATAAGTACCTTGACTTGATTAATTGAGAATTATTCTAAGTGTGCCTTGATAAGTACTTTTGCTTGATTAATTGAGAATTATTCTAAGTGTGCCTTGATAAGTACTTTGGCTTGATTAATTGTGAATTATTCTAAGTCTGCCTTGCTAAGTACTTTGGCTTGTTTAATGAAGAATTGCCTATATGTGCTGGTGATAGCCTTTGAGTGCACGTATTATGTTTTATTACGTTGTCGCGACTCTCGGTTGGAGGGCCGACGGTCTTGTTGTAAGTACTTGGAGCGCACAAGCGGTGACGGGGATTCACGGGTATGCTTCCATTATTTGTAGTACTTGGGTTAAATTCTGGATTTTTATAGAAGACATGGTAGTGCTTATGTTTTGTTTGTGGCATTGAGATAGGGTAAGAGTATAAGTGAGGGGTAAACCCCCAAGACATTATACCCCCTGCTTGTTTTGTTCGATGGTCGGTCGAGATAGGGTAAGAGTATAAGTGAGGGGTAAACCCCCAAGACGCTATACCACCTTCTCCAGGGTAAGAGTATAAATGAGGGGTAAACCCCCAAGACGCTATACCACCTTCTCCAGGGTAAGAGTATAAATGAGGGGTAAACCCCCAAGACATTATACCCCCTGCTTTACCACCTGCTCGTCTTCCTACTTGGCCCGTACAGTTTTTAGGACACAGGTAGGACTTGGTGTTCATGTGTTCCTATTGGTGTTTTATTATATCATGGACTGCCGGCAGTAAGGAAGGATTCCACGGGCATGATTAATATTATGGGCGTAGACCCATGATTATATTTTAGAAATGACTTGAGGGCATGCGTCCCTGACTTGATATGATCGCTATGTATTATATGATCGTAGGTTGGCTATCATACATGTCTCCCGCTTTGTTTAGATCATATGATTTCATTACGCATTTCATCGTTTCACATACTTGGTACATTCTTCGATCGACCTCCCCGGGCTGCGTTCATGTCGCAGTTTAGGTACTAGCATTTGGTGATCGGCAGTGTAGGACCGCCTTTCGAGTTTTGGATAGCTCCTTCTATTCGGAGTTTATCTTTTTGGTATAAGTTCTTTCGATGTGCTTTTGTACGCGATTATGGTACGGCGGGGCCTTGTCCCGTCATAGTTCAGTATAACTCTTAGAGGTTTGTATTCATATGTGGGATTGGACTCATGTACAGCGTAGTGTCTTTTGTTTATATATATTATGGCAGCCTTGTCGGCTTTGTCGTTGCACGTATGTGGGTTTAAAAAAAAAAGAGGTGTTATTTAAATTCCGCAGTTTTACTTAGTTGTTAAGGTAGAAGGGTGCCTGTAGGGCACCGATCCACGGCCCGTGGTTCGGGCGTGACACGCATCGCATTCGCCATTGCTTCAGTTTCCAAAACCTTGGAGTTACTACCTCCAACCTTGGTCATCTTACTAGCCTCGATTTCCTCCAAGGCCATTCCCGGCCTTCACGATCTGATTCTGGTCGAACGCGTCTACGAACTCGTAC
This sequence comes from Przewalskia tangutica, assembly GCA_029844215.1. NCBI lineage: Eukaryota > Viridiplantae > Streptophyta > Magnoliopsida > Solanales > Solanaceae > Przewalskia > Przewalskia tangutica. The sequence goes on along the minus strand of CM056725.1, from coordinate 37,914,012 downwards.
CATGGTTATCTAAACTTGGGCCTACCACCCTCGTGACCCCACCACCTAGAGGGACCACCTCAAACTGACCCCACCTCATTCCGGGCTGCGGGTTGACCCGCGACCTGGCCTCAACCCGACCCATTATCGCGCCAAACTCTCTCGTTCCCCGATCCAGAACACTCTTACTAATTCGTGTCATGAAAGCTACCACTTCTATCACAACTACCCATGGAATTATCACACAAATACTCCACGTATACTATGTATTCTGACAAAGATTAACCGTAAAGTCTTTTACTCAAGACGGCCTTACATCTAAGGTCTCAACTGTCATAATTTCTAAGGTTCAAAATTTTCTCATCCCCAGACTTACCCTTTTCACTAACCAGGCTTCTAAATCACATTTTAACAAAAAGTTATCCGAACATAACACTTAACACATCATCATAACATCAATACATACTAGTCTCTAGAGGGTTAAGGATATACATGTAACTACTGCTTCACTTTCCCCTGTCACACCCCGAAATTCGGGCCCGTGACTGGTGCCTTACCCCGGGAACCCTAGTGATACAACATCAGAGAAAAACCAGCGGAAATAAAAACTTAGACATGCAACAATAGTTATAATAATAAACAGGCCAACCAAAACAGTTGCCTTCAGTATATACATAAAACCTGAACAGTTTAATCCTTTTACAACCCCCACAACAAAGATTTCATGCACCTCTAAGATTTACATCGACTATGACGGGGCGGGGCCGCCATACCCGAATGTACAAGAACCTACAACTCGGAAACACATACCAAAAGATAAGCCTCCGAGAAACGGAGCTTCCTGTCTGCCGAGTGATCTCATGAGCTAGGATCCACGACCGATGTTACCTCTACTGCGGCATGACGCAGCCCCGAAGGAGGTCGAGACAACAGTACCAAGTATGTGAAATCAGAAATCTGCAGCTTAAATCATATGATCTATATAAAGCGGGAGACATGTAAGATAACCAAAATACAAGACGCAACATAAAAGCGGCCAAGTCGTGGACTCACGCCAAAGTCACCACTAAATATAACTATGGGTCTCACGCCACCACATCCATCATGTTCGCATCATGGCCACATGCCCGGAATCGCATCGGTGTAGATATGTCCATGATGCAACACATAACAAGGCGCACGGCCACACGCCGGAATCGTGACGGTGTAGACATGCCCATGTAACCTCAATAACAATATCGGGTGGTCAACTCGCCGCGTGGCCACATGCCCCGGAATCGTGATCGGTGTAGACACGCCCATGTTGCGCAATAACCATATATCGGGTAATAAACCCGGCCGCATGGCCGCATGCCCCCGGAATACTGCATCGGTGTAGACATGTCCATGTGACATCAATAACAAGACATTAATCAAAATGGAAACATACCCGTGGAATTCTCCATCATCGCCAAGACGCTCCAAGTAAGTTCTCAACAAGTCAACCGCCTCTATCGAGACGCGGAATACGTAAATACCACACTTGCACAACAAAGGCTATCATCACAAGCATAGACAAGTTTCACAACAACAAGCATAGGCAAGTTTCACAACAACAAGCATAGGCAAGTTTCACACAACTCAAAGTACTTTCATTTTATGCCAAAGTCCGGGTTTAACCCCAAAGTACTACATACGTTAAGTTCTTTTAAAGAGATCCATTACTTTTATAAAAGTCACCCGATACCGTAGTATTAGAATGACCAACCCACATTCCTTTTCAAAATCAAGTAACAACATTCTTTTCCTAAGTTCCAGCTTGCCTAGTTTCATTACTCAAGCTTCTCATTTTCAAATGGTTTCATAGTTCCCAAACTTAATCACTTGATTCCTTTTAGAACAATTGAGTAATATATGTCTCACGTGAGAGTAGGTTATTCTTGTTTACAACATTCTTATTACAAAGACCATGATCTAGAAAATGTAATATCATTTTGTCTCTTAGTTTCTATGCAGATGGAGGTTTCTCGGTTTTAATACGATACATCATTATTCAATACATTTTCCTTTATTAACGCTCGCAGTGGTGCGTGATACACATTCTGATTTCCGAAATCAGTAAAACATTATCCCTTTAAATAAAACCAGGTACTCATTACTCACGAATGAGGTTTCACACAAACATTCACATTAAAACAAATAAGTTAAGTCTCTTATCTTATAAGATCAAGTCTCTTAACTTCTAACATCAGTAAACCATTTTCTTTACCTCTCTTAAGACATTATACCTAACTCCCCATAGAGCTAGTATAACTCTTTTTAAAACCTTTAAAACCAAGTGTTACTCTCCCTTCAAAACGATTTATAAATCTTTTGAAATATATCAAGTTCTTTATTATAACTAGCCAGTTATAATTCACATCAGTTACCTTTTAAATCCACAAAGTATTTTCTTACCTACATAAAGCTGTTATAACCAACTTCCCATAAAGCCGTTATAACACTTTATGTTTTAAGAACAATCAAACACGCTTAACACGTACGCGTCACCGTACTACATAGTTCACACATATTATGCTAGAAGAGATAGGAAGAGGTTCACATACCTCGCGACGATTTATCGACAATAAGCAAAATGCTCCAAGTACTACAACCGCTAGCCCTTTCCACTCTCGAGTAGAATACGCTACTCTTAGTACTTTCACCTATAAAGGTCACAAACGTCTATTAACCCCAAAACACAAGTTTCTAACTTTCTAGAAAATTCGGCAGCACCTCCCCAACAAACAGCGTAAATCTCCTCTCTATCGGCGGCCACCAAGCCAACCAGTGGGTTTACGCCTAAGGACGTGTACCATCCTACTCAGTAACACTACACAAGTCTACTGCAATACAGTCCTATGTAAATACAGTTCAGTTCTTTTCTTTATTCTTCAGGCTTAAGTCAAAAGACATTGCCGAATACTAAGTATAGTTCCAAATATAGTATACTTCAACTATATATTCTAACAAAAATGAAATTTCCAATTACGATAAAGGGACAAGATAATTACCTCGATAAGCCCATAATTATCCAAGTTAAATGTCGATCCTTAGCAACGCTTAGCTCCACACGGTGCTCCATCCCGCTCCAACAACCCTTAGAAGTTCTATCCAACTTCTACTTAAATCCTTCAACTAACAATGAAGATTCCTTAGGGTTTGGTTTGAGACTAAAGGACAAAAGGTAGTATTTCAAGCCTCTACGATAGAGGTATCTTTGGAATACTACAAGGTACAAGGCTAAGGTATTTTGGGCATTATAACAATACTGAGGAGTATTTCAACACCACAAAAGGGGTGAGTATCACACGAGAACAACACTCTCAAAGAGGGGGGGTGTTCTCGGCTGTAGGCTCACACAGGGGTATGGTTTCGGCCACAGGCCTGCACAAGGGGGAGAGGGGTGGCTCTAGGACTAAAAAAGGGAGGCATAGGGACTCAAGACGTGTAAGGTTTTGGATGAAGAAGTCTTCAAAGAGGGGGGGTATTTATAGCAAAACCAAAGGCCAACCAATGGCCAAGATCTAGCCAAGTGCAAGGAAAGTGTAAGGCCAAGATCAAGCCAAGTGCACCCTAACCCCTACTCCACAAAACACTCCACAAAACATGGCACAAAAACTAGGCCAAAGAGGGAGCCAATCGGCAAGGCCAACTATGCCTCGACGCCCAAATCGCCCAAGCACCCCACTTCAATGCGAGGTGACACGTGTCACCCTCCGTTGGTCCAAAATGTTCGCCACTCGGAAAAATCCGCAAAAATTAAAAATGTCATAGCGGAATTTTCCCACGAAGTCGTGGAAACGCTTCGCCGGAAACGACTCTACTGCACTTTTGCCCAAATTTCGATTCCAATGCCTAACTTCAGCTCAAATTTCAGACGCACGTCCATACGCATACTCCGGAAATACGGTATAACATTCTTCCTCAGAAACATTCGTCCCAATGTTCCTTCTAAGTCTCAAAACAAACAGTGCAAGATAGTCTTCACCGCTATACTTACGAAACGATCATGCCACACCGCCACAAACACACGCTCTCTTCTCCCTTTTCTCGTAGTACTGCCTCGAACACTCGAACTCGTTCTAGTATCCGTATCACACTTCGCCAACGCTCGCTTCCAACCCTTGGAATCACCACCTCCAAACTTGGTCATCTCACTAACCTCGATTTCTAAGGCCATTCCCTTCACGAACTGATTCGTCGAACGATTCACTAACTCATACGATGGTCATCTAAACTTGGGCCTAGCACCCTCGTGACTCGCCACCGGCGACCACCCGTAACCGACCCTACCTCGAACGACGCGGGTTGGCCCGCAACGGCCCCAACCCGACCATCAGTAGCGCCAACTCCCGCCTCGACACTGAATACATGGAAGCTACCACTTCCATCTCACACTAACCAGATTTTTAAATCACACTATAGCACAAGGCTATCCGAACATAACACTTAACACATCATTAACATCAATACATACAAGTATCTACAGGTTAAGGATATACTCAAACTAGGCGGTTCAGACCGCTAAAATCTGGAACTTCCACCGCGACCTCTACCGTGGCCCTGGTGTATGAACATCCCGCCTAGCTATGGAAGGTGAAGAATCGCATCGTTTAGTAGTCAGTGCTATCCTACCGCGCTACCCGCCTGGACAGTCTCTCATCATATGGCCTCGCTGGCCGCAAGAATAACAAGCTCCTCGTACTACGACACTCCCGAAATGCGGTCTACTACATCGACCACCGAGGTAGGTGGATCGACCGCCAACACCCTACTCCAGAACATCTGAAACTCGGGAGCCCGACCGCCCTCGAATATCCTGAGGTCCCGAAGGTGCGAAGGACCACACCGCAATGGCGGAGGTACATAACTAGTTCGCCGAGGCGGTCCGCCGAAGTCGCCAAAAATCCGGCCGTCTTGGCCTTTTCACGAAAGCGGTCCACCTGCCGATCTGCGCGCCTCGCAGTGCATGAGCACGAATCGGGCAACGTCCATGCCCTACCAAGAGAAACACCCGCACAAGACTCGCCATATAATCATCTAGCCCGTGACGAGCGACGCACCTATCTTTCATATCGCAACTAGCGCAGGACATATCGAGCCAAAGAATCGAACTCGGCATTGTACTCCCGACGGCGCCCTCTGCCTCAAGAATAAAAATCGGCCGGCGTGCCATCTCCATCGCGGTATCACGCAGCCGATGCGAACCGGTCACGCACTCGTCTCTCAAGCCTTGATCACCCGCATGATCCTTCAGAATCGACGGATGAACTCCTGCGGATCATCTCGTGCCTCACCGTAGAACTCGGGCGGCTACAACTCGAAAATATCGTAGCCTCAAACTATTCGCTCGGTGCACTACAGCTTCTTTGGAATCTGAATCGCGCATTCACTGTCGCATATTCGCCACACCTCGCCAATAATCGCCATCTCCTCGTGACCTATCTCCACCGCTTTCTGCATGGGGTGGAGGCTCAGTATCAGAGTCTCACGCCACGGCCGCGGCTCTAAACCTCCTGGTCTTGGCGGCGTCGCGAAGGCTCGCCGTCGGAAGCTGTTTCTCTTGGCCGGGCTCGCGCTTCGGACTCCTCAGATCTCACTAGCGACTCCTCGCCTTGCCCACTGGCCGGGTTGCCTTGCGCGGAGGCATAATCGGTAAAACGAGACACGCTGGAGGGTCCAACTTATAACACGGCTCTAAGGCACGATCTCGAATGAGAAGAATAGAAACCAATCCTAAATGTCCTATAGCCTCTCGATTATAGATGTGGTGCACAACACATCGATAATCAAGACTCTACTGACACGGTGCAGTAGACACTTTCCGAGGACTAATCGCTCTGATACCACTATGTCACACCCCGAAATTCTGGCCCGTGACTGGTGCCTTACCCCTGGCACCCTAGTGATACAACATCAGAGAAAAACCAGCGGAAATAAAAACTTAGACATGCAAATAGTTATAATAATAAACAAAGCAACCAAAACAGTTGCCTTGGTATATACATAAAACTCGAGCAGTTTAATCCTTTTACAACCCCGCCACAACAAGCTACATGCACTTAAGATTTACAACGACTATGACGGACAGGGCCGCCATACCACAATGTACAAGAACCTAACTCAGTGGAAACACATACCAAAAGATAAGCCTCCGAGAAACGGAGCTTCCTAATACGCCGACGTGATCCTATGAGCTAGGATCCACGACCGATGACTTCACTGCGGCGTAAACGCAGCCCGAAGGAGGTCAAGATAACAGTACCAAGTATGTGAAATCAGAATATCTGCAGCTTAAATCATAAATCTATATAAAGGTGAGACATGTAAGATAACCAAAATACAAGACGCAACATAAAGCTAGCAAGTCGTGACTCACGCCTCAAAGTCACCACTAAATATAACTATGGGTCTCACGCCACCACATCCATCATGTTCGCATCATGGCCACATGCCCGGAATCGTGCATCGGTGTAGACATGTCCATGATGCAACACACAATAACGGCGCATGGCCACATGCCGGAATCGCGACGGTGTAGACATGCCCATGTAACCTCAATAACAATATACTGGTGGTCAACTCGCGCACGGCCACATGCCCCGGAATATCGCGACGGTGTATATCGCCCATGTTGCGCACAACCATATATCGTAATCAACCGCACACGGGCCGCATGCCTTGAATCGCGACGGTGTAGACATGTCCATGTGACATCAACAACAAGACAAGAATCAAAATGGAAACATACCTGGAATTCTCCATCACCGCCAAAGACGCCCAAGTAAGTTCTCAACAAGTCAACCTACCTCTATCGAGAGACAGAATACGTAAAATACCACTTGCACTTGCACAACAAAGGCTATCATCACAAGCATAGACAAGTTTCACAACAACAAGCATAGGCAAGTTTCACAACAACAAGCATAGTAAGTTTCACACAACTCAAAGTACTTTCATTTTATGCCAAAGTCCGGTTTTAACCCCAAAGTACTACATACGTTAAGTTCTTTAAAAGAGATCCATTACTTTTATAAAAGTCACCCGATACTGTAGTATTAGAATGACCAACCCACATTCCTTTTCAAAATCAAGTAACAACATTCTTTTCCTAAGTTCCGTTGCCTAGTTTCAATTACTCAAGCTTCTCATTTTCAAATGGTTTCATAGTTCCCAAACTTAATCACTGATTCCTTTTAGAACAATTGAGTAATATATGTCTCACGCGAGAGTAGGTTATTCTTGTTTACAACATTCTTATTACAGACCATGATCTAGAAAATGTAATATCATTTTGTCTCATCTTAGTTTCTATGCAGATGGAGGTTTCTCCGGTTTTAATACGATACATCATTATTCAATACATTTTCCTTTATTAACGCCGTGTCCTGCCGATACACATTACGATTTCGAAATCAGAAAACATTATCCCTTTAAATAAAACCAGTACTCATTACTCACGAATGAGGTTTCACACAAACATTCACATTAAAACAAATAAGTTAAGTCTCTTATCTTATAAGATCAAGTCTCTTAACTTCTAACATCAGTAAACAATTTTCTTTACCTCTCTTAAGACATTATACCTAACTCCCATAAAGCTAGTATAACTCTTTTAAAACCTTTAAAACCAATTTTTACTATCCATTAAATACTATTTATAAATCTTTTGAAATAAATCAATTTCTTTATTATAACAATCAAGTTATAATTCACATAAGTTACCTTTTAAATCCACAAAGTATTTTCTTAGATACATAAAGCTGTTATAACCAACTTCTCATAAAGCCGTTATAACATTTTATGTTTTAAAAACAATCAAACACAGTTAACACATGTACGCGTCTGCATACTACATAGTTCACACATATCATGCTAGAAGAGATAGGAAGAGGTTCACATACCTCGCGACGATTTATCGACAATACAAAATGCTCCAAGTACTACAACTCATAGCCCTTTCCACTCGAGTAGAATACGCTACTCTTAGTACTTTCACCTATAAAGGTCACAAACGCCTATTAACCCCAAAACACAAGTTTCTAACTTTCTACGTAAAATTCTGAAGACTCCCCCAACAGCGTAAATCTCCTCCTCTATCGAGTCGGCTACCAAGCCAACCAGGGTTTACACGCCTAACCGGACGTGTACCATCCTACTCAAGAACTACACAAGTCTACCGCAATACAAATCTATGTAAATACAGTCAGCTTCTTTTCTTTATTCTTCAGCTTAAGTCAAAAGACATCACGAATACTAAGTATAGTTCCATATATAGTATACTTCAACTATATATTCTAACAAAAATGAAATTTCCAATTACGATAAAGGGACAAGATAATTACCTCGATAAGCCCATAATTATCCAAGTTAAATGTCGATCCTTAGCAACGTTTAGCTCCAACACCGGGTGCTCCATCCCGCTCCAAACAACCCTAAGTTCTATCCAACTTCTACTTAAATCCTTCAACTAACAAACGAAGATTCCTTAGGTTTCTGGTTTGAGACTAAAAGGACAAAAGGTAGTATTTTCTGCTCTACGATAGAGGTATCTTTGGAATACTACAAGGTACAAGGCTAAGGTATTTTGGGCATTATAACAATACTTGGAGGAGTATTTCAACACCACAAAAAGGGGGTATCACACGAGAACAACACTCTAAAAAGAGGGGTGTTCTCGCTTTAGGCTCACAAAGGGGAGGTTTCGCCCAAGGCCTTCACAAGGGGAGAGGGGGCTCTTGGACGAAAGAGGGAGGAGAGGGACTCAAGACTTGGAAGGTTTTGATGAAGAAGTCTTCAAAGAGGGTATTTATAGCAAAACCAAAGGCCAACCAATGGCCAAGATCTAGCCAAGTGCAAGGCAAGTGTAAGGCCAAGATCAAGCCAAGTGCACCCTAACCCTACTCCACAAAACACTCCACAAAACATGGCACAAAACTAGGCCAAAAGAGGAGCCAATCGGCCAGGCCAACCAACGCCTCTGGACGCCCAAATCGCCCAAGCACCCACTTGCTTCAATGTGAGGTGACATGTCACCCTCCCGTTGGTCCAAAATGTTCGGCCACGGAAAAATCTGCAAAAATTAAAAATGTCATAGCCGGAATTTTCCTACGAAAGCGTGGAAACGCTTCGGCGGAAAAACGACTTACTCTGCACTTGTGCCCAAATTTCATTCCAATGCCTAACTCAAATTTCAGACGCACGCCCATACGCATACTGGAAATACGGTATAACATCCCCTTGCCGCTACCTGGCCGGACACTCTTTCGCAAAATGGCCTGCCGCAAGTATAGCAATCTCCCAAACTAGTACGACACTCCCTATGGGTTTTACCACAACGGATACACCGAGATACGGTAGCCTCATCCGCGAGTACTTTACTCCCTGAAAATAAAACTCGGGAGCGTGACCCGCTCCCAATACCTGGATGCTCAAGATCGTGGAGGACCACCAGACGGAGGAGGTGTATAACTAGTTCACTGGCAGGCGGTCCGCCTCGAAAGTTACCAAAGGACCTGCTGTCTTGCCTTCTTATCGATCGATCCCCACGCCGGTCTACGCTCCTCCATCCCTGCATAAGCTCAGATACGGCAATGTCCATGCCCTTGAAGAGCTACACCCGAGCAAGCTTCGCCAAGTAGTCATCGAGCCCCGTGACGTAGCGGTGCACTCTGTCCTCCATATCTGCCACTAACACAGGGACATATCGAGCCAACGAGTCGAACTCAATGTTGTACTCCCGGCGCCCTCTCGTCTCAAGATCAAAAATTTGTTTACCGTGCTCTCCTCATCTTTGGCGGCAAGAAATGACCAACGAATGCATCAGAGAACTCGTCCCATACAGCTGGAGGCGCATGCACTCCCCGGGACAGCTCCCATGAATCAAACCAGTCGACTGCGGTATCACGCAGCCGATGCGAACCTAAGACCATCGACGGTCTCGGCCTCGATCACTTTACGATCCGCCAGAATCGCTTGATGAACTCTCGGATCATCCTCGTGCTCGACGTAGAACTCGCGTCGCAACTCGAAAGTCCGTAGCCTCAAACTATCCGATCCCCAGGTGAACCACGGGTGCATCGGGCTCAGATCCACTTATCCTCATGTCCGCCACGATCTCGGCTAATCGCCGCCTCCTCAGAATCCATCTCCTCGCTTCCAGTGTGGGACTGGAGGCTCAAGTACCGTGGTCTCGTGAGCCTCGCGCGTTTCTAAACTCGCTGGTGGCGGCGCCGCAAAACTCGTCGTCAAGAAATATCTCGTAATAACCGGCTGCGCCTCGCACTTCTGTGTCCTACTAAGCTCCGCTTTGCCTTCTCGGGCGGGTTGCACTGCGTGGAGGCATAATCGTAAAAACGAAATACGCTGGAGGGTCCAACTTATAACACACTCTAAGGCACGATCTCGAGTGAGAAAATGGAAACTAATCCTAAATATCCTATAGCCTCCGATTATTGATGTGGTGCACAATACACCGATAATCAAGACTTACTAGACACGGTGCGTAGACACTTTCCGAGGACTAACTGCTCTGATACCACTTTTGTCACGACCCGACCTCGGGCCCGCGACTGGTGCCTTACCCCGGGCACCCTAGTGATACAACATCAGAGAAAATCAGCGGAAACAAAAACTTAAACAGGGAACAAGATACAAGATAAGAAAATAGGTTAACCAAAACGGTCACCTTCATGTATATACAAAATAACCGAACAGTTATAATCCTTTACAAACCCTGACCACAACAGTACTACAGATGTTACACCCCGTAAGTCCAGGACATGTAAAAGAGAATGTACGAAAGGAAACAAGGCTTGGAAATTGGTACGAAAAGAAGAATTGTTTTTCCGACGGAAAATCTTCCGAACGCCGGAAGGAAAAAAAAATGTTCGTTGTTGAGAATTGGATTCTCAAAATGCATTATTTGAAGAGTATGGAACTCTTAACTTTTTGGAAATTTATTTTGACGGATTTGGTCATGTGGGGCCCACCCGGGGAATTTTACGTTTCGTGGGGCCCACCCAAGGAATTTTACGTTTTGTGGAGCCCACGAGGGTTACGGAATTTTATAGACGAATGATAAGGTGACACGTGGCACCCTTCCACATGGCTTGGTCGAATTGTGTAAGGGCAAAATGGTCATTGACCATGGTAGAAGATAAAGTCTTCCAAAGCTTGATATTGTTGACAAGTCAACTTGTCCACCTAGGCTTGATCCAAGTGAAACTCATCCTAGCCTCACATTTGTTTAAGTCTTGACCCTCCAATGTGTTATATATACCTAGCTAGTGCAAGACTTGGCATTTAACACTTAGAAAATTTTTAGAGAGCATTGTTAAGGCTTCATCGAGCTCTCGGCCAGGCCATTTAGGAAGACAAAAATTTTGTGATTTTTATCCATTAGCCACAAGACTTTAACCCAATGTCCCCAAGGGTATTGTAAGGATATCTCAATAGAAAGATTTCGGAAAAACGGCGTTTTCGTATTAGTCGCAAGGAGGAAACTAAAGGAGTTCTTCAACTTTGAAGTTGGAACTTGAAGATGGGTTCTTCATAGGCCTCTAAGGAGTGCTTGGAGAGGATTGGAACCTAAGGAAATGAGCTAAGAATTTCTAAGGCGCGACTTTGAATCTTGGAAATTTTAAGGGCTTGGAAAGGTATAATTTTGTCGTTTTAGCAATTAAGTTTACTTATTGATCAGAAGCTATGGATATTAGCAAGCATGAGATATATTGTATGAAGTTTGATAAGTATATTGGCTATTGAAACCCAAATCCGAAAACTAGCATGTTAGCCCTAAGATTTCAATTCAAGTCGATTATTAGTAAAGTCGTCGCATGTTGTAAAAAAAAGAAGGAAATTGTAGTTGTTAAAGTGATTTATAACTATATAACATGTTAGACCTTAGAACTTGGAATTGGAAAAGGATTGGAAATGACTTAGTGTTATTATTTATGTTGGCCGAGAATGGCTAGATTATGGGGCTTTTTCGTATGAATTGTGGGGTGGAATTTTACACGTATTGTAAGGCGTGTAATCCCCTTAGTTTGGTTGTTGTTTGGAGCCTTAAATGTGGCGTGTTGGTTATTGTATTCGACCTTGAAAAAGGTGGCAAAGTGAGTAGAAACAAAGGAAGTGCTGCCCGATTTTTCGTAGAATTAGTGACCGTGTACTTAGTATTATTCTACGTTAGAGACTAGAAGTTGATAGTCTTGTTGTGACCATTATAGGTTGACACTTCTACGTATGGCGATTCGAGCTTGTCAGGATATTAGCCGAAAAGGTATGTGAACTATCTCCTCTTCTAGCATGACTCCTTAAGAAAAAGAAAGTATGTCCTACTCCTTAAATGATCCATTCCGTGGTTGTATTTGTATTGCCTAAAATAGAATTTGTTATATGTACTTCCTTGATTGTACTTTGATGATTAATTTGGAAGTTGTATAATCCATTGCCTTAGTGAAGTTGGATTCTTAAAAGTGAAAGTATTTTACTTAAAGTACATAGAGTCTTGAAAAGGAAGTGGTTTCCAAACCTTTTGGCTAGTGCCTTAGTTCCAAAACCTAAAGGTCATTACAATGACTGTAGGGGAGTCAAAGAAGTGATTTACTTAATTGTTTTAAAAGAGGAGAAATGACATGATTTAAGAGAAGAAACTTGGTTTCTAAATATTAAGAGACTTGTAGCATTTTGAAAGTTAAGAACTTGTTTTGTAAGTAAGTGATACTTGGTTTTAAAGGTATAAGTCTCTGGGTTAAAAAAAGAATGAAATTGTCTAAAAACCATAAAGGGTTATAACGACTTTATGGGAAGTTGGTTATAACGACATTATGGAAGGTTTAGAAAGTTGTCTATTTTGATTAATGGGCATGAGTTGCCTTGATTGTGAAAATTTGAAGTTACTTGATTTCAAGCTTTGAAATGAGTTTTCTAAAAGTGTAGTAACTTACGTTGAAAAATAGACACACTGATACTACGCGTGTTAGTATTCGGGATTTTACATAAACACGAGTCTTTAAAAGAATGTACGCATTTAAGTACTTTGGCTTGATTAATTGAAAATTAGTCTAAGTGTGCCTTGATAAGTACTTTGGCTTGATTAATTGAGAATTATTCTAATTGTGCCCTGATAAGTGCTTTGGCTTGATTAATTGAGAATTAGTCTAAGTGTGCCTTGATAAGTACTTTGGCTTGATTAATTGAAAATTAGTCTAAGTGTGCCTTGATAAGTACTTTGGCTTGATTAATTGAGAATTATTCTAATTGTGCCCTGATAAGTGCTTTGGCTTGATTAATTGAGAATTAGTCTAAGTGTGCCTTGATAAGTACTTTAGCTTGATTAATTGAAAATTAGTCTAAGTGTGCCTTGATAAGTACTTTGGCTTGATTAATTGAGAATCATTCTATGTGTGCCTTGATAATTACTTTGGCTTGATTAATGGAGAATTGCCTATATGTGCTGGTGATAGCCTTTGAGTGCAAGTATTATGTTTTATTATGTTGCCGCGACTCTCGGAGGGCCTACTGCCTTGTTGTAAGTTACTCGACGCATCGGTGATGTGGGATTCCACGGGTATGCTTCCGTTATTTGTAGTACTTGGGTTAAATTCCCGGATTTTTATAGAAGACATGGTAGTGCTTATGTTATGTTTGACGGCCGGTTGAGATAGGGTAAGAGTATGGGTGAGGGGTAAACCCCCAAGATGCTATACCACCTTCTCCAGGGTAAGAGTATAAGTGAGGGGTAAACCCCCAAGACATTATACCCCTTGCTTGTTTTGTTTGATGGTCGGTTGAGATAGGGTAAGAGTAAAAGTGAGTGGTAAACACCCAACATGCTTAACAAACATCTCCAGGTTAAGAGTATAAGTGAGGGGTAAACACCCAAGACATTACACCCGCTTACCACCGCTGCTTTTTCCCGCCGAGCCTGCATGGGCTTTTAGGACACAGGTGGGACTTGGTGTTCATGTATGCCTATTGGTGTTATACTATATCATGGATCGCAGTGAGGAAGGATTCCACGGCACGATTGATATTATGGGATTGAGACCCATGGTTATATTTTAGAATGACTTGAGGCACGCGCTCGACTTGTTATGATCGCATGTGTTGTGTACTGTAGGTTGGCTATCATACATGTCTCCTATTTTGCATAGACTGCTATGATTTTCATTACATTACTTACTGTTTCACATACTTGGTACATTCTTCGTACTGACCTCCTTCGGGGGGCTGCGTTCATGCCGCAGGTTTAGGTACGCAGTTTGGTGATCGGCAGGTGTAGGACCCTGCTCAGAGTTTTTGGATAGCTCCTTCTGTTCGGGAGTTTATTGTTATACCCCGTATTTCCAGAGTATGTACGTGAGGGCGTACGTAAAAAAAGTTTAAGCCTTAAGTAGGCAAAGTGGCGAAATTGTGCACAACTAGCGAAATGAGTCGTTTTCCGACGAAACGTTTTCCGGACTTTGCGAAGGGAAAAATACGGCTATGTCATTTATTATTTTTGCGGATTTTTCCGAGAGACGAAATATTTTGGACCAACGAGAGGGTGACAAGTGTCACCCTCAAGTGGACGAAAATTGGGGCGTTTTTTAGCCTTGGTTTGGTCAAGGAGTTGGTAGGATATTTTGAGATATTATTGTGTAGTTGATGAGCAAGTGGGACCCACAAACACATGTCCAAATCTTGACCCTCCACTTGCCCCCCCTCTTGGCTTGATCTTGGCCATTGAAAGTCCTATAAATACCCCCTTAGTTGAAGACTTATTCTTCATCCACAAATCAATTTCCAAGTCTCAAAATCTCTCCTTTGATAAGTATTCGCCCAAGGTCTCCCTCGGAAGCCTTGGCCGAGAGTATACCCTCCCCTTTGCCTAGTTGTTTTGTAAATACACCCCCATTGGTAGAAAAGTATTCTCCAAGTATTGTTACTATTCCAAAATACCTTGGCCCAAATACCGTGTAGTATTCCAAGGTTACACCTATACTAAAAGACCAGAAATACTATTATACTTCCTTTAGCCACTAAACGAAACCCTATGGAAAAACCTTCATAGTCGGTTGAAGTGTTAAGTAGAGGTTGAGTAGAACTTCTAAGGGTTGTTTGGAGCGGGTTGGAACGCCCAGAGTAGGAGCTAAACGTTGCTCAAGATCGACATATAACTTGGATAATTTTGGGCTTATCGAGGTAAATACTATTGTCCCTCTATTATAATTGGAAATTACATACTGTAGTAGTATAGAAATGAATATAAGACGTATAAGGATGGTATAAAAGAATAATATTAAAGAAGAAGATTAAACTGTACTTACATAGGACTGTATTTACAGTAGACTTGTGTAGTTGGCGGGTAGGGAAGTGCTGCCCAATTTTCCGTAGAATAAAGGAATCAGATTCAGAATTATTCTCAGAGTAGTCTAGACGCTGATAGACTTATATGACCGTTATAGGTTGAAGCATCGCAAGCAGCGATTCTACTCGGGGTGGAAAGGGCTAGCGTGATTACGATTGAGCTATTTGCTTATAGTCGATAATCGTCCGCGAGGTATGTGATTCTTCCAATACTCTCGAGCATGATATTTTAAAAGGAATATATATAGTACGCAGACGACGTGTATTAACTGAACGTAGTTTTACGGCAATGTCTTTTGACTTAAGCCTGAATAATAAGAATCTTGAAGTATTTCAAAAGATTTAAGAACCGTTTTTGAAAGAAGAGTAATACTTGGTTTTGAAAGCTTAAGTTATACTAGCTTTATGGGAAGTTAGGTATAACGACTTAAGAGTGATAAAAGGAACGGTTGACTTAATTGAATTGATTTAAAGTCTGTTAAAGTGCAAAACCTTATTCGTGAGTAATGAGTACTTGGTTTTTAAAGGAATAATGTTTTACGGATTTCGGAAATAAGAATAAGTTATTATATTAAAACCAGTAGAAACCTCTATCTGCATAGAAGCTTAGATAAGACGAAATTGTATTACAGTTCCTAGATCATGGCTGTTTTAATAAGAATCAGTATAAACAAGCATTGATTTTCTTAAATTTCCAAAGTAAGGAACTTGATTTCTAAAAGAAAAGATGACTTGAGGAATTGATGAGTTTTTGGTTTAAAACATAAAGTGTTATAACAGCTTTATGGGAAGTTAGTTATAACGACTTTATGAAAACAAAAGAATGGTTTTATCATTGGTTTTAAAGTGATAACTTGACTTTAAAAAGGAAAGTATGGAAGTTGTTTTGGTTTACTTAAAAATGTTAGTCACTCTATTTTTATAATACGGGCATCGGGTGACCTTTGTAAAAGAAATGAGTCTTTTAAAAAGAATTTAACGTACGTAGTACTTTGGGATTAAAACTGACTTTGGCATAAAATGAAAGTACCTTGAGTGGTGTATGTTTGCGTGTGATAGCTTTGTCGTGCTAGTATTGTATTTCTATACCGCCGCGTCTCTCAATGGAGGGCCGGCTGATTTGTTATGATATTACTTGACGCACGGCAGAACGAGACTTCCACTGCACGCCTCGTTGATAGTGTTATTCCACGGACTAGCTCTCCATGAGGTTTCATCGATTCGCCTTGGTATCCGTGGTCGGCCAGATTGCCCCGTGTCACGACCCGTTCTGGGGCCCGTGACTGGTGCCTTACCCGGGAACCCAAGTAGTCATACATCAGAGAAAATCAGCGGAACATAAAACAATAACATGAAGTCAATGCAATAAGACAGTGAAATAAGAAGACAAAGCAACCAAAATGGTTACCTTCGATATATAAATGACAATTTGAACAAGCATATCCCATTACAACCCCGCCCACATCGCATTACATGCACTTACGAATGATATGATAACAACGACGGACAGTGGTTCGCCATACCCCGAATGTAAGCACCTACAACAACAGGGACTATACTAAGATAAGCCTCCGAGAAACGGAGCTTTCCCAAATGCTGAATCGTGACTCTAAGAGCGAGGATCAACGATCGTGTACCTTTACTCGCAGATTTAACGCAGCCCAAGCGAGGTCGATAACAGTACCAAGTATGTGAAATCAAAATATCAGAAATGAAATCATAGTAGTCTATATAAAGCGAGACATGTATGATAACCAAACTACGCTCACAATAAATAAGCAAATATGTCAAGTCGTGACTCACGCCTCAAAGTCATCACTAAATATAACAACGGGTCTCACGCCCACAACATCAATCATGCCCGTGGAATACCTTCCTCACCGCCAGCCTATGATATAAAAGCACTAAGGAATACACATGAACACCAGTCCCACCTGTCATCATAAAACCGCACGGGTAAGTACGGGCATAGCCGACTACCAAAACCTACAAGACATCAAGGTCATAAACTATATCATGATCCGTCTAGACCGTCACATGATCAAAGCCGCCACTCGCCGCAGATCTAATGCGCGTCTAGCCCCGAACTTCCCGCAGCCCGCATAAGCCACCCGATGGCCCGCATGAGGTATTCTCGCATCGAGGGTAGCTACTCCCTGCAGCGCCCGACTCGCCGTCCGCATGGCCACATAGACCGCATGACCACAAAGGCCGCACACTAACTCGAACTCCCAGCTCCGCATAGGCCACACTGCACCGCATAAGGTATTCTCGAATCATAGGTCACACACTACCGAGTCTACCCCAGACGGAGGCGGCTTTAACCCCGTAATCATGAGTGATACAATACTAACATAACAACTTATCGCTTAAACAACATAAGCACAATCAAGGAAACCCTTTACACAAACATCACAAGATACTAACACACGTAGCATCCTAGCATGTTTACTTAACAAATCAACAAGAAAGTATTACAAGGCTATCACAAACCAACACAATCAAGTTATACACACAAGGTACTTCCTACTATATGATTAACAAGATCGGGTTTTATCCCCAAAGATTTCATACATTAACTCTTTAAAAGATACGTTACTTTCACAAAAGTCACACAATACCCGTAGTATATGAAAATAGAGTGATTATCTTTCAAGTAAATCAAAACACTTCTCTTTGTAAAATCAAGTAATAACATTCTTTTCCAAACGCTCCAAGTTTGCCTAATTTCAATTACTCAAGTTTCTCATTTTCAAAGGTTTGTAGTTCATAGTTTTAATCTTTTAAAACAATTTGAGAAACATATACCATATGTGTGAGTAGGTTATTCTTGTTCATAACAATCTTATTACAAAGACCATGATCTAGGAAATGTAATATCATTTTGTCTCATCTTAGCTTCTATGCAGATGGAAGTTTCTACTGGTTTTAATAATACTTTATTAGTCAAAACATTTCTTTATTAGCGCTGTGGTTTGTTCGATACTTATTCGATTTCCAAATCAAGAAACATTATTCTTTTAAAACCAAGTACTCATTACTCACGAATGAGGTTTCACACGAAATTCATATCAATTCATTTAAGTCAAGTCTCTTATCTTTTAAGATCAAGTCTCTTAACTTTTATAATCAATAAATCATTCATTTTATCTTTCTTACGACGTTATACCTAACTTCCCATAAAGCTAGTATAACTCTTATGTTATCAAAACCAAGTGTTACTCTTCTTTCAAAAAAACAGTTCTTAATACTTTTTGAAATACTTCAAAGTTCTTATCATTAAGGCTTAAGTCAAAAGACATTGCCGTACAACTACGTTCAGTTAACACGCGTACGTCTACCGTACTAGATATACTTCTTTAAAATATCATGCTCAAGCGTATAGGAAGAATCACATACCTCGCGGCGATTATCGACTATTAGCAAATCGCTCCACGGCTATAACCCGGCTAGCCTGGTCCACCTTCTCAAGTAGCACATGCTACTCGCAGAACATTCAACCTATACAGGTTATACAAGTCTATCAAAGTCTAGACTACTCGGTAGAATAAATCTAGATACAAGATCCTACGGAAAACGGCAAAGACTTCCCTATCCACAAACTACCTGTTGCATCAGAATACACCCACGTAATTACATCGTTCTCTTCTTTAGATTCAGCTTAAGTCCAAAGACATTGCCGCAAAATCAGAACGCCAACGGCCCGCATCGTGCCTTACCGGCACCCTAGTGATACAACATCGAGAAAACCAATGAAATAAAAACTTTAACAATATAACAATAGTTATGACAAAACAAAGCAACCAAAACGGTTGCCTTCATGCATATATAAAACATTTTTTTCAATCAACAGTAATCCTTTTTACAACCCCGCCACAAATACATGCACTTAAGAATAATAACCTATGACGAGGGCTCGCCATACCGAATGTACAAGAACTTACAACTCAGTGAAACCTACCAAAGATAAGCCTCGGAAACTGAGCTTCCCAAAACGCCAAACGTGATCCTATAAGCGGATCGATACCTAATTACTGCTGCATGAACGCAACGGCCCGAGGTCAAGATAACAGTACTAAGTATGAAATCAGAATATCAGAAATGAAATCATAATAGTCTATATAAAGCGGAGACATGTATGACCAAACTACGATATATAACATATAACCATTCATCAAGACAGGGACTCACGCCTCCAAATTATCACTCGTGCGTGGAATTTCTTCCTCACGCTAGCTTTATGATATAACCATACCAAGGATTATACATGAACACCATGTCCCACCCGTGTTATAAAACCAGACAGACAAGTATAACTACCAGATCCGACCGTACTAATAATACAATGCAACCAAAACACGGTTTACACGGCAAGCGCGAGAGCCGATCACGGATACGGCGGCCACGCGGTGACGGGCAAGTACGAGGGTGACCACGAGGACCGGTCAGACACGAAACCGCCATCAGATCAGGCAAGCGCGGTGACTACCGATACCAAGGCCGAATCGCCACGACGGGGCAAAGACGAGAGCCACCACCGATACCCAAAGCCGAAGAAGAAACCTCACGGAGAGCTAGTCCATGGAATAACACTATCAACGCGAGCATACCGTGGAATTCTCCATCACGCCAAAGATGTCCGTAAGTTCTCAACAAGTCGACCGCCTCTATCGAGACGCGCACTGAAATACCACACTTGCACAACAAAGGCTATCATCACAAGCATAGGCAAGTTTCACAACAACAAGCATAGGCAAGTTTCACAACAACAAGCATAGGCAAGTTTCATACAACTCAAAGTACTTTCATTTTATGCCAAAGTCCGGGTTTTTAACTCCAAAGTACTACACATACGTTAAGTTCTTTTAAAAGAGATCCATTACTTTTATAAAAGTCACCCGATACCGTAGTATTAGAATGACCAACCCACATTCCTTTTCAAAATCAAGTAACAACATTCTTTCCTAAGTTCCGGTTGCCTAGTTTCATTACTCAAGCTTCTCATTTTCAAATGGTTTCATAGTTCATAAACTTAATCACTTGATTCCTTTAGAACAATCGAGTAATATATGTCTCACGTGAGTAGCAGTTATTCTTGTTTACAACATTCTTATTACAAAGCCATGATCTAGAAAATGTATATCATTTTGTCTCATCTTAGTTTCTATGCACGGAGGTTTCATGGTTTTAATACAATTCATCATTATTCAATACATTTTCCTTTATTAACGCCGCAGTTGGTCTCGATACACATTCCGATTTCAAATCAAAACATTATCCCTTTAAATAAAACCACGCACTCATTACTCACGAATGAGGTTTCACACAAACATTCACATTAAAACAAATAAGTTAAGTCTCTTATCTTATAAGATTAAGTCTCTTAACTTCTAACATCAAAACCATTTCCTTTACCTAGACATTATACCTAACTCCCCATAAAGCTAGTATAACTCTTTTAAAACCTTTTAAAACCAAGTGTTACTCTTCCTTCAAAACGATTTATGAATCTTTTGAAATACATCAAGTTCTTTATTATAACAAGCTTATAATTCACATCGCTACCTTTTAAAACCACAAAGTATTTTCTTACCTACATAAAGTCGTTATAACCAACCTCCCATGCCGCTATAACACTTTATGTTTTAACAACAATCAAACATACAACACATGTACGGCATTACATAGTTCACACATATCATGCTAGAAGAGATAGGAAGAGGTTCACATACCTCGCGACGAGTATCGACTAATAGCAAAACGCTCCAAACAGCGCTACTCCTGCCAAGTAAATCGCGCCACACGTAGGTACTTCAACCTATAAGGCCACAAGGCGCTTATTATCATCTAGACCACAACGTAGAATATTCTCTGTAAAATCTCCTCACAACAGAAATCTCCTTCTATCGAGGCCGGCCACCAAGCCAACCGAGGGTTTTACACGCCTAACCGGACGTGTACAATTCTACTACACAAGAAACTACACAAGTCCATCAAATACGCTTCAGCTTAATTCTTCAGCTTAAGTCAAAGACATTGCCACAAAGATAAGTATAGTTCTATATATATTATACTTCAAATATATATTCTACTACATGTATTTTCCAATTACAATAGTATGACAGTAGTGTTTACCTCGATAAGCCCAAAATTATCCGAGTTATAATGTCGATCCTGAGCAAGGTTTAGCTCCACTCCGAGCGCTCCAAACCACAACAAGGGGTATTATACGAAAACAACTAGCAGTGTGGTCACCGCCAGACCTCACAGGGAGTGGAGACCTCACCGCCAAAGGCCACTTTCTGGGAGAGGAGCTCTGACGAGAGTCAACAAGAGGAGGGGAGGGATTCAAGACTTGGAAACATTTGTGGATGAATGAAGTCTTCAAAGGGGGTATTTATAGCAAACCCAAATGCCAACCAACGGCCAAGATCAAGCCACTGCAAGGCAAGTGGGCCTTGATCTGCCAAGTGCACCCTAACCCCTACTCCACAAAACATTGCACCAAACAAGCCACAAAACAAGGCCAAAACAAGGCACAAAACAAGGAACCAATAGTACAAAACGTGAGCCAAAGATCAAGCCAAAACGTGAACCAATCGCTCACTGACGCCACTGCTTCAATGTGAGGTGACACACGCCACCTCCGCTGGTCCAAAATGTTTCGCCTCTCGAAAATCCGCAAAATACAAAACGACATAGCGAATTTTCCACGAAAGCCGTGGAAACGCTAAAACGATCTGCCAAGACTGCGCCCAAATGTAACTTTGCCGTTAAAGGCGGGGTGACACGTGTCACCCTCCTATTGGCCCTCAAAACGTCTTCTAAAAATAACCACAATGGCCAAAATCTCAAAACAAAGTGGGCCCACAAAACCAGAATTTCTCCCGTGGCCCCACGTGATACCACCGGGCGACCACCTAATCGACCCCACCCAAAACCGGTTACGTTGACTCGCAAATGGTCTCAACCCGATTTCAACCGCAACTCTTGTTCCCGATCCGAACAATCTTACTATCTCACATCACGAAAGCTACCACTTCCATCTCACACTACCTGTGACTTACCTTTCACTAACCAGTTTCTAAATCACATTTTAGCACAAAGCTATCCAAACATAACATTAAACACATCAACAACATCAATACAAACAAAACTCTGTAGGTTAAGGATAAACTCAAACTAGGCGTCAAGGACCGCTAAAGCTGGAACTCATCGCGACTTATCGGCCTTCCGGTACAAACATCTGCCGCTACGAAGGTGAAGAACCCGCAATCGCCTAGTAGTCCATGCTATTCTACTACCGTCGGACAATCTCTTGCCGATGGCCTCGTTGGCGCAAAAATAACAATCTCCCGAGTTAGTACGACACCCTCCCTTATGAAGCTTTCACAACGCCACACCGAGACAAGGGCAACTCATCCGGCGAGCACTCGCTTCTCCGAAAATCTGAAACCGGAGCCCCGACCGCTCGAATATCACGGCGTCCCGAAGCCGAGGACCACTCAGATCGACGAGGTACATAACTAGTCTGGCCGAGGCGGTCCGCCGAAAGTCACCAAAGGACCGCCTCTTCGCCGACTTTGGTCATTCCGTCGATTTATCCGCCTCACATCCAAGT
Source organism: Przewalskia tangutica (assembly GCA_029844215.1). NCBI lineage: Eukaryota > Viridiplantae > Streptophyta > Magnoliopsida > Solanales > Solanaceae > Przewalskia > Przewalskia tangutica. Next base: position 37,891,037 of record CM056725.1, on the reverse strand, counting down.
GTATACGCTGCACGCTGGCAATGTCCATGCCCACAAGAGCTACACCAACAACTCTCTGCAAGGCAATCATCGAGCCTGAACATATCGTGCACTCGATCCTCCATACTAGCTACTAACGCGGACGCATCGCCAATGAGTCGAACTCCACATTGTACTCAACCGCACGCCTGCTCAGAACACCAAAAACTGTTTACCGAGCCCTCTCATCCGGGAGGCAAGAAATGTGCAAGAAAAGCCTCCGAGAACTCGCTCCATACCTGGAAGTGCATGCTCTCCTCGACACCCCAAGAATCAAACCACCGAAAGTGGTATCGAGCGCTTAATCCTGAAAGTGTCTACGCACCGTGTCTAGTAGAGTTCTGATTATCGATGTGTTGCACCACATCTATAATCAGGAGGCTATAGGACATTTAGATTGGTTTCCATTCTTCTCATTCTCGAGATCGTGCCTTAAAGTCGAGTGATAAGATTGACCCTCCGACGTGTTTCGCTTTTACCGCTTATGCCTCGCGAAGGCAACCCGCCCGTATGGGCAAGGCGCAGAGGATCTCGAGCAGAGCAAATGGCAGAGACCACAAGACCGAGCCTCCACCCGCGAGCAGCAGGAGATGAGTTACGCGAGCGGGCCCGCGCACGGCCGTGGTCAGGCTGATTGAGGATAGCCGACGCAGCAGCTCCAAAGAGCACCGTGGCTCACCCAGATCGATAGTTCGAGGCTTCGGATTTTCGAGTTGTAGGCCGCCCGAGTTTTATGGGTCGAGGTCCGAGGATGATCCGCAGGAGTTCATCCGAAGCATAATGATCATGAGAGTGATCAAGGCATCGGAGGTCGAGTCGGTGGTTCTAGGTTCACATCAATCGCGTGATACCGCAATGATCGTTTGATTCGGGAGCTGTCCAGGAGAGCATGCACTTCCAAATGTATGGAACGAAGTTCTCGAGGCTTTTCGCACATTTCTTGCCTCCCGCATGAGGAGGGCTCGCCGACAGATTTTTGGTGTTACGCAGAATCCGCGACGGTTCGGAGTACAATGTGGAGTTCGACTCATTGGCCCAGACGCCCCGCGTTAGTAGCTAGTATGGAGGATCGAGTGCACCGATATGTTACGTGGCTCGACGATTGCCTCGCAGAGTTGTTCGTGTAGCTCTTCACCGGCACGGACATTGCCGCATGCAGCGTATACACTGGATGTGAGGAGCGGATAAATCGACTGAATGACCAAAGTCACGTAAGAGGGCCGTAAAGCAGGTCCTTTGGTGACTTTCGAGGCGGACCGCCACAGCAGACTAGTTATGTACCTCCGCAAGACAGAGTGGTCCTCCTACCTTCGGACCTTCAGATATTCAGGAGCGTGCCTGGCTCCTGTGTTTCAGATTTTCGAGAGCGTGAGTGCTCACTGGATGAGGTTGCCCTTGTCTCGTGGCCGCCAGGAAAGCTTCATAAGGGAGGTGTCGACTAACTCCTGAGATTGTTATTTTTGCGCCACAGGCCATCCGCAAGAGATTGTCCGACTGGTAGCATCGTAGATAGCATGGACTACTAGAGCGCTTATGGTTCTTCACCTTCCGTAGCCAGCAGATGTTTGTACACCTAAGGCCCCAGAGGTCGCGATGAGTTCTCAGCTTTAGCGCCTGAACCGCCTAGTTTCGTGTTTATCCTTAACCTCTAGAGTTTTGTTTGTATTGATGTTGCTGATGTGTTTAATGTTATGTTTGGATAGCTTTGTGCTAAAATGTGATTTAGAAACACAGTTAGTGAAAAGGGTAAGTCCTCGGTAGTGTGAGATGGAAGTGGTAGCTTTCATGACGCGAGATAGTAAGCATTGTTCCGGATCGGGAACAAGAGTCGCGGTTCGGGTTTGAGGACCATTTCATGGTCAACCCAGAACCCGGCCAGCGGGCCATCAGTGGTCCCGCCAGTGGTAGGTCACTGGGCCCACGGAGAAATTTACTTTTGTGGGGCCCACTTTGTTTTAGAGATTTTGGCCATTGTGGTTATTTTTCGAAAGACGCTTTTGAGGGCTAGGAGGGTGACACGGTCACCCCGCCAGGTGGCTTGGCCAAAGTTACATTTGGGCACGCGCCGATCAGAGTCGTTTTCCGACTAAACGCTTTCCACACTTCGTAGGGAAAATTCCGCCATGTCGCTTTGTATTTTTTATGGATTTTTCCGAGAGACGAAACATTTTGGACCAACGGAGGGTGACATGTGTCACCTCACATCGAAGCGTTACGCCCGCCGAACGATCGTTCACGCTTTTGGCTCGACCTTTGGCTCACGCCAGGCCTATTGGTTCCTTTGTTTCAGGCCTTGTTTTGGCCTTGTTTTGTGGCTTGTTTGGTGCAATGTTTTGTGGAGTAGGGTTAGGTGCACTTGGCTTGATCAAGGCCTTACACTTGCCTCACATGGCTCGATCTCGCCATCGGGTTGGCATTTGGGTTTGCTATAAATACCCCCTTTGTGAAGACTTCATTCATCCACAAATGTTTCCAAGTCTTGAATCCTCTCCTCCTCCTCTTGTTGACTCGCCCAAGAGCTCCTCTCCCTGAAAGTGGCCTTTGGCGAGGTCTCCTCCTCGCGAGGTCTGGCACCCCTCAGCCTAGTTGTTTTCGATAATACCCTTTGTGGTCTGAGCGCTCGGAGCGAGCTAAACCTTGCTCAGATCGACATTATAACTCGGATAATTTTGGGCTTATCGAGGTAAACACTATCGTTCTTCTATTGTAATTGGAAATTACATGTTGTAATATATACAAGTATACTATATATAGAACTATACTTAGTAATCGTGGCAATGTCTTTTGACTTAAGCCCAAGAATTAAGAATCGAATCAGACATGAGACTTGTGTAGTTTTATCGGTAGTAGAATTGTACACGTCCGTTAGGCGTGTAAAACCCTCCGTTGGCTTCGTAGCCTATAGATGTATGAGATTTACGCTGTGGCGGGGGAGACGTCAATTTTCAGAGAATATTCTACGTTGTGGTCTAGATGATAATAAGCGCCAGTGGCCTTATAGGTCAAGTACCTACGCAGGGCGCGATTTACTTGGCTTAAGGAGTAGCCGACTGCTTGAGCGCTTTGCTATTAGTCGATACTCGCCGCGAGGTACGTGAACCTCTTCCTATCTCTTCTAGCACGATATGTGTGAACTATGTAGTACGGTAGACGCATACGTGTTAATCGTGTTTGATTGTTGTTAAAACATAAAGTGTTATAACGGCTTTATGAGGTTAGTTATAATACTTTACGTAGGTAAGAAAATACTTTGTGGTTTTAAAAGGTAATCGATGTGAATTATAAATCGCTTGTTATAATAAAGAACTTGATGTATTTCAAAAGATTCATAAATCGCTTTGGAAGAGTAACACTTGGTTTTAAAAGGTTTTAAAAAGAGTTATACTAGCTTTATGGGAGTTAGGTATAATGTCTAAGAGAGGTAAAGGAAATGGTTTATCGATGTTAGAAGTTAAGAGACTTAATCTTATAAGATAAGAGACTTAACTTATTTGTTTTAATGTGAATGTTTGTGTGAAACCTCATTCGTGAGTAATGAGTACGTGGTTTTATTTAAAGGGATAATGTTTTATCGATTTCGAAATCGAATGTGTATCGGCGCACCACCGCAGCTGCTAATAAAGGAAAATGTATTGAATAATGATGAATTGTATTAAAACCAAAGAGAAACCTCCATCCGCATAGAAACTAAGATGAGACAAAATGATATACATTTTCTAGATCATGGTCTTGTAATAAGAATGTTGTAAACAAGAATAACCTACTCTCACGTGAGACATATATTACTCAATTGTTCTAAAAAGGAATCAAGTGATTAAGTTTATGAACTATGAAACCATTTGAAAATGAAGTTTGAGTAATCAAACTAGGCAACCGAACTTAGGAAAAGAATGTTGTTACTTGATTTTGAAAAGGAATGTGGGTTGGTCATTCTAATACTACGTATCGTGACTTTTATAAAAGTAATGGATCTCTTTAAAAGAACTTAACGTATGTAGTACTTTGGAGTTAAAACCCGACTTTGGCATAAAATGAAAGTACTTTGAGTTGTATGAAACTCGCCATGCTTGTTGTTGTGAAATCATGCTTGTTGTTGTGAAACTTGCCTATGCTTGGATGATAGCCTTTGTTGTGCAAGTGTGGTATTTCAGATACCGCTGCCTCTCGATAGGCCGGCCGACTTGTCGAGAACTTACTGGACATGCCGGGCAGTGATGGAGAATTCCACGTATGCTCCCGCTGATAGTGTTATTCCACGGACTAGCTCTCCACGAGGTTTCATACCGCTCGCCCGTATCCGTGGTCGGCTCGCATTGCCCCGCCTCGCGTGATCGATTCGCCTTGTATCCGTAGTCACCGCACTTGCCCTGCTCAGGACGGTTTCGCGGATACGGCTCGTCCCCGTGGTCACCAGACTTGCCCCGCCACCGCGTGACCGCCTCGTATCCTAGAGTCGGCCGCACTTGCCCCGTGACGGCCGTGTTTTGCTGCATTGTATTATTGGTACGGCCGGATCTGGTAGTTATACTTGTCTCCAGACGGTTTTTATAACATTGTGGACATGGTGTTCATGTATAATCCTTGGTATGGTTATATCATAAATCGCCATGAGGAAGAAATTCCACTGCACGAGTGATAATTGAGGCGAGTCCTCGCTATGTGAATCGTTATATGTTATATATCAGAGTTTGGTCATCATACATGTCTCTCGCTTTATATAGACTATTATGATTTCATTTACGATTTACACATATACTGTACGCATCGACTTTCCTTGGGCCGCTCACGCCGCAGTAAGTACATCGTCGCCGATCCCCGCTTATAGATCACGCTTTGGCTGAAGCTCCGCCTTCTGAGGCTTATCTTTGCAGGTTTCCGAGTAAGTTCTGTACATTCGTGGTATGGCCCCCGTTCCGCCATAGGTTGTTATTCCTTCTAGAGGTCAGAGTAATCAAGGTGGTTGTAAAAAGGATTACTGCTCTTGAAAAAATGTTTTTATATATGCATGAAGGCAACCGCTTTGGTTGGCCTGCTTTTTGTCATAACTATTGTTATATTGTTAAAGTTTTTATTTCCGGTTTTCTCGATGTCAGATCACTAGGGTGCCCGGGTAAGGCACTCAGAATCTGCCCGGTTCGGGCGTTAAAAACTATGTTCGCCTATATATAGTATACTTCAACTATATATTCCTACAACATGTATTTTCCAATTACAATAGGGACAAGATAATTACCTCGATAAGCCCATAATTATCCAAGTATAGATGTCGATCCTTAGCAACGCTTAGCTCCTACTCCGGTGCTCCAACCCGCTCCAAACAACCCTTAGAAGTTCTACGTAACTTCTTCTTAATACTCCAACCAACTATGGAGATTTTCCTTAGGGTTTCGGTTTGAGACAAAAGGACATTTAGGTAGTATTTCCTGGCTCTAATGATAGAGGTATCTTGGAATACTACAAGGTATATGGCTAAGGTAATTTTGGGTATAACAACAATACTTTTGAGAGTATTTCTACCAAGAGGGGTATTTATACGAGACAACACCACAAGGGGTGTATACCTCGCCAACCCCACTGTGGGTACTCTGCCAAGTGGAAGGGCTCTCGCCAAAGCCTCACAAAGGTGGGGACGAGAACACCACAAGAGAGGGGGGGAGGATTTCTAAGACTTAGAACATTTTAGGATGAATAAGTCTTCAAAGGGAGGTATTTATACCAAGCAATGGCCAACCAACGGCCAAGATCATGCCAAGTGCAAGGCAAGTAGGTCAAGATTCCTCCACGTGTACCTTATCCATCTACCACACAAATATCACAAAATATCCTACCTACTCCCACTCTCCATTCGCCCACTTTATCGCTCTGGTTCACTCAATGAGAGGGTGCCAAGTGTCGCCTCTCGCTGGTCCAAAATGTTTCTCTCGGAAAAATCCGCAAAAATTAGAAATGTCATAGCCGGAATTTTCCTTCGCAGTTATGTAACACGCTTCGCCAAAAACGACTCCAACCGGTGTTGTGAATAAATAAAATCGCCAAGCCTACTTTAAAGCCCAAACCTTTCTACGCACGCCCCACGCATATACCAAAATACGGGGTATAACATTCTCCCCTCCTTAGAAACATTCGTCCCGAATGTTCCTTCTAAGTCTCAAACAAACGTGCGCCAGTGTAGTCTTCACTACTATACTTACGAGAACAATCCTGCCACAACTGGCCGCAGAAACACCTGCGCCAATACTTACATCTAAGCCCACGAGGAAACACCTCTAACATCACAAAAAGCACTCACCCGAGGTCTAAAATATACTTCCTTCGCACCTTCTTCATACAAAAGAAATGATCACATCGATGCTCGCAATACATGCTCGTTTCTTCCTTACGCTGCTGCACTTCTCGCACACTCAACTCCTTCTCATAACTTACCATATTTATGTTATCGATTCCGCTCAAATCTCCGGGTTACTATCTCCAACTTGGTCATCATTAATCGAACACTCGACGGATCTCCGATACTTTCCAACATAGCAATACGAAAGATCGACATACCGCTTCTCCCAAGTCGGACGGCAAAAGCTAACATACAGTGCAACCCGCCTACTCTTCACATGATCCGAAAGGCCCAAAGTAACTCGCTAAGTTCCTCTCGCTTTCCAAAACTCATCGCACTTATCCGGTGGTACCTTCAAGCATTCCGACCGCCAACTCGAACTTTAAGTGTCGACGCCGATTATCCACGACTTCGCTGACTCGAGCTGCCAATAACCTCATCTGGATAAGCTTCACCCTATCACATTCTACTGAACAAGTATGAACTAACTATCTGAACCTTGCCAACATCGAACTAATCGACCGGCAACTTACACTTCCGCCCCCTACAAGGCGTCGTAAAGAGACATCCGAATCAAATGGTAGCTAAAACACTTCCTCAACAGGAGGCAACAATCCTCACCGCTACCCCTGAAATCCAAACACTGGCCCGAGGGCGAATGCGATTTTGAGACTCACATGAGTTCCTAACCTTGCCTGGTAAAACCTCCAGAAAAGAAACACTGCACTGGCTCCATCGTCATAAGGTGAAAGTAGGCACCTGCAGCCTTACCACCTTTCTCGATATAACAACACCGCCGAGTAAACGGCCCCGATCGAAAGACACGATGGGCTGACCCCATCGCCCGACCATCGTTGAACGATCCACGAACTCGCATTTACGACGGTTAACCAAACACGGGCCTAACACCCACACGACCCTATCACAAGGCGACCACCACAACCGACCTCACCACCATACAAAGCCGCTGGTTGACCCGCATCGCGGCCTCAACCCGACCCGCAACGCCGCAAAACACTAGCTCCCGATCCGAAAAACTCTCACTAATCACGCTACTTAAAAACTAGCGGTCTTCTTAGCTCAACTACCCTCTTCCATTCCACACTACTCGTGGACTTATTCCACAAACATAGCTCACGTGCACCATGCACTCCGACAAGGGTTAAACGAAAAATATAAATCTTTTACCCAAGATGGCCTTGCCTCTAAGGTCTCCACGATAAGACTCTAAGGTTCACACTTCCTCTATCCCCAAATCTTACTCTGCTATCTAACCATGATATCTAATCATAATTTTTTTTCACTTATGTTATCCGAACATAATACTTAAGATATACTCATCTTACACGCACTAATCTCTGTAGGTTAAGGATATACCAGATCTACCGCTTCACTCCCGCTGCTCTAATCAAACCTCGCCTGTAGGCGATAGCTGTGGAAAATGACGAATCGGTCACCGATCACGGCGTTGAGTCCTCCTACTTACATCCCTCCTACTAGGACATTCTTTCGACACACGGCCTCGACGGCGCAGTAAAACAAGTACCAACTAAAAGACGACATTCCCGACGACGTCACACACCGGAACACTAGGGAAAATCGAATCCGGCCAATCAAAACCTACGCAGAGCCGCGGAACCTAAGCTCGAGCTCGACCAACTCCGCTACCCCAATGTCCCGAACCTTATGAGGACCATTCGCATCGTGGACGTGTATAACCAATTGGCCAGCGAGGCGATTCGCCTTGAAAGTTACCAAATGACTCGCTGCTCGCCTCTTCGCCCCGTTAACCCGGCCGATCTCTACGCTTACCGCCGTGCATAAGCCCGCATACGTGCCATGCTCAAGCTTAATCAAGAACTACTTGCACAACCTCTCTTAGATAGTCATCAAGACTCGCAGTACATCAGATACTCTCCGTAGCCAAATCTATAGTTAGTAATGGTCGCCTCTTTGCAATCTATATTCTCTGCTCCCGATCGTGGAACCGGCGTTCAAATATCATGGCCGCAGAGGAACCGCCGCCGTGCTAAAATCTGGCCGGGCCGCGACGAGCATAACTCCCGAACGGCACCTCCCAGTGATTATGGGCACGTGCCCTCGTAACCTCTCAGACTTTACTCGCAGCCTCCTCGGCCGCGCTCTCCCCGGGTTTGCCTCTACGCGAGGCATAACGGTAAGGGAAATAAATACGTTAGAGGTCCAACTTACAACACAACTCTAAGGCACGATCTCGCAGGAGAAGAATGGAAACCAATCCTAAATATCCTATAGCCTCCTCGACATTGGCGTGGTGCACAACACACCGATAATCAAGACTTACTAGATACGGCCTCAGACACTTTCGAGGATTAATCGCTTCGATACCACTTTTTGTCACGACTTCGCTCGGCTCGTGGATCGTGCCTTACCCGCACCCAAGTAGTCATACATCGTAGAAAATCAGCGGAACATAAACAATAACATGAAGTCAATGCAATAAGACAGTTGAAATAAGAAGACAAAGCAACCAAAATGGTTACCTTCAGATATATAAATGACAATTTGAACAAGCATATCCCATTACAATCCGCCACGCACCAACTGGCCCGTGATCGTGCCTTACCTCGCACCCTAGTGATACAACATCGAGAAAATCAAAAAATAAAAACCTTAAACATGAAATGAGAGACATGATAGATAAACAAAGCAACCAAAACAAATACTTTCAAGATATAAACATAAAACCCAACAGCTTATCCTTTTTACAAAACCCTTCCCACAATGCTTCATGCACTTCTAAGATTTACAACAACAATGACGGACAGTGGCCCCGCCATACCCCCGAATGTACAGTGAGACTACAACTCAGTGGAAACCTACCAAAGATAAGCCTCCAAGGAGCGGAGCTTTCCAACACGTGAATGTGATCCTAAGAGCGAGGATCCACGATCGATGCATTCTACCGCAGATTTAACGCACTCCAAGGAGGTCAAGACAACAGTACTAAGTATGTGAAATCAGAATATCAGAAATGAAATCATAATAGTCTATATAAAGCAGAGACATGTATGATGACCAAACTACAAGACATAACATATAACAGCTTACATCAAGTCGTGGACTCACGCCTCCAAATTATCACTCGTGCGTGAATTTCTTCCTCATCGCCAGCTTTATGATATAACAATACCAAGGAGTATACATGAACACCAGTCCCACCCGTGTCATAAAACCGTGACAGACAAGTATAACTACCAGATCCGACCGTATCAATAATACAATGCAACCAAAAACACGGTCGACACGGCAAGCGCGAGAGCCGACTACCAGATATCAAGGCCGGCCACGAGTCGATCGGGCAAGTACGAGGGTCGACCACCGGTACCAAGGTCAGATCACGAGACTTCGCCACTACACCGAACGGGCAAGCGAGGGCTAGCCACCGTACCAAGGCCGACCACCATGAGAGACGGCAAGTACGAAAGCCACCACCGTACCAAGGCCGAATAGTAAGAAAACCTCACGGAGAGCTAGTCCATGGAATAACACTATCAACAGTGGCATACCCGTGGAATTTTCCACACGCCAGACGCCCAAGTAAGTCTCAACAAGTCAACCCAAGACTCCATCGAGAGACGCTAAATAGAACACAATTCTTGCACAACCAAGGCTATCATCACAAGCATAAGCAAGTTACACAACAACAAGCATAGGCAAGTTACACAACACAAGCATAGGCAAGTTACACAACAACAAGTATAGCAGTTACACAACTCAAGGTACTTTCATTTTTATGCCAAAGTCCGGTTTTAACTCCTAAAGTACTACGTAAGTTAAGTTCCTTTTAAAGATCCATTCCTTTATAAAAGTCACCGATACCCGTAGTATAAAAAAATGAGTGACTTATATCTTTAAGTAAACTAAAATGCTTTCCTTTGTAAAATCAAGTAACAACCTTATTTTCCAAACGCTCAAGTTTGCCTAATTTCAAATGCTCAAGTTTCTCATTTTAGAAAAGGTTTCGTAGTTCATAGTTTTAATCCTTTAAAACATAATTCTCCTTTAAACGTTTTGAGAAACATATGTCTTATATGTGAGTAGGTTATTCTTGTTTATAATCAATCTTATTAAGCACCATGATCTAGAAAATGTAATATCATTTTGTCTCATCTTAGCTTCTACGCAGATTTGAGGTTTCTACCGGTTTTAATAATACTTAATTATTCAATACATTTTCCTTTATTAACGCCTTTGCAGTTGGTTTGTCGATACACATTCCGATTTCAAATCAAGAAACATTATTCCTTTCAAAACCAAGTACTCATTACTCACGAACGAGGTTTCACACAAAATTCATATTAATTTAATTTAATTAAGTTAAGTCTCTTATCTTATAAGATCAAGTCTCTTAACTTATAAAACCAGTAAACCATTTTCTTTACCTCTCTTAAGACGTTATACCTAACTCCTCATAAAGCTAGTATAACTCTTTTTAAAACCTTTTCAAACCAAGTGTTATTCTTCTTCCAAAATGGTTTCTTAACTTTTGACACACTTCAAGTTCCTTATTATCACATATCAAATCGCTTATAAGTCAAATCGCTTACCTTTCAAAACCATCGCATTTTCTTACCTACATAAAGTCGTTATAACCAACTTCCCATAAAGCCGTTATAACACTTTATGTTTTAAACCAATCAAATACATTTAACACACGTACGCTCACCGCACTACATAGTTCACCCATATCATGCTAGAAAAGATAGGAAGAGGTTCACATACCTCGCGACGAGTACCGACTAATAGCAAAACGCCCAAGTACTTCAAACCGTCGCTACTCCTTAAGCCACGTAGATCGCACCACACGTAGTACTTCAACCTATAAGGCCACAAGGCACTTATTAACATCTAGATCTCATCGCTCCAAATTCTACGTAAAATTCAAGAAGACTCTCCCGCAACAACAGAAATCTCCTCCTCTATCGAGGCCGGCTACTAAGCCAACCAGTGGGGTTAACACGCTTAACCTGACGTACAATTCTACTACACAAGAATGCTACACAAGTTCATCAGAATACAATCCTATGTAATACGCTTCGCTTCTTCTCTTTAATACCCTTCTATGTGACATCGCTCAATTCTTATTCAGCTTAAGTCAAAAGACATTGCCAAGAACTACGCTTAGTTCTAATCAATTTTTATTCTATATATAGTATACTTCAACTATATATTCTAACAAACATGTAATTTCCAATTACAATAGGGACAAGATATTTACCTCGATAAGCCCAAAATTATCCGAGTTTATATGCCGATCCCGAGCAAGGTTTAGCTCCTACTCCAAGGCCTCCAACCCGCCTCCAAACAACCCTTAAGTTCTAAACAACTTCTACTTATAACTTCAACTACGGGTGAAGATTTACTTAGGGCTTCGCTTTGGCTAAAGGGAAGTATAATAGTATTTTCCAGATTTCGTAAAAGTGGTACTTTGGAAAGTACTACAAGGTATTTAGCTAAAGTATTTTGGGCATAATAACAATACTTCAAGAGTATTTCTATACCACAAAGGGGTATTTATACGAGACAACTATGCTAGGGGTACCCTACCGGCTAACCACTACAAAGGGGAGGGAGCTCTCGCCAAAGGGTGGAGGGGGTGGACTAAACTCAAGATGAGGAGTAGTTTGAGACTTAGATAGATTGCTCAAGTTTAGGATGAAGAATGTCTTCAACTGTAGGGTATTTATAGGTCAAGTGAAGGCCAATCAATGGCCAAGATGAAGACAAGTGCATAGCAAGTGTAAGGCCAAGATTTAGCCATGTGCTACCTTATCCATCTACCACAAAAATATCCTACCTAACCCTTGACCAAGGGAAAGGCATAAAATCGCCCAACCTAGCCCATTGTTGCCGCCCACTCTTCCAATTGTAGGTGACAAGTGTCGCCTCTCGTTGGTCCAAAATGTTTCGCCTCTCTAAAAATCCGCAAAAATTATTAATGACATAGCCGGAATTTTCCTTACGAAAGTCGTGGAAACGCTTCGCCGAAAAACGACTCTAATCGTGCCAGGTACAATTTTCAAACTAGCCAACTTAAGGCTTAAATTATTATACGACGCCTCACGCACATAACTGGAAATACGGGTATAACAACAACCCCGCCACATCGCATTACATGCACTTATGAATGATATGATAACAACGACGGATGTGGTTCGCCATACCCCGAATGTAAGCACCTACAACAACAGTGGACTATACCAAGATAAGCCTCCGAGAAACGGAGCTTTCCCAAACGCCGAATCGTGACTCCTAAGAGCGAGGATCAACGATCGTGTACCTTTACTCGCAGATTAACGCAAATTCGGGCGAGGTCAAGATAACAGTACCAAGCATGTGAAATCAAATCAGTAAATGAAATCATAGTAGTCTATATAAAGCAGAGACATGTATGATAACCAAACCACGCTCACAATAAATAAGCAACATGTCAAGTCGTGGACTCACGCCTCAAAGTCATCACTCAAATATAACAATGGGTCTCACGCCACAACATCAATCATGCCCGTGGAATACCTTCCTCACCGCCAGCTTTATGATATAAAAGCACCAAGGAATACACATGAACACCGTGTCCCACTTCAGGTCATCATAAAACCGCACGGTAAGTACGGGCGCATAGCCGACTACCAAAACCTACGCGACATCAAGGTCATAAATCAGATTACGATCCGCCTGCACCGCCACATGATCAAAGCCGCCACTCGCCGCAGCATCTAATGCGCGCTGCCTAGCCCTCGAACTTCCCGCACCCGCATAAGCCACTCATGGCCCGCATGAGGTATTCCCCGCATCGAGGGTAGCTACTCCCTAAGCGCCCCGACTCGCCGTCCCGCACGGCCACATAGACCGCATGACCACAAAGGCCGCACACTAACTCGAACTCCCGCAGCCCGCATAGGCCACATGCACCCGCATAAGGTATTCTCGAATCATAGGTCACATGCACTACCCGAGTCTACTCCCGCGACGGAGGCAGCTTAACCTCTAATCATGAGTGATACAATACTAACATAACAACTTATCGTTTAAACAACATAAGCACAATCAAGGGAAACCCCTTTACACAAACATCACAAGATACTAACACACGTAGCATCCTAGCATGTTTACTTAACAAATCAACAAGAAAGTATTACAAGGCTATCACAAACCAACACAATCAAGTTATACACACAAGGTACTTCCTACTATATGATTAACAAGATCGGGTTTTTATCCCCACAGTACTTCATACATTAACTCTTTAAAAGATACGTTACTTTCACAAAAGTCACACAATACCCGTAGTATATGAAAATAGAGTGATTATCTTTTGAAGTAAATCAAAAACACTTCTCTTTGTAAAATCAAGTAATAACATTCTTTTCCAAACGTTCCAAGTTTGCCTAATTTCAATTACTCAAGTTTCTCATTTTCGAAAGGTTTGTAGTTCATAGTTTTAATCTTTTAAAACAATTTGAGAAACATATACCATATGTGTGAGTAGGTTATTCTTGTTCATAACAATCTTATTACAGCAGCCATGATCTAGGAAATGTAATATCATTTTGTCTCATCTTAGCTTCTATGCAGATGGAAGTTTCTACTGGTTTTAATAATACTTTATTAGTCAAAACATTTCCCTTTATTAGCGCTGCTGTGGTTTGTTCGATACTTATTCGATTTCAAATCAAGAAACATTATTCTTTTTAAAACCAAGTACTCATTACTCACGAATGAGGTTTCACACGAAATTCATATCAATTCATTTAAGTCAAGTCTCTTATCTTTTAAGATCAAGTCTCTTAACTTTTATAATCAATAAATCATTCATTTTATCTTTCTTACGACGTTATACCTAACTTCCCATAAAGCTAGTATAACTCTTATGTTATCAAAACCAAGTGTTACTCTTCTTTCAAAAAAACACTTCTTAATACTTTTTGAAATACTTCAAAGTTCTTATCATTCAGCTTAAGTCAAAAGACATCCGCACAACCACGCTCGCTTAACACGCTGACGCCTACCGTACTAGATATACTTCTTTAAAATATCATGCCTGCCGTATAGGAAGAATCACATACCTCGCGACGATTATCGACTATTAGCAAATCGCTTCCATCGCTATAACCCGCTTACTCGGTCCACCTTCTCAAGAGCACATGCTACTGGCAGAACATTCAACCTATACAGTTATACAAGTCTATCAAAGTCTAGACTACTCGAGAATAAATCTAGATACAAGATCCTACGGAAAATCCGGGCAAAGACTTCCCTATCCACAAACTACCCAAGTCTATCAGAATACACCCCACGTAATTACAGCTCGCTCTTCTTTAGATTCAGGCTTAAGTCCAAAGACATTGCCGCAAAACTATGTTCAGTTCTATATATAGTATACTTCAACTATATATTCCTACAACATGTATTTTCCAATTACAATAGGGGGACAAGATAATTACCTCGATAAGCCCATAATTATCCAAGTATAGATGTCGATCCTTAGCAACGCTTAGCTCCTACTCCGAGTGCTCCAACCTGCTCCAAACAACCCTTAGAAGTTCTACGCAACTTCTTCTTAATACTCCAACCAACTATGGCGATTTTCCTTAGGGTTTCGGTTTGAGACAAAAAGGACATTTAGTAGTATTTCCTGCTCATGATAGAGGTATCTTGGAATACTACAAGGTATATGGCTAAGGTAATTTTGGGTATAACAACAATACTTTTGAGAGTATTTCTACCAAGAGGGGGTATTTATACGAGACAACACCACAAGTGGTATACCCTTTCACAACCCCACTCAGTGGTACTGGCCATGGGGTGGAAAGGGCTCTCGCCAAAGCCTCACAAAGGGGGACGAGAACACCACAAGAGAGGGGGGGAGGATTTCTAAGACTTAGAACATTTTAGGATGAATAAGTATTCAAAGGGGAGGGGTATTTATAGCTCAAGCAATGGCCAACCAATGGCCAAGATCATGCCAAGTGCAAGGCAAGTGTAGGGTCAAGATTCCTCCATGTGTACCTTATCCATCTACCACACAAATATCACAAAATATCCGACCTACTCCCACTCTCCATTCGTCCACTTTACCGCTCAAGGTTCACTCAATGAGAGGGTGCCAAGTGTCGCCCTCTCGTTGGTCCAAAATATTTCGTCTCTCGGAAAAATCCGCAAAAACTTAGAAATGTCATAGCCGGAATTTTCCCTTCGCAAGTTATGTAACACGTTTCGTCGAAAAACGACTCCAACCGGGTGTTGTGCACAAATAAAATCGGCCAAGGCTACTTTAAAGCCCAAACCTTTCTACGTACGCCCCACGCATACTCGAAATACGGGTATAACACCCCGCCTCGCGGGTCGATTCGCTCGTACCGGTAGTTAGCCCTCGCACTTGCCCCGCTCGCTTTAGTGGCGGTTTCGTGATACCGCCTTGGTATCCGTAGTTATCCTCAGATTTGCCCCGCCGCCACGTGACACGCCTTGTATCCGTAGTTTGCCAGACATACGCCCGTGACGCCTTCGTGGCGAGTCTCGTGATACGCCGTATCCGTAGTTAACTCAGATTTGCCCCGGCCACCACGTGACACGCCTTGGTATCCGTAGTCGGTTGTGATTTGCCCGTATCAGATCCGTGGTTTGATTGTATTGTATTGTTAGTACGGCTTTGGTATCGGGTAGTTGGCTTTCGTACTTGCCCCGGTCAGTTGATGATGCGACTTTGGTATCTGGTAGTTAGCCTTCGTACTTACCCCGTATGGTTTGTATGTACTCCTTGGTGTTATTATATCATGATCGCCTCAGCTGGCGAAGGTATTCCACGCATGATTGATGCTGAGGCGCGAGACCCATAGTTATATTTGAGCGATGACTTTGAGGCGCGAGTCCTCGACTTACATGATCGCTATTTATTATGGATCGTAGTTTGGTTATCATACATGTCTCCCGCTTTATATAGATCGCTATGATTTCATTTACGATTTTTCGCCACATACTGTACCGTTGTCAGATCGACTTCCTTCGGCCGCATGCCGCAGTAGGTACACCGTTGTTGATCCTCGCTCATAGGATCGTAGTTCAACGCTTGGGAAGCTCAATTTCTCCGGGCTTATCTTTTGTATAGTCCTCACATCAGAGGTACTTGTACATTCGTGGTACGCGGGCCCCGTCCCGTCCATGTTGTATAAAAACTCTGAGGTCTCAGTAGTACTGCAAGTGTGGTTTGTGCGATGTAACTGCTCAAACTTTGTATTTATATATATGCCGAAAGGCGACTTTCTCGATAAAATGTACCTCATTTTACATTTGTTCATATTGTTTTATGTTCCGATTTCTCCGATGTATGACTACTGGGTGCCCGGTAGGCACTACCACGCCCCGAACGTCGTGACAAAAGTGGTATCGAGCGCTTAATCCTGAAAGTGTCTACATGCACCGTCTAGTAGAGTCTTGATTATCGTGTGTGCACCACATCTATAATCGTGAGGTCCGCAGGACATTTAAGATTGGTTTCATTCTTCTCATTCCGAGATCGTGCCTCAGAGTCAGGTTATAAGTCGGACCCTCTCGACGATTTCGTTTTTACCGGCCAGGCTCTCTCGCAAGTGCAACCCGCCCAGATGGGCAAGGCAAATGAGGAAACCGCTGGTAGGATACAGAGGAGTACGGGGCGCAGCCCGCCATTACCCGAGATAGTGCTTCAGACGACAAGCCATGACGCCACAATTTCAAGAAGCTAGAGTCGCAGCATGGTCGCCGAGACCACAAGACTGAGCCTCCACCCCACACCGGAGAAGAAGAGACGGGTACAAGGAGATGACCCGCTTATTGGCCGTGATAGTGGCAAGGCACGAGGATAAGCCGATGCAATGATTCCAGACGTGAGTACCCGTAGTTCACCCGAGAGCGATAGTTTGAGACCGCGACTTTCTCGAGTCGCACCGCCAAGTTGTTTTATGGATCGAGGCCCGAGGATGATCCGCATGAGTTCATCGCATGCTAGCGACCATGAGAGTGATCAAGGCTTCGAGACCGAGTCGCTGGTCTTAGGTTCACATCGCCGCGTGATACCGCAATGACCGTTTGATTCACGGAGCCGCCCCGGGGAGCACGCGCCCGCCTATTCGGGGACGAAGTTCTGAGGCATTTCTGCACATTTCTTGCCTCCATGCATTTGCGAGGGCTCGGGCCGATAGATTTTTGGTGTCGAGGCAGCGCGCATACCGTGAGTACAATGTGGAGTTCGACTCATCGTTCTGTGATGTCCTCGCGTTAGCAAGATGATGAGGACAGAGTGCACCGCCATGTCACAGTGGCTCGACGATTATTTGGCAGAGTTGCGGTGTAGCTCTTCACCGCATGGACATTGCCCGACGCAGCTTATGCACTGGGTGCGAGGAGCGGAGAGGTCGACTAATGACCAAGATCGCTAAGAGGCCGAACAAAGATGGTCCTTCGATAACTTTCGAGGTCGACCGCCAAAGAAGAAAGTTAGCATGTACTCCGCCAAGACAAAGTGGTCCTCCGCGCCTTCGGACGCTTTGGGATATTCGTGAGCAGTCGTGGCTCCTAGGTTTCGTGTTTTCGTGGAGTAGGAATGCTCGCGATAAGGTCACCCTTGTCTCAGCAAGGCCGCTGGAAAACTTCATAATGGAAAATGTCGACTAATTTGGGAGATTGTTACGCTGGCGCCAACAGTGACATCAAGAGACTGTCCACTGTGGGTAGCACCGTAGGATAGCACAAAGCACGAGATCGGGCCATGGTTCTTCACCTTCCATAGCTAGGCAGATGCTCATACACCGCAGCCACCAGAGGTCGCAGGTTCTCAGCTTTAGCGTCCTTGAACCGCCTATCTTTTCAAGTATATCCTTAAACCTCTAGAGTTTAGCATGCGTGATGCGATGATTATATGTTGAGTACTATGTACAGATAGCATTGTGTATATTGTGGTTTAGAGACATGGTTAGTTGAAAGAATAAGTATGGGACAGTGGAAGGTACGAACCTTAGAATATTACACGCCGAGACCTTAGATGTGCGTCATTAATAAAAGATTTTACTGCTAGTCTTTGTCAAAATACTGGTATGCGATAAATGTATCAGGATAATTCCATGGGTTGGTAAGATGAAAGTGGTAGCCTTCGTGACTTGAATAGGTAAGATTGTTCCGATCGAGAACAAGTGTTTGGCGCGATACGGCGTTGAAGTAACCGACGCGTCAACCCGCGCCAGACAGGCGCGGGGGCCAGCGGTGGTCCCGCCAGGTGGTAGGGTCACGAGGGTGCCAGGCCCAAGTTTAGATGACCATCGTATGAGTTCGTGGATATGTTCGACCAGAATCGGATCGTGAATGTTATACCCCGTATTTCCAGAGTATGTACGTAAGGACGTACGTAGAAAAATTTGAACTTTTTAAATAAGGCTTGGCCGAATTATTTTGTGCACAACACCTTGCTAGAGTCGCTGACTAAACGCTTCACATTTTCGAGGGAAAATTCCGCTATGTCATTTTTATTTTTTGGCGGATTTTTCCGAGAGACGAAACATTTTGGACCAACAAGAGGGCTTACACTTGTCACCCTCTCATCGGAAGGACTTGGGCGGTCAAGGGTGACGAATTGCTTGGCTTTTTGTCAAGTAAGAGGTAGGATATTTTTGTAGTAGATGGATAAGGTGCACTTGGCATGATCATGGCCCTACACTTGCCTTGCACTTGCATGATCTTCGCCATTGGTTGGCCTTTGCTAGACCTATAAATACCCCCTTTCAAGACTTCTTCATCCATTCTACAAATTCCAAGTCTTGAAATCTTCCTCCTCCTTGTTGGTTTCTGGCCCCACCCTCCCCTTTGTGAGGCCTCAGGCCGAGAGCTCTCCCTTGGCCGAGAGTACCCCTAGCTGGGTAGGTCGAGGTATACACTCTATCAGGTGTTGTCTCGTATAAATACCCCTCTCGTAGAAATACTCTCAAAAGTATTGCTATAATGCCCAAATTACCTTAGCCAGATACCTTGTAGTATTCTAAGGTTATACCTATACGAAAAGCCCCGTTATACTATTATACTTCGTACCACCAAACCGAAACCCTAAGAAAATCTCCATGGTTAGTTGAGTAAGATGTGTAAGTTGGTTAGAACTTCTAAGGGTAGTTTGGAGCCGGTCGAGCGCACTGAGTCGAGCTAACCGCCACGACCGATTCCGCCCGTGGATCGTGCCTTACCCTGCACCCTAGTGATACAACATCGAGTAATCACGAACATAAAACGATACAACACATATTATGAAATATGAAACAATAACTGAGAAAACTTGTCTTTCAAGATATATGTAAATAACAACTTTTTCAACATGAATAGCTTAACTTTTTACAAACCCCGCCCACAACAAGATTACATGCACTTACGAATGATATGACAACAACGACGGACAGGTTCGCCATACCTCGAATGTAAGCACCTACAACAACAGTGGACTATACCAAGACAAGCCTCCGAGAAACGAGCTTTCCCAAGCGCCGAGTGACCCTAAGAGCGAGGATCAACGATCGCGTACCTTTACTCGCAGATTTAACGCAGCTCAAGGAGGTCAAGATAACAAAAATTTAGTATGTGAAATCAAAATATCAGAAATGAAATCATAGCGCTATATAAAGCAGAGACATGTATGATAACAAAACTATGGTTCACAATAAACAAGCAAATATATCAAGTCGTGACTCACGCCTCAAGTCATCACTCAAATATAACAACGGGTCTCACGCCCACAATATCAATCATGCCCGTGGAATACCTTCCTCACCGCCAGCTTTATGATATAAAAGCACCAAGGAACACACATGAACACCGTGTCCCACTGCGCTATAATGAAAACGCATGGTAAGTACGGCGCATAGCCGACTTACTAACACCTACGCATCAACAAGGTCATGAATCAGATCATAAGATCTCGCCTGCATCATCACATGATCAAAGCCGCCACTTGCCCGCAGATCTAATGCGCGCTTCAGCCCTCGAACTTTCCGCAGCCCGCATAGGCCAATCTCATCGCCCGCATGAGGTATTCCTCGCATCGAGGGTAGCTACTCCCGCATCGCCCCGACTTCGCAGCCGCATGGCCACATGGATCGCATGCCCATAAAGGACGACACTAACTCGAACTCTCAGAGTTCAAGATAGCCCTCGGGACCTCGCATGAGGTATTCTCAATCATAGGTCCATCGACTACCGAAGTCTACCCCCGCGACGGAGGGCGCTTAACTCCCTAATCATCTCAAGAGACGAGCGATGTAAAATACTAACACAACAAATTATCGTTACAACATAAGCACAACAAAGGAAAACCCCTTTACACAACATCACAAGATACTAACACACGTAGATCCTAGCATGTTTACTTATCAATCAACAAGAAAGTATTACTGTGCTATCACAAACCAACACAATCAAGTTATACACACAAGGTACTTTAAGCTAACAAGTTCGTATCTACCCCTAAAGTACTTCATACATTAAATCTTTTAAAAGATCCGCTGCTTTCACATAAGTCACACAATACCCGTAGTATAAAATAGAGCGATCGCTTTTTTTAGATAAACTAAAACACTTACCTTTGTAAAATCAAGTAACAACATTATTTTCCAAACGCCCAAGTTTGCCTAATTTCAAATGTTCACGCTTTTATTTTAGAAAGGTTTCAGAGTTCATAGTCTTATTCATTTAAGAATATAATTTTCTTTAAACAACTGAGAAACATAAGTCTTATATGAGTAGATATTCTTGTTTATAACAATCTTATTACAAAGAAATTGTGATCTAGAAATATCATTTTGTCTCATCTTAGCTTCTATGCAGATGGAAGTTTCTACCGGTTTTAATAATACTTAATTAGTCAAAACATTTCCTTTATTAACGCCGCAGTTGGTTTGTCGATACACATTCTGATTCAAATCAAGAAACATTCTTAAGCCGCTATACCTAACTTCCCATAAAGCTAGTATAACTCTTAAGTTTTTCAAAACCAAGTATTACTTCTTCTTTCAAAATGATTCAAAATCTTTTGAAATACTTCAAGTTCTTTATTAACACATAACAAGCCGCTTATAGTTCAAATCGCTTACCTTTAAAGACCACAAGTATTTTCTTACCAACATAAAGTCGTTATAACCAACTTCCCATAAAGCCGTTATAACACTTTATGTTTTAAACCAATCAAATACGCTTAGCACATGACGCTCACCGCACTACATAGTTCACACATATCATGCTAGAAGAGATAGAAGAGGTTCACATACCTCGCGACGAGTATCGACTAATAGCAAAACGCCCAAGTACTTCCAACCGCTTACTACTCCTAAGCCAAGTAGATCGCGCCACACGTAGTACTTCAACCTATAAGGCCACAAGGCGCTTTATTAACATTTAGATCTCATCGAGAACATTCTACCAAAATTCAAGAAGACTCCTCCCGCAACAACAGAAATCTCCTCCTCTATCGAGGCCGGCCACCAAGCCAACCAGTGGGGGTTATACGCCTAACCCTAACTGCACAATTTACTCCACTGCACTACTACACAAGTCTATCAGAATACTTCTATGTAATTACAGCTCAAGATTCTTCTTTAAATTCAGCTTAAGTCGCAAGACATTGCCGTAAGTATTATTCACAGCTTAAGTCAAAAGACATTGCCGATAACTACGCTCGCTTCTATATATAGTATACTTCAACTATATATTCTAACAATATGTAATTTCCAATTACAATAGAGGACAAGATAATTACACTCGATAAGCCCATAATTATCCTAGTTAAAGTCGATCCCGGCAATCGCTTAGCTCCAACTCGAGCGCCCAACCCGCTCTAAACCACCCTTAGAAGTTCTAACCAACTTCTACACAATACTCCAACTGACTACGGAGATTTTCCTGTGGTTTCGCTTTGGACCGACGGAAGTATAATAGTATTTCTGGGCATTTTCAGATAGTATAACCTTAGAATACAACAAGGTATACGCTAAGGTAATTGGGCATTATAACAATACTTTGAGAGTATTTCTACACCACAAAGTGGGTATTATACGAAAGCAACTAGGCAGTGGGGTACCACTACCACACTACTGTGAGGGGGCGCTACTCTGCCAAGGGGGCCTCACGAACGGGAGGGGAGCTCTCAAGACTTAGAGATTTTTTGACGAAGAAGTCTTCAAAGGGAAGCGGTATTTATAGTCAAGCGCCAACCAACGGCCAAGATCTCGCTAAGTGCAAGGTGCAGTAGGCCAAGATTCACCCATGTGTCCTCGACCAACTAACACACAAAATATCCTACCAACTACACCTCCATTTCGTCCAACTGAGCCCTTACGCCCGCTAATGGGAGGTGCCTGGCGCCTCTTGTTGGCCCAACACGCTTCGCCTCTCTAAAAATCCGCAAAAATTAAAACGACATAGCCGAAATTCCCTACGAAAGTCGTGGAAAACGCTTTCCGAAAAAACGACTCTAAACGGTGTCAGAACAAAATTAATTCGCCAAGCCTTAGTACAAGTTTCAAATTTTCTACGCACGCCCCACGCATATACCAAAATACGGTATAACATTCTCCTCCTTAGAAACATTCGCCCGCACGTTCCTTCTAAGTCTCAAACAACGCGCCAAGATAGTCTTCACTACTATACTTACGAGAACAACTCGCCACACCGCCACGTAAGCACTCGCGTAAATACTTACATCAAAGTCCACGAGGAAACACCTCTAATCATCACCCCAAAACACTCTCACCGGTCTAAAATATACTTCCTTCGTGACCTTCTCTTTACAAAAGAAATGATCACATCTACGCCCGCCATACATGCTTGCTTCTCTCTTTACTCGCAGAGATACCACTTTGTCACTTTGCTCGAGGCATTAACCTTCTCAAAGTACTCCAACAAATGGTACCACTTTTGTCACTTTGTCGCGAGCCTTGTCCGACGCACCCAACAAATGGTACCGGCCGCCATGACTTCGAGGTCGCCGTGACACTCAACTCTTACCACATTCTCGATACGCTTCAGCTTCAAGACTCGGGTTACTATCTCTAACGTGGTCATCATTAATCGAACACTCGATGGATTCTCCGATACTTTCCGATCATAACAATACGAAAGATCGACGATCGCCTCCTAAGTCTGACGCAAAGCTATCATGTAGGCAACCCGCCTATCCTTCACATGAACTCGTGCGGCCCAAAGTAACACGCTAAGTTCCTCTCACATACCAAAACTCGCCACACCCTAACCACATACCGGAACAAGCTCAACCAATCACTCAACCTTGCCAACATCGAACCAATCGATCAAGAACTTACACTTCCGCCTTACAAGGCTTCATAAGGCGATATCCGAACACCGAAATGGTAGCTTAAACACTTCCTCCACAGAGACAACAATCCCCACGACTACCTCTCAAATACACACACCGCCCGAGGCGAACGCGACTCGAGACTCACCAGTTCCTAACCTTGCTCGCAAAACCTCCAAAAAGAAGTACCGTAACCTGGCTCCATCTGCTCATCTTAAGGTGTAGGTAGGCACCTCGCAGCCCTACAACCTTTCTCGATAACTCAACACACCGAGTAAACGGCCCCGATCAAGAACACGACTGGCTGCTCCCATCGCCCGACCATCGTCGAACGCATCCACGAACTCGCTACCGTTAACTAAACTCGGGCCTAACATCCTCACAACCCTAACACAAGCGCGACCACCACAACCTGACCCCACCACCAAACCTACCGCGGTCGACCCGCAACGCGGCCTCAACCCGACCCGCAACGCCGCACAATACTAGCTCCCGATCCTAACAATCTCACTAATCACGCTTCAAAACCTAGCGTCTTCTTAGCTCAACTACCCCTTTCATTCCACACTACTGTGACCTATCCCAACATAACTCACGCACTATGCACTCCGATAAGGGTCAAACATAACACTACACCTTTCTCTAGACGGCCTCACCTCTAAGGTCTTTACGTAAAAGCTCTAAGGCTCACACCTTCTCTATCCCCAAAATCTTACCCTGCTAAACAACCATGATCTAATCACGACTAACACACCGCTATCGTAACATAGCACTTAAGGTATACTCACCTTATCACACATACCGATCTCTGAGGTTAAAGATATATCTATATCTATCGCCACTCCCTTAGTCGCTCTAATCAAACTCGCCACGTAGGCTCATAGCTACAAGATGACTAACTACCCACCAATCTCAAGGCTAAGTCCTCCTACAAGGACACCCCATCGACATCGACCGACGGTCGTAGGTACAACAAGTAATTAACTAAAAGACGACATTCCCGAATGACGCTCACATCGCGATCGAAGCCCGGAGTTCTCGCTAACTCGCACACCCCGAACGCCCCGAATCGCGGAAGACCACTCAGACCGGGCGAGGTGCATATCTATCCGCGAGGCGACTACCGAAAGTTACTAAAGGACTCGCCGCCCGCCCTCTCCTCGCCCTTGTTAACCCAGAATCTCTACGCTTGGCTCGCCGCGCATAAGCCCGCATACGTGCCATGCTCAAGCCTAATCAAGAATTACTTGCACAACCTCTCTTAGATAGTCATCAAGACCCGTGGTACATCGTGATACTCTCCGTAGCCACATCCATAGCTAGTAACAGGTCGCTTTCTTTGCACTCTATATTCACTGCTCCTGGCCGTGGAACCGGCGTTCAAATATCATGGCCGCAGCTGGAACCGCCACGCCGTACAAACTCATTGGGCTAGTGACGCCGCAAAACTCCCGAACGAAGCACTACCCTAGGTAATGATTGGGCCCGTGCTCGCCACCCTCCGAACTCTACTCGCAGCCTCGCCGCTTTGCCTCCGGCCCCGGTTGCTTCTACGCGAGGCATAACGGTGGAAAGAAATACGCCGAGGGTCCAACTTACAACATGCCTCTAAGGCACGATCTCAGAGTGAGAAGAATAGAAATCAATCCTAAATACCCTATAGCCTCCTCGATTATCGTGGTGCACAACACACCGATAATCAAGACTTCATCGATACGGCTCAGACACTTTCCGAGGATTAATCGCTTCGATACCACTTTTGTCACGACCCGATTCCGCCCGCGGATCGTGCCTTACCCCGCACCCTAGTGATACATCGTAGTAATCACGAACATAAACGATACAAGACATATTATGAAATATGAAACAATAACTGAGAAAACTTCGCTTTTCGCAAGATATATGTAAATAACAACTTTTTCAACATGAATGCTTTAATCCTTTTTACAAACCCCGCCACAACAAGATTTGCTGCACTTACGAATGATATGACAACAACGACGGACAGGCCCCGCCATACCTTGAATGTAAGCACCTACAACAACAGGACTATACCAAGACAAGCCTCCGAGAAACGAGCTTTCCTGTTACCGAGCCACCCTAAGAGCGAGGATCAACGATCGTGTACCTTTACCGCGCATGAACGCAGCTTCGGGCGAGGTCAAGATAACAAAAATTTGAGTATGTGAAATCAAAATATCAGAAATGAAATCATAGCGCTATATAAAGCAGAGACATGATGATAACAAAACTACGGCTCACAATAAACAAGCAATATATCAAGTCGTGGACTCACACCTCAAGTCATCACTCAAATATAACAACGGGTCTCACGCCCACAATATCAATCATGCCCGTGGAATACCTTCCTCACCGCCAGCTTTATGATATAAAAGCACCAAGGAACACATGAACACCGTGTCCCACCTGCGCTATAATGAAAACGCATAGGTAAGTATGAAGGCATAGCCGACTACTAACACCTACGCATCAACAAGGTCATGAATCAGATTATAAGATCCGCTGCATCATTACATGATCAAAGCCGCCACTTGCCCGCAGATCTAATGCGCGCTTCAGCCTCGAACTTTCCGCACCCGCATAGGCCAATCTCATCGCCCGCATGAGGTATTCCCGCATCGAGGGTAGCTACTCCCAAGATCGCCCCGACTTCGCACCGCATGGCCACGGACCGCATGCCCATAAAGGACGACACTAACTCGAACTCGTGAGCCCGCATAGGCCCTCGGGACTGGACGAGGTATTCTCGAATCATGTGTCCATCGACCCGCCCGAAGTCTACCCCAGACGGAGGCGCCTTAACCCCTAATCATCTCAAGAGATGAGTGATGTAAAATACTAACACAACAAATTATCGTACAACATAAGCACAACAAAGGAAAACCCCTTTACACAACATCACAAGATACTAACACACGTAGCATCCTAGCATGCTTACTTATCAATCAACAAGAAGTATTACTGTGCTATCACAAACCAACACAATCAAGTTATACACACAAGGTACTTTAAGCTAACAAGTTCTGTATCTACCCCTAAAGTACTTCATACATTAAATCTTTTAAAAGATCCGCTGCTTTCACATAAGTCACACAATACCCGTAGTATAAAATAGAGCGATCGTTTTTTTAGATAAACTAAAACACTTACCTTGTAAAATCAAGTAACAACATTATTTTCCAAACGCCCAAGTTTGCCTAATTTCAAATGTTCACGCTTCTTATTTTAGAAAGGTTTCAGTTCATAGTCTTATTCATTTAAGAATATAATTTCTTTAAACAACTGAGAAACATAAGTCTTATATGCGAGTAGATATTCTTGTTTATAATAATCTTATTTGTCACGACTTCGCCCGGCCCGTGGATCGTGCCTTACCGGCACCCAAGTAGTCATACATCGTAGTAACCAATGAATATAAACAAGACAGAAACAGCTTATAAAATAAGATACGCTTTATTCAAGAAAAGCTTGCCTTTTCGCATAATATAAATAACTCAAGTTTTGCGCTACATCCCAACCGCATAATAGTACTACTGCACTTCTAAGGAAGTAACAACTATGGATGGACAGGTTCCCGCCATACCTCGATCAGATAAAACTATCTACAATACAGGAGATCATACCCAAAAGTAGAGCCTCCTATAAGACGGAGCTCCCGACACCAACGCAAAGCATCCTAAGGATGGATCTAGCACTGCTGTTCTTACCGCAGATGAACGCAGCTTCAAGGAGGTCAAGATAACAGTACTAAGTATGCGAAATCAGAAATACTTAAATGAAAACATATCATTTAAAACCAGCTTTACAAATATGTGTGAAACAACCAAGAAACCGCACGTAGCCACATCACAAACAAGAGCAACAATAGTAATCAGAATAGTCTTGTCTAGGCCGCGAATGATCAAACAGGCCACTCGCCTCATCATCATTCTCGCAAGTTTAATCCTCGACTCCCGAGTCCGCATAGGCCACTCACACGGGCCCGCATGAGGTATAACCCCGCATCGGGGTAGCTACTCCGCATCGCCCCGACTCGCCGTCCGCACGCCACACTGCATCGCATGAGGCATAACCCCGCATACTAACTCGAACTCCCGTAGCCCGCATAGGCCCTCGACCCGCATGCAGGTATTCTCGAATCACGGTCCTGCATCACTCGAAGTCTACCCCAGACGGAGGGCCCTTAACCCCTGTGATCATCTCAAGAGGCGAGTGATAGTATACTAACATAACAACTTATCTTTAAACAACATAAGCACAACAAGGATACTCACCTATACAAACGTTATAAGATACTAACACACATAGCATCATATCATGTCTATTTATCAAACCATCTTTATTATTCTTTTCACAATACAAGTCTGTTATAAACACATAGGCAAACTTGTTTCTTTTATAAATCTTAAGTGGTTATACTTACTTCCCATAAAGCTAGTATAACTCTTAAGCTTTTGTTTTAAAAACCAATTAGTTCTCTTCTGATAAAATGATTCAGTAGTCTTTTGAAATGTTTTCGCTTCTTATTATTCAAAGTGCTTAAGCCAGGCATTGCCAGAAGTATTATTCAGCTTAAGTCAAAGACATTGCCGTAGTTATTATTCGCTAACACATGACGCCTACCGCACTATATATATATTGTAAAATATCATGCTTTAGGAAGAATCACATACCTTCTCAAATAAAACCACCGCTAAGTCAATATGTCGCAGCAGAGTCACCTTATAATAGTCACAGATATCTATCAAAGACTACTCAAGGTCATTCTAAACAGTGGGTTCATAATTTACTTGAAGTCGGGCAGCACTTCCTACCCACGAGCTATATAAGTTCATCGTGAAAACAAATTCCATGTAAGTACGCTTTGATTATTCTTCTTTAAACCCTTCTAAGTGATTAATACTTCAATTCTATTCGTGGTATACTTCTAAGTATTTATACTTATTCTTATACTACAACAAGATATATATTCTAATTCAAAAGAGGGTTAGGATTAGTTACCCTGTAAGCCCAATAATATCCTAGAAAAGTCGCTACCGAGCAAGGTTTTGCTCCTAAGTTGTATGCTCCAAGAACCCTAGAAGTTCTTCACAACTTCTACTAAGTACTAAGGTATTTGGGCTAGGTATTTTGGGCATTATAACGATACAAGAAGGTAACTTTTCTACCAAGGGAGGGGGTAGATTTGCCAGGCTAGGGGTAGGCTCTCGCCATACAACACAAGGAGGGAAGAGGTGTCTGGACGAAAAGCTAAGGGAGAGGAGAGGATTTTAGACTTGAAGATAACTTTGTGGATGAATAACTCTTCATCTCTGGGGGTATTTATAGCTCAAGCCTTGGCCAACCAATGGCCAAGATGAAGACAAGTGCAAGGCAAGTGTAAGGCCAAGATCAAGCCAAGTGCACCCTAACTCCTACTCCACAAAACACTCCACAAAACACTCCACAAAACACTCCACAAAACAAGGCCTAAACAGACCCAATCGCCAAGGCTAACACCCTCTTTGACGCCCAATCGCCCAAAGCCACCCCACTTGTTTCCAATGCAGGGTGACACATGTCACCCTCCCGCTGGTCCAAAATGTTTCGCCTCTAAAAATCCGCAAAATAAGAAATGGCATAGCCGAATTTACTCTACGAAAGTCGTGGAAACGCTTTCGAAAAACGATTCTTTTAGTGAGTTGGTACAAAATAAAACGCCCAAGGCTTATCTTTAAGACAAGATTTTCAGACGTATTCCCTTACGCATATACTCCCGAAATACGGGTATAACATTCTCCCCTCCTTAGAAACATTCATCCCGAATGTTCCTTCCCAAGACGGTTAGCGAAGAAGCTTAAACAGTAGTAAATGCCACACACGACCACAGAGCAACACATAGGCAGAAACGATAACGAAAATTTACAAGTAGGAAAGTGAATTACCTGGAGGCGCTGGGAATAGCGAGGATACTTCCGCCTCATGTCCTCCTCGGCTTCCCATGTCATCTCTCCTCGAGCCTGCTCCGCCACAAGACTTTGACGAAGCCACGCCCTTCGTCCGCAGACGCCTAACTCGACGATCGACTATCGCCATGGGAATCTCTCATACGATAACCCCTGGCCACCGACATCGCCAATCGGTGTACCCTAGATGGATCCTCGATACATCTCCTCAAAGATAGATACGTGAAAACCGATGACCGCTTCCAGACGGACGGCAGATTCAACTCATAGGCAACCTTGCCTACCTCGCGACAACTAAACGCCCAACGTACCTAGGGCCGAGCTTCCCTTCTTCCCGAATCTCATCACACCCTTCATGGTGACACCTTTAGGAAAACCCAATCATGAACTCAACTCAAGATGCCGACGACGATGATCCGTGATACGACTGGCCGACTGAGTCAATAGCCGCCTTGATAAGCTTCACCTTATCCATCGCTCGTACTCAACCGTCCCACTAGCCGCCTCGCCCACATCGAACCAACCTATAGGCGACCGCACTTCCTCCCATACAAGGCCTCATAAGGCGCCATCCAATACCGGAGTGGTAGCTATTATTATACGCGAACTCAACTAGAGGCAAATGATCCTCCCAACTACCACTAAAGTCAATAACACAGCTCGCAGATATCCTCAAGAGTCCGGATAGTGCGCTCGCTCGTCCGTCGCTCGTGGATGAAATGCAGATTGTGCTCACCAAGGCCCCTAAACTCCTCGAAGGACTCTCTGGTTAGCCGTAAACCGGGCTCCTCCGTCGATATGATCAAGTAGGACTCATGCACCGACGATCTCTGATGTAAAGTCCGCATAATCCTCACCAAAAAGTCGCCCCGACGGAAGAAAGTGGCTGATTTCACACCGCCGACGATAACCCATATAGAATCATGTCTCCTCCGAAAGCGAGGTAATCTCGTGACGAAGTCCATGTTGATTACCTCCCACTTCCGTGCTCGGATCTCAATCGTCAGAATAAAACCACCGTGCCTCCGTGCTCTACCTTTACCGCCGACAACACGCACCGAGCTACGAACTCGCAACGCCCTCTTCAAGCCATCCCACCAATACACGTATCTAAGGTCGTGGTACATCTTGGTCGACTTCGACGGATAGAGTAACGCGCGCGTGTGCTTCCCCAAGAACTCGCCAAGTCCTCAAACATCCGAACACATACCGCTTCAAACCTTAGCACCCCATCGTGCTACCAAAAGGACCCTTGCCCTCACGTAAGAGTCAGATCACGATATCGAATCAAAGCCGATCTCGAATCGCCGCTTCTTCACCTCCTCGACGACGGAAGACTCGCAACCTCACGAACTCTAACCCCACCGCTATCGTAATCAATCAAACGGACACCAAGGCTCGCTAATCGATGCAAATCACGTAACCATGTCCCTCCTCTCTAGCCGCACATCCGATAGGCTCCCATCGACTCCACGACTAAGAGCATCCGCCACAACATCGCCTTCCCGTGGTATAGATATCAACATCGTAATCCTTAAGCAACTCTAACCACCGCCTCTCGCCGTGAAGTTCACCTCCTCTCGTCAAGATATACCGAGGCTCTGTGGTCTCAGATAAATATCCACGTGAACCCCATACAAATAGTGCTCCAGATCTTCAAAGCGAATCACTACCGCTAACTCCAAATCACGCGGGTAGTTCCTCCGTGTTTCTTCACCGCCGGACGCATATGCTATAACCCCGCCATGCCGCATCAATACACATCCCAACCCGATGCCCGACGATCACAATACACGCATATAACCATCCGACCCTCCGGAAGAGTAAGAACGGGCGGCCGCCGCCTCTTTTCAAAGAATCGAAACCCCGCCACAAGCATCACCATCAAACTTGGCCGCTCGAGTCACCTTAGTCAACGGTGCAGATAGAAGCAAACTTCTCCACGAACCGATAATAACTCGCAAGGCCTAAAATCGCAACCTCTCGGAGTAGTAGGTCTCGCCAAGTCTCGATCGCTTCGATTCGCCAGACAACTCGAATGCCATCACCCGGCTAATATGCCCAAGAAACGCCATCAAGTCAACCAAAACTCGTGATTTGGAAAACTTGGCGCATAATCGCTGTCTCGAGAATCACAAGACAGCCTCAAATGCTCCGCATGCTCCTCGCTCCGAGCGAATAAACCAAGATATCATCAATGAACACTATCACAAACGTGTCCAAAATGGTTTGAACACTCGGCTCATCAAATCCATGAATACCACGAGCATCGTCAACCCAAAAGACATGACCTCGAGCTCATAATGCCCGCATCGTCCGAATGCGCCCAGTGGACATCCACCTCTCGACTCGCGACTGATGATAGCCCGATCGCAGATCAATCTCGAGAAACATCTCGCACTCGCAACCGGTCGAACAAATCATCAATCCCGGGAGGGGGTATCGTTTAATGGTCACCTTGTTCACCGTCAGAATCAACACACATGCGCAGCCCCGCCCTTCTTCTTCACGAACAATACCGCGCTTCTGCGAGAAACACCGGGCCTAATGAAACCCTTCTCTAGCAAATCCCTGCCGATCCTTCACTCTCTCAACTCGGCAAAGCCATTCGTATGGCGAATGGAAATAGGCCGAGTATCCGCAATATGTCAATACAAAACTCAATCTCCTCTCGTGAGGATACCCGAGGTCATCCGGGAACACGCCTGGGAACTCACGACTACGGAATCGATCAAAATCTGGTACCGCAGCCTCAAGATCAAACACCCGAACTAGATGGTAGATATACCCTTCCGCACTATCTTCCTAGCCTCGAGGTAGGAAATAAACCTACCCTCTACGATACCGTGTTCCTCCCACTCAACAACCGGCCCTCGTGAAACCGAACTGCATTACTTTCTCTCTCATAGCCTACATTGGCATAGCAAGAAGCTAGCCAATCCATCCCCATAATCACGCTGGTCAATCATCTCCAACTCTATCAAGTCGCCAGTGGTCCGACGATCAGAATGGTCACAGACAAGCTCTATATACCCGCCGAGCTACCACCGAATCACCCATCGCGTAGCTACCTCGAGTGGTCTATGGACTCGTGCTCTATCCCTATCCTAGTAGCAACACGGGAGATATATAGACAGAGTAGAACCCGATCTATCAAAGCATACACATCAAACCTGTAACCGATAAGGTACCGTGACGACATCAGCGAGGCCTCCGATCCCGCTTACCGACAAAGCATATACGCGGCTTCGAGGACCGCTAGAATCGACCCGAGCCACGACTCGCCGCGACTGACCCACGAGCACCTCGCCCGGGCGAGTAATCAGAGGAGATGACGGCCGCCACGTAACCCGGGCGTCGGGCCCTACCACCGCCACGCCGGCCTGACAGCCTCGCAGTGACTTCGCCGCCACAATCGTAATAAGATCCATGCAGTACCACACTTCCCGTAATGGGATCTACCGACGGCCACACCGGGTGGTCCCGATCGCCGCACTCGCTACTCGACGCCCAAGCCCCGGGCCCCGGTCCGCCTCAAAACTCGGGCCAGGCTGAGGACGGCGCAGAGTGCTCGAGCCGGCCGTGGTGCGACCCAGATCGCCGCCGAGGCCGCCACCACGATAACCGCCGTAAAACCTCCCGCCCCGGCCTTCTTCTCGCGATGTCCGCCCACTCGCCGACCGCGCCTCGCATCCAAGGGCGCGAGCTCGCACGCGGTAATGTCCATACCTACCGAGAGAAACCCCGCACATGACTCGCCATAGTCGCTTCAGCCCGCGACATAGCGTGCACCCTATCCTCCATATTCGCTACTAATGCCGGGACATATCGAGCCAAAGAATCAAACTCGACATTGTACTCCCGACAAGGCCCTCTCTCGCTCAAAGAAGAAAATCTATCACCGCGCCTCTCATCCGCGAGGCAAGAAGTGAGCGAGGAAAGCTCTCGAGAACTCGCCCCACGTACTGGGACGCTGCGGTTTCCCGGATAACTCCCATGAATCAAACCAATCGATCGCGTATCACGCAGCTTATGGAACCAAAGATCACTGACCGGTCTCCGACGCCCGACATTTCAAAATCCTTCAAGCCGACGGATGAACTCCTCGCGATCATCCTCCGCCGACCCATAAAACTCCGCGGCTACAACTCAAGAAATCTCAGAGTCTCAAACTATTCGCCTGGGTGTACCACGGTGCGATCGAGCCGAGCCGAACCGCCGATCCAATCTCTCTCAGACGGCCACAACTTTAGCCAAAAGTCGGGCCATCTCCTTGTACTCCTAACCTCCGCCCAGCCGTGGGACGAGGCGTGGTACTGTGGTCTCGCTGGGCGGGCGGGCCATAGAACTCGCTGCCTCGTATAGATCGGGCTCGAGCCTCGTGACTGGGTGTCTCGCTAGCAGCCTCCTACGCTTGCCTTCTTCGGGCCCGGTTTTACGAGGCATAATCATATAGAAAGGAATACGTTAGAGGGGTCCAACCTATAACACGCCTCTAAAGCACGATCTCGTAATGAGAAGAATGGAAACCAATCCTAAATATCCTATAGCCTCCTCGACATTGGTGCACAACACACCGATAATCAAGACTTACTAGATACGGCTCGGTAGACACTTTCCGAGGATTAATCGCTCGATACCACTTTTGTCACGACTGCCCGGCCCGTGGATCGTGCCTTACCGGCACCCAAGTAGTCATACATCGTAGTAACCAATGAATATAAAACAAGACAGAAATGCTTTATAAAATAAGACACGCTTTATCTCAAGAAAAGCTTGCCTTTCAAGATAATATAAATAACTCAAGTTTTGCGCTATATCCCAACCGCATAATAGTACTGCTGCACTTCTAAGGAAGTAACAACTATGGCGGACAGGTTCCCGCCATACCTCGATCAGCATAAAACTATCTACAATACAGGAGATCATACCCAAAAGTAGAGCCTCCTAGAAGACGGAGCTCCCGACACCAACGCAAAGATCCTAAGGACGTGGATCTAGCACTGCCGCCTCTTACTCGCAGATGAACGCAGCCTCAAGGAGGTCAAGATAACAGTACTAAGTATGCGAAATCAGAAATACTTAAATGAAAACATATCATTTAAAACCAGTTTACAAATATGTGTGAAACAACTAAGGAAACCGCACGTAGTGCCACATCACAAACAAGAGCAACAATAGTAATCAGAATAGTCTTGTCTAGGCCGCGAATGATCGAAACAGGCCACTCGCCTCATCATCATTCTCGCAAGCCTAACTCGACTCCCGAGTCCGCATAGGCCACTCACGGGCCCGCATGAGGTATAACCCCGCATCGAGGGTAGCTACCTCGCATCGCCCCGACTCGCCGTCCGCACGGGCCACACGCATCGCATGAGGCATAACCCCGCATACTAACTCCGAACTCCCGTAGCTCCGCATAGGCCCTCGACCCGCATGAGGTATTCTCGAATCACGGTCCTGCATCACCGAGTCTACCCCAGACGGAGGCGCCTTAACCCCAGATCATCTCAAGAGGAGTGATAAGATACTAACATAACAACTTATCTTTAAACAACATAAGCACAACAAGGATACTCACCTATACAAACGCTACAAGATACTAACACACATAGCATCATATCACGCCTATTTATCAAACCATCTTTATTATTCTTTTCACAATACAAGTCTGTTATAAACACATAGGCAAACTTGTTTCTTTTATAAATCTTAAGTGTTATACTTACTTCCCATAAAGCTAGTATAACTCTTAAGCTTCTGTTTTAAAACCAATTAGTTCTCTTCGATAAAATGATTCAAAGAGTCTTTGAAATGTTTTCGCTTCTTATTATTCAGCTTAAGCCGGAGGCATTGCCGTAAGTATTATTCAGCTTAAGTCAAAGACATTGCCGTAGTTATTATTCGCTTAACACATGTACGCCTACCGCACTATATATATATTGTAAAATATCATGCTTTAGGAAGAATCACATACCTTCTCAAATAAAACCACCGCCAAGTCAATATGTCGCAAGCAGAGTCACCATAATAGTCACAGATATCTATCAAAGACTACTCAAGGTCATTCTAAACAGTGGGTTCATAATTCTACTTGAAGTCGGCAAAGACTTCCTACCCACGAGCTATATAAGTTCATCAGAAAACAAATTCTATGTAAGTACAGCTTGATTATTCTTTTAAACCCTTCTAAGTGATTAATACTTCAATTCTATTCTGTGGTATACTTCTAAGTATTTATACTTATTCTTATACTACAACAAAGATATATATTCTAATTCAAAAGAGGGTTAGGATTAGTTACCCTGGTAAGCCCAATAATATCCTAGAAAAGTCGCTACTGAGCAAGGTTTTGCTCCTAAGTTGTATGCTCCAGTTAACCCTAAGTTCTTCACAACTTCTACTAAGTACTAAGGTATTTTGGGCATTATAACGATACAAGAAGGTAACTTTTCTACCAAGGAGGGGGTAGATTTCGGCCAGGCTAGGGGCAGGCTCTCGCCATACAACACAAGGAGGGAGGAAGAGGTGTTTGGACGAAAAGCTAAGGGAGAGGAGAGGATTTTTAGACTTGAAGATAACTTTGTGGATGAATAACTCTTCATCTCTGGGGTATTTATAGCCTTGGCCAACCAACGGCCAAGATGAAGACAAGTGCAAGGCAAGTGTAAGGCCAAGATCAAGCCAAGTGCACCCTAACTCCTACTCCACAAAACACTCCACAAAACACTCCACAAAACACTCCACAAAACAAGGCCTAAACAAGACCCAATCGCCAAGGCTAACACCCTCTTCGACGCCCAATCGCCCAAAGCCACCCCACTTGTTTCCAATGCAGGGTGACACATGTCACCCTCCCGCTGGTCCAAAATGTTTCGCCTCTCTAAAAATCCGCAAAATAAGAAATGGCATAGCCGAATTTACTCTACGAAAGTCGTGGGAAACGCTCATTTAAAACGATTCTTTTAATGAGTTGTGTACAAAATAAAACGCCCAAGGCTTATCTTTAAGACAAGATTTTCGTGACGTATTCCCTTACGCATATACTGAAATACGGTATAACATTATTACCCTGATCTAGAAATATCATTTTGTCTCATCTTAGCTTCTATGCAGAAAGTTTCAATGGTTTTAATAATACTTAATTAGTCAAAACATTTTTATTAACGCCGCAGTGGTTTGTCGATACACATTCGATTTCAAATCAAGAAACATTCTTAAGCCGCTATACCTAACTTCCCATAAAGCTAGTATAACTCTTAAGTTTTTCAAAACCAAGTATTACTTCTTCTTTCAAAATGATTCAAAATCTTTGAAATACTTCAAGTTCTTTATTAACACATAACAAGCCGCTTATAGTTCAAATCGCTTACCTTTAAAGACTACAAGTATTTACCAACATAAAGTCGTTATAACCAACTTCCCATAAAGCCGTTATAACACTTTATGCTTTAAACCAATCAAATACGCTAGCACATACGCTCACCGCATACATAGTTCACACATATCATGCTAGAAGAGATAGGAAGAGGTTCACATACCTCGCGACAGTATCGACTAATAGCAAAACGCTCCAAGTACTTCCAACCGTCATACTCCTAAGCCAAGATCGCGCCACACGTAGTACTTCAACCTATAAGGCCACAAGGCGCTTATTAACATTTAGATCTCATCAGAGAACATTCTACCGCAAAGACCTACCCCCGCAAGCAACAGAAATCTCCTCCTCTATCGAGGCCGCGCCACCAAGCCAACCAGTGGGTTATACGCCTAACCCTAACGGTACAATTCTACTCCAATGTAATTACAACAAGATTCTTCTTTAAATTCAGCTTAAGTCGCAAGACATCGATTATTCAGCTTAAGTCAAAAGACATCACGATAACTACGCTCCTATATATAGTATACTTCAACTATATATTCTAACAATATGTAATTTCCAATTACACAGAGGACAAGATAATTACCTCGATAAGCCCATAATTATCCTAGTTAAAGTCGATCCCGCAATCGCTTAGCTCCAACTCCGAGCGCCCAACCCGCTCTAAACCACTCTTAGAAGTTCTAACTAACTTCTACACAATACTCCAACTGACTATGGAGATTTTCCTGTGGTTGTATAACCTTAGAATACAACAAGGTATACTGCTAAGGTAATTGGGCATTATAACAATACTTTGAGAGTATTTCTATTATACGAAAGCAACTACCCCACGCCACACTACCCAAGGGCCTCACGAAACAGGAGCTCTCAAGACTTAGAGATTTTTTGATGAAGAAGTCTTCGGAAGCGGGTATTTATCCAACTAACGGCCAAGATCTCGCCAAGTGCATAGGCCAAGATTCACCCACGTGTCCTCGACCAACTAACACACAAAATATCCTACCAACTACACCTCCATTTCGCCCAATCCGAGCCCTTACGCCCGCTAATGGTGCCACCCAACACGCTTCGCCTCTAAAAAAAAATTAAAAGAAAACGCTTTGTAAAAACGACTGAACAAAATTAATTCGCCAAGCCTTAGTATTAAGTTTCAAATTTTCTACGCACGCCCCACGCATATTACCAAAATACGGTATAACATAAACGCTGCCCGTGATCGACTTTATACTGATAATTACGGGCTTATCGAGGTAAATATCTTGTCCTCTATTGTAATTGGAAATTACATGATTGTTAGACTATATAGTTGAAGTATACTATATATAGAATCAACGCTGTTATCGGCAATGTCTTTGACTTAAGCCCTAATAATAAGAAACCTTTTCGAAAGAAGAGGCTGAATCAGAATTACATAGATCAGACATGAGACTTGTGTAGCTTTTCCGCGAGGTAGAATTGTGCACGCCCGATTAGACGTATAACCCCGGTTGGCTTGGTAGCCTACCGATAGAGTGAGGAGATTTACGCTGTCATGGGGAGGTGTCGCTAATTTTCAGAGAATGTTCTACCAAGAGATCTAAATATTAATAAGCGCTGTGGCCTTATAGGTCAAGATCGCGCGTGGCGCGATCTACTTGGCTTAAGGAGAGCCATGGTTGGAAGTACTTGAGCGCTTTGCTATTAGTCGATACTGCCGCGAGGTATGTGAACCTCTTCCTATCTCTTCTAGCATGATATGTGTAACTATGTAGTACGATAGACGCATACGTGTTAAATGTATTTGATTGTCTAAAATAAAGTGTTATAACGACTTTATGGGAAGTCGTTATAACACTTTACGAGGTAAGAAAATACTTGTGGTTTTTAAAAGTGGTAAATCGATTTGAACTATAACCGGTTGGTTATGTAATAATAAAGAACTTCAAGTATTTCAAAAGATTTTTGAATCATTTTGAAAGAATATAATACTGGTTTTTGAAAACTTAAGAGTTATACTAGCTTTACGGAAGTTAGGTATAACGCTTAAGAATGTTTTATCGATTTCGAAATCGTAACGTGTATCGACAAACCACCGCAGCTGCTAATAAAAGGAAATATTTTGACAGATTAAGTATTATTAAAACCAAAGAGAAACTTCCATCCGCATAAGCTAAGATGAGACAAAATGATATTTCCTAGATCACGGTCAGTAATAAGATTGTTATAAACAAGAATATCCTACTCACATATAAGGCTTATGTTTTCTCAGATGGTTTAAAAGAGAATTATATTCTTAAATGAATAAGACTACGAATCATAAACCTTTCTAAAATAAGAACCGTGAACATTTGAAATTAGGCAAACTCGACGCTTGGAAAATAACGTTGTTACTTGATTTTACAAAGGTAAGTGTTTTGATTTACTTCAAAAGATAATCACTCTATTTTCATATACTACGTATTGTGTGACTTTTGTAAACGTAACGCATCTTTTAAAAGATAATGTATGAAGTACTTTGGGAATAGATACCCGATCTTGTTAATCATATATTAGAATGTACCTTGTGTGTATAACATGATTGTGTTGGTTTGTGATAGCCTTGTAATACTTTCTTGTTGATTTGATAAGTAAACATGCTAGATGCTACGCGTGTTAGTATCTTGTGATGTTTTGTAAAGCGGGGTTTTCTCGATCGCGCTTTAAAGTTGTTTGACTCTCACCGCATGCTGGTATTGTACCACTCACCTTGACTTGTCTCCGAGGTTGTCGCCTCCGACGCGGGTAGACTCAGCACCGGGGACCATGATTCGAGAATACCTCACGCGGTCCAGGGATCCATGCGAACTACGGAGTTCCGTGTTAGTTTGCGCCTTGTGGTCACGCGGTCTCAGGCTACGCGGATCGCGAGTTCAGGACGATTCCGGGAGTAGCACCGACGCGAGGAATACCTCACGCGGCCTACGAGGTTGGCCTATGCGAGCTACGAGAGTTCCAGGCTAGACGCGCACATTTGATATCGCGCGCAGTGACCGCCTTTGATCACGTGATGCCTCAGACAGATATCATGATACGCTTTATGACCATGTTAGTACCGCGGGTGTTAGTAGCCTGCTATGCCTTCAGATTTACCCCGCATCGCTTTATTAGGACACGTGGACCTCGTGTTCATGTGTATTTCGTGCTTTTATATCATAAATCGCGGCAGCTGATAAGGTATTCCACGCATGATTGATGTTATGGGCGCGAGACCCATAGTTACATTTGAGTGATGACTTTGAGCGCGAGTCCCCGACTTCTAATATGATCGCTTATTTATCAGGAATCGTAGTTTGCTTATCATACATGTCTCCCGCTTTATAGACTATTATGATTTCATTTACGATTTTTCGCCACATACTTGGTACCGCAGATCGACTTCCTTCGGGCCGCTCATGCCGCAGTCGAGGTACACCGCCGCTGATCCTCGCCTTAGGGTCACAGTCGCTTGGGAAAGCTCCATTTCTCCGAGGCTTATTCGCATAGTCCCCGTTGTCAGGTGCATATTCAGGTACGACGGGCCCCGTCCCGCTGTTGTCATATCATTCGTAGAGGTCCGTAGTACCAGGCAGGCGCAGTTGTAATGGACGAATCGTATTCGGCTTTTAAATTGATTTATATATATATGCCGAAGGCATGTTTTCTCGCATCATTGTTTCATACCTCTGTTATTTCATGTTATCGCCTTATGTTCACTGACACTGATGTTGTATCACCAGGTGCCCGGTAGGCACCACCACGCCCGGTTCGGTCGTGACAAAAGTGGTATCGTGAGCGCTTAATCCTCTGAAAGTGTCTACAGATCAGATTCAA
The DNA here is from genome assembly GCA_029844215.1 of Przewalskia tangutica. Lineage (NCBI taxonomy): Eukaryota > Viridiplantae > Streptophyta > Magnoliopsida > Solanales > Solanaceae > Przewalskia > Przewalskia tangutica. Next base: position 37,850,154 of record CM056725.1, on the reverse strand, counting down.
GAGAGTCTTGATTATCTGTTGTCAGGCACCACACCAATAATCGTGAGGCTATAGGATATTTAGGATCGGTTTCATTCTTCTCACTCGAGATCGCGCCTCAGAGCCGTGTTGTAAGTCGACCCTCTCACGATTTCTTTCCTTACCGCTATGCCTCCGCGCAGGCAACCCGCCCAGAGGGCAAGGCATGAGGAGCCGCGAGCAGAGTACGTGCAGGGTTACGAGGGCACAGCCCAACCATCACCCGAAAGTTAGTGCTTCACGGGAGTTATGCTACGCCACCAAATTTCACAGAGTTTAGCACGGCAGCTAGCCCACCGCAGCCATGATATATGAACCTTCACCCCACGACCGAACAGAGAATATAGATTGCAAAGAGACAACCTCACATTAGCTATGGATTTGGCTACCGAGAGTATACCGATGTATCGCGTAGTCTTGATGAATATCTTAGCGGTTGCGGCGAGTAATTCTTCGCTAGGCTTCGAGCATGGCCTCGTACGGCCAGGCGCGGCAGCCAAGAAACGAGAGATCGACGGGTTAACGGCGACGCAGGAGGCCGTGATGTAAAGGTCCTTTGGTAACTTTCGAGTCGAGTCACCACCAAAGATTAGATTATGCACATCCACCAAGGCAGAGTGGTCTTCCACGGATTTCGTGACGCTCGTATACAGGAGTTGGTCGTAACCTGTGGCTTCCGCTCATAAGCGGATGCACGCCATCCCGGAATGTCGCCTTTAGTTGGTACTTGTCACTACGACCGCCGTGGTCCGATGTCGGGCGAGGTCCTTGTAGGAGGACTTAGCCTTCAGATCGTGGGTAGTTCGCCATCTTCCTAGCTATGCGCTCTACGGCAGTTTGACTAGAACGACTAAGGGATGAAGCAAGAGATATAGATATATCCTTAACCTCTGTGGGTTAGTATGTGAGATAAGTGAGTACACCTAAGTGTTATTCGATTGCATTGTGTAAATTGTGATTAGAAATCTCGTTAGTTAACCAAGCAAGAGTCGGGGACAGAGAAGGCGCGAGCCTTAGAGTTTTTTACGAGAGACCTTAGAGGTAAGCGCCATCTCGAGTAAAGGTGTAGTGTTATGTTTGATCTCATCTGAGTGCATAGTGCACGTAAGCTATGTTCAGGGATAAGTCCCCGAGTAGTGTGGAATGAAAGAGGTAGTTGAGCCAAGAAGACCGCTAGGTTTTCGTGAACGGATTAGCGAGAGTTTTCCTTCGGGAACTAGCGCTTTGCGCGCCGCCTGCCGAGGCCACGCCATGGTCAGCCCGCGCATGTACGGTGGTGGGTCATGTGGTGGTCCCGCCTTGTGGTAGGTCACGAGGGTGTTAGGCCCAAGTTTAGTTAACCAAACAGACGACTGTGGACGATTCGACCAAAGAGGTCGCCGAGGAGGTCACCGCCTTGTTTTCTAGCAAAGACCGCTTACTCGGCAGTGGATTTATCGTAAAGCTGTAAGGTCGCACGGTGCCTACCTTCACCTTATGACAGATAAATGAGCCTGTGGTACTACTGCTTTTTTTTCGAGGTTTTACCAGCAAGGTTAGAACTCAAAGTAGTCTCAGACCACATTCGCCTCGCCGTTGTTCGATTTCGTGGATAGTTGCGAATTGTTGTCTCATGTCAAGGAGTGTTTAAGCTACCATTTCGTTGTTCTGATGTCGCCTTATGAAGCCTTGTAGGTGGATGTAAGTCACGGCCGATTGGTTCTGATGTTGGCAAGATTCAGATAATGGTTCAGCTTGTTCCACAGATCGTGGATAGGTAAAGCTTGTCTAGAAGAGGTTCCGCAGCCGTAGAAATCGTATGGATAATCGGCGACGACGCTTAGAGTTCGTGCCGACGGCCGGTCTTCTTGAAAGTACCACCCCGTCAGCGTGGACGAGCTTTGGAAAACAGAGGAACTTAGCCCGAGTTACTTGGGGCCCTTTGAGTTCATGTGAAGAATAGGCCAGGTTGCCTATATGTTAGCATTTGCCGTCCGACTTAGAGGCAAGACGTCCGGCCTTTTCGTATTGTTATGATCGGAAAGTATCGAGATCCATCCAGAGTGTTCCTGCTAATGATGACCACGTTAGAGATAGTAGCCCCGAAGTTTTGGAAATCAAGCAGACGTTTAAATGTGGTAAGAGTTCGAGTGTACGACACCTCGTGGATCGCATGCATCCCGCATCATTTGTCGGGTCACCGAGTGACACTAACCTCGCGCAAAGTGACAAAAGTGGTATCACGACGAGTAAAGGGAGAAACGAGCATGTATGGCGAGCATAGATGTGATCATTTCTTTTGTAAGGAGAAGGTGCGGGAAGTATATTTTAGAACCCGAGAGAGGTGTTTGTGGTAATGTTAGAGGTGTTTCCTCGGACTTGACGGAGGTATTTGCGCTGGTGTTTCGTGGGCCACGTGGCAGATTGTTCTCGTAAGTATAGTAGTGAAGACTATATCGCGCAAGGCTTGTTTTGAGATTCTAGAAGGAACATTCGACGAATGTTTCTGGCGAGGAGAATGTTATACCCGTATTTCCGCAGTATGCACGTAAGGACGACGAGAAAAATTTGAACTTTTTAAATAAGGCTCGCCGAATTATTTTGTGCACAACACCTTGCTAGAGTCGTTGACTAAACGCTTCATTAGCCGTAGGAAAATTCGCTATGTCATTTTTATTTTTATGGATTTTTCCGAGAGACTAAACATTTTGGACCAACAAGAGGGCTTACACTTGTCACCCTCTCATCAAAGGACTCTGGGCCAAGGCGGACGAATTGCTCGCTTTTTGTCAAGTAAGAGGTAGGATATTTTTGTAGTAGATGGATAAGGTGCACTTGGCATGATCATGGCCCTACACTTGCCTTGCACTTGGCATGATCTTGGCCATTGGTTGGCCTTGCTAGACCTATAAATACCCCTTTGAAGACTTCTTCATCCATTCTACAAATTCCAAGTCTTGAAATCTTCCTCCTCCTTGTTGGTTTCTGGCCCCACCCTCCCCTTTGTGAGGCCTTGTGGCCGAGAGCTCTCCCTCGTCCGAGAGTACCCCTAATGGGTAGGTCGAGGTATACACCCTATTGTGGTGTTGTCTCGTATAAATACCCCCTCTGGTAGAAATACTCTCAAAATATTGTTATAATGCCCAAATTACCTTAGCCAGATACCTTGTAGTATTCTAAGGTTATACCTATACGAAAAGCCCCGTTATACTATTATACTTTCCCGTCACCACCAAACCGAAACCCTAAGAAAAATCTCCATGGTTAGTCGGAGTAGTATGTAGAAGTTGGTTAGAACTTCAAGGGTAGTTTGGAGCTGGTCGAGCGCACGAGTCGAGCCAAACGCTGCCCAGTGATCGACTTTATACTTGGATAATTACGGGCTTATCGAGGTAAATATCTTGTCCTCTATTGTAATTGGAAATTACATGATTGTTAGACTATATAGTTGAAGTATACTATATATAGAATCAACGCTGTTATCGCAATGTCTTTGGACTTAAGCCCAATAATAAGAAACCTTTTCGAAAGAAGAGTGTTGAATCAGAATTACATAGGATCAGACATAAGAGACTTGTGTAGCTTTTCCGCGAGGTAGAATTGTGCACGCCCGATTAGACGATAACCCCTCGGTTGGCTTGGTAGCCGCCCGATAGAGAGGAGATTTACGCCGTCATGGGGGAGGTGTCAATTTTCTCAGAATGTTCTACAAGAGATCTAAATATTAATGTCACTGTGGCCTTATAGGTCAAGATCGCGCGTGGCGCGATCTACTTGGCTTAAGGAGTAGCCACGGTTGGAAGTACTTGAGCGCTTTTGCTATTAGTCGATACTGCCGCGAGGTACGTGAACCTCTTCCTATCTCTTCTAGCATGATACGTGTAACTATGTAGTACGACGATAGACGCATACGTGTTAAATGTATTTGATTGTCTAAAATATAAAGTGTTATAACGACTTTATGGGAAGTCGTTATAACACTTTACGTAGGTAAGAAAATACTTGTGGTTTTTAAAAGTGGTAAATCGATTTGAACTATAATCGGCCGGTTATGTAATAATAAAGAACTTGAAGTATTTCAAAAGATTTTTGAATCATTTTGAAAGAAGAAGTAATACTGGTTTTTGAAAACTTAAGAGTTATACTAGCTTTACGGGAAGTTAGGTATAACGGCTTAAGAATGTTTTATCGATTTCGAAATCGTAACGTATCGACAAACCATCGCAAATGCTAATAAAAGGAAATATTTTGACAGATTAAGTATTATTAAAACTAAGAGAAACTTCCATCCGCATAAGCTAAGACGAGACAAAATGATATTTCCTAGATCATGATCAGTAATAAGATTGTTATAAACAAGAATATCCTACTCACATATAAGGCTTATGTTTTCTCAGATGGTTTAAAAGAGAATTATATTCTTAAATGAATAAGACTACGAATCATAAACCTTTCTAAAATAAGAACCGTGAACATTTGAAATTAGGCAAACTCGACGCTTGGAAAATAATGTTGTTACTTGATTTTACAAAGGTAAGTGTTTTGATTTACTTCAAAAGATAATCACTCTATTTTCATATACTACGTATTGTGTGACTTTTGTAAACGTAACGATCTTTTAAAAGATAATGTACGAAGTACTTTGGGAATAGATACCCGATCTTGTTAATCATATATTAGAACGCACCTCGTGTGTATAACATGATTGTGTTGGTTTGTGATAGCCTTGTAATACTTTCTTGTTGATTTGATAAGTAAACATGCTAGATGCTACGCAGTGTTAGTATCTTGTGATGTTTTGTGTAAAGGGGGTTTTCCTCGACTTCGCTTTAAAGTTGTTTGACTCTCACCGCATGCTGGTATTGTACCACTCACCTTGACTTGTCTCCCGAGGTTGTCGCCTCCGACGCGGGTAGACTCAGCGGTCCGGGACCATGATTCGAGAATACCTCACGCGTCCGTGGGATCCATGCGAACTACGAGAGTTCTAGGTTAGTTTGCCCTTGTGGTCACGCGGTTCAGGGCTACGCGATCGCGAGTCCGTGATTTACGCCGGAGAGCTACCGACGCGAGGAATACCTCACGCGGCCTACGAGGTTGGCCTACGCGAGCTACGAGAGTTCCAGGCTAGACGCGCACATTTGATATCATCGCGCGAGTGACCGCCTTTGATCATGTGATGCCAGACAGATATCATGATACGCTTTATGACCATGTTAGTACCGCGGGTGTTAGTAGCCTGCTATGCCTTCGCATTTCACCGCATCGCTTTATTAGGACACGTGGGACCCGTGTTCATGTGTATTTCGGTGCTTTTATATCATAAATCGCGGCAGTGGCAAGGTATTCCACGCATGATTGACGCATGGGCGCGAGACCCATAGTTACATTTAAGTGACGACTTTGGCGCGCGAGTCCCCGACTTAATACGATCGCCATTTATCAGGAATCGTAGTTTGCTATCATACATGTCTCCCGCTTTATAGACTATTATGATTTCATTTACGTGATTTTTCGCCACATACTTGGTACTGCCAGATCGACTTTCTTCGGGCCGCTCACGCCGCAGTCGAGGTACACCGCCGCTGATCCTCGCCTAGTGGTCACAGTCATTGGGGAAAGCTCCGCTTCTCCGAGGCTTATTCGCATAGTCCCCTCGTTGTCAGTGCTACATTCAGGTACGACGGGCCCCGCCCGCTGTTGTCATATCATTCGTAGAGGTCAGTAGTACTGCCAGGGCGTAGTCAGAATGGACGAATCGCTCTGGCTTTAAATTGATTTATATATATATGTCGAAGGCAAGTTTTCTCGCACTATTGTTTCATACTTCTTGTTATTTCATGTTATCGCCTTATGTTCCTGACACTGGATGTTGTATCACTAGGTGCCCGGTAGGCGCTACCACGCCCGGTTCGGTCGTGACAAGGCCTGGAATGGCCTTAAAAGAGATCGAGGCTAGTAAGATGACCAAGTTCGAGCGGTGACTCCAAAGTTTTGGAAACTGAAGCGATGACTGAAGTATGGTACGTATACTACAAGAGTTCAAATGTTCGAGAAAAGTACGACGAGTAAGGAAAGAAGTGAACATGTGCTGAGAGAATAGAAATGATCATTACTTTTGTGAAGTAGCGTGCAGCGATATCTTTAGACCGGTGGAAGCTTTTGTAACGCTAGAGGTGATTTCTCGTTGATTGGGATATGTCACGACCGACCTCAAGCTCGCGATCGTGCCCTACCCGGGCACCCTGCCTGTATACATCGAGAATAGCAAATGAACATACATGAAACTTATAAAAAAAAATAACGAGAAATTAAACCACGTGTTAGCCGATAAGGCTACCTTCCCGACACATATACATATACATAACAACATCACCACATCCCTTTCCTTTTACAAACCGACCCACAATATGTAATTACATGCACTTAAGAATTACAATCGCAATGACAGGGTTCGCCATACCCTCAATGTACATAAGTCTACCATATCGTGAAACCGCACTAAAAGATAAGCCTCCTGAGTGAAAGGAGCTTCTTTCCAAAATCAACAGAGATCCTAAGAGCAAGGATCACCAACCTGTACCTATCACCGCGGCATTTAACGCACTTCGGGGGGTCGCATAACAAAAATTTAGTATGGAATGTAAATAAAATGCAATAACCAAATCAGATTCAGATAAAAGAATGTCCTTTAACTCCGAAATCAATCATATATTAACTGCCTTTCCTTCTTTCAATAAAATTTAACAACATATTCTTACATACATACTTAAGAGTTTAATTCATTTTTTCACATAACTTACATATCTTACATAACATAATCCTACTTATTATGAGGGACTTCTTATTTGGGAGCTTACTTTGATTATCCATACGTGATAACGTAATCCGCCCATTTATGGGACACAGTTGTACTCATAAATCATGTGGCATAATCCGCCCGCCTGGGCTCTGCATCGTGGAATCATGTAGCATAATCCGCCCGCCCGGAGCCTTGCATCGTGGAATCACGTAACATAACCGCCCGCCCGCGAGCTCTGGCATCGTGGAATCATGTAACATAATCCGCCCGCCCGCGGAGCTTGTAAGATGACGAACCCGCCATGTGAAGGCTCTGGGTAATATGGCGTAATCCGCCTATGTGTAGGCTCTGTATCTCATAACGTAATCCGCCTATTCGTAGGCTCCTGTATTTCATAACGTAATCCGCCTATTTGTAGGCTCCTGTATCTCATAACGTAATCCACCATTCGTAGGCTCTGTGTGTTATACCCCGTAGTTCCCGGTATGTACGCGAGGACGACGCACGAGAATACGCATGTAAAGATTGGAAAGGAAGAAAGAGGCGATTTCTCCACTAAAAGTTTCCGTTTTGTGAAGGAAAAGGTTCGTTAACGGGAATCGATTCCCGCATTTGGTATTCTGACTTCCGGATATTAGAGAATTATGGAATTTTATTTTTGAAATGGTCACTGGGCCCACTGGAGAAATTTACTGCCGTGGGCCCACTTTGTTTTCTAGATTTTGGCCATCAGGATATTTTCTAAGATGTTTTATTTTGGGTTAACAGCGAGGTGACACGTGTCACCCCGCCTAGTGGCTCGCCGAATGGCATTTGTGCACAACACCCTGCTAGAGTCGTTGACTAAACGCTCTACCTAACTTCGGGCGGTAAATTACGGCTATGTCATTTAGTATTTTTATGGATTTTTCCGAGAGACGAAACGCTTGGACCAACGAGGGCAACACTTGGCACCCTCTCGCCAGCGGACTCGAAGGGGCGTTAGGCCGATCGACGAGCAAGTCTTGGCTGATATTTGTGTAGATATTTTGCAGGGTTTTGGGCGAGTAGGGACCAGGGGCACTCGGGCATATCTCGCCTTACACTTGCTATACACTTGGCTAGATCTCGCCATTGGTTGGCCTTGGCTTGTGCTATAAATACCTCTCCTTTGATGAACTTCTTCATCCTAAATATTTCCTAAGTGTTGTAATCCTCCCCTCCCTTCCTTATGGTTCTCGCCCTCCCCTCAGGTCGAGAGCACCCTCTCTGGGGTGCTAGCCGAGAGTGTACCCCCTAGCCTAGTTGCTGTGATAATACCCCTTTGTGGTGTAGAAATACTCTCTAAAGTATTGTTATAATGCCCAAATTACCTTAGCCAGATACCTTGTAGTATTCTAAGGTTATACCTATACGAAAAGCCCTAAATACTATTATACTTCCCACACTACAAAACCGAAACCCTAGGAAAATCTCCATACCATTGAGTATTGTGTGTTGGTTAGAACTTCTGGGTGGTTTAGAGCTGGTTGGAGCGCCAGAGTCGAGCTAAACGATTGCCCAGATCGACTTTATACTGATAATTACGGGCTTATCGAGGTAAATATCTTGTCCTCTATTGTAATTGGAAATTACATGTTGTTGAATATATAGTTAAAGTATACTATATATAGAATCAACGTGGTTAGTTGGCAATGTCTTTGACTTAAGCCCAAGAATCGAATCGAATCAGACATGAGACTTGTGTAAGAGTCGTGGAGTAGAATTGTACCCGCTCGTTAGATGTATAACCCCTGCTGGCTTCTCGCAGCCACCTGCTAGGAGGAGATTTACGCCGTCATGGGGAGCGCCGAATTTTCTCGTAGAATGTTCTACGATAAGATCTTAATGTTAATGCGCTTGTGGCCTTATAGGTCAAGTACTACGGTGGCGCGCTCTACTTGGCTTTAGGAGTAGCCATACTGGGAGTACTGAGCGCTTTGCTATTAGTCGATACTGCCGCGAGGTATGTGAACCTCTTCCTATCTCTTCTAGCATGATATGGTGAACTATGTAGTACGGTAGACGATACGTACTAAATGTATTTTATTATGTAAAACATAAAGTGTTATAACGGCTTTATGGGAAGTCAAGTTATAACGGCTTTATGCTGGTAAGAAAATACATGTGGTTTTTAAAAGGTAATCGATTTGAACTAATCGGTTTGTATGTGTTTATAAAGAAACCTGAAGTATTTCAAAAGAGTTTGAATCATTTTGAGAGAATAAGTAATACTTGATTTGTTTTGAAAACTTAAGAGTTATACTAGCTTTATGGAAAGTTAGGTATAACGCCTTAAGAATGTTTTACCGATTTTGGAAATCGAATGTATCGACAAACCACCGCAGCGTAATAAAAGGAAATGTTTTGACAGATTAAGTATTATTAAAACCAAAGAGAAACTTCCATCCGCATGTGCTAAGATTTAGACAAAATGATATTTCCTAGATCATGGTCAGAATAAGATTGTTGTAAACAAGAATATCCTACTCACATATAAGACTTATGTTTCTCGATAGTTTAAAAGAGAATTATATTCTTAAATGAATAAGACTATGAACTACTTAAACCTTTCTAAATAAGAAACATGAACATTTGAAATTAGGCAAACTCGACGCTTGGAAAATAATGTTGTTATTTGAGTTTTACAAAGAGAAGTGTTTTGATTTACTTAAAAAGATAATCACTATATTTTCATATACTACGTATCAGGTGACTTTTTGTGAAAGTAACGATCTTTTAAAGAGTTAACGTATGAAGTACTGGGGATAAAACCCGAACTTGTTAGCATATAGCAGAAAGTACCGTGTGTATAACTTGATCGTGTTGGTTTGTGATAGCCTTGTAATACCTTATTGTTGATTTGATAAGTAAACATGCTAGACGCTACGCGTGTTAGCATCTTCGTGATGTTTGTGTAAAGGGGTTTTTCCTTTGTTGCGCTTATGCTGGTTAACGATAAGTCGCTATGATAGTATTATACATCACTCATCTCGAGATGATTCCGGTTGTCGCCTCCGACGCGGGTAGACTCAGCGGTCGATGGACCTATGATTCGAGACTACCTCACGCGTCCAGTGGCCTATGCGGAATCGCGGAGTTCCGTGCCAGACGCGCCCGCGGGTCACGCGTCCTCGGGCTACGCGGACGGCGAGTCCAGACGCCGGGAGTAGCTACCCGGATGCGGGTTATACCTCACGCGGCCGATCTGATCGCCTACGCGGAGTCGCGAAAGTTCCAGTGGCTAGACGCGCACATTAGATGCCGCGCAAGTGGTCGCCTTTGATCACGTGACGGCCTAGACAGATCTTATGATACGCTTCATGACCTTGTTGGTACCGCTGGCGTTAGTAGCTCGCTATGCCTTCGCATTTACCTCAGACGCAGTTATTACGGCACGTGGGACCCGTGTTCATGCGTGTTCGGTGCTTTTATATCATAACCGCCAGATGGCGAAGGTATTCCACGCATGATTGATGCTGTGGCGTGAGACCCATTGTTATATTCGAGTGACGACTGAGGCGCGAGTCCCCGACTGATACGATCGCTATTATCAGGAATCGTAGTTTGCTTATCATACATGTCTCCCGCTTATAGACTATTATGATTTCATTTACGTGATTTTTAGTTTCACATACTCTGCACTGCCAGATCGACCTCCTTCGGCCGCTCACGCCGCAGTAAAGGTACACTAGTCATCGATCCTCGCCTAGTGGTCACAGTCACACATGGAAAGCTCCGCTTCTCCGAGGCTTATCAGCCGTATAGTCCCCGTTGTTGTAGGTGCTTACATCTGTGGTACGGTATGGCGGCCGTCCCGCCATTGTCAGAGTATCATTTCAGAGGTCCAGTACTGCCACAAGGTGGTTTGTAAAAAGGATTAAAACTGCTCATGTTGGAAAAAGTTGTTATTTATATATATGTCTAAAGACAAGTTTTTCTCAGATTATTGTTTCATATTTCATAATATGTCTTGTATTGTTTTATGTTCCACTGACACTGATGTTGTATCACTAGGTGCCCGGTAGGCACTACCACGTCTTAATCGGTCGTGACAAAAGTGGTATCGAGCGCTTAATCTCTGAAAGTGTCTACGCATCAGATCCAAGAAGTCTTGATTATCGCTGTTGCGCACCACACCAATAATCGTGAGGCTATAGGATATTTAGGATTGGTTTCATTCTTCTCACCGAGATCGCGCCTTAGAGACGGTTGTAAGTCGACCTCCGACGAAATTCATTCCCTTATCGCTATGCTCCGCGTAGGCAACCCGCCCGTGAGGCGTGCTGGCTTATGAGTCGCGAGTCGAGTTCGTAAGGTCAGGGCACATGTGCCCAATCATTACCTAGGTAGTGCTTCATTCGGGATTTCGCGACGCCACTAGCCCCGCAGAGTTTAGCACGGCGGCGCAGCTCATCGCGCCCATGATATTTGAACCTCCGCCCACGCATCGAACAGTGAATATAGATTGCAAAGAGGCGAATTGCATTAGCTATGGATTTGGCTACCAGAGATTATACCGATGTACCACGAGTCTTGATGACTACCTAAGAGAGGTTGTGCAAGAGTAATTCTTCATTGTTGAGCACGGCCCGTACTGCCATGTACAGCAGCCGAAAACGTAGAGATCGACTGTTAACCAAGGACAGGTAAGAGGCCAGAGCAGCAAGGTCCTTCAGAACTTTCAAGGCGAGTATACCTTAAGTGCTATGTTCGATAGAAAGTGTTAGTTGTGATTAGAAATCACGCGGTTAACCGAGTAAGATTTTGGGGGATAGAGAAGGCGCGAGCCTTAGAGTGTTATACGTAGAGACCTTAGAGGTAAAGCCATCTCGAGTAAAAGACGATATTATGTTTGACTTTATAGGAGTGCATAGTGCACATGAGCTATGTTCGTGGGATAAGTCCCCGAGTAGCGTGGAAGGAAAGAGGGTAGTCGAGCCAAGAAGACCGCCAGGTTTTCGTAACGTGTTTTGAGAGATTGTTCCTTCGGGAGATGGTATTTGCGCCTTGCCGTCGGGTTGAGGCCACGCTGGGTCAATCCGCGGCATGTTTGTGGCGGGTCTGCCGTGGTGGTCCCGCCAGTGGTAGGTCACGAGGTGTTAGGCTCGAGTTTAGTTAACTAGCGACGAGTTCGTGGACGCGCTCGACCGCTGGTCGGTCGACGGGGCAGCCCATCGTGTTCTTCGGCCGACCGCTCACTCGGCAAAGGTTGATTTATCGTAAAGGTTGTAAGGCTGCGACGGTGCCTACCTTCACCTTACGGCGCATGCTGAGCCCGTGTTACGCTGTTTTGTTTCCGAAGTTTTACCAGCAGGTTAAGGACTCGTAGTCTCAGACCGATTCGCCCCGCCGCTGTGGATTTCGTGGTTGTTGCGAGGATTGTTGTCTCCCCGTGGAGGAGCGCTAAGCTACCATTTCGTTGTTCTGATGTCGCCTTACGGCCTTGTAGGGCGTATGTAAGTTGCCGGCCGATTGGTTCGATGTTGGCGTTCAGATAGTTAGATCAGCTTGTTCCAGCAGACCGCGGATGTGGTAAAGCTCGCCTGTTAAGTTCGCACTCGCAGAGGAATCGTATGATGATCGGCGACGACGCCAGAGTTCGTGCCGACGGTCCGGTCTTCTGAAAGTACCAATTGACAGGTGTGACGAGTTTTGGAAATGTATGAACTTAGCCCGAGTTACTTGGGCCTTTAAGAGTTCATATGAAGAATAGGCCGTGCTTATATGTTAGCTTTTGCCGTCCGACTTGTGAGGCAGGACGTCCGGCCTTTTCAGATTGTTATGATCGGAAAGTATCAAGATCCATCCGTAATGTTCCCGCTAACGATGCCCACGAAAGAGATAGTAACCCCGAGTTTTGGAAACTAAAGCAGATCGTAAACGTGGTAAGCGGTTCGAGGTACGATACTTCAGTGATCGACGCAGCCCGCACCATTTGTCGGGTCGTCGAGCTAGCTCGCGCAAAGTGACAAAAGTGGTTTTTTTGTGGTGATGTTAGAGGTGTTTCTCAGACTTGGATATAAGTATGTTGCGCAGTATTTTCTCGTGGGCCGTGTACGGCGTGATTGTTTCGTAAGTATGTGTTGAAGACTATACCGCGCACGATGTTTGAGATTTAGAATGAACATTCGACGCAATGTTTCGGGGAAGAATGGTATACCCCGTAGGTCCCGGGTATGTATGCGAGGACGACGCACGAGAATACGATGTAAAGATCGGAAAGGAAGAAAGAGGTGATTTCTCCACTAAAAGTTTCCGCTTTTGGAAGGAAAAAGGTTCGTTAACGGGAATTGATTCCCGTGACGGTATTCTGACTTCCGGGATATTAGAGAATTATGGAATTTTATTTGAAATGGTCACGCTGGGCCCACGGAGAAATTTACGGCTTTGTGGGGCCCACTTTGTTTTCTAGATTTTGGCCATCAGGATATTTTCTAAGATGTTTTATTTCAACAATGAGGCGACACGCGGTCACCCCGCCAGTGGCTCGCCGAATGGCATTTGTGCACAACACCCTGCTAGAGTCGCCGACTAAACGCTCTACCTAACTTCATGGGCGGTAAATTACGGCTATGTCATTTAGTATTTTTGGCGGATTTTTCCGAGAGACAAACGCTGGACCAACGAGAGGCAACACTTGGCACCCTCTCGCCAGTGGACTCGGGCGCAGGGCCGATCGACGAGCAAGTCTTGGCTGATATTTGTGTAGATATTTTACAGGGTTTTGGGCGAGTAGGGACCAGGGGCACTTGGGCATATCTCGCCTTACACTTGCTATACACTTGGCTAGATCTCGCCATTGGTTGGCCTTGGCTTGTGCTATAAATACCTCTCTCCTTTGATGAACTTCTTCATCCTAAATATTTCCTAAGTGTTGTAATCCTCCTCCCTTCCTTACGGTTCTCGCCCTCCCTCATGTCGAGAGCACCCTCTGTGGGTGCTAGCCGAGAGTGTACCCCCTAGCCTAGTTGCTGTGATAATACCCCCTTGTGGTGTAGAAATACTCTAAAGTATTGTTATAATGCCCAAATTACCTTAGCCAGATACCTTGTAGTATTCTAAGGTTATACCTATACGAAAAGCCCTAAATACTATTATACTTCCCACACTACAAAACCGAAACCCTAGGAAAATCTCCATAGTCCGTCGGAGTATTGTGTGTTGGTTAGAACTTCTAAGGGTGGTTTAGAGCTGGTTGAGCGCCAGAGTCGAGCTAAACGATTGCCCAGTGATCGACTTTATACTGATAATTACGGGCTTATCGAGGTAAATATCTTGTCCTCTATTGTAATTGGAAATTACATGTTGAATATATAGTTAAAGTATACTATATATAGAATCAACGTGGTTAGTTGGCAATGTCTTTTGACTTAAGCTCAAGAATCGAATCGAATCAGACATTACAGAGACTTGTAGTAGATCGTGGAGTAGAATTGTACCCGTCGTTAGATGTATAACCCCCGGTTGGCTCGTAGCCGCCTGCTAGAGGAGGAGATTTACGCCGCCATGTGGAGGTGCCGAATTTTCAGAATGTTCTACGATAAGATCTTAATGTTAATAAGTCACTGTGGCCTTATAGGTCAAGTACTACGCGTGGCGCTCTACTTGGCTTTAGGAGTAGCCGATACTGGGAGTACTTGGAACGCTTTGCTATTAGTCGATACTGCCGCGAGGTATGTGAACCTCTTCCTATCTCTTCTAGCATGATACGTGTGAACTATGTAGTACGCAGAGACGCATACGCATGTACTAAATGTATTTGATTATGTAAACATAAAAGGTTATAACGCTTTATGGAAGTTGGTTATAACGCTTTATGTTGGTAAGAAAATACATGTGGTTTTTAAAAGGTAACTCGATTTGAACTATAATCGCTTGTTATGTGTTAATAAAGAACTTGAAGTATTTCAAAAGAGTTTGAATCATTTTGAGAGAATAAGTAATACTTGATTTGTTTTGAAAACTTAAGAGCTATACTAGCTTTATGGAAAGTTAGGTATAACGCCTTAAGAATGTTTTATCGATTTTGGAAATCGAATGTGTATCGACAAACCATCGCAGCTAATAAAAGGAAATGTTTTGACAGATTAAGTATTATTAAAACCAAGAGAAACTTCCATCCGCATGTAAGCTAAGACGAGACAAAATGATATTTCCTAGATCATGGTCATTGTAATAAGATTGTTGTAAACAAGAATATCCTACTCACATATAAGACTTATGTTTCTTGTGATAGTTTAAAAGAGAATTATATTCTTAAATGAATAAGACTATGAACTACTTAAACCTTTCTAAATAAGAAACATGAACATTTGAAATTAGGCAAACTCGACGCTTGGAAAATAATGTCATATTTGAGTTTTACAAAGAGAAGTGTTTTGATTTACTTAAAAAGATAATCACTATATTTTCATATACTACGTATTGTGTGACTTTTGTGAAAGTAACGATCTTTTAAAGAGTTAATGATGAAGTACTTTGGGGATAAAACCCAACTTGTTAGCATATAGTAGAAAGTACCGTGTGTATAACTTGATCGTGTTGGTTTGTGATAGCCTTGTAATACCTTATTGTTGATTTGATAAGTAAACACGCTAGGATGCTACGGTGTTAGTATCTCGTGATGTTTGTGTAAAGGGTTTTTCCTTTGTTGTGCTTATGCTGGTTAACGATAAGTCGTATGATAGTATTATACATCACTCATCTCGAGATGATTCCGGTTAAGCCGCCTCCACGCTGGTAGACTCAAAGGGTCGACGGACCTATGATTCGAGACTACCTACGCGGTCCAGGGGTTATGCGCGAATCGCGGAGTTCCGTGTTAGACGCGCCCTTGTGGTCACGCGTCCTCGCGCTACGCGGACGGCGAGTCCAGACGCCGCCGGAGTAGCTACCTCGACGCGGGTTATACCTCACGCGGCCGATCTGATTGGCCTACGCGAGTCGGAAAGTTCTGTGGCTAGACGCGCACATTAGATGCCGCGGCAAGTGGTCGCTTTGATCACGTGACGGCCTAGACAGATCTTATGATACGCTTCACGACCTTGTTGGTACCGTGGGCGTAGTAGCTCGGCTATGCCTTCGCATTTACCTCAGACGTTATTATGGCACAAAGGGACTCGTGTTCATGTGGTGTTCCTGGTGCTTTTATATCATAAACCGCCAAGTGAGGAAGGTATTCCACGCATGATTGATGTTGCGGCGTGAGATCCATTGTTATATTCGAGTGATGACTGAGGCGAGTCCCCGACTTGATACGATCGCTATTATCAGGAATCGTAGTTTGCTTATCATACATGCCTCCCGCTTTATAGACTATTATGATTTCATTTACGATTTTTAGTTTCACATACTGCACTGTTGTATCGACCTCCTCGGGCCGCGCTCATGCCGCAGTAAAGGTACACCGCCATCGATCCTCGCCTAGGGTCACGCTCACATGGAAAGCTCCGCTTCTCCGAGGCTTATCGCGTATAGTCCCCTATTGTTGTAGGTGTTTACATTCGTGGTATGGCGGGCCCCGTCCCGCCATTGTTGTAGTATCATTTCTGCAGAGGTCCGTAGTATCAGCAAGTGTGGTTTGTAAAAAGGATTAAAACTGCTCATGTTGGAAAAGTTGTTATTTATATATACGCCGAAAGACAAGTTTTTCTCGATTATTGTTTCATATTTCATAATATGTCTTGTATTGTTTTATGTTCCACTGACACTGATGTTGTATCACTAGGTGCCCGGTAAGGCACCACCACTGTCTTAATCGGTCGTGATAAAGGTGATTTTCCTTACATAACATTTTTAAACCATCTTTTCACTTCTTCTTAAGTCGCCATACCAACTTCCCATAAAGCTATTATAACAACCTTTCATTTTGGAGAACTTAAGACACTTTTATTCTTACAACATTAGGAAAACTAGATCCAAAAATACTACGCACATACATACTTAAAAGAATCATAAAACCTCCTTTCTTTTAAAGCTCAAGTCACATACTCCTTTGGAAACCATCTTCTTAACTTTCAAATAAATTAAGAAGCCATACTTTTAAAATTTAGTCCTTTCCACTTATAATCAAGGCTTATGGTCTTAACACTGTGAGCATACACTCTTTAAAATCATGTCGCTTATACTTATAAAATCATGTCCTCTATACTTTAGAAATCAAGTCCCATAACTTGAAAAATAAAGTTTCATACACTTCCCAAAACCAAGTAGCTTATTCTCTTTAAAACCATATAACTTCCACTTTTAAAATCAATCCCTTTTCACATATAAATTCAAATCATTTTTAAACATAAAATCAACTTACTTACTTTAAATAAATCAAGACACGTAGCTTTAAATCAAATCTCATAACTTCCTAACCATTCTTACCAACATCTCCCATAAGACTCGTAAGGACTTAGGATAATTTAAACATACTTTTAACTTAGAATCAACAACGTGAACACTTCTTAACTTCTAGGAGTAGAAGAAATCTTGAAATATTATCACATGGATATTTCATACGTAGGATCATGCAAAAGAAAGAAGAGGTTCACATACCGCGACGATTGTCGATAAGAGCAAAATGCTCCAAAGTACTTCAACCTCGAGCTATTCCATTCTTCAAGTAGGATACGCTATACTTAGTACTTCAACCTATAATGGTCACCATACGCCCATTAACCTCTTATTTCAAACGAGAATATCCTAGGTGCTAAGTCACTAAATTCTACTAAAATCTGACAAAGACCTCCTTTGTTTCTACTCACTTTGCCACCTTTTCAAGGTCGAATACAATAACCAAACAGCCCCAATTGGCTCACAACAATATAGAAGGTAGTCCAATACAAATGAATAACTAAACAGCCCCAATTGGCTCACAATTTAGAAAGTAGTCCAATACAAATGAATAACAAACTAAAAGTCCAAATTCGGCCACCTTGAATTCAACCATACCAATTCTTATCAAATTTCCATTTCAATCCAAATTGGTAGCATAACATGATATCAAGTCGCATTTGATTACAACTACTAAAATCCTCAAGTAGGTCAACATGCGACGATTCTACATAACGACTAAAATTGTATTTCAATTTCAAAGGGCTAAACATGCCATTTCGGTTTTGAGCTCTTAAAATTCCATAACACTTATCAAACTTCATAACACATATCACATGATCATTTCTAACTTATAATAACATTGAATCTTCAACTACAAAAGTAAGACGAAGATTATACCTCATTTTAGCCCAAATATGATCCAAGACTACAAGTCGATCCTTAGTAACTTTAGCTCCTCCTTTCGACGTTCCAATCCACTCCAAGCAACCCTTAGAAGCTCATGAACAATTAATCTTCAAGCTCCAACTTCAAAGTTGAAGAACCTCATAGGTTTTCGCTGTACTAATACGAAAACACCACATTTCCGGATCTTTCTATTGAGAAACACTTACAATACCCTTAGGTACCTTGGTTTAAAGTAGGGAATTATTGGACAACATTTGAAAAATTTCCTTCAAACCCTAGCCCTCGCCGAGAGCTCCTCAAGCTTCCTCAATATTCTTGAAAATTTTCTAAGTGTTTTTCCTTGTCTTGCTACTAAGGAGCTTATATAAAAATACTGAGGGTCAAGATTAGAACAAACGGGTGGTTTGGATTCATTTAATTAAATAACAAGATAGCTGGGTCATTGACTTGGTCAATGTTGTCAAGCTATAAGTCTTGCAAGACTTGGTCTTTTAAATTATGGTCAAATGACCATTTTCTCCATCACATTTTCGTCCAAGACCATTACGGGGGTGACACGTGTCGCCTCCCGCTGTCGCAATATTTCGCTTTTCCGACAAATTCCAAAATTCGATAAATTTTACTGCCTCAAACCTTAACCTTCGAGTTCTTACGTGATGTTCTTATAAACATATCCCAAATTCCGGTGTAACAGATAAGTATTTGCGACGTGTTATTTGGTGGCCGCGTGGCATCGCAACTTCATATGGCGAACTTTATCGTTATCCTGTTTTGAGAAGGAACATTCGACGAATGTTTCGGCGAGGAGAATGTTATACCCCGTATTTCCAGAGTATGTACGTGAGGGCGTACGTAAAAAAAGTTTAAGCCTTAAGTAGGCAAAGTGGCGAAATTGTGCACAACTAGCGAAAAAAGTCGTTTTCCGACGAAACGTTTTCCGGACTTTGCGAAGGGAAAAATACGGCTATGTCATTTATTATTTTTATGGATTTTTCCGAGAGACGAAATATTTTGGATCAACGAGAGGTGACAAGTGTCACCTCGTGGACGAAAATTGGGGCGCTTTTTAGCCTTGTTTTGGCCAAGGAGTTGGTAGGATATTTTGAGATATTTTGTGTAGTTGATGAGCAAGTGGGACCCACAAACACATGTCCAAATCTCGATCCTCCACTTTCCCCACTTGGCTTGATCTTGGCCATTGAAAGTCCTATAAATACCCCTTAGTCAAGACTTATTCTTCATCCACAAATCAATTTCCAAGTCTCAAAAATCTCTCCTTTGATAAGTATTCGCCCAAGGTCTCCCTCGAGAAGCCTCGCCGAGAGTATACCCCCTTTGCCTAGTTGTTTTCAGAATACAACCCCCTTGGTAGAAAAGTATTCTCCAAGTATTGTTACTATTCCAAAATACTGGCCCAAATACCTTGTAGTATTCCAAGGTTACACCTATACTAAAAGCCCGTAAATACTATTATACTTCCTTTAGCCACTAAACTAAACCCTAAGGAAAACCTTCATAGTCGCTGAAGTGTTAAGTAGAGGCTGAGTAGAACTTCTAAGGGTTGTTTGGAGCGGTTGGAACGCCTGCAGTAGAGCTAAACGCTGCTCAGATCGACATATAACTTGGATAAATACTATTGTCCTCTATTATAATTGGAAATTACATCGTAGTAGTATAGAAATGAATATAAGACGATAAGGATGGTATAAAAGAAGAATATTAAAGAAGAAGATTAAATCAGATTTACATAGATCAGATTTACAGAGACTCGTAGTTGGCGCAGGAAGTCACGCCAATTTTCCGTAGAATAAAGGAATTTGTATCTAGAATTATTCTCGCAGAGTAGTCTAGACGCTGATAGACTTATATGATCGCTATAGTCAAGATCGCAAGTAGCGATTCTACTCGGCGGTGGAAAGGGCTAGCAGGATTACAAAGATTGGAGCTATTTGCTTATAGTATAATCGCCGCGAGGTATATGATTCTTCCAATACTTTGAGCATGATATTTTAAAAGGAATATATATAGTACGGTAGACGACGTGTATTAATCGAACGTAGTTTTACTGCAATGCCTTTGACTTAAGCCCAATAATAAGAATCTTGAAGTATTTCAAAATATTTAAGAACCGCTTTTGAAAGAAGAGTAATACTTGGTTTTGAAAGCTTAAGTTATACTAGCTTTACGGGAAGTTAGGTATAACGACTTCAAGAGTGATAAAAGGAACGCTTGACTTAATTGAATTGATTTAAAGTCATAAAGTGCGAAACCTCATTCGTGAGTAATGAGTACTTGGTTTTTAAAGGAATAATGTTTTACTTGATTTAAATAACAATAAGTTATTATATTAAAACCAAGAGAAACTCCATCCGCATGTGCTTAGATAAGACGAAATTGTATTACGCCTTCCTAGATCATGGCTACTTTAATAAGAATCAGTATAAACAAGCATTGATTTTCTTAAATTTCCAAAGTAAGGAACTTGATTTCTAAAAGAAAAGATGACTTGAGGAATTGATGAGTTTTTGGTTTAAAACATAAAGTCGTTATAACAAATTTATGGGAAGTTAGTTATAACGACTTTATGAAAACAAAAGAATGGTTTTATCATTGGTTTTAAAGTGATAACTTGACTTTAAAAAGGAAAGTATGGAAGTTGTTTTGGTTTACTTAAAAATGTTAGTCACTCTATTTTTATAATACGGGCATCGGGTGACCTTTGTAAAAGAAATGGGTCTTTAAAAGAATTTAACGACGTAGTATTTTGGGATTAAAACCTAGACTTTGCATAAAATGAAAGTACTCGAGTGGTGTATGTCATGCGTGTGATAGCTTTGTCGCGCTAGTATTGTATTTCTATACCGCCGCCTCTCAATGGAGGTCGGCTGATTTGTTATGATATTACTTGACGCATCTAAGCGGACGGAGAATTCCACGCACGCTTCATTGATAGTGTTATTCCACGGACTAGCTTCCATGAGGTTTCTTACCGATTCGCCTGTATCCGTGGTCGGCCAGATTTGCCCGCCTCACGGCCGATTCGCCTCGTACTGGTAGTTAGCCCTCGACTTGCCCTGCTCGCTTTAGTGGCGGTCTTGTGATACTACTTGGTATCCGTAGTTAGCCCTCAGACTTGCCCCGGCCACGCGACACCGCCTTGGTATCCGTAGTTTGCCAGATTGCCCCAGACGCCTTCGGGCGAGTCTCGTGATACGCCTTGGTATCCGTAGTTAGCTCAGATTTGCCCCGCCACCACACGTGACACGCCTTGGTATCCGTAGTCGGCCAGATTTGCCCCGTGACGCCCGTGGTTTGATTGTATTGTATTGTTAGTACGACTTTGGTATCGTAGTTGGCTTCAGATTGCCTTGGCCTGATGACGCGCTTTGGTATCTGGTAGTTAGCCTTCAGATTTACCCCGTATGGCTCAGATGTACCCTTGGTGTTATTATATCATGATCGCCAAGCCGGCGAAGGTATTCCACGCATGATTGACGCTGAGGCGCGAGACCCATAGTTATATTTGAGTGATGACTTGAGGCGCGAGTCCTCGACTTACATGATCGCTATTTATTACGGATCGTAGTTTGTTATCATACATGTCTCCTTCTTTATATAGATCGCTATGATTTCATTTACGATTTTTCGCC
Source organism: Przewalskia tangutica (assembly GCA_029844215.1). NCBI lineage: Eukaryota > Viridiplantae > Streptophyta > Magnoliopsida > Solanales > Solanaceae > Przewalskia > Przewalskia tangutica. Next base: position 37,828,455 of record CM056725.1, on the reverse strand, counting down.
ACATACTTGGTACCACAGATCGACTTCCTTCGGGCCGCTCATGCCGCAGTAGAGGTACACCCGCTGTCGATCCTCGCTCACAGGATCACGCTCAGCTGGGAAGCTCCGCTTCCCGAGGCTTATCTTTCGGTATAGTCTCCTCATCAGAGGTACTTGTACATTCTGTGGTATGGCGGGGCCCCGTCCCGCATGTTGTATAAAAACTCTGTGAGGTCTGTAGTACTGCGCAAGTGTGGTTTGTAAGCGATGTAACTGCTCAAACTTTGTATTTATATATATGCCGAAAGGCGACTTTCTCTCGTATAAAATGTACCTCATTTAACATTTGTTCATATTGTTTTATGTTCCACGATTTCTCCGATGATGACTACTGGTGCCCTGTAGGCACTACCACGCCCGAACGGGTCGTGACATTTATCTTTTTGGTATAAGTTCTTTCAAGATGCACTTTGTACAAGCATGGGTACCATGGCCTTGTCCCGCCATAGTTCAAGATAACTCTTAGAGGTATGTATTCATACGCTGGATTTGACTCATGTACGCAGAAGGTCTTTCGAGTATATATTATGGCACTTTGTCGGCTTTGTCGCCGCACGATGTTGGTTTTAAAAAAAGGTGTAATTTAAATTCGCAGCTTTACTTAGTCATAGTAAGCAGTGCCTGTGCAGGGCACCGCCACGCCCGGGTTCGGTGTGACAGAGTGGTATCGAGCGCCACCTCTGAATGTCTATGCACCGTGTCTAGTAGAGTCTGATTATCTGTGTTGCGCGCCACACCCATAAACAGGAGGCTACAGGACATTTATGAGTTGATTTCTATTCTTCTCACTCTAAGATCGTGCCATAGAGCTGTGTTAGTAAGATAATTCCTCTCTGACATATTGTTGTGTTACAGTTATGCCTCCAAGGAGGGAAACAGCCGCCAGAGGTCAAAGGAGTAGCATGTTCTACTAGTCAGACTCAGGGATTTGATAGGCTTATGCCTGTGTTATACCTGATGTTGTTCCGCACATGAAGTTCTTCTCACAGTTTTGAGGCCCCAAAGACCAGAGCCTCCAGCCGCTAATAAGACTTTAGGTCGCGATGGAAGCCATTATGTTATCGACCAAGATAGCATTGCTACGCTTCATCAACAGAAGTTGTTCGCCAAGACAAATGTGTGTACAGTGGGCAGAGGCCAACGTGGAAATCGCATAAGAGGCTAGACCGGCTGGTTATCCCTGAGTTTGGACGAGCCGCCTCAAAGAATGAGTGAGATATTCGTCCCACCACCCAAAGACATACCCCCATAGTTCACAGTGTGGGATATCGACCCCACAAGGTATTTAGAGCCATCCAAGCTCTAGAGGTTGAGGTTCTCAGAGGAGCAGAGGATTTTCTCGGTCGAGGCCACCTTTTCCTTAGTGTATCAGATGTGGTAAGCGTCATTTGGGGAAATATCGTTATGGCACAGGTCTTTGTTTTTATTGTGGCCGTCCGGGCCATATATCGACAGATGTCCTTTTAGAAAGAACACCTGAGGTGGCTCACCATACGAGGCCGATGGTTGATTCCCTTTCTCCTAACCGTATGCTCTGCAAGGTGTGTTCAGATGTTAGCCAGCCATGGTGGAGGTCAGGGTGGAGTTTATAGTTCTAGCGTCCTTCAACCGCAGAGATGACGTGACCATCGGACAGATCGTAGCGACATCGCACTGGTTACAGTGTATATGTCGATTCTTTGGAATCATACGCGCATTGTTAGATTCAGATTTTACCCTAGCGTATATGTTTTCCCTTTATTGCTAGAGTTGTAAAGTGATAGTACCCTGCAGGTAGGGATACCGAGTAGTAAAATGAGAAGTTAAGAATGTTGACAAGAATGGTAAGTGGATCGAGACTATAATCAGGTAGAGTTCACAAGTCAGAATTACCCGTGAATAAAGTTGTGAGACCGATAGGAAGGACGATAAGAAAATACTTTGGCTTATGTGGTCAACCCCAGTGAACGGGAGGATAGGTGAGAAGTACTTCGAGATAAGAGAAAGATTTATTTCACTAAGAATGACAAGTTAAGCGTGACGATTTACGAGTCGGGTTATGGACTCATTTCGGTCACCGGTAGTGGAACGGGTGATGTCGCTAGAAATGGTCCCACTATGCGATAGTGGCCACGGCGTGCTAGCCCAAGTCTAGTTGATCGCTGACGAAGTTCGTGGACGCGCTCCACCGAACTAGGTGGTAAGGACCGGTAAGAGCCTTCACGGAACGTAAGTAACAATATGGCCAAGTTTGGATAGTAACCCAAGGATTGGAGAATAGAAACAAGATGCGAGGTTTTGACGCGTACTAGATAAGTTTGAAAGTACGAGAAAGTATGACAAGTAAGGAAAGAAAGGAACCTCTAAGGATCCCGTGTTTGGGAAGACAAGAACCTTCGAGTTTTGTGAGAAGGGACCACTGACGGAAGGTCCATTATTATGTTCACGATGTTGTGGTGGCCATGTGTGGCATCGCTGGCCTCATGTATTGATCGTTAGGCATAGTATGTAGTTTACGCCGAGTTTGTATAGCTTGGCATCGACTAAGAACATTCGTGGACGAATCTTTCTAAGTGGGGAATAATGTTACACCCCGTAAGTCCGTGACATGTAAAAGAGAATGTACGTAAAGGAAACAAGGCTTGAAATTGGTAAAAAGAAGAATTGTTTTTCCGACGGAAAATCTTCCGAACGCCGGAAGGAAAAAAAACATGTTCGTTGTTGAGAATTGAATTCTCAAAATGCATTATTTGAAGTGTATGGAACTCTTAACTTTTTGGAAATTTATTTTGACGGATTTGGTCATGTGGGGCCCACCCGGGGAATTTTACGTTTCGTGGGGCCCACCCGAGGAATTTTACGCCAGGAGCCCACGAGGTTACGGAATTTTATGGACGAACGAGAAGGCGACACGCGGCATCCTTCCACATGGCTTTGTCGAATTGTGTAGTGGCAAAATGGTCATCGACCATGGTAAGATAAAGTCTTCCAAAGCTTGATATTGTTGACAAGTCAACTTGTCCACCTAGGCTTGATCCAAGTGAAACTCATCCTAGCCTCACATTTGTTTAAGTCTTGACCCTCCAATGTGTTATATATACCTAGCTAGTGCAAGACTTGGCATTTAACACTTAGAAAAATTTTAGAGAGCATTGTTGCTTCATCGAGCTCTCGCCAGGCCATTTAGGAAGACAAAAATTTTGTGATTTTGATCCATTAGCCACAAGACTTTAACCCAATGACCCCAAGGGTATTGTAAGGATATCTCAATAGAAAGATTTCGAAAACTGCGTTGATTAGTCGCAAGGCGGAAACTAAAGGAGTTCTTCAACTTTGAAGTTGAAACTTGAAGATGGGTTCTTCATAGGCCTCTAAGGAGTGCTTGGAGCGGATTGGAACCTAAGGAAAGGAGCTAAGAATTTCTAAGGCGTGACTTTGAATCTTGGAAATTTTAAGGGCTTGGAAAGGTATAATTTTGTCGTTTTAGCAATTAAGTTTACTTATTGATCAGAGCTATGGATATTAGCAAGCATGAGATATTTTGTATGAAGTTTGATAAGTATATTGGCTATTGAAACCCAACCAAAACTAGCACGTTAGTTCTAAGATTTCAATTCAAGTCGATTATTAGTAAAGTCGCGACGTTGTAAAAAAGAAGGAAATTGTAATTGTTAAAGTGATTTATAACTATATAACATGTTAGACCTTAGAACTTGGAATTGGAAAAGGATTGGAAAGGACTTAGTGTTATTATTTATGTCGTCGAGAATGGCTAGATTACGGGCTTTTTCGCATTTAATCATGGGGCTAATTTTACACGCATTGTGCGTAATCCCCTTTGTTTGCTGTTGTTTCGAGCCTTAAATGTGGCGTGTTATTGTATTCGACCTTGAAAAAGGTGGCAAAGTGAGTAGAAACAAAGGAAGTGTCGCCGATTTTTCGTGAGAATTGCAGACCGTACTTAGTATTATTCTACGCTAGAGACTAGAAGTCGATAGTCTTGTTGCGACCATTATAGGCTGACACTTCACGCACGCGATTCGGCTTAGCTTGGATATTAGCCAAAAGGTATGTGAACTATCTCCTTCTAGCATGACTCTTAAGATAAAGAAAGTATGTCCTACTCCTTAAACGATCCATTCCGTGGTTGTATTTGGATTGCCTAAAATAGAATTTGTTATATGTACTTGATCAGACTTTGACGATTAATTTGGAAGTTGTATAATCCATTGCCTTAGTGAAGTTGGATTCTTAAAAGTGAAAGTATTTTACTTAAAGTACATGTAGTCTTGAAAAGGAAGTGGTTTCCAAACCTTTGGCAAGGCCTTAGTTCCAAAACCTAAAGGTCATTACAATGACTTTGTGAGTCAAATGAGTGATTTACTTAATTGTTTTAAAAGAGGAGAAATGACATGATTTAAGAGAAGAAACTTGGTTTCTAAATATTAAGAGACTTGTCGCATTTTGAAAGTTAAGAACTTGTTTTGTAAGTAAGTGATACTTGTTTTAAAGGTATAAGTCTCGTGGTTAAAAAGAATGAAATTGTCTAAAACCATAAAGGGTTATAACGGCTTTATGGGAAGTTGGTTATAACGACTTTATGGAAGGTTTAGAAAGTTGTCTATTTTGATTAATGGGCATGAGTTGCCTTGATTGTGAAAATTTGAAGTTACTTGATTTCAAGCTTTGAAATGAGTTTTCTAAAAGTGTAGTAACTTACGCTGAAAATAGATACACCTCGATACTACGTGTTAGTATCTCGGGATTTTACATAAACACGAGTCTTTAAAAGAATGTACGCATTTAAGTACTTTGGCTTGATTAATTGAAAATTAGTCTAAGTGTGCCTTGATAAGTACTTTGGCTTGATTAATTGCGAATTATTCTAATTGTGCCCTGATAAGTGCTTTGGCTTGATTAATTGAGAATTAGTCTAAGTGTGCCTTGATAAGTACTTTGGCTTGATTAATTGAAAATTAGTCTGTGTGCCTTGATAAGTACTTTGGCTTGATTAATCGAGAATCATTCTACGCGTGCCTCGATAAGTACTTTGGCTCGATTAATGGAGAATTGCCTATACGTGCCGGTGATAGCCTTCGAGTGCAAGTATTATGTTTTATTATGTTGCCGCGACTTCACCGGAGTCGATCGCCTTGTTGTAAGTTACTCGACGCATCGACGTTGACGTGGATTCCACCGCATGCTTCCGCTATTTGTAGTACTGGTTAAATTCCCGATTTTTATAAGATACGGTAGTGCTTATGTTATGTTTGACGGCGGCTGAGATAGGGTAAGAGTATGAGTGAGGTAAACCCCAAGATGCTATACCACCTTCTCCAGTAAGAGTATAAGCTATGGTAAACCCCAAGACATTATACCCCGCTTGTTTTGTTTCACGGTCACTGAGATAGGGTAAGAGTATAAGTGAGGGTAAACCCCAAGATGCTTTACCACCTTCTCGCAGGTAAGAGTATACGCAGGGTAAACCCCAAGACATTATACCCTCGCTTACCACCGCCGCTTTTTCCGGGCCGTCTGCATGCTTTTGTGACACGGGACTTGGTGTTCATGTATGCCTATTGGTGTTATACTATATCACGGATCGCCAGCTGGCGGAAGGATTCCACGCACGATTGATATTACGGGTATGAGACCCATGGTTATATTTTAGAAATGACTGAGGCATACGCCTTCGACTTATTATGATCGCTACGTGTTGGTATCGTAGGTCGCTATCATACATGTCTCCGCTTTGCTTAGACTTCTATGATTTTCATTACAAGATTTCATCGCTTCACATACTTGGTACATTCTTCAGATCGACCTCCTTCGGGCCGCTCATGCCGCAGTTTAGGTACGTTAGCAGGATCGGCAGTGTAGGACCGCCGTAGTTTTGGATAGCTCCTTCTATTCGGAGTTTATCTTTTGGTATAAGTTCTTTCAAGATGTGCTTTGTACGCATGGGTACTGGGCCTTGTCCCGCCATAGTTCAAGATAACTCTTAGAGGTCCGTATTCATACGTGGATTGACTCATGTACAGCAGTAGTGTCTTTTGAGTATATATATTATGGCACTTGTCGGCTTTGCTGCCAGACGATGTTGGTTTTAAAAATAAAAAGGGTGTTATTTAAATTCCGCAGCTTTACTTAGTTGTTATGCGTATGGTGCCTGTGTAGGCACCGCCACTGCTCTGGTTCGGGTGTGACAACAGCACTTCTAAGAATGTAATAACAACTATGACGACAGGTTCTCGCCATACCCCGAATGTACAAGTACATACAAATGATGTGGGACTATACTAAAAGATAAGCCTCCGAGAAACGAGTTTCCCAAACGCTGAATCGCGATCCTATGAACGAGATCAACAACCGGTACTTACCGCAGATGAACGCAGCCTCAAGGAGGTCGCAACAACAGTACCAAGTATGTGAAATCAAAATATCAGAAATAAAATCATAATAGTCTATATAAAGCAGAGACATGTATGATAACCAAACTACAAGACACAACATATAAGCAAATATGTCAAGTCGTGACTCACGCCTCAAAGTCTTCACTCAAATATAACAACGGGTCTCACGCCCACAACATCAATCATGCCCGTGGAATACCTTCCTCACCGCCAGCCTATGATATAATAACACCAAGAAGTACACATGAACACCTGTGTCCCACTGTGTCATAAAACCGTGACGGCAAGTACGGCGGCATAGCTACAGATCCAACTCGCATCATTAATCGATCGGGCAAGTACGAAAGCTACCACTGTAATCCCATCACACACCCAAATTGGCCTGGATCGTGCCTTACCTGCACCCTAGTGATACAACATCGAGAAAACCAAAGGAAATAAAAACTTAGACATGCAACAATAGATATAATAATAACAAAGCAACCAAAACAATGCTTTTCAAGATATACATAAAACTCGAACAGCTTTAATCCTTTTACAACCCCGCCACAACAAGATTACATGCACTTAAGATTTACAACGACTATGACGGACAGTGGTCTCGCCATACCTCGAATGTACAAGAACTTACAACTCAGTGGAACACATACCAAAAGATAAGCCTCCGAGAAACGGAGCTTCCTAAAACGCCGAACCGAGATCCTAAGAGCGAGGATCCACGCATCGACGTACTTCTACTCGCAGATTTAACGCAGCTTCAAGGAGGTCAAGATAACAGTACTAAGTATGTGAAATCAGAATATCGCAGCTTAAATCATAATACTATATAAAGCAGAGACATGTATGATAACCAAAATACAAGACGCAAGATAAAAGTTAGCCAAGCCGTGGACTCACGCCTCAAAGTCACCACTCAAATATAACTACGGGTCTCACGCCCACCACATCCATCATGTTCGCATCATGGCCACATGCCCCTGACATCAGACGGCACGGTAGACATGTCCATGATGCAACACACACAAGGCCGCACGGCCACATGCCCCGGACATCGACGGCAGACATGCCCATGTAACCTCAATAAAATATAACGGGTGGTCAACCCCGCCGCACGGCCACATGCCTAACATCAGACGGCAGGTAGACACGCCCATGTTGCGCAGAATAACCATATATCGAGTAATCAACCCGCCGCACGGCCGATGCCCCTAATATCAGACGGCAGATACGCCCATGTGACATCAACAACAAGACAAGAATCAAAATGGAAACATACCCGCGGAATTCTCCATCACCGCCAAAGACGCCCAAGTAAGTTCTCAATAAGTCAACCGCCTCTATCGAGACGCCAGAATACGTAAATACCACACTTGCACAACAAAGGCTATCATCACAAGCGAGGCAAGTTTCACAACAACAAGCATAGGCAAGTTTCACAACAACAAGCATAGGCAAGTTTCACACAACTCAAAGTACTTTCATTTTACGCCAAAGTCCGGTTTTTAACCCCAAAGTACTACATACGCTAAGTTCTTTTAAAAGAGATCCATTACTTATAAAAGTCACTGACACCGTAGTATTAGAATGACCAACCCACATTCCTTTTCAAAATCAAGTAACAACATTCTTTCCTAAGTTCCATTTGCCTAGTTTCAATTACTCAAGCTTCTCATTTTCAAATGGTTTCATAGTTCCCAAACTTAATCACTGATTCCTTTTAGAACAATCGAGTAATATATGTCTCACGCGAGTAGGTTATTCTTGTTTACAACATTCTTATTACAAAGAAATGATCTAGAAAATGTAATATCATTTTGTCTCATCTTAGTTTCTATGCAGATGAGGTTTCTACCGGTTTTAATACGATACATCATTATTCAATACATTTTCCTTTATTAACGCCGCAGTTGGTCCTGTCGATACACATTCGATTTCAAATCAAGAAACATTATCCCTTTAAATAAAACCAAGTACTCATTACTCACGAACGAGGTTTCACACAAACATTCACATTAAAACAAATAAGTTAAGTCTCTTATCTTATAAGATCAAGTCCCTTAACTTCTAACATCAAGAAACCATTTTCTTTACCTCTCTTAAGACATTATACCTAACTCCCCATAAAGCTAGTATAACTCTTTTAAAACCACAAAGTATTTTCTTACCTACATAAAGTCGTTATAACCAACTTCTCATAAAGCCGTTATAACACTTTATGTTTTAAGAACAATCAAACACGCTAACACACGCACGCTCACCGCACTACATAGTTCACACATATCATGCCAAGAGATAGGAAGAGGTTCACATACCTCGCGACGATTTATCGACAATAAGCAAAATGCTCCAAGTACTACAACCTTGCTAGCCCTTTCCACTCCTCGAGAATACGCTACTCTTAGTACTTCCACCTATAAAGGTCACAAACGCCTATTAACCCCAAAACACAAGTTTCTATCTTTCTACGTAAAATTCAAGAAGACTCTCCCGCAACAACAGAATCTCCTCCTCTATCGAGGCCGCTACCAAGCCAACCGTGGGGTTTACACGCCTAACCTGACGTACAATTCTACTCAGCAATACTACACAAGTCTACTGCAATACAGTCCTATGTAAATACAGTTCAGTTCTTTCTTTACATTCAGGCTTAAGTCAAAAGACATTGCCGCACAATAATGTTCAGTTCTATATATAGTATACTTCAACTATATATTCTAACATGTAATTTCCAATTACAAAAGGGGGACAAGATTATTTACCTCGACAAGCCCAAAAATTATCCAAGTTATAATGTCGATCCTGAGCAAGGTTTAGCTCCTACTCCGCGCGCCCAATCCGCCTCCAAACAACCCTTAGAAGTTCTAACTAACTTACTCAAATACTTCAACCAACTATGAAGATTTCCTTGTGGTTTCGGCTTTGAGACTAAAGGACAAAAGGTAGTATTTCCTGCTCTACGAAAGAGGTAACTTTGAAATACTACTAGGTAAAGGCTAAGGTATTTTGGGCATTATAACAATACTAGAGAGTATTTCTATACCACAAAAGGGGGTATTATACTAAAACAACTAGGCAGTGGGGTACCCCACTAGCACCACAAAGCGGGAGGTAGTACTTCCTACCACACCTCAGCGGTAAGAGGGAGGGTTTCGCCAAGGCCAATTTTAAGTGGGGAGAGGGCTCTGACGAGAGTCAACAAGAGGGAGGGAGGGGTTTCAAGACTTGGAAGATTTTGACGAATGAAGTCTTCAAGAGAGTGGTATTTATAGAAAGCCAAAGGCCAACCAACGGCCAAGATCAAGCCATGTTCAAGGCAAGTGTACGGCCTTGACTGCCAAGTACACCCTAACCCTACTCCACAAAACATTGCACCAAACAAGCCACAAAACAAGGCACAAAACAAGTGGCAAAACAAGGAACCAATCGTGCAAGGCCAACGCCCCTCTCGACGCCAAATCGCCCAAAGCACCCCACTTGTTTCCAATGCAGGTGACACACGCCACCCTCCCGCTGGTCCAAAATGTTTCGCCTCTCGAAAAATCCGCAAAAATACAAAACGACATAGCCGAATTTTCCTCGCAAGTTACGCAAAACGCTTCGAAAAAACGACTTAACCGGTTACAGGCAACAAATGTCATTCGCCAAGTTTAGGCGGGGTGACACGTGTCACCTCCTAATGGCCCTCATAAAACGCCTTCCAAAAATATCCACAATGGCCAAAATCTCAAAACAAAGCTGGTTCTACAAAATCAGAATTTCTCCCGTGGCCCCACGTGACCATTTCCAAAATAAAATCTCAAAATTCTAATATAATCTATGAAGTCCAAATACCAAACTGGGAATCCAATTCCCATTAACGAACCTTTTTCTTCACAAATAACCTAAACTTTTCCGTCAAAAACTCACATCTTTCTTTCTTTCCAAATTTTTTCTCGTGGCTCTCGCACGCACGCCCTCGCATACATACCCCGAGAATACGGGTATAACATTCTCCTTCCTTAGAAACATTCGTCCCGAATGTTCCTTCTCAAGACTGATATCGACGAAGTTCCTCTAACAAGTTGCCAACGCCACAACTCGCCACAAAAATAACACACGCCCTCTTCCTTCCTTACTCGCCGGCCCTTCTCGAACACTTGAACTCTCCCAAGACGCACTCATACTTCACCATTACTCCGCTCCCAAAAATCTCCGAGTCACTACCTCCAAACTTGGTCATCTTACTAACCTCAAACTTCCTTAAGGCCATTCCCGCCTTTACGAACCGCTCGGTCGAACGCGCCCACGAACTCATAATATGATCATAAAAACTTTGGGCTAGGATCCTCGTGACCCTACCACCTCGAGGGACCACCAAGAACTGACCCCACCTTAATCCGGCCACGGTTGACCTGCACACGCCCTCAACCCGACCCACAATCGCTACAAGCCCTCGCTCCCGACACTAACAATCTCGAATCACATCACGAAAGCTACCACTTCCATCTCACACTACCCATGGACTTATCACACAAATAAAACCCACGATACTACGACTGATAAAGGTCAAACATAAAACGAATCTTTTACTCAAGACGACCTTACCTCTAAGGTCTCAATCGTGATACCAGTGGTTCACACTTACCATGCCCCCATACTTACCCTTCTACAATAACTGTGTGTCTAAATCACATTTAGCACAAAGCTATCCGAACATAACACTTAACACATCATTAACATCAATACATACAAGTATCTAAAGCGGTTAAGGATATACCAAACTAGGCGGTTCAAGGACCGCTAAAATCGAACTTCCACCGCGACTTACCGTGGCCCGCAATCGCTTCTAAGAAATCAGGCTATCCTACCGCTACCCCGCCTGACAGCCTTCGCCATATGGCCCCGCTGGCCGCAAGAATAACAAGCTCCTCGTACTACGACACTCCAAATGCGCCTACTACATCGACCACACCGAGGTAGGGTGATCAGATCCGCCAAAGACCCTACTCCCGAACATTCAAACTCGGGAGCCCGACCGCCTCAATATCCTGGCGGTCCCGGCGTCGCGGAGGACCACTCGCAATGGCGGAGGTACATAACTAGTTCGGCCGAGGCGTCCGCCGAAAAGTCGCTAAAATATCCGCCGCTCGCCTTCTTCTCCGAAAGCGGCCCACCTGCCGACCGCGCCTCGCACCCAAGCACGAGCTCGAACGCGGCAATGTCCATGCCCACAAGAGAAACACCCGCACAAGACTCGCCATATAATCATCTAGCCCTGACGTAGCGATGCACCCTATCCTCCATATTCGCAATGCGCAGTGGACATATCGAGCCAAAGAATCGAACTCGACATTGTACTCCCGACAGGCGCCTCTCTGCCTCAAGAATAAAATTTGTACCCGCGTTCTCCTCATCCGCGGAGGCAAGGCGCGTGAGAAAAGCCCCAAAACTCATCCCATATCGCCGAGGTGCATGCTCTCCCGAAAGCTCCTACGAATCAAACTAATCGATCATGTATCACGCACCGACGCGAACCGGCGTCACAGACTCGGTCTCAAGCTCGATCACCCGCACGATCTCTTTGAATCGACGGATGAACTCGCGATCATCCTCGTGCCTCACCCATAAAACTCGCGGCTACAACTCGTAAAGTCCCGTAGCCTCAAACTATTCGCTTCGTGCACCACAAAGCCGCTGAACCGAATCGCCGTGATTCACTGCTCTCATATCGCCACAACCTCGCCAATAATCGCCATCTCTCGCGACCCATCTCCCGCCTGCATCGCGGACCGAGGCTCGTATCAGAGTCTCACGCCACGGCCGCGCTTAAACCCCGCTGGCCGGGCGGCGCGCTAAACTCGCCGCCGAAGCACTGCTCGTCATCGACGCTCGCGCTCGCATTTCTCAGATCCCACTAGCAGCCTCCTCACGCTTGCCTTCTGGCACCGTCGCCGGCGCGAGGCATAATCGTAAAATGAAACACATCGAGGGGTCCAACTTACAACTCACTCTAAGGCACGATCTCGTAATGAGAAGAAATGGAAACTAATCCTACATGTCCTATAGCCTCGACATAGACGTGGTGCACAACACACCGATAATCAAGACTCTACTGTACACGGTCTGTAGACACTTTCCGAGGACTAATCGCCTGATACCACTTTGTCACACCTCAAATGCCCGTGGATCGTGCCTTACCCGGCACCCTAGTGATACAACATCGAGAAAACCATGGAAATAAAACTTAGACACGCAACAATAGATATAATAATAAACAAAGCAACCAAAATAAGCTTGCCTTCAAGATATACATAAAACTCGAATAGCTTTAATCCTTTTACAACCCCGCCACAACAAGATTACATGCACTTAAGATTTACAACGACTATGACGGACAGGTCTCGCCATACCCCGAATGTACAAGAACTTACAACTCAGTGGAACACATACTAAAAGATAAGCCTCCGAGAAACGGAGCTTCCTAAAACGCTGAATCGAGATCCTAAGAGCGAGGATCCACGCATCGATGACTTCTACTCGCAGATGAACGCACTTCAAGCGAGGTCACATAACAGTACCAAGCATGTGAAATCAGAATATCGCAGCTTAAATCATAACACTATATAAAGCAGAGACATGATGATAACCAAAATACAAGACGCAACATAAAAGCCAAGTCGTGACTCACGCCTCAAAGTCACCACTAAATATAACTACGGGTCTCACGCCCACCACATCCATCATGTTCGTGATCACGGCCATATGCCCTAATATCGTGACGGTAGACATGTCCATGATGCAACACACAACAAGGCCGCATGGCCACACGCCCGGACATCAGACGGTAGACATGCCCATGTAACCTCAATAACAATATATCGGTGGTCAACCCCGCCGCACGGCCACATGCCCCATCGGATCAGACGGCATATCGCCCATGTTGCAAGAATAACCATATATCGGTAATCAACCCGCCGCACGGCCGCATGCCCTAATATCAGACGGCAGACATACGCCCATGTGACATCAACAACAAGACAAGAATCAAAATGGAAACATACCCGCGGAATTCTCCATCACCGCCAAAGACGCCCAAGTAAGTTCTCAATAAGTCAACCGCCTCTATCGAGAGACGCCAGAATACGTAAATACCACACTTGCACAACAAAGGCTATCATCACAAGCGTAGGCAAGTTTCACAACAACAAGCATAGGCAAGTTTCACAACAACAAGCATAGGCAAGTTTCACACAACTCAAAGTACTTTCATTTTACGCCAAAGTCCGGTTTTTAACCCCAAAGTACTACATACGCTAAGTTCTTTTAAAAGAGATCCATTACTTATAAAAGTCACTGACACCGTAGTATTAGAATGACCAACCCACATTCCTTTTCAAAATCAAGTAACAACATTCTTTCCTAAGTTCCAGCTTGCCTAGTTTCAATTACTCAAGCTTCTCATTTTCAAATGGTTTCATAGTTCCCAAACTTAATCACTGATTCCTTTAAGAACAATCGAGTAATATATGTCTCACGAGAGTAGGTTATTCTTGTTTACAACATTCTTATTACAAAGAACATGATCTAGAAAATGTAATATCATTTTGTCTCATCTTAGTTTCTATGCAGATGGAGGTTTCTACCGGTTTTAATACGATACATCATTATTCAATACATTTTCCTTTATTAACGCCGCAGCTGGTCCTGTCGATACACATTCTCGATTTCTCAAATCAAGAAACATTATCCCTTTAAATAAAACCAAGTACTCATTACTCACGAACGAGGTTTCACACAAACATTCACATTAAAACAAATAAGTTAAGTCTCTTATCTTATAAGATCAAGTCCCTTAACTTCTAACATCAGTAAACCATTTTCTTTACCTCTCTTAAGACATTATACCTAACTCCCCATAAAGCTAGTATAACTCTTTTAAAACCACAAAGTATTTTTACCTACATAAAGTCATATAACCAACTTCTCATAAAGCCGTTATAACACTTTATGTTTTAAGAACAATCAAACACGCTTAACACATGTACGCCTACCGCACTACATAGTTCACATATATCATGCTAGAAGAGATAGAAGAGGTTCACATACCGCGACGATTTATCGACAATAAGCAAAATGCTCCAAGTACTACAACCTTGCTAGCCCTTTCCACTCTCGAGTAGAATACGCTACTCTTAGTACTTCCACCTATAAAGGTCACAAACGCCTATTAACCCCAAAACACAAGTTTCTATCTTTCTACGTAAAATTCGCAAAGACTTTCCCGCAACAACGTAAATCTCCTCCTCTATCGAGGCCGCTACCAAGCCAACCAGTGGGGTTTACACGCCTAACCTGACGTACAATTCTACTCAAAGAATACTACACAAGTCTACTACAATACAAATTCTATGTAAATACAAATCGCTTCTTTTCTTTACATTCAAGCTTAAGTCAAAAGACATCACAAGACAATAATGTTCATTTCTATATATAGTATACTTCAACTATATATTCTAACATGTAATTTCCAATTACAAAAGGACAAGATTATTTACCTCGACAAGCCCAAAATTATCCAAGTTATAACGCCGATCCCGAGCAAGGTTTAGCCCCTACTCCGCGCGCCCAATCCGCCTCCAAACAACCCTTAGAAGTTCTAACTAACTTCTACTCAAATACTTCAACCAACTATGAAGATTTCCTTAGGGTTTCGGTTTGAGACTAAAAGGACAAAAGGTAGTATTTCCTGCTCTACGAAAGAGGTAACTTTGAAATACTACTAGGTAAAGGCTAAGGTATTTTGGGCATTATAACAATACTAGAGAGTATTTCTATACCACAAAAGGGGTATTATACGAAACAACTAGCAGTGGGGTACCCTACCTAGCACCACAAAGTGAGGGTAGTACCTCGCCACACCTCAGCGGGAAGAGGAGGGTTTCGCCAAGGCCAATTTTAAGTGAGAGGCTCTGACGAGAGTCAACAAGAGGAGGGAGGGGTTTCAAGACTTGGAAGATTTTGACGAATGAAGTCTTCAAGAGTGGTATTTATAGAAAGCCAAAGTGCCAACCAACGGCCAAGATCAAGCCATGTTCAAGGCAAGTGTATGGCCTTGATCGCCAAGTACACCCTAACCCTACTCCACAAAACATTGCACCAAACAAGCCACAAACAAGGCACAAACAAGGCCAAAACAAGGAACCACCGGTAAGGCCAAACGCCCCTCTCGACACCCAAATCGCCCAAAGCACCCCACTTGTTTAATGCGCAGGTGACACACGCCACCCTCCCGCTGGTCCAAAATGTTTCGCCTCTAAAAATCCGCAAAAATACAAAACGACATAGCCGGAATTTTCCTCGCAAGTTACGCGAAAACGCTTCGCCAAAAACGACTTAACCGCTGTCAGGCACAAATGTCATTCGCCAAGCCATTTCCAGGCGGGTGACACGTGTCACCCTCCTAACGGCCCTCATAAAACGCCTTCCAAAAATATCCACAATGGCCAAAATCTCAAAACAAAGGGGTTCTACAAAATCAGAATTTCTCCTGGCCCCACGTGACCATTTCCAAAATAAAATCTCAAAATTCTAATATAATCTATGAAGTCCAAATACCAAACTGGGAATCCAATTCCCATTAACAAACCTTTTCTTCACAAATAACCTAAACTTTTCCGCTAAAACTCACATCTTTCTTTCTTTCCAAATTTTTTTCGCCGTGGCTCTCGCACGCACGCCCTCGCATACATACTCTCGAGAATACGGTATAACACCTACCGCATCAACAATACTAAACAACCATATCACGGTCGACATACGGCAAGGCGATAGCCTCTACCGTGATCCTCCTCGCGCCACGAATGACCGGGCAAGTAACCAAAGCAACCACCGATCACAACCGTAAGTCACGGCTTCGCCCAAACACCGACTCGCTGGTCGACACGCGGCAAGTGTGATAGCCTCTACCAGATCCTCCATGCGCCACGAGTCGACGGGGCAAGTAACTGCACTAACCACCGATCACAACCGTAAGTCACGCAGACTTCGCCACAAACCGAACGGGCAAGTACGGCTAACTACCGTAACTAAAGTCAATCACCACGACCGGCAAGTACGAAGCCAACTACCAAATACCAAGGCCGAATCGTAAAACCTCACGGAGAGCTAGTCCATGGAATAACAATAATGGTCACATGCCCCTAATCCTCATCTGCATAGACATGCCCACGTGACAATAATAATGGAAGATACCCGAATCTTCCACACCGCCGATACGCCCAAGTAAATTCACAACAAGTCACGCCCTCCATCGAGAGACGCGTGGTATAGAAATACAATACTTGCATAACAAAAGCTATCACAACTAGCATAGAAAGTTCAACATACTTTTAGACTTTCATTAACATGTAAATTGATTCACCATTTATAAAAACTCAAGTACTCCCATTTGTGCCAACAATCCGGTTTTAATCCTAAAGTACTACGCACTTAAATTCTTTCAAAAGACCCCTTTCTTTACAAAAGTCATACGATACCCATAGTATCAAAAATAGAGTAACTATCATTTCAAGTAAACCAATTTAAGACAAAACCATGCCTTCTTTTTAAACCATTTTAAGACAAAACATGCCTTTCTTTTAAACTAAAACACTTCAAATTCCTCAAGTCTCTTTTCTTTTAGAAAACAAGTTCCTTACGCTGAATTTAAGAAAATCAATACTTGTTATTAATGATCTTATTAAAGCAACATGATCTAGAAATGTAATACAATTTTGTCTTATCTTAGCTTCTATGCAGATGAGGTTTCTACCGTTTTAATATAATTAATTGTTATTACATTTTCTTTATTAACGCCGCATCGCTTGTTCGATAATTATTCCCATTTCAAGTCAATATAACATTATTCTTTAAAACTAAGTACTCATTACTCACGAATGAGGTTTCACAACTTTTTAACACAATTCAAGTCAAATACAAGTCAAGTCTCTTATCTTTTAAAAACAATCAACCATTCTTTTACCTACATAAAGTCGTTTATAATTAACTTCTCATAAAGCCATTATAACACTTTATGTTCTAAACCAACCAATATCATTTAGCACACGACGCTCACCGCATTACATAGTTTACAACAATCATGCTAGAAAAGATAGGAAGAGGTTCACATACCTCGCGACGATTATCGACAATTAGCAAAACGCTCCAAGTACTATACCCTTGCTAGCCTTTTCCACCCTTAAAGTAGAATACGCTACTCGTAGTACTTCAACCTATAATGGTCATAAAATGTCTATTAACCTCTAGCTCTCTTCGTAGAATATTCTAAGTACAAGGTCACTAAATTCTACGGAAAATCGGACAACACTTCCTTTGTTTCTACATACTTTGCCACATTTTTCAAGGCCGAATTCAATAACCAAACGCCATATTTAAGGCTCAAATATTTCAGCAAATACAAAGGGGATTACACGCCCTACAAGACGTGTAAAATTCCGCCCCACAATTGACATCAAAACTAGTCCACAAAACACAATGTCTATTCGGCACTTGAGATACAACAACACCAATTCTTATCCAATTCAAGTTCTTGGGTCAAACATGTTATATAGTCATAAACAACTCCCACACCATCGCCACGAATTCGATCCTGGCCCGTGGATCGTGCCTTACCCCGGCACCCTAGTGATACAACATCGAGAAAATCACGAAATAAAAAAACTAAAACACGAGACAAGTCATAAAGATGAACTAGGCTAACCAAAACGGCCACCTTCCCGAAATATATACATATATATATCAACTCAACAGCTTAAATCCTTTTACAACCCCCGCCACAACAAGATTACATGCACTTAAGAATGTAACCATAACTATGACGACAGGTTCGCCATACCCCGAATGTACAAGTAACTACACCGACAGGACTATACCAAAGACAAGCCTCCGAGAAACGGAGCTTCCCAAAAAGTCAATCGTGATCCTAAGAGCGGATCCACAACCGATGCACTCTACCATGCAGATGAACGCAGCCCCCGGGCGAGGTCAAGATAACAGTACCAAGTATGTGAAACTTGTAAAATATCAGAAATGAAATCATAATAGTCTATATAAAGTGAGACATGTATGATAACCAAACTATACCACACAATACATAAATAGTCATGTCAAGTCGTGACTCATGCCTCAAAGTCATTACTCAAATATAACAACGGGTCTCACGCCCACAACATCACTCATGCCCGTGGAATACCTTCCTCACCGCGGCAAATCCATGATATAAAACATTCAAGGAGTACACATGAACACCGTGTCCCATACGTGTCATAATAAAACCGCATGTGTAAGTACGTAAGGCATAGCCGACTACTAACACCTATAGTACTAACAAGGTCATAAATCAGATTACGAGATATGTCTGCATCATTACATGATCAAAGCCGTCACACGCTCGCAAGATTCAATGTGCGCGCTAGCCCTCGAACTCCTCGCAGCTCAAGATAGGCCAACCTCATAGGCCCGCATGAGGTATAACCTCGCATCGAGGGTAGCTACTCCCAAGATACGCCGACTCGCACCGCACGGCCACATGCATCGCATGACCATAAAGGCCGCACACTAACTCGAACTCTCGTAGTTCCGCATAGTCCCCGGACCCGCATGAGGTATTCTCGAATCACGGTCCTGCATCGCTCGAGTCTACCCCGCACGGAGGGCACTTAACCTCCTAAACATGTCAAGGGCGCGAGCAGACAATACCAACATAACTACTGATAGTTAAACAACTTAAGCGCAAATGGTGGAAACCCCTTTACACAAACATCACAAGATACTAACACACGAAGATCCTAGCATGTTTACTTAACAAATCAACAAGAAAGTATTACAAGGCTATCACAAACCAACACAATCAAGTTATACACACAAGGTACTTTCTACTATATGATTAACAAGATCGGTTTTATCCCCAAAGTACTTTATACATTAACTCTTTAAAAGATACGCATTTTCACAAAAGTCACACAATACCCGTAGTATAAGAAAATAAAGTGACTAATATTTTAATTAAACCAAAACAACGCCCGCATTTTCCTTTTAAACCAAATTAAGACAATAACATGCCTTCCTTTTAGACCAAAACACTTCTCCCTTTAAAGTCAAATTACCATTTTAAAACCAATGATAAAACCATTCCTTTGTTTTCATAAAGTCGTTATAACTAACTTCCCATAAAGTCGTTATAACACTTTATGTTCTAAACCAAAACTCTTCAATTCTACAAGTCTCTTTCCTTTTAAAACAACAATAAGTATTCTTTTAAAACCCAAATAATGTACTCTTTTCAAAATAAGTAACCTATACTTAAAATCAAGTTACTTCTTTTCCAAAACAAGTCGTTATAAGTCAAGTCTCTTATCTTCAAGATCAAGTCTCTTAACTTTCAAAATCAAGTCGCCTATAAGTCAAGTCTCTTATCTTTGAAGATCAAGTCTCTTAACTTTCGTAATCAATAAACCATTCTTTTACCTACATAAAGTCGTTATAACTAACTTCCCATAAAGCTATTATAACACCCTATGCTTAAACCAACCAAAACACTTAGCACATGTACGCCTACCGCACTACATAGTTTACAAAACATCATGCTAGAAAGGATAGGAAGAGGTTCACATACCTCGCGACGATTATCGCATAATAAGCAAAACGCCCACAAGATCAGAACCCCGCTAGCCTTTTCCACTCATCAAGTGTAATACGCCACTCGTAGTACTTCCACCTATAGGCCACAAACGCCTATTAACTTCTAAACACACTGCCCATTTTCTACGTAAAATTCGCAAAGACCTCCCGAAATCACATAAATCTCTCCTAACAAGGCCCGCTACTGTGCCAATAACTCCCAGGGATTACACGCCTAACCTGACGTGTTCAAATCGCTTCACAATAATACAATACCATCAGAATACAAATTTCTATGTAAATACAGCTCAATACTCATTCTAAATATAGTATACTCAACTATACATTACTACAACATGTAATATCCAATTACAATAGTGGCATAAATCATTACCTCGATAAGCCCAAAATTATCCAAGATTAAACGTCGATCCCGAGCAACGCTTAGCTCCAAGTCCTTACGCCCAACCCGCCCAAGCACCCTTAGAAGTTTCTAAACAACTTCTCTAAACACTTCAACCAAGCTATGAAGGTTTTTCTAGTGGTTTCATTTCATGACTTTCTAATAAAGTAGATTTCCTGCTCCTAGTATTTAAACAACTTTGGAATACTACTGGATACTAGGCTAGTGTATTTGGAATTATACCACAATACACCAAGTATTCTACACAAGGGGAGGGGTGGACTAAACCAATACAGCGAGGGAAGTATTTTGCTGAAGTTTTCTGCCGAGATTTAACTTATTCATCAACCAAGCGGGTCTATTTATGTAACAACTGAGGTCAAGATCCATCTAAGTGTATGGTTAAGATTGGGCTACGTGTGCGCTGGTCCCACCACACCACATGGCCAACGAAATCGGGTGCGTTGTAAGGCCATTTCGCCAGGCTGAGTAGCGATGTTGCTAGCCACTTGTCACACCATTTCTACCACATGGCCACACAGCGGTGACACGTGTCGCCGATTCGCCCAAAATATTACGCCTTCCAAAATATCCAAAAAGCCTAAACCTCAAAACAAAGCGGCCCCACAAAACCGTAAATTTTCTCCTGGGCCCCACGTGGCCATTTCCAAAATAAAATCTCAAAATTCTAATATAATCCGAGAAGTTCAAATACCAAACTGGGAATCCAATTCCCATTAACGAACCTTTTCTTCACAAAACCTAAACTTTTCCGCAAAAAAATCACATCTTCCTTTCTTTCCAATATTTCGTCAGATTCTCGCACGTATGTCCTCGCATACATACTCCGGAACTACGGGTATAACATTCTTCCTTAGAAACATTCGTCCCAATGTTCCTTCTAAGTCTCTAAACATACATATGCCGCCAGTAGTCTCCACTACTACACTTACAAACCGATCATGCCACCAATGGCCGTAATATAACACGTGGCGCAAAACTCCATTTCATGCTAACGAGGAATCACCTCAATCATCTCAAAAGCTCTCACCCATGATCAAACGATACTCCTTCGCATCTTCACAACAGACGACCACTTCCGCTCATAACATATGTTCACTTTTTCCCTTACTCGCCGCATTCTCCTCGTGAACTCGAACCTCCTAATAAACGCACTCACGCTTCGCTGACTCGAGTCGCTAACAATTTCTCCGATAAGCTTCACCCTATCCACATCCCGTGAAACAAGTAGGACCAACTATCTCAACCTTGCCAACCTTGAACCAATCGATCAAGAACCTACACTTCCGCCTATACAAGGCTTCATAAGGCGACATCCGAACATCAGAAAGGTAGCTATCATAAAACTCACTTACCCAAGAGGCACACAATCCTCACGCTACCCTCAAATCAAAACATCGCCCGCAACCTATTCTTAACTATCCGGTAAAACGCTGTTCTTCCGCTTACCGAGGTGAATGCACATCGAGACTCACCGAGTTCCAACCCCGCCTCGTAACACCTTCGCATACACAAAAGACATAGCCAAAAATCGGGCTCCACCGTCACATAAAAGTAGGAATCCTGCAGCTTTACAACCTTCCCGATATATAACATATCGCCACCCTCCGCCGAGTAAATAGTCCCCGCTCGAAGACGAGACGGGTCGACTCATCACCGACCATCGTCGAACGCATCTCGAACTCATACGACGGTTAACTAACTCGACCTAACACCTCGTAATCCTATCACAAAGCGACCACCACAAATTGACCACATCTCCTTTCGCCGCGGTTGACTCCGCGAACGCCCTCAACCCGACCCATAATCGCATTCAAACTCTGTTCCTCGATCCTAACAATCTTACCTATTCAAGTCGCGAAAGCTACCACTTTCACCTTACACATCCCAAGGAAAATATCCTCAAAACATTTCACGATACCAAGTGTTTCACAAAGATTAACCGTGAAAATCCTTTTCTCAAGACGGCCTTTACATCTAAGGTCTCAACGTGTACTATTCTAAGGTTCACACCTTCCATGACCCCATACTTATCCTTTCAACTAACCATGTTTTCTAATTCACACTTAACACAATGCTATCCGCATACATAGCACCTAACATGTACCCACCATAATATCATAAACAAAATCTCCTAAGGGCTAAAGATATCTCTCGCAACTACCGCCTCACTTTCCCTTCGCTGCTCTAATCATAATCCCGCCGCAGGCGCCTAGCTATATAAGTGTTGAACCACCATCGATCCCGGCGTCGAGGCTCTACATCCGTGCTACCCGGGTCGACAAACTCTCACCAAATTGCCCTATTGGCCGCAAACACAAAAGTCGCCGGCAAGACGACACTTCATAACGGAGTCTACTACTATGGCCGAAACGAGGCAGGGGTGACCTCATCCGACTAACACCCCTTCTCCCGAACAATCAACTCGCGATCGACCGACAGCCGAGTCATCCTCCGTAACCTCCTACCGACATCCTCCCATCATACGGCCCCGACGGCCACAGTATAACAATCTCCCAACAAGTACGACACTCGAGGATCATCCTCGATTTCTATCCATAGAATTCGCGAATCGCAACTCAAGAAATCCCTAAGTCTCGACTATCTGATCTGGTGGAATCATCGAGCACGCCGAACCACCGGCCCCGCCCGTTTTTCATTCCCACCACTAGCCTAGCTAGTAATCGGGCTATCACCTTGAATTCATATCTCGGCCCCGCCGTGGAACCGAGGCTCGTATCGTGGCTCATTAGAAATCGCCGCCGCTCTAACTCACTGGGCTAGCGGCATCATAAAAACTCGCCGTTCAAGTACTATCTCGTAAGAACTGTGCTCGTGCCCTCAGAACCCTCTCGTGTTCAACTCAGAGCTCCTCTCGCCGCTTTGCCCATCCGGGCCCCGGTTGCGCGGCGGAGGCATAACAGTACATAAGAATACGCCGCAGGAGTCCAACTTACAACACCTCTAAGGCACGATCTCGTAATGAGAAGAATGGAAACTAATCCTAAATGTCTCGCAGCCTCCTCGACATAGACGTGGTGCACAACACACCGATAATCAAGACTTACTAGACACGGTCAGACACTTTCCGAGGACTAATCGCTCGATACCACTTTTGTCACGACCCGATCCCGGCCCGTGATCGTGCCTTACCCCGCACCCTAGTGATACAACATCGAGAAAATCACGAAATAAAAACTAAAACAGACAAGTCATAAAGCATGAACTAGGCTAACCAAAACGGTCACCTTCCCAAATATATACATATATATATCAACTCAATAGCTTAAATCTTTACAACCCCGCCCACAACAAGATTTCATGCACTTCTAAGAATGTAACCATAACTATGACGGACAGGTTCCCGCCATACCCCGAATGTACAAGTAACTACACCGACAGGACTATACCAAAGACAAGCCTCCGAGAAACGAGCTTCCTAAAAGTCGAATCGTGATCCTAAGAGCGGATCCACAACCGACGCACTTCTACCGCAGATGAACGCAGCCTCGGGCGAGGTCAAGATAACAGTACCAAGTATGTGAAACTTGTAAAAATATCAGAAATGAAATCATAATAGTCTATATAAAGGTGAGACATGTATGATAACCAAACTACACCACAATACATAAATAGTCATGTCAAGTCGTGACTCATGCCTCAAAGTTATTACTCAAATATAACAACGGGTCTCACGCCCACAACATCACTCATGCCCGTGGAATACCTTCCTCACCGCCAGCCCATGATATAAAACATTCAAGGAGTACACATGAACACCGTGTCCCACGTGTCATAATAAAACCGCATGGTAAGCACGAAGGCATAGCCGACTACTAACACCTATAGTACTAACAAGGTCATAAATCAGATTACGAGATATGTCTAGACCGCCATACATGATCAAAGCCGTCACACGCCCGCAGATTCAATGTGCGCGTTTAGCCTCGAACTCCTCGCAGCTCGCATAGGCCAACCTCATAGGCCCGCATGAGGTATAACCCCGCATCGAGGGTAGCTACTCCTGCATCCGCCGACTCGCACCGCATGGCCACATGCATCGCATGACCATAAAGGCCGCAC
This sequence comes from Przewalskia tangutica, assembly GCA_029844215.1. Classification (NCBI taxonomy): domain Eukaryota; kingdom Viridiplantae; phylum Streptophyta; class Magnoliopsida; order Solanales; family Solanaceae; genus Przewalskia; species Przewalskia tangutica. Next base: position 37,803,861 of record CM056725.1, on the reverse strand, counting down.
ACTAACTCGAACTCTCGTAGTTCCGCGATAGTCCCCGACCCGCATGAGGTATTCTCGAATCACGGTCCTGCATACCGAAGTCTACCCCGACGGAGGGCGCCTTAACCTCCTAAACATCGCTGCGCGAGCAGTACAATACCAACATAACTACCGATAGTTAAACAACTTAAGCGCAATGGGAAACCCTTTACACAAACATCACAAGATACTAACACACGTAGATCCTAGCATGTTTACTTAACAAATCAACAAGAAAGTATTACAAGGCTATCACAAACCAACACAATCAAGTTATACACACAAGGTACTTTCTACTATATGATTAACAAGATCGGTTTTTATCCCCAAAGTACTTTATACATTAACTCTTTAAAAGATACGCATTTTCACAAAAGTCACACAATACCCGTAGTATAAGAAAATAAAGTGACTAATATTTTAATTAAACCAAAACAACGCCCGCATTTTCCTTTTTAAACCAAATTAAGACAATAACATGCCTTCCTTTTAGACCAAAACACTTCTCCCTTTAAAGTCAAATTACCATTTTAAAACCAATGATAAAACCATTCCTTTGTTTTCATAAAGTCGTTATAACTAACTTCCCATAAAGTCGTTATAACACTTTATGTTCTAAACCAAAACTCTTCAATTCTACAAGTCTCTTTCCTTTTAAAACAACAATAAGTATTCTTTAAAACCCAAATAATGTACTCTTTTCAAAATAAGTAACCTATACTTAAAATAAAGTTACTTCTCTTTTCCAAAACAAGTCGTTATAAGTCAAGTCTCTTATCTTTCAAGATCAAGTCTCTTAACTTTCAAAATCAAGTCGCCTATAAGTCAAGTCTCTTATCTTTGAAGATCAAGTCTCTAACTTTCGTAATCAATAAACCATTCTTTACCTACATAAAGTCGTTATAACTAACTTCCCATAAAGCTATTATAACACCCTATGCTTAAACCAACCAAAACACTTAGCACACGTACGCTCACCGCACTACATAGTTTACAAAACATCATGCTAGAAAGGATAGGAAGAGGTTCACATACCGCGACGATTATCGATAATAAGCAAAACGCCCACAAGATCAGAACCCGCTAGCCTTTTCCACTCATCAAGTGTAATACGCCACTGTAGTACTTCCACCTATATAGGCCACAAACGCCTATTAACTTCTAAACACACTGCCCATTTTCTACGTAAAATTCGCAAAGACCTCCCCGAAATCACATAAATCTCCTCCTAACAAGGCCCGCTACTGTGCCAATAACTCCTCAGGATTACACGCCTAACCTGACGTGTTCAAATCGCTTCACAATAATACAATACCATCAGAATACAAATTTCATGTAAATACAAATCAATACTCATTCTAAATATAGTATACTCAACTATACATTACTACAACATGTAATATCCAATTACAATAGTGGCATAAATCATTACCTCGATAAGCCCAAAATTATCCAAGATTAAACGTCGATCCCGAGCAACGCTTAGCTCCAAGTCCTTACGCTCCAACCCGCCTCCAAGCACCCTTAGAAGTTTCTAAACAACTTCTAAACACTTCAACCAAGCTAAGGTTTTTCTAGTGGTTTCATTTCATGACTTTCTAATAAAGAGGATTTCCTGCTCCTAGTATTTAAACAACTTTGGAATACTACTAGATACTAGGCTAGTGTATTTGGAATTATACCACAATACACCAAGTATTCTACACAAGGGGGAGGTGGACTAAACCAATACAAAGTGAGGGAAGTATTTTGCTCTGAAGCTTTCTGCCGAGATTTAACTTATTCATCAACCAAGCGGGTCTATTTATGTAACAACTGAGGTCAAGATCCATCTAAGTGTATGGCCAAGATTGGGTCACGTGTGCGCTGGTCCCACCACACCACATGGCCAACGAAATTGGGTGCCAGCAGAAGGCCATTTCGGCCATGAGAGCGATGTGGCTAGCCACTTGTCACACCATTTCTACCACATGGCCACACGCGGTGACACGTGTCGCCCCGATTCTTCCAAAATATTACGCCTTCCAAAATATCCAAAAAGCCTAAACCTCAAAACAAAGCTGCCCCACAAAACCGTAAATTTTCTCCCGTGGCCCCACGTGGCCATTTCCAAAAATAAAATCTCAAAATTCTAATATAATCCGAGAAGTTCAAATACCAAACTGGGAATCCACCCCATTAACGAACCTTTTCTTCACAAAACCTAAACTTTTCCGCTAAAAAAATCACATCTTCCTTTCTTTCCAATATTTCTGTCGTATTCTCGTACGTATGTCCTCGCATACATACCCTGGAACTACGGGGTATAACAACTACAATTTCATTCTTTATATAACATATGACAACTTAACTAGTAATCAACTTGAATTACAATCTTAAGGGCTAACATACTAGTTTTCGGATTAGGGTTCCAATAGTCAATTCACTTATCAAACTTCATAATATATACCTCATGCTTGCTACTATCAAAATCTACAACAAGTAGTAATCTTAATTACTAAAACGACAAGAATTATACCTTTACAAGCCCTTAAAATTTCCAAGATTCAAAGTCGCTCCTTTGCAATTCTTAGCTCCTTTCCTTATGCTCCAATCCGCTCCAAGCACTCCTAGTTCTACAAGAACCCATCTTCAAGTTCCAACTTCAATGTTGAAGAGCTCCATAAGTTTCCACTTGCGACTAATACGAAACGCCACTTTTCCGGATCTTTCTATTGAGATAACCTTACAACACCCTTAGGGACCTTGGGTTTAAGTCTCAGGAACAATGGAACAAAACTACAAATTTTTTGTGGAAAACCCCAACCCGCGAGCTCTCTTAGTGAAGAACAAGAAATGTGAAATAATTCTAAGTGTTGGAAGACAAGTCTTGCACTAGTGTGTATATATAATACAATGGAAGGTCAATATAATCACAAATGCGTGGCTGGGATTTAAGATCACACGGATAACGCTGCCGATGTTTCGACTTCGTCAATACACTGCTCAAGACTTTCATCCACAAGGGTCAAATGACCATCCTATCCTTGCAAAAATCGTCCAAGACCATGTGAGGGGGTGCCTATGTCACCCTCTCATTCGTCCATAAAAATTCAGAACCTCTGGCCCCACAAAACGTAAAATTTCTGTGGGCCCCACGTGACCAAATCCAGAAAATATAAATTCCATAATTCTTATAAGTTCTTAAAGTCTTAATACCAAAATTGAGAATCCAATTCTCAATAATAAACCTCTTTCCTTCACGTAGTTCTAAACTTTTCCGCCAAAAATCACATCTTTCTTCCTTTCCAATATTATCACAGATTCTCGTACGTACGTCCTCACATACATACCCTGGAACTACGGGGTGTAACATTCTTCCCCCCTTAGAAACATTCGTCCCGAAAGTAAGAAAGTAAGTCTCCTCTTCTTCTAGCATGATTCCTTAAGATAAAGAAAGTAAGTCCTACTCCTTAAATGATTCATTCCTTGGTTGTACTTGGATTGCCTATTATAGAATTTGTTCTATATATGTCTTTGATTGTACTTTGATGTTTAAATTGTAAGTTGTTATAATCCATTTTCTTAGTGAAGTTTGGATTCTCAAAAGTGAAAGTATTTTACTTAAAGTACATAGAGTCTTGAAAGGGATGTGGTTTCCAAATCTTTGGCAAGGCCTTAGTTCCAAAACCTAAGGATTGTTATAATGACTTTAGGAGTAAAAGGAGTGATTTACGTAATTGATTTAAAAGAGGAGAAATGACATGATTTAAGAGAAGTAACTTGTTTTAAAGGTGTGAGTTACTTGATATTTAAAAGTAGAAGAAACTTGATTTCTAAAGTTAAGAAACTTGATTTCTAAATATTAAGAGACTCAAGTATTTTGAAAGTTAAGAAACTTGATTTGTAAGATGTGATACTTGGTTTTAAAAGTGTAAGTCTCGATATAAAAAGGAATGAATTGTCTAAAATCATAAATGGTTATAACGACTTTACGGGAAGTTGGTTATAACGGCTTTATGGAAGGTTAAGAAAGTTGTTTATTTTGATTAACGGGCATAGTTGCCTAGATTGTGAAAATTTGAAGTTACTTGGTTTCAAGCTTTGAAATGAGTTTCTAAAAGTGTAGTAACTTACTTTGAAAATTAGACACGCCTTGATACTACGGGTGTTAGTATCTTGGGATTTTACATAAAAGGAGTCTTTTGCAAAGAATGTACGTACGTAGTACTTTGGCTTGTTTAAATGAGTTTTTTTTTCATTTGTGCCTTGATAGTACTTTGGCTTGTTTAAATGAGAATTATTCTATTTGTGCCTTGATAGTACTTTGGCTTGTTTAAATGAGAATTATTCTATGTGTGCCTTGATAAGTACTTTTTTTTTTTTTGCAAATATTATTACTAATAACGAAAAGGAAGTGGCTACAATCAGTCGTTGAGGTATCTCAAGCCTCAACGTAATGCAAACAAGAAGAGATAGAGGAGGGTGGTCACTCAAAAGGTGCCATTACAGGAGGGGATAAAATCATAGAGAACTCTATAAGATGTTGTTTTGATTCTTGCAATGACCTCTTCTGCCGGAAAGCTTGTTCCTTCAAAGAGCATTGTGTTTCTTGCCCTCCAAATCTCATAAACCATTATGCAAAAAGTAAGCAAAATAGCTTTGGCTCGAATGCTTGTCCCGCGGTGTTCTTTCTTAATCCATTTAAGGGAGCTTTCAACAATTGTCATCTCTCTTCTAATACCCAACCAATCTTTTATGCTCTTCCAAATCACGCTATAAAGGTGCAAAGAAGAGGTGCTCCCTTGTTTCATTAGCTTGCTTGCAGAACCCGCAAGATTTATCCTCCAAGTTGAGAAATGATAGAGTATCCTTTGTAGCTAACCGCTTTCTGCAATTTAGCCACATAGTAAAAGAGAATTTGGGAGGAATGAAGCCTTTCCAAATTTGTGACATCCAAGGCTTTTTAGCTTGCGGAGTGCGCAAGATATCATACACGAGTCTTGAATCAAATATACCGTTGGCACAACATTTTGTAAAGCCCTCAATAGCATCACCATGGCTACCAAAGATAGTAACAAATTTGTCGCGAATCCCACAAATCTTTTTGAATAAGACGGAGATAAGAACATACAATCATTGAAGGATTTTATGTTAAGTTCCCTTGGAGGTGCTTGGAGTTGTTAGTGTGGTGGTCAGGGCCTCGACTTCCCGAATAATTCTAGGAAAATGCGCAAGGCAAAAATAAGATAAGTACGAGTGCTTCCTGAGGAGAACAGAAGATATCATGGATAGGTCTTACAAATCTATACAATTATAAGGTGGCACTTGATGATCAAGATTATGAAAGGGAGATAAGTTTTCCCCACGTAAAAGGATGGTTTTACGACATGGGTTATGTGTACCCATGTTATTAGGCGATGGATGTGAGACTCGTAAGATCTTCGTGTCGTTATGCCATAGGTTACGCTTTAGATAACCGTGGGAAAAGTATCAGGTTGTGGAAAAATTGGTACGGGGGTTGTAAAGGAAACTATGTCGCTAACTATTATATTGACTCAAGGAACATTCGCACGAATGTTTCTAAGGGGAAGATTGTTACGCTCGTAATTCCAAGAGGATGAGATGAGAACGTACGAAAGGAAAGAAGATTCGAATTTGAAAAAAAAAGAAAAAAAAGTTGTTGGCAGATTTTTTTTTTACACAGATTTTCAGTAAACTTTGGAGCAGTATATCTCCTAGTATATTGGGAGTTTTTAGGTGTTTCAAAAGCTTAATATGAATTTCATTGAGTCTAGTTTCCAACGCAACAAACCGCTCGTCGATAGGACATAAGAGTAGAAAGTTACGGACGTTACAAGATCAGCTGACAGAAGAGACAGGGTTAGGCGCCGCGGCGCCGATCGCAGGCTGTGGCGCGAGACCCCAAATTGTCAAGTTGCAGCAATGGGCGCCGAGGCGGGATTTTTTGCAGAAATGGGGAAAAATTAGAAGATATTTATGTAAATAACCTATGGGAGGGCGACAAGTGTCCCTCCCAACTTGTATAACAAGATAAAGGCTATATATGACCAACTCTTGCTAGATTAGAGTCATTTCCAAGACTTCACCCAAAATTGCTCTTCTCTTCCCTTCTCTCTCAAATGGTTAAAACTCTAAGCCTAAATGAGATTTTTGGGAAGGCAACAAGAAGTAAATATGTGGGCGAGCTTGTAGGGGTTCTGAGAGATGAGTTTAGCTGGAAGAAAATTTCTGAAAGAGGCTAAAGTGGCGAGATTGTTGGACTATTTTGGGCTTATCAAGGTAACCACTTTGTCCTCTTAAGTGATTGAAGATTTATTATTGTTGTAGTTATACATTTTAACAAGCATGAGATATATGTATCGAGATTAATTAGTGTTATGGATATTAGAAGCCTAAATCTGAAATGACTCATAGCCATTTGAAATTTAAATACAAGTCGGTCGATAGTTAGAATCGCCGATGTTATCTAATTGAAGATTGTAGTTGTTATAATCGACAGGGCTATATAACATGTTAGACTAAACAATTTGATGGAAAAAAGAAATTGGAAAAGACTTTACATTGTTGTTGCATTGTAGCCATTTGGCATCAAATGTCGGACTGCTTGGATATTAATTGTGGGGCGTAATTTTACACGCCATGTTAAGGCGTGTAATCCCCTTTGGTTACCTGCTTGGTCGAGCCTTAAACGTGGAATTTTGGTTGATGAATACGGCTTTGAAAAGGTGGAAAAGTACGTAAACAAAGGAAGTGCCCAATTTTCCGTAGAATAAAGAGACTTTACAATTAGAATATTCTACGCTTCACTAAGCTAATAGACGATTATGGTCATTATAGGTCCACATACCACGCATTTACATATTGAACTTAGCAAGTGGATCGAACCAAGAGGTATGTGGAAACTTTCTTATCTCTCGAGCACGAGTAGTTATAAATGTATAAGACTAGACGACGAGATTTAAACTAAGTTACCATTTGATATACTTGACTTGTTTTAAGAATGTCTAAGTTGGTTGAGTTAGAGAATTAACTCACTGCTTTTAAAGAAAGGTTAAAAATGGTTTATTCTAATAAGGTAAACAAGGATTTTCTGACTTGAAAAAGTATAGAATACTTGATTTGGAAAGTATTGATTCTTGAACTATTCTAAAGATAAGGGACTTGATTTCTAAGTTAAGAAACATGATTTCTAAGTTAAGAAACTTGATTTTCTAAAGTTAAGAGACTTGAAATATTTTAAAAGTCAGGTAACCGGATTTGAAAGTATAAGTCTCTCGTCATAAAAAGAATGAATTTGTCTAAGACATAAAGAGTTATAACAGCTTTATGGGAAGTTAGTTATGACGGCTTTATGAAAGGTTAAAGATGTCTTAGCTTCTAAAGCATAAAGTTAGTATAACGGCTTTATGGGAAGTTGGTTATAACAACTTTTTGGAAGGTTAAAAGGATGGTTTTCTCTAGTAATGTAAACAAAGAAATGACTTGAAATAAGGACAATTTGATTTAAAGGCATCATTTGCTTCAAGTTAAAGTATGGTCACTTGATTTGAAGCCTAGAAATGTATTTCTAAAAATGTAGTGACTTGTTTGAAATGTATACATGCCTTTATACTACGTGTTAGTATCTCGGGTTTTATATGAAAATGAGTCTTTTGAAAAGAATGGAAGTACGTAGTACTGGGTTAAATTCTGATTTTTAAGTAATAAAAAGTTTCGAGTTTATAAACGAGATTCATCTTTGTATGATAACGAAAGTCTAAAGATTTTTAACTTGCCTATGCTTTCTCGCGATAGCCTTCGAGTGCAAGTATTATATTTTTACGTCGCGACTCTCGCTGGAGGGTCGGTTGTCTCGCTAGAATTTACTCGACGCATCGATGCTGACGGAGGATTCCACGTACACGCTCCATCAGGATTGATCCCATGTCCATGCTTATAGGATGAGGTATTCCGGGGCATGCGACCATGTTATATACGATTATTACTCCATGGATTAGCTCTCCATGAAGACATGTACCCGAGATGAGGGATTTCACGGGCATGTTATGTACGATTATTACTCCATGGATTAGCTCTACATGAAGACATGTACCAGACGAGGATTCCACGCATGTTATATACAATTATTACTCCACGGATTAGCTCTCCACGAAGACATGCACCGAGACGAGGGATTCCACGGCATGGTATGTATGATTATTACTCCACGGATTAGTTTCCACGAAGACATGCACCCGAGACGAGGGATTCCACGCATGTTATATACGATTATTACTCCATGTATTAGCTCTCCATGAAGACATGTACCTGAGACGAGGATTCCACGCATGTTATATACGATTATTACTCCATGGATTAGCTCTCCATGAAGACATGTACCAGACGAGGGATTCCACTGCATGTTATATACGATTATTACTCCACGGATTAGCTCTCCACGAAGACATGTACCCGACGCATGGATTCCACTGCATGTTATATACGATTATTACTGTGGATTAGCTCTCCACGAAGACATGTACTACGCAGGGATTCCACTGCATGTTATATAATGACATACTCCATGTACTAGCTCCCCATGAAGTCATGTACCTTAGAGAGAGATTCCACTGCACGAGATATATATATATATATATATATATATATATATGTATATATGTATATATATATATATATATATATATATATATATATATATATATGTATTGTATATATATATATATGTATTGTATATATATATATATATATGTATTGTATATATATATATGTATATATATATATATATATATTGTATACGTAATGACAAATGAGGTAGGATGCCACCGCCACACGGTTATATTTTACACCTACTACTGCTTCAGAGCGATGGGGGATTCCACTGCACGAGGTATATATGTATTGTATATGTGTACGCGACAATGAGGTAGGATTCCACCGCCACACGGTTATAATTTACACTTACTACCTGCAGTGACGGGGATTCCACGGCACGCTTTGATATTTGTGGTCTCGAGACCCTTAATGGATCGTGCGATGATATTTGAAGGCTTGTGTCCATAGCCCTGGTGTGACTATTGTTCAGGTGTTGAAATAGTCTATACAAGGTAAAATTGACTTTCATTACTTTCACTTCGGCAAGTCACCGTGTACTATTATTTTGGTTATCATACATGTCTCCAGCTTTATATAGACTGTTATGATTTCATTACAGTATTTTACTGTTTCACATACTTGGTACATATTTCGCATCGACTCCTTCTGGGCCGCTCATGCCGCAGTCGAGGTACATACCTTCGATCCTCGCCTAGGATCACCGCCACCCTGAAACTCCATTTCTCCGGAGGCTTTGTCTGTTGGTACAGTTCCCTGAGGTTGTAGTTTTATGTACATTCAGGGGTATGGCCGGGCCATGTCCCGTCACAGTTGTTATGTTAAAACTCTTATAGGTCTGTAGTCATATTCGTGGGCCTGTTATAAAAAAGAGGTAATCGCTTGGTTTTACGATGATATATCCAGGAGGTAGCCTTATCTGCCAACTCGTTATTTATTTCTTGTCGAGTTTATGTATGTTCCGCTGATTATCTCTCGATGTATACCTATGCGGGTGCCTGTGTAGGCACTACCATGCCCGGCTCGGGTCGTGACAAGATCATTCAAGCATGCATTTTTGTACGCATGGGTACGCGGGCCTTGTCCGCTATAGTTCAAGATAACTCTTAGGTCCGTATTCATACGTGGATTGACTTATGTGCAAAGGTCTTTTATTATGTATATTATCCGGCACTTTGTCGGCTTTGCCCTCGAACGTATGTTGGTTTTAAAAAAATGAGGTGTTATTTAAATTCGCAGCTTTACTTGTGTTGTTATGCAGAAGTGGTGCCTGTAGGGCACCACCACATGTGCCCGGTTCGGGGCATGACAGAGTGGTATCGGAGCGCTACCCTCTGAATGTCTACAGATCGTGTCTAGTAGAGTCTGATTATCTGTGTTGCGCGCCACACCCATAAACAGAAGCTACAGACATTAACGAAGTTGGTTTCTATTCTTCTCACTCGAGATCGCGCATGTAGCCGTGGTTAATATAATTCCTCTCGACGTATTTTTGTGTTATAGCTATGCCTCCGAGGGGAAACACGCCTGCAGCGGCAAAGGAGTAGCAGAGCTACCAAATGACTCAGAGAGTTGATAGTGGCTCATGCCTGTGGTATGCCTGATATTGTGCCACGCCATGAAGTTCTTCTCAAGGCCAGTTTTAAGGCTCCCAACACCGTGAGCATTGGGCTGCTCGCTAGAGAAGACTATAGGGTCGCGAGGAAGCGCTTATGTTATTAACCAAGATAATGCTACAGCTTCACCGTATGAAGTTATTCGGCCAAGATGCAGGTGTACAGAGGGTAGGGCCAACGCGAAATCAGAAGAGGGCTAGACCGGTTGGTTATCCCGGTGAGTTTTTGGACGAGCAACCTCAGCAGCGAGTGAGATATTCGTCCCAGCCTACCCAGTACATGCCCCCGCAGCTCACAGGTGGGAGATTGGACCCCACAAGGTATTTAGGAGCCGGTCCGAGCTCCAGGAGTCGTGGTTCTCAGAGGAGCATAGGATTTTCTTGGTCGAGGCCACCTATTCCTCGAGCCTGATGAGTAAGCGCCATACGGGAAATGCCGCATGGAACAGGTGTTTGTTTTTATTGTGGCCGTCCGCCATATACCGAGGGTATGTCCTTTAGAAAGAGCACCGGTGAGGTGGCTCACCTTACGAGGCCGACGGTTGATTCCCTTCCTCCACAACAGGCTCGCCAAGGCGTGGTGTTCACGCCACCACCGTAGAGGTCGAGCGAGTTCATAGTTTTAGCGTCCTTCAACCGCCAGATGACGCGATCATCAAGCGTGATCGTGAGGCAACATCGCACGGGTTACTGGTGTATATTTTGATTCTTTTGAATCATACGCGCATTGATAGATTGATTTCGCTTTAGCGATATGTTTTCCCTTTGTTGCTAGTAGTTGTAAAGTGATAGTACCCTGCAGGTAGGATACTTTGATTAGTAAAGTGAAGAGTTAAGAATGTTGACAAGAATGATAAAGGAATCTGAGACTATAGTCAGGTAGGGTTCACAAGTTGTAATTACCCCATAATAGTGTGAAGACCGACAGGGAAGAATGCATGAGAAATACTTTGGCCTATGTGACGAACCTCTAGTGAATAGGATAGGTAAGAAGTACCTTGAGATAAGAGAAAGATTTATTTCAGACTAAGAACGAGAAGTTATATGACGACGAGTCGGGCATGGACTCATTTTGGGTCACCGGTAGTACGAAATGGGGTGATGTCGCTAGAAATGGTTTCACATGTGATAGGTCCCGAGGATGCAAGGCCCATGTCTAGTAAATCGTTGTACGAGTCAGGACGATTCCACCGAATCAGTCGCGAGGGCCGAAAGGCCTTAACGGAAATTCAAGTAGCATAATGGCCAAGTTTGGATAGTAACTCCAGGATTGGATAACGGAAACAATATTTGAGATTTTGTACGTACTAAATAAGTTTGAAAATACGAAAGTATGACAAGTAAGAAAAGGAAGGAACAAAGGTTAAAAGAACTATAGTGATTATAGTTATAAGTAATGATTGCCGTAGAGAAAATTCCTTTTAGGCCATGAGTGGAGGTTAATTATGATGATACATATGCCTTAGGTTCAGTAACACTGTCCATAGGTGCTCGTGATTTAGATGATACTAGTGTTAGAGTTTACACCGGTGGGTAAACTAAGCTAGGCAGATTATAGGTTCATGTCCCAACTAGTTTTGTGACTAAGTGAGACTGAGAAGGGGAAGTAACACGGGTGAACACATCAGTTAGCTGAGTAGGATTCCGACTGAAGGATTCAAATAGTGTTAGTCCCATGACTTAGATTACGACAGGGCCATCCCTAGTACTGGAAAGAGAAAGTAACCTCTAAGGATCCCGTGTTTGATAAGATCAGAACCTTCGAGTTTTATGAAGGGGCCGCAGACGGAAGTTCCATTGATATGTTTACGATGCTATGTGGTGTCCATGTGGCATCGCTGGTCTCAGGCAAGATTGATTGATAGGCATAGATAGAGATCGTGTCGAGTTTGTATAGCTTGACAACCGACTAAGAACATTCGGGGACGAATGTTCCTAAGGGGGGAAGAATGTTACACCCCGTAAGTCCAGGACTTATATAAGAGAATATACGTAAGGAAAAAATACTTGGAAATTGGTACGAAAGGAAGAATTGTTTTTCCGACGGAAAATCTTCCGAACGTCGGAAAGGAAAAATCTTCGTTGAGGAGAATTAGATTGTCAAAATGCATTATTTGAAGAGTATGGAACTTATTAACATTATGGAAATTTACTTTTATGGATTTGGTCACGTGGGGCCCACCCGAGGAATTTTACGTTTTGCGGGGCCCACGAGGGTTACAGAATTTTATGGACGAATGATAGGGAGACATGTGGCACCTCCCCCACATGGTCTTGGACGAAAATTTCAAGGTTAGAATGGTCATTGACCCTTGTGGATGAATAAGTCTTCAAGCTTGAGATTGTTGACTTGTCAACTTGTCCACTTGGCTAATTATCCAAGTGTTCTTCATCCTAGCCACTCAAGTGTTGCAATATTGACCCTCCCTTGTGTTATATATACACACTAGTAGCAAGACAAGGTCTTCCAACACTTAGAAAAAATCACAACATCATTGTTCTTGCAAGTGAGCTCTCGGCTTAGTGCCTTTTCCCACAAGAAAAATTTGTAATTTTGGTTCTTTATTCACAAGACTTTAACCCAATGTCCCTAAGGGTATTGTAAGGATATCTCAATAGAAAGATTTCGGAAAAACGACGTTTTCACGTTAGTCTCAAGGCGAAAACCTAAGTCATTTTCACAAGTTTGGATTGGAAATGGAAGAGAAGTTGGTTGTGAACTTCTAAAGGCTTCAAATAGCGGATTGGAGCATAAAGGAAAGATGCTAAGAATTGCTAAGGAGCGACTTTGAATCTTGGAAATTTTAAGGGCTTGTAAAGGTATAATTCTTGTCGTTTTAGTAATTAAGATTACTTATTGTCAGAAGCTATGGATATTAGCAAGCATGAGATGTTTATATTATGAAGATTGATAAGTATATTGGCTATTGGAATCCTAATCCGAAAACTAGCATGCTTAGCCTTAAGATTACAATTCGATTTGATTATTAGTATAAGTCGTCCCATGTTATATAAAGAAGGAAATTGTAGTTGTTGAAGTTGTCTATGACTATATAACATGTCGACCTAAGAACTCGATTGAAAAAGAATTGGAAAGGACTTAGGATTGGTTATATTGTCACCGAGAATGACTTTTAAGTATTAAACTACTTGGTATGAATCATGGTGTATTTTACACGTATTGTAAGGCGTGTAATCCCCTTTGATTGGTTGGTATGTTGAGCCTTAAATGTGGCATGTTTGGTTATTGAATTCGGCCTTGAAAAAGGTGGCAAAGTATGTAGAAACAAATGAGGTGCTGCCCGATTTTCCGTAGAATAAGAGACCGTATACTTAGTATTATTCTACGTTAGAAGCTAGAAATTGATAGTCATGTTGTGGCCATTATAGATTGACAATCCTACGTGCGGCGTGTTCGACTTAGCTTGTGGATTAAGCCGAAAAGGTATGTGAACCATCTCCTCTTCTTCTTGTCACGACCCGACCCCGGGGCCGCGACTGGTGCCCTACCGGGGTACCCCGTCAGGTATACATCAGAGAATAGCAACAGAACATACATAAACCTGTAGATAATAAACATCATCAAGCCAATGGCTGCCGCTTTCCACGTAATATACTTAATCAAAAGTAAAACGGCATAACTTTGTTCTTACACCCAAACCACAAACGTGACTACGCACTTAGAATAATAAACGTGGCGGACAGTCCTCGCCATATCCCCGAACGTACATAATACCTATAGCATCGTGGAAAACTGCATCAACAAAATAAGCCTCCGAGGAACGGAGCTTCCGACACTGCACTCAGCGATCCTAAGAACGAGGATCCACCACCGCTACCCTTACCGTGGCATGAACGCAGCCCCGAGGAAGGGGTCGCATAGACACAATATGTACTAAGCATGCGAATCGAAAATACCGAAATACCTCATAAGTATAAGATAACTGGAGACATGTACGATAATCAATTTACAGTACACTGTGCCTTACTAATAATGAGAATATCAAGCATATACTATACTGCATGAAAATAGGAAGCTCATGATCAAAGCAAGGTCACCCACCCGTAGTATCATTAAGCAATCCTACTCATGGGACTATTTCACCCGCATGGGTCGTGTGGACCCGCATGAGGTATTCCTCGTGATAGTCAGACTGGTCCGCGATAGGACTATTTCACCCGCATGAGCCCTACGGACTCGCATGAGGTATTTCTCGCATCGTGGGTAGCAAATCCATGGAATATGCAAATGCCACAACCCGGGTCCAAGGATCAACCACAATGGAAGCATACCCGTGGAATCCCACATCACCGCTTCAGACGCCCGTAAACTCATATCGCATGCCTCTAATACCTCCTCGTAAGCACGCCCAAGGTGCATACCCGCGGAATCCCACCTCATCGTTGCATGTCACGCACCCGCTCCAGTGTTTCGCGGATCGTGCCTTACCGGCACCCAAGTAGTCATACCGTAGTAATCGAAATATAAAGCAAGACATGAAACGCTTTATAAAATAAGACACGCTTTACGCGAAAACACGCTTTCTAAGATATATATATAAACATGGTTTAGCAGCTACATCCGACATCGCATAACCCGACTACGCACTCTAAGGAAATATACAACTATGGCGACAGTTCCCGCCATACCTCGATCAGACAAAACTATCTACAACAGTGAGATCATACCTAAAAGTAGAGCCTCCGAAAGCGACGGAGCTCCCGACACCAACGTAGAGATCCTAGGAACGTGGATCTAGCACCGCTGCCTCTTACCGCAGATGAACGCAGCCCCAAGCGAGGTCAAGACAACAGTACTAAGTATGTGAAATCAGAAGTACTTAAATGAAATCATAACACTTTTAAAACCAGCTTTACAAATATGTATGAAGCAATCATGGAACCGCACATAGTGCCACATCACAAACAAGAGCAACAATAGGTAAATAGGTCTTTTCTAGGCCGCGAATGATTCAAGCAGGCCACTCGCCGCATTATCACTCGCAAGCCTAACTCGACTCCCGAGTCCGCATAGGCCACTCACACGGGCCCGCATGAGGCATAACCCCGCATCGAGGGTAGCTACTCTCTGCATCGCCCCGACTCGCTGTCCGCACGGCCACATAGACCGCATGAGGCATAACCCCGCATACTAACCTCGAACTCGTAGCCCGCATAGGCCCTCGACCCGCATGAGGTATTCTCGAATCACGGTCCTGCATCGCCGAGTCTACCCCAGACGGAGGGCAGCTTAACCCCTGTGATCATCTCAAGAGGCGAGTGATAGTACACTAACATAACAAATTATCTTTAAACAACATAAGCACAACAAGGATACTTTCTTATACAAACGTTACAAGATACTAACACACATAGCATCATATCATGTCTACTTATCAAACCATCTTATTATTCTTTTCACAATTCAATATAAGTCGTTATAAACACATAGGCAAACTGCTTTCTTTTATCAATCTTGTGGTTATACTTAACTTCCCATAAGGCTAGTATAACTCTTAAGCTTCGCTTAAAACCAATTAGTTCTCTTCATTAAAAATGATTCAAGATTCTTTTGAAATGCTTTCGATCTTTATTATTCAAAGCTTAAGCTGAGGCATTGCAGTTGTTATTCGTGCTTAAGCCGCAGGCATTGCCGTAAGTATTTATTCGTGCTTAAGTCAAAGACATTGCCGTAGTTATATTTTAGTTAACACACGACGCTTCACCGCACTATATATATTGTAAAATATCATGCTTTAGGAAGAATCACATACCTTCTCAAATAAAAACCACCGCCAAGTCAATATGTCGCAAGCAGAGAGTCACCATAATAGTCACTGCATCTATCAAAGACTACTCGAGGTCATTCTAAACAGAGGGTTCACAATTCTATGGAAAGTCAAAGACTTCCCTACCCATGAGCTATATAAGTTCATCGTGAAAACAAATTCTATGTAAGTACAGCTTGATTATTCTTCTTTAAACCCTTCTACTGTGGTAACAGCTCAATTCTATTACGTGATAATCTTCTAAGTATTTAATACTTATTCTAATACTACAACAAAGAAGTATTCTCTAATTCAAAAGAGGGTTAGGATTTGTTACCTCAAAGCCCAATAATATCCTAGATAAAGTCGCTACCGAGCAAGGTTTAGCTCCTAAGTTGTACGCCTCCAGAGCTCCAAGAAACCTTAGAAGTTCTTCACAACTTCTACTAAGTACTAAGGGATTTGGGCTAGGTATTTTGGGCATTATAACAATACTAAAGACAACTTTTCTACCAAGGAGGGGTAGATTTTTGGCTAGCAGTGGGGCCTCGCCAAACTTCTAGGCTGTAGGGGTTATTAGGCCAAGGCCTTCATGCGAGGGGGAGGTGTTGGACTAAAAGGCTACAAAGGGAGAGGAGAGGATTTTTCAAGACTTGAAAGATTTGTGGACGAAGAACTCTTCATCTCTAAGTGGGTATTTATAGGTCGTTGTGGCCAACCAATGGCCAAGATTAAGACAAGTGCAAGGCAAGTGTAGCGAGGATTAACTATACACAAATATCCTACCAACTCCTCGACTTGTGCACAAGGCACAAAAACGTGCTATCATAGGTCCAATTGGCCCAAACGGACGATTCAAGTCCACCAATCGGAGGGTGCCGTGTCGCCTCCCGCTGGTCCAAAATGTTTCGCCTCTGAAAAATCCGCAAAAATTAGAAATGGCATAGCCGAATTTACCCTACGAAAGCCGTGGAAACGCTTTCGCCTAAAAACTATTCGCTTTGCGAGTCAGGCCCAAAAATCGCCCAAGCCTAAACTTTAAGGCTAAACTTTCAGACGATCCCCACGCACATACTCCGGAAATACGGGTATAACATTCTCCTCCTTAGAAACATTCATTCCGAATGTTCCTTCCCAAGACGCTTAACGATAAGATTCTTCATAACTTAAACAGCTTGCAAATGCCACACACGCCACGTAACAACACTTAGGCGTAAACGATAACGAAAATTTACAAGTAGGAAAGTGAATTACCCGAGGCGTGGGAATAAGCGAGGATACTTCGCCTCATGTCCTCCTCGGCTTCCCACGCCATCTCCTCCCCGAGCTTGTTCCGCCACAAGACTTTGACGGAAGCCACGCCCCGTCCGCAGACGCCTAACTCCGACGCATCGACTATCGCGCATGGGAATCTCCTCATACGATAACCCCTGGCCACCGACATCGCCAATCGGTGTACCCTAGATGGATCCCCGATACATCTCTCAAAGATAGATACGTGAAAACCGATGCACCGCTTCCAGACGGACGCAAGATATCCAACTCGTAGGCAACCTTGCCTACCTCGCGACAACTCAAACGCCCAACGTACCTAGGGCGAAGCTTCTTCTTCCCGAATCTCATCACACCCTTCACGGGTGACACCTTTAGGAAAACCCAATCATGAACCTCGAACTCAAGATGCCGACGACGATGATCTCGTGATATGACTTCGCCGACTCGAGCCGCCAATAGCCGCCTTGATAAGCTTCACCTTATCCATCGTCATTGCATCAAATATGGTCCCACTAGCCGCACCACGCCCACATCGAACCAACCTATAGGCGACCGCACTTCCTCCCATACAAGGCCTCATAAGGCGCCATCCGAATACCGGAGTGGTAGCTATTATTATACGCGAACTAAACTAGAGGCAAATGATCCTCCCAACTACCATCAAGTCAATAACACAGCTCGCAAAGATATCCTCAAGAGATCGGATAGTGCGCTCCGCCTCGTCCGTCGCTGCGGATGAAATGCGCATCGTGCTCACCGCCCCTAAACCCTCTCGAAGCGACTCTGGTTAGCCGTGAAATCGGCTCTCGCCTCGATATGATCGGGCAGGGACTCCATGCACCGACGATCTCTGATGTAAAGTCCGCATAATCCTCACCAAAAGTCGCCCCGACGGAAGAAAGTGGGCTGATTTCACACCGCCGACGATAACCCATATAGAATCATGTCTCCTCCGAAAGCGAGGTAATCCCGCGATGAAGTCCATGTTGATTACCTCCCACTTCCGTGCGGGATCTCATTCGCTCAGAATAAACCACCGTGCCTCGTGCTCTACCTTCACCGACAACACGCACCGAGCTACGAACTCGCAACGCTCTCTTCAAGCCATCCCACCAATACACGTATCTAAGCGTCGTGGTACATCTTGGTCGCATTTGACGGATAGAGTAACGCCGCTGTGTGCTTCCCCAAGAACTCGGCCAAGTCCTCAAACATCCGAACACACACCGCTTCAAACCTTAGCACCCCATCGTGCTACCAAAAGCGACCCTTGCCCTCACGTAAGAGTCAGATCACGATATCGAATCAAAGCCGATCTCTAATCGCCGCTTCTTCACCTCCTCGACGACGGAAGACTCGCAACCTCACGAAATCTAACCCCACTTCTATCGTAATCAATCAAACGACACCAAGGCTCGCTAATCGATGCAAATCACGAACCATGTCCTCCTTTCTAGCCGCACATCCGATAGGCTCCCATCGACCTACGACTAAGAGCATCTCGCACAACATCGCCTTCCCGTGGTACAGATATCAACATCGTAATCCTTAAGCAACTCTAACCACCGCTCTCGCTGTAAGTTCACTCCTCCGTCAAGATATACCGAGGCTCTGTGGTCCGTATAAATATCCACGTGAACCCCATACAAATAGTGCTCTCCAGATCTTCAAAGCGTGAATCACTACCGCCAACTCCAAATCACGCGGGTAGTTCTCGTGTTTCTTCACCGCCGGACGATATGCTATAACCCCGCCATGCCGCATCAACACACATCCCAACCCGATGCCCGACGATCACAATACACGACATAACCATCCGACCTCCGGAAGAGTAAGAACGGGGCGGCCGCCGCCTCTTTCAAGAATCGAAACCCCGCCACAAGCATCACCATCAAACTTGGCCGCTTTCCGAGTCACCCTAGTCAACGGTGCAGAGATAAGCAAACTTCTTCGCGAACCGATAATATCTCGCAAGGCCCGTAAAATCGCGGAACCTCGCTGAGTAAGAGTTCAGGCCAAGTCCTCGATCGCTTCGATTCGCCAGACAACTCGAATGCCATCCGCCCCACAATATGCCCAAGAAACGCCATCAAGTCAACCAAAACTCACATTTGGAAAACTTGGCGCATAATCGCCGGTCTCGAGAATCACAAGACAGCCTCAAATGCTCCGCATGCTCCTCGCCCGAGCGAATAAACCAAGATATCATCAATGAACACTATCACAAACGTGTTCAAAAAGGTTTGAACACTCGGCTCATCAAATCCACGAATACCACGAGCATCGTCAACCCAAAAGACATGACAACTCATAATGCCCGCATCGTCCGAATGCAATTTGTGGACATCCACCTCTCGACTCGCACTGATGATAGCCCGATCGCAGATCAATCTCGAGAAACATCTCGCACTCGCAATCGGTCGAACAAATCATCAATCCCGGAAGGGGTATCTGTTTAATGGTCACCTTGTTCACCGTCAGAATCAACACACATGCGCAGGCCCCGCCCTTCTTCTTCACGAACAATACCGCGCTTCCCTGTGGAGAAACACTAGGCTCGATGAAGCCCTTCTCCAAAGAAATCCTCACCGTCCTTCAACTCTCTCAACTCGCAGCCATTCTCAGATGGCGAACGGAAATAAAGCCGAGTATCCGCAACACATCTATACAAACTCGATCTCCTCTCGTGAGGACACCCGGAGGTCATCCGAAACACGCCTGGGAACTCACCGACTATCGAATCGATCAAAATCTGGTACCGCAGCCTTCAAGATCAAACACCCGAACGAGATGGTAGATATACCCTTCGCACCATCTTCCTAGCCTCGAGGTAGAAATAAACCTACCTCTACGATACCGCGTTCTCTCCCACTCAACAACCGGCCTTCCGAAATCGGAACCGCATTACTCTCTCGCAGCTTACATTGGCGTAAAGTTAAGCCAGCCAATCCATCCCCATAATCACGCCGGTCAATCATCTCCAACTCTATCAAGTCGCCAGGTCCGACGATCAGAATGGTCACAGACAAGCTCTATATACCCGACGAGCTACCACCGAATCACCCATCGCGTAGCTACCTCGAGTGGTCTATGGATTCGTGCTCTATCTCTATCCTACTAGCAACAAGTGGAGATATATAGACGTAGTAGAACCCGATCTATCAAACCCAGAACCGATAAGGTACCGCGACGACATCGCGAGGCCTCCGATCCCGCTTACCGACAAAGCATAAATGCGCTTCGAGGACCGCGAATCGACCCGAGCCACGACCGCCGCACTGGCCGACCCACGAGTACTCGCCCCGGCGAGTAATCAGAGGAGATGATGGCCGCAATGTAACTCGGCGTCGAGCCCTACCACCGCCACGCTTCGGCCTGACAAGCCTCGCAGTGACCTCGCCGCCACAATCAGAATAAGCTCCAAAAGTAGTACCACACTTCCCAGAATGGGATCTACCGACGGCCACACCGTGGTGGTCCCGATCGCCGCACTCGCTACTCGACGCCAAGCCCCGCCCCGTCCGCCAAAACTCGGGCCAGGCCGAGGACGGCAGAGTGCTCGAGCCGGCCGCGGTGCGACCCAGACCGCCGAGGCCGCCACCACGATAACCACCGTAAGACTCTCCCGCCCCGCCTTCTTCTCGCCGCTCGCCCACTGCCGACCTTCGCGCCTCGCATCCAAGGGCGCGAGCTCGCACGCGGTAATGTCCATACCCTACCGAGAGAAACACCCGCACATGACTCGCCATATAGTCGCTTCAGCCCGCGACATAGCCGCACCCTATCCTCCATATTCGCTACTAATGCTGGGACATATCGAGCCAATGAATCAAACTCGACATTGTACTTCCGACAAAGGCCCCTCTCGCCGCAGAGTAAAAATCTATCACCCGCGCCTCCTCATCCGCGAGGCAAGAAGTGAGCGAGGAAAGCCTCGAGAACTCATCCTGCACTGGGACGCTGCGGTTTCCCGGATAACTCCCATGATCAAACCAATCGATCGCAGATCACGCACCGACGCGAACCAAAGGTCACAGACTGCCTCCGAGGCCTCGATCACCTCACGATTCTTCTCAGAGCCGACGGATGAACTCCTCGCGATCATCCTCCGCCGACCAGAAACTCAAGCGCTACAACTCAAGAAATCTCGTAGTCTCAAACTATTCGCCTCGTGTACCACGGCGCGACCGGGCCGAGCCGAACTGAACCGCCAGATCCAATCTCTCTCGACGGGCCACAACTTTAGCCAATAGCCGGGCCATCTCTCAGACTCCTAACCTCCGCCCAGCCGCGGGACGCGAGGCGCGGGTACCGTGGTCTCGCTGGGCTGGCGGCGCCATAGAACTCGCCGCCTCGTATAGACCGGGCCTCGAGCCTCGTGACTGGTGTCTCGCTAGCAGCCTCCTACGCTTTTCCTTCGGGCCCGGTTGCCTTACGCGAGGCATAATCAGCATAGAAAGGAATACGTTAGAGGGGTCCAACATATAACACGCCTCTCTAAAGCACGATCTCGTAATGAGAAAATGGAAACCAATCCTAAATATCCTATAGCCTCGACATTAAGGTGCACAACACACCGATAATCAAGACTTACTAGATACGGCTCAGACACTTTCCGAGGATTAATCGCTCGATACCACTTTTGTCACGCACTGCCTGTGTTCGTGGATCGTGCCTCACCGGCACCTAAGTAGTCATACCTCGAGTAATCTGAAATATAAAGCAAGACATGAAACAGCTTTATAAAATAAGACATACGCTTACGCGAGAAACATCGCTTTTCGCATATATATATAAACATGGTTTAGCGCTACATCCGACATCGCATAACCCGACTACTGCACTTCTAAGGAAATATACAACTATGGCGACAGGTTCCCCGCCATACCCCGATCGCATAAAACTATCTACAACAGGAGATCATACCCAAAAGCAGAGCTCCTGAAAGGACGGAGCTCCCGACACCAACGTAGATCCTAGAACGTGGATCTAGCACTGCCGCTCTTACCGCAGATTTAACGCACTTCGGGCGAGGTCAAGACATAATGTACTAAGTATGTGAAATCAGAAAGTACTTAAATGAAATCATAACACTTTTTAAAACCGCATTTACAACATGTATGGCAATCATGGAACCGCACATAGTGCCACATCACAAACAAGAGCAACAATAGGTAAATAGGTCTTTTCTAGGTCGCGAATGATTCAAGCAGGCCACTCGCCCGCATTATCACTCGCAAGCCTAATCTCGACTCTGAGTCCGTGATAGGCCACTCACACGGGCCCGCATGAGGCATAACCCCGCATCGAGGGTAGCTACTCCGCATCGCCCCGACTCGCTGTCCGTGACGGCCACATAGACCGCACGAGGCATAACCCCGCATACTAACTCGAACTCAGAGCCCAAGATAGGCCCCCGACCCGCATGAGGTATTCTCGAATCACGGTCCTGCATCGCTCGAAGTCTACCCCAGACGGAGGGCCTTTAACCCCAGATCATCTCAAGAGGCGAGTGATAGTACACTAACATAACAGCTATCTTTAAACAACATAAGCACAACAAGGATACTTTCTTATACAAACGTTATAAAGATACTAACACACATAGCATCATATCATGTCTACTTATCAAACAATCTTAATATTCATAACACAAATCAATAAAATTATCTTATAAACACATAGGAAAAATGTATCTTTTATAAATCTTAAGTGGTTATACTTAACTTCCCATAAGGCTAGTATAACTCTTAAGATTCTCTGTAAAAACCAATAAGTTCTCTTATGTTAAAAATGATGCAGTATTCTCTTGAAATGCTTTCAGATCTTTATTATTCGTGCTTAAGCCACAGGCATCGCTGCAGTTGTTATTCAGCTTAAGCCAGGCATTGCGTAAGTATTTATTCAGCTTAAGTCAAAGACATTGCCGTAGTTATATTTTAGTTAACACATGACGCTCACCGCACTATATATATTGTAAAATATCATGCTTTAGGAAGAATCACATACCTTCTCAATAAAACCACCGCCAAGTCAATATGTCGCACAGCAGAGTCACCCTATAATAGTCACGTACATCTATCAAAGACTACTCGAGGTCATTCTAAACAGAGGTTCACAATTCTATGGAAAGTCAAGACTTCCTACCCTACGAGCTATATAAGTTCATCAGAAAACAAATTCCATGTAAGTACGCTTTGATTATTCTTCTTTAAACCCTTCTACTGTGGTAACAGCTCAATTCTATTCTCGTGATAATCTTCTAAGTATTTAATACTTATTCTAATACTACAACAAGAAGTATTCTCTAATTCAAAAGAGGTTAGGATTTGTTACCCAAGTAAGCCCAATAATATCCTAGATAAAGTCGCTACCGAGCAAGGTTTAGCTCCTAAGTTGTACGCTCCAGAGTCCAAGAAACCTTAGAAGTTCTTCACAACTTCTACTAAGTACTAAGGGATTTGGGCTAGGTATTTGGGCATTATAACAATACTAGAAGACAACTTTTCTACCAAGGGAGGGTAGATTTTTGGCTAGGCTAGTGGGGCCTCGCCAAACTTCTTAGGCTAGAGTGGGTATTCGCCATGGCCTTCACAAGTGAGGGGAGGTGTTGGACTAAAAGGCTACAGCGGAGAGGAGAGGATTTTTCAAGACTTGAAAGATTTGTGGACGAAGAACTCTTCATCTCTGGGGGTATTTATAGGTCAAGAAGTGGCCAACCAATGGCCAAGATTAAGACAAGTGCAAGGCAAGTGTAAAGGTGAGGATTAACTATACACAAATATCCTACCAACTCGACTTGCACAAGGCACAAAAACGTACATTGTTAGTCCAATTGGCCCAAACGGACGATTTGAAGTCCACCAATCGGCGGTGCCAAGTGTCGCCTCCCGCTGGTCCAAAATGTTTCGCCTCTAAAAATCCGCAAAAATTAGAAATGGCATAGCCGAATTTACCCTACGAAAGTCGTGGAAACGCTTTCATTTAAAAAAACTATTCGCTTTGCGAGTCAGGCCCAAAAATCGCCCAAGCCTAAACTTTAAGGCTAAACTTCAGACGTATCCCCACGCATATACCGAAATACGGGGTATAACACGGTACGTCCAAGTAAGCTCATACTACGACAATGGAAGCATACCTGTGGAATCCCACATCACTGTCGGTACGTCCAAGTAAACTTCATAACTTCTTTAGACTTTCATTAATCTACAAAATGGATCTCATTTGTTACCTTAAGGCACCTTCTTATTGCTTAATCAAATTCGGAGAATTTAACCCGAAGTACCACGTACCTCTAACCTTGTTAAGACTGACTCCTTTTTATGTAAAACTTCCAAGATACTAATAGCCGTAGTATCAAGTCACGACTACTTTTCAAGACAAGTCACATTTCCTTTTAAAACCTTAGGCACTTAATGCCTTAAAATCAATTTGTCTTTCACAAATTCAAATCATTTATCCGTACTTACCTTGCTTAGAGTAAATCTTTCTTTTGTTAACCTTCCATAAAGCTAATATAACCAACTTCCCATAAAATCGTTATATTAATCTTTATAGATTAGTCAAATACATTTCCCTATATCCGAGGGACTTATACTTCAAATCAAGTTACACAACTTTCAAAATACTTCACGTCTCATAACTTTAGAAAACAAGTTTCTTAACTTAAAAATCAAGTCTCTTATCTTTAGAGTAAGTTCAATACTCAATACTTCCCCACCAAGTATTCTATACTTTTTCATGTCAAGAAATCCTTGTCTACCTTATTTAGAATAAACCATTCTCAAGAACAAAGTGAGTTAACTCTTAACCCAACCAACCTAGACATTTTCTTAAAACAAGTCAAGTATAACAAATGGATTAACTTCATTTAAATCACGACGCCATCAGACTATATAGTTAAAACTACTCATGCTCAAGAGATAAGAAAGTTTCCACATACCTCTCCGGTTAATCCACTTGCTAAGTCCAATATACCGCACGTAGTACGTCAACCTATAATGATCATAATACGTTTATTAACCTCTAGCTTCAACGTAAAATATTCCAAGTGCAAAGTCACTAAATTCTACAGAAAATCGGACAAAATTTCCTTTGTTTCTATATACTTTTCCACCTTTTCAAGGTCCGAATTCAACATCCAACGCCACTTTTAAGGCCCAACAATCCAAGCAATACAAAGGGGATTACACACCTAATCTTGGATGTGTAAAATTCTGCCCCACAATGCATATTAACTAAATCAATAAGTTAAAGGTAGTATTTTGGCTACAACATGTTCTTATACTAACCTTATTCAATCCATTCAAATCCAAATCACATTTCTTACATGCAACTTATCTAAGAGCAATATTTACAACTACAAGTCATTTCTTCTTCACATGCAACACAATAAACTAGCAAGAGAGAAAGGATTGTTACCTTAGAGCTTACCCAAATTAATCCAACAAATTCACTAGCCTCCTTTCCACAATCACCACCACAAAAACTCCTACAAGCTTGCCAACAAGTTTCCTTCTTGCTACCTTTTTCATATTTTTCTCAAGCCTTGATTTCCTCTTGATTTATAGAGAGAAGGGAGAGCTTTTAATTTTAGAGAGAGAGAAGAGCTTGAAGAATGACCAAGTCTTCAAGACATGGTCAATAAATAGGACATGCAAAATCAGATAGGGGGGACACTTGTCACCCACCCATGGCCTCTTTTAAAAGAAAACAGTTCTGATTTTTCCCCCCAGCCTCGCAGAACCCGCTCGCTGCGCGCTGGTCGGCACGGGCGCTGAAACCTCCGCAACCTCTCGTAACTTCCGCTGCCTCGCTTCTCCGGCACAGCGCCAGGCTCCCGACCGATGTTGCTTCGCCGATCACAGACCGAACTTGCAACTTCTATAACTCTCTACTACGATGTCCTATCGACGAACGATTGGTTGCGTTGGAAAATAGACTCAACGAACTACATGCTAGGCCTTAGAAACACCTACAAACTCTGGATGAACTAGGAGATATGCCGCTCCAAAGTTGACTAAAACCTGTCCGAATCATTCTGACAACCTATCTTTCTAAAAATAATTAAATCTTAACTCATGTCGTATGTTCTCATAGCATGACCTGAATTACGGGGTGTAACACTTCTAGCATGATTCCTTAAGATAAAGAAAGTAAGTCATACTCCTTAAATGATCCATTCCTTGGTTGTACTTGGATTGCCTATTATAAAATTTGTTCTATATACTTCCTTGATTGTACTTTGATGTTTAAATTATAAGTTCTTATAATCCATTTCCTTAGTGAAGTTTGGATTCTCAAAAGTGAAAGTATTTTACTTAAAGTACATAAAGTCTTGAAAGGGAAGTGGTTTCCAAATCTTTTGGCTAGTGCCTTAGTTCCAAAACCTAAGGGTTGTTATAATGACTTTAGGGGAGTAAAATGAGTGATTTACGTAATTGATTTAAAAGAGGAGAAATGACATGATTTAAGAGAAGTAACTTGTTTTAAAGGTGTGAGTTACTTGATATTTAAAAGTAGAAGAAACTTGATTTCTAAAGTTAAGAAACTTGATTTCTAAATATTAAGAGACTTGAAGTATTTTGAAAGTTAAGAAACTTGATTTTTAAGTATGTGATACTTGGTTTTAAAAGTGTAAGTCTCTTGGATATAAAAAGGAATGAATTATCTAAAACTAAAGGGTTATAACGGCTTTATGGAAAGTTGGTTATAACTGCTTTATGGAAGGTTAAGAAAGTTGTCTATTTTGATTAATGGGCATAGGTTGCCTATATTGTGAAAATTTGATGTTACTTGGTTTCAAGCTTTGAAATGAGTTTCTAAAAGTGTAGTAACTTACTTTGCAAAATAGACACGCCTTGATACTACGAGTGTTAGTATCTTGGGGTTTTACATAAAAAGGAGTCTTTTGAAAAGAATGTACGTACGTAGTACTTTGGCTTGTATAAATGAGAATTTTCCATTTGTGCCTTGATAGTACTTTGGCTTGTTTAAATGAGAATTATTCTATTTGTGCCTTGATAGTACTTTGGCTTGTTTAAATGAGAATTATTCTATGTGTGCCTTGATAAGTACTTTGGCTTGCTTAAATAAGGATTTCTCTGGTTTATGTGAAAGAAGGCATGGTAATTGTCTTGCTCAGGTAAAGGTATGGTATTGTCTTGGCTTATGACAAAAAGAAAGGCATGGTAATTGTCTTGATTTGTGTAAAGGCATGGTTTTGCCTTGGTTTGCTTGCATATGGGTTGCTCATATAGACATTCGTGCAAGTGTCATATTTCCACATCTCCGCGTCCCTCCATAAAGCGGCAAGAACTTGTTTCAAGGATACCACGGGTTAGCTCTGCGGAGCGGTACACACTCACTGGCGGGTCGGTATTTGACTTGTGTGGGTTAAATTCGGATATATATAAGCCATGGATTAGCTATCCGTGATGCGAGTATCGGTACCGATGACTCATCGGGTCCTCGCGACTCCAAGAGGGTGAAATAGTTCCTCATGTGAAATAGTCCTATGATAGGTTGCATTATAAAACAGAGGTGGTTGACTGCATCGCACGACCTTCATGTTTTGAAACTAGTGATTTCATTAATTAAAGCGCAAGGTGTATGATTTAAAGTGGAACAAGAATTTCATTGTTAAAGACATAACATAAAAGATAAAAAGATTGCATTACTCATGATTGTAAGGTTCAAAGTGCTTACTAATGTTATATTATATCATGGATCGCCAAGCTGAGAAAGGATTCCATGGGCATGATTTATTTTACGGGCGAGACCCATGGTTATATTTGAGTAATGACTTTGAGGCACGCGCCCCCGACTTGATATCACCGCTATGTATCAGGTAATCGTAGGTTGGCTATCATACATGTCTCCTTCTTTGTTTAGATCGTTATGATTTCATTACAAGATTTTATCGCTTCACATACTTGGTACATTCTTCGCATCGACCTCCTTCGGTATGCGTTCATGTCACGACCCATTCTCGTTCGTGATCGTGCCTTACCGGGCACCCAAGTAGTCATACATCGAGTAATCGAAATATAAAACAAGACATGAAACAGCTTTATAAAATAAGACACGCTTTATGCGAAAACGCCGCTTCGCATATATATATAAACATGGTTTAGCGCTTATGTCACGACCAACTGGTTCGTGGATCGTGCCTACCCGCACCCAAGTAGACATACATCGAGTAATCGAACAAACACAACCATATGAGATAATGTATATAAAACAATAATCAGGAAACTTGCCTTTCAAGATATATATAAATGACAACTTTTAATATGAACAGCTTTAATCTTTTTACAAACCATGCCTACAACAAGATTACTGCACTTCTAAGAATGATATGACAACAATGGCGGACAGTGGCCCCGCCAAACCCCGAATGTAAACACTTACTACGCATTGGACTACACCACCGATAAGCCTCCGAGAAACGGAGCTTCCCAAACGCCGAACCGACTCGAGAGCTAGGATCAACGATCGCGTACTAACTCGCGGATTTAACGCAGCTTCAAGGAGGCCGATAACAATGCCATTTGTATGTGAATCTAAAAATACTGTATATGAAATCATAATAGTCTATATAGCAGGAGACATGTATGATATGCAAACTACGCTTTACAATAACTAAGCAAATATATCAAGTCGTGACTCACGCCTCAAGTCATCACCAAAGAACATAACAAAGTGGTCTCACGCCCACAACATCCATCGTGCGTGGACACATTCCTCACCGCAGCTTTATGATATAAAAGTTCCAAGGAACACACATGAACACCAGTCCCACCTGTGCTATAATAACACCGTGACGGTAAGTAAGGCATAGCCGCCTACTAACACCCACGCACTCAACAAGGTCATGAATCAGATTATAAGATCCGCTCAGATCATTACATGATCAAAGCCGCCACTTGCCCGCAGATCTAATGCGCGTCAGTCCTCGAACTTCCGCAGCCCGATAGGCCAATCTCATCGCCCGCATGGCATCCCCTCGCATCGAGGGTAGCTACTCCTCGCATCGCCCCGACTTCGAACCGCATGGCCACAAGGACCGCATGCCCATAAAGGACGACACTAACTCGAACTCGAGTTCCGCATAGGCCCCCGGACTGCATGAGGTATTCTCAATCATAGTCCATCGACCACCGAGTCTACCCCGTGACGGAGGGTGCTTAACCCCTAATCATCTCAAGAGATGAATGCCACAATACTATCATAACGATCGATAGTTAATAAGCACAATCAAGGGAAACCCTTCACACAAACATCACAAGATACTAACACACGTAGCATCCCAACACGCTTACATATCAACGCAATCAAGAAAGTATTACAAGGCTATCACAAACCAATACAATCAAGTTGTTCACACAAGGTACCTTCTACTATATGATTAACAAAATCGGTTTTTATCCCCAAAGTACTTCATACATCAACTCTTTAAAAGATACGCATTTCACAATGTCACACAATACCCGTAGTATAAAATAGAGTGACTATCCTTTTAAAGTAAATCAATTACTTCTCTTTGTAAAATCAAGTAGCAACATTCTTTCCAATGATCAAGTTTGCCTAATTTCCAATGTTCAAGTTTCTCATTTTAGAAAGGTTTCGTAGTTCATAGTCTTATTCAATTAAGAATATAATTCTCTTTAAACAATCTGAGAAACATAAGCCTTATATGTGAGTAGATAGTCTTGTTTATAACAATCTTATTACAAAGAATGATCTAGAAATATCATTTTGTCTCATCTAGCTTCTATGCAGATGGAAGTTTCTACCGGTTTTAATAATACTTAATTATTCAAAACATTTCCTTTTATTAACGCCGCAGTTGGTTTGTCGATACACATCCCGATTTCCAAAATCAAGAAACGTTTAAGCCGCTATACCTAACTTCCCATAAAGCTAGTATAACTCTTAAGTTCTCAAAACCAAGTATTACTTCTTCAAAACGATTGTAAATCTTTGAAATACTTCAAGTTCTTTATGATCACACATCGCCGCTTATAAACAAATCATTTACCTTTTTAAAACCACAAAGTGTTTTCTTATCTACATAAAGTCGTTATAACCAACTTCTCATAAAGCCGCTATAACACTTTATGTTTTAAACCAATCGAATACATTTAGCACATGACGCCTACCGCATTACATAGGCACACATATCATGCTAGAAGAGATAGGAAGAGGTTCACATACCTCGCGACGATTATCGACTAATAGCAAAATGCTCCGAGTACTCGCCGCCGGCTACTCCTAAGCCAAGTAGAACGCGCCACACTAAGTACTTCAACCTATAAGGCCACAAGGCGCTTATTAACATTTAGGTCTCATCGTGAGAACTTTCTACGTAAATTTCGGCAAAGACCTCTCCCGCAACAACAGAAACCTCCTCCTCTAACGAGGCCGCTACCAAGCCAACCGTGGGGTTATACATCTAACCCTAACTGCACAATTCTACTCCACTACATAACTACACAAGTCTATCAGAATACACCCTATGTAATTACAGTCAAGACTATATATAGTATACTTCTACTATACAATCTAACAACATGTAATTTCCAATTACAATAGGGGGACAAGATAATTACCTCGATAAGCCCATAATTATCCGAGTTTAATGTCGATCCTTAGCAAAGTTTTAGCTCCAACTCCGAGCGCTCCAACCCGCTCTAAACCACCCTTAGAAGTTCTAACTAACTTCTACACAATACTCCAACTGACTATGGAGATTTTCCTAGTGGTTTCGGTTTAGGACTGACGGAAGTATAATAGTATAACTGGCTTTTTGTAAAGGTATAACCTTAGAATACTACAAGGTATATGGCTAAGGTAATTTGGGCATTATAACAATACTTTTGAGAGTATTTCTACCAAGAGTGGTATTATATGAAAGCAACCAGTTAGTGGGTACCCCACGCCACACCACAAAGGAGTGGGTGGCTACCCTCGCCTACCCCACTGTGGGAACTCTCGCCTGGGGCCTCACGAAGCGGTGGCGGGAAGGCTCTCAAGACTTAGGCATTTTGGATGAAGAAGGTCATCAAAGGAGAGGGGTATTTATAGCACAAGCCAAGGCCAACCAATGGCCAAGATCTAGCTGTGCCTAGCAAGTGTAGGCCAAGATTCACCCAAGTGTCCTAGCCAACTTGCACACAAAATATCTACCAAAAATATCTCCCACTTTGCCTTCCCAATCGCCCATGTACGCCCACTATGCCCACCAATGAGGGTGCCGCGCCGCTCTCGCTGGTCCAAAATGTTCCGCCTCTAAAAATCCGCAAAAATACTAAATGACATAGCCGAAATTCCCACGAAAGTCGTGGAAAACGCTTCGCCGAAAAACGACTCTAACCGTGTCAGGCACAAACATATTTCGCCCAAAGGTGCCACATGGGGTGACACGTGTCGCCCGATTCGGCCCAAAATATTTCGCCTTCCAAAAATATCCAAAACGGCCAAAATCTCAAAATCAAAGCTGCCCCACAAAATCAGAATTTCTCCCTGGGCCCCACGTGACCATTTTCAAAATAAAATTCCATAATTCTCTAATATTCCAGAAGTCCGAATACCAAACTGGGAATCCACCCCATAAACGAACCTTTTTCCTTCACAAAACCTAAACTTTTCCGTGGAAAAATCGCTCTTTCTTCCTTTCCAATCTTTCTCAGATTCTCGCACGCACGCCCTCGCATACATACCCGAACTACGGTATAACATTCTTCCCCTTAGAAACATTCGTCCCGAATGTTCCTTCTAAGTCTCAAACGAACACGCGACAAGATAGTCTTCACTACTATACTTACTTAAACAATCTCGCCACACCGCCACGTAAATACCCACGAAAATACTTACATCCAAGTCCACGAGGAAACACTCTAACATTACCACAAATAATACTACTTTTGTCACTTTGTCGCGAGCCTTGCTCCGACGACCCAACAAATGGTACCGGGCTGCATGCGATCACCGGCCGCCAGACACTGATTCTTATCACACTTCGAGCATCGCTTAGTATCCAAAACTCGGTTACTATCTCTAACGTGGTCATCATTAATCGATCATTCGACGGATCTTCGATACTTTCCAACATAACAATACGAAGATCGGACGCCCTTCCTCCTAAGTCTGACCAAGAATGCTAACATATAGGCAACCCGCCTATTCTTCACATGAACTCACAAAGGCCCAAAGTAACTCGCTAAGTTCCTTCGCTTTCCAAACTCGCCACACCGCCCGGTGGTACTTTCAAGAAGACCGACCACAACTCGAACTCTGTTGCCGCCGATTATCCGCACACCTCCGAGCCGCCGTAACTTCTTCTAGACAAGCTTCACTATCCACACCACTGGAACAAGCATGAACCAACTATTCAACCCCGCCAACATCGAACCAATCGACCGCAACTTACATTTCTCGCTTCTACGCGCTACAAGACGACATCCGAACACCAAATGGTAGCTTAAACACTTCAACCGGAGACAACGATCTCACAATACCCCAAATCAAAACACCGCCCGGGCGAACGCGATTCGAGACTCACCTGAAGTTCCTAGCCCCGCTCGTACAAACTCCCAGAAGAGAAACACTGCACTGGCTCCATCGTCATAAGGCGAAGGTAGGCACCTGCAACCTCACAACCTTTTCAGATAACATCAACATCGCCAGGGAACGACTCGACCAAGAACACGATAGGTCGCCTCATCGCCCACTCATTGGTCGAACGCATCCACGAACTTGCACTGGTTAACTAAACACGGGCCTAACACCTCACGACCCTAACACAAAGAGGACCACCACAACCGACTTCACCACCAAACCTACCGCTGGTTGACCAAGACGTAGCCTCAACCCCGACTCCAAAGGCGCAAAATACCATCTCCCGAAGGAACAATCTTACTAAACACGCTACTTAAAACCCGCGGTCTTCTTAGCTCGACTACCTTCTTTCAAATCACGCTACTCGTGACTTATCCCATGAACATAGCTCACGCACTATGCACTCCTATAAGGGTCAAACATAACATTACACCTTTCTCGAGACGGCCTTACCTCTAAGGTCTCTACGTATACAACTCTAAGGCTCACACCTTCTCTATCCCCAAAATCTTACTCTGCTAACCCACCATGATTTCTAATCACAACTAACACACCGCTATCGTAACATAGCACTTAAGGTATACTCCCAAAGTTACCAAGGACCTCCGCCCGCCTCTTCGCCGCTCTCGTTAACCCGCCGATCTCTACGCTTTCGCCGCGCATAAGCCCGCATACGTGCCATGCTCAAGCCTAATCAAGAATTACTCAGACAACCTCTTTTAGATAGTCCTCCGCACTCGCGTACATCGTACACTCTCCGTAGCCAAATCCATACTAGTAATGTGGTTGTCCTCGCAATCTATATTCTCTGCTCCGGCCGTGGAACCGGGTTCATATAACATGGCCGCAGTAGCACCGCCGCCGCCGTACTAAACTCCTCGGGCTAGTGACGCCGCAAACTCCCGAAGCAAGACTACCCTAGGTAATGATTGGGCCCGCCCTCGCCACCCTCCGAACTCTACTCGCAGCCTCTCTCGCCGCTTGCCCTCCCGGGTCGCACTTTATTGCGAGGCATAACGATAAGGGAAATAATTTCGCTGAGGGTCCAACTTACAACACGCTGTACTCTAAGGCACGATCTCAGAGTGAGAAGAATAGAAACTAATCCTAAATATCCTATAGCCTCGATTATCGCGTGGTGCACAACACCGATAATCAAGACTCATCGGATACCTGTGCAGCAGACACTTTCCGAGGATTAATCGCTCGATACCACTTTTGTCACGACCAACCGGCCCGTGGATCGTGCCTTACCCCGCACCCAAGTAGACATACATCGAGTAATCACGAACAAACACAACCATACGAGATAAATGTATATAAAACAATAATCAGGAAAACTTGCCTTTCTAAGATATATATAAATGACAACTTTTAACATGAATGCTTTAACTTTTTACAAACCATGCCCACAACAAGATTCTGCACTTCTAAGAATGATATGACAACAATGGCGGACAGTGGCCCCGCCAAACCCCGAATGTAAACACTTACTACGACAGGGACTACACCACCGATAAGCCTCCGAGAAACGGAGCTTCCCAAACGCTGAATCGCGGACTCGAGCTAGGATCAACGATCGTGTACCCCAACTCGCGCATTTAACGCACTTCAAGGAGGTCGCATAACAGTACCAGTATGTGAAACTAAAAATACCGCAAATGAAATCATAATAGTCTATATAGCAGAGACATGTATGATAACCAAACTACGCTTTTACAATAACTAAGCAAATATATCAAGTCGTGGACTCACGCCTCAAGTCATCACCAAAGAACATAATGGGTCTCACGCCATTAACATCCATCGTGCCCGTGGACACATTCCTCACCGCCAGCTTTATGATATAAAAGTTCCAAGGAACACATGAACACCAGGTCCCACTGTGCTATAATAACACCAGACGGTAAGTACGTAAGGCATAGCCGTTTACTAACACCTACGCACTCAACAAGGTCATGAATCAGATTATAAGATCCGCTATCATTCACATGATCAAAGCCGCCACTTGCCCGCAGATCTAATGCGCTGCCTAGTCCTCGAACTTCCCGCACCCAAGATAGGCCAATCTCATCGCCCGCATGAGGCATCCTCGCATCGAGGGTAGCTACCGCATCGCCCCGACTTCGCACCGCATGGCCACAAGGACCGCATGCCCATAAAGGACGACACTAACCCGGAACTCAGAGTTCCGCATAGGCCCCGACCGCATGCAGGTATTCTCGAATCATGTGTCCATCGACCACCGAAGTCTACCCCGTGATCGGAGGGCAAATTTTAACTCCTAATCATCTCAAGAGATGAATGCCACAATACTATCATAACGATCGATAGTTAATAAGCACAATCAAGGGAAACCCTTCACACAAACATCACAAGATACTAACACACGAAGATCCCAACACGCTTACATATCAACGCAATCAAGAAAGTATTACAAGGCTATCACAAACCAATACAATCAAGTTGTTCACACAAGGTACCTTCTACTATATGATTAACAAAATCGGTTTTTATCCCCAAAGTACTTCATACATCAACTCTTTAAAAGATACGCATTTCACAATGTCACACAATACCCGTAGTATAAAATAGAGTGACTATCCTTTTAAAGTAAATCAATTACTTCTCTTTGTAAAATCAAGTAGCAACATTCTTTCCAATGATCAAGTTTGCCTAATTTCCAATGTTCAAGTTTCTCATTTTAGAAAGGTTTCAGAGTTCATAGTCTTATTCAATTAAGAATATAATTCTCTTTAAACAATCTGAGAAACATAAGCCTTATATGTGAGTAGGATAGTCTTGTTTATAACAATCTTATTACAA
This sequence comes from Przewalskia tangutica, assembly GCA_029844215.1. Taxonomy (NCBI): domain Eukaryota; kingdom Viridiplantae; phylum Streptophyta; class Magnoliopsida; order Solanales; family Solanaceae; genus Przewalskia; species Przewalskia tangutica. The sequence continues at coordinate 37,768,125 of CM056725.1, read as the reverse complement.
AATCCATGATCTAGGAAATATCATTTTGTCTCATCTTAGCTTCTACGCAGATGGAAGTTTCTACCGGTTTTAATAATACTTAATTATTCAAAACATTTCCTTTATTAACGCCGCAGTTGGTTTGTCGATACACATCCTCGATTTCCAAAATCAAGAAACGTTTCTAAGCCGTTATACCTAACTTCCCATAAAGCTAGTATAACTCTTAAGTTCTCAAAACCAAGTATTACTTCTTTCAAAACGATTTTAAATCTTTGAAATACTTCAAGTTCTTTATGATCACACATCGCCGCTTATAAACAAATCATTTACCTTTTAAAACCACAAAGTGTTTTCTTATCTACATAAAGTCGTTATAACCAACTTCTCATAAAGCCGTTATAACACTTTATGTTTTAAACCAATCGAATACATTTAGCACACGACGCCTACCGCACTACATAGTGCACACATATCATGCTAGAAGAGATAGGAAGAGGTTCACATACCTCGCGACGACATCGACTAATAGCAAAATGCCCGAGTACTGTCGCCTGGCCACTCCTGCCAAGAGTAACGCGCCACACTAAGTACTTCAACCTATAAGGCCACAAGGCGCTTTATTAACATTTAGGTCTCATCGTAGAACTTTCTACAGAAATTTCAAGAAGACTCTCCCGCAACAACAGAAACCTCCTCCTCTAACGAGGCCTGGCTACCAAGCCAACCATGGGTTATACATCCAACCCTAATCTACAATTCTACCCACTACATACCACACAAGTCCATCAGAATACACCCCATGTAATTACAACAAGACTATATATAGTATACTTCTACTATACAATCTAACAACATGTAATTTCCAATTACAATAGGGACAAGATAATTACCTCGATAAGCCCATAATTATCCGAGTTTAATGTCGATCCTTAGCAAAGTTTTAGCTCCAACTCCGAGCGCCCAACTCCGCTCTAAACCACCCTTAGAAGTTCTAACCAACTTCTACACAATACTCCAACTGACTATGAGATTTTCCTAGGTTTTGCCAGGATCGACGGAAGTATAATAGTATAACCGGGCTTTTGTAAAGGTATAACCTTAGAATACTACAAGGTATATGGCTAAGGTAATTTGGGCATTATAACAATACTTTTGAGAGTATTTCTACCAAGAGGGTATTATATGAAAGCAAACTAAAGTGTGGTACCCTACGCCACACCACAAGGAGGGGGTGGCTACCCTCTACTACCCCACTGTGGGGAACTCTCGCCAAGGGGCCTCAAAAGTGAGGGGGAAGGCTCTCAAGACTTAGGCATTTTGGATGAAGAAGTTCATCAAAGGAGAGGGTATTTATAGCACAAGCCAAGGCCAACCAATGGCCAAGATCTAGCCAAAGGCCTGCCAGAAAATGGGCCAAGATTCACCCAAGTGTCCTAGCCAACTTGCACACAAAATATCTACCAAAAATATCTCCCACTTTGCCTTCCCAATCGCCCATACGTGTCCCACTATGCCCACCAATGAGAGGGTGCCAAGTGCCGCCTCTCGTTGGTCCAAAATGTTCGCCTCTAAAAATCCGCAAAAATACTAAATGACATAGCCGGAAATTCCCTACGAAAGTCGTGGAAAACGCTTTGCCGAAAAACGACTCTAACCTGTCAGGCACAAACATATTTCGCCCAAAGTGCCACATGGTGACACGTGTCGCCCGATTCGTCCAAAATATTTCGCCTTCCAAAATATCCAAAACGCCAAAATCTCAAAATCAAAGCGCACCACAAAATCAGAATTTCTCCCGTGGCCCCACGTGACCATTTTCAAAATAAAATTCCATAATTCTCTAATATTCCAGAAGTCCGAATACCAAATTGGGAATCCAATTCATAAACGAACCTTTTTCCTTCACAAAACCGAAACTTTTCCGTGGAAAAATCGCTTCTTTCTTCCTTTCCAATCTTTCTGTCAGATTCTCGCACGCGCCCGCATACATACTCGAACTACGGGTATAACAAGTTACATCCGAGCATCGCATAACATGACTACGCACTCTAAGGAAATATACAACTATGGCGGACAGGCCCCGCCATACCCTTTACCGCATAGACAAAACTATCTACAACAGGAGATCATACCCAAAAGTAGAGCCTCCTAAAAGATGGAGCTCCCGACACCAACGTAGAGATCCTAAGGATGTGGATCTAGCACCTGCTTGCCCTTACCTGCGGCATGAACGCAGCCCCCCGAAGGAGGTCAGTACAACAGGTACTAAGTATATGAAACTATAAAATAATTAAATGAAAACATATCATTTTAGAATCAGTTTTACAAGTATGTATGAAACAACCAAGGAAACCGCACATAGTGCCACATCACAAACAAGAGCAACAATAGGTAAACTGTAACAGGTCTTTTCTAGGCTGCGAATGATCGAAGCAGGGCCAATTGCCCGTAGTATCACCATGCAAGCCTAATCCTGGACTCTCGTAGTCCGCATAGGCCACTCACATAGGCCCGCATAGGGTACATAACCCCGCATCGAGGGTAGCTACTCCTCGGCATCATCCTGGACTCGTAGTCCGCATGGCCACATAGACCGCATGAGGTATAACCCCGATCACTAACCTGGAACTCCCGTAGCTCCGCATAGGTCCCTTGGACCCGCATGAGGTATTCTCGAATCATGGTCCCAGACCGCCTGAGTCTACCCCGCATCGGAGGGCAGCTTAACCCCCGGTAATATGTCAACAGGTGAGTGATAGTACACTAACATAACAACTTATCTTTTAAACAACATAGGCACAACAAGAATACTCTCTTATACAAACGTTACAAGACACTAACACACATAGCATCATGTCATGTCTACTTATCAAACCATCTTATTATTCTTTTCACAATTCAATATAAGTCTGTTATAAACACATAGGTAAACTGTTTCTTTTATCATTCTTAAGTGGTTATACTTAACTTCCCATAAATCTAGTATAGCTCTTAAGCTTCTGTTTTAAAAACCACTTAGTTCTCTTCTGTTAAAAATGATTCAGTATTCTTTTGAAATGCTTTCAGTTCTTTATTATTCAGGCTTAAGCCGTGAGGCATTGCCGTAAGTATTATTCAGGCTTAAGCCGTGAGGCATTGCCGTAAGTATTATTCAGGCTTAAGTCAAAGACATTGCCGTAGTTATTATTCGCTTAACACATGACGCTCACCGCATTACTACATATATATTATAAAATATCATGCTTTAGGAAGAATCACATACCTTCTCAAATAAAAACCACCGCCAAGTTGAATATGTCGCAAGCAGAATCAGCCTATAATAGTCGACACGCCTATCAACGCTCGCACTACTTTGTAAACAGCTCTAAACAGAGGGTTCTATATCCTACGGAAAATTGGGCAAGATTTCCTACCCTGAGCTACTCAAGTCTATTGTGAAAACAAATTCTATGTAAGTACGCTTTGATTATTCTTCTTTAAACCCTTCATCGTGATAATACCAATTCTATTCGCAATATTCTTCTAAGTATCTAATACTTATTCTTATACTACTACAAAGAAGTATTCTCTAATTCAAAAGAGGGTTAGGATTAGTTACCCTGTAAGCCCAATAATATCCTAGATAAAGTCGCACTGAGCAAGGTTTTGCTCCTAAGTCAGATGTCTAAGGAAACCTTAGAAGTTCTTCACAACTTCTACTAAGTACTAAGGATTTGAGCTAGGTATTTTGGGCATTATAACAATACTAGAAGATAACTTTTCTACCAAGGAGGGGGTAGATTTTGGCTAGCAGTGGGGCCTCGCCAAACTTCAAAAGTGAGGAGGGCAGGAGGCTTTGGACTAAAAGCTTAGAGAGAGGGGAGGGATTTTTCAAGACTTGGAAATTGATTTGTGGACGAAGAACTCTTCATCCAAAGGGGGTATTTATAGGTCAAGACACGCCAACCAAGGGCCAAGATTTAGCCAAGTGCTGTGCAAGTGTAAGGTCAAGATTAGGCAAGTGTCCTTGTCCAACTTGCACACAAAATATCCTACCTAATCTCGACTTGTGCAAAGGCACAAAAACGCACTTCATTGTCCAATTCGGCCCAAACGGACGATTTCAAGTTCACCAATCGAGGGTGCCAAGTGTCGCCTCCCGCTGGTCCAAAATGTTTCGCCTCTCTGAAAAATCCGCAAAAATTAGAAATGACATAGCCGAAATTTACCCTACGAAAGCCGTGGAAACGCTTTCGCCTGAAAAACTATTCGCTTTGTGAGTCAGGCCCAAAAACGCCCAAGGCTTAACTTTAAGGCTAGACTTTTGTACGTATTCCTCACGCATATACCGGAAATACGGTATAACATTCTCCCTTAGAAACATTCGGGACGAATGTTCCTTCCCAAGACAGTTAACGATAAGATTCTTCATAACTTAAACAGTTGCAAATGCCACACACGGCCACAGAACAACACTAAGGCATAAACGATAATGAAGATTTACTAGTAGGAAAAGTGAATTACCTGGAGGTGTGGGGAATAGGTGAGGATACTTCTGCCTCATGTCTTCCTCGGCTTCCCAAGTCATCTCCTCCCTGAGCTCGTTCCGCCACAAGACATTGACGGAAGCCACGCCTCGTCCGCAGACGCCTAACTCCGACGATCGACTATCGCGCATGGAATCTCTCATACGAGCAACCCATCTGGCCACCGACATCGCCAACGGTGTACCCTAGATGGATCCTCGATACATCTCTCAAAGATAGATACGTGAAAACCGGATGACCGCTTCCAGACGGACGGCAGATTCAACTCATAGGCAACCTTGCCTACCTCGCGACAACTGAAACGCCTAATGTACTGGGCCGAAGTTTCTTCTTCTTCTCGAATCTCATCACACCCTTCACGGGTGACACCTTTAGGAAAACCCAATCATGAACTCGAACTCAAGATGCCGACGACGATGATCGTGATACGACTGGCCGACTCGAGCCATTAATAGCCGCCTCGGATAAGCTTCACCTTATCCATCGCCGCCGCACCAAATCTGGTCCCACTAGCCGCACTCGCCACATCGAACCAACCTATAGGCGCGACCGCACTTCCTCCCATACAAGGCCTCATAAGGCGCCATCCGAATACCGAGTGGTAGCTATTATTGTACGCGAACTCAACTAGAGGCAATGATCCTCCCATACCCTCGTCGATAACACAGCTCGCAAAGATATCTCGCGGTCCGGATAAGGCCGCCTATCCGTATGTCCAGGATGGAATGCAAGATTGTGCGCTCACCAAGGCCCCTAAACCTCTCTCGAAAGACCTCCGTGTTAGCCAGAACCGGGCTCCTGTCGATATGATCGAAATAGGACTCCACGCACCGACGACCTTCTGATGTAAAGTCCGCATAATCCTCACCAAAAGTCGCCCCGACGGAAGAAAGTGGGCTGATTTCGCCACCGTCGACAATAACCCATATAGAATCATGTCTCCTCCGAGTGCGAGGTAATCCCGCGACGAAGTCCATGCTGATCACCTCCCACTTCCGTGTCCGATATCTATCGCCGCAACAAACCACCGTGCCTCGTGCTCTACCTTCACCACGACAACACGGGCACCGAGCTACGAACTCGCAATGTCCCTCTTCAAGCCATCCCACCAATACACGCATCTAAGGTCGCGGTACATCTCGTCGACTCGACGGATAGAGTAACGCCGCTACCGTGCTTCCTCAAGAACTCGCCAAGTCCTCAAACATCCGAACACACAACTCGCCTCAAACCTTAGCACCCCATCGTGCTACTCAAAGCGACCATTGCCCTCACGTAAGAGTCAGACACGATATCGAATCAAAGCCGATCCTCGAATCGCCGCTTCTTCACCTCCTCGACGACGGAAGACTCGCAACCTCACGAACTCTAACCCCATCGCTATCGTAATCAATCAAACGGACACCAAGGCTCGCTAATCGATGCAAATCACGAACCATGTCCTCCTCTCTGCCGCACATCCGATAGGCTCCCATCGACCTACGACTAAGAGCATCCGCCACAACATCGCCTTCCCGTGGTACAGATATCAACATCGTAATCCTTAAGCAACTCTAACCACCGCCTCGCCGTAAGTTCACCATCCGGTCAAGATATACCGGAGGCTCTGTGGTCAGAAAATATCCACGTGAACCCCATACAAATAGGCCTCCAGATCTTCAAAGCGTGAATCACAACCGCCAACTCCGAATCACGCTGGGGTAGTTCTTCGTGTTTCTTCAAATTGCCGGACGCATATGCTATAACCCCGCCATGCTTCATCAACACACATCCCAACCCGATGCCCGACGATCACAATACACGACATAACCATCCGACCTCCGGAAGAGTAAGAACGGGGCGTCATTACACCAAAAATCGCCCGCGGATCGTGCCTTACCCTGCACTTCTAGCGATACAACATCGAGAAAACCAGCGGAAATAAAAACTTTAAACATGAAATGAGAGACATGATAAATAAACAAAGCAACCAAAACAGCTTGCCTTCAAAGATATACATAAAACCCGAACGCTTTAATCTTTTACAACCCCGCCCACAACAGCTCATGCACTTAAGATTTACAACAACTATGACGGACAGGCCCCGCCATACCTCGAATGTACAAGAACCTACAACTCAGTGGAACACATACCACAAGATAAGCCTCCGAGAAACGGAGCTTCCCAACACGCCGAATGTGATCCTATAAGCTGGATCGATAATGATGACCTTTTACTCATGCAGATTTAACGCACTTCGGCGAGGTCAAGACAACAGTACTAAGTATGTGAAATCAGAATATCAGAATGAAATCATAATAGTCTATAAAAGCAGGAGACATGTATGATGACCAACTACAAGACATAACATATAACCAAGCATTCTCAAGTCGTGACTCACGCTCCAAATTATCACTGTGCTCGTGGAATTTCTTCCTCATCACGCCATAGCTTTATGATATAACAATACCAAGGAGTATACATGAACACCGTGTCCCACTGTGTCATAAAACCGTGACAGACAAGTACAACTACCGATCCGACCGCTAATAATACAATGCAACCACAACCACGGCCGACACGGCAAGCGCGAGAGCCGATCATCGGATACCAAGGCCGGCCACGAGTCGACCGGGCAAGTACGAGGGTCGACCACCGGACCAAGCGTCAGACACGACTTCGCCACTACACCGAACGGGCAAGTGCGAGGGCCGACTACCGATACCAAGGCCGAATCACCACGAGACGGCAAGTACGCAGAGCCGACCACCGTACCAAGCGCCGAACAAGAAGAAACCTCAACTACCAACCGCCTCTATCGAGACGCCAGAATACATAAACACCACACTTGCACAACAAAGGCTATCATCACAAGCATAGGCAAGTTTCACCACAACAAGCATAGGCAAGCTTCACCACAACAAGCATAGGCAAGTTTCACATCACTCAAAGTACCTTCATTTTATGCCAAAGTCCGGGTTTTAACCCTAAAGTACTACGTACGTTAAATTCTTTAAAAGAGATCCATTACTTTTATCAAAGTCACCCGATACCCGTAGTATTAGAATGACCGACCCACATTCCTTTTCAAAATCAAGTAACAACATTCTTTTCCTAAGTTCCAGTTTGCCTAGTTTCAATTACTCAAGCTTCTCATTTTCAAATGGTTTCATAGTTCATAAACTTAATCACTTGATTTCTTTTAGAACAATCGAGTAATATATGTCTCACGCGAGAGTAGGTTATTCTTGTTTACAACATTCTTATTACAAAGTATGATCTAGAAAATGTAATATCATTTTGTCTCATCTTAGTTTCTATGCAGATGGAGGTTTCTACCGGTTTTAATACAATTCATCATTATTCAATACATTTTCCTTTATTAACGCCGCAGTTGGTCCTGTCGATACACATTCTCGATTTCCAAATCAAGAAACATTATCCTTTAAATAAAACCAAGTACTCATTACTCACGAACGAGGTTTCACACAAACATTCACATTAAAACAAATAAGTTAAGTCTCTTATCTTATAAGATCAAGTCTCTTAACTTCTAACATTAGTAAACCATTTTCTTTACCTCTCTTAAGACATTATACCTAACTCCCATAAAGCTAGTATAACTCTTTTTAAAACCTTTAAAACTAAGTGTTACTCTTCCTTCAAAACGATTATAAATCTTTTGAAATACATCAAGTTCTTTATTATAACAAGCCGCTTATAATTCACATCGCTTACCTTTTAAAACCACAAAGTATTTTCTTACCTACATAAAGCCGTTATAACCAACTTCCCATAAAGCCGTTATAACACTTTATGTTTTAAGACAATCAAACACGCTAACACACGACGCCTACCGCACTACATAGTTCACACATATCATGCTGTAAGAGATGAAGAGGTTCACATACCGCGACGATTATCGACTAATAGCAAAACGCCCGAGTACTTCAAACCGCTTGGCTACTCCTTAGTCCGTAAGATTACGCCACACGTAGCACTTCAACCTATAAGGCCACGCGCTTATTAAAATCTAGATCTTAACGAGAACATTCTACGTAAAATTCAAGAAGACTTCCCCGCAACAACAGAAATCTCCTCTCTATCGAGGCTCGCCACCAAGCCAACCGTGCGGGTTAACACGCCTAACCGACGCTGCATACCCTACTATACTATACAAGAATACTACACAAGTTCATCAGAATACCCCATGTAATTACAGCTCAGCTTCTTTATTCTTCAGGCTTAAGTCAAAAGACATTGCCAACAACTACGTTCAGTTCTATATATAGTATACAACACTATATTTTCAACACTTATGTAATTTCCAATTACAATAGGGGGACAGATATTAACCTCGATAAGCCCAAAAATTATCCGAGTTTAAAGTCGCTCCTGAGCAAGGTGTAGCTCCTCCTCCGAGTGCTCCAATCCGCTCCAAAAAACCCTTAGAAGTTCTACGCAACTTCTACTCCATACTTCAACAACGGGTGAAGATTTTCCTGTGGTTTCGTGTAGAGGCTAAGGAAAGTATAATCAGATTTTCCGGTTTCAGACAAAGTGGTACTTTGGAAAGTACTACAAGGTATATGGGCTAAAGTATTTTGGACATTATAACAATACTTAGGAGAGTATTTCTATACCACAACAAAGGTATTATACTAAAACAACTAGGCTAGTGGGTACCCTACTACCACACCACAGGGGAGAGGGAGGCTCTCGGCCACAAAGCCCTAGCTCGGGAGGGGGGGGCTCTTGGACGAGAGTCAAACAAGAGGGGAGGGGAAGGATAGCAAGACTTGGAACATATTTGGAATGGATGAAGTCTTCACACTTAGGGGGTATTTATAGCAAAACCAAAAGCCAACCAACGGCCAAGATCAAGCCACGTGCAAGGCAAGTGTAAGGCCAAGATCAAGCCAAGTGCACCCTAACCCTACTCCACAAAACACTCCACAAAACAAGCCACAAAACAAGGCACAAAAGAGGGAGCCAATCGCCAAGGCCAACCAAGGCCTCGACGCCCAAATCGCCCAAGCCCCCACTTGCTTCCAATGCGAGGTGACACACGCCACCCTCCCGCTGTCCGAAATGTTTCGCCTCTCTAAAAATCCGCAAAAATTATAAATGACATAGCCGAATTTTCCTACGAAAGTCGTGGAAACGCTTTAAAAAAACGACTCTATACTGGGTCAGGTACAAAATTTCAAACATGCCTAACTTAAGGCTCAAAATTGCACGCACGCCCACATGTACATACTCCGAAATACGGTATAACATTCTTCCTCTTAGAAACATTCGCCCCGAATGTTCCTTCAAGGTCTCAAACAAACAGCGCCAAGATAGTCTTCACCGCTATACGCATTTAAAACAATCATGCCACACCGCCACAAAAACACACGCTCACTTCTCCCTTTCTCGTAGTATTCGCCACTTAACACTCGAACTCGCTCTAGTATCCGCATCACACTTCACAACGCTCGCTTTCCAACCCTCGAGTCACTACTTCCAAACTTGGTCATCTCACTAACCTCGATTTCCTAAGGCCATTCCCGCCTTCACGAATCGATTCTCGATCGAACGATCCACGAACTCATACGACGGTCATCTAAACTGGGCCTAGCACCCTCGTGATCCTACCACCGCGGACCACCTAATCGACCCACCCCAAACCGGTTACGGTTGACCCGCAAACGGTCCTCAACCCGACTTCAATCACGCCAACTCTTGCTCCTCGACACGGACCAATCTTACCTATTCAAGCCATGAAAGCTACCACTTCCATCCCACATTACTCATGGACTTATCACACAATTATAACCCACGACACTACGATTCTCGATAAAGGTCAAACATAAAAATAAATCTTTTATTTCAAGACGACCTTACCGTAAGGTCTCAACATAAAATGTCCTAAAGTTCACACTTTCCATGCCCCTGTGCTTACCCTTTTCATCAACCATGCTCCTAAATCACATTTTAGCACAAAGCTATCCGAACATAACACTAAACACATCATCAACATCAATACAATATAAGTCTCTAGAGGTTAAGGATATACTCAAAATAGGCGCTCAAAGGACCGCTAAAATCGGAACTCCCACCGCGACTTACCGGCCTTCCGCACGTAACATCCCGCTCGTTACTTGGCGAAGAACCCGCAATCGCTTAAGAGTCCTTGCTATCCTACCATACATACCCGTCGGACAGCTTCTGCCGATGGCCTCGCTGCCGCAAAAATAACAATCTCCCGAAAGTTAGTACGACACTCTCCCTTACGGAGCTTTCCACAACAGCCACACCGAGACAAGTGGCACCTCATCCGCGAGCACTCGCTTCCTCAAATCTGAAACCCGGGAGCCCCGACCGCTTCCCGAATATCCCGGCGTCCCGAAGCCGCGAGGACCACTCAGATCGGGCGAGGTACATAACTAGTTCGCCACAGACGGTCCCGCTCGGAAGTCACCAAAGCGACCTCGCTGCTCGCCCTCTTCACGACTCGGTCATTCCGCCGATTTATCCGCCTCACATCCAAGTGTATACGCCGCACGCGGCAATGTCCATGCCCGATCAAGAGCTACACCAACAACTTCTCGCAAGGCAATCATCGAGCCTCAGAACATATCGGTGCACTCGATCCTCCATACTAGCTACTAACGCGGGACGCATCGCCAATGAGTCAAACTCCACATCAGACTTCCCGAACCGCACGCCTGCTCGCCAGAACACCAAAAATCTGTTTACCGAGCCCTCCTCATCCGTGAGGCAAGAAATGTGCAAGAAAGGCCTCGAGAACTCGCTCCATACCGCTGGAAGGCATGCTCTCCCGACAGCTCCCAAGAATCAAACCCGATCGCAGATCACGCAGCTTGATGGAACCTGTGGCCACCGACTGATCTCCGATGCTCGATCACTTCACGATCCGTCAGAATCGCTTGGATGAACTCCTCGCGATCATCCTCGTGCCTCACCCATAAAACTCGCGCCTACAACTCGTAAAAATCCCGTAGCCTCGAACTATCTCGATCTAGTGAACCATCAGCATCGAACCGCCAAGGCCCACTTATCCTCAAGTCTGCCACAACCCCGCCATTAATCGCCCACTTTGTAACTCATCTCCTCTCGCCTGCATCGCGGATCGAGGCTCGTGCATCGTGGTCTCGCCACGTTTACTCGCAGATCCTCATCGCTTTGCCCTTCGCCCTGCCGCTTTTCGCAGGCATAATCGTAAAACGAAACACGCCGAGGGTCCACCTTATCACACGCTCTAAGGCACGATCTCGTAATGAGAAGAATGGAAACCAATCCTAAATGTCCTATAGCCTCGACATAGACGTGGTGCACAACACACCGATAATCAAGACTCTACTAGACACGGTTCAGACACTTTCCGAGGATTAATCGCTTCGATACCACTTTGTCACACCCCAAAATCGCCCGTGGATCGTGCCTTACCCCGCACTTCTAGCGATACAACATCGAGAAAACCAATGGAAATAAAAACTTTAAACATGAAATGAGAGACATGATAAATAAACAAAGCAACCAAAACAGCTTGCCTTCAAGATATACATAAAACCCAACAGCTTTAACTTTTTACAACCTCGCCACAATGCTTCATGCACTTAAGATTTACAACAACTATGACGGACAGGCCCCGCCATACCTCAATGTACAAGAACCTACAACTCAGTGGAACACATACCACAAGATAAGCTCCGAGAAACGGAGCTTCCCAACACGCCGAATGTGATCCTATAAGCGGATCGATAATGATGTACCTTTACTCATGCAGATGAACGCACTTCGGGCGAGGTCAAGATAACAGTACTAAGTATGTGAAATCAGAATATCAGAAATGAAATCATAATAGTCTATAAAAGCAGAGACATGTATGATGACCAACTACAAGACATAACATATAACCAAGCATTTCAAGTCGTGACTCACGCTCCAAATTATCACTGCGTCGTGGAATTTCTTCCTCACCGCCAGCTTTATGATATAACAATACCAAGGAGTATACATGAACACCGTGTCCCACTGTGTCATAAAACCGTGACAGACAAGTACAACTACCGGATCCGACCGCGCTAATAATACAATGCAACCACAACCACGGCCGACACGGCAAGCGTAGAGCCGATCATCGGATACAAGGCCGGCCACGAGTCGACCGGCAAGTACGAGGGTCGACCACTGTGGACCAAGGTCAGATCACGAGACTTCGCACTACACCGAACGGGCAAGTGCGAGGGTCGACTACCGATACCAAGGCCGAATCACCACGAGACGGCAAGTACGAGAGCCACCACCGTACCAAGGCCGAACAAGAAGAAACCTCAACCACCAACCGCCTCTATCGAGAGACGCAGAATACGTAAAACACCACACTTGCACAACAAAGGCTATCATCACAAGCATAGGCAAGTTTCACCACAACAAGCATAGGCAAGCTTCACCACAACAAGCATAGGCAAGTTTCACATCACTCAAAGTACCTTCATTTTATGCCAAAGTCCGGGTTTAACTCCTAAAGTACTACGACGTTAAATTCTTTAAAAGAGATCCATTACTTTTATCAAAGTCACCCGACACCGTAGTATTAGAATGACCGACCCACATTCCTTTTCAAAATCAAGTAACAACATTCTTTCCTAAGTTCCGCTTTGCCTAGTTTCAATTACTCAAGCTTCTCATTTTCAAATGGTTTCATAGTTCATAAACTTAATCACTTGATTTCTTTTAGAACAATCGAGTAATATATGTCTCACGCGAGAGTAGGTTATTCTTGTTTACAACATTCTTATTACAAAGAATGCATGATCTAGAAAATGTAATATCATTTTGTCTCATCTTAGTTTCTATGCAGATGGAGGTTTCTACCGGTTTTAATACAATTCATCATTATTCAATACATTTTCCTTTATTAACGCCGCAGTGGTCCTGTCGATACACATTCGATTTCCAAATCAAGAAACATTATCCTTTAAATAAAACCAAGTACTCATTACTCACGAACGAGGTTTCACACAAACATTCACATTAAAACAAATAAGTTAAGTCTCTTATCTTATAAGATCAAGTCTCTAACTTCTAACATTAGTAAACCATTTTCTTTACCTCTTAAGACATTATACCTAACTCCCATAAAGCTAGTATAACTCTTTTTAAAACCTTTAAAACCAAGTGTTACTCTTCCTTCAAAACGATTATAAATCTTTTGAAATACATCAAGTTCTTTATTATAACAAGCCGCTTATAATTCACATCGCTTACCTTTTAAAACCACAAAGTATTTTCTTACCTACATAAAGCCGTTATAACCAACTTCCCATAAAGCCGTTATAACACTTTATGTTTTAAGACAATCAAACACGCTTAACACACGACGCTCACCGCATTACATAGTTCACACATATCATGCTGTAAGAGATAGGAAGAGGTTCACATACCGCGACGACATTATCGACTAATAGCAAAACGCCCGAGTACCTCAAACCGCTTGGCCACTCCTTAGTCCGTAAGATTACGCCACACGTAGCACTTCAACCTATAAGGCCACGCGCGCTTATTAAAATCTAGATCTTAACGTAGAACATTCTACGTAAAATTCGGCAAAGACTTCCCCGCAACAACAGAAATCTCCTCCTTCTATCGAGGCTCGCCACCAAGCCAACTGTGGGTTAACACGCCTAACCGACGCTGCATAATTCTACTATACAAGAATACTACACAAGTTCATCGTAATACGCCCTATGTAATTACGTCATCAGCTTTATTCTTCAGCTTAAGTCAAAAGACATTGCCAACAACTACGTCGCCTATATATAGTATACAACACTATATTTTCAACACTTATGTAATTTCCAATTACAATAGGGACAAGATATTTACCTCGATAAGCCCAAAATTATCCGAGTTTAAAGTCGCTCCTGAGCAAGGTTTAGCTCCTCCTCCGAGTGCTCCAATCCGCTCCAAACAACCCTTAGAAGTTCTAACCAACTTCTACTCCATACTTCAACAACGGGTGAAGATTTTCCTGTGGTTTCGTGTAGAGGCTAAGGAAAGTATAATCGTATTTTCCAAGTTTCAGACAAAGTGGTACTTTGGAAAGACTACAAGGTATATGGGCTAAAGTATTTTGGACATTATAACAATACTTAGGAGAGTATTTCTATACCACAACAAAGTGGTATTATACGAAAACAACTAGCAGTGGGGTACTCTACCACACACCACAAAGGGAGATGGGAGGCTCTCGCCACAAAGGCCTATCTAGTGAGTGGGCTCTGACGAGAGTCAAACAAGAGGGGAGGGGAAGGATAGCAAGACTTGGAACATATTTGGAATGGATGAAGTCTTCACACTTGTGGTATTTATAGCAAAACCAAAAGCCAACCAACGGCCAAGATCGCCACGTGCAAGGCAAGTGTAAGGCCAAGATCGCCAAGTGCACCCTAACCCTACTCCACAAAACACTCCACAAAACAAGCCACAAAACAAGGCACAAAAGAGGGAGCCAATCGCCAAGGCCAACCAAGGCCTCGACGCCAAATCGCCCAAGCCCCCACTTGTTTCCAATGCGAGGTGACACATGCCACCCTCCCGCTGTCCGAATGTTTCGCCTCTAAAAATCCGCAAAAATTATAAATGACATAGCCGAATTTTCCCTACGAAAGTCGTGGAAACGCTTCATTTAAAAACGACTCTATACGGGTCAGGTACAAAATTTCAAACATGCCTAACTTAAGGCTCAAAATTCAGACGCACGCCACACGTACATACTCGAAATACGGTATAACACGGCCGCCGCCTTCTTTCAAAGAATCGAAACCCCGCCACAAGCATCACCATCAAACTTGGCCGCTTCGAGTCACCTAGTCAACGGTGCGTAGATACAAACTTCTCCACGAACCGATAATATCTCGCCAGTGCCCGTAAAATCGCGAACTCGCTCTGAGTAGTAGGTCTAGGCCAAGTCTCGATCGCTTCGATCTTGGCCAGATCCACTAATACCATCACCCATAATATGCCCAAGAAACGCCATCAAGTCAACCAAAACTCACATTTGGAAAACTTGGCGCATAAATCGCTGGTCTCGAGAATCACAAGATAGCTCTCAAATGCCCGCACGCTTCCCGCTCGAGCAGAATAAACCAAGATATCATCAATGAAAACTATCACAAACGTGTCCAAAATGGTTTGAACACTTGCTCATCAAATCCATGAATACCGAGCATCGTCAACCCAAAAGACATGACCGAACTCATAATGCCCGCACGTCCCCGAATGCACCCTAGGGACATCTACCTCTCGACCGACTGATGATAGCCCGATCAGATCAATCTTCGGTAGAATCTCGCACTCGCAATCGGTCGAACAAATCATCAATCCCGGAAGGGTATTCGTTTAATGGTCACCTTGTTCACCGTCGTCAGAATCAACACATGCGCAGCTGGCCCCGCCCTTCTTCTTCACGAACAATACCGCGCCCCTGTGGAGAAACACTAGGCCCGATAAGCCCTTTCTCCAAAGAAATATCTAAGCCGATCCTTCGCTTCTCAACTCGGCAAAGCCATTCTCAGATGGCGGAATGGAAATAGCCGAGTGTCCGCAATATGTCAATACAAAACTCAATCTCCTCTCGTGAGGTATACCCGGAGGTCGCCTGAAACACGCCTGGGAACTCTCGACATCGAATCGACGGAAAATCTGGTACCGCAGCCTTCAGATCAACACCCAACAAGATGGTAGATATACCCTTCTCGCACCATCTTCCTAGCCTCAGGTAGAAATAAACCTACCCTCTACGATACCGCGCTCTCCCACTCAACAATCGGCCTCAGAAATCGAACTGCATTACTTTCTCTCAGCCTACATTGGCGTAGCAAAGTTAGCCAATCCATCCCCATGATCACGCAAGTCAATCATCTCCAACTCTATCAAGTCGCCAGGTCCGACGATCGAACGGTCACAGACAAGCTCTATATACCCGCCGAGCTACCACCGAATCACCCATCGGCGTAGCTACCTCGAAGTGGTCTATGGACTCGTGCTCTATCCCTATCCTACTAGCAACAAGTGGAGATATATAGGATGCAGTAGAACCCGATCTATCAAGGCATAAACATCAAACCCGAACCGATAAGGTACTGCGATTTACATCGCGAGGCCTCCGATCTCGCTTCTACCGACAAAGCATAAATGCGGCTCGAGGACCGCTAGAATCGGGACCCGCGCCACTTACCGCCGCGACTGGCCGTCCATGAGTACCTTGCCTCTGTGCGAGTAGCCGCTGGGATGAAGACTTGCGAAAGAACTCAGAAGTCGACTCTACCATCAAGATCGCCTTGTCGGACAGCCGCATAGTGACTTCGCCGCCACAATCAAACAAACTCGTAGCACCACAACTCCCGGCCGATCTACCGACGCCACACCGGTGGGTGGTCCCGACGCCGCACTCGCCGCTCGACGCTCAAGTCCTCGGGCCCCGGTTCGCTCGAATGTCCCGGCTGTGGCCGAGGACGCGCAGAGTGCTCAGCCGGCCGGTGCACCCAGATCGCCGCCGAGGCCGCCACCACGAGCAGCCACCAAAAGACCGCCGCCTGTGCCTTCTTCGCCGTCACAACCCGCCGATCTCTACGCCTCACATCCAAGAGCACGAGCTCGCATGCGGTAATGTCCATACCCGGCCAAGAGAAACACCTCGCATACGACTCGCCATATAATCATCTAGCCCAGCTGACGAATCTGCACCCTATCCTCCATATCCGCTACCAATGCCGGACGACGAGCCAATGAATCAAACTCGACATTGTACTTCGACAAGAAGTCATCTCTCGCCAGCAGAAAAAAATCTATCACCGCGCCTCCTCATCCGCGAGGCAAGAAGCGAGCGAGGAAAGCCTCGAGAACTCATCCCAAGTACCGGGACGCTGCGGTTTCCCGGATAACTCCCATGAATCAAACCAATCGATCGCGTATCACGCAGCCGACGCGAACCGGCGTCACGCACTGCCTCGAGGCCTGATCACCCGCACGATCCTTCAGAAGTTGACGGATGAACTCCTCGCGATCATCCTCCCGCCACCAGAAAACTCGGGCTACAACTCAAGAAATCTCAGAGCCTCAAACTATTCGCTCTCGCGCACACCACGGCGCGATCGGCCGAGCTGAATCGAACTGCCGTGATTCAAATTATCTCATATTCGCCACAACTTCTAGCTAATAGCCGGGTTATCTCTCAGACCCTAACCTCCGCCCAGCCGCGGGACAGTGAGGCTGGGTATCGTGGTTCGCCGGGCCGGGCGGCGCTATAGAACTCGCTGTCATGCAGATAGATCGGCTCGCCTCAGAATCCCTTGTCCGATCGCATCTCTCGGCCGCTTGCCCTTCTGGGCTCGCTGCCTTTACGCGAGGCATAATCATAAAGAAAGGAATACGTTAGAGGGTCCAACTTTAACACACCTTTCAAAGCACGATCTCGTAGTAAGAAGAGTGGAAACCAATCCTAAATATCCTATAGCCTCCGACATCGTGGTGCACAACACACCGATAATCAAGACTCTACTAGATACGGCTCAGACACTTTCCGAGGATTAATCGCTTCGATACCACTTTTGTCACGACCCATTCCGGTTCTGGATCGGTGCCTCACCGGCACCCAAGTAGTCATACATCGAGTAATCACGGAAATATAAAACAAGACATGAAACAGCTTTATAAAATAAGACACGCTTATGCGAGAAAACGTCGATTTCTAAGATATATATATAAACATGGTTTAACAGCATATCCGAGCATCGCATA
This sequence comes from Przewalskia tangutica, assembly GCA_029844215.1. Lineage (NCBI taxonomy): Eukaryota > Viridiplantae > Streptophyta > Magnoliopsida > Solanales > Solanaceae > Przewalskia > Przewalskia tangutica. Next base: position 37,749,826 of record CM056725.1, on the reverse strand, counting down.
ACATGACTACATGCACTTCTAAGGAAATATATACAACTATATGACAGTGGCCCGCCATACCCTCGATCAGACAAAACTATCTACAACAGGGAGATCATACCCAAAAGCAGAGCTCCTAAAAGACGGAGCTCCGACACCAACGTAGAGATCCTAAGGACGCTGATCTAGCACTGCCGCCTCACCGCAGCATGAACGCAGCCTCAAGCGAGGTCAAGACAACAGTACTAAGTATATGAAATCAGAAATACTTAAATGAAAACATATCATTTTAGAATCGCTTTACAAGTATGTATGAAACAACCAAGGAAACCGCATAGGCACATCACAAACAAGAGCAACAATAGGTAAACTGTACAGTCTTTTCTAGCCGCGAATGATCGGCAGGCCAATCGCCCGTAGTATCACCATGCAAGCCTAATCTCGACTCAGAGTCCGCATAGGCCACTCACATAGGCCCGCATAGGTACATAACCCCGCATCGAGGTAGCTACTCCTGATCGCCCCGACTCGTAGTCCGCATGGCCACATAGACCGCATGAGGTATAACCCCACATCACTAACCTGGAACTCCCGTAGCTCCGCATAGGTCCCTTGGACCCGCATGAGGTATTCTCGAATCATGGTCCCAGACCGCCTGAGTCTACCCCGCATCGGAGGGCAGCTTAACCCCCGGTAATATGTCAAGAGGTGAGGCATAGTACACTAACATAACAAATTATCTTTTAAACAACATAGGCACAACAAGAATACTCTCTTATACAAACGTTACAAGACACTAACACACATAGCATTATGTCATGTCTACTTATCAAACCATCTTATTATTCTTTTCACAATTCAATATAAGTCTGTTATAAACACATAGGTAAACTGTTTCTTTTATCATTCTTAAGTGGTTATACTTAACTTCCCATAAAGTTAGTATAACTCTTAAGCTTCTGTTTTAAAAACCACTTAGTTCTCTTCTGTTAAAAATGATTCAGTATTCTTTTGAAATGCTTTCAGTTCATTATTATTCAGGCTTAAGCCGTGAGGCATTGCCGTAAGTATTATTCAGGCTTAAGCCGTGAGGCATTGCCGTAAGTATTATTCAGGCTTAAGTCAAAGACATTGTCGTAGTTATTATTCAGTTAACACATGTACGTCTACCGTACTACATATATATTATAAAATATCATGCTTTAGGAAGAATCACATACCTTCTCAAAAAAACCACCGCCAAGTTGAATATGTCGCGCAGAGAATCAACCTATAATAGTCGACACGCCTATCAACGCTCGCACTACTTTGTAAACTTCTAAATGTAGGGTTCTATATCCTACGGAAAATTGGGCGCACTTCCTACCCTACGAGCTACTCAAGTCTATCAGGAAAACAAATTCATGTAAGTACGCTTTGATTATTCTTCTTTAAACCCTTCTATCGTGATAACAGCTCAATTTATTCTCGCAATATTCTTCTAAGTATCTAATACTTATTCTTATACTACTACAAGAAGTATTCTCTAATTCAAAAGAGGGTTAGGATTAGTTACTTCGGTAAGCCCAATAATATCCTAGATAGTCGCTACCGAGCAAGGTTTTGCTCCTAAGTCAGATGCTCCATGAAACCTTAGAAGTTCTTCACAACTTCTACTAAGTACTAAGGGATTTGAGCTAGGGTATTTTGGGCATTATAACAATACTAGAAGACAACTTTTCTACCAAGGGAGGTAGATTTTGGCTAGGCTAGTGGCCCTCGCCAAACTTCAAAATGGGAGTGGGTGAGGCTTGACCTAAAAGCTTTAGAGAGAGGGAGGGATTTTTCATACTTGAAATTGATTTGTGGACGAAGAACTCTTCATCCAAAGGGGGTATTTATAGGTCAAGACATGGCCAACCAAGGGCCAAGATTTAGCCAAGTGCTAGGCAAGTGTAAGGTCAAGATTAGTGGCAAGTGTCCTTGGCCAACTTGCACACAAAATATCCTACCTAATCCTTGACTTGTGCAAAGGAACAAAAACGCACTTCATTGTCCAATTCGGCCCAAACGGACGATTTCAAGTCCACCAATTGGAGGGTGCCATGTCGCTTCTCCCGCTGGTCCAAAATATTTCGCCTCTCTAAAAATCCGCAAAAATTAGAAATGACATAGCCGAAATTTACCCTACGAAAGTCGTGGAAACGCTTTGGCCGAAAAACTATTCGCTTTGTGAGTCAGGCCCAAAAACGCCCAAGGCTTAACTTAAGGCTAGATTTCAGACGTATTCCCACGCATATACCGAAATACGGTATAACAGTCATGCCGCAGTTTAGGTAATGCTAGCTTCAGTGATCCGCAGTGTAGGACCGCTCGAAGTTTTGGATAGCTCCATCTGCTCGTGAGTTTATCTTTGCATAGATCCTTCAAGATAGACTTTTGTACAATTACGGGTACGGCGGCCTTGTCCCGCCATAGTTCAAGATAACTCTTGAGGTCTGTATTCATATGGATTGACTCATGCATGTGTAGTGTCTTTTTATTATGTATATTATCTGGCAGCCTTGTCGGCTTTGCCCTTGCACGTATGTTGGTTTTAAAAAAAATGAGGTGTTATTTAAATTCCGCAGTTTACTTGTGTTGTTAAGGTAGAAGGGTGCCGAGGTAGGGCAGCAGTCACGAGCCCGGGGTTCGGGGCATGATAGGATTACATGCCCTGCCTGTCCGTCGATCTGAGGGTGAAATGCAACACTGATACTCACCTGTGTCCCCAATCCCTTCTAGAAAAAAAAAACCTCCAGAAGCTAGCCGTAAACTGCGCTCATTTATCTGTCATAAATAAATGTAGGAACCCCGTGTATTCTCATAATCTTCCTGATATATAATCCCGCATAATTCTCAATTACCTGAACACAATACTTTTCCCACGGTTATCTATCATCAGAATCCCATGGTACGACGACATCAAGATCTTACCAGTCTCACATCCATCGCCTAATAACATGGGTACACATAATCCAAAAATACGTAAAACTATCATTTTACGTGGGGGATAGAGCTTATCCCCCTTTCAGAATTTGATCATCAAGCGCCACCTTATAATCGTATAGACTTTCAAAACCTGCCAACGATGTCTTCTATTTTCCGCAGGAAGCACTCGTACTTATCTTATTCCTGCTTTGCACATTTTCCTGAACTTATTTGGAAAGTCGTGGCCCTGATCACCACACTAAATCAACTTCAAGTACTTCTAAGGGCACTTAACATGAACTCTTTCAATGACCGCACGCTTTCATTTCCATCTCTAACTTCTTCAAATTCAATTATTCCATACTTTCTACATCAATTTATCTTAATGAACAAGTCACACAGACTTACAAAAATCAAGTCACATAGACTTTTCAATTAATGATGTCAAAGAAGGAAGGATAATTCACTAGTTACAGTCACTTCACTTCCTTTACACTCGATAAACGGCCCGCCGGGAAACTGGAATCGAACCAATCTCTCTCTGTAGTCAACGTTGGCATAATAACAAGCCAACTAGTCCATACCCCTAATGACCTCAAAGTCTGTCAGATTCAAATTACTAGGTTCCGCTAGTGGTCCGACGATCGTATCATCACCGAAAATCTTATATACCCGCCGCCACTACCCAATCACCCATCGCGTAGCTACCGAAAGGTTCTTATGGATTCGTGCTCTATTCCTCTACACTTGGTTGTTTCTTCTTCATCGGTCGCACTCTTCCCGCATTTCCCAACTTATTCTAGCATACATACATAACCTCCATATCGATTCCGCCTCCAATCTGAGTTACTATTCTAAATAATATAAGGCCATTTCCGGCTCACGACCCTGCTCGGTGGAACGCGCCCACGAACCCGTAGAAATAATTAACTAGACTTGCCTTGCACTGCGGACTCGCCACGTAATGACTACTACAAATTGATCCTACTCCATTTCAAGCTATGGGCGACCCGCACAGGTCATCAACCCACCCACCACACACTTAACTCTTACCCTTAGTCCAATTAAACTTATCGCTGAGAAGCGCCTTATATACCTAAGGTCTCGGCGGTTATCAGTATTCTTAGGCTCGCAATTTCCATGCTCCCAGCCTACCTTATCAGTCCCCACCCCCCACCCCCATAAACGGGTACAATAACTTCTCATAATACCATAATCGTGTCGTCCTAATCGCAACAACCAGTACTTACTCCATACGGATCTCATCCGTACAATCCTCATAGCTTAATTTACTAACATAGTCTTCCATTAAGTCCCTTAACATGATTTATTAAGGGTTCATTACCTTCTCAGACAGCTCATCATCTCCTAATTATCTCAAATTAGTACGTCAACCTGGATGAGAATTCATTAAGCTGTTTCATACCTTCCCGATATCTAATTAGTCCTTACCAATTCTTGGTAACCTATAAGCATTCTAGGAAACCCATATATGACCCTCATACATAAATCTGTATAGTTGTACGTCATTATACCAACTATACAACAATTATTACCAATATGGATACGCAATCCACATAGTCCTTTATGGGTCACTGCTGCCTTTATCATAGGTGCAATCAACATAACTCATTAGGGAGAGACGACCCTAAAAACACAGCGCTATCACACGATCTCAGAGTGAGAAGAATGGAAACCAATCCTAAATGTCCTGCATCCTCCTGATTATAGATGGGGTGCACAACACACCGATAATCAAGACTCTACTAGACACGGTCTGTAGACACTTTCCGAGGACTAACTGCTCTGATACCACTTTTGTCACGACCCGACCCCGGGTCCGCGACTGGTGCCCTACCTAGGCACCCTTACAGGTATACATCAGAGATAATAGCGGAACGTACATAAACTCAACAAGAAATAAATAACAGGTTAGCCGATAAGGTTACCTCCCTGGATATAAATATATACGTAAATACAAAAGTAGTTACCTTTTTTTTTCTTTTTTTACAAACCGACCCACAAGATATGACTACAGACCTCTAAGAGTTTTGACATAACAACTGTGACGGGACAGGGCCCCGCCATACCCCTGAATGTAAAAAAAACTACAACCTCAGGGAACTGTATCAATGCATAAAGCCTCCGAGAAACGTAAGCTTTCAAGAATCAAGAGCGATCCTAAGAGCGAGGATCGCAAGTTATGATTTTAACTCGCCAGATGAACGCACTCGAAGGAGGTCAAGACAAAATATGTACCAAGTATGTAAACTCAGCATCTGTAATTTAAATCATAAAGTCTAGATATAAAAAGTCGAGACAAGTATGATAATCAAATTAATAAGCATAACCGCGCTTGCCAAATAAAAGTAATGAAAGTAATGAAAGTCAGTTTTACCTTTTAAAGACTATTTCAACACATGAACAATAGTCACACCATGGCTAGGGACACAAGCCCTCAAAATCATCACACACCCGCAGGGTCTCAAGCTCGCAAAACATCAAAGCGCGTCGGGAATCTCCATCATCGCCGATACCGTAGTTGTAAAATATATCCATGTAACGCGCTCGTGGCATCCTACATCATCGCCGGCGTACATATGCAATATATATATATATATCTTATGCCCGTAATCCTCATATCGTATACGACTTTCATGGAGAGCTAATCCACGGGTAATAATAATATATAATACGCCTGTGGAATCCTCATCTCGTACATGTCTTCGCCGGAGCTAGTCCATGGAGTAATAGTATATAACATGGTCGCATGCCCTAATCCTTCATCGATAAGCTCGCCCATGGCGTAATCACAATGGAAGCATACCCGGAATCTCTATCACCGCTTTCAGACGCCCAAGTAAATTTCAAGAGCATACTACCTCCAACCGAGAGTCACTACACAGAAAAATATAATACTTGCACTCAAAGGCTATCACAAGCAAGCATAGGCAAGTTCATAAAATCTTTAGACTTTCATTATCATACAAAAATGAATTTCATTTTATAAACTCAAGGCACTTTCGTGTTACATAAAAAAAAAATCGGGAATTTAACCCAAAGTACTACGTACTTCCATTCTTTTCAAAAGACTTATTTTTATATAAAACTCCAAGATACTAACACCCGTAGTATCAAGGCATGTCTATTTTCAAATGAAGTTACTACACCTTTAAAAATTCATTTCAAGGATTTGAAACCAAGTAACTTTTAATTTCATAACTTAGGCAACTCATGCCTATCAATCAAATAGACCACTCTCTTAACCTTTCATAAAGCCGTTATAACTAACTTTCCATAAAGCCGTTATAACTCTTTATGTCTTGGACGAATTCATTCTTTTTATAACCAAGAGACTTATACTTTCAAAACCAAGTATCATATACTTTCAAGTCAAGTTACACAGCTTTCAAAATACTTCAAGTCTCTTAACTTTAGAAATCAAGTTTCTTAACCTTAGAATATCAAGTTTCTTAACCTTAGAATATCAAGTTTCTTAACTTAAGAATATCAAGTTTCTTAACCTTAGAATATCAAGTTTCTTAACTTAAGAATATCAAGTTTCTTAACCTTAGAATATCAAGTAATCAATACTTTTCAAATCAAGTATTCTATACATTTTCAAGTCAAGAAATCTTTGTTTACCTTATTAGAATAAACCATTCTTTTAACTTCCCATAAAGTTATTATAACCAGCTTCCCATAAAGCCGGTATACTAACTTTATGCTTCTGAAACTAAGGCATTTTTATTCTTTAAAAACAAGTGAGTTAATTCTCTAACTCAACCAACTTAGGCATTCTTAAAACAAGTCAAGGATATCAAATGAACTGAATTCATTTAAATCTCGTACGTCTAACGTACTATACATTTATAACTACTCATGCTCAAGAGATAAGAAAAGTTCCACATACCTCTCCGGCTCAATCCACTTTCCAAGATGAATACGCCGCGCGTAGAATGTCAACCTATAATGACCACAATACGCCTATCAACTTCTAGCTTTCAACGTAGAATATTTCTGTTATACCCCGTATTTCCAGAGTATGTATGCGAGGACGTACGTACGAATATTCAAGCCCTAATTAGGTTAAGGATGAAATTGTGAACTTTCGACGGAAAAGATTCCGAACCTTGTGAAGGAAATTCTACGTTTTTAATATTTTAACCGACACGATTTTTCCGAAAGATGAAATATTTCGACCAATAGGAGGCGATATGTTACCCACTTAGGCTATGTCGACGCATTTTTATGGCTGGACAAGGTCAAGTGGTCAAAGTCTTGGAAGATATTTTCGTTCAAGCGGAGTAGGTGGGGCGCATGGGGCATGAGGGAAGGCCTCATGGACGCTTCGAGCAAGTGGGAGGCCACATGGCTCATCATGGGGACATATGTCCCAATGTTGTGCGACATATGTCCCAATATCAGGTGGAAATGTCACGACCAACCTCGCCCGTGGATCGTGCCTTACCCCGGCACCCTAGTGATACAACATCGAGAAAATCAGCGGAAATAAAAACATGAACATGAATTAAGAGAAAAGATAAATAAACAAAGCAACCAAAACAGCTTGCCTTCATCAAATATACATAAATACCCAACGCTTATCCTTACAAACCCCGCCACAACAAAGGCATGCACTCTAAGATTTTATAACCTCTATGACGGACAGGGCCCGCCATACCCCCAATGTATAAGCATCTACTGCACTGTGGTAACATACCAAAGATAAGCCTCAAGGAACTGAGTTTCCAACACGCCAAAGGTGATCCTAAAAGCGGGATCGACAAATGATGTACCTTTTACTCATGCAGATGAACGCAGCCCCAAGGAGGTCAAGACAACAGTACCAAGTATGTGAAATCAGAAATATCGTAAATGAAATCATAATAGTCTATATAAAGCAGAGACATGTATGATAACCAAACTACGCTTCACAACATAGAAGTTAGCCATGTCAAGTCGTGACTCACGCCTAAAAGTCATCCTCATGCCCGTGGAACTCCTTCTCACCGCCAGCCTAGGTACAAATCATGTGATACGATAATGTGTCTCGCCCATCTTACGGACCCAATATAGAAAAGGGTGGAATATATTCTGCTCATCCTACGAACCGTAGTCGAGTGGAACACATTCTGATGAACCGTAGAGTCAAGTGAAATACATTCCTGATGAACCTGGCCTCAAGTGAAATACATTCTGATGAACCGGCCTCAAGTGAAATACATTCCTGGATGAACCTGGCCTCAAGTGAAACACATTCCTGATGAACCTAGTCGAGTGAAATACATTCCTGATTTAACCGGTAATCGTGATATACATTCCCTGATGACCCGTAGTCAAGTGATATACATTCCTGATGAACCAGAGTCGAGTAGAACACAATACTTACACAACAAGGCTATCACACGTAACATGGTCAAGTTTCATAACAACAAGTATAAGCAAGTTACACACGACTCAAGGTACTTTCATTTTATATCAAAGTCCGGATTTTAACCTAAAGTACTACGTCCGTTAAATTCCTTTTAAGATCCATTTTTACAAAGGTCACCCGATAATTCGTAGTATAAAAATAGAGTGACTAACATTGTTAAGTAAACCAAAATGCTATCCTTTGTAAAATCAAGTAACAACCTTATTTTCCAAACGCTCAAGTTTGCCTAATTTCAATGCTCAAGTTTCTCATTTTAGAAAAAGGTTTCGTAGTTCATAGTTTTAGTCCTTTAAAACATAATTCTCCTTTAAACGCTTGAGAAACCTATGTCTTATAAGTGAGTAGGCTATTCTTGTTTATAATCAATCTTATTAAGCAGCCATGATCTAGGAAATGTAATATCATTTTGTCTCATCTTAGCTTCTATGCAGATGGAGGTTTCATGGTTTTAATAATACTTCTTTAGTCAATACATTTTCCTTTTATTAACGCCGCAGGGTTTGTCGATACACATTCTGATTTCCAAATCAAGAAACATTCTAAGCCGTTATACCTAACTTCCCATAAAGCTAGTATAACTCTTAAGCTTTCAAAACCCAAGTAATACTCATTCTTTCAAAACGATTCATAAATCTTTGAAATGCTTCAAGTTCTTTATTAACACATATCAAGCCGCTTATTATTCAAATCGCTACCTTTTAAAACCACAAAGTATGCGGCTTATCCACATAAAGCTATTATAACCAACTTCCCATAAAGTCGCTATAACACTTTATGTTTTACATCAATCAAATACATTTAGCACACGACGCCTACCGCATCTATAGTTCACACATATCACGCTAGAAGAGATAGGAAGAGGTTCACATACCTCGCGACGACATCGACTAATAGCAAAACGCCCAAGTACCTCAAACCGCTTACGACACTCTACCAAGCAGATCACCCACACGCAGCATTACAACCTATAGAGGCCACAAAGCGCCTATTAATACCTTTAGATCCCGACGAGAATATTCTACGTAAAATTCAAAGACTCTCCCGCAACAACAGAAATCTCCTCCTCTATCGAGGCGCCACCAAGCCAACTGTGGGTTAACACGCCCGACCGGACGTACAATTCTACTACACAAAGAATGCTACACAAGTCTATCAGAATACACCCCATGTAATTACGCTCGCTTCTTATTAAATTCAGCTTAAGTCGCAAGACATCGCCGTAAGTATTATTCAGCTTAAGTCAAAAGACATTGCCGCATAATTATAATGTTCAGTTCTATATATAGTATACTAACTATATATTCCTACAACATGTAATTTCCAATTACAAATGTAAGGTCAAGAATGTTTACCTCGATAAGCCCAAAATTATCCGAGTTTATATGTCGCTCCCGAACAAGGTTTAGCTCCTACTCCGGCGCTCCAAAACGCCCAAGAAACCCTTGAAGTGTCTACACAACTTCTACTTAATACTTCAACCACGGTGAAGATTTTTCCTTAGGGTTTCGCTTAGTGGCTAAAGGAAAGTATAATAGTATTTTCCAAGCCAGAAAAGTGGTACTTTGGAAAGTACTACAAGGTATTTGGCTAAAGTATTTTGGGCATTATAACGATACTTGTAGAATACATTTCTACCAAGGGGTAGTATTTTGACTAGCACAACTAGGCTAGTGGGGTTGCTCGGCCAGAGCCACTCAGGCAAGGGGGGGTTCACCGAGGGCCTTCAAGAGGGGAGAGGGGTGGTGTTTGGACGAGAACAAGCGTTGAGGGAGAGGGAGGGATTTTCAAGACTTAGACAATTTTGGATGAAGAAGTTCATCAACTAAGGGGTATTTATAGGTCAAGTGAAGGCCAACCAACGGGCCAAGATGAAGACAAGTGTGGTGCAAGTGTAGGCTAGATTTAAGCCAAGTGCACCTTATCCATCTACCACAACAACTTGCAAAAATATCCTACCTAACCCCACTCACCAATTCGGCCCAAATTGCCGCCCCACTCCATCCAATGCAGGGTGACACTTGTCACCCTCCCGCTGGTCCAAAATGTTTCGCCTCTAAAAATCCGCAAAAATTATAAACGATATAGCCGGAAATTCCCTACGAAAGTCATGAAAACGCTTTCGAAAAACGACTTAACCGGTGTTGTGCACAAAAGGAATTCGGCCAAGCCTAAAGAAGTTCGAAAATTTCTACGTACGTCCCCCACGTACATACTCTGGAAATACGGGGTATAACAGGAAACTTGGTGGAAGACTCCACTCACACAAGCAACCCAATCCTCACCCTCCATTTGTTTTAATCTTGGCCATTGAAGGTTCTATAAATACCCCCCTCTTATGCAAGACTTCTTCATCCACAAACACACTTTCCAAGTCACAAAATCCTTCCCCCTTTGTAGTAAAGCTTTTGTCCAAGCCCCTTTGGAAGTTGTCCAAGCACCCTCTCCCCCTTCCTAGTTGTCTCACGAAATACCCCTTGGTAGAAAAGTTGTCTTCTAGTATTGTTACTATGCCAAAATACCTTAGCCTAAATCCCTTGTAGTATTCCAAAGTTACTCTATACTAAAAGCCCGTAAATACTACTTTATATCCATTAGTCGCAAAACGAAACCCTAAGGGAAATCTTCATAGTTGGTTGAGGTATTAAGTAAGGGTTGGAAACTTCTAAGGGTTTCTCGAGCTACCTGAGCGCAGTAAATTGTGAGCTAAACGTTGTTCAGATCGATATATAATCTTGGATAATTTTGGGCTTATCGAGGTAAATATCTTTATCCTTCTATTGTAATCAAGATTACATGTTGTAGTAGTTCGTAATTAAGTATAAGATATATAGAAGGAAGGTATATAAGAAGAGAATTGAACTGCATTTACATGTGGTTGTATTTACAAGAGACTTGTGTAGTTGACTGCAGGAAAACGCGCCAAATTTCCATAGAATAGAGAACCTTCTCGCTTAGAATATTCTACAGAGTAGTCTAGACGCTGATAGACGATATGGCCATTATAGGTTGAAGCTCGCGAGTAAATGGTTCTACTCGGGGTGGACAAGGCCAGGTGGTTATAGTACGCGAGCGCTTTGCTATTTGTCGATAATCGTCGCGAGGTATGTGAACCTCTTTCTATCCTTTCTAGCATGATGTTTGTAAACTATGTAGTACGGTAGACGACGGTGCTAAATGAATCGGGTTGGTTTAGAACATAAAGTGTTATAACGGCTTTATGGAAAGTTTGTTATAACAACTTTATGTAGGTAAGAAACGGGTTGTTGATTTTAAGAAAATAAGAGACTTGACTTAATTGGCTTGATATGAATTTTATTAAAAGTTGTGAAACCTCATTCGTGAGTAATGAGTACTTGGTTTTTAACTAATAAGTTATATTGATTTCGAAATGAGAATAAGTATCGAATAAACCATCGCAAATGCTTAATAAAGGAAAATGTATTGACAAATAATTAATTATATTAAAACCGAGAAACCTCCATCCGCATGTAAGCTAAAATAAGACAAAATTGTATTACATTTCCTAGATCATGGTTGCTTTAATAAGATTGTTATAAACAAGAATAAACTACTCACACATAAGATATATGTTACTCAATTTTGTTAAAAGAAATTACGCTGTTAAGTGATTAGGACTATGAACTATGAAATCTTTCAAAATAAGAGACTTAAGTATTTAAAAATATACAACTTGAACTTTTGGAAAAGAATGTTGTTACTTGACCTTAAAAGGGAAAATGTGTTGGTTTAAAACGAAGGCATGGTATTGTCTTAATCTGCCTTAAAAGAGGGTTTAAATGTTATGGACGATTTTACCTCGAGTCCCACGGACGGGCCGAGACACGTATTCCACCCGATTTCACCTCGAGTCCCATGGACGGGCCGAGACATGTATTCCACCCGATTTCACCTCGAGTCCCACGGGACGGGCCGAGACACGATTCCACACGATTTCACCTCGAGTCCCACGGGACGGGCCGAGACACGATTCCACACGATTCCACCTCGAGTCCCATGGGACGGGTCGAGACATGTTATACGATCATACGATTTATACCTAGATCGCCGGCATGAGGAAGGAGTTCCACGCATGAGGGATGACTTGAGGGAGCGAGTCCCCGCTGACATGACTATTTTTATGTTGTAAACCGTAGTTCGTTATCATACATGTCTCCCGCTTTATAGAAATCGTTATGATTTCATTTACAAGATTTTCCGCCACATACTTGGTACCAGATCGACCTCCGGGGGCGCTCATGCCGCAGTAGAGGTACACTACCGCCGATCCTCGCCATAGGATCACAAATGCTTGGGAAGCTCCGCTTTCCGAGGCTTATTCGTAAGCGTCCCCGCCATTGTAGGTACTTACATTCGTGGTACGGCGGGCCCCTGCCTGGCCGTTGTTGTTATAAAACTCCTAGAGGTCCGTAGTAATCTGTGGGCGTAGTTTGTAAAAGGGATGTAATCGTCGTTCAAATTTTATGATGATACACGCCGAAAGACAATCTTCTCTCGATAAATCGTTTCATTCTATAATCGTTCATGTCTTGTTTTTATATTCACGACACTGATATATGTCTACTTGGGTTCCTGCAGGCACTACCACGCCCGGATCGGGTCGTGACAATTTCTAAGTATAAGGACTCTTATTCTACGGAAAATCGGGCAGCACTTCCTTTGTTTCTACGTACTTTTCCACCTTTTTCAAGGCCCGAAAATCAATAACCAAATGCCACATTTAAGGCTCAACAATTCAGCTAACCAAAGGGGATTACACGTCTAAAATGACGTATAAAATTCTGCCCCACCATTTATAAAAATGTCCATATCCTTAAGGCACATTCTCGGCAACTATCAATATCAACAACAATGTCAATTTCCGTTCAATTCCTTTTTTTAATCCAAGTTGTTATTCCAACATATTATCTAAATAATAACAATTACAACAACTATAAATCCTTTCTTCTTTAACATGCAACGATTATAACTATCGACCAAATTGATTACAACATTAATGGCTAACATGCCCAATTTCGGTTTTTAACATGTCGACATGATCCAAATATTTTCAAAACTTTAATATATATACCACATGCTCATTTAACAACTACTAAACACGTAATCTTTAATCACATTAAGAAGACGAAGATTTTACCTCAATAAGCCCTAATAATGTCCAAGCGTAAAAGTCGATCCTTAGCAACTTTTAGCTCCTCTTCTTACATTCCAATCCGCTCCAAGCACTCCTTAGAAGCTCATAACCAACTTCTCTTCAATTCCAACTTCAAAGTTGAAGAACACCTTAGGGTTTCACGTTGCGACTAACGTAGAAACATAGTTTTTGTCACAACCCGACCCCGGTCCCGCGACTGGTGCCCTACCTGGGCACCCTTTACAGGTAAACATCAGAGAATAGTAGCGAAACATACATACATCTCAAAAGAATTAAATAACAGGCTAGCCGATAAGGCCACCTTCCAAAAGTATACATATAACTACGTAAACCAAAAGCAGTTACCTTTTTTTTTGACAAAGTGACCCACAAGATATGACTACGCACTTAAGAGTTTTGACGAATAACTGTGGACGACAGCCCCGCCATACCCCGAATGTATAAAAATCTACTACCTCGTGGAACTGCATCGTAATACAAAGTCTCAAATAACGGAGCTTTCCAACCACCAATAACAGTTGATCCTAAGAACGAGGATCAAGTTACGTACTCAACTCGCGCATTTAACGTAGCCCTCGAAAGAGGTCAAGATTTAAATATGTACCAAGTATGTGAAATCAATATATCAGAATGAAATCATAATACCTATATAAAACAGAGACGGTATGATAACCAAACTACAATACACAATATATAAGCCATATGTCAAGTCGTGGACGACGCCTCAAGTCATTACTCACATATAACCACGGGTCTCACGCCCATAATATCAATCACGCCTGGAATTCTTCCTCACCGCTACCCATGATATAATATAACAACAATATGTATACATCAACACCAAGTCCCACATGTGTCATAAAATCAGACGCCAAGCAGTGGCGCGAACCACCGTGATCCAAATTTACATCATAAACCGACCGGGCAAGTACAAAAGCCAACTACCAGATCCAGCCTACGTCAACAACTGACCTGGGCAAGTACGAAAGCCAACTACCAGATCTAGCCTATCATCACGAGATATGACCGGGCCAAGTGCGAAAGCTATCTACCAGAGTCTACCGTACCAAACTGTGCCATAGAACTGACGGGGGCAAGTACGAAAGCCAACTACCAGATCCACCATACTACCATCGATCGGCAAGTACGGTTAACTACTGCACTATCCTGCTTCACTAAACCTCATGGAGAGCTAGTCCATGGAATAACAATATCCAACATGGTAACATGCCCCGAAATCCCACATCGTATAAGCATGTCCATGGAGTAATAAAAACAATATGGGAATCTAACCCGCATCCTGGTCGCATGCCTTAATCCCACATCGATAAGATGTCCAAGGATCAATCACAATGGAAGCATACCCGTGGAATCCTCCGTCACCGCTTGCACGCCCAAGTAAATTCACAACAAGACAAATTCTCCAACCGAGAGTCACTAAGCCAGAAACATATAATACTTGCACTCAAGTCTACCACAAGCAAGCATAGGCAAGTTCATAAAATCTTTAGACTTTCATTATCATACAAAAATGAATTTCATTTTATAAACTCAAGGCACTTTCGTTTCACATAAAAATCCGGGAATTTAACCCAAAGTACTACATATTTCTATTCTTTTCAAAAGACTCATTTTCATATTAAACCCCAAGATACTAACTGTCACGACCCGACCCCGGGCCGCGACTGGTGCCCTACCTGGGTACCCTTCCAAACATACAACACCAAAACAACTGCGGAAAATAAGTAACACACATTTTTTTTTAAAACCAAGGCAAAGCCGATAAGGCTGCCATAATATAAATCACCCAAAAAGGGCTTACACTATCCAAAAATGTAATTACAACTCTAACCACCCAAATTTACACGTGAATACGCACTCTAAGATTGAACACATACTATGACGGAGAAGGCCCCACTGCACTCTCGAATATACATAGCCATGACAACTCCTAACATCAAGCCATCTCAAAATGTGAACCAGATCCTAAGTCGCAGATCCACAATCGTACCTAAACTCGCGACATTTAACGCACTTCGGCGGGGTCGCATAACAAAAATTTAATATGGAATGTAAATAAAGTACAAGAAATGTGATCATAATTGTACAAAAGAATGACAGGGGCAAGTATAAAAAGTACATACCAGATCATGCCGTGTCATTACCACTTATGAACTTAATTGTACATCATTATCTTTTCCGTTCCATTAAGAGTTATAGCCATATCTTACGTACATACTTAGGAGAAGTCATTAAGTTCATTACCATATAACTTACTTATCTTTCATAACATAATACGCCCTTTACGGTGGACGATATACTACCCTACCAACTGGGACGCGATCAAGTCACACAAATATCAAAGCGTGCCCGTGGAATCCCACATCACTGCCAACAGTCATAAGTGTAACATATAACCATGTGACGCGCCCGTGGCATCCCACCTCACTGTCGGCGTACACATACACAATACATATATATATCTCCTGCCCGTGGAATCCCACATCACCGCGATACCATAAGTGTAACATATAACTACGTGACACGCCTGGCATCCCACCTCACCGCTTACAGACACATATACAACACATATATATATAAATATATATAACACGACCGCATGCCCCAAATCCTCATCGATAATCATGGCCATAACGCGCTCCTGATCCTCATCGAGGCGCAGTCTTCACGGGAGCTAGCCCATGGAGTAATAATATAACATGCCTCTAATCCTCATCGTGGTACATGTCATCACGGAGCTATCCCATGGAG
Source organism: Przewalskia tangutica (assembly GCA_029844215.1). Lineage (NCBI taxonomy): Eukaryota > Viridiplantae > Streptophyta > Magnoliopsida > Solanales > Solanaceae > Przewalskia > Przewalskia tangutica. The sequence continues at coordinate 37,733,516 of CM056725.1, read as the reverse complement.
TAATAGTCGACATAGCACGGTCGCACGCCTAATCCTCATCGATAAGCATGTCCACGGGTAATAAAACAACCGAATCTAACCCGCATCCCGGTCACATGCTCCTAATCCTACATCAGATAAGCATGTCCAAGGATCAATCATAATGGAAGCATACCCGTGGAATCCCACATCACCGCTTGCAGACGCCCAAGTAAACTTACAACAAGACAAATAATTCTCCAACTGAGAGTCACGACAACGTAAACATATAATACTTGCACTCAAAGCTATCACAAGAAAACATAGGCAAGTTCATTAAACCTATAGACTTCCATTCTTATAAACTCATGGCACTTTCGTTTCACACATAAAAATCCGGGAATTTAACCCAAAGTACTACGTGCTTACATTCTTTTCAAAAGACTCCTTTTCATATAAAACCCCAAGATACTAACACTCGTAGTATCAAGGCTTGTTTACACCTTACCTAAGTCACTACACTTATAGAAATACATTTTTCGGCTTCTAATCAAGTGACTTCTTTCCTTAAATCTTAAGCAATTGATGCTTTTAAATCCATTTGCCTTTCTTTATTTCAAAACATTTATCATTACTTAGAGTAAACCACTCTTTTAACTTTCCATAAAGCTATTATAACCCACTTCCCATAAAGTCGTTATACTAACTTTATACTTTAGGCAAATACATTCTTTTTATAACCAAGAGACTTATACTTTCGAAAACCAAGTATCGTATACTTTCAACATACTTCAAGTCTCTTATCTTTTAGAATCAAGTTTTGTAGTTCATAGTCTTAACACTTCATTACGTAAACTCTTTAAATTAAGCAACATATGCCTTATATGTGTGAATAGGTTATACTTGTTTATACTGATCTCATTAAAGCAGTCATGATCTAGAAAATGTAATACAATTTTGTCTTATCTTAGCTTCTATGCAGATGGAGAATTCTACTTGTTTTAATTTAATTTATCGTCATTACATTTTCCTTTATGAACGCTGCAATGGCTTGTTCGATACTTATTCTCATTCGTGCCATAATTTAGCCAAGTCAACTTGCCTCCAAACACCTCCTAACGACTCTTACCAACATCCCCCATAAGACTTGGTAAGAACTTAGGATAACTCGCATATAACATTTACATAGAGTAAATCAACATACATACTTATTAACTTCTAAGAGTAGAAGGAAACATGAAATAATACCACATGTACATTCCATACATAGAATCATGTCAAAAGAAGGAAGAGGTTCACATACCTCGCGACGATTATCGACAAATAGCAAAATGCTCCAAAGTACTTCAACCTTGACAACTATTCCATCCTTCAAGTAGAATACGCTATACTTAGTACTTCAACCTAAAATGGTCATAATACGTCCATTAAACCTCTAGCACCGAACGTATAATATTCTAAGTACAAGGTCACTAAATTCTACGGAAAATCGGCAAAGACTTCCTTTGTTTCTACATACTTTGCCACCTTTTTCAAGGCCGAATACAATAACCAAACACGCCACATTTAAGGCCCAACAATTCAGCTAACCAAAGGGGATTACATGCCTTACAATACGTGTAAAATTCCGCCCCACAACAATACAAAACAATCCAATAATTTCCATGCCATTCTCGGCTAAAAGGTGCTACAACTTATCAAACTTTCCAATTCCTTTCCAATACAAGTTCTTAGGTCTAACATGTTATATAGTCATAAACAATCTTCAACAACTACAATTTCCTTCAATATATAACATGTAACGACTTATACTTATAAACAACTTGAATTGTAATCTTAAGGCTAAACATACTAGTTTCGGATTAGGGTTCCAATAGCCAATATACTTATCAAACTTCATAATATAAACATCTCATGCTTGCTAATATCCATAGCTACAACAATAAGTAATCTTAATTACTAAAACGACAAAAATTATACCTTTACAAGCCCTTAATCTTTCCAAGATTCAAAGTCGCTCCTTAGAAATTCTTAGCTCCTTTCCTTATGTTCCAATCCGCTCCAAGCATTCCTTAGAAGCCTATGAGGAACCCATCTTCAAGTTCGAACTTCAAAGTTGAAGAACCCCTTAAGTTTCCGCCTTGCGACTAACGTGAAAACGTCGTTTTTCCGAAATCTTTCTATTGAGATATCCTTACAATACACTTAGGGACCTTGGGTTTAAGTCTTGTGAATAATGGATCACAAACTAAAATTTTTGTGTGGGAATTTGTGTGAACCCGTGAGCTTCACTTAAGAGAACAAGAATTGATGAAATAATTCTAAGTGTTTGAAGACTTGGTCTTGCACTAGCTATGTATATATAATACAATGAAGGGCCAATATTGTAACACTTGTGTTATACCCCGTATTTCCAGAGTATGTATGTGAGGACGTACGTACATTTGTACAAACCCTAATTAGGTTAAGGATGGAATTGTGAACTTTCAACGGAAAAGATTCAACCCATGAAGGAAATTCTACGCTTTTAATATTTTATCCGACACGGATTTTTCCGAGAGACGAAATATTTTGGACTAATAGAGGCGACATGTGTCACCCTTAGTTGGTATGGGTTGACTAAAATGTTGGCCAAGTGGACAAGGTCAAATGGTCAAAGTCTGGAAGATATTTTCTTTCAGTGAGCGGGAGTAGTATTTGATGATTTCATGCGCTGGGCTTGCCTTGGGTGTTTTCGTGCCTAGTGGAAGGCCACATGGCTCTTTGTTGTGGGGACATATGTCCTAATGTTGTGGTGACATATGTCCCAAGGTTGTGGTGGACACTTGGTGGAAGACTCCACTCACACAAGCTATCCAATCTTCACCCTCCACTTGCTTTGATCTCGCCATTGATCGCCTATAAATACCCTCAAGTGCAAGACTAAATCTTCATCCCTTAAACATTTTCCAAGTCTCAAAATCCTCTCCCCTCTTGAAAGCTCTCCCAAACTCCCTCCCCTTTGTAAGCCCTCACAAACACCCCCTTCCTAGTTGTTCTTGTAAATACCCCTTGGTAGAAAAATACTCTCCAACTATTGTTGTTATTCCAAAATACCTTAGTCCAAATACCTTGTAGTATTCCAAAGTTACCTCTATACTAAAAGCCCAGAAATACTACTTTATATCCATTAGTCGCAAAACGAAACCCTAGGGAAAATCTTCATTGTTGGTCAAGTATTAAGTAGAAGTTGTATAGAACTTCTAAGGTTTCTTGAGCGAATCGAGGCAGATTAGAGCCAAACCTTGCTCAGATCGACTTTAATCTAGGATAATTTTGGGCTTATCGAGGTAAATATCTTTGTCCTTCTATTGTAATTGGAAATTACATATAGTAGTTTAGAAACGAGTATAAGATATGAATGATGGTATAAAAGAAGAGAATTGAATTGGATTTACATGTGGCTGTTACAAAGAGACTTGTAGTAGTTGACTGTAGGGAAATGCGCCCAAATTTCCATGAATAGAGAACCTTCTCGCTTAGAATTTTCTACAGAGTAGTCTAGACGCTGATAGACGATTTGACTATTATAGGTTGATACACTGCCACATATTCGACTTGGTGTGGATTTCACGATGAGGTATGTGATTCTTCCTATCCTCTCGAGCATGATATTTTGATAAATATATAGTACTAGACGACGCGTGTTAACTAAAAAGGGTTTTACTCGATCTCGCTGACTTGAGTTTTAGATAATAAGAATCTTGAAGTATTTCAAAAGAATTATGAATCATTTTTGAAAGAAGAGTAATACTTAGTTTTAAAAGCTAAGAGTTATACTAGCTTTACGGGAAGTTAGGTATAACGACTTAAGAGAGATAAAAGGAACGCTTACTTAATTGTTTATGAAAACCTTGTATTGATTTCGAAATGAGAATAAGCATCGAACAAACCATCGCGTTAATAAAGGAAAATGTATTGACAAATAATTAATTATATTAAAACCAAGAGAAACCTCCATCCGCATGTAAGCTAAGATAAGACAAGATTGTATTACATTTCCTAGATCATGGTCGCTTTAATAAGATTGTTATAAACAAGAATGAACTACTCACACATAAGATATATATTACTCAATTTTGTTAAAAGAAGAAATTACGCTGTTAGGACTATGAACTATGAAATCTTTCAAAATAAGAGACTTAAGTATTTAAAAATATGCAACTTGAACTTTTGGAAAAGAATGTTGTTACTTGACTTTCAAAAGGAAAATGTGTCGTTAAAAACGAAGGCATGGTATTGTCTTAACTGCCTTAAAAGAGGGTTTAAATGTTATGGACGATTCTTTACCGAGTCCCATGGACGGGTCGACACGTATTCCATACGATTCTTTCACCGAGTCCCACGGGACGGGTCGACATGTATTCCATACGATTCTTTCACCGAGTCCCACGGACGGGTCGACACGTATTCCATACGATTCTTTCACCGAGTCCCATGGACGGGCCGACATGTATTCCATACGATTTCACCGAGTCCCATGGGACGGGCCGACACGATTCCATATGATTCTTTACCGAGTCCCATGGACGGGCCGACATGTATTCCATACGATTCTTTCACCGAGTCCCATGGGATGGGCCGGGACATGTATTCCACACGCTTTCACATCGATTCCCATGGAATGGGCCGAGACATGTTATACGGTTTATATCCTAGACTGCCGGCAGTGAGGAAGGAGTTCCACAGGCATGAGGGATGACTTGAGGGCGTGAGTGCCTGACTTGACATAACTGCTTATGTCAGAATCGTAGTTTTGTTATCATACATGTCTCCTATTTTATTTTAGATCGTATGATTTCGCTATGATTTCCGCCACATACTTGGTACCGTTAATCGACCTCCTGGGCCGCTCATGCCGCAGTAGAGTACATCGCTGATCCTCACTCTAGATCACGCCAACAGATTGAAGCTCCGCTTTCCGAGGCTTATCTTTTGCATGTTTTCCCGAGTTTGTAAGTTCTTGTACATTCAGGGGTATGGCGGGGCCCTGTCCCGTCATAGTTGTTGTAAAAATCTTAGAGGTTTGTAGTACTGTTGTGGGCAGAGTTGTAAAAGGGATGTAACTGTTCAAGCTTTTATATATATACATGTCGAAAGGCAATCTTCTCTCGATAAACTGTTCTCATTCTATAATTTTTTCATGTCTTGTTTTTATATTCTGCTGATTACTCTGATGTATGTCTACTTGGGTGCCCGGTAGGCACTACCACGCCCGGATCGGGTCGTGACAAAAGTGGTATCAGAGCAGTTAATCCTCGGAAAGTGTCTACAGACCGTGTCTAGTAGAGTCTTGATTATCGATGTGTTGTGTACCACATCTATAATCAGGAGGCTGCAGGACATTTAGGATTGGTTTCCATTCTTCTCATTCTGAGATCGTGCCTTAGAGCTGTGTTATAATGTCACGACCCGATCCCGGGCCTGTGACTAGTGTCTTACCCCGGGCACCCTAGTGATACAACATCAGAGAAAATCAGCGGAAATAAAAACTTAAACATGAAACAAGAGATATGATAATAAAATAGGCCAACCAAACGGTTACCTTCTTATATATATATAATTAAAACTTGAATGCTACATCCTTACAAACCCCGCCACAATAGACTACTGCACTTAAGAGTTTTTATACAACATGACGACAGTGGCCCCGCCATACCCCGAGTGTACAAGTACCTACATGACAGTGGACTATACCAAAAGATAAGCCTCCGAGAAACGAGCTTCCTAATACGCCGAATCGTGATCCTATGAGCGAGGATCAACAATCGTGTACTCTACTCGCAGATGAACGCATCCCCGAAGGAGGTCGACAACAGTACCAAGTATGTGAAATCAAAATATCAGAAATGAAATCATAGTAGTCTATATAAAGCAGAGACATGTATGATAACCAAACTACACCACAATAAATAAGCAAATATGTAAGTCGTGACTCACGCCCTCAAAGTCATCACTCAAATATAACTATGGGTCTCACACCCTCAACATCAATCATGCCCGTGGAATACCTTCCTCACTGCCGGCAGTCTATGATATAATAACACCAAGGAGTACATATGAACACCAAGTCCCACTCGAGTCATAAACCGTGACGGCAAGTACGGCGCTAACTACCAGATACCAAAGCCGCATCATCAACTGACCGGGGCAAGTACGAAAGCCAACTACCAATACCAAAGCCGCACTAACAATACTATACAACCAAACCACGGCCGACACGGCAAGTACGAAGCCAACTACCGTGATACCAAAGTCGTGTCACGAGTCGACCGGCAAGTACGAGGGCTAACTACCGATACCAAGGTCAGACACGAGACTTCGCCACGAAGATGATACGTGGCAAGTACGAAAGCCAACTACCAGATACCAAAGACGCGTCACGAGTCGACCGGCAAGCGCGAGGCTAACTACCGATACCGCGTCAGATCACGAGACTCCGCCACTAAACCGAACGGGCAAGTGCGAAGGCTAACTACTGTACCAAGGCCGAATCACCACGAGACGGCAAGTACGAAAGCCAACCACCGATACCAAGGCCGAATCAAGAAACCTCACGGAGAGCTAGTCCACGGAATAACACTATCAACAGTGAGCGCACTGCGGAATCCTCCACACCGCCAGACGCCCAAGTAAGATCATAACAAATCACCGCCTCCATCGAGAGAGACGCTTGATAGAAATACAATACTAGCACGACAAGTCTATCACACGCAAACATAGGCAAGTTACACACAACTCAAGGTACTTTCATTTTACGCCAAAGTCCGTGTTTTAACCCCAAAGTACTACGACGTTAAATTCTTTTTAAAGGATCCATTTCTTTTACAAAGGTCACCCGATACCGTAGTATTAAAAATAGAGTGACTAACATTTTAAGTAGACCAAAACAACTTCCATACTTTCCTTTTAAAATCAAGTAACAACATTCTTTCCAAAGTTCAAGTTTGCCTAATTTCAAATATTCACGCTCTTATTTTCGAAAGGTTTCGTAGTTCATAGTCTTAATCACTTAATAACATAATCTCTTTTAAAACGATCGAGTAACGTATGCCTTATGTATGAGTAGGTTATTCTTGTTTATAACAATCTTATTAAAGCAATTTTGATCTAGAAATGTAATACAATCTTGTCTTATCTTAGCTTCTACGCAGACGGAGGTTTCTACCGTTTTAATATAATTACTTAATTGTCAATACATTTTCCTTTATTAACGCCGCAGAGGTTCGCTCGATACTTATTCTCATTTCCAAATCAAGAAACATTATTCTTTTAAAGACCAAATACTCATTACTCACGAATGAGGTTTCACATTATTTTTTATAAAATTCATATCAATTCAATTAAGTCAAGTCTCTTATCTTTTAAGATCAATAAACCATTCTTTTTATCTCTCTTAAGAAGTTATACCTAACTTCCCATAAAGCTAGTATAACTCTTAAGCTTTCAAAACCAAGTATTACTCTTCTTTCAAAAACGATTCTTAATTCTTTTGAAATACTTCAAGATTCTTTATTATTTAAAACTCAAGTCAAAAGACATCGAAGTAAAACCACGTTTAGTTAACATACGTACGTCTACCGTACTATATATATTCTTTTAAAATATCATGCTCAAGAGGATAGGAAGAATCACATAGCTCGCGACGATTACCGACAATTAGCAAATAGCTCCAAAGTACTGTAATCCTGCTAGCCTTTTCCACCCTTCGAGTAGAATACGCTACTCGTAGTACTTCAACCTATAACGGTCATATAAGTCTATCAACGTCTAGACTACTCTGCAGAATAATTCTAGATACAGATTCCTTATTTTACGGAAAATTGGTGTCACGACCCGTTTATCCAAGTTTAAAAGTCGATCCTGAGCAAGGTTTAGCTCCTATTCTGTACGCTCCAATTCGCTCCAAGAAACCCTTAGAAGTTCTACACAACTTCTACTTAACACTTCAACCGACTATGAAGATTTTCCTTAGGAGGTATTTGGGAATAGTAACAACACTTGGAGAATACTTTTCAACCAAGGCTTAGGGGGTGTTTCACTGAACAACTCAAGGAAGGGGGGTATTCGCCGAGGGCCTCTCAAAAGTGGGAGGGGACTTGGACGAAAACTACACTATGGGGAGAGATTTTTGCCTTGGAATTTCAAGTGAGGATGAAGAATAAGTCTTGCATTTGAGGGGTATTTATAGGACATTCAATGGCCAAGATCAAAGCAAGTGGATGGATGAGATTTGGACAAGTGTTGTGTGGGTCCCACCTTCTCTATCTACCACACAAATATCTAGCAAACATTGACCAAATGTTTTAGGCAAAAAAAATGACAAAAACGTACAACCACTCCTTGATTGCCGCCCACTGAGGACAAGTGTTCTTCGTTGGTCCAAAATATTATCTTCGAAAAATCCGCAAAAAATATAAATGTTGAAACCGTAATTTTCCCTTCGCAAAGTCCGGAAAACGTTTCATCGGAAAACAATTCTTTTTTCTAGTTGTGAACAAATTTCGTCCCTTTGCCTACTTGTTATACCCCGTATTTCCAGAGTATGTACGCAGGGACGTACGTAGGAAATTTCGAACTTCAAGTAGGCTTGGCCGATTTAATTTTGTGCACAACACCTGCTAGAGTCGCTTTTCCAAACGCTTTCACGCCTTTCGTAGGGGAATTTCCGGCTATGCCATATTTTATTTTTGCGGATTTTTCCGAGAGATTTAAACATTTTGGATCAACAAGAGGGCTACACTTGTCACCCTCTCATTGGAACACCTCGGTCAAGCTTGGCCGAAAGTTGGCCATTTTGTCGCGGAGGTAGGATATTTGTGTGTGTTAGTTGGTTAAGGGCACTTGGCAAGATCTTGGCCCTACACTTGCCTTGCACTTGGCATGATCTTGGCCATTGGTTGGCCTTCACTTGACCTATAAATACCCACCCCTTTGGAAGACAAATTCATCCACAAATTTGCCTAAGTCTGAAAGCCTCTCCCTCCCCTTGTGTTGAGTTCGCCGAGGGCCTCCCTTGTGGCCGAGCACCCTCTGTGGGTGCTAGCGAGAGTATACCCCCTAGCCTAGTTGTTTTCAGATAATACCCCCTCTTGGTAGAAATACTCTCAAAAGTATTGCTATAATGCCCAAATTACCTTAGCCAGATACCTTGTAGTATTCTAAGGTTATACCTATACAAAAACCTGTAAATACTATTATACTTCCCTTTAGTCACAAAACCAAAACCCTAAGGAAAATCTCCATAGTTAGTCGGAGTAGTATGTAGGTTGGTTAGAACTTCTGCGGTGGTTTGGAGCGGTCGAGCGCTGAGATCGAGCTAAACGCTGCCCAAGATCGACTTTATACTTGGATAATTACGGGCTTATCGAGGTAATTATCTTGTCCCCTATTGTAATTGGAAATTACATGTTGTTAGAATATATAGTCGAGTACACTATATATAGAATCAACATAGTCCGCTTCAATGTCTTTCGACTTAAGCTCAAGAATAAAGAACTCAATCAGAATTACATAGATCAGACATGAGACTTGTGTAGCATTATTGTGAAGTAGAATTGTACACGCCCTGTTAGATGTATAAACCCCCGGTTGGCTTGATAGCGCCTCGATAGATGAGGAGATTTACGTATGTGGCGAGGTGCCGCTAATTTTCTCAGAATGTCTCTACGATAAGATCTAAATGTTAATGTCACTGCGGCCTTATAGGTCAAGTACCACGTGTGGCGCGATCTACTTGGCTTAAGGAGTAGCCGACGGTTGGAAGTACTTGGAGCGCTTTGCTATTAGTCGATACTGGCCGCGAGGTACGTGAACCTCTTCCTATCTCTTCTAGCATGATATGTGTAACTATGTAGTACGGTAGACGCATACGTGTTAAATGTGTTTGGTTGGTCTAAAACATAAATTGTTATAACTGCTTTATGGGAAGTTGGTTATAACAAATTTATGTATGTAATAAGATACTTGTGGTTTTTAAAAGGTAACTGATATGATCTATAACCGTTGGTTATGTGATAATAAAGAACTTAAAGTATTTCAAAAGATTTTTGAATCATTTTAAAAGTTAAGAGTAATACTTGGTTTTGAAAACTTAAGAGTTATACTAGCTTTACGGGAAGTTAGGTATAACGCTTAAGAATGTTTTATCGATTTCGAAATCGAACGTGTATCGACAAACCATCGCATTGCTAATAAAAGGAAATGTTTTGACAGAGTAAAATCAAGAGAAACTTCCATCCGCATGTAACCTAAGACGAGACAAAATGATATTTCCTAGATCATGGCTGTTGTAATAAGATTGTTATAAACAAGAATATCCTACTCACATATAAGGCTTATGTTTCTCAGATGGTTTAAAATAGAATTATATTCTTAAATGAATAATACTATGAACTACGAAACCCTTCTAAATTAAGAAAAGTGAACATTTGAAATTAGGCAAAAATAGAAGTTTGTAAAATAATGTTGTTACTTGATTTTACAAGTGGTAAGTGTTTTGATTTACTTCAAAAGATAATCACTCTATTTTCATATACTACGTATTGTGTGGTTTTGTGAAAGTAACGATCTTTAAAGAGTTAATGTATGAAGTACTTTGGAGATAAAACCCGATCTTGTTAATCATATAGTAGAAAGTGCCTCGTGTGTATAACTTGATCAGGTTGGGTCGTGATAGCCTTGTAATACTTTCTTGTTGATTTGTTAAGTACATATGCTGTGACGCCACGTGTTAGTATCTTGTGATGTTTGTAGGGTTTCCGATCGCGCTTTCTAAATAGTTTCGCTATCACCGCTATGTTGGTATTGTACCACTCACCTTGACTATTCCGAGGTTGTCGCCTCCACGCGGGTAGACTCAGCGGTCGATGGACCTATGAATCGAGAATACCTCACGCGGGTCCTGTGGGCCTAGCGCGAGCTACGAGAGTTCCAGTTAGTTTGCGCCCTTTACGGGCACGCGTCCACGTGGCTACGCGATCGCGGGTCCAGCGGACGCCGGAGTAGCTACCTCGACGCGGTTATACCTCACGCAGCCTACGAGTTTGGCCTATGCGCGAGCGGAAGTTCTGTGGCTAGACGCGCACATTAGATATCGCGCGGGTGGCCGCTTTGATCATGTGACGCCTAGACAGATCTCATGATACGCTTTATGACCTTGTTGGTACTGGGGCTTTAGTAGTCTGGCCATGCCTTCATACTTACCCCAGACGGTTTTATTATAACACGTGGGACCCGTGTTCATGTGTGTTCCTTGGTGCTTTCATATCATAGATCGCCAATGAGGAATGGTCCCACTGAACGATTGATGTTGTGGGCGTGAGACCCATTGTTATGTTTTAGTGATGACTTGAGGGCGTGAGTCCCTGACTTGACATGACTGCTTATTTATTGTAAACTGTAGTTCGTTATCATACATGTCTCCCGCTTTGTATAGACTACTATGATTTCATTTACGATTTATTTTCGCCACATACTGCACTGTGATCGACCTCGGGGCCGCTCATGCCGCAGTAAAGGTACACCGCCATCGATCCTCGCCTAGTGGTCACAGCCAACTTTTGGGAAAGCCCGCTTCTCGAGGCTTATTCGCATAGTCCCCGCTGTTGTAGGTGCTACATTCGTGGTATGACGGCCCCCGTCCGTCGTTGTTGTCACATCATTCGTAGAGGTATGTAGTACTGTTGGGGGCAGGGTTTGTAAAAAGGATTAAACTGTTCATGTTGAAAAAGCTGTTGTTTATATATATGCCGAAAGGCAAGTTTTTCTCAGATTATTGTTTCGTACTTCATAATATTTTGATGTCTTGTTTTATTTCCGCTGATTACTCTGATGTGTGGCTACTTAGGTGCCCGGGGTAAGGCACCAGTCGCGGGCCCGGGTTCGGGTCGTGACACTACTTAAGGCTTAAACTTTTGTACGTACGCCCTCACGTACATACTCTGGAATTACGGGGTATAACATTCTCCCCTCCTTCGAAACATTCGTCCCGAATGTTCCTTCTCAAGACGGATAACGATAAAGTTCCTCATAACTTAAACAAGTTGCCAATGTCACACCTGGCCACAAAATAACACACGCGCAAATACTTAACCCAAGTCAACGAGGAATCACTCCTACATCACAAAAGCTTCCACCCAGGTCTAAAGGATACTCCATTCGCATCTTCACTTCACAACAAAATGATCTCTTTTATTCTGCTAACACACGTTCACTTCTTTCCTTACTCGTACACCCGAACTCTCTCCCTAGTACACATTCCATACTCCAGTCATCGCTTCAGTTTCCAAAACTTTGGAGTCACTACCTCCAAACTTGGTCACCTTACTAGCCTCAATCTCCTTTAAGGCCATTTCCGGCCTTCACGATCCGATTCTGGTCGAACATATCCACGAACTCATACGATGGCCATCTAAACTTGGGCCTAGCGCCCTTGTGACCCTACCACCTGGCGGGACCACCTCGAACTGACCCCACCACAATACAGGCCGCGGGTTGGCCCGTGATCTATCCTCAACCCGACCCGCTATTGCTCCCAACACTTGTTCCCCCGAACCGGAACAACCTCACTAATCGCGTCACGAAAACCTAATGGTCTTTTTAGCTCAACTACCCTCTTTAATTTCACCCTACTCAGGGACCTATCACACAAATATATTTCACGCATACAATGCACTCCGACAAAGGTCAACATAAACATAAATCTTTTACTCAAGATGGCCTCGCATCTAAGGTCTCTACGTATAATGTTCTAAGGTTCATACCTTCCCTGCCCCCATACTTATCCTTTCAACTAACCATGTCTCTAAACCACAATATACACAACGCTATCTGTACATAGTACTCAACATATAATCATCGTATCACGCATGCTAATCTCTTAGAGGGTTAAGGATATACCTGAAAAAATAGGCGGTTCAAAGGACCGCTAAAACTGGGAACTCCCACCGCGACCTCTGCCGTGGCTCACGGGTATGAACATCCCGCTTAGCTATGGAAGGTGAAGAACCCACAATCGATCTCGTAGTCCGTGATATCCTACCGCTACTGGCCTGACCTCCGCCAAATGGCCCTGGTCGCAAGCATAACAATCTCCCAAATTAGTACGACACTCTCCCTTATGAATTTTTCCACAACGCCACACCGAGCATGCGGTGGCCTCATCCGGCGAGCACTCCTACTCCCCTGAAAATCTGAAACCTGGGAGCCCTGACCTGCTCCTGAATATCCCGAATGTCCCAAAGACTGTGGAGGACCACTCTGTACTGGCGGAGGTACATAACAAGTCTGATGTTGAGGCGGTCCGCCTCGAAAGTTACCAAAGGACCCTGATGTTCTGGCTCTCTTCTGCTGATCTCGGTCATTCTGTCTACCTCTCTGCTCCTCACACCCAAGTGCATAATCCTACATGCGGGAAATTGTTACACCCCGTAGTTCCAGGATATGTATATGAGGACGACGCATTTGAGAATACGACATTAAAATCGGAAAGAAGAAAGACGTGATTTTTCGACTTTAAAAGTTTCCGAATTTTGTGAAGAAAAAGGTTCTAACGGGAATCGATTCCCATTTGGTATTCGGACTTTTAGAATATTTGAAAATTATGGAATTTTATTTCCGAAATTGGTCACGCTGGGCCCACGGAGAATTTACGCTTTGTCGGGCCCACTTTATTTTCGGATTTTTGGCATTACGGATATTTTCTAAGATGGGATATTTTGGACGAGTAGGGGAAACACGTGTCACCCCCATGCGGCCATGTCACCGAATGGTCAGCGGACGTGTTCGATCGTTAGCGGACAAGCGGCAAGCCACTTGTCCCATTTTTGGTGGACACATGTCTCATTGTTGTGGTGGACACTTGGTTGGAAGACTCCACTCCCACATGGACCAAATCCTCACCATACACTTGCTTTGATCCTAGCCATTTATTTCTCTATAAATACCCCTTTGCAAAGACTTTATTCATCCTCACTTGAAATATTTTTCCAAGGCAAAAATTCCCTCCCTCCCTTTGTGGTTCTCGCCCAACACCCCTCTTGTGATGTTATACCTCGTAGTTCGACCCTACGCATGAGAGCGCATTTAAAGTATGTAAGACTTAAAATTTTTAAGGATAGGTTGACGGATTGTTCGGACGGTTTTAGTCAACTTTGAGGCGGGTTATGACCCGTACATTGAGAGTTCCTGCGTTTCAAAGGCCTAGGGCGTAGTTCGTTGAGTCTGGATTCCAACGCAACCAACCAACCGCTCGCCGATAGGACGCCGGAGTAGCAAGTTACGCAGAGTTGCAAGTTCATGCAAATGACGTAAACGCAGTTTCGGACTACGCGCTGGTCGCGCGGTGTGGTCGCGCGCCTAATGTACCGAGGGGGTCGCTGAAGCGTAGCTACGCGCCAAAGTTCAGAGAGGCTGGAGGTTCAGCCATACGGCCGGCGCGGGCTGCCGATGCGGAAATTTGGGCGAAAACTTAGAAAATCTGATTTTTGTTTTAAAAGAGACCATGGGAGGGTGACAAGTGTTCCCATCTGATTTTCTCACAGATGCCATATATTGACCAAGACTTGGTCATTTTCTATCTTTCATCTTCTCTCTCTCTCAAATTGCTCCCTTCTCCCTAAACTTCCAAATTTCTCTCTAGAACCCCAAGAGAAATTCTTAGCCTAAGGAAAATCTGAAATTAAGGGCGCATGAAGTCAGCGGCTAACTTAAAAGTGTTATCGTGGTGGTATTCTTGGAGGAAAGGCTAGCAAGGTGTTGGAATAAGCTTGGCTAAAACTTTAAGGTAATGATTCTTCCTTTAGATTTAGTTTATAGTGTTGCATGTTAAGAAGAAAGAACTTGTGGTAGTGAATAATGCTCTTAGAATCATTGCATGCTAGAAATGTGGTTTGATATGAAAAATGGGTTAAGAGGAGATTATGAGCATGTCAGAGCCTAAAAACTACCTTAGAATTGTTAAGTGAATTGTTGTAAACTTATGGGGCAGAATTGGTATTTGGGTGTGTAATCCCTTTAAAATGTTGGATTGTCTAACCTTAAATGTGGTGTTCGATGATAAATTCGCCTTGAGAAAGGTGGCAAAGTGAGTAGAAACAAAGGAAATCGCCAATTTTCCATAGAATTTAGTGGCTTTGAGTTTAGATTATTCTACATTGAAATTAGGTTAATAAACGATCATGGTTATTTTAGGTTGACATATTACTCATGTAGTCGGACTTAGTGTGGATTGATCAAAAAGGTACGCTAAGCTTTCCTATCCTTCGAGCATGAGTATTTGTATCTATGTAGTACCGCAGACGCACAAGATTTAGTATTCTTACTTGTTTAAGTATATATAAAGACTTGTTTCGCTTTGAGAAGTATAAGTCCTCGTTAAGGGAAAAGTATGATTTTACAAAAGATAGAGTACTTTAGTAAAGTATTGAGTATTGAATTATTCTAAAGATAAGTTGGCTTGAAGTATTTTCGGAAGTTGTGTAGAATTGTTCAAGTATAAGTCTCTTGGTTTGTAAAAGAACAAAATGGTTTATAAGGAGTTATAACGGCTTTATGGGAAGTTAGTTATAACGGCCTTGTGAAAGGATGTTAAGGTCTTAATTTCTAAAGTATAAAGATAGTATAACCGCTTTATGGGAAGTTAGTTATATTAGCTTTATGAAAGGATAACAAGAAGAGATTTACTCTAAGTAAGATAAGCAAGGACAAATGATTTGATTTATGAAAGGCAAATTGATTTTAAGGCATCAATTGCCCAAAGGTTTTATACATGAAAAAGAGTCACTTTGAAAGAGTCAAGATGTAGTACTTGGGTTAAATTCCGCTTTTCTTTATTAAAGATACGACAAGTGCCTTAACTAAAATGAGAGGTATATGAACAAGACTAATAAGAAGTTATGTTTCTTAACTTATTTACGATTATGATATGATAATGCTGAGCTAGGGTAAGAGTATATCCGGCGGGCAAGCCCCAAGATCGCTATACCACCTACCTGTGGTAAAGAGTATGTCCGAGGGGCAAGCCCCAAGATCGCCATACCACCTCCTTCAGCAAGAGTATGTCCGGCGGGCCACCCCAAGATCGCCATACCATCCGCCAAAGGTAAGAGTATATCCGGCGGGCGATCCGAGATCGCTATACCATCCGCACAAGATAAGAGTATATCCGGCGGCAAGCCCCAAGATCGTTATACCATCCGCTCCAAGATAAGAGTATATCCGGCGAGTACACCCCAAGATCGCTATACCATCCGCCTGTGGTAAAAGTATATCCGGCGGGTAAGTCCCCAAGATCGTTATACCACCTGCTCCGCGGACTTGCTACCCACGACGCGAGGAATACCTCACGCGAGTCCTTATGGGCTTACGCGGTGAAATAGTCCCACGCGCGGTACAAATTTATGCGAGGAATACCTCACGTGGTTCACGAGACCCACGCGGGTGAAATAGTCCCGCGAGTAGGATTGCTTATCGATACTACTGCGAGGGACCGCTTTGATCACGAGCCTCCTATTTTTTACGCAAAGACTATATACATACGCTTGTTACTCTCATTGTTAGTAAGGCACGAAAAGGTAAGTTGATTTCATCCATGACCCCACTTATTTTCGCACTTATGATTTCATTACGCATTTTCGGGCCACATACTTGGTACTTGTTGTATCGACTCTCCTGGGCCGCTCACGCCGCAGTCGAGATACGAGCTTGCCGGGTCCGCACTCTAGGATCACTGCTCATTTCTCGAAAGCTCCATCTCTCCGAGGCTTTGTCTTTTGGTACGATTCTCGAGGTTATAGACTTTGTACATTCGTGGTACGGCGGCCCCGTCCCGCCACGCTTGTTATTCCTAGAGGTCCTGTAGTCACGCTTGTGGTTTGGGTAAGAATAAAGTTGTACTGCTTCACCATCTGCTAAGTTATTTTACGAAAGGCGCCTTATCTGGCCAGTGATGTTTACCTTATACGCATTTGTTTTATGTATGTTCCACGCTATTCTCTCGACATATACCGATGTGGTACCCTGAAGGGTATTAGTCGCGCCCCGGTCGGGTCGTGACAAAAGTGGTATCGAGCGCTTAGTCTCGAAAGTGTCTACGCATCGCGTCTAGTAGAGTCTTGATTATCGCTGTGTCGCACCACATCTATAATCGTGAGGTCGCATGACATTTAGGATTGGTTTCCATCCTTCTCTCTTTAAGATCGCGCAAGAGTCGGCCATAATAGGTCGAGTCCTCTCGACCTATCCTTGTGTAATGCTTATGCCTCACGGAAGGCACCAGAGCCCGCAGGGCAAGGCAAGCAGGAGTCGCCAGGGGTACGCAGAGAGTTACCAGACTCGGCACGCACGACGCCCGAGGTAGCCGGTCACGAGTTCACCACGCGGCAGTTGTTCGGCGAGCCGAGAGCCGCAGGCTCCAGAGGTCCTGCACCGAGCCTCCAGTCACACCAGGCGCAGCATAGGGATTACGGAGAGCGATCGTGTTGTTGACTAGCATTGTGGCAGGCAAAGACCGCCAGTGGCCGTGGCTCACCCTAGTCCGGCGCTTTAAGGATTCGGATTTTCCGAGTCGCGATCCACCCAGTTCTATTGGTCGAGGTCCGGCGAGGATCCTCGTGAGTTTATTCGACAGTGCGACTGACCACGCAGTGCTTAGGGCCTCTGAGACGTGTCCGCTGTGTTAGCTTCTACCGTTACACGCGATATTGCGTTGAACCGGTTTGAGCCACGGGTGTCGACGCAGAGGTGAGGATGCTCTTCCAAATGTTCTGAGGAGTTCACAGAGGCGCTCCTAGACCACTTCTTGCCTCCCGAGGTGAGGAGAGCCCACAGAGATAGGTTCTTGACCTCGAGACAGACGGAGGACTATCGTGAGTACACTGAGTTCGACTCTGGCCGATTTGCGACACCATAGTAGCCGACATGGCGCATGTGGTTCATCGACATGTGATTGGTTAGACCGTCATACGACATCGTGACGCTGGGGTGGCTCTTCACCAGTGGACGGATATTGCCGTGACGCAGCATACGCACGTGGGATCGAGGACAGAGAGAGCAGGATCAACTAGATTTAGGCCAACCCAAGAGGGCTGTGACCAGGATCTCGTGGCGGTTTTCAAGGCGGACCGCCAAGAAGAAGTTATGCGCCTCACCAAGACGAGTACTCCACCACGCCTTCGTGACGCTCGAGATTCGGAGCAGTCGTGGCCCGGTGGTTCGTGTTTTCGAGAGCAGGGTGTTAGTTCACGAGGCCACCTCTACCTCAGTAGTCGATGTGGTAGACCCATTACGGGAGTCGTGGTAGTTTGGGTAATTGCTATACACGCGACCAGGCCATTATGCGAGGAACCGTCCACTGTGGATAGCGCGATGTAGAGATTCAGCCTTCGATCGGGTCGGTTCATCGCCTTCTTTTGTTATGCGCCGTGCAGGCGGTGATCATGATTAGGACGACGCGAGAATGCGGGCAATAGTTACTGTACATCTTTGACCCTTTAGAGATTAGTATGCGTGATAGGATTATCAGATGATTTAGTGTTACGAACAGAGGATATCGAGACTATGTACCTATGCCGAATAAGTCGTAGATACGAACGCAATTCATAGGCCGTGAACGAGAGTAAGCGGTAATGGGTCATACGCTGATTCGCTTTTCCGCTTGAGTTATGAGGAACGATCGAGCGCAGGCAATATCTTACGGTCACAAGTGGCATAAGAAGGTCCTATTAAGCGCCAAGTCCGAGGATGTATCGAGGAATAGTAGATTGTTTCCAAAGGAACATTCGGGACGAATGTTTCTAAGGGGAGAATGTTATACCGTAGTTCTGACCCTACGATGAGAGCGCATTTAAAGTATGTAAGACTTAAAATTTTTAAGGATAGGTTGACGGATTGTTCCGACGGGTTTTAGTCAACTTTGAGGCGGGTTATGACCCGGTACATCGAGAGTTCCGGCGTTTCAAAGGCCTAGGCGAGTTCGTTGAGTCCGATTCCAACGCAACCAACCGCTCGCCGATAGGACGCCGGAGTAGCAAGCTGAGAGTTGCAAGTTCAAGGCGCAATGACGTAAACGCGTTTTGACTACAGCGCGGCGCGGCCGGTGCGTGGTCGCGCGCCACGTAATCGAGGGGTCGCTGAAGGCAGCGCGCGCCGACAGGTGGCGCGCCAAAGTTCGTAGAGGTCGCGAGGTTTCAGCGCCGCGGCGCCGGCGGCGGGGCCGCGGCGCCGATGCGGGAAATTTGGGCGGAAAAACTTAGAAAATCTGATTTTTGTTTTAAAAGAGACCATGGGAGGGTGACAAGTGTTCCCCCCCATCTGATTTTCTGTTGCATGCCATATATTGACCAAGACTTGGTCATTTTCTATCTTTCATCTTCTCTCTCTCTCTCTCAAATTGCTCCCCCTTCTCCCTAAACTTCCAGCCCTCTCTCTAGAACCCCAAGAGAAATTCTTAGCCTAAGGAAAATCTGAAATTAAGGGCAAGAAGGAAGTTGGTGGCTAACTTAAAAGTGTTATTGTGGTGGTATTCTTGGAGGAAAGGCTAGCAAGGTGTTGGAATAAGCTTGGCTAAAACTTTAAGGTAATGATTCTTCCTTTAGATTTAGTTTATAGTGTTGCATGTTAAGAAGAAAGAACTTGTGGTAGTGAATAATGCTCTTAGAATCATTGCATGCTAGAAATGTGGTTTGGATATGAAAAATGGGTTAAGAGGAGATTATGAGCATGTTGTAGCCTAAAACTACCTTAGAATTGTTAAGTGAATTGTTGTAAACTTACGGGCGTAATTGGTATTCAGTGTGTAATCCCCTTTAAAATGCTGGATTGTCAACCTTAAACGTGGTGTTTGGATGATAAATTCTACCTTGAGAAAGGTGGCAAAGTGAGTAGAAACAAAGGAAATGCCGCCCAATTTTCCATAGAATTTAGTGGCTTTGAGTTTAGATTATTCTACATTGAAATTAGAGGTTAATAAACGATCACGGTTATTTTAGGTTGACATATTACTTCATGTAGTCGGACTTAGCAAGTGGATTGATCAAAAGGTATGTAAGCTTTCCTATCCTTCGAGCATGAGTATTTGTATCTATGTAGTACTGTAGACGACAAGATTTAGTATTCTTACTTGTTTAAGTATATATAAAGACTTGTTTCGCTTTGAGAAGTATAAGTCCTCGTTAAGGGAAAAGTATGATTTTACAAAAGATAGAGTACTTGGTGTAAAGTATCGAGTATTGAATTATTCTAAAGATATGGCTTCAAGTATTTTTGGAAGTTGTGTAGAATTGTTCAAGTATAAGTCTCTTGGTTTGTAAAAGAACAAATGGTTTATAAGGAGTTATAACGGCTTTACGGGAAGTTAGTTATAACTACTCAGGAAAGGATGTTAAGGTCTTAATTTCTAAAGTATAAAGATAGTATAACGGCTTTATGGGAAGTTAGTTATATTAGCTTTATGAAAGGATAACAAGAAGAGATTTACTCTAAGTAAGATAAGCAAGGACAAATGATTTGATTTATGAAAGGCAAATTGATTTTAAGGCATCAATTGCCCAAATGTTTTATACATGAAAAAGAGTCACTTTGAAAGAGTCAAGATGTAGTACTGGGTTAAATTCTGCTTTCTTTATTAAAGATATGATTAAGTGCCTTAACTAAAATGAGAGGTATATGAACAAGACTAATAAGAAGTTATAAGTTTCTTAACTTATTTATGATTATGATACGATAACGCTGAGCTAGTGGTAAGAGATATCCGGCGGCAAGCCCCAAGATCGCTATACCACCTACCCGTGGTAAGAGTATGTCCGGCGGGCAAGCCCCAAGATCGCCATACCACCTCCTTCAAGGTAAGAGTATGTCCGGCGGGCCACCCCAAGATCGCCATACCATCCGCCAGCAAAGAGTATATCCGGCGGGCGATCCGAGATCGCTATACCATCCGCACCAAAGATAAGAGTATATCCGGCGGCAAGCCCCAAGATCGCTATACCATCCGCCCAAAGATAAGAGTATATCCGGCGAGTACAGCCCCAAGATCGCTATACCATCCGCTTCAGTGGTAAAAGATATCCGGCGGGTAAGTCCCCAAGATCGTTATACCACCTGCTCCGCGGACTTGCTACCCACGACGCGGCGAATACCTCACGCGAGTCCCATGGGCTTACGCGGTGAAATAGTCCCACGCGCGGGTACACCTATGCGAGGAATACCTCACGCGGTTCACGAGACCCACGCGGTGAAATAGTCCCGCGAGTAGGATCGCTTATCGATACTACGCGGCGGACCCCGCTTTGATCACGAGCCTCCTATTTTTTACGCAAAGACTATATACATATGCTTGTTACTCTCATTGTTAGTAAGGCACAAGAAAAGGTAAGTTGATTTCATCCACGACCCCAAATTTTTATTTTCGCACTTATGATTTCATTACGATTTTCGGGCCACATACTTGGTACTTGCAGATCGACCTCCTTCGGGCCGCTCACGCCGCAGTCGAGATACGTAGCTTGCCGGTCCGCACTCTTAGGATCACCGCTCATTTCCTCGAAAGCTCCATCTCCGAGGCTTTGTCTTTTGGCATGATTCTCGAGGTTATAGACTTTGTACATTCAGTGGTACGGCGTGGCCCCGTCCCGCCACGCTTGTTATTCCTGAGGTCCAGTCACGCTTGTGGTTTGGGCCGTAAGAATAAAGTTGTACCGCTTCACCATCTGCTAAGTTATTTTATGAAAGGCGCCTTATCGGCCATAGTGATGTTTACCTTATACGCATTTGTTTTATGTATGTTCCGCCGCTATTCTCTCGACATATACCGATGGTACCCTGGCGGTATTAGTCGCGCCCGGGTCGGGTCGTGACAAAAGTGGTATCGTGAGCGCTTAGTCCTCGAAAGTGTCTACATGCACCGCGTCTAGTAGTCTTGATTATCGCGTGTCGCACCACATCTATAATCGTGAGGTCGCATGACATTTAGGATTGGTTTCATCCTTCTCTTTAAGATCGCAAGAGAGTCGCCATAATAGGTCGAGTCCTCTCCGACCTATCCTTGTGTAACGCTTATGCCTCCACTGGCGCACCAGAGCCCGTATGGCAAGGCGCAGCAGCAGGAGTCGCCAGTGGGTACGCAGAGAGTTACCAGACTCGCACGCACGACGCCCGAGGCAAGAGGCGGTCGGGCCGAGTTCGCCACGCCCAGTTGTTCGAGGAGCCGAGAGCGCAGGCTCCAGAGGGTCCGCACCCGAGCCTCCAGTCACCAAAGGCAGAGTATAGGGATTACGAGAGCGCATCGTTGTTGACTAGCATTGTGGCGGCAAAGACGCCAGTGGCTGCTCACCCTAGTCCGGCGCTTTAAGGATTCGGATTTTCCGAGTCGGATCCACCCGAAGTTCTATGGTCGAGGTCCGGCGAGGATCCTCGTGAGTTTATTCGACAAAGCGACTGACCACGCAGTGCTTAGGGCCCTGAGACGGTGTCCGCAGTGTTAGCTTACCGTTACGCCGATATTGCGCTGAACTGGCTGAGCCACGGGTGTCGACGAGAGGTGAGGATGCTCTTCCACTGCTCGTGGGAGGAGTTCACAGAGGCGCCTTAGACCACTTCTTGCCTCCCGAGGCGAGGAGAGCCCGTGAGATAGGTTCTTGACCTCGAGACAGACGAGGACTATCGTGAGTACACCGAGTTCGACTCGCCGATTTGGCAGACACCATAGTAGCCGACACGGCGCATGTGGTTCATCGAGCATGTGATGGGTTAGACCGCCACACGACATCGTGACGCTGGGGTGGCTCTTCACCGTGGGACGGATATTGCCAGACGCAGCATACGCAGTGGATCGAGGACAGAGAGCAGGATCAACTAGATTTAGGCCAACCCAAGAGGCCGTGACAGGATCTCGTATGGTTTTCAAGGCGACCGCCAAAGAACAAAGTTAGTTATGCGCCTCACCAAGACGGAGTACTCCACCACGCCTTCGTGACGCTCGAGATTCGGAGCGTCGTGGCCCGGTGGTTCGTGTTTTCGAGAGGGGTGTTAGTCTACGAGGCCACCTCTACCCTGTAGTCGATGCGGTAGGACCCATTACGGGAGTGTCGTGGTAGTTTGGGTAATTGCTATACACGCGACGCAGGCCATTACGCGAGGAACCGTCCACTGTGGATAGCGATGACGTAGAGATTCACCTTCGGATCGCCGTCGTTCATCGCTTTCTTTTGTTATGCGCCGCGCAGGCGTGATCATGATTAGGACGACGAGAATGCGAAACAATAGTTACAGTACATCTTTGACCCTTTAGAGATTAGTATGCGTGATAGGATTATTGTATGATTTAGTGTTACGAACAGAGGATATCGAGACTATGTACCTATGCCGAATAAGTCGGTAGATACGAACGCAATCGTAGGCCGCGAACGAGTAAGTGGTAATGGGTCATACGCTGATTCGCTTTCCGCTTGAGTTATGAGGAACGATCGAGCGTGGCAATATCTTACGGTCACAAGCGGCATAGTAAGGTCCTATTAAGCCAAGTCCGAGGATGTATCGAGGAATAGTAGATTGTTTCCAAAGGAACATTCGGGACGAATGTTTCTGGGGGAGAATGTTATACCCCGTAGTTCTGACCTCACGATGAGAGCCGCATTTAAAGCATGTAAGACTTAAAATTTTACGATAGGTTGACGGATTGTTCCGACGGTTTTAGTCAACTTTGAGGCGGGTTATGACCCGCACATCGAGAGTTCCTGGCGTTTCAAAGGCCTAGGGCGTAGTTCGTTGAGTCCGATTCCAACGCAACCAACCGCTCGCCGACAGACGCCTGAGTAGCCGCTATGAGAGTTGCAAGTTCTGGCGCAATGACGTAAACGTGTTTCGACCAAGCGCGGCCAAGGCCGGTGCGTGGTCGCGCGCCTAATGCATCGAGGGGGTCGCTGAAGCGCGGCCGCGCCGGGAGCAGGTAGCCGCGCGCCAAAGTTCAGAGGTCGCGAGGTTTCAGGCCACACGCGCCGCGGCGGGCCGCGCCGATGCGGGAAATTTGGGCGAAAACTTAGAAAATCTGATTTTTGTTTTAAAAGAGACCATGGAAGGGTGACAAGTGTTCCCCATCTGATTTTCTCACAGATGCCATATATTGACCAAGACTTGGTCATTTTCATCTTTCATCTTCTCTCTCTCTCTCAAATTGCTCCCCTTCTCCCTAAACTTCCAAATTTCTCTAGAACCCCAAGAGAAATTCTTAGCCTAAGGAAAATCTGAAATTAAGGGCAAGCATGAAGTTATGGCTAACTTAAAAGTGTTATCGTGTGGTATTCTGGAGGAAAGGCTAGCAAGGTGTTGGAATAAGCTTGGCTAAAACTTTAAGGTAATGATTCTTCCTTTAGATTTAGTTTATAGTGTGCATGTTAAGAAGAAAGAACTTGTGGTAGTGAATAATGCTCTTAGAATCATTGCATGCTAGAAATGTGGTTTGATATGAAAATGGGTTAAGAGGAGATTATGAGCATGTTGTAGCCTAAAACTACCTTAGAATTGTTATGAATTGTTGTAAACTTACGGGCGTAATTGGTATTCGTGTAATCCCCTTTAAAATGTTGGATTGTCGAACCTTAAACGTGGTGTCTGGATGATAAATTCGCCTTGAGAAAGGTGGCAAAGTGAGTAGAAACAAAGGAAATGCTGCCCAATTTTCCATAGAATTTAGTGGCTTTGAGTTTAGATTATTCTACATTGAAATTAGAGGTTAATAAACGATCACGGTTATTTTAGTTGACATATTACTCATGTAGTCGACTTAGCAAGTGGATTGATCAAAAAGGTATGTAAGCTTTCCTATCCTTCGAGCATGAGTATTTGTATCTATGTAGTACTGTAGACGACAAGATTTAGTATTCTTACTTGTTTAAGTATATATAAAGACTTGTTTCGTTTGAGAAGTATAAGTCCCTTGGTTAAGGGAAAAGTATGATTTTACAAAAGCATAGAGTACTTGGTGTAAAGTATTGAGTATTGAATTATTCTAAAGATAAGTGGCTTCAAGTATTTTTGGAAGTTGTGTAGAATTGTTCAAGTATAAGTCTCTTGGTTTGTAAAAGAACAAATGGTTTATAAGGAGTTATAACGCTTTACGGGAAGTTAGTTATAACGGCCTTGTGAAAGGATACATGTCTTAATTTCTAAAGTATAAAGATAGTATAACGGCTTTATGGGAAGTTAGTTATATTAGCTTTATGAAAGGATAACAAGAAGAGATTTACTCTAAGTAAGATAAGCAAGGACAAATGATTTGATTTATGAAAGGCAAATTGATTTTAAGGCATCAATTGCCCAAAGGTTTTATACATGAAAAAGAGTCACTTTTGAAAGAGTCAAGATGTAGTACTTGGGTTAAATTCTTTTCTTTATTAAAGATATGATTAAGTGCCTTAACTAAAATGAGAGGTATATGAACAAGACTAATAAGAAGTTATGTTTCTTAACTTATTTACGATTATGATATGATAACAATGAGCTAGTGGTAAGAGTATATCCGGCGGGCAAGCCCCAAGATCGCTATACCACCTACCTGGTAAGAGTATGTCCGGCGGGCAAGCCCCAAGATCGCCATACCACCTCCTTCAGCAAAGAGTATGTCCGGCGGGCCACCCCAAGATCGCCATACCATCCGCTTCGCAAAGAGTATATCCGAGGCGATCCGAGATCGTTATACCATCCGCACCAAAGATAAGAGTATATCCGGCGGGCAAGCCCCAAGATCGCTATACCATCCGCCCAAAGATAAGAGTATATCCGGCGAGTACACCCCAAGATCGCTATACCATCCGCCTGTGTGGTAAGAGTATATCCGGCGGGTAAGTCCCCAAGATCGTTATACCACTGCCCGCGGACTTGCTACCCACGATGCGGCGAATACCTCACGCGAGTCCCATGGGCTTACGCGGTGAAATAGTCCCACGCGGCGGTACAAACCATGCGAGGAATACCTCACGCGGTTCACGAGACCCACGCGGTGAAATAGTCCCGTGAGTAGGATTGCTTATCGATACTACGCGAGGGACCCCGCTTTGATCACGAGCCTCCTATTTTTTACGCAAAGACTATATACATATGCTTGTTACTCTATCATGTTAGTAAGGCACAAGAAAAGGTAAGTTGATTTCATCCATGACCCCACTTTATTTTCGCACTTATGATTTCATTACAAGATTTTCGCCACATACTTGGTACTTGTCAGATCGACTTCCTTCTGGGCCGCTCACGCCGCAGTCGAGATACGAGCTTGCCGGGTCCGCACTCTTAGATCACCGCTCATTTCCGAAAGCTCCATCCTCCGAGGCTTTGTCTTTTGGTACGATTCTCGAGGTTATAGACTTTTGTACATTCAGTGGTATGGCGCCCCGTCCCGCCACGCTTGTTATTCCTGCAGGTCCGTAGTCACGCCAGGGTTTGGGTCGTAAGAATAAAGTTGTACTGCTTCACCATCTGCTAAGTTATTTTATGAAAGGCGGCCTTATCGGCCATAGTGATGTTTACCTTATACGCATTTGTTTTATGTATGTTCCGCCGCTATTCTCTCGACATATACCGACAGTATATGGTATTAGTCATGCGCTGGTCGGGTCGTGATACGTGAAAGAATTTCTTCAAGTATTGTTATAATCCCATATACCTTAGCCAAAAATCCTTGTAGTATTCCAAAGTTATCTTTATACTAAGAGTCTAAAATACTACTTTATTCCTTAGTCGCAAAATAAAACTCCTAGAAAATCTTCATGCTTAGATGAAGTGTTAAGAAGTTGTTTAGAAACTTCTAAGGGTTGCTTGGAGCGGGTCGAGCGTAAGGAATCGAGCTAAACGCTGCTCAGATCGACTTATAAAATTTGGATAATTTTGGGCTTATCGAGGTAATGATCTTTATCCCCTATTGTAATTGGAAATTACATGTCAGAGTAATGTATAGTCGAGTATACTATATATAGAATGAATATTGATAATAATTGAATCAGATTTACATTGACCGTATTTACAAGAGACTTGTAGTATTATCTGGCAAGGTTGTACACGCCCTGTTAGACGGTAACCCTCGAGTTGTCGCTCGTAGCGGCCTTGATAGAGGAGGAGATTTACGTGGTTACGGAGGAGGCGCAATTTTCCGTAGAATAATGACCTTGTGCTTTGAATTGTTCTACCAAGAGATCTAGAGGTCGATAGACGCCAGGGCCTTTATAGGTCAAGATTACGAGTAGCGATTCTACTCAAGGGTGGAAAAGGCTAGCAGGTTATAGTACTTGGAGCATTTTGCTAATTGTCGATAATCGCCGCGAGGTATGTGAACCTCTTCCTATCTTTTCTAGCACGATTGTTGTGGAACTATGTAGTACGGTAGACGACGTGTGCTAAACGAATTTGGTTGGTTTAAAACATAAAGTGTTATAACGCTTTATGGGAAGTTTGTTATAACAACTTTACGTAAGTAAAGAAATGGTCCGTGGTTTTTAAAAGATAAGAGACTTGACTTATAAATAACTTGATGTGAAATATTAAGGACTTGGTCAGGTTAAAAGTTGTGAAACCGCATTTATGAGAAACGGGTAATCGGGTTTTAAAAAGGAATAAGTTATATTGATTTAAATGAGAATAAGTATTTAACAAACCATCGCGTTAATAAAGGAAAATGTAACGACAAATAATTAATTATATTAAAACCAAGAGAAACCTCCATCCGCATGTAAGCCAAGATAAGACAAAATTGTATTACATTTCCTAGATCATGGTTGCTTTAATAAGATCATTAATAACAAGTATTGATTTTTCTTAAATTCCAAAGTAAGGAACTTGTTTTCTAAAAGAAAAGAGACTCGAGGAAGTTAAAGTGTTTTGGTTTTAAAGAAAGACATGGTTTTGTCTTAAAATGGTTTAAAAGGAAGTCATGGTTTTGTCTTAAGTTGGTTTATTCAAAAGAAGATATGGAAATTGTTTTGGTTTACTTAAAAGATAGTTACTCTATTTTGATACTACGGGTATCGTGACTTTTTGTGAAAGAAACGGATCTTTTAAAGAGTTAAAATACGTAGTACCTGGGGTTAAAATCCGATTTGTTGTAATAAAATGAAAGTCTATGAGTACGTTGAACTTGCCTACGCCGTGGTGATAGCATTTGTTGTGCAAGTGTTGTATTTACGTGCTACCGCCTCTCGCCGAGGGCCGGATATCCGTCGATTGATGGACATATCGACACGATGGGTGGCCCACGCATGCTTCCACTATATCGATCCTTTCGACATACCGACACGACGGGTGGCCCACTGCATGCTTCCATTAGAGTGTTATCTTGTTATTTGCTTTGGACATACCGACACCACGGGTGGCCCACGAGTATGCTTCCATTATGATTGTTATCTTGTTATTTCTTTGGACATACCGACACGACGGGTGGCCCACTGTACGCTTCCATTAGAGTGTTATCTTGTTATTTGCTTGACATACCGATACGACGGGTGGCCCACGAGTATGCTTCCATTATGATTGTTATCTTGTTATTTCCTTCGACATACCGACACGACGGGTGGCCCACGCATGCTTCCATTAGGAGTGTTATCTTGTTATTTGCTTTGACATACCGACACGACGGGTGGCCCACGAGTACGCTTCCATTATGATTGTTATCTTGTTATTTCCTTCGACATACCGACACGACGGGCGCCCACGAGTATGCTTCCATTAGACGGTTCCATGGCCATGCTTATACCGAGGTAAGACGTCAGCATGCGATCACAGCGGGTTAAATTCTCGTTATATTTGAGCGATGACATTACGCGCGAGTCCCCGACTTGACATAACCGCTACATATCAGGTATCGTAGTTTGCTTATCATATATGTCTCCGCTTTATATAGACTATTATAATTTCATTTATCAGATTTTCGCCACATACTTGGTACCGCCAGATCGACCTCCTTCGGGGCCGCTCATGCCGCAGTAGAGGTACACCGCTTGTTGATCCTCATTCATAGGATCACGCTCAACGTTGGGAAGCCCGCTTCTCCGAGGCTTATCTTTCGTACGATTCCTCGAGATTGTAGGTACTTGTACATCTGTGGTATGGCGGGCCTCGTCCCGCCATAGTTGTTATAAAAATTCTTAGAGGTCCAGAGTAATCGCAAGCGTGGTTTGTAAAGGATGTAACTGCTCAAGTTTTTATTTATATATACGTAAAGGTAACCGCTGGTTAGCCTGCTTTATTTCACCGCTTATCTTTATGAGTTTTTATTTCCGCTGATTTTCTCTCGATGTCAGATCACCAGGGTGCCCGGTAAGGCACTGGCCGCGCCCGAGGTCGGGTCGTGACAAAAGTGGTATCGTAGTAGTTAATCCTGAAAGTGTCTACGCATCGCATCTAGCAGTAGTCTTGATTATCGGCGTGTCGCGCACCACACCTATAATCGAGGCCGCAGGATAATTAGGATTGGTTTCATTCTTCTCACTCGAGATCGTGCCTTAGAGTCAGGTTATAAGTCGGATCACCGCGATTCGCTTGTGCTAGTTATGCCTCGCGCAAGGCAACCAGGCCCAGAGGCGTGGCAGCAGAGGAGCCGCCAGTGGAACACAGAGGAGCGCGAGGAACAGCTACCATCACCGAGGCGATGCTTCATTCGGGAGTTCGCGACGCTGCCAGCCCTAGAAGAGTTTAGAGCAAACAGCAGAGCTACGTAAACCACGATACCGAGCCTCTAGTCCCACGGCCAGAACAGAGGATATGGTTACGGTGAGATGGCCCGCCATTAGTTCGGCCAGAAGCAGGCACGAGGATAGACGGGCCGCTGGTACTGTGAATACACCCTGCAGCCGACGCTTGAAACTTCGGACTTTTTGAGTTGCACCACCAAAGTTCTATGGGTCGAGGATCGAGGATGATCCTCGGAGTTTATACGACAGAGCGATCATGAGATTGATCGAGGCCTCGCAGACGTAGTCGGTGGTATTAGGTTCACATCGGCGTGATACCGCAATGATCGTTTGATTCACGGAACCGCCCCAGGGAGCACGCGCCCACCTGGTCGGGACGAAGTTCTCGAGGCATTTCTTACACTTCTTGCCCTCGCACGGCGAGAGCTCGCGCATAGATTTATGATGTTAAGGCGTAACGGGCGACGGTTCGAAATACGATCGAGTTTGACTCATCGCTCGCTATGTCCCCGCTTTAGCGGCGTATACGGAGGATAGAGTGCACCGATATGTCACAGGACTTGACGATTATCTAGTAAAGGGTTATACAAGAGTAGCTCTTCGTGCACGGACATTGCCCGCCAAAGCTTATGTGCGCATCGATAACGAGAGATCGACTTGATTAACCAAGATCGCCAGAAGAGGCCGTAATAACAGGTCCTTTGGTAACTTTCGAGGCGGACCTTATCGCAGCCAGATCGTTATGCGCTCCGCCAAGCAGCAGTGGTCCTCCGCTGCACTTCGTGACGCTCGGTATTTAGAGTTGGTCAACCTGTGGTTTCGGTTCACGATTTACATAAAGTTCTAGCCACCAGATTCGCTTCCTTAGTGTTCACTACGGGTAGACGCCATCCCGAAATGTCGCCTTTTACTAACGCTTGTTTTACCAACTACCGCCGTGGCTACGCGAGAGAGAATGTCCTAAGAGGAGGATACAGTGGGATGACTTAGCCTACCGTGTCGGCCATGATTCATGGTTCGAGAGAAGGGTGTTAGCTGTATGAGGCCACCCCACCCTGTACGGCCGCTGGTTAGGTGTTCTTGGCGGAGGTCGCACTACTGATAGCTTGTTACGCCAGTGGACAAAGCAGGCCATTTTGCGAAAATTGTCCAACCGCAGGTGGCGCTGATATTACGACTTAGCCTTCGGATCAAGGTCGTTCATCACCTTCAGAAGTTACGCTACCACAGAGTATGATTTGATTAGAGCGATAAAGTGAAAGTGAGGCAAGAGTTACAGATATCTTCACTTCAAGAGACTTGTTTAGGCCGCATGGTAGATACACGCGAGTGCTATGCGCGGATAACATTGTGTTAGGTGTGGATTAGAAAACACGGGTAGTTGAAAAGGGGTAAGTCCGGGACGAAAATGGTGAGCCTTAGAATTTATAATGCTGGGACCTCGACGCAAGGCCGCCTCGAGTGGATGATTTACCGCTGATCTTTGTCGGAGTGCATAGTATACGTGGAGTTTTGTGTGATAATTCCACGGGTAGTTTGAGATAAAGTGGTAGCTTTCATGACGGAATTAGTAAGATTGTTCCGATCGGGAACGAGAGTTTGGCGCGATAATGGTCGGGTTGAGGCCGATCGCGTCAACCCGAGCCCGAATGAGGTGGGGTCATTTGAGGTGGTCCCGCCAGTGGTAGGATCACGAGGTGCAAGGCCCAAGTTTAGGTAAATCGTAATGAAGTTCGTGGACGCGCTCGACCGTAATCGGATCGTGAAGGCTCGGGAAGCGGCCTTAAAGGAATTGAGGCTAGTAAATGACCAAGCTCGAGGTAGTGACTCCAAGGTTTTGGAACCGGCGATGCGAGTATGGTACGTGTACTAGAGAGTTCGTGTACGAGAAGCGGTATGACGAGTAAGGAAAGGAGGAACGGTGTTAACGTAATAAAAGAGATCATTTTGTCGTGAATAAGATGGGCGAGTATCCTTTAGACCATAGGTGAAAGCTTTTGTGATGTTAGAGGTGATTCCTCATTGGCTTGGATTGAGTTTTGCGACGTGTTATATTATGGCTGTGTGGCATATGGATTTGTAAGTATAGTAGTGAAGACTATACCAGCGCATGTATGTTTTGAGACTTAGAAGGAACATTCGGGACGAATGTTTCTAAGGGGGGAAGAATGTTACACCCCGTAGTTCCAGGGTATGTATATGTTATACCCCATATTTCCAGAGTATGTACATGAGGGCGTACGTATAATAATTTGAGCCTTAAGTTAGGCAAGTTTCGAAATTTGTACACAACACCCGATAGGAGTCGTTTTTCGATTTAAACGCTTTCCATTTTCGTAGGGAAAATTCCGCTATGGCATTTTTAATTTTTATGGATTTTTCCGAGAGACGAAACATTTTGGATCAACGAGGGCGACACACTTGTCACCCTCTAATTGAAGGAGTGGACTGACGAAAGTGGGCAAGTTGGCACGCTTTTTGTGCATTGTTTTGGTCAAGGAGTCGGTAGGATATTTTGGGTAGATGGATAAGGTCGCATACGGCTTAATCTTCGCCCTACACTTGCATGGAACTTGGCTTGATTCGCCATTGGTTGGCCTTTGGTTAGCCTATAAATACTCCTTTCTTGAAGACTTTCTTCATCCAAAACTTGAGCAATCTTTCTAAGTCTCAAATACTCCTCCTCTGCTTGATCTCGCCCAAAAGCCCTCCCCTTTGAGAATGCCCTTCGGCCGAGAGCTTCCTCCCCTTTGTGGTGCTCCTAGCCAGGGTACACCCCCTAGCCTAGTTGTCTCGCATAAATACCCCTTGTTGTGGTATAGAAATACTCTCCTAGTATTGTTATAATGTCCAAATACCTGCCCAAATACCTTGTAGTATTCCCAAGGTTACACTTATACAAGCTCGTAAAATACCATTATACTTTCCTCACTACTAAAACGAAACCCTAAGTAAATCTTCACCCGTAGTTGAAGTTATAAGTAGAAGTTGGCTGGTACTTCTAAGGGTTGGTTGGAGCGGCCTGAGCGCACTGAGTAGTGAGCTAAACCTGCTCAGATCGACAGATAAACTCTGATAATTTTGGGCTTATCGAGGTAAACATTCTCGACCTTCTCACAGAATTGGAAATTACATGTTGTAGGAGTATATGGTTAAGTATACTATATATAGAACTGAACATAGTTGTGCGGCAATGTCTTTCGACTTAAGCCTTATTAATACTTACGCAATGTCTTGCGACTTAAGCTCGAATTTTAATAGCGAATCGAATCAGAATTACATAGATCAGTATTAAAGAGACTTGTGTAGCATTACCGTAGTAGAATTGTACACGCCCGGTTAGACGTGTTAACCCCGGTTGGCTTCGTAGCCGCCTCGATAGAGGAGGAGATTTACGCCGCCATGTGGGGAGGTGCCGAATTTTCGTAGAATATTCTACATTAAGATCTAGGATGTTAATAGGCGCCAGTGGCCTCTATAGGTCAAGTACTGTATGGCGTGATCTACTTGGCTTAAGGAGTAGCCGATCGCTTGAGGTACTGGATCACTTTGCTATTAGTCGATAATCGTCGCGGTATGCGAACCTCTTCCTATATGTTCTAGCATGATACGTGTATAACTATGTAGTGTGGTAGACGCATACGTGTTTAATGTATTTGATTGTTTGAACATAAAGTGTTATAACGGCTATGGGAAGTCGGTTATAAATGCCTTTACGTAGGTAAGAAAATGCTTTGTGGTTTCAAAGTGGTAACCGATTTGACTTATAACGGATTTGACGGGTAGTAATAAAGAACTTGAAGTGTTTCAAAAGACCGTTGAAAGAAGAGTAATACTTGGCTTTGAAAACATAAGAGTTGTACTAGCTTTACGGGAAGTTAGGTATAACGCCTTAAGAATGATAAAGAAGAATGGTTTCATCGATTTTTAAGATAAGAGACTTGACTTAATAGTATTGATATGAATTTTGTTAAAAGTGTGAAACCTCATTCATGAGTAATGAGTACTTGGTTTTAAAAGGAATAATGTTTTACCGATTTTGGAAATCGAATGAGCATCGACAAACCACCGCAAATGCTAATAAAGGAAAATGTATTGAATAATGAAGTATGGTATTAACACCGAGAAACCTCCATCCGCATGTGCTAAGACGAGACAAATGATATTACATTTCCTAGATCATGGCCGCTTAATAAGATTGATTATAAACAAGAATAACCTACTCACATATAAGACATATGTTTCTCAAAACGCTTAAAGGAGAATTATGATAAAACTATGAACTACTAAACCTTTTCTAAAATGAGAAACTTGATCATTTGAAATTAGGCAAACTTGAACGCTTGGAAAATAAGGTTGTTACTTGATTTTACAAAGGAAAGCATTTTGGTTTACTTAACAATGTTAGTCACTCTAATTTTATACTACGTATCTAAAGTGACCTTTGTAAAAGAAACGGATCATAAAGGAATTTAACGACGTAGTACTTAGTGGTTAAACTCTGACTTTGTCATAAAACGAAAGTACCTCGAGTCAGGTATAACTTACCTATGCTTGTTGTTATGAAACTTGACCATGTTACGATGATGGCCTTGTTGTGCAAGTATTGTATTCTACTCGACCACCGTTCATCCGAATGTATTTCACTTGACTACCGCTCATCCGGAATGTATTTCACTTGACTACCGGCTCATCCGAATGTATTTCACTTGACTACCGGCTCATCCGAATGTATTTCACTTGACTACGGCTCATCCGGAATGTATTTCACTGACTACCGGCTCATCCGAATGTATTTCACTTGACTACGGCTCATCCGAATGTATTCCATTCGACCACGGCTCATGGGATGAACCGAATGTATTCCACACGCTCTATATCGGGTCCATAAGACGGGCCGAGACCGTTATACGATCACATGATTTGTACCTAGATCGCGGCAGTGAGGAAGGAGTTCCACTCGCATGAAGGATGACTTCGAGGGCACGAGTCCCCGACTTGACATGATCGCTTATGTCGTGAATCGTAGTTTGGTTATCATACATGTCTATCGCTTTATATAGACTATTATGATTTCATTTACGATTTTTACGCTTCACATACTGTACCGTCAGATCGACTCCTTCGGGGGCCGCTCATGCCGCGTAAAGGTACATCGACCGCCGATCCCCGCTTATAGGATGACATTTCGCGGTTGAAGTCTGCTCCTTCGAGGCTTATCGTTGGTATGTTACCCTCGAGTCCAGAGGTTCTCAGACATTCAGGTACGGCGTGGCCCCGTCCCGCCATAGTTGTTGTCACTTAGAGGTCCGTAGTAATCTGCGGGCGTAGTCCGTAAAAGGATAATTGTTCGTGTATTTATGTATATATACCAAGGCAAATCGCTTTGGTTGGCCTGCTTACTTATCATGTCTCTAATCCATGTTCATGTTTTTATTTCCGCTGATTTTCTCGACGTTGCATCACCAGGTGCCCGGTAGGCACTACCACGCGCCCGGTTCGGGTCGTGACAAAAGTGGTATCAGAGCGCTTAGTCTCTGAAAGTGTCTACAGCATCTGTCTAGTAGAGTCTTGATTATCTGTCAGGCACCACATCTATAATCGTGAGGCTATAGGACATTTAGGATCGGTTTCATTCTTTCATTCCGAGATCGTGCCTGTAGTCACAGGATAAGTCGACCCTCGACGTATTCCTTTCCTTTACCGCTATGCCTCCGCGAAGGCAACCCAGCCCGCATGGGCAAGGCAGTCAAGGAGTCATAGTGAGATACAGAGGAGGCAAGGCGCAGCCCTGGCCAAGACTGAGACAAGCCCGACGGCGGGTTTCGCGACGCCAAAGACCAAAGCAGAGTTTAGAGTCGCAGCAGCTGGCCGAGACTACAAGACTGAGCCTCCAGCCCCACACCGGAGCAGATTTAGACGGGTACAAGGAGATGGTCGCCATCGCCGGTCGTGGCCGATATGAGGATAGGCTAGACGTAGCCTATTCCAAAGAGCACCCGTAGTTCACCCTCGAAAGGCATGGGAGGCTACGTGACTTTCTCGAGTCAGAGCCCGCCAGTTGTTCTATGGATCGAGCCGAGGACGACCTCGTGAGTTTATCCGATACCTACAATGATCATGAGGTGATCAGAGTCTCGCAGGCGTAGTCGGTGGTATTGGTTCGCATCACCGCGTGATACCGCAGCTGATCGGTTTGATTCGTGAGGCCCCGGAAGAGCATGCACTTCCAGCAGCCAGGGACGAAGTTCTCGAGGGCATTTCTTGCACATTTCTTGCCTCCACAGATGAGGAGGGCTCGGCCGACAGATTTTTGACGCTGAGGCAGATCGCGACTTAGAGAGTACAACGTGGAGTTCACTCATTAGCTCGTATGTTCCCGCTGTAGCCGAGCATGAGGATGAGTACACCGCCACGCCACCGGCCGATGATTACTTGGCAGAGGCTTGTACGGTGTAGCTCTTCACGGCACGGACATTGCCCGCACGCAGCTCATGCACCAGGATGCGAGGCACGAGAGGTCGACTAATGACCGAGATCGCAGAAGAGGCCGTAACAGAAGGTCCTTGGTAACTTTCGAGGCGGACCGCCAACAGCTAGCCTAGTTATGTACTCCGCCAAGACAGAGTGGTCCTCCTCGCCTTCGGACGCTCAGGTATTCGAGCCGGTCGTCGAGCTCCGTGGCTTCGTTCACAGTATACGCGAGTGTTAGCCGCCAGGATTCATGCCCTCAGTGCACGACGTGGCAAAATCATCCCGGAATGTCGCTTTTTATCGGGTGCTTGTTTCACCGCGCCGTCAGTACATGTGACGAGATCGTGCTTATAGAGAGGTACCGCAGCTGGCGCAGCCTACCGGACGCTGGCGTTCATCGCTTTCTACAAGCTTATACCGCAGGCGTATATATGATTAGAGCGAGCGTAGCTTGTGTATATCCTTAACCTCTGAGGTCAGATGTTTTGATGTTATGTTAATGTGTCGAGTGTTATGTTCGGATAGCTTTGTGCTAAAATGTGATTTAGGAACCCGATTAGGGAAAAGGGTAAGCCCGGGTGAGAAAATGATGAACCTTAGAATATTACAGTTGAGACCTTAGATGTAAGCGCCGCTCGAGTACAAGATTTTGCGAGTGATCCTTGTCGAGTGCATTTTATGCCTAGAATGTATTGTGTGATAAGTCCTGGTTGTAAATGAAAGGGTATCTTTCATGATGTGATTTAGCAAGATTGTTCCGTGTCGGCGAGCAAGAGTTGGCGCGACAGGTGTAACGCTCAACCCGGCTCATCGTGCCTTACCCGCACCCTAGTGATACAACATCGTAGAAAACCAGGAAAATAAAACACGAGCGAAACAAGAGATATAATAATAAACAAAGCAACCAAAACGGTTGCCTTCAAGATATACATAAAACTCAACAGCTTTAATCCTTTACAACCTCGCCTACAACAAGATTTCATGCACTCTAAGATTTACAACGACTATGACGGACAGGCTCCGCCATACCCCGAATGTACAAGAACCTACAACTCAGTGGAAACACATACCAAAAGATAAGCCTCCGAGAAACGGAGCTTCCCACTACGCTGAATCAGGATCCTATGAGCGAGGATCCACGATCGATGTACTCTACCGCAGATGAACGCAGCTCCAAGGAGGTCAAGATAACAGTACCAAGTATGTGAAATCAGAAAATATCAGAAATGAAATCATAATAGTCTAGATAAAGCAGAGACATGTATGATAACCAAACTACGCTTCACAACATAATAGCAGCCATGTCAAGCCGTGGACTCACGCCTCTAGTCATCCTCATGCCCGTGGAACTCTTTCCTCACCGCGGCAGCTCAGGTACAAATCATGTGATACGTATAATGTGTCTCGCCCATCTTACGGACCCAATATAGAAACGTGGGAATACATTCTGATGAACCTAGTCGTGAAATACATTCTGATGAACCCAGTCAAGTGAAATACATTCCTGATGAACCCAGAGTCAAGTGAAATACATTCCTGATGAACCGGTAATCAAGTGAGATACATTCTGATGAACCTAATCAAGCGAGATACATTCCTGATGAACCCAGAATCAAGCGAGATACATTCCTGATGAACCCAGTCGAGTGAACACAGATTTGGCACAACAAGGCTATCACACGAACACGGTCAAGTTTCATAACAATAAGCATAAGCAAGTTACACACAACTCAAGGTACTTTCATTTTATGTCAAAGTCCGGTTTTAACCCTAAAGTACTACATACGCTAAGTCCTTTTAAAAGAGATACATTCCTTTTATAAAAGTCACCCGACACCCGTGAGTATAAAACTAGAGTGATTCACATTATTAAGTAAACCGTAACACTTTCTTTTAAACTCAAGTACCAACATTCTTTCCTAAAGTTCCGCTTGCCTAATTACAAATGCTCAAGTTCTCATTTTAGAAAAGGTTTCGTAGTCCATAGTTTTAACTTTAAAGCATAATTCTCCTTTAAACGCTTGAGAAACATATGTCTTATATGTGAGTAGTTATTCTTGTTTATAATCAATCTTATTAAGCACCATGATCTAGAAATGTAATATCATTTTGTCTCATCTTAGCTTCTACGCAGATGGAGGTTTCTACCGGTTTTAATAATACTTCATTAGTCAATACATTTTCCTTTATTAACGCCGCATGGTTTGTCGATACACATTCTCGATTTCCAAATCAAGAAAACGCTCTTAAGCCATTATACCTAACTTCCCATAAAGCTAGTATAACTCTTAAGCTTTCAAAACCCAAGTACTACTCATTCTTTCAAAACGATTCATAAATCTTTGAAATACTTCAAGTTCTTTATTAACACATATCGCCGCTATTATTCAAATCAGTTACCTTTTAAAAACCACAAGGTATTTGCTTATCCACATAAAGCTATTATAACCGACTTCCCATAAAGCCGTTATAACACTTTATGTTTTAAACCAATCAAATACATTTAGCACAAGTACGTCTACCGTACTACATAGTTCACACATATCATGCTAGAAGAGATAGGAAGAGGTTCACATACCTCGCGACTATTATCGACTAATAGCAAAACGCCCAAGTACCTCAAACCGCTTCATTACTCCTTAAGTCAAGTAGATCACGCCATACGTAGTACTTCAACCTATAGAGGCCACAAGGCGCCTATTAACATTCTAGATCTCAACGTAGAATATTCTATAGAGAATTCGGCAGCACCTCTGTTATACCCCGTATTTCCTGAGTATGTACGTGAGGGCGTACGTATAATAATTTAAGCCTT
Source organism: Przewalskia tangutica (assembly GCA_029844215.1). Classification (NCBI taxonomy): domain Eukaryota; kingdom Viridiplantae; phylum Streptophyta; class Magnoliopsida; order Solanales; family Solanaceae; genus Przewalskia; species Przewalskia tangutica. The sequence goes on along the minus strand of CM056725.1, from coordinate 37,694,561 downwards.
AAAGATTGGCTAGTTTCGAAAATTGTACACAACACCCGATTAGAGTCGCTTTTTCGACTAAACGCTTCCACGCTTTCGTAGGAAAATTCCGCTATGTCATTTATATTTTTTATGGATTTTTCCGAGACACGAAACATTTTGGACCAACGAGGGCGACACTTGTCACCCCCAATCGGAAGGAGCGGCTAAGTTGGACGAAAATGGTGAGTCAAGTTAGGTAGGATATTTTGTGCAAGTTGTTGTGGTAGATGGATAAGGTGCACTTGGCTTAAATCTAACCCTACACTTGCACCACACTTGTCTTCATCTCGGCCATTGGTCAGCCTTCACTTGACCTATAAATACCCTCTAGTCAAGACTTTCTTCATCCAAAACTCGAGCAATCTTTCTAAGTCTCAAATACTCTCTCCTCTTGTTGTGCTATCGCCCAAAGCCCCTCCCCTTGAGAAAGGCCCTCGGCCGAGAGCCTCCTCCCCTCATGCTCCACTGGGTACCCCTAGCCTAGTTGTCTCGTATAAATACCCCTTTGTGGTATAGAAATACTCTCCTAGTATTGTTATAATGCCCAAAATACTCTAGCCCATATACCTTATAGTACTTTCCAAAGTACTTTATACGAAAAACCCTAAAATACGATTATACCTCCTTTAGCCACTAAACTAAACCCTAAGGAAAATATTCACCCGTAGTTGAGGTATTAAGTGTAAGTTGTGTAGACACTTCTAAGGGTTTCGAGCGCTGAGCGCATTTGAGTAGAGCTAAACCTGTTCAGAGCGACATTTAACTCTGATAATTTTGGGCTTATAGAGGTAAATATCTTGTCCCTATTGTAATTGGAAATTACATGATTGTTAGAATATATAGTTGAAGTATACTATATATAGAATGAATATTGAATAGAATCAACGTAGTTCGCTTACAATGTCTTTTGACTTAAGCTCAATAAGAATTGAACAAGAATCACATGTAGGATAATAAAAAGAAGAATCGAATCGAATCAGAATTACATGTGGCTGTATTACAAAGAGACTTGTGTAGCATTACCGGTAGTAGAATTGTACACGCCCGGTTAGACGTAGCACCCCTCGGCCGCTCGTAGCACACGATAAGTGAGAGATTTACGCGCTGTGCGGGGAGGTGCCGCTAATTTTCTCAGAGAATATGGAACGATGAGATCTAGATGTTAATAAGTCACTTGTGGCCTTATAGGTTGAAGTACTACGTGGTGCAATCTACGTGGCTTAAGGAGTAGCCGATCGCTTGAGGTACTGAGCATTTTGCTATTAGTCGATAATCGCCGCAGGTACGTGAACCTCTTCCTATCTGTTCTAGCATGATATGTGTATAACTATGTAGTACGGTAGACGATACGTGTTTAATGTATTTGATTATTTGAAACATAAAGTGTTATAACCGCTTTAGGGAAGTCAAGGTTATAATAATTTACGTAGGTAAGAAAATGCTTGTGGTTTCAAAGCGGTAACCGATTTGACTTATAACCGACTTGATGTGTGATAATAAAGAACTTGAAGTATTTTAAAAGAATCATTTTGAAAGAAGAGAAATACTTGGTTTTGAAAACGTAAGAGTTATACTAGCTTTACGGGAAGTTAGGTATAACGCCTTAAGCATGGTAAAGAGTATGGTTTACTTGATTTTAGAAGTTAAGAGACTTAATCTTAAAAGATAAGAGACTTGACTTGGATGAATTAATATGAGTTTTGTGTAAAATCTCATTCGTGAGTAATGAGTACTTGGTTTTAAAAGGAATAACGCTTTACCGATTCGGAAATCGAACGTGTATCGACAAACCACCGCAGCTACATAGAGGAAAATGTATTGAATAAATGAAGTATTATATTAAAACCAAGAGAAACCTCCATCCGCATAAGCTAAGACGAGACAAAATGATATTACATTTTCTAGACCACGGTCGCTTAATAAGATTGATTATGAACAGAATAACATACACTCATATAAGGCATATGTTTTCTCGATTGTTTAAAAGAGAATTATATTCTTAAATGATTAAGACTATGAACTATGAAACTTTTCTAAAATAAAGAGACTTGAGTAAGTGAAATTAGGCAAACCGAACTTTAGGGAAAAGAATGTTAAGAAGAAAAGTGTTTTGGTTTACCTAAAAATGCGAGTCACTCTATTTTTTAATACTACTGTATCGGTGACTTTATAAGAGGAATGAATCTCTTAAAAGGAATTTAACGACGTAGTACTTTAGGTTAAAACCCTGACTTTGGCATAAAATGAAAGTACTTTGAGTCAGGTATGACTCGCTTATGCTTGTTGTGGTGAAACCCGCCACGCCAGCGATTTATAGCCTTGTTGTGCGTGTTGTATTTGCGGTTACCGCTCTCGATGGAGGTCTGACTTGTCGAGAACTTACTCGACGTACGGGCAAAGGACGAAGAATTCCACGTATGTTTCCATTTTGATTAATTGACGTTATACGGACGCGTTCACACCGATGCAGACCGGACACGTACGCAGCAGGTTGATCACCCAAAGATATTGTTGCTGATGTTATACGGACGGTCTACACCGGCGCAGACTCGGCACGTGGCCATGCAAAGATTTGTCATTATTGTTGCATCACGACATGCTTACACCGGCGCACTCCGGCATACGCCATGATGCGAACATGATCGCGCTGTGGGCGAGACCCATAGTTATATTTTAGTGATGACTTTGAGGCGCGAGTCCCCGACTTGATCGCTTAGTTTGCATATCAGATTTTGGTCATCATACACGTCTCCCGCTTATATAGATCGTTATGATTTAACTACAGATTTTCGCCACATACTTGGTACCGCAGATCGACCTCCTTCGGGGCCGCTCATGCCGCAGTAAGTACATCGTCGCCGATCCCCGCTTAGGATCACCTTTCAACAGATTGAAGCTCCGCCTTCCTGAGGCTTATCTTTTGGTACGTGTTCTCGAGTCAGGTTCTGTACATCTGTGGTATGGCGGGCCCCGTTCCGCCATAGTTGTTGTAAATCTTGCAGGTCCGTAGTACCGCTGCAAGGCGTGGTTGTAAAAAGGATTAAACTGCTCGGGTTTGTATGTCTATACGCAGTAGGCAACTGCTTTGGCTGGCCTGCTTACTTATATATCTCTTATTTCATGTTCATGTTTTATTTCACGATTTTCTCGACGTTGTATCACCAGTGGTGCCCGGTAGGCACCACCACGCCCGGTTCGGTCGTGACAAAAGTGGTATCGTGAGCGCTTAATCTCTGAAAGTGTCTACGCATCGCGTCAGTAGAGTCTTGATTATCACGTGTTGCGCACTACATCTATAATCGTGAGGCCGCAGGACATTTAGGATCGGGTTCCATTTCTTCTCATTCCGAGATCGCGCCTTAGAGCCGGTGATAAGTCGGACCCTCCGACGATTTCGCTTTTACCGCTTATGCCCGCAGAAGGCAACCCGGCCCAGTGGGCAAGGCACCGAGGGAGTCGCAGTGAGATACAGAGGAGTACGAGGGCGCAGCCCTGGCCAAGACTGAGAGAGTACTCCGACGGCGAAGTTCGCGACGCCACGCCAAAGACCAAAGAGAGCTTAGAGTCGCAGCAGGGTCGCCGAGACTACAAGACTGAGCCTCCACCCACGGCCCGGGGAAAAGAGACGGGTTACGCGAGACGGCCCGCCATCGCCGTGGTCGTGGGCCGAGCATGAGGATAGGCCGACGCAGCAGCCCAAAGAAGCACCAGCCGTTCACCCTAGATCGATAGTTCGAGGCTACAGACTTCGAGCACGAGCCCGCCAGAGTTCTACGTCGAGGCCCGAGGATGATCCGCAGGAGTTCATCCGACGCTGCCGGATCGCGAGAGTGATCAAGGCTTCGAGACCGAGTCGTTGGTCTTAGGTTCGCATCGGCCGCGTGATACCGCAATGATCGTTTGATTCGCGAGCCGCCCCGGAGAGAATGCACGCCCACCGCTTGGGACGAAGCCGGGCCTTCGGCACATTTCTTGCCTCCACAGATGAGGAGGGCTCGCCGGCGATTTTTGACGCTGAGGCGTAACGCGCATAGCCGGGAGTACAATGTGGAGTTTGACTCATCGTCTGTGATGTTCCCGCATTAGTAGCTTGTATGGAGGATCGAGTGCACCGATATATTACGTGGCTTGACGACACCTAGCGGAGAGTTGTTCGTGTAGCCTCTTCACCGGCACGACATTGCCCGCATGACGCAGCTTATGACTGGATGTGAGGAGCGAGAAATCGACTGAACGACCGAGATCGCAGTAAGAGGCCGTAAAGCAGGTCCTTTAGGACTTTCGAGGCGGACCGCCTCAAAGAATACTTTAGTTTTGTACTCCGCCAAGCAGCAGTGGTCCTCCACAACCTTCGTGGCATCCAGAGTATTCGAGCAGTCGAGCCCTGTGGGTTCGTGCTCTGCGAGCAGGGCGTTGGCTGACGCAACCACCCTACCTCGGTGTGGTCGATGGTAGACCGCATTTCGGGAGTGTCGTGGTGCCAAAGGAGCTTGTTATTTTGCAAGCCAGGCTATTTTGCTAAGAATCGTTCGACCAAGGGTAGCACGGATGTTACGACTCACCTTCAGATCGCGGCTGGTTCATCGCCTTCATACATACGCAGGCAGGCGTGCCTATGATTAGAGTGAGCTGAGATTCGTATATCCTTAACCTCTAGAGACTTGTATGTATTAATGTTATGATAATGTGTTATGTTATGTTCGGATAGCTTTGTGCTAAAATGTGATTTAGTGGACCGTTGGTGAAAAAGGGTAAGCTGGGGTGAAAATGACGAACCTTAGATATCGCAGCTGAGACCTTAGATGTAAGGCCTTCTTGAGTACGTGATTTTGAGAGTGATCCTTGTCATAGTGAATTTTTTTTTTTTTTTTATGCCTAGAATGTTTTATTTTATAATTCCATGGGTTGTGTAAATGTAAGTGGTAGCTTTCACGACGTGATTTAGCAAGATTGTTCCGTCGGCGAGTAAGAGTCGGCGCGACAAATGGTCGGGTTGGGCTATGTTGCGGGCCAACCCGCCGCCTGCTTCGGCGCTGGGTCACCCGTGGTCCCGCCAGTGGTAGGGTCACGAGGGTGTCGGGCCCAAGTTTAGTTGACCATCGATGAGTTCACGCGTGTTCGACTGGCAGATCGCAAGGCCGGAATGGCCTTAAGGAAGATCGAGGCTAGTAAGATAACCAAGTCGAGGTGGTGACTCCAAGGTTTTGAAAATCAAGCGATGATCGAGGTGTGGTACGATATGAGAAGAGTTCGTGTTCGGAAGTGGCACGACGAGTAAGGCAGTGAGAGTACGCAGTTACTTTGTTGCTACGCGTGGCATTGGAAATTTGTTTAAAGTTAAGAGGAACTTTATCATTATATCGCCTGAGAAGGAACATTCGACGAATGTTTCGGGCGAGGGAGAATGTTATACCTCAGATTTCCGAGTATGTACGCGAGGCGACGATAATAATTTAAGCCTTAAAGATTGGCTAGTTTCAAAATTGTACACAACACCCGACAGAGTCGTTTTCGACTAAACGCTTCCACTTTTCGTAGGGAAAATTCGGCCATGTCATTTATATTTTTGCGGATTTTTCCGAGACACGAAACATTTTGACCAACGAGAGGCTTACACTTGTCACCCTCTAATCGGAAGGAGTGGGCGCTAAGTTGGACGAAAATGGCGAGTCAAGTTAGGTAGATATTTCGTGCAAGTTGTTGTGGTAGATGGATAAGGTGCACTTGGCTTAAATCTAACCCTACACTTGCACCACACTTGTCTTCATCTTCGCCATTGGTTGGCCTTCACTTGACCTATAAATACCCTCTAGTCAAGACTTTCTTCATCCAAAACTTGAGCAATCTTTCTAAGTCTCAAATACTCTCTCCTCTTGTCAGGCTATCGCCCAAAGCCCTCCCCTTGAGAAAGGCCCTCGGCCGAGAGCCTCCTCCCCCTTGTGGCAAATGCTGGGTACCCCTAGCCTAGTTGTCTCGTATAAATACCCCTTTGTGGTATAGAAATACTCTCCTAGTATTGTTATAATGCCCAAAATACTCTAGCCCATATACCTTATAGTACTTTCCAAAGTACCCTTTATACGAAAAACCCGAAAATACGATTATACCTCCTTTAGCCACTAAACTAAACCCTAAGGAAAATATTCACCCGTAGTCGAGGTATTAAGCAGGTTGTGTAGACACTTCTAAGGGTTTCGAGCGCTTGAGCGCACGGAGTAGAGCTAAACCTTGTTCAGAGCGACATTTAACTCGGATAATTTTGGGCTTATGAGGTAAATATCTTGTCTCCTATTGTAATTGGAAATTACATGATTGTTAGAATATATAGTTGAAGTATACTATATATAGAATGAATATCAATAGAATCAACGTAGTTCGCCGGCAATGTCTTTTGACTTAAGCTCAATAAGAATTGAACAAGAATCACATGTATGATAATAAAAAGAAGAATCGAATCGAATCGTAATTACATAGGTCAGACATAAAGAGACTTGTGTAGCACATCGTAGTAGAATTGTACACGCCCGGTTAGACGCAGCAACCCCGGTTGGCTTGGTAGCCGCTCGATAAGTGAGGAGATTTACGCCGCTATGGGGAGGTCACAATTTTCTCAGAGAATACGGAACGATGAGATCTAGATGTTAATGTCACTGTGGCCTTATAGTCAAGTACTACGTGTGGTGCAATCTACGCGCTTTTGCCGAGTAGCCGATCGTTTGAGGTACTGGAGCATTTTGCTATTAGTCGATAATCGCCGCGAGGTATGTGAACCTCTTCCTATCTGCTCTAGCATGATATGTGTATAACTATGTAGTACGGCAGACGCATACGTGTTTAATGTATTTGATTATTTGAAACATAAAGTGTTATAACGCTTTAGGGAAGTCGTTATAACAGCCTTTACGTAGGTAAGAAAATGCTTGTGGTTTCAAAGCGGTAACCGATTTGACTTATAATCGACTTGATGTGTGATAATAAAGAACTTGAAGTATTTTAAAAGAATCATTTTTGAAAGAAGAGAAATACTTGGTTTTGAAAACGTAAGAGTTATACTAGCTTTACGGGAAGTTAGGTATAACGCCTTAAGAAGGTAAAGAGCATGGTTTACGGATTTTTAGAAGTTAAGAGACTTAATCTTAAAAGATAAGAGACTTGACTTGGATGAATTAATACGAGTTTTGTGTAAAATCTCATTCGTGAGTAATGAGTACTTGGTTTTTAAAAGGAATAACGCTTAATCGATTCGGAAATCGAACGTGTATCGACAAACCACCGCAAATGCTAATAGAGGAAAATGTATTGAATAAATGAAGCATTATATTAAAACCAAGAAACCTCCATCCGCATGAAGCTAAGATGAGACAAATGATATTACATTTTCTAGACCATGGTCGCTTAATAAGATTGATTATGAACAGAATAACATACACTCATATAAGGCATATGTTTTCTCGATTGTTTAAAAGAGAATTATATTCTTAAATGATTAAGACTATGAACTATGAAACTTTTCTAAAATAAAGAGACTCGAGTAAGTGAAATTAGGCAAACCGAACTTTAGGGAAAAGAATGTTGTTAAGAAGAAAAGTGTTTTGGTTTACCTAAAAATGCGAGTCACTCTATTTTTTTAATACTACGGTATCGTGACTTTTATAAGAGGAATGAATCTCTTAAAAGGAATTTAACGACGTAGTACTTTAGGTTAAAACCCGACTTTGGCATAAAATGAAAGTACTTTGAGTCAGGTATGACTTGCCTATGCTTGTTGTGGTGAAACCCGCCATGCTTGTGATGATAGCCTTTGTTGTGCAAGTGTTGTATTTCGTGTTACCGCCTCTCGATGGAGGGCCGCTGACTTGTTGAGAACTTACTGACGCGGCCGGCAAAGGACGAAGAATTCCACGTATGTTTCCATTTTGATTAATTGATGTTATACGGACGCGTCTACACCGATGCAGACCGGACACGTGGTTACGCAGCAGGTTGATCACCCAAGATATTGTTGCTGATGTTATACGGACGGTTCTACACCGGCGCAGACTCCGGCACGTGGCCATGCAAAGATTTGTCATTATTGTTGCATCACGGACATGTTTACACCGGCGCATCCGGGGCATACGCCATGATGCGAACATGATTGGTGTTATGGCGCGAGACCCATAGTTATATTTTAGTGATGACTTTGAGGGCGCGAGTCCCCGATTTGATCGCTTAGTTTGCATATCAGATTTTGGTCATCATACATGTCTCCCGCTTTATATAGATCGTTATGATTTAACTACGATTTTCGCCACATACTTGGTAATTGCCAGATCGACTCTCCTGGGCCGCGCTCACGCCGCAGTAAGTACATCGTCGCCGATCCCCGCTTTAGATCACCTTTCAACAGATTGGAAGTCTGCTCCTTCTGAGGCTTATCTTTTGGTACGTGTTCCCCGAGTCAGAGGTTCTGTACATTCAGGGTATGGCGGCCCCGTCCCGCCATAGTTGTTGTAAATCTTAGAGGTCTGTAGTAATCGTTGTGGCGGGTTGTAAAAAGGATTAAACTGCTCGGCTCAGATGTCTATACGCGTATGGCAACCGCTTTGGTTGGCCTGCTTACTTATATATCTCTTATTTCATGTTCATGTTTTATTTCCGCTGATTTTCTCGATGTCAGATCACCAGGGTGCCCGGTAAGGCACTAGCCACGGCCCGGTTCGGTCGTGACAACCTCCCGCCACAAACTAATCTCCTCTCTATCAAGGCCTACCAAGCCAACCAGTGGGGTTTGCACGCCTAACCGGACGGTACAATTCTACCCACGCACGTTAGACAAGCCCATCGTAATACGCCCCATGTAATTACGCTAAGTTCTCTTTATTTAAATTCAAAGCTTAAGTCAAAAGACATTGCCGCACAACTATGTTCAATTCTATATATAGTATACTTCAACTATATATTCCAACAACATGTAATTTCCAATTACAATAGAAGGTCAAGATATTTACCTCGATAAGCCCAAAATTATCCAAGTTATAAGTCGCTTCCCAACAAGGTTTAGCTCCTACTCCGCGCGCTCCAAAACGCCTCCAAGAAACCCTTGTAGTTGTCTACACAACTTCTACTTAATACTTCAACAACGGTGAAGATTTTCCTTAGTGGTTTCGCTTAGTGGCTAAAGGAAAGTATAATCAGATTTTCCGGTTCTACGTGATAGAGGTACCTGAGAGTACTACAAGGTATTTGGCTAAAGTATTTGGGCATTACAACAATACTTGTAGAATACATTTCTACCATGGGGGTAGTATTTCGACTAGCACAACTAGGCTGTGGGGTTACTCTGGCTAGGGCACCACAAAAAGGGGGAGAGGACTTCTCGCCAACGGCCACACGCAGGAGGGAGGGGGAGAGGCTTAGGACGAGAGCCACAAGAGGAGTGGAGGGATTTCAAGACTTAGACAAAGTGAGGTGAATGAATAAGTCTTCACAAGGAGTGGTATTTATAGCCAAACCAAAGGCCAACCAATGGCCAAGATCAAGCCACGTGCAAGGCAAGTGTAAGGCCAAGATCAAGCCAAGTGCACCCTAGTCCCTACTCCTTAAAACCTCACAAATATCTACCAAAAATATCTTCCCACTGACACCCTAAACGCCCAAGGCCAAACCGCCCACTTGTTTCCAATGCGGGTGACACACGCCACCCTCCCGCTGGTCCAAAATGTTCCGCCGCCGAAAATCCGCAAAAATACAAAACGACATAGCCGAATTTTCCCTCGCAAGTTATGTAAAACGCTTCATTTAAAACGACTCTAACCGTGCCAGGCACAAATGTCAATTCGCCAAGTATTTAGGCGGGGTATACGTGTCACCCTCCTAATGGCCCAAAATAAAACATCTTCCAAAATATCCACAATGGCCAAAATCTCAAAACAAAGTGGCTTCTACAAAATCAGAATTTCTCCCGTGTGCCACACGTGACCATTTCCGAATATAAAATTCCATAATTTAATATAATCAAAGAAGCCCAAATTCCAAACTGGGAACCCAATTCCCATCAACGAACATTTTTCTTTACAAAACCTAAACTTTTTCCGTGGAAAAATCACCTCTTTCTTCCTTTGCAATTTTCTGCGGCTCTCGCACGCACGCCCTCGCATACATACCTCGAGAATACGGGTATAACATTCTCCTCTTAGAAACATTCGCCCCGAATGTTCCTTCTCAAGACGGATATCGATGAAGTTCCTCTAACAAGTTGTCAACGCCACGCCTTGGCCACGAAATAACACACGCTTCTCTTCCTTCCTTACTCGCCGTGCCCTTCTCGAACACTTGAACTCTCCCAAGACGCATCAAACTTCACCATTACCTGCTCCCAAAAATCTGAGTCACTACCTCCAAACTTGGTCATCTTACTAACCTCAAACTTCCTTAAGGCCATTCCCGCCTTTACGAATCGCTCGGTCGAACGCGCCCACGAACTCATACGATGGTTACCAAAACTTGGGCCTAGCACCCTCGTGACTCGCCACCTGGCGGACCACCTGTAGCTGACCCCACCTTAATCCGGCACGGGTTGACCCGCATCACGCCCTCAACCCGACCCACAATCGCTGCCCCACTCGCTCCTCGACACTTAACGATCCTCGCAAATCACATCACGAAAGCTACCACTTCCATCTCACACTACCCATGGACTTATCACACAAATAAAACCCACGATACTACGACTCGATAAAGGTCAAACATAAAACGAATCTTACTCAAGACGACCTTACATCTAAGGTCTCAACTGTAATATTCTAAGGTTCATCATTCCTCACCCCTGTGCTTACCCTTTTCCCCAAATCCGTGTTCCTAAATCACATTTTAGCACAAAGCTATCCAACATAACACCTAACACATTAACATAACATCAAAACATACAAGCCTCTAGAGGGTTGATATACCCGCTACCGCCTCCACTCTAATCGTAAGTCCACCGCAGGCGATAATCGCAGGCGCGCTTAACTCGCCATCGATCCGCAGGTCGCGCTGCCGCCGGCATTCTCCTATAAGCACGCCTTCACATGGCCTCGACGGCCGCAGTGAAGCAAGCACCAAAAAGGCGACATTCCTCGATGATGCTTGCCACATCGTACACCGGCGGGACGAATCTCGCTGGCTAGAACCCATGTATATTCGCGAACTAAGCCCCGAGCTCATCACCCCGAATACCAACGCCCCGACGATCGCGGGGACCACTCATCGTGGAGGTACATAACTAGATCGGCCACGAGGCGGTCCGCTCAAAGTTACCAAAGCGACCCCGCTGCTCGCCTCTTCTCACGATTCGTCATTCCGCCGACCTCTCCGCGCCTCACAACCTAGTGCATGAGCCAGATGCGGCAATGTCCATGCCCGGCAAGAGCTACACCGCATGCCTCGCAAGTAATCGCCCAGCCTGTGACGTAGCGTGTACTCGCCCTCCATATCAGCTACCACACGAACATACCGAAGCAATGAGTCGAACTCACATTGCATTTCTAACCGCCCGCCCGCCCCGCCTCAACGCCAAAAATCGCTTACCGAGCCCTCTCATCCGCGGGGCAAGAAATGCAAGAAAAGCCCTTGAGAACTCGCCCCATACGGCCGGAAGTGCATGCTCTTCCCGACGCCCCACGAATCAAACTACCAATCGCAGATTACGCAATGATGCGAACCCAATACCACCGACTCGCTTCGAGGCTCGATCACTACGATCCATTAGCCGCTTGATAAACTCCCGAGGGTCGCCTCGCCTCGATCCATAGAACATCGGCGCTACAACTCGTAAAGTCACGTAGCCTCAAACTGCTCGCCGGCGAACTACGGTGCTATCGGGCCGGAATCGAATCGCCAGATTCACTTATCTCATATCTCGCCACGAATTTCGACCAAAGAATCGGGCCATCTCTTGTAACTCCATCTCCTCTCGCCTCTGCATCGCGGATCGAGGCTCGTATCGTGGTCTCAGCAGCCATCGCCGCGGCTCTAAACTCGCTGGCCGTCAAGGCGCTACAAAACCCGCCGTCAAGCACAACTCGTACTGTCCGGCTCGCGCTCGCATTCTCTCAGATTCACTAGCAAGACTCTACGCTTTGCCCTTCTGGCACCGGTCGCCATGAGGCATAACTGTAAAATGAAACACATCGAGGGGTCCAACTTACAACTCACTTTCTAAGGCACGATCTTAGAAGGAGAAGAATAGAAACTAATCCTACATGTCTTATAGCCTCCTCGATTATAGATGTGGTGCACAACACACCGATAATCAAGACTCTACTAGACACCTGGTCAGACACTTTCCGAGGACTAATCGCTCGATACCACTTTGTAACGCCCAACCCGGCCCATATCGTGCCTTACCCCGGCACCCTAGTGATACAACATCGAGAAAACCAATGGAAAATAAAACACGAGTCATGAAACAAGAGATATAATAATAAACAAAGCAACCAAAACGGTTTTTCAGATATACATAAAACTCCGAACAGCTTTAATCCTTTACAACCCCGCCACAACAAAGATTTCATGCACTTAAGATTTACAACGACTATGACGGACAGGGCCCCGCCATACCCCGAATGTACAAGCTAACCTACAACTCGTGGAAACACATACCAAAAGATAAGCCTCCGAGAAACGGAGCTTCCCACTACGCCGAATCGTGATCCTATGAGCGAGGATCCACGATCGATGTATTCTCTACCGCAGATGAACGCAGCCCGGGCGAGGTCAAGATAACAGTACCAAGTATGTGAAATCAGAAAATATCAGAAATGAAATCATAATAGTCTAGATAAAGCAGAGACATGTATGATAACCAAACTACGCTCACAACATAATAGCGCCATGTTGCCGTGGACTCACGCCTCTAGTCATCCTCAAGCCCGTGGAACTCTTTCCTCACCGCCAGCCTAGGTACAAATCATGTGATACGATAATGTGTCTCGCCCATCTTACGGACCCAATATAGAAACGTGGAATACATTCCTGATGAACCTGTAGTCGGTGAAATACATTCTGACGAACCAGAGTCAAGTGAATACATTCCTGACGAACCAGAGTCAAGTGAATACATTCCTGATGAACCGTAATCAAGTGAGATACATTCTGATGAACCAGAATCGTGAGATACATTCCTGATGAACCAGTAATCGTGAGATACATTCCTGATGAACCTAATCGCGAGATACATTCCGATGAACCTAGTCGAGTGAACACAAGACTTGGCACAACAAGGCTATCACACGAATACGGTCAAGTTTCATAACAATAAGCATAAGCAAGTTACACACAACTCAAGGTACTTTCATTTTATGTCAAAGTCCGGTTTTAACCCTAAAGTACTACATACGTTAAGTCCTTTAAAAGAGATACATTCCTTTTATAAAAGTCACCCGACCCGTAGTAGTATAAAACTAGAGTGATTCACATTATTAAGTAAACCGTAACACTTTCTTTTTAAACTCAAGTACCAACATTCTTTTCCTAAAGTTCCGGCTTGCCTAATTACAAATGCTCAAGTTCCTCATTTTAGAAAAGGTTTCAGAGTCCATAGTTTTAACTTTAAAGCATAATTCTCCTTTAAACGCTTTGAGAAACATATGTCTTATATGTGAGCAGGTTATTCTTGTTTATAATCAATCTTATTAAGCCCATGATCTAGGAAATGTAATATCATTTTGTCTCATCTTAGCTTCTACGCAGACGGAGGTTTCTACCGGTTTTAATAATACTTCATTAGTCAATACATTTTCCTTTTATTAACGCCGCAGTTGGTTTGTCGATACACATTCCGATTTCCAAATCAAGAAAACGCTCTAAGCCGCTATACCTAACTTCCCATAAAGCTAGTATAACTCTTAAGCTTTCAAAACCCAAGTACTACTCATTCTTTCAAAACGATTCATAAATCTTTGAAATACTTCAAGTTCTTTATTAACACATATCAAGCCGCTTATTATTCAAATCGCTACCTTTTAAAACCACAAGGTATTTGTTATCCACATAAAGCTATTATAACCGACTTCCCATAAAGCCGTTATAACACTTTATGTTTTAAACCAATCAAATACATTTAGCACAAGTACGCCTACCGCACTACATAGTTCACACATATCATGCTAGAAGAGATAGGAAGAGGTTCACATACCTCGCGACGATTATCGACTAATAGCAAAACGCCCAAGTACTTCAAACCGCTGGCTACTCCTTAAGTCAAGTAGATCACGCCATACGTAGTACTTCAACCTATGAGGCCACAAGGCGCCTATTAACATTCTAGATCTCAACGTAGAATATTCTATAGAGAATTCGCAAAGACTCTCCCCGCCACTAAGTAATCTCCTCTATCAAGGCCGGCTACCAAGCCAACCAGTGGGTTTGCACGCCTAACCTGACGTACAATTCTACCCACAAGAATGCTACACAAGTCATCAGTAATACACCCTATGTAATTACGCTTAAGTTCTCTTTATTTAAATTCGTGCTTAAGTCAAAAGACATCGCGACAACTATGTTCAATTCTATATATAGTATACTTCAACTATATATTCCAACAACATGTAATTTCCAATTACAATAAGGTCAAGATATTTACCTCGATAAGCCCAAAATTATCCAAGTTATAAGTCGCTTCCCGAACAAGGTTTAGCTCCTACCCGCGGCGCCCAAAACGCCTCCAAGAAACCCTTAAGGTTGTCTACACAACTTCTACTTAATACTTCAACAACGGTGAAGATTTTCCTGTGTGGTTTCAAGTGGCTAAAGGAAAGTATAATCGATTTTCCGGTTCTACGATGAGGGTACCTCGGAGAGTACTACAAGGTATTTGGCTAAAGTATTTTGGGCATTACAACAATACTTGTAGAATACATTTCTACCAAGCGGGTAGTATTTCGACTAGCACAACTAGGCAGTGGGGGTTACTCTGGCCAGTGGCACCACAAAAAGTGGGGAGAGGACTCTTCTCGCCAAAGGCCACAAGGAGAGGAGGGAGGAGAGGCTTAGGACGAGAGCCACAAGAGGAGTGAGGGATTTCAAGACTTAGACAGTTGAGGAGAATGAATAAGTCTTCACAAGTGAGTGGTATTTATAGCCAACCAAAGGCCAACCAACGGCCAAGATCAAGCCATGTGCAAGGCAAGTGTAAGGCCAAGATCAATCCAAGTGCACCCTAGTCCCTACTCCTTAAAACCTCACAAATATCTACCAAAAATATCTTCCCACTGACACCCTAAACGCCCAAGTGCCAAACCGCCACTTGCTTCCAATGCGAGGTGACACACGCCACCCTCCCGCTGGTCCAAAATGTTCCGCCGCCGAAAAATCCGCAAAATACAAAACGACATAGCCGGAATTTTCCCTCGCAGTTATGTAAAACGCTTCGCCGAAAACGACTCTAACCGCAAGCCAGGCACAAATGTCAATTCGGCCAAGCCACCTAGGCGGGGTGACACGTGTCACCCTCCTAATGGCCCAAAATAAAACATCTTCCAAAATATCCACAATGGCCAAAATCTCAAAACAAAGCTGGGCTCCCACAAAACCAGAATTTCTCCTGGGCCCCACGTGACCATTTCCAAAATAAAATTCCATAATTCTAATATAATCAAAGAAGCCCAAATTCCAAATATGGGAACCCAATTCCCATCAACGAACTTTTTTCTTTACAACTACCGGAAAGTTTTTCCGTGGAAATAATCACATCTTTCTTCCTTTCCAATTCTCGCGGCTCGTGACGCGTGACGCCCTCGCATACATACCCCGAGAATACGGTATAACAAGTGGGTCGGGTTAGTTATGATTGCGGCCAACCCGCACTGCTTCGGCTGGGTCACCAGTGGTCCCGCCAGCGGTAGGGTCACGAGGTGCTAGCCCAAGTTTAGCCGACCATCGATGAGTTCGCGCGCGTTCGACCGTAGCAGATCGTGAAGGCCGGAATGGCCTTAAGGAAGATCGAGGCTAGTAAGATAACCAAGTCGAGGTGGTGACTCAAGGGTCGGAAAACGTAAACGCTGACGGCGTGCGGTACTGATACTAGAAAAAGTTCGAGTGTTCGGTAAGCGGTACAACGAGATAGTGAGAAGTGAACGGTGTGATCATTGCTTGTAAAGGGAGAAGGTGCGAAGGATGTATATTTTTTGACCTCGTGAATCGCGACGCAGTCCGGCATCATTTGTCGGGTCACGGAGTGACACTAGAACCTCGCGCAAAGTGACAAAAGTTTGCGACAGAGGCTTTCTCGAACTTGGACGTAAGTATTTACGCTGGTGTTTCGTGGCCAGTGGCGCTGGCAACTTATTAGAAGAACTTTATCATTATCCGCTTGAGAAGGAACATTCGGACGAATGTTTCTAAGCGAGGGAGAATGTTATACCTCGCATGTCACGCAATTCGACCTCAGATCGCGATCGGTGCCCTACCCGGGCACCCTTACTGTAAACATCGAGAAAATCAGCGAACATAAATGCACTTAAAAATAAAACATCGTAAGTAAAACAACAAAGTTAGCCGACAGGCTACCTTTCCCAACATATATAAAAACAACCGGGCCGCTTCCTTTCTTTTTACAAACCGACCCACACATGTGACTCAGAGACTCTAAGAGTTTTCGACATAACAATCGTAAGGACAAGGCCCCGCTGCACTTCAATAAACATAAACGTGATAACTCCGAACAATGGAGCCATCTCAACTTGTCAACCGATCCTAAGCTCATGGATCCACAATCGTACTCTAAACTCGCGCATTTAACGCACCTCGGCGGGGTCCGCATAACATGCACCAATATGGAATGTAAATAACGCATAAGAAATGATCATAATCAGATAAAAGAATGACAAGGACAAGTATAAAAATACATACCGCATCCTCGCCGTGTCATTACCACTTATGAACTTAATTTCACATCAATATCTTTTACATTCCATTAAGAGTTATAGCCATATCTTACGCACTTACTTAGGATAAGTCATTAAGTTCATCTCTATCTAACTTACTTATCTTTCATAACATAGTCCGCCCATTACGTAGGGACACATATACTACCCTACCAACTGGGACGCGATCAAGTCACACAAATAGCAAAGTGTGCCCGTGGAATACCCTCACCGCCAACAGCTATAAGTGTAAAATATAACCACGTGACGCGCCCGGTATCCCACTCACCGCTTGCACACATACACAATACATACATATATCTCCCGCCTGTGGAATCCTACATCACCGTCGACACTATAAGTGTAAAATATAACCACGGGTCTCACGCCCATAATACCAATCAAAACAGTGGTATAAGGCCTGGGCTACCTCATTTATACTCTTACCGGAGTGAGTGGTGGTGTGGGTATAACGCCTGGGCTTGCCCTCATTTATACTCTACCCCGGAGTATGGTATAACGCCTGGGCTTGCCCTCATTTATACTCTTACCCTATCTCAACCGGCCGACAATCAACACATAAAGCAGTGGTACATGCTCTGGGGTTTACCCTCACTTATACTCTTACCCCGGGAGTATGTGGTACAACGCCTCGGGCTTGCCTCATTTATACTCTTACCCTATTTCGATCGACCATCAAACAAGACATAAGCACTAACATGTCTTTATAAAATCCGAATTTAACCCAAGTACTCCAAATAACGGAAGCATACCCGTAATCCCACATCACCGCTTCAGACGTCCCAAGAATTTACAACAAGACATGACCCTTCAACCGAGAGTCGCAAGAACTTAATAAAACATAATACTTGCACTCAAAGGCTATTACCAAAGACATATAGGCAAGTTCTCAATTAACCAAGCCAAAGTACTTATCAAGGCACACATAGGATAATTCTCATTTAACAAGCCAAAGTACTTATCAGGGCACAAAATAGAATAAATTCTCATTTAACAAGCCAAAGTACTTATCCGGGCACAAATAGAATAAATTCTCATTTAACAAGCCAAAGTACTTATCCGGGCACAAATAGAATAAATTCTCATTTAACAAGCCAAAGTACTTATCCGGGCACAAATAGAATAAATTCTCATTTAACAAGCCAAAGTACTTATCAAGGCACACTTAGACAAATTATCAATTTATCAAGCCAAAGTACTAATCAAGGCATACATAGAATAATTCTCTTTTAGCAAGTCAAAGTACTTATCAAGGCACACTTAGACAAATTATCAATTTATCAAGCCAAAGTACTAATCAAGGCATACATAGAATAATTCTCTTTTAACAAGTCAAAGTACTTATCAAGGCACACTTAGACAAATTCTCAATTTATCAAGCCAAAGTACTACGTACGTACATTCTTTTATAAAAGACTCCTTTCTATGTAAAGCCCCAAGATACTAACAACCGTAGTATCAAGTCCTATTCACCTTTCAAGACAAGTCACAATACCTTTTAGAAATACAAATACCGCTTCTAAATCAAGTGACTTCTTTTATTAAAACCTTAAGCAATCGTACCTTTAAACCAATTTGCCGTTCCTTAATACAAGTTATTTCTTTGATTACTTTATTAGAGAAAACTATTCTCTTAACCTTCCATAAAGCCGTTATAACCAACTTCCCATAAAGCCGTTATAACCCTTTATGGTTTAGACCAACACGCTCCTTTTATAACCAAGAGACTTATACTTTTTGAAACCAAGTATTAAATACTTTCAAATCAATTCTCATACCTTTCAAAAATACTACTAGTCTCTTAACCTTTAGAAAACAAGTTGACTCATTTTATATAAAACCTTAGGCAATTAATGCCTTAAAACAAGTTGCCCTTTCACTAAAATCAAGTCATTTATCTTTCCATAAAGCAAATATAACTAACTTCCCATAAAGCCGTTATATTCACTTTATACCTTAGCCAAAAACAATTTCCTATCCAAGGGACTTATACGCTTAAAACTAACAAGTATCACATACTTTAAAACTCTTCAAGTCCCTTAACTTAATAAAACTCAAGACATCCTTTATTCTTTCAAAGAAGTGAGTTAATCTCCTAACTCACCCGACTTGGCTATTCATAAAATTAGTAAAGGATATCAAGGTGTTATACGCTCATCAGACTACATACGAGCAACTAGTCATGCTCAAAGATAGGAAAAGTTCTACATAGAGTAGATCACACAACTACCTCTTAACTTCTAAGAGTAGTAAGGAAACATGAAATGATACCACAAGTATATTCCATACATAGAATCATGCCAAAGGAAGGAAGAGGTTCACATACCGCGACGATTGTCGCATAAAGAGCAAAACGCTCCAAAGCATTTCAACCTATAATGGTCACAATATGTCCATTAACCTCTTACTTCAACGTAGAATATCCTAGGTGCTAAGTCACTAAATTCTACTGGAATCTGGACGTAACCTCCTTTGTTTCTACTTACTTTGCCACCTTTTCAAGGTCGAATACAATAACCAAACAGCCCCAATTGGCTCACAATTTATATAGCAGGTAGTCCAATACAAGTGACTAACTAAACAGCTCCAATTGGCTCACAATTTATACAGCAGGTAGTCAAATACAGTGACTAACTAAACAGCCCCAATTGGCTCACAATTTATATATTTCAACCCAAATTTGTAGCATAACATGATATCAAGTCGCATTTGATTATAATAACCATAATCCTTAAGTCAATGACACGCGATTTCTAACAACGATTAAATTGTAATTCAACTTAGTAATGGATTATCTTACATTTCGGATTTCCAAGGCTATAATCAATCCATAATCTTTATAACTTCAATATAACAATTTCATGCTTGCAACATACAAAGCTAACAACAACAAAATGAATAATCTTGTAATACTTTCAAAGAATAAGATTATACCTCAATGAATTGTAATCCAATCTTCACAACCGAAGTTGCTCCTTAGCAACCTGTAGACTCTCCAAGATACTTCAATCCGCTTACTGAGACCCTTAGAACCATACCAACAATTTTCCTTCAAACTTCCAACCAAAACCTAGAAAAGCCATTAGGTTTTCACTCATGACTAATACGAAAAACTCTCTTTTCCAGGATTTTTCTATTGAGATACACTTACTATACCCTCATGAACCTTGGTTTAAAATGTGAGCTCAATGATCAAGAAACAAATTTTTTTCTTCCTTGTTAAAACCAAACCCAGAGCTCTCGCTTCCTCTCTCAATTTTTCTTGAAAATTTTCTAAGTGTTAGACAAAGTCTTGCTACTACTAGTATTATAAAGTGACACTGAGGGTCAAGATGCAAACAATTGGATGGCTCGATAAGGTCTTAGCAAAATCAAGACCAATTGTCCCTCGACTAAGTCAAACATGTCAAGTTTTCTGCTTGCAAGACTTGTCTTGCTAACAAAGGTCCAATGACCCTTTAGCCCTTGCAAAAATCGTCCAAGGCATCATCTAAGGGGGGGTGACACGTGTCGCCCTCCCATTCGTCACAATAAAACGTTTTCAGAAAATTTCATAATTCCGAGAAATTTTACAAGTCTCAACCGATACCTCGAAGTTCTTACGCACGTTTAAAACATGTCCTCGTAATTCCGGTAACACCGCATTTCCAGTATGTACGCCAGGGCGACGATAATAATTTGAGCCTTAAGTTAGGCAAGTTTCAAATTTGTACACAACACCCGATAAGAGTCGTTGACTAAACGCTTTCCATTAGCCGTAGGAAAATTCCGCCATGGCATTTTTAATTTTTATGGATTTTTCCGAGAGATGAAACATTTTGGATCAACGAGGGCGACACTTGTCACCCTAATTGGAAGGAGTGGACTGACTAAAAGCGGCAAGTTGGCACGCTTTTGTGCATTGTTTTTGGTCACGAGTTGGGTAGGATATTTTGGGTAGATGGATAAGGTTGCACATGGCTTAATCTTGGCCCTACATTTGCATGGCACTTGGCTTGATCTTGGCCATTGGTTGGCCTTTGGTTAGCCTATAAATACTCCCTTACTTGAAGACTTTCTTCATCCAAAACTCGAGCAATCTTTCTAAGTCTCAAATACTCCTCCTCTTGTTTGATCTCATCCAAAAGCCCTCCCTTGAGAAGGCCCTTTGGCCGAGAGCTTCCTCCCCTTTGTGGTGCTCTAGCCAGTGGTACACCCCCAGCCAAGTTGTCTCGTATAAATACCCCATTGTGGTATAGAAATACTCTCTAGTATTGTTATAATGTCCAAATACCTTGGCCCAAATACCTTGTAGTATTCCCAAGGTTACACTTATACAAGCCTAAAATACCATTATACTTTCCTCACTACTAAAACGAAACCCTAAGTAAATCTTCACCCGTAGTTGAAGTTATAAGTGGTTGGTTGAACTTCTGGCGGTTGGTCGAGCGGCCTGAGCGCACGAGTAGAGCTAAACCTGCTCAGATCGACATATAAACTCGAATAATTTCGGGCTTATCGAGGTAAACATTCTCGACCTTCCGCTGTAATTGAAATTACATGTTGCAGGAGTATATGGTTAAGTATACTATATATAGAATCAACATATAAGCGGCAATGTCTTTCGACTTAAGCCCGATTAATACTTACTGAATGTCTCGCGACTTAAGCTCTAATTTTAATATGAACGAATCAGAATTACATAGATCAGACATGAGACTTGTGTAGCATTACCGTAGTAGAATTGTACACGCCCGTTAGACGTGTTAACCCCCGGTTGGCTTCGTAGCCGCCTCGATAGAGGAGAGATTTACGCTATGGGAGAGGTGCCGAATTTTCTCAGAGAATATTCTACATTAAGATCTAGGATGTTAATAGCGCCAGGGCCTCTATAGGTCAAGCATCGCGTATGGCGTGATCTACTTGGCTTAAGGAGTAGCCGACGGCTTGAGGTACTGATCACTTTGCTATTAGTCGATAATCGCCGCGAGGTATGCGAACCTCTTCCTATCCGTTCTAGCATGATATGTATAACTATGTAATGCAGACGCATACGTGTTTAATATATTTGATTATTTGAACATAAAGTGTTATAACGCTTTACGGGAAGCTCGCTATAATGCCTTTACGTAGGTAAGAAAATGCTTCATGGTTTCAAAGTGGTAATCGATTTGACTTATAACGATTTGACGGGTAGTAATAAAGAACTTCAAGTGTTTCAAAAGACTCGCTGAAAGAAGAGTAATACTTGGCTTTGAAAACATAAGAGTTGTACTAGCTTTACGGGAAGTTAGGTATAACGCCTTAAGAATGATAAAGAAGAATGGTTTATCGATTTTTGTAAGATAAGAGACTTGACTTAATAGTATTGATATGAATTTTGTTAAAAGTGTGAAACCTCATTCGCGAGTAATGAGTACTTGGTTTTAAAAGGAATAATGTTTTACCGATTTTGGAAATCGAATGAGCATCGACAAACCACCGCAGTTAATAAAGGAAAATGTATTGAATAATGAAGTATGGTATTAACACCAAGAAACCTCCATCCGCATGTGTCTAAGATTTAGACAAAATGATATTACATTTCCTAGATCATGGTCGCTTAATAAGATTGATTATAAACAAGAATAACCTACTCACATATAAGACATATGTTTCTCAAAACGCTTAAAGGAGAATTATGATAAAACTATGAACTACTAAACCTTTCTAAAATGAGAAACTCGATCATTTGAAATTAGGCAAACTTGAACGCTTGGAAAATAAGGTTGTTACTTGATTTTACAAAGGAAAGCATTTTGGTTTACTTAACAATGTTAGTCACTCTAATTTTATACTACTGTATCGGTGACCTTGTAAAAGAAATGGATCATAAAGGAATTTAACGACGTAGTACTTTAGTGGTTAAACTCCTGACTTTGTCATAAAACGAAAGTACCTTGAGTTTTGTATAACTTGCCTACGCTTGTTGTTATGAAACTTGACCATGTTACGATGATGGCCTTGTTGTGCAAGTATTGTGTTCTACTCGACTACCGGCTCATCCGGAATGTATTTCACTGACTACCGGCTCATCCGAATGTATTTCACTTGACTACCGGCTCATCCGAATGTATTTCACTTGACTACCGGCTCATCCGGGAATGTATTTCACTTGACTACCGGCTCATCCGAATGTATTTCACTGACTATCGGCTCATCCGAATGTATTCCATCGACTACGGCTCATGGGACGAACCGAATGTATTCCACACGCTCTATATCGTCCATAAGACGGGCCGAGACTCGTTATACGTATCACATGATTTGTACCTAGATCG
The DNA here is from genome assembly GCA_029844215.1 of Przewalskia tangutica. NCBI lineage: Eukaryota > Viridiplantae > Streptophyta > Magnoliopsida > Solanales > Solanaceae > Przewalskia > Przewalskia tangutica. The sequence continues at coordinate 37,671,334 of CM056725.1, read as the reverse complement.
CCAGCTGAGGTAAGGAGTTCCACGCACGATGGATGACTTTGAGGGTACGAGTCCTCGACGGACATGATCGCTTATGTCGCGAATCGTAGTTTGGTTATCATACATGCTCACCGCTTTATATAGACTATTATGATTTCATTTACAGATTTTTACGCTTTCACATACTGTACTGCTGATCGACCTCCTTCGGCCGCTCATGCCGCAGTAAAGGTACATCGACCGCCGATCCCCGCTTATAGGATGACATTTCACGTGTTGGGAAGCCCGCTCCTTCTGAGGCTTATCGCTGGTACGTTACCCCGAGTCCGTAGGTTCTCAGACATTCGTGGTATGGCGGCCCGCCCTCCGCCATAGTTGTTGTCACTTCTGCAGGTCCGTAGTAATCGCCAGGCGTAGTCCGTAAAAAGGATAATCGTCGTATTTATGTATATATACAAGGCAACCGCTTTGGTTGGCCTCGCTTACTTATCATGTCTCTTAATCCATGTTCATGTTTTTATTTCCGATTTTCTCTCGATGTTGCATCACCAGGTGCCCGGTAGGCACTACCACGCCCGTTCGGTCGTGATAAGATACGAGGACGACGCATTTGAGAATACGACATTAAAATTGGAAAGGAAGAAAGATGTGATTTTTCGACTAAAAGTTTCCGGATTTTGTGAAGAAAAAGGTTCGTAACGGGAATTGATTCCCGATTCGTATTCTGACTTTTTAGAATATTTGAAAATTATGGAATTTTATTTCCGAAATTGGTCACGCGGGCCCACGAGAATTTACGCTTTGTCGCCCACTTTATTTTCGGATTTTTGGCATTACGGATATTTTCTAAGATGAGATATTTTGGACGCAGTGGGGCGACACACGCGTCACCCCATGTGGCCATGTTGAATGGTCGCGGACGTTGTTCGACGCCAGCGCCACTTGTCCCATTTTCGCGACGACACATGTCTCATCATTAGGTGGACACTTGGCTGGAAGACTCCACCCCACATGGCAAGTACGAAAGCCAACTACCGTGATACCAAAGCCGCACTAACAATACTATACAACCAAACCACGGTTCGACACGGCAAGCACGAAGCCAACTACCGATACCAAAGCCGTGGTCACGTAGCCGATCGGCAAGCACGGTGGCTAACTACCAGATACCGCGTCAGACACGAGACTTCGCCACGGTCGATACGGCAAGTACTAAAGCCAACTACCGATACCAAAGCCGTGTCACGAAGCTGACCGGGGCAATAACGAGGGCTAACTACCGCATACCAAGCGTCAGATCACCATACCGCCACTAAACCGAACGGGCAAGCATGCGGCTAACTACTGTGTACTAAGGCCGAATCACCACGAGACGGGCAAGTACGAAAGCCAACCACCGTGATACCAAGGCCGACCAAGAAACCTCGCGAGAGCTAGTCCATGGAATAACACTATCACCGTGAGCGCACCCGGAATCCTCCACACCGCCAGACGCCCAAGTAAGATCATAACAAATCAGCCGCCCCATCGAGAGACGCGTGGTATAGAAATACAATACTAGCACGACAAGGCTATCACACGCAAACATAGGCAAGTTACACACAACTCAAGGTACTTTCATTTTACGCCAAAGTCCGTGTTTTAACCCCAAAGTAGTACGTACGTTAATTTCTTTTTAAAGGATTTTTTTCTTTTACAAAGGTCTCCCTATACCCGTTTTATTAAATATAGAGTGAATAACATTTTAAGTAGACCAAAACAACTTCCATACTTTCCTTTTAAAATCAAGTAACAACATTCTTTCCAAAGTTCAAGTTTGCCTAATTTCAAATATTCACGCTCTTATTTTCAAAGGTTTCAGAGTTCATAGTCTTAATCACTTAATAACATAATCTCTTTTAAAACGATTGAGTAACGATGCCTTATGGTGAGTAGGTTATTCTTGTTTATAACAATCTTATTAAAGCAACATGATCTAGAAATGTAATACAATCTTGTCTTATCTTAGCTTCTATGCAGACGGAGGTTTCTACCGGTTTTAATATAATTACTTAATTGTCAATACATTTTTCTTTATTAACGCCGCAGAGGTTCGCTCGATACTTATTCTCATTTCCAAATCAAGAAACATTATTCTTTTAAAGACCAAATACTCATTACTCACGAATGAGGTTTCACATTTTTTTTTATAAAATTCATATCAATTCAATTAAGTCAAGTCTCTTATCTTTTAAGATCAATAAACCATTCTTTTTATCTCTCTTAAGAAGTTATACCTAACTTCCCATAAAGCTAGTATAACTCTTAAGCTTTCAAAACCAAGTATTACTCTTCTTTCAAAACGATTCTTAATTCTTTTGAAATACTTCAAGATTCTTTATTATTTAAAACTCAAGTCAAAAGACATCAAGTAAAACCACGCTCAGCTAACATACGCACGCTCACCGCACTATATATATTCTTTTAAAATATCATGCTCAAGAGGATAGGAAGAATCACATAGCTCGCGATGATTACCGATAATTAGCAAATAGCTCCAAAGCATCAGAATCCTCGCTTAGCCTTTTCCACCCTTCGAGTAGAATACGCTACTCGTAGTACTTCAACCTATAACGGCCATATAAGTCTATCAACGCCTAGACTACTCGCGTAATAATTCTAGATACGCATTCCTTATTTTACGAAAATCGTGTCACGACCGCCCGGTTCGTGGATCGTGCCTTACCCGCACCCAAGTAGTCATACATCGAGAAATCAATGAATATAAAACATACAGATATGAAACAAGAGATAAGATAATAAACAAAGCAACCAAAACGGTTGCCTTTCGCATATATATACATAATTTGAACAAGCTATATCCTTTACAACCCCGCCCACAACAAGATTACATGCACTTAAGAATGTGAATAACAACTATGACGACAGTGCTCTCGCCATACCCCGAATGTACAAGAACCTACAACTCAGTGGAATATACTAAAAGATAAGCTCTCCGAGAAACGGAGCTTCCTAACACGCAATCAGGATCCTACGAGCGAGGATCAACAACCGATGACTTCTACTCTACGCAGATGAACGCAGCCTCGGGCGAGGTCAAGACAACAGTACTAAGTATGTGAAATCGAAATATCAGAATGAAATCATAATACTTAAAATAAACAGAGACATGTATGATAACAAAACTACGCTTCACAACATAAAAACAAATATGTCAAGTCGTGGACTCACGCCTCAAAGTCATCCTCACGCTCGTGGAACTTCTTCCTCACCGCAGCCTAGGTATAAATCGTAGGATACGATAACATGTCTCGCCCATCCCACGGGACTCGGGTGGTATCGCGCGGAATACATGTCTCGCCCATCTCACGGGACTCGATAGGAATCGTATGGAATACATGTCCGCCCATCTCGGGACTCGATAGAATCGCACATGTCTCGCCCATCTCACGGGACTCGATAGGTATCGCGACATGTCTCACCCATCTCACGGGACTCGATAGGTATCACACACGTCTCGCCCATCTCATGGGACTCGATAGGTATCGCGACATGTCTCGCCCATCTCACGGGACTCGATAGGTATCGCGACATGTCTCGCCCATATCACGGGACTCGAGCAGAATCGTGACATGTCTCGCCCACCTCACGGGACTCGATAGAATCGTGACATGTCTCGTCCCATCTCACGGGACTCGACAGGTATCGCGACATGTCTCGCCCATCTCACGGGACTCGACAGAATCGTATATGTCTCGCCCACCTCACGGGACTCGGAGAATCGTGACATGTCTCGCCCATCTCACGGGACTCGACAGGTATCGCGACATGTCTCGCCCATCTCACGGAACTCGATAGGAATCGATATGTCTCGCCCATCTCATGGGACTCGAGGTGGAATCAGATGGAATACATTCCTGCTCATCCTACGAACGCTGCAGAATTGACCATAACATTTAAACGCTCTTTTAAGACAGATTAAGATAATACCATATTTTCCTTTTTTTTTAAAACAACTAAGGCAATATTATGCCCTTCTTCTTAAACAAAAACATTTTCCTTCTTAAAGTCAAGTAACAACATTCTTTTCCAAAAGTTCAAGTTTGCCTAATTTCAAATACTCAAGTTTCTCATTTTCGAAAGGTTTCGTAGTTCATAGTCTTAATCACTTAATAAGATAATTCTCTTTTAAAACAATTTGAGAAACATATGCCTTATGTGTGAGTAGGTTATTCTTGTTCATAACAATCTTATTAAAGCAGCCATGATCTAGGAAATGTAATATCATTTTGTCTCATCTTAGCTTCTATGCAGATGGAGGTTTCTACTGGTTTTAATAATACTTAATTAGTCAATACATTTTCCTTTATTAACGCTGCAGTGGTTCGTTCGATACTTATTCTCATTTCCGAAATCAGTAAAACATTATTCTTTAAAAAAACCAAGTACTCATTACTCACGAATGAGGTTTCACACTTTTTAACAACATTCATATCAATTCAATTAAGTCAAGTCTCTTATCTTTTAAGACCAAGTCTCTTAACTTGTAAAGTCAATAAACCATTCTTTTTATCTCTCTTAAGTTGTTATACCTAACTTCCCATAAAGCTAGTATAACTCTTTCAAAAAGTATTACTCTTCTTTCAAAAGCGATTCTTAATTCTTTTGAAATACTTCAAAACTCAAGTCAAAAGACATCGAAGTAAAACCACGTTATGTTAACACACGTACGTCTACCGTACTATATATATAATCTTTTAAAATATAATGCTCAAGAGGATAGGAAGAATCACATACATACCTCGATTATCGATCATTGGCAAGGTTCGCATGTGGTTCGTGCTTGTTCCAAAGCAGATCGGATAGGAAAAGCTCATCTGTTAAGTTCGCAAATCGTAGGAATCGTGGCGATAATCTACGACGACGCCAGAGTTCGTGCCGACGGTCGCTTTCTTCAAAGTACCACCCAGATGCATGTGGTGTGACGAGTTGTGGAAACATATGAACTTAGCCCGAGTTACTTGGGCCTTTTGAGTTCATATGAAGAATAGGTCAGGTCATTTATGTTAGCAATTGCCATCCGACTTGTGAGGCAAGACGTCCGGCCTTTCGTGATTGTTATGTTCGAAAGTATCGAAGATCCATCCGTAATGTTCCCGCTTAACGATGCCCACGAAAGAGATAGTAACCCAGTTTTGAAACTAAAGCAAGATTTACGTAAGTGGTTCTGAAGGTACGACCTTCTGATCGTGACGCAATTTCGCATCATTTGTCGGTCGCTTGAGCCAGCTCGCGCAAAGTGACAAAAGTGTATTTGTGGTGATGTTAGAGGTGTTCCTCGAGACTTGGATATAAGTATGTTGCGCAGTATTTTCGCGCTGTATGGCAGATTGTTTCGTAAGTATGTGGAAGACTATACTCGCGACAACTGAGATTTCAGAATGAAGGTATTGGGAATAGTAACAATACTTGAGAATACTGTTATACCGTAGTTCCCGGTATGTATGCGAGGACGCACGCACGAGAATACGGCGTAAAGATCGAAAGGAAGAAAGAGGTGATTTTTCCACTAAAAGTTTCCGCTTTTGGAAGGAAAAGGTTCATAACGGGAATTGATTCCCGTGATTCGTATTCGACTTCCCGAATATTAGAAAATATGGAATTTTATTTTCGAAAATGGTCACGCTGGGCCCACGGAGAAATTTACGCTTTGTGGGGCCCACTTTGTTTTCTAGATTTTGGCCATCAGGATATTTTCTAAGATGTTTTATTTCAACAGTGAGGTGACACGGTCACCCCGCCAGTGGCTCGCCGAATGGCATTTGTGCACAACACCTGCTGTAGTCGCTCGACTAAACGCTTTACATAACTTGCAGAGGAAAATTCATTATGTCTTTTCTTATTTTTATGGATTTTTCCGAGAGACTTAACATTTTGGACCAACGAGGGCTGACTTGGCACCCTCTCATCAGGGCATAATGGGCGCACTGGACGACTAAAGGCCATGGTAGATATTTTTGGTAGATATTTATAGGGTTTTAAGGAGTAGGGACTAGGGGCACTGGGCATATCTGCCCTACACTCAGGTAGCACTTGGCTAGATCTTGGCCATTGGTCGCCTTGGCTCAGAGTATAAATACCCTCCCTTTGATGAACTTCTTCATCCATAAATTTGCCTAAGTCTCAAAGCCTCCTTCTCCCTCCCTCAGGTTGAGTTCGCCAAGGGCCTCCTCAGGGTCGAGAGCACCCCTTCAGTGGGTGCTAGCCGAGAGTGTACCCCTAGCCTAGTTGTTGCAGATGATACCCCCTTCGTGGTGTAGAAATACTCTAAGTATTGTTATAATGCCCAAATTACCTTAGCCAGATACCTTGTTGTATTCTAAGGTTATACCTATACGAAAAGCCCGTAAATACTATTATACTTCCCACTACAAAACCGAAACCCTAGGAAAATCTCCATAGTCTGGCTGAGTATTGTGTGGTTGGTTAGAACTTCTAAGGTGGTTTAGAGCTGGTTGAGCGCCGAGTCGAGCTAAACGATTGCCCAGTGATCGACTTTATACTTGGATAATTATGGGCTTATCGAGGTAAATATCTGTCCTCTATTGTAATTGGAAATTACATGTTGTTAGAATATATAGTTGAAGTATACTATATATAGAATCAACGTGGTTAGTTGGCAATGTCTTTTGACTTAAGCTCAAGAACCGAATCGAATCAGACAGAGACTTGTAGTAATCGTGGAGTAGAATTGTACCCGCTCGTTAGATGTATAACCCCCGTTGGCTTCGGGTAGCCGCCCGTTAGAGGAGAGATTTACGCCGTATGGGGAGCGCCGCAATTTTCTGTAATGTTCTCGCGATAAGGTCTAAATGTTAATGTCGCAGGGCCTTATAGGTCAAGTACTACGCATGGCGCTCTACTTGGCCAAGGAGTAGCCGATGGGAGTACTTGAGCGCTTGCTATTAGTCGATACTGCCGCGAGGTATGCGAACCTCTTCCTATCTCTTCTAGCATGATACGTGCGAACTATGTAGTAAGAGACGCATATGTACTAAATGTATTTGATTGGTGTAAAACATAAAGTGTTATAACGGCTATGGGAAGTTGGTTATAACCGCTTTATGTTGGTAAGAAAATACATGTGGTTTTTAAAAGGTAATCGATTTGAACTATAATCGGCTTGTTATGTGTTAATAAAGAACTCAAGTATTTCAAAAGAGTTTTGAATCATTTTGAGAGTAGTTAAGTAATACTTGATTTGTTTTGAAAACTTAAGAGTTATACTAGCTTTATGGAAAGTTAGGTATAACGCCTTAAGAATGTTTTACCGATTTTGGAAATCGAACGTGTATCGACAAACCACCGCAGCTAATAAAAGGAAATGTTTTGACAGATTAAGTATTATTAAAACCAAGAGAAACTTCCATCCGCATGTGCTAAGATGAGACAAAATGATATTTCCTAGATCATGGTCATTGAATAAGATTGTTGTAAACAAGAATATCCTACTCACATATAAGACTTATGTTTCTGATAGTTTAAAAGAGAATTATATTCTTAAATGAATAAGACTATGAACTACTTAAACCTTTCTAAATAAGAAGCATGAACATTTGAAATTAGGCAAACTCGACGCTTTGGAAAATAATGTCATATTTGAGTTTTACAAAGAGAAGTGTTTTGATTTGCTTCAAAAGATAATCACTATATTTTCATATACTACGTATCAGGTGACTTTTGTAAAGTAACGTGATCTTTAAAGAGTTAATGTATGAAGTACTTCGGGGATAAAACCCCAACTTGTTAGCATATAGTAGAAAGTACCTCAGGTGTATAACTTGATTGTGTTGGTTTGTGATAGCCTTGTAATACTTTCTTGTTGATTTGATAAGTAAACATGCTAGATGCTACGCGCGTTAGTATCTCGTGATGTTTGTGTAAAGGGTTTTTCCTTTGTTGCGCTTATGTTGTTTAACGATAAGTTATGATAGTATTATACATCACTCATCTCGAGATGATTCCGGGTTGTCGCCTCCACGCGGGTAGACTCAGCGGTCGATGGACCTATGATTCGAGACTACTCTACGCGTCCAGGGTCGGCGCGAATCGCGGAGTTCCGTGTTAGACGCGCCTCGTGGTCACGCGTCTCAGGCTATGCGGACGGCGAGTCCAGACGCCGCCGGAGTAGCTACCGACGCGGGTTATACCTCACGCGGCCGATCCGATTGGCTTACGCGAGTCGCGAAAGTTCTGTGGCTAGACGCGCACATTAGATACCGCGTGCGTGGTCGCTTTGATCACGTGACGGCCCAGACAGATCTTATGATACGCTTCATGACCTTGTTGGTACTGGGCGCAGTAGTCGGCTATGCCTTCGCATTTACCCCAGACGCAGTTATTATGGCACAGGGACCCGTGTTCACGTGTTTCGGTGCTTTATATCATAACCGCCAATGGCGGGAAGGTATTCCACGCATGATTGATGTTGGGCGTGAGACCCATTGTTATATTTGAGTGATGACTGAGGCGCGAGTCCCCGACTTGATACGATCGCTATTATCAGGAATCGTAGTTTGGTTATCATACACGTCTCCCGCTTATAGACTATTATGATTTCATTTACGATTTTTAGTTTCACATACTCTGCACTGTCAGACCGACTCCTTCGGGGCCGCTCATGCCGCAGTAAAGGTACACCGCCATTGATCCTCGCCTAGGGTCACGCTCATTTGCAAAGCTCCGTTCCGAGGCTTATCAGCCGTATAGTTCCTCGTTGCAGGTGTTTACATTCAGGTACATGGGCCCCGCCCCGCCATTGTTGTCGATAATTTCTGTAGGTCCGTAGAATCACAAGGCGTAGTTTGTAAAAAGGATTAAAACTGCTCATGTTGGAAAAGTCGTTATTTATATTTACGCCAAAGACAAGTTTTTCTCGATTATTGTTTCATATTTCATAATATGTCTTCAGATTGTTTTATGTTCACTGACATTCGATGTCAGATCACTAGGTGCCCGGTAGGCACTACCACGTCTTAATCGGTCGTGACAAAAGTGGTATCAGAGCGCTTAATCTCTGAAAGGTCTACTGCATCAGATCCAAGAGTTCGATTATCGTGGTCAGGCACCACACCAATAATCGTGAGGCTATAGGTATTTAGGATTGGTTTCTATTCTTCTCACTCTAAGATCGCGGCTTAGAGTGGTTGTAAGTCGGACCTCCGACGAAATTATTTCTTATCGCTATGCCTCCGCAGTAGGCAACCCGCCCAGAGGGCAAGCGCAACGGCGGAGTCGCGAGCAGAGTTCGTGAGGGTTACGCGGGCACAGCCCAATTATCACCTTGACGGTGCTTCATTCGGGATTTCGCGACGCCACTAGCCCCGCAAAGTTTAGCACGGCGCGCAGCCCTACTACGCCATGATATTTGAACCTTCGCCCACGCACTGTATCAGAGAATATGGATCGCAAAGAGGCGACCACATTAGCTATGGATTTGGCTACCAGAGAGTATACCGATGTATCGCGAGTCTTGATGACTACCTAAGAGAGGGTTGTGCAAGAGTAATTCTTCATTGGTTGAGCATGGCCTCGTACGCGCTTATGTACAAAGCAGTCGAAAAACGTAGAGATCGACGTTAACCAAGGACATGCAGGAGAGGCCAGAGCAGCAGGTCCTTCAGAACTTTCGCGCGTAGTATACCTTAAGTGCTATGTTCGATAGCAAGGGTAGTTGTGATTAGAAATCACGCGGGTTAACCGAGTAAGATTTGGGGATAGAGAAGGCGAGCCTTAGAGTGTTATACGCATGCACCTTGCAGGTAAGGCCATCTCGAGCAAAGGTGTAGTGTTATGTTTGATCCTTATCTGAGTGCATAGCGCACGTGAGCTATGTTTGGGATAGGTCCCAAGTGGTGAAATGAAAGAGGGTAGCCGAGCTAAGAAGACCGCTAGGTTTTCGTGAATATGTTTAGTAAAATTGTTCCTTCGGGAGATAGTATTGCGCTCGCCGGCTCGGTCGAGGCCACGCCATGCGTCAACCCGCCGCATGTTCGCGCGGGTCCGTGGTGGTCCCGCCTTGTGGTAGGGTCACGAGGGTGTTAGGCCCGAGTTTAGTTAACTAGCGCACGAGTTCGTGGACGCGCTCGACTGCTGGTCGGTCGATGGGGGCAGCCCATCGCATTCTTCTGGCCGACCGCTCACTCAGCGTTGATTTATCGAAGGTTGTAAGGCTGCACGGTGCCTACCTTCACCTTATGGCGCATATGGAGCCCGTGTTACGCTGTTTTTGTTTCCGAAGTTTTACCAGCAGGTTAAGGACTCAGCGAGTCTCGTGACCGCATTCGCCTCGCCGCGCTGGATTTCGCGGTAGTTGCGAGGATTGTTGTCTCTCGGAGGAGCGCTTGCTACCATTTCGTTGTTCTGATGTCGCCTACGGCCTTGTAGGGCGTATGTGTTGCCGGCCGATTGGTCTGATGTTGGCAAGGTTCGCATACTGTTCAGCTTGTTCCAGCAGATCGCGGATAGGAAAGCTCATCTAGAAGAAGTTCCGCACTGCAGGAATCGTATGGATAATCGACGACGCCAGAGTTCGTGCCGACGGTCGGTCTTCTTGAAAGTACCACCCCTGACAGGTGTGACGAGTTGTGGAAATGTATGAACTTAGCCCGAGTTACTTGGGCCTTTGAGTTCATATGAATAATAGATCAGTCATTTATATGTTAGCAATTGCCGTCCGACTTGTGAGGCAAGACGTCCGTCTTTCAGATTGTTATGTTCGAAAGTATCAAGATCCATCCACGTTCCCGCTAACGATGCCCACGAAAGAGATAGTAACTCGAAGTTTTGGAAACTAAAGCAGATCGTAAATGGTGCGGTTCGAGCACGATACCTTCAAGATCGACGCAGTCTGCACCATTTGTCGGGTCGCTTGAGCCAGCTCGCGCAAAGTGACAAAAGTGTATTTGTGGTGATGTTAGAGGTGTTTCAGAGACTTGGATATAAGTATGTCGCAGTATTTTCTCGCCGTATGGGCAGGATTGTTTCGTAAGTATGTGTTGAAGACTACATCGCGCACGATGTTTTGAGATTTAGAATGAACATTCGACGCACGTTTCTGGCGGGAAGAATGTTATACCGTAGTTCCCGGTATGTATGCGAGGACGACGCACGAGAATACGGCGTAAAGATCGAGCGAAGAAAGAGGTGATTTTTCCACTAAAAGTTTCCGCTTTTATAAGGAAAAAGGTTCATAACGGGAATTGATTCCCGTGATTTGGTATTCTGACTTCCCGAATATTAGAAAATATGGAATTTTATTTTCGAAATGGTCACGCTGGGCCCACGGAGAAATTTACGCTTTGTGGGGCCCACTTTGTTTTCTAGATTTTGGCCATCAGGATATTTTCGAAGATGTTTTATTTTAATGCGAGGTGACACGGTCACCCCGCCTAGTGGCTCGCCGAATGGCATTTGTGCACAACACCCTGCTAGAGTCGCCGACTAAACGCTTTACATAACTCATGCAGAGGAAAATTCCGCCATGTCTTTTTCTTATTTTTATGGATTTTTCCGAGAGACTTAACATTTTGGACCAACGAGAGGCTGCACTTGGCACCCTCTCATCGCGGGCATAGCGTGACTGACGATCAAAGGCCAAGTGGTAGATATTTTTGCAGATATTTCATGAGGGTTTTGGAGTAGGACTAGGGGCACTGGGCATATCTCGCCCTACACTCGTGTAGCACTTGGCCAGATCTTGGCCATTGGTCGCCTTGGCTTCAGTATAAATACCCTCCCTTTGACGAACTTCTTCATCCATAAATTTGCCTAAGTCTCAAAGCTCTCCTTCTCCCTCCTCAGGTTGAGTTCGCCATGGCCTCCCTCAGGTCGAGAGCACCCCTCTGGGTGCTAGCCGAGAGTGTACCCCTAGCCTAGTTGCCAGATGATACCCCCTTCGTGGTGTAGAAATACTCTCTAAGTATCATTATAATGCCCAAATTACCTTAGCCAGATACCTTGTTGTATTCTAAGGTTATACCCATACTAAAAGCCCGTAAATACTATTATACTTCCCGTCACTACAAAACCGAAACCCTAGAAAATCTCCATAGTCCGCTGAGTATTGTGTGTTGGTTAGAACTTCTGGGTGGTTTAGAGCTGGTCGAGCGCCGAGTCGAGCTAAACGATTGCCCGTGATCGACTTTTATACTGATAATTATGGCTTATCGAGGTAAATATCTTGTCCTCTATCAGAATTGGAAATTACATGTTGTTAGAATATATAGTTGAAGATACTATATATGAATCAACGTGGTTAGTTGGCAATGTCTTTGACTTAAGCTCAAGAATCGAATCGAATCAGACATAAAGAGACTTGGTAGTAGTATCGCGGAGTAGAATTGTACCCGCTCGTGTTAGATGTATAACCCCGGTTGGCTTCGTAGCCGCCTGCAGAGGAGGAGATTTACGTCATGTGGGAGGCCGCCAATTTTCTGAGAATGTTCCGCGATAAGGTCTAAATGTTAATAAGCCCTTATAGGTCAAGCATGGTGGCGCTCTTCTACTTGCTGGCGCAGAGTCGATAGCTGGGAGCTTGGAGGTCGATACTGCCGCAGGTATGTGAACCTCTTCCTATCTCTTCTAGCATGATACGGTGAACTATGTAGTACGGTGAGACGCATACGCATTCAAATGTATTTGATTATGTAAAACATAAAAGGTTATAACGCTTTATGGGAAGTTGGTTATAACGGCTTTACGTTGGTAAGAAAATATACGTGGTTTTTAAAAGGTAAATCGATTTGAACTATAATCGCTTGTTATGTGTTAATAAAGAACTCAAGTATTTCAAAAGAGTTTTGAATCATTTTGAGAGTAGTTAAGTAATACTTGATTTGTTTTGAAAACTTAAGAGTTATACTAGCTTTATGGAAAGTTAGGTATAACGCCTTAAGAATGTTTTACCGATTTTGGAAATCAGAATGTATCGACAAACCACCGCAGCTGCTAATAAAAGGAAATGTTTTGACAGATTAAGTATTATTAAAACCAAGAGAAACTTCCATCCGCATAAGCTAAGACGAGACAAAATGATATTTCCTAGATCATGGTCAGAATAAGATTGTTGTAAACAAGAATATCCTACTCACATATAAGACTTATGTTTCTGATAGTTTAAAAGAGAATTATATTCTTAAATGAATAAGACTATGAACTACTAAACCTTTCTAAATAAGCAGCTTAACATTTGAAATTAGGCAAACTCGACGCTTGGAAAATAATGTCATACTTGAGTTTTACAAAGAGAAGTGTTTTGATTTGCTTCAAAAGATAATCACTATATTTTCATATACTACGTATTGTGTGACTTTTGTGAAAGTAACGATCTTTAAAGAGTTAACGATGAAGTACTTCGGGGATAAAACCCGAACTTGTTAGCATATAGTAGAAAGTACCTCGTGTATAACTTGATCGTGTTGGTTTGTGATAGCCTTGTAATACTTTCTTGTTGATTTGATAAGTAAACATGCTAGGATGCTACGCTGTTAGTATCTCGTGATGTTTGTGTAAAGGGTTTTTCCTTCATTGCGCTTACGTTGTTTAACGATAAGTCGTTATGATAGTATTATACATCACTCATCTCGAGATGATTCCGGTTAAGCCGCTCCACGCGGGTAGATCAGCGGTCGACGGACTCATGATTCGAGACTACCTCACGCGTCCAGTGGTCGGCGCGAATCGCGGAGTTCTGTGTTAGACGCGCCTCGCGGTCACGCGTCTCGCGCTACGCGACGGCGCGAGTCCAGACGCCGGGAGTAGCACCTCGACGCGGGTTATACCACGCGGGCGACCGATTGCCTACGCGAGTCGCGGAAAGTTCTGTGGCTAGACGCGCACATTAGATATCGCGCAAGTGGTCACTTGATCACGTGACGCCAGACAGATCTTATGATACGCTTCATGACCTTGTTGGTACCGGGCGTTAGTAGCCTGGCTATGCCTTCGCATTTACCCCGCACGCAGTTATTATGGCACGTGGACCCGTGTTCATGCGTGTTCCTCGTGCTTTATATCATAAACCGCCAAGCGGGCGGTATTCCACGCATGATTGACGCTGCGGCGAGACCCATTGTTATATTTGAGTGATGACTGGAGGCGCGAGTCCCCGACTTGATACGATCGCTATTATCGTGGAATCAGTAGTTTGTTATCATACATGTCTCCCGCTTTATAGACTATTATGATTTCATTTACGTGATTTTTAGTTTCACATACTTGTGACTGCCAGATCGACTCTCCTTCGGGGCCGCTCACGCCGCAGTAAAGGTACACCGCCATCGATCCTCGCCTGTGGTCACAGTCAAATATTGCAAAGCTCCGCTGTTCGAGGCTTATCACGTATAGTTCCTCGTTGCAGGTGTTTACATTCAGGTACGGCGGCCCCGTCCCCGCCATTGTTGTCGTGATAATTTCTGAGGTCCGTAGTAATCACAAGGCGTAGTTTGTAAAAAGGATTAAAACTGCTCACGCTGGAAAAAGTCGTTATTTATATTTATGCCGAAAGGCAAGTTTTTCTCGATTATTGTTTCATATTTCATAATATGTCTTGTATTGTTTTATGTTCCACTGACACTGATGTCAGATCACTAGGGTGCCTGGTAGGCACTACCACGTCTTAATCTGGGTCGTGACACTTTTTTACTGCTGGGGTATTTTACGAAACAACTAGGAAAGTGTGGGGGGTTTCGCCAAGGCCTCACAAAGGGGAGTGGAGCTCGACGAGAGCTTTGCAAGAGGAGGGATTTTTAGACTTGGAAAATGATTCAGGGACGAAGAAATCCTTCAACCATGGGGGTATTTATAGGACATTCAATGGCCAAGATTGAGACAAGTGGTGGCAAGTTGTAAGGCGAGGATTTGGACAAGTTGTCGCTGGGTCCCACTTACTCATCTACCACACAAATATCCTACCAAACATTGACCAAATGTTTTAGGCACAAAAATGAAAAACGTACACCAACTCCCATGAATGCCGCCCAAGTTGAGGACAAGTGTCGCCTCTCGCTGGTCCAAAATATTTCATCTCTAAAAATCCGCAAAAATTATAAATGACATAGTAATTTTCCTTCGCAGTTTGGAAAACGCTTCGCCTGAAACAATTATTTTCGGGGGTTGTGAACAAAATTTTCGTCCCTTTGCCTACTTAAGGCTTAAACTTTTATACGTACGCCCTCACGTACATACACTGGAAATACGGGGTATAACAATTGGGCAGCACTTCCCTACACGACAACTACACAAGTTCATCAGAATACAAATTCCATGTAAGTACGCAATTTTCTTCTTTAATATTCTTCTGATGTGATTTCAATTCAATTCTCTTCTCTTATACCATCCTTCTATATATCTTATACTCATTCCTATACTACTATAGTATGTAATTTCCAATTACAATAGAAGGACAAGAGTATTTACCTCGATAAGCCCAAAATTATCCAAGTTTAAAAGTCGATCCTGAGCAAGGTTTAGCTCCTATTCTCAGACGCTCAATTCGCCCAAGAAACCCTTAGAAGTTCTACACAACTTCTACTTAACACTTCAACCGACTATGAAGATTTTCCTTAGGGTTTCGCTTAGTGACTAAAGGAAGTATAATAGTATTTCCGGATTTTAGTATGTGGTAACTCGAATACTACAAGGTATTCGGGCCAAGGTATTTGGGAAGAGTAACAACACTGAGAATACTTTTCTACCAAGTGGGTGTTTCACGAGAACAACTCCGAAGGATGGGGGGTATTCACGAGGCCTCTCAAAAGTGGGGAGTGGACTGGACGAAAACTACACCAAGGGGGGAGAGATTTTGCCTTGGAATTTCGGGCTGAGGACGAAGAATAAGTCTTGCATTCGAGGGGTATTTATAGGACATTCAATGGCCAAGATCAAAGCAAGTGGACGGATGAGATTTGACAAGTGTTGTGGGTCCCACCTTATCTATCTACCACACAAATATCTAGCAAACATTGACCAAATGTTTTAGGCAAAAATGACAAAAACGTACAACCACTCCTTGATTGCCGCCCACTGAGGACAAGTGTCGCCCTCTCGTTGGTCCAAAATATTTCATCTCTCGGAAAAATCCGCAAAAAATATAAATGTTGCAACCGTAATTTTCCCTTCGCAAAGTCCCGAAAACGTTTCGTCGGAAAACAATTCTTTTTGCTAGTTGTGAACAAATTTCATCCCTTTGCCTACTTAAGGCTTAAACTTTTGTACGTACGCCCTCACGTACATACTCTGGAAATACGGGGTATAACATATAAGTTGGACCCCTCTGACGTATTTTGTTTCTACCAGTTATGCCTCCGCGCAAGGCAACCCGGGCCCAGAAGGGCAAGGCAGCCGAGGGAGCTGCTAGTAGGATACAGAGGTGTACGAGGGCGCAGGCCCGGTCATTACCTGAGATAGTGCTTCAGACGACGAGTTTTGTGACGTCGCCAGCCCCAACAGATTTTAGAGCCGCAAAGAAGGCCGCCGAGACCACAAGACCGAACCTCCGCCCCACACCGGAGCAGAGGAGACGGGTTACAAAGAGATGGTTTAGCATCGCCGTGATCGTGGGCCGCATACGAGGATAGCCGATGCAGCAGCCCAAAGAGCACCCGTGGTTCACCCGAGATCGGATAGCTGAGACTACGGATTTTCTCGAGTCAGAGCCCGCCAGAGTTTTACGGGTCGAGGCCCGAGGACGATCCGCAGGAGTTCATCCGACGCCATACGATCATGAGAGTGATCAAGGCTTCGAGACCGAGTCGGTGGTCTTAGGTTCGCATCGGCCGCGCGGATACCGCAAATGATCGTTTGATCTACGAGCCGTCCCGGAGAGTATGCACTTCCACCAGATGGGACGAAGTTCTCGTGGGCATTTCGCACATTTCTTGCCTCTACAGATGAGAAGGGCTCGGCCGACATATTTTTGACGCTGAGGCGCACCGGGCGACGGTTCGGGAGTACAATGTGGAGTTTGACTCATTAGCTCAGACGCCCCCGCATTAGCAGCCGATACGAGGACAGAGTGCACCGCCACGCCACCGCTCGATGACTATTTGGCGAGGCTTGTTCGTGTAGCCCTTCACCGCATAGACATTGCCCGCACGCAGCTTATCCACTTGACGCGAGGAATGAGGGGCCGACTAACGACCGAGATCACAGTAAGAGGGCAAGAACAAAGCAGGTTCTTTGGTAACTTTCGAGGCGAACCGCCACAGAAGTGTTAGTTATGCACCTCCGCCGCATGCAGTGGTCCTCACGCCTTCGTGAAGTTTGGGGTATTCGAGCTGGCCTGAGCTCCGTGGCTTCTGGTTCACAGTGCATACGGGTTCTAGCTACCGGGTTCATGTTTCCTGTGCACGATGTGGCAGCGCCATCCCGGAATGTCGCCTTTTTACTGGTGCTTGTTTTGGTTGCGTCCTTCAGGGCCATGTGACGAGAAACTGCCCTAATAGGAAGGATACAGGCAGAACGACTCAGCCTCCCGGCCGCTAAGTGTTCATCGCTTTCTATAGCTATGCACTGGCAGTATGGTGATTAGGATTAAAGCACAAAGGGAAAATGAAGGTATGTTACAGTATATTCTTACCTCTGTAGACTAGTATGCTGATGATATGATGAAGTGATAAGTATTATGTTCAGATAGCATTATGTTAAAATTGTGTTTAGAAAACATGGTTAGTTGTATGGTAAGTTTGGGGACAGTGGAAATTGTGAGCCTTAGAATATTATACGTAGAGACCTTAGACGCGAGGCCATCTTAAGTAAAAGATTTATTTTATGTTTGACCTTATCTGAGTGCATAGTATACGTGGATATATTTGCGTGATAAGTCCTCGAGTGGTATGAAATGAAAGAGGGTAGTCGAGCTAAAGAGACCACTAGGTTTTCGTGACTTGATTAGTGAGATTATTCCGGACGGGGAACAAGAGTTTGGCGCGCGATAATGGTCGTCAGGACCGACGCGGTCAACCCGCGCCCGTGGCGCGGTGGGGCCGAGGTGGTCCCACCAGGTGGTAGGTCACGAGGCGCCAGGCCCAAGTTTAGACGACCGCTGTAATGAAGTTCGTGACGCGTCGACCAATAGTCGCCGACGAGATCAGCCCATCTTGTCTTTCGCCAGATCGCTTACTACGGAGGTTACGCGAGACGTTATATATCGTGAAGGTTGTAAGACCGCACGGTTCCTACTTTTACTTTATGACAGCAATGGAGCCCGCCATGGCTATTTCTTTTACGGAGGTCTTACTGTGCAAGGTTAGAACTCAAAGTAGTCTCAAGACGCATTCAAATTTCGCCTGTTTTGATTTCAGAGGTAGCCGTAAGGATTTTTCGCCTGCTGAGCGAGTATTATAATAGCTACCATTTCAGATTCGGACGTCGCCTTACGAAGCCTTGTATGGGCGGAAGTGTAGGTTGCCGATCGATTGGTTCGATGTTGGCAGGTTCGTCACGCCCAACCCCGATCGGACCGCGCCCTATCCGCACCTCTTCTACCTTAACAACACAAGTAAATCATGGAATTTATAACACTTTTTTTTTTTTTTAAACTAACGACGCAAGCGGCAAAGCCTAAAAGGTCGCCATATAATATACATAATAAAAGACACTACACCGCATACGAGTCCAATCCTACATATGAATACAGCACTTCTAAGAGTTATATCAACTATGACGACAAGGCCCCGCATCCATAATCTGCATAAAAAGCTCATCGAAAGAACTTATACCAAAAAGATAACTCCCAATGTAAGAGCTATCCAAAACTCGAGCAGGTCCTACACCGCCGATCACCAAACAACAGACCTAAACTCGCAGATTTAACGCACTTCAAGCGAGGTCAAGACAAGAACGTACCAAGTATGTGAACAAGAAGTATTGTAATAAAATCATAACACTTAAACAAAACAGAGACATGTTCGATAGCCAACCTACAGCATATAACGCATAAGGCCATATCAAGTCGTGACGCAGCCCTCAAAGTCACTACTCAAATATAACTACGGGTCTCACGCCATAATATCAATCATGCCCGTGAATCCTTCCCGTGTCCTAAATGCCTCGTGTCTCACGCCCCTAATCCCACATCGTAAAAGCATGACCATAGGGTAACACAACCAAATCCGGGACATATATGATAATCAAATTACAACACATTGTGCCTTACTAACAATGAGAGTAAACAGAGTATCTTTACAATATAAAATATAAGCTCATGATCAAAACAGACCATCCGCCCGCAATATCATTTAACCATCCTACTCGGGACTATTTCACCCGTGATAGGCCGCTGGACCCGCGTGAGGTATTCCTCGCACGGGACTATTTCACCCGCATAAGCCCTTACTTGACTCGCATGAGGTATTCCTCGTGATACTGGACCCGCCAGCGGACTATTTCACTCGCATAAGTCCTTACACGACCGCATGATGTATTCCTCGTGATCGCGGGTAGCAATTCCACCTGACCAGAATGCCACAAACCCGGAATGACCCGAACGATCGATATACCAATAGCACACAACCGCTATTTCCAAAGACACGAGGCGCTTCAACTAAACAAGCCAAAGTACTTATCAAGGCACAAATAGAATAATTCTCAATTAAACAAGCCAAAGTACTTATCAAGGCACACTTAGACAAATTCTCAATTAATCAGGCCAAAGTACTTATCAAGGCACCAATAGAATAATTTCAATTAACAAGCCAAAGTACTTATCAAGGCACACTTAGACAAATTCTCAATTTATCAAGCCAAAGTACTAATCAAGGCACACTTAGACAAATTCTCAATTTATCGTGCCAAAGTACTTATCAAGCACAAAATAGAATAATTTCACAATTAACAAGCCAAAGTACTTATCAAGGCACACTTAGACAAATTCTCAATTTATCAAGCCAAAGTACTTATCAAGGCACAAATAGAATAATTCTCAATTAACAAGCCAAAGTACTACGTACGTACATTCTTTTCAAAAGACTTCTTTTTATGTAAAATCCCAAGATACTAACACCCGTAGTATCAAGGCGTGTCTATTCTTCAAAGTAAGTTACTATACTTTTTGAAACTCATTTCGAAGCTTGAAACCAAGTAACTTCAAATTTTCACAAACTAGGCAACTTATGCCGATTAATCAAAATAGACAACTTTCTAAACCTTCCATAAAGTCGTTATAACCAACTTCCCATAAAGCCGTTATAACCCTTTATGGTTTTAGACATATCCATTCCTTTTATAACCAAGAGACTTATACTATTAAAACCAAGTATCACATACTTACAAATCAAGTTCTTAACTTTCAAAACACTTCAAGTCTCTTAATATATAGAAAACAAGTTTCTTCTACTTTTAAACCTCAAGTAACTCACTCCTTTAAAACAAGTTAATTCTCTTAAATCATGTCATTTCTCCTCTTTTAAAACAATTAAGTAAATCACTACCTCTCACATCTTCTACCTCCTCTATTCCTTTCAGATTTCATATAGGCTCTTCCACAACTCCACTGACTACTCCACCCACACCCGAAATACCAACCTCTTTTCCCACCCTCCCAAATGGTACCCGTGATACTATCTTCGACGCGAGCCCAAGCTCCACTCCTCTAACCCCATCCTCATCATGCATTTCCTAATAGGCCTGATGTTCATTTACCTTCCGATGATTTCAGCTCATGACCCGCTCCATCCAAGAAGCCCTCTAAAGGCGCTTATGCCTCCTCCTCGTCACACGGCCCCACCGCAAAAGAAAACCCACGCGAGTGTCTCATGTTCCGCACTGAGGCAAAAGGATTACAACTTCAATTCATCGATCAAGGAGAAGATGTAGAACTAGAATCAACAGATGAAGTCCCCTTCATTGAAACACGGGATATTTCCTCATAGTCGCTTCACTCGCCCTTTCCTGCAAGAGAAGTCACCGAATTCTATTGTGAAAGGTTGGGGAGTTATGTCGATCATCCCCACCGCAAAGGATGGACAATATTCAAATTCACGACGGAGGAAGAACGCACTAATGTGCTCAACTGAGGCCCTTACATGACCTTCGCAAAACAATGATGTTAAAACCAATCGATAAGGGAGTTCTATTAATGCATGACTTATTCACGGATATCCCTATCCGGGTCACTTTCCACGAGATCCCCGTCTCGCTCGAGTGCTCAGCCTTAGCAAAATTGCATCACGCTGTAGGGAAACCCTCTACACTGATCAATTTACCAAGGAAAGGTCTAAGATGAACTATGCAAGAGTGTTAGTGGAAGTTGACGTTAGTAAGAAACCTGGCCACAGCACTTGGAGAAACTACCCGACAATCAAGATACGCCCAAAAGGTCCAATATGAAAACTACCTCATTATTGTTACCATTGTACTCTTTTGGTCATAATCATTTGAAGTGCAAGATCCTATTGCAAAACAACCTCTCGTGAAGCCCTAATTGATTTGCCTTTAGCCCCGACTTGCAAAGCGAGCCGATTCCTCTAGCCCCGCCATCCTTCGTCATGGGTCACCCTAGCCCCTTTATCCGATCCACCAACCCTCATCTTCCCGTAGGATGTTCTATCTTAAAGGATGCTGAATGTTGTGCACTGCACCGCATATACCCGTAAGTGTGGGAAGCTCAATCTCATTATACCACCGCATGGGGCCTGTCTGCTCACCGAACTTACGGGTTCCTATGGATGATTTAACTGCTCAGCTACCCGACATTGCTATTACGCATCAAAAGGGGGATTGAAATGAACACCATGGAATCGAGAATAACACACCTTTAAACCCGCACACTACTTCAGATGCGAGCCCTCGCGGAATTCTATCAAATACCCAACCCCACAACTAGTTGCATTATCTTGGAACACGGTGAACACACCAACTTTGAATCACCGCCTTGGCTCCTAAGGATAAAACGAAGGTCGACAGAGGTTACAACAAGAAGCGATTACCGCCTAGCAAGAAAAGTGAAGCGGAGGACCCCTAAACCTCCATGGTTTCCTAATGAAAATCCTTTGTTGAATGCCCGTGGGTACTGGCCTTGCAAAACATCATTATGATTTCATCCACTCTTGTAAAAATCACCTCCGAGTGATCACCCATTCCCTCCTTTCATCTCTTGTTTTTACGCTTAGGATCGAGAACCCTCAATGATTGATTGTAAGATTTCAGTTCTTTTATTATTAATATTACCATTTACCTGATCAAAAAAAAATAAAGTCATTATAATGACCTTTAGGATTTTGGGACTAAGGCACTAGCCCAAAAGATTTGGAAACCACTTCCTTTTCAAGACTCTATGTACTTTAAGTAAATTACTTTCACTTTTAAGAATCCAACTTCACTAAGGCAATGGATTATACAACTTACAATTTAAACATCAAAGTACAATCAAAGGAAGTACATAGAACAAATTCTACTTTAGGCAATCCAAATACAACCAAGGAATGGATCATTTACGAGTAGACGCACTTTCTTTATCTTAAGGAATCATGCTAGAAGAGATAGTTCACATACCTTTCGCTAAATCCACAAGTTGCCGAATACGCCAGACGCAGAAGTTGTCAACCTATAATGGTCACAACAAGACTATCAACTTCTAGTCTCTAACGAGAATAATACTAAGTATACGATCTCTAATTCTACGGAAAATCAAAGACTTCCTTTGTTTCTACTCACTTTGCCACCTTTTCAAGGCCGAATACACAACCAACAAGCCATATTTAAGGCTCAAAACAACAACCAAACAAAGGGGATTACACGCCTTACAATACGTGTAAAATTCCGCCCCACAATTCATACCAAATAGTTTAATACTTCACTAGCCATTCTCGGCCAACATATAACCAACAACACTACGACTTTTCCAATCCTTTTCCAATTCCAAGTTCTTAGGTCAACATGTTAGTTAGTCATAAACAACTTCAACAACTACAATTTCCTTCTTTATACAACATGTGACGACTTAACTAATAATCGACTTGAATTGAAATCTTAAAGCTAAACATGCTATATTTCGGATTAGGGTTCCAATAGTCAAAATACTTATCAAACTTCATACTATATAACTCATGCTTGCTAATAACCATACCTACAATGATAAGTAAACCTTAATTGCTAAAACGACAAGAATATAGCTTTATAAGCCCTTAAAATTTCCAAGATTCCAAAGTCGCGCCTTAGAAATTCTTAGCTCCTTTCCTTAGGTTCCAATCCGCTCCAAGCACTCCTGAGGCCTACAAGAACCCATCTTCAAGTTCCAACTTCAAAGTCAAGAACTCCCTTAGTTTCCGCCATGACTAACGTAAAAATGCGCTTTTTTCCAAATCTTTCTATCGAGATAACCTTAAAATACCTGGGGACATCAAGTTAAAGTCTGTGGCTAATGGATCAAAACTACAAAATTTCATGAGCAACATAGCCAAACCCGAGAGCCTCTTTCTGGCACAAATGATCTCTAATTTTTCTAAGTGTAAATGAGCTAGTCTTGCACTAGTAGTAACCTTATAAAACACAAATTGAGGGCTTAGACTTAAACAAATGCGAGGTTAGGATGAGTTTCACTGGATCAAGCTCAGTGGACAAGTTGACTTGTCAACAATATCAAGCTTGAAGACTTATCTTCTACCACGGTCAATGACCATTTTGCCCTTACACAATTTCGACCAAGCCACGTGGAAGGAGTTCCACGTGTCGCCTCTTATTCGCCCATAAAATTCAGAACCCTCGGGCCCCACAAAATGTAAAATTTCTGTGGGCCCCACGTGACCAAACCAAAAATAAATTTACATAGTGTTAATAAGTTCCATACTTTACAAATATTGTCTTTGAGAATCCAATTCTCAACAACGAGCATTTTTCCTTTCCGTCGTCCTAAGATTTTCCGTTTAAAACAATTCTTCCTTTCGCATTAATTTCCAAGTCTTGTTTCCTTTCGCATATTCTCTTATACATGTCCGGACTTACTGGTGTAACATTCTTCCTTAGAAACATTCGCCCCGAATGTTCTTAGCCTTGTCACGCCATACAAACCCCACACAATCTCTATACTATGCCTATCAATCAATACTCCACAAGACTAACGACGCCACACTGCCATCGCCTAACATACGTGAACATATCAATGGACCTTCCGTCCGCTACCCTTCTCACAAACTCAAGGTTACAGCTTCCTAGAACACTGGATCCTTAGAGGCTCCTTTCTTTCCTTACTTGTCATTCTTTCTCGATTTCTAAACTCATTTAGTAAACGCATAAAATCTCAAATTTTGTTTCGCTTCTCCAACTGGAGTTACTAACCAAACTTGGCCATATTGTTACTTACATTCCGTTAAGGCTCTTCTCGGCCCCACGACCTAGTTCCGGTGGAACGATCCACAAACTCGCACTACAATTAACTAAACTTGGGCCTTGCATCCCTGACCCTATCACATAATCTGACCATTTCTAATCACATCACCCCATTCCATACTATCGCTGACCAAATGAGTCCATAACCCACTCATCGCCACACTTAACTCCTCATTCTTAGTCCAAATAAATCTCACTCTTATCTCAAGGTACTTCTTACCCTATCCCCTATTTACTAGAGGTTCTCACATAAGCCAAAGTATTTCTATCAGATAATCTTCCCCATCTGGCCTTACACTTATACGGGTAATTACAACTCAGGAACTCTACACAACTATAGTCTCAGCCACTTATCATTCTTGTCAACATTCATAACTTTTCACTTTACTAATCAAAGTATCCTACCTGGGTACTATCACTTTACAACTCTAGAACCAAAGGGAAAACATATACGCTATGGCAAAATCTGAATCTAATAACGCACGTATGATTCAAAAGAATCAAACTATACCAGAACCCGCGGTGTCGCCTCGATCCCGCCCAAGAGTCACGCCATCTCTCGCGTTCAAGGACCGCCAGAACTATAAACCCCACTCGACTTCCACCACTACCGCTAACATCTCAACACCCCGCTCGGGAACGCATACCGCGAGGAAAGTGGAATCAACCATCGCCTCATAGCCGAGCTACTCACCTGCTGTTTCTAAAAGGACATACCTCGTATGGCCCGACGCCACAAATAAAACAAACACTTGTGCCATGACGGCATTTCAAACGACGCTACTACAATGGAAACATCGAGAATAAGTGGCCTCGATCGAGAAAATCCTCGCCTTTGAGAATCCTCGACCGAGCTCGATCGCTCCTAAATACCAGGGATCAAATCTCCCACCGTGGGCCGCGGGATATGTACCGGGTAGGCCGACGAATATTCACTCACGCCGAGGCAGCCTCCCAAAACTCACCGATAACCAACCGGCTAGCCCTCTTACGCAGATCTCCGCTACCGCCTCTACCCCGTGACACTGCTCAGACGCCGAATAACCTCCGCCGATGAAATCAGAGTAATCGCTATCTTGTTCAATAACATAATGGCTTTTTCATGACCCTAAAGTCTCTCTTAATCGGCAGACCGAGGCTCGCATCGGGGCCACAAAACTCGACGCAGGTTAACTCGCCGATCGCGAACAACATCCAGATACCTCGGGCATAATCCCTATCAACTCTCTCGAGTCCGCCTCGTAGCTCTCATTCCTTTGCCCTTCTCGGGCCGTTCTCCTCGAGGCATAATCAGAATACAACAATACGCCGAGAGAAATTATCTTACTAACACACTCTATGGCACGATTCGAGTGAGAAGAATAGAAACTAACTCCTAAATGTCACGTAGCCTCCTGCTTATGGGCGTGGCGCGCAACACACCGATAATCAAGACTCTACTAGACACGGCTCAGACATTCCGAGGATCGATCGCTCGATACCACTCACACACCCCAACCTGCTCGTGGATCGTGCCCTATCTCGCACCTTCTACCTTAACAACACAAGTAAATCGCGAATTTATAACACTTTTTTTTTTAAACCAACGACGCGCAAGTGGAAAAGCCGACGCGCCGCCATATAATATACATAATAAAAGACACTACACCGCATACGAGTCCAATCCCACATATGAATACGCACTTCTAAGAGTTATATCAACTATGATGGACAAGGCCCCGCTGCATCCATAATCAGATAAAAGCTCAGCATCGAAAGAACTTATACCAAAAAGATAACTCCAATGTAAGGAGCTATCCAAAAACTCGAAAGGTGGTCCTACACCGCCGATCACCAAACAACAGACCTAAACTCGCAGATGAACGCAAAGCACTCGGGCGAGGTCAAGACGTAAGAATGTACTGCATGCGGAACAGTAGTACAGTAATAAAATCATAATACTAAACAAAACAGAGACATGTCCGATAGCCAACCTACGCATATAACGCATAAGGGCCATATCAAGTCGTGGACGCAGCCCTCAAAGTGACTACTCAAATATAACTACGGGTCTCACGCCCATAATATCAATCATGCCTGTGGAATCCTTCCTCACTGCCGGCAGTCCGTGATGTAATAACACCAATAAGGATACATGAACACCAAGTCCCACCTGTCCTCTAAATGCTCGTGGTCTCATGCCCCTAATCCCACATCGTAAAAGCATGACCATGTGGTAACACAACCAAATACGGGACATATATGATAATCAAATTACAACACATTGTGCCTTACTAACAACGAGAGTAAAAAGAGTATCTTTACAATATAAAATAGGAAGCTCATGATCAAAATAGACCATCCGCCCGCAGATCATTTAACATCCTACTCCCGGGACTATTTCACCCGCATAGCCGCGTGGACCCGCGTGAGGTATTCCTCGCACGGGACTATTTCACCCGCATAAGCCCTTACGACTCGCATGAGGTATTCCTCGCATAGGTCGGACCCGCCGCACGGGACTATTTCACCGCATAAGTCCTTACGACCGCACGAGGTATTCCTCAACGCTGGGTAGCAATTCCACTAATATGCAAATGCCACAAACCCGGAATGACTCAAACGATCGATATACCAATAGCACATAACCGACTATTTCCAGCACACGTAGGCAGTTCTCAACTAAACAAGCCAAAGTACTTATCAAGGCACACATAGAATAATTCTCAATTAATCAAGCCAAAGTACTTATCAAGGTACACTTAGACTAATTCTCAATTAATCAGGCCAAAGTACTTATCAAGGCACAAATAGAATAATTCTCAATTAACAAGCCAAAGTACTTATCAAGGCACACTTAGACAAATTCTCAATTTATCAAGCCAAAGTACTAATCAAGGCACACTTAGACAAATTCTCAATTTATCAGGCCAAAGTACTTATCAAGGCACAAATAGAATAATTCTCAATTAACAAGCCAAAGTACTTATCAAGGCACACTTAGACAAATTCTCAATTTATCAAGCCAAAGTACTTATCAAGGCACAAATAGAATAATTCTCAATTAACAAGCCAAAGTACTACGTACGTACATTCTTTTCAAAAGACTCCTTTTTATGTAAAATCCCAAGATACTAACACCCGTAGTATCAAGGCGTGTCTATTCTTCAAAGTAAGTTACTATACTTTTTGAAACTCATTTCGAAGCTTGAAACCAAGTAACTTCAAATTTTCACAAACTAGGCAACTTATGCCGATTAATCAAAATAGACAACTTTCTAAACCTTCCATAAAGCCGTTATAACCAACTTCCCATAAAGCCGTTATAACCCTTTATGGTTTTAGACATATCCATTCCTTTTATAACCAAGAGACTTATACTATTAAAACCAAGTATCACATACTTACAAATCAAGTTCTTAACTTTCAAAACACTTCAAGTCTCTTAATATATAGAAAACAAGTTTCTTCTACTTTTAAACCTCAAGTAACTCACTCCTTTAAAACAAGTTACTTCTCTTAAATCATGTCATTTCTCCTCTTTTAAAACAATTAAGTAAATCACTCATTTGACTCCCCTAAAGTCATTATAATGACCTTTAGGATTTTGGGACTAAGGCACTAGCCCAAAAGATTTGGAAACCACTTCCTTTTCAAGACTCTATGTACTTTAAGTAAATTACTTTCACTTTTAAGAATCCAACTTCACTAAGGCAATGGATTATACAACTTACAATTTAAACATCAAAGTACAATCAAAGGAAGTACATAGAACAAATTCTACTTTAGGCAATCCAAATACAACCAAGGAAACGGATCATTTACGAGTAGGACGCACTTTCTTTATCTTAAGGAATCATGCTGTAAGAGGAGATAGTTCACATACCTTTCGCTAAATCCACAAGCTGTCAATACGTCAGACGTAGAAGTTGTCAACCTATAATGGTCACAACAAGACTATCAACTTCTAGTCTCTAACGAGAATAATACTAAGTATACTGGCCTCTAATTCTACGGAAAATTAAAAGACTTCCTTTGTTTCTACTCACTTTGCCACCTTTTCAAGGCCGAATACAATAACCAACAAGCCATATTTAAGGCTCAAAACAACAACCAAACAGTGGGATTACACGCCTACAATACGTAAAATTCCGCCCCACAATTCATACCAAATAGTTTAATACTTCACTAGCCATTCTCGGCCAACATATAACCAACAACACTACGACTTTTCCAATCCTTTTCCAATTCCAAGTTCTTAGGTCAACATGTTAGTTAGTCATAAACAACTTCAACAACTACAATTTCCTTCTTTATACAACATGTGACGACTTAACTAATAATCGACTTGAATTGAAATCTTAAAGCTAAACATGCTAGATTTCGGATTAGGGTTCCAATAGTCAAAATACTTATCAAACTTCATACTATATAACTCATGCTTGCTAATAACCATATCTACAATGATAAGTAAACCTTAATTGCTAAAACGATAAGAATATACCTTTATAAGCCCTTAAAATTTCCAAGATTCCAAAGTCGCGCCTTAGAAATTCTTAGCTCCTTTCCTTAGGTTCCAATCAGCTCCAAGCACTCCCTAGAGGCCTATGAAGAACCCATCTTCAAGTTCCAACTTCAAAGTTGAAGAACTCCCTTAGTTTCCGCCTTGCGACTAACGTAAAAATGCTTTTTCAAATCTTTCTATCGAGATAACCTTAAAATACCCGGGGACATCAAGTTAAAGTCTCAGGGCTAATGGATCAAAACTACAAAATTTCTTGTGAGCAACATAGCCAAACCCGAGAGCCTCTTTCTTGGCACAAATGATCTCTAATTTTTCTAAGTGTAAATGAGCTAGTCTTGCACTAGTAGTAACCTTATAAAACACAATGGAGGGCTTAGACTTAAACAAATGTGAGGTTAGGATGAGTTTCACTGGATCAAGCCTAGTGGACAAGTCGACTTCACAACAATATCAAACTGAAGACTTATCTTCTACCACGGTCAATGACCATTTTGCCCTTACACAATTTCGACCAAGCCACGTGGAAGGAGTGCCATGTGTCGCCTCTCATTCGCCCATAAAATTCAGAATCTCATGGCCCCACAAAATGTAAAATTTCTGTGGGCCCCACGTGACCAACCAAAAATAAATTTCCATAGTGTTAATAAGTTCCATACTTTACAAATATTGTCTTTGAGAATCCAATTCTCAACAACGAGCATTTTTCCTTTCCGTCGTCCTAAGATTTTCCGCTTTAAAAACAATTCTTCCTTTCGCACTAATTTCCAAGTCTTGTTTCCTTTCGCATATTCTCTTATACATGTCCCGACTTACGGGTGTAACATTCAGATAGTTGGTCCAAACTTGATCCAGCAGGCGTGGATAAGTGGAGCTTATCCGTAAGGTTATTGCCACTCGAGTCAACATAAGTCGCATGATAGCCGGCCGACACTGGAGTTCAGTCGACGGTGAGAGCTTTTGTGATGATAGAGGTGATTCCTCGTGGACTTGGATTTAAGTATTTGCGTGTTGTATTGTGGCCACGTGTGGCATTTGCAAACCGCTTAAGTTATGAGGAACTTTATCGTTATCCTGTTTGGTATGAACATTCGGACGAATGTTTCGGGCGAGGAGAATGTTATACCCGTATTTCCAGAGTATGTATGTGAGGACGACGACATTTGTACAAACCCTAATTAGGTTAAGGATGGAATTGTGAACTTTCAACTAAAAGATTCAACTCGCAAGGAAATTCTACGCTTTTAATATTTTAACCGACACGGATTTTTCCGAGAGACGAAATATTTTGGACTAATAGGAGGCGATACGTGTCACCCTTAGTTGGCATGGGTTGACGAAAATGTTGGCCAAGTGGACAAGGTCAAATGGTCAAAGTCTTGGAAGATATTTTCTTTGCGAGCGGGAGTAGTATTCGATCGATTTCGCAAGCGCTGGGCTTGCTCATGGCGTTTTTGTGCCTAGTGGAAGGCCACATGGCTCTTTGTTGTGGGGACATATGTCCTAATGTTGTGGTGGACATATGTCCCAAGGTTGTAGGACACTTGGTGGAAGACTCCACTCACACAAGCTATCCAATCTTCACCCTCCACTTGCTTTGATTCGCCATTGATCGCCTATAAATACCCTCTCAAGTGCAAGACTAAATCTTCATCCCTTAAACATTTTCCAAGTCTCAAAATCCTCTCCCTCTTGAAAGCTCTCGCCCAAACTCCTCCCCTTTGTGAAGCCCTCACTAAACACCCGCCCGCCCCTTCCTGGTTGTTCTTGTCGAAATACCCCCTTGGTAGAAAAATACTTCCAAGTATTGTTGTTATTCCAAAATACCTTAGCCCAAATACCTTGTAGTATTCCAAAGTTACTCTATACTAAAAGCCCAGAAATACTACTTTATATCCATTAGTCACAAAACGAAACCCTAGGGAAAATCTTCACTGTTGGTCAAGTATTAAGTAGAAGTTGTATAACATCTAAGGGTTTCGAGCGAATCGAGCGCATGATTAGAGAGCTAAACCTTGCTCAGATCGACTTTAATCTAGGATAATTTTGGGCTTATCGAGGTAAATATCTTTGTCCTTCCATTGTAATTGGAAATTACATATAGTAGTTTAGAAATGAGTATAAGATATAGAAGGATGGTATAAAAGAAGAGAATTGAACTGTACTTACATAGGGTTGTATTTACAGTAGACTTGTGTAGTTGACGGGTAGGGAAGTGCTGCCCAAATTTCCATAAAATAGAGAACCTTCTGCTTAGAATGTTCTACAGAGTAGTCTAGACGTTGATATACGTATTTGACTATTATAGGTTGATACTCGCACACACACATTCGACTGGCGTGTGGATTTCACGATGAGGTATGTGATTCTTCCTATCCTCTCGAGCATGATATTTTGATATATATATAGTACGGTAGACGACGTGTGTTAACTAAAAGGGTTTTACTCATGTCTGCTGACTTGAGTTTTAGATAATAAGAATCTTGAAGATTTCAAAAGAATTATGAATCATTTTAAATAAGAGTAATACTTAGTTTTAAAAGCTTAAGAGTTATACTAGCTTTACGGGAAGTTAGGTATAACGACTTAAGAGAGATAAAAGGAACGTTTACTTAATTGTTTATGAAAACCATGTATTGATTTCGAAATGAGAATAAGCATCAACAAACCATCGCAGCTAATAAAGGAAAATGTATTGACAAATAATTAATTATATTAAAACCAAGAGAAACCTCCATCCGCATGTAAGCTAAGATAAGACAAGATTGTATTACATTTCCTAGATCATGGTCGCTTAATAAGATTGTTATAAACAAGAATGAACTACTGACATAAGATATATGTTACTCAATTTTGTTAAAAGAAGAAATTACGTTAGGACTATGAACTATGAAATCTTTCGAAAATAAGAGACTTAAGTATTTAAAAATATGCAACTTGAACTTTTGGAAAAGAATGTTGTTACTTGACTTTCAAAAGGGAAAATGTGTTGGTTTAAAATGAAGGCATGATATTGTCTTAATCTGTCTTAAAAGAGGGTTTAAATGTTATGGACGATTCTTTACCGAGTCCCATGGACGGGCTTAACACGTATTCCATACGATTCTTTCACCGAGTCCCACGGACGGGCCGTGACACGTATTCCATATGATTCTTTCACCGAGTCCCACGGGACGGTCGACACGATTCCATACGATTCTTTCACCGAGTCCCACGGACGGGTCGACACGTATTCCATACGATTCTTTCACCGAGTCCCACGGGACGGACCGATACGTATTCCATACGATTCTTCACCGAATCCCCGGACGGGCCGACACGATTCCATATGATTTCATCGAGTCCCATGGACGGGCCGACACGATTTCATACGATTCTTTCACCGAGTCTCACGGGACGGGCGACACGATTCCACACGCCACATCGATTCCTGGACGGGCCGAGACATGTTATACGGCTTATATCCTAGATCGCCTGAGGAAGGAGTTCCACAGTACGAGGGATGACTTGAGGCGAGTCCCCGACTTGACATAATCGCTTATGTTGCGAATCGTAGTTTTGTTATCATACATGCTCCTATTTTATTTAGATCGTTATGATTTCGTTTACGATGTCCAGCCACATACTTGGTACCTGTAATCGACTCTTCGGGCCGCGCTCATGCCGCAGTAGAGGTACACGCTGATCTCACTCTAGGATCACGCCAACAGATTGGGAAGCCCGCTTTCTCCGAGGCTTATCTTTTGGTATGGTTTCCAGTTTGTAAGTTCTGTACATTCACTGCATGGCGGGTCCCGTCCCCGCCATAGTTGTTGTAAAAATCTTAGAGGTCCGTAGTAATCACAGTGCAGTTGAAAAAGGGATGTAACTGTTCAAGCTTTTATATATATACATGCCGAAAGACAATCTTCTCTCAATAAACTGTTCTCATTCTATAATTGTTTCATGTCTTGTTTATATATTCCGTTGATTACTCTGATGTATGTCTACTTGGGTGCACGGGTAAGGCACCATTCACGGGCCCAGGATCGGGTCGTGACAACTTGTTAGGTTTTGGATGAAGGAGATCAAGCAAAGTGGCTCTTGACTTGGTCAACAATGTCAAGCTCTTAATAAGTAAGACTTTGTCATCTACACATTGGTCAAATGACCATTTTACCCTTGCATCATTTTCGACCAAGCCATGTAGGGGGTGCCACGTGTCGCCCTCCCATTCGTCCATAAAATTCTCAGAACCTCGTGGCCCCACAAATGTAAAATTTCTGGGCCCCACACGACCAAATCCATAAAATAAATTTCCATAATGAAAATACATTCCATAATCCTCAATTAATGCATTTTGAGAATCCAATTCTCCTCAACGAACATTTTTCCTTTCCGTTTCGTCGGAAAAACAATTCTTCCTTTCGTACCCTTTTCAAGTCTTCAGATTCCTTACTTACATTCTCTTAAACATGTCCTGGAGTTACGGGGTGTAACACTAACACCCGTAGTATCAAGGCATGTCTACATTTCAAACAAGTCACTACATTTTTAGAAATACATTTCTAGGCTTCTAAATCTGCTGACTTTACTTTAGAACTTTAAGCAATTGATACCTTTAAATCAAATTGCCCTTCTTTATTTCAAGTCATTTCTTTGTTTACGTTACTAGAGAGAATCATTCCTTTAACCTTCCATAAAGTTGTTATAACCAACTTCCCATAAAGTCGTTATACTTACTTTATACTTTAGAAATTAGGACATCTTTAACCTTTCATAAAGTCGTTATAACCAACTTCCCATAAAGCCGTTATAACTCTTTATGTCTTAGACTAATTCATTCTTCTTATAACAAAGAGACTTATACTTTCAAATCAAGTTACATAACTTTCAAAATACTTCAAGTCTCTTAACTTTAGAAATCTAGTTTCTTAACTTAGAATATCAAGTCTCTTTAACTAAGAATATCAAGTCTCTTTACTTTTCCCAAATCAAGTATTCTATACCTTTCAAGTAAAGTAACATATACTTCTTTGAAAATGAGTTACTACACTTTCAAAAATCCATACAAGGATGCCAAAATGAAATCGAGTTCATTTAAAACGCGTACGTCTACCTACTATACATTTCATAAGATTCATGCTCAAGAGGATAGGAAGAGTTCACATACCTTCCGACTCAATCCACTTGCCAAGTTGAATACGCCTCGTGTAGAATGTCAACCGATAATGACCACAATACGCCAATCAACTTCTAGCTTTCAACGTAGAATATTTCTAAGTATAAGGACTCTTATTCTACGGAAAATCGGGCAGCACTTCCTTTTTTTCTACGTACTTTTCCACCTTTTTCAAGGCCCGAAAATCAATAACCAAATGCCACATTTAAGGACCAACAATTCAACAATACAAAGGGGATTACACGCCTAACCGGACGTGTACAATTCTTTCCCACAATTTACATAAAACTGTCCATTATTAAATGTCATCCCCGGCTACAATGTACAACCACATACAATCTTTTCCAATTCCTTTTCAATCCATATTGTCATTCCAACATGTTATAAAGTCGCAACCAATTTCAACAACTATAATCCCTTATTTAGATAACATGCGACGATTATAACTATCGACCAATTTGTATTGTACTTTCCATGGCTAATAAGCTCATGTTCGGATTTAGGCTCCCAATATTCTATAACACTTATCAAACTTCAATTTATATTTCACATGATCAATTTGAACGACTAAAATCACTTCAATAAACCCCACATAAAAAGTGAAGACAATGACCATAATTATCCAACGAACTAGAGGCTCGAAAACTGCCCTTTTATACTTTCATTTATGTTATACCCCGTATTTCCAGAGTATGTACGTGGGGACGTACGTAGAAAAGTTTGAGCCTTAAAGTAGGCAAAGTGGCGAATTTGTACACAAGTGCCGAAAAGAATCGTTGACTAAACGCTTTACTAGATTTCAAGGGAAAATTCCGCTATGTCATTTCTAATTTTATGGATTTTTCCGAGAGACGAAACATTTTGACCAACGGGAGGGTGACATGTGTCACCTCACATTGGAAGCAAGTGCGGCAAAGGTGGACGAAAGGGCGGGTTGGTTAGGTAGATATTTGTGCAAGTTGCGTGGTAGATGGATAAGGTGCACATGGCTTAATCCTAGCCCTACACTTGCCTAACACTGACGGATTCGCCATTGGTTGGCCATTGCTTGACCTATAAATACCCCCTAAGTGATGAACTTCTTCATCCTAAAATCATTTCCAAGTCTCAAATACTCCTCCCTTGTAGTTCGTCCGCCACCACCCTCCCCTCAGAGAGCCCTCGCCGAGCCTACCCCCTAGCCTAGTTGTTTTCAGATAATACCCCTTTGTGGTATAGAAATACTCTCCTAGTATTATTATAATGCCCAAATACCTTGGCCCAAATACCTTGTAGTATTCCCAAGGTTACCTCTATACGAAAAGCCCGGAAAATACTATTATACTTCCTTTAGCCACTAAACGAAACCCTATGGAAAAATCTCCATAGTCGGTTGAATTATTAAATAGAAGTTGCGTAGAACTTCTAAGGGTTGTTTGGAGCGGATTGGAGCACTTTGAGTAGAGCTTAACGCTGCTCAGAGCGACATTAAACTTGGATAATTTTGGGCTCACCGAGGTAAATAATCCTATCCTTCTAGTGTAATTGGGAATTACATACTGTAGTTGTATAGAAATGAATATAAGATTCATAGAAGAGAATTGAACTGTAATAGAAGGATATTACAAGAAAGACTTGAATCAACTCACATCGTAAGAATATTAGAGTAAGATTAAATCAGATTTACATAGACATATATATATATAGTATATATATATATAGTACCAGAGACTAACGTGTGGCAAATGTCTTTTGACTTAAGCCCAATAATAAGAACTGAAGTATTTTTATATATATAGTACTAGAGACGACGTGTGTTAATCGAATATAGTTATACAAGCAATGTCTTTTGACTTAAGCCCAATAATAAGAATTTGGAAGTATTTTTATATATATAGTATGGTAGACGCAGTGTTAATCGAATATAGTTATACCAAGAATGTATTTTGACTTAAGCCCAATAATAAGAATCGAAGTATTTTAAAAGAATATATATATATATATTACTAGACGACGTGTTAATCGAATGTAGTGTTACGGAAATGTCTTTTGACTTAAGCCCTAATAATAAAGCATCTCAAGATTTCAAAAGATTAAGAAACCGCTTTGAAAGAAGAGTAATACTGGTTTTGAAAACATAAGAGTTATACTAGCTTTATGGGAAGTTAGGTATAACGCCTTAAGAGCTAAAGAAAATGGTTTACTGATTTTAGAAGTTAAGGGACTTGATCTTAAAAGATAAGAGACTTGACTTAATTGAATTGATATGAATTTTGTTAAAAGTGTGAAACCTCATTTGTGAATAATGAGTACTTGGTTTTTAAAAGGAATAATGTTTTACTGATTTCAGAAATCAGAATAAGGATCGAGCAAACCATTGCAGCGCTAATAAAGGGAAATGTATTGAATAATTAAGTATTATTAAAACCAGTAGAAACCTCCATCTGCATAGAAACTAAGATGAGACAAAATGATATTACATTTCCTAGATCATGGCTGCTTAATAAGATCGATTATAAACAAGAATAACCTACTCACATATAAGGCATATGTTTCTCAATTGTTTAAAAGAGAATTATGTTTTAAAGGATTAAAACTATGAACTACGAAACCTTTTTGAAAAGGAGAAACTTGACCATTTGAAATTAGGCAAACTTGAACGTTTGGAAAAATAATGTTGTTACTTGATTTTTCAAAGGGAAGTGTTTTGGTTTACTTAAAAATGCGAGTCACTCTATTTTTATACTACGGATATCGTGACTTTATAAAAGGAATGGATCTCTTTAAAAGGAATTTAACGACGTAGTACTTAGGTTAAAACCCGGACTTTGCCATAAAATGAAAGTACCTTGAGTTATGTATAACTTTCCTATGCTTGTTGTGATAGCCTTTGTTGTGCAAGAATTGTGTTTCTATACTACCGCGTCTCTCGATGGAGGGCCGGTTGACTTGTTGAGAACTTACTGACGCGTCGCAAAGGACGGAGAATTCCACCGCACGCCTCCGCTGATAGTGTTATTTTTGCTAATCGCTGGACATACCGACACGATGTGTGGCGCACGTATGGTTCCATTTTGATTATCGCCTAGTTGTTTCCTTCGACATACCGACACGACGCGCGGGCACACGAGTATGGTTCCATCGGGATTGCCGCTCTTGTTGTTTCCTTCGACATATCGACACGACGCGTGGCGCACGGTATGGTTCCACGGGGATTGTTATTCCATGGACTAGCTCTCCATGAGGTTTTACCGCTCGCCTTGGTATCCGTAGTCGGTTGCATTTGCCCCTGTCGCCTACGTGGTTTGGTTGTATTGTATTGTTAGTACCGCTTGGCATTAGGTAGGAATTGTGTTCGTGTGTACTTCGTGTTATCATATCATAGATCGCATGCGAGGAAGGTATTCCACGCATGATTGATGTCAGAGGCGCGAGACCCATAATTACATTTGCGTAAGGACTGGAGGGCGTGAGACCCGACTTGTTATAATCATATATGTGTGTACTATAGTTTGCTATCATACATGTCTCCCGCTTTATATAGACTATTATGATTTCATTTACGATTTTTCGCCACATACTTGGTACTTGTAATCGACTCTCCTTCTGGGTGCGTTGTTATACCCCGTATTTCCGCAGTATGTACGTGGGCATAATGAGAAGAGTTTGAGCCTTAAAGTAGGCAAGTGGCGAATTTTGTGCACAAGTGCCGAATAGAGTCGTTTTTCGACTAAACGCTTTACTAAACTTCTAAGGGCGGAAAATTCGCCATGTCATTTCTAATTTTTATGGATTTTTCCGAGAGACGAAACATTTTGGATCAACGGAGGGTGACATGTGTCACCCTCACATTGAAGGAAGTGGGCAGCATTTAGACGAAATGGTGAGTTGGGTTAGGTAGATATTTTGTGCAAGTTGTTGTGGTAGATGGATAAGGTGCACTTGGCTTAAATCTAGCCCTACACTTGCCTTACACTTGGATGAATCTGCCATTGGTTGGTCATTTCTTGACCTATAAATACTCCCCTTGTTGAAGAGTTATTTCATCCTAAATTGAGCAATCTTTCTAAGTCTCAAATACTCCCTCCCTCTTGTTTGTAGTTCGTCCCAAGAGTCTCCCTCGAGCGAGCCTTGGCCGAGAGCCACCCCTCCCCATTCAGGTGTTCAGCCGTGGGTACCCCCCCCTAGCCTAGTTGTCTCGTATAAATACCCCCCTTTTTGTGGTATAGGAATACTCTCCTAGTATTGTTATAATGCCCAAATACCTTGGCCCAAATACCTTGTAGTATTCCCAAGGTTACACTTACAAAAGCCCATAAAATACTATTATACCTTCTTTGGCCACTAAACGAAACCCTAAGGAAAATCTCCATTGATAGTTGAAGTAGTTAAGTAGAAGTTGGTTAGAACTTCTAAGGGTTGTTTGGAGCACTCGGAGTAGGAGCTAAGCGCTGTCGTGAGCGACTTTAAACTCGGATAATTTTGGGCTCATCGAGGTAAATACTACTTTCCTTCTATTGTAATTGGAAATTACATACTGTCGTAGTAGAAATAAATATAAGATTCATAGATGAGAATTGAACTGTAATAGAAGGATATTACAGAAAAGGTTTGAACTGAAATCACATCAGAAGAATATAAGTGGTTAAACTGCATTTACATGTGATCAGACATAAGAGATCGATAACTCACACGACGCCCGGCCCGTGATCGTGCCTTACCGGCACCCAAGTAGTCATACATCGAGTAACCAAATGGAATATAAAACAAGACAGAAACAGCTTTATAAAATAAGACATACGCTTTATCTCGATGAAAAGCTTGCCTTTCGCATAATATAAATAACTCAAGTTTTGCGCTATATCCCAACTGCATAATAGTACTACTGCACTCTAAGGAAGTAACAACTACGGCGACAGTGGTTCCCGCCATACCTCGATCAGACAAAACTATCTACAATACAGGAGATCATACCCAAAAGCAGAGCCTCCGAGAAGACGGAGCTCCGACACCAACGCAAAGATCCTAAGGATGTGGATCTAGCACTGCCGCCCTTACCGCGCAGATTTAACGCAGCTCCAAGCGAGGTCAAGACAACAGTACCAAGTATGTGAAACTATAAAGTACTTAAATGAAATCAGAGTATTCAAAACCTTTTCACAAATACAATCCGTTCAATTGCACATAGTGCCACATCACAAACCACAACAAAGAATAGGAAAATCAGAATAGTCTATTCTAGGCCGCTAACGATCAAGCAAGGCCAATCGCCCATAAGATCATTCCCGCGTGCCTAGCCCCGACTTCCGCACTCGCATAGTCCCACATGCACCGCATGAGATATTTCGCATCGGGGCAGCAACCCCGCAGATCCGCCTAGGCTCCCGCACTCGCATAGCCTCAAAAGACCGTGATAGTCTCACAGCATCGCATAGGAATCTCGCATCAGCAAACGCCTGAATGATCAACTCGAGCATACCGCTGCCCGCATAGTCTCACAGACCGTGATAGGCCGATAGACCGCATCAAGGGCAAGCCTCGTATAACAAAGCCGGGTAGGTGATACAATAACAAGACAATGGACTTACCGGTTAGCAACGTAAGCACGCAAAGAACGACCCTTTACACAAAGATTACAAGACACTAACACGTAGCATCATAACATGTCTACTTATCAAACAATCTTACTACACTTAATGTAAATCAATACAAGGCTTTTATAAACAAACAAGTAAACAGCCTTTTTATCTTTCTTAAGTTGTTATACCTAACTTCCCATAAAGCTAGTATAACTCTTAAGCTTTTGTTTTAAAACCAAGTATTTATCTTCTTAAAAATGATTCAAGATTCTTTTGTTATTCAAAGCCGTGAGGCATTGCCGTAAGTATTATTCGTGCTTAAGCCAGGCATTGCCATATAAGTATTATTCAGCTTAAGTCAAAGACATTGCCGTAGTTATTATTCGCTTAACACACGTACGCTCACCGCATTCATATATTGTAAAATATCATGCTTTAGGAAGAATCACATACCTTCTCAAATAAAACCACCGCCAAGTCAATATGTCATACAAGCAGAGTCACCATAATAGTCACACATCAATCAAAGTCTAAACTACTCAAGCGTCATTCTAAACAGAGGGTTCATAATTTACTCAGAAGTCGGGCAGCACAACCCTACCCGTGAGCTATGTAAGTTCATCAGAAAACAAATTCTAAGTGAGTACATACCAATTATTCTTCTTTAAACCCTTCTATCGTGATAACAGCTCAATTCTATTCTCGTGATATTCTTCTAAGTATCTAATACTTGTTCTAATACTACAACAAAGAAGTATTCTCTAATTCAAAAGAGGGTTAGGATTAGTTACCTCGGTAAGCCCAATAATATCCTAGATAAAGTCACTGAGCAAGGTTTAGCTCCTAAGTTGTACGCTCCAGAGTCTAAGAAACCTTAGAAGTTCTTCACAACTTCTACTAAAGACTAAGGGATTTGGGCTAGGTATTTTTGGGCATTATAACGATACTAGAAGACAACTTTTCTACCAAGGAGGGGTAGATTTTGGCCAGGCTAGGGGTGGGTAGCCTCTACCAAGCTTCTCGCGGAGGGGGTGTTGGACGATTTGCTAACAAAGGAGAAGAGAGGATTTTAGACTTGAAAGCTTTTGTGGATGAAGAACTCTTCATCTCTGGGGTATTTATAGTCAAGTGAAGGCCAACCAATGGCCAAGATTTAGCTGCTAGGCAAGTGTAGGCCAAGATTCACCCATGTGTCCTAGGCCAACTAACACACAAAATATCCTACCAACTACACCTCCATTTCGCCCAACTGAGCCCTCACGCCCGCTAATGGGAGGGTGCCTGGCGCCTCTTGTTGCCCAACACGCTTCGCCTCCTAAAAATCCGCAAAAATTAAAAATGACATAGCCGGAAATTCCCTACGAAAGTCGTGAAAACGCTTTCGCCGAAAAACGACTCTAAACGCGCCGTGGAACAAAATTAATTCGCCAAGCCTTAGTACAAGTTCAAATTTTCTACGCACGCCCCACGCATATACTGAAATACGGGTATAACATTCTCCTCCTTAGAAACATTCGCCCGAATGTTCCTTCTCAAGACGCTTATCAAGAAGCTTAAACAGCTAGCAAATGCCACACACGCCACAAAACAACACTTAGGCATAAAATGATAATGGAAATTTACAAGTAGGAAAGTGAATTACCCGGAGGCGCTGGGAATAGCGAGGATACTTCGTCTCATGTCCTCCTCGCTTCCCACGCCATCTCCTCCCCGAGCTCGCTCCGCCACAAGACTTTGACGAAGCCACGCCCTTCGTCCGCAGACGCTAACTCCGACGATCGACTATCGCCATGGAATCTCTCATACGATAACCCCTGGCCACCGACATCGCCAATCGGTGTACCTAGACGGATCCCCGATACATCTCCTCAAAGATAGATACGTGAAACACCGGATGCACCGCTTCCAGACGGACGGCAGATCCAACTCGTAGGCAACGCTGCCTACCTCGCGACAATCAAACGCCCAACGTACCTTAGGCCGAAGCTTCTTCTTCCCGAATCTCATCACACCCTTCATGGGCGACACCTTTAGGAAAACCCAATCATCTATCGCGAACTCCGATGCCGACGACGATGATCTCGATACGATTGCCGACTCGAGCCGTCAATAGTCGCCTTGATAAGCTTCACCTTATCCATCGTCACCGCACCACCGTCCCACTAGCCGCACTCGCCCACATCGAACCAACCTATAGGCGACCGCACTTCCTCCCATACAAGGCCTCATAAGGCGCCATCTCGAATACCGGAGTGGTAGCTATTATTATACGCAAACTCAACTAGAGGCAAATGATCCTCCCAACTACCATCGGTCAATAACACAAAGCTCGCAAAGATATCTCTCAAGAGTTCGATAGTGCGCTCGCCTCGCCCGCTGCTCGGATGAAATGCGCAGACTGTGCTCACCGCGCCCCTAAACCCTCTCGAAGCGACTCTCCGGTTAGCCGAAACCGGGCTCTCTCGTCTCGATATGATCGTAACTAGGGACTCCACCTCTCGACACTAACTCGATGATAGCCCAACGCAGATCAATCTCGAGAAACATTCGCGCGCTCGCAAATCGTCGAACAAATCATCAATCTCGGGAAGGGTATTCGTTTAATGGTCACTTTGTTTAGCCGTCAGAAGTCAACACACATGCGCAGCTGCCCCGCCCTTCTTCTTCTTCACGAACAATACCGCGCTTCTGCGGAGAAACACTAGGTCCGATAAAACCCTTCTCCAAAGAAATCTCTAAGTCGATCCTTCAACTCTCTCAACTCGGCAGCCATTCTGTATGGCGGAATGGAAATAGGCCGAGTGTCCGCAATATGTCAATACAAACTCAATCTCCTCTCGTGAGGGATACCCGAGGTCATCCGAAACACATCCGGGAACTCACGACCATCGAATCGATCAAAATCTGGTACCGCAGCCTTCAAGATCAAACACCCGAACGAGATGGTAGATATACCCCTTCTCGCACCATCTTCCTAGCCTTGAGGTAGGAAATAAATCTACCCTCGCGATACTGCGTTCTCCCACTCAACAACCGCTTCCTCAGAAATCGGAACTGCATTACTTCTCTCAGCTTACATTGGCGAGCAAGAAGCTAGCCAATCCATCCCCATAATCACGCCGGGTCAATCATCTCCAACTCTATCAAGTCCGCCAGGTCCGACGATCGCAAATGGTCACAGACAAGCTCTATATACCCGCCGAGCTACCACCAATCACCCATCGCGTAGCTACTCGAAGCGGTTCATGGACTCGTGCTCATCCCTATCCTACTAGCAACAAGGGAGATATATAGATGCAGTAGAACCCGATCTATCAAAGCATACACATCAAACCCAGAACCGATAAGGTACCGTGACGACATCGTGAGGCCTCCGATCCCGCTTACCGACAAAGCATATACGCGGCTCAGGACCGCTAGAATCGACTCGCGCACGACCGCCACGACCGCTGATCCACGTGTACCTTACTCTCCGGGCGAGTAATCGCTTGGGATGAAGAAGCGCAATGCACTCGTAGGTCGAGCCCTACCACCGCCGCCTGGCCGACAAATCTCGCAGTGACCTCGCCGCCACAAGTATAGCAAGCTCCCGAGTACGCCTGCACGGTATTCGCCACAACGGGCACACCGAGCGCACTCAACGGTTAGCACCTCGCACTCGAAACAAGTCCTCGCCCCGACCGCTTCGACCGCCTGGCCGTCGGCTGAAATGAGGTAGAGCGCTCATACCGGCCGTGATGCACCGACTTCACGATGCCGCCACCCCGAGGACCACCAAAAGAACCGCCGCTCGCCTTCTTCTCGCTGATATCGCTTACCCGCGGTCTCTACGCCTCACAACCCAAAGGTACGAGCTCGCATACGTTATGTCCATGCTCGGTCAAGGGACACACCCGCACAAGACTCGCCATGTAATCATCTAGCCCAAAGGACATAGCGATGCACCGCCCTCCATCTCGCTACTGCAGTGGACATATCGAGCCAAAGAATCAAACTCGACATCAGACTTCACCGCAAGGCGCCCTCCCCGCTCAAAGAACAAGAA
Source organism: Przewalskia tangutica (assembly GCA_029844215.1). Taxonomy (NCBI): domain Eukaryota; kingdom Viridiplantae; phylum Streptophyta; class Magnoliopsida; order Solanales; family Solanaceae; genus Przewalskia; species Przewalskia tangutica. The sequence continues at coordinate 37,627,706 of CM056725.1, read as the reverse complement.
TCTATCACCGTGTCTCCTCATCCGCGGAGGCAAGAAGTGTGTGAGAAAGCCTCAAAACTCATCCCATACCGCTGAGGTGCATGCTCTCCCGAAAGCTCCTATGAATCAAACCAATCGATCATGTATCACGCACTGACGCGAACCGAATGTCACAAATTCGCCTCAAGCCCCGATCACCCGCATAATCCTTCAGTACCGACGGATGAACTCCTCGCGATCATCCTCCCCGACCCGTAAAACTCGCGGCTACAACTCAAGAAATCTCGAGTCTCAAACTATTCGCCTCGGTGCACTACGGTGCGATCGAGCCGAGCCGAACTGCCGTGATCCAGCCTCTCTCATATCGGGCCACAACTTTAGCCAATAGCCGGGCCATCTCTGTATCCTAACCTCCGCCCCAGCCGTGGGACATGAGGCGTGGTACTGTGGTCTCTGGGGCCAAGGCCATAGAACTCGCTGCCTTCGTATAGACCGGCTCGAGCCCTCGTGACTGGTGTCTCGCTAGCGCCTCTGGCCGCTTTGCCCTTCTCGCCCGGTTGCCTTACGCGAGGCATAATCGCATAGAAAGGAATACGTTAGAGGGGTCCAACCTATAACACGCCTTTCTAAAGCACGATCTCGTAATGAGAAGAATAGAAACTAATCCTAAATATCCTATAGCCTCCTCGACATTGGGCGGTGCACAACACACCGATAATCAAGACTTCATCGATACGGCTCAGACACTTTCCGAGGATTAATCGCTCGATACCACTTTTGTCACGACTGCCCGGCCCGTGGATCGTGCCTTACCGGCACCCAAGTAGTCATACATCGTAGTAACCAATGAATATAAAACAAGACAGAAACAGCTTTATAAAATAAGACATACGCTTTATCCGATGAAAAGCTTGCCTTTCAAGATAATATAAATAACTCAAGTTTTGCGCTATATCCCAACCGCATAATAGTACTATAGACTCTAAGGAAGTAACAACTATGGCGACAGTGGCCCCGCCATACCCGATCGCATAAAACTATCTACAATACAGGAGATCATACCCAAAAGTGCAGAGCCTCCTATAAGACGGAGCTCCCGACACCAACGCAAAGATCCTAAGGACGTGGATCTAGCACCGCCGCTCTTACCGCAGATGAACGCAGCCCCAAGCGAGGTCAAGACAACAGTACCAAGTATGTGAAACTATAAAGTACTTAAATGAAATCGAGTATTCAAAACCTTTTCACAAATACACCGCCTAATTGCACATAGCCACATCACAAACAACAACAAAGAATAGGAAAATCAGAATGTGTCTATTCTAGGCCGCGAATGATCAAGCAAGGCCAATCGCCCATAGTATCATTCCCGCGTGCCTAGCCCTCGACTTCCGCACTCGCATAGGTCCCACACGCACTGCATGAGATATTTCTCGATCGGGGCAGCTAACCCCAGATCCGCCTAGGCTCCCGCACTCGCATAGCCTCAAAAGACCGCATAGTCTCACTGCATCGCATAGGAATCTCAGATCAAAGCAAACGCCTGAATGATCAACTCGAGCATACCGCCGCCCGCATAGTCTCACAGACCGCATAAGCCGATAGACCGCATCGCGGGCAAGCCTCGTATAACAAATAAGGGGTAGGTGATACAATAACAAGACAATGGACTTACCGTTAGCAACGTAAGCACAAAGAAGAATGACCCCTTACACAAAGATTACAAGACACTAACACAGTAGCATCATAACATGTCTACTTATCAAACAATCTTACTACACTTAATGTAAATCAATACAAGGCTTTTATAAACAAACAAGTAAATAGCCTTTTTATCTTTCTTAAGTTGTTATACCTAACTTCCCATAAAGCTAGTATAACTCTTAAGCTTTTGTTTTAAAACCAAGTATTTATCTTCTAAAAATGATTCAAGATTCTTTTGTTATTCGTGCTAGTTGCCAGGCATTGCCGTAAGTATTATTCAAAGCTTAAGCCAGGCATTGCCATAAGTATTATTCAAAGCTTAAGTCAAAGACATTGCCGTAGTTATTATTCGCTTAACACATGCACGCCTACCGCATTATATATTGTAAAATATCATGCTTTAGGAAGAATCACATACCTTCTCAAAAAACCACCGCTAAGTCAATATGTCGCACAAGCAGAGAGTCACCTATAATAGTCACAGACATCAATCAAAGTCTAGACTACTCAAGGTCATTCTAAACAGAGGGTTCATAATTCTACCAGAAGTCGGGCAAGACAACCCTACCCTGAGCTATGTAAGTTCATCAGAAAACAAATTCTAAGTGAGTACAGCTCAATTATTCTTCTTTAAACCCTTCATCGTGATAACAGCTCAATTCTATTCGTGATATTCTTCTAAGTATCTAATACTTGTTCTAATACTACAACAAGAAGTATTCTCTAATTCAAAAGAGGGTTAGGATTAGTTACCTCTGAAGCCCAATAATATCCTAGATAAAGTCGCACCGAGCAAGGTTTAGCTCCTAAGTTGTACGTCCAGAGCTCCAAGAAACCTGTGTTCTTCACAACTTCTACTAAAGACTAAGGGATTTGGGCTAGGTATTTTGGGCATTATAACGATACTAGAAGACAACTTTTCTACCAAGGGAGGGGGTAGATTTTGGCCAGGCTGTGGGGTAGCCTCGCCAAGCTTCTCGGCTTAGGGGGTGTTGGACGATTTGCTAACAAAGGAGAAGAGAGGATTTTAGACTTGAAAGCTTTTGTGGATGAAGAACCTTCATCTCTGGGGTATTTATAGTCAAGTGAAGGCCAACCAATGGCCAAGATTTAGCCAAGTGCTAGGCAAGTGTAGGCCAAGATTCACCCATGTGTCCTAGGCCAACTAACACACAAAATATCCTACCAACTACACCTCCATTTCGCCCAACCGAGCCCTCACGCCCGCCAATGGGAGGGTGCCAAGTGGCGCCTCTGTTGGCCCAACACGCTTGCCTCTCTGAAAAATCCGCAAAAATTAAAAATGACATAGCCGGAAATTCCCACGAAAGTCGTGGAAAACGCTTTCGCCGAAAAACGACTCTAAACGGTGCCGTGGAACAAAATTAATTCGCCAAGCCTTAGTACAAGTTCAAATTTTCTACGCACGCCCCACGCATATACTGAAATACGGTATAACATAACCTTTATTGGTTGAATGTTTTGCAAGTAGCATGTGCTACTTAGAAGGTGGACAAGGCTAGCCGGTTATAGCCGTGAGCGCTTTGCTAATAGTCGATAATCGTCGCGAGGTATGTGATTCTTCCTATACTCGAGCATGAAGTATTTTAAAAGAATACATATAGTACGTAGACGACGGGTGGCAATGTCTTTTTACTTAAGCCCAATAATATGTATATATTATATGGTTGATGTACGCATTAATCGAATATAGTTGTACGCAATGTCTTTTGACTTAAGCCCAATAATAAGAACCTTGAAATATTTTAAAAGGAATATAGATATAGTACGGTAGACGACGTGTATTAACCGAATGTAGCTACGGAAATGTCTTTGACTTAAGCCCAATAATAAAGAGTCTTAAAGTATTTCAAAAGAATTAAGGAACCTTTTTGAAAGAAGAGTAACACTTGGTTTTGAAAACATATGAGTTATACTAGCTTTATGAGAGGTTAGGTATAACGCCTTAAGAGAGATAAAATGAATGGTTTATCGATTTTTAGAAGTTAAGAGACTTATTCTCAAAAGATAAGAGACTTGACTTAATTGATTTGATATGAAGTTTGTTAACAATGTGAGACCTCATTCGTGAGTAATGAGCACGTGGTTTTAAAAGGAATAATGTTTTACCGATTTCAAAAATCGTAATGTGTATCGACAAACCACCGCAAAAGTAATAAAGGAAAATGTATTGAATAAATGAAGTATCATTAAAACCAGTAGAAACCTCCATCCGCATAAGCTAAGACGAGACAAAATGATATTACATTTTCTAGATCACGGTCGCTTAATAAGATTGATTATGAACAAGAATAACCTACGCCATGGCATATGTTACTCAATTGTTTTAAAAGAGATTAAGACATTGAACTATGAAACTTTTCAAAAGAGACTTCATGAATTGAAATTAGGCAAACCGAACTTTAGGGAAAAGAAAGGCATCAGGTTGTCTTAAAATGGTTTAAAACTTAGAGTGTTATAACAGCTTTATGGAAAGTTGGTTATAACGACTTTATGAAAACAAAGGGTTTTTATCATTGGTTTTAATGTGGTAACTGGACTTTAAAAAGAGAAGTGTTTTGTCTAAAAAGTTAAGGCATGGTATCGCCTTTAATCGTTTTAAAAGGAAAGTATGGAAGTTGTGTTGGTTTACTTAAAAGATGTAAGTCACTCTATTTTTATACTACTGCATCGTGACTTTATAAAAGGAATGGATCTCTTTAAAAGGAATTTAACGACGTAGTACTTTAGGGTTAAAATCCGACTTTGACATAAAATGAAAGTACTTGAGTCAGGTATAACTTGCATATGCTTATTGTTGTGAAACTTGACCATGTTACGTGTGATAGTCTTGTTGTGCAAGATCGTGTTCTACTCGACTACGGCTCATGGATGAACCGAATGTATTTCACTCGACTACCGGCTCATGGGATGAACCGAATGTATTTCACTCGACACCGGCTCATCCGAATGTATTTCACTCGACCACCGGCTCATCCGAATGTATTTCACTCGACCACCGGCTCATCCGGAATGTATTTCACTCGACCACCGGCTCATCCGGAATGTATTTCACTCGATCACGGCTCATGGATGAACCGGAATGTATCCCACACGCTTATACCGGGTCCATAAGACGGGCCGAGACATGTTATACGATCACATGATTTGTACCTAGACCGCCGCAGTGAGGAAGAAGTTCCACGCATGCAGGATGACTTTGAGGCGCGAGTCCCCGACTTGACATAATCGCTTATGTTGCGGAATCGTAGTTTGCTATCATACATGTCTCCCGCTTATATAGACTATTATGATTTCATTTACGATTTTTTACGCCACATACTTGGTACTTGTTGCATCGACTCTCCTTCGGCGTTGCTCATGCCGCAGTAAGTACATCGCTCGCCGATCCTCGCGCTTAGGATCTCATTTCAGCTTGGGAAGCTCCGCCTTCTGAGGCTTATCTTTGCATGTTACCCCGAGTCCAGAGGTCCTTGTACATTCAGTGGCATGGGCCCCGCCCTGGCCATAGTTGTTGTATAAATCTTAGAGGTCTCAGAGTAATCTGCAGGGTTGTAAGGATTGTAACTGTTCAAATGTTTTTATATATGTATGTTGAAAGGCAACCGTTTTGGTTGTCCTATTTTCTTTCATCTTAATCCATGTCTATTTACATGTTTAAGTTTTATTTCCGCTGGTTTTCTCGATGTTGTATCACTAGGTTCCTGGTAAGACACTACCACGCCCGGTTCGGCCATGACAAAAGTGGTATCGTGAGCGCTTAGTCCTCTGAAAGTGTCTACGCACCGTGTCAGTAGAGTCTTGATTATCGGTGTGTCAGGCACCACATCTATAATCGTGAGGCTATAGGACATTTAGGATTGGTTTCATTCTTCTCATTCCGAGATCGTGCCTCAGAGTCAGGTGATAAGTTGGACCCTCCGACGTATTCCTTCCTTTACCGCTTATGCCTCCGCGTAGGCAACCCAGCCCATGGGCAAGGCAATGAGGAGTCATAGTGAGATACAGAGGAGTACGAGGGCGCAGCCCGATCACAGCTCGAGACAGGCTTCCGACGGCGAAGCCACACGCCGCCAAAGACCAAAGAGAGCTTAGAGTCAGCAAAGTTGGTCGCCGAGACTACAAGACTGAGCCTCCACCCCACACCGGAGCAGATGAGACGGGTACAAGGAGATGGTCGCCATCGCCGTGGTCGTGGCGACATGAGGATAGGCCGACGCAGCAGCCAGCCCCAGAGCACCCGTAGTTCACCCCGAGCGCATACTTGAGACTACGGATTTTCTCGAGGTGTAAACCGCCAGAGTTTTACGGGTCGAGGCTCGAGGATGATCCGCAGGAGTTCATCCCAGCATAGCCGGTCACGAGAGTGACTGGCGCATCGGATACCGAGTCGCTGGTCCTAGGTTCGTGACGGCCGCGTGATACCGCAATGATCGTTTGATTCGCGAGAGCCGCCCCGGGAGAGAATGCACTTCACTATATGGGACGAGTTCTCAAAGGCATCTCTGCACACTTCTTGCCTCCACAGATGAGGAGGGCTCGCCGATAGATTTTTGACGCATGGCGTGACGCGACGGCTAGAGAGTACAATGTGGAGTTTGACTCGTTAGCTCTGCATGTCCTCAGAGTAGCCGAGCATGGAGGATGAGTACACCGCTACGCCACCTGTCACGACTCAACCCGCCCGTGATCGAGCCTTACCTGCACCCTAGTGATACAACATCGAGTAATCACGAACATAAACAAGACATGAAAATATTATGAAGTAAGAAACAAGAATCGAGAAAACTTGCCTTACGGCATATATATATAGATCAATTTAAAACCAACAGCTACATCCCATTACAACTCGCCACAACAGCATTACATGCACTTAAGAAAGATATGACAACAATGGCGGATGTGGCCCCGCCATACCTCAATGTAAATACCTACAACGACAGTGACTATACCACCGATAAGCTCTCGAGAAACGGAGCTTCCCATACGCCGAATCGTGACTCGGCGACTAGATCAACGATCGCGTACTTCAACTCGCAGCATGAACGCATCCTCAAGGAGGTCGCATAACAGTACCAAGTATGTGAAATCAGAAAGTACTTAAATGAAAACATATCATTTTAAAATCGGTTTTGCAAGTATGTATGAAACAACCAAGGTAACCGCATATAGTGCCACATCATAAACAAGAGCAACAATAGTTAAATCAGAATGTGTCTTTTCTAGGCCGCGAATGATCAAGCAGGCCAATTTCCCGTAGTATCACCATGCAAGCCTAATCCTCGACTCAGAGTCCGCATAGGCCACTCACATAGGCCCGCATAGGGTACATAACCCCGCATCGAGGGTAGCTACTCGCATCGCCCCGACCCGCACCGCACGGCCACAGAGACCGCATGACCACAAGGGCCGCAAACTAACCCGAACTCCCGTAGTTCCGCACGGATCCTCGACCCGCATGAGGTATTCTCAAATCACGGTCCTGCATCACCCGAAGTCTACCCCAGACGGAGGCGCCTTAACCTCCGGAAATATGTCAAGAGGCGAGTGATATTATACTAACATAACAGCTTATCGTTACACAACATAAGCACAACAAGAATACTCTTTCGCAAACGCTACAAGACACTAACACACATAGCATCATATCACGTCTACTTATCAAATTAACAAGAAAGTATTACAAGGCTATCACAAACCAACACATTCAAGTTATACACACAAGGTACATTCTATTATATGTTTAACAAGATCGAGTATCTATTCCCAAAGTACTTCATACATTATCTTTAAAAGATACGCTACGCTTACAAAAGTCACACAATACCCGTAGTATATCAAAATAGAGTGATTATCCTTTGAAGTAAATCAAAACACTTCTCTTCAGAAATCAAGTAACAACATTCTTTCCAAATGTTTTAAGTTTGCCTAATTACAATTACTCAAGTTTCTCGCTTTAAAGGTTTCGTAGTTCATAATTTTAATCACTTAATGATATAATTCTCCTTTAAAAGCAATTTGAGAAACATATGTCTGATACGTGAGTAGGTTATTCTTGTTTATAACAATCTTATTTAAGCAGCCATGATCTAGGAAATGTAACATCATTTTGTCTCATCTTAGTTTCTATGCAGATGGAAGTTTCTACTGGTTTTACTAATACATTATTAGTCAAAACATTTCCCTTTATTAGCGCTGCTGTGGTTTGTTCGATACTTATTCGATTTCAAATCAAGAAACATTATTGCTTTTAAAATCAAGTACTCATTACTCGCGAATGAGGTTTTACAACATTTTTTTTAACAAAATGTTAATTACCAAGTAAAACAAGTTAAGTCTCTTATCTTTTAAGATCAATAAACCATTCATTTTACCATTCTTAAGACGTTATACCTAACTTCCCATAAAGCTAGTATAACTCTTATGTTTTCAAAACCAAGTGTTATTCTTCTGTTAAAAATGATTCAGCATTCTTTTGAAGTACTTCAAGATTCTTTATTATTACACATCAAGTCAGTTATAAGTCAAATCAGTTACCTTTTAAAATCATAAAGCATTTTCTTACTTACATAAAGCTGTTATAACCAACTTCCCATAAAGCCGTTATAACACTTTTATGTTTCAAACCAATCAAATACGCTTAACACATGTACGTCTACCGTACTACATAGTTATACACATATCATGCTAGAAAAGGTAGGAAGAGGTTCACATACCGCGACGATTATCGACTAATAGCAAAACGCCCAAGTACCTTCAAACCGCTGGCTACTCCTAAGCCAAGTTTTTCGGGCCACGCATGGTAATTCAACCTATACGGCCACAAGGCGCTTATTAAAAACTAGGTATAATGGTTTAAAATTCTAAATAAAATTCGCAAAGACCTCCCCGCAACAAACAGAAATCTCTCCTCTATCTGACCGCTACCAAGCCAACCAGTGGGGTTGTACGCCTAAACCGGACGGCACAATTCTATCACACGTAAAAGCTACACAAGTCTACAAGAATACTGGCCCCATGTAATTACGCCACCCTCTCTTCTTTCAAAAGGTTTCTTATAATTCGTGCTTAAGTCAAAAGACATTGCCGATAACTACGCTCATTTCTATATATAGTATACTTCAACTATATATTCTAACAACATGTAAACTCCAATTACAATAGGGACAAGATAATTACCTCGATAAGCCCATAATTATCCAAGTATAAACGTCGATCCCGGGCAACGCTTAGCTCCAACTCCGAAGCGCCCAACCCATTCTAAACCACCCTTAGAAGTTCTAACCAACTTCTACATAATACTCCAACCGACTATGGAGATTTCCTGGGTTTCGGTTTTGTGACTAAGGGAAGTATAATAGTATTTCTGGCTTTTCAGATAAGATAACCTTAGAATACTACAAGGTATACGACTAAGGTAATCTTGCATAGTAACAATACTTTGAGAGTATATCTACCCAGAGGGGGGTATTTATACGAAAACTACTAGGCGAGGGGGGGGTACCCCACGGCTAGAACCCCAAGGAGGGGGGGTGTATACCCCTCGGCCTACCCCACTGTGGGGGAACTCTCGCCATGGGTGGGAGAGGACTCTGCCTAAGGCCTCACAAGGGAGAAAGAGAGCTTTCAAGACTTAGGCAAAATTATGGATGAATTAGTCTTCCAAAGGCTGGTATTTATAGACAAGCCAAGGCCAACCAATGGCCAAGATCTTGCCAAGTGCATAGCAAGTGTAGGCCAAGATCTTGCCAAGGCACACTAGCCAACTAACACAAAATATCCTACCAACCTCGACCACAATGGCCATACTTTCGCCACCACTATTACCGCCAGGTGTTCCAATGAGAGGTGACAAGTGTCGCCTCTTGTTGGTCCAAAATGTTTCGCCTCTCTAAAAATCCGCAAAAATTAAAAATGACATAGCCGGAATTTTCCTACGAAAGTCGTGGAAACGCTTTCGCCAAAAACGACTTAATCGGGTGTCAGAACAGTTAATTCGCCAAGCCTATGTAAAAGTTCAAATTTTTCACGCACTTCCTTACGCATATACTGAAATACGGTATAACATTCTCCCTCCTTAGAAACATTCGTCCCGAATGTTCCTTCTAAGTCTCAAAACAAACGCGCGCCAGTAGAGTCTTCACTACTATGCTTACGAGAACAATCCTGCCACAAATGGCCACAGAAACAACTGCGCAAAATACTTACATCCAAGTCCACGAGGAATCACTCTAACATCACCACAAACACCTCTCTCCGGGTCTAAAATATACTTCCTCCACACTTTTTCCAAACAAAAGAAATGGTCACATCTCTCGCCGCAATACATGCTCGCTTCTCCCTTTACTCGCCGTGATACCACTTTTGTCACTTTGCCGCGAGGTTCTAGTGTCACCCGCGACCCAACAGATGGTATCGTCAGATGCGATCCCCGAGGCTATCGTGACACTCGAACTCTTACCACATTGACATCGCTTTCCAAAACTCGGTTACTATCTCTAACGTGGTCATCATTAATCGGGAACACTGACGGATCTCCGATACTTTCCGATCATAACAATACGAAAGACCGGACGATTGTCTCCTAAGTCGGACGCAAAAGCTAACATATAGGCAACCCGCCTATTCTTCACATGAATTCAAAAGCGGCCCAAAGTAACTCGCCTAAATTCCTCTCTTTCCAAAACTCGCCACCCCAACCCCGGGTGGTACTTTCAAGAAGACCACCATCAACTCAACTCTGCTGCCGCCGATTATCCGCACGATTTCTCCGAGCCGCCGTAACCTCTTCTAGACAAGCTTTACTCCTATCCACAATACCGGAACAAGCCCGAACCAACTATCCGAATCCTTGCCAACATCGAACCAATCGACCGACGACTTACACTTCCGCCCCTACAAGGCTTCATAAGGCGACATCCAACACCAAATGGTAGCTTAAGCACTCTCTCCACAGTGAGACAACAATCCCTACAACTACCCTCAAATCCAAACATCGCTCGAGGGCGAACGCGACTCAGTCTCACCTCGAAGTTCCTAACCCCGCCTCGTAAGAATTTTAGAAAACGAAAATAGCCACAACTCGGCTTCACCGTCCGCCTTAAGGTGAAGGTAGGCACCCCGTAGCCTTACAACCTTTCTCGATAAATCAACATCGCCGAGTGAACGGCCCCGACAAGAACACGATGGGCTGCCCCATCGCCCGACCATCGTCGAACGATCCACGAACTCGTGACCGTTAATCAACTTGGGCCAAACACCCGTGATCCTACCACAAGGCGAACCATCACAAACTGAATTACCACCAAATATGCCGCTGGTTGACCCGCAACGCGGCCTCAACCCGACCCGCAACGCCGCAAGACATTAGCTCTCGAACCGAAAATCCATTAATCGCTATTTAAAACCTAGCGGTCTTCTTAGCTCAACTACCCTCTTTCATTCCATACTACTCGTGACTTATCCCATAAACATAGCTCACGCACTATGCACTCCGATAAGGGTCAACCATAACACTACACCTTTACTCGAGACGGCCTTACCTCTAAGGTCTCCACGTATAACACTCTAAGGCTCACACTTTCTATCCCCAATCTTCCCTGCTACTAACCATGATTCCTAATCACAATTTACACACGCTATCGTAACATAGCACTTAAGATATACTCATCTCATCATACGCACTAATCTCTGAGGGTTAAGGATAAACTCAGATTCACCGCCCACTCCCTTAAGTCGTTCTAATCAAACCCGCCTGTAGGCGATAGCTGGAAGGTGACGACTACCCATCGATCCTCGAAGGCTAAGTCCTCCTACAAGCGACACTCTTTCGACATCGACTCGACGGCCGTAGTAAAACAAGTACTAACTAAAAGATGACATTCCCGACGACGCTCACTACACCGTGAACGCCGGGGAAAATCAATCCGGCCGGGCCGAACCTACGTAGCCGTGAACCAAGCTCGAGCTCACCAACTCTCGCATACCTAACGCCCCGAACCCCGCGAGGACCTTTCTCGACCGTGGATGTGCGTAATCTATTCACGCGAGGCGACTCGCCAAAAGTTACTAAAGGACTCACGCTCGCCCTTCTCGCCATTCGTTAACCCGCCGATCTCTACGCTTGGCTCACGCGCATAAGCCCGCATACGTGCCATGCTCGCTTCAATCAAGAATTACTCTTGCACAACCTCTCTTAGATAGTCTTCAAGACTCGCAGACATCGGTATACTCTCGTAGCCAAATCCATAGCTAGTAATAGTGGTCGCTTTTTGCAATCTATGTTCTCTGCTCTGGCCGTAATCAAGGTTCAAACATCATGGCCGCAGAGGAATCCGCCGCCGCAAACTCACTGGGCTTAGTGACGCTGCAGTAATCCCCGAACGAAGCACCTAACTCAGTGATGATTGGGCCTCGCCTCGTGAATCTCAACTCTACTCGCAGCCTCGCCGCCCGCCTCCCGGCCCGGCCCTACGCGAGGCATAACGGCAGTGAAAGAAATACGCGAGAGAGTCCAACTTACAACAGCCTCTAAGGCACGATCTCGTGAGTGAGAAGAATAGAAACAAATCCTAAATATCCTATAGCCTCGACATTCGCAAAGGTGCACAACACACCGATAATCAAGACTTCATCGATACGTCAGTAGACACTTTCCGAGGATTAACTGCTCTGATACCACTTTTGTCACGACCCGAACCCGGGCCCGTGACTGGAGACTTACCCCGGGCACCCTAGTGATACAACATCAGAGTAATTAGCGGAACATAAAACAAGACATGAAAATATTATGAAGTAAGAAACAAGACCTGAGAAACTTGCCTTACGCATATATATAGATCAATTTAAAACCGAACAGCTATATCCCATTACAACTCGCCACAACAAGATTACATGCACTTAAGAAAGATATGATAACAATGGCGGACAGGCCCCGCCATACCTCAATATAAATACCTACAACGACAGTGGACTATACCATCGATAAGCCTCGAGAAACGAGCTTCCCATACGCCGAATCGTGACCGAGGACTAGGATCAACGATCGTGTACTTCAACTCGCGCATGAACGCATCCTCAAGGAGGTCCGCATAACAGTACCAAGTATGTGAAATCAGAAAGTACTTAAATGAAAACATATCATTTTAAAATCAGTTTTGCAAGTATGTATGAAACAACCAAGGTAACCGCACATAGTGCCACATCATAAACAAGAGCAACAATAGTTAAACTGTAACAGGTCTTTTCTAGGCTGCGAATGATCGAAGCAGGGCCAATTTGTCGTAGTATCACCATGCAAGCCTAACTCGACTCGAGTCCGCATAGGCCACTCACATAGGCCCGCATAGTGGTACATAACCCCGCATCGAGGGTAGCTACTCCGGCATCGCCCCGACCCGCAATCCGCACGGCCACAGAGACCGCATGACCACAAGCGGCCGCAAACTAACCTCGAACTCCCGTAGTTCCGCATGGATCCTCGACCCGCATGAGGTATTCTCGAATCACGGTCCTGCATCACCGAGTCTACCCCAGACGGAGGGCAGCTTAACCTCCGGAAATATGTCAAGAGGTGAGTGATATTATACTAACATAACAGCTTATCGTTACACAACATAAGCACAACAAGAATACTCTCTTTCGCAAACGTTACAAGACACTAACACACATAGCATCATATCACGTCTACTTATCAAATTAACAAGAAAGTATTACAAGGCTATCACAAACCAACACAATCAAGTTATACACACAAGGTACATTCTATTATATGATTAACAAGATCGAGTATCTATTCCCAAAGTACTTCATACATTATCTTTTAAAAGATACGTTACGTTTACAAAAGTCACACAATACCCGTAGTATATGAAAATAGAGTGATTATCCTTTGAAGTAAATCAAAACACTTCTCTTCGTAAAATCAAGTAACAACATTCTTTTCCAAATGTTTTAAGTTTGCCTAATTACAATTACTCAAGTTTCTCGTTTTCGAAAGGTTTCGTAGTTCATAATTTTAATCACTTAATGATATAATTCTCCTTTAAAAGCAATTTCAGAAAAATATGTCTGATACGTGAGTAGGTTATTCTTGTTTATAACAATCTTATTTAAGCAGCCATGATCTAGGAAATGTAACATCATTTTGTCTCATCTTAGTTTCTATGCAGATGGAAGTTTATACTGGTTTTACTAATACATTATTAGTCAAAATATTTCCCTTTATTAGCGCCGTGGTTTGTTCGATACTTATTCTCGATTCAAATCAGTAAAACATTATTGCTTTTAAAATCAAGTACTCATTACTCGCGAATGAGGTTTTACAACATTTTTTTTAACAAAATGTTAATTACCAAGTAAAACAAGTTAAGTCTCTTATCTTTTAAGATCAATAAACCATTCATTTTACCATTCTTAAGACGTTATACCTAACTTCCCATAAAGCTAGTATAACTCTTATGTTTTCAAAACCAAGTGTTATTCTTCTGTTAAAAATGATTCAGCATTCTTTTGAAGTACTTCAAGATTCTTTATTATTACACATCAAGTCAGTTATAAGTCAAATCAGTTACCTTTTAAAATCATAAAGCATTTTCTTACTTACATAAAGCTGTTATAACCAACTTCCCATAAAGCCGTTATAACACTTTTATGTTTCAAACCAATCAAATACGCTTAACACATGTACGCTACCACTACATAGTTATACACATATCATGCTAGAAAAGGTAGGAAGAGGTTCACATACCTCGCGACGATTATCGACTAATAGCAAACGCCCAAGTACCTCAAACCGCTTGGCCACTCCTTAAGCCGTAGATCGCGCCACGCATCGTACTTCAACCTACCAGGCCACAACGCGCTTATTAACATCTAGGTCTAATCGCAGAACATTTTACGTAAAATTCGGCACATTTCCCGCACAAACAGAAATCTCCTCTCTATCGGGGCCGCCACCAAGCCAACCGTGGGGTTGTACGCCTAAACCGGACGTGCACAATTCTATCACACGTAAAAGCTACACAAGTCTACAAGAATACTGGCCCCATGTAATTACTGCTTCGGCCTCTTCTTTCGAAAAGGTTTCTTATAATTCAGGCTTAAGTCAAAAGACATTGCCGATAACTACGTTCATTTCTATATATAGTATACTTCAACTATATATTCTAACAACATGTAAACTCCAATTACAATAGGGGGACAAGATAATTACCTCGATAAGCCCATAATTATCCAAGTATAAATGTCGATCCTGGGCAACGTTTAGCTCCAACTCCGAGCGCTCCAACCCGCTCTAAACCACCCTTAGAAGTTCTAACCAACTTCTACATAATACTCTAACTGACTATGGAGATTTCCCTAGGGTTTCAGTTTTGTGACGGAAGGGAAGTATAATAGTATTTCTGGGCTTTTCGTATAAGTATAACCTTAGAATACTACAAGGTATACGGCTAAGGTAATTTGGGTATAGTAACAATACTTTTGAGAGTATTTCTACCAAGAGGAGGGTATTTATACGAAAACTACTAGGCTAGGGGGGGTACCCCACGGCTAGCACCACAAGGAGGGGGGGTGTATACCCCTCGGCCTACCCCACTAGGGGAACTCTCGCCATGGGGAGAGGGACTCGCAGCTAAGGCCTCACAAGGGGTAGAAAGAGAGCTTTCAAGACTTAGGCAAAATTATTGATTAATTAGTCTTACAAAGGGGTGGTTATTTATAGGACAAGCCAAGGCCAACCAATGGCCAAGATCTTGCCAAGTGCATAGCAAGTGTAGGGCCAAGATCTTGCCAAGTGCACACTAGCCAACTAACACAAAATATCCTACCAACCCTTGACCACAATGACCATACTTTCGGCCACCACTATTACCGCCTGGTGTTCCAATGAGAGGTGACAAGTGTCGCCTCTTGCTGGTCCAAAATGTTTCGCCTCTGAAAAATCCGCAAAAATTAAAAATGACATAGCCGGAATTTTCCTACGAAAGTTGGAAACGTTTCACAAAAACGACTCTAATCGGGTGTTGTGAACAAAGTTAATTCGGCCAAGCCTATGTAAAAGTTCAAATTTTTCACGACGCCCCACGCATATACTCCGAAATACGGTATAACAACCGCAGATGATTACTTGGCAGAGGCTTGTACGGGTGTAGCTCTTCAGCCGGGCATGGACATTGCCCGCATGCAAGCTCATGCACTAGGATGTGAGGCACGGAGAGGTCGACGAAATGACCGAGATCGCGAGAAGAGGCCGTGGCAGGTCCTTTGGTAACTTTCGAGGCGGACCGCCACAGCAGCAGGTTAGTTATGTACCTCCGCCAGTACAGAGTGGTCCTCCGCGCCTTCGTGACGCTCGGTATTCGGAGCTGGTCGAGCTCGTGGCTTCGTTCATAGGTATACGCAGTGCTAGCTGCCAGGATTCATGTCCCCCGCGGTGCGCGATGTGGCAAACATTATCCCGGAATGTCGCTTTTTACCTGCTTGTTTCACTCGCGCCGTCGTGGCCATGTGACGAGATCGTGCTTATAGGAGAGGTACCGGCATTAGCGCACCTACCGGATCGCTGGCGGTTCATCGCTTCTCATATAGCCACTGGCAGGCGTGCCTATGATTAGAGTGTAGCTGTAGGTTCAGGTATATCCTTAACCCTCTAGAGACTTGTATGTATTGATGATGTGTTTAGTGTTATGTCGGATAGCTTTGTGCTAAAATGTGATTTAGAAACCTGGTTAGTGTAAAAGGGTAAGCCTGGGGGTGAGAAAATGATGAACCTTAGAATACTACAGTTGAGACCTTAGATGTAAGGCCGTCTTGAGTACAAGTTTTTGCGAGTGATCTTTGTCAGAACGTATAGGTATACGTGGTGTAATTGTGTGATAAGTCCCTGGGTAGTGTGAAATGGAAGTGGTAGCTTTCATGACCTGTAGAGGTAAGATTGTTCCGGATCGGGGAACAAGAGCGTGATGCGTTAAGTGGGTCAGGTTGGGGCCATGTTGAGGGCCAACCCGCAGCCTGTTTTCGAGGTGGGGTCAGCTCTGGGTGGTCCCGCCAGGTGGTAGGGTCACGAGGGTGTTAGGCCCAAGTTTAGATGACCTTCGTATGAGTTCGTGGATATGTTCGACCAGAAGCGGATCGTGAAAGCCGGGAATGGCCTTAAGGAAGAGTGAAGCTAGTAAGATGACCAAGTTTGAGGTTGTGACTCCAAAGTTTTGGGAATCAAGTGATGATCAAGTATGGTACGTATACTAGAAGAGTTCAAGTGTTCGCGAAGGGCACAACGAGTAAGGAAGGAAGAGAACGTGTGTTATTTCGTGGCCAGGCGTGGCGTTGGCAACATGTTAGAAGATCTTCATCGTAATCCGTCTTGAGAAGGAACATTCGGGACGAATGTTTCTAAGGAGGGGAGAATGTTATACCCCGTATTTCCAGAGTATGTACGTGTGGGCATACGTAGAAGAGTTTGAGCCTTAAAGTAGGCAAGTGGCAAATTTTGTGCACAAGTGCCGAATAGAGTCGTTTTTCGACGAAACGTTTTACTAAACTTGCGAAGGGAAAATTCTGGCTATGTCATTTCTAATTTTTGCGGATTTTTCCGAGAGACGAAACATTTTGGACCAACGGGAGGGTGACATGTGTCACCCTCACATTGGAAGGAAGTGGGCAGCATTTAGACGAAATGGTGAGTTGGGTTAGGTAGGATATTTTGTGCAAGTTGTTGTGGTAGATGGATAAGGTGCACTTGGCTTAAATCTAGCCCTACACTTGCCTTACACTTGGATGAATCTTGGCCATTGGTTGGTCATTTCTTGACCTATAAATACCCCCCTTGTTGAAGAGTTATTTCATCCTAAATTGAGCAATCTTTCTAAGTCTCAAATACTCCCTCCCTCTTGTTTGTAGTTCGTCCAAAGAGTCTCCCCCCCCCCCTTGAGTGAGCCTTGGCCGAGAGCCACCCCCTCCCCCATTTGTGGTGTCTAGCCGTGGGTACCCCCAGCCTAGTTGTCTGTATAAATACCCCCTTTTTGTGGTATAGCAATACTCTCCTAGTATTGTTATAATGCCCAAATACCTTGGCCCAAATACCTTGTAGTATTCCCAAGGTTACACTTACAAAAGCCCGTAAAATACTATTATACCTTCTTTGGCCACTAAACTAAACCCTAAGGAAAATCTTCATTGATAGTTGAAGTAGTTAAGTAGAAGTTGGTCGTAACTTCTAAGGTTGTTTGGAGCACTCGGAGTAGAGATAAGCGTTGCTCGTGAGCCACTTTAAACTCGGATAATTTGGGCTCATCGAGGTAAATACTACTTTCCTTCTATTGTAATTGGAAATTACATAACGTCAGTAGAAATGAATATAAGATTCATAGATGAGAATTGAACCGTAATAGAAGGATATTACGTAAAAGGTTTGAATCAAATCACATCAAAAGAATATAAGTAGAAGTTAAATCGCATTTACATAGACTCGTATTAGAGATGATAACCTTTATTGGTTGAATGTTTTGCAAGTAGCATGTGCTACTTAGAAGGTGGACAAGGCTAGCTGGGTTATAGCTGTGGAGCGTATTGCTAATAGTCGATAATCGTCGCGAGGTATGTGATTCTTCCTATACTCTTGAGCATGAAGTATTTTAAAAGAATACATATAGTACGGTAGACGTACGTGTGGCAATGTCTTTTGACTTAAGCCTGAATAATATGTATATATTATATGGTAGATGTACGTGTGCTAACTGAATATAGTTGTACGACAATGTCTTTTGACTTAAGCCTGAATAATAAGAACCTTGAAATATTTTAAAAGGAATATAGATATAGTACGGTAGACGTACGTGTGTTAACTGAATGTAGCGTTACGGCAATGTCTTTTGACTTAAGCCTGAATAATAAAGAGTCTTAAAGTATTTCAAAAGAATTAAGGAACCTTTTTGAAAGAAGAGTAACACTTGGTTTTGAAAACATAAGGAGTTATACTAGCTTTATGAGAGGTTAGGTATAACGTCTTAAGAGAGATAAAAAGAATGGTTTACTGATTTTTAGAAGTTAAGAGACATATTCTGAAAAGATAAGAGACTTGACTTAATTGATTTGATATGAAGTTTGTTAACAATGTGAGACCTCATTCGTGAGTAATGAGCACGTGGTTTTTAAAAGGAATAATGTTTTACTGATTTCAAAAATCAGAATGTGTATCGACAAACCACTGCAGCGTTAATAAAGGAAAATGTATTGAATAAATGAAGTATCATTAAAACCAGTAGAAACCTTCATCTGCATAGAAGCTAAGATGAGACAAAATGATATTACATTTTCTAGATCATGGCTGCTTAATAAGATTGATTATGAACAAGAATAACCTACTACTTTATGGCATATGTTACTCAATTGTTTTAAAAAGAGATTAAGACATTGAACTATGAAACTTTTCAAAAAAGAGACTTGCGTAATTGAAATTAGGCAAACTGGAACTTTAGGGAAAAGAAAGGCATTGTGTTGTCTTAAAATGGTTTAAAACTTAGAGTGTTATAACAACTTTATGGGAAGTTGGTTATAACGACTTTACGAAAACAAAGGGTTTTTATCATTGGTTTTAATGTGGTAACTGGACTTTAAAAAGAGAAGTGTTTTGGTCTAAAAAGAAGGCATGGTATTGCCTTAATTGGTTTTAAAAAGAAAAGTATGGAAGTTGTGTTGGTTTACTTAAAAGATGTAAGTCACTCTATTTTTATACTACGTATCGGGTGACTTTATAAAAGGAATGGATCTCTTTAAAAGGAATTTAACGTCGTAGTACTTTTAGGTTAAAATCCGGACTTTGACATAAAATGAAAGTACCTTGAGTCAGGTATAACTTGCCTATGCTTATTGTTGTGAAACTTGACCATGTTACGTGTGATAGTCTTGTTGTGCAAGTCGTGTTCTACTCGACTCACGGTTCATGGGATGAACCGAATGTATTTCACTCGACTACGGCTCATCCGGAATGTATTTCACTCGACCACCGGCTCATCCGGAATGTATTTCACTCGACCACGGCTCATCCGAATGTATTTCACTCGACCACCGGTTCATCCGGGAATGTATTTCACTCGACCACCGGTTCATCCGAATGTATTTCACTCGACCACGGTTCATCCGGAATGTATTTCACTCGACTCAAGGTTCATGGGATGAACCGAACGTATATCCCACACGTTTCTATCGGGTCCATAAGATGGGCCGAGACATGTTATACGTATCACATGATTTGTACCTAGACCGGCGGTGAGGAAGAAGTTCCACGCATATGGGATGACTTTGAGGCGTGAGTCACGACTTGACATAATCGCTTTTATGTTGGAATCGTAGTTCGGTTATCATACATGTCTCCGCTTTATATAGACTATAATGATTTCATTTACAGTATTTTTACGCTTTCACATACTTGGTACTTGTTATCGACCTCTGGCCGCGTTCATGCCGCAGTAGAAGTACACCTACCGCCGATCCGCGTTTAGGATCTCATTTCAGCGTCTTGGGAAGCTCAGTCCTTCGGAGGCTTATCTTTGGTATGTTACCACGAGTGCAGTAGGTCCTTGTACATTCGGGGTATGGCGGGGCCCCGTCATAGTTGTTGTATAAATCTTAAGTCCGAGTAATCGTTGTGGCAGGGTTGTAAGGATTATCAGAATCGCTCAAATGTTTTTATATATGTATGTTGAAAGGCAACCGCTTTTGGTTGGCCTATTTTCTTCATCTTAATCCATGTCTATTTACATGTTTAAGTTTTATTTCATTGGTTTTCTCGATGTTGTATCACTAGGGTGCCCGGTAAGGCACGATCCACGGGCGGGTTCGGTCGTGATAATGCTCATGCCGCAGGTAGAGGTACATCAGTTGCTGATCCTCGCTCTTAGGATCACAGTTCAGCGTTGGGAAGCTCCGTCCTTTCGGAGGCTTATCTTTGGTATGTTACCCTGAGTTGTAGGTTCTGTACATTCAGGGGTATGGCGGGGCCCTGTCCCGTCATGTTGTATAAAAACTCTTATAGGTCTGTAGTACTGTTGTGGGCAGGGTTGTAAGGATTGTAACTGTTCAAATGTCTATATTTATATATGTTGAAAGGCAACTGTTTTGGTTGGCTATTTTCTTTTATCTTAATCCATGTCTATTTGAATGTTTAAGTTTTTATTTCCGCTGGTTTTTCTCTGATGTTGTATCACTAGGGTGCTCGGGGTAAGGCACCAGTCACGGGCCCCGGAACGGGTCGTGACAAAAGTGGTATCAAAGCAGTTAATCCTCGGAAAGTGTCTACAGATCGTGTCTAGTAGAGTCTTGATTATCGATGTGTTGTGCACCACATCTATAATCAGGAGGCTGCAGGACATTTAGGATTGGTTTCCCTTCTTCTCATTCTGAGATCGTGCCTTAGAGCTGTGTGATAAGTTGGACCCCTCTGACGTACTTCGTTTTTACCATTTATGCCTCCGCGCAAGGCAACCCGGGCCCAGAATGGCAAAGCGTGAGAGGAGACGCGAGTAGAGCGGCGGCATCTCTGAGACCACAAGATACTGAGCCTCCATCCGCGATGCAGGCGAGAGGAGATGGGTTACAAAGTGGGCGATTAATGGCGAGTTGTGGCGGACTTGAGATAAGTGGACGCAGCAGTTCCAGATGCACGATGGTTCACCCTAGTTCGAGATAGTTTGAGGCTACGGGATTTTACGAGATGTAGCCCGCGAGTTTTATGGGTCGAGGCACGAGGATGATCTGCAGGAGTTCATCAAGCGATTCTGACGGATCATGAGAGTGATCAAGGCATCGGAGACCGAGTCGGTGGTCTCAGGTTCGCATCGGTGCGTGATACCGCGATCGTTTGATCGTGGGAGCTGTCCCGGGAGAGAATGCACTTCCTATATGGGACGAGTTCTCAAAGGCATTTCTTGCACTTCTTGCCTCGCGGATGAGGAGGGCTCGGTAAACAGATTTTTGGTGTTGCGGCGAGCAGGCGTGCGGTTCGAGTACAATGTGAGTTCGACTCGTTGGCGATGCGTCCGCGTTAGTGGCTAGTATAGAGGATCGAGTGCACCGATATGTTACGAGGCTCGATGATTTCCTAGCGAGTTGTCGGTGTAGCTCTTCAGGCATGGACATTGCCGCATGCGAGCTTATGACTTGGATGTGAGGCGGAGAAATCGACGGAAAGACCAAGATCGCGAGAGGGCGAGCAGCAGGTCCTTGGTGACTTTCGAGGCGCACCGCCTCGCAGCGAGACTAGTTATGCGCCTCCTCCGATCTGAGTTGTCCTCCACAATCTTCGTGGCATCCAGAGTATTCGGGAGCGGTCGTGGCTCGAGGTTCAGATTTTCGGAAGAGCAGGGGTGTTAGCCAGCTGAAGCCACCCCTACCTCGTTGTGGCCGCTGTGGTAGACTCCATAGTGGGGAGTGTCGTGCTAGTTCAGGAGTTTGTTTTACATGCGGCCAGCAGGGCCATTTCTGCGAAACCGTCCGACCGAGTAGCAGTGGGCCGCACGTACTACGGGATCTATGGTGGTTCATCACGCCTTCTGACTATCGCCTGCAGGCATGACTGTGATCAGAGTAAAGCGGTAGATACAGGTATATCCTTACCCCCTCTAAAGACTTATATGTATTGATGTTATGATGATGTGTTAAGTGTTATGTTCGGATAGCTTTGTGCTAAAATGTCATTTAGAAGCCTGATTAGCGAAAAAGGGTAAGCCTGGGGGTGAGAAAATGATGAACCTTAGAATATTACAGTTGAGACCTTAGATGTAAGGCCATCCTGAGTACAGGATTTTGCAAGTGATCCTTGTCGGAGTGCATTTTATGCCTAGAATGTATTGTGGGAAAATTCCTTGGGTAGTGTAAAATGGAAGTGGTAGCTTTTATGACCTGTATAGGTAAGATTATTCCGGATCGGGGAACAAGAGCTTGATGCGTTAAGTGGGTCGGGTTGGGGCCATGTTGCGGGCCAACCCGCGGCCTGTTTTCGAGGTGGGGTCAGCTGCGGTGGTCGCCGGTGGTAGGTCACGAGGTGCTAGGCCCAAGATTAGATGACCATCGTATGAGTTCGTGGATATGTTCGACCAGAAGCGGATCGTGAAGGCCGGGAATGGCCTTAAGGAAGATTGAGGCTAGTAAGATGACCAAGTTTGGAGGTGGTGACTCCAAAGTTTTGGGAACTGAAGCGATGACTGAAGTGTGGTACGTATACTATAAGAGTTCAAGTGTTCGAGAAGGGCACGACGAGTAAGAGAGCGTGTGTTATTTCGTGGCCAGGCGTGGCGTTGGCAACTTGTTAGAAGAACTTCATCGTTATCCATCTTGAGAAGGAACATTCGGGACGAATGTTTCTAAGGAGGGGAGAATGTTATACCCCGTATTTCCAGTATGCGTGAGGACGACGTAGAAAAGGTTGAGCCGTAAAGTAGTCAAAGTGGCGAATTTGTACACAAGTGCGAAAGAATCGTTTTTCGACGAAGCGTTTTACTAGACTTGCGAAGGGAAAATTAGCTATGTCATTTCTAATTTTTGCGGATTTTTCCGAGAGACGAAACATTTTGGACCAACGGGAGGGTGACATGTGTCACCCTCACATTGAAAGCAAGTGGGGCGGCAAAGGTGGACGAAAGGGTGGGTTGGTTAGGTAGGATATTTGTGCAAGTTGGTGTGGTAGATGGATAAGGTGCACATGGCTTAATCCTAGTCCTACACTTGCCTAACACTTGATGGATCTTGGCCATTGGTTGGCCATTGCTTGACCTATAAATACCCCCTAAGTGATGAACTTCTTCATCCTAAAATCATTTCAAGTCTCAAATACTCCTCCCTTGGTAGTTAGTCCGCCACCACCCTCCCCTTTGAGAGGCCCTCACCAGCCTACCCCCTAGCCTAGTTGTTTCGTATAATACCCCCTTTTGTGGTATAGAAATACTCTCTAGTGTTGTTATAATGCCCAAATACCTTGGCCCAAATACCTTGTAGTATTCCCAAGGTTACCTCTACATCTGGCTTAGGAAAATACTATTATACTTCCTTTAGCCACTAAACGAAACCCACATGGAAAAATCTCCATAGTCGGTTGAAGTATTAAATAAGTTGCGTAGAACTTCTAAGGGTTGTTTGGGCGGATTGGAGCACTCGGAGTAGGAGCTTAACGTTGCTCGGGAGCGACATTAAACTTGGATAATTTTTGGGCTCAGAGGTAAATAATCCTATCCTTCTAGTGTAATTGGGAATTACATACTGTAGTTGTATAGAAATGAATATAAGATTCATAGAAGAGAATTGAACTGTAATAGAAGGATATTACAGTAAAGACTTGAACTGAACTCACATCAGAAGAATATTAGAGTAGAAGATTAAACTGTACTTACATATGACTGTATTTCTGATGGTGATAACCTTTATTGGTTGAATGTTCTGCGAGTAGCATGAACTACTTGGAAGGTGGACAAGGCTAGCCGGGTTATAGCCGAGGAGCGTTTTGCTTATAGTCGATAATCGTCGCGAGGTATGTGATTCTTCCTATACTCTTGAGCATGATGTTCTACAAGGATATATATATATATATAGTACGGTAGACGAACGTGTGGCAATGTCTTTTGACTTAAGCCTGAATAATAAGAATCTGGAAGTATTTTTATATATATAGTACGGTAGACGTACGTGTGTTAACTGAATATAGTTATACGGCAATGTCTTTTGACTTAAGCCTGAATAATAAGAATCTGGAAGTATTTTTATATATATAGTATGGTAGGCGTCGTGTGTTAACCGAATATAGTTATACGGCAATGTCTTTTGACTTAAGCCTGAATAATAAGAATCTGGAAGTATTTTAAAAGAATATATATATATAGTACGGTAGACGTACGTGTGTTAACTGAATGTAGTGTTACGACAATGTCTTTTGACTTAAGCCTGAATAATAAAGAATCTTGAAGTATTTCAAAAGATTAAGAAACCGTTTTGAAAGAAGAGTAATACTGGGTTTTGAAAACATAAGAGTTATACTAGCTTTATGGGAAGTTAGGTATAACGTCTTAAGAGCGGTAAAGAAAATGGTTTACTGATTTTAGAAGTTAAGGGACTTGATCTTAAAAGATAAGAGACTTGACTTAATTGAATTGATATGAATTTTGTTAAAAGTGTGAAACCTCATTTGTGAATAATGAGTACTTGGTTTTTAAAAGGAATAATGTTTTACTGATTTCGGAAATCAGAATAAGGATCGAGCAAACCACTGCAGCGCTAATAAAGGGAAATGTATTGAATAATTAAGTATTATTAAAACCAGTAGAAACCTCCATCTGCATAGAAACTAAGATGAGACAAAATGATATTACATTTCCTAGATCATGGCTGCTTAATAAGATCGATTATAAACAAGAATAACCTACTCACATATAAGGCATATGTTTCTCAATTGTTTAAAAGAGAATTATGTTTTAAAGGATTAAAACTATGAACTATGAAACCTTTTCGAAAAGGAGAAACTTGACCATTTGAAATTAGGCAAACTTGAACGTTTGGAAAAATAATGTTGTTACTTGATTTTTCAAAGGGAAGTGTTTTGGTTTACTTAAAAATGTGAGTCACTCTATTTTTATACTACGGATATCGGGTGACTTTTATAAAAGGAATGGATCTCTTTAAAAGGAATTTAACGTACGTAGTACTTTAGGGTTAAAACCCGGACTTTGCCATAAAATGAAAGTACCTTGAGTTATGTATAACTTTCCTATGCTTGTTGTGATAGCCTTTGTTGTGCAAGAATTGTGTTTCTATACTCTGGCGTCTCGATGGAGTAGGTTGACATGTTGAGAACTTACTCGGACGTGCCGGCAGTGACGGAGAATTCCACGGGTACGCTCCTGTTGATAGTGTTATTTTTTGCTAATCGCTTTGGACATACTGACACGATGCGTGGCGCACGGGTATGGTTCCATTTTGATTGCTGTCTAGTTGTTTCCTTTTGGACATCTTGACCGCGATCGTGGCGCGCGGGTATGGTTCCATTGGGATTCTTGTCTTGTTGTTTCATACGGACATCGCGACACGATCGCGTGGCGCGCGGGTATGGTTCCATTGGGATTGTTATTCCATGGACTAGCTCTCCATGAGGTTTCTTGTTCGGCCTTGGTATCCGGTAGTCGGCTTCGTACTTGCCAGTGTCGACTCGTGGTTTGGTTGTATTGTATTATTAGTACGGCTTTGGCATCGGTAGGACTTGGTGTTCGGTGTACTTCTTGGTGTTATCATATCATAGGCTAGGCGGTGAGGAAGGTATTCCACGGGCATGATTGATGTTGTAGGCGTGAGACCCATAATTACATTTGAGTAAGGACTTGGAGGGCGTGAGACCCTGACTTGTTATAACTGTTATATGTGTGTACTGTAGTTTGGTTATCATACATGTCTCCTGCTTTATATAGACTATTATGATTTCATTTCTGATATTTTTGATTTCACATACTTGGTACTGTTGTCGACCTCCTTCGGGGCTGCGTTCATACGCAGTAGAAGTACATCGATTCTTGATCCTCGCTCTTAGGATCCTGATTCAGCGTTGGGAAGCTCCGTCCTTTCGGAGGCTTATCTTTGGTATGTTACCCTGAGTTGTAGGTTCTGTACATTCAGGGGTATGGCGGGGCCCTGTCCCGTCATGTTGTATAAAAACTCTTAGAGGTCTGTAGTACTGTTGTGGGCAGGGTTGTAAGGATTGTAACTGTTCAAATGTCTATATTTATATATGTTGAAAGGCAACCGTTTTGGTTGGCTTATTTTCTTTTATCTTAATCCATGTCTATTTGAATGTTTAAGTTTTTATTTCCGCTGGTTTTTCTCTGATGTTGTATCACTAGGGTGTCCGGGGTAAGGCACCAGTCACGGGCCCCAGAACGGGTCGTGACAATTTATGACATGACAACATTCATTTCTTATATCCATTTTCCCTATCACAAAACCCTTCTCCTACTTCTACAACATGTGACATAATTTATTTCAAGAAGGAGAATGAATTTACCTTGGTATTCGCCCAAAACAGTCCAACAATCTCGCCCACTATAGCCTTCTTTCCGCAATTCTTCTTCACGTCAAAATCATCCACACGAACCCTCTACAAGTCTATCAACATATTATCTCTTGCTGCCCTTCCAATAATTTCATCACACTTAGGGTTGTAACCATTTGAGAGAGAAGAGAAAAGAAGAGCAAATTTTGGGTGAAGTCTTGCAAATGACCAAGTCTTGCAAAACTTGGTCATAATACAGGACCTTTCTTGGTTTACATGTTGGGAGGGACACTTGTCTCCCTCCCATAGGTCATCTACCACAAATATCTTATTTTTTACCCTTTTTCCGCAAAAAATCCCGCCTCGGCGCCGCGGCCCTGCAGCCGGTGCTGTGGCGCCTGACCCTATCTCTTCTGTCAGCTGATCTTGTAACGTCCATAACTTTCTACTCCAATGTCTTATCGACGAGCGGTTTGTTGTGTCGGAAACTAGACTCAATTAACTTTATATTAGGCTTTTGAAACACCTAAAAATTCCTAATGTACTAGGAGATATACCGCTCTAAAGTTGACTGAAAATCTGCCCAAAAACGATACATCAACTTATCTTTCCAATTTCAATTCTTATTTCCTTTCGTACGTTCTCAATACATGACCTGGAATTACGGGGTGTAACATTCTTCCCCCCTTAGAAACATTCGTCCCCGAATGTTCCTTCGGAGTCAATATGATAGGTAGCAACATAGTTTCCTTTTACTACACCCTTCATACAAAATATGCCACAAACGGCCACATAATAAAACTTATACTAAAACGTCAACCTGAACTCCAAGTGTCGACGTCGTTCATCTGCATAAAGTTTCTGCTGACTCTGAGCTTACTAATGATCTTTCCTGGATAAGCTTCGCCTTAGCCACAACCCGCTGAATCAAGTCTAGGCCAATTATCTGAACCTCGCCTACGTGGAACCAACCAATCGACGATTCTACGCTTCTTTCATACAAAGCCTCATACAGGCCATGAATCTTTGGATTGGTGCGGGTATATATGCAACTCAACGAGAGGCAAAAGATCCTCCCAGCTACCCCTGAAATCAATAACACATGTCCGCAACCTATCCTCAGGTGTCTAGATAACAAGCCCTGCCTGTCCGTCGGTCTGAGGGTGAAATGTAACACCGAGACTCACCTGCATCCCCAATCCCTTCTGGAAAAACCCCCAGAAGCTAGCCGTAAACTGGGCTCATCTGTTTATCATAAATAAATGTAGGAACCCCGTGCAGTCTCATAATTTCCTGACATATAATCTCGCATAATCCTCAATCGCCTCTACACTTTTCCCATGGTTATCTAAAACTGTAACTTATGGCATGACGACGCTGAAGATCTTACCTATCTCACAACCATCGTCTATATAACATGGGTACACATAACCCCGTAGTATGTAAAACTATCTTTTTAAATGGGGGAGAGAGCTTATCTCCCTTTCAATATCTTGTTCATCAAGCGCCACCTTAATCGTATAGATTTTCAAAACCTACCAACGATGTCTTCTGTTTTCCGCAGGAAGCACTCGTACTTATCTTATTCTTACTTTGCGCATTTTCCTACACTTATTTGGAAAGTCGTGGCCCTGACCACCACACTAAACCAACTCCAAGTACCCCCAAGAGCACTTAACATAAAATCCTTCAATAATCGTACATTCTTATCTCCGTCTCTTAACGTTCACATTCAAATCAATAATTTTTAATAAAACAAGTCACACAGACTCCACCACTTATCATGTCACATAGAATTTTCAATCAATGATGTCAAAGAAGGAAGGATAATTCACTTATTCTGATCACTTCCTTTTACACTCGATAAGCGGCCATTGGAAGCGGAATTGAACCAACCTCTCTCTACAGTCAACCTTGGCACCCACGAAGCCAACTAGTCCATACTCATAATGACCTTAAAGTCTGTCGTATCCAACTCTAGGTCTGCTAGGGTCTGACAACTATATCATCACCGGGAAAATTTCATATACCTGCTCAGCTACCACCCAATCATCCACTGGTGTAGCTACCTCGAAAGGTTTTTATGGATTCAGGCTCTATCCCTCTACCCTTGGTAGCTCTCTTTCTTACTGGTCGTACTCTTTCCGTACTCCTAAACTTATTTCAGCTTACGTACCCATACTGATTCTGACCTCCAATTTTTTGGAGTTACTATATCAAACAATATAAGGCCATTTTCGCCTCTCACGACCCGGTTCCGGTGGAACGCGTCCATGAACCCGTAAAACAATTTACTAGACTTGGGCCTTGCACGCCGTGACCACATCGCGTGGCGGGACTACTAACAACTGATCCGCCCCATGCTTGGGTACACTAACTTCTCATAATACCATAATCGTGTCGTCTTGATCACAACAACCATTACTTACCCCACACGGATCTCATCCGTACTATCCTCTTAAGCATATCACGTAGCTTAATTTACAAACATATTCTTCCATTAAGCCCCTTATCATGATTTCTTAAAGGTTGATACCTTCTCGAATGACTCATCATTCCTAATTATCTCAAATTAATACGTAAAATCTCGATGAGAATTCATTAAGATATTTCATACCTTCCCGATGTCTAATTAGTCCTTACCAATTCTTGGTAATCTAAAATCATCCTAGGCAACACACGTCTGACCTTCATACATAAATCCGTATAGTTGTATGTCATAATACCAACTATCTGACAATTATTACCAATGCGGATCGCAATCCACATAATCCTTGCGGGTCATGCTGCCTTTCTCATAGTTGCAATCAACATAACTCGTTAGGAGAGCGATCCTAACAACACAACTCTATCTATCACGACCCGACCGGGCCGCGGCCAGTGTCCTACACGGGCACCGCTTCCGATCATCTGACACCAAAACAAGCTGCGGAAAATAAGTAACACAATTTTTTTAAAACCAAGGCAAGGGCGATAAAGTGCCATAATATAAATCACCCAAAAGGGCTTACACTATCCAAAAATGTAATTACAACTCTAACGATCCGACCACATGTGAAATACGAACTCTAAGATTTGAACAAATACTATGGCGGACAAGGCCCCACCCACTGAATATACATAGCCGTGACAACTCGAACAATGGAGCCATCTCAAAATCTTTGAACCGGGATCCTAAGCTCGCGGATCCTGGCGTAATACCTAAACTTGCGGACATGAGCGGCCCGAAGAATTCGATCACAACAGTGCGAATATGGAACGGAAAATAAGGTACATTAAGCAAATCATAATTGTACAAAAGAATGACAGGGCAAGTATAAAAAGGGTACATACCAGATCCTACCGTGTCATTATCATCTCGTGAACTTAATCGTACCTTATTATCTTTTCCCATTTTTCAATAAAAATTATAGTCACTGTTTTACGTACATACTTAGGAAAAATCGTCAAGTTCATTACCATATAACTTACTTATCTTTCATAACATAATCCAGCCCTTTATGGAGGGACGCATATACTACCCGACCCAATATGGGGCCTTGATCAAGTCACACAAATATCAAAGTGTGCAGTGGAATTCCTTATCTCTGTAGGATCTATGACATAAATCATACTCGTATGTGACGCTCATGGCATCCTACCTCATAAGCGTACACATATACAATATATATATATATATATATATATATATATATATATATATATATATATATATATATATATATGACCACGTGCCGGAATCCTAAATCGTATAAGAATGGCCATAACGTGCCCTCGGCGTCCCTCATCGTAGGTGCGGTCTTCATGGGAGCTAGCCCGTGGAGTAAGAATATAACATGCCCGGAATCCTCATCGTGGGTACGTGTCTTCGTGGGGAGCTAGCCCGTGGAGTAATAGTCGTCATAGCATGGTCGCGTGCCGGAATCCTCATCGCGTAAGCGTGGCCATGGGTAGTAAAACAAATCAGGAATCTAACGCCTCCGGTCACGTGCCGGAATCCACATCGTATAAGCGTGTCGGATCGATCATAATGGAAGCATGCGTGGAATCCCGTCACGTCGATGCGTCGAGTAAACTTACAACAAGACGCCCTCCATTGAGAGTCACGACAACGTAAACATATAATACTTGCACTCAAAGCTATCACAAGCAAACATAGGCAAGTTCATTAAACCTTTAGACTTCCATTTTTATAAACTCATGGCACTTTCGTTTCACACATAAAAATCAGAATTTAACCCAAAGTACTATGCACCTCTACTCCTTTAAAATGACTCTTTTTCAAATAAAACTTCCAAGATACTAATAGTAGTATCAAGTCATATATACTTTTCAAGACAAGTCACAATACTTTTAGAAATACAATTATAGGCTTCTAAATCACGTGACTTCTTTCTTTAAAACCTTAAGAAATTGTTACCTTTAAAACAATTTGCCCTTCTTTATTTCAAGTCATTTCTTTGCTTACATTACTGAAGAAAACCATTCCTTTTAATCTTACATAAAGTTGTTATAACCAACATCCCATAAAGCCGTTATAACTCTTTATGTCTTAGAAAAATTTCTTTCCTTTTATAACCAAGAGACTTATACTTTCAAATCGAATTACATAGCTTTCAAAATACTTCAAGTCTCTTAACTTTTAAGAAAACCAGTTTCTTAACTTTAGAATGGCAAGAAGTCAATACTTTCCAAATCAAGTATTCTATGCTTTTAAATCAATTCATTTCTTCCTTTAAGAATCAAGCCCCATAACTTGAAAAATAAAGTCTCTTAACCTTTTAAGAATTTGAGGTTCATAGTCTTAAAACCTCATACGTAAATTCTTATAAATTTAGTAACATATACTTTGGTGCGTTGTGAATAAGTTATACTTATTTATAACGATCTTAATCAAGTAGCCATGATCTTGAAAATGTAATACAATTTTGTCATATCTTAGCTTCTATGCAGATGGAGAATTCTACTTGTATTAACTTAATTGATTGTCATTACATTTTCCTTTATTAACGCTGCAGTGGCTTGTTCGATACTTATTCGTTTGTGCGAAACTTAGCCAAGTCAACTTGGCTCGATTACCTCTAACGACTCTTACCAACGTCCCCATAAGACTTGGTAAGAACTTAGGATAACCTTAAACATAACCTTTACGTAGAGTAAATCAACATACATACCTCTTAACTTCTAAGAGTAGAAGGAATCATGAAATAGTACTACATGTATATTCCATACATAGAATCGTGTCAAAAGAAGGAAGAGGTTCACATACCTCGCGGCGATTATCGACAATTAGCGAAATTCTCCAAAGTACCATACCGCTAGCCTTTTCCACGCCCGAGTAGAATCGCTACTCGTAGTACTTCCACTATAATAACCACAACACATCTATCAACTTCTAGTTCTCTTGTAGAATATTCTAAATCTGAGATCAATAAATTCTACGGAAAATCGGGCGACTTCCTTTGTTTCTACATACTTTGCCACCTTTTAAAGGCGAATTCAATAACCAAATGCCACATTTAAGGCTCGACCAATTCAGCAAATACAAAGGGGATTACACGCCTACAATCGTGTAAAATTCCGCCCCACAATATACAAGACAATCCAATAATTTCCATGTCATTCTCGGCTAACAGGTGCAACAACATAAAGTCTTCCAATTCTTTTCCAATCCAAGTTCTTGGGTCAAACATGTTATTTAGTCATAAACAACTTCAACAACTACAATTTCCTTCTTTATATAACATGTGACAACTTATACTAATACTCAAATCGAATTGTAATCTTAAGGGCTAAACATGCTAGTTTTCGGGTTAGAGTTCCAATATCCATAACACTTATCAACTTCATAATAAAAACACCTCATGCTTTCTAATATCCATAGCTACAACAATAAGTAATCTAAATTACTAAAACGACAAGAATTATACCTTTTCATGCCCTTAATCTTCCCAAGATTCAAAGTCGCTCCTTAGCAATTCTTAGCTCCTTTTCTTATGTTCCAACCCGCTCCAAGCACTCCTTAGAATCCTATGAAGAACTCATCTTCAAGTTCCAAATTCAAAGTTGAAGAACTCCTTAAGTTTCCGCCTTGCGACTAATACGAAAACGCCACATTTTCGGGATCTTTCTATTGAGAGAACCTTACAATACTCTTAGGGACCTTGGGTTAAAGTATCATGAATAATGGAATAAAATTACAAATTTTTCTTGCTCAAAATTGCTCAAAGCCGAGAGCCTTTCTCAAGAACCCTAAGTGTTCTAATTTTTTCTAAGTGTAAAATAGCCTTGTCTTGCTACATGGATGACTGTATAACACATTGGAGGGTCTAGATTACAACACATGTTAAATTTGGATGAAAGGGATCAAGCCAAGTGGCCCTTGGACTTAGTCAACAATGTCAAGCTCTACTTGCAAGACTTAGTCTTCTATCATGGTCAATGACCATACTACCCTTGCATAATTTCGTCCAAGAACATGTGGGGGAGGGGTGCCACGTGTCTCCCTCCCATTCGTCCATAAAATTCCGCAACCCTCGTGGGCCCCACAAAACGTAAAATTCCTCGGGTGGGCCCCACGTGACCAAATCCGTCAAAATAAATTTCCATAATGATAATAGGTTCCATACTCTTCAATTAATGCATTTTGAGAATCCAATTCTCCTCAACGAACATTTTTCCTTTCCGACGTTCGGAAGATTTTCCGTCGGAAAAACAATTCTTCCTTTCGTACCCTTTTCAAGTCTTGTGTTCCATACATATTTTCTCTTAAACACGTCCTTGAACTACGGGGTGTAACATTCTTCCCCCCTTAGAAACATTCGTCCTCGAATGTTCTTTCGGAGTCCAATCTAATTAGAGCGCGACATAGTCTCCTTTTACTACACCCTTCTTACAACATATGCCACCCATGGCCACGTAGCAATACTTATACTAAGATGTCAACCTTGGCACTCACGAAGCCAACTAGTCCATACTCATAATGACCTCAAAGTCTGTCGTAATCATCTCTACAAGGTCTACTAGGTCGGCATTGTATAATCACCGGGCAATTCTCATATACCCGCTCAGCTACCACCCCAAACACTCACGGGTGTAGTTACCTCGAAAGGTTCTTATGGATTCAGGCTCTATTCCTTTACACTTGGTTGCCATCTTCCTTACTGGTCGCACTATTTCCGTACTTCCAACTCATACTAGCATACATATATAACCCCCATACCAATTCTGGCCCATAATCTTTTGGAGTCACTCTTTTAAACAACATAAGGCCATTTCCGGCTCTCACGACCTGGTTCCGGTGGAACGTGTCCACGAACCCGTAAAACAACTAACTAGACTTGGGCCTTGCACTCTCGTGACCCTGTCACGTAGCGGAACTACTACCAACTGATCCCACTTCATTTTAGGCTATGGGGCGACCCGCAATAGGTCCTCACCCCGTCCCACCGTCGTACTTAATTCTTATTCTTGGTCTATAATAAATCTTTCTACCCGAGAAGGCCTTACACATCTAATGTCTCAGCGGTAATCAATATTCTTAGGCTCGCAATTTCCATGCTCCAAGCCTACCTTACCAGTCCCCCAGTAAATGGGTACAAAAACTTCTCATAATACCATAATCGTGTCGTCTTGATCACAACAACCATTACTTACTCTATACGGACCTCATCCGTACAATTCTCTTAAGCCTACCACGTAGCTTAATATATTAACATGGTATTCCATTAAGTTCCTTAACATGGCTTCTTAAGGGTTCACTACCTGTCAGACTCATCCTTTCCCGATTATCTCAAAGTGTCGTAAAACCTCGATGAGAATTCTTTAAGCTGTTTCATACCTTCCGGTATCTAGTTAGTCTTTACCAACTCTTGGTAATCTAAAATCATTCTATGCAATACGGCGTCGACCTCATACATAACTGCGTATGTTTGTATGTCACAATACCAACTATACTATAATCATTACCAACCGGATCGCAATCCACGTAGTCGCTACAGGTCACTGCTGCATTTCTCGTAGCTGCAATCAACATAACTCGTTAGGGAGAGACAACCCTAACAACAAAGCTCTATCTCACGATCTCAGAGTGAGAAGAATGAAACCAATCCTAAATGTCATGTAGCCACCTGATTATAGATGTGGTGCGCAACACGATAATCAAGACTCTACTAGAACGGTGCATAGACACTTTCAGAGGACTAAGCGCTCACGATACCACTTTTGTCACGACCGATCGGGCCGCGGTGTCTACACAGGAACCGCTTCGATCATCTGACACCAAAACAACTGTGAAAATAAGTAACACATTTTATTTTTTTAAAAAAACCAAGGCAAAGCCGATAAGGCTGCCATAATATAAATCACCCAAAAGGGCTTACACTATCCAAAAATGTAATTACAACTCTAACCAGTCCAGCCCACATGTGAAATACAAACCTCTAAGATTTGAACAAATACTATGATGGGACAAGGCCCCGCCGTACCCCTGAATATACATAGCCATGACAACTCCGGAACAATGGAGTCATCTCATAATGCTGAACCAGGATCCTAAGCTCGCGGATCCACAACTGTGTACCTAAACCTGCGGACATGAGCGGCCCCGAAGAAGTCGATCAACAGTGCGAATATGGAGCGGAAAATAAGGTACATTAAGCAAATCATAAGCGTACAAAGAATGGCGGGGGCAAGTATAAAAGGGTACATACGGATCATACCGTGTTATTATCATCTCGTGAACTTAATCGTACCTTATTATCTTTTCCCATTTTTCAATAAAAGTTATAGTCACTTTCTTACGTACATACTTAGGAAAATTCGTCAAGTTCATTACCATATAACTTACTTATCTTTCATAACATAATCCGGCCCTTTATGGAGGGACGCATATACTACCCTGCCCAATATGGGACGCATATACTACCCGGCCCAATCTAGGACGCGATCAAGTCACACAAATATCAAAGCGTGCCCGTGGAATTTGTCACGACCCGACCGGTCACGGTGTCTACAGGCACCTGTTCGGTATACATCGAGAGAATAGCGGCGGAACATACACAACATAAATCATGTGTAACTATAAAACATCCCGAGCTGGCGATAAGGCCGCTTCCAATATAGATAACAAAATCAAAAGTACAAGCTGCAACATCGATTCTTCTGACCCGACCACGTATGTGAATACAGACCTCTAGGAATAACAACTGTGGTGGGACAGGGCCCCGCCATACCACTGAATGTACATAAATCTACAACACCAGGGAAAAGACTGTACCCAAAAGAGACAAGCCTCCGGATAAATGTAGCTTACAGCGTTAGATAAGTGATCTCAGAATGTGGATCCACCACCGCTTACCTTTCTGCGGCGTGAGCGGCCGGGAAGGGGTCGACACGATATGTACCAAGTATGTAAAGCGGAAAAGAATCGTAATTACATCACAAGTCTAAATGGCGGAGACATGTATGATAATCAAATTACGATGCTGTTGTGCCTTACTAACAATGAGAGTAAACTAGGTGTATACTTACAGCGAAAAATAGGATTGAAATCCTACTCGCAGGACTATTTCACCGCGTAGGCCCGGTGGACCAGCGTGGTATTCCTCGCGTGGGACTATTTCACCGCGTAAGCCTACGGACTCGCGTGAGGTATTCCTCGCATAAATTTGGACGCCGCGTGGGACTATTTCACCGCGTAAGCCATTGCGGACTCGCGTGAGATATTATCGCATCGTGGGTAGCAAATCCATGGAAATATGAAATGCACAATCCGGGAATGACCCGACGAATAATATATCACTAGCCCAAATCAGCTATCATACGTAACATAAGCCTTCTGGCATCATACAATATGTAAGCAAGTTAAGAGATCCCCTAACTTCTTACTATTCTTGTTTATAAACACTCTCATTTTAGTTTACCTAAGGCACTAACATGTCCTTTATAAAAATCCGGGAATTTAACCCAAGTACTACGTACTTCTACTCTTTAAAAACAAATGACTCTTTTTTTGTAGAAAACATCCAAGATACTATTAATCCTAGTATCAAGTCCAAATTACATTTCAAGGTAAGTCACAACACCCTTAGAAATAAAGTTAGGTTTCTAAATCAAGTGACTCATTTTCTTATAAAACCTTAGGCAATTGATACCTTAAAATCGAGTTGCCTTCCATTAAATCAAGCCATTTTTCTTTCCATAAAGTCAATATAACCAACTCCCCATAAAGTCGTTATATTCACTTTATACCTTAGTCCAGTACCATTTCCTATCCAAGGGACTTATACGTTTAAAACGAAACAAGTATCACATACTTTAAAACTCTTCAAGTCCGTAACCTTAATAAAACTTTAAGGCGTCCTTAGTATTTTCAAAGAAGTGAGTTAATCTCTAACTCAACTTGGCTTTTCATAAAGCTAGTAAAGAATGTCAAAGTCTTGTATGTCTCTGAGTACTATATACGTGAAACTAGTCATGCTCGAAGATAGGAATAGTTCTACATACTTTGCGGGTCAAACCACTTGCCAAGTACAAAGTCCGAAGTGTGTCAACCTATGATATTCACAATACATCTATTAATGCCTCAGTTCAACGTAGAATATTATAAGTGTTAAGTCGCTATTTTCTACGGAAAATCGGACATCACCTCCTTTGTTTCTACATACTTTGCCACCTCTTTCGAGGCCGAATTCAATAACCAAACAACCAGATTGGCTCACCACAATTAAAATAAAGTAGTCAATCTGAATGGTTCTTTCCGATTATATGGTATAACCACCATAAATCTATCCGTAATGTTTTCATGCTTGTTATAGTCACAACCAATTTTCCCAATTTTTAAGCATATACTTACATAACATGCGACAAGTATAACTATCGATTTCCTTTGTATTTCCCATTTCAAATGGCTATCAAAACCTACTATACATATCAATCTAACACATGATTCACGTGGTGATATCAACTATAACAAGGATTATTATCAATTCCAAAAGAAGAGTAAATCTCTTACCTTTTGGGTTAGCCCACCAAAGTTCTTTTTCTTCAACTCCTATCCCTGTCAACCTCGTCTTCGTGCTTTCCACAAGCTTACCAACACTTTGCCTCCTTACCGCCGCTCCCACAAAACCCACTAAGCTAGGCTTTTCATTATTTTTTTTTAAACCTCTAGAGAGAAAGGGAGAGGGTTTTTAGGAGTTCTAAGATGAAATGACCAAGTCTTGAAAGACTTGGTCCTAAAATAGGGTCCTTTTCGTGGTCAACAAGATGGGAGGACACTTGTCACCTCATAGGCCACTTTTCGAAAATATCCCTGTTTTTAGCACTTTCCATGAGAAAAATCCCGCTTTGGCGCGCCCTGCGATCGGCGCGCTGGCTCTCAGAGGATTTCGGGATTAGTGGCGCGCGACCTGGCTGCGGCAGCGCTGACACTGACACGAAAATCCTTCCTCTGCGCAACTGCGAATTTCTAACGCCCGTGCCTCTCGCTCGATGTCCCCTACGGCGGTTTGTTGCGTTGGAAACTAGACTCATCAACTAATATACTAGGCTTGCTAAACACCCATACTTCTAAAAAAACTTTTGGGTACAACACTCCAAAAAAGGCTAAAACTCAGATTCGACACGTCTTGCCAACTTATCTTATATTTGAAATTACGGTGTAATATTCTCCCCCTTAGTGTCACGACCCGAACGGGCCGTGGCGGTGCCTTACCGGGCACCTGGTGATACAACATCAGTGTAATCGGAATATAAAACAATAACATGAAATAACATGAAGTATGAAATAATAATCGAGAAAAATTGCCTTTCGGCATGTATATATGAAAACTTAAATCGACGAGTTACATCCACTTACAACTCTGGCCCACAGATTACAGGACCTAAGAGTGGCATGACAACAATGGCGGGACGGGGCCCCGCCATACCACGAATATAGCACCTACTACGACGGGGACTATACATTTGATAAGCCTCGGAGAAAGCGGAGCTTCCAACGCGAATTGTGACCACGAGCTAGGATCAACGGCGGTGTACCTCGACTGCGGCATGAGCGCGGCCGAAGGAGGTCGATCACAGTACCAAGTATGTGGCGAAAATACTCTAAATGAAATCATAGCGATCTATATAAAGCGGGAGACATGTATGATAACCAAACTAGTTCGCGATAAATAGCGGTCATATCAAGTCGGGGACTCGCGCCTCAAAGTCATCACTCAAATATAACAATGGGTCTCGCGCCCTTGACATCAATCATGCGTGGAATACGCCTCGCTGCCGGATTTATGATATAAAAGCACGAGGAATACATGAACACGGGTCCCACTGTGTCGTCATAAAACCGCACGGTAAATCACGAAGGCCTGGCGACTACTAAAACCCACAGTACAAATAAGGTCATAAACTGTATCATGGGATCTGTCTAGACCGTCACATGATCAAAGCGGCCACTCGCGCGATATCTAATGTGTCGTCTAGCCACAGAACTTCCGCGACTCGCGCATGGGCCACTCGATGGCCGCGTGAGGTATTCCGCGTCGGTAGCTACTCCCGGCATCCGCTGGACGCCGCGATCGCGTAGCCACATCGGCGCATGA
This sequence comes from Przewalskia tangutica, assembly GCA_029844215.1. Classification (NCBI taxonomy): domain Eukaryota; kingdom Viridiplantae; phylum Streptophyta; class Magnoliopsida; order Solanales; family Solanaceae; genus Przewalskia; species Przewalskia tangutica. The sequence continues at coordinate 37,588,382 of CM056725.1, read as the reverse complement.
CCATAAAGGCCGCGCGCTAACACGGAGCTCGTAGCTCCGCGTAGGCCGGGACCGCGTGAGGTATTCTCGAATCATAGGTCACCTGGACCCACGACTCTACCCGCGTCGGAGGCGCTTAACCTCGGGATGATGTCAAGGTGAGTGGTACAATACCAACATAACGATGATAGTTAAACAACTTAAGCGCGATCGAGGAAAACCCTTTACCTGACATCACAAGATAATAACACACGTAGCATCCTAGCATGTTTACTTATCAAATCAACAAGAAAGTATTACAAGGCTATCACAAACCAACACAATCAAGTTATTCACACAAGGTACTTTCTACTATATGATTAATAAGATCGGGTTTTTATCCCCAAAGTACTTCATTCACTAACTCTTTAAGAGATCTGTTCTTTCACAATTAGTCACACAATACTCGTAGTATATAAAAATAGAGTGACTATCTTTGGAAGTAAACCAAAACACTTCTCTTAGTAAAATCAAGTAACAACATTATTTTCCAAATGTTTCAAGTTTGCCTAATTTCAAATGTTCAAGTTTCTCATTTTTCGAAAGGTTTCGTAGTTCATAGTTTTAATCCTTTAAAACAATTTGAGAAACATATACCTTATGTGTGAGTAGTTTATTCTTGTTCATAACAATCTTATTACAGTAGCCATGATCTAGGAAATGTAATATCATTTTGTCTCATCTTAGCTTCTATGCAGATGGAAGTTTCTACTGGTTTTAATAATACTTTATTAGTCAAAACATTTCCCTTTATTAGCGCTGTTGTGGTTTGTTCGATACTTATTCTGATTTCCGAAATCAGTAAAATATTATTCCTTTTTAAAAACCAAGTACTCATTACTCACGAATGAGGTTTCACACTTATTAACAAAACTCATATTAATTAACCAAGTCAAGTCTCATATCTTTTTAAGATTAAGTCTCTTAATCTTCTTAAAGTCAATAACCCTTCTTTTTATCCTTCTTAAGCCGTTATACCTAACTTCCCATAAAGCTAGTATAACTCTTAAGCTTTTAAAACCAAGTATTACTCTTCTTTCAAAAAGGTTTCTTAATTCTTTTGAAATACTTGATTCTTTTATTGGGCTTAAGTCAAAAGACATTGCCGTAATTATTATTCGAGCTTAAGTCAAAAGACATTGCGTAATTATTATTCGATTAACACCGTCGTCTATCGTACTATATATACTTTAAAATATCATGCTCGAGTATAGGAAGAATCACATACCTCGCGGCGATTATCGACTATTAGCAAAAGCGCTCGCGGCTATAACGCTAGCCTTGTCCGCTTCCAGTAGAACATGCTACTCGCGGATCATTCAACCTATAAAGGTTATACGTCTATCAATGACTAGACTACTCTATAGATTATTCTTACGATGTGATTCGGTTCAAGTCTTTTACGTAATATCCTTCATTACGTTCAATTCTCTTATGAATCTTATATTCATTTACATAACTCTGACGTGTAATTTCCAATTACAATATAAGGACAAGAGTATTTACCTCGATAAGCCCAAAATTATCCAAGTTATAATGTCGATCACGAGCAGCGTTTAGCTCTACTCGGTGCTCGAACCGCTCCAAACAACCCTTAGAAGTTCTACGCAACTTCTTCTTAATACTCCATCCAACTATGGAGATTTCCTTAGGGTTGTGTTTTGTGAATGAAGGGAAGTATAATAGTATTTATGGGCTTTTCGTATAAGTGTAACCTTGGAATACTACAAGGTATACGACTAAGGTAATTTGGGTATAGTAACAATACTTTGGAGAGTATTTCTACCAAGAGGAGGGGTGTATTTATACGAGACAACACCACTGATGGGGAGGGTGTACCTCGCCGGCCAGCCACTAGGAGGAAACTCTCGGCCAAGGGGGAGGGGACTCTCGGCCAAAGGGCCTCGCAAAGGGGAGGGACTCTCGGCCAAGGCCTTCACGAAATGGGGAGGGTTTTCAAGACTTGAGGAAGTGAGGAGTGGATGAAGAAAGCTTACAAAGGGAGGGGTATTTATAGGAAACCAATGGCGTGATCTAGCCAAGTGGGGGGCAAGTGGAGGGCCAAGATTTGCCCAAGTGCCCCCTAGTCCCTACTCCACAAATCCCTCACAAATATCCTACCAACTAAAGCCCCCAAATCGTGCAAGGCTTGCCGTCCACACTCCACCAACTTGAGGGTGACAAGTGTCGCCCTCTCGTTGGTCCAAAATGTTTCGTCTCTCGGAAAAATCTGCAAAAAATAAAAATGACATAGCCGGAATTTTCCCTTCGCAAGTTGTCTAAAATGTTTCGTCGAAAAACGACTCTAATCGGGGGTTGTGCACAAAAAAAAATCGGCCAAGCCTACTTTAAGCTTCAAACTTTTCTACGTACGTCCTTACGTACATACTCTGGAAATACGGGGTATAACACTTAGAAACATTCGTCCCCGAATGTTCTTTCGGAGCCAAATTTACAACAGCGACATAGTTTCCTTTCACAACCCCGACATACCAAAAATGTCACACAATAACCTTTAAGCAAAAGAAATACTTCAATTAAAGCTTGACAAGTAAGGGAATGTGAATTACCTGAAGGTATAGAAAATAAGTGAGGATACTTCCTCAACATGTCCTCCTCCGCTTCCCAAGTCATCTCCTCCTGGTTATCATTTCTTCACAGGACTTTGACGGAGGCTACATCCTTGGTCATGATCGCTTTGACACAGCGATCGAGTATCGCTATGGGACTCTCTCATACGATAACCATTGTTACCGGACCTCGGCTGGTAGGGAACACTCTCGCTGGATCTCCGATACATTTTCTCAACATAGAAACATGGAAGACGGATGTACAGCCTCTAACTCGATGGTAGATCGACTCGTAGGCAACCTTGCCCGCTCTACGGACGATCTGGTAGGGCCCGATGTACATTGGGCTGAGTTTCCTTCTTATCGAATCTCATCACACCGCCGTGGGTGGCACCTGAAGACCCAATCGTCACACGAAACTCCAAATGCCGGCGCCGATTATCCGCGTATGACCTGCCGACTACGAGTGCAGCGGTCTCTCTGGATAAGCTTCACCTTATCCACGACTGCTTGTACCAAATGCGGGCCAACTAAGCGTACCTCGCCCACGTCGAACCAACCGATCGGCGACTGCGTTTCCGCCCATATAAAGCCTCAAATGCGGCGCCATACGTATCTTTGGAATGGTAGCTGTTGTTATAAGCAAACTCCACAAGGGGCAAATGATCCTCCCAGCTACCACTGAAATCAATCACGCAGGCTCGCAGCATATCCTCGAGTGTCTGGATAGTGCGCTCTGCCTGCCCATCAGTCTGAGGATGAAATGTTGTACTAAGACTCACCTGTGTCCCTAGACCGCCGGAAAGATCTCGAAGATAGGCGTAATGGGCTCCCCTATCAGATATAATCGACACCGGGACACCGTGCAGCCTCACAATCTCTTTGATGTACAATTTGGCATAGTCCTCAGCCGAAAACGTCGTCCTGACTGGAAGGAAATGGGCTGATTTCGTCAGCCTGTCAACAATAACCCAAATGGAGTCGTACCTCCTCTGAGTACGAGGTAACCCTGTAACTAAGTCCATGTTGATCACCTCCCACTTCCAAGTCGGAATCTCAATAGACTGCAATAATCCACTGGGCCTCTGGTGCTCGACCTTGACCTGCTGGCAATTAGAACACTATGCAACAAAACCTGCCACGTCTCTCTTCAGGCCATCCCACCAATACAAACATCTGAGGTCATGGTACATCTTGGTCGACCCCGGATGAATAGAATATCGAGCACTGTGTGCCTCCCCCAGAATCTGCTGACGAAGTCCTGACACATCGGGAACACACAACCGGCCCTCAAATCTCAGCACCCCATCAGGCGCTACCTCGAATAGACTCTTCTCCTCACGAAGAGATGTATCTCGATACCACACCAACACTGGGTCCTCAAACTGTCGCCTCTTCACCTCATCAACGATGGAAGACTCGGCAACCTCACGAACCCGTACCCCACTATCGTCGGTATCGATCAATCGAACCCCTAGGCTCGCTAACTGGTGGATCTGACGGACTATGTCCTGCCTCTCTGGCTGTACCTCTGATAGGCTCCCCATAGATCTATGACTCAAGGCATCAGCAACTACGTTGGCTTTCCCCGGATGGTAGAGAATATCAACATCATAATCTTTCAGCAACTCTAACCACCGTCTCTGTCTCAGGTTCAGCTCATACTGCTGAAGATATCTTTGGAGGCTCTTGTGGTCTGTATAAATATCCACATGAACCCCGTATAAATAATGTCTCCAAATCTTCAAGGCATGAATAATTGCGGCCAACTCTAAGTCATGGGTAGGGTAATTCCTCTCATGCTTCCGCAACTGCCGGGAAGCATAGGCTATAACCTTGCCGTGCTGCATCAAAACACACCTGGCGATGCAGGCATCGCGATAGATCACGTACCGCTTAACCCTCCGGAAGAGTAAGCGGGGTTGTAGTCAACCTCTACTTGACATTGAAAACCACCTTTCGCATGACCTCGTCGGCTGGAACTTGGCTGCCTACGAGTCGACTAGTCAGCGATCTTTGAAATCGGCAAGCGCTCCACAAACCTACGATAATAACGCGATCTAAGAAAGCTGCGTACCTCGGTCGAGTATTAGGTCTCGGCCAAGACAGCGCCTCGATCTTTGTCGTATCCACGCGAACACCATCAGCCCGATAATATGCCCGGGAATGCCGCGAGGCCAGCAAAACTCACACTTGGAGAACTTGGCGAATAAATGCGGTTCGGAGAACCCCAACCGTCCTCGAGTAGTGCATGCTCTGCTCTATCGCGAATAAACGAGGATGTCATCGATGAATACTATCACAAATGTATCAAAAATGGCTTGAACACGGTTCGTCAAATCCATAAATACGTGGGCGTTGGTCAAACAGAAAGACATAACCTAAACTCATAGTGCCCATCCAGGGTCACGAATGCGATCTTTGGGATGTGCCTCTCGAACTTCGAACGATGATAACGGACCGCGGTCTATCTTTGAAAACACCTCGCGCACCTGGCGGTCAAACAAATCATCAATCACGGGAGGGTACCTATTCTTAATGGTTACCTTATTGATTGCGTATAATCAACACACATCGCGCGTCCCATCCTTCTTTCTGAACAAAACCGGCGCTCCCGGGAGATACACTAGGCGATAAAGCCGCTTCTCGGCCAAGTCTTTCGGTGGTCCTTGACTCCTCGACTCAGCGGGTGCCATCTGTATGGCGGAATGGAAATAGGTCGAGTGTGCAGCGGCGTGTCAATACAAAACTCAATCTCCTCTCGGGAGGATTCGGAAGATCAATGCAGGAACACGTGCGAAACTCCTAACCAGTGATGCGGTGAAGAAGCGGCACTCGGCCTGTATCGAATGCGAACCAAATGATAGATGTACCCCTTCTGCACCATCTTCCAAGCCTTGAGGTAAGAGATAAACCTACACCTCGGCGATGCCGTGTTGCCCTCGCTCGATAAGCGGTTCGCGGCTGGAACCGAACCAACACATCCTCTGATCAGCGTTGGCATAACAAGAAGCCAACCAGTCCATACCCATAATGACATCAAAATCTGTCATCTCCAGCTCTATCAAGTCTGCAAGGGTCTGACGACTGTAAATATAAACCGGACAACCTCTGTACACCCGCTCAGCTAACACCGAATCTCCCATAGGCGTAGCTACCTCAAAAGCCTCTATCGACTCGGCTCTATCCGATTCTACATGATAAGAGGGACACATAGGACAAGGTAGAACACGGATCTATCAAGCATAAACATCGCGATGCGAAATCAATAATGTACATGGCGGCGTCGAGGAAACCTCACGATCTGGCGGTGGCTAGAGAATATATGCGATTACGTGGACGCTAAAGCGGAACACTACCACGACCTCTACCGCGGCTGCACGCGTGAGTACCACGCCTCGGGCGCATAACATGAGAAGGAGAAGACCCAGCAAGCGATCCCATCGTTTGTCTTTGTACCACCCATGCCGCCCCTAGACGGACAGTCTCTCTTCAAATAGACCAGCTGGCCACAAGAGTAACAACCTCTGCGGGAACACGACACTTTCGCTGGTGCGATCTACGCGTCGAGCACTGCGAGGTGTGGGTGGTCTCGTCGGCGAGGATCTCGCCTCCACGAAACCACGATGTCACGGAGCCACGACATGTTCTGAATGACCTGGCGATCGGACCTCGCGCGGAAACCGTGTGGGCACTCTGTCTTTGGTGGAATGTGGACCCGGTCTGCTGCGAAATTTGTCGCCTCGAAGCGCCACTGAGACCACGATGTCACGGCCTCTTGGGTGGCTGCGTCAATCTGGTCCTCCTCTCTCTATCCTCTATCCACGTGCATAGGCTGCGTCAGGCGATGTCCATCTGGTGAAGAGCCACGCTGACATCGCGGTAATCATATGACGGTCGAAGCCCCGTCACGTAACGATGAACCCTATCGCCATGTCGGCTACAATAGTATCGCGTATGTCGGCCAGGAGTCAAACTCAAGCTATACTCGACGGTCCTCCTCGTTACGCCTCGAGGTCAAGAATCATCTGCCGGGCTCTCCTCGTCTCGGGAGGCAAAAGTGATCCATGAAGGCCTCTGTAAACTCCTCCCAAGCATTTGGAAGAGCATCGTCACCTCTCGAAAGCAACCACGACTCAAACAGTTCAACTAAATATCGCGCCAGTAAGAGGCTAGTGTAACGAACTCTGTCTCTGAAGCCCTAAGAACTGCATGGTCATTTAGCTGCCAAATGAACTCCTGCGGATCCTCGTCGGACCTCGAACCATAAAACTTCGGTGGATGACATCCCGGAAAATCCCTAATCCATAAGCCCATCGGCTCTAGGGTGGGTTTGCTGCTCTGTCGTATTTGCCGGTTACTATACTGGTCAACAACCGAATCTGCTCCCCGTAGTCTCTATAATCAGTAGCTGGCTGGGGAACTGGAGGCTCTGGTATCGGAACCTCTGGAGCTCTTTGCGCTCTCGGCTCCTCTAACACTTAGGCGTGGTGAACTCGCCGACCCTCCTCTACCTCGGGCATAGTGCGTGCACGAGCGTGTAACCCTGCAGTGCAGCTGGCGACTCCTCTGCTGCCTTGCCATACAGGCTCAGTCGCCTTCCGTGGAGGCATATCATTCATAAGACTAGGTCGGAGAGGATTCAACCTAAAGCGACTCTGCGCACGATCTCGAGAGAGAGAAGAATGGAAATCAATCCTAAATGTCCTGCGACCTCACGATTATAGATGTGGTGCACAACACACCGATAATCAAGACTACTGAACACGATGCGTAGACACTTTCAGAGGACTAGCGCTCACGATACCACTTTTGTCACGACAGGCCGGTCACGGTGTGTCCTACTGGACACCTGTTGGTATACATCGAGAGAATAGCGGCGGAACATACAACATAAACACATGTGTAACTATAAAACATCCCGGGCTGGCGATAAGACCGCGCTTCCAATATAGATAACAAAATCAAAGTACAAGCTGTACAACATCGATTCTTCTGACCCGACCACGTATGTGAATACGGACCTCTAGGAATAACAAGCGTGGCGGGGCGGGCCGGCGTACCCCTTAATGTACATAAATCTACAACACGGGGAAAAGAGCGTACCCGAAAAGAGACAAGCCTCGGATAAATGGAGCTTACGTCGAGATAAGTGATCTAAGAATGTGGATCCGCCACACCTTACCACTTTCTGCGGCATGAGCAGCGGCCAGGAAGGGTCGATTACACAATATGTACCAAGTATGTAAAGCGGAAAGAATCTTGTAATTACATCACAAGTCTAAATCAAGCGGGAGGCGTGTATGATAATCAAATTACGATGCAACATGCCTTACTAACAATGAGAGTAAACTAGGTGTATACTTACAATGAAAAATAGGATTGAAATCCTACTCACGGGACTATTTCACCGCGTTGGCGGTGGACGCGTGAGGTATTCCTCGCGTGGGACTATTTCACCGCGTAAGCCTACGGACTCGCGTGAGGTATTCCTCGCGTAAAATTTGGACGCCGCGTGGGACTATTTCACTGTATAAGCCACTTGCGGACTCGCGTGGTATTCCTCGCGTCGTGGGTAGCAAATCCACGGAAATATGAAATGCACAATCCGGGAATGACCATGACGAATAATATATCACTAGCCCAAATCAGGCTATCATCGTAACATAAGCACTGCACATCATACAATATGTAAGCAAGTTAAGAGATCCCTAACTTCTTACTATTCTTGTTTATAAACACTCTCATTTTAGTTTAACTAAGGCACTAACATGTCGCTTTATAAAAATCAGAATTTAACGAAGTACTACGTCTTCTACTCTTTAAAAACAAATGACTCTTTTTTGTAGAAAACATCCAAGATACTATTAATACTAGTATCAAGTCCAAATTACATTTCAAGGTAAGTCACAACACCACTTAGAAATAAAGTTAGGTTTCTAAATCAAGTGACTCGTTTTCTTATAAAACCTTAGGCAATTGATACCTTAAAATCGAGTTGCCATTAAATCAAGCCATTTTCCTTTCCATAAAGTCAATATAACCAACTCCCGTAAAGTCGTTATATTCACTTTATACCTTAGTCGATGCCATTTCTATCCAAGGACTTATCGTTTAAAGCGAAACAAGTATCACATCTTTAAAACTCTTGAAGTCCATAACCTTAATAAAACTTTAAGACATCCTTAGTATTTTCAAAGAAGTGAGTTAATCTCTAACTCACTGACTTGGATTTTCATAAAGCTAGTAAAGAATGTCAAAGTCTTGTATGTCTATCGTACTATATCGTGAAACTAGTCATGCTCAAAGATAGGAATAGGTCTACATACCTTCGGGTCAAACCACTTGCCAAGTACAAAGTCCTTGAAGTGTGTCAACCTATGATATTCTGTCGTCTATTAATGCCTCACTTCAACGTAAAATATTATAAGTGTTAAGTCGCTATTTTCTACGGAAAATCGGGCAGCACCTCCTTTGTTTCTACATACTTTGTCACCTCTTTCGAGGCCGAATTGAATAACCAAACAGCCCCAATTGGCTCACCACAATTAAAATAAAGTAGTCCAATACGAATGGTCCTTTCGATTATATGGTATAACACCATAAATCCATCAGTAATGTTTTCATGCTTGTTATAGTCTGACCAATTTTCCCAATTTTTAAGCAATACTTACATAACATGCGACAAGTATAACTATCGATTTCCTTTGTATTTCCCATTTCAAATGGCTATAGAAACCTACTATACATATCAATCTAACACATGATTCACGTGGTCAATATCAACTATAACAAGGATTATTATCAATTCCAAGAGAAGAGGAAATCTCTTACCTTTTGGGTTAGCCCACCAAAGTTCTTTTCTTGACTCCTATCCTGTCGACCTCGTCTTCGTGCTTTCCACAAGCTTACCAACACTTTGCCTCCTTACTGCCGCTCCAAAACCAGCTAAGCTAGGCTTTTCATTTTTAAACCTCTGAGAGAAAGGAGAGGGTTTTTAGGAGGTCTACGATGAAATGTCCAAGTAGTTCAAGACTTGGTCCTAAAATGGGGTCCTTTTCGTAGTCAACAAGATGGGAGGACACTTGTCACCTCCCATAGGCCCTTTTCAAAAATATCCTCTGTTTTTAGCACTTTCATGAAAAATCCCATGGCGCGCAGCCTGCGATCGGCGCGGCCAACCTCAGAGGATTTTTAGGATTAGTGGCGCGCGGCCTGGCGGCGCGCGGCGCTGAGACACCTGATACGAAAATCCTTCCTCTGCGACTGCTTACTGAATTTCTAACGCCCATGCCTCTCCGCTCCGATGTCCCATCTACGAGCGGTTTGTTGCGTTGGAAACTAGACTCATCCAACTAATATACTAGGCTTGCTAAACACCCCATACTTCTAAAAAAAACTTTTGGGTACAACTGTTACACCCCGTAAATTCAAGGAGTTAGATAAGAACATACCAAGGAATTTAAGATGTGAAAAGTTGATAGATAAGTTGACAACATGTGTTGGACGGATTTTGAGTTTACCTTGGAGTGTTGTACCCCAGTTGTTAAGAGTTTCGAGGTTTTTAAAAGGCCTAATGTGTAGTCCGTTAAATCTAGATCCCAACGCAACAAACCGTTCGTCGTTTGGACATCGGAGTCAAAAGTTAGGGAAGTTACAAGTTTGGTCTTGTGATCAGTGCGGTAGTTCTCGATGCAGTGCAATGGCGCCAGCGGCGAACGCGGCGCCCGATTTCTTGAGGGGTCACAGGGGTTGCAGCGCCACGGCGCCGGAATGCAGGGCCGCGGCGCCGACATGCGGAAGATTTATTTTTGGAAGTGGAGCGGCTGGCAGGAGTGGAATTTGCGCGATAGTGTGAAAAAGCAGGGGATATTTCGTTTATATGCTTTGGGAGGGTGACAAGTGTCCCTGCCATCCTTTTATCGATAAGTGGTCTATTTTAGGGCCAGTCTTGAAGACTTGGCCATTCCATTTCATTTCATTTCCAAACCCTCACTAAGAAAAACCCTCTCGCCTTCTCTAGTTTTTGGAAAACCTAGCTTTAGAGGAGATTGTTGGGCGGCAAGAAGAAAAAGTGTGGGTAAACTTGTGGAGTAACGCTGGTGGGCGATTTTGTGGAAGAGGTGGAAGAAAAAAGGGCTTTTGTGGGCTATTCCTTAAGGTAAAAGTTTCCCCTTTCTCTTGGTTATGAGCCTAAGACTGTTTTATTTTAGTAGTATAGATGTGAGCCTGATGCTGTTTTATTTTAGTAGTTTAGAGTTGAGCCTAAAGATTGTTATATTGTAGTAGTATAGAATTGAGCACGAGGCTGTTTTATATTGTATAGATTTGGATCTTGTTGTCTTGTTAAAAGCTGAAATGGGCGTATTAGCCTTAATATTGTAACTTCAATTGGATTTCTAATTGGGACGTCGCATGTTGTAAAGGGAGATTGTAATTGTTGAAGATGTCTAGGGCTAGATATCATGTTAGACCTAAGAACTTGGATTGGAAAGATTTGAAAGGGGTTTAAGGTTGGTTTAGTGTGGGGCGTTGGGTTATTGAATTCGACCTTAGCAAAGGTGGCAAGTTAGTAAAGACAAAGGAAGTGCCGTCCAAATTGTCGTAGAATTTGGGGACTTTGCATAGTTATTCTACGTTCGAAGCTAGAGTTTGATAGGCGTTTTATGACCCTTATAGGATTGAAGTACTACGGTAGCATATTCTACTTAAGAGGCGATAGTCTTGTGGAGCATTTTGCTTATTATGCGACAATCGTCGCGAGGTATGTGATTCTTCTATCCTCTTGACATGACTATTTGTGAAATATATAGTGCGGTGAGCGTGTGTTAAAGGAATTAAATTTCCCTTTTGTGCCTTGACTTGATATGAAGTGTAAGGGTCTTGATTGTTTGAAGAAAAGTAGGAAAATCTTATTCGTTAGTAATAAGTGCTTGGTTGTTAAAGAATAAGCCCTCTTGATCTCATAAGGGCTTCTGTGTAATTGGTTGGGTTAAAACATAAAGTGTTATAACGGCTTTATGGGAAGTTGGTTATAACCACTTTATGTAAGTAAAAGAATGTTTTGTTGATTTCAAAGGACAAGTGATTTGACTTAAATGGTGTCAAAAAGTGTGAAACCTCATTCGTGAGAAATGAGTCCTTGGTTTTTAAAAAGGAATAATGTTACCCAAATTTCGGAAATGGGAAGAAGAATCGAACAAGACAATGCAGCGTTAATAAAGGAAATAGTAATGACATTCAATCATGTTAAAACCAGTAGAAACCTCCATCTGCATAGAAGCTAAGATAAGACAAAATTGTATTACATTTCCTAGATCATGTTTTGCTCTAATGAGAACTATTGAAATCAAGTTTTGATCTTCTTAAAAATTTCAAAGTAAGGAATTCGATTTCTAAAAGAAAAGAGACCTAAGAATTGGAAGTGTTTTGTTTTAAAAGAAAGGCATGGTTTTGTCTTGTATTGTTTTAAAACATAAAGTGTTATAATAGCTTTATGGGAAGTTAATTATAACGACTTTAAGAAAATAAAGGAAGGGATTCATTATTAGATTTAAAATGGTAACTTGATTTTTGGAAAAAGGGAAGTAACTCGTTTTCAAATATTGAACTCCTTGTGATGAAAAACATAAGTGACTTGTTTATAAAAGGTAGGAGTACCTTGATCTTTAAGGGGTTAAATACTCGGGTTTTAAATGGTATACTTGATGTTGTGTTAAGAAGTGATTATAGTACCTTGAGTTGTGTGTAACTGGCCTCTGCTTGTTGTGATAGCCTTGTTGTGCAAGTGTTTGGTTGTGTGCTACCGAGTCTCTCGATGGAGGGCCGGCTATCTGGTTGATTGATGGGCATACTGACACGTTGGGTAGCCCACGGGTATGTTCCCATTAGGAGTGTTATCTGGTTATTTGTTTGGACATCTTGTGGCGTTGGGTAGCCGCGGGTATCGTCCTGATGAGTATTATCTTGTTAATTGTTTGGACATACCGACACGTTGGGTAGCCCGCGGGTATCGTCCATGATGAGTATTATCTTGTTAGTTGTTTGGACATGCCGAAGCGCGTTGGGTGGCCGGGTATCTTCGCGAGGATTGTTATCTTGTTGACTCCTTTGGGCATCACCGACACTCTGGATGGTCCACGGGTATGGGCCAGCTAGGATGGTTCCATGGCCATGCTTATCTAGAGTGAGATCTGCGGCATGTGGCCATTGTGCGGGTTAAATTCGGGTTGTATTTGAGTGATGACTTCTGGCGTGAGTCACGACTTGACATAGCGTTATGTGTTGTGTCTTGTAGTTTGGTTATCATACATGTCTCCTTCTTTATATAGACTATTATGATTTCATTCTGATGTTCTGATTTCACATACTTGGTACTGTTGTCTTGACCTCGCCGGGGCTGCGTTCATGCCGCGAGTTGAGGTACATAACTGGCGATCCACGCTCTTAGGGTCGCGGTTCGGTTCTCGGAAAGCTCCATATCTCGGAAGCTTGTCACGTGAGTGCGGTTCCACAAGTAGAAGATTTTTGTATATTCGGGGCATGGCGGGGCCTGTCCGTCATTATGGTTTCAAAATTCTTAGAGTGCATGTATTTGTTGTGGGCGAGTTTGTATGGGATATAGCTGTTCAAGTTTTAAATTATGTATAAAAAAGGTGCAGTTTGGGTTAGCCTACTTTCTTATTTCACTGTTTTCATTCTTGAGTTTTTATTTCCGCTGGTTTTTCTCTGATGTTGTATCACTAGGGTGCCCGGGGTAAGGCACCAGTCACGGGCCCGGGTTCGGGTCGTGACAACAACACTCCAAAAAAAGGCTAAAACTCCGTTCGACACATGCTTGCCAACTTATCTTATATTTCAAATTACGGGGTGTAACATAATTCCTTCTCAGCATGTGATCTATGACATAAATCATACTCATGTGGCGCGTGGCATCCTACCTCGTCGGCGTACACATATATACATATATATATATATATATATATATATATATATATAACGTCTGCATGCCCCGGAATCCCTCATCGTATAAGCATGGCCATAATGTGGCCTCGGCATCCCTCATCGTAGGTGCAGGTCTTCATGGGGAGCTAGCCGATGGAGTAAGATTATAACATGCCCCCGGAATCCCTCATCGTGGGTACATGTCTTCATGGGGAGCTAGACCATGGAGTAATAGTCGTACATAGCATGGTCGCATGTCCCGGAATCCCTCATCGCATAAGCATGGCCATGGGTAGTAAAACAAATCAGAATCTAACGCCTCTGGTCACATGCCGGAATCCCACATCGTATAATCATGTCAAGGATCAATCATAATGGAAGCATGCGTGGAATCACATCACTATCGATGCGTCCAAGTAAACTTACAACAATCTGATCGACCTCCAGTTGAGAGTCACGACAGCGTAAACATATAATACTTGCACTCAAAGCTATCACAAGCAAACATAGGCAAGTTCATTAAACCTTTAGACTTCCATTTTATAAACTCATGGCACTTCGTTTCACACATAAAAATTAGAATTTAACCCAAAGTACTACGCACCTCTACTCCTTTAAAATGACTCTTTTTCAAATAAAACTTCCAAGATAATAATAACCGTAGTATCAAGTCATATATACTTTTCAAGACAAGTCACAATACTTTTTAGAAATAAAATTATAGGCTTCTAAATCACGTGACTTCTTTCTTTAAAACCTTAAGCAATTGGTACCTTTAAAACAATTTGCCCTTCTTTATTTCAAGTCATTTCTTTGCTTATATTACTGAAGAAAACCATTCTTTTTAATCTTCCATAAAGTTGTTATAACCAACTTCCCATAAAGCCGTTATAACTATTTATGTCTTAGACAAATTTCATTCCCTATATAACCAAGAGACTTATACTTTCAAATCGAATTACATAGCTTTCAAAATACTTCAAGTCTCTTTACTTTTAAGAAAACCAGTTTCTTAACTTTAGAATGGCAAGAAGTCAATACTTTCCAAATCAAGTATTCTATGCTTTTAAATCAATTCATTTCTTCCTTTAAGAATCAAGCCCCATAACTTGAAAAATAAAATCTCTTAACCTTTTAAGAATTTGAGGTTCATAGTCTTAAAACCTCATACGTAAATTCTTATAAATTAAGTAACATATACTTTGGTGCGTTGTGAATAAGTTATACTTATTTATAATAATCTTAATCAAGTAGCCATGATCTAGAAAATGTAATACAATTTTGTCTTATCATAGCTTCTATGCAGATAGAGAAATCTACTTGTTTTAACTTAATTGATTGTCATTACATTTTCCTTTATTAACGTTGCAGTGGCTTGTTCGATACTTATTCTCATTTGTGCCGAAACTTAGCCAAGTCAACTTGGCTCTAATTACCTCCTAACGACTCTTACCAACATCCCCCATAAGACTTGGTAAGAACTTAGGATAACCTTAGACATAACCTTTACGTAGAGTAAATCAACATACATACCTCTTAACTTCTAAGAGTAGAAGGAATCATGAAATAATACTACATGTATATTCCATACATAGAATCATGTCAAAAGAAGGAAGAGGTTCACATACATCGCGATGATTATCGACAATTAGCAAAATGCTCCAAAGTACTATACCCTTGCTAGCCTTTTCCACCATTCAAGTAGAATACGCTACTCGTAGTACTTCTACCTATAATAACCACAAAACATCTATCAACTTATATTTCTCTTCGTAGAATATTCTAAGTACAAGATCACTAAATTCTATGGAAAATCGGGCAGCACTTCCTATGTTTCTACATACTTTGCCACCTTTTTCAAGGCCGAATTCAATAACCAAACGCCACATTTAAGGCTCAATCAATTTAGCAAATACAAAGGGGATTACACGCCCTACAATACGTGTAAAATTCCGCCCCACAATACACAAGACAATCCAATAATTTCCATGTCAATCTCGGCTAATAGGTGCAACAACATAAAGTCTTCCAATTCTTTTCCAATCCAAGTTCTTGGGTCAAACATGTTATTTAGTCATAAACAACTTCAACAACTACAATTTCCTTCTTTATATAACATGTGACAACTTATACTAATACTCAAATCGAATTGTAATCTTAAGGGCTAAACATGCTAGTTTTCAGGTTAGAGTTCCAATATCCATAACACTTATCAACTTCATTATAAAAACACCTCATTCTTGCTAAAATCCATAGCTACAACAATAAGTAATCTTAATTACTAAAACGACAAGAATTATAACTTTTCAAGCCCTTAATCTTCGCAAGATTCAAAGTCACTCCTTAGCAATTCTTAGCTCCTTTTCTTATGTTCCAACCCGGTCCAAGCACTCCTTAGAAGCCTATGAAGAACTCATCTTCAAGTTCCAACTTCAAAGTTGAAGAACTCCTTAAGTTTCCGTCTTGCGACTAATACGAAAACGCCACTTTCTCGGGATCTTTCTATTGAGATAACCTTACAATACTCTTAGGGACCTTGGGTTAAAGTATCATGAATAATGGAACAAAATTACAAATTTTTCTTGCTCACAATTGCTCAAAGCCGAGAGCCTTTCTCAAGAACCCTAAGTGTTCTAATTTTTTCTAAGTGTAAAATAGCCTTGTCTTGCTACATGGATGATTATATAACACATTGGAGGGTCTAGATTACAACACATGTTAAATTTGGATGAAAGGGATCAAGCCAAGTGGCCCTTGTACTTAGTCAACAATGTCAAGCTCTACTTGCAAGACTTAGTCTTCTATCATGGTCAAGGACCATACTACCCTTGCATAATTTCGTCCAAGAACATGTGGGGGAGGGGTGCCACGTGTCTCCCTCCCATTCGTCCATAAAATTCCGCAACCCTCGTGGGCCCCACAAAACGTAAAATTCCTCGGGTGGGCCCCACGTGACCAAACCCATCAAAATAAATTTCCATAATGATAATAGGTTCCATACTCTTCAATTAATGCATTTTGAGATTCCAATTCTCCTCAACGAACATTTTTCCTTTCCGACGTTCGGAAGATTTTCCGTCGGAAAAACAATTCTTCCTTTCGTACCTTTTTCAAGTCTTGTGTTCCATACATATTTTCTCTTAAACACGTCCTTGAACTACGGGGTGTAACATTCTTCCCCCCTTAGAAACATTCGTCCTCGAATGTTCATTCGGAGTCCAATCTAATTAGAGCGCGACATAGTCTCCTTTTACTACACCCTTCTTACAACATATGCCACCCATGCGTGGCAATACTTATACTAAGATGTCAACCTTGGCACTCACGAAGCCAACTAGTCCATACTCATAATGACCTCGAAGTGCAGTAATCATCTCTACAAGGTCTACTAGGTCGGCGTTGTATAATCACCGGGCAATTCTCATATACACGCTCAGCTAACACCCCAAACACTCACGGGTGTAGTTACCTCGAAAGGTTCTTATGGATTCAGGCTCTATTCCTTTACACTTGGTTGCCATCTTCCTTACTGGTCGCACTCTTTCCGTACTTCCAACTCATACTAGCATACATATATAACCCCCATACCAATTCTGGCCCCTAATCTTTTGGAGTCACTCTTTTAAACAACATAAGGCCATTTCCGGCTCTCACGACATGGTTCCGGTGGAACGCGTCCACGAACCCGTAAAACAACTAACTAGACTTGGGCATTGCACTCTCGTGACCCTGTCACGTAGCGGAACTACTACCAACTGATCCCACTCCATTTTAGGCTATGGGGCGACCCGCAATAGGTCCTCGCGATCGCGTCGTGCCAATTCTTATTCTTGGTCTATAATAAATCTTTCTACCCGAGAAGACCTTGTACATCTAAGGTCTCAGCGGAAATCAATATTCTTAGGCTCGCAATTTCCATGCTCCAAGCCTACCTTACCAGTCCCCCATTAAACGGGTACAAAAACTTCTCATAATACCATAATCGTGTCGTCTTGATCACAACAACCATTACCTACTCTATACGGACCTCATCCGTACAATTCTTTTAAGCCTACCACGTAGCTTAATATATTAACATGGTATTCCATTAAGTTCCTTAACATGGCTTCTTAAGGGTTCACTACCCTATCAGACAGCTCATCATTTTCCAATTATCTCAAAGTAATACGTAAAACCTCGATGAGAATTCTTTAACTGTTTCATACCTTCCCGGTATCTAGTTAGTCTTTACCAACTCTTGGTAATCTAAAATCATTCTAGGCAATACGCGTCTGACCCTCATACATAACTCTGTATAGCTGTATGTCACAATACCAACTATACTATAATCATTACCAACCTGGATACGCAATCCACATAGTCCTACAGGTCTCTTTGCCTTTCTCGTAGCTGCAATCAACATAACTCGTTAGGGAGAGACAACCCTAACAACACAGCTCTATCGCACGATCTTAGAGTGAGAAGAATGGAAACCAATCCTAAATGTCTTGTAGCCTCTTGATTATAGATGTGGTGCACAACACACCGACAATCAAGACTCTACTAGACACGGTCTATAGACACTTTCCGAGGACTAACTGCTCTGATACTACTTTTGTCACGACCCGACCAGGCGCGGTAGTGTCTACAGGCACCGCTTCCGATCATCTGACACCAAAACAACTGCGGAAAATAAGTAACACATTTTATTTTATTTTTAAAACCAAGGCAAAGCCGATAAGGCTGCCATAATATAAATCACCCAAAAAGGGTTACACTATCCAAAAATGTAATTACAACTCTAACCAGTCCAGCCCACATGTGAAATACAAACCTCTAAGATTTGAACAAATACTATGACGGGACAAGGCCCCGCCGTACCCCTGAATATACATAGCCATGACAACTCCGGAACAATGGAGCCATCTCAAAATGCTGAACCAGGATCCTAGGCTCGCGGATCCACAACTTTGTACCTAAACCTGCGGACATGAACGCACGAAGAAGTCGATAACAGTGCAGAATATGGAACGGAAAATAAGGTACATTAAGCAAATCATAACTGTACAAAAGAATGACAGGGGCAAGTATAAATAGGGTACATACCAGATCATACCGTGTCATTATCATCTCGTGAAGTTAATCGTACCTTATTATCTTTTCCCATTTTTCCATAAAAGTTATAGTCACTTTCTTACGTACATACTTAGGAAAAATCGTCAAGTTCATTACCATATAACTTACTTATCTTTCATAACATAATCTGGCCCTTTATGGAGGGACGCATATACTACCTGGCCTAATCTGGGACGCGATCAAGTCACACAAATATCAAAGCGTGCCCGTGGAATTCCTTCCTCACTGCCGGTAGTCTATGACATAAATCATACTCATGTGACGCGCCCGTGGCATCCTACCTCACTGTCGGCGTACACATATACAATACATATATATATATATATATATATAACGCGTCTGCATGCCCCGGAATCCCTCATCGTATAAGCATGGCCATAACGTGCCCTCGGCATCCCTCATCGTAGGTGCAGGTCTTCATGGGGAGCTAGCCCATGGAGTAAGATTATAACATGCCCCCGGAATCCCTCATCGTGGGTACATGTCTTCATGGGGAGCTAGACCATGGAGTAATAGTCGTACATAGCATGGTCGCATGTCCCGGAATCCCTCATCGCATAAGCATGGCCATGGGTAGTAAAACAAATCCGGGAATCTAACCCGCCTCACAGTCACGTGCCGGAATCCCGTCGTATAAGCATGTCAAGGATCAATCATAATGGAAGCATGCGGTGGAATCCCACATCACTATCGGTACGTCCAAGTAAACTTACAACAATACAGTCGGCCCTCCAACTGAGAGTCACGACAACGTAAACATATAATACTTGCACTCAAAGCTATCACAAGCAAACATAGGCAAGTTCATTAAACCTTTAGACTTCCATTATTATAAACTCATGGCACTTTCGTTTCACACATAAAAATTCGGGAATTTAACCTAAAGTACTACGCACCTCTACTCCTTTAAAATGACTCTTTTTCAAATAAAACTTCCAATATACTAATAACCGTAGTATCAAGTCATATATACTTTTCAAGACAAGTCACAATACTTTTTAGAAATACAATTATAGGCTTCTAAATCACGTGACTTCTTTCTTTAAAACCTTAAGCAATTGGTACCTTTAAAACAATTTGCCCTTCTTTATTTCAAGTCATTTCTTTGCTTACATTACTGAAGAAAACCATTCTTTTTAATCTTTCATAAAGTTGTTATAACCAACTTCCCATAAAGCCGTTATAACTCTTTATGTCTTAGACAAATTTCATTCCTTTTATAACCAAGAGACTTATACTTTCAAATCGAATTACATAGCTTTCAAAATACTTCAAGTCTCTTAACTTTTAAGAAAACCAGTTTCTTAACTTTAGAATGGCAAGAAGTCAATACTTTCCAAATCAAGTATTCTATGCTTTTAAATCAATTCATTTCTTCCTTTAATAATCAAGCCCCATAACTTGAAAAATAAAGTCTCTTAACCTTTAAAGAATTTGAGGTTCATAGTCTTAAAACCTCATACGTAAATTCTTATAAATTAAGTAACATATACTTTGGTGCGTTGTGAATAAGTTATACTTATTTATAACGATCTTAATCAAGTAGCCATGATCTAGAAAATGTAATACAATTTTGTCTTATCTTAGCTTCTATGCAGATGGAGAATTCTACTTGTTTTAACTTAATTTATTGTCATTACATTTTCCTTTATTAACGCTGCAGTGGCTTGTTCGATACTTATTCTCATTTGTGCCGAAACTTAGCCAAGTCAACTTGGCTCTAATTACCTCCTAACGACTCTTACCAACATCCTCCATAAGACTTGGTAAGAACTTAGGATAACCTTAGACATAACCTTTACGTAGAGTAAATCAACATACATACCTCTTAACTTCTAAGAGTAGAAGGAATCATGAAATAATACTACATGTATATTCCATACATAGAATCATGTCAAAAGAAGGAAGAGGTTCACATACCTCGCGATGATTATCGACAATTAGCAAAATGCTCCAAAGTACTATACCCTTGCTAGCCTTTTCCACCCTTCAAGTAGAATACGCTACTCGTAGTACTTCCACCTATAATAACCACAACACATCTATCAATTTCTAGTTCTCTTCGTAGAATATTCTAAGTACAAGATCACTAAATTCTACGGAAAATCGGGCAGCACTTCCTTTGTTTCTACATACTTTGCCACCTTTTTCAAGGCCGAATTCAATAACCAAAAGCCACATTTAAGGCTCAATCAATTCAGCAAATACAAAGGGGATTACACGACCTACAATACGTGTAAAATTCCGCCCCACAATATACAAGACAATCGATAATTTCCATGTCAATCTCGGCTAATAGGTGCAACAACATAAAGTCTTCCAATTCTTTTCCAATCCAAGTTCTTGGGTCAAACATGTTATTTAGTCATAAACAACTTCAACAACTACAATTTCCTTCTTTATATAACATGTGACAACTTATACTAATACTCAAATCGAATTGTAATCTTAAGGGCTAAACATGCTAGTTTTCGGGTTAGAGTTCCAATATCCATAACACTTATCAACTTCATAATAAAAACACCTCATTCTTGATAATATCCATAGCTACAACAATAAGTAATCTTAATTACTAAAACGACAAGAATTATACATTTTCAAGCCCTTAATCTTCCCAAGATTCAAAGTCGCTCCTTAGCAATTCTTAGCTCATTTTCTTATGTTCCAACCCGGTCCAAACACTCCTTAGAAGCCTATGAAGAACTCATCTTCAAGTTCCAACTTCAAAGTTGAAAAACTCCTTAAGTTTCCGCCTTGCGACTAATACGAAAACGCCACTTTTCCGGGATCTTTCTATTGAGATAACCTTACAATACTCTTAGGGACCTTGGGTTAAAGTATCATGAATAATGGACCAAAATTACAAATTTTTCTTGCTCACAATTGCTCAAAGCCGAGAGTCTTTCTCAAGAACCCTAAGTGTTCTAATTTTTTCTAAGTGTAAAATAGCCTTGTCTTGCTACATGGATGATTATATAACACATTGGAGGGTCTAGATTACAACACATGTTAAATTTGGATGAAAGGGATCAAGCCAAGTGGCCCTTGGACTTAGTCAACAATGTCAAGCTCTACTTGCAAGACTTAGTCTTCTATCATGGTCAATGACCATACTACCCTTGCATAATTTCGTTCAAGAACATGTGGGGGAGGGGTGCCACGTGTCTCCCTCCCATTCGTCCATAAAATTCCGCAACCCTCCTGGGCCCACAAAACGTAAAATTTCTCGGGTGGGCCCCACGTGACCAAATCCGTCAAAATAAATTTCCATAATGATAATAGGTTCCATACTCTTCAATTATTGCATTTTGAGAATCCAATTCTCCTCAACGAACATTTTTCCTTTCCGACGTTCGGAAGATTTTCCGTCGAAAAAACAATTCTTCCTTTCGTACCCTTTTCAAGTCTTGTGTTCCATACATATTTTCTCTTAAACACGTCCTTGAACTACGGGGTGTAACATTCTTCCCCCCTTAGAAATATTCGTCCTCGAATGTTCTTTGAGTCGAATCTAATTAGGCGCGACATAGTCTCCTTTACTACACCCTTCTACAACATATGCCACCTGGCACGTAGCAATACTTATACTAAGATGTCAACCTTGGCACTCACGAAGCCAACTAGTCCATACTCATAATGACCTCAAAGTGCGCCGTAATCATCTCTACAAGGTCTACTAGGTGCGACATTGTATAATCACCGGGCAATTCTCATATACCCGCTCAGCTACCACCCAACACTCACGGGTGTAGTTACCTCGAAAGGTTCTTATGGATTCAGGCTGTATTCCTTTACACTTGGTAGCCATCTTCCTTACTGGTCACACTCTTTCCGTACTTCAAGCTCATACTAGCATACATATATAACCCCCATACCAATTCTGGCCTCAAATCTTTTGGAGTCACTCTTTTAAACAACATAAGGCCATTTCCGGCTCTCAAGACCTGGTTCCGGTGGAACGCGTCCACGAACCCGTAAAACAACTAACTAGACTTGGGTCTTGCACTCTCGTGACCCTGTCACGTAGCGGAACTACTACCAACTGATCCCACTCCATTTCAGGCTATGGGGCGACCCGCAATAGGTCCTCACCCCGTCCCACCGTCGTACTTAATTCTTATTCTTGGTCTATAATAAATCTTTCTACCCGAGAAGACCTTGTACATCTAAGGTCTCAGCGGTCATCAATATTCTTAGGCTTGCAATTTCCATGCTCCAAGCCTACCTTACCAGTCCCCCAGTAAACGGGTACAAAAACTTCTCATAATACCATAATCGTTTCGTCTTGATCACAACAACCATTACTTACTTTATACAGACCTCATCCGTACAATTCTCTTAAGCCTACCACGTAGCTTAATATATTAACATGGTATTCCATTAAGTTCCTTAACATGGCTTCTTAAGGGTTCACTACCCTATCAGACAACTCATCCTTTCCCAATTATCTCAAAGTAATACGTAAAACCTCGATGAGAATTCTTTAACTGTTTCATACCTTCCCGGTATCTAGTTAGTCTTTACCAACTCTTGGTAATCTAAAATCATTCTAGGCAACACGCGTTTGACCCTCATACATAACTCTGTATAGCTGTATGTCACAATACCAACTATACTATAATCATTACCAACCTGGATACGCAATCCACATAGTCCTTCCTGGTCTTTGCCTTTCTCGTAGCTGCAATCAACATAACTCGTTAGGGAGAGACAACCCTAACAACACAGCTCTATCACACGATCTCAGAGTGAGAAGAATGGAAACCAATCCTAAATGTTTTGTAGCCTCCTGATTATAGATGTGGTGCATAACACACCGATAATCAAGACTCTATTATGAACACGATGCGTAGACACTTTCGAGGACTAAGCGCTCACGATACCACTTTTGTCACGACCGACCCGGGCGCGACTAGTGTCCTACACAGGCACCGCTTCGATCATCTGACACCAAAACAAGCTGCGGAAAATAAGTAACACATTTTTTTAAAACCAAGGCAAAGCCTATAAAGTTTGTCATAATATAAATCACCCAAAAGGGCTTACACTATCCAAATATGTAATTACAACTCTAACCATCCATTACGTGAAATACGGACCTCTAAGATTTGAAC
Source organism: Przewalskia tangutica (assembly GCA_029844215.1). Taxonomy (NCBI): domain Eukaryota; kingdom Viridiplantae; phylum Streptophyta; class Magnoliopsida; order Solanales; family Solanaceae; genus Przewalskia; species Przewalskia tangutica. The sequence continues at coordinate 37,564,621 of CM056725.1, read as the reverse complement.
AAATCTTATGGCGGGATAAGGCCCGTACCCACGAATATACATAGCCATGACAACTCGGAACAATGGAGCCATCTCAAAATCTTTGAACCGGGATCTAAGCTCGCGGATCCTGGCGTAATACCTAAACTGCGGACATGAGCGGCCCAGAAGAAGTCGATCTAACAGTGCAGAATATGGAGCGAAAAATAAAGGTCTGATAAGCAAATCATAAGCGTACAAAAGAATGGCGAGGGCAAGTATAAAAGGGTACATACGGATCCTACCGTGTCATTATCATCTCGTGAACTTAATCGTACCTTATTATCTTTTCCCATTTTTCAATAAAAGTTATAGTCACTTTCTTACGTACATACTTAGGAAAAATCGTCAAGTTCATTACCATATAACTTACTTATCTTTCATAACATAATCCGACCCTTTATGGAGGGACGCATATACTACCCAGAATCGGGGGCCGATCAAGTCACACAAATATCAAAGCGTGCGGTGGAATTCCTTCCTCATTTGGCTGATCTATGACATAAATCATACTACGTATAGCGCCGTGGAATCCTACCTCACTGTCGGCGTACACATATACAATACATATATATATATATATATATATACATATATAACGCGGCCGCATGCCCCGGAATCCCTCATCGTATAAGCATTGCCATAACGTGCCCTCCGCATCCCTCATCGTAGGTGCGGTCTTCGTAGAGCTAGCCGTGGAGTAAGAATATAACATGCCGGAATCCCTCATCGATGCGTACATGTCTTCATGGGAGCTAGCCCGTGGAGTAATAGTCGTACATAGCATGGTCGCGTGCCGGAATCCTCATCGCATAAGCGTGGCCATGGGTAGTAAAACAAATCAGGGAATCTAACGCGCCTCTGGTCACGTGCCGGAATCTCGCATCGTATAAGCGTGTCCAAGGATCAATCATAATGGAAGCATACGGTGGAATCCCACATCAGCGTCGATGCGTCCAAGTAAACTTACAACAAGACAGTGACCTCCATTGAGAGTCACGACAGCGTAAACATATAATACTTGCACTCAAAGATATAACAAGCAAACATAGGCAAGTTCATTAATCCTTTAGACTTCCATTTTATAAACTCATGGCACTTCGTTTCACACATAAAAATCAGAATTTAACCCAAAGTACTACGCACCTCTACTCCTTTAAAATGACTCTTTTTCAAATAAAACTTCCAAGATACTAATAACCGTAGTATCAAGTCATATATACTTTTCAATACAAGTCACAATACTTTTTAGAAATACAATTATAGGCTTTTAAATCATGTGACTTCTTTCTTTAAAACCATAAGCAATTGGTACCTTTAAAACAATTTGTCCTTCTTTATTTCAAGTCATTTCTTTGCTTACATTACTGAAGAAAACCATTCTTTTTAATCTTCCATAAAGTTGTTATAACCAACTTCCCATAAAGCCGTTATAACTCTTTATGTCTTAGACAAATTTCATTCCTTTTATAACCAAGACACTTATACTTTCAAATCGAATTACATAGCTTTCAAAATACTTCAAGTCTCTTAACTTTTAAGAAACTCAGTTTCTTAACTTTAGAATGGCAAGAAGTCAATACTTTCCAAATCAAGTATTCTATGCTTTTAAATCAATTCATTTCTTCCTTTAAGAATCAAGCCCCATAACTTGAAAAATAAAGTCTCTTAACCTTTTAAGAATTTGAGGTTCATAGTCTTAAAACCTCATACGTAAATTCTTATAAATCAAGTAGCCATGATCTAGAAAATGTAATACAATTTTGTCTTATCTTAGCTTCTATGCAGATGGAGAATTCTACTTGTTTTAACTTAATTGATTGTCATTACATTTTCCTTTATTAACGCTGCAGTGGCTTGTTCGATACTTATTCTCATTTGTGCAAAAACTTAGCCAAGTCAACTTGGCTCTAATTACCTCCTAACGACTCTTACCAACATCCCCCATAAGACTTGGTAAGAACTTAGGATAACCTTAGACATAACCTTTACGTAGAGTAAATCAACATACATACCTCTTAACTTCTAAGAGTAGAAGGAATCATGAAATAGTACTACATGTATATTCCATACATAGAATCATGTCAAAAGAAGGAAGAGGTTCACATACCTCGCGACGATTATCGACAATTAGCAAAATGCTCCAAAGTACTATACCCTTGCTAGCCTTTTCCACCCTTCAAGTAGAATACGCTACTCGTAGTACTTCCACCTATAATAACCACAACACATCTATCAACTTCTAGTTCTCTTCGTAGAATATTCTAAGTACAAGATCACTAAATTCTACGGAAAATCGGGCAGCACCTCCTTTGTTTCTACATACTTTGCCACCTTTTTCAAGGCCGAATTCAATAACCAAACGCCACATTTAAGGCTCAATCAATTCAGCAAATACAAAGGGGATTACACGCCCTACAATACATGTAAAATTCCGCCCCACAATATACAAGACAATCCAATAATTTCCATGTCATTCTCGGCTAATAGGTGCAACAACATAAAGTCTTCCAATTCTTTTCCAATCCAAGTTCTTGGGTCAAACATGTTATTTAGTCATAAACAACTTCAACAACTACAATTTCCTTCTTTATATAACATGTGACAACTTATACTAATACTCAAATCGAATTGTAATCTTAAGGGCTAAACATGCTAGTTTTCGGGTTAGAGTTCCAATATCCATAACACTTATCAACTTCATAATAAAAACACCTCATTCTTGATAATATCCATAGCTACAAGAATAAGTAATCTTAATTACTAAAACGACAAGAATTATACCTTTTCAAGCCCTTAATCTTCCCAAGATTCAAAGTCGCTCCTTAGCAATTCTTAGCTCCTTTTCTTATGTTCCAACCCGCTCCAAGCACTCCTTAGAAGCCTATGAAGAACTCATCTTCAAGTTCCAACTTCAAAGTTGAAGAACTCCTTAAGTTTCCGCCTTGCGACTAATACGAAAATGCCACTTTTCCGGGATATTTCTATTGAAATAACCTTACAATACTCTTAGGGACCTTGGGTTAAAGTATCATGAATAATGGAACAAAATTACAAATTTTTCTTGCTCACAATTGCTCAAAGCCGAGAGCCTTTCTCAAGAACCCTAAGTGTTCTAATTTTTTCTAAGTGTAAAATAGCCTTGTCTTGCTGCATGGATGACTTTATAACACATTGGAGGGTCTAGATTACAACACATGTTAAATTCGGATGAAAGGGATCAAGCCAAGTGGCCCTTGGACTTAGTCAACAATGTCAAGCTCTACTTGCAAGACTTAGTCTTCTATCATGGTCAATGACCATACTACCCTTGCATAATTTCGTCCAAGAACATGTGGGGGAGGGGTGCCACGTGTCGCCCTCTCATTCGTCCATAAAATCCGCACCCCTCGTGGGCCCCACAAAACGTAAAATTCCTCGGGTGGGCCCCACTTGACCGAATCCGTCAAAATAAATTTCCATAATGATAATAGGTTCCATACTCTTCAATTAATGCATTTTGAGAATCCAATTCTCCTCAACGAACATTTTTCCTTTCCGACGTTCGGAAGATTTTCCGTCGGAAAAACAATTCTTCCTTTCGTACCCTTTTCAAGTCTTGTGTTCCATACATATTTTCTCTTAAACACGTCCTTGAACTACGGGGTGTAACATTCTTCCCCCCTTAGAAACATTCGTCCTCGAATGTTCTTTCGGAGTCCAATCTAATTAGAGCGCGACATAGTCTCCTTTTACTACACCGCCTTTACACATATACCACCCATGGCCACGTAGCAATACTTATACTAAGATGTCAACCTTGGCACTCACGAAGCCAACTAGTCCATACTCATAATGACCTCAAAGTCTGTCGTAATCATCTCTACAAGGTCTACTAGGGTCTGACGACTGTATAATCACCGGGCAATTCTCATATACACGCTCAGCTACCACCCCAAACACTCACGGGTGTAGTTACCTCGAAAGGTTCTTATGGATTCAGGCTCTATTCCTTTACACTTGGTTGCCATCTTCCTTACTGGTCGCACTCTTTCCGTACTTCCAACTCATACTAGCATACATATATAACCCCCATACCAATTCTGGCCCCTAATCTTTTGGAGTCACTCTTTTAAACAACATAAGGCCATTTCCGGCTCTCACGACCTGGTTCCGGTGGAATGCGTCCACGAACCCGTAAAACAACTAACTAGACTTGGGTCTTGCACTCTCGTGACCCTCTCACGTAGCGGAACTACTACCAACTGATCCCACTCCATTTTAGGCTATGGGGCGACCCGCAATAGGTCCTCACCCCGTCCCACCGTCGTACTTAATTCTTATTCTTGGTCTATAATAAATCTTTCTACCCGAGAAGACCTTGTACATCTAAGGTCTCAGCGGTCATCAATATTCTTAGGCTCGCAATTTCCATGCTCCAAGCCTACCTTACCAGTCCCCCCGTAAACGGGTACACAAACTTCTCATAATACCATAATCGTGTCGTCTTGATCACAACAACCATTACTTACTCTATACGGACCTCATCCGTACAATTCTCTTAAGCCTACCACGTAGCTTAATATATTAACATGGTATTCCATTAAGTTCCTTAACATGGCTTCTTAAGGGTTCACTACCCTATCAGACAGCTCATCATTTCCCAATTATCTCAAAGTAATACGTAAAACCTCGATGAGAATTCTTTAACTGTTTCATACCTTCCCGGTATCTAGTTAGTCTTTACCAACTCTTGGTAATCTAAAATCATTCTAGGCAATACGCGTCTGACCCTCATACAAAACTCTATATAGCTGTATGTCACAATACCAGAAATACTATAATCATTACCAACCTGGATACGCAATCCACATAGTCCTTCCTGGGTCACTGCTGCCTTTCTCGTAGCTGCAATCAACATAACTCGTTAGGGAGAGACAACCCTAACAACGCAGCTCTATCGCACGATCTTAGAGTGAGAAGAATGGAAACCAATCCTAAATGTCTTGTAGCCTCCTGATTATAGATGTGGTGCACAACACACCGATAATCAAGACTCTACTAGACACGGTCTATAGACACTTTCCGAGGACTAACTGCTCTAATACCACTTTTATCACGACCCGACCCCGGGCCGCGACTGGTGTCCTACCTGGGCACCCTTCCAATCATACAACACCAAAACAACTGCGGAAAATAAGTAACACATTTTATTTTATTTTTAAAACCAAGGCAAAGCCGATAAGGCTGCCATAATATAAATCACCCAAAAAGGGTTACACTATCCAAAAATGCAATTACAACTCTAACCAGTCCAGCCCACATGTGAAATACAAACCTCTAAGATTTGAACAAATACTATGACGGGACAAGGCCCCGCCGTACCTCTGAATATACATAGCCATGACAACTTCGGAACAATGGAGCCATCTCAAAATGCAGAACCAGGATCCTAGGCTCGCGGATCCACAACTTTGTACCTAAACCTGCGGACATGAACGGCCCGAAGAAGTCGATCTAACAACAGTGCAGAATATGGAACGGAAAATAAGGTACATTAAGCAAATCATAACTGTACAAAAGAATGACAGGGGCAAGTATAAAAAGGGTACATACCAGATCATACCGTGTCATTATCATCTCGTGAACTTAATCGTACCTTATTATCTTTTCCCATTTTTCAATAAAAGTTATAGTCACTTTCTTACGTACATACTTAGGAAAAATCGTAAAGTTCATTACCATATAACTTACTTATCTTTCATAACATAATCTGGCCCTTTATGGAGGGACGCATATACTACCCCGATGCGGGGCGCGATCAAATCACGAAATATCAAAGCGTGCGTGGAATTCCTTCCTCATCGTGATCTATGACATAAATCATACTCATGTGACGCGCCCGTGGCATCCTACCTCACTGTAGGCGTACACATATACAATATATATATATATATAATGGGGCCGCATGCCCCGGAATCCCTCATCATATAAGCATGACCATAACGTGCCCTCCGCATCCCTCAAAATACTTCAAGTCTCTTAACTTTTAAGAAAACCAGTTTCTTAACTTTAGAATGGCAAGAAGTCAATACTTTCCAAATCAAGTATTCTATGCTTTTAAATCAATTCATTTCTTCCTTTAAGAATCAAGCCCCATAACTTGAAAAATAAAGTCTCTTAACCTTTTATGAATTTGAGGTTCATAGTCTTAAAACCTCATACGTAAATTCTTATAAATTAAGTAACATATACTTTGGTGCGTTGTGAATAAGTTATACTTATTTATAACGATCTTAATCAAGTAGCCATGATCTAGAAAATGTAATACAATTTTGTTTTATCTTAGCTTCTATGCAGATGGAGAATTCTACTTGTTTTAACTTAATTTATTGTCATTACATTTTCCTTTAATAACGCTGCAGTGGCTTGTTCGATACTTATTCTCATTTGTGCCGAAACTTAGCCAAGTCAACTTGGCTCTAATTACCTCCTAACGACTCTTACCAACATCCCCCATAAGACTTGGTAAGAACTTAGGATAACCTTAGACATAACCTTTACGTAGAGTAAATCAACATACATACCTCTTAACTTCTAAGATTAGAAGGAATCATGAAATAATACTACATGTATATTCCATACATAGAATCATGTCAAAAGAAGGAAGAGGTTCACATACCTCGCGATGATTATCGACAATTAGCAAAATGCTTCAAAGTACTATACCCTTGCTAGCCTTTTCCACCCTTCAAGTAGAATACGCTACTCGTAGTACTTCCACCTATAATAACCACAACACATCTATCAACTTCTAGTTCTCTTCGTAGAATATTCTAAGTACAAGATCACTAAATTCTACGGAAAATCGGGCAGCACTTCCTTTGTTTCTACATACTTTGCCACCTTTTTCAAGGCCGAATTCAATAACCAAACGCCACATTTAAGGCTCAATCAATTCAGCAAATACAAAGGGGATTACACGCCCTACAATACGTGTAAAATTCTGCCCCACAATATACAAGACAATCCAATAATTTCCATGTCAATCTCTGCTAATAGGTGCAACAACATAAAGTCTTCCAATTCTTTTCCAATCCAAGTTCTTGGGTCAAACATGTTATTTAGTCATAAACAACTTCAACAACTACAATTTCCTTCTTTATATAACATGTGACAACTTATACTAATACTCAAATCGAATTGTAATCTTAAGGGCTAAACATGCTAGTTTTCGGGTTAGAGTTCCAATATCCATAACACTTATCAACTTCATAATAAAAACACCTCATTCTTGCTAATATCCATAGCTACAACAATAAGTAATCTTAATTACTAAAACGACAAGAATTATACCTTTTCAAGCCCTTAATCTTCCCAAGATTCAAAGTCGCTCCTTAGCAATTCTTAGCTCATTTTCTTATGTTCCAACCCGGTCCAAGCACTCCTTAGAAGCCTATGAAGAACTCATCTTCAAGTTCCAACTTCAAAGTTGAAGAACTCTTTAAGTTTCCGCCTTGCGACTAATATGAAAACGCCACTTTTCCGGGATCTTTCTATTGAGATTACCTTACAATACTCTTAGGGACCTTGGGTTAAAGTATCATGAATAATAGAACAAAATTACAAATTTTTCTTGCTCACAATTGCTCAAAGCCGAGAGCCTTTCTCAAGAACCCTAAGTGTTCTAATTTTTTCTAAGTGTAAAATAGCCTTGTCTTGCTACATGTATGATTATATAACACATTGGAGGGTCTATATTACAACACATGTTAAATTTGGATGAAAGGGATCAAGCCAAGTGGCCCTTGGACTTAGTCAACAATGTCAAGCTCTACTTGCAAGACTTAGTCTTCTATCATGGTCAATGACCATACTACCCTTGCATAATTTCGTCCAAGAACATGTGGGGGAGGGCTGCCACGTGTCTCCCTCCCATTCGTCCATAAAATTCTGCAACCCTCGTGGGCCCCACAAAACGTAAAATTCCTCGGGTGGGCCCCACGTGACCAAATCCGTCAAAATAAATTTCCATAATGATAATAGGTTCCATACTCTTCAATTAATGCATTTTGAGAATCCAATTCTCCTCAACGAACATTTTTCCTTTCCGACGTTCGGAAGATTTTCCGTCGGAAAAACAATTCTTCCTTTCGTACCCTTTTCAAGTCTTGTGTTCCATACATATTTTATCTTAAACACGTCCTTGAACTATGGGGTGTAACATTCTTCCCCCCTTAGAAACATTCGTCCTCGAATGTTCTTTCGGAGTCCAATCTAATTAGAGCGCGACATAGTCTCCTTTTACTACACCCTTCTTACAACATATGCCACCCATCGCCACGTAGCAATACTTATACTAAGATGTCAACCTTGGCACTCACGAAGCCAACTAGTCCATACTCACTATGATCTCAAAGTCTGTCGTAATCATCTCTACAAGGTCTACTAGGGTCTGACGACTGTATAATCACCGGGAAATTCTTATATACCCGCTCAGCTACCACCCCAAACACTCACGGGTGTAGTTACCTCGAAAGGTTCTTATTGATTCTGGCTCTATTCCTTTACACTTGGTTGCCATCTTCCTTACTGGTCGCACTCTTTCCGTACTTCCAACTCATACTAGTATACATATATAACCCCCATACCAATTCGGCCCCCCAATCTTTTGGAGTCACTCTTTTAAACAACATAAGGCCATTTCCGGCTCTCACGACCTGGTTCCGGTGGAACGCGTCCACGAACCAGTAAAACAACTAACTAGAATTGGGCCTTGCACTCTCGTGACCCTGTCACGTAGCGGAACTACTACCAACTGATCCCACTCCATTTTTGGCTATGGGGCGACCCGCAATAGGTCCTCACCCCGTCCCACCGTCGTACTTAATTCTTATTCTTGGTCTATAATAAATCTTTCTACCCGAGAAGACCTTATACATCTAAGGTCTCAGCGGTCATCAATATTCTTAGGCTCGCAATTTCCATGCTCCAAGCCTACCTTACGATCCCCGATGTGGTACAAAAACTTCTCATAATACCATAATCGTGTCGTCTTGATCACATCAACCATTACTTACTCTATACGGACCTCATCCGTACAATTCTCTTAAGCCTACCACGTAGCTTAATATATTAACATGGTATTCCATTAAGTTCCTTAACATGGATTCTTAAGGGTTCACTACCCTATCAGACAGCTCATCCTTTCCCAATTATCTCAAAGTAATACGTAAAACCTCGATGAGAATTCTTTAACTGTTTCATACCTTCCCGGTATCTAGTTAGTCTTTACCAACTCTTGGTAATCTAAAATCATTCTAGACAACACGTGTCTGACCCTCATACATAACTCTGTATAGTTGTATGTCACAATACCAACTATACTATAATCATTACCAACCTGGATACGCAATCCACATAGTCCTTCCTGGGTCATCACGCTTTCTCGTAGCTGCAATCAACATAACTCGTTAGGGAGAGACAACCCTAACAACACAGCTTTATCGCACGATCTCAGAGTGAGAAGAATGGAAACCAATCCTAAATGTCCTGCAGCCTCCTGATTATAGATGTGGTGCACAACACACCGATAATCAAGACTCTACTAGACACGGTCTGTAGACACTTTCCGAGGACTAACTGCTCTGATACCACTTTTGTCACGACCCGACCCCGGGCCGCGACTGGTGTCCTACCTGGGCACCCTTCCAATCATACAACACCAAAACAACTGCGGAAAATAAGTAACACATTTTTTTTAAAACCAAGGCAAAGCCGATAAGGCTGCCATAATATAAATCACCCAAAAAGGGCTTACACTATCCAAAAATGTAATTACAACACTAACCAGTCCAGCCCACATGTGAAATACAGACCTCTAAGATTTGAACAAATACTATGACGGGACAAGGCCCCGCCGTACCCCTGAATATACATAGCCATGACAACTCCGGAACAATGGAGCCATCTCAAAATGCTGAACCAGGATCCTAAGCTCGCGGATCCACAACTGTGTACCTAAACCTGCGGACATGAACGCAGCCCGAAGAAGTCGATCAACAGTAGAATATGGAACGGAAAATAAGGTACAGTAAGCAAATCATAACTGTACAAAAGAATGACAGGGGCAAGTATAAAAAGGGTACATACCAGATCCTACCGTGTCATTATCATCTCTTGAACTTAATCGTACCTTATTATCTTTTCACATTTTTCAATAAAAGTTATATCACTTTCTTACGTACATACTTAGGAAAAATCGTCAAGTTCATTACCATATAACTTACTTATCTTTCATAACATAATCCGGCCCTTTATGGAGGGACGCATATACTACCCCGCCCAATCTGGGACGCGATCAAGTCACACAAATATCAAAGCGTGCCCGTGGAATTCCTTATCACTTTGGTAGTCTATGACATAAATCATACTCGTGTAATGGCGCCCGTGGCATCCTACCTCACGTCGGCGTACACATATACAATATATATATATATATATATATATAATGCGACGCGTGCCGGAATCCTCATCATATAAGCATGGCCATAACGTGCCCTCCGCGTCCTCATCGTAGGTGCAGTCTTCATGGGAGCTAGCCCGTGGAGTAAGAATATAACATGCCCGGAATCCCTCATCGCGTACATGTCTTCATGGGAGCTAGCCCGTGGAGTAATAGTCGTCACATAGCATGGTCGCGTGCCGGAATCCTCATCGCATAAGCATGGCCATGGGTAGTAAAACAAATCAGGAATCTAACGCCTCACGGTCACATGCCCACGAAACCCACATCGTATAAGCATGTCCAGGATCAATCATAATGGAAGCATGCGGTGGAATCCCACATCGCGTCGATGCGTCGAGTAAACTTACAACAAGGCGATCGGCCCTCATTTGAGAGTCACGACAACGTAAACATATAATACTTGCACTCAAATCTATCACAAGAAAACATACGCAATTTAATTAAACCTTTAGACTTCCATTTTATAAACTCATGGCACTTCGTTTCACACGTAAAAATTTGGGAATTTAACCCAAAGTACTACTCACCTTTAAAATGACTTTTTCAAATAAAACTTCCAAGATACTAATAACCGTAGTATCAAGTCATATATACTTTTCAATACAAGTCACAATACTTTTTAGAAATACAATTATAGGCTTCAAATCACGTGACTTCTTTCTTTAAAACCTTAAGCAATTGGTACCTTTAAAACAATTTGCCCTTCTTTATTTCAAGTCATTTCTTTGCTTACATTACTGAAGAAAACCATTCTATTTAATCTTCCATAAAGTTGTTATAACCAACTTCCCATAAAGCCGTTATAACTCTTTATGTCTTAGACAAATTTCATTCCTTTTATAACCAAGAGACTTATATTTCAAATCAAATTACATTGCTTTCAAAATACTTCAAGTCTCTTAACTTTTAAGAAAACCAGTTTCTTAACTTTAGAATGGCAAGAAGTCAATACTTTCCAAATCAAGTATTCTATGCTTTTAAATCAATTCATTTCTTCCTTTAAGAATCAAGCCCCATAACTTGAAAAATAAAGTCTCTTAACCTTTTAAGAATTTGAGGTTCATAGTCTTAAAACCTCATACGTATATTCTTATAAATTAATTAACATATACTTTGGTGCGTTGTGAATAAGTTATACTTATTTATAACGATCTTAATCAAGTAGCCATGATCTAGAAAATGTAATACAATTTTGTCTTATCTTAGCTTCTATGCAGATGGAGAATTCTACTTGTTTTAACTTAATTGATTGTCATTACATTTTCCTTTATTAACGCTGCAGTGGCTTGTTCGATACTTATTCTCATTTGTGCCGAAACTTAGCCAAGTCAACTTGGCTCTAATTACCTCCTTACGACTCTTACCAATATCCCCCATAAGACTTGGTAAGAACTTAGGATAACCTTAGACATAACCTTTACGTAGAGTAAATCAACATACATACCTCTTAACTTCTAAGAGTAGAAGGAATCATGAAATAGTACTACATGTATATTCCATACATAGAATCATGTCAAAAGAAGGAAGAGGTTCACATACCTCGCGATGATTATCGACAATTAGCAAAATGCTCCAAAGTACTATACCATTGCTAGCCTTTTCCACCCTTCAAGTAGAATACGCTACTCGTATTACTTCCACCTATAATAACCACAACACATCTATCAACTTCTAGTTCTCTTCGTAGAATATTCTAAGTACAAGATCACTAAATTCTACGGAAAATCGGGCAACACTTCCTTTGTTTCTACATACTTTGCCACCTTTTTCAAGGCCGAATTCAATAACCAAACTCCACATTTAAGGCTCAATCAATTCAGCAAATACAAAGGGATTACACGCCTACAATGCGTGTAAATTTCCGCCACAATATCTGAAGACAATCGATAATTTCCATGTCATTCTCGGCTAATAGGTGCAAAAACATAAAGTCTTCCAATTCTTTTCCAATCCAAGTTCTTGGGTCAAACATGTTATTTAGTCATAAACAACTTCAACAACTACAATTTCCTTCTTTATATAACATGTGACAACTTATACTAATACTCAAATCGAATTGTAATCTTAAGGGCTAAACATGCTAGTTTTCGGGTTAGAGTTCCAATATCCATAACACTTATCAACTTCATAATAAAAACACCTCATTCTTGCTAATATCCATAGCTACAACAATAAGTAATCTTAATTACTAAAACGACAAGAATTATACCTTTTCAAGCCCTTAATCTTCCCAAGATTCAAAGTCGCTCCTTAGAAATTCTTAGCTCCTTTTCTTATGTTCCAACCCGCTTCAAGCACTCCTTAGAAGCCTATGAAGAACTCATCTTCTAGTTCCAACTTCAAAGTTGAAGAACTCCTTAAGTTTCCGCCTTGCGACTAATACGAAAACGCCACTTTTCCGGGATCTTTCTATTGAGATAACCTTACAATACTCTTAGGGACCTTGGGTTAAAGTATCATGAATAATGGAACAAAATTACAAATTTTTCTTGCTCACAATTGCTCAAAGCCGAGAGCCTTTCTCAAGAACCCTAAGTGTTCTATTTTTTTCTAAGTGTAAAATAGCCTTGTCTTGCTACATGGATGACTATATAACATATTGGAGGGTCTAGATTACAACACATGTTAAATTTGGATGAAAGGGATCAAGCCAAGTGGCCCTTGGACTTAGTCAACAATGTCAAGCTCTACTTGCAAGACTTAGTCTTCTATCATGGTCAATGACCATACTACCCTTGCATAATTTCGTCCAAGAACATGTGGGGGAGGGGTGCCACGTGTCTCCCTCCCATTCGTCCATAAAATTCCGCAACCCTCCTGGGCCCCAAAGTACTACATACGTTAAATTCTTTTAAAAGATTTATTCCTTTTACAAAGGTCACCCGATACCCGTAGTATTAAAAATAGAGTGACTAACATTTTTAAATAAACCAACATACTTTCCTTTTTTAAAATCAAGTAACAACATTCTTTTCCAAAAGTTCAAGTTTGCCTAATTTCAAATACTCAAGTCTCTTATTTTCGAAAGATTTCATAGTTCATAGTCTTAATCACTTAATAACGTAATCTCTTTTAAAACAATTTTAGTGACATATGCCTTAAGTGTGAGTAGGTTATCCTTGTTTATAACAATCTTATTAAAGCAACCATGATCAAGAAAATGTAATATCATTTTGTCTTATCTTAGCTTCTATGCAGATGGAGGTTTCTACTGGTTTTAATAATAATTAATTAGTCAATACGTTTTCCTTTATTAACGCTGCAGTGGTTTGTTCTATACTCGTTCTCATTTCCGAAAAAATCAATATAACATTATTCCTTTTAAAACCCAATTATCCATTTCTCAAAAAAATGGTTTCATAACTTTTTAACACAAACCAAGTCATTATTAATTCACATCAAGTCATTTATCTTTTAAAAACCACCAACCATTCCTTTACCCACATAACGTTGTTATAACAAACTTCCCATAAAGCCGTTATAACACTTTATGTTGTAAACCAACCAAATTCACTTAACACATGTACGTCTACCGTACTACCTAGTTCACAACATATCATGCTAGAAAAGATAGGAATAGGTTCACATACCTCGCGACGATTATCGACGATTAGCAAGCGCTCCACGATCTTTGTAACCTGCTAGCCTTTTCCACACTTCAAGTAGAATCGCCACTCGTAATCTTGCAACCTATAAGGCCACAAAACGCCTATCAACTCCTAGATCTCCTCGTAGAATATTCTAATGCAAGATTCCTTATTCTACAGAAAATTCGCGACTCCCTAAAGTAACCACATAAATCTCCTCCTCTACTCAGGCCCGCTACCAGGCCAACAACTCCCGGGAGGATTTACACTTCTAACCGGACGCGTTCAATTATACTTCACAGTAATACTACACAAGTCTACTGTAAATACAGTCCAATGTAATTACAGTTCAGTTCTCTTCTTTAATATCCTTCTAAGTAATTACAGTTCAATTCTTTTCAATATTCATTCTATATATAGTATACTCAACTATATATTACTACAACATGTAATTTCCAATTACAATAAGGGGACAAGATTATTTACCTCGATAAGCCCAAAATTATCCAAGGTATAAGTCGATCCTGAGCAAGGTTTAGCTCTTGTGCATGCGCTCCAATTCGCTCGATAAACCCAGAAGTTTCTAAACAACTTCTCTTAAACACTTTCACTCCAAAAGTGAAGAACACTTAGGCTACAATTTGTGGCACTCTCGGCCAAGGGGGTACTTTAGGGGCTAGGGGTGTGAATTCTTTCCCAACACTTGGTTAATAATCTTCCTAATACTCTAAGGAAGAACACTTAAAACTCTAAGGATTTTTGGACAACTTTGGCTAAGGGAGAGGGGTGTTTGGACGAGAACTTCAATCAAAGGGAGGGAGTATTTTGAGACTTGGAAATTGCTCAAGTGTGGATGAAATAAGTCTTCAACTAAGGGGGGTATTTATAGGACACTCAAGGGCCAAGATCAAAACATATGTAAGGTGTAGATTAGGATCCATGTGATGGATGAAGTCTTCCAACCATGTGTCCACACAATTTTGGGACATATGTCCACCACAACATTGGGACATATGTCCCCCACAACAAAGAGCCATGTGGCCTCCACGTATGTACACAAAAAACGTCGAGGCCAACCTCGCGTGCCCACAAAAACGTTTTCACCTACTCCTATCCCAAAAATTATCTTCCAAGACTTGACCATTTGACTTGTCCACTAGCCCACAAATTTTCGTCCAACCCATACCACATAAGGCTGACACATGTCCCCTCCTATTGGTCCAAAATATTTAGTCTATCGGAAAAATCCGAATTAAAGTGGGCCCACAAACCGTAAAACCTCCGTGGGCCGCGTGACCAATTCGGAAATAAAATTCCAATACTTCTAAAATAATCCCGAAGTCGAATACCAAAACTAGAAATCAAATCTGATAGCGAACCTTTTCCTTCAGCAGGAAACTTTTAGTCGAAAAATCACGTCTTTCTTCCTTTCCAATTTAAATGTCGTATTCTCGATGCGTCCTCACATCTTGTCGAGGACCGTTCGGGGCAGTGATTGTGCCTTACCGAGCACCCAAGTAGTCATACATCGAGAAATCGGCGGAAAATAAAACAACCACAATATGAAGCAGTATAAATAAGGCGGTTTAGGAAAAAGTTGCCTTCGGCGTATATGTATATAAGTACCCCAAAATGAGCGATTTACATCCCAACCTTACAACAGTCTACAGACCTCTAAGAGTTTAAAACAACAATGGCGGGACGGGGCCGCCATACCCCTGAATACAAATATCTACAACGGGGACCGTACCAAAATGCTAAGCTTAGGAGAAGCGGAGCTTTCCCAATGAAAGCGGTGATCCTAAGAGCGGGGATCAATAGTAGGAGTACCTTTACTGCGGCATGAGCAGCCCCGAAGGAGGTCGATCTGTGGTACCAAGTATGTGGCGAAAATCACGTAAATGAAATCATAGTAGTCTATATAAAGCGGGGAGACATGTATGATAACCAAAACTACGATTCTGATAAATAAATCATGTCAAGTCGGGGACTCACGCCTCAAAGTCATCATATAGCAAATGCGGGGTAATGCGAGAGGCATAGCCGACTACTAAAACCCACGGTACAACAAGGTCATAAAGCGTATCATGAGATCTGTCTGGCCGTCGCATGATGGCGGCCTCGCCGCGATATCTAATGTCGCGCGTCTAGCCACGGAACTTCGTAGCTCGCGTGGGCCACTCCAATGGCCCGCGTGAGGTATTCCCGCATCGGTAGCTACTCCCGGCGTCTGGACTCGCCGTCGCGTAGCCCTGAACCGCGTGACCACAAGGGCGCGTACTAACACGGAACTCCGTAGCTCGCGTAGGCCATACAGACTGCGTAAGGTATTCTCAAATCATAGGTCACTAGACCGCTTTGAGTCTACCCGCGTGAAGGCGACAACCCGGAATCATGAGTGATATAATATCAACATGGCGGTTTTATCGTTAAACAACCTAAGCGCGATAAGGAAAACCCTACACAAACATCACAAGATACTAACTCACCTAGCGTCCTAACATGTTTACTTATCAAGTCAACAGAAAGTATTACAAGACTATCACAAATCAATACAATCAAGTTATTCACACGAGGTACTTTCTATATTATGCTAACAAGTTGGGTTTTAGCCCCAAAGTACTTTATGTATTACTCTTTTAAAAGATTCGTTTCTTTCACAAAAGTCACACAATACGTAGTATAAAAATAAAGTGATTATCTTTTGAAGTAAATCAAAACATTTCTCTTTGTAAAATCAAGTAACAACATTCTTTTCCCAACGCTTAAGTTTGCCTAATTTCAATTACTCAAGTTTTCATTTTGAAAGGTTTCGTAGTTCATAGCTTTAATCCTTTAAAACAATTTGAGAAACATATACCCTAAGTGTGAGTAGGTTATTATTATTCGTAACAATCTTATTCTGTGACCATGATCTAGTAAATGTAATATCATTTTGTTTCATCTTAGCTCTATCACGGATGGAAGTTTCTCTTGGTTTTAATAATACTTTATTAGTCAAAATATTTCCCTTTATTAAGCATTCTTTGTGGTTTGTTCGACATTTATTACGATCGGTAAAACATCATTCCTTTTGAAAACCAAAAATACTATTTACTCACGAATGAGGTTTCACACTTTTTAACAAAATTCATATTAGTATAATAAGTCAAGTCTCTTATTTCCTTAAATCAATAAATCGTTCTTTTTATCACTCTTGGCCGTTATACCTAACTTCCCGTAAAGCTAGTATAACTCTTAAGCTTTTAAAACCAAGTGTTACTCTTCTTTCAAAAAGGTTTCTTAATTCTTTTGAACTACTTGATTCTTTTTATTGGGCTTAAGTCGGAAGACATTGCGTAATTATTATTCGGGCTTAAGTCAGAAGACATTGCGTAATTATTAGGGCTTAAGTCAGAAGACATTGCGTAATTATTATTCGGGCTTAACACACGTCGTCTCTACCGTACTATATACATATTCTTTAAAATATCATGCTCGAGAGGATAGGAAGAATCACATACCTTCTCGTGAAATCCACGCCAAGTTGAATATGTCGTGCGCAGAGAATCGACCTATATGATCAAATCGTCTATCAGCGTCTGGCATGCATCTTGTACAAAGCTCTAGCGGAGGTTCGTTATTCTATGGACATTTGGGCGCACTTCCCTACCGGTGAGCTACTCGAGTCTCTTTGTGAAGCGATCTATGTAAATCTGTTCTATTATTCATCTTTTAAACCCTTACATTGTGATATCGGTTCAATTCTATTCTTGAATATCCTACAAGTATTTATACTTATTCCTATACTTCTACAGTATGTATATTCTAATTACAAAGGAGGATAAGGTTATTTACCTCGGTAAGCCCAATAATATCCTAGATAAAAGTCGCTGAGCAAGGTTTAGCTCACCAAGTTGTGCGCTCAGGTGGCTCGAAAACCTTAGAAGTTCTTCACAACTTCTACTAAGGACTAAGGGATTTGGGCTAGGGTGTTTTGGGCATTATAACAATACTAGAGGCAACTTTTCAACCAAGGGAGGGGTAGGTTTAGGCTAGGCTAGGGGGTTTCTCTCGGCTAGAGCTTCTCAAAGAGGAGGGTGTGTTTGGGCGAAAACAACAAGAGGGAGAGGAGGATTTGAGACTTAGAAAGATTGCTCAATTTAGGATGAAATAACTCTTCAACAAGGGGGTATTTATAGGTCAAGGATGGCGACCAAGGGACAAGATGGTGCCAAGTGCAAGGCAAGTGTAGGGTGAGGATTTAGGCAAGTGTCCTTGGCGACTTGCACACAAAATATCCTACCAACTACGTGACAAGAATGGCCGTCCATTCGGCCCAATGTCGTGACAAGTCCACCAATGAGAGGGTGACAAGTGTAAGCCCGCTCGTTGGTCCAAATGTTCGTCTCTCGGAAAAATCCATAAAAATTAGAAATGACATAGCGGAATTTATCCTACGCGAGTTTAGTAAAGCGTTTAGTCGGCGACTCTGTCGGGTGTTGTGCACAAAGTGGAATTCGGCGAAGCCACCTGGGGGTGACACGTGTCGCCTCCTACTCGTCAAAATATTTCATCTTAGAAAATATCCACAATGGCCAAAATCTAGAAAACAAAGTAGGCCCCACAAAGCGTAAATTTTCTCCATTGGGCCCAGCGTGACCATTCGAAAATAAAATTCCATAATTCTCTAATATTCGAAGAAGTCAGAATACCAAATCGGGAATCCAATTCCCGTTAACGAACCTTTTTCCTTCACAAAAGCGGAAACTTTTAGTGGAAAAATCACCTCGTTCTTCCTTTTCCAATTTCAATGTCGTATTCTCAAATGCGTGCGTCCTCGCATACATACCACGAAACTACGGGTATAACATTCTCCTCGCCCGAAACATTCGTCGAATGTTCCTTCTAAATATCAAAACAAGCGAGCGGTATAGTCCTTCTGCTATACTTACGGAAACAACCATGCCACGCTTTGGCCAACACAACAAGCGCGCATACTTATCTCCAAGTCCACGAGAATCACCTCAATCACAAAAGAAACTCTACTCGAGGTCTAAAAGATACTCCATGCTACTCTTTACAAGCGAAATGATCATACCTATGCTGTAATACATGCTCGCTTCTTCCCTTTCTCGTCGTACCATAGCATGCTCGAACTCCTTCTCATGCAACTTACCATGTTTAGTACAACTTCCACGACTACGAGCTGCCAATGACCTCTTACGGATAAGCTCCACCTATCCACGCCTGCTGAACAAGTGCAGAACCAACTATCGCACCTTGCTTACATCGAATCGGTCGATCGAAAATCTTACACTAGCGCTTATAAAAAGGCTCCAGCGGCGACACAGAATCTGAAATGGTAGCTATATAATACATACTCAACAAGAGGCGAAGAGTCATACAGCTAAACGAAATCCAACCACTTGCAGGGTGAATGCGACATTGAGATTCACTGAGTTCTAACCTTGCAGTAACTCTTCCGGAAAAGAAAGCAGTATGACTTGGACTCCGCCGGGCCATAAGGTGAAGGTAGGCACCCGTGTAGCCTTACAACCTTCTTGAAAAAATCATCTCGCAACTTACTACAGGAGTACGGTTTGACTAAAAGATAAGGCGGGTTGACCCGTCGGCCCGACTCTTGGTCGAACACGTCACGAATTCGTACAATGGTTAACTAAACACGGGCCTAACACCTCGTGATCCTAACACAAGCGGGACCACCACAAACTGACCCATCACCAAAGCGGGGTGTGGGTCGACCCGCAACACGACCTCGGCCCGACCCAGCGCGCAAAACACTAGCTCCGTCCGGAACAATCTACCAATCACGTTACGAAAACCTAGCGGTCTTCTAAGCTCAACCACCTCTTTCGTTTCA
Source organism: Przewalskia tangutica (assembly GCA_029844215.1). Lineage (NCBI taxonomy): Eukaryota > Viridiplantae > Streptophyta > Magnoliopsida > Solanales > Solanaceae > Przewalskia > Przewalskia tangutica. The sequence continues at coordinate 37,544,646 of CM056725.1, read as the reverse complement.
CAACACTCGAGGATTCATACCATAAAAATATCTCACGTATATTATGCGCCCGATAAGGGTCAAACACGAAATAATTCTTTTACCAAAGATGGCCTCTCTAAGGTCTTCTACGTAATATTCTAAGGCTCACTCTCTCTGTCCCCCAATCTTACGGTTAATTAATCAACAATTCTAATCACACTAACACCATGCTAACGAAAACAATACTTAAGATATTAAGCTACACATATAAATCTCTAAAGGGTTAAGGATATACTGTATCTCTGCACTTCCCAGTCGTACTAATCAATCCCGCCTTTGTGCATTGAGGAAGGTGATGAACTATCACTTGATCCGAAAGTGAGTCCCTACATCCCGCCAACTCTGGTTGGACAATTTCTCATAAAATGGCCTGCTGTCGCAAACATAACAAGTGTGAAGCATGACCTCCCGCGATGACATCGACCACAGCGGCCACACCGAGGTGGGGTGGCCTCTCAGCTAACACCCTTCCTTTCCGTACCCTGAATCATGGCCCGATCTGGTAGGTGAGTCTTCCTCTTGCATCCTTCCTCATAGAACATTCCTCGCCATATGGCCGGCGGCGCAATAAAAACAAGCACCGGTAAAAAGCGGCACTTCGGGATGGCGCTGCCACCTGTGAACAACGAGAAAAAGCGAACCACAGTGGAGGAACACTCTGTCTTGGCGGAGGCGCATGTCTAACTGCTTTGAGGCGGTTCGCCTCGAAGTTACCAAATGATCCGCCAATCGGGCCATCTTGGCGATCTTGTTTAATCTGCCGATCTCTACCTCTCTCGGCCCATTGCGCATAATCTGACGCAAGCTTTGGCTCGTTCGGTGAAAAACTACTCCTCGCGACCCTGCTTTAGATAAGCATCAATATCCTTGGTATCTGGTACATAAAATACTCTCTGTTGCGAAGTCACTTGCTAATGTGAGCGTCTCCTTCCAATCCATATTTTACGCTCCAGTCGTGGGCGAAAGTCCGGATGTCATGGCGCGATGAGGCTGCGCTGTGCCAAACTCTGCTGCTTTGGCGGCGTCTCGAACTCCCGCGCGAAGCATCACCCGGTGATGATTGGGCTGTGCCGCTTCTAAATCTCTGAACTCACTCGCGACTCCGCCGGTGCCTTGCCACGCCCGGGCAGGTTACTGGCGGAGGCATCCTTTGGTAAAGGAAAGGAATCGTTAGAGGGTCCAACATAACACGGCTCTAAAGCACGATCTCGAGTGAGAAAAATGAAACCAATCCTAAATATCCTATAGCCTCACGATTATTGGTGTGGTGCGCGACCTGTAGATAATCAAGACTCTACTAGATACGATGCGTAGACACTTTCAGAGGATTAAGCGCTCTGATACCACTTTGTCGGGACCCGTTAGGGGCGTGGTGATCTTACCGGCACCCAAGTAGTCATACATCGGAGAAATCGTGGAAAATAAAACAACATGATATGAAGCAGTATAAATAAGACACGGTTTAGGAAAAAGTTTCCTTCGGCATATATGTATATAAGTACCCCAAAATGAGCGATTACATCCCAACCTTACAGCGGTCTCTGGACCTCTAAGAGTTTAAAACAACAATGGCGGGACGGGGCCCGCCATACCTGAATACAAATATCTACAACGAGGACCGTACCAAAATGCTAAGCTTAGGAGAAGCGGGCTTTCCCAGCAAAGCGGTGATCCTGAGCGGGGATCAATGGTAGGAGTACCTTTACTGCGGCATGAGCGGCCCCGAAGGAGGTCGATGCAGTACCTGTACAGTATGTGCTGAAAATCGTAAATGAAATCATAGTAGTCTATATAAAGCGGGAGACATGTATGATAACCAAAACTCAGTTCCTGATAAATAAGCGATCGTATGTCAAGTCGGGGACTCGCGCCTCAAAGTCATCATAAAACCGTGCGGGGTAAATGCGAGGCATAGCCGACTACTAAAACCCACGCAACAAGGTCATAAAGCTGTATCATGAGATCTGTCTGAACGTCGCATGATCAGCGGCCACTCGCGCGATATCTAATGTGCGCGTCTAGCCACAGAACTTCCCGTAGCTCGCGCATGCCACTCGATAGCCCGCGTGAGGTATTCCCGCATCGGTAGCTACTCCCGGCGCGTCCTAAGTCGCCGTCGCGTAGCCCACAGCGCGTGACCACGAGGTCGCATACTAACACGGAACTCCGTAGCTCTGCGTAGGCCATACGGACTGCGTAAGGTATTCTCGAATCATAGGTCACTAGAACCGCTTTGAGTCTACCCGCGTGGAGGCGACAACCGGAATCATGAGTGATATAATATCAACATGGTTTTATCGTTAAACAACCTAAGCCTGATAAGGAAAACCCTCTACACAAACATCACGAGATACTAACTCACGTAGCATCTAACATGTTTACTTATCAAGTCGACAAGAAAGTATTACAAGACTATCACAAATCAATACAATCAAGTTATTCACACAAGGTACTTTCATTATGCTAACAAGTTGGGTTTTAGCCCCAAAGTACTTTATGTATTACTCTTTTAAAAGATCAGTTTCTTTCATAAAAGTCACACAATACAGTAGTATAAAAATAAAGTGATTATCTTTTGAAGTAAATCAAAACATTTCTCTTTGTAAAATCAAGTAACAACATTCTTTTCCCAACGCTTAAGTTTGCCTAATTTCAATTACTCAAGTTTCTCATTTTGAAAGGTTTCGTAGTTCATAGCTTTAATCATTTAAAACAATTTGAGAAACATATACCTAAGTGTGAGTAGGTTATTATTATTCGTAACAATCTTATTCTGTGACCATGATCTAGTAAATGTAATATCATTTTGTCTCATCTTAGCTCCTATGCGGATGGAAGTTTCTCTTGGTTTTAATAATACTTTATTAGTCAAAATATTTCCCTTTATTAGCCATTTCTTTGTGGTTTGTTCGACATTTATTACGATCGGTAAAACATCATTCCTTTTGAAAACCAAAAATACTATTTACTCATGAATGAGGTTTCACACTTTTTAACAAAATTCATATTAGTATAATAAGTCAAGTCTATTATTTCCTTAAATCAATAAATCGTTCTTTTATCACTCTTAAGCGTTATACCTAACTTCCCGTAAAGCTAGTATAACTCTTAAGCTTTTAAAACCAAGTGTTACTCTTCTTTCAAAAAAGGGTTCTTAATTCTTTTGAACTACTTGATTCTTTTTATTGGGCTTAAGTCGGAAGACATTGCGTAATTATTAATCGGGCTTAAGTCAGAAGACATTGCGTAATTATTATTCGGGCTTAAGTCAGAAGACATTGCCGTAATTATTATTGAGCTTAACACGTCGTCTGCCGTACTATATACATATTCTTTAAAATATCATGCTCGAGAGGATAGGAAGAATCACATACCTTCTCGTGAAATCCACGCCAAGTTGAATATGTCGTGCGCGGAGAATTGACTATAACGATCGAATCGTCTATCAGCGTCTAGGTATCTTGTACAAACTCTAGCGAGAGGGTTCGTTATTCATGGACATTTGGGCAGCACTTCCCTGCCGGTGAGCTACTCGAGTCTCTTTGTGAAAGCAGTCCTATGTAAGTCTGATTCTATTATTCATCTTTTAAACCCTTCATTGTGATATCGGTTCAATTCTATTCTTGAATATCATACAAGTATTTATACTTATTCTATACTTCTACGATGTATATTCTAATTACAAAAGGAGGATAAGGTTATTTACCTCGGTAAGCCCAATAATATCCTAGATAAAGTCGCGTCGAGCAAGGTTTAGCTCTAAGTTGTGCGCTCAGGTAGCTCGAAAACCTTAGAAGTTCTTCACAACCTACTAAGGACTAAGGGATTTGGGCTAGGATATTTTGGGCATTATAACAATACTAGAAGGCAACTTTTCAACCAAGGGAGGGGTGGTAGGTTTCGGCTAGGCTAGGGGGGCTTGCTCTCGGCTAGAGCTTCTCAAAGGGGAGGGGTGTGTTTGGACGAAAACAACGAGAGGGAGAGGGAGGGATTTGAGACTTAGAAAGATTGCTCAATTTAGGATGAAATAACTCTTGAACAAGGGGTATTTATAGGTCAAGGGATGGCCAACCAAGGGCCAAGATGGTGCCAAGTGCAAGGCAAGTGTAGGGTGAGGATTTAGGCAAGTGTCCTTGGCCAACTTGCACACAAAATATCCTACCAACTACATGACAGAATGGCCGTCCATTCGGCCCTAATGTCGTGACAAGTCCGCTGATGAGAGGGTGACAAGTGTGGCCTCGTTGATCCAAAATGTTCGTCTCTCGGAAAAATCCGCAAAAATTAGAAATGACATGGCGGAATTTATCCTCGCGAGTTTAGTAAAGCGTTTCATCAACGACTCTGTCGGGTGTTGTGCCTGAAAGTGGAATTCGGCGGAAGCCACGCAGGGGGTGACACGTGTCGCCCTCCTGCTCGTCAAAATATTTCATCTTAGAAAATATCACAATGGCCAAAATCTAGAAAACAAAGTAGGCCTCACAAGCAGTAAATTTTCTCAGTGGGCCCAGCGTGACCATTCAGAAAATAAAATTCCATAATTCTCTAATATTCCAAGAAGTCCGAATACCAAATCTGGGAATCCAATTCCCATTAACGAACCTTTTTCCTTCACAAAAACCGGAAACTTTTCCGTGGAAATATCACCTCGTTCTTCCTTTCCAATTTCAATGTCGTATTCTCGTACGTACGTCCTCGCATACATACCCTGAAACTACGGGGTATAACACATACATACTCTGGAAATACGGGGTATAACATAAAGGCATGATATTGTCTTGGTTTATGACAAAAATAAAGGCATGGTAATTGTCTTGATTTGTGTAAAGGCATGGTTTTGTCTTGGTTTGCTTGCATATGAGTTGCTCATATAGACATTCGTGCAAGTGTCATATTTCCACATCTCCGCGTCCCTCCATAAAGGGCCGGAAACTTGTTTCAAGGATACAATGGGTTAGCTCCGCTGAGGTGAGTGAGTACACGCTCATGTGGTCGGTATTTGACTCGGGCGGGTTAAATTCCCGGGATATATATATAAACCATGGATTAGCTATCCGTGATGCGAGTATCTTGTACCGATGACTCATTGCGGGTCTACATAACCTAAGCGGGTGAAATAGTCCCTTGCGGGTGAAATAGTCCTATGATAGGTTGCATTATAACACAGAGGGTGGTTGACCACAGCAGCGACGCCCGTGTTTTAAAACGGTAGTGATTTCATTAATGAAAGGGTGCAGTGTGTGTATGACTTAAAGTGGAACAGTTGGTCTCATTGTTAAAAGTATAACTTAAAAAGATAAAAAGGATTGCATTACTCTCATTATTGGAAGGTTCAGTGTGCTTACTGATGTTATATTATATCATGAATGAAGCGGTGAGGAAGGATCCACGGCGCATGATTGATAATGCAGGCGTGAGACCAATGGTTATATTTGAGTAATGACTTTGAGGGCATGCGTCCCTGACTTGATATGAATGCTTATGTATTGTGTACTGTAGGTTGGCTATCATACATGTCTCATGTTTTGTATAGATTGTTATGATTTGAATTCTGATACTATTTCACATACTTGGTACATGCCGTCTTGACCTCGCCTTGAAGTGCGTTCATGCGCGTGTTTAGGTCAGTTTTGTGATCTGCAGTGTAGGACCACCTTTCGAGTTTTGGATAGCTCCGTACATTGAGGAGTTTATCATTTTGGTATAGATCGCTTGATCTGAGACTTTTATGCGATTATGGAGTGCAATGGGGCCTTGTCGTCGTAGTTGATAAAACTCTTAGAGGTCTGTATTCATATGTGGGATTGGACTCGTGTACAGTGTAGTGTCTGTTGACTATGTATATTATATGGCAGCCTTATCGGTTTTGCCCTTGCATGTACGATGGTTTTTTAAAAAAAGAAGGTGTTATTTAAGTTCCGCGATTTACTTGTGTCAGTCAGGAAGAAGGGTGCCCAGGTAGGGCACCAGTCACGGGCCCGGGGTTCGGGGCGTGACAAAATAAATCAAGGCACATAACTTTAAATCAAACCTCATAACTTCCTAACACTTCTTAACAACATCCTCCATAAGACTTGGTAAGGACTTAGGATAACTTAGAGATACCTTTAACTTAGAATCAACAACGTGGATACTTTTTAACTTCTAAGAGTAGAAGGAATCATAAAATAATATCACATGTATATTTCATACATATAATCATGCCAAAAGGAGGAAGAGGTTCACATACCTCGCGACGATTATCGACAAGTAGCAAAATGCTCCAAAGTACTTCAACCTTGATAGCTATTCCATCTTTTAAGTAGAATACGCTACTCGTAGTACTTAAACCTATATTAGTCATAACATGTCTATCAACTCCTCACTTTTTAACGTAGAATCATACTAAGTGTAAGGTCTCTTATTGTACGGAAAATCGGGCAGCACTTCCTTTGTTTCTACACACTTTTCCACCTTTTTCAAGGCCCGAAAATCAATAACCAAACGCCACATTTAAGGCCCAACAATTCAGCAAATACAAAGGGGATTACACGCCTAATAAGACGTGTAAAAATTTTGTTCCACAATCAATATAAAGCATCCATTCCTTAAGGCACATTCGGCAATAACACTATCCATAACAATATCAATTGTCTTTCAATTTCCTTTTTCAATCCAAGTTGTTATTCCATCATGTTATATACATAATAACAATTACAACAACTATAAATCCTTTCTTCCTTAACATGCGACGACTGTAACTATCGACCAAATTGATTACAACATTAATGGCTAACTTGTCCATTTTTGGTTTTAACACGTCGACATGATCCAAATCTTTTCAAACTTCAATATATATACCACATGCTTATTTCTTAACTACTATAACATGTAATCTTCAATTACATTAAGAATATGAAGATTTTACCTCAATAAGCCCTAATAATGTCCAAGCATAAAAGTCGATCCTTAGCAACTTTTAGCTCTTCTTCTTATGTTCCAATCCGCTCCAAGCACTCCTTAGAAGCTCATGAAGAACTCCTCTTCAAGTTCTGTTATACCCCATAGTTCCAGGGTATGTATGTGAGGACGTACGTACGAGAATACGACAGAAATTTTGGAAAGAAAGAAAGATGTGATTTTTCGACGGAAAAGTTTTCGGGTTTTGTGAAGGAAAAAGGTTCGTTAATGGGAATTGGATTCCCAGATTTGGTATTTGGACTTCTTGGATTATATTAGAATTATGAGATTTTATTTTCGGAAATGGTCACGTGGGACCCACGGGAGAAATTTCTGGTTTTGTAGAACCCAGCTTTGTTTTGAGATTTTGGTATTTTGGATATTTTGGAAGGCGAAATATTTTGGGCCAGTCGGGGCGACACGTGTCACCCCATGTGGCATGGCGGGTGGAGGAGACAGTGGCTGGCCTTGTCCCTTGTCCGAAATAGCCATGACACTTGGAGAGCATTTCCGTTGGCCATGTGGTGTGGTGGGACCCACACGCGTAGCCCGATATTGACCACACACTTGCATAGATCTTGACCACTTGTTTCCTCTATAAATACTAGCGGCTTGTCCTTGGCGAAATGGCCGTGACAACTGGAGAGCATTTCGTTGGCCATGTGGTGTGGTGGGACCCACACACACATGGCCCAATCTTGACCACACACTTGCATAGATATTGACCCTTGTTTCCTCTATAAATACCCCCTTAAGTTGAAGACAAATTTCATCCCACACTTGAAGCTTTCCAAAGCAAATACTCCCTCCCTTTAGGCTTGTTTTCGTCCCCCTCCCCCACTTGTGTAGAAAATACTCTAAGTATTGTTGTATAATCCCAAATACCTTAGCCTAGTATCCCTAGTTGTATTCCAAAGTTATTTCAATACTAGGGCAGGAAATACCACTTTATTCCAATAGTCGCAAAGTGAAACCACAGAAAAATCTTCCTAGCTTGGTTGAAGTGTTAAGAGAAGTTGTTTAGAAACTTCTAAGGGTCGCTTGGAGCGGGTTGGAGCGTAAGGAATTGGAGCTAAACGTTGCTCATGATCGACTTATAATCTTGGATAATTTTGGACTTATCGAGGTAATGATCTATGTCCTATTGTAATTGGATATTACATATTGTAGTAGTTTAGAATTGAGTATAAGATATATTGGAAGAATGATTATAAAGTTGAGTATTTACATTTGGTTTGTATTTACAGACTTGTGTAGTATTCTTGTGAGGCCAGAATTAAACACGTCCGGTTAGACGTGTAATCCCCTTGGAGTTGTTGGCTTGGTAGCAGGCCTTGTTAGGGGGAGGTTATTTATGTGATTTCGGGGGGGGGGGGGGGAGGTTACTTAGAATATGCTACGAAGAGAATTAGAGGTTGATAGATATTTTGTGGTTATTATAGGTGGATCTTCTACGCGCGACATACTCAACTTGGCTTGTGGATTAAGCCGAAGAGGTATGTGATTCTTCCTATACTCTTGAGCATTATTGTTGTGAACTATATAGATGCGGTGAAATGCGTGTGTGAAATTATTTTTGTTTTTTTAAAACATAAAGTGTTATAATGGCTTTATGGGAAGTTAGTTATAACGACTTTATGAAGATAAAAGAAAGATTTGATTTTGAAAGCTAAACGACTTGATTTCGGAAAAAGAGAAGTAACTTGATTTAAGTATAGGTTACTTGTTTTGAAAAGAGTAAGTTATTTTGGTTTTAAAGAGTATACTTGATGTTGTTTTAAAAGAAAAGCACTTGGTTTAAAAGTATAGAGTACTTGATTTTAAAAGTCTTGTAAAGATTTTTAGGAAGGTGAAGTAATTTGGTTTGGAAAGAAAACGTGTTTTTGATACTACGAGTATTAGTATCGTATGGCTTTTCCATAAAAAAGGTCTTTTTGAAAGAATGAAAGTATGTAGTATTTTAGGGTTGAAACCCGGATTGTTGATATAAAATGAAAGTACGTTGAACTTGCCTATGCTTGTTGTGATAGCCTTGTTGTGCAAGTGTTTTGGTTACGTACTCACGTGTCCTGGGGAGGGCGGCTATCGATTGATTGCTTGGACATGCTTGACACGTTGGATGGTCCGCAGTATCGTCCACTTTGAGTATTATCTGGTTATTTCTTTTGGACATCGGCCACGATGGATGGTCGCGGTATCGTCCACTTTGAGTATTATCTTGTTATTTCCTTTGGACATCACGGCCACGATGGATGGTCGCGGGTATCGTCGATGGGATGGTTTCATGGCCGTGCTTTACGAGGTAAGATCTTGGGGTATCGCGGTCGTTGTGAGGATTATGTTATTTGTCCATGGACCGCTAATCCATGAAGCTTGCGCGGTGATGGCGATCACGGGTTTGATTTGTACATGTAGTTCTGAGCGCTTTAGATACTTGTCTGGTCATTTCGTGTATCGCGGGCTCGGTAGATAGCTTAAGATACTTGCCTCGGTCGTATCTCGTGAGGCGGTAGGCTAGAATGCGTTAGCTTAAGATACTTGCCTCGGCGATTCGTGGCTAGCTTTTGGGTAGTAGTTGGCTTAGTACCTTGCGTGAAGGGATATGACTAACGCCGGTGGTAGTTGGCTATTCTACTTGGCGTCGATTTGATAGCCTTGGCGGGATCTAGTGTTCGAGTTCACATATGGGTGTTGTTTTACATCATGCTGCCGGCGATGAGGAAGAGTTCCACGGGCGTGATTGATATTATGGGCGTGAGACCCGTAGTTATGTAGTGATTATGCAGGAATATCGTCCCACTTGAGCCTAATTGTTTACTTATTGCGAAATGGTTTTATAAAATGATGAAATATTCATTCTGATATTTTGATTTCACATACTTAGTACTGTTATGCTTGACCTCGCCCGGAGGCTGCGTTAAATGCGCGGTAGAGTACACGATTGTTGATCCTCGCTCATAGGATCGCAGTTCAGCGTTGGGAAGCTCCGTTTCTCCGGAGGCTTATCTTTTGGTATAGTCCCCTGTCATTGTAGATACTTGTACTTTCAGGGGTATGTCGGGGCCCTTCTCCCGTCATAGTTGTTGTTACATTCTTAGAGGCCTGTAGTACTGTTGTGGGCAGGGTTTGTTAAGGATTTTAACTGTTCAGTTATATGTATATACATGAAGGTAACCATTTTGGTTAGCCTGTTTCTTATGTTGTATCTTGTTTCCTGTTTAAATTTTATTTCCGCTGATTTTCTCTGATGTTGTTATCACTAGGGTGCCCGGGGTAAGGCACCAGTCGCGGGCCCGAGATCGGGTCGTGACAAGTTCCATCTTCAAAGTTGAAGAACACCTTAGGTTTTCGCCTTGCGACTAACGTGAAAATGTCATTTTTCCGGGATCTTTCTATTGAGATATCCTTACAAAACCCCTAGGAACCTTGGGTTAAATTCTTGTGAATTTTGGACAACAATTGAAAAAATTTCTTGTTCAAACAAGCTCAAAGCCGAGAGCAATATAATGAGCACCTAAAGTTTTGCAAATATTTCTCTAGTGTAGGACTTGTCTTGCTACTAGTGTGATGATATACTACTTCCAATGGTCAAAATTATAACACTTGGGTGGTCTAGATTCATTGGGGTTAAAAGATCTAATTTCAAGTGGGCTAGTTGACTAAGTCAACTATGTCAAGCCTTGGCTTGTTCAAGACTTGACCAATTCCATGTCCATTTTAAATCGATGTCTAAGTAGGGGTGACCGTGTAGCCTCCCATTCGTCATATCGCCGTTTCCGAGCATTTCCATAATTACGATAAATTTCACGAGTCTCGATTTACAAGCATTATTCTTTCCGAGGTTGGAAGACTTTTCCACTTTTGAAAACAATTCCTTCTTCGTTTCAAACTTAAAGGCGTATCTTCTCGTACATTCTCTTAGATCGTATCACGGAATTACGGGTGTAACAATGTTGTACTAACCTCCTTCGGGGGGCTGCGTTCATGCCGCAGGTTGAGGTACATAGCTTGATGATCCGCACTCTAGGATCACTGTCCAGTTTTTGGAAAGCTTCATTTTTCCAGAGGCTTTGTCTTTTGATACGGTTCCCTGAGGTTGTAAAATCTTGTACATTCAGGGGTATGGCGGGGCCCTGTCCCATCACTGTTGTTATGTCAAACTCTTAGAGGTCTGTAGTCATATCTTGTGGGTCACTTTGAAAAAACAATGAGGTAACTACTTTTGGATTTGTATATATCCAGGAAGGTAGCCTTATCGGTTAACCTATTATTTTATTCTTGTTAAGTTTATGTATGTTCATTGATTATCTACGATGTATACAGTAAGGGTGCCGGGTAGGGCACGATCGCGAGCAGGGTCGGGTCGTGAAAAAGTGGTATCAGAGCAGTTAGTCCTCGGAAAGTGTCTACAGGTGTGCAGTAGAGTCTTGATTATCGGTGTGTTGTGCACCACATCTATAATCAGGAGGCTTCAGGACATTTAGGATTGGTTTCCATTCTTCTCTCTCAGAGATCGTGCAGTAGAGTTTTCCTACTAGGTTGAATCCTCTCTGACCTATTCTTATGTATCAGTTATGCCTCGCGAAAAGCGACCGGGGCGAAGGGCAAGGCGGCGAGGCTGCTAGTGTACCGAGAGTTACTAGGACTGAGCCCGAGCCATGCACGAGGTAATGGCGGTCGGCGAGTTGAGCCACGCCGGCGGTATTAGAGGCGAGGCGACCGTAGCTCGAGGTTCCGATACACGGCATCGATTCGCGGCAGAGTATAGGGATTTTGGAGAGCATATCAGGTTATTGACTAGCATAGTGGCAGGGCAGCGCCGACAGGAGCAGGTAGCTAACCCTAGAGCCGACAGTTTGAGGATTCGGGACTTTATGAGTTGTAATCCACTCGAGTTCTATGGTTGAGTGCGAGGAAGATCCTCGGGGTTCGTTCGGAGTAAAGTGGACTATCACGAGTTCTTAGGGCCTCGGAGATGGTCCGTTGTTTTAGCTTCTTACGATTACGATATTGCGTTGGCTGGTTTGAGTCGTGGGGCTGTCTAGAGGTGTGGGTGCTCCTCGGCCATTTGGGATGAGTTCACGGAAGCCCGCCGATCACTTTTGCCTCACGAGGCGAGAGAGCCCGTTTGGATAGGTTCTTAGTGAGACAAAATGGGAGGACCGTGAAGTCTGACACAGGTTTGACTCATTGGCGGTATCGCCCAGCTATTGTAGCGGACATATCGGACGAGTTCACGCTATGTGATGGGGCTGGGCCGTTATATGGTTACTACGTGTGCAGGAGTGGCCTTGACCCGGTATGGATATTGCGGAGATGCGAGCTTATCGTAGGGATTGAGGCGAGAGAGAGGACGACGAGCTCAGTCGGCCAGAGGCGGGGCGGGGTTGCGAGATAGCTTCGCGGCGGACAGCCTCGGCGAGTTGGAGTCTACATTTCAGCCGTCTGAGTACTCCTTCCGGTCTTACGGCGGTGGTTTGGCCGCGGGGATATTCGGGAAGCGGTCGAGGGCTCGAGTGCGAGTTCGCAGTGTCAGGATAGTAGCGAGAGAGGCCACGCTTTGCCCGGTATGGTCAGCATGGTAGATCCCATTTTAGGGAGTGTCATACTCGTCGACAACTTGTTATGCTTGCGGCGGCCGGGCCGTTTGGCGGCTTGTCAGGCAGGTGGCGCTGGTGGGATAGCCGCGATCTCTTGGATCGATTGCGGGTTCTTCGCCTTGATAGCTAGGTAGGATGTTCATGCCGGCGGTGCGCGAGAGGTTGTTATACCGTAGTTCGAGGTATGTATGTGAGGACATACGTGCGAGAATCTGACGAAATTTTGGAAAGAAAGAAAGATGTGATTTTTCGGAAAAGTTTAGGGTTTTGTGAAGGAAAAAGGTTCGTTAATGGGGTGGATTCCCAGTTTGGTATTTGGACTTCTTGGATTATATTAGAATTATGAGATTTTATTTTGGAAATGGACACGTGGGACCCACGGGAGAAATTCTGGTTTTGTAGCCAGCTTTGTTTTGAGATTTCGGTATTTTGGATATTTTCGGAAGGCGAAATATTTTGGATGAGTCGGGGCGACACGTGTCACCCCATGTGGCACTTGGCGGTGGAGGGACAGTGGCTGGCAGCTGTCACTTGGCGAAAATAGCGTGACAACTTGGTGCACAATTTCGTTGGCCATGTGGTGTGGTGGGACCCACACACTGCATGGCCCAATCTTGACCACACACTTGCATAGATCTTGACCCTTGATTCCTCTATAAATACCCCCAAGTTGAAGACTAATTTCATCCATCGGCAGAAGACTTTCCAAGCAAATACTCACTCGCTTTAGGCTTGTTTCGTCCACTCCCCACTTGTAGAAAATACTTCAAGTATTATTGTATAATCCCAAATACCTTAGCCTAGTATCCTAGTTGTATTCCAAAGTTATTTGATACTAGGAGCAGGAAATACTACTTTATTCGATAGTCATGAAGTGAAACCCTACAAAAATCTTCCTAGCTTGGTTGAAGTGTTAAGAGAAGTTGTTTAGAAACTTCTAAGGGTTTCTTGGAGCGGGTTGGAGCGTAAGGAATTGGAGCTAAAAGTTGCTCAGGATCGACATATAATCTTGGATAATTTTGGGCTTATCGTGATAATGATCTGTGTCCCCCTATTGTAATTGGATATTACATATTGTAGTAGTTTAGAATTGAGTATAAGATATATTGGAAGGATGATTATAAAGGATTGAACTGTATTTACATTAGTTTGTATTCTGATGAACTTGTGTAGTATTATTGTGAGGTAGAATTGTACCGTCCGATTAGGCGTGTAATCCATGGAGTTGTTGGCTTGGTAGCGGGCCTTGCGGGAGCTTATTTATGTGATTGCGGGGAGTCTTTGCGAATTTTAAGTAGAATAAGGGCTGTTTACTTAGAATATGCTACGAAGAGAACTAGAGATTGATAGATATATTGTGGTTGTTATAGGTGGTTCTTCTACGCGCGGCATACTCGACTTGGCTTGTGGATTAAGCCGAAAAGGTATGTGATTCTTCCTATACTCTTGAGCATGATTGTTGTGAACTATATAGTACGGTAGACGTACATGGGTGAAATGAATTTTGTTTGTTTAAAACATAAAGTGTTATAATGGCTTTATGGGAAGTTAGTTATAACGACTTTATGAAGATAAAAGAAAGAATTGATTTTGAAAGCTAAACGACTTGATTTCGGAAAAGGGGAAGTAACTTGATTTAAGTACAGGTTACTTGTTTTGAAAAGAGTAAGTTATTTGGGTTTTAAAAAGTATACTTGATGTTGTTTTAAAAGAAAAGCATTTGGTTTAAAAAGTATAGAGTACTTGATTTTAAAAGTCTTGTAAAGATTTTCTGAATTTGAAATAATTTGGTTTAAAAGGAAGCGTGTTTTGATACTACGAATATTAGTATCGTGTGGCTTTTACATGAAAAGAGGTCTTTTTGAAAGAATGAAAGTATGTAGTATTTTGGGGTTGAAACCCGGATTGTTGATATAAAATAAAAGTACGTTGAACTTGCCTATCTTGTTGTGATAGCCTTTGATGTGCAAGTGTTTTGTTTACGTACTCAGTGTCTCTCGGGAGAAGTAGGCTATCGATTGATTGCTTGGACATCTTGACCGTTGGATGGTCCGCAGTATCGTCCTTTGAGTATTATCTGGTAATTTCTTTTGGGCATGCGGCCACGTTGGATGGTCGCGGTATCGTCCACTTTGAGTATTATCTTGTTATTTCATTTGGACATCTTGACGATGGATGGTCGCGAGTATGTGTCGATGGGATGGTTTCATGGCCATGCTTTCACAGGAGTAAGATCTTGGGGCATGCGGTCATTGTGAAATTATGTTATTTGTCCATGGACGCTAATCCATGAAACTTGCGGTGATGGCGATCACGGGCTTGATTTGTACATGTGGTTATAGGTACACTTTAGATACTTGTCTGGTCATTTTTAGGTGTATCGGGCTATGGTAGATAGCTTAAGATACTTGCCGCAGTCGTATCTCGTGAAGCGGTAGGCTAGAATGCGTTAACCAAGATACTTGCCTCGGCGATTCGTGGATAGCTTTTGGGTAGTAGTTGGCTTCCATACCTTGCGTGAAGGGATATGACTAACGCCGGATGGTAGTTGGCTATTCTACTTAGCGTCGGTTTGATAGCCTTGAGCATGATCTAGTGTTCGAGTTCACATATGGGTGTTGTTTTACATC
Source organism: Przewalskia tangutica (assembly GCA_029844215.1). Classification (NCBI taxonomy): domain Eukaryota; kingdom Viridiplantae; phylum Streptophyta; class Magnoliopsida; order Solanales; family Solanaceae; genus Przewalskia; species Przewalskia tangutica. The sequence continues at coordinate 37,529,456 of CM056725.1, read as the reverse complement.
ATGTCTGGCCGTGATTAGGAAGGAGTTCCACGGGCATGATTGATATTATGGGCGTGAGACCCGTAGTTATGTGTGGTGATTATTAGGAATATCGTCCGCACTTGACTAAGCTGTTTTACTTATTGCGAAATGGTTTTATAAAATGATGAAATGTGATTTCATTCTGGTATTTTGATTTCACATACTTAGTACTGTTATCTTGACCTCCTTGAAGCTGCGTGTCACGACGTTAGGGGCGTGGTAGTGCCTTCTGGGGCACCAGTAGTCATACATCGAGTAATCGGCGGAAATATAAAGCAAGACATAAACGATTTATAAAATAAGACCTGATTTATGTGAGAAAACATCGCCTTTCGGCATATATATATATCATGGTTTAGCGATTACATCAAACCTTTGCAACATGACTCTGAGACCTCTAAGAAATATACAACTATGGCGGGACGGGGCCCACCATACCACATTTATACAAAACTATCTCTGAGAGATCATGCAAAAGTAGAGCCTCGGAAGAGATGGAGCTCAGCGCAGCGTAGAGATCCTAAGGATGCGGATCTAGCACTGCTTGCCACCTGCGGCATGAGCGGCCCCGAAGGAGGTCGATCTGGTACTAAGTATGCGGCGTAAAATACTTAAATGAAAACATATCATTTTAAAACCGGTTTACAAATATGTGTGAAACAACGAGAAGCCATGCGTGAGTATCATCCTAAACAAGAGCAACAATAGGTAAGCGTAATAGGTCTTGTCTAGGCTGCGAATGATCGAAAGCAGGGCCACTCGCCCATATCATCGTCTGCAAGCCTAATCTGAACTCGAGTCGCATGGACCTTCGCGTGGGCGCGCGTGAGTATAACCCGCGTCGGTGCTACTCCTCGGCGTAAATCTGGACTCGTTGTCGCGTAGCCACGTAGGCCGCGTGAGGTATAACCCGCATACTAACACGGAACTCGTAGCTCGCGCATGGCCCCTGGACGCGTGAGGTATTCTCGAATCATGGTCCCGGACCGCTGAGTCTACCTCGCATCGGAGGCGGCTTAACCCGGTATCGTCTCGAGGTGAGTGATAGTATACTAACATAACAACTTATCTTTAAACAACATAAGCACAACAAGGATGCTCGCTTTATACAAGCGTTACGATGCTAACACACGTAGCATCATATCATGTCTACTTATCAAACCATCTTTATTATTCTTTTCACGATATAAATCTATTATAAACACATAGGCAAACTTGTTTCTTTTATAAATCTTAAGTGGTTATACTTACTTCCCATAAAGCTAGTATAACTCTTAAACACATTTTAAAAACCAATTAGTTCTCTTTTGTTAATATGATTGATAGTCTTTTGAAATGTTTTGATTCTTTATTATTCGGGCTTAAGCGTGAGGCATTCTAGTAAGTATTAATCGAGCTTAAGCGTGAGGCATTCCGTAAGTATTGTCGAGCTTAAGCGTGAGGCATTCTTAGTAGTTATTGTAAAATATCATGCTTTAGGAAGAATCACATACCTACCGTGAAAACCACGCCAAGTTGAATATGTGCGAGAGAGTCGACCTATAATAGTCACAGATATCTATTAAAGACTACTCTGAAGGTCATTCTAAGCAGAGGTTCATAATTCTACGGTAAGTCGGGCAGCACTTCCCTACGCGGTGAGCTATAGAAGTCTACTGTGAAATGAGTCCTATCTATGCCTAGTGTAAGTATTCTTCTTTTAAACCCTTCTACTGTGTGTAGCAGTTCAATTCTATACGTGATATTCTTCTAAGTGATTAATACTTATTCTTATACTTCTACGGTATGCATTCTCTAATACAAAGAGGGTTAGGATTATTACCTCGGTAAGCCCAAGAATATCCTAGAAAAGTCGCGCTTTGAGCAGGTTTTGCTCTAAGTTGTATGCTCAAGAACCACAGAAGTACTTCACAACTTCTACTAAGAACTAAGGTCTTTGTGCTAGGGTATATTTCGCATTATAACCATACAAGAAGGTAACTTTTCTACCAAGGGACGGGGGTAGATGTTAGGCTAGGCGAGGGGGTATTCGGCCAAGGCCACTTAGGCTAGAGGGGGAAGAGGGCTTGGAAGAAATGGCTAACAAGGGAGAAGGAGGATTTTCAAGACTTGGAAAGTAATTTGTGGATGAAGAACTCTTCATCTTAAGGGAGTATTTATAGGTCAAGAAGTGGCCAACCAATGGCGAATTTAGACAAGTGCAAGGCAAGTGTAGGGTGAGGATTAACTATACACAAATATCCTACCAACTCCTTGACTTGTGCCTGAGGCACAAAAAGCGTGCTCCTCTGGTCAAATCGTCCAAATGGGCGATTTCAAGTCCATCAATTGGAGGGTGACAAGTGTAAGCCCTCCGTTGATCCAAAATGTTTCGTCTCTCGGAAAAATCCATAAAAATTAGAAATGGCATAGCGGAATTTATCCTCGAAAGTGTGGAAAGCGTTTAGTCGGAAAGCGATTCTTTTAGTGAGTTGTGTACAAATAAAGCGTCGAAGGCTTATCTTTAAGGCTAGACTTTCGTCACGTATTCCCTTACGTACATACTGCGGAAATCTGAGGTATAACATTCTCCCCCCCAGAAACATTCGTCGAATGTTCCTTCCCAAACGATTATCGAAGAAGCTTAAGCGATTGTAAATGCCACGCACGGCCGAGTAACACTTGGCGAAGCGATGCGAAAATTTACAAGTAGGAAAGTGAATTTACGGAGGTGTGGGAATAGGTGAGGATACTTCCGTCTCATGTCCTCCTCGGCTTCCCGTCATCTCCTCACGAGCTCGTTCCGCGCGAGACTTTGTGGAAGCCCGTCCTTGGTCGCGCGCCTAACTGACGATCGACTATCGCTATGGGAATCTCCTCATCGATAACCCCTCGGTCACTGGACATCGTCAATCGGGTGTACCACTAGATGGATCCGATACATCTCGCCGGCGTAGATCGTGAAAAGCGGATGCTTTGCCTCCGGATCGGACGGCGGATCAGCTCATGCAACCTTGCCTACCTGCGGACAATCTGAAGCGGCCCGATGTACCTGGTGAGTTTCCCCTTCTTCGAATCTCATCACACCGCCATGGGTGGCACCTAGGAAAACCCAATCATGAACCTCGAACTCAAGATGCGGCGGCGATGATCTGCATCGACACATCGACTACGGTGTCGATAGCCGCTCTCGGATAAGCCGCCTTATCCAGGCTGCTGCACCAAATCTGGTCCCACTAGTTGTCCCTCGCCCACATCGAACCAACCTATAGGCGATCTGTACTTCCTCCCATACAAGGCCTCATGAGGCGCCATCGAATCTTTGGAGTGGTAGCTATTATTATCGCGAACTCAACTGAGGCAAATGATCCTCCCAACTACTGCTGAAGTCAATAACGCGGGCTCGCGGCATATCCTCGAAGTGCGGATAGTGCGCTCTGCTGTCCGTCATGCGTGGATGAAATGCGATGCTACGGCTCACTGCGTCCCTAAACCCCTCTGGAAGGACCTCAGAAGTTAGCGTGGCGGGCTCCTGCATGCGATATGATCGAAGTAGGGACTCCATGCGATCGGCGATCTCTCGGATGTAAATGCGGCATAATCCTCGGTAGAAAAAGTCGTCTGACGGGAAGAAAGTGGGCTGATTTAGTCATTTGTCGGCGATAACCCATATAGAATCATGTCTCCTCGAGTGCGAGGTAATCTGTGATGAAGTCTATGTTGATTACCTCCACTTCGGTCGGGATCTCTATCGCTGTAACAAACCACCGGGCCTGCGGTGCTCTGCCTTCGCTGCGACAACACGGGCGAGCTCACGAACTTTGCAGCGTCCTCTTGAAGCCATCCACGATACACAAATCTAAGGTCGTGGTACATCTTGGTCGACCCGGATGGATAAATGCTTGTTGTGTGCTTCCCCAGAACTGCTGCGAAGTCACGAAACATCTGGAACACGATCTGCCCTCAAACCTTAGCACCCCGTGGTGCTACCTCAAAGGACCCTTGCCCTCACGAAGAGGCGTATCGCGATATCGAATCAAAGTGGATCCTCGGCTGTTGCCTCTTCGCCTCTCGGCGATGGAAGACTCGGCAACCTCGCGAACTCTAACCCCGCTGCTATCGAATCAATCAAGCGGACACGAGGCTCGCTAAGCGATGCAAATCACGAACCATGTCCCTCTCTCTATTGCTGCGTCGATAGGCTCCCGACCTACGACTAAGGCATACGCCTGACATTGGCCTTCCGGGTGAGTGCGGGATATCAACATCGTAATCCTTAAGCAACTCTAACCACCGTCTGCAGCCGTAAGTTCGGCTCCTGGTGAAGATATCTTGGAGGCTCTTGTGAGTGCGTATAAATATCACGTGAACCCGTACAAATAGTGCCTCGGATCTTGGCGTGAATCACGTACGCGACTCCAATCATGGGTGGGGTAGTTCCTGCGTGTTTCCTCGGTGTCGGGATGCATATGCTATAACCACTGCCATGCTGCATCAACACATCCCAACCCGATGCGGCGCATCACAATACACGACATAACCATCTGGACCTGCGGAAGAGTAAGAAGCGGCGTCGTCGGTCTCTCTCTTTCAGCTGGAAACCACGCTCGCGGCATCGATCGGCTGGAACTTGTTGCCATACGAGTCGCCTAGTCAATGGTGCGAAGATAGAAGCAAACTTCTCTACGAACCGCGATAATATCTGCAAGGCCCGAGCTGCGAACCTGCAGCCGGAGTAGTAGGTCTAGGCCAAGTCTGGCGCCTCGATCTTGGCGTATCAACTCGAATACCATCAGCCCGACAATATGCCCAAGCGCATGAAGTCAGCAAAACTCACATTTGGAAAACTTGGCGTACAAGCTGATCTGGAGAAGCGTCGGCCACGGTCGCCAAATGCTCGCGTGCTCTGCTATGGCGAGAATAAACGAAGATATCATCAATGAACACTATCCTGGCGTGTCCAAAAATGGTTTGAATACTCGGTTCATCAAATCCATGAATCTGGCGGAGCATTGGTCAACAAAAGACATGACCACGAACTCATAATGCGTCTGGTCGGAATGCGATCCTAGGGACATCCGCCTCTCGACACGAACGATGATAGCGACGCGGATCAATCTTGGAGAAACATCGCGCCACTGCAGTGGTCGAACAAATCATCAATCACGGGAAGGGTATACATTCTTAATGGTCACCTTGTTCGGTGCACTGTAATCAACACACATGCGCGGCGTCGTCCTTCTTCTTCACGAACAATCTGGCGCCCCGGAGAAACCTGGGCCTAATGAAGCCGCTTCTCGGCCAAATCCCTCGGTGGTCCTTGACTCTCTCGGCTCGGCGGTGCCGTTACGTATGGCGGAATGGAAATAGGCGAGTATCGGCAATATGTCAATACAAAACTCAATCTCCTCTCGGGAGGATGCAGGGAGGTAAATGCAGGAACACGTCGGGAACTGGCGACTCACGAGGCGGTGAAAATCTGGTACGCGACCTCGATATCAAACACTCGAACTAGATGGTAGATATACCCTTACGCACCATCTTCCTAGCCTTGAGGTAGGAAATAAACCTACCACCGGCGATCCGTGCTCCTCCCTCGCTCAGCAACCGGCTCGCCGAAGCTGGAACCGTGCTACTCTCTCTGCGGTCTACATTGGCATAGCATGAAGCTAGCCAATCCGTCCCATAATCACGTCGAAGTCGATCATCTCGACTCTATCAAGTCGGCCGGTCGGCGGCGTAAATAATCACGGGACAAGCCACATATACGTAGAGCTACCAGAATCACCCGGCTGGCGTAGCTACCTCGAAAGGGTTTATGGACTCGAGCTCTATCCCCATCCTACTAGCAACAAGGGAGATATATGGGGCCAGTAGAACCGGATCTATCGCGGCATAAACATCCAACCCGATAAGGTACTGTGGCGACATCGGTGAGGCCTCACGATCTGTCGGTGGACAAAGCATAGATGCGGTTACGAGGACGCTAGGCTGGGACGAGCCACGACCTGCTGCGCGACCTGGCGACCCATATGAACCACGCCTCGGGGCGATAGCTGTAGGAGATGATGAGCGGCAGCGAACTGAAGGTGAGCCACCACGGTAGCGCCCCGGTCGGACAATCCCTCGCAAAGTGACCTGCTGCGGCCACAAGCGTAACAAGCTCCAAAAGTAGTACCACACTTCCGTAATGGGATCACGCGTCGGCCACCTGGGGGTGGTCGTCGGCGATACCTCTGCTACTGCGGGCGTGCGAAGCCACAGGGCCCGTGCGCCCTCGAAAACTCTGTTTGTCTTGAGGGCGGTGCGAGTGCTCACGGTGGCGTGGTGCGAATCTAGGCTAGCTGCGAGGCCGCCCACCACGATAACCACCGGAAGACCCTCCGTCTGGCCTTACTGCTGCTTTGTCGTCGGCTCGTCGACCTCTGCGCTCCTCGCGTCGAGGCGTGAGCTGCGTGCGGGTAATATCCATACGGTGGAGAAACCCCGCGCGTGACTTCGGCCATATAGTCGTCTGGCCGGTGACATAACGGTGCACCTATCCTCCGTATCTGCTACCAATCTTTGGGACATATCGAGCGATGAATCAAACTCGACATTGTACTCACGGCGGTCGTCCTCTGCCTCGGCGGTAAAAATCTATCGGCCGCGCCCTCGCCATCTGTGGAGGCAAGAAGTGAGTGAGAAAGCCTGCGAGAACTCATCCCAGTAGGCGGGGCGTGCTCTCCCGGGATAACTCGTGAATCAAACCAATCATTGCGGTATCCGCGACCTATGTGAACAAAGATCACGGACTCGGTCTCGGCATACGATCACTCTCAAAATCCTCTGGTGCGGATGAACTCCTGCGGATCATCCTCGGCCTCGACCCGTAAAACTCCGTGGCTCTGACTCAGAAGTCTCGTAGCCTCGAACTCTCGCCTCGGGTGAGCAGATGCAGTGGGCTGGGCTGGGCCCAGGCTGCGCATCCGGCCTCTCCTCGTGTCGGGCCTGACTTTAGCCAAAGGCTGGGCCATCTCCTTGTACCTAACTCCTCCGCCCGGTGTGGGGCGGGAGGTGTGGGTGCTGTGGTCTCTATTTGGTGGCGGCGTCATAGAACTCGCCGTCTGGTATAGGCGGGCACGAGCCCTCGTGACTCTGGGTGTCACGCTAGCGGCTCCTCGGTGCCTTGCCACGGGCCGGGTTGCCTTACGTGGAGGCATAAGCTATTACGAGGAAAGGAATCGTTAGAGGGTCGACCTATAACACGACTCTAAAGCACGATCTCGAGAATGAGAAGAATGAAACCAATCTAAATATCCTATAGCCTCACGATTATTGGTGTGGTGCACGACACACGATAATCAAGACTACTAGATACGATGCGTAGACACTTTCAGGATTAAGCGCTCACGATACCACTTTTGTCACGACCCGTTCGGGGCGTGGTAGTGCCTCTGGGCACCCAGTAGTCATACATCAGTGTCGGCGGAAATATAAAGCAAGACATGAAGCAGTTTATAAAATAAGACCACGGTTTATGTGAGAAAACATCGCCTTTCGGCATATATATATATCATGGTTTAGCGATTTACATCGACCTTTGTACAACATGACTACAAACCTCTGAGGAAATATACAACTATGGCGGGACATGGCCGCCATACCACTGTACAAAACTATCTACAACGGGAGATCATGCCAAAGTAGAGCCTCGGAAGAGATGGAGCTCCGGCACCAGCGTAGAGATCCTAAGGATGCGGATCTAGCACACCTTGCCACCTGCGGCATGAGCGCGGCCGAAGGAAGTCGATTACAACGGTACTAAGTATGCAGCGTAAAATACTTAAATGAAAACATATCATTTTAAAACCGGTTTACAAATATGTGTGAAACAACCAAGAAACGCGCGTAGTTATCATCCAAAACAAGAGCAACATGATAGGTAGCGTAATAGGTCTTGTCTAGGCTGCGAATGATCGAAAGCAGGGCCACTCGCCCGTATCGTCGATACGCAAGCCTAATCTGAACTCGAGTCGCGCAGGCCACTCGCGTGGGCGCGTGAGGTATAACCGCGTCGAGGGTAGCTACTCCTCGGCATCGTCTGGACTCGTTGTCGCGCATGGCCCATAGACCGCGTGGTATAACCCGCATACTAACACGGAACTCGTAGCTCGCATGACCCCCTGGACGCGTGAGGTATTCTCGAATCATGGTCCCGGACCGCTGAGTCTACCTCGCGTCGGAGGCGACAACCCGTATCGTCTCGAGGTGAGTGATAGTATACTAACATAACAACTTATCTTTAAACAACATAAGCACAACAAGGATACTCACCTATACAAGCGTTACGATACTAACACACGTAGCATCATATCATGTCTACTTATCAAACCATCTTTATTATTCTTTTCACGATATAAGTGCATTATAAACACGTAGGCAAACTTGTTTCTTTTATAAATCTTAAGTGGTTATACTTACTTCCCGTAAAGCTAGTATAACTCTTAAGCACATTTAAAACCAATTAGTTCTCTTACATTAATATGATTGATAGTCTTTTGAAATGTTTTGATTCTTTATTATTGAGCTTAAGCGTGAGGCATTCTTGTAAGTATTGTCGAGCTTAAGCGTGAGGCATTAGTAAGTATTGTCGAGGCTTAAGCGTGAGGCATTCCGTAAGTATTGTCGAGGCTTAAGCGTGAGGCATTCTTAGTAGTTATATTGTAAAATATCATGCTTTAGGAAGAATCGCATACCAGTGAAAACCACGCGAAGTTGAATATGTGCGCGGAAGAGTCAACCTATAATAGTCACGGATATCTATTAAAGACTACTCGAAGGTCATTCTAAGCAGAGGGTTCATAATTCTCACGGTAAGTCGGGCAGCACTTCCCTGCGGTGAGCTATATAAGTCTCTTTGTGAAAGCATTATGTAAGTATAGTTTGATTATTCTTCTTTTAAACCCTTCTTTGTGGTAGCAGTTCAATTCTATACGTGATATTCTTCTAAGTGATTAATACTTATTCTTATACTTCTACGGTATGCATTCTCTAATACAAAAGAGGGTTAGGATTATTACCTCGGTAAGCCAGAATATCTAGAAAAGTCGCGCTGAGCAAGGTTTTGCTCTAAGTTGTATGCTCCAGAACCCTAGAAGTTCTTCACAACTTCTACTAAGTACTAAGGTATTTGGGCTAGGGTATTTTGGGCATTATAACGATCTGAAGGTAACTTTTCTACCAAGGGAGGGGTAGATTTTTGGCTAGGCTAGGGAGTATTCGGCCAAGGCCACTTAGGCTAGAGGGGAAGAGGGCTTGGGCGAAATGGCTAACAAGGGAGAAGGGAGGATTTTCAAGACTTGGAAAGTAATTTGTGGATGAAGAACTCTTCGTCTTAAGAAGTATTTATAGGTCAAGTGGCCAACCAATGGCCAAGATTTAGACAAGTGCAAGGCAAGTGTAGGGTGAGGATTAACTATACACAAATATCCTGCCAGCTCCTTGACTTGTGCACAAGGCACAAAAGCGATGCTCCTCTAGTCCAAATCGTCCAAATGGGCGATTTCAGAATCCATCAATTGGAGGTGACAAGTGTAAGCCTCCCGTTGATCCAAAATGTTTCGTATCTCGGAAAAATCCGCAAAAATTAGAAATGGCATGGCGGAATTTATCTACGAAGTGTGGAAAGCGTTTAGTCGGAAAAGCGATTCTTTTAGTGAGTTGTGTACAAATAAAAACGTCGAGGCTTATCTTTAAGGCTAGACTTTACGTCACGTATTCCCTTACGTACATACTGCAAATACGGGGTATAACACTGCGTTCATGCGCGGTAGAGTACACTGATTGTTGATCCTCGCTCATAGGATCGCGATTCGGCGTTAGGAAGCTCCGTTTCTCGGAGGCTTATCTTTAGTATAGTCCTCTGTCATTGTAGGTACTTGTACATTCGGGGTATGGCGGGGCCTGTCGTCATAGTTGTTATTACATTCTTAGAAGTGCATGAAATGCTTGTTGTGGCGGGGTTTGTAAAGGATTTTAAGCATTGATTATATGTATATACATGAAGGTAACGTTTTGGTTGCTTTGTTTCTGTTTAAATTTTATTTCGCTGATTTTCTCGATGTTGTTATCACTAGGGTGCAGGGTAAGGCACGATCGCGGGCGAGATCGGGTCGTGACAAAAGTAGTATCGAGCGATTAATCCTCGGAAAGTGTCTCTGAACCGTATCTAGTAGAGTCTTGATTATTGGCGTGTTGTGCACCACCTATGTCGGGAGGCTATGGGATATTTAGGATTAGTTTCTATTCTTCTCACTATGAGATCGTGCCTTAGAAATGTGTTGTAAGTTGGACTCCTTACGGCGTATTCTTTTATATCGATCATGCTATCTTGAGCAACTAGGGCCCGAGAAAGCGAGCGGTAGAGGAGGCTGCGAGTAGAAACACGAGAGGGTTACGAGGCGGGCCCGATCATCACGAGGTGGTGCTTTATTCGGGGAGTTACTGCGGCGTCGCGGCCCAGTGAGTTTGCCGCGGCGGCGATTCCTCTGCGACCATGATATTTGAACCTTGATTCCACGACCGGGAAGCGAGAAAATATGGATTGTAAAGGCGGCCTGTTACTAGCTAGGGATTTAGCAACCAGAGAGTATATGATGTACCGATTTATCACGGGTCTTGATGATTATCTAAAGAAGGGTTGTGCAAGTATAGCTCTTCAGTCAGGCATGAGCATGGCATGCGTACGGGCTTATGCGCGGCGGTGAGAACGCGTAGAGATCGGCAGGATTAACGAGTCGTGAAGAGGACGGTCGGCGAGGTCCTTTGGCAACTTTCGAGGTGAACCGCCTCAGCAGCAGACTGGATATGCGCCTCCGCCCGATCTGAGTGGTCCTCTGAGCTTGGGGCGTTGGGGTATGCGAAGTTGGTGAGCTCGGGGCTTACGGTTCGCGAGATACATAGGTTCTAGCCAGCCGGATTCAGTTTTCCCTCAGTGTTCACAATGTGGCAGGCGTCATCCCGGGGAATGTCGTCTTTTTGTTGGTGCTTGTTTTACTGCGGCCGTCGGGGCCATGTGGCGAAGAATGTCTAGTAGGAGGATACGGTAGGAGGACTCGGCCTACCAGGTCGATTCTTGATTGATGGTTCGGAGAAATGGGTGTTAGCGAGGAGGCCACCGCCGATGTGGCGTTGTGGTAGGTATCGTTACAGGAGTGTCGTACTACTTGACTTGTTATGGTTGTGGCGGCGGGCCATTTGCGAGAATTGTCCGATCGGGGTACCACGGATGTAGAGACTTCGACGCCGAGGATCGGTGGTTAGTTAATCACGCCTCTGCTATCGACGAGCGGGATTGATTAGAACGACAAAGGGGAAGTGAAGCAGTATATACATGTATATCCTTAACCCTCTAGAGATTAGTATGTGTGATAAGATGTGTATATTTTAAGTGTTGTGTACAGATAGCATTGTGTTAATTGTGATTAGAAAACATGGTGAGTGAAAAGGTAAGATTGGGGACAGGGAAATTGTGAGCCTTAGAATATTATACGTGGATACCTTAGATGCGAGGCCGTCTTGAGTAAAAGATTTTGTTTACTATTGACCTTTGTCGGAGTGCATAGTATACGTGGGGTGTAATTGTGTGATAAGTCCCTGAGTGGTGTGAATTATAGGAGGGTAGTTGAGCTAAGAAGACCACTAGGTTTTCGTGACTTGATTAGTGAGATTGTTCCGGATCGGGGAACAAGAGCTTGGCGCGATAAATGGGTCGGGTTGAGGCAAGGTCGCGGGTCAACCCGCAGCCCGGATTGGGGTGGGGTCAATTTGTAGTGGTCCCGCTTTGTGATAGGGTCACGAGGGTCCTAGTCCCAAGTTTAGGTAACCATCGTACGGGTTCGTGGATACGTTCGACCAGAATCGGATCGTGAAGGCCGGGAATGGCCTTAGAGGAAATTGAAGCTAGTGGGAGATTTTGTGAGATTAGAAATGATTCCTCGTTGGCTTGGATTTGAGTTTTGCGCACATGTTATATTACGGCGGTGGTGGCGTGATCGGTTTGTAAGTGTAGTAGTGGAGACTATCTGAAGCGAAATGCGTTTGGAGATTTAGAAGGAACATTCGGACGAATATTTCTAAGGGGAAGAATGTTATACCGTAGTTCGAGTATGTATGTGAGGGCGTGCGTGCGAGAATCTGAGAAATTTTGGAAAGAAAGAAAGATGTGATTTTTAACGGAAAAGTTTAGGGTTTTGTGAAGGAAAAAGGTTCGTTAATGGAATTGGATTCCCAGTTTGGTATTTGGACTTCTTGGATTATATTAGAATTATGAGATTTTATTTTGGAAATGGTCACGTGGGATCACGGGAGAAATTCTGATTTTGTAGGAGCCACTTTGTTTTTGAGATTTTGGTATTTTGGATATTTTGGAAGACAAAATATTTTGGGCCAGTCGGGGCGACACGTGTCACCCAATGTGGCACCTTGGCGGGTGGAGGGACAGTGGCTAGCAGCTTGTCCCTTGGCGAAATAGCCATGACACTTGGTGCACAATTTCGTTGGCCATGTGGTGTGGTGGGACCCACACACATGGCCCAATCTTGACCACACCTTGCGTAGATCTTGACCCTTGATTCCTCTATAAATACCCCTTAAGTTGAAGACTAATTTCATCCTCACAGAAGACTTTCCAAAGCAAATACTCCGTCCACTTTAGGCTTGTTTCGTCCCCTCCCGACTTGTGTAGAAAATACTTCAAGTATTATTGTATAATCCCAAATACCTTAGCCTAGTATCCCTAGTTGTATTCCAAAGTTATTTCAATACTAGGAGCCCGAAAATACTACTTTATTCCAATAGTCGCAAAGTGAAACCCTAGAAAAATCTTCCTAGCTTGGTTGAAGTGTTAAGAGAAGTTGTTTAGAAAATTCTAAGGGTTGCTTGGAGCGGGTTGGAGCGTTAGGATTTGGAGCTAAACGTTGCTCAGGATCGACATATAATCTTGGATAATTTTGGCCTTATCGAGGTAATGATCTGTGTCCCCGTATTGTAATTGGATATTACATATTGTAGTAGTTTAGAATTGAGTATAAGATATATTGGAAGGATGATTATTGTTATACCCCATATTTCCTGAGTATGTACGTGAGGGCGTACGTATAAAATTTTGTGCACAACACACGAAAGGAATCGTTTTCCGACGAAACGTCTTCCAAAACTTGCGAAGGGAAAATTCCGGCTATGTCATTTATAATTTTTGCGGATTTTTCCGAGAGATGAAATATTTTGGACCAACGAGAGGGCGACACTTGTCACCCTCTAATTGGCGGACGTGTGGGCGTCAATGGGACGAATTGGAGCCATGGAGTTGGTAGGATATTTTGTGTAGTTGTTGAGCAAGTGGGACCATGAACAACTTGTCCAAATCTTGACCTTACACTTGCCCACCACTTGTCTTGATCTTGGCCATTGGTTGGCTATAAATACCCGCTTTTGTTGAAGACTTCTTCATCCCAAAAATGTTTTCTAAGTCTTGCAAATCCTCCCCCTCTTGAAGAGCTCTCGTCCAGAAGCCTCCTCCCTTTTGAGTGGCCCTTGGCGAAACACACACCTGCCACCCCCGGTGGAAAATACTCTCAAGTATAGTTACTATTCCAAAATACCTTGAAATACCTTGTAGTATTCGAGTTACACCTATACTAAAAGCCCGAAATACTATTATACTTCCCTTGATCCTGGCGAAACCCTAAGGAAAATCTCCATAGTTGGTTGGAGTATTAAGAAGAAGTTGCGTAGAACTTCTAAGGGTTGTTTGGGCGGGTTGGAGCACCGGAGTAGGAGCTAAGCGTTGCTCGGGATCGACGTTAAACTTGGATAATTTTGGGCTTATCGAGGTAAATACTCTTGACCTTCTATTGAAATTGGAAATTACATACTGTAGTTGTATAAATGAATATAAGATTCATAGAAGAGAATTGAACTGTAATAGAAGGATATTACAGAAAAGACTTGAACTGAAATCGCATCAGAAGAAGATTAAAACTGTACTTACATAGGACTGTATTCTGATGAACTTGTGTAGCAACGGGTAGGAAGTCTTGCGATTTTTGATAGAATAGTGAAGCCTCTGCTTAGAATGTTCTACAGAGTAGTCTAGACATTGATAGACTTTTATAACCGTTATAGGTTGAAGTACTACGACTAGCATGTTCTACTTGAAAGGTGGACAAGGCTAGCCGGGTTATAGCGGTGGAGCGTTTTGCTAATAGTCGATAATCGTCGCGAGGTATGTGATTCTTTCTATCCTCTTGAGCATGATATTTTAAAAGAATATATATATAGTACGGTGAGCGTCGTATGTTAAGCTGAGCGTGGTTATGCGGCAATGTCTTTTGACTTAAGCCTGAATAATAAGAATCTTGAAGTATTTCAAAAGAATTAAGAATCCTTTTTGAAAGAAGAGTAATACTTGGTTTTAAAAACTTAAGAGTTATACTAGCTTTATGGGAAATTAGGTATAACGACTTAAGAGTGATAAAAAGAATGGTTTATTAATTTTAGAAGTTAAGAGACTTGATCTTAAAAGATAAGAGACTTGACTTAAATAAATTAATATGAATTTTGTGTGAAACCTCATTCGTAAGTAATGAGTACTTGGTTTTTTTAAAAGGAATAATGTTTTACTGATTTCGGAAATCAGAATAAGTATCGAAGAAACCACTGCAGCGTTAATAAAGGGAAATGTTTTGACTAATTAAGTGTTATTAAAACCAGTAGAAACCTCCATCTGCATAGAAGCTAAGATGAGACAAAATGATATTACATTTCCTAGATCATGGCTGCTTAAATAAGATTGATTATGAACAAGAATAACCTACTCACATATAAGGCATATGTTTCTCAAATTGTTTTAAAGGAGAATTATATCATTAAGTGATTAAAACTATGAACTACGAAACCTTTCGAAAATGAGAAACTTGAGCATTTGAAATTAGGCAAACTTGAACGTTTGGAAAACAATGTTGTTACTTGATTTTACAAAGGGAAGTGTTTTGGTTTACTTAAAAAGATAGTCACTCTATTTTTATACTACGAGTATTGTGTGACTTTTGTGAAAGAAACGGATCTTTTAAAGAGTTAATGTATGAAGTACTTTGGGGATAAATTCGAACTTGTTAACATAAAGTAGAAAGTACCTTGTGTGAAGAACTTGATTGTATTGATGCGTGATAACCTTGTAATACTTTCTTGTTGATTTGATAAGTAAACATGTTAGGATGCTACGTGTGTTAGTATCTTGTGATATTCTTGTTGTGCTTACGTTGTTAAACTTTAAGCACGTTGTACTGTTATTATATCACATACCCCCGACTTGTTATCAGGGCTTTCCACCCTTGATGCGGGTCTATCACGGCTATCACGGTCTATGTGACTATGCGGGCAGCGGTATGCTCGAGTTGATCATTCGGGTGTTTTATCCGATCGGGGATGCCACTATGCGATGCAATGTGACTATCACGGTCTATTGAGACTATGCGGGCTGCGGGAGTCGAGGAGAGTGCAGGGGTTAGCTACACCGTCGCGGTCTATCGACTATCGAGTCTATGTGTGACCTATGCGGGCTGCGGGAAGTCCAGGAGTAGGCACGCATAATGATACTATGGGCAATTGGCCTTGCTTCGATCATTAGCGGCCTAGAAAAGACCAGTTACTCTATATCCATTTGGCTCTTGTTTATGTTGTGGGCGTGAGACCCATAGTTATATTTGAGTGATGGCTTTAAGGGCGTGAGTCCCTAACTTGACATGACTGCTTATTTATTGTGAACTGTAGTTTGGTTATCATACATGTCTCCTACTTTATATAGACTACTATGATTTCATTTCTGATATTTTGATTTCACATACTTGGTACTGTTGTCGACCTCCTTGAAGCTGCGTTCATCTGCGGTAGAGGTAAACGATCGTTGATCCTCGCTCGTAGGGTCCGATTCAGCGTTTGGGAAGCTCCGTTTCTCCGGAGGCTTATCAGTGGTATAGTCCCCTGTCGTAGTAGGTACTTACATTCAGGGGTATGGCGGGGCCCTGTCCCGCTATTGTTGTCGTATCATTCTTAGAGGTCTGTAGTACTATTGTGGGCAGAGTTTGTAAAAGGGATGTAACTGTTCGGATTCATGTTTTTTATATATATATGCCGAAGGGCAATCTTTCTCAGTTAAACTGTTTTCTCATTCATATTATATTATGTCATGTTTTATATTACGATGATTACTCTGATGTTGTATCACTAGGGTGTCAGGTAAGGCACGATCATGGGCAGGTTGGTCGTGACAAAAGTGGTATTAAACGACTAATCCTCGGAAAGTGTCTGAGACCGTATCTAGTAGAGTCTTGATTATCGGTGTGTTGTGCACCATGATGTCGAGGAGGCTATAAGATATTTAAGATTGGTTTCCATTCTTCTCACTCGAGATCGTGCCTTAGAAGTGTTATAAGTTGGACCCCTCTAACGTATTTCTTTCCCTTACGGTTATGCCTCTGCGTAAAGGCAGCCGAGCCAGAAGGGCAAAGGCGTGAGGAAGTGCGAGTAGAGCATAGAGGTTACTAGGCGCGAGCCCAATCATCACTGAGGGTGGTGCCGTTCGAGGAGTTACGCTCGTCGCGGCCCGAGTTTAGCATAAGCGGCGATTCCTCTCTGCGGCCATAATATTTAACAACCGGTTCCGACCGATGGAAAGTATGGATTGCAAAGAGCGCCACTTGTTACTAGCTAGGAATTTAGCAACGAGTATTTTATGCCGATTTATCACGGGTCTTGATGACTATCTAAGAGAAGGTTGTGCAAGTAGCTCTTGATCGAGCTTGAGCATGGCACGTATGCGGGCTTATCGCGTGGCCGGAGAGGCGTAGAGATCGGCAGTTAATCAAGGGCGGCGAAGAGGGCCGATCGGCGGAGATCCTTTGGTAACTCGAGGCGAACCGCCTCGGCGAATTAGATATGCGTCCCGGTGTAGAGTGGTCCTCCACAGGGTTCAGGACGTTCGGGGTATGTGGGAGTTGGTCAGAACTCCGGGCTTAGTTCCGCGACTACGTAGATTCGGCCCGGCTGATTGATTTTCCTCACGATGTGGCGGCGTCGTCGGGAATGTTGTATTATTGATGGTGCTTGTTTTACCTGCAGCCGTCAGGGCCATGTGTCGAAAAGATGTCCTAGTAGGAGGGATGCAAGTAGGAGGACTCGACTGCAGTCGATTCGCGGTCGATAGTTCGGAGAGGAAGGGGTGTTAGCGAGAGGCCACCCGCTCAGTGCGGCCGTTGTGGTAAGTGTCATTGTGGGAGTGTCGTACTTCTTGGCGGCTTGTTATGCTTGCGCCCGAGCGAGGATTGATTGGAGCAGCGGAGGGTAGTGAAACAGTGGATACAGGTGTATCCTTAACCCTCTAGAGATAACATTGTGTAAATTGTGATTAGAAATCATGGTTAGTTAACCGGGTAAGATTGGGGATAGGGAAAGTGTGAACCTTAGAGTTTTGTACGTGGGGACCTTAGAGGAAAGGCCATCTCGAGTACAAGATTTATTTTTATATTGACCCTTATCAAAGTGCATAGTACACGTGAGAGATGTATGCGTGTGATAAGTCGAGTGGCGTGAAATGAAAGAGGGTAGTTGATCTAAGAAGACCACTAGGTTTCGTTACTTGATTAAGTGAGATTGTTCGGTTCGGGGACAAGAGTGTTTCTTGCGATAAAGCGGGTCGGGTTCTGGACCGATTGCGGGTCAACAGTGGCACTGTAGTGTGGTGGGGTCGGTTGAGGTGGTCGCGGTGGTAAGTCACAAGGCGCTAGGCCCAAGTTTAGTTAACCGTAAATGCGAGTTCGTAGGCGTTCGACCGATGGTCGGGCGATGAGGTCAGCCCGTCTTGTCTTTCGGCCGGGGACCGTTTACTCGGCGAGAGGTTATGCGAGATGTTATATCGGGAAGGTTGTAAGGTTGCACGAGGTGCCTACTTTCACCTTATGACGATGGAGCCAGGTTCTGGTGTTTCTTTTCTGGAGGTTTTACCAGGTAGGGTTAGGAACTCAGGTGAGTCTTAGTATCACATTCTCCCTCGGGCCAGTGTTTGGATTTCAGGGGTAGCTGTGAGGATTGTTGCCTCCTATTGAGGGAGTGTTTTATAGCTACCATTTCAGTATTCGGACATCGCCTTATGACGCCTTGTAGGGGCGGAAGTGTAGTTGTCGGTCGATTGGTTCGATGTTGGCAAAGTTCAGATAGATGGTTCATTCTTCTTTCAGCAGGATGTGGATAGGGTGAAGCCTATCCAGGAGATGTTATCGGCAGCTCAGAGTCAACAGAAGTCGTGCGGATGATCGGCGGCGGCGGCAGTTGAGTTGGCGGTGGGTCTTCTTGAAAGGTACCACCGGAAGGTGTGGCGAATTGAAAGCGAGAAACTTAGCGAGTTACTTTGGGCCTTTCGGTCATGTGAAGAATAGGCGGGTTGCCTATATGTTAGCTTTGCCGTCCGGCGTAGGAGCGATGCGTCGATCTTTCATGATGTTATTTTGGAAAAGTATCGAGGATCGTCGAGTATTCGATTAATGAGGACCAAGTTGGAGGTAGTAACCGGAGATTTTAGGCGAAGCGATATGAAATGTGGTAAGTTATGAGAAAGAGTTCGAATGTATGCGAGAAGAATGCAGCGAGTATGAGAATAGAGGTGATCATTTCGTTGGTAAAGAAAAGGTGTGAAGGGAGTATATTTTAGACCTCGAGTGGGAGCTTTTGTATTAATGGAGGTGATTCCTCGTCGACTTGGATTAAGAAATTGCGCGCGTGTTATTTTGTGGCCATATGTGGCATTGGCAACTTGTTTAAGTTAAAAGAAACTTCATCGTTATCCGTCTTGAGAAGGAACATTCGGGACGAATGTTTCTAAGGAGGGGAGAATGTTATACCCCGTATTTCCTGAGTATGTATGTGAGGGCGTATATATAAAAGTTTAAGCCTTAAGATTAGGCAAGGACCGAAAATTTTGTGCACAACACACGAAAGGAATCGTTTTCCGACGAAACGTCTTCCAAAACTTGCGAAGGGAAAATTCTGGCTATGTCATTTATAATTTTTGCGGATTTTCGAGAGATGAAATATTTTGGACCAACGAGAGGCGACACTTGTCACCTCTAATTGGCGGGCGTGTGGGCGTCAATGGGGCAATTGGAGCCATGGAGTTGGTAGGATATTTTGTGTAGTTGTTGAGCAAGTGGGACCCACAAACACTTGTCCAAATCTTGACCTTACACTTGCCCGCCTTGTCTTGATCTTGGCCATTGGTTGGCCTATAAATACCCGCTTTTGTTGAAGACTTCTTCGTCCCAAAAATGTTTTCTAAGTCTTGCAAATCCTCACCCCTCTTGAAGAGCTCGTCCAAAAGCCTCCACTCCCTTTTGAGTGGCCTTGGCGAAACACACACCACTACCACTTGGTGGAAAATACTCTCAAGTATAGTTACTATTCCAAAATACCTTGGCCCAAATACCTTGTAGTATTCGAGTTACACATACTAAAAGCCGAAATACTATTATACTTCCTTGATCCTAAAGCGAAACCTAAGGAAAATCTCCATAGTTGGTTGGAGTATTAAGAAGAAGTTGCGTAGAACTTCTAAGGGTTGTTTGGGCGGGTTGTAGCACCGGAGTAGGAGCTAAGCGTTGCTCGGGATCGACGTTAAACTTGGATAATTTTGGGCTTATCGAGGTAAATACTCTTGACCTTATTGTAATTGGAAATTACATCTTGTAGTTGTATAAATGAATATAAGATTCATAGAAGAGAATTGAAGCGTAATAGAAGGATATTCTGAGAAAAGACTTGAGCTGAAATCGCATCGAAGAAGATTAAAGCGTACTTACATGGAATTTGTATTCTGATGAACTTGTGTAGCTTAACGGGTAGGGAAGTGCTTCGATTTTGATAGAATAGTGAAGCCTGCTGCTTAGAATGTTCTCTGAGTAGTCTAGACATTGATAGACTTTTATAAGTTATAGGTTGAAATGCTGCGAGTAGCGTATTCTACTTGAAAGGTGGACAAGGCTAGCCGGGTTATAAGCGGTGGGCGTTTTGCTAATAGTCGATAATCGTCGCGAGGTATGTGATTTTCCTATCTGTTGAGCATGATATTTTAAAAGAATATATATATAGAATGCGGTAAGCGTCGTGTGTTAAGCGAAGCGTGGTTATGCGGCAATGTCTTTTGACTTAAGCCTGAATAATAAGAATCTTGAAGTATTTCAAAAGAATTAAGAATCCTTTTTGAAAGAAGAGTAATACTTGGTTTTAAAAACTTAAGAGTTATACTAGCTTTATGGGAAGTTAGGTATAACGACTTAAGAGTGATAAAAAGAATGGTTTATTAATTTTAGAAGTTAAGAGACTTGATATTAAAAGATAAGAGACTTGACTTAAATAAATTAATATGTATTTTGTGTGAAACCTCATTCGTGAGTAATGAGTACTTGGTTTTTTTAAAAGGAATAATGTTTTACTGATTTCGGAAATCAAAATAAGTATCGAACAAACCACTGCAGCGTTAATAAATGGAAATGTTTTGACTAATTAAGTGTTATTAAAACCAGTAGAAACCTCCATCTGCATAGAAGCTAAGATGAGACAAAATGATATTACATTTCCTAGATCATGGCTGCTTAAATAAGATTGATTATGAACAAGAATAACCTACTCACATATAAGGCATATGTTTCTCAAATTGTTTTAAAGGAGAATTATATCATTAAGTGATTAAAACTATGAACTACGAAACCTTTCGAAAATGAGAAACTTGAGCATTTGAAATTAGGCAAACTTGAACGTTTGGAAAACAATGTTGTTACTTGATTTTACAAAGGGAAGTGTTTTGGTTTACTTAAAAAGATAGTCACTCTATTTTTATACTCAGTATTGTGTGACTTTTGTGAAAGAAAGCGGATCTTTTAAAGAGTTAATGTATGAAGTACTTTGGGGATAAATTCGAACTTGTTAACATAAAGTAGAAAGTACCTTGTGTGAAGAACTTGATTGTATTGATGCGTGATAGCCTTGTAATACTTTCTTGTTGATTTGATAAGTAAACATGTTAGGATGCTACGTGTGTTAGTATCTTGTGATATTCTTGTGCTTACGTTGTTAAACTTTAAGCCCGTTATCTTGTTATTATATCACATACCCGCAACTTGTTATCACAGGGCTTGCCACCCGATGCGGTCTATCACGGCGCTGCGGTCTATGTGACTATGCGGGCGGCGGTATGCTCGAGTTGATCATTAGGTGTTTTATCGATGCGGGGATGCCTATGCGATGCGTGTGACTATGCGGTCTATTGAGACTATGCGGGCCGGAGTCGGGAGAGTGCAGGGGTTAGCTACGCCCGTCGCGGTCTATCGACTATGCGGGTCTATGTGTGACCTATGCGGGCTGCGGGAAGTCGAGAGTAGGCATGCATAATGATACTATGGGCGATTAGCCTTGCCCGATCATTAGCGGCCTAGAAAAGACCCGATTCTGTATATCCATTTCGCTCTTGTTTATGTTGTGGCGTGAGACCCGTAGTTATATTTAGTGATGGCTTTAGGCGTGAGTCCACAACGACATATTTGCTTATTTATTGTGAGCGTAGTTTGGTTATCATACATGTCTCTGCTTTATATAGACTACTATGATTTCATTTCTGATATTTTGATTTCACATACTTGGTACTGTTATCTTGACCTCGCCGGGTGGCTGCGTTCATCTGCGCGGTAGAGAAGTACGCGATCGTTGATCCTCGCTCGTAGGAGTCCGCGATTCGGCGTTTGGAAGCTCCGTTTCTCAGGAGGCTTATCGATGGTATAGTCCTGTCGTAGTAGGTACTTATATTCGAGGTATGGCGGGGCCACTGTCCGCCATTGTTATCGTATCATTCTTAAGTGCATGTAGTACTATTGTGGCGAGTTTGTAAAGGGATATAGCTGTTGGATTCATGTTTTTATATATATATGCAGAAGAACAATCTTTCTCAGTTAAGCTGTTTTCTCATTCATATTATATTATGTCATGTTTTATATTATTGATTACTACGATGTTGTATCACTAGGGTGCAGGGTAAGGCACGATCACGGGCACAGGTTGGTCGTGATAATTATAAAGGATTGAGCTGTATTTACATTATTTGTATTCTGATGAACTTGTGTAGTATTATTGTGAGGTAGAATTGTACGTCAGGTTAGGCGCGTAATCCCTTGGAGTTGTTGGCTTAGTAGCGAGGCCTTGTTGCGAGAGGTTATTTATGTGATTGCGGGGAGGTCTTTGCGAATTTTCCGTAGAATAAGGAACTTTTTACTTAGAATATGCTATGAAGAGAACTAGAGATTGATAGATATATTGTGGTTGTTATAGGTGGTTCTTCTACGCGCGACATACTCGACTTGGCTTGTGGATTAAACCGAAGAGGTATGTGATTCTTCCTATACTCTTGAGCATGATTGTTGTGAACTATATAGTACGGTAGACGTACGTGGGTGAAATGAATTTTGTTTGTTTAAAACATAAAGTGTTATAATAGCTTTATGGGAAGTTAGTTATAACGACTTTATGAAGATAAAAGAAGGATTTGATTTTGAAAGCTAAACGACTTGATTTTGGAAAAGGAGAAGTAACTTGATTTAAGTATAGGTTACTTGTTTTGAATAGAGTAAGTTATTTGGGTTTTAAAAAGTATACTTGATGTTGTTTTAAAAGAAAAGCATTTGGTTTAAAAAGTATAGAGTACTTGATTTTAAAAGTCTTGTAAAGATTTTTACGAAGGTGAAATAATTTGGTTTAAAAGGAAAGCGTGTTTTGATACTACGAGTATTAGTATCGTGTGGCTTTTACATAAAAGAGTCTTTTGAAAGAATGAAAGTATGTAGTATTTTGGGGTTGAAACGGATTGTTGATATAAAATAAAATGCGTTGAACTTGTCTATGCTTGTTGTGATAGCCTTTGATGTGCAAGTGTTTTGTTTACGTACTCTTTGTGTCTCTCGGGAGGGCGACTATCGATTGATTGCTTGGACATCTTGACCGTTGGATGGTCCGCAGTATCATCCACTTTGAATATTATCTGGTTATTTCTTTTGGGCATCTTGACACGTTGGATGGTCGCAGTATGTGTCCTTTGAGTATTATCATGTTATTTCCTTTGGACATCTTGACCACGATGGATGGTCCGTGGGTATCGTCGATGGGATGGTTTCATGGCCATGCTTTACGAGTAAGATCTTGGGCATGCGGTCGTTGTGAGGATTATGTTATTTGTCCATGGACGCTAATCCATGAAGCTTGCGCGATGTGGCGATCACGGGCTTGATTTGTACATGTAGTTCTGAGCACACTTTAGATACTTGTCTGGTCATTTTTAGTGTATCGGCGGGCTACGGTAGATAGCTTAAGATACTTGCCGCAGTCGTATCTCGTGAGGCGGTAGGCTAGTGTCGTTAACAAGATACTTGCCTCGGCAGTTGTTGTTACACCAGTAAATTCAAATATAAGATAAGTTGGCAATCATGTGCCGAGCAGTTTTAAGTCTTATTTGGAGTGTGGTACCCGATAATTTTTTTTTGTTGTATGGGGTGTTTATCAAGCCTAGTATAAAGTTGGATGAGTCTAGTGTCAGCGCGACAAACATTCGTCGATAGGGCATCGGGCGGAGAGGTATGGCGTTAGAAATTACATGGCGGCGCGAAGGAAGGATTTCGTATCGGCGTCTCGGCGCCTTGGCCGTCAGCGGGCGCGGCGCCACTAATCTGAAAATCCTCGGAGGTTTTGGCGCGCGGGGCGGCTGCGGGCGGCGCAGTGCGGGATTTTCTGCGGGAATTGCTTAAAGCGAGGATATTTTGAAAAGGGCCTATGGGAGGTGACAAGTGTCCCTCCGCATTGACCACGAAAGAGCCTATTTTAAGACCAAGTCTTGAAAGACTTGGTCGTTTCACCTTTGAACACCTAAAAACCCCTCTAACTTCTCTCTTGAGATTTGAGAAAAACCTAGCTTAGTGGGTGTTGTTGGAGCGGCGGTAAGAAGAAAAAGTCTTTGGTAAGCTTGTGGGAAACTCACGAGGGCGAGTTTGTGAGGATAGAAGTTGAAGAAGAGAGCTTTAGTGGGCTAACCCAAAGGTAGAGATTTCCTCTCCTCTTGAAATTGATAGTAATCCTTGTTAAAGTTGATATTGTACGTGAATCATGTTTTAGATTGTTATGTATAATAGGTTTTGATAGCCATTTGAAATGTGAAAAACAAAGGAAATTGATAGTTGTGGTGTAACATGTATCTGAGACTTCTGAATGGATAAATTGTGGTGAGCGATTGGGGCATTTAGTTATTCAATGTATTGGACTACCTTATATAAATTGTGTGAGCCAATTGGGGCTGTTTGGTTATTGAATTCGGCCTCGAAAGAGGTGGCAAAGTAAGTAGAAACAAAGGAGGTCTTTGTCAGATTTTCCGTAGAATTTAGCGACTTAACACTTATAATATTCTACATTGAAGTAAGGCGTTAATGGGCGTATTGTGAATATTATAGGTTGACATTCAGGCGGGACTTTGTACTTGGCAAGTGGTTTGACGAAGCGAGGTATGTAGAACTTTTCCTATCTTTGAGCATGACTAGTTTCACGTATATGATGCGGTGGGCGTCTGAACTTTGACATTCTTTACTTGTTTTATGAAATGCCAAGTCGGGTGAGTTAGGAGATTAACTCACTTCTTTGAGAATATTAAAGATGTCTTAAGTCTTGTTAAAGATAAGAGACTTGAAGAATTTTAAAGTATGTGATACTTGTGTCGTTTTAAAAAAAACGTATAAGTCCCTTGGATAGGAAATTGTACATGACTAAGGTATAAAGTGAATATAACGACTTTATGGGGAGTTGGTTATATTGACTTTATGGAAAGATAAAGGACTTGATTTAATGGAAGGCAATTCGATTTTAAGGCATCAATTGCCTACGGTTTTATAAGACATGAGTCACTTGATTTAGAAGCCTAATTTTTATTTCTAAAAGTATTGTGACTTGTCTTGAAAAGAAATTGTCACTTGATACTACGGTTATTAGCATCTTGGAAGTTTTATAATGAAATGAGTCATTTTAAAAGAATAGAAGTACGTAGTACTTTGGGTTAAATTCCCGGATTTTTATAAAAGACATGTTAGTGCCTTAGGTAAACTAAAATGAGAGTGTATATGAACAAGAATAGTAAGAAGTTAGTGGATTTCTTAACTTGCTTATATATTGTATGATAAGCCGATAGAGCTTATGTTATGTGTGATAGCCGGATTTGGACTAGTGATATATTATTCGTTGCGGGGTCATTCCCCGGGATTATGGCATGGTATATTTCCGTGGATTTGCTAACCACGATCACGAGAATACCTCGTGCGAGTCGTAAGGGCTTATGCGGGTGAAATAGTCCCGTGCGGGCGGGTCCGACCTATCACGAGAATACCGTGCGAGTCGTAAGGGCTTATGCGGGTGAAATAGTCCCGTGCGAGAATACCTCACGCGAGTCCATTGGACCTATCACGGGTGAAATAGTCGAGTAGGATTCGATCTATTTTACGTTGTAAGTATACACTATTTTACTCATTGTTAGTAAGGCCTTTGTGTCTTTGTAATTTGTTATCATACGTGTCTCGGCTTTCTTTTAAACTTATGTTGTAAATGCAGTACATTCGATTTTACATACTTAGTACATATTGTGTCTTGACCCCTTCTCGAAGTGCGTTAAATCTGCGAGAAAGGAGTAGCGAGTTGCGGATCCACGCTCTTGAGGATCAACTTATCGGGCGTCGGAGGCTCAGTTCTCGGAGGCTTGTCTTTCTTTTAGTCTGATTTTCCACGATGTTGTAGATTATGTACATTCGGGGTATGGCGAGCCACTGTCCGCCCGATTATTATTCTAAGTGCGTATTCACGTATGTGGTTGGGCATGAAGCGAGTTGTAAGTTGTACTTTTGACTTTGTTTATATTATGGAAGCGGCACTTATCGGCTAGCCTCGGTTGTTATATTGTTTACACTGTGTTCCTTTGTGTATGTTCATTGCTATTCTCGATGTATACGAGCAGGGTGCGGGTAGGGCACGATCGCGGCGAGTGGTCGTGACAAAAGTGATATCGAGCGATTAGTCCTCGGAAAGTGTCTATGACCGTGTCTAGTAGAGTCTTGATTATCGGTGTGTTGTGCACCACGTCTATAATCGGGAGGCTGCGAGACATTTAGGATTAGTTTCCATTCTTCTCTCTGTGATCGTGCATTAGAGTGTCTTATTAGGTTGAATCCTCTCGACTATTCATATGAAAGCAGCTATGCCTCGCGGAAGGCTACCGGGGCCCGAGAAGGGCAAAGCGGCGAGGCGCTAGCGGTACTCGAGGGTTACGGGCTCGAGCGCGGACTATGCACGAGGTAGTAAGCGAGTCGGCGAAGTTGAGCCACCGGCGATGTTAGAAGGCGAGGCGGCGGTAGCTCGAAGGTTCCGTGCAGACCCTCGATTTCGGCCAGTGCGAGTATAGAACTATGGGAAGCGGTCGGTTATTGACGATATAATGGCGGCGGCCAAGCGGAAGCGGCGACCCGCTGGCCGACGGTTTGCGGATTAGGGATTTTATGGATGTCATCCACTTTGAGTTTTATGGTTAGTCGATGAGGATCGCGAGGAGATTCGTTCGGCGGCTGACGGACCGTGCAGTCATAGGGCTTGAGGCAGTGCATTACGCTAGCCTCTTACGATTGCGCAATATTGCTGAAGCCGGTTTGAGTCGTGGTTGCTTCGAGAGGTGATTATGCTCTTCCGGTGTTTGGGAGGAGTTTCTGAGGCTTTCATGGATCACTTTTTGCCTCGAGATGAGAGAGCCGGGTAGGCAGATTCTTGACCTTGAGGCGAGCGGGAGGTGTCGGGAGTATAGCAGAGTTTGACTCCTTGGCGGACATCGCATACTATTGTAGCTAGCATGGCGGATAGAGTTCATCGTTATGTGATGGGGCTGAACCGTCATATGATTCTGACATGCTTGGGGTGGTTCTTGCACGGTATGGACATCGCCGGATGCGAGCCTATGCATGGGGATAGAGGATAGAGAGGAGGACCCAGTTGGCGCGAGCCGGCCCAGAGGCGGGGACATCGAGTCTCGGGGCGATTTGGCGGGCGGCCTCGTGACCAGGTCCACTTTCCGGCTAGCCTGAAGTGCTCGTCCGCGGTTTACGGTAGGATATCGGTCGGCAAGGTCATTCGAGGCGGTCGGGGCTCGGGACTTGAGGTTTCGGAAGCGAGAGATCCTCGCGTCGAGACCACACACCTCGGTGTGCTCGTCACGGTAGGTCGCGGCGAGTGTCGTGTTCTGCGGGAGGTTGTTACTCTTGTGGCGGTGGGCCACTTGAAGAGATTGTCGTCTAGAAGCGGCATGGGTGATGCAGCCTGGCCAGCGGGATCGATTCTTTGGAGTCTTCTTCTCCTTTTTGTGGTTATGCGCCCGGGCGAGTACTCACGGACGGCGGGCGCGGTAAGTCGTGGTGGTAGTTCGATTCGCGGTCCCGAACCGCGTATATTCTCTAACCGGCCGCCCGGGATCGGGAGGCTTCCACTGCGTCGTCCGCGGTACATTCGCGATTTGGTTGTGATGTTTATGCGTTGATAGATCGAGGTTCTACCTTGTCCTATGTGTCCCCTCTTGTGCGGGTAGAATCGGGATAAGCGGTGTCGATAAATGTTTGAGGTAGCTACGCGATGGGTGATTCGGTGTTAGGCGGCGGGTGTATAGAGGTTGTCGGTATTTATTCTGATCGTCGGACCCTTGCGAACTTGATAAAGTGGAGATGGCGATTTTGATGTCATTATGGGTATGGGTGGTTGGCTTCTTGTTATGCCAACATTGATTGTAAGGGCGAGTTGGTTCGGTTCGGTTTCTGGCGAGCGATTATCAGTGGAGAAGCGACCACGGCATCGCGAGGTAGGTTTATTTCTTACCTCAAGGCTAGGAAGATGGTGCGAAGAGTACATCTATCATGCAGTTCGGGTATTACGTCTGAGAATTTGAGTGCAGTTCTTGATCGATACCGATGGTTAGGGAGTTTCGGATGTGTTCCCGGATGATCTTTGGGTATCCTCACGAGAGGAGATCGAGTTTTGTATTGACACATTGCGGACACTCGACCTATTTCCATTCAGCCATACTGAGGATGCTTTCTTTGAGTTGAGGTGAAGGACCAAGTGAAAGATTTCTTTGGAAAAAGGCTTTGCTCGGGCCTAGTGTATCTCCGCAGGAAGCGCGGTGTTGTTTGTGAAGAAGAAGAAAGATGGGGCCAGCGTATGTGTGTTGACTCTGAGCGGTGAATAAGGTAACCATTAAGAATAGGTACCCTCCCGAGATTGATGATTTGTTTGACGATTGCGAGTGCGAGTGTTTCTCAAAGATAGACATGCGATGCAGTTATCATCGATTCGAGTTGAGGCGGACATCCCAAATCTGCATTGATGCGGTATGGGCACTATGAGTTGAGTTATGTCTTTCGGCGACCAACGCTCGGTATTTATGGAATTGATGAGCCGGGTGTTGAAGCCATTTTGGATACATTTGTGATTGTATTCATTGATGACATCTGGTGTATCCACGGACGAGCGGGAGCATGCGGTCAGCTGGAGAATTGTACTTGGGATTCTCGGGGCCGGCAATTGTCGCGAAGTTCTCCAAGTGTGAGTTTTGGTTGGCCTCGGTGGCATTCTGGGGCATATTATTGGGTGGCGGTGTTGGCGTGGATCGGCAAAGTGGCGATCAAGTCTTGGCGGAGGCCTACTACTCGGCCAAGTGCGATTTCTTAGGACTAGCGGGTTATTATCGTAGGTTTGTGGAAGCGGTTGCTTGATTTGCCGTTGACTAGGTGACTCGGAAAGCGACCAAGTTCCGATGGGCGAGAGGCTTGCGAGAAGGGTTTCCAGTCTTGAAGGAAAAGTTGACTCTGACCCGGATTCTTACTCTTCACGAGGGTTAGGCAGTGCGTGATCTATTGTGATGCCTCGGGTATCGGGCTAGGGTGTGTTTTGATGCGGCACGACAAGGTTATAGCCTATGCTTCGGCGATTCTGAAGCATGAGAGAAATTACCCTACCCGTGACTTAGAATTGGCGCGATTATACATGCCTTGAAGATTTGGAGACATTATTTGTATGGGGTTCATGTGGATATTTATACAGACCACAAGAGCCTCGGTATATCTTGAGGCGAGAGGAGGCGAACTTGAGGCGAGGCGGTGGTTGGAGTTCTTTGAAATACTATGATGTTGATATTACATACCATCGGGAAAGCCAGCGTAGTTCTTGATGCCTTAGTCGTAGGTCGATGGGGAGCATCGGAGGTACAACAGAGAGCGGGACATGGTCGTCGAGATCCACCGATTAGCGAGCCTTGGGGTTACGTTTGATCGTCTGAAGCGATAGTGGAATACGGATTCGTGAGGTTGCGAGTCTTCCATCGTTGATGAGGTGAAGAGCGGCGATTTTAGGACCCGATATTGATGCGGTATTGTGATGCGGCTCTCGGGAGGAGAAGAGTCTGTCGAGTGGCGCTGATGGGGTCTTGAGATTTGAGAGTCGGTTGTGTGTTCCCGATGTGTCGAGGGCCGTCGGATTCTAGGGAGGCGCGCGGTGCTCGTTATTCTATTCATCGAGTCGACCAAGATGTACCATGACCTCGGATGTTTGTATTGGTGGGATGGCACGAAGAGGGGCGTGGCGAGTTTTGTTGGGCGATGTCTAATTGCCCGGCCAGTCAGTCGAGCACGAGAGGCCAGTGGATTATGCGAGCTATTGAGATTCCGACTTGGAAGTGGGAGGTGATCAACATGGACTTTGTTATAGGGTTACCTCGTACTCGGAGGAAATGCGACTCCATTTGGGTTATTGTCGGCGGTGTGAAATCAGCCCACTTCCTTCCGATCGGGGCGGCGTTTGGTGAGACTATGCGGTTATACATCGAGAGATTGTGAGGTGCGGTGTCGGTGTCGATTATATCGATAGGGAGCCGGTTCTGGCTAACTTACGGAGGTCTTTCGAGAAGGGTTTAGAGACAGGTGAGTCTCGATCTGACATTTCATCCTCGGTGTAGGCGGCGGCGGGCGTCTTATCGAACACTTAGGATATCTTTGCGAGCTGTGTGATTGATTTGATGGTATTTGGGAGGATCATTGCCTTGTGAGTTGCTTATAACAACAACTACCATTCCGGTATCTGAGATAGCGCCATGAGGCTTTATATGGCGGAAATGTAGATCGCCGATTGGTTGGTTCGGCGTGGGCGAGTTGATTAGTTGGCGGACTTAGTTCAACGGTACGTGGATAGGTGAAGCTTATCCGGGAGAGGCGATAGCGGCTGAAGTCGTGAAGTCTTATGCGGATAATCGGCGTCGGCATTTGGAGTTCGGGTTGGCGATTGGGTCTTGAAGGTGTCACCCATGAAGGGTGTGATGAGATTCGGTAGAAGAAGCTTCGGCCAGGTACATTGGGCCTACCAAATCGTCAGTAGAGTGGGCAAGGTTGCCTATGATTTGGATCTTCCATCGAGTTAGGCGGTACATCAGGTCTTCGTGTTTCTATGTTGAGGAAGTGTATCGGAGATCGGCGAGTTTTCCCTACGGTGAGGTCCAGTGTGAGAGGGGTTATCGTATGAGAGAGTCCGTAGTGATACTCGTCGCCGGTCGGTATGCGGACCAAGGATGTAGCTTCGTCAAAGTCTGTGGAGGAATGATAATCGGGAGGAGATGACTTGGGAAGCGGAGGAGGGCATCTTGAAGAAGTATCTCGCTTATTCTCTATCTTTGGGTAATCCATCTTCCCTTACTTGCCAAGTTTTAATTGAAGTGTTTCTTTTGCTTAATGCTGTTATGTGGCCTTGTGTGACATTAGTGGTATGTTGGGGTTGTGAAAGGAAACTATGTTGCTAATTAAAGGTTACTCCGAAAGAACATTCGGGACGAATGTTTCTAAGGGGGGAAGAATGTTACACCCCGTAAATTCAAATATAAGATAAGTTGGAAATCATGTGTCGAACGGATTTTAAGTCTTATTTGGAGTGTGGTACCCCAATAATTTTTTTTTTTGTTGTATGGGGTGTTTAGCAAGCCTAGTATAATGTTGGATGAGTCTAGTGTCCAACGCGACAAACCGCTCGTCGATAGGACATCAGAGCGGAGAGGTATGGGCGTTAGAAATTCTGTAAGCAGGCGCAGAGGAAGGATTTTCGTATCAGGCGAATCAGCGCCGCGGCGCCGTCAACACGGCCGCGGCGCCACTAATCCTGAAAATCCTCGGAGGTTTCGGCCGTGGCAGCTGCGCCAGCATGGCGCCAGGCGGTATTTTCTGCGAATTGCTTAAAGCAGGGGATATTTTCGAAAAGGCCTATGGGAGGGTGACAAGTGTCCCTCGCCTTATTGACCACGAAAGAGCCTATTTTAAGACCAAGTCTTGAAAGACTTGGTCATTTCACCTGAACACCTAAAAACCCCTCTCCCTTCTCTCTTGAGATTTGAGAAAAACCTAGCTTAGTGGGTGTTGTTGGAGCGGCGGTAAGAAGACAAAGTGCTGGTAAGCTTGTGGGAAACTCACAAGGACGAGTTTGACGGGGATAGAAGTTGAAGAAAGAGAGCTTTAGTGGGCTAACCCAAAGGTAAGAGATTTCCTCTCCTCTTGGAAATTGATAGTAATCCTTGTTAAAGTTGATATTGGCCACGTGAATCATGTTTTAGATTGTTATGTATAATAGGTTTTGATAGCCATTTGAAATGTGAAAAACAAAGGAAATTGATAGTTGTGGTATAACATGTATCTGAGACTTTCTGAATGGATAAATTGTGGTGAGCGATTGAGAACATTTAGTTATTGAATGTATTGGACTACCTTATATAAATTGTGTGAGCCAATTGGGGCTGTTTGGTTATTGAATTCGGCCTCGAAAGAGGTGGCAAAGTAAGTAGAAACAAAGGAGGTCTTTGTCAGATTTTCCGTAGAATTTAGCGACTTAACACTTACAATATTCTACATTGAAGTAAGGCGTTAATGGGCGTATTGTGAATATTATAGGTTGACATTCTGGCGGGACTTTGTACTTGGCAAGTGGTTTGACGAAGAGGTATGTAGAACTTTTCCTATCTTTGAGCATGACTAGTTTCCGTATATATGTTATACCGTATTTCGGTATATGCGTGGGGCGTGCGTAGAAAAATTTGAAACTTGTACTAAGGCTTGGCGAATTAATTTTGTTCACAACACGTTTAGAGTCGTTTTTCGGCGAAAGCGTTTTCCACGACTTTCGTAGGGAATTTCGGCTATGTCATTTTTAATTTTTGCGGATTTTTAGAGGCGAAACATTTTGGACCAACGGGAGGCGACACTTGGCACCTCCGATTGGTGGACTTGAAGCGTCCGTTGGGGCGATTTGGGCTAGCCTTTGCGTTTTTGGTGCCTTGGCTAAAGTCGAGGTTGGTAGGATATTTGTGTGTAGTAAATCCTAGCCTACACTTGCCTAACACTTGGTTTAATCTTGGCCATTGGTTGGCCTTCACTTGACTATAAATACCCTCTCCTTTGATGAATTCTTAATCCTTTCCACAAATCTCTAAGTGTTAAAATCCTCACTCTCTTGTTGTTGTTCTCGTCCCTCCCCCTTGGCGAGCCCTCCCCACTTGTGTGGCCTTGTGGCGAGACTTACCCCCTCACAGTGGTGTTGTTCTCGTATAATATACCCACTTTGTGGTGTAGAAATACTCTCAAAGTATTGTTATAATGCCCAATTACCTTAGCCGTATACCTTGTTGTATTCTAAGGTTATACTATCTGAAAATGCCGAAATACTATTATACTTAGTCGATCCACAAACGAAACCCTAGGAAAATCTCCATAGTCAGTTGGAGTATTGTGTAGAAGTTAGTTAGAACTACAAGGGTGGTTTAAGCGGGTTGGGCGCTCGGAGTTGGGCTAAGCGTTTGCGGGATCGACTTTAACTAGGATAATTATGGGCTTATCGAGGTAATTATCTTGTCCTCTGTTGTAATTGGAAATTACATATTATTAGAATATATAGTTGAAGTATACTATATATAGAAGCGAGCGTAGTTATCGGTAATGTCTTTTGACTTAAGCTGAATAATACTTACGGCAATGTCTTGCGACTTAAGCTTTGAATTTAAGAAGAATCTTGTTTGTAATTACATGAAACGTATTCTGATGGTGAACTTGTGTAGTAGTAGCAGTGGGTAGAATTGTGCAGTTAGGGTTAGGCGTATAACCCGCGGTTGGCTTGGTGGCGGCCTCGATAGAGGAGGAGATTTACCATTTGCGGGGAGGTCTTTGCGAATTTTCGGTAGAATGTTCTCGATGAGATCTAAATGTTAATAAAGCGCCTTGTGGCCTTATAGGTTGAAGTACTACGTGTGGCGCGATCTACTTGGCAGGAGTAGCCAGGCGGTTGGAAGTACTTGGGCGTTTTGCTATTAGTCGATAATCGTCGCGAGGTATGTGAACCTCTTCCTATCTCTTCTAGCATGATATGTGTGAACTATGAAATGCGGTGAGCGTCACGTGTGCTAAATGTATTTAATTGGTTTAAAACATAAAGTGTTATAACGGCTTTATGGGAAGTCGGTTATAATGACTTTATGTTGGTAGAAAATACTTGTGGTTTTAAAAGGTAGCGATTTGAACTATAAGCGGCTTGTTATGTGTTAATAGAGAACTTGAAGTAATACTTGGTTTTGAAAACTTAAGAGTTATACTAGCTTTATGGGAAGTTAGGTATAACGGCTTAAGAATGTTTCTTGATTTGAATCGAGAATGTGTATCGACAAACCAACTGCGGCGTTAATAAAGGAAAATGTTTTGAATAATTAAGTATTATTAAAACCGGTGAAACTTCCATCTGCATAGAAGCTAAGATGAGACAAAATGATATTTCTAGATCATGATTCTTTGTAATAAGATTGTTATAAACAAGAATATCCTACTCATATAAGGCTTATGTTTCTCATTGTTTAAAGAGAATTATATTCTTAAATGAATAAGACTATGAACTCTGAAACCTTTCTAAAATAAGAAGCGTGAACATTTGAAATTAGGCAAACTTGGGCGTTTGGAAAATAATGTTGTTACTTGATTTTACAAAGGTAAGAGTTTTAGTTTTCTTAAAGGGCGATCACTCTATTTTATACTACGGGTATTGTGTGACTTATGTGAAAAGCAGATCTTTTAAAGATTTAATGTGTGAAGTACTTTGAGGCGAGATGCGAACTTGTTAGTAGAAAGTACCTTGTGTGAATAACTTGATTGTATTGGTTTGTGATAGCCTTGTAATACTTCTTGTTGATTTGATAAGTAAACATGTTAGGATGCTACGTGTGTTAGTATCTTGTGATGTTAGTGTAAAGGGTTTTCCGCCCATTTGCGCTTAAAGTTGTTTGACTATCGGCCATTATGTTGGTATTGTACCACTCGCCTTGACTTGTGCGGAGGTTAAGGCGCCCTCCGTCGCGGGGTAGACTTCGGTGATGCAGGACCGTGATTGAGAATACCTCATGCGGGTCCAGGGGATCCATGCGGAACTACGGAGTTCCAGGTTAGTGTGCGGCCTGTATGGTCATGCGGTCTTTGTGGCCATGCGGACTGCGAGTCCAGGACGATGCCGGGGAGTAGCTACCCTCGATGCGGGGTTATACCTCATGCGGGCCTATGAGGTTGGCCTATGCGGAGGCTGCGGAAGTTCGGGGCTAAGCAGCGCACATTTGATCTGCGGGCGAGTGACCGGCTTTTATCATGTGGCGATGCAAGCGGATATCATGACACGATTTATGACCTTGTTGAGTGCTGTAGGTGTTAGTAGTCGGCTATGCCTTCGTACTTACCTGTCTTGTTTTATTAGGACAGTGGGACACAGGTGTTCATGTATTCCTTGGTGCTTGTATATCATAAAGCTGGCGGTGAGGAAGGTATTCCACGGGCATGATTGATGTTGTGGGCGTGAGACCCGTTGTTATGTTTGAGTGATGACTTTGAGGCGTGAGTCACGACTTGATATATTTGCTTGTTTATAGTGAGCGTAGTTTTGTTATCATCATGTCTCTGCTTTATATAGACTACTATGATTCCATTCTGATATTTTGATTTCACATACTCGGTTTTGTTATCTTGAACTCCTTGAAGTGCGTTAAATGCGCGGTAAAGGTACGTCGATCGTTGATCCTCGCTCTTAGGAGTCACGATTCGGTAGCAGGAGAGCTCGTTTCTCGGAGGCTTGTCTTAGTATAGTCCCTGTTGTTGTAGGTGCTTACATTCGGGGTATGGCGAGCCTGTCCGTCGTTGTTGTCATATCATTCGTAGAAGTGCAGTAATCTTGTTGTGGGCGGGGTTTGTAAAAAGGATTAAAGCTGTTCATGTTGAAAAAGTTGTTATTTACATATATGCGAAAAGGCAAGTTTTCTCAGTTATTGTTTCATATTTCATAATATGTCTTGTATCGTTTATGTTCGTGATTACTCGATGTTGTATCACTAGGGTGCGGGGTAAGGCACGATCCACGGGCGGAATCGGAGTCGTGACAAAAGTGGTATCGAAGCGATTAATCCTCGGAAAGTGTCTCTGAACCGTATCGATGAAGTCTTGATTATCGGTGTGTTGTGCACCACGTCAATGTCGAGGAGGCTATAGGGTATTTAGGATTAGTTTCTATTCTTCTCACTCTGAGATCGTGCCTTAGAGGCATGTTGTAAGTTGGACCACTTTGGCGTATTTCTTTCCACTGCCGTTATGCCTCGCGTAGGAAGCAGCCGGGCGGGAGGCAAGCGTGAGGAGGCTGCGAGTAGAGTTCGGAGGGTGGCGAGGCGCGAGCCCGATCATCACACGAGTTAGGTGCTTCGTTCGGGGATTTCTGCGACATCGCTAGCCCGATAAAGTTTGCGGCGGCGGCGATTCCTCTGCGGCCATGATATTTGAACCGGTTCCACGGCCGTGCGGTGAATATAGATTGCAAAGAGGCAACCATTTACTAGTATGGATTTGGCTACGGAGAGTATCTGCGATGTATCGCGAGTCTTGATGACTACCTAAGAGAAGGTTGTGCAAGAGTAATTCTTGATTGAAGGCGGCATGGCACGTATGCGGGCTTATGCGCGGCGAGAAAGCGTAGAGATCGGCGGGTTGCGAAGGACAGCGAGAAGAGGTCGAGCGTGAGTCCTTTGGTAACTTTGGCGAGTCACCTCGCGTGATTAGATTATGCACATCCACCGGTGCGAGTGGTCCTCGCGGGGTTGGGGCGTTCGGGGTGTGAAGGAGTTGGTGAGAACTCGGGCTTAGGTTCGCGGTGTGAGCGTCATCCGGGAATGTCGTCTTTTAGTTGGTACTTGTTGTATCTATGGCCGTCAGTGCAGTGTCGAAAGGTGTCCTTGTAAGAGAACTTAGCCTTGAGTTGGTGGGTAGTTTGTCATCTCCCTAAATTTATAAGCCTACAGGCGGGTTTGATTAGACGGCTAAAGGGTGTGAAACAGTAGTTATAGATATATCTTTAACCCTCTAGAGATCATTATGTGTGATAAGGTGAGTATACCTTAAGTGCTATGTTCTGATAGCAGTGTGTTAGTTGTGATTGGAAATCTTGGTTGTTTAGCAGAGTAAGATTTTGGGGATAGAAGGTGTGAGCCTTAGAGCTTTTTACGTAGAGACCTTAGAGGTGAGGCCGTCTCGAGAAAAGGTGTAGTGTTATGTTTGACCCTTATCGGAGTGCATAGTGCACGTGAGTTATGTTTGGGATAGGTCCTAAGTAGTGTGGAATGAAAGGGGTAGTTGAGCTAAGAAGGCGCTAGGTTTTAGTAGCGTGTTTAGTGAGAGTTTTCCTTCGTGGAGCTAAGCGTTTCTTGGCGTTGCGGTCGGGTTGAGGCCGCGTTACGGGTCAACCAGCGGCATGGTTGGTGGTGGGGTCGGTTTGTGGTGGTCGCCTTGTGATAAGTCACGCGAGGGTGTTAGGCCCAAATTTAGTTGACACGTGCGAGTTCGTGGATCGTTGACGATGCTCGGGCGATGGGGCAGCCGTCGTGTTCTTTAGTCGGGGCCGTTTACTCGGTGTGTTGAGTTATCGAGAAGGTTGTAGGGCTGCGAGGTGCCTACCTACACCTTAAGATAAACGATGGAGCCAGTTCACGGCTTTTTTTTACGGAGGTTTTGCGAGCGAGGTTAGGAACTTCGGTGAGTCTCGAATCGCGTTCGCCCTCGGGCGATGGTTGGATTTGGGAGTAGTTGTGGAGATTGTTGTCTCTGTGGAGAAGTGTTTAAGCTACCATTTCGGTGTTCGGATGTCACCTTTTGAAGCCTTGTAGGGGCGGAAGTGTAAGTTCTTGGTCGATTGGTTCGATGTTGGCAAGGTTGGACATTTAGTTCGAGCTTGTTCCGTGGTGTGGATAGTGAAGCTTGTCTAGAAGAGGTTACGGCGGCTCGGAGAAATCGTGCGGATGTCGGCGGCGGCAGAGTTGAGTTGGTCGGTCTTCTTGAAAGTACCACCGGGGTGGGTGTGGCGAGTTTTGGAATCTGAGAGGAACTTAGCGAGTTACTTTGGGCCTTTGTGTCCGTGAAGAATAGGCGGGTTGCACATATGTTAGCTTTGCCGTCAGGCTTAGGAAGCGGTATGTCCGATCGCCGTATTGTTATGATCGGGAAAGTATCGGAGAATCCATCAGTGTTCGATTAATGATGACCACATTAGAGATAGTAACCGAGTCTTGCGAAGCCGTATCGAGAATGTGGTAAGAGTGCGAGTGTCTGGCGACCTCGGGGATCGCAAAGCGCCGGTACCATTTGTTGGAGTCGTCGGAGCAAGGCTCGCGACAAAGTGACAAAAGTGGTACCATTTGTTGGTCGCTGAGAAGGTTAATGCCTCGAGCAAAGTGACAAAGTGGTATCTCTGACGAGTAAAGAGAAGCGAGCATGTATGGCAAGCGTAGATGTGACCATTTCTTTTGTAAAGAAGGTGCAAAGGAAGTATATTTTAGACCCGGTGAGAAGTGTTTTGTGGTGATGGTTAGAGGTGTTTCCTCGTGGACTTTGATGTAAGTAGTTGTGATTGTTTACGTGGCGGTGTGGCGAGATTGATTCGTAAGTATAGTAGTGAAGACTATCTTGGCGCGCGTTTGTTTGAGGCTTGAAGGAACATTCGGGGCGAATGTTTCTAAGGAGGAGAATGTTATACCCGTATTTCGGAGTATATGCGTGGGGCGTGCGTAGAAAAATTGAAACTTGTACTAAGGCTTGGCGAATTAATTTTGTTCTGACACGTTTAGAGTCGTTTTTCGGCGAAGCGTTTTCCACGACTTTCGTAGGGAATTTAGGCTATGTCATTTTTAATTTTGCGGATTTTTAGAGGCGAAACATTTTGGACCAGCGGGAGGCGACCTTGGCACCCTCAATTGGTGGACTTAAGCGTCCGTTGGGACGATTTGGGCTAGCCTTTGCGTTTTGGTGCCTTGGCTAAAGTCGAGGTTGGTAGGATATTTGTGTGTAGTAAATCCTAGCCTACACTTGCCTAACACTTGGTTTAATCTTGGCCATTGGTTGGCCTTCACTTGACCTATAAATACCCTCTCCGCTTTGATGAATTCTTCATCCTTTCCACAAATCTCTAAGTGTTAAAATCCTCCACTCTCTTGTTGTTGTTCTCGTCCCTCCCATGGCGAGAGCCCTCCCCCTGTGTGGCCTTGTGGCGAGACTTCACCCTCACAGTGGTGTTGTTCTCGTATAATATACCCACTTTGTGGTGTAGAAATACTCTCAAAGTATTGTTATAATGCCCAATTACCTTAGTAGTATACCTTGTTGTATTCTAAGGTTATACTATCTGAAAATGCCGAAATACTATTATACTTAGTCGGTCCACAAAACCGAAACCACAGGAAAATCTCCATAGTCAGTTGGAGTATTGTGTAGAAGTTGGTTAGAACTTCTAAGGGTGGTTTAGAGCGGGTTGGGCGCTCGGAGTTGGAGCTAAGCGTTTGCCGGGATCGACTTTAACTAGGATAATTATGGGCTTATCGAGGTAATTATCTTGTCCTCTGTTGTAATTGGAAATTACATATTATTAGAATATATAGTTGAAGTATACTATATATAGAGGCGAGCGTAGTTATCGGCAATGTCTTTTGACTTAAGCTGAATAATACTTACAGCGATGTCTTGCGACTTATGCTGAATTTAAAGAAGAATCTTGAGCTGTAATTACATGAAATTTGTATTACGATGAACTTGTGTAGTAGTAGTAGTAGGTAGAATTGTACAGATTAGGGTTAGGCGTATAACCCCTGGTTGGCTTGGTAGCGGCCTCGATAGAGGAGGAGATTTCTGTTGTTGCGGGAGAGTCTTTGCAGAATTTTCGGTAGAATGTTCTACGATGAGATCTAAATGTTAATAAAGCGCCTTGTGGCCTTATAGGTTGAAGTACTACGTGTGGCGCGATCTACTTGGCTTAAGGAGTAGCGAAGCGGTTGGAAGTACTTGGGCGTTTTGCTATTAGTCGATAATCGTCGCGAGGTATGTGAACCTCTTCCTATCTCTTCTAGCATGATATGTG
This sequence comes from Przewalskia tangutica, assembly GCA_029844215.1. Classification (NCBI taxonomy): domain Eukaryota; kingdom Viridiplantae; phylum Streptophyta; class Magnoliopsida; order Solanales; family Solanaceae; genus Przewalskia; species Przewalskia tangutica. The sequence continues at coordinate 37,489,829 of CM056725.1, read as the reverse complement.
TGAACTATGTAGTGCGGTAGGCGTACATGTGCTAAATGTATTTATTTGATTTAAAACATAAAGTGTTATAACGGCTTTATGGGAAGTAGGTTATAAAAATCTTTATGTTGTTAAGAAAATAATTGTTTTTTTTAAAATGTAACTGATTTGAACTATAACTGGCTTGTTATGTGTTAATAGAGAACTTGAAGTAATACTTGGTTTTGAAAACTTAAGAGTTATACTAGCTTTATGGGAAGTTAGGTATAACGGCTTAAGAATGTTTCTTGATTTGTAAATCAGAATGTGTATCGACAAACCACTGCAGCGTTAATAAAGGAAAATTTTTTGAATAAGTAAGTATTATTAAAACCATTAGAAACTTCCATCTGCATAGAAGCTAAGATGAGACAAAATGATATTTCCTAGATCATGATTCTTTGTAATAAGATTGTTATAAACAAGAATATCTACTCGCATATAAGGCTTATGTTTCTCATTTGTTTAAAAGAGAATTATATTCTTAAATGAATAAGACTATGAACTCTGAAACCTTTCTAAAATAAGACGTGAACATTTGAAATTAGGCAAACTTGGGCGTTTGGAAAATAATGTTGTTACTTGATTTTACAAAGGTAAGAGTTTTAGTTTTCTTAAAAGGGAGTCACTCTATTTTATACTACGGGTATTGTGTGACTTATGTGAAAAAGCAGATCTTTTAAAGATTTAATGTGTGAAGTACTTTGGGAATGAATGCGAACTTGTTAGTAGAAAGTACCTTGTGTGAATAACTTGATTGTATTGGTTTGTGATAGCCTTGTAATACTTTCTTGTTGATTTGATAAGTAAACATGTTAGGATGCTACGTGTGTTAGTATCGTGTGATGTTAGTGTAAAGGGGTTTTCCGCCCATTTGCGCTTAAAGTTGTTTGACTATCGGTAGTTATGTTGGTATTGTACCACTCGCCTTGACTTGTGCGGAGAGGTTAGGCGCCTCCGTCTGCGGGGTAGACTTCGAGTGATGCAGGACCGTGATTCGAGAATACCTCATGCGGGTCCGAGGATCCATGCGGAACTACGGAGTTCGAGGTTAGTGTCGCGGCCTTTATGGTCATGCGGTCTTTGTGGCCATGCGGTGCGAGTCGGGGCGATGCGGAGTAGCTACCCTCGATGCGGGGTTATACCTCATGCGGGCCTATGAGGTTGGCCTATGCGGAGTGCGGAGAAGTTCGAGGCTAGGCAGCGCACGTTTGATCTGCAGGCGAGTGACCGGCTTTTATCATGTGAGTGCAGGCAGATATCATGACCTGATTTATGACCTTGTTAGTGCGTGGGTGTTAGTAGTCGGCTATGCCTTCGTCTTACCACTGTCTTGTTTTATTAGGACACAGTGGGACACGGTGTTCATGTGTATTCCTTGGTGCTTGTATATCGTAAAGCTGGCGGTGAGGAAGGTATTCCAGGCATGATTGATGTTGTGGGCGTGAGACCCGTTGTTATGTTTGAGTGATGACTTTGAGGCGTGAGTCACGACTTGATATATTGCTTGTTTATTGTGAAGCGTAGTTTTGTTATCATCATGTCTCTGCTTTATATAGACTACTATGATTCCATTCTGATATTTTGATTTCACGTACTCGGTACTGTTATCTTGACCTCGCCGAAGTGCGTTCATCTGCGAGTAAAGGTACACGATCGTTGATCCTCGCTCTTAGGAGTCCTGATTCGGCGCTTGGAGAAACTCGTTTCTCGGAGGCTTGTCTTAGTATAGTCCACTGTTGTTGTAGGTGCTTACGTTCGAGGGTATGGCGAACCTGTCGTCGTTGTTGTCATATCATTCGTAAGTGCATGTAATCTTGTTGTGGGCGGGGTTTGTAAAAGGATTAAAGCGTTCATGTTGAAAAAGTTGTTATTTACATATATGCGAAAGGCAAGTTTTCTCAGATTATTGTTTCATATTTCATAATATGTCTTGTATCGTTTATGTTCTGATTACTACGATGTTGTATCACTAGGGTGCGGGGTAAGGCACGATCCACGAGCCGAATCGAATTCGTGACAATATAATCTGATAGGCGTCTGAAGACTTTGACATTCTTTACTTGTTTTATGAAATGCCAAGTCGGGTGAGTTAGGAGATTAACTCACTTCTTTGAGAATATTAAAGATGTCTTAAGTCTTGTTAAAGATAAGGGACTTGAAGAATTTTAAAGTATGTGATACTTGTGTCGTTTTAAAAAAAACGTATAAGTCCCTTGGATAGGAAATTGTACATGACTAAGGTATAAAGTGAATATAACGACTTTATGGGGAGTTGGTTATATTGACTTTATGGAAAGATAAAGGACTTGATTTAATGGAAGGCAATTCGATTTTAAGGCATCAATTGCCTACGGTTTTATAAGACATGAGTCACTTGATTTAGAAGCCTAATTTTTATTTCTAAAAGTATTGTGACTTGTCTTGAAAAGAAATTGTCACTTGATACTACGGTTATTAGTATCTTGGAAGTTTTATAATGAAATGAGTCATTTTAAAAGAATAGAAGTACGTAGTACTTTGGGTTAAATTCCCGTATTTTTATAAAAGACATGTTAGTGCCTTAGGTAAACTAAAATGAGAGTGTATATGAACAAGAATAGTAAGAAGTTAGGGGATTTCTTAACTTGCTTATATATTGTATAATAAGCCGATAGAGCTTATGTTATGTGTGATAGCCGATTTGGACTAGTGATATATTATTCGTTGCGGGGTCATTCCCCGGGATTATGGCATGGTATATTTCCGTGGATTTGCTAACCACGATGCGAGGAATACCTCATGCGAGTCCGTAAGGGCTTATGCGGGTGAAATAGTCCCATGCGGGCGGGTCCAGCCTATGCGAGGAATACCTGCATGCGAGTCGTAAGGGCTTATGCGGGTGAAATAGTCTCGTGCGAGGAATACCTCACGCGAGTCCATTGGACTATGCGGGTGAAATAGTCGAGTAGGATTCGATCCTATTTTTAGTTGTAAGTATACACTATTTTTACTCATTGTTAGTAAGGCCTTTGTGTCTGTAATTTGTTATCATACGTGTCTCACTTTCTTTTAAACTTATGTTGTAAATCTGCAGTACTTTCGGTTTACATACTTAGTACATATTGTGTCTTGACCCGCTTCCCGAAGTTGCGTTAATCTGCGAGGAAAGGGTAGCGAGTTGCGGATCCACGCTCTTAGGATCAACTTATCGGGCGTCGGAGACTCCGTTCTCGGAGAGCTTGTCTTTCTTTTAGTGATTTTCCACGATGTTGTAGATTATGTACATTGGGGTATGGCGAAGACCTGTCCATGATTATTATTCTAAGTGCGTATTCACGTATGTGGTTGAGGTGTAGGCGAGTTGTAAGTTGTACTTTTGACTTTGTTTATATTATGGAAAGCGGCACTTGCTCGGCTAGCTTTGTGTTGTTATATTGTTTACACTGTGTTTCACGTTGTGTATGTTCCTTTGCTATTCTCGATGTATACGAGCAGGTGCGGGTAGGGCACGTCGCGGCCGGTCGGTCGTGGCGATTCGCGTCTAGCTTTTGGGTAGTAGTTGGCTTAGTACCTTGCGTGAAGGGATATGACTAGCCTTGGTGGTAGTTGGCTATTCTACTTAGCGTCGGTTTGATAGCGGCGAGATCTAGTGTTGAGTTCACGTATGGGTGTTGTTTTACATCATGCTATGGCGGTGAGGAAGGAGTTCCGGGCATGATTGATATTATGGGCGTGAGACCCGTAGTTATGTGAGTGATTATTACGGGATATCGTCCTCTTACTTGCCTAGCTGTTTACTTATTGCGAAATGGTTTTATAAAATGATGAAATGTGATTTCATTCTGATATTTTCGATTTAACATACTTGGTACCTATTATGCTTGACCTCGCCCGAAGCTGCGTTCATCTGCATGGTAGAAGTACGCGATTGTTGATCCTCGCTCATAGGATCGCGATTCGGCGTTAGGAAGCTCCGTTTCTCAGAAGGCTTATCTTTTGGTATAGTCCTGCCATTGTAGGTACTTGTACATTCGAGGTATGGCGGAATACTGTCGTCATAGTTGTTGTTACATTCTTAAGTGCAGTAATCTTGTTGTGGCGGGGTTTGTAAAGGCTTTTAACTGTTCGGTTTTATCTATATGTATATACAGGAAGGTGACCATTTGGTTAGCCTGTTTTCTTATGTTGTCTCTTGTTTCCTGTTTAAATTTTATTTCCGCTGATTTTCTCTGATGTTGTTATCACTAGGGTGTCCGGGGTAAGGCACCAGTCGCGGGCTCGAGATCGGGTCGTGACAGAGGTCGTGGTAGAAGTTCCCAGTTTTAGCGGTCCTTTGACCCGCCTATGTGATTTCAGGTATACCTTTGACCCTTTAAATACTTGTATGCATGATAAGGTGGTTGTATGATGGAGTGTCATGAACGGATAATATTGAGATTATATATGTATGCTAGAAGTAGGTTGGAAGTACGATAAGATAATCCTTTTAGGCCTTGAATGGGAGTAAATAGCGTTGGTGCACCCTTGGGATCTGTTTTCTCGTTTGACAGTGATGGATGGATACGCGTGTGTGATATCTTAGGACCATAGGTGGCATAATAAGGTTCCATTAAGTGTAAATTTATGAGACTGTACCGAGGAGTATTAAATGGACTCCAAAAGAACATTCGGGGACGAATGTTTCTAAGGGGGGAAGAATGTTACACCGTAAATTCAAGAGAATAAGATAAGAACGTACGAAAGGAAGTAAGGTTGGAAATTTGGAAAGATAAGTTGGCAAATGTTGTAGGCAGATTTTCAGTCAACTTTGGAGCGGCATATCTCCTAGTTCATTAGGAGCTTTTAGGTGTTTCAAAAGCCTAGTATGAAGCTCGTTGAGTCTAGTGTCCAACGCAATAAACCGCTCGTCGATTGGACATCGGAGTAGAAAGTTATGGACGTTACAAGATCAGCTGGCAGAAGAGAGGGAAAATGTTTGATCGGGCGCCACGCCCAGGAGCGGCCGTGGCGCGTAAGTCTGAACCCCTGCAAGTTGCAGCCATGGCCGGATGCAGGGCCGCGACGCCGAGGCGGGATTTTTAGCGAAAATTGGGAAAATCAGAAGATATTTTGGTAAAAGGTCTATGGGAGGATGACAAGTGTCCCTCCCATCTTTTTGACCAAGAGAGGGTCTTATTTTAGGACCAAGTATTGAAGACTTGGTCATTTGCAAAGATCCACCCTAAAGGAATTCCTCTTCTCTTCTCCCTAAAATGTTAAGAACCCTAAGCCTAGTGAAATTATTGGTGAGGCGGCAAGAAGAATATATGTTGGCAACCTTGTAGAGGGTTCGTGTGGATGATTTTTTTTTTGACAAGAAAAGGAGTTGCGGAAAAGAGATTAAGCGGGCGAGATCCTTGGAATATTTTGAGCTTATTGAGGTAATGATTCTTGTCCTCCTATGAAATTGAAGATTTCATGTCGTAGTAATTTGATAAATGAACTTGTGATATAAGTAATGAAGTTTTATAAGTGTTAATATACATTGGAAGGTTAAAATCCGAGAAATGGCATGTTAGCCATTGAAAATGTTAATCAGTTTTGTTGTTAGTTATAATCATCACATGTTATACAAGAAAGGGAATTTAGTTGTTATAATTGTTATGACTTGTATAACATGTTGGAATAACGACTTGGGTTATAAGGGATGGAAAAAGGACTATGCTGTCATTATTGTAGTCGAGACTGGCTTTAATAATAATGGACTTATTATATATGAATTGTGGGGCAGAATTTTACCCGTCCAGTGAGGCGTGTAATCCCCTTTGGTTAGCTGTTTGGTTGAGCCTTAAATGTGGCATTTTGGTTGTTGAATACGGGCCTTGAAAAAGGTGGAAAAGTACGTCGAAACAAAGGCTGCATCGATTTTCCGTAGAATAAGGGACTTTACAATTAGAATATTCTACATTGAAGCTAGAATCTAATAGACGTATTATTGTCATTATAGGTTGACATACTACGGACGACATATTGGACTTGGCAAGTGGATTAAGCCGGAGAGGTATGTGGAAAATTTCTTATCTCTTGAGCATGAGTAGTTATAAATGTATAGTATGCGGTGAAGCGTCGTGATTTAAATGAAGTCAGTTCGTTTGATATACTTGACTTGTTTTAAGAATGTCTAAGTTGGTTGAGTTAGAGAATTAACTCACTTGTTGTTAAAGAAAGGTTAAAAGAATGATTTATTCTTATAAGGTAGACAAAGATTTCTTGACTTGAAAAGGTATAGGATACTCGATTTGGAAAGTGTAGATTCCTTGAGCTATTATAAAGTTAAGAAACTTGTTTTTTTAAAAGTTAAGAGACTTGAAGTATTTTGAAAGTTAAGAAACTTGATTTGAAAGTATAAGTCTCTTGGTCATAAAAAGAATGAATTTGTCTAAGACATAAAGAGTTATAACAACTTTATGAGGAGTTAGTTATAACGACTTTATGAAAGGATAAGGATGTCTTAGTTTCTAAAGCATAAAGTTAGTATAACGGCTTTATGAGAAGTTGGTTATAACAACTTTATGGAAGGTTGAAGGAATGGTTTCCTCGAGTAAGGTAAACAAAGATTAATGACTTGAAATAAGGAAGGGCAATTTGATTTAAAGGCATCAATTGCTTAAAGTTTAAAGCAAGGGTCACTTGATTAGAAGCCTAAAATTATAATTCTAAGTGTAGTGACGTATGTGAAATGTAGATTAGCCTTGATACTACGAGTGTTAGTATCTTGGGGTTTTATATGAGAGTGCCTTGAGGTTATAAAATGAGATCCATTTGGCATGTTAATGAAAGTCTAAAGATTTTACGAATTTACCTATACTCGCTTGTGATAGCCTTGGAGTGCAAGTACTATGTTGATACGCTGTCGTGACTCTCAGTTGGAGGGTCGACTGTCTTGAAGTGAAAGTATTTGGACGTACCGACAGTGATGGAGGATTCCACGGGTATGCTTCCACTGTGATTGATCTATGGACATGCTTGCGATGGAGGATTTTTGTCACGACCCGACCCCGGGGCCGCGACTGGTGCCCTACCCGGGCACCCCGTTCAGGTATACATCAGAGAATAGCAGCGGAACATACACAACATATAACATGTTTAGACAATAACAACACAGGCTAACCGATAAGGCCGCCTTCCATAAAATATGCATAATCAAAGTAAAGCGTACACCGGTTCTTACTTGAACCACAACGTGTGACTAGACTCTGCAGGAATAACAAGCTGTGGGATAGGGCCGCCATACCACGAATGTACATAAATCTACAACATCGGAAATCTGTACCAAAAAGACAAGCCTCGGAGAAATGGAGCTTCGGCGCTGATCGGTGATCAAGAATGAGGATCCACCACTGCTACCCTACTAAGTATGTAAAAGCGGAAAATCTGTAATTACATCATAAGTTTAAAACAAAGGCGGAGACATGTATGATAATCAAATTACGATTACAACGTGCCTTACTAACAATGACGGTAAATAAGAGTATACTTACAACGTAAAAATAGGAAGCTCGCGATAAGCGGGACCGTCCATTTGCGATATCGTTAAGCGATCCTACTCGCGGGACTATTTCAGGCATAGGTCGTGGACCGCGTGAGGTATTCCTCGCATAGGCTGTACCGCCGCGTGGGATGACATGTAAAGAGAATGTACGTAAGGAATCAAGAATTGGAAATTGGTACGAAAGGAAGAATTGTTTTTCCGACGGAAAATCTTTCGAACGTCGGAAGGGAAAAATGTTCGTTGTTGAGAATTGGATTCTCAAAATGCATTATTTGAAGAGTATGGAACTTATTAACATTATGGAGTTTTTTTCTGGTTGGTCACGTGGGCGCACGGTGGAATTTTACGTTTTGCGGGGCCCACGAGAGTTACGGAATTTTATGGACGAATGTGTCACGACCCGAACCCGGGCCCGTGACTGGTGCCTTACCCGGGCACCCAAGTAGACATATATCAGAGTAACCAGCGGAATATAAAACAAGACATGAAACAATATGAAGTGAAAGCAGTTTATACGAGAAAAGTTGTCTTTAAGCGTATATATATAAAAACTTGAAGTTACATCCCTTTTTCAAATCGCCTGGCAGTACTACAAACCTCTAAGAGTGTTATAACAACAATGACGGACGGGGCCGCCGTACCACGAATGTAAGTACCTCTGATGACGGGACTATACGAATAAGCCTCGGAGAAGCGGGCTTCCCAATCTGGCTTGTGATCCTATGGCGAGGATCAACAATTGGTGTACCTACTGCGGCATGAACGCCCCGAAGAGGTCGACAACATGTACCAAGTATGTGGCCGAAAAAGCGTAAACAAAATCATAACGTATAAATAAAGCAGAGACATGTATGACAACTAAACTACGATTCACGACATAAGCGATCATGTCAAGCGAGGACTCACGCCTCAAAGTCATCACTCAAATATAACGAGGTCTCGCGCCCACAATATCAATCATGTCGCATCATGGCCACACGCCCCGAATTCTCCATCGGTGTAGGCATGTCGAGATGCGATAACGATATCTGGGTAATCAACCTGCGCGTGTCCACGTGCCGGAATTCTTCGCCGGTGCGAGACATGTCCATGTAACAACAACAATATATCGGGTAATCAACCACCGCGCGGCCACATGCCCGAGTGCGCCGGTGCGAGCGTGTCCATGTAACAACAATAATAATATATCGTAATCAACCACGCCGCACGGCCACATGCCCCGGTGCGCCGGTGCAAACATGTCCATGTAACAACCATAACAATATATCGGGTAATCAACCTGCCGCGCGTAGCCACATGCCGAGTGCGTCGGTGCGACATGTCCATGTAACAACAATAACAATATATCGGGTGATTAACGCGTGGCTAACGCATGCCGAATTCTTCATCGGTGCGGACATGTACGTATAACAATAACAATATACGGCCTCCATCGAGACAGCGGTAGCATAGAATACAACTTTTCACACAACAAGGCTATCACAAGCAAGCACAAGCAAATTACCATACTTGATTCCGCACAAATATCCGTTCTTTCACGAAGTCACGATACCAACACTCGTAGTATCCAAAGCGAGTAACTATTATCTTAAGTAAACCAAAATAGTTCCCCTTTTAAAGACAAGTAACAACCTTCTTTTCCAAAAGTTCAAGTTTGCCTAATTTCAAATACTCAAGTCTCTTATTTTGAAAGGTTTAGTAGTTCATAGTCTTAATCACTTAATAGCATAATTCTCTTTTAAAACAATTTGAGTAACATATGCCTTATGTGTGAGTAGGTTATTCTTGTTTATAACAATCTTATTAAAGCGACCATGATCTAGAAAATGTAATACAATTTTGTCTTATCTTAGCTTCATGCGGATGGAGGTTTCTACTGGTTTTAATAATAATTAATTAGTCAATACATTTTCCTTTATTAACGCTGCGATGGTTTGTTCGATACTTGTTCTCATTTAGAAAATCAATATAACATTATTCCTTTTAAAACCCGATTACCCATTTCTCATTAAAACGGTTTCACAACTTTTAACCTGACCCAAGTCCTTATTAATTCACATCCAGTCTTTTATCTTTTAAAAATCCACAAACCATTTCTTTGCCCACGTAAAGTTGTTATAACCAACTTCCCGTAAAGCGTTATAACACTTTATGTTTTAAATCAACCAAATTCATTTAACACACGTACGTCTACCGTACTACATAGTTCATGACATATCATGCTAGAAAAGATAGGAAGAGGTTCACATACCTCGCGACGATTATCGACAAATAGCAAAAGCTCCAATCTCGTAATCGCGCTTAGCCTTTTCCACCCCGAGTTGAATACGCTGCTCGCGATCTTGAACCTATAACGATCGTATAAGTCTATCAGCGTCTAGACTACTCAGAACATTCTAAGCGAAGGTTCTTAATTCTACGGAAAATTGGGCACACTTCCGAGTCAAACTACACAAGTGTCTTTGTAAATACAACCACATGTAATGCAGGTTCAATTCTCTTCTTTACCAACCTACATATATCTTATACTTAATTCTAAACTACTACGATATGTAATCTCGAATTACAATAGAAGGACAAAGATATTTACCTCGACAAGCGTAAAATTATCGGGTTTATAAGTCGATTACGAGCAACGTTTAGCTCGACTCACGACGCTCGACCAGCTCCAAGCAACCGTAGAAGTTTCTAAACAACTTCTCTTAATACTTCATCTAAGTTATGAAGATTTTTCTAGGGCTTCATTTTGCGACTATTGGAATAAAGTAGTATTTCCGGGCTCCTAGTTTTGAACTAACTTTGGAATACTATTAGGGATACTAGGCCAAGGTATTTGGGATTTATACAACAATACTTAAGGTATTTCTACACAAAGTGGGAGGACGAGAACAATTTTAAAGGAGGAGTATTTTGCCTTGGAAGAATTAAGTGTGGATGATATGAAGTCTTCAACTAAGGGTATAAATAGAAGAATCAAGGTCAAGATCTATGCAAGTGTGTGGTCAAGATCGGGCCATGTGGGGGTAGTTTACCAACCATTTGCCTACCGCAAAAATGGGACAAGTGGCTTTCCACTTGTCCTACGCCCAAGCCATGTGTCCTCATCAATTTGGCCACTTGGCCACATGGGAGTGACACGTGTCGCCCCTACTCGTCAAAATATTTCATCTTAGAAGATACGTAATGCCAAAAATCCGAAAATAAAGTGGGCCCACAAAATCGTAAATTCTCGTGGGCCCACGTGACCAATTCTGAAATAAAATTCCATAATTCTCAAATATTCCAAAAAGTCCGAATACCAAATCTGGGAATCCAATTCCCATTAATGAACCTTTTTCCTTCACAAAATCCGGAAACTTTTCCGTCGAAAAATCACATCTTTCTTCCTTTCCAATTTTATTGTCGTATTCTCGTACGTACGTCCTCATATACATACTCTGGAACTACGGGGTGTAACATTCTTTCCCCCTAAGAAACATTCGTCCTGAATGTTCCTTCTAAGTCTCTAATCACACAAGTACCGGTATAGTCTTCACTACTATACTTACAAAACCAATTATGCCACACCTGGCCATAATACAACATACGCGCAAAACTTACATCCGAGTCAACGAAGAACCACCTCCAACGTATATAACAACACTAAAGCTTCCACCCATGGTCCAAAGGATACTTTTCTTCCCCTCTTCACTTATAAAAAGGACACTTCCATCTTCTTAACACATCTTAGCCTCTTCTCTTACTCGTCGTACCTTCCTCGTACACTCGAACTCGTCTTAGCATACTTACCACATTTCTGTCATTGCTTCAGTTTCCAAAATCTCGGGGTTACTATCACTAACTTGGTCATCATTAACTGGGAAAAATGCTCTGGAGGGATCTCCGATACTCTTTCGAACATAGCAACATGGAATACCGGACGTACTGCCTCCTAAGTCGGACGGCAGCGCTAACTCATAGGCAACCTGGCCTATTCTACAACGATCTGAAAAGGCCCAAAGTACCTCGGCCTAAGTTTTCCCTGCTTTCCAAATCTCGTCACACCCTTCCGGGGTGGTACCTTCAAGAAGGCCCACCGTCAACCTGAACTCCAAGTGTCGACGCCGATTAGCCGCCGCGACTTACGGTGACTCGAGCCGCTAAAACCCTCTTACGGATAAGCTTCACCTTACCCACATCCTCTGAATCAAGTATGGACCAACTATCCGAACCTTGCCAACATCGAACCAATCGGCCGTGAACCTACACTTCCGTCCATACAAGGCTTCGTAAGGCACCATCCGAATCTGAAATGGTAGCTAGTATAATACTCGCTCAACGAGGCAAATAATCCTCACGGTACCACGAAATCAAAACACGGCGTAACACGTCCTCAAATTTACGGATAAAATCGATGTTAATCGTCGGTCACGAGGTGAATGCAATCGAGACTCACTTTGAGTTCCTAACCGCTGGTAAAACCTCCAAAACGAAATAGCCATAAGCGGGCTCCACTGCTGCCATAAAATAAAAGTAGGAACCGTGCGGCCTTACAACCTACGATATACAACATCTCGCATAACCCTCCGCCGAGTAAGCAGGTCGACTAAAAGACAAGATGGTGACCCCATCGGCCCTACCTTCGGTCGAGCGCATCCACAAACTCGCGATGGTTACTAAACTTGGCCTAACACCTCGTGACCACTATCATCTAGCGGGACCACCTCAGCGACCCCACCACATTCAGACTACGGTTGACTCGCGATATGGCCTCAACCCGACCCACTTCGTACTAAACTCTCGTTCCTCGATCTGGAACAATCTTACCAATTCACGTCATGAAAGCTACCACTTTCATCTCACACTACCCATGGAATTATCCCACGCCTAACACAATGCTATCCGCATAGCACTCCACGTATCTACCATAACGACTTAGGCCGGTCTCTTGAGTGAAGATATCTCTGTAACTCTTCGCCTCACTTTCCTTTGTCGCTCAAATCAAAACACGCTCGCTGGGCGCATAACTACGAAGGTGATGAACCCGACACCGATCCAAGGTTGAGTCTCAACATCCGTGCTACCTGCAGTGGATAAACTCTCACCAAATGGCCTGGCCGCATGGCGTAACAATCTCCCAAACTAGCACGACACCCTGAGGATCATCCTCAGCTATCTATCCATAGAACTCTGGCGAACTGCAACTCAAGAAATCCCGAAGTCTCAGACTATTGGATCTAGGGTGAACCACTGGTACTGCCGGAACCACCAGCTCCCGTCCGTCCTCATTTCCAGCCACCAGACTAGCTAGTAACTGGGCCATCTCCTTGTAACTCATATCCTTTGTTCCTGGCCGTGGGACTAGAGGCGTCATAAAACTCATCGTCTGAAGTACTATCTCAGGTAATGACCAGGCCTGTGCCCTCGTAACCCTCTGTGTTCAACTCGTAGCTCCCTCTGCTGCCTTGCCCATCTGGGCCTTGGTTGCACTGCGGCGAGGCATAGCGGGTACATAAGAATACGCCAGAGGAGTCCAACTTATAACACGGCTCTAAGGCACGATCTCGGAGTGAGAAGAATGGAAACCAATCCTAAATATCCTGCTGACCTCCTCGACTATAGGTGTGGTTCACAACACACCGTTAATCAAGAGTCTAATAGATGCGGTGCAGACACTTTCAGAGGATTAAGCGCTCGATACCACTTTTGTCATGACGAACCGGCGTGGATAGTGCCTTACGGGCACCAGTAGACATATATCGAGTAACGGTGTCGCGCCGATCCGGGCGTGGTTGGTGCCTCCTGGGCACCCTTCTACCTTAACAACACAAGTAAACTGCGGAAATTAAATAGCTCTTTTTTTTTTTAACCGATCGTACGTGCAAGGGCCGAAGCGACAATTTGCCATATAATATACATAAAAAGGACACTACACTGCATACGAGTCCAATCCAGCATATGAATACGGACCTCTAAGAGTTTCTTGAAATATGGCGGGACAAGGCCCGCCGTACCCATAAGCTGTACAAAAGCACATCTTTGAAAGAACTTATACCAAAAAGATAACTCCCGAACAGAAGGAGCTATCCAAAAACTCTGAGCAGGGTCCTACACCTGCCGATCACCAAACAACGTACCTAAACCTGCGGCATGAACGGCCCAGAAGGAGGTCGATCTGAAGAATGTACCAAGTATGTGAGCGATCGTAATAAAATCATAGCGATCTAAATAACACAGAGACATGTATGATATCCAACCTACAGTACATAACACATAAGCCGTCATATCAAGTCAGGGACGCAGGCCCTCAAAGTCATTACTCGATATAGCCATGGGTCTCACGCCCGTAATATCAATCGTGCGTGGAATCCTTCCTCACCGCCAGTAGTACATGATGTAATAACACCAATAAGGATATATGAACACCAAGTCCCACCTGTGTCCTCGATACCTCGTGGTCCCGTGCCGAATCCCACCTCAGAAAAGCGTGACCATAGGGTAACCTGAACTAATCGGGGACATATATGATAATCAAAATACAACACATTGTGCCTTACTAACAATGAGTAAGCGAGTATCCTTACAATATAAACTAGAAGCTCGTGATCAAGCGGGACCGTCCGCGCGATGTCGTTAAGCAATCCTATTCACGGGACTATTTCACCCGCGTAGGTCGCGTGGACCGCGTGAGGTATTCTCGCGTGGTGACGCCGCGTGGGACTATTTCACCGCGTAAGCCCTTTGGACCGCGTGAGGTATTCCGCGATAGGACTATTTCACCGCGTAAGCCCTTACGGAATCGCGTGAGGTATTCCTCGCATAGGTGGACCGCGCGTGGGACTATTTCACCGCATAAGCCCTACGGACTCGCGAGGTATTCCTCGCATAGTTGGACCGCCCGCGTGGGACTATTTCACCGCGTAAGCCTACGGACTCGCGTGAGGTATTCGCCGCGTCGTGGGTAGCAAATCCATGGAATTATGCAAATGCCACAAACCGGGAATGACCCGAAGCGGTGATATACGATAGCACACAGGCTATTTCCGACACGTAGGCAATTCTCGATTAACAAGCCAAAGTACTTATCAAGGCACACTTAGACAAATTCTCAATTTATCGAGCCAAAGTACAAATCAAGGCATACATAGAATAATTCTCTTTTTATCGAGCCAAAGTACTTATCAAGGCACACATAGACTAATACTCAATTTATCAAGCCAAAGTACTAATCAAGGCATACATAGAATAATTCTCTTTTTATCAAGTCAAAGTACTAATCAAGGCATACATAGAATAATTCTCTTTTTATCGAGCCAAAGTACTTATCAAGGCACACTTAGACAAATCCTCAATTTATCAAGCCAAAGTACTAATCAAGGCATACATAGAATAATTCTCTTTTTATCAAGTCAAAGTACTAATCAAGGCACACTTAGACAAATCCTCAATTTATCAAGCCAAAGTACTAATCAAGGCATACATAGAATAATTCTCTTCTTATCGAGCCAAAGTACTAATCAAGGCATACATAGAATAATTCTCTTTTTATCAAGTCAAAGTACTACGTACGTACATTCTTTTATAAAAGACTCCTTTCTATGTAAAGCCCCAAGATACTAACACCCGTAGTATCAAGGCGTGTCTATTTTTCAAGTAAGTTACTACACGTTTAGAAAACTCATTTCAAGGCTTGAAATCAAGTAACTTCAAATTTTCACAATCTAGGCAACTTATGCCGATTTAATCAAAATAGACAACTTTCTAGACTTTCCATAAAGTCGTTATAACCAACTTCCCATAAAGCCGTTATAACCCTTTATGGTTTTAGACATATCCATTCCTTTTATAACCAAGAGACTTATACTATTAAAACCAAGTATCACATACTTACAAATCAAGTTCTTAACTTTCAAAATACTTGAAGTCTCTTAATGGTTAGAAAACAAGTTTTCTTCTACTTTTTAAACCTCAAGTAACTTCACCCTTAACAAGTTACTTCTCTTAAATCATGTCATTTCTCCTCTTTTAAATCAAATAAGTAAATCACTCCTTTGACTCCTAAAGTCACTATAATGACCTTTAGGTTTTAGAACTAAGGCACTAGCCAAAAGATTTGGAAACCACTTCCTTTAAGACTACATGTACTTTAAGTAAAAATACCTTCACTTTTAAGAATCCAAACTTCATCAAGAAAATGGATTCTACAACTTACAATCAAACATCAAAGTACACTCGAGGAAGTACATAGAACAAATTCCATTTTAGGCAATCCAAATACAACCAAGGAATGGATCATTCGAGAGTAGAACTTACTTTCTTTATTCTAAGGAATCATGCTAGAAGAGAGATAGTTCACATACCTTTCGCTAAATCCACAAGCTAAACCGAATACACCGCATGAAGTGTCAAACTAAAATGGTCACAACAAGACTATCAACTTCTAGTCTCTATGTAGAATAATACTAAGTATTTAGTCTCTAATTCTACGGAAAATCGAGCGACCTCCTTTGTTTCTACTCACTTTGCCACCTTTTTCAAGGCCGAATACAATAACCAACAAGCCACGTTTAAGGCTCCAACAACAACCAAACAAAGGGGATTACACGCCTTACACCACGTGTAAAATTCCGCCCACAATTCATACAAAGTAGTTCCGTAATTAAAGCCATTCTCGGCGACTTACAACCAACAACACTAAGTTTTTCCAACCCTTTTCCAAATTCCAAGTTCTTAGGTCAACATGTTATTTAGTCATGACAACATCAACAACTACGATTTCCTTCTTTATTGACGTCGCGACTTAAACTAATAATCAACTTGAATTCCAATCTTAAAGCTAAACATGCTAGATTTCGGATTAGGGTTCCAATAGTCAAAATACTTATCAAACTTCATACTATATAACACATGCTTGCTAAAATCCATAGCTACAACAATAAGTAAGTCTTAACTACTAAAACGACAAAATTTATACCTTTCCAAGCCCTTAAAATTTCCAAGATCCAAAGTCGCGCCTTAGCAATTCTTAGCTCCTTTCCTTAAGTTCCAATCCGCTCCAAGCATTCCTTAGAGGCCTATGAAGAACCCTTCTTCAAGTTCCAACTTCAAAGTTGAAGAACTCCCTTAGTTTCCGCCTTGCGACTAACGTAAAAATGCGTTTTTCCGAAATCTTTCTATTGAGATAACCTTACAATACCCTTGGGGACATTGGGTTAAAGTCTTGTGGCTAATGGATCAAAACTACAAAAAAATTTCTTCCAAAAGAAGCCTTGGCCGAGAGCACTTTAGTGAAGAACAATGTTTTCTTGAAAAATTTTCTAAGTATAGAACTTGTCTTGCACTAGTGTAGGATATATACTACTTAGGAGGGCTTAGATAATACCACATGTGAGGCTAGGATGAAGAGCAATTACTAATTAACCAAGTGGCAAGTTGACTTGGTCAACTTTCTCAAGCTTGAAGACTTTGTTCATCTACAATGGTCAATGACCATTTTACCCTTGCACAATTTCGACCAAGGCCAAGTGTGGGGTGCCACGTGTCGCCCTCTCATTCGTCCATAAAATTCCGTAACCCTCGTGGGCCCCACAAAAAATATAAAATTCCTCGGGTGGGCCCCACGTGACCAAATCCGTAATAATAAATTTCCATAATATTAATAAGTCCCATACTCTTGAAATAATGTATTTTGAGAATCCAATTCTCAACAACGAACATTTTTCCTTTCCGACGTTCGGAACATTTTCCGTCGGAAAAACAATTCTTCCGTTCGTACCAATTTCCAAGTCTTGATTCCTACGTACATTCTCTTTTACAAGTCCTGGACTTACGGGGTGTAACACCAGCGGAATATAAAACAAGACATGAAACAATATGAAGTGAGAAATAGTTTATCTGAGAAAAGTTGTCTTTCGGCATATATATAAAAAAAAACTTGAACAGTTACATCCCTTTTTCAAATCCTGCCCACAACAGTACTACAAACCTCTAAGAGTGTTATAACAATAATGACGGGACAGGGCCCCGCCATACCCCTGAATGTAAGTACCTACAACGACAGGGGACTATACCAAAGATAAGCCTCCGGAGAAACGGAGCTTCCCAAAACGCTGAACTGTGATCCTATGAGCGAGGATCAACAATTGGTGTACCTCTACCTGCGGCATGAACGTAGCCCCCCGAAGGAGGTTAGTACAACATGTACCAAGTATGTGAAATTGAAAATACTGTAAACGAAATCATAACAGTCTAAATAAAACAGGAGACATGTATGACAACTAAACTACAGTTAACGATATAAAAGCAGTCATGTCAAAGCAGGGACTCACACCCTCAAATTCATCACTCAAATATAACCAAGGGTCTCACGCCCACAATATCAATCATGTCTGCATCATGGCCACACGCCACCGGAATTCTCCATCGGTGTAGACATGTCCAGGATGCAATAACAGTATACCGGGTAATCAACCCTGCTGCATGGCCACATGCCCCCGGAATTCTTCATCGGTGCAGACATGTCCATGTAACAACAATAACAATATATCGGGTAATCAACCCTGCCGCATGGCCACATGCCCCCGGAATTCTATATCGGTGCAGACATGTCCATGTAACAACAATAACAATATATCGGGTAATCAACCTGCGACGGGCCACATGCCCCGAGTGCGTCGGCGTACATGTCCATGTAACAACCATAACAATATATCGGGTAATCAACCCTGCCGCTGTCACGACCCGATCCCGGGCCCGTGACTGGTGCCTTACCCCGGGCACCCTAGTGATACAACGTCAGAGAAAACCAGCGGAAAATAAAACATAAACATGAAACAAGATATATGATCATAAACAAAGCAACCAAAAAGGTTGCCTTACGTAATATATACATAAAACCGAGCTTTAATCCTTTTTACAACCACGCTTACAGATTACTAGACCTCTAAGATTTACAACAACCATGGCGGACGGGGCCCGCCATACCACGAATGTACAGAACCTACAACTCGGGGAACACATGCAAAGAATAAGCCTCGGAGAAGCGGAGCTTCCCAATCTGTTGGCTTGTGATCACATGGCGAGGATCCACTAGATGTACTCTACTGCGGCATGAGCGGCCCAAGGAGGTCGATTGCAGCAGTACCAAGTATGTGCGAAAAATCGTAAATGAAATCATATGATCTTATATAAAAGCAGAGACATGTATGATAACAAAACTACGATTCGCAACATAAGCGATCATGTCAAGTCGGGACTCGCGCCATCAAGTCATCACTCAAATATAACTATGGGTCTCACGCCGCAACATCAATCATGTTCGCGTCGCGGCGCGTGCCGGAATTCTGCATCGGTGTAGACATGTCCGTGATGCAACACTAATAACAATGCCCACGGCCACACGCCCGAAATTGCCGCATCGGTAGACATGTCCATGATGCAACAATAATAACAATGCCCCGCCACGTGCCCGGTGCGCCGGTGTAGACATGTCTATGATGCAACAATAATAACAATGCCCCATGGCCACATGCCCCCGGAATTCTGCATCGGTGTAGACATGTCCATGTGGCATCAACAACAATATACCGCACAACCAGGCTATCACAAACAAGCTCAAGCAAATTACCATACTTCTAGACTTTCATAAAAGATCCACTCCTTCCCGAGAAGTCACGCGATATCAACACTTGCACAACAAAGGCTATCACGACAAGCGTAGGCGAGTTACACAACAACAAGCATAGGCAAGTTACACCGACTCAGTACTTCCATTTTATATCAAAGTCCGGGTTTTAACCCTAAAGTACTACGTACATTAAATTCCTTTTAAAGGATCCGTTTCTTTCACAAAAGTCACATAATACCCGTAGTATAAAATAGAGTGACTATCTTTTTAAGTAAACCAAAATACTCCCTTTGTAAAATCAAGTAACAACATAATTTTCCAAGCGTTCAAGTTTTCCTAATTTCAAATGCTCAAGTTTTCATTTTAGAAAGGTTTCATAACTCATAGTCTTAATCTCTTTTAAAACAATTGAGTAACATATGTCTTGTCGTGGTAGTTTATTCTTGTTTACTACAATCTTGTTTGTGACCATGATCTAGGAAATGTAATACAATTTTCTCTTATCTTAGCTTATGCAGATGGAGGTTTCTACTGGTTTTAATAACAATTAGTTATTTGTCGATACACTTTCCTTTATTAAGCGCTGCGTGGTTTGTTCGACCACTTATTCTCGTTTCCAAATCAATAAAACATTATTCTTTTTAAAACCAAGTACTCATTACTCGCGAATGAGGTTTCACAAAACATTTAACAAAATGTTAATAACCAAATAAAACAAGTTAAGTCTCTTATCTTTCAAGATCAAGTCTCTTAACTTCTACAATCAATAAACCAATCTTTTACCTACATAGAGTCGTTATAACTAACTTCCCATAAAGCTATTATAACACCTATGTTTTAAACCAACCAACCCATTTAACACGTATGCGTCTACCGTACTACATAGTTTACAAAGCATCATGCTGAAGGATAGGAAGAGGTTCACATACCGCGGCGATTATCGACAATAAGCAAAACGCTCGCGATCAGTAACTGGCAGCCAGTTCCACTCTTTAAGTAGAATCGCTACTCGCGATACTTCCACCTATAAGGCTACAAACGTCATTAACTTCTAACGCACTGCGGTTCCATATTCTACGAAAATTGGCGACGCCTCCCAAGAATTGCGTAAATCTCCTCCTCTATCAGGCTGCCCAAGCCAACCGGGGTTTACACGTCTAACCGGGCGTGTACAATTCTACAACAGAATGCTACCCCAAGTCTCTTTATGTCTGATCCTATGTAATTCTGATTGATTCTCTTCTTTAAATTGAGCTTAAGTCAAAAGACATTGCATGACTATGTTGATTCTATATATAGTATACTTCAACTATATAATCCTACAACATGTAATCTCCAATTCTGATAAGGGACAAGAATATTTACCTCGACAAGCCCAAAATTATACGAGATAAAAGTCGATCCTGAGCAAGGTTTAGCTCTACTCGATGCGCTCCAATCCGCTCCAAACAACCGCCAGAAGTTCTAACCAACTTACCTACATCACTTGACCATCTATGAAGATTTCCTTAGGGTTTCGGTTTGAGACTTAAAATGACAAAAGGTAGTATTTCCGGGCTCTACGTATAGAGGTAACTTTTGGAAAACTATAAGGTAAAGGCTAAGGTATTTTGGGCATTATAACAATACTTGGAGAAGTATTTCAATACCACAAGGGAGGGGTATTATACGAAAACAACTAGGCTAGAGGGGTACCCCATGGCTAGCACCACAAAGGGGGAGGAGGCTCTCGCCACAAGGCCACTCAAAGGGGAGGGGAAGGCTTAGGACGAGAACAACTCAAGAGGGGAGGGAGAGTGACTCAAGACTTGGAAGATTTTTGATGATGAAGTCTTCAAGCATAGGGGGGTATTTATAGGAAAACCAAAGCCAACCAACGGCCAAGATCAAGCCATGTGCAAGGCAAGTGTAAGGCCTTGATCGCCAAGTGTACCCTATCCTACTCCACCAAACATGGCACAAAACAAGGCACCAAACAAGCCACAAAATAAGGCTGAAACAAGGAGCCAATCGCCCCAAACCCGTGACCCAACCGTTATCCACGCCACTCGAGGGTGACAAGTGTCACCCTCTCGTTGGCCCAAAAATGTTCCGTCGCTCGGAAAAATCCGCAAAAATACAAAACGACATAGCCGGAATTTTCCTTCGCAAGTTCTCAGAAACGTTTACCAAAAACGATTCTATACGGGGTTGTACAAAATTTCAAACTAGCCAAACTTTAAGTCTCAAATTGTCAGACGACGCCCCACGTATATACTCGGAAATACGGGTATAACATTCTCCTCCTTAGAAACATTCGTCCTGAATGTTCCTTCTCAAGACGTATCGCAAAGTTCCTCTAACAAGTTGCCAACGCCACACCTTGGCCAATAAATAACACACGCTCTTCCTTCCTTACTCGTCGTGATACCACTTTTGTCACTTTGCCGCGAGGTTCTAGTGTCACTCAGACGCCATACTTCCGTCATTGCTTCGCTTCAAACCGTGGAGTCACTACTCCAAACTTGGTCATCTTACTAACCTCAATCTTCTTAAGGCCATTCTCGCCTTCACGAACCGCTTCAGTCGAACATATCCACGAACTCACACGATGGTCACCTAAATTGGGGCCTAGCACCCTCGTGACCCTACTCCAAGGGACCACCCGTAATCGACTTACCTAAATCCGCTACACGGTTGACCCGCAAAACGCCTCAACCCGAATTCTCCGTCGCGCCAACTCTTACTCCTCGATACGAACAATCTTACTAATTCACATCATGAAAGCTACCACTTCCATTATACACAACCCAAGGAATTCCCCACAATAACTCCACGTATACTACGTACTCTGATAAAGATAAAACATGAAATAAATCTTTTACTCGCGACGACCTTACCTCTAAGGTCTCAATCGTGAAATAGTCTAAGGTTCACACTACCACGCCCCCATACTTATCCTTCCAACAACCATGTTTTCTAACTTACACTAACACAACGCTATCCGCATAGCTCACAATAACAAGATCATAATAACAAGCATACCAAAACTCTGAGGTTAAGGATATACTGTCTCTACCGCTTAATCACACCCACGCTCGCAGGCGCATTACCAGCGAAGGTGATGAACCACCACCGATCCTCAAGGCCGAGTCGTAACATCCGTGCTACCCTTGGTCGACAGCCTTCGCAAATGGCCCCGCTGGCCGCAAAAATAACAAGCTCCTTGGCACCACGACACTCCAAATGCGGTCTACCACATCGACCACACCGGCGCAGGGTGACCGCATCCGCCAACACCCTTACTTCCTCGAAACCCGAACCTCGAGCCCGACCGCTCCGAATACTCGATGCTCAAGGTTGTGGAGGACCACTCGCACCGGGCGGAGGTACAAAACTAGTATCTGGCCGAGGCGGTCCGCCTCAAAGTCACCAAAGGACCTCGTTGTTCGCCCTCTTCTCGCTGATCTTGTCATTCCGTCGACCTCTCCGTGCCTCACATCCCGCAAAGATGAGCTCGCACGCGGGCAATGTCCATGCCCTGAAGAGCTACACTCGAACAAGCTCTCGCAAGTAATCATCTAGCCCGTGACGAGCGGTGCACTCTATCCTCCATGGTTGCCACTAAAGCGGGACATACCGAGCCAACGAAGTCAAACTCCACGTTGTACTCCCGAACCGCACGCCACTGTCTCAAAGATCATAAATCGTTTACCGCCTCCTCATCCGCGGAGGCAAGAAGTGAGCGAGAATGCCTCGAGAACTCGTCCCATACTATTGGAAGCGCATGCTCTCCCGACAACTCCCACGAATCAAACCAATGACCGCGTATCACGCACCGATGCGAACCTAAGACCACCGACTCGGTCTCCGCTTGATCACTCTACGACGTTGGTCAGAATCGCTTGATGAACTCCTCGCGATCATCCTCGTGCCTCGACCCATAAAACTCGCGCTACGGCTCGGAAAGTCGTAGCCTCAAACTATTCGCTCGGGGTGAACCATCGTGCATCGAACTGAATCTGCGATTCACTTATCTCATATTCGCCACGACGGCGCCAAAGAATCGGGCCATCTCCTTGTACTTATCTCATTCGCCTCCAGCCGTGGACCGGAGGCTCAGTGCGGTGGTCTCAGCAGCCATCCGCTGCGACTCTAAACTTCCTGCTGGCGGCGCGCAAAACCTGGGCTGTCAAGCATAATTCAGACCGACGCTCGCGCTCGTACTCTTCAGATCTCACTAGCAAGACTCTCGCCTTGCCCTTCGGCTCGCCGCTTGCGCGAGGCATAATCGTAAAACGAGATACGCCGGAGGGTCCAACTTACAACAGACTCTAAGGCACGATCTCGAATGAGTAAAATGTAAACCAATCCTAAATGTCCTTCAGCCTCCTGATTATAGATGTTGTGCACAACACATCGATAATCAATACTCTACTATACTCGGCCTGTAGACACCTTCCGAGGATTAACTGCTCTGATACCACTTTTTGTCACGACCATCCTGCCCGGATCGTGCCTTACCCGCACCCTAGTGATACAACGCCGAGAAAACCATGAAAATAAAACATAAACATGAAACAAGATATATGATCATAAACAAAGCAACCAAAAACAGCTTGCCTTACGTAATATATACATAAAACCCGAATGGCTTTAATCCTTTTACAACCCCGCCACAACAAGATTACATGCACTCTAAGATTTACAACAACCATGACGGACAGGCCCCGCCATACCCCGAATGTACAAGAACCTACAACCAGTGGAACACATACCAAAGAATAAGCCTCCGAGAAACGGAGCTTCCTAATACGCTGAATCGTGATCCCATGAGCGAGGATACACTACCGATGCATTCCTACTCGCGCAGATGAACGCACTTCAAGGAGGTCAAGATAACAGTACCAAGTATGTGAAATCAAAATATCAGAAATGAAATCATAATACTTTATATAAAAACAGGAGACATGATAACAAAACTACGCTCACAACATAAAAGCAATATGTCAAGTCGTGGACTCACGCCTCAAGTCATCACCAAATATAACTACGGGTCTCACGCCCACAACATCAATCATGTTCGCATCACGGCCGCATGCCCCGACCGTGACGGCAGACATGTCCACGATGCAACACTAATAACAATGCCCCACGGCCACACGCCCGGACTCGTCGAGATCGGCAGACACGCCCACGATGCAACAATAATAACAATGCCCCACGGCCACATGCCCCAAATTCAGACGGCAGTAGAGCATGTCTATGATGCAACAATAATAACAATGCCCCACGGACACATGCCCCGAATTCTGCAGACGGCAGACATGTCCATGTAACCACAATAACAATATATCGTAATCAACCCCGCACGCCACATGCCCCTGACATCGTGTAGACATGTCCACGTGGCATCAACAACAATATACCGCACAACCAAAGTATCACAAACAAGCTCAAGCAAATTACCATACTTCTAGACTTTCATAAAAGATCCACTCCTTCCCAAGAAGTCACCGATATCAACACTTGCACAACAAAGGCTATCACAACAAGCATAAATGAAGTTACACAACAACAAGCATAGGCAAGTTACACACACCAAGGTACTTCCATTTTATATCAAAGTCCGGTTTTAACCCTAAAGTACTACGACATTAAATTCCTTTAAAGGATCCGCTTTTCACAAAGTCACATAATACCCGTAGTATAAAATGAGTGACTATCTTTTTAAGTAAACTAAAATACTCCTTTGTAAAATCAAGTAACAACATAATTTTCCAAACGCTCAAGTTTGCCTAATTTCAAATGCTCAAGTTTTTCATTTTAGAAAGGTTTCATAACTCATAGTCTTAATCTCTTTTAAAACAATTGAGTAACATATGTCTCAGACGTGAGCCGCTTATTCTTGTTTACTACAATCTTGTTACAGCCATGATCTAGAAATGTAATACAATTTTGTCTTATCTTAGCTTCTATGCAGACGGAGGTTTCTACCGGTTTTAATAACAATTAGTTATTTGTCAATACACTTTCCTTTATTAGCGCATTACGTGGTTTGTTCGACCCTTTATTCTCATTTCCAAATCAATAAAACATTATTCTTTTAAAACCAAGTACTCATTACTCGCGAATGAGGTTTCACAACACATTTAACAAAATGTTAATAACCAAGTAAAACAAGTTAAGTCTCTTATCTTTCAAGATCAAATCTCTTAACTTCTACAATCAATAAACTAATCTTTTACCTACATAGAGTCGTTATAACTAACTTCCCATAAAGCTATTATAACACCCTATGTTTTAAACCAACCAACCCATTTAACACACGTACGCCTACCGTACTACATAGTTTACAAAGCATCATGCTGTAAGGATAGGAAGAGGTTCACATACCTAGCGACGACATCGCATAATAAGCAAAACGCTCCACAAGATCAGTAACTGCTAGCTGCTCCACTCTTTAAGTAGAATACGCTACTCGCGATTTCCACCTATAATGCCACAAACTTCTATTAACTTCTAACCGCACGGTTCCATATTCTACGTAAAATTCTAAGAAGATTTTCCCCGCAACAACAGAAATCTCCTCCTCTATCGAGGCCGGCTACCAAGCCAACCGTGGTGGGGTTTGTACGCCTAACCGACGTGTACAATTCTACAACACAAAGAATGCTACACAAGTCTCACGTAATACACCCTATGTAATTACAGCTCGCTTTCTTTAAATTCAGCTTAAGTCAAAAGACATCACGAAGCTATGCTCAGTTCTATATATAGTATACTTCAACTATATAATCCTACAACATGTAATCTCCAATTACAATAAGTGGACAAGAATATTTACCTCGACAAGCCCAAAATTATCCGAGATAAAAGTCGATCCCGAGCAAGGTTTAGCTCCTACTCGTGGCGCTCCAATCCGCCTCCAACAACCCTAAGTTCTAACCAACTTCTACCTACATACTTCAACCATCTACGAAGATTTCCTTAGTGGTTTCGGTTTGAGACTTAAAAGGACAAAAGGTAGTATTTCCTGCCTCACGATAGAGGTAACTTTTGGAAAACTATAAGGTAAAGGCTAAGGTATTTTGGGCATTATAACAATACTCGGAGAAGTATTTCAATACCAACCGGGAGGGGTATTATATGAAAACAACTAGGCTAGGGGGGGGGGTACCCCACGGCTAGCACCACAAAGTGGGAGGAGGCTCGCCACAAGGCCACTCAAAGGGAGTGGGGAAGGCTTAGGACAAGAACAACTCAAGAGGGGAGGAGAGGACTCAAGACTGAAGATTTGACGATGAAGTCTTCTGCTTGTGGTATTTATAGGAAAACCAAAAGCCAACCAACGGCCAAGATCGCCACGTGCAAGGCAAGTGTAAGGCCTTGATCAAGCCAAGTGCACCCTATCCCTACTCCACCAAACATGGCACAAAACAAGGCACCAAACAAGCCACAAAACAAGGCCAAAACAAGCGAGCCAATCGCCCCAAACCCGTGACTCCAACCGCCATCCATCGCTTCACTCGAGGTGACAAGTGTCACCTCTCGCTGCCCAAAAATGTTCCGTCGCCGGAAAAATCCGCAAAAATACAAAACGACATAGCCGAATTTTCCTTCGCAGTTCTCAGAAACGCTTCACTAAAAACGATTCTATACAGTGGTTGTGCACAAAATTTCAAACTAGCCAAACTTTAAGTCTCAAATTGTCGACGCACGCCCCACGTATATACTCAGAAATACGGTATAATGTACGCATGGCCACATGCCCCTGATTCGCAGATCGGCGTATACGCCCATGTAACAACAATAAAAATATACCGCCCTCCATCGAGACGCAGAGCATAGGAATACAACTTTTCACACAACAAGGCTATCACAAGCAAGCACAAGCAAATTACCAAACTTCAATTCCCTTACAAATATCCATTCATTCACAAGAAGTCACCTGATACCAACACTCGTAGTATCCAAAACAGAGTAACTATTATCTTAAGTAAACCAAAATAGTTTCCCTTTTTAAAGACAAGTAACAACCTTCTTTTCCAAAAGTTCAAATTTGCCTAATTTCAAATACTCAAGTCTCTTATTTTCGAAATGTTTCAGAAGTTCATAGTCTTAATCACTTAATATCATAATTCTCTTTAAAACAATTGAGTAACATATGCCTTATGCGTAGTAGGTTATTCTTGTTTATAACAATCTTATTAAAGCAGCCATGATCTAGAAAATGTAATACAATTTTGTCTTAGCTTAGCTTCTATGCAGATGGAGGTTTCTACTGGTTTTAATAATAATTAATTAGTCAATACATTTTCCTTTATTAACGCTGCAGTGGTTTGTTCGATACTTGTTCTCATTTCCGAAAATCAATATAACATTATTCCTTTTAAAACCCAATTACCCATTTCTCATTAAAACGGTTTCACAACTTTTTAACACAACCCAAGTCTTTATTAATTCACATCCAGTCTTTTATCTTTTTAAAAAAACCACAAACCATTTCTTTGCCCACATAAAGTTGTTATAACCAACTTCCCATAAAGCCGTTATAACACTTTATGTTTTAAATCAACCAAATTCATTTAACACATGTACGTCTACCATACTACATAGTTCACACCATATCATGCTAGAAAAGATAGGAAGAGGTTCACATACCTCGCGACGATTATCGACAACAGCAAAAGCTCCAAAGCATCGTAATCCCGCTTAGCCTTTTCCACCCTTCAAGTAGAATACGCCACTCGCAAAGATTTCAACCTATAATCAAGTATAAGTCTATCAACTTAGACTACTCAGAACATTCTGCGTAAGGTTCTTAATTCTACTGAAAATCGGGCAGACTTCCCTACCCACAAACTACACAAGTCCATCAGAATACAACCCTATGTAAGCAGCTTCAATTCTCTTCTTTACCAACCTTCTATATATCTTATACTTAATTCTAAACTACTACGATATGTAATCTCCAATTACAATAAGGACAAAGATATTTACCTCGACAAGCCCAAAATTATCCAAGTTTATAAGTCGATCCCGAGCAACGCTTAGCTCCAACTCCCGACGCCCAACCCGCCTCCAAGAAACCCTTAGAAGTTTCTAAACAACTTCTCTTAATACTTCATCTAAGCTATGATGATTTTTCTAGCTTCATTTGCGACTATCGAATAAAGTAGTATTCCTGCTCCTAGTTTTGAACTAACTTTGGAATACTATTAGGATACTAGGCCAAGGTATTTGGGATTTATACAACAATACTTAAGGTATTTCTCTACACAAAGTGGGAAGGGACGAACAATTTTAGCTGAGGAGTATTTTGTCGAAGACTTAAGTGTGATGATATGAAGTCTTCAACTAAGGGGTATATATAGAAGAATCTGCGGTCAAGATCTATGCAAGTGTGTTGTCAAGATCGGCCATATGGGGTAGTTTACCAACCATTTGCCTACCATTAAAATGGGAAGTGGCTCGCCACTTGTCCCCTAAACGCCCGCCACGGTCCTCATCAATTCGGCCACTTGGCCACATGGGGTGACATGTGTCGCCCCCCTACTCGTCCACAATATTTCATCTTTCGAAGATACCCGTAATTCCAAAAATCCGAAAATAAAGTGGGCCCCACAAAACCGTAAATTCTCCCGTGGGCCCCACATGACCAATTTCGGAAATAAAATTCCATAATTCTCAAATATTCCAAAAAGTCCGAATACCAAATCTGGGAATCCAATTCCCATTAATGAACCTTTTTCCTTCACAAAATCCGGAAACTTTTCCGTCGAAAAATCACATCTTTCTTCCTTTCCAATTTTAATGTCGTATTCTCGTACGTACGTCCTCATATACATACTCTGGAACTACGGGGTGTAACAGAATGGGAGGGCGACACGTGGCACCCCCAAATATGGTCTTGGATGATTTTTAGTAAGGGTAAAATGGTCATTGACCATCAAGGAGGATAAGTCTTCAAAGCTTGAGATTGTTGACTTGTCAACTTGTCCACTTGGCTTAACATTAATTGTCCTTCATCCTAGCCCACAAGTGTTTTAATCTAAGCCCTCCAATGTGTTTTATATACTACACTAGTGCAAGACAAGCTCTTGAAACACTTAGAAAAATTTCACACATTCTTGTGCATTATAGTTGCTTCCTGCTCAGGTCAAGTTCCACACAAAAAATTTGTAATTTTGATCCGTTATTCACAAGACTTTAAACCAAGGTCCCTAAGGGTATTGTAAGGATATCTCAATAGAAAGATTTCGGAAAAATGACGTTTTCACGTTAGTCGCAAGGCGGAAACCTAAGTAGTTTTCCTAGTTTTGGATTGGAAATGGAAGAGAAGTTGGTTGTGAACTTCTAAAGGCTTCAAATAGCGGATTTGAGCGTAAAGGAAAGGAGGTAAGAATTGCTAAGACACGACTTTGAATCTTGGAAATTTTAAGGGCTTATAAAGGTATAATCTTGTCGTTTTAGTAATTAAGATTTACTTATTGTTGTAGTTATGGATATTAGCAAGTACTTAGATGTTTAGTATGAAGTTTGATAAGTGTATTGGCTATTGGAACCCTAATCCGAAAACTAGCATGTTTAGCCTTAAGATTACAATTCAAGTTGATTATTAGTTTAAGTCGCCGCATGTTGTATAAAGAAGGAAATTGTAGTTGTTGAAGTTTTCTATGCTATATAACATGTTTGACCTAAGAACTTGGATTGAAAAAGAATTGGAAAGGACTTAGGATTAGTTATAAGTCCGAGAATGGCTTTAAATATGGAACTACTTCGTATAAATTGTGGGCAGAATTTTACACGATTGTAGCGCGGTAATCCCGCTTGATCGGTTGGTATGTTGAGCCTTAAATGTGGCATGTTTGGTTATTGTATTCGCCTTGAAAAAGGTGGCAAAGTATGTAGAAACAAAGGAAGTGTCGCCTCATTTTCCGCAGAATAAGAGATCGCTTACTTAGTATTATTCTACGTTAGAGACTAGAAGTCGATAGTCACGTGACCATTATAGGTCGACACTTCTACGCGCGTATTCGCTTAGCTTGTGGATTTAGCCTAAAAGGTATGTGAACTATCTCCTTCTAGCATGATTCCTTAAGATAAAGAAAGTATGTCCTACTCCTTAAACGATTCATTCCTCGTTGTATTTGATTGCCTAAAATAGAATTTGTTCTATGACTTCCTTGATTGTACTTTGATGTTTAAATTGTAAGTTGTATAATCCATTGCCTTAGTGAAGTTTGGATTCTAAGAGTGAAAGTATTTTACTTAAAGTACATAGAGTCTTGAAAAGTAGTTGGTTTCCAAATCTTTGGCAAGGCTTAGTTCCAAAACCTAAGGTTGTTATAATGACTTTGTGAGTCAAAGGAGTGATTTACTTAATTGTTTTAAAAGAGGAATGACATGATTTAAGGAGATGTAACTTGTTTTAAAGGTGTGAGTTACTTGGGATTTAAAGGTATAAGCTACTTGATTTATAAAGATTTGTAGACTCAAGTATTTTGAAAGTTAAGAAACTTGATTTGTAAAGATGTGATACTTGGTTTTAAAAGTATAAGTCTCTCGTTATAAAAGAAATGAATATGTCTAAAACTACAAAGCGGTTATAACGACTTTATGGGAAGTTGGTTATAACGGCTTTATGGAAGGTTAAGAAAGTTGTCTATTTTTTATTTATGGGCATAAGGTGCCTAGATTGTGAAAATTTGAAGTTACTTGATTTCAAGCTTTGAAATGAGTTTTCTAAACGTAGTAACTTACTTTGAAAAATAGATATGCCTTGATACTACGTGTTAGTATCTGGGTTTTGCATAAAAGGAGTCTTTGAAAAGAATGTACGCACGTAGTACTTTGGCTTGTTAAATTGAGAATTATTCTACGTGGTGCCTTGATAAGTACTTTGGCTTGTTTAATCGAGAATTATTCTATGTTGCCTTGAGTTTATAAAACGAAAGTCTATAGATTTTGGCGAACTTGCCTACGCAGGTGATAGCCTTCGAGTGCAAGTATTATGTTTTATTACGTTGCCGCGACTGGCCGAGGGTCTACCGTCTTGTCAGAAGATTACTCGACGCATCGAAGCGCTGATGCGATTCCACGTATGCTTCCATTATTTGTATTACTCGACATGCTTATACGATGGATTCCGGCACGTGACCGCGAGGCGTTAGATTCCCGATTTGTTTGTATTACCCTACGGTCACGCTTATACGATGTGGGATTCCGGCACGCGACCACGTGGATATTGTTGTTCCATGGATCGCCCTCCATGAGATTTAGCGACGCAGCCGATCCGTAGTTAGCTGCATTTGCCCCGCCTCGTTGACGACGCCGCAGACCGTAGATAGCTGCTTGCCCCGCTGCTATTACGCTTTGGTACAGACTCAGATAGCTTCGCACTTGCCCTGGCCATATCTCGTGACGACAGCTGGATCCGTAGTTAGCTGACTTGCCCCGCTACTGACGACGCAGCCGGATCTCGTAGTTGGCCGTGATTGCCCTCGCGCTTTATGATGACGCAGCTAGATCTAGTGGTTCGTTTTTGTTACACCCCGTTTGTGCAGGATATGTTGTAAGAACGTACGTAAGAACTCACGAGTGTTAAGATTTGAGACTTGTAAAAAAATTTATCGGAATTATGGAATTGCTTGAAACGAATATTGTGATTTAATGGGAGGCGACACGTGTCACCCCTCATTGAGCTCTCGGACGAAATCACAGGGCACAAGGGTCATTTGACCGTTAGGAAGACAAGTCTTGCAAGTAGAGAGCTTGAGATAATTGACTTGGTCAATGGGACCACAAGCTTGATATTTAAGAGAACCTCATCCTAGCCACCCATTCGTTACATCTCGACCCTCCATATCCCTATATAATACTACTAGTAGCAAGAGAGAGCCCAACACTTAGAAAAAATTTCAAGAAATTGGATGAAACTCACAAAGAGCTCTCGGGTTCCTTGCATTTGAAAAGAAATTTTTTTTGTTCCTTGTCCATTAAGCTCCACACATTAAAACAAGATTCTCGAGTGTATCAGAAGTATATCTCAATAGAAAATCTCGGAAAAGATAGTTTTCGTTAGTCGCAGCGAAAACCTAGTTGTCTTTCTAGGTTTTGTTTGAGATTTGAAGGAAGTTTGTTGGTGTTGTTCTAAGGGTCTCAACTAGCGGTCAGTTGCCTTGAAGAGGCTCTAAGTTGCTAAGGAGCAAATTCGGATTCGAGTCGATCGAGATTCGTTGAGGTATAATCTTGTCTCTTAATAGTGTTACAAGATTATATATATATATTGTTGTTGTTAGCTTTACATGTTGCTAGAATGAAGTTGATATGTTGAAGTTCATAAGTATTATGGATTGCTTGTAGCTTAAATTGAAATGTTATATTAGCCACTTGAAGTTGGATAAGAATTGGTATCATGTACTCAATATGGCCAAATTTGACTAGTAGTTGTATTAGTTTGATATCTATCGTGCGGAATTTTACACGCCTAGTAGGCGTGTAATCCTCATTGTTGATTGCATTGTTCGGGCCTTAAATGTGGCGTGTTTGGTTATTGTATTCGCCTTGAAAAAGGTGGCAAAGTAAGTAGAAACAAAAGAGGTGTTGTCCGATTTTCCGTAGAATTTAGTGACTTAGCACTTAGAATATTCTACGTCAAGTAAGAGATTAATGGACGACAGACCATTATAGGTTGAAGTACTAAGTATAGCGTATCCTACTTGAAGGATGGAATAGCTATCAAGGTTGAAGTACTTTGGAATATTTTGCTACTTGTCGATAATCGTCGCGAGGTATGTGAACCTCTTCCTTCCTTTGGCATGATTCTATGTATGTAATATACCTGTGGTATCATTTCATGTTTCCTTTTACTCTTAGAAGTTAAGAGGTAGTTGTGTGATTTACTCTATGTAGAACTTTTCCTATCTTTTGAGCATGAATAGTTGCACGTATGTAGTACGGTAGACGTACAACACCTTGATATCCTTTACTAGTTTTATGAATAGCCTAGTCGGGTGAGTTAGGAGATTAACTCACTTCTTTGAAAGAATAAAGGATGTCTTAATTTTTATTAAGTTAAGGGACTTGAAGAGTTTTAAAGTATGTGATACTTGTTCCGCTTTTAAACGATAAGTCCTCGATAGGAAATTATATTTGGCTAAGGTATAAAGTGAATATAACGACTTTATGGGAAGTTGGTTATATTTGCTTTATGGAAAGATAAATGACTTGATTTTAGTGAAAAGGCAACTTGATTTTAAGGCATGAATTGCCTAAGGTTTTATAATAAAAGGAGTCACTTGATTTCTAAAGGTTAAGAGACTAATGGTACTTTGAAAGTTAAGAGAATTGATTTGAAAATATATAATACTTGGTTTTAAAAAGTATAAGTCTTTGGTTATAAAAGGAACGGGTTTGTCTAAAACTACAAAGTGGTTATAACGCTTTATGGGAAGTTGGTTATAACGGCTTTATGGAAGGTTAAGATAATGGTTTTCTAATAAAGTAATCAAAGAAATAACTTGAATTAAGGAAGGGCAATTTGATTTATGGTATCACTTGCTTAAAGCTTTAAGGTAAGTGGTCACTTGATTAATAAGCCGAGAAATGTATTTCTAAAGTATAGTGACTTATGTGAAATGTACAAGCCTTGATACTACGTGTTAGTATCTTGGGGTTTTATATGAAAAGGAATCTTTGAAAAGAATGTAAGCATGTAGTACTGGGGTTAAATTCCTGATTTTTATGTGTGAAACTAAGTGCCATGAGTTTATAAAACGGAAGTCTAAAGGTTTAATGAACTTGCCTCAGATTTGCTTGTGATAGCATTAAGTGAAAGTATTATATGTTACGTTGTCGTGACTCTCAGTTGGACGATTTTGTGGGCATTCTTTGGCACGTTTTTTTGCAAGGAAAATGCCATAAAAATTTGGTCAATGTTTGGTTAGATATTTATGGAGTAGATGGATATGTTACATGTCACGACCCGATTCCGCCCGCGATCGTGCCTTACCCCGCACCCTAGTGATACAACATCGAGTAATCGCTTAACATAAACGATACAAGACATATTATGAAATATGAAACAATAACTGAGAAAACTTGCCTTTCTGCATATATGTAAATAACAACTTTTTCAACATGAATGCTTTAATCCTTTTTACAAACCCCGCCCACAACAAGATTACATGCACTTACGAATGATATGACAACAACGACGGATAGGTTCGCCATACCCGAATGTAAGCACCTACAACAACAGGGACTATACCAAGACAAGCTTCCGAGAAACGGAGCTTTCCTAAGCTACCGAATCGTGACTCCTAAGAGCGAGGATCAACGATCGCGTACCTTTACCGCAGATGAACGCAGCTTCAAGGGCGAGGTCATAACAAAAATTAGTATGTGAAATCAAAATATCAGAAATGAAATCATAGCAATCATATAAAGTGTGAGACATGTATGATAACAAAACTACAGCTCACAATAAACAAGCAAATATATCAAGTCGTGACTCACGCCTCAAGTCATCACCAAATATAACAACGGGTCTCACGCCCACAATATCAATCACGCCGTGGAATACCTTCCTCACCGCCGGCTTTATGATATAAAAGCACCAAGGAACACACATGAACACCGTGTCCCACCTGCGCTATAATGAAAACGCATGGTAAGTACGAAGGCATAGCCGACTACTAACACCCCGCATCAACAAGGTCATGAATCAGATTACAAGATCCGCCTGCATCATCACATGATCAAAGTCGCCACTTGCCCGCAGATCTAATGCGCGCGCTCAGCCCTCGAACTTTCCGCAGCTCCGCATAGGCCAATCTCATCGCCCGCATGAGGTATTCCCGCATCGAGGTTAGCTACTCCCAAGATCGCCCCGACTTCGCACCGCATGGCCACATGGACCGCATGCCCATAAAGGACGACACTAACCTCGAACTCTCAGAGTTCGCATAGCCCCTCGGGACTCGCATGAGGTATTCTCGAATCATAGGTCCATCGACCACCGAGTCTACCCCGCACGGAGGGCGCTTAACTCCCTAATCATCTCAAGAGATGAGCGATGTAAAATACTAACACAACAAACAGATCGTTAAGCAACATAAGCACAACAAAGGAAAACACCTTTACACAACATCACAAGATACTAACACACGTAGCATCCTAGCATGTTTACTTATCAATCAACAAGAAAGTATTACAAGGCTATCACAAACCAACACAATCAAGTTATACACACAAGGTACTTTAAGCTAACAAGTTCGTATCTACCCCTAAAGTACTTCATACATTAAATCTTTTAAAAGATCCGTTTCTTTCACATAAGTCACACAATACCCGTATTATAAAATAGAGTGTCTGTCTTTTTAAATAAACCAAAACACTTACCTTTGTAAAATCAAGTAACAACATTATTTTCCAAACGTCCAAGTTTGCCTAATTTCAAATGTTCACGCTTCTTATTTTAGAAAGGTTTCAGAGTTCATAGTCTTATTCATTTAAGAATATAATTCTCTTTAAACAACTGAGAAACATAAGTCTTATATGAGTAGATATTCTTGATTATAACAATCTTATTACAAAGAAATTGTGATCTAGAAATATCATTTTGTCTCATCTTAGCTTCTATGCAGATGGAAGTTTCTATCGTTTTAATAATACTTAATTAGTCAAAACATTTCCTTTTATCAACGCTGCAGTGGTTTGTCGATACACATTCTGATTTCCGAAATCAGTAAAACATTCTTAAGCCGTTATACCTAACTTCCCATAAAGCTAGTATAACTCTTAAGTTTTTCAAAACCAAGTATTACTTCTTCTTTCAAAATGATTCAAAATCTTTTGAAATACTTCAAGTTCTTTATTAACACATAACAAGCCAGTTATAGTTCAAATCAGTTACCTTTTAAAGACCACAAGTATTTTCTTACCAACATAAAGCTGTTATAACCAACTTCCCATAAAGCCGTTATAACACTTTATGTTTTAAACCAATCAAATACGTTTAGCACATGTACGCTCACCGCACTACATAGTTCACACATATCATGCTAGAAGAGATAGGAAGAGGTTCACATACCTCGCGACGAGTATCGACTAATAGCAAAACGCCCAAGTACTTCCAACCGTGCTACTCCTTGCCAAGTAGATCGCGCCACACGTAGTACTTCAACCTATAAGGCCACAAGGCGCTTATTAACATTTAGATCTCATCGAGAACATTCTACCTAAAATTGCAAAGATCTCCCCGCAACAACAGAAATCTCCTCCTCTATCGAGGCCGGCCACCAAGCCAACCGCGGGGTTATACGCCTAACCCTAACGTACAATTCTACTCCACTGCACTACACATTAAGTTCACCGTAATACAGCCCTATGTAATTACAAGCTCAAGATTCTTCTTTAAATTCAGCTTAAGTCGCAAGACATTGCCGTAAGTATTATTCAGCTTAAGTCAAAAGACATTGCCGATAACTACGCTCGCTTCTATATATAGTATACTTCAACTATATATTCTAACAATATGTAATTTCCAATTACAATAGAGGACAAGATAAATACCTCGATAAGCCCATAATTATCCTAGTTAAAGTCGATCCCGGCAATCGCTTAGCTCAACTCCAGCGCCCAACCCGCTCTAAACCACCCTTAGTTGTAACCAACTTCTACACAATACTCCAACTGACTATGGAGATTTTCCTAGGGTTTCAGCTTTGGATCGATTTAAGTATAATAGTATTTCCGGTTTTGAGGTTTTATTTTCGTAAATGGTCACGTGGGACCCACTGAGAAATTTACTGGTTTTGTGGGCCCGCTTTGTTTTTGAGATTTCGGTATTTTGGATATTTTCGGAAGACGAAATATTTTGGATTTAATCGGGGCGACACGTGTCACCCCATGTGGCACTTGGTCGAATGGGTGGACGTCGCCAGCCACTGGCCTCGGCCGATTGGCCCTCACACTTGGCACCATTGCTTTGGCCATGTGGTGTGGTGGACCCACACACACATGGCCCAATCTTGACCCTACACTTATATTGATCTTGCCCTGGTTCTTCTATAAATACCGCTTGAAGAGTAAAATCATCCTCACTTGAAAGCTTTCCAAAGCAAATGTTTTCCTCCCTTTGTGTAGATTTCGTCCTCCTCTTGTGTAGAAAATACTTGGTGTATTGTTGTATAATCCCAAATACCTTGGCCTAGTATCCCTAGTAGTATTCCAAAGTTATTTCAATACTAGAGCAGGAAATACTACTTTATTCCAATACCAGAAAGCGAAACCCTAGAAAAATCTTCTCGCTTGGTGGAAGTATTTAGAAGTTGTTTAGAAA
Organism: Przewalskia tangutica; assembly: GCA_029844215.1. Lineage (NCBI taxonomy): Eukaryota > Viridiplantae > Streptophyta > Magnoliopsida > Solanales > Solanaceae > Przewalskia > Przewalskia tangutica. Next base: position 37,452,365 of record CM056725.1, on the reverse strand, counting down.
CTTCTGGGTCTCTGAGCGGGTTGGAGCGTAAGGATTGGAGCTAAACGTTGCTCGGATCGACTTATAACTTGGATAATTTTTGGGCTTATCGAGGTAATGATCTATGTCCCCTATTGTAATTGGATATTACATGTTGTAGTAGTTATACTTGAGTATATTATATTGGAAGGATGATTATAAAGGATTGAATCAGATTTACATTGACCGCATTTACAGAGACTTGTGTAAGTATTATTGTGAAGATATTTGAACACGCCCGGTTAGGCGTGTAATCCTGAGTTGTTGGCCCGTAGCGGGCTGGTTAGGAGGAGATTTATGTGATAGCGGGAGGTGTCACAAATTTCGTAGAATAAGGAATCTTGTGTTTAGAATATTCTACTGAGAGTGCTAGAAGTTGATTTATATATTGTGGTTGTTATAGGTGGATCTTTCACGCCGAGATACTTGACTTGGCTTGTGGGTTTAAGCTAAAGGTATGTGATTCTTCCTATACTCTTGAGCATGATTGTTGTGGAACTATATAGTACGGTAGACGACGTGTGTGAAACGATTTTTGTTTGTTTTAAAACATAAAGTGTTATAATGGCTTTGGGAAGTTAGTTATAACGACTTTATGAAGATAAAAGAAAGATTTGGTTTTGACAAGAAACGACTTGATTTTGAAAGTTAAGAGACTTGATCTTGAAAGATAAGAGACTTGACTTATAACGACTTGTTTTGGAAAAGGAGAAGTAACTTGATTTAAGTATAGGTTACTTGTTTTGAAAAGAGTAAGTTAATTGGGTTTTAAAAAGAGTATACTTGATGTTGTTCTAAAAGAAAAGCACTTGGTTTATAAAGTATAGAGTACTTGATTTTAAAAGCCTTGTAAAGATTTTTACGAAGGTGAAGTAATTTGGTTTTAAAAGTAAAACGTGTTTTCTTTATATACTACAGTATTAGTATCATGTGGCTTTACGTAGAAAGAGGTCTTTTGAAAGAAGGAAAGTATGTAGTATTTTGGGTTTGAAACCCGATTGTTGATTAAAATGAATGTATGTTAAACTTGCCTATGCTTGTTGTGATAGTCTTTGATGTGTTGTTTTGTTGATGCGTCGCCGTGACTCGTGGCCGCTTATCCGATTGATTGATCGACATACCGACGTTGGGTGGTCCACGAGTATGCGCCCACTTTGAGTATCGATCGGTTGTTTCGCATCGCCGTGACTCTCGGGAGGGCCATTATCCGATTTATTTCCTTTGACACGCCGACGTGATGGATGTTCCACGGCACGCGCCCGCAGAGGATGGTTTCATGGCCATGACTTCCGAGGTAAGATGCCGGGGCATGCGGTCATTGTGAGGTTCAGACTGTTAGTCCATGGACCGCTAATCCATGAAGCTTGCCGCGATGACGAGCGATCACGGGCTTGGTTTGTACGTGTGGTTCAGGCACACTTTAGATACTTGTTCTGGTCATTTTCTCGCACCAGAGCTCTCGTAGATAGCTTAAGATACTTGCCTCGGCCATATCTTGTGAGACGGTAGGCTATCAGACGTTAGCTTAAGATACTTGCCTCGCCGGTTGTGGCTAGCTTTGGATCGGTAGCTTCCGTACTTGCCCGTGATGGGATATGACTAGCTTTTGACCGTAGTTGGCTATTCTACTTGCCCGATCGGTTTTGACGACGCAGCAGATCTAGTGTTCGAGTTCACATACGGGTGTTGTTTACATCATGTATCCGGCGATGAGGAATGAGTTCCACGCGTGAGTGGTATTATGGGCGTGAGACCCATAATTATGTGAGTGATTATTCGGGATATCGTCCCTTACTTGACATAATCGCATTTACTTATTGCGAAATGGTTTTATAAAATGATGAAATGTGATTTCATTACGCATTTTCAGTTTCACATACTTGGTACTTTGTCAGATCGACCTTCCGGGCCTGCTCACGCCGCAGGTAGGTACATTGGTCGTTGATCCTCGATCATAGGATCGCAGTCGGCGTTGAAGCTCCGTTCTCCGAGGCTTATCTTTTGTATATAGTCCCCGTCATTGTAGGTACTTGTACATTCGTGGTATGGCGGGGCCCGTCCCGTCATAGTTGTCAGATATCTTAGAGTGCAGAGCACTGCAAGTGTGGCGGAGTTTGTAAAAAGGATAACTGTCGGGTTTTATGTATTTATACCAAGGCAACATTGGGTTGGCCTGCTTATTTATTTATGTCTCTCATTTCATGTGTAAAGTTTTTATTTCCGCTAGTTTTCTCTGATGTTGTATCACTAGGGTGCCCGGTAAGGCACTGATGCCCGGTTTCGGGCCACAATTTCTACACCACAAAGGGGTATTATACGAAAGCAACTAGGCAGTGTGGTACCCACGGCCACACTACTAGAGTGGGCGCTACTCGCTGGCGGGCCTCACGAAATGGGGAGGGGAGCTCTCAAGACTTAGAGATTTTTGGATGAAGAAGTCTTCAAAGGGAAGGGTATTTATAGGTCAGTGAAGGCCAACCAATGGCCAAGATCTTGCAAGCAAGTGCAGCAGTAGGCCAAGATTCACCCACGTGTCCTTGACCAACTAACACACAAAATATCCTACCAACTACACCTCTCCATTTCGTCCAATCCGAGCCCTTACGTCCGCCAATGGAGGGTGCCAAGTGGCGCCTCTTGTTGGCCCAACACGTTCGCCTCGGAAAAATCCGTGAAAAATTAAAAATGACATAGCGGAAATTCCCTACGAAAGTCGTGGAAAACGCTTTCGAAAAACGACTCTAAACGGGTGTTGTGAACAAAATTAATTCGCCAAGCCTTAGTACAAGTTTCAAATTTCTACGCACGCCCCACGCATATACCAAAAATACGGTATAACATTCTCCTCTTAGAAACATTCGCCCGAATGTTCCTTCTAAGTCTCAAACAACGCGCCAAAGATAGTCTTCACTACTATACTTACGAGAACAATCCCGCCACACCGCCACGTAAACACTGCGTAAATACTTACATCAAAGTCCACGAGGAAATACCTCTAATCATCACCACAAAACACTCCTCACCGGGGTCTAAAATATACTTCCTTCGCACCTTCTCTTTACAAAAGAAATGATCACATCTATGCCCGCCATACATGCTCGCTTCTCTCTTTACTCGTCGTTGATACCACTTTGTCACTTTGCCTGAGGCATTAACCTTCTCAGGCGACCCAACAAATGGTACCACTTTCGTCACTTTGTCGCGAGCCTTGCTCCGACGACCCAACAAATGGTACCGGCCGCCATGACTTCGAGGTCGCGACACTCGAACTCTTACCACATTCTGATACGGCTTCAGTTTCCAAGACTCGGGGTTACTATCTCTAACGTGGTCATCATTAACTGGGAACACTCTGGATGGATTCTCCGATACATTCCCGATCATAACAATACGAAAGACCGGACGTACTGCCTCCTAAGTCGGACGGCAAAAGCTATTGTCACGACCCGAACCCGGGCCCGTGACTGGTGCCTTACCCCGGGCACCCAAGTAGCCATACATCAGAGTAATCAGCGGAATATAAAATAAGACATGAATAAAGTGAAGTGTAAAACAGTTATCTGAGAAAAGTTGTCTTTCGTCATAAATATATAACAACTAGAACAGTTACATCCCTTTTTACAATTCGCCACAACGATTACTGCACTTAAGAATGATATGACAACAATGGCGGACAGGGCCCGCCATACCCCGAATGTAAGCACTTACAACGGCAGGGACTATACCATCGATAAGCCTCGGAGAAACGGAGCTTCCCAAACGCCGAATCGTGACCCTAAGAGCGAGGATCAACATCGTGTACCTCTACTGCGGCATGAACGCACTTCGGGGAGGTCGATAACAGTACCAAGTATGTGAAATCAAAATATCGTAAATGAAATCATAGTAGTCTATATAAAGGGGAGACATGTATGATAACCAAACTACTTCACAATAAATAGCGAATATGTCAAGTCGTGACTCACGCCTCAAAGTCATCACTCAAATACAACTATGGGTCTCACGCCCACAACATCAATCATGCGTGGAATATCTTCCTCACCGCCGCATCTATGATATAAAAGCACCAAGGAATACACATGAACACCGTGTCCTACGTGTCATAATAAAACCGCACGGTAAGTACGAAGGCATAGTCGACTACTAAAACCTACGCATCAACAAGGTCATAAATCAGATCATGAGATCTGTCAGACCGCCACATGATCGGCCGCCACTCGCCCGCAGATCTAATGCGCGTCTAGTCCTGGAACATCCCGCAGCTCCGCATAAGCCACTCCGATGGCCCGCATGAGGTATTCCCCGCATCGAGGGTAGCTACTCCCCGGCAACGTCCTGGACTCGCAGTCCGAATGGCCACATAGACCGCATGACCATAAAGGCCGCACACTAACCTGGAACTCTCGTAGCTCCGCATATGTCACACAGACCCGCATAAGGTATTCTCGAATCATAGGTCACATGCACTACCGAGTCTACCCCGATCGGAGGCGCCTTAACCCCTAATCATGTCAAGAGCGAGTGATATAATACTAACATAACAACTTATCGTTAAACAACATAAGCACAACAAGGGAAACCCCTTTATACAAACATCACAAGACACTAACACACGTAGCATCCTAACATGTCTACTTATCAAACCATCTTACTACACTTTCCAGAATCAATACAAGACTTTCATAAAAAAAAAATAAACTGCTCTTCTATCTTCCTTATGTCGTTATACCTAACTTCCCATAAAGCTAGTATAACACTTAAGCTTTTAAAACCAAGTATTTCTTTTCTTTCAAAATGGTTAATAACTCTTTGAAATACTTCCAGATTCTTATTATTTAAACTCAAGTCAAAAGACATCAAAGTAAAACCAAAACAATTTCCATACCTTCTTTTAAAACAAAGGCACTTCTCCTTTAAAAGTCAAGTAGCAATATACTTTTTAAACCAAGTGTCTTACTCTTTTAAAAATAAGTAACCTATACATTTAAATCAAATTACTTCTCCTTTCCCAAAATCAAGTTGTTTATAAGTCAAGTTATCATTTTAAATCCAATGATAAAACCATTCTTATTTTCGAAATCAAGATAACTTTATTCTTTAAAGACCACACACCCATTAATCATGAGTGAGATTTTACAACTTTTTAACATAATTCAAGTCCTTAATGTTTCATAACAAGTCACTTAACTTTGGAATCAAGTCAAGGACACAAAAGGAAAATCAACTTCCTTAAACACACGATGCGTCACCGCACTAAATATATTTCACAAATATCATGCTAGAAAGGATAGGAAGAGGTTCACATACCTCGCGACGATTATCGACAATTAGCAAAACGCCCAAAGTACTCTAACCTTGCTCGCCTTTTCCACCCTTCAAGTAGAATACGCCACTCGTAGTACTTCAACCTATAAAGGCCACAAACGCCTATCAACCTCTAGCTCTCTTCGTAGAATAATTCTAGATACAAGATTCCTTATTCTACGGAAAATTCAGCATCACCTCCCCGCATGACCACATAAAACTCCTACTCAAACGAGGCCCGCTACCAAACCAACAATTCCAGTGGGTTACACGCCTAACCTGGACGTGTACAATTCTACTCCACAATAATACTACAAGTCTACTGCAAATACAATCAATGTAAATACTTCAATTCCTTATAATTATACTTCCAATATATCTTATACTCAATGATTAACTACTACAACATGTAATTTCCAATTACTGATAGGGACATAGATCATTACCTCGATAAGCCCAAAATTATCCAAGATTATAAGTCGATCCCGAGCAACGTTTAGCTCCACCTCGACGCCCAACCCGCTCCAAGCAACCCTTAGAAGTTTCCAAATAACTTCTCTTAACACTTCATCTAAGCTATGAAGATTTTTCTAGGGCTTCGTTTTTGCGACTAAAGGAATAAAGTAGAATTTCCGGGCTCCTAGTATTGAAATAACTTGGAATACAACTAAGGATACTAGGCTAAGTTATTTGGGACTATATCAACACTTGAAGAATTTTTCCTACACCAAGGGGGAGAGTAGGACGAGAACCTCAACAAAGGGGGAGTATTTTGTGACTTAGAATCTCAAAGTGTGGATGAAATAAGTCTTGAAACAATGGGGTATTTATAGGAAAATCAATGGCCAAGATCTAGGCAAGTGTGTGGTGAGGATGGGGTACATGTGTGTGGGTAGTTGGCCAACCATTTGGCTACCACAAAAATGGGACAAGTGGCCGCCACAAAAATGGGCCACTTGTCCACCTAAAAACGTCCCACTTGGCCTTCTCCATTCGCCAACATGGCCACACGGGGTGACACGTGTCGCCCCTACTCGCCCAAAATATTTCATCTTAGAAAATATCCGCAATGCCAAAATCCGAAAATAAAGTGGGCCTACAAAATCAGAATTCTCCCGTGGCCCACGTGACCAATTTCGGAAATAAAATTCCATAATTCTCAAATATTCCAAAAGTCCGAATACCAAACGGGAATCCAATTCCCATTAACGAACATTTTTCCTTCTCAAAATTCGGAAACTTTTCCGTCGAAAAATCACATCTTTCTTCCTTTCCAATTTTAATGTCGTATTTACGTACATACGTCCTCATATACATACACTGGAACTACGGGGTGTAACATTCTCCCCTCCTTAGAAACATTCGTCCCGAATGTTCCTTCTCAAGACAGATAACGATCAAGTTCCTCATAGCTTAACTAGTTTGCAAATGCCACACATGGCCACAGAAAACACCCGCGCAAATACTTACATCAAAGTCCACGAGGAATCACCTCTAACATCACAAAAACTCCCACCCAATGGCTAAAAGGTACTCCCTTCGCACCTTCACTTTACAAACGAAATGATCACAACTATGTTCTTAACACATGCTCGCTTCTTCCTTTACTCGTGCACTCTTCTCGCACACTCGAACTCTTTCTCACAACTTACCACATTTCGCCATCGCTCAGCTTTCCAAATCTCGTCATACCCTTTCCGGTGGTACCTTCAAGAAGGCCCACCGTCAACTGAACTCTAAGTGTCGCCGACTATCCGCACGACTTCGCTGACTCGAGTGCCAAAATCTCTTACGATAAGCTTCACCTTATCCACATCCCGCCAAACAAGTATGAACCAACTATCTCGAACTTTGTCAACATCGAACCAATCGGCCGAAAACTTACACTTCCGCCCCTACAAGGCGCCATAAGGCGATATTCGAATCTCGAAATGGTAGCTATAAAACACTCCTCAACAGAGGCAACAATCCTCACGGTACCCGAAATCCAAACACCGCCCGAGGCGAATGCGATACTAAGACTCACTTTGAGTTCCTAACCTGCTGGTAAAACCTCGAGAAAGAAAGCCAGTAAACTAGGCTCCACTTCGTCATAAGGTGAAAGTAGGCACCTCGTGCAACCTTACAACCTTCCCCGATATAACATCTCGCATAACCTCTGCCGAGTAAACGGTCCCCGATCGAAAGACAAGATGGGTTGACCTCATCGGCCCGACCATCGGTCGAACGCCTACGAACTCGCACGATGGTTAACTAAACTTGGGCCTAACACCCTCGGGACCCTATCATCTAGCGGGACCACCTCAAACTGACCCCACCACTTTCCGGGCTGCGGGTTGACTCGCGATATGGCCTCAACCCGACCCACCAGACTAAACTCGTTCTCGATCCTAACAATCTTACCAATTCACGTCATGAAAGCTACCACTTTCATCTCACACTACCCATGGAATTATCCCATAAATACACCACGTATACCGAGTACTTCGACAAAGACCAACCGTAAAATCATCCACTCAGGATGGCCTTGCATCCAAGGTCCCAACTGTTATAAATTCTAAGGCTCCCCATTTTCTCGTCCCCAGACTTACCCTTTACAACTACCCATATTTTCTAATCACAATTAACACAATGCTATCAGAACATAACACTTAAGGTATACTCATCTTATCACACATACAAATCTCTAGAGGGTTAAGGATATACCTGCATCTACTGCTTCACTTCCCTTTGTCGTTCTAATCAATCCTTCCCTGTTGGGCGCATAGCTAGGGAAGATGATGAATTAGCCACTGATCCTGAAGGCTGAGTCTCTACATCCGCGCCACATCTGGTCGGACAATTTCTCGCAAGATGGCCCTGCTGGCCGAGAGCAAAACAAGCTGTCGAAGAAGTACGACACTCTCCACAAAGTCACTTACCACAATGGCCACATCGAGGTGGGGGTGGCCTCCTCAGCTAACACCCTTCCTCTCAACCATGAATCAAGAATCGACTGGTAGGCTAAGTCATCCCACTGTATCCTCCTACTAGGACATTCTCTCTCACATGGCCCCGACGGCCACCGTAAAACAAGCGTTAGTAAAAAGACGACATTTCACGGGATGGCGTCTACCACATAGTGAACATAGAGGGAAAATCAACTGGCCGGGCCGAACCTATATAAATCGTGAACGAAACCCGAGTTCGACCAACTCCTAAATACCCCGAACGCCCCAAGTGCGCGAGGACCACTCAGATCGGGCGAGGCGCATAACCACTCGCCGAGAAGGTCCGCTCGAAAGTTACCAAAAGACTCGCTATTCTCGCCCTCTTCGCTGATCTTGGTTAGTCCGTCGATCTCTACGCTCCTCGATCTGCGTGTAAGCATGTACGCTGGCAATGTCCATGTCCGATCAAGAGCTACTCTTGTACAACTCTCTCGCTAGATAATCGTCATGTCTGTGACATATCGGTGCACTCTATCCTCCATATCCGCCACTAAAGCGGGAGATAACGAGCCAATAAGTCAAACTCTATATCAGATTCCCAACCGTCGCCTGCTCGCTTAACCTCATAAATCTATTTGCCCGAGCTCTCTCATCGCGAGGCAAAAAGTGTGTAAGAAATGCCTCGAGGTCTCGATCACTTTCATGATCCGGCAATCGTCGAATAAACTCGATGATCTTCCTCGCCCTCAATCCATAGAACTCGGGTGGATCGCAACTCAAGAAGCCCCGATGCCTCAAACTATCGGATCTAGGTGAACCATCGCATCGCTTCGGAACCACCGGCCTCGTCCGTCTCATTCCTACCACCGACTAGCTAGTAATCGCCATCTCCTTGTAACTCATATCTTTTGTTCTCGGGCGTGGGACTAGAGGTTCAGTATCGTGGTCTCGTGAGCTACCGCACGCTCTAAACTCTCTCAGGGCTAGCGTCGCAGAACTCCCGAACGGCTGTCTCGATAATGAATGGGCCCGTGCCTCGTAACCTTCTCGTGCTCTACTCGCAGCCTCCTCGCGCTTTGCCCTTACGGGCTCGTTGCCTTGCGAGGCATAACGGTGAAAAAGAATACGTCGGAGGAGTCCAACTTATAACAAAGCTCTAAGGCACGATCTCAGAGTGAGAAGAATGGAAACAAATCCTAAATATCCTGCAGCCTCCTGATTATAGGTGTGGTGCACAACACACCGATAATCAAGACTCTACTAGATACGGTCTATAGACACTTTCCGAGGATTAACTGCTCTGATACCACTTTTGTCACGACCCGAACCCGGGCCCGTGACTGGTGCCTTACCCCGGGCACCCAAGTAGCCATACATCAGAGTAATCGTGAATATAAAATAAGACATGAATAAAGTGAAGTGTAAAACAGTTATCTGAGAAAAGTTGTCTTTCGTCATAAATATATAACAACTAGAACGATTACATCCTTTACAATTACGCCACAACAAGATTCTGCACTTAAGAATGATATGACAACAATGGCGGACAGGGCCCGCCATACCACGAATGTAAGCACTTACAACGACAGGACTATACCATCGATAAGCCTCCGAGAAACGGAGCTTCCCAAACGCTGAATTGTGACTCCTAAGAGCGAGGATCAACATCTGGTGTACTCTACCGCGGCATGAACGCGGCTTCAAGGAGGTCGACAACAGTACCAAGTATGTGAAATCGAAAATATCAGAAATGAAATCATAGTAGTCTATATAAAGCAGAGACATGTATGATAACCAAACTACGATCACAATAAATAAGCAAATATGTCAAGTCGTGGACTCACGCCTCAAAGTCATCACTCAAATACAACTATGGGTCTCACGCCCACAACATCAATCATGCGTGGAATATCTTCCTCACCGCCAGCTATGATATAAAAGCACCAAGGAATACACATGAACACGGTGTCCTACCGTGTCATAATAAAACCGCACGGTAAGTGCGAAGGCATAGCCGACTACTAAAACCTACAGCCAACAAGGTCATAAAGCGTATCATGAGATCTGTCTGCACCGCCATGATCGAGCCGCCACTCGCCCGCAATATCTAATGTGCGCGTCTAGTCCTGGAACATCCCGCAGCTCCGCATAAGCCACTCCGATGGCCCGCATGAGGTATTCCCCGCATCGAGGGTAGCTACTCCCCGGCAACGCCCCGACTCGCACCGCGTGGCCACATAGACCGCGTGACCATAAAGGCCGCACACTAACACGAACTCTCGTAGCTCGCATAGGTCACACAAACCCGCATGAGGTATTCTCGAATCATAGGTCACACAGACTACTGAGTCTACCCCGCGACGGAGGCGACAACCCCTAATCATGTCAAGAGTGAGTGATATAATACTAACATAACGACTTATCGTTAAACAACATAAGCACAACAAGTGGAAACCCTTTATACAAACATCACAAGACACTAACACACGTAGCATCCTAACATGTCTACTTATCAAACCATCTTACTACACTTTCCAGAATCAATACAAGACTTTCATAAAAAAAAAAAGTAAACGGTTCATTCTATCTTCCTTAAGTCGTTATACCTAACTTCCCATAAAGCTAGTATAACACTTAAGCTTTTAAAACCAAGTATTTCTTTTCTTTCAAAAATGGTTAATAACTCTTTGAAATACTTCCATTCTTATTATTTAAACTCAAGTCAAAAGACATCAAAGTAAAACCAAAACAATTTCCATACCTTCTTTTAAAACAAAGGCACTTCTCCTTTAAAAGTCAAGTAGCAATATACTTTTTAAACCAAGTGTCTTACTCTTTTAAAAATAAGTAACCTATACATTTAAATCAAATTACTTCTCCTTTCCCAAAATCAAGTTGTTTATAAGTCAAGTTATCATTTTAAATCCAATGATAAAACCATTCTTATTTTCGAAATCAAGATAACTTTATTCTTTAAAAGACCACACACCCATTAATCATGAGTGAGATTTTACAAATTTTTAACATAATTCAAGTCCTTAATGTTTCATAACAAGTCACTTAACTTTGGAATCAAGTCAAGGACACAAAAGGAAAATCAACTTCCTTTAAACACACGCGGCGTCACCGCACTAAATATATTTCACAAATATCATGCTAGAAAGGATAGGAAGAGGTTCACATACCTCGCGACGATTATCGACAATTAGCAAAACGCTCCAAAGTACTCTAACCTTGCTCGCCTTTTCCACCCTTCAAGTAGAATACGCTACTCGTAGTACTTCAACCTATAAAGGCCACAAACGCCTAGCAACCTCTAGCTCTCGTCGTAGAATAATTCTAGATACAAGATTCCTTATTCTACGGAAAATTCAGCATCACCTCCCCGCAACCACATAAAACTCCTACTCAAACGAGGCCTCGCTACCAAACCAACAATTCCAGGGGTTACACGCCTAACCTGACGTGTACAATTCTACTCCACAATAATACTACAAGTCTACGCAAATACATCAATGTAAATAGTTCAATTCCTTATAATTATACTTCCAATATATCTTATACTCAATGATTAACTACTACAACATGTAATTTCCAATTACAATAGGGGGACATAGATCATTACCTCGATAAGCCCAAAATTATCCAAGATTATAAGTCGATCATGAGCAACGTTTAGCTCCATTCCGACGCCCAACCCGCTCCAAGCAACCCTTAGAAGTTTCCAAATAACTTCTATTAACACTTCATCTAAGCTATGAAGATTTTTCTAGGAGCTTCGCTTTTGCGACTAAAGGAATAAAGTAGAATTTCCGGGCTCCTAGTATTGAAATAACTTGGAATACAACTAAGGATACTAGGCTAAGTTATTTGGGACTATATCAACACTTGAAGAATTTTTCCTACACCAAGGGGGAGAGTAGGACGAGAACCTCAACAGGGGAGTATTTTGTGACTTAGAATCTCAAAGTGTGGATGAAATAAGTCTTGAAACAATGGGGTATTTATAGGAAAATCAATGGCCAAGATCTAGGCAAGTGTGTGGTGAGGATGGGGTACATGTGTGGGTAGTTGGCCAACCATTTGGCTACCACAAAATGGGACAAGTGGCCGCCACAAAATGGGCCACTTGTCCACCTAAACGCCCCACTCGCCTTCTCCAATTCGCCAACATGGCCACAGGGGTGACACGTGTCGCCCCTACTCGCCCAAAATATTTCATCTTAGAAAATATCCGCAATGCCAAAAATCCGAAAATAAAGTGGGCCCCACAAAACCAGAAATTCTCCGTGGCCCACGTGACCAATTTCGGAAATAAAATTCCATAATTCTCAAATATTCCAAAAAGTCCGAATACCAAATCTGGGAATCCAATTCCCATTAACGAACATTTTTCCTTCTCAAAATTCGGAAACTTTTCCGTCGAAAAATCACATCTTTCTTCATTTCCAATTTTAATGTCGTATTTACGTACGTACGTCCTCATACACATACACTGGAACTACGGGGTGTAACAGCTATCATATAGGAAACCTGGCCTATCCTTCACATGAACTCAAAAGGGCCCAAAGTAACACGGGCTAAGTTCCTCTGTCATACCAAAACTCGTCACACCCTAACCACAGTCACCGGAACAAGCGTAACCAATCGTATCAACCTTGCCAACATCGAACCAATCGGCCAAGAACTTACACTTCCGCCTTACAAGGCTTCATAAGGCGATATCCGAACACCGAAATGGTAGCTTAAACACTTCCCCACAGAGACAACAATCCCACGACTACCCGAAATACACACACCGCCCGAGGCGAACGCGATCTCGAGACTCACCTGAGTTCCTAACCTTGCCTGGCAAAACCTCCAGAAAAAGAAGCAGCCGTAACCTGGGCTCCACTGTCTGTCTTAAGGTGTAGGTAGGCACCTCGTGCAGCCCTACAACCTTTCTGATAACTCAACACAGCCGAGTAAACGGTCCTGACCGAAGAACACGATGGGCTGCCCCCATCGGCCCGACCAGCGGTCGAACGCATCCACGAACTCGCTCATTTGGTTAACTAAACTTGGGCCTAACATCCTCACAACCCTAACACAAGGCGGGACCACCACAACCTGACCCCACCACCAAACCTACCGCGGGTTGACCCGCAACGTGGCCTCAACCCGACCCGGCAACGCGCACAATACTAGCTCCCCGATCCGGAACAATCTCACTAATCACGTTTCGAAAACCTAGCGGTCTTCTTAGCTCAACTACCCCCTTTCATTCCACACTACTAGGGACCTATCCCAACATAACTCACGTGCACTATGCACTTTCGATAAGGGTCAAACATAACACTACACCTTTTCTCGAGATGGCCTCACCTCTAAGGTCTTTACGTAAAAAGCTCTAAGGCTCACACCTTCTCTATCCCCCAAAATCTTACTCGGTTAAACAACCATGATCTAATAACGACTAACACACTGCTATCAGAACATAGCACTTAAGGTATACTCACCTTATCACACATACTGATCTCTAGAGGGTTAAAGATATATCTATATCTACTGCTTCACTCCCCTTAGTCGTTCTAATCAAACCTGCCACGTAGGGCTCATAGCTAAGGAAGATGACGAACTACCCACCGATCCTGAAGGCTAAGTCCTCCTACAAGGACACCCCATCGACATCAGACCCGGACGGTCGTAGGTACAACAAGTACCAACTAAAAGACGTCATTCCGGGGAATGTCGTCGCCACACCGTGAACGGAAGCCACGAGTTCGACCAACTCCGCACACCCCGAACGCCCCAAATGCGGAAGACCACTCGCACCGCGAGGTGCATATCTAATCCGTGAGGCGACTACGCCTCGAAAGTTACTAAAGGACCTTGCCGCTCGCCTCTCCCCGCTGTCCTTTGTTAACCCGTAAATCTCTACGTTTTGGCTGCTGCGCATAAGCCCGCATACGTGCCATGCCAAGCCTAATCAAGAATTACTCTTGCACAACCTCTCTTAGATAGTCATCAAGACCGTGGTACCTCGGTATACTCTCTAGTAGCCACATCCATAGCTAGCAACCGGGTCGCTTCTTTGCACTCTATATTCACTGGTCCCGGTCGTGGAACTGAAGGTTCAAATATCATGGCCGCAGTAGGCACTGCTGCCGCCGTGCTAAACTCTGTTGGGCTAGTGACGTCGCAAAACTCCCCGAATGAAGCACTACCCTAGGTAATGATTGGGCCTGTGCCTCGCCACCCTCGAACTCTACTCGCAGCCTCTCGGCCGCCGCCTCTGCCCGGGTTGCCCTACGCGAGGCATAGCGGTGGAAAGAAATACGTCGAGGGTCCAACTTACAACACACTCTAAGACACGATCTCGGAGTGAGAAGAATAGAAACCAATCCTAAATACCCTATAGCCTCCACGATTATTGGTGGTGCACAACACACCGATAATCAAGACTTCATCGATACTGGCTCAGACACTTTCCGAGGATTAATCGCTCGATACCACTTTTGTCACGACCGATTCCGGCCCGTGGATCGTGCCTTACCCCGCACCCTAGTGATACAACATCGAGTAATCGCAGAACATAAACGATACAAGACATATTATGAAATATGAAACAATAATCGAGAAAACTTGCCTTTTCGCATATATGTAAATAACAACTTTTTCAACATGAACAGTTTAATCTTTTTACAAACCCCGCCACAACAAGATTACTGCACTTACGAATGATATGATAACAACGACGGACGGGCCGCCATACTCGAATGTAGCACCTACAACCACAGGACTATACGAAGACAAGCTTCCGAGAAACGGAGCTTTCCCTACCGAATTGTGACCCTAAGAGCGAGGATCAACGACTGGTGTACCTTTACCTGCGGCATGAACGCAGCCCAAGGAGGTCGATGACAACAGAGTATGTGAAATCGAAAATATCAGAAATGAAATCATAGCGCTATATAAAGCAGGAGACATGTATGATAACAAAACTACAGTTCACAATAAACAAGCAGTCATATCAAGTCAGGGACTCACGCCCTCAAGTCATCACTCAAATATAACAATGGGTCTCATGCCCACAATATCAATCATGCCCGTGGAATACCTTCCTCACCGCTAGCTTATGATATAAAAGCACCAAGGAACACACATGAACACGGTCCCACTGCGTTATAATGAAAACGCATGGTAAGTCACGAAGGCATAGCCGACTACTAACACCCCGACCAACAAGGTCATGAATCAGATCATAAGATCTGTCTGCAGTCACATGATCAAAGCCGCCACTTGCCCGCAGTATCTAATGTGCGCGTCTAGCCCTGGAACTTTCCGTAGCTCCGCATAGGCCAATCTCATCGGCCCGCATGAGGTATTCCCCGCATCGAGGTTAGCTACTCGCATCGCCCCGACTTCGCACCGCATGGGCCATGGACCGCATGCCCATAAAGGACGACACTAACACGAACTCGTAGCTCCGCATAGGCCCTCGGGACTGCATGAGGTATTCTCGAATCATAGGTCCATCGACCACCGAAGTCTACCCGCGTCGGAGGCGACAACCCGAAATCATCTCAAGAGATCAGTTATGAAAAATACTAACACAACAGCTAACCGTTACGCAACATAAGCACAACAAAGCACACCCCTATACACACCAACACAAGATACTAACACACCAAGCATCCTAACATGTTTACTTATCAATCAACAAGAAAGTATTACAAGGCTATCACAAACCAACACAAACAAGTTAAAAACACAAGGTACATTAAGCTAACAAGTACCGGTATCAACCACAAAAGTACTTCATACATTAAATCTTTTAAAAGATCCGTTGCTTTCACATAAGTCACACAATACCCGTAGTATAAAATAGAGTGACTGTCTTTTTAAATAAACCACAACACTTACCTTTGTAAAATCAAGTAACAACATTATTTTCCAAACGTCCAAGTTTGCCTAATTTCAAATGTTCACGTTTCTTATTTTAGAAAGGTTTCGTAGTTCATAGTCTTATTCATTTAAGAATATAATTCTCTTTTAAACAATCTGAGAAACATAAGTCTTATATGTGAGTAGGATATTCTTGATTATAACAATCTTATTACAGCAGCCGTGATCTAGGAAATATCATTTTGTCTCATCTTAGCTTCTATGCAGATGGAAGTTTCTACTGGTTTTAATAATACTTAATTAGTCAAAACATTTCCTTTTATCAACGCTGCAGTGGTTTGTCGATACACATTCTGATTTCGAAATCAAGAAACATTCTTAAGCCGTTATACCTAACTTCCCATAAAGCTAGTATAACTCTTAAGTTTTTCAAAACCAAGTATTACTTCTTCTTTCAAAATGATTCAAAATCTTTTGAAATACTTCAAGTTCTTTATTAACACATAACAAGCCGCTTATAGTTCAAATCGATTACCTTTAAAGACCACAAGTATTTTCTTACCAACATAAAGTCGTTATAACCAACTTCCCATAAAGCCGTTATAACACTTTATGTTTTAAACCAATCAAATACGTTTAGCACACGACGTCTACCGTACTACATAGTTCACACATATCATGCTAGAAGAGATAGGAAGAGGTTCACATACCTCGCGACGAGTATCGACTAATAGCAAACGCTCAAGTACTTCCAACCGTCGGCTACTCCTGCCAAGTAGATCGCGCCACACGTAGTACTTCAACCTATAAGGCCACAAGGCGCTTTATTAACATTTAGATCTCATCGTAGAACATTCTACCAAAATTCAAAGACTCTCCCCGCAACAACAGTAAATCTCCTCCTCTATCGAGGCCGCTACCAAGCCAACCGGGGTTATACGTCTAACCCTAACGGTACAATTCTACTCCACGATTACTACACAAGTCTCACTGAATACACCCTATGTAATTACAAAGATTCTTCTTTAAATTCGGGCTTAAGTCGCAAGACATCGTAAAGTATTATTCAGCTTAAGTCAAAAGACATTGCCGATAACTACGTTCAGTTCTATATATAGTATACTTCAACTATATATTCTAACAATATGTAATTTCCAATTACAATAGAGGGACAAGATAATTACCTCGATAAGCCCATAATTATCCTAGTTAAAGTCGATCCTGGGCAATCGTTTAGCTCCAACTCCGAGCGCTCCAACCCGCTCTAAACCACCCTTAGAAGTTCTAACCAACTTCTACACAATACTCCAACGGACTATGGAGATTTTCCTAGGGTTTCGGTTTTGTGACTGACGGAAGTATAATAGTATTTCTGGGCATTTTCGTATAGGTATAACCTTAGAATACAACAAGGTATACGGCTAAGGTAATTTGGGCATTATAACAATACTTTGAGAGTATTTCTACACCACAAAGGGGGGTATTATACGAAAGCAACTAGGCTAGGGGGGGGTACCCCACGGCCACACTACTAGGAGGGGGGGCGCTACTCTCGGCCAAGGGGGCCTCACGAAATGGGGAGGGGGAGCTCTCAAGACTTAGAGATTTTTTTGGATGAAGAAGTCTTCAAAGGGAAGGGGTATTTATAGGTCAAGTGAAGGCCAACCAATGGCCAAGATCTTGCCAAGTGCAAGGCAAGTGTAGGGCCAAGATTCACCCATGTGTCCTTGACCAACTAACACACAAAATATCCTACCAACTACACCTCTCCATTTCGTCCAATCCGAGCCCTTACGTCCGCCAATGGGAGGGTGCCAAGTGGCGCCCTCTTGTTGGCCCAACACGTTTCGTCTCTCGGAAAAATCCGCAAAAATTAAAAATGACATAGCCGGAAATTCCCCTACGAAAGCTGTGAAAACGTTTCGTCGAAAAACGACTCTAAACGGGTGTTGTGAACAAAATTAATTCGGCCAAGCCTTAGTACAAGTTTCAAATTTCTACGTACGTCCTTACGTACATACTCTGAAAAATACGGGGTATAACATTACACTTGCCCAAATCTCCACCATCCACTTGCCCTCCACTTGCCTTAATCTTGGCCATTGATGGCCCTATAAATACCCCCCTTAGTTGAAGACTTTTTCATCCACAAAATAATTTCTAAGTCTTAAAAATCCTTCCCCCTCCCTCTTGAAGCTCTCGTCCAAACCACCCCCCCCCCTCCTTCCTAGTAGTGCTAGCCGAAACACCCCCCCCCCCTTCCTAGTAGTGCTAGCCGAAACACCCCCCCCCTTGGTAGAAAATATTTTCCAAGTATTGTTGTTATTCCAAAATACCTTGGCCCAAATACCTTGTAGTATTCCAAAGTTACCTCTATACTAAAAGCCCAGAAATACTACCTTATATTCTTTTAGTCACAAAACGAAACCCTAGGAAAATCTTCATAAGTTGGTTGAAGTTTTAAGTAGAAGTTGTGTAGAACTTCTAAGGGTTTCTTGGAGCGGATTAGAGCGTACAGAATAGGAGCTAAACCTTGCTCAGGATCGACATTTAAACTTGGATAATTTTGGGCTTATCGAGGTAAATAACCTTGTCCTTCTATTGTAATTGGAGATTACATATTGTAGAAGTTTAGATTTGAGTATAAGATATATAGAAGGATATTAAAGAAGATAATTGAATTGTAATTACATAGAATTGTATTACAGTAGACTTGTGTAGTTTGACGGGTAGGGAAGTGCTGCCCGATTTTCCGTAGCAATAAGCACCTTCTTCTTAGAATATACTACAGAGTAGTCTAGACGTTGATAGACGTATTTGACTATTATAGGTTGATACTCTGCGCGCGACATATTCAACTTGGCAGGTGGATTTCGCCGAGGAGGTGTGTGATTCTTCCTATCCTCTTGAGCATGATATTTTAAAAGAATATGTATAGTACGGTAGACATACGTATGTTAACTGAACGTGGTTTTACTTCAATGTCTTTTGACTTGAATTTTAAATAATAAGAATCTTGAAGTATTTCAAAAGAATTAAGAATCGTTTTTGAAAGAAGAGTAATACTTGGTTTTAAAAAGCTTAAGTGTTATACTAGCTTTATGGGAAGTTAGGTATAACGACTTAAGAGAGATAAAAGGAACGGTTTACTTAATTGATTATGAAAGCCTTATAGTGATTTCAGAAATGAGAATAAGTATCGAACAAACCATTTAACGCTAATAAAGGAAAATGTATTGACTAATTAAGTATTATTAAAACCAGTAGAAACCTTCATCTGCATAGAAGCTAAGATAAGACAAAATTGTATTACATTTCCTAGATCATGGCTGCTTTAATAAGATTGTTATAAACAAGAATAACCTACTCACACATAAGGCATGTGTTACTCAAATTGTTTTAAAAAGGAGATTACGTTGTTAAGTGTTTAAAACTATGATCTATGAATCTTTTGAAAATAAGAGACTTGAGTATTTGAATTTATGCAACTTGAACTTTTGGAAAAGAATGGGTTATTGATTTTAGAAGTTAAGAGACTTGATCTTAAAAGATAAGAGACTTGACTTAATTGACTTGATATGAATTTTGTTAAAGTGTGAAACCTCATTCGTGAGCAATGAGTACTTGGTTTTTAAAGAGTTAATGTATGAAGTACTTTGGGGATAAAAACCCGAACTTGTTGACATAAAAAGTACCTTGTGTAAATAACTTGACTATGTTGGTTTGTGATAGCCTTGTAATGCTTCTTGTTGGTTTGATAAGTAAACATGTTAGGATGCTACGTGTGTTAGTGTCTTGTGATGTTTGTGTAAAGCGGTTTCCCTTGATTGTGCTTATGTTGTTTAACGATAAGCCGTTATGTTAGTATTGTACCACTCACCTCTTGACATGATATACCGGGGGTTAAGCTGCCCCCCGATGCGAGGGATGCCTCATGCGGGTCCAGGGGACCTATGCGGAGCTACGGGAGTTCCAGGTTAGTGTGCGGGGTAATTACCTCATGCGGTCTATGTGGCCATGCAGACTACGAGAGTCCAGGAGGATGCCGCGGGTTAGCTGCCCCCGATGCGAGGAATACCTCATGCGGGCCTATGTGTGTGGCCTATGCGGAGCTGCGGTAAGTTCCAGGATTAGACGCGCATTGCGATACCGAGGCGAGTGGCGGCCGATCATGTGGCGGTCTAGAAAGACCTCGTGATACAGTTTATGGCATTGTTGGTACTGTGGGTTTTAGTAGTCGGCTATGCCTTCGTACTTACCCCGTACGGTTTATTATGACACAGGTGGGACCTGGTGTTCATGTGTATTCCTTGGTGCTTTTATATCATGGACTGCCGGCAGTGAGGAAGGAATTCCACGGGCATGATTGATATTGTGGGCATGAGACCCATGGTTATATTTGAGTGATGACTTTAAGGGCGTGAGTCCCTGACTTGACATGACTGCTTACATATTGTGTATCGTAAATTGGTTATCATATATGTCTTTTTATATAGACTATTATGATTTCATTCTGATATTTTGATTTCACATACTTAGTACTGTTGTCTTGACCTCCTTGGGCTGCGTTCATCGCGGTAGAGGTACACGATTGTTGATCCTCGCTCATAGGGTCACGATTCAGCGTTTTGGGAAGCTCGTGTCTCAGGAGGCTTATCTTTAGTATAGTCCTCGTTGTAGGTACTTACATTCAGGGTATGGCGGGCCGTCCGCCATTGTTGTTATAACATTATAAGAGGTGCAGTAATCTTGTTGTGGCGAGAGTTTGTAAAAGGGAAATGCTATTCAAGTTTATATATATTTATGCCGAAGCAACTTTTCTCGAGATAAAGCTGTTTCTCACTTCATATTATTTCATGTCTTGTTTTATATTCCATTGGTTACTCGATGTATGTCTACTTGGGTGCGGGTAAGGCACGATCACGGGCAGGTTCGGTCGTGACAAAAGTGGTATCGAGCGATTAATCCTCGGAAAGTGTCTACAGACCGTATCTAGTAGAGTCTTGATTATCGGTGTGTTGTGCACCACACCAATAATCAGGAGGCTATAGGATATTTAGGATTGGTTTCCATTCTTCTCACTCTGAGATCGTGCCTTAGAGCTGTGATTATAAGTTGGACCCCTCTAACGTAATTCTTTCCCCTTACCAGTTATGCCTCCGCGCAAGGCAACCCGGGCCCAGAAGGGCAAGGCAGCCGAGGGAGCTGCGAGTAGAGCACAGAGGGTTACAAGGGCACAGGCCCAATCATCACCTGAGGTGGTGCTTCATTCGGGGAGTTCTGCGACGTCGCGGCCCGGCCTTTGTTGTTTAGCACGCGGCGATTCCTCTACTGCGGCCATGATATCTGGACCTTCAGTTCCACGACCAGTAGCAGAAAGTATGGATTGCAAAGATACGACCCTGTTACTAGCTAGGGATTTAGCAACCAGAGAGTATATTATGTACCGATTTATCGCGGGCCTTGATGGTTATCTAAGGAAAGGTTGTGCAAGAGTAGCTCTTCAGTCAGGCTTGAGCATGGCCTGCGTACGGGCTTATGCGCAGCAGGCCGAGAAACGTAGGAATCGACGGGTTAACCAAGATCAGCAGAAGAGGGCCAGGTCGGCAGGGTCCTTTGGTAACTTTCGAGGCGAATCGCCTCAGCAGCAGACTGGATATGCGCCTCGCCCGATGCAGTGGTTTTCCACGTGGTTCGTGGCGTTCGGGGTATGCAGGAGTTGGTCAGAGCTCCAGGGCTTCTGGTTCACAGATACACGTAGGTTCCAGCCAGCCGGATTCAGTTTTCCCTCAGTGTTCACAGTGTGGCAGGCGTCATCCCGGGGAATGTCGTCTTTTTATTGGTGCTTGTTTTACCTGCGGCCGTCAGGGCCATGTGATGAAAGAATGTTCAAGTAGGAGGACTCAGCCTACCAGATTAGTTGCGGATTCAGTGGTTCGGAGAGGAAGGGGTGTTAGCCAGAGGAGGCCACCCCCACCTCGGTGTGGTCGTTGTGGTAGGTGTCATTGTGGGGAGTGTCGTACTTCTTCGACAGCTTGTTATGCTTGCGGCCAGCAGGGCCATTTTGCGAGAAATTGTCCGACCAGAGGTGGCGCAGATGTCACGACCCATTCGGGGCGTGGCGGTGCCTTACGGGCACCCGATAATCATACATCGAGTAATCGGAATATAAAAACCAAGATAAGAAAAAGATAAATTTGAGACACGATTATACGAAGAAAGTTGCCTTTCGGCATATATATATATCAATACCCAAAATGAACAGTTACATCCCAACTTTACAACAGGACTACAGACCTCTAAGAGTTTTAAAACAACAATGGCGGAACAGGGCCCCGCCATACCCCTGAATACAAATATCTACAACGACAGGGGACCATACCAAAATGCTAAGCCTCCGGAGAAAACGGAGCTTTTCCCACGCTGAAACGGTGATCCTAAGAATGGGGATCAACAGTAGGAGTACCTTTACCTGCGGCATGAACGCAGCCCCCCGAAGGAGGTCAGTACAACAGGTACCAAGTATGTGAAACTGAAAATACTGTAAATGAAATCATAGTAGTCTATATAAAGCAGGAGACATAAAAGCACCCAGGAAAAACACATGAACACCAGGTCCTACCTGTGTCGTCATAAAACCGTACGGGGTAAGTACGAAGGCATAGCCGACTACTAAAACCCACAGTACAAACAAGGTCGTAAACTGTATCATGAGATCTGTCTAGACCGTCACATGATCAAAGCTGGCCACTCGCGCGATGTATCTAATGTCGCGTCTAGCCACGGAACTTCCGTAGCTCGCACGGGCCACTCGATGGCCCGCATGAGGTATTCCCCGCATCGAGGGTAGCTACTCCCCGGCAGCGTCCTGGACTCGCCGTCCGCATGGCCACAAAGACCGCATGACCACAAGGGTCGCATACTAACCTGGAACTCCCGTAGTTCCGCATAGGCCATACAGACCTGCATAAGGTATTCTCGAATCATAGGTCACTAGACCACTTTGAGTCTACCCGCGTGGAGGGCGACTTAACCTCCGGAATCATGAGTGATATAATATCAACATGACAGCTTATCGTTAAACAACCTAAGCACAACAAGGGAAAACCCCTTTACACAAACATCACAAGATACTAACTCACGTAGCATCCTAACATGTTTACTTATCAAGTCAACAAGAAAGTATTACAAGACTATCACAAATCAATACAATCAAGTTATTCACACAAGGTACTTTCTACATTATGTTAACAAGTTCGGGTTTTTAGCCCCAAAGTACTTCATGTATTACTCTTTTAAAAGATCCGTTTCTTTCACAAAAGTCACACAATACCCGTAGTATAAAAATAGAGTAATTATCTTTTGAAGTAAATTAAAACACTTCTCTTTGTAAAATCAAGTAACAACATTCTTTTCCTAACGTTCAAGTTTGCCTAATTTCAATTACTCAAGTTTCTCATTTTCGAAAGGTTTTGTAGTTCATAGTTTTAAACCTTTAAAACAATTTTGAGAAACATATACCTTATGTGTGAGTAGGTTATTATTGTTCATAACAATCTTATTACGTGAATTGTGATCTAGGAAATGTAATATTATTTTGTCTCATCTTAGATCCTATGCGGATGGAAGTTTCTCTGGTTTTAATACATTAATAGTCAACACATTTCCCTTTATTAGCGCTGCTGTGGTTTGTTCGACATTCATTCTGATTTCCGAAATTAGTAAAACATTATTCCTTTTTATCACTCTTAAGCCGTTATACCTAACTTCCCATAAAGCTAGTATGACTCTTAAGCTTTTAAAACCAAGTGTTACTCTTAAAAAGGTTTCTTAATTCTTTTGAACCACTTCAGATTCTTTTTATTCAGGCTTAAGTCGAAAGACATTGCCGTAGTTATTATTCAGGCTTAAGTCCGAGGACATTGCCATAGTTATTATTCAGGCTTAAGTCCGAGGACATTGCCGTAGTTATTATTCAGGCTTAAGTCCGAGGACATTGCCGTAGTTATTATTATTATTCAGTTAACACACGTACGTCTACCGTACTATATATATATTTATTTAAAATATCATGCTCAAGAGTATAGGAAGAATCACATACCTTCTCGGCGAAAACCACCTGCCAAGTTGAATATGTCGCGCGCAGAGTATCGACCTATATCAGTCAAATACGTCTATCAACGTCTAGATCAGATCAGTATAAAGCTCTAAACAGAGGGTTCGCTATTCTATGGACATTTGGGCAGCACTTCCCTACCCGGTGAGCTACTCAAGTCTACTGTGAAAACAGTCCTATGTAAGTACAGTTCTATTATTCTTCTTTTAAGCCCTTCTACTGTGATAACAGTTCAATTCTATTCTGCAATATCCTTCTAAGTATTTAATACTTATTCCTATACTTCTACAGTATATATACTCTAATTACAAAAGGAAGATAAGGTTATTTACCTCGGTAAGCCCAATAATATCCTAGATAAAAGTCGCTCCTGAGCAAGGTTTAGCTCCTACTCCGCACGCTCCAATGCGCTCCAAGAACCCTTAGAAGTTCTTCACAACTTCAACTAAGTACTAAGGGGTTTGGGCTAGGGTAATTTGGGCATTATAACAATACTAGAAGGCAACTTTTCTACCAAGGGAGGGGTAGTGTTTGGCTAGGCTAGATTTAGAGGGGGCTCTGTTATACCGTATTTCCGGTGTATGTACGTGGGGCGTGCGTGAAAATTTTGAAGCTTAAGTAGGCTTGGCCGATTTTCACTTTGTGCACAACACCCGATTAGAGTCGTTTTTTCGAAACGTTTCCACAGCTTTCGTAGGGAAAATTCCGGCTATGTCATTTCTAATTTTTGCGGATTTTTCCGAGAGACGAAACATTTTGGACCAACGGGAGGGTGACATGTGTCACCCTCACATTGGAAGCAAGTGGACGGCACCTAAGGGAATTGGTGGGCACCGTTGTGGCATTTTTGTTGCCTAAAACATTTGGTCAATGTTTGGTAGGATATTTGTGTGGTTGATGACCAAGTGGGACCCACACAACACATGGCTTAATCTACACCTTACACTTGCCTAACACATGGATTCATCTTGGCCATTGGTTGGCCTTGGCTTGTCCTATAAATACCCCTCTAAGTGATGAACTTTCTTCATCCACAAATATTTCCTAAGTGTTGAAATCCCTCTCCCCCTTAAGTATGGTTCTCGTCCAACCCTCCCCCCCTTTGAGTGGCCTTTAGGCCGAGAGCAACCCCCCTAGCCTAGTTGTGCTAGTCGAAATACTACCCCTCTTGGTAGAAATACTCTCAAAAGTATTGTTGTAATGCCCAAATTACCTTAGCCATATACCTTGTAGTATTCTAAGGTTATACCTATACTAAAAACCCAGAAATACTATTATACTTCCCTTCAGTCACAAAACCGAAACCCTAAGGAAAATCTCCATAGTTAGTTGGAGTAATAAGTAGAAGTTGGTTAGAACTTCTAAGGGTTGTTTAGAGGCGGGTCGGGCGCGAGTAGGAGCTAAACCTTGCTCAGGATCGACATTTAAACTCGGATAATTATGGGCTTATCGAGGTAAATATCTTGTCCCTCTATTGTAATTGGAAATTACATGATTGTTAGACTATATAGTTGAAGTATACTATATATAGAACTGAACGTTGTTATCGGCAATGTCTTTTGACTTAAGCCTGAATTATAAGAAACCTTTTCGAAAGAAATCTTGAATCAGTATCTACATGGGGTGTATTCAGATGAGTCTTGTGTAGCTTTTCTGTGAGGTAGAATTGTACACGTCCGGTTAGACGTGTAGAACCCCCCCCTGGTTGGCTTGGTAGCCGGCCTCGATAGAGGAGGAGATTTACGCTGTGGCGGGGGGGGGAGGTGCTGCCGAATTTTCTGTAGAATGTTCTACGATAAGATCTAGATGTTAATAAGCGCCTTGTGGCCTTATAGGTTGAAGTACTGCGTGTGGCGCGATCTACTTGGCTTAAGGAGTAGCCGGCACTGAGGTACTTGGAGCGTTTTGCTATTAGTCGAGACTCGTCGCGAGGTATGTGAACCTCTTCCTATCTCTTCTAGCATGATATGTGTGAACTATGTAGTACGGTAGACGTACATGTGCTAAATGTATTTGATTGGTTTAAAACATAAAGTGTTATAACGGCTTTATGGGATGTTGGTTATAACAGCTTTATGTTGGCAAGAAAATACTTGTGGTGTTTAAAAGGTAACTGATTTGAACTATAACTGGCTTGTTATGTGTTAATAAAGAACTTGAAGTATTTCAAAAGATTTTCGAATCATTTGAAAGAAGAAGTAATACTTGGTTTTGAAAACTTAAGAGTTATACTAGCTTTATGGGAAGTTAGGTAATAACGGCTTAAGAATGTTTCTCGATTTGAAATCGAATGTGTATCGACAAACCAACTGCGGCGTTAATAAAAGGAAATGTTTTGACAGATTAAGTATTATTAAAACGAGAAACTTCCATCCGCATAGAAGCTAAGATGAGACAAAATGATATTTCCTAGATCATGGTCTTTGTAATAAGATTGTTATAAACAAGAATATCCTACTCACATATAAAGCTTATGTTTCTCGGATAGTTTAAAAGAGAATTATATTCTTAAATGAATAAGACTATGAACTACTTAAACCTTTCTAAAATAAGAAACGTGAACATTTGAAATTAGGCAAACTTGGGCGTTTGGATAATAATGTTGTTACTTGATTTTACAAAGATAAGTGTTTTGATTCACTTCAAAAGATAATCACTCTATTTTCATATACTACGGGTATTGTGTGACTTTTGTGAAAGTAACGTATCTTTTAAAAAGTTAATGTATGAAGTACTTTGGGAATAGAAACCGAACATGTTGACACATAGTAGAAAGTACCTTATGTGTGAATAACTTGATTGTATTGGTTTGTGATAGCCTTGTAATACCTTCGTGTTGATTTGATAAGTCATCATATTAGGATGCTACGTGTTTTAGTATAATGTGATGTTTGTGTAAAGGGTTTTCCTCTTGATTGTGCTTATGTTGTTTAAACGATAAACTGTTATGTTGGTATTATACCACTCACCGTGTTTCCGGGGGTTAAGCTGCCCTCCTATGCGGGGTAGACTCAGGCGGTCTGGGACCATGATTCGAGAATACCTCATGCGGGTCCTGGGGGCCTATGCGGAGCTACGAGAGTTCCAGGTTAGTGTGCGGCCTTTATGGTCATGCGGTCTATGTGGCCATGCGGACTGCGAGTCCAGGACGATGCCGGGGAGTAGCTACCCTCGATGTGGGGTTATACCTCATGCGGGCCTATGAGATTGGCCTATGCGGAGCTGCGGGGAGTTCCAGGGCTAGACGCGCACATTTGATATTGCGGGCGAGCGACCAGCTTTGATCATGTGACGGTCTAGACAGATATCATGATACAGTTTATGACCTTGTTAGTACTGTGGGTGTTAGTAGTCGGCTATGCCTTCCATCTTACCCCATGCGGTTTTATTTGGACACAGTGGGACCTCTTTGTTCATATGTATTCCTTGGTGCTTTATATATCATAGGCTGGCGGTGAGGAAGGTATTCGCGCATGATTGATGTTGTGGGCGTGAGACCCATGTTTATATTTGAGTGATGACTTTGAGGGCGTGAGTCCCTGACTTGATATGACTGCTTATTTATTGTGAACTGTAGTTTGGTTATCATACATGTCTCCCGCTTTATATAGACTACTATGATTTCATTTACAGTATTTTGATTTCACATACTCTGCACTGTATGCGACCTCTTCGAAATGCGTTCATGCCGCAGTAAAGGTACACCGATCGTTGATCCTCGCTCTTAGGGTCAAAGTTCGGCGTTTGGGAAGCTCCGTTCCTCGGAGGCTTATCTTCGTATAGTCCTGTTGTCAGGTGCTTACATTCGGGGGTATGGCGGCCACTGTCCGTCGTTGTTGTCATATCATTCGTAAGTGCAGAAATCTTTATGTGGCGGGGTTTGTAAAAAGGATTAATCTGTTCATGTTGAAAGAGTTGTTGTATATATATATATGCCGAAAGGCAACTTTCTTCAGATATCTGTGTCTCAATTTATACTGTTTCATATCTTGGTTATTTTATGTTCCGCTGATTACTCTGATGTATGACTACTGGGGTGCCCGGGTAAGGCACCAGTCACGGGCCCCGGAACGGGTCGTGACAAAAGTGGTATCAGAGCAGTTAATCCTCGGAAAGTGTCTACAGACCGTATCCAGTAGAGTCTTGATTATCGGTGTGTTGTGCACCACACCAATAATCAGGAGGCTATAGGATATTTAGGATTGGTTTCTATTCTTCTCACTCTGAGATCGTGCCTTAGAGCCGTGTTGTAAGTTGGACCCTCTAACGTATTTCTTTCCCTTACCGTTATGCCTCCGTGGCAACCCGGCCAGAGGGCAAAGCGGCCAGGAGGCTGCGAGTAAATCTGAGGGTTACGTGGGCACAGGCCCAATCATCACCTGGGGTGGTGCTTCATTTGGGGAGTTTTGCGACGTCACTAGCCCCAGCAGAGATTAGCACGGCGGCGGCAGTTCCTACTGCGCCATGATATTTGAACCTTCAGTTCCACGACCGGGAACAGTGAATGTAGATTGCAAGAAGGCGACCCTGTTACTAGCTATGGATTTGGCTACCAGAGAGTATACCGATGTACCGCGAGTCTTGAGGACTATCTAAAAGAGGGTCGTGCAGGAGTAACTCTTGATTGGGCTTGAGCATGGCACGTATGCGGGCTTATGCGTGGCCAAAGCGTAGAGATCGGCGGGTTAACGAAGGACATCGAGAAGAGGGCGAGCAGCGAGTCCTTTGGTAACTTTCGAGGCGAGTCACCTCACGGCGGATTAGATTTGCACATCCACTTGGTCTGAGAGGTCCTCGCGAATTTCGGGGCGTTCGGGGTATGCGGGAGTTGGTGAGCTCGGATCTTAGGTTCGCGATGTCGCGCACGCCATCCCCGGAATGTCGTCTTTTGATACTTGTTGTACCACGACCGTCGAGTGCGATGTCGAAAGAGTGTCCTTGTAAGAGGACTTAGCCTTCAGATCGGTGGGTAGTTCGTCACCTTCCTTAGCTATCGCCTACAGGCGAGTTTGATTAGAACGACTAAGGGGAGCGAAGCAGTAGATTCAGATATATCCTTAACCCTCTAGAGATTAGTATGTATGATAAGATGAGTATGTCTTAAGTGATGTTCTGATAACATAAGTGTAAAGTTGTGGTTGGAAACCATGGTTAGATAGAAAGGGTAAGGTTGGGGATAAGGGAAGGTGTGAACCTTAGAATGTTATACGTGGAGACCTTAGAGGTAAGGCCATCTCGGGTAAAGATTTATTTTATGTTTGACCCTTACCGGAGTACATAGTGCACGTGAGCTATGTTTGTGGGATAAGTCCCTGTGTTGTGTGAAATGAAAAGGGTAGTTGAGCTAAGAAGACCGCTAGGTTTTCGAAACGTGATTAATGAGATTGTTAGGATCGGGAGATAGTGCTGCGCATTGCCTGGGTCGGGTTGAGGCCATGTTGCGGGCCAACCCGCGGCATGTATGGTGGTGGGTCGGTTGTGGTGGTCGCGGGTGGTAGGTCACGAGGTGTTAGGCCCAAATTCGATTAACAGACGAGTTCGTGGATCGTTCGACCGATGGTCGGGCGAGGAGAGTCGGCCGTCTTGTCTTCTAGTAAAAAAAACCGTGTACTCAGCAGTGTTGTTTATATCAGAAAGGTTGTAAGGCTGCACGGGGTGCCTACCTTCACCTTATGGCAGACAGTGAAGCCCAGGGGGTGGCTACTTTCGTTTTCTAAAAGTTGTACCAAGCAGGGTTAAGAACTCAGGTGAGTCTCAAAATCGCATTCGCCCTCGGGCCAGTGTGTGGATTTCAGGGGTAGTTGTGAGGATTGTTGTCTCCTGTGGAGGGAGTGTTTAAGCTACCATTTCAGTGTTCGGATGTTGCCTTATGAAGCCTTCGGGGGGCGGATGTGTAAGTCGTCGGTCGATTGGTTCGATGTTGGCAAGATTCAGATGGTTGGTTCAGGCTTGTTCCAGCAGACTGTGGATAGGGTAAATCTTGTCTAGAAGAGGTTCTGGCAGCTCAGAGAAATCGTGCGGATAATCGGCAACGACGCTTAGAGTTCAGGTTGACGGTCGGTCTTCTTGAAAGTACCACCCCGGGTTGGGTGTGACGAGTTTTGGAAAACAGATGGAACTTAGCCCGAGTTACTTTGGGCCCTTTTTAGTTCATGTGAAGAATAGGCCAGGTTGCCTATATGTTAGCATTTGCCGTCCGACTTAGGAGGCAGTATGTCCGGTCTTTCGTATTGATATGTTCGGGAAAGTATTGGAGATCCATCCAGAGTGTTCTCAGTTAATGATGACCACGTTAGAGATAGTAACCCCGAGTTTTGGAAACTGAAGCAGTATCAGAAATGTGGTAAGAGTTCGAGTGTACGACAGCCTCAGGGATCGCATGCAGCCCGGTACCAATTGTTGGGTCGCCGGAGTGACACTAGAACCTCGCGGCAAAGTGACAAAAGTGGTCACGACGAGTAAAGGGAGAAGCGAGCATGTATGGCGAGCATAGATGTGATCATTTCTTTTGTAAGGAGAAGGTGCGAAGGAAGTATATTTTAGACCCCGGAGAGGGGTGTTTGTGGTAATGTTAGAGGTGTTTCCTCGTGGACTTGGATGGAGGTATTTTGCGCAGTGTTTACGTGGCCATGTGTGAGATTGTTCTCGTAAGTATAGTAGTGAAGACTATCTTGGCGCGTTTGTTTGAGACTTAGAAGGAACATTGGCGAATGTTTCTAAGGAGGAGAATGTTATACCGTATTTCCGGTGTATATGCGTGGGGCGTGCGTGAAAATTTTGAAGCTTAAGTAGGCTTGGCGATTTTCACTTTGTGCACAACACCCGATTAGAGTCGTTTTTGGCCGAAACGTTTCCACAGCTTTCGGAGGGAAAATTCCGGCTATGGCCTTTATAGTTTTTGGGGTTTTTTACGAGAGACGAAACATTTTGGACCAACGGAGGGTGACATGTGTCACCCTCACATTGAAGCAAGTGGACGACACCTAAGGGAATTGTTGGGCACGTTTTTGGCATTTTGTTGCCTAAAACATTTGGTCAATGTTTGGTAGGATATTTGTGTGGTTGATGACCAAGTGGGACCCACACACATGGCTTAATCTACACCTTACACTTGCCTAACACATGGATTCATCTTGGCCATTGGTTGGCCTTGGCTTGTCCTATAAATACCCCTCTAAGTGATGAACTTTCTTCATCCACAAATATTTCCTAAGTGTTGAAATCCCTCTCCCCTTAAGTATGGTTCTCGTCCAACCCTCCCCTTTGAGTGGCCTTTAGGCGAGAGCAACCCACTAGCCTAGTTGTGCTAGTCGAAATACTACCCCTCTTGGTAGAAATACTCTCAAAAGTATTGTTGTAATGCCCAAATTACCTTAGCCATATACCTTGTAGTATTCTAAGGTTATACCTATACTAAAAACCCAGAAATACTATTATACTTCCCTTCAGTCACAAAACCGAAACCCTAGGGAAATCTCCATAGTTAGTTGGAGTAATAAGTAGAAGTTGGTTAGAACTTCTAAGGGTTGTTTGGGCGGCCGGAGCGCGAGTAGAGAGCTAAACCTTGCTCGGGATCGACATTTAAACTTCGGATAATTATGGGCTTATCGAGGTAAATATCTTGTCCTCTATTGTAATTGGAAATTACATGATTGTTAGACTATATAGTTGAAGTATACTATATATAGAAATGAACGTTGTTATCGGCAATGTCTTTTGACTTAAGCTGAATTATAAGAAACCTTTTGAAGAAGAGTCTTGAATCGTATCTACATAGGATCAGACATGAGTCTTGTGTAGCTTTTCGTGAGGTAGAATTGTACACGTCAGGTTAGGCGTGTAGAACCCCACGGTTGGCTTGGTGGCCGGCCTCGATAGAGGAGAGATTTACTGTTGTGGCGGGGAGGTCTTCCGAATTTTACGTAGAATGTTCTACGATAAGATCTAGATGTTAATAAAGCGCCTTGTGGCCTTATAGGTTGAAATCTGCGTGTGGCGCGATCTACTTGGCTTAAGGAGTAGCGAGCGGCTTGAGGTACTTGGGCGTTTTGCTATTAGTCGATACTCGTCGCGAGGTATGTGAACCTCTTCCTATCTCTTCTAGCATGATATGTGTGAACTATGTAGTACGGTGAGCGTACATGTGCTAAATGTATTTGATTGGTTTAAAACATAAAGTGTTATAACGGCTTTATGGGAAGTTGGTTATAATGACTTTATGTTGGCAAGAAAATACTTGTGGTGTTTAAAAGGT
Source organism: Przewalskia tangutica (assembly GCA_029844215.1). Lineage (NCBI taxonomy): Eukaryota > Viridiplantae > Streptophyta > Magnoliopsida > Solanales > Solanaceae > Przewalskia > Przewalskia tangutica. Next base: position 37,419,856 of record CM056725.1, on the reverse strand, counting down.
AAGCGATTTGAACTATAAGCGGCTTGTTATGTGTTAATAAAGAACTTGAAGTATTTCAAAAGATTTTGAATCATTTGAAAGAAGTAATACTTGGTTTTGAAAACTTAAGAGTTATACTAGCTTTATGGGAAGTTAGGTAATAACGGCTTAAGAATGTTTCTTGATTTGGAAATCGGAATGTGTATCGACAAACCACTGCGGCGTTAATAAAAGGAAATGTTTTGTGATTAAGTATTATTAAAACCGGTAGAAACTTCCATCTGCATAGAAGCTAAGATGAGACAAAATGATATTTCTAGATCATGGTCTTTGTAATAAGATTGTTATAAACAAGAATATCCTACTCACATATAAGGCTTATGTTTCTCGGATAGTTTAAAAGAGAATTATATTCTTAAATGAATAAGACTATGAACTACTTAAACCTATCTAAAAAAAGAAACGTGAACATTTGAAATTAGGCAAACTTGGACGTTTGGATAATAATGTTGTTACTTGATTTTACAAAGATAAGTGTTTTGATTCACTTCAAAAGATAATCACTCTATTTTCATATACTACGGGTATTGTGTGACTTTTGTGAAAGTAACGTATCTTTTAAAAAGTTAATGTATGAAGTACTTTGGGAATAGAAACCCGAACATGTTGACACATAGTAGAAAGTACCTTATGTGTGAATAACTTGATTGTATTGGTTTGTGATAGCCTTGTAATACCTTCGTGTTGATTTGATAAGTAATCATATTAGGATGCTACGTGTGTTAGTATTCTGTGATGTTTGTGTAAAGGGGGTTTCCCTTGATTGTGCTTATGTTGTTTAAACGATAAACTGTTATGTTGGTATTATACCACTCACCGTGTTTCCGGGGGTTAAGCTGCCCTCCGATGCGGGGTAGACTCAGGCGGTCTGGGACCATGATTCGAGAATACCTCATGCGGGTCCTGGGGGCCTATGCGGAGCTACGAGAGTTCCAGGTTAGTGTGCGGCCTTTATGGTCATGCGGTCTATGTGTCCATGCGGACTGCGAGTCCAGGACGATGCCGGGGAGTAGCTACCCTCGATGCGGGGTTATACCTCATGCGGGCCTATGAGATTGGCCTATGCGGAGCTGCGGGGAGTTCCAGGGCTAGACGCGCACATTTGATATTGCGGGCGAGCGACCAGCTTTGATCATGTGACGGTCTAGACAGATATCATGATACAGTTTATGACCTTGTTAGTACTGTGGGTGTTAGTAGTCGGCTATGCCTTCGTACTTACCCTGTACGGTTTTATTTGGACACAGGTGGGACCTGCTGTTCATATGTATTCCTTGGTGCTTTATATATCATAGACTGCCGGCAGTGAGGAAGGTATTCCGCGGGCATGATTGATGTTGTGGGCGTGAGACCCATGTTTATATTTGAGTGATGACTTTGAGGGCGTGAGTCCCTGACTTGATATGACTGCTTATTTATTGTGAACTGTAGTTTGGTTATCATACATGTCTCCTGCTTTATATAGACTACTATGATTTCATTTCTGATATTTTGATTTCACATACTCGTACTGTTATCGACCTCATTCGGGCTGCGTTCATGCCGCAGGTAAAGGTACACCAGTCGTTGATCCTCGCTCTTAGGGTCACAGTTCAGCGTTTGGGAAGCTCCGTTCCTCCGGAGGCTTATCTTGGTATAGTCCCCTGTTGTTGTAGGTGCTTACATTCAGGGGTATGACGGGGCCCTGTCCCGTCGTTGTTGTCATATCATTCGTAGAGGTGCAGAATGCATCGTGGGCGGGGTTTGTAAAAGGATTAAACTGCTCATGTTGAAAGAGTTGTTGTATATATATATATGCCGAAAGGCAACTTTCTTGAATATCGTGTCTCAATTTATCTTGTTTCATATCTTGGTTATTTTATGTTCGTGATTACTCGATGTATGACTCTTGGGGTGCCGGGTAAGGCACGATCCACGGCCCGAACGGGTCGTGATGGCTCTCGCCAAACCACTAAGGCTAGAGGAGAGGTTGGACGAAAACACAACAAGGAAGGGGAGGGATTTTCAAGACTTGGAAAGTGAAATGTGGATGAAGAACTCTTCATCTAAAGGGGGGTATTTATAGGTCAAGGGATGGCCAACCAAGGGCCAAGATGGTGCCAAGTGCAAGGCAAGTGTAGGGTGAGGATTAGGGCAAGTGTCCTAGCCAACTTGCACACAAAATATCCTACCAACTACTTGACAAAATAAGCCACTCCATTCGGCCCTATTACCGCCATAAGTCCACCAATGAGATGGTGACAAGTGTCGCCCTCTCGTTGATCCAAAGTGTTTCGTCTCTCGGAAAAATCCGCAAAAATTAGAAATGACATAGCCGGAATTTATCCTACGCGAGTCTTGTAAAACGTTTCGTCGGAAAACGACTCTAAACGGGTGTTGTGCACAAAGTGAAATCGTCCAAGCCAACTAGGGGGGGTGACACGTGTCGCCCTCCTACACGTCCAACATATTTCATCTTCCGAAAATATCCACAATGGCCAAAATCTCGAAAACAAAGTGGGCCCCACAAAACCGTAAATTTCTCCCGTGGGCCCCACGTGACCATTTCCGAAAATAAAATTCCATAATTCTCTAATATTCCAAGAAGTCTGAATACCAAATCTGGGAATCCAATTCCCATTAACGAACCTTTCTCCTTCACAAAAACCGGAACGTTTAGTGGAAAAATCACCTCTTTCTTTCTTTCCAATTTCAATGTCGTATTCTCAGACGCACGCCTTGCATACATACCCTGGAACTACGGGGTATAACATTCTCCCCTCCTTAGAAACATTCGTCCCGAATGTTCCTTCTAAGTCTCAAAACGAACAGGCGCCAGTATAGTCCTTACTGCTATACTTACGGAAACATCCATGCCACACCTGGCCACAACACAACAAGCGCACATACTTATCTCCAAGTCCACGAGGAATCACCTCTATCACGAAAGCTCCTACTAGAGGTCTAAAAAGATACTCTTTTCGCACCTACTCTTTACAAACGAAATGATCACACCTATGCCTGTAATACATGCTCGCTTCTTCCCATACCACTTTTGTCATTTTGCCTTACTCGTCGTACCCTTCTCGTACACTAGAACTCTTCCTTATCACTTACCATGTTTCTGGTACTGCTTCCCACTGACTCTGAGCTGCCAATAACCTCTTCTGGATAAGCTCCACCCTATCCACGCCTGTGAACAAGTACGAACCAAGCTATGCGCACCTTGCTTACATCAAATCAATCGATCGGCAATCTTACACTAGCGCTTATAAAAAGGCTCCAAACGGCGACACCCGAATACTGAAATGGTAGCTATATAATACATACACAACAAGAGGCGAAGAGTCCTTACAGTACTCCGAAATCCAACCACTTGCAGGGTGAATGCGACACCGAGATTCACGAGTTCCTAACCTTGCTGGTAACTCTTCCGGAAAAGCAGTAGTAACTTGGACTCCCTGTCGGCCATAAGGTGAAGGTAGGCACCCCGTGCAGCCTTACAACCTTCTGAAATAATCATCTCGCAACTTACTACCGAGTACACGATTTGACTAAAAGATAAGACGGGTTGACCCCATCGGCCCGACTCATCGGTCGAACACGAAATCGTCGCACAATGGTTAACTAAACTGGGCCTAACACCTCGTGATCCTAACACAAAGCGGGACCACCACAAACTGACCCCATCACCAAACAGGCGTGGGTCGACCCAACACGGCCTCAACAACCCGACAGCGCCAAGAAACACTAGCTCCCGATCCTAACAATCTCACCAATCACGTTACGAAAACCTAGCGGTCTCCTAAGCTCAACTACCCTCTTTCATTTCACATCACTCAGGGATTCATCCGACAAAAATATCTCACGTATACTATGCACCTCGATAAGGGTCAAACACGAAATAATTCTTTTACCAAAGATGGCATCGCCTCTAAGGTCTCTACGTATAATATTCTAAGGCTCCCACTCTCTCTATCCCCCAATCTTACCAGGTTAACTAAAAATAATTCTAATCACACTAACACCATGCTAACCGAAAATAATACTTTAAGATATTCGCATCTTACTATACATATAAATCTCTAAAGGGTTAAGGATATACCTGTATCTACGCGACACTTCCCCTAGGTCGTTTTAATCAATCCCGCCCTGTTGGGCGCATAGCTGGGGAAGGTGATGAACTATCCACTGATCCCGAAAGCTGAGTCCCTACATCCCCGCCAACTCTGGTTGGACAATTTCTCGCAAAATGGCCCTGCTGGCCGCAAACATAACAAGGCGACGAAGCACTACACTTCGCGATGACATCGACCACAACGGCCACAGGGTGGGGGTGGCCTCCCCCGGCTAACACCCCCTCCTCTCCGAACCACTGCATCCACAACTGGTCTAGTAGGCTGGGCCCTCCTACTTGCATCCTTCCTCATAGAACATTCCCTCGCCATATGGCCCTGACGGCCGCAAGAAAAGCAAGCACCAATAAAAAGACGGCATTTCCCGGGATGACGCCTGCCACACTGTGAACACTGAGGAAAAACTGAACCCTGTGGAGGGACACTCTGCACTGGCGGAGGCGCATGTCTAATCTGCTGCTGAGGCGGTCCGCCTCGAGAGTTACCAAATGATCCTGCCAATCGGGCCCTCTTCTGTTGTTCTTGGCTAACCTGTCGATCTCTACATCTCTCAGCCCGTTGCACATAATCACGAGCAAGGCTGGCTCATTCTCGATCAAGAGCTACTTCTCACAACCCTTCTTAGATAGATAATCATCAATATCCTTGGTATCTTGGTACATAAAATACTCTGCTGCCAAGTCCTTTGCTAATGTGCCGTCTCCTTCCAATCCATATTTTACGCTCCAAGTCGTGGGCGAAGGTCCAGATGTCATGGCGCGATGAGAATCGCTGCCATTGTACCAAACTCTGCTTCTGGCGGCGTCGAGAACTCCGCGTGAAGCATCACCCGGTGATGATTGGGCACTGCCCTTCTAACTCTCACGAACTCCACTCAGCCTCCGCCGCCTTGCCGCTTCGGGCCCGAGTTGCTGGCGCGGAGGCATCACCGGTAAAGGAAAGGAATACGTTAGAGGTCCAACTTATAACACAACTCTAAAGCACGATCTCAGAGTGAGAAGAATGGAAACCAATCCTAAATATCCTATAGCCTCCTGATTATTGGTGTGGTGCACAACACACCGATAATCAAGACTCTACTAGATACGGTCTGTAGACACTTTCCGAGGATTAACTGCTCTGATACCACTTCTTTCACGACCCATTCCGGGGCCCGTGACTGGTGCCTTACCCGGGCACCCCAGTAATCATACATCAGAGTAATCAGCGGAATATAAAAACAACCAAGATAAGAAACAGTATAAATTTGAGACACGCTTATCGAAGAAAGTTGCCTTTACGCACATATATATATATCAATACCCAAAATGAAGCGATTCATCCCAACTTTACAACAGACTACTGCACTTAAGAGTTTTAAAACAACAATGGCGGAGCAGGGCCCCGCCATACCCGAATACAAATATCTACAACGACAGGACCATACCAAAATGCTAAGCCTCGGAGAAAGCGGAGCTTTTCCAGCTGAAAGCGGTGATCCTAAGAACGGATCAACGGTAGGAGTACCTTTACTGCGGCGTGAACGGCCCGAAGGAGGTCGATGCAACAGTACCAAGTATGTGAAAATCGTAAATGAAATCATAGTAGTCTATATAAAGCGGGAGACATGTATGATAACCAAAACTACGATTCACAATAAATAGCGATCCACGTCAAGTCGTGGACTCACGCCTCAAAGTCATCACTCACGCCCGTGGAATACCTTCGCCAGCTGCGATCTATGATATAAAAGCACCTAGGAAAAACACATGAACACCAGGTCCTACCTGTGTCGTCATAAAACCGTACGGGGTAAGTATGAAGGCATATCCGACTACTAAAACCCACAGTACAAACAAGGTCGTAAACTGTATCATGAGATCTGTCTAGACCGTCACATGATCAAAGCTGGCCACTCGCCCGCAGTATCTAATGTGCGCGTCTAGCCCCGAACTTCCCGTAGCTCGCGTGGGCCACTCCAATGGCCCGCATGAGGTATTCCCACATCGAGGGTAGCTACTCCCGGCGTCTGGACTCGTCGTCGCGTAGCCACAAAGACCGCGTGACCACAAGGGCGCATACTAACACGGAACTCCGTAGTTCCGCGATAGGCCATCTGAGACTGCATAAGGTATTCTCGAATCATAGGTCACTAGACCACTTTGAGTCTACCCGCGTCGGAGGCGGCTTAACCGGAATCATGAGTGATATAATATCAACATGACAACTTATCGTTAAACAACCTAAGCACAACAAGGAAAACCCTTTACACAAACATCACAAGATACTAACTCACGTAGCATCCTAACATGTTTACTTATCAAGTCAACAAGAAAGTATTACAAGACTATCACAAATCAATACAATCAAGTTATTCACACAAGGTACTTTCTACATTATGTTAACAAGTTCGGGTTTTTAGCCCCAAAGTACTTCATGTATTACTCTTTTAAAAGATCCGTTTCTTTCACAAAAGTCACACAATACCCGTAGTATAAAAATAGAGTAATTATCTTTTGAAGTAAATTAAAACACTTCTCTTTGTAAAATCAAGTAACAACATTCTTTTCCTAACGTTCAAGTTTGCCTAATTTCAATTACTCAAGTTTCTCATTTTCGAAAGGTTTTGTAGTTCATAGTTTTAAACCTTTAAAACAATTTTGAGACACATATACCTTATGTGTGAGTAGGTTATTATTGTTCATAACAATCTTATTACAACAGCCGTGATCTAGGAAATGTAATATTATCTTGTTTCATCTTAGATCCTATGCAGATGGAAGTTTCTACTGGTTTTAATACATTAATAGTCAACACATTTCCCTTTATTAGCGCTGCTGTGGTTTGTTCGACATTCATTCTGATTTCCGAAATTAGTAAAACATTATTCCTTTTTATCACCCTTAAGCCGTTATACCTAACTTCCCATAAAGCTAGTATGACTCTTAAGCTTTTAAAACCAAGTGTTACTCTTAAAAAGGTTTCTTAATTCTTTTGAACCACTTCAGATTCTTTTTATTCAGGCTTAAGTCGAAAGACATTGCCGTAGTTATTATTCAGGCTTAAGTCCGAGGACATTGCCGTAGTTATTATTCAGGCTTAAGTCCGAGGACATTGTCGTAGTTATTATTCAGGCTTATGTCCGAGGACATTGCCGTAGTTATTATTATTATTCAGTTAACACACGTACGTCTACCGTACTATATATATATTTATTTAAAATATCATGCTCAAGAGTATAGGAAGAATCACATACCTTCTCGGCGAAAACCACCTGCCAAGTTGAATATGTCGCGCGCAGAGTATCGACCTATATCAGTCAAATACGTCTATCAACGTCTCAGATCTTGTATAAAGCTCTAAACAGAGGGTTCGCTATTCTATGGACATTTGGGCAGCACTTCCCTACCGGTGAGCTACTCAAGTTCATGTGAAAACGATCCATGTAAAATGATTCTATTCTTCTTCTTTTAAGCCCTTCACTGTGATATGATTCAATTCTATTCTGCAATATCCTTCTAAGTATTTAATACTTATTCCTATACTTCTACAGTATATATACTCTAATTACAAAAGGAAGATAAGGTTATTTACCTCGGTAAGCCCAATAATATCCTAGATAAAAGTCGCTCCTGAGCAAGGTTTAGCTCCTACTCCGCACGCTCCAATGCGCTCCAAGAACCCTTAGAAGTTCTTCACAACTTCAACTAAGTACTAAGGGGTTTGGGCTAGGGTAATTTGGGCATTATAACAATACTAGAAGGCAACTTTTCTACCAAGGGAGGGGGGGGTAGTGTTTCGGCTAGGCTAGCTTTAGAGGGGGGGGGGGGCTGTCGGCCAACCCACAAAGTCTAGAGGGAGAGGTTGGACGAAACACACAAATGGAAGGAGGGATTTTCAAGACTTGGAAAGTGAAATGTGGATGAAGAACTCTTCATCTAAAGGGGGGTATTTATAGGTCAAGGGATGGCCAACCAAGGGCCAAGATGGTGCCAAGTGCAAGGCAAGTGTAGGGTGAGGATTAGGGCAAGTGTCCTAGCCAACTTGCACACAAAATATCCTACCAACTACTTGACAAAATAAGCCACTCCATTCGGCCCTATTACCGCCACAAGTCCACGATGAGAGGGTGACAAGTGTCGCCTCTCGTTGGTCCAAAGTGTTTCGTCTCTCGGAAAAATCCGCAAAAATTAGAAATGACATAGCCGGAATTTATCCTACGCGAGTCTTGTAAAACGTTTCGTCGGAAAACGACTCTAAACGGGTGTTGTGCACAAAGTGAAATCGTCCAAGCCAACTAGGGGGGGGGGGTGACACGTGTCGCCCTCCTACACGTCCAACATATTTCATCTTCCGAAAATATCCACAATGGCCAAAATCTCGAAAACAAAGTGGGCCCCACAAAACCGTAAATTTCTCCCGTGGGCCCCACGTGACCATTTCCGAAAATAAAATTCCATAATTCTCTAATATTCCAAGAAGTCTGAATACCAAATCTGGGAATCCAATTCCCATTAACGAACCTTTCTCCTTCACAAAAACCGGAAACTTTTCCGTGGAAAAATCACCTCTTTCTTCCTTTCCAATTTCAATGTCGTATTCTTGTACGTACGTCCTTGAATACATACCCTGGAACTACGGGGTATAACAGCGGATGTAGAGACTCAACCTTCAGGATCAGTGGCTAGTTCATCACCTTCCCTAGCTATGCGCCCAACAGGGCAGGATTGATTAGAACGACAAAGGGGAGTGAAGCAGTAAATACAGGTATATCCTTAACCCTCTAGAGATTAGTATGTGTGATAAGATGAGTATATCTTAAGTGTTATGTTCAGATAGCATTGTGTTAATTGTGATTAGAAATCATGGTTAGTAAAAAGGGTAAGATTGGGGATAGGGAAAGTGTGAGCCTTAGAGTTTTATACGTGGAGACCTTAAAGACAATGCCATCTTGAGTAAAAGATTTATTTCTATGTTTGACCCTTATCGGAGTGCATAGTATATGTGAGATATATTGGTGAGATAAGTCCCTGAGTAGTGTGAAATGAAAGAGGGTAGTTGAGCAAAGAAGACCACTAGGTTTTCGTGACTCGATGGTGAGATTGTTCCGGATTGGGGAACATGAGCTTGGCGCGATAAATAGGTCGGGTTGAGGCCAGATTGCGGGTCAACCCGCAGCCCGGTTTGAAGAAAAGAAAAATTGTGGTGGTCCCGCTTTGCGATAGGGTCACGAGGGTGTTAGGCCCAAGTTTAATTAACCATCGTACGAGTTCGTGGGTGCGTTCGACCAGTAGACGGTCCGATGGGGTCAACCCATCTTGGCTTTCAGTCAGAACTGATTACTCGGCAGAGGGTTATGCGAGATGTTATGTATCGGGAAGGTTGTAAGGCTGCACGGGGTTCCTACTTTTACTTTATGACAGGCAGTGGAGCCCAGTTTGCGGCTATTTCTTTTGTGTCTGGAGGTTTTACCAGGCAGGGTTAGGAACTCGAGTGAGTCTCAGTATTGCATTCACCCTCGGGCCGGTGTTTTTGATTTTCAGAGATAGCTGTAAGGAATATTCGCCTCTTGTTGAATGAGTATTAAAATAGCTACCATTTCGGTATTCGGATGTCGCCTTATGAAGCCTTGTATGGGCGGAAGTGTAGGTTGCCGATCGATTGGTTCGATGTTGGCAAGGTTCAGATAGTGGGTACATACTTGTTTCAGCAGGATGTGGATAGGGTGAAGCTTATCCAGGAAAGGTTATTGGCAGCTCAGAGTCAACAGAAGTCGTGCAGATAATCGGTGTCGACACTTGGAGTTCAGGTTGACGGTGGGTTTTCTTGAAGGTACCACCCCGAAAGGGTGTGACGAGTTTTGGAAGCAGGGGAAACTTAGCCTAAGTTACTTTGGGCCTTTTCGGATCAAGTGAAGAATAGGTCAGGTTGCCTATAAGTTAGCATTGTCGTCCGACTTAGGAGGCAGTACGTCCGGTATTTCATGTTGCTATGTTCGGAAAAGTATCGGAGATCCATCCAGAGTGTTCCCAGTTAGTGATGACCAAGTTGGAGATAGCAACCCGGAGATTTTGGAAACTGAAGCAATAACAGAAATGTGGTAAGTTTATGAGAAAGAGTTCGAGTGTACGAGGAGGGTACGACGAGTAAGGGAAGAAGCGAGCATGGGTTAAGAGAATGGAAGTGATCAATTCTTATGTGAAGTAAAGGTGCGAAGGGAGTATCTTTTAGACCTAGGGTAGGAGCTTTTGTGATGATAGAGGTGATTTCTCGTGGACTTGGATTTTAGTATTTTGCGCGTGTGTTATTTTGTGGCCATGTGTGGCATTGGCAACTTGTTTAAGTTAAGAGGAACTTTATCGTTATCTGTTTGGAGAAGGAACATTCGGGACGAATGTTTCTAAGGAGGGGAGAATGTTACACCCCGTATTTCCAGAGTATGTATGTGTTACACCCCGTAACTCCAGGACATGTTTAAGAGAATGTATGTAAGGAACACAAGACTTGAAAAGGGCCGAAAGAAAGAATTGTTTTTCCGACGGGAAATCTTAGAAACAGGAAAGGAAAAATGTTCGTTGTTGAGAATTGGATTCTCAAAAGGCATTATTTGAAGAGTATGGAACTCTTAACCTTATGGAAATTATTTTTACGGATTTGGTCACGTGGGGCCCACCCGAGGAATTTTACATTTTTGTGGGGCCCACGAGGGTTACGGAATTTTATGGACGAATGAGAGGGCGACACGTGGCACCCCCACAAGGTCTTGGTCGAAATTAGAGTGAGGGTAAAATGGTCATTGACCACCTTGGAAGATTAGTCTTGCTAGCATGACATTGTTGACTTGTCAACTTGTCCACATAGGCTTAATCCATGTGATTTTCATCTTAGCCACCCATTTGTTTAAGTCTAAGCCATCCAATGTGTTATAAATACATACTAGTAGCAAGACAAGGTCTTGAACACTTAGAAAAAAATTAGAGAACTCTTGTCCTCTTTAAGTTGCTCTCGGCTTAGTGCCTATTCCCACTAGAAAATTTTGTAGTTTTGATCCTTTGTTCACAAGACTTTAACCCAAGGTCCCTAAGGGTATTGTAAGGATATCTCAATAGAAAGATTTCGGAAAAACGGCGTTTTCACGTTAGTCGCAAGGCGAAAACCTAGGGAGCTCTTCAACTTTGAAGTTGGAAATAGAAGAGGAGTTTTTCACAAGCTTCTAAGGGTTGCAAATAACGGATTGGAACGTCAAGAAAAGGAGTTGGAGTTGCTAAGGATCGACTTAGGGTTTTGGATCATTTTGAGCTTAAGAAGGTAATAATTTCCGTCTTGCTATATTAATTCGAGATTTCATGTTGTAGTAGTTAGAAATGATCATGTGGATTATATTATGAAGAATGATATGTGTTATGGAATATTTGGACGGAATCCGAAAGTTGCATTTAGCCTTTAAGATTGTAATTCAATGTAGTTACTAGTTTAGTTTGCGCAAGTTATCTAAAGAGTGGATTAAGGTGGTTATAATTGTTAAGTTGTTTATTACTATATAACATGCTAGACCTAAGAACTTGGATTGAAAAGGAATTGGAAAGGTTGATAAGTTGTTGCACTTTTTGGCCGAATTGACATTTGTATTGTGGACTAGTTTAATGTAATTTGTGGGCGGAATTTTACGCCTGTTAAGGCGTGTAATCCCCTTTGGTTAGCTGATTTGTTGGGCCTTAAATGTGGCGTGTTTGGTTATTGTATTCGGCCTTGAAAAAGGTGGCAAAGTATGTAGAAACAAAGGAAGTGCTGTCCGATTTTCCGTAGAATTTAGTGACTTAGCACTTAGAATATTCTACGTTCGAAGCTAGAGGTTAATGGACGCATTATGGCCAATTTAGGTTGAAGTACCAAGTATAGCGTATTCTACTTGAAGGATGGAATAGCTAGCAAAGTTGAAGTACTTTGGAGCTTTTTGCTACTTGTCGATAATCGTCGCGAGGTATGTGAACCTCTTCCTTCCTTTGGCATGATTCTATGTATGAAATATACATGTAGTAGTATTTCATGATTCCGTCTACTCTTAGAAGTTAAGAGGTAGTTATGTTGATTTACTCTATGTAAAAGCTACGTCTAAGAAATCCTAAGTCCTTACCAAGTCTTATGGGGGATGTTGGTAAGAGTCGTTAGGAAGTATTTGGAGTCGAGTTGACTTGGCTAATTTACGGCACGAATGAGAATAAGTATCGAACAAGCCATTGCAGCGTTAATAAAGGAAAATGTAATGACGATTAATTATGTTAAAACAAGTAGAATTCTCCATCTGCATAGAAGCTAAGATAAGAAAAAATTGTATTACATTTTCTAGATCATGGCTACTTGAATAAGATCGTTATAAATAAGTATAACTTATTCACAACGCACCAAAGTATATGTTACTTAATTTAAAAGAGTTTACGTATGAAGTTTTTAAGACTTTGAAACTTGTTTTCTTAAAAGTTAAGAGACTTGAAGTATTTTGAAAGCTATGTGATTTGATTTGAAAGTATAAGTCTCTTGGTTATAAAAAGAATGAATTAGTTTAAGGCATAAAGTTAGTATGACGGCTTTATGGGAAGTTGGTTATAATAACTTTATGGGAGGTTAAGAGAATGGTTTTCTTCAGTAACATAAACAAGAAATGATTTGAAATAAAGAAGGGCAAATTGTTTTAAAGGTACCAATTGCTTAAGGTCTTTAAGAAAGAAGTCACTTGATTTAGAAGCGGTAATTGTATTTCTAAAAAGGTATTGTGACTTGTCTGAAAGGTAGAGATGACTTGATACTACGGTTGTTAGTATCCAGAAGTTTTATTTAAAAGAGTCTTTCTAAAGGAGTAGAGGTGCGTAGTACGTTGGGTTAAATTCTCGGGTTTTATATGACATTATCGACCCGAGATGGGCGGCAAGATACCTTACGCGGACTATATGACATTATCGACCCGCAGACGGGCGGCAAAGAACCTCACGCAGACTATATGACATTATCGACCGAGAGACGGGCCGGCAAGATACCTTCACGCGCACTATATGACATTATCGACCCGCAGACGGGCGGCAGAGACCTGCACGCGCACTATATGACATTATCGACCCGCAGATGGGCGGGCAAAGATACCTTTACGCGCAGACTATATGACATTATCGACCCGCAGACGGGTCGGGCAAAGATACCTACGGGTAGACTATATGACATTATCGACCCGCAGATGGGCGGGCGGTATACCTTACGCGCACTATATGACATTATCGACCCAGAGATGGGCCGGGCAGCATACCTTTAGGGGCAGACTATGTGACTTTATCGCGTCCCAGTTCGGGCCGGGCAGTATAGGCGTCCCTCCGTAAAGAGCCGGATTAGGTTATGAAAGATAAGTAAGTTAGTTGGTAATAAGCTTAATGACTTCTCCTAAGTATGTACGTAAGATATGGCTATAACTCTTAATGGAATGGAAAAGATAATGATATGCAATTAAGTTCATAAGTGGTAATGACACGGCAGGATCTGGTATGTACTTTTTATACTTGCTCTGTCATTCTTTTGTACTGCTTATGATCATTTCTTGCACTTTATTTCTGTTCCATATTCGGTACTGTTATGACCCCCGAAGCTGCGTTAAATGTCCGCAGGTTTAGGTACACAGTTATGGATCCGCGAGCTTAGGTTCCTGGTTCAGCATTTTGAGTTGGCTCCTTTGTTACGGAGTTGTCTTGGCTATGTATATTCGTGAATGCGGGGCCTTGTCCCGTCATAGTAGGTGTTCAAATCTTAGAGGTCTGTATTCACATGTGGGCAGGGACTGGTTAGAATTGTAATTACATTTTTGGATAGTGTAAACTCTTTTTGGGTGATTTATTGTAACGCCCCGAACCCGAGCCCGTTACTGGTGCCTTACCCCGGGCACCCTAGTGATACAACATCAGAGAAAACCAGCGGAAAATAAAACATGAATCATGAAACAAGAGATATAATAAATAAACAGGCCAACCAAAACAGTTGCCTTCAGTATATACATAAAACCCGAACAGTTTAATCCTTTTACAACCCTGCCCACAACAGTTCTACAGACCTCTAAGATTTACAACAACTATGACGGGACAGGGCCCCGCCATACCCCTGAATGTACAAGAACCTACAACTCAGGGAACACATACCAAAAGATGAGCCTCCGGAGAAACGGAGCTTCCCAACACGCTGAATGTGATCCTATAAGCGGGGATCGACAGTCGATGTACCTTTACCTGCGGCATGAACGCAGCCCCCCCGAAGGAGGTCAGTACAACAGGTACCAAGTATGTGAAACTGTAAAACACTGTAAATGAAATCATAATAGTCTATATAAAGCAGGAGACATGTATGATAACCAAACTACAGTTCACAACATAAAAGCAGTCATGTCAAGTCAGGGACTCACGCCCTCAAAGTCATCCCTCATGCCCGTGGAACTCCTTCCTCACTGCCGGCAGTCTAGGTATAAATCATGTGATACGTATAACAGGTCTCGGCCCATCTTATGGACCCAATATAGAAACGTGTGGAATACATTCCCGGATGAACCGGTAGTCAAGTGAAATACATTCCCGGATGAACCGGTAGTCAAGTGAGATACATTCCCGGGTGAACCGGTAATCAAGTGAAATACATTCCCGGATGAACCGGTAATCAAGTGAGATACATTCCCGGATGAACCGGTAATCAAGTGAAATACATTCCCGGATGAACCGGTACTCAAGTGAGATACATTCCCGGATGAACCGGTAATCAAGTGAAATACATTTCCGGATGAACCGGTAGTCGAGTGAACACAGTACTTGCACAACAAGGCTATCACACGTAACATGGTCAAGTTTCATAACAACAAGCATAAGCAAGTTACACACAACTCAAGGTACTTTCATTTTATGTCAAAGTCCGGGTTTTAACCCTAAAGTACTACATACGTTAAGTCCTTTTAAAAGAGATACATTCCTTTTATAAAAGTCACCCGATACCCGTAGTATAAAACTAGAGTGATTCACATTATTAAGTAAACCAGAACACTTTCTTTTAAACTCAAGTACCAACATTCTTTTCCTAAAGTTCCGGTTTGCCTAATTACAAATGCTCAAGTTTCTCATTTTTAGAAAAGGTTTCGTAGTTCGTAGTTTTAATCCTTTAAAACATAATTCTCCTTTAAACGTTTTGAGAAACATATGTCTTATATGTGAGTAGGTTATTCTTGTTTATAATCAATCTTATTAAGCAGCCATGATCTAGGAAATGTAATATCATTTTGTCTCATCTTAGCTTCTATGCAGATGGAGGTTTCTACTGGTTTTAATACTTCTTTAGTCAATACATTTTCCTGTTATTAACGCTGCAGTGGTTTGTCGATACGCATTCTGATTTCCGAAATCAGTAAAACATTCTTAAGCCGTTATACCTAACTTCCCATAAAGCTAGTATAACTCTTAAGCTTTCAAAACCCAAGTAATACTCATTCTTTCAAAACGATTCATAAATCTTTTGAAATACATCAAGTTCTTTATTAACACATATCAAGCCAGTTATTTATTCAAATCAGTTACCTTTTAAAAACCACAAAGTATTTGCTTATCCACATAAAGCTATTATAACCGACTTCCCATAAAGCCGTTATAACACTTTATGTTTTAAACCAATCAAATACATTTAGCACATGTACGTCTACCGTACTACATAGTTCACACATATCATGCTAGAAGAGATAGGAAGAGGTTCACATACCTCGCGACGATTATCGACAATAAGCAAAAAGCTCCAAGTACTACAACCACTAGCCTTTCCACTCCTCGAGTAGAATACGCTACTCTTAGTACTTTCACCTATAAAGGCCACAAACGTCTATTTAAATCTTAAACACAAGTTCCCATCTTTCTAGAAAATTCGGCACCTCCCCACATGGCAGCGTAAATCTCCTCCTCTATCGAGGCCGGCTACCAAGCCAACCGGGGGTTTTATACGCCTAACAGGCGTGTACAATTTCTACTACACAACAAGCTACACAAGTCTCATCAGAATACCCTATGTAATTCTGATTGATTCTTTCTTTAAATTCAGGCTTAAGTCAAAAGACATTGCCGCGATTAAACTTAATTCTATATATAGTATACTTCAACTATATAATACAACAACATGTAATTTCCAATTACAAAAGGGGACAAGATTATTTACCTCGATAAGCCCAAAATTATCCGAGATAAAAGTCGATCCCGAGCAAGGTTTAGCTCCTACTCGTGCGCTCCAAACAACCCTTAGAAGTTCTAACCAACTTCTACATAAATACTTCACCAACTATGAAGATTTCCTTAGGGTTTTGGTTTGAGACTTAAAGGACAAAAGGTAGTATTTCCTGCTCTACGATAGAGGTAACTTTGGAATACTACAAGATATGAGGCCAAGGTATTTTGGGCATTATAACAATACTTGGAGAGTATTTCAATACCACAAGGGTACCTCACGAAAACACTCCAAGATGGGGTTCTCGGCCAAAGGGCCTTGACAAGGGAGGAACTCTCGGCCACTAGGCCACCCAAAGGGGAGGGAGGCTTAGGACGAGCAACAAGAGGAGAGGAAGGATTGCAAGACTTAGAACACATTTGGATGATGAAGTCTTCAACAAAGGGAGTGGTATTTATAGGGAAGCCAGGGCCAACCAACGGACAAGATCAAGCCATGTGCAAGGCAAGTGTAAGGCCTTGATCAAGCCAAGTGCACCCTAACCCCTACTCCACAAAACATGGCATAAAACAATGCACAAAACAAGGCCAAAACAAGGCACAAAACAAGGCACCAATAAGGCACAAAACGCGTGAGCCAATCGGCCATCAACTGTCCACCCGTAGGGTGACAAGTGTCACCTCCCGTTGGTCCAAAATGTTTCGCCTCTCGGAAAAATCCGCAAAAATAGTAAATGACATAGCCGGAATTTTCCCAACGTAAGTCGTGGAAACGTTTAAAAAACGACTCAAATCGGCACTTGTGCCCAAAATTCGGTCCTAGCCAAATCTTAAGGCAAAAATTTAATACGTACGCCCTCACGTACATACTCTGGAAATACGGGGTATAACATTCTCCCCTCCTTAGAAACATTCGTCCCGAATGTTCCTTCTCAAGGCGGATGAAGATGAAGTTCTTCTAACAAGTTTCCACCGCCACACGGCCACAAACATAACACACGTTCTCTTCTTCCTTACTCGTGCCCTCCTCGATCACTTGAACTCTTCTAGTATACTCACCATACTCGCCATCGCTTAGTTTCCAAAACTTTGGAGTTACCACCTCCAAACTTGGTCATCTACTAGCCTCAATCTTCCTTAAGGCCATTCCCGGCCTTCACGATCTGCTTCTGGTCGAACATATCCACAAACTCATACGATGGTTACCAAAACTTGGGCCTAGCTCCCTCGTGACCCTACCACTGGCGGGACCACCGAGTGAACCCACCTCGAACAGCCGCGGGTTGGCCCGCACACGGCCCCAACCCGACCCACTGTCGCGCCACTCTTGCTCGCCGACACGTAACAATCTTGCTAAATCACAGCATGGAAGATACCACTTGCATTTACCCAACCCAAGGACTTATCACACAATACTTTCTAGGCATAAAATGCACTCTGTCAAGGATCACTAGCAAAAATCTTGTACCCAAGACGGCCTTACATCTAAGGTCTCAACCGTAATATTCTAAGGTTCATCATTTCTCACCCCAGCTTACCCTTTTTCCCAAACCAGTTCCTAAATCACATTTTAGCACAAAGCTATCCGAACATAACACCTAACACATTAACATAACATCAAAACATACAAGCCTCTAGAGGGTTAAGGATATACTGAAGCTACCGCCCACTCTAATCGTAAGTCCGCCTGCAGGCGATAATTGTAGAAGCGATGAACCCGCCATCGATCCGCAGGCTGCGCCGCTGCGGTACCTCTCCTATAAGCACGCCTCGTCACATGGCCTCGACGGCGCAGTGAAGCAAGCACCGATAAAAGACGACAGCCCGGGATGATGTTTGCCACATCGTGCACCGAGGGGACGTGAATCTGTTGGCTAGAACCCGTATATCGTGAACGAAGCCCCGAGCTCGACCAGCTCGAATACCTCAACGCCCCGACGATCGGGGGACCACTCCATCTTGGCGGAGGTACATAACTTCTTCGAGGCGGTCGCCTTGAAAGTTACCAAATGACCTGCCGTCCCGGCCTCTTCGCGATCTCGGCCATTCCGCCGATCTCTCGTGCCTCACATCCTAGTGCATGAGCTGCGTGCGGGCAATGTCCATGCCGGTGAAGGGCTACACCGAACAAGCCTCGCTAAGTACTCATCCGGCCCGGTGGCGTGGCGGTGTACTCATCCTCCATATCGGCTATTACGGGGACATACCGAGCTAATGAGTCGAACTCACATTGTACTCTCTAACCGCCGCGATCCCGCCTCAACGTCAAAAATCACCGGCGAGCCTCTCCATCGTGGGGGCAAGAAATGTGCAAGAAAAGCCTCGAGAACTCGTCCCAAACGGCTGGAAGTGCATGCTCTTCCCGACAACTCCCACGAATCAAACCACCAATCGCAGATCACGCACTGATGCGAACCAATACCACCGACTCGCCTCGAGACTCGATCACTCGCGATCCGTAGAGTCGGATAAACTCCCGAGTCGCCCTCGGCTCGATCCATAGAACACCGGCGGGCTCTAACTCGTAAAGTCACGTAGCCTCAAACCGCTCGGGGTGAACTACGGTGCTATTTGGGCCTGAATCCGGCCATTTATCCTCATATCGGCCACGACCACGGCGATGGCGCCATCTCCTTGTACCCCATCTCGGCTCGGTGTGGGGATGGAGGCTCAGTATCAGTAGTCTCAGCAGCTGCTGCCGCTCTAAACTCGCTTTGGCCGGGCGTGCCGCGAAACCCGCCGTCGGAAGCTCATCTCAGTCGGCCGACTGCGCGCTCGTACTCCTCAGTATCTCGCTATGACTCCTCGATCGCCTTGCCCATGGGCTCAGGTTGCCTACGCGAGGCATAATCGGTAAAGGAAAGGAATACGTCGGAGGGTCCAATTTATCACACACTCTAAGGCACGATCTCGTAATGAGAAGAATGGAAACTAATCATAAATGTCCTATAGCCTCTCGATTATAGATGTGGTGCACAACACACCAATAATCAAGACTTACTAGACACGATGCGAGACACTTTCCGAGGACTAATCGCTCGATACCACTTTGTAACGCCCGAACCGGGCAGTTCGTGCCTTACCGGGCACCCTAGTGATACAACATCGAGAAAACCAGCGGAAAATAAAACATGAATCATGAAACAAGAGATATAATAAATAAACAAAGCCAAAACATTTGCCTTGGTATATACATAAAACCGAACAGTTCAATCCTTTTACAACCCCGCCCACAGCAGTTCTCTGCACTTAAGATTTACAACAACTATGACGGACAGGGCCGCCATACCTCGAATGTACAAGAACCTACAACTCAGGGAACACATACCAAAAGATAAGCCTCCGGAGAAACGGAGCTTCCCAACACGCTGAATGTGATCCTATAAGCGGGGATCGACAGTCGATGTACCTTTACCTGCGACATGAACGCAGCCCCCCCGAAGGAGGTCAGTACAATAGGTACCAAGTATGTGAAACCGTAAAACACTGTAAATGAAATCATAATAGTCTATATAAAGCAGGAGACATGTATGATAACCAAACTACAGTTCACAACATAAAAGCAGTCATGTCAAGTCGTGGACTCGCCTCAAAGTCATCCTCATGCGTGGAACTCCTTCCTCACCGCCAGCGATCTAGGTATAAATCATGTGATACGATATCAGTCTCGGCCCATCTTATGGACCCAATATAGAAACGTGTGGAATACATTCGGATGAACGGTAGTCAAGTGAAATACATTCCCGGATGAACCGGTAGTCAAGTGAGATACATTCCCGGGTGAACCGGTAATCAAGTGAAATACATTCCCGGATGAACCGGTAATCAAGTGAGATACATTCCCGGATGAACCGGTAATCAAGTGAAATACATTCCCGGATGAACCGGTACTCAAGTGAGATACATTCCCGGATGAACCGGTAATCAAGTGAAATACATTTCCGGATGAACCGGTAGTCAAGTGAACACAATACTTGCACAACAAGGCTATCACACGTAACATGGTCAAGTTTCATAACAACAAGCATAAGCAAGTTACACACAACTCAAGGTACTTTCATTTTATGTCAAAGTCCGGGTTTTAACCCTAAAGTACTACATACGTTAAGTCCTTTTTTTAAAGAGATACATTCCTTTTATAAAAGTCACCCGATACCCGTAGTATAAAACTAGAGTGATTCACATTATTAAGTAAACCAGAACACTTTCTTTTTAAACTCAAGTACCAACATTCTTTTCCTAAAGTTCCGGATTGCCTAATTACAAATGCTCAAGTTTCTCATTTTTAGAAAAGGTTTCGTAGTTCGTAGTTTTAATCCTTTAAAACATAATTCTCCTTTAAACGTTTTGAGAAACATATGTCTTATATGTGAGTAGGTTATTCTTGTTTATAATCAATCTTATTAAGCAGCCATGATCTAGGAAATGTAATATCATTTTGTCTCATCTTAGCTTCTATGCAGATGGAGGTTTCTACTGGTTTTAATACTTCTTTAGTCAATACATTTTCTGTTATTAACGCCGCAGTGGTTTGTCGACACGCATTCGATTTCAAATCAAGAAAACATTCTTAAGCCGTTATACCTAACTTCCCATAAAGCTAGTATAACTCTTAAGCTTTCAAAACCCAAGTAATACTCATTCTTTCAAAACGATTCATAAATCTTTTGAAATACATCAAGTTCTTTATTAACACATATCAAGCCAGTTATTTATTCAAATCAGTTACCTTTTAAAAACCACAAAGTATTTGCTTATCCACATAAAGCTATTATAACCGACTTCCCATAAAGCCGTTATAACACTTTATGTTTTAAACCAATCAAATACATTTAGCACATGTACGTCTACCGTACTACATAGTTACACATATATCATGCTAGAAGAGATAGGAAGAGGTTCACATACCTCGCGACGATTATCGACAATAAGCAAAAAGCTCCAAGTACTACAACCTTGCTAGCCCTTTCCACTCCTCGAGTAGAATACGCTACTCTTAGTACTTTCACCTATAAAGGCCACAAACGTCTATTTAAATCTTAAACACAAGTTCCCATCTTTCTACAGAAAATTCGTCAGCACATCCCCCCCCGCAACAGCGTAAATCTCCTCCTCTATTGAGGCCGGCTACCAAGCCAACCAGGGGGGGTTTTATACGCCTAACAGGCGTGTACAATTTCTACTACACAACAAGCTACACAAGTCTCATCTGATCCTATGTAGTTCTGATTCGATTCTTTCTTTAAATTCAGCTTAAGTCAAAAGACATTGCAAGATTAAACTTAATTCTATATATAGTATACTTCAACTATATAATCCAACCACCTCTAAGTTCCAAGTACAAACCGGGGACAAGATCATTTACCTCGATAAGCCCAAAATTATCCGAGATAAAAGTCGATCCTGAGCAAGGTTTAGCTCCTACTCCGTGCGCTCCAAACAACCCTTAGAAGTTCTAACCAACTTCTACATAAATACTTCAACCAACTATGAAGATTTCCTTAGGGTTTTGGTTTGAGACTTAAAGGACAAAAGGTAGTATTTCCTGCTCTACGATAGAGGTAACTTTGGAATACTACAAGATATGAGGCCAAGGTATTTTGGGCATTATAACAATACTTGGAGAGTATTTCAATACCACAAGGGGTACCTCACGAAAACACTCCAAGATGGGGTTCTCGCCAAACGGCCTTGACAAGGGAGGGGGAACTCTCGGCCACTAGGCCACTCAAAGGGGGAGGGGGGGAGGCTTAGGACGAGAGCAACAAGAGGAGAGGGGAAGGATTGCAAGACTTAGAACACATTTGGATGATGAAGTCTTCAACAAAGGGAGGGGTATTTATAGGGAAGCCAAGGGCCAACCAATGGACAAGATCAAGCCATGTGCAAGGCAAGTGTAAGGCCTTGATCAAGCCAAGTGCACCCTAACCCCTACTCCACAAAACATGGCACAAAACAATGCACAAAACAAGGCCAAAACAAGGCACAAAACAAGGCACCAATAAGGCACAAAAACGTGAGCCAATCGGCCACCAATCCGTCCACCATGAGGGTGACAAGTGTCACCCTCCCGTTGGTCCAAAATGTTTCGTCTCTCGGAAAAATCCGCAAAAATAGTAAATGACATAGCCGGAATTTTCCCAACGTAAGCTGTGGAAACGTTTCGTCGAAAAACGACTCAAATCGGCACTTGTGCCCAAAATTCGGTCCTAGCCAATTCTTAAGGCAAAAATTTAATACGTACGCCCTCACGTACATACTCTGGAAATACGGGGTATAACATTTATATTACGGCAGCCTTATCGGCTTTGCCTTGGTTTTAAGAAGAAAAAAAAAATGTGTTACTTATTTTCCGCAGCAGTTTATTATGTTGTATGTTTTAAGGGTGCCCAGGTAGGGCACCAGTCGCGGCCCGGGGTCGGGTCGTGACAGTATGTGAGGACGTACGTACAAAAATACAAGCCTTTAGTAGGACAAGAATGTAGGATTCGTTTTTCCGACGGAAAATTTCCCGAAACTTGTAAAGGAATTTTGCGTGATCAATAATTTATTTATTTTGGATTTTTCCGAGAGATGAAATATTTTGGACCAACGAGAGGGCGACATGTGTCACCCTTAGGTGGCAAAGGTTGGACGATTTTGTGGGCATTCTTTGGCACGGTTTTTGCAAGGAAAATGCCATAAACATTTGGTCAATGTTTGGTTAGATATTTATGGAGTAGATGGATAAGGTTACACTTGCCCAAATCTCCACCATCCACTTGCCCTCCACTTGCCTTAATCTTGGCCATTGATGGCCCTATAAATACCCCCCTTAGTTGAAGACTTCTTCATCCACAAAATAATTTCTAAGTCTTAAAAATCCTTCCCCCTCCCTCTTGAAGCTCTCGTCCAAACCACCCCCCCTTCCTAGTAGTGCTAGCCGAAACACCCCCCCCCCCCCCCTTGGTAGAAAATATTCTCCAAGTATTGTTGTTATTCCAAAATACCTTGGCCCAAATACCTTGTAGTATTCCAAAGTTACCTCTATACTAAAAGCCCAGAAATACTACCTTATATTCTTTTAGTCACAAAACGAAACCCTATGAAAATCTTCATAAGTTGGTTGAAGTTTTAAGTAGAAGTTGTGTAGAACTTCTAAGGGTTTCTTGGAGCGGATTGGAGCGTACAGAATAGGAGCTAAACCTTGCTTAGGATCGACATTTAAACTTGGATAATTTTGGGCTTATCGAGGTAAATAATCTTGTCCTTCTATTGTAATTGGAGATTACATATTGTAGAAGTTTAGATTTGAGTATAAGATATATAGAAGGATATTAAAGAAGAGAATTGAACTGTAATTACATAGGGTGTATCAGATAGACTTGTGTAGTTTGTGGTAGGAAGTCTTGTAGATTTTTCGTGAATAAGCACCTTCGCTTAGAATATACTCTGAGTAGTCTAGACGTTGATATACGTATTTGACTATTATAGGTTGATACTCTGCGCGACATATTCAACTTGGCGGTGGATTTGTAGGAGGTATGTGATTCTTCCTATCCTCTTGAGCATGATATTTTAAAAGAATATGTATAGTACGGTAGACGTACGTATGTTAACTGAACGTGGTTTTACTTCAATGTCTTTTGACTTGAGTTTTAAATAATAAGAATCTTGAAGTATTTCAAAAGAATTAAGAATCGTTTTTGAAAGAAGAGTAATACTTGGTTTTAAAAAGCTTAAGTGTTATACTAGCTTTATGGGAAGTTAGGTATAACGACTTAAGAGAGATAAAAGGAACGATTTACTTAATTGATTATGAAAGCCTTATATTGATTTCGGAAATGAGAATAAGTATCGAACAAACCACTGCAACGCTAATAAAGGAAAATGTATTGACTAATTAAGTATTATTAAAACCAGTAGAAACCTCCATCTGCATAGAAGCTAAGATAAGACAAAATTGTATTACATTTCCTAGATCATGGCTGCTTTAATAATATTGTTATAAAAAAGAATAACCTACTCACACATAAGACATGTGTTACTCAAAATGTTTTAAAAAGGAGATTACGTTGTTAAGTGTTTAAAACTATGATCTATGAATCTTTTGAAAATAAGAGACTTGAGTATTTGAATTTATGCAACTTGAACTTTTGGAAAAGAATGGGTTATTGATTTTAGAAGTTAAGAGACTTGATCTTAAAAGATAAGAGACTTGACTTAATTGACTTGATATGAATTTTGTTAAAGAGTGTGAAACCTCATTCGTGAGCAATGAGTACTTGGTTTTTAAAGAGTTAATGTATGAAGTACTTTGGGGATAAAAACCCGAACTTGTTGACATAAAAAGTACCTTGTGTAAATAACTTGACTATGTTGGTTTGTGATAGCCTTGTAATGCTTCTTGTTGGTTTGATAAGTAAACATGTTAGGATGCTACGTGTGTTAGTGTCTTGTGATGTTTGTGTAAAGCGGTTTCCCTTGATTGTGCTTATGTTGTTTAACGATAAGCCGTTATGTTAGTATTGTACCACTCACCTTTTGACATGATATATCGGGGGTTAAGCTGCCCCCCGATGTGAGGGATGCCTCATGCGGGTCCAGGGGACCTATGCGGAGCTACGGGAGTTCCAGGTTAGTGTGCGGGGTAATTACCTCATGCGGTCTATGTGGCCATGCGGACTACGAGAGTCCAGGAGGATGCCGCAGGTTAGCTGCCCCCGATGCGAGGAATACCTCATGCGGGCCTATGTGTGTGGCCTATGCGGAGCTGCGGTAAGTTCCAGGATTAGACGTGCACATTGATCGCGAGGCGAGTGGCGGCCGATCATGTGGCGGTCTAGAAAGACCTCGTGATACGCTTTATGGCATTGTTGGTGCCGTGAGTTTTAGTAGTCGGCTATGCCTTCGCATTGCCGTCACGGTTTATTATGACAGTGGGACACGGTGTTCATGTGTATTCCTTGGTGCTTTTATATCATGGATCGCGGTGAGGAAGGAATTCCACGGGCATGATTGATATTGTGGGCATGAGACCCATGGTTATATTTGAGTGATGACTTTAAGGGCGTGAGTCCCTGACTTGACATGACTGCTTACATATTGTGTATCGTAAATTGGTTATCATATATGTCTTCTGTTTTATATAGACTATTATGATTTCATTCTGATATTTTGATTTCACATACTTGGTACTGTTATCGACCTCCTTCGGGGGGCTGCGTTCATGCCGCAGGTAGAGGTACACCAGTTGTTGATCCTCGCTCATAGGGTCACAGTTCAGCGTTTTTGGGAAGCTCCGTGTCTCCGGAGGCTTATCTTTGGTATAGTCCCCTGTCGTTGTAGGTACTTACATTCAGGGGTATGGCGGGGCCCTGTCCCGCCATTGTTGTTATAACATTCTTAGAGGTCTGTAGTACTGTTGTGGGCAGAGTTTGTAAAAGGGATGTAACTGTTCAAGTTTATATATATTTATGCCGAAGGGCAACTTTTCTCAGATAAACTGTTTCTCACTTCATATTATTTCATGTCTTGTTTTATATTCCGCTGGTTACTCTGATGTATGTCTACTTGGGTGCCCGGGTAAGGCACCAGTCACGGGCCCGGGTTCGGGTCGTGACAGTGACGAACCTCTAGTGAATAGGGGGATAGGGTGAGAAGTACCTTGAGATAAGAGAAAGATTTATTTCAGACTAAGAATGAGAAGTTAAGTATGACAAGTAAGGAAATAAAGGAACTTCTAAGGATCCCGTGTTTGAGAAGACTGTAACCTTCGAGTTTTGTGAGAAGGGGTCGCGGACGGAAGGTCCATTGATATGTTTACGTATGTTGTGGTGGCCATGTGTGGCATCGTTGGTCTTGTGCAGTTTGATTGATAGGCATAGTATAGAGTTTATGCCGGAGTTTGTATAGCTTGACAACCGACTAAGAACATTCGGGGACGAATGTTTCTAAGGGGGGAAGAATGTTACACCCCGTAAGTCCAGGACATGTAAAAGAGAATGTACGTAAGGAATCAAGACTTGGAAATTGGTACGAAAGGAAGAATTGTTTTTCCGACGGAAAATCTTTCGAACGTCGGAAGGGAAAAATGTTCGTTGTTGAGAATTGGATTCTCAAAATGCATTATTTGAAGAGTATGTAACTTATTAACATTATGGAGATTTTTTTTTTTAAGGATTTGGTCACGTGGGGCCCACCCGAGGAATTTTACGTTTTGCGGGGCCCACGAGAGTTACGGAATTTTATGGACGAATGGGAGGGCGACACGTGGCACCCCCACATATGGTCTTGGACGATTTTTAGTAAGGGTAAAATGGTCATTGACCATCAAGGAGGATAAGTCTTCAAAGCTTGAGATTGTTGACTTGTCAACTTGTCCACTTGGCTTAACATTAATTGTCCTTCATCCTAGCCCACAAGTGTTTTAATCTAAGCCCTCCAATGTGTTTTATATACTACACTAGTGCAAGACAAGCTCTTGAAACACTTAGAAAAATTTCACACATTCTTGTGCATTATAGTTGCTCTCGGGTTTGTGTCAAGTTCCACACAAAAAAATTGTAGTTTTGACCCGTTATTCACAAGACATTAACCCAAGGTCCCTAAGGGTATTGTAAGGATATCTCAATAGAAAGATTTCGAAAAAACGACGTTTTCACGTTAGTCGCAAGGCGGAAACCTAAGTAGTTTTCCTAGTTTTGGATTGGAAATGGAAGAGAAGTTGGTTGTGAACTTCTAAAGGCTTCAAATAGCGGATTGGAGCGTAAAGGAAAGGAGGTAAGAATTGCTAAGGCGCGACTTTGAATCTTGGAAATTTTAAGGGCTTATAAAGGTATAATCTTGTCGTTTTAGTAATTAAGATTTACTTATTGTTGTAGTTATGGATATTAGCAAGCGTGAGATGTTTAGTATGAAGTTTGATAAGTGTATTGGCTATTGGAACCCTAATCCGAAAACTAGCATGTTTAGCCTTAAGATTACAATTCAAGTTGATTATTAGTTTAAGTCGTCGCATGTTGTATAAAGAAGGAAATTGTAGTTGTTGAAGTTGTCTATGACTATATAACATGTTTGACCTAAGAACTTGGATTGAAAAAGAATTGGAAAGGACTTAGGATTGGTTATAAGTTGGCCGAGAATGGCTTTAAATATGGAACTACTTCGTATGAATTGTGGGGCGGAATTTTACACGTATTGTAAGGCGTGTAATCCCCTTTGATTGGTTGGTATGTTGAGCCTTAAATGTGGCATGTTTGGTTATTGTATTCGGCCTTGAAAAAGGTGGCAAAGTATGTAGAAACAAAGGAAGTGCTGCCCGATTTTCCGTAGAATAAGAGACCGTTTACTTAGTATTATTCTACGTTAGAGACTAGATGTTGATAGTCATGTTGTGACCATTATAGGTTGACACTTCTACGTGCGGCGTATTCGGCTTAACTTGTGGATTTAGCCGAAAAGGTATGTGAACTATCTCCTCTTCTAGCATGATTCCTTAAGATAAAGAAAGTATGTCCTACTCCTTAAATGATCCATTTCTTGGTTATATTTGGATTGCCTAAAATAAAATTTGTTCTATGTACTTCCTTGATTGTTGTGTTATACCCCGTATTTCCAGAGTATGTACGTAAGGGAATACGTACAAAAGTTTAGCCTTAAAGTTTAGGCACTAGACGTTTTTTGGGCACAACTCACTAAAAGAATCGTTTCGAAAACGTTTCCCGACTTTCGTAGGGTAAATTCGCTATGTCATTTCTAATTTTTGCGGATTTTTAGAGACGAAACACTTTGGACCAACGAGAGGCGACACTTGTCACCCTCTCATTGGTGGACTTAATGGCGAATTGAGCCGATTTCGATGACATTTTTTGTCAAGTAGTTGGTAGGATATTTTGTGTGCAAGTTGGCTAAGGACACTTGCCCTAATCCTCACCCTACACTTGCCTTGCACTTGGCACCATCTTGGCCATTGGTTGGCCATCCCTTGACCTATAAATACCCCTCTTGAGATGAAGAGTTCTTCATCCACAAAAACTTTCCAAGTATAAAATCCTATCCTCTCCTTAAGCCTTTTGTCGCCCAACACACACCCCTTGAGAAGCTTAGCCGAGGCTATCCCCTAGCCTAGCGAAATCTACCCCTCCCTTGGTAGAAAAGTTGTCTTCTAGTATTGCTATAATGCCCAAAATACCCTAGCACAAATCCCTTAGTACTTAGTAGAAGTTGTGAAGAACTTCTAAGGTTTCCTGGGAGCTATCGGAGCGTACAACTTAGGAGCTAAGCCTTGCTCCGGATCGACTTTTATCTAGGATATTATTGGGCTTACCGAGGTAAATAATCCTAACCCTCTTTTGAATTAGAGAATACATACTGTAGTAGTATAAGAATAAGTATTAAATACTTAAAAGAATATTACAGAATAGAATTGAACTGTTATCACAGTAGAAGGGTTTAAAAGAAGAATAATTGAACTATACTTACTTAGGACTGTTTCACGATGAACTTGAGTAGCTCAGGGTAGGAAGTGCTGCCCGATTTTCCGTAGAATAAAGGACCCTCTGCTAGAATCGTTTCAGAGTAGTCTAGGCGTTGATAGGCGTGTCGACTATTATAGGTTGATTCTCGGCGCGACATATTCAACTTGGCGGTGGTTTTCGCGAGAAGGTATGTGATTCTTCCTAAAGCATGATATTTTTAAAATATATAGTACGGTGAGCGCATGTGTTAATCGAATAATAACTACGGCAATGTCTTTCGACTTAAGCTCGAATAATACTTACGAATGTCTCGCGACTTAAGCTGAATAATAAGGATCTGAAAGCATTTCAAAAGATTACTGAATCATTTTTAACAGAAGAGAACTAATTGGTTTTTAAACAGAAGTTTAAGAGTTATACTAGCTTTATGGGAAGTTAGGTATAACAACTTAAGCATGATAAAAGAAACAGTTTGCCTATGTGTTTATAACAGACTTATATTGATTTGTGAAAAGAATAATAAAATGGTTTGATAAGTAGACATGATATGATGCTATGTGTGTTAGTGTCTTGTAACGTTTGAATAAAAGAGTATTCTTGTTGTGCTTATGTTGTTTAACGATAAGCTGTTATGTTAGTGTAATATCACTCACCTCTTGACATATTACCGGGGGTTAAGTCGCCTCCGTGCGGGGTAGACTGCGGTGATGCAGGACCATGATTCAAGAATACCTCATGCGGGTCCAGGGGACCTATGCGGAGCTACGGGAGTTCCAGGTTAGTGATGCGGGGTTATGTCACGACCCGTTCCGGGGCCCGTGACTGGTGCCTTACCGGGGCACCCAAGTAGTCATACATCAGAGTAATCAGCGGAAATATAAAGAAAGACATGAAACAGTTTATAAAATAAGACACAGTTTATGTTAGAAAATATCGCCTTTCGGCATATATATATAAACATGGTTTAGCGATTACATCAAACCTTTGTACAACATGACTACAGACCTCTGAAATATACAACTATGGCGGGGCCCGCCATACCTCGATACAAAACTATCTACAACGGGGAGATCATACCCAAAGTAGAGCCTCGGAAAAGATGGAGCTCGACACCAACGTAGAGATCCTAAGAATGTGGATCTAGCACTGCTTGCCCTTACTGCGGCATGAACGCGGCCCCGAAGGAGGTCGATAACAACGGTACTAAGTATATGAAGCGTAAAATACTTAAATGAAACATATCATTTTAAAAAGCAGTTTTGCAAGTATGTATAAAACAACGAGAAAGCGCGCATAGTGCGCATCACAAACAAGCGTGATAGGTAAGCGTAGCGAGGTCTTTTCTGAGTGCGAATGATCAGCAGACCAATTGCCCGTAGTATCACCATGCAAGCCTAATCACGGACTCCGTAGTCGCGTAGGCCAATCACGTAGGCGCGTAGGGTACATAACCCGCGTCGAGGTAGCTACTCCTCGGCGTCGCCTGGACTCGTCGTCGCGTGGCCACATGGACGCGTGAGGTATAACCCGCACACTAACACGGAACTCCGTAGCTCGCATAGGTCCCTTGGACCCGCATGAGGTATTCTCGAATCATGGTCCTGCATCACTGAGTCTACCGCGTTGGAGGCGACTTAACCCCGGTAATATGTCAAGAGGTGGTGATGCTACACTAACCCAACGCTTTATCGTTAAACAACATAAGCACAACAAGAATACTCTTTTTCACAAGCGTTACAAGACACTAACACACATAGCATCATATCATGTCTACTTTATCAAACCATCTTATTATTCTTTCACGATTGATATAAGTGCGTTTATAAACACATAGGCAAACTGTTTCTTTTATCAATCTTTAAGTGGTTATACTTAACTTCCCGTAAGGCTAGTATAACTCTTAAGCTTCGTTTAAAAACCAATTAGTACTCTTACATTAAGAATGATTGATATTCTTATGAAATGCTTTCGGATCTTTATTATTCGGGCTTAAGCGTGAGGCATTCTTAGTAAGTGTTATTTAGGCTTAAGCGTGAGGCATTCCGTAAGTATTATTCGGGCTTAAGTCAAAGACATTGCCGTAGTTATATTTTAGTTAACACGTATGCGTCTCAGTACTATATATATTGTAAAATATCATGCTTTAGGAAGAATCACATACCTTACCGTGAAAACCACACGAGTTGAATATGTCGCGCAGAGAGTCGACCTATAATAGTCACAGATATCTATCAAAGACTACTCAGAAGGTCATTCTAAGCAGAGGGTTCACAATTACGGAAAGTCGGGCAGCACTTCCCTACGGTGAGCTATATAAGTCTCTGTGAAAGCAGTCTATGTAAATCTGATTTGATTATTCTTCTATTAAACCCTTCTACTTGTAGTAGCAGTTCAATTTTATTCTCTGATATTCTTCTAAGTATTTAATACTTATTCTTATGCTACAACAGTATATATTCTCTAATTCAAAGAGGTTAGGATTAGTTACCTCGGTAAGCCCAATAATATCCTAGAAAAGTCGCCTTTGAGCAAGGTTTTGCTCTAAGTTGTAAGCTCGAGGAAACCTTAGAAGTTCTTCACAACTTCTATTAAGTACTAAGGTATTTGGGCTAGGGTATTTTGGGCATTATAACAATACAAGAAGGTAACTTTTCTACCAAGGGAGGGGTAGATTTTTGGCTAGGCTAGGGGTATTCGGCCAAGGGCCTTCGACAGGGAGGAGGTGTTGGGCGAAAAGGGCTACAAAGGGAGAGGAGAGGATTTTCAAGACTTGGAAAGATTTGTGGATGAAGAACTCTTCATCTCTAAGGGGTATTTATAGGTCAGAAGTGGCCAACCAATGGCGAAGATTAAGACAAGTGCAAGGCAAGTGTAGGGTGAGGATTAACTATACACAAATATCCTACCAACTCCTTGACTTGTGCACAAGGCACAAAAAGCGTGCTCCTATTGTTCAAATCGTCCAAATGGGCGATTTCAAGTCCATCAATTGGAGGTGACAAGTGTCGCCCTCCCGTTGATCAAAATGTTTCGTCTCTCGGAAAAATCCAAAAATTAGAAATGGAATAGCGGAATTTACCTACGAAGCTGTGGAAGCGTTTAGTCGGAAAACTAATCGTTTTGTGAGTTGTGCCCAAAAAAGCGTTTTGCCTAAACTTTAAGGCTAGACTTTTTATGCGTATTCCCTTACGTACATACTGCGGAAATACGAGGTATAACATTCTCCCCTCGTAGAAACATTCGTCCCGAATGTTCCTTTAAAACGATTAACGATAAGATTCTTCATAACTTAAGCGATTGTAAATGCCACACGCGCGAGCAACACTTGGCGAAGCGATAGCGAAAATTTACAAGTAGGAAAGTGAATTACGGAGGTGTGGGGAATAGGTGAGGATACTTCTGCCTCGTATCTCCTCGCCGGCTTCCCGTCATCTCCTCCCGAGCTCGTTCGCGCACAGACTTTGTGGAAGCCGCGTCCTTGGTCATGAGCGCCTAACACGACGATCGACTATCGCTATGGGAATCTCCTCATCACGATAACCCTCGGTCACTGGACATCGTCAATCGGGTGTACCACAGATGGATCCGATACATCTCGCCGGCATAGATCGTGAAAAACCGGATGCACCGCCTCCGGATCGGACGGCAGATCAACTCATAGGCAACCTTGCCTACCTGCGGACAATGAAGCGGCCCGATGTACCTAGGGCTAAGTTTCCCCTTCTTCCCGAATCTCATCACACCGCCGTGGGTGGCACGCTAGGAAAACCCAATCATGAACCTCGAACTCAAGATGCTGACGGCGATGATCTGCATCGACTTACATCGACTACGGTGTCGATAGCCGCTCTCGGATAAGCTTCGCTTATCCACTTGCTGTACCAAATCTGGTCCCACTAGGCGCCGCCCACATCGAACCAACCTATAGGCGATCTGCACTTCCTCCCATACAAGGCCTCATAAGGCGCCATCGAATCTTTGGAGTGGTAGCTATTATTATCTGCGAACTCAACTAGAGGCAAATGATCCTCCCAACTACCGCGAAGTCAATAACACGGGCTCGCGGCATATCCTCGAAGTGCGGATAGTGCGCTCTGCTGTCCGTCATGCGTGGATGAAATGCGATACTCGAGCTCACTGCGTCCTAAACCCCTCTGGAAGGACCTCGAAGTTAGCGTGGCGGGCTCCTGCATGCGATATGATCGAAGTAGGGACTCATGCGATCGGCGATCTCTCGGATGTAAAGTGCGGCATAATCCTCGGTAGAAAAAGTCGTCTGACGGGAAGAAAATGGGCTGATTTTGTCGACTGTCGGCGATAACCCATATAGAATCATGTCTCCTGCGAGTGCGAGGTAATCTGTGATAAAATCCATGTTGATTACCTCCGGCTTCCGGTCGGGATCTCTATCGCTGCAACAAACCACGGGCCTCTGGTGCTCTACCTTCGCTGCGACAACCACGGGCCTTGAGCTACGAACTCTGCAGCGTCCTCTTGAGCCATCCGCTGATACGGATCTAAGGTCGTGGTACATCTTGATCGACCCGGATGGATGAAGTAGCTTGTATTGTGTGCTTCCCAAGAACTGCTGCGAAGTCACGAAACATCTGGAACACACAATACGCCCTCAAACCTTAGCACCCGTGGTGCTACCTCAAGGACCGCTTGCCCTCACGAAGAGGCGTATCACGATATCGAATCAAAGTGGATCCTCGGCTGTTGCCTCTTCGCCTCGCCGGCGATGGAAGACTCGGCAACCTCGCGAACTCTAACCCAGCGCTATCGAGAATCAATCAAGCGGACACGAGGCTCGCTGGCGATGCAAATCACGAACCATGTCCCTCCTCTCTGTTGCACATCGATAGGCTCCCCGTCGACCTACGACTAGGCATACGCCTGACATTGGCCTTGGGTAGTACGGGATATCAACATCGTAATCCTTAAGCAACTCTAACCACCGTCTGCGCCGTAAGTTCGGCTCCTCTGGTGAAGATATCTTTGGAGGCTCTTGTGGTGCGTAAAAATATCCACGTGAACCCCGTACAAATAGTGCCTCGGATCTTCAAAGCGTGAATCACGACCGACTCGAAATCATGGGTGGGGTAGTTCCTCGTGTTTCTTGGTGTCGGGATCGTATGCTATAACCTGCCATCTTTGCGTTAACACATCCCAACCCGATGCGGCGCGTCACGATACACGACATAACCATACGGACCTGCGGAAGTAAGAGCGAGGCGGTCGTCGATCTCTCTTCGACAGCTGGAAACCACGCTCTGAGCATCAGTCCTGAAACTTTGCGCTTACGAGTCGGCCTAGTCAATGATGCGAAGATAGAAGCAAACTTCTCCACGAACCGCCGATAATATCTGCAAGGCCCGAGCTGCGAACCTCTGCATCGGAGTAGTAGGTCTAGGCGAGTCTGCGCCTCGATCTTGGCGTATCGACTCGAATACCATCGGCCCGACAATATGCCCAAGCATGCCGAAGTCAGCAAAACTCACGTTTGGAAAACTTGGCGTACAAGCTGCTGTCTGGAGAAGCTATCGGCCACGATCGCCAAATGCTCGCGTGCTCTGCTCTGGCGAGAATAAACGAATATCATCGATGAACACTATCACAAGCGTGTCCAAAATGGTTTGAACACCGGTTCATCAAATCCATGAATCTGCGGAGCATTGGTCGACCAAAGACATGACCACGAACTCGTAATGCGTCTGCGGGTCTGAATGCGATCTAGGGACATCCACCTCTCGACTCGCACTTTGATGATAGCGATCGCGGATCAATCTTGGAAAACATCTCGCACCGCAGCGGTCGAACAAATCATCAATCACAGGGAAGGGTATACATTCTTAATGGTCACCTTGTTGGTGCTGTAATCAACACACGTATGCGGCGTCCGTCCTTCTTCTTCACGAACAATCTGCGGTGCTCCCGGGGAGAAACACTAGGCTGATGAAGCCGCTTCTCCGGCAAATCTCTAAGGTGATCCTTGACTCTCTCAACTCGGCGGTGCCATTACGTATGGCGGAATGGAAATAGGTCGAGTGTGCGCAATATGTCAATACAAAACTCAATCTCCTCTCGGGAGGATGCAGGAGGTCGTGCGGAAACACGTCGGGAACTTCGTGACTCTGGGCGGTGAAAATGCAGTGCGCGGCTTGATATCAAACACGACGAGATGGTAGATATACCCCTACGCACCATCTTCCTAGCCTTGGTAGGAAATAAACCTACCACCGGCGTCTGTGCTCCTCGCTCGACAATGGCTCGCCGGAAAGCTGGAACGTACTACTCTCTCTGCGGTCAACATTGGCGTAGCAAGCTAGCCAATCCGTCCCGTAATCACGTCGAAGTCGGTCATCTCGACTCTATCAAGTCGGCTGAGGTCAGGCGGCGTAAATAGTCACGGACAAGCTCATATACGCCAAGCTACCACGAATCACCCATTTGGCGTAGCTACCTCGAAAGGGTCTATGGAATCGGGCTCTATCCCTATCCTACTAGCAACAAGGGGTTATATGGGGCCAGTAGAACCGGATCTATCAAAGCATACATATCAAACCCGGCCCGATAAGGTACTGTGGCGACATCGGTGAGGCCTCACGATCTGTCATTGGACAAAGCATAAATGCGGTTCGAGGACCGCTAGAGCGGGACGAGCCACGACCTCTGCGCGCGACCTGTGACCCATGAGTACCTTGCCCTCCGGGCGTAAGCTGTCGGGGATGAAGGACCGTGAAAGAACACATGGTGACCACCATCGGCCTTTGCCCGGTCGGACGGTTCCTCGCATAGTGACCTGCGGCCCTGGCCAAACAAACTCCGTAGCACCTGACTCGAAGTGGGATCTGCGCATCGGCCATGGCGAGGTGGTCGTCGGCGATACCTCTGCTGCTCTGTACGTCTGAAGTCTTGGGGCCCTGGTTTGCCCTCGAATATCCCGGCTGTCCTGAGGACGGTGCAGGAGTGCTCTGAGCTGGCTGTGGTGCAAATCTAGACTACTGCTGAGGCCGCCCACCACGATAGCTACCAAAAGACCCTGCCGTCCTGGTCTTCTGCTGCTGTCGACGTGGTCTCTACGCTCCTCGCGTCAGTATGAGCTGCGTGCGGGTAATGTCCATACGGTGGAAAACACCCGCACATGACTTCGGCCATATAGTCGTCTGGCCGGTGACATAGCGGTGCACCCTATCCTCCATATCGCTGCAATCTTTGGAACATATCGAGCGATGAATCAAACTCGACATTATACTCCTGACGGTCGTCCTCTGCGCCTCGATGGTAAAAATCTATCGGCCGCGCCCTCGCCGTCTGTGGAGGCAAGAAGTGAGTGAGGAAAGCCTGCGAGAACTCATCCCAGTAGGCGGGGATCGTGCTCTCCGGGATAACTCCGTGAATCAAACCAATCATTGCGGTATCACGCGGCCGTGCGAACCTAAGGTCACAGACTCTGTCTCTGAGGCCTTGATCACCCTCATGATCCTCTGAAGCTGACGGATGAACTCCTGCGGATCATCCTCCGGCCTCGATCCGTAAAAATCTGGCAGGCTACAACTCAAGAAATCGCGTAGCCTCAAACTATACGCCTCGGGTGTACCACGATGCGGCCGGTCTTTGGGGCTAGGCTGGAGGCTGCCGCGTCGGTCTCTCCGTGTCGGGCCTGACTTTAGCCAAAGGTGGGCCATCTCCTTGTACCCTAACTCCTCCGCCCGGTGTGGGGCGGGAGGTGTGGGTGCGTGGTGTCTTTGAAATTTGGCGGCGTCATAGAACTCGCCGTCTACGGTATAGGCGGGCACGAGCCCTCGTGACTCTGGGTGTCTGCTAGCGACTCCTCATTTGCCTTGCCGCCCGGGCGGGTTGCCTTACGTGGAGGCATAAGCTATTCTGGGAAAGGAATACGTTAGAGGTCGAACCTATAACACTGACTTTAAAGCACGATCTCGGAATGAGAAGAATGGAAACCAATCCTAAATATCTTATAGCCTCACGATTATTGGTGTGGTGCGACACTGCGATAATCGAACTACTAGATCTGATGTGTAGACACTTTCAGAGGATTAAGCGCTCGATACCACTTTTGTCACGACGTTCGGGGCGTGGTAGTGCCTTCAAGGGCACCCAGTAGTCATACATCAGTGTCAGCGGAAATATAAAGAAAAGACATGAAACAGTTTATAAAATAAGACCACGATTTATGTGAGAAA
The DNA here is from genome assembly GCA_029844215.1 of Przewalskia tangutica. Lineage (NCBI taxonomy): Eukaryota > Viridiplantae > Streptophyta > Magnoliopsida > Solanales > Solanaceae > Przewalskia > Przewalskia tangutica. Next base: position 37,382,843 of record CM056725.1, on the reverse strand, counting down.
ATATCGCCTTTCGGCATATATATATAAACATGGTTTAGCGATTACATCAGACAACATGCAACATGACTACAGACCTCTGAGGAAATATACAACTATGGCGGGACGGGGCCGCCATACCACTATACAAAACTATCTACAACGGGAGATCATACCCAAAGTAGAGCCTCGGAAAAGATGGAGCTCAGCGCACCAACGTAGAGATCCTAAGAATGTGGATCTAGCACTGCTTGTCCTTACTGCGGCATGAGCGCGGCCCAGAAAGAGTCGATCTGCGGTACTAAGTATATGAAGCTGTAAAATACTTAAATGAAACATATCATTTTAAAGCAGTTTGCAAGTATGTATAAAACAACGAGAAGCGCGCATAGTGCGGCATCACAAACAAGGCGTGATAGGTAAGCGTAGCGAGGTCTTTTCTAGGCTGCGAATGATCGGCGAGGCCAATTGCGTAGTATCACCATGCAAGCCTAATCACGGACTCCGTAGTCGCGTAGGCCAATCCACGTAGGCGCGTAGAGTCGTAACCCGCGTCGGTGCTTACTCCTCGGCATCATCTGGACTCGTCGTCCGCATGGCCACATGGACGCGTGAGGTATAACCCGCGCACTAACACGGAACTCCGTAGCTCCGCGTAGGTCCCTTGGACCGCGTGAGGTATTCTCGAATCATGGTCCCGGACCGCTGAGTCTACCGCGTGGAGGCGACAACCCCGGTAATATGTCAAGAGGTGAGTGATGCTACACTAACCTAACGACTTATCGTTAAACAACATAAGCACAACAAGAATACTCTTTTTCACAAGCGTTACAAGACACTAACACCGTAGCATCATATCATGTCTACTTTATCAAACCATCTTATTATTCTTTTCACAATTGATATAAGTGCGTTTATAAACACATAGGCAATTGTTTCTTTTATCAATCTTTAAGTGGTTATACTTAACTTCCGTAAGGCTAGTATAACTCTTAAGCACGTTTAAAAACCAATTAGTACTCTTACGTTAAGAATGATTCGATTCTTATGAAATGCTTTGAGATCTTTATTATTGGGCTTAAGCGGTGAGGCATTCTTAGTAAGTGTTATTAGGCTTAAGCGTGAGGCATTCGTAGTAAGTATTATTCGGGCTTAAGTCAAAGACATTGCGTAGTTATATTTTAGTTAACACGTATGCGTCTAGTACTATATATATTGTAAAATATCATGCTTTAGGAAGAATCACATACATACCGTGAAAACCACTGAGTTGAATATGTCGCCTTGGAGAGTCGACTATAATAGTCACGGATATCTATCAAGACTACTCGAGGTCATTCTAAGCAGAGGGTTCACGATTCTACGGAAAGTCGGGCGTGACTTCCCTACAGGTGAGCTATATAAGTCTCTGTGAAAGCAGTCCTATGTAAAATCAGTTTGATTATTCTTCTATTAAACCGCCCCTTTTTGTAGTAGCAGTTCAATTTTATTCTACAATATTCTTCTAAGTATTTAATACTTATTCTTATGCTACAACGGTATATATTCTCTAATTCAAAGAGGTTAGGATTAGTTACCTCAGTAAGCCCAATAATATCCTAGAAAAGTCGCGCTTTGAGCAGGTTTTGCTCTAAGTTGTAAGCTCGAGAAACCTTAGAAGTTCTTCACAACTTCTAAGTACTAAGGTATTTGGGCTAGGGTATTTTGGGCATTATAACAATACAAGAGGCAACTTTTCTACCAGGGAGGGTAGATTTTTGGCTAGGCTAGGGGTATTCGGCGAGGGCCTTGAGGAGGGAAGGTGTTGGGCGAAAAGGGCTACAAAGGGAGAGGAGAGGATTTTCAAGACTTGGAAAGATTTGTGGATGAAGAACTCTTCGTCTCTAAGGGGTATTTATAGGTCAAGAAGTGGCCAACCAATGGCCAAGATTAAGACAAGTGCAAGGCAAGTGTAGGGTGAGGATTAACTATACACAAATATCCTACCAACTCAGCGACTTGTGCCTGAGGCTCAAGCGTGCTCTATTGTTCAAATCGTCCAAATGGGCGATTTCAAATCCATCAATTGGAGGGTGACAAGTGTCGCCCTCCGTTAGTCAAAAATGTTTCTTCTCTCGGAAAAATCATAAAAATTAGAAATGGAATAGCGGAATTTACCTACGAAAATTTGTGGAAGCGTTTGCGTCGGAAAACTAATCGTTTTGTGAGTTGTGCCCAAAAAAAACGTTTTGCCTAAACTTTAAGGCTAGACTTTTTGTACGTATTCCCTTACGTACATACTCTGGAAATACGGGGTATAACAGGTTATACCTCATGCGGTCTATGTGGCCATGCGGACTACGAGTCGGGGCGATGTAGAGAGTAGCTACTCGATGCGGGGTTATATACCTATGCGGGCCTATGTAGTGGCCTATGCGGACTACGAGTCGAGTTAGGCTTGCTTGGTGATACTACGGGAAATTGGCCTGCGATCATTCGCGGCCTAGAAAAGACACATTACAGTTTACCTATTGTTGCTCTTGTTTATGATGTACTATGTGCGGTTACATTAGTTGTTTCATACATACTTGCAAAATGATTTTAAAATGATATGTTTTCATTTAAGTACTTTGCGATTTAGCATACTTAGTACTGTTGTCTTGACCTCCTTGAGGCTGCGTTCATCTTGCGGTAAGCAGCAGTGCTAGATCCGCGTCTTAGGATCTTTTGCGTTGGTGTCGAGCTTCATCTTCTCGGAGGCTCTACTTTTAGGTATGCTCTCCTGTTGTAATTAGTTTTATGCAGTCGAGGTATGGCGGGGCCTGTCCATAGTTGTTTACATTCCTAAGTGCAGTAGTCTATTGTACATTTGGGATGTAGCGCAAAACTTGGGTTATGTATATATATATATGCGAAAAGGCAAGCTTTCATCGATATGGCGTGTCTCATTTACAATTGTTTCATGTCTTGTTTTTATATTTGTGATTACTCGATGTATGACTACTTAGGTGCGGGTAAGGCGCGATCACGCCGAGAATGAGTCGTGACAAAAGTGGTATCGAGCGATTAATCCTCGGAAAGTATCTACGAGCAGTATCTAGTAGAGTCTTGATTATCGGTGTGTTGTGCACCACGATAATCGAGGAGGCTATAGGATATTTAGGATTAGTTTCCATTCTTTTCATTACGAGATCATGCCTTAGAGGTGTGTTATAAGTCGGACCCTTCTAACGTATCCCTTTATGCGATTATGCCTCACGTAAAGGCCGGGCGAAGGGCAAGGCGTAGGAGCTTCTGGTGGGACACCTAAGTCCACGAGGCTCGGGCCGATCTATACGAGCGGCGAGTTCTGGCCGCCCGACCGAGAGGTTTAGGGCGCGGCGTGATGAGACCAGTACCTACACCTCGGTCCCGGCTGGAAGCGAGATGAGATGGGCTCTGAGAGATGGCGATTCTGGCGAGATCGTGGCGGACATGAGGAGCGGTGGATCGGCGATTCGATCCGGCCCGATCGTGCCGTGGATTCACGAGGCGGGAGTTTGAGGCTACGAGACTTCTGAGTTGTAGCCTTGAGTTTCTGAGTCGGCGGAGGATGATCGCAGGAGTTCATCCGTCGGCTCTGAGGATTTTGAGTGATCGGCGTCGGAGGCGAGTCGTGATCTTTGGTTCCACGTATTGCGTGATACGCGATCGATTGGTTTGATCGTGGGAGTTATCGGGAAAGCACGCGTCCCGGCTACTTGGGATGAGTTCTCGAGGCTTTCCTCACTCACTTCTTGCCTCGCGGATGAGGAGGCGCGGTGATAGATTTTTGCTGGCGGCGAGAGGGCCTTATGCGGGAGTACAATGTCGAGTTTGATTCATTGTCTCGATATGTCCCAGCGTTGGTAGCGATATGGAGGATAGGGTGCCGCTACGTCGGGCTAGATGATTATATGGCGAGTCATGTGCGGGTGTTTCTCTTGGCCGGGTATGGGCGTTACCGCATGCGAGCTCGTGCTCTTGGATGCGAGGCGTGAGATCGGCGGGTTGTGGCGGCAGCGAGAAGAGGCCGGGGCGGTCTTTTGGTGGCTATCGTGGTGGCGGCCTCGGCGAACTGAATTTGAACCCGCGGCCGGCTCGAGCACTCTGCACCGTCTCGGCCGCGGCCAGATATTGAGGCGGACGGGGCCGAGGACTTGAGCGTGCGAGCGGCAGTGCGGCGTCGGGACCACCCCGCCGGTGTGGCGTCGGTAGATCCGCCGGGAGTTGTGGTGCTACGGAGCTTGTTTGATTGTGGCAGCGGGGTCACTATGCGGCTGTCGACCAAGGCGATCTTGATGGTAAGTCGACTTCTGAGTTCTTTCGCGGTCTTCTTCGTCCCGACGACTACTGCCACGGAGGCAAGGTACTCGTGGACGGCAGGTGTGGCGGGTCGTAAGCGCGAGTCGATTCTAGCGATCCTCGAAACGCATTTATGCTTTGTCCGGTAGAGCAAGATCGGGAGGCCTCGCTGATGTAAATCGCGGTACTATCGATTCCCAGGTTTGATGTGTATGCTTTGATAGATTCGGGTTCTACTCTGTCCTATATATCTCCCTTGTTGCTAGTAGGATAGGGATAGAGCACGAGTCCATAGACCACTTCGAGGTAGCTACGCGATGGGTGATTCGGTGGTAGCTCGGCGGGTATATAGAGCTTGTCGTGTGACCATTCTGATCGCGGACCACTGGCGACTTGATAGAGTTGGAGATGATTGACCGGCGTGATCATGGGGATGGATTGGCTGGCTTCTTGCTACGCCAATGTAGGCTGAGAGAGAGAGTAATGCAGTTCCGATTTCTGGCCGGTTGTTGATTGGGAGGAACGCGGTATCGGCAGAAGTAGGTTTATTTCCTACCTCAAGGCTAGGAAAGATAATGCGAAGAGCACATCTACCATCTTGTTCGGTGTTTGATCTGAAGGCTGCGGTGCCAGATTTTCCGTCGATTCAGGTGGTGAGAAGTTCCCGGGCGTGTTTCGACGACCTCGGGTATCCTCACGAGAGGAGATCGAGTTTTGTATAGATGTGTTGCGGACACTCGGCTATTTCAATCGCCATCTGAGAATGGTACCTGCCGAGTTGAGAGAGTTAAAGGATCAGCTTAGAGACTTGCTAGAGAAGGGCCATCGGACCTAGTGTTTCTCGCAGGGAGCGCGATTGTTCGTGAAGAAGAAGGGCGGGGCAGCTGCGCATGTGTGTTGATCTGACGGTGAACAAGGTGACCATTAAACGAATACCCGCTTCCCGGGATTGATGATTTGTTCGACGGTTGCGGCGCGAGATGTTTCTCTAAGATTGATCTGCGATCGGGCTATCATCAGTGCGAGTCGAGAGAGGTGGATGTCCTAGGGCGCATTCGGACGATGCGGGCATTATGAGTTCGGTCATGTCTTTTGGGTTGACGATGCTCGTGATATTCATGGATTTGATGAGCGAGTGTTCAAACCATTTTGGACACGTTGTGATAGTGTTCATTGATGATATCTTGGTTTATTCGCTCGAGCGAGGAACATGCGAGCATTTGAGGGCTTATCTTGTGAGTTCTCGGGACCCGGCAGTTATGCGCCAAGTTTTCCAAATGTGAGTTTTGGTTGACTTGGTGGCTTTTAGGGCATATTGCCGTGGCCCGATGGCATTCAGTGAATACGGCCAAGATCGAAGCGATCGAGGACTTGGCCTGAACTGCTACTCTGACGGATTCCGCGATTTTAGGCCTTGCGAGGATATTATCGGCGGTTCGTGGAGAAGTTTGCTTATCTACGCACCGTTGACTAGTGACTTCGAAGAAAGCGGAGTTTGATGGTGATGCTTGTGGCGGGGTTTCGATTCTTGAAAGAGAGCGGCGCCCGTTCTTACTCTTCGGAGGTCGACGGTTATGTTGTGTATTGTGATCGTCCGGCATCGGGTTGGGATGTGTTGATGCAGCAGTCAAGGTTATAAGCGTATGCATCGGCGGTGAAGAAACACGAGGAACTACCCGCGTGATTTGGAATTGGCGGTGATTCACGCCTTGAAGATGCGGAGGCACTACTTATATGGGGTTCGTGGATATTTATCTGAGACCACAGAGCCTCGGTATATCTTGACGGAGGAGCTGAACTTACGGCGAGAGCGGTGGTTAGAGTTGCTTAAGGATTACGATGTTGATATCTGTACCACGGGAAAGCCAATGTTGTGGCGGATGCTCTTAGTCGTAGGTCGATGGGAACCTATCGGATGTGCGGTAGAGAGGAGGACATGGTTCGTGATTTGCATCGATTAGCGAGCCTTGGTGTCCGTTTGATTGATCCCGATAGCGATGGGGTTGAGTTCGTGAGGTTGCGTCTTCCATCGTCGAGGTGAAGAAGCAGTTCGAGGATCGATTTTGACGCGTTATCGTGATACTGACTCTTCGTGAGGGCAAGGGTCCTTTGCGGTAGCACTTTTGATGGGGTGCTAAGGTTTGAGAAGCGAGTTGTGTTCGGATGTTTGAGGACTTGGCGAGTTCTTGGGAAGCCGCGGTAGCGTTACTCTATCCGTCGAGTGCGACCAAGATGTACCATGACCTTAGATGCGTGTATTGGTGGGATGGCGAAGAGGGGCGTTGCGAGTTCGTAGCTCGATGCCGTGTTGTCGGCGGTAAGGTAGAGCACGAGGCACGGTGGTTTTATTCTGACGATAGAGATCGACACGGAAGTGGGAGGTGATCAGCGTGGACTTCATCGGGATTACCTCGCTTCGGAGAGACATGATTCTATATGGGTTATCGTCGACATCTTGTGAAATCAGCCCACTTTCTTCCGTCGGGCGACTTTCGGTGAGATTATGCGGACTTTACATCAGAGATCGTCGGTGCGTGGAGTCCCTATTTCGATCATATCAGACGAGAGCGATTCGGCTAACGGAGGTCTTTCGAGAGGTTTAGGGGCCTTGAGTGAGCACAATCGCATTCCATCCACGAGGCGGACGGGCGAGCGCACTATCGGACTCTTGAGGATATCTGCGAGCTTTGTGTTATCGACTTTCGGTAGTTGGGAGGATCATTTGCCTCTAGTTGAGTTTACGTACAATAATAGCTACCACTCGGTATTGGATGGAGCCTTATGAGGCCTTGTATGGGAGGAAGTGCGGTCGCCTATAGGTTGGTTCGATGTGGGCGAGTGCGGCTAGTGGGACGGTTTGGTGCGGCGGCGATGGATAAGGTGAAGCTTATCGAGAGGTTCTTGTATTTCGAGTCGGCGAAGTCATATCGAGATCATCGTCGTCGGCATCGAGTTCGAGGTTCATGATTGGGTTTTCTAAAGGTGTCGCCCATGAAGGTGTGATGAGATTCGGGAAGAAGGAAACTTCGGCCAGTACGTTGGGCGTTTGATTGTCGCGAGGTAGGCAAGGTTGCTATGAGTTGAATCTGCCGTCCACGGAAGCGATGCATCCGTGTTTCATGTTTCTATCTTTGAGGAGATGTATCGAGGATCCATCTAGTACCGATTGGCGATGTCGGTGGCCAGGGTTGCTCGTATGAGGAGGTTCCCATGCGATAATCGATCGTCGAGTTAAGCGTCTGCGGACGAAGGGCGTGGCCGTCAAGGTCTTGTGGCGGAGCAGGCTCGGGAGGAGATGGCGTGGGAAGGCGAGAGGACATGAGGCGAAGTATCCTCGCTATTCCCCATGTTATACCGTATTTCGGTATGCGTGGGGCGTGCGTAGAAAATTTGAACTTGTATAAAAGTGGCTTGGCGAAATTTATTTGTGCCTGACACGGTTAGAGTCGTTTTTAAATGACGTTTTCCACGACTTCGTAGGAAAATTCCGGCTATGTCATTTTTAATTTTGCGGATTTTTAGAGGCGAAACATTTTGGACCAACGAGCGGCCTTGGCACCCTCTCATTGGAGCACGTTGTGGGCGGTTAGTGGGCCAATTGGCCTTGTTTGGTCAAGGGGTTGGTAGGATATTTTTGTGGTAGATGGATAAGGTGCACTTGGCAAGATCTTGGCCTACACTTGCTATGCACTTGGCATGATCTTGGCCATTGGTTGGCACTTTGCTAGACTATAAATACCCGCTTTGGAAGACTTCTTCATCCGTTCCTAAAATATTTCTAAGTGTTAAATCCTCCTCCTCCCTTGAGTGTAGAGTTCGGCAGAGCCTCCCCTCCCTTGGCGAGAGCCACTTCCCCACTCGCAGGGTGCTGGCAGTGGGGTACCCACTGCTAGTTGTTTCGTATAATACCCCTCTTGGTAGAAATACTCTCAAAGTATTGTTATAATGCCCAATTACCTTAGGTAGTATACCTTGTAGTATTAGGTTATACTTATACAAAAAGCCAGAAATACTATTATACTTCAGTCGGTCCTGGCAAAACCACAGGAAAATCTCCATAGTTAGTTGGAGTAATAAGTAGAAGTTGGTTAGAACTTCTAAGGGTTGTTTGGGCGGGTCGGGCGCGGAGTAGGAGCTAAACCTTGCTCGGGATCGACATTATAACTTGGATAATTATGGGCTTATCGAGGTAAATATCTTGTCCCTACATGGTAATTGGAAATTACATGTTGTATGATTATATAGTTGAAGTATACTATATATAGCGAAACGTTGTTATCGGCAATGTCTTTTGACTTAAGCTGAATAATAAGAAACCTTTTGAAAGAAAATCTTGAGTATAATTTACATGGGTGTATTCTGATGAACTTGTGTAGCTTTTACGTGAGGTAGAATTGTGCACGTCAGGTTTAGGCGTAAACCCCACTGGTTGGCTTGGTGGCCCAGATAGAGGAGATTTCATTTGTTGGGGAGGTCTTCTGCGAATTTTACGTAGAATGTTCTCTGAAGGGATCTAAATATTAATAAGCGCCTTGTGGCCTTATAGGTTGAGTACTACGGCGTGGCGCGATCTTGGCTTAAGGAGTGGCCAAGCGGTTTGAGGTACTTGGGCGTTTGCTATTAGTCGATGTCGTCGCGAGGTATGTGAACCTCTTCCTATCTCTTCTAGCATGATATATGTGAACTATGTGATGCGGTGAGCGTACATATGCTAAATGTATTTGATTGGTTTAACACGTAAAGTGTTATAACGGCTTTATGGGAAGTTGGTTATAACGACTTTATGTTGGTAAAAAATACTTGTGGTTTTAAAAGGTAAGCTGATTTGAACTATAAGCGGCTTGTTATGTGTTAATAAAGAACTTGAAGTATTTCAAAGATTTTGAATCATTTGAAAGAAGAAGTAATGCTTGGTTTTGAAAACTTAAGAGTTATACTAGCTTTATGGGAAGTTAGGTAATATGGCTTAGAATGTTTCTTGATTTGGAAATCGAATGTGTATCGACAAACCAGGCGTTAATAAAGGAAATGTTTGTGATTAAGTATTAAAAGTAGAAACTTCCATCTGTAGAAGCTAAGATGAGACAAAATGATATTTCTAGATCATGCATTTCTGTAATAAGATTGTTATAAAAGAATATCCTACTCGTATTAGACTTATGTTTCTCGGATAGTTTAAAGAATTATATTCTTAAATGAATAAGACTATGAACTACGAAACCTTTCTAAAATAAGAAACGTGAACATTTGAAATTAGGCAAACTTGGACGTTTGGATAATAATGTTGTTACTTGATTTTACAAAGGTAAGTGTTTTGATTTACTTCAAAAGATAATCCCTCTATTTTCATATACTACGGGTATTGTGTGGTTTTTGTGAAGTAACATATCTTTAAAGAGTTATTGTATAAAGTACTTTGGGGATAAAAACCGATCTCGTTAATCGTATAGTAGAAGGTACCTTATGTGTGAATAACTTGATTGTATTGGTTTGTGATAGCCTTGTAATACCGTGTTGATTTGATAAGTAATCATATTAGGATGCTCGTGTGTTAGTGATACGTGGTGTTTGTGTAAAGGATTTTCCACTTGATTGTGCTTATCTTTGTTTAAGCGATAAGCCCCATTATGTTGGTATTTATACCACTCGCGTGTTTCGGGGTTAGGCCCTCCGTCTGGCAGGTGAACTCGAGTGATGCAGGACCGTGATTGAGAATACCTGCATGCGGGTCAGGGGGCTATCGGAGCTCTGAGAGTTCAGGTTAGTGTGCGGCCTTTATGGTCATGCGGTGCATGTGGCGTGCGGTGCGAGTCGGGGCGATCTTGGAGTAGCTACCCTCGATGCGGGGTTATAACTCATGCGGGACTATGAGATTGTCCTATGCGGAGCTGCGGGAGTTCGGGGCTAGGCAGCGCACATTTGATAATGCGGGCGGCGACGGCTTTGATCATGTGGCCAGTGCAGAGCAGATATTATAATCTGATTTATGACCTTGTTAATCTTGTAGGTGTTAGTAGTCGGCTATGCCTTACTTTACCATGTCTTGTTTTATTTGGACACAGTGGGACTGCTTTGTTCATGTGTATTTCTTGGTGCTTTTCTATCATTGTGGCGGTGAGGAAGGTATTCCACGGGCATGATTGATGTTGTGGGCGTGAGACCCGTTGTTATATTGGGTGATGACTTTGAGGCGTGAGTCACGACTAGACATATTGCTTATTTGTGTAGCTGTAGTTTGGTTATCATACATGTCTCACCTTTACATAGACTACTATGATTTCATTTACGGTATCCGTATTTCACATACTTGGTACACAATGTCTTGACCTCGCCCGAGGCTGCGTTCATCTGCGGTAAAAGTACACGATCGTTGATCCTCGCTCTTAGGAGTCACGATTCAGCGTTTGGGAAGCTCCGTTCCTCGGAGCTTATCTTGGTATAGTCCCTGATTGTAGGTGCTTACATTCGGGGTATGGCGAAGCCTGTCCGTCGTTGTTGTCATATCATTCTTAAGTGCGTAATGCTGTTATGGCGAGTGGTAGAAAGGGATGCTATTCAAATTATTATTTATATATCTTGCGGTAACCATTTTTGTTAGCCTTTCTTATTTCCTTTGTCTTATTACATTGGTTTCATGTATTGTCTTTATGTTCGATTACTACGATGTTGTATCACTAGGGTGCGGGGTAAGGCACGATCCGAACCGGGCGATCGTGACACCGCCTCGGGTAATTCACTTTCTCTTGTAAATTTTCATTATCATTTATGCCTAAGCGTTGTTTTGTGGCGTGTGTGGCATTTGCAGCTATTTAAGTTATGAAGAATCTTATCGTTATCTGTCTTGGGAAGGAACATTGGGACGAATGTTTCTAAGGAGGAGAATGTTATACCGTAATTCAGTATATGCGTAAGGAATACGTCTGAAGTTTAGCCTTAAAGTTTAGGCACTAGGCGTTTTGGGCCTGACTCGCTAAGAATCGTTTTAAATGAAGCGTTTCCACGACTTCGTAGGAGTAAATTCGGCTATGTCATTTCTAATTTTTGCGGATTTTTCAGAGGCGAAACACTTTGGACCAGAGAGGCGACAACTTGTCACCTGCCGTTGGTGAACTTAATGGCGAATTGAGCGATTTGGATGACATTTTTGTCAAGTAGTTGGTAGGATATTTTGTGTGCAAGTTGGCTAAGGACACTTGCCTAATCCTCGCCTACAACTTGTGTTATACCGTATTTTTGAGTATGCGTGAGGGCGTCGTAGAAAATTGAGCCTTAAGTTAGGCGAGTTTGAAATTTGTACCTGGCCTTGATTAGAGTCGTTTTAAATGAAGCGTTTCCATGACTTTTGTTGGGAAAATTCCGGCTATGTCATTTATAATTTTTGCGGATTTTTAGAGAGGCGAAACATTGTGGACCAGCGGGAGGGTGACATGTGTCACCTCGCATTGGAACAAATGGGCGGCAATGGTGACGAAAAAGAGGGCTTTAGTTGGTAGGATATTTTTGTGCAAGTTGTGTGGTAGATGGATAAGGTACACATGGTGGAAATCTAACCTGCTTGCACCACAACATCTTAAATCTTGGCCATTGGTTGGCCATGGCTTGACTATAAATACCCACTAAGCTTGAAGAGTTCTTCGTCAAAATGTGCCTAAGTCTTGAAATCTCCTCCTCTCCTTGTAGTAGTCGTCCGCCACACCTTGCCCCTTTGAGAAGGCCCTTGGCGAAAGTATCCCCACTCCTAGTGGTGCTAGCGGTAGGGTACCCACAAGCCTAGTTGTTTTTAGTATAATACCCCGCTTTGTGGTATAGAAATACTCTCTACAGTATTGTTATCATCGAAAATACTTTAGCCCAAATACCTTGTTGTACTTTCAGGTTATACTTATCTGGCTTGGAAAATACTATTATACCTTTTAGCCACTAAGCGAAACCACAGGAAAAATCTTCACCCGTAGTTGAAGTATTAAGTAGAAGTTGTGTAGACAACTAAGGGTTTCTTGGAGCGTTTTGGAGCGCGCGAGTAGGAGCTAAACCTTGTTCGGGAGCGACATATAAACTCGGATAATTTTGGGCTTATCGAGGTAAACATTCTTGACCTTACATTTGTAATTGGAAATTACATGTTGTAGGAATATATAGTTGAAGTATACTATATATAAGAACATTATAATTGTGCGGCAATGTCTTTTGACTTAAGCTGAATAAATCTTACGGCAATGTCTTGCGACTTAAGCTGAATTTAAATAAGAGAAGCTGCTTGTTTTACATGGGGTGTATTACGATGAACTTGTGTAGCATTCTTTGTGTAGTGGAATTGTACGTCGGTCGGCGTGTTAACCCAAGTTGGCTTGGTAGCGGCCTCGATAGAGAGGAGATTCTGTTGTTGCGGGGAGAGTCTTCCGAATTTTACGTAGAATATTACGTCGGGATCTAAAGGTATTAATAGGCGCTTTGTGGCCTCTATGGGTTGTAGTACTACGTGTGGAGTGATCGGCTTAGGAGTGGCGGCGGTTTGAAGTACTTGGAGCGTTTTGCTATTAGTCGACTTTCGTCTGGAGGTTTGTGGTGCTCTTCATATCTCTTCTAGCTTGATATGTGTGAACTATGTAGTACTGTAGTCGTACATGTGGTAAATGTATTTGATTGATTTAAATCATAAAGTGTTATAACGGCTTTATGGGAAGTTGGTTATAATAGCTTTATGTGGATAAGCGCATCTTTGTGGTTTTAAAGGTGGCGATTTGAATAATAAGCGGCGATATGTGTTAATAAGAACTTGAAGCATTTCAAAGATCTATGAATCGTTTTGAAAGAATGAGTATTACTTAGGTTTTGAAAGCTTAAGAGTTATACTAGCTTTATGGGAAGTTAGGTATAACGGCTTAGAATGTTATCTTGATTTGGAAATCGAATGTGTATCGACAAACTGCGGCGTTAATAAAGGAAAATGTATTGACTAAAGTATTATTAAAACCAGTAAAACCTCAAAATGCATAGAAGCTAAGATGAGACAAAATGATATTACATTTCTAGATCATGGTGCTTAATGAGATTGATTATAAACAAGAATAACCTACTCACTTATAAGACATATGTTTCTCAAAGCGTTTAAAGGAGAATTATGTTTTAAAGGACTAAAACTATGAACTCTGAAACCTTTTTCTAAAATGAGAAACTTGAGCATTGAAATTAGGCTTGAGCGTTTGGAAAATAAGGTTGTCACTTGATTTTACAAAGGAAAGCATTTTGGTTTACTTAACAATGTGTTAGTCACTCAAATCTTATACCACGGGTATCGGGTGACCTTTGTAAAAGAATGGATCTTAAAAGGAATTTAACGGACGTGACTTTAAGGTTAAAATCGGACTTTGATATAAAATGAAAGTACCTTGAGTCGTGTGTAACTTGCTTATACTTGTTGTTATGAAACTTGACCGTATTGCGTATGATAGCCTTGTTGGGTAAATGCGTGTTCTGCTCGACTCTGGGTTCAGGGAATGTATATCACTTGATTAGGTTCATCAGAATGTATTTCACTCGACTCTGGTTCGTCCAGAATGTATTTCACTTGATTCGGTTCATCAGAATGTATTTCACTTGAGGCCAGGTTCATCAGGAATGTATTTCACTTGAGACCGGTTCATCAGAATGTATTCACTTGACTACAGGTTCATCAGAATGTATTCCACTCGACTAGGTTCGTAGGATGAGCAGGAATGTATTCCGTTTTCTATATTGGGTCCATAAGGCAGGCGACACATTATACGTATCACATGATTTGTACCTAGGCTGCGGTGAGGAAGGTTCCACGGGCATGAGGATGACTTTTAGGGCGTGAGTCCACGACTTGACATATTTGCTTCTATGTTGTGAAGCGTAGTTTGGTTATCATCATGTCTCTGCTTTATATAGACTATTATGATTTCATTCTGATATTTCTGATTTCACATACTTAGTACTGTTATCTTGACCTCGCTTGAGTGCGTTCATCTGCATGAGTAAAAATGCATCATTATCGATCCATTTTAGGATCACGCTGGCGTGTTGAAACTCAGTTCCTTGGAGCTTATCTTTGGTATGTTACCACAGTGCAGATGCTTATACATTCGGGGTATGGCGGGCTGTCCGTCATAGTTGTTGTAAATCTTAAGTGCATGCTTTGTTGTGGCGGGGTTTGTAAAAAGGTTAGCTGTTGGGTTTTATGTATATCTGAAAGCATTGTTTTGGTTGCTTTGTTACTTATTATATCTCTTGTTTCATGACTTCGTGTTTTATTTTATTGGTTTTCTCGATGTTGTATCACTAGGGTGCGGGTAAGGCACGATCCGCGGGCAGATTGGTCGTGACAAAAGTGGTATCAAGCGATTAGTCCTCGGAAAGTGTCTCTGAACCGTGTCTAGTAGAGTCTTGATTATCGGTGTGTTGTGCACGTCTATGTCGAGAGGCTGCGGACATTTAGAGATTAGTTTCCATCCTTCTCGTTACGAGATCGTGCCTTAGAGTGTGTGATAAATTAGACCCTCGGCGTATTCCTTTCCTTTACGATTATGCCTCGCGTAAAACCGAGCCAGTGGGCAAAGCGATCGAGGAGAAGCATTAGTGAATCTGAGAGAAATGCGAGCGAGCGTCGATACGAGCGATGCCCGTGGCGGGTTTGCGCGGCGCCCGCGCCAGCGAGATTTAGGCGCGGCGGTGGGCTGAGACTCTGATGCTGAGCCTCGGTCCAGGCGACAGGGCCGATGAGATGGTACAAGTGAGAGATGGCGATTCTTGGTCGAGTCGTGGCGAGATATGAGATAAATTTGGATCTGATTCCGGCCAGTAGCACCCGTAGTACACGGCGAGCGGTTTGAGGCTACGTGACTTCTGAGTTGTAGCCCTCCGGTGTTCTATGGATCGAGAGGCGAGGCGACCGCCAGGAGTTTATCAAGCACTCTGACGGATCGTAAGTGATCGAGCCTCGAGCGAGTCGGTGGTATTGGGTTCGCGTCAGTGCGTGATCTGCGATTGGTAGTTTGATTCGTGGAGCTGTCGGGAAGAGCATGCACTTCCGATTTGGGGCGAGTTCTCGAGGCATTTCTTGCACATTTCTTGCCTCGCGATGAGGAGGGCTCGGTAAACAATTTTTGCGTTGAGGCGGGGCGGGCGGGCAGTTAGAAGTACAATGTGAGTTCGACTCGTTAGCTTCGGTATGTTCCCATTGTAGTAGCGGATATGGAGGGCAGTACACGCTACGTCACGGGCTGGGCGATTACTTAGCGAGCTTATGCGGGTGTAGCTCTTGTGGGCATGGGCATTGCCGCGTGCTGCTCATGCACTAGGATGTGAGGCGCGGAGAGGTCGGCGGAATGGCCAGAGATCGTGAGAAGGGCGAGCAGCGGGGTCCTTTGGTAACTTTGGCGGACGCCTGTGATCTAGTTATGTACCTCCGCGATGCAGTGGTCCCCTCGATCTTGGGGCGTTAGGGGTATTGAGGCTAGTGAGCTCGGGCTTACGGTTCCACGGTATCGTGAGTGCTAGCAGCGGGATTCATGTCCCGCCGGTGTGCGATGTGGCAAACATCATCCGGGAATATCGTCTTTCTGGTGCTTGTTTCACTGCGGCCGTCGAGCCGTGATGCGTGCTTATAGGAGAAGTGCGGCTTAGCGCGACCTCGGATCGATGGCGAGTTCATCGCCTTTGTTATACCAGTATTTCAGTATATGCGTAAAGGAATACGTGCAAAAGTTTGGTCTTAAAGTTAGGCCTTGGGCGATTTTTAGGCCTGACTCACAGCGACGTTTTCGGCGAAGCGTTTCCACGACTTTCATAGGATAAATTCGGCTATGTCATTTCTTATTTTTGCGGATTTTTAGAGGCGTAACACTTTGGACCAATGAGAGGCGACACTTTCCACCCTCTCATTGGTGGACTATCACGGCATTAGGGCGATTGAATGCCAAAGCCTTGTCATAAAGTTGGCTAGATATTTTGTGTGCAAGTTGGCGAGGGACTTGCCTAAATCCTCGCTTACACTTGCCTTGCACTTGGCATAATCTTGGCCATTGGTTGGCCATGTCTTGACCTATAAATACCCCCTTGTTGAAGAGTTATTTCATCCTAAATTGAGCAATCTATCTAAGTCTCAAATCCTCCCTCTCCTCTTGTTGTTTCGTCCAAACACACGCCTCCCCTTGAGAAGCTTGGCGAGGCTACCTGCCACTGCTTGAAACCTACCCTCCTTGGTAGAAAAGTTGCCTTCTTGTATTGTTATAATGCCCAAAATACCTAGCCCATATACCTTAGCACTTGGTAGAAGTTGTGAAGAACTTCAGGTTTCATGGAGCATCTGACTTAGGAGCAAAACCTTGCTCAGTGACTTTTCTAGGATAATATTGGGCTTCAGGGTAACTAATCCTAACCCTCTTTTGAAGTAGAATATATATCTTGTTGTAGTATAAGAATAAGTATAAATACTTAGAAGGTTGTTAAGGAATAGAATTGGTATGTAACACCTTAGAAGGGTATAAAAGAAGAATATCTGTTGTACTTACATGGAATTTGTTTTCACGATGAACTTATATAGCTCGCGGTAGGGTTGTGCTGCCCGACTTTCAGTAGAATTGAGGACCCTCTGTTTAGAATGACTCTGAGAATAGTCTAGACTTTGATAGATATCTGTGACTATTATAAATTTGATTCTCTGTGCGACATACTCGACTTGGCGGTGGATTTGAGAAGGTATGTGATTCTTCCTAAAGCATGATATTTTACAATATGTATATAGTGCGGTGAGCGTACATGTGTTAGCGAATAATACTTACGGCAATGCCTGGCTTAAGCTTTGAATAATACGTCGCGGCAATGCCTAACTGAATAATAAGGGTGAAAACATTTCAAAGGGACTCTTGAACCGTTTATTAAGCAGAAGAGAACTAATTGATTTTGAAGCGAAGCTTAAGAGTTATACTAGCTTTATGGGAAGTAAGTATAACCACTTAAGATTGATAAAAGAAACAAGTTTGCCTATATGTTATAACAGGACTTATATTGTGAAAGAATAATAAGATGGTTTGATAAGTAGACATGATATGATGCTATGTGTGTTAGTATCTTGTAGCGTTTGTATGGGTGAGTATCCTTGTTGTGCTTATGTTACTTAAAGATAAGTTGTTATGTTAGTATACTATCGCTCGCCTCTTGAGATGATCTGGGGTTAAAGCGCCTCCGTCTGCGGGGTAGACTCGGTGATGCAGGACCGTGATTGAGAATACCTCATGCGGGTCGAGGGCCTATGCGGGCTACGAGTTCGAGTTAGTATGCGGGGTTATGCCTCATGCGATGTGTGGCCATGCGGACAGCGAGTCGGGGCGATGCAGGAGTAGCTACCCTCGATGCGGGGTTACACCTCATGCGGGCCCGTGAGTGGCCTATGCGGACTCGGGAGTCGAGTTAGGCTTGCGAGAATGATGATATGGGCAAGTGGCCTGTTTGATCATTCGCGGCCTAGACAAGACCTATTCTGATTACTATTGTTGATCTTGTTTATGATGTGACACTACGTGCGGTTTCTTTGGTTGTTTCATACATATTTGTAAGCGGTTTTAACTAAAATGATATGTTTTCATTTAAGTACTTTCTGATTTCGCATACTTAGTACTGTTATCTTGGCCTCGCCTTGGGGCTGCGTTCATCCGCGGTAAGAGCAAGCAGTGCTAGATCCGCGTCCTTAGGATCTGCGTTGGTGTCGGGAGCTCGTCTCTTGGAGGCTCTACTTTTGGTATGATCTCACTGTTGTAGATAGGTTTTATCTGATCGAGGTATGGCGGGGCCTGTCCGCCATAGTGGTATATTTCCTTAAGTGCAGTAGTCATGTTATGCGATGTCGGATGTAGCTTGCTAAAACATGATTATATATATATATCTTAGAAAAGCGTGTTTTCTCATAAAATCGTGTCTTGTTTTATAAATTATTTTATGTCTTGCTTTATGTTTCAGTGATTACTACGATGTATGGCTACTTGGGTGCCGGTAAGGCACGATCCACGGGCCGGAATGGAGTCGTGACAAAAGTGGTATCGAGCGGTTAATCCTCGGAAAGTGTCTGACCGTATCTAGTAGAGTCTTGATTATCGGTGTGTTGTGCACCACGCCAATAATCGAGGAGGCTATAGGATATTTAGGATTGGTTTCCATTCTTCTCATCACGAGATCGTGCTTTAGAGGCGTGTTATAGGTTGGACCCTCTAACGTATTTCCTTTCTATGATTATGCCTCACCGTAAGGCAACCGGGCGAGAAGGGCAAGCGTAGGAGGCGCTAGCGAGACACCCAGTCACGAGGGCTCGAGGCCCGGTCTATACGAGAGGCAGCGAGTTCTATGGCGCCGCCCGGCCCAGCCTGAACCAGTACCGCGCCTCGCATCCCACGGCTGGGGCGGAGAGTTAGGAAATCTGAGAGATAGACTTTTAGCTAAAGTTGTGGCGTCTGAGAGAGGCTGGATCACGGCGATTCGATTCAGCTCGATCTTGGTCGCGCGTTGTTCACGAGGCGAGAGTTTGAGGCTCTGAGACTTCTTGGTAGCGCCGGAGTTTTATGGGTGGCGGGAGGATGATCGCGAGGTTCATCCGTCGGCGAAGGATTTTGAGTGATCGGCGTCGGAGACCAGTGCGTGATCTTTGGTTCACATAATTTGCGTGATACGCGGATCGATTGGTTTGATTCATGGGAGTTATCCGGGAGAGCAGCGTCCCATTACGTAGGATGAGTTCTCGGAGGCTTTCCTCGCTCACTTCTTGCCTCGCGGATGAGGAGGCGCGGTGATAGATTTTTACTCGGCGAGAGAGGGCGCCTTTGTCGGGAGTACAATGTCGAGTTTGATTCATTGGCTCGATATGTCCCGGCATTGGTAGCAGATATGGAGGATAGGGTGCACCGCTATGTCGCCGGACTGAAGCGACTATATGGCGAGTCATGTGCGGGGTTTCTCTCGGCCGGGTATGGGCATTACCGCGTGCGAGCTCGCGCCCTTGGATGCGAGCGCAGGTCGGCGAGTGGGCGACGGCGGCGAGAAGAAGGCGGGGCGGGAGGGTCTTACGGTGGTTATCGTGGTGGCGGCCTCGGCGGCGATCTAGGTCGCACCACGGCCGGCCACGAGCACTCCTGCCGTGCCGGCCACGGCCGCGATTTTGAGGCGAACGGGGCCCAGGGGCTTGAGCGTCGAGTAGCGAGAGTGCGGCGCTCGGGACCACCCGTGTGGCCGTCGGTAGATCCCATTACGGGAAGTGTGGTACTACTTTTGGATCTTATTCTGATTGTGGCCAGCGAGGTCACTTTGCGGGCTCAGGCCGGCGTGGCGGTGGTAGGGCTCGGCGCCGAGTTACATTGCGGCCATCATCTCCTACGATTACTCGCCCGGGCGGGGTGCTCATGGGTCGGCCAGTCGCGGCGGTCGTGGCTCGAGTCGATTCTAGCGGTCCTCGAGCCGCATTTATGCTTGTCGGTGACGGATCGGGAGGCCTCACTTTGATGTCGTCGCAGTACCTTGCTCGGTTTACGGGTTTGATGACTATGCATTGATAGATCCGGTTTCTACTCTGTCCTATATATCTCCACGTGTTTCTAGTAGGATAGGGATAGAGCCTGAGTCCATATAACCATTCTAGGTAGCTACGCCAGTGGGTGATTCGCTGGTAGCTCGGCGGGTATATAGGGCTTGTCTGTGACCATTCTGATCGTCGGACCTAGCGACTTGATAGAGTTGGAGATGTTTGACTTTGATGTGATTATGGGGATGGATTGGCTAGCCTCTTGCTATGCCAATGTAATTGAGAGAGAGTAATGCAGTTCCGGTTTCTGAGGGCCGGTTGTTGAGTGGGAGGAGCGCGGTATCGCGAGGGTAGGTTTATTTCCTACCTCAAGGCTAGGAAGATGGTGCGAGAAGGGTATATCTACCATCTCGTTCGGGTGTTTGATCTTGAAGGCTGCGGTGCGATTTTCCGTCGATTCGATGGTCGTGAGTTCCCGGGCGTGTTTCGGATGACGCCCAGGGTATCCCTCACGAGAGGAGATCGAGTTTTGTATAGATGTGTTGCGGATACTCGGCCTATTTCCATTCCGCCATACGAATGGCTGCCAGAGTTGAGAAGTGAAGGATCGGCAGGGATTTGCTAGAGAAGGGCTTCATTAGGCCCGGTGTTTCTCCACAGAAGCGCGGTATTGTTCGTGAAGAAGAAGGGCGGGGCAGCTGCGCGTGTGTTGATTCTGAGCGGTGAACAAGGTGACCATTAAAACGAATACCCCTCCCGGGATTGATGATTTGTTCGACCGATTGCGAGTGCGAGATGTTTCTCAAGATTGATCTGCGATCGGGCTATCATCAGTGCGAGTCGAGAGGTGGATGTCCTGGAAATTGCATTCGGACGATGCGGGCATTATGAGTTGAGTCATGTCTTTTGGGTTGACCAATGCTCGGTATTCATGGATTTGATGAGCGAGTGTTCAAACCATTTTGGACACGTTTGTGATAGTGTTCATTGATGATATCTTGGTTTATTCGCTCAGAGCGGGAGCATGCGGAGCATTTGAGGGCTGTCTTGTGAGTTCTCGGAGACCAGCGATTATCGCCAAGTTTTCCAAATGTGAGTTTTGGTTGACTTGATGGCGTTTCTTGGGCATATTATGGGTGATGGCATTCGAGTTGTCTGGCGAAGATCGAAGCGATCGGGACTTAGCCTGAACTCTTACTCAGCAGAGGTTCGCGATTTTAGGCCTTGCGAGTATTATCGGTTCGTGGAGAAGTTTGCTTCTATCTACGCACCGTTGACTAGGGTGACTCGGAAAGCGGCCAAGTTTGATGGTGATGCTTGTGGCGGGGTTTCGATTCTTGAAAAGAGGCGCGGCCGCCCGTTCTTACTCTTCCGGAGGTCGGATGGTTATGTCGTGTATTGTGATCGTCGAGCATCGGGTTGGGATGTGTGTTGATGCGGCATGGCGAGTTATAGCATATGCGTCGGCGGTGAAGAAACACGAGAGGAACTACCCCGCGTGATTTGGAGTTGGCGGTGTGATTCACGCTTTGAAGATGCGGAGGCACTATTTATGCGGGGTTGGCGTGGATATTTTACGGACCACAAGAGCCTCGGTATATCTTGGCCGGAGGAGGTGAACTACGGCGAGGCGGTGGTTAGAGTTGCTTAAGGATTACGATGTGGACATCTGTACCACGGGCAAGGCGATGTTGTGGCGGATGCCGCTTGAGTCGTAGGTCGATGGGAGCTATCGGATGTGCGGCTAGAGAGAAGGGACATGGTTGCGTAATTTGCACGATTAGCGAGCCTTGGTGTCCGTTTGATTGATTACGATAGCAATGGGGTTAGAGTTCGTGAGGTTGCGAGTCTTCCGTCGTTGAGGAGGTGAAGAAGCGGCGATGCGAGGATCGGCTTTGATTCGATATCGTGTCTGACTCTTACGTGAGGCAAGGGTCCTTTTGAGTAGCACGATGGGGTGCTAAGGTTTGGCGGGTTGTGTGTTCGGATGTTTGAGGACTTGGCGGCGAGTTCTTGGGGAAGCACCTGCGTAGCGGCGTTACTCTATCCGTCGAGTCGACGAAGATGTACCACGACGCCCAGATCGTGTATTGGTGGGATGGCGAAGAGGGGCGTTGCGAGTTCGTAGCTCGGTGCCGTGTTGTCGGCGGTGAAGGTAGAGCACGGAGACACGGTGGTTTATTCTGACGATAGAGATCGACACGGAAGTGGGAGGTAATCAACATGGACCGTCACGGGATTACCTGCTTTCGGAGGAGACATGATTCTATATGGGTTATCGTCGACGGTGGCGAAATCAGCCCACTTCCTTCCGTCGGGGCGACTTTTGGTGAGGATTATGCGGACTTTACATCAGAGATCGTCGGTGCGTGGAGTCCTGCCGATCATATCGACGAGAGCGGTTCGACGGCCAACAGAGTCGCTTCGAGGAGTTTAGGGGCGGTGAGCACAGTGCTGCATTTCATCCTGGAGCAGACGGACGAGGCGAGCGCACTATCGGACTCTTGAGGATATCTGCGAGCTTTGTGTTATTGACCGATGGTAGTTGGGAGGATCATTTGCCTGCGGTTGAGTTCGCGTATAATAATAGCTACCACTCCGGTATTCGGATGGCGCCTTATGAGGCCTTGTATGGAAGGAAGTGCGGATCGCCTATAGGTTGGTTCGAGGTGGGCGAGTGCGGCTAGTAGGACGGTTGGTGCGTGGCGATGGATAAGGTGAAGCTTATCAGGCGGCTATTGTGACTCGAGTCGGCGAAGTCGTATCACGAGATCATCGTCGTCGACATGCAGGTTCTGATTGATGATTGGGTTTTCTGAAGGTGTCACCCATGAAGGGTGTGATGAGATCGGGAAGAAGGGAAACTTCGGCCCAGTACATTGGGCGTTTGAGATGTCGCGAGGTAGGCAAGGTTGCTATGAGTTGGATCTGCCGTCCGTCTGGAAGCGGTGCATCCGGTGTTTCACGTTTCTATCTTTGAGAGATGTATCGGGGATCCATCTAGGGTACATCCGATTGGCGATGTCGGTGTGGGGTTATCGTATGAGAGATTCCATGGCGATAATCGATCGTCGAGTTAAGCGTCTACGGACGAAGGGCGTGGCTTAGTCAAAGTCTTGTGGCGGAGCGAGCTCGGGAGGAGATGACGTGGGGCAGGGAGGACATGAAGAAGTATCCTCACTGTTCCCGCCCCTCCGGGTAATTCACTTTCTACTTGTAAATCTTCTTTGCTCGTTTATGCCTAAGTGTTGTTTATGGTAGTGTGTGGCTTTGCAAAGTATTTAAGTTTTGAAGAACCTTATCGTTATCTGTCTTGGGAAGGAACATTCGGGACGAATGTTTCTAAGGAGGAGAATGTTATACCGTATTTCGGTATGCGTAAAGGAATACGTCTGAAAAAGTTTTAGTCTTAAAGTTAGGCCTTGGGCGATTTTTAGGCCTGACTCACTAGCGAGCGGTTTTCAGGCGAAGCGTTTCCACGCTTTCATAGGATAAATTCGGCTATGTCATTTCTTATTTTTGCGGATTTTTAGAGAGGCGTAACACTTTGGACCAATGAGAGGCGACACTTTCCACCTCTCATTGGTGGACTATCGCGGCATTAGGGCGATTGAATGCCAAAGCCTTGTCATAAAGTTGGCTAGATATTTTGTGTGCAAGTTGGCCAGGACACTTGCCTAAATCCTCGCCTACACTTGCCTTGCACTTGGCATAATCTTGGCCATTGGTTGGCCATGTCTTGACCTATAAATACCCCTTGTTGAAGAGTTATTTCATCCTAAATTGAGCAATCTATCTAAGTCTCAAATCCTCCTCTCCTCTTGTTGTTTCGTCCAAACACACCCTCCCTTGAGAAGCTTGGCGGGGCTACCTGCCACTAGCTGGCGAAACCTACCCCTCACTTGGTAGAAAAGTTGCCTTCTTGTATTGTTATAATGCCCAAAATACCTAGCCCGTATACCTTAGCACTTGGTAGAAGTTGTGAAGAACTTCTAAGGTTTCCTTGGAGCATCTGACTTAGGAGCAAAACCTTGCTCAGTGCGACTTTTCTAGGATAATATTGGGCTTACCAGGGTAACTAATCCTAACCCTCTTTTGAAGTAGAATATATATCTTGTTGTAGTATAAGAATAAGTATAAATACTTAGAAGGTTGTTAAGGAATAGAATTGAGTGTAACACCTTAGAAGGGTATAAAGAAGAATATCTGTTGTACTTACATAGAATTTGTTTTCCTGATAGACTTATATAGCTCACCGGGTAGGGTTGTCTTTGCGACTTTCCGTAGAATTGAGGACCCTCTGTTTAGAATGACCTCTGAGAATAGTCTAGACTTTGATAGATATCTGTGACTATTATAGGTGATTCTCTGTATGACATACTCGACTTGGCGGTGGATTTGCCGAGAAGGTATGTGATTCTTCCTAAAGCATGATATTTTACAATATGTATATAATGCGGTGAGGCGTACATGTGTTAAGCTGAATAATACTTACGGCAATGCCTGGCTTAAGCACTGAATAATCGTCTGGCAATGCCTCGGCTTAAGCTGAATAATAAGGGTGAAAACATTTCAAAGGGACTCTTGAACCGTTTATTAAGCAGAAGAGAACTAATTGATTTTTGAAGCGAAGCTTAAGAGTTATACTAGCTTTATGGGAAGTAAGTATAACCACTTAAGATTGATAAAAGAAACAAGTTTGCCTATATGTTATAACGGACTTATATTGTGAAAAGAATAATAAGATGGTTTGATAAGTAGACATGATATGATCTTATGTGTGTTAGTATCTTGTAGCGTTTGTATGGGTGAGTATCCTTGTTGTGCTTATGTTACTTAAAGATAAGTTGTTATGTTAGTATACTATCACTCGCCTCTTGAGATGATCACAGGGGTTAAGCGCCCTCCGTCTGCGGGGTAGACTCGAGTGATGCAGGACCGTGATTCGAGAATACCTCGTGCGGGTCGAGGGCCTATGCGGAGCTCTGAGAGTTCGAGTTAGTATGCGGGGTTATGCCTGCATGCGGTCTGTGGCCATGCGGACAGCGAGTCGGGGCGATGCAGGAGTAGCTACGCCGATGCGGGGTTACACCGCCATGCGGGCCCGTGTGAGTGGCCTATGCGGACTCGGAGTCGAGTTAGGCTTGCGGAATGATGATATGGGCAAGTGGCCTGTTTGATCATTCGCGGCCTAGACAAGACCTATTCTGATTACTATTGTTGATCTTGTTTATGATGTGACCTACGTGCGGTTTCTTTGGTTGTTTCATACATATTTGTAAAGCTGGTTTTAACTAAAATGATATGTTTTCATTTAAGTACTTTCTGATTTCGCATACTTAGTACTGTTGTCTTGACCTCGCCCGGGGCTGCGTTCATGCCGCGGTAAGAGCAAGCAGTGCTAGATCCGCGTCCTTAGGATCTACGTTGGTGTCGGGAGCTCCGTCTCTTGGAGCTCTACTTTTGGTATGATCTCCTGTTGTAGATAGGTTTTGTCTGATCGAGGGTATGGCGGGGGCCTGTCCGCCATAGTGGTATATTTCCTTAGAGTGCGTAGTCATGTTATTTATGCGATGTCGGATGTAGCTTGCTAAAACATGATTATATATATATATGCGAAAGCGATGTTTTCTCACAAAATCGTGTCTTGTTTTATAAATTATTTTATGTCTTGCTTTATGTTTCCGTGATTACTCGATGTATGGCTACTTGGGTGCCGGTAAGGCACGATCCACGAACCGGAATGGGTCGTGTGACGCCTACTGATTATGCGCCTGCGAGTGACTTATGATTAGAGTGGAGCGGTAGCTTCAGGTATATCCTTAACCATCTAGAGTTTTGTTTGTTATGATAATGTGTTAAGTGTTATGTTCGGATAGCTTGGTGCTAAAATGTGATTTAGAAACATGCTTAGTGAAAGGGTAAGCACAGGGTGAGAAAATGATGAACCTTAGAATATTACGGTTGAGACCTTAGATGTAAAGGCCGTCTTGAGTACAAGATTTTGCGAGTGATCCTTGTCAGTGCATTTTATGCCTAGAATGTATTGTGTGATAAGTCACAGGTTGGGTAAATGAAAGTGGTAGCTTTCATGATGTGTTTAACAAGATTGTTCCGTGTCGAGGAAGCGAGAGTTGGCGCGATAGTGGGTCGGGTTGGGGCCGTGTTGCGGGCCAACCGCGTCCGTTCGAGGAAAGGTCAGCTCAGGTGGTCGCGGTGGCGAGTCACAAGGTGCTAGGCCCAGTTTAGATGACCATCTTATGAGTTCGTGGATCGTTCGACCAGAATCAGTTCGTGAAGGCGAGAGTGGCCTTAGAGGAAATCAAGGTTAGTAAGATGACCAAGTTTGGAGGTAGTGACTCGAGGGTTGGAAAGCGAGCGTTGGTGAAGTGTGGTGCGTGTCTTGGGAAGAGTTAGTGTTGAGCGAGTGCGACAGGTGGGGAGAAGTGAGCGAGTGTGATCGTTTCTTTTGTGATATGAGGTGATTCCTCGTGGACTTGGGATTTCGTATTTTGTGCATTTGTTATTTCATGGCGGTGTGGCATGATTGTTTTTAAATGCGTATAGCGGTGAAGACTATCTTGGCGCATGTTTGTGTTGAGACTTGTGAAGGAACATTCGGGCGAATGTTTCTAAGGAAGAATGTTATACCGTATTTTTGAGTATGCGTGAGGGCGTGCGTAGAAAATTTGAGCCTTAAGTTAGGCAAGTTTGAAATTTGTAAACAACACCCGATTAAGTCGTTTTTCGGCGAAGCGTTTCCTGACTTTTGTTGGGAAAATTCCGGCTATGTCATTTATAATTTTTGCGGATTTTTAGAGAGGCGAAACATTGTGGACAGCGGGAGGGTGACATGTGTCACCCTCGCATTGGAACAAATGGGGCGGCAATGGTGAACGAAAAGAGGGCTTTAGTTGGTAGGATATTTTTGTGCAAGTTGTGTGGTAGATGGATAAGGTACACGTGGTGGAAATCTAACCTACACTTGCACCACTTGTCTTCATCTTGGCCATTGGTTGGCCATGGCTTGACCTATAAATACCCACAAAGCAGAAGAGTTCTTCGTCAAAATGTGCCTAAGTCTTGAAATCTCCTCCTCTCCTTGTAGTAGTCGTCGCCACACCCCTCCACTTTGAGAAGGCCCTTGGCGAAAGTATCCCCCTCTAGTGGTGCTAGCGGTAGGGTACCCCACAGCCTAGTTGTTTTAGTATAATACCCACTTTGTGGTATAGAAATACTCTCTAGTATTGTTATCTTGTCAAAATACTTTAGCCCAAATACCTTGTTGTACTTTCCAAGGTTATACTTATCTGGCTTGGAAAATACTATTATACCTTCCTTAGCCACTAAGCGAAACCACAGGAAAAATCTTCACCCGTAGTTGAAGTATTAAGTAGAAGTTGTGTAGACACTTCTAAGGGTTTCTTGGAGCGTTTTGGAGCGCCGCGGAGTAGGAGCTAAACCTTGTTCGGGAGCGACATATAAACTCGGATAATTTTGGGCTTATCGAGGTAAACATTCTTGACCTTACATTTGTAATTGGAAATTACATGTTGTAGGAATATATAGTTGAAGTATACTATATATAGAAATGAACATTATAATTGTGCGGCAATGTCTTTTGACTTAAGCTGAATAAATCTTCTGGCAATGTCTTGCGACTTAAGCTGAATTTAAATAAGAAGCGATTTGTTTTACATAGGGTGTATTCTGATGAGACTTGTGTAGCATTCTTTGTGTAGTGGAGATTGTACGTCGGTCGACGTGTTAACCACTGGTTGGCTTGGTAGCGGCCTCGATAGAGAGAGGAGATTCTGTTGCGGGGAGAGTCTTTGAATTTTACGTAGAATATTCCGTCGGGATCTAAAGGTATTAATAGGCGCTTTGTGGCCTCTATAGGTTGTAGTACTCGTGTGGAGTGATCCACTTGGCTTAAGGAGTAGCGGCGGTTTGAAGTACTTGGGCGTTTTGCTATTAGTCGACAATCGTCGCGAGGTATGTGGACCTCTTCCTATCTCTTCTAGCATGATATGTGTGAACTATGTAGTGCGGTAGGCGTCATGTGCTAAATGTATTTGATTGATTTAAAACATAAAGTGTTATAGCGACTTTATGGGAAGTTGGTTATAATAGCTTTATGTGGATAAGCACATACTTTGTGGTTTTAAAAGGTGGCGATTTGAATAATAAGCGGCTTGATATGTGTTAATAAAGAACTTGAAGCATTTCAAAGATCTATGAATCGTTTTGAAAGAATGAGTATTACTTGGGTTTTGAAAGCTTAAGAGTTATACTAGCTTTATGGGAAGTTAGGTATAGCGGCTTAAGAATGTTATCTTGATTTGGAAATCGGAATGTGTATCGACAAACCAACTGCGGCGTTAATAAAAGGAAAATGTATTGACTAAAGTATTATTAAAACGGTAGAAACCTCCGTCTGCGTAGAAGCTAAGATGAGACAAAATGATATTACATTTCCTAGATCATGGTTTGTAATGAGATTGATTATAAACAAGAATAACCTACTCACTTTTATAAGACATATGTTTCTCAAAGCGTTTAAAGGAGAATTATGTTTTAAAGGACTAAAACTATGAACTCTGAAACCTTTTTCTAAAATGAGAAACTTGAGCATTGAAATTAGGCAACTTGAGCGTTTGGAAAATAAGGTTGTCACTTGATTTTACAAAGGAAAGCATTTTGGTTTACTTAACAATGTTAGTCACTCAAATCTTATACCACGGGTATCGGGTGACCTTTGTAAAGGAATGGATCTTAAAAGGAATTTAACGGACGTAGTACTTTAAGGTTAAAATCGGACTTTGATATAAAATGAAAGTACCTTGAGTCGTGTGTAACTTGCTTATACTTGTTGTTATGAAACTTGACCGTATGTTACGTATGATAGCCTTGTTAGGTAAATGCGTGTTCTACTCGACTCTGGTTCATCAGGAATGTATATCACTTGATTCTGGTTCATCAGGAATGTATTTCACTCGACTCAGGTTCATCAGGGAATGTGTTTCACTTGATTCTGGTTCATCCAGAATGTATTTCACTTGAGGACGGTTCATCCAGGAATGTATTTCACTTGAGGACCGGTTCATCAGAATGTATTTCACTTGACTAGGTTCATCAGAATGTATTCCACTCGACTGCAGGTTCATAGGATGAGCAGGAATGTATTCCACCATTTTCTATATTGGGTCCATAAGGCGGGCCGAGACACATTATCGTATCACATGATTTGTACCTAGGCTGCCGGCGGTGAGGAAGGAGTTCCACGGGCATGAGGATGACTTTTAGGGCGTGAGTCACGACTTGACATGGCTTCTATGTTGTGAGCGTAGTTTGGTTATCATACATGTCTCTGCTTTATATAGACTATTATGATTTCATTCTGATATTTCTGATTTCACATACTTGGTACTGTTATCTTGACCTCCTTGAGCTGCGTTCATCGCAGCGAGTAAAAGGTACATCATTTGTCGATCCAGCTTTAGGATCACGCTTTGCGTATTGGAAAGCTCCGTTCCTTGGAGGCTTATCTTTGGTATGTTACCACAGTGCGTAGATGCTTATACATTCGGGGTATGGCGGGGCCTGTCCGTCATAGTTGTTGTAAATCTTAAGTGCATGCTTTGTTGTGGGCGGGGTTTGTAAGGTTAAGCTGTTGGGTTTTTATGTATATCTTGAAGGCAAGCTGTTTTGGTTGCTTTGTTTACTTATTATATCTCTTGTTTCATGACTCGTGTTTTATTTTCCATTGGTTTTCTCGATGTTGTATCACTAGGGTGCAGGGTAAGGCACGATCCACGGGCAGGATTCGGTCGTGACAACTTGCCTTACACTTAGCACCATCTTGGCCATTGGTTGGCCGTCCTTGACCTATAAATACCCCTCTTTAGATGAACAGTTCTTCATCCAAAAAAACTTTCCAAGTATAAAATCCTCTCCTATCCCTTAAGCCTTTTCGTCAAACACACACACACTCATCTTTGAGAAGCTTAGAGGCTATCCACTAGCCTAGCCGAAATCTACCCCACCCTTGGTAGAAAAGTTGCCTTCTAGTATTGTTATAATGCCCAAAATACTAGCCCAAATCCCTTAGTACTTAGTAGAAGTTGTGAAGAACTTCTAAGGTTTCCTGGAGCTATCGGGCGTCTGACTTAGGAGCTAAGCCTTTCTCGGATCGACTTTTATCTAGGATATTATTGGGCTTACAGGGTAAATAATCCTAACCCTCTTTTGAATTAGAGAATACATATTGTAGTAGTATAAGAATAAGTATTAAATACTTAGAAGAATATTACATAATAGAATTGAGTATTATCACGATGAAGGGTTTAAGAAGAATAATTGAACTATACTTACTTAGAATTTGTTTTGTGATAGACTTGAGTAGCTGCGGGTAGGGAAGTCTGCGATTTTCCGTAGAATAAAGGACCCTCTGCTTGAAGCATTTCTGAGTAGTCTAGGCGTTGATAGGCGTGTCGACTATTATAGGTTGATTCTCTGCGCGACATATTCAACTTGGCGGTGGTTTTCGCGAGAAGGTATGTGATTCTTCCTAAAGCATGATATTTTTAAAATATATAATGCGGTAGGCGTACATGTGTTAAGCGAATAATAACTACGGCAATGTCTTTCGACTTAAGCCTGAATAATACTTACGGCAATGTCTCGCGACTTAAGCCTGAATAATAAGGATCTGAAAGCATTTCAAAAGATTACTGAATCATTTTTAACAGAAGAGAACTAATTGGTTTTAAGCGAAGTTTAAGAGTTATACTAGCTTTATGGGAAGTTAGGTATAACCACAAGCATGATAAAAGAAACAGTTTGCCTATGTGTTTATAACAGACTTATATTGATTTGTGAAAAGAATAATAAGATGGTTTGATTAGTAGACATGATATGATGTTATGTGTGTTAGTGTCTTGTAACGTTTGAATAAAAGAGTATTCTTGTTGTGCTTATGTTGTTTAACGATAAGCTGTTATGTTAGTGTAATATCACTCACCTCTTGACATATTACCGGGGGTTAAGCTGCCCTCCGATGCGGGGTAGACTCGAGTGATGCAGGACCGTGATTGAGAATACCTCATGCGGGTCGGGGACCTATGCGGGCTACGGGAGTTCGAGGTTAGTGATGCGGGGTTATACCTCATGCGGTCTATGTGGCGTGCGGACTACGAGTCGGGGCGATGCGAGAGTAGCTACCCTCGATGCGGGGTTATATACCTATGCGGGCCTATGTGAGTGGCCTATGCGGACTCTGAGAGTCGAGTT
Source organism: Przewalskia tangutica (assembly GCA_029844215.1). NCBI lineage: Eukaryota > Viridiplantae > Streptophyta > Magnoliopsida > Solanales > Solanaceae > Przewalskia > Przewalskia tangutica. The sequence goes on along the minus strand of CM056725.1, from coordinate 37,351,747 downwards.
AGGCTTGCTTGGTGATCTACGGGCAGTTGGCCTGCTTGATCATTCGCGGCCTAGAAAAGACATTCTGATTTACCTATTGTTGCTCTTGTTTATGATGTGACACTATGTGCGGTTACCTTGGTTGTTTCATACATACTTGCAAAACTGATTTTAAAATGATATGTTTTCATTTAAGTACTTTACAGTTTCGCATACTTAGTACCTGTTGTACTGACCTCCTTGGAAGTGCGTTCATGCGGTAAGAGGCGGCAGTGCTAGATCGCGTCCTTAGGATCTTTTGTGTTGGTGTCAGGAGCTCCATCTTCTCCGGAGGCTCTACTTTTGGGTATGCTCTCCCTGTTGTAATTAGTTTTATACAGTCAGGGTATGGCGGGGCCCTGTCCCGCCATAGTTGTTTACATTCCTAGAAGTGCGTAGTCTGTGTACATTTGGGATGTAGCGCAAAACTTGGGTTATGTGGCGTGTCTCATTTACAAGCTGTTTCATGTCTTGTTTTATATTCGTGATTACTCGATGTGTGACTACTTGGGTGCGGGTAAGGCACGATCCGCGGGCCCGAGCGGGTCGTGACATGTTGTCACGACCCGACCGGGGCGCGGTGCCCTACTGGGCACCACTGTCAATATACATCGAGAGAATAGCGTGAACATACACCGTAAATACATGTGTAAACAATAAACAACAGGCTGGCCGATAAGGCGTCTTCCGTGATATAAACGTAATCAAAAGTACAACGTACAACTCGGTTCTTACATCCCAACCACGTATGTGAATCTGGACCTCTAGGAATAACAAGCGTGGCGGACGGGGCCCCGCCATACCACGAATGTACATAATCTACAACATCGGGAAGGCGTACCAAAGAGACAAGCCTCGGATAAATGGAGCTTCGGCGTCGATAAGTGATCCTAGAATGAGGATCCACCACCTTACCACTTTCTGCGGCATGAGCGCGGCCAGGAAGGGGTCGATTACCTGATATGTACTAAGTATGTAAGCGGAAAATCTGTAATTACATCGATGAAGTCTAAATCAAGCGGGAGGCATGTATGATAATCAAATTACGATGCATTGTGCCTTACTAACAATGAGAGTAAATAGTAGTATCCTTACGATATAAAATAGGAAGCTCACGATCAAGCGGGAGCACCCGCGCGATATCATTTAGCAATCCTACTCTGGGACTATTTCACCGCGTAGGTCGCGTGGACGCGTGAGGTATTCCTCGCATGGGACTATTTCACCGCGTAAGCCACTTACGGACTCGCGTGAGGTATTCCTCGCATGGGTTTGGACCGCCGCGTGGGACTATTTCACCGCGTAAGCCCTTCCGGACTCGCGTGAGGTATTCCGCGCATCGTGGGTAGCAAATCCACGAATATGCAATTGCCACAAACAGGGAATGACCGTAAAGAATAATATACCACTAGCACAAATCCGTCTATCATACATAACATAAGCCTTTGAAACATCATACAATACATAAGCAAATTAAGAAACCCCCTAACTTCTTATTATTCTTGTTTATAAACACTCTCATTTTAGTTTACTTAAGGCACTAACATGTCTTTTATAAAAATCCGGGAATTTAACCCAAAGTACTACGTACTTCTACTCTTTAAAACAAATGACTCTTTTTAGTAGAAAACCTCCAAGATACTATTAACCATAGTATCAAGTCCAAATTACATTTCAAGACAAGTCACAATACCTTTAGAAATAAAGTTAGGTTTCTAAATCAAGTGACTCCTTTTCTTATAAAACCTTAGGCAATCGATGCCTTAAAAAACAGATTGCCTTTCATTAAATCAAGCCATTTATCTTTCCATAAAGCCAATATAACCAACTCCCCATAAAGTCGTTATATTCACTTTATACCTTAGTTAAGTACAATTTCCTATCAAGGACTTATCGTTTAAAGCGAATCAAGTATCACATACTTTAAAACTCTTGAAGTCACTTAACTTTAATAAAACTTAAGACATCCTTAATACGTTCAAAGAAGCGAGTTAATCTCTAACTCTTTCTTTGGCCATTGATAAACTAGTAAAGGATATCGAGATCTTGTCTGACTCACGAGTACTATATACGGGCAACTAGTCATGCTCGAAGGATAGGAAAAGTTCTACATACCTCGGGTCAAACCACTTGCCAAGTACAAGGTCCGCGTAGAATGTCAACTTATAATATTCACAATCGTCTATTAAATCCTTACTTCAAGCGTAGAATATTATCGTGTAAAGTCTCTAAATTCTACGGAAAATCGGACACCTCCTTTGTTTCTACTACATTGCCACCTTTTTCAAGGCGAAAACACGCCACGTTTAAGGCACGATCAAAGCGATTAATCAATAGGGGATTACCGCCTATACTAGGCGTGTAAAATTCCGCATGGCGATAACAAACTAATACAACTACTAGTCAATTTACCATAATGAATACAACAATACCAATTCTTATCCAATTTCCATTTCAATCCAAATTGGTAGCATAGCATGATATCAAGTCGCGTTTGATTATAACTACTATAATCTTGAAGTAAGTAACGTCGGCGATTTCTAATAAATGACGATTAGTAATCCAATCTTGAGTGGCTTGTATAACATTTGATTCTAAGGCTACAAGAAATCCATAATACTTATCAATCCATAAACATGATTCACGTATTCAAAATCAACTATACAAGCATTATTATTAATTTTCAAGAGAAAGAGAATCTTTTACCTTTTAGATTTTGCCTTCCAAAGCCCTTTTTCTTGACCCCTTTTTAGTCAAACTCGTCCTCGTGAGTTTCCCTGAAGTCTATCAACACTTTGCCTTCTTGCCGCGCTCACTGATACCCTCTAGGCTAAGCTTTCTTCAAAACCTTGAGAGAAAGAGAGAAGCTCTTAAGAGTTCTTAAGGTGAAATGACCAAGTCTTTCAAGACTTGGTCTAAAATAAGGGCCACTTTTCTTGGTCAACAAGATGGGAGGGACACTTGTCACCTCCCAAAGGCCGCTTTTCGAAAATATCACGATTTTAGCACTTTCATGAGAAAAAAATCCCGCCTTGGCGCGTGGCTGAAACCTCAGGATTTCCGGGATTTATGGTAGCGGCCGCAGATACTCTTCTGAAAATCCTTATCTGCGCTGTCATTGAACTGGCGCCCGTACCTCTCGCTCAGATGTCCTATCGGCGGCGGTTTGTTGCGTTGGAACTAGACTAAATCAACTTTATACTAGGCTTGCTAAACACCGCCGATTCTTAAAGCGGTACAACACTCCAAAGTAGGCTCAAAATCCGTTGAACACATGTTTGTCAACTTATCTAATATACGAATTTACGAGGTGTAACATTCTTCCCCTTAGAAACATTCGTCCCGAATGTTCTTTTGGAAATCAAACTTAAAATTAAGCGACACGTTTCCTTTCACAACCCGACATACCAATAATGCCACGTGGCCACGTAAATGCATTTACACAAGCGGATGCTTGATTAGAACTTGTGAGTAAGGAAAAGAATTTTGAAGGTGTAGGGAATAAGTGAGGATACTTCCTTAACATGTCCCTTCATCTTCCCGAGTCACCTCCTCTCGGTTATCGTTCCTCCACAAGACTTTGTGGAAGACACGTCGCAGTCGCGATCGCTGACTGGCGATCGAGTATCGCTATGGGACTCTCCTCATCTGATAACCCCTGCATCACTGGACCTCGCTAGTAGGAAAACTCTCATTGGATCGCGATACACTTCCGCAACATAGAAACATGGAAGGCCGGATGTACGCCTCTAACTCGATGGCGAGTCGACTCGTAGGCAACCTTGCCCACTCTGCGGACGATCTGGTAGGGCCCGATGTACCTTGGTGAGTTTCCCTTCTTACGAATCTCATCGCACCGCCATGAGTGGCGCGCTTCAAAGAAGACCCAATCGTCTACGAAACTCCAAATCTGGCGCCGATTATCCGCGTATGACCTGCCAGGCTGCGGGCTGCTATGATCTCTCTGGATAAGCACGCTTATCGCGGCTGCTGTACCAGTGCAGGCCAACTAAGCGCACCTCGCCCGTCGAACCAACCAATCGGCGATCTACATTTCCGCCCGTATAAAGCCTCGTATGGCGCCATCGTATCTTGGAATGGTAGGCTGTTGTTATAAGCAAACTCTGAGGCAAATGATCCTCCCGGCTACCACCAAAATCAATCACGCGGGCGCGATATATCCTCGAGTGTATGCGGATGATGCAGCTCTGCACCTTGCCGTCGATCTGAGGATGGAATCTTTGTCTTGAGACTCACTGTGTCCTAAACCATACGGAAAGACCTCCAGAAGTTAGCGTAAGCGGGCTCCTCTATCGGATATAATCGACAGGGACGCGTGCGACCTCATGATCTGTCACGACCGATTAAGACGCGTGGCGGTGCCTTACCGGGCACCTGGTGATACAACATCAGTGTCGGCGGAACATAAAACAATACAAGACATATTATGAAATATGAAACAATAATCGAGAAAAACTTGCCTTTCGGCATAAATATAAATAACGACTTTTCCAACATGAGCAGTTTTAATCCTTTTTACAAACCACACTTGCGATTACTACGGACCTTTAAGAAATTATCGACAACAATGGCGGGACGGGGCCGCCGTACCACGAATGTAAACACCTGACAACGAGGAACTATACGGCTGATAAGCCTCGAACAGCGGAGCTTTGCAAATTGACGTGACCCTAGGCGAGGATCGATGGCGGTGTACCTTTACTGCGGCATGAGCGGCCCGAAGAAGTCGATCTGACAGTGCAGAGTATGTGAAACTAAAAATCGTAAATGAAATCATAATAGTCTATAAAGCGGGAGACATGTATGATAGCAAACTCTGATTCACGATAATAGCGATCGTATCAAGTCGGGGACTCGCGCCTCAGTCGTCACTCAAATATAACAATGGGTCTCGCGCCGCGCATCAATCATGCGTGGAATACGCGCCAGCTTGGCGGTTTATGATATAAAAGCACGAGGAACACTGCATGAACACGGGTCCGCGTGCCATAATGCTGCGTCTGGGGTGAAATGCGAAGGCATAGCGACTACTGCGCCACGGTACCAACAAGGTCATGAAGCGTATCATAAGATCTGTCTAGGCCGTCACATGATCAAAAGCCCGCACTTGCGCGGTATCTAATGTGCGCGTCTAGCCACGGAACTTTCCGCGACTCGCGTAGGCCAATCGGTCGGCCGCGTGAGGTATAACCCGCGTCGGTAGCTACTCCCGGCGGCGTCTGGACTCGCCCGTCGCGTAGCGCGAGGACGCGTGACCACGAGGCGCGTCAACACGGAACTCCGCGATTCGCGTAGGCCCCACGGACGCGTAGGGTAGTCTCGAATCATAGGTCCGTCGACCGCTTTGAGTCTACCCGCGTCGGAGGCGGCAACCCGGAATCATCTCGAGATGAGTGATGTATAATACTATCATAACGACTTATCGTTAAACAACGTAAGCGCAACAAAGGAAAAACCCCTTTACACAAACATCACAAGATACTAACACGTAGCGTCTAGCATGTTTACTTATCAAATCAACAAGAAAGTATTACAAGGCTATCACAAACCAACACAATCAAGTTATACACACAGGTACTTTCTACTATATGCTAACAAGTTCGGGTTTTATCCCCAAGTACTTCATACATTAACTCTTTAAAAGATCGTTACTTTCACAAAAGTCACACAATACAGTAGTATATGAAAATATAGTGATTATCTTTTGAAGTAAATCAAAACACTTCTCTTTGTAAAACTCAAGTATGACATTATTTTCCAAGCGTCCAAGTTTGCCTAATTTCAAATGTTCATGTTTCTTATTTAGAAAGGTTTAAGTAGTTCATAGTCTTATTCATTTAAGAATATAATTCTCTTTTAAACTATCGAGAAACATAAGTCTTATATGTGAGTAGGATATTCTTGTTTACAACAATCTTATTCTGACCATGATCTAGGAAATATCATTTTGTCTGTCTTAGCACATGCGGATGGAAGTTTCTCTTGGTTTTAATAATACTTAATCTGTCAAAACATTTCCTTTTATTAGCAGCTGCGGTGGTTTGTCGATACACGTTCGATTTCCAAAATCGGTAAAACATTCTTAAGGCGTTATACCTAACTTTCCATAAAGCTAGTATAACTCTTAAGTTTTCAAAACAAATCAAGTATTACTTAACTTCTCTCAAAATGATTCAAAACTCTTTTGAAATACTTGAAGTTCTTTATTAACACATAACAAGCGATTATAGTTCAAATCGATTTACCTTTTAAAAACCACGTGTATTTTCTTACCAACGTAAAGCCGTTATAACCAACTTCCCATAAAGCGTTATAACAACTTTATGTTTTACCAATCAAATACATTTGAAGTACGTATGCGTCTCTAGTACTACATAGTTCACACGTATCATGCTAGAAGAGATAGGAAGAGGTTCGCATACCTCGCGGCAGTATCGACTAATAGCAAAGCGCTCAGTACTCCCAGTAGCCGGCTCTCCTTAAGCCAAGTAGAGCGCCATGCGTAGTACTTGACCTATAAGGCCCTGGCGCATTAACATTTAGACCTTATCGCGAGAACATTCTGCAGAAAATTCGGCGACCTCCCCACGCATGGCGGCGTAAATCTCCTCTCTCTAGCGGGGCGGCTACGAAGCCAACCGGGGTTATACATCTAACGACGGGTACAATTCTACTCGCGATACTACTACACAAGTCTCTTATGTCTGATTCGATTCGATTCTTGGGCTTAAGTCAAAAGACATTGCCAACTAACCACGTTGATTCTATATATAGTATACTTCAACTATATATTCTAACAACATGTAATTTCCAATTACAATAGAGGACAAGATATTTACCTCGATAAGCCCGTAATTATCCAAGTATAAAGTCGATCTGGGCAATCGTTTAGCTCGACTCAGCGCTCGACCAGCTCTAAACCACGTAGAAGTTCTAACCAACACACGATACTCAACGGACTATGGAGATTTCCTAGGGTTTCGGTTTTGTAGTGACGGGAAGTATAATAGTATTTACGGGCTTTCGTATAGGTATAACCTTAGAATACAACAAGGTATACGGCTAAGGTAATTTGGGCATTATATGATACTTTAGAGAGTATTTCTACACCTGAGGGGTATCATCTGAAGCAACTAGGCTAGGGGGTACACTCTCGGCTAGCACCCACAGAGGGGGTGCTCTCGACCTGAGGAGGCCATGGCGAACTCAACCTGAGGGAGGGAGAAGGAGGCTTTGAGACTTAGGCAAATTTATGGATGAAGAAGTTCATCAAAGGGAGGGTATTTATACTCAAGCCAAGGCGAACCAATGGCGAAGATCTAGCCAAGTGCTACACAAGTGTAGGGCCAAGATATGCCCAGTGCCTGAGTCCTACTCGTAAAACCCTGTGAATATCTACCAAAATATCTACCACTTGGCACTAATCGTCCAGTGCGCCCGACTTTGCCCGCTGATGAGAGGGTGCAAGTCAGCCCTCTCGTTGGTCCAAAATGTTAGTCTCTCGGAAAAATCCATAAAAATAAGAAAAGACATAGCGAATTTTCCTCTGCATGAGTTATGTAAAGCGTTTAGTCGGCGACTCTGGCAAGGTGTTGTGCACAAATGCCATTCGGCGAGCCACTGGCGGGGTGACCGTGTCACCCTCGCATTATTGAAAATAAAACATCTTAGAAAATATCTGATGGCCAAAATCTAGAAAACAAAGTGGGCCCCCAAAGCCAGTAAATTTCTCAGTGGGCCCAGTGACCATTCAGAAAATAAAATTCCATATTTTCTAATATTCGGAAGTCAGAATACCAAATCTGGGAATCAATTCCCGTTAACGAACCTTTTCCTTCACAAAGCGGAAACTTTTAGTGGAAAAATCACCTCTTTCTTATTTCCGATCTTTACAGCGTATTCTCAAATGCGTCGTCTCGCATACATACCGGGAACTACGGGGTATAACATTCTTCCCCTTAGAAACATTCGTCCGAATGTTCATTCTAAATCTCAAAACATCGTGCGCGATATAGTCTTCAACATACTTACGAAACAATCACGCCGTACACGGCGCGAGAAAATACTGCGCAACATACTTATATCCAAGTCTACGAGGAAACACCTCTAACATCACCACAAATACACTTTTGTCACTTTGCGCGAGCACAGCTCGGCGACCCGACAAATGGTGCGAGCTGCGTCGATCATTTGAAGGTATGCGTGCTCGAACCGCACCACGTTTACGATCTGCTTTAGTTTCCAAAACTCGGGGTTACTATCTCTTTCGTGGGCATCGTTAGCGGGAACGTGCGGATGGATCTTGATACTTTCGAACATAACAATACGAAAGGCGGACGTCTTGCCTCACAAGTCGGACGACAATTGCTAACATATAAGCGACTGGCCTATTCTTCACATGAACTCAAAGGCCCCAAGTAACTCGGGCTAAGTTCATACTGTTTCCAACTCGTCACACTGCATCAGGGTGGTACTTTGAAGACCGGCCGTCGGCACGAACTCTGGCGTCGTCGCCGATTATCATACGATTCTCAGATTTTGCGGAACTTCTTCTAGATGAGCTTTTCCACATCCGCGGTCTGTGGAACAAGCTGAACCAGTATGCGAACGCGCCAACATCGAACCAATCGGCCGTGACTTACATACGCCCTACAAGGCCGTGGCGACATCAGAACTGAAATGGTAGCTTAAGCGCTCCTCCACGGGAGACAACAATCCTCGCAACTACCGCGAAATCCACGCTGGCAGAGGCGAATGCGGTCTGAGACTACTGAGTCCTTAACCTGCTGGTAAAACTTCCGGAAACAAAAGCAGTAGTAACACAGGCTCCGCATGCGCCATAAGGTGAAGGTAGGAACCGTGCAGCCTTACAACCTTTACGATAAATCAACAACTGCAGAGTGAGCGGTCCGCCAGAAGAACACGATGGGCTGCCCCGTCGACCGACCAGCGGTCGACGCGTCCACGAACTCGTCGCTAGTTAACTAAACTCGAGCCTAACACCCTCGTGACCTACCCTGGCGGGACCACCGCGGACCCGCCACCAAACATGCAGCGGGTTGACGCAGCGTGGCCTCAACCCGACCGTGAGCGCGAAATACTATCTCCGAAGGAACAATTTTACTAAACATGTTCACGAAAACCTGGCGGTCTTCTTAGCTCGACTACCCTCTTTCATTTCATACCACTTAGGGACTATCCCAAACATAGCTCGCGTGCACTATGCACTCAGATAAGGATCAAACATAACACTACACCTTTACTCGAGATGGCCTTACCTCAAGGTGCATGCGTATAACACTCACAAGGCTCGCGCCTGCATCCCCCAAAATCTTACTCGGTTAACCAGCGTGATTTCTAATCACAACTACCACTGCTATCGAACATAGCACTTAAGGTATACTCGCTTGAAAGTTCTGAAGGACCTGCTGCTCTGGCCTCTCCTGCTGTCCTTGGTTAACGTCGATCTCTACGTTTTCGACTGCTGTACATAAGCAGTACCACGAGGCCATGCTCAACAATGAAGAATTACTCTTGCACAACCCTCTCTTAGGTAGTCGTCAAGACTCGCGATACATCGGTATACTCTCTGGTAGCCAAATCCATAGCTAATGTGGTCGCCTCTTGCGATCCATATTCTCATTCTGAGTGCGTGGGCGAAGGTTCAAATATCATGGCGCGATGGAGCTGCGCCGCCCGTGCTAAACTTTCTTGGGGCTAGTGGCGTCGCGAAATCCCGAATGAAGCACCGTCAAGGTGATAATTGGGCTGTGCCCACGTAACCCTCACGAACTCTACTCGCGACTCCGCCGTGCCTTGCCTCTGGGCGGGTTGCCTGCGGAGGCATAGCGATAAGGAAATAATTTCGTCGGAGGGTCGACTTACAACACGGCTCTAGGCACGATCTCGAGTGAGAAGAATAGAAACCAATCCTAAATACCTATAGCCTCACGATTATTGGTGTGGTGCGCACAGCGATAATCGAACTTCTGGATCTGATGCGTAGACACTTTCAGAGGATTAAGCGCTCACGATACCACTTTTGTCACGACCGATTAAGACGTGGTAGTGCCTACCGGGCACCTAGTGATACAACATCAGTGTCGTGGAACATAAAACAATACAAGACATATTATGAAATATGAAACAATAATCGAGAAAAACTTGCCTTTCGGCATAAATATAAATAACGACTTTTCCAGCATGAGCAGTTTTAATCCTTTTTACAAACCACACTTACAGATACTACAGACCTCAGAAATTATCACGACAACAATGGCGGGGCGGGGCCCGCCATACCACGAATGTAAACACCTACAACAACGAGGAACTATACGGCTGATAAGCCTCGAACAGCGGGCTTTGCAACAATTATTGTGACCCTAGGCGAGGATCGATGGCGGTGTACCTTTACTGCGGCATGAGCGCGGCCCGAAGGAGGTCGATCTGCAGTGCAGAGTATGTGAAACTAAAAATCGTAAATGAAATCATAATAGTCTATAAAGCGGGAGACATGTATGATAACAAACTACGATTCCTGATAATAGCGATCGTGTCAAGTCGGGGACTCGCGCCTCAGTCGTCACTCAAATATAACAATGGGTCTCACGCCCGCAACATCAATCATGCGTGGAATACCTTCGCCATTGCTGGCGATTTATGATATAAAAGCACGAGGAACACACGTGAACACGGGTCCCGCGTGCCATAATAACTGCGTGCGGGGTAAATGCGAAGGCATAGCCAGCTACTAACGCCACCGGTACCAACAAGGTCATGAAGCGTATCATAAGATCTGTCTAGGCCGTCACGTGATCAAAGCGACCACTTGCGCGGTATCTAATGTGCGCGTCTAGCCACAGGAACTTTCCGCGACTCGCGTAGGCCAATCGGTCGGCTGCGTGAGGTATAACCCGCGTCGGTAGCTACTCCCGGCGGCGTCACGGACTCGCCGTCGCGTAGCCTGAGGACCGCGTGACCACAGGGCGCGTCTAACACGGAACTCCGCGATTCGCGCATAGACCCTGGACGCGTAGGTAGTCTCGAATCATAGGTCCGTCGACGCTGAGTCTACCCGCGTCGGAGGCGCAACCCGGAATCATCTCGAGATGGTGATGTATAATACTATCATAACGACATCGTTAAACAACATAAGCACGACAAAGGAAAAACCCCTTTACACAAACATCACAAGATACTAACACGCGTAGCATCCCAGCATGTTTACTTATCAAATCAACAAGAAAGTATTACAAGGCTATCACAAACCAACACGATCAAGTTATACACGCGAGGTACTTTCTGCTATATGCTAACAAGTTCGGGTTTTATCCCCAAAGTACTTCATACATTAACTCTTTAAAGATCGTTACTTTCACAAAAGTCACACAATACGTAGTATATGAAAATATAGTGATTATCTTTTGAAGTAAATCAAAACACTTCTCTTTGTAAAACTCAAGTATGACATTATTTTCCAAGCGTCGAGTTTGCCTAATTTCAAATGTTCATGTTTCTTATTTAGAAAGGTTTAAGTAGTTCATAGTCTTATTCATTTAAGAATATAATTCTCTTTTAAACTATCGAGAAACATAAGTCTTATATGTGAGTAGGATATTCTTGTTTACAACAATCTTATTCTGTGACCATGATCTAGGAAATATCATTTTGTCTCATCTTAGCACATGCGGATGGAAGTTTCTCTTGGTTTTAATAATACTTAATCTGTCAAAACATTTCCTTTTATTAGTATTTGCGATGGTTTGTCGATACGTTACGATTTCCAAAATCGGTAAAACATTCTTAAGGCGTTATACCTAACTTTCCATAAAGCTAGTATAACTCTTAAGTTTTCAAAACAAATCAAGTATTACTTCTTCTCTCAAAATGATTCAAAACTCTTTTGAAATACTTGAAGTTCTTTATTAACACATAACAAGCGGTTATAGTTCAAATCGATTACCTTTTAAAAACCACATGTATTTTCTTACCAACATAAAGCCGTTATAACCAACTTCCCATAAAGCGTTATAACACTTTATGTTTTACACAATCAAATACATTTAGTACGTATCGTCTACCGTACTACATAGTTCACACGTATCATGCTAGAAGAGATAGGAAGAGGTTCGCATACCTCGCGGCCAGTATCGACTAATAGCAAAGCGCTCAGTACTCCCAGTGTCGGCTACTCCTAAGCCAAGTAGAGCGCGCCATACGTAGTACTTGACCTATAAGGCCACAGGCGCTTATTAACATTTAGACCTTATCGCGAGAACATTCTACGAAAATTGGCGACCTCCCACATGGCGGCGTAAATCTCCTCTCTAGCGGCGGCTACGAAGCCAACCGGGGGTTATACATCTAACGAGCGGGTACAATTCTACTCCACGTACTCTTACACAAGTCTCATGTCTGATTCGATTCGATTCTTGAGCTTAAGTCAAAGACATTGCCAACTAACCACGTTGACTATATATAGTATACTTCAACTATATATTCTAACAACATGTAATTTCCAATTACAATAGAGGACAAGATATTTACCTCGATAAGCCCATAATTATCCAAGTATAAAGTCGATCTGGGCAATCGTTTAGCTCGACTCGGCGCTCGACCGCTCTAAACCACCCTTAGAAGTTCTAACCAAACACACCTGATACTCAACGGACTATGGAGATTTCCTAGGGTTTCGGTTTTGTGGTGACGGGAAGTATAATAGTATTTACGGGCTTTCGTATAGGTATAACCTTAGAATACAACAAGGTATACGGCTAAGGTAATTTGGGCATTATAACAATACTTTAGAGAGTATTTCTACACCTGAAGGGGTATCATCACAACAACTAGGCTAGGGGGTACACTCTCGGCTAGCACCCCTAGAGGGGGTGCTCGACCCTGAGGGAGGCCATGGCGAACTCAACCTGAGGAGGGAGAAGGAGGCTTTGAGACTTAGGCAAATTTATGGATGAAGAAGTTCATCAAAGGGAGGGTATTTATACTACAAGCCAAGGCCAACCAATGGCGAGATCTAGCCAAGTGCTACACAAGTGTAGGGCCAAGATATGCCCAAGTGCCTAGTCACTACTCCTTAAAACCCTACAAATATCTACCAAAAATATCTACCACTTGGCACCGAATCGTCCAGTGCGCCCACTTGCCCGCTGATGAGAGAGGTGCCAAGTGCAGCCTCTCGTTGGTCCAAAATGTTAGTCTCTCGGAAAAATCCATAAAAATAAGAAAAGACATAGCGGAATTTTCCTCTGCATGAGTTATGTAAAGCGTTTAGTCAACGACTCTAGCAGGGTGTTGTGCACAAATGCCATTCGGCGAGCCACTGGCGGGGTGACACGTGTCACCTCTTATTGCCCAAAATAAAACATCTTCGAAAATATCACAATGGCCAAAATCTAGAAAACAAAGTGGGCCACAAAGCAGTAAATTTCTCGTGGGCCCAGCGTGACCATTCAGAAAATAAAATTCCATATTTTCTAATATTCGGGAAGTCAGAATACCAAATCTGGGAATCCAATTCCGTTAACGAACCTTTTCCTTCACAAAAACCGGAAACTTTTAGTGGAAAAATCACCTCTTTCTTCGCTTTCCGATCTTTACCGTATTCTCGTGCGTGCGTCCTCGCATACATACCGGGAACTACGGGTATAACACAATCTCTCGATGTACAACTGGCATAGTCCTCGGTAAGCGTCGTCTGTTGGAAGGAAATGGGCTGATTTCGTCGACTGTAAACAATAACCCAAATGGAGTCGTGCTTCCCGAGTGCGAGGTAACCTGTAACAAAGTCCATGTTGATCACCTCCACTTCCAGTCGGAATCTCGATAGCACAATAATCCATTGGGCCTCACGGTGCTCGACCTTGACCTGTTGGCAATTAGGACAGCGTGCGACAAAACGCCACGTCCTCTTGGGCCGTCCGCGATACAAACATCACGAGGTCATGGTACGTCTTGGTGCGACCGGATGAATAGAATAACGAGCACTATGTGCCTCCCGAGAATCTGGCGGCGAAGTCTGACACATCGGGAACATGGCCGGCCTCGAATCTCGGCGCACCAGCTACCTCGAATATACTCTTCTCTCCCGAAGAAGCGTCTGATCTGCGTACCAACACTGGGTCCTCAAGCGTCGCCTCTCACCTCGTCAGCGATGGAAGACTCGACAACCTCACGAACCCGTACCACTATCGTCGGTATCGATCAATCGAACTGAGCTCGAGCTGGTGGATCTGACGGACCGTATCTGTCTGCTGTTTGTACCTCGACGGGCTCCCGTCGATCTACGACTCAGGCATCGGCAACTCGTTGGCCTTCCCGGATGGTATAGAATATCAACATCATAATCTTTCGGCAACTCTAACCACCGTCTGCGCAAGTTCGGCTCATACTGCACGAAGATATCTTGGAGGCTCTTGTAGTGCGTATAAATATCCACATGAACCCCATTACAAATAATGTCTCCAAATCTTGAAGGCATGAATAAGCTGCGGCCAACTCTAAGTCATGGGTAGGGTAATTCCTCTCATGCTTCAGTGCTGGGAAGCATAGGCTATAACCTACCGTGCGCATCAAAACACACCTGGCCCGATGCAGAGGCATCGCGATAGATCACGTACCGTCTAACCGCCGGGAAGAGTAAGGCGAGTTGTAGTCAACCTTTCCTTCGACAGCGGAAACCTTTCTCAGCCTCTGTCGGCTGGAACTTGTTGCGCCTGCGTCGACCTAGTCAATGGTCTTGAAATCGAAGCAAGCGCTCCACAAACCTACGATAATAACCCGCGATTCTAAGCTGCGCGCCGGTCGGAGTAGTAGGTCTCGGCCAAGACTTGCGCCTCAATCTTTGCGTATCCACGAACACCATCAGCCCGATAATATGCCCGGGAATGCCAGAGGCCAACCAAAACTCACACTTGGAGAACTTGGCGAATAGCTGCGGCTCAGAAGGACCCAATCTGATTCTCAGTGATCTGCGTCTCTGCTCGCGCGAATAAACGGGATGTCATCAATGAATACTATCACAAATCTATCCAAAAATGGCTTGAACACCGGTTCATCAAATCCATAAATACATTTGGGCGTTGGTCAAACCGAAAGACATAACCACGAACTCATCGTGCCCATACGGGTCTGAATGCGATCTTTAGGATATACGCCTCTCGAACTTCGTGCACGATGATAACCGGACCGCGGTCTATCTTTGAAAAACACCTCGCACTGCAATTGGTCAAACAAATCATCAATCACGGGAAGGGTACTATTCTTAATGGTTACCTTATTAATTTTTGTAATCAACACACATACGCGGCGTCCCATCCTTATTCTTCACGAACAAAACCGACGCTCCCCAGGGAGATACACTAGGCCTGATAAAACCTTTTTCCAGCAAATCTTTGGTGGTCCTTGACTCCTCAACTCGGTAGTCGTCTGAATGGCGGAATGGAAATAGGTCGAGTGTGCGGCAATGTGTCAATACAAAACTCAATCTCCCTCTCATGAGGGATACCAGGAAGATCGTGCAGGAACACATGCGGAAACTCCTAACCACCGGCGATCAAGAAGCGACACTTGACCTGCGTATCGAATACGAACGGATGATAGATGTACCGCTACGCACCATCTTCCTAGCCTTGAGGTAAGAAATAAACCTACCGCCGGCGTATGTTGCCGCTTCCACTCGATAAGCGGCTCGCCAGAAGCTGAACCGAACCAACCTGTCCCTACAGTCAATGTTGGCATAACAAGAAGCCAACCAGTCCATACCCATAATGACATCAAAATCTGTCATCTCCAGCTCTATCAAGTTTGCAAGGGTCTGACGACTGTAAATATATACCGGACAACCTCTGTAAACCCGCTCAGCTAACACCGAATCTCCCATTGACGTAGCTACCTCAAAAGTGTCACGACCCGAACCTGGGCCCGTGACTGGTGCCTTACCCAGGGCACCCTAGTGATACAACATCAGAGTAATCAGCGGAACATAAAACACAACATGAAACAATGTAAAGGAGACACATGTTTATATGAAGAAAACTTGCCTTTCGGCATATATATAACAACTAGAACAGTTACATCCCTTTTTACAACTCTGCCCACAATAGTACTACAGACCTCTACGAATGATATGACAACAACGACGGGACAGGGCCCCGCCATACCCCTGAATGTAAGCACCTACAACAACAGGGGACTATACCAAAGATAAGCCTCCGGAGAAACGGAGCTTCCCAGCTGAGCTGTGACCTATGGCGAGGATCAACAACGGTGTACCTCTACACTGCGGCATGGGCGCGGCCACGAGAGGTCGATCTGCGGTACCAAGTATGTGAAACTGTAAAATACTTTAAATGAAATCAAAGTATTTAAAACCATTTGCAAATACAATTAGTTCAATTTGCACATAGTGCCATATCACAAACAAGAGCAATAATAGGTAAAGCGTATGGTCTTTCCTAGGCGCGAATGATCGAAGCAAGGCCAATCGCCCATAGTATCATTATGCATACCTAACCACGGACTCCGCGATCGCATGGTCACACGTAGACCGCGTGAGGTATTCCTCGCGTCGGGTAGCTAACCCCGGTACTCCTGGACTCCGCGATCCGCGTAGTCACACATGTAGACCCGCGTGAGGTATTCCTCGCGTGAGTAGCTAACCCCGGTACCCTCCCGGACTCCGCGGTCCGCATAGTCTCAATAGACCGCGTAGTCACAGACCACATAGGGCATCCCCGCGTCTGGATAAAACACCGGAATGATCAACCTGGAACTCCAGCGACTCGCATAGTCACGCAGACCGCATAGGCCGTATAGACCGCGTCAAGGGTGGCAAGCCCTCGGTATAACAAGTTAAGGGTATGTGATATAATAACATAACGACTTATCGTTAAACAACATAAGCACAATAAGGGAACCCTTTACACAAACATCACGGATACTAACACACGTAGCATCCTAACATGTTTACTTATCAAATCAACAAGAAAGTATTACAAGGCTATCACAAACCAACACAATCAAGTTGTTCACACAAGGTACTTTCTACTTTATGTTAACAATTTCGGTTTTTATCCCCAAAGTACTTCATACATTAACTCTTTTAAAAGGTCCGTTTCTTTCAAAAAGTCACACAATACAGTAGTATAAAAATAGAGTGACTATCCTTTTAAGTAAACCAAAACACTTCCTTTGTAAATCAAGTAACAACATTATTTTCCAAACGTTCAAGTTTGCCTAATTTCAAATGCGGTTTCTCATTTTGAAAGGTTTCAGTAGTTCATAGTTTTAATCACTTAATGATATAATTCTCCTTTAAAACAATTTGAGATACATATGCCTTATATGTGAGTAGGTTATTCTTGTTCATAATCAATCTTATTTAAGCGACCATGATCTAGGAAATATCATTTTGTCTCATCTTAGCTTCTATGCAGATGGAGGTTTCTACTGGTTTTAATAATACTTTATTAGTCGATACATTTCCCTTTATTAGCGCTGCTGTGGTTTGTTCGATACTTATTCTCATTTCCGAAATCAGTAAAACATTATTCCTTTTACAAACCAAGTACTCATTACTCACGAATGATGTTTCACACAAAAACTCATATTAATTACTTAAGTCAAGTCTCTTATCTTTTAAGATCAAGTCTCTTAACTTCTAAAATTAATAAACCATTCTTTTTATCTCTCTTAAGTCGTTATACATAACTTCCCATAAAGCTAGTATAACTCTTAAGCTTTTAAAACCAATTATTACTCTTCTTTCAAAAAGGTTTCTTAATTCTTTTGAAATACTTCAAGATTCTTATTATTCAGGCTTAAGTCAAAAGACATTGTCGTACAACTACGTTCAGTTAACACACGTACGTCTACCGTACTATATATATATTCTTTTAAAATATCATGCTCAAGAGGATAGGAAGGATCACATACCTCGCGACGATTATCGACTATTAGCAAAACGCTCCACGGCTATAACCCGGCTAGCCTTGTCCACCTTCCAAGTAGAACAAGATACTCGCAGATCATTCAACCTATAAAGGTTATACACGTCTATCAACGTCTAGACTACTCTGTAGAATAAATCTAGATACAAGATTCTACGGGAAATTGGGCAGCACTTCCCTACCCGTCAAACTTCACAAGTCTTTTCTGTAATATCCTTCTATTACAGTTCAAATCTCTTCTATGAATCTTATATTCATTTCTATACAGCTACAGTATGTAATTTCCAATTACAATAGAAGGATAGGATTATTTACCTCGGTAAGCCCAAAATTATCCAAGTTTAATGTCGATCCTGAGCAACGTTTAGCTCCTACTCTGGGCGCTCCAACCCGCTCCAAACAACCCTTAGAAGTTCTACGCAACTTAATCTTAATACTTCAACCAACAGTGAAGATTTTCCTTAGGGTTGTGTTTAGTGACTGAAGGGAAGTATAATAGTATTTCTGGGCTTTTAGTATAGGTGTAACCTTGGAATACTACAAGGTATTTGGGCGAGTATTTTGGAATAGTAACTATACTGAGAGTATTTTTCTACCAAATCGGGGTATTTCACGAGAGCTTCAAGGTAGGGGATACCTCTCGCCAAGGCCACTAGGAGTGGGGTGTACCCCTGGCCAAGGACTTACTCCCGGGAGGGAGGGCTTGGACGAACCATGAGAGGGAGGGAGAGGGTTTTCAAGACTTAGGGATTTTGTGGATGAAGAAGATCTTCAACTGGGGTATTTATAGGAAATCAATGGCCAAGATCATGCCAAGTAGTAGGCAAGTGTAGGGTGAGGATTCATCCATGTGTACCTTATCCAACTACCACACAAAAATATCACAAATATCCTACCAACTCTTGACATCCAAATCGTCCAACTTGTCGTCCTTCACTCCACCAACTTGAGGGTGACAAGTCGCCCTCTCGTTGGTCCAAAATATTTCGTCTCGGAAAAATCCGCAAAAATATAAATGACATAGCCGAATTTTCCCTTCGCAGTTTTGCAAAGCGTTTCGTCGAAAAGCGATTCCTTTGGTAGTTGTGAACAAAATTTCGGTCCTAGCCTAACTTTAAGGCTTAAACTTTTATCGCACGCTCACGCATATACGGAAAAAGCGGTATAACAAAAGGCTCTATCGACTGCTCTATCCCGATTCTACCCGATAAGAGGGGACACATAGGACAAGGTAGAACTCGGATCTATCAAAGCATAAACGTCGCAAAGATGAAATCAATAATGTACACGTAGCGGCGTGAAGCCTCACGATCACGGCGGTGGCTAATGAATATATGCGCGTTTCGTGGACCGCTAGAATCGAACCACCACCACGACCCTACGCGGCACGCCGTCCGTGATTACCACGCGCCCGGGCGCATAACCACGAAGGAGAAGACCCAAGACCGATCACGCTTACCGCATCGTACCACCCATGCTGCCTCTCGACGGACAATCTCTCTTCAAATGGCCCAGTTGGCCACAAGAGTAACAAGCTCCTGCAAGTACACGACACTCGCCTGGGTGCGATCTACCGCATCGAGCACACCGAGATGTGGGTGGCCTCGATCGGCGACGATCTCTGCCTCCATGAACCCTCAAGTCCGAGCCACGACCGCCTCGAATGACCTGGTGATCGGACCTCCCGCCGTAAAATCATGACGAGCACTCTGTGCACCGGAATGTGACCCGGTCACGAGGCCGGCCCGCTCGAAATCGCCTCGAGACCTCGCTGCCCCAGCCTCTTGGCCGGCTGAGCCAATCTGGTCCTCCCTCTCTCTATCCTCTATCCCCTTCGCATAGGCCTGCATCCTGGCAATGTCCATACCGGGCTGAAGAGCCATACCCAAGCATGCAGTAATCATATGACGGTCTAGCCCCATCACATAACGATGAACTCTATCTGCCATGTCAGCTACAATAGTGTGCGCATATCTGGCCAAGGAGTCGAACTCCAGGCTATACTCCCTGATAGTCCTCCCGTTCTGCCTCAAGGTCAAGAATCTATCTACCCGGGCTCTCCTCATCTCGTGAGGCAAGTGATCCATGAAGGCCTCTCAGAACTCCTCCCAAACACCGGAAGAGCATCTCACCTCTAAAACAACCACGACTCAAACTAGTTCAACGCAATATCGCAGAATCCCAGAAGAGGCTAGCGTAATGCACTGTCCTCAAGCCCTAAGAACTCGCATGGTCCGTAGTCCGAATGAACTCCCGCGATCCTCCTCGGACCTCGAACCATAAAACTCGGTGGATGACAACCGGAAAATCCCTAATCCATGCCCATTACTAGGGTCGCTTGCTTGCGCTGTCGCCGCCAGACTACTATCTTGTCGATAACCGGACCGCTCCTCGTAGTTCTATACTCAAGACCGGCCGCGGAATCGAGGCTCGCACGAACCTCTCGAGCTACCGCCGGCCTTCTAATATCGCCGGCGTGGCTGAACTTCGCCGACCTGCCTACTACCTCGGGCATAGTTCGTGCTCGAGTCCGTAACCTTCGAGTACCGCTAGCGCCTTCGCCGCTTTGCCCTTCTCGCCCCGGCGCCTCCGTGGAGGCATAATCGTTTCATAAGAAGAGGTCGAGAGGATTCAACCTAATAAGATAGCTCTCATGCGATCTCGAGAGAGAAGAATGGAAACCAATCCTAAATGTCCTGCACTCCGATTATAGATGTGGTGCACAATACACCGATAATCAAGACTTACTGGCAGACACGGCCTGTAGACACTTTCCGAGGACTAACGACTCGATACCACTTTTGTCACGACGACCCGGGGCGCGATCGTGCCCTACACGGGCACCTGCTCGTATACATCGATAATAGCGAGAACATACACCACATAAATACACGTGTAAACAATAAACAACAGGTAGCCGATAAGGCCGCTTCCATGATATAAACATAATCAAAAGTACAACCGCATAACTCGGTTCTTACCCCAACCATATATGTGAATACGCACCTCTAGGAATAACAGCGTGGAGGACGGGCCCCGCCATACCACGAATGTACATAATCTACAACATCATGGAAAGATCAGACTAAAAGAGACAAGCCTCCGGAGAAATGGAGCTTCTGACGTCTGATAAGTGATCCTAAGAATGAGGATCCACCATCTGCTTACCGTTTCCTACGACATGAACGCAGCCCCCGAGGAAGGGGGTCAGTACACAATATGTACTAAGTATGTAAATCGAAAATACGTAATTACATCATAAGTCTAAATCAAAGGAGACATGTATGATAATCAAATTACGATAATCGTGCCTTACTAACAATGCAGAGAGTAAATAGTAGTATCCTTACGATATAAAATAGGAAGCTCACGATCAAAGGGAGCACGTGTCACGACCTGCCCGGTTCGTGGATCGTGCCTTCCCCGGGCACCCAAGCCGTCATACATCAGAGAAAATCAGCGGAAATATAAAACAAGACATGAAACAGTTGTAAAATGAGACACAGTTTATCTGATGAAAAGCTTGCCTTTCGGCATATTTATATAACCCAAGTTTTTGCAGTTACATCCCAACCGCATAACAGACTATGCACTTCTAAGGAAGTAAACAACTATGGCGGGACAGGGCCCCGCCATACCCTGACTGAACAAAACTAATTACCACAGGGAGAGAATACCCAACAATAGAGCCTCCGGAGAAGATGGAGCTCCTGACACCAACGCAAAAGATCCTAAGGATGCGGATCTAGCACCGCTGTCTTACCGCGGCATGAACGCACTCAAGGAGGTCGAGACAACAGGTACTAAGTATGCGAAACTGTAAAGTACTTAAATGAAAACATATCATTTTTAAAATCAGTTTACAAATATGTATGAAACAACCAAGGAAACTGCACATAGTGCCACATCACAAACAAGAGCGACAATAGGTAAACTGTAACAGGTCTTTTCTAGGCTGCGAATGATCGAGCGGGCCAATTGCGTAGTATCACCATGCAAGCCTAATCGACTCCGTAGTCCGCATAGGCCACTCACATAGGCCCGCATAGTGGTACATAACCCCATCGAGGGTAGCTACCTCGGCATCGCCCCGACTCGTAGTCCGCATGGCCACATAGACCGCATGAGGTATAACCCCGCATCACTAACTCGAACTCCCGTAGCTCGCATAGGTCCTCGACCCGCATGAGGTATTCTCGAATCACGGTCCTGCATCACTGAGTCTACCCCGACGGAGGGGCAATTTTAACCCCTGTAATATGTCAAGAGGTGAGTGATATTACACTAATATAACAGCTTATCGTTAAACAACATAAGCACAATAAGAATACTCTCTTATACAAACGTTACAAGACACTAACACACATAGCATCATATCAAGTCTACTTATCAAACCATCTTAATATTCTTTTCACAATTCAATATAAGTCTGTTATAAACACATAGGCAAACTATTTCTTTTATCATTCTTTTATAACTCTTAAGCTTCTGTTTTAAAAACCAATTAGTTCTCTTCTGTTAAAAATGATTCAGTATTCTTTTGAAATGCTTTCAGATCTTTATTATTCAGGCTTAAGCCGTGAGGCATTGCCGTAAGTATTATTTAGGCTTAAGTCAAATACATTGCCATAGTTATTATTCAGTTAACACATGTACGTCTACCGTACTACATATATATTGTAAAATATCATGCTTTAGGAAGAATCACATACCTTCTCAAATAAAACCACCGCCAAGTTGAATATGTCGCGCAGAATCAAATTTATAATAGCGACACGCCTATCAACGTCTAGACTACTCTCAAAATGCTTCTAAGCAGAGGTTCTCTATCCCACGGAAAATTGGGCAGACTTCCTACCGTGAGCTACTCAAGTCTATTGTGAAAACAAATTCTAAGTAAGTGCATTTGATTATTCTTCTTTAAACCCTTCTACGTGATAACAGTTCAATTTATTCTGTAATATTCTTCTAAGTATTTAATACTTATTCTTATACTACTACAGATGTATATTCAAAAAGGGTTAGGATTATTTACCTCGGTAAGCCCAATAATATCCTAGATAAAAGTCGATCCGAGCAAGGCTTAGCTCCTAAGTCAGACGCTCCGATAGCTCCAAGGAAACCTTAGAAGTTCTTCACAACTTCTACTAAGTACTAAGGGATTTGGGCTAGGTATTTGGGCATTATAACAATACTAGAAGGCAACTTTTCTACCAAGGAGGGGGTAGATTTCGGCTAGTGGGGCCCTACCAAACTTTACTCAAGGGGAGGGGGGGGGGAAAGGTGTTTGGACGAAATGGCTTTAAGGGAGAGTTGAGGATTTTTAGACTTGGAAAGCTTTTGTGGATGAAGAACTCTTCATCACAAGAGGGGTATTTATAGGTCAAGGGATGGCCAACCAAGGGCCAAGATTTAGCCAAGTGCTAGGCAAGTGTAAGGCCAAGATTAGGGCAAGTGTACCTAGCCAACTTGCAAACAAAATATCCTACCAACTCCTTGACTTGTGCAAAGGCACAAAAAACGTGCAACTCTATGTCCAATTCGTCCAATGGACGATTTCAAGTCCACCAATTGGAGGGTGCCAAGTGTCTCCCTCCCGTTGGTCCAAAATGTTTCGTCTCTCGGAAAAATCCGCAAAAATACTAAATGACATAGCCGGAATTTTCCCTACGAAAGTCGTGGGAAACGCTTTCATCGAAACGATTCTTTTAGTGAGTTGTGCACAAATAAAAACGCCCAAGGCTTAAACTTTTAAGACAAACCGTGACGCACGCCTACGCACATACTCCTAAATACGGGTATAACATTCTTCCTTAGAAACATTCGTCCCAATGTTCCTTCCCAAGACGCTTAACGATAAGATTCTTCATAACTTAAACAGCTGCAAATGCCACACACGCCACGTAACAACACTTAGGCATAAACGATAATGAAGATTTACAAGTAGGAAAGTGAATTACCCGAAGGTGTGGGGAATAAGTGAGATACTTCGCCTCATGTCTTCCTCGCCTTCCCATGTCATCTCCTCCCGAGCTCGTTCCGCCACAAGACTTTGACGGCCACGCCTCGTCCGCAGACGCTTAACGACGATCGATTATCGCCATGGAACCTCCTCACACGATAACCCCTCACCGGACATCGCCAATCGGGTGCACCTAGATGGATCCCCGATACATCTCCTCAAAGATAGATACGTGAAACACGGATGCACCGCCTCCAGACGGACGGCAGATTCAACTCGTAGCAACCTTGCCTACCTCGCGACAACGAAACGCCCAATATACCTCCGAAGTTTCCTTCTTCCGAATCTCATCACACCCTTCATGGGTGACACCTTTAGGAAAACCCAATCATGAACCTCGAACTCAAGATGCCGACGACGATGATCTCGTGATACGACTTCTGCCGACTCAGTCATTAATAGCCGCCTCGGATAAGCTTCACCTTATCCATCGCCTTGCACCAAATCTGGTCCCACTAGCCGCACTCGCCCACATCGAACCAACCTATAGGCGATCTGCACTTCCTCCCATACAAGGCCTCATAAGGCGCCATCCGAATACCGGAGTGGTAGCTATTATTGTACGCGAACTCAACTAGAGGCAAATGATCCTCCCGCTACCCTCGAAGTCGATAACACAGCTCGCAAAGATATCTCAAGAGTCCGATAGTGCGCTCGGCCCGTCCGTCTGCAGGATGGAATGCAAGATTGTGCTCACCGGCCCCTAAACCTCTCTCGAAAGACCTCCGAGTTAGCCATAAACCGGGCTCTCGTCTCGATATGATCGAAATAGGGACTCCATGCACCGACGATCTCTGATGTAAAGTCCGCATAATCCTCACCAAAAGTCCCGACGGAAGAAAGTGGGCTGATTTTCACAACTCGCCGACGATAACCCATATAGAATAATGTCTCCTCCGAGTGCGAGGTAATCCCGTGATGAAGTCCATGTTGATTACCTCCCACTTCTGTCGGGATCTCTATCGCCGCAACAAACCACCGTGCCTCGTGCTCTACCTTCACCGCGACAACATGGGCACCGAGCTACGAACTCGCAACGCCCTCTTCAAGCCATCCCACCAATACACAGATCTAAGGTCGTGGTACATCTTGGTCGACTTCGACGGATAGAGTAACGCGCACCGTGTGCTTCCCAAGAACTCGCTGCCAAGTCCTCAAACATCTGGAACACACAACTCGCCTCAAACCTTAGCACCCCATCGTGCTACCTCAAAAGCGACCCTTGCCTCACGAAGAGTTGTATCACGATAACGTGTCAAAATCGGATCTCGAATCGTTGCCTCTTCACCTCCTCGACGATGGAAGACTCGCAACCTCACGAACTCGAACCCCATCGCTATCGTAATCAATCAAACGGACACCAAGGCTCGCTAATCGATGCAAATCACGAACCATGTCCCTCCTCTCTAGCCGCACATCCGATAGGCTCCCATCGACCTACGACTAAGAGCATCCGCCACAACATTGGCTTTCCCGTGGTACAGATATCAACATCGTAATCCTTAAGCAACTCTAACCACCGCTCTGCCGTAAGTTCAGCTCCTCTCGGTCAAGATATACTGGAGGCTCTTGTGGTCTGTATAAATATCCACGTGAACCCCATACAAATAGTGCCTCCAGATCTTTAAAGCGTGAATCACCGCTGCCAACTCCAAATCATGGGTGGGGTAGTTCCTCTCGTGTTTCTTCAGCTGTCGGGATGCATACGCTATAACCTTGCCCGCCGTATCAACACACATCCCAACCCGATGCTCGACGATCACAATACACAACATAACCGTCGACCTCCGGAAGAGTAAGAACGGGGCGGCCGCCACTTCTTTCAAAGAATCGAAACCCCGCCACAAGCATCACCCATCAAACTTGGCTACCTTCGAGTCACCTTAGTCAATGGTGCAGATAAGCAAACCTCTCTACGAACCGATAATAACTCGCAAGGCCCGTAAAATCGCGAACCTCGCGGAGTAGTAGGTCTAGGCCAACTCGACGCTCGATCTTGGCCGATCTACCGAATACCATCACCCAACAATATGCCCAAGAAAAGCCACCGGTTAACCAAAACTCACATTTGGAAAACTTGGCGCATAAGCTGGTCCCGAGAATCACAAGACAGCCTCAAATGCTCCGCATGCTCTCGCCCGAGCGAGAATAAACCAAGATATCATCGATGAACACTATCACAAACGTGTCCAAAATGGTTTGAACACTGTTCATCAAATCCATGAATACCGCCGAGCATCGTCAACCCAAAAGACACGACCAACTCATAATGCCCGCATCGTCCGAATGCAAATTAGTGGACATCCACCTCTCGACTCGCACTGATGATAGCCCGATCGCAGATCAATCTCGAGAAACATCTCGCGCTCGCAATCGTCGAACAAATCATCAATCCCGGAAGGGGGTATTCGTTTAATGGTCACCTTGTTCACCGCTCAGATCAACACACATGCGCAGCTGCCCCGCCCTTCTTCTTCACGAACAATACCGCGCTTCCTGGGGAGAAACACTAGGCCCGATGAAGCCCTTTCTCCAAAGAAATCCTAAGCCGATCCTTCAACTCTCTCAACTCGGCAAGTGCCATTCTCGTATGGCGAATGGAAATAGGCCGAGTGTCCGCAATATGTCTATAAAAACTCAATCTCCTCTCGTGAGGGATACCCGGAGGTCGCCTGAAACACGTGGGAACTCTTCGACCATCGGAATCGACGGAAAATCTGGTACCGCAGCCTTCGTGATCAAACACCAACGAGATGGTAGATATACCCTTCGCACCATCTTCCTAGCCTTGAGGTAGGAAATAAACCTACCCTCTGATACCGTGCTCCTCCCACTCAACAACCGGCCTCAAGAAATCGAACTGCATTACTCTCTCTGGCAGCCTACATTGGCGTAGCAAGAAGCTAGCCAATCCATCCCCATGATCACGTCAAGTCAATCATCTCCAACTCTATCAAGTCGGCCAGTGGTCCGACGATCAGAATGGTCACAGACAAGCTCTATATACCCGCCGAGCTACCACCGAATCACCATCGGCGTAGCTACCTCGAAAGTGGTCTATGGTCGCTCTATCCCTATCCTACTAGCAACAAGGGACATATATAGATGTAGTAGAACCCGATCTATCAAGGCATAAACATCAAACCTAGAACCGATAAGGTACTGCGATTTACATCGTGAGGCCTCCGATCCCGCTACCGACAAGGCATAAATGCGGTTCGAGGACCGCTAGAATCGACCCGCGCACGACCGCCGCGACCTTCCGGTCCATGAGTACCTTGCTTCTCCGGGCGAGTAGCCGCTGGGGATGGAAGACCGGCGAAAGAACTCGTAGTCGACTTTACTATCTGCGACCGCCTTGGTCGGACAGCCGCATAGTGACCGCTGCCACAATCAAAACAAGCTCCCGTAGCAGCACCACAACTCCCGGCGGGATCTACCGACGGCCACACCGAGTGGGGTGGTCCCGATCGCCGCACTTCGCCGCTCGACGTCAAGTCCCGCCCCGGTCCGCCGAATATCCCGGTTGTCCCGAGGACGGCAGGAGTGCTCGAGCCGGCCGTGGTGCACCCAGATCGCCGGGCCGAGGCCGCCACCATGATAGCTACCAAAAGACTCCGCCGCCCGTCTTCTCTCGCTCGCCAACCCATCGCCTCTACGCCTCGCATCCAAGAGCATGAGCTCGCATGCGGTAATGTACATACCGGCTGAAGAGAAACACCCGCATACGACTCGCCATATAATCATCTAGCCCTGACGTAGCGGTGCACCCTATCCTCCATATTCGCTACTAACGCTGGGACATATCGAGCCAATGAATCAAACTCGACATTGTACTCCCGACAAGGGCCCCTCTCTCGCCAAGAAAAATCTATCACCCGCGCCTCCTCATCCGCGAGGCAAGAAGTGAGCGAGGAAAGCCTCGAGAACTCATCCCAAGTAGGGGCGCAGGTTCTCCCGGATAACTCCTATGAATCAAACCAATCGATCGCGTATCACGCAGCCTATGTGAACCAAAGATCACGACTCGGTCTCCGATGCCCGATCACTCAAAATCCTTCAGAGCCGACTTGATGAACTCCCGCGATCATCCTCCGGCCGACCAGAAAATCGGGCGGCTACAACTCGAAGTCTCGTAGCCTCAAACTCTCGCCTCGGGTGAACCACGGCACGACCGGGCTGGACTCGAATCGCCAGATCCACCGCTCTCATGTTCGCCACGATCTCGCCAATAGTCGGGCATCTCTCAGAGCTCTATCTCTCCGCCTGCCGCGGGATGAGGCGCGGTACCGTGGTCTCGGCCGGGCGGCGCCATAGAACTCGCCGCCCGAGGTATAGATCGGGCCCGAGCCTCGTGACTTAGGTGTCCCACTAGCAGCCTCCTACTGCCTTGCCCTTCTCGGGCCCGGCTGCCTTTTACGGGAGGCATAATCACGTAAAAGGAATACGTTAGAGGGGTCCAACTTAACACACTCTAAAGCACGATCTCAGAGTGAGAAGAATGGAAACCAATCCTAAATATCCTATAGCCTCCGATTATTGGTGGTGCACAACACACCGATAATCAAGACTCTACTAGATACTCAGAGACACTTTCCGAGGATTAATCGCTCGATACCACTTTTGTCACGACTGCCCGGCCCGTGGATCGTGTCTTACCCGGCACCCAAGCCATACAGCAGAAAATCAGCGGAAATATAAAACAAGACATGAAACAATTGTAAATGAGATGTAATTTATCCGATGAAAAGCTTGCCTTTCGCATATATATATAACCCAAGTTTTTGCTATATCCCAACTGCATAACAGACTCTGCACTTAAGGAAGTAAACAACTATGGCGGGACAGGCCCGCCATACCCGATCAACAAAACTAATTATAACAGTGAGATCATACCCAACAAAGAGCCTCCGAGAAGACGGAGCTCCGACACCAACGCAAAAGATCCTAAGGACGCGATCTAGCACTGCTTTCCCTTACCGCGCATTTAACGCAGCCCCCCGAAGGAGGTCAGTACAACAGGTACTAAGTATGCGAAACTGTAAAGTACTTAAATGAAAACATATCATTTTAAAATAAGTTTTGCAAGTATGTATGAAACAACCAAGGTAACCGCACATAGTGCCACATCACAAACAAGAGCGACAATAGGTAAATCAGAATAGTCTTTTCTAGGTCGCGAATGATCGCAGGCCAATTGCTCGTAGTATCACCATGCAAGCCTAACTCGACTCAGAGTCCGCATAGGCCACTCACATAGGCCCGCATAGTGGTACATAACCCCGCATCGAGGGTAGCTACTCGCATCGCCCCGACTCGTAGTCCGCACGGCCACATGCACCGCATGAGGTATAACCCCGCATCACTAACTCGAACTCGTAGCTCGCATAGGTCCCCTGGACCCGCATGAGGTATTCTCAATCATGGTCCTGCATCACCGAGTCTACCCGCATCGGAGGCACTTAACCCCGATAATATGTCAAGAGGTGAGTGATATTACACTAACATAACAAATTATCGTTAAACAACATAAGCACAATAAGAATACTCTTATACAAACGTTATAAGACACTAACACACATAGCATCATATCAAGTCTACTTATCAAACCATCTTAATATTCTTTTCACAATTCAATATAAGTCCGTTATAAACACATAGGCAAACTGCTTTCTTTTATCATTCTTAAGTGGTTATACTTAACTTCCCATAAGGCTAGTATAACTCTTAAGCTTCGCTTTAAAACCAATTAGTTCTCTTTGTTAAAAATGATTCAAGATTCTTTCAAATGCTTTGATCTTTATTATTCGTGCTTAAGCCATGAGGCATTGCCGTAAGTATTATTCAGCTTAAGTCAAAGACATTGTCGTAGTTATTATTCGCTTAACACATGTACGCCTACCGCATTACATATATATTGTAAAATATCATGCTTTAGGAAGAATCACATACCTTCTCAACAAAACCACCGCCAAGATGAATATGTCGCCAGAGAATCAAATTTATAATAGCTGACACGCCTATCAACGCCTAGACTACTCAAAACAGCTTCTAAGCAGAGGGTTCTCTATCCTACGGAAAATTGGGCAGCACTTCCCTACCCACGAGCTACTCAAGTTCATCGTGAAAACAAATTCTAAGTAAGTATGCTTTGATTATTCTTCTTTAAACCCTACTACTGTGATAACAGCTCAATGCTATTCAGTAATATTCTTCTAAGTATTTAATCCTTATTCTTATACTACTACAAAGATGTATATTCAAAAGAGGGTTAGTATTATTTACCCTGAAGCCCAATAATATCCTAGATAAAAGTCGATCCGGAGCAAGGCTTATCTCCTAAGTTGTACGCTCCGATAGCTCCAAGGAAACCTTAGAAGTTCTTCACAACTTCTACTAAGTACTAAGGGATTTGGGCTAGGGTATTTTGGGCATTATAACAATACTAGAAGGCAACTTTTCTACCAAGGGAGGGGGTAGATTTCGCTAGCAGTGGGGCCTCGCCAAACTTTACTCACGTGGAAAGGTGTTTGGACGAAATGGCTTTAAGGAGAGGAGAGGATTTTAGACTTGAAAGCTTTTGTAGATGAAGAACTCTTCATCACAAGAGGGTATTTATAGGTCAAGGATGGCCAACCAAGGGCCAAGATTTAGCCAAGTGCAAGTGTAAGGCCAAGATTAGGCAAGTGTACTAGCCAACTTGCAAACAAAATATCCTACTAACTCCTCGACTTGTGCAAAGGCACAAAAACGTGTAACTCACGCCCAATTCGTCCAATGGACGATTTCAAGTCCACCAATCGGAGGGTGGCAAGTGTCGCCTCCCGTTGGTCCAAAATGTTTCGCCTCTGAAAAATCCGCAAAAATACTAAATGACATAGCCGAATTTTCCCTACGAAAGCTATGGAAACGCTTTCGCCGGAAAACGATTCTTTTAGTGAGTTGTGCACAAATAAAAACGCCCAAGGCTTAAACTTTTAAGGCCAAACTTTCAGACGCACGCCTTACGCATATACTCCGGAATACGGTATAATAACCCGCTCAGATATTTAGCAATCCTACTCGGGACTATTTCACCCGCATAGGTCGCGTGGACCCGCGTGAGGTATTCCTCGCACGGGACTATTTCACCCGCATAAGCCCTTACGGACTCGCATGAGGTATTCCTCGATAGGTCGGACCCGCCGCACGGGACTATTTCACCCGCATAAGCCCTTTCGACTCGCATGAGGTATTCCTCGTGATCGTGGTAGCGAATCCACTAATATGCAATTTACAAACCCGGAATGACCCCGTAAAGAATAATATACCACTAGCACAAATCCGGCTATCATACATAACATAAGCACTACCGGCTTATCATACAATACATAAGCAAGTTAAGAAATCCCCTAACTTCTTATTATTCTTGTTTATAAACACTCTCATTTTAGTTTACTTAAGGCACTAACATGTCTTTTATAAAAATCCGGGAATTTAACCCAAAGTACTACGTACTTCTACTCTTTAAAACAAATGACTCTTTTTAGTAGAAAACCTCCAAGATACTATTAACCATAGTATCAAGTCCAAATTACATTTCAAGACAAGTCACAATACCTTTAGAAATAAAGTTAGGTTTCTAAATCAAGTGACTCCTTTTCTTATAAAACCTTAGGCAATCGATGCCTTAAAAAACAGATTGCCTTTCATTAAATCAAGCCATTTATCTTTCCATAAAGCCAATATAACCAACTCCCCATAAAGTCGTTATATTCACTTTATACCTTAGTTAAGTACAATTTCCTATCCAAGGGACTTATACGTTTAAAACGAATCAAGTATCACATACTTTAAAACTCTTCAAGTCCCTTAACTTTAATAAAACTTAAGACATCCTTAATACATTCAAAGAAGCGAGTTAATCTCCTAACTCACCCGACTTGGCCATTCAATAAACTAGTAAAGGATATCAAGATCTTGTACGGCTACCGTACTATATACGGGCAACTAGTCATGCTCAAAGGATAGGAAAAGTTCTACATACCTCGCCGGGTCAAACCACTTGCCAAGTACAAGGTCCCGCCCGTAGAATGTCAACCTATAATATTCACAATACGTCTATTAAATCCTTACTTCAAACGTAGAATATTATACGTGTAAAGTCTCTAAATTCTACGGAAAATCTGACAAAGACCTCCTTTGTTTCTACTACATTGCCACCTTTTCAAGGCCGAATACAATAACCAAACACGCCACATTTAAGGCACAATCAAAGCAATTAATCATCAGGATTACACGCCTACTAGACGGTAAAATTCCGCCCCACAAACGATAACAAACTAATACAACTACTAGTCCAATTTCACCATAATGAATACAACAATACCAATTCTTATCCAATTTCCATTTCAATCCAAATTGGTAGATAGCATGATATCAAGTCGCATTTGATTATAACTACTATAATCTTCAAGTAAGTAACATGCGATTTATTTCTAATAAACGACCAATTAGTAATCCAATCTTCAAGTGGCTTGTATAACATTTCGATTCTAAGGCTACAATCCATAATACTTATCAATCCCATAAACATGAGTCACGAGTCAAAATCAACTATACAAGCATTATTATTAATTTCAAGAGAAAAGAGAATCTTTTACCTTTTAGATTTTGCCTTCCAAAGCCCTTTTTCTTCAACCCCTTTTTCCACAAACTCGCCCTCGTGAGTTTCCCACAAGTCTATCAACACTTTGCCTTATCACGCCGCTCCCACAACACCTCTAGGCTAAGCTTTCTTCAAAACTCGAGAGAAAAGAGAGAAGCTCTTAAGATTTCTTAGTGAAATGACCAAGTCTTTCAAGACTTGGTCCTAAAATAGGCCCTTTATTGGTCAACAAGACGGGAGGGACACTTGTCACCCTCCCAAAGGCCCTTTTCAAAATATCCCGATTTTAGCACTTTTCACGTAAAAATCCCGCCAGCCGCGGCCAAACCTCGTGAGGATTTTCAGATTTATGGCGCCATGCCTTCCGACACGGCCACGCGCTTAGACGCCGCTACGAAAAATCCTTCCTTCCGCGTCGTTCACGAACTTCCAACGCCCATACCTCTCGCTCCGATGTCCTATCGACGAGCGGTTTGTTGCGCTGGAACTAGACTCATCCAACTTTATACTAGGCTTGCTAAACACCCTCAATTCTAAAACTGGGGTACAACACTCCAAAGTAGGCTCAAAACTGCTCAACACATGCTTGTCAACTTATCTTATATCCGAATTTACGGTGTAACAATTGTACTTTGATGTTTAAATTGTAAGTTGTATAATCCATTGCCTTAGTGAAGTTTGGATTCTTAAGAGTGAAAGTATTTTACTTAAATTACATGTAGTCTTGAAAAGGAAGTGGTTTCCAAATCTTGGCTAGGTCTTAGTTCCAAACCCTAAGGTTGTTATAATGACTTTAGGGGAGTCAAATGAGTGATTTACTTAATTGTTTTAAAAGAGGAGGAATGACATGATTTAAGGAGATGTAACTTGTTTTAAAGGTGTGAGTTAGTTGGGATTTAAAGGTATAAGCTACTTGATTTATAAAGATTAAGAGACTCAAGATTTTGAAAGTTAAGAAACTTGATTTGTAAGATGTGATACTTGGTTTTAAAAGTATAAGTCTCTTGGTTATAAAAGGAATGAATATATCTAAAACCATAAAGGGTTATAACGGCTTTATGGGAAGTTGGTTATAACGGCTTTATTAAGGTTAAGAAAGTTGTCTATTTTGATTTACGGGCATAAGTTGCCTAGATTGTGAAAATTTGAAGTTACTTGATTTCAAGCTTTGAAATGAGTTTTCTAAAAGTGTAGTAACTTACTTTGAAAAATAGACATGCCTTGATACTACGTGTTAGTATCTCGGGGTTTTACATAAAATGAGTCTTTTGAAAAGAATGTACGACGTAGTACTTTGGCTTGTTAAATTGAGAATTATTCTACGTGTGCCTTGATAAGTACTTTGGCTTGTTTAATTGAGAATTATTCTATGTGCCTTGAATTTATAAAATGAAAGTCTATAGATTTTATTAACTTGCCTACGCAAGTTGATAGCCTCGAGTGCAAGTATTATGTTTTATTACGCTGTCGCGACTTCCGAGGTCGCTATCTTGTCAGTAAGATTACTCGACGCATCGACGCGATGTGGGATTCCACGCATACTTCCATTATTTGTATTACTCGACATGCTTATACGACGCGGATTCCGGCACGTGACCGGAATCGTTAGATTCTGACGGTTTGTATTACCCTACGGTCACGCTTATACGATGCGGGATTCCGGCACGCGACCACGTGGATATTGTTGTTCCATGGATCGCCCTCCATGAGATTTAGCGACGCAGGACGGATCTCGTAGTTAGCTGACTTGCCCCGCTTGATGACGCCTACCGGATCTCGTAGATAGCTGCATTTTCGCCGCTGTATTGTACGCTTTGGTACCAGACTCAGAGATAGCTTTCGACTTGCCCCGGCCATATCTCGTGACGACAGCCGGATCTCGTAGTTATCTTTCGTGATTTTCCCCGCCGCTGATGATGCAGTCGATTCGTAGTTGACTTTCGCATTGCCCCGCCGCTTTATGACGGGCCGGATCTCGTGGTTCGCTTTTCCTACTGCCCGCATGCTTTTAGGACACGTGGACTTGGTGTTCACGTATGCCTATTGGTGTTATATTATATCACGGATCGCCAGAGTGGCGAAGGATTCCACGCATGATTGATATTACGGGCGCGAGACCCATGGTTATATTTTAGTAATGACTTCGAGGGTACGTGTCCCTTTACTTGATATGATCGCTAAGTATCAGGTATCGTAGGTCGCTATCATACATGTCTCCTGCTTTGTTTAGATCGTTATGATTTCATTACAATACTTCATCGCTTCACATACTTGGTACATTCTTCAGATCGACCTCCTTCGGGGCCGCGCTCATGCCGCAGTTTAGGTACGCAGCTTGGTGATCTGCAGGTAGGACCGCCGTAGTTTTTGGATAGCTCCATCTGCTCGTGAGTTTATCTTTTGGTATAGCCTTCAAGATGTGCTTTTGTACGGCATGGTATGGCGGGGCCTTGTCCCGCCATATTTCAAAGAAACTCTTAGGTCCAGATTCATACGCTGGATCGACTCACGCAGCAGAAGGTCTTTTATTATGTATATTATATGGTAGCCTTGTTTGGCTTTGCCTTGACGTATGTTGGTTTTGAAAAAATAAGGAGGTGTTATTTAAATTCCGCAATTTACTGTTGTTATGTAAGCGGTGCCTGTGTAGGCACTACCACGCCCGGTTCGGGCGTGACACTATTTCCCCCGCATAAGCCCAGAAGGACTCGCATGAGGTCTTCCTCGCATCATGGGTAGCAAATCCACTAAACACGTGGTATAACGCCTCGGGGTTTACCCTCATTTATACTCTACCCCAAGCAGTGGTATAACGCCTCGGGGTTTACCTCATTTATACTCTTACCCTGGAGAAGGTGGTATAACGTCTTGGGGGTTTACCCCTCATTTATACTCTTACCCTATCTCAACCGGCCATCATACATAACATAAGCCCTACCGGCTTATCATACATAACATAAGCACTACCGGCTCATTATACAATAAATAAGCAAGTTAAGAAATCCCCCTAACTTCTTATTAGCCTTATTCATATACACTCTCATTTTATTTTACTTAAGGCACTAACATGTCATTATAAAATCCGGGAATTTAACCCAAAGTACTACGTACTTCTATTCTTTTAAAAATGACTCTTTTCATTATAAAACTTCCAAGATACTAATAACCGTTGTATCAAGTCACCATTATCTTTCAAGACAAGTCACAATACTTTTACAAATATAATTAGGCTTCTAAATCAAGTAACTTCTTTTCTTATAAAACCTTAGGCCATTGATGCCTTAAAATCAATTTGCCTTTTATTAAATCAAGTCATTTTATCCTTATTTATCTTTCCATAAAGCTAATATAACCAACTTCCCATAAAGTCGTTATATTAACTTTATACCTTAGCCAATTACAATTTCCTATCCAAGGGACTTATACGTTTAAAACGAAACAAGTATCATATACTTTAAAACCCTTCAAGTCCCTTTACTTTAAAAACTTAGGACATCCTTAATACTTTTAAAGAAGTGAGTTAATCTCCTAACTCACCCAACTTGGCTATTCATAAAACTAGTAAAGGATATCAAGGTCTTGTACGTCTACCGTACTATATAAGTCAACTATTCATGCTTAAAAGATAGGAAAGTTCTACATACCTCTTCGGGTCAATCCACTTGCTAAGTACAATATCTCGCCCGTAGTATGTCCACCTATAATGGCCACAATACGTCTATTAACGTCTTACTTCAAACGTAGAATATTATAAGTGTAAAGTCACTAAATTCTACAGAAAATCGGACATCACCTCCTTTGTTTCTACATACTTTGCCACCTTTTTCAAGGCCGAATTCAATAACCAAACACGCCACATTTAAGGCCCAACAATGCAACTAATCAATAGGGGATTGCACGCCTACTAGCCGTGTAAAATTCCGCCCCACAAACAATATCAAACTAATACAAACTACTAGGCCAATTCGGCAACTTGAGATACAATAACACCAATTCTTATCCAATTTCCATTGCAATCCAAGTTGTTAGCATAACATGATATCAAGTCGCAATTGATTATAACTACTATAATCTCTAAGTAAGTAACATGCGACGATTCTAATTAACGACCAATTTGTAATCCAACTTCAAATGGTTTATATGTCATTTCGGATTTAAGGCTACAATCAATCCATAATACTTATAAAACTTCGACACATATACTTCATGCTAGCAAACATGTAAGGCTAACAACAATATACAATCTTGTAACACTTAAGAGACAAGATTATTACCTCAACGATTCTTAGTCCAACTTCAAAACCGAAGTCGCTCCTTAGCAACTTAGAGCCTCTTCTAGACACTTCAATCCGCCACTTGAGACCCTTAGAACAACACAAACAACTTTCCTTCAATCTTCAAAACAAAACCTAGAAAAGCAACTAGGTTTTCATCTCATGACTAACACTAAAAACTATCTTTTCCTGGATTTTTCTATCGAGATACACTTACGATACACTCATGAACCTTGGTTTAAAGTGTGGAGCTTAATGGACAACAAACAATTTTTTTTCTATGGAGCATGAACCCGAGAGCACTCCTTGGGAGTTCTTGAAATTCTTGAATTTTTTTCTAAGTGTTGAACTTAGTCTTGCTACTAGTACTACTATATAGCACAATGGAGGGTCAAGATGTGTACAAATGTGTGGCTTGGATGAGCTTCTATTAAATATCAAGACTAGTGGTCCCATTGACCAAGTCAACATTGTCAAGCTCTTGAAGTTGCAAGACTTGTCTTCCTAGCAATGGTCAAATGACCATTTTGTCCATGCTCAATTTGTCCAAGACAACATAAGGGGGGTGACACGTGTCGCCCTCCCATTCATCACAATATTACGTTTTCCGACAATTTCATAATTTCCGATAAATGTTTACAAGTCTCAAATCTTAACATTTGGAATTCTCACGTACGTTCTTAAACACATGTCCTGCAAATACGGGGTGTAACAATTTTGGGGCATGCTACCATGATGCAGGTTAAATTCCCGGATACGATTATTACTCCATGGATTAGTTCTCCATTAAGTCATGTACCCGAGATGAGGAATTCCATCGCATGAGATATATATATATATATATGTATCAGATGTGTACGCTGATAGTGAGGTAGATGCCACGCGCCACACATGATTACATTTTACGCTTTCTGCTTCAAGTGATGGAGGATTCCACGGGAAGGAGATATATATATATATGCTTTGTATGTGTACGACACGCTAGTAGATGCCACGCGGCCATTACACGGCTATATTTTACGTCATACCGGTCAGAATGATGGGGATCCCACTGCACGCTTTGGTATTTGACGGCCAGGTCCCTAGCTATGGCGTGACTACGGTTCATGTGATAAAATAGTCTTTAAAAGGTATCATGACTTGCTTGAAAAGTAAATATGACTGATACTACTGCTATTAGTATCTTGGAAGTTTTATATGAAAAGAGTCATTTAAAAGAATAAGTAACGTAGTACTGGGTTAAATTCTGATTTTATAATAACATGATAGTGCCTTAAGTAAACTAAAATGAGAGTGTATATGAACAAAGTTAACAAGGTTAGGGATTTCTTAACTTGCTTATGCATTTATGTTCTAGTTGCTTATGTTAAGTATGATGTTCCAGAGCGCTTATGTTATGTATGATAGCCTGTGCTAGGTTATGTTATTCTCATGGGTAAACCCCTGTTACTACTTATTCCATGGATTTTCTACCCATGACGCGAGTGTGGCGTTAGATCATCATGGCCCACCGCCCACGCGGTGAAATAGTCCTACGCGGTGAAATAGTCTCTCGCGAGGCGGATGACCTCATCATGGGTCCACAAGACCCATGCGGGTGAAATAGTCCCACGCGAGGCGGATGACCTCATCATGGTCCACAAGACCCACGCGGTGAAATAGTCCTGTGAGTAGGATTACTTAATGATACTACGGGTGGGTGGCCCTACTTTGATCATGAGCCCCCTATTTTTATGCAGTAAGGTATACTCTTGTTTACTCTCATTGTTAGTAAGGCACAGTGTACCGTTATTTGAGTTATCATACATGTCTCCAACTTTATTTTAGACCTTATGATTTCATTATAGTACTTTCGCCACATACTGTACACGTCAGATCGACTCCTTCGGGGATGCTCATGCCGCAGTTGAGGTACATAGCTTGGCCGATCCGCACTCTAGATCATCAGATAATTTTGAAAGCCCATTCTCCGAGGCTTTGTCTTTGGTACGGCTCTCGAGGTTGTAAATTTTTGTACATTCTGTGGTACGGCGGCCCCGTCCCGCCATCGTTGTTATGTCAAACTCTAGAGGTCCAGTAGTCATATTCATGGTCACTTTGAAAAAAAATGAGGTAAATCGCTGGATTTGTATATATCCGTGAAGGTAGCCTTATTTGCTAACCTATTATTTTATTCTTGTTAAGTTTATGATTCACTGATTATCTCTCGATGTATACCGTAAGAGTTCCTGTGTAGGCACCATGCGCCCGGCTCGGTCGTGATACGTGAGTCGGGTTGTATAAAGGATAACTATTCGGCTTTGATATATATATATACGCAGTAAGCGATCTTATTGGTTAGCCTGCTTTATTTTACATTGTTCCATGTCTATGAGTTTTATTCCGCCGTTTTCTCCGATGTATTATCACTGTGGTGCCCGGTAAGGCACCGCCATGCTCGAGGTCGAGTCGTGACACCGGGTCGTGACAAACCGGTATCGTGAGCGTTAGTCCTCGAATGCCTATGCACCGTGTCTAGTAGTCTCGAGTACGGGTATGTGCACCATACTTACACCTGTGAGGATACAGATATTTAGGATTGGTTTCCTTTCTCACTCGAGATCGCGGCAAGAGAGTTATGTCATTAGATAATCCTTTCTAACGATTGCGTGCTGCAAATATGCCTCCAAAAAGGCAACAATGGCCTAGAAAGGATTATACGGACTTCAGATCCGTGTTGGTCAAAATGGTCAGATAAATGTATGATAATGACGTGTATCTATACGAACGATTTATTCGGGGCCACGCACAGGTGTTGTCCAAGTAATTACGAGTCATCATGAGTTGGTCGAGCTTTAATAATTACTTGAAAGGTGTGAAACAATTTAGTTAATCCACACCAGGCATAATATATGTGCTACTTTGGGAGGTTTGTGAGGTGATGAGCTATTTAAGAGAGGAAGGACTCTAAGAGATCATGGTTAATTAATTTGACGACATACCATGTCATTAGATTGTTATGTCAATGCTTATGTGAAACGTGAGAATAATATCGTATGGAGTAAATAGGTTGTTATGGTTAAGACAACATGATTTTGAGATTACAGGCTTACATTACCCGTATGCGAGGACCGATAATGTAAGCTGGGACATGGAATAATCGAGAACCTTAGAATATTGATAACCGCTGAGACCTTAGATATACAAGGCCTTCTCGAGTAAAATACTTTACTGCTAATTCGTTAAAGTACATGGTATGTAATGGCGACATTAGTTGTGATTATTTTGTGGTTTGTGTGAAATGAATATGAGTATATGATCTAAGAAGATCACTAGGCCTTCATGAATGGAGTATTTTACCTCTGTTTGAAATTAAATACACAATGTGGCAAGTGTGTTGGGTTCCAATTGTGTACCAAGTTGTTAGAATCTGACGTAAAGGTACAAGAGATTAGTTTGGTATGGCAACCATGGCCACAGTATTTCGAAGTATCCCAAGTTAATACACAGAATAAGATAAGTACAAGTGTTACCGAGGAAAAACAGAAGACATTATTGGAAGGTTATGTAGGTTATGAAAATCTACATGTCTTAAGGTGACACTTGATGATTAGAATTATAAAGGAAATCGCACAAGACCTTAAGCAGGTGACTTTGATTACACTGAAGATTATGAAAGGGAGATAAGCCCTCTTCCTCGCTAAAGCGGCGATATATCGTATTATTAAGAATTTCGTATCAAGGCTAGTAAGCTAAGGTATGCTATAGATATCGGATCGTGAGATCCTCGCCGCCACGCCAGGTGATATCTATACGCGTACATAACCTTGGAAAAATAGTGTGTTGAAGGTAATTAAGGACAAAACTATCGAGTGATCAAGAAGTGTTGTAAGAATACGGCGCTTAATAAGTATGAACGGAACCGCATGATCGCATCGAGGTAGAAATACTCGTGTAATAATAAGAGAACGGCGAATATGACAACGATGTATGGTGAACGAAACTCTAATTATGCTGGTTTCATAAGGTATGATTACTCCGATGTTGTAAGGACCAATAGTAAAGTAACGGGTTACTACTTAACGAGATCAAGGAAATCTTTTCAAACGCCATTAATAAATTCTTAGCCACGAGGCAAGTGAAAGAATCAAATCGAGTATATGACCAAGCCGAGACGTAGTAACGCCAAGGACGTGAAATGTTGCATTTTAGCGTACGATGCGTACCGTAATATGTTGGAATTATGAAGAGTACGATAAGTAAGAAAAGGAATGAATAAGTGTTAAAATAGTCGGTTGTTTTAATTACTTAATAGTGAGAAGTCATGATGATACACGCACTCTAGACTCGACGGCTGCAGTTCTTACTCTTCCTAAGGGATTAGAGGGTTACGTGGTTTATTGTGATGCTTCGTGTCATGACCCAACCCCGGGCCCGTGACTGGTGCCCTACCTGGGCACCCTTACAGGTATACATCAGAGATAATCAGCGGAACATACATAAACTTAACAGAAAATAAATAACAGGCTAGCCGATAAGGCCACCTTCCAAAAATATACACGTAACCCAAAAAGCAGTTACCTCTTTTTTTTTACACAACCCAATCCACAAGATATGACTATGCACTTCTAAGAATTCTCGACATAATAATCGTGACGACAGTGGCCCCGCCATACCCCGAATGTACATAAATCTACAACCTCGCAGAATCAGACTAAAATACAAAGCCTCCAAATAATGGAGCTTTACAACTAATCGAACAGTGATCCTAAGAACGAGGATCAACAAGATATTGCACTCAACTCGCGCAGATGAACGCAGCTTCAAGGAGGTCAAGATTTAAATATGTACCAAGTATGTGAAATTGAAAATATTGTATGAAATCATAACAGTCTATAATAAAGCTGGAGACATGTATGATAACCAAAATAATAGTACACTGTGCCTTGCCGAAGTGAAAGTAATGAATGTCATTTTTACCTTGTACAAACTATTTCAACACATGAACAATAGTCACACCAGGGCTATGGACACAAGCCCTCAAATATCATCACACAATCCAGTAAGGGTCTCAAGCCCACAAATATCAAAGCGTGCCCGTGGAATCCCCCATCACTGCCGACAGCTATAAGTGTAAAATATAACCATGTGACGCGCCTGCGCATCCTACTCACCGCTTGCATATACATACAATACATATATATATATCCCCGCCTGTGGAATCCCCATCACCGACAAATCGTAAGTATAAAATATAACCACGTGACGCGCCTGGCATCCTACCTCACCGCTTGCATACATATATGCAATATATATATATATATATATATATATATATATATATATATATATATCTCATGCCCGTGAATCCTCATCTCGTACATGACTTCATGAGAGCTAATCCATGGGAAATAATCGATATAATATGCCCGTGGAATCCTCATCTCGTACATGTCTTCACGGGAGCTAGTCCATGGAGTAATAATCGTATATAACATGCCCATGGAATCCCTCATCTCGGGTACATGTCTTCATGGGGAGCTAGCCCATGGAGTAATAATCGTATATAACATTGTCGCATGGCCCGGAATCCCTCATCGTATAAGCATGGTCATGGGGTAATAAAACAAATCCGGGAATCTAACCCACCTCCTGGTCGCATACCCCAGAATCCCTCATCATATAAGCATGTCCAAGGAGTAATAAAAACAATCCGGGAATCTAAACCGCATCCTGGCCGCATGCCCCGAAATCCCACATCGTATAAGCATGTCCAAGGATCAATCACAATGGAAGCATACCCGTGGAAGCATACGTCACTGTCGGTACGTCCAAGTAAAGTCACAACAAGACAGTAGGCCCTCCAACTGAGAGTCACGGCAGCGTAAACATATAATACTTGCACTCAAGGCTATCATAAGCAAGCATAGGCAAGTTCATAAAATCTTTAGACTTTCATTTTATATACTCAAGGCACTTTTAGTTTCACATAAAAATCTGGGAATTTAACCCAAAGTACTACGTACTTCCATTCTTTTCAAAAGACTCCTTTTCATATAAAACCCCAAGATAACTAACACCCGTAGTATCAAGACATGTCTACATTTCAAACAAGTCACTACATTTTTAGAAATACATTTCTAGGCTTCTAAATCAAGTGACCCTTACTTTAAAATTTTAAGCAATTGATACCTTTAAATCAAATTGCCCTTCCTTATTTCAAGTCATTTCTTTGTTTACATTACTAGAGAAAACCATTCTTCTAACCTTCCATAAAGTTGTTATAACCAACTTTCCATAAAGCCGTTATACTAACTTTATGCCTTAGACTAATTCATTCTCCTTTTTTTTATAACCAAGAGACTTATATTTTCAAATCAAGTTACATAACTTTCAAAATACTTCAAGTCTCTTAACTTTAGAAATCAAGTTTCTTAACTTAGAATATCAAGTCTCTTTAACTTTAAAAATAAAGTCTCTTAACATTAAAAATAAAGTCTCTTAACCTTTTAAGAATTCAAGGTTCATGGTCTTAAAACTTCATAACGTAAACTCTTTAATATTAAGTAACATATACTTTATGCGTTGTGAGTAGGTTATACTTTTTTATAACGATCTTAATAAAGCAGTCGTGATCTAGAAAATGTAATACAATTTTGTCTTATCTTAGTTTCTATGCAGATGGAGAATTCTACTCATTTTAATATAATTGATTGTCGATACATTTTCTTTTATTAACGCTGCAATGGCTTGTTCGATACTTATTCTCATTCGTGCAATAAATTAGCAAAGTCAACTCGACTCTAAATACTTCCTAACGACTCTTACCAACATCCCCCCATAAGACTTGGTAAGAACTTAGGATAACTTAGACATAACTTTCACATAGAGTAAATCAACATACATACCTCTTAGCTTATAAGAGTATAAGGAACCATGAAATAACACCACATGTATATTTCATACATAGAATCATGCCAAAAGGAGGAAGAGGTTCACATACCTCGCGACGATTATCGACAAGTAGCAAAATGCTCCAAAGTACTTCAACCTTGATAGCTATTCCATCCTTTAAGTATAATACGCTACTCGTAGTACTTCAACCTATATTAATCATAACATGTCTATCAAGTCCTCACTTTTTAACGTAGAATCATTCTAAGTGTAAGGTCTTTTATTCTACGGAAAATCGGGCAACACTTCCTTTGTTTCTACATACTTTTCCACATTTTTCAAGGCCCGAAAATCAATAACCAAACGCCACATTTAAGGCCCAACAATTCAGAAAATACAAAGGGGATTACACGCCTAATAGGACGTGTAAAATTCTGCCCCACAATCAATATAAAACTGTCCATTCCTTAAGGCACATTCTCGGCAATAACACTATCCATAACAATATCAATTCTCTTTCAATTCCTTTTTCAATCCAAGTTGTTATTCCAATATGTTATATACATACTAACAATTACAACAACTATAAATCCTTTCTTCCTTAACATGCGACGATTGTAACTATTGACCAAATTGATTACAACATTAATGGCTAACTTGTCCATTTTCGGTTTTAACATGTCGACATGATCCAAATCTTTTCAAACTTTATTCTAAATACCGCATGCTCATTTTTTAACTACTATA
This sequence comes from Przewalskia tangutica, assembly GCA_029844215.1. Lineage (NCBI taxonomy): Eukaryota > Viridiplantae > Streptophyta > Magnoliopsida > Solanales > Solanaceae > Przewalskia > Przewalskia tangutica. Next base: position 37,307,182 of record CM056725.1, on the reverse strand, counting down.
ACATGTAATCTTCAATTACATTAAGAAGATGAAGATTTTACCTCAATAAGCCCTAATAATGTCCAAGCGTAAAAGTCGATCCTTAGCAACTTTTAGCTCCTATTCTTATGTTTCAATCCGCTCCAAGCACTCCTTAGAAGCTCATGAAGAACTCCTCTTCAAGTTCCATCTTCTAAGTTGAAGAACACCTTAGGTTTTCGCCTTGCGACTAACGTAAAAATGTCGTTTTTCCGGGATCTTTCTATTGATATATCCTTACAATACCCCTAGGGACCTTGGGTTAAAGTCTTGTGAATTATGGACAACAATTGAAAATTTTTTGTGTGGAAAATCCCTTAAAGCAGAGAGCACCTAGAGCTTAGCACAAGGTTCTCTAATTTTTTTCTAAGTGTGGAGACAAGTCTTGCTACTAGTGTAGTATAAATAACACAATGAAGGGTCTTGATTTACACATTTGGCGTGGCTTGACGAAGAAAACTTAATATCAAGCCAAGCTGGCAAGTTAACTTAGTCAATAATCTCAAGCTTCGCTTTGTCAAGACTTGATCATCTCCTTGGTCATTTGACCATTATGCCCTTGTTCATTTCTGTCCAAGACCATACGGGTGACACGGTCGCCTCCCATTCACCCATAAAATTTCGTGAACCTCGCCGCCCCACAAAACGAAAATTTCTGTGGGCCCTACGTGACCAAATCAGAAATACATTTCCATAATGATAATAAATTCTATACTCTCAAATAATGCATTTTGAGAATCTAATTCTCATCAACTAACATTTTTCCTTCCGGTTCGAAAGATTTTCCTTCTAAAACAATTCTTTCTTTCGTACCAATTTTCAAGTTTTGTGTTCTCGCGTCTATTCTCTTATTCATGTCCTGGAATTACGGAGTGTAACATTTTCCCCCCCTTAGAAACATTCATCCCCGAATGTTCTTTCGGAGTCCAATTAGATAGCGACATAGTCTCCTTTTACTACACCTGTCACGACCCAATCCTGCCCGCGGATCGTGCCTTACCCGGCACTCCAAAGAGTATACATCGTAGTAACCAGCGGAATATAAAAACAAGACATGAAGCAATATGAAATGAGAAAGCTTTATCCGAGAAAAAGTTGCATTTCGATATATATATACATCAAGAGTGAATGCTACATCCCAACTTTACAACAGACTACTGCACTTCTAAGGAAGTAAACAACTATGGCGACAGTGGCCCGCCATACCCCGAATGTACAAAATATCTACAACACTGTGGAGAGTCATACCTAAAAGTCGAGCCTCCGAGAAACGGAGCTTCTGAAACTGCAGTAAAGATCCTAAGAACGAGGATCTACCACCTTCTTCCCTTACTCACAGATGAACGCAGCCTCAAGAGGTCAAGATAACAGTACTAAGTATGTGAAATCAGAAATACTATAAATGAAATCATATCATTTTAAAACAAATTTTACAAATATGTACGAAACAACCAATGTAATCGCACATACACAAAGATAACCAAAAGCAAAATAGATATAACGAATCGGGTCTTTTCTAGGCCGCTTAATGATCGGGCAAGGCTAATCGCCCATAGTATCATTATGCGAGCCTAACTCGAACTCCCGCAGTCCGCATAGGTCACACATGCACCCGCATGAGGTATTCTCGTGACGGGGTAGCTAACCCGCAGATCCTCCCGACTCGGTTCGTGATAGTCCCGTGGACCGATAGGCCATATTGACCGCAGACGGCAGAATACACCCGGAGTGATCAATCCTGGAACTCCCGCAGCTCCGCATAGGTCACACAGACCCGCATGAGGTATTCCCCGCATCGAGGGTGGCAAGTCCTCGGCATCATAACAAGTCAGGGGGGTAGGTGATATAATAACAGTACAACGGGCTTATCGTTTAACAACGTAAGCACAACAAGAATAACCCCCTTACACAACATCACAAGACACTAACACACGTAGCATCATAACATGTTTACTTATCAAACCATCTTACTACACTTTTCAGAAATCAATACAAGACTTTCATAAACAAACAAGTAAACCGTTCCTTTTATCTTTCTTAAGTCGTTATACCTAACTCCCCATAAAGCTAGTATAACTCTTTAAGCTTTTAAAACCAAGTATTACTTTTCTTTCAAAATGATTCATAACTCTTTTGAAATACTTCAAGATTCTTATTATTTAAAACTCAAGTCAAATGACATCAGAGTAAAACCAATTTTAGTTAACACGCGAACGTCTACCGTACTATATATATATATCAAAAATATCATGCTCAAGAGGATAGGAAGAATCACATACCTCCTCGGCGAAATCCACCTGCCAAGTCGAATATGTCGCGCGCAGGGTATCAACCTATAATATTCATGTTATACCCCGTATTTCCAGAGTATGTACGTAAGGACGTACGTAGAAAATTTTGAAGTTTAAAGTGGCTTGGCCGAATTATTTTGTTCACAACACCCGTTTAGAGTCGTTTTTCGACGAAACGTTTCCACAGCTTTCGTAGGGTAAATTACGGCTATGTCATTTTTAATTTTTGCGGATTTTTCCGAGTGACGGAACATTTTGGACCAACGAGAGGGCGACACTTGTCACCCTCTCATCGAGCACGCCAGGCGGTTGGCTCGACGAAATGGTGACTATTTTGTCAAGTAGTAGGTAGAATATTTTGTGGTAGATAGATAAGTGCACTTGGCAAGATCTTGGCCCTACACTTGCCTTGCACTTGGCAAGATCTCGCCATCGGTTGGCCTTTGCTAGACCTATAAATACCCTCTTTGATGACTTCTTCATCCATTCCTAAAATATTTCTAAGTGTTAAATCCTCCTCCTCCCCTTGTGTTGAGTTCGCCGAGAGCCTCCCTCCCCTTGGCCGAGAGCCCTCCCCTCCTTGGGGCTAGCCGTGGGTACCCTCCCCAGCCTAGTTGTTTTCGTGATAATACCCCCTCTTGGTAGAAATACTCTCAAAAGTATTGTTATAATGCCCAAATTACCTTAGACGATACCTTGTAGTATTCTAAGGTTATACCTATACAAAAGCCCAGCTTATACTATCATACTTCCCACAATACAAACCGAAACCCTAAGGAAAATCTCCATAGTTAGTCAAGTAATTAGTGGTTGGTTAGAACTTCTAAGGGTCAGATGGAGCTGGCCTGAGCGCACGAGTAATGAGCTAAACCTTGCTCAGATCGACATTTAAACTCGATAATTACGGGCTTATCGAGGTAAATATCTTGTCCTCTATTGTAATTGGAAATTACATGATTGTTAGACTATATAGTTGAAGATACTATATATTGAACTGAACGCTGTTGTCGGCAATGTCTTTGACTTAAGCCCAATAATAAGAAACCTTTTCAAAGAAGAGTACCGAATCAGATTTACATAGATCAGACATGAGACTTGTGTAGCATTACCGTGAAGTAGAATTGTACACGCCCGTTAGATGTATAAACCCCGTTGGCTTGATAGCCGAATTTCGATAGAGAGGAGATTTACGCCGTGGTGTGGAGGCGCCAATTTTCTGTAGAATGTTCTACGATTAGACCTAAATGTTAATAAGCGCTGTGGCCTTATAGGTTGAAGTACTACGTGGCGCGATCTACTTGGCTTAAGGAGTAGCCGACTTGGAAGTACTTGAGCGCTTGCTATTAGTCGATACTGCCGCGAGGTATGTGAACCTCTTCCTATCTCTTCTAGCATGACGTGTGTAACTATGTAGTACGTAGACGCATACGTGTTAAATGTATTTGATTGTCTAAAACATAAAGTGTTATAACGGCTTTATGGGAAGTTGGTTATAACAAATTTTTACGTAGGTAAGAAAATACTTGTGGTTTTTAAAAGGTAAATCGATTTGAATCAGAATCGTCAAGTTATGTGATAATAAAGAACTTGAAGTATTTCAAAGGATTTTTGAATCATTTTGAAAGAAGAGTAATACTTGGTTTCTTTTGAAAACTTAAGAGTTTTACTAGCTTTACGGGAAGTTAGGTATAACGCTTAAGAATGTTTTATCGATTTCGAAATCAAAATGTGTATCGACAAACCATCGCAGCTGCTAATAAAAGGAAATGTTTTGACAGATTAAGTATTATTAAAACCAAGAGAAACTTCCATCCGCATAGAAGCTAAGATGAGACAAAATGATATTTCCTAGATCACGGTCATTGTAATAAGATTTTTATAAACAAGAATATCCTACTCACATATAAGGCTTATGCTTCTCGATGGTTTAAAAGAGAATGATATTCTTAAGTGATTAATACTATGAACTACTAAACCCTTTCAAAAATGAGAAACTTGAACATCGAAATTAGGCAAACTTGAACATCGAAATTAGGCAAACTTGAACATCGGAAAAGAATGTTACTTGATTTTACAAAGAGAAGTAATTGATTTACTTTAAAAGATAGTCACTCTATTTTTATACCACTGTATCAGGTGACATCGTGAAAGTAACGATCTTTAAAGAGTTAATGTATGAAGTACTTGGGGATAAAACCCCAACTTGTTGGCATATAGTAGAAAGTACCTTATGTGTGAATAACTTGATCAGATTGGTTTGTGATAGCCTTGTAATACCTTCGTGTTGATTTGATAAGTAATCATATTAGGATGCTACGGTGTTAGTATTCTCGTGATGTTTGTGCGGGTTTTCCTCGATTGCGCTTACGTTGTTTAAACGATAAACCGTTATGTTGGTATTATACCACTCACCGTGTTTCCGGTTGTCGCCTCCGACGCGGGTAGACTCAGCGTCCGGGGACCATGATTCGAGAATACCACGCGGTCCCGGGCCTACGCGGAGCTACGAGAGTTCCGTGTTAGCGTACGCCTTATGGTCACGCGTCTGTGCGCTACGCGGATCGCGAGTCCGTGATTTACGCCGGAGTACCGCCGACGCTGGTTATACCTCACGCGCCTACGATTGGCCTACGCGAGTCGCTGGGAGTTCTGTGGCTAGACGCCACATTTGATATCATGCGCAGCGACCACCTTTGATCATGCGACGGCCTAGACAGATATCATGATACGCTTTATGACCTTGTTAGTACCGCTGGTGTTAGTAGCTGCCATGCCTTCGCATTTCACCTGCATCGCTTTATTTGGACACAGCGGACCCGCTGCTCATATGTATTCCTCGTGCTTTTCTATCATCGACTACCTGGCGGGAAGGTATTCCACGCATGATTGATGCTGAGGGCGCGAGACCCATTGTTATATCGAGTGACGACTTTGAGGCGCGAGTCCCCGACTGCATACGATCGCTATTTATCAGGAATCGTAGTTTGCTTATCATACATGTCTCCCGCTTTATAGACTACTATGATTTCATTTACGATTTATTTTCGCCACATACCGCACTCCAGATCGACTCTTCGGGCCGCGCTCATGCCGCAGTAAAGGTACACCCGCCGTTGATCCTCGCCTCGGGGTCACAGTCATTGGGAAAGCTCCGCTTTCCGCGCTTTGTTCGCATAGTCCCCGTGTCAGGTGCTACATTCAGGGTACGACGGCCCGCCCCGCCGTTGTTGTCATATCATTCGTAGAGGTCTCAGAGTACCGCTGCGCGTAGTTGCAGAAAGGGATGTAATCGCTCAAATTGCTATTTATATACCAAGGTAACCGCTTTGGTTAGCTCGCTTTCTTATTTCACCGCCTTATTACATTGGTTTCATGTATTGTTTTATATTCGCTGATTACTCGATGTTGTATCACTAGGGTGCCCGGTAGGCACTACCACGCCCGGTTCGGTCGTGACAAAAGTGGTATCGTGAGCGCTAATCCTCTGAAAGTGTCTACGCATCCGCATCCAAGAGAGTTCGATTATCTGTCGCGCACCACACCAATAATCGTGAGGCTATAGGATATTTAGGATTGGTTTCTATTCTTCTCACTCGAGATCGCGCCTTAGAGTCGTGTTGTAAGTCGACCCTCTCACGATTTCTTTCCCTTACCGCTATACCTCCACGCAGGAAAACCCGCCCGTGAGGCAAGGCACCGGCGGAGCCGCAAGAGTTCAGAGGTTACGAGGCACAAGCCCAATCTTCACCTGGGGTGGTGTTTTATTCGGGGAGTTATGCTACGTCGCTAGCCCCAACAGAGTTTAGCACGGCGGCAGTAGTTCCTACTGCGCCATGATATTTGAACCTTCACCCCACGATCGAACAGAGAATATAGATCGCCAAGAGACAACCTCACATTAGCATGGATTTGGCTACCAGAGTATACCGATGTACCGCGAGTCTTGATGACTATCTAAGAGAGGGTTGTGCGAAAGTAATTCTTCGCTAGGGCTTGAGCATGGCCGCGGATCGCCGCGCATCGTGCCAAGAAACGTAGATCGACGCGTTAACGGCGACGCGAAGGCAGGCCAGAGCAGAAGCGTCCTTTGGCAACTTTCGAGTCGAGTCACCTCACCAAGAGATTAGATTATGCACATCCACCGCATAAAGGTCCTCCACAGGTTCGTGACGCTCGGGTAGGCAGAGTCGGGTCGAGCTCCGTAGTTTCCGCTCATTACAGATGCACGCCATCCCGGAATGTCGCCTTTTAGTCGGGTACTTGTCACTCACGACCGCCGTGGTCCGATGTCGAAAGAGAGTCCTCAGGAGGACTTAGCCTTCGTGATCGCGGTAGTTCGTCATCTTCCTTAGCTATGCGCTCTACGCAAGTGTTTGATTAGAACGACTGGAGCAAGAAGAATACAGATAGATCTTTAACCTCAGTGGATTAGTATGCGTGATAAAGTAGTATACCTTAAGTGTTATATTCGATAACATTGTGTAAATCAGATTAGAAATCTCGTTAGTTAACCAAGTAAGATTTGGGGGATAGAAAAAGTGAGCATTAGAGTTTTATACGCAGAGACCTTGTGAGGTAAGTGCCATCTCGAGTAAAGACGCATGTTTATGTTTGACCTTATAGGAGTGCATAGTGCACGCGAACCTTGTTTGTGGATAAGTCCCGAGTTGTGTGGAATGAAAGAGGGTAGTCGAGCCAAGAAGACCGCCAGGTTTTCGTAACGCGATTAGCGCAGAGCTTTCTTCGAGCTAGTGTTTTGGCGCTGTCGGGCCGAGGCCACGCTGCGGGTCAACCCGCGCCCGTATGGCGGTGGGGCCGTTTGTGGTGGTCCCGCTGGGTTAGGGTTACGAGGGTGTTTGGCCCAAGTTCTGCTAACCAGCACGAGTTCGTGGACGCGCTCAACCGCAGAGTCGTCGACGGGGCAGCCCGTAGTGTTTTTCGGTGACCGTACTCGGCAGGTTGTTTTATCGGGGTTGTAAGGCTGCACGGTGCCTACCTTCACCTTATGAATGCAAAGGAGCCTGTGTTACTACTGCTTTTCGAGAAGTTTTACTGTGCAGGTTAGGAACTCAGTAGTCTCCAGACGCGTCGCCTCTGCCGCCAGATGGATTTGCGGTAGTCGCGAGGATTGTTATCTCCGCGTCGGGAAGTGTTTTATAGCTACCATTTCGTTGTTCTGATATCGCCTTGTGACGCCTTGTAGGGCGGAAGGTGTTGCCGGCCGATTAGTTCGACGCCGCGCGTTCGGGAGATAGTTGGTTCATACGTGTTCAGCAGACGTGGATAGGTGAAACTTATCCGTAAGAGGTTTTGCAGCTCTGAGGAATCGTATGGATTATCGGCGACGACGCTTAGAGTTCGTGCCGACGCCGGTCTTCTTGAAAGTACCACCCCGGGTCAGTGACGATTTTGGGAAAACAGAGGAACTTAGCCCGAGTTACTTGGGCCTTTGAGTTCATGGCGGATAGGCCGTTGCCTATATGTTAGCATTTGCCGTCCGACTTAGGAGGCAAAGGCCCGCCTTTTCGTGTTATGTTCGAGAAGCGAGATCTGAGATCCATCCAGAGTGTTCCCGCTAATGATGACCACGTTAGAGATAGTAACCCCGAAGTTTTGGAAATCAAGCAGATTTAAACGTGGTAAGAGTTCGAGTGTACAAGAAGTGTACGACATCCTCGTGGATCGCACGTAGTCCGCATCATTTGTTGGTCGCCGAGTGACACTAGAACCTCGCGCAAAGTGACAAAAGTGGTATCGGAAGAAGCAAGCATGTATGGCGAGCATTGATGTGATCATTTCTTTTGTAAAGAAAATGTGCAAGGAAGTATATTTTAGACCCCGAGAGTTGCCATGCGATGTTAGAGGTGTTTCTCGTGACTTGACGGAGGTATTTGCTGGTGTTTCGTGGGCTACGTGGGCGTGATTGTTCTCGTAAGTATAGTAGTGAAGACTATATCGCGCGCGCTTGTTTTGAGATTTAGAAGGAACATTCGACGAATGTTTCGCGAGAGGAGAATGTTATACCGTATTTCCGCAGTATGTACGTAAGGACGACGAGAAAATTTTGAAGTTTAAAGTGGTCGCCGAATTATTTTGTTCACAACACCCGCTTAGAGTCGCTTTTCGACTAAACGCTTCCACAAATTTCGTAGGTAAATTACGCTATGTCATTTTTAATTTTTATGGATTTTTCCGAGTGATTTAACATTTTGGACCAACGAGAGGCTTACACTTGTCACCCTCTCATCGGAGCACGCTGGCGGTTGGCTCGACGAAATGGTGACTATTTTGTCAAGTAGCAGGTAGGATATTTTGTGGTAGATAGATAAGGTGCACTCGGCAAGATCTGCCCTACACTTGCCTTGCACTTGGCAAGATTCGCCATCGTCGGCCTTTGCTAGACCTATAAATACCCCCTTTGATGACTTCTTCATCCATTCCTAAAATATTTCTAAGTGTTAAATCCTCCTCCCTCCTCAGGTTGAGTTCGCCGAGAGCCTCCTCCCCTCGCCGAGAGCCCTCCCTCCTCGTGCAATGGGCACCCCACCCCTAGCCTAGTTGTTTTCAGATAATACCCCCTCTGGTAGAAATACTCTCAAAAGTATCATTATAATGCCCAAATTACCTTAGACGATACCTTGTAGTATTCTAAGGTTATACCTATACAAAAAGCCCAGCTTATACTATCATACTTCCCACACTACGAAACCGAAACCCTAAGGAAAATCTCCATAGTTAGTCGAGTAATTAGTGGTTGGTTAGAACTTCTGGCGGTCAGATGGAGCTGGCCTGAGCGCACACTGAGCAGAGCTAAACCTGCTCAGATCGACATTTAAACTCTGATAATTACGGGCTTATCGAGGTAAATATCTTGTCCTCTATCAGAATTGGAAATTACATGATTGTTAGACTATATAGTCAAGATACTATATATTGAATCGAACGCTGTTGTCGGCAATGTCTTTTGACTTAAGCCCAATAATAAGAAACCTTTTCGAAAGAAGAGTACCGAATCAGATTTACATAGATCAGACATAAGAGACTTGTAGCATCGCGGAAGCGTAATTGTACACGCCCGTTAGATGAGAAACCCTCGGTTGGCTTGATAGCCACCTCGACAGAGAGAGATTTACGCCGCGTGTGTGGGAGGTCACAATTTTCTAGAATGTTCTACGATTAGACCTAAATGTTAATAAGTCGCTGTGGCCTTATAGGTTGAAGTACACGTGGCGCGATCTACTTGGCTTACGAGTAGCCGACATTGGAAGTACTTGAGCGCTTTTGCTATTAGTCGATACTGCCGCAGGTATGTGAACCTCTTCCTATCTCTTCTAGCATGACGTGTGTAACTATGTAGTACAGAGACGCATACGTGTTAAATGTATTTGATTGTCTAAAACATAAAAGGTTATAACCGCTTTGGGAAGTTGGTTATAACCTTTATGAGGTAAGAAAATACTTGTGGTTTTTAAAAGGTAAATCGATTTGAATCAGAATCAATGGTTATGTGATAATAAAGAACTTGAAGTATTTCAAAGGATTTTGAATCATTTTGTTAAGAGTAATACTTGGTTTCTTTTGAAAACTTAAGAGTTTTACTAGCTTTACGGGAAGTTAGGTATAACGGCTTAAGAATGTTTTATCGATTTCGAAATCGAACGTGTATCGACAAACCATCGCAGCTAATAAAAGGAAATGTTTTGACAGATTAAGTATTATTAAAACCAAAGAGAAACTTCCATCCGCATGTAAGCTAAGATGAGACAAAATGATATTTCCTGATCACGGTCAGAATAAGATTTTTATAAATGTTAATATCCTACTCACATATAAGGCTTATGTTTCTGATGGTTTAAAAGTGGAATGATATTCTTAAGTGATTAATACTATGAACTACTAAACCCTTTCAAAAATGAGAAACTTGAACATCGGAAATTAGGCAAACTTGAACATTGAAATTAGGCAAACTTGAACATTGGAAAAGAATGTTGCTACTTGATTTTACAAAGAGAAGTAATTGATTTACTTTAAAAGATAGTCACTCTATTTTTATACCACTGTATCAGGTGACATCGTGAAAGTAACGATCTTTTAAAGAGTTAATGATGAAGTACTTCGGGGATAAAACCCAACTTGTTGGCATATAGTAGAAAGTACCTTATGTGGTAAATAACTTGATTGTATTGGTTTGTGATAGCCTTGTAATACCTTCGTGTTGATTTGATAAGTAATCATATTAGGATGCTACGGTGTTAGTATTCTCGTGATGCTTGTGTGCGGGTTTTCCTCGATTGTGCTTACGTTGTTTAAACGATAAATCGTTATGTTGGTATTATACCACTCACCGTTCGGGTTAAGCCGCCCACGCGGTAGACTCAGCGGTTCGGGACCATGATTCGAGAATACCTCACGCGGTCCCGGGCCTATACGAGCTACGAGTTCCGTGTTAGCGTACGCTTTATGGTCACGCGGTCTACGCGCTACGCGGATCGCGAGTCCGTGATTTACGCCGGAGTACCGCCTCGACGCGGGTTATACCTCACGCGCCTACGATTGGCCTACGCGAGTCGCGGAGTTCTGTGGCTAGACGCGCACATGTGATATCATGCGCGCGACCGCTTTGATCACGTGACGACGGCCTAGACAGATATCATGATACGCTTTATGACCTTGTTAGTACCGCGTGTTAGTAGCCTATTCCTTCGCATTACCCCGCATCGCTTTATTTGGACACGTGGACTCGCTGCTCATATGTATTCCTCGGGTGCTTTTCTATCATCGATCGCAATGCGGAAGGTATTCCACGCATGATTGACGCTGAGGCGCGAGACCCATTGTTATATCGAGTGATGACTTCGAGCGCGAGTCCCCGATCAGACATGATCGCTATTTATCAGGAATCGTAGTTTGCTATCATACATGTCTCCCGCTTATAGACTACTATGATTTCATTTACGATTTATTTTCGCCACATACTCGCACTGCCAGATCGACTCTTCGGGCCGCTCATGCCGCAGTAAATGTACACCGCCGTTGATCTCGCCTGGGGTCACAGTCAGCGCTTGGGAAAGCTCCGCTTCTCCGCGGCTTGTTCGTATAGTCCCCGTGGTTGGTGCTTACATTCGTGGTACGACGGCCCCGCCCCGCCGCTGTCATATCATTCGTAGAGGCTCAGAGTAATCGCCGGGCAGAGTTGCAAAGGGATGTAATCGCTCAAATTGCTATTTATATATCAAGGTAACCGCTGGTTAGCCTGCTTTCTTATTTCACCGCCTTATTACATTGGTTTCATGTATTGTTTTATATTCCGCCGATTACTGATGTTGTATCACTAGGTGCCCGGTAGGCACTACCACGCCCGGTTCGGTCGTGATAATTCAAATACGCCTATCAACGCCTAGACTACTCAGAATATTCTGCGTATGTTCTTAATTTACTAAAATCAAGCACTTCCTACCACAACTACACAAGTTCATCAGAATACAATCCCATGTAAGTACGCTTCAATTCTCTTCTTTTGTACCTCCTTCTATATATCTTATACTTATTTCTATACTACTACAAGATGTAATGTCCAATTACAATAGAAGGACAAGATATTTACCTCGATAAGCCCAAAATTATCCAAGATTAACGCCGATCCCGAACAACGCTTAGCTCCTATTCTCGCACGCCCGATCGCCCAAGAAACCCTTAGAAGTTTCTAAACAACTTCTACTTAATACTTCAACCAACTATGAAGATTTCCCTAGGGTTTCGCTTTGGTGACTTAAAGGATATAAAGTAGTATTCTGCTTTTAGTATAGGTAACTTTGGGAATACTTCAAGGATTCGCTAAGGTATTTTGGAATAGTAACAATACTAGAAGACAATTTCCTACCATGTGTGAGGTGCTTGACGAAAGCTTCCAAAAGTGGGGAAGCTTGACGAAAGCTTTACTACAAAGGGGGAGGATTTGAGACTGGAAGTCAGGTTTGTGGACGTTAAGTCTCTGCACCAGAGTGGGTATTTATAGAACAATGAAGGGCCAAGATTCAAGCAAGTGGAGGGTGTAGATTTGGTAGCTTGTTCAAGTGAAGTCTTCCACCAAGTGTCCACCACAATATTGGGACATATGTCCACCACAACATTGGAACATATGTCCACCACAACAATGAGTCATTTGGCCTTCCACTAGAACAAAAAAAACGTCCAGGGCAAGCCCCCACTTGCCCACAAAAAATCGTCCATTACCTACTCCCACTCACCCAAAGAAAATATCTTGCAAGACTTGACTATTTGACTTGTCCACAAGCCCAACATTTCGCCCAAACATTCCTCCTAAGGGTGACACATATCGCCCTCCAATTGGTCCAAAATATTTCATCTCTCGGAAAAATCCGTAATCGGTTAAAATTTTAAAAACGTAGAATTTCCTTCACAAGGTTCGGAATCTTTTCCGTCGAAAGTTCACAATTTCATCCTTAACCTAAATAGGGTTTACACAATTGTACGTACGTCCTCACATACATACTCTGGAAATATGGGGTATAATATTCTCCCCTCCTTAGAAACATTCGTCCCGAATGTTCCTTCTAGATTCAGTCAAATCAGAAACGACACAGCTCCTTACAACTTAAACAATTTGCAAATGCCACACATGGACACAATACAACACTTAGCATATATGATAATTAAAACCAAAGAAGTAGAAAGTGAGTTACCCGGAGGCGGGGGAATAGTGAGATACTTCGCCTCATGTCCTCCTCTCGCTCCCATGTCATCTCCTCTCGTGCTCGCTCCGCCATAGACTCGACTAAGCCACATCCTTTGTCCGCACGCTAACCCGACGCATCGAGTATCGCATGGAATCTCTCATACGATAACCCTCACACCGGATATCGCTAATCGGTGCACTCTAGATGGATCCCCGATACATCTCTCAAAGATAGAAATATGAAAACCGGATGCACTACCTCCAGACGGACGGCAGATCCAACTCATAGCAACCTTGCCTACCTCGCGACAACTGATAAGGCCCAATGTACTGGCCGAGCTTCACTTTCCTCCCAAATCTCATCACACCTTCATGGGTGACACCTTCAGAAAACCCAATCATCAACCTCAAACCTGCACGCCGACGACGATGATCCGTGATACGACTTGGCCGACTCGAGTCATTAATAACCGCCTCCCGGATAAGCTTCACCTTATCCACTTCCTCGCCGTACTGTGTCTGGTCCCACCAACTGCACCTCGCCCACATCAAACCAACCTATCAGTGACCTGCACTTCCTCCCATATAAGGCCTCATAAGGCGCCATCTGAATACTGGAGTGGTAGCTATTATTATACGCAAACTCTACTAGAGGCAAATGATCCTCCCAACTACCTCGGTCAATAATACAAAGCTCGCAAAGATATCCTCGTGTCCGGATAGTACGTCGCCGTCTGTCGCTCGAGGATGGAATGCAAGATCGAGGCTCACCGCCCCTAATCCTTTGGAAAGACTCTCCGGTTAGTCGAAACCGGCCTCCGTCGATATGATAGAAATAGGACTCCATGCGCCTCACGATCTCTGATGTAAATTCGCATAATCTCTACAAAAAGTCGCCCCGACCGAAGAAGTGGGCCGATTTCACCGCCGACGATAACACGTATAGAATCACGCTCTCCGAGCGAGGTAATCCCGTGATAAAGTCCACGCTGATCACCTCCCACTTCTGTGTCGGAATCTCTATCGCCGCAATAAACCACCGTGCCTCCGTGCTCTACCTTACCGCCGACAACACGCACCGAGCAACAAACTCGCAACGCCCTCTTCAAGCCATCCCACCAATACACGTGATCCGAGGTCGCGGTACATCTTTGTCGACTTTGACGGATAGAGTAACGCCGCTACCGTGCTTCCCTAGAACCCGCCAAGTCCTCGCAATATCCGGAACACACAACTCGCCTCAAACCTTAGCACCCCATCAAAAGTGCTACTCAAAAGGACCCTTCCTCACGTAAGAGTCGACACGATACCGGTCAAAATCGGATCTCAAATCCGCTTCTTCACCTCCTCGACGACGGAAGACTCGCAACCTCTCGAACTCAACCCCACCGCTATCGTAACCAATCAATCGACTCCAAGGCTCGCTAATCGATATAACTCGCGACCATGCTCCTCTCTCGCCGCACAACCGATAGACTTCATCCACCTACGACTAAGGGCATCCGCGATAACATCGCCTTCTCTCGTGGTACAGATATCGACATCATAATCCTTGAGTAACTCTAACCACCGCTTTGTCGTAGTTCAGCCTCCTCCGTCAAGATATATCGAGGCTCTGTGGTCCAGGTAAATATCCACGAACCCCATAAAAATAGTGTTCTGCATCTTCAAGGCGCGAATCACCACGCTAACTCCAAATCACAAGCGGGTAGTTCCTCTCATGCTTCTTAAGCGTTTGATGCGCAGACGCTTATAACTTTGCCCCGCCGCATCAACATACATCCAAGCCCGATGCGCTCGACGATCACAATACACCACATAGCCGCTAGACTCTCCGGAAGAGTAAGAATCAGTGGTCGCCTCTCCTTCAAGAATCAGAAACCCCGCCACAAGCATCACCCATCAAACTTAGCTCCTTCTCGAGTCGCCTTAGTCAAAGGTGCCAAATAGAAGCAAACTTCCACGAACCTCCGATAGAACTCGCAAGGCCCGTAAAGTCGCGCACTGCGGAGTAAGAGTTCTAGGCCAACTCGATCGCTTCGATCTTGGCCAGATTCCACCCGAATACCATCACTCTGCAATATGCCCAAGAAATTCCACCAAAGCCAACCAAAACTCACATTTGGAAAACTCAAGATAATCGCTGGTCCCGAGAACTCTCAAGACAGCCTCAAATGCTCCGCATGCTCCCGCCCGAAAGGAATAAACCAAGATGTCATCAATGAATACTATCACAAATGTATCCAAAATGGCTTGAACACTCGGCTCATCAAATCCATAAATACCACGAGCATCGTCAAACCGAAAGACATAACCCAACTCATAGTGCCCGCACGTCCTAATGCACCCTGTGGACATCCGCCTCTAACTCGCACTGATGATAGCCCGATCACGTATCAATCTTGAGAAACATCTCGCACTCCTACAACCGGTCGAACAAATCATCAATCCCGGAAGGGTATCTGTTTTAATAGTCACCTTGTTCAACTACTCGTAATCAACACACACGCGCAGCTGGCCCCGCCCTTCTTCTTCACGAACAATACCGACGCCTCCCGTGGAGAAACACTAGGCCCGATGAAACCCTTCTCCGTAAAATCTCTCACCGTCCTTCAACTCTCTCAACTCGCAGTGCCATTCTCAGATGGCGAATGGATATAGCCGAGTGTCCGCAAAGACATCGATACATAAAACTCTATTTCCTCTCGTGAGGGATACCCGAGGTCGCCTAGAAACACATCCGGGAACTCTCTCGACTACCGAATCGATCAAAATTTGGTATCGCAGCCTCAGATCAAACACCGAACGAGATGGTAGATATACCCTTCGCACTATCTTCCTAGCCTCGAGGTAGGAAATAAACCTACCCATCGGGCGACATACGTTGTTCTCCCACTCAATAACCGCCTCAGAAATCGAACTGCATCACTTTCTCCTCGCAGCCTACATTGGCGTAAGAAGCTAGTCAATCCATACCCATAATCACATCGAAATCGGTCATATCCAACTCTATCAAGTCGCCAGGTCCGACGATCGATAAAGTCACCGGCAAGCCCTATATACCCGCCGAGCTACCACCGAATCACCCATCGCGTAGCTACCTCGGTGGTCCATGGACTCGTGCTCTATCCCTATCCTACTAGCAATAAGTGGAGATGATAGACATAGTAGAATCCGATCTATCAAGGCATACACGCCACAACAAGAAACCGATAAGGTACCGTGACGCACATCCGGCGATGCCTCCCGTCCCGCTTACCGACAAGACATAAATGCGCTCGAGGACCACTAGAACTAGGACTTCGCCACGACCTCGCCGCGACTGCTGGTCCTCGAGCACTCGCCCGGGCGAGTAAATCAGAAGAAGACCCGCGAAAGACTCGTAGGCCGACTCCTACCATCTCGCGCTCGCCTGACAGTTCTCGCATAATGACTCTACCGCCGCAAGTATAGCAAACTCCCGAGGTAGTATCACAACTCCCGGAATGGAATCTACCACATCGGATACACTGAGAGGACTCGACGGCTAGCACCTCGCTACTCGAAGTCCAAGTCCCGCCCCGACCGCCTCAATACCCCGGGCCGCCCCAAGACGGTAGAGTGCTCAGCCGGCCGTGGTGCACCCAGATCACGCCGAGGCCGCCCACCCCGAGCTACCAAAAGATCCCGCCGCCCGTGCCTTCTTCTCGCTGATATCCGCCGACCCGCCGCCTCTACGCCTCGCATCCAAGCAGATGAGCTCGCGGCAATGCCCATGCCCGATCGCGGCTACACCGAGCAAGACTCGCCAAATAATCATCTAGCCCGCGACGAGCGTGCACTCGCCCTCCATATTCGCTACCAACGCAGGACATATCGAGCCAACGAAGTCGAACTCCACGCCAGACTCCCGAATCAGGCGCCTCTCGCCAAAGATCAAAAATTTGTCGCCGCGTTTCTCATCCGTGGCGGTAAGAAATGAGTGAGAAATGCCTCCAAGAACTCGCCCCATACCGCTGAGGCGCATGCTTCCCGATAGTTCCTACGAATCAAACTACGATCGCGTATCACGAGCCGATGCGAACCAAGATCACAGACTGCCTCAAGCCCCGATCACTTACGATCCGCCGGCCGGGCGATGAACTCGCGATCATCTCGTGCCTCAACCCGTAGAACTCGCGGCTACAACTCGTAAAATCCCGTAGTCTCAAGCTATCCGATCTAGATGAACCACGCGCATCGAATCGCCGGCCCACTTATCTCATGTCCGCCACAACTCGCTAGTAATCGCCATCTCTTCAGAATTCCATCTCTCTCGCTTCCAGCCGGGACCGGAGGCGCAGGGTATCGTGGTTCGCTGGGCCGGGCGCCGCGGAACTCGCTGCTCGAGGTATCGCCGTATAGATCGAGCCTAGGCTCCTCGTGACCTGTGTCTCACTAGCAGCCTCCGGCCGCTTTGCCCTTCGGGCCCGGTTGCTGCCATGCGAGGCATAATCGTACAGAAAAGGAATACGCAGGGGTCCAACTTATAACACCTTCTAAAGCACGATCTCAGTGAGAAGAATGGAAACCAATCCTAAATATCCTATAGCCTCTGATTATCAAGTGTGCACAACACACCGATAATCAAGACTTACTAGATACGGCTCAGACACTTTTCGAGGATTAATCGCTCGATACCACTTTTGTCACGACCGATCCTGCCCGTGATCGTGCCTTACCCGCACCCCAAGAGGCATACATCGAGTAAATGAATATAAAAACAAGACATAAGCAATATGAAATGAGAAACGCTTTATCTGAGAAAAATTGCCTTTCGCATATATATATACATCAAGAGTGAACAGCATATATCCCAACTTTAGAACAGACTACAGATTCTAAGGAAGTAAACAACTATGGGATACAATGAGCCTCCGAGAAATCGAGCTCCGACACTGCAGTAAAGATCCTAAGAACGAGGACGTACCACCCGCTTCCCTTACGCGGCATTTAACGCAGCCCCCCGAAGGAGGTCAGTACAACAGGTACCAAGTATGTGAAACTGTAAAGTACTTTAAATGAAATCATATCATTTTAAAACCAATTTTACAAATATGTAAGAAACAACCAATGTATCCGCACATAGTGCCACAGCATCATTATGCGAGCCTAATCCTGAAACTCTCGCAGTCCGCATAAGTCACACACAGACCCGCATGAGGTATTCTCGTGACGGTAGCTAACCCGCGCAGATCCTCCTCGACCTCAAGTCCGCATAGTCCTGTGGACCGCATAGGCCATATAGACCCGCATTGGCGTAACACACCCGGAGTGATCAATCCTGGAACTCCCGCAGCTCCGCATAGGTCACACAGACCCGCATGAGGTATTCCCCGCATCGAGGGTGGCAAGTCCTCGACATCATAACAAGTCAGGGGGTAGGTGATATAATAACATTACAACGGGCTTATCGTTTAACAACGTAAGCACAACAAGAATATCCCCCTTACACAACATCACAAGACACTAACACACGTAGCATCATAACATGTTTACTTATCAAACCATCTTACTACACTTTTCAGAAATCAATACAAGACTTTCATAAACAAACAAGTAAACCGTTCCTTTTATCTTTCTTAAGTCGTTATACCTAACTCCCCATAAAGCTAGTATAACTCTTTAAGCTTTTAAAACCAAGTATTACTTTTCTTTCAAAATGATTCATAACTCTTTTGAAATACTTCAAGATTCTTATTATTTAAAACTCAAGTCAAATGACATCAGAGTAAAACCAATTTTAGTTAACACGCGAACGTCTACCGTACTATATATATATATCAAAAATATCATGCTCAAGAGGATAGGAAGAATCACATACCTCCTACAAATCCACCCGCCAAGTCGAATACGTCGCGCAGGTATCAACCTATAATATTCAACACGCCTATCAACGCCTAGACTACTCAGAATATTCTAAGCGTATGGTTCTTAATTCTACTGAAAATTGGGCAAGACTTCCCACCACAAACTACACAAGTTCATCAGAATACAAATTTATGTAAGCACAGCCAATTCCTCTTCTTTGTACCTCCTTCTATATATCTTATACTTATTTCTATACTACTACAGTATGTAATCTCCAATTACAATAGAAAGACAAGATATTTACCTCGATAAGCCCAAAATTATCCAAGATTAATGTCGATCCTGAACAACGTTTAGCTCCTATTTTGCACGCTCTGATCGCTCCAAGAAACCCTTAGAAGTTTCTAAACAACTTCTACTTAATACTTCAACCAACTATGAAGATTTCCCTAGGGTTTCGTTTTGGTGACTTAAAGGATATAAAGTAGTATTCCTGCTTTAGTATAGAGGTAACTTGGGAATACTTCAAGGATTTGGGCTAAGGTATTTTGGAATAGTAACAATACTAAGACAATTTCCTACCAAGTGGGAAGGTGCTTTGACGAAAGCTTCCAAAAAGGGGAAGCTTGACGAAAGCTTTACTACAAAGTGGGGAGGATTTGAGACTGAAGTCAGGTTCATGGATGAATAAGTCTTGCACTGCAGAGGGGTATTTATAGAACAATGAAGGGCCAAGATTCAAGCAAGCGAGGTGTAGATTTGGTAGCTTGTTCAAGTGAAGTCTTCCACCAAGTGTCCACCACAATATTGGGACATATGTCCACCACAACATTGGAACATATGTCCACCACAACAATGAGCCATGTGGCCTTCTACTAGCACAAAAAAAACATCCAAGGCAAGCCCCCACTTGGCCACAAAAAATCGTCCATTACCTACTCCCACTCACCCAAAGAAAATATCTTGCAAGACTTGACTATTTGACTTGTCCACAAGCCCAACATTTCGTCCAAACATGCCACCTAAGGGTGACACATGTCGCCCCCCAATTGGTCCAAAATATTTCATCTCTCGGAAAAATCTGTAATCGGTTAAAATTTTAAAAACGTAGAATTTCCTTCACAAGGTTCGGAATCTTTTCCGTCGAAAGTTCACAATTTCATCCTTAACCTAAATAGGGTTTACAAAATTATACGTACGTCCTCACATACATACTCTGGAAATACGGGGTATAACAACACCCTTCATACAAAATATGCCACTCATGGCCACATAACAATACTTATACTAAAACGTCAACCTGAACTCCAAGTGTCGACATCGGTTATCCGCATAAAGCTTCTGCTGACTCTGAGCTTTACAAATAATCTTCCCTGGATAAACTTTGCCTTATCCACACTTCTGAATCAAGTCCGCCAATTATCCAACCTCGCCACGTGGAACCAACCAATCGACGATTCTACACTTTCATCGGTTGTATTCTTTTCGCACTCCAACTTATACAAGCATACTTACATAACCTCCATACGATTCTGGCCTCCAATCTGGAGTCACTCTATTAAACAATATAAGGCCATTTCCGGCTCACGACTGGTTTCGTGAGCGGCCCACGAACCCAGAAACAATTAACTAGACTGGGCCTTGCAGCGTGACTCGCCACGAGCTTTAACTACTACCAACTGATCCCACTCCATTTCAGGCTAATGGGCGACCCGTAATATGTCCTCAACCCGACCCACCGTCGCACTTAACTCTTCTCCTAAGTCTGAATTAAATCTTATTGCCCGAGAAGGCCTTATTACCTAAGGCCTCGGTGGTTATCAATATTCTTAGTTTCGCAATTTCCATGCTCCAAGCCTACCTTATCAGTCCCCCCCTTAAACGGGTACAATAACTTCCATAATACCATAACCATGTCGTTTTGATTACAAAAACCATTACTTACTCCATACGAATCTCATCTGTACAATTCTCTTAAGCCTACCACGTAGCTTAATCTATTAACATGGCATTCCATTAAGTTCTTTAACATGACTTCTTAAGGGTTCATTACCCTATCGCATACCTCATCAATTCCCAATTATCTCAAAATAATACGAAAAACTCGATGAGAATTCATTAATCGTTTCATACCCTCCTGATCTAGTTAGTCCTTACCAACTCTCGTAATCTAAAATCATTCTAGGCAACCCATAAACGACCCTCATACATAACCAGATATCAGATGTCACGACCCGATCCTGCCCGTGGATCGTGCCTTACCCTGCACCCTAGTGATACAACATCGAGAAAAACTAAATAAAATAAAACATACAGATATGTAACAAGAGATATGATAATAAAACAAAGCAACCAAAACGGTCGCTTTCTTGCATATATACAGAATTGAACAGTTACATCCTTTACAACCCCGCCACAATAGTACTACATGCACTTCTAAGAATGTAATAACAACTATGACGACAGGTCTTCGCCATACCCGAATGTACAAGAACCTACAACTCAGTGGAAACATACTAAAAGATAAGCCTCCGAGAAACGGAGCTTCCTAATATGCCGAATCGTGATCCTATGAGCGAGGATCAACAACCGATGTACTTCACGCGGCATGAACGCAGCTCGGCGAGGTCAAGATAACATGTACCAAGTATGTGAAATCGAAAATATCAGAACGAAATCATAATGTTTAAAATAAAACATGAGACATGAGTGATAACAAAACTACGCCACAACATAAAAGCAACATGTCAAGTCGTGACTCACGCCTCAAAGTCATCCTCATGCCCGTGGAACTCCTTCTCATCGTCAGCCTAGGTATAAATCGTGGTGATACGATAATATGTCTCGCCATCTCATGGACTCTGTCGATCAGATGGAATACATTCCCGCCATCTCGTGGACTGCATAGAATCGGTGAAATACATTCCTGCCCATCCCATGGACTCAGATAGACTCGTGGAATACATTCCTGGCCCATCCCATGGACTCTGATAGAATCGTGGAATACATTCCTGGCCCATCCCACGGACTCAGATCGTGTGGAATACATTCCCTGGCCCATCCTACGGACTCTGATCGATGAATACATTCCTGGCCCATCCCATGGACTCCTGATCGTGTGGAATACATTTAAACGCTCTTTTAAGACAGATTAAGACAATACCAAAGCTTTCTTTTAAATCAACTAAGGCAATATTATGCCCTCCTTTTAAACCAAAACACTTTCCTTTTTAAAGTCAAGTAACAACATTCTTTCCAAAAGTTCAAGTTGCATAATTTCAAATACTCAAGTCTCTTATTTTCAAAGGTTTCATAACTCATAGTCTTAATCATTATAATAACATAATTTCTTTAAAACAATTGAGTAACATATGCCTTATGGGTAGTAGGTTATTCTTGTTTATAATAATCTTATTAAAGCAACATGATCTAGGAAATGTAATACAATTTTGTCTTATCTTAGCTTCTATGCAGATGGAGGTTTCTACTGGTTTTAATATAATTAATTATTTGTCAATACATTTTCCTTTATTAACGCTGCAGTGGTTCGTTCGATACTTATTCTCATTTCCGAAATAAGTACAACATTATTCTTTAAAAACCAAGTACTCATTACTCACGAATGAGGTTTCACACTTTTTAACAAAATTCATATCAATTCATTTAAGTCAAGTCTCTTATCTTTTAAGATCAAGTGTCTTAACTTCTAAAATCAATAAACCATTATTTTACCTACATAAAGTCGTTATAACTAACTTCCCATAAAGCTATTATAACACTTTCTGTTTTAAACCAACCAAAACTCATTTAGCACATGTACGCCTCACTACATAGTTTACAAAACATCATGCTAGAAAGGATAGTAAGAGGTTCACATACCTCGCGACGACATCGATAATTAGCAAAATGCTCCAAGTATTACAACCTCGCTAGCCTTTTCCACCCTTCAAGTAGAATACGCCACTCGTAGTACTTCCACCTATAATGGCCATAAACGCCTATCAACTCATAGATCTCTTCGTAGAATATTCTACGTAAAATTCGCAACACCTCCCCGCAACTACATAAATCTCTCTCTACTGTGCCCGCTACTGTGCCAACAACTCCTGTGGATTACACGCCTAACCTGACGTGTACAATTCTACTGCAGAATATTACACACAAGTTCATCAGAATACACCCAATGTAAATACAGTTCAGTTCTTTTCAATATTCATTCTATATATAGTATACTCAACTATACATTACTACAATATGTAATATCCAATTACAATAGGGGGATAAAGATCATTACCTCGATAAGCCCAAAATTATCCAAGATTATATGTCGATCCTGACCAACGTTTAGCTCCAATTCCTTATGCTCCAGCCCGATCCTAGCAACCCTTAGAAGTTTCTAAACAACTTCTCTTAACACTTCAATTCCAAAAAGTGAAGAACACTTAGGCTAAAATTGTGGCAACTCTCGGCCAAGGGGTGTGAAATCTTTTCTAACTTTTGGTTACTAATCTTCCTAATACACTAAGGAAGAACACTTAAAACTTTAAGGATTTTTGGACAAGTTTTGCTCAAGGAAAATGGCCAAAGCCGAGAGCAATCTTAGGGAAGGGAATGGAGTGTTTTGTCTTGGAAATTTTCTCAAGTGTGGATGAATTTTAGTCTTGCACTAAGGGGGTATTTATAGGCCAATCAATGGCCAAGAACAAATCAAGTGTGTGATCTAGATTGAGCTACGCAGCGTGGTCCCACTTATCTATCTACTATATAAATATCTTGCAAGACTTTGACTAAATGTTTTTGGCCTTTTCACACAAAAACGTTAACAATTGCCCAATTTTCGTCCAACCTGCACCTATGGTTGACACATGTCGCTCGCATCGTCCAAAATATTTCATCTCTAAAAATCCAAATTAAATAAATTCTTGAAAACGAAAATTCCTTTACGAGGTTCTAAAATTTTCCGTTTAAAACAAATCCTACATCCTTATCCTACTTAAGGCTTGTATTTTGCACGACGTTGTCACGACCGACCACGGCCCGCGATCGCGCCTTACCCCGCACCCTAGTGATACAACATCGAGATAATCGCTAAATTAAAACTTAAACAGAAACAAGATAAAGAAAACAAAGCAACCAAAACGGTTGCCTTTTTGCATATATACGTAAATTTGAACAAGCATATCATTTACAACCCCGCCTACAACAAAGGCATGCACTTAAGATTTTACAACAACTATGACGGACAGGCCCCGCCATACCCCGAATGTACAAGAACTTACAAACTCGGGAAATCCTACCAAAAGATAAGCTCTCCGAGAAACGGAGCTTCCCAATACTGAACGGTGATCCAAGAGCGAGGATCAACAACCGATGTACCTTAACTCGCATGAACGCAGCTTCGAACGAGGTCAAGACGACAGTACCAAGTATGTGAAACTAAAATATCAGAATGAAATCATAATAGTCTATATAAAACAGAGACATATATGATAACCAAACTACAAGACATAACATAAAAGCCATGTCAAAGGTGGACTCACGCCTCAAAGTCATCACTCAAATATAACCAAGGGTCTCACGCCCACAATATCAATCATGCCCGCATCACGCCACATGCCCCTAATTTCCATCTGCAGACATGTCCAGATGCAATAACAAAGATACCGTGTAATCAATCGCCGCACGGCCACATCCCCTAATTCTTCATCTGCAGATATGTCCATGTAACAATAATAATATATCGTAATCAACCCCGCCGCATGGCCACATGCCCCGACTCGTGACGGCGTACATGTCCATGTAACAACAATAACAATATATCGTAATCAACTCGCCGCATGGCCACGCCTGCACTCAGACGGCGCATATGTCCATGTAACAACAATAACAATATATCGTAATCAACCCCGCCGCACGCCACATGCCCCGACTCAGACGGCAGCGTATATGTCCATGTAATAACAATAACAATATACCGTGATTAACCCGCCGCACGGCCGCACGCCCCTAATTCGCAGACGGCGTATATGTCCATGTAACAACAATAATAATATACCGTGATTAACCCGCCGCATGGCCACGCCTCGCAATTTCAGACGGCATACATGTCCATGTAATAACACAATAATATACCGTGATTAACCCGCCGCACGGCCGCATGCTCTAACTCGTGACGGCATATGTCCATGTAACAACAACAATATATCGTAATCAACCTCGCAGACGCCACATGCCCCTAACTCAGACGGCGTATACATGTCCATGTAACAACAATAACAATATACCGTGATTAACCCGCCGCACGGCCGCATGCCCTAATTCGCTTGCAGACATGTCTATGTAACAACAATAACAATATACCGGGTGATTAACCCGCCGCATGGTCGCATGCCCCCGAAATTCTGCATCGGTGCAGACATGTCCATATAACAATAATAACAATATACTGGCCCTTCATCTAGAGACGCGGTAGCATAGGAATACAACTTTTACACAACAAGGCTATCACAAGCAAGCACAAGCAAATTACCATACTTCAATTCTCTTACAAATATCCAATCTTTCACAAGAAGTCACCTGATACCAACACTGTAGTATCCAAAATAACAGAATTATTATTTTAAGTAAACCAAAATAATTTCCCTTTTTTTAAGACAAGTAACAACATTCTTTTCCAAAAGTTCAAGTTGCATAATTTCAAATACTCAAGTCTCTTATTTTCGAAAGGTTTCATAACTCATAGTCTTAATCATTATAATAACATAATTCTCTTTTAAAACAATTTGAGTAACATATGCCTTATGGGAGAGTAGGTTATTCTTGTTTATAACAATCTTATTAAAGCAGCCATGATCTAGGAAATGTAATACAATTTTGTCTTATCTTAGCTTCTATGCAGATGGAGGTTTCTACTGGTTTGAATAATAATTGCTTAGTCAATACATTTTCCTTTATTAACGCTGCAGTGGTTTGTTCGATACTTGTTCTCATTTCCGAAATTAATTGTTATACCCCGTATTTCCAGAGTATGTACGCGAGGGCGTACGTAGGAAATTTGAAACTTTTGATTTGGCTTGGCCGAATTAACTTTGTTCACAACACCCGATTAGAGTCGTTTTTCGACGAAACGCTTCACGCCTTCGTAGGGAATTTCCGGCTATGCCATTTATTATTTTTATGGATTTTTCCGAGAGACGAAACATTTTGGACCAACGGGAGGGCGACACTTGGCACCTCCAATTGGTGGTTTGAAATCGCCCAAATGGACGAAATGGACAAGGTGAGCACGCTTTTGGTGCCTCGCTAAAGTCAAGGAGTTGGTAGATATTTGTGTGTAGTAAATCCTAGCCCTACACTTGCCTAACACTTGGTTTAATCTTCGCCATTGGTTGGCCATTCCGACCTATAAATACCCACTTTGTTGATGAAATTCTTCATCCAAATATTTTCTAAGTGTTAAAAATCCTCCTCCTCGTGAAGTTTTCGCCCACCACAACTCCCCTTTGGCCGAGAGCTCCCTCCCCTTTGTAGTGGTTAGCCGGGGTACCCCCTAGCCTAGTTGTTTCGTATAAATACCCTTGTTGTGGTATAGAAATACTCTCCCAGTGTTGTTATAATGTCCAAATACCTTGGCCCAAATACCTTGTAAGATTCCCAAGGTTACACTTTTACAAAAGCCCAAATACTATTATACTTCCTTTAGCCACTAAACGAAACTCCTAAGGAAAACCTTCATAGTCGGTTGAAGTGTTTAGTTGAAGTGCGTAGAACTTCTAAGGGTTGTTTGGAGCGGATCAGCACTCTGAGTAGAGCTGCGCTGCTCGTGAGCGACATTTAAACTCGGATAATTTTGGGCTTATCGAGGTAAACACTCTTGACCTTCTATTGTAATTGGAAATTACATGTAGTAGGAATATATAGTCAAGTATACTATATATAGAATCAACATTATAATTGTGCGCAATGTCTTTGACTTAAGTTCAAGAATAAAGAATCGAATCGAATCAGAATTACATAGATCAGACATAAAGAGACTTGTATAGCATTACCGAGTAGTAGAATTGTACACGCCCGTTAGACGTAAAACCCTCGTTGGCTTAGCAGTAGCCGATAGAGAGGAGATTTACGCCATGGGTGAGGTGCCGCCGAATTTTCAGAGAATATGGAACGCCGAGATCTAGATGTTAATGTCGCTGCGGCCTTATAGGTCAAGTACTACGCGTGGAGTGATCCACTTGGCAAGGAGTAGCCAGCTTTGAGGTACTGGAGCGCTTGCTATTAGTCGACAATCGTCGCGAGGTACGTGAACCTCTTCCTATCTCTTCTAGCATGATATGTGTGGAACTATGTAGTACGGTAGACGTATACGTGTGTTATCTGTTTGATTAGTTTTAAAACATAAAGTGTTATAACGCTTTATGGGAAGTTGGTTATAATAATTTATGAGGTAAGAAAATACTTTGTGGTTTTAAAAGGTAATCGATGTGAATTATAACCGACTAGTTATAATAAAGAACTTGATGTATTTCAAAAGATTTATAAATCATTTTGGGAGAGTAACACTTGGTTTTAAAGGTTTTAAAAAGGGTTATTCTAGCTTTACGGGAGTTAGGTATAATGTCTTAAGAGAGGTAAAGAAAATGGTTTATCGATGTTGAAGTTAAGAGACTTGATCTTATAAGATAAGAGACTTCACTTATTTGTTTTAATGTGAATGTTTGTGTGAAACCTCATTCGTGAGTAATGAGTACTTGGTTTTATTTAAAGTGGATAATGTTTTATCGATTTCTAAATCGAACGTGTATCGGCTGCACCACCGCAGCTGCTATTAAAGGAAAATGTATCAATAATGACGTATCGATAAAACCAGTAGAAACTCCATCCGCATAGAAACTAAGACGAGACAAAATGATATTACATTTTCTAGATCATGGTCACAGAATAAGAATGTTGTAAACAAGAATAACCTACTCTCACGCGAGACATATATTACTCAATTGTTCTAAAAAGGAATCAAGCGATTAAGTTTACGAACCATGAAACCATTCAAAACGAGAAGTTTGAGTAATCAAACTAGGCAAACCGAACTTAGGAAAAGAATGTTGTTACTTGATTTTGAAAGTGGAATGTGGGTTGGTCATTCTAATACTACGTATCGTGACTTTATAAAAGTAATGGATCTCTTTTAAAAGAACTTAACGATGTAGTACTGGGGTTAAGAACCCGACTTTGGCATAAAATGAAAGTACTCGAGTTGTTGTGAAACTCGCTTATGCTTGTTGTGTGAAACTCGCTTACGCTTGTTGTTGTGAAACTTGCCTATGCTTGTTGTTGTGAAACTCGCCTATGCTTGTTGTTGGGAATCTTGCCTACGCTTGTGATGATAAGCCTTTGTTGCGCAAGTTGGTATTTCGTGTTACCGCCCTCGACAGAGGCCGCTGACTTGTCGAGAACTTACTCGACGGCCGCAATGACGGAGAATTCCACGTATGTTTCCATTTTGATTATCGCTCATTGTTGATGTCATACGGACATGTCTACACCGACGCAAGATTCCGGGGCACGCCACGCGCCTTGTTATTATTGTCGCAACACGGACGGTCTACACCGACGCAAGATTCCGGGGTACGTGGCTACGCAGCAGGTTGATTACCCGACATAGTGTTATTGTGGCTACATGGACACGTCTACACCACGCAGATTCCGGCACGTGGCCACGCGCAGGTTGACCACCCAAAGATATTATTGGGGTTATACGGGCATGTCTACACCGGCGCAAGATTCCGGTACGTGGCCACGCTGCCTTGTTATTATTGTTGCATCATGGACATGCCTACACCGGCGCAAGATTCCGGCACGCGCCGATGCAACACGATTGATGCTGGCGCGAGACCCATAGTTATATTTGAGCGATGATTGAGGCGAGTCCCCGATCGACATGATCGCTTTATGTCGCGAATCAGAGTTAGGTTATCATACATGTCTCTCGCGAAATAGACTAGTATGATTTCATTTATGATTTACGGCCACATACTGTACTGCCAGATCGACTCCTTCGGGGCCGCGCTCACGCCGCAGTAGAGGTACATCGGCCGTGATCCCCGCCGTAGGATCTCATTTTAGCGTGTTGAAAGCCCGCTCTTCGAGGCTTATCTTTGGTATGTTTCGAGTTATAGGTTCTGTACATTCTGTGGTATGTGGGCCCCGTCCCGCCATAGTTGTTGTAAATCTTAGAGGTCAGAGTAATCGCTGCAAGGTGGTTTGTAAAAAGGATAACTGCTCGGCTTTTTATGATATACCAAGGCAATCGCTTTGGTTGGTCTGCTTATTTATTATATCTCTTGTTTCATGACTCGTGTTTTATTTTCCGCGTTTTCTCTCGATGTTGTATCACTATGTGCGCCGGAAGCACCAAGAATCGCCCGCCCGGGCGCAAAGTGGTATCGTGAGCGCTTAGTCTCTGAAAGTGTCTACATGCATCGGTTCAGAGAGTCTTGATTATCTACAGTGTTGTGCACCACATCTATAATCGTGAGGCTATAGGACATTTAGGATTGGTTTCATTCTTCTCATTCCGAGATCGTGGCCTCAGAGCCGTGGTAAGTTGGACCCTCTCGACGTGTTTCTGCTTTACCGCTTATGCCTCGCGAAGGCAACCAGGCCCTGAAGGGCAAGGCATGAGGGAGCCGCTAGTGGGATCCAGAGGAGTACGAGGCGCAGCCCTGGCCAAGACTGAGGTAGTGCTTGACGGCATGAGTTTTGCGACGCCGCCAAAGACCAAGCAGAGCTTAGAGCCGCAGCAGGGCAGCCGAGACTACAAGACTGAGCCTCCCCCACACCGAGCGGAGACGGGTCACGCGAGACGGCCGCTTATCGCCGTGGTCAGGCGATACGAGCATGGATAGGCCGACGCAGCAGCCCAGCCCAAAGAAGACTGTAGTACACCAGGCGCATAGCTTGAGGCTACGGATTTCTTAGTTGTAGCCCGCCCGAGTTTTACGGTCGAGGCCGAGGATGATCCGCAGGAGTTCATCCGCTACCGCAGAGGATCACGCGGTGATCAAGGCTTCAGAGATCGAGTCAGGATATTTGTTCGCGACGGCCGCGCGATACCGCAGCCGATCGGTTTGACTTCGCGGAGCTTTCGGGAGAGTATGCACTTCCACCGCTTGGGACGAAGTTTTCGGGGCCTTCCGCACATTTCTTGCCTCCACAAACGGCGAGGCTCGGCCACATTTTTGACGTTGAGGCGTAACGCGCATAGCCGGGAGTACAATGTGAGTTCGACTCATCGCCCGTGATGTTCTCGCATTAGTAGCTAGTATGAGGATCGAGTGCACCGATATGTTACAGGCTCACGACACGCAGCAGAGTTGTTCGTGTTTTCTTCACCGCATGACATTGCCCGATTCGTGCTCATGCACTGCGTGCGAGCGCAGATCGACGCAGCGGACCGCCACAGGTTGGCCAAGACGCCGGATATTTTGGCGACTTTCGAGGCGGACCGCCTCGCAGCAGACTAGTTATGTACCTCCGCCATTGCAGAGTGGTCCTCCGCAGCCTTCGGACCTTGGGATATTCAGAGCGCATCCGCTCCTGTGCTTCGATGTTCTGGGAGCAGGGGCGTTGCCAGATGCAGCCACCCTACCTCGGTGTGGTCGACGTGGTAGACCGCATTTCGAGAGTGTCGTAGTACCAAGGAGCTTGTTATTCTCGCGGCCAACAGGCCATATGACGAGAGACCGCCCACTGTGGTAGCATCGGTAGATAGCACGCACTACTAGAGTGCAACCATGGCCACAGAGGTCGTGGAAGTTCCAGAATGGCGGTCCTCAACCGCCTAGTTTCGTATATCCTTAACCTCGTAGATACTTGTATGTATTGATGTTAATGATGGTTAAGTGTTATGTTCGGATAGCTTTGTGCTATAGTGTGATTTAAAAATCGTTAGTGTGAGACGGAAGTGGTAGCTATACGATGTGTTCCGTGTCGGCGAGCGGAGTCGGCGCCACAGCTGGTCGGGTCAGCCATGTTGCGGCCAACCCGGCCCCGCTTCGGCGAAGGGTCACTGGGTGGTCCCGCCAGTGGCAGGTCACGCAGGTGCTAGGCCCAAGTTTAGATGACCATCGATGAGTTCATAGATATGTTCACTGTAATCACTTCGAAGGCGCCGAGAATGGCCTTAGAGAAATCGAGGTTGTAAGATGACCAAGTTCGAGGTAGTAACTCCAAGGGTTGGAAACAGAAACGCTGATTAAGTGTGGTCCGATACTAGAAAGAGCTCGAGTGTTCGGAATGGTACGACGAGATAGGGGAGAAGTGAACGTGTGTGATCGCTTTTTGTGAAACGAGGTACAAGGAGTATATTTTAGACCTCGTGGGACTTTGTGCTAACCGAGGTGGTTCCTCGCTGGCGTGACTCGGGTATTTGCGCGCATGTTATTTTTTGTGGCCAGTGTGGCATGTTTGATTCTCGTAAGTATAGTAGTGAAGACTATATCAAGCACGCTTGTTTTGAGATTTAGAAGGAACATTCGACGAATGTTTCTAAGGAGGAGAATGTTATACCGTATTTCAGAGTATGTACGCGAGGGCGCACGAGGAAATTTGAAACTTTTGATTTGGCTGGCCGAATTAACTTTGTTCACAACACCCGATTAGAGTCGTTTTTCAAACGCTTCCACGCCTTTCGTAGGGGAATTTCCGCCATGCCATTTATTATTTTGCGGATTTTTCCAGAGACGAAACATTTTGACCAACGGAGGGCGACACTTGGCACCTCCAATCGGTGGTGAAATCGCCCAAATGGACTAAATGGACAAGGTGAGCACGCTGGTGCTCAAGCAAAGTCAAGGAGTTGGTAGATATTTGTGTAGTAAATCCTAGCCCTACACTCGCCTAACACTTGGTTTAATTCGCCATTGGTTGGCCATTCCTCGACCTATAAATACCACTCATTTGTTGATGAAATTCTTCATCCAAATATTTTCTAAGTGTTAAAAATCCCTCCTCCTCGGAAGTTTTCGCCCACCACAACTCCCTTTGGCCGAGAGCTCCTCCCCTTTGTAGTGGTTAGCCGTGGGGTACCCCCCCCCCTAGCCTAGTTGTTTCGGATAAATACCCCTTGTTGTGGTATAGAAATACTCTCCTCATAGGGTTATAATGTCCAAATACCTTGGCCCAAATACCGTGTAGTAGTCCCAAGGTTACACTTTTACAACAGCCCAAATACTATTAGACTACCATTAGCCACTAAACTAAACTCAAGGAAAACCTTCATAGTCGGTTGAAGTGTTTAGTTGAAGGCGTAGAACTTCTGGCGGTTGTTTGGAGCGGATTGGAGCACTCTGAGTAGGAGCTAAGCGCTGCTCGTGAGCGACATTTAAACTCTGATAATTTTGGGCTTATCGAGGTAAACACTCTTGACCTTCTATTGTAATTGAAATTACATGTAGTAGGAATATATAGTTGAAGTATACTATATATAGAATCAACATTATAATTGGCGGCAATGTCTTTGACTTAAGCTCAAGAATAAAGAATCAACCGAATCAGAATTACATAGATCAGACATAAGAGACTTGTATAGCATTCGAGTAGTAGAATTGTACACGCCCTGCTAGACGGTAAAACCCCGGTTGGCTTGGTAGTCGGCCTCGATAGAGAGGAGATTTACGCCGTCATGGGGAGGTGCCGAATTTTCGTAGAATATGGAACGCCGAGATCTAGACGTTAATGTCACTTTGTGGCCTTATAGGTCAAGTACTACGCGTGGAGTGATCCACTTGGCTTAAGGAGTAGCCGCAGCTTTGAGGTACTTGAGCGCTTGCTATTAGTCGACAATCGCCGCAGGTATGCGAACCTCTTCCTATCTCTTCTAGCATGATATGTGTGAACTATGTAGTACGGTAGACGCATACGTGTTATCTGTGGTTTGACAGTTTTAAAACATAAAGTGTTATAACGCTTTACGGGAAGTCGTTATAACAAATTTTACGTAGGTAAGAAAATACTTTGTGGTTTTAAAAGGTAATCGACGTGAATTATAACCGACTAGTTATAATAAAGAACTTGATGTATTTCAAAAGATTTATAAATCATTTTGAATGAGAGTAACACTGGTTTTAAAGGTTTTAAAAAGTGTTATTCTAGCTTTATGGGGAGTTAGGTATAATGTCTTAAGAGAGGTAAAGAAAATGGTTTATCATGTTAAGTTAAGAGACTTGATCTTATAAGATAAAGAGACTTAACTTATTTGTTTTAATGTGAATGTTCAGTGAAACCTCATTCGTGAGTAATGAGTACTTGGTTTTATTTAAAGGATAATGTTTTACCGATTTCGAAATCGTAATGTGTATCGACTGCACCACCGCAAATGCTAATAAAGGAAAATGTATCAATAATGACGATCGTATTAAAACCAAGTAAACCTCCATCCGCATAGAAACTAAGACGAGACAAAATGATATTACATTTTCTAGATCATGGTCGTAATAAGAATGTTGTAAACAAGAATAACCTACTCTCACGTGAGACATATATTACTCAATTGTTCTAAAACTAATCAAGTGATTAAGTTTATTAACTATGAAACCATTCAAAACGGAAGCTTGAGTAATCAAACTAGGCAACCGAACTTAGGAAAAGAATGTTGTTACTTGATTTTGAAAGGGAATGCTGGTTGGTCATTCTAATACTACGTATCGGTGACTTTTATAAAAGTAATGGATCTCTTTAAAAGAACTTAACGTATGTAGTACTGGGGTTAAGAACCCGACTTTGGCATAAAATGAAAGTACTGAGTTGTTGTGAAACTTGCCTATGCTTGTTGCGTGAAACTTGCTCATGCTTGTTGTGAAACTTGCCTACGCTTGTTGTTGTGAAACTTGCCTATGCTTGTTGTCGGGAATCTTGCCTACGCCAGGATGATAAGCCTTTGTTGTGCGTGTGGTATTTCAGGTTACCGCCTCTCGACAGAGGCCGCTGACTTGTCGAGAACTTACTCGACGGCCGGGCGTGATGGAGAATTCCACGTATGTTTCCATTTTGATTATCGCTCATTGCTGATGTCACACATGTCTACACCGATGCAAGATTCAGAGGTACGCGGCCACGCGCCTTGTTATTATTGTTGCAACACGGACGTGTCTACACCGACGCAAAGATTCGGGCACGTGGCCACGCAGCAGGTTGATTACCCGATATAGTGTTATTGTGGCTACGGACATGTCTACACCGACGCAGATTCCGGTACGTGGCTACGCGCAGGTCGACCACCCAAGATATCATATCGGGTTATACGGGCATGCCTACACCGACGCAAGATTCCGGTACGTGGCCACGCGCCTTGTTATTATTGTTGCATCACGGACATGTCTACACCGATGCAAGATTCCGGCACGCGCCATGACGCGAACATGATTGATGCTGGCGCGAGACCCATAGTTATATTTGAGTGATGACTGAGGGCGCGAGTCCCCGATCGACATGATCGCTTATGTCGCGAATCAGAAGTTAGGTTATCATACATGCCTCCCGCTTTAAATAGACTAGTATGATTTCATTTACGTGATTTTACGCTTTCACATACTTGGTACCAGATCGACTTCCTTCGGCCGCTCACGCCGCAGTAGAGGTACATCGGCCGTGATCCCCGCCGTAGATCTCATTTTAGCGTGTTGAAAGCTCTGCCTTTCTGAGGCTTATCTTTGCATGTTTCCTCGAGTTATAGGTTCTTGTACATTCGTGGTATGGCGGCCCCGTCCCGCCATAGTTGTTGTAAATCTTAGAGGTCAGAGTAATCGCTGCAAGGTGGTTTGTAAAAAGGATAACTGCTCGCTTTTATGTATATACCAAGGCAAATCGCTTTGGTTGGCCTGTTTATTTATTATATCTCTTGTTTCATGACTCGTGTTTTATTTTCCGCTGGTTTTCTCTGATGTTGTATCACTAAGGTGCCCGGGGTAAGGCACCAGTAACGGGCCCGGGTTCGGGGCGTTACATTAATATAACATTATTCTTTTTAAAACCCAATTATCCATTTCTCATTAAAGCGGTTTCACAACTTTTTAACACAACCCAAGTCCTTATTATTTCACATCAAGTCTTTTATCTTTTTAAAAACCACAAACCATTTCTTTGCCCACATAAAGTTGTTATAACAAACTTCCCATAAAGTCGTTATAACACTTAATGTTTTAAATCAACCAAATTCATTTAACACATGTACGCTCACCGCATTACATAGTTCACAACATATCATGCTAGAAAAGATAGGAAGAGGTTCACATACCTCGCGACGACATCGATAATTAGCAAAACGCCCAAAGCATCAGAATCGCTAGCCCTTTCCACCCTTCCAAGAGAATACGCTAGTCGTAGTACTTCCACCTATAATGGCCATAAAACGCCTATTAACTTCTAGTTCTCTTCAGAGAACATTTCTAAATACAAGGTTCCATATTCTAAAAATTCGCAAAGACCTCCCCGCAACCACAAAAATCTCCTCCTCTAACAAGGCCCGCTACTAAGCCAACAACTCCAAAGTGTGGGTTACACGCCTAACCTGGACGTATAACATCGCCCCACAATAATACTACAAGTTCATCAGAATACAAACCAATGTAAATACAGTTCAATTCTTTTCAATCATCCTTCCAATATATATTATACTCAATTCTAAGCTACTACAACATGTAATATCCAATTACAATAGAGGGACATAGATCATTACCTCGATAAGCCCAAAATTATCCAAGATTATAAGTCAATCCTGAGCAACGCTTAGCTCCAATTCCTTATGCTCCAACCCGCTCCGAGCAACCCTTAGAAGTTTCTAAACAACTTCTCTTCAAGATCCAACTCCAAAAAGTGAAGAACACTTAGGCTCAAACTATGGCAAGATTCGGCCAAGGTAAGGTTTAGGGCTAGGGGTGTGAAATATTTTCCAACTCTTGGTACACAATCTTCCTAAGGAAGAACACTTAAAACTTTAAGAATTTTTGGACAACTTTAGCTCCACAAATCAGCCCAAGGCCGAGAGCACCTAGATGAGGAGTAATTTTTCAAGCTTGGAAATAACTAAGTGTGGAAACGAATAAGTCTTGAAAAGCTTAAGTGGTCTATTTATAGATAAATCAATGGCCAAGATCAAGGCAAGTGTATGGTAAGATCGGGTCCAAGTGTGGGTAATTTTCCAACCAAATGTCCA
Source organism: Przewalskia tangutica (assembly GCA_029844215.1). Classification (NCBI taxonomy): domain Eukaryota; kingdom Viridiplantae; phylum Streptophyta; class Magnoliopsida; order Solanales; family Solanaceae; genus Przewalskia; species Przewalskia tangutica. Next base: position 37,271,139 of record CM056725.1, on the reverse strand, counting down.
CCACAAAACGGGACAGTGGCTTGCCACTGTCCCCCAAAAACGCCCGTTGTCCACGTGTCCCCTAATTTTCGGCCAACGAGCCATACGGGTGCCATGTGTCGCCCTACTCGCCCAAAATATTTCATCTTCCAAAATATCCGTAATGCCAAAAATCCAAAATAAAGCTGGGCCCCACAAACCATAAATTCTCCCCGGCCCCACGTGACCAATTCCGTAAATAAAATTCCATAATTCTCAAAATTCCAAAAAGTCCGAATACCAAACTGGGAATCCAATTCCCTTTAAGGAACATTTTTCCTTCACAATATCCTAATCTTTTCCGCGAAAAATCACATCTTTCTTCCTTTCCAATTTTTGTGTCAGATTCTCGCACGCACGCCCTCACATACATACTCGAACTACGGTGTAACATTTTCCCCTTAGAAACATTCGTCCCAATGTTCCTTCTAAGTCTCAAAACATACATGCGCAGATAGCCTTCACTACTATACTTATTTAAACCAATTATGCCACCAACGGCCATAATATAACATACGAAAAAACTCCAATCCAAGCCAACGAGGAATAACCTCTAACGTATAACATCACCATAAGCTCCTACCCAAGGTCCAAAGGATACTCCTTCAGATCTTCACTTCACAACAAAATGATCTCTTTATTTTGTTAACCCATCGCTCACTTCTTTCCTTACTCGCCGCACTCTTCTCAGACACCGAACTCTCTCTATTACACGCACTATACCCACCATCGCCTGGCTTTCCAAAACCTCGAGTCACTACCTCCAAACTTGGTCATCTTACTAACCTCAAATTCCTATAAGGCCATTCCCGCCTTCACGATCCGATTCTGGGTCGAACATATCCACGAACTCATACGACGGTTACCTAAACTCGGGCCTAGCACCCTCGTGATCCTACCACCGGCGACCACCTCGAATCGACCCACCTCACTCCGGCCGCGGATTGACCCGCGATCCGCCTCAACCCGACCCGCTATCGCCCAAACTCTCTCGCTCTCGATCCTAATAATCTTACTAATTAACGCCATGAAAGCTACCACTTCCATCTCACACTACCCATGGAATTATCCCACAATATATTTCACGATACCAAGTACTTCACAAAGACCAACCGTAAAATCATCCACTCAAGGCGCCTTGCATCCGAGGTCCTAATCTGCTATAAATTCTAAGGCTCACAATTGTCTCGCCTCCGCATTTACCCCTTTCCAACTACCCACGCTTTCTAATTCGCACTTAACACAATGCTATCCGCACATAGCACTCCACACGTATCTACCATAACAACATAAAAAGTCTCTAAGGGCTAAAGATATCTCCGCAACTATTGCCTCACTTTCCTTTGTCGCCTAATCATAATCCGCTCGCAGTCGCCTAGCTATACAAGGCGGCGAACCACCACCGATCCCGGCGTCGAAGTCTCTACATCCGTGCTACCGGCCTGACAAACTCTCACCAAATGGCCCCGCTGGCCGCAAGCATACAAGCCGGCAAAGACGACACTCCATAACGGAGTCTATTCCAATGGCCACAACGAGGTAGGGGTGACTCATCCGACTAACACCCCTTCTCCCGAACAATCGAACCCGCCATCGACCCTTAGGCCGAGTCATCCTCAGATCCTCATACTGACATCCTCCCATCACACGGCCCTCGACGGCCGCAAGTATAACAATCTCCCAAACTAGCACGACACTCGAGGATCATCCTCGCTCTCTATCCATAGAACTCGCGAATCGCAACTCAAGAAATCCCAAGTCTCGCATCATCGGATCTAGGTGAATCATCGCATCCGCTGAACCACCGGATCCCGCCCGCCCTCATATCTCACCACGCACTTAGCTAGCAATCGGCTATCTCCTTCTAACTCATATCTCGGCCCCGGTCGTGGAATCGAGGCTCGTATCGTGGCCTCGTGAGCTACCGCATCGCTTCTAAACTCTCTGGGCTAGCGCGCCGCAGTAACTCCCCGAACGAAGCGTTGTCTCGTATAATGATCGCCCGCGCTCGTAACCCTTGTGCTCTACTGCAGCCTTCTCACGCTTGCCCTTCTGGCTCGTTGCTTGCAGAGGAGTAACGGTACATAAGAATATTCTGCAGGAGTCCAACTTATAACACGCCTTTCTAAGGCACGATCTCAGAGTGAGAAGAATGGAAACTAATCCTAAATATCTCAGAGCCTCCTCGACATAGACGTGCGCACAACACACCGATAATCAAGCACTTACTGTAGACACGCTCAGACACTTTCCGAGGATTAATCGCTGATACCACTTTTGTCACGACTCCACCACGGACCGCGATCCGGGCGCCTACCCCGGCACCCTAGTGATACAACATCGTAGATAATCAATGAAATTAAAACTTAAACAGAAACAAGATAAAAGAAAACAAAGCAACCAAAACGGTTGCCTTTTTGCATATATACGTAAATTTGAACAGCATACATCCTTTACAACCCCGCCCACAAAAGTGCTATGCACTCTAAGATTTTACAACAATCGTGGACGAAAGTGGCCCCGCCATACCCCGAATGTACAAGAACTTACAAACTCTGGGAAACCTACCAAAAGATAAGCCTCCGAGAAACGGAGATTCCTAATACGCTGAATCTGATCCAAGAGCGAGGATCAACAACCGACGACCTTTACTCGCAGATGAACGCAGCCCCCAAAGGAGGTCAAGACGACAGTACCAAGTATGTGAAACTAAAAATATCAGAAATGAAATCATGTAGTCTATATAAAACAGAGACATATATGATAACCAAACTACAAAGACATAACATAAAAGCAATATGTCAAAGCAGTGGACTCACGCCTCAAAGTCATCACTCAAATATAACCAAGGTCTCACGCCCACAATATCAATCATGCCCGCATCACGCTACATGCCCCTAATTTCCATCTGCAGACATGTCCAGATGCAATAATAGTATACCGTAATCAACCGCCGCACGGCCACATGCCCCGAAATTCTTCATCTGCAGCATATACGTCCATGTAACAACAATAACAATATATCGTAATCAACCCTACCGCACGCCACACGCCTAATTCAGACGGCAGTATATGTCCATGTAACAACAATAATAATATATCGTAATCAACCCCGCCAGCCACATGCCCCTACAGACGGCAGCATGTCCATGTAACAACAATAACAATATATCGTAATCAACCTCGCCAGACGCCACGCCCCGACTCGTGACGGCGGCATATGTCCATGTAATAACAATAATATACCGTGATTAACCCGCCGCACGTCGCATGCCCTCGAATTCTCAGACGGCAGTATATGTCCATGTAATAACACAATAATATACCGTGATTAACTCGCCGCACGGCCGCATGCCTCAAATTTCAGACGGCAGAGCATGTCCATGTAATAACAATAATATACCGGTGATTAACCCGCCGACGGCCGCATGCCCCTGACTCGACGGCAGCATGTCCATGTAATAACAATAACAATATACCGTAATCAACCTCGCCGCATGCCACATGCCCCGAATTCTCAGACGGCAGCATATGTCCATTTAACAACACAATAATATACCGTGATTAACCCGCCGCATGGCCGCATGCCCCAAATTCAGACGGCATACATGTCCATGTAACAACAATAACAATATACCGTGATTAACCCGCCAGATGTCCGCATGCTCCTAATTCTCGACGGCGTATAGTACATGTCCATATAACAACAATAACAATATACCAGCCCTCCATCGAGACGCTAGAGCATAGAATACAACTTTTACACAACAAAGCTTATCACAAGCAAGCACAAGCAAATTACCATACTTCAATTCTCTTACAAATATCCATTCTTTCACAAGAAGTCACCGATACCAACACTGTAGTATCCAAACAGAGTAACTATTATTTTAAGTAAACCAAAATAATTTCCCTTTTTAAGACAAGTAACAACCTTCTTTCCAAAAGTTCAAGTTTGCCTAATTTCAAATACTCAAGTCTCTTATTTTCGAAAGGTTTCAGTTCATAGTCTTAATCCCTTAATAACATAATTCTCTTTAAAACAATTGAGTAACATATGCCTTATGCTGAGTAGGTTATTCTTGTTTATATCAATCTTATTAAAGCAGCCATGATCTAGAAAATGTAATAAAATTTTGTCTTATCTTAGCTTCTATGCAGATGGAGGTTTCTACTGGTTTGAATAATAATTACTTAGTCAATACATTTTCCTTTATTAACGCTGCAGTGGTTTGTTCGATACTTGTTCTCATTTCCGAAATTAATATAACATTATTCCTTTTAAAACCCAATTATCCATTTCTCATTAAAGCGGTTTCACAACTTTTTAACACAACCCAAGTCCTTATATTTCACATCAAGTCTTTTTATCTTTTTAAAAACCACAAACCATTTCTTTGCCCACATAAAGTTGTTATAACAAACTTCCCATAAAGCCGTTATAACACTTAATGTTTTAAATCAACCAAATTCATTTAACACACGACGCTTCACCGCATACATAGTTCACAACATATCATGCTAGAAAAGATAGAAGAGGTTCACATACTCGCGACGACATCGACAATTAGCAAAACGCCCAGCATCAGAATCTCGCTAGCCCTTTCCACCCTCCAAGTGTAATACGCCACTCGTAGTACTTCCACCTATAATGGCCATAAAACGCCTATTAACTTCTAGTTATCTTCAGAGAACATTTCTAAATACAAGGTTCCATATTCTACTTAAAAATTCGCAAAGACTCCCCCGCAACCACAAAAATCTCCTCCTCTAACAAGGCCCGCTACTAAGCCAACAACTCCAAGTGGGGTTACATCGCCTAACCTGACGTGTATAACACCGCCCCACAATAATACTACAAGTTCATCAGAATACAAACAATGTAAATACAGTTCAATTCTTTTCAATCATCCTTCCAATATATATTATACTCAATTCTAAGCTACTACAACATGTAATATCCAATTGCAATAGAGGGACATAGATCATTACCTCGATAAGCCCAAAATTATCCAAGATTATAAGTCGATCCTGAGCAACGCTTAGCTCCAATTCCTTATGCTCCAACCCGCTCCGAGCAACCCTTAGAAGTTTCTAAACAACTTCTCTTCAAGATCCAACTCCAAAAAGTGAAGAACACTTAGGCTCAAACTATGGCAAGTTTCAGCCAAGGTAAGGTTTAGGGCTAGGGGTGTGAAATATTTTTCAACTCTTGGTACACAATATTACTAAGGAAGAACACTTAAAACTTTAAGAATTTTTGGACAACTTTAGCTCCACAAATCAGCCCAAGGCCGAGAGCACCTGTATGAGGAGTAATTTTTCAAGCTTGAAATAACTAAGTGCTGGAACGTAATAAGTCTTGAAAGCTTATGGTCTATTTATAGATAAATCAATGGCCAAGATCAAGGCAAGTGTATGGTGAAGATTGGGTCCAAGTGTGTGGGTAATTTGCCAACCAAATGTCCACCACAAAACGGGACAGTGGCTTGCCACTTGTCCCCAAAAACGCCCAAGTGTCCACGCTGTCCCCTAATTTTCGCCAACGAGCTACATTGGGGTGCCATGTGTCACCCCCTACTGGCCCAAAATATTTCATCTTCCAAAATATCCGTAATGCCAAAAATCCAAAATAAAGTGGCCCTACAAACCAGAAATTCTCCCGTGGCCCCACGTGACCAATTCCGGAAATAAAATTCCATAATTCTCAAAAATTCTAAAAAGTCCGAATACCAAATCTGGGAATCCAATTCCCTTTAACGAACATTTTTCCTTCACAAAATCCGGAATCTTTTCCGTCGAAAAATCACATCTTTCTTCCTTTCCAATTTTTGTGTCGTATTCTCGTACGTACGTCCTCACATACATACCCTGGAACTACGGGGTGTAACATACATCCTCACATACATACTCTGGAAATACGGGGTATAACATTGTACGTCATTATACCAACTATACAATAATTACCACCAACCTGGATACGCATCCACATAGTCCTTCCTGGGTCACTGCTGCCTTTCTCGTATTTGCAATCAACATAACTCGTTAGGGAGAGATGACCCTAACAGCACATCTCTATCGCACGATCTCAGAGTGAGAAGAATAGAAACCAATCTTAAATGTCCTGCAGCCTCCGACATAGACGCGTGCACAACACACTGGCCTCAGACACTTTCCGAGACTAATCGCCTGATACCACTTTTGTCACAACTCCGACGGCCCGCGATCGTGCCCTACCCGGGAACCCCATGTGTATACATCGTAGATAATCGAACATACATAAACTTAACAGGAAATAAATAACAGGCTAGCCGATAATTCCACCTTCCAAAAATATACACGTTACCCAAAAAACAGTTACCTCTTTTTTTTTTACACAACCCAATCCACAAGATATGACTACATACCTCTAAGAATTCTTGACATAATAATCGTGGACAGTGGCTCCCGACATACCCCAATGTACATAAATATACAACCTCGTGGAATCACTCAAAATACAAAGCCTCCGAAATAAAGGTGCTTTCCAACCAGTTGAACAGTGATCCTAAAAATGAGGATCAACAAGCTATGTACCTCAACCTGCGGCATGAACGCAGCCCCCCGAAGGAGGTCAGTACGAAATATGTACCAAGTATGTGAAACTGAAAATATTGTAATGAAATCATAACAATCTATAATAAAGTTGGAGACATGTATGATAACCAAAATAATAAAGACACCGTGGCTTGCCGTGAAAGTAATGAAAGTCGCTTTACCTGCATGCACTATTTCAACACATGAACAATAGTCACACCAGGGCTATGGACACAAGCCCTCAAATATCATATCGCAATCCAGTAAGGGTCTCAAGCCCACAAATATCAAAGCGTGCTCGTGGAATCCCCTATCACTGCCGACAACTATAAGTGTAAAATATAACCATGTGACGCGCCCGTGGCATCCTACCTCACTGTCGGCGTACACACATACAATACATATAGATATATCCCCTGCCCGTGGAATCCCCCATCACTGCCGACAGCCGTAAGTGTAAAATATAACCATGTGAAGCGCCTGTGGCATCCTACCTCACTGTCGGCATACACACATATGCAATATATATATATATATATCTCATGCCCGTGGAATCACTCATCTCGGGTACATGACTTTATGGAGAGCTAATCCATGGGGTAATAATCGTATATAACATGCCCGTGGAATCCCTCATCTCGGGTACATGTCTTCATGGGGAGCTAATCCATGGAGTAATAATCGTATATAACATTCCCGTGGAATCCCTCATCTCGGGTACATATCATCATGGGGAGCTAGCCTATGGAGTAATAATCGTATAATACGGTCGCATGGCCCTAATCCTCATCGTATAAGCATGGCCATGGGGTAATAAAACAAATCCGGGAATCTAACCCGCCGCCTGGTCGCATGCCCCGGAATCCCTCATCATATAAGCATGTCCAAGGAGTAATAAAAACAATCCGTAAAACCTAACCCGCATCCTGGTCGCATGCCCCGGAATCCCACATCGTATAAGCATGTCCAAGGATCAATCACAATAGAAGCATACCCGTGGAAGCCTCCGTCACAGTCGGTACGTCCAAGTAAATTCAAAACAAGACAGTCGGCCCTCCAACTGAGAGTCACGGCAGCGTAAACATATAATACTTGCACTCAAGGCTATCATAAGCAAGCATAGAAAAGTTCATAAAATCTTTAGACTTTCATTTTATATACTCTAGGCACTTTTAGTTTCACATAAAAATCCGGGAATTTAACCCAAAGTACTACGTACTTCCATTCTTTTCAAAAGACTCCTTTTCATATAAAACCCCACGATAACTAACACCCGTAGTATCAAGGCATGTCTACATTTTAAACAAGTCACTACATTTTTTGAAATACATTTCTAGGCTTCTAAATCAAGTGACCCTTACTTTAAAATTTTAAGCAATTGATACCTTTAAATCAAATTTTCCTTCCTTATTTCAAGTCATTTCTTTGTTTACATTACTAGAGAAAACCATTCTTCTAACCTTCCATGAAGTTGTTATAACCAACTTCCCATAAAGCCGTTATACTAACTTTATGCCTTGGACTAATTCATTCTCCTTTTTTTTTATAACCAAGAGACTTATACTTTCAAATCAAGTTACATAACTTTCAAAATACTTCAAGTCTCTTAACTTTAGAAATCAAGTTTCTTAACTTAGAATATCAAGTCTTTTTAACTTTAAAAATAAAGTCTCTTAACCTTTTAAGAATTCAAGGTTCATGGTCTTAAAACTTCATAACGTAAACTCTTTAATATTAAGTAACATATACTTTATGCGTTGTGAGTAGGTTATACTTGTTTATAACGATCTTAATAAAGCAGTCGTGATCTAGAAAATGTAATACAATTTTGTCTTATCTTAGTTTCTATGCAGATGGAGAATTCTACTCATTTTAATATAATTGATTGTCGATTCAGTTTCTTTTATTAACACTGCAATGGCTTGTTCGATACTTATTCTCATTCGTGCAATAAATTAGCAAAGTCAACTCGACTCCAAATACTTCCTAACGACTCTTACCAACATCCCCCATAAGACTTGGTAAGAACTTAGGATAACTTAACATAACTTTCACATAGAGTAAATCAACATACATACCTCTTAACTTCTAAGAGTAGAAGGAACCAAGAAATAACACCACATGTATATTTCATACATAGAATCATGCCAAAAGGAAGAAGAGGTTCACATACCTCGCGACGATTATCGACTAGTAGCAAAATGCTCCAAAGTACTTCAACCTTGATAGCTATTTCATCCTTTAAGTAGAATACACTACTCATAGTACTTCAACCTATATTAATCATAACATGTCTATCAACTCCTCTGTTATACCCCGTATTTCCAGAGTATATATGCGAGGACGACGCATTTGAGAATACAAGTAAAGATTGGAAAGTAAGAAAGAGTTTATTTTTCCACTGAAAAGTTTCAGGTTTTGTGAAGGAAAAGGTTCGTTAACGGGAATTGATTCTGATTTGGTATTCTGACTTCGAATATTAGAGAATTATGGAATTTTATTTTGAATGGTCACTGGGCCCACTGAGAAATTTACTGCCAAGGGGCCCACTTTGTTTTCTAGATTTTGGCCATTGTGGATTTTTTCGAAGATGTTTTATTTTGGGCCAATAGGAGGGTGACACGTGTCACCCCGCCAGGTGGCTCGGGCCGAAATGACATTTGTGCACAACACCTGCTAGAGTCGTTTTGACTAAACGCTTACAGAAGCTATGAAGGAAAATTCCGGCCATGTCATTTAGTATTTTTGCGGATTTTTCCGAGAGACGAAATGTTTTGGACCAACGAGAGGCAACACTTGGCACCCTCTCATCAGTGGACTTGAGGGCGAATTAGGGCCGAATGGACGGGCAAGTTGTGGTAGATATTTGTAGATATTTCGCAGGGATTTGTGCGAGTAGGTTGTGGTGCACTTGGCTTGATTCGCCTTACACTTGCCTTGCACATGGCTTGATCTTGGCCATTGGTTGGCTTTGGTTTTGCTATAAATACCCCTTGGCTTCAAGACTTCATTCATCCAAAATGTTCCAAGTCTGCTATCCTTCCTCTCCTCTTGTTTGACTCTCGCCCAAGAGCCCCCTCCCTAGTAAAGGCCCTTGGCCGAGAAACCCTCCCCTTCGAGTGGCCTCGTGGCCGAGAGGTTCCTCCTCCCAGTGGTGTAGCCGAGCCTACCCCCTGGTAGAAAGTTGTCTTCCAAGTATTGTTGTAATGCCCAAAATACCTTAGCCTTGTACCTTGTAGTATTCCAAAGATACTCTATACGTAGAGCCCTAAATACTACCTTTTGTCCCTTTGGTCTCAAACCGAAACCCTAAGGAAATCTTCATTGTTTGATCAAGTATTTAGGTAAGTTGGTTAGAACTTCTAAGGTTGTTTGGAGCACCGAGTCGAGCTAAACGTTGCTAAGGATCGACATTTAACTTGGATAATTTTGGGCTTGTCGAGGTAAATATTCTTGTTCCTTATTGTAATCGGAGATTACATATTGTAGGAATATATAGTTGAGGTATACTATATATAGAACTGAACATTATTGTGCGGCAATGTCTTTTGACTTAAGCCCAATTTAAAGAAAGAATCGAATCAGAATTACATAGGATCAGACATGAGACTTGTGTAGCATTGTTGTGAAGTAGAATTGTACACGCCCGCTAGACGTAAACCCCCCGGTTGGCTTGGTAGCCGCCGATAGAGGAGGAGATTTACGCCATGCGTGAGGCCGAATTTTTCTCAGAGAAATGGAACCTTGTGTTTTGAGGTTAATAGAAGTTGTGGCCTTTTAGGTGAAAGTACTAAGAGTAGCGTATTCTACCGAGGAGTGGAAAGGGCTAGCAAGGTTGTAGTACTTGGAGCATTTTGCTTATTGTCGATAAATCGTCGCGAGGTATGTGAACCTCTTCCTATCCTTCAAGCATGATGTTTTGTAAACTATGTAGTACGAGACGATACGTGCTAAATGAGTTGGTTGGTTTAAAACATAGGGTGTTATAATAGCTTTACGGGAAGTTAGTTATAACGACCTTATGTAGTGAAAATGGTTTATCGATATTAGAAGTTAAGAGACTTGATCTTATAAGATAAGAGACTTAACTTATTTGTTTTAATGTGGATGTTTGTGTGAAACCTCATTCGTGAGTAATGAGTACTTGGTTTTAAAGGGATAATGTTTTACCGATTTCGAATCGTAATGTGTATCGGCTGCACCACCGCAGCTGCTAATAAAGGAAAATGTATTGAATAATGACGTGTTGTATTAAAACCAAGAGAAACCTCCATCCGCATGTTAAGATGAGACAAAATGATATTACATTTTCTAGATCATGGTCACGTAATAAGATCGTTATAAACAAGAATAAACTACTCACGATATGACATATGTTACTCAATTGTTCTAAAAAGGAATCAAGTGATTAAGTTTGGGAACTATGAAACCATTTGAAAATGAGAAGCTTGAGTAATCAAACTAGGCAAACCGAACTTAGAAAAGAATGTTGTTACTTGATTTTGAAAAGGTGGGTTGATCATTCTAATACTACGTATCGTGACTTTTATATAAGTAATGGATCTCTTTAAAAGAACTTAACGATGTAGTACTGGGGTTAAAACCCGACTTTGGCATAAAATGAAAGTACTTTGAGTCAGGTGAAACTTGCCTATGCTTGTTGTTGTGAAACTTGCCTATGCTTGTTGTTGTGAAACTTGCCTATGCTTGTGATGATAGCCTTTATTGTACAAGCGTTGTGTTCGTGTTACCGCCTCTCGACAGAGGTCGCTGATCGTTGAGAACTTACTTGGACGTGCTGCAGCCGACGAGAAATTCCACGCACGCTCGCTGATAGTATTATTGTTGTTAATCGCTGGACATACCGACACGACGCGTAGCGCACGCATGCTTCCATTTTGGTTAAGGTCTGCGGTTAATCGCTGATATATCGACACGACGCGTAGCGCATCGTATGTTTCCATTTTGATTATCGCCAGGATTTTCCTTTTGACATACCGACACGACGCGTAGCGCACGTATGCGCCCATTTGGAATGCCGTTCTATTGTTTCTTTCGACATATCGACATCGACGATGCGTAGCGCACGCATGCGCCCATTTGGAAAGTTGTCTTATTGTTTCTCGACATACTGACACGATGCGTAGCGCACGGGTATGCTTCCATTTGGATTGCTGTCTTGTTGTTATCATATCATCGACTGCCGGCAGTGAGGCAGGTATTCCACGCATGATTGATGCCGCGGGCGCGAGACCGACTTGATATAATCATATGTGGGCGTGGCCGTAGAGTTTGGCTATCATACATGTCTCCCGCTTTGTATAGATCGTTATGATTTCATTTACAAAGATTGCAGCTTTCACATACTTGGTACTGTTGCATCGACTCTCCTTCGGGGCCGCTCATGCCGCAGTAGAGGTACATCGGCCGTGGATCTCGCCATAGGATCACGCCAACAGACGCTGAAGCTCCGCTTTCCGAGGCTTATCTTTGCATGTGTTCTCGAGTTGTAGGTTCTTGTACATTCGTGGGTATGGCGGGCCCCGCCATAGTCATCAGATATCTTAGAGGTTTGTAGTAATCAGTGGGCGTGGTTGAAAAGGATTAAACTGCTCGTGTTTTATATAGATACTAAGGCAAATCGCTTTGGTTGGCCTATTCATTTATTATATCTCTTGTTAAATGACTCATGTTTTATGTTCCGCTGATTTTCTCGATGTATGTATCACTAGGGTGCCCGGTAAGGCACTACCACGCCCGATTTTCGGTGTGACATAGTGGTATCGTGAGCGCTTAATCCTCGGAAAGTGTCTACGCATCGTGTCTAGTAGAGTCTTGATTATCGGTGTCGCGCACCACATCTATAATCGTGAGGCTATAAGACATTTAGGATCGGTTTCATTTCTTCTCATTCCGAGATCGTGCCTTAGAGTCAGAGTTGTGAGTCGACCCTCCGACGATCTCGCTTTACCGCTTATGCCCGCTACAGTGCAACCAGAGCCTGAGGGCAAGGCAGCCGAGGAGCCGCTAGTGAGATACAGAGGAGTTCGAGGCGCAGCCCACAAGACTGAGAGCAGTGCTTCCGACGGCGAAGTTTCGCGACGCCGCCAAGATGCCAGAGTTTAAAGCCGCAGCAGTCGGGCCGAGACTACAAGACTGAGCCTCAATCCCACACCGGAGCAGGGAGACGGGTCACGCGAGATGGCCCGCTTATCGGCCGTGGTCGTGGCCGATATGATGAGGATAGGCCGACGCAGCAGCCCAGAGCAGCACCAGTGGTTCACCAGCGAGCAGATAGTTCGAGGCTACGGACTTTCTCGAGTTGTAACCCGCCAGAGTTTTACTGTCGAGGTTCGAGGATGATCCGCAGGAGTTCATCCGGCATTTAGCCGGATCACGCGGTGATCAAGGCTTCAGAGACCGAGTCGTGACCTTGTTCAGATCGGCCGCGTGATACCGCAATGATTGGTTTGATTCACGGAGCTTTCCCGGGAGAGCATGCACTCCAGCAGATGGGATGAGTTTTCGGGATTTCTCACGCACTTCGCCTCCGCAGATGAGGGCACGGCCGGCGATTTTTGTTATCGAGATGAGAGGCGCGTTAGTGGAGTACAATGTCGAGTTCGATTCTTTGGCTCGATATGTCCCTCGCGCTTAGTTGCAGATATGGAGGATAGGTGCATCGCCACGCCACGCTAGACGATTATATGGCCGAGTCTTGTGCGTGTTTCTCTTCACCGCACGGACATTGCCCGCACGCAGCTCATGCACCAGACGCGAGGCACGGAGGGTCAAGGAACGACTGGATCAGCAGAAGCAGGCCAGACAAAGCAGGTCCTCAGGTGACTTTCGAGGCGACCGCCTCAAGAAGAGTTAGTTATATACCCCCACCAAGCAGAGTGGTCCTCCACCGCCTTCGTGAGCAGTCGTGGCTCATGGTTCGATTTTCGGGAGAGCAGGTGTTAACCACCAAGCCACCCCTACCTCGCTGTGACTGTGGTAGACTCCATTTTGGCGAGTGTCGTGCTAGATTGGGAGTTTGTTTTGCATGCGACAGCAGGCCATTTTGCGGAACCGTCCGACCAAGGGAAGCGCGGATGTTACGACTCACCCTTCAGGATCTGTGGCTCGTTCATCACCTTCATACGCATGCACTGCAGGCAGTGCCTATGATTAGAGCGAGTCGTAGCTTGTATATCCTTACCCTCTAGAGTTTTGGTATGCTGTTATGATGATCTCATTATTATGTGCTATGTACGAATAGCGCTGTGTTAATTTTGAGTTAGAAAACATGGTTAGTTGTGAGGATAAGTATGGGGGCACGGTGTGAACCCTGTGACTATGTCACGATTAAGACCTTAGAGGTAAGGTCGTCTTGTGTAAAAGATTCGCTTATATTTGACCTTTATCGGAGTGCGTAGTATACGTGGGATTTTATTTTGTGTGATAAGTCCACGGGTAGTGTGAGACGGAAGTGGTAGCTTTCATGATTTGAAAGGTAAGTAAGATTGTTCGTGTGGGAACAAGTGTCAGCGATCGCTGGTCGGGTTGATGGTCGCCGCGGTCGACCCGTGAGCCCGGCCAGCGGGTCAGTTCGGGTGGTCCCGCCAGGTGGTAGGGTCACGAGGTGCTAGGCCCGAGTTTAGACGACCATCGATGAGTTTGTGGACGTGTTCGACCGTAATCGTCGCAGGCGGTGAATGGCCTTAGTGGATATTACGCTAGTAAGACGACCAAGTTCGAGGTGGTGACTCCAAAGTTTTGGAAACGGAAGCGATGACTAAAGCGTGGTACGATACTAGAAGAGTTCACGTGTTCGAGAAGCGGCACGACGAGTAAGGAAGGAGGAGAACGTGTGTTATTTCGCGCCGCGCGCTGGCAATTTGTTAGAAGAGCTTCATCGATATCCGTTTTGTGAAGGAACATTCGACGAATGTTTCGGCGAGGGGAGAATGTTATACCCCGTATTTCCAGAGTATATATGCGAGGACGACGCATTTGAGAATACGCGTAAAGATCGGAAAGGAAGAAAGAGGTGATTTTTCCACTAAAAGTTTCCGGTTTTGTGAAGGAAAAAGGTTCGTTAATGGAATTGATTCCAGATTTGGTATTCGACTTCCGGAATATTAGAGAATTATGGAATTTTATTTTGGAAATGGTCACGCTGGGCCCACGGAGAAATTTACGGCTTTGGGCCCACTTTGTTTTCTAGATTTTGGCCATCAGGATTTTTTCTAAGATGTTTTATTTTGGGCCAATAGGAGGTGACACGTGTCACCCCGCCTGGCTCGCCGAAATGACATTTGGCACAACACCTGCTAGAGTCGCTTTGACTAAACGCTTGCAGAAGTTTATGGCGGGAAAATTCCGGCTATGTCATTTAGTATTTTATGCGGATTTTTCCGAGAGACGAAATGTTTTGGACCAACGAGGGCAACACTTGGCACCTCTCATTGGTGGACTTGAGGCGAATTAGGGCCGAATGGACGGGCAAGTCAGGTAGATATTTGTGTAGATATTTGTGAGGATTTGTGAGTAGGTTAGGGTGCACTTGGCTTGATCTTGGCCTTACACTTGCCTTGCACATGGCTTGATCTCGCCATTGGTTGGCTTTTGGTTTTGCTATAAATACCCTCTGGTCAAGACTTCATTCATCCAAAAATGTTCCAAGTCTTGCTATCCTTCCTCTCCTCTTGTTTGACTCTCGCCCAAGAGCCCCCTCCCTAGTAAAGGCCCTTGGCCGAGAAACCCTCCCCTTCGAGTGGCCTCAGGCCGAGAGGTTCCTCCTCCCAGTGGTGTAGCCGAGCCTACCCCCTGGTAGAAAGTTGTCTTCCAAGTATTGTTGTAATGCCCAAAATACCTTAGCCTTGTACCTTGTAGTATTCCAAAGATACCTCTATACGTAGAGCCCGGAAATACTACCTTTTGTCCCTTTGGTCTCAAACCGAAACCCTAAGGAAATCTTCATTGTTTGATTGAAGTATTTAGGTAGAAGTTGGTTAGAACTTCTGGGTTGTTTGGAGCACCTGAGTCGAGCTAAACGCTAAGGATCGACATTTAACTTGGATAATTTTGGGCTTGTCGAGGTAAATATTCTTGTTCCCTTATTGTAATTGGAGATTACATATTGTAGGAATATATAGTTGAGGTTTACTATATATAGAACTGAACATTATTGTGCGGCAATGTCTTTTGACTTAAGCCTGAATTTAAAGAAAGAATCGAATCGTAATTACATAGATCGTATACAAGACTTCAGGTAGCATTGTTGTGAAGTAGAATTGTACACGCCCTGTTAGACGTAAACCCCGGTTGGCTTCGTAGCCTACCGACAGAGAGGAGATTTACTGTCATGCGGAGGTGTCGCCAATTTTTCTCAGAGAAATGGAACCTTGTGTTTTGAGGTTAATAGAAGTTGTGGCCTTTTTAGGTGAAAGTACTAAGAGTAGCGATTCTACTCGAGGAGTGGAAAGCGGCTAGTGCGTTGTAGTACTTGAGCATTTTGCTTATTGTCGATAAATCGTCGCGAGGTATGTGAACCTCTTCCTATCCTTCGAGCATGATGTTTTGTAAACTATGTAGTACGGAGACGCATACGTGCTAAATGAGTTGGTTGGTTTAAAACATAGTGTTATAATAGCTTTACGGGAAGTTAGTTATAACGACCTTATGTAGTGAAAATGGTTTATCGATATTAGAAGTTAAGAGACTTGATCTTATAAGATAAGAGACTTAACTTATTTGTTTTAATGTGGATGTTTGTGTGAAACCTCATTCGTGAGTAATGAGTACTTGGTTTTTAAAGGGATAATGTTTTACCGATTTCGAATCGTAATGTATCGGCTGCACCATCGCGTTAATAAAGGAAAATGTATTGAATAATGATGTGTTGTATTAAAACCAGAAACCTCCATCCGCATAGAAGCTAAGATGAGACAAAATGATATTACATTTTCTAGATCACGGTCACTGTAATAAGATCGTTATAAACAAGAATAAACTACTCAATGATATGACATATGTTACTCAATTGTTCTAAAAAGGAATCAAGTGATTAAGTTTGGGAACTATGAAACCATTTGAAAATGAGAAGCTTGAGTAATCAAAACTAGGCAACCGAACTTAGGAAAAGAATGTTGTTACTTGATTTTGAAAAGGAAGGTGGGTTGATCATTCTAATACTACGTATCGTGACTTTTATATAAGTAATGGATCTCTTTAAAAGAACTTAACGATGTAGTACTTCGGGGTTAAAACCCGACTTTGGCATAAAATGAAAGTACTTTGAGTTGTGTGAAACTTGCCTATGCTTGTTGTTGTGAAACTCGCCTATGCTTGTTGTTGTGAAACTTGCCTATGCTTGTGATGATAGCCTTTATTGTACAAGCGTTGTTTCTCGTGTTACCGCCTCTCGACAGAGGTCGGTTGATCGTTGAGAACTTACTTCGACGCACGCAGCGACGAGAAATTCCACCGCACGCCTCGCTGATAGTATTATTGTTGTTAATCGCCGACATACCGACACGATGCGTAGCGCATCGCATGCTTCCATTTTGGTTAAGGTCTTGTGGTTAATCGCTTTGGATATATCGACACGATGCAGAGCGCACGGGTATGTTTCCATTTTGATTATCGCCTTGTGATTTTCCTTTTCGACATACCGACACGACGCGTAGCGCACGTATGCGCCCATTTGGAATGCTGTCCTATTGTTTCTTCGACATATCGACACGACGCGTAGCGCACGCATGCGCCCATTTGGAAAGTTGTCTTATTGTTTCCTCGACATACCGACACGATGCGAGCGCACGGGTATGCTTCCATTTGGATTGATGTCTTGTTGTTATCATATCATCGATCGGCAGCTGGCGTGCTGGTATTCCACGCATGATTGATGTTGTGGCGCGAGACCGACTTGATATAATCATTATATGATGTGTCGTAGTTTGGCTATCATACATGTCTCGCTTGTATAGATCGTTATGATTTCATTTACAAGATTGCACGCCACATACTTGGTAATTGCCAGATCGACCTTCCGGGCCGCTCATGCCGCAGGTAGAGGTACATCGGCCGTGGATCCTCGCCATAGGATCACAAGCCAACAGACGCTAAGCTCCGCTTCTCCGAGGCTTATCTTTTGGTATGTGTTCTCGAGTTGTAGGTTCTGTACATCTGTGGTATGGCGGGCCCCGTCCCGTCATAGTCATCAGATATCTTAGAGGTTTGTAGCATCGTTGTAAGGTGGTTGAAAAAGGATTAAACTGTTCAGGTTTTATATAGATACTAAGGCAACTGTTTTGGTTGGCCTATTCATTTATTATATCTCTTGTTAAATGACTCATGTTTTATGTTCCGCTGATTTTCTCTGATGTATGTATCACTAGGGTGCCCGGGGTAAGGCACCAGTCACGGGCCCGATTTTCGGGGTGTGACATCCTCACTTTTTAACGTAGAATCATACTAAGTGTAAGGTCTTTTATTCTATGGAAAATCGGGCAAAACTTCCTTTGTTTCTACGTACTTTTACACCTTTTTCAAGGCCCGAAAATCAATAACCAAACGCCACATTTAAGGCCCAACAATTCAGCAAATACAAAGGGGATTACACGCCTAATAGGACGTGTAAAATTCTGTCACACAATCAATATAAAACTGTCCATTCCTTAAGGCACATTCTCGGCAATAACACTATCCATAACCATATCAATTCTCTTTCAATTCCTTTTTCATTACAAGCTGTTATTCCAATATGTTATACACATACTAACAATTACAACAACTATAAATCCTTTCTTCCTTAACATGCGACGATTGTAACTATCGACCAAATTGATTACAACATTAATGGCTAACTTGTCCATTTTCGGTTTTAACATGTCGACATGATCCAAATCTTTTCAAACTTCATTCTAAATACCACATACTTATTTATTAACTACTATAACATGTAATCTTCAATTACATTAAGAAGATGAAGATTTTACCTCAATAAGCCCTAATAATGTCCAAGCGTAAAAGTCGATCCTTAGCAACTTTTAGCTCCTCTTCTTATGTTCCAATCCGCTCCAAGAACTCCTTAGAATCTCATGAAGAACTCCTCTTCAAGTTTCATATTCTAAGTTGAAGAACATCTTAGGTTTTCGCCTTGCGACTAACGTAAAAACGTCGTTTTTCCGGGATCTTTCTATTGAGATATCCTTACAATTCCCCTAGGGACCTTGGGTTAAAGTCTTGCGAATTATGGACAACAATTGAAATTTTTTTTTGTGGAAAATCCCTAAAGCCGAGAGCACCTAGAGCTTAGCACAAGGTTCTTTAATTTTTTTCTAAGTGTGGAGACAAGTCTTGCTACTAGTGTAGTATAAATAACACAATGAAGGTTCTAGATATACACATTTGTGTGGCTTGGATGAAGAAAACTTAATATCAAGCCAAGTTGGCAAGTTGACTTAGTCAATAATCTCAAGCTTTGGCTTTGTCAAGACTTGATCATCTCCTTGGTCATTTGACAATTATTCCATTGTCCATTTCGTCCAAGACCATATGGGGCAGTGACACGTGTCACCCTCCCATTCGTCCATAAAATTTCGTAACCCTCATGGACCCCACAAAATGTAAAAAATTTCGGGTGGGCCCTACGTGACCAAATCCGTAAAATACATTTCCATAATGATAATAAATTCTATACTCCTCAAATAATGCATTTTGAGAATCTAATTCTCATCAACGCACATTTTTCCCTTCCGAAGTTCGGAAGATTTTTCTTCGGAAAAACAATTCTTTCTTTCGTACCAATTTTCAAGTTTTTTGTTCTCGCGTCTATTCTCTTATTCATGTCCTGGAATTACGGGGTGTAACACTTCGGGTGTTGGGCTAGGTTGTGTGTTGATGCAGCACGGTAAGGTTATAGCCTATGCGTCCCGACAGCTCCGGAAGCACGAGAGAAATTACCCTACCCATGGTTTGGAGTTGTCGGCTGTTATTCATGCCTTAAAGATTTGGAGGCATTACTTATATGGAGTTCACGTGGATATTTATACATATCACAAGAGTCTCCGTGATATCTTCGCATGTAAGGAACCGAACTTCGCAGAGACGGTGGTTAGTCATGGCGGCTATGATGTTGATATTCTATACCACCCAGGAAAGCCAACGTGGTTGCAGATACTCTAGTCGTAGATCTACGGGTAGTCTGCGACGCACAACCGATAGAAGGAAAATGGTTCGCGGATAAATCAATGAGCGAGCCTTGGGATCCGGTTGGTTGATCTCGTGATAGTGGAGTTCGGGTTAGAGATTGTCAGTCTTCCATCAGAAGAGCGTAAGAGGCATCGTGATGAGGATCCTGGACCGTATGGTATCGAGATACAACTCTTCGAGAAGAGAAGAGTCTATTTGAGGAGCACCTGATGGGGTGCTAAGATATGAGCGTAGATTATGTGTACCCGATGTTGTAGGACTTCGTCAGCAGGTTCTAGGGAAGGCACACAATGCTCGTTATTATATTCATCTGGGGTTGACAAAGATGTACCATGACCTCAGATGTGTGTATTGGTGGGATGGCCTAAAAAGGGACGTAGCAGGGTTCGTTTCTTAGTGTCTGAATTGTCAGCACGTCAAGATTGAGCACCAGAAGCCTGGTGGGTTATTACAGACGATAAAGATCCCGAATTGGAAGTGGGAGGCGATTAACATGGATTATGTTATGGGGTTACCTCGTACTCAGAGGAAGTGTGACTCCACTTGGGTTATAGTTGACAGGCTGACGAAATCAGCCTATTTTCTTCCGGCTAGGACTACTTACTTGGCTGAGGAATATGCTAGGCTTTATATCAGGGAGATTGTGAGACTTCACGGGGTTCCTACATCTACTATATCAGACAAAAGATCCTAATTTACGGCTAACTTCTGGAGGTCATTCCAGAAGGGATTGGGGACACATGTGAGTCTCAGTACTGCATTTCACCCTCAAACCGATGGGCTAGTAGAGCGTACTATCCAGACACTTGAGGATATGCTGAGGGCCTGTATTATTGATTTCAGGGGTAGCTGAGAGGATCAATTACCACTTGTTGAGTTTGCACATAACAACAACTACCATTCTAGTATTCAGATGGCCCCGTATGAGGCCTTATATGGAAGGAAGTGCAGGTCGTCGATTGATTGGTTTGATGTTAGCGAGGCTACGTTAGTAGGTCCAGACTTGGTTCAGCAGATTGTGGGTAAGGTGAAGCTTATCCAAGAGAGGTTATTAGCAGCCCAGAGTCGACAGAAGTCTTATGCAGATAATCGACGTCGACCCTTGGAGTTTCAGCTTGACGATTGGGTTTTCTTGAAGGTATCACCCATGAAGGGTGTGATGAGGTTTGGTAAGAAAGGTAAGCTTAGCCCGAGGTACGTTTGGCCTTACCAGATTGTTCGTAGGGTAGGCAATGTTGCCTATTAGTTAGATCTACCACCTGATTTGGAAGCGGTTCATCCGGCGGATCGCCAAACTCCGCTCACATCACAACTTACCATAAATTTTCGCAGTTGATACAACATCATCGCAGAAAACTAAACATAATAAAACTTTTACATACCTTTTGACATAAATAAATAAACAAAGCAACCTAACCGTCATTTCGTGATATATACATAAAACCCTAACAGTTATCCTTTTACAAACCCCGCCTACGTTGTTGGGCACACACTTAAGATATACAGATACTATGACGCGATTGTGGCTCCCAACACCTCGAATGCATGCACCTACAATGATGCGACTATACCAAAGATACTTCCGGAGTGAAACGCAGCCCCTAACGCCGAATCGCGATCCGGCGAAAGGATCAACTAATCGCGCACTCTACTCGCTGCATTTAACGCACTTCCGGGCGAGGTCGCATAAATTTTGCGCCCGGCATGTGGAATCAAAATACCGTGAATGAAATCACATTTCATCATTTTATAAAACCATTTCAATCAGTGCAAATAGTTATGTCAGGGGCGGCGACGATATCCTCGCACAATCACTTCACATAATTACGGGTTCACGCCTATAATACCACCGCCGTAACTGGCCCTCATCGCTATAGCATGATGTAAAACAAACAGCTAATGTGGAACTCAACATTCAGATCTCGTCACAATAATAAAAACTGACGCTATGGTAATAGCCAACTAATACCCCCAAGCTTAGTCATATCTAATCACGCAAGGCATTTAAGCCACCACTACCCAAAAGCTAGCCACGCAACTGCCGAGGCAAGTATCTAAGCTAACGCATAACAGCTTCACCGCCTCACAAGATACGACCGGCGCAAGTATCTTAAGCCATCTACCGCAGGCTACCTGCAATCCAGAAACACTGCAACAAGTATCTAAAGCGCGGCTCCGAACTACCCACATAAAACTAAGCCCGCGGACGCCGTCACCGCGCAGTTTCACGGATACGTCCACGACAGTCGCTCTCACTATCACAATGACCGCACGCCCCGGAAGATCTTACCTCGGAAGTCATGGCCATGAAACTATCCCCATCGACGCATGCCCGCGAACATCCAAAACGAGAAACGCTCCAAAGGAAATAAATCGAGCAGCCGCTCCTGCAGTCACGACAAGACAGTAAACAAACTGGGCCAATACTCAAAGTGGACGACACTGTGGACCACCCAACGCCAATATGCACACTAATCAATCGAGCAACAAGCCGCCCCTGCAGAGTCACTGGGCAAAGACATCAACAAAACACTTGCACATCAAAGGATTATCATGCAAGATAAAATAAACAAACCTACGTCATTTTAATCAATAACTGCTCTAAACTCCAAAAATACTATACTTTCCTTCTTTCTAAAACTAAATTTCTACGTAAAGCCATACGACACTTCATTGACTGGGAGTATATAAAGAAAACACGCTTTACTTTTAAAACCAAAGTTACTCATACTTCGTGTACCTTTACAGGCTTTAAAATCAAGTACTTCTATACTTTATAAACTAAGTTAAATTCTTTTACTTCTTCCAATACTCCTTTTTAAAACCCAATTAACTTTCTTCAAAACAAGTAACCTATACTAAATTGCTACTTCTCCTTTTCCAAAAACAAATGCTATGTCAAGTCTCAATCTTCGCATCAAGAATCTCTAACTTTCAAAATCAAGTCGCTTTAACAATAAACCAAAAACAGCAAATCTTCATAAATAACACGACGCTAACTTCCCATAAAGCCATTATAACACTTTATGTTTTAAAACAAATAAAATCGTTTACACGCACGCTCACTGCATTTATAGTTCACAAAGTATGCCGCGTTGTGAGATAGGAATAATCACATACTTTAGCTTAAACCACATGTTTGTCAAGTATGCCACACAGAGAAAGATCCACCTATAACAACCACAATATAATTCTCAAAAGACCTCACTCTCCGTAATATTCTAAACACAAGATTCCTTATTCTGCTAATAATTTCGCAAAGACTCTCCCGCTATCAAGCACAACCGACTCCTCCTTCTAACCAAAAGCCCACACTGTGCCAACAACAACAAGTGGATTACACGCCTAACCGACGTGTTCAATATGTCACAATAATATTTTTACACAAGTCTAATCGTAAGATATACTACAAAATGTACTCAACTTTATAATCATCCTTCCAATATAATATAACGCATAACTACTACAACATGCATGTCCAATTACAATAGGACATAGATCATTACCGATAAGCCCAAAAATTATCCAAGTTATAAGCTCGATCCTCAGCAACGCTTAGGCTCCAACTTACACTCCAACCTCGCCCACACTTAGAAGTTTCTAAACAACTTCTCTAAATACTTCCCACCAAGCTAGGAAGATTTTTCTAGGTTTCCTGCTGATTTAACTATTTAGCAGTGATATTCCTGCCTCCCAGTATCGAATACACTAAACATTACCAGATACTAGCTGGAGGGGGACGAAATTATACAACAATACACCGGCATTTTCGCACAAGTGAGGAGGGGATGATGATTCATACAAAGCCGTGGAGTGGGAAAACATTCGCTTGGAAAGCTTTCAGCTACGAGGATGATTTACCTTCGCCAAGCGGTATTTATGTACAACCAAGCGGTCAAGATCAATATAAGCTACAAAGTATCACACGCAGGCGGGTCCCACCACACCATGGCCAAACGAAATGGTGCTGGGTGCGGTAGTGGCCAAATCGGCCATGATTAAATGCCTACCCATCATTCACCCATTCACTTAAAAGGTTACAATCCAAAACACTTAATGCTTCAATTCAGTCAAAATATTTCAATTAAAATATCCAAAATACTGGAATCTCTAAAACAAAGCTAGCCCCCACAAAACTGTAAATTTTCTCCCGTGGTCCCACGTGACTATCAAAATAAAACCTCAAAATTCTAATATAATCCTAAGTCCAAATACTCAAGAAAATCACCACCCCATTAACGAACCTTTTCTCTCACTGTGATTAACTTTTCCGCCGAAAATCACATCTTCGCCCTGAATCCAAAATTAACATTATTCTCGTGACGACGCCCTCACATACATTCCCCGAACTACGTGGTACAACATTCTTCTCTGCTAGAAACATTACCCGCCCTGAAAAATCCTTCTGTTTCCAAACTAACGTGCACGGCATAGTCTTCACTAATATACTTTTACGAACCAATCACGCCCATCAACGGGCCATGTGATAACATACAAATCCAAGCTAACGAAATCATTTCTAATCTCTGCCAACAAATTCCTACTAGCTTCAATACTCTCAAGCGCCTATCTCCGCCTTCGATCCGACTCGAATGAACACATCCCTAACTCAGCACGCTGTTACCTAAACTGGGCCTATCCGCCCCGGTGGATTCCTACCCTCTACCCACCACTCGAACTGACTTCACCTCATCCGGCCGCGGTTGACCCGAATCTTTATTTAATTCTCATTATCTTAAAGCAATCTCTCTCGCTGCCTCGATCCGGAATAATCTTACCATTCACGCTACGAAAGCTATGCATTCCATCTTACACTACCTATGGAATTATCACACCAACATAACGCTATCGCATAATAATAATTAAAAAATATACTGAGATCTAATACAAATGCATACTAGTTCTGCAGGTCGGATAATATACCCGATATCACAAAAATAACAGGCTACTTGCCATCATTTATAATCGAACTTCCACCATTTACCCCCGCCCCGCCGCCAAAGAACGCCCCACTCGCTTATCTATCGGGCGGGCACCTACAATGATCCCGGCGCTTCAGTCTCAATATCCGCGCTACTCGTAGGACACTTTCGAAATGGCCTCAGCCGCTACATAAATAAGTCCTCCGACCACTTTCACCGGGCTGATGCCACACCGTTACACTTTAGGTTTGTATTTTCCTCGCAAAGACCTGACTGGCCCCCGAAACTCCGAACTCGAGTTCCCGATCAAGCCCTCGAATACCTTTGGGGCAAAAGTGGGCATCAGAGACTACCAGATCGGGCGGCGCGAGTAACTGCGATCTCACACAGGCGTCCGTTAGCAATACCAGCGGACTCATGTCCTCGCCTTCTCGATACGGTCAATCCGCTGGCTTTCCGGACGCTCGGCGTCCATGCCGCATAGCGGCGGCGTTCATGCCCTACGTTATACACTAACGCATCGCCGGCAATACCAAGCTCGTGGACGTAGCTGCACTTCAGCTCCTCCATATTAGCTACTAACGCAGGACATATCGGCGCCAACGCAGTCTAACTTACGCCAGATTTCCCAATCAGGCGCTCTTCCTGCCTCGGAAGACGTAACTCGCTTTCGCCTGCGCCTTCTCATTCGCGGGCAAGAATGGCCGAAATGCCTCCGAACTTCCAGCCCAACAGCCGGGCGCACCCTTCTCTTGCGCCTGCGACGAACTACCACGCAAACACGCAACTAAAAATCAAAATCACGACGCTCCGGCCTGATTACCGTGACGATCTTCAGAATCGACACGCCGACGAACTCGCGATCATCTCGTGCTCTCACCTAAGAATCGGATATAATCAAAAGAAAAGCTCAAACTATCCGACCACAACTTACGGCTATCGGAACGGAACCGTCAGATCTACCTTCGATTGTTCCGCTACCAGGTTCCAAGAATCGGCCATTCTCAGAATTCATTCCCGCTTCCGTGCCGGACCTGAGGCTCAGTATCATGCCTTCGCAGCCCACCGCCACGCGCCTCGTAGCCACCGTGGCCGGCGGCGCCAGAAACTTCGCCAGCTCCTCAAGAATTCATTCACGACCGGTCACATTGCACGCCCTACTATACCACGGCCGCTTGCCTTCCTCGTGGGCCCGCCGCTGGCGCGAGGTGATAATCGTTAAAAGAACACGTAAGTGAGTCCAACTTACAAACGCCGCCTAAGGCATCATTCGTGAGTGAGTAGTTAATAGAAAACTAATCCTTCTAAATGTCCTCACACTCCGGACATAGATGCCAAAACAACATACCATAATCGCACTTACTGTGCATACGGTTCAGAGATGCACTTTCTCCAGGATTAATCGCTGGAGCACGATTTATGGACGCTCAACCTGCTCACATCGTGCTCTTACCTCCTGCACCTCGAGTTATAAATAATGAGAAAACTAAATGGAAATAAAAACTTTACACATGAAATGAGACATAAATAAATAACAGCAACCTAAATCACGCTTTCAAGATATACATAAAAAGATACAGCTTATCCTTTTTACAAACTCTACAACAAAGGCTGGCTGCACTTAAGATATACAACAACTATGATGACGTGGCCCCGCATACTTCTGATGCCAAGACTTCATAGCTGACAGGGACTATACTGTATGATGCGGGACTATACTAAAGTATAAGTTTCAACGCCGGTCCATGATCCTACGAGCGGTAGATCAACCAATCAAAGCGTACTCTCTTACCGCGCATTTAACGCTGTTTCCGGCGAGGCTTCAAGCATACCGTACCAAGTACGTGAAATCGAAATACTGTGAATGAAATCGACATTTCATCATTTTATAAAACCATTTCAATAAGTAAATAGTTATGTTGGCAGAAGTGACGACATCTAATAATCACTATTACATAATTACGGTCTCTACGCCCATAATACCACCCCGCCTGTGACCATTCTCACCGCTGCAGCAGTAAGATGTAAAAAAACACCCATATGTGAATCCCAACACTAGATCCTGCTCGCCATTTAAACTGATCGCCGCCAAGAATAGCCAACTACCACCCAAAAGCTAGTCATATCCCATCACGGCAAGGCTGTCAATCACTGGGCCCAGTGTTAGCCACGCAATCGTCGGCGCAGTGATCTTGGGTTAACGTATTGGGCCGCCTACCGCTCACATACTAATGATCGGTGTGTTATATCTTAAGTTATCTACCGTGAGTTACCGCATAACGAAACGATCGCAATAAGTATCTAAAGGGTCAATCCATTTCACAAACTAAGCTTCCGCGGATCGCCGTCACCGCCAGTAAGCTACGACAATGTCCATGATCACAACAACCTCACAATGACCGACGCTCCCCCAAAGATCTACCCTGTCAGCGGCCATGAAACTATCTCACCGGACGCATGCCCGCGAATATCCATCACGCCGCATGTCCAGCGAATCGATACCGCCCCTGCAGAGTCACGCACGCATTTAAAACAACCACCAATACTCAAAGTGGACGATAAAAGTGGACGATAACGCCATATGCGTCCACGCCAATATCGGAGAATGGCCCCAGAGAGTCACTATAGCACATCAACAAAACACTGGCAATCAAAGACTATCACAAATGCAGATAAAAAAAGTTTCTAACATACATTCATTTTAATCATATAATCCGGTTTCAAAACCCAAATACTACATACTTTCCTTCTTTCAAAAGCACTTTTCACGTAAAAGCCATGCATACTAAATACTGCAGTGATATAAAGAAAAACACGTTTAAAAACAAACCAAATTCTTTCACCTTCGTAAAAATCTACTTCAGTGCTTTTTAAAATCAAGTACTTATACTTTATAAACTTTATGCTTTTCTTTAGAACAAATTAAAGTATACTCTTTTTAAAAGTAAACCACAATTACTCTTTTCAACTTAAAGTAACCTATACTTAAACTGCTACTTCTCCTTTCTTTCTCAAAAACCGTTCGTTATCAGTCAAGTCTCTTATCTTTCATAAGATCAAGTCTTTAACTTTCAAAATCAAGTCGCATCACAAACCAAATCTTCTTTTATTCACATAAAGTCGCGAGGTAATCAACTTCCATAAATAACACTTAATATTTTTTACGTTTTAAAACAAAACAAAAATCGCTTCACACACGACGCTCACTGCACTATATGCAGCAGTTCCGGCTAAACAATCATGCTCAACAGTATAGGAAGAATCACAACTATAAGCTTAAAACCACAAGCCAAGCCAAGTACGCCGCTGCCAGAGGAAATTCTAACCTATAACAACCACAATACTGTAATCAACTCTAAAAGATCGTAATATCTAAACACAAGATTCCTTATTCTACACAGAATTTCACAAAGACCTCCCCCGTCATCACATAAATCTCTCCCAACTGTGTCTTACTGTGCCAACAACTCTCAGTGGGATTACACGCCTAACCTGACGTGTTCAAATACGCAAACAATACTTACACAAGTCCCAAATAAATACACCCAATGTAAATACACTCAACTCTTTAATATCATCCTTCCAATATAATATACTCAAGTATAACTACTACAACATGTAATATCCAATTACACACAGTGGACATGTATCATTACTCCTCCAAAGCCCAAAAATTATCCAAGTTATGTTTCATCCCGAGCAACGTTTAGCTCCAATCTCATAGACTCCAACCCGCCTCCAAGCGACCCTAAGTTTCTAAACAACTTTATAATATCACCTAAGCTAGAAGATTTTTCTGTAGTCTTATTTGGCGCACTGGAATAGCATATTTCCGCCCGTGATTAACTAGGATCGAATACTACTAGGATGTTTTGTGCCGATTTGGGATTATACAACATAACACCGCATTTTCTACACAAGAGGAGGACGTAAATTCACAAAGCCGAGGGAAAACATTCGCTTGGAGCTTGTTGGCGGATGATTTTACTCTTCGCCGGGCGGGTATTTATGTACAATCCGGCGTCAAGATCAATATAAGCAGGTGGGTCAAGATCAAGCACAGGCGCTGGTCCCACCCACACCATTAGCGCCAAACGAAATGGCGCGCACAGTGCCAATCGCCGGGCGATGTTGCCGCTCAGCTTTACCATCTACCTATTTCAAGCGCTACATGGGGTGATACGGCCGCCTCTAATTGGTCCAAAATATTTCATTCTTCCTAAAATATCCAAAATAAAAGCCGTCTCAAAACAAAATAAACCTACAAACCGTGAATTTTCTCCTGGGGTCCCACGTGACTTTTTCAAAAAAAAACCTCAAAATTCTATAATCCAAGAAGTCCAACAAATACTCAAACTGGGAATCCACCTATTAACGAATCCTTTTTCTTCACAAACTGAATCTTTTCCGCGAAAATCACATCTCCTTTCTTCCAAAATTTCACAGATTCTCGGTCGTACGCCCTCGCCATTACGGCCCGAAACTTTGGATAAGGTGTCTTCCACGATCGATGCTACGGAAGTGTATTGTGATCCTTCCAGAGTTTTCCCAGTTTATGATGTTCGAGTGACAGAGGAGTTATCATATGAGGAGAGTCCTATTTCCATACTTGATCATCAGGTCAGACGATTACGGACTAAGGATGTGTCTTCCGTCGAGGTCTTGTGGCGGAATAATAATAGAGAGGGGATGACTGGGAAGGTAAGAGGAAATGAAGAAAAGTATCCTCAATTGTTCTCACACCTACTGTAATTCGATTCCTACTTGTCGATATTGATTGATTTATGCACGAGTGATATATTATGGCCATGTGGCATATTTGATTGTGTTAGGTATAGTTAAAAGAAGACTATGCCGATATCTATTTAGCTTGAACCTAGTATGAACATTCGGGATGAATGTTTCTAAGTACACCCCGTATTTCCAAGGAAATGATATAAGAACGTATGTAAGGAAATAAAATTTAAATTTTGGAGCGAAAGATTTTTTTTTTCTTAAGGAATAATTTCGGAACGTTGTGAAGGAAAAAGTTAATAACTTCAAATTTGATTAGTATATTATTATGAAGGATCAGATCTAATAATATAGGGCCCGTCAAAATTTCACAATTTCACGGGGCCCTTCGTTTGTAAGAGAATTGGAAAATATCTAGATATTTTGTGATGGATTTTCGGCCAATGAGAGGGGGACAAGAGTCCCCCATTCACTTGAAAACTTTTCTTGTTGACTTGGACTCTAGATATTATATATACAAGCTTGCAAGACACTTTAACACTTAGACAAATCCCACCAAAGTTCTATCTCTCTCTTCTCTCTCTATTGTTTCGGCCATGGCAAGAACTTGAAGAACAAGATTGCTAATCTTCTAAGTTTAGTTACTAATACAAGATTAAGGTCACTAACCAAGTGATAAGCCAAGGTAAACACCATTAAACCCTAAAATTCCCCTTTGGCCGTGAGGTTAGGGTTTGAAACCCAAGGGTGTTCCTTCAACTTTTTGGTGTTGAAACATGAAGTGAAGTTGGTTTTAAGCTTCTAAGGGATACATACATGTGATTGGAACTTGAAGAATATGAGCTAAGACTAACCTAAGGATCGACATTAGCTTGGACTGTTTTGTGCATATTTGAGGTAAGGATCATTTTTCCTCTTGAAGTAATTGAAGATTACATGTTGTAGTAATGTATAAATGAGCTTGTACTAAAAAGAATGAAGATTAAAAAAGGTTTGGACAATATCGATGTTGGGGCGAAATATGGCGCTTCGGCCATTGAGATTCGTTGGTCTTGTTGTGGTTATTTTCACTTGTTGCATGTTATATAATGAAGGAAATATTGTTGTCGGTAGTTTATATGATTTATATAACATGTTTAAATGAGAATTGGGTTAAACGGAATTAAGGAAAAGTGGCTTTGATATGTAGTTGTTGTAGTGGCGAGAATGGCCCTTTAAATCGCTGGATATCGCGCGCTCGGGACTATTTTAGACGTATATATATGCTTGAAAATCAGCCACCAACTTGCATGTTTAATATGATAAAATGGCTAATGAAAGTCCTAAGGAATAAGGGTGTTAAAGGCTTCACATTGTAACCTTAATGTCGATTTATTATGGACTGCTTTTATATGATTGTGGGGCAGAATTTTACACGTCAAGTTGGCGTGTAATCCCCTTTGGTTGCTGTTTTGGTTGTGCCTTAAATGGGACTTGTTTTGTTGTTGAATTCGGGTCTTGGAAAAGGTGGAAAAGTACGTATAAACAGGGGAAGTGCTGCCCAATTTTCCATACAATAAGAGACTCTTACTTGGTATTAATCTACCTTAGAAAGCTTGAAGTTGATAGAAATGCTATTGTCATTTTAGGTTGGAGTACTACGGGTGTCACATTCTACTTGGCGTGTGGATTAAGCCGAAGAGGTATGTGGAACTCTTCCTATATTTCTTTGAGCATGAACCTTATAAAATGTGTAGTACGGTGGACGTACATGTTTTAAATGATATCGGATTCATTATAGTACTTGATTTTAAAATATAGGAGTGACTCTATTGGAAAATGATGAGTTACTTGATTTGAAAAAATAAGTGTCTTAATGTTGGAAGTAGAAGTTACTTGATTTTAAAGCCTTGAGTTGAATTTAAAAAGTGTAGTAACTTGATTTTAAAAGAGGAAGTGCCTTGATACTACGAGTGTTAGTATCTTGGGGTTTATTACACAAAAGCATTCTTTTTACAAGAATGAGTATACGTAGTACTTTGGGGTTCAAGTCCCTAATATTGCATGAAATGGTTCTCTTTTTAAAGAATAGATGTACGTAGTACTTTTGGGGTTCAAGTCCTTAATTTTACATGAAGTGAAAATGTCTTGAGTTTATAAAATGATAGTTCATTCTACGTGTTTTAATGAGAGTCAAAGAGTATTTTAACTTTCATATGTTTGCTCATGATAGCCTTTCGTGCAAGTGTTGTATTCCTATATCACCGTATCCCTCACAAAGGGGCGGTAACATTATCGATGTATGGTGGGTTCGAGTCCCATGACATCATATCATTTCATGGACTATCTCTCGATGTATGGTGGGTTCGAGTCTCATGACATCATATAATTCCATGGACCATCTCTCGATGTATGGTGGGTTCGAGTCCCATGAAATCGTATAATTTCATGGATTAGCTCTCTATGATGTGGGTTCAAACCCCATGTTACCATTTGTACAGTGCGTGGGTTCGAGTCCCATGACACCATTTATACTCGTGCAGGTTCGAGTCCCGTGACATTATATTCTGAGGGCAGGAGTCCCTGATTTTGGCATGACTTGCATATTTTGAAAAGGTAAGAATTGACTCTCTATACTTTCATATTGATAAGGCACAGTTGTGTTGTTATTTTGGTTATCATACATGTCTCCTCCTTTATTTTGGACTGTTATGATTTCATTACAAGATTTCTGGCCACATACTTGGCACATCTTTCAGATCGAATTTCTTTCCTGGGGCTGATTTCATACCGCAGTATAGATACATGTGTTGATCCTCGCCCTAGGATCTCTGCTCGCTGGGAAAAAGCTCCATTACTCCGGAGGCTTATCTTTTTGTACGGATCCCTGGTATGATAGGTTTTTGTACATTCAGGGGTATGGAGGGGCCCTATCCCGTCACAGTTATGTTACACCCCGTAACTCCAGGACATGTATAAGAGAAAGTACGTAAGGAACACAAGACTTGAAATTGGTACGAAAGGAAGAATTGTTTTTCCGACAGAAAATCTTCCGAACGTCGGAAAGGAAAAATGTTCGTTGTTGAGAATTGGATTCTCAAAATGCATTATTTGAAGAGTATGGAACTTATTAACATTATGGAAATTTATTTTTTTACGGATTTGGTCACGTGGGGGCCCACCCGAGGAATTTTACATTTTACGGCGCCCACGAGGGTTACGGAATTTTATGGACGAATGAGAGGGCGACACATGGAACCTCCCCCCACATGCCCTTGGACGAATTTTAGCAAGGTTAGAATGGTCATTTGACCATTGTGGATGATAAGTCTTCAAGCTTGAGATTGTTGACTTGTCAACTTGTCCACTTGGCCATTATCCAAGTGTTCTTCATCCTAGCCACTCAAGTGTTGCAATCTAAGCCCTCCATTGTGTTTTATATACCACACTAGTAGCAAGACAAGGTCTTCCAACACTTAGAAAAAATCACAACATTCTTGTTCTTGTAGACTAGCTCTCGGGTTTGAGGTCCATTCCACACAAAAAATTTGTAGTTTTGATCCATTATTCACAAGACTTAAACCCAAGGTCCCTAAGGGTATTGTAAGGATATCTCAATAGAAAGATTTCGGAAAAACGATGTTTTCACGTTAGTCGCAAGGCGAAAACCTAAGTAGTTTTCCTAGTTTTGGATTGGAAAAGGAAGAGAAATTGGTTGTGAACTTCTAGAGGCTTCAAATAGCGGATTGGAGCGTAAAGGAAAGGAGCTAAGAATTGCTAAGGAGCGACTTTGAATCTTGGAAATTTTAAGGGCTTGTAAAGGTATAAATCTTGTCATTTTAGCAATTAAAGTTTACTTATCATTGTAGTTATGGATATTAGCAAGCATGAGGTTTATATTATGAAGTTTGATAAGTGTATTGGCTATTGAACCCTAATCCAAAACTAGCATGTTTAGCCATAAGATTACAATTCAAGTTGATTATTAGTTTAAGTCGTCGCATGTTGTATAAGAAGGAAATTGTAGTTGTTGAAGTTGTTTATGACTATATAACATGTTAGACCTTAGAACTTGGAATTGGAAAAGGATTGGAAAAGACTTAGTGTTGTTGTATATGTCGCCGAGAATGGCTCGTTGTTAAACTACTTGGTATGAATGGTGGGGCGGAATTTTACACGTATTGTAAGGCGTGTAATCCCTTTGGTCGTTGTTGTGTTGAGCCTTAAATGTGGCATGTTTGGTTATCAGACTGTCACGACCAAATCGGCTGGATCGTGCCTTACCCCGCACCCTAGTGACACAACATCGCAGTAATCAATGAATATAAACACATACGTGAAACAAATGAAGTACAAAACAAGAATCAGGAAAACTTGCCTTTCTAAGCATATATATAAACAACAACTCTTTCAATCATGAACAACTTAATTTTTACAAACCCCGCCACAACAAGATTACATGCACTTAAGAATGATATGACAACAACGACGGACAGTGGTTCGCCATACCCCTGAATGTAAGCACTCACAATAACAGGGGACTATACCAAGATAAGCCTCCGGAGAAACGGAGCTTCCCAAAAGCTGAACTGTGACCCTAAGAGCGAGGATCAACGACTAGTGTACCTTTACCTGCGGCATGAACGCACTCGGGCGAGGTCAAGATAACAGTAATGAGTATGTGAATCAAAATATCAGAAATGAAATCATAGTAGTCTATATAAAGCAGAGACATGTATGATAACAAAACTACGCTCACAATAAACAAGCAAATATATCAAGTCGTGACTCACGCCTCAAGTCATCACTCAAATATAACAACGGGTCTCACGCCACAACATCAATCATGCCCGTGGAATACCTTCCTCACCGCCAGCTTTATGATATAAAAGCACCAAGGAACACACATGAACACCAGTGTCCCACTGTGCTATAATAACACCGCATGTAGGCACGTAAGGCATAGCCGACTACTAACACCTACGCATCAACAAGGTCATGAATCAGATCATAAGATTTGTCTAGATCGCCACATGATCAAAGCCGCCACTTGCCCGCAGATCTAACGCGCGCCTAGCCCCGAACTTTCCGCAGCCCGCGATAGGCCAATCTCATCGCCCGCATGAGGTATTCCCGACGAGGGTAGCTACTATCCGCATCGCCCCGACTTCGCACCGCATGGCCACATGGACCGCATGCCCATAAAGGACGACACTAACTCGAACTCTCGTAGCTCCGCATAGGCCCTCGGGACTCGCATGAGGTATTCTCAATCATAGGTCCATCGACCCGCCGAAGTCTACCCCGCAGACGGAGGCGCTAATCCCTAATCATCTCAAGAGATGAGTGATGTAAAATACTAACACAACAAATTATCGTTACAACATAAGCACAACAAAGGAAAACCCTTTACACAACATCACAAGATACTAACACACGTAGATCCTAGCATGTTTACTTATCAATCAACAAGAAAGTATTACTGTGCTATCACAAACCAACACAATCAAGTTATACACACAAGGTACTTCATACATTAACTCTTTAAAAGATACGTTACTTTCACAATGTCACACAATACCCGTAGTATAAAAATAGAGTGACTATCCTTTTAAAGTAAATCAATTACTTCTTTGTAAAATCAAGTAGCAACATTCTTTTCCAATGATCAAGTTTGCCTAATTTCCAATGTTCAAGTTTGTCTAATTTCCAATGTTCAAGTTTCTCATTTTAGAAAGGTTTCAGAGTTCATAGTATTAATCACTTAAGACTATCATTCTCTTTAAACCATCCGAGAAACATAAGCCTTATATGTGAGTAGATATTCTTGTTTATAAAAATCTTATTACAAAGAAACATGATCTAGAAATATCATTTTGTCTCATCTTAGCTTCTATGCAGATGGAGGTTTCTACTGGTTTTATTAATACTTAATTAGTCAAAACATTTCCTTTATTAACGCCGCAGTTGGTTTGTCGATACACATTCGATTTCCAAATCAAGAAACATTCTTAAGCCGTTATACCTAACTTCCCATAAAGCTAGTATAACTCTTAAGTTTTCAAAACCAAGTATTACTTCTTCTTTCAAAATGATTCAAAATCTTTGAAATACTTCAAGTTCTTTATTAACACATAACAAGCCGCTTATAGTTCAAACCAGCTACCTTAAAAACCACATGTATTTTCTTACCAACATAAAGTCATATAACTAACTTCCCATAAAGCCGTTATAACACTTTATGTTTTACACCAATCAAATACATTTAGCACATGACGCCTACCGCACTACATAGTTCACACATATCATGCTAGAAGAGATAGGAAGAGGTTCACATACCTCGCGACGAGTATCGACTAATAGCAAAACGCCCAAGTACTTCAAACCGTCGGCTACTCCTTAGCCAAGATCGCGCCATACGTAGTACTTCAACCTATAAGGCCACAAGGCGCTTATTAACATTTAGATCCCTTCAGAGAACATTCTACGTAAAAATTCGGCAAAGACTCTCCCCGCAACAACAGAATCTCCTCCTCTATCTGGGCCGCCATCAAGCCAACCAGTGGGGTTCATACATCTAACCTGACGTGCACAATTCTACCTCACGTAAAAGCTACACAAGTTCATCAGAATATAGTCCTATGTAAAACAAACTCAAGACTTTTCTTTCAAAAGGTTTCTTATTATTCAGCTTAAGTCAAAAGACATCACGACAACAACGCTCGCTTCTACATATAGTATACTTCAACTATAGTCTAACAATCATGTAATTTCCAATTACAATAGAGGACAAGATATTTACCTCGATAAGCCCATAATTATCCAAGTATAAAGTCGATCCCGGCAATCGCTTAGCTCCAACTCCAAGCGCCCAACCCGCTCTAAACCACCCTTAGAAGTTCTAACCAACTTCTACACAATACTCCAACTGACTATGGAGATTTTTCTAGTGGTTTCGGTTTTGGACTGACGGAAGTATAATAGTATTTCGGCTTTTCATATGTGTATAACCTTAGAATACTACAAGGTATACTGGCTAAGGTAATTGGGCATTATAACAATACTTTGAGAGTATTTCTACACCACAAAGGGGTATTATACTAAAGCAACTAGGCAGTGTGGGTACCCACGCCACACTACTGTGAGTGAGAGGGCTCTCGCCTGGGCCTTTCAAAGGGGGAGAGGGCTTTGACGAGAGAGTCAACAAGAGGGGAGAGGAGGGATTTTAACACTTAGAAGATTTGTGGAAAGGATGAAGAATTCATCAAATGGAGTGGTATTTATAAGACAAGTTGCCAACCAACGGCCAAGATCTCGCTAAGTGCATAGCAAGTGTAGGCCAAGATCTTGCCAAGTGCACCTTATCCATCTAACACAAAAATATCCTACCAACCCTTGACCAAACAAGGCCAACTTTCGCCACCTTTACCGCCCCACTCACCAATGAGAGGTGCCAAGTGGCGCCTCTTGTGGTCCAAATGTTTCGCCTCTCTAAAAATCCGCAAAAATTAAAAAGACATAGCCGAATTTTCCTACGAAAGTCGTGGAAAACGCTTTCGCCGAAAAAACGACTCTAATCCGTGTCAGGAACAAAGTGAAAATCGCCCAAGCCTTACTCTTAAGTTCAAATTTTCTAAGCACGCCCCACGCACATACTGGAAATACGGTATAACATTCTCCTCTCTTAGAAACATTCGTCCCGAATGTTCTTTCTAAGTCTCAAAACAAACGCGCCAAGATAGTCTTCACTACTATGCTTACGAGAACAATCCTTGCCACACACGGCCACGTAAACAACTTGCGCAAAAAGCTTACATCCAAGTCCACGAGGAAACACCTCTAACATCACCATAACACCTCTCACCGGGTCTAAAATATACTTCCTTCAGACCTTCTCTTTACAAAAGAAATGATACCACTTTTGTCACTTTGCCGCGAGGTTCTAGTGTCACCCACACCCAAAAATGGTACGGCCGCATGCCATCCCCGAGATGTCGTGACACTCAAACTCTTACCACATTTGACATCGCCAGTTTCAAAACTCTGGTTACTATCTCTAACGTGGTCATCATTAATCGGGAACACTGACGGATCTCCGATACTTTCCGAACATAACAATACGAAGATCGGACGATCGCTTCCTAAGTCTGACGGCAAAGCTAAAATATAGGCAACCCGCCTATTCTTCACATGAACTTAAAAGGCCCAAAGTAACTCTGCTAAGTTCCTCTGCTTTCCAAAACTCGCCACACCCAAACCGGGTGGTACTTTAAGACCGCCAACTCAAACTCTAACTGCCGCCGACATCCGCACGATTTCTCCGAGCCGCTGTAACCTCTTCTAGACAAGCTTCACTATCCACACCGGAACAAGCTCAACTAATCGTCAACCTTGCCAACATCGAACCAATCGACTAAGAACTTACACTTCCGCCCCTACAAGGCTTCAAAAGGTGACATCCGAACACCGAAATGGTAGCTTAAACACTTCTCCACAGAGACAACAATCTCCACAACTACCCCCAAATTCAACCATCGCCCGGTGGCGAACGCGATTCTCGAGACTCACCGAAGTTCCTAACCTTGCTCGCAAAACCTCCGTAAAAGAAGCCAGAACTGGCTCCATCGTCGCCTTAACGCAGGTAGGCACTCGCGCAGCCCTACAACCTTCTCGATGCAACATCTCGCATAACCTCTCGCCGAGAAAACGGCCCGAACGAAGAACACGTACGGGCTGCTTCATCGACCACCACCGGCCGAACGTATTCACGAACTCGCACGGGTTAACTAAACTTGGGCCCAACACCTCGTGATCCCACCACCCGCGGACCACCACAACCGACCCCACCAACAAATGTGTCGCGGTTGACCGCAACGCGCCTCAACCCGACCCGCAACGCCGCACAATACTAGCTCCCGATCCGAACAATCTCACTTAATCACGCTTCAAAACCAAGCGTCTTCTTAGCTCAACTACCCCTTTCATTCCACACTACTAGGACCTATCCCAAACATAACTCACGTGCACTATGCACTCCGATAAGGGTCAAACATAACCCTACACCTATGCTCGAGACGGCCTTACCTCTAAGGTCTCTACGTATAAAACTCTAAGGCTCACACCTTCTCTATCCCCAAAATCTTACTCTGCTAACCCATCATGATTTCTAATCACAACTAACACACCGCTATCGTAACATAGCACTTAAGGTATACTCACCTCATCACATATACAGATCTCTGTAGGTTAAGGATATATCTATATCTATCGCTTCACTCCCTTAGTCGTCTAATCAAACTCGCCTGCAGGCGATAGCAAGAAGATGACGAACTACCCACCGATCTCAAGGCTAAGTCCTCCTACAAGGACACTCTTCGACACATGGCTCTCGACGGCCGCAGTACAACAAGTACCAACTAAAAGATGACATTCTCGACGACGCTCACACCGCGGAACACCGAGGAAAATCGAGTCCTACTGGCCGAACCTACGCGTAGCCGCGAACCTAAGCTCGAGCTCACCAACTCCCGCCACCCCGAACGCCCCGAACCCCGCGGACCTCTTGCACCGCGGACGTGCAAATCTAATCCGCGAGGCGACTCGCCGAAGTTACCAAAGCGACCTTGCCGCTCGCCCTCTTCTACCGCCCTTCGTTAACCCGCCGATCTCTACACGCCTCGGCCACGCGCATAAGCCCGCATACATGCCATGCTCAAGCTTCAATCAAGAATTACTCTTGCACAACCTCTCTTAGATAGTCATCAAGACTCGCAGACATCGGTATACTCTATACTCATCGCCCCGGCCGCGAATCGGCGTTCAAACATCGTGGCCGCAGAGGAATCGCCGCCGCGGTTAAAACTCACGGGCAGTGACGCCGCAGTAACTCCCGAACAAGCACTATCTCAGGTAATGATCGGGCTCGTGCTCGCCACCCTCCGAACTCTACTCGCAGCCTCCTCGGCCGCTTGCCCTCCCCGGCCCGGCTGCCCACGCGAGGCATAACGAGCAAGTGGAAATAATTTCGCCGAGGTCCAACTTACAACACTTTCTAAGGCACGATCTCAGAGTGAGAAGAATAGAAACCAATCCTAAATACCCTATAGCCTCCTCGATTATCGCGGGTGCACAACACACCGATAATCAAGACTTCATCGATACGGCTCAGACACTTTCCGAGGATTAATCGCTCGATACCACTTTTGTCACGACCAAATCGCCCGTGGATCGTGCCTTACCTCGCACCCTAGTGACACAACATCGTAGTAATCACGAACATAAACACATACGTGAAACAAATGAAGTACAAAACAAGAATCAGGAAACTTGCCTTTCGCATATATATAAACAACAACTCTTTCAATCATGAACATCTTAATCATTATACAAACCCCGCCACAACAAGATTTCTGCACTTCTAAGAATGATATGACAACAACGACGACAGTGGCTTCGCCATACCCCGAATGTAAGCACTCACAATAACAGGGACTATACCAAGATAAGCCTCCGAGAAACGAGCTTCCTAAAAGCTGAATCGTGACTCTAAGAGCGAGGATCAACGATCGTGTACCTTTACTCACAGATGAACGCAGCCCAAGGAGGTCGCATAACAAAAATTTGAGTATGTGAAATCAAAATATCAGAAATGAAATCATAGTAGTCTATATAAAGCAGAGACATGTATGATAACAAAACTAAGCCTACAATAAACAAGCAAATATATCAAGTCGTGACTCACGCCTCAAATCATCACTCAAATATAACAATGGGTCTCACGCCCACAACATCAATCATGCCCGTGGAATACCTTCTCACCGCCAGCTTTATGATATAAAAGCACCAAGGAACACACATGAACACCGTGTCCCACCTGCGCTATAATAACACCGCATGCAGGTAAGTACGAAGGCATAGCCGACTACTAACACCTACGCATCAACAAGGTCATGAATCAGATTATAAGATCTGCTTGCACCGTCACATGATCAAAGCCGCCACTTGCCCGCAAAGATCTAATGCGCGCTTCAGCCTCGAACTTTCCGCACCCGCATAGGCCAATCTCATCGCCCGCATGAGGTATTCTCGCATCGAGGGTAGCTACTCCTGCATCGCCCCGACTTCACACCGCACGGCCACATGGACCGCATGCCCATAAAGGACGACACTAACTCGAACTCTCGTAGTTCGCGATAGGCCCCGGGACTCGCACGAGGTATTCTAATCATAGGTCCATCGATCCGCTCGAAGTCTACCCCGCACGGAGGCAGCTTAACCCCTAATCATCTCAAGAGATGAGTGATGTAAAATACTAACACAACAAATTTATCGTTACAACATAAGCACAACAAAGGAAAACCCCTTTACACAACATCACAAGATACTAACACACGTAGCATCCTAGCATGTTTACTTATCAATCAACAAGAAAGTATTACTGTGCTATCACAAACCAACACAATCAAGTTATACACACAAGGTACTTCATACATTAACTCTTAAAAGATACGCATTTACAATGTCACACAATACCCGTAGTATAAAAATAGAGTGACTATCCTTTTAAAGTAAATCAATTACTTCTCTTTGTAAAATCAAGTAGCAACATTCTTTCCAATGATCAAGTTTGCCTAATTTCCAATGTTCAAGTTTGCCTAATTTCCAATGTTCAAGTTTCTCATTTTAGAAAGGTTTCAGAGTTCATAGTATTAATCACTTAAGACTATCATTCTCTTTAAACCATCCGAGAAACATAAGCCTTATATGTGAGTAGATATTCTTGTTTATAAAAATCTTATTACAAAGAAATCATGATCTAGAAATATCATTTTGTCTCATCTTAGCTTCTATGCAGATTTGAGGTTTCTACCGGTTTTATTAATACTTAATTAGTCAAAACATTTCCTTTATTAACGCCGCAGTTGGTTTGTCGATACACATTCCGATTTCCAAATCAAGAAACATTCTTAAGCCGTTATACCTAACTTCCCATAAAGCTAGTATAACTCTTAAGTTTTCAAAACCAAGTATTACTTCTTCTTTCAAAATGATTCAAAATCTTTGAAATACTTCAAGTTCTTTATTAACACATAACAAGCCGCTTATAGTTCAAACCGCTTACCTTAAAAACCACATGTATTTTCTTACCAACATAAAGTCATATAACCAACTTCCCATAAAGCCGTTATAACACTTTATGTTTTACACCAATCAAATACATTTAGCACACGACGCTCACCGCACTACATAGTTCACACATATCATGCTAGAAGAGATAGGAAGAGGTTCACATACCTCGCGACGAGTATCGACTAATAGCAAAACGCCCCAAGTACTTCAAACCGCTTCGCTACTCCTTAGCCAAGAGATCGCGCCATACATAGTACTTCAACCTATAAGGCCACAAGGCGCTTATTAACATTTAGATCCTTCAGAGAACATTCTACGTAAAATTTCTCGCAAAGACCTCCCACCCCGCAACAAACAGAAATCTCCTCCTCTATCTGGGCCGCCATCAAGCCAACCAGTGGGGTTCATACATCTAACCGACGGCACAATTCTACCT
This sequence comes from Przewalskia tangutica, assembly GCA_029844215.1. Classification (NCBI taxonomy): domain Eukaryota; kingdom Viridiplantae; phylum Streptophyta; class Magnoliopsida; order Solanales; family Solanaceae; genus Przewalskia; species Przewalskia tangutica. The sequence goes on along the minus strand of CM056725.1, from coordinate 37,229,142 downwards.
CACGTAAAAGCTACACAAGTTCATCGTAATACACCCCATGTAAAAACAACAAGATTCTTCTTCGAAAAGGTTTCTTATTATTCAAAGCTTAAGTCAAAAGACATCGCGACAACAACGCTCAGCTTCTACATATAGTATACTTCAACTATAGTCTAACAATCATGTAATTTCCAATTACAATAGAGGACAAGATATTTACCTCGATAAGCCCATAATTATCCAAGTATAAAGTCGATCCCGGCAATCGCTTAGCTCCAACTCCGAGCGCCCAACCCGCTCTAAACCACCCTTAGATGTTCTAACCAACTTCTACACAATACTCCAACTGACTATGGAGATTTTCCTAGTGGTTTCGGTTTTGTGGACCGACGGAAGTATAATAGTATTTCGGCTTTTCATATAGGTATAACCTTAGAATACTACAAGGTATACTACTAAGGTAATTGGGGCATTATAACAATACTTTGAGAGTATTTCACACCACAAAGGGGGTATTATACGAAAGCAACTAGTTAGGGGTACCCCACGCCACACTACTAGAGGGGAGAGGGCTCTCGCCAAGGGGGCCTTTCAGGGAGAGGGCTCTGGACGAGTCAACAAGAGGGAGAGGAGGATTTTAACACTTAGAAGATTTGTGGAAAGGATGAAGAATTCATGAAAGGGAGAGGGGTATTTATAGCACAAGCCAAGGCCAACCAATGGCCAAGATCTTGCCAAGTGCATAGCAAGTGTAGGCCAAGATCTTGCCAAGTGCACCTTATCCATCTAACACAAAAATATCCTACCAACCTCGACCAAACAAGGCCAACTTTCGCCACCTTACCGCCCCACTCCACCAATGAGAGGTGCCGTGGCGCCTCTGTTGGTCCAAAATGTTTCGCCTCTAAAAATCCGCAAAAATTAAAAAGACATAGCCGAATTTTCCTACGAAAGTGGAAAACGCTTCGCCGAAAAACGACTTAATCGCGTGTTGGAACAAAGTGAAAATCGCCCAAGCCTTACTCTTAAGTTCAAATTTTCTACGACGCCCCACGCATACTCCGAAATACGGTATAACATATTCGCCTTGAAAAAGGTGGCAAAGTATGTAGAAACAAAGGAAGTGTTGTTCGATTTTTCGTAGAATAAGAGACCGCTTACTTAGTATTATTCTACGCTAGAGACTAGAAGTCGATAGTCATGTTGTGACCATTATAGGTTGACACTTCTACGTACGCGATTCGCTTAGCTTGTGGATTTAGCCTAAAAGGTATGTGAACTATCTCCTCTTCTAGCATGATTCCTTAAGATAAAGAAAGTATGTCCTACTCCTTAAACGATCCATTCCTCGTTGTATTTGGATTGCCTAAAATAGAATTTGTTCTATGTACTTCCTTGATTGTACTTTGATGTTTAAATTGTGTTGTATAATTCATTGCCTTAGTGAAGTTTGGATTCTTAAGAGTGAAAGTATTCTACTTAAAGTACATAGAGTCTTGAAAAGGAAGTGGTTTCCAAACCTTTTGGCTAGTGCCTTAGTTCCAAAACCTAATGGTCGTTTTAATGACTTTAGGGGAGTCAAAGGAGTGATTTACTTAATTGTTTTAAAAGAGGAGAAATGACATGATTTAAGAGAAGTAACTTGTTTTAAAGGTGTGGGTTACTTAAGGTTTAAAAGTAGAAGAAACTTGTTTTCTATATATTAAGAGACTCGAAGTATTTTTGAAAGATAAGAAACTTGATTTGAAAGTTTGTGATACTTGGTTTTAAGTATAAGTCTCTTGGTTATAAAAAGAATGAAATTGTCTAAAAACCATAAAGGGTTATAACGGCTTTATGGGAAGTTGGTTATAACGGCTTTATGGAAGGTTTAGAAAGTTGTCTATTTTTTATTAACGGGCATAAGTTGCCTAGATTGTGAAAATTTGGAGTTACTTGATTTCAAGCTTTGAAATGAGTTTTCTAAAAGTGTAGTAACTTACTTTGAAAAATAGACACACCTTGATACTACGGGTGTTAGTATCTTGGGGTATTACATAAAAAGGAGTCTTTTGAAAAGAATGTACGTACGTAGTACTTTGGCTTGATTAATTGAGAATTATTCTAAGTGTGCTTTGATAAGTACTTTGACTTGATTAATTGAGAATTAGTCTAAGTGTGCCTTGATATGTACTTTGGCTTGTTTAATTGAGAATTATTCTATATGTGCCTTGAGTTTATAAAATGAAAGTCTATAGATTTTGCGAACTTGCCTATGGCCGGGTGATAGCCTTGAGTGCAAGTATTATGTTTTATTTAGTTGCCGCGACTTACTGGAGGTCACTGCCTTGTGGTAAGTTACTCGACGCATCGACGTTGATGCGAGATTCCACGTATTGTCACGACCAACCGGCCCGTGGATCGTACCTTACCCCGCACCCTCGTGATACAACATCGAGAAAATCAGGAAATAAAAATATAAACATGAAACAAGAGACATGATAAATAAACAAAGCAACCAAAACAGCTTGTCAGATATATACATAAAAACCCGAACGCTTATCTTTTTACAAACTCGCCACAACAAAGATTACATGCACTTCTAAGAAGTGACAACAACTATGATGGACAGTGGCCTCGCCATACCCCGAATGTACAAGAACCTACTGCACTGTGGTAACATACCAAAAGATAAGCCTACGAAGAAACGGGCTTCCTAACACGCGAATCAGGATCCTATGAGCGAGGATCCACAACCGATGCACTTACCATGCAGATGAACGCACTTCGGGCGAGGTCGCATAACAGTACCAAGTATGTGAAATCAAAAATATCAGAAATGAAATCATAATACCTATATAAAACAGAGACATGTATGATAACCAAACTACACCATAACATAAAAGCAAGCCATGTCAAGTCGTGACTCACGCCTCAAAGTCATCCTCACGCTCGTGGAACTCCTTCCTCACCGCGGCAGCCTAGGTATAAATCGTGGAATACGTGTCTCGCCCATCCTACGGGACTCGATAAGAACCGTGTGGAATACGTGTCTCGCCCATCCCACGGGACTCGATAAAAATCGTGTGGAATACGTGTCTCGCCCATCCCACGGGACTCGATAAAGAATCGTGGAATACGTGTCTCGCCCATCTCATGGGACTCGATAAAGAATCGTGGAATACGTGTCTCGCCCATCTCACGGGACTCATAAAGAATCGTGGAATACGTGTCTCGCCCATCTCACGGACTCGATAAAGAATCATTCATAACAAATCAGCCGCCCTCCATCGAGAGACGCCAGAGTACGTAAATACAACACTTGCACAACAAAGGCTATCACCACAAGCATAGGCAAGTTCAACATACAACTCAAGGAACTTTCATTTTTGTCAAAGTCCGGTTTTAACCCCAAAGTACTACATACGCTTAAATTCGCTTAAAAGATCCAATTCTTTTACAAAGGTCACCCGATACCGTAGTATTAACATAGAGTGACTAACATTTTTAAGTAAACCGTAACACTTTCTTTTTAAAAATCAAGTAACAACATTATTTTCCAACCGCTCAAGTTTGCCTAATTTCAAATGCTCAAGTCTCTTATTTTAGAAAGGTTTCATAACTCATAGTCTTAATCTCTTTTAAAACAATCGAGTAACATAAGTCTTATGCATGTAGCCGCTTATTCTTGTTTATAACAATCTTGTTACAAAGAATCATGATCTAGAAATGTAATACAATCTTGTCTTATCTTAGCTTCTATGCAGATGGAGGTTTCTATCGTTTTAATAACAATTAGTCAATACATTTCCTTTATTAACGCTGCAATGGTTTGTTCGATACTTAATCTCATTTCCAAATCAAGAAACATTATTCTTTAAAAGTCAAGTACTCATTACTCACGAACGAGGTTTCACAACTTTTTAACAAAATTCATAGTTCTTAACATTTCATAAAACGCCATTTATAAGTTAAGTCTCTTATCTTTCAAGATCAAGTCTCTTAACTTCTAAAATCAATAAATCATTCTATTACTTACATAAAGTCGTTATAACTAACTTCCCATAAAGCTATTATAACACTATATGTTTTAAACCAACCAAAACTCGCTTAGCACACGACGCCTACCGCACTACATAGTTCACAACAATTATGCTAGGAAAGATAGGAAGAGGTTCACATACCGCGACGATTATCGACAAATAGCAAAACGCCCAAGTACTTCAACTCGCTTCTACTCCTAAGCCAAGTAGATCACGCCATATGTAGTACTCCACTCCTAAAATGGTCATAGTACTTCTATCAAACCTTTCTTACCATCAAGACTTATACCAATAAAAGCCCTCTAATTCTACGGAAAATCAAAGACTTCCGCTTTACTCATTTTTCCATCTTTCTCCAAGGCCCGAATAACCGTAATATATATACCATATATATATAAGGCGAATAATTAAACAACATAAAGAAGCGGATTACACGCCCAAACGGTAACGCGTTTACTATCACGCCTTCATAACAACAATAAGTAAAAGAAGGGATTACGCGCCAACCGTAACGCGTTTACTATCACACCTTCATAACAATACAATAATTAAAAAGGGATCACACGCCCAAATGGAACGCGATTGAAAAATCTTCCTTAATGTAAATGTAAATACCCAATGTAAATACACCAAAGTAAATACGTCCAAAGTAAATACCATTCAAAGTAAATACAAATTCTTAAGTCAGTCCTGGCCAACTTTGTCCATTTTACTTATCCAATTTACTCATTAGTCATCAAACTTATATTTCCATTCTTAATATAAGTTATAGTTACTTTGTTATTAGCTTCTTAGCAAGTAAGATACGCTTACCATTTTAATGGCTAACGCTAATCCTTTCTTTTAACAAGTTAACAAGATCCAACTCTTCCAAACTTTACTCCATATATTATATAATCCATAATATACTTATAATATATGTATAATGACCAATTCACAAAGAGGTTTAAGATTCACTACCTCAAATAGCCCAAAATTATCCATGAACTTAATGTCGCCTCCAAGCAAGTCTTAGCTCCAAATCCTTTGTGTTCCAACCCACCACAAATCACCCTAAGAAGCTCCTAACCATCATCTCTTCAGAACCAACTCAAACAAGTGAAGAACACTAAGGTTAACCTTCCAAGAGCTCTCGCCAAGCGAGGCCTTGTGGCTGTGGGATGTGAAATCTTTCCTAACTTTTGGTTAATAGTCTTCCTAATACACTAGTGGAAGAACACTTAAGAGTTTAGGAATTATTGATAAGGTTTGGTTGTGGGTGTGGTCGATTTAGCAAGTGAGAGAGGAGGGAGATGAAATATTTCTCAAGTCTCAAATATCTAAGTGCAAGATTTCATCAACAAAGTGGTGCATATATAGGACAACCAAGGGCTAGGATGAAGGCAAGTGTGTGGCTGAGATTGGGGACAAGTGTGGGTGGGACCCACAAGCCACTTGTCCACACAAAATATCTCTCAGACGACTGCCAATTTGTCTCGCCACTTGTCACATGAAAATCGCCAACCTAGCCCACCTAGGGTGACACGTGTCGCCTCTCTATTGTCCAAAACATTTCATCTTCCAAAATATCCATAAAGGCCAAAATCTCAAAACAAAGCTGGCCCCACAAATCAGAATTTGTCCCGTGGCCCCACGTGACCAATTCAGAAATAAAATTCCATAATTCTAATATAATTCAAGAAGCCTAATACCAAACTGGGAATCCACCCCATCAACGAACCTTTTTCCTTCACAAAACCCGAAACTTTTCCGCGAAAAATCACATCTTTCTTTCTTTCCAATATTAATGTCGATTCTCGCACGCACGCCCTCACATACATACCCCGAACTACTGGTGTAACATTCTTCCTCTTAGAAACATTCATCCCGAATGTTCCTTCTAAGTCTCCAAAACACACACGCGCCAGATAGTCTCTACTACTATACTTTACAAACCAATTATGCCACACATGGCCATAATATCACATACGCATAAACCCAAATCCAAACTAACGAGGAATCACCTCTAAGATGTAAACAACACTAACTCTCACTCCGGTCCACGTGATACTCTCCTCGACCTTTACTTCACAAAAATGATCACTTCCATCCTCTTAACACATGTTCGCTTCATTTCTTACTCGCCGCATCTTCTCAGACACCAACTCTTTCTAGTACACGCACCATATTTTCGCCATCCCCGCAGCTTCCAAAACCTCGAGTCACTACCTCCAAACTTGGTCATCTTATCGCCTCAAATTCTTTAAGGCCATCCCCGCCTTCACGATCCGATTCTCGCTGAACGATCCACGAACTCGCACGACGGTTACCTAAACTGGGCCTAGCACCCTCGCGGATCCTACCACGCATGACCACCTCGAACTGACCCCACCTCATTCTCGGCCGCGGGTTGACCCAAGAATGGCCCTCAACCCACCCCTAAACGCGCCAAACTCTTGTTCCCGATCCGAACAATCCTACTAATTTACGCCACGAAAGCTACCACTTACATCTCATACCCTCATGTAATTATCTCACAATATTTTTCACGCATTTCAAGTATTTCACAAATGCTAACCGTGAAATCACTCCACTCAAGACGCCTTGCATCCAAGGTCCTAATCATATAAATTCTAAGGCTCACAATTGTCTCGCCCCTGCATTTACCCTTTTTCTAACTGTGCCTCTAAATCACAATTTAACATAATGCTATCTCAACATAATACATAGCACATCATCATATCAACAACGATACCGCTTCTGTAGGGTAAGAATATACCAGACAACCGCCACTTAATGATAGGCTCGCTGCAGGCGCATAATCGTAGGCGTGACGAACTCGCCATCGACCCTAGAGGCCGAGTCCTCGCTCGTCAGATCCTTCCTATTAGGACGTCACACGGCCCCGATGGCCGCAGTAAAACAAGCACCGCAGAAAGACGACATTCTCGACGACGCCGCCAGATCGCGCACACCGAGGGAAACATGAACCCGATCGCAGAACCCATGTATACTGGAACTAAGCCCGAGCTCGATTAGCTCCCAATACCTAACGCCCCAAGATCGCGAGGACCACTCAGATCGGGCGGGCGCATAACTAGTTCGCGCCGAGGCGGTCCGCTCGCAAGTTACCAAAGGACCCGCTGCTTTGGCCTTCTTCACGATCCCGCCATTCCGCCGACCTCTCCGCGCTCTCACATCCTAGTGCATGAGCTCGCATGCGGCAATGTCCATACCCGGCCAAGAGCTACCTCAACAAGCTCTCGCCAAATAGTCATCGAGCCCGCGACGTAGCGGCACTCGCCCTCCATATTCGCTACTAAAGCGGGACATACCGAGCCAACGAGTCAAACTCCACGCCAGACTCCCTAACCGCACGCCCGGCCTTCCTTAACGCCAAAAACTGTCGCCCGAGCCCTCCTCATCCGCGAGGCAAGAAATGTGCAAGAAATGCCTCGAGAACTCGCCCCAACTCGCCGGAGCGCATGCTCTCCTGCACAGCCTTCCCATGAATCAAACCACCGATCGCCAGACGCGCAGCCGATGTGAACCTAGACCACCGACTCGGTCTCCAAGCTCGATCACTCTACGATCCGTCAGAATCGCTTGATTAACTCGCGATCATCCTCGTGCCTCGACCCATAAAACTCGCGGTCGCAACTCAAAAGTCCCGCAGCCTCAAACTATCCGATCTCGTGAACTACGGTACTACCGATACCGAATTGTCGTGATCCACTTATCCTCGTGCCTTGCCACTATCCCGCCAATAATCGGGCCATCTCCTTGTAACCCATCTCCTATGTTCTCGCCGGGTCCGACGCCTCGTGCATCGTGGCCTCGCAGAGAGACCGCCACTACTCCACTCGCAGCCTCCTCTCACGCTTGCCTCCCGGGCCCCGATTGCCTCATGCGGAGGCATAACTAGCACATAAGAATACGCTGCAGGAGTCCAACTTACAACACACTCTCTAAGGCACGATCTCGTATCGAGAAGAATGGAAACCAATCCTAAATATCCTCGTAGCCTCCAGATTATAGACGTGGTGCACAACACACCGATAATCAAGACTTACTAGATACGGCTCAGAGACACTTTCCGAGGATTAATCGCTCGATACCACTTTTGTCACGACTAACCGGCCCGTGGATCGTGCCTTACCGCACCCTCGTGATACAACATCGAGAAAATCGGAAATAAAAACATAAACATGAAACAAGAGACATGATAAATAAACAAAGCAACCAAAATAGCTTTTCTCAGATATATACATAAAAACCCAATAGCTTATCTTTTTTACAAACTCGCCCACAACAAGATTACATGCACTTCTAAGAAGGATAACAACTATGACGGGACAGGCCCCGCCATACCTCAATGTACAAGAACCTGCTGCACTGTGGTAACATACCAAAAGATAAGCCTCCAAGAAACGGGGCTTCCCAACACGCCGAATCAGGATCCTATGAGCGAGATCCACAACCGATGTATTCTACTCGCAGATGAACGCAGCTTCAAGGAGGTCGCATAACAGTACCAAGTATGTGAAATCAAAATATCAGAATGAAATCATAATGCTATATAAAATAGAGACACGATGATAACCAAACTACTACCATAACATAAAAGCAATATGTCAAGTCGTGACTCACGCCCCAAAGTCATCCTCACGCCGTGGAACTCTTCCTCACCGCCAGCCTAGGTATAAATCGTGGAATACGTGTCTCGCCCATCCCACGGGACTCGGAGAAAGAACCGTGGAATACGTGTCTCGCCCATCCTACGGGACTCGATAAAAATCGTGGAATACGTGTTCGCCCATCCTACGACTCGATAAAGAATCGTGGAATACGTGTCTCGCCCATCTCACGGGACTCGATAAAGAATCGTGGAATACGCGTCTCGCCCATCTCACGGGACTCGATAAAGAATCGTGTGGAATACGTGTCTCGCCATCTCATGGGACTCGATAAAGAATCATTCATAATAAATCAGCCGCCCTCCATCGAGAGACGCCAGAGTACGTAAATACAACACTTGCACAAAAAGGCTATCACCACAAGCATAGGCAAGTTCAACATACAACTCAAGGAACTTTCATTTTTTGTCAAAGTCCGTTTTAACCCCAAAGTACTACATACGTTAAATTCTTTTAAAAGATCCAATTCTTTACAAAGGTCACCCGATACCGTAGTATTAACATAGAGTGACTAACATTTTTAAGTAAACTAACACTTTCTTTTTAAAAATCAAGTAACAACATTATTTTCCAACCGCTCAAGTTTGCCTAATTTCAAATGCTCAAGTCTCTTATTTTAGAAAGGTTTCATAACTCATAGTCTTAATCTCTTTTAAAACAATCGAGTAACATAAGTCTTATGTGCGAGCCGCTTATTCTTGTTTATAACAATCTTGTTACAAAGAACATGATCTAGAAATGTAATACAATCTTGTCTTATCTTAGCTTCTATGCAGATGGAGGTTTCACCGTTTTAATAACAATTAGTCAATACATTTCCTTTATTAACGCTGCAATGGTTTGTTCGATACTTAATCTCATTTCCAAATCAAGAAACATTATTCTTTAAAATCCAAGTACTCATTACTCACGAACGAGGTTTCACAACTTTTAACAAAATTCACGCTTCTAACATTTCATAAAACGTCATTTATAAGTTAAGTCTCTTATCTTTCAAAATCAAGTCTCTTAACTTCTAAAATCAATAAATCATTCTATTACTTACATAAAGTCGTTATAACTAACTTCCCATAAAGCTATTATAACACTATATGTTTTAAACCAACCAAAACTCATTTAGCACACGTACGTCTACCGTACTACATAGTTCAAAACAATCATGCTAGGAAAGATAGGAAGAGGTTCACATACCTCGCGACGATTATCGACAAATAGCAAAACGCTCCAAGTACTTCAACTCGCCGCTACTCCTAAGCCAAGTAGATCACGCCATACGTAGTACTCCACTCCTAAAATGGTCATAGTACTTCTATCAAACCTTTCTACCATCAAGACTTATACCAATAAAAGCCCTCTAATTCTACTAAAATCAAGACTTCCGCTTTACTCACTTTTCCATCTTTCTCCAAGGCCCGAATAACCGTAATATATATACTATATATATATAAGGAGTAATAATTAAACAACATAAAGAAGGGGATTACACGCCCAAACGGTAACGCGGTTTACTATCACGCCTTCATAACAACAATAAGTAAAAGAAGGGGATTACGCGCCCAACCGGTAACGCGGTTTACTATCACGCCTTCATAACAATACAATAATAAAAAAGGGTGTTATACTCCGTATTTTCAGAGTATGTACGTAAGGATGTACGTAGAAAAGTTTGGGCTTTAAAGTTAGGCATATGTTCGATTTTTATGCACAACACCCGGTTAGAGTCGTTTCGACTAAAGCTTTACACAACTCGTAGGATGGAAATTACAAATGCATGCCATTTCTAATTTTTATGGATTTTTCCGAGAGACGAAACATTTTGGATCAACGGAGGTGACAAGTGTCACCTCATATCGGGCGCCAGGCGGGCTTGGACGATCGGTCTCGCTTTTGTCAAGTAGTTGGTAGGATATTTTGTGGGTAGATGGATAAGGTACACTTGGGTAATCCTAGCCCTACACTTGCACCACACTCGCTTGATTCGCCATTGGTTAGCCATGACTTGACCTATCAAGACCCCTCCTCTTTGATGAACTTCTACATCCAAAATTGTGCTAAGTCTTGAAAGCTCTTTCCCCTTTGTAGTGGTCTCGCCCTAGCCTCCTCCTCCCTCCCCGAGGCCTCGCCCTGGCCGAGAGCCCTCCCCTGGCCGAGAGTACCCTCCTAGCTGGGTCACGAGGAATACACCCCCTCAGGTGTTGTCTCGTATAAATACCCTCTCGTAGAAATACTCCAAAGTATCACATTATACCCAAATTACCTTAGTCGATACCTTGTAGTATCTCAAGATTACACTTATACGAAAAGCCCGTAAATACTATTATACTTCCATTCACAAAAACGAAACCCTAAGGAAAATCTCCATAGCTTGTTGAGATATTACAGTTTAAGCGTAGAACTTCTGCGGTTATTCGAGCCGGTCGAGCACCGAGTAGAGCTAAACTGCCACGACTCCGGCCGCTGCGATCGTACTACCCGGTACCCCCGTCTGTATACATCGAGAATAGCAATGAACATACACAACACATAACTTATGAAATGGTAACATCATCGCCACCGATAAGCGTCGCTTTCCATAAAAACATACTTAATCGTAAGTACAACTTATTCTACAAATTTCAAACCACAAACGTGACTACGCACTTCAGAATAATAATCGTATGACAGGCTCCCCGCCATACCCCGAATGTACAAAAGTCTATAACCTCGTGAATCATACCAAAAGACAAAGCTCCGAGACGGAGCTTTCCAAGAAATGAACAGGATCCTAAGAGCGGATCAAGAAACTACGATCTCGACTGCAGATTTAACGCACTTTCGGGCGAGGTCGATAACAGTACCAAGTATGTGAAACCAAAATATCAGAATGAAATCATATAGCATATATAAAGCATGAGACATGTATGATACCAAACTACAAGACACAACATATACGCAAATATGTCAAGTCGTGACTCACGCCCTCTAAGTCATCACTCAAATATAACCATAGGTCTCATGCCCGTAACATCAATCATGCCCGTGGAATTCTTCCTCATCACGGCAGCCTATGATATAACAACACTAAGCGAGTACACATGAACACTAGATCCCACATGTGTCATCGTAACTGCACGAGGCAAGTACGGCGCATAGCTACTGATCCACCTCGCATCCTCAACCGATCGGTAGTACGAAGCTACCGTGATCCACCCGCACTCAACAATACTATACTGACCGCTGGCCGATCGGCAAGTGCGATAGCTCTACCAGATCCACTCGCGCCACATCACGATCGGGCAAGTACGCAGCAATCCACCGATCCACTCGCATCACACCACTTCGCCCTAACCCTGACCGGGGCAAGTACGAAAGCCAACTACCGATCCACCTCGCATCACGCCTCCGACCGGCGGTACGAGGGCTAACTATTAGATCCACCTCGTGATCAAGAGACCTCATGGAGAGCTAATCCATGGAATAATACTGTCAACAGGGAAACGAACCCTCATCATGGCCTCATACCCGTGGAATCCTCCATCACTGACGGTATGCCCAAATAGACTCATAACTACATGCTTTTAGTTCGAATTGCAATACCATGCCTTTACATAAACCAAGACAATTACCATGCCTTCTTTTCACAAAAACCAAGAGAATTCTTATTTAAGCAAGCCAAAGTACTATGTACGTACATTCTTTTCGAAAGCCTCATTTTTTATATAAAATCCAAGATACTAACACTCGTAGTATCGAGGCGTGTCTATTTTTCAAAGTAAGTTACTACACCTTTAGAAAACTCGTTTCAAAGCTTGAAACCAAGTAACTTCAATTTTTTACAATCTAAACAACTTATGCTCATTAATCAACATAGACAACTTTCATAACCTTCCATAAAGTTATTATAACCAACTTCCCATAAAGCCGTTATACTAACTTTATGCTTTAGAAATTTACGACATCCTTATCCATTCATAAGGCCGTTATAACTAACTTCCCATAAAGCCGTTATAACTCCTTATAAACCATTTCGTTCTTTTACTAACCAAGAGACTTATACTTCAAACAAATTCATACAATTTTCAAAATACTCCAAGCCTCTTATCCTTTAGAAAACAAGTTTCTACCTCAAAACTTTAAGTCCCTTATCTTTAGAATAATTCAATATTCAATACTTTCACACCAAAAGTACTTTATACTTCATTATGTCAAGAAATCCTTGTCTACCTTATTTAGGATAAACCATTCCTTAAGAACAAGCGTTAACTTCTTAACCCAACCAACTTAGACATTTCCTTAAAACAAGTCAAGTATAACAAAAGGATTTACTTCATTCAAAACACGACGCTCACCGTACTATATAGTTATAACTACTCATGCTCAAGAGATAAGAAAGTTTCCACATACCTCTTCGGTCAATCCTCTTGCTAAGCTCAAACTACCGCAAGTAATATGCCAACCTATAATAACCATAATACGTTTATTAACCTCTAATTTCAATGTAGGAATTATCTAAGTTCAAAGCCCCTAAATTCTATGGAAAATCAAGATTTCCTTTGTTTCTACATACTTTGCCACCTTTTTAAGGTCCGTATTCAACATCCAAACGCCACTTCTTAGGCCCAACAATCCAAACAATCTCAAGGGGATTACACACCTAAACGTGGGTGTGTAAAATTCTGCCCCAAAAGGTAAAACAATTAAATTAACAAGTCTAAGTGTTATACCCCGTATTTCCAGAGTATGTACGTAAGGACGTACGTAGAAAATTTGAACTTGAGAAAGTAGCTTGGCCGAAATTTATTTGTGCACAACACCCGATTAGAGTCGTTTTTCGACGAAACGTTTTCACATTTTCGTAGGGAATTTCCGCTATGTCATTTTTAATTTTTATGGATTTTTCCGAGAGATTTAAACATTTTGGACCAACAAGAGGGCTTACACTTGTCACCCTCTCATTGAACACCTCGGCCAAGGGTGGTAAAGTGTGCCTATTTTGGCAATGGAGTTGGTAGGATATTTGTGTGTTAGTTGGTTAAGGGGCACTTGGCAAGATCTTCGCCCTACACTTGCCTTGCACTTGGCATGATCTCGCCATTGGTTGACTTGGCTTATACTATAAATACCCTCAGATGACTTCTTCATCCATTCCAAATATTTCCTAAGTGTTAAAAATCCTCCTCGAGAGGCCTTAGCCGAGTCCTCCTCCCCTCGCCGAGAGCCCCCAATGGCAGGCCGAGTGGTATACACCCCCTCTTGGGTGCTAGCCGTGGTACCCCCCAGCCTAGTTGTCTTCAGATAATACCCCTCTTGTTAGAAATACTCAAAAGTATTGTTGTAATGCCCAAATTACCTTAGTCAGATACCTTGTAGTATTCTAAGGTTATACTTATACTAAAAGCCCGTAAATACTATTATACTTCCTTCCACAAAACCGAAACCCTAAGGAAAATCTCCATAGTTAGAGAGTATTAAGTAGAAGTTCGTTAGAACTTCTAAGGGTTGTTTGAGCGGCCTGAGCGCACTGTGCAGGTGAGCTAAACCTTGCTCAGATCGACATTTAAACTCTGATAATTATGGGCTTATCGAGGTAAATATCTTGTCCCCTATTGTAATTGGAAATTACATGATTGTTAGACTATATAGTCAAGATACTATATATAAGATCGAACGTAGTTATCGGCAATGTCTTTTGACTTAAGCCCAATAAATAGAAACCTTTTCAAAGAAGAGTACCGAATCAGATTTACATGGATCAGACATGGAGACTTGTGTAGCTTTTCCGTGAGGTAGAATTGCGCACGTCCGGCTTAGACTTATAACCCCTTGGCTTGGGTAGCCTACCGATAGAGAGGAGATTTACGCTGCATGGGGAGGTGTCACAATTTTCAGAGAATGTTCTACGGCGGATCTAAATGTTAATAAGTCACGTGGCCTTATAGTCAAGTACTACGCATGGCGCGACCATCGCAAGGAGTAGCCGACGGCTTGAAGTACTGAGCGTTTTGCTATTAGTCGATACTCGCCGCGAGGTATGTGAACCTCTTCCTATCTCTTCTAGCATGATATGTGTGAACTATGTAGTACTATAGACGATACGTGCTAAATGTATTTGATTGTTTAAAACATAAAGTGTTAAAACGCTACGGGAAGTTGGTTATAATTTTTATGTTGGTAAGAAGATACTTGTGGTTTTTGAAAGGTAATCGTTTGAACTATAACCGCTTGTTATGTGTTAATAAAGAATTTGAAGTATTTCAAAAGATTTTGAATCATTTTGAAAGAAGAAGTAATACTTGGTTTTGAAAACTTAAGAGTTATACTAGTTTTACGGGAAGTTAGGTATAACGCTTAAGAATGGTTTATCGATTTCGAAATCGAATGTGTATCGACAAACCACCGCAGCTGCTAATAAAAGGAAATGTTTTGACAGATTAAGTATTATTAAAACCAAGAGAAACTTCCATCCGCATAAGCTAAGATGAGACAAAATGATATTTCCTAGATCATGGTCGTAATAAGATTGTTATAAACAAGAATATCCTACTCACATATAAGACTTATGTTTCGATAGTTTAAAAGAGAATTATATTCTTAAATGAATAAGACTATGAACTATTTAAACCTTTCTAAAATAAGAAACGTGAACATTTGAAATTAGGCAAACTCGACGCTTGGAAAATAAATGTTACTTTGATTTTACAAAGGTAAGTGTTTTGTTTTACTTAAAAGGATAATCACTTATTTTCACATAACTACTGTATTGTGTGACTTTTGTGAAAGTAACGATCTTTTAAAGATTTAATGTATATTGTACTTGGGGGATAAAAAACCGAACTTGTCATATAGTAGAAAGTACCCCTGCGGTATAACTTGATTGTGTTGGTTTGTGATAGCCTTGTAAATACTTTCTTGTTGATTGATAAGTAAACACGCTAGGATGCTATGTGTGTTAGTATCTTGTGATGTTAGTGTAAAGGGGTTTTCCTCGATCGCGCTTAAAGTTGTTTGACTATCACCGTTATGCTGGTATTGTACCACCACCTGACTTATTTCCGAGGTTGCCGCCTCCACGCGGTAGACTTCAGCGTCCGGGACCATGATTCGAGAATACCACGCGGTCTGTGGATCCATGCGAACTACGGAGTTCCGTGTTAGTGTGCGCCTTTATGGTCACGCGCATGCGGCTACGCGATCGCGAGTCCAGATTTACGCCGGGAGCTACCACGCGGGTTATACTTACGCGGCTCGTAACGCCCGAACTCGCCCGCATCGTGCCTTACCTCGCACCCTAGTGATACAACATCGTAGAAAACCGGAAAATAAAACATGAATCATGAAACAAGAGATATAATAAATAAACAAAGCAACCAAAATGCTTTTCAAGATATACATAATACCGAATCAGCTTTAATCCTTTTACAACCCCGCCACACAACAAAGATTACATGCACTTAAGATTTATACAACAACTATGACGACAGTGGCCCCGCCATACCTCGAACGCACAAGAACTTACAGACTGTGGTAACATACCAAAGATAAGCCTCCGACGGAACGGAGCTTCCCAAAACGAAATGAGATCCTAAACGCGGATCGATACCGACGATTCTTACCGCTGCATTTAACGCACCCCAAGGAGGTCGATAACAGTACCAAGTATGTGAAATCAGAATATCAGAATGAAATCATAATAGTCTATAAAGCAGAGACATGTATGATGACCAAACTACGATATATAACATATAACCGCTACATCAAGACAGGACTCATGCCTCCAAATTATCACTGTGTCTGAATTTCTTCCTCATCACCATAGCTTTATGATATAACAATACCAAGGATTATACATGAACACCATGTCCCACCTGTTATAAAACCAACAGACAAGTATAACTACCAGATCCGACCGTACTAATAATACAATGCAACCAAAACACGGTTCGCACGGCAGGTGCAGAGTACGATCGGATCGACTGCGCCGGCCACGCACCGACCGGCAAGTACGGTTGACCACTGTGACCAAGGTCAGACACGAAACTTCGCCACTATATCGAACGGGCAAGTCGCGAGGGTCGACTACCGATACCAAGGAATCAGCCACGAGACGGCAAGAGAGCCGACCACCGATACCCAGCCGAACAAAGAAACTCACGGAGCTAGTCCACGGAATAACACTATCACGCGAGATACCCGGAATTCTCCATCACCGCAAGTTCTCAAGTAAGTCAAGTCGACCGCTCTATCGAGACGCAGAATACGTAAAATACCACACTTGCACAACAAAGGCTATCATCACAAGCATAGGCAAGTTTCACAACAACAAGATAGGCAAGTTTCACAACAACAAGCATAGGCAAGTTTCACACAACTCAAAGTACTTTCATTTTATGCCAAAGTCCGGGTTTTTAACTCCAAAGTACTACGTACGTTAAGTTCTTTTTAAAAGAGATCCATTACTTATTAAAGTCACCCGATACCCGTAGTATTAGAATGACCAACCCACATTCCTTTTCAAAATCAAGTAACAACATTCTTTTCCTAAGTTCCAGTTTGCCTAGTTTCAATTACTCAAGCTTCTCATTTTCAAATGGTTTCATAGTTCATAAACTTAATCACTTGATTCCGCTTTAGAACAATCGAGTAATATAAGTCTCACGCGAGAGTAGGTTATTCTTGTTTACAACATTCTTATTACAAAGCCTATGATCTAGAAAATGTAATATCATTTTGTCTCATCTTAGTTTCTATGCAGATGGAGGTTTCTACCGGTTTTAATACGATACATCATTATTCAATACATTTTCCTTTATTAACGCCGCAGTTGGTCCTGTCGATACACATCCCGATTTCAAATCAAGAAACATTATCCCTTTAAATAAAACCAAGTACTCATTACTCACGAATGAGGTTTCACACAAACATCCACATTAAAACAAATAAGTTAAGTCTCTTATCTTATAAGATCAAGTCTCTTAACTTCTAACATCAAGAAACCATTTTCTTTACCTCTTAAGACATTATACCTAACTCCCATCAAGCTAGTATAACTCTTTTTAAAACCTTTAAAACCAAGTGTTACTCTCCTTCAAAACGATGAAATCTTTTGAAATACATCAAGTTCTTTATTATAACTAGCCGCTTATAATTCACATCGCTTACCTTTTAAAACCACAAAGTATTTTCTTACCTACATAAAGTCGTTATAACCAACTTCCCATAAAGCCGTTATAACACTTTATGTTTTAAGAACAATCAAACACAGCTAACACATATGACGCTCACCGCACTACATAGTTCACACATATCATGCTGTAAGAGATAGAAGAGGTTCACATACCTCGCGACGATTTATCGACAATAAGCAAAATGCTCCAAGTACTACAACCTCATAGCCCTTTCCACTTCGAGTGGAATACGCTACTCTTAGTACTTTTACCTATAAAGGTCACAAACGCCTATTAAAATCTTAAACACACGCTCCCATCTTTCTACGTAAAATTGCAAAGACTCTCCCCGCAACAACAGAAATCTCCTCCTCATCGAGGCCTGGCCACCAAGCCAACCAGTGGGGGTTAACACGCCTAACCTGACGCTGCATAATTCTACAACACAAGAATGCTACATAAGTTCATCAGAATACAACCCTAGGTAATTACATCAGCTTCTTCTTTATTAACCTTCTATGTGATTACTGCTCAATTCTTCATTCTTCAGCTTAAGTCAAAGACATTGCCATAATACTAAGTATAGTTCCATATATAGTATACTTCAACTATATATCCTAACAAACATGTAATTTCCAATTACAATAGAGGGACAAGATAATTACCTCGATAAGCCCAAAATTATCCAAGTTATAACGATCCCGAGCAAGGTTTAGCTCCACTCCGAGCGCCCAAACCACTCCAAACAACCCTTAGAAGTTCTAACCAACTTCTACTCACATACTTCAACCAACTATGAAGATTTCCTTGTGGTTTCTTGAGACTAAAAGGACAAAAGGTAGTATTTCCGACTCACGCAAAGAGGTATCTTTGGAATACTACAAGGTACAAGGCTAAGGTATTTTGGGCATTATAACAATACTAGGAGTATTTCTATACCACAACAAGTGGGTATTATACGAAAACAACTAGGCTAGTGGGTACCACTGCTAGACCTCACAAGTGAGTGGAAGACCTCACCGCCAAAGGCCACTTTGCTGGAGAGGAGCTCTTGGACGAGTCAACAAGAGGGAGGAGGATTCAAGACTTGGAAACATTTGTGGATAAATGAAGTCTTCACAAAGGGGGTATTTATAGCAAACCCAAATGCCAACCAACGGCCAAGATCAAGCCACGTAAGGCAAGTGTAAGGCCTTGATCAAGCCAAGTGCACCCTAACCCCTACTCCACAAAACATTGCACCAAACAAGCCACAAAACAAGGCCAAAACAAGGCACAAAACAAGGAACCAATAGTACAAAACGTGAGCCAAAAAGATCAAGCCAAAAACGCGGAACCATTCGCTCACTGACGCCCACTGCTTCCAATGCGAGGTGACACATGTCACCCTCCCGCTGGTCCAACATGTTTCGCCTCTAAAAATCCGCAAAAATACAAAACGACATAGCCGGAATTTTCCTACGAAAGCCGTGGAAACGCTTTTGAAAACGACTTAGTCGGCACTGCGCCCAAATGTAACTTCGCCAAGCCATTGCGGGGTGACACGTGTCACCTCCTATTGGCCCTCAAAAACGCTCTTCAAAAAAATAACCACAATGGCCAAAATCTCAAAACAAAGCTGGCCCTACAAAATCAGAATTTCTCCGTGGCCCCACGTGACCATTTCCAAAATAAAATCTCAAAATTCTAATATAATCTATGAAGTCCAATACCAAACTGGGAATCCAATTCCCATTAACGAACCTTTTTCTTCACAAATAACCTAAACTTTTCCGAAAAACTCACATCTTTCTTTCCTTTCAAAATTTCGCCAGACACTCAGACGCACGCCCTCACATACATACCCCGCAACTACTGGTATAACATTCTCCCCTCATTAGAAACATTCGTCCCGAATGTTCCTTCTCAAGACGGATATCGATGTAGTTCCTCTAACAAGTTGTCAACGACACAGCTTGGCAAATAAATAACACACGTTATCTTCCTTCCTTACTCGTCGTCTCTTCTCGAACACTTGAACTCTCCCAAAGATGTACCATACTTCACCATTACTCGCTCGAAAATCTCCGAGTCACTACCTCCAAACTTGGTCATCTTACTAACCTCAAACTTCCTTAAGGCCATTCCCGCCTTTACGAACCGCTCGTCGAACGCGCCCACGAACTCATACGATGATCATACAAACTTGGGCCTAGCGCCCTCGTGACTACCACCGTGACCACCTGAACGCCCCACCTCAAACCGGTTACGGTTTGACCCGCAAATGGTCCTAAACCCGACCCCAATCGGCCAACTCTTGTTCCCGATCCGAATAATCTTATTATTTCACATCAGCGAAAGCTACCACTTCCATCTCACACTACCTGTGACTTACCCTTTTCACTAACTGTTTCTAAATCACATTTTAGCACAAAGCTAACCAAACATAACATTAAACACATCAACAACATAAACAAAACTCTGAGGGTTAAGGATATACTCAAGCTAGCGCTCAAGGACCGCTAAAATCGAACTCCCACCGCGACCTCTACCGGCCTTCCGGGTACGAACATCCCGCTCGCTACGGAAGGTGAAGAACCCGCAATCGCTCTAGTAGTCCATGCTATCCTACCGTACTCGGCCTGACGCCTTGCCGATGGCCCCGCTGGGCCGCGAAAATAACAATCTCCCGAGTTAGTACGACACCTCCCTTAAGGCTTTCCACAACGCCACACCGAGACAAGGGCACCTCATCCGCGAGCACTCGCTTCTCCCAAAATCAAACTCGGGAGCCCCGACCGCCCCAATATCCCAAGGTCCCGAAGCCGCGAGGACCACTCAGACCGACGAGGTACATAACTAGTTCGGCCGAGGCGGTCCGCCTAAAATCACCAAAGCGACCTGCTCGCCTCTTCTCCGACTTTGGTCATTCCGCCGATTTATCCGCCTCACATCCAAGTGTATACGCTGCACGCGGCACGTCCATGCCCGGCAAGAGCTACACCAACAACTTCTCGCAAGGCAATCATCGAGCTCAGAACATATCGGTGCACTCGATCCTCCATACTAGCTATTAACGCGAGCGACGCACGCCAATGAGTCGAACTCCACATCAGACTTCCCAACCGCACGCCTGCTCGCCAGAACACCAAAAATCTGTCGGCCCGAGCCCTCCTCATCCGGGAGGCAAGAAATGTGCAAGAAAGGCCTCTCGAGAACTCGCTCCATACCGCTGAAGCATGCTCTCCTCGACAGCTCCCAAGAATCAAACCACGATCGCGTATCACGCAGCTTGATGTAACCTGTGGCCACCGACTCGATCTCCGATGCCTTGATCACTCTACGATCCAGAATCGCGATGAACTCCTCGCGATCATCCTCGTGCCTCGACCCATAAAACTCGCGGCCTACAACTCGAAAATCCTGTAGCCTCAACTATCTCGATCTAGTGAACCATCGTGCATCGAATCGCCGGCCTATCTCTCAAGTTCGCCACAACCTCGCCATTAATCGGGCCTACCTTTGTAACTCATCTCATCCGCCTGCATCATGGATCGAGGCTCGTGCATCGTGGTCTCTCGCCACGCTTACTCGCAGATCCTCTCGCTTTGCCCTTCCGGGCCCGGTTGCCTGCAGAGGCATAATCGTAAAAACGGTATGTCAGGGTCCACCTTATCACACTCTAAGGCACGATCTCGTAATGAGAAGAATGAAGCCAATCCTAAATGTCCTATAGCCTCCTCGATTATAGATGCAGTGCACAACACATCGATAATCAAGACTCTACTAGACACGGTGGTCAGACACTTTCCGAGGATTAATCGCTCGATACCACTTTGTAACGCCCAACCCGGCCCGCATCGTGCCTTACCCGGCACCCTAGTGATACAACATCGAGAAAACCAGGAAAATAAAACATGAATCATGAAACAAGAGATATAATAAATAAACAGCCAACCAAAATAAATTGCTTTCAAAGATATACATAATACGAATGGCTTTAATCCTTTTACAACCCCGCCACAACAAGCATTACTGCACTTAAGATTTATACAACAACTATGACGGACAGTGGCCCCGCCATACCCCGAACGCATAAGAACTTACATGCACTGTGGTAACATACCAAAGATAAGCCTCCGATTTTAAATCGGAGCTTCCCAAAACGAAATGAGATCCTAAACGCGGATCGATACCGACGTACTCTACCGCGCAGATTTAACGCACCTCAAGGAGGTCAAGACAACAGTACTAAGTATGTGAAATCAGAATACTGTAATGAAATCATAATAGTCTATAAAGCAGGAGACATGTATGATGACCAAACTACAGTATAACATATAACCGCCATCAAGACAGTGACTCACGCTCCAAATTATCACTCGTGCGTGGAATTTCTTCCTCATCGCTAGCTTTATGATATAACAATACCAAGGATTATACATGAACACCATGTCCCACCTGTGTTATAAAACCGTGACAGACAAGTATAACTACCAGATCCGACCGTACCAATAATACAATGCAACCAAAACACGGCCGAGCACGGCAAGTCGGAGCCGACTACGGATACCAAGGCCGGCCACGCACTGATCGGGCAAGTACGAGGGCTGACCACCAGCAAGGTCAGATTACGAAACTTCGCCACTAATCGAAGTGCGCGAGGGTCGACTACGGATACCAAGGCCGAATCGACCACGTAGACGGCAAGACGCAGAGCCGACCACCGATACCTGTGCGAACAAGAAGAAACCTCGCGGAGAGCTAGTCCATGGAATAACACTATCAATGCGAGCATACCCGTGGAATTCTCCATCATCGCCAAGATGTCCAAGTAAGTTCTCAACAAGTCGACCGCCCTCATCGAGACGCAGAATACAGAATACCACACTTGCACAACAAAGGCTATCATCACAAGCATAGGCAAGTTTCACAACAACAAGCATAGGCAAGTTTCACAACAACAAGCATAGGCAAGTTTCACACAACTCAAAGTACTTTCATTTTATGCCAAAGTCCGGGTTTTTAACTCCAAAGTACTACATACGTTAAGTTCTTTTTAAAAGAGATCCATTACTTATTAAAGTCACCCGATACCCGTAGTATTAGAATGACCAACCCACATTCCTTTTCAAAATCAAGTAACAACATTCTTTTCCTAAGTTCCAGTTTGCCTAGTTTCAATTACTCGCTTCTCATTTTCAAATGGTTTCATAGTTCATAAACTTAATCACTTGATTCCGCTTTTAGAACAATCGAGTAATATAAGTCTCACGTGAGTAGGTTATTCTTGTTTACAACATTCTTATTACAAAGAATCATGATCTAGAAAATGTAATATCATTTTGTCTCATCTTAGTTTCTATGCAGATGGAGGTTTCTACCGGGTTTTAATACGATACATCATTATTCAATACATTTTCCTTTATTAACGCAGTTGGTCCTGTCGATACACATCCCGATTTCCAAATCAAGAAACATTATCCCTTTAAATAAAACCAAGTACTCATTACTCACGAATGAGGTTTCACACAAACATCCACATTAAAACAAATAAGTTAAGTCTCTTATCTTATAAGATCAAGTCTCTTAACTTCTAACATCAAGAAACCATTTTCTTTACCTCTCTTAAGACATTATACCTAACTCCCATCAAGCTAGTATAACTCTTTTTAAAACCTTTAAAACCAAGTGTTACTCTCCTTCAAAACGATTTAGAAATCTTTTGAAATACATCAAGTTCTTTATTATAACTAGCCGCTTATAATTCACATCGATTACCTTTTAAAACCACAAAGTATTTTCTACCTACATAAAGTCGTTATAACCAACTTCCCATAAAGCCGTTATAACACTTTATGTTTTAAGAACAATCAAACACGCTTAACACATGTACGTCACCGTACTACATAGTTCACACATATCATGCTAGAAGAGATAGGAAGAGGTTCACATACCTCGCGACGATTTATCGACAATAAGCAAAATGCTCCAATACTACAACCTCGCTAGCTTTCCACTCCTCGAGTAGAATACGCTACTCTTAGTACTTTTACCTATAAAGGTCACAAACGTCTATTAAAATCTTAAACACACGCTCCCATCTTTCTACAGAAAATTGGCAAAGACTTCCGCAACAACAGAAATCTCCTCCTCTATCGAGGTCGGCTACCAAGCCAACCATGGGGTTAACACGCCTAACCTGACGCGCATAATTCTACAACACAAGAATGCTACATAAGTTCATCAGAATACAACCCTAGGTAATTACGCTCGCTTCTTCTCTTTATTAACCTTCTATGTGATTACTCGCTCAATTCTTCATTCTTCAGCTTAAGTCAAAAGACATTGCCATAATACTAAGTATAGTTCCATATATAGTATACTTCAACTATATATCCTAACAAACATGTAATTTCCAATTACAATAGGACAAGATAATTACCTCGATAAGCCCAAAATTATCCAAGTTATAATGTCGATCCCGAGCAAGGTTTAGCTCCACTGAGCGCCCAAACCACTCCAAACAACCCTTAGAAGTTCTAACCAACTTCTACTCACATACTTCAACCAACTATGAAGATTTCCTTAGGTTTCTGGTTTGAGACTAAAAGGACAAAAGGTAGTATTTCCGACTCTACGCAAAGAGGTATCTTTGGAATACTACAAGGTACAAGGCTAAGGTATTTTGGGCATTATAACAATACTAGGAGTATTTCTATACCACAACAAGTGGGTATTATACGAAACAACTAGGCTGTGGGTACCCTACTCGCCAGACCTCACAAGGAGGAAGACCTCACGCCAAAGGCCACTTTCTGAGGAGAGGAGCTCTTGGACGAGAGTCAACAAGAGGAGGGGAGGATTCAAGACTTGGAAACATTTGTGGATAAATGAAGTCTTCACAGTGGGGTATTTATAGCAAACCCAAATGCCAACCAACGGCCAAGATCAAGCCATGTGCAAGGCAAGTGTAAGGCCTTGATCGCCAAGTGCACCCTAACCCCTACTCCACAAAACATTGCACCAAACAAGCCACAAAACAAGGCCAAAACAAGGCACAAAACAAGGAACCAATAGGTACAAAACGCGAGCCAAAAGATCAAGCCAAAAACGTGAACCATTCGCTCACTGACGCCACTTGCTTCCGATGCGGGTGACACATGTCACCCTCCCGTTGGTCCAACATGTTTCGCCTCTCGAAAAATCCAAAAATACAAAACGACATAGCCGGAATTTTCCCACGAAAGTCGTGGAAACGCTTCGCCGAAAACGACTTAGCTCGCACTGCGCTCAAATGTAACTTCGCCAAGCCTAGGCGGGTGACACGTGGTCACCTCCTATTGGCCCTCAAAAACGTCTTCAAAAAAATAACCACAATGGCCAAAATCTCAAAACAAAGCTGGCCCTACAAAATCAGAATTTCTCCCGTGGGCCCACGTGACTATTTAGAAAATAAAATCTCAAAATTCTAATATAATCTATGAAGTCCAAATACCAAACTGGGAATCCAATTCCCATTAACGAACCTTTTTCTTCACAAATAACAGGAAACTTTTCCAGTGAAAACTCACATCTTTCTTTCCTTTCAAAATTTCTGCGTACTACGCACGTCCTCACATACATACGCAACTACGGGTATAACAGGCCTATGAGGTTGGCTGAGGTTGGCGAGTCGCGGAAAGTTCCAGGCTAGACGCGCATTTGATACTACGTAGTGACCGCCTTTGATCACGCGACGGCCTGCAGCGATATCATGATACGCTTTATGACCTTGTTAGTACTGTGGTGTTAGTAGTCGGCTATGCCTTCGCATTTACCGTAATCGTTTTATTTGGACAGTGGGACACGTGTTCATGTGTATTCCTTGGTGTTTTTTATCATAGATCGTGGCAGAAGGCGGCGTATTCCACGCATGATTGATGTTATGGGCTTGAGACCTATAGTTATATTCGAGTGATGACTTTGAGGGTGAGTCACGACTTGACATATTGCTATTATGAATCGTAGTTTGGTTATCATACATGTCTCTGCTTTATAGACTATTATGATTTCATTTCTGATATTTTTAGTTTCACATACTCAGTTTGTTATGCGACCTCCTTGAAGTGCGTTCATGCCGCAGTTGAGGTACACGATCGTTGATCCTAGCTCTCGGTCACGATTTCAGCGTTTGGGAAGCTCCGTTTCTCGGAGGCTTATCGATGGTATAGTCCTGCGTCGTAAGTGTTTACATTCGGGGGTTTGGCGGGGCCTGTCCGCCATTGTTGTCGTATCATTCTTAGAGGTGCATGAATCGCTGTAGGCGTGGTTTGTAAAAGGATTAAACTGTTCATGTTGAAAGAGTTGTTATTTATTATATCTTGAAGGTGCAGTTTTTGGTTAGCTTGCCTTCTTATTTCCTTTGTCTTATTACACCGGTTTCATGTATTGTCTTTATGTTCGCCGATTACTCGATGTATGTCTACTTGGGTGCCCGGTAAGACACGATCCACGGGCAGGTTCGGTCGTGACAAAAGTGGTATCGAGCGATTAATCCTCGGAAAGTGTCTGAGCCGTATCGATGAAGTCTTGATTATCGGTGTGTTGTGCACCACACCAATAATCGAGAGGCTATAGGGTATTTAGGATTGGTTTCTATTCTTCTCACTCGAGATCGTGCCTTAGAAATTTGTGTTGTAAGTTGGAACCTCGGCGAAATTATTTCCCTTATCGTTATGCCTCCGCGTAGGGCTACCCGGGCCCAGGAGGACGAGGCTGCTAAGGGAGCTGCGAGTAGAGTTCAGAGGGTTGCGTGGGCACAGGCCCAATCATCACACAGGTGGTGCTTCCTTCGGGAGTTTTGCGGCGCCACTAGCCCGAGTTTAGCGGCGGCGGCAGTTCCTACTGCGGCCATGATATTTGAACCTTCAGTTCCACGACCGGGAACAGAGAATATAGATTTCTAGGAGACAACCCTGTTACTAGCTATGGATTTGGCTACGAGAGTGTCTGGATGTACCGCGAGTCTTGATGACTATCAACGGAAGGTTGTGCAAGTAAGTTCTTGATTAGGCTTGAGCATGGCGATTATGCGGGCTTATGCGCGCAGCGGCGAAACGAGAGATCGACGGGTTAACGAAGGGCGGCGAGAAGGGCGAGCGGCAAGGTCCTTTGGTAACTTTGGCGAGTCACCTCACCGCCATTTGATTATGCACATCCACCAGGTCAGAGTGGTCCTCGCGGGGTTCGGGGCGTTCGAGTGCGCAGGAGTTGGTCGAACTCCGGGGCTTAGGTTCGCGATGTGACGAGCGTCATCGGGAATGTCGTCTTTTAGTTGGTCTTGGTTGTACCTATGACCGTCGGTGCGATGTCGAGAGTGTCACGGTAGGAGGACTCGGCCTTGAGAATCGGTGGGTAGTTTGTCATCTTCCCAGCTATCGCCTGCAGGCGAGTTTGATTGGAACGACTAAGGGAGTGAAGCGATGGGTCGGTATATCTTTAACCCTCTAGAGCTTTGTATAAGTGATAAGGTGAGTATACCTTAAGTGTTATGTTCAGATTGCATGAGTGTTTACTGTAATTAGAAATCTTGGTTAGTTAACCAAGTAAGATTTGGGGGATAGAGAAGGTGTGATCCTTAGAGTTTTATACGTAGAGACCTTAGAGGCAAGGCCATCTCGAGTAAAAGATGTATTGTTTATGTTTGACCCATAGGAGTGCATAGTGCACGTGAGTTATGTTTGTGGGATTAGTCACGAGTAGTGTGGAATGAAGAGGGTAGTTGAGCTAAGAAGACCGCTAGGTTTTCGTAACATGATTAGTGAGAGTTTCCCTTCGGAGAGCTAGCGTTTAGCGCGTTGCCGGGTCGGGTTGAGGCCACGTTGCGGGTCAACCCGCGGCATGTATGGTGGTGGGGTCAGTTTGTGGTGGTCCCGCTTGTGGTAGGTCACGAGGTGTTAGGCCCATGTTCGGATTAACCAACCTACGATTTCATGGATGCGTTCGACCGATGGTTGGGCGAGGAGGTCGGTAGTGTTGTCTTCAGCAAAGACCGTTTACTCGTGAGAGGGTTATGCGAGATGATATATCAGAAAGGTTGTAAGGCTGCACGAGGTGCCTACCTTCACCTTATGTCAGACAGTGGAGCCAGTTGCGTTGTTTCTTTCGGAGGTTTTACGAGGCAAGGTTAGGAACTCAAGTAAGTCTCGAGAATCACATTCGCCTCGGGCGGTGTTTGGATTTCGAGGATAGTTGCGAGAATTGTTGTCTCTGTTGAAGGAGTGTTTAAGCTACCATTTCGGTGTTCGGATGTCGCCTTATGAAGCCTTGTAGGCGGATGTGAGTCGCGGTCGATTGGTTCGATGTTGGCGATTGAGATAGTTGGTTCAGCTTGTTCCGGTAATTTGTGGATAGAGTAAAGCTTGTCTAGAAGAGGTTACGGTAGCTCGGAGAAATCGTGCGGATAATCGGCGACGACGCTTAGAGTTCGAGTTGATCGGTCTTCTTGAAAGTACCACCGGATTAGGTGTGACGAGCTTTGGAAAAACAGAGAAACTTAGCGAGTTGTTTTGGGCCTTTTAAGTTCATGTGAAGAATAGGCGGGTTGCCTATATGTTAGCTTTTCTTGTCCGACTTAGGAGGCGATGCGTCGATCGCCGTATTGTTATGTTGGAAAGTATCGGAGATCCATCCAGTGTTCCCGATTAATGATGACCACGTTAGAGATAGTAACCGAGTTTTGGGCCAAGCGATGTCGAAATGTGGTAAGAGTTCGTGTCACGTCGACCTCGGGGATCGCATGCAGCCGGTACCATTTGTTGGGTCGCGGAGTGAACCTCGCGGCAAAGTGACAAAAGTGGTATCATTTCTTTTGTAAAGAGAAGGTGCGAAGGAAGTATGTTTTAGACCCCGGAGAGAGGTGTTTGTGGTGATGTTAGAGGTGTTTCCTCGTGGACTTGGAGGTAAGTATCTTGCGCAAGTTGGTTCCGTGGCCAGGCGTGGCAGGATTGTTTTCGTAAGTATAGCAGTGAGAACTATACCGGCGCGCGTTTGTTTTGAGACTTAGAAGGAACATTCGGGACGAATGTTTCTAAGGAGGAGAATGTTATACCGTATTTCAGTATATGCGTGGGGCGTCGTAGAAAATTTGAACTTGAGAAAGTAGCTTGGCCGAAATTTATTTGTGCACAACACCCGATTAGAGTCGTTTTTTCGAAGCGTTTTCCACGACTTTCGTAGGGAATTTCGGCTATGTCATTTTTAATTTTGCGGATTTTTAGAGGCGAAACATTTTGGACCAACAAGAGGCGACACTTGTCACCTCTCATTGGAACACCTTGCGGTCAAGGGTGGCCGAAAGTGTGCCTATTTTGGCATGGAGTTGGTAGGATATTTGTGTGTTAGTTGGTTAAGGGGCACTTGGCAAGATCTTGGCCCTACACTTGCCTTGCACTTGGCATGATCTTGGCCATTGGTTGGACTTGGCTTATACTATAAATACCCCAGGATGACTTCTTCATCCATTCCAAATATTTCCTAAGTGTTAAAATCCCTCCCCGAGAGGCCTTGGCGAGAGTCCCTCCTCCCCTTGGCGAGAGCCCACAGTGGGGTAGTAGAGGTATACCACTCTTGGGGTGCTAGTGGGTACCCCAGCCTAGTTGTCTTCGTATAATACCCCTCTTGTTAGAAATACTCTCAAAGTATTGTTGTAATGCCCAAATTACCTTAGCCGTATACCTTGTAGTATTCTAAGGTTATACTTATCTGAAAAGCCGGAAATACTATTATACTTCCCTTAGTCACAAAACCGAAACCACAGGAAAATCTCCATAGTTAGTTGGAGTATTAAGTAGAAGTTCGTTAGAACTTCTAAGGGTTGTTTGGAGGCGGGTCGGAGCGCGGTGTAGGAGCTAAACCTTGCTCGGGATCGACATTTAAACTCGGATAATTATGGGCTTATCGAGGTAAATATCTTGTCCCCTATTGTAATTGGAAATTACATGATTGTTAGACTATATAGTTGAAGTATACTATATATAGTCTTGAACGTAGTTATCGGCAATGTCTTTTGACTTAAGCTGAATAAATAGAAACCTTTCGAAGAAAATCTTGTTGTATTTACATAGGGTGTATTCAGATGAACTTGTGTAGCTTTTACGTGAGGTAGAATTGTGCACGTCGGTTTAGACTTATAACCCACTGGTTGGCTTGGTAGCGGCCCAGATAGAGGAGGAGATTTCTGTTTGTTGCGGGGAGTCTTTGAATTTTACGTAGAATGTTCTCTGAAGGGATCAAAATGTTAATACGCGCCGTGTGGCCTTATTGGTTGAATTACTCCGTATGGCGCGATCTTGGCTAAGGAGTAGCCGCGGTTTGAAAGTACTTGGGCGTTTTGCTATTAGTCGATACTCGTCGCGAGGTATGTGAACCTCTTCCTATCTCTTCTAGCATGATATGTGTGAACTATGTAGTACGGTGAGCGTCACGTGTGCTAAATGTATTTGATTGGTTTAAAACATAAAGTGTTATAACGGCTTTATGGGAAGTTGGTTATAACGACTTTATGTTGGTAAGAAGATACTTGTGGTTTTGAAAGGTAAGCGGTTTGAACTATAAGCGGCTTGTTATGTGTTAATAAAGAACTTGAAGTATTTCAAAGATTTTGAATCATTTTGAAAGAAGAAGTAATACTTGGTTTTGAAAACTTAAGAGTTATACTAGCTTTATGGGAAGTTAGGTATAACGGCTTAAGAATGGTTTCTTGATTTGGAAATCGAATGTGTATCGACAAACCACTGCAGCGTTAATAAAAGGAAATGTTTTGTGATTAAGTATTATTAAAACCGGTAGAAACTTCCATCTGCATAGAAGCTAAGATGAGACAAAATGATATTTCCTAGATCATTCTTTGTAATAAGATTGTTATAAACAAGAATATCCTACTCACATATAAGACTTATGTTTCTCGAGATAGTTTAAAGAGAATTATATTCTTAAATGAATAAGACTATGAACTACGAAACCTTTCTAAAATAAGAAACGTGAACATTTGAAATTAGGCAAACTTGGACGTTTGGAAAATAATGTCGTTACTTGATTTTACAAAGGTAAGTGTTTTGTTTACTTAAAAAGATAATCACTCTATTTTCACATAACTACGGGTATTGTGTGACTTTTGTGAAAATAACGTATCTTTTAAAGATTTAATGTATGAAGTACTTTGGGGATAAAAACCGAACTTGTTGACATATAGTAGAAAGTACCTTGTGTGTATAACTTGATTGTGTTGGTTTGTGATAGCCTTGTAAATACTTTCTTGTTGGTGATAAGTAAACATGCTAGGATCTTATGTGTGTTAGTATCTTGTGATGTTAGTGTAAAGGGTTTTCCTCGATCGTGCTTAAAGTTGTTTGACTATCACCGTTATGTTGTTATTTTACCACTAAACTTGACTTATTTCCTGAGGTTAAGTCGCCCTCCGTCTGGGGTAGACTTCGGTGATGCAGGACCATGATTCGAGAATACCTCATGCGGGTCCGAGGATCCATGCGGAACTACGGAGTTCGGGTTAGTGTGCGGCCTTTATGGTCATGCGGTCTATGTGGCCATGCGGTGCGAGTCGGGGCGATCTTGGGAGTAGCTACCCTCGATGCGGGGTTATACCTCATGCGGGCCTATGAGGTTGGCCTATGCGGAGCTGCGGAAAGTTCCAAGGCTAGACGCGCACATTTGATACTGCGGGCGAGTGACCAGCTTTTATCATGTGATGCAGAGCAGATATCATGATCTGATTTATGACCTTGTTAATGCGTAGGTGTTAGTAGTCGGCTATGCGCCGTACTTACCTGTCTTGTTTTATTTGGACACAGGTGGGACCTGGTGTTCATGTGTATTCCTTGGTGTTTTTTTTTATCATAGACTGCCGGCAGTGAGGAAGGTATTCCACGGGCATGATTGATGTTATGGGCTTGAGACCCATAGTTATATTCAGTGATGACTTTGAGGCGTGAGTCACGACTTGACATGGCCTTATTATGAGCGTAGTTTGGTTATCATACATGTCTCTGCTTTATAGACTATTATGATTTCATTTCTGATATTTTTAGTTTCACATACTCAAATTGTTGTCTTGACCTCCTTGGGGTGCGTTAATGCCGCGAGTTGAGGTACACGATCGTTGATCCTAGCTCTCGGTCTGTGATTTGACGTTTGGGAAGCTCGTTTCTCGGAGGCTTATCGGTGGTATAGTCCCTGTCGTCGTAAGTGTTTACATTCGGGGGTTTGGCGGGAACTGTCGCCCATTGTTGTCGTATCATTCTTAGAGTGCATGAAATCTTTGTTGTGGCGGGGTTTGTAAAAAGGATTAAAGCGTTCATGTTGAAAGAGTTGTTATTTATTATATCTGGAAGTAAGTTTTGGTTGCTTTGTCTTCTTATTTCTTGTCTTATTACACTGGTTTCATGTATTGTCTTTATGTTCCGCTGATTACTCTGATGTATGTCTACTTGGGTGCCCGGGGTAAGGCACCAGTCACGGGCCCGGGTTCGGGTCGTGACACTAAGGTAGTTTTTAGGCTACAACATGCTCACATAATTTTCTTAACCAATTCTTTCACATCCAAACCATATTTCTTACATGCAATGACTCTAAGAGCATTATTCACTACCACAAGTTCTTTCTTCTTAACATGCAACACTAGAAACTAATTCTAAAGGAAGAAATATTACCTTAAAGTTCTAGTCAAACTTATTCCAAATATTTTTGCTATCTTCCTTGCCAAGAACACCGCCAACAAGCTAGCCACAAACTTCCTTCTTGTTCTTAACTTTTCAGATTTTTCCTAAGGCTAGAATTTCTCTTGGGATTTTAGAGAGAAGGAGGAGCTTGAACTTTTAAGAGAGAAGGGAGAGCTTTTGTCTAAGAGAGAGATGAAGTATGACCAAGTCTTGAAGACTTGGTCAATATAGTGCATGCAAAATCAGATGGGGGGGACACTTGTCACCCTCTCAAGGTCTTTTAAAAGAAAAATCTGACTTTTCCTAAGTTGTTCCGCCCGCATCCGGCGCCGCGCACTGCTTCCGGCGCTGGCGCTGAAACTCTGCGACCATCAGATCTTCCGCGCTGCCTCGCATCCGCGCCATGCCGCGCCTCGTCCAAACACATTTCTGTCATCACTGCATGAACTTGTAATTCTCATAACTTTCTACTCCGATGTCCTATCGACGAACGGTTGGCTGCGTTGGAATCTAGACTCAACGAACTACGCCCCAGGCCTCTGAAACACTTAGGAACTCTCAATGTATCGGGTCATAACTCGCCCCAAACTTGACTAAAACCCGTCCGGAACGATCCGTCAACCTATCCTTAGAAAATTTTAAGTCTTACCCCCTTTCGTACGCTCTCAAACGCATGACCTGAACTACGGGGTGTAACATAAACGTTGCTCAGAATCGACTTTATACTTGGATAATTTTGGGCTTATCGAGGTAAACACTCTTGACCTTCTATTGTAATTGGAAATTACATGTTGTAGGAATATATAGTTGAAGTATACTATATATAGAACTGAACATAGTTGTGCGGCAATGTCTTTTGACTTTAGCCTGAATTTAAAGAAGAGAATTGAACTGTACTTACATAGGACTGTATTTACAGTAGACTTGTGTAGTTGCTATGAAGTAAATTGTGTACGTCCGGTTAGACGTATAAACCCCCGGTTGGCTTGGTTTACCTCGATAGAGGAGATTTAAGGCATTGCGGGAGGAGGTGCCGAATTTTCTGTAGAATATGGAACCGAGTAGTCTAGACTTTGATAAACTTGTATAACCGTATAGGTGGAGGAATCTGAGTGGCGTATTTTACTTGATGAGTGGAAAAGGCTAGAGTGCGATCGTGGGCGTATTGCTAATTGTCGATAATCGTCGCGAGGTATGTGAACCTCTTCCTATCCTTTCTAGCATGATGTTTTGTAAACTATGTAGTACGGTGACGCATACGTGCTAAATGAGTTTGGTTGGTTCAAAACATAGGGTGTTATAATAGCTTTATGGAAAGTTAGTTATAACGACTCTATGTAGGTAACAGAATGGTTTATTTATTGTAAAAGTTAAGAGACTTGATCTTGAAAGATAAGAGACTTAACCTAATTGACTTGTTATGTAACATTTTGCTAAAAATGTTGTAAAACCTCATTCGCGAGTAATGAGTACTTGATTTTAAAAGAATAATGTTTTACTGATTTCGGAAATGAGAATAAGTATCGAACGAACCACAGCAGCGCTAATAAAGGGAAATGTATTGACTAATCAAGTATTATTAAAACCAGTAGAAACTTCCATCTGCATAGAAGCTAAGATGAGACAAAATGATATTACATTTCCTAGATCATGGCTGCTGTAATAAGATTTTTATGAACAAGAATAAACTACTCACACATAAGGTATATGTTTCTCAAAATTGTTTTAAAGGATTAAAACTATGAACTACGAAACCTTTCGAAAAAAGAGAAACCTGAACATTTGAAATTAGGCAAACTTGAACGTTTGGAAAAGAATGTTGTTGCTTGATTTTACAAAGAGAAGTGTTTGATTTACTTCAAAAGATAATCACTCTATTTTTATATACTACGGGTATTGTGTGACTTTGTGAAAGTAACGTATCTTTTAAAGAGTTAATGTATGAAGTACTTTGGGGATAAAGACCCGATCTTGTTAATCTTATAGTAGAAAGTACCTTGTGTGAATAATTTGATTATGTTGGTTTGTGATAGTCTTGTCATACTTTCTTGTTGATTTGATAAAGTAAACATGTTAGGATGCTTCGTGTGTTAGTATCTTGTGATGTTTGTGTAAAGGGGTTTTCCCTTGTTGTGCTTATGTTGTTTAACGATAAGCTGTTATGTTAGTATCATATCACTCATGATTCCGGGGGTTAAGCGCCTCCGATGGGGTAGACTCGGACAGTGCGTGTGACCTATGATTCGAGGATACCTACGCGGGTGCGTGTGACCCATGCGAGCTACGAGTTCGAGTTAGTGTGCGGCATTTATGGTCATGCGGTCTATGTGGCCATGCGGTGCGAGTCGGGGCGTTGTCGGGAGTAGCTACCCTCGATGCGGGAATACCTCATGCGGGCCATCGGAGTGGCTTATGCGGAGTCGCGGAAGTTCGGGCTAGACGCGCACATTAGATCTTGCGCGAGTGGCGGCTTTGATCATGTGACGGACTAGACAGATCACATGATACATTTATGACCTTGTTGGTGCGTGGGTTTTAGTAGTCGGCTATGCCTTCGCACTTACCGTGCGGTTTTATTATGACACAGTGGGACACGTGTTCATGTGTACTCCTTGGTGCTTTTATATCATAGATCGCCGGCGGTGAGGAAGGTATTCCACGCATGATTGATGTTGCGGGCGTGAGACCCATAGTTATATTTGAGTGATGACTCTGAGGGCGTGAGTCCCTGACTTACTTGACTGCTTATTTATCATGAACTGTAGTTTGGTTATCATACATGTCTCCTGCTTTATATAGACTGCTATGATTTCATTTACAGTATTTTCGGGCCACATACTGTACTGTTATGCGACCTCCTTCGGGCTGCGTTCATGCCGCATGTTGAGGTACACGATCGTTGATCCTAGCTCGTGGTCACGATTGGCGTTGGGAAGCTCCGTTTCTCGAGGCTTATCGGTGGTATAGTCCCCGTCGTAGTAGTTGCTTACATTCGGGGTATGGCGGGCCCCGTCCGCCATTGTTATCATGTCATTCTTAGAGTGCAGAGTACTGTTGTGGCGAGTTGTATATGGGATGTAGCTCGGATTTAAGTTGTCATATATACATGCCGAAAGGCAATTTTTCTGAGATTAGTATTTCATACTTCATGTTATTTCATGTTATTGTTTTATGTTCCGCTGATTACTCTGATGTGGTATCACTAGGGTGCCGGGGGTAAGGCACCAGTCACGGGCCCGGGTTCGGGTCGTGACAAAAGTGGTATCAGAGCAGTTAATCCTCGGAAAGTGTCTGCACCGTATCGAGAGTCTTGATTATCGGTGTGTTGTGCAAAGACACCAATAATCAGGAGGCTATAGGATATTTAGGAGTGGTTTCCATTCTTCTCATTCTGAGATCGTGCCTTAGAGTTGTGTGATAAGTTGGACCCCTCTAACGTATTTCTTTCCCTTACTGTTATGCCTCCGTGTAAGGCAACCCGAGCCTGAGAGGGCAAGGCCCGAGGAGGCTGCGAGTAAGTGCGAGAGGGTTACGTGGGCACAGCCCAATCATCACGCGACATGGTGCTTCATTGGGAGTTCTGCGACATCACCAGCCCAATGAGTTTAGCACGGCAGCGATTCCTCTGCGGCCATGATAAGTTGAACCTTGGTTCCGACCAGAAGCAGAGAATAGAGATTGCAAAAGAGGTGACCACATTAGCTATAGATTTGGCTACGAGAGTATACCGATATCGCGAGTCTTGATGAATATCTAAGAGAGGGTTGTGTAAAGTAATTCTTGATTAGGCTTGAGCATGGCACGTATGCGGGCTTATGCGCGAGCCAAGCGTAGAGATCGAAGGGTTAACCAAGGACAGCAGAAGAGGCGTAATGAGGTCCTTTAGTAACTTTCGAGGCGAATCGCCTCGAGCAGATCGATATGCACATCCACGGTGCAGTGGTCCTCCACGTTCGAACGTTCGAGGTAAGCGGAGTTGGTGAGCTCGAGTTTTCGGTTCACGGCTACACGTAGGTTCCGGCCCGGATTCGATTTTTCCCGGTGTTCATGCGGTGCACGCCGTCCTCGGGAGTGTCGTCTTTTAGTTGGTACTTGTTTTAACAGCTGCCGTCAGGGCCAGGTGTCGAAAGGATGTCCTAGTAGAAGGACTCACCTTCATGATCGATGACAGTTCATCATCTTCCTAGCTACGCCTACGGCGAGTTTAAT
Organism: Przewalskia tangutica; assembly: GCA_029844215.1. Taxonomy (NCBI): domain Eukaryota; kingdom Viridiplantae; phylum Streptophyta; class Magnoliopsida; order Solanales; family Solanaceae; genus Przewalskia; species Przewalskia tangutica. Next base: position 37,192,417 of record CM056725.1, on the reverse strand, counting down.
TAGAACGACTAAGGGAGTGAAGAAGAGATCTGAGTATATCCTTAACCTACAGAGATTAGTGCGTGTAAGATGAGTATAAATTAAGTATTATGTTCAGATAACATAAGTGGAAATTGTGATTAGATATCATGGTTAGTTAACCGAGTAAGATTTGAGGGATAGAGGAAGTGTGAACCATAGAGTCTTATAAGTAGAGACCATAGACGTAAGGCCCACTCGAGAAAAAGAGGAATATTATCTTTGAACCTTATCGGAGTGCATAGTCCACGTGAGATATGTTTGTGTGATAAGTCACGAGTTGTGGAAAAATGAAAGAGGGTAGTTGAGCTAAGAAGACCTCTAGGTTTTAACGTGATTAGTAAGATTGTTCGGATCGGGAGCAAGTGTTTTAGGCGAGAGTGGGTCGGGTTGAGGCCATTCCGCGGGTCCACCCGCGACCTGTTTTATGGAGGGGTCAGTTTTTGGTGGCCCCTCCAGGTGGTAGGGTCACGAGGGTGTTAGGCCCAAGTCTAGTTAACCATCGTACGAGTTCGTGGATGCGTTCGACCAGTAGCCGGGCTGATGGGGTCAGCCCATCGTGTCTTTCAGTCAGGATCGTTACTTGGCAGTGATGTTATATCAGAAAGGTTGTAAGACTGCACGGGGTGACTACCTTCACCTTATGATGCATTGGAGCCAGTGGTACAATTTTTTTGGAAGTTTTACCAGGCATGATTAGGAACTCAGGTGAGTCTCAGAATCGCATTCGCCCTCGGGCCAGTGTTTGGATTTCAGGGGTACTTGTGAGGATTGTTGTCTCCTGTTGAGGGAATGTTTTATAGCTACCATTTCAGTTTGCGGATATCGCCTTATGAAGCCTTGGGGAGCGAAAGTGTAAGTTGCCGGTCGAGTGGTTCGATGTTGGCAAGGTGCAGATTGTTGGTTCATACCGGTTTCAGCAGAATGTGGCTAGGGTGTGACGAGTTTTGAGGAAACTTAGCCCGAGTTACCTTGGGCCTTTCAGATCATGTGAGGAAATAGGCCAGGTTGCCTATATGTTAGCATTTGCCGTCCAACTTAGGAGGCAGTATGTCCGGTCTTTCGTAGCTATATTCGGTAAAGTATCGAGATCCGTCAGTGTTCCCGATTAATGATGACCAAGTTGGAGATAGTAACCCGAGATTTGGAACCGAATCGATGGAGATATGGTAAGAAAGAGTTCGAGTGTACGAGAAGTGGTACGACAGCGTAAGGAAGAAGCGAGCATGTATTGCGAGCATAAGTGATCGATTCTTTGTAAGGAGAAGTGTAACGCCCGACCCGGGCATCGGTGCCTTACCGGGCACCTAGTGATACAACATCGAGAAAACCGGCGGAAAATAAAACATGAATCATGAAACAAGAGATATAATAAATAACAGCCAACCAAAATGGTTGCCTTGATATACATAATACGAGCAGTTTAATCCTTTTACAACCACGCCCACAGCGATGCTACGCACTTAAGATTTATACAACAACTATGACGACGTGGGCCGCCATACCTGACGTAAGAACTTACGGACTGGGTAACATACCAAAGATAAGCCTCCACGGAACGGAGCTTCCCAACGCTGAAATGAGATCCTAAACGCGGGATCGATGTACCTCTACTGCGGCGTGAACGCAGCCCGAAGGAGGTCAATAAGTATGTGAAATCAGAATGTAATGAAATCATAATAGTCTATAAAGCGGGAGACATGTATGATGACCAAACTACGATATAACATATAACGATTCATCGAAGCGGGGACTCACGCCTCCAAATTATCACTCGTGCGTGGAATTTCTTCCTCAGCTGTGGCGATTTATGATATAACAATACCAAGGATTATACATGAACACCATGTCCCACGTGTTATAAAAACCGTGCAGACAAGTATAACTACCGATCCGACCGTACCAATAATACAATGCAACCAAAACACGGCCGTACGGTAAGGTCACGGCGACTAGGATACAAGGCGGTCCGCGCGGTGGCGGGGCATGACCACGGGGACCAAGCGTATCACGAAACCGTCACTATCTTGAGGGGCAAGTGCGAGGCGACTACCGGATACCAAGGCCGAATCATCACGAGGCAAGTACGAGCAAGTTCTCCAGCATACCCGAAACCTGCACCTCTATCGAGACGCGGTATCTGAAATACCACACTTGCACAACAAAGGCTATCACGCGAAGCATAGGCAAGTTTCACAACAACAAGCATAGGCAAGTTTCACATGACTCAAAGTACTTTCATTTTATGCCAAAGTCGGGTTTTAACTCCAAAGTACTACATCGTTAAGTTCTTTTAAAAGAGATCCATTACTTATTAAAGTCACCCGATACGTAGTATTAGAATGACCAACCCACATTCCTTTTCAAAATCAAGTAACAACATTCTTTCCTAAGTTCCGGTTTGCTAGTTTCAATTACTCAAGTTTCTCATTTTCAAATGGTTTCATAGTTCATAAACTTAATCACTTGATTAGTTTTAGAACAATTGAGTAATATAAGTCTCACGTGAGTAGGTTATTCTTGTTTACAACATTCTTATTGACAATCATGATCTAGAAAATGTAATATCATTTTGTCTCATCTTAGTTTCTATGCGGATGGAGGTTTCTACTGGTTTTAATACAATTCATCATTATTCAATACATTTTCCTTTATTATGCGCGATACACGTTACGATTTAGAAATCGGAAACATTATCCTTTAAATAAAACCAAGTACTCATTACTCACGAATGAGGTTTCACAAAACATCCACGTTAAAACAAATAAGTTAAGTCTCTTGTCTTATAAGATCAAGTCTCTTAACTTCTAACATTAGTAAACCATTTTCTTTACCTCTCTTAAGACATTATACCTAACTCCCATCAAGCTAGTATAACTCTTTTAAAACCTTTAAAACCAAGTGTTACTCTCCTTCAAAACGATTTAGAAATCTTTTGAAATACATCAAGTTCTTTATTATAACTAGCGATTATAATTCACATCGATTACCTTTTAAAACCACAAAGTATTTTCTTACCTACATAAAGTCATATAACCAACTTCCCATAAAGCCGTTATAACACTTTATGTTTTAAGAACAATCAAACACGATTAACACGTATGCGTCACCGTACTACATAGTTCACACATATCATGCTAGAAGAGATAGGAAGAGGTTCACATACCTCGCGACGATTTATCGACAATAAGCAAAATGCTCCAAGTACTACAACAGCACTTTCCACTCTAGAATACGCTACTCTTAGTACTTTTACCTATAAAGGTCACAAACGTCTATTAAAATCTTAAACACACGTTCCCATCTTTCTACGTAAAATTGGCAAAGACTCATGCGGCGTAAAACTCCTCTCATCGAGGTCGGCTACCAAGCCAACGGGGTTAACACGTCTAACCGGACGCTGCATAATTCTACAACACGTAATGCTACATAAGTCTCTTGTAATACAACCCTAGGTAATTACGATTGATTCTTCTCTTTATTAACCTTACATGTGATTCTTGTTCAATTCTTCATTCTTGAGCTTAAGTCAAAGACATTGCCATAATACTAAGTATAGTTCCATATATAGTATACTTCAACTATATATCCTAACAAACATGTAATTTCCAATTACAATAGAGGACAAGATAATTACCTCGATAAGCCCAAAATTATCCAAGTTATAATGTCGATCCCGAGCAAGGTTTAGCTCCACTCCGAGCGCTCAAACCACTCCAAACAACCCTTAGAAGTTCTAACCAACTTCTACTCACATACTTGAACCAACTATGAAGATTTCCTTAGGGTTTGGTTTGAGACTAAAAGGACAAAAGGTAGTATTTCGGACTCTACGCAAAGAGGTATCTTTGGAATACTACAAGGTACAAGGCTAAGGTATTTTGGGCATTATAACAATACTAGGGAGTATTTCTATACCACAACAAGGGTATTATACGAAACAACTAGCAGTGGGGTACGGCTGAACCTCAGGAGAGGAAGACCTCGCGGCCAAAGGCCACTTTCAAGGGGAGAGGAGCTCTTGGGCGAGAGTCAACAAGAGGAGGAGGATTCAAGACTTGGAAACATTTGTGGATGAATGAAGTCTTCACAAAGGGTATTTATAGCAAACCCAAATGCCAACCAATGGCGAAGATCAAGCCATGTGCGAGGCAAGTGTAAGGCCTTGATCAAGCCAAGTGCACCCTAACCCCTACTCCACAAAACATTGCACCAAACAAGCCACAAAACAAGGACAAAACAAGGCACAAAACAAGGAACAAATAGGCACAAAACGTGAGCAAAAAAGATCAAGCCAAATCGTGAACCATTAGATCACTTGGACGCCCACATGCTTCCAATGTGAGGGTGACACATGTCACCCTCCCGTTGGTCCAACATGCCGTCTCTCGGAAAAATCATAAAAATACAAAGCGACATGGCAGGAATTTTCCTACGAAAGCTGTGGAAACGTTTCGGAAAGCGACTGCAGTACGACTTGCGGCCCAAATGTAACTGAAGCCACTGGCGGGGTGACACGTGTCACCCTCCTAATGGCCCTCAAAACGTCTTCAAAAAAAAAACCACAATGGCCAAAATCTCGAAAACAAAGTGGGCCTACAAAGTAAATTTCTCCGTGGGCCCACGTGACCATTTAAAATAAAATCTCAAAATTCTAATATAATCTATGAAGTCCAAATACCAAATGGGAATCCAATTCCCATTAACGAACCTTTTTCTTCACAAATAGCAGAAACTTTTCAGTCGAAAACTCACATCTTTCTTTCCTTTCAAAATTTACTCGTACACGTCGTCCTCACATACATACTGCAACTACGGGTATAACATTCTCTAGAAACATTCGTCGAATGTTCCTTCTCAAGACGGATATCGATGAAGTTCCTCTAACAAGTTGTCAACGCCACAGCTTGGCGAAATACCACCGTTATCTTCCTCCTTACTCGTCGTGCCCTTCTCGAACTCTTGAACTCTCCCGGTATGTACCATACTTGGTTCGAAAATCTGGAGTCACTACCTCCAAACTTGGTCATCTTACTAACCTCAAACTTCCTTAAGGCCATTCCGGCCTTACGAACCGCTCGTCGAACGCGTCCACGAACTCATACGATGATCATACAAACTTGGGCCTAGCGTCCTCGTGACCCTACCACTGGCGACCACGACCCAAGGGTTCTGGGTTGACCATAAATGGTCCCCAACCCGACCCCCACGCGCCCGACTCTTGTTCCCGATCCGAACAATCTTACTATTTCACATCATGAAAGCTACCACTTCCGTCTCACACTACAGGACTTACCCTTTTCACTAACTGAGTTTCTAAATCACATTTTAGCACAAAGCTAACCAAACATAACATTAAACACATCAACAACATAAACAAAACTCTGAGGTTAAGGATATACTGTAGGCGGTTGAGGCCATGGCGGGAACTCAGCGACCTCGAGCATCTGCACAGCTACGGAAGGTGAAGAACCCAGTAGTCCATGCTATCTACAGTGCTACCCCTGGTGGACGGTCTCTTGGCCGCAAAAATAACAATCTCAGAGTTAGTACGACACCTCCCTTATGAAGCTTTGAGACAAAGGCGGCCTCATCCGCGAGCACTCTGCTCTCCGAAAATCTGAAACACAGGAGCCTCCCGAATATCGGAGGACCACTCGACCGACGGAGGTACATAACTAGTCTGAGGCGGTCCGCCTCGAAAATCACCAAAGGACCTGGCATTGCGCCCTCTTCTGGCGACTTTGGTCATTCCGTCGATTTATCCGCCTCACATCCAAGTGTATACGCTGCAGAACAACTTGGCAATCATCGAGCCACAGAACATATCGGTGCACTCGATCCTCCATACTAGCTACTAACGCGGGGCCAATGAGTCGAACTCACATTGTACTCCCGTAACACCAAAAATCTGGCCCGAGCCCTCGGGAGGCAAGAAATGTGCAAGAAAGGCCTCGAGAACTCGTTCCATACTGTGGAAGTGCATGCTCTCCTGGACAGCTCGAATCAAACGATCATTGCGGTATCACGCGATGCGAACCTAGGACCGACTCGGTCTCCGATGCGATCACTCTCATGATCGCGACAGCTGCCGGATGAACTCCTGCGGATCATCCTCGGGCCTCGACCCATAAAACTCTGGCGCCTACAACTCGGAAAAATCGTAGCCTCGAACTATCTCGATCTAGGTGAACCATCGTGCTATTGAAGCTGCTGCGTCGGGCTATCCTCAAGTCCTCCTTGTAACTCATCTCCTCTGCTCGGGTGGAGGCTCGGTCTTGTGGTCTCGCCGCGCAGATCCTCTGCTTTGCCCGCCGGGCGGGTTGCCGCGAGGCATAAGCGTAAAGCAGTATGTCGGAGGTCCAATCTTATCAGGCACGATCTCGGAATGAGAAGAATGGAAACCAATCCTAAATGTCCTATAGCCTCGATTATAGATGTGGTGCACAACACATCGATAATCAAGACTCTACTAGACACGATGCTCAGACACTTTAGAGGATTAAGCGCTCGATACCACTTTGTAACGGTGAACCGGCGTGCCTTACGGGCACCCTAGTGATACAACATCGAGAAAACCGGCGGAAAATAAAACATGAATCATGAAACAAGAGATATAATAAATAAGCAAGCCAGCGATTGCCCGATATACATAATACACGAGCAGTTTAATCCTTTTACAGCCACCAAGATTTATACAACAACTATGGCGGGGCCATACCGAACGTACAAGAACTTACAGATGTGTGGTAGCATACCAAAGATAAGCCTCCGACGAGACGGAGCTTCCAAAACGAAATGAGATCCTAAGCGCGGATCGCGGTAGATGTACCTACACTGCGGCATGAGAAGGAGTAAGTATGTGAAATCTTGTAATGAAATCATAATAGTCTATAAAGCGAGACATGTATGACCAAACTAGTATATAACATATAACGATTCGAGGACTCACGCCTCCAAATTATCACTCGTGCGTGGAATTTCTTCCTCATCTTATGATATAACAATACCAAGGATTATACATGAACACCATGTCCGTGTTATAAAAAGACACGGGACAAGTATAACTACCGATCCGACCGCAATAATACAATGCAACCAAAACACGGCCGGCACGGCAAGTGCATAGGATACCAAAGGCGGTCACGCGGTGGCCGGGCAATGTGACCACCGGGGACCAAGGTATCACGAAACTTCGTCACTATAACGGGGCAAGTCGCGGTGACTACCGATACCAAGGCCGAGCAGAGCCGACCACCGATACCCAGCGGTAAGAAACCTCCGGAGAGCTAGTCCATGGAATAACACTATCAGCGAGCATACGTGGAATTCTCCATCACGCGCGAATGTCCAAGTAAGTTCTCAACAAGTCGACCGCCCCATCGAGGCGGTATCTGAAATACCACACTTGCACAACAAAGGCTATCACCACAAGCATAGGCAAGTTTCACAACAACAAGCATAGGCGAGTTTCACACAACTCAAAGTACTTTCATTTTATGCCAAAGTCGGGTTTTAACTCAAAGTACTACATCGTTAAGTTCTTTTTAAAAGAGATCCATTACTTATTAAAGTCACGATACGTAGTATTAGAATGACAACCCATTCCTTTTCAAAATCAAGTAACATTCTTTTCCTAAGTTCGGTTGCCTAGTTTGATTACTCAAGTTTCTCATTTTCAAATGGTTTCATAGTTCATAAACTTAATCACGATTAGTTTTAGAACAATTGAGTAATATAAGTCTCACGTGAGAGTAGGTTATTCTTGTTTACAACATTCTTATTACTGACCATGATCTAGAAAATGTAATATCATTTTGTCTCATCTTAGTTTCTATGCGGATGGAGGTTTCTTGGTTTTAATACAATTCATCATTATTCAATACATTTTCCTTTATTAACGCTGTCGATACATTCGATTTCGAAATCGGTAAAACATTATCCCTTTAAATAAAACCAAGTACTCATTACTCACGAATGAGGTTTCACACAAACATCCATTAAAACAAATAAGTTAAGTCTCTTGTCTTATAAGATCAAGTCTCTTAACTTCTAACATTAGTAAACCATTTTCTTTACCTCTCTTAAGACATTATACCTAACTCCCATCAAGCTAGTATAACTCTTTTTAAAACCTTTAAAACCAAGTGTTACTCTCCTTCAAAACGATTTAGAAATCTTTGAAATACATCAAGTTCTTTATTATAACTAGCGTTATAATTCACATCGATTACCTTTTAAAACCACAAAGTATTTTCTTACCTACATAAAGTTATAACGACTTCCCATAAAGCCGTTATAACACTTTATGTTTTAAGAACAATCAAACACAGTTAACACGTATGCGTCTACCGTACTACATAGTTCACATATCATGCTAGAAGAGATAGGAAGAGGTTCACATACCTCGCGACGATTTATCGACAATAAGCAAAATGCTCCAAGTACTACAACCTAGCCCTTTCCACTCCTCGAGTAGAATACGCTACTCTTAGTACTTTTACTATAAAGGTCTGGCGTCTATTAAAATCTTAAACACACGTTCCCATCTTTCTGAAAATCGCAAGACCTCCCCATGACGTAAAACTCCTCACTTCATCGGTCGGCTACCAAGCCAACCGGGGTTAACACGTCTAACCGACGCGTCTAATTCTACACACGGTAATGCTACATAAGTCTCTTTGTAATACAACCCTAGGTAATTACTTCGATTCTTCTCTTTATTAACCTTACATGTGATTCTTGTTCAATTCTTCATTCTTGGGCTTAAGTCAAAAGACATTGCCATAATACTAAGTATAGTTCCATATATAGTATACTTGACTATATATCTAACAAACATGTAATTTCCAATTACAATAGAGGACAAGATAATTACCTCGATAAGCCCAAAATTATCCAAGTTATAATGTCGATCCCGAGCAAGGTTTAGCTCGCTCAGGCGCTCCAAACCACTCCAAACAACCCTAGAAGTTCTAACCAACTTCTACTCACATACTTGACCAACTATGAAGATTTCCTTAGGGTTTGGTTTGAGACTAAAAGGACAAAAGGTAGTATTTAGGACTCTACGCAAAGAGGTATCTTTGGAATACTACAAGGTACAAGGCTAAGGTATTTTGGGCATTATAACAATACTAGGAGTATTTCTATACCACAACAAGGGGTATTATGAAAACAACTAGGCTAGGGGTACCCCAGACCTCATGAGGAGGAAGACCGCGGCCAAAGGCCACTTTCAAGGGGAGAGGAGCTCTTGGGCGAGAGTCAACAAGAGGAGGAGGGATTCAAGACTTGGAAACATTTGTGGATGAATGAAGTCTTCCTGAAGGGGTATTTATAGCAAACCCAAATGCCAACGATGGCCAAGATCAAGCCATGTGCAAGGCAAGTGTAAGGCCTTGATCAAGCCAAGTGCACCTAACCCTACTCCACAAAACATTGCACCAAACAAGCCACAAAACAAGGCCAAAACAAGGCACAAAACAAGGAACCAATAGGCACAAGCGTGAGCCAAAAGATCAAGCCAAGCGTGAACCATTCGTTCACGGGCGCCCACTGCTTCCAATGTGAGGTGACACATGTCACCCTCCGTTGGTCCAACATCTTCGTCTCTCGGAAAAATCCGCAAAAATACAAAGCGACATAGCCGGAATTTTCCCTACGAAAGTGGAAAGCGTTTCGTCGAGCGACTACAGTGGCGCTGCCCAAATGTAACTTTGGCCAAGCCACAGGCGGGGTGACACGTGTCACCCTCCTAATGGCCCTCAGCGTCTTTGAAAAAAAAACCACAATGGCCAAAATCTCGAAAACAAAGTGGGCCCACAAAGCAGTAAATTTCTCGTGGGCCCAGCGTGACCATTTAAAATAAAATCTCAAAATTCTAATATAATCTATGAAGTCCAAATACCAAATCTGAATCCAATTCCCATTAACGAACCTTTTTCTTCACAAATAGCAGGAAACTTTTAGTGAAAACTCACATCTTTCTTTCCTTTCAAAATTTCTGCCGTACACTCGTACGTACGTCCTCACATACATACCCTGCAACTACGGGGTATAACAAGAAGGTGCGAAGGAAGTATATTTTAGACCTCGGGTAAGGGCTTTTGTGATGTCAGAGGAGATTCCTCGTGAACTTGGATGTAAGTATTTTGCGCAGGTGTTTCTGTGGCCAGTTGTGGCAGGATTGTTCTCGTAAGTATAGCAGTGAAGACTATACTGGCGCACAATTGTTTTGAGACTTAGAAGGAACATTCGGGACGAATGTTTCTAAGGAGGGGAGAATGTTATACCCCGTATTTTCAGAGTATGTACGTAGAAAAGTTTGGGCTTTAAAGTTAGGCATAGGTTCGATTTTTATGCACAACACCCGGTTAGAGTCGTTTTTCGACGAAACGTTTTACACAACTCGCGTAGGATAAATTACGGCTATGTCATTTCTAATTTTTGCGGATTTTTCCGAGAGACGAAACATTTTGGACCAACGGTAGGGTGACAAGTGTCACCCTCATATTGGGTGTTGTGGTGGGCGGTTTGGACGATTGGTCTTGGCTTTTTTGTCAAGTAGTTGGTAGGATATTTTGTGGGTAGATGGATAAGGTACACTTGGGTGAATCCTAGCCCTACACTTGCACCACACTTGGCTTGATCTTGGCCGTTGGTTAGCCGTGGCTTGACCTATAAATACCACTCCCTTTGATGAACTTCTTCATCCAAAATTGTGCTAAGTCTTGAAAGCTCTTTCCCGCTGTGTAGTGTCTCGCCCTAGCCTCCCTCCTTGGTGAGGCCCTGGCCGAGAACCCCTCCCTTGGCGAGAGTACCCACTCCAGTGGGGTTGGTAGAGGTATACACCCCCCCTTGTGGTGTTGTCTCGTATAAATACCCCCCTCTTGGTAGAAATACTCTCCAAAGTATTATTACTATACCCAAATTACCTTAGTCGTATACCTTGTAGTATTCCAAGATTACACTTATACGAAAAGCCGTAAATACTATTATACTTCCCTTCAGTCACAAAACGAAACCCTAAGGAAAATCTCCATAGTTGGTTGGAGTATTAAGAAGAAGTTGCGTAGAACTTCTAAGGGTTATTTGGAGCGGGTTGGAGCACCCGGAGTAGGAGCTAAACGTTGCTCAGGATCGACTTTATACTTGGATAATTTTGGGCTTATCGAGGTAAACACTCTTGACCTTCTATTGTAATTGGAAATTACATGTTGTAGGAATATATAGTTGAAGTATACTATATATAGAACTGAACATAGTTGTGCGGCAATGTCTTTTGACTTAAGCCTGAATTTAAAGAAGAGAATTGAATCAGACTTACATAGGATTTGTATTCTGATGAACTTGTGTAGTTCTATGAAGTAAATTGTGTACGTCCGGTTAGGCGTATAACCCCCACTGGTTGGCTTGGTTGCGGCTCGATAGAGGAGGAGATTTCTGTTTGTTGCGAAAAGTCGCGAATTTTCGTAGAATATGGGCAAGTAGTCTAGACTTTGATAAACTTGTATAACCGTATAGGTGGAAGTGCTGCGAGTAGCGTATTTTACTTGATGAGTGGAAAAGGCTAGCGAGTACAAGATCTTGTGGAGCGTATTGCTAATTGTCGATAATCGTCGCGGTATGTGAACCTCTTCCTATCCTTTCTAGCATGATGTTTTGTAAACTATGATGCGGTGAGCATACGTGTGCTAAATGAGTTTGGTTGGTTCAAAACATAGGGTGTTATAATAACTTTATGGGAAGTTAGTTATAACGACTCTATGTAGGTAACAGAATGGTTTATTTATTGTAAAAGTTAAGAGACTTGATCTTGAAAGATAAGAGACTTAACCTAATTGACTTGTTATGTAACATTTTGCTAAAAATGTTGTAAAACCTCATTCGCGAGTAATGAGTACTTAATTTTAAAAGAATAATGTTTTACTGATTTCGGAAATGAGAATAAGTATCGAACGAACCACAGCAGCGCTAATAAAGGGAAATGTATTGACTAATCAAGTATTATTAAAACCAGTAGAAACTTCCATCTGCATAGAAGCTAAGATGAGACAAAATGATATTACATTTCCTAGATCATGGCTGCTGTAATAAGATTTTTATGAACAAGAATAAACTACTCACACATAATGTATATGTTTCTCAAAATTGTTTTAAAGGATTAAAACTATGAACTACGAAACCTTTGAAAAAGAAAACACGAACATTTGAAATTAGGCAAACTTGAACGTTTGGAAAAGAATGTTGTTGCTTGATTTTACAAAGAGAAGTGTTTGATTTACTTCAAAAGATAATCACTATTTTTATATACTACGGGTATTGTGTGACTTTGTGAAAGTAACGTATCTTTTAAAGAGTTAATGTATGAAGTACTTTGGGGATAAAGACCCGATCTTGTTAATCCTATAGTAGAAAGTACCTTGTGTGAATAATTTGATTATGTTGGTTTGTGATAGTCTTGTCATACTTTCTTGTTGATTTGATAAAGTAAACATGTTAGGATGCTTCGTGTGTTAGTATCTTGTGATGTTTGTGTAAAGGGGTTTTCCCTTGTTGTGCTTATGTTGTTTAACGATAAGCTGTTATGTTAGTATCATATCACTCATGATTCCGGGGGTTAAGCTGCCCTCCGATGCGGGGTAGACTCAGGCGGGTCTGTGTGACCTATGATTCGAGGATACCTCATGCGGGTCTGTGTGACCCATGCGGAGCTACGAGTTCGAGTTAGTGTGCGGCCTTTATGGTCATGCGGTCTATGTGGCGTGCGGATGCGAGTCGGGGCGTTGCGGGAGTAGCTACCCTCGATGCGGGGAATACCATGCGGGCCATCGGGTGGCTTATCCGAGCTGCGGGAAGTTCGAGGGCTGAAACGCGCATTAGATCTGCGGGCGAGTGGCGGCTTTGATCATGTGACGGCCTAGACAGATCTCATGACACGCTTTATGACCTTGTTGGTGCGTGGGTTTTAGTAGTCGGCTATGCCTTCGTACTTAACGTCACGGTTTTATTATGACACAGTGGGACACGGTGTTCATGTGTACTCTTTGGTGCTTTTATATCATAGGCGGCGGTGAGGAAGGTATTCCACGGGCATGATTGATGTTGTGGGCGTGAGACCCATAGTTATATTTGAGTGATGACTTTGAGGGCGTGAGTCCCTGACTTGACATGACTGCTTATTTATTGTGAACTGTAGTTTGGTTATCATACATGTCTCCTGCTTTATATAGACTACTATGATTTCATTTACAGTATTTTTAGTTTCACATACTTGGTACCTGTTGTACTGACCTCCTTCGGGGGGCTGCGTTCATGCTGCAGGTTGAGGTACACCAGTCGTTGATCCTAGCTCTCAGGGTCACAGTTCAGCGTTTGGGAAGCTCCGTTTCTCCGGAGGCTTATCAGTGGTATAGTCCCCTGTCGTAGTAGTTGCTTACATTCAGGGGTATGGCGGGGCCCTGTCCCGCCATTGTTGTCATGTCATTCTTAGAGGTCTGTAGTACTGTTGTGGGCAGAGTTGTATATGGGATGTAACTGTTCGGATTTAAGTTTTCATATATTCATGCCGAAAGGCAATTTTTCTCAGATTAGTATTTCATACTTCATGTTATTTCATGTTATTGTTTTATGTTCCGCTGATTACTCTGATGTTGTATCACTAGGGTGCCCGGGGTAAGGCACCAGTCACGGGCCCGGGTTCGGGTCGTGACAAAGGGGATCACACGCCCAAACGGAACGCGATTGAAAAATCTTCCCCTTAACATAAATGTAAATACATTCCAATGTAAATACAGTCCAAAGTAAATACGGTCCAAAGTAAATACAGTCCTTAAGTTGGGGTCCTTGGCCAACTTTGTCCATTTTACTTATCCAATTTACTCATTAGTCATCCAACTTATATTTCCATTCTTAATATAAGTTATAGTTACTTTGTTATTAGCTTCTTAGCAAGTAAGATACGTTTTTACCATTTTAATGGCTAACGGCCAATCCTTTCTTTTAACAAGTTAACAAGATTCAACTCTTCCAAACTTTACTCCATATATTATATAATCCATAATATACTTATAATATATGTATAATGACCAATTCACAAAGAGGTTTAAGATTCACTACCTCAAATAGCCCAAAATTATCCATGAACTTAATGTCACTCCAAGCAAGTCTTATCTCCAAATCCTTTGTGTTCCAACCCACCACAAATCACCCTAAGAAGCTCCTAACCATCATCTCTTCAGGAACCAACTCAAACAAGTGAAGAACACTAAGGTTAACCTTCCAAGAGCTCTCGGCCAAGGTGGCCTTTTGTGGCTAGGGATGTGAAATCTTTCCTAACTTTTGGTTAATAGTCTTCCTAATACACTAGGGAAGAACACTTAAGAATTTAGGAATTATTGGACAAGGTTTGGTTAGGGGGGGGGGGGTGTGGTCGACGAGAGCAAGTGAGAGAGGGAGGGAGATGAAATATTTCTCAAGTCTTGAAATATCTAAGTGTGCAAGATTTCATCAACAAAGGGTGCATATATAGGACAACCAAGGGCTAGGATGAAGGCAAGTGTGCGGTTGAGATTGGGGACAAGTGTGGGTGGGACCCACAAGCCACTTGTCCACACAAAATATCTTGCAAGACTTGGCCACTTGTCACATGAAAATCGGCCAACCTAGCCCACCTAGGGGTGACACGTGTCGCCCCTCTATTGGTCCAAAACATTTCATCTTCCGAAAATATCCATAAAGGCCAAAATCTCGAAAACAAAGTGGGTCCCACAAAACCGTAAATTTCTCCCGTGGGCCCCACGTGACCAATTCCGGAAATAAAATTCCATAATTCTAATATAATTCAAGAAGCCCGAATACCAAATCTGGGAGTCCAATTCCCATTAACGAACCTTTTTCCTTCACAAAACCCGGAGACTTTTCCGTCGAAAAATCACATCTTTCTTTCTTTCCAATATTAATGTCGTATTCTCGTACGTACGTCCTCACATACATACCCTGGAACTACGGGGTGTAACAGGTATGCTCCCGTTATTTGTAGTACTTGGGTTAAATTCCCGGATTTTTTTAAAAGACATGGTAGTGCTTATGTGTTGTTTGACGGCCGATTGAGATAAGGTAAGAGTATAAGTGAGGGGTAAAACCCCAAGACGCTATACCACCTTCTCCAGGGTAAGAGTATAAGTGAGGGGTAAACCCCCAAGACATTATACCCCCTACTTTACCACCTTATCCAGGGTAAGAGTATAAGTGAGGGGTAAACCCCCAAGACATTATACCCCCTACTTTACCACCTTCTCCAGGGTAAGAGTATAAGTGAGGGGTAAACCCCCAAGACATTATACCCCCTGATTTACCACCTTCTCCAGGGTAAGAGTATAAGTGAGGGGTAAACCCCCAAGACATTATACCCCCTGATTTACCACCTTCTCCAGGATAAGAGTATAAGTGAGGGGTAAACCCCCAAGACATTATACCCCCTGATTTACCACCTTTTCCAGGGTAAGAGTATAAGTGAGGGGTAAACCCCCAAGACATTATACCCCATGTTTTACCACCTTCTCCAGGGTAAGAGTATAAATGAGGGGTAAACCCCAAGACGTTATACCACCTGCTCATTTTCCTACTTGGCCCGTAAAGTTTTAGGACACATGTGGGACTTGCTGTTCATGTATGCCTATTGGTGTTATATTATATCATGGACTGCCGGCACTGAGGAAGGATTCCACGGGCATGATTGATATTATGGGCGTGAGACCCATGGTTATATTTTAGAAATGACTTGAGGGCATGCGTCCCTGACTTGTTATGACTGCTTATGTGTTGTGTACTGTAGGTTGGCTATCATACATGTCTCCTGTTTTGTTTAGACTGTTATGATTTCATTACTGATATTTTTCACATACTTGGTACATTATTAAATCGACCTCGCCGGGCTGCGTTCATCTGCATGAGTTTAGGTACGTTGTTTGGTGATCGGCAGTGTAGGACCACGCCGTAGTTTTGGATATCTCCTTCGTTCGGGAGTTTATCTTTTGGTATAAGTTCTTTCGAGACTGATTTTGTCTGATTATGGGTACGGCGGGGCCTTGTCCCGTCACAGTTCAGTAAAACTCTTAGAGGTTTGTATTCATATGTGAGATTGGACTCATGTACAGTGTAGTGTCTTTTGAGTATGTATATTATGGCAGCCTTGTCGGCTTTGCCCTTGCACGTATGTTGGTTTTAAAAAAAAAGGTGTTATTTAATTTCCGCAGTTTACTTGTGTTGTTAAGGTAAAAGGGTGCCCAGGTAGGGCACTAGTCACGGGCCCGGGGTTCGGGGCGTGACAGAGTGGTATCAGAGCAGTCAGTCCTCGGAATGTATACAGACCGTGTCTAGTAGAGTCTTGATTATCGGTGTGTTGCGCGCCACACCCATAAACAAGAGGCTACAGGACATTTAGGAGTTGGTTTCTATTCTTCTCACTCTGAGATCGTGCCCTAGAGCTGTGTTAGTAAGATAATTCCTCTCTGACATAATTTTGTTTTACAGTTATGCCTCCAAGGATGGAAACAGCCGCCCAGAAGGGCAAAGGAGTAGCAGGAGCTACTAGTCAGACTCAGAGAGTTGATAGGGCTCGTGCCTAGGGTATACCGGATGTTGTTCCGCAGTCGGCGAGTTCTTCTGCGCCAGGTTTTGAGGACCCAGCACCAGAGCCTCCAGTTTCTCATTTAGGGGAAGACTTGAGGGTCATGAAGGAAGCCATTATGTTATTGACCAAGATAGCGGTACTACAATTTCATCATCAGGAAGTTATTCGGCCAGTACAGGCAGGTGTACAGAGGGTAGAGGGCCAACGCGGAGATCAGCGTAAGAGGGTGTCACGACCCGAACCCGGGCCCGTGACTGGTGCCTTACCCCGGGCACCCTAGTGATACATCATCAGAGAAAATCAGCGGAAATAAAAACATGAACATGAATTAAGAGAAAAGATAAATAAACAAGCAACCAAAGCGATTGCCTTCATCATATATACATAAATACGACAGTTATCCTTTTACAAACCCCGCCCACAACGATTACTCTGGACCT
Source organism: Przewalskia tangutica (assembly GCA_029844215.1). Taxonomy (NCBI): domain Eukaryota; kingdom Viridiplantae; phylum Streptophyta; class Magnoliopsida; order Solanales; family Solanaceae; genus Przewalskia; species Przewalskia tangutica. Next base: position 37,175,323 of record CM056725.1, on the reverse strand, counting down.
CTAAGATTTTTACAAGAATGACGGGGCGGGGCCGCCATACCCGAATGTATAAGAATCTACAGACTCAGGGTAACATACCAAAAGATAAGCCTCCGAAGGAACGGAGCTTCCCAACACGCTGAAATGTGATCCTATAAGCGGGGATCGACAGTCGATGTACCTTTTACCTGCGGCATGACGCGGCCCCGAGGTCGATGCAAGTACCAAGTATGTGAATCGTAAAATCGTAAATGAAATCATAATAGTCTATATAAAGCATGAGACATGTATGATAACCAAACTACAGTTCACAACATAAAAGCAGTCATGTCAAGTTAGGGACTCACGCCCTCAACGTCATCCCTCATGCCCGTGGAATTTCTTCCTCATTCGCGTGATCTAGGTACAAATCATGTGATACGTATAATGGTCTCGGCCCATCTTATGGACCCAATATAGAAACGTGTGGAATACATTCGGTTCATCCCATGAACCGTAGTCGATGAAATACATTCGGATGAACCGTGAGTCGAGTGAAATACATTCCGGATGAGCCGAGTCGAGTGAAATACATTCCGGATGAACCTGTAATCAGCGGAAATACATTCCCGGATGAACCGGTAATCAGGTGAAATACATTCCCGGATGAACCGGTAATCAAGTGAAATACATTCCCGGATGAACCGGTAATCAAGTGAAATACATTCCCGGATGAACCGGTAGTCGAGTAGAACACAATACTTGCACAACAAGGCTATCACACGTAACATGGTCAAGTTTCATAACAACAAGCATAAGCAAGTTACACACAACTCAAGGTACTTTCATTTTATGTCAAAGTCCGGATTTTAACCCTAAAGTACTACGACGTTAAATTCCTTTTAAAGATCCATTTCTTTACGAAGGTCACCCGATACCCGTAGTATAAAAATAGAGTGACTAACATTGTTAAGTAAACCAAAATGCTTTCCTTTGTAAAATCAAGTGACAACCTTATTTTCCAAACGTTCAAGTTTGCCTAATTTCAAAAGCTCAAGTTTCTCATTTTAGAAAAGGTTTCGTAGTTCATAGTTTTAAATCCTTTAAAACATAATTCTCCTTTAAACGTTTTGAGAAACATATGTCTTATATGTGAGTAGGTTATTCTTGTTGTAATTAATCTTATTAAGCAGCCATGATCTAGGAAATGTAATATCATTTTGTCTTATCTTAGCTTCTATGCAGATGGAGGTTTCTACTGGTTTTAATACCATACTTCATTATTCAATACATTTTCCTTTATTTACACTGCAGTGGTTTGTCGATACTCATTCTGATTTCCGAAATCAGTAAAACATTATTCCTCTTAAAACCAAGTACTCATTACTCACGAATGAGTTTTCACACTTTTAACAAAATTCATATTAATACCATTAAGTCAAGTCTCTTATCTTCTAAAAATCAGTAAACCATTCTTTTTATCACTCTTAAGACGTTATACCTAACTTCCCATAAAGCTAGTACAACTCTTATCTTTTCAAAGCCAAGTATTACTACACATCAAATCCGTTATAAGTCAAATCAGTTACCCTTTGAAACCACAAAGCATTTTCTTACCTACATAAAGCTGTTATAACCAACTACCCATAAAGTCGTTATAACACTTTATGTTTCAAACCAATCAAATACATTAAACACGTATGCGTCACCGTACTACATAGTTATACACATATCATGCTAGAACAGATAGGAAGAGGTTCACATACCTCGCGACGATTATCGACTAATAGCAAAACGCTCCAAGTTCCTCAAACCGTCGGCTACACTCTCAGTCAAGCAGATCACTCCACATGTAGTACTACAACCTATAGAGGCCACAAAGCGCCTATTAATATCTTTAGATCCCGACGTAGAATATTCTACAGAAAATTCGGCACCTCCCCACATGGCAGCGTAAATCTCTCTCTATCGAGTAGGCTACCAAGCCAACGAGGGTTTGCACGTCTGACCGGACGTGTACAATTCTACTCACAGCAATACTACACAAGTCTACTGTAATACAGTCCTATGTAATTACAGTTCAGTTCACTTGTTAAAATTCAGGCTTAAGTCGCAAGACATTGCCGTAAGTATTATTCAGGCTTAAGTCAAAAGACATTGCCGCACAACTATAATCAGTTCTATATATAGTATACCTAACTATATACTCCTACAACATGTAATTTCCAATTACAACAGAAGGTCAAGAGTGTTTACCTCGATAAGCCCAAAATTATCCGAGTTTATATGTCGATCCTGAGCAAGGTTTAGCTCTACTCCGTGCGCTCAGGCCATCCAACCAACCCTTAGAAGTTCTAACCAACTTCTACTTATAACTTCAACAACGGGTGAAGATTTACTTAGGGTTTCGTTTTAGTAGTGAGGAAAGTATAATGGTATTTTCTGGCTTTTGTAAAAAGGTACTTTGGAAAGTACTACAAGGTATTTGGCTAAAGTATTTTGGGCATTATAACAATACTAGGAGAGTATTTCTATACCACAACAAAGGGGTATTATACGAAAACAACTAGGCTAGGGGTGTACCTCGGCTAGGGCACCACATGAGGGGAGGAGGCTCTCGGACAAGGGCCTTGCTCAAAGGGGGGGACGGGGTTTTGGATGATAGCAAGACAAGAGGGAGGGATTATTTGAGACTTAGATAGATTGCTCAAGTTTTGGATGAAGAAAGTCTTCAACTTAGAGGGGTATTTATAGGTCAAGTGAAGGCCAACCAATGGCCAAGATGAAGACAAGTGCATAGCAAGTGTAAGGCCAAGATTAAGCCGTATGTGCAACCTTATCCATCTACCCAAAATATCCTACCAACTCCTTGACCAAAAATAATGCACAAAAAGCGTGCCAACAAGCCCCCTTTCGTCAGTCACTCCTTCCAATTAGGGTGACAAGTGTCGCCCTCTCGTTGGTCCAAAATGTTTAGTCTCTCGGAAAAATCCATAAAAATTATTAATGACATAGCGGAATTTTCCCTACGAAGTCGTGGAAACGTTTCGTCGAAAACGACTCTGTCGGGTGTTGTGTACAAATTTGAAACTAGCCAACTTTAAGGCTCAAATTATAATACGACGCGCCACGTACATACTACGGAAATACGGGTATAACATTCCCCCTTAGAAACATTCGTCGAATGTTCCTTCTCAAGACGGATAACGATAAAGTTCCTCTTAACCTTAAACAAATTTCCAATGCCACACGTGGCAACAAAGTAACACACGTACTCTCCTGCTTTACTCGTCGTGCCCTTCCGAACACTTGAACTCTTCTCATATACGTACCACACCTCAGTCATCGCTTCAGTTTTCAAAACCTTGGAGTCACCACCTCCAACTTGGTTATCTTACTAGCCTCAATCTTCCTTAAGGCCATTCCCGGCCTTCACGATCTGCCAGTCGAACACACCACGAACTCATACGATGGTCAACTAAACTTGGGCCCGGCACCGCGTGACCCTACCACTGGCGGGACCACCGGTGACCCCGCCGAAGCAGGTTGCGGGTTGGCCCGCAACATGGCCCCAACCCGACCCACTGTCGCGCCAACTCTTGCTCCTCGACACGGAACAATCTTGCTAAATCACATCATGAAAGATACCACTTCCATTTACCCAACCCAGGGACTTATCACACAATACATTCTAGGCATGAAATGCACTCTGACAAGGATCACTCGCAAAATCTTGTACTCAAGGCGGCTTACATCTAAGGTCTCAATTGTAATATTCTAAGGTTCATCATTTTCTCACCCCAGGCTTACCCTTTTTTTCCCCAACTGGTTCCTAAATCACATTTTAGCACAAAGATATCCGAACATAACACTTAACACATTAACATAACATCAAAACATACAAGCCTCTAGAGGTTAAGGATATACACGGCTACCGCCCACTCTAATCATATATACGCCTGCGAGTAGGCGTATGAAGGTGATGAACGCGCGATCCGTAAGGCTGCGCTTGCCGGTACCTCTCCTATAAGCACGATCTCGTCACATGTACAGCGGCGCGGTGAAACAAGCACCCGATAAAGACGACATTCCGGGATGATGTTTGCCACATCGCGGCTGAGGGACATGAATCCTGTTGTTGGCACTCACGTATATCTGTGAACGAAGCCACGGAGCTCGCCGGCTCGAATACCAAGCGTCCCGGCGATGGGGTCCACTGCATCTTGGTGGAGGTACATAACTAGGCTATTCTTTGGCGGTCGCCCGAAAGTTACCAAAGGACCTGCTGTTACAGCCTCTTCTGCGATCTCGGTCATTCCGTCGACCTCTCCGTGCCTCACATCCTAGTGCATGAGCTTGCATGCGGGCAATGTCCATGCGGTGAAGAGCTACATCCGTACAAGCCTCGCCAAGTAATCATGCGGCCGGTGGCGTAGCGGTGTACTCTGTCCTCCATCTCGGCTACCACAGTGGAACATACCGAGCTAATGAGTCGAACTCCACATTGTACTCTCTAACCGTCCGCCCGTCCTGCCTCAACGTCAAAAATCTATCGGCCCGAGCCCTCCTCATCTGTGGAGGCAAGAAATGTGCAAGAAATGCCCTCGAGAACTCGTCCCAAACTGCTGGAAGTGCATGCTCTTCCCGGGACGGCTCGCGAATCAAACCAATCAGCTGCGATATCACGCGGTGATGCGAACCCAATACCACCGACTGCGCCTCGAGGCTCGATCACTCTCATGATCCGTAGCTGTCGGATAAACTCCCGAGGTCGTCCTCGGCTCTCGATCCATAGAACACCGGAGGATACAACTCGAAAGTCCGTAGCCTCAATATGCGCTCGGGGTGGACTACGGTCTTCTTGCTGGGCTGATCGCATCCGCCTATCCTCATATCTGGCCACGACCACGGCGATGGCGGGCCATCTCCTTGTACCCCATCTCATCCGCTCCAGTGTGGGGTGGAGGCTCAGTCTTGTAGTCTCAGCCCGGCTGCTGCGGCTCTGACTCGCTTTGGTCTTTGGCGGCGTCGTGAAACCCGCCGTCGGAGCTTGTCTCAGTCTTGGCCAGGGCTGCGCCTCGTACTCCTCTGTATCTCACTATGACTCCTCATCGCCTTGCCTATCGGGCTCAGGTTGCACTGCGGAGGCATAGCGGTAAAGGAAAGGAATACGTCGAGAGGGTCGATTTATCACACGGCTAAGGCACGATCTCGGAATGAGAAGAATGGAAACCAATCCTAAATGCCTGCTGACCTCACGATTATAGATGTGGTGCACAACACACCGATAATCAAGACTACTAGACACGATGCAGACACTTTCAGAGGACTAAGCGCTCGATACCACTTTTGTCACGACCGAACTCGGGCGTGGTCGTGCCTACCGGGCACCCTAGTGATACATCATCAGATAAAATCAGAGTAAAATAAAAAAAAACATGAAAATGAATTAAGAGAAAAGATAAATAAACAGGCCAAACAAAACAGTTTCCTTCATCATATATACATAAATACGACAGTTATCCTTTTACAAACCACACTTACAGTGATTACTCTGGACCTCTAAGATTTTTACAACGGCAATGACGGACGGGGCCGCCATACCACGAATGTATAAGAATCTCTGCACTCGTGGTAACATACCAAAAGATAAGCCTCGAAGGCGGAGCTTCCCAACACGCTGAAATGTGATCCTATAAGCGGGGATCGGCGGTCGATGTACCTTTTACTGCGGCATGAACGGCCCGAAGGAGGTCAAGATAACATGTACCAAGTATGTGAAATCAGAAAATCGTAAATGAAATCATAATAGTCTATATAAAGCATGAGACATGTATGATAACCAAACTACGATTCACAACATAAAAGCGATCATGTCAAGTCGTGGACTCACGCCCTCAACGTCATCCCTCATGCCCGTGGAACTTCTTCCTCACTGCCGGCAGTCTAGGTACAAATCATGTGATACGTATAACAGGTCTCGGCCCATCTTATGGACCCAATATAGAAACGTGTGGAATACATTCCCGGTTCATGGGGATGAACCGGTAGTCGAGTGAAATACATTCCCGGATGAACCGGTAGTCGAGTGAAATACATTCCCGGATGAACCGGTAGTCGAGTGAAATACATTCCCGGATGAACCGGTAATCAAGTGAAATACATTCCCGGATGAACCGGTAATCAAGTGAAATACATTCCCGGATGAACCGGTAATCAAGTGAAATACATTCCCGGATGAACCGGTAGTCGAGTAGAACACAATACTTGCACAACAAGGCTATCACACGTAATATGGTCAAGTTTCATAACAACAAGCATAAGCAAGTTACACACAACTCAAGGTACTTTCATTTTATGTCAAAGTCCGGATTTTAACCCTAAAGTACTACGTACGTTAAATTCCTTTTAAAGATCCATTTCTTTTACGAAGGTCACCCGATACCCGTAGTATAAAAATAGAGTGACTAACATTGTTAAGTAAACCAAAATGCTTTCCTTTGTAAAATCAAGTGACAACCTTATTTTCCAAACGTTCAAGTTTGCCTAATTTCAAAAGCTCAAGTTTCTCATTTTAGAAAAGGTTTCGTAGTTCATAGTTTTAAATCCTTTAAAACATAATTCTCCTTTAAACGTTTTGAGAAACATATGTCTTATATGTGAGTAGGTTATTCTTGTTGTAATTAATCTTATTAAGCAGCCATGATCTAGGAAATGTAATATCATTTTGTCTTATCTTAGCTTCATGCGGATGGAGGTTTCTACTGGTTTTAATACCATACTTCATTATTCAATACATTTTCCTTTATTTACGCTGCAGTGGTTTGTCGATACTCATTCTGATTTCCGAAATCAGTAAAACATTATTCCTCTTAAAACCAAGTACTCATTACTCACGAATGAGTTTTCACACTTTTAACAAAATTCATATTAATACCATTAAGTCAAGTCTCTTATCTTCTAAAAATCAGTAAACCATTCTTTTTATCACTCTTAAGACGTTATACCTAACTTCCCATAAAGCTAGTACAACTCTTATGTTTTCAAAGCCAAGTATTACTACACATCAAATCCGTTATAAGTCAAATCAGTTACCCTTTGAAACCACAAAGCATTTTCTTACCTACATAAAGCTATTATAACCAACTACCCATAAAGCCGTTATAACACTTTATGTTTCAAACCAATCAAATACATTAAACACATGTACGTCTACCGTACTACATAGTTATACACATATCATGCTAGAACAGATAGGAAAAGGTTCACATACCTCGCGACGATTATCGACTAATAGCAAAACGCTCCAAGTACCTCAAACCGGCGGCTACACTCGATCAAGCGGATCACTCCACGTAGTACTACAACCTATAGAGGCCACAAAGTGCCTATTAATATCTTTAGATCGGCGTAGAATATTCTACGAGAAAATTCGGCAGACCTCCCCAGCAGCGTAAATCTCCTCTCTATCGAGGTGGCTACCAAGCCAACCGTGGGGTTTTACGTCTGACCGGGCGTGTACAATTCTACTCACATCAATACTACACAAGTCTCATGTCTGATACGCCCCATGTAATTCTGATTGATTCACTTCTTAAAATTCAGCTTAAGTCGCAAGACATTGCCGTAAGTATTATTCGAGCTTAAGTCAAAAGACATTGCCGCACAACTATGATCAGTTCTATATATAGTATACCTAACTATATACTCTACAACATGTAATTTCCAATTACAATGAAGGTCAAGAGTGTTTACCTCGATAAGCCCAAAATTATCCGAGTTTATATGTCGATCTGAGCAAGGTTTAGCTCTACTTGTGCGCTCAGGCCGCTCCAACCAACCCTTAAGTTCTAACCAACTTCTACTTATAACTTCAACAACGGGTGAAGATTTACTTAGGGTTTCGTTTTAGTAGTGAGGAAAGTATAATGGTATTTTACGGGCTTTGTAAAAGGTTACTTTGGAAAGTACTACAAGGTATTTGGCTAAAGTATTTTGGGCATTATAACAATACTAGGAGAGTATTTCTATACCACAACAAGGGGTATTATACGAAAACAACTAGGCTAGGGGGGGGGGTGTACCCCTCGGCTAGGGCACCACAAATGGGGAGGGGGGAGGCTCTCGGACAAGGGCCTTGCTCAAAGGGGGGGAGGGGGTTTTGGACGATAGCAAGACAAGAGGGAGGGATTATTTGAGACTTAGATAGATTGCTCAAGTTTTGGATGAAGAAAGTCTTCAACTTAGAGGGGTATTTATAGGTCAAGTGAAGGCCAACCAATGGCCAAGATGAAGACAAGTGCATAGCAAGTATAAGGCCAAGATTAAGCCATGTGCAACCTTATCCATCTACCCAAAATATCCTACCAACTCCTTGACCAAAAATAATGCACAAAAAACGTGCCAACAAGCCCCCTTTCGTCCGTCCACTCCTTCCAATTAGAGGGTGACAAGTGTCGCCTCTCGTTGGTCCAAAATGTTTCGTCTCTGGAAAAATCCGCAAAAATTATTAATGACATAGCGGAATTTTCCTACGAAAGTATGGAAACGTTTAGTCAACGACTCTAATCGGGTGTTGTGTACAAATTTCGAAACTAGCCAACTTTAAGGCTCAAATTATAATAAATGCGCTCACGTACATACTGCGGAAATACGGGGTATAACAGAGGCTAGACAGTTGGTTATCGGTGAGTTTTGACGGCGACCACGCGGCCGAAGTGAGATATTCGTCCCACCTACCCGGTACATACCCCGCGATTCCATGTGGGATATTGGACCCCACAAGGTATTTAGGAGCCGGTCTAAGCTCCAGGGGTCGAGGTTCTCAGAAGAGCAGAGGACTTTCTCGGTCGAGGCCACCTATTCCTCAGTGTATCAGATGTGGTAAGCGTCATTCAGGGAAATGTCGTTATGGCACATGTGTTTGTTTTATTGTGGCGTCGGGCCATATTCGGAGTATGTCCTTTTAGAAAGAGCAGGTGGTGGCTCACCCTATGAGGCCGATGGTTGATTCCACTTTCCTCCACGGTACGTCCCGAGGCGGGTGTTGGATGTCGACGATCGTGGTAGAGTCGGGGAGGAGTTTATAGTTAGCGGTCCTTGAACCGCGGTAGCGTGACTCTTTGGGCGAGTCGGAGGCGACATCTCATGGGGTTACATGTATATTTCGATTCTTTTGAATCATACGTGCATTGATAGATTCAGATTTCGCCCTAGCATATATGTTTTCCCTTTGTTGCTAGCAGTTGTAAGTGATAGTACCCCCAGAGGTAGGAATACTTTGATTAGTAAAGTGAAAAGTAAGAATGTTGACAAGAATGGTAAGTGAACTGGGACTATAGTTGTGTAGAGTTCACAAGTTGTAATTGCCCATGTGATGTAAGACCAATAGGGAATAATGTACGGTAGAAATACTTTGGCTTATGTGACAAACCTCTAGTGAATAGGGGGGGATAGGGTGAGAAGTACCTTGAGATAAGAGAAAGATTTATTTCAGACTAAAAATGAGAAGTTAAGTGTGACGATGAGTCGGGTTTGTCACGACCCGATCTCGGGCCCACGACTGGTGCCTTACCCCGGGCACCCTAGTGATAACAACATCAGAGAAAATCAACGGAAATAAAGTTTAAACAGGAAACAAGAGACAACATAAGAAAACAGGCCAACCAAACGGTCACCTTCATGTATATACATATAACTGAACAATTAAAATCCTTTACAACCACCGCCACGATACTACGGACCTCTAGAATGTAACAACAACTATGACGGGACGGGCCCGCCATACCACGAATGTACAAGTACCTACTATGACAGGACTATACCAAAAGATAAGCCTCGAGAAACGGAGCTTCCAATGTTGACTGCGATCCTATGGCGAGGATCAACAAGCGGTGTACCTCACTGCGGCATGAATGCACGGCCCGAAGGAGGTCGATAACAGTACCAAGTATGTGAAACGAAAATCTGTAATGAAATCACATTTCATTATTTTATAAAACCATTTTGCGATAAATGCAGATTATGCCAAGTAAGGGGACGCATATCCCCAGAATAATCACTCACACATAACTATGGGTCTCACGCCCATAATATCACTCATGCCCGTGGAACTCATTCCTCAGCTGAAGCGATGCGATGTAAAACAACATCCATATGTGAACCTGAACACTAGATCCTGCATGCGTCATCAAACCGATCGGGCCAAGCAGAATCGCCCACTACTAGTTCCAAAAGCTAGTCATATCCCTTCACGGGCAAAGTACGGAAGCCAACTACCAGATCCAAAAGCTAGCCACGAATTGGCGAGGCAAGTACCCTGGCGAATGTACCATAGCCTACCGTCTCACGAGATATGACCGAGGCAAGTATCTCAAGCTATCTACCAGAGCCTGCCGATACACGAGAAATGACCAGAACAAGTATCTCAAGTGTGCCTGTAACCACATGTACAAATCAAGGCCGTGATCGCTCGTCACCGCGGCAAGCTTCATGGATTAGCGGTCCATGGACAAATAACAAAACCCTCACAATGACCGCATGCCCCGGCATCTTACCTCGGAAATCATGGTCATGAAACCATCCTCTGGGCGTGCGTGGATCATCCATCGCGTCAGCATGTCCAAAGGAAATAACAAGATAATACTCATAGTGGACGCATACTCGTGGACCATCCAACGTGTCAGTATGTCCAAGCAATCAATCAGATAGTCGGCCCTCCCCGAGAGACACGGTAGCACAAAATCAAACACTTGCACAACAAAAGCTATCACAAAAAGCATAGACAAGTTCAACGTACTTTCCTTCTTTCAAAAAGACCTCTTGTTACGTAAAAGCCACACGATCCTAATACTCGTAGTATATAAAGAAAACACGTTTTACTTTTAAAACCAAATTACTTCACCTTCGTAAAAATCTTTACAAGGCTTTTAAAATCAGTACTCTATACTTTTTAAACCAAGTGATTTTCTTTTGAAACAACATCAAGTATACTCTTTTAAAACCCAATTAACTTACTCTTTTCAAAACAAGTAACCTGTTATACCCCGTATTTCCAGAGTATGTACGCGGGGACGTACGTAGAAAAGTTTGTGCCTTAAGTGCTTGGCTGAATTCTATTTGTGCATAACACCCGGTTAGAGTCGTTTTTCGTGAAAGCGTTTTCCACGACTTTCGTAGGGAATTTCGGCTATGTCATTTCTTATTTTTGCGGATTTTTAGAGAGGCGAAACATTTTGGACCAACAAGAGGCGACACTTGTCACCTCTCGTTGGGACACCTGGCGTGATAATGTAGTGGCGAAAGTTGGCCATTGTGGTCAAGGGTTGGTAGGATATTTTTGTGTTAGTTGGCTAGTGTGCACTTGGCAAGATCTTGGCCTACACTTGCATAGCACTTGGCAAGATCTTGGCCATTGGTTGGCCTTCACTTGACCTATAAATACCACCTGGAAGACTTATTCATCCTAAAATGTTCTAAGTCTTAGAAACCCTCCTCCCTTCATGTTGTTCTCGTCCTCTCCCTTGTGAGGCTTAGCCGAGTTCCTTCCGCGCCCTTGCGAGAGTACCCCCTAGTGGGGTAGGCGAGGGTATACACCCCTTTGTGGTGTTGTCTCGTATATATACCCTCTTGGTAGAAATACTCTCAAAGTATTGTTATAATGCCCAAATTACCTTAGCCATATACCTTGTAGTATTCTAAGGATACCTATCTGAAAAGCCAGAAAATACTATTATACTTCCGTCAGTCCAAAACCGAAACCTAGGAAAATCTCCATAGTCCGATTTGGAGTATTGTGTAGAAGTTGGTTAGAACTTCTAAGGGTGGTTTAGAGCGGGTTGGAGCGCTCGGAGTTGGAGCTAAACGATTGCCCAGGATCGACTTTATACTTGGATAATTATGGGCTTATTGAGGTAAATATCTTGTCCCTCTATTGTAATTGGAAATTACATATTGTTAGAATATATAGTTGAAGTATGCTATATATAGAACTGAACGTAGTTATTGGCAATGTCTTGTGACTTAAGCCTGAATTTAAAGAAGATTACTGAACTGTAATTACTTAGGGCTGTATTACAGTAGACTTGTGAAGTAGTACCGTGGAGTAGAATTGTACCCGTTAGGGTTAGATGTATAACCCCTGGTTGGCTTGGTAGAAGCCTCGATAGAGGAGGAGATTTCTGTTGTTGCGGGAGAGTCTTCCGAATTTTCTGTAAAATGTTCTACGAAGAGACCTTATGTTAATAAGCGCCTTGTGGCCTTATAGGTGGAAGTACTATGCGTGGCGCGATCTACTTGGCTTAGGGAGTAGCCGGCGGTTTGAGGTACTTGGAGCGTTTTGCTATTAGTCGATAATCGTCGCGAGGTATGTGAACCTCTTCCTATCTCTTCTAGCATGATATGTGTGAACTATGTAGTACGGTGAGCGTACGTGTGCTAAATGTATGTGATTGGTTTAAAACATAAAGTGTTATAACGACTTTATGGGAAGTTGGTTATAACGACTTTATGTTGGTAAGAAAATACATGTGGTTTTAAAAGTCTTGATTTGAACTATAAGCGGCTTGTTATGTGTTAATAAAGAACTTGAAGTATTTCAAAAGATTTTGAATCATTTTGAAAGAAGAAGTAATACTTGGTTTTGAAAAACTTAAGAGTTATACTAGCTTTATGGGAAGTTAGGTATAACGGCTTAAGAATGTTTCTTGATTTGGAAATCGAAATGTGTATCGACAAACCAACTGCGGCGTTAATAAAAGGAAATGTTTTGACTAATTAAGTATTATTAAAACCGTAGAAACTTCCATCTGCATAGAAGCTAAGATGAGACAAAATGATATTTCCTAGATCATGGTCAACTGTAATAAGATTGTTATAAACAAGAATATCCTACTCACATATAAGACTTATGTTTCTCAGATAGTTTTAAGGAGAATTATATTCTCAAATGAATAAGACTATGAACTACGAAACCTTTCTAAAATGAGAAACTTGAACATTGGAAATTAGGCAAACTTGATCATTGGAAAAGAATGCTGCTACTTGATTTTACAAAGAGAAGTAATTGATTTACTTTAAAAGGATAGTCACTCTATTTTATACTACGGGTATTGTGTGACATTGTGAAAGTAACGTATCTTTTAAAGAGCGGATGTATGAAGTACTTTGGGGATAAAAACCCGATTTTGTTAATCATATAGTAGAAGGTACCTTGTGTGAACAACTTGATTGGATTGGTTTGTGATAGCCTTGTAATACTTTCGTGATTGCGTTGATAAGTAAACGTGGTGGGATGCTACGTGTGTTAATATCTTGTGATGTTTGTGTGAAGGGTTTCCCTTGATTGTGCTTATTAACTATCGATCGTTATGATAGTATTGTGGCATTCATCTCTTGAGATGATTCCGGGTTAAGCGCCTCCGTCTGGGGTAGACTCGGCGGGTCGATGGACCTATGATTCGAGAATACCTCATGCAGTCCGGGGGCTATGCGCGAGCTCAGAGTTCGAGTTAGTGTCGTCCTTTATGGGCATGCGGTCCATGTGGCCATGCGGTGCGAAGTCGGGGCGATCTTAGGGAGTAGCTACCCTCGATGCGGGAATACCTCATGCGGGCGATGAGATTGGCCTATGCGAGCTGCGGGAGTTCGAGGTTAGGCAGCGTACATCGATCTGCGGGCAGCGGCGGCTTTGATCATGTGACGGTCTAGACAGATCTTATAATCTGATTCGCGACCTTGTTGATGCGTAGGTTTTTAGTAGTCGGTTATGCCTTCGTACTTACCGTCTGTTTTATTATGACACAGTGGGACACGGTGTTCATGTGTGTTCCTTGGTGCTTTTATATCATGGCTGCCGTGATGAGGAAGGTATTCCACGGGCATGATTGATGTTGTGGGCACGAGACCCATTGTTGTACTTGAGTGATGACTTGAGGCGTGAGTCACAACTTGACATGATTGCTTTGTTGTAAGCGTAGTTTGGTTATCATACATGTCTCTCGCTTTATATAGTGCTATGATTTCATTTCTGATATGTATTTTGATTTCACATACTCGGTACTGTTATCTTGACCTCGCCCGAAGCTGCGTTCATCCGCGAGTTGAGGTATACGATCGTTGATCCTAGCTCTCGAGTCACGATTTGGCGTTTGGGAAGCTCCGTTTCTCGGAGGCTTATCGGTGGTATAGTCCGCCGTCGTAAGTGTTTACATTCGGGGTTTGGCGGGGCCTGTCGCCCATTGTTGTCGTATCATTCTTAGAGTGCATGTAATCTTTGTTGTGGCGGGGTTTGTAAAAAGGATTAAAGCTGTTCATATTGAAAAAGTTGCTATTTATATATATCTTGAAGTAACCGTTTTTAGTTGCTTTGTCTTCTTATTTCACTGTCTTATTACACTGGTTTCATGTATTGTCTTTATGTTCCGCTGATTACTCTGATGTATGTCTACTTGGGTGCCCGGGGTAAGGCACCAGTCACGGGCCCGGGTTCGGGTCGTGACAAAGTGGTATCAGAGCAGTTAATCCTCGGAAAGTGTCTACAGACCGTATCCAGTAGAGTCTTGATTATCGGTGTGTTGTGCACCACATCAATAATCGAGGAGGCTATAGGGTATTTAGGATTGGTTTCTATTCTTCTCACTCGAGATCGTGCCTTAGATTGTGTTGTAAGTTAGACCTCTAACGTATTTCTTTCCACTGCCGTTATGCCTCGCGTAGGGCAGCAGACCCGGGAGGGCAAAGCGGCGGGAGGCTGCGAGTATAGTTCGGAAGGGTTACGAGGGCACGAGCCCAATCATCACTGAGTTAGGTGCTTCGTTTGGGATTTCTGCGACATCACTAGCCCCAGTGAGTTTATGCGGCGGCGGCAGTTCCTACTGCGGCCATGATATTTGAACCTTCAGTTCCATGACCGGGAACAGAGAATTTAGATTGCAAAGAGGCGACCCTGTTACTAGCTATGGATTTGGCTACCAAAGAGTATACCGTTGTACGCAAGTCTTGATGACTACCTAAGAAGATTGTGCAAGAGTAATCCTTGATTAGGCGAGCATGGCACGTATGCGGGCTTATGCGCGGCCAGAAAGCGTAGAGATCGGCGGGTTAACGAAGGACAACGAAGAGGGCGAGCGGCAGGTCCTTTGGTAACTTTCGGCGAGTCACCTCGCCGCGGTTGATTATGCACATCCATCGGTCGCGAGTGGTCTTCGCGAATTTGGGGCGTTCGGGGTATGCAGGAGTTGGTTAGAACTCCAGGGCTTCCGGTTCACAGTGTGACAGATGTCATCCCGGGGAATGTCATCTTTTAGGTTGGTACTTGTTGTACCTATGACCGTCAGGGTCTGGTATCGAAGAGTGTCCTTGTAGGAGGACTTAGCCTTCAGGATCGGTGGGTAGTTTGTCATCTCCGCCATATCGCCTGCAGGCGAGTTTGATTAGAACGACTAAGGGGAGTGAAGCAGTAGATATAGATATATCTTTAACCCTCTAGAGTTTTGTTTATGTGATAAGGTGGGTATACCTTAAGTGCTTTGTGTTAGTTGTGATTAGAAATCCTGGTTAGTTAACCAAGTAAGAATTGGGGGGATAGAGAAGGTGTAAACCTTAGAGTCTTGTTACGTAGAGACCTTGAGGTAAGGTCATCTAGAGTAAAAGACGTATGGTTATGTTGATCCTTATCGGGTGCCTAGTGCCGCGTGAGCTATGTTTGGGATAGGTCCTAGTAGTGTGGAATGAAAGAGGGTAGTTGAGCTAAGAAGGCCGCTAGGTTTCGTAACATGTTTAGTGAGATTGTTCCTTGGGAGATAGTATTTTGCGCCTTGCCGGGTCGGGTTGAGGCCACGTTGCGGGTCAACCCGCGGCATGTTTGGTGGTGGGGTCTGGTTGTGGTGGTCCCGCCTTGTGGTAGGGTCACGAGGGTGTTAGGCCCAAGTTTAGTTAACCAGTCTGAGTTCGTGGACGCGTTCGACGATGGTCGGGCGATGGGAGCAGCCCATCGTGTTCTTCGTCGGGACCGTTTACTGGTGTGTTGAGTTATCCGAAGGGTTGAAAGGCTGCGGGGTGCCTACCTTCACCTTATGTCGAGCGGTGAAGCCCGAGGTTGTGGCTATTTTCGTTTTCTAAAGTTTACGAGCGGGGTTAGGAACTTCGGTGAGTCTCGAATCGCATTCGCCCTCGGGCAGTGTTTGGATTTGAGGATAGTTATGGGGATTGTTGTCTCTGTGGAGGTAGTGTTTGATCTACCATTTCGGTGTTCGGATATCGCCTTATGAAGCCTTGTAAGAGGCGGAAGTGTAAGTTGTCGATCGATTGGTTCGATGTTGGCAAGGTTGAACAGTTGGTTCGAGCTTGTTCCGGTGTGGATAGTGAAGCTTGTCTAGAAGAGGTTACGGCAGCTCGGAGGAATCGTGCGGATAATCGGCGACGGCTTAGAGTTCGAGTTGACGGTCGGTCTTCTTGAAAGTACCACCCGGGTTTGGAGTGCGGCGAGTTTTGGAAAAGCGAGAGGAACTTAGCGAGTTACTTTGGGCCTTTGTGAGTTCATGTGAAGGATAGGCGGGTTGCCTATATGTTAGCATTTGCCGTCCGGCGTAGGAGGCGGTCGTCGGTCTTCGTATTGTGATGTTAGGAAATATCGAAGATCCATCAGTGTTCCCGATTAATGATGACCACGTTAGAGATAGTAACCCGAGTTTTGGAAAGCGAAGCGATATCGAAATGTGGAAAGAGTTCGGTATCGACATCCTCGGGGATCGCATACAGCCGGTACCATTTGTTGGGTCGTCGAGCAAGGCTCGCGACAAAGTGACAAAAGTGGTACCATTTGTTGGAGTCGCTTTGAGAAGGTTAATGCCTCGAGCAAAGTGACAAAGTGGTATCTCTGACGAGTAAAGAGAAGCGAGCATGTATGGCGGCGTAGAGTGATCATTTCTTTTTGTAAAGAGAAGGTCTGAAGGAAGTATATTTTAGACCCGGTGAGAAGTGTTTTGTGGTGATGATTAGAGGTGTCTTCCTCGTGGGCTTAGATAGAAGTATGTGGCGGGTGTTTACGTGGCGGTGTGGCGGGATTGTTCTCGTAAGTATAGTAGTGAAGACTATCTTGGCGGCGTTTGTTGAGACTTAGAAGGAACATTCGGGACGAATGTTTCTAAGGAGGGGAGAATGTTATACCCCGTATTTCCAGAGTATGTACGCGGGGACGTACGTAGAAAAGTTTGTGCCTTAAGTGCTTGGCCGAATTCTATTTGTGCATAACACCCGGTTAGAGTCGTTTTTAGTGAAACGTTTTCCACGACTTCGTAGGGAATTTCCGCTATGTCATTTCTTATTTTTGCGGATTTTTCCAGAGACGAAACATTTTGGACCAACAAGAGGCGACACTTGTCACCTCTCATTGGGACACCTGAAGTGATAATGTAGTGGCGAAAGTTGGCCATTGTGGTCAAGGGTTGGTAGGATATTTTTTGTGTTAGTTGGCTAGTGTGCACTTGGCAAGATCTTGGCCCTACACTTGCATAGCACTTGGCAAGATCTTGGCCATTGGTTGGCCTTCACTTGACCTATAAATACGCCCGCTGGAAGACTTATTCATCCTAAAATGTTCTAAGTCTTAGAAACCCTCCCACTCCTTCATGTTGTTCTCGTCCTCTCCCCTTGTGAGGCTTAGCGAGAGTTCCCTTCCCACCCTTGGCGAGAGTACCCCACAGTGGGGTAGGCGAGGGTATACACCCTTGTGGTGTTGTCTCGTATATATACCCCCTCTTGGTAGAAATACTCTCAAAGTATTGTTATAATGCCCAAATTACCTTAGCCATATACCTTGTAGTATTCTAAGGATACCTATCTGAAAAGCCAGAAAATACTATTATACTTCCCGTCGGTCCACAAAACCGAAACCCTAGGAAAATCTCCATAGTCCGTTTGGAGTATTGTGTAGAAGTTGGTTAGAACTTCTAAGGGTGGTTTAGAATGGGTTGGGCGCTCGGAGTTGGAGCTAAACGATTGCCGGGATCGACTTTATACTTGGATAATTATGGGCTTATTGAGGTAAATATCTTGTCCTCTATTGTAATTGGAAATTACATATTGTTAGAATATATAGTTGAAGTATGCTATATATAGAATCGAACGTAGTTATTGGCAATGTCTTGTGACTTAAGCCCAATTTAAAGAAGATTCTTGAGCGTAATTACTTAGGGTGTATTCTGATGAGACTTGTGAAGTAGTATCGTGGAGTAGAATTGTGCAGATTAGGGTTAGATGTATAACCCCGGTTGGCTTGGTAGCGGCCTCGATAGAGGAGGAGATTTCTGTTGTTGGCGGGGAGAGTCTTTGCCAATTTTACGTAAAATGTTCTCTGAAGAGACCTTATGTTAATAAGCGCCTTGTGGCCTTATAGGTGGAAGTACTATGCGTGGCGCGATCTACTTGGCTTAGGGAGTAGCGGCGGTTTGAGGTACTTGAGCGTTTTGCTATTAGTCGATAATCGTCGCGGTATGTGAACCTCTTCCTATCTCTTCTAGCATGATATGTGTGAACTATGTAGTACGGTAGGCGTCATACGTGCTAAATGTATGTGATTGGTTTAAAACATAAAGTGTTATAACGACTTTATGGGAAGTTGGTTATAACGACTTTATGTTGGTAAGAAAATACATGTGGTTTTAAAAGTCGATTTGAACTATAAGCGGCTTGTTATGTGTTAATAAAGAACTTGAAGTATTTCAAAAGATTTTGAATCATTTTGAAAGAAGAAGTAATACTTGGTTTTGAAAAACTTAAGAGTTATACTAGCTTTATGGGAAGTTAGGTATAACGGCTTAGAATGTTTCTTGATTTGAAATCGAGAATGTGTATCGACAAACCAACTGCAGCGTTAATAAAAGGAAATGTTTTGACTAATTAAGTATTATTAAAACCAGTAGAAACTTCCATCCGCATAGAAGCTAAGATGAGACAAAATGATATTTCCTAGATCATGGTTCTTTGTAATAAGATTGTTATAAACAAGAATATCCTACTCACATATAAGACTTATGTTTCTCAGATAGTTTTAAGGAGAATTATATTCTCAAATGAATAAGACTATGAACTACGAAACCTTTCTAAAATGAGAAACTTGAACATTGGAAATTAGGCAAACTTGATCATTGGAAAAGAATGCTGCTACTTGATTTTACAAAGAGAAGTAATTGATTTACTTTAAAAGGATAGTCACTCTATTTTATACTACGGGTATTGTGTGACATTGTGAAATGCGTATCTTTTAAAGAGCGGATGTATGAAGTACTTTGGGGATAAAAACCCGATTTTGTTAATCATATAGTAGAAGGTACCTTGTGTGAACAACTTGATTGTATTGGTTTGTGATAGCCTTGTAATACTTTCTTGATTGCGTTGATAAGTAAACGTGTTGGGATGCTACGTGTGTTAATATCTTGTGATGTTTGTGTGAAGGGTTTCCCTTGATTGTGCTTATTAACTATCGATCGTTATGATAGTATTGTGGCATTCATCTCTTGAGATGATTAGGGTTAAGCCCTCCGTCGCGGGGTAGACTCAGCGGGTCGATGGACCTATGATTCGAGAATACCTCACGCAGTCCCGGGCCTATGCGAGCTCTGAGAGTTCCGAGTTAGTGTCGTCCTTTATGGGCACGCGGTCCATGTGGCCATGCGATGCGAAGTCGGGGCGATGCCGGGAGTAGCTACCCTCGATGCGGGAATACCTCATGCGGGCGATGAGATTGGCCTATGCGAGTGCGGGAGTTCGAGGTTAGACGCGTACATTGATCTGCGGGCAGCGGCGGCTTTGATCATGTGACGGTCTAGACAGATCTTATGATCTGATTCATGACCTTGTTGGTGCGTGGGTTTTTAGTAGTCGGTTATGCCTTCCGTACTTACCGTCTGATTTTATTGACATGAGTGGGACTGGTGTTCATGTGTGTTCCTTGGTGCTTTTATATCATAGGCTGGCGGTGAGGAAGGTATTCCACGGGCATGATTGATGTTGTGGGCACGAGACCCATTGTTGTACTTGAGTGATGACTTGAGGCGTGAGTCCCTAACTTGACATGATGCTTTGTTGTAAGCGTAGTTTGGTTATCATACATGTCTCACGCTTTATATGATCGCTATGATTTCATTTCTGATATGTATTTTGATTTCACATACTAAATTTTGTTATCGACCTCCTCGAAGTGCGTTCATGCCGCAGTTGAGGTATACGATCGTTGATCCTAGCTCTCGAGTCACGATTTGCGTTTGGGAAGCTCCGTTTCTCGGAGGCTTATCGGTGGTATAGTCCCGCATCGCCGTAAGTGTTTACATTCGGGGTTTGGCGGGGCCACTGTCCGCCATTGTTGTCGTATCATTCTTAAGTGCATGTAATCTTGTTGTGGGCGGGGTTTGTAAAAGGATTAAAGCTGTTCATATTGAAAAAGTTGCTATTTATATATATCTTGAAGGTAAGTTTTAGTTGCTTTGTCTTCTTATTTCTTTGTCTTATTACCTTTGGTTTCATGTATTGTCTTTATGTTCGTGATTACTCGATGTATGTCTACTTGGGTGCGGGGTAAGGCACGATCCACGCCGGGTTCGGTCGTGACAAAAGTGGTATCGAGCGATTAATCCTCGGAAAGTGTCTCTGACCGTATCGATGAGAGTCTTGATTATCGGTGTGTTGTGCACCACACCAATAATCGAGGCTATAGGGTATTTAGGATTGGTTTCTATTCTTCTCACTCGAGATCGTGCCTTAGAAGGTGTTGTAAGTTAGACCTCTAACGTATTTCTTTCCACACCGTTATGCCTCGCGTAGGGCAACCCGCCTGGGAGGCAAGCGGCCGAGGAGGCTGCGAGTATAGTTGAGAGGGTTACGAGGGCAGGCCCAATCATCACCTGAGTTAGGTGCTTCATTTGGGGATTTCTGCGACATCACTAGCCCCAGCAGAGTTTAGCACGGCGACGGTTCCTACTGCGGCCATGATATTTGAACCTTCGCGGCCAATGAGCAGAGAATTTAGATTGCAAAGCGACCACATTACTAGCTATGGATTTGGCTACCAAAGAGTATACCGTTGTACCGCAAGTCTTGATGACTACCTAAGAGAAGATTGTGCAAGAGTAATCCTTCAGTTAGGCTTGAGCATTGCCTGTGTACGGGCTTATGCGCAGCCGAAAGCGTAGAGATCGACGGGTTAACGAAGGACAACGAAGAGGCGAGCGGAAGGTCCTTTGGTAACTTTCGAGTCACCTCACGGCCAGATTTGATTATGCACATCCATCGCAGAGTGGTCTTCCACGAATTTCGGGGCGTTCGGGGTACGCAGGAGTTGGTTAGAACTCGGGCTTCCGTTCCGCGATGTGACGAGATGTCATCCCGGGAATGTCATCTTTTAGGTTGGTACTTGTTGTACTATGACCGTCGAGTGCAGTATCGAAGAGTGTCCTTGTAGGAGGACTTAGCCTTCGAGATCGGTGGGTAGTTTGTCATCTCCTCGGCTATGCGCCTGCAGGCGTGTTTGATTAGACGACTAAGGAGTGAAGCGATAGAATATAGCTCTATCTTGAACCCTCTAGAGTTTTGTTTATGTGATAAGGTGGGTATACCTTAAGTGCTTTGTGTTAGTTGTGATTAGAAATCCTGGTTAGTTAACCAAGTAAGAATTGGGGGGATAGAGAAGGTGTAAACCTTAGAGTCTTGTTACGTAGAGACCTTGAGGTAAGGTCATCTAGAGTAAAAGACGTATGGTTATGTTGATCCTGATCGGTGTTCCGAGTGCACGTGAGCTATGTTTGGGATAGGTCCCTAGTAGTGTGGAATGAAAGAGGGTAGTTGAGCTAAGAAGACCGCTAGGTTTTCGTAACATGTTTAGTGAGATTGTTCCTTCGGGGAGATAGTATTTTGCGCCTTGCCGGGTCGGGTTGAGGCCACGTTGCGGGTCAACCCGCGGCATGTTTGGTGGTGGGGTCTGGTTGTGGTGGTCCCGCCTTGTGGTAGGGTCACGAGGGTGTTAGGCCCAAGTTTAGTTAACCATGACGAAGTTCGTGGATCGTTCGACCGATGGTCGGGCCGATGGGGCAGCCATCGTGTTCTTCATTCGACCGTTTACTCGGTTGTGTTGAGTTATCTGAAGGGTTGAAAGGCTGCACGGGGTGCCTACCTTCACCTTATGTCAGGCAGTGAAGCCCAGGTTGTGGCTATTTTCGTTTTCTAAAAGTTTACCAGGCAGGGTTAGGAACTCAGGTGAGTCTCAGAATCGCATTCGCCCTCGGGCCAGTGTTTGGATTTCAGGGATAGTTGTGGGGATTGTTGTCTCCTGTGGAGGTAGTGTTTGATCTACCATTTCAGTGTTCGGATATCGCCTTATGAAGCCTTGTAAGGGCGGAAGTGTAAGTTGTCGGTCGATTGGTTCGATGTTGGCAAGGTTCAGACAGTTGGTTCAGGCTTGTTCCAGCAGACTGTGGATAGTGAGAAGCTTGTCTAGAAGAGGTTCTGGCAGCTCAGAGGAATCGTGCGGATAATCGGCGACGACGCTTAGAGTTCAGTTGTGGTCGGTCTTCTTGAAAGTACCACCCCGGGTTTGGGGTGCGACGAGTTTTGGAAAACAGAGGGAACTTAGCCCGAGTTACTTTGGGCCTTTGTGAGTTCATGTGAAGGATAGGCCAGGTTGCCTATATGTTAGCATTTGCCGTCCGACGTAGGAGGCGGTCGTCGATCTTCGTATTGTGATGTTCGGGAAATATCGAAGATCCATCCAGTGTTCGATTAATGATGACCACGTTAGAGATAGTAACCCGAGTTTTGAAGCGAAGCGATGTCGAAATGTGGAAAGAGTTCGAGTATACGACATCCTCAGGGATCGCATGCAGCCCGGTACCATTTGTTGGGTCGTCGGAGCAAGGCTCGCGACAAAGTGACAAAAGTGGTACCATTTGTTGGGTCGCCTGAGAAGGTTAATGCCTCAGGCAAAGTGACAAAGTGGTATCTACGACGAGTAAAGAGAGAAGCGAGCATGTATGGCGAGCATAGAGGTGATCATTTCTTTTTTGTAAAGAGAAGGTGCGAAGGAAGTATATTTTAGACCCCGGTGAGAAGTGTTTTGTGGTGATGATTAGAGGTGTCTTCCTCGTGGGCTTAGATAGAAGTATGTGCGCGGGTGTTTCTGTGGCCAGGTGTGGCAGGATTGTTCTCGTAAGTATAGTAGTGAAGACTATACTGGCGTTTGTTTGAGACTTAGAAGGAACATTCGGGACGAATGTTTCTAAGGAGGGGAGAATGTTATACCCCGTATTTCCAGAGTATGTACGCGGGGACGTACGTAGAAAAGTTTGTGCCTTAAGTGCTTGGCCGAATTTTATTTGTGCATAACACCCGGTTAGAGTCGTTTTTCGGCGAAACGTTTTCACAGCTTTCGTAGGGGAATTTCCGGCTATGTCATTTCTTATTTTTGCGGATTTTTCCGAGAGACGAAACATTTTGGACCAACAAGAGGGCGACACTTGTCACCCTCTCATTGGGACACCTTGGGCGGTAATGTAGTGGCCGAAAGTTGGCCATTGTGGTCAAGGGTTGGTAGGATATTTTTTGTGTTAGTTGGCTAGTGTGCACTTGGCAAGATCTTGGCCCTACACTTGCATAGCACTTGGCAAGATCTTGGCCATTGGTTGGCCTTCACTTGACCTATAAATACCCCCCCCTTTGGAAGACTTATTCATCCTAAAATGTTCTAAGTCTTAGAAACCCTCCCCCTCCCTTCATGTTGTTCTCGTCCTCTCCCCCTTGTGAGGCTTAGCCGAGAGTTCCCTTCCCCCACCCCTTGGCCGAGAGTACCCCCAGTGGGGTAGGGAAGGTATACACCCCTTTGTGGTGTTGTCTCGTATATATACCCCTCTTGGTAGAAATACTCTCAAAGTATTGTTATAATGCCCAAATTACCTTAGCCATATACCTTGTAGTATTCTAAGGATACCTATCTGAAAAGCCCGAAAATACTATTATACTTCCGTCGGTCCTGGCAAAACCCTAGGAAAATCTCCATAGTCCGTTGGAGTATTGTGTAGAAGTTGGTTAGAACTTCTAAGGGTGGTTTAGAGCGGGTTGGAGCGCTCGGAGTTGGAGCTAAACGATTGCCCAGGATCGACTTTATACTTGGATAATTATGGGCTTATTGAGGTAAATATCTTGTCCCTCTATTGTAATTGGAAATTACATATTGTTAGAATATATAGTTGAAGTATGCTATATATAGAACTGAACGTAGTTATTGGCAATGTCTTGTGACTTAAGCCTGAATTTAAAGAAGATTCTTGAGCGTAATTACTTAGGGTGTATTCTGTAGACTTGTGAAGTAGTACCGTGGAGTAGAATTGTACCCGTTAGGGTTAGATGTATAACCCCCCCCTGGTTGGCTTGGTAGCCGGCCTCGATAGAGGAGGAGATTTACGCTGTTGCGGGGGGGGGAGGTGCTGCCGAATTTTCTGTAAAATGTTCTACGAAGAGACCTTATGTTAATAAGCGCCTTGTGGCCTTATAGGTGGAAGTACTATGCGTGGCGCGATCTACTTGGCTTAGGGAGTAGCCGGCGGTTTGAGGTACTTGGGCGTTTTGCTATTAGTCGATAATCGTCGCGAGGTATGTGAACCTCTTCCTATCTCTTCTAGCATGATATGTGTGAACTATGTAGTACGGTACATGTGCTAAATGTATGTGATTGGTTTAAAACATAAAGTGTTATAACGACTTTATGGGAAGTTGGTTATAATGACTTTATGTTGGTAAGAAAATACATGTGGTTTTAAAAGGTACTGATTTGAACTATAAGCGGCTTGTTATGTGTTAATAAAGAACTTGAAGTATTTCAAAGATTTTTGAATCATTTTGAAAGAAGAAGTAATACTTGGTTTTGAAAAACTTAAGAGTTATACTAGCTTTATGGGAAGTTAGGTATAACGGCTTAAGAATGTTTCTTGATTTGGAAATCGAGAATGTGTATCGACAAACCACCGCAGCGTTAATAAAAGGAAATGTTTTGACTAATTAAGTATTATTAAAACCAGAAACTTCCATCCGCATAGAAGCTAAGATGAGACAAAATGATATTTCCTAGATCATGGTCTGTAATAAGATTGTTATAAACAAGAATATCCTACTCACATATAAGACTTATGTTTCTCAGATAGTTTTAAGGAGAATTATATTCTCAAATGAATAAGACTATGAACTACGAAACCTTTCTAAAATGAGAAACTTGAACATTGGAAATTAGGCAAACTTGATCATTGGAAAAGAATGCTGCTACTTGATTTTACAAAGAGAAGTAATTGATTTACTTTAAAAGGATAGTCACTCTATTTTATACTACGGGTATTGTGTGACATTGTGAAAGTAACGTATCTTTTAAAGAGCGGATGTATGAAGTACTTTGGGGATAAAAACCCGATTTTGTTAATCATATAGTAGAAGGTACCTTGTGTGAACAACTTGATTGTATTGGTTTGTGATAGCCTTGTAATACTTTCTTGATTGCGTTGATAAGTAAACGTGTTGGGATGCTACGTGTGTTAATATCTTGTGATGTTTGTGTGAAGGGGTTTCCCTTGATTGTGCTTATTAACTATCAGTCGTTATGATAGTATTGTGGCATTCATCTCTTGAGATGATTCCGGGGGTTAAGCTGCCCTCCGATGCGGGGTAGACTCAAAGCGTCGATGGACCTATGATTCGAGAATACCTCATGCAGTCCGGGGCCTATGCGAGCTACGAGTTCCGTGTTAGTGACGTCCTTTATGGGCACGCGGTCCATGTGGCCATGCGGACTGCGAAGTCCAGGACGATGCCGGGGAGTAGCTACCCTCGACGCGGAATACCTCATGCGGGCGATGAGATTGGCCTATCGCGGGCTGCGGGAGTTCCAGGTTAGACGCGTACATTGATCTGCGGGCAAGCGGCGGCTTTGATCATGTGATGGTCAGACAGATCTTATGATACGATTCATGACCTTGTTGGTGCGTGGGTTTTAGTAGTCGGTTATGCCTTCGCACTTACCCCGCAGTTTTATTATGACAGGTGGGACCCGGTGTTCATGTGTTCCTTGGTGCTTTTATATCATAGGCTGGCGGTGAGGAAGGTATTCCACGGGCATGATTGATGTTGTGGGCCCGAGACCCATTGTTGTACTTGAGTGATGACTTGAGGCGTGAGTCCCTAACTTGACATATCGCTTTGTTGTAAATCGTAGTTTGGTTATCATACATGTCTCTGCTTTATATGACGCTATGATTTCATTTACGATATGTATTTTCATTTCACATACTCAATTTTTGTTATCTTGACCTCCTTGAAGTGCGTTCATGCCGCAGTTGAGGTATACCGATCGTTGATCCTAGCTCTCGGTCACGATTTGGCGTTTGGGAAGCTCGTTTCTCGGAGGCTTATCGGTGGTATAGTCCTGCCGTCGTAAGTGTTTACATTCGGGGTTTGGCGGGGCCACTGTCCGCCATTGTTGTCGTATCATTCTTAAGTGCATGAAATCTTGTTGTGGGCGTGGTTTGTAAAAAGGATTAAACTGCTCATATTGAAAAAGTTGCTATTTATATATATCGAAGGTAACCGTTTTAGTTAGCTTTGTCTTCTTATTTCACTGTCTTATTACACTGGTTTCATGTATTGTCTTTATGTTCCGCTGATTACTCTGATGTATGTCTACTTGGGTGCCCGGGGTAAGGCACCAGTCACGGGCCCGGGTTCGGGTCGTGACATAACCTATACTTAAAGCAAGTTACTTCTCCTTTTCCGAAAACCAGTCGTTATAAGTCAAGTCTCTTATCTTTCAAGATCAAGTCTCTTAACTTTCAAAATCAAGTCGTTTTACTGTCAAAACCAAATCTTTCTTTTATCTTCATAAAGTCGTTATAACTAACTTCCCATAAAGCCATTATAACACTTTATGTTTTAAGCAAACAAAATTCATTTCACACACGTACGTCTACCGTACTATATAGTTCACAACAATCATGCTCAAGAGTATAGGAAGAATCACATACCTTTTTTGCTAAAACCACAAGCCAAGTCAAGTATGCCGCGCGTAGAAGATCCACCTATAATAACCACAATATATCTATCAATCTCTAGTTCTCTTCGTAGCATAATCTAAGCAAACAGTTCCCTATTCTACGGAAAATTCGGCAGCACCTCCCCCCCTGCTATCACATAAATCTCCTCCCCTACCAAGGCCCGCTACCAGGCCAACAACTCCCAGGGGATTACACGTCTAACCGGACGTGTTCAATTCTGCTTCACAATAATACTACATAAGTCTACTGTAAGTACAGTCCAATGTAAATACAGTTCAATCCTTTATAAACATCCTTCCAATATATCTTATACTACTACAATATGTAATATCCAATTACAATAGGGGGACATAGATTATTACCTCGATAAGCCCAAAATTATCCAAGTTTATAAGTCGATCCTGAGCAACGTTTAGCTCCAACTCCTTACGTGTCACACCCCGAAATTCGGGCCCGTGACTGGTGCCTTATCCCGGGCACCCTAGTGATACAATCATCAGAGAAAACCAGCGGAAAATAAAACTTTAAACAAGAAACAAGATATATGAACATAAAACAGGCCAACCCAACGGTTACCTTCCAATAACATAAATAAATACAACTCTTTCAAAACGAACAGTTTAATCCTTTTTACAAACCCTGCCCACAACAGTACTACAGACCTCTAAGATTTACAACAACTATGACGGGACAGGGCCCCGCCATACCCCTGAATGTACAAGAACCTACAACTCAGGGAACACATACCAAAAGATAAGCCTCCGGAGAAACGGAGCTTCCCAAAACGCTGAACTGAGATCCTAAGAGCGAGGATCCACGACCGATGTACCTCTACCTGCGGCATGAACGCAGCCCCCCGAAGGAGGTCAGTACAACAGGTACCAAGTATGTGAAACTGTAAAATACTGTAAATGAAATCATAGCAGTCTATATAAAGCAGGAGACATGAATGATAACCAAACTACAGTACACACATATATCAGTTATATCAAGTCAGGGTCTCACGCCCTCCACATCAATCATGCCCGTGGAATGCCTTCCTCACTGCCGGCAGTCTATGATATGATAACACCAAGAAGTACACCAGCACACCAAGTCCTACCTGATGCCAAAGCTGTATTAACAATTCAAATGGAAGCATACCCGTGCGCTACGCATCGTGTCAGTATGTCCAAAAGGGAACCACAAGACAGCAATCAAAATGGAAGCATACCCGTGCGCTACGCATCGTGTCAGTATGTCCAAAAGGAAACAATAAGACAGCATTCCAAATGGAAACATACCCGTGCGCTACGCATCGTGTCAGTATGCCCAAAGGGAAACAATAAAGCAGTATCAACATGGAAGCATACCCGTGCGCTACGCATCGTGTCAGTATGTCCAAAGCGATTAGCAAAAGTAACACAATCAACAGGAACGTACCCGTGGAATTTCTCCGTCACTGCCGGCACGTCCAAGTAAGTTCTCAACAAGTCAACCGACCCTCTATCGAGAGACGCGGTAACACAGAAATACAACACTTGTACAACAAAGGCTATCATCACAAGCATAGGCAAGTTTCACACAACTCAAAGTACTTTCACATAAGCCACACAATACCCGTAGTATAAAAATCGTGACTATCTTTTTAAGTAAACAAGACACTTCCCCTTTTGTAAAATCAAGTAACAACATTATTTTCCAAACGTTCAAATTTGCCTAATTTCAAATGCTCAAGTCACTTATTTTAGAAAGGTTTCATAACTCATAGTCTTAATCTCTTTTAAAACAATTGAGTAACATATGTCATATATGTGAGTAGTTTATTCTTGTTTATAACGATCTTATTACAGCAGCCATGATCTAGAAAATGTAATATCATTTTGTCTCATCTTAGCTTCTATGCAGATGGAGGTTTCTACTGGTTTTAATACAACACATCATTATTCAATACATTTTCCTTTATTAACGCTGCAATGGTCTGTCGATACACATTCCGATTCCCGAAATCAGTAAAACATTATCCCTTTAAAAACCAAGTACTCATTACTCACGAATGAGGTTTCACACAACATCCACATTAAAACAAATAAGTTAAGTCTCTTATCTTATAAGATCAAGTCTCTTAACTTCTAACATCAGTAAACCATTTTCACCTACATAAGGTCGTTATAACTAACTTCCCATAAAGCTATTATAACACCCTATGTTTTAAACCAACCAAATCACTTAGCACATGTACGTCTACCGTACTACATAGTTCACAATAATCATGCTAGAAAAGATAGGAAGAGGTTCACATACCTCGCGATGATTTATCGACAATAAGCAAAATGCTCCAAGTACTACAACCTTGCTAGCCCTTTCCACTCCTCGAGTAGAATACGTTACTCTTAGTACTTTCACCTATAAAGGTCACAAACGTCTATTAACCCCAAAACACAAGTTTCTATCTTTCTACGTAAAATTCGCGACACCTCACCGCAACGTAAATCTCCTCTCTATCAAGGCTACCAAGCCAACCAGGGGGGGGGGGGGTTTACACGTCTAACCGGACGTGTACCATCCTACTCAGCAATACTACACAAGTCTACTGCAATACAGTCCTATGTAAATACAGTTCAGTTCTTTTCTTTACTCTTCAGGCTTAAGTCAAAAGACATTGCCAAATACAAAGTTCAGTTCTACATATAGTATACTTCAACTATATATTCCTACTACATGTAATCTCCAATTACAATAAGGGGACAAGAATATTTACCTCGATAAGCCCAAAATTATCCAAGTTATAATGTCGATCCTGAGCAAGGTTTAGCTCCTACTCCGTGCGCTCCAATCCGCTCCAAACAACCCTTAGAAGTTCTAACCAACTTCTACTCAAAATACTTCAACCAACTATGAAGATTTCCTTAGGGTTTCGGTTTGAGACTAAAAGGACAAAAGGTAGTATTTCCGGGCTCTACGTATAGAGGTAACTTTTGGAATACAACAAGGTAAAGGCTAAGGTATTTTGGGCATTATAACAATACTAGGAGAAGTATTTCAATACCACAAGGGAGGGGTATTATACGAAAACAACTAGGCTAGGGGGGGGGGTACCCCACGGCTAGCACCACAAAGGGGGGGAAGGGGAACCCCTCGGCCAAAGGCCACACGAAAAGGGGGAGGGGGAAGGCTCTCGGCTAAGAGCTCACAAAGGGGGAGGAGAGGGTTTCAAGACTTGGAAGTTTTGGATGAATGAAGTCTTCAAGCTAAGGGGGGTATTTATAGCAAAACCAAAGGCCAACCAATGGCCAAGATCAAGCCATGTGCAAGGCAAGTGTAAGGCCAAGATCAAGCCAAGTGCACCCTAGTCCCTACTCCACAAAACAAGCCACAAAACATTGCACAAAACATTGCACAAAACAATGCCACAACAAGGCACCAATCGGCCAAGGCCAAACCGACCCTAAGGCGTCCACTTGAGGGTGACAAGTGTCACCCTCTTGTTGGCCCAAAATGTTCCGCCGCTCGGAAAAATCCGCAAAAATACAAAACGACATAGCCGGAATTTTCCCTTCGCAAGTTACGCAAAACGTTTCGTCGAAAAACGACTCTAACCGGGTGTTGTGCACAAAGGTAACTTCGGCCAAGCCACCTAGGCGGGGGTGACACGTGTCACCCTCCTATTGGCCCTCATAAAACGTCTTTCGAAAAATATCCACAATACCGGAAATCTCAAAAACAAAGCGGGCCCCACAAAACCGTAAATTTCTCCCGTGGGCCCCACGTGACCATTTCCGAAAATAAAATCTCAAAATTCTAATATAATTTAAGAAGCCCATATACCAAATCTGGGAAACCAATTCTCATTAACGAACCTTTTTCTTCACAAATTACCGGAAACTTTTCCGTCGAAAACTCACATCTTTCTTTCTTTTCAAAATTTCTGTCGTACTCTCGTACGTACGTCCTCACATACATACCCTGCAACTACGGGGTATAACATTACGCTCCAACCCGCTCCAAGCGACCCTTAGAAGTTTCTAAACAACTTCTCTTAAAACTTCAACCAAGCTAGGAAGATTTTTCTAGGGTTTCACTTTGCGACTAATGGAATAAGTAGTATTTTCGGGCTCCTAGTATTGAAATATCTTGGAATACAACTAGGGATACTAGGCTAAGGTATTTGGGATTATACTACAATACTCAAAGTATTTCCACTCAAGAGGGGGAGGAGGACGAAAATCAACTACAAAGGGAGGGAAAAATATTTTGCTTTGGAAAGCTTAAGTGTGGATGAAATTACTCTTGCACTAAGGGGGGTATTTATAGAGAATTCAAGGGTCAAGATCTAAGCAAGTGGGTGGTCAAGATTGGGCCATGTGTGTGTGGGTCCCACCACACCACATGGCCAACGAAAGCACAAGACAAGTGGCTTGCCACTTGTTAGGTCATTCGGCGAGGACAGTGTCACAGCCACTGTCCACCATTTCGGCGAAAGGTGCCACATGGGGTGACACGTGTCGCCCCGATTAAATCAAAATATTTCATCTTCCGAAAATATCCAAAATACCGGAAATCTTAAAAACAAAGTGGGCCCCACAAAACCGTAAATTTCTCCCGTGGGCCCCACGTGACCATTTCTGAAAATAAAATCTCATAATTCTAATATAATCCAAGAAACCCAAATACCAAATCTGGGAATCTAATTCCCATCAACGAACCTTTTTCCTTCACAAAACCCGGAAACTTTTCCGTCGAAAAATCGCATCTTTCTTCCTTTCCAATTTTTCTGTCGTATTCTCGTACGTACGTCCTCACATACATACCCTGGAACTACGGGGTATAACATTCTTCCCCCCTTAGAAACATTCGTCCCGAATGTTCCTTCTAAGTCTCCAAACATACATGCGCCAATATAGTCTCCACTACTATACTTACAAAACCGATCATGCCACCAATGGCTAGAATATAACATGTGCGCAAAACTCAAATCCATGCCAACGAGGAAATCATTTCTAGTCTCACAACAGCTCCCACTAGCTTCAATTTACTCTAAGGCCATTCCCGGCCTTCACGATCCGATTCTGGTCGGACGCATCCACGAACCCGTACGATGGTTACCTAAACTTGGGCTTAGCACCCTCGTGACCCTACCACCTGGCGGGACCACCTCGAACTGACCCCACCCCAAACCGGGCTGCGGGTTGACACGCAACCTTGCCTCAACCCAACCCATTTCGCACCAAGCTCTTGTTCCCCGGTCCGGAACAATCTCACTAATCAAGTCACAAAAACCTAGCGGTCTTCTTTGCTCACTACCCTCTTATAATTCACACCACTCAGGGACTTATCACACAATTTTACCCCACGTATACTATGCACTCCAACAAAGGTCAAATCGTAAACAAAATCTTTTACTCAAGACGGCCTCGCATCTAAGGTCTCCACGTATAATATTCTAAGGTTCACACCTTCCATGACCCCAAACTTACCTCTTCAACTAATCATGTTCTCTAAATCACACTTAACACAATGCTATCCGTATAGCACTTCACACGTATCCACCATAACAACATAACCAAGTCTCTTAAGGGCTAAAGGTATCTCTGTAACTACTGCCTTACTTCCTCTTTGTCGCTCTAACCATAACCCTGCCCTGCAGGGCGCCTAGCTATAGAAGGTGATGAACCAGCCACCGATCCCGAAGGCTGAGTCTCTACATCCGTGCTACCTCTGGTCGGACAACTCTCACCAAATGGCCCTGCTGGCCGTAAGCATAACAATCTCCCAAACTAGCACGACACCCTGAGGATCATCCTCAGCTCTCTATCCATAGAACTCTGGCGAACTGCAACTCAAGAAATCCCGAAGTCTCAGACTACTGGATCTAGGGTGAATCACTGGTACTGCCGGAACCACCGGCTCCCGTCCGTCCTCATTCCCAGCCACCAGCCTCACTAGTAACTGGGCCATCTCCTGAACTCATATCCTCGGCTCCTAGTCGTGGAACTGGAGGCTCAGGTATCGTGGCCTCCGTAGAAACTGTTATCGCTCTAAACTCTGCTGGGGCTAGCGGCGTCATAAAACTCATCGTCTGAAGTACTATCTCAGGTAATGACCAGGCATGTGCCCTCGCAACCCTCTGTGTTCCACTCGTAGCTCCCTCTGCTGCCTTGCCCATCTGGGCCCTGGTTGCCTTTCGCAGAGGCATAACTGGTACATACGAATACGTCCGAGGGAGTCCAACTTATAACACAGCTCTAAGGCACGATCTCAGAGTGAGAAGAATAGAAACCAATCCTAAATATCCCATAGCCTCCTGATTATAGGTGTGGTGCACAACACGCCGATAATCAAGACTCTACTAGATACGGTCTGTAGACACTTTCCGAGGACTAACTGCTCTGATACCACTTTTGTCACGACCCGATCTCGGGCCCGCGACTGGTGCCTTACCCCGGGCACCCTAGTGATAACAACATCAGAGAAAATCAGGGAAATAAAGTTTAAACAGGAAACAAGAGGCAACATAAGAAAACAGGCCAACCAAACGGTCACCTTCATGTATATACATATAACTGAACAGTTAAAATCCTTTACAACCCTGCCCACAACAGTACTACAGACCTCTAAGAATGTAACAACAACTATGACGGGACAGGGCCCCGCCATACCCCTGAATGTACAAGTACCTACTATGACAGGGGACTATACCAAAAGATAAGCCTCCGGAGAAACGGAGCTTCCCAACGCTGAACTGCGATCCTATGAGCGAGGATCAATAACTGGTGTACCTCTACCTGCGGCATGAACGCAGCCAAAGGAGGTCGATAACAGTACCAAGTATGAAACTGAAAATCGTAATGAAATCACATTTCATCATTTTATAAAACCATTTTGCGATAAGTAGAGTTATGCCAAGTAAGGGGACGATATCCCGAATAATCACTCACATAACTATGGGTCTCACGCCCGTAATATCACTCATGCGTGGAACTCATTCTCATCGCTGCCAGATACATGATGTAAAACAACACCCGTATGTGAACTCGAACACTAGATCTGCTGCGTCGCTATCAAACCGATCGGGCAAGCGAGAATCGCCACTACCGATTCCTAAAGCTAGTCATATCCTTCACGGGCAAAAATGCGGAAGCCAACTACCGATCAAAAGCTAGCCACGCAACTGGCCGAGGCAATTACCATAAGCGAACGTACCATAGCCTACCGTCTCACGAGATATGACCGAGGCAAGTATCTCAAGCTATCTACCAGAGCCTGCCGATACACGAGAAATGACCAGAACAAGTATATCAAGTGTGCCTGTAACCACATATACAAATCAAGCCCGTGATCGCTCGTCACCGCGGCAAGCTTCATGGATTAGCGGTCCATGGACAAATAACAAAACCCTCACAATGACCGCATGCCCCGGCATCTTACCTCGGAAAGCATGGTCATGAAACCATCCTACTGGACGCATGCCCGTAGATCATCCATCGCATCAGCATGTCCAAAGGAAATAACAAGATAATACTCATAGTGGACGCATACTCGTGGACCATCCAACGTGTCAGTATGTCCAAGCAATCAATCAGATAGCCGGCCCTCCCCGAGAGACACGGTAGCACAAAATCAAACACTTGCACAACAAAAGCTATCACAACAAGCATACACAAGTTCAACGTATTTTCCTTCTTTCAAAAAGACCTCTTGTTACGTAAAAGCCACACGATACTAATACTCGTAGTATATAAAGAAAACACGTTTTACTTTTAAAACCAAATTACTTCACCTTCGTAAAAATCTTTACAAGGCTTTTAAAATCAGTACTCTATACTTTTTAAACCAAGTGCTTTTCTTTTGAAACAACATCAAGTATACTCTTTTAAAACCCAATTAACTTACTCTTTTCAAAACAAGTAACCTATACTTAAAGCAAGTTACTTCTCCTTTTCCGAAAACAAGTCGTTATAAGTCAAGTCTCTTATCTTTCAAGATCAAGTCTCTTAACTTTCAAAATCAAGTCATTTTACTGTCAAAACCAAATCTTTCTTTTATCTTCATAAAGTCGTTATAACTAACTTCCCATAAAGCCATTATAACACTTTATGTTTTAAGCAAACAAAATTCATTTCACACACGTACGTCTACCGTACTATATAGTTCACAACAATCATGCTCAAGAGTATAGGAAGAATCACATACCTTTTTAGCTTAAACCACAAGCCAAGTCAAGTATGCCGCGCGTAGAAGATCCACCTATAATAACCACAATATATCTATCAATCTCTAGTTCTCTTCGTAGCATAATCTAAGCAAACAGTTCCCTATTCTACGGAAAATTCGGCAGCACCTCCCCCCTGCTATCACATAAATCTCCTCCCCTACCAAGGCCCGCTACCAGGCCAACAACACCCAGGGGATTACACGTCTAACCGGACGTGTTCAATTCTGCTTCACAATAATACTACATAAGTCTACTGTAAGTACAGTCCAATGTAAATACAGTTCAATTCTTTATAAAAATCCTTCAAATATATCTTATACTACTACAATATGTAATATCCAATTACAATAGGGGGACATAGATCATTACCTCGATAAGCCCAAAATTATCCAAGTTTATATGTCGATCCTAAGCAACGTTTAGCTCCAACTCCTTACGCTCCAACCCCTCCAAGCGACCCTTAGAAGTTTCTAAACAACTTCTCTTAAAACTTCAACCAAGCTAGGAAGATTTTTCTAGGGTTTCACTTTGCGACTAATGGAATAAGTAGTATTTCCGGGCTCCTAGTATTGAAATATCTTGGAATACAACTAGGGATACTAGGCTAAGGTATTTGGGATTATACTACAATACTCAAAGTATTTCCACTCAAGAGGGGGAGGAGGACAAAAATCAACTACAAAGGGAGGGAAAAATATTTTGCTTTGGAAAGCTTAAGTGTGGATGAAATTACTCTTGCACTAAGGGGGGTATTTATAGAGAATTCAAGGGTCAAGATCTAAGCAAGTGGGTGGTCAAGATTGGGCCATGTGTGTGTGGGTCCCACCACACCACATGGCCAACGAAAGCACAAGACAAGTGGCTTGCCACTTGTTAGGTCATTTTGGCCAAGGGACAAGTGTCTAGCCACTTGTCCCACCATTTCGGCCAAGGTGCCACATGGGGGTGACACGTGTTGCCCCCGGACTCGTCCAAAATATTTTGTCTTCCAAAAATATCCAAAATACCGGAAACCTTAAAAACAAAGTGGGCCCCACAAAACCGTAAATTTCTCCCGTGGGCCCCACGTGACCATTTCCGAAAATAAAATCTCATAATTCTAATATAATCCAAGAAGCCCAAATACCAAATCTGGGAATCCAATTCCCATCAACGAACCTTTTTCCTTCACAAAACCCGGAAACTTTTCCGTCGAAAAATTGCATCTTTCTTCCTTTCCAATTTTTCTGTCGTATTCTCGTACGTACGTCCTCACATACATACCCTGGAACTACGGGGTATAACAGGGTTATGGACTCATTTCGGGTCAACCGGTAGTATGGAATGGGGTGATGTCAGTTAGAAATGGTCCCGCTATGTGATAGGGTCACGAGGGTGCAAGGCCCAAGTCTAGTTGATCGTTGTACGGGTTCGTGGATGCGTTCCACCGGAATCAGGTCGTAAGGACCGAGAAGAGCCCTAATGGCAAAGTAAGTAACAATATGGCCATGTTTGGATAGTAACTCCAAGGATTGGAGAATAGAAACAATATTTGAGATTTTGTACGTGTACTAGATAAGTTTGAAAGTACGAGAAAGTATGACAAGTAAGGAAAGAAAGGAACCTCTAAGGATCCCGTGTTTGAGAAGACTGTAACCTTCGAGTTTTGTGAGAAGGGACCACGGACGGAAGGTCCATTGTTATGTTTACGTATGTTGTGGTGGCCATGTGTGGCATTGTTGGTCCTGTGAAGTTTTGATTGATAGGCATAGTATAGAGTTTGTGCCGGAGTTTGTATAGCTTGACAACCGACTAAGAACATTCGGGGACGAATGTTTCTAAGGAGGGAAGAATGTTACATCCCGTAAGTCCAGGACATGTATAAGAGAATGTACGTAAGGAATCAAGACTTGGAAATTGGTACGAAAGGAAGAATTGTTTTTCCGACGGAAAATCTTCCGAACGTCGGAAAGGTAAAATGTTCGTTGATGAGAATTGGATTCTCAAAATGTATTATTTGAGGAATATGGAACTTTTAACATTATGGAAGTTTATTTTTACGGATTTGGTCATGTGGGGCCCACCCGAGGAATTTTACGTTTTGTGGGGCCCACGAGGGTTACGGAATTTTATGGACGAATGGGAGGGCGACACGTGGCACTCCTCCCACATGGCTTGGTCGAATTATGCAAGGGCAAAAGGGTCATTAGACAATTGTAAAGATGAGAAAGTCTTGCTAAGTTAGAGCTTGACATTGTTGACCAAGTCAAGAGCCACTTGGCTTGATCCCATCCATCCAATTTATACATGTGTTGTAATCTAGACCCTCCAATGTGTTATATATCATCCTAAGTAGCAAGACTTGGCATTTTACACTTAGAAAAAATTAGAGAACTTGTTCTTGTTGAAAGTTGCTCTCGGGTTTGACATCTCCCACACACAAAAAATTTGTAGTTTTGATCCTTTGTTCACAAGACTTTAACCCAATGTCCCTAAGGGTATTGTAAGGATATCTCAATAGAAAGATTTCGGAAAAATGGCGTTTTCGTATTAGTCGCAAGGCGGAAACTTGAGGAGTTCTTCAACTTTGAAGTTGGAACTTGAAGATGGGTTCTTCATAGGCTTCTAAGGAGTGCTTGGAGCGGATTGGAACTTAAGTAAAGGAGCTAAGAATTGCTAAGGCGCGACATTGAATCTTGGAAACTTTAAGGGCTTATAAAGGTATAAATTTTGTCGTTTTAATAGTTAAGACTTACTTATTGTTGTAGCTATGGATATTAGCAAGCATGAGTTATATAGTATGAAGTTTGATAATTATATTGGCTATTGGAACCCTAATCCGAAAACTAGCATGTTAGCCTTAAGATTACAATTCAAGTTGATTATTCGTTTAAGTCGTCGCATGTTGTATAAGAAGGAAATTGTAGTTGTTGAAGTTGTTTATGACTATATAACATGTTAGACCTTAGAACTTGGAATTGGAAAAGGATTGGAAAAGACTTTGAATTGTTGGTTATGTAAGTTGGTCGAGAATGGCTAGTGAGCATTAAACTACTTCGTATGAATTGTGGGGCGGAATTTTACACGTATTGTAAGGCGTGTAATCCCCTTTGTTTGGTTGTTGTTTTGAGCCTTAAATGTGGCGTGTTGGTTATTGTATTCGGCCTTGAAAAATGTGGCAAAGTGAGTAGAAACAAAGGAAGTGCTGCCCGATTTTCCGTAGAATTAGAGACCATATACTTAGTATTATTCTACGTTTAAGACTAGAAGTTGATAGTCTTGTTGTGACCATTATAGGTTGACACTTCTACGTACGGCGTATTCGGCTTAGCTTGTGGATTTAGCCGAAAAGGTATGTGAACTATCTCCTCTTCTATCATGATTTCTTAAGATAAAGAAAGTAAGTTCTACTCCTTAAATGATCCATTCCTTGGTTGTACTTGGATTGCCTAGTATAGAATTTGTTCTATGTACTTCCTTGATTGTACTTTGATGTTTAAATTGTAAGTTGTATAATCCATTGCCTTAGTGGAGTTTGGATTCTTAAGAGTGAAAGTATTTTGCTTAAAGTACATGGAGTCTTGAAAAGGAAGTGGTTTCCAAACTTTTTGGCTAGTGCCTTAGTTCCAAAACCTAATGGTCGTTTTAATGACTTTAGGGGAGTCAAAGGAGTGATTTACTTAATTGTTTTAAAAGAGGAGAAATGACATGATTTAAGAGAAGTAACTTGTTTTAAAGGTGTGGGTTACTTAAGGTTTAAAAGTAGAAGAAACTTGTTTTCTATATATTAAGAGACTCGAAGTATTTTTGAAAGATAAGAAACTTGATTTGAAAGTTTGTGATACTTGGTTTTAAGTATAAGTCTCTTGGTTATAAAAAGAATGAAATTGTCTAAAAACCATAAAGGGTTATAACGGCTTTATGAGAAGTTGGTTATAACGGCTTTATGGAAGGTTTAGAAAGTTGTCTATTTTTTATTAACGGGCATAAGTTGCCTAGATTGTGAAAATTTGAAGTTACTTGATTTCAAGCTTTGAAATGAGTTTTCTAAAAGTGTAGTAACTTACTTTGAAAAATAGACACACCTTGATACTACGGGTGTTAGTATCTTGGGGTATTACATAAAAAGGAGTCTTTTGAAAAGAATGTACGTACGTAGTACTTTGGCTTGATTAATTGAGAATTATTCTAAGTGTGCTTTGATAAGTACTTTGGCTTGATTAATTGAGAATTAGTCTAAGTGTGCCTTGATAAGTACATTGGCTTGTTTAATTGAGAATTATTCTATATGTGCCTTGAGTTTATAAAATGAAAGTCTATAGATTTTATGAACTTGCCTATGTGTGCTGGTGATAGCCTTTGAGTGCAAGTATTATGTTTTATTACGTTGCCGCGACTCTCGGTTGGAGGGCGGGCTGTCTTGTGGTAAGTTACTTGGACGTACCGACAGTGATGTGGGACTCCACGGGTATGCTCCCGTTATTTGTAGTACTTGGGTTAAATTCCCGGATTTTTATAAAAGACATGGTAGTGCTTATGTGTTGTTTGACGGCCGGTTGAGATAGGGTAAGAGTATAAGTGAGGGGTAAACCCCCAAGACGCTATACCACATTCTCCAGGGTAAGAGTATAAGTGAGGGGTAAACCCCCAAGACATTATACCCCCTACTTTACCACCTTCTCCAGGGTAAGAGTATAAGTGAGGGGTAAACCCCCAAGACATTATACCCCCTGCTTTACCACCTTCTCCAGGGTAAGAGTATAAGTGAGGGGTAAACCCCCAAGACATTATACCCCCTGCTTTACCACTGTTATACCCCGTAGTTCTAGGGTATATAGGTGAGGATGTACGTGCGAGAATACGACAGAAATTTTGGAAAGAAAGAAAGATGTGATTTTTCGACGGAAAAGTTTCCGGGTTTTGTGAAGGAAAAAGGTTCGTTGATGGGAATTGGATTCCCAGATTTGGTATTTGGGCTTCTTGAATTATATTAGAATTATGGAATTTTATTTCCGGAATTTGTCACGTGGGGCCCACGGGAGAAATTCTGCTTTGTGGGAGCCACTTTGTTTTGAGATTTTTGCCTTTATGGATATTTTCGGAAGATGAAATATTTTGGACGAGTAGGAGGGCGACACGTGTCACCCCCTAGGTGGCCTCATGGCGAAATTTGCTAACAAGTGGCAAGACAAGTGGCCTTGTCTTGCTAGATATTTTGTGGACAAGTGGCCAAGTCTTGCTAGATATTTTGTGTGGACAAGTGGCTTGTGGGACCCACACACACTTGTCCCCAATCTCAACCACACACTTGCCTTCATCCTAGCCCTTGGTTGTCCTATATATGCACCCTTAGTTGATGAAAACTTCCACACTTAACCATTTCAAGACAAGAAATTCCCTCCCTTCTCCCTTGACCTTGCTCTCGTTTTTTAGCCCATTTCTTGACCTAAATTTGTCCAACAATTCTTAAACTCTCAAGTGTTCTTCCCTAAGGTGTTAGGAAGATTGTGTACCAAGAGTTGGAAAAGATTTCACACCCCTAACCTATTGTTCATGCCTTGGACGAAACTTACTAGTTGGAAACCCTAAGTGTTCTTCACTTTTTGGAGTTGGTTCTTGAAGAGAAGTTGGTTAGGAGCTTCTATGGGTTGCTTGTAGCGGATTGGAACGGAATGATTTGGAGCTAAGACTTGCTTGGAGCGACATTAAGTTCTTGGATAATTTTGGGCTATTTGAGGTAGTAAACCTTAACCTCTTTGTGAATTGGTCATTATACATATATTATAAGTATATTATGGAGTATATAAAATATGGAGTAAAGTTTGGAAAAGTTGGATCTTGTTAACTTGTTAACAGAAAAGTTGGCCGTTTGCCATTAAAATGGTAAAACGTATCTTACTTGTGAAGAAGTAATTAACAAAGTAACTATAACTTATATTAAGATGGAATATAAGTTGGATGACTAATGAAGTAATTGGATAAGTAAAATGGACAAAGTTGGCCAAGGACCCCAACTTAAGGACTGTATTTACTTTGGACAGTATTTACTTTGGACTGTATTTACTTTGGACATGATTTACTTTGGATCGTATTTACATTTCGTTAAGGAAGATTGTTCAATCGCGTTCCGCTTGGGCGTGTGATCCTTTTAATTATTGTATTGTTATGAAGGCGTGATAGTAAACGCGTTACCGTTTGGGCGCGTAATCCCTTCTTTTACTTGTTGTTATTATGGGCGTGATAGTAAACGCGTTACCGTTTGGGCGTGTAATCCCATTCTTTATGATTTTTAATTATTAAGACTTATATATATATATGGTATATATATTACGGTTATTCGCCTTGGAGAAAGATGGAAAAGTGAGTAAAAGCGGAAGTCTTTGCGAATTTTCCGTAGAATTAGAGGGCTTTTTATTGGTATAAGTCTTCAATGGTAAGAAAGGTTTGATAGAAGTACTATGACCATTTTAGGAGTGGAGTACTACGTGTGGCGTTATCTACTTGGCTTAAGGAGTAGCCGACGGGTTGAAGTACTTGGAGCGTTTTGCTATTTGTCGATAATCGTCGCGAGGTATGTGAACCTCTTCCTATCTTTTCTAGCATGATTGTTGTGAACTATGTAGTACGGTAGACGTACATGTGCTAAGTGATTTGGTAGGTTTAAAACATAGGGTGTTATAATAGCTTTATGGGAAGTTGGTTATAACGACTTTATGTAGGTAAAAGAATGGTTTATTGATTGTAGAAAGATAAGAGACTTGACTTATACACGACTTGATTTTGAAAGTTAAGAGACTTGATCTTGAAAGATAAGAGACTTGACTTAGTTTGACTTGTTATGAATTTTGTTAAAATGTTGTAAAAACCTCATTCGCGATTAATGAGTAGTTGGTTTTAAAAGAATAATGTTTTACTGATTTCGGAAATGAGATTAAGTATCGAACAAACCATTGCAGCGTTAAATAAGGAAATGTATTGACTAATTGTTATTAAAACCAGTAGAAACCTCCATCTGCATAGAAGCTAAGATGAGACAAAATGATATTACATTTCCTAGATCATGGCTGCTTTTATAAGATTGTAATAGACAAGAACAACCTACTCACACATAAGGCATATGTTTCTCAAATTTGTTTTAAAGGAGAATTATATTCTTAAGTGATTAAAACTATGAACTACGAAACCTTTCGAAAATGAGAAACTTGAGCATTTGAAATTAGGCAAACTTGAACGTTTGGGAAATAATGTGTTACTTGATTTTACAAGGGAAGTGTTTTGGTTTACTTAAAAGATAGTCACTCTATTTTATACTACGAACATTGTGTGACTTTTGTGAAAGAAACGTATCTTTTTAAAAGAGTTAATGTATGTAATACTTTAGGGTCAGAACCGGGATTTTGGCATAAAATGATAGTACCTTAAGTTGTGTGTAACTTGCCTATGTTTGCGTGTGATAGCCTTGTTGTGCAAGTACAGTATTTTACTCGACTACCGATTCATGGGATGAACCGGGAATGTATTTCACTCGACTACCGCGTTCATGGGATGAAACGGGAATGTATTTCACTCGACTACCGCGTCCATGGGATGGACCGGGAATGTATTCCATCCGACTACCGAGTTCATGAGATGAACCGGGAATGTATTCCACACGTTTCTATCTTTGGGTCCATGAGATGGGCGAGAGACATGTTATACGTATCACATGGTTTGTACCTAGGCCGCCGGTGAGGAAGGAGTTCCACGGGCATGAGGGATGACTTTGAGGGTGTGAGTCCCTGACTTGACATGACTGCTTTTATTTTATGAGGTGTAGTTTGGTTATCATACATGTCTCCTGTTTTATATAGACTGTTATGATTTCATTTCTGATATTTTCAGTTCATATACTTGGTACTGTTATCGACCTCCTTCGGGCCGCGTTCATCTGCCGCAGTAGGTACATCGGTTGTGGATCCTCGCCATAGGATCACGATTCAGCGTATTAGGAAGCCCCGTTTCTCGAGAATATCTTTTGGTATGTTACCACAGTGCAGCAGGTTCTTGTACATTCGTGGTATGGCGGGGCCTTGTCCCGGCCATAGTTATTATCACTTCAGAAGTGCAGAAATCGCTGTGGCGAGTTTGTAAAAAGGATAAGCGTCGGGTTTTATGAATATATCTGAAGGCAATCGCTTTGGTTGCTTTGTTTATTTATCATGTCTCTTGTTTCATGTTTATGTTTTTATTTCCGTGATTCTCTCGATGTTGTATCACGAGGGTGCCCGGTAAGGCACGACCACGGGCCGGTTGGTCGTGACAAAAGTGGTATCGAAGCGCTTAGTCCTCGGAAAGTGTCTGCATCGTGTCTAGTAGAGTCTTGATTATCGGTGTGTTGTGCACCACATCTATAATCGAGGAGTGCAGGACATTTAGGATTGGTTTCTATTCTTCTCACTCGAGATCGTGCCTTAGAGTTGTGTTATAAGTTGGACTCTCCGACG
Source organism: Przewalskia tangutica (assembly GCA_029844215.1). Taxonomy (NCBI): domain Eukaryota; kingdom Viridiplantae; phylum Streptophyta; class Magnoliopsida; order Solanales; family Solanaceae; genus Przewalskia; species Przewalskia tangutica. The sequence goes on along the minus strand of CM056725.1, from coordinate 37,131,635 downwards.
TATTCTTATGTGCGCTTATGCCTCCACGCAAGGCAATCGGGGCCCAGAAGGGCAAGGCAGCCGAGGGAGCTGTGAGTAGAGCACGGAGGGTTACCGGGGAGGCCTAGTCGTTACCTGAGATAGTGCTTCCGACGACGAGTTTTGCGCGCCGCCACGGCGCAGAGTTTAGAGCCGCAGCGGTGGGCTGCGAGACTACTGAGACTGAGCCTCGGTCCACACCGGAGCGGATGAGACGGGTACAAGCTGAGATGGCGATTCATCGCCGTGGTCGTGGCGATATGAGAGAGGCCGGATGCAGTTCCAGTCCCAAAGAGCACCGTAGTTCACCCCGAGCGGTTTGAGACTACGGGACTTTCGAGTTGTAGCCCGCCGTTCTATGGATCGAGCCGAGGATGACCTCGTGAGTTTATCCGACAGCTCTGACGGATCATGAGTGATCGAGTCTCGCAGGCGAGTCGGTGGTATTGGGTTCGCATCACCGCGTGATCCGCGATCGTGGTTTGATTCACGGAATTGTCCCGAGGGGAACACGCGCTCCGCAGTTTGGGGTGAGTTCTCGCGGCATTTCTTGCACATTTCTTGCCTCCACAGATGAGAGGGCTCGGGCGACAGATTTTTGACGTTAAAGCGGGCCGGCGACGGTTAGGGAGTACAACGTGGAGTTTGACTCGTTGGCTCGGTATGTCCCCGCCTTAGTGACCGATATGGAGGGCGAGTGCATCGCCACGCCACCGGCTCGATGATTACTTGGCAGAGGCTTGTTCGGGTGTAGCTCTTCAGCCGGGCATGGACATTGCCCGCATGCAGGCTCATGCACTTGGATGTGAGGCACGGAGAGGTCGACAGAATGACCGGGATCAGCAGAAGAAGGCCAGAACAACAGGGTCCTTTGGTAACTTGCGAGGCGGACCGCCTCAGCGGCAGGCTAGTTATGCACCTTCGCCAGTACAGAGTGGTCCTCCGCGCCTTCGTGCGCTCGGTATTCGAGCCGGTCGTGGCTCCGTGGCTTCGGTTCACAGATATACGTGAGTTCTAGCCAGCAGGATTCATGTCCCCCTCAGTGTGCACGATGTGGCAGGCGTCATCCCGGGGAATGTCGTCTTTTTACTGGTGCTTGTTTCACCTGCGGCCGTCAGGGCTATGTGACGAGAGAATGTGCTTATAGGAGGGGTACCGCGGCATGACGCGACCTACGGATCGATGGCGTGTTCATCGCCTTCTAACTATGCGCCTGCAGTGAGCCTATGATTAGAGTGAAGCGGTAGATACAGTATATCCTTAACCTCTAGAGTTTTGTTTTGCGCGATATGATGAGCTTCTTATTGTGTGCTATGTACAGATAGCATTGTGTTAAGTATAACTTAGAGAACATGACTAGTTGAAGAGGTAAGTTTGGGGTCATGGAAGGTGTGAACCTTAGAATATTATAAGTGGAGACCTTAGATGCGAGGCCGTCTTGAGTAAAAGATTTGTTTACGATTGACCTTTGTCTGAGTGCATAGTATACGAGGGTAAAAAAAAAAATTGTGTGATAAGTCCCGAGTGGTGTGAATTATATAAGGATAGTTATGATAAGAAGACTAGGTTTGCGTAACTTGATTAGCGAGATTGTTCGGATCGGGAACAAGAGTTTGGGCGCAAACGGGTCGGGTTGAGGCAAGGTTGCGTGTCAACCCGCACCGGTTTAGGGTGGGTCGGTTCGAGGTGGTCCCGCCAGTGGTAGGGTCACGAGGTGCTAAGCCCGCTTTAGGTAACCATCGTGACGTTCGGACGTTCGACTGATCGGATCGTGAAGGCGGAATGGCCTTAGAGTAAATTGAAGCTAGGAGCTGTTGTGAGATTAGAAATGATTCCTCGTTGGCTTGGATTTGAGTTTTGCGCACATGTTATATTCTCGCCATCGGTGGCGTGATCGGTTTGTAAGTATAGTAGTGAAGACTATACCGACGCAAGTACGCTTGGAGACTTAGAAGGAACATTCGGACGAATGTTTCTAAGGGGGGAAGAATGTTATACCCCGTAGTTCCAGGGTATATAGGTGAGGATGTACGTGCGAGAATACGACAGAAATTTTGGAAAGAAAGAAAGATGTGATTTTTCGACGGAAAATTTTCCAGGTTTTGTGAAGGAAAAAGGTTCGTTGATGGGAATTGGATTCCCAGATTTGGTATTTGGGCTTCTTGAATTATATTAGAATTATGGAATTTTATTTCCGGAATTGGTCACGTGGGGCCCACGGGAGAAATTTACGGTTTTGTGGGGCCCACTTTGTTTTCGAGATTTTTGCCTTTATGGATATTTTCGGAAGATGAAATATTTTGGACGAGTAGGAGGGCGACACGTGTCACCCCACTAGGTGGCCTCATGGCCGAAATTTGCTAACAAGTGGCAAGACAAGTGGCCTTGTCTTGCTAGATATTTTGTGTGGACAAGTGGCCAAGTCTTGCTAGATATTTTGTGTGGACAAGTGGCTTGTGGGACCCACACACATTTGTCCCCAATCTCAACCACACACGTGCCTTCATCCTAGCCCTTGGTTGTCCTATATATGCACCCTTAGTTGATGAAAACTTCCACACTTAACCATTTCAAGACAAGAAATTCCCTCCCTTCTCCCTTGACCTTGCTCTCGTTTTTTAGCCCATTTCTTGACCTAAATTTGTCCAACAATTCTTAAACTCTCAAGTGTTCTTCCCTAAGGTGTTAGGAAGATTGTGTACCAAGAGTTGGAAAAGATTTCACACCCCTAACCTATTGTTCATGCCTTGGCCGAAACTTACTAGTTGGAAACCCTAAGTGTTCTTCACTTTTTGGAGTTGGTTCTTGAAGAGAAGTTGGTTAGGAGCTTCTATGGGTTGCTTGTAGCGGATTGGAACGGAAAGATTTGGAACTAAGACTTGCTTGGAGCGACATTAAGTTCTTGGATAATTTTGGGCTATTTGAGGTAGTAAACCTTAACCTCTTTGTGAATTGGTCATTATACATATATTATAAGTATATTATGGAGTATATAAAATATGGAGTAAAGTTTGGAAAAGTTGGATCTTGTTAACTTGTTAAAAGAAAGGATTAGCCGTTTGCCATTAAAATGGTAAAAACGTATCTTACTTGTGAAGAAGTAATTAACAAAGTAACTATAACTTATATTAAGATGGAATATAAGTTGGATGACTAATGAAGTAATTGGATAAGTAAAATGGACAAAGTTGGCCAAGGACCCCAACTTAAGGATCAGATTTACTTTGGACAAGATTTACTTTGGTATTTACTTTGGATGATTTACTTGGTGTATTTACATTTCGTTAAGGAAGATTGTTCAATCGCGTTCCCGTTTGGGCGTGTGATCCCTTTTTAATTATTGTATTGTTATGAAGGCGTGATAGTAAACCGCGTTACCGTTTGGCGCGTAATCCCTTCTTTTACTTGTTGTTATTATGGAGGCGTGATAGTAAACGCGTTACCGTTTGGGCGTGTAATCCCTTCTTTATGTTGTTTAATTATTACGCCTTATATATATATATGGTATATATATTACGGTTATTCGCCTTGAGAAAGATGGAAAAGTGAGTAAAAATGGAAGTCTTCTAATTTTCCGTAGAATTAGAGGGCTTTTTATTGGTATAAGTCTTCAATGGTAAGAAAGGTTTGATAGAAGTACTATGACCATTTTAGGAGTGGAGTACTACGTGTGGCGTGATCTACTTGGCTTAAGGAGTAGCCGACGGGTTGAAGTACTTGGAGCGTTTTGCTATTTGTCGATAATCGTCGCGAGGTATGTGAACCTCTTCCTATCTTTTCTAGCATGATTGGTGTGAACTATGTAGTACGGTAGACGTACATGTGCTAAGTGATTTGGTTGGTTTAAAACATAGGGTGTTATAATAACTTTATGGGAAGTTAGTTATAACGACTTTATGTAGGTAAAATAATGGTTTATTGATTGTAGAAAGATAAGAGACTTGAATTATACACGACTTGATTTTGAAAGTTAAGAGACTTGATCTTGAAAGATAAGAGACTTGACTTAGTTTGACTTGTTATGAATTTTGTTAAAATGTTGTAAAAACCTCATTCGCGAGTAATGAGTAGTTGGTTTTAAAAGAATCATGTTTTACTGATTTCGGAAATGAGATTAAGTATCGAACAAACCGTTGCAGCGTTAAATAAGGAAATGTATTGACTAATTGTTATTAAAACCAGTAGAAACCTCCATCTGCATAGAAGCTAAGATGAGACAAAATGATATTACATTTCCTAGATCATGGCTGCTTTTATAAGATTGTAATAGACAAGAACAACCTACTCACACATAAGGCATATGTTTCTCAAATTTGTTTTAAAGGAGAATTATATTCTTAAGTGATTAAAACTATGAACTACGAAACCTTTCGAAAATGAGAAACTTGAGCATTTGAAATTAGGCAAACTTGAACGTTTGGGAAATAATGTGTTACTTGATTTTACAAGGGAAGTGTTTTGGTTTACTTAAAAGATAGTCACTCTATTTTATACTACGAACATTGTGTGACTTTTGTGAAAGAAACGTATCTTTTTAAAAGAGTTAATGTATGTAATACTTTAGGTCGAACCGGATTTTGGCATAAAATGATAGTACCTTAAGTTGTGTGTAACTTGCCTATGTTTGCGTGTGATAGCCTTGTTGTGCAAATCTTGTATTTTACTCGACTCGGTTCGTAGGATGAACCGAATGTATTTCACTCGACTACGCGTTCATGGGATGAACCGGAATGTATTTCACTCGACTACGCGTTCGTGGATGAACCGGAATGTATTTCACTCGACTACCGCGTCCATGGGATGGACCGGGAATTTATTCCATCCGACTACCGAGTTCATGAGATGAACCGGGAATGTATTCCACACGTTTCTATACTGGGTCCATGAGATGGGCCGAGAAATGTTATCGTATCACATGGTTTGTACCTAGGCTGCGGCGATGAGGAAGGAGTTCCACGGGCATGAGGATGACTTTGAGGCGCGAGTCACGACTTGACATGGCGCTTTTATGTTATGAAATGTAGTTTGGTTATCATACATGTCTCTGTTTTATATAGATTATGATTTCATTTACAATATTCTTGATTTCACATACTTGGTACTGTTATCGACCTCCCCGGGCTGCGTTCACGCCGCAGTAGAGGTACATCGGTTGTGGATCCTCGCTCATAGGATCACGATTCAACAGATTGGAAGCCCCGTTTCTCGGAGGCTTATCTTTTGGTATGTTACCACGAGTGCAGTAGGTTCTTGTACATTCGTGGGTATGGCGGGGCCACCTGTCCGTCATAGTTATTGTCACTTCTTAAGTGCATGTAGTGCTTGTTGTGGCGAGTTTGTAAAAAGGATAATCGTCGGGTTTTATGAATATATCTGTAAGGCAACCGCTTTGGTTGGCTTTGTTTATTTATCATGTCTCTTGTTTCATGTTTATGTTTTTATTTCCGATTCTCTCGATGTTGTATCACGAGGGTGCAGGGTAAGGCACGATCCACGGGCCGGTCGGTCGTGACAACCACCTTCTCCAGGGTAAGAGTATAAGTGAGGGGTAAACCCCCAAGACATTATACCCCCTGCTTTACCACCTTCTCCAGGTAAGAGTATAAGTGAGGGGTAAACCCCCAAGACATTATACCCCCTGTTTTACCACCTTCTCCAGGGTAAGAGTATAAGTGATGGGTAAACCCCCAAGACATTATACCCCCTGTTTTACCACCTTCTCCAGGGTAAGAGTATAAATAAGGGGTAAACCCCAATACGTTATACCACCTGCTCGTTTTCCTACTTGGCCCGTACAGTTTTAGGACACAGGTGGGACTTGGTGTTAATGTATGCCTATTGGTGTTATATTATATCATGGACTGCCGGAAGTGAGGAAGGATTCCACGGGCATGATTGATATTATGGGCGTGAGACCCATGGTTATATTTTAGAAATGACTTGAGGGCATGCGTCCCTGACTTGTTATGACTGCTTATGTGTTGTGTACTGTAGGTTGGCTATCATACATGTCTCCTGTTTTGTTTAGATCTATGATTTCATTACGATTTTTCGCCACATACTTGGTACATTCTTCGTCGACCTCCTTCGGGGCTGCGTTCATGCCGCAGTTTAGGTACGTTGTTTGGTGATCGGCGGTGTAGGACCGCTCGTAGTTTTGGATAGCTCCTTCTGTTCGGGAGTTTATCTTTTTGGTATAAGTTCTTTCAGTACAGGCTTTTGTACAGTTATGGGTACGGCGGGGCCTTGTCCCGTCACAGTTCAGTAAAACTCTTAGAGGTTTGTATTCATATGTGGGATTGGACTCATGTACAGTGTAGTGTCTTTTGAGTATGTATATTATGGCAGCCTTGTCGGCTTTGCCCTTGCACGTATGTTGGTTTTAAAAAAAAAGGGGTGTTATTTAATTTCCGCAGTTTACTTGTGTTGTTAAGGTAGAAGGGTGCCCAGGTAGGGCACCAGTCACGGGCCCGGGGTTCGGGGCGTGGCAATTTGTTTGTATTACCCCATGGTCATGCTTATACGATGTGGGATTCCGGGGCATGGGACCACGTGGGATATTGTTGTTCCATGGATTGGCCCTCCATGAGATTTAGTGACGCAGATCGATCCGTAGTTAGCTTCGTACTTTCCCGCTCGATTGATGGCCATTGGATCAGTAGATAATTTTCGTACTTGCCACCGTCAGTGCTATTGCACAGTTTGGTACGGTAGACTCCGGTAGATAGCTTTTGCACTTGCCCCGGTCATATCTCGTGACGACAGGCTGGATCTGGTAATTAGCTTTCGTACTTGCCCCCGTCAGTTGTTGACGCAAGCTGGATCTGGTAGTTGGCTTTCGTACTTTCCCCCGTCAGTTTTATGATGCAGGCTGGATGTCACGACCCGACCCAGCGGAAATAAGAACTTAAACATACAATTAGATATGGATCAAGATAAAAGAAAATAGGCCAACCAAAACGGTTGCCTTTTTGCAAGTATATATATATCGACATTTGAATAGCATAATCCTTACAACCCGCCACAACAAAGGCTGCACTTCTAAGATTTTTACAACAACTATGACGGACAGGGCCCCGTGCACTCGAATGTACAAGAACCTACAGACTCGTGGGTAACATACCAAAAGATAAGCCTCGAAGGAACGGAGCTTCCCAATACGTTGAAATGTGATCCTAAAAGCGGGAATCGACAGCAGATGTACCTCTACCTGCGGCATGAACGCAGCCACCCGAAGGAGGTCGATAACAGTACCAAGTATGTGAATCGAAAATCGTAAATGAAATCATAATAGTCTATATAAAGCAGAGACATGTATGATAACCAAACTACTACAAGCACATATAACGATTATATCAAGTCGTGGACTCACGCCTCCAAGTCATTACTCAAATATAATTATGGGTCTCACGCCCACAACATCAATCATGCCCGTGGAATACCTTCCTCATGCGGCGATCTATGATATGATAACCCCAAGAAGTACACCGAACACCAAGTCCTACCGATGCCAAAGCCGTACTAACAATACTATACAACCAAACCACGGTGACAAGGCGGCAAGTACGAAGCCGACTACGGATACCAAGGCCGGTCACGAGTCGACCGGGCAAGTCTGAGGGTTAACTACTGTACCAAGGCCGTATCACGAGACTTCGTCACTACACTGAACGGGGCAAGTGCGAGGGCTAACTACCAGGTACCAAGGCCGAATCAGCCACGAGACGGGGCAAGTACGAAAGCCGACCACCAGATACCAAGGCCGACAAGAAACCTCGCGGAGAGCTAGTCCATGGAATAACACTATCAGCGAGGCGTGCGTGGAATTCTCCGTCGCCGCAGACGTCCAAGTAAGTTCTCAACAAGTCAACCGGCCCTCCATCGAGAGACGCGGTAGTATAGAAACACAATTCTTGCACAACAAAGGCTATCACAATAAGCATAGACAAGTTTCACAACAACAAGCATAGGCAAGTTATACACAACTCAAGGTACTTTCATTTTATGTCAAAGTCCGGGTTTTAACCCTAAGGTACTACGTACGTTAAATTCCTTTTAAAGATCCATTTCTTTTACAGAGGTCACCAGATACCCGTAGTATAAAAAAAATAGAGTGACTAACATTGTTAAGTAAACCAAAACACTTCCCTTTGTAAAACCAAGTAACAACATTATTTTCCAAACGTTCAAGTTTGCCTAATTTCAAATGCTCAAGTTTCTCATTTTCGAAAAGGTTTCGTAGTTCATAGTTTTAATCCTTTAAAACAATTTGAGAAACATATGCCTTATGTGTGAGTAGGTTATTCTTGTTCATAACAATCTTATTAAAGCAGCCATGATCTAGGAAATGTAATATCATTTTGTCTCATCTTAGCTTCTATGCAGATGGAGGTTTCTACTGGTTTTAATAATACTTAATTAGTCAAAACATTTCCCTTTATTAACGCTGCAGTGGTTTGTCGATACTCATTCCGAAATCAGTAAAACATTATTCCTTTTTAAAAAAAAACCCAGTACTCATTACTCACGAATGAGGTTTCACACAAAATTCATATTAATTCATTTAAGTCAAGTCTCTTATCTTTTAAGATCAAGTCTCTTAACTTCAAACATTAATAAACCATTCTTTTTATCTCTCTTAAGTCGTTATACCTAACATCCCATAAAGCTAGTATAACTCTTAAGCTTTTAAAACCAAGCATTATTCTTCTTTCAAACAGGTTTCTTAATTCTTTGGAATACTTCAAGATTCTTATTATTCAGGCTTAAGTCAAAAGACATTGCCGTACAACTACGTTCAGTTAACACACGTACGTCTACCGTACTATCTATATATATTCTTTTAAAATACTTCCAGATTCTTATTATTCAGGCTTAAGTCAAAAGACATTGTCGTACAACTACGTTCAGTTAACACACGTACGTCTACCGTACTATATATATATTCTTTTAAAATACTTCCAGATTCTTATTATTCAGGCTTAAGTCAAAAGACATTGCCGTACAACTACGTTCAGTTAACACACGTACGTCTACCGTACTATATATATATTCTTTTAAAATATCATGCTCAAGAGGATAGGAAGAATCACATACCTCGCGACGATTATCGACTATTAGCAAAACGCTCCACGGCTAAAACCCGGCTAGCCTTGTCCACCTTCCAAGTAGTACATGCTACTCGCAGAACATTCAACCAAGAAAGGTTATAAGTCTACTGTAAATACGGTCCTATGTAAGTACAGTTTAATCTTCTACTTATATTCTTCTGATGTGATTTCAGTTCGCGTCTTTTCTGTAATATCCTTCTATTACAGTTCAACTCTCTTCTATGAATCTTATATTAATTTCTATACAACTACAATATGTAATTTCCAATTACAATAGAAGGATAGGATTATTTACCTCGGTAAGCCCAAAATTATCCAAGTATATATGTCGATCCCGTGACGCGTTTAGCTCTACTCTGGCCGTCAACCCGCTCCAAACAACCCTTAGAAGTTCTACGCAACTTCTTCTTAATACTTCAACCGGCTATGAAGATTTTCCTTAGGGTTTCGTTTTTGTGACTGAGGGGAAGTATAATAGTATTTCTGGGCTTTTCGTATAGAGGTAACCTTGGGAATACTACAAGGTATATGGGCTAGAGTATTTTGGCATTATAACAATACTTGGAGAGTATTTCTACCAAGAGGGGGGGTGTATTTATACGAAAACAATTAGGCAAGGGGGTACTTTCGCCACACCACTAGGAGGAGTACCCTCGGCCAAGGCTTCTCAAGGGGAGGAAGGCTCTTGGGACGAGAACTACAAGCAAGGGGATTTCAATACTTTGGACAAGGTCTAAGTGTGGATGAAGAAGTTCATCAACAAAGGGGGGTATTTATAGGACAACCAAGGGTCAAGATGAAGCCAAGTGCAAGGCAAGTGTAGGGTGTGGATTCAACCATGTGTACCTTATCCATATACCACACCAACTATCACAAAATATCCTACCTAATCAAGACCCCCATTTCGTCCACTACCGCCCACAATCACGCCCAATGTGAGGGTGACACATGTCACCCTCCCGTTGGTCCAAAATGTTTCATCTCTCGGAAAAATCCGCAAAAATAATAAATTATATAGCCGTATTTTTCCCTTCGCAAGTCTTGTAAAACGTTTCGTCGAAAAACGATTCTTTTCGGTACTTGTGTACAAATTTCGAACCTTGCCAACCTTAAGGCTTAAATTTTTATACGTACGCCCTCACGTACATACTCTGGAAATAAGGGGTATAATATTATCCCCTCCTTAGAAACATTCATCCCGAATGTTCCTTCTCAAGACGGATAACGATAAAGTTCCTCTAACAAGTTGCCAACGCCACACCTGGCCACGAAATAACACACGTACTCTTCCTTCCTTACTCGTCGTGCCCTTCTCGAACACTTGAACTCTTCTAGTATACGTACCACACTTCAGTCATCGCTTCAGTTCCCAAAACTTTGGAGTCACCACCTCCAAACTTGGTCATCTTACTAGCCTCAATCCCCCTTAAGGCCATTCCCGGCCTTCACGATCCGCTTCTGGTCGAACATATCCACGAACTCATACGATGGTCATCTAAACTTGGGCCTAGCACCCTCGTGACCCTACCACCTGGCGGGACCACCTCGAACTGACCCAACCCCAAACCGGGCTACGGGTTGACCCGCAACATGGCCCCAACCCGACCCACTTAACGCATCAAGCTCTTGTTTCCCGATCCGGAACAATCTTACCTATACAGGTCATGAAAGCTACCACTTCCATTTTACACAACTCACGGAATTATCCCACAATACATTTATACGCAAACCAAGTATTTCGACAAAGACTAACCGTAAAATCTTTTATTCAAGCCGACCTTATATCTAAGGTCTCAACGTGTAATATTCTAAGGTTCATACCTTCCCTGACCCCACACTTATTCTTTCAACTATCCATGTCTCTAAACCACAATACACACAAAGCTATCTGTACATAGCACTCAACATACAATCATTGTATCACGCATGCAAAACTCTAGAGGGTTAAGGATATACCTGAAAAGATAGGCGGTTCAAAGGACCGCTAAAACTGGGAACTTCCACCGCGACCTCTGTCGTGGCCTGCCGGTGTATGAACATCCTGCCTAGCTATGGAAGGTGAAGAACCCAATCGATCTCGTTATGCAGTGCTATCCTACCAGCTACCCACAGTCGGACGATCTCTCGAGATGTCCTCGCTGGCGCAAGAATAACAATCTCCCAAGTTAGTACGACACTCTCCCTTATGAAGTTTTCCACAACGGCCATACTGAGACAAGGGCGACCTCATCCGGCGAGCACTCCTACTCCCCTGAAAATCTGAAACCTGGGAGCCCTGACCTGCTCCTGAATATCCCGAAGGTCCCGAAGGCTGTGGAGGACCACTCTGTACTGGAGGAGGTACATAACTAGTTCATTCTGGCGGTCCGCCTCGAAAGTTATCAAAGGACCCTGCTGTTCTGGCCCTCTTCTGCTGATCTTGGTCATTCCGTCGACCTCTCCGCTCCTCACATCCAAGTGCATAAGCCTGCATGCGGGAAATGTCCATGCCCGGCTGAAGAGCTACACCCGAACAAGCCTCTGCCAAGTAGTCATCGAGCCCGGTGACGTAGCGGTGCACTCTGTCCTCCATACTGGCTACTAACGCGGGGACATACCGAGCCAATGAGTCGAACTCCACATTGTACTCCCGAATCGTACGCCCGCTCTGCCTCAACACCAAAAATCTGTCGGCCCGAGCCCTCCTCGCCTGTGGAGGCAAGAAATGTGCAAGAAATGCCTCTGAGAACTCGTTCCATACGGCTGGAAGTGCATGCTCTCCCCGGGACAGCTCCCACGAATCAAACCAGTCGACTGCGGTATCACGCAGCCGATGCGAACCTAGGACCACTGACTCGGTCTCCGATGCCTTGATCACTCTCATGATCCGCTGTAACTGTCGGATGAACTCCTGCGGATCATCCTCAGGCCTCGACCCATAAAACTCTGGCGGGCTACAACTCAGAAAATCCCGTAGCCTCAAACTATCTGATCTAGGGTGAACCACTGGTGCTACTGGAACTGCTGCGTCCAGCCTATCCTCAAGTCTGGCCACAACCCTGGCCAATAACTGGGCCAACTCCTTGTAACCCATCTCCTCTGCTCCAGACTGTGGGACTGGAGGCTCGTGTGTGGTCTCTCAGAGGCCGCCCTGCGCTACTCGCAGCTCCTCTCGCTTTGCCTTCGCCCGGGTTGTCTTACGCGGAGGCATAACTGGTAAAGGAAAGGAATACGTCAGAGGGGTCCAACTTATCACACAACTCTAAGGCACGATCTCAGAATGAGAAGAATGGAAACCAATCCTAAATGTCCTATAGCCTCCTGATTATAGATGTGGTGCACAACACACCGATAATCAAGACTCTACTAGACACGGTCTGTAGACACTTTCCGAGGATTAACTGCTCTGATACCACTTTTGTCACGACCCGAACCCGGGCCCGTGACTGGTGCCTTACCCCGGGCACCCTAGTGATACAACATCAGAGAAAAAAACCAGCGGAAATAAGAACTTAAACATACAATTAGATATGGATCAAGATAAAAGAAAATAGGCCAACCAAAATGGTTGCCTTTTTGCAAGTATATTGTTATACCCCGTATTTCCAGAGTATGTACGTGGAGACGTACGTAGAAAAGTTTGAACTTTAAAGTTGGCTTGGACGATTTATTTTGTGCACAACACCCGGTTAGAGTCGTTTTTCGACAAAACGTTTTACACAACTCGGGTAGGGTAAATTACGGCTATGTCATTTCTAATTTTTGCGGATTTTTCCGAGAGACGAAACATTTTGGACCAACGAGAGGGCGACACTTGTCACCCTCTCATTGGGGACGTTGGGGCGGGAAATGGGACGATTGGGTGGCCTTTTTTGTCAAGGAGTTGGTAGGATATTTTTGTGTAGTAGATAGAATGGACACTTGCCAAAATCCTCACCCTACACTTGCCTTGCACTTGGCATCATCTTGGCCATTGGTTGGCCATTTCTTGACCTATAAATACCCCCCTTTAGATGAAGAGTTCTTCATCCACAACTCATTCTCCAAGTCTTGAAATTCCCTCCCCTCTCTTGTAGTATTTTCGTCCAACACCCCCTCCCCCTCTAGCCTTAGTGGCTTGGCCGAGAGCCACCACCCCCCCCCTCTAAAGCAAGCCCTAGCCGAAACACCACCCCCCCTCCCTTGGTAGAAATGTTGTCTTCCAAGTATAGTTACTATTCCTAAATACCCTAGCCCAAATCCCTTATAGTATTTAAGTAGAAGTGGTGTAGAACTTCTAAGGGTTCTTGGAGCTATCAGAGCGTGCATTTAGGAGCTAAACCTCGCTTAGGATCGACGTTTATACTTGGATAATTTTGGGCTTATCGAGGTAAATATCTTATCCTCCTTTTGTAATTAGAATTTACATACTGTAGAAGTATAGGAATAAGTATGAAATACTTATGAGGATATTACAGAATAGAATTGAACTGTTATCACCGTAGAAGGGTTTAAAAGAAGAATAATTGAACTGTACTCACATAGGACTGTATTTACAGTAGACTGTATAGTTTACCGGGTAGGGAAGTGCTGCCCAAATTTCCATAGAATAGAGAACCCTCTGCTTAGGGCTTTATACAGTACAGTCTAGACGTTGATAGACATATTTGAATGATATAGGTCGATACTCTGCTCTTGACATATTCAACTTGGCAGCTGGTTTTCGCCGAGAAGGTATGTGATTCTTCCTATACTCTTGAGCATGATATTTTAAAGAATATATATATAGTACGGTAGACGTACGTGTGTTAACTGAACGTAGTTATACGGCAATGTCTTTTGACTTAAGCCTGAATAATAAGAATCTTGAAGTATTCCAATGAATTAAGAAACCTTTTTGAAAGAAAAGTAATGCTTGGTTTTAAGAAAACTTAAGAGTTATACTAGCTTTATGGGAAGTTAGGTATAACGGCTTAAGAGAGATAAAAAGAATGGTTTATTAATTTTTGAAGTTAAGAGACTTGATCTTAAAAGATAAGAGACTTGACTTAATTAAATTAAGATGAATTTTGTGTGAAACCTCATTCGTGAGTAATGAGTACTTGGTTTTTAAAAGGAATAATGTTTTACTGATTTCGGAAATCAGAATGAGTATCGACAAACCACAGCAGCGTTAATAAAGGAAAAAGTATTGACTAATAAATTATTATTAAAACCAGTAGAAACCTCCATCTGCATAGAAGCTAAGATGAGACAAAATGATATTTCCTAGATCATGGCTGCTTTAATAAGATTGTTATAAACAAGAATAACCTACTCACATATAAGGCATATGTTTCTCAAATCTTTTTAAAGGAGAATTATATCATTGTTATACCCCGTATTTTCAGAGTATGTACGTGAGGGCGTACGTATACAATTTGAGCCTTAAAGTAGGCATAGGTTCGAATTTGTGCACAAGTGCCGAAAGGAGTCATTTTTCGACGAAACGTTTCCACAGCTTTCGTAGGGAAAATTCCGGCTATGTCATTAATAATTTTTGCGGATTTTTCCGAGAGACGAAACATTTTGGACCAACGGGAGGGTGACATGTGTCACCCTCACATTGGACGTGAGAAGTGGACGGCCAAGGCATCAATGGCACGTTTTTTGTGTTGATTCTTGGTCAAGGGTTAGGTAGGATATTTTGGTGGTAGATGGATAAGGTGCACTTGGCTTGATCTTGGCCTTACACTTGCCTAACACTTGGATGGATCTTGGCCATTGGTTGGCCATTCCTTGACCTATAAATACCCCTCTAAGTTGAAGAGTTATTTCATCCAAACTTGAGCAATCTATCTAAGTCTCAAAAATCCCTCCCTCTCCCTCAACCTTGTTCTCGTCCAAACACCACCCCTCTCCCCCCCCTCTTGAAGGCCCTCGGCCGAACCCCCCTTGCCTTTGTGGTGCCCTAGCCGAGGGGTACCCCCCCTAGCCTAGTTGTTTTCGTATAATACCCAATTTTGTGGTATAGAAATACTCTCCTAGTATTGTTATAATGCCCAAATACTTTAGCCCATATACCTTGTAGTACTTTCCAAAGTACCCTTTTTATACAAAAGCCCAGAAAATACTATTATACTTCCTCACCACAAAACGAAACCCTAAGGAAAAACCTTCATAGTCGGTTGAAGTGTTAAGTAGAAGTTGGTTAGAACTTCTAAGGGTTGGTTGGAGCGGGTTGGAGCGCACGGAGTAGGAGCTAAACCTTGCTCAGGATCGACATATAAACTCGGATAATTTTGGGCTTATCGAGGTAAACATTCTTGAACTACATTTATCGAAATTACATGTTGTAGGAGTATATAGTTGAGTATACTATATATAGAACTGAACATAGTTGTGCGGCAATGTCTTTTGACTTAAGCCTGAATAATACTTACGGCAATGTCTTGCGACTTAAGCCTGAATTTTAAGAAGTGAACTGAACTGTAATTACATAGGACTGTATTACAGTAGGCTTGTGTAGTATTACTGTGAGTAGAATTGTACGCGTCCGGTTAGACGTGCAAACCCCCCCTGGTTGGCTTGGTAGCCGGCCTCGATAGAGGAGGAGATTTACGCTGTTTGTGAGGGGTCGCGAATTTTACGTAAGATATTCTACATTAAGATCTAAGATGTTAATAGGCGCCTTGTGGCCTCTATAGGTTGAAATACTACGTGTGGCGTGGTCTACTTGGCTTAAGGTGGCGACGGTTTGAGGTACTTGAGCGCTTTGCTATTAGTCGATGTCGTCGCGAGGTATGTGAACCTCTTCCTATCTGTTCTAGCATGATATGTGTATAACTATGTAGTACGGTAGACGTACATGTGTTTAATGTAGTTGATTGGTTTGAAACCTAAAGTGTTATAACGGCTTTATGGGAAGTTGGTTATAACAACTTTATGTAGGTAAGAAAATGCTTTGTGGTTTCAAAGGGTAACTGATTTGACTTATAACGGATTTGATGTGTAGTAATAAAGAACTTGAAGTGTTTCAAAAAGACCTTTTTGAAAGAAGAGTAATACTTGGCTTTGAAAACATAAGAGTTATACTAGCTTTATGGGAAGTTAGGTATAACGTCTTAAGAGAGATAAAGAGAATGGTTTACCGATTTTTAGAAGATAAGAGACTTGACTTAAATGTATGAATTTTGGGTGAAACCTCATTCGTGAGTAATGAGTACTTGGTTTTTAAAAGGAATAATGTTTTACTGATTTCGGAAATCAGAATAAGTATCGACAAACCACTGCAGCGTTAATAAAGGGAAATGTAAAGACTAATGAAGTATTATTAAAACCAGTAGAAACCTCCATCTGCATAGAAGCTAAGATGAGACAAAATGATATTACATTTCCTAGATCATGACTGCTTAATAAGATTGTTTATAAACAAGAATAACCTACTCACCTATAAGGCATATGTTTCTCAAAACGTTTAAAGGAGAATTATGTTTAAAGGATTAAACTATGAACTACGAAACCTTTTCTAAAATGAGAAACTTGAGCATTTGAAATTAGGCAAACTTGAACGTTTGGAAAATAAGGTTGTTACTTGATTTTACAAAGGAAAGCATTTTGGTTTACTTAACGATGTTAGTCACTCTATTTTTTATACTACGGGTATCGGGTGACCTTTGTAAAAGAAATGGATCTTTAAAAGTAATTTAACATACGTAGTACCTTAGGGTTAAAACCCGGACTTTGGCATAAAATGAAAGTACTTTGAGTTGTGTATAACTTGCCTATGCTTGTTGTCGTGAAGCTTGCCTATGCTTGTTGTCGTGAAGCTTGCCTATGCTTGTTGTCGTGAAGCTTGCCTATACTTGTTGTTGTGAAACTTGCCTATGCTTGTTGTGATAGCCTTTGTTGTATTTCTGTACCCCGCGTCTCTCGATGGAGGGCCGGTTGATTTGTTATGAACGATTCTACACCGAGTCCCACGAGATGGGCAGGGACACGTATTTCATTTTATTATACACCGAGTCCCACGAGATGGGCAGGGACACGTATTCCATCTGATTATACACCGAGTCCCACGAGATGGGCAGGGACACGTATTCCATCTGATTATACACCGAGTCCCACGAGATGGGCAGGGACACGTATTCCATATGATTATACACCGAGTCCCACGAGATGGGCAGGGACACGTATTCCATCTGATTATACACCGAGTCCCACGAGATGGGCAGAGACACGTATTTCATCTGATTCTACACCGAGTCCCACGAGATGGGCAGGGACACGTATTTCATCTGGTTATCATACATGTCTCCTGTTTATATAGACTATTATGATTTCATTTACAGTCTTTTATAGTTTCACATACTTGGTACCTGTTGTACTGACCTCCTTCGGGGGGCTGCGTTCATGCCGCAGGTGGAAGTACATCGGTTGTGGATCCTCGCTCATAGGATCACAATTCAGCGTGTCGGGAAGCCCCATTTCTTCGGAGGCTTATCTTTTGGTATGTTACCCTGAGTCTGTAGATTCTTATACATTCAGGGGTATGGCGGGGCCTGTCCGTCATAGGCTATTGTAAAAATCTTAAGTGCATGCCTTTGTGTGGCAGGGTTTGTAAAAAGTATAACTGTTAGTGTATTTAGTTATATATTATGAAGGCAACTGTTTATTTATCTTGTCTCTTAATTCATGTTCATGTTTTATTTCCTGATTTTCTCGATGTTGTATCACCAGGGTGCCCGGTAAGGCACGATCCACTGCCCGTTGGTCGTGACAAAAGTGGTATCGAAGCGCTTAGTCCTCGGAAAGTGTCTACGCATCGTGTCTAGTAGAGTCTTGATTATCGGTGTGTTGTGCACCACATCTATAATCGTGAGGCTATAGGACATTTAGGATTGGTTTCCATTCTTCTCATTCCGAGATCGTGCCCTAGAGTGTGATAAGTTGGACCCTCGACGATTCCTTTCCTTTACCGATTATGCCTCGCGTAAGGCAACCTGAGCCCAGATGGGCAAGGCGATCGAAGGAGTTAGTGAGATACAGAGGAGTACGAGGCGCATGCCGGTCGGCTCGAGCAGTGCTTAAGCGGCGAGTTTCGCGACGCCGCCAAAGACCAAAGAGTTTAGAGCCGCAGCGGTGGCTGCCGAGACTACTGATACACGAGCCTCGGTCCCACAGCCTGGAGCAGATGAGATGGGGTACAGAGAGATGGCCCGATTCTGGCGGTCGTGGCGAATATGAGATAGGCTGGACGTGATTCCAGCCCGATAGCACCCGTAGTTCACCCCAGCGAGCGGTTTGAGGCTACGGTACTTTCGAGTCAGAGCTTCGCCAATGTTCTATGGATCGAGGCGAGGATGACCTCGAGTTTATCCGACAAGCGGCTCTGGATCATGAGTGATCGAGTTTCAGAGGCGAGTCGGTGGTATTGGTTCGCATCACCGCGTGATCCGCAGCTTGGTAGTTTGATTCGTGGGAGTTGTCCTGGGAAGAGCATGCACTTCCAGCCGTATGGGACGAGTTCTCAAGGGCTTTTCTTGCACATTTCTTGCCCCTCAAATGAGAGGGCTCGGGCAGATTTTTGACGTTGAGGCAGGACGGGCGGGCGGTTAGAGAGTACAATGTGGAGTTCGACTCATTAGCTCGGTATGTTCCCGCTGTGGTAGCTGATATGGAGGACAGAGTACACCGCTACGTCACCGGGCTGGATGATTACTTGGCAGAGGCTTGTACGGGTGTAGCTCTTCAGCCGGGCATGGACATTGCCCGCATGCAAGCTCATGCACTAGGATGTGAGGCACGGAGAGGTCGACGGAATGACCGAGATCAGCAGAAGAGGGCCAGAACAGCAGGGTCCTTTGGTAACTTTCGAGGCGGACCGCCTCAGCAGCAGTCTAGTTATGTACCTCCACCAAGATGCAGTGGTCCCCGCGATCGTCGGGACGCTCAGTATTCGGAGCCGGTCGAGCTCGTGGCTTCGTTCCGCGGATATACATGGGTTCTAGCCACGGGTTCAGTTTTCCTCGGTGCACGATGTGGCGACGCCATCCCGGGAATGTCGTCTTTTGCGATGCTTGTTTTTCTGCGCCGTCGAGCCATATATGACGAGAAACTGTCCTAGTAGGAAGGATGCAAACAGAATGACTCAGCCTACCGGATCAGTGGCAGGTTCATCGCCTTCTACAGCTATGCGCCCTGCAGGGCAGGCTTATGATTAGAGTGGAGCGGTAGCTTCAGGTATATCCTTAACCCTCTAGAGGCTTGTATGTTTTGATGTTATGTTAATGTGTTAAGTGTTATGTTCGGATAGCTTTGTGCTAAAATGTGATTTAGGAACCTGGTTGGTGAAAAAGGGTAAGCCTGGGGGTGAGAAAATGATGAACCTTAGAATATTACAGTTGAGACCTTAGATGTAAGGCCGTCTTGAGTACAAGATTTTGCGAGTGATCCTTGTCAGAGTGCATTTTATGCCTAGAATGTATTGTGTGATAAGTCCCTGGGTTGGGTAAATGAAAGTGGTATCTTTCATGATGTGATTTAGCAAGATTGTTCCGTGTCGAGGAGCAAGAGTTGGCGCGACAGTGGGTCGGGTTGGGGCCATGTTGCGGGCCAACCCGCGGCCTGTTTCGAGGTGGGGTCAGCTCTGGGTGGTCCCGCCAGGTGGCAGGGTCACGAGGGTGCTAGGCCCAAGTTTAGATGACCCTCGTATGAGTTCGTGGATACGTTCGACCAGCATCAGTTCGTGAAGGCCGAGAATGGCCTTAGGAAATCGAGGTTAGTAAGATGACCAAGTTTGGAGGTAGTAACTCCAAGGGTTGGAAAACAGAAACGTTGACGGAAGTGTGGTACGTATACTAGAAGAGTTCAAGTGTTCGAGAAGAGTACGACGAGTAAGGGTAGAGGCGAGCATGTATTGCGAGCATAGATATGATCATTTCTTGTAAAGGGAGAAGGTGCGGAGGATGTATATTTTAGACCTCAGGGATCGCATGCAGTCCGGTACCATTTGTTGGGTCGCCGGAGTGACACTAGAACCTCGCGGCAAAGTGACAAGAGTTTGTGATGTTAGAGGTGTTTCCTCGTGGACTTGGATATAAGTATTTGCGTGCATGTGTTATTTCGTGGCCAGTTGTGGCGTTGGCAACTTGTTAGAAGAACTTTATCGTTATCCGTCTTGAGAAGGAACATTCGGGACGAATGTTTCTAAGGAGGGGAGAATGTTATACCCCGTATTTCCAGAGTATGTACGTGAGGGTGTACGTATACAATTTGAGCCTTAAAGTAGGCATAGGTTCGAATTTGTGCACAAGTGCAGAAAGGAGTCGTTTTTCGACGAAACGTTTCCACAGCTTTCGTAGGGAAAATTCTGGCTATGTCATTAATAATTTTTGCGGATTTTTCCGAGAGACGAAACATTTTGGACCAACGGGTGGGTGACATGTGTCACCCTCACATTGGACGTGAGAAGTGGACGGCCAAGGCATCAATGGCACGTTTTTTGTGTTGATTCTTGGTCAAGGGTTAGGTAGGATATTTTGGTGGTAGATGGATAAGGTGCACTTGGCTTGATCTTGGCCTTACACTTGCCTAACACTTGGATGGATCTTGGCCATTGGTTGGCCATTCCTTGACCTATAAATACCCCTCTAAGTTGAAGAGTTATTTCATCCAAACTTGAGCAATCTATCTAAGTCTCAAAAATCCCTCCCTCTCCCTCAACCTTGTTCTCGTCCAAACACCACCCCTCTCCCCCCCTCTTGAAGGCCCTCGGCCGAACCCCCCCTTGCCTTTGTGGTGCCCTAGCCGAGGGGTACCCCCCCTAGCCTAGTTGTTTTCGTATAATACCCATTTTTGTGGTATAGAAATACTCTCCTAGTATTGTTATAATGCCCAAATACTTTAGCCCATATACATTTTAGTACTTTCCAAAGTAACCATATTATAAAAAAGCCCAGAAAATACTATTATACTTCCCTCAGTCACAAAAACGAAACCCTAAGGAAAAACCTTCATAGTCGGTTGAAGTGTTAAGTAGAAGTTGGTTAGAACTTCTAAGGGTTGGTTGGAGCGGGTTGGAGCGCAAGGAGTAGGAGCTAAACGTTGCTCAGGATCGACATATAAACTCGGATAATTTTGGGCTTATCGAGGTAAACATTCTTGACCTTCTATTGTAACTGGAAATTACATGTTGTTGGAGTATATAGTTGAGTATACTATATATAGAACTGTACATAGTTGTGCGGCAATGTCTTTTGACTTAAGCCTGAATAATACTTACGGCAATGTCTTGCGACTTAAGCCTGAATTTTAAGAAGTGAACTGAACTGTAATTACATAGGACTGTATTACAGTAGGCTTGTGTAGTATTACTGTGAGTAGAATTGTACGCGTCCGGTTAGACGTGCAAACCCCCCCCCCCCCTGGTTGGCTTGGTAGCCGACCTCGATTGAGGAGGAGATTTACGCTGTTGCGGGGGGGGAGGGGCTGCCGAATTTTCTGTAAGATATTCTACATTAAGATCTAAGATGTTAATAGGCGCCTTGTGGCCTCTATAGGTTGAAATACTACGTGTGGCGTGGTCTACTTGGCTTAAGGTGTAGCCGACGGTTTGAGGTACTTGGAGCGCTTTGCTATTAGTCAGTAATCGTCGCGAGGTATGTGAACCTCTTCCTATCTGTTCTAGCATGATATGTGTATAACTATGTAGTACGGTAGACGTACATGTGTTTAATGTAGTTGATTGGTTTGAAACCTAAAGTGTTATAACGGCTTTATGGGAAGTTGGTTATAACAACTTTATGTAGGTAAGAAAATGCTTTGTGGTTTCAAAGGGTAACTGATTTGACTTATAACGGATTTGATGTGTAGTAATAAAGAACTTGAAGTGTTTCAAAAAGACCTTTTTGAAAGAAGAGTAATACTTGGCTTTGAAAACATAAGAGTTATACTAGCTTTATGGGAAGTTAGGTATAACGTCTTAAGAGAGATAAAGAGAATGGTTTACCGATTTTTAGAAGAAAAGAGACTTGACTTAAATGTATGAATTTTGGGTGAAACCTCATTCGTGAGTAATGAGTACTTGGTTTTAAAAGGAATAATGTTTCTTGATTTGAAATCAGAATAAGTATCGACAAACCACCGCAGCGTTAATAAAGGAAATGTAAAGACTAATGAAGTATTATTAAAACCAGTAGAAACCTCCATCTGCATAGAAGCTAAGATGAGACAAAATGATATTACATTTCCTAGATCATGACTGCTTAATAAGATTGTTTATAAACAAGAATAACCTACTCACCTATAAGGCATATGTTTGTCAAAACGTTTAAAGGAGAATTATGTTTAAAGGATTAAACTATGAACTACGAAACCTTTTCTAAAATGAGAAACTTGAGCATTTGAAATTAGGCAAACTTGAACGTTTGGAAAATAAGGTTGTTACTTGATTTTACAAAGGAAAGCATTTTGGTTTACTTAACGATGTTAGTCACTCTATTTTTTATACTACGTGTATCGGGTGACATTTGTAAAAGAAATGGATCTTTAAAAGTAATTTAAAATACGTAGTAACTTATGTTTAAAAACCGGACTTTGGCATAAAATGAAAGTACTTTGAGTTGTGTATAACTTGCCTATGCTTGTTGTCGTGAAGCTTGCCTATGCTTGTTGTCGTGAAGCTTGCCTATGCTTGTTGTCGTGAAGCTTGCCTATACTTGTTGTTGTGAAACTTGTCTATGCTTGTTGTGATAGCCTTTGTTGTATTTCTGTACCCCGCGTCTCTCGATGGAGGGCCGGTTGATTTGTTATGAACGATTCTACACCGAGTCCCACGAGATGGGCGAGGACACGATTTCATTTTATTATACACCGAGTCCCACGAGATGGGCGAGGACACGTATTCCATCCGATTATACACCGAGTCCCGAGACGGCGGGGACACGTATTCCATCCGATTATACACCGAGTCCCACGAGATGGCGAGGACACGTATTCCATCCGATTATACACCGAGTCCCACGAGATGGCGGGGACACGTATTCCATCCGATTATACACCGAGTCCCACGAGATGGCGAGGACACGTATTTCATCCGATTCTACACCGAGTCCCACGAGATGGCGAGGACACGATTTCATCCGGTTATCATACATGTCTCCCGCTTTATATAGACTATTATGATTTCATTTACGATCTTTACTGATTTCACATACTTGGTACTGTTGTAATGACCTCGCCGGGCTGCGTTGCGTTCATGCCGCAGTGGAAGTACATCGGTTGTGGATCCTCGCCATAGGATCACAGTTCGTGTCGGGAAGCCCCATTTCTTGAGGCTTATCTTTTGGTATGTTACCACAGTCCAGATTCTTATACATTCAGGGGTATGGCGGGGCCCTGTCCCGTCATTGCTGTTGTAAAAATCTTAGAGGTCTGTAGCACTGTTGTGGGCAGGGTTTGTAAAAAGGATAATTGTTCGGGTATTTATGTATATATGATGAAGGCAACTGTTTTGGTTGGCCTGTTTATTTATCTTCTCTCTTAATTCATGTTCATGTTTTTATTTCCGCTGATTTTCTCTGATGTTGTATCACTAGGGTGCCCGGGGTAAGGCACCAGTCACGGGCCCGGGTTCGGGTCGTGACAATCATTAAGTGATTAAGACTATGAACTACGGAACCTTTCGAAAATGAGAAACTCGAGCATCTAAAATTAGGCAAACTTGAACGTTTAGAAAAGAATGTTGTTACTTGATTTATAAAAAGGAAAGTGTTCTGGTTTACTTTAAAATGTTAGTCACTCTATTACTACGGGTATCGGGTGACCTTTATAAAAGAAATGGATCTCTTAAAGAATTAATGTATGTAGTACTTTGGAGTTAGAACCCGGTTTTGTTAACATAAACGTTAAAGTACCTTGTGTGGTTAGCTTGTCTATGTTTTGCTGGTAATAGCCTTGTGATACCTTCCTGCTGGTTTGATAAGTGCCCATGTTATGATACTACGTGTGTTAGTGTCTTGTGATGTTATTCTTGTTGTGCTTACGTTGTTAGACGTTAAGCCCGTTGTATTGTTATTATATCACATACCCCCTTGACTTATTATACCGAGGGATTGCCACCCTTGATGCGGGTCTATACGGCCTATGCGGTCTGCGTGACTATGCGGAGCAGCGGTATGCTCCAGGATTGATCATTCCGGGTGTATTAGCCCGATGCGGGGGATGCCCTATGCGATGCTGTGACTACGCGTCTATCGAGACTATGCGGATGCGGGAGTCGGCGGTGCAGGGGTTAGCTACCCCGACGCGAGAATACCTCACGCGGGTCTATGTGTGACTATGCGGATCGCGGAGTCGTGGTTAGGCATGCATAATGATACTATGGGCAATTGGCCTTGCTTGATCATTCGCGACCTAGGAAAGACACATTCTGATTTACCTATTATTGTTCTTGTTTGTGATATGGCACTTTGTGCAAATTGAACTAATTGTTTTTTTAAATGGTTTTAAATACTTTGATTTCATTTAAAGTACTTTACATTTTCACATACTTGGTACCTGTTGTACTGACCTCCTTCGTGGTGCTGCGTTCATGCAGCAGGTAGATGTACTCCTACTGTTGATCCCCGTTCTTAGGATCACCGTTTCAGCGTTGGAAAAGCTCCGTTTCTCCGAGGCTTAGCATTTTGGTACGGTCCTCGTTGTAGGTATTTGCATTCAGGGTATGGCGGGGCCCGGTCCCGCCATTGTTGTTTTAAACTCTTGAGGTCCGTAGTCTGTTGTAAAGTTGGGATGTAATCGCTCATTTTGGGTATTTATATATATATGCCAAAGGCGCTTTTCTCGAGATAAACATGTCTTCTTTACATTGTTTCATGTATCGCTTATATTCCGCTGATTACTCTGATGTGGTATCACTGGGGTGCCCGGGGTAAGGCACCAGTCACGGGCCCGGTTCGGGTCGTGACAAAAGTGGTATCAGAGCAGTTAATCCTCGGAAAGTGTCTACAGACCGTATCCAGTAGAGTCTTGATTATCGGTGTGTTGTGCACCACACCAATAATCAGGAGGCTATAGGATATTTAGGATTGGTTTCTATTCTTCTCACTCTGAGATCGTGCCTTAGAAAGTGTTATAAGTTGGACCCTCTAACGTATTCCTTTCCTTTACGATTATGCCTCCACGCCAGTGCAACTCGCCCGGAAGGGCAAGCGGCGGAGGCTGCGAGTAAATCTGAGAGAGTTAGAAGGGCACAGGCCCAATCATCACCTGGGGTGATGCTTGTGCGAGGAGTTACGAGACGCCGCCACAGCAGAGTTTGGCTGCGGCGGCGATTCCTCTGCGGCCATGACATCCGGACCTTGCCCACGACCAGAGCGAGAAAATATGGATTGGAAGGAGACGGCCTACATTACTAGCAAGGGATTTGGCAACCAGAGAGTATTTTATGTACCGATATATCAAGGATATTGATGATTATCTAAAGAAGGGTTGTGAAGAAGTAGCTTTTCAGTCAGGAATGAGCTGGGCTTGCGTTCAGGCTTATGTGCAGCAGGTTGAGAGATGTAGAGATCGGCAGACAACCAAGTACTGAGAAGAGGCCCGATTGGCGGGATCATTTGGTAACTCCGAGGCGAACCGCCTCAGCAGCAGATTAGACATGCGCCTCCGCCAAAGGCAGTGTCCTCCACAGGTTGATTTTCCTCGGTGTTCACGATGTGGCGGCGTCATCGGGAATGTCGCTTTTATCGGGTGCTTGTTTTACTTGCGGCCGTCGAACGTATGGCGAAAGAATGTGCAGAAGGAGGACTCACCTACGGATCGATTGCGGTCGGTGGTTCGGAGGGGAAGGGGTGTTAGCCAGAGGAGGCCACCCCCACCTCGGTGTGGCCGTTGTGGTCGATGTCATTTTGGGGAGTGTCGTGCTTCTTCGACAGCTTGTTATGCTTGCGGCCAGCAGGGCCATTTTGCGAGAAATTGTCCGACCAAAGGTGGTGCGGATGTGGAGACTCAGCCTTCGGGATCAGTGGCTAGTTCATCACCTTCCCCAGCTATGCGCCCAACAGGGCGGGATTGATTAGAACGACCTAGGGGAAGTGCAGCGTAGATACAGGTATATCCTTAACCCTCTAGAGATTTGTATGTATAGTAAGATGCGAATATCTTAAGTATTATTTTCGGTTAGCATTGTGTTAATTGTGATTAGAAATTATGGTTAGTTAACCGGGAAAGATTGGGGGATAGAAAAAGTGTGAGCCTTAGAATATTATACGTAGAGACCTTAGAGGCGAGGCCATCTTTGGTAAAAGAATTATTTCATGTTTGACCCTTATCGAAGTGCATAGTTTACGTGAGATATATTTGTGAGATAAGTCCCTGAGTAGTGTGTTATGAAAGAGGGTAGTTGAGCTAAGAAGACCGCTAGGTTTTCGTAACGTGATTAGTGAAATTGTTCCAGATCGGGGAGCTAGTGTTTTGCGCATTGCCGGGTCGGGTTGAGGCCATGTTGCGGGTCGACATGCGGCCTGTATGGTGGTGGGGTCAGTTTGTGGTGGTCTCGCTTTGTGTTAGGGTCACGAGGGTGTTAGGCCCAAGTTTAGTTAACCATCGTACAAATTCGTGGATGCGTTCGACCAGTAGTCGGGCCGATGGGGTCAGCCCGTCTTATCTTGTAGTAAAACCGTGTACTCGGTAATAAGTTGCGAGATGATTATTTCAGGAAGGTTGTAAGGCTGCACGAGGTGCCTACCTTCACCTTATGACAGACAGTGGAGCCCAAGTTACGGCTGTTTGTTTTCTGAAGGTTTTACCAGGCAAGGTTAGGAACTCAGGTGAGTCTCAGTGTCGCATTCACCCTCGGGCCAGTGTTTGGATTTCAGGGGTAGCTGTAAGGACTATTCGCCTCTTGTTGAGTATGTATTATTATAGCTACCGTTTCAGTATTCGGATGTCGCCGTATGAAGCCGTTTTATAAGTGCTAGTGTAAGATTGTCGGTTGATTGATTTGATGTAAGCAAGGTTCAGATAGTTGGTTCATACTTGTTCAGCAGGGCGTGGATAGGGTGACGCTTATCCAGAAGAGGTTATTGGCAGCTCAGAGTCAGCGGGAAGCAGTACCAGAAATATGGTAAGTTATGAGAAAGAGTTCGAGTGTACGAGAAGGGTACGACGAGTAAGGGAAGAAGCGAGCATGTGTAAGGACATAGATGTGATCATTTCGTTTGTAAAGAGTAGGTGCGAAGGGAGTATCTTTTAGACCCCGGGTGGGAGCTTTTGTGGTGTTAGAGGTGACTCCTCGTGGACTTGGATGTAAGTATTTGCACAGGTGTTCTGTGGCCAGGTGTGGCAGGATTGTTCTCGTAAGTATAGTAGTGAAGACTATACTGGCGCATGGTTGTTTTGAGACTTAGAAGGAACATTCGGGACGAATGTTTCTAAGGAGGGGATAATATTATACACCGTATTTCCAGAGTATGTAAGTGGTGAAGTACGTATAAAAGTTTTAACTTTAAAGTTGGCTTGGACGATTTATTTTGCACCTGACACGGTTAGAGTCGTTTTTCGACAAAACGTTTTACACAACTCGGGTAGGGTAAATTACGGCTATGTCATTTCTAATTTTTGCGGATTTTTCCGAGAGACGAAACATTTTGGACCAACGAGAGGGCGACACTTGTCACCCTCTCATTGGGGACGTTGGGGCGGGAAATGGGACGATTGGGTGGCCTTTTTTGTCAAGAAGTTGGTAGGATATTATTGTGTAGTAGATAGAATGGACACTTGCCTAAATCCTCACCCTACACTTGCCTTGCACTTGGCATCATCTTGGCCATTGGTTGGCCATTGCTTGACCTGTAAATACCCCCCTTTAGATGAAGAGTTCTTCATCCACAACTCATTCTCCAAGTCTTGAAATTCCCTCCCCTCTCTTGTAGTATTTTCGTCCAACACCCTCCCTCTAGCCTTAGTTGCTTGGCGAGCCACCACCCTCTAAAGCAAGCCCTAGCCGAAACACCACCCCCCCTCCCTTGGTAGAAATGTTGTCTTCCAAGTATAGTTACTATTCCTAAATACCCTAGCCCAAATCCCTTATAGTAATTAAGTAGAAGTGGTGTAGAACTTCTAAGGGTTCTTGGAGCTATCGGAGCGTGCATTTAGGAGCTAAACCTCGCTTAGGATCGACGTTTATACTTGGATAATTTTGGGCTTATCGAGGTAAATATCTTATCCTCCTTTTGTAATTAGAATTTACATACTGTAGAAGTATAGGAATAAGTATGAAATACTTATGAGGATATTACTGAATAGAATTGAACTGTTATCACCGTAGAAGGGTTTAAAAGAAGAATAATTGAAATGTACTCACATAGAATTGTATTTACAGTAGACTGTATAGTTTACCGGGTAGGGAAGTGCTGCCCAAATTTCCATAGAATAGAGAACCCTCTGCTTAGGGCTTTATACAGTACAGTCTAGACGTTGATAGACGTATTTGACTGATATAGGTCGATACTCTGCGCGCGACATATTCAACTTGGCAGCTGGTTTTCGCCGAGAAGGTATGTGATTCTTCCTATACTTTTGAGCATGATATTTTAAAGAATATATATATAGTACGGTAGACGTACGTGTGTTAACTGAACGTAGTTATACGGCAATGTCTTTTGACTTAAGCCTGAATAATAAGAATATTGAAGTATTCCAATGAATTAAGAAACCTTTTTGAAAGAAAAGTAATGCTTGGTTTTAAGAAAACTTAAGAGTTATACTAGCTTTATGGGAAGTTAGGTATAACGGCTTAAGAGAGATAAAAAGAATGGTTTATTAATTTTTGAAGTTAAGAGACTTGATCTTAAAAGATAAGAGACTTGACTTAATTAAATTAAGATGAATTTTGTGTGAAACCTCATTCGTGAGTAATGAGTACTTGGTTTTTAAAAGGAATAATGTTTTTGATTTGAATCAGAATGAGTATCGACAAACCACAGCAGCGTTAATAAAGGAAAAAGTATTGACTAATAAATTATTATTAAAACCAGTAGAAACCTCCATCTGCATAGAAGCTAAGATGAGACAAAATGATATTTCCTAGATCATGGCTGCTTTAATAAGATTGTTATAAACAACAATAACCTACTCACAAATAAGGCATATGTTTCTCAAATCTTTTTAAAGGAGAATTATATCATTAAGTGATTAAGACTATGAACTACGGAACCTTTCGAAAATGAGAAACTTGAGCATCTAAAATTAGGCAAACTTGAACGTTTAGAAAAGAATGTTGTTACTTGATTTATAAAAAGGAAAGTGTTCTGGTTTACTTTAAAATGTTAGTCACTCTATTACTACGGGTATCGGGTGACCTTTATAAAAGAAATGGATCTCTTAAAGAATTAATGTATGTAGTACTTTGGAGTTAGAACCTGGTTTTGTTAACATAAACGTTAAAGTACCTTGTGTGGTTAGCTTGTCTATGTTTTGCTGGTAATAGTCTTATGATACCTTCCTGCTGGTTTGATAAGTGCCCATGTTATGATACTACGTGTGTTAGTGTCTTGTGATGTTATTCTTGTTGTGCTTACGTTGTTAGACGTTAAGCGGTTATCTTGTTATTATATCACATACCCTCGACTTATTATACGAGGGCTTGCCACCCTTGATGCGGGTCTATACGGCTATGCGGTCTGCGTGACTATGCGGGCAGCGGTATGCTCGTGATTGATCATTCGGTGTATTAGCCTGACGCGGGGATGCCTATGCGATGCGTGTGACTACGCGGTCTATTGAGACAATGCGATCGGGAGTCCAGTGCAGGGGTTAGCTACCCCGTCGCGAGAATACCTCATGCGGGTCTATGTGTGACCTATGCGGACTGCGGGAGTCCAGGGTTAGGCATGCATAATGATACTATGGGCAATTGGCCTTGCTTCGATCATTCGCAGCCTAGGAAAGACCTGTTACAGTTTACCTATTATTGTTCTTGTTTGTGATATGGCACTTTGTGCAAATTGAACTAATTGTTTTTTTAAATGGTTTTAAATACTTTGATTTCATTTAAAGTACTTTACAGTTTCACATACTTGGTACCTGTTGTACTGACCTCCTTCGGGGGGCTGCGTTCATGCCGCAGGTAGAGGTACTCCTACTGTTGATCCCCGTTCTTAGGATCACCGCTTTGCGTTGGAAAAAGCTCGCTTCTCGGAGGCTTAGCATTTTGGTACGGTCCCTGTCGTTGTAGGTATTTGCATTGGGGTATGGCGGGGCCCCTGTCCGCCATTGTTGTTTTAAACTCTTAGAGTCCGTAGTCTGTTGTAAAGTTGGGATGTAACTGCTCATTTTGGGTATATATATATATATGCCAAAGGCAACTTTTCTCGGATAAACATGTGTCTTCTTTACATTGTTTCATATCGCTTATATTCCATTGATTACTGATGTTGTATCACCGGGTGCCCGGTAAGGCACGATCATCGCCCGGTTCGGGTGTAGCAGAGCTACCAGACTCAGAGATTTGATAGGGCTCGTGCCTGTGGTATCTGGATATTGTCGCGATCGGCGAGTTCTTCCGAGCTGAGTTTTGAGGCCCAGACGAGCCTCCAGTTTCTCAGTTAGGAGAAGACTATAGGGTCATGAGGGAAGCAATTATGTTATTGACCAAGATAGCGATGCTACAGTTTCATCAGCAGGAGGTTATTCGGCGATGCAAGCGGTGTGCAGTAGAGGGCGGTAGCGGAGATCTGCGTAAGAGGGCTAGACCGGTTGGTTATCCCGGTGAGTTTATGGACGAGCAGCCTCAGCAGCGAGTGAGATATTCGTCCCAGCCTACCCAGTACATACCCCCGTAGCTCACAGGTGGGATATTGGACCCCACAAGGTATTTAGGATCCGGTCCAAGCTCTAGGGGTCGAAGTTCTCAGAGGAGTAGAGGATTTTCTCAGTCGAGGCCACTTTTTCCCCAGTGTTTCCGATGTAGTAAGCGCCATTTAGGGAAATGCCGTTATGACACAGGTGTTTGTTATTATTGTGACCGTCCGGGCCACAAGCAGTGGGAATGTCTTGTTAGAAAGAGCACCGGTAAGGTGGCTCAGCCTATGAGGCCGGTAGTTGGTGTTATACCCCGTATTTCCAGAGTATGTACGTAAGGATGTACGTAGAAAAGTTTGGGCTTTAAAGTTAGGCATAGGTTTGATTTTTGTGCACAACACCCGGTTAGAGTCGTTTTTCGACGAAACGTTTTGCATAACTTGCGAAGGGAAAATTCCGGCTATGTCATTTTTAATTTTTGCGGATTTTTCCGAGAGACGAAGCATGTTGGACCAACGAGAGGGCGCCACTTGGCACCCTCTCATTGGCGGAAGTTGTGGGCGGTCAAGTGGACGATTTCAAGATAAGGTTTGGCAAGATATTTGTGAGGGTTTTAAGGAGTAGGGACTAGGGGGCACTTGGGCACATCTTGGCCCTCCACTTGCCCCCCACTTGGCTAGATCTTGGCCCTTGGTTTCCCTATAAATACCCCTCCCTTTGATAAGTTTTCTTCATCCACTCCTCACTCCCTCAAGTCTTGAAAGCCCCTCCCCTTTTCGTGAGGCCCCCCTTGGCCGAGAGTAGCACCCCCCCTCCTTGTGGTGTGGCCGAGACCCACCCCCCTTCATTTAGGGTTAAGCCGTGGG
This sequence comes from Przewalskia tangutica, assembly GCA_029844215.1. Classification (NCBI taxonomy): domain Eukaryota; kingdom Viridiplantae; phylum Streptophyta; class Magnoliopsida; order Solanales; family Solanaceae; genus Przewalskia; species Przewalskia tangutica. The sequence continues at coordinate 37,099,900 of CM056725.1, read as the reverse complement.
GGTACCCCCCCCTTGCCTTGTTGTTCTCGTAGAATACCCCCCCACCTTGGTAGAAATACTCTCCAAGTATTGTTGCTACCAAAATACCTTAGCCGTATACCTTGTAGTATTCCAAAGATATCTCTATACGTAGAGCCCGAAAATACTACCTTATGTCCTTTTTGTCTCAAACTGAAACCCTAAGGAAAATCTCCATAGTTGGTTGGAGTATTAAGAAGAAGTTGCGTAGAACTTCTAGGGGTTGTTTGGAGCGGGTTGGAGCACCCGGAGTAGGAGCTAAACGTTGCTCATGATCGACTTTATACTTGGATAATTTTGGGCTTATCGAGGTAAATATTCTTGTCCCCTTGTTGTAATTGGAAATTACATGTTGCATGATTATATAGTTCAATATACTATATATAGATCTGAACATAGCTTTGCGGCAATGTCTTTTGACTTAAGCCTGAATAAAGAAGAGAACTGAACTGTAATTACATAGGACTGTATTACAGTAGACTTGTGTGGTATTACTGCGTAGTAGAATTATATACGTCCGGTTAGACGTATAAACCCCCCCGGTTGGGTTGGTAGCCGACCTCGATTGAGGAGGAGATTTACGTTGTGTGCGGGAAGGTGCCGAATTTTCTGTAGAATATGGAACCGAGTGTTTAGAAGTTAATAGACGGTTGTGGCCTATATAGGTGGAAGTACTACGAGTAGCGTTGTCACGACCCGTTCCGGGGCCCGTGACTGGTGCCTTACCGGGGCACCCAAGTAGTCATACATCAGAGTAATCAGCGGAAATATAAAGCAAGACATGAGACAGTTTATAAAATAAGACACAGTTTATGTGAGAAAACATCGCCTTTCGGCATATATATATCATGGTTTAGCAGTTACATCCGACATCGCATAACATGACTACTGCACTCTAAGAAATATACAACTATGGCGACGGTTCCCGCCATACTCGACTGATACAAAACTATCTACAACAGGAGATCATACCAAAAGTAGAGCCTCGGAAGAGATGGAGCTCCCGACCCCCACGTAGAGCTCCTCAGGATGCGGATCTAGCACTTTCTTGCCCTTACCTGCGGCATGAACGCAGCCCCCCGAAGGAGGTCAGTACAACAGGTACTAAGTATGCGAAACTGTAAAATACTTAAATGAAAACATATCATTTTAAAACCAGTTTACAAATATGTGTGAAACAACCAAGGAAACCGCACGTAGTGCACATCACAAACAAGAGCAACAATAGGTAACTGTAATAGGTCTTGTCTAGGCTGCGAATGATCGAAACAGGGCCACTCGCCCATATCATCATTCTGCAAGCCTAATCCTGGACTCCCGGAGTCCGCATAGGCCACTCACATGGGCCCGCATGAGGTATAACCCCGCATCGAGGGTAGCTACTCCTCGGCATCGTCCTGGACTCGTTGTCCGCATGGCCACATAGACCGCATGAGGTATAACCCCGCATACTAACTTGTAACTCGTAGCTCGCGATAGGCCCCCGGACCCGCATGAGGTATTCTCGAATCATGGTCCTGCATCACCGAGTCTACCTCGCGACGGAGGCGCCTTAACCCCCGGTATCATCTCAAGAGGTGAGTGATAGTATACTAACATAACAACTTGTCTTTAAACAACATAAGCACAACAAGGATACTCACCTATACAAACGTTACACGATACTAACACACATAGCATCATATCATGTCTACTTATCAAACCATCTTTATTATTCTTTTCACGATATAAGTCTGTTATAAACACATAGGCAAACTTGTTTCTTTTATAAATCTTAAGTGGTTATACTTACTTCCCATAAAGCTAGTATAACTCTTAAGCTTCTGTTTTAAAAACCAATTAGTTCTCTTCGGTTCATATGATTCAGGCGTCTTTTGAAATGTTTTCAGTTCTTTATTATTCAGGCTTAAGCCGTGAGGCATTGCCGTAAGTATTATTCAGGCTTAAGCCGTGAGGCATTGCCGTAAGTATTATTCAGGCTTAAGCCGTGAGGCATTGCCGTAGTTATATTGTAAAATATCATGCTTTAGGAAGAATCACATACCTTCTCAGCGAAAACCACCTGCCAAGTTGAATATGTCGCGCGCAGAGAGTCAGCCTATAATAGTCACAGATATCTATTAAAGACTACTCTGAAGGTCATTCTAAACAGAGGGTTCATAATTCTACGGTAAGTCGGGCAGCACTTCCCTACCCGGTGAGCTATATAAGTCTACTGTGAAAACAGTCCTATGTAAGTATAGTTTGATTATTCTTCTTTTAAACCCTTCTACTGTGGTAACAGTTCAATTCTATTCTGTGATATTCTTCTAAGTGATTAATACTTATTCTTATACTTCTACAGTATGCATTCTCTAATACAAAAGAGAGTTAGGATTATTACCTCGGTAAGCCCAAGAATATCCTAGAAAAAGTCGCGCCTGAGCAAGGTTTTGCTCCTAAGTTGTATGCTCCAAGAACCCTAGAAGTTCTTCACAACTTCTACTAAGTACTAAGGTATTTGGGCTAGGGTATTTTGGGCATTATAACGATACAAGAAGGTAACTTTTCTACCAAGGGAGGGGGGTAGATTTTTGGCTAGGCTAGGGGGGTATTCGGCCAAGGCCACTTAGGCTAGAGGGGGAAGAGGGCTTGGACGAAATGGCTAACAAGGGAGAAGGGAGGATTTTCAAGACTTGGAAAGTAATTTGTGGATGAAGAACTCTTCATCTTAAGGGGGGTATTTATAGGTCAAGAAGTGGCCAACCAATGGCCAAGATTTAGACAAGTGCAAGGCAAGTGTAGGGTGAGGATTAACTATACACAAATATCCTACCAACTCTTAACTTGTGCACAAGGCACAAAAACGTGCTCCTCTAGTCCAAATCGTCCAAATGGACGATTTCAAGTCCATCAATCGGAGGGTGACAAGTGTCGCCCTCGTTGGTCCAAAATGTTTCGTCTCTGGAAAAATCCGCAAAAATTAGAAATGGCATAGCGGAATTTATCCTACGAAAGTCAGGGAAACGTTTCGTCGGAAACGATTCTTTTAGTGAGTTGTGTACAAATAAAAACGCCCAAGGCTTATCTTTAAGGCTAGACTTTCGTCACGTATTCCCTTACGCATACTCTGGAAATACGGGTATAACATTCTCCCTTAGAAACATTCGTCGAATGTTCCTTCCCAAACGCTTATCGAAGAAGCTTAAACGATTGTAAATGCCACACGGCCACGAGTAACACTTAGGCGTAACGATAACGAAAATTTACAAGTAGGAAAGTGAATTTACGGAGGTGTGGGGAATAGGTGAGGATACTTCCGTCTCATGTCCTCCTCGGCTTCCCGTCATCTCCTCCTCGAGCTCGTTCGCCACAAGACTTTGTGGAAGCCACGCCCTTGGTCCGCAGACGCCTAACTCCGACGATCGACTATCGCTATGGGAATCTCCTCATACGATAACCCCCGTCACCGGACATCGCCAATCGGGTGTACCCTAGATGGATCCCAATACATCTCCTCAAAGATAGATACGTGAAAAACCGGATGACCGCCTCCAGATCGGACGGCAGATTCAACTCATAGGCAACCTTGCCTACCTGCGGACAATCAAACGCCCAATGTACCTGAAGTGAGTTTCCCCTTCTTCCGAATCTCATCACACCCTTCATGGGTGACACCTTTAGGAAAACCCAATCATGAACCTCGAACTCAAGATGCCGACGACGATGATCTGCATCGACTTACCGACTCGGTGTCAATAGCGCCTCGGATAAGCTTCACCTTATCCATCGCTGCGTACCAAATCGTCCCACTAGCCCCCGCCCACATCGAACCAACCTATAGGCGATCTGCACTTCCTCCCATACAAGGCCTCATAAGGCGCCATCCGAATCTTTGGAGTGGTAGCTATTATTATACGCGAACTCAACTAGAGGCAAATGATCCTCCCAACTACCATCGGTCAATAACATGGGCTCGCAGATATCCTCAAGAGTCCGGATAGTGCGCTCTGCTGTCCGTCTGCATGCGTGGATGAAATGCGATTCTCGTGCTCACTGCGTCCTAAACCCCTCTGGAAGGACCTCGAAGTTAGCGTAACCGGGCTCCTGCATGCGATATGATCAAGTAGGGACTCCATGCGATCGGCGATCTCTCGGATGTAAAGTCCGCATAATCCTCGGTGAAAAAGTCGCCCCGACGGAAGAAAGTGGGCTGATTTCATCACCGTCGACGATAACCCATATAGAATCATGTCTCTCTCCGAGTGCGAGGTAATCCCGTGATGAAGTCCATGTTGATTACCTCCCACTTCCGTGTCGGGATCTCTATCGCTGTAACAAACCACCGTGCCTCCGGTGCTCTACCTTCACTGCGACAACACGGGCCGAGCTACGAACTCGCAACGTCTCTCTTCAAGCCATCCCACCAATACACAGATCTAAGGTCGTGGTACATCTTGGTCGACCCGGATGGATAGAGTAACGCTTGTACGTGTGCTTCCCAAGAACTCCTGCCAAGTCCCGAAACATCCGGAACACACACCGCCCTCAAACCTTAGCACCCCATCGGTGCTACCTCAAAAGGACCCTTGCCCTCACGAAGAGTCGTATCACGATATCGAATCAAAGTGGATCCTCGGCTGTTGCCTCTTCACCTCGCCGACGATGGAAGACTCGGCAACCTCACGAACTCTAACCCCACCGCTATCGTAATCAATCAAACGGACACCAAGGCTCGCTAATCGATGCAAATCACGAACCATGTCCTCCTCTCTCTAGCCGCATCCGATAGGCTCCCATCGACTACGACTAAGAGCATCCGCCTAACATTGGCCTTCCCGGGTGGTACAGGATATCAACATCGTAATCCTTAAGCAACTCTAACCACCGCCTCGCCGTAAGTTCAGCTCCTCTGGTGAAGATATCCGAGGCTCTTGTGGTGCTGTATAAATATCAACGTGAACCCATACAAATAGTGCCTCAGATCTTCAAAGCGTGAATCACTACCGACTCCAAATCATGGGTGGGGTAGTTCCTCCGTGTTTCCTCGGTGTCGGGATGCATATGCTATAACCCCGCCATGCCGCATCAACACATCCCAACCCGATGCCCGACGCATCACAATACACGACATAACCATCCGGACCTCCGGAAGAGTAAGAACGGGGCGGTCGTCGGTCTCTTTCAAGAATCGAAACCCCGCCACAAGCATCACCATGGAACTTGGCCGCTCGAGTCGGCCTAGTCAATGGTGCGTAGATAGAAGCAAACTTCTACGAACCGCGATAATATCCTCGCAAGGCCCGAAATGCGAACCTCTGCCGGAGTAGTAGGTCTAGGCAAGTCCCGCGCTCGATCTTGGCAGATCAACTCGAATGCCATCACCGGCAATATGCCCAAGAAACGCCGAAGTCAACCAAAACTCACATTTGGAAAACTTGGCGCATAATCGCTGTCTCGAGAATCATCGGCCAAGATCCTCAAATGCTCGCATGCTCCGCTCTGGCGAGAATAAACCAAGATATCATCAATGAACACTATCACAAACGTGTCCAAAAATGGTTTGAATACTCGGTTCATCAAATCCATGAATACCACGGAGCATTGGTCAACCCAAAAGACATGACCACGAACTCATAATGCCCGTCTGGGTCGGAATGCGATCTAGGGACATCCACCTCTCGACACGAACTCGATGATAGCGAACGCAGATCAATCTTGGAGAAACATCGCGCCACCTCGGTCGAACAAATCATCAATCTCGGGAAGGGTATCATTCTTAATGGTCACCTTGTTCACCGTAATCAACACACATGCGCTGGCGTCCGCCCTTCTTCTTCACGAACAATACGGCGCTTCTGGGAAACACTGGGCCTAATGAAGCCGCTTCTCAGAAATCCTCGGTGGTCCTTCACTCTCAACTCGGCAGTGCCATTACGTATGGCGGAATGGAAATAGGCCGAGTATCCGCAATATGTCAATACAAAACTCAATCTCCTCTCTCGGGAGGATACGGGAGGTCATCCGGGAACACGTCTGGGAACTTCACGACTACGAGGCGATCCGAAAATCTGGTACCGCAGCCTCGAGATCAAACACTCGAACTAGATGGTAGATATACCCTTCGCACCATCTTCCTAGCCTTGAGGTAGGAAATAAACCTACCTCGGCGTCTGGTGCTCCTCCCACTCAACAACCGGCCTCGTGAACTGGAACCGCATTACTCTCTCTGCAGTCTACATTGGCATAGCATGAAGCTAGCCAATCCATCCCCATAATCACGCCGAAGTCAATCATCTCCAACTCTATCAAGTCGGCGTGGTCCGACGATCGTAAATGGTCACAGACAAGCCCTATATACCCGCCGAGCTACCACCGAATCACCCTGGCGTAGCTACCTCGAAAAGTGTCATGGACTCGTGCTCTATCCCTATCCTACTAGCAACAAGGGAGATATATAGGACGAGTAGAACCGGATCTATCAAGGCATAAACATCCAACCTGAACCGATAAGGTACTGTGACGACATCGGTGAGGCCTCCCGATCTGTCGCTGGACAAAGCATAGACGCGGTTCGAGGACCGCTAATCGGGACCCGAGCCACGACCGCCGCGACTGGCGACCCATGTGAACCACGCCCGGGCGAGTAATCAGGAGATGATGAGCGGCAAGCGAACGAAAGGTGAGCCTACCACCGGTACGCCCCGGCCGGACAATCCTCGCAAAGTGACCTGCTGGCCACAATCGTAATAAGCTCCAAAAGTAGTACCACACTTCCGTAATGGGATCCACCGCATCGGCCACTCGGGGTGGTCGATCGCCGATACTCTGCTACTCGGGCGTCAAGCCACGGGCCCTTGCCGCCTCGAAAACTCGTCAGCTGAGGGGCGGTGCGAGTGCTCGAGCCGGCGTGGTGCGAATCTAGGCTCGCCGAGGCCGCCACCACGATAACCACCAGAAAACCCTCCGCCCCGGCGCCTTCTGCTGCTGTCGCCACTCGCCGACCTCGCGCTCCTCGCATCAGGCGTGAGCTCGTGCGGGTAATATCCATACCCGGTGGAGAAACCCCGCACATGACTTCGGCCATATAGTCGTCAGGCGGTGACATAACGGTGCACCCTATCCTCCATATCTGCTACCAATCGGGACATATCGAGCCAATGAATCAAACTCGACATTGTACTCACGGCGGTCGCCCTCTCGCCTCGGCAGTAAAAATCTATCACCGCGCCCTCCTCATCCGCGAGGCAAGAAGTGAGTGAGGAAAGCCTCGAGAACTCATCCCAAGTAGTTGGGGACGCTGCTCTCCTGGATAACTCCCATGAATCAAACCAATCGATCGCGGTATCACGCACTATGTGAACCAAAGATCACGGACTCGGTCTCCGACGCCCGATCACTCTCAAAATCCTCTGGCGACGGATGAACTCCTGCGGATCATCCTCGGCCTCGACCCATAAAACTCCGTGGCTACAACTCAAGAAGTCTCGTAGCCTCAAACTCTCGCCTCGGGTGAACAACGGCACGACCGAGCTGAGCTGAATCTGACCGCGTCAGCCTCTCTCCGTATCGGGCCACAACTTTAGCCAAAAGCCGGGCTATCTCCGTACCCTAACTCCTCCGCTCCAGTGTGGGGCGGGAGGTGTGGGTGCGTGGTCTCGCTGGGCTGGCGGCGCCATAGAACTCGCCGTCTCGGTATAGACCGGGCTCGAGCCCTCGTGACTCGGGTGTCTCGCTAGCGCCTCCTCTTTGCCTTGCCATTCGGGCGGGTTGCCTTACGTGAGGCATAATCGCATTACAGGAAAGGAATACGTTAGAGGGTCCAACCTATAACCGCCTCTAAAGCACGATCTCGAATGAGAAGAATGGAAACCAATCCTAAATATCCTATAGCCTCACGATTATTGGTGTGGTGCACAACACACCGATAATCAAGACTCTACTAGATACGGCTCGAGACACTTTCCGAGGATTAATCGCTCGATACCACTTTTGTCACGACCCGTTCGGGGCGTCGTGGCCATCGGCACCCAAGTAGTCATACATCGAGTAATCGGCGGAAATATAAAGCAAGACATGAGATGCTTTATAAAATAAGACACGCTTTATGTGAGAAAACATCGCTTTCGGATATATATATCATGGTTTAGCGATTACATCCGAATCGCATAACATGACTACGCACTTAAGAAATATACAACTATGGCGGGACAGGGCCCGCCATACCACTCGATCGCAAAACTATCTACAACAGGAGATCATACCAAAAGTAGAGCCTCGGAAGAGATGGAGCTCCCGACACCAACGTAGAGATCCTAAGGATGCGGATCTAGCACTGCTTGCCCTTACCGCGGCATGAACGCAGCCCGAAGGAGGTCAAGACAACAGTACTAAGTATGCGAAATCAGAAATACTTAAATGAAAACATATCATTTTAAAACCGGTTTACAAATATGTGTGAAACAACCAAGAAACCGCACGTAGTACATCACAAACAAGAGCAACAATAGGTAACGGTAATAGGTCTTGTCTAGGCCGCGAATGATCAAACAGGGCCACTCGCCCATATCATCATTCCGCAAGCCTAATCTCGACTCGAGTCCGCATAGGCACTCACGTGGGCGCATGAGGTATAACCCGCATCGGTAGCTACTCCTCGGCATCGCCCCGACTCGTTGTCGCACGGCCACATAGACCGCATGAGGTATAACCCCGCATACTAACTCGGAACTCTCGTAGCTCGCATAGGCCCCTGGACCCGCATAGGGTATTCTCGAATCACGGTCCTGCATCGCCGAGTCTACCTCGCGACGGAGGCGCCTTAACCCCTGTATCATCTCAAGAGGTGAGTGATAGTATACTAACATAACAACTTGTCTTTAAACAACATAAGCACAACAAGGATACTCACCTATACAAACGTTACACGATACTAACACACATAGCATCATATCATGTCTACTTATCAAACCATCTTTATTATTCTTTTCACGATATAAGTCCATTTATAAACACATAGGCAAACTTGTTTCTTTTATAAATCTTAAGTGGTTATACTTACTTCCCATAAAGCTAGTATAACTCTTAAGCTTCTGTTTTAAAAACCAATTAGTTCTCTTCTGTTAATATGATTCAGTAGTCTTTTGAAATGTTTTCAGTTCTTTATTATTCAGCTTAAGCGTGAGGCATCGTAAGTATTATTCAGCTTAAGCGTGAGGCATTGCCGTAAGTATTATTCAGGCTTAAGCGTGAGGCATTCCGTAGTTATATTGTAAAATATCATGCTTTAGGAAGAATCACATACCTTCTCAAATAAACCACCGCCAAGTCAATATGTCATACGCAGAGTCACCTATAATAGTAAAAGATATATATCAAAAACTAATCTGAAGTTCATTCTAAACAGAGGTTTCATAATTCTACTGTAATTCGCGCAGCACTTCACTACCCGGACAGCTATATAACTCTACTGTGAAAACAGTCTATGTAAGTATAGTTTGATTATTCTTCTTTAAACCCTTCTACGTGGTAACAGTTCAATTCTATTCGTGATATTATTCTACGTGATTAATACTTATTCTTATACTTCTACAGTATGCATTCTCTAATACAAAAGAGGGTTAGGATTATTACCTCGGTAAGCCCAAGAATATCCTAGAAAAAGTCGCGCCTGAGCAAGGTTTTGCTCCTAAGTTGTATGCTCCAAGAACCCTAGAAGTTCTTCACAACTTCTACTAAGTACTAAGGTATTTGGGCTAGGGTATTTTGGGCATTATAACGATACTGAAGGTAACTTTTCTACCAAGGGAGGGGTAGATTTTTGGCTAGGCTAGGGGTATTCGGCCAAGGCCACTTAGGCTAGAGGGGGAAGAGGGCTTGGACGAAATGGCTAACAAGGGAGAAGGGAGGATTTTCAAGACTTGGAAAGTAATTTGTGAATGAAGAACTCTTCATCTTAAGGGGGGTATTTATAGGTCAAGAAGTGGCCAACCAATGGCCAAGATTTAGACAAGTGCAAGGCAAGTGTAGGGTGAGGATTAACTATACACAAATATCCTACCAACTCCTTGACTTGTGCACAAGGCACAAAAACGTGTTCTCCTAGTCCAAATCGTCCAAATGGACGATTTCAAGTCCATCAATTGGAGGGTGACAAGTGTCGCCTCCCGCTGGTCCAAAATGTTTCGCCTCTCGGAAAAATCCGCAAAATTAGAAATGGCATAGCGGAATTTATCCTACGAAAGTCGTGGAAACGTTTCGTCGGAAAACGATTCTTTTAGTGAGTTGTGTACAAATAAAAACGTCCAAGGCTTATCTTTAAGGCTAGACTTTCGTACGTATTCCCTTACGTACATACTCTGGAAATACGGGGTATAACAAGCGTATTCTACTTGATGAGTGGAAAAGGCTAGCAGGGATACAGTACTGTGGAGCGTATTGCTTATTATCGATAATCGTCGCGAGGTATGTGAACCTCTTCCTATCCTTTCTAGCATGATGTTTTGTAAACTATGTAGTACGGTAGACGTACATGTGCTAAATGAGTTTGGTTGATTCAAAACATAGGGTGTTATAATAACTTTATGGGAAGTTAGTTATAACGACTCTATGTAAGTAACAGAATGGTTTATTTATTGTAGAAGTTAAGAGACTTGATCTTGAAAGATAAGAGACTTAACCTAATTGACTTGATATGTAACATTTTGCTAAAAATGTTGTAAAACCTCATTCGCGAGTAATGAGTACTTGATTTTAAAAGAATAATGTTTTACTGATTTCGGAAATGAGAATAAGTATCGAACAAACCACAATGCGCTTAATAAAGGGAAATGTATTGACTAATCCAGTATTATTAAAACCAGTAGAAACCTCCATCTGTATAGAAGCTAAGATGAGACAAAATGATATTACATTTCCTAGATTATGGCTGCTGTTATAAGATTGTTACAAACAAGAATAACCTACTCACATATAAGGTATATGTTTCTCAAATTGTTTTAAAAGAGATTTATATTATTAAGTGATTAATACTATGAACTACAAAACCTTTCGAAAATGAGAAACTTGAGTAATTGAAATTAGGCAAACTTGAACGTTTGGAAAAGAAGGTTGTTACTTGATTTTACAAAGAGTAGTGTTTTGAATTACTTAAAAAGTTAGTCACTCTATTTTTATACTACGGGTATTGTGTGACTTTTGTGAAAGGGACGGATCTTTAAAGATTTAATGTATGAAGTACTTTGGGGATAAAAACCCGAACTTGTTAACATAAAGAAGAAAATACCTTGTGTGAATAACTTGATTGTATTGGTTTGTGATAGCCTTGTAATACATTCTTGTTGATTTGATAAGTAAACATATTAGGATGCTACGTGTGTTAGTATTTTGTTATGTTTGTGTAAAGGGGTTTCCCTTGTTGTGCTTATGTTCTTTAACGGTAAGCCGTTATGCTAGTATTACATCACTCACCTCTTGACATGTTTCCGGGGTTAAGCCGCCTCCGTCTGGGGTAGACTCGGTAGTGCAGTGTGACCTATGATTCGAGAATACCTTATGCGGGTCTGTGTGGCCTATGCGGAGCTACGAGAGTTCCAGGTTAGTGTGCGGCCTTTATGGTCATGCGGTCTATGTGGCCATGCGGACTGCGAGTCCAGGACGCTGCCGGGGAGTAGCTACCTCGACGCGGGAATACCGACGCGGGCCATTGGAGTGGCCTATGCGAGTGCGGGAAGTTCGTGGCTAGACGCGCACATTAGATATCGCGCGAGTGGCCAGCTTTGATCATGTGACGGTCTAGACAGATCTCATGATACAGTTTATGACCTTGCTTACACTGTGGGTTTTAGTAGTCGGCTATGCCTTCGTACTTACCCCGTATGGTTTTATGATGACACAGGTGGGACCTGGTGTTCATGTGTATTCCTCGGTCTTTGCTATATCATAGATCGCTGGCGGTGAGGAAGGTATTCCACTGGCATGATTGATGTTGTGGGCGTGAGACCCATTGTTATATTTGAGTGATGACTATGAGGCGTGAGTCACGACTTGACATGATCGCTATTTATTGTGAACTGTAGTTTGGTTATCATACATGTCTCCTGCTTTATATAGACTACTATGATTTCATTTACAATATCTTCAGTTTCACATACTTGGTACCTGTTGTACTGACCTCCTACGGGGGGCTGCGTTCATGCCGCAGGTTGAGGTACACCAGTCGTTGATCCTAAGCTCTCGTGGTCATTCGGCTTTTAGGAAGCTCCGTTTCTCGGAGGCTTATCGATGGTATAGTCCTCGCCGTGGTAGGTGCTTACATTCAGGGGTATGGCGGGGCCCTGTCCCGCCATTGTTGTCATGTCACTCTTAGAGGTCTGTAGTACTGTTGTGGGCAGATTTGTAAGTGGGATGTAACTGTTCGGATTTAAGTTTTCATATATACATGCCGAAAGACAATTTTTCTCAGATTATTATTTCATACTTCATGTTATTGTTTTATATTCCGCTGATTACTCTGATGTTGTATCACTAGGGTGCGGGTAAGGCACGATCCGGGCCGGTTGGTCATGACAAAAGTGGTATCGAGCGCTTAATCCTCGGAAAGTGTCTGAGACCGTATCGATCCGAAGTCTTGATTATCGGTGTGTTGTGCACCACACCAATAATCAGGAGGCTATAGGATATTTAGGATTGGTTTCCATTCTTCTCACTCTGAGATCGTGCCTTAGAGCTGTGTTGTAAGTTGGACCCTCTAACGTATTCCTTTCCCTTACCGTTATGCCTCCGCGCAGGGCAAACTCGGGCCCAGGAGGCGCGCGGAGGAGGCTGCAGTAGAGTTGAGGGGTTACGAGGCACAGCCCAATCATCACCGGGTGGTATTTCATTCGGGAGTTATGCTCGTCACCAGCCCAGTTTAGCACAATGGCAGCGATGCCTCTGCGACCATGATATTTCAACCTTCGCCCACGAACAGAGAATATAGATTGCAAGCGACCACATGTTACTAGCTATGGATTTGGCTACCAGAGAGTATACCAATGTACCGTGAGTCTTGATGACTATCTAAGAGAGGGTTGTGCAGGAGTAATTCTTCGGTTAGGCTTGAGCATGGCCTGTGTACGGGCTTATGCGCAGCAGGCCAAGAAACGTAGAGATCGACGGGTTAACGAGGCAGCGAGAGGACCGTAACAAAGAAAGTCCTTTGGTAACTTTCGAGGTGAATCACCTCACCAGCAGTTTAGATATGCACATCCACCAGTGCAGAGAGGCCCTCCATAGGGTTCAGGACGTTCGGGGTATGCAGGAGTTGGTCAGAGCTCCAGAGCTTCCGGTTCACAGCTACACGTAGGTTCGGCCCACCGGATTGATTTTGCCCCGGTGTTCACAATATGACAGGCATCATCCCGGGGAATGTCGTCTTTAGTTGGTACTTGTTTTACCTGCGGTCGTCAGGGCCATGTGTCGAAAGGATGTCCTAGTAGGTGGACTCAGCCTTCAGGATCGGTGGGTAGGTCGTCATCTTCCCTGGCTATGCGCCCTACGGGGCACGTTTGATTAGAACGACTTAGGGGAGTGAAGCAGTTGATACAGGTATATCCTTAACCCTCTAGAGATTAGTACGTGTAAGATGAGTTTATCTTAAGTATTATGTTCAGATAACATAAGTGGAAATTGTGATTAGATATCATGGTTAGTTAACCGAGTAAGATTGGGGATAAGAGAAAGTATGAGCCTTAGAGTTTTATACGTAGAGACCTTAGAGGTAAGGCCATCTCGAGTAAAAGATGTATTTTATTTATGTGTTTTGACCCTTATCGGAGTGCATAGTGCACGTGAGATATGTTTGTGTGATAAGTCCCTGAGTAGTGTGGAAGGAAAGAGGGTAGTTGAGCTAAGAAGACCGCTAGGTTTTCGTAACGTGGATTAGAGAGATTGTTCGGCATCGGGAGCAAGTGTTGCAGACGCGAGTGGTCGGGTTGAGGCCATGCCGCGCGTAAACCCGCGACTGCTTTATGCGGGTCGGGCCATTGTGGTGGTCCCGCCAGGTGGTAGGGTCACGAGAGTGTTAGGCCCAAGATTAGTTAACCAACGTACGAGTTCGTGGACGCGTCGACCAAGAGCGCCGCCGATGGGTCACCATCGCGTGTCTTTCAGACCGTTACTTGGCAGTGATGTTATATCAGAAAGGTTGTAAGGCTGCACGGGGTGCCTACCTTCACCTTATGACAGACAGTGGAGCCCAGGGTACAACTGTTTCTTTTTCTGGAAGTTTTACCAGGCATGGTTAGGAACTCAGGTGAGTCTCAGAATCGCATTCGCCCTCGGGCCAGTGTTTGGATTTCAGGGGTACTTGTGAGGATTGTTGTCTCCTGTTGAGGGAGTGTTTAAACTACCATTTCAGTATTCGGATGTCGCCTTATGAAGCCTTAGGGGCGGAAGTGTAAGTTGCCGGTCGATTGGTTCGATGTTGGCAAGGTTCAGATTGTTGGTTCATACCGGTTTCAGCAGAATGTGGCTGGGGTGTGACGAGTTTTGGAAGGCAGAGGAAACTTAGCCTGAGGTACTTGGAGCCTTTTCAGATCATGTGAAGAATAGGCCAGGTTGCCTATAGTTAGCATTGCCGTCCGACATAGGAGGCAGTACGTCCAGTCTTTCGTGTTGTTATGTTCGGGAAAGTATCGGAGATCCATCCAGAGTATTCCCAGTTAATGATGACCAAGTTGGAGATAGTAACCCAGAGATTTCGGAACTAAGCGAATGTAAATGTGGTAAGTTATGAGAAAGAGTTCGAGTGTACGAGAAGGGTACGACGTGTTAGGGAAGAAGCGAGCATGTATTGCGACCATAAATGTGATCATTTCGTTGGTAAAGAGTAGGTGCGAAGGGAGTATCTTTTAGACCCCGGGTGGGAGATTTTATGATGTTAGAGGTGATTCCTCGTGGACTTGGATGTAAGTATTTGCGCAGGTGTTTCTATGGCCAGGTGTGGCAGGATTGTTTTCGTAAGTATAGCAGTGAAGACTATACTGGCGCATGTTTTTTTTTTGAGACTTAGAAGGAACATTCGGGACGAATGTTTCTAAGGAGGGGAGAATGTTATACCCCATATTTCCAGAGTATGTACGTAAGGATGTACGTAGAAAGTTTGGGCTTTAAAGTTAGGCATAGGTTTGATTTTTGTGCACAACACCCGGTTAGAGTCGTTTTTCGACGAAACGTTTTGCATAACTTGCGAAGGGAAAATTCCGGCTATGTCATTTTTAATTTTTGCGTATTTTTCCGAGAGACGATGCATGTTGGACCAACGAGAGGGCGCCACTTGGCACCCTCTCATTGGCGGAAGTTGTAGGCGGTCAAGTGGACGATTTCAAGATAAGGTTTGGCAAGATATTTGTGAGGGTTTTAAGGAGTAGGAACTAGGGGGCACTTGGGCACATCTTGGCCCTCCACTTGCCCCCCACTTGGCTAGATCTTGGCCCTTGGTTTCCCTATAAAAACCCCTCCCTTTGATAAGTTTTCTTCATCCACTCCTCACTCCCTCAAGTCTTGAAAGCCCCTCCCCTTTTCGTGAGGCCCCCCTTGGCCGAGAGTAGCACCCCCCCTCCTTGTGGTGTGGCCGAGACCCACCCTCCCTCCTTGTGGTGTGGCCGAGACCCACCCCCCCTTCCTTTAGGGTTAAGCCGTGGGGGTACCCCCCCCCTTGCCTTGTTGTTCTCGTAGAATACCCCCCCACCTTGGTAGAAATACTCTCCAAGTATTGTTGCTACCAAAATACCTTAGTCGTATACCTTGTAGTATTCCAAAGATATCTCTATACATAAAGCCCGGAAATACTACCTTATGTCCTTTTTGTCTCAAACTGAAACCCTAAGGAAAATCTCCATAGTTGGTTGGAGTATTAAGAAGAAGTTGCGTAGAACTTCTAGGGGTTGTTTGAGCGGTCGAGCACCCGGAGTAGGAGCTAAACGTTGCTCAGGATCGACTTTATACTTGGATAATTTTGGGCTTATCGAGGTAAATATTCTTGTCCCCTTGTTGTAATTGGAAATTACATGTTGCATGATTATATAGTTGAAGTATACTATATATAGATCTGAACATAGCTTTGCGGCAATGTCTTTGACTTAAGCCCTGAATAAAGAAGAGAATCGAATCAGAATTACATAGGATCAGACATGAGACTTGTGTGGTATTATCACAGTAGTAGAATTGTATACGTCCGTTAGACGTATAAACCCCCGTTGGCTTGGTAGCCGCCTCGATTGAGAGGAGATTTACGCTGTCATGTGGGAGGCGCCGAATTTTCTCAGAGAATATGGAACCGAGTGTTTAGAAGTTAATGACGGCCAGGGCCTATATAGGTGGAAGTACTACGAGTAGCGTATTCTACTTGATGAGTGGAAAAGGCTAGCAGGGGTACAGTACTGTGGAGCGTATTGCTTATTGTCGATAATCGTCGCGAGGTATGTGAACCTCTTCCTATCCTTTCTAGCATGATGTTTTGTAAACTATGTAGTACGGTAGACGTACATGTGCTAAATGAGTTTGGTTGATTCAAAACATAGGGTGTTATAATAGCTTTATGGGAAGTTAGTTATAACGACTCTATGTAAGTAACATAATGGTTTATTTATTGTAGAAGTTAAGAGACTTGATCTTGAAAGATAAGAGACTTAACCTAATTGACTTGATATGTAACATTTTGCTAAAAATGTTGTAAAACCTCATTCGCGAGTAATGAGTACTTGATTTTAAAAGAATAATGTTTTACTGATTTCGGAAATGAGAATAAGTATCGAACAAACCACAGCAGCGCTAATAAAGGGAAATGTATTGACTAATCCAATATTATTAAAACCAGTACAAACCTCCATCTGCATAGAAGCAAAGATGAGACAAAATGATATTACATTTCCTAGATCATGGCTACTGTTATAAGATTGTTATAAACAAGAATAACCTACTCACATATAAGGTATATGTTTCTCAAATTGTTTTAAAGGAGATTTATATTATTAATTGATTAATACTATGAACTACAAAACCTTTCGAAAATGAGAAACTTGAGTAATTGAAATTAGGCAAACTTGAACGTTTGGAAAAGAAGGTTGTTACTTGATTTTACAAAGAGTAGTGTTTTGAATTACTTAAAAAGTTAGTCACTCTATTTTTATACTACGGGTATTGTGTGACTTTTGTGAAAGGGACGGATCTTTAAAGATTTAATGTATGAAGTACTTTGGGGATAAAAACCCGAACTTGTTAACATAAAGAAAAAAGTACCTTGTGTGAATAACTTGATTGTATTGGTTTGTGATAGCCTTGTAATACCTTCTTGTTGATTTGATAAGTAAACATATTAGGATGCTACGTGTGTTAGTATTTTGTTATGTTTGTGTAAAGGGGTTTCCCTTGTTGTGCTTATGTTGTTTAACCGCAGTCGTTATGCTAGTATTACATCACTCACCTCTTGACATGTTTCCGGGTTAAGCCGCTCCGACGCGGGTAGACTCAAAGTGTGCAGGTGACCTATGATTCGAGAATACCTTATGCGCGGTCCAGTGGCCTATGCGCGAGCTACGAGTTCCGTGTTAGCGCGCGCCTTTATGGTCACGCTGCATGTGGCCATACGCTGATCGCGAGTCCGTGACGCCGGGGAGTAGCTACCGATGCGGGAATACCTCACGCGGGCCATTGGGTGGCCTATGCGCGAGTCGCGGAAGTTCCGTGGCTAGACGCACATTAGATATCGCGCGCGAGTGGCGGCTTTGATCATGTGACGATGCAGACAGATCTCATGATACGCTTTATGACCTTGCTTGTATCGCGTGGTTTTAGTAGTCGGCTATGCCTTCGCACTTACCCCGTATGGTTTTATGATGACACAGTGGGACCCGTGTTCATGTATTCCTTGGTCGCTATATCATAGATCGCAGCTGGCGAGAAGGTATTCCACGCATGATTGATGTTGTGGGCGTGAGACCCATTGTTATATTTGAGTGATGACTTTGAGGGCGTGAGTCCCTGACTTGACATGACTGCTTAATTATTGTGAATTGTAGTTTGGTTATCATACATGTCTCCTTCTTTATATAGACTACTATGATTTCATTTACGATCTTCTGGCCACATACTTGGTACTGCCAGATCGACTCTTTCGGGCCGCTGCCTCGCCGCAGTCGAGGTACACCGCCATTGATCCTAAGCTCTCATGGTCACGGTCACTTGGGAAGCTCCGTTTCTCGGAGGCTTATCATGTATAGTCCCTGTCGTGGTAGGTGCTTACATTCAGGGTATGGCGGGCCCCGTCCCGCCATTGTTGTCATGTCACTCTTAGAGGTGCAGTAGTAATCGCTGTGGGCAGATTTGTAAGTGGGATGTAATCGTCTGATTTAAGTTTTCATATATACATGCCGAACTGCATTTTTTCTCCTATTATTATTTCAAACTTAATGTTATTTCATTTTATTTATTTATATTCCGCTGATTACTCTTCTGTTGTATCACTAGGGTGCCCGGGGTAAGGCACGGGCCACGGCCCGGTTCGGTCGTGATGCTGGTTCCTTTCTCCACAAGGCCCCCTGGCCCATCCATGGACGCGAGTCGAGTGAATACATTCTGCTCATCCGATGAACGCGAGTCGAGTGAAATACATTTCCGCTCATCCGATGAACGCGTAGTCGAGTGAAATACATTCGGCTCATCCATGAACGCGTAGTCGGGTGAAATACATTCGGTTCATCCTATGAACCTAGTCGAGTAAAATACGACTTGCACAACAAGGCTATCACACGCAAACATAGGCAAGTTACACACAACTTAAGGTACTATCATTTTATGCCAAAATCCTTGCTTCGACCTAAAGTATTACATACATTAACTCTTTTAAAAAGATACGCTTCTTTCACAAAAGTCACACAATGTTCGTAGTATAAAATAGAGTGACTATCTTTTAAGTAAACCAAAACACTTCCCTTGTAAAATCAAGTAACACATTATTTTCCAAACGCTCAAGTTTGCCTAATTTCAAATGCTCAAGTTTCTCATTTGAAAGGTTTCAGTAGTTCATAGTTTTAATCACTTAAGAATATAATTCTCCTTTAAAAAAATTTGAGAAACATATGCCTTATGTGTGAGTAGGTTGTTCTTGTTTATAACCATCTTATTAAAGCAGCCATGATCTAGGAAATGTAATATCATTTTGTCTCATCTTAAGCTTCTATGCAGATGGAGGTTTCTACTGGTTTTAATAACAATTAGTTAATACATTTCCTTTATTAACGCTGCAATGGTTTGTTCGATACTTATTCTGATTTCCGAATCAAGAAACACTATTCTTTAAAACCAACTACTCATGTCTCGCTAATGAGGTTTTTACAACATTTTAACAAAATTCATAACAAGTCAAACTAAGTCAAGTCTCTTATCTTTCAAGATCAAGTATCTTAACTTTCAAAATCAAGTTGTGTATAAGTCAAGTCTCTTATCTTTCAAGATCAAGTCTCTTAACTTTCAAAATCAAGTCGTATAAGTCAAGTCTCTTATCTTTCAAGATCAAGTCTCTTAACTTTCAAAATCAAGTCGTATAAGTCAAGTCTCTTATCTTTCAAGATCAAGTCTCTTAACTTTCAACAATCAATAAACCATTCTTTTACCTACATAAAGTCGTTATAACTAACTTCCCATAAAGCTATTATAACACCCTATGTTTTAAACCAACCAAATCACTTAGCTCATGTACGCTCACCGTACTACATAGTTCACAACAATCATGCTAGAAAAGATAGGAAGAGGTTCACATACCTCGCGCGACATTATCGACGAATCGCAAAACGCCCAAGTACTTCAACCCGCTGGCTACTCCTTAAGCCAAGTAGATCACGCCACACGTAGTACTCCACTCCTAAAACGGTCATAGTACTTTTATCAAACCTTTATCACCATTGAAGACTTATACCAATAAAAAGCCCTCTAATTATACGGAAAATTCGGCAGCACTTCCCCCGTTTTTACTCACTTTTCCATCTTTTCCAAGGCAGAATAGTAATATATATACCATATCTATATATATATATATATATATATAAGGCGTAATAATTAAACAACATAAAGAAGGGATTACACGCCCAAACGGTAACGCGTTTACTATCACGCCCATAATAACAACAAGTAAAAGAAGGGATTACGCGCCCAAACGGTAACGCGTTTACTATCACGCCTTCATAACAATACAATAATTAAAAAGGGATCACACCCAAACGGAACGCGATTGAACAATCTTCCCTTAACGTAAATGTAAATACAACCCAAAGTAAATACGGTCAAAGTAAATATCGCCCAAAGTAAATCATCCCCAAAGTAAATACAGTCCTTAAGTTGGGGTCCTTGGCCAACTTTGTCCATTTTACTTATCCAATTACTTCATTAGTCATCCAACTTATATTCCATCTTAATATAAGTTATAGTTACTTTGTTAATTACTTCTTCACAAGTAAGATACGTTTTTACCATTTTAATGGCAAACGCCAATCATTTCTTTTAACAAGTTAACAAGATCCAACTCTTCCAAACTTTACTCCATATATTATATACTCCATAATATACTTATAATATATGTATAATGACCAATTCACAAAGAGGTTAAGGTTTACTACCTCAAATAGCCCAAAATTATCCAAGAACTTAATGTCGCTCCAAGCAAGTCTTAGCTCCAAATCTTTACGTTCCAATCTGCTACAAGCAACCCATAGAAGCTCCTAACCAACTTCTCTTCAAGAACCAACTCCAAAAAGTGAAGAACACTTAGGGTTTCCAACTAGTAAGTTTCGCCAAGGCATGAACAATAGGTTGTGGTGTGAAATCTTTTCCAACTCTTGGTACACAATCTTCCTAACACCTTAGGGAAGAACACTTGAGAGTTTAAGAATTGTTGGACAAATTTAGGTCAAGAAATGGGCTAAAAAACGAGAGCAAGGTCAAGGGAGAAGGGAGGGAATTTCTTGTCTTGAAATGGTTAAGTGTGGAAGTTTTCATCAACTAAGGGTGCATATATAGGACAACCAAGGGCTAGGATGAAGGCAAGTGTGTGGTTGATATTGGGGACAAGTGTGTGTGGGTCCCACAAGCCACTTGTCCACACAAAATATCTAGCAAGACTTGGCCACTTGTCCACACAAAATATCTAGCAAGACAAGGCCACTTGTCTTGCCACTTGTTAGCAAATTTCGCCACGAGGCCACCTAGGGGTGACACGTGTCGCCTCCTACTGGCCCAAAATATTTCATCTACCAAAATATCCATAAAGGCAAAATCTCGAAAACAAAGTGGGCCCACAAAACCAGAAATTTCTCAGTGGCCCCACGTGACCAATTCCGGAAATAAAATTCCATAATAATAATATAATTCAAGAAGCCCAAATACCAAATCTGGGAATCCAATTCCCATCAACGAACCTTTTTCCTTCACAAAACCCGGAAACTTTTCCGTCGAAAAATCACATCTTCCTTTCTTTCCAAAATTTCTGTCGTATTCTCGTACGTACATCCTCACATATATACCCTGGAACTACGGGGTATAACAATGTGTTTAGCATTATGTTGGTTATGAGTTAGAAAGCTTGGCTAGTTGAATGGTTATGTATGGGGGCATGGAAAGTGTGAACTTAAGAATATTTCATGTTGAGACCTTAGATGTAAGGTCATCTTGAATAAAAGATTTTACGGTTAGTCCTTGTTGAAATACTTGGTTTGCATATACATATGTTGTGGGATAAGTCCATGGGTAGTGTGAAATAGAAGTGGTAGTTTTTCATGACCTGTATAGGTAAGATTGTTCCGGATCGAGAAACGAGAGAGTCGGCGTGACAGAGGCTTCGCCGAGGACGTGTTGCGTGTCAACCCGTAGCCCGGAATGAGGTGGGGTCAGATCGAGGTGGTCCCTCCAGGTGGTAGGGTCACGAGGGTGCTAGGCCCAAGTTTAGATGACCGTCGTATGAGTTCGTGGTTATGTTCGACCAGAAGCGGATCATGAAGGCGGGAATGGCCTTGGCGGAGATCATGTTAGTAAGATGACCAAGTTGGAGGTAGTGACTCCAAAGTTTTGGAACTAAAGCGATGATCGAAGTGGTACGATACTAGAGGAGTTCAAGTGTCCGAGAAGGGCATGCCGAGGAAGGAAGAGAACGTGTGATATTTCGTTGCAGTGTGGCGTTGCAACTTGTTAGAAGAAATTCTTCGTTATCCGTCTCGAGAAGGAACATTCGACGAATGTTTCTAAGGAGGAGAATGTTATACCCAGATTTCCGAGTATATACGTGAGGCGACGTATACAATTTGAGCCTTAAAGTAGGCATAGGTTCGAATTTGTGCATAGCTACCAAAAGGAGTCGTTTTCGGCGAAACGCTTCTGACTTTGAAGGGAAAATTCGCTATGTCATTTATAATTTTGCGGATTTTTCCGAGAGACGAAACATTTTGGACCAACGGGAGGCGACATGTGTCACCTCACATCGACGTGAGAAGTGGACTCAAAGGCAAGCAAAGGCACGTTTTTGTGCCTTGGGTTAGGTAGGATATTTGTGCAAGTTGGTGTGGTAGATGGATAAGGTCCACATGGTTGAAATCTAGCCCTACACTTGCACCACACTTGTCTTCATCTTGCCATTGGTTGGCTTTCACTTGACCTATAAATATCCTCTAGTTGAAGACATTCTTCATCCAAATTGAGCAATCTTTCTAAGTCTCAAACCCTCCTCTCCCTCTTGTGATCTCGTCCGCCACACACCCTCCCCTTATTGGTAGCCTAGCCGAAACACCCTCCCCTCTTGAAGGCCCCTTGGCCGAAACCTACCCCTTTGTAGAGAGGCTTGGCCGGGTACCCACCCCCTAGCCTAGTTGTTTTCGTATAATACCCCTTGTTGTGGTATAGAAATACTCTCCTAGTATTGTTATAATGCCCAAAATACTTTAGCCAAATACCTTGTAGTATTCCCAAGGTTACACTTATACAAAAGCCTTAAAATACTATTATACTTCCTCACTACAAAAACGAAACCCTAAGTAAATCTTCACCCGTAGTTAAAGTTTTAAGTAAGTTGGTTAGAACTTCTAAGGGTTGTTTGGAGCGGGTTGGAGCGCCTGAGTAGAGCTAAACCTTGCTCAGGGATCGACATATAAACTCGGATAATTTTGGGCTTATCGAGGTAAACATTCTTGACCTTCATTGTAATTGGAAATTACATGTTGTAGGAGTATATAGTTAAGTATACTATATATATAGAATCAACAACATCATGCGGCAATGTCTTTTGACTTAAGCCCAATTTTAAGAATCGAATCTGTAATTACATAGGTGTATTATGCAGACTTGGGTAGCATTACTGTGTAGTAGAATTGTACACGTCCGGTTAGACGTGTTAACCCCCCCCCCCCCGGGTTGGCTTGGTAGCCGGCCGCGATAAGGGAGGCGATTTACGCGGTTGCGGGGGGGGGGAGGTGCTGCCGAATTTTCTGTAGAATTTTCTAAGTCGGGATCTAAAGATATTAATAGGCGCCTTGTGGCCTCTATAGGTTGAAGTACTACGTGTGGAGTGATCTGTTTGGCTTAAGGTGTAGCCGACGGTTTGAGGTACTTGGAGCGTTTTGCTATTAGTCGATAACCGTCGCGAGGTATGTGAACCTCTTCCTATCTGTTCTAGCATGATATGTGTATAACTTTGTAGTACGGTAGACGTACATGTGTTAAATGTATTTGATTGTCTTTAAACATAAAGTGTTATAACGGCTTTATGGGAAGTTGGTTATAACATTTCATGTAAATGAGAAATGCTTTGTGGTTTTTAAAAGATAACTGATTTGACTTATAACCGACTGGATGTAAAAGAACCTTGGAGTATTCTAAAAGATTAAGAAACCTTTTTGAAATAAGTGTGTACTTGGTTTGAAAACATAAGAGTTATACCAGCTTTATGAGAAGTTAGGTGTAACGCCTTAAGAGAGATAAAAAGAATGGTTTAATGGTTTAGAAGTTAAGAGACTTATTCTTAAAGGATAAGAGACTTGACTTAATATGGATGTTTGTGTGAAACCTCATTCGTGAGTAATGAGTACTTGATTTTTGGAAGGAATAATGTTTTACTGATTTCGGAAATCAGAATGTGTATCGACAAACCACTGCAGCGTTAATAAAGGAAAATGTATTGAATAATTAAGTATTATTAAAACCAGTAGAAACCTCCATCTGCATAGAAGCTAAGATGAGACAAAATGATATTACATTTTCTAGATCATGGCTGCTTAATAAGATTGATTATGAACAAGAATAACCTACTCGCCTATGGCATATGTTACTCAATTGTTTTAAAAGAGATTAAGACATTGAACCATGAAACTTTTCAAAAAGAGACTTGCGTAATTAAAATTAGGCCAACTGGAACCTTAGGGGAAAAGAAGGGCATTGTGTTGTCTTAAAATGGTTTAAAGCATAAGGTGTTATAACAGCTTTATGGGAAGTTGGTTATAACGACCTTATGAAAACAAAAGAAAGGTTTTATCATTGGTTTTAACGTGGTAACTTGACTTTAAAAAAAGAAAGTATGGAAGTTGTTTTGGTTTACTTAAAAGATATAAGTCACTCTATTTTTATACTACGCATCGGTGACTTTTATAAAAGGAATAAATCTCTTTAAAGGAATTTAACGACGTAGTACTTTGGGTAAAACCCAACTTGGGCATAAAATGAAAGTACTTGAGTTGTGTATAAACTTGCCTATGCTTGTTGTTGTGAAACTTGCCTATGCTTGTTGTTGTGAAACTTGCCTATGCTTGTTGTGATAGCCTTTGTTGTGCAAGAATTGTGTTTCTATACTACCGGCGTCTCTCGATGGAGGTCGGTTGACTTGTTGAGAACTTACTTGACGTGACCAAGCGACGGATAAATTCCACGCACGCCTCGCTGATAGTGTTACTTTTGTTAATCGCTTTGGACATCGACACGACGCGTAGCGCACGGGTATGCTTCCACTTTGATTACCGCCTTGTTGTCTTATTGTTTCCCTTTGGACATACCGACACGACGCGAGCGCACGCATGCTTCCATTTGGAATGCTGTCTTATTGTTTCCTTTGGACACGCCGACACGACGCGTAGCGCACGCATGCTTCCATTTGGAATGCCGTCTTATTGTTTCTTCGACACGCCGACACGACGCGTAGCGCACGTATGCTTCCATTTGGAATGTTGTCTTATTTGTTCCCTTTGGACATACCGACACGACGCGTAGCGCACGTATGCTCCCATTTGGATTGTCTTGTTTTTATCATATCATGATCGCAGCCGGCGGCGTACTCCACGCGTGATTGATGTTGCGGCGTGAGACCGAATTGATATAATTATTATGTGTACCGTAGTTTGGTTATCATACCGCTCTCCGCTTATAGACTATTATGATTTCATTTACGCTTTCACATACTTGGTACTGTTATCGACCTCCTTCGGGCTGCGTTCACGCCGCAGTAGAGTACATCTACCGCCGATCCCCGCTAGGATCTCATTTCAGCTTGGGAAGCTCCGTTCCTTCGAGGCTTATCTGCTGCATGTTACCCTCGAGTGCAGAGGTTCTGTACATTCGTGGTATGGCGGGCCATGTCCCGTCATAGTTGTCAGATAAACTCTTAGAGTGCAGAGTAATCGCGCAAGGTGGTTTTGTAAAAGGATTAAACTGCTCGCTTTAAAAAGAGTTGTTTATATATATTTTATTGGAAGGTAACCGCTTTGGTTGCTTTGTTTCATTATCTTGTCTCATGTTCATGTTTAAGTTTTTATTTCCGCCGGGTTTTCTCGATGTTGTATCACCAGGGTGCCCGGGTAAGGCACGACCACGCCCGGATCGGTCGTGTGCTTACACTCTTAGGTCCTGTAATCTTGTAGGCGTGGTTTGTAAAGGATGTAACTGTTCGGTTATATATATATACATGAAGGTGACCGTTTTGGTTAGCCTGTTTTCTTATGTTATATCTTGTTTCCTGTTTAAGTTTTTATTTCCGCTGATTTTCTCTGATGTTGTATCACTAGGGTGCCCGGGGTAAGGCACCAGTCACGGGCCCGAAGTCGGGTCGTGACAAGGTGTTTGTTTTTATTGAGGTCGTCCGGGCCATATACTGAGGGTATGTCCTTTTAGAAAGAGCACCGGTGAGGTGGCTCAGCCTATGAGGTCGGTAGTTGGTTCCCTTTCCTCCACAGCTGTGCGTCCCCCAGGGCAGGGTGTTCAGATGTCAGCCAGCCGTGGTAGAGGTCAGGGTGGAGTTTATAGTTCCAGCGGTCCTTCAAACCGCATAGATGACGTGGCTACTAGGCAGGATCAGGAGGCAACATCGCATCGATTATTTTGAATCATACGTGCATTGATAGATTCAGATTTCGCCCTAGCGTATATGTTTTCCCTTGTTGACTAGTAGGTGTAAAGTGATAGTACCACTAGTAGTAGGTATACTTTGATTAGTAAAGTGAAAAGTTAAAAATGTTGACAAGAATGATAAAGTGAACTGAGACTATAGTTGTGTAAAGTTCACAAGTTGTAATTACCCCGTAACTGTGTAAGACCAATAGGGAAGAATGTACAGTAGAAATACTTCATCATATGTGACGAACCTCTAGTGAATAGGGGGATAGGATAAGAAGTACCTGGAGATAAGAGAGAAATTTGTTTCAGACTAAGAATGAGAAGTTAAGTGTGACGATGGGTCTGGTTATGGGCTCATTTTGGGTCAGCCAGTAGTATGAAATGGGGTGATGTCAGTTAGATATGGTCCCGCTATGTGATAGGGTCACGAGGATACAAGGCCCAAGTCTAGTTAATCGTTATACGAGTTTGTGGACGCGTTCCAGAGTATGTACGTAAGGACGTACGTAGAAAAGTTTGGGCTTTTAAAGTGGCTTGGCCGATTTCACTTTGTGCACAACACCCGATTAGAGTCATTTTTCGACGAAACGTTTTACATAACTTGCGAAGGGAAAATTCCGGCTATGTCATTTTTAATTTTTGCGGATTTTTCCGAGAGACGGTGTTGGTCGACCAACGAGGCGCCACTTGGCACCCTTTCATCGGGCGGAATAGTGGGCGCATACGTGGACGATTTGGCCATTGTTTTGGTCGGCGGGTTGGTAGGATATTTTGGTGGTAGATGGATAAGGTGCACTTGGCATGATCATGGCCCTACACTTGCCTTGCACTTGGCATGATCTTGGCCATTGGTTGGCCTTTGCTAGACCTATAAATACCCCTCCCCTTTGAAGACTTATTCATCCTAAAATGTTCTAAGTCTTAGAAATCCTCCTCCCTTCTTGTTGCTCGCCCTCCCCTTTGAGAGGCCCCTGGCGAGAGTTCTCCTCCCCTCCCTTGGTCGAGAGTACCCCCAGTGGTAGGCCGAGGTATACACCCTCCTTGTGTTGTTGTCTCGTATAAATACCCCCTCTTGGTAGAAATACTCAAAAGTATTGTTACTATACCCAAATTACCTTAGCCAGATACCTTGTAGTATTCTAAGGTTATACCTATACGAAAAGCCCCGTAATACTATTATACTTCCTTCACCACAAAACCGAAACCCTAAGGAAAATCTCCATAGTTAGTTGGAGTATTAGGTAGAAGTTGGTTAGAACTTCAGGGTGGTTTGGAGCGGTTGGAGAGCACTGAGTTGAGCTAAACGTTGCGGGATCGACTTTATACTTGGATAATTTTGGGCTTATCGAGGTAATATCTTGTCCCTTATTGTAATTGGAAATTACATGTTGTAAGATTATATAGTTGAAGTATACTATATATAGAATCGAACCTAGCTTTGGCAATGTCTTTGACTTAAGCCCGAATATAAAGAAGAGAATCGAATCAGAATTACATACGATCAGACATGAGACTTGGTAGCACATCGTGAAGTAGAATTGTACACGTCCGGTTAGATGTATAAACCCCGGTTGGCTTGATAGCGGCCTCGATAGAGGAGATTTACGCGATTTGCGGGAGGTCGCGAATTTTTTGTAGAATGTTCTACGAAGAGATCTAAATGTTAATAAGCGCGTGGCCTTATAGGTCAAGTACTATGCGTGGCGCGATCTACTTGCTTGGGAGTAGTCGGCGGTTTGAGGTACTTTGAGCGTTTGCTATTAGTCGATACTGTCGCGAGGTATGTGAACCTCTTCCTATCTCTTCTAGCATGATATGTGTGTAACTATGTAGTACGATAGACGCATACGTGTTAAATGTATTTGATTGTCTAAAACATAAAGTGTTATAACGCTTTATGGGAAGTTGGTTATATGACTTTATGTAGGTAAGAAAATACTTGTGGTTTTTAAAAGGTAAATCGATTTGAACTATAACCGGTGGTTATGTGATAATAAAGAACTTGAAGTATTTCAAAAGATTTTTGAATCATTTTGAAAGAAGAAGTAATACTTGGTTTTGAAAACTTAAGAGTTATACTAGCTTTATGGGAAGTTAGGTATAACGGCTTAAGGATGTTTTATCGATTTCGAAATCGAGAATGTATCGACAAACCATCTGAGCGTTAATAAAAGGAAATATTTTGACATTAAGTATTATTAAAACCAAGAAACTTCCATCCGCATGTAAGCTAAGATGAGACAAAATGATATTTCCTAGATCACGGTCTTGTAATAAAATTGTTATAAACAAGAATATCCTACTCACATACAAGGCTTATGATTCTCAGATGGTTTAAAAGAGAATTATATTCTTAAATGAATAAGACTATGAACTACGAAACCTTTCTAAAATAAGAACCGTGAACATTTGAAATTAGGCAAACTTGAGCGTTGGGAAAAGAATGTTGTTACTTGATTTTACAAAGAGAAGTGTTCTGATTTACTTCAAAAGATAATCACTCTATTTTTATACTACAGGTATTGTGTGACTTTTGTGAAAGAAACGGATCTTTTAAAAGAGTAATACATGAAGTACTTTGGGGCTAAAAACCCGAACTTGTTAACATAATGTAGAAAGTACCTCGTGTGAATAACTTGATTGTATTGATTTGTGATAGTCTTGTAATACTTTCTTGTTGACTTGATAAGTAAACATGTTAGGATGCTACGTGAGTTAGTAGCTTGTGATGTTTGTGTAAAGGGGTTTTCCCTTGTTGTGCTTAGGTTGTTTAACGATAAGCTGTCATGTTGATATTATATCACTCATGATTCCGGGGGTTAAGTCGCCTCCACGCGGGGTAGACTCAGCGGTCTAGTGACCTATGATTCGAGAATACCTTATGCAGTCAGATGGCCTATGTGGAACTACGGAGTTCCGTGTTAGTATGCGCCCTTGTGGTCACGCGGTCTTTGTGGCGCGGACGGCGAGTCCAGACGCCGGGAGTAGCTACCCTCGACGCGGAATACCTCATGCGGGCCATCGAGTGGCCCACGCGAGCTACGGAAGTTCTGGGCTGACGCACACATTAGATATCGCGCGAGTGGCGGCTGATCATGTGACGATGCAGCAGATCTCATGATACGATTTACGACCTTGTTATCGTGGTTTTAGTAGTCGGCTATGCCCTCGTACTTACCCCGTACGGTTTTATGATGACTTTGAGGGCGTGAGTCCCTGACTTGACATGACTGCTTATTTATTGTGAACTGTAGTTTTGGTTATCATACATGTCTCCTGCTTTATATAGAATACTATGATTTCATTTACAGTATTTTCAGTTTCACATACTTGGTACCTGTTGTACTGACCTCCTTCGGGGGGCTGCGTTCATGCCGCAGGTAAAGGTACACCAGTGTTGATCCTCGCTCTTAGGGTCACAATTCAGCGTATGGGAAGCTCCGTTTCTCCGGAGGCTTATCGATGGTATAGTCCTGTCGTTATAGGTATTTACATTCGTGGTATGGCGGCCCCTGTCCCGCCATCGTTGTCGATCATTCTTAGAGGTCCAGAGTAATCTTGTGGGCGAGTTGTAATGGGATGTAATCGTTCGGTTTAAATTGATTTATATATATATATGCCGTAAGGCAAGTTTTCTCAGACTATTGTTTCATACTTCTTGTTATTTCATGTTATCGTCTTATGTTCCGCTGATTACTCTGATGTTGTATCACTAGGGTGCCCGGGGTAAGGCACCAGTCACGGGCCCGGGTTCGGGTCGTGACAGGAACCAGGTCGTGAGGGCCGAGAAGAGCCTTAACGGAAAAGCAAGTAGTATATGGCCAAGTTTGAATAGTAACACCAAGGATTGGAGAACAGAAACAATATTTGAAATGTTGTATGTATACTAAATAAGTTTGGAAGTACGAGAAAGTATGACAAGTAAGAAAAGGAAGGAACAAGGGTTAAAAGAACTATAGTGATTGTAGTTATGAGTATTGAGGGTGCGTAGAGGAAATTCCTTTTAGGACATGAATGGAGGTTAACTGTGATGATACACACGCCTTAGGTTCAGTAACACTGTCCATAGGTGCTCGTGATTGAGGTGCTACTAGTATTAGAGTTTACACCGGCTGGTAAACTAAGCTAGGCATATTATAGGTTCATGTCCCAACTAGTTTGGTGACTAAGTGAGACAGAGAAGGGAAGTAACACGGGGGAACATGTCAGTTAGCTGAATGGGAGTCCGACTGAAGGATTCAGATAGTGTTAGTCCCATGACTTAGATTGCGATAGGGCCATCCCTAGTACGGGAAAAAGAAAGTAACCTCTAAAGATCCCGTTTGTGATAAGATTGTAACCTTCGAGTTATGTGAGAAGGGACCATGGATTGAAGGTCCATTGTTATGTTTACGTATGTTATGTGGTGGCTGTTACACCCCGTAACTCCAGGACATGTTTAAGAGAATGTACGTAAGGAACTCAAGACTTGAAAAGGGTACGAAAGGAAGAATTGTTTTTCTGACGGAAAATCTTCCGAACGTCGGAAAGGAAAAATGTTCGTTGAGGAGAATTGGATTCTCAAAATGCATTAATTGAGGATTATGGAATGTATTATCATTATGGAAATTTAATCTTACGGATTTGGTCATGTGGGGCCCACCCGAGGAATTTTACGTTTTGTGGGACCCACGAGGGTTACAAAATTTTATGGACGAATGGGAGGGCGACACGTGGCACCCCCCACATGTTCTTGGACAAAATTATGCAAGGGTATTATGGTCATTGACCATGATAGAAGACTAAGTCTTGCAAGTAGAGCTTGACATTGTTGACTAAGTCAAGAGCCACTTAGCTTGATCCCATTAATCCAATTTTAACAAGTGTTATGATCTAGACCCTTCATTGTAGTATATATCCTATACTAGTGCAAGATGACTTTCATACTTAGAAATTTTTTCAAGAACTTGTCTTGTTGAAGAACAAGCTCTCGGCTTTGAGCTTTTTAGGAAGACAAAAAATTTCAATTGTTGTCCATTATTCACAAGACTTTAACCCAAGGTCCCTAAGGGTATTTTAAGGTTATCTCAATAGAAAGATCCCGGAAAAACCGCATTTTTACGTTAGTCGCAAGGCGAAAACCCAAGGTGTTCTTCAACTTTGAAGTTGGAAATAGAAGAGGAG
This sequence comes from Przewalskia tangutica, assembly GCA_029844215.1. Taxonomy (NCBI): domain Eukaryota; kingdom Viridiplantae; phylum Streptophyta; class Magnoliopsida; order Solanales; family Solanaceae; genus Przewalskia; species Przewalskia tangutica. Next base: position 37,068,346 of record CM056725.1, on the reverse strand, counting down.
TTTTTCACAAGCTTCTAAGGGTTGCAAATAGCGGATTGGAATGTCAAGAAAAGGAGTTGGAGTTGCTAAGGATCGACTTAGGGTTTTGGATCATTTTGAGCTTAATGAGGTAATAATCTCCGTCGTGCTATTAAAATTCAAGATTTCATGTGGTAGTAGTTAGAAATGATCATGTGGATTATATTATGAAGAATGATATGTGTTATGGAATATTTGGATGGAATCCAAAAAGTTGCATGATTTAGCCTTTAAGATTGTAATTCAATTTAGTTACTAGTTTAGTCGTCGCATGTTATCTAAAGAGTTGATTAAGGTGGTTATAATTGCTAAGTTGTTTATGACTATATAACATGTTAGACCTAAAGAACTTGGATTAAAAAGGAATTGGAAAGGTTGTTAAGTTTGTACACCCTTTGGCCGAAAATGACATTGTATTGTGGACTAGTTTGACATCATTGTGGGGCGGAATTTTACACGTATGGTAAGGCGTGTAATCCCCTTTGATTGGTTGTTGTTTTGATACTTAAATGTGGCCTGTTTGGTTATTTTATTCGGCCTTGAAAAAGGTGGCAAAGTATGTAGAAACAAAGGAAGTGTTGTCCGATTTTCCGTAGAATTTAGTGACTTTGCACTTAGAATATTCTACGTTCGAAGCTAGAGGTTAATGGACGTATTATGGCCATTTTAGGTTGAAGTACTAAGTATAGCGGATTCTACTTGAAAAATGGAATAGCTATCAAGGTTGAAGTACTTCGGAGCATTTTGCTATTTGTCGATAATCGTCGCGAGGTATGTGAACCTCTTCCTTCTTTAGACATGATTCTATGTATGGAATATACACGTGGTATTATTTCATGATTTCCTCCTACTCTTAGAAGTTAAGAAGTATGTATGTTGATTCACTCTACGTAAGGGTTATGTCTAAGTTATCCTAAGTTCTTACCAAGTCTTATGGGGGATGTTGGTAAGAGTCGTTAGGAGGTATTTGGAGCCAAGTTGACTTGGCTAATTTACGGCACGAATGAGAATAAGTATCGAACAAGCCATTGCAGCGTTAATAAAGGAAAATGTAATGACGATAAATTATATTAAAACAAGTAGAATTCTCCATCTGCATAGAAGCTAAGATAAGACAAAATTGTATTACATTTTCTAGATCATGGCTGCTTTAATGAGATCAGTATAAACAAGTATAACCTATTCACACATATAAGGCATATGTTGCTTAAATTAAAGAGTTTACGTTATGAAGTGTTAAGACTATGAACTACAAAACTTGATTCTAAAAGATAAGAGACTTGAAAGTATACGATACTTGGTTTTCGAAAGTATAAGTCTCTTGGTTATAAAAATAATGTATTTGCCTAAAGTATAAAGTTAGCATAACGACTTTATGGGAAGTGAGTTATAATAGCTTTATGGAAAGTTAAAAGAGTGGTTTACTCTAAGTAATGAGAAATGTTTTGAAATAAAGAAAGGCAAATGTATTTAAAAGCATCAATTGCTTAAAGTTTTAAGGAAAGAAGTCACTTGATTTAGAAGGCGAAAAATGTATTTCTAAAAGTGTAGTGACTTAGGTAAAATGTAAACAAGCCTTGATACTACAGGTGTTAGTATCTTGGGGTTTTATATGAAAAAGAGTCTTTTGAAAAGTATGTAAGCACGTAGTACTTTGGGTTAAATTCCCGGATTTTTATGTGTGAAACGAAAGTGCCATGAGTTTATAAAAATGGAAGTCTAAAGGTTTAATGAACTTGCCTATGTTTGCTTGTGATAGCTTTGAGTGCAAGTATTATATGTTTACGTTGTCGTGACTCTCAGTTGGAGGGCCGGCTGTCTTGTTGTAAGTCCACTTGGACGTACCGACAGTGATGTTGGATTCCACGGGTATTCTTCCATTATGATTGATCCTTGGACATGCTTATACGATGTGGGATTCCGGGGAATGTGACCAGGAGGCGGGTTAGATTCCCGGATTTGTTTTATTACCCATGGCCATGCTTATAGGATGAGGGATTCCGGGGCATGCGACCATGCTATGTACGACTATTACTCCATGGGCTAGCTCCCCATGAAGACATGTACCCACGATGAGGGATTCCAGGGGCATGTTATATTATTACTCTATGGGCTAGCTCCCCATGAAGACCTGCACCTACGATGAGGGATGCCGATGGCACGTTATGGCAATGCTTATACGATGAGGGATTCCGGGGCATGCAGCCACGTTATATATATATATATATATATGTTGTATATGTGTACGCCGACAGTGAGGAAGGATGCCACGGGCGCGTCACATGGATATATGTTACACCTACGCTTGGCGGTGATGGGATTCCACGGCGGGAGATATATATATGTATTGTGTATGTACGCCGATGAGGTGGGATGCCACGGGCGCCATTACATGGTTATATTTTACACTTATGGTTGTCGGCGTGATTGGGGATTCCACGCACGCTTTGATATTTGTGTGATTGATCGCGTCCCCGATCGGGTAGTATACGCCCTCCATAAAGGGCCGGATTATGTTATGAAAGATAAGTAAGGTATATGGTAATGAACTTAACGACTTCTCCTAAGTATGTACGTAAGATATGGCTATAACTCTTAATGGAATGGGAAAGATAATGATGTGCAATTAAGTTCATAAGTGGTAATGACACGGCAGGATCTGGTATGTACTTTTTATACTTGCCCCTGTCATTCTTTTGTACAATTATGATCTCATCGCATTTACTTTATTTCTCCATATTTGGTACTGTTATCGAATTCTTCGGGGCCGCTCATGTCCGCAGTTTAGGTACGATTGTGGATCCGCGAGCTTAGGATCCTGGTTCAGCATTTGAGATGGCTCCAATGTTCCGGAGTTGTCATGGCTATGTATATTCAGGGGTACGGCGGGGCCTTGTCCCGTCATAGTTTTTGTTCAAATCTTAGAGGTCTGTATTTGTTACACCCCGTATTTACAAGACATGTTTTAAGGTAGTACGTAAGAGCTCACAAGTGTTAAGATTTGATACTTGTAAAAAAATTATCGGAATTATGGAATTGTCGGAAAAACATAATATTGTGACGAATGGGAGGGCGACACGTGTCACCCCCCCCCCTTAGTGATGTCTTGGACGAATTTTACATGGGCACAAGGGTCATTTGACCCTTGTTAGGAAGACAAGTCTTGCTAGCCTTAGAGCTTGACAACATTGACTAAGTCAATGACCCCACATAGACTTGATATTTAGTAGAAACTCATCCAAACCTCACAAGTGTTCTAATCTACCCCCTCCAATGTTTTATATATTCATTCACATTGCAAGACTAGTTCCATACTTAGAAAAATTTCCACAAATATTGTGCTACACCTTGAGGTGCTCTCGGCCAAGCTCACTTCCAAGAAGAAAAAAATTTCGTTTCTTGTTCGTTAAGCTCCACACTTTAAACCAAGGTTCCTATGTGTATTGTAAGCTTATCTCAATAGAAAAATCTTGGAAAAAAATAGTTTACTGTTAGTCGAAACGAAAACCTAAGGGTCTTTCTAGGTTTTGATCGAAGTTGAAGGAAAGTTGTTGGTATGGTTCTAAGGGTCTCAACGAGCGGATTGAAGTGTCTTGGAGAGGTTCTAAACTACTAGGAGCGACTTCGGATTGGAATTGGATTAAGATTCGTTGAGGTATAATTTTGTCCTTTAATGTGTTACAAGATTATATATTTATATTGTTGTTGTTAGCTTTACGTGTTGCTAGCATGAAGTTGATATTTAGAAGTTTATAAGGATTGTGGATTGATTGTAGCATTGGAAATCCTAATGTAATATAAGCCATGTTAAGTTGGATTTCAATTTAGTCGTTATTAGAATCGTCGCATGTTATTGATTTGAAGATTGTGGTAGTTTTAACCAAATGTGACTTGATATCATGTTATGATTAACAATTTGGATTGAAATGGAAATTTGATAAGTATTGGTATGGTTGAACTCTAGGTGGTCGAATTTGGACTTTTAGTTTGTTATTCATTTGCATTGGACTACTTTCTAAATTGTGGAGCCAATCAAATGCTTTAGTTATTCATTTGTATCGACTACCTTCTTTATTGTTGTGAGCCAATTGGGGCTGTTTAGTTATTCATTTGTATTGGACTACCTTCTTTATTGTTGTGAGCCAATTGGGGCTGTTTGGTTATTGTATTCGGCCTTGAAAAAGGTGGCAAAGTGAGTAGAAACAAAGGAGGTGTTGTCCGATTTTCCGTAGAATTTAGCGACTTAGCACTTAGAATATTCTATGTTTGAATTAAGAGGTTAATGGACGTATTATGGCCAGTATAGGTTGAAGTACTTTGGAGCCTTTTTGCAACTTGTCGCTAGTCGTCGCGAGGTATGTGAACCTCTTCTTTCTTTGCCATGATCCTACGTATGAAATCTCCATGTGATAGTATTTCAAGATTCCTTCTACTCTTAGAAGTTAAGAAGTATTTACATTGTTGAATCTAAGTTAAGAGTATGTTTAAATTGTCCTAAGTCCTTACTAGGTCTTATGGGAGACGTTGGTAAGAACGGTTAGGAAGTTATGAGATTTGATTTAAAGGCTATGTGTCTTGATTTGTTTAAAGTAAGTAAGTGGATTTTATGTTCGAAAATGACTTGAATTTATATGTGAAAAGGGGATTGATTTTAAAAGTGGAAGTTATATGATTTTAAGGGAATGAATTACTTGGTTTTGGAAGGTATGGAACTTTATATGTTTTTGTATAAGTAATTGGGCTTTAAAGGAAGTATGTTATGAAGTTTGAATACTAAGAACTTTGATTGTCTTTTAAGGATTATAAAGTTTTAAGCGATACGATTCTTTTTAAGTATGTATGTACGTAGTATCTTTGGATCCCGTTTTCCTAAATGTTGTAAGAATAAAAGTGACATAAGTTCTCTAAAATGAATGGTTGTTATAATAGCTTTATGGGAAGTTGTTATGACGACTTAAGAAGAAGTGAAAAGATGGTTTAAAAATGTTATGTATGGAAAATCACACCGAGCCTACGAATAGGCCGGATTACGTTATGAGATACACCGAGCCTACAAATAGGCCTGTTATACCCCGTATTTCCAGAGTATGTACGTAAGGGAATACGTACAAAAGTCTAGCCTTAAAGTTTAGGCAAAACGTTTTTTTTTTGTGCACAACTCGCTTAAAGAATCGTTTTCCGACGAAACGTTTCCACAACTTTCGTAGGGTAAATTCCAGCTATGCCATTTCTAATTTTTGCGGATTTTTCCGAGAGACGAAACATTTTGGACCAACGAGGGCTTACACTTGGCACCTCCAATTTGTGGACTTGAAATCGCCCATTGACGAATTGAAGAACCATTGGCACGCTTTTTGTGCCAGTGCACAAGTCAAGGAGTTGGTAGGATATTTGTGTATAGTTAATCCTCACCCTACACTTGCCTTGCACTTGTCTTAATCTTGGCCATTGGTTGGCCACTTCTTGACCTATAAATACCCCCTTAGAGATGAAGAGTTCTTCATCCACAAATCTTTCCAAGTCTTGAAAATCCTCTCCTCTCCCTTTGTAGCCTTTTCGTCCAACCCCTCCTCCTTGTGAAGGCCCTTGCCGAATACCCTCTAGCCTAGTAGTTTGGCCGAGGCCCCCCCTAGCCTAGCCCAAAATCTACCCCCCTCCCTTGGTAGAAAAGTTGTCTTCTAGTATTGTTATAATGCCCAAAATACCCTAGCCCAAATACCTTAGTACTTAGTAGAAGTTGTGAAGAACTTCTAAGGTTTCCTTGGAGCATACAACTTAGGAGCAAAACCTTGCTCAGGCGCGACTTTTTCTAGGATATTATTGGGCTTACTGATGTAACTAATCCTAACCCTCTTTTGAATTAGAGAATACATACTGTAGTAGTATTAGAATAAGTATTAAATACTTAGAAGAATATCACAGAATAGAATTGAATCATACTACCAGAAGGGTTTAAAAGAAGAATAATCAAATCAGATTTACATAGGACTGTTTTCACAATAGACTTATATAGCTCACCGGGGAGGGAAGTGCTGCCCAACTTTCCATAGAATTGTGAACCCTCTGTTTAGAATGACCTTCAGAGTAGTCTTTGATAGATGTCTGTGACTATTATAGGTCGACTCTCGCGTACATATATTCAACTCGCGGTGGTTTTCACGAGAAGGTATGTGATTCTTCCTAAAGCATGATATTTTACAATATATATAGTACGGTAGACGCATACGTGTTAATCGAATAATAACTACGCAATGTCTTTGACTTAAGCCCGAATAACACTTACAGAATGCCTCACGCTTAAGCCCGAATAACACTTACGGAATGCCTCACGGCTTAAGCCCGAATAATAAAGATCCAAAGCATTTCAAAAGAATATCAATCATTTTTAATGTAAGAGAACTAATTGGTTTTTAAATGAAGCTTAAGAGTTATACTAGCTTTATGGGAAGTTAAGTATAACCACTTAAGATTTATAAAAGAAACAGTTTGCCTATGTGTTTATAACGACTTATATTGAATTGTGAAAAGAATAATAAGATGGTTTGATAAGTAGACATGATATGATGCTATGTGTGTTAGTGTCTTGTAAAGTTTGTGTAAAAGAGTATTCTTTGTGCTTATGTTGTTTAACGATAAGTCGTTAGGTTAGTGTAACATCACTCACCTCTTGACATATTACTGGGGTTGTCGCCTCCACGCGGGGTAGACTCAGTGTCCGGGACCATGATTCGAGAATACCTCGCGGTCCAAGGGACCTATGCGGAGCTACGGAGTTCCGTGTTAGTGCGGGTTATACCTCACGCGGCCTATGTGGCCATGCGACTACGAGTCCAGTGACGATGCCGAGGAGTAGCTACCGACGCGGGTTATATACCCTACGCGGGCCTATGTGATTGGCCTACGCGACTACGGAGTCCAGGATTAGGCTTGCATGGTGATACTACGGGCAATTGGCCTCGCTGATCATTCGCAGCCTAGAAAAGACTCGCTACGCTTTACCTATCACGCTTGTTTGTGATGCGGCACTACGCGCGTTTCTCGTTGTTTCATACATACTTGCAAAACTGCTTTTAAAAGGATATGTTTCATTTAAGTATTTTTACAGCCATATACTTAGTACTGTTGCAATCGACTCTCCTTCGGGGCTGCGTTCATGCCGCAGTAAGGGCAGCAGTGCTAGATCCACATTCTTAGGATCTCTACGTTGGTGTCGAGCTCCATCTTTCCGAGGCTCTACTTTTGGGTATGATCTCCCGTCAGAGATAGTTTTGTATAGTCAGGTATGGCGGCCCCGTCCCGCCATAGTTGTATATTTCAGAGGTCTGTAGTCATGTTGTACAAAGTGTCGGATGTAATCGCTAAACCATGTTTATATATATATGTAAAGGCGATGTTTTCACATAAATCGTGGTCTTATTTTATAAACTGTTTCATGTCTTGCTTTATATTTCCGCGACACTGATGTATGACTACTGGGTGCCCAGAAGGCACTACCACGCCCCGAACGGTCGTGACAAAAGTGGTATCAGAGCGCTTAATCCTGAAAGTGTCTGACCGTATCTAGTAGTCTTGATTATCGTGTGTCAGGCACCACACCAATAATCGTGAGGCTATAGGATATTTAGGATTGGTTTCATTCTTCTCATTCCGAGATCGTGCTTTAGAGATGTGTTATAGGTTGGACCTCTAACGTATTCCTTTCCCGTAATGGGCTTATGCTCCACGCAGCAACCCGGCCCGTGGCGGCAAGGCAGCCGAGGAGTCGCTAGCAGACACCCAGAGTCACGAGGGCTCGTGCCCGGGCCTATACCGTGAGACGGCGAGTTCTATGACGCCACCCCAAAGAGACCACAAGACCCACACCTCCCGCCCCACACCAAGGCGGAGGAGTTAGGTACAAGGAGATGGCCCACTATTGGCAAAGTCAGGCCCGACACGAGAGAGATTGACGCGCAGCCTGGGCTCAGCCCGGCCGCACCTGGTGCACCCGAGGCGTATAGTCTGAGACTACGAGATTTCGAGTCAGAGCCCGCCGTAGTTTTACTGGTCGAGGCCGGAGGATGATCCGCAGGAGTTCATCCGTCGCCAGAGGATCATGCGGTGATCAAGGCCTCGAGACAGAGTCCGATCTTCGGTTCGACGGCCGCGTGATACCGCAATGATTGGTTTGATTCGCGGAGTTATCCCGGAGAGCACGCGTCTCAAATACTGGGATGAGTTCTCGAGGCTTTCTCACCCACTTCTGCCTCCACAGATGGCGAGGGCGCGGCCGATAGATTTTTACCACGAGGCAGAGGACGACCGCCGTGAGTACAATGTCGAGTTTGATTCATCGCTCGATATGTCCCAAAGATTGCAGCGCGATGAGGATAGGTGTGCACCGCCACGCCACCTGCTAGATGACTATATGGCCGAAGTCATGCGCGGTGTTTCTTCACCGTATGGACATTACCCGCATGCAGCACATGCTCTTGGATGGCGAGCGTAGAGATCGCCGGCCGACAGCAAAGAAGCACCGTGACGGCAGGTCGCTTGGTGGCTATCGTGGGCGGCCTCAGCAGCCTAGATTTGCACCACACCAGCTCGTGAGCACTCTCGCACCGCCCTCGACACCCAGATATTCGAGGCGCACTGTGGCCCCGTGACATCGGACATCCAGAGCAGCAGAGGTTCGCCGACGACCACCCTCAGCCAGGGCCGATGCGTAGATCCCACTTCGGAGTTGTGGTACGGAGTTTGTTTCGGCTGGCCAACAGGTCACTATGCGAGGAACTGTCTCACCAAGGGCAATCTGACGGTAGGGTCACCATGTGTTCTTTCACGGTCTTCATCTCCTACAGCTTACTCGCCCCGAGGGCGTGGTACTCACGGGTCAGCAGGTCGCGCAGGTCGTGGCTCGTCCCAGCCTAGCGTCCTCGAACCGCATTTATGCTTTGTCCACCGACAGATCGTGAGGCCTCACCGATGTCGCCAGTGTACTTTATCGGGCCGGGTTTGATGTATGTTTGATAGATCCGGTTCTACTCGCCCCATATATCTCCCTTGTTGCTAGTAGGATAGGGATAGAGCCCGAGTCCATAGACCTTTCGAGGTAGCTACGCCAATGGTGATTCGGTGGTAGCTCTACTGGTATATAGAGCTTGTCCCGTGACCATTTACACCGCCTGACTCAGCCGACTTGATAGAGTCGAGATGATTGACTTCGACGTGATCACGGGACGGATTGGCTAGCTTCGCTACGCCAATGTAGACCGCAGAGAGAGTAGTACGGTTCCAGCTTCCGAGGAGCCATTGTTGAGCGAGGAGCACCAGACGCCGATGGTAGGTTTATTTCCTACCTCAAGGCTGGGAAGATGGTGCGAGGGTATATCTACCATCTCGCTCGTGTTTGATAACAAGCCGCGGTACCAGATTTTCACCGGGCCCAAAGAGTCACGAGTTCCCGACGTGCAGCCTGCATGACCTCCGCATCCTCCCGAGAGGAGATTGAGTTTTGTATTGACATATTGCTGCACACTCGGCCTATTTCCATTCCGCCATACGTAACGGCACCGCCGAGTTGAGAGAGTCAAGGATCAGCTTAGAGATTTGCCGGAGAAGCGGCTTCATCAGCCTAGTGTTTCTCCCCGGGAGCGCTGATATTGTTCGTGAAGAAGAAGAACGACGCCGCGCACGTGTGTTGATTAAAGCGTTGAACAAGGTGACCATTAAGAATGTATACCTTCCTGTGATTGATGATTTGTTCGACTGGGCCATGGTGCGTAGATGTTTCTCCAAGATTGATCCGCGATCGCTATCATCAAAGTAGTCGAGAGGTGGGTGTCCCTAGGATCGCATTCCGACCCTGACGGCATTATGAGTTCGTGGTCATGTCTTTGGTTGACCAATGCTCCGCAGTATTCATGGATTTGATGAACCGAGTGTTCAAACCATTTTTGGACACGCTTGTGATAGTGTTCATCGATGATATCTTGTTTATTCTCGCCAGAGCGAGTACGCGAGCATTTGGCGATCAGGCCGACAGCTTCCAGACTGAAGCTTGTACGCCAAGTTTTCCAAATGTGAGTTTCGTTGACTTCGGGCGCTTGGGCATATTGCTCGGGCCGATGGCATTCGAGTGATACGGCCAAGATCGAGTGCCAGACTTGCCTAGACCTACTACTCGACGAGGTTCGCAGCTTTTTCGGGCCTGCAGATATTATCGGTTCGTGGAGAAGTTTGCTTCTATCTTCGCACCATTGACTAGGCCGACTCGTAAGGCGCCAAGTTTCAAAGTGGAATGATGCTTGGAGCGTGGTTTCGGGCACGAAGAGAGACCGACGACCGCTTCGCTCTTACTCTTCCGCAGGGTCCAGATGGTTATGTCGTATTATGACGCGCCGTGCATCGGGTTGGGATGTGTTGACGCAGCATGGCGGTGGTTATAGCATATGCATCCCGACACCAAGAAACACGAGAGGAACTACCCCACCCATGATTTGGAGTTGGCCGTGATTCACGCTTGAAGATCCGAGGCACTATTTGTGGGGGTTCACGTGGATATTTTTACGCACCACAAAGAGCCTCCGATATCTTCACCAGGGAGTGAACTTACGACGCAGACGGTGGTTAGAGTTGCTTAAGGATTACGATGTTGATATCCCGTACTCACCCGGGAAGGCCAATGTCGGGCGCATGCTCTCAATCGTAGGTCGATGGGAGCCTATCGATGTGCAAACTGAGAGGAGGGACATGGTTCGTGATTTGCATCGCCAGCGAGCCTTGGTGTCCGCTTGATTGATTCCGATAGCGGGTTAGAGTTCGTGAGGTTGCCGAGTCTTCCATCGCTGAGGAGGTGAAGAGGCAACGCCGAGGATCCACTTTGATTCGATATCGTGATACAACTCTTCGCAGGGCAAAGGTCCTTTTGAGGTAGCACCATGGGGTGCTAAGGTTTGAGGCGATTGTGTGTTCCAGATGTTTCAGACTTCGAGCAGTTCTTGGGAAGCACACATACAGCGTTACTATCCATCCGGTCGACCAAGATGTACCACGACCTTAGATCCGTGTATCGTGGGATGGCTTGAAGAGGACGCTGCGCAGTTCGTAGCTCGCCCGTGTTGTCAAGCAGTGAAGGTAGAGCACCGTGAGGCCCGGTGGTTTGTTGCAGCGATTGAGATCCCGACCGGAAGTGGAGGTAATCAACATGGACTTCATCACGATTACCTCGCACTCGTAGGAGACATGATTCTATATGGGTTATCGTCGACAGTCGAAAATCAGCCCACTTTCTTCCCGTCAGACGACTTTTTCTACCGAGGATTATGCTGACTTTACATCCGAGAGATCGCCGACCGCATGGAGTCCCTACGATCATATCGCATGCAGGAGCCCAGTTTACGTCTAACTTCTGGAGGTCCTTCCAGAGGGGTTTAGGGACGCAGGTTAGCCTGAGTACTGCATTTCATCCACAGACAGACGGACAGGCAGAGCACACTATCCAGACTCTTGAGGATATGCTACGAGCCTGTGTTATTGACTTCAGTGGTAGTTGGGAGGATCATTTGCCTCTCGTTGAGTTCGCGTATAATAATAGCTACCACTCCAAAGATTCGATGGCGCCATGAGGCCTTGTATGGAGGAAGTGCAGACGCCTATAGGTTGGTTCGATGGGCGAGGTACAACTAGTGGGACCGGATTTGGTACAGCAGTGCTGGATAAGGCGAAGCTTTATCCGAGAGCGCTATCGACACCGTAGTCTATGTGGTCGATGCAGATCATCGCCGCAGATCTTGAGTTCGAGGTTCATGATTGGGTTTTCCTAGGTGTCACCCATGGCGGTGTGATGAGATTCGGAAGAAGGGGGAAACTCACCCAGGTACATTGGGTCGCTTCGCATTGTCCGCAGGCAGGCAAGGTTTATGAGTTGGATCCGCCGTCCGATCCGAGGCAACATCCTGTTTTTCACGATCTATGCCGGCGAGATGTATCGGGATCCATCTAGGGTACACCCGATTGACGATGTCCAGTGACCGAGGGGTTATCGTATGAGGAGATTCCCATAGCGATAGTCGATCGTCAGTTAGGCGTCTCATGACCAAGGACGTGGCTTCCACAAAGTCTTGTGGCGGAACGAGCTCGGAGGAGATGACGGGAAGCCGGCGAGGACATGAGGAAGAAGTATCTCACCTATTCCCACACCTCCGTAATTCACTTTCCTACTTGTAAATTTTCGTTATCGCTTCGCCAAGTGTTGTTCGCGGCGCAGCGTGGTATTTGCAAATCGCGGTTATGAAGAATCTTATCGTTAATCGTTTGGGAAGGAACATTCGGGACGAATGTTTCTAAGAGGAGAATGTTATACCTCAGATTTCGCAGTATGTACGTAAGGGAATACGCATAAAGTCTAGCCTTAAAGTTTAGGCAAACATTTTTTTGTGCACAACTCGCTTAAAGAATCGCTTTCCGACTAAACGCTTCCACAACTTCGTAGGGTAAATTCGGCTATGCCATTTCTAATTTTTGCGGATTTTTCCGAGAGACGAAACATTTTGGACCAACGGGAGGGCGACACTTGGCACCTCCAATTTGTGGACTTGAAATCGCCCATTGACGAATCAAGAACCATTGCCACGTTTTTTCTGTCTTGTGCACAAGTCAAGGAGTTGGTATCATATTTGTGTATAGTTAATCCACACCCTACACTTGCCTTGCACTTGTCTTACTCTTTGCGAGTGGTTGGCAAATTCTTTACGTATAAATACCCCCTTAGAGATTAATAGTTCTTCTTCCACAAATCTTTCCTAGTCTTGTTAATCATCTCCTCTCCCTTTGTAGCCTTTTCGCCCAACCCTCCCCTCCTCGTGAAGGCCCTGGCCGAATACCCCTCTAGCCTAGTAGTTTGGCCGAGGCCCCTAGCCTAGCCAAAATCTACCCTCCTTGGTAGAAAAGTTGTCTTCTAGTATTGTTATAATGCCCAAAATACCCTAGCCCAAATACCTTAGTACTTAGTAGAAGTTGTGAAGAACTTCTAAGGTTTCCTGGAGCATACAACTTAGAGCAAAACCTGCTCAGCGACTTTTCTAGGATATTATTGGGCTTAATGAGGTAACTAATCCTAACCCTCTTTTGAATTAGAGAATACATCTGTAGTAGTATTAGAATAAGTATTAAATACTTAGAAGAATATCACGTAATAGAATTGAACTGTTACCACAAAGTAGAAGGGTTTAAAGAAGAATAATCAACCAGATTTTACATAGACTGTTTTCACAGTGACTTATATAGCTCACCGGTAGGGAAGTGCTGCCCAACTTTCCATAGAATTGTGAACCTCTGCTTAGAATGACCTTGAGTAGTCTTTGATAGATGTCCGTGACTATTATAGTCGACTCTCTGGCGACATATTCAACTTGCGGTGGTTTTCACGGTAAGGTATGTGATTCTTCCTAAATCATGATATTTTACAATATATATAGTAATGTAGACGCATACGTGTTAACCGAATAATAACTACGAATGTCTTTGACTTAAGCTCAATAACACTTACGGCAATGCCTCACGGCTTAAGCTCGAATAACACTTACGAATGCCTCACTGCTTAAGCCTAATAATAAAGATTCAAAGCATTTCAAAAGAATATCAATCATTTTTAATGTAAGAGAACTAATTGGTTTTTAAACAAGCTTAAGAGTTATACTAGCTTTATGGGAAGTTAAGTATAACCACTTAAGATTTATAAAAGAAACAATTTGCCTATGTGTTTATAATGCACTTATATTGAATTGTGAAAAGAATAATAAGATGGTTTGATAAGTAGACATGATATGATGCTATGTGGTGTTAGTGTCTTGTAAAGTTTGTGTAAAAGAGTATTCTTGTTGTGCTTATGTTGTTTAACGATAAGTCGTTAGGTTAGTGTAACATCACCACCTCTTGACATATTCCGGGGTTAAGTCGCCTCCGACGCGGGTAGACTCAGCGATGCAGGACCATGATTCGAGAATACCTCATGCGGTCCAAGGGACCTACGCGAGCTACGGAGTTCCGGTTAGTGTGCGGGTTATACCTCATGCGGTCTATGTGGCCATGCGGACCACGAGTCCGTGACGACGCCGAGGAGTAGCTACCCTCGACGCGGGTTATATACCCTACGCGGGCCTATGTGATTGGCCCACGGACTACGGAGTCCAGGATTAGGCTTGCATGGTGATACTACGCAATTGGCCTGCTCGATCATTCGCACCTAGAAAAGACACATTACGCTTTACCTATCACGCCTTTGTTTGTGATGCGGCACTATGCGCGTTTCCTCGTTGTTTCATACATACTGCAAAACTGCTTTTAAAATGATATGTTTCATTTAAGTATTTCTGCTTTCATATACTTAGTACCGTTGTAATCGACCTCCTTCGGGCTGCGTCATGCCGCAGGCGGCAAGCAGTGTGCTAGATCCACATTCTTAGGATCTCTACGCGTTGCCTGAGCTCCATCTTTCCGAGGCTCTACTTTGGGTATGATCTCCCGTTGTAGATAGTTTTGTATAGTCAGGTATGGCGGGCCCTGTCCGCCATAGTTGTATATTTCTTAGAGGTCCTGTAGTCATGTTGTACAGTTGTCTGATGTAATCGCTAAACCATGTTTATATATATATGCCGAAAGGCGATGTTTTCTCACATAAACTGTGTCTTATTTTATAAATTGTTTCATGTCTTGCTTTATATTTCCGCTGATTACTCTGATGTATGACTACTTGGGTGCCCCGGTAAGGCACCAGTCACGGGCCCCGGAACGGGTCGTGACAAGGCCGAATTACGTTATGAAATACACCGAGCCTACGAATAGGCCGGATTACGTTATGAGATACACCGAGCCTACACATAGGCCGGATTACGCCATATTACCCCGAGCCTTCACATAGGCCGGGTTACGTCATCTTACACCGAGCCCCACAGGCGGGCCGGATTATGCTACATGATTCCACAGTACACCGAGCCCCACAGGCGGGCCGGATTATGCTACATGATTCCACAGTACACCGAGCCCCACAGGCGGGCCGGATTATGCCACATGATTTATGAGTACACCGTGTCCCGCAAATGGGCCGGATTACGTTATCACGTATGGATAATCAAAGTAAGCTCCCAAATAAGAAGTCCCTCCATAATGGGCCGGATTATGTTATGTAAGATATGTAAGTTATGTGAAAAAGACTGAATTAAACTCTTAAGTATGTATGTAAGAATATGTTGTTAAATTTTATTGAAAGAAGGAAAGGAACGGTTAATATATGATTGATTTCAGGAGTTAAAAGGACATTCTTTTATACAGATACGATTTGGTTATTGCATTTTATTTGCTCCATACTTGCACTGTTGTAATCGACTTCTTCGGGCCGCTCATGCCCGCAGTTATAGGTACCTGTTGGTGATCCTTGCTCTTAGGATCTCTGTTCAGTTTTTGGAAAGAAGCTCCTTTCACTCCGGAGGCTTATCTTTTGGTACGGTTTCCCTGATATGGTAGACTTATGTACATTCAGGGGTATGGCGGGGCCCTGTCCCGCCGCAGTTGTAATTCTTAGAGGTCTGTAGTTACATATTGTGGGTCGTTTTGTAAAAGGAAAGGGACGTGACTGCTGTTGTTATGTATATGTATATGTGTCCAGGAAGGTAGCCTTATCGGCTAACCTGTGGTTTAATTTCTCGTTATTTTATTTTATAAGTTTCATGTATGTTCCGCTGTTATTCTCTGATGTATACCGTAAGGTGCCTGTAGGGCAGTCGCGCCCGGTCGCCGTGATGATTCATCTGTGGGCCGGATCGCTAGAGTTGTTTTTACATTGTTAAACGGTGTAGACTTTTCGTAATTTTTATATTACGCGCCTTATCGCTCGCCTTGGTTTTAAAAAAAAAGTGGTATTTATCTTCCGCAGTTTACTATGTTGTATGATTAGAAGGGTGCCCAGGTAGGGCACCAGTCGCGGCCCGGGGTCGGGTCATGACAAAAGAGGTATCAGAGCAGTTAGTCCTCGGAAAGTGTCTACAGACCGTGTCTAGTAGAGTCTTGATTATCGGTGTGTTGTGCACCACATCTATAATCAGGAGGCTGCAGGACATTTAGGATTGGTTTCCATTCTTCTCACTCTGAGATCTTGCGATAGAGCCGTTGTTAGGGTCGCTCTCCCTAACGAGTTATGTTGATTGCAACACGAGAAAGGCAGCGACCTGGAAGGATCGTGGATTGCGTATCCAGGTTGGTAATGATTGTAGTATAGTTGGTACTGTGACATACAGCTATACGGAGTTATGTATGAGGGTCAGACACGTGTTTCCTAGAATGATTTTAGATTACCAAGAGTTGGTAAAGACTAACTAGATACCGGAAAGGTATGAAGCAGTTAATGAATTCCCGCCAAGGTCTTATGTTTTATTTTGAGATAATTGGGAAAGGATGAGCTGTCTGATAGGGCAGTGAACTCTTAAGAAGTCATGTTAAGAAACTTAATGGAATACCATGCTAATAGATTAAGCTACGTGGTAGGGTTATGAGAATTGTACGTGTTATACCCCGTAGTTCCAGGGTATGTATGTGAGGACATACGTACGAGTATACTACAGAAATGTTGGAATGAAAGAAAGATGTGAATTTTCGACGGAAAAGTTTCCGGTTTTTGTGAAGAAAAAGGTTCGTTAATGGGAAATGGATTCCCAGTTTTGGTATTTGGACTTCTTGGATTATATTAGAATTATTGGATTTTATTTTCAGAAATGGTCACGTGGGGCCCACGGGAGAAATTTACGGTTTTGTGGGGCCCGCTTTGTTTTTGAGATTTTCGGTATTTTGGATATTTTCGAAAGACGAAATATTTTGGACGAATCGGGGGGCGACACGTGTCACCCTCGCGTGGCCACGTGGTCGAAATTGGTGGACGTCGCCAGGCCACTTGTCCCTCGTCGGGCCGACCGCCCCTACACTTGGCCTTACAAGTGGCAAGCCACTTGTCTTGTTTGTGTTGGCCATGTGGTGTGGTGGGACCCACACACACATGGCCCAATCTTGACCATACACTTACCTCGATCCTAACCCTTGAATTCTCTATAACAGCCCTTAGTCAAGAGTAAAATTCATCCCACATTTGAGGTGTTTTCGTCCCTCTCTCCCCCTCTTGTAGAAATACTTGGAGTTTTATTGTATTGTTCCAAATACACTAGCCTAGTATCCCTAGTAGTATTCCAAAGTTGTTTTAATACTAGAAGCCCGGAAATACTACTTTATCCCGATAGTCGCAAAACGAAACCCTAGAAAAATCTTCCTAGCTTGGTGGAAGTATTTAGAGAAGTTGTTTAGAAACTTCTATGTCGCTGATCGGGTTGAGCGTATGAATTGAGCTAAGCGTTGCTCAGATCGACATATAATCTTGGATAATTTTGGGCTTATCGAGGTAATGATCTATGTCCCCTATCAGAATTGGATATTACATATTGTAGTAATATATAGTTGAGCATACTATATATAGAATGAGTATTGAATCGTATTTACATTTTGTATTCTGATGGAGATTGTTGTATTATGGTGGGGTAGAAGTGTACACGTCCGGTTAGACATGTAATCCCCGGGGAGTTGTTGGCCCAGTAGCGGCCCGGATAGGAGGAGATATATGTGATAGCGGGGAGGAGGTCTTTGCGAATTTTACGTAGAATATTCTACGAAGAGATCTAAGAGTTGATAGGCGTTTTGTGGCCTTTATAGGTTGCAGTACTACGAGTAGCGTATTCTACTTGAAGAGTGGAAACGGCTAGCAGGGTTACATTACTGTGGAGCGTTTTGCATATTATCGATAATCGTCGCGAGGTATGTGATTCTTCCTATACTCTTGGGCATGATTGTTGTGAACTATATAGTACGGTAGACGTACATGTGTGAAATGAGTTTTGTTTGTTTTAAACATAAAGTGTTATAATGGCTTTATGGGAAGTTAGTTATAACGACTTTATGAAAATAAAAGAAAGATTTGATTTTGAAAGTTAAGAGACTTGATCTTGAAAGATAAGAGACTTGACTTATAAACGACTTGTTTTCGGGAAAGAAGAAGTAACTTGATTTAAGTATAGGTTACTTGTTTTGGAAAGAGTAAGTTATTGGGTTTTAAAGAGTATACTTGATGTTGTTTAAAAGAAAAGCACTTGGTTTAAAAAGTATAGAGTACTTGATTTTAAAAGCCTTGTAAAGATTTTTACGAAGGTGAAGTAATTTGGTTTTAAAAGTAAAAGTGTTTTCTTTATATACTACGAGTATTAGTATCATGTGGCTTTTACGTAAAAAGAGGTATTTTTGAAAGAATGAAAGTATGTAGTATTTTGGGTTTGAAACCCGGATTGTTGATAGAAATGTATGTATGTTGAACTTGCCTATGCTTGTCGTGATAGTCTTTGATGTGCAAGTGTTTTGTTGATGTCTCGTGACTCTGGGAGGCGGTTATCCGATAGATTGTCGACATCTTGACGCGCTGGATTTTCCACGCAGTATGCGCCCACTTTGAGTATCATCTTGTTATTCCTTCGACACGACGTGATGGATGTTCCACGGGCGCCGTCGATAGGATGGTTTCATGTCCATGACTTCCGAGGTGAGATGCCGAGGCATGCGGTCATTGTGAGGTTCAGATTGTTAGTCCATGGACCGCTAATCCATGAAGCTTGCGCGATGTGGCGATCACGGGCTTGATTTGTGCGTGTGGTTCGAGCACACTTTAGATACTTGTTCGGTCATTTCGTGTATCGGTAGCCTCGGTAGATAGCTTGAGATACTTGCCTCGGCCATATCTCGTGAGCGGTTGGCTAGGAATCGTTAGCTTTGGTACTTGCCTCGGCGGTTGTGTGGCTAGCTTTTGGATCTGGTAATTAGCTTCCGTACCTTGCGTGAAGTTTTATGACTAGCTTTGATCCGGTATAGAGCGATTCTACTTGGCGTCGGTTTGATGACGAGCGGGATCTAGTGTTCGAGTTCACATATGGATGTTGTTTTACATCATGTGCCGCCGGCGATGAGAATGAGTTCCACGGGCATGAGTGATATTGTGGGCGTGAGACCCATAGTTATGTGTGAGTGATTATTCTGGGGATGTGCGTCCCCTTACTTGGCATAACTGTTTACTTATCGCAAAAGGTTTTATAAAATGATGAAATGTGATTTCATTACAGTATTTTTCAGTTTCACATACTTGGTACATGTTGTACTGACCTCCTTCGGGGGGCTGCGTTCATGCCGCAGGTAGAGGTACATCGGTTGTGGATCCTCGCTCATAGGATCTCAGTTCAGCGTATTGGGAAGCTCCGTTTCTCCGGAGGCTTATCTTTTGGTATGTTTCCCTGAGTTGTAGGTTCTTGTACATTCAGGGGTATGGCGGGGCCCTGTCCCGTCATAGTTGTTGTTACATTCTTAGAGGTCTGTAGTACTGTTGTGGGCAGTGTTGTAAAGGATTGTAACTGTTCGGTTTTATATATACGCATGAAGGCGACCGTTTTGGTTGGCCTATTTTCTTATGATGTATCTTGTTTCATGTTCATGTTTTTATTTCCGCTGATTTTCTCTGATGTTGTATCACTAGGGTGCCCGGGGTAAGGCACCAGTCACGGGCCCCGGTTCGGGTCGTGACAAAAGTGGTATCAGAGCAGTTAATCCTCGAAAAGTGTCTACAGACCGTATCTAGTAGAGTCTTGATTATCGGCGTGTTGTGCACCACACCTATAATCAGGAGGCTGCAGGATATTTAGGATTGGTTTCCATTCTTCTCACTCTGAGATCGTGCCTTAGAGCTGTGTTATAAGTTGGACTCCTCGCGTATTCTTATGTACCGCTTATGCCTCGCAAGCAACCAGGCCCAGATGGGCAAGCAGCGAGGAGCCGCGAGTAGAACACAAAGTGCGAGGGCTTAGGCACAGTCGTTACGAGATAGTACTTCGACGATGAGTTTTATGACGCCTAGCCCAAAGCAGAGTTAGAGCGGCAGCAGCTTTCTCACGAGGCCACGATACCGACCTCAGTTCCACGGCCGAGGCGAGGATATGAGTTCAGTGTTAGCCCGATTACTAGCTAGGTGGTGGCCGAATGAGACGGACGGGGCCGGTGGTTCCGGAAGACGATGATTCCCCCTAGATCCGATGGTCTGAGACTTCGGGATTTCTTGTGTTGCAGTTTGCTAGAGTCCTATGGATGGAGAGCTGAGGATGATCCTCAGGGTGTCGTACTAGTTTGGGAGATTATTATACCTGTGGCCGTCAGGGCCATGTGATGGGAGGATATCCAAGTAGGAGGGATGACTCAGCCTACCGGGTCAGTTGCGGGTTCAGTTGTTCGGGAGAAGGGGGTGCTAGTCAGATAAGGTCACCCCTACCTCGTTGAGACCGTTGTAATAGACTCCATTATGAGGAGTGTCGTAATACTGACGGCTTGTATGCTGCGGCCAACAGGGCCATTTGGAGAGAGTTTGTCCGCAGGCAGTACTTACATATGTAGAGATTCACGCCGGGATCGGTGTTTGGATCATCGCCATATAGCTAGGCGCCTGCAGGCGTGATTATGATTAGAGCAAAGAGAAAGTAAGGCAGTAGTTGCAGAGATACCTTTAGCCCTTAAAAGACTTGGTTATGTTGTTATGGTGGATACGTGTTAAGTGCTATATACGGGTAGCATTGTGTTAAGTGTGAATTAGAAAACATGGGTAGTTGAGAAAGGGTAAGTCTGGAGACGTGACGATTGTGAGCCTTAGAATTTATAACAGTTAGGACCTTGGATGCATGGCCGCCTTGAGTGGATGATTTTACGGTTGGTCTTTGTCGAAGTACTTGGTATGCGTGATATGTATTGTGGGATCATTCCATAGGTAGTGTGAGATGGAAGTGGTAGCTTTCATGACTTGTGTTAGTAAGATTGTTCTGGATCGGGGAACAAGAGTTTGGCGCGATAGCGGGTCGGGTTGAGGCATGATCGCGGGTCAACCCGCAACCCGGAATGGGATGGGTCGGTTGTGGTGGTCGCCCGGTGGTAGGATCACGAGGTGCTAGGCCCAAGTTTAGGTAACCATCGTGCGAGTTCGAGGATGCGTTCGACCGATGGTCGGTGATGAGTCACTATCTTGTCTTCGGTCGGGTATTTACTCGGCGGAGGGTTATGCGAGATGTTATGTATCAGGAGGGTTGTAAGGTTGCACAGGGTTCCTACTTTATATGGCAGGTAGTGGAGCCCAGTTTTCGGCTATTTCTTTTGGGTCTGGAGGTTTTACCAGGTAGGGATAGGAACTCGAGTGAGTCTCAGTATTGCATTTACCCTCGGGCCGGTGTTGTGATTTCAGGGGTAGCAGTAAGGATTATGTGCCTCTTGTTGAGTGTGTATTATTATAATAGCTACCATTTCAGTATTCGGATATCGCATTACGAAGGCTTGTGTAGGCGGAAGTGTTGGTTGCCAATCGATTGGTTCGATGTTGGCAAGGTTCAGATAGTGGGTACATACTTGTTTCAGCAGATTGTGGATAGGGTGAAGCTTATCCAGATGAGGTTGTTTGCAGCTCGGAGTCAGCAGAAGTCGTACGGATAATCAGCATCAACACTTGGAGTTCAGGTTGACGGTGGGTCTTCTTGAAGGTACCACCCCGGAAGGGTGTGACGAGTTTTGGAAAGTAGGGGCAACTTAGCCCGAAGTACTTTTGGGCCTTTCAGCATTGGTTTTACAATAGGCCGGGTTGCCCATAAGATAGCACTGTCGTCCGACTTAGGAGGCGATACGTCCGGTACTCCATGTTACTAGGTTTTGGAAGAGTATCCTTTGGACCAGGAGTGAGAGTTAGTGTTGTTATACACGTTAGAGGAGATTCCTCGTTGGCTTGGATTTGAGTTTGCGCACATGTTATATTCTGGCCATTGGTGGCGTGATCGATTTTTGTAAGTGTAGTAGTGGAGACTACACCGGCGCATGTATGTTTAGAGACTTAGAAGGAACATTCGGGACGAATGTTTCTAAGGGGGGAAGAATGTTATACCCCGTAGTTCCAGGGTATGTATGTGAGGACATACGTACGAGTATACTACAGAAATGTTGGAATGAAAGAAAGATGTGAATTTTCGACGGAAAAGTTTCCGGTTTTTGTGAAGAAAAAGGTTCGTTAATGGGAATTGGATTCCCAGTTTTGGTATTTGGACTTCTTGGATTATATTAGAATTATTGGATTTTATTTTCAGAAATGGTCACGTGGGGCCCACGGGAGAAATTTACGGTTTTGTGGGGCCCGCTTTGTTTTTGAGATTTTCGGTATTTTGGATATTTTCGGAAGACGAAATATTTTGGACGAATCGGGGGGCGACACGTGTCACCCCCTTGTGTGGCCATGTGGGCCGAAATTGGTGGACAAGTGGCTAGGCCACTTGTCCCTTGTTGGCCGAATTGGCCCCTACACTTGGCCTTACAAGTGGCAAGCCACTTGTCTTGTTTTGTGTTGGCCATGTGGTGTGGTGGGACCCACACACACATGGCCCAATCTTGACCATACAACACTTGATGATCCTAACCCTTGAATTCTCTATAAATAGGCCCTTAGTTGAAGAGTAAAATTCATCCCACATTTGAGGTGTTTTCGTCCCTCTCTCCCCCTCTTGTAGAAATACTTGGAGTTTTATTGTATTGTTCCAAATACACTAGCCTAGTATCCCTAGTAGTATTCCAAAGTTGTTTTAATACTAGGAGCCCGGAAATACTACTTTATCCCGATAGTCGCAAAACGAAACCCTAGAAAAATCTTCCTAGCTTGGTGGAAGTATTTAGAGAAGTTGTTTAGAAACTTCTAAGGGTCGCTTGGATCGGGTTGGAGCGTAAGGAATTGGAGCTAAGCGTTGCTCAGGATCGACATATAATCTTGGATAATTTTGGGCTTATCGAGGTAATGATCTATGTCCCCCTATTGTAATTGGATATTACATATTGTAGTAATATATAGTTGAGCATACTATATATAGAATGAGTATTGAACTGTATTTACATAGGGCTGTATTTACAGTAGACTGTTGTATTATGGTGGAGTAGAATTGTACACGTCCGGTTAGACGTGTAATCCCCTGGGAGTTGTTGGCCTGGTAGCGGGCCTGGATAGGGGAGGAGATTTGTGTGATAGCGGGGGGGGGGGAGGTGCTGCCGAATTTTCTGTAGAATATTCTACGAAGAGATCTAAGAGTTGATAGGCGTTTTGTGGCCTTTATAGGTTGCAGTACTACGAGTAGCGTATTCTACTTGAAGAGTGGAAACGGCTAGCAGGGTTACAGTACTGTGGAGCGTTTTGCTTATTGTCGATAATCGTCGCGAGGTATGTGATTCTTCCTATACTCTTGAGCATGATTGTTGTGAACTATATAGTACGGTAGACGTACATGTGTGAAATGAGTTTTGTTTGTTTTAAACATAAAGTGTTATAATGGCTTTATGGGAAGTTAGTTATAACGACTTTATGAAAATAAAAGAAAAATTTGATTTTGAAAGTTAAGAGACTTGACTTATAAACGACTTGTTTTCGGGAAAGAAGAAGTAACTTGATTTAAGTATAGGTTACTTGTTTTGGAAAGAGTAAGTTATTGGGTTTTAAAGAGTATACTTGATGTTGTTTAAAAGAAAAGCACTTGGTTTAAAAAGTATAGAGTACTTGATTTTAAAAGCCTTGTAAAGATTTTTATGAAGGTGAAGTAATTTGGTTTTAAAAGTAAAAGTGTTTTCTTTATATACTACGAGTATTAGTATCATGTGGCTTTTACGTAAAAAGAGGTCTTTTTGAAAGAATGAAAGTATGTAGTATTTTGGGTTTGAAACCCGGATTGTTGATAGAAATGTATGTATGTTGAACTTGCCTATGCTTGTCGTGATAGTCTTTGATGTGCAAGTGTTTTGTTGATGTCTTTAGTGACTCTCGGGAGGCGGTTATCGATTGATTGTTGAACATCTTGTGCGTTGGATTTTCCACAGTATCGTCCACTTTGAGTATCATCTTGTTATTCCTTTGGACATCTTGGCGTGATGGATGTTCCACGGGCGTCGTCGATGGGATGGTTTCATGGCCATGACTTAGAGGTGAGATCTTTTGGGCATGCGGTCATTGTGAGGTTGATTGTTAGTCCATGGACCGCTAATCCATGAAGCTTGCTGATGACGGCGATCACGGGCTTGATTTATGCGTGTGGTTGAGGCACACTTTAGATACTTGTTCGGTCATTTCGTGTATCGGTAGCCTGCGGTAGATAGCTCGAGATACTTGCCTCGGTCATATCTCGTGAGACGGTTGGCTAGAACGTTAGCTTTGGTACTTGCCTCGGCGATTGCGTGGCTAGCTTTGGATCCGTAATTAGCTTCCGTACCTTGCAGTGAAGTTTTATGACTAGCTTTTGGATCGGTATAGGCGATTCTACTTAGCGTCGGTTTGATAGACGCGGCGAGATCTAGTGTTCGAGTTCACATATGGATGTTGTTTTACATCATGCTGCCGTGATGAGAATGAGTTCCAGGCATGAGTGATATTGTGGGCGTGAGACCCATAGTTATGTGAGTGATTATTCAGGGATGTCGTCCCTTACTTGGCTCTTGTTTACTTATCGCAAGGTTTTATAAAATGATGAAATGTGATTTCATTACGGTATTCTTGATTTCACATACTTGGTACTGTTATGCTTGACCTCGCCGAGGGCTGCGTTCATGCCTCGGTAGAGTACATCGGTTGTGGATCCTCGCTCATAGGATCTCGATTCGGCCTATTGGGAAGCTCCGTTTCTCAGGAGGCTTATCTTGTATGTTTCCACGAGTTGTAGGTTCTTGTACATTCGGGGTATGGCGGGCCTGTCCGTCATAGTTGTTGTTACATTCTTAAGTACATGAATCTTGTTGTGGCGATGTTGTAAGGATTATGTATTCGGTTTTATATATACGCATGGGCGACCGTTTTGGTTAGCCTATTTTCTTATGATGTATCTTGTTTCATGTTCATGTTTTTATTTCCGTGATTTTCTCGATGTTGTATCACTAGGGTGCGGGGTAAGGCACGATCAAAGGCCGGTTGGTCGTGGCGATACGGATGAGTCAGTATAGAGTAAGTAATGGTTGTTGTGATCAAGACGACACGATTATGGTATTATGAGAAATTATTGTACCTGTTTACGGGGGGACTGGTAAGGTAGGCTTGGAGCATGGATATTGCGAGCCTAAGAATATTGATAACCGTCGAGACCTTAGGTATATATAAGGCCTTCTCGGGCAATAAGATTTTATGCAGACTTCGGGTAGGAGTTAAGCGCAACGGTGGGTCGGGTTAAACGATTTATAAAATATAAGCGATAAGCCTTTCGGCATATATATATGAACAAGGTTTACTTGATTACATCCGACATTTGTACAACATGACTACAGACCTCTGAAATACAACTATAGCGGAGATGGAGCCACATGCATACCACTGACTAGTACAAACTATCTCTGATACGGGGAGATGCATGGGAAAAGTAGAGCCTCGTAGAGCACCGGAGAAAGATGGACTACAAAGAGATCTGGGATGCGGATCTAGCACACCTTGCTACTACGCCTGCGCATGAGCATGACCCGAGTCGTTACAACGGTACCGTATGCTGATCTTCTGGTATGAAACGATATTCTTTTGAAATGTTTTCGGTTCTTTGTTATTGAGGCTTAAAGCGTGAGAATTGCCATAAGTATTATTAGGCTGATTAACACATACGTCTACCGTACTATATATTGTAAAATATCATGCTTTAGGAAGAGTTGAATATGTGAGAGTCAGCCTATAATAGTCACAGATATCTATCAAAGACTACTACGGGTCATTCTAAGCGGGGTTCAGGTGAGCTATTTAAGTCTTGATGAAAACGAGATCTATGTGATGCAGTGTGATTATTCTTCTTTTAAAACCGTGGTAATAGTTCAATTCTTTTCTGTGATATTCTTCTAAGTATTTATACTTATCCTTATACTACAACAGTAAGTATTCTCTAATTCAAAGAGGTTAGGATTATTACCTCGGTAACCCAATAATATCCTAGATAAAGTGGCCTTTGAGCAAGGTTTAGCTCTGGGTTGTACCTTGTGAAACCTTAGAAGTTCTTCACAGCCCACCAAAGACTAAGGGATTTGGGCTGGGGTATTTTGGGCATTATAACGATACTAGAGTGACTTGCACGAGGAGACAACTACCAAGTATGTGGGGTAGATTTCGGCTGGGGTATTCGGCACCAAGGCCACCGAGGGAGGGGAGGTGTTTGGACGAAATGGCTACTAAGGAGAGGAGAGGATTTTTAGACTTGGAAGATAACTTTGTGGATGAAGAACTCTTCATCAAAGGGGTGTTATAGCTCGGCCCTTGCGACAATGGCAGATGAAAGGCAATCTGAGGCAAAGTGTAGTATGAGGATTAACTAAACACAAATATCCTACCCGCTCCTTGGCTTGTGCCATGGCACAAAAAAGCGTGCCAATGTTTCTCCATTTTAAGTCAATGGGCGATTCAAGTCCATCAATGGGAGGTGCCAAGTATTTGCCCTCCTGTTGGTCCAAAATGTTTCGCTTCTGGAAAAATCCGCCAAAAATAAGAAATGGCATATGCGGAATTTACTCTGAAAAGCGTTCGATTCTTTTAGCGAGTTGTGTACAAATTTCGAACTTGGCCTATCTTTAAGGCTAAACTTTGCGTCGTATTCAAATACGGGTATAACGAGGTTGAGGACATACGGGTTGCCTCGCGATTTGAAATGGAGTGGGATCGGTTGGTAGTAGTCATTCGTGACAAGGTCACGAGTGCGAGGCCCAAGTCTAGTTAATTGTTTCTGGGTTCGTGGACGCGTTCCACGGAACCAGTCGAGAGAGCGGAAATGGCCTTATATTGTTTAAAGGTGACTCAAAGATTGGGGGCGAGAATCGGTATGGGGTTATGTATGTATGCTAGTATGAGTTGGAAATGCGGAAAAGTGCGACGTAAGAAAGATAGCAACCAAGTGTAAAGGAATAGAGCACGAATCCATAAGAACCTTTCGAGGTAACTACACAGTGAGTATTTGGGGTGGTAGCTGAGCGGGTATATGAGAATTGCCTGGTGATTATACAGTCGTCAGACCCTAGTAGACCTAGTAGAGATGATTATGACAGACTTTGAGGTCATTATGAGTATGGACTAGTTGGCTTTGTGAGTGCCAAGGTTGACATCTTAGTATAAGTATTGTTATGTGGCCATGGGTGGCATATGTAATATGAAAGTGCGATAAAAGGAGACTATGTCGCTATCTAATTAGATTGGACTCCGAAAGAACATTCGGGGACGAATGTTTCTAAGGGGGGAAGAATGATACACCCCGTAACTCCAGGACATGTTTAAGAGAATGTACGTAAGGAACTCAAGACTTGAAAAGGGTACGAAAGGAAGAATTGTTTTTCTGACGGAAAATCTTTCGAACGTCGGAAAGGAAAAATGTTCATTGAGGAGAATTGGATTCTCAAAATGCATTAATTGAGGATTATGGAATGTATTATCATTATGGAAATTTAATCTTACGGATTTGGACACGTGGGGCCCACCCGAGGAATTTTACGTTTTGTGGGACCCACGAGGGTTACGAAATTTTATGGACGAATGGGAGGGCGACACGTGGAACCCCCCCACATGTTCTTAGACGAAATTATGCAAGGGTAGTATGGTCATTGACCATGATAGAAGACTAAGTCTTGCAAGTAGAACTTGACATTGTTGACTAAGTCAAGAGCCACTTGTCTTGATCCCATTCATCCAATTTTAACAAGTGTTATGATCTAGACCCTTCATTGTAGTATATATCCTATACTAGTTCAAGATGACTTTCATACTTAGAAAAGTTTTCAAGAACTTGTCTTGTTGAAGAACAAGCTCTCGGCTTTGAGCTTTTTAGGAAGACAAAAAAATTCAATTGTTGTCCATTATTCACAAGACTTTAACCCAAGGTCCCTAAGGCTATTGTAAGGTTATCTCAATAGAAAGATCACGGAAAAACCGAATTTTTACATTAGTCGCAAGGCGAAAACCCAAGGTGTTCTTCAACTTTGAAGTTGGAAATAGAAGAGGAGTTTTTCACAAGCTTCTAATGGTTGCAAATAGCGTATTGGAACGTCAAGAAAAGGAGTTAGAGTTGCTAAGGATCGACTTAGGGTTTTGGATCATTTTGAGCTTAAGGACGTAATAATCTCCGTCTTGCTATTAAAATTCAAGATTTCATGTGGTAGTAGTTATAAATGATCATGTGGATTATATTATGAAGAATGATATGTGTTATGGAATATTTGGATGGAATCCGAAAAGTTGCATGATTTAGCCTTTAAGATTGTAATTCAATTTAGTTACTAGTTTAGTCGTCGCATGTTATCTAAAGAGTTGATTAAGGTGGTTATAATTGCTAAGTTGTTTATGACTATATAACATGTTAGACCTAAAGAACTTGGATTAAAAAGGAATTGGAAAGGTTGTTAAGTTGTTACACCTTTTGGCCGAAAATGACATTGTATTGTGGACTAGTTTGACATCATTGTGGGGCGGAATTTTACACGTATGGTAAGGCGTGTAATCCCCTTTGATTGGTTGTTGTTTTGAGCCTTAAATGTGGCGTGTTTGGTTATTGTATTCGGCCTTGAAAAAGGTGGAAAAGTATGTAGAAACTGTTATACCCCGTATTTCCAGAGTATGTACGTAAGGACGTACGTAGAAAAATTTGAACTTGTGATTTAGGCTTGGCCGAATTCTTTTTGTTCACAACACCCGATTAGAGTCGTTTTTAAAAAGCGTTTCCACGACTTCGTAGGGAATTTTCGGCTATGTCATTTTTAATTTTTGCGGATTTTTAGAGGCGAAACATTTTGGACCAAGAGGCGACACTTGTCACCTCTCATTGGAACACCTTAGGCGGTAAAGGGGTTGGCGAATGGCCATTGTTTGGTCAAGGGTTGGTAGGATATTTTGGTGGTAGATGGATAAGGTGCACTTGGCAAGATCTTGGCCTACTTGCCTTGCACTTGGCAAGATCTTGGCCGTTGGTTGGCCACTTGACCTATAAATACCGCCCCTTTGAAGACTAATTCATCCACAAAATTTCCTAAGTCTTGAAAGCTCTCCTTCTCCCTCCCTTGTGTTGAGTTCGTGAGGGCCTCCCTTTGTGGCCGAGAGCACCCCCTCTAGGGTGCTAGCGAGTGTACCCACTAGCCTAGTTGTCTTCGTATAATACCCCCTCTTGTTAGAAATACTCTCAAAGTATTGTTATAATGCCCAAATTACCTTAGTAGTATACCTTGTAGTATTCTAAGGTTATACCTTTACAAAAAGCCCGAAATACTATTATACTTCCCTTCATCCACAAAACCGAAACCCTAAGGAAAATCTCCATAGTTAGTTGGAGTATTAAGTAGAAGTTGGTTAGAACTTCTAAGGGTTGTTTGGGCGGAGTCGAGCACGGAGTAGGAGCTAAACCTTGCTCGGGATCGACATTTAAACTCGGATAATTATGGGCTTATCGAGGTAAATATCTTGTCCCCTATTGTAATTGGAAATTACATGTTGTTAGATTATATAGTTGGAGTATACTATATATAGTCGAGCGTTGTTATCGTGATGTCTTTTGACTTAAGCTGAATAATAAGAAACCTTTTGAAAGAAGATCTTGTTGTATTTACATAGGGACTGTATTCTGATGAACTTGTGTAGCTTTTACGTGAGGTAGAATTGTACGTCCGGATTAAGCGTATAACCCCACCGGTTGGCTTGGTAGCGGCCGATAGAGGAGGAGATTTCTGTTTGTTGCGGGGAGGTCTGCCGAATTTTGGTAGAATGTTCTCGATGAGGTCTAAATGTTAAAAAGCGCCTTGTGGCCTTATAGGTTTAAGTACTACGTGTGGCGCGATCTACTTGTCTTAGGAGTAGCGGCGGTTGGAAGTACTTGGGCGTTTTGCTATTAGTCGATAATCGTCGCGAGGTATGTGAACCTCTTCCTATCTCTTCTAGCATGATATGTGTGAACTATGTAGTGCGGTGAGCGTACATGTGCTAAATGTATTTGATTGGTTTAAAACATAAAGTGTTATAACGGCTTTATGGGAAGTTGGTATAACAACTTTATGTTGGTAAGAAAATACTTGTGGTTTTTAAAAGGTAACTGATTTAAACTATAACTGGCTTGTTATGTGTTAATAAAGAACTTGAAGTATTTCAAAAGATTTTTGAATCATTTGAAAGAAGAAGTAATACTTGGTTTTGAAAACTTAAGAGTTATACTAGCTTTATGGGAAGTTAGGTAATAACGGCTTAAGAATGTTTCTTGATTTGGAAATCGAGAATGTGTATCGACAAACCACTGCGGCGTTAATAAGGAAATGTTTTGTGATTAAGTATTATTAAAACCGGTAGAAACTTCCATCCGCATAGAAGCTAAGATGAGACAAAATGATATTTCTAGATCATAATTTCTTTGTAATAAGATTGTTATAAACAAGAATATCCTACTCACATATAAGACTTATGTTTCTCAGATAGTTTAAAGGAGAATTATATTCTTAAATGAATAAGACTATGAACTACGAAACCTTTCAAAAAAAGGCAAACTTGAACATTGGAAACTAGGCAAACTTGAACATTGGAAATTAGGCAAACTTGAACATTGGAAAAGAATGTGGCTACTTGATTTTACAAAGAGAAGTAATTGAGTTACTCTAAAAAGATAATCACTCTATTTTCATATACTACAGGTATTGTGTGGTTTTTTTGAAGTAACGTATCTTTTAAAGATTTAATGTATGAAGTACTTTGGGGATAGGTACCCGAACTTGTTAGTAGAAAGTACCTTGTGTGAATAACTTGATTGTATTGGTTTGTGATAACCTTGTAATACTTCTTGTTGATTTGATAAGTAAGCATGTTAGGATCTACGTGTGTTAGTATCTTGTGATTATTATGTAAGGGGTCACTCTTGTTGTGCTTACGTTGTCAAGCGTTAAGCGTTATCTTGTTATTGTATCACATACCCTTGACTTATTATACCGAGGGCTTGCCACCGCTTGATGCGGTCTATACGGCCTATGCGATCCTTGTGACTACGCGGTCGCGGTAGCTCGAGATTGATCATTCGGGTGTTTAGCCCGACGCGGGGATTCCTATGCGGTCTGTTGAGAATATGCGGTCTTTGATACTATGCGGGCTGCGGGAGCCTAGTCGTATACCGAGGTTAGCTGCGCCCGATGCGGGGTATACCTCGGCGATGCAGGACCATGATTCGAGAATACCTCGTGCGGGTGCGTGGGTGACCTATGCGGGCTGCGAGAGTTCGAGGATAGAGCGCCATTGATATTGCGGGCGAGTGGCGGCCGATCATGTAGTGCGGTCTAGAAAGACCTCGGGATACGGTTTGTGGTATTTTTGATGCGTGGGTCTTAGTAGTCGGCTATGCCTTCGTACTTGCCGTGCGGTTTTATTGTGATAACTTTGAGGCGTGAGTCCACGACTTGACATATCGCTTATTTATTGTGAGCGTAGTTTGGTTATCATACATGTCTCTGCTTTATATAGACTACTATGATTTCATTTGATATTATTTTGATTTCACATACTTGGTACTGTTGTCTTGACCTCCTTGAGGCTGCGTTCATGCGCGAGTAAAGGTACACGATCGTTGATCCTCGCTCTTAGGAGTCACGATTCGGCGTTTGGGAAAGCTCCGTTTCTCGGAGCTTATCTTAGTATAGTCCCTGTCGTTGTAGGTATTTACATTCGAGGTATGGCGGAACCTGTCCGCCATTGTTGTCGTATCATTTCTTAAGTGCAGTAATCTTGTTGTGGCGAGGGTGGTAAAAAGGATTAAAATGTTCATTTGTAGGAGTTGTTATTTATATATATGCCGAAAGGCAAGTTTTCCTCAGATTACTGTTTTGTACTTCATTTGTTTTATGTATGTGTTTTATGTTCCGCTGATTACTCTGATGTTGTATCACTAGGGTGCCCGGTAAGGCACGATCACGGGCCATTCGGTCGTGACAAAAGTGGTATCGAGCGATTAATCCTCGGAAAGTGTCTGAGCCGTATCGATGAAGTCTTGATTATCGGTGTGTTGTGCACCACACCAATAATCGTGAGGCTATAGGATATTTAGGATTGGTTTCTATTCTTCTCACTCGAGATCGTGCCTTAGAGTCGTGTTGTAAGTTGGACCTCTAACGTATTTCTTTCCACTACCGTTATGCCTCGCGTAGGCAACCCGCCCGGGAGGGCAAGGCGGCCGATGGAGGCTGCGGTAGAGTCTGAGAGGTTACGTGGGCGCTGAGCCCAATTATCACCTTAGGTGGTGCTTCATTCGGGGAGTTCTGCGGCGTCACTAGCCCAGTGAGTTTAGCTGCGGCGGCGATTCCTGCTGCGGCCATGATATTTGAACCTTGATTCCACGGCCAGAGCAGAGAATATAGATTTCAAGGCGACCTGTACTAACTATGGATTTGACTACGGAGAGTATACCGATGTCTGCGAGTCTTGATGAATATCAACGAGAAGGTTGTGCAAAAGTAAGTTCTTGATTGAAGCGAGCATGGCACGTATGCGGGCTTATGCGCGGCCGAAAACGTAGAGATCGGCGGGTTAACGAAGGGCGGCGAGAAGAGGCGAGCGGCAAGGCCCTTTGGTAACTTTCGAGGCGAGTCGCCTCGCGGCAGAATCAGATTATGCGCATCCACGGTGCGGGAAGGTCCTCGCGAGGTTCGGGCGTTCGGGGTATGCGAGAGTTGGTCGAGCTCGAGCTTAGGTTCCACGATCCTGCGAAGGTTCGGCCATCCGGATTGATTTTTCGGTGTTCGCGGTGTAGCGGCGTCATCTCAGGGAATGTCGTCTTTTAGTTGGTACTTGTTGTACCTATGACCGTCAGGGTCTGATGTCGAAAGAGTGTCCTTGCGGGAGGACTTAGCCTTCAGGATCGGTGGGTAGTTCGTCATCTTCCAGCTATGCGCCTACAGGCGAGTTTGATTAGAACGACTAAGGAGTGAAGCGATGGGTCAGTATATCTTTAACCTCTAGGGTATAGTATTAGTGATAAGGTGAGTATACCTTAAGTGTTATATTCTGATAGCATTGTGTAAATGGTGATTAGAAATCTTGGTTAGTTAACCAAGTAAGATTTGGGGGATAGAGAAAGTGTGAGCCTTAGAGTGTTATACGTAGAGACCTTAGAGGTAAGGCCATCTCGAGTAAAAGATGTATTGTTTATGTTTGTGGGATTAGTCCCTGAGTAGTGTGGAATGAAAGAGGGTAGTTGAGCTAAGAAGACCGCTAGGTTTTCGTAACGTGATTAGTGAGAGTTTTCCTTCGAGAGCTGGCGTTTTCGCGTTCGGGTCGGGTTGAGGCCACGTTGCGGGTCAACCCGCGGCATGTTTGGTGGTGGGTCGGTTTGTAGTGGTCCCGCCTTGTGGTAGGGTCACGAGGTGTTAGGCGAGTTTAGTTAACCAACGACGATTTCGTGGACGTTCGACCGCAGTTGGGCGAGGAGGTCACCGTTGTCTTCTAGCAAAGACCGTTTACTCGGCAGAGGTTATGCGAGATGATATATCGTAAAGGTTGTAAGGCTGCACGAGGTGCCTACCTTCACCTTATGTCGCAGTGGAGCCAGTGCTATTGCTTTTTCTCGAGGTTTTACCGGCAAGGTTAGGAACTCAAGTAAGTCTCGAATCACATTCGCCTCGGGCGGTGTTTGATTTCGTGATAGTTGCGAGAATTGTTGTCTCTGTTGAAGGAGTGTTTAAGCTACCATTTCGGTGTTCGGATGTCGCCTTATGAAGCCTCAGGGGCGGATGTGTGAGTCGCGGCCGATTGGTTCGATGTTGGCAAGATTCAGATAGTTGGTTGAGCTTATTCCGGCAGACGTGGATAGGGTAAAGCTTGTCTAGAGGAGGTTACGAAGCTCGGAGAAATCGTGCGGATAATCGCGACGGCGCTTGAGTTCGTGCCGACGGTCGGTCTTCTTGAAGATACCACCCCGGTTTGGGTGTGACGAGTTTTGGAAAACAGAGGGAACTTAGCCCGAGTTACTTTGGGCCTTTGAGTTCATGTGAAGAATAGGCCAGGTTGCCTATATGTTAGCATTTGCCGTCCGACTTAGGAGGCAAGGCGTCGATCTTCGTGTTATGTTCGAGAAGGAAATGGAGATCCATCAGTATTCCCGCTAATGATGACCAAGTTGAAGATGATAACCGAAGTTTTGAATCTGAAGCGATCGAAATGTGGTAAGAGTTCGAATGTACGACATCTTCAGTGATCGCATGCAGCCCGGTACCATTTGTTGGGTCGCCGGAGTGACACTAGAACCTCGCGGCAAAGTGACAAAAGTGGTATGCTTTATGATGTTAGAGGTGCTTCCCCGTGGACTTGGATGTAAGCATTTTGCGCAGATTGTTTGGTGGCCATGTGTGTGTTTGTCCTCGTAAGTATAGTAGTGAAGACTATCTTGCGCGCGTTTGTTTTGAGACTTAGAAGGAACATTCGACGAATGTTTCTAAGAGGAGAATGTTATACCGTATTTCGGTATGCGTGGGGCGTGCGTGAAAAATTTGAACTTGTGATTTAGGCTTGGCCGAATTCTTTTTGTTCACAACACCCGATTAGAGTCGTGTTTCGACGAAAACTTTACACAGCATTAGTAGGGGAAATTACGGCGATGTCATTTTTAATTTTTTCGGATTTTTACGAGAGACGAAAAAATTTTGACCAACAAAAGGGCGACACTTGTCACCCTCTCATTGGAACACCTTGGGCGGTAAAGGGGGGTTGGCCGAATGGCCATTGTTTGGTCAAGGGGTTGGTAGGATATTTTGGTGGTAGATGGATAAGGTGCACTTGGCAAGATCTTGGCCCTACACTTGCCTTGCACTTGGCAAGATCTTGGCCATTGGTTGGCCTTCACTTGACCTATAAATACCCACCCCTTTGAAGACTAATTCATCCACAAAATTTCCTAAGTCTTGAAAGCTCTCCTTCTCCCTCCCCTTGTGTTGAGTTCGGCCGAGGCCTCCTCAGTGGCCGAGAGCACCCCCGCCACTAGGGGTGCTAGCCGAGAGTGTACCCCTCCCCCTAGCCTAGTTGTCTTCGTATAATACCCCCCTCTTGTTAGAAATACTCTCAAAAGTATTGTTATAATGCCCAAATTACCTTAGCCGTATACCTTGTAGTATTCTAAGGTTATTCCTTTACAAAAAGCCCAGAAATACTATTATACTTCCCTCACCACAAACCAGAAACCCTAAGGAAAATCTCCATAGTTAGTTGGAGTATTAAGTAGAAGTTGGTTAGAACTTCTAAGGGTTGTTTGAGCGGTCGGAGCGGAGTAGGAGCTAAACCTTGCTCAGGATCGACATTTAAACTCGGATAATTATGGGCTTATCGAGGTAAATATCTTGTCCCCCTATTGTAATTGGAAATTACATGTTGTTAGATTATATAGTTGGAGTATACTATATATAGTACTGAACGTTGTTATCGGCAATGTCTTTTGACTTAAGCACGAATAATAAGAAACCTTTTCGAAGAAGAGTCTTGAATCGTATTTACATAGGGTATTACATGAGACTTGTAGCTTTTACGTGAGGTAGAATTGTGCACGTCCGATTAAGCGTATAACCCCACGTTGGCTTGGTAGCCGGCCCCGATAGAGGAGGAGATTTACGCTGTTGCGGGGGGGGGAGGTGCTGCCGAATTTTCGGTAGAATGTTCTACGATGAGGTCTAAATGTTAATAAGCGCCTTGTGGCCTTTGTTATACCCCGTATTTCCAGAGTATGTACGTAAGGGAATACGTACAAAAAGTTTGGCTTTAAAGTTAGCCTTGGACGTTTTATTTGTGCACAACACACTAGAAGAATCGTTTCCGATTTAAACGTTTCCACGACTTCGTAGGAAAATTCCGACTATTTCATTTAGTATTTTTGCGGATTTTTCCGAGAGACGAAACATTTTGGACCAACGGGAGGGCGACACTTGTCACCCTCCAATTGGTGGACTTGACACGGCAATAGGGCCGATTGGGTTGGCTTCTTTTGTCTTGGAGTTGGTAGGATATTTTGTGTGCAAGTTGGCCAAGGACACTTGCCTAAATCCTCACCCTACACTTGCCTTGCACTTGTCTTCATCTTGGCCATTGGCCAAGGCTTGAGCTATAAATACCCTCTTGAGATGAAGAGTTCTTCATCCACAAAAGCTTTCCAAGTCTAAAAATCCTTCCTCTCCCCTTGTTAGCAATTCGTCCAACACCCCCTTCCCTCGAGAAGCTTGGCGAGGCCTACCCCTAGCTAGCGAAATCTACCCCCTCCCTTGGTAGAAAAGTTGTCTTCTAGTACAGTTATAATGCCCAAAATACCTAGCCCAAATCCCTTAGTCCTTAGTAGAAGTTGTGAAGAACTTCTAAGGCTTCGAGCTCTGAGCGCATACAACTTAGGAGCTAAACCTTGCTCAAAGCGCGACTTTATCTAGGATATTATTGGGCTTACCGAGCTAACTAAACCTAACCCTCTTTAGAATTAGAGACTACTTAATGTTGTAGAAATAGAATAAGTATTAGATACTTAGAAGAATATCACAGAATATAATTGAACTGTTATCACATTAGAAGGGTTTAAAAGAAGAATAATTGAAATGTGCTCACATAGGACTGTTTTCACAGTAGACTCATATAGCTCACCGTAGGGTTGTCTGCCCGACTTTCCGTAGGATTATGAACCCTCTGTTTAGAATGACCTTGAGTAGTCTAGACTTTGATAGATGTCGTGACTATTATAGGTGACTCTCTGCGCGACATATTCAACTTGGCGGTGGTTTTCAGAGAAGGTATGTGATTCTTCCTAAAGCATGATATTTTACAATATATAATGCGGTAGACGCATACGTGTTAATCGAATAATAACTACGGCAATGTCTTTGACTTAAGCCTAAATAATACTTATGGCAATGCCTCACGGCTTAAGCCAGAATAATACTTTAGGCAATTACTCACGGCTTAAGCCTGTATAAGAGAGAACTGAAATCATTTCAAAAGAATACTGTATCATTTTTAACAGAAGATAATTACTTGGTTTTTAAAACAAATCTTAAGAGTTATACTAGCTTTATGGGAAGTTAGGTATAACAACTTAAGAAAGATACAAAGGAACTGTTTACTTGTTTGTTTATAAAAGCCTTGTATTGAGTTCTGTTAAGTGTAGTAAGATTGTTTGATAAGTAGACATGTTATGATGCTACATGTTAGTGTCTTGTAATCTTTGTGTAAAGGGTCATTCTTTGTGCTTACGTTGCTAACCGGTAAGTCCATTGTATCGTTATTGTATCACCTACCCTCGATCGTTATACAGGGCTTGCCCCTTGATGCGGGTCTATACGGCCTATGCGGTCTGTGAGACTATGCGGAGCAGCGGTATGCTCCAGGATTGATCATTCCGGGCGTTTAGCCTGATGCGGGGGATTCCCTATGCGGTCTGTTGAGACTATGCGGTCTTTTGAGGCTATGCGCGGCTGCGGAGCCTAGGCGGATGCCGGGGCTGCCCCGACGCGAGAAATATCTCACGCGGTCCGTGTGGGACCCATGCTGGCCGCGGAAGTCGAGGCTAGGCACGCGAGAATGATACTATGGGCGATCGCCTTGCTTCGATCATTCGCGCCTAGAATAGACTTACGCTTTTTCCTATCACGTTGTTGTTTGTGATGGCACTATGTGCAATTGAAGCGATTGTATTTGTGAGAAGGTTTTGAATACTCGATTTCATTTAAGTACTTTATAGTTTCACATACTTGGTACTGTTATCGACCTTCTGGGCCGCGTTCATGCCGCAGTAAGGGCAAGCAGTGCTAGATCCACATCCTTAGGATCTTTGCGTTGGTGTCGTGAGCTCCATCTTCTAGGAGGCTCTACTTTGGGTATGATCTCCTGTATTGTAGATAGTTTTGTCTGCCAGGTATGGCGGCCCTGTCCCGCCATAGTTGTTTACTTCCTTAGAGGTGCAGAGTACTATTATGCGGTTGGGATGTAATCGCAAAACTTGAGTTATTTATATTATGCCGAAAGGCAAGCTTTTCATCGATAAACGTGGTCTTATTTTATAAATCGTTTCTGTCTTGTTTTATATTCGATGGTTACTCGATGTATGACTACTGGGTGCCGGTAAGGCACTCCACGCCCCGAACAGGTCGTGACAAAAGTGGTATCGAGCGATTAATCCTGGAAAGTGTCTACGCACCGTATCTAGTAGTCTTGATTATCGTGTGTTGCGCACCACACCAATAATCGTGAGGCTATAGGATATTTAGGATTGGTTTCATTCTTCTCATTACGAGATCGTGCTTTAGAGCCGTGTTATAGGTTGACCCTCTAACGTATTCCTTTCTATGTGATTATGCCTCCACGTAAGGCAACCCGGCCCGAAGGGCAAGGCAATGAGGAGTCGCTAGCAGACACCCAGAGTCACGAGGCTCGTGCCCGGTCTACTGCAGACGGCGAGTTCTATGGCGCCGCCCCAAATAGAGACCACAGCACCCACACCTCATGTCCCACACCGGGCGGAGGAGTTAGGGTACAAGGAGATGGCCCACTATTGGCTAAAGTTGTGGCCCGTCACGAGGAGAGGCTGACGCGACAGCCAGGCTCCAGCCTCGGTCGCACCGTAGTGCACCCGAGGCGAGATAGTTTGAGGCTACGAGATTTCTTGAGTTGTAGCCCGCGAGTTTTACGTCGAGGCGGAGGATGATCCGCAGGAGTTCATCCGTCACCGCAGAGGATTATGCGGGTGATCGAGCTTGAGACCGAGGCCGTGACGTTCGGTTCGCACTTTGCGTGATACCGCAATGATCGGTTTGATTCATGGAGCTTTCGGGAGAGCATGCACTCCAGCAGTATGGGATGAGTTTTGAGGCTTTTCTCACACACTTCGCCTCCGCATGAGGAGGCACGAAATGATAGATTCTTGTTGCCGAGGCAGGAGGACGCACGGCGGAGTACAATGTCGAGTTTGATTCTTTGGCTCGATATGTCCCTCGTGACCGTAGCGAGATGGAGGGCAGTGGTGCATCGCTATGTCATCGGGCTAGATGATTACATGGCCGAGTCTGCGCGGGTGTGTCCTTCACCAGTAATGGACATAACCCGTATGCAGGCTCATGACCAAGGTTGTGAGGCGTAGAGACCGCCGGCAGAGCGATATCGCCAGGAAGGCCAAGACGGCCGGTTCTTTTGGTGGTCCTCGGGTGGGCGGCATCGCAGGTCGGATTTGCACCACACCAGCAGAGCGCCCTACCTCATTCAAGACACAGAGCGGTCGGGGCGGTCGGGCCCTGGGACTTCGGATTTGTGGTAGCAGGGGTGCTAACTGCTCGAGGTCTGCTCTGTGCCGTTGTGGCAGATACCATTCGGGAGCCAGACCGAGCTTGCTATACTTGTGGGCCGCAGGTCACTGCGAGTTTGTCCGACCGGGCGGCGGTGGTAGGCTCACCTAGTGGTCTTGCCGCTTCTTCATCCCCGACAGCTACTCGCCCGAGGCAAGGTACATGGATCAGCGGTCGCGCAGAGGTCGTGGCGCAGTCCCAGTTCTAGCGGTCCTCGAACCGCATATATGCTTTGTCCGGTAAGCGACAGATCGTGAGGCCTCACCGATGTCGCCAGTACCTTATCGCTCGGTTTGATGTGTATGCTTTGATAGATCCGGTTCTACTCGCCCCATATATCTCCCTTGTTGCTAGTAGGATAGGGATAGAGCACGAGTCCATAGACCTTTCGAGGTAGCTACGCGATGGGTGATTCGGTGGTAGCTCGGCGTATATAGAGCTTGTCTGTGACCATTTGCGATCGTCGACCCTAGCCGACTTGATCTAGTTGGAGATGATTGACTTCGACGTGATTATGGGGATGGATTGGCTAGCTTCTTGCTATGCCAATGTAGACCGCAGAGAGGTAGTACGGTTCCAGCTTCGGAGGAGCCATTGTTGAGTGGGAGGAGCACCAGATCGCCAGTGGTAGGTTTATTTCCTACCTCAAGGCTAGGAAGATGGTGCGAAGGGGTATATCTAACATATCGTTCGGGTGATTGATCTTGAAAGCCGCGGTACCAGATTTTGATCGGCCCAGAGCGAGTTCCCGTGACGTGTTTCGATGACCTCCCGCATCCTCCCGAGAGGAGATTGAGTTTTGTATTGACATATTGCGGACACTCGCCTATTTCCATTCCGCCATACGTAATGGCACCGCCGAGTTGAGAGAGTTGAAGGATCGGCTTAGAGATTTCTTTGGAGAAGGGCTTCATCAGGCCTAGTGTTTCTCCCTGGGGAGCGCCGGTATTGTTCGTGAAGAAGAAGGACGGGACGCTGCGCATGTGTGTTGACTACAGGCAGCTGAACAAAGTGACCATTAAGAACAGATACCCCCTTCCCAGGATTGATGATTTGTTCGACCAGTTGCAGGGCGCGAGATGTTTCTCCAAGATTGATCTGCTCGCTATCATCGTTCGTGTCGAGAGGTGGATGTCCCTAGATCGCATTTAGACCCAGACGGCATTATGAGTTCGTGGTCATGTCTTGGTTGACCAATGCTCGCGGTATTCATGGATTTGATGAACCGAGTGTTCAAACCATTTTGACACGTTTGTGATAGTGTTCATTGATGATATCTTGGTTTATTCTCGCCAGAGCGAGCATGCGGAGCATTTGGCGATCAGGCCGTGATTCGAGACCAGTGATTGTACGCCAAGTTTTCCAAATGTGAGTTTTGGTTGACTTCAGTGGCGTTTCTTGGGCATATTGTCGGGGCTGATGGCATTCGAGTGGATACGGCCAAGATCGAGGCAGTCAGGACTTGGCCTAGACCTACTACTCCGACAGAGGTTCGCAGCTCGGGCCTTGCAGGATATTATCGGCGTTCGTGGAGAAGTTTGCTTCTATCTCTCGCACCATTGACTAGCCGACTCGGAAGGCGCCAAGTTCCGATGGTGATGCTTGGAGCGGGGTTTCGATTCTTGAAGGAGAGATTGACGACCGCCCCCGTTCTTACTCTTCCAGAGGGTCCAGACGGTTATGTCGTGTATTGTGATGCGTCAGGCATCGGGCTGGGATGTGTGTTGATGCAGCATGGCAGAGTTATAGCATATGCATCCCGACAGCTGAAGAAACACGAGAGGAACTACCCCACCCATGATTTAGAGTTGGCAGCTGTGATTCACGCTTTGAAGATCTGGAGGCACTATTTGTATGGGGTTCACGTGG
This sequence comes from Przewalskia tangutica, assembly GCA_029844215.1. NCBI lineage: Eukaryota > Viridiplantae > Streptophyta > Magnoliopsida > Solanales > Solanaceae > Przewalskia > Przewalskia tangutica. The sequence goes on along the minus strand of CM056725.1, from coordinate 37,027,048 downwards.
ATATTTATACAGACCACAAGAGCCTCGGTATATCTTCACCAGAGGAGTCGAACTTACGGCGAGACGGTGGTTAGAGTTGCTTAAGGATTACGATGTTGATATCCTGTACCACCCGGGAAGGCGATGTTGTGGCGTATGCTCTTAGTCGTAGGTCGATGGGAGCTTATCGGATGCGGCAGCGAGGAGGGACATGGTTCGTGATTTGCATCGGTTAGCGAGCCTTGGTGTCCGTCGATTGATTACGATAGCGATGGGGTTAGAGTTCGTGAGGTTGCCGAGTCTTCCATCGTCGGCGAGGTGAAGAGGCAACAGCCGAGGATCCACTTTGATTCGATATCGTGATACGACTCTTCGTGAGGCGCGGTCCTTTGAGGTAGCACGATGGGTGCTAAGGTTTGAGGGCGATGTGTTCCAGATGTTTCGTGACTTGGCAGAGTTCTTGGGGAAGCACACAGCGCGTTACTCTATCCATCCGGTCGACCAAGATGTACCACGACCTTAGATCTGTATTGGTGGGATGGCTTGAAGAGGACGTTGCGAGTTCGTAGCTCGCCCGTGTTGTCGCAGTGAAGGTAGAGCACGAGGCACGTGGTTTGTTCTGACGATTGAGATCCCGACACGGAAGTGGGAGGTAATCAACATGGACTTCATCACGTGATTACCTCGCACTCGGAGGAGACATGATTCTATATGGGTTATCGTCGACGGTGTGAAATCAGCCCACTTTCTTCCGTCCGGACGACTTTTGGTGAGGATTATGCCGACTTTACATCAGAGATCGTCGATCGCATGGAGTCCCTATTTCGATCATATCTCGTGAGGAGCCCGGTTACGCTAACTTCCTGAGGTCTTTCCAGAGAGGTTTAGGACGCAGTGAGCTCGAGTCTGCATTTCATCCACGCATGACGGACAGCAGAGCGCACTATCCGACTCTTGAGGATATCTGCGAGCACATGTTATTGACCGATGGTAGTTGGGAGGATCATTTGCCTCTAGTTGAGTTTGCGTATAATAAGAGCTACCACTCCAGTATTCAGATGGCGCCTTATGAGGCCTTGTATGGGAGGAAGTGCAGATCGCCTATAGGTTGGTTCGATGTGGGCGGTGGGACCAGATTTGGTGCAGCAGGCAGTGGATAAGGTGAAACTTATCCGAGGCGACTATTGATTTCGAGTCGCATGTAAGTCGTATGCAGATCATCGTCGTCGGCATCTGGAGTTCGCAGTAGATGATTGGGTTTTCCTAAAGGTGTCACCCATGAAGGGTGTGATGAGATTCGGGAAGAAGGGGAAACTCAGCCCAAGGTACATTGGGCCGTTTCAGATTGTCCGCAGGGTAGGCAAGGTTGACTATGAGTTGGATCTGCCGTCCGATCTGGAGGCAGTGCATCCGGTTTTCACGTATCTATCTTTGAGGAGATGTATCGGGATCCATCTAGGGTACACCCGATTGACGATGTCCAGTGATCAGGGGTTATCGTATGAGAGATTCCCATAGCGATAGTCGATCGTCGGTTAGGCGTCTGACGGCGGACGTGGCTTCCACAAAGTCTTGTGGCGAACGAGCTCGGAGGAGATGACGTGGGAAGCCGAGGAGGACATGAGACAGAAGTATCCTCACCTATTCCCACACCTCCGGTAATTCACTTTCCTACTAGTAAATTTACAATATCATTTATGCCTAAGTGTTGTTTTGTGGCATGTGTGGCATTTGCTAACTGTTTAAGCTTCTTCGATAACTGTCTTGAGAAGGAACATTCGGGACGAATGTTTCTAAGGAGGGGAGAATGTTATACCCCGTATTTCCAGAGTATGTACGTAAGGGAATACGTACAAAAAGTTTGGCTTTAAAGTTAGCCTTGGACGTTTTATTTGTGCACAACACACTAGAAGAATCGTTTTCCGACGAAACGTTTCCACAACTTTCGTAGGGAAATTCCGACTATGTCATTTAGTATTTTTGCGGATTTTTCCGAGAGACGAAACATTTTGGACCAACGGGAGGGCGACACTTGTCACCCTCCAATTGGTGGACTTGACACGGCAATAGGGCCGATTGGGTTGGCTTCTTTTGTCTTGGAGTTGGTAGGATATTTTGTGTGCAAGTTGGCCAAGGACACTTGCCTAAATCCTCACCCTACACTTGCCTTGCACTTGTCTTCATCTTGGCCATTGGTTGGCCAAGGCTTGAGCTATAAATACCCCCTTAGAGATGAAGAGTTCTTCATCCACAAAAGCTTTCCAAGTCTAAAATCCTTCCTCTCCCTTGTTAGCAATTCGTCCAACACCCCCTTCCCTCGAGAAGCTTGGCCGAGGCCTACCCCCTAGCGAGCCGAAATCTACCCCCCCTCCCGTGGTAGAAAAGTTGTCTTCTAGTACCGTTATAATGCCCAAAATACCCTAGCCCAAATCCCTTAGTCCTTAGTAGAAGTTGTGAAGAACTTCTAAGGCTTCTTGGAGCTACCGGAGCGTACAACTTAGGAGCTAAACCTTGCTCAGGCGCGACTTTATCTAGGATATTATTGGGCTTACCGAGGTAACTAATCCTAACCCTCTTTTGAATTAGAGAATACTTACTGTTGTAGTATTAGAATAAGTATTAGATACTTAGAAGAATATCACGTATAGAATTGAATCATTATCACGATAGAAGGGTTTAAAAGAAGAATAATTGAACTGTGCTCACATAGGACTGTTTTCACAGTAGACTCATATAGCTCACCGGGTAGGGTTGTGCTGCCCGACTTTCCGTAGGATTATGAACCCTCTGTTTAGAATGACCTTCAGAGTAGTCTAGACTTTGATAGATGTCTGTGACTATTATAGGCTGACTCTCTGCGCGCGACATATTCAACTTGGCAGGTGGTTTTATTTGAGAAGGTATGTGATTCTTCCTAAAGCATGATATTTTACAATATATAGTGCGGTAGACGCATATGTGTTAACTGAATAATAACTACGCAATGTCTTTGACTTAAGCTGAATAATACTTATGGCAATGCCTCACGCTTAAGCCCGAATAATACTTACTAATGCCTCACGCTTAAGCTCGAATAACAGAGAACGAAAACATTTCAAAAGAATCTAATCATTTTTAATGAAGATAAATACTTGGTTTTAAAACAAAGCTTAAGAGTTATACTAGCTTTATGGGAAGTTAGGTATAACAACTTAAGAAAGATAAAAAGGAACTGTTTATTTGTTTGTTTATAAAAGCCTTGTATTGAGTTCTGTTAAGTGTAGTAAGATTGTTTGATAAGTAGAAATGTTATGATGCTACCTGTGTTAGTGTCTTGTAATCTTTTGTGTAAAGGGTCATTCTTGCTGTGCTTACGTTGCTAACGGTAAGTCCATTGTCTTATTGTATCACCTACCTCGATCGTTATACGGGCTTGCCCTCGATGCGGGTCTATACGGCTATGCGGTGCTGTGAGACTATGCGAGCGCGGTATGCTCGGACCGATCATTCGGCGTTTATCACGACGGGGATTCTATGCGGTCCGTTGAGACTATGCGGTCTTTTGAGGCTATGCGCGGCCGCGGAGCCTAGGCGGATGCCGGGGTTGGCTGCCCCGATGCGAGAAATATCTCATGCGGTGCATGTGGGACCTATGCGAGTGCGGAAGTCGGGGCTAGGCACGCAGAATGATACTATGGGCGATTGGCCTTGCTTCGATCATTCGCGCCTAGAATAGACACTTCTGATTTTCCTATTCTTTGTTGTTGTTTGTGATGTGGCACTATGTGCAATTGAACCGATTGTATTTGTGAGAAGGTTTTGAATACTGATTTCATTTAAGTACTTTATAGTTTCACATACTTGGTACTGTTGTATCGACCTCCTTGGCTGCGTTCATGCCGCAGGTAAGAGGCAGTGCTAGATCCACATCCTTAGGATCTTTGCGTTGGTGTCGGGAGCTCCATCTTCTCCGAGGCTCTACTTTGGGTATGATCTCCTGTATTGTAGATAGTTTTGTACGATCGGGGTATGGCGGGCCCTGTCCCGCCATAGTTGTTTACTTCCTTAGAGGTCCAGTAGTACTATTGTATGCAGTTGGGATGAATCGCAAAACTTGAGTTATTTATATTATGCCGAAAGGCAAGCTTTTCATCAGATAAACTGTGTCTTATTTTATAAACTGTTTCCTGTCTTGTTTTATATTCCGCTGGTTACTCTGATGTATGACTACTTGGGTGCCCCGGTAAGGCACCAGTCACGGGCCCCGGAACGGGTCGTGACAGCCTTATAGGTTTAAGTACTACGTGTGGCGCGATCTACTTGGCTTAAGGAGTAGCCGACGGTTGGAAGTACTTGGAGCGTTTTGCTATTAGTCGATAATCGTCGCGAGGTATGTGAACCTCTTCCTATCTCTTCTAGCATGATATGTGTGAACTATGTAGTACGGTAGACGTACATGTGCTAAATGTATTTGATTGGTTTAAAACATAAAGTGTTATAACGGCTTTATGGGAAGTTGGTTATAACAACTTTATGTTGGTAAGAAAATACTTGTGGTTTTTAAAAGGTAACTGATTTAAACTATAACTGGCTTGTTATGTGTTAATAAAGAACTTGAAGTATTTCAAAAGATTTTTGAATCATTTCGAAAGAAGAAGTAATACTTGGTTTTTGAAAACTTAAGAGTTATACTAGCTTTATGGGAAGTTAGGTAATAACGGCTTAAGAATGTTTCTTGATTTGAAATCGAATGTGTATCGACAAACCACCTGCGGCGTTAATAAAAGGAAATGTTTTGACAGATTAAGTATTATTAAAACCAAGAGAGAAACTTCCATCTGCATGAAGCTAAGATGAGACAAAATGATATTTCCTAGATCATGGTCTTTGTAATAAGATTGTTATAAACAAGAATATCCTACTCACATATAAGACTTATGTTTCTCAGATAGTTTAAAGGAGAATTATATTCTTAAATGAATAAGACTATGAACTACGAAACCTTTCAAAAAAAGGCAAACTTGAACATTGGAAACTAGGCAAACTTGAACATTGGAAATTAGGCAAACTTGAACATTGGAAAAGAATGTGGCTACTTGATTTTACAAAGAGAAGTAATTGAGTTACTCTAAAAGATAATCACTCTATTTTCATATACTACGTGTATTGTGTGGTTTTGTGAAGTAACGATCTTTTAAAGATTTAATGTATGAAGTACTTTGGGGATAGGTACAGAACTTGTTAGTAGAAAGTACCTTGTGTGAATAACTTGATTGTATTGGTTTGTGATAACCTTGTAATACTTTCTTGTTGATTTGATAAGTAAGCATGTTAGGATGCTACGTGTGTTAGTATCTTGTGATTATTATGTAAGGGGGTCACTCTTGTTGTGCTTACGTTGTCAAACGTTAAGCGTTATCTTGTTATTGTATCACATACCCCTGACTTATTATACCGAGGGCTTGCCACCCTTGATGCGGGTCTATACGGCTATGCGATCCTTGTGACTACGCGAGTCGCGGTAGCTCGGGATTGATCATTCCGGTGTTTAGCCCGATGCGGGGATTCCTATGCGGTCTGTTGAGACTATGCGGTCTTTGAGACTATGCGGGCTGCGGGAGCCTAGGCGGATACCGAGGTTAGCCGCCCGATGCGGGGTATACCTCGGTGATGCAGGACCATGATTCGAGGAATACCTCATGCGGTGCGTGGGTGACCTATGCGAGTGCGAGAGTTCGAGGATAGACGCGCACATTGATATTGCGGGCGAGTGGCGCCGATCATGTGGTGCGGTCTAGAAAGACCTCGGGATACGGTTTGTGGTATTTTTGGTGCTGGGTCTTAGTAGTCGGCTATGCCTTCGTACTTGCCGTCTGCACGGTTTTATTGTGATAACTTTGAGGCGTGAGTCACGACGACATATCGCTTATTTATTGTGAATCGTAGTTTGGTTATCATACATGTCTCCGCTTTATATAGACTACTATGATTTCATTTCTGATGTTATTTTGATTTCACATACTTGGTACTGTTGTCGACCTCGCTTCGGGGCTGCGTTCATGCCGCAGTAAAGGTACACGATCGTTGATCTCGCTCTTAGGGTCATGATTGGCGTTTGGGAAAGCTCCGTTTCTCCGGAGGCTTATCTTAGTATAGTCCCCTGTCGTTGTAGGTATTTACATTCAGGGGTATGGCGGGGCCCTGTCCCGCCATTATTGTCATATCTTTTCTTAGAGTGCAGTAATCTTGTTGTGGCGGGGTGGTAAAAGGATTAAACTGTTCATTTGTAAGAGTTGTTATTTATATATATGCCGAAAGGCAAGTTTTCCTCAGATTACTGTTTTGTACTTCATTTGTTTCATGTATGTGTTTTATGTTCCGCTGATTACTCTGATGTTGTATCACTAGGGTGCCCGGGGTAAGGCACCAGTCACGGGCCCAGATTCGGGTCGTGACAGAAACAAAGGAAGTGTTGTCCGATTTTCCGTAGAATTTAGTGACTTTGCACTTAGAATATTCTACGTTCGAAGCTAGAGGTTAAAGGACGTATTATGGCCATTTTAGGTTGAAGTACTAAGTATAGCGGATTCTACTTGAAAAATGGAATAGCTATCAAGGTTGAAGTACTTCGGAGTATTTTGCTATTTGTCGATAATCGTCGCGAGGTATGTGAACCTCTTCCTTCTTTAGACATGATTCTATGTATGGAATATACACGTGGTATTATTTCATGATTTCCCTCTACTCTTAGAATGTTACACCCCGTAGTTCCAGAGTATGTATATGAGGACGTACGTACGAGAATACAACAGAAAAATTGGAAAGGAAGAAAGATGTGATTTTTTCGACGGAAAAGTTTCCGGATTTTATGAAGGAAAAAGGTTCATTAATGGGAATTGGATTCCCAGATTTGGTATTCGGACTTTTTGGAATATTTAAGAATTATGGAATTTTATTTCCGGAATTGGTCACGTGGGGCCCACGGGAGGAATTTACGGTTTGTGGGGCCCACTTTATTTTCGGATTTTTGGCATTGCGGATATTTTTTTCGGAAGACGGAATATTTTGGACGAGTCGGGGGGCGACACGTGTCACCCCCCCCCCCCCCCTTGAGGCCATGTGGGCCGATTGATTGTGGGTGTGTTGGACGGTTTTGAGTGGGACAAGTGGCTTGCCACTTGTCCCATTGTTATGGTGGACAAATGGTTGGCCAACTACCCACACACATGTACCCCATCCTCACCACACACTTGCCTAGATCTTGGCCATTGATTTTCCTATAAATACCCCATTGATTTCAAGACTTCTTCATCCACCTAAATGTTTCTAAGTCACAAAAAAAAATCCCCCCCCTCTTGATAGTTCTCGTCCGATTCCCCCCCCCCCCCCTTTGTAGAAAAATTCTTCAAGTGTTGGTATAGTCCCAAATACCTTAGCCTAGTATTCCTAGTATTTTTCCAAAGTTATTTCAAATACTAAGAGCCCGGAAAAATACTACTTTATTCCTATAGTCGCAAAAATGAAGCCCTAGAAAAATCTTCATAGCTTAGATGAAGTGTTAAGAGAAGTTGTTTAGAAACTTCTAAGGGTTGCTTGGAGCGGGTTGGAGCGTAAGGATTTGGAGCTAAACGTTGCTCAGGATCGACTTATATCTTGGATAATTTTGGGCTTATCGAGGTAATGATATTTGCCCCCCTATTGTAATTGGATATTACATGTTGTAGTAATGTATAGTTGAGTATACTATATGTAGAATGAATATGGATAAGAATTGAACTGTATTTACATAGGACTGTATTTACAGTAGACTTGTAGTATTATTGTGGAGTAGAATTGTACACGTCCGGTTAGACGTGTAACCCCCCCTGGGATTGTTGGTTTGGTAGCAGGCCTCGTTAGAGGAGGAGATTTATGTGGTTGCGGGGGGCGAGGTGCTGCCGAATTTTTCGTAGAATAAGGAATCTTGTATCTAGAATTATTCTACGAAGAGATCTAGAGGTTGATAGACGTTTTGTGGCCTTTTTAGGTTTAAGTGCTACGAGTAGCGTATTCTACTTGAAGGGTGGAAAAGGCGAGCAAGGTTAGAGTACTTTGGAGCGTTTTGCTAATTGTCGATAATCGTCGCGAGGTATGTGAACCTCTTCCTATCCTTTCTAGCATGATATTTGTGAAATATATTTAGTGCGGTAGACACACGTGTGTTTAAAGGAAGTTGATTTTCCTTTTGTGTCTTTGACTTGATTCCAAAGTTAAGTGACTTGTTATGAAATATTAAGGACTTGAATTATGTTAAAAAGTTGTAAAACCTCACTCATGAGTAATGGGTGTGTGGTCTTTTAAAGAATAAAGTTATCTTGATTTCGAAAATAAGAATGGTTTTATCATTGGATTTAAAATGATAACTTGACTTATAAACAACTTGATTTTGGGAAAGGAGAAGTAACTTGATTTAAAGGTATAGGTTACTTGGTTTAAAAAAGTATATTGCTACCTGACTTTAAAAAGGAAAAAATGTCTTTGTTTTAAAGGAAGGCATGGTTTTGTCTTAAAAATGGTTTAAAAAGGAAGGCATGTTTTTGTCTTAAGATTGGTTTAAAAAGAAGGTATGGAAATTGTTTTGGTTTTACTTTGATGTCTTTTGACTTGAGTTTTAAATAATAAGAATCTTGAAGTCTTTCAAAAGAGTTATGAATCATTTTTTAAAGAAAAGAAATACTTGGTTTTAAAAGCTTAAGTGTTATACTAGCTTTATGGGAAGTTAGGTATAACGACTTAAGAAAGATAAAAGGAACGGTTTACTTATTTATTTATGAAAGTCTTGTATTGATTTCTAGGAAGTGTAGTAAGATGGTTTGATAAGTAAACATGTTATGATGCTACGTGTGTTAGTGTCTTGTGATGTTGTGTAAGGGGGTTATTCTTGTTGTGCTTACGTTGTTAAACGTTAAGCCTGTTGTACTGTTATTATATCACATACCCCCCTGACTTGTTATGATGCCGAGGACTTGCCACCCTCGATGCGAGGAATACCTCATGCGGTCTGTGTGACTATGATTCGAGGAATACCTCATGCGGTCTGTGTGACCATGCGAGTGCGGGAGTTCGGGATGATGTTCACTCGGTGTGTTACCGCGAGGTATACCTCATGCGATCTGTGACTATGATTCGAGAATACCTCATGCGATGCGTGTGACTATGCGGTGCGGGAGTCCGGAGGATGTCGCGGGTTAGCTGCCGTCGCGAGGAATACCTCATGCGGTGCGTGTGTGACTATGCGACTGCGGGAGTTACGAGGATTAGGCACGCATAATGATACTATGGGCGATTGGCCTTGCTTCGATCATTAGCGGCCTAGAAAAGACGATTCACGTTATATCTATTTTGCTCTTGTTTATCTTTGTGGCACTATATGCGATTAAATTGGTTGTTAAATGCGTATTTGTAATTGGTTTTAAAATATTATGATTTGATTTGATGCTTTTTTGTTTCACATACTTGGTACTGTTATCGACCTCCTTGGGGCTGCGTTCATGCCGCGGTAGAGTACACGATTGTTGATCCTCGCTCGTGGGATCACGATTCAGCGTTTTGGGAAGCTCCGTTTCTCGGAGGCTTATCTCGTATAGTCCGTCGTTGTAGGTGCTTACATTCAGGGGTATGGCGGGGCCCTGTCCCGTCGTTGTTGTTATAACATTCTTAGAGGTCTGTAGTACTGTTGTGGGCAGGGTTTGTGAAAGGGATGTAACTGTTCAAGTTTTCATTTATTTATACTGAAAGGTGACCGTTTTGGTTAGCCTATTTTCTTATTGGATACATATGTTTCATGTCTTGTTTGTTATATTCCGCTGATTACTCTGATGTATGTCTACTTGGGTGCCCGGGTAAGGCACCAGTCACGGGCCCGGGATCGGGTCGTGACATAGAAGTTAAGAAGTATGTATGTTGATTCACTCTACGTAAGGGTTATGTCTAAGTTATCCTAAGTTCTTACCAAGTCTTATGGGGGATGTTGGTAAGAGTCGTTAGGAGGTATTTGGAGCCAAGTTGACTTGGCTAATTTATGGCACGAATGAGAATAAGTATCGAACAAGTCATTGCAGCGTTAATAAAAGAAAATGTAATGACGATAAATTATATTAAAACAAGTAGAATTCTCCATCTGCATAGAAGCTAAGATAAGACAAAATTGTATTACATTTTCTAGATCATGGCTGCTTCAATGAGATCAGTATAAACAAGTATAACATATTCACACATATAAGGCATATGTTGCTTAAATTAAAGAGTTTACGTTATGAAGTGTTAAGACTATGAACTACGAAACTTGATTCTAAAAGATAAGAGACTTGAAAGTATACGATACTTGGTTTTCGAAAGTATAAGTCTCTTGGTTATAAAAATAATGTATTTGCCTAAAGTATAAAGTTAGTATAACGACTTTATGGGAAGTGGGTTATAATAGCTTTATGGAAAGTTAAAAGAGTGGTTTACTCTAAGTAATGAGAAATGTTTTGAAATAAAGAAAGGCAAATGGATTTAAAAGCATCAATTGCTTAAAGTTTTAAGGAAAGAAGTCACTTGATTTAGAAATGAAAAATGTATTTCTAAAAGTGTAGTGACTTAGGTAAAATGTAAACAAGCCTTGATACTACGGTGTTAGTATCTTGGGGTTTTATATGAAAAAAAGTCTTTTGAAAAGTATGTAAGCACGTAGTACTTTGGGTTAAATTCCCGGATTTTTATGTGTGAAACGAAAGTGCCATGAGTTTATAAAAATGGAAGTCTAAAGGTTTAATGAACTTGCCTATGTTTGCTTGTGATAGCTTTGAATGCAAGTATTATATGTTTACGTTGTCGTGACTCTCAGTTGGAGGGTCGGCTGTCTTGTTGTAAGTCCACTTGGACGCAAGCGATGATGTGGGATTCCAGGTATGCTTCCATTATGATTGATCCTTGGACATGTTTATACGATGTGGATTAGGGCATGTGACGATGGCGGGTTAGATTCCGGGATTTGTTTTATTACCCATGGCCATGCTTATACGATGAGGGATTCTGGGGCATGCGACCATGCTATGTACGACTATTACTCCATGGGCTAGCTCCCCATGAAGACATGTACCCACGATGAGGGATTCCGGGGGCATGTTATATTATTACTCCATGGGCTAGCTCCCCATGAAGACCTGCACCTACGATGAGGGATGTCGAGGGCACGTTATGGCCATGCTTATACGATGAGGGATTCCGGGGCATGCGGCCACGTTATATATATATATATATATATATGAGTACGCCGACAGTGAGGAAGGATGTCACGGGCGCGTCACATGGTTATATGTTACACCTACGGCTGTCGGCAGTGATGTGGGATTCCACGGGCAGGAGATATATATATGTATTGTGTATGTGTACGCCGACAGTGAGATGGGATGCCACGGGCGCGTCACATGTTTATATTTTACACTTATGGTTGTCGGCAGTGATGGGGGATTCCACGGGCACGCTTTGATATTTGTGTGACTTGATCGCGTCCCAGATTGGGCCGGGTAGTATATGCGTCCCTCCATAAAGGGCCGGATTATGTTATGAAAGATAAGTAAGGTATATGGTAATGAACTTAATGACTTCTCCTAAGTATGTACGTAAGATATGGCTATAACTCTTAATGGAATGGAAAAGATAATGATGTGCAATTAATTTCATAAGTGGTAATGACACGGCAGATCCAGTATGTACTTTTATACTTGCCTGTCATTCTTTTGTATAGTTATGATCTCATTTCTTGTACTTTATTTCGCTTCCATATTAAATTTTTGTTATCGACTTCTTGGGCCGCTGCGTTAAATGTCCGCAGTTTAGGTACACGATTGTGGATCCGCGAGCTTAGGATTCAGTTCAAGATTTGAGATGGCTCGAATGTTCGGAGTTGTCATGGCTATGTATATTCGAAGTCTGGCGGGCCTTGTCCGTCATAGTATTTGTTCAAATCTTAGAGGTATGTATTCATCTGTGGGCTGGACTGGCTAGAGTTGTTTTTACATTGTTAAACAGTGTAGACCCTTTCGGGTAATTTTTATATTATGGCGGCCTTATCGGCTTGGCCTTGGTTTTAAAAAAAAAAAGAGTGTTATTTATCTTCCGCAGTTTACTATGTTGTATGATTAGAAGGGTGCCCAGGTAGGGCACCAGTCGCGTCCCGGGGTCAGGTCGTGACAGTGGCCATGTGTGGTATCGTTGGTCTTGTGGAGTATTGATTGATAGGCATAGTAAAGAGACTACGCCGGAGTTTGTATAGCTTGACAACCGACTAAGAACATTCGGGGACGAATGTTTCTAAGAGGGGAAGAATGTTACACCCCTTAAGTCCAGGACATGTATAAGAGAATAGACGCGAGAACACAAGACTTGAAATTTGGTACGAAAGGAAGAATTGTTTTTCCGACGGAAAATCTTCCGAACTTCGGAAAGGAAAAATGTTCATTTAGGAGAATTAGATTCTCAAAATACATTATTTGAGGGATATAGAATGTTTTAACATTATGGAAATTTATTTTTACGGATTTGGTCAAGTGGGGCCCACCCGAGAAATTTTACGTTTTGTGGGGCCCACGAGGGTTACGAAATTTTATGGACTAATGGGAGGGCGACACGTGGCACCCCCCCCCCCCCACATGGTCTTGGATGAAAATTAGCAAGGTTAGAATGGTCATTTGACCATTGTGGATGATAAGTCTTCAAGCTTGAGAATATTGACCAAGTCAACTTGTCCACTTGGCTAATTAATTAATTTCCTTCATCCTAGCCACACATATGTTGATATCTTGACCCTCCATTGTGTTATAAATACTACACTAGTACAATACAAGTGTCACGACCCGTTCCGGGGCCCGTGACTGGTGCCTTACCGGGGCACCCAAGTAGTCATACATCAGAGTAACCAGCGGAAATATAAAACAAGACAGGAAACATAGTAAAAACAGAAACAGTTTATCTGATGAAAAGCTTGCCTTACGGCATAATATAAATAACTCAAGTTTTGCAGTTACATCCCAACTGTACAATAGTACTACAGACCTCTAAGGAAGTAAACAACTATGGCGGGACAGGGCCCCGCCATACCCTGACTGTACAAAACTATCTACAATACAGGGAGATCATACCCAAAAGTAGAGCCTCCGGAGATGATGGAGCTCCTGACACCAACGCAAAGATCCTAAGGATGTGGATCTAGCACCTTCTTGCCCTTACCTGTGGCATGAACGCAGCCCCCCGAAGGAGGTCAGTACAACAGGTACCAAGTATGTGAAACTATAAAGAACTGAAATGAAATCAAAGTATTTAAAACCTTTTCACAAATACAATCAGTTCAATTGCACATAGTGCCACATCACAAACAACAACAAAAATAGGAAAGCGTAATGTGTCTATTCTAGGCCGCGAATGATCGAAGCAAGGCTAATCGCCCATAGTATCATTCTGCGTGCCTAGTCACGAATTCCGCGATCCGCATAGGTCACACACAGACCGCGTGAGGTATTCCTCGTGACGGCAGCCAACCCCAGATCCACCTAGGCTCCCGCAGCGCGCATAGCATCACAAGACCTCATAGTCTCAGCGGACCGCATAGGAATCCCCGCATCGGGCTAAACACCGAATGATCAATCCCGGAGCATACCGCTGCTCGCATAGTCTCACAGACCGCATAGGCCGTATAGACCAAGATCAAGAGTGGCAAGCCCCGGATAACAAATGGGGGGGTAGGTGATACAATAACAAAGACAACGGACTTACGGTTAGCAACGTAAGCACAACAAGAATGACCCCTTACACGATTTCAAGACACTAACCTGTAGCATCATAATATGTCTACTTATCACACAAATCTTACTACACTTAACAGAAATCAATACAAGGATTTTATAAACAAACAAGTAAACAGTTCCTTTTTATCTTTCTTAAGTTGTTATACCTAACTTCCCATAAAACTAGTATAACTCTTAAGCTTTTGTTTTAAAAACCAAATATTTATCTTCTGTTTAAAAAAATGATTCAGTATTCTTTTGAAATGCTTTCAGTTCTTTGTTATTCAGGCTTAAGCCGTGAGGCATTGCCGTAAGTATTATTCAGGCTTAAGCCGTGAGGCATTGCCGTAAGTATTATTCAGGCTTATGTCAAAGACATTGCCGTAGTTATTATTCAGTTAACACATGTAAGTCTACCGTACTATATATATATTGTAAAATATCATGCTTTAGGAAGAATCACATACCTTCTCAGCGAAAACCACCTGCCAAGTTGAATATGTCGCAGCAGAGTCACCTATAATAGTCACAGACATCTATCAAAGACTACTCGAAGGTCATTCTAACCAGAGGGGTCCCAATTCTACGGAGAGACGGGCAGCACACCCCACCCCGGTGCGCTATATAAGTCTACTGTAAAAACAGTCCTATGTGCGTACAGTTCAATTATTCTTCTTTAAACCCTTCTACTGTGATATGATTCAATTCTATTCGTAATATCCTTCTAAGTATTTAATACTTATTCTTATACTTCTACGATGTATTCTCTAATACAAAGGAGGGTTAGGATTATTTACCTCGGTAAGCCCAATAATATCCTAGATAAAGTCGCGCTGAGCAAGGTTTAGCTCCTAAGTTGTACGCGCTCAGAGCTCGAAGAAACCTTAGAAGTTCTTCACAACTTCTACAAAGGACTAAGAGATTTAGGCTAGGGTATTTTGGTCATTATACCAATACTAGAAGACAACTTTTCTACCAAGGGAGGGGGTAGATTTCGGCTAGGCTAGGGGGGGTAGGCCCTCGGCCAAACTCACTCAAAGGGGGGGGGGGAGGTGTTGGACGAAAGGCTTAAGGGAGAGGAGAGGATTTTTCAAGACTTGGAAGATAACTTTGTGGATGAAGAACTCTTCATCTAAAGGGGGGTATTTATAGCTCAAGCCTTGGCCAACCAATGGCCAAGATGAAGACAAGTGCAAGGCAAGTGTAGGGTGAGGATTAACTATACACAAATATCCTACCAACTCCTTGACTTTGAGCAAGGCACCAAAAACGTGCCAATCCCATTCCAATTCCCATGGACGATTCAAGTCCACCAATTGGAGGGTGCCAAGTGTCGCCCTCCCGTTGGTCCAAAATGTTTCGTCTCTCGGAAAAATCCGCAAAAATTAGTAATGGCATAGCCGGAATTTTCCCTACGAAAGCTGTGGAAACGTTTCGTCGGAAAACGATTCTTTTAGTGAGTTGTGCACAAATAAAAACGTCCAAGGCTAACTTTAAGGCCAAACTTTTTGTACGTATTCCCTTACGTACATACTCTGGAAATACGGGGTATAACATTCTCCCCTCCTTAGAAACATTCGTCCCGAATGTTCCTTCTCAAGACAGTCATCGATGAAGCTTAAACAGTTTGTAAGTGCCACACATGGCCACAAAAAAAAAATAACACTTAGGCATATATGATAATGGAAATTTACAAGTAGGAAAGTAAATTACCTGGAGGTGTGGGGAATAAGTGAGGGTACCTCTGCCTCATGTCCTCCTCAGCTTCCCACGTCATCTCCTCCCTAAGCTCGTTCCGCCACAAGACTTTGACGGAAGCCACGTCCTTGGTCCGCAGACGCCTAACCTGACGATCGATTATCGCTATGGGAATCTCCTCATACGATAACCCCTCGGTCACCTGGACATCGTCAATCGGATGCACTCTAGATGGATCCCCGATACATCTCCTCAGCATAGAAACATGAAACACCGGATGCACTGCCTCCAGATCGGACGGCAGATCCAACTCGTAGGCAACCTTGCCTACCCTGTGGACATCGATACGCCCAATGTACCTGGGCCGAAGTTTCCTTTCCTCCCGAATCTCATCACACCCTTCATGGGTGATAGCAGAAAACCCAATCATCTACCTCGAACTCAAGATGCCGACGACGATGATCTGCATATGATTTGCGACTACGGTGTCAACAACCTCTCTGGATAAGCTTTACCTTATCCATCGCTGCTGCACCAACCGCCCCACTAATCGCACCTCGCCCACATCGAACCAGCCTATAGGCGATCCGCACTTCCTCCCATACAAGGCCTCATGGCGCCATCCGAATACCGGAGTGGTAGCTATTATTATACGCAAACTCAACTAGAGGCAAATGATCCTCCCAACTACCACTGAAGTCAATAACACGGGCTCGCGGCATATCCTCGGCGGTGCGGATAGTGCGCTCGGCCCGTCGATGCTCTGTGGATGGAATGCGATGCTGGGCTCACTGCGTCCTAAACCTCTGGAAAGACCTCAGGAAGTTAGCCGAACCGGGCTCCTGCATGCGATATGATCGAAATAGGGACTCATGCGATCGGCGATCTCTCGGATGTAAAGTGCGGCATAATCCTCACCGAAAAAGTCGTCCGGACGGAAGAAAGTGGGCTGATTTCACACTGTCGGCGATAACCCATATAGAATCATGTCTCCTCCGAGTGCGAGGCAATCACGTGATGAAGTCCATGTTGATCACCTCCCACTTCCGGTCGGGATCTCTATCGTCAGAACAAACCACGGGCCTCACGTGCTCTACCTTCACTGCGACAACACGGGCATTGAGCTACGAACTCGCAACGTCCCTCTTCAAGCCATCCCACCAATACACGGATCTAAGGTCGTGGTACATCTTGGTCGACCACGGATGGATAGAGTAACGCCGCTACGTGTGTGCTTCCCCAAGAACTTTGCCGAAGTCTGAAACATCCGGAACACACAACATGCCCTCAAACCTTAGCACCCCATCGTGCTACCTCAAAAGGACCGCTTGCCTCACGAAGAGTTGTATCACGATAACGTGTCAAAATCCGGATCTCGAATCGTTGCCTCTTCACCTCGCCGGCGATGGAAGACTCGGCAACCTCACGAACTCTAACCCCACCGCTATCGAATCAATCAAGCGGACACCAAGGCTTGCTAATCGATGCAAATCACGAACCATGTCCTCCTCCTCTCTAGTCGCACATCCGATAGGCTCCCCATCGACCTACGACTAAGAGCATACGCCACAACATTGGCCTTCCCGTGGTACAGGATATCAACATCGTAATCCTTAAGCAACTCTAACCACCGTCTGCCGTAAGTTCAGCCTCCTCCGGTGAAGATATCTTTGGAGGCTCTTGTGGTCTGTATAAATATCCACGTGAACCCCATACAAATAGTGCCTCCGGATCTTGGCGTGAATCATTGTTGCGATTCCAAATCATGGGTGGGGTAGTTCTCTCGTGTTTCTTAAGCCGTCGGGATGCGACGCTATAACTCTACCATGCTGCATCAACACACATCCCACCCGATGCACGACGATCACAATACACAACATAACCGTCTGGACCTGCGGAAGAGTAAGAACGAGGCGGTCGTCGCCTCTTTTCAAGAATCGGAAACCCCGCCACAAGCATCAGTCCATCAAACTTGGCTGCCTTCGAGTCACCTAGTCAAAGGTGCAGAGATAGAAGCAAACTTCTATGAACCGCCGATAATATCTGCAAGGCCCAAAATGCGAACCTCTATCGGAGTAGTAGGTCAGGCCAACTCCGATCGCCTCGATCTTGGCGTATCTACGAATACCATCGCCCCGACAATGTGCCCAAGAAAAGCCACCGGTTAACGAAACTCACATTTGGAAAACTTGGCGTCAATTTCTTGGTCCCGAGAATCACAAGGCCTCTCAAATGCTCGCGTACTCCTCGCTCTGGCGAGAATAAACCAAGATATCATCAATGAACACTATCACAAGCGTGTCCAAAATGGTTTGAACACTCGGTTCATCAAATCCATGAATATCACGAGCATTGGTCAACCCAAAAGACATGACCTGAACTCATAATGCGTCACGTCCGGAATGCGATCCTAGGGACATCTACCTCTCGACTCGCGATCGATGATAGCGAACGCAGATCAATCTTGGAGAAACATCTCGCGCCCTGCAACTGGTCGAACAAATCATCAATCCTGGGAAGGGGGTATCTGTTCTTAATGGTCACCTTGTTCACCGTCAGTAGTCAACACGCGCGCGGCGTCCGCCCTTCTTCTTCACGAAGAATACCGGCGCTCCCGGGGAGAAACACTAGGCCGATGAAGCCGCTTCTCCAAAGAAATCTCTCACTGGTCCTTCAACTCTCTCAACTCGGCGGTGCCATTACGTATGGCAGAATGGAAATAGGCCGAGTGTCTGGCAACACATCTATACAAAACTCGATCTCCCTCTCAGGAGGGATACCCGGGAGGTCGTCTGGAAACACGTATGGGAATTCTCTGATCACTGGAACTGACTGAAAATCTGGTACCGCAGCTTCAGTATCAAACACCCGAACGAGATGGTAGATATACCCTTCGCACCATCTTCCTAGCCTTGAGGTAGGAAATAAACCTACTTCGGCGATACCGCGTGCTCTCCCACACAACAACCGGCTCCTCAGAAATCGGAACCGTACTACTCTCTCTGCGGTCTACATTGGCGTAGCAGAAGCTAGCCAATCCATCCCCATGATCACGTCGAAGTCAATCATCTCCAACTCTATCAAGTCGGCCAGGTCCGACGATCGTAAATGGTCACAGACAAGCTCTATATACCCGCCGAGCTACCACCGAATCACCCATGGCGTAGCTACCTCGAAAGGGTCTATGGACTCGTGCTCTATCCCTATCCTACTAGCAACAAGGGGAGATATATAGGGCAGTAGAACCGGATCTATCAAAGCATACACATCAAACCCGAACGATAAGGTACCGTGGCGACATCGGTGAGGCCTCACGATCTGTCGGTGGACAAAGCATAAATGCGGTTACGAGGACCGCTAGAATCGACCCGCACCACGACCTGCCGCGACCCGCTGGTCCATGAGTACCTTTCTCCGGGCGAGTAATCGCGGGGATGAAGAAGCGCAATGCACTGTAGGCCCTACTACCGCCGCCGCCCCGGCCGACAAACTCGCGAAATGACCACTGGGCCACAAGTATAGCAGCTCGGTCTGACTCGAATGGTATCTACCACAACGGGCACACCGGCGGACCTCGAGCAGTTAGCACCTCGCTACTCGAAATCAAGTCTGGGGCCCCGACCGCCCATCGCTCTGCTGTCGAAAATGAGGTAGAGCGCTCTGCGCTGGCCGTGGTGCAAATCCGGACTGGCGATGCCGCCACCACGAGAACCACCAAAAGAACCGGCCGTCTTGGCGCCTTCTTCGCCGATATCGCTTACCCGGCGGTCTCTACGCCTCGCATCCTAGTGCATGAGCTGCATATGGGTTATGTCCATGCTCGGTGAAGGACACACCGCACAAGACTCGGCCATGTAATCATCTAGCCAGTGACATAGCGATGCACCGGTCCTCCATCTCGCTACGGTGCGAGGACATATCGAGCCAAAGAATCAAACTCGACATTGTACTCCTCACCAAGGCGTCCTCCCATCTCGGCAACAAGAATCTATCGGCTCGTGCCCTCCTCATCTGCGGAGGCAAGAAGTGTGTGAGAAAAGCCTCAAAACTCATCCCATACTGGAGGTGCATGCTCTCCCGAAAGCTCCCATGAATCAAACCAATCGATCGGTATCACGCGTTGACGCGAACCGAAAGTCACAGACTCTGTCTCGAGGCCTTGATCACCGCGTGATCCTCTCAGGCGACGGATGAACTCCTGCGGATCATCCTCCGGCCTCGACCAGTAAAACTCGGCGGGCTACAACTCAAGAAATCTCGTAGCCTCAAACTATACGCCTCGGGTGCACCACGGTGCGACCGAGCTGAGCTGAATCGAATCCGCGATCGGCCTCTCCTCGTGTCGGGCCACAACTCTAGCCAATAGCCGGGCCATCTCCTTGTACCCTAACTCCTCCGCGGTGTGGGGCGGGGAGGTGTGGTACCGTGGTCTCGCTGGGGCGGCGTCATAGAACTTCGCCGTCTCGGTATAGGCGGGCACGAGCCCTCGTGACTGGGTGTCACGCTAGCGCTCCTCCGCCTTGCCTTACGGGCCCGGGTTGCCTTACGTGGAGGCATAACTGTTACAGGAAAGGAATACGTTAGAGGGGTCCAACCTATAACACAGCTCTAAAGCACGATCTCAGAATGAAGAATGGAAACCAATCCTAAATATCCTATAGCCTCCTGATTATTGGTGTGGTGCACAACACACCGATAATCAAGACTCTACTAGATACGGTCTGTAGACACTTTCCGAGGATAACCTGGCTCTGATACCACTTTTGTCACGACCCGTTCCGGGGCCCGTGACTGGTGCCTTACCGGGGCACCCAAGTAGTCATACATCAGAGTAACCAGCGGAAATATAAAACAAGACAGGAAACATAGTAAAAACAGAAACAGTTTATCTGATGAAAAGCTTGCCTTACGGCATAATATAAATAACTCAAGTTTTGCAGTTACATCCCAACTGTACAATAGTACTACAGACCTCTAAGGAAGTAAACAACTATGGCGGGACAGGGCCCCGCCATACCCTGACTGTACAAAACTATCTACAATACAGGGAGATCATACCCAAAAGTAGAGCCTCCGGAGAAGATGGAGCTCCTGACACCAACGCAAAGATCCTAAGGATGTGGATCTAGCACCTGCTTGCCCTTACCTGCGGCATGAACGCAGCCGGGCGAGGTCGATAACAGTGTACCAAGTATGTGAAACTATAAAGAATCGAACTGAAATCAAAGTATTTAAAACCTTTTCACAAATACAATCGGTTCAATTGCACATAGTGCCACATCACAAACAACAACGATAATAGGAAAAGCGTAATAGTCTATTCTAGGCCGCGAATGATCGGGCAAGGCCAATCGCCCATAGTATCATTCTGCGTGCCTAGTCCCGACTTCCGCACCGCATAGGTCACACCTGCACGCATGAGGTATTCTCGCATCGGGGCAGCCAACCCCAGATCCGCCTAGGCTCCCGCACCGCATAGCCTCAAAAGACCGCGTAGTCTCAGCAGACCGCATAGGAATCCCCGCATCGGGCTAAACACCGAATGATCAATCACGGAGCATACCGCTGCTCGCATAGTCTCACAGACCGCATAGGCCGATAGACCAAGATCGGGGCAAGCCCTCAGATAACGATCGGGGTAGGTGATACAAACAAGACAACGGACTTACCTAAGTTAGCAACGTAAGCACAAAGAATGACCCCTTACACAAAGATTTCAAGACACTAACCTGTAGCATCATAATATGTCTACTTATCACACAAATCTTACTACACTTAAGAAATCAATACAAGGCTTTTATAAACAAACAAGTAAACAGTTCCTTTTTATCTTTCTTAAGTTGTTATACCTAACTTCCCATAAAGCTAGTATAACTCTTAAGCTTTTGTTTAAAACCCAAATATTTATCTTCTGTTAAAAAAAATGATTCAGTATTCTTTTGAAATGCTTTCAGTTCTTTGTTATTCAGGCTTAAGCCGTGAGGCATTGCCGTAAGTATTATTCAGGCTTAAGTCAAAGACATTGCCGTAGTTATTATTCAGTTAACACGTATGCGTCACCGCACTATATATATATTATAAAATATCATGCTTTAGGAAGAATCACATACCTTCTCAAATGAAAACCACCGCCAAGTTGAATATGTCGCGCGCAGAGAGTCAGCCTATAATAGTCACAGACATCTATCAAAGACTACTCTGAAGGTCATTCTAAACAGAGGGTTCACAATTCTACGGATAGTCGGGCAGCACAACCCTACCCGGTGAGCTATATAAGTCTCATGAAACAACCGTCCGATGTGAGTACAGTTCAATTATTCTTCTTTAAACCCTTCTGTGATAACAATTCAATTCTATTCTGTAATATCCTTCTAAGTATTTAATACTTATTCTTATACTTCTACAGTATGTATTCTCTAATACAAAGGAGGGTTAGGATTATTTACCTCGGTAAGCCCAATAATATCCTAGATAAAGTCGCGCCTGAGCAAGGTTTAGCTCCTAAGTTGTACGCTCCGGTAGCTCCAAGAAACCTTAGAAGTTCTTCACAACTTCTACAAAGGACTAAGGGATTTGGGCTAGGGTATTTTGGGCATTATAACAATACTAGAAGACAACTTTTCTACCAAGGGAGGGGGGGTAGATTTCGGCTAGGCTAGGGGGGGTAGGCCTCGCCAAACTCACTCAAAGGGGGGAGGTGTTGACGAAAGGCTTAAGGGAGAGGAGAGGATTTTTCAAGACTTGGAAGATAACTTTGTGGATGAAGAACTCTTCATCTAAAGGGGGGTATTTATAGCTCAAGCCTTGGCCAACCAATGGCCAAGATGAAGACAAGTGCAAGGCAAGTGTAGGGTGAGGATTAACTATACACAAATATCCTACCAACTCCTTGACTTTGAGCAAGGCACCAAAAACGTGCCAATCCCATTCCAATTCGTCCCATGGACGATTCAAGTCCACCAATTGGAGGGTGCCAAGTGTCGCCTCCCGTTGGTCCAAAATGTTTCGTCTCGGAAAAATCCGCAAAAATTAGTAATGGCATAGCCGGAATTTTCCCTACGAAAGCTGTGGAAACGTTTCGTCGGAAAACGATTCTTTTAGTGAGTTGTGCACAAATAAAAACGTCCAAGGCTAACTTTAAGGCCAAACTTTTTGTACGTATTCCCTTACGTACATACTCTGGAAATACGGGGTATAACAACAAGCTCTTCAACACTTAGAGAAATTTCACTACATTATTGTGCTTGAAGTGTGCTCTCGGCTTTGTCCAACAATCCACACAAAAATATTGTAATTTTGGTCCATTATTCACAAGACTTTAACCCAAGGTCCCTAAGGGTATTGTAAGGATATCTCAATAAAAAGATTTCGGAAAAACGACGTTTTCACGTTAGTCGCAAGGCAAAAACCTAAGTCGTTTTCATAGTTTTGGATTGGAAATGGAAGAGAAGTTGGTTGTGAACTTCTAAAGGCTTAAAATAGCGGATTTGAGCGTAAAGAAAGGGAGCTAAGAATTGCTAAGGAGCGACTTTGAATCTTGTAAATTATAAGGGCTCATAAAGGTAACAATTCTTGTCGTTTTAGTAATTAAGATTACTTATTGTTGTAGCTATAGATATTAGAAAGCATGAGATGTATATTATGATGTTTTATAAGTGTATTGACTATTGGAACCCTAATCCGAAAACTAGCATGTTTAGCCCTTAAGATTACAATTCAATTTGATTATTAGTTTAAGTCGTCACATGTTATATAAAGAAGGAATTATAGTTGTTAAAGTTGTTTATGACTATATAACATGTTTGACCTAAGAACTTGGATTGAAAAAGAATTGGAAAAGACTTTGTGTTGTTGAATAAGTTAGCCGAGAATGGCTTTGATTATGGACTTAGTTGGTATTAATTGTGGGGCAGAATTTTACACGTATTGTAAGACGTGTAATCCCCTTTGTTGGTTGATGTATTGAGCCTTAAATGTGTCATGTTGGTTATTGATTACGGGGCCTTGAAAAAGGTGGAAAAGTATGTAGAAACAAAGGAGGTGCTGCCCAATTTTCCGTAGGATAAGAGACCGTATACTTAGTATTATTCTACGTTAGAAGATAGAAGTTGATAGTCGTGTTGTGGCCATTATAGGTTGACATTCTATGTGCGGTGTGTTCAACTTAGCTTGTGGATTAAGCCGAAAAGGTATGTGAACCATCTCCTCTTCTTCTAGCATGATTCCTTATGTTAAAGTAAGTCCTACTCCTTAAATGATCCACTCCTTGATTGTACTTGGATTGCCTAATATAGAAGTTGTTCTATATACTTCCTTGTTTGTACTTGGATTTCCTAACATAGAAGTGGTTCTATATACTTCCTTGATGTACTTTGGATGTTTAAATTGAAAGTTGTTATAATCCATTACCTTGATGAAGTTTGGATTTTCAAAAGTGAAAGTATTTTATTTGAAGTACATAGAGTCTTGAAAAGGAAGTAGTTTCCAAATATTTTGGATAATGCCTTAGTTCTAAAACATAATGGTTGTTATACTGACTTTAGGGGAGTCAAAGGAGTGATTTACTTAGTTGATTTAAAAGAGGAGAAATGACATGATTTAAGAGAAGTAACTTGTTTTAAAGGTGTGAGTTACTTGAAATTTAAAAGTTAAGAAACATGATTTCTAAAGATTAAGAGACTTGAAGTATTTTGAAAGTTAAGAAACTTGATTTGAAAGTATGTGATACTTGGTTTTAAAAGTATAAGCCTCTTGGTTATAAAAAAGAATGAATTTTGTCAAAAACCGTTATAACAACTTTATGGGAAGTTGGTTATAACGGCTTTATGGAAGGTTAAGAAGTTGTCTATTTTTTATTAATAGGCATGAGTTGCCTAGATTGTGAAAATTGAAGTTACTCGGTTTCAAATTTTTGAAATGAATTTCTAAAGGTGTAGTAACTTAATTTGACAAATAGACATGCCTTGATACTACGGGTGTTAGTTGTCACGACCCGACCCCGGGCCCGCGACTGGTGCCCTACCTGGGCACCCTTACAGGTAAACATCAGAGATAATCAGCGGAACATACATGAAACTTATAAAATAAAACAACGAGAATTTAAACAACAGGTTAGCCGATAAGGCTACCTCCCTGGACACATATACATATACATAAACAACAGCAGTTATATCCCTTTTTTTTTACAAACCGACCCACAACATGTGACTACAGACCTCTAAGAATTACAACTGTGGCGGGACAGGGCCCCGCCATACCCCTGAATGTACATAAATCTACAACATCAGGGAAACCGTACCAAAAAGATAAGCCTCCGGAGTGAATGGAGCTTCTTCCCAAAAACTGAACAGAGATCCTAAGAGCAAGGATCACCAACCTGTGTACCTAACACCTGCGGGCATGAACGCAGCCCAGGCGGGCCGATAACAAAAATTTGCAAGTATGGAACAAAAATAAGGTGCAACAACCAAATCATAACTGTATAAAAGAATGTCATTTTAATTCCTGAAATCAATCGTATATTAACCGTTCCTTTCCTTCTTTCAATAAGAATTAACATCATATTCTTACATACATACATAAGAAATTAATCAAGTTTTTCCACATAACTTACATATCTTACATAACATAATCCGGCCCTTTTATGAGGGACTTCTTATTTGGAAGCTAACTTTGATTATTCATACGTGATAACGTAATCCGGCCCATTTGCGGGACCCGGTGTACTGATGAATCATGTGGCATAATCCGTCCCGCCTGTGGATCTCGGTGTACTGTGGAATCATGTAGCATAATCCGGCCCGCCTGTGGAGCTCGGTGTACTGTGGAATCATGTAGCATAATCTGGCCCGCCTGTGGAGCTCGGTGTACTGTGGAATCATGTAGCATAATCCGACCCGCCTGTGGAGCTCGGTGTAAGATGACGTAACCCGGCCTATGTGGAGGCTCGGGGTAATATGGCGTAATCCGTCCTATGTGTAGGCTCGGTGTATCTCATAACGTAATCCGGCCTATTTGTAGGCTCGGTGTATTTCATAACGTAATCCGGCCTATTTGTAGGCTCGGTGTGATTTTTCCTTACATAACATTTTTAAACCATCTTCTCACTTCTTCTTAAGTCGTCATAACTTCCCATAAAGCTATTATAACAACCATTAGGAAAACTAGACCCAAAAAAATACTACGTACATACATACTTAAAAAGAATCATA
The DNA here is from genome assembly GCA_029844215.1 of Przewalskia tangutica. NCBI lineage: Eukaryota > Viridiplantae > Streptophyta > Magnoliopsida > Solanales > Solanaceae > Przewalskia > Przewalskia tangutica. The sequence goes on along the minus strand of CM056725.1, from coordinate 37,001,376 downwards.
AAACTCCTTTCTTTTTAAAGCTCAAGTCACATACTCTTTTGGAAACCATCTTCTTAACTTTTGATATAAATTAAGAAGCCATACTTTTTAAAGTTTAGTCATTTCCACTCATAAAATCAACGCTTATAATATTAACACCTCGTAGCATACCCTCTTTAAAATCATGCCGCTTATACTTATAAAAAAAATATAAAGTTCCATACACTTCCAAAACCAAATAACTTATTCTCTTAAAATCATATAACTTCCACTTTTAAAATCAATCCCCTTTTCACATATAAATTCAACTTATTTTCGAACATAAAATCCACTTACTTACTTTAAATAAATCAAAACACATAGCTTTAAATCAAATCTCATAATTTCCTAACCATTCTTACCAACATCTCCCATAAGACTTGGTAAGGACTTAGGACAATTTAACATACTTTTAACTTAGAGTCAACAATGTGAATACTTCTTAACTTCTAAGAGTAGAAGGAATCATGGAATACTATCACATGGATATTTCCTACGTACGATCATGCCAAGGAACGAAGAGGTTCACATACCTCGCGACGACTAGCGACAAGTTGCAAAATGCTCCAAAGTACTATAACCTTGCTAGCCTTTCCACCATTCAAGTAGAATACACTACTCGTAGTACTTCAACCTATAATAGTCATAACACGTCCATTAACCTCTAGCTTCAATCGTAGAATATTCTAAGTGTAAAGTCACTAAATCCTACGGAAAATCGGGCAGCACTTCCTTTGTTTCTACATACTTTGCCACCTTTTTCAAGGCCGAATACAATAACCAAACATGCCACATTTAAGGCTCAACATACCAACCAATCAAAGGGGATTACACGCCTTACAATACATGTAAAATTCTGCCCCACAATTCATACCAAGTAAGTTTAATATCCAAGCCATTCTCGGCCAACTTATAACCAATCAAAAGTCTTTTCCAATTCTTTTTCAATCCAAGTTCTTAGGTCTAACATGTTGTATAGTCATAAACAACTTCAACAACTACAATTCCTTCTTTATATAACACGTGACGACTAAACTAGTAACCAACTTGAATTAAAATCTTAAGGTCTAACATACTAGTTTTCGGGTTAGGGTTCCAATATCCATAACACTTATCAACTTCATAATATAAACACCTCATGCTTGCTAATATCCAAAGCAACAACAATAAGTAATCTTAATTACTAAAACGACAAGAATTATACCTTTAAAAGCCCTTAATATTTCCAAGTTTCAAAGTCGCTCCTTAGCAATTCTTAGCTCCTTTCCTTATGTTCCAACCCGCTCCAAGCACTCCTTAGAAGCCTATGAAGAACTCATCTTCAAGTTCCAACTTCAAAGTTGAAGAACTCCTTAAGTTTCCGCCTTGCGACTAATACGAAAATGCCATTTTTCCGGGATCTTTCTATTGATATAACCTTACAATACTCTTAGGAACCTTGGGTTAAAGTCTTGTGAATATTGGACTACAAACTAAAAAATTTTGTGTGGGGAAAGGACCCAACCCGTGATCTTCTCAATGAAGAACAAGAATGTGTGAAATAATTCTAAGTGTTGAAGAGCAAGTCTTGCACTAGTGTGGTATATATAAAACAATGGAGGGTCAAGATTATAACAAATGTGTGGCTAGGATGAAGAACACATGGATAATAGCCAAGTGGACAAGTTGACTTGGTCAATAATATCAAGCTTGAAGACTTATCATCCACAATGGTCAAATGACCATCCAACCCTTGCAAATTTTCGTCCAACACCTATTGGGGGAGGTGCCATGTGTCGCCCTCCCATTCATCCATAAAATTCCATAACCCTCGTGGGCCCCACAAAACGTAAAATTCCTCGGGTGGGCCCCACATGACCAAATCCGTAAAAATAGATTCCATAATTCTTATAAGTTCTTAAAGTCTTAAATACCAAAGTTGAGAATCCAATTCTCAATAATAAACCTTTTTCCTTCACGAAGTTCGGAAACTTTTCCGTCGTAAAAAATCACATCTTTCTTCCTTTTAAATTTTAATGTCGTATTCTCGTACGTACGTCCTCATATACATACCCTGGAACTACGGGGTGTAACATTAGTATCTTGGGGTTTTATATAAAAATTAGTCTTTTGAAAAGAATCGAAGTACGTAGTTGTTACACCCCGTAGTTCAAGGACATGTTTAAGAGAATGTATGTAAGGAACACAAGACTTGAAAAGGGTACGAAAGGAAGAATTGTTTTTCCGATGGAAAATATTCCGAACGTCGGAAAGGAAAAATGTTCGTTGAAGAGAATTGGATTCTCAAAATGCATTAATTGAGGATTATGGAATGTATTATCATTATGGAAATTTATTTGTACGGATTTGGTCATGTGGGGCTCACCCGAGGAATTTTACTTTTTGTGGGACCCACTAGGGTTGCGGAATTTTATGGACGAATGGGAGGGCGACATGTGGCACCCCCACATGGTGTTGGACGAAATTGCAAGGTTAAAATGGTCATTGACCATTGAAGAAGATTAGTCTTGCTAGCATGATATTATTGACCAAAGTCAACTTGCCACTTGTGTATGATCCAAGTGCTTTTCATCTTAGCCACCCATTTGTTTAAGTCTTGACCCTCCATAGTGTTATAAATACATACTAGTAGCAAGACTAGTTCCACACTTAGTCATATTTCAAGAAAATATTGAAGAACAAAGTGAGGGGGCTCTCGGCTTTAGGCATTTTTGGAAGACAAAATTTTGCAATTGTGGATGATAATTCACAAGACTTAAACCCAAGGTCCCTAAGAGTATTGTAAAGATATCTCAATAGAAAGATCCCGGAAAAGTGGCGTTTTCGTATTAGTCGCAAGGCGGAAACTTAAGGAGTTCTTCAACTTTGAAGTTGGAACTTGAAGATGAGTTCTTCATAGGCTTCTAAGGAGTGCTTGGAGCGGATTGGAACATAAGAAAAGGAGCTAAGAATTGCTAAGGAGCGACTTTGAATCTTGGGAAGATTAAGGGCTTGAAAAGGTATAATTCTTGTCGTTTTAGTAATTAAGATTACTTATTGTAGTAGCTATGGATATTAGCAAGTATGAGGTGTTTTTATTATGAAGTTGATAAGTGTTATGGATATTGGAACTCTAATCCGAAAACTAGCATGTTTAGCCCTTAGGATTACAATTCGATTTGAGTATTAGTATAAGTTGTCACATGTTATATAAAGAAGGAAATTGTAGTTGTTGAAGTTGTTTATGACAAAATAACATGTTTGACCCAAAAACTTGGATTGGAAAAGAATTGGAAGACTTTATGTTGTTGCACCTATTAGCCGAGAATGACATGGAAATTATTGGATTGTCTTGTTTATTGTGGGGCGGAATTTTACACGTCTTGTAGGCGTGTAATCCCCTTTGATTGCTTGTTGTTTTGAGCCTTAAATGTGACGTGTTTGGTTATTGAATTCGGCCTTGAAAAAGGTGGCAATGTATGTAGAAACAAAGGAAGTGCTGTCCGATTTTCCGTAGGATTTAGTGACTTTGCACTTAGAATATTCTACGTTTGAAGCTAGAGGTTTAATGGACGTATATTGACCATTATAGGTTGAAGTACTAAGTATAGCGTATTCTACTTGAAGGATGTAATAGCTATCAAGGTTGAAGTACTTTGGAGCATTTTGCTATTTGTCGATAATCGTCGCGAGGTATGTGAACCTCTTCCTTCTTTTGACATGATTATATGTATGGAATATACATGTGGTATTATTTCATGTTCCTTCTACTCTTAGAAGTTAAGAGGTATGTTTGTGATTTACTCTATGTAAAGGTTATGTCTAAGTTATCCTAAGTCCTTACCGAGTCTTATGGGGGATGTTGGTAAGAGGCGTTAGGAGGTATTTTGGAGCCAAGTTGACTTGGCTAATTTACGGCAAGAATGAGAATAACTATCGAACAAGTCATTGCAGCGTTAATAAAGGAAAATGTAATGACAATTGATAATATTAAAATGAGTAGAATTCTCCATCTGCATAGAAGCTAAGATAAGACAAAATTGTATTATATTTTCTAGATCATGGCTACTTGATTAAGATCGTTATAAATAAGTATAACTTATTCACAACGCACCAAGTATATGTTACGTAATTTATGAGAATTTACGTATGAAGTTTTAAGACTATGGACCTCAAATTTTTAAAAGGTTAAGGGACTTTATTTTTCAAGTTATGGGACTTGATTCTTAAAGGAAGAAATAAATTGATTTACAAGTATAGAATACTTGATTTGGAAAGACTTGATTTCTAAAGTTAAGAAGCTTGACATTCTAAGTTAAGAAACTGGTTTTCTTCAGTAATGTAAGCAAAGAAATAACTTGAAATAAAGAAGGGCAAATTGTTTTAATGGTACCAATTGCTTAAGGTTTTAAAGGAAGAAGTCACGTGATTTAGAAGCCTATAATTGTATTTCTAAAAGGTAGTGTGACTTGTATTGAAAAGTATATATGACCTGATACTACGATTATTAGTATCTTGGAAGTTTTATTTGAAAAAGAGTCATTTTAAAGGAGTAGAGGTACGTAGTACTTTGGGTTAAATTCCCGGATTTTTATGTGTGAAACGAAAGTGCCATGAGTTTATAAAAATGGAAGTCTAAAGGTTTAATGAACTTGCCTATGTTTGCTTGTGATAGCTTCGAGTGCAAGTATTGCATGTTTACGTTGTCGTGACTCTCAGTTGGAGGGCCGACTGTCTTGTTGTAAGTTTACTTGGACGTACCGACGGTGATGTGGGATTCCACAGGTATGCTTCCATTATGATTACCCATGGCCATGCTTATACGATGAGGGATTCCGGGGCATGCGACCATGCTATGTACGACTATTACTCCATGGGCTAGCTCCCCATGAAGACATGTACCCATGATGATGGATTCCGGGGGCATGTTATATTATTACTCCATGGGCTAGCTCCCCATGAAGACCTGCACCTACGATGAGGGATGCCGAGGGCACGTTATGGCCATGCTTATACGATGAGGGATTTCGGGGCATGCGGTCACGTTATATATATATATGTGTTGTATATGTGTACGCCGACAGTGAGGTAGGATGCCACGAGCGCGTCACATGGTTATATGTTACACCTACGGCTGTCGGCAGTGATGTGGGATTCCACGGGCAGGAGATATATATATGTATTATGTATGAGTTGTCACGACCCGACCCCGGGCCCGTGACTGGTGCCCTACCTGGGCACCCCTTTCGGTATACATCAGAGAATAGCAGCGGAACATACACAACTGATAAAATGCTGAAACATAATATAACAACAGGCTAGCCGATAAGGCCACCTTCCGTAAATTATACAAATAAAACAGTACATTTTTTTCCTTTTACAACCCAAACCACAATGTGACTACAGACCTCTAAGAATAACAACTCTGGCGGGACAGGGCCCCGCCATACCCCTGAATGTACAACAACCGACAATACCAGGGATAAGCCTCCGAAATAAAGGAGCTTCTCAACAGCTGAACAGTGATCCTAAGAGCGAGGATCAGCAACCTGTACTCTACCTGCGGCATGAACGCAGCCCCCCGAAGGAGGTCAGTACAACATGTACCAAATATGTGAAACTGAAAGTACTGTAATGAAATCATAAGTCTATAATAAAACTGGAGACAGGTATGATAACTCAATTAACAGTACACAGTGCCTTACTAACAATGAGAGTAACTAGGAGTATACGTACAACATAAAAAAATAGGAAGCTCACGATCAAAGCAGAACCATCCGTCCGCAGTATCATTAAGCAATCCTACTCCTGGGACTATTTCACCCGCATAGGTCGTGCGGACCCGCATGAGGTATTCCTCGCATAGGCTGTATCCGCCCGCATGGGACTATTTCACCCGCATAAGCCCATAAGGACTCGCATGAGGTATTCCTCGCATCGTGGGTAGCAAATCCACGGAAACAGGTGGTATAACTATCTTGGGGATTTACCCCTCAATTATACTCTTACCCTGAAGCAGGTGGTATAACGATCTTGGGGATTTACCCCTCAGATATACTCTTACCCTGGAGAAGGTGGTATAACTATCTTGGGAATTTACCCCTCAGATATACTCTTACCATATCTCAACCGGCCATCATACGTAAAGTAAGCAAGTTAAGAAATCCCCCTAACTTCTTATTCATATACACTCTCATTTTAGTTTACTTAAGGCACTAGCATATCTTTTATAAAAATCCGGGAATTTAACCCAAGTACTACATACTTCTACTCTTTAAAACAAATGACTCTTTTTAGTATAAAACTTCCAAGATACTATTAACCATAGTATCAAGTCGAAATTACGTTTCAAGACAAGTCACAATAACTTTAGAAATAAAGTTAGGTTTCTAAATCAAGTGACTCATTTTCTTATAAAACCTTAGGCAATTGATGCCTTAAAATCAAATTGCCTTTCATTAAATCAAGTCATTTATCATACTTAAATTACTTAGAGTAAACCACTCTTTTTAACTTTCCATAAAGCTATTATAACCAACTTCCCATAAAGCCGTTATACTAGCTTTATACATTAGCAACTTGCATACTTCTTTATAACCAAGAGACTTAAACTTTCCAACAAAACAAGTATCAATAATACTTTCAACATACTTAAAGTCTCTTAACTTTTGAAAGCCAAGATATCCGTAATATTTAACAAGTGAGTTAATTCCCTAACTCAATCAACTTGGACCTTCTTAAAATAAGCCAAGGATATCAAATGGACCTAGATTGTCAAAATTCAGACGTCTACCGTACTATACATTTACAACCTATTCATGCTCAAGAGATAAGAAAGTTCCACATACCTCTTCGGTTTAATCCACCTGCTAAGTCCAATTCGCCGTACGTAGTATGTCAACCTATAATGACCATAGTACGTCTATTAACATCTTACTTCAAACGTAGAATGTTATAAGTGTAAAGTCTCTAAATTCTACGGAAAATCGGACAGCACCTCATTTGTTTCTACTCACTTTGCCACCTTTTTCAAGGCCGAATTCAATAACCAAACACGCCACATTTAAGGCCCAATCAATGCAATTAACAATAGGGGATTACACGCCTACTAGACGTGTAAAATTCCGCCCCACAAAAGATACCAAACTAATACAAACTACTAGTCCAATTCGGCCACATTGAGATGCAACAATACCAATTCTTCCCCAATTTCCATTTCAATCCAAGTTGTTAGCATAACATGATATCAAGTCGCAATCGATTATAACTACTATAATCTTCAAGTAAGTAACATGCGACGATTCTAATAAACAACCAAATTGTAATCCAACTTCACATGGCTTAAATGACATTTCGGATTTAAGGCTACAATCAATCCATAATACTTATAAAACTTCAACACATAAACTTCATGCTAGCAACATGTAAAGCTAACAACAATATATATAATTTTGTAACACTTTTAAGAGACAAGATTATTACCTCCACGAATCTTAATCCAACTCCAAATATGAAGTCGCTCCTTAGCAACTTAGAGCCTCTTCAAGACACTTCAATCCGCCACTTGAGACCCTTAGAACAACACCAAACAATTTCCTTCAATCTTCCAAACAAAACCTAGAAAAGCAACTAGGTTTTCACCTTGCGACTAATACGAAAACTATTTTTTTCCGGGATTTTTCTATTGAGATACACTTACAATACCCTTAGGTACCTTGGTTTAAAGTATGGAGCTTATTGGACAACAAACAAAAAAATTTGTCTTCTAAAAATCCTCAAACCCGAGAGCACCATTGAAGCACAAGCTTCTTGAATTTTTTCTAAGTGTAAAAATAGCCTTGTCTTGCACAGTGGATGCATATATAACCAATTGGAGGGTTAGGATTAGAACACTTGTGAGGTTTGGATGAGATTCATTTAAATATCAAGCTATGTGGGGTCATTGACTTGGTCAATGTTGTCAAGCTCTTAGGCTAGCAAGACTTTCATCTTAATTATGGTCAAATGACCATTCCACCCATGCACATTTCGTCCATGTCCATAAAGGGGGGGTGACACGTGTCGCCCTCCCGTTCGTCGCAATATTTCGTTTTCCGACAATTCCATAATTCCGATAAAATTTTACTCGTCTCAAACCTTAACATTTTTGAGTTCTTACGTACGTTCTTAGAAACATATCCTGAAATTCCGGGGTGTAACATTCTTCCCCCCTTAGAAACATTCGTCCCCGAATGTTCCTTTGGGAGTCAAACTTAAAGATAGCGACATCGTCTTCTTTACAACCCCTACATACCAATAATGCCACACGTGGCCACATAACAATGCTCATACAAAGATGTCAAGCTGAACCCCATGTGTCAACGTCGGTTATCTGCATAAAGCTTCTGCTGACTCTAAGCTTACTAATAATCTTTCCCGGATAAGCTTCGCCTTATCCATAGCCCGCTGGATCAAGTCTGGACCAAATAACTGAACCTCGCCTATGTCGAACCATTCAACCGGCGATCTACACTTTCTTACATACAAGGCCTCATACAGGGCCATCTGAAAACTGGAAGGGTATCTGTTATCGTACGTAACACGACAAGAGGCAATTAACCTTCCCGGCTATTTCTGAAATCAAAAACACAGGCCCGCAACCTATCCTCAAGTGCCTGGATAGTACGCTCTACATGCCCGTCGGTCTGAGGGTGTAATGCAACATTGAGACTCACCTGTGTCCCTAAAACCCTTCTGGAAAAACAAACCTCCAGAAGTTATATGTAATCGAGCTCATCTGTCTGACATCATAAACATAGGAACCCCGTGCAGTCTCACAATCCCCCTGCTATAAAATCTAGCATAATCCTCAGCCGAGTAAGTGGTCCTAACCGGAAGAACACGACTGGTTTCGCCAGCCCATTTACCATGACCCCCAGGGAGTCACACTTCCTCCGAGTACGATGCCACCCTGTAACAAGATCCATATTAATTACCTCTCATATCTAGGTTGGGATTTCAATCGCATGCAATAGCCCACTGGGCTTCTGGTGCTCAACCATGACCTGCTACTAACTAGGACACTAAGCAGTAAACTCCGCTATGTCCCTTTTCCGGTCATCTTACCCATACATACATCTGAGGTCACGACATAACTTAGTCGACCCCGAACAATTAGAACAATAAGCACTGCGTGCCTCCCCTATGACCTGGCGACTAGTCTGCGATGCAGACACGCAATCTGTCCTCATCTCACAGCACCCCATCCGGTGCTACTCAAGCAGGCTCTTCTCTTCCCGGAGAGCCGTATCTCGATACCGTATCATAACTAGATCCTCCAATTGTCGCCCCTTTACCCCCCTCAACGACGGAAGACTCGACAACCTCTCGGATCTAAACTTCATTAACCTTAGAAACAAATAATCGAACCCCCTCGGCTCGGGATCTGATGAATCTTACGGACCACGTCCTGTCTATCTGGCTGCCCATCTGGCAGACTACCCTTAGATCCACGACAAAGAGTATCTGTAACTGTCTTGGCTTTCCCCGGATGGTATAGGATATCAATATCACAATCCTTGAGTAACTCTAACCACCATCGATGTCGCAAATTCTACTGCCTCAGTCTGCAGATATACCGGAGGCTTTTATGGTTTGCACAAATATCCACATGAAGTCTATATATACGTCATACTCCCCAAATCTTTAATGCATGATTTAACTGCCGCCAACTCTAAATCGCGAGTGGCGTAATTTCCTTTCCTGTTCCCCTAACTACCGGGAAAACATAGGCTCCATCCTGATCGGGTTGCGTCAGCACACAACCTAGCCCAACACCCAACGTGCTATCATAATAACCTAACCCTCTAGTCTCACAGGAGGGGTTAGAACTGTAGTCGTGGTCAACTTATCTTCCAATAACTGAAAGCCTTTCTCATTCCTGCGAAATATTCGAGTATTCTTAATCTCACCTATGGTTCATGTTTCCTTTTCTCTGTTGCAATCAAACTTGGTCATTAACTTAGATTTGATTCGTTTGCTTGCCTCCTGGCTAAGACTTCATGTCAATAATAATTTAGGGGGGGAGATTTCCTTGATCTCGCCAAGTAGTAACCCGATGCTACCACCTTTCCTCGAGGTGTTCTTACTGCCCATTATTTACTAATGGTCTTACACTAGTCTGGGGTAAACATATCTCGTACAACTTACATAACCATAGTTGTATTCTCTTTTATCATTCTGGTCATAACCTTACCTTATGCTCATTATTAGAAAAAGTATTTCTATCTTTATTCATAATCGTACAGTTTCATACAAGCGTACAGCCTGCATTTATATCTTTACGATATTCCCCTGACCAATTCGTATGTCGTTCTTAATTTCCCCAACACAACACTTTTCCCACGATTATCCACAATTGTAACCTATGGCATGACGATACTGAAGACTTTACCAGTATCATATCCTTCGTCTAACAACATGGGTACACGCAACCCCATAATACGTAAATTTGTCCTTTTACGTAGGGGAGAGAACTTATCTCCCTTACTTAAACTTTCCTTGGAGTCACAACCCTAATCACAGGGTCCTCTCGCGGTCCAGTAAATATCTAATCATCACGCACCTCCTTAAAGTCATGTAGATTTTCAAAACCTACCAAAGATGCCCTCAGCTTTCCGCCGGCAGCACTCGTACTTATTTTATTCTTGCCTTGTACATTTTCCTGAAATTATCCGGAAGGTCGTGGCCTTGACCGCCACACCAAACCAACCCCAAGTACCTCCAAGGGCACTTAACATAAATTCCTTCAAATTCAATTATTACTTACTTTTTGCGTCAATTTTCCTCAAGTGAACAAGTCACACAGACTTAAAAGAAAAACATGATGCCAAAGAAGGAAGGATAATTCACTGGTTTCTACCACTTCTCTTCCTTTACACTGGATAATCAGTTTACCAGAAAACTGGAATCGAGCCAATCTCTCTCTACAGTCAACGTTGGCATAACAAGAGGTCAACTAGCCCGTACTCATAATGACCTCAATGTCTGTCATAACAGCTCTGCTAGGTCCAACGACTGTATCTTTACCGGCAATTATTATCTAACCGCTCAGCTACCACCCAACACTCACGGGTGTAGTCACCTCGAAAGGTTTTCATAGATTCCGGCTTTATTTCTTTACACTTGGTTGCTCTCTTTTTTACTGGTCGTACCCCTCCCGCACTTCCAAACTTATTCTAGCGTACGTACATAGCCTTCATACTGATTCGGGCCTCCAATCTTTGGAGTTACAATTCTAAACAACTTAAGGCCATTTCCGGCTCTCTCAACCTGGTTCCGGTGGAACGCGTCCACGAACCCGTAAAATGATTAACTAAACTTGGGCCCTGCACCCTCGTGACCCTGTCACGTAGCGGGACTACTACCAACTGATCCCATTTCATTTCAAGCTATGGGGCGACCCTTACTAGATCCCCAACCCGACTCGGCGTCGTATTTAACTCTTTTCCTTGGTCTGTCTTAACTCTTTACTACCCGAGAAGGCCTTATATATCTAAGGTCTCGGTGGTTATCACATTCTCAGGCTCGCAATTTCCATGCTCCATGCCTACCTTATCAGTCCCCCGTAAACGGGTACAAAACTTATCGTAATACCATGATCGTGTTGTCTTGACCACAACAACCATACTTACTCCATGCGGATCTCACCGGTACAATTCTCGAAATCCTACTACGTAGCTTAATCTATTAACACAGTCTTCCATTAATTCCCTTAATAATAACTTCTTAAGGGTCCATTTCCTTCTCAGACAGCTCATCATTTCCTAATTATCTCAAATTAGTACGTAAAACCTTGATGAGAATTCATTAAACTGTTTCATACCTCCCCGGTATTTATTTAGTCCTTACCAAATCCTGGTAATCTAAAATCATTCTAGGCAACACGCGTCTGACCCTCATACATAAATCCGCATAGTTGTATGTCACAATACCAACTACAAACATTACCAACCTGGATACGCAATCCACATAATCCTTCCTGGGTCACTGCTGCCTTTCTCGTAGCTGCAAACAATCATAACTTGTTAGGGAGAGACGACCCTAACCATACAACTCTATCGCACGATCTTAGAGTGAGAAGAATGGAAACCAATCCTAAATGTCCTGCAGCCTCCTGATTATAGATGTGGTGCACAACACACCGATAATCAAGACTCTACTAGACACGCCTCAGACACTTTCCGAGGACTAAGCGCTCGATACCACTTTTGTCACGACCGACCAGCTCGCGATCGTGCCTACCAGGCACCCTTTCTGTATACATCGACAATAGCAATGGAACATACACAATCGATAAAATGCTAAAACATAATATAACAACAAAGAGCCGATAAGGCCACCTTCCGTAAATTATACAAATAAAATAAAGTACATTTTTTCCTTTTACAACCCAAACCACAATGTGACTACGGACCTATAAGAATAACAACTCAAGTGACGGGGCCCCGCCATACCCTCGAATGTACAACAACCGACAATACCGAGGATAAGCCTCCAAATAAAGGAGCTTCTCAACGGTGAACAGTGATCCTAAGAGCGAGGATCAAGCACTGTACTATACCGTGGCATGAACGCACTGAAGGAGGTCGACAACATGTACCAAATATGTGGCCCGAAATGCGTAATGAAATCATAAGTCTATAATAAAGCGAGATGTATGATAACTCAATTAACATACCAAGGCCTTACTAACAATGAGAGTAACTAGGAGTATACGTACAACATAAAAAAATAGAAAGCTCACGATCAAAGCAGAACCATACGTCCGCAGTATCATTAAGCAATCCTACTCCTGGGACTATTTCACCCGCATAGGTCGTGCGGACCCGCATGAGGTATTCCTCGCATAGGTTGTATCCGCCCGCATGGGACTATTTCACCCGCATAATCCCATAAGGACTCGCATGAAGTATTCCTCGCATCGTGGGTAGCAAATCCACGGGAACGGGTGGTATAACTATCTTGGGGATTTACCCCTAAATTATACTCTTACCTTGAAGCAGGTGGTATAACGATCTTGGGGATTTACCCCTCAGATATACTCTTACCCTGGAGAAGGTGGTATAACTATCTTGGGAATTTATCCCTCAGATATACTCTTACCCTATCTCAACCGGCCATCATACGTAAAGTAATCAAGTTAAGAAATCCCCCTAACTTCTTATTCATATACACTCTCATTTTAGTTTACTTAAGGCACTAGCATATCTTTTATAAAAATCCGGGAATTTAACCCAAGTACTACATACTTCTACTCTTTAAAACAAATGACTCTTTTTAGTATAAAACTTCCAAGATACTATTAACCATAGTATCAAGTCGAAATTACGTTTCAAGACAAGTCACAATAACTTTAGAAATAAAGTTAGGTTTCTAAATCCACTGACTCCTTTTCTTATAAAACCTTAGGCAATTGATGCCTTAAAATCAAATTGCCTTTCATTAAATCAAGTCATTTATAATACTTAAATTACTTGCCTTTCATTAAATCAAGTCATTTATCATACTTAAATTACTTAGAGTAAACCACTCTTTTTAACTTTCCATAAAGCTATTATAACCAACTTCCCATAAAGCCGTTATACTAGCTTTATACATTAGCAACTTACATACTTCTTTATAACCAAGAGACTTAAACTTTCCAACAAAACAAGTATCAATAATACTTTCAACATACTTAAAGTCTCTTAACTTTTGAAAGCCAAGATATCCTTAATATTTAACAAGTGAGTTAATTCCCTAACTCAATCAACTTGGACCTTCTTAAAATAAGCCAAGGATATCAAATGGACCTAGATTGTCAAAATCTTGTACGTCTACCGTACTATACATTTACAACCTATTCATGCTCAAGAGATAAGAAATTTCCACATACCTCTTCGATTTAATCCACCTGCTAAGTCCAATTCGCCGTACGTAGTATGTCAACCTATAATGACCATAGTACGTTTATTAACATCTTACTTCAAACGTAGAATGTTATAAGTGTAAAGTCTCTAAATTCTACGGAAAATTGGACAGCACCTCCTTTGTTTCTACTCACTTTGCCACCTTTTTCAAGGTCGAATTCAATAACCAAACACGCCACATTTAAGTCCCAATCAATTCAATTAACAATAGGGGATTACACGCCTACTAGACGTGTAAAATTCCGCCCACAAAAGATACCAAACTAATACAAACTACTAGTCCAATTCGGCCACATTGAGATGCAACAATACCAATTCTTCCCCAATTTCCATTTCAATCCAAGTTGTTAGCATAACATGATATCAAGTCGCAATCGATTATAACTACTATAATCTTCAAGTAAGTAACATGCGACGATTCTAATAAACAACCAAATTGTAATCCAACTTCACATGGCTTAAATGACATTTCAGATTTAAGGCTACAATTAATCCATAATACTTATAAAACTTCAACACATAAACTTCATGCTAGCAACATGTAAAGCTAACAACAATATATATAATTTTGTAACACTTTTAAGAGACAAGATTATTACCTCCACGAATCTTAATCCAACTCCAAATACGAAGTCGCTCCTTAGCAACTTAGAGCCTCTTCAAGACACTTCAATCCGCCACTGGCACTGAGACTGCTCGTGGCCCGTGATCGATGTCTTACCCTGCACCCAAGTAGTCATACATCGGAGAGATCGTGGAAAATAAAACAACCAAAATATGAAATAAAGATAAATAAGACACGCTGGGAAAAAGTTGCCTTTCGCATATATGTATATAAGTACCCCAAAATGAACGCTACATCCCAACCTTACAACAGTCTATGGACTCTAAGAGTTTAAAACAACAATGGCGGGACGGGGCCCCGCCATACCTGAATACAAATATCTACAATGACAGGGACCATACCAAAATGCTATGCTTCCGAGAAACGAGCTTTCCCAACGCTGAAACGGTGATCCTAAGAACGGATCAACAGGGGAGTACCTTTACTGCAGATGAACGCAGCCAAGGAGGTCGATAACAGTACCAAGTATGTGAAATCGAAATATCAGAAATGAAATCATAGTAGTCTATACAAAGCGGAGACATGTATGATAACCAAAACTACGATTCACAAGAAATAAACAAATATGTCAAGTCGTGACTCACGCCTCAAAGTCATCATAAAACCGTACGGGTTAAGTACGAGGGCATAGCCGACTACTAAAAACCCCGATAACAAGTGTCGTAAATCAGATCATGAGATCCGCTTGCATCGTCACATGATCAAAGCCGCCACTCGCCCGCAGATCTAATGCGCGTCTAGCCCTGGAACTTTCCGTAGCTCCGCATGGGCCACTCCAATGGCCCGCATGAGGTATTCCCCGCATCGAGGGTAGCTACTCCCCGGCAGCGTCCTGGACTCGTCGTCCGCATGGCCACAAAGACCGCATGACCACAAGGGCCGCATACTAACCTGGAACTCCCGTAGCTCCGCATAGGCCATACAGACCTGCATAAGGTATTCTCGAATCATAGGTCACTAGACCACTGAGTCTACCCCAGACGGAGGCGCTTTAACCCCGAATCATGAGTGATATAATATCAACATGACAGTTTTATCGTTAAACAACCTAAGCACAATAAGGGAAAACCCCTCTATACAAACATCACAAGATACTAACTCACGTAGCATCCTAACACGTTTACTTATCAAGTCAACAAGAAAGTTTTACAAGACTATCACAAATCAATACAATCAAGTTATTCACACAAGGTACTTTCTACATTATGCTAACAAGTTCGGGTTTTTAGCCCCAAGGTACTTAATGTATTACTCTTTTAGAAGATCCGTTTCTTTCACAAAAATCACACAATACCCGTAGTATAAAAAAATAGAGTGATTATCTTTTGAAGTAAATCAACACATTTCTCTTTGTAAAATCAAGTAACAACATTCTTTTCCCAACGCTTAAGTTTGCCTAATTTCAATTACTCAAGTTTCTCATTTTCGAAAGGTTTCGTAGTTCATAGCTTTAATCCTTTAAAACAATTTGAGAAACATATACCCTAAGTGTGAGTAGGTTATTATTATTCGTAACAATATTATTACAGCAGCCATGATCTAGTAAATGTAATATCATTTTGTCTCATCTTAGCTCCTATGCAGATGGAAGTTTCTACTGGTTTTAATAATACTTTATTAGTCAAAATAATTCCCTTTATTAGCGTTGCTGTGGTTTGTTCGACATTTATTCTGATCGGTAAAACATCATTCCTTTTTGAAAACCAAAAATACTATTTACTCACAAATGAGGTTTCACACTTTTTAACAAAATTCATATTAGTATAATAAGTCAAGTCTCTTATTTCCTTAAATCAATAAATCGTTCCTTTTATCACTCTTAAGCCGTTATACCTAACTTCCCATAAAGCTAGTATAACTCTTAAGCTTTTAAAACCAAGTGTTACTCTTCTGTTAAAAATGATTCAGTATTCTTTTGAAATGTTTTCAGTTCTTTATTATTCAGGCTTAAGCCGTGAGGCATTGCCGTAAGTGTTATTCAGGCTTAAGCCGTGAGGCATTGCCGTAAGTATTATTCAGTTAACACATGTACGTCTACCGTACTACATATATATTATAAAATATCATGCTTTAGGAAGAATCACATACCTTCTCGGCGAAATCCACCTGCCAAGTTGAATATGTCGTGCGCAGAAAATCGACCTATAATACCAACACGCCTATCAACGCTCAGATCAGATCTGCACAAAGCTCTAGCGTAGGGTTCGTTATTCTATGGACATTTGGGCAGCACTTCCCTACGGTGAGCTACTCAAGTTCATCTGGAAAACAAATTCTATGTAAGTACAGCTTCTATTATTCTTCTTTAAACTCTTCATCGTGATAATACCAATTCTATTCTTTAATATCCTTCTAAGTATTTATACTTATTCCTATACTTCTACAAGATGTATATTCTAATTACAAAAGGAGGATAAGGTTATTTACCCTAAGCCCAATAATATCCTAGATAAAAGTCACTGAGCAAGGTTTAGCTCCTAAGTTGCGCTCCAGAGTTCCAAGAAAACCTTAGAAGTTCTTCACAACTTCTACTAAGGACTAAGGATTTGGGCTAGGTAATTTTGGGCATTATAACAATACTAGAAGGCAACTTTTCTACCAAGGGAGGGCAGTTTGGTGGCCAGGCTAGCTTTATGGGGGGTTGCTCTGCCAGGGCTTCAAAGGGGAGGTGTGTTTGGACGAAAACAATAAGAGGAGAGGGAGGATTTGAGACTTAGATAGATTGCTCAATTTAGGATGAAATAACTCTTCAACAAGGGGTATTTATAGGTCAAGACACGGCCAACCAATGGCCAAGATTATGCCAAGTGCAAGGCAAGTGTAGTGAGGATTTAGGCAAGTGTCCGCCAACTTGCACACAAAATATCCTACCAACTCCAAGACAAAACAAGCCAACCCAATCGCCCTATTGCGCTGACATCCACCAATGAGGGTGACAAGTGTCGCCTCTCTGGTCCAACGTTGCGCCTCTCGGAAAAATCCGCAAAAAATAGAAATGACATAGCCGGAATTTATCCTACGCGAGTTGTAAAACGCTTCATTTAAAACGACTCTAAACGGTGTTGCACAAAGTGAAATCGCCCAAACCAACTAGGGGTGACACGTGTCGCCTCCTACACGCCCAAAATATTTCATCTTCAAAATATCCACAATGGCCAAAATCTCGAAAACAAAGTGGGTCCTACAAAACAGAAATTTTCTCCCGTGGGCCCCACGTGACCATTTCCAAAATAAAATTCCATAATTCTCTAATATTCCAAGAAGTCCGAATACCAAACTGGGAATCCAATTCCCATTAACGAACCTTTTTCCTTCACAAAACCTAAACTTTTCCGTGGAAAATCACCTCGTTCTTCCTTTCCAATTTCAATGTCGATTCTCGCACGCACCTCGCATACATACCACAAACTACGGTATAACATTCTCCTCCTTAGAAACATTCGTCCCGAATGTTCCTTCTAGGTATCAAAACAAACAGGCGCCAGTATAGTCCTTACTGCTATACTTACGGAAACATCCATGCCACACCTGACCACCACACAAGAAGCGCACATACTCATCTCCAAGTCCACGGGGAATCACCTCTATCACGAAAGCTCCTACTAGAGGTCTAAAAAGATACTCCCTTCGCACCTACTCTTTACAAACGAAATGATCACACCTATGCCTGTAATACATGCTCGCTTCTTCCCATACCACTTTTGTCACTTTGCCTTACTGTCGCACTTCTCGTACACTCGAACTCTTCCTTATCACTTACCATGTTTCTGGTACTGCTTCCCACTGACTCTGAGCTGCCAATGACCTCTTCTGGATAAGCTTCACCCTATCCACGCCCTGCTGAACATGTACGAACCAACTATCTGCACCTTGCTTACATCGAATCAGTCGATCGGAAATCTTACACTAGTGCTTATAAAAAGGCTCCAAACGACACCGAATACGAAATGGTAGCTATATAATACATACTCAACAAGAGGCGAAGAGTCCTACGGCTAATCCGAAATCCAACCACTAGCCCGAGGGTGAACGCGACACCGAGATTCACTGAAGTTCCTAACCTTGCTCGTAACTCTTCCAAAAGAAACCGTAGCTGACTCCGTCACCATAAGGTGAAGGTAGGCACCTGTAGCCTTACAACCTTCTTGAAATAATCATCTCGCAACTTACTACCGAGTACACGGTTTGACTAAAAGATAAGGCGGGTTGACCCATCGGCCCGACTCATCGGTCGAACACATCCACGAACTCGCATAATGGTTAACTAAACTGGCCTAACACCCTCGTGACCCTAACACAAAGCGACCACCACAACCGACCCCATCACCAAACAGTATGGGTCGACCCGCAACACGGCCTCAACCCGACGGCAATGCGCAAAACACTAGCTCCCGATCCGAACAATCTCACTAATCACGTTAAAACCTAGCGGTCTTCTAAGCTCAACCATCCTCTTCGTTTCACAACACTCAGGGATTCATCCCATAAAAAAATATCTCACGTATACTATGCACTTCGATAAGGGTCAAACACGAAATAATTCTTTTACCAAAGATGGCCTCGCCTCTAAGGTCTTCTACGTAATATTCTAAGGCTCCCACTCTTTCTGTCCCCCAATCTTACCCGGTTAATTAATCAACAATTCTAATCACACTAACACCATGCTAACCGAAAACAATACTTTAAGATATTCGCATCTTACTATACATATAAATCTCTAAAGGGTTAAAGATATACCTGTATCTACGCGGCACTTCCCCTAGGTCGTCTAGTCAATCCCGCCACTTTGCATAGTGGGAAGGTGATGAACTATCCATCGACTCAAGGCTGAGTCCCTACATCCCCGCCAACTCTGGTTGGACAATTTCTCGCAAAATGGCCCTGCTGGCCGCAAACATAACAAGCTGACGCAGAAGCACGACACTCCCCACGATGACATCGACCACAACGGCCACACCGAGGTGGGGGTGGCCTCCCCCGGCTAACACCCCCTCCTCTCCGAACCACTGCATCCACAATTGGTCTAGCAGGCTGAGTCCTCCTACTTGCATCCTTCCTTATAGAACATTCCCTCGCCATATGGCCCTGACGGCCGCAATAAAAACAAGCACCAGTAAAAAGACGCAGACTTCGATGACGCTGTCACACCGTGGAACACCGAGGAAAATCGAACCTCGTGGAGGACACTCTGACCGGGCGAGGCGCATGTCTAATTGGCCGAGGCGGTTCGCCGAGAGTTACCAAATGATCTCGCCAAACGGGCCTCTTCACGATCTTGTTTAACTGGCCGATCTCTACCTCTCTCACCACGCACATAATCTGAACGCAAGCCCGCTCGCTCTCGATCAAGAGCTACTCCCTCACAACCCTTCTTTAGATAAGCATCAATATCCTTGGTATACCGGTACATAAAATACTTTTGCCGCCAAGTCCTTGCTAGTAACAGGCCGTCTCCTTCCAATCCATATTTTCTCGCTTCCAAGTCGTGAATGAAGGTCCGGATGTCATGGCCGCAGAGGAATCGCCGCCGCTGTGCAAACTCGTTCTTCGGGCGACGCCTCGTAACTCTCGCATGAAGCATCACCCGGTGATGATTGGGCTGTGCTCTTCTAAATCTCTCAGATTTACTCGCAGCCTTTCGGCCGCTTGCTTCTTCGGGCCCGAAAGGTTCTGGCGTGAGGCATAATCGTAAAGGAAAGGAATACGTTAGAGGGTCCAACATATAACACGGCTCTAAAGCACGATCTCGAGTGAGAAGAATGGAAACCAGTCCTAAATATCCTATAGCCTCCGATTATTGTGGTGCACAACACACCGATAATCAAGACTCTACTAGATACGATCAGAGACACTTTCCGAGGATTAATCGCTCGATACCACTTTTGTCACGACTGCCCGGCCCGTGGATCGTGCCTTACCCGCACCCAAGTAGTCATACATCGAGAGATCGGAAAATAAAACAACCAAAATATGAAACAAAGATAAATAAGACACGCTTTACGGGAAAAGTTGCCTTTCGCATATATGTATATAAGTACCCCAAAATGAACAGCTACATCCCAACCTTACAACAGTCTACATGCACCTCTAAGAGTTTAAAACAACAATGGCGGACAGGGGCCCCGCCATACCCTGAATACAAATATCTACAATGACAGGACCATACCAAAATGCTAAGCTCGAGAAACGGAGCTTTCCCAACGCTAAACGGTGATCCTAAGAACGGATCAACGGTAGGAGTACCTTTACTGCGGCATGAACGCAGCCCCGAAAGAGGTCAAGACAACCTGGTACCAAGTATGTGAAATGAAAATATCAGAAATGAAATCATAGTAGTCTATACAAAGCGGAGACATGTATGATAACCAAAACTACAGCCACAAGAAATAAACAAATATGTCAAGTCGTGACTCACGCCTCAAAGTCATCATAAAACCGCACGGTAAGTACGAGGCATAGCCGACTACTAAAAACCCCAGTATAACAAGGTCGTAAATCAGATTATGAGATCTGTCTGCAGGCCACATGATCAAAGCCGCCACTCGCGCATGATCTAATGTGCGCGTCTAGCCCCGAACTTTCCGTAGCTCGCACGGGCCACTCCATGGCCCGCATGAGGTATTCCGCGTCGAGGGTAGCTACTCCCGCAGCTTCTCGACTCGTCGTCCGCGTGGCCACAAAGACCGCATGACCACAAGGGCCGCATACTAACACGAACTCCGTAGCTCGATAGGCCATACACTGCATAAGGTATTCTCGAATCATAGGTCACTAGACCCGCCTGAGTCTACCCCGCATCGGAGGGCATCTTAACCCCCGGAATCATGAGTGATATAATATCAACATGACAGTTTTATCGTTAAACAACCTAAGCACAATAAGGGAAAACCCCTCTATACAAACATCACAAGATACTAACTCACGTAGCATCCTAACACGTTTACTTATCAAGTCAACAAGAAAGTTTTACAAGACTATCACAAATCAATACAATCAAGTTATTCACACAAGGTACTTTCTACATTATGCTAACAAGTTCGGGTTTTTAGCCCCAAGGTACTTAATGTATTACTCTTTTAAAAGATCCGTTTCTTTCACAAAAATCACACAATACCCGTAGTATAAAAAAATAGAGTGATTATCTTTTGAAGTAAATCAACACATTTCTCTTTGTAAAATCAAGTAACAACATTCTTTTCCCAACGCTTAAGTTTGCCTAATTTCAATTACTCAAGTTTCTCATTTTCGAAAGGTTTCGTAGTTCATAGCTTTAATCCTTTAAAACAATTTGAGAAACATATACCCTAAGTGTGAGTAGGTTATTATTATTCGTAACAATCTTATTACAGCGGCCATGATCTAGTAAATGTAATATCATTTTGTCTCATCTTAGCTCCTATGCAGATGGAAGTTTCTACTGGTTTTAATAATACTTTATTAGTCAAAATAATTCCCTTTATTAGCGCTGCTGTGGTTTGTTCGACATTTATTCTGATCGGTAAAACATCATTCCTTTTGAAAACCAAAAATACTATTTACTCACAAATGAGGTTTCACACTTTTTAACAAAATTCATATTAGTATAATAAGTCAAGTCTCTTATTTCCTTAAATCAATAAATCGTTCTTTTTATCACTCTTAAGCCGTTATACCTAACTTCCCATAAAGCTAGTATAACTCTTAAGCTTTTAAAACCAAGTGTTACTCTTCTGTTAAAAATGATTCAGTATTCTTTTGAAATGTTTTCAGTTCTTTATTATTCAGGCTTAAGCCGTGAGGCATTGCCGTAAGTGTTATTCAGGCTTAAGCCGTGAGGCATTGCCGTAAGTATTATTCAGTTAACACATGTACGTCTACCGTACTACATATATATTATAAAATATCATGCTTTAGGAAGAATCACATACCTTCTCGGCGAAATCCACCTGCCAAGTTGAATATGTCGTGCGCAGAAAATCGACCTATAACAGTCAAATACGTCTATCAACGCTCAGATCAGATGCACAAAGCTCTAAGCAGAGGGTTCGTTATTCTATGGACATTTGGGCAGCACTTCCCTACCGGTGAGCTACTCAAGTTCATCGTGAAAACAAATTCTATGTAAGTACTGTTCTATTATTCTTCTTTAAACCCTTCTTTGTGATAATAAATCAATTCTATTCTTTAATATCCTTCTAAGTATTTATACTTATTCCTATACTTCTACAGTATGTATATTCTAATTACAAAAGGAGGATAAGGTTATTTACCTCGGTAAGCCCAATAATATCCTAGATAAAAGTCGCGCCTGAGCAAGGTTTAGCTCCTAAGTTGTGCGCTCCGGTAGTTTCAAGAAAACCTTAGAAGTTCTTCACAACTTCTACTAAGGACTAAGGGATTTGGGCTAGGGTAATTTTGGGCATTATAACAATACTAAGGCAACTTTTCTACCAAGGAGGGGGTAGTGTTTCGGCTCGGCTAGCTTTAGAGGGGGTTGCTCTCGCCAGGGCTTCTCAAAGGGAGGGGTGTGTTTGGACGAAACAATAAGAGGAGAGGAGGATTTGAGACTTCGATAGATTGCTCAATTTAGGATGAAATAACTCTTCAACAAGGGGGGTATTTATAGGTCAAGACATGGCCAACCAATGGCCAAGATTATGCCAAGTGCAAGGCAAGTGTAGGGTGAGGATTTAGGCAAGTGTCCTTGGCCAACTTGCACACAAAATATCCTACCAACTCCAAGACAAAACAAGCCAACCCAATCGGGTGACAAGTGTCGCCTCTCGTTGGTCCAACGTGTTGCGCCTCTCGGAAAAATCCGCAAAAATAGAAATGACATAGCCGGAATTTATCCTACGCGAGTTGTGTAAAACGCGTTTAAAAACGACTCTAAACGCAAGTTGTGCACAAAGTGAAATCGCCCAAACCAACTAGGGGGTGACACGTGTCGCCCTCCTACACGTCCAAAATATTTCATCTTCCGAAAATATCCACAATGGCCAAAATCTCGAAAACAAAGTGGGTCCCACAAAACCGTAAATTTTCTCCCGTGGGCCCCACGTGACCATTTCCGAAAATAAAATTCCCTAATTCTCTAATATTCCAAGAAGTCCGAATACCAAATCTGGGAATCCAATTCCCATTAACGAACCTTTTTCCTTCACAAAAACCGGAAACTTTTCCGTGGAAAAATCACCTCGTTCTTCCTTTCCAATTTCAATGTCGTATTCTCGTACGTACGTCCTCGCATACATACCCTGAAACTACGGGGTATAACAAGACCCTTAGAACAACACCAAACAATTTCCTTCAATCTTCCAAACAAAACCTAGAAAAGCAACTAGGTTTTCACCTTGCGACTAATACGAAAACTATCTTTTTCCGGGATTTTTCTATTGAGATACACTTACAATACCCTTAGGTACCTTGGTTTAAAGTATGGAGCTTATTGGACAACAAACAAAAAATTTTGTCTTCTAAAAATCCTCAAACCCGAGAGCACCATTGAAGCACAAGCTTCTTGAAATTTTTCTAAGTGTAAAAATAGCCTTGTCTTGCACAATGGATGCATATATAACCAATTGGAGGGTTAGGATTAGAACACTTGTGAGGTTTGGATGAGATTCATTTAAATATCAAGTTATGTGGGGTCATTGACTTGGTCAATGTTGTCAAGCTGTTAGGCTAGCAAGACTTTCATCTTAATTATGGTCAAATGACCATTCCACCCATGCACATTTCTTCCATGTCCATAAAGGGGGGGGGGTGACACGTGTCGCCCTCCCGTTCGTCGCAATATTTCGTTTTCCGACAATTCCATAATTCCGATAAAATTTTACTCGTCTCAAACCTTAACATTTTTGAGTTCTTACGTACGTTCTTAGAAACATATCCTGAAATTCCGGGGTGTAACATGTGTACGCCGACAGTGAGGTGGGATGCCACGGGCGCGTCACATGGTTATATTTTACACTTACGGCTGTCGACAGTGATGGGGGATTCCACGGGCACGCTTTGATATTTTTGTGACTTGATCGCGTCCCAAATTGGGTCGGGTAGTATATGCGTCCCTCCATAAAGGGCCGGATTATGTTATGAAAGATAAGTAAGATATGGTAATGAACTTAATGACTTCTCCTAAGTATGTACGTAAGATTGGCTATAACTGGTAATGGAATGGAAAAGATAATGATGTGTAATTAAGTTCATGAGTGGTAATGACACGGCAGGATCTGGTATGTACTTTTTTTACACTTGTCCCTGTCATTCTTTTGTACAGTTATGATCTGTTTACTGTACTTTATTTCCGTTCCATATTCGATACCTGTTGTACTGACCCCCTTCGGGGGGCTGCGTTCATGTCCGCAGGTTTAGGTACACAGTTGTGGATCCGCGAGCTTAGGATCCTGGTTCAGCATTTGAGATGGCTCCAATTGTTACACCCCGTAATTACAGGACATGCCTTAAGAAAGTAAGTAAGAACTCACAAATGTTAAGGATTGGAGACTTGTAAAAACTTATCGGAAATTATGGAATTGTCGGATAATGTATTATTGTAACGAATGGGAGGGCGACACGTGTCACCCCCCTTTTGAGATGCCTTGGTCGAAATTGTGCAAGGGCATGAAGGTCATTGGACCTTTGTTGCAAGACTAGTCTTGCAACTTGTGTAGCTTGAGAAGGTTGACTAAGTCTTGGTCAATAAGTCTTGATATTTAGCAAGACTAGATCCCAACCAACCATTTGTTTGTATCCTAACCCTCCAAGGTGCTACTTATATTACTACTAGTAGAGAGGGAGCTCAACACTTAGAAATTTTACACAAAAAATTGAAGAACATAGGCCTTAAGCTCTCGGGTTCACCTTGCAAAAAGAAGAAAAAAATTTGTTCCTTGTTCTTTTAGTTCCCCACTTTAAACCAAGGTTCCTAGGTGTATTGTAAACACATCTCAATAGAAAAATCTTGGAAAAAGATTGTTTACGGGTTAGTCGCAAACGAAAACCTAAGGGTCTTTCTAGGTTTTATTTGAAGACTTGAAGGATAATTGTTGGTGTTGTTCTAAGGGTCTCAACAAGCGGATTGAAGTGTCTTGGAGAGGCTATAAACTACTAAGGAGCGACTTCGGATTGGAGTTGGTTTAAGAATCATTGAGGTATAATCTTGTTATTTGAAAGTATTACAAGATTATTCATTTTGTTGTTGTTAGCTTTGTATGTTGCAAGAATGAAATTGTTATATTGAAGTTATAAAGATTATGGATTGATTATAGCCTTGGAAATCCGAAAAGTAATGTAAGCCAGGACTAAGTTGAATTACAATTTAATCGTTGTTAGAACCGTCGCATGTCATTGACTTAAGGATTATGGTTATTATAATCAAATGCGACTTGTTATCATGTTATGCTACAAATTTGGGTTGAAATGAAATTGTGAGCCAATTGGGGCTGTTTAGTTAGTCATTTGTATTGGACTACCTGCTATATTGATTGTGAGCCAATTGGGGCTGTTTAGTTGGTCATTTGCATTGGATTATCTTCTATATTGTTGTGAGCCAATTGGGGCTGTTTGGTTATTGTATTTCGACCTTGAAAGAGGTGGCAAAGTGAGTAAAAACAAAGGAGGTGCTGTCCGATTTTCCGTAGAATTTAGAGACTTAACACTTATAATATTCTACGTTTGAAGTAAGGCTTTAATAGACGTATTGTGAATATTATAGGTTGTTATACTACGGGCGGGACTTTGTACTTGGCAAGTGGTTTGACCCGACAAGGTATGTAGAACTTTTCCTATCTTTGAGCATGACTAGTTTCACGTATATAGTACGGTAGACGTACAAGACTTTGACATACTCTACTTGTTTTACGAAATGCCAAGTCGGGTGAGTTAGGAGATTTAACTCACTTCTTAGAGAATATTAAAGATGTCTTAAGTCTTGTCAAAGATAAGGGACTGGAAGAATTTTAAAGTATGTAATACTTGTGTCGTTTTAAAAAAACGTATAAGTCCCTTGGATAGGAAATTGTACATGACTAAGGTATAAAGTGAATATAACGACTTTATGGGGAGTTGGTTATATTGACTTTATGGAAAGATAAATGACTTGATTTAATGGAAGGCAATTCGATTTTAAGGCATCAATTGCCTAAGGTTTTATAAGACACGAGTCACTTGATTTAGAAGCCATATTTTATTTCTAAAAGTATTGTGACTTGTCTTGAAAAGAAATTGTCACTTGATACTACGGCTATTAGTATCTTGGAAGTTTTATAATGAAATGAGTCTTTTTAAAAGCATAGAAGTACGTAGTACTTTGGGTTAAATTCCCGGATTTTTATAAAAGACATGATAGTGCCTTAGGTAAACTAAAATGAGAGTGTATATGAACAAGAATAGTAAGAAGTTAGGGGATTTCTTAACTTGATTATATATTGCATGATAAGCGATAGAGCTTATGTTATGTGTGATAGCGGATTTGGGCTAATGATATATTATTCGTTGCGGGGTCATTCCCCGGGATTGTGGCATTGTATATTTCCGTGGATTTGCTAACCACGATGCGAGGAATACCTCATGCGAGTCCGTAAGGGCTTATGCGGGTGAAATAGTCCCACGCGGGCGGGTCCAAATTTACGCGAGGAATACCTCATGCGAGTCCGTAAGGGCTTATGCGGGTGAAATAGTCCCATGCGAGGAATACCTCACGCAGGTCCACTGGACCTATGCGGGTGAAATAGTCCCAGGAGTAGGATTCCAATCCTATTTTTCGTTGTAAGTATACACCTATTTATACTCTCATTATTAGGAAGGCACTGTGTACTGTAATTTTGTTATCATACATGTCTCCGGCTTTCTTTTAAACTTATGTTGTAATTACTGATTTTCCAGCTTTACATACTTAGTACATATTGTGTCTCGACCCCTTCCTCGGGGGCTGCGTTCATGCCGCAGGAAAGGGTAAGCAGATTGCGGATCCACACTCTTAGGATCACTTATCAGACGTCGGAAGCTCCATTCTCCGGAGGCTTGTGTCACGACCCGAACCCGGGCCCGTGACTGGTGCCTTACCTCGGGCACCCTAGTGATACAACATCAGAGTAATCAGCGGAACATAAAACACAATACAGGATACAATGTAAAGAAGACACATGTTTATCTGAAGGAAAGTGGCCTCTCGGCATATATATACATAACAACTCTTTCAAAATGAACAGTTTAATCCCTTTTACAAACCCTGCCCACAACAAGATTACATGCACTCTACGAATGATGTGACACAACGACGGACGGGGCCGTCATACCCCGAATGTAAGCACCTACAACAACAGTGGACTATACGAAGATAAGCCTCGGAGAAACGGAGCTTTCCCAAACGCTGAATCGTGACCCTAAGAGCGAGGATCAACGATCGTGTACCTCAACTGCGCAGATTTAACGCAGCCCGGGCGAGGTCGATACAGTACCAAGTATGTGAAATCAAAATATCGTAAATGAAATCATAATAGTCTATAAAGCGGAGACATGTATGATAACCAAACTACGCTCACAATAAATAGGCGAATATGTCAAGTCGTGGACTCACGCCTCAAAGTCATCACTCAAATGTAACTATGGGTCTCACACCCATAACATCAATCATGCGTGGAATACCTTCCTCACCGCCAGCTTATGATATAAAAGCACCAAGAAATACACATGAACACCAGTCCCACGTGTCCTAATAAAACGATGACAGGTAAGGCACGAAGGCATAACCGACTACTAACACCCACGATTTAAGAGTGTCATAAACTATATCATGATATCTGTCTAGCCATTACACATGATCCAAGCCGGTCACTCGCTCGCGAGATCAAATGCGCTGCCTAGCCCCGAACTCTCCGTAGCTCGCATAGGCCAACCTCATAGGCCCGCGTGAGGTATTCTCGCATCGAGGGTAGCTACTCCCAAGATCGCCCCGACTCGCGATCCGCGTAGCCACAAAGACCGCATGACCACAAGGCCGCAAACTAACCTTGAACTCCGTAGTTCCGCATGGATCCACTGGACCCGCATGAGTTATTCTCGAATCATGGTCCTGCATCGCTGAGTCTACCCCGACGGAGGCGCCTTAACCTCCGGAGACAAGTCAAGGTGAGTGGTACAATACCAACATAACGGCTGAGAGTCAAACAACTTTAAGCGCAGTCGAGGGAAAACCCCCTTTACACAAAACATAACAAGATACTAACACACGTAGCATCCTAGCATGTTTACTTATCAAATCAACAAGAAAGTATTACAAGGCTATCACAAACCAACACAATCAAGTTATACACACAAGGTACATTCTAATATATGATTAACAAGATCGGGTATCTATTCCCAAAGTACTTCATACATTATCTTTTAAAGATACGTTACGTTTACAAAAGTCAAACAATACCCGTAGTATATAAAAATAGAGTGATTACCTTTTGAAGTAAATCAAAACACTTCTCTTCGTAAAATCAAGTAACAACATTCTTTTCCAAATGTTTCAAGTTTGCCTAATTTCAATTACTCAAGTTTCTCATTTTCGAAAGGTTTCGTAGTTCATAATTTTAATCACGTAATGATATAATTCTCCCTTAAAAGCAATTTGAGAAACATATGTCTGATACGTGAGTAGGTTATTCTTGTTTATAACAATCTTATTTAAGCAGCCATGATCTAGGAAATGTAACGTCATTTTGTCTCATCTTAGTTTCTATGCAGATGGAAGTTTCTACTGGTTTTAATAATACTTAATCACAAACATTTCCTTTTATTAACGCTGCAGTGGTTTGTCGATACACATTCTGATTTCCGAACTCAGTAAAACATTCTTAAGCCGTTATACCTAACTTCCCATAAAGCTAGTATAACTCTTAAGTTTTCAAAAACTAAGTATTACTCTTCTTTCAAAATGATTCAAAAATCTTTTGAAATACTTCAAGTTCTTTATTATCACATAACCAGCCAGTTATAGTTCAAATCAGTTACCTTTTAAAAACCATAAGTATTTTCTTACATACATAAAGTTGTTATAACCAACTTCCCATAAAGCCGTTATAACACTTTATGTTTTAGACCAATCAAATACATTTAACACATGTACGTCTATCGTACTACATAGTTACACGCATATCATGCTAGAAGAGATCGGAAGAGGTTCACATACCTCGCGACGAGTATCGACTAATAGCAAAACGCTCCAAGTACTTCCAACCGTCGGCTACTCCTTAAGCCAAGTAGATCGCGCCACACGCAGTACTTCAACCTATAAGGCCACAAGGCGCTTATTAATATTTAGATCTCTTCAGAACATTCTACGTAAAATTCGGCGACCTCCTTCCCGCAAATGCGAAATCTCCTCTCTATCGAGGCCGCTATCAAGCCAACCGGGGTTATATATCTAACCGACGTGTACAATTCTACCTCACGAAAAGCTACACAAGTCTATCAGTAATACCCTATGTAATTACTGATTCAAGATTTCTTTCGAAAAGGTTTCTTATTATTCAGGCTTAAGTCAAAAGACATTGCCGCACAATTATGTTCAGTTCTATATATAGTATACTTCAACTATACATTCCTACTACATGTAATTTCCAATTACAATATAAGGTCAAGAGTGTTTACCTCGATAAGCCCAAAATTATCCGAGTTTAAATGTCGATCTGAGCAAGGTTTAGCTCTACTCAATGCGCTCCGACCGCTCCAAACAACCCTTAGAAGTTCTAACCAACTTCTACTTATACTCCAACCAACTATGGAGATTTTCCTTAGGGTTTCGGTTTGGATTGACGGAAGTATAATAGTATTACTGGCTTTTCAGATAGGTATAACCTTAGAATACTACAAGGTATACGGCTAAGGTAATTTGGGCATTATAACAATACTTTTGAGAGTATTTCTACCAAGAGGGGTATATATACGAGACAACACCACAAGGGGTGTATACCCTCGGCCTACCCCACTGTGGGGTACTCGCCGGGGGAAAGGGCTCTCGCCGAGGGCCTCACAAGGGGAGGACGAGACAACCACTCCAAAGTGGGAAGCTCTCAAGACTTTAGGAAAGTTTAGGAATGGATGAACAAGTCTTCCAAGGGGGTATTTATAGGACAAGCCAAGGCCAACCAATGGCCAAGATCATGCCAAGTGCATAGCAAGTGTAAGGCCAAGATTCACCCATGTGTCCTTAACCAACTAACACACAAATATCCTACCTAACCCTTGACAAAAATGGCCACACTTTCGGCCACCTTTACCGCCCACACTCCACCAATGAGAGGGTGCCAAGTGGCGCCCTCTTGTTGGTCCAACACGTTTCGTCTCTCGGAAAAATCCGCAAAAATTAGAAATAACATAGCCGGAATTTTCCCTTCGAATTTTATTTAAAAGTTTTCGTCTAAAAACGACTCTAATCGGGTGTTGTGAACAAATAATTTTCGGCCAAGCCACTTTAAAGCCCAAACTATTCTACGCACGCCCCACGCATACTGGAAATACGGGTATAATACGGCTTGTCTTTCTTTTGGTACGATCTTGTCCCGATGTTGTAGATTATGTACATTCGTGGTATGGCGGGACCGTCCCGCCACGATTGTTATTCCTAGAAGTGCGTATTCACATAAGTGGTTGGGCTATAAGAACGGGGTTGTAAAGTTGTACTTTTGACTGCTTTATATTATGGAAGCGGCCTTATCGCCAGCTTTGTGTTGTTATATTATTTACATATGTGTTTGTGTTGTGTATGTTCATTGCTATTCTCGATGTATACAGGCAGGGTGCCAGGCACTACCGCGCCCGGTCGGGTCGTGACAAAAGTGGTATCGAGCGATTAGTCCTCGGAAAGTGTCTACGCACGTGTCTAGTAGTCTTGATTATCGGTGTGTTGTGCACCACATCTATAATCGTGAGGCTACAGACATTTAGGATTGGTTTCCATTCTTCTCTCTCGAGATCGCGTAGAGTTGTCTTATTAGGTTGAATCCTCTCGACCTCTTCTTATGAAACAGCTATGCCTCCACGGAAGCTACCAGGGCGAGAAGGCGGCAAGCAGAGGCGCTAGCGGTACTCGAGGAGTTACACGGGCTCGCACGCACCATGCACGAGGTAGTAGGCGGTCGGCGAGTTCAGCCACGCTGCTTTTAGAGAGCCGAGAGCGGCGGTAGCTCGAGATTCGGCACGAGCCTCCAGCCCACGGCCACGAGTATAGAGACTACGGGAACAGATTCGATTGTTGATCAAGATATAGTAGTCGGCGGCAATGTGTGAGCAGCCACCCTAGAGCCGACAGTTTGCGGATTAGGGATTTTCTGGGATGTCATCCACCTGAGTTTTATGGTTCGAGGTCTGATGAGGATCCGCAGGAGTTCGTTCGACAGCTACAGCGGACCCTGCAGGTCCTTAGGGCTTCAGAGACAGAGTCTGTTACACTAGCCTCTTACCGGTTGCGCGATATTACGTTGAACTGGTTTGAGTCGTGGTTGCTTTCGAGAGGTGATGATGCTCTTCCAGCTGTTTGGGAGGAGTTTACAGAGGCCTTTATGGATCACTTTTTACCTCCCGAGATGAGGAGAGCCCGGGTAGACAGATTTTTGACCTTGCGGCAGAACGGGAGGACCGTTAGGGAGTACAGCCTGGAGTTTGACTCCTTAGCCAGGCATGCTCACACTATTGTAGCTAGCATGGCGGATATATGTTATACCCCGTAGTTGCAGGGTATGTATGTGAGGACGTACGTACGAGTGTACGGCAGAAATTTTGAAAAGAAAGAAAGATGTGAGTTTTCGACGGAAAAGTTTCCGGTTATTTGTGAAGGAAAAGGTTCGTTAATGGGAATTGGATTCCCAGTATTTCGGACTTCTGGAATATTAGAGAATTATGGAATTTTATTTTGGAAATGGTCACGTGGGGCCCACGGAGAAATTTACGGTTTTAGGCCCACTTTGTTTTGAGATTTTGGCCATTGTGGATATTTTTGAAAGACGCTTTTTAGGGCCATTAGGAGGGTGACACGTGTCACCCCGCCTAGTGGCTTGGCCAAAGTTACCTAAGTGCCGAGTCGTTTCCGACGAAACGTTTCCACACTTTCGTAGGGAAAATTCCGGCTATGTCCTTTTTAATTTTGCGGATTTTCCGAGAGGCGAAACATTTTGGACCAACGGAGGGTGACATGTGTCACCCTCACATTGAAGCAAGTGGGCGTCAGTGGAAGAGGTGGTTCACGAATTGGCTTGATCTTTGTGGCTCACGTTTGGCCCTATTGGTTCCTTGTTTTGTGCCTTGTTTTGGCCTTGTTTTGTGGCTTGTCTTGTGCCATGTTTTGTGGAGTTGGGTTAGGGTGCACTTGGCTTGATCAAGGCCTTACACTTGCACATGGCTTGATCTTGGCCATGGTTGGCATTTGGGTTTGCTATAAATACCCTTAGTTGATGAACTTTCTTCATCCAAAATCATTTTTCCAAGTCTTGAAATCTCTCCCCCTTTGTGAGTTGAAATCGTCCAAAGCCCTCCCGCCCCGCGTTTGTGGAGCTTTGGCGAGAGGCCGAGTGAGGCTTGGCGGGGGTACCACTAGCCTAGTTGTTTTCGTATAATACCCTTGTTGTGGTATAGAAATACTCCCTAGTATTGTTATAATGCCCAAAATACCTTAGCCTTGTGCCTTGTAGTATTCCAAAGATACCTCTTTACGTAGAGTCAGAAATACTACCTTTCGTCCTTTTAGTCTCAAACCGAAACCCTAAGGAAATCTTCATCGTTGGTTGAGGTATGTGAGTAGAAGTTGGTTAGAACTTCTAAGGGTTGTTTGGGGTGGTTTGGAGCGCACGGAGTGGAGCTAAACCTTGCTCAGGAGCGACATTAAACTCGGATAATTTTGGGCTTATCGAGGTAATTATCTTGTCCTCTATTGTAATTGGAAATTACATGTTTGTTAGGATATATAGTTGAAGTATACTATATATGGAACTATACTTAGTATTCGGCAATGTCTTTTGACTTAAGCTGAAGAATAAATATTTACATGGGAGACTTGTGTAGAATTGGGTTAGGCGTGTTAACCCCGGTTGGCTTGGTAGCCGACCTCGATAGAGGAGGAGATTGAATTTTCTATAGAAAGATAGAAACTTGTGTTTTGGGGTTAATAGGCGTTTTGACCTTTATAGGTGAAAGTACTAAGAGTAGCGTATTCTACTCGAGTGGAAAGGGCTAGCAAGGTTGTAATCTTGGGAGCATTTTGCTTGTTGTCGTTAAATCGTCGCGAGGTATGTGAACCTCTTCCTATCTCTTCTAGCATGATATGTGTGAACTATGTAGTACGGTAGACGCATACGTGTTAAGCGTGTTTGATTGTTCTTAAAACATAAAGTGTTATAACGCTTTATGGGAAGTTGTTATAACAGCTTTATGTAGGTAAGAAAATACTTTGTGGTTTTAAAAGGTAACTGATGTGAATTATAACTGGCTAGTTATAATAAAGAACTTGTTGTATTTCAAAAGATTTCTAAATCGTTTTGAAGGGAGAGTAACACTTGGTTTTAAAGGTTTTAAAAAGAGTTATACTAGCTTGATGGGAGTTAGGTATAATGTCTTAAGAGAGGTAAAGAAAATGGTTTACTGATGTTAGAAGTTAAGAGACTTGATCTTATGAGATAAGAGACTTAACTTATTTGTTTTAATGTGGATGTTTATGTGAAACCTCATTCGTGAGTAATGAGTACTTGGTTTTATTTAAAGGATAATGTTTCCGATTTGGAAATCGAATGTGTATCGACAGGGCGTTAATAAAGGAAAATGTATTGAATAATGATGAATTGTATTAAAACCGGTAGAAACCTCCATGCATAGAAACTAAGATGAGACAAAATGATATTACATTTTCTAGATCATGGGCTGTAATAAGAATGTTGTAAGAATAACCTACTCTCACGTGAGACTTATATTACTCAATTGTTCTAAAAGGAATCAAGTGATTAAGTTTATGAACTATGAAACCATTTGAAAATGAGAAGCTTGAGTAATCAAACTAGGCAACCGGAACTTAGGAAAAGAATGTTGTTACTTGATTTTGAAAAGGAATGTGGGTTAGTCATTCTAATACTACGTATCGGGTGACTTTTATAAAAGTAATGGATCTCTTTTAAAAGAACTTAACGTATGTAGTACTTTGGGGTTAAAAACCGGACTTTGGCATAAAATGAAAGTACTTTGAGTTGTGTGAAACTTGCCTATGCTTGTTGTTGTGAAACTTGCCTATGCTTGTTGTTGTGAAACTTGCCTATGCTTGTGATGATAGCCTTTGTTGTGCAAGTGTGGTGTTTACGTATTACCGCTCTCGATAGAGGCGGTTGGTAGTTGAGGTTTCTTCTGTTGGCTGGGTATCCGGTGGTTTGCCCGTCTCGTGGCGATTCGGCCTTGGTATCGGTAGTTGACCCACCGACTTCGGTATAGTGACGAAGTTTCGTGCCTTGGTCCTCGTGGTGACCGACTTGCCGCAACAAAGTGACCGCCTTGGTATCGTCGGCTCGCACTTGCCGTGACGGCCGTGTTTTGGTTACATTGTATTATTAGTACGGTCGGATTCGTAGTTATACTTGTCCGGTTTTATAACACATGTGGGACATGGTGTTCATGTATAATCCTTGGTATTGTTATATCATAAAGCCGTGAGGAAGAAATTCCACGCACGAGTGATAATTTGGAGGCGTGAGTCCCCGCTCTTGATTATATGTTATATATCGTAGTTTGGTCATCATACATGTCTCCTTTATAGACTATTATGATTTCATTCTGATTTTCTGATTTCACATACTTAGTACTGTTGTCTTGACCTCGCGTTCATGCCGCAGTAGAGGTATCGGCATCGATCCGCGTTTAGGATCTCATTTGTTTTGGGAATCTCGAGGCTTATCTTTGGTATGTTACCACAGTCCGTAAGTTCTTATGCGTTGGTATGGCGGGGCCTGTCGTCATAGTTGTTGTATAAATCTTAGAGGTCCTGTAGCAAATCTTGTTGTGGGCGGGGTTGTAAAAGGATTAAAGCTGATGTGTTTTATGTATATCATTTTGGTTGCTGTTTATTTATTATATCTCTTGTTTCATGATTCATGTTTTATTTTGTTTTCTCGATGTTGTATCACTAGGGTGCGGGTAAGGCACGATCGATACAAAAGTGGTATCGAGCGATTAATCCTCGGAAAGTGTCTCTGACCGTGTCTAGTAGAGTCTTGATTATCGATGTGTTGTGCACCACATCTATAATCGTGAGAGAGACATTTAGGATTAGTTTCATTCTTCTCATTACGAGATCATTGTGTTGTAAGTTGGACCCTCCGACGATCTCGTTTTACGATTATGCCCGCCTGGCAACCAGAGCCGAGAAGGGCGCAGTCTGTGCTAGTGAGATCTGAGAAGCCTCCGCCGATGATGCAGGCGAAGGAGATGGGTTACAAGAGATGGCCCGATTGATGGCTGGTTCACCCTAGATCGATAGTTCGAGGCTACGGATTTTCCGAGTTGTAGCGCCCGAGTTTTATGGGTCGAGGAGGATGATCCGCAGGAGTTCATCCGAAGCGATTCTGATCGCGATGAGTGATCAAGGCATCGGAGATCGAGTCGGTGGCCTAGGTTCACATCAGCGTGATACCGCTGATCGTTTGATTCTTGGGAGCTGTCGAGGAGAGCATGCACTTCCAGCGGTATGGAACGAGTTCTCGGAGGCCTTTCTTGCACATTTCTTGCCTCCCGGATGAGGAGGGCTCGGCCGGCATTTTTGGTGTTCTGGCAGAGCGCGTGCGGTTCGGGAGTACAATGTGAGTTCGACTCATTGGCACGTCCCGCGTTAGTAGCTAGTATGGAGGATCGAGTGCACCGATATGTTACGGCTCGATGATTGCCTTCAGAGTTGTTCGTGTAGCTCTTCACCGGGCATGGACATTGCCCGCATGCAGCGTATACACTTGGATGTGAGCGGATAAATCGACGGAATGACCAAAGTCAGCGAAGAGGCGAACAGCAGGTCCTTTGGTGACTTTCGAGGCGGACCGCCCAATGGCCAGACTAGTTATGTACCTCGTCGATGCAGTGGTCCTCCACGGCTTTGGGACCGGGATATTCGGGAGCGGTCGGGCTCGGGTTTCAGATTTGAGAGCAGAGTGCTCGCGGATGAGGTTGCCCTTGTCTCGGTGGTGTGGAAAGCTTCATGGGAGGTGTCGTACTAACTCGGAGATTGTTATTTTGCGCCAGCAGGGGCCATCGGCACTTGCGGTAGTGAGATAGCATGGACTACTAGAGCAGTTGCGCGTTCTTCACCTTCCGTAGCTGAGCGGATGTTCGTAAAGGCCCTAGAGGTCGCGGTGGGAGTTCCCAGTTTTAGCGGTCCTTGAACCGCCTAGTTTCAGGTATATCCTTAACCCTCTAGAGTTTTGTTTATGTTGTTGATGTGTTTAATGTTATGTTTGGATAGCTTTGTGCTAAAATGTGATTTAGAAACCTGGTTAGTGAAAAGGGTAAGTCCCTGGGTAGTGTGAGATGGAAGTGGTAGCTTTCATGATGTGAAATAGTAAGATTGTTCCGGATCGGGGAACAAGAGTTGGCGCGGTTGGGGGTCGGGTTTAGGACCATTTGCGGGTCAAACCGTAACCCGGTTTGGGGTGGGGCCAGTTCTGGGTGGTCCCGCCAGGTGGTAGGGTCACGAGGATGCTAGGCCCAAGTTTGTATGATCATCGTATGAGTTCGTGGACGCGTTCGACCAGAAGCGGTTCGTAAAGGCCGGGAATGGCCTTAAGGAAGTTTGAGGTTAGTAAGATGACCAAGTTTGGAGGTAGTGACTCCAGAGACTTTCGGGAACGGAAGTAATGACTGAGGTATGGTACATACGGGGAGAGTTCAAGTGTTCGAGAAGGGCACGACGAGTAAGGAAGGAAGATAACGTGTGTTATTTCGTGGCCAAGCTGTGGCGTTGACAACTTTTTAGAGGAACTTCATCGATATCCGTCTTGAGAAGGAACATTCGGGACGAATGTTTCTAAGGAGGGGAGAATGTTATACCCCGTAGTTGCAGGGTATGTATGTGAGGACGAAATTTTGAAAAGAAAGAAAGATGTGAGTTTTACGTGGAAAAGTTTAGGTTATTTGTGAAGGAAAAGGTTAGTTAATGGGAATTGGATTCCCAGTTTGGTATTCGGACTTCTGGAATATTAGAGAATTATGGAATTTTATTTTTGAAATGGTCACGTGGGGCCCGGGAGAAATTTTTTGTAGGCCCACTACGTGAAGGAGCTTTGTTTTGAGATTTTGGCCATTGTGGATATTTTTTGAAAGACGTTTTTAGGGCCATTAGGAGGTGACACGTGTCACCCCGCCAAGTTACAGTCGTTTTTAAACGCGTTTCGGGAAAATTCGACTATGTCCTTTTTAATTTTGCGGATTTTTAGAGGCGAAACATTTTGGACCAGCGGGAGGTGACATGTGTCACCCACAGTGGAAGCGTCAGTGGAAGAGGTGGTTCACGAATTGGCTTGATCTTTGTGGCTCACGTTTTGGCCCTATTGGTTCCTTGTTTTGTGCCTTGTTTTGGCCTTGTTTTGTGGCTTGTCTTGTGCCATGTTTTGTGGAGTAGGGGTTAGGGTGCACTTGGCTTGATCAAGGCCTTACACTTGCCTTGCACGTGGCTTGATCTTGGCCGTTGGTTGGCATTTGGGTTTGCTATAAATACCAGTTGATGAACTTTCTTCATCCAAAATCATTTTCCAAGTCTTGAAATCTCTCCCCTTTGTGAGTTGAAATCGTCCAAAGCCCTCCTCCCTTTTGTGGAGCTTTGGTAGAGGCCACTTTGAGTGAGGCTGAGGTGGGCACCCACTAGCCTAGTTGTTTCGTATAATACCCTTGTTGTGGTATAGAAATACTCCCTAGTATTGTTATAATGCCCAAAATACCTTAGCCTTGTGCCTTGTAGTATTCCAAAGATACCTCTTACGTAGAGTCGGAAATACTACCTTTCGTCCTTTAGTCTCAAACCAAACCCAAGGAAATCTTCATCGTTGGTTGAGGTATGTGAGTAGAAGTTGGTTAGAACTTCTAAGGGTTGTTTGGGGTGGTTTGGAGCGGCTAAACCTTGCTCGGGCGACATTAAACTCGGATAATTTTGGGCTTATCGAGGTAATTATCTTGTCCTCTATTGTAATTGGAAATTACATGTTTGTTAGGATATATAGTTGAAGTATACTATATATGGAACTATACTTAGTATTCGGCAATGTCTTTTGACTTAAGCACAAGAATAAAATGAAATGACTGTATTTACATGTAGTGTGTGCGATAGACTTGTGTAGAATTGGGTTAGGCGTGTTAACCCCAGTTGGCTTGGTGGCCGACCTCGATAGAGAGGAGATTCTGTTGTTTGTTTGCGGGAGGTGCTCAATTTTCTATAGAAAGATAGAAACTTGTGTTTTGGGGTTAATAGGCGTTTTGACCTTTATAGGTGAAAGTACTAAGAGTAGCAGTGGAAAGGAGCAAGGTTGTAGTACTGGGAGCATTTTGCTTGTTGTCGTTAAATCGTCGCGAGGTATGTGAACCTCTTCCTATCTCTTCTAGCATGATATGTGTGAACTATGTAGTGCGGTGACGTACATGTGTTAAGCGTGTTTGATTGTTCTTAAAACATAAAGTGTTATAACGCTTTATGGGAAGTTGGTTATAACTTTATGTAGGTAAGAAAATACTTTGTGGTTTTAAAAGGTAGCGATGTGAATTATAATGGCTAGTTATAATAAAGAACTTGTTGTATTTCAAAAGATTTCATCGTTTTGGGAGAGTAACACTTGGTTTTAAAGGTTTTAAAAAGAGTTATACTAGCTTGATGGGGAGTTAGGTATAATGTCTTAAGAGAGGTAAAGAAAATGGTTTACTGATGTTAGAAGTTAAGAGACTTGATCTTATGAGATAAGAGACTTAACTTATTTGTTTTAATGTGGATGTTTATGTGAAACCTCATTCGTGAGTAATGAGTACTTGGTTTTATTTAAAGGATAATGTTTTACTGATTTCGGAAATCAGAATGTGTATCGACAGACCAACTGCGGCGTTAATAAAGGAAAATGTATTGAATAATGATGAATTGTATTAAAACGATGAAACCTCATAGAAACTAAGATGAGACAAAATGATATTACATTTTCTAGATCATGGTAATAAGAATGTTGAGAATAACCTACTCACGTGAGACTTATATTACTCAATTGTTCTAAAAGGAATCAAGTGATTAAGTTTATGAACTATGAAACCATTTGAAAATGAGAAGCTTGAGTAGTGAAACTAGGCAAGCTGGAACTTAGGAAAAGAATGTTGTTACTTGATTTTGAAAAGGAATGTGGGTTGGTCATTCTAATACTACGTATCGGGTGACTTTATAAAAGTAATGGATCTCTTTAAAAGAACTTAACGTATGTAGTACTTTGGGGTTAAAAACCGGACTTTGGCATAAAATGAAAGTACTTTGAGTTGTGTGAAACTTGCCTATGCTTGTTGTTGTGAAACTTGCCTACGCTTGTTGTTGTGAAACTTGCCTATGCTTGTGATGATAGCCTTTGTTGTGCAAGTGTGGTGTTTTCTCGATAGAGGCGTTGGGGTTGAGGTTTCTTCTGGTGGTCGGCTCGTACTTGCCCGTCGTGATTCGGCCTTGGTATCGGTAGTCACCGCACTTGCCCGTTCAGTATAGTGGCGAAGTTTCGTGATACGCGGTCACGGTGGTCGACCCTCGTACTTGCTGCGTGGCCGCCTTGGTATCCGGCGCTTGCCGGCCGTGTTTTGGTTACATTGTATTATTGGTAGTTATACTTGTCACATGCGGTTTTATAACACATGTAGGACATGGTGTTCATGTATAATCCTTGGTATTGTTATATCATAAATAGCGGTGAGGAAGAAATTCCACGCACAGTGATAATTTGGGCGTGAGTCCTGTCTTGATATTATATGTTATATCTGTAGTTTGGTCATCATACATGTCTCCTTTATAGACTATTATGATTTCATTCAGTATTACGATTTCACATACTGACCTCGCCTTGAGGTAGAGGTACTGGGCGCTTCATGCCGCTGGCAGAGGTACATCGCTGTCGATCCGCGTTTAGGATCTCATTTTTTTGGGAATCTCCGTTCCGTCGGAGGCTTATCTTTGGTATGTTACCACAGTCATGTAAGTTCTTATGCGTTCGGTATGGCGGGGGCCACCGTCATAGTTGTTGTATAAATCTTAGTTGTGGGCGGGTTGTAAAAGGATTAAACTATTCGAGTTTTATGTATATCACGAAGGCAAGCTATTTTGGTTGCTTTGTTTATTTATTATATCTCTTGTTTCATGATTCATGTTTTATTTTCCGGTTTTCTCGATGTTGTATCACTAGGGTGCGGTAAGGCACGATTCGTTACAATATAGTTCATCGTTATGTGATGGGCTAGGCCGTCATATGATTACGGCGATGTTTGGGGGTGGCTCTTGACCGGTATGGACATTGCTAGGATGCGAGCCTATGCTCGGGGATAGAGGATAGAAAGGAGGACCAGATTGACGAGCGGCCAAAGAGAGGCGAGGACCTCGGGGTCTCGGGCGATTATCGAGGCGACGGCCTCGGCAGACCACGTCCACTTTCCGCCAAAGCTGAGTGCTCGTCCACGGTTTTCTGGCGGAGGTCCGATCAGCAGTCGATCGAGCGGTCGAGGCTCAGTGTCTTGAGGTTTCATGGAGGCAGATCCTCGCGTCGAGACCACCCACTTCGGTGTGCTCGATGCGGCAGATCTCACGCGAGCGAGTGTCGTGTTCTGCGGGAGGTTGTTACTCTTGTACCGGGCCATTTGAAGAGAGATTGTCCGTCTAGAGGCAGCATGGGTGGTACAGCACAGCCGACGGGATCAATTGATGGGTCTTCTTCTCCTTCTGTGGTTATGCGCCCGGAGGCGAGGTACTCGCGGACAGCGGGCGCGGTAGAGGTCTTGGTGGTGGTTCGATTTTAGCGGTCCCAGGAACGCATATATTCTCTAGCCACCGCCCGGATCGGAGGCTTCCACGGCGTCGTCACAGTACATTGCGATTTGAGCTATGATGTTTATGCATTGATAGATCCGAGTTCTACCTTGTCCTATGTGTCCCCTCTTATGCGGGTAGAATCGGGATAGAGCGGTGTCGATAGAGCCGTTTGAGGTAGCTACGCTTGGGTGATTCGGTGTTAGGCGGCGGGTGTATAGAGGTTGTCGGTATTTATTCTGATCGTCGGACCACTTGCGAACTTGATAGAGTGGAGATGACGATTTTGATGTCATTATGGGTATGGGTGGTTGGCCTCTTGTTATGCCAATGTTGGTAGGGACAGTTGGTTCGGTTCGATTTCTGGCGAGCGATTATCGAGTGGAGGGGCAACACAGCATCGCCGAGGGGTAGGTTTATTTCTTACCTCAAGGCTAGGAAGATGGTGCAGAAGGGGTACATCTATCATCTGGTTCGGGTATTCGATACGAGGTGAGGTGCGATTCTTGATCGATGCGATGGTTAGGGAGTTTCCAGATGTGTTCCCAGATGATCTTTCGGGTATCCCTCCTGATAGGGAGATCGAGTTTTGTATTGAGACATTGCCAGACACTCGACCTATTTCCATTCCGCCATACAGGATGGCACCTGCGGAGTTGAGGGAGCTGAAGGACCAGCTGAAAGATTTGCTGGAGAAAGGCTTTATCAGGCCTAGTGTATCTCCCAGGGAGCGCGGTGTTGTTTGTAAAGAAAGAAGGATGGGGCGCTGCGTATGTGTGTTGACTACTGAATTGAATAAGGTAACCATTAAGAATAGGTACCCCCTCCCCAGGATTGATGATTTGTTTGACCAGTTGCAGGGTGCGAGGTGTTTCTCAAAGATAGACCTGCGGTCTGGTTATCATCAGGATCGAGTTCGAGAGGCAGATATCCCAAAGACTGCATTCAGGACCCGGTATGGGCACTATGAGTTCAGGGTTATGTCTTTCGGTTTGACCAACGCTCCAGCGTATTTATGGATTTGATGAGCGGGTGTTCAAGCCATTTTGGATACATTTGTGATTGTATTCATTGATGACATCTGGTGTATTCACGACAGAG
Source organism: Przewalskia tangutica (assembly GCA_029844215.1). NCBI lineage: Eukaryota > Viridiplantae > Streptophyta > Magnoliopsida > Solanales > Solanaceae > Przewalskia > Przewalskia tangutica. The sequence continues at coordinate 36,958,700 of CM056725.1, read as the reverse complement.
CAGAGCATGCAGATCACTCGAGGGCGGTGCTTGGGATTCTCGGGCCGCGCTATTCGCCAAGTTCTCCAAGTGTGAGTTTTGGTTGGCCTCGATGGCATTCACGGGCATATTATTGGGGCTGATGGTGTTCGGGTAGATACGGCAAAGGTGAGGCGATCAAGTCTTGGCGAGACCTACTACTCGGCCAAGGTGCGCAGATTTCTTAGGGCCCGGCGAGTTATTATCGCGAGTTTGTGGAAGCGGTTGCTTCGATTTCAGACCGTTGACTAGTGACTCGAGGCGGCCAAGTTCCGATGGGCGAGAGGCTTGTGAGAAGGGTTTCCAGTTGTTGAAGGAAAGGTTGACTACAGCTCCAGTTCTTACTCTTCCGGAGGGGTTAGATGGGTATGTGATCTATTGTGATGCCTCGGGTATCGGGTTAGGGTGTGTTTTGATGCAGCACGACAAGGTTATAGCCTATGCTTTACGCGATTCGGAAGCATGAGAGGAATTACCCTACCCATGACTTAGAGTTGGCCGCGGTTATACATGCCTTGAAGATTTGGAGACACTATTTGTACGGGGTTCATGTGGATATTTATACAGACCACAAGAGCCTCCAGTATATCTTCAGGCAGAGGGAGCTAAACTTGAGGCAGAGACGGTGGTTAGAGTTACTGAAAGATTATGATGTTGATATTCTATACCATTCGGGGAAGGCCAACGTAGTTGCTAATGCCTTGAGTCGTAGATCGATGGGGAGCCTATCAGAGGTACAGCCAGAGAAACAGGACCTGGTCCGTCGATCCACGATTAGCGAGCCTTGGGGTTCGATTGATCGATACCGACGATAGTAGATGCGGGTTCGTGAGGTTGCCGAGTCTTCCATCGTTGATGAGGTGAAGAGGCGACGATTTGAGGACCCGGTTGGTACGGTGCCGTGATGCAGCTCTTGGGAGGAGAAGAGTCTATTCGAGGTAGCCATGAAGTCTTTGAGATTTGAGGGCGGTTGTGTGTTCCCGATGTATCAGGACTTTGTCAGCAGATTCTGGGGGAGGCACACAGCGCTCGATATTCTATTCATACGGGGTCGACCAAGATGTACCATGACCTTAGATGTTTGTATTGGTGGGATGGCCTGAAGAGGGACGTGGCAGGTTTTGTTGCGCAGTGTCCTAATTACCAGCAGGTCAAGGTCGAGCACCAGAGGCCCAGTGGTTTATTGCAGTCTATTGAGATTCCGACTTGGAAGTGGGAGATGATCAACATGGACTTTGTTACAGGGTTACCTCGTACTCAGAGGAAGTACGACTCCATTTGGGTTATTGTTGTGGTGTGAAATCAACCCATTTCCTTCGATCAGACGACGCCAGCGTTTGGTGAGGACTATGCGGTTGTACATCCGAGAGATAGTGAGGCCGCACGGTGTTCGGTGTCGATTATATCCGATAGGAGCCCGTTACGGCTAACTTCAGAGGTCTTTCGAAGGGTTTAGGGACACAGTGAGTCTCAAAGACAACATTTCACCTCGGGCGGCGGGCGGAGCGCACTATCCGGACGCGAGGATATCTGCGAGCTGCGTGATTATTCGAGTGGTAGCGGGAGGATCATTTGCCTCTTGTGGAGTTTGCTTACAGGCTACCATTCCAAAGATGGCGCCATACGAGGCTTTATATGGGCGAAATGCAGTCGCCGTCGGTTGGTTCGACGGGCGAGGTACGATTAGTTGGCGGACTTGGTACAGCGGCCGTGGATAAGGTAAAGCTTATCCGGAGAGCGATAGCGGCTCGAGTCGGCGAAGTCAAACGCGGATAATCGGCGTCGGCATTTGGAGTTTCGTGACGATTGGGTCTTGAAGGTGTCACCCATGAAGGGTGTGATGAGATTCGGTAAGAAGGAAACTCGGCCCAAGGTACATTGGGCCCTACGATCGTCCGTAGAGTGGGACGGTTGCTTATGAGTTGGATCTGCCATCGAGTTAGAGGCGGTACATCCGGTCTTCCATGTTTCTATGTTGGAAGTGTATCGGAGATCCGAGAGTTTTTCCTACTAGTGAGGTCCAGTGACAGAGGGTTATCGTATGAGGAGAGTCCCATAGCGATACTCGATCGCCAGTCGCGATCAGGACCAAGGATGTAGCTTCCACAAAGTCTGTGGAGAAATGATAGCAGGAGGAGATGACTTGGGAAGCGGAGGAGGACATGTTGAGAGGTATCTCACTTATTTCCTATACCTTGGTATTTCATTTTGCCCTTGCTTGTCGTTTTAATAGAAGTGTTACATTTGATTAAATGCTTTTATCTAGCCATGAGTGGCATTTTTGGTATGTCGATCGTGTGAAAGGAAACTATGTCGCTAATAGTAAGTGTGACTCCGAAAGAAGATTCGGGGACGAATGTTTCTAAGGGGGGAAGAATGTTACACCCCGTAATTACAGGACATGCCTTAAGAAAGTAAGTAAGAACTCACAAATGTTAAGGATTGGAGACTTGTAAAACTTATCGGAAATTATGGAATTGTCGGATAATGTATTATTGTAACGAATGGGAGGGCGACACGTGTCACCCCCCTTTTGAGATGCCTTGGTCGAAATTGTGCAAGGGCATGAAGGTCATTGGACCTTTGTTGCAAGACTAGTCTTGCAACTTGTGTAGCTTGAGAAGGTTGACTAAGTCTTGGTCAATAAGTCTTGATATTTAGCAAGACTAGATCCCAACCAACCATTTGTTTGTATCCTAACCCTCCAGTGCTACTTATATTACTACTAGTAGAGAGGGAGCTCAACACTTAGAAATTTTACACAAAAAATTGAAGAACATAGGCCTTAAGCTCTCGGGTTCACCTTGCAAAAAGAAGAAAAAAATTTGTTCCTTGTTCTTTTAGTTCCCCACTTTAAACCAAGGTTCCTAGGTGTATTGTAAACACATCTCAATAGAAAAATCTTGGAAAAAGATTGTTTACGGGTTAGTCGCAAACGAAAACCTAAGGGTCTTTCTAGGTTTTATTTGAAGACTTGAAGGATAATTGTTGGTGTTGTTCTAAGGGTCTCAACAAGCGGATTGAAGTGTCTTGGAGAGGCTATAAACTACTAAGGAGCGACTTCGGATTGGAGTTGGTTTAAGAATCATTGAGGTATAATCTTGTTCTTTGAAAGTATTACAAGATTATTCATTTTGTTGTTGTTAGCTTTGTATGTTGCAAGCATGAAATTGTTATATTGAAGTTATAAAGATTATGGATTGATTATAGCCTTGGAAATCCGAAATGTAATGTAAGCCAGGACTAAGTTGAATTACAATTTAATCGTTGTTAGAACCGTCGCATGTCATTGACTTAAGGATTATGGTTATTATAATCAAATGCGACTTGTTATCATGTTATGCTACAAATTTGGGTTGAAATGAAATTGTGAGCCAATTGGGGCTGTTTAGTTAGTCATTTGTATTGGACTACCTGCTATATTGATTGTGAGCCAATTGGGGCTGTTTAGTTGGTCATTTGCATTGGATTATCTTCTATATTGTTGTGAGCCAATTGGGGCTGTTTGGTTATTGTATTTCGACCTTGAAAGAGGTGGCAAAGTGAGTAAAAACAAAGGAGGTGTTGTCCGATTTTCCGTAGAATTTAGAGACTTAACACTTATAATATTCTACGTTTGAAGTAAGGCTTTAATAGACGTATTGTGAATATTATAGGTTGTTATACTACGGGCGGGACTTTGTACTTGGCAAGTGGTTTGACCCAACAAGGTATGTAGAACTTTTCCTATCTTTGAGCATGACTAGTTTCACGTATATAGTGCGGAGACGTCAAGACTTTGACATACTCTACTTGTTTCTGAAATGCCAAGTCGGGTGAGTTAGAGATTTAACTCACTTAGAGAATATTAAAGATGTCTTAAGTCTTGTCAAAGATAAGTGGACTGGAAGAATTTTAAAGTATGTAATACTTGTGTCGCTTTTAAAAATGTATAAGTCCTTGGATAGGAAATTGTACATGACTAAGGTATAAAGTGAATATAACGACTTTATGGGGAGTTGGTTATATTGACTTTATGGAAAGATAAATGACTTGATTTAATGGAAGGCAATTCGATTTTAAGGCATCAATTGCCTAAGGTTTTATAAGACACGAGTCACTTGATTTAGAAGCCATATTTTATTTCTAAAAGTATTGTGACTTGTCTTGAAAAGAAATTGTCACTGATACTACGGCTATTAGTATCTTGGAAGTTTTATAATGAAATGAGTCATTTTAAAAGCATAGAAGTACGTAGTACTTTGGGTTAAATTCCCGGATTTTTATAAAAGACATGATAGTGCCTTAGGTAAACTAAAATGAGAGTGTATATGAACAAGAATAGTAAGAAGTTAGGGGATTTCTTAACTTGATTATATATTGCATGATAAGTCGATAGAGCTTATGTTATGTGTGATAAGCGGGATTTGGGCTAATGATATATTATTCGTTGGGTCATTCCCGGATTGTGGCAATGTATATTTCCGTGGATTTGCTAACCACGATGCGAGAATACCTAACGCGAGTCGTAAGGGCTTATGCGGGTGAAATAGTCCCACGCGGCGGGTCCACCTATCACGAGAATACCTCACGCGAGTCCGTAAGGGCTTATGCGGGTGAAATAGTCCCATGCGAGGAATACCTCACGCAGTCCACCGACCTACGCGTGAAATAGTCCCGAGTAGGATTCCAATCCTATTTTTCGTTGTAAGTATACACCTATTTATACTGATTATTAGTAAGGCAATCGTATCGTAATTTTGTTATCATACATGTCTCCCGCTTTCTTTTAAACTTATGTTGTAATTACTGATTTTCCGCTTTTACATACTTAGTACATATTGTCTTGACCCCTTCCTTCGGGCCGTTCATCTGCAGAAAGTGGTAAGGTGCATGGATCCACACTTAGATCACTTATCGACGCCGGAAGCTCCATTCTCGGAGGCTTGTCTTTCTTTGGTACGATCTTGTCCCCGATGTTGTAGATTATGTACATTCGTGGTATGGCGCCCTGTCCCGCCACAGTTGTTATTCCTAGAGGTCTGTATTCACCTATGTGGTTGGGCTATAAGAACGGGGTTGTAAAGTTGTACTTTTGACTCTGTTTATATTATGGAAGGCGGCCTTATCGGCTAGCCTGTGTTGTTATATTATTTACATATGTGTTTGTGTTGTGTATGTTCCGCTGCTATTCTCTGATGTATACCTGAACGGGGTGCCCCGGTAGGGCACCAGTCGCGGCCCGGGGTCGGGTCGTGACACCAATGTTCCGGAGTTGTCATGGCTATGTATATTCAGGGGTACGGCGGGGCCTTGTCCCGTCATAGTTTTTGTTCAAATCTTAGAGGTTTGTATTCATCTGTGGGCTGGACTGGCTAGAGTTGTTTTTACATTGTTAAACAGTGTAGACCCTTTCGGGTAATTTTATGTTATGGCAGCCTTATCGGCTCGGCCTTGGTTTTAAAAAAAAAGAGTGATATTTATCTTCCGCAGTTTATTATGTTGTATGATTAGAAGGGTTCCCAGGTAAGGCACCAGTAGCGGCCCGGGGTCGGGTCGTGACAAAGTGGTATCAGAGCAGTTAGTCCTCGGAAAGTGTCTACAGACCGTGTCTAAGTAGAGTCTTGATTATCGGTGTGTTGTACACCACATATATAATCAGGAGGTTGCAGGACATTTAGGGTTGGTTTCCATTCTTCTCACTCTGAGATCGTGCGATAGAGTTGTGTTGTTAGGGTCGTCTCTCCCTAACGAGTTATGTTGATTGCGACTACGAAAGGCGATGACCGGGAAGGACTACGTGGATTGCGTATCCAGGTTGGTAATGATTATAGTATAGTTGGTATTGTGACATACATCTATACGGAGTTATGTATGAGGGTCAGACGCGTGTTGCCTAGAATGATTTTAGATCACCAAGAGTTGGTAAAGACTAACTAGATACCGGGAAGGTATGGAACAGTTAATGAATTCTCGCCAAGGTCTTGTGTTTTATTTTGAGATAATTGGGAAAGAATGAGCTGTCTGATAGGGAAGTGAACCCTTAAGAAGTCATGTTAAGAAACTTAATGGAATACCATGCTAATAGATTAAGCTACGTGGTAGGTTTAAGAGAATTGTACGGATGAGGTCCGTATAGAGTAAGTAATGGTTGTTGTGATCAAGACGACACGATTATGGTATTATGAGAAGTTTTTGTACCCGTTCTGGGATGTAAGGTAGGCTTGGAGCATGAAAATTGCGAGCCTAAGAATATTGATAACTGCTGAGACCTTAGATATATAAGGCTTTCTCGGGCCATAAGATTTTAAGTCAGACCAAGGATAAGAGTTAAGTGCGACGGAGGTCGGGTAAGGACACATTGCGGTCGCCCATGCTGAAATAGAGTGGGATCAGTTGGTAGTAGTTCCGCTACGTGACAGGGTCACGAGGGTGCAAGGCCCAAGTCTAGTAAATTGTTTTACGGGTTCGTGGACGCGTTCCACCGGAACCAGGTCGTGAGAGCCGGAAATGGCCTTATGCTGTTTAAAAGAGTGACTCCAAAAGATTGGGGGCTAGAATCGGTATGGGGGTTATGTATGTATGCTAGTATGAGTTGGAAGTACGGAAAGAGTGCGACCAGTAAGGAGGATAGCAACCAAGTGTAAAGGAATAGAGCCTGAATCCATAAGAACCTTTTAAGGTAACTACACCCGTGAGTGTTTGGGGTGGTAGTGGCGTATATGAGATTTGCCCAGAATGACTGATCGTCAGACCCTAGTAGACCTAGTAGAGATGATTATGACGGACTTTGAAGTCATTATGAGTATGGGCTAGTTGGCTTCGTGAGTGCCAAGGTTGACATTTTAGTATAAGTATTGTTATGTGGCCATGGGTGGCATATGTTGTAAGAAGGGTGTATTAAAAGGAGACTATGTCGCGCTCTAATTAGATTGGACTCCGAAAGAACATTCGAGAACGAATGTTTCTAAGGGGGGAAGAATGTTACACCCCGTAGTTCAAGGACATGTTTAAGAGAATGTATGTAAGGAACACAAGTGTTACACCCCGTAAGTCCAGGACATGTATAAGAGAATGTATGTAAGGAATCAAGACTTGGAAATTGGTACGAAAGGAAGAATTGTTTTTCCGACAGAAAATCTTCCGAACGTCGGAAAGGAAAAATGTTCGTTAAGGAGAATTGGATTCTCAAAATGCATTATTTGAAGAGTATGGAACTTATTAACATTATGGAAATTTATTTTTACGGATTTGGTCATGTGGGGCCCACCCGAGGAATTTTACGTTTTGTGGGGCCCACGAGGGTTACGGAATTTTATGGACGAATGAGAGGGAGACACGTGGCAGCCCCACATATGGTCTTGGACGATTTTTAGTAAGGGTAAAATGGTCATTGACCATGGTTAAAGATCAAGTCTTCAAGCTTGAGATTGTTGACCAAGGTCAACTTGTCCACTTGGCTATTTAATTAATGATCCTCATCCAAGCCACACATTTGTTATAATCTAAGCCCTCCAATGTGTTTTATATACTACCCTAGTGCAAGACAAGGTCTTCCAACACTTAGAAAAAATCACAACATTTCTTGTCTCTCTTAGAAGCTCTCGGGTTTGGTCTAGTTCCAACAAGAAAATTTTGTAGTTTTGATCCATTAGCCACAAGACTTAAACCCAAGGTCCCTAAGGGTATTGTAAGGATATCTCAATAGAAAGATTTCGGAAAAACGACGTTTTCACGTTAGTCGCAAGGCGGAAACTTAAGGAGTTCTTCAACTTTGAAGTTGGAACTTGAAGATGGGTTCTTCATAGGCTTCTAAGGAGTGCTTGAAGCGGATTGGAACATAAGGAAAGGAGCTAAGAATTGCTAAGACGCGACTTTGAATCTTGGAAATTTTAAGGGCCTATAAAGGTATAATTCTTGACGTTTTAGTAATTGAGATTACTTGTTGTTGTAGCTATGGTTATTAGCAAGCATGAGATATATAGTATGAAGTTTGATAAGGATAATGGCTATTGGAACCCTAATCCAAAAACTAGCATGTTAGCCTTAAGATTACAATTCAAGTTGATTATTAGTTTAAGTCGTCGCATGTTGTATAAAGAAGGAAATTGTAGTTGTTGAAGTTGTTTATGACTATATAACATGTTTGATCTTAGAACTTGGAATTGGAAAAGAATTTGGAAAGGACTTGTGTTGTTGTTTAAGTTAGCCGAGAAATGGCTTTTGGAGTATTAAACTACTTGGTATGAATTGTGGGGCGGAATTTTACACGTATTGTAAGGCGTGTAATCCCCTTTGATTGGTTGGTATGTTGAGACTTAAATGTGGCATGTTTGGTTATTGTATTCGGCCTTGAAAAAGGTGGCAAAGTTGTAGAAACAAAGGAAGTCTTTGCAGATTTTCCGTAGAATAGATCAGATACTTAGTATTATTCTACGTTAGGGACTAGAAATTGATAGTCATGTTGTGACCATTATAGGTTGACAATTCTACGTACGGCGTATTCGGCTTAGCTTGTGGATTTAGCCGAAAAGGTATGTGAACTATCTCCTCTTCTAGCATGATTCCTTAAGATAAAGAAAGTATGTCCTACTCCTTAAATGATCCATTCCTTGGTTGTATTTGGATTGCCTAAAATAGAATTTGTTCTATGTACTTCCTTGATTGTACTTTGATGTTTAAATTGTAAGATGTTATAATCCATTTCCTTAGTGAAGTTTGGATTCTCAAAAGTGAAAGTATTTTACTTAAAGTACATAGAGTCTTAAAAAGGAAGTGGTTTCCAAACCTTTTGGCTAGTGCTTTAGTTCCAAAACCTAAGGGTCGTTATAATGACTTTAGGGGAGTCAAAGGAGTGATTTACTTAATTGTTTTAAGAGAGGAGAAATGACATGATTTAAGAGAAGTAACTTGTTTTAAAGGTGTGAGTTACTTGAGGTTTAAAAGTAGAAGAAACTTGATTTCTAAAGATTAAGAGACTTGAAGTATTTTGAAAGTTAAGAAACTTGATTTGTAAGTATGTGATACTTGGTTTTAAAAGTATAAGTCTCTTGGTTATAAAAGGAATGAATATGTCTAAAACCATAAAGGGTTATAACGGCTTTATGGGAAGTTGGTTATAACGGTTTTATGGTAGGTTAAGAAAGTTGTCTATTTTGATTATTAGGCATAAGTTGCCTAGATTGTGAAAATTTGAAGTTACTTGATTTCAAGCTTTGAAATGAGTTTTCTAAAAGTGTAGTAACTTACTTAGGAAAATAGACACACCTTGATACTACGGGTGTTAGTATCTTGGGGTTTTACATTAAAAGGAGTCTTTTGAAAAGAATGTACGTACGTAGTACGTTGGCTTGTTTAATTGAGAATTATTCTATGTGTGCCTTGATAAGTACTTTGGCTTGTTTAATTGAGAATTATTCTATGTGTGACTTGATAAGTACTTTGGCTTGTTTAATTGAGAATTGCCAATGTGTGCTGGTGATAGCTTTTGAGTGCAAGTATTATGTTTTATTACGTTGCCGCGACTCTCGGTTGGAGGGTCGGCTGTCTTGTTGTAAGTTTACTTGACGCATCGAAGGTGATGTGGGATTCCACGGGTATGCTTCCATTATTTGTATTACCCCATGGTCATGCTTATACGATGTGGGATTCCGGGGCATGCGACCACGAGGGATACTCCTTGGACATGCTTATACGATGTGGGATTCCGGGGCATGTGACCAGGAGGCGGGTTAGATTCCCGGATTTGTTTGTGTTACCCTATGGTCATGCTTATACGATGTGGGATTCCGGGGCATGCGACCACGTGGGATATTTTTATGGATTGGCCCTCCATGAGATTTAGTGACGCAGGTTGGATCTGGTAGTTAGCTTTCGTACTTGCCCCGCTCAGTTGATGACGCAGGATGGATCTGGTAGTTGGCTTTCGTACTTGCCCCCGTCAGTGCTATTGCACAGTTTGGTACGGTAGACTCCGGTAGATAGCTTGCGCACTTGCCCCGGTCATATCTCGTGACGACAGGTTGGATCTGGTAGTTAGCTTTCGTACTTGCCCCCGTCAGTTGTTGACGAGTTGATCACGTAGTTGGTTTCGTACTTGCCCCGTCGATTTATAATCTGAGTTGGATCTGGTGGTTCGTTTTCCTACTTGGCCCGTACAGTTTTTAGGACACAGGTGGGACTTGGTGTTCATATATGCTTATTGGTGTTATATTATATCATGGACTGCCGGCAGTGAGGAAGGTGTCACGACCCGATCCCGGGCCCGTGACTGGTGCCTTACCCGGGCACCCAAGTAGACATACATCAGAGTAACCAGCGGAATATAAAAATAAGACATGAAACATACGTAAAATGAGACACAGTTTATCCAAGAAAAGATTGCCTTTCGGCATGTATATATACATCAAGAGTGAACAGTTATATCCCAACGTACAACAGGACTACAGACCTCTAGGAATGTAAACAACTATGGCGGGACAGGGCCCCGCCATACCCTGAATGTACATAAAGCTACAAATGACAGGGAGATCATACCCAAACGATAAGCCTCCGGAGAAACGGGGCTTTCCCAAAAGCAGAAACGGTGATCCTAGGAGCGGGGATCAACAACAGGAGTATCTCTACCTGCGGCATGAACACAGCCCCCCGAAGGAGGTCAGTACAACAAGTACCAACTATGTGAAACTGTAAAGTACTTAAATGAAATCATATCATTTTAAAACCAATTTTACAAATACGTACGAAACAACCAATGTAACCGCACATAGTGCCACAGCATAACCAAGAGCAAAATAGATATAACATAACTGGTCTTTTCTAGGCCGCTAATGATCGAAGCAAGGCCATTCGCCCATAGTATCATTATGCGAGCCTAATCCTGGAACTCCCGCAGTCCGCATAGGCCACATAGGCCCGCATGAGGTATTCCTCGCATCGGGGGTAGCTAACCCGCGACATCATCCTGGACCCCCGAAGTCCGCATAGTCACCTGGACCGCATGAGGTATTCCTCGCATCGGCGTAACACACCCGGAGTGATCAATCCTGGAACTCCCGCAGCTCCGCATAGGTCGCATGGACCCGCATGAGGTATTCCTCGCATCGAGGGTGGCAAATCCTCGGCATCATAACAAGTCAGGGGGGTATGTGATATAATACCAGTACAACGGGCTTATCGTTTAACAACGTAAGCACAACAAGAATAACCCCCTTACACAAACATCACAAGACACTAACACACGTAGCATCATAACATGTTTACTTATCAAACCAACTTACCACACTTTCTAGAAATCATTACAAGGCTTTCATAAGCAAATAAGTAAATCGTTCCTTTTATCTTTCTTAAGTCGTTATACCTAACTTCCCATAAATCTAGTATAACACTTAAGATTTTAAAACCAAGTATTTCTTTTCTTTCAAAATGATTCATAACTCTTTTGAAATACTTCAAGATTCTTATTATTTAAAACTCAAGTCAAAAGACATCAAAGTAAAACCAAATTTAGTTAACACACGTACGTCTACCGTACTATATATATTTCACAAATATCATGCTCAAGAGTATAGGAAGGATCACATACCTCCTCGGCTCAATCCACCTGCCAAGTCGAATATGTCGCGCGCAGAGTATCAACCTATAATAGTTAAATACGTCTATCAACGTCTAGACTACTCTGTAGAATATTCTAAGCAGAAGGTTCTTAATTCTACGGAAAATTGGGCAAAGACTTCCCTACCAGAAACTACACAAGTCTCATCAGAATCTGACCCAATGTAAGTCTGATTCAATTCTCTTCTTTTATACCATCCTTCTATAAATCTTATACTCATTTCTATACTACTACAGTATGTAATCTCTAATTACAATAGAAGGACAAAGATATTTACCTCGATAAGCCCAAAATTATCCAAGATTATAAGTCGCTCCTAAGCAAGGTTTAGCTCCAAATCTTTGTGTTCCAAACCACCACAAATCACCCTTAGAAGCTCCTAACCAACTTCTATTCAAGAATCAACTCAAACAAGTGAAGAACACTTAGGTTTGTTCTTGCCATGCTCTCGGCCAAGGGGTAGTTTTAGGGGCTAGAGTGTGAAATCTTTTCTAACTTTTGGCTAATAATCTGTTACACCCCGTATTTACAAGACATGTGTTAAGGTAGTACGTAAGAGCTCACAAGTGTTAAGATTTGAGACTTGTAAAAAAAAAAAAAATTAGCGGAATTATGGAATTGTCGGAAAAACGTAATGTTGTGACGAATGGGAGGGTGACACGTGTCACCCCCCCTTATGTTGTCTTGGACGAATTGAATCATGAACACAATGGTCATTTGACCCTTGTTAGGAAGACAAGTCTTGCTAGTAGTCAAGCTTGAGAAAGTTGACTAAGTTAAAGGGTCCAAAGTCTTGATATTTTATAAGTTTTCATCCAAATCACCCATTTTTCCACACCTTGACCCTCCATGTCCCTTATAATACTACTAGTAGTGTGAGAGATCCCAACACTTAGCAAAAATTTACAAAAATTGGATGAACATAGGCATAAGCTCTCGGGTTCACCTATAGGAAGAAGGAAAAAATTAGCTTGTTCATTCAACTCCACACTTTAAACCAAGGTTCTTGAGGGTAGTGTAAGCATATCTCAATAGAAAAATCCCGGAAAAAGAGAGTTTTCGTATTAGTCGCAAAGTGAAAACCTAGTGGCTTTCTAGGTTTTGGATTGGAAGTTGAAGGAAAGTTGTTGGTATGGTTCTAAGGGTCTCAACAAGCGGATTGAAGTGTCTTGGAGAGGTTCTAAACTACTAAGGAGCGACTTCGGATTGGAATTGGATTAAGATTCGTTGAGGTATAATCTTGTCCTTTAATGTGTTACAAGATTATATATTTATATTGTTGTTGTTAGCTTTACGTGTTGCTAGCATGAAGTTGATATGTAGAAGTTTATAAGGATTGTGGATTGATTGTAGCCTTGGGAATCTGGAATGTAATGTAAGCCATGTTAAGTTGGATTTCAATTTAGTCGTTATTAGAATCGTCGCATGTTATTGATTTGAAGATTGTGGTAGTTTTAATCAAATGCGACTTGATATCATGTTATGTTAACAATTTGGATTGAAATGGAAATTTGATAAGAATTGGTATGGTTGAACTCAAGGTGGCCGAATTTGGACTTTTAGTTTGTTATTCATTTGTATTTGACTACTTTCTAAATTGTGAGCCAATTGGGGCTGTTTAGTTATTCATTTGTATTGGACTACCTTCTATATTGTTGTGAGCCAATTGGGGCTGTTTGGTTATTGTATTTCGGCCTTGAAAAAGGTGGCAAGTAAGTAGAAACAAAGGAGGTGCTGTCCGATTTTCCGTAGAATTTAGTGACTTAGCACTTAGAATATTCTACGTTTGAATTAAGAGGTTAATGGACGTATTCTGTCCATTATAGGTTGAAGTACTTTGGAGCCTTTTTGCAACTTGTTGCTAGTCGTCGCGAGGTATGTGGACCTCTTCTTTCTTTGGCATGATCCTACGTATGAAATATCCATGTGATAGTATTTCATGATTCCTTCTACTCTTAGAAGTTAAGAAGTATTTCCATTGTTGATTCTAAATTAAGAGTACGTTTAAATTGTCCTAAGTCCTTACTAGGTCTTATGGGAGACGTTGGTAAGAATGGTTAGGAAATTTTGAGATTGGATTTAAAGCTTTGTGCCTTGTTTTATAAGTAAGTAAGTAAGTTGAATTTATTTGTGAAAAGGAGGTTGATTTTAAAAAGTGGAAGTTATATGATTTTAAAGAGAATAAGCTACTTGGTTTTGGAAGTGTATGAAACTTTATTTTTCAAGATTATGGGACTTGATTTCTAAAGTGTAGATGACATGATTTTATAAGTGTAAGTAAATGGACTTTAAAGAATGTATGTTATGAAGTTTTAAGACTATGAACTTTGATTTTCTTTAAAGGATTATGAGACTTTATTTTACAAGTTAGGAGGCGTTATTTTTCAAGATATGGGTTACTTGATTTACTTCTAAAGTTAAGAGGCTTGATTTGAAAGAGTATGTGACTTGAGTTTTAAAAGTATATGTTTATTGATTTAAAGAGAAGGAGTTTCTGATTCTTTTTAAGTATGTATGTACGTAGTATTTTGGGCCTAGTTTCCTAATGTTGTAAGAATAAAAGTGTCATAAGTTCTCTAAAATGAAAGGTTGTTATAATAGCTTTATGGGAAGTTGTTATGACGACTTAATAAGAAGTGAAAAGATGGTTTTAAAATGTTATGTAAGGAAAATCACACCGAGCCTACCAATAGGCGGATTATGTTATGAAAATACAGGAGCCTACAAATAGGCGGATTACGTTATGAGATACAGAGCCTACACATAGGCGGATTACGCCATATTACCGAGCCTACACATAGGCGGGATCGTCATCTTACACCGAGCCCCACAGCGGGCGGATTATGCTACATGATTCCACAAGACAAGAGCCCCATGGCGGGCGGATTATGTCACATGATTCATGATTACACCGTGTCATAAATGGACCAGATTATGTTATGTAAGATATGTAAGTTATGTGAAAAAGCTGGATTAAACTCTTAAGTATGTATGTAAGAATATGTTGTTAAATTTTATTGAAAGAAGGAAAGGAGCAGTTAATATATGATTGATTTCGGGAGTTAAAAGGGCATTCTTTTATCTGAGACATGATTTGGTTATTGCATTTTATTTTTGTTCCATACTGCACTGTTATCGACCCCTTCGGGGCTGCGTTCATGCCGCAGTGATAGGTACAGGTTGGTGATCCTTGCTCTTAGGATCTCTTTGATTTTGGAAGGAAGCCCTTTCACTCGGAGGCTTATCTTTTAGTGCGGTTTCACGATGTGGTAGACTTATGTACATTCAGGGTATGGCGGGCCCTGTCCCGCTTGATTGAAATTCTTAAGTGCGTAGTTACATATTGTGGGTCGGTTTGTAAAAGGAAAGGGATGTGACTGCTGTTGTTATGTATATGTATATGTGTCCAGGAAGGTAGCCTTATCGGCTAACCTGTGGTTTAGTTTCTCTCTACTTTATTTTATAAGTTTCATGTATGTTCCGTTGCTATTCTCTGATGTATGCAACAGGTGCCTGTGTAGGGCACCGGGCCATGCCTTGGTCGGGTCGTGACATAATCTTCCTAATACACTAAGGAAGAACACTTAAGAGTTTAAGAATTTTTGGACAAAGTTTGGTTAAGGGAGAGGGGTGTTGGACGAGAACTACTACAAAGGGGGAGGGATTTTGAGACTTGGAAATTGTTTAGTGGATGAAGAAGTCTTGCACTTAAGGGGGGTATTTATAAGACAATCAAGGGTCAAGATTCAAGCAAGTGGAGGGTGAAGATTTGGTTGTTTGTGTGAGTGGAGTCTTCCACCAAGTGTCCAGCACAACATTGGGACATATGTCCACCACAACTTTGGGACATATGTCCACAACAAAAATGAGCCATGTGGCTAGCCACTTGCACCTAAAAAACGTCCAAGGCACCCTTCCCACTTGCCCACAAAAATATCTTCCAAGACTTGACTTCTTGACTTGGCCACTTGCCCACAATTTTCGTCCTAACATGCCACATAAGGGTGACACATGTCGCCCTCCTATTGGTCCAAAATATTTCATCTCTCGGAAAAATCCGTAATCGGTTAAAATATTAAAAACGTAAAATTTCCTTCACAAGGTTCGGAAACTTTTCCGTTGAAAGTTCACAATTTCGTCCTTAACCTAATTAGGGCTTACACAATTGTACGTACGTCCTCACATACATACTCCGGAACTACGGGGTATAACATTCTCCCCTCCTTGGAAACATTCGTCCCGAATGTTCCTTCTAGATTCAATTAAATCAGAAACGACATAGCTCCTCACAACTTAAACAGTTTGCAAATGCCACACATGGCCACAATACAACACTTAAGTACATATGAAAATTAAAATCAAGTAGGAAAGTGAGTTACCTGGAGGTGTGGGGAATAAGTGAGGATACTTCTGCCTCATTTCCTCCTATGCTTCCCACGTCATCTCCTCTCTGTGCTCATTCCTCCATAAGACCTTGACGGAAGCCACATCCTTTGTCCGAAGTCGCCTAACCTGACGATTGAGTATCTCTATGGGACTCTCCTCATACGATAACCCCTCGGTCACCTGGACATCGTCAATCGGGTGCACTCTAGATGGATCTCCGATACATCTCCTCAGCATAGAAACATGGAAAACCGGATGCACTGCCTCCAGATCGGACGGCAGATCCAACTCATAGGCAACCTTGCCTACCCTGCAGACAATCTGATAAGGCCCAATGTACCTTGGGCTGAGTTTCCCTTTCTTCCCGAATCTCATCACACCCTTCATGGGTGACACCTTCAGGAAAACCCAATCAGCAACCTCAAACTCCAAATGTCGACGCCGATGATCTGCATACGACTTCTGTCGACTCTTATTGTCGAGAACCGCTCTGGATAAGCTTCACCTTATCCGCCGCTTTGAACAGTGCGGTCCCACTAATCGCACTCGCCCACATCAAAACAGCCTATCGGTGACCTGCACTTCCTCCCATATAAGGCCTCATAAGGCGCCATCTGGATACTGGAGTGGTAGCTGTTATTATACGCAAACTCCACTAGAGGCAAATGATCCTCCCACTACCACGAAATCAATAACACGGGCTCGCACATATCCTCAAGTGTCACGAATAGTGCGCTCTGCGTCCGTCGATGCGAGGATGGAATGCGATCGAGGATCACTGCGTCCCTAATCCCTACGGAAAGACCTCCGAAGTTAGCCAGAACCGGGCTCCCGGTCGATATAATAGAAATAGGACCCCATGCGGTCTCACGATCTCTGATGTAAAGTCGGCATAATCCTCGTAGAAAAAGTCGTCCTGACTGGAAGAAAGTGGGCCGATTTCGTCAGCCTGTCGACGATAACCCAGATAGAATCATGCTTCCTCTGAGTGCGATGTAACCCTGTGATAAAGTCCTTGTTGATCACCTCCCACTTCCAGGTCGGAATCTCTATCGTCTGCAACAACCCACCAGGCCTCTGGTGCTCTACCTTTACCTGCTGACAACACGGGCACTGAGCAACAAACTCTGCAACGTCCCTCTTCAAGCCATCCCACTAATACACAGATCTGAGGTCGTGGTACATCTTTGTCGACCCCGGATGGATAGAGTAAAGAGCGTTGTGTGCTTCCCCTAGAACCTGCTACCGAAGTCCTACAATATCTGGAACACACAACCTGCCCTCAAATCTTAGCACCCCATCAGGTGCTACCTCGAATGGACCCTTCCCCTCACGAAGAGCCGTATCACGATACCGGGTCATACTCGGATCCTCAAACTGTAGCCTCTTCACCTCCTCGACGATGGAAGACTCGGCAACCTCTCGAACTCGAACCCCACTACTATCAGAATCAATCAATCAGACTCCAAGGCTCGCTAGCTGATGTAACTCGCAGACCATGCCCCTCATCTCTGGTTGCACCTCTGATAGACTACCCATCGACCTACGACTAAGGGCATTTTCCACTACATTGGCCTTCCCTGGGTGGTATAGGATATCAACATCGTAATCCTTGAGTAGCTCTAACCACCGTCTCTGTCGTAAGTTCAGCTCCCTCTGGCTGAAGATATACTGGAGGCTCTTGTGGTCTGTGTAAATATCTACATGAACTCCATAAAATAGTGCCTCCAGATCTTCAAGGCGTGAATCACGGCTGCCAACTCCAAATCATGGGTGGGGTAGTTCTTCTCATGCTTCTTGAGCTGTCGAGATGCGTACGCTATAACCTTACCCTGCTGCATCAACACACATCCAAGCCCGATGCCTGACGCATCACAATACACCACATAGCCGTCAGGCCCTGCGAAGAGTAAAAGCGGGCGATCAACCTCTCCTTCGATCGGAAGCCCTCCTCACAAGCATCCGTCCCATGAAACTTAGCGCCCGAGTCGGCTTAGTCAAAGGTGCGAAATAGAAGCAAACTTCTCCACGAACCTCCGATAGTAACTGCGAGGCCAGAAAGTTGTGCACCTCTGTCCGGAGTAGGGTCTAGGCCAACTCTCGATCGCCTCGATCTTGGTCGTATCCACCCGAATACCATCGGCCCCGACAATGTGCCCAAGAAATGCCACCGAAGTCAACCAGAACTCACACTTCGAAAACTTGGCGTACAACCGCTGGTCCTGGAGAACTCTCCACGATCGCCTCAAATGCTCCGCATGTTCCTGCTCTGAGCGAGAATAAACCAAGATGTCATCAATGAATACTATCACAAACGTATCCAAAAATGGCTTGAACACTCGGTTCATCAAATCTATAAATACCGTCGGAGCATTAGTCAAACCGAAAGACATAACCCTGAACTCATAGTGCCCGTACCGGGTCCGAAATGCAGTCCTATGGA
This sequence comes from Przewalskia tangutica, assembly GCA_029844215.1. NCBI lineage: Eukaryota > Viridiplantae > Streptophyta > Magnoliopsida > Solanales > Solanaceae > Przewalskia > Przewalskia tangutica. The sequence continues at coordinate 36,940,260 of CM056725.1, read as the reverse complement.
CATCCGTCTCTCTAACTCGCACCTGATGATAGCCCGATCGCATGTCAATCTTGGAGAAACATCTCGCACCCTGCAACTGGTCGAACAAATCATCAATCCTGGGAAGGGGGTATCTGTTCTTAATAGTCACCTTGTTCAGCTGCCTGTAATCAATACACATGCGCAGCGTTCCGTCCTTCTTCTTCACGAACAATACCGGCGCTCCCCATGGAGAAACACTAGGCCTGATGAAGCCCTTCTCCAGCAAATCTCTTAGATGGTCCTTCAACTCTCTCAACTCAGCAGGTGCCATTCTGTATTGCGGAATGGATATAGGTCGAGTATCTGGAAGCACATCGATACAAAACTCTATCTCCCTCTCAGGAGGGATACCCGGGAGGTCGTCTGGAAACACATCTGGGAACTCTCGACTCTGGGCGGTGAAAATCTGGTACCGCGACCTCGGTATCAAACACCGAATGAGATGGTAGATATACCCTTCTGCACCATCTTCCTAGCCTTGAGGTAAGAAATAAACCTACCGCCGCGACACGGTGTTCCTCCCACTCAATAACGGCTCCAGAAGCGGAACCGTACCACTCTCCTGCGGTCTACATTGGCGTAGCAAGAAGCTAACCAATCCATACCCATGATCACATCAAAATCGGTCATATCCAACTCTATCAAGTCGGCTAAGTCGGACGATTGCATAAAGACATGGGTAAGCCACATATACCCGCCGAGCTACCGAATCACCCGGCTGGCGTAGCTACCTCAAAGGGTCTATGGACTCGGGCTCTATCATTATCCTACTAGCAATATGGGGAGATATATAGGACAAAGTAGAACCCGGATCTATCAAGGCATACCGCGTCACAACAAGAAGCGATAAGGTACACGTGGCGACATGCGTGATGCCTCCTGGTCCTGTCGGCTAGACAAGGCATAAATGCGATTCTGAGGACCGCTAGAACTAGGACCCCTGCCACGACCTCTGCCGCGACCTGCTGGTCCTTGAGCACCCTGCCCTCCGGGGTGAGTAACCGTAGGTGAAGAGGACCCGGTGAATGACCCTGTAGGCTGACCCCTACCATCTGCACTGCCTCTGGTCAGACAGTCTCTCGCATTGTGACCCTGCTGGCCGCAAGTGTAGCAAACTCCCGAAGTAGTACCACAACTCCCGGAATGGAATCTACCGCATCGGACACACTGAGAGCACCTCGATCGGTTAGCATCCCTGCTACCCTGGAAGTCTGAAGTCCTGGGGCCCGACCGCCCCGAATACCTGGCATCTCACGAAGGCGGTGTAGGAGTGCTCTGAACTGGCGGTGGTGCAATGTCACGACCGTTCGGGGCCGTGATGGTGCCTTCTGCGGGCACCAGTAGTCATACATCAGAGTAATCAGCGGAAATATAAAGCAAGACATGAAACAGTTTATAAAATAAGACACAGTTTATGTGAGAAAACATCGCCTTTCGGCATATATATATAAACATGGTTTAGCAGTTACATCCGACACTGTACAACATGACTACAGACCTCTAAGGAAATATACAACTATGGCGGGACGGGGCCGCCATACAACTGTAAAAACTATCTACAACAGGAGATCATACCCAAAGTAGAGCCTCGGAAAAGATGGAGCTCGACACCAACGTAGAGATCTAAGAATGTGGATCTAGCACTGCTGCCCTTACTGCGGCATGAACGGCCCCGAAGGAGGTCGATTACAACGGTACTAAGTATATGAAAGCGTAAAATACTTAAATGAAACATATCATTTTAAAAGCAGTTTTGCAAGTATGTATGAAACAACCAAGAAACGCGCATAGTGCCACATCACAAACAAAGCGTGATAGGTAAGCGTGCAGGTCTTTTCTAGGTGCGAATGATCAGCGAGGCCAATTGCGTAGTATCACCATGCAAGCCTAATCACGGACTCCGTAGTCGCATAGGCCAATCACATAGGCCGCGTGGTATATAACCCGCATCGAGGTAGCTACTCCTCGGCATCGTCACGGACTCGTAGTCCGCATGGCCACATAGACCGCGTGAGGTATAACCCGCACACTAACACGGAACTCCGTAGCTCGCATAGGTCCTTGGACCCGCGTGAGGTATTCTCGAATCATGGTCCTGGACCGCTTTGAGTCTACCGCGTCGGAGGCGACTTAACCCCGGTAATATGTCAAGAGGTGAGTGATGTTACACTAACCTAACGACTTATCGTTAAACAACATAAGCACAACAAGAATACTCTTTTACACAACCGTTACAAGACACTAACACACATAGCATCATATCATGTCTACTTATCAAACCATCTTATTATTCTTTTCACAATTCAATATAAGTCTGTTATAAACACATAGGCAAAGCTGTTTCTTTTATCAATCTTAAGTGGTTATACTTAACTTCCCATAAAGCTAGTATAACTCTTAAGCACGTTTAAAAACCAATTAGTTCTCTTCTATTAAAAATGATTGATATTCTTTTGAAATGCTTTGGATCTTTATTATTCGAGGCTTAAGCGTGAGGCATTGCGTAAGTGTTATTGAGCTTAAGCGGTGAGGCATTCTTAGTAAGTGTTATTCGGGCTTAAGTCAAAGACATTGCCGTAGTTATTATTCGATTAACACGTATACGTCTACGTACTATATATATTGTAAAATATCATGCTTTAGGAAGAATCACATACCTTCTCGTGAAAACCACCGAGTTGAATATGTCGCGTGAGAGTCGACCTATAATAGTCACAGACATCTATCAAAGACTACTCGAAGGTCATTCTAAGCAGAGGGTTCACAATTCTATGGAAAGTTGGGCAGCACTTCCCTGCGGTGAGCTATATAAGTCTCTTGTGAAAACAGTCCTATGTAAATCTGATTTGATTATTCTTCTTTTAAACCCTTCTTGTGGTAGCAGTTCAATTCTATTACGTGATATTCTTCTAAGTATTTAATACTTATTCTAATACTACTACGGTATGTATTCTCTAATTCAAAGAGGGTTAGGATTAGTTACCTCATTAAGCTGATAATATCCTAGAAAAGTCGCACTGAGCAAGGTTTTGCTCCTAAGTTGTATGCTCCAAGGAAACCTTAGAAGTTCTTCACAACTTCTACTAAGTACTAAGGTATTTGGGCTAGGGTATTTTGGGCATTGTAACAATACAAGAAGGCAACTTTTCTACCAAGGGAGGGGAAGTAGATTTTGGCTAGGCTAGGGGGGGTATTCGGCCAAGGGCCTTCACAAGGAGAGGAGGGTTTGGACGAAAAGGCTACAAAGGGAGAGGAGAGGATTTTCAAGACTTGGAAAGATTTGTGGATGAAGAACTCTTCATCTCTAAGGGGGTATTTATAGGTCAAGATGTGGCCAACCAATGGCCAAGATTAAGACAAGTGCAAGGCAAGTGTAGGGTGAATATTTACTCCACACAAATATCCTACCAACTCCTTGACTTGTGCACAAGGCACAAAAAACGTGTCAATGCTCTCCAATTTCGTCCAATGGACGATTCAAGTCCACCAATTGGAGGGTGCCAAGTGTCGCCCTCCCGTTGGTCCAAAATGTTTCGTCTCTCGGAAAAATCCGCAAAAATTAGAAATGGCATAGCCGGAATTTACCCTACGAAAGCTGTGGAAACATTTCGTCGGAAAACGATTCTTTTAGTGAGTTGTGCACAAATAAAAAACGTCCAAGGCTTATCTTTAAGGCTAGACTTTTGTACGTATTCCCTTACGTACATACTCTGGAAATACGGGGTATAACATTCTCCCCCCCTTAGAAACATTCGTCCCGAATGTTCCTTCCCAAAACGATTAACGATAAGATTCTTCATAACTTAGCGATTGCAAATGCCACACGGCCACGAACAACACTTAGGCGAAGCGATAACGAAAATTTACAAGTAGGAAAGTGAATTACACGGAGGTGTGGGAATAGGTGAGGATATACGCCTCATGTCCTCCTCGGCTTCCCACGTCATCTCCTCACGTGCTCGTTCCGCAAGACTTTGTGAAGCCACGTCCTTGGTCGCAGACGCCTAACGGCGATCGACTATCGCTATGGGAATCTCCTCATCGATAACCCGCCGGTCACTGGACATCGTCAATCGGGTGTACCACTAGATGGATCCACGATACATCTCCTCGGCGTAGATACGTGAAAAACCGGATACTGCGCCTCCGGTCGGACGGCAGATCAACTCATGCAACGCGCCTACCTGCGGACAATCTGAAGCGACCCAATGTACCTTGGTGAGTTTCCTCTTCCGAATCTCATCACACCGCTTCATGGGTGACACATTTAGGAAAACCCAATCATGAACCTCGAACTCAAGATGTCGACGGCGATGATCTGCATCGACTTACATGCGACTACGGTATCGATAGCGCTCTCGGATAAGCTTCACCTTATCCAGCACTGTATCACCGTCTGGTCCCACTAGCCGCACTTCGCCACATCGAACCAACCTATAGGCGATCGCACTTCCTCCCATACAAGGCCTCGTAAGGCGCCATCCGAATCTTTGGAGTGGTAGCTATTATTATCGCGAACTCAACTAGAGGCAAATGATCCTCCCAACTACCTGAAGTCAATAACGGGCTCATGACATATCCTCGAAGTGCGGATAGTGCGCTCTGCTGTCCGTCTGCATGCGTGGATGAAATGCGATGCTCGTGCTCACTGCGTCCCTAAACCCCTCTGGAAGGACCTCAGGAAGTTAGCCGTAAGCGGGCTCCTGCATGCGATATGATCGAGTAGGGACTCCATGCGATCGGCGATCTCGGATGTAAAGTCGGCATAATCCTCGGTAGAAAAGTCGTCCCGACGGGAAGAAAGTGGGCTGATTTCGTCGATTTGTCGGCGATAACCCATATAGAATCATGTCTCCTCGAGTGCGAGGTAATCCTGTGATGAAGTCCATGTTGATTACCTCCCACTTCGGTCGGGATCTCAATCGCTGTAACAAACCACGGGCCTGCGGTGCTCTACCTTCACTGCGACAACACGGGGCGAGCTACGAACTCTGCAATGTCCTCTTCAAGCCATCCCACCAATACACGGATCTAAGGTCGTGGTACATCTTGGTCGACCCGGATGGATAGAGTAACGCTTGTGTGCTTCCCAAGAACCTGCTGGCGAAGTGCTTAAACATCTGGTACAGACAGTGTGCCCTCTAACCTTAGCACCCCATCAGGTGCTACCTCAAAAGGACCCTTGCCCTCACGAAGAGCTGTATCACGATATCGAATCAAAGCTGGATCCTCGAACTGTTGCCTCTTCACCTCCTCAACGATGGAAGACTCGGCAACCTCACGAACTCTAACCCTATTGCTATCAGAATCAATCAAACGGACACCAAGGCTCGCTAACTGATGCAAATCACGAACCATGTCCCTCCTCTCTAGCTGCACATCTGATAGGCTCCCCATCGACCTACGACTAAGAGCATCTGCCACAACATTGGCCTTCCGGGTGAGTACAGGATATCAACATCGTAATCCTTAAGCAACTCTAACCACCGTCTCGTCGTAAGTTCGGCTCCTCTGGTGAAGATATCTTTGGAGGCTCTTGTGGTGCGTAAAAATATCCACGTGAACCCCATACAAATAGTGCCTCGGATCTTGGCGTAAATCACGCCCGCCAACTCCAAATCATGGGTGGGGTAGTTCCTCGTGTTTCTTGTGTCGGGATGCATATGCTATAACCGCCATCTGCATCAACACACATCCCAACCCGATGCGGCGCGTCACAATACGACATAACCGTGGACCTACGGAAGAGTAAAGCGGGCGATCGTCGATCTCTCTTTAAGCTGGAAACCACCGCTCACAAGCATCGATCCACTGAAACTTGTGCCTTACGAGTCGATCTAGTCAATGGTGCGAGAGATAGAAGGAAACTTCTCCACGAACGCCGATAATATCTGCAAGGCCCGAGCTGCGAACCTCGCCGGAGTAGTAGGTCTAGGCCAAGTCGATCGCCGATCTTGGCGTATCCACTCGAATGCCATCGGCCGACAATATGCCCAAGAAAGCATCTGAAGTCAACCAAAACTCACATTTGGAAAACTTGGCGTACAAGCTGCTGGTCTGGAGAACTCGGCCAAGATCCTCAAATGCTCGCATGCTCTGCTCTGGCGAGAATAAACCAAGATATCATCAATGAACACTATCACAGCGTGTCCAAAAATGGTTTGAACACTCGGTTCATCAAATCCATGAATACCGCGAGCATTGGTCAACCAAAGACATGACCACGAACTCATAATGCGTCTGGGTCACGAATGCGATCCTAGGGACATCCACCTCTCGACTACTTTGATGATAGCCCGATCGCAGATCAATCTTGGAGAAACATCTCGCACCACTGGGTCGAACAAATCATCAATCACGGGAAGGGGTATACGTTCTTAATGGTCACCTTGTTCATGCTGTAATCAACACACACGCGGCGTCCGTCCTTCTTCTTTACGAACAATACGGCGCTCCCGGGGGAGAAACACTAGGCTGATGAAGCCGCTTCTCCGGAAATCCCTCGGTGGTCCTTGACTCTCTCAACTCGGCGGGTGCCATTACGTATGGCGAGAATGGAAATAGGTGAGTATCGGCAACACATCTATACAAAACTCGATCTCCTCACGGGAGGATACGGAGGTCATCCGAAACACGTCGGGAACTCGTGACTACTAGAATCGAAAATCTGGTACGCGGCTTGATATCAAACACCCGAACGAGATGGTAGATATACCCTACGCACCATCTTCCTAGCCTTGAGGTAGGAAATAAACCTACCTCTCGGCGTCTGCGTGCTCCCACTCGCTCAACAATGGCTCCTCAGAAGCTGGAACCGTACTACTCTCTCTGCGGTCTACATTGGCGTAGCAGAAGCTAGCCAATCCATCCCCATGATCACGTCGAAGTCAATCATCTCGACTCTATCAAGTCGGCTAGGTCCGACGATGTAAATAGTCACGGGACAAGCTCTATATACGCCGAGCTACCACCGAATCACCCTGGCGTAGCTACCTCGAAAGGGTCTATGGACTCGGGCTCTATCCCTATCCTACTAGCAACAAGGGAGATATATGGGGCCAGTAGAACCGGATCTATCAAAGCATACACATCAAACCCAGCCCGATAAAGTACTGGCGACATCGGTGAGGCCTCACGATCTGTCGGTGGACAAAGCATAAATGCGGTTACGAGGACCGCTAGAGCTGGACCGAGCCACGACCTCTGCGCGACCTGTGACCCATGAGTACCACGCCTCGGGGCGAGTAAGCTAGGAGATGAAGAAGACCGTGAAAGAACGCAGAGTTGACCCTACCATCGTACTTTGCCCTTGGTGGACGGTTCCTCGCATAGTGACCTGCGCCTGGCTGAAACAAACTCCGTACCACAACTCCGAAGTGGGATCTACGCATCGTCCACTGGCGAGGTGGTCCGTCGGCGGAACCTCTGCTGCTCTGGATGTGCGAAGTCACAGGGCCACAGTGCGCCTCGAATATCACTGTCTTGAGGGCGGTGCAGAGTGCTCTGGTGGTGTGGTGCAAATCTAGACTGCTGCTGAGGCCGCCCACCACGATAGCCACCAAGCGACCTGCCGTCTGGTCTTACCTGCTGCTTTGCTGTCGGCGGCGATCTACGCTCGCCATCCAAGAGCATGAGCTGCGTGCGGGTAATGTCCATACGGTGAAGAAACACCGCGCATGACTCGGCCATATAGTCATCTAGCCGGTGGCGTGGCGGTGCACCCTATCCTCCATATTAGCTACCAACGTTGGGACATATCGAGCCAATGAATCAAACTCGACATTGTACTCCCTGACAGTGCGTCCTCTCTGCCTCAGCAGTAAAAATCTATCAGCCCGCGCCCTCCTCATCTGTGGAGGCAAGAAGTGAGTGAGGAAAGCCTCTGAGAACTCATCCCAAGTAGCTGGGGACGCGTGCTCTCCCCGGGATAACTCCCATGAATCAAACCAATCGACTGCAGTATCACGCAGCCTATGCGAACTGAAGGTCACAGACTCTGTCTCTGAGGCCTTGATCACCCTCATGATCCTCTGTAGCTGACGGATGAACTCCTGCGGATCATCCTCCGGCCTCGACCCGTAAAACTCTGGCGGGCTACAACTCAAGAAATCTCGTAGCCTCAAACTATCTGCCCTCGGGTGCACCACGGGTGCGACTGGCCGAGGCTGGAGCCCAGGCTGCGCGTCGACCTCTCTCCGTGTCGGGCCTGACTTTAGCCAATAGTGGGCCGTCTCCTTGTACCCTAACTCCTCGCCCGGTGTGGGGCGGGAGGTGTGGAGTGCTGTGGTCTCTTTGAGTGGCGGCGTCATAGAACTCGCGCCGTCTACGGTATAGGCGGGCACGAGCCCTCGTGACTCTGGGTGTCTGCTAGCGACTCCTCGCTGCCTTGCCGCCACGGGCGGGTTGCCTTACGTGGAGGCATAATCATTACGGGAAAGGAATACGTTAGAGGTCGACTATAACCGACTCTAAAGCACGATCTCGGAATGAGAAGAATGGAAACCAATCCTAAATATCCTATAGCCTCACGATTATTGGTGTGGTGCACAACACGCGATAATCGAACTCTACTAGATATGGTGCAGTAGACACTTTCAGAGGATTAGCGCTCGATACCACTTTTGTCACGACCCGTTCGGGGCGTGGTAGTGCCTTAAGGGCACCCAGTAGTCATACATCGAGTAATCAGCGGAAATATAAAGCAAGACATGAAACGATTTATAAAATAAGACACGTTTATGTGAAAACATCGCCTTTCGGCATATATATATAAACATGGTTTAGCGATTACATCAAACCTTTGTACAACATGACTACAGACCTCTAAGGAAATATACAACTATGGCGGGACGGGGCCCGCCATACCTGGATATACAAAACTATCTACAACGGGAGATCATACCCAAAAGTAGAGCCTCGGAAAAGATGGAGCTCGACACCAACGTAGAGATCCTAAGAATGTGGATCTAGCACACCTTTGCCCGCCTGCGGCATGAACGCGGCCCCGAAGGAGGTCGATCTAACAGTACTAAGTATATGAAAGCGTAAAATACTTAAATGAAACATATCATTTTAAAAAGCAGTTTTGCAAGTATGTATGAAACAACGAGGAAACCGCGCATAGTGCCACATCACAAACAAGAGCGTGATAGGTAAAGCGTAATGAGTCTTTTCTAGGCTGCGAATGATCGAAGCAGGCCAATTGCCCGTAGTATCACCATGCAAGCCTAATCACGGACTCCGTAGTCGCATAGGCCAATCACATAGGCCGCATAGGGTATATAACCCGCATCGGTAGCTACTCCTCGGCATCGCCTGGACTCGTAGTCCGCGCATGGCCACATAGACCGCGTGAGGTATAACCCGCACACTAACACGGAACTCCGTAGCTCGCATAGGTCCCTTGGACCCGCATGAGGTATTCTCGAATCATGGTCCTGCATCACTGAGTCTACCCGCATCGGAGGCGACTTAACCCGGTAATATGTCAAGAGGTGAGTGATGTTACACTAACCTAACCTTATCGTTAAACAACATAAGCACAACAAGAATACTCTTTTACACAAGCGTTACAAGACACTAACACGTAGCATCATATCATGTCTACTTATCAAACCATCTTATTATTCTTTTCACAATTCAATATAAGTCTGTTATAAACACATAGGCAAACTGTTTCTTTTATCAATCTTAAGTGGTTATACTTAACTTCCCATAAAGCTAGTATAACTCTTAAGCTTCTGTTTAAAAACCAATTAGTTCTCTTACATTAAAAATGATTGATATTCTTTTGAAATGCTTTGAGATCTTTATTATTGGGCTTAAGCGTGAGGCATTCGTAAGTGTTATTCGAGCTTAAGCGGTGAGGCATTGCCGTAAGTGTTATTCAGGCTTAAGTCAAAGACATTGCCGTAGTTATTATTCGATTAACACGTATGCGTCTACCGTACTATATATATTGTAAAATATCATGCTTTAGGAAGAATCACATACCTTCTCGTGAAAACCACCCGAGTTGAATATGTCGCAGAGAGTCGACCTATAATAGTCACAGACATCTATCAAAGACTACTCGAAGGTCATTCTAAGCAGAGGTTCACAATTCTATGGAAAGTTGGGCAGCACTTCCCTACCCGGTGAGCTATATAAGTCTACTGTGAAAACAGTCCTATGTAAGTACAGTTTGATTATTCTTCTTTTAAACCCTTCTACTGTGGTAACAGTTCAATTCTATTATGTGATATTCTTCTAAGTATTTAATACTTATTCTAATACTACTACAGTATGTATTCTCTAATTCAAAAGAGGGTTAGGATTAGTTACCTCAGTAAGCCCAATAATATCCTAGAAAACGTCGCGCCTGAGCAAGGTTGTGCTCTAAGTTGTATGCTCGAGAAACCTTAGAAGTTCTTCACAACTTCTACTAAGTACTAAGGTATTTGGGCTAGGGTATTTTGGGCATTATAACAATACAAGAAGGAAACTTTTCTACCAAGGGAGGGGGAGTAGATTTTGGCTAGGCTAGGGGGGGTATTCGGCCAAGGGCCTTCACAAGGGGAGGGGGAGGGGTTTGGACGAAAAGGCTACAAAGGGAGAGGAGAGGATTTTCAAGACTTGGAAAGATTTGTGGATGAAGAACTCTTCATCTCTAAGGGGGTATTTATAGGTCAAGAAGTGGCCAACCAATGGCCAAGATTAAGACAAGTGCAAGGCAAGTGTAGGGTGAAGATTTACTCCACACAAATATCCTACCAACTCCTTGACTTGTGCACAAGGCACAAAAAACGTGCCAATGCTCTCCAATTTCGTCCAATGGACGATTCAAGTCCACCAATTGGAGGGTGCCAAGTGTCGCCCTCCCGTTGGTCCAAAATGTTTCGTCTCTCGGAAAAATCCGCAAAAATTAGAAATGACATAGCCGGAATTTACCCTACGAAAGCTGTGGAAACGTTTCGTCGGAAAACGATTCTTTTAGTGAGTTGTGCACAAATAAAAAACGTCCAAGGCTTATCTTTAAGGCTAGACTTTTGTACGTATTCCCTTACGTACATACTCTGGAAATACGGGGTATAACATGCAAATCTAGTCTGCTGCTAAGATCGTCCACCCCGAGAGCCACCAAAAGACCCTGCCGTCCTGGCCTTCTTCTGCTGAAATCTGACAACCCGCTGGCCTCTACGCTCCTCACATCCCAGTGCATAAGCCTGCATGCGGGCAATGTCCATTCCCGGCTGAAGAGCTACACCTGAGCAACCCTCTTCCAAATAGTCGTCGAGCCCGGTGACGTAGCGGTGCACTCGGTCCTCCGTATGCGCCACAATGCGGGGACATATCGAGCCAACGAGTCTAACTCCACGTTGTACTCGGTGTGCGCCTCTGTCTCAAAGATCGAAATTTGTCGCCGTGCCTCTCATCTGCGGAGGCAAGAAGTGGCTGAGAAAAGCCTCCGAGAACTCGTCCCATACCGCTGGAAGGGCATGCTCTCCCCGGGACAGCTCCCACGAATCAAACCAGTCGACTGCAGTATCACGCAGCCGATGTGAACCTAAGACCACTGACTCGGTCTCCGTAGCCCTGATCACTCGTGATCCAGAATCGGATGAACTCCTGCGGATCATCCTCAGGCCTCGATCCGTACAACTCTGGTGGGCTACAACTCAGAAAATCCTGTAGTCTCAAGCTATCCGATCTAGGATGAACCACGGGTGCTACTGGAACTGCTGCGTCCAGCCTATCCTCATGTATGGCCACAATCCTGGCTAGTAACTGGCCATATCCCTGTAACCCATCTCCTCTGCTCCAGGCTGTGGGACTGGAGGCGCAGGTACTGTGGTCTCAGTAGCCACAGTTGCGGCTCTAAACTCTGCTGGGGCCGGCGGCGTCGTGGAACTCGCCGTCTGAGGTATCGCCTCGGGTAAAGACTAGGCCTGGGCCCTCGTGACCCTCTGTGTTGTTACACCCCGTAAATTCAAGGAGTTAATATAAGAACATACCAAGGAATATAAGATTTGAAAGTTTATGGATAAGTTGACAAACATGTGTTGGACGGATTTTGAGTTTACCTTGGAGTGTTCTACCCCAGTTGTTAAGAATTTCGAGGTGTTTAAAGAGCCTAATGTGTAGTCCGTTAAATCTAGTTTCCAACTCAACAAACCGTTCGTCGATAGGACATCGGAGTCAAAAGTTATGGAAGTTTCAAGTTTGGTGCTTGATCGAGCAAGCGATTTCGGTTCGAAGTGCAGTAGCGCTGAGCGAGGCAGCGGCGCGGTTATCTTGAGGTCGCGGGGTTGCAGCGCGCAGCCGGAATGCGGGAAATTAATTTCTGAAGTGGAAGCGTCGCGGCGGGGCCGCGGCGCCGAGGCGGGATTTTCTGCGGGAAAAGACGAAAATCAGGGGATATTTGTTTAAAAGTCTATGGGAGGGTGACAAGTGTCCCTCCCATCATGTTGACCAGAAAGTGGTCCTATTTTAGGGCCAAGTCTTGGAAGACTTGGGCATTTCTTCTCAAACCCTCCCAAGAAAAACCCTCTCCCTTCTCTCTTGATTTTTTGAAGGAAACCTAGCCTAAGAGGAAATTGTTGGAGCGGCGGCAAGAAGGAAAAGTGTGGGTAAACTTGAGGGGAGCGCTGGTAGACGAGTTTGGCGGAAAAGAAGTGGAAGAAAGGGGCTTTTGTGGGTTTCTCAAAAGGTAAAAGTTTCCCCTTTTCTTGGATATGAGTTATACTTGTTTTAGTAGTTTAGAAATGAGCCTGAGGCTGTTATATTTTAGTAGTTTAGAAATGAGCTTGAGGCTGTTATATTTTAGTAGTTTAGAATTGAGCCAGAGGCTGTTATATTTGAATAGATTTGGATCTTGTTGTCTTGTTGAAACTGAAATGGGCATGTTAACCTTAAGTTGGTAACTTCAATTGGATTTCTAATTTGGTCGTCACATGTTGTAAAGGAAGAAATTGTAATTGTGAAGATGTCTAAGGCTAGATATCATGTTAGACCTAAGAACTTGAATTGGAAAAGAGTTGGAAAGGGGTTTAGGATTTGTTTATTGTTGGCCAAGAATGGCATGGAAATTATTGGATTATTTTGTGTTGTTGTGGGGCGGAATTTTACGCGTCCTGTAGAGGCGTGTAATCCCCTTTGTGGTTAGCTAAATTGTGTGCCTTAAATGTGGCGTTGGTTATTGAAATTCGGCCTTGAAAGAGGTGGCATAGTAAGTAGAACCAAAGGAAGTGCTGTCCGACTTTCCGTAGAATGTAGGGACCTTGCACTTAGTTATTCTACGTTCGAAGCTAGAGATTGATAGACGTTTTATGACCCTTATAGGATTGAAGTACTACGAGTAGCATATCCTACTTAAGGGAGATAGTACTGTGGAGCATTTTGCTTATTGTCGGCAATCGTCGCGAGGTATGTGATTCTTCCTATCCTCTTCAGCATGATTATTTGTGAAATATATAGTGCAGTAGATGCACATGTGTTAAAGGAATTTGATTTCCCTTGTTGTGCCTTGACTTGATATGAAGTGTAAAGGTCTTGATTGTTTGAAATAGTAGGAAAATCTTATTCGTTAGTACTAAGTACTCGGTGGTTAAAGAATAAGCCCTCTTGGTCTCATAAGGGCTTATAGTTGTAATTTGGTTGTTTTAAAACATAAAGTGTTATAACGGCTTTATGGGAAGTTTGTTATAACCACTTTATGTAGGTAAAAGAATGGGTGGTTGTTTTCAAAAGATAAGAGACTTGACTTGTAATTGACCTAAATGGTGTTGAAAAGTATAAAACCTAATTCGTGAGAAATGAATACTTGGTTTTTAAAAGAATAATGTTACAAATTTCGGAAATGGGAATAAGGATCGAACAAGCCAATGCAGCGTTAATAAAGGAAAGAAGTAATGACAATTTATCATGTTAAAACCAGTAGAAACCTCCATCTGCATAGAAGCTAAGATAAGACAAAATGGTATTACATTTCCTAGATCATGGATGCTCTAATAAGAATTGTTGAAATCAAGTTTTGATCTTCTTAAAAATTCCAAAGTAAGGAATTCGATTTCTAAAAGAAAGGAGACTTAAGAATTTGAAGTATTTTGTTTTAAAAAGAAAGGCATGGTTTTGTCTTGTATTGTTTTAAAGCATAAAGTGTTATAATAGCTTTATGGGAAGTTAGTTATAACGACTTTACGAAAACAAAGGAATGGTTTTTATAATTGGATTTAGATTGGTATACTTGACGTTGTGCTAAAAAGTGTTTAAAGTGCTTTATTTAAACCTGAATGTGTTCGATACTACGGGTGTTAGTATCGGGTGGCGTTTACGTAGAAAGAGGTCTTTGTTTTGAAGGAATGAAAGTACGTTGGCGGCTATGCTTGTTGTGATAGCTTTTGTTGTGCAAGTGTTGTATTTCTGTGCTACCGCGTCTCTCGTTGGAGGGCCGGCTATCTGGTTGATTGATGGACATACTGACACGTTGGGTAGCCCACGGGTATGCTTCCACGGTGAGTATTATCTTGTTAGTTGTTTGGACATACCGACACGTTGGGTAGCCCACGGGTGTGCTTCCACAGGGATTGTTATCTGTTATCTCCTTTGGGCATACCGACACGTTTGATGGTCCACGGGTATGGGCCCACTAGGACGGTTCCAGGGCCATGCTTATACCGAGGTGAGATGCCGGGGCATGCAGCCATTGTGCGGGTTAAATTCCCGGGTTGTATTTGAGTGATGATTTCACGGGCATGAGTCCTTATCTTGACATGACTGCTAATATATATTGTGAACTGTAGTTTGGTTATCATACATGTCTCCTGTTTTTATATAGACTATTATGATTTCATTTACGTATTTTCAGTTTCCACATACTTGGTACATTGTCTTGACGGCCCGAGCTGCGTTCATGCCGCGAGTTGAGGTACATAGCTTGCGATCCGCTCTTAGGATCGCTGTTCGGTTCTCGGAAAGCTCCATATCTCGGAAGCTTGTCACGTGGTACGGTTCCACAGTAGTAGACTTTTGTATATTCAGGGGCATGGCGGGGCCTGTCCGTCATTATGGTTTCAAAATTCTTAGAGGTATGTAACCTTTGTTGTGGCGAGTTTGTAAGGATGTAGCTTTCATGTTTTAATTTATGTACAAAAAGGTAACCGTTTAGGTTAGCTTTGCTTTCTTATTTCATTTTCTTTCTTGAGTTTTTATTTCATTTGGTTTTTCTCGATGTTGTATCACTAGGGTGCCCGGTAAGGCACGATCACGGCCGGGATCGGTCGTGACAAAAGTGGTATCGAGCGATTAATCCTCGGAAAGTGTCTGAACCGTATCGATGAAGTCTTGATTATCGGTGTGTTGTGCACCACATCTATAATCGAGGCTATAGGATATTTAGGATTGGTTTCCATTCTTCTCACTCGAGATCGTGCCTTAGAGATGTTATAAGTTGGACTCCTCCGGCGTGTTCTTTGTATACCGATGATGCCTCGCGTAAGGCAACCAGAGCCCAAAGCAAAGCGGCGAGAGGAGGCTGCGAGTAGAAGCGGCGGCGGTCTACTCGGACACGACACGAACCTCGGTTCCACGGCTGGAAGCGAGAGGAGATGGGTTACAAAGAAATGGCCCGATTGCTAGCGAGTTGTGGCGGACGCGAGGATAAATGGATCGGCGATTCAGTTCGATGGTACCCATAGTTCACCCGAGGTCGAGATAGTTTGAGGCTACGGGATTTTTACGAGTTGTAGCCCACCCGAGTTCTACGGTCGAGGCATGAGGATGATCGCAGGAGTTCATCAAGCGATTCTGACGGATCATGAGAGTGATCAAGGCTTGGAGACCGAGTCGGTGGTTTTGGGTTCACATCGGTGCGTGACCGCTGCCGATCGGTTTGATTCGTGGGAGCTGTCCGGGGAAACATGCACCTCGGTGGTTGGGGTGAGTTCTCGAGGCTTTCCTTGGCCATTTCTTGCCTCGCAGATGAAGAGGGCGCGGGCGACATATTTTGATGCTAAGACAAAGAGGCGCCGCATTCGGAGTACAATGTAGAGTTTGACTCATTGGCGGTATGTCCCGCTTTGGTGGCCAATATGGAGGATAGAGTGCACCGTTATGTCACCGGACTCGATGATTATTTAGCGGAGGATGCAGCGCAGTAGCTCTTCAAGAGCATGGACATTTCCGCATCCAGCCTATGCGCGTGACGAGAAACGTAGATGTCGACGGAATAACCAAGATCAGCGAGATGAGGCGGGACAATAGAGTCCTCTGGTGACGCCGGCGAGGCCTCAGTGCGAGCTAGTTATTTACCTCGGCCAAGATGCAGTGCTCCATCACGATCTTGGACGTTCAGAAATTCGAGAGCGGTCGGGGCTCCTGAGTTTGTGTTTTGGGGGATCAGTGACGTTAGTCATATGGGACAACCACAACCGCGTACTGGCCGTTGTGGTAGGATCCATGGTGGGGAGTCTCGTGCACGAATGGGGGTTTGTTTTGCATGCGGCGGCGAGGCCATTTTGCGAGAATTGTCGACCAAAGGTAAGCGCGGATGTAGAGACTCGACGCCCGGGATCGATGGTGATTCATCTCCTCCTTTTGTGTGCCGTGCAGGGAAGGAACATGAGTAGAACGGCATGAAGGGACAGTGAAGCAGTAGTTACAGGTATATTCTTAACCCTCTAGAGACTAGTATGCAATGATGATATGTGATGTGTTAAGTGTTATGTTCGGATAACTTTGTGTTAAAAATGTGGTTTAGAAGCCTGATTAGTGAAAAGGGTAAGTCTGAGGATGAGAAAATTTTGAACTTTAGAATTTATAACAATCGAGACCTTAGAGGTAAGGCCGACTAGAGTAAAAGATTTTACAGTGATCCTTGTCGGAAGTACTTAGTATGCGGGGAGTATTTTCGGGTGATAAGTCCGTGAGTGGCATAACTGATTCTTTTGTTAGTGCAGTGGTGGAAACTATACCGGCGTCCGCATTTTGGAGACTTAGGAGGAACATTCGGGACGAATGTTTCTAAGGGGGGAAGAATGTTACACCCCGTAAATTCAAGGAGTTAAGATAAGAACATACCAAGGAATATAAGATTTGAAAGTTGATGGATAAGTTGACAAACATGTGTTGGACAGATTTTGAGTTTACCTTGGAGTGTTGTACCCCAGTTGTTAAGAATTTCGAGGTGTTTAAAGAGCCTAATGTGTAGTCCGTTAAATCTAGTTTCCAACGCAACAAACCGTTAGTCGATAGGACATCGGAGTCAAAAGTTATGGAAGTTTCAAGTTTGGTGCGCGATCGAGCAAAGCGATTTTGTTCGAAGTACAACACCGCGGAATGCGGCGCGGCGCGTTATCTTGAAGTCGCGGGGTTACGCCTTGTGCCGGAATGCAGGGCCGCGGCGCCGGAATGCGGGAAATTAATTTCTGAAGTGGAAGCGCCGCGGCGCCGAGGCGGGATTTTCTGCGGGAAAAGACGAAAATCAGGGGATATTTGTTTAAAAGCCTATGGGAGGGTGACAAGTGTCCCTCCCATCATGTTGACCAGAAAGTGGTCCTATTTTAGGGCCAAGTCTTGGAAGACTTGGCCATTTCTTCTCAAACCCTCCCAAGAAAAACCCTCTCCCTTCTCTCTTGATTTTTTGAAGGAAACCTAGCCTAAGAGGAAATTGTTGGAGCGGCGGCAAGAAGGAAAAGTGTGGGTAAACTTGAGGGGAGCGCTGGTAGACGAGTTTGGCGGAAAAGAAGTGGAAGAAAGGGGCTTTTGTGGGTTTCTCAAAAGGTAAAAGTTTCCCCTTTTCTTGGATATGAGTTATACTTGTTTTAGTAGTTTAGAAATGAGCCTGAGGCTGTTATATTTTAGTAGTTTAGAAATGAGCCTGAGGCTGTTATATTTTAGTAGTTTAGAATTGAGCCAGAGGCTGTTATATTTGAATAGATTTGGATCTTGTTGTCTTGTTGAAACTGAAATGGGCATGTTAACCTTAAGTTAGTAGTTTCAATTGGATTTCTAATTTGGTCGTCACATGTTGTAAAGGAAGAAATTGTAATTGTGAAGATGTCTAAGGCTAGATATCATGTTAGACCTAAGAACTTGAATTGGAAAAGAGTTGGAAAGGGGTTTAGGATTTGTTTATTGTTGGCCAAGAATGGCATGGAAATTATTGGTTTATTTTGTGTTGTTGTGGGGCGGAATTTTACGCGTCCTGTAGAGGCGTGTAATCCCCTTTGTGGTTAGCTAAATTGTGTGCCTTAAATGTGGCGTTGGTTATTGAAATTCAGCCTTGAAAGAGGTGGCATAGTAAGTAGAACCAAAGGAAGTGCTGTCCGACTTTCCGTAGAATCTAGGGACGTTGCACTTAGTTATTCTACGTTCGAAGCTAGAGATTGATAGACGTTTTATGACCCTTATAGGATTGAAGTACTACGAGTAGCATATCCTACTTAAGGGAGATAGTACTGTGGAGGATTTTGCTTATTGTCGGCAATCGTCGCGAGGTATGTGATTCTTCATATCCTCTTCAGCATGATTATTTGTGAAATATATAGTGCAGTAGATGCACATGTGTTAAAGGAATTTGATTTCCCTTGTTGTGCCTTGACTTGATATGAAGTGTAAAGGTCTTGATTGTTTGAAATAGTAGGAAAATCTTATTCGTTAGTAATAAGTACTCGGTGGTTAAAGAATAAGCCCTATTGGTCTCATAAGGGCTTATAGTTGTAATTTGGTTGTTTTAAAACATAAAGTGTTATAACGGCTTTATGGAAAGTTTGTTATAACCACTTTATGTAGGTAAAAGAATGGGTGGTTGTTTTCAAAAGATAAGAGACTTGACTTGTAATTGACCTAAATGGTGTTGAAAAGTATAAAACCTAATTCGTGAGAAATGAATACTTGGTTTTTAAAAGAATAATGTTACAAATTTCGGAAATGGGAATAAGGATCGAACAAGCCAATGCAGCGTTAATAAAGGAAATAAGTAATGACAATTTATCATGTTAAAACCAGTAAAAACCTCCATCTGCATAGAAGCTAAGATAAGACAAAATGGTATTACATTTCCTAGATCATGGCTGCTCTAATAAGAATTGTTGAAATCAAGTTTTGATCTTCTTAAAAATTCCAAAGTAAGGAATTCGATTTCTAAAAGAAAGGAGACTTAAGAATTTGAAGTGTTTTGTTTTAAAAAGAAAGGCATGGTTTTGTCTTGTATTGTTTTAAAGCATAAAGTGTTATAATAGCTTTATGGGAAGTTAGTTATAACGACTTTACGAAAACAAAGGAATGGTTTTTATAATTGGATTTAGATTGGTATACTTGACGTTGTGCTAAAAAGTGTTTAAAGTGCTTGATTTAAACCTGAATGTGTTCGATACTACGGGTGTTAGTATCGGGTGGCGTTTACGTAGAAAGAGGTCTTTGTTTTGAAGGAATGAAAGTATGTTGAACTGGCCTATGCTTGTTGTGATAGCTTTTGTTGTGCAAGTGTTGTATTTCTGTGCTACCGCGTCTCTCGTTGGAGGGCCGGCTATCTGGTTGATTGATGGACATACTGACACGTTGGGTAGCCCACGGGTATGCTTCCACGGTGAGTATTATCTTGTTAGTTGTTTGGACATACCGACACGTTGGGTAGCCCACGGGTGTGCTTCCACAGGGATTGTTATCTGTTATCTCCTTTGGGCATACCGACACGTTGGATGGTCCACGGGTATGGGCCCACTAGGACGATTCCAGGGCCATGCTTATACCGAGGTGAGATGCCGGGGCATGCAACCATTGTGCGGGTTAAATTCCCGGGTTGTATTTGAGTGATGATTTCACGGGCATGAGTCCCTATCTTGACATGACTGCTAATATATATTGTGAACTGTAGTTTGGTTATCATACATGTCTCCTGTTTTTATATAGACTATTATGATTTCATTTACAGTATTTTCAGTTTCACATACTTGGTACCTGTTATCTTGACCCGGCAGAAGCTGCGTTCATGCCGCAGGTTGAGGTACATAGCTTGCTGATCCGCACTCTTAGGATCGCTGTTCGGTTCTCGGAAAGCTCCATATCTCCGGAAGCTTGTCCTGTGGTACGGTTCCCTGAAGTAGTAGACTTTTGTATATTCAGGGGCATGGCGGGGCCCTGTCCCGTCATTATGGTTTCAAAATTCTTAGAAGTGCATGCCTTTGTTGTGGGCAGGTTTGTAAGGGATGTAACTGTTCAAGTTTTAATTTATGTACAAAAAGGTAACCGTTTGGGTTAGCCTGCTTTCTTATTTCACTGTTTTCTTTCTTGAGTTTTTATTTCCGCTGGTTTTTCTCTGATGTTGTATCACTAGGGTGCCCGGGGTAAGGCACCAGTCACGGGCCCGGGATCGGGTCGTGACAAAAGTGGTATCAGAGCAGTTAATCCTCGGAAAGTGTCTCGATCCCGTATCCCGGAGAGTCTTGATTATCGGTGTGTTGTGCACCACATCTATAATCGAGGCTATAGGATATTTAGGATTGGTTTCCATTCTTCTCACTCGAGATCGTGCCTTAGAAATGTTATAAGTTGGAATCCCTCCGCGTGTTCTTTGTATACCAGTGATGCCTCGCGTAAAGGCGAGCCCAGGGCAAGCGGCGAGAGGAGGCTGCGAGTAGAAGCGGCGCGGTCTCTGCGAGACCACGACACGAACCTCGGTTCCACGGCTGGAAGCGAGAGGAGATGGGTTACAAAGAAATGGCCCGATTGCTAGCGAGTTGTGGCGGCATGAGATAAATGGATCTGGCAGTTCAGTTCGATGGTACCCATAGTTCACCCGAGGTCAGATAGTTTGAGGCTACGGGATTTTCTGAGTTGTAGCCCACCTGAGTTCTACGGGTCGAGGCCTGAAAATGATCCGTAGGAGTTCATCCGACAGTTACAGCGGATCATGAGAGTGATCAAGGCTTCGGAGACCGAGTCAGTGGTTTTGGGTTCACATCGGCTGCGTGATACTGCAGTCGACTGGTTTGATTCGTGGGAGTTGTCCCGGGGGGAACATGCACCTCCAGCTGGTTGGGGTGAGTTCTCAGAGGCTTTCCTTGGCCATTTCTTGCCTCGCGGATGAGGAGAGGGCGCGACAAATTTTGATGCTAAGACAAAGAGGCGCCTGATTCGGGAGTACATCAGAGTTTGACTCATTGGCCCGGTATGTCCCCACTTTGGTGGCCAATATGGAGGATAGAGTGCACCGTTATGTCACCGGACTCGATGATTATTTAGCGGAGGGATGCACAGCAGTAGCTCTTCAGCCGAGCATGGACATTTCCCGCATCCATGCCTATGCGCGTGTGAGAGAAACGTGAGTCGGCGGAATAACCAAGATCAGCGAAGAGGGCGGGGCGGTGAGTCCTCTGGTGACCTTCGAGGCGACATCCTCAGTGCGAGCTAGTTATTTACCTCGGCCGATCTGAGTGCTCCATCACGATCTTGGGGCGTTCGGAAATTCGAGGGCGGTCGGGGCTCCGATTTGAGTTTTTGGGAAGCGAGGGCGTTAGTCGATGGGACCACCCTACCTCGTTGTGGCGTTGTGGTAGGCTCCATGGTGGGGAGTGTCGTCTTTGGAATGGGGTTTGTTTTGCATGCGGCAGCGAGGGCCATTTTGCGAGAATTGCCCAAAAGGTAAGCGCGGATGTAGAGACTCGGCCGGGATCGATGGTGATTCATCTCCTCCTTTTTGTGTCGCGTGCGAGGAAGGAACATGAGTAGAAACGGCATGAAGGGACGATGAAGCGATGAGTTCTGGTATATTCTTAACCCTCTAGAGACTAGTATGCAATGATGATATGTGATGTGTTAAGTGTTATGTTCGGATAACTTTGTGTTAAAAATGTGGTTTATAAGCCTGATTAGTGAAAAGGGTAAGTCTGAGGATGAGAAAATTTTGAACTTTAGAATTTATAACAATCGAGACCTTAGAGGTAAGGCCGACTAGAGTAAAAGATTTTACAGTGATCCTTGTCGGAAGTACTTAGTATGCGGGGAGTATTTTCGGGTGATAAGTCCGTGAGTGGCATAACTGATTCTTTTGTTAGTGCAGTGGTGGAAACTATACCGGCGTCCGCATTTTGGAGACTTAGGAGGAACATTCGGGACGAATGTTTCTAAGGGGGGAAGAATGTTACACCCCGTAAATTCAAGGAGTTAAGATAAGAACATACCAAGGAATATAAGATTTGAAAGTTGATGGATAAGTTGACAAACATGTGTTGGACAAATTTTGAGTTTACCTTGGAGTGTTGTACCCTAGTTGTTAAGAATTTCGAGGTGTTTAAAGAGCCTAATGTGTAGTCCGTTAAATCTAGTTTCCAACGCAACAAACCGTTCGTCGATAGGACATCAGAGTCAAAAGTTATGGATGTTTCAAGTTTGGTGCTTGATCGAGCAAAGCGATTTCGGTTGAAGTGCAGCGCGGCCCGGAATCTGAGGCATGGCGCCGGTTATCTTGGGGTCCGCGGGGTTGCAACGCGCGCGCCGAATGCGAGGCATGGCGCGGAATGCGGGAAATTAATTTCTGAAGTGGAAGCGCGCAGGCTGATGAGATTCTGCGGGAAAAGACAAAAATCAGGGGATATTTGTTTAAAAGCCTATGGGAGGGTGACAAGTGTCCCTCCCATCATGTTGACCAGAAAGTGGTCCTATTTTAGGGCCAAGTCTTGGAAGACTTGGCCATTTCTTCTCAAACCCTCCCAAGAAAAACCCTCTCCCTTCTCTCTTGATTTTTGAAGGAAACCTAGCCTAAGAGGAAATTGTTGGAGCGGCGGCAAGAAGGAAAAGTGTGGGTAAACTTGTGAGGGTATTTGGTAGACGAGTTTAGCGGAAAAGAAGTGGAAGAAAGGGGCTTTGTGGGTTTCTCAAAGGTAAAAGTTTCCCCTTTTCTTGGATATGAGTTATACTTGTTTTAGTAGTTTAGAAATGAGCCTGAGGCTGTTATATTTTAGTAGTTTAGAAATGAGCTTGAGGCTGTTATATTTTAGTAGTTTAGAATTGAGCCAGAGGCTGTTATATTTGAATAGATTTGGATCTTGTTGTCTTGTTGAAACTGAAATGGGCATGTTAACCTTAAGTTGGTAACTTCAATTGGATTTCTAATTTGGTCGTCACATGTTGTAAAGGAAGAAATTGTAATTGTGAAGATGTCTAAGGCTAGATATCATGTTAGACCTAAGAACTTGAATTGGAAAAGAGAGTTGGAAAGGGTTTAGGATTTGTTTATTGTTGGCCAAGAATGGCATGGAAATTATTGGATTATTTTGTGTTGTTGTGGGGCGGAATTTTACGCGTCTGTAGGCGTGTAATCCCCTGTGTGGGTAGCTAACTTGTGGGCCTTAAATGTGGCGTTGGTTATTGAAATTCGGCCTTGAAAGAGGTGGCATAGTAAGTAGAACCAAAGGAAGTGCTGTCCGACATTCCGTAGAATGTAGGGACCTTGCACTTAGTTATTCTACGTTCGAAGCTAGAGATTGATAGACGTTTTATGACCCTTATAGGATTGAAGTACTACGAGTAGCATATCCTACTTAAGGAGATAGTCTTGTGGAGCATTTTGCTTATTATCGTGATCGTCGCGAGGTATGTGATTCTTCCTATCCTCTTCAGCATGATTATTTGTGAAATATATAGTGCAGTAGATGCACATGTGTTAAAGGAATTTGATTTCCCTTGTTGTGCCTTGACTTGATATGAAGTGTAAAGGTCTTGATTGTTTGAAATAGTAGGAAAATCTTATTCGTTAGTAATAAGTACTCGGTGGTTAAAGAATAAGCCCTATTGGTCTCATAAGGGCTTATAGTTGTAATTTGGTTGTTTTAAAACATAAAGTGTTATAACGGCTTTATGGGAAGTTTGTTATAACCACTTTATGTAGGTAAAAGAATGGGTGGTTGTTTTCAAAAGATAAGAGACTTGACTTGTAATTGACCTAAATGGTGTTGAAAAGTATAAAACCTAATTCGTGAGAAATGAATACTTGGTTTTTAAAAGAATAATGTTACAAATTTCGGAAATGGGAATAAGGATCGAACAAGCCAATGCAGCGTTAATAAAGGAAAGAAGTAATGACAATTTATCATGTTAAAACCAGTAGAAACCTCCATCTGCATAGAAGCTAAGATAAGACAAAATGGTATTACATTTCCTAGATCATGGCTGCTCTAATAAGAATTGTTGAAATCAAGTTTTGATCTTCTTAAAAATTCCAAAGTAAGGAATTCGATTTCTAAAAGAAAGGAGACTTAAGAATTTGAAGTGTTTTGTTTTAAAAAGAAAGGCATGGTTTTGTCTTGTATTGTTTTAAAGCATAAAGTGTTATAATAGCTTTATGGGAAGTTAGTTATAACGACTTTACGAAAACAAAGGAATGGTTTTTATAATTGGATTTAGATTGGTATACTTGACGTTGTGCTAAAAAGTGTTTAAAGTGCTTGATTTAAACCTGAATGTGTTCGATACTACGGGTGTTAGTATCGGGTGGCGTTTACGTAGAAAGAGGTCTTTGTTTTGAAGGAATGAAAGTACGTTGAACTGGCCTATGCTTGTTGTGATAGCTTTTGTTGTGCAAGTGTTGTATTTACGTACCGCGTCTCGTTGGAGGCGGCTATCCAGTTGATTGATGGACATCTTGACACGTTGGGTAGCCCACGGGTATGCTTCCACGGTGAGTATTATCTTGTTAGTTGTTTGGACATACCGACACGTTGGGTAGCCCACGGGTGTGCTTCCACAGGGATTGTTATCTGTTATCTCCTTTGGGCATACCGACACGTTGGATGGTCCACAGGTATGGGCCCACTAGGACAGTTCCAGGGCCATGCTTATACCGAGGTGAGATGTCGAGGCATGCAACCATTGTGCGGGTTAAATTCCCGGGTTGTATTTGAGTGATGATTTCACGGGCATGAGTCCCTATCTTGACATGACTGCTAATATATATTGTGAACTGTAGTTTGGTTATCATACATGTCTCCTGTTTTTATATAGACTATTATGATTTCATTTACAGTATTTTCAGTTTCACATACTTGGTACCTGTTGTACTGACCCCCTTCGGGGGGCTGCGTTCATGCCGCAGGTTGAGGTACATAGCTTGCTGATCCGCACTCTTAGGATCGCTGTTCGGTTCTCGGAAAGCTCCATATCTCCGAAATCTTGTCCTGTGGTACGGTTCCCTGAAGTAGTAGACTTTTGTATATTCAGGGGCATGGCGGGGCCCTGTCCCGTCATTATGGTTTAAAAATTCTTAGAGGTGCATGTATTTGTTGTGGCGAGTTTGTAAGGGATGTAACTGTTCAAGTTTTAATTTATGTACAAAAAGGTAACCGTTTGGGTTAGCCTGCTTTCTTATTACACTGTTTTCTTTCTTGAGTTTTTATTTCCGCTGGTTTTTCTCTGATGTTGTATCACTAGGGTACCCGGGGTAAGGCACCAGTCACGGGCCCGGGATCGGGTCGTGACATGTGTCCTACTAGCGACTCCTCTTTGCCTTGCCACGGGCCGGGTTGCTGGCGTGGAGGCATAATCGGTAAAGAAAAGAAATACGTTAGAGGTCCAACTTATAACACGGCTCTAAGGCACGATCTCGAGTGAGAAGAATGGAAACCAATCCTAAATATCCTATAGCCTCACGATTATTGGTGTGGTGCACACCGATAATCAAGACTACTAGATACGATGCAGTAGACACTTTTCGAGGATTAATCGCTCGATACCACTTTTGTCACGACCCGATCCGGGCCCATGATAGTGCCTTACGGGCACCCAAGTAGACATACATCGAGTAACCAGGAATATAAAAACAAGACATGAAACATCGTAAAATGAGACACGCTTTATCGAAAAGATTGCCTTTCGGCGTATATATACATCAAGAGTGAGCGATTACATCCCAACTTACAACGGGACTACGGACCTGCAGGAATGTAAACAACTATGGCGGGACAGGGCCGCCATACCTGAATGTACATAAAGCTACAAATGACGGGGAGATCATACCCAAACGATAAGCCTCCAGAAAGCGGGGCTTTCCCAGCGAAAGCGGTGATCCTAGGAGTGGGGATCAACAGCGTGAGTACCTCTACTGCGGCATGAATGCACCCCGAAGGAGGTCGATCTGATACCAAGTATGTGAAACTGTAAAGTACTTAAATGAAATCATATCATTTTAAAACCAATTTTACAAATACGTACGAAACAACCAATGTAACCGCACATAGTGCCACAGCATAACCAAGAGCAAAATAGATATAACATAACTGGTCTTTTCTAGGCCGCTAATGATCGAAGCAAGGTCATTCGCCCATAGTATCATTATGCGAGCCTAATCCTGGAACTCCGCGATCGCATAGGCCACATAGGCCCGTGAGGTATTCCTCGCATCGGGGGTAGCTAACCCGCGGCATCATCCTGGACCCCCGAAGTCCGCATAGTCACCTGGACCGCATGAGGTATTCCTCGCATCGGCGTAACACACCCGGAGTGATCAATCCTGGAACTCCCGCAGCTCCGCATAGGTCGCATGGACCCGCATGAGGTATTCCTCGCATCGAGGGTGGCAAATCCTCGGCATCATAACAAGTCAGGGGGGTATGTGATATAATACCAGTACAACGGGCTTATCGTTTAACAACGTAAGCACAACAAGAATAACCCCCTTACACAAACATCACAAGACACTAACACATGTAGCATCATAACATGTTTACTTATCAAACCAACTTACCACACTTTCTAGAAATCATTACAAGGCTTTCATAAGCAAATAAGTAAACCGTTCCTTTTATCTTTCTTAAGTCGTTATACCTAACTTCCCATAAAGCTAGTATAACACTTAAGCTTTTAAAACCAAGTATTTCTTTTCTTTCAAAATGATTCATAACTCTTTTGAAATACTTCAAGATTCTTATTATTTAAAACTCAAGTCAAAAGACATCAAAGTAAAACCAAATTTAGTTAACACACGTACGTCTACCGTACTATATATATTTCACAAATATCATGCTCAAGAGTATAGGAAGGATCACATACCTCCTCGGCTCAATCCATCTGTCAAGTCGAATATGTCGCGCGCAGAGTATCAACCTATAATAGTCAAATACGTCTATCAACGTCTAGACTACTCTGTAGAATATTCTAAGCAGAAGGTTCTTAATTCTACGGAAAATTGGGCAGCACTTCCCTACCCGTAAAACTACACAAGTCTCTAAATCTGACCCAATGTGAGTACAGTTCAATTCTCTTCTTTTATACCATCCTTCTGTAAATCTTATACTCATTTCTATACTACTACAGTATGTAATCTCTAATTACAATAGAAGGACAAAGATATTTACCTCGATAAGCCCAAAATTATCCAAGATAATAAGTCGCTCCTAAGCAAGGTTTAGCTCCAAATCTTTGTGTTCCAAACTACCACAAATCACCCTTAGAAGCTCCTAACTAAATTCTATTCAAGAATCGACTCAAACAAGTGAAGAACACTTAGGTTTGTTCTTGCCATGCTCTCGGCCAAGGGGTAGTTTTAGGGGCTAGAGTGTGAAATCTTTTCTAACTTTTGGCTAATAATCTTCCTAATACACTAAGGAAGAACACTTAAGAGTTTAAGAATTTTTGGACAAAGTTTGGTTAAGGGAGAGGGGTGTTGGACGAGAACTACTACAAAGGGGGAGGGATTTTGAGACTTGGAAATTGTTTAGTGGATGAAGAAGTCTTGCACTTAAGGGGGGTATTTATAGGACAATCAAGGGTCAAGATTCAAGCAAGTGGAGGGTGAAGATTTGGTTGTTTGTGTGAGTGGAGTCTTCCACCAAGTGTCCACCACAACATTGGGACATATGTCCACCACAACTTTGGGACATATGTCCACAACAAAAATGAGTCATGTGGCTAGCCACTTGCACCTAAAAAACGTCCAAGGCACCCTTCCCACTTGCCCACAAAAATATCTTCCAAGACTTGACTTCTTGACTTGGCCACTTGCCCACAATTTTCGTCCAAACATGTTATACCTCGTGGTTCAGGCCGTGCGTATGGGGCCATGCGGAAGGAGTTAGGACTCGAAATCAGAAAACTTCGGTCAGGGGCCTCAGCGCCGCGGCGCCGGAGGCAGGGCCGCGGCGCCAAGGCAGGGAATTCATGGCCGCGGCGCCGGAAATCAGGGCCGCGGCGCCTAAAGTTCCGAGTGTCCGCAGGAGTTGCGGCGCCGCGGCGCCGGGAAGCAGGGCCGCGGCGCCGAGGCGGGAATTTTGGGCGGAAAAACTTAGAAAGTCTGATTTTTGTTTTAAAAGAGGCCATGGGAGGGTGACAAGTGTCCCCCCCCATCTGATTTCTGCTACATGCATTATATTGACCAAGACTTGGTCATTTCTTTCAACTTTTCATCTTTACACTCCATCTCTCTCTAAGTTAAAAAGCTCATCCTTCTCTCTAAATTCCCAAGAGGAATTCTAGCCTAAGGGAAAAATCTGAAAAGTGTAATAGGAAGGAAAGGTTATTACAAGCTTGTGAAGACTATTGTGGTGGTGTTCTTGGAGAAAAGGCTAGCAAGGTGTTGGAATAAGTTTGGCTAAAACTTGAGGTAACATTTCTTCTCTTGTAGTTGGTTTTGGGTGTTGCATGTTTAATAGGAAGAACTTGTAGTTGGAAAATGCACTTAGAGTAGTTGCATGTAAGAAATGGGGTTGATTATGAAAGAATTGGTTAGGGGGATATTATGAGCATGTTGTTGCCTAAATACTACATTAGACTTGTTGGGTTAGTTGTTGTAACTTGTGGGGCTGAATTTTTACACACCAAAGTTTAGGTGTGTAATCCCCTTGGTGTTGGTTGGTTGTTGAGCCTTAAACATGACATTTGAGCGTTAAAAATCGACCTTGGAAAAGGTGGCAAAGTATGTAGAAACAAAGGAAACGCTGCCCAATTTTCCGTAGGAAATTGGTGACTTTAACTTGGAAAAATTCTGCATTGTAATTAGAGCTTGATAAACGTATTGTGGTCATTTTAGGTTGACATACTACGTGCGGTAAATTGGACTTAGCTTGTGGATTGACGAAGAGGTATGTGGAGCTTTCCTATCTCTTGAGCATGATTAGTTGTACCTATGTAGTACGGTGACGCATGATTTGGAAATCTTCGCTTGTTATAAATATTTGATACTTGCTTCGTTTTAAAGAAAAGTATAAAAATCCTGGACTTAAGGGAATGTGTTTTACTATTGTTTAACTCTAATATAACGGCTTTATGGGAGTTGGTTATATTAGTTTGTGAAAGTTTAATGGAGAAAGGTTTTGATGATTTGAACTTGTGGAAGGAAAATGGTTTTAAGGCATGAATTGCCTAAGGTTTTACAAGAAATGAAGTCACTTAATTTAGAAGCTTGAGATAGTTTTAAAAGGAAATGTGACTTGCTTTGAAAAGAAATCGTAACTTGATACTATGGTGATTAGTATCTTGGAATTTTTGTATAAAAAGAGTTATTTCTTAAAAGGTTAGGGGTACATGATACTTGGGTTAAATTCCCGGATTTTTATTAAAAGACATGATCGTGCCTTAGGTATACTAAAATGAGAGGATGAATTAATACTATTAATAAGAAGTTAGGTGATTCTTAACTTGCTTAAGTTAGGATAGGCCGGTAGTGCTTATGTTGTGATGTGATAGGCCGGTAGTGCTTATGTTATGTTTAATAGCCGGATGAGCTATGTTATATATATATTATTACGGGTAAACCCCGAGTTATTCTTGTTATTTCCTTTGGACATACTGACACGATGGGTGGCCCACGGGTATGCTCCAATAGGATGGTTTACTATTTATGCCATGGATTTGCTACCCATGATGCGAGTGCGGCGCTTGTACTCATGCGGATCTGGACCATAGGATCCATGCGGGTGAAATAGTCCCATGCGAGTACGCGATGGTACTCATGCGGATCCACAGGATCCATGCGGGTGAAATAGTCCCATGCGGGTGAAATAGTCCTATGACGAGGCGGATGACCTCATGCGGGTCCACAGGACCTATGCGGGTGAAATAGTCCCAGGAGTAGGATTGCTTAATGATACTACGGGCGAGGTACCCTGTTTTGATCGTGAGCCTCCTATTTTTATGCTATAAAACTTATACTTGTTACTCTCATTGTTAGTAAGGCACAGTGCAAGGTAAACTGATTTTCGTCTATAACTCCAGCTTATATTTTGACTTATGATATTATTACAGTATTTTCCAGTTTCGCATATTTGGTACATGTTGTACTGACCTCCTTCGGGGGGCTGCGTTCATGCCGCAGGTTGAGGTTCATAGCTTGCTGATCCGCACTCTTAGGATCACGGTTCGGTTCTCGGAAGGCTCCATTTCTCCGGAGGCCTCGTCTTTTGGTACGATTCCCTGAGGTTGTAGACTTTTGTACATTCAGGGGGTATGGCGGGGCCCTGTCCCGTCATAGTGTTATTCATTCTTAGAGGCCTGTAGTCTTGTCAGAACTTGGTTCGTTAAGGATGTAACTGTTCGGTTTATGTACTTTTGGGTTAGCCAGTTTGGGCTAGACTATTCTATATCTTAATGGTTGTTTATCTTGAGTTTACATTCCGCTGGTTTTCTCTGATGTTGTGTCACTAGGGTGCCCGGGTTAAGGCACCGGTCACGGGTCCGGGTTCGGGTCGTGACAAAAGTGGTATCAGAGCCAGGTTAATCCTCGGAAAGAGTCTACAGGCCGTATCTAGTAGAGTCTTGATTATCGGTGTGTTGTGCACCACATCTATAATCAGGAGGCTGCAGGATATTTAGGATTGGTTTCCATTTCTTCTCACTCTAAGATCGTGCGATAGAGCTGTGTGGTTAGGGTCGTCTCTCCCTAACAGGTTATGGTGTTTGCAGCTACGAGGAAGCAGCAGTGACCCAGAGAAGATTATGTGGATTGCGTATCCAGGTTGGTAATACTTGTAGTATAGTTGGTATTGCGACATACAGCTATCTGAGTTCGTATGAGGATCACATATGTGTTGCCAAGAATGATTTTAGATTACCAGGATTTGGTAAGGACTAAATAGGTACAGGGGAGGTATGAACAGTTAAGGAACTCTCATCGAGGTTTTACGTGCTAGTTTGAGAAAATTAGGAGACGATGAGTTGTCGGAAAAAGTAATGGAACCTTAAGAAGCTTAATTAAGGGGCCCAATGGGAGACTATGTTTGTAAATTAAGCTACGTGGTATGCTTAAGAGGATAGTACGGATGGGATCCGTGTGGAGTAAGTAATGGTTGTTGTGACCAAGACGACACGACTATGGTATTATGAGAAGTTAGTATACCCGCTTGGGGTGGGATCAGTTGATAGTAGTCCGCCACGTGACAGTCACGCAGTACAAGGCCGAGTCTAGTTAATCGCTTTCTGGATTCGTGGGCGCATTCCACGGAACCAGGTTGTGAGCGCCGGAAATGACCCTATATTGTTTTAACTTAGTAACTCCAAGATCGAAGGCCAGCTTTATTATGGAAGTTATGTACGTAAGCTAGAATAAGTTTGGAAGTACGGAAAAGAGTACGACCGGTAAGGAAGTGAGCAACCAAGTGTGAAAGAAATGAAGCCAGAATCCATGAGAACCTTTATGGGGTAACCACACCCGTGAGTGTTGGGTGGTAGCTGAGTGGGCAGATAATAATTGTCGGTAACGATACAGTCGTCGGACCCTAGCAGAGCTGTTATGACAGACGTTGAGGTCATTATGAGTACGGGCTAGTTGGCCTCATGTTATGCCAACGTGGACTACAGAAGAGATTGATTCGGTACCAATTTTCCCGGTAAGCCGGTTATCGAGTGGAGAGGAAGGGAAGTGGTAGTAACCAGTGAATTATCCTTCCTTCATTGGCATCATTGTTTTTAATAAGTTTGTGTGACTTGTTCGTTGGGAAAAAAATTGACGCAGAAAGTAAGTAATACTTGAATTTGAAGGAATTTATGTTAAGTTCCCTTGGAGGTACTTGGAGTTGGTTTGGTGTGGCGGTCAGGGCCACGACCTTCCGGATAATTTCAAGGAAATGTGCAAGGCAAGAATAAAATAAGTACGGGCGCTGCCGACGGAAAGAAGAGGGCATCTTTGGTAGGTTTTGAAAATCTACACGATTTTAAGGCGGTGCGTAATGATTAGATATTTACAGGACCACGAGAGGACGCGGTGATTAGGGTTGTGACACCAAGGAAAGTTTATTGAAGGGAGATAAGTTCTCTCCCATACATAAAAGGATAGTCTTACGAAATATGTGTTTATGTTTGCCCATGTAGTTATACGAAGGATGGGAGACGGTAGGTCTTGATGTCGCCATGCCATAAGTTACGCTTTAGATAACCGTGGAAAAAGTATTATGTTGGGGTAATTAAGAACGACGTCACGAAACGGTCAGGGAAGTGTCGTAAGAAAAATGAAGGTAGTACAACTGTTTGAAACTGTACGATTATGGATCAAATTAGAAACACTTTACTATTAATAAGCATAAGGTAGGTTATGACCAAAAGGATAAAAGAGAATACAACTATGGTTATGTAAGTTGCACGAGACACAGTTACCCCGAACTAGTGTAAGACCATTAGTAGGTAATGGGCAGTAGGAACACCTCGAGGAAAGGTAGTAGCATCTGTACTGACGAGAAAGATAGTAAGAGAATACGGAGAGGTAAAGGACCCCAGGACAACTTGAATTAACTTATAAAGGAAAGACGAGTAGACACTCGAACGATAAGAAATCTTGACAAGTCATTGGATTATGTAATACCGTGAATTGAGGTTGAACACCGGACTATAAGCTCTACGAGCTGAGAGAGGATAATAGGATTACTACTTGACAAGATCAAGGAAGTCTTCCCCCTAAATTGTGATTGGCAGGAAGTCTTAGCCATGCGGCAAGCAAAGGAATCAGATCCAAGTATAGTAACCAAGTTTGGTTGCAACAGAGAAAGGGAAACAGGAACCATAACTGAGATTAAGGATGCTCGAATATTTTGCAAGTACAAGAAAGGCTTCCAGTTATTGGAAGAGAAGTTGACCACGACTACAGTTCTAACCCCTCTTGAGAGACTAGAGGGTTAGGGTATTATTGTAACACGTTGGGTGTTGGGCTAGGTTGTGTGCTGACGCAACACGATAAGGTTAGAGCTTATGTTTCCCGGCGGTTAGGGAAGCAAGAAAGGAATTACGTTACTCACGATTTAGAGTCGGCGGCAGTTAATCGTACCTTGAAGATTTGGAGGCAATTTCCTTATATAGATTTCATGTGGATATTTGCGTAGACCACAGGAAACTCAGATATCTTCGCATCGAGGCCTGAATTTGCGGCGAGACGGTGGCTAGGGTTACTCAAGGATTGTGATATTTATATCCTATACCACCCTGGGATGGCGTATGTAGTTGAATATGTCCTTAGTCGGAGATTGAGGGGTAGTCTGTCTGGGGTGCAGCCAGAGAAGAAGGACATGGTCCGCGAGTTACACCGCTTAGCAAGCCTTGGGGTTCGTTTGGTTGATTCCGTTAATGCGAATTCGGGTTGAAGGTCGCCGAGTCTTCCATCGTCGAGGAGGTGAAGAGGCGGCGATATGAGGATCCGATTTTGCACGGTATCGAGACGGCTCTCCAGAAGAGAAGAGTCTATTTGAGGTAGCACCGGATGGGGTGCTAAGATTCGAGGCGGTTGTGTGTTCCGATGTGGCGAGACTTCGTCAACAGATTCAGGTGAGGCACACAGTGCTCGTTATTCGATTCATCCGGGGTCGACTAAGATGTACCATGACCTCAGGTGCATGTATTGGTGGGATGGTTTGAAGAGGGACGTGGCCGGTTTTGTTGCCCAGTGTCCTAATTATCAGCAGGTTAAGGTTGAGCACCAGAAGCCCGGTGGGCTATTACAGGCTATTGATATTCCGATGTGGGAGTGGGAGGTGGTCAACATGGACTTTATTACAGGGTTACCTCGCACCCAGAGGAGACATGATTCCATTTGGGTTATTGTTGACGGGCTGACGAAATCAGCCCACTTTCTTCCGGGCAGCGTTTTCACCGAGGACTATGCCGATTATATATTAGAGATTGTGAGATCGCATGGAGTCCGGTGTCGATTATATCGAGATAGAGAGCCCGATTCACGGCTAACTTCCGGAGGTCTTTCGAAGGGATTAGGGACACAGGTGAGTCTCAGCACGGCGTTTCATCCTCAGACGGACGGACAGGCCGAGCGCACTATCCAGACACTTGAGGATATGCTGCGGGCTTGTGTTATTGATTTCGGGGGTAGCTGGGAGGATCATTTACCTCTTGTGGAGTTTGCTTATAACAACAGCTACCATTCTAGTGTTCAGATGACGCCTTATGAGGCCTTATACGGGAGGAAGTGCAGGTCACCGATAGGTTGGTTTGAAGTGGGAGAAGTGCAGTTAATCGGGCCAGATTTGGTTCAGCAGGCAGTGGATAAGGTGAAGCTTATCCAGAGCGGTTATTGGCAGCCAGTCGACATAAATCATATGCAGATCATCGGCGTCGACACTTAGAGTTTGAGGTCAAGGATTGGGTCTTTCTGAAAGTGTCACCCATGAAGGGTGTGATGAGATTTGGGAGGAAAGGGAAACTCAGCCCAAGGTACATTGGGCCGTATCAGATTGTCCGAAGAGTGGGCAAGGTTGCCTATGAGTTGGATCTGTCGTCCGATCTTGAGGCGGTACATCCAGTTTTTCACGTGTCTATGTTACGGAAATGCGTTGGAAATCCATCTAGAGTGCACCCGATTCAGGATATCCAGGTGACAGAGGAGTTGTCGTATGAGGAGAGTCCCATAGCGATACTCGATCGTCAAGTTAGACGACTCCGGACGAAGGAGGTGGCTTCCGTCAAGGTTTTATGGCGGAACGAGAACAGTGAGAAGATGACGTGGGAAGCGGAGGATGATATGATGAAGAAATACCCACACTTATTCCCTATACCTCCAGGTAACCCCCCTTTCCTACTGATTGGTGTTAATTTGGTTGATTATGCTTGAGTAATGTTGTGGCTCGGGGAGCATTCTTATTTGCTAAGGAATAGTTAAGAAGATATGTTTATATTGTGTTTTGTGTAAGGCTAGAAGGAACATTCGGGACGAATGTTTCTAAGGGGGGGAGAATGTTATACCTCGTGGTTCGTGCGTATGGGGCCATGCGGAAGGAGTTAGGACTGAAATCGAAAACTTGGTCAGGGGCCTCGTGGCCGAGGCGTGGCGCCAAGCGAGAATTCATGGCGCGAAATCGAACATGGCGCCTTAAAGTTCCAGTGTCCGCAGGAGTTGCGCAATGGCGCCGCCGAAGCGGGAATTTTGGGCGGAAAACTTAGAAAGTCTGATTTTGTTTTAAAGAGGCCATGGGAGGGTGACAAGTGTCCCCCCCCATCTGATTTCTGCTACATGCATTATATTGACCAAGACTTGGTCATTTCTTTCAACTTTTCATCTTTACACTCCATCTCTCTCTAAGTTAAAAAGCTCATCCTTCTCTCTAAATTCCCAAGAGGAATTCTTGCCTAAGGGGAAAAATCTGAAAAGTGTAATAGGAAGGAAAGGTTATTACAAGCTTGTGAAGATTGTGGTGGTGTTCTTGGAGAAAAGGCTAGCAAGGTGTTGGAATAAGTTTGGCTAAAACTTGAGGTAACATTTCTTCTCTTGTAGTTGGTTTTGGGTGTTGCATGTTTAATAGGAAGAACTTGTAGTTGGAAAATGCACTTAGAGTAGTTGCATGTAAGAAATGGGGTTGATTATGAAAGAATTGGTTAGGGGGATATTATGAGCATGTTGTTGCCTAAATACTACATTAGACTTGTTGGGTTAGTTGTTGTAACTTGTGGGGCTGAATTTTACACACCAAAGTTTAGGTGTGTAATCCCCTTGGTGTTGGTTGGTTGTTGAGCCTTAAACATGGCATTTGAGCGTTAAAAATCGACCTTGGAAAAGGTGGCAAAGTATGTAGAAACAAAGGAAACGCTGCCCAATTTTCCGTAGGAAATTGGTGACTTTAACTTGGAAAAATTCTGCATTGTAATTAGAGCTTGATAAACGTATTGTGGTCATTTTAGGTTGACATACTACGTGCGTTAAATTGGACTTAGCTTGTGGATTGACCGAAGAGGTATGTGGAGCTTTCCTATCTCTTGAGCATGATTAGTTGTACCTATGTAGTACGGTGAGCGACATTATTTGGAAATCTTCGTTTGTTATAAATATTTGATACTTGCTTCGTTTTAAAAGAAAAGTATAAAAATCCCTTGGACTTAAGGGAATGTGTTTTACTATTGTTTAACTCTAATATAACGGCTTTATGGGGAGTTGGTTATATTAGTTTGTGAAAGTTTAATGGAGAAAGGTTTTGATGATTTGAACTTGTGGAAGGAAAATGGTTTTAAGGCATGAATTGCCTAAGGTTTTACAAGAAATGAAGTCACTTAATTTAGAAGCTTGAGATAGTTTTAAAAGGAAATGTGACTTGCTTTGAAAAGAAATCGTAACTTGATACTATGGTGATTAGTATCTTGGAATTTTTGTATAAAAAGAGTTATTTCTTAAAAGGTTAGGGGTACATGATACTTGGGTTAAATTCCCGGATTTTTATTAAAAGACATGATCGTGCCTTAGGTATACTAAAATGAGAGGATGAATTAATACTATTAATAAGTTAGGTGATTCTTAACTTGCTTAAGTTAGGATAGGCCGGTAGTGCTTATGTTGTGATGTGATAGGCCGGTAGTGCTTATGTTATGTTTAATAGCCGGATGAGCTATGTTATATATATATTATTACGGGTAAACCCCGGGTTATTCTTGTTATTTCCTTTGGACATACTGACACGATGGGTGGCCCACGGGTATGCTCCAATAGGATGGTTTACTATTTATGTCATGGATTTGCTACCCATGATGCGAGTGCGGCGCTTGTACTCATGCGGATCTGGACCATAGGATCCATGCGGGTGAAATAGTCCCATGCGAGTACGCGATGGTACTCATGCGGATCCACAGGATCCATGCGGGTGAAATAGTCCATGCGGGTGAAATAGTCCTATGACGAGGCGGATGACCTCATGCGGGTCCACAGGACCTATGCGGGTGAAATAGTCCCAGGAGTAGGATTGCTTAATGATACTACGGGCGAGGTACCCTGTTTTGATCGTGAGCCTCCTATTTTTATGCTATAAAACTTATACTTGTTACTCTCATTGTTAGTAAGGCACAGTGCAAGGTAAACTGATTTTCGTCTATAACTCCAGCTTATATTTTGACTTATGATATTATTACGATTTTCCGGTTCGCATATTTGGTACATGTTATCGACCTCCTTGAAGTGCGTTCATGCCGCAGTTGAGGTTCATAGCTTGGCGATCCGCACTCTTAGGATCACGGTTCGGTTCTCGGAAGGCTCCATTTCTCCGGAGGCCTCGTCTTTTGGTACGATTCCCTGAGGTTGTAGACTTTTGTACATTCAGGGGGTATGGCGGGGCCCTGTCCCGTCATAGTGTTATTCATTCTTAGAGGCCTGTAGTCTTGTCAGAACTTGGTTCGTTAAGGATGTAACTGTTCGGTTTATGTACTTTTGGGTTAGCCATTTGGGCTAGACTATTCTATATCTTAATGGTTGTTTATCTTGAGTTTACATTCCGCTGGTTTTCTCTGATGTTGTGTCACTAGGGTGTCCGGGTTAAGGCACCGGTCACGGGTCCGGGTTCGGGTCGTGACAAAACATGCCACATAAGGGTGACACATGTCTCCCTCCTATTGGTCCAAAATATTTCATCTCTCGAAAAAATCCGTAATCGGTTAAAATATTAAAAACGTAAAATTTCCTTCACAAGGTTCGGAATCTTTTCCGTTGAAAGTTCACAATTTCGTCCTTAACCTAATTAGGGCTTACACAATTGTACGTACGTCTTCACATACATACTTCGGAACTACAGGGTATAACAGAAGGATTCCACGGGCATGATTGATATTATGGGCGTGAGACCCATGGTTATATTTTAGTAATGACTTTGAGGGCATGCATCCCTGACTTGATATGACTGCTTATGTATTGTGTACTGTAGGCTGGCGATCATGCATGTTTACACCCCGTAGTTCCAGGGTATGTATGTGAGGACGTGCGTACGAGAATACGACAGAAATTTTGGAAGGAAAGAAAGATGTGATTTTTCGACGGAAAAGTTTCCGGATTTCGTAAAGGAAAAAGGTTCGTTGATGGGAATTGGATTCCCAGATTTGGTATTTGGGCTTCTTGAATTATATTAGAATTATGGAATTTTATTTCCGGAATTGGTCACGTGGGGCCCACGGGAGAAATTTACGGTTTTGTGGGGCCCACTTTGTTTTCGAGATT
Source organism: Przewalskia tangutica (assembly GCA_029844215.1). Classification (NCBI taxonomy): domain Eukaryota; kingdom Viridiplantae; phylum Streptophyta; class Magnoliopsida; order Solanales; family Solanaceae; genus Przewalskia; species Przewalskia tangutica. The sequence goes on along the minus strand of CM056725.1, from coordinate 36,901,880 downwards.
TTGGCCATTATGGATATTTTCGGAAGATGAAATATTTTGGACGAGTAGGAGGGCGACACGTGTCACCCCCTAGGTGGCCTTGTGGCCGAAATTGTGTGACAAGTGGACAAGTCTTGCTAGATATTTTGTGTGGACAAGTGGCTTGTGGGACCCACACACACTTGTCCCCAATCTCAACCACACACTTGCCTTCATCCTAGCCCTTGGTTGTCCTATATATACACTACTAGTTGATGAAATCTCCCACACTTAACCATTTCAAGACATGAGAAACCCTCCCTCTCCCTTATGTTGCTCTCGGCCATGACCTAATTTCTTGAGCAAAATTTGTCCAACAATTCTTAAACTCTTAAGTGTTATTCCCTAAGGTGTTAGGAAGATTGTGTACCAAGAGTTGGAAAATATTTCACACCCCTAACCTCTATTTTGTGCCTTGGCCGAAAGTTGTCATCTTTGGAACCCTAGTGTTCTTCACTTTTTGGAGTTGGATCTTGAAGAGAAGTTGGTTAGGAGCTTCTATGGGTTGCTTGTAGCAGATTGGAACGTAAAGATTTGGAGCTAAGACTTGCTTGGAGCGACTTTAAGAACATGGATATTCTTGGGCTATTTGAGGTAGTGAAACTTAAACCTCTTTGTGATTTGGTCAATATACATATATTATAAGTATATTATGAATATATAATATATGGAGTAAAGTTTGGAAGAGTTGGATCTTGTTAACTTGTTAAAGAAAGGATTGGCCGTTTGCCATTAAAATGGTAAAAACGTATCTTACTTGTGAAGAAGTAATTAACAAAGTAACTATAACTTATATTAAGGTGGAATATAAGTTGGATGACTAATGAGTAAATTAGATAAGTAAAATGGACAAAGTTGGCCAAGGACCCCAACTTAAGGACTGTATTTACTTTGGACTGTATTTACTTTGGACTGTATTTACATTGGACTGTATTTACATTTACATTGGGGAAGATTTTTCAATCGCGTTCCGTTTGGGCGTGTGATCCCCTTTTTAATTATTGTATTGTTATGAAGGTGTGATAGTAAACCGCGTTACCGGTTGGGCGCGTAATCCCCTTCTTTTACTTATTGTTATTATGGAGGCGTGATAGTAAACCGCGTTACCGTTTGGGCGTGTAATCCCCTTCTTTCTGTTGTTTAATTATTACGCCTTATATATATATGGTATATATATATTACGGTTATTCGGGCCTTGGAGAAAGATGGGAAAGTGAGTAAAAACGGGGGAAGTGCTGCCCAAATTTCCGTAGAATTAGAGGGCTTTTTATTGGTATAAGTCTTCAATGGTAAGAAAGGTTTGATAAAGTACTATGACCGTTTTAGGAGTGGAGTACTACGTGTGGCGTGATCTACTTGGCTTAAGGAGTAGCCGACGGGTTGAAGTACTTGGAGCGTTTTGCTAGTTGTCGGTAATCGTCGCGAGGTATGTGAACCTCTTCCTATCTGTTCTAGCATGATTGTTGTGAACTATGTAGTACGGTAGACGTACGTGTGCTAAACGAGTTTTGGTTGGTTTAAAACATAGGGTGTTATAATAGCTTTATGGGAAGTTAGTTAAAATGATGTTATGTAGGTAAAACAATGGTTTATGGATTGTAGAAGATAAGAGACTTGACTTATAACGACTTGTTTTCGGAAAAAGAGAAGTAACTTGATTTGAAGTATAGGTTACTTGTTTTGAAAAGAGTAAGTTCTTTGGGTTATAAAAGAATACTTGTTGTTGTCTTGAAAGATAAGAGACTTAACTTATAAATGACGTTTTATGAAATGTTAAGGACTATGAATTTTGTTAAAAAGTTGTGAAACCTCATTCGTGAGTAATGAGTACTTGGCTTTTAAAGAATAATGTGTTCTTGATTTGGAAATGAGAATAAGTATCGAACAAACCATTGCGGCGTTAATAAAGGAGATGTATTGACTAATTGTTATTAAAACCAGTAGAAACCTCCATCCGCATAGAAGCTAAGATAAGGCAGATTGTATTACATTTCCTAGATCACGGTTCTTTGTAATAAGATTGTTATAAACAAGAATAAACTCACACATAAGACTTATGTTACTCAATTGTTTTAAAAGAGATTAAGACTATGAGTTATGAAACCTTTCTAAAATAAGAGACTTGAGCATTTGAAATTAGGCAAACTTGAACGTTTGGAAAATAATGTTGTTACTTGATTTTTTTAAAAGAAAGTGTTCTGGTTTACTTAAAAATGTGAGTCACTCTGTTTTTAATACTACGGGTATCGGGTGACCTTTATAAAAGAATTGGATCTTTTTAAAGAATTTAACGTACGTAATACTTTGGGGGTTAGAACCTAGCCTTCGGCATAAAATGAAAGTACTTCGAGTTGTGTGTAACTTTCCTATGTTTGCGTGTGATAGCCTTGTTGTGCAAGTATTGTATTTCTATACCACCGCGTCTCTCGATGGAGGGTCGGCTGATTTGTTATGTATGATTCTTTATCGAGTCCCATGGGATGGGCCGAGACACGTATTCCACCTGATTCTTTATCAAGTCCCATGAGATGGGCCGAGACACGTATTCCACCTGATTCTTTATCGAGTCCCATGAGATGGGCCGAGACACGTATTCCACCTGATTCTTTATCGAGTCCCATGGGATGGGCCGAGACACGTATTCCACCTGATTCTTTATCGAGTCCCATGAGATGGGCCGAGACACGTATTCCACCGATTCTTTATCGAGTCCCATGAGATGGGCGAGACACGTATTCCACCTGATTTTTATCGAGTCCCATGAGATGGGCGAGACACGTATTCCACCGATTCTTTATCGAGTCCCGTGGGATGGGCGAGACACGTATTCCACCGGTTCTTATCGAGTCCCATGGATGGGCGAGACACGTATTCCACACGATTTATACCTAGGCTGGCGGTGAGGAAGGAGTTCCACGGGCATGAAGGATGACTTAGAGGGCGTGAGTCACTGACTTGACATCACGGCTTTTATGTTATGAGTTTTAGTATGGTTATCATACATGTCTCCTGTTTTATAAAGACTGTTATGATTTCATTTCTGATATTTTGATTTCACATACTTGGTACTGTTATCGACCTCCTTGAAGCTGCGTTAAATGTCGCGGTGAGTACACGGTTGTGGATCCTCGCTCATAGGATCACAGTTCAGCGTGTTGGGAAGCCCCGTTTCTTCGGAGGCTTATCTTTTGGTATGTTACCCTGAGTTTGTAGGTTCTTGTACATTCAGTCGTATGGCGGGCCCTGTCGTCATAGTTGTTGTCACTTCTTAGAGTGCAGTAATCTTGTTGTGGGCGAGTTTGTAAAAAGGATAAGCTGTTGGGTTTTTATGTATATATCTGAAGGCAACTGTTTTGGTTGGCCTGTTTATTTATCATGTCTCTTGTTTCATGTTTATGTTTTTATTTCCGCTGATTTTCTCTGATGTTGTATCACGAGGGTGCCCGGGGCAAGGCACCAGTCACGGGCCCCGGTTCGGGTCGTGACAATGCATGTCTCCTCTTTTGTTTAGACTGTTATGATTTCATTACAGTACTTACTGTTTCACATACTTGGTACATTCTTCGTACTGACCTCCTTCGGGGGGCTGCGTTCATGCCGCAGGTTTAGGAACGCAGTTTGGTGATCTTCAGGTGTAGGACCCTGCTCCGAGTTTTGGATAGCTCCATCTGTTCAGGAGTTTATCTTTTTGGTATAGTTCCTTCAGTACAGGCTTTTGTACGGTTATGGGTACGGCGGGGCCTTGTCCCGTCATTTTTCAGTAAAACTCTTAGAGGTCTATATTCATATGTGGGATTGGACTCATGTACAGTGTAGTGTCTTTTGATTATGTATATTATGGCAGCCTTGTCGGCTTTGCCCTTGTACGTATGTTAGTTTGGGGAAAAAAATGAGGTGTTATTTAATTTGTTACACACCGTAGTTCCAGGGTATGTATATGAGGACGTACGTACGAGAATACGACAGAAAAATTGGAAAGGAAGAAAGATGTGATTTTTCGACGGAAAAGTTTCCGGTTTTTGTGAAGGAAAAAGGTTCGTTAATGGGAATTGGATTCCCAGATTTGGTATTTGGACTTCCTGGATTATATTAGAAACCTCCATCTGCATAGAAGCTAAGATAAGACAAAATTGTATTACATTTTCTAGATCATGACTGCTTAATAAGATTGTTATAAACAAGAATAAACTACTCACACATAGGCATATGTTACTCAAATTATTTTAAAAGAGATTACGTTGTTAAGTGATTAATACTATGAACTATGAAATCTTTCGAAAATAGGATATTTGAGTATTTGAAATTATGCAACTTGAACTTTTGGAAAAGAATGTTGTTACTTGACTTTAAAAAGGGAAAGTGTTTTGGTTTAAAAGGAAGGCATTGTAGTGTCTTAAATCTGTCTTAGAAGAGGGTTTAAATGTTATGGCCGATTCTACCCCGAGTCCATGAGATGGACCGGGAATGTATTCCACACGATCCGACACCGAGTCCATGAGATGGACCGGGAATGTATTCCACACGATCCGACACCGAGTCCATGAGATGGACCGGGAATGTATTCCATACGATCCGACACCGAGTCCATGAGATGGACCGGGAATGTGACCATGCGATTCCACCTCGAGTCCCATGGGATGGGCCGAGACATGTTACGTATCACACGATTTATACCTAGACTGCCGGCAGTGAGGAAGGAGTTCCACGGGCATGAGGGATGACTTGGAGGGCGTGAGTCCCTGACTTGATGACTGCTTTTATGTTGTGAATTGTAGTATGGTTATCATACACGTCTCTTGTTTTATATAGACTGTCATGATTTCATTTACAGTATTTTCAGTTTCGCATACTTGGTACCTGTTATGATCGACCTCGCCGGGGATGCGTTCATGCCGCAGTAGAGGTACATCGGTTGTGGATCCTCGCCATAGGATCATGATTCGGTTTGGGAAGCTCCGTTTCTCCGGAGGTTTATCTTTGGTATAGTCCCCTGTCATTGTATGTACTTGTACATTCAGGGGTATGGCAGGGCCCTGTCCCGTCATAGTTATGGTTACACTCTTAGAGTGCATGAAATCTTGTTGTGGCGGGGTTTGTAAAGGATATGCTGTTGGTTATATATATATACATGAAGGTGACCGTTTTGGTTGCTTTGTTTTCTTATGTTATATCTTGTTTCTGTTTAAGTTTTTATTTCCGATTTTCTCGATGTTGTATCACTAGGGTGCCTGTGGTAAGACACGATCATGGGCGAGTCGGAGTCGTGACAAAAGTGGTATCGTGAGCGCTTAATCCTCGGAAAGTGTCTCTGAGCCGTATCTAGTAGAGTCTTGATTATCGGCGTGTTGTGCACCACACCTATAATCGTGAGGCTGCAGGATATTTATGATTGATTTCCATTCTTCTCACTCGAGATCGTGCCTTAGAGCCGTGTTATAAGTTGGACTCCCGGCGTATTCTTATGTACGATTATGCCTCGCGCAAAACCAGGCCCAGATGGGCAAAGCGGCGAAGGAGGCTGCGAGTAGAACACGAGGGTTATGAGGCATAGGCACTGGTCATTACACGAGATAGTACTTGAGGCAGCGAGTTTTATGACGCCGCCAGCCCCAGCAGAGTTTAGGCGGCGCGATTTCTCACGAGGCCACGATACACGAGCCTCGATTCACGGCCAGGAGCCGAGGATATGAGTTACAAAGAGATGGCCCAGTTACTAGCTAGGGTCGTGGCAAGAAATGAGGACGGACGGGAGCCGGTGGTTCTGGCAGTACCAGTGATTCCCCCTAGATCCGATAGTCTGAGACTTCGGGATTTCATGAGTTGCAGTTCGCCAGAGTTCTATGGATAGAGAGCTGAGGATGATCCTCAGGGTGTCATGCTAGTTTGGGAGATTGTTATGCTTGCGGCCAGCAGGGCCATTTGGTGAGAGTTTGTCCGACCAGAGGTAGCATGGATGTTGAGACTCAGCCTTCGGGATCGGTGGCTGGTTCATCGCCTTATATAGCTAGGCGCCCTGCAGGGCAGGATTATGGTTAAAGCGACAAAGAGGAAGTAAGGCAGTAGTTACAAAGATACTTTTAGCCCTTAAGAGACTTGGTTATGTTGTTATGGTGGATACGTGTGGAGTGCTATACGGATAGCATTGTGTTAATTGTGAATTAGAAAACATGGGTAGTTGAAAAGAGGAGTATGGGGACGTGGAAGGTGTGAGCCTTAAAATTTATAACAGTTAGGACCTTGGATGCAAGGCCGTCTTGAGTGGATGATTTTACGGTTGGTCTTTGTCGAAGTACTTGGTATGCGTGATTTATATTGTGGGATAATTCCATGGGTAGTGTGAGATGGAAGTGGTAGCTTTCATGACGTGAATTAGTAAGTTTGTTCCGGATCAGGGAACGAGAGAGTTTGGTGCGACGGTGGGTCGGGTTGAGGCCATATTGCGGGTCAACCTGCAGCCCGGAATGGGGTGGGGTCAATTTGTGGTGGTCCCGCTATGTGATAGGGTCACGAGGGTGCTAGGCCCAAGTTTAGGTAACCATCGTATGTGTTCGTGGATGTGTTCGACCAGAATCGGATCGTGAAGGTCGGGGATGGCCTTAGAGGAATTTGAGGCTAGTATGATGACCAAGTTTGGAGGTAGTGACTCCAAAGTTTTGGAAACTGAAGCGATGACTGAAGTGTGGTACGTGTAGTAGAAAGAGTTCAGGTGTACGAGAAGGGTACGACGAGTAAGAAAAGGAAGCGAACATGAGTTAAGAGATGGAAGTGATCATTTTTATGAAGTGAAGGTGCGAAGAGAGTATCCTATGGACCAGAAGTGAGAGTTTGTGTTGTTTACATGTTAGAGGTGATTCCTCGTTGGCTTGGATTTGAGTTTTGCGCATATGTTATATTATGGCCATGTGTGGCATAATTGGTTTCGTAAGTATAGTAGTGGAGACTATACTGGCGCATGTATGTTTGGAGACTTAGAAGGAACATTCGGGACGAATGTTTCTAAGGGGGGAAGAATGTTACACCCCGTAGTTCCAGGGTATGTATATGAGGACGTACGTACGAGAATACGACAGAAAAATTGGAAAGGAAGAAAGATGTGATTTTTCGACGGAAAAGTTTCCGGTTTTTGTGAAGGAAAAAGGTTCGGTAATGGGAATTGGATTCCCAGATTTGGTATTTGGACTTCCTGGATTATATTAGAATTATGGAATTTTATTTTCGGAAATGGTCACGTGGGGCCCACGGGAGAAATTTACGGTTTTGTGGGGCCCGCTTTGTTTTCGAGATTTTCGATATTTTGGATATTTTCGGAAGATGAAATATTTTGGACGAGTAGGGGGGCGACACGTGTCACCCCCATGTGGCCAAAGGTGGCCGAAATTTGTTGCCAAGTGGCTATGGCCGATTTAGGCCAACATGTGGCAAGCCAAGTGTCTTCTTCTTTGTGTAGCCATTTGGAGGGTGGGACCCACACACACATGTCCCAATCTAGACCACCCACTTGCTTTGATCTTGGCCCTTGATTTCTCTATAAATACCCCATGAATGCAAGACTTATTCTTCATCCCACACTTAGATTTTCCAAGGCAAAACTCCCTCCCCTTTCCTTGTGAGCTCTCGGCCATGGGCTGTTTTGGTGAGCTAAAGTGGTCCAAAAATTCTTAAAGTTTTAAGTGTTCTTCCTTAGGGTGTTAGGAAGATTGTGTACCAAGAGTTGGAAAAGATTTCACACCCCTAGCCTAAGATATACCCCTTGGCCTGAAACATTGCCAAATTGTAGCCTAAGTGTACTTCACTTTTTGGAGTTGGATCTTGAAGAGGAGTTGGTTAGGAGCATCTAAGGGTCGCTTGTAGCGGATTGGAACGTAAGGAATTGGAGCTAAACGTTGCTCAGGATCGACTTATTAATCTTGGATAATTTTGGGCTTATCGAGGTAATGATCTATGTCCCCCTATTGTAATTGGATATTACATGTTGTAGTAGTTATACTTGAGTATATTATTTTGGAAGAATGATTATAAAGTACTGAACTGTATTTACATTGGACTGTATTTACAGTAGACTTGTAGTATTATTGTGGAGTAGAGTTGTACACGTCCGGTTAGACGTGTAACCCCCTTGGAGTTGTTGGCTTGGTAGCGGGCCTTGATATAGGAGGAGATTTATGTGGTTGCGGGGAGGGAGGTGCTGCCGAATTTTTCCGTAGAATAAGGAACCTTGTACTTGGAAATATTCTACGAAGAGATCGAGAGGTTGATAGACGTTTTGTGGCCTTTATAGGTTGAAATACTACGAGTAGCGTATTCTACTGGAAGGGTGGAAAAGGCTAGCAGGGTTACAGTACTTTGGAGCTATTTGCTAATTGTCGATAATCGTCACGAGGTATGTGAACCTCTTCCTATCTTTTCTAGCATGATTGTTGTGAACTATGTAGTACGGTAGACGTACGTGTGCTAAACGAGGTTTGGTTGGTTTAAAACATAAAGTGTTATAATAGCTTTATGGAAGTTAGTTATAACGACTTTATGTAGGTAAAAGAATGGTTTATTGATTTTAGAAGTTAAGAGACTTGATCTTGAAAGATAAGAGACTTGACTTAACTGGCTTGATATGAATTTTGTTAAAAAGTTGTGAAACCTCATTCGTGAGTAATGAGTACTTGGTTTTTAAAGAATAATGTTTTACTGATTTCGGAAATGAGAATAAGTATCGAACAAACCACTGCAGCGTTAATAAAGGAAAATGTATTGACAAATGATTAATTATATTAAAACCAGTAGAAACCTCCATCTGCATAGAAGCTAAGATAAGACAAAATTGTATTACATTTTCTAGATCATGACTGCTTAATAAGATTGTTATAAACAAGAATAAACTACTCACACATAGGCATATGTTACTCAAATTGTTTTAAAAGAGATTACGTTGTTAAGTGATTAATACTATGAACTATGAAATCTTTCGAAAATAAGAGATTTGAGTATTTGAAATTATGCAACTTGAACTTTGGGAAAAGAATGTTGTTACTTGACTTTAAAAAGGGAAAGTGTTTTAGTTTAAAAGGAAGGCATGGTAGTGTCTTAAATCTGTCTTAGAAGAGGGTTTAAATGTTATGGCCGATTCTACCCCGAGTCCATGAGATGGACCGGGAATGTATTCCACACGATCCGACACCGAGTCCATGAGATGGATCGGGAATGTATTCCACACGATCCGACACCGAGTCCATGAGATGGATCGGGAATTTATTCCACACGATCCGACACCGAGTCCATGAGATGGACCGGGAATGTATTCCACACGATCTGACACCGAGTCCATGAGATGGACCGGGAATGTATTCCATACGATCCGACACCGAGTCCATGAGATGGACCGGGAATGTGACCATGTGATTCCACCTCGAGTCCCATGGGATGGGCCGAGACATGTTACGTATCACACGATTTATACCTAGACTGCCGGCAGTGAGGAAGGAGTTCCACGGGCATGAGGGATGACTTGGAGGGCGTGAGTCCCTGACTTGATGACTACTTTTATGTTGTGAACTGTAGTCTGGTTATCATACACGTCTCTTGTTTTTATAGTATCGTGATTTCATTCTGATATTTTGATTTCGCATACGGTACTGTTATCGACCTCATTCGGGGATGCGTTCATGCGCAGTAGAGGTACATCGGTTGTGGATCCTCGCCATAGGATCACGATTCGTGATTTGGGAAGCTCCGTTTCTCCGGAGGCTTATCTTTGGTATAGTCTCCTGTCATTGTAAGTACTTGTACATTCAGGGGTATGGCGGGGCCCTGTCCCGTCATAGTTATGGTTACACTCTTAGAGGTCTGTAGTACTGTTGTGGGCAGGGTTTGTAAAGGATGTAACTGTTCGGTTATATATATATACATGAAGGTGACCGTTTTGGTTAGCCTGTTTTCTTATCTTATATCTTGTTTCCTGTTTAAGTTTTTATTTCCGCTGATTTTCTCTGATGTTGTATCACTAGGGTGCCCGGGGTAAGGTGTTACACCCCGTAAATTCAAGGAGTTAGATAAGAACATACCAAGGAATTTAAGATGTAAAAAGTTGATAGATAAGTTGACAACATGTGTTGGACGGATTTTGAGTTTGCCTTGGAGTGTTGTACCCCAGTTGTTAAGAATTTCGAGGTGTTTAAAAGGCCTAATGTGTAGTCCGTTAAATCTAGATCCCAACGCAACAAACCGTTCGTCGTTTGGACATCGGAGTCAAAAGTTATGGAAGTTTCAAGTTTGAGTGCGCAGCAGCAGCGATTTTCAGTTACAGTGCAGCGCGGCGAATGCGAGGCAGCGGCGCGTTTGTTCTGGGTCCGCGGGGTTGCAGCGCGGCGCCCGAATGCGGCGCGGATTCTGGAACATTTTCTGGAAGTGGAAGCGCCATGGCCGTGTGCGGCGCAGCGCCAAGACGGAGTTTTTCGCGATAAAGGTCAAATCGGAGATATTTTGTTAAATACCTAAGGGAGGGTGACAAGTGTCCCTCCATCCCTTTGACCATATTAGGGCCTATTTTAGGGCCAAGTCTTGGAAGACTTGGCCATTTCATTTCAAAACCCTTCCATGGAAGACCCTCTCCCTTCTCTCTAGTTTTGGAAGAAAACCTAGCTTTAGAGAGATTGTTGGAGCGGCAAGAAGAAAAAGTGTGGGTAAACTTGTGGGTACTTATTTGGTGGGCGATTTTGTGGAAGAGGAGGAAGAAAAAGGGGCTTTTGTGGGCTATTCCTTAAGGTAAGAGTTTCCCTTTCTCTTGGTTATGAGCCTAAGGTTTGTTTTATTTTAGTAGTATAGATGTGAGCTGAAATTTGTTTTATTTTAGTAGTTTAGAGTTGAGCCTAAGGTCATTTATATTGTAGTAGTATAGAATTGAGCACGAGGCTGTTTTATATTGTATAGATTTGGATCTTGTTGTCTTGTTAAAATCGAAATGGGCATGCTAGCCTTAAGATTGTAATTGTTGAAGATGTCTAGGGCTAGATATCATGTTAGACCTTAGGACTTGGTTTGGAAAGTATTGAAAGGGATTTAAGAATTGGTTTATGGTTGGCCAAGAATGGGATGGAAAGTATTGGGTTATTTTGTATTATCGTGGGGCGTTGGGTTATTGAATTCGACCTTAACAAAGGTGGCAAGTTAGTAGAAGCAAAGGAAGTAGCGTCCAAATTGTCGTAGAATTTAGGGACTTTGCACTTAGTTGATTCTACGTTCGAAGCTAGAGTTTGATAGACGTTTCATGACCCTTATAGGATTGAAGTACTACGGTAGCATATTCTACTTAAGGGCGATAATACGGTGGAGCATTTTGCTTATTGTCGACAATCGTCGCGAGGTATGTGATTCTTCCTATCCTCTTCAGCATGACTATTTGTAAAATATATAGTGCGGTAGACGCACGAGTGTTAAAGGAATTTGATTTCCCTTTTGTGCCTTGATTTGATATGAAGTGTTAAGGGCTTCATTGTGTGAAAATAGTAGTAAAGTCTTATCCGTTGGTAACGGGTACTCGGTGGTTAAAGAATGAGCCCTATTGGTCTCATAAATGTTTATAGTGGTAATTGGTTGGTTTAAAACATAAAGTGTTATAACGGCTTTATGGGAAGTTTGTTATAACCGCTTTATGTAGCTAAAAGAATGGTTTGTTGTTTTCAAAAGATAAGAGACGTGACTTGTAATTGACCTAAATGGTGTTGAAAAGTATAAAACCTAATTCGTGAGATATGAATACTTGGTTTTTAAAAGAATAACGTTACAATTTCGGAAATGGGAATAAGGATCGAACAAGCCAATGCAGTGTCGATAAAGGAAAGAAGTAATGACATTAATCATATTAAAACCAGTAGAAACCTCCATCTGCATAGAAGCTAAGATAAGACAAAATGGCATTACATTTCCTAGATCATGCATTTGCTCTAATGAGAATTATTGAAATCAAGTTTTGATCTTCTTAAAAATTCCAAAGTAAGGAATTCGATTTTCTAAAGGAAAAGAGACTTAAGAATTTGAAGTATTTTGGTTTAAAAGAAAGGCATGATTTTGTCTTGACTTGTTTTATTAATCATAAAGTGTTGTAATAGTTTTATGGGAGGTTAGTTATAACGACTTTATGAAAATAAAGAAATGGTTTCATTAATAGATTTAAAATGGTAACTTGATTTTGGGAAAAGGGAAGTAACTCGTTTTCAAATATTGAACTTCTTGTGATGGAAAAACATAAGTGACTTGTTTATAAAAGGTAGGAGTATCTTGATCCTAAAGGGGTTAAGTACTTGGGTTTTAAATGGTATACTTGACATTGTGTTAAGAAATATTTATAGTACCTTGAGTTGTGTGTAACGGGCCTATGCTTGTAGTGATAGCTTCTGTGTGCAAGTGTTGTATTTATGTGCTACCGCGCCTCTCGTTGGAGGGCCGGCTATCTGGTTGATTGATGGACATACCGACACGTTGGGTAGCCCACGGGTGTGCTTCCATTAGGGGTGTTGTTATTGTTATTTGATCGGACATACTGACACGTTGGGTAGCCCACGGGTATGCTTCCACGGTGAGTATTCTCTTGTTAGTTGTTTGGACATACCGACACGTTGGGTAGCCCACGGGTATGCTTCCACAAGGATTGTTATCTTGTTATCTCCTTTGGGCATACCGACACGTTGGATGGTCCACGGGTATGGGCCCACTAGGGGCGGCTCAGGCCATGCTTATACCGAGGTGAGATCGGGGCATGCGGCCTTTGTGCGGGTTAAATTCCCGGGTTGTATTTGAGTGATGATTTCACGGGCATAAGTCCCTATCTTGATATGACTGCTTTTAAGTTGTGGTGTTGTAATTTGGTTATCATACATGTCTCCTGCTTTATATAGACTATTATGATTCCATTTACAGTATTTTACAGTTTCACATACTTGGTACCTGTTGTCTTGACCTCGCCGGGGCTGCGTTCATCTGCAGGTTGAGGTAACTTGCGATCCACTCTCTTAGGATCATTGTTCGGTTCTCGGAAAGCTCCATATCTCGGAAGCTTGTCACGTGGTGCAGTTCCACAAGTAGTAGACTTTTGTATATTCAGGGCATGGCGGGGCCTGTCCCGTCATTATGGTTTCAAAATTCTTAGAGGTGCAGCCTTTGTTGTGTGGCAAGTTTGTATGGGATGTATCGCTCAAGTTTTAAATTATGTATAAAAAGGTAACCGTTTGGGTTAGCCTACTTTCTTATTTCACTGTTTTCATTCTTGAGTTTTTATTTCACTGGTTTTCTCACGATGATTGTATCACTAGGGTGCCCGGTAAGGCACGATCACGGGCGAGGTTGTCGTGACAAAGTGGTATCGAGCGATTAATCCTCGGAGAGTGTCTCAGACCGTATCGATGAAGTCTTGATTATCGGTGTGTTGTGCACCACATCTATAATCGAGGCTATAGGATATTTAGGATTGGTTTCCATTCTTCTCACTCGAGATCGTGCCTTAGAGCGGTGTTATAAGTTGGACTCCTCCGACGTGTTCTTTGTATACCGTGATGCCTCACGCAAGGCTTGAGCCCAGAAGGGCAAGGCAGCAGAGGGAGCTGCGAGTAGAGCAGCAGCGGTCTCTCCTGAGACTACGGCACCTGAGCCTCCAGTCCCGCAGCCTAGGGCAGAGGAGATGGGTTACAAGGAGATGGCCCAGTTATTGGCGTGATCGTGGCGAGCGAGGATAGGCCGGATCAGCCGATTCAAGAGCACCCATAGTTCACCCGAGGTCGAGATAGTTTGAGGCTACGGGATTTTCCGAGTTGTAGCCCACCCGAGTTCTACGGTCGAGGCACGAGGATGATCCGAGGAGTTCATCAAGCGACTACGGATCATGAGTGATCAAGGCTTCGGACCGAGTCGGTGGTTTTGGGTTCACATCGGTGCGTGATCCGCGATCGGCCCGGTTTTGATCGTGGGAGCTGTCGGGGAACATGCACCTCGGTGGTTGGGGTGAGTTCTCCGAGGCTTTCTTGGCCATTTCTTGCCTCGCGGATGAGGAGGCACGGCGACAAATTTTTGATGCTAAGACAAAGAGGCGCATTCGGGAGTACAAGGTAGAGTTTGACTCATTGGCGGTATGTCCCGCTTTGGTGGCCATATGGAGGATAGAGTGCACCGTTATGTCACCGGACTCGATGATTATTTAGCGGAGGATGCCGTTGTAGCTCTTCACCGGGCATGGACATTGCGCGTCCAGCCTACGCGGCGGTGAGAACGTAAGTCGGCGGAATAACCAAGATCGGCGAAGAGGGCGGGGCGGTAGAGTCCTCTGGTGACCTTTCGAGCAGCAACCTCGGCGGCGAGCTAGTTATTTACCTCGGCCGACAGAGTGCTCCATCACGATCTTGGGGCGTTTAGGAATCGAGAGCAAGTCGTGGCTCCCGTGTTTGTGTTTTTGGGGGAGCAGGGACGTTAGTCAGATGGGACCACCCCTACCTCGTTGTGGCCGTTGTGGTAGGCTCCATGGTGGGGAGTGTCGTGCTGGGATGGGGGTTTGTTTTGCATGCGGCCAGCAGGGCCATTTTGCGAGGAATTGTCCAACCAGAGATAGCGCGGATGTAGAGACTCAGCCTTCGGGATCAGTGGTTGATTCATCTCCTCCTTTTGTGCGCCGTGCAGGGAAGGAACATGAGTAGAACGGCAGAAAGAGAAAGTGAAGCAGTAGTTACAGGTATATTCTTAACCCTCTAGAGACTAGTATGCATTGATGTTATAGTGATGTGTTAAGTGCTTATGTTGGATAACTTTGTGTTAAAAATGTGAATTAGAAGCTGATTAGTGAAAAGGGTAAGTCGAGGATGAGAAGATTTTGAACCTTAGAATTTATAACAATCGAGACCTTAGAGGTAAGTAGGCTAGAGTAAAAGATTTCTGATGATCCTTGTCAAGTACATAGTATGTGGGAGTATTTTTTCTAGTGATAAGTCCATGAGTGGCATAACCGATTCTTTCATGAGTGGAGTAGTGAAGACTATACTGGCGTCTGCGTTTTGGAGTCTTAGAAGGAACATTCGGGACGAATGTTTCTAAGGGAGAATGTTACACCAGTAAATTCAAGGAGTTAGATAAGAACATACCAAGGAATTTAAGATGTAAAAGTTGATAGATAAGTTGACAACATGTGTTGGGCCAGATTTTGAGTTTGCCTTGGAGTGTTGTACCCCAGTTGTTAAGAATTTCGAGGTGTTTAAAAGGCCTAATGTGTAGTCCGTTAAATCTAGATCCCAACGCAACAAACCGTTAAATCGTTTGGACATCGGAGTCAAAAGTTATGGAAGTTTCAAGTTTGAGTGTGCAGCAGCGGCCGATTTATTCAGTTGAAGTGCAGCGCGCCGAATCTGAGGCGCGGCGCCGTTTGTTCGGGTCCGGGGTTGCAGCGCATGGCGGAATCAGGGCATGCGCGGATTCTGGAACATTTTCTCGGAAGTGGCCTTGGCTGGCCGGGCATGGCGCCAAGGCGGAGTTTTTCGCGATAAAGGTCAAATCAGGAGATATTTTGTTAAATACCTAAGGGAGGGTGACAAGTGTCCCTCCCATCCCTTTTGACCATATTAGGGCCTATTTTAGGGCCAAGTCTTGGAAGACTTGGCCATTTCATTTCAAAACCCTTCCATGGAAGACCCTCTCCCTTCTCTCTAGTTTTTGGAAGAAAACCTAGCTTTAGAGGAAATTGTTGGAGCGGCGGCAAGAAGAAAAAGTGTGGGTAAACTTGTGGGTATGGTGGGCGATTTTGTGGAAGAGGAGGAAGAAAAAGGGGCTTTTGTGGGCTATTCCTTAAGGTAAGAGTTTCCCCTTTCTCTTGGTTATGAGCCTAAGGCTGTTTTATTTTAGTAGTATAGATGTGAGCCTGAGGCTGTTTTATTTTAGTAGTTTAGAGTTGAGCCTAAGGCTGTTATATTGTAGTAGTATAGAATTGAGCCTGAGGCTGTTTTATATTGTATAGATTTGGATCTTGTTGTCTTGTTAAAAACTGAAATGGGCATGCTAGCCTTAAGATTGTAATTGTTGAAGATGTCTAGGGCTAGATATCATGTTAGACCTTAGGACATGGTTTGGAAAGTATTGAAAGGGATTTAAGAATTGGTTTATGGTTGGCCAAGAATGGGATGGAAAGTATTGGGTTATTTTGTATTATCGTGGGGCGTTGGGTTATTGAATTCGACCTTAACAAAGGTGGCAAGTTAGTAGAAGCAAAGGAAGTGCCGTCCAAATTGTCGTAGAATTTAGGGACTTTGCACTTAGTTGATTCTACGTTCGAAGCTAGAGTTTGATAGACGTTTCATGACCCTTATAGGATTGAAGTACTACGGTAGCATATTCTACTTAAGGGCGATAATACGGTGGAGCATTTTGCTTATTGTCGACAATCGTCGCGAGGTATGTGATTCTTCCTATCCTCTTCAGCATGACTATTTGTAAAATATATAGTGCGGTGACGCCTTGAGTGTTAAAGGAATTTGATTTCCCTTTTGTGCCTTGATTTGATATGAAGTGTTAAGGGCTTCGTTGTGTGAAAATAGTAGTAAAGTCTTATCCGCTGGTACTTGAATTTTCGGTGGTTAAAGAATGAGCCCTATTGGTCTCATAAATGTTTATAGTGGTAATTGGTTGGTTTAAAACATAAAGTGTTATAACGGCTTTATAGGAAGTTTGTTATAACCGCTTTATGTAGCTAAAAGAATGGTTTGTTGTTTTCAAAAGATAAGAGACGTGACTTGTAATTGACCTAAATGGTGTTGAAAAGTATAAAACCTAATTCGTGAGATATGAATACTTGGTTTTTAAAGAATAACGTTACAATTTGGAAATGGGAATAAGGATCGAACAAGCGATGCAGTCGATAAAGGAAAGAAGTAATGACATTAATCATATTAAAACCAGAGAAACCTCCATCCGCATAAAAGCTAAGATAAGACAAAATGGCATTACATTTCCTAGATCATGGTGCTCTAATGAGAATTATTGAAATCAAGTTTTGATCTTCTTAAAAATTCCAAAGTAAGGAATTCGATTTTCTAAAGGAAAGAGACTTAAGAATTTGAAGTATTTTGGTTTAAAAGAAAGGCATGATTTTGTCTTGACTTGTTTTATTAATCATAAAGTGTTGTAATAGTTTTATGGGAGGTTAGTTATAACGACTTTATGAAAATAAAGAAATGGTTTCATTAATAGATTTAAAATGGTAACTTGATTTTGGGAAAAGGAAGTAACTCGTTTTCAAATATTGAACTTCTTGTGATGGAAAAACATAAGTGACTTGTTTATAAAAGGTAGGAGTATCTTGATCCTAAAGGGTTAAGTACTTGGGTTTTAAATGGTATACTTGACATTGTGTTAAGAAATATTTATAGTACCTTGAGTTGTGTGTAACCGCCTATGCTTGTAGTGTTAGCTTGTGTGTGCAAGTGTTGTATTTATGTGCTACCGCGCCTCGTTGGAGGTCGGCTATCCGTTGATTGATGGACATACCGACACGTTGGGTAGCCCGTGGGTGTGCTTCCATTAGGGGTGTTGTTATTGTTATTTGATCGGACATACCGACACGTTGGGTAGCCCGGGTATGCTTCCCGGTGAGTATTCTCTTGTTAGTTGTTTGGACATACCGACACCGTTGGGTAGCCCGGGTATGCTTCCACAAGATTGTTATCTTGTTATCTCCTTTGGGCATACCGACACGTTGGATGGTCCACGGGTATGGGCCACTAGGACGGCTCGAGGGCCATGCTTATACCGAGGTGAGATCTTGGGCGCACGGCCTTTGTGCGGGTTAAATTCGGGTTGTATTTGAGTGATGATTTCACGGGCATGAGTCCCTATCTTGATATGATCGCTTTTAAGTTGTGGTGTTGTAATTTGGTTATCATACATGTCTCACCTTTATATAGACTATTATGATTCCATTTACGATATTACTGATTTCACATACTTGGTACTGTTAGATCGACCTCGCCCGGGGCTGCGTTCATCCGCGAGTTGAGGTACATAACTGGCGATCCACTCTCTTAGGATCATTTGTTCGGTTCTCGAAAGCTCCATATCTCGGAAGCTTGTCACGTGGTACGGTTCCTGAAGTAATAGACTTTTGTATATTCAGGGGCATGGCGGGGCCTGTCCGTCATTATGGTTTCAAAATTCTTAGAGTGCATGCTTTGTTGTGGGCAGGTTTGTATGGGATATAACTGTTCAAGTTTTAAATTATGTATAAAAAAGGTAACCGTTTGGGTTAGCCTACTTTCTTATTTCACTGTTTTCATTCTTGAGTTTTTATTTCCGCTGGTTTTTCTCTGATGATTGTATCACTAGGGTGCCCGGGGTAAGGCACCAGTCACGGGCCCGGGTTCGGGTCGTGACATAAGGCACCAGTCACGGGCCCGAGGTCGGGTCGTGACATAATTTCCGCAGTTTACTTAGTTGTTAAGGTAGAAGGGTGCCCAAGTAGGGCACCAGTCACGGGCCCGGGGTTCGGGGTGTGACAACAAGACTTGAAAAGGGTACGAAAGGAAGAATTGTTTTTCCGATGGAAAATATTCCGAACGTCGAAAAGGAAAAATGTTCGTTGAAGAGAATTGGATTCTCAAAATGCATTAATTGAGGATTATGGAATGTATTATCATTATGGAAATTTATTTGTACGGATTTGGTCATGTGGGGCCCACCCGAGGAATTTTACTTTTTGTGGGACCCACGAGGGTTGCGGAATTTTATGGAAGAATGGGAGGGCGACACGTGGCACCCCCCACATGGTGTTGGACGAAATTGCAAGGTTAAAATGGTCATTGACCATTGAAGAAGATTAGTCTTGCTAGCATGATATTATTGACCAAAGTCAACTTGCCACTTGTGTATGATCCAAGTGCTTTTCATCTTAGCCACCCATTTGTTTAAGTCTTGACCCTCCATAGTGTTATAAGTACATACTAGTAGCAAGACTAGTTCCACACTTAGTCATATTTCAAGAAAATATTGAATAACAAAGTGAGGGGGCACTCGGCTTTAGGCATTTTTGGAAGACAAAATTTTGCAATTGTGGATGATAATTCACAAGACTTAAACCCAAGGTCCCTAAGAGTATTGTAAGGATATCTCAATAGAAAGATCCCAGAAAAGTGGCGTTTTCGTATTAGTCGCAAGGCGGAAACTTAAGGAGTTCTTCAACTTTGAAGTTAGAACTTGAAGATGAGTTCTTCATAGGCTTCTAAGGAGTGCTTGGAGCGGATTGGAACATAAGAAAAGGAGCTAAGAATTTCTAAGGAGCGACTTTGAATCTTGGGAAGATTAAGGGCTTGAAAAGGTATAATTCTTGTCGTTTTAGTAATTAAGATTACTTATTGTTGTAGCTATGGAAATTAGCAAGCATGAGGTGTTTTTATTATGAAGTTGATAAGTGTTATGTATATTGGAACTCTAATCCGAAAACTAGCATGTTTAGCCCTTAGGATTACAATTCGATTTGAGTATTAGTATAAGTTGTCACATGTTATATAAAGAAGGAAATTGTAGTTGTTGAAGTTGTTTATGACTAAATAACATGTTTGACCCAAAAACTTGGATTGGAAAAGAATTGGAAGACTTTATGTTGTTGCACCTATTAGCCGAGAATGACATGGAAATTATTGGATTGTCTTGTTTATTGTGGGGCGGAATTTTACACGTCTTGTAGGCGTGTAATCCCCTTTGATTGGTTGTTGTTTTGAGCATTAAATGTGGCGTGTTTGGTTATTGAATTTGGCCTTGAAAAAGGTGGCAATGTATGTAGAAACAAAGGAAGTGCTGTCCGATTTTCCGTAGGATTTAGTGTCTTTGCACTTAGAATATTCTACGTTTGAAGCTAGAGGTTTAATGGACATATAATGGCCATTATAGGTTGAAGTACTAAGTATAGCGTATTCTACTTGAAGGATGGAATAGCTATCAAGGTTGAAGTACTTTGGAGCATTTTGCTATTTGTCGATAATCGTCGCGAGGTATGTGAACCTCTTCCTTCTTTTGACATGATTCTATGTATGGAATATACATGTGGTATTATTTCATGTTCTTTCTACTCTTAGAAGTTAAGAGGTATGTTTAAGAGGTATGTTTGTGAAGGATGGAATAGCTATCAAGGTTGAAGTACTTTGGAGCATTTTGCTATTTGTCGATAATCGTTGTGAGGTATGTGAACCTCTTCCTTCTTTTGACATGATTCTATGTATGGAATATACATGTGGTATTATTTCATGTTCCTTCTACTCTTAGAAGTTAAGAGGTATGTTTGTGATTTACTCTATGTAAAGGTTATGTCTAAGTTATCCTAAGTCCTTACCGAGTCTTATGGGGGATGTTGGTAAGAGGCGTTAGGAGGTATTTTGGAGCCAAGTTGACTTGGCTAATTTACGGCAAGAATGAGAATAAGTATCGAACAAGTCATTGCAGCGTTAATAAAGGAAAATGTAATGATAATTGATAATATTAAAATGAGTAGAATTCTCCATCTGCATAGAAGTTAAGATAAGACAAAATTGTATTACATTTTCTAGATCATGACTACTTGATTAAGATCGTTATAAATAAGTATAACTTATTCACAACGCACCAAGTATATGTTACGTAATTTATGAGAATTTACGTATGAAGTTTTAAGACTATGGACCTCAAATTTTTAAAAGGTTAAGGGACTTTATTTTTCAAGTTATGGGACTTGATTCTTAAAGGAAGAAATAAATTGATTTACAAGTATAGAATACTTGATTTAGAAAGACTTGATTTCTAAAGTTAAGAAGCTTGACATTCTAAGTTAAGAAACTGGTTTTCTTCAGTAATGTAAGCAAAGAAATGACTTGAAATAAAGAAGGAAAAATTGTTTTAATGGTACCAATTGCTTAAGGTTTTAAAGGAAGAAGTCACGTGATTTTGAAGCCTATAATTGTATTTCTAAAAGGTAGTGTGACTTGTCTTGAAAAGTATATATGACCTGATACTACGATTATTAGTATCTTGGATGTTTTATTTGAAAAGAGTCATTTTAAAGGAGTAGAGGTACGTAGTACTTTGGGTTAAATTCCCGGATTTTTATGTGTGAAACGAAAGTGCCATGAGTTTATAAAAATGGAAGTCTAAAGGTTTAATGAACTTGCCTATGTTTTCTTGTGATAGCTTCGAGTGCAAGTATTGTATGTTTACGTTGTCGTGACTCTCAGTTGGAGGGCCGACTGTCTTGTTGTAAGTTTACTTGGACGTACCGACGGTGATGTGGGATTCCACGGGTATGCTTCCATTATGATTGATCCTTGGACATGCTTATACGATGTGGGATTCAGGGGCATGTGACCAGGAGGCGGGTTAGATTCCCGAATTTGTTTTATTACCCATGGCCATGCTTATACGATGAGGGATTCTGGGGCATGCGACCATGCTATGTACGACTATTACTCCATGGGCTAGCTCCCCATGAAGACATGTACCCACGATGAGGGATTCCGGGGGCATGTTATATTATTACTCCACGGGCGCGTCACATGGTTATATGTTACACCTACGGCTGTCGGCAGTGATGTGGGATTCCACGGGCAGGAGATATATATATGTATTGTGTATGTGTAAGCCGACAGTGAGGTGGGATGCCACGGGCGCGTCACATGGTTATATTTTACACTTACGGCTGTCGGCAGTGATGGGGGATTCCACGGGCACGCTTTGATATTTGTGTGACTTGATCGCGTCCCAGATTGGGCCGTGTAGTATATGCGTCCCTCCATAAAGGGCCGGATTATGTTATGAAAGATAAGTAAGATATGGTAATGAACTTAATGACTTCTCCTAAGTATGTACGTAAGATTGGCTATAACTCTTAATGGAATGGAAAAGATAATGATGTGCAATTAAGTTCATGAGTGGTAATGACACGGCAGGATCTGGTATGTACTTTTTTACACTTGTCCCTGTCATTCTTTTGTACAGTTATGATCTGTTTACTGTACTTTATTTCCGTTCCATATTAAATTTTTGTATGCGGCCCGCTCGGGGCTCCGCTCATGTCCGCAGTTTAGGTACTGATTGTGGATCCGCGAGCTTAGGATCTGGTTCGATGTTGAGATGGCTCCATGTTCCGAGTTGTCATGGCTATGTATATTGAAGTGCGGCGGGGCCTTGTCCCGTCATAGTTTTTGTTCAAATCTTAGAGGTTTGTATTCATCTGTGGGCTGGACTGGCTAGAGTTGTTTTTACATTGTTAAACAGTGTAGACCCTTTCGGGTAATTTTTATGTTATGGCAGCCTTATCGGCTCGGCCTTGGTTTTAAAAAAAAAAGTGATATTTATCTTCCGCAGTTTATTATGTTGTATGATTAGAAGGGTGCCCAGGTAGGGCACCAGTCGCGGCCCGGGGTCGGGTCTTGACAGTAGTACTTAGGGTTAAAATCCCAGATTTTTATATAAAACGTAAGTACCTTGGGTTTATAAAAATGAAAGTCTAAAGATTTTATGAACTTGCCTATGTGTGCTGGTGATAGCCTTTGAGTGCAAGTATTATGTTTTTACGCTGTCGCGACTCTCGGTTGGAGGGTCGGCTGTCTTGTGGTAAGTTTACTTGGACGTACCGACGGTGATGTGGGATTCCACGGGTATGCTTCCATTATTATTGATCATTGGACATGCTTATACGATGTGGGATTTCGGGGCATGTGACCAGGATGCGGGTTAGATTCCCGGATTATTTGTATTACTCCTTGGACATGCTTACACGATGTGGGATTCCAGGGCATGTGACCAGGAGGCGGGTTAGATTCCCGGATTTGTTTGTATTACCCCATGGTCATGCTTATACGATGTGGGATTCCGGGGCATGTGACCACGTGGGATATTGTTATTCCATGGATTAGCCCTCAATGAGATTTAGTGATGCATGATGGACTGGTAGAGAGCTTTCGTACTTGCCCCGGTCAGTGGCTGTCGTAGGATGGACTGGTAGATAGCTTTCGTACTTGCCCCCGTCAGTTCTATTGCATAGTTTGGTACGGTAGGCTCCGGTAGATAGCTTTCGCACTTGCCCCGGTCATATCTCGTGACGACAGTTGGATCCGTAGTTAGCTTCGTACTTGCCGATCGATTGTTGACGCAGCCTTGATCCGTAGTTGGCTTTCGTACTTGCCCCGGTCAGTTTTTTGATGCATGCTGGATCTGGTGGTTCGCTTTCCTACTTGGCCCATACAGTTTTTAGGACACATGTGGGACTTGGTGTGTCACGACCCGATCCCTGGCCCGTGACTGGTGCCTTACCCCGGGCACCCTAGTGATACAACATCAGAGAAAATCAGCGGAAATAAAAATTAAAACATGAGACAAGACATAAAGTATGAAACAGGCTAACCAACACGGTCACCTTCCTGAATATATACATATATATATCAACCTGAACAGTTAAATCCTTTTACAAACCACACTTGTGACTACAGGACCTGCAAGAATGTAACCATAACTATGACGGGACGGGGCCCGCCATACCCCGAATGTACAAGTAACTACACGGCGGACTATACCAAAGATGAGCCTCGGAGAAACGGAGCTTCCCAAAATGCTGACGTGATCCTAAGAGCGGATCCACAACCGATGTACCTCTACTGCGGCATGAACGCAGCCCGAAGGAGTCGAGACAACAGTACCAAGTATGTGAAATCAGAAAATCAGTAAATGAAATCATAATAGTCTATATAAAGCGGGAGACATGTATGATAACCAAACTACGATCCATAATATATAAACAATCATGTCAAGTCGTGGACTCACGCCTCAAAGTCATTACTCAAGTATAACAACGGGTCTCACGCCCACAACATCAATCATGCGTGGGATACCTTCCTCTTGCGGCGGTCTATGATATAATCACACCAAGAAGTACACATGAACACTAGGTCCCACGTGTCATAACAACCGCATAAACAATACTATACAACCAAACCACGAAGGCGACGCAGGCAGTACGAAAGTCGACTACCAGTACAGTAGTGTCACGTAGTGACCGGAGCAATCTGAGGCTAACTACGGTACCAGGCGTGTCACGAGACTTCGCCACTAAACCGAGCGGGGCAAGTGCGAAGGCTAACTACCAGTACAGGCGAATCAGCCACGAGGCGGGGCAAGTACGAAAGCCAACCACGGATACCAGGCGAATCAATAAAACCTCATGGAGAGCTAGTCCATGGAATAACACTATCAACAGGGAAACGAACCCTCATCATGGCTGCATACCCGTGGACCATCCATCGAGTCAGTATGCCCATGGACTATTATAGTGGAAGCATACCCGTGGGCCGCCCATCGTGTCAGTATGTCCAAAATGATCAAGAATAACACGACCGACCCTCCATCGAGAGACGCGGTAACATAAGAATACAACACTTGCACAACAAGGCTATCACACGCAAACATAGGCACGTTACACACAACTCAAGGTACTTTCATTTTATGACAAGTCCAGGTTTTAATCCCCAAAGTACTACGTACGTTAAATTCTTTTAGAAGATCCTTTTCTTTTACAAAAGTCACCCGATACCCGTAGTATCAAAATAAAGTGACTAACATTTTAAGTAAACCAAAACAACTTCCATACCTTCCTTTTTAAACCAAATTAAGACAATACCATGCCTTCTTTTTAAACCAAATTAAGACAATACCATGCCTTCTTTTTAGACCAAAACACTTCTCCTTTAAAGTCAAGTTACCATTTTAAAACCAATGATAAAACCATTCCTTTGTTTTCATAAAGTCGTTATAACTAACTTCCCATAAAGCTGTTATAACACTTTATGTTCTAAACCAAAAACTCTTCAATTCCACAAGTCTCTTTTCTTTTAAAACAACAACAAGTATTCTTTTAAAACCCAAATAACTTACTCTTTTCAAAACAAGTAACCTATACTTAAAATCAAGTTACTTCTCTTTTTCCGAAAACAAGTCGTTATAAGTCAAGTCTCTTATCTTTCAAGATCAAGTCTCTTAACTTTCAAAATCAAGTCGTTTATAAGTCAAGTCTCTTATCTTTTAAGATCAAGTCTCTTAACTTCTACAATCAATAAACCATTCTTTTACCTACATAAAGTCGTTATAACTAACTTCCCATAAAGCTATTATAACACCCTATGTTTTAAACCAACCAAATCACTTAGCACATGTGCGTCTACCGTACTACATAGTTCACAACAATCATGCTAGAAAAGATAGGAAGAGGTTCACATACCTCGCGACGATTATCGACAATTAGCAAAACGCTCCACGATCTTGTAACCTCGCTAGCCGTTTCCACTCTTGAGTAGAATACGCCACTCGTAATCTTGCAACCTATAAAGGCCACAAAACACCTATCAACTCCTAGATCTCTTCGCAGAATATTCTAACTGCAAGATTCCTTATTCTACAGAAAATTCGGCAGCACCTCCCCCCCCGCAACCACATAAATCTCCTCCTCTACTCAGGCCCACTACCAGGCCAACAACTCCCAGGGGAGAGGGTTACACGTCTAACCGGACGTGTACAATTCTACTTCACAATAATACTACACAAGTCTACTGTAAATACAATCCAATGTAAATACAGTTCAATCCTTTATAATCATCCTTCCAAAATATCTTATACTCAACTCTAAATTACTACAATATGTAATAACCAATTACAAAAGGGGGACATAGATCATTACCTCGATAAGCCCAAAATTATCCAAGATTATAAGTCGATCCTGAGAAACGTTTAGCTCCAACTCCTTACACTCCAACCCGCTCCAAGCGACCCTTAGAAGTTTCTAAACAACTTCTCTTAACACTTTAACCAAGCTAGGAAGATTTTCCTAGGGTTTCACTTTGCGACTATTGGAATAAAGTAGCATTTCCGGGCTCCTAGTATTAAAACAACTTTGGAATACTACTAGGGATACTAGGCCAAGGTATTTGGGATAATACTACAATACACAAAGTATTTCTACTCAAGTGGGGGAGAGGGGGACGAAACAAGGCTAAAAGGGAGGGAGTATTTTGCTTGAAAAAGCTCAAGTGTGGAATGAATTTTGTCATCAACATAAGGGGGTATTTATAGAGGATTCAAAGGTCAAGATCAAGTCAAGTGGGTGGTCAAGATTGGGCCATGTGTGTGTGGGTCCCACCACACCACATGGCCAACGATTTCACAAGACAAGTGGCTTGCCACTTGTTGGGCCATTTCGACGAGGACATGATGGCTAGCCATCCAATTTCGACCACGTGGCCACACTGAGGGTGACACGTGTCGCCCTTACTACTTAAAATATTTCGTCTTAGAAAATATCCAAAATATCGAAAATCTCAAAAACAAAGTGGGCCCCACAAACCGTAAATTTCTCAGTGGGCCCACGTGACCATTTCCGAAAATAAAATCTCAAAATTCTAATATAATCCAAGAAGTCCAAATACCAAATCTGGGAATCCAATTCCCATTAACGAACCTTTTTCTTCACAAAAACCGGAAACTTTTCCGTCGAAAAATCACATCTTTCATTCTTTCCAAAATTTATGTCGTAAACTCGTACGTACATTCTCACATATATACCCTGAAACTACGGGGTATAACATGGTGTTCATGTATGCTTATTTGTGTTATATTATATCATGGACTGCCGGCAGTGAGAAAGGATTCCACGGGCATGGTTGATATTAGGGGCGTGAGACCCATAGTTATATTTGAGTAGTGACCTTGAGGGAATGCGTCCCTGACTTGATATGACTTCTTATGTATTGTGTACTGTAGTTTGGCTATCATACATGTCTCCTATTTTGTATATCGTTATGATTTCATTCTGATATTTTGATTTCACATACTTGGTACATTCTTGTCTTGACCTCCTTGAGGTGCGTTCAATGTCGCGAGTTTAGGTCGCGATTTAGCGTCTGCAGTGTAGGACCTTGCTTAGAGTTTTTGGATAGCTCCATCTGTTCATGAGTTTATCATTTTGGTATAGATCCTTGATGTGAGCTTTTATCTGATTATGGATGCAGCGGGGCCTTGTTCCGTCATAGTTCAGTAAAACTCTTAGAGGTCTGTATTCATATGTGGGATTGGACTCATGTACAATTTAGTGTCTTTTGATTATGTATGTTATATGGCAGCCTTGTCGGCTTTGCCCTTGCATGTATGTTGGTTTTAAAAAAAAGGGTGTTATTTAAATTCCGCAGTTTAATTGGGTTGTTAAGGTAGGAGGGTGCCCATGTAGGGAACCAGTCACGGGCCCGGGGTTCGGGGCGTGACAGAGTGGTATCAGAGCAGTCAATCCTCAGAATGTCTACAGACCGTGTCTAGTAGAGTCTTGATTATCGGTGTGTTGCGCGCCACACCCATAAACAAGAGGCTACAGGACATTTAGGAGTTGGTTTCTATTCTTCTCACTCTGAGATCGTGCAATAGAGTTGTGTTAGTAAGATAATTCCTCTCTGACGTACTATTATGTTACAGATATGCCTCCAAGGAGGGCAACATTCGCCCAGAAGGGCAAATCGATGCGAGAGCTACGGTCGGACTCAGAGAGTTGATAGGGCTCATGCCCGGGTATCTGGATATTGTCCGCGATCGGCGAGTTAACCTGCGCGAGTTTTGAGGCCCCAGCACCAGAGCCTCCAGTTTCTCAGTTAGGAGAAGACTATAGGGTCATGAGGGAAGCAGTTATGTTATTGACCAAGATAGCGGTGCTACAGTTTCATCAGCAGGAGGTTATTCGGCCAGTACAGACAGGTGTACAGATGGTAGAGGGCCAACGCGGGAATCAGCGTAAGAGGGCTAGACCGGTTGGTTATCCCGGTGAGTTCTTGGACGAGCATCCTCAGCAGCGAGTGAGATATTCATCCCAGCCTACCCTGTACATACCCCCAAGATCACAGGTTGGAGATTTTACCCCACAAGGTATTTAGGAGCCGGTCCAAGCTCCAGGGGTCGAGGTTCTCAGAGGAGCAGAGGATTTTCTCAGTCGAGGCCACTTATTCCTCAGTGTTTCCGATGTAGTAAGCGTCATATGGGGAAATGTCGTTATGGCACAGGTGTTTGTTTTTATTGTGGCCGTCCGGGCCATATACTGAGGGTATGTCCTTTTAGAAAGAGCACCGGTGAGGTGGCTCAGCCTATGAGGCCGGTAGTTGGTTCCCTTTCCTCCACAGTTGTGCGTCCCCCAGGGCAGGGTGTTCAGATGTCAACCAGCCATGGTAGAGGTCAGGGTGGAGTTTATATTTCTGGCAGTCCTTCGAACCGCATAGATGACGTGGCTACAGGGCAGGATCAGGAGGCAATATCGCATGGGGTTACAGGGATATTTCGATTCTTTTGAATCATACGTGCATTGATAGATTCAGATTTCGCCCTAGCGTATATGTTTTCCCTTGTTGACTAGTAGTTGTAAAGTGAAAGTACCACCAGTAGTATGGATACTTTGATTAGTAAAGTGAAAAGTTAAGAATGTTGACAAGAATGATAAAGTGAACTGAGACTATAGTTGTGTAGAGTTCACAAGTTGTAATTACCCCGTAACAGTGTAAGACCAATAGGGAAGAATGTACAGTAGAAATACTTCGACCTATGTGACGAACCTCTAGTGAATAGGGGGATAGGATAAGAAGTACCTGGAGATAAGAGAGAAATTTGTTTCAGACTAAGAATGCGAAGTTAAGTGTGACGATGGGTCTGGTTATGGACTCATTTCGGGTCAGCCAGTAGTATGAAATAGGGTGATGTCAGTTAGATATGGTGCCGCTATGTGATAGGGTCACGAGGATGCAAGGCCCAAGTCTAGTTAATCGTTGTACGAGTTTGTGGACGCGTTCCACCGGAACCAGGTCGTGAGGGCCGAGAAGTTCCTTAACGGAAATGCAAGTAGTATATGGCCAAGTTTGAATAGTAACTCCAAGGATTGGAGAACAAAAACAATATTTGAAATGTTGTACGTATACTAAATAAGTTTGGAAGTATGACAAGTAAGAAAAGGAAGGAACAAGGGTTAAAAGAACTATAGTGATTGTAGTTATGAGTATTGAGGGTGCGTAGAGGAAATTCCTTTTAGGCCATGAATGGAGGTTAACTGTGATGATACACACGCCTTAGGTTCAGTAACACTGTCCATAGGTGCTCGTGATTGAGGTGCTACTAGTATTAGAGTTTACACCGGTTGGTAAACTAAGCTAGGCAGATTATATGTTCATGTCCCAACTAGTTTAGTGACTAACTGAGACAGATAAGGGAAGTAACATGGGGGAACACGTCAGTTAGCTGAGTGGGAGTCCGACTGAAGAATTCAGATAGTGTTAGTCCCATGACTTAGATTACGACAGGGCCATCCCTAGTACGGTAAAAAGAAAGTAACCTCTAAAGATCCTGTTTGTGATAAGACTGTAACCTTCGAGTTTTGTGAGAAGGGACCATGAATTGAAGGTCCATTGTTATGTTTACGTATGTTATGTGGTGGCCATGTGTGGCATCATTGGTCTTGTGGAGTATTGATTGATAGGCATAGTAAAGAGACTACGCCGGAGTTTGTATAGCTTGACAACCGACTGAGAACATTCGGGGACGAATGTTTCTAAGGGGGGAAGAATGTTACACCCCGTAAGTCCAGGACATGTATAAGAGAATAGACGCGAGAACACAAGACTAGAAATTTGGTACGAAAGGAAGAATTGTTTTTCCGACGGAAAATCTTCCGAACGTCGGAAAGGAAAAATGTTCGTTTAGGAGAATTAGATTCTCAAAATACATTACTTGAGGGATATAGAATGTTTTAACATTATGGAAATTTATTTTTACGGATTTGGTCACGTGGGGCCCACCCGAGAAATTTTACGTTTTGTGGGGCCCACAAGGGTTACGAAATTTTATGGACGAATGGGAAGGGGACACGTGGCACCCCCCCACATGGTCTTGGACGAAAATTAGCAAGGTTAGAATGGTCATTTGACCATTGTGGATGATAAGTCTTCAAGCTTGAGAATATTGACCAAGTCAACTTGTCCACTTGGCTAATTAATTAATTTCCTTCATCCTAGCCACAAATATGTTGATATCTTGATCCTCCATTGTGTTATAAATACTACACTAGTGCAAGACAAGCTCTTCAACACTTAGAGAAATTTCACTACATTATTGTGCTTGAAGTGTGCTCTCGGCTTTGTCCAACAATCCACACAAAAAAATTGTAATTTTGGTCCATTATTCACAAGACTTTAACCCAAGGTCCCTAAGGGTATTGTAAGGATATCTCAATAGAAAGATTTCGGAAAAACGACGTTTTCACGTTAGTCGCAAGGCGAAAACCTAAGTCGTTTTCAGAGTTTTGGATTGGAAATGGAAGAGAAGTTGGTTGTGAACTTCTAAAGGCTTAAAATAGCGGATTGGAGCGTAAAGGAAATGAGCTAAGAATTGATAAGGAGCGACTTTGAATCTTGGAAATTATAAGGGCTCATAAAGGTAACAATTCTTGTCGTTTTAGTAATTAAGATTACTTATTGTTATAGCTATGGATATTAGCAAGCATGATATGTATATTATGAAGTTTTATAAGTGTATTGACTATTGGAACCCTAATTCGAAAACTAGCATGTTTAGCCCTTAAGATTACAATTCAATTTGATTATTAGTTTAAGTCGTCACATGTTATATAAAGAAGGAATTATAGTTGTTAAAGTTGTTTATGACTATATAACATGTTTGACTTAAGAACTTGGATTGAAAATGCCACGACCCGACCTCGGGCCGCGACTGGTGCCCTACCTGGGCACCCTTCTATTCATACAACATAATAAACTGCGGAAGATAAATAACACTCTTTTTTTTTCTTTTAACAAAAACTAAGGCCAAGCCGATAAGGATGCCATAACATAAAGACTTCTCGAAAGGGTCTACACTGTTTAACAATGTAAAAACAACTCTAGCCAGTCCAGCCCACAGATGAATACAGACCTCTAAGATTTAGACAAATACTATGACGGGACAAGGCCTCGCC
Organism: Przewalskia tangutica; assembly: GCA_029844215.1. Taxonomy (NCBI): domain Eukaryota; kingdom Viridiplantae; phylum Streptophyta; class Magnoliopsida; order Solanales; family Solanaceae; genus Przewalskia; species Przewalskia tangutica. The sequence continues at coordinate 36,870,856 of CM056725.1, read as the reverse complement.
GTACCCCTGAATATACATAACCATGACGACAAGCTTCGGAACATTGGAGCCATCTCAAATGCTGAACCAGGATCCTAAGCTCGCGGATCCACAACTGTGTACCTAAACCTGCGAACATGAACGCAGCCCGAAGAAGTCGATAACAGTGCGAATATGGAACGGAAAATAAGGTACAGTAACAAATCATAACTATACAAAAAAATGACAGGGGCAAGTACAGAAAAGGTTAAATACCAGATCCTACCGTGCCATTACCATCTCGTGAACTTAATCGTACCTTATTATCTTTTCCCATTTTTCCATAAGAGTACAGTCAAATTCTTACGTACATACTTAAGAAAATCATCAAGTTCATAAACATATAACTTACGTATCTTGCATAACCTAATCCGCCCCTTTATGGAGGAACGCCTATACTGTCGGCCCAATCTGGGACGCGATAGAGTCACATAAGTCTGCCCATAAAAGTATACTGCCCGACCCAATATGGGACACGATAAAATCATATAAGTCTGCCCATAAAGGTATACTGCATAAAAATAGGAAGCTTATGATCAACTTAGGGTCACCTGCCCATAGTATCATTTAGCAATCCTACTCCTGGGACTATTTCACCTGCAAGGACCGTATGGGCCCGCATGAGGTATTCCTCGCATCATGGGTAGCAAATCCATGGAGTGGTATAATGTCTTGGGGGTTTACCCCGCAAACATACACAGAAGGTGGTATAACGTCTTGGGGGTTTACCCCGCATTTATACTCTTACCCCTCAATCATACACAAAAGGTGGTATAACGTCTTGGGGGTTTACCCCGCATTTATACTCTTACCCCTCAATCATAAACAGAAGGTGGTATAACGTCTTGGGGGTTTACCCCGCATTTATACTCTTACCCCTCAATCATACACAGAAGGTGGTATAACATCTTGGGGGTTTACCCCGCATTTATACTCTTACCCCTCAATCATACTCATAACCTAGCTCAACCGGATATCATACATATCATAAGCACTACCGGCTTATCATACATAACATAAGCAAGTTAAGAAATCCCCTAACTTCTTATTAGCTTGTTCATATACACTCTCATTTTAGTTTACTTAAGGCACTAACATGTCATTAAAAATCCGGGAATTTAACCCAACGTACTGTGTGCCTCTACTCCTTTAAAATGATTCTCTTTCAAATAAAACTTCTAAGATACTAATAACCGTAGTATCAAGTCATATCTACTTTTCAAGACAAGTCACAATACTTTCTAGAAATACAATTATAGGATTCTATATCAAGTGACTTCTTTCTTTAAAACCTTAAGCAATTGTTACCTTTAAAACAATTTGCCCTTCTTTATTTCAAATCATTTCTTTGCTTATATTACTGAAGGAAACCATTCTTTTAATCTTCCATAAAGTTGTTATAACCAACTTCCCATAAAGCCGTTATAACTATTTATGTCTTAGACAAATTCATTCCTTTTATAACCAAGAGACTTATACTTTCAAATCAAATTACATAGCTTTCAAAATACTTCCAAGTCTCTTAACTTTTAAAAAAAACAAGTTTCTTAACTTTAGAATGACAAGAAATCAATACTTTCCAAATCAAGTATTCTATGCTTTTAAATCAATTCATTTCTTCCTTTAAGAATCAAGTCCCATAACTTGAAAAAATAAAGTCTCTTAACCTTTTAAGAATTTGAGGTTCATAGTCTTAAAACCTCATACGTAAATTCTTATAAATTAAGTAACATATACTTTGGTGCGTTGTGAATAAGTTATACTTATTTATAACGATCTTAATCAAGTAGCCATGATCTAGAAAATGTAATATAATTTTGTCTTATCTTAGCTTCTATGCAGATGGAGAATTCTACTCATTTTAACTTAATTGATTGTCATTACATTTTCATTTATTAACGCTGCAGTGGCTTGTTCGATACTTATTCTCATTTGTGCCGTAACTTAGCCAAGTCAACTTGGCTCCAAATACCTCCTAACGACTCTTACCAACATCCCCCATAAGACTTGGTAAGGACTTAGGATAACTTAGACATAACCTTTACATAGAGTAAATCAACATACATACCTCTTAACTTCTAAGAGTAGAAGGAATCATGAAATAGTACCACATGTATATTTCATACATAGAATCATGTCAAAAGAAGGAAGAGGTTCACATACCTCGCGACGATTATCAACAATTAGCAAAATGCTCCAAAGTACTTCAACCTTGATAGCTATTCCATCCTTCAAGTAGAATACGCTATACTTAGTACTTCAACCTATAATGGCCATAAAACGTCCATTAACCTCTAGCTTCGAACGTAGAATATTCTATGTGCAAAGTCACTAAATTCTACGGAAAATCGGACAGCACTTCCTTTGTTTCTACATACTTTGCCACCTTTTTCAAGGCCGAATTCAATAACCAAACACTCCACATTTAAGGCTCAATACAACAACCAATCAAAAGGGATTACAAGCCTTACAATACGTGTAAAATTCCGCCCCACAATTAATACCAACTAAGTCCTTAATCAAGGTCATTCTCGGCTAACTTATTCAATAACACAAAGTTCTTTCCAATTCTTTTTCAATCCAACTTCTTAGGCCTAACATGTTATATAGTCATAAACAACTTAACAATTATAATTCCTTCTTTATATAATATGTGACGATTAAACTAATAATCCAATTGAATTGAAATCTCAAGGCTAAACATACTAGTTTTTGGATTAGGGTTCCAATATCCATAACACTTATCAACTTCATAATATATATCTCATACTTGCTAATATCCATAGCTACAACAATAAGTAATCTTAATTACTAAAACGACAAGAATTTTACCTTTACAAGCCCTTATAATTTCCAAGATTCAATGTCGCTCCTTAGAAATTCTTAGCACCTTTCCTTTACGCTCAAATCCGCTATTTGAAACCTTTAGAAGCTCACAACCAACTTCTCTTCCATTTCCAATCAAAACCTATGAAAATGCCTTAGGTTTTCGCCTTGCGACTAACGTGAAAACGCCGTTTTTCCGAAATCTTTCTATTGAGATATCCTTACAATACCCTTAGGGACCTTGGGTTAAAGTCTTGTGAATATTGGACAACAATTGAAAATTTTCTTCCCCCTCTTTTCTCCAAACCCAAGAGTTTTTGTGTCAAGAACAAATGTTCTTCAATTTTTCTAAGTGTAAAATAGCCTTGTCTTGCTACATGGATGATTATATAACACATTGGAGGGTCTAGATTACAACACAGGGTAAGTTTGGATGAAAGGGATCAAGACAAGTGGCTCTTGACTTAGTCAACTATCTCAAGCTCAAGCCTAGCAAGACTTGCTCATCTTTACAATGGTCAAATGATAATTTTGCCCTTGCATTAATTCGACCAAGCCATGTGGGGGGGGGGGGGGTGCCACGTGTGGCCCTCCCATTCGTCCATAAAATTTTGTAACCCTCGTGGGTCCCACAAAACGTAAAATTCCTCGGGTGGGCCCCACATGACCAAATCCGTAAAAATAAATTTCCATAATGATAATAAGTTCCATACTCTTCAATTAATGCATTTTGAGAATCTAATTCTCACCAACGAACATTTTTCCTTTCCGACGTTCGGAAGATTTTTCCGTCGGAGAAACAATTCTTCCTTTCGTACCAATTTCAAGTCTTGTGTTCCTTGCGTACATTCTCTTAAACATGTCCTTGAATTACGGGGTGTAACAGAAAAAGAATTGGAAAAGACTTTGTGTTGTTGAATAAGTTAGCCGAGAATGGCTTTGATTATGGACTTAGTTGGTATTAATTGTGGGGCAGAATTTTACACGTATTGTAAGGCGTGTAATCCCCTTTTTTGGTTGATGTATTGAGCCTTAAATGTGGCATGTTGGTTATTGATTACGGGGCCTTGAAAAAGGTGGAAAAGTATGTAGAAACAAAGGAGGTGCTGCCCAATTTTCCGTAGGATAAGAGACCTATACTTAGTATTATTCTACGTTAGAAGCTAGAAGTTGATAGTCGTGTTGTGACCATTATAGATTGACAATTCTACGTGCGGTGTATTCAACTTAGCTTGTGGATTAAGCCTAAAAGGTATGTGAACCATCTCCTCTTCTTCTAGCATGATTCTTTATGATAAAGTAAGTAAGTCCTACTCCTTAAATGATCCACTCCTTGATTGTACTTGGATTGCCTAATATAGAAGTTGTTCTATATACTTCCTTGTTTGTACTTGGATTTCCTAACATAGAAGTGGTTCTATATACTTTCTTGATGTACTTTGGATGTTTAAATTGAAAGTTGTTATAATCCATTACCTTAATGAAGTTTGGATTTTCAAAAGTGAAAGTATTTTATTTGAAGTACATACAGTCTTGAAAAGGAAGTAGTTTCCAAATCTTTTGGATAGTGCCTTAGTTCTAAAACATAATGGTTGTTATAATGACTTTAGGGGAGTCAAATGAGTGATTTACTTAGTTGATTTAAAAGAGGAGAAATGACATGATTTAAGAGAAGTAACTTGTTTTAAAGGTGTGAGTTACTTGAGATTTAAAAGTTAAGAAACTTGATTTCTAAAGATTAAGAGACTTGAAGTATTTTGAAAGTTAAGAAACTTGATTTGAAAGTATGTGATACTTGGTTTTAAAAGTATAAGCCTCTTGGTTATAAAAAAGAATGAATTTTGTCAAAAACCATAAAGGGTTATAACGTCTTTATGGGAAGTTGGTTATAACGGCTTTATGGAAGGTTAAGAAGTTGTCAATTTTTTATTAGTAGACATGAGTTGCCTAGATTGTAAAAATTGAAGTTACTCGGTTTCAAATTTTTGAAATGAATTTCTAAAGGTGTAGTAACTTCATCTGAAAAATAGACACGCCTTGATACTACGGGTGTTAGTATCTTGGGGTTTTATATAAAAATGAGTCTTTTGAAAAGAATCGAAGTACGTAGTACTTAGGGTTAAAATCCCGGGTTTTTATATAAAATGTAAGTACCTTGAGTTTATAAAAATGAAAGTCTAAAGATTTTATGAACTTGCCTATGTGTGCTGGTGATAGCCTTTGAGTGCAAGTATTATGTTTTTACGATGCCGCGACTCTCGGTTGGAGGGTCGGTTGTCTTGTGGTAAGTTTACTTGGACGTACCGACGGTGATGTGAGATTCCACGGGTATGCTTCCATTATGATTGATCCTTGGACATGCTTATACAATGTAGGATTCCGGGGCATGCGACCAGGATGCGGGTTAGATTCCCGGATTATTTGTATTACTCCTTGGACATGCTTACACGATGTGAGATTCCGGGGCATGTGACCAGGAGGCAGGTTAGATTCCCGAATTTGTTTGTATTACCCCATGGTCATGCTTATACGATGTGGGATTCCGGGGCATGCGACCACGTGGGATATTGTTATTCTATGGATTAGCCCTACATGAGATTTAGTGACGCAGGATGGACTGGTAGAGAGCTTTCGTACTTGCCCCGGTCAGTGGCTGTCGTAGGATGGACTGGTAGATAGCTTTCATACCTGCCCCCGTCAGTTCTATTGCACATTTTTGTACGGTAGGCTCCGATAGATAGCTTTCGCACTTGCCCCAGTCATATCTCGTGACGACAGGCTGGATCTGGTAGTTAGCTTTCGTACTTGCCCCGGTCAGTTATTGACGCAGGCTGGATCTGGTAGTTGGCTTTCGTGCTTACCCCGGTCAGTTTTATGATGCAGGCTGGATCTGGTGGTTTGCTTTCCTACTTGGCCCGTACATTTTTTAGGACACAGGTGGGACTTGGTGTTCATGTATGCTTATTGGTGTTATATTATATCATGGACTGCCGGCAGTGAGGAAGGATTCCACGGGCATGGTTGATATTAGGGGCGTGAGACCCATAGTTATATTTGAGTAGTGACCTTGAGGGAATGCGTCTCTGACTTGATATGACTGCTTATGTACTGTGTACTGTAGTTTGGCTATCATACATGTCTCCTATTTTGTATAGACTGTTATGATTTCATTCTGATATTTTGATTTCACATACTTGGTACATTCTTGTCTTGACCTCCTTGAGGCTGCGTTCATGCCGCAGTTTAGGTGCGCAGCTTTGGAGATCTGCAGTGTAGGACCGCTCGAGTTTTGGATAGCTCCATACATTGTGAGTGTTACACCCCGTAAATTCAAATATAAGATAAGTCGGCAATCATGTGTCGAGCGTATTTTAAATCTTATTTGGAGTGTGGTACCCCATTTTTTTTTAGATGTATGGGGTGTTTAGCAAGCCTAGTATAAAGTTGGATGAGTCTAGTGTCCAACGCGACAAACCGCTCGTCGATAGGACATCGGAGCGGAGAGGTATGGGCGTTAGAAATTCTGTAAGCTGGCGCAGAGGAAGGATTTTCGTATCAGGCGTCTCAGCGCCGCGGCGCCGTCAGCAGGGCCGCGGCGCCACTAATCCTGAAAATCCTCAGAGGTTTCGGCGCCGCGGCGCCAAGGCGGAAAATTTTCTGCGGGAATTGCTTAAAACAGGGGATATTTTCGAAAAGGGCCTATGGGAGGGTGACAAGTGTCCCTCCCATCTTGTTGACCACGAAAAGAGCCCTATTTTAAGACCAAGTCTTGAAAGACTTGGTCATTTCACCTTTGAACACCTAAAAACCCCTCTCCCCTTCTCTCTTGAGATTTGAGAAAAACCTAGCTTAGTGGGTGTTGTTGGAGCGGCGGTAAGAAGACAAAGTGCTGGTAAGCTTGTGGGAAACTCACAAGGACGAGTTTGACGGGAATAGAAGTTGAAGAAAGAGAGCTTTAGTGGGCTAACCCAAAGGTAAGAGATTTCCTCTCCTCTTGGAAATTGATAGTAATCCTTGTTAAAGTTGATATTGGCCACGTGAACCATGTTTTAGATTGTTATGTATAATAGTTTTTGATAGCCATTTGAAATGTGAAAAACAAAGGAAATCGATAGTTGTGGTATGTAACATGACCTTACAACAAATGGATAAATTGTGGTGAGCCAATTGGGAACATTTAGTTATTCATTGTATTGGACTACCTTATATAAATTGTGTGAGCCAATTGGGGCTGTTTGGTTATTGAATTCGGCCTCGAAAGAGGTGGCAAAGTAAGTAGAAACAAAGGAGGTGATGTCCGATTTTCCATAGAATTTAGCGACTTAACACTTATAATATTCTACATTGAAGTAAGGCGTTAATGGACGTATGGTGAATATTATAGGTTGACATTCTACGGGCGGGACTTTGTACTTGGCAAATGGTTTGACCCGACGAGGTATGTAGAACTTTTCCTATCCTTTGAGCATGACTAGTTTCACGTATATAGTACGGTAGACGTACAAGACTTTGACATTCTTTACTTGTTTTATGAAATGCCAAGTCGGGTGAGTTAGGAGATTAACTCCCTTCTTTGATAATATTAAAGATGTCTTAAGTCTTGTTAAAGATAAGGGACTTGAAGAATTTTAAAGTATGTGATACTTGTGACGTTTTAAAAACGTATAAGTCCCTTGGATAGGAAATTGTACTTGACTAAGGCATAAAGTGAATATAACGACTTTATGGGGAGTTGGTTATATTGACTTTATGGAAAGATAAATGACTTGATTTAATGGAAGGCAATTCGATTTTAAGGCATCAATTGCCTAAGGTTTTATAAGACATGAGTCACTTGATTTAGAAGCCTAATTTTTATTTCTAAAAGTATTGTGACTTGTCTTGAAAAGAAATTGTAACTTGATACTACGGTTATTAATATCTTGGAAGTGTTATAATGAAATGAGTCATTTTAAAAGAATAGAAGTACGTAGTACTTTGGGTTAAATTCCCGGATTTTTATAAAAGACATGGTAGTGCCTTAGGTAAACTAAAATGAGAGTGTATACGAACAAGAATAGTAAGAAGTTAGGGGATTTCTTAACTTGCTTATATATTGTATGATAAGCCGATAGAGCTTATGTTATGTGTGATAGCTGGATTTGGGCTAGTGATATATTATTCGTTCTTGGTCATTTCGGGATTGTGGCATTGCATATTTCCGTGGATTTGCTACCCACGATGCGAGGAATACCTCATGCGAGTCCGTAGGGCTTATGCGGGTGAAATAGTCCCATGCGGGCGGGTCCAGCCTATGCGAGGAATACCTCATGCGAGTCCGTAAGGGCTTATGCGGGTGAAATAGTCCCATGCGAGGAATACCTCACGTAGGTCCACTGGACCTATGCGGGTGAAATAGTCCCAGGAGTAGGATTCCAATCCTATTTTTCGTTGTAAGTATACACCTATTTTTACTCTCATTGTTAGTAAGGCACTGGGTACTGTAATTTTGTTATCATACATGTCTCCGGCTTTCTTTTAAACTTATGTTGTAATTACAGTACTTTCCAGTTTTGCATACTTAGTACATATTGTGTACTGACCCCCTTCCTCGGGGGCTGCGTTCATGCCGCAGGAAAGGGTAAGCAGGTTGCGGATCCACACTCTTAGGATCGCTTATCAGACGTCGGAAGCTCCATTTTCCGGAGGCTTGTCTTTCTTTTGGTACAGCCTTTCCCTGATGTTGTAGATTATGTACATTCAGGGGTATGGCGGCCCCGCCACGATTGTTGTTCCTAAGTCCGTATTCACATATGTAGTTGATTTGAACTGAGTTGTAAAGTTGTACTTTTGACTTTGTTTATATTATGGAAGACGGCCTTATCGGCTAGCCTGTGTTGTTATATTGTTTACACCTGTGTTTAAGTTGTGTATGTTCCGCTGCTATTCTCTGATGTATACCTGAACAGGGTGCCCAGGTAGGGCACCAGTCGCGGCCCGGGGTCGGGTCGTGACAAGGAGTTTATCATTTTGGTATAGATCCTTCAGTACATGCTTTTGTACAGTTATGGGTACGGCGGGGCCTTGTCCTGTCATAGTTCAGTAAAACTCTTAGAGGTCTGTATTCATATGTGGGATTGGACTCATGTACAGTGTAGTGTCTTTTGATTATGTATGTTATATGGCAGCCTTGTTGGCTTTGCCCTTGCATGTAAGTTGGTTTTTTTAAAAAAAAGGTGTTATTTAAATTCCGCAGTTTAATTGGGTTGTTAAGGTAGGAGGGTGCCCAGGTAGGGCACCAGTCACGGGCCCGGGGTTCGGGGTGTGACAATACCCTTGCCCAATTTCGTGCAAGCCTATGTTGGGGGTGACACGTGTCTCCCTCCCATTCATCCATAAAATTTCGTAACCCTCGTGGGCCCCACAAAACGTAAAATTTCTCGGGTGGGCCCTACGTGACCAAATCCGTAAAAAAATAAATTTCCATAATGTTAATAAATTCCATACTCTTCAAATAAGGCATTTTGAGAATCCAATTCTCATCAACGAACATTTTTCCTTTCCGACGTTCGGAAGATTTTCCTTCGGAAAAACAATTCTTCCTTTCGTACCAATCTTCAAGTCTTGTGTTCTTGCGTCCATTCTCTTATACATGTCCTGGAATTACGGGGTGTAACATTCTTCCCCCTTTAGAAACATTTGTCCCCGAATGTTCTTAGTCGGTTGTCAAGCTATACAAACTCCGACATAGTCTCTTTACTATGCCTATCAATCAAATTCTCCACGAGACCAACGATGCCACACATGGCCACCACATAACATATGTAAACATATCAATGGACCCTCCATACGCGGTCCCTTCTCACAAAACTCGAAGGTTACAATCTTCAAAAACGGGATCCTTAGAGGTTACTTTCTTTTCCCCCGCATAAAGGGATGGTCCTGTCGTATTCCAAGTCATGGGGCTAACACTATATGAATCCTTCAGTCGGACTTCCATTCAGCTAACTGATGTGTTCCCCCGTGTTACTTCCATTCTCTGTCTCACTAAGTCACCAAACTAGTTGGGACATGATCATATAATCTGCCTAGCTTAGTTTACCAACCGATGTAAACTCTAATACTAGTAGCATCTCAATCACGAGCACATATGGACAGTGTTACTGAACCTAAGGCGTGTGTATCGTCACAATTATCCTCCACTCAGGGCCTAAAAGGAATTTTCTCTATGCATCTTCATTACTCTTAACTATAACCACTATAGTTCTTTTAACCCTTGTTCCTTCCTTCCTTACTTGTCATACTTTCTCGTACTTCCAAACTTATTTAGTACACGTACAAAATTTTAAATATTGTTTCTGTTCTCCAATCCTTGGAGTTACTAACCAAACTTGGCCATTTTGCTACTTTCATTCCCGTTAAGGCTCTTCTCGGTCCTTATGACCTGGTTTCGGTGGAACGTGTTACACCCCGTATTTATAGGACATGCTTTAAGAACGTACGTAAGAATTCCAAATGTTAAGATTAGAGACTAGTAAAAATTTATCGGAATTATGGAATTGTCGGAAAACGTAATATTGTGACGAATGGGAGGGTGACACGTGTCACCCCCCCCCCCCCTTATTGTTGCCTTGGACGAAAATGTCATGGCCAAAATGGTCATTTACCATAGTCTTAGGATGACTAAGTCTTGCATGTTGTGAGCTTGAGAATTTTGACTAAGTCAAAGGGTCCACTAGTCTTGATATTTAATTAGACGTCATCCAAACCACCCATTTGGTTACATCTTGACCCTACATGTCCCTATATAATACTACTAGTAGCAAGAGAGAGTCCAACACTTAGAAAAAAATTCAAAGATTTGGATGAGCAACAATGGTGCTCTCGGGTTCCCTCTAAAAGAAAAAGATTTTTTTTTGTTCCTTATCCATTAAGCTCCACACTTTAAACCAAGGTTCTTGAGTGTATTGTAAGCATATCTCAATAGAAAAATCTCGGAAAAAAATAGTTTTCGGGTTAGTCGCAAAGTGAAAACCTAGTTGCTTTCTAGGTTTTGGATTGGAAGTTTGAAGGAAAGTTGTTGGTATGGTTCTAAGGGTCTCAAGTAGCGGATTGAAGTGTCTTGAAGAGTCTCTAAGTTGCTAAGGAGCGACTTCGGATTTGGAGTTGGATTAAGATTCGTTAAGGTATAATCTTGACCCTTAAAAGTGTTACAAGATTATTTATATTGTTGTTAGATTTACATGTTGCTAGCATGAAGTATATGTGTTGAAGTTTATAAGTATTATGGATTGCTTGTAGCCTTAAAATCTGAAATGTAATGTAAGCCTTGTGAAGTTGGATTACAATTTAGTCGTTTATTAGAATCGTCGCATGTTACATACTTGAAGATTATAGTAGTATAATCGATTGTGACTTGATACCATGTTATGCTAACAATTTGGATTGAAATGGAAATTGGATAAGAATTGGTATTATGCTACTCAATATGGCCGAAATTGGACTAGTAGTTGTATTAGTTTGATATCTATTGTGGGGCGGAATTTTACACGTCTAGTAGGCGTGTAATCCCCTATTGTTAATTGCATTGATTGGGCCTTAAATGTGGCGTGTTTGGTTATTGTATTCGGCCTTGAAAAAGGTGGCAAAGTAAGTAGAAACAAAGGAAGTGCTGTCCGATTTTCCGTAGAATTTAGTGACTTAGCACTTAGAATATTCTACGTTTGAACTGAGAGGTTAATGGACGTATTGTGACCATTATAGGTTGAAGTACTAAGTATAGCGTATCCTACTTGAAGGATGGAATAACTATCAAGGTTGAAGTACTTTGGAGCATTTTGCTACTTGTCGATATTCGTCGCGAGGTATGTGAACCTCTTCCTTCCTTTGGCATGATTCTATGTATGGAATATACCTGTGGTATCATTTCATGTTTCCTTCTACTCTTAGAAGTTAAGATGTAGTTGTGTGATTTACTCTATGTAGAACTTTTCCTATCTTTTGAGCATGACTAGTTGCACGTATGTAGTACGGTAGACGTACAACACCTTGATATCCTTTACTAGTTTTATGAATAGCCAAGTCGGGTGGGTTAGGAGATTAACTCACTTCTTTGAAAGAATAAAGGATGTCTTAAGTTTTATTAAGTTAAGGGACTTGAAGAGTTTTAAAGTATGTGATACTTGTTCCGTTTTAAACGTATAAGTCCCTTGGATAGGAAATTATATTTTGGCTAAGGTATAAAGTGAATATAACGACTTTATGGGAAGTTGGTTATATTTGCTTTATGGAAAGATAAATGACTTGATTTTAATGAAAAGGCAACTTGATTTTTTTAAGGCATCAATTGCCTAAGGTTTTATATAAAAGTAGTCACTTGATTTCTAAAGGTTAAGAGACTAATTGTACTTTGAAAGTTAAGAGGATTGATTCGAAAATATATAATACTTGGTTTTAAAAAAGTATAAGTCTCGTGGTTATAAAAGGAATGGGTTTGTCTAAAATCATAAAGGGTTATAACGGCTTTATGGGAAGTTGGTTATAACGGCTTTATGGAAGGTTAAGAGAATGGTTTTCTCTAATAAAGTAATCAAATAAATAACTTGAATTAAGGAAGGGCAATTTGATTTAAGTGTATCACTTGCTTAAAGCTTTAAGGTAAGGGTCACTTGATTTAGAAGCCGAGAAATGTATTTCTAAAGTATAGTGACTTATGTGAAATGTACACAAGCCTTGATACTACGGGTGTTAGTATCTTGGGGTTTTATATGAAAAGGAATCTTTTGAAAAGAATGTAAGCACGTAGTACCTGGGGTTAAATTCCCGGATTTTTATGTGTGAAACGAAAGTGCCATGAGTTTATAAAAATGGAAGTCTAAAGGTTTAATGAACTTGCCTAGGTTTGCTTGTGATAGCTTTGAGCGCAAGTATTATATGTCTACGTTGTCGTGTCTCTCAGTTGGAGGGCCGGCTGGCTGGTTGTAAGTTTTACTTGGACGTACCGACAGTGATGTGGGATTCCACGGGTATGCTTCCATTATGATTGATCCTTGGACATGCTTATACGATGTGGGATTCCGGGGCATGTGACCACGATGCGGGTTAGATGCCCGGACATTTTATTGAACGTACCGGCAGTGACGGGGGATTCCACGGGTATGCTTCCATTGTGATTGATCTTGGCCATGCTTATACGATGAGGGATGCCGGGGCATGCAGCGAGATGCGGGTTAGATGCGCGTGTTTTTACTCGTGGCCATGCTTATACGATGTGGGATTCCGGCATGCGACCATGTTATATTTTACTCCGTGGGCTAGCTCCCGTGAAGACATGTACCAGCGATGAGGATTCCGGGCATGTTATATTATTACTTCATGGGCTAGCTCACGTGAAGACTGCGCTACGATGAGGACGCCGAGGCACGTTATGGCCATGCTTATACGATGTGGGATTAGGGCATACGATCGCGTTATATATATATATATATATATATATATATATATGTGTTGTATGTATACGCCGATGAGGTGGGATGCCACGAGCGCGTCACATGGTTATATGTTACACCTATTGCCGCGGTGATGTGGGATTCCACGCGCGAGATATATATATATGTGTTGTGTATGTATGCGGACAATGAGGTGGGATGCCACGAGCGCGTCACATGGTTATATTTTACACTTATAGTTGTCGGCGATGATGGGGATTCCAGACGCGCTTTGATATTTGTGTGACTTGATCGCGTCCCAGTTGGTCGGGTAGTATACGTCCTCCATAAGGGGCCGGATTATGTTATGAAAGATAAGTAAGTTATATGGTAATGAACTTAATGATTTTTCCTAATCATGTACATAAGAATGTGACTATAACTTTTATTGAAAATGGGAAAAGATAATAAGGTACGATTAATTTCATAAGTGGTAATGACACGGCGGATCAGTATGTATTTTTATACTTGTCCTGTCATTCTTTTGTCTGATTATGATCACATTTCTTGACGTTATTTACATTCCATATTAAATTGTTGTTATCGACCCCTTCGAAGTGCGTTCATGCCCGCAGGTTTTAGGTACCCAGGTTGGTGATTCTTGCTCTTAGTATCTCGGTTCAGTTTTTGGGAAAAAGCTCCATTTGCTCCGGAGGCTTTTCTCTTGGTACGGTTTCCCCTGAGGTTGTAGATTCATGTGTATTCAGGGGTATGGCGGGGCCCTGTCCCGCCACAGTTGTTATGTTAAAACTCTTTTAGAGGTCTATAGTCACATATTGTGGGTCAGTTTGTAAAGGAAAGGCAATCGCTTGATTTATTTATATATATGTCCAGGAAGGTAGCCCTATCGGCTAACCTGTTGTTTTATTTTATAAGTTTCATGTATGTTCCGCTGATTTTTCTTTGATTTATACCTGTAAGGGTGCCCAGGTAGGGCACGATGTGAGCAGAGTCGGAGTAGTGACAAAAGTGGTATCAGTCGATTAGTCCTCGGAAAGTGTCTGAGGCAGTGTCTACAGTAGAGTCTTGATTATCGGTGTGTTGTGTACCACATCTATAATCAGGAGGCTGCAGGACATTTAGGATTGGTTTCCATTTTTCTCTCTTTGAGATCGTGCAGTAGAGCTGTCCTAGAAGGTTGAATCCTCTTTGACCCCTTCTTATGTGATTATGCCTCGCGGAGGCGACCGGGGCCCGAGAAGGGCAAAGCGGCTAGAGTCGCTAGTGGTACGCAGAGGGTTACGGGACTCGGGCACAGACGATGCACGAGGTAGTAGGCGGATCGGCGAACTCGGCCCACGCCGGCGGTATTAGAGGCCAGGCGGCGGTAGCTCGAGGTTCCGGTGCGAGCCTCGATCCCGCGGCGAGCGAGTTTAGAGATTATGGAGAGCGGTCGGGCTATTGACTAGCATAGTGGTTGGGCGTGCAGCGAGCGAGTAGCTAACCGCGAGCCGCGATTTGAGGATTCGGGATTTTCCGGGTTGTAGTCGGTAGAGTTTTATGGTTCGAGATCGAGGATGATCCTCAAGAGTTCGTTCGGCGACTCTGGACTATGCAGTGCTTAGGGCCTCGGAGACGAGTCAATTGTGTTAGCTTCTTACGGTTCTGCGATATTGCGTTGAACTGGTTTGAGTCTTGGGAGCCGTCGAGAGGTGTGGGTGCTCGTCCGTGATTTGGGATCAGTTCACGGAGGCCTTTCTTGATCACTTTTTCCTCCCGAAATGAGTAGAGCCCGTGTTGATAGGTTCTTGTCATTGAGGCAGAATGGGAGGACCATCAGGGAATACAACATGGAGTTTGACTCGTTGGCGGTATGCGCACACTATTGTGGCGATATGGTGGGCGAGTTCACCGTTATGTGATGGGGCTGACCATTATATGATTCTGCATGCTCGGAGTGGCCCTTCACCGGTATGGATATTGCCGGAGATCAAGCTTATGCGCGAGGATAGAGGGCGAGAGAGAGATGGTCGGCTAGACTCGAGCGGCCAGAGAGGCCGGGGCAGGTTCGGGGTAACTTTCGAGGCGGACAACCTCAAAGCAGACCGGTCTACATTTCACCAAGCGAGTGCTCTTTCCGATCTTCCGGCGGAGGTTTGGTCGCGGGGATATTCGGGAGCGGTCGGGGCTCCAGGCTACGAGTTCCAGATGTCGAGGATAGTAGCTGCGGAAGCCACGCTGCCGGTGTGGTCACCGTAGTAGATTCCATTTTGGGAGTGTCGTACTCTTGGCGACTTGTTATGCTTGCGGCAGCGGGGCCATTTCGTGAGAGCCGTCAGGCAGTGGCTTTGGTGGGATAGCGCGATCTCATCGGATCGATTGCGGGTTCTTCGCCTTAGCTAGGTAGGATGTTTATGCAGGCGGTAGTGACAGAGGTCGTGGTGGAAGTTCCCAGTTTTAGCGGTCCTTTGAACCGCCTATATGATTTCAGGTATGTCTTTGGCCCTTTAGAAACTTGTATGCATGATAAAGTTGTGGTATGTTTAAATGTCATGAGCAGATTATATTGAGACTATGTATATGCTAGAAATAGTTGGAAGTATGAAAAGATAATCTCTTTTGGGCTTATGATGGACGGATATGCGTGTGCGAGGTATTAGGGCCATGTGTGGCATTATTGGTATGTCGGGGTGGTAAAAAGGAAACTATGTCGCTAATTATAAGTTTGACTCCGAAAGAACATTCGGGGACGAATGTTTCTAAGGGGGAAGAATGTTACACCCCGTATTTACAGGACATGCTTTAAGAACGTACGTAAGAATTCCAAATGTTAAGATTAGAGACTAGTAAAAATTTATCGGAATTATGGATTGTCAGAAAACGTAATATTGTGACGAATGGGAGGGCGACACGTGTCACCCCCCCTTATTGTTGCCTTGGACGAAAATGTCATGGCCAAAATGGTCATTGACCATAGTCTTAGGATGACTAAGTCTTGCAAGTTGTGAGCTTGAGAATTTTGACTAAGTCAAAGGGTCCACTAGTCTTGATATTTAATTAGACTTCATCCAAACCACCCATTTGGTTATATCTTGACCCTCCATGTCCCTATATAATACTACTAGTAGCAAGAGAGAGTCCAACACTTAGAAAAAATTTCAAAGATTTGGATGAGCAACAATGGTGCTCTCGGGTTCCCTCTAAAAGAAAAAGAAATTTTTTTGTTCCTTATCCATTAAGCTCCACACTTTAAACCAAGGTTCTTGAGTGTATTGTAAGCATATCTCAATAGAAAAATCTCGGAAAAAGATAGTTTTCGGGTTAGTCGCAAAGTGAAAACCTAGTTGCTTTCTAGGTATTGGATTGGAAGTTTGAAGGAAAGTTGTTGGTATGGTTCTAAGGGTCTCAAGTAGCGGATTGAAGTGTCTTGAAGAGTCTCTAAGTTGCTAAGGAGCGACTTCGGATTTGGAGTTGGATTAAGATTCATTTAGGTATAATCTTGACCCTTAAAAGTGTTACAAGATTATTTATATTGTTGTTAGCTTTACATGTTGTTAGCATGAAGTATATGTGTTGAAGTTTATAAGTATTATGGATTGCTTGTAGCCTTAAAATCCGAAATGTAATGTAAGCCTTGTGAAGTTGGATTACAATTTAGTCGTTTATTAGAATCGTCGCATGTTACATACTTGAAGATTATAGTAGTATAATCGATTGCGACTTGATACAATGTTATGCTAACAATTTGGATTGAAATGGAAATTGGATAAGAATTGGTTTTATGGTACTCAATATGGCCGAAATTGGACTAGTAGTTGTATTAGTTTGATAACTATTGTGGGGCGGAATTTTACACGTCTAGTAGGCGTGTAATCCCCTATTGTTAATTGCATTGATTGGGCCTTAAATGTGGCGTGTTTGGTTATTGTATTCGGCCTTGAAAAAGGTGGCAAAGTAAGTAGAAACAAAGAAAGTGTTGTCCGATTTTCCGTAGAATTTAGTGACTTAGCACTTAGAATATTCTACGTTTGAAGTGAGAGGTTGATGGACGTATTGTGACCATTATAGGTTGAAGTACTAAGTATAGCGTCTCCTACTTGAAGGATGGAATAGCTATCAAGGTTGAAGTACTTTGGAGCATTTTTCTACTTGTCGATAATCGTCGCGAGGTATGTGAACCTCTTCCTTCCTTTGGCATGATTCTATGTATGGAATATACCTGTGGTATCATTTCATGTTTCCTTCTACTCTTAGAAGTTAAGAGGTAGTTGTGTGATTTACTCTATGTAGAACTTTTCCTATCTTTTGAGCATGACTAGTTACACGTATGTAGTACGGTAGACGTACAACACCTTGATATCTTTTACTAGTTTTATGAATAGCCAAGTCGGGTGGGTTAGGAGATTAAATCACTTCTTTGAAAGAATAAAGGATGTCTTAAGTTTTATTAAGTTAAGGGACTTGAAGAGTTTTAAAGTATGTGATACTTATTCCGTTTTAAACGTATAAGTCCCTTGGATAGGAAATTATATTTTGGCTAAGGTATAAAGTGAATATAACGACTTTATGGGAAGTTGGTTATATTTGCTTTATGGAAAGATAAATGACTTGATTTTAATGAAAAGACAACTTGATTTTTTTAAGGCATCAATTGCCTAAGGTTTTATATAAAAGGACTCACTTGATTTCTAAAGGTTAAGAGACTAATTGTACTTTGAAAGTTAAGAGGATTGATTCGAAAATATATAATACTTGGTTTTAAAAAAGTATAAGTCTCGTGGTTATAAAAGGAATGGGTTTGTCTAAAACCATAAAGGGTTATAACGGCTTTATGGGAAGTTGGTTATAACGGCTTTATGGAAGGTTAAGAGAATGGTTTTCTCTAATAAAGTAATCAAAGAAATAACTTGAATTAAGGAAGGGCAATTTGATTTAAGTGTATCACTTGCTTAAAGCTTTAAGGTAAGGGTCACTTGATTTAGAAAGTAGAAATGTATTTCTAAAGTATAGTGACTTATGTGAAATGTACACAAGCCTTGATACTACGGGTGTTAGTATCTTGGGGTTTTATATGAAAAGGAATCTTTTGAAAATAATGTAAGCACGTAGTACCTGGGGTTAAATTCCCGGATTTTTATGTGTGAAACGAAAGTGCCATGAGTTTATAAAAATGGAAGTCTAAAGGTTTAATGAACTTGCCTAGGTTTGCTTGTGATAGCTTTGAGTGCAAGTATTATATGTCTACGTTGTCGTGTCTCTCAGTTGGAGGGCCTGCTGGCTGGTTGTAAGTTTTACTTGGACGTACCGACAGTGATGTGGGATTCCACGGGTATGCTTCCATTATGATTGATCCTTGGACATGCTTATACGATGTGGGATTAGGGCATGTGACCGGGATGCGGGTTAGATGCGGATATTTTATTGAAACGTCTGCAGCGGTGACAGGTGATTCCAGGTATGCTTCCATTGTGATTGATCTTGGCCATGCTTGCTCGATGAGGATCTTGGGGCATGCGGCGGAGACGCGGGTTAGATGCGCGTGTTTTTACTCCATGGCCATGCTTATACGATGTGGGATTCCGGCATGCGACCATGTTATATTTTACTCCGTGGGCTAGCTCCCGTGAAGACATGTACCGCGATGAGGATTAGGGGCATGTTATATTATTACTCCATGGGCTAGCTCCGGCGAAGACCTGCGCCTACGATGAGGATGCCGAGGGCACGTTATGGCCATGCTTATACGATGTGGGATTAGGGCATACTGGCGTTATATATATATATATATATATATGTGTGTGTTGTGTATGTATGCGCCGGTGAGGTGGGATGCCATGGGCGTCACATGGTTATATGTTACACCTACAGTGCCGGCATGATGTGGGATTCCACGGGCGGGAGATATATATATGTGTTGTGTATGTATGCCGAGTGAGGTGGGATGCCAGGCGCGTCACGTGGTTATATTTTACACTTATAGTCATCGGCGATGATGGGGATTCCACGGGCGCTTTGATATTTGTGTGACTTGATCGCGTCCCAGTTAGGCGGGTAGTTTATCGTCCCTCAATAAGGGGCGGATTATGTTATGAAAGATAAGTAAGTTATATGGTAATGAAGTTAATGATTTTTCCTAATCATGTACATAAGAATGTGACTATAACTTTTATTGAAAATGGGAAAAGATAATAAGGTGCGATTAAGTTCATAAGTGGTAATGACACGGCAGATCCGGTATGTATTTTTTATACTTGTCCTGTCATTCTTTTCTGATTATGATCTGTTCTTGACGTTATTTCATCCATATTAAATTTGTTGTAATCGACCCCCGAGGCTGCGTTCATGCCATGCAGTTTAGGTACCCAGGTTGGTGATCCTTGCTCTTAGGATCTCGGTTCAGTTTTTGGGAAAAAGCTCCATTTGCTCCGGAGGCTTATCTCTTGGTACGGTTTCCCCTGAGGTTGTAGATTCATGTGTATTCAGGGGTATGGCGGGGACCTGTCCCGCCACAGTTGTTATGTTAAAACTCTTAGAGGTCTGTAGTCACATATTGTGGGTCAGTTTGTAAAGGAAAAGAGACAACTGCTTCGGTTATTTATATATATGTCCAGGAAGGTAGCCCTATCGGTTAACCTGTTGTTTTATTTTATAAGTTTCATGTATGTTCCGCTGATTTTTCTCTGATGTATACCTGTAAGGGTGCCCAGGTAGGGCACCAGTCGCGGGCCCGGGGTCGGGTCGTGACAGAACGCATCCACGAACTCGTATAACGATTAACTAGACTTGGGCCTTGCATCATCGGGACCCTATCACATAGCGGGACCATATCCAACTGACATCACCCCATTTCATACTACCGATTGACCCGAAATGAGTCCATAACCCGACCCATCGTCACACTTAACTTCTCATTCTTAGTCTGAAATAAATTTCTCTCTTATCTCAAGGTACTTCTCACCCTATCCCCCTATTCACTAGAGGTTCGTCACATAGGCCGAAATATTTCTACTGTACATTATTCCCTATCGGTCTTCACACTGTTATGGGGTAATTACAACTTGTGAACCCTACACAACTATAGTCTCAGTTCACTTTAGCATTCTTGTCAACCTTCTTCACTTTTCACTTTACTAATCAAAGTATCCCTACCTCTGGGGGTACTACACTTTACAACTACTAGAAACAAAGAGAAAACATATACGCTAGGGCGAAATCTGAATCTATCAATGCACGTATGATTCAAAAGAATCAAAATATACCTGTAACCCCATGCAATGTTGCCTCTTGATCCTGCCTAGTAGACACGTCATCTATGCGGTTAGAAGGACCGCCAGAACTATAAATTCCACCCTGACCTCTACCACGTCTGGCTGACATTTGAACACCCTGCCCTGAGGGGCGCACAGTTGTGGAGGAAAGGGAACCAACTACCGGCCTCATAGGCTGAGCCACCTCACCAGTGCTCTTTCTAGAAAGACATACCCTCAGTATATGGCCCGGACGACCACAATAAAAACAAACACCTATGCCATAACGGCATTTCCCCATATGACGCGACGCTTACTACACCGGAAACACTGAGAAATAAGTGGCCTCGACTGAGAAAATCCTCTGCTACTCTGAGAAATTCGAACCCTGGAGCTCGGACCGTCTCCTAAATACCTTGTGGGGTCCAATCTCCCACCTGTGAGCTGTGGGGGTATGTACTGGGTAGGCTGGGACGAATATCTCACTCGCTGCTGAGGCTGCTCGTCCAAAAACTCACCGGGATAACCAACCGATCTAGCCCTCTTACGCTAATTCCCGCGTTGGCTCTCTACCCTCTGTACACCTGTCTGTACTGGCCGAATAACCTCCTGCTGATGAAACTGTAGCACCTCTATCTTGGTCAATAACACAACTGCTTCCCTTATGACCCTATAGTCCTCCCCTAACTGAGAAACTGGAGGCTCTCGTGCTGGGGCCTCAAAACCTGGCGCAGAAGAACTCGCCGACTACGGCACAATATCCGGTATACCCTGGGCATGAGCCCTATCAACTCTCTGAGTCTGACTGGTAGCTCCTGCTACTGTTTTGACCTTCTGGGCGACTGTTGCCCTCCTTGGAGGCATAGATCTAACACGAAAATACGACAGACAGGAATTATCTTAACAACACATCTCTATATCACGATCTCAGAGTGAGAAGAATAGAAACCAACTCCTAAATGTCATGTAGCCTCCTGTTTATGGGTGTGGCGCGCAACACACTGATAATCAAGACTCTACTAGACACGGTCTGTAGACATTGCGAGGTATCGTTACGATACCTCTGTCACGCCCGAACCGGGCGTGGTGGTGCCTACACAGGCACCCTTCTACCTAACTGACACAAGTAAATCGCGGAACTAAATAACACCTCGTTTTTTTTTAAAACCAACGAACATGCAAGGGTAAAGCCGACAAGACTGCCACATAATATACATAATAAAAGGTATTACATTGTACATGAGTCCAATCCCACATATGAATACTGGACCTCAAGAGTTTCTTGAACTATGACAGAATGAGCCCGTAGTACCCATAATCGTACAAAAAGCACATCTTGAAGGATCTATACCAAAATGATAAAATCACGAGCAGATGGAGCTATCCAAAAACTACGGCGGTCCTACACACTGCAGTCGCCAAAGCTGCGTACCTAAACTGCGGCATGACGCGGCCCAGAAAGGAGGTCGATCTGAAGAATGTACCAAGTATGTGAAACGAGAAATCATGCTTGAAATCATAACAGTCTATACAAAATAGGAGACATGTATGATAGCCAAACTACAGTACACAATACATAAGCAGTCATATCAAGTCAGGGACGCATGCCCTCAAAGTCATTACTCAAATATAACCATGGGTATCACGCCCATAATATCAATCATGCCCGTGGAATCCTTCCTCACTGCCGACAGTCCATGATATAATATATCAATAAGCACACTGAACCTTGCAATCATGAGAGTAATACAATCATTTTTATCTTTTAAGTTATGCTTTTAACAATGAGACTAATTGTTCCACTTTAAGTCATAAACACACTGCACCCTTTCATTAATGAAATCAGTACCGTTTCAAAACATGAAGGCCATGCCAGTGCCAGGGTCAACCACCATCTGTGTTATAATGCAACCTATCATGGGACTATTTCACATGAGGACTATTTCACCGCTAGGTCATGTGGACCGCATGATGAGTCATCGATGCGATACTCACATCACGGATAGCTAATCCATGGCTTATATATATCCCGGGAATTTAACCCGCCCGAGTCAAATACCGACCCGCCGTGAGTGTGTACCACTCACCACCATGGGGAGCTACTCCATGTTATCCTTGAAACAAGTTGCCGGCCCTTTATGGAGGGACGCGGAGATGTGGAAATATGACACTTGCACAAATGTCTATATGAGCAACCCATATGCAAGCAAACCATTCTTGCCCTTTATTTATAAAATGAATAACCATCATTTTAGCAAACCAAGACAACACTGTGCCTTTCCTTTTTACATAAACCAAGACAATACCATGCCTTTACACAAACCAAGACAATTACCATGCCTTTCCTTTTTACATAAACCAAGACAATTACCATGTCTTTCCTTTTTACATAAACCAAGACAACTACCATGCCTTCTTTTTACATATACCAAGAGAAAATCCTTATTTAAGCAAGCCAAAGTACTATCAAGGCACAAATACAATAATTCTCATTTAACAAGCCAAAGTACTATCTGTTATACCCCGTATTTCCAGAGTATGTACGTAAGGACGTACGTAGAAATTTGAGCCTTAAAGTTAGGCAAGGTTCGAATTTTGTGCACAACACCCGGTTAGAGTCGTTTTTCGACGAAACGTTTCCACAGCTTTCGTAGGGAAAATTCCGGCTATGTCCTTTTTAATTTTTGCGGATTTTTCCGAGAGACGAAACATTTTGGACCAACGGGAGGGTGACATGTGTCACCCTCACATTGGAAGCTAGGGGCGGCAACCCTTGGACGAAATGGGCTACTTTATGGCCTTGATTTGTGCCTTGTTTTGTGGCTTGTTTTGTGGAGTGTTTTGTGGAGTAGGGTTAGGGTGCACTTGTCTTGATCATGGCCTTACACTTGCCTTGCACATGGCTTGATCTTGGCCATTGGTTGGCCTTTGCTTGGCCTATAAATACCCCTTGAAGTGAAGACTTCTTCATCCACTCCTCACTTTATATAAGTCTTGAAACCCTCTCCTCCTCTTGTTGACTCGTCCAGAGCCCCCCTCCTAGTAAAGGCCCTTGGCCGAGAAACCCCTACCCCTTTGTGTAGCCTTAGCCGAGAACACCCCCCCTTCCCTTGGAGTTGTTCTCGTGAGATACCCTCCCCCCCCTTGGTTGTGAAATACTCTCCAAGTATTGTTATAATGCCCAAAATACCTTGGACTTATACCTTGTAGTATTCCAAAGTTACCTCTATACGTAGAGCTCGGAAATACTACCTTTTGTCCTTTTAGTCTCAAACCGAAACCCTAAGGAAATCTTCATAGTTGGTTGAAGTATGTAAGTAGAAGTTGGTTAGAACTTCTAAGGGTTGTTTGGAGCGGATTGGAGCACACGGAGTAGGAGCTAAACCTTGCTCAGGATCGATTTTTATCTCGGATAATTTTGGGCTTATCGAGGTAAATAATCTTGTCCCCCTTTGGTAATTGGAAATTACACGTCGTTGTAATATATAGTTGGAGTATACTATATATAGAACTGAACTTAGTATTGTGGCAATGTCTTTTGACTTAAGCCTGAATTTAAAGAAAAGAACTGAACTGTAATTACATAGGGGTGTATTCTGATAGACTTGTGTAGTTTCTTGTGTAGTAGAATTGTACACGTCCGGATTAGGCGTATAACCCCCTGGTTGGCTTGGTAGCGGTCGTTAGAGGAGGAGATTTCTGTGCGGGAAGTCTTCTGAATTTTACGTAGAGTATGGGAACCGTGTGTTTAGAAGATTAATAAGCGCCTTGTGGCCTTATAGGTTGAAGTACTACGTGTGGCGTGATCTACATGGCTTAAGGAGTAGCCGACGGTTTGAGGTACTTGGAGCGTTTTGCTATTAGTCGATAATCGTCGTGAGGTATGTGAACCTCTTCCTAGCTCTTCTAGCATGATATTTGTATAACTATGTAGTGCGGTGAGCGTCGTGTGTTAAATGTATTTGATTGGTTTAAAACATAAAGTGTTATAACGGCTTTATGGGAAGTTGGTTATAACAGCTTTATGTAGGTAAGAAGTGCTTGTGGTTTTTAAAAGGTAACTGGCTTGATGTGTGATAATAAAGAACTTGAAGTATTTCATTAAGAAACCCTTTTTGAAAGAAGAGTAATACTTGATTTTGAAAACATAAGAGTTATACTAGCTTTATAGGAAGTTAGGTATAACGTCTTAAAAGAGATAAAGAGAATGGTTTACTGATTTTTAGAAGTTAAGAGACTTGATCTTAAAAGATAAGAGACTTGACTTAAATGTATTAATATGAATTTTGTGTGAAACCTCATTCGTGAGTAATGAGTACTTGGTTTTTTTAAAAGGAATAATGTTTTACTGATTTCGGAAATCAGAATGAGTATCGACAAACCACGGCAGCGTTAATAAAGGAAAATGTAATGAATAATGAAGTATTATTAAAACCAGTAGAAACCTCCATCTGCATAGAAGCTAAGATGAGACAAAATGATATTACATTTTCTAGATCATGGCTGCTTAATAAGATTGATTATGAACAAGAATAACCTACACTCATATAAGGCATATGTTTCTCAGATTGTTTAAAAGAGAATTATATTCTTAAATGATTAAGGCTATGAACTATGAAACTTTCCAAATAAAGAGACCTGAGTAATTGAAATTAGGCAAACTGGAACTTTAGGGGAAAGAATGTTGTTGAAAAGGAAAGTGTTTTGGTTTACCTAAAAATGTGAGTCACTCTATTTTTATACTACGGGTATCGGGTGACCTTTATAAAAGGAATGGATCTCTTTAAAAGGAAGTTAACGTACGTAGTACTTTAGGGTTAAAACCCGGACTTTGTTATAAAATGAAGGTACTTTGAGTTGTGTATAACTTGCCTATGCTTGTTGTGTATAACTTGCCTATGCTTGTTGTTGTATAACTTGCCTATGCTTGTTGTTGTGTAACTTGCCTATGCTTGTTGTTGTGTAACTTGCTTATGCTTGTTGTTGTGTAACTTGCCTATGCTTGTTGTGATAGCCTTTGTTGTGCAAGAATTGTGTTTCTATATTACCGCGTCTCTCGATGGAGGGCCGGTTGACTTGTTGAGGACTTACTTGGGCGTCTTGGCGATGTGGAAGATTCCACGGGTATGCTTCCCTTATTATTGTTACATAGGCATGTCTACACCGATGATGTGGACATGTGGCCATTCTGGTTATTTACGGCGAAGTATCGTGACTTACGGTTGTGATCGGGTGCGTAGCCTGTTTACTTGCCCCGTCATTCGTGGCGCGGTGGATCGGTATAGGTTATTGCACACGCCGTGTCGACCAGCAGTCGGTGTTTGGATGGAGCGTGACTTACGCATGTGATAGGGTGCGTGGCGATTCACTTGCCCCGTCGACTCGTGGCGCGGTGGAGCTGGTGGAGGCTATTGCACACTGCGTGTCGACCGTGATATGGTTGTACAATATTATTGAGTGCGGTCGGATCGGTAGTTATACTTGCCGTCACGGTTTTTATGGCGCAGTGGGACACGGTGTTCATGTATACTCCTTGGTGTTTTTATATCATAGGCTGGCGGTGAGGAAGAATTCCACGCACGAGTGGTGAATTGGAGCGTGAGTCCCGACTTGATATAATCGCTTATATGTTGTGTCTTGTAGTTTGGTTATCATGCATGTCTCCGCTTTTTATAGATTGTTATGATTTCATTCTGATATTCTGATTTCACATACTTGGTACTGTTATCGACCTCCTTGAAGTGCGTTCATCTGCGGTAAGTCGTCATTTGTCGATCCGCGTTTAGGATCACATTTCAGCGTGTTGGGAAGCTCGTTCCTTGAGGCTTATCTTTTGGTATGTTACCACAGTGCATAGGTTCTTGTACATTCGGGGTATGGCGGGGCCACTGTCGTCATAGTTGTTGTAAAAATCTTAAGTGCATGCTTTGTTGTGGCGGGGTTGTAAAAGGATTAAACTGTTCGGGTTTTATGTATATACTGAAGGCAACTGTTTTTGGTTGGCCTGTTTATTTATCATACCTCTTGATCCATGTCTATTTGCATGTTTAAGTTTTTATTTCCGCTGGTTTTCTCTAATGTTGTATCACTAGGGTTCCCGGGGTAAGACACCAGTCACGGGCCCGGGTTCGGGTCTTGACAAAGTGGTATCAGAGCAGTTAGTCCTCGGAAAGTGTCTACAGACCGTGTCTAGTAGAGTCTTGATTATCGGTGTGTTGTGCACCACATCTATAATCAGGAGGCTATAGGACATTTAGGATTGGTTTCCATTTTTCTCATTCTGAGATCGTGCCTTAGAGCTGTGTGATAAATTGGACCCTCAGCGTATTTCGTTTTTACGATTATGCCTCCGCTTGAAGGCCGGGCGAAGGCAAAGCGGCGAGAGGCTGCGAGTAAAGCGTGGCGAGACCACGATACATGAGCCTCGATCCATGATGCAGGCGAGAGAGATGAGTTACAAAGTGGGCGATTAATGGCGAGTTGTGGCGAACTTGAGGATTAGGTGGGCGCAGCGATTCGATGCACCGGATGGTTCACCACAGATCGAATAGTTCGAGGCTACGGGATTTTACGAGTTGTAAACCGCCCGAGTTTTATGGGTCGAGGCACGAGGATGATCGCGAGAGTTCATCCGACAATTCTGACGGATCATGAGTGATCGAGGCATCGGAGACCGAGTCGGTGGTCCTAGGTTCGCATCGGCTGCGTGATACCATGATCGTGGTTTGATCGTGGGAGCTGTCGGGAGAGCATGCACTTCGGTATGTGGAACGAGTTCTCGAGGCCTTTCTTGCACATTTCTTGCCTCCCGAATGAGGAGGCTCGGTAAATGATTTTTGGTATTGCGGCGAGCAGGCGTCTGATTCGGGAGTACAATGTGGAGTTCGACTCATTGGCGATGCGTCCCGCGTTGGTAGCTAGTATGGAGGATCGAGTGCACCGATATGTTCTGAGGCTCGATGATTACCTAGCGAGAGTTGTTCGGTGTAGCTCTTGTAGGGCATGGACATTGCCGCGTGCAGCGTATGCACTTGGATGTGAGGCGGATAAATCGGCGGATTGACCAAGGTCGGCGAGAAGAGGCGAGCAGCGAGGTCCTTTGGTAACGTTCGAGGCGGACCGCCGGCGGCATACTAGTTATGTACCTCGCCCGACAGAGTGGTCCTCGCGACGCCGGGACGCCGGGATATTCGGGAAGCGGTCGGGGCTCCTGTGTTTGATTTTGAGGGTAGAGTACTCGCGGATGAGGCCACCGTATCTCGGTGTGACCATTGTGGTAAAGCCCATAGAGAATGTCGTCTTGGTTTGGGAGATTGCTATGCTTGCGGCCCGGCGGGGCCATTTGACGGAGGCTGTCAGGCCGAGTATGGTAGGATAGCCTGCACTACTAGATCGATTCGGGTTCTTCACCTTCCATAGCTAGGCGGGATGTTCATGCCGGCGAGCCACGGTAAGTCGCGGTGGAAGTTTCGATTTTAACGGTCCTTTGAACGCCTATTTTCGTATATCCTTAACCTAGAGTTTGTATGTATTGATGTGCGATGATGTGTTTAGTGTTATGATCGGATAACTTTGTGCTAAAATGTGATTTAGAAACACGGTTAGTGAAAAGGGTAAGTCCGCAGGTAGTGTGAAATGGAAGTGGTAGCTTTCGCGACTTGTATAGGTAAGATTGTTAGGATCGGGAACAAGAGTTTAGCGCGTTTGGGGTCGGGTTGAGGACCATTTGCGGGTCAACCCGTGGCGGATTAGGGTGGGGTCGATTCGAGGTGGTCCCGCGGAGGGTAGGTCACGAGTGCTAGGCCCGGTTTAGGTGACCATCGTATGAGTTCGTGGATATGTTTGACGAGCGGTTCATGAAGGCGGGAATGGCCTTAAAGAAGATTGAGGTTAGTAAGATGACCAAGTTTGGAGGTAGTGACTCCAGAGATTTTTGAGGCGAAGTAATGGCGAAGTATGGTACGTGCAGGAGAGTTCAGGTGACTACGACGAGTAAGGATAGAAGAGAACGTGTGTTATTTTCGTGGCCATGTGTGGCGTTGGCAACTTGTTAGAGGAACTTTATCGTGTCCGTCTTGAGAAGGAACATTCGACGAATGTTTCTAAGGAGGAGAATGTTATACCCCGTATTTCCAGTATGCGTGGGGCGTGCGTAGAAATTTGAGCCTTAAAGTTAGGCAAGGTTCGAATTTTGTGCACAACACCCGGTTAGAGTCGTTTTTCGTCGAAACCGTTACACACCTTTCGTAGGGGAAAATACGGCTATGTCCGTTTTAAATTTTGCGGATTTTTAGAGGCGAAACATTTTGGACCAGCGGGAGGGTGACATGTGTCACCCTGCATTGGAAGCTAGAGGCGGCAACCCTTGGACGAAATGGGCTACTTTATGGCCTTGATTTGTGCCTTGTTTTGTGGCTTGTTTTGTGGAGTGTTTTGTGGAGTAGGGTTAGGGTGCACTTGACTTGATCATGGCCTTACACTTTCCTTGCACATGGCTTGATCTTGGCCATTTTTGGCCTTTGCTTGGCCTATAAATACCCCTTGAAGTGAAGACTTCTTCATCCACTCCTCACTTTGTATAAGTCTTGAAACCCTCTCCTCCCTCATGTTGACTCTCGTCCAAGAGCCCCCTCACTAGTAAAGGCCCTTGGCGAAACCCTACCCTTTGTGTAGCCTTAGCGAGAACACCCCCTTCCTTGGAGTTGTTCTCGTGAGATACCCCCTTGGTTGTGAAATACTCTCAGTATTGTTATAATGCCCAAAATACCTTGGCCTTATACCTTGTAGTATTCCAAAGTTACCTCTATCGTAGAGCAGGAAATACTACCTTTTGTCCTTTTAGTCTCAAACCGAAACCCTAAGGAAATCTTCATAGTTGGTTGAAGTATGTAAGTAGAAGTTGGTTAGAACTTCTAAGGGTTGTTGGAGCGGATTGGGCGCCGCGGAGTAGGAGCTAAACCTTGCTCAGGATCGACTTTTATCTCGGATAATTTTGGGCTTATCGAGGTAAATAATCGTGTCCCCCTTTGGTAATTGGAAATTACACGTCGTTGTAATATATAGTGGGAGTATACTATATATAGAAATGAACTTAGTATTGTGGCAATGTCTTTTGACTTAAGCCTGAATTTAAAGAAAAGAACTGAACTGTAATTACATAGGACTGTATTACAGTAGACTTGTGTAGTTTTACTGTGTAGTAGAATTGTACACGTCCGGATTAGACGTATAACCCCCCCCTGGTTGGCTTGGTAGCCGGCCTCGTTAGAGGAGGAGATTTCTGTGATTTGCGGGGGAGTCTGCGAATTTTACGTAGAGTATGGGAACCGTGTGTTTAGAAGATTAATAAGCGCCTTGTGGCCTTATAGGTTGAAGTACTACGTGTGGCGTGATCTACGTGGCTTAAGGAGTAGCCGACGGTTTGAGGTACTTGGAGCGTTTTGCTATTAGTCGATAATCGTCGCGAGGTATGTGAACCTCTTCCTAGCTCTTCTAGCATGATATGTGTATAACTATGTAGTACGGTAGACGTACATGTGTTAAATGTATTTGATTGGTTTAAAACATAAAGTGTTATAACGGCTTTATGGGAAGTTGGTTATAACATCTTTATGTAGGTAAGAAGTGTTTGTGGTTTTTAAAAGGTAACTGGCTTGATGTGTGATAATAAAGAACTTGCAGTATTTCATTAAGAAACCCTTTTTGAAAGAAGAGTAATACTTGATTTTGAAAACATAAGAGTTATACTAGCTTTATAGGAAGTTAGGTATAACGTCTTAGAAGAGATAAAGAGAATGGTTTACTGATTTTTAGAAGTTAAGAGACTTGATCTTAAAAGATAAGAGACTTGACTTAAATGTATTAATATGAATTTTGTGTGAAACCTCATTCGTGAGTAATGAGTACTTGGTTTTTTTTTAAAAGGAATAATGTTTTACTGATTTCGGAAATCAGAATGAGTATCGACAAACCACGGCAGCGTTAATAAAGGAAAATGTAATGAATAATGAAGTATTATTAAAACCAGTAGAAACCTCCATCTGCATAGAAGCTAAGATGAGACAAAATGATATTACATTTTCTAGATCATGGCTGCTTAATAAGATTGATTATGAACAAGAATAACCTACACTCATATAAGGCATATGTTTCTCAGATTGTTTAAAAGAGAATTATATTCTTAAATGATTAAGGCTATGAACTATGAAACATTCCAAATAAAGAGACCTGAGTAATTGAAATTAGGCAAACTGGAACTTTAGGGGAAAGAATGTTGTTGAAAAGGAAAGTGTTTTGGTTTACCTAAAAATGTGAGTCACTCTATTTTTATACTACGGGTATCGGGTGACCTTTATAAAAGGAATGGATCTCTTTAAAAGGAAGTTAACGTACGTAGTACTTTAGGGTTAAAACCCGGACTTTGTTATAAAATGAAGGTACTTTGAGTTGTGTATAACTTGCATATGCTTGTTGTGTATAACTTGCCTATGCTTGTTGTTGTATAACTTGTCTATGATTGTTGTTGTGTAACTTGCCTATGCTTGTTGTTGTGTAACTTGCCTATGCTTGTTGTTGTGTAACTTGCCTATGCTTGTTGTGATAGCCTTTGTTGTGCAAGAATTGTGTTTCTATATTACCGCGTCTCTCGATGGAGGGCCGGTTGACTTATTGAGGACTTACTTGGGCGTCTTGGCGTGTGGAAGATTCCACGGGTATGCTTCCCTTATTATTGTTACATGGGCATGTCTACACCGATGATGTGGACATGTGGCCATTCTGGTTATTTACGGTGAAGTATCGTGACTTACGGTTGTGATTGGGTGCGTAGCCTGTTTACTTGCCCCGTCGACTACGTGGCGCAGTGGATCTGGTATAGGTTATTGCACGCCGCGTGTCGACTTCAGCGAGTCGGTGTTTGGATGGAGCCGTGACTTACGGATGTGATCGGGTGCGTGGCGATTCACTTGCCGTCGGCTCACGTGGCGCGGTGGAGTGGTGGAGGCTATTGCACCGCCACGTGTCGGCTTCATGATATGGTTGTACAATATTATTGATACGGTCGGATCGGTAGTTATACTTGCCCGTCACGGTTTTATAGCGCAGTGGGACACGGTGTTCATGTATACTCCTTGGTGTTGTTATATCATAAACTGCGGTGAGGAAGGAATTCCACGCACAGTGGTGAATTGGAGCGTGAGTCACGACTTGATATAATGCTTATATGTTGTATCTTGTAGTTTGGTTATCATGCATGTCTCCGCTTTTTATCGTATTATGATTTCATTTCTGATATTCTGATTTCACATACTTGGTACTGTTGTCTTGACCTCGCCCGGGGTTGCGTTCATGCCACGTGAACATCGTGTTTGTCGATCCGCGTTTAGGATCACATTTCAGCGTGTTGGGAAGCTCGTTCCTTCGGAGGCTTATCTTTTGGTATGTTACCACGAGTGCATGAGTTCTTGTACATTCGGGGTATGGCGGGAACTGTCCGTCATAGTTGTTGTAAAAATCTTAGAAGTGCATGGCATGCGACCCGTTCGGGGCGTTCGGTGCCTTACAGGCACCCTAGTGATACATACATCGAGAGAAAATCAGTGGAACATAAAACATGAGTCATTTAACAAGAGATATAATAAATAAGCAGGCCAACCAGCGATTTGCCTTGGTATATACATAAAACACGAACAGTTTAATCCTTTTACAACCACACTTGTATTACTGCACCTCTAAGATATCTGATGACTATGACGGGGCCAGGCGCCATACCACAGAATGTACAAGAACCTACAACTCGGGGAACACTGCTAAAAGATAAGCCTCGGAGAAGCGGAGCTTGAATCTGTTGGCTGATCCATGGCGAGGATCCACGGCCGATGTACCTCTACTGCGGCATGAACGCGGCCGAAGAGGTCGATACAATAGGTACCAAGTATGTGGCATGCAATCTTGTAAATGAAATCATACTAGTCTATATAAAGCAGGAGACATTTATGATAACCAAACTACAGTTCACAACATAAAGCGATCATCACTCGATATAACTATGGGTCTCACGCCCACAACATCAATCGAGTTCGCATTATGGCGCGTGCCGGAATCTTGCATCGGTGTAGACATGTCCATGATGCAACAATAATACCAATGTCCCATGGCCACATGCCCCCGGAATTCTGCATCGGTGTAGACATGTCCATGTGACCTCAACAACAAGACATCAATCCAAATGGAAGCATACCCGTGCGCTACGCATCGTGTCAGTATGTCCAAAGGGAAACAATAAGACAACATTCCAAATGGACGCATACCCGTGCGCTACGCATCGTGTCAGTATGTCCAAGGAAATATAAGACAACATTCCAAATGGACGATACGTGCGCTACGCGCGTCGTGTCGGTATGTCCAAAGGGAAACAACAAGCGGTAATCTAAATGGAAGCATGCGTGCGCTACGCATCGTGTCGGTATGTCCATAGCGATGTACAACAATAATACTATCAGCGAGGCGTGCGTGGAATTTCTCGTCGCTGCGCGTCAAGTAAGTTCTCAACAAGTCAACCGACCTCCATCGAGAGCGCGGTAATACGAAATACAACGCTTTGCACAACAAAGGTTATCACAATAAGCATAGCCAAGCTTCACAACAACAAGCATAGGCAAGTTTCACAACAACACAAAGTACTTTCATTTTATACCAAAGTCGGGTTTTTAACCCCAAAGTACTACATCGTAAGTTCTTTAAAAGAGATCCATTTCTTTTATAAAAGTCACCCGATACGTAGTATTAGAATGACCAACCACCTTCCTTTTCAAAACCAAGTAACAACATTCTTTTCCTAAGTTCCGTTTGCCTAGTTTCATTACTCAAGCTTCTCATTTTCAAATGGTTTCATAGTTCCCAAACTTAATCACTGATTCCTTTTAGAACAATTGAGTAACATATGTCATATATGTGAGTAGTTTATTCTTGTTTATAACGATCTTATTACTGACCATGATCTAGAAAATGTAATATCATTTTGTCTTATCTTAGCTTCTATGCGGATGGAGGTTTCTCGGTTTTAATACAACACATCATTATTCAATACATTTTCCTTTTATTAACGCTGCGTTAGTGCTGTCGATACACATTACGATTCGAAATCGGTAAAACATTATCCCTTTAAAAACCAAGTACTCATTACTCACGAATGAGGTTTCACACAAACATCCACATTAAAACAAATAAGTTAAGTCTCTTATCTTATAAGATCAAGTCTCTTAACTTCTAACATGATAAACCATTTTCACTTACATAAGGTCGTTATAACTAACTTCCCATAAAGCTATTATAACACCCTATGTTTTAAACCAACCAAATCACTTAGCACGTATGCGTCTACCGTACTACATAGTTCACAACAATCATGCTAGAAAAGATAGGAAGAGGTTCACATACCTCGCGACGATTTATCGACAATAAGCAAAATGCTCCAAGTACTACAACCTTGCTAGCCTTTCCACTCCTCGAGTAGAATACGCTACTCTTAGTACTTTCACCTATAAAGGTCACAAACGTCTATTAACCCCAAAACACAAGTTTCTATCTTTCTACAGAAAATTCGGCACCTCCCCATATGGCGTAAATCTCTCCTCTATCTAGGCGGCTACCAAGCCAACGAGGGGGTTTACACGTCTACCGGACGTGTACAATTCTACTCGATGTCTGACACAAGTCTGCGCAATACTGATCTATGTAAATACGATTCGATTCTTTTCTTTATTCTTCAGCTTAAGTCAAAAGACATTGCGTGATGCTAAGCTTAGTTCTATATATAGTATACTTCAACTATATATTCAACAACATGTAATTTCCAATTACAAATAGAGGGACAAGATAATTACCTCGACAAGCCCAAAATTATCCGAGTTTAATGTCGCTCCTGAGCAAGGTTTAGCTCGCTCCGTGCGCTCCAACCACTCCAAACAACCCTTAGAAGGTCTAACCAACTTCTACTCACATACTTGACCAACTATGAAGATTTCCTTAGGGTTTGGTTTGAGACTAAAAGGACAAAGGTAGTATTTCGGACTCTACGTAAAGAGGTATCTTTGGAATACTACAAGGTACAAGGCTAAGGTATTTTGGGCATTATAACAATACTAGGGAGTATTTCTATACCACAAAGGGTATTATCTGAAAACAACTAGGCTAGGGGTACCCACGGCTAGACCTCATGAGGAGGAGACCTCACGGCAAAGGCCACTTTCAAGGAGAGGAGCTCTTGGGCGAGAGTCAACAAGAGGAGGAGGATTCAAGACTTGGAAACATTTGTGGATGAATGAAGTCTTCACAAAGGGGTATTTATAGCAAACCCAATGCCAACGATGGCCAAGATCAAGCCATGTGCAAGGCAAGTGTAAGGCCTTGATCAAGCCAAGTGCACCTAACCCCTACTCCACAAAACATGGCACAAGACAAGCCACAAAACAAGGCCAAAACAAGGCACAAAACAAGGAACCAATAGGGCCAAGCGTGAGCCACAATATCAATCCATTCGTGAACCAATCGTCCACTGGCGCCGCGAAGCTTCAATGTGAGGGTGACACATGTCACCCTCGTTGGTCCAAAATGTTCGTCTCTCGGAAAAATCCGCAAAAATTAAAAAGGACATAGCGGAATTTTCCTACGAAAAGTGGAAACGTTTCGTCGGAAAGCGACTACAGTCAGACTTGTGCCCAAATGTAACCGGCCAAGCCACTGGCGGGGTGACATGTGTCACCCTCCTATCGCCCTCAAAGCGTCTTTGAAAAAAATCCACAATGGCCAAAATCTAGAAAACAAAGTGGGCCCACAAAGCCAGTAAATTTCTCAGTGGGCCCACGTGACCATTTAGAAAATAAAATCTCAAAATTCTAATATAATCTATGAAGTCCAAATACCAAATGGGAATCCAATTCCATTAACGAACCTTTTTCTTCACAAATAACAGGAAACTTTTAGTGAAAACTCACATCTTTCTTTTCAAAATTTACGTACTCTCGTGCGTGCGTCCTCACATACATACCCTGCAACTACGGGTATAACATTCTCCCTCCTTAGAAACATTCGTCCGAATGTTCCTTCTCGAGACGGATATCGATGAAGTTCCTCTAACAAGTTGTCAACGCCACAGCCACGAAATAACAGCGTTATCTTCCTTCCTTACTCGTCGTGCCCTTCCGAACACTTGAACTCTCGGTATGTACCATACTTGATCATTACTTCGCTCCGAAAATCTCTGGAGTCACTAGCTCCAAACTTGGTCATCTTACTAACCTCAAACTTCCTTAAGGCCATTCCCGGCCTTTACGAACCGCTTCTGGTCGAACGCGTCCACAAACTCATACGTTGGTCACACAAACTTGGGCCTAGCATCCTCGTGACCCTACCACCTGGCGGGACCACCCAGAACTGACCCCACCTTAATCCGGGCTACGGGTTGACCCGTAATACATCCTCAACCCGACCCACAACGCGCCAAACTCTTGTTCCCGATCCGAACAATCTTACTAATTCACATCATGAAAGCTACCACTTCCATCTCACACTACCCACGGACTTATCACACAAATAAATCCCGTATACTACTACTCGATAAGGGTCAACAATAAATCTTTAACTCAAGACGACCTTACCCTAAGGTCTCGGTCGTGACATAGTCTAAGGTTCATACTTACCATGCCCCATCGTATCCTCCCAACTAAGCATGTATTCTAACTCACACATATCACAATGCTATCCGTACATAGCACACAATAATGAGATCATCATAACAAGCATACCAAAACTCTAGAGGTTAAGGATATACAAGCTACCGCCCACTCTAATCATAGG
The DNA here is from genome assembly GCA_029844215.1 of Przewalskia tangutica. Lineage (NCBI taxonomy): Eukaryota > Viridiplantae > Streptophyta > Magnoliopsida > Solanales > Solanaceae > Przewalskia > Przewalskia tangutica. The sequence continues at coordinate 36,834,504 of CM056725.1, read as the reverse complement.
CACGCCTGCAGGCATGGTATAGAAGGTGATGAACCAGCCAAATCCCGAAGGTGAGTCGTAACATCCGCTTCCCTTGGTAGGACGGTTCCTCGCAAAATGGCCTGCTGTCGCATGCAAAACAAACTCCCAATCTAGCACGACACTCTCCAAAATGGAGTCTACCACAATGGTCACACGAGGTAGGGGTGGCTTCGGTGGTTAACACCCCCTTTCTGTAGAAAATCTGAACCTCGGAGCCACGACGCTCACGAAGATGGTGGAGGACCACTGCATCGGTGGGGTATATAACTAGCTTTCTTCTTTGGCGGTCCGCCTCGAAAGCCACCAAAGGACCTGCCGTCACGGCCTCTTCTGGCGATCGGTCATTCCGTCGACCCTCCGTGCCTCGCATCCTAGTGCATGAGCTGCGTGCGGGCAATGCCCGTACGGTGAAGAAACACCGCAAGATTCGGCCATATAATCATCAAGCGGTGGCGTGGCGATGCACCTATCCTCCATATCTGCAACTAAGCGCAGGACATATCGAGCCAAAGAATCGAACTCGACATTGTACTCCACGACGGCGCCTCTGTCTCGAGAACAAAAATCGCTACGGCGTGCCCTCATCTGCGGAGGCAAGAAGTGCGTGAGAAAGCCCGAAAACTCATCCCATCTGCTGAAGGTGCATGCTCTCCCGGAAAGCTCCCATGAATCAAACCAATCGATTGCGGTATCACGCCGATCACGAACCAAAGTCACGGCCTCGGTCTCTGAAGCCTTGATCACCCGTGATCATTCAGCTCGCCGGATGAACTCCTGCGGATCATCCTCGTGCCTCGACGTAAAACTTTGGCGGGCTACAACTCGTAAAGTCCGTAGCCTCAAACTATTCGCCGGGGTGAACGGCTGGTGCTCTGGGCTGCTGCGTCGGCCGATCCTCATATCGCCACGACCACTGGTGAATCGGGCCATCTCGCGTAACCCATCTCCTGCCCCTGTGTGGGGTGGAGGCTCAGTCTTGTAGTCTCACGGCCACGGCGGCTCTAAACTTCGCTGGGTGGCGGCGTCACAAAACCGCCGTCTGAAGCACTGACCTCAGTCTTGTCAGGGCTGCGCCTCGTACTCTCAGTATCTCACTAGCGGCACTCATTGCCTTGCCCTCGGGCTCTGGTTGCCTTGCGGAGGCATAACGGTAAAACGAGATACGTCGGAGGGTACAACTTACTGACTACTAAGGCACGATCTCGGAATGAAGAATGAAACCAATCCTAAATGTCCTATAGCCTCACGATTATAGATGTGGTGCACAACACACCGATAATCAAGACTCTACTAGACACGGTGCGTAGACACTTTCAGAGGATTAATCGCTCGATACCACTTTTGTAACGACCGTTCGGGGCGTTCACGTGCCTTACAGGCACCCTAGTGATACATACATCGAGAGAAAATCAGCGAACATAAAACATGAGTCATTTAACAAGAGATATAATAAATAAACAGGCCAACCAAAGCAGTTGCCTTGGTATATACATAAAACACGAGCAGTTTAATCCTTTTACAACCACGCCCAGTACTCTGCACCTAAGATATACACGACTATGACGGACAGGGCCGCCATACCAGAATGTACAAGAACCTACAACTCGGGAACACCTGCAAAGATAAGCCTCGGAGAAAGCGGAGCTTCAATCTGCTGAGCGTGATCCTATGGCGAGGATCCACGGCCGATGTACCTCACTGCGGCATGACGCGGCCGAAGAGTCGATCTGCAGTACCAAGTATGTGAAAGCGCATGCAATCGTAAATGAAATCATACTAGTCTATATAAAGCGGGAGACATGTATGATAACCAAACTCGATTCACAACATAAAGCGATCATCACTCCGATATAACTATGGGTCTCACGCCCGCAACATCAATCGAGTTCGCATTATGGCGCATGCCGGAATCTGCGCCGGTGTAGACATGTCCATGATGCAACAATAATACCAATGTCCCGGCCACATGCCCGGAATTCTGCGCCGGTGTAGACATGTCCATGACCTCAACAACAAGCGGCAATCCAAATGGAAGCATACGATGCGCTACGATCGTGTCGGTATGTCCAAAGGGAAACAATAAGACAACATTCCAAATGGGCGATACCCGTGCGCTACGCATCGTGTCGGTATGTCGAAGGGAAATATAAGACAACATTCCAAATGGACGATACCCGTGCGCTACGCATCGTGTCGGTATGTCCAAGGGAAACAACAAGCGGTAATCTAAATGGAAGCATACGTGCGCTACGCGTCGTGTCGATATGTCCATAGCGATGTACAACAATAATACTATCAGCGAACGTGCGTGGAATTTCTCGTCGCTTTGCACGCGTCAAGTAAGTTCTCAACAAGTCAACCGACCCTCCATGAGACGCGGTAACACGAAATACAACGCTTTGCACAACAAAGGTTATCACGATAAGTATAGCCAAGCACAACAACAAGCATAGGCAAGTTTCACAACAACACAAAGTACTTTCATTTTATACCAAAGTCGGGTTTTAACCCCAAAGTACTACATCGTAAGTTCTTTTAAAGAGATCCATTTCTTTTATTAAAGTCACCGATACGTAGTATTAGAATGACCAACCCACCTTCCTTTTCAAAACCAAGTAACAACATTCTTTTCCTAAGTTCGGTTTGCCTAGTTTGATTACTCAAGCTTCTCATTTTCAAATGGTTTCATAGTTCCCAAACTTAATCACTTGATTCCTTTTTAGAACAATTGAGTAACATATGTCATATATGTGAGTAGTTTATTCTTGTTTATAACGATCTTATTACAATGACCATGATCTAGAAAATGTAATATCATTTTGTCTTATCTTAGCTTCTATGCGGATGGAGGTTTCTCTTGGTTTTAATACAACACATCATTATTCAATACATTTTCCTTTTATTAACGCTGCGATGGTGCTGTCGATACATTCGATTCGAAATCGGTAAAACATTATCCCTTTAAAAACCAAGTACTCATTACTCACGAATGAGGTTTCACACAAAAATCCACATTAAAACAAATAAGTTAATTCTCTTATCTTATAAGATCAAGTCTCTTAACTTCTAACATGAAGAAACCATTTTCACTTACATAAGGTCGTTATAACTAACTTCCCATAAAGCTATTATAACACCACATGTTTTAAACCAACCAAATCACTTAGCACGTACGTCACCGTACTACATAGTTCACAACAATCATGCTAGAAAAGATAGGAAGAGGTTCACATACCTCGCGACGATTTATCGACAATAAGCAAAATGCTCCAAGTACTACAACGCTAGCCCTTTCCTCCTCGAGTAGAATACGCTACTCTTAGTACTTTCACCTATAAAGGTCACAAACGTCTATTAACCCCAAAACACAAGTTTCTATCTTTCTATAGAAAATTCGGCAGCACCTCCCCCCCCCGCAACAGCGTAAATCTCCTCCTCTATCTAGGCCGGCTACCAAGTCAACCAGGGGGGGGGTTTACACGTCTACCCGGACGTGTACAATTCTACTCGATGTCTGACACAAGTCTCTTGCAATACAATCCTATGTAAATCTGATTCAGTTCTTTTCTTTATTCTTCAGGCTTAAGTCAAAAGACATTGCCGCAGTACTAAGCTTAGTTCTATATATAGTATACTTCAACTATATATTCAACAACATGTAATTTCCAATTACAAATAGAGGGACAAGATAATTACCTCGACAAGCCCAAAATTATCCGAGTTTAATGTCGCTCCTGAGCAAGGTTTAGCTCCACTCCGTGCGCTCCAAACCACTCCAAACAACCCTTAGAAGGTCTAACCAACTTCTACTCACATACTTCAACCAACTATTAAGATTTCCTTAGGGTTTGGTTTGAGACTAAAGGACAAAAGGTAGTATTTCGGACTCTACGTAAGAGGTATCTTTGGAATACTACAAGGTACAAGGCTAAGGTATTTTGGGCATTATAACAATACTAGGGAGTATTTCTATACCACAACAAAGGGGTATTATACGAAAACAACTAGGCTAGGGGTACCCGGCTGAACCTCATGAGAGGAGGGAGACCTGCGGCCAAAGGCCACTTTCGAGGAGAGGAGCTCTTGGACGAGAGTCAACAAGAGGGAGGAGGATTCAAGACTTGGAAACATTTGTGGATGAATGAAGTCTTCACAAAGGGTATTTATAGCAAACCCAAATGCCAACGATGGCCAAGATCAAGCCATGTGCGAGGCAAGTGTAAGGCCTTGATCAAGCCAAGTGCACCTAACCCTACTCCACAAAACATGGCACAAGACAAGCCACAAAACAAGGCCAAAACAAGGCACAAAACAAGGAACCAATAGGGCCAAAAGCGTGAGCCACAATATCAATCGATTCGTGAACCAATCGTCCCAGGCGCCGCGAAAGCTTCGATGTGAGGGTGACACATGTCACCCTCCGTTGGTCCAAAATGTTCGTCTCTCGGAAAAATCCGCCAAAAATTAAAAAGGACATAGCGGAATTTTCCTACGAAAGCGTGGAAAGCGTTCGTCGGAAAGCGACTCTAGTCGGCACTTGTGCCCCAAATGTAACCGGCCAAGCCACTGGCGGGGTGACACGTGTCACCTCCTATGGCCCTCAGCGTCTTTCGAAAAAAAATCCACAATGGCCAAAATCTCAAAACAAAGTGGGCCCATGGCCGTAAATTTCTCAGTGGGCCCAGCGTGACCATTCAGAAAATAAAATCTCAAAATTCTAATATAATCTATGAAGTCCAAATACCAAATCTGAATCCAATTCCCATTAACGAACCTTTTCTTCACAAATAACAGGAAACTTTTAAAGTGAAAACTCACATCTTTCTTCTTTTCAAAATTTCTGCAGTACTCTCGCAAATGCGTCCTCACATACATACCCTGCAACTACGAGGTATAACGATGCTCTTGTTGTGGGCGAGGTTGTAAAAGGATTAAACTGTCGGGTTTATGTATATCTTGAAAAGCTGTTTTTGGTTGGCCTGTTTATTTATCATACCTCTTGATCCATGTCTATTTGCATGTTTAAGTTTTTATTTCCGCTGGTTTTCTCTAATGTTGTATCACTAGGGTGCCCGGGGTAAGGCACATTCACGGGCCCGGGTTCGGGTCTTGACACTATCAAGGCACAAATAGAATAATTCTCATTTAACAAGCCAAAGTACTATCAAGGCACAAATAGAATAATTCTCATTTAACAAGCCAAAGTACTATGTACGTCCATTCTTTTCAAAAGACTCATTTTTATATAACGCCCCAAGATACTAACACCCGTAGTATCAATGTATGTCTATTTTTCAAAATAAGTTACTACACCTTTAGAAATTCATTTCAAGGCTTTGAAACTAAGTAACTTTAAATTTCACAACCTAGGCAACTCATGCCTATCAATCAAAATAGACAATTTTCTTAACCTTCCATAAAGCCGTTATAACTAACTTCCCATAAAGTCGTTATAACCCTTTATGGTTTTAGACAAATTCATTCTTTTTATATCCAAGAGACTTATACTTTTAAAACCAAGTATCACATACTTTCAAATCAAGTTTCTTAACTTTCAAAATACTTCAAGTCTCTTAATCTTTAGAAATCAAGTTTCTTAACTTTAGAGATCAAGTTTCTTCTACTTTTAAATCTCAAGTAACTCACACCTTTAAAACAAGTTAATTCTCTTTAAGTCATGTCATTTCTCCTCTTTTAAATCAATTAAGTAAATCACTCATTTTACTCCCCTAAAGTCATTATAACAACCTTTATGTTTTGGAACTAAGGCACTATCCCAAAAGATTTGAAAACCACTTCCTTTTTAAGACTCTATGTACTTCAAGTAAAATACTTTCACTTTTGAAAATCCAAACTTCATCAAGGTAATGGATTATAACAACTTTTAATTTAAACATCCAAAGTACAATCAATGAAGTATATAGAACAAATTATATATGGATCATTTAAGGAGTAGGACTTACTTTCTTTATGTTATACCCCGTATTTCCAGAGTATGTACGTGAGGGCGTACGTGCAAAGTTTTAGCCTTAAGATAGGCAAGGATCGAAAATTTTGTTCACAACTACCGAAAAGAATCGTTTTTCGACGAAACGTTTTCCAAAACTTGCGAAGGGAAATTGCATCACGACCGTTCGGTTCGTGGTCGTGCCTTACCCGCACCCAGTAGTCATACATCGAGAAAATCAGCGGAACATAGAACAATAACCTGAAGCCAATGCAATAAGACAGTGAAATAAGAAAGCAGGCTAACCAGCGGTTACGCCGGTATATATATAAATAACAATTTGAACAGTTACATCCCATTACAACCCTGCCCACAACAGTACTACAAACCTCTACGAATGATATGACAACAACGACGGAACATGGCCGTCATACCACGAATGTAGCACCTACAACAACAGGGACTATACGAATAAGCCTCGGAGAAACGGAGCTTTCCCAACGCTTGACGTGACCCTAAGAGCGAGGATCAACGGCGGTGTACCTTTACTGCGGCATGAACGGCCCCGAAGAGTCGATGCAGTACCAAGTATGTGGCCCGAAAATCGTAAATGAAATCATAGTAGTCTATATAAAGCGGAGACATGTATGATAACCAAACTACGATTCCTGATAAATAGCGATTATGTCAAGTCGTGAATCACGCCTCCAGTCATCACTCAAATATAACAATGGGTCTCACGCCACAACATCAATCATGCAGTGGAATACCTTCCTCACCGCTGGCGATCTATGATATGAAAGCACCAAGGAATACACATGAACAGGGTCCCACTGTGTCATCATAAAACCGTGCGGGTAAATGCGAAGTCATAGCCGACTACTAAAACCCCGGTACAAACAAGGACATAAAGCGTATCATGAGATCTGTCTAGGCGTCACATGATCAAAGCCGCCACTCGCGCGATATCTAATGTGCGCGTCTAGCCCCGGAACTTCCGCGACTCGCATAGGCCACTCCAATGGCCCGCATGAGGTATTCCCGCATCGGTATCTACTCCCGGCGTCTGGACTCGCGATCGCGTGGCCACATAGACCGCATGACCATAAAGGCGCACACTAACACGGAACTCTCGTAGCTCGCGCAGGCCCCAGGACCGCGTAGGTATTCTCGAATCATAGGTCACCTGGACCGGCTGAGTCTACCCGCGTCGGAGGCGACAACCGGGATCAAGGTGAGTGATATAATACCAACATAATAGTTTATCGTTTAAACAACATAAGCACAATCAAGGGAAACCCCTTTACACAAACATCACAAGATACTTAACACACGTAGCATCCTAACATGTTTATTTATCAACTCAACAAGAAAGTATTACAAGGCTATCACAAACCAACACATATCAAGTTATTCACGAGGTACTTTCTACTATATGATTACCAAGATCGGGTTTTATCCCCAAAGTACTTCATACATTAACTCTTTAAATGATCGTTACTTTCACAAAAGTCACACAATACGTAGTATATAAAAAATGAAGCGATTATCTTTGAAGTAATTCAAAACACTTCTCTTTGTAAAATCAAGTAACATCCTTTTTCAAACGCTCAAGTTTGCCTAATTTCAATTACTCAAGTTTCGTTTTGAAAGGTTTCGTAGTTCATAGTTTTAATCCTTTAAAACAATTTGAGAAACATATACCTTATGTGTGAGTAGGTTATTCTTGTTCATAACAATCTTATTACGTGACCATGATCTAGGAAATGTAATATCATTTTGCCTCATCTTAGCTTCTATGCAGATGGAAGTTTCTACTGGTTTTAATAATACTTTATTAGTCAAAACATTTCCCTTTATTAGCGCTGCTGTGGTTTGTTCGATACTTATTCTGATTTCCGAAATCAGTAAAACATTATTCCTTTTAAAACCAAGTACTCATTACTCACGAATGAGGTTTCACACGAAATTCATATCAATTCATTTAAGTCAAGTCTCTTATCTTTTAAGATCAAGTCTCTTATCTTTTAAGATCAAGTCTCTTAACTTTTATAATCAATAAATCATTCATTTTATGTTTCTTAAGACGTTATACCTAACTTCCCATAAAGCTAGTATAACTCTTATGTTTTCAAAACCAAGTGTTACTCTTCTTTCAAGCGATTCTTAATACTTTTGAAATACTTCAAAGTTCTTATCATTCAGCTTAAGTCAAAGACATTGCCGTACAACTACGTTCAGTTAACACGCGTACGTCTACCGTACTATATATACTTCTTTAAAATATCATGCTCAAGCGTATAGGAAGAATCACATACCTCGCGACGATTATCGACTATTAGCAAATCGCTCCACGGCTATAACCCGGCTAGCCTGGTCCACCTTCTCAAGTAGCACATGCTACTCGCAGAACATTCAACCTATACAGGTTATACAAGTCTATCAAAGTCTAGACTACTCGGTAGAATAAATCTAGATATAAGATCCTACGGAAAATCGGGCAGCACTTCCCTATCCGTCAAACTACACAAGTCTACTGTAATACAGTCCTACGTAATTCTGATTGATTCTCTTCTTTAGATTCAGCTTAAGTCCAAAGACATTGCCGCAAAACTATGTTGATTCTATATATAGTATACTTCAACTATATATTCCTACAACATGTATTTTCCAATCACAATAGGGGGACAAGATAATTACCTCGATAAGCCCATAATTATCCAAGTATAGATGTCGATCCTTAGCAACGCTTAGCTCCTACTCCGGGTGCTCCAACCCGCTCCAAACAACCCTTAGAAGTTCTACGCAACTTCTTAATACTCGACCAACTATGGAGATTTTCCTTAGGGTTTGGTTTGAGACAAAAGGACATTTAGGTAGTATTTAGGGCTCTACGTATAGAGGTATCTTTGGAATACTACAAGGTATCTGGCTAAGGTAATTTTGGGTATAACAACAATACTTTTGAGAGTATTTCTACCAAGAGGGGTATTTATACGAGACAACACCACAAAGGGGGTGTATGCCTCTGCCAACCCCACTAGGGGGTACTCTTGGCCAAGGGGAGGGCTCCGGCCAAAGCCTCACAAAAGGGGGGGGGGGGACGAGAACACCACAAGAGAGGGGGGAGGATTTCTAAGACTTAGAACATTTTAGGATGAATAAGTCTTCAAAGGGAGGGGTATTTATAGGTCAAGTAAAGGCCAACCAATGGCCAAGATCTAGCCAAGTGCTAGGCAAGTGTAGGGCCAAGATATGCCCAAGTGCCCCTAGCCCCTACTCCTTAAAACCCTCACAAATATCTACTAAAAATATCTACCCACTTGACACCCTAATCGTCCAAGTTACCGCCCCCACTTGCTTCCAATGTGAGGGTGACACATGTCACCCTCCCGTTGGTCCAAAATATTTCGTCTCTCGGAAAAATCCGCAAAAATAAGAAAAGACATAGCCGGAATTTTCCCCTCGCAAGTTATGTAAAACGTTTCGTCGAAAAAGGACTCTAACCGGGTGTTGTGCACAAAGATAATTCGGCCAAGCCACCTAGGGGAGGGGGGTGACATGTGTCGCCCTCCTATTTGTCCAAAATAATTCATCTTCCGAAAATATCCATAACGGCCAAAATCTCAAAATCAAAGCGGGCCCCACAAAACCGTAAATTTCTCCCGTGGGCCCCACGTGACCATTTCCGAAAATAAAATCTCAAAATTCTAATATAATTTAAGAAGCCCATATTCCAAATCTGGGAATCCAATTCCCATCAACGAACATTTTTCTTTACAAAAACCGGAAACTCTTTCCGTGGAAAAATCACCTCTTTCTTCCTTTCCAATTTTTCTGTCGTGCTCTCGTACGTACGTCCTCGCATACATACCCTGGAACTACGGGGTATAACAATTACGGCTATATCATTTCTAATTTTTGCAGATTTTTCCGAGAGATGAAATATTTTGGACCAACGAGAGGGCGACATTTGTCACCCTCTAGTGGAGTAGTGTTAGGGTGCACTTGGGCAAATCTTGACCCTACACTTGCCCCCCCCCCCCACTTTGCTTGATCTTGGCCATTGATCTCCCTATAAATACCCCACCCCCCCTTGTTGAAGACTTCTTCATCCCAAAAACACTTTCCAAGTCTTGAAGCCCTCTCATGGTGTAGTGTTCTCGTCCAGAGAACCCTCTCCTGAGAGGCCCTCGGCGAGAGATATCTCCCCTCCTAGTGGTGTTGGCCGAGACACACCCCCCTCCCCCTTGCCTAGTTGTTCTCGTAAAATACCCCCCCTTGGTAGAAAAGTATTCTCCAAGTATTTTTACTATTCCAAAATACCTTAGCCTTATACCTTGTAGTATTCCAAAGTTACCTCTATACGTAGAGCCCGGAAATACTACCTTATATTCCCTTCAGTCATAAAAAAACGAAACCCTAAGGAAAACCTTCATAGTCGGTTGAAGTGTTAAGTAGAAGTTGCGTAGAACTTCTAAGGGTTGTTTGGAGCGGGTTGGAGCGCCCAGAGTAGGAGCTAAACGTTGCTCAGGATCGACATTTAATCTTGGATAATTTTGGGCTTATCGAGGTAAATATATTGTCCCCCTTTTGTAATTAGAGTTTGCATATTGTTGAAGTATAAGAATTAAGTATAAGTTATATACAAGGAAGGTATATAAGAAGGGAATTGAACTGTACTTACATAGGATTGTATTTACAGTAGACTTGTGAAGTTTGTCGAGTAGGGAAGTGCTGCCCAATTTTCCGTAGAATCTTGTATCTAGATTTATTCTACCGAGTAGTCTAGACATTGATAGACTTGTATAACCGTTATAGGTTGAAATACTGCGAGTAGCGTATTCTACTCGAAGGGAGGAAAAGGCTAGCCGGATTACAGTACTTTGGAGCTATTTGCTTATAGTCGATAATCGTCGCGAGGTATGTGATTCTTCATATCCTCTTGAGCATGATATTTTAAAATAATATATATAGTACGGTAGACGTACGTGTGTTAACTGAACGTGGTTTTACTGCGATGTCTTTTGACTTGAGTATAAATAATAAGAATCTGAAGTATTTCAAAAGAGTTAAGAAACCTTTTTGAAAGAAGAGTAACACTTGTATTATACCGAGTAGTCTAGACATTGATAGACTTGTATAACCGTTATAGGTTGAAATACTGCGAGTAGCGTATTCTACTCGAAGGGAGGAAAAGGCTAGCCGGATTACAGTACTTTGGAGCTATTTGCTTATAGTCGATAATCGTCGCGAGGTATGTGATTCTTCCTATCCTCTTGAGCATGATATTTTAAAAGAATATATATAGTACGGTAGACGTACGTGTGTTAACTGAACGTGGTTTTACTGCGATGTCTTTTGACTTGAGTATAAATAATAAGAATCTGAAGTATTTCAAAAGAGTTAAGAAACCTTCGTACTTACCCCGTACGGCTTTATTATGACACAGGTGGGACCTGGTGTTCATGTGTATTCCTTGGTGCTTTTATATCATAGACTGCCGGCAGTGAGGAAGGTATTCCACGGGCATGATTGATGTTGTGGGCGTGAGACCCATAATTATATTTGAGTGATGACTTTGAGGGCTTGAGTCCCTGACTTGACATGACTGCTTATATTATTGTGAACTGTAGTTTGGTTATCATACATGTCTCCTACTTTAGATAGACTACTATGATTTCATTTGCAGTATTTTTAGTTTCACATACTTGGTACCTGTTGTACTGACCTCCTTCGGGGGGCTGCGTTCATGCCGCAGGTAGAGGTACACCAGTCGTCGATCCTCGCTCTTAGGATCACAGTTCAGCATTTGGGAAGCTCCGTTTCTCCGGAGGCTTATCTTTGGTATAGTCCCCTGTTGTTGTATGTGCTTACATTCAGGGGTATGGCGAACCCCGTCGTCGTTGTTCTTTAATAAAACTCTTAGAGGTGCGTAGTCTGTTGTAAAGTTGGGATGTGCTGTTCAAGTTTTAATTATATATATCGAAAGGGCAACTTTTCTCAGATAAACTGTTTTTCACTTCATGTTGTTTCATGTCTTGTTTTATATTCCGCTGATTACTCTGATGTATGTCTACTTGGGTGCCCGGGGTAAGGCACCAGTCACGGGCCCGGGTTCGGGTCGTGACACTTTATCATAAGGAATCATGCTAGAAGAAGAGGAGATGGTTCACATACCTTTTCGGCTAAATCCACAAGCTAAGTCGAATACGCCGCATGTAGAATTGTCAACCTATAATGGCCACAACACGTCTATCAACTTCTAGTTTCTAACGTAGAATAATACTAAGTATATGGTCTCTTATTCTACAGAAAATCGGGCAGAAACTCCTTTGTTTCTACATACTTTTCCACATTTTTCAAGGACCGATAATCAATAACCAACATGCCACATTTAAGGCTCAATACACCAACCAATCATAGGGGATTACACGTCTTACAATACGTGTAAAATTCTGCCCCACAATTAATACCAAGTAACTTCAATATTCAAAGCCATTCTCGGCTAACATGTACAACAACACAAGTCATTTCCAATTCTTTTTCAATCCAAGTTCTTAGGTCAACATGTTATATAGTCATAAACAACTTTAACAACTACAATTCCTTCTTTATATAACATGCGACGACTAAACTAATAACCAAATTGAATTGTAATCTCAAAGGCTAAACATACTAGTTTCGGATTAGGGTTCCAATAGCCAATACGCTTATCAAACTTCATACTATATACCTCATGCTTGCTAATATCCATAACTACAACAATAAGTAATCTTTAATTACTAAAACGACAAGATTGTTACCTTTATAAGCCCTTATAAAATTCCAAGATTCAAAGTCGCTCCTTAGCAATTCTTAGCTCCTTTCCTTTACGCTCCAATCCGCTATTTGAAGCCTTTAGAAGTTCACTGTTACACCCCGGAATACCAAGATATGTTTATAAGAACGTACGTAAGAACTCAAAAATGTTAAGATTTGAGACGAGTAAAAATTTATCGGAATTTTGGAATTTGTCGAAAAATGAATTATTGCGACGAATGGGAGGGAGACACGTGCCACCCCCCCTTAGTGGTCTTGGACGAATTTGACATGGTTAGGATGGTCATTTTACCATAATTTAAATGAACAAAGTCTTGCTAAAGCTAGAGCTTGATATTGTTGACTTAGTCAAGGCCACTTGGCTTGAATCCTTGTGAAACTCATCTAGGCCACCCATTTGTTCTAATCTTAACCCTCCATAGTGTTATATATATGTACTAGTAGCAAGACAAGTTCTACACTTAGATAAATTTTCAAGAAATTGGAAGAGCTCATTGAGAGGCTCTCGGGTTAGGCATCCTTTTGGAGATTTTTTTTTTATTTGTTGTCCAATAAGCTCCATACTTTAAAACAAGGTACCTAAGGGTATTGTAAGTGTATCTCAATAGAAATATCCTGGAAAAGTGGCGTTTTCGTATTAGTCGCAAGGCGAAAACCTAAGGAGTTCTTCAACTTTGAAGTTGGAACTTGAAGAGGAGTTCTTCATAAGATTCTAAGGGTTGCTTGGAGTGGATTGGAACGTCGAAAGGAGGAGCTAAAGTTGCTAAGGATCGACTTGTAATCTTGGATCATATTTGGGTTAAATGAGGTAATAATCTTCGTCTTACTTTTGTAATTGAAGATTCCATGTTATGATAAGTTAGAAATGATCACGTGCTATGTGTTATAAAAATTGATAAGTGTTATGGAAGTTTAGAAGCTAAAAACCGAAAATGACATTGTAACGACCCGTTCCGGGGCCCGTTACTGGTGCCTTACCCTGGGCACCCTAGTGATACATACATCAGAGAAAATCAGCGGAACAAAAAAACATGAGTCATTTAACAAGAGATATCATAAATAAACAGGCCAACCAAAACAGTTGCCTTCAGTATATACATAAAACCTGAACAGTTTAATCCTTTACAACCCTGCCTTGGGACTACTGCACCTCTAAGATTTACAACGACTATGACGGGACAGGGCCCCGCCATACCCCTGAATGTACAAGAACCTACAACTCAGGGAACACATACCAAAAGATAAGCCTCCGAAGAAACGGAACTTCCCAATACGCTGAACTGTGATCCTAAGAGCGGGGATCCACGACCGATGTACCTCTACCTGCGGCATGAGCGGCCCAGAGGTCGATAACAGTACCAAGTATGTGAAGCATGCAATCGTAAATGAAATCATACTAGTCTATATAAAGCGGAGACATGTATGATAACCAAACTACGATTCACAACATAAAGCGATCATCACTCGATATAACTATGGGTCTCACGCCCACAACATCAATCGAGTTCGCATTATGGCGCGTGCCGGAATCTGCGCCGGTGTAGACATGTCCATGATGCAACAATAATACCAATGTCCCATGGCCACGTGCCGGAATTAGATCGGTGTAGACATGTCCATGTGACCTCAACAACAAGACAATCCAAATGGAAGCATACGTGCGCTACGCATCGTGTCGGTATGTCCAAGAAACAATAAGACAACTTTCCAAATGGACGATACCCGTGCGCTACGCGTCGTGTCGATATGTCCAAAAGGAAATCCTGGCGATAATCGAAATGGAAACATACGTGCGCCACGCGTGCGTCAAGATATCCAAAGCGATTAACCAAGACCTTAACCAAAATGGAAGCATACCCGTGCGCTACGCATCGTTTCAGTATGTCCAAAGTGATTAACCACAATAATACTATCAACAGGAACGTACCCGTGGAATTTCTCCGTCACTGGCGGCACATCCAAGTAAGTTCTCAACTACCAACCGACCTCTATCGAGAGCGGTAACACGAAACACAACGCTTGTACAATAAAGGCTATCATCACAAGCATAGGCAAGTTTCACAACAAGCATAGGCAAGTTTCACAACAACAAGCATAGGCAAGTTTCACACAACTCAAAGTACTTTCATTTTATGCCAAAGTCGGGTTTTAACCCCAAAGTACTACATACGTTAAGTTCTTTTTAAAAGAGATCCATTACTTTTATAAAAGTCACCCGATACCGTAGTATTAGAATGACCAACCCACCTTCCTTTTCAAAATCAAGTAACAACATTCCTTTCCTAAGTTCGGTTGCCTAGTTTCAATTACTCAAGCTTCTCATTTTCAAATGGTTTCATAGTTCCCAAACTTAATCACTTGATTCCTTTTTAGAACAATTGAGTAACATATGTCATATATGTGAGTAGTTTATTCTTGTTTATAACGATCTTATTACATCAGCCATGATCTAGAAAATGTAATATCATTTTGTCTCATCTTAGCTTCTATGCAGATGGAGGTTTCTCGGTTTTAATACAACACATCATTATTCAATACATTTTCCTTTTATTAACGCTGCAGTGGTCTGTCGATACACATTCTGATTCCCGAAATCAGTAAAACATTATCCCTTTAAAAACCAAGTACTCATTACTCACGAATGAGGTTTCACACAAACATCCACATTAAAACAAATAAGTTAAGTCTCTTATCTTATAAGATCAAGTCTCTTAACTTCTAACATCAGTAAACCATTTTCACTTACATAAGGTCGTTATAACTAACTTCCCATAAAGCTATTATAACACCCTATGTTTTAAACCAACCAAATCACTTAGCACGTATGCGTCTACCGTACTACATAGTTCACAACAATCATGCTAGAAAAGATAGGAAGAGGTTCACATACCTCGCGACGATTTATCGACAATAAGCAAAATGCTCCAAGTACTACAACGCGCTAGCCCTTTCCACTCGGTAGAATACGCTACTCTTAGTACTTTCACCTATAAAGGTCAAAACGTCTATTAACCCCAAAACACAAGTTTCTATCATTCTATAGAAAATTCGGCAGCACCTCCCCCCCCCGCAACAGCGTAAATCTCCTCCTCTATCGAGGCCGGCTACCAAGCCAACCGGGGTTTACGCCTACCGGACGTGTACAATTCTACTCGATGTCTTACACAAGTCTACCGCACATCTATGTAAATCTGATTCGATTCGATTCTTTATTCTTCAGCTTAAGTCAAAAGACATTGCGAATACTAAGTAGTTCCATATATAGTATACTTGACTATATATTCACAAACATGTAATTTCCAATTACAATAGAGGGACAAGATAATTACCTCGATAAGCCCAAAATTATCCGAGTTTAATGTCGCTCCTGAGCAAGGTTTAGCTCCACTCCGTGCGCTCCAAACCACTCCAAACAACCCTTAGAAGTTCTAACCCACTTCTACTCACATACTTCAACCAACTATGAAGATTTCCTTAGGGTTTCGGTTTGAGACTAAAAGGACAAAAGGTAGTATTTCCGGACTCTACGTAAAGAGGTATCTTAGGAATAATACAAGGTACAAGGCTAAGGTATTTTGGGCATTTTAACAATACTAGGAGTATTTCTATACCACAAAGGGGTATTATACGAAAACAACTAGGCTGGGGTACCCGGCTGAACCTCATGAGGGAGGAGACCTCGGCCAAAGGCCACTTTCGAGGGAGAGGAGCTCTTGGACGAGAGTCAACAAGAGAGGAGGAGGATTCAAGACTTGGAAACATTTGTGGATGAATGAAGTCTTCACAAAGGGGGGGTATTTATAGCAAACCCAAATGCCAACCAATGGCCAAGATCAAGCCATGTGCAAGGCAAGTGTAAGGCCTTGATCAAGCCAAGTGCACCCTAACCCCTACTCCACAAAACATGGCACAAGACAAGCCACAAAACAAGGCCAAAACAAGGCACAAAACAAGGAACCAATAGGGCCAAAAATGTGAGCCACAATATCAATCCAATTCGTGAACCAATCGTCCACTTGGACGCCCACAAGCTTCCAATGTGAGGGTGACACATGTCACCCTCCCGTTGGTCCAAAATGTTTCGTCTCTCGGAAAAATCCGCAAAAATTAAAAAGGACATAGCCGGAATTTTCCCTACGAAAGCTGTGGAAACGTTTCGTCGGAAAACGACTCTAGTCGGCACTTGTGCCCAAATGTAACTTCGGCCAAGCCACCTAGGCGGGGGTGACACGTGTCACCCTCCTATTGGCCCTCAAAAACGTCTTTCGAAAAAATATCCACAATACCGGAAATCTCAAAAACAAAGCGGGCCCCACAAAACCGTAAATTTCTCCCGTGGGCCCCACGTGACCATTTCCGAAAATAAAATCTCAAAATTCTAATGTAATCTATGAAGTCCAAATACCAAATCTGGGAATCCAATTCCCATTAACGAACCTTTTTCTTCACAAATAACCGGAAACTTTTCCGTCGAAAACTCACATCTTTCTTTCTTTTCAAAATTTACCGTACTCGCTGCGTGCGCCTCACATACATACCGCAACTACGGGGTATAACATTCTCCCTCCTTAGAAACATTCGTCCGAATGTTCCTTCTCAAGCGGATATCGATGAAGTTCCTCTAACAAGTTGTCAACGCCACGGCAGCGCGAAATAACACACGTTATCTTCCTTCCTTACTCGTCGTGCCGCTTCTCGAACACTTGAACTCTCCAAGACGTACCATACTTGGTCATTACTTCCGTTCGAAAATCTCTGGAGTCACTACCTCCAAACTTGGTCATCTTACTAACCTCAAACTTCCTTAAGGCCATTCCGGCCTTTACGAACCGCTCGGTCGAACGCGTCCACGAACTCATACGATGATCATACAAACTTGGGCCTAGCATCCTCGTGACCCTACCACTGGCGGGACCACGAACTGACCCCACCCCAAACCGGGTTACGGGTTGACCCACAAATGGTCCTCAACCCGACCCCCCAACCGCGCCAAACTCTTGTTCCCCGATCCGGAACAATCTTACTAATTCACATCATGAAAGCTACCACTTCCATCTCACACTACCCATGGACTTATCACACAAATAAATCCCACGTATACTACTCACCCTTATAAAGGTCAAACATAAAACGAATCCTTTACTCAAGGCGACCTTACCTCTAAGGTCTCGATCGTGAAATAGTCTAAGGTTCACTTACCATGCCTCCATACGTATCCTTCCAACTAACCATGCATTTTAACTCACACATATCACAATGCTATCCGTACATAGCACACAATAATGAGATCATCATAACAAGCATACCAAAACTCTAGAGGGTTAAGGATATACCTGAAGCTACCGCTCCACTCTAATCATAGGCACACTGCCAGTGTATGCGTATGAAGGTGATAAACCACCCACAGATCTGAAGGTCGAGTCGTAACATCCGCGCTTCCCTTGGTCGGACAGTTCCTCGCAAAATGGCCCTGCTGGCCGCATGCAAAACAAACTCCCAATCTAGCACGACACTCTCTAAAATGGAGTCTACCACAATGGTCACAACGAGGTAGGGGTGGCTTCAGCTGGTTAACACCCCGCTCTGAAAATCAACCTCGAGCCCCGACTGCTCTCGAAGGCGGTGGAGGACCACTGCACCGGTGGGGGTATATAACTAGCTTTCTTCTGGCGGTCCGCCTCGAAAGCCACCAAAGGACCTCGCCGTCTGGCCTCTTCTGGCGATCGGTCATTCCGTCGACCCTCCGTGCCTCACATCCTAGTGCATGAGCTGCGTGCGGGCAATGTCCATGCGGTGAAGAGAAACACCCGCACAAGACTCGACCATATAATCATCTAGCGGTGGCGTGGCGATGCACCCTATCCTCCATATTCGCAACTAAGCGCAGGGACATATCGAGCCAAAGAATCGAACTCGACATTGTACTCTGACGGTGCGCCTCTCTGTCTCGATAACAAAAATCGCCGGCGTGCCCTCCTCATCTGCGGAGGCAAGAAGTGCGTGAGAAAGCCCGAAAACTCATCCCATACTGCTGGAGGTGCATACTCTCCCGGGAAAGCTCCGTGAATCAAACCGATCATTGCGGTATCACGGCCGATGCGAACCAAAGGTCACGGACTGGTTTCAAGCCTTGATCACCGCGTGATCCGGTAGCTGCGGATGAACTCCTGCGGATCATCCTGCGGCCTCGACCCATAAAACTACGGCGGGCTACAACTCGAGAAAGTCCCGTAGCCTCAAACTATCTGCTCGGGGTGAACGGCTGGTGCTATCGGCTGGCTGCTGCATCGGCTGTCCTCATATCGGCCACGACCACGCCAAGAATCGGGCCATCTCCTTGTGACCCATCTCCTGCCTGCGGTGTGGGATGGAGGCTCAGTATGCTGCGGTCTCGGCGGCCATTCTGCGGCTCTAACCTCTGCTGGGTGGCGGCGTCCAAAACCCGCTGTCGAAGCACAACCTCGGTCTTATGCGGGCTGCGCCTCGTACTCCTCTGTATCTTACTAGCGGCACCTCGGCGCCTTGCCGCCTCGGGCTCTGGTTGCCTTGCGCGGAGGCATAACTGGTAAAAACGAGATACGTCAGAGGGGTACAACTTACAACACAGCTCTAAGGCACGATCTCGGAATGAGAAGAATGGAAACCAATCCTAAATGTCCTATAGCCTCCTGATTATAGATGTGGTGCACAACACACCGATAATCAAGACTCTACTAGACACGGTCTGTAGACACTTTCCGAGGATTAACTGCTCTGATACCACTTTTGTAACGACCCGTTCCGGGGCCCGTTACTGGTGCCTTACCCCGGGCACCCTAGTGATACATACATCAGAGAAAATCAGCGGAACAAAAAAACATGAGTCATTTAACAAGAGATATAATAAATAAACAGGCCAACCAAAGCGATTGCCTTCAAGATATACATAAAACACGAGCAGTTTAATCCTTTTACAACCCCGCCCAACAGGACTACGGACCTCTAAGATTTACTGACTATGACGGACAGGGCCCCGCCATACCACGAATGTACAAGAACCTACAACTCGGGAACACATACCAAAAGATAAGCCTCAGAAAGCGGAACTTCCCAATACGTCTGAATCGTGATCCTAAGCGGGGATCCACGGCCGATGTACCTCTACTGCGGCGTGAACGCGGCCGAAGAGGTCGATAACAGTACCAAGTATGTGAAGCATGCAATCAGTAAATGAAATCATACTAGTCTATATAAAGCAGGAGACATGTATGATAACCAAACTACAGTTCACAACATAAAGCGATCATCACTCAATATAACTATGGGTCTCACGCCCACAACATCAATCGAGTTCGCATTATGGCGCGTGCCGGAATCTTGCATCGGTGTAGACATGTCCATGATGCAACAATAATACCAATGTCCGGCCACATGCCGGAGTGCAGCCGGTGTAGACATGTCCATGTGACCTCAACAACAAGACAGCAATCCAAATGGAAGCATACCCGTGCGCTACGCATCGTGTCAGTATGTCCAAAGGGAAACAATAAGACAACTTTCCAAATGGACGCATACCCGTGCGCTACGCATCGTGTCAGTATGTCCAAAGAGATCCTGGCGATAATCGAAATGGAAACATACCCGTGCGCTACGCATCGTGTCAGTATATCCAAAGCGATTAACCACAAGACCTTAACCAAAATGGAAGCATACCCGTGCGCTACGCATCGTGTCAGTATGTCCAAAGCGATTAACAACAATAATACTATCAACAGGAACGTACCCGTGGAATTTCTCCGTCACTGCTGGCACATCCAAGTAAGTTCTCAACCAGTCAACCGACCCTCTATCGAGAGGCGGTAACACGAAACACAACGCTAGTACAATAAAGGCTATCATCACAATCATAGGCAAGTTTCACAACAACCAGCATAGGCAAGTTTCACAACAACAAGCATAGGCAAGTTTCACACAACTCAAAGTACTTTCATTTTATGCCAAAGTCCGGGTTTTTAACCCCAAAGTACTACATCGTTAAGTTCTTTTTTAAAGAGATCCATTACTTTTATAAAAGTCACCCGATACCGTAGTATTAGAATGACCAACCCACCTTCCTTTTCAAAATCAAGTAACAACATTCCTTTCCTAAGTTCCGGTTGCCTAGTTTCATTACTCAAGCTTCTCATTTTCAAATGGTTTCATAGTTCCCAAACTTAATCACTGATTCCTTTTAGAACAATTGAGTAACATATGTCATATATGTGAGTAGTTTATTCTTGTTTATAACGATCTTATTACAAAGACCATGATCTAGAAAATGTAATATCATTTTGTCTCATCTTAGCTTCTATGCGGATGGAGGTTTCTCTTGGTTTTAATACAACACATCATTATTCAATACATTTTCCTTTTATTAACGCTGCAGTGGTCTGTCGATACACATTCTGATTCCCGAAATCAGTAAAACATTATCCCTTTAAAACCAAGTACTCATTACTCACGAATGAGGTTTCACACAAACATCCACATTAAAACAAATAAGTTAAGTCTCTTATCTTATAAGATCAAGTCTCTTAACTTCTAACATCAGTAAACCATTTTCACTTACATAAGGTCGTTATAACTAACTTCCCATAAAGCTATTATAACACCCATGTTTTAAACCAACCAAATCACTTAGCACGTATGCGTCACCGCACTACATAGTTCACAACAATCATGCTAGAAAAGATAGGAAGAGGTTCACATACCTCGCGACGATTTATCGACAATAAGCAAAATGCTCCAAGTACTACAACCTTGCTAGCCCTTTCCACTCCTCGAGTAGAATACGCTACTCTTAGTACTTTCACCTATAAAGGTCAAAACGTCTATTAACCCCAAAACACAAGTTTCTATCATTCTATAGAAAATTCAAAGACCTCACAACAACAGCGTAAATCTCCTCCTCTATCGAGGCTACCAAGCCAACTGGGGTTTACACGTCTACGGACGTGTACAATTCTACTCGAGAACTACACAAGTCTACCGCAATACACCCCATGTAAATACTGATTGATTCGGTTCTTTATTCTTCAGCTTAACTCAAAAGACATTGCGAATACTAAGTAGTTCCATATATAGTATACTTGACTATATATTCACAAACATGTAATTTCCAATTACAATAGAGGACAAGATAATTACCTCGATAAGCCCAAAATTATCCGAGTTTAATGTCGCTCTGAGCAAGGTTTAGCTCCTTCAAGTGCGCTCCAACCACTCCAAACAACCCTTAGAAGTTCTAACCCACTTCTACTCACTTCAACCAACTGAAGATTTCCTTAGGGTTTCGGTTTGAGACTAAAGGACAAAAGGTAGTATTTCGGACTCTACGTAAAGAGGTATCTTTGGAATACTACAAGGTACAAGGCTAAGGTATTTTGGGCATTATAACAATACTAGGGAGTATTTCTATACCACAAAGGGTATTATCTGAAAACAACTAGGCTAGGGGGTACCACGCTGAGACCTCATGAGGAGGAGACCTGCCGCCAAAGGCCACTTTCAAGGAGAGGAGCTCTTGGACGAGAGTCGACAAGAGGAGGAGGATTCAAGACTTGGAAACATTTGTGGATGAATGAAGTCTTCACAAAGGGGTATTTATAGCAAACCCAAATGCCAACCAATGGCCAAGATCAAGCCACGTGCAAGGCAAGTGTAAGGCCTTGATCAAGCCAAGTGCACCCTAACCCTACTCCAAAACATGGCACAAGACAAGCCACAAACAAGGCCAAAACAAGGCACAAAACAAGGAACCAATAGGGCCAAAAACGTGAGCCACAATATCAATCAATTCGTGAACCAATCGCCCACTGACGCCGAAGCTTCAATGTGAGGTGACACATGTCACCCTCCGTTGGTCCAAAATGTTCGTCTCTCGGAAAAATCCGCAAAAATTAAAAAGGACATAGCGGAATTTTCCCTACGAAGTCTGTGGAAACGTTTGTCGGAAAGCGACTACAGTCGGCACTTGTGCCCAAATGTAACTTCGGCCAAGACACCTAGGCGGGGGTGACACGTGTCACCCTCCTATTAGCCCTCAAAAACGTCTTTCGAAAAAATATCCACAATACCGGAAATCTCAAAAACAAAGCGGGCCCAAAAACAGTAAATTTCTCCGTGGGCCCACGTGACCATTTAGAAAATAAAATCTCAAAATTCTAATGTAATCTATGAAGTCCAAATACCAAATCTGGGAATCCATTCCCATTAACGAACCTTTTTCTTCACAAATAACGGAAACTTTTCGTCGAAAACTCACATCTTTCTTTCTTTTCAAAATTTACGCCGTACTCTCGCGACGCCCTCACATACATACCGCAACTACGGTATAACATTCTCCTCGCCGAAACATTCGTCCCGAATGTTCCTTCTCAAGACGGATATCGATGAAGTTCCTCTAACAAGTTGTCAACGCCACGCCTGGCCACGAAATAACACACGTTATCTTCCTTCCTTACTCGTCGTGCCCTTCTCGAACACTTGAACTCTCGATGCGTACCATACTTCAGTCATTACTCGCTCCGAAAATCTGGAGTCACTACCTCCAACTTGGTCATCTTACTAACCTCAAACTTCCTTAAGGCCATTCCGGCCTTTACGAACCGCTCGTCGAACGCGTCCACGAACTCATACGATGATCATACAAACTTGGGCCTAGCATCCTCGTGACCCTACCACCGGGACCACCAGAATCGGCCCGCTAAACCGGGTTACGGGTTGACCGAAATGGTCCTCAACCCGACCCCCGCGCCAAACTCTTGTTCCCCGATCCGGAACAATCTTACTAATTCACATCATGAAAGCTACCACTTCCATCTCACACTACCCATGGACTTATCACACAAATAAATCCCACGTATACTACTCACCCTTATAAAGGTCAAACATAAAACGAATCCTTTACTCAAGACGACCTTACCTCTAAGGTCTCAGTCGTGAAATAGTCTAAGGTTCACACTTACCATGCCTCCATACGTATCCTTCCAACTAACCATGCATTTTAACTCACACATATCACAATGCTATCCGTACATAGCACACAATAATGAGATCATCATAACAAGCATACCAAAACTCTAGAGGGTTAAGGATATACCTTAAGCTACCGCTCCACTCTAATCATAGGCCTGCCCTGCAGGGCGCATAGCTGTAGAAGGTGATAAACCAGCCACAGATCCTGAAGGCTGAGTCGTAACATCCGCGCTTCCCTTGGTCGGACAGTTCCTCGCAAAATGGCCTTCGCTCGCATGCAAAACAAACTCCCAATCTAGCACGACACTCTAAAATGGAGTCTACCACAATGGTCACAACGAGGTAGGGGTGGCTTGGTGGTTAACACCCTGCTCTGCGAAAATCTGAACCTCGGAGCCCCGACTGCTCCTCGAAGACGGTGGAGGACCACTCAGACGGTGGGGTATATAACTAGCTTTCCGAGGCGGTCCGCCTCGAAAGCCACCAAGGACCTGCGTCCCGGCCTCTTCTGGCGATCCAGTCATTCCGTCGACCCTCCGTGCCTCACATCCTAGTGCATGAGCTGCGTGCGGGCAATGTCCATGCGGTGAAGAGAAACACCCGACAAGACTCACCATATAATCATCTAGCGGTGGCGTGGCGATGCACCTATCCTCCATATCTGCAACTAGCGCAGGACATATCGAGCCAAAGAATCGAACTCGACATTGTACTCCCGACGGCGCCTCTCTGCCTCGAGAACAAAAATCGCTTACGGCGTGCCCTCATCTGCGGAGGCAAGAAGTGCGTGAAAGCCCGAAAACTCATCCCATACTGCTGGAGTGCATGCTCTCCCGGAAAGCTCCATGAATCAAACGATCATCGCGGTATCACGCGACCGACGCGAACCAAAGGTCACAGACTCGGTTCAAGCCTTGATCACCGCGTGATCGGCAGAATCGCCGGGATGAACTCCCGCGGATCATCCTCCGCCTCACCCATAAAACTCGGCGGGCTACAACTCGTAAAGTCCCGTAGCCTCAAACTATCTGCCGGGGTGAACCATCGGTGCATCGAATCGGCCCAGGCTGCTGCATCGGCTGTCATATCTCGGCCCACGACCTCGCCAAGAATCGGCCATCTCCTTGTAACCCATCTCCTGCCGCGGTGCATGGGTGGAGGCTCGTGCTGCGGTCTCGGCAGCCATTCACGCGGCTCTAACCTCTGCTGGGTGGCGGCGTCCACAAACCCGCTGTCAAGCACAACTCGTCATGCGGGCTCGCGCCTCGTACTCCTCAGATCTTACTAGCGGCACTCGCCGCTTTGCCGCTCGGGCTCTGGTTGCCTTGCGCGGAGGCATAATCGTAAAACGAGATACGTCGGAGGGTACAACTTACAACTGCCTAAGGCACGATCTCTGAATGAGAAGAATGGAAACCAATCCTAAATGTCCTATAGCCTCGATTATAGATGTGGTGCACAACACACCGATAATCAAGACTCTACTAGACACGGTGCGTAGACACTTTCCGAGGATTAATCGCTCGATACCACTTTTGTAACGACTGTTCGGGGCGTTCTGTGGTGCCTTACCCCGGCACCCTAGTGATACATACATCGGAGAAAATCAGCGAACAAAAAAACATGAGTCATTTAACAAGGGATATCATAAATAAACAAAGCAACCAAAGCGATTGCCTTAAGATATACATAAAACACGAGCTTTAATCCTTTACAACCCCACAACAGACTACTGACCTTAAGATTTACAACGACTATGACGGACGGGCCCCGCCATACCACGAATGTACAAGAACCTACAACTCGGGGAACACATACCAAAAGATAAGCCTCCAAGAAAGCGGAACTTCCTACGCTGACGTGATCCTAAGAGCGGGGATCCACGATCGATGTACCTCTACTGCGGCATGAACGGCCCGAAGGAGGTCAATCAACAGTACCAAGTATGTGGCATGCAATCAGTAAATGAAATCATACTAGTCTATATAAAGCAGGAGACATGTATGATAACCAAACTACAGTTCACAACATAAAACAGTCATCACTCCAATATAACTATGGGTCTCACGCCCACAACATCAATCAGGTTCGCATTATGGCGCATGCCGGAATCGCGACGGTGTAGACATGTCCATGATGCAACAATAATACCAATGTCCCATGGCCATGCCCTGAATGCGCCGGTGTAGACATGTCCATGTGACCTCAACAACAAGACAATCCAAATGGAAGCATACGTGCGCCACGATCGTGTCGGTATGTCCAAGGAAACAATAAGACAACTTTCCAAATGGACGATACCCGTGCGCTACGATCGTGTCGATATGTCCAAAAGGAAATCCTGGCGATAATCGAAATGGAAACATACCCGTGCGCTACGCATCGTGTCAGTATATCCAAAGCGATTAACCACAAGACCTTAACCAAAATGGAAGCATACCCGTGCGCTACGCATCGTGTCAGTATGTCCAAAGCGATTAACAACAATAATACTATCAGCGAGGCGTGCGTGGAATTTCTCGTCGCTTGAAGACATCCAAGTAAGTTCTCAACTACCAACCGACCTCTATCGAGACGCGGTAACACAGAAACACAACGCTTGTACAATAAAGGCTATCATCACAAGCATAGGCAAGTTTCACAACAACAAGCATAGGCAAGTTTCACAACAACAAGCATAGGCAAGTTTCACACAACTCAAAGTACTTTCATTTTATGCCAAAGTCCGGGTTTTTAACCCCAAAGTACTACATACGTTAAGTTCTTTTTTAAAGAGATCCATTACTTTTATAAAAGTCACCCGATACCCGTAGTATTAGAATGACCAACCCACCTTCCTTTTCAAAATCAAGTAACAACATTCCTTTCCTAAGTTCGGTTGCCTAGTTTCAATTACTCAAGCTTCTCATTTTCAAATGGTTTCATAGTTCCCAAACTTAATCACTTGATTCCTTTTTAGAACAATTGAGTAACATATGTCATATATGTGAGTAGTTTATTCTTGTTTATAACGATCTTATTACAATGACCATGATCTAGAAAATGTAATATCATTTTGTCTCATCTTAGCTTATGCGGATGGAGGTTTCTACTGGTTTTAATACAACACATCATTATTCAATACATTTTCCTTTTATTAACGCCGCATGGTCCTGTCGATACACGTTCGATTCGAAATCGGTAAAACATTATCCCTTTAAAAACCAAGTACTCATTACTCACGAATGAGGTTTCACACAAACATCCACATTAAAACAAATAAGTTAAGTCTCTTATCTTATAAGATCAAGTCTCTTAACTTCTAACATCAGTAAACCATTTTCACTTACATAAGGTCGTTATAACTAACTTCCCATAAAGCTATTATAACACCCTATGTTTTAAACCAACCAAATCACTTAGCACATGTACGTCTACCGTACTACATAGTTCACAACAATCATGCTAGAAAAGATAGGAAGAGGTTCACATACCTCGCGACGATTTATCGACAATAAGCAAAATGCTCCAAGTACTACAACCTAGCCCTTTCCACGCCTCGCTTAGAATACGCTACTCTTAGTACTTTCACCTATAAAGGTCAAAACGTCTATTAACCCCAAAACACAAGTTTCTATCATTCTATAGAAAATTCGGCAGCACCTCCCCCCCCCCCGCAACAGCGTAAATCTCCTCCTCTATCGAGGCCGGCTACCAAGCCAACCCGGGGGGGGTTTACACGTCTACCCGGACGTGTACAATTCTACTCAGTAATACAACACAAGTCTACTTGTCTGATCTATGTAAATACAGATTGATTCGATTCTTTATTCTTCAGCTTAAGTCAAAAGACATTGCGAATACTAAGTAGTTCCATATATAGTATACTTGACTATATATTCAACCAAACATGTAATTTCCAATTACAATAGAGGACAAGATAATTACCTCGATAAGCCCAAAATTATCCGAGTTTAATGTCGCTCGAGCAAGGTTTAGCTCCACTCGTGCGCTCAAACCACTCCAAACAACCCTTAGAAGTTCTAACCCACTTCTACTCACATACTTCACCAACTATGAAGATTTCCTTAGGGTTTGGTTTGAGACTAAAGGACAAAAGGTAGTATTTGGACTCTACGTAAAGAGGTATCTTTGGAATACTACAAGGTACAAGGCTAAGGTATTTTGGGCATTATAATAATACTAGGGAGTATTTCTATACCACAACAAAGGGTATTATACGAAAACAACTAGGCAGGGGTACCCAGGCTGGACCTCACAAGGAGGAGACCTCACGGCAAAGGCCACTTTCAAGGGGAGGAGCTCTTGGACGAGAGTCAACAAGAGGAGGAGGATTCAAGACTTGGAAACATTTGTGGATGAATGAAGTCTTCACAAAGGGGGTATTTATAGCAAACCCAAATGCCAACCAATGGCCAAGATCAAGCCATGTGCAAGGCAAGTGTAAGGCCTTGATCAAGCCAAGTGCACCTAACCCTACTCCACAAAACATGGCACAAGACAAGCCACAAAACAAGGCCAAAACAAGGCACAAAACAAGGAACCAATAGGGCCAAAAACGTGAGCCACAATATCAATCCATTCGTGAACCAATCGTCCTTGGACGCCAAGCTTCAATGTGAGGTGACACATGTCACCCTCCGTTGGTCCAAAATGTTCGTCTCTCGGAAAAATCCGCAAAAATTAAAAAGGACATAGCGGAATTTTCCCTACGAAGTGTGGAAACGTTTCGTCGGAAACGACTACTAGTGGCACTTGTGCCCAAATGTAACTTCGGCCAGCCACTGGCGGGGTGACACGTGTCACCCTCCTAGCCCTCAAGCGTCTTTCAAAAAATATCCACAATCTGAAATCTCAAAAACAAAGCGGGCCCAAACCGTAAATTTCTCCGTGGGCCCACGTGACCATTTCCAAAATAAAATCTCAAAATTCTAATGTAATCTATGAAGTCCAAATACCAAATCTGGGAATCCAATTCCCATTAACGAACCTTTTTCTTCACAAATAACCGGAAACTTTTCCGTCGAAAACTCACATCTTTCTTTCTTTTCAAAATTTCTGCCGTACTCTCGTACGTACGCCCTCACATACATACCCTGCAACTACGGGGTATAACAGACATGTTGAGCCATTTGAAATTGAAATCCAATTTGGTCGATAATTAGAATCGTCGCATGTTATCTACTTGAAGATTATAGTTGCGATAATCGATTGCAGCTTTATAACATGTTGTACTAAACAACTTGGATTGAAAAGGAATTAGAAAAGACTTTGTAGTGATGTACCTCAAATTTGCCGAATGTGACATAGTATGTTGGACTAGTTTGATATCTATTGTGGGGCAGAATTTTACACGACTTGTAGGCGTGTAATCCCCTATTGTTAACTACATTGTTGAGCCTTAAATGTGGCGTATTTGGTTATTGAAATTCGGCCTTGAAAAAGGTGGCAAAGTATGTAGAAACAAAGGAAGTGATGTCCGATTTTTCGTAGAATTTAGTGACTTTGCACTTAGAATATTCTACGTTTGAGGTAAGAAGTTAATAGACGTATTATGGTCATTATAGGTTGACATAATACGTACGGCATATTGGACTTGGCAAGTGGATTGAACCGAATAGGTATGTGGAACTTTCTTATCTCTTGAGCATGAATAAGTTGTAAATGTATAGTACGGTAGACGTAAAAGATTTTGACAAGCTAGTCCATTTGATATCCTTGGATTATTTTAAGAATGTCCAAGTTGGTTGACTTAGAGAATTAACTCACTTGTTTTAAAATATTAAGGATATCTTGGTTTCTTAAACTTAAGAGACTTTGAGTATTTTGAAAGTATTTTCGATACTTGTTTTGTTGAAAAATTTAAGTCTCTTAGTTATAAAGAAAAATGTAAGTATCTAAGGCATAAAACTAGTATAACGGCCTTATGGGAAGTTGGTTATAATAGCTTTATGGAAAGTTAATGTTATACCCCGTATTTTTCAGAGTATGTACGTGAGGGCGTACGTACAAAAGTTCAAGCCTTAAGTAGGCATAAGGGTCGAAATTTGTGCACAACCCCCGAAAAGAATTGTTTTCCGACGAAACGTTTTCCGGACCTTGCGAAGGGAAAATTACGGTTGTGACATTTATAATTTTTACGGATTTTTCCGAGAGATGAAATATTTTGGACCAACAAGAGGGCGACATGTGTCACCCTCAAGTTGGCGGAATTGGTGGACGAATGGGAACACGTTTTTTTCATTTTTGTTGCCTAAAACATTTGTTCAATGTTTTGTAGATATTTTGTGTGGTAGATGGATAAGGTGGGACCCACACACACTTGTCCAAATCTACACCCTCCACTTGCCCTCCACTTGCCTTAATCTTGGCCATTGATTTCCTATAAATACCCGCCAGTGCAAGACTAAATCTTCATCCCTTAAACATTTCCCAAGTCTTGAAATCCTCTCCCCTTTGAAGGCTCGCCCAAGAGCACCTCCCCTTTGTGAAGCCTTGGCGAAACAAACCCCCTCTTGAGTTGTTCTCGTGAAATACCCCTTTGGTAGAAAAGTATTCTCCAAGTATTGTTACTATTCCAAAATACCTTGGCCCAAATACCTTGTAGTATTCCAAGGTTACCCCAATACTAAAAGCCCATAAATACTATTATACTTCCCTTCAGTCACAAAACGAAACCCTAAGGAAAATCTTCATAGTTGGTTGAAGTATTAAGAAGAAGTTGTGTAGAACTTCTAAGGGTTGTTTGGAGCGGGTTGGAGCGCCCAGAGTAGGAGCTAAACCTTACTCAGGATCGACATTTAAACTTGGATAATTTTGGGCTTATCGAGGTAAATACTCCTGTCCTTCTATTATATTGGAGATTACATATAAGAGTAGTTTAGATTTGAGTTTAAGATATAGAAGGATATTAAAGAAGAGAATTGAACTGAAATCACATCAGAAGAATATTAAAGAAGATTGAACTGTACTTACATGGGTGTATTTCTGATGAACTTGTGTAGTTTGTCGGCAGGAAGTCTTTGCGATTTTCCGTAGAATAGAGAACCCTCTGCTTAGAATATTCTACAAAGTAGTATAGACATTGATAGACGTATATGGCCTTTATAGGTTGAAAGTTCTGCGAGTAGCATGTTCTACTTGAAAGGTGGACAAGGCTAGCCGGGTTATAGCGGTGGAGCGTTTTGCTATTTGTCGATAATCGTCGCGAGGTATGTGATTCTTCCTATCCTCTTGAGCATGATATTTTAAAAGAATATATATATACGGTGAGACGTCGTGTGTTAGCGAACGTGGTTTCTTGCGATGTCTTTTGACTTGAGTCTAAATAATAAGAATCTTGAAGTATTTCAAAAGAATTAAGAATCGTTTTTGAAAGAAGAGTAATACTTGGTTTTAAAAGCTTAAGAGTTATACTAGCTTTGGGAAGTTAGGTATAACGACTTAAGAGAGATAAAAGGAACAATTTACTTAATTGTTTATGAACGCCTTATATTGATTTCGGAAATGAGAATAAGTATCGAACAAACCACTGCAGCGCTAATAAAGGGAAATGTATTGACTAATTAAGTATTATTAAAACCAGTAGAAACCTCCATCTGCATAGAAGCTAAGATGAGACAAAATGATATTACATTTCCTAGATCATGGCTGCTTCAATAAGATTGTTATGAACAAGAATAACCTACTCACACATAAGGCATATGTTTCTCAAATTGTTTTAAACGTGAATTATATTATTAAGTGATTAAGACTATGAACTACGAAACCTTTCGAAAATAAGAGACTTGAGTAATTGAACTTAGGCAAACTTGAACTTTTGGAAAAGAAGGTTGTTACTTGTCTTTAAAAAGGGAAATTGTTTTGGTTTACTTAAAAAGATAGTCACTCTATTTTTTTAATACTACGGGTATCGTGTGACTCTTGTGAAAGAAACATGATCTTTTTAAAGAGATAATGTATGAAGTACTTTGGGGATAAAAACCCGAACTTGTTGGCATAAAATAGAAAGTACCTTGTGTGAATAACTTGACTATGTTGGTTTGTGATAGCCTTGTAATACTTTCTTGTTGATTTGATAAGTAAACATGTTAGGATGCTACGTGTGTTAGTGTCTTGTGATGGTTGTGTAAGGGGGTATCCATTGTAGAGATTATGTTGTTTAACGATTATCAGTTATGTTAGTATTATATCACTCACCTCTTGACATGATATACGGGGTTAAGTCGCCCCGACGAGAGTACACCTCAGGCGATGCAATGTGACTATGATTCGAGAATACCTCATGCGGGTCCAGGGGACCTATGCGGAGCTACGAGAGTTCCAGGTTAGTGTGCGATCTATGTGGCCATGCGGTCTATGTGGCCATGCGGACTACGAGTCCAGGACGATGCCGAGGAGTAGCTACCCTCGATGCGGGGAATACCTCATGCGGGCCTATATGTGTGGCCTATCGCGAGTGCGGGAAGTTCGAGATTAGACGCGCACATTGATCTGCGGGCGAGTGGCGGCCGATCATGTGGCGCGGTCTAGAAAGACCTCATGATACAGTTTATGGCATTGTTGGTACTGTGGGTTTTAGTAGTCGGCTATGCCTTCGTACTTACCCCGTACGGTTTTATTATGACACAGGTAGGACCTGGTGTTCATGTGTATTCCTTGGTATTTTTATATCGTATGCTGCTGGCGATGAGGAAGAATTCCACGGGCATGATTGATATTGTGGGCATGAGACCCATGGTTATATTTGAGTGATGACTTTAAGGCGTGAGTCACGACTTGACATATCGCTTACATATTGTGTATCGTAAATTGGTTATCATATATGTCTTACATTTTATATAGACTATTATGATTTCATTTCTGATATTTTGATTTCGCATACTTGGTACTTGTGTTATCGACCTCCTTGGGGCTGTGTTCATCTGCGGTAAGTACACGATTGTTGATCCTCGCTCATAGGGTCACGATTCGGCGTTTGGGAAGCTCCGTTTCTCCGAGGCCTATCTTTGGTATAGTCCCTGTTGTGCAGTACTACATTCGAGGGTATGGCGGGGCCACGTCCGTCGTTGTTGTTATAATATTCGTAGAAGTGCATGTAATCTTGTTGTGGCGAGTTTGTAAAGGGATGTAACGTTCGTGTTCAAGTTTATATATATATATGCGAAAGGCAACTTTTCTCGAATAAGCTTTCACTTCATATTATTTCATATCTTGTTTTATATTCCGACTACTCGATGTATGTCTACTGGGTGCCCGGTAAGGCACGATCCACGAGCAGGTTAGTCGTGACAAAAGTGGTATCAGAGCAGTTAATCCTCGGAAATTGTCTACAGACCATATCTAGTAGAGTCTTGAATATCGGTGTGTTGTGCACCACACCAATAATCAGGAGGCTATAGGATATTTAGGATTGGTTTCCATTCTTCTCACTCTGAGATCGTGCCTTAGAGCTGTGTTATAAGTTGGACCTCTAACGTATTTCTTCCCGTACGATTATGCCTCCGCCAAGGCAACCGGGCGAGAAGGGCAAAGCGGCCGAGGAGCTGCGAGTAAACACATAGGGTTACGAGGCACAGCCCAACCATCACGAGGTGGTGCTTCATTCGAGGAGTTACGCAGCGCGGCCCAGCAGAGTCTAGCACAGCGGCAACAGTTCCTACTGCGGCCACGATATTTGAACCTGCAGTTCCACGACCAGTAACGGAAAGTATAGATTGCAAAGAGACGACCCTGTTACTAGATAGGGATGTAGCAACCAGAGAGTATATTATGTACCGATTTATCACGGGTCTTGATGAATATCTAAGGAAGGGTTGTGCGAGAGTAGCCCTTCAGTCAGGCATGAGCATGGCCTGCGTACGGGCTTATGCGCAGCCGAAAGCGTAGAGATCAACGAGTTAACCAAGATCGCGAGAAGAGGCGGTCGGCAGGTCCTTGGTAACTTTCGAAGAAAATCGCTTCACGCCAGGTGGATATCGCCTCCTCGATCTGCAGTGGTCCTCGCGGACTTGGGGCGTTCGGTATCTGGAGTTGGTCGAACTCCGGGCTTCGTTCCTGACTATCGTAGGTTCGGCCCGGCCAATTGATTTTCCTCGGTGTTCATAATGTGCGGCGTCATCCCGGGGAATGCCGTCTTTTTGTTGGTACTTGTTTTACCTACGGCCGTCAGGGCCATGTGACGAGAGAATGTTCAAGTAAGAGGGATGCAAGTAGGAGCACTCAGCCTACCAGATCAGTTGCGGATTCAGTAGTTCGGAGAGGAAGGGGTGTTAGCCAGAGGAGGCCACCCCCACCTCGCTGTGGCCGTTGTGGTAGGCGTCATTGTGGGGAGTGTCGTACTTCTTCGACAGCTTGTTATGCTTGCGGCCAGCAGGGCCATTTTGCGAGGAATTGTCCGACCAGAGGTGGCGCGGATGTAGGGACTCAGCCTTCAGGATCAGTGGCTAGTTCATCACCCTCCCCAGCTATGCGCCCAACAGGGCAGGATGGATTAGAACGACAAAGGGGAGTGAAGCAGTAGATACAGGTATATCCTTAACCCTCTAGAGATTTGTACGTGTGATAAGATGAGTATATCTTAAGTGTTATGTTCAGATAGCATTGTGTTAATTGTGATTAGAAATCATGGTTAGTTAAAAGGGTAAGATTGGGGATAAGGAAAGTGTGAGCCTTAGAGTATTATACGTGGAGACCTTAGAGGCGAGGCCATCTCGAGTAAAATATTTAGTGTTATGTTTGACCTGTATCGGAGTATATAGTATATGTGTGATATATATTTGTGTGATAAGTCCCTGAGTAGTGTAGAATGAAAGAGGGTAGTTGAGCTAAGAATGACCACTAGGTTTTCGTGGCTTGAGTAGTGAGATTGTTCCAGATCGGGGGGAACAAGAGTTTGGCACGATAGCGGGTCGGGTTGAGGACCGATCGCGGGTCAACCCGCGACCTGTATTGTGGTGGGGTCAGTTCGAGGTGGTCCCGCCAGGTGGTGGGGTCATGAGGATGTTAGACCCAAGTTTAGTTAACCAGCGTACGAGTTCGTGGATGCGTTCGACCAGTAGTCGGGCCGATGGGGTCAGCCCATCTTGTCTTTTAGTCAAGACTATTTACTCAGCAGTGGGTTATGCGAGATGTTATATATCGGGAAGGTTGTAAGGCTGCATGAGGTGCCTACTTCCACCTTATGATGGGCAGTGAAGCCCAGGTTACGGCTATTTCTTTTCTGGAGGTATTACCAGGCAGGGTTAGAAACTCAGGTGAGTCTCAGTATTGCATTCACCCTCGGGCCGGTGTTTTTGATTTCAAAGGTAGATGTAAGGATTATTCGCCTCTTGGTTGAGTGAGTATTATAATAGCTACCATATCAGTATTCGGAGGGTGCCTTATGAAGCCTCGTATGGGCGGAAGTGTAGAATGTCGGTCGATTGGTTCGATATTGGCAAGATTCAGATAGTTGGTTCATACTTGTTTCAGCAGAATGTGGATAGGGTGAAGCTTATCCAGGAGAGGTTATTGGCAGCTCAGAGTCAACAGAAGTCATGCGGATAATCAGCATCGACACTTGGAGTTCAGGTTGACGGTGGGTTTTCTTAAAGGTACCACCCCGGAAAGGGTGTGACGAGTTTTGGAAAACAGAGGAAACTTAGCCCGAGGTACTTTGAGCGTTTTCAGGTCACTTGGAGAATAGGCCAGGTTGCCTATAAGTTGGCATTGCCGTCCGACATAGGAAGCAGTACGTCCGGTCTTTCTTGTTGCTATGTTCGGAAAAGTATCGGAGATCCATCCAGAGTGTTCCCAGTTAATGATGACCAAGTTGGAGATAGTAACTCGAGATTTTGGAACCAAGCAATAATGAAATGTGGTAAGTTATGAGAAAGAGTTCGAGTGCACGAGAAAGTGCGACAGTAAGGAAGAAGCGAGCATGTGTTAAGAACATAGAAGTGATCATTTCTTTTGTGAAGTAAAGGTGCGAAGGGAGTATCTTTTAGACTTTGGGTGGGAGCTTTAGTGATGTTAGAGGTGATTCCTCGTGGACTTGGATGTAAGTATTTGCGCGGGTGTTTTCTGTGGCCATGTGTGGCATTTGCAAACTGGTTAAGCTATGAGGAACTTGATCGTTATCTGTCTTGAGAAGGAACATTCGGGACGAATGTTTCTAAGGAGGGGAGAATGTTATACCCCGTATTTTCCAGAGTATGTACGTGAGGGCGTACGTACAAAAGTTCAAGCCTTAAGTAGGCATAAGGGTCGAAATTTGTGCACAACCCCCGAAAAGAATTGTTTTCCGACGAAACGTTTTCCGGACCTTGCGAAGGGAAAATTACGGTTGCGACATTTATAATTTTTACGGATTTTTCCGAGAGATGAAATATTTTGGACCAACAAGAGGGCGACATGTGTCACCCTCAAGTTGGCGGAATTGGTGGACGAATGGGAGCACGTTTTTTTCATTTTTGTTGCCTAAAACATTTGGTCAATGTTTTGTAGATATTTTGTGTGGTAGATGGATAAGGTGGGACCCACACACACTTGTCCAAATCTACACCCTCCAATTGCCCTCCACTTGCCTTAATCTTGGCCATTGATTTCCCTATAAATACCCCTCAAGTGCAAGAGTAAATCCTCATCCCTTAAACATTTCCCAAGTCTTGAAATCCCTCTCCCCCTTTGAAAGGCTCTCGTCCAAGAGCACCTCCTCCCCCTTTGTGAAGCCTTGGCCGAAACAACCCCCCCCCCCTCTTGAGTTTTTCTCGTGAAATACCCCCCCCCCCCCCCCCTTTGGTAGAAAAGTATTCTCCAAGTATTGTTACTATTCCAAAATACCTTGGCCCAAATACCTTGTAGTATTCCAAGGTTACCCCTATACTAAAAGTCCATAAATACTACTATACTTCCCTTCAGTCACAAAATGAAACCCTAAGGAAAATCTTCATAGTTGGTTGAAGTATTAAGAAGAAGTTGCGTAGAACTTCTAAGGGTTGTTTGGAGCGGGTTGGAGCGCCCAGAGTAGGAGCTAAACCTTGCTCAGGATCGACATTTAAACTTGGATAATTTTGGGCTTATCGAGGTAAATACTCTTGTCTTTCTATTATATTGGAGATTACATATAAGAGTAGTTTAGATTTGATTTTAAGATATAGAAGGATATTAAAGAAGAGAATTGAACTGAAATCACATCAGAAGAATATTAAAGAAGATTGAACTGTACTTACATAGGACTGTATTTACAATAGACTTGTGTAGTTTGTCGGTAGGGAAGTGCTGCCCGATTTTCCGTAGAATAGAGAACCCTCTGCTTAGAATATTCTACAGAGTAGTCTAGACGTTGATAGACGTATATGGCCTTTATAGGTTGAAAGTTCTGCGAGTAGCATGTTCTACTTGAAAGGTGGACAAGGCTAGCCGGGTTATAGCGGTGGAGCGTTTTGCGATTTGTCGATAATCGTCGCGAGGTATGTGATTCTTCCTATCCTCTTGAGCATGATATTTTAAAAGAATATATATAGTACGGTAGACGTACATGTGTTAACTGAACGTGGTTTTACTGCGATGTCTTTTGACTTGAGTCTAAATAATAAGAATCTTGAAGTATTTCAAAAGAATTAAGAATCGTTTTTGAAAGAAGAGTAATACTTGGTTTTAAAAGCTTAAGAGTTATACTAGCTTTATGGGAAGTTAGGTATAACGACTTAAGAGAGATAAAAGGAACGGTTTACTTAATTGTTTATGAACGCCTTATATTGATTTCGGAAATGAGAATAAGTATCGAACAAACCACTGCAGCGCTAATAAAGGGAAATGTATTGACTAATTAAGTATTATTAAAACCAGTAGAAACCTCCATCTGCATAGAAGCTAAGATGAGACAAAATGATATTACATTTCCTAGATCATGGCTGCTTCAATAAGATTGTTATGAACAAGAATAACCTACTCACACATAAGGCATATGTTTCTCAAATTGTTTTAAACGTGAATTATATTATTAAGTGATTAAGACTATGAACTACGAAACCTTTCGAAAATAAGAGACTTGAGTAATTGAACTTAGGCAAACTTGAACTTTTGGAAAAGAATGTTGTTACTTGTCTTTAAAAAGGGAAATTGTTTTGGTTTACTTAAAAAGATAATCACTCTATTTTTTTAATACTACGGGTATCGTGTGACTCTTGTGAAGAAACATGATCTTTCTAAAGAGATAATGTATGAAGTACTTTGGGGATAAAAACCCGAACTTGTTAGCATAAAATAGAAAGTACCTTGTGTGAATAACTTGACTATGTTGGTTTGTGATAGCCTTGTAATACTTTCTTGTTGATTTGATAAGTAAACATGTTAGGATGATACGTGTGTTAGTGTATTGTGATGGTTGTGTAAGGGGGGTTTCCCTTGTTGTGCTTATGTTGTTTAACGATAAGCCGTTATGTTAGTATTATATCACTCACCTCTTGACATGATATCACGGGGTTAAGGCCCCGTCACGAGGTACACCTCGAGCGATGTGTGACTATGATTCGAGAATACCTCATGCGGGTCCAAGGGACCTATGCGGAGCTACGAAAGTTACAGGTTAGTGTGCGGTCTATGTGGCCATGCGGTCTATGTGGCCATGATGACTACGAGTCCAGGACGATTCCGAGGAGTAGCTACCCTCGATGCGGGGAATACCTCATGCGGGCCTATGTGTGTGGCCTATGCGGAGCTGCGGGAAGTTCCAGTTAGGCAGCACATTGATCTGCGGGCGAGTGGCGGCCGATCATGTGGCGGTCTAGAAAGACCTCACGTCTGTTTATGGCATTGTTGGTGCGTGGGTTTTAGTAGTCGGCTATGCCTTCGTACTTACCGTCACGATTTTATTATGACACAGTGGGACACGGTGTTCATGTATTCCTTGGTGTTTTTATATCATGGACTGCCGACAGTGAGGAAGGAATTCCACGGGCATGATTGATATTGTGGGCATGAGACCCATGGTTATATTTGAGTGATGACTTTAAGGGCGTGAGTCCCTGACTTGACATGACTGCTTACATATTGTGTATCGTAAATTGGTTATCATATCTGTACATTTTATATAGACTATTATGATTTTATTTCTGATATTTTGATTCGCATACTTGGTACCTATTATCTGACCTCCTTCGGGGCTGCGTTCATCCGCGGTAGAGTACACGATTGTTGATCCTCGCTCATAGGGTCACAGTTCAGCGTTTGGGAAACTCTGTTTCTCCGGAGGCTTATCTTTGTTATAGTCCCCTGTTGTTGTAGGTACTTACATTCAGGGGTATGGCGGGGCCCTGTCCCGTCGTTGTTGTTATAATATTCGTAGAGGTCTGTAGTACTGTTGTGGGCAGAGTTTGTAAAAGGGATGTAACTGTTCTGGTTCAAGTTTATATATATATATGCCGAAAGGCAACTTTTCTCCGATAAACTGTTTCTCACTTCATATAATTTCATATCTTGTTTTATATTCCGATGACTACTCTGATGTATGTCTACTTGGGTGCCCGGGTAAGGCACGATCCACAGGCAGGTTGGTCGTGGCGATTAAAAGTGGTTTACTCTAAGTAATGTAAGTATGATAAATGACTTGAAATAATGAAAGACAAATTGATTTGAAGGCATCAATTGCTTAAGGTTTTTAAAAGAAAGAAGTCACTTGATTTAGAAGCCTAGATGTATTTCTAAAAGGTATTGTGACTTGTCTTGAAAAATAGATGTGACTTGATACTACGGTTATTAGTATCTTGGAAGTTTTATATGAAAAAAAGTCATTTTAAAAGAGTAGAAGTATGTAGTACTTTGGGTTAAATTCCCGGATTGTTATAATGAAATGTTAGTGCCTTAAGTAAACTAAAATGAGAGTGTATATGAATAATACTAATAAGAAGCTAGGGGGATTTCTTAACTTGCTTATGTTATGTATGATAAGCCGGTAGCGCTTATGTTATGTTAGGATAATCCGGTAGCGCTTATGTTATGTATGATAAGCCGGTTGTCACGACCCGACCCCGGGCCGCGACTGGTTCCCTACCTGGGCACCCTTCTAATCATACAACATAATAAACTGCGGAAGATAAATAACACATTTTTTTTTAAAACCAAGGCCAAGCCGATAAGGCTGCCATAATCATAAAAATTACCCGAAAGGGTCTACCATTTAACAATGTAAAAACAACTCTAGCTTGATCCAACCCACGTATGAATACGGACCTCTAAGATTTGAACAAATACTATGACGGGACAAGGTGTCACGACCGAACGGGCGTGGTAGTGCCTTACCCGCACCCAGTAGACATACATCCAGTGTAATCGGAATATAAAACAAGACATGACATAATATGAAATATGAAGCAGTTCATCGAGAAAACTTGCCTT
Source organism: Przewalskia tangutica (assembly GCA_029844215.1). NCBI lineage: Eukaryota > Viridiplantae > Streptophyta > Magnoliopsida > Solanales > Solanaceae > Przewalskia > Przewalskia tangutica. Next base: position 36,794,342 of record CM056725.1, on the reverse strand, counting down.
CGGCATCAATATATATAACAACTAGAAACGATTACATCCCTTTTACAACTCGCCCACAGGTGTTCTGACCTTAAGAATGACAACAATGGCGGGGCGGGCCCGCCATACCACGAATGTAAGTACCTACAACGAGGACTATACCACTGATAAGCCTCGGAGAAACGAGCTCCCAAATCTGAATGTGACCCTACGGTGAGGATCAACGGCGGTATACCTACCTGCGGCATGAACGCGGCCAGAAGGTCGTAACAGTACCAAGTATGTCAGAAAGTACTTTAAACGAAATCAAAGTATTTAAAACCATTTGCAAATACAATTAGTTCAATTTGCATAGTGCCACATCACAAACAAGAGCAATAATAGGTAGCGTATGCCGGTCTTTCCTAGGCCGCGAATGATCGAAGCAAGGCCAATCGCCCATAGTATCATTATGCGTGCCTAATCCTGGACTCCCGCAGTCCGCATAGGTCACACACAGACCCGCATGAGGTATTCCTCGCATCGGGGGTAGCTAACCCCGGTACCCTCTTGGACTCCCGCAGTCCGCATAGTCTCAATAGACCGCATAGTCACACAGACCGCATAGGGCATCCCCCGCATCGGGATAAAACACCCGGAATGATCAATCCTGGAACTCGCGACTCCGCATAGTCACGCAGACCGCATGTAGGCGTATAGACCCGCATCAAGGGTGGCAAGCCCTCGGTATAACAAGTCAAGGGGGTATGTGATATAATAACATAACAGCTTATCGTTAAACAACATAAGCACAACAAGGGGAACCCCTTTACACAAACATCACCAGATACTAACACACGTAGCATCCTAACATGTTTACTTATCAAATCAACAAGAAAGTATTACAAGGCTATCACAAACCAACACAATCAAGTTATTCACACAAGGTACTTTCTACTTTATGTTAACAATTTCGGGGTTTTATCCCCAAAGTACTTCATACATTAACTCTTTTAAAAGGTCAGTTTCTTTCAAAAATCACACAATACCGTAGTATAAAAATAGAGTGACTATCCTTTTAAGTAAACCAAAACACTTTCCTTTGTAAATCAAGTAACAACATAATTTTCCAAACGTTCAAGTTTGCCTAATTTCAAATGCTTAAGTTTCTCATTTTCGAAAGGTTTCGTAGTTCATAGTTTTAATCACTTAATGATATAATTCTCCTTTAAAACAATTTGAGATACATATGCCTTATATGTGAGTAGGTTATTCTTGTTCATAATCAATCTTAGTTAAGCAGCCATGATCTAGGAAATGTAATATCATTTTGTCTCATCTTAGCTTCTATGCAGATGGAGGTTTCTACTGGTTTTAATAATACTTTATTAGTCAATACATTTCCCTTAATTAGCGCTGCTGTGGTTTGTTCGATACTTATTCTCATTTCCGAAATCAGTAAAACATTATTCCTTTTACAAACCAAGTACTCATTACTCATGAATGAGGTTTCACACAAAAACTCATATTAATTACTTAAGTCAAGTCTCTTATCTTTTAAGATCAAGTCTCTTAACTTCTAAAATTAATAAACCATTCTTTTTATCTCTCTTAAGTCGTTATACCTAACTTCCCATAAAGCTAGTATAACTCTTAAGCTTTTTGTTTAAAAACCAAATATTTCTCTTCTGTTAAAAATGATTCAGTATTCATTTGAAATGCTTCAAGATTCTTTTTATTCAGGCTTAAGTCAAAAGACATTGGCGTAATTATTATTCAGTTAACACACGTACGTCTACCGTACTATATATATATATATATTCTTTTAAAATATCATGCTCAAGAGGATAGGAAGGATCACATACCTCGCGACGATTATCGACTATTAGCAAAACGCTCCACGGCTATAACCCGGCTAGCCTCGTCCACCTTTCAAGTAGTACATGCTACTCGCAGAACATTCAACCTATAAAGGTTATATAGGTCTATCAACTTCTACATTAATAATCTTCTGATGTGATTCCAGTTCAAGTCTATTCTGTAATATCCTTCTATTACAGTTAAATTTTCTTCTATGAATCTTATATTCATTTATACAATTACAGTATGTAATTTCCAATTACAATAGAAAGTCAAGAGTATTTACCTCGATAAGCCCAAAATTATCCAAGTTTAATGTCGATCCTGAGCAACGTTTAGCTCTACTCCGGTGCTCCAACCGCTCCAAACAACCCTTAGAAGTTCTACGCAACTTCTTCTTAATACTCCAACCAACTATGGAGATTTTCCTTAGGGTTTCGTTTTTGCGACTGAAGGGAAGTATAATAGTATTTCTGGGCTTTTAGTATAAGTGTAACCTTGGAATACTACAAGGTATTTGGGCCAAGGTATTTTGGAATAGTAACAATACTTGGAGTATTTCTACCAAGAGGGTAGTATTTTACGAGAACAACTAGGCAGGGGGTGCTCTCGGCCAAGGCCACTAGGAGGGTGTACCCTCGGCCAAGGCCTCGCGAAAAAGGGGAGGGAGGCTGGGGCGAGAACTCTACAAAAGGGGAAGAGGGCTTTCAAGACCTAGAACAATCTTCGGATGAAGACGGTCATCAACTAAGGGGGGTATTTTTAGGCCAACCAATGGCAATGATCAAGCCAAGTGTTATGCAAGTGTAGGGTGGGGATTTGGACATGTGTTTGTGCGTCCCACTTGCTCATCAACTACACAAAAATATCCTACCAACTACTTGACAAAATAGCCAAGGCAAAAACGCCCAAATCGTCCCAACTTTCTCGTCCACTTGAGGGTGACACTTGTCACCCTCTCGTTGGTCCAAAATATTTCGTCTCTCGGAAAAATCCGCAAAAATTAAAAATGACATAGCCGTATTTTTCCCTTCGCAAAGTCCGGAAAACGTTTCGTCGGAAAACGACTCTTTTCGCTGGTTGTGCACAAATTTCGCCACTTTGCCTACTTAAGGCTTAAACTTTTGTACGTACGCCCTCACGTACATACCCGCCGTAACCCTGAATATACATAGCCATGACAACTCCGGAACATTGGAGCCATCTCAAAATGCTGAATCAGGATCCTAAGCTCGCGGATCCACAACTGTGTACCTAAACCTGCGGACATGAACGTAGCCCGAAGAATAAGTACAACAGTGCGAATATGGAGCGGAAAATAAAGTGCGATAACAAATCATAAGCGTACAAAAGAATGGCGAGGCAAGTATAAAGAAAGGGTAAATACCAGATCCTACCGTGTCATTTCCATCTCGTGAACTTAATCGTACCTTATTATCTTTTCCCATTTTTCCATAAGAGTATAGTCAAATTCTTACGTACATACTTAAGAAAACTCATCTGGCATAACCTAATTCGTCCCTTTATGGAGGAACGCCTATATTGTCGGCCCAATCTGGGATGCAATAGAGTCACATAAGTCTGCCCATAAAGGTATACTGCCCGGCCCAATCTGGGACGCGATAAAATCACATAAGTCTGCCCATAAAGGTATACTGTCCGGCCCAATCTGGGACGCGATAAAATCACATAAGTCTGCCCATAAAGGTATACTGCATAAAAATAGGAGGCTCACGATCAAAACAGGGTCCCTCGCCCGTAGTATCGATAAGCAATCCTACTCCTGGGACTATTTCACCGCGTAGGTCTGTGGACCCGCGTGAGGTATTCCTCGCATAGGTTGTACCGCGCGTGGGACTATTACGTTATACCCGTATTTCCGGTATATGCGTGGGGCGTGCGTAGAAATTTGAACTTAAGAGTAAGGCTTGGGCGATTTTCACTTTGTTCACAACACCCGATTAGAGTCGTTTTCGGCGAAGCGTTTTCCACGACTTTTCGTAGGAAAATTCCGGCTATGTCTTTTTAATTTTTGCGGATTTTTCAGAGGCGAAACATTTTGGACCAACAAGAGGCGCCACTTGGCACCCTCTCATTGGTGGAGTGGGGCGGTAAAGGTGGCGAAAGTTGGCCTTGTTTGCTCGAGGTTGGTAGGATATTTTTGTGTTAGATGGATAAGGTGCACTTGGCAAGATCTTGGCCCTACAATTGCTATGCACTTGGCAAGATCTTGGCCATATGTTGCCCTTGGCTTGTGCTATAAAAACCCCTCTCCCTTTGATGAATTCTTCATCCTTTCCACAAAAATTCTAAGTGTTAATATCCCTCCTCTCCCTCTTGTTGACTCTCGTCCAAGAGCCCTCTCCCCTTTGAAAGGCCCCTTGGCGAGAGCCCTCTCCCCTCCTAGTAGTGTGGCGTGGGGTACCCCACTGCCTAGTTGCTTTAGTATAATACCCCTTTGTGGTGTAGAAATAATCTCAAAAGTATTGTTATAATGCCCAAATTACCTTAGCAGTATACATTGTAGTATTCTAAGGTTATACCTATACGAAAAGCCCGGAAATACTATTATACTTCCGTCGATCACAAAACCGAAACCCTAGGAAAATCTCCATAGTCAGTTGGAGTATTGTGTAGAAGTTGGTTAGAACTTCTAAGGGTGGTTTAGAGCGGGTTGGGCAGCTCGGAGTTGGAGCTAAGCGATTGCCGGGATCGACTTTATACTTGGATAATTATGGGCTTATCGAGGTAAATATCTTGTCCTCTATTGTAATTGGAAATTACATGATTGTTAGACTATAGTTGAAGTATACTATATGTAGAAGCGAGCGTTGTTGTCGTGATGTCTTTTGACTTAAGCTTTGAATAATAAGAAACCTTTTGAAAGAAAATCTTGTTTGTTTTTACATAGGGTGTATTCTGATGAACTTGTGTAGCTTTTACGTGAGGTAGAATTGTATGCGTCAGGTTAGATGTATGAACCCACTGGTTGGCTTGATGGCGGCCTCGATAGAGGAGGAGATTTCTGTTGTTGCGGGAAGGTCTTTGCGAATTTTACGTAGAATGTTCTGAAGGGATCTAAATGTTAATAAGCGCCTTGTGGCCTTATAGGTTGAAGTACTACGTATGGCGCGATCTGGCTAGGAGTAGCCGACGGTTTGAAGTACTTGGGCGTTTTGCTATTAGTCGATACTGTCGCGAGGTATGTGAACCTCTTCCTATCTCTTCTAGCATGATATGTGTGAACTATGTAATGCGGTGAGCGTCATGTGCTAAATGTATTTGATTGGTGTAAAACATAAAGTGTTATAACGACTTTATGGGAAGTTGGTTATAACGACTTTATGTTGGTAAGAAAATACATGTGGTTTTTAAGGTGCTGGTTTGAACTATAAGCGGCTTGTTATGTGTTAATAAAGAACTTGAAGTATTTCAAAAGATTTTTGAATCATTTTGAAAGAAGAAGTAATACTTGGTTTTGAAAACTTAAGAGTTATACTAGCTTTATGGGAAGTTAGGTATAACGGCTTAAGAATGTTTCTTGATTGAAATCGAGAATGTGTATCGACAAACCAACTGCGGCGTTAATAAAAGGAAATGTTTTGACTAATTAAGTATTAATAAAACCGGTAGAAACCTCATCTGCATAGAAGCTAAGATGAGACAAAATGATATTTCCTAGATCATGGTCTTTGTAATAAGATTTTTATAAACAAGAATATCCTACTCACATATAAGGCTTATGTTTCTCGGATGGTTTAAAGAGAATGATAGTCTTAAGTGATTAATACTATGAACTACTGAAACCTTTCTAAAATGAGAAACTTGAACATTGGAAATTAGGCAAACTTGAACATTGGAAATTAGGCAAACTTGATCATTGGAAAGAATGATTGCTACTTGATTTTACAAAGAAGTAATTGATTTACTTTAAAAGGATAGTCACTCTATTTTTATACTACGGGTATTGTGTGACATTGTGAAAGTAACGTATCTTTTAAAGAGTTAATGTATGAAGTACTTTGGGGATAAAACCAGAACTTGTTGGCATATAGTAGAAAGTACCTTGTGTGTATAACTTGATTGTGTTGGTTTGTGATAGCACAGTAATACTTTCTTGTTGATTGATAAGTAAACATGCTAGGATGATACGTGTGTTAGTACCTTGTGATGTTGTGTAAAGGGGTTTACTTAGTTGAGCTTATTTTGCTTAACGATAATCTGTTGTGTTAGTATTTTACATCACTCATCTCTTGAGATGATTAGGGGTTAAGGTGCCCTCCGTTGGGGGGTAGACTTCGGGGTCGATGGACCTATGATTCGAGAATACCTAAATGCGAGTCCCGAGGGCTATGCGAGCTACGAGAGTTCGAGTTAGTGTGCGTCCTTTATGGGCATGCGGTCCGTGTGGCCATGCGGTGCGAAGTCGGGGCGATCTTGGGGAGTAGCTACCCTCGATGCGAGAATACCTCATGCGGGCGATGAGATTGGCCTATGCGGGCTGCGGAAAGTTCGGGGCTAAACGCGCACATTAGATCTGCGGGCAAGTGGCGGCTTTGATCATGTGATGCAGAGCAGATCTTATAATCTGATTCATGACCTTGTTGATGCGTAGGTGTTAGTAGTCGGCTATGCCTTACCTGCATGCGGTGTTATTATAGCACAGTGGGACACGGTGTTCATGTGTGTTCCTTGGTGCTTTTATATCATAAAGCTGGCGGTGAGGAAGGTATTCCACGGGCATGATTGATGTTGTGGGCGTGAGACCCATTGTTATATTTGAGTGATGACTTGAGGCGTGAGTCACGACTTGATATATTGCTTGTTTATTGTGAATCGTAGTTTTGTTATCATACATGTCTCTGCTTTATATAGACTACTATGATTTCATTTCTGATATTTTGATTTCACATACTCGGTACCATTTGTTGGGTCCTCGAGCCTCGCTTGAAGTGCGTTCATCTGCGAGTAAAGGTACACGATCGTTGATCCTCGCTCTTAGGGTCACGATTCGACTTTTAGGAAGCTCCGTTTCTCGGAGGCTTATCTTAGTATAGTCCTGTTATTATGGGTGCTTACATTCGAGGGTATGGCGGGGCCTGTCGTCGTTGTGGTCATATCATTCTTAAGTGCATGAAATGCGATGTGGCGGGGTTTGTAAAAGGATTAAGTGTTCATGATTGAAAGAGTTGTTGTTTATATATATGCGAAAGGCAAGTTTCCTGATTCTTGTTTTGTACTTCATTTGTTTCATGTATGTGTTTTATGTTCGTGATTACTACGATGTTGTGTCACTAGGGTGCGGGGTAAGGCACGATCCACGATTTGGTCGTGACAAAAGTGGTATCGAGCGATTAATCCTCGGAAAGTGTCTGAACCGTATCGATGAAGTCTTGATTATCGGTGTGTTGTGCACCACACCAATGTCGAGAGGCTATAGGGTATTTAGGATTGGTTTCTATTCTTCTCACTCGAGATCGTGCCTTAGAGCCGTGTTGTTAGTTGGACCTCGGCGAAATTATTTCCACTTATCGTTATGCCTCGCGTAGGGCAACCGGGCGGGAGGCAAAGCGGCCGAGGCTGCGAGTAGAGTTCGAGAGGGTGGCGAGGGCACAGACAAATCATTACCTAGGATAGTGCTTCATTCGGGAGTTACTGCGGCGTCACTAGCCCAATGAGTTTTAGCCTGGCGGCGGTTCTACTGCGGCCACGATGTTTGGACCTTGATTCGCGGCCAGAGCGATGAGTATAGAGTATACCGATGTCGCGAGTCTTGATGACTATCTAAGAGAGGTTGTGCAAGAGTAATTCTTGATTAGGCTTGAGCATGGCACGTATGCGGGCTTTGCGCGTGAGCGAGGCGATGTAGAGATCGGCGGGTTAACGAAGGGCGGTAGAAGAGGCGAGCAACAAGGTCCTTTGGTAACTTTCGGCGAGTCGCCTCGCGTGGTAGATTTGCACATCCACGGTGCGAGAGGTCGCGGGGTTCGGGGCGTTCGGGGTATCACGGGAGTTGGTGAGCTCGAGCTTAGGTTCGCGGCTCTGCGTAGGTTCGGCCCGGCGGATTGATTTTCCCTCGGTGTTCGCGGTGTGTGAGCGTCATCGGGAATGTCGTCTTTAGTTGGTACTTGTTGTACTGCGGCCGTCGAGCCATGTGTCGAGAGAGTGTCCTTGTAGGAGGACTTAGCCTTGAGATCGGTGGGTAGTTCGTCATCTTCCTTAGCTATCGCCTGCAGGCGAGTTTGATTAGAATGACTAAGGGAGTGAAGCGATAGATATAGATATATCCTTAACCTACAGAGATCTGTATATGTGATAAGGTGAGTATACCTTAAGTGTTATGTTCGATAGCGATGTGTTAGTTGTGATTAGAAATCATGATGGGTTAGCAGAGTAAGATTTTGGGGATAGAGAAGGTGTGAGCCTTAGAGTTTTATACGTAGAGACCTTAGAGGTAAGGCCGTCTCGAGCATAGGTGTAGGGTTATGTTTGACCCTTATCGGAGTGCATAGTGCGTGAGTTATGTTTGGGATAGGTCCTAGTAGTGTGGAATGAAAGGGGTAGTTGAGCTAAGAAGACGCTTGGTTTTGAAGCGTGATTAAGTGAGATTGTTAGGATCGGGAGCTAGTATTGTGCGGCGTTGCGGGTCGGGTTGAGGCGCGTTGCGGGTCAACGCGACTGTTTGTTGGTGGGGTCGGTTTGTGGTGGTCGCGGGTGGTGGGATCACGAGGTGTTGGGCCCAGTTTAGTTAACCAGCGTGCGAGTTCGTGGATACGTTCGGCCGGTGGTGGTCGATGGGGCAGCCCATCGTGTTCTTCGTTCGGGACCGTTTTCGGCGGAGGTTATGCGAGATGTTGCATCGAGAAGGTTGTAGGGCTGCCGAGGTGCCTACCTACACCTTAGGGCGAGCAGTGGAGCCAGTTCACGGTACCGCTTCTTTTCGGAGGTTTTGCGAGGCAAGGTTAGGAACTCGTGAGTCTCGAGAATCGCATTCTCCTCGGGCGATGGTTGGATTTGAGGGTAGTTGTGGAGATTGTTGTCTCTGTGGAGAGTGTTTAAGCTACCATTTCGGTGTTCGGATGTCACCTTTTGAAGCCTTGTAGGGCGGAAGTGTAAGTTCTTGGTCGATTGGTTCGATGTTGGCAAGGTTGACGATTAGTTCGAGCTTGTTCGGTGGTGTGGATAGTGAAGCTTGTCTAGAAGAGGTTACGCGGCTCGGAGAAATCGTGCGGATAATCGGCGGCGGCTTAGAGTTGAGTTGTGGTCGGTCTTCTTAAAGTACCACCGGTTTGGGTGTGACGAGTTTTGGAAAGCAGAGGAACTTAGCCCGAGTTACTTTGGGCCTTTTAAGTTCATGTGAAGAATAGGCGGGTTGCCTATATGTTAGCTTTGCCGTCCGACTTAGGAGGCGATGCGTCCGATCTTCGTATTGTTATGTTGGAAAGTATCGGAGATCCATCAGTGTTCCCGATTAATGATGACCACGTTAGAGATAGTAACCGAGTCTTGAAGCTGACGATGCTCGAAGTGTGGTAAGAGTTTGAGTGTCACGACCTCGGGGATCGCATGCGGCCGGTACCATTTGTTGGGTCGCGGGGTGACACTAGAACCTCGCGGCAAAGTGACAAAAGTGGTATCATTTCTTTTGTAAAGAGAAGGTCACGAAGGAAGTATATTTTAGACCGGTGAGAGGTGTTATGGTGATGTTAGAGGTGTTTCCTCGTGGACTTGGATGTAAGCTTTTTGCGCAAGTTGTTTACGTGGCCATGTGTGGCAAGGATTGTTCTCGTAAGCATAGTAGTGAAGACTATCTTTGGCGTTTGTTTTGAGACTTAGAAAGAACATTCGGACGAATGTTTCTAAGGAGGAGAATGTTATACCGTATTTCCGGTATGTGCGTGGGGCGTGCGTAGAAATTTGAACTTAAGAGTAAGGCTTGGCCGATTTTCACTTTGTTCACAACACCCGGTTAGAGTCGTGTTTAGGCCAAACCTTTTCACAGCTTTAGTAGGGCAAAATACGGCTAGTTGCTTTGTAATTTTTTCGGATTTTTGCGAGAGACGAAACAGTTTGGACCAACAAGAGGCGCCACTTGGCACCTCTCATTGGTGGAGTGGGGCGGTAAGGTGGCGAAAGTTGGCCTTGTTTGCTCAAGGGTTGGTAGGATATTTTTGTGTTAGATGGATAAGGTGCACTTGGCAAGATCTTGGCCTACACACTTGCTATGCACTTGGCAAGATCTTGGCCATTGGTTGGCCTTGGCTTGTGCTATAAATACCCTCTCCCTTTGATGAATTCTTCATCCTTTCCACAAATCTTCTAAGTGTTAAAATCCCTCCTCTCCCCTCTTGTTGACTCTCGTCCAGAGGCCCTCTCCCCTTTGAAAGGCCCCTTGGCGAGAGCCCTCTCCTCACACTAGTAGTGTGGCAGTGGGGTACCCACTGCCTAGTTGCTTTAGTATAATACCCCCTTTGTGGTGTAGAAATACTCTCAAAGTATTGTTATAATGCCCAAATTACCTTAGCCGTATACCTTGTAGTATTCTAAGGTTATACCTATATGAAAAGCCGAAATACTATTATACTTCCGTCGGTCACAAAACCGAAACAGGAAAATCTCCATAGTCCGTTGGAGTATTGTGTAGAAGTTGGTTAGAACTTCTAAGGGTGGTTTAGATGGGTTGGGCAGCTCGGAGTTGGAGCTAAGCGATTGCCGGGATCGACTTTATACTTGGATAATTATGGGCTTATCGAGGTAAATATCTTGTCCTATTGTAATTGGAAATTACATGATTGTTAGACTATAGTTGAAGTATACTATATGTAGAATCGAGCGTTGTTGTCGTGATGTCTTTTGACTTAAGCTGAATAATAAGAAACCTTTTGAAGAAAGTCTTGAGCTGTTTTTACATAGGGTGTATTCTGATGAACTTGTGTAGCTTTTACGTGAGGTAGAATTGTACGTCAGGTTAGATGTATGAACCCCTGGTTGGCTTGATGGCAGGCCAGATAGAGGAGGAGATTTCTGTTTGTTGCGGGGAAGGTCTTCGAATTTTACGTAGAATGTTCTCTGAAGGGGTCTAAATGTTAAAAAGCGCCTTTGGGCCTTAGAGGTTGAAGTAATAGGTATGGGGCGATCTACTGGCTAAGGAGTAGGCGGTTTGAAGTACTTGGGCGTTTTGCTATTAGTCGATACTCGTCGCGAGGTATGTGAACCTCTTCCTATCTCTTCTAGCATGATATGTGTGAACTATGTAGTACGGTAGACGTACATGTGCTAAATGTATTTGATTGGTGTAAAACATAAAATGTTATAACGGCTTTATGGGAAGTTGGTTATAACAACTTTATGTTGGTAAGAAAATATATGTGGTTTTTTTAAGTTAACTGGTTTGAACTATAACTGGCTTGTTATGTGTTAATAAAGAACTTGAAGTATTTCAAAAGATTTTTGAATCATTTTGAAAGAAGAAGTAATACTTGGTTTTTGAAAACTTAAGAGTTATACTAGCTTTATGGGAAGTTAGGTATAACGGCTTAAGAATGTTTCTTGATTCGAAATCGGAATGTGTATCGACAAACCAACTGCGGCGTTAATAAAAGGAAATATTTTGACTAATTAAGTATTAATAAAACCGGTAGAAACCTCCATCTGCATAGAAGCTAAGATGAGACAAAATGATATTTCCTAGATCATGATTTCTTTGTAATAAGATTTTTATAAACAAGAATATCCTACTCACATATAAGGCTTATGTTTCTCGGATGGTTTAAAGAGAATGATAGTCTTAAGTGATTAATACTATGAACTACGAAACCTTTCTAAAATGAGAAACTTGAACATTGGAAATTAGGCAAACATGAAAATTAGAAATTAGGCAAACTTGATCATTGGAAAGAATGATTGCTACTTGATTTTACAAAGAAGTATTTGATTTACTTTAAAAGGATAGTCACTCTATTTTTATACTACGGGTATTGTGTGACATTGTGAAAGTAACGTATCTTTTAAAGAGTTAATGTATGAAGTACTTTGGGGATAAAACCCCGAACTTGTTGGCATATTGTAGATTGTAGCTTGTGTGTATAACTTGATTGTGTTGGTTTGTGTTAGCCTGGTAATACTTTCTTGTTGCTTGATAAGTAAACATGGTTGGATGATAAGTGTGTTAGTATCTTGTGATGTTGTGTAAAGGGGTTTCCTTTGTTGTGCTTATGTTCTAACGATAATTTGTTGTGTTAGTATTTTACATCACTCATCTCTTGAGATGATTAGGGTTAAATGCGCCTCCGTCACGGGGTAGACTTCGGCGGTCGATGGACCTATGATTCGAGAATACCTGCATGCAGTCCCGAGGGCTATCGCGAGCTACGAGAGTTCCAGGTTAGTGTACGTCCTTTATGGGCATGCGGTCCATGTGGCCATGCGGACTGCGAAGTCCAGGACGATGTCGGGGAGTAGCTACCCTCGATGCGGGGAATACCTCATGCGGGCCGATGAGATTGGCCTATGCGGAGCTGCGGAAAGTTCCAGGGCTAGCGCGCATTAGATCTGCGGGCAAGTGGCGGCTTTGATCATGTGGCGATGCAGACAGATCTTATGATCTGATTCATGACCTTGTTGATGCGTAGGTGTTAGTAGTCGGCTATGCCTTCGCACTTACCCATGCGGTGTTATTATGGCACAGTGGGACACGGTGTTCATGTGTGTTCCTTGGTGCTTTTATATCATAAACTGCCGGCAGTGAGGAAGGTATTCCACGGGCATGATTGATGTTGTGGGCGTGAGACCCATTGTTATATTTGAGTGATGACTTGAGGGCGTGAGTCCCTGACTTGATATGACTGCTTGTTTATTGTGAACTGTAGTTTTGTTATCATACATGTCTCCTGCTTTATATAGACTACTATGATTTCATTTACAGTATTTTCAGTTTCACATACTCGGTACCATTTGTTGGGTCCTCGGAGCCTCCTTCGGGGGGCTGCGTTCATGCCGCGGGTAAAGGTACACCAGTCGTTGATCCTCGCTCTTAGGGTCACAGTTCAGCTTTTGGAAAGCTCCGTTTCTCCGGAGGCTTATCTTGGTATAGTCCCCTGTTATTGTGGGTGCTTACATTCAGGGTATGACGGGGCCCTGTCCCGTCGTTGTGGTCATATCATTCTTAGAAGTGCATGAAATCTTGATGTGGCGGGGTTTGTAAAAAGGATTAATTGTTCATGATTGAAAGAGTTGTTGTTTATATATATGCGAAGGCAAGTTTTCCTGATTCTTGTTTTGTACTTCATTTGTTTCACGTATGTGTTTTATGTTCCGCTGATTACTCTGATGTTGTGTCACTAGGGTGCCCGGGGTAAGGCACCAGTCACGGGCCCAGTTTCGGGTCGTGACAATTTCACCCACATAAGCCCATAAGGACTCGCATGAGGTATTCCTCGCATCATGTGTAGCAAATCCACGGAACAGGTGGTATAACGTCTTGGGGATTTACCCCTCATTTATACTCTTACCAAGGCGGGTGGTATAACGTCTTGGGGTTTACCCGCCGTTTATACTCTTACTGGAGAAGGTGGTATAACGTCTTGGGGTTTACCGCCGTTTATACTCTTACCCTAACTCAACCGCCATCATACATAACATAAGTCCTCTGAACATCATACATAACATAAGCACTACCGACTTATCATACATAACATAAGCACTACCGACTTATCATACATAACATAAGCACCACCGGCTTACCATACATAACATAAGCACCACCGGCTTATCATACATTACATAAGCAAGTTAAGAAATCCCCTAACTTCTTATTAGCTGTTCATATACACTCTCATCCAGAATGTGGATAAGGCGAAACTTATCCAGAAGAGGTTATTAGCATCTCAGAGTCAACAGAAGTCTTGCGGATAATTGGCGTCAACACTTGGAGTTCAGGTTGACAGTGGGTCTTCTTGAAGGTACCACCCCGGAAGGGTGTGACGAGTTTTGGAAAGCAGGGGAAACTTAGCCCGAGGTACTTTGAGCCTTTTCAGATCATTTGTAGAATAGGCGGGTTGCTATAAGTTAGCTTGCCGTCCGACTTAGGAAGCGACGTCCGGTCTTTCATGTTGCTATGATTCAGAAGAGTATCGGAGATCCATCAAGAGTGTTCCCAGTTAATGACGACCAAGTTGAAGATAGTAACCCCGAGATTTTTAAAGCGAAGCAATAGCGAAATGTGATACGTATATTAGGAAGAGTTCGAGTGTACGAGGAGGGTACGAAGAGTAAGAATAGAGGCGAAGATGTGTTAAGAAGATGGAAGTGTCCTTTTTATAAGTAAGGATGTTAAGAAAGTATCCTTTAAACCATGGGTGGAGCTAATAGTATTGCTATACGCTTTAGAGATGATTCTTCGTTGGCTCGGATGTGAGTTTTTGCGCGTACGTTGTATTATGGCCATGTGTGGCATGATTGGTTTCGTAAGTATAGTAGGGAAGACTATACCGGCACAGGTATGTTTAGAGACTTGGAAGGAACATTCAGGATGAATGTTTCTAAGGGGGGAAGAATGTTATACCCCTAGTTCCGGAGTATATATGTGAGGACGTACGTACGAATGTATACGCCCTAATTAGGGTAAGAATGAAAGAATTGTTTTCCGACGGAAAATGTTCCGAACCTTGTGAAGGAAATTTTTACGTTTTCATTTTTTTTATGGAATTTTTCCGAGAGATAAATATTTTGGACCAATAGGAGGGCGACACGTGTCACCCCAAGTGGCATTATGGACGATTTTTGCTAGACTAGTGGGTAAGACAAGTGGCCAAAAGTCTTGCATGGCATTTGCATGGCCTTTGGACGTTTTTTTGCAAGTAGTGGGCAAGTCAAATGGTCAAAGTCTTGCATGGAATTTTGTGGGACAAGTGGAGAAAGGAACCTACACAAACAATCTATACCATACACATGTTTTAATCCTAACCCTTGGTTGTACTATATAAACCCCTCTAGTTGATGAAAATCTTCCACACTTAGAATATTTCAAGACTTGAAAATATTTTCCTCTCCTCCCTTGTTGCTCTCGTCCCACCCCCCCCCCCCCTTTCTTGAGCAAATGTTGTCCAAACATTCTTAAACTTATAAGTGTTCTTCTTTAATGTATTAGGAATATTGTTAACCAAGAGTTAGACAAGATTTCACACCCCTAGCCTCAAAAACCCTCACAAAGCCGAGAGTGGACAGATTTGGAACTTTAGTGTTCTTCACTTTTTGGAGTTAATTCTTGAATAGAAGTTGGTTAGGAACTTCTAAGGGTGACTTGTGGTGGTTTGGAACACAAATATTTGGAGCTAAAACTCAAAGATTTGGAGCTAAGACTTGCTTTGGAACGACTTTAAGTTCTTGGATATTTTTGGGCTATTATTGAGGTAATGAACCTTGACCTCTTTGTGAAGTTGATTATTATGTATATTGGATATTATACATATATTGGAAGTATATTATGAAGTATGAGATATAAGGAAAGATTTGGATCATGTTAAGATGTTAAAAGGAGAATTGGCATATTAGCCATTAAAATGGTAAAAATGTATCCATTACTTACTAAGAAGTTAACAACAAAGAAACTATAACTTATATAAAGATTGGAATATAAGTTGAAGGACTAATGAAGTAATTGGATAAGTAAAATTGTAAAAGTTGGCCAAGGACCCCAACTTAAGGACCGTATTTACATTGGACCGTATTTACTTTGGACCGTATTTACCTTGGACCGTATTTACATTGTTGTTAAGGGGAAGATTTGTAACGACCCGTCCCGGGGCCCGTTACTGGTGCCTTATCCCGGGCACCCTAGTGACACAACATCAGAGAAAACCAGCGGAAAATAAAACTTTAAACAAGAAACAAGATATATGATCATAAAACAGGCCAACCCAACGGTTACCTTCCAATAACATATATAAATACAACTCTTTCAAAACGAACAGTTTAATCCTTTTTACAAACCCTGCCCACAACAGTACTACAGACCTCTAAGATTTACAACAACTATGACGGGACAGGGCCCCGCCATACCCCTGAATGTACAAGAACCTACAACTCAGGTAACACATACCAAAGAATAAGCCTCGGAGAAACGGAGCTTCCCAAAGCTGAACCGAGATCCTAAGGCGAGGATCCACGACCGATGTACCTCTACTGCGGCATGAACGCGGCCGGCGAGGTCGATAACAGTACCATAGCACTGTCGCCCACCGTACTACATAGCTACACACATATCATGCTAGAACAGATAGGAAGAGGTTCACATACCTCGCGGCAGTATCGACAATAAGCAAAATGCTCCAAGTACTACAACCTGCTAGCCCTTCCACTCCTCGAAGTAGAATACGCTACTCTTAGTACTTTCACCTAGGCAAACGCTCTATTAACTTCAAACACAAGGTTCCATTTCTGAAAATTGGACGTACACCTTACCGCCAAAACACAATCTCTATCGCAATCCTACTTGTCTGATCCCTATGTATACAGTGCGATTCTTTTCTTTATTCTTCAGCTTAAGTCAAAAGACATTGCGATTACTAAGCTTAGTTCTAGCTATAGTATACTTCACCTCTATATTCTACTCACATGTAATTTCCAATTACAAAAAGAGGGACAAGATTAGTACCTCGATAAGCCCATAATTATCCAAGTTAAATGTCGATCCTTAGCAACGTTTAGCTCCACTCGGTGCTCCATCCGCTCCAAACAACCCAGAAGTTCTAACCAACTTCTACTTAAATACTTCAATCAATCAATGAAGATTTTCTTAGGGTTTCGGTTTGAGACTAAAGGGACAAAAGGGTAGTATTTTCTGCTCTACGTATAGAGTATCTTTGGAATACTACAAGGTACAAGGCTAAGGTATTTTGGGCATTATAACAATACATGGAAGACAACTTTCTACCAAGGGGGTAGGCTCGGCTAGCACACTAGGCTAGGGGAGGGTGTTCTCGGCCAAAGGCCACGAAAAGGGGAGGAAGGCTCTCGGTTTAGAGCTCCCAAAGGGGGAGGCGAGGGTTTCAAGACTTGGAAGTTTTTGGAATGGATGAAGTCTTCACATTTAGGGGTATTTATAGCAAAACCAAAGGCCAACGAGGGCGAGATCCTTCCAAGTGTATAGCAAGTGTAAGGACAAGATTAAGCCAAGTGCACCCTAAACCCTACTCCACAAAACAAGGCACAAAACATGGCACCAAACAAGCCACAAAACAAGGCCAAAACAAGGAGCCAATCGGCCATAGAAAGCGTGACCCAATCGCCAACCGAACGGCACTGAGGTGAAAAGTGTCACCCTCCCTTTGGTCAAAAACATTTCGTCTCTCGGAAAAATTCGCAAAAATACTAAATGACATAGCCGGAATTTTCCCAACGTAAGCTGTGGAAACGTTTCGTCGGAAAACGACTCTATTCGGCACTTGTGCCCAAATTTCGAACCAAAGCCTAACTTAAGGCTCAAATTCTCCACGTACGTCCTTACGCATACTGAAATACGGGTATAACATTCTCCCTCAGAAACATTCGTCCGAATGTTCCTTCTCAAGTCTCAACACAAACATGCGCTAGTATAGCCTTCATCGCTATCTGGCGAAAACAATCATGCCACACCTGGCCATAAAAATAACAAACGCACCAATACTTAAACCCAGGTCAACGAGGAAACACCTCTAATCATCACAAAAACCCCTTACCTGAGGTCTAAAATATACTCCCTTCACACCTTCATTTCACAAAAGAAACGATCACACACGTTCACTTTACCTATCTTGTTGTACTTTCTCGAATACTCAAACTCTTTCTATATGCATCCACACTCAGTCAACGCTCGTTTCCAACCCTTGGAGTCACTACCTCCAAACTTGGTCATCTTACTAACTTCGATCTTTTCTAAGGCGTTCCGCCTCACGATCCGCTTCGGTCGAACATATCCACCAACTCATACGATGGTCAAACAAACTTGGGCCTAGCATCCTCGTGACCTACCACTGGAGGACCACCCGAATCGACCCGCAAACGGGTTACGGGTTGACCATAAATGGTCCTCAACCCGACCCCAACCGCGCCAAACTCTTGTTCCCGATCGGAACAATCTTACTAATTCACATCATGAAAGCTACCACTTCCATCTCACACTACCCACGGACTTATCACACAAATAAATCCCACGTATACTACTACTCTGGTAAGGGTCAAACATAAAATAAATCTTTAACTCAAGACGACCTTACCCCAAGGTCTCGGGCCGTGACATAGTCTAAGGTTCACACTTACCATGCCCCATACGTATCCTCCCAACTAAGCATGTTTTCTAACTCACAATTAACACAACGCTATTCGTAGTACGTAATAATGAGACCATCATAACAAGCATACCAAAACTCTAGAGGTTAAGGATATACCGGCTCTTGCTCCACTCTAATCATAGGCCGACCGTGCGCATAATCGTATGAAGCGATGAACCACCACCGATCCGTGGTCGAGTCGTAACATCCGTATACCCTTGGTCGGACAGCCGCAAAATGGCCCGCTGGCCGCAAAAATAACAAGCTCCCCGCACCACGACACTCCCGAAATGCGGTCTACCATCGACCACACCGAGGTAGGGGTGACCGCATCGCCAACACCCACTTCGAAACTCAACCTCGGAGCCACGACCGCTCCGAATACTCTGAAGGTTGTGGAGGACCACTCTGCACCGGCGGAGGTACAAAACTAGTATCTTTCTTGGCGGTCCGCCTCGAAAGTCACCAAGGACCTCGTTGTTCGGCCTCTTCGCGATCTTCGTCATTAGCCGACCTCTCCGTGCCTCGCATCCGGTCGTGAGCTGCGTGCGGGCAATGTCCATGCGGTGAAGAGCTACTCCCGAACATGCCTCGACATGTAATCATCGAGCCTGTAACATATCGGTGCACTCGATCCTCCATACTAGCTACCAACGGGACGTCTCACGCCAATGAGTCGAACTCACATTGTACTCCAACCGCACGCGCTCTGCCTAAGCATCAAAATCTGTTTACCGGCCGTGCCCTCATCTGCGGAGGCAAGAAGTGAGTGAGAAAGCCCGAAAACTCATCCCATACTGCTGGAGTGCATGCTCTCCCGAAAGCTCCCATGAATCAAACCAATCGATGCGGTATCACGCACGGCCGACGCGAACAAAGGTCAGACTCGGTCTCGAAGCCTTGATCACCGCGTGATCCGCGAAGCTGCGGATGAACTCTGCGGATCATCCTCAGCCTCGACCCATAAAACTCTGGCGGCCTACAACTCAGAAAGTCCCGTAGCCTCAAACTATCTGCTCGGGGGTGAACCACTGGTGCTCTGAACCAGGCTGCTGATCCGGCCTATCCTCATATCGCCCGACCACGGCGGCCAAGAATCGCCATCTCGTAACATCTCCTCTCGCCTTGGGTGGAGGCTCGTGCTGCGGTCTCGCAGCGACCATTGATGCGCTCTAACCTCTGCTTTGGGTGGCGGCTTCACAAAACCCGCCGTCAAGCCTGACCTCGTCTTGTGCGGGCTGCGCCCTCGTACTCCTCTGTATCTCACTAGCGGTTCCCTCGACTGTCTTGCCCTTCAGGGCTCTGGTTGCCTTGCGCGGAGGCATAACTGGTAAAAACGAGATACGTCAGAGGGGTCCAACTTACAACACAGCTCTAAGGCACGATCTCAGAATGAGAAGAATGGAAACCAATCCTAAATGTCCTGCAGCCTCCTGATTATAGATGTGGTGCACAACACATCGATAATCAAGACTCTACTAGACACGGTCTGTAGACACTTTCCGAGGATTAACTGCTCTGATACCACTTTTGTAACGACCCGTCCCGGGGCCCGTTACTGGTGCCTTATCCCGGGCACCCTAGTGACACAACATCAGAGAAAACCAGCGGAAAATAAAACTTTAAACAAGAAACAAGATATATGATCATAAAACAGGCCAACCCAACGGTTACCTTCCAATAACATATATAAATACAACTCTTACAAAACGAACAGTTTAATCCCTTTTTACAAACTCGCCGCAGCGGTACTACAGACCTAAGATTTAACAACTATGACGGGGCGGGCCCGCCATACCCGAATGTACAAGAACCTACAACTCGGGGAACACATACAAAAGATAAGCCTCCGAGAAACGGAGCTTCCCAAAACGTTGGCGAGATCCTAAGAGCGAGGATCCACGGCCGATGTACCTCTACTGCGGCATGAACGCGGCCGAAGGAGGTCAAGACAACAGTACCAAGTATGTGAAAGCGTAAAAATCAGAATGAAATCATACTAGTCTATATAAAGCGGGAGACATGTATGATAACAAACTCTGATTCACAACATAAAAGCGATCATGTCGATCGAGGACTCACGCCTCAAGTCATCACTCAAATATAACTATGGGTCTCACGCCCACAACATCAATCATGTTCGCATCGGCGCATGCCGAGTCTGCGCCGGTGTAGACATGTCCATGATGCAACAATAATACCAATGCCCCACGGCCACATGCCGGAATTCTACCTCGGTGAGACACGTCCATGTGACATCAACAATAATATCTTTGGGTGATCAACCCGCCGCACGGCCGTACCGGAATTCTACCTCGGTGTAGACATGTCCATGTAACTACAATAACAATATATCGGGTAATCAACCCGCGTGGCCGCATGCCGAATCTGCGTCGGTGTAGACATGTCCATGTGACATCAACAAGACGATAATCAAAATGGAAACATACCGTAGAATTCTCCATCACCGCCAAAGACGTCCAGTAAGTTCTCAACAAGTCGACCGGCCCTCTATCGAGAGACGCGGTAACACAGAAATACCACACTTGCACAACAAAGGCTATCATCACAAGCATAGGCAAGTTTCACAACAACAAGCATAGGCAAGTTTCACAACAACAAGCATAGGCAAGTTTCACACAACTCAAAGTACTTTCATTTATGCCAAAGTCCGGGTTTTTAACCCCAAAGTACTACATCGTTAAGTTCTTTTAAAAGAGATCCATTACTTTTATAAAAGTCACCCTATACGTAGTATTAGAATGACCAACCCACATTCCTTTTCAAAATCAAGTAACAACATTCTTTTCCTAAGTTCGGTTTGCCTAGTTTCAATTACTCAAGCTTCCATTTTCAAATGCTCAAGTCACTTATTTTAGAAAGGTTTCATAACTCATAGTCTTAATCTCTTTTAAAACAATTGAGTAACATATGTCATATATGTGAGTAGTTTATTCTTGTTTATAACGATCTTATTACGTGACCATGATCTAGAAAATGTAATATCATTTTGTCTCATCTTAGCTTATGCAGATGGAGGTTTCTAATGGTTTTAATACAACATCATTATTCAATACATTTTCCTTTATTAACGCCGGTTGGTCCTGCCGATACACATTACGATTTCAAATCGGTAAAACATTATCCCTTTAAAAACCAAGTACTCATTACTCACGAATGAGGTTTCACACAAACATCCACATTAAAACAAATAAGTTAAGTCTCTTATCTTATAAGATCAAGTCTCTTAACTTCTAACATCGATAAACCATTTTCTTACCTACATAAAGTCGTTATAACCAACTTCCCATAAAGCCGTTATAACACTTTATGTTTAAACCAAACAAATACACTTAGCACTGTACGTCCACCGTCTTACGCATAGCTACACACATATCATGCTAGAACAGATAGGAAGAGGTTCACATACCTCGCGACAGTATCGACAATAAGCAAAATGCTCCAAGTACTACAACGCACTGCTAGCCCTTTCCACTCCTCAAGTAGAATACGCTACTCTTAGTACTTTCACCTAGAAAGGTCACAAACGTCTATTAACTTCAAAACACAAGTTCCATTTCTCTGAGAAAATTCGGCACCTCCCCACATGGCAGTAAATCTCTTCCTCTATCGAGGCCGCCATCAAGCCAACCGTGACGGGTTACGCCTAACGGCGTGTACAATTCTACTGAATACTACACAAGTCTCTTGCAATCTGATCTATGTAAATACAATGCTTCTTTTCTTTATTCTTGTGCTTAAGTCAAAAGACATTGCGCGATGCTAAGCTTAGTTCTATATATAGTATACTTCAACTATATATTCTACTAACATGTAATTTCCAATTACAAATAGAGGACAAGATAATTACCTCGATAAGCCCATAATTATCCAAGTTAAATGTCGATCCTTAGCAGCGTTTAGCTCGACTCGGTGCTCCATCCGCTCCAAACAACCAGAAGTTCTAACCAACTTCTACTTAAATACTTCAATCAATCAATGAAGATTTTCTTAGGGTTTCGGTTTGAGACTAAAGGGACAAAAGGGTAGTATTTTCTGCTCTACGTATAGAGGTATCTTTGGAATACTACAAGGTACAAGGCTAAGGTATTTTGGGCATTATAACAATACTTGGAAGACAACTTTCTACCAAGGGGGTAGGCTCGGCTAGCACACTAGGCTAGGGGAGGGTGTTCTCGGCCAA
Source organism: Przewalskia tangutica (assembly GCA_029844215.1). Lineage (NCBI taxonomy): Eukaryota > Viridiplantae > Streptophyta > Magnoliopsida > Solanales > Solanaceae > Przewalskia > Przewalskia tangutica. The sequence continues at coordinate 36,772,013 of CM056725.1, read as the reverse complement.
AGGCCACACGAAAAGGAGGGAAGGCTCTGGTTTAGAGCTCACAAAGGGGAGGAGAGGGTTTCAAGACTTGGAAGTTTTGGAATGGATGAAGTCTTCACATTTAGGGGGTATTTATAGCAAAACCAAAGGTCAACGAGGGCCAAGATCCTTCCAAGTGTATAGCAAGTGTAAGGACAAGATTAAGCCAAGTGCACCCTAAACCCTACTCCACAAAACAAGGCACAAAACATGGCACCAAACAAGCCACAAAACAAGGCCAAAACAAGGAGCCAATAGGCCATAGAAACGTGACCCAATCGGCCAACCCAAACGCCCACTTGAGGGTGACAAGTGTCACCCTCCCGTTGGTCCAAAACATTTCGTCTCTCGGAAAAATTCGCAAAAATACTAAATGACATAGCCGGAATTTTCCCAACGTAAGCTGTGGAAACGTTTCGTCGGAAAACGACTCTATTCGGCACTTGTGCCCAAATTTCGAACCAAAGCCTAACTTAAGGCTCAAATTCTCCACGTACGTCCTTACGTACATACTCTGGAAATACGGGGTATAACAAGATTGTTAAATCGCGTTCCGTTTGGGCGTGTGATCCCCTTCTTTAAATATTATTGTTATTAAGGAGAGATTGTTAATCGCGTTCCGTTTGGGCGTGTTATCCCCTTCTTTAATTATTATTGTTATTAAGGAGAGATTGTTAATCGCGTTCCGTTTGGGCGTGTTATCCCCTTCTTTAATTATTGTTGTTATTAAAGAGAGATTGTTAATCACGTTCCGTTTGGGCGTGTGATCCCCTTCTTTAAATTTCGGTATTATTGCACCTTAATTATAGTATGTTAATTGTCACGACCCGAACCCGGGCCCGTGACTGGTGCCTTACCCGAGCACCTAAGTAGACATACATCAGAGTAACCAGCGGAATATAAAAACAAGACATGAAACAATTATGAAATGAGAAACAGTTTATCCAAGAAAAGATTGCCTTTCGGCATGTATATATACATCAAAAGTGAACAGTTACATCCCAACTTTACAACAGGACTACAGACCTCTAGGAATGTAAACAACTATGGCGGGACAGGGCCCCGCCATACCCTGAATGTACAAAATATCTACAACACAGGGAGAGTTGTACCAAAAGTCGAGCCTCCGGAGAAATGGGGCTCCTGACACCAGAGTAAGGATCCTAAGAACGAGGATCTACCACCTGTTTTCCCTTACCTGCGGTATGAACGCAGCCCCCCGAAGGAGGTCAGTACAACAGGTACCAAGTATGTGAAACTGTAAAGTACTTAAATGAAATCATATCATTTTAAAACCAATTTACAAATACAACCAATTCAACCGCACATAATGCCACATCATAGACAAGAGCAAAAATAGATATAATGTAACTGGTCTTTTCTAGGCCGCTAATGATCGAAGCAAGGCCAATCGCCCATAGTATCATTATGCGTGCCTAATCCTGGAACTCCCGCAGTCCGCATAGGTCACACAGACCCGCATGAGGTATTCTCGTGACGGGGCGCTAACCCACGACATCCTCCCGGACCGGTCCGTATAGTCACATGGACCGCATAGGCCATATAGACCGCGTCGGCGTAACACACGGAGTGATCAATCTCGGAACTCGCGACTCGCATAGGTCACACAGACCCGCATGAGGTATTCCTCGCATCGAGGGTGGCAAGTCCTCGGCATCATAACAAGTCAGGGGGGGGTATGTGATATAATAGCAGTACAACAGGCTTATCGTTTAACAACGTAAGCACAACAAGAATAACCCCCTTACCCAAACATCACAAGACACTAACACACATAGCATCATAACATGTTTACTTATCAAACCATCTTACTACACTTTCCAGAGATCAATACAAGACTTTCATAAACCAATAAGTAAACCGTTCCTTTTATCTTTCTTAAGTCGTTATACCTAACTTCCCATAAAGCAAGTATAACTCTTAAGCTTTTAAAACCAAGTATTACTTTTCTTTCAAAAATGATTCATAACTCTTTTGAAATACTTCAAGATTCTTATTATTTAAAACTCAAGTCAAAAGACATCAGAGTAAAACCAATTTTAGTTAACACACGTCTGCGTACTATATATATATATCAAAAATATCATGCTCAAGAGGATAGGAAGAATCACATACCTCCTCGGCGAAATCCACCTGCCAAGTCGAATATGTCGCGCGCAGAGTATCAACCTATAATAGTCAAATACGTCTATCAACGTCTAGACTATTCTGTAGAATATTCTAAGTAGAAGGTCCTTTATTCTCTTCTTTAATATCCTTCTATACGATGTATTTACAGTTCAATTCCCTTCTTTAATATCCTTCTATAACTTATACTCAATTCTAAACTACTATTATAAGTAATCTTCAATTACAATAGAAGGACAAGATTATTACCTCGATAAGCCCAAAATTATCCAAGGTATAAGTAGATCCTGAGCAACGTTTAGCTCCTATTCTGAACGCTCCAATCCGCTCCAAGAAACCCTTAGAAGTTTCTAAACAACTTCTACTTAATACTTCAACCAACTATGAAGATCTCCCTAGGGTTTCGTTTTGTGACTAATGGATTTAAAGTAGTATTTCTGGGCTTTTAGTATAGAGGTAACTTTGGAATACTACAAGGTATTTGGCTAAGGTATTTTGGAATAGTAACAATACTTGGAGAATATTTTTCTACCAAAAGGGCGGGGAGTTTGGACGAAACTACTAGGAAGGGGGATTTTGAGACTTGGAAAATATTTAGTGGATGAAGAAGTCTTGCAACTTAGGGGGGGGTATTTATAGGACCTTCAAAGGACAAGATTCAAGCAAGTGGAGGGTGAAGATTTGGACATGTGTTGAGTGGGTCCCACTTATCCATCTACTCCACAAATATCTAGCAAAACATTGACCAAATGTTTAAGGCCTTTAAAAGGCAAAAAACGTGCCAACAATTCCCTCACCAAACCGTCCACTTGAGGGTGACACATGTCGCCCTCTCGTTGGTCCAAAATATTTTATCTCTCGGAAAAATCCGTAAAAATTTTAAATGTTGAAACCGTAATTTTTCCTTCGCAAGGTTCGGATTATTTTCCGTTAGAAGTTCATAATTTCTCCCTTTTCCTAATTAAGGCTAAACTTTTGTCGTGCGCCTCGTCACATACCCTGGAAATACGGGGTATAACATTCTCCCCTCCTTAGAAACATTCGTCCCGAATGTTCCTTCTCACAAAGATAACGATATAGTCCCTCATATTTAAACAATTTGCAAATGCCACACATGGCCACAATACAACACTTAAGTACATAAGATAATTGAAATCAACAAGTAGGAAAGTGAGTTACCTGGAGGTGTGGGGAATAGGTGAGGATACTTCTGCCTCATATCCTCCTCTGCTTCCCACGTCATCTCCTCCCTGTGCTCGTGTTATACCCCGTACTTCCAGGGTATGTACGTGAGGACGTACGTAGAAAAGTTGAAGCTTAAAGTAGGCTAGGGCCGAAAACTTTTGTGCACAACACCCGATTAGAGTCGTTTTTCGACGAAACGTTTTACTAAACATGCGAAGGGAAAAATACGGCTATGTCATTTCTAATTTTTGCGGATTTTTCCGAGAGACGAAACATTTTGTACCAACAAGAGGGCGACACTTGTCACCCTCTAATTGGTGGACGTTGGGGCAATGATAGGGACGAAAAGTGTGGCTTTTTGTCAAGGAGTTGGTAGGATATTTTTGTGTAGTAGATAGAATGGACACTTGCCTAAATCCTCACCCTACACTTGCATAGCACTTGGCTTCATCTTGGCCATTGGTTGGCCTATAAATACCCCCCTAACTTGAAGAGTTCTTCATCCACAAATCAAACTTTCCAAGTCTTGAAATTTCCTCCCCTCTCTTGAAGTATTTCGTCCAACACCCTCTCCCCCCCTCTAGCCTAGTGGCTTGGCCGAGAGCTTTCCCCCCCTCTAGCCTAGTAGTCCTAGCCGAAATCTACCCCCCCTCCCTTGGTAGAAATGTTGTCTTCCAAGTATAGTTACTATTCCTAAATACCCTAGCCCAAATCCCTTATAGTATTTAAGTAGAAGTGGTGTAGAACTTCTAAGGGTTCTTGGAGCTATCGGAGCGTGCATTTAGGAGCTAAACCTCGCTCAGGATCGACGTTTATACTTGGATAATATTGGGCTTATCGAGGTAAATAATCTTATCCTCCTTTTGTAATTAGAAAATACATACTGTAGAAGTATAGGAATAAGTATAAAATACTTAGAAGGTATTACAGAATAGAATTGAATTGTTATCACTGTAGAAGGGTATAAAAGATGAATAATTGAACTGTACTTACATAAGACTGTATTTACAGTAGACTGTATAGTTTACCGGGTAGGGAAGTGCTGCCCAAATTTCCATAGAATAGAGAACCCTCTGCTTAGAGCTTTGTGCGATCTGATATAGACGTTGATAGACGTATTTGACTGTTATAGGTCGATTCTCTGCGCGCGACATATTCGACTTGGCAGATGGATTTCGCCGAGAAGGTATGTGATTCTTCCTATACTCTTGAGCATGATATTTTAATGGAAATATATATAGTACGGTAGACGTACATGTGTTAACTGAACGTAGTTGTACGGCAATGTCTTTTGACTTAAGCCTGAATAATAAGAATCTTGAAGTATTTCAAAAGAATTAAGAATCCTTTTTGAAAGAAGAATAATACTTGGTTTGAAAGCTTAAGAGTTATACTAGCTTTATGGGAAGTTAGGTATAACGACTTAAGAGAGATAAAAAGAATGGTTGATTGATTTTAGAAGTTAAGAGACTTGATCTCATAAGACAATAGACTTGACTTAATTGAATTAACATGAAGTTTGTTAAAAAGTGTGATACCTCATTCGTGAGTAATGAGTACTTGGTTTTTAAAAAGGAATAATCTTTTACTGATTTCGGAAATCAGAATAAGTATCGAACAAACCACTGCAGCGCTAATAAAAAGGAAATGTACTGAATAATGAAGTATTATTGAAACCAGTAGAAACCTCCATCTGCATAGAAGCTAAGATGAGACAAAATGATATTTCCTAGATCATGGCTGCTTTAATAAGATTGTTATAAATAAGAATAACCTACTCACATATAAGACATATGTTTCTCAAATCTTTTTAAAGGAGAATTATATCATTATGTGATTAAAATTATGAACTACGAAACCTTTCGAAAATGAGAAACTTGAGCATCTGAAATTAGGAAAACTTGAACGTTTAGAAAAGAATGTTGTTACTTGTTTTATAAAAAGGAAAGTGTTCTGGTTTACTTAAAAATGTTAGTCACTCTATTACTACGGGTATCGGGTGACCTTTATAAAAGAAATGGATCTCTTAAAGAATTAATGTATGTAGTACTTTGGAGTTAGAACTTGGTTTTGTTAACGTAAACATTAAAGTACCTTGTGTGGTTAGCTTGTCTATGTTTTGCTGGTAATAGCCTTGTGATACCTTCCTGCTGGTTTGATAAGTGCCCATGTTATGATACTACGTGTGTTAGTGTCTTGTGATGTTATTCTTGTTGTGCTTACGTTGTTAAACATTAAGCCCGATGTACTGTTATTATATCACATACCCCCTTGACTTATTATACCGAGGGCTTGCCACCCTTGACGCGGTCTCTACGGCTATGCGATGCACGTGTGACTACGCGAGTGCGGTATGCTCGAGATTGATCATTCGGGTGTATTAGCCCGACGGGGATGCCCATGCGATGCGTGTGACTATGCGGTCTATTGAGACTATGCGGATGCGGAGTCGGGAAGGTGCGGGGTTTGCTACCCCGTCACGAGAATACCTCATGCGGGTCTATGTGTGACCTATGCGGACTGCGGGAGTCCAGGGTTAGGCATGCATAATGATACTATGGGCGATTGGCCTTGCTTCGATCATTCGCGGCCTAGGAAAGACCTGTTACAGTTTACCTATTATTGCTCTTGTTTGTGATATGGCACTATGTCCAAATTGAACTAATTGTATTTACAAATGGTTTAAATACTTTGATTTCATTTATAGTACTTTACAGTTTCACATACTTGGTACCTGTTGTACTGACCTCCTTCGAGGGGCTGCGTTCATGCCGCAGGTAAAGGTACTCCTGTTGTTGATCCATTTCTTAGGATCATCGTTTACGTTTGGGAAAGCTCAGTTTCTCGGAGGCTTTGCTTTTAGTATGGTCCTGCCGTTGTAGGTATTTGTATTCAGGGTATGGCGGGGCCTGTCCGCCATTGTTGTTATAAATCATTAAGTGCAGCCTGTTAAAAGGTTGGGATGTAACTGTTCACTTGGGTAATTATATATATATGCCGAAAGACAACTTTTCTTCAGATAACTATGTCTCAAATTTATACTGTTTCATATCTTGGTTGTTTTATATTAGTGATTACTCGATGTATGACTACTTGGGTGCGGGTAAGGCACGATCCACGAGCCAGGCAGTCGTGACAAAAGTGGTATCGAGCGATTAATCCTCGGAAGGTGTCTGAACCGTATCTAGTAAGTCTTGATTATCGGTATGTTGTGCACCATACCAATAATCGAGGCTATAGGATATTTAGGATTGGTTTCCATTCTTCTCACTCGAGATCGTGCTTTAGAGTGTGTTATAAGTTGGACCTCTAACGTATTCCTTTCCTTTACGATTATGCCTCCGCGCAGTAACTCGGGCCCGAGAAGGGCAAGCGTAGGAGGCTGCGAGTAAATCTGAAGAGTTAGAAGCACAGGCCCAATCATCACTGGGGTGATGCTTCATTCGAGGAGTTACGAGGCGTCGCCCGGCCAACAGAGTTTGGCGGCGGTAGTAGTTCCTCTGCGGCCATGACATCTAGACCTTGATTCCACGACTAGGAAGCGAGAAAATATGGATTGCAGAGCGGCCTGTTACTAGCAAGGGATTTGGCAACCAGAGAGTATTTTATGTACCGTTATATCAAGGGTATTGATGATTATCTAAAGAAGGGTTATGAAGAAGTAGCTCTTCAGTCAGGAATGAGCTGGGCTTGCGTTCAGGCTTATGTGCAGCAGGCTGAGAGACATAGAGATCGACAGATTAACCAAGATCAGCATAAGAGGGCCCGATTGGCAGGATCATTTGGTAACTCTCGAGGCGAACCGCCTCGGTGAATTAGACATGCGCCTCGCCGGTCTGCAGTGTCCCTCGCGGGGTTGATTTTCCTCAGTGTTCACGATGTGGCAGGCGTCATCCCGGGGAATGTCGTATTTTTGATGGTTCTTGTTTTACCTACGGCCGTCAGGGCCATGTGACGAGGGAATGTTCTATGAGGAAGGATGCAAGTAGGAGGACTCACTATCGGTCGATTCGAATCGGTGGTTCGGAGAGGAAGGCGTTAGCGAGAGAGCCACCCCACCGGTGTGGCCATTGTGGTAGGTGTCATTCGAAGTGTCGACTACTCGCCGGCGGTTTGTTTTTGCGGCAGCGGGCCATTTTATGAGGAATTGTCAGGCCAAGAGTGGTGCGGATGTGGAGACTCGACGCCGGGATCGGTGGCTAGTTCATCACCTTCCCGGTATCGCCAGGCGAGGTTTGATTAGAGCGACAAAGGAGAGTGAAGCGGGAGACACGGTATATCCTTAACCTACAGAGATTTGTATGTATAGTAAGATGCGAATATCTTAAGTATTATTTTCGGATAGCATTGTGTTAATTGTGATTAGAAATCATGGTTAGTAACCGGGAAAGATTGGGGGATAGGAAAAGTGTGAGCCTTAGAGCTTTATACGTGGAGACCTTAGAGGCAAGGCATTCTTGAGTAAAAGATTACATTTGTGTTTGACCCTTATCGGAGTGCATAGTGCAAGTGAGATATAGTTGTATAATAAGTCCCTGAGTAGTGTGGAGTGGAAGAGGGTAGTTGAGCTAAGAAGACCGCTAGGTTTTCGTAACGTGATTAGTGAGATTGTTCCGGATCGGGGAGCTAGTGTTTTGCGCGTTGCCGGGTCGGGTTGTGGCCATGTTGCGGGTCGACCCGCGGCCTGTATGGTGGTGGGGTCAGTTTGTGGTGGTCCCGCTTTGTGTTAGGGTCACAAGGGTGTTAGGCCCAGGTTTAGTTAACCATCGTACGAGTTCGTGGATGCGTTCGACCAGTAGTCGGGCCAATGAAGTCAGCCCGTCTTATCTTTTAGTCAAACCGTGTACTCGGTAGTAAGTTGCGAGATGATTATTTCAGGAAGGTTGTAAGGCTGCACGAGGTGCCTACCTTCACCTTATGACAGACAGTGGAGCCCAAGTTTTGGCTGTTTCTTTTCGGGAAGTTTTACCAGGCAGGGTTAGGAACTCAGGTAAGTATCAGTATCGCATTCGCCCTCGGGCCAGAGTTTGGATTTCAGGGGTAGCTGTGGGTATTGTTGCCTCCTGTTGAGGGAGTGTTTTATAACTACCATTTCAGTATTCGAATGTCGCTTTATGACGCCTTGTAGGGGAGGAAATGTAAGTTGTCGTTCGATTGGTTCGATGTTGGCAAGGTTCAGATAGTTGGTTCATACTTGTTCAGCAGGATGTGGATAGGGTGAATCTTATCCAGAAGAGGTTATTGGCAGCTCAGAGTCAACAGAAGTTGTGCGGATAATCGGCGACGACGTTGGGAGTTCAGGTTGACGGTGGGTCTTGAAGGTACCACCGGAAGGGTGTGACGAGATTGACGGAGGAAACATAGCCCGAGTTACTTTGGGCCTTTTAGATCATGTGAAGAATAGGCGGGTTGCCTATAGTTAGCATTGCCGTCCGACGTAGGAGGCAGTACGTCCGATCTTTCATATTGCTATGTTCGGAAGAGTATCGGAGATCCATCCAGAGTATTCTCAGTTAATGATGACCAAGTGGAGGTAGTAACCCAGAGTTTTGGAAACTGAAGCAGTAACAGGAATGTGGTAAGTTATGAGAAAGAGTTCGAGTGTATGAGAAAGTACGACGAGTAAGGAAGAAGCGAGCATGTGTAAGGACATAGATGTGATCATTTCGTTTGTAAAGAGTAGGTGCGAAGGGAGTATCTTTTAGACCCTGGGTGGGAGATTTTGTGATGTTAGAGGTGATTCCTCGTGGACTTGGATGTAAGTATTTGCGCAGGTGTTTCTGTGGCCAGGTGTGACAGGATTGTTCTCGTAAGTATAATAGTGAAGACTATGCTGGAGCATGTTTGTTTTGAGACTTAGAAGGAACATTCGGGACGAATGTTTCTAAGGAGGGGAGAATGTTATACCGTACTTCGAGGTATATGCGTGAGGACGTACGTAGAAAAGTTGAACCTTAAAGTAGGCTAGGGCCGAAAACTTTTGTGCACAACACCCGATTAGAGTCGTTTTTCGACGAAACGTTTTACTAAACTTGCGATGGGAAAAATACGGCTATGTCATTTCTAATTTTTGCGGATTTTTCCGAGAGACGAAACATTTTGGACCAACAAGAGGGCGACACTTGTCACCCTCTAATTGGTGGACGTTGGGGCGGCAATAGGGGACGAAAAGTGTGGCTTTTTGTCAAGGAGTTGGTAGGATATTTTTGTGTAGTAGATAGAATGGACACTTGCCTAAATCCTCACCCTACACTTGCATATCACTTGGCTTCATCTTGGCCATTGGTTGGCCTATAAATACCCCCCTAACTTGAAGAGTTCTTCATCCACAAATCAAACTTTCCAAGTCTTGAAATTTCCTCCCCTCTCTTGAAGTATTTCGTCCAACCCCCTCTCGCCCTCTAGCCTAGTGGCTTGGTGAAACTTCCCCTCTAGCCTAGTAGTCCTAGCAGAAATCTACCCCTCCTTGGTAGAAATGTTGTCTTCCAGTATAGTTACTATTCCTAAATACCACAGCCCAAATCCCTTATAGTATTTAAGTAGAAGTGGTGTAGAACTTCTAAGGGTTCTTGGAGCTATCGGAGCGTGCATTTAGGAGCTAAACCTCGCTCAGGATCGACGTTTATACTTGGATAATATTGGGCTTATCGAGGTAAATATGTAACGACCCGTTCCGGGGCCCGTTACTGGTGCCTTACCCTGGGCACCCTAGTGATACATACATCAGAGAAAATCAGCGGAACATAAAACATGAGTCATTTAACAAGAGATATAATAAAAAAACAGGCCAACCAAAGCGATTGCATTGATATACATAAAACAGCGATTTAATCCTTTTACAACCCCGCCACAACAGATTACTACAGACCTCTAAGATATCTGATGACTATGACGGACGGGGCCGCCATACCACGAATGTACAAGAACCTACAACTCGAGGAACACTGCAAAGATAAGCCTCGGAGAAAGCGGAGCTTCAATCTGTTGGCTTGTGATCCTATGGCGAGGATCCACGATCGATGTACCTCTACTGCGGCATGAAACGCGGCCCGAAGGAGGTCGATAACAGTACCAAGTATGTGAAACATGCAATCGTAAACGAAATCATACTAGTCTATATAAAGCGGGAGACATGTATGATAACCAAACTACGATTCACAACATAAAGCGATCATCACTCCAATATAACTATGGGTCTCACGCCCACAACATCAATCAGTTCGCATTATGGCGCGTGCCGGAATCTGCGCCGGTGTAGACATGTCCATGATGCAACAATAATACCAATGTCCCAGCGCATGCCGGACTCTGCGCCGGTGTAGACATGTCCATGTGACCTCAACAACAAGACAGCAATCCAAATGGAAGCATACCCGTGCGCTACGCATCGTGTCGGTATGTCGAAAGGAAAAATAAGACAACATTCCAAATGGACGATACCCGTGCGCTACGCATCGTGTCGGTATGTCCAAGGAAATATAAGACAACATTCCAAATGGACGCATACCCGTGCGCTACGCATCGTGTCAGTATGTCCAAAGGGAAACAACAAGGCGGTAATCTAAATGGAAGCATACCCGTGCGCTACGCATCGTGTCAGTATGTCCATAGCGATGCACAACAATAATACTATCAGCGAGAACGTGCTGTGGAATTTCTCGTCGCAAGACGCGTCAAGTAAGTTCTCAACAAGTCAACCGACCTCCATCGAGACGCGGTAACACAGAAATACAACGCTTTGCACAACAAAGGTTATCACAATAAGCATAGCCAAGCTTCACAACAACAAGCATAGGCAAGTTTCACAACAACACAAAGTACTTTCATTTTATACCAAAGTTCGGGTTTTAGCCCTAAAGTGCTACGTACGTTAAATTTTGTAAAAGAGATCCATTACTTTTATCAAAGTCACCCGATACGTAGTATTAGAATGACCAACCCAAATTTTTAAGTAAGCGAACACTTTCCTTTTAAAATCAAGTACGACATTCTTTCCTAAGTTCGGTTTGCCTAGTTTCAATTACTCCAACTTCTCATTTTCAAAAGGTTTCATAGTTCCCAAACTTAATCACTTGATTCCTTTTTAGAACAATTGAGTAACATATGTCATATATGTGAGTAGTTTATTCTTGTTTATAACGATCTTATTACAATGACCATGATCTAGAAAATGTAATATCATTTTGTCTCATCTTAGCTTCATGCAGATGGAGGTTTCTACGGTTTTAATACAACACATCATTATTCAATACATTTTCCTTTTATTTACGCTGCGGTGGTGCTGTCGATACGTTCGATTCGAAATCAGTAAAAACATTATCCCTTTAAAAACCAAGTACTCATTACTCACGAATGAGGTTTCACACAAACATCCACATTAAAACAAATAAGTTAAGTCTCTTATCTCATAAGATCAAGTCTCTTAACTTCTAACATGATAAACCATTTTCACTTACATAAGGTCGTTATAACTAACTTCCCATAAAGCTATTATAACACCCTATGTTTTAAACCAACCAAATCACTTAGCACGTATGCGTCTACCGTACTACATAGTTCACAACAATCATGCTAGAAAAGATAGGAAGAGGTTCACATACCTCGCGACGATTTATCGACAATAAGCAAAATGCTCCAAGTACTACAACGCACTAGCCCTTTCCTCCTTGAGTAGAATACGCTACTCTTAGTACTTTCACCTATAAAGGTCAAAACGTCTATTAACCCCAAAACACAAGTTTCTATCTTTCTATAGAAAATTCGACACCTCCCCATGACAGCGTAAATCTCTCTCTATCGAGGCCTACCAAGCCAACCGGGGTTTACACGTCTAACCTGACGTGTACAATTCTACACAAGTCTCCGCAATACTGATCTATGTAAATACTGATTCGATTCGATTCTTTATTCTTCAGGCTTAAGTCAAAAGACATTGCGAATACTAAGTAGTTCCATATATAGTATACTTGACTATATATTCTAACAAACATGTAATTTCCAATTACAATAGAGGACAAGATAATTACCTCGATAAGCCCAAAATTATCCAAGTTATAATGTCGATCTGAGCAAGGTTTAGCTCACTCCGTGCGCTCCAAACCACTCCAAACAACCCTTAGAAGTTCTAACCAACTTCTACTCACATACTTCACCAACAATGAAGATTTCCTTAGGGTTTCGGTTTGAGACTAAAAAGGACAAAAGGTAGTATTTAGGGCTCTACGTATAGAGGTATCTTTGGAATACTACAAGGTACAAGGCTAAGGTATTTTGGGCATTATAACAATACTAGGGAGTATTTCTATACCACAAAGGGGTATTATACGAAAACAACTAGGCTAGGGGGTACCCTAGCCAAGACACCTGAGGGGGAGGAGGCCTCGGCCAAGACTCTCAAAAGAGGGGATGAGTTGGACGAACTCAACACTAGAGGAGGAGGATTTTAGGCTTGGAAGGTTTCATTTGTGGATGAAGAGTTCATCAACATAAGGGGTATTTATAGCAAAACCAAAGGCCAACGATGGCCAAGATCAATCCATGTGCAAGGCAAGTGTAAGGCCAAGAAAAAGCCAAGTGCACCCTAAACCCTACTCCACAAAACACTCCACAAAACAATGCACCAAACAAGGCCAAAACAAGGCACAAAACAAGGGAGGAAGACGTCCCCCCCTTGCCTACCCAAACCGTCACTTGAGGGTGACAAGTGTCACCCTCTCGTTGGCCCAAAGATGTTCCGTCGCTCGGAAAAATCCGCAAAAATACAAAACGACATAGCCGGAATTTTCCCTTCGCAAGTTACGCAAAACGTTTCGTCGAAAAACGACCACTAGCAAGGTGTTGTGCACAAAGGTAAATTCGGCGGGTGCCACATGGGGTGACACGTGTCGCCCGATTCATGAATATTTCGTCTTGAAAATATCCAAATTACCGGAAATCTCAAAAACAAAGCGGGCCCACAAAACCAGTAAATTTCTCGTGGGCCCAAAGTGACCATTTCCGAAAATAAAATCTCAAAATTCTAATATAATCTATGAAGTCCAAATACCAAATCTGGGAATCCAATTCCCATTAACGAACCTTTTTCTTCACAAATAACCGGAAACTTTTCCGTCGAAAACTCACATCTTTCTTTCTTTCAAAATTTCTGCCGTACTCTCGTACGTACGTCCTCACATACATACCCTGCAACTACGGGGTATAACAAAATAATCTTATCCTCCTTTTGTAATTAGAAAATACATACTGTAGAAGTATAGGAATAAGTATAAAATACTTAGAAGGTATTACAGAATAGAATTGAATTGTTATCACTGTAGAAGGGTATAAAAGATGAATAATTGAACTGTACTTACATAGAATTTGTATTCTGATGAAGCGTATAGTTTCTGGGTAGGGAAGTGCTGCCCAAATTTCCATAGAATAGAGAACCTCTGCTAGAGCTTTATGCGATGCTGTCTGAGGCGTTGATAGGCGTGTTGGTATTATAGGTCGATTCTCTGCGCGCGACATATTCGACTTGGCAGGTGGATTTCGCCGAGAAGGTATGTGATTCTTCATATACTCTTGAGCATGATATTTTAAAGGAAATATATATAGTACGGTAGACGTACGTGTGTTAACTGAACGTAGTTGTACGTCAATGTCTTTTGACTTAAGCCTGAATAATAAGAATCTTGAAGTATTTCAAAAGAATTAAGAATCATTTTTTAAAGAAGAATAATACTTGGTTTGAAAGCTTAAGAGTTATACTAGCTTTATGGGAAGTTAGGTATAACGACTTAAGAGAGATAAAAAAAATGGTTGATTGATTTTAGAAGTTAAGAGACTTGATCTCATAAGACAATAGACTTGACTTAATTGAATTAACATGAAGTTTGTTAAAAAGTGTGATACCTCATTCGTGAGTAATGAGTACTTGGTTTTTAAAAAGGAATAATCTTTTACTGATTTCGGAAATCAGAATAAGTATCGAACAAACCACTGCAGCGCTAATAAAAAGGAAATGTACTGAATAATGAAGTATTATTGAAACCAGTAGAAACCTCCATCTGCATAGAAGCTAAGTGTTACACCCCGTAAATTCAAATATAAGATAAGTCGGCAATCATGTGTCGAGCGGATTTTAAGTCTTATTTGGAGTGTGGTACCCCAATTTTTTTTTTTAGATGTATGGGGTGTTTAGCAAGCCTAGTATAAAGTTGGATGAGTCTAGTGTCCAACGCGACAAACCGCTCGTCGATAGGACATCGGAGCGGAGAGGTATGGGCGTTAGAAATTACATGGTAGCGCGGAAGGAAGGATTTTCGTATCAGGCGTCTCAGCGCCGCGGCGCCGTCAGCAGGGCCGCGGCGCCACTAATCCTGAAAATCCTCAGAGGTTTCGGCGCATGGCCGGCTGCGAACAGCGCGCCAGCGAAAAATTTCTGCGGGAATTGCTTAAAACAGGGGATATTTTCGAAAAGGGCCTATGGGAGGGTGACAAGTGTCCCTCCCATCTTGTTGACCACGAAAAGAGCCCTATTTTAAGACCAAGTCTTGAAAGACTTGGTCATTTCACCTTTGAACACCTAAAAACCCCTCTCCCCTTCTCTCTTGAGATTTGAAAAAAACCTAGCTTAGTGGGTGTTGTTGGAGCGGCGGTAAGAAGACAAAGTGCTGGTAAGCTTGTCGGAAACTCACAAGGATGAGTTTGACGGGAATAAAAGTTGAAGAAAGAGAGCTTTAGTGGGCTAACCCAAAGGTAAGAGATTTCCTCTCCTCTTGGAAATTGATAGTAATCCTTGTTAAAGTTGATATTGGCCACGTGAACCATGTTTTAGATTGTTATGTATAATAGGTTTTGATAGCCATTTGAAATGTGAAAAACAAAGGAAATCGATAGTTGTGACTGTAACATGTAAACAGACCTTACAAATGGATAAATTGTGGTGAGCCAATTGGGGCTGTTTAGTTATTCATTGTATTGGACTACCTTATATAAATTGTGTGAGCCAATTGGGGCTGTTTGGTTATTGAATTCGGCCTCGAAAGAGGTGGCAAAGTAAGTAGAAACAAAGGAGGTGCTGTCCGATTTTCCGTAGAATTTAGCGACTTAACACTTATAATATTCTACATTGAAGTAAGGCGTTAATGGACGTATGGTGAATATTATAGGTTGACATTCTACGGGCGGGACTTTGTACTTGGCAAATGGTTTGACCCGATGAGGTATGTAGAACTTTTCCTATCCTTTGAGCATGACTAGTTTCACGTATATAGTACGGTAGACGTACAAGACTTTGACATTCTTTACTTGTTTTATGAAATGCCAAGTCGGGTGAGTTAGGAGATTAACTCCCTTCTTTGAGAATATTAAAGATGTCTTAAGTCTTGTTAAAGATAAGGGACTTGAAGAATTTTAAAGTATGTGATACTTGTGACGTTTTAAAAACGTATAAGTCCCTTGGATAGGAAATTGTACTTGACTAAGGCATAAAGTGAATATAACGACTTTATGGGGAGTTAGTTATATTGAATTTATGGAAAGATAAATGACTTGATTTAATTGAAGGCAATTCGATTTTAAGGCATCAATTGCCTAAGGTTTTATAAGACATGAGTCACTTGATTTAGAAGCCTAATTTTTATTTCTAAAAGTATTGTGACTTGTCTTGAAAAGAAATTGTAACTTGATACTACGGTTATTAGTATCTTGGAAGTGTTATAATGAAATGAGTCATTTTAAAAGAATAGAAGTACGTAGTACTTTGGGTTAAATTCCCGGATTTTTATAAAAGACATGGTAGTGCCTTAGGTAAACTAAAATGAGAGTGTATACGAACAAGAATAGTAAGAAGTTAGGGGATTTCTTAACTTGCTTATATATTGTATGATAAGCCGATAGAGCTTATGTTATGTGTGATAGCCGGATTTGGGCTAGTGATATATTATTCGTTGCGGGGTCATTCCCCGGGATTGTGGCATTGCATATTTCCGTGGATTTGCTACCCACGATGCGAGGAATACCTCATGCGAGTCCGTAGGGCTTATGCGGGTGAAATAGTCCCATGCGGCGGTCCAAATTTACGCGAGGAATACCTCATGCGAGTCCGTAAGGGCTTATGCGGGTGAAATAGTCCCATGCGAGGAATACCTCACGTAGGTCCACTGGACCTATGCGGGTGAAATAGTCCCAGGAGTAGGATTCCAATCCTATTTTTCGTTGTAAGTATACACCTATTTTTACTCTCATTGTTAGTAAGGCACTGGGTACTGTAATTTTGTTATCATACATGTCTCCGGCTTTCTTTTAAACTTATGTTGTAATTACAGTACTTTCCAGTTTTGCATACTTAGTCATATTGTGTACTGACCCCCTTCCTCGGGGGCTGCGTTCATGCCGCAGGAAAAGGTAAGCAGGTTGCGGATCCAAACTCTTAGGATCGCTTATCAGACGTCGGAAGCTCCATTTTCCGGAGGCTTGTCTTTCTTTTGGTACAGCCTTTCCCTGATGTTGTAGATTATGTACATTCAGGGGTATGGCGGGGCCCTGTCCCGCCACAGTTGTTGTTCCTAGAGGTCTGTATTCACATATGTGGTTGGGCTGTAAGAACTGAGTTGTAAAGTTGTACTTTTGACTTTGTTTATATTATGGAAGGCGGCTGTCACGACCCATTCCGGGGCCCGTGACTGGTGCCTTACCGGGGCACCCAAGTAGTCATACATCAGAGTAATCAGCGGAAATATAAAACAAGACATGAAACAGTTTATAAAATAAGACACAGTTTAAGTGAGAACATCGCTTTCGATATATATATAAACATGGTTTAGCAATTACATCCGATATCGCATAACATGACTACGCACTTAAGGAAATATACAACTATGGCGGACAGGGCCCGCCATACCGATCAGACAAAACTATCTACAACAGGAGATCATACCTAAAAGTAGAGCCTCGGAAAGGATGGAGCTCACGACACCAACGTAGATCCTAAGAATGTGGATCTAGCACTGCTGCCTTACCGCGCATGAACGCAGCCCGAAGGAGGTCGAGACAACAAGTACTAAGTATATGAAATCAGAAATACTTAAATGAAAACATATCATTTTAAAATCAGTTTTACAAGTATGTATGAAACAACGAAGGGACCGCATATAGTGCCACATCATAAACAAGAGCAATAATAGGTAAACAGAATGGTCTTTTCTAGGCTGCGAATGATCGAGCAGGCCAATTGCGTAGTATCACCATGCAAGCCTAATCTCGACTCAGAGTCCGCATAGGCCACTCACATAGGCCCGCATAGGGTACATAACCCCGCATCGAGGGTAGCTACTCCTCGCATCGCCCCGACTCGTAGTCCGCATGGCCACATAGACCGCATGAGGTATAACCCCGCATCACTAACACCGAACTCCGTAGCTCCGCATAGGTCCCTTGACCCGCATGAGGTATTCTCGAATCATGGTCCTGCATCACCGAGTCTACCCCGCATCGGAGGGCAGCTTAACTCCCGGTAATATGTCAAGAGGTGAGTGATAGTACACTAACATAACAGTTTATCTTTAAACAACATAAGCACAACAAGAATACTCTCCTATACAAACGTTACAAGACACTAACACACATAGCATCATATCATGTCTACTTATCAAACCATCTTATTATTCTTTTCACAATTCAATATAAGTCTGTTATAAACACATAGGCAAAACTGTTTCTTTTATCATTCTTAAGTGGATATACTTAACTTCCCATAAAGCTAGTATAACTCTTAAGCTTCTGTTTTAATAACCAATTAGTTCTCTTCTGTTAAAAAAATGATCCAGTATTCTTTTGAAATGCTTTCAGTTCTTTATTATTCAGGCTTAAGCCGTGAGGCATTGCCGTAAGTATTATTCAGGCTTAAGTCAAAGACATTGCCGTAGCTATTATTCAGTTAACACATGTACGTCTACCGTACTACATATATATTGTAAAATATCATGCTTTAGGAAGAATCACATACCTTCTCAAATAAAACCACCGCCAAGTTGAATATGTCGCGTAGAGAATCATTTATAATAGTCGACACGCCTATCAACGTTCGACTACTTTGTAAACAGTTCTAAACAGAGGGTTCTATATCCTACGGAAAATTGGGCGTTTCCCTACCGGTGAGCTACTCAAGTTCATCAGGAAAATAAATTCTATGTAAATCTGATTTGATTATTCTTCTTTAAACCCTCAGATCGTGATAACAGTTCAATTCTATTCGCAATATTCTTCTAAGTATCTAATACTTATTCTTATACTACTACATGAAGTATTCTCTAATTCAAAAGGGGTTAGGATTAGTTACCTCGTAAGCCCAAAAATATCCTAGATAAAGTCGCTACTGAGCAAGGTTTTGCTCCTAAGTTGTATGCTCGAAGAAACCTTAGAAGTTCTTCACAACTTCTACTAAGTACTAAGGGATTTGGGCTAGGTATTTTGAGCATTATAACAATACAAGAAGGCAACTTTTCTACCAAGGGAGGGTAGATTTCGCCAGCTGTGGGGCCTCGGCCAAACTTCAAAAGGGGAAGGGGGGTAGGAGGCTTTGGACGAAAAGCTTTAGAGAGAGGGGGAGGGATTTTTCAACACTTGGAAATTGATTTGTGGATGAAGAACTCTTCATCCAAAGGGGGGTATTTATAGGTCAAGACATGGCCAACCAAGGGCCAAGATTTAGCCAAGTGCTAGGCAAGTGTAAGGTCAAGATTAGGGCAAGTGTCCTTGGCCAACTTGCACACAAAATATCCTACCTAATCCTTGACTTGTGCAAAGGCACAAAAACGTGCACTTCATTGTCCAATTCGTCCAAATGGACGATTTCAAGTCCACCAATTGGAGGGTGCCAAGTGTCGCCCTCCCGTTGGTCCAAAATGTTTCGTCTCTCGGAAAAAACCGCAAAAATAACAAAGGGCATCGCCGTAATTTACCCTACGAAAGCTGTGGAAACGTTTCGTCGCAAAAATATGCGTTTTGTGTGTTGTGCCAAAAAAACGCTTTGTGCCTAAACTTTAAGGCTAGACTTTTGACGTATTCCCTCACGTACATACTCGGAAATACGGGTATAACATTCTCCTCTTAGAAACATTCGTCCGAATGTTCCTTCCCAAGACGATTAACGATAAGATTCTTCATAACTTAAACATTGCAAATGCCACACACGCCACGTAACAACACTTAGGCATAAACGATAATGAAGATTTACCAAGAGGAAAAGTGAATTACGGAGGTGTGGGAATAGGTGAGGATACTTCGCCTCATGTCTTCGCCGGCTTCAAGTCATCTCCTCTCGAGCTCGTTCCGCCACAAGACTTTGACGAAGCCACGCCCCGGTCCGCAGACGCCTAACCCGACGATCGATTATCGCTATGGGAACCTCTCATAAGATAACCCCTCACACCGACATCGTCAATTGGGTGTACCTAGATGGATCCCCGATACATCTCCTCAAAGATAGATACGTGAAAACCGGATGCACTTCCTACAGATCGGACGGCAGATCCAACTCATAGGCAACCTTGCCTACCCTACGGACAAACTGAAACTGCCCAATGTACCTTGGGCTGACTTTCACCTTCTTCCCGACACTCATCACACCCTTCATGGGTGACACCTTTAGAAAACCCAATCATGAATCGCGAACTCGGATGCCGACGACGATGATCTGCATACGACATGCCGACTACGAGCCGTCAATAGCCGCCTCGGATAAGCTTCACCTTATCCATCGCACGCACCAAATCGTCCCACTAGCTGCACCTCGCCCACATCGAACCAACCTATAGGCGACCTGCACTTCCTCCCGTATAAGGCCTCATAAGGCGTCATCTGAATACTGGAGTGGTAGCTATTATTGTACGCGAACTCAACTAGAGGCAAATGATCCTCCCTACCCCTGAAGTCGATAACACAGCTCGCAAAGATATCCTCAAGAGTTTGGATAGTGCGCGCCCGCCCGTCTGTCTGCGTGGATGAAATGCGCACTGTGCTCACTCTGCCCCTAAACCTCTCTGGAAAGACCTCCAGAAGTTAGCCGTAAACTGGGCTCCTCTGTCTGATATGATCGAAATAGGGACTCCATGCAGTCTGACGACCTCTCGGATGTAAAGTCCGCATAATCCTCGGTAAAAGTCGCCCCGACGGAAGAAAGTGGGCTGATTTCGTCAGCCTGTCGACGATAACCCATATAGAATCATGTCTTCTCTGAGTGCGAGGTAATCCTATGATAAAATCCATGTTGATTACCTCCCACTTCCGTGTCGATCTCAATCGTCAGAATAAACCACCGTGCCTCCGTGCTCTACCTTCACCGCCGACAATATGGGCACCGAGTTACGAACTCGCAACGCCCTCTTCAAGCCATCCCACCAATACGGATCTAAGGTCGTGGTACATCTTGGTCGAGCACGGATGGATAGAGTAACGCCGCTGTGTGCTTCCCAAGAACTCCGCCAAGTCCTGAAACATCCGGAACACACAACCTGCCTCAAACCTTAGCACCCCATCGTGCTACCTCAAAAGGACCCTTTGCCTCACGAAGAGTCAGATCACGATATCGAATCAAAGATGGATCCTCGAACTGTTTCCTCTTCACCTCCTCGACGATGGAAGACTCGGCAACCTCACGAACTCTAACCCTACTGCTATCAGAATCAATCGAACGGACACCAAGGCTCGCTAACTGGTACAAATCACGAACCATGTCCTCCTCTCTCTAGTCGCACATCCGATAGGCTCCCATCGACCTACGACTAAGAGCATACGCACAACATTGGCCTTCCCGTGGTACAGGGATATCAACATCGTAATCCTTAAGCAACTCTAACCACCGCCTCTGCCGTAAGTTCGGCTCCTCCGGTGAAGATATACCTTGGAGGCTCTTATGGTGCGTAAAAATATCCACGTGAACCCCATACAAATAGTGCCTCGGATCTTCAAAGCGTGAATCACACCGCCAACTCCAAATCATGGGTGGGGTAGTTCCTCTCGTGTTTCTTCACATTGCCGGGATGTATATGCTATAACCCCGCCATGCTGCATCAACACACATCCCAACCCGATGCCCGACGATCGCAATACACAACATAACCGTCGACCTCCGGAAGAGTAAGAACGGGGCGGTCGTCTCTCTTTCAAAGAATCGAAACCACGCCACAAGCATCACCATCAAACTTGCCGCCTACGAGTCACCTAGTCAATGGTGCAGATAGAAGCAAACTTCTCCACGAACCGATAATATCCTGCAAGGCCCGTAAAATCGCGAACCTCGCCGGAGTAAGAGGTTCAGGCCAAGTCCTCGATCGCCGATCTTGGCCGATTCCACGAATGCCATCAGCCACAATATGCCCAAGAAACGCCATCAAGTCAACCAAAACTCACATTTGGAAAACTTGGCGCATAACTGGTCCCGAGAATCGCAAGACAGCCTCAAATACTCCGCATGCTCCTCGCTCGAGCGAATAAACCAAGATATCATCAATGAACACTATCACAAACGTGTCCAAAAATGGTTTGAACACTCGGTTCATCAAATCCATGAATACCGCGAGCATTGGTCAACCCAAAAGACATGACTGAACTCATAATGCTCTGCACGTCCC
Source organism: Przewalskia tangutica (assembly GCA_029844215.1). Taxonomy (NCBI): domain Eukaryota; kingdom Viridiplantae; phylum Streptophyta; class Magnoliopsida; order Solanales; family Solanaceae; genus Przewalskia; species Przewalskia tangutica. The sequence continues at coordinate 36,750,048 of CM056725.1, read as the reverse complement.
GAATGCGATCCAGGGACATCCACCTCTCGACTCGCAGACTGATGATAGCCCGACCAGATCAATCTTGGAGAAGCATCTCGCACTCGCAATCGGTCGAACAAATCATCAATCCCGGAAGGGGGTATTCGTTTAATGGTCACCTTGTTCACCGTCAGATCAACACACACGCGCAGCGCCCCGCCCTTCTTCTTCACGAACAATACCGCTTCCTGTGGAGAAACACTAGGCCCGATGAAGCCCTTCTCCAAAGAAATATCTAAGCCGATCCTTCAACTCTCTCAACTCGGCGGTGCCATTACGTATGGCGGAACGGAAATAGGCCGAGTGTCTGGCAATATGTCTATACAAAACTCAATCTTCCTCTCAGGAGGGATACCCGGGAGGTCGTCTGGAAACACGTCTGGGAACTCTCTCACCATCGAATCGACGGAAAATCTGGTACCGCAGACTTCAAGATCAAACACCCGAACGAGATGGTAGATATACCCTTCTCGCACCATCTTCCTAGCCTTGAGGTAGGAAATAAACCTACCCTCGCGATACCGCGTCTCTCCCACTCAACAACCGGCCTCAGAAACTGGAACCGTGACGCCTTCTCTCTCTGCCTACATTGGCGTAGCAAGAAGCTAGCCAATCCATCCCCATGATCACGTCGAAGTCAATCATCTCCAACTCTATCAAGTCGGCTAGGGTCCGACGACTGTAAATGGTCACAGGACAAGCTCTATATACCCGCCGAGCTACCACCGAATCACCCACTGGCGTAGCTACCTCGAAAGGGTCTATGGACTCAGGCTCTATCCCTATCCTACTAGCAACAAGGGGAGATATATAGGACAGAGTAGAACCCGGATCTATCAAGGCATAAACATCAAACCCAGAAACTGATAAGGTACCTGTGACGACATCAGGTGAGGCCTCCGATCTCGCTGGCCGGACAAAGCATAAATGCGTTCGAGGACCGCTAGAATCGACCCGCGCCACGACCTGCCGCGACCGCTGGTCCATGAGTACCTTGCCTCCGTGGCAGTAGTCGCTGGGATGAAGAAGACCCGGCGAAAAGAACTCAGAGGTGACCCTACCATCAAGATCGCCTTTGGTCTGACAAGGCCGCATAGTGACCTGCCGCCACAATCAAACAAACTCGTAGCACCACAACTCCGAAGTGGGATATACCGTGACGGCCACACCGGCGGGTGGTCCCGACGCCGCACTCGCCGCTCTGGACGTCTCGAAGTCATGGGCCCTCGGTTCGCTCTCGAATGTCCGAAGCTGTGGCCGAGGACGGCAGAGTGCTCGAGCCGGCCGTGGTGCAAATCTAGATCGCTTCCGAGGCCGCCACCACGATAGCCACCAAAAGACCTGCCGCCCCGGCCTTCTTCTGCTGTCACAACCCGTCGATCTCTACGCCTCACATCCAAGAGCATGAGCTGCATGCGGGTAATGTCCATACCCGGCTGAAGAGAAACACCCGCACAAGACTCAGCCATATAATCATCTAGCCCGATGACGTAGCGGTGCACCCTATCCTCCATATCTGCTCCCAACGCTGGGCCGTATCGAGCCAAAGAATCGAACTCGACATTGTACTCCCGACAAGGTCGTCCTCTCGCCTCAACAAGAAAAATCTATCACCCGCGCCTCCTCATCCGCGAGGCAAGAAGTGAGTGAGGAAAGCCTCGAGAACTCATCCCAAGTAGTTGGGACGCGTGCTCTCCCGATAACTCCCATGAATCAAACCAATCGATCGCGGTATCACGCACCGACGCGAATCAAGGTCACGCACTGTCTCTAAGGCCTTGATCACCCGCATGATCCTTCAGAGTGACGGATGAACTCCTGCGATCATCCTCCGCCTCGACCCGTAAAACTCGCGGTCTACAACTCAAGAAATCTCGTAGCCTCAAACTATTCGCCTGGTGCACCACGGTGCGACCGAGCCGAGCCGAATCGAACCGCCAGATCCGGCCTATCCTCGTGTCGCCACAACTCTAGCCAATAGTCGGGCCATCTCCTTGTACTCCTAACCTCCGCCTGTGCCGGGGACGAGGTGTGGTACTGTGGTCTCTTGGGGCCGGGCGGCCATAGAACTCGCCGTCTGCGGTATAGATCGGGCACGAGCCCTCGTAACTCCTGGTGTCCAATCGCGGCTCCTCGCCGCTTTGCCCTTGGGCGGGTTGCCTACGTGAGGCATAATCATATGTAAAAGGAATAAGATAGAGGGGTCCAAATTTAACACAACTCTAAAGCACGATCTCAGAGTAATAAGAGTCGAAACCAATCCTAAATATCATATATCCTCCTGATTATTGGAGTGATGCACAACACACCGATAATCAATACTCTACTAGATACGGTCAGAGACACTTTCCGAGGATTAATCGCTTCGATACCACTTTTGTCACGACCCATTCGGGCCCGTGGATCGTGCCTCACCGGCACCCAAGTAGTCATACATCGAGTAATCACGGAAATATAAAAAAAGAAATTAAACAGTTTATTAATTAAGACACAGTTTAAGTTAGATAACATCGCTTTTAAGATATATATATAAACTGGTTTAGCGATACATCCGATCTTGTACAACATGACTACAAACCTCTAAGGATATATACAACTATGGCGACAGGCCCCGCCATACCTCGATCAGACAAAACTATCTACAACGGGAGATCATACCCAAAAGTAGAGCCTCGAAAGGATGGAGCTCACGACACCAACGTAGATCCTAAGAATGTGGATCTAGCACTGCTTGCCTTACTGTGGCATGAACGCACTTCGAAGGAGGTCGATAACAGTACTAAGTATATGAAATCAGAAATACTTAAATGAAAACATATCATTTTAAAATCGGTTTTACAAGTATGTATGAAACAACCAAGGGACCGCACATAGTGCCACATCATAAACAAGAGCAACAATAGGTAAATCAGAATGAGTCTTTTCTAGGCTGCGAATGATCGGGCAGGCCAATTGCCCGTAGTATCACCATGCAAGCCTAATCTCGACTCGTGAGTCCGTGATAGGCCACTCACATAGGCCCGCATAGGTACATAACCCCGCATCGAGGGTAGCTACTCGGCATCGCCCCGACTCGTAGTCCGCATGGCCACATAGACCGCATGAGGTATAACCCCACATCACTAACCCGAACTCCCGTAGCTCGCATAGGTCCCTTGGACCCGCATGAGGTATTCTCGAATCACGGTCCTGCATCACCGAGTCTACCCCGCACGGAGGCGCTTAACCCCGGTAATATGTCAAGACGTGAGTGATAGTACACTAACATAACAGCTTATCTTTAAACAACATAAGCACAACAAGAATCCTCTCCTATACAAACGTTACAAGACACTAACACACATAGCATCATATCATGACTACTTATCAAACCATCTTATTATTCTTTCACAATTCAATATAAGTGCATTATAAACACATAGGCAAACTGCTTTCTTTTATCATTCTTAAGTGGATATACTTAACTTCCCATAAAGCTAGTATAACTCTTAAGCTTCGCTTTAAAACCAATTAGTTCTCTTACATAAAAAAATGATCCAAGATTCTTTTGAAATGCTTTGATTCTTTATTATTCAAAGCTTGCCGAGGCATTGCCGTAAGTATTATTCAAGCTTAAGTCAAAGACATTGCCGTAGCTATTATTCGATTAACACATGTACGTCACCGTACTACATATATATTGTAAAATATCATGCTTTAGGAAGAATCACATACCTTCTCAAATAAAACCACCGCCAAGTTGAATATGTCGCGTGTAGAGAATCAAATATAATAGTCGACACGTCTATCAACGCTCGAACTACTTTGTAAATGATTCTAAACAGAGGGTTCTATATCCTACGGAAAATTGGGCGACTTCCCTACCCGTGAGCTACTCAAGTTCATCAGAAAACAAATTCTATGTAAGTACGCTTTGATTATTCTTCTTTAAACCCTTCTCCGTGATAACAGTTCAATTCTATTCGCAATATTCTTCTAAGTATCTAATACTTATTCTTATACTACTACAAGAAGTATTCTCTAATTCAAAAGAGGGTTAGGATTAGTTACCTGTGAAGCCCAAAAATATCCTAGATAAAGTCGCTACCGAGCAAGGTTTTGCTCCTAAGTTGTATGCTAAGAAACCTTAGAAGTTCTTCACAACTTCTACTAAGTACTAAGGATTTGGGCTAGGTATTTTGGGCATTATAACAATACAAGAAGGCAACTTTTCTACCAAGGGAGGGTAGATTTGCCAGGCTAGTGGGGCCTCGCCAAACTTCAAAAGGAGGGGTAGGAGGCTTTGGACGAAAAGCTTTAGAGAGAGGAGGGATTTTTCAACACTTGAAATTGATTTGTGGATGAAGAACTCTTCATCCAAAGGGGGTATTTATAGGTCAAGACATGGCCAACCAAGGGCCAAGATTTAGCCAAGTGCTAGGCAAGTGTAAGGTCAAGATTAGGCAAGTGTCCTTGGCCAACTTGCACACAAAATATCCTACCTAATCCTTGACTTGTGCAAAGGCACAAAAACGCGTGCACTTCATTGTCCAATTCGTCCAAATGGACGATTTCAAGTCCACCAATTGGAGGGTGCCAAGTGTCGCCTCCCGTTGGTCCAAAATGTTTCGCCTCTCGGAAAAATCCGCAAAATTAGAAATGGCATAGCCGAATTTACCCTACGAAAGCCGTGGAAACGCTTTCGCCGAAAAACTATTCGCTTTTGTGAGTTGTGCCCAAAAATCGTTTTGTGCCTAAAATTTAAGGCTAGATTTTTGCACGTATTCCCACGCATATACCGAAATACGGTATAACAAAGACCTTTTTATCGGCCAGCTGTGTTGTTATATTGTTTACACACGTGTTTAAGTTGTGTATGTTCCGCCGCTATTCTCTCGATGTATACCGAACAGGTGCCCGTGTAGGGCACTACCGCGCCCTGGCGGTCGTGACAAAAGTGGTATCGAGCGCTTAGTCCTCGGAAAGTGTCTACGCATCGTGTCTAGTAGAGTCTTGATTATCGGTGTGTTGTGAACCACATCTATAATCAGAGGTCAGAGGACATTTAGGTTTGGTTACCATTCTTCTCACTCTAAGATCGTGCGATAGAGCTGTGTGGTTAGGGTCGTCTCTCCCTAACAAGTTATGTTGTTTGCAGCTACAAGAAAGGCAGCAGTGACCCAGGAAAGATTATGTGGATTGCGTATCCAGGTTGGTAATGTTAGTAGTATAGTTGGTGTTGGGACATACAACTATACAAATTTATGCATGGGGGTCACATATGTGTTGCCTAGGATGATTTTAGATTACCAGGATTTGGTAAGGACAAAAAATAACGAGAAGGTATGAACAGTTAAGGAACTCTCATCAAGGTTTTACGTGCTAATTTGAGATAATTAGGTGATGATGAGTTGTGTGAGAATGAAATGGACCCTTAAGAGGTTAATTAAGGGACTTAATGGAAGACTATGTTAATAGATTGAGCTACGTAGTGGGATTTCGAAAATGGTACGGGTGAGATCCGTATGGAGTAAGTATGGTTGTTGTGGACAAGACAACCCAATTATAGTATATGAGCAGTTAGTGTACCCGTTTATTGGGTGGGATCAGTTGATAGTAGTCCCGCTACGTGACAGGGTCACAAGGGTACAAGCCCGAGTCTAGTTAATCGTTTTACGGGTTCGTGGACGTGTTTCACCGGAACCAGGTTGTGAGAGCCGGAATGGGTCTTATATTGTTTAAAATAGTAACTCCAAAGAGTGGAGGCCAGAATTAGTATGGAATTTATGTAAGTATGCTAGTATAAGTTTGGAAGTACGGAAAGAGTACGACCAGTGAAAAAAAGAGAGCAACCAAGTGTAAAGAAATAAAGCCTGAATCCATGAGGACCTTTCGAGGTGACTACACCCGTGAGTGTTGGGTTGTAGCTGAGCGGGTAGATAATTGCCGGTAACGATACAGTCGTTGGACCCTAGCAGACCTAGCAGAGCTGTTATGACAGACATAGAGGTCATTATGAGTACGGGCTAGTTGGCCTCTTGTTATACCAACGTTGACTGCAGAGAGAGATTGGCTCGATTCCAGTTTTCTGGTAAGCTGATTATCCAGTGTAAAGGAAGAGAAGTGGTAGTAACCAGTGAATTATCCTTCCTTCTTTGGCATCATTGTTTTTCTTTTTAAGTCTGTGTGACTTGTTCACTTGGGGTAAATTGACGCAGAAAGTAAGTAATAATTGAATTGGAAGGAATTTATGTTAAGTGCCCTTGGAGGTACTTGGAGTTGGTTTGGTGTGGCGGTCAGGGCCACGACCTTCCGGATAATCTCAGGAAAATGTACAAGGCAAGAATAAAATAAGTACGAGTGCTGCCGGCGGAAAGCTGAGGGCATCTTTGGTGGGTTGGAAAATCTACACGAAGATAAAGGCGGTGCGTGATGATTAGATAATTCTTTGGACCGCAAGAGACCACGTGATTATGGTTGTGACTCCAAGGAAAGTTTAAGGAAGGGAGATAAGTTCTCTTTCCCACGTAAAAGGACAGTTTTACGTATTATGGGGTTATGTGTACCCATGTTGTTAGACGCAGGATATGAGACTGGTAAGGTCTTCGGTATCGTCATGCCATTGGTTCAGTTGTAGATAACCGGGGGAGAAGTGTTGTGTCAGTAATTAAGAACGACGCATTTAATTGGTCGAGGAAGTATCGTAAAGATATAAATGCAGTTGTACGCATGTATGAAATCGCAGACGATTATGAATCAAGATAGAAATACTTTTGCTAATAATAAGCCTAAGGTAAAGATATGGCCAGAATGATAAAGGAGAATACGACAATGGTTATGTAAGTTGCACGAGTTATGACTACCCCAGACTAGTGTAAAGACCATTAGTAAATAATGGGAAGTAAGAACATTTCGAGGAAATGTGGTAACACCTAGCTATAGGCTCTACAAACTGGGAAAGGAAAATCGGGTTACTACTTTACGATATCAAGAAAATCCCCCCCCCTAGATTATGATTGACAGGAAGTCTTAGCCATGGGGCAACCAAAGGAATCAAATCTAAGTTAAGTGACCAAGTTTGGTTGCAACAGAGAAAGGGAAACAGGAACCATAAGTGAGATTAAGGATACCCGAATATTTCGCAGGAATGAGAAAGGCTTCCAGTTATTGGAAGATAAGTTGACTCGACTACAGTCTAACACCTCCTGAAAGACTAGAGGGTTAGGTTATTATGATAACACATTGGGTGTTAGGCTAGGTTGTGTGCTGACGCAACCCGATAGGATAGAGCTTATGTTTTCCCGGTAGTTAAGGAGGCAGGAAAGGAAATTACGCCACTCACGATTTAGAGTTGGCAGTTAAATCGTGCCTCAAGATTAGGGGCATGATGTATAAATAGACTTCATGTGAATATGTGTGCCACCACAAGAGCCTCGTATATCTTCCGACAGAGGCTGAATTTGGCATGATAATGTGGGTAGAGTTATTCAAGGATTGTGATATCGATACCCTATACCACCCAGGGAAAGCCAAGACAGTTAAAGATATTATTAGTCGCAGATCTAAGGGTAGTATGCCAGAGGGGCAGCCAGATAGACTGGATGTGGTCCGTGGGATTCTTCAGTTACCGAGCCTAGGGGTTCGATTATTTGTTCCAATGTTAATAGAGCTTTAGATCCGAGAGGTTGCCGAGTTCTCCTTCGTCGAAGAGGTAAAGAGGCGACAATATGAGGATCCAGTTATGATATGATATCGAGATACGGCTCTCCAAGAAGAGAAGAGCCTGTTTGTGTAGCACCATATGGGGTGCCGTGTTATGAGAAAGTTTGTGTGTGCCCGATGCTGCAGGACTTGTCGGCATGTTTTAGGGGAAGGCACGCGGTGCTTCTTGCTTTATTTTGTTCGGGGTCGACCAAGATGTATCATGGCCTCAGATGTATGTATGGGTAAGATGGCCTGAAGAGGGACGTAGCAGGGTTTGTTGCTTAGTGTCCGAATTAGTAGCAGGTCATGGTTGAACACCGGCTCCGGGCTATTACAGTGATTTAGACCCGACTTAGACATGGAGGTAATTAAAATGGATCTTGTCACATGGTGGCATCGCACTGGCGGTGTGACTCGGGGTCATGGTAAATAAGTGCCAAACCAGCTGTGTTCTTCCGGTTAGGACCACTTACTCGGCTGAGGTTCGTGCTAGCTTTTTAGCAGGGGTATTGTGAGACTGCACAGGGTTCCTACGTTTATGCTGTCATACAGATGAGCTCGATTACAGATAACTTCTCGAGGTTTTTCGAATGGTTTTAGGACAAAGTGAGTCTCGGTTGCATTACACCCGGATCGACGACAGCAGAGCGTACTATCCAGGCACTTGAGGATAGGTTGCGGGCCTGTGTTCTTGATTTCAAAAATAGCCGAGGGTTAGTTGCCTCTTGTTGAGTTACGTCTGATAACAATACCCTTCCAAAGATTCGATGGCCTGTATGAGGCCTTGTATGCAAGAAAGTGTAGATCTCGGTTGGATGTTCGACATAGGCGAGGTTGATTATTTGGTCCAGACTTGATTCAAGAGTGTGGATAAGGTGAAGCTTATCCAGAGAGATCATAGCACTTCAAAGCTCAGGTCATACGCGATAATCGGCGTCTGCATTTGGAGTTTCAGGTAGACGATTAGGTCTTCTTGAAGGTGTCACCCATGAAGGGTGTGATGAGATTCGGTATGTTATACCCCGTAGTTGCAGGGTATGTATGTGAGGACGTACGTGCGAGCGCATCTGTAAATTTTGAAAAGAAAGAAAGATGTGAGTTTTCACGGAAAAGTTTCCTGTTATTTGTGAAGAAAAAGGTTCGTTAATGGGAATTGGATTCCTGATTTGGTATTTGGACTTCATAGATTACATTAGAATTTTGAGATTTTATTTTGGAAATGGTCACGTGGGCCCACGGAGAAATTTACTGGTTTGTGGGCCCACTTTGTTTTGAGATTTTGGCCATTGTGGATATTTTTGAAAGACGTTTTGAGGGCCAATAGGAGAGGTGACACGTGTCACCCCGCCTAGTGGCTTGGGCCGGTTACATTTGGGCACAAGTGCCGACCAGAGTCGCTTTCCGACGAAACGCTTTCCACGCCTTCGTAGGAAAATTCCGCTATGTCCTTTTTAATTTTTGCGGATTTTTCCGAGAGACGAAACATTTTGGACCAACGGAGGGTGACATGTGTCACCTCACATCGAAGCTTGGCGCCAGTGGGCGACGATTGGTTCACGAATTGGATTGATATTGTGGCTCACGTTTGGCCCTATTGTTCCTTTGTTTATGCCTTGTTTTGGCCTTGTTTTGTGGCTTGTCTTGTGCCATGTTTTGGAGTAGGGTTAGGGTGCACTTGGCTTGATCGAGGCCTTACACTTGCCTCACATGGCTTGATCTTGGCCATTGGTTGGCATTTGGGTTTGCTATAAATACCCCCTTTGTGAAGACTTCATTCATCCACAAATGTTTCCAAGTCTTGAATCCTCCTCCTCTTGTTGACTCGCCCAAGAGCTCCTCTCCCTTGAAAGTGGCCTTTGGCCGTGAGGTCTCCTCCCTTGTGAGGTCTAGCTGGGTACCCCTAGCCTAGTTGTTTTCGTATAATACCCCTTTGTGGTATAGAAATACTCCTAGTATTGTTATAATGCCCAAAATACCTTAGCCTTGTACCTTGTAGTATTCCAAAGATACCTCTTTACGTAGAGTCCTAAATACTACCTTTTGTCCTTTTAGTCTCAAACCAAACCCTAAGGAAATCTTCATAGTTGGTCAAGTATGTGAGTAGAAGTTGGTTAGAACTTCTAAGGGTTGTTTGGAGTGGTTTGAGCGCACTGAGCGAGCTAAACCTTGCTCGGAGCGACATTAAACTCGGATAATTTTGGGCTTATCGAGGTAATTATCTTGTCCTCTATTGTAATTGGAAATTACATGTTTGTTAGAATATATAGTTGAAGTATACTATATATAGAACTACTTAGTATTCGCAATGTCTTTTGACTTAAGCTCAAGAATAAAGAATCGAATCGAATCAGATTTACATAGATCAGACAAGAGACTTGTGTAGAATTGTACACGCCCGTTAGGCGTAAACCCTCGGTTGGCTTGGTAGCCTCGATAGAGAGAGATTTACGCTGTCATGTGAGTGTCGCCAATTTTCTATAGAAAGATAGAAAACTTGTGTTTTGGGGTTAATAGACGTTTGTGACCTTTATAGGTGAAAGTACTAAGAGTAGCGTATTCTACTCGGAGTGGAAAGGGCTAGTGCGTTGTAGTACTTGGAGCATTTTGCTTATTGTCGATAAATCGTCGCGAGGTATGTGAACCTCTTCCTATCTTTTCTAGCATGATTGTTGTGAACTATGTAGTACGGTAGACGCATACGTGCTAAGTGATTTGGTTGGTTTAAAACATAGGGTGTTATAATAGCTTTATGGGAAGTTAGTTATAACGACCTTATGTAAGTGAAAATGGTTTACTGATGTTAGAAGTTAAGAGACTTGATCTTATAAGATAAGAGACTTAACTTATTTGTTTTAATGTGGATGTTTGTGTGAAACCTCATTCGTGAGTAATGAGTACTTGGTTTTAAAGGGATAATGTTTTACCGATTTCGAATCGAATGTGTATCGATGCACCACCGCAAGCGTTAATAAAGGAAAATGTATTGAATAATGATGTGTTGTATTAAACCAAGAGAAACCTCCATCCGCATAGAAGCTAAGATAAGACAAAATGATATTACATTTTCTAGATCATGGCAATGTAATAAGATCGTTATAAACAAGAATAAACTACTCACATATATGACATATGTTACTCAATTGTTCTAAAAAGGAATCAAGTGATTAAGTTTGGGAACTATGAAACCATTTGAAAATGAGAAGCTTGAGTAATTGAAACTAGGCAAACCGAACTTAGGAAAAGAATGTTGTTACTTGATTTTGAAAAAGAAGGTGGGTTGGTCATTCTAATACTACGTATCGGTGACTTTTATAACAAGAATGGATCTCTTTAAAAGAACTTAACGATGTAGTACTGGGGTTAAAACCGGACTTTGGCATAAAATGAAAGTACTTTGAGTTGTGTGAAACTTGCCTATGCTTGTTGTGAAACTTGCCTATGCTTGTTGTTGTGAAACTTGCCTATGCTTGTGATGATAGCCTTTATTGTACAAGCGTTGTGTTTCTGTGTTACCGCGTCTCTCGATAGAGGTCGGTTGGTAGTTGAGAACTTACTTGGATGTGCTTGCAGCGACGAGAAATTCCACGCACGCCTCGTTGATAGTATTATTGTTGTTAATCGCTTTGGACATACCGACACGACGCGTAGCGCGGGTATGCTTCCATTTTGGTTAAGGTCTTGTGGTTAATCGCTTTGGATATATCGACACGACGCGTGGCGCACGTATGTTTCCATTTCGATTATCGCCAGTGATTTCCTTTTGGACATATCGACACGACGCGTAGCGCACGTATGCGTCCATTTGGAAAGTTGTCTTATTGTTTCCCTTTGGACATACGACGATCGTAGCGCACGTATGCTTCCATTTGGATTGCTGTCTTGTTGTTGAGGTCACATGGACATGTCTACACCGGCGCACTCCGGGGCATGTGGCCGGGACATTGGTATTATTGTTGCATCATGGACATGTCTACACCGATGCGATTCCGGCACGCGCCATAATGCGAACTCGATTGATGTTGTGGGCGTGAGACCCATAGTTATATTGGAGTGATGATCGCTTTATGTTGTGAATCGTAGTTTGGTTATCATACATGTCTCCCGCTTTATATAGACTAGTATGATTTCATTTCTGATATTATGCATAGCCACATACTTGGTACTGTTGTATCGACCTCCTTGAAGCCGTTCATGCCGCGAGTAGAGGTACATCGGCCGTGGATCCCGCTCTTAGGACCACAGTCAACAGGAAGTTCCGCTTCTTGAGGCTTATCTTTGTATGTGTTCCACGAGTTGTAGGTTCTTGTACATTAAGGGGTATGGGGGGCCGTCCCGGTCATAGTCGTTGTAAATCTTAGAGGTCTGTAGTCTGTTGCGGTGGTTGTAAAGGATTAAACTGTTCGATTTTATGTATATACTGAAGGCAATCGCTTTGGCTTGCTTATTTATGATATCTCTTGTTAAATGACTCATGTTTTATGTTCCGCTGATTTTCTACGATGTATGTATCACTGGTGCCTGTGGTAAGGCACGATGCCCCGAACGGGTCGTTACAAAAGTGGTATCGAGCGATTAATCCTCGGAAAGTGTCTATGAACCGTGTCTAGTAGAGTCTTGATTATCGATGTGTTGTGCACCACATCTATAATCGGAGGCTGCAGGACATTTAGGATTAGTTTCCATTCTTCTCATTACGAGATCGTGCCTTAGAGTCGTGTTGTAAGTTGACCCTCCGACGTATCTCGCTTTTACCGTTATGCCTCCGCTAGGCAACCAGAGCCCGAGGCGGCAAGGCACCGAGGGTGCCGCTAGTGAGATCTGAGGAGTACGAGGGCGCAGCCCGCATCGAGGTGGCTTGACGGCGGTTTTGGACGCCGCCACCAAAGAGAGGTTAGAGCCGCAAAGAACGGCTGCCGAGACCGCAGCACTGAGCCTCCACCCCACACCAGGCGCAGGAGATGGGTTACGCGAGATGGCGATTCTTGGCCGTGGTCGTGGCCGATATGAGGATAGCCGGATGCAGCAGCCTGGCCCAGTGAGCACCAGCCGTTCACCCCGAGCAGATAGTTTGAGGCTACGGACTTTCGAGTTGTAGCCCGCGAGTTTTACGTCGAGGCACGAGGATGATCCGCAGGAGTTCATCCGCAGCTAGCCGATCACGCGTGATCAAGGCTTCAGAGACCGAGTTCCGTGACCTTTGTTCGCGATCGGCCGCGTGATACCGCGATCGATTGGTTTGATTCATGGAGCTTTCGGGAGAGCATGCACCTCCAGCAGTATGGGATGAGTTTTCGGGGCTTTCTCACGCACTTCTTGCCTCCACAGATGAGAGGGCACGCCGATGATTTTTGTTATCGAGGCAGAGGCGCCCGCCGGGAGTACAATGTCGAGTTCGATTCTTTGGCTCGATATGTCCCCTGCGCTTAGTTGCAGATATGGAGGATAGGGTGCATCGCCACGCCACCGCTAGATGATTATATGGTGAGTTCGCGGGTGTTTCTTCACCGCATGGACATTGCCCGCACGCAGCTCATGCACTAGATGTGAGGCACGAGGGGTCGACGGAATGACTGGATCGCCAGAAGAGGCCAGACGCAGGTCCTTGGTGGCTTTCGAGGCGGACCGCCTCAAGAAGAAAGCTAGTTATATACCCCCACCGCATGCAGTGGTCCTCCACCGTCTTCGTGAGCGTCGGGGCTCGAGGTTCAGATTTTGGCAGAGCGGGGTGTTAACCACCAAGCCACCCCTACCTCGTTGTGACCATTGTGGTAGACTCCATTTTGGAGAGTGTCGTGCTAGATTGGGAGTTTGTTTTGCATGCGGCCAGCAGGCCATTTTGGCAGGAGCTGTCCTACCAAGGGAAGCGCGGATGTTACGACTCACCTTCGGATCTGTGGCTGGTTCATCACCTTCATACTATGCGCCTGCAGGCGTGCCTATGATTAGAGTGAGCGGTAGCCGGTATATCCTTAACCTCTAGAGTTTTGGTATGCTTGTTATGATGATCTCATTATTGTGTGCTATGTACGGATAGCATTGTGATATGTGTGAGTTAAAATGCATGGTTAGTTGGAAGGATTCGTATGGAGGCATGGTAAGTGTGAACCTTAGACTATTTCACGGCCGAGACCTTAGAGGTAAGGTCGTCTTGAGTAAAGGATTCGCTTTATGTTTGACCTTTATAAGGGTGAGTAGTATACGTGGATTTATTTGTGTGATAAGTCCATGGGTAGTGTGAGATGGAAGTGGTAGCTTTCATGATGTGAATTAGTAAGATTGTTAGGATCGGGAACAAGAGTTTGCACGGTTGGGGTCGGGTTTAGGACCATTTGCGGGTCAAACCGTAACCTGTTGGGGTGGGGCCAGCTAGGTGGTCCCGGTGGTAGGGTCACGAGGATGCTAGGCCCAAGTTTGTATGATCATCGTATGAGTTCGTGGACGCGTTCGACCGAGCGGTTCGTAAAGGCCGGAATGGCCTTAAGGAAGTTTGAGGTTAGTAAGATGACCAAGTTTGAGGTAGTGACTCCGCAGATTTTCGAACGGAAGTAATGATGAAGTATGGTGCGTCTTGGGAGAGTTCAAGTGTTCGAGAAGCGGCACGACGAGTAAGGAAGGAAGATAACGTGTGTTATTTCGTAGCTGCCGTGGCGTTGACAACTTGTTAGAGGAACTTCATCGATATCCGTCTTGAGAAGGAACATTCGGGACGAATGTTTCTAAGGAGGGGAGAATGTTATACCCGTAGTTGCAGGGTATGTATGTGAGGGCGTCACGCGAGCGCATCTGTGAAATTTTGAAAAGAAAGAAAGATGTGAGTTTTCGACGGAAAAGTTTCCGGTTATTTGTGAAGAAAAAGGTTCGTTAATGGGAATTGGATTCCCAGATTTGGTATTTGGACTTCATAGATTACATTAGAATTTTGAGATTTTATTTTCGGAAATGGTCACGTGGGGGCCACGGGAGAAATTCTGATTTGTGGGGCCCACTTTGTTTTGAGATTTTGGCCATTGTGGATATTTTTGAAAGAGCGTTTTTGAGGGCCAATAGGAGGGTGACACGTGTCACCCCCGCCTAGGTGGCTTTGCCAATTTTACCTTTGGGCTCAAGTGACGACTTGAGTCGATTTCCGACGAAACGTTTAGACAGCTTTCGTAGGGAAAATTCCGGCTATGTCATTTTTAATTTTTGCGGATTTTTCCGAGAGGCGAAACATTTTGGACCAACGGAGGGTGACATGTGTCACCTCACATTGAAGCTTGGCGTCAGTGGGCGATTGGTTCACGAATGGATTGATATTGTGGCTCGCGTTTTTGGCCCTATTGGTTCCTTGTTTTGTGCCTTGTTTTGGCCTTGTTTTGTGGCTTGTCTTGTGCCGTGTTTTGTGGAGTAGGGGTTAGGTGCACTTGGCTTGATCAAGGCCTTACACTTGCCTTGCACATGGCTTGATCTTGGCCGTTGGTTGGCATTTGGGTTTGCTATAAATACCCCTTTGTGAAGACTTCATTCATCCACAAATGTTTCCAAGTCTTGAATCCCTCCTCCTCTTGTTGACTCGCCCAAGAGCTCCTCTCCCTTGAAAGTGGCCTTTGGCGGTGAGGTCTCCTCCTCTTGTGAGGTCTAGCCGTGGTACCCACTAGCCTAGTTGTTTCGTATAATACCCTTGTTGTGGTATAGAAATACTCCTAGTATTGTTATACTGCCCAAAATACCTTAGACTTGTACCTTGTAGTATTCCAAAGATACCTCTTTACGTAGAGTACGGAAATACTACCTTTTGTCCTTTTAGTCTCAAACAGAAACCCTAAGGAAATCTTCATAGTTGGTCAAGTATGTGAGTAAGTTGGTTAGAACTTCTAAGGGTTGTTTGGAGTGGTTTGGGCGCACTGGTGAGCTAAACCTTGCTCGGTGAGCGACATTAAACTCGGATAATTTTGGGCTTATCGAGGTAATTATCTTGTCCTCTATTGTAATTGGAAATTACATGTTTGTTAGAATATATAGTTGAAGTATACTATATATAGAACTACTTAGTATTCGCAATGTCTTTTGACTTAAGCTGAAGAATAAAGAATCGAATGAATCTGTATTTACATGGGATCAGATTGCGATGAGACTTGTAGAATTGTACACGTCAGGTTAGGCGTAAACCCCCTGGTTGGCTTGTAGCCGGCCTCGATAGAGAGGAGATTTACGCGCCATGGGGAGTCTTCGAATTTTCTATAGAAAGATAGAAAACTTGTGTTTTGGGGTTAATAGGCGTTTGTGACCTTTATAGGTGAAAGTACTAAGAGTAGCGTATTCTACTCGAGGTGGAAAGGGCTAGCAAGGTTGTAGTACTTGGAGCATTTTGCTTATTGTCGATAAATCGTCGCGAGGTATGTGAACCTCTTCCTATCTTTTCTAGCATGATTGTTGTGAACTATGTAGTACGGTAGACGCATACGTGCTAAGTGATTTGGTTGGTTTAAAACATAGGGTGTTATAATAGCTTTATGGGAAGTTAGTTATAACGACCTTATGTAAGTGAAAATGGTTTCTTGATGTTAGAAGTTAAGAGACTTGATCTTATAAGATAAGAGACTTAACTTATTTGTTTTAATGTGGATGTTTGTGAAACCTCATTCGTGAGTAATGAGTACTTGGTTTTAAAGGGATAATGTTTCTTGATTTGGAATCGAATGTGTATCGACAGGACCAACTGCGAGCGTTAATAAAGGAAAATGTATTGAATAATGATGTGTTGTATTAAAACCGGTAGAAACCTCCATCCGCATAAGCTAAGATAAGACAAAATGATATTACATTTTCTAGATCATGGCATTTGTAATAAGATCGTTATAAACAAGAATAAACTACTCACATATATGACATATGTTACTCAATTGTTCTAAAAAGGAATCAAGTGATTAAGTTTGGGAACTATGAAACCATTTGAAAATGAGAAGCTTGAGTAATTGAAACTAGGCACACTGGAACTTAGGAAAAGAATGTTGTTACTTGATTTTGAAAAGGGAAGGTGGGTTGGTCATTCTAATACTACGGTATCGTGACTTTTATATGATAATGGATCTCTTTAAAAGAACTTAACGTATGTAGTACTTTGGGGTTAAAAACCCGGACTTTGGCATAAAATGAAAGTACTTTGAGTTGTGTGAAACTTGCCTATGCTTGTTGTTGTGAAACTTGCCTATGCTTGTTGTTGTGAAACTTGCCTATGCTTGTTATGATAGCCTTTATTGTACAAGCGTTGTGTTTCTGTGTTACCGCGTCTCGATAGAGGTCGGTTGGTAGTTGAGAACTTACTTGGATGTCTGCGTGACGAGAAATTCCGCATGCGTCGCTGATAGTATTATTGTTGTTAATCGCTTTGGACATACCGACACGATCGCGTAGCGCACGTATGCTTCCATTTTAGTTAAGGTCTTGTAGTTAATCGCTTTGGATATCTCGACACGATCGTAGCGCCGGGTATGTTTCCATTTCGATTATCGCCTTGTGATTTCCTTTTGGACATATCGACACGATCGTGGCGCACGGGTATCGTCCATTTGGAAAGTTGTCTTATTGTTTCCCTTTGGACATACCGACACGATCGCGTAGCGCGGGTATGCTTCCATTTGGATTCTTTGTCTTGTTGTTGAGGTCACATGGACATGTCTACACCGTCGCAGTCCGGGCATGTGGCCATGGGACATTGGTATTATTGTTGCATCATGGACATGTCTACACCGATGCACGATTCGGGGCATGCGGCCATAATGCGAACTCGATTGATGTTGTGGGCGTGAGACCCGTAGTTATATTGGAGTGATGATCGTTTTATGTTGTGAATCGTAGTTTGGTTATCATACATGTCTCCCGCTTTATATAGACTAGTATGATTTCATTTCTGATGTGCATTTCACATACTTGGTACTGTTATCGACTCTTCGGGGCTGCGTTCATGCCGCAGTAGAGGTACATCGATCGTGGATCCCGCTCTTAGGACCACGACAGCGTATTGGGAAGTTCCGTTTCTTGAGGCTTATCTTTTGGTATGTGTTCCCGAGTTGTAGGTTCTTGTACATTAAAGGGTATGGGGCCACTGTCCCGTCATAGTCGTTGTAAATCTTAAGGTCTGTAGTCTGTTGTGGCGGGGTTGTAAAGGATTAAACTGTTCGAGTTTTATGTATATCTGAAGGCAAGCTGTTTTGGTTGCTTTGTTTATTTATGATATCTCTTGTTAAATGACTCATGTTTTATGTTCCGCTGATTTTCTACGATGTATGTATCACTAGGGTGCGGGTAAGGCACGATGCGAACGCCCCGAGCGGGTCGTTACAAAGTGGTATCGAGCGATTAATCCTCGGAAAGTGTCTGCACCGTGTCTAGTAAGTCTTGATTATCGATGTGTTGCACCACATCTATAATCGTGAGGCTGAGGACATTTAGGATTAGTTTCCATTCTTCTCATTACGAGATCGTGCCTTAGAGTGTTGTAAGTTGGACCCTCCGGCGTATCTCGTTTTTACGATTATGCCTCGCGCAGGCAACGAGCCCGAGAGGCAAGGCGGTAGGGTGCTGCTAGTGAGATCTGAGGAGTACGAGGGCGCAGCCCGCGAGACTGAGGTCAGGCTTGACGGCGGTTTTGGACGCCGCCCAAAGAGAGGTTAGAGCGCGGCAATAGGCTGCGAGACCGCAGCACTGAGCCTCCATCCCGATGCAGGGCATGAGATGGGTTACAAGGAGATGGCGATTCTTGGCGAGTGGTCGTGGCGATATGAGATAAGCCGAATCACAGCTCAGTTCGATGAGCACGATGGTTCACCCCGAGCGATAGTTTGAGGCTACGGACTTTCGAGTTGTAGCCGCGAGTTTTACGGGTCGAGGCACGAGGATGATCCGCAGGAGTTCATCCGGCGATTCTGATCACGCGGGTGATCAAGGCTTGAGACCGAGTGTGACCTTTAGTTCGCATCGGCCGCGTGATACCGTGATCGATTGGTTTGATTCATAGGAGCTTTCGGGAGAGCATGCACTCCGCGGTATGGGATGAGTTTTGGGGCTTTCTCACGCACTTCTTGCCTCGCGGATGAGGAGGGCACGGGCCGGCAGATTTTTGTTCTTGAGACAGAGGGCTCTGTCGGGAGTACAATGTCGAGTTCGATTCTTTGGCTCGATATGTCCTGCGCTTAGTTGCAGATATGGAGGATAGGGTGCATCGCTACGTCACGGGCTAGATGATTATATGGTGAGTCTTGTGCGGGTGTTTCTCTTCACCGGCATGGACATTGCCGCGTGCGCAGCTCATGCACTAGGATGTGAGGCACGGAGGGTCGACGGAATGACTGGATCGCGAGAAGAGGCCGGGCGGCAGGTCCTTTGGTGGCTTCGAGGCGGACCGCCTGGCCGAGCTAGTTATATACCCCACCGTCTGCAGTGGTCCTCCACCGTCTTCGGGAGCAGTCGGGCTCGAGGTTCAGATTTTCCGGCAGAGCGGGGTGTTAACGGTGAAGCCACCCTACCTCGTTGTGACCATTGTGGTAGACTCCATTTTGGAGAGTGTCGTGCTAGATTGGGAGTTTGTTTTGCATGCGCCAGCGGGCCATTTTGCGAGGAACTGTCCCTAAGGGAAGCGGATGTTACGACTCAGCCTTCAGGATCTGTGGCTGGTTCATCACCTTCTACAGCTATGCGCCCTGCAGGGCAGGCCTATGATTAGAGTGGAGCGGTAGCTTCAGGTATATCCTTAACCCTCTAGAGTTTTGGTATGCTTGTTATGATGATCTCATTATTGTGTGCTATGTACGGATAGCATTGTGATATGTGTGAGTTAAAATGCATGGTTAGTTGGAAGGATTCGTATGGAGGCATGGTAAGTGTGAACCTTAGACTATTTCACGACTGAGACCTTAGAGGTAAGGTCGTCTTGAGTAAAGGATTCGTTTTATGTTTGACCTTTATAAGGGTGAGTAGTATACGTGGGATTTATTTGTGTGATAAGTCCATGGGTAGTGTGAGATGGAAGTGGTAGCTTTCATGATGTGAATTAGTAAGATTGTTAGGATCGGGAACAAGAGTTTGACACGGTCGGGTTTAGGACCATTTGCGGTCAAACCGTAACCCGATTTGGGTGGGGCCAGTTCTGGGTGGTCCGGTGGTAGGGTCACGAGGATGCTAGGCCCAAGTTTGTATGATCATCGTATGAGTTCGTGGGCGCGTTCGACCGAGCGGTTCGTAAAGAAGGCCGGGAATGGCCTTAAGGAAGTTTGAGGTTAGTAAGATGACCAAGTTTGGAGGTAGTGACTCGAGATTTTCGGAGCGGAGTAATGGTGAAGTATGGTGCGTCTTGGGAGAGTTCAAGTGTTCGAGAAGGGCACGACGAGTAAGGAAGGAAGATAACGTGTGTTATTTCGTGGCCGTGTGGCGTTGACAACTTGTTAGAGGAACTTCATCGATATCCGTCTTGAGAAGGAACATTCGGGACGAATGTTTCTAAGGAGGAGAATGTTATACCCGTAGTTGTAGGGTATGTATGTGAGGGCGTGCGTGCGGCGTGCGAAAATTTTGAAAAGAAAGAAAGATGTGAGTTTTCGGCGGAAAAGTTTCGGTTATTTGTGAAGAAAAAGGTTCGTTAATGGGAATTGGATTCCCGATTTGGTATTTGGACTTCATAGATTACATTAGAATTTTGAGATTTTATTTTGGAAATGGTCACGTGGGCCCACGGAGAAATTCTGTTTTGTGGGGCCCACTTTGTTTTGAGATTTTGGCCATTGTGGATATTTTTGAAGAGCGTTTTTGAGGGCCAATAGGAGGGTGACACGTGTCACCCCGCCTGGTGGCTTGGCCGGTTACATTTGGGCACAAGTGCCGACTCAAGTCGTTTTCCGACGAAACGTTTCCACTTTTCGTAGGAAAATTCGGCTATGTCCTTTTTAATTTTTGCGGATTTTTCCGAGAGGCGAAACATTTTGGACCAGCGGGAGGGTGACATGTCACCTGCATTGGAAGCTTGGGCGTCAGTGGGCGATTAGTTCACGAATTGGATTGATATTGTGGCTCACGTTTTTGGCCCTATTGGTTCCTTGTTTTGTGCCTTGTTTTGGCCTTGTTTTGTGGCTTGTCTTGTGCCATGTTTTGTGGAGTAGGGTTAGGGTGCACTTGGCTTGATTAAGGCCTTACACTTGCCTTGCACATGGCTTGATCTTGGCCGTTGGTTGGCATTTGGGTTTGCTATAAATACCCCCTTTGTGAAGACTTCATTCATCCACAAATGTTTCCAAGTCTTGAATCCCTCCTCCTCTTGTTGACTCGTCCAAGAGCTCCTCTCCCTTGAAAGTGGCCTTTGGCGGTGAGGTCTCCTCCTCCCGTGAGGTCTAGCGTAGGGTACCCCTGCCTAGTTGTTTCGTATAATACCCCATTGTGGTATAGAAATACTCCCTAGTATTGTTATAATGCCCAAAATACCTTAGCCTTGTACCTTGTAGTATTCCAAAGATACCTCTTTACGTAGAGTCAGGAAATACTACCTTTTGTCCTTTTAGTCTCAAACCAAACCCTAAGGAAATCTTCATAGTTGGTTGAAGTATGTGAGTAGAAGTTGGTTAGAACTTCTAAGGGTTGTTTGGAGTGGTTTGGAGCGCACGGTGGAGCTAAACCTTGCTCAGGAGCGACATTAAACTCGGATAATTTTGGGCTTATCGAGGTAATTATCTTGTCCCTCTATTTTAATTGGAAATTACATGTTTGTTAGAATATATAGTTGAAGTATACTATATATAGAACTACTTAGTATTCGGCAATTTCTTTTGACTTAAGCTGAAGAATAAAGAATCGAATCAATTGTATTTACATGGATCAGCGATGAGACTTGTGTAGAATTGTACACGTCAGGTTAGGCGTGTAAACCCCACTGGTTGGCTTGGTAGCCTACTCGATAGAGGAGGAGATTCTGTGCTGGGGCAGTCTTCTTGAATTTTCTATAGAAAGATAGAAAACTTGTGTTTTGGGGTTAATAGGCGTTTGTGACCTTTATAGGTGAAAGTACTAAGAGTAGCGTATTCTACTCGAGGAGTGGAAAGGGCTAGCAAGGTTGTAGTACTTGGAGCATTTTGCTTATTGTCGATAAATCGTCGCGAGGTATGTGAACCTCTTCCTATCTTTTCTAGCATGATTGTTGTGAACTATGTAGTGCGAGACGCATACGTGCTAAGTGATTTGGTTGGTTTAAAACATAGGGTGTTATAATAGCTTTATGGGAAGTTAGTTATAACGACCTTATGTAAGTGAAAATGGTTTCTTGATGTTAGAAGTTAAGAGACTTGATCTTATAAGATAAGAGACTTAACTTATTTGTTTTAATGTGGATGTTTGTGTGAAACCTCATTCGTGAGTAATGAGTACTTGGTTTTTAAAGGGATAATGTTTCTTGATTTGGAATCGAATGTGTATCGACAGGACCACTGCGAGCGTTAATAAAGGAAAATGTATTGAATAATGATGTGTTGTATTAAAACCGGAGAAACCTCCATCTGCATAGAAGCTAAGATAAGACAAAATGATATTACATTTTCTAGATCATGGTCACTTTGTAATAAGATCGTTATAAACAAGAATAAACTACTCACATATATGACATATGTTACTCAATTGTTCTAAAAGGAATCAAGTGATTAAGTTTGGGAACTATGAAACCATTTGAAAATGAGAAGCTTGAGTAATTGAAACTAGGCAACCTGGAACTTAGGAAAAGAATGTTGTTACTTGATTTTGAAAAAGAAGGTGGGTTGGTCATTCTAATACTACGGGTATCGGGTGACTTTTATAACGATAATGGATCTCTTTTAAAAGAACTTAACGTATGTAGTACTTTGGGGTTAAAACCCGACTTTGGCATAAAATGAAAGTACTTTGAGTTGTTAAACTTGCCTATGCTTGTTTTTGTGAAACTTGCCTATGATTGTTGTTGTGAAACTTGCCTATTCTTGTGATGATAGCCTTTATTGTACAAGCGTTGTGTTTCTGTGTTACCGTGTCTCTCGATAGAGTCGGTTGGTAGTTGAGAACTTACTTGGATGTCTTGCGGTGTGGAGAAATTCCACGCATGCGTTCTGTTGATAGTATTATTGTTGTTAATCGCTTTGGACATACCGACACGATCGTGGCGCGGGTATGCTTCCATTTTGGTTAAGGTCTGGTTAATCGCTTTGGATATATCGACACGACGCGTGGCGCACGGGTATGTTTCCATTTCGATTATCGCCTTGTGATTTCCTTTTGGACATATCGACACGATGCGTAGCGCTGCGGGTATCGTCCATTTGGAAAGTTGTCTTATTGTTTCCTTTGGACATACCGACACGATCGTAGCGCACGTATGCTTCCATTTGGATTCCGTCTTGTTGTTGAGGTCACGTGGACATGTCTACACCGGCGCAGACTCGGGCATGTGGCCGGGACATTGGTATTATTGTTGCATCATGGACATGTCTACACCGTCACGATATTCGGCACGCGCCATAATGCGAACTGATTGATGTTGTGGGCGTGAGACCCGTAGTTATATTGGAGTGATGATCGCTTTATGTTGTGAATCGTAGTTTGGTTATCATACATGTCTCCCGCTTTATATAGACTAGTATGATTTCATTCTGATTGCATGATTTCACATACTTGGTACTGTTATCGACCTCCTTGGGCCGCGTTCACGCCGCAGTAGAGGTACATCGGTCGTGGATCCGCTCTTAGGACCACGACAGCGTATTGGGAAGTTCCGTTTCTTGAGGCTTATCTTTTGGTATGTGTTCCCGAGTCAGAGGTTCTTGTACATTAAAGGGGTATGGCGGCCCTGTCCGTCATAGTCGTTGTAAATCTTAAGTGCGTAGTCTGTTGTGGCGGGGTTGTAAAGGATTAAACTGTTCGTGTTTTATGTATATCTTGAAGGCAACCGCTTTTGGTTGCTTTGTTTATTTATGATATCTCTTGTTAAATGACTCATGTTTTATGTTCCGCTGATTTTCTACGATGTATGTATCACCAGGGTGCGAGGTAAGGCACGATGAACGCCCCGAACGGTCGTTACAAAAGTGGTATCGAGCGATTAATCCTCGGAAAGTGTCTACAGACCGTGTCTAGTAGTCTTGATTATCGATGTGTTGTGCACCACATCTATAATCGTGAGGCTGCAGACATTTAGGATTAGTTTCATTCTTCTCATTACGAGATCGTGCCTTAGAGGCATGTTGTAAGTTGGACCTCCGGCGTATCTCGTTTTTACGATTATGCCTCCGCAAGGCAACGAGCCCGGAAGGGCAAGGCAGCCGAGGGTGCTGCTAGTGAGATCTGAGGAGTACGAGCGCGCAGCCCGCACGAGACTGAGGTTGTGCTTGACGGCGGGTTTTGTGACGCCGCCACCCAGAGAGTTAGAAGAATGGCTGCTGAGACCGCGATACCGAGCCTCGATCCCAGCAGAGGCGGATGAGATGGGTTACAAGAGATGGCCCGATTGGCCGTGGTCGTGGCCGATATGAGGATAAGCCGACGCAGCAGCCCAGTTCAGAGCACGATGGTTCACCCCGAGCGAATAGTTTGAGGCTACAGGACTTTACGAGTTGTAGCCCGCGAGTTTCTGGTCGAGGCACGAGGATGATCCGCAGGAGTTCATCCGGCGATTCTGTGGATCACGCGGTGATCAAGGCTGAGACCGAGTCTGTGACCTTTGTTCGCGTCGGTGCGTGATACCGCGATCGATTGGTTTGATTCATGGAGCTTTCGGGAGAGCATGCACTCCAGCAGTATGGGATGAGTTTTCGGGCTTTCTCACGCACTTGCCTTGCGCGGATGAGGAGGGCACGGGTAAACGATTTTTGTTCTTGAGGCAGAGGCGCTCTGTCGGAGTACAATGTCGAGTTCGATTCTTTGGCTCGATATGTCCCTCGCTAGTTGCAGATATGGAGGATGGTGCATCGCTACGTCACGGCTAGATGATTATATGGTTGAGTCTTGTGCGTGTTTCTTCACCGCATGGACATTGCCCGCATGCAGCTCATGCACTAGGATGTGAGGCACGAGGGGTCGACGGAATGACACGGATCGCGAGAAGAGGGCCAGGACGGCAGGGTCCTTTGGTGACTTTCGAGGCGGACCGCCTCAGCAGCAGGCTAGTTATATACCCCCACCGGTACAGAGTGGTCCTCCACCGTCTTCAGGAGCAGGTCAGGGCTCCAAGGGTTCAGATTTTCGGCAGAGCAGGGGTGTTAACCAGCTGAAGCCACCCCTACCTCGTTGTGACCATTGTGGTAGACTCCATTTTGGAGAGTGTCGTGCTAGATTGGGAGTTTGTTTTGCATGCGGCCAGCAGGGCCATTTTGCGAGGAACTGTCCTACCAAGGGAAGCGCGGATGTTGCGACTCAGCCTTCAGGATCTGTGGCTGGTTCATCACCTTCTACAGCTATGCACTGCAGGCGTGCCTATGATTAGAGTGAGCGGTAGCTTCAGGTATATCCTTAACCCTCTAGAGTTTTGGTATGCTTGTTATGATGATCTCATTATTGTGTGCTATGTACGGATAGCATTGTGATATGTGTGAGTTAAAATGCATGGTTAGTTGGAAGGATTCGTATGGAGGCATGGTAAGTGTGAACCTTAGACTATTTCACGACTGAGACCTTAGAGGTAAGGTCGTCTTGAGTAAAGGATTCGTTTTATGTTTGACCTTTATAAGGGTGAGTAGTATACGTGGGATTTATTTGTGTGATAAGTCCATGGGTAGTGTGAGATGGAAGTGGTAGCTTTCATGATGTGAATTAGTAAGATTGTTCCGGATCGGGGAACAAGAGTTTGGCACGGTTGGGGGTCGGGTTTAGGACCATTTGCGGGTCAAACCGTAACCCGGTTTGGGGTGGGGCCAGTTCTGGGTGGTCCCGCCAGGTGGTAGGGTCACGAGGATGCTAGGCCCAAGTTTGTATGATCATCGTATGAGTTCGTGGACGCGTTCGACCAGAAGCGGTTCGTAAAGGCCGGGAATGGCCTTAAGGAAGTTTGAGGTTAGTAAGATGACCAAGTTTGGAGGTAGTGATAATGACTGAAGTATGGTACGTACTGGGAGAGTTCAAGTGTTCGAGAAGGGCACGACGAGTAAGGAAGGAAGATAACGTGTGTTATTTCGTGGCCAAGCTGTGGCGTTGACAACTTGTTAGAGGAACTTCATCGATATCCGTCTTGAGAAGGAACATTCGGGACGAATGTTTCTAAGGAGGGGAGAATGTTATACCCCGTAGTTGCAGGGTATGTATGTGAGGACGTACGTGCGAGCGTACGGCAGAAATTTTGAAAAGAAAGAAAGATGTGAGTTTTCGACGGAAAAGTTTCCGGTTATTTGTGAAGAAAAAGGTTCGTTAATGGGAATTGGATTCCCAGATTTGGTATTTGGACTTCATAGATTACATTAGAATTTTGAGATTTTATTTTCGGAAATGGTCACGTGGGGCCCACGGGAGAAATTTACGGTTTTGTGGGGCCCACTTTGTTTTCGAGATTTTGGCCATTGTGGATATTTTTCGAAAGACGTTTTTGAGGGCCAATAGGAGGGTGACACGTGTCACCCCCGCCTAGGTGGCTTGGCCGAAGTTACATTTGGGCACAAGCGTACTCGTAGTCGCTTTCCGACTAAACGTTTCCACGCTTTCGTAGGAAAATTCGGCTATGTCCTTTTTAATTTTGCGGATTTTTCCGAGAGGCGAAACATTTTGGACCAACGGAGGGTGACATGTGTCACCCTCACATCGAAGCTTGTGGCGTCGAAGTGGACGATTGGTTCACGAATGGGAGTGCTCTTGTGGCTCACGTTTGTGGCCCTATTGGGTCCTTGTGTTGTGCCGAGTTTTGGCCTTGTTTTGTGGCTTGTCTTGTGCCATGTTTGTGGAGTAGGGTTAGGTGCACTTGGCTTGATCAAGGCCTTACACTTGCCTTGCACATGGCTTGATCTTGGCCATGGTTGGCATTGGGTTTGCTATAAATACCACGCTGTGAAGACTTCATTCATCCACAAATGTTTCCAAGTCTTGAATCCCTCCTCCTCTTGTTGACTCGCCCAAGAGCTCCTCTCCCCTTGAAAGTGGCCTTTGGCGGTGAGGTCTCCCTCCCTTGTGAGGTCTAGTGTGGGTACCCCTAGCCTAGTTGTTTCGTATAATACCCCTTTGTGGTATAGAAATACTCCCTAGTATTGTTATAATGCCCAAAATACCTTAGCCTTGTACCTTGTAGTATTCCAAAGATACCTCTTTACGTAGAGTCAGGAAATACTACCTTTTGTCCTTTAGTCTCAAACCAAACCCTAAGGAAATCTTCATAGTTGGTTGAAGTATGTGAGTAGAAGTTGGTTAGAACTTCTAAGGGTTGTTTGGAGTGGTTTGAGCGCACGGAGTGGAGCTAAACCTTGCTCGGAGCGACATTAAACTCGGATAATTTTGGGCTTATCGAGGTAATTATCTTGTCCTCTATTGTAATTGGAAATTACATGTTTGTTAGAATATATAGTTGAAGTATACTATATATAGAACTACTTAGTATTCGCAATGTCTTTTGACTTAAGCTGAAGAATAAAGAATCGAATCAATCAGTATTTACATGGATCAGTATTGCAGAGACTTGTGTAGAATTGTACACGTCCGGTTAGGCGTGTAAACCCCCATGGTTGGCTTGGTAGCCGCCTCGATAGAGGAGAGATTTACGCTGCATGTGGGGAGTCTGTAGAATTTTCTATAGAAAGATAGAAAACTTGTGTTTTGGGGTTAATAGGCGTTTGTGACCTTTATAGGTGAAAGTACTAAGAGTAGCGATTCTACTCGAGGAGTGGAAAGGGCTAGCAAGGTTGTAGTACTTGGAGCATTTTGCTTATTGTCGATAAATCGTCGCGAGGTATGTGAACCTCTTCCTATCTTTTCTAGCATGATTGTTGTGGAACTATGTAGTACGGTAGGCGACATGTGCTAAGTGATTTGGTTGGTTTAAAACATAGGGTGTTATAATAGCTTTATGGGAAGTTAGTTATAACGACCTTATGTAAGTGAAAATGGTTTCTTGATGTTAGAAGTTAAGAGACTTGATCTTATAAGATAAGAGACTTAACTTATTTGTTTTAATGTGGATGTTTGTGTGAAACCTCATTCGTGAGTAATGAGTACTTGGTTTTAAAGGGATAATGTTTCTTGATTTGGGAATCGAATGTGTATCGGCTGCACCAACTGCGGCGTTAATAAAGGAAAATGTATTGAATAATGATGTGTTGTATTAAAACCAAGAAACCTCCATCTGCATGAAAGCTAAGATAAGACAAAATGATATTACATTTTCTAGATCATGGTCTTGTAATAAGATCGTTATAAACAAGAATAAACTACTCACATATATGACATATGTTACTCAATTGTTCTGAAAAGGAATCAAGTGATTAAGTTTGGGAACTATGAAACCATTTGAAAATGAGAAGCTTGAGTAATTGAAACTAGGCAACCGAACTTAGGAAAAGAATGTTGTTACTTGATTTTGAAAAAGAAGGTGGGTTGGTCATTCTAATACTACGTATCGGGTGACTTTTATAACGATAATGGATCTCTTTTAAAAGAACTTAACGTATGTAGTACTTTGGGGTTAAAACCGGACTTTGGCATAAAATGAAAGTACTTTGAGTTGTGTGAAACTTGCCTATGCTTGTTGTTGTGAAACTTGCCTATGCTTGTTGTTGTGAAACTTGCCTATGCTTGTGATGATAGCCTTTATTGTACAAGCGTTGTGTTTCGTATTACCGCGTCTCGATAGAGGGTCGGTTGGTAGTTGAGAACTTACTTGGATGTCTGGCAGCGGAGAAATTCCGCAGCACGCGTCGCTGATAGTATTATTGTTGTTAATCGCTTTGGACATACCGACACGATCGTAGCGCACGGGTATGCTTCCATTTTGGTTAAGGTCTTGTGGTTAATCGCTTTGGATATCTCGACACGATGCGTAGCGCACGTATGTTTCATTTCGATTATCGCCAGTGATTTCCTTTTGGACATACCGACACGATCGTAGCGCCGCGGGTATGCGTCCATTTGGAAAGTTGTCTTATTGTTTCCCTTTGGACATACCGACACGACGCGTAGCGCACGTATGCTTCCATTTGGATTCTTTGTCTTGTTGTTGAGGTCACATGGACATGTCTACACCGATGCGAACTCCGGGCATGTGGCGTGGGACATTGGTATTATTGTTGCATCATGGACATGTCTACACCGTCGCGATTCCGGGGCATGCGCCATAATGCGAACTCGATTGATGTTGTGGGCGTGAGACCCATAGTTATATTGGAGTGATGATCGCTTTTATGTTGTGAATCGTAGTTTGGTTATCATACATGTCTCTGCTTTATATAGACTAGTATGATTTCATTTACTGATATTATGATTTCACATACTTGGTACTGTTATCGACCTCCCGGGGCTGCGTTCACGCCGCGGTAGAGTACATCGGTCGTGGATCCCGCTCTTAGGACCACGATCAGCGTATTGGGAAGTTCCGTTTCTTGGAGGCTTATCTTTTGGTATGTGTTCCCGAGTTGTAGGTTCTTGTACATCTGTGGTATGGCGGGGCCCCGTCCGTCATAGTCGTTGTAAATCTTAGTGATCTGTAGTCTGTTGGCGTGGTTGTAAAGGATTAAACTGTTCGAGTTTTATGTATATCTTGAAGGCAAGCTTTGGTTGGCTCGCTTTATTTATGATATCTCTTGTTAAATGACTCATGTTTTATGTTCCGCTGATTTTCTCGATGTATGTATCACTAGGTGCCTGGGTAAGGCACGATGCGCCCCGAACGGGTCGTTACATGGTAAGAAGAAACTTCACCAAGGTACATTGGGCCCTACCGCATCGTTCGTAGAGTGGTCAAGGTTGCCTACGAGTTGGATCTGCCATCGAGTTAGAGGCGGTACATCCGTCTTCCATGTTTCTATGTTGAGGAAGTGTATCGAGATCCACGAGAGTTTTCCCTACCAGAGGTCCGTAATGCAGGGTTATCGTATGAGGAGAGTCCCATAGCGATACTCGATCGCCAGGTCGCGATCGCGACTGGATGTAGCTTCCACAAAGTCCCGTGGAGGAATGAACCGGGAGGAGATGACTGGGAAGCGGAGGAGGATACGCCGAGGAGTATCCTCACTTATTCTCTATACTTTCAGGTAATCCATTTTCCCGTACTTGCCAAGTTTTATTTGAAGTGTTTCTTTTGCTTAATGCTACTATGTGGCCTTGTGTGACATTAGTGGTATGTCGGGGTTGTGAAAGGAAACTATGTTGCTAATTAAGTCACTCCGAAATAACATTCGGGACGAATATTTCTAAGGGGGGAAGAATGTTACACCCCGTAAATTCAAATATAAGATAAGTCGGCAATCATGTGTCGAGCGGATTTTAAGTCTTATTTGGAGTGTGGTACCCCAATTGTTTTTTTAGATGTATGGGGTGTTTAGCAAGCCTAGTATAAAGTTGGATGAGTCTAGTGTCCAACGCGACAAACCGCTTGTCGATAGGACATCGGAGCGGAGAGGTATGGGCGTTAGAAATTCTGTAAGCTGGCGCAGAGGAAGGATTTTCGTATCAGGCGTCTCAGCGCCGCGGCGCCGTCAGCAGGGCCGCGGCGCCACTAATCCTAAAAATCCTCAGAGGTTTCGGCGCCAAGGCGGAAAATTTTCTGCGGGAATTGTTTAAAACAGGGGATATTTTCGAAAAGGGCCTATGGGAGGGTGACAAGTGTCCCTCCCATCTTGTTGACCACGAAAAGAGCCCTATTTTAAGACCAAGCCTTGAAAGACTTGGTCATTTCACCTTTGAACACCTAAAAACCCCTCTCCCCTTCTCTCTTGAGATTTGAGAAAAACCTAGCTTAGTGGGTGTTGTTGGAGCGGCGGTAAGAAGACAAAGTGCTGGTAAGCTTGTGGGAAACTCACAAGGACGGGTTTGACGGGAATAGAAGTTGAAGAAAGAGAGCTTTAGTGGGCTAACCCAAAGGTAAGAGATTTCCTCTCCTCTTGGAAATTGATAGTAATCCTTGTTAAAGTTGATATTGGCCACGTGAACCATGTTTTAGATTGTTATGTATAATAGGTTTTGATAGCCATTTGAAATGTGAAAAACAAAGGAAATCGATAGTTGTGACTGTAACATGTAAACAAACCTTACAAATGGATAAATTGTGGTGAGCCAATTGGGGCTGTTTAGTTATTCATTGTATTGGACTACCTTATATAAATTGTGTGAGCCAATTGGGGCTGTTTGGTTATTGAATTCGGCCTCGAAAGAGGTGGCAAAGTAAGTAGAAACAAAGGAGGTGTTGTCCGATTTTCCGTAGAATTTAGCGACTTAATACTTATAATATTCTACATTGAAGTAAGGCGTTAATGGACGTATGGTGAATATTATAGGTTGACATTCTACGGGCGGGACTTTGTACTTGGCAAATGGTTTGACCCGACGAGGTATGTAGAACTTTTCCTATCCTTTGAGCATGACTAGTTTCACGTATATAGTACGGTAGACGTACAAGACTTTGACATTCTTTACTTGTTTTATGAAATGCCAAGTCGGGTGAGTTAGGAGATTAACTCCCTTCTTTGAGAATATTAAAGATGTCTTAAGTCTTGTTAAAGATAAGGGACTTGAAGAATTTTAAAGTATGTGATACTTGTGACGTTTTAAAAACGTATAAGTCCCTTGGATAGGAAATTATACTTGACTAAGGCATAAAGTGAATATAACGACTTTATGGGGAGTTGGTTATATTGACTTTATGGAAAGATAAATGACTTGATTTAATGGAAGGCAATTCGATTTTAAGGCATCAATTGCCTAAGGTTTTATAAGACATGAGTCACTTGATTTAGAAGCCTAATTTTTATTTCTAAAAGTATTGTGACTTGTCTTGAAAAGAAATTGTAACTTGATACTACGGTTATTAGTATCTTGGAAGTGTTATAATGAAATGAATCATTTTAAAAGAATAGAAGTACGTAGTACTTTGGGTTAAATTCCCGGATTTTTATAAAAGACATGGTAGTGCCTTAGGTAAACTAAAATGAGAGTGTATACGAACAAGAATAGTAAGAAGTTAGGGGATTTCTTAACTTGCTTATATATTGTATGATAAGCCGATAGAGCTTATGTTATGTGTGATAGCCGGATTTGGGCTAGTGATATATTATTCGTTGCGGGGTCATTCCCCGGGATTGTGGCATTGCATATTTCCGTGGATTTGCTACCCACGCGCGAGAATACCTCACGCGAGTCCGTAGGGCTTATGCGGGTGAAATAGTCCCGTGCGGGCGGTCCGACCTATGCGAGGAATACCTCATGCGAGTCCGTAAGGGCTTATGCGGGTGAAATAGTCCCATGCGAGGAATACCTCACGTAGGTCCACTGGACCTATGCGGGTGAAATAGTCCCAGGAGTAGGATTCCAATCCTATTTTTCGTTGTAAGTATACACCTATTTTTACTCTCATTGTTAGTAAGGCACTGGGTACTGTAATTTTGTTATCATACATGTCTCCGGCTTTCTTTTAAACTTATGTTGTAATTACTGATTTTCCGCTTTGCATACTTAGTACATATTGTGTCTTCGACCCCTTCCTGGGCTGCGTTACGCCGCAGAAAAGGTAAGGTGCGCGGATCCACACTCTTAGGATCGCTTATCAGACGTCGGAAGCTCCATTTTCCGGAGGCTTGTCTTTCTTTTGGTACAGCCTTTCCCTGATGTTGTAGATTATGTACATTCAGGGGTATGGCGGGGCCCTGTCCCGCCACAGTTGTTGTTCCTAGAGGTCTGTATTCACATATGTGGTTGGGCTGTAAGAACTGAGTTGTAAAGTTGTACTTTTGACTTTGTTTATATTATGGAAGGCGGCCTTATCGGCTAGCCTGTGTTGTTATATTGTTTACACCTGTGTTTAAGTTGTGTATGTTCATTGCTATTCTCGATGTATACCAACAGGTGCCTGTGTAGGGCACGATGCCCAGTCGGGTCGTGACACTAAGATGAGACAAAATGATATTTCCTAGATCATGGCTGCTTTAATAAGATTGTTATAAATAAGAATAACCTACTCACATATAAGGCATATGTTTCTCAAATCTTTTTAAAGGAGAATTATATCATTATGTGATTAAAACTATGAACTACGAAACCTTTCGAAAATGAGAAACTTGAGCATCTGAAATTAGGCAAACTTGAACGTTTAGAAAAGAATGTTGTTACTTGTTTTATAAAAGAGAAAGTGTTCTGGTTTACTTAAAAATGTTAGTCACTCTATTACTACGGGTATCGGGTGACCTTTATAAAAGAAGTGGATCTCTTAAAGAATTAATGTATGTAGTACTTTGGAGTTAGAACTTGGTTTTGTTAACGTAAACATTAAAGTACCTTGTGGTTAGCTTGTCTATGTTTTCTTGGTAATAGCCTTGTGATACCTTCCCGTGGTTTGATAAGTGTCCATGTTATGATACTACGTGTGTTAGTGTCTTGTGATGTTATTCTTGTCAGGCTTACGTTGTTAAGCGTTAAGCTGTATCGTTATTATATCACATACCCCATGACTTATTATACCGAGGGCTTACCACCCGACGCGGGTCTCTACGGCCTATGCGATGCGTGACTATGCGGGCAGCGGTATGCTCGAGGATTGATCATTCGGTGTATTAGCCCGACGCGGGATGCCCTGCGGTGCGTGTGTGACTATGCGGTCTATTGAGACTATGCGGTGCGGAGTCCGGGAGGTACCGGTGGCTACCCCGTCGCGAGAATACCTCATGCGGGTCTATGTGTGACCTATGCGGATGCGGGAGTCGAGGTTAGGCATGCATAATGATACTATGGGCGATTGGCCTTGCTCGATCATTCGCTGCCTAGGAAAGACCTGTTACAGTTTACCTATTATTGCGCTTGTTTGTGATATGGCACTATGTGCAAATTGAACTAATTGTATTTACAAATGGTTTAAATACTTTGATTTCATTTAAAGTACTTTACAGTTTCACATACTTGGTACTGTTATCGACCTCTTCGGGCCGCGTCACGCCGCAGTAAAGGTACTCGTTGTTGATCCCCGCTCTTAGGATCATCGTTTAGGTTGGGAAAGCCCGTTTCTCGAGGCTTTTCTTTTGTATGGTCCTCGCCGTTGTAGGTATTTGTATTCGTGGTATGGCGGGCCCGCCCCGCCATTGTTGTTATAAATCATTAGAGGTCTGTAGCCCTGTTAAAAGGTTGGGATGTAACTGTTCACTTGGGTAATTATATATATATGCCGAAAGGCAACTTTTCTTCAGATAAATGTGTCTCAAATTTATACTGTTTCATATCTTGGTTGTTTTATATTCCGCTGATTACTCTGATGTATGACTACTTGGGTGCCCGGGTAAGGCACCATTCACGGGCCCCGGAACGGGTCGTGACAGCTCGTTCCGCCATAAGACCTTGACGGAAGCCACATCCTTCGTCCGCAGATGCCTAACCTGACGATCAAGTATCGCGATGGGAATCTCCTCATACGATAACCCCTCGGTCACCTGGACATCGTCAAACGGGTGCACCCTAGATGGATCCCCGATACATCTCCTCAGCATGGAAACATGAAAAACCGGATGCATTGCCTCCAGATCGGACGGCAGATCCAACTCATAGGCAACCTTGCCTACCCTGCGGACAATCTGATAAGGCCCAATGTACCTTGGGCTGAGCTTCCCTTTCCTGCCAAATCTCATCACACCCTTCATGGGTGACACCTTCAGGAAAACCCAATCATCAACCTCAAACTCCAGATGCCGACGACGATGATCTTCATACGACTTTTGTCGACTCTGAGCTGTCAATAGACGCTCCTGGATAAGCTTCACCTTATCCACTGCCTGCTGTATCAAGTCTGGTCCCACTAACTGCACCTCTCCCACATCAAACCATCCTATCGGCGATCTGCACTTCCTCCTATACAAGGCCTCATAAGGCGCCATCTGAATACTGGAGTGGTAGCTATTATTATACGCAAACTCTACTAGAGGCAAATGATCCTCCCAGCTACCCTTGAAGTCAATAACACAGGCTCGCAGCATATCCTCAAGTGTCTGGATAGTACGCTCTGTCTGTCCGTATGTCTGACGATGGAATGCGATCGAGGCTCACTCGCTGCCCCTAATCCCTTCGAAAGACTTCGAAGTTAGCCGTAAACCGGGCTCCTCATGCGATATGATAGAAATAGGGACCTCATGCGATCTCACGATCTCGGATGTAAAGTCCGCATAATCTCACCAAAAGTCATCCCGACCGAAGAAAATGGGCTGATTTCACACTGTCGACGATAACCCGATAAAATCATGCTTCCTCCGAGTGCGAGGTAACCCCGTGATAAAGTCCATGTTGATCACCTCCCACTTCCGGTCGGAATCTCTATCGTCGCAACAAACCACGGGCCTCCGTGCTATACCTTTACTGCCGACAACACGCATCGAGCAACAAACTCGCAACGCCCTCTTGAAGCCATCCCACCAATACACGATCTCGAGGTCGTGGTACATCTTTGTCGACCGGATGGATAGAGTAACGCCGCGTGTGCTTCCCTAGAACTCACGCCAAGTCCTGTAATATCCGGAACACACAACTCGCCTCAAACCTTAGCACCCCATCGTGCTACCTCAAAAGGACCCTTCCTCACGAAGAGTCAGATCACGATACCGTGTCAAAACGGATCCTCAAATTGCCTCTTCACCTCTCGGCGATGGAAGACTCGCAACCTCTCGAACTCGAACCCCACCGCTATCGTAACCAATCAATCGGACTCCAAGGCTCGCTAATCGATGTAACTCGCACCATTCTCCTCTCGCTGCACAACTGATAGACTCCCCATCGACCTACGACTAAGGGCATCTGCCACAACATTGGCCTTCCCTGGGTGGTACAGGATATCGACATCATAATCCTTGAGTAACTCTAACCACCGTCTATGTCGTAAGATCAGCTCCCTCTGGCTGAAGATATACTGGAGGCTCTTGTGGTCTGTGTAAATAACCACATGAACCCCATACAAATAGTGCCTCCAGATCTTCAAGGCGTGAATCACCGCTGCCAACTCCAAATAATGGGTGGGGTAGTTCCTCTCATGCTTCTTAAGTTGTCGGAATGTGTACGCTATAACCTTGCCCTGCTGCATCAACACACATCCAAGCCTGATGCCTGACGCATCACAATACACCACATAGCCGTCTAGACCCTTTGGAAGAGTAAGAACTGGGGCGGTCGTCGCCACTCTCCTTCAAGAATCGAAACCCCGCCACAAGCATCACCCATCAAAACATAGCTCCTTCCGAGTCGGCTTAGTCAAAGGTGTGAAATAGAAGCAAACTTCTCCACGAACCTCCGATAGTAACTGCAAGGCCCGAAAGTTGCGCACTGCCGGAGTAAGAGGTTCAGGCCAACTCCCGATCGCCTCGATCTTGGCGTATCCACCGAATACCATCACCCTACAATGTGCCCAAGAAAAGCCACCGAAGCCAACCAAAACTCACATTTGGAAAACTTGGCGTACAACTGCTGGTCCTGGAGAACTCTCAGCACAATCCTCAAATGCTCCGCATGCTCCTGCTCTAAGAGGGAATAAACCAAGATGTCATCAATGAATACTATCACAAACGTATCCAAAAATGGCTTGAACACTCGGTTCATCAAGTCCATAAATACCGCCGGAGCATTGGTCAAACCGAAAGACATAACCCTGAACTCATAGTGCGCATCGTCCGGAATGCAGTCCTAGGGACATCCGCCTCTCTAACTCGCACCTGATGATAGCCCGATCGCAGATCAATCTTGGAGAAACATCTCGCACCCTGCAACTGGTCAAATAAATCATCAATCCTGGGAAGGGGGTATCTGGTCTTAATAGTCACCTTGTTCAGCTGCCTGTAATCAACACACATGTGCAGCGTCCCGTCCTTCTTCTTCACGAACAATACCGGCGCT
Source organism: Przewalskia tangutica (assembly GCA_029844215.1). Taxonomy (NCBI): domain Eukaryota; kingdom Viridiplantae; phylum Streptophyta; class Magnoliopsida; order Solanales; family Solanaceae; genus Przewalskia; species Przewalskia tangutica. The sequence goes on along the minus strand of CM056725.1, from coordinate 36,713,331 downwards.
CCCCAGGGAGAAACACTAGGCCTGATGAAGCCCTTCTCCAGCAAATCTCTCAGCTGGTCCTTCAACTCTCTCAACTCGGCAGGTGCCATTCTGTATGGCGGAATGGAAATAAGCCGAGTGTCTGGCAGCACATCGATACAAAACTCTATCTTCCTCTTAGAGGATACAGGAGGTCGTCTGAAACACATCCGGGAACTCTCGACTCGAATCGATGAAAATCTGGTACCGCAGCCTCAGTATCAAACACCCGAATGAGATGGTAGATATATCCCTTCTGCACCATCTTCCTGGCCTTGAGGTAGGAAGTAAACCTACCCCTCGGCGACACAGTGTTCCCCTCCCACTCAATAACCGGCTCCCCAGGAAACTGGAACCGTACCACTCTCTCCCTGCAGTCCACATTGGCGTAGCAAGAAGTTAGCCAATACATACCCATAATCACATCGAAATCGGTCATATCCAACTCTACCAAGTCGGCTAGGGTCTGACGACTGCATAAAGTCACCGGGCAAGCCCTATATACCCGTCGAGCTACCACCGAATCACCCACTGGCGTAGCTACCTCGAAAGGTTCTATGGACTCAGGCTCTATCCCTATCCTACTAGCAATAAGGGGAGATATATAGGACAAAGTAGAACCCGGATCTATCAAGGCATACACGTCACAACAAGAAACTGATAAAGTACCTGTGACGACATCCGGCGACGCCTCCGTCCCGCTACCGGACAAGGCATAAATGCGATTCAAGACCGCGAATCGACCCGCGCCGCGACCTCTGCCGCGACCGGCTGGTCCATGAGTACCCTTTCTCCGGGCGAGTAATCGTAGGAGATGAAGACCGCAAAAAGATCTCAGAGCCGACCCTACCATCTCGCGCCGCTCGCCTGACAGCTCGTGATAGTGACCCTGCTGGCCGCAAGTGTAGCAATCTCCCGTGGTAGTATCACAACTCCCAGAATGGAATCTACCACATCAGACACACTGAGAGGACCTCGACCGGTTAGCACCCCTGCTACCCTGGAAGTCCAAGTCACGGGCCCCGACCGCCACGAATACCCTCGCTGTCCAAGACGGTGTAGAGTACTCGAGCCGGTGGTGCAAATCAGATAGGCTGCTGAGGCCGTCCACCCCGAGAGCTACCAAAAGATCCTGCCGTCCTGGCCTTCTTCTGCTGCTGATATCTGTCGATCCGTCGGCCTCTACGCTCTTCGCATCCAAGTGCATGGGCCTGCATGCGGGCAATGTCCATGCCCGGCTGAAGAGCTACACCCGAGCAAGACTCTGCCAAATAATCATCTATCCCGGTGACGTAGCGGTGCACCCTGTCCTCCATATCTGCTACCAACGCAGGGACATATCGAGCCAACGAGTCGAACTCCACGTTGTACTCGAATCGCGGCGCCTTCTGCCTCAAAGATCAAAAATCTATCGCCCGCGTTTCTCATCTATGGCGGCAAGAAATGAGTGAGAAATGCCTCCGAGAACTCATCCCATACTGCTGGAGGTGCATGCTCTCCCCGGGATAGCTCCCACGAATAAAACCAGTCGACTGCGGTATCACGCAGCCGATGCGAACCGAAGATCACGGACTCGGTCTCCGAAGCCTTGATCACTCTCGATCCGTCAGAATCGCCGGATGAACTCCTGCGGATCATCCTCGTGCCTCGACCGTAGAACTCTGGCGCTACAACTCGAAAATCCCATAGCCTCAAACTATCCAGGACTCGGGTGAACCACTGCATCGCCGAATCGAATCGCCGATCCACCTATCTCATGCTCGCCACAACTCGCTAGTAATCGGGCCATCTCTCTCAGAACCCATCTCATCCGCTTCCAGCCGGGATCGAGGCGCAGTCTTGTGGTCTCATCGCCCATCGTTGCGGCTCTAAACCTCGCTGGCCGGGCGGCGTCGTGGAACTCGCTGCCCGAGGTATCGCTCGGGTATAGATCGGGCACAGGCCTCGTGACCCTCTGTGTCCTACTAGCAGCTCCCTCGGCTGCCTTGCCCTTCTGGGCCCGGGTTTCCTTGCGTGGAGGCATACCTGATACAGGAAAGATATATGTTAGAGGGGTCCAACTTATAACACAGCTCTAAAGCACGATCTCAGAGTGAGAAGAATGGAAACCCATCCTAAATATCCTATAGCCTCCTGATTATTGGTGTGGTACACAACACACCGATAATCAAGACTCTTCTACATACAGTCTGTAGACACTTTCCGAGGATTAACTGCTCTGATACCACTTTTGTCACGACCCGAACCCGGGCCCGTGACTGGTGCCTTACCCGGGCACCTAAGTAGACATACATCAGAGTAACCAGTGGAATATAAAAACAAGACATGAAACAATTATGAAATGAGAAACAGTTTATCCAAGAAAAGATTGCCTTTCGGCATGTATATATACATCAAAAGTGAACAGTTACATCCCAACTTTACAACAGGACTACAGACCTCTAAGAATGTAAACAACTATGGCGGGACAGGGCCCCGCCATACCCTGAATGTACAAAATATCTACAACACAGGGAGAGCCGTACCAAAAGTCGAGCCTCCGGAGAAATGGCTCTCGACACGCAGTAAGGATCCTAAGAACGAGGATCTACCACCTGCTTTCCCTTACCTGCGGCATGAACGCAGCCCCCCGAAGGAGGTCAGTACAACAGGTACCAAGTATGTGAAACTGTAAAGTACTTAAATGAAATCATATCATTTTAAAACCAATTTACAAATACAACCAATTCAACCGCACATAATGCCACAGCATAGACAAGAGCAAAAATAGATATAATGTAATTGGTCTTTTCTAGGCCGCTAATGATTGAAGCAAGGCCAATCGCCCATAGTATCATTATGCGTGCCTAATCCTGGAACTCCCGCAGTCCGCATATGTCACACGCACGCATGAGGTATTCCTCGACGGGGCAGCTAACCCGCGGCATCCTCCGGACCCGAAGTCCGCGTAGTCCCGTGGACCCCATAGGCCATATAGACTGCGTCGGCGTAACACCCGAGTGATCAATCTCGAACTCCCGCACGCATAGGTCACATGCACCGCATGAGGTATTCCTCGCATCGAGGGTGGCAAGTCCTCGACATCATAACAAGTCAGGGGGGGTATGTGATATAATAGCAGTACAACGGGCTTATCATTTAACAACGTAAGCACAACAAGAATAACCCCCTTACCCAAACATCACAAGACACTAACACACATAGCATCATAACATGTTTACTTATCAAACCATCTTACTACACTTTCCAGAGATCAATACAAGACTTTCATAAACCAATAAGTAAACCGTTCCTTTTATCTTTCTTAAGTCGTTATACCTAACTTCCCATAAAGCTAGTATAACTCTTAAGCTTTTAAAACCAAGTATTACTTTTCTTTAAAAAATGATTCATAACTCTTTTGAAATACTTCAAGATTCTTATTATTTAAAACTCAAGTCAAAAGACATCAGAGTAAAACCAATTTTAGTTAACACACGTACGTCTACCGTACTATATATATATATCAAAAATATCATGCTCAAGAGGATAGGAAGAATCACATACCTCCTCGGCGAAATCCACCTGCCAAGTCGAATATGTCGCGCGCAGAGTATCAACCTATAATAGTAAAATACGTCTATCAACGTCTAGACTACTCTGTAGAATATTCTAAGCAGAAGGTCCTTTATTCTACGAAAAATTGGGCAGCATTTCCCTACCCGCCAAACTACACAAGTCTACTGTAAATACAGTCCTATGTAATTACAGTTCAATTCTCTTCTTTAATATCCTTCTATACGATGTATTTACAGTTCAATTCCCTTCTTTAATATCCTTCTATAACTTATACTCAATTCTAAACTACTATTATAAGTAATCTCCAATTACAATAGAAGGACAAGATTATTACCTCGATAAGCCCAAAATTATCCAAGGTATAAGTCGATCCTGAGCAACGTTTAGCTCCTATTCTGAACGCTCCAATCCGCTCCAAGAAACCCTTAGAAGTTTCTAAACAACTTCTACTTAATACTTCAACCAACTATGAAGATCTCCCTAGGGTTTCGTTTTGTGACTAATGGATATAAAGTAGTATTTCTGGGCTTTTAGTATAGAGGTAACTTTGGAATATTACAAGGTATTTGGCTAAGGTATTTTGGAATAGTAACAATACTTGGAGAATATTTTTCTACCAAAAGGGGTTTGGATGAAACTACTAGGAAGGGGGGGGGGAGAGGACTTGGACGAGAACTACTAAGAGGGGGTTGAGACTTGGAAAATATTTAGTGGATGAAGAAGTCTTGCAACTTAGGGGGCGTATTTATAGGACCTTCAAAGGCCAAGATTCAAGCAAGTGGAGGGTGAAGATTTGGACATGTGTTGAGTGGGTCCCACTTATCCATCTACTCCACAAATATCTAGCAAAACATTGACCAAATGTTTAAGGCCTTTAAAAGGCAAAAAACGTGCCAACAATTCCCTCACCAAACCGTCCACTTGAGGGTGACACATGTCGCCCTCCCGTTGGTCCAAAATATTTTATCTCTCGGAAAAATCCGTAAAAATTTTAAATGTCGAAACCGTAATTTTTCCTTCGCAAGGTTCGGATTATTTTCCGTTAGAAGTTCATAATTTCGCCCTTTGCCTAATTAAGGCTAAACTTTTATACGTACGCCCTCACGTACATACCCTGGAAATACGGGGTATAACATTAATTACGGTTATCGGGCCTTGGAAAAGGTGGAAAATTGAGTAGAAGCGGGGGAGGTGCTGCCGAATTTTCCGTAGGATATGAAACCTTGTTCTTAGATATATCCTACGAAGAGATCTAGAGGTTAATAGACATTTCATGGTCATTATAGGTGGAAGTACTACGAGTAGCGTATTCTACTTGAAGGGTGGAAAAGGTCTAGCAAGGTTATAGTACTTTGGAGCGTTTTGCTAATTGTCGATAATCGTCGAGAGGTATGTGAACCTCTTCCTATCCTTTCTAGCATGATTGTTGTAAACTATATAGTACACTAGACGTACGTGTGCTAAACGAATTTGGTTGGTTTAAAACATAAAGTGTTATAATGGCTTTATGGGAAGTTATTATAACAACTTTATGTAGGAAAGTTGTGAAACCTCATTCGTGAGTAATGAGTACTTGGTTTTTAATAATAATGTTATATTGATTTCGGAAATGGGAATGAGTATCGAACAAGCCATTGCAGCGTTAATAAAGGAAAATGTAATGACTAATAATTAACTTAAAACAAGTAGAATCTTCCATCTGCATAGAAGCTAAGATAAGACAAAATTGTATTACATTTCCTAGATCATGGCTGCTTTAATAAGATCAATAAAAACAAGTTTTGATTTTCTAAAAAATTCCAAAGTGTCACGACCCGATTCCGGGCCCGTGACTGGTGCCTTACCCCGGGCACCCTAGTGATACAACATCAGAGTAATCAGCGGAACATAAAACAATACAAGACATATGATGAAATATGAAATAATAATCTGAGAAAAACTTGCCTTTCGGCATATATATAAATAACAACTTTTTCCAACATGAACAGTTTAATCCTTTTTACAAACCCCGCCACAACAAGATTACATGGACCTCTAAGAAATGATACGACAACAATGGCGGGACAGTGGCTACCATACCACGAATGTAAACACCTACAACAACAGGGACTATACCACCGATAAGCCTCGGAGAAACGGAGCTTTCCACACGCTGAATCGTGACCCAAGAGCGAGGATCAATGATCGGTGTACCTTTACTCGCGCATGAACGCAGCCCAAGGAGGTCAAGATAACAGTACCAAGTATGTGAAACTGAAAATCTGTAAATGAAATCATAATAGTCTATAAAGCGGAGACATGTATGATAACCAAACTACGATCACAATAAGTAAGCATATGTCAAGTCGTGGACTCACGCCTCAAAGTCATCACTCAAATGTAACTATGGGTCTCACGCCACAACATCAATCGTGCGTGTGGAATACCTTCCTCACCGCCGGCAGATACAAGCACCAAGGAATACACATGAACACGGGTCCCACTGTGTCCTAATAAAACAAGACAAGGTAAGTGCGAAGGCATAGCCGACTACTAACACCTACGCATGCAACAAGGTCATAAAGCGTGTCATGATATCTGTCTGCACCGTCACATGATAAAAGCCGTCACTCGCCTGCAGATCAAATGTGCGCGTCTAGCCCCGAACTCTCCGCACTCCGCATAGGCCAACCTCATAGGCCCGCATGAGGTATAACCCCGCATCGAGGGTAGCTACTCCCGCGTCGCCGTGGACTCGCGACCGCACGGCCACAAAGACCGCATGACCATAAAGGCCGCACACTAACACCGGAACTCCGTAGTTCCACATGGATCCCCGACCCGCATGAGGTATCCTCGAATCATGGTCCTGCATCACCGAAGTCTACCCCGCACGGAGGCCTTAACCTCGGACACAAGTCAAGGTGAGTGGTACAATACCAACATAACGGTGATAGTCAAACAACTTTAAAGCGCGATCGAGGAAAACCCTTTACACTAACATCACAAGATACTAACACACGTAGCATCCTAACATGTTTACTTCTCAAATCAGCAAGAAAGTATTACAAGGCTATCACAAACCAATACAATCAAGTTATTCACACAAGGTGCTTTCTACTAACAAGTTCGTATCTAACCCCAAAGTACTTCACACATTAAATCTTTAAAAGATCTGCTTTTCACATAAGTCACACAATACCCGTAGTATAAAATAGAGTGACTGTCCTTTTAAGAAAACCAAAACTCTTACCTTTGTAAAATCAAGTAACAACATTATTTTCCAAACGTCCAAGTTTGCCTAATTTCAAATGTTCACGTTTCTTATTTTAGAAAGGTTTCGTGGTTCATAGCCTTATTCATTTAAGAATATAATTTCTTTTAAACAATCTGAGAAACATAAGTCTTATATGTGAGTAGGATATTCTTGTTTATAACAATCTTATTAAAACAACCATGATCTAGGAAATATCATTTTGTCTCATCTTAGCTTCTATGCAGATGGAAGTTTCTACTGGTTTTATTAATACTTAATTAATCAAAACATTTCCCTTTATTAACGCTGCTGTGGTTTGTCGATACACATTCTGATTTCCGAAATCAGTAAAACATTCTTAAGCCGTTATACCTAACTCCCCATAAAGCTAGTATAACTCTTAAGTTTTCAAAAACCAAGTATTACTTCTTCTTTCAAAATGATTCAAAACTCTTTTGAAATACTTCAAGTTCTTTATTAACACATAACAAGCCGATTATAGTTCAAATCGATTACCTTTTAAAACCACATGTATTTTCTTACCAACATAAAGCCGTTATAACCAACTTCCCATAAAGCCGTTATAACACTTTATGTTTTACACCAATCAAATACATTTAGTACATGACGCTCACCGTACTACATAGTTCACACATATCATGCTAGAAGAGATAGGAAGAGGTTCACATACCTCGCGACGAGTATCGACTAATAGCAAAACGCTCCAAGTACTTCCAACCGCGGCTACCTTAAGCCAAGTAGAACGTGCACACGTAGTACTTCAACCTATAAGGCCACAAGGCGCTTATTAACATCAAGATCTTATCGTAGAACATTCTACGTAAAATTCGGCAAAGACTTCCCCCGCAAACAGCGTAAATCTCCTCCTCTAACGGCCGCTACCAAGCCAACCAGTGGGGGTTATACATCTAACCCGAACGGGTACAATTCTACTCCACAAGATTACTACACAAGTCCATCTGAATACGATCACGATTCTTGAGCTTAAGTCAAAAGACATTGCCAACTAACCACGTTGATTCTATATATAGTATACTTCAACTATATATTCTAACAACATGTAATTTCCAATTACAATAGAGGACAAGATATTTACCTCGATAAGCCCATAATTATCCAAGTATAAAGTCGATCCCGGCAATCGTTTAGCTCCAACTCCGAGCGCCCAACCCGCTCTAAACCACCCTTAGAAGTTCTAACCAACTTCTACACAATACTCCAACTGACTATGGAGATTTTTCCTAGGGTTTCGGTTTTGTGAGTGACGGAAGTATAATAGTATTTACGGCTTTTCAGATAGGTATAACCTTAGAATACAACAAGGCATACGGCTAAGGTAATTTGGGCATTATAACAATTTTTGAGAGTATTTCTACACCACAAAGGGGTATTATACGAAAGCAACTAGGCAGTGGGTACACTCCGGCTAGCACCCCTAGAGGGGGTGCTCTCGACCACAGGGGAGGCCCTTGGCCGAACTCAACACAAGTGGGAGGGAGAAGGAGAGCTTTCAAGACTTAGGCAAATTTATGGATGAAGAAGTTCATCAAAGGAGGGTATTTATACTACAAGCCAAGGCCAACCAATGGCCAAGATCTAGCCAAGTGCTACACAAGTGTAGGCCAAGATATGCCCAAGTGCCCCTAGTCCCTACTCCTTAAAACCTCACAAATATCTACAAAAATATCTACCACTGACACCCCCAAATCGTCCAAGTGCCGCCCACCTTGCCCACTCAATGAGGGTGCAAGTGCCGCCTCTCGTTGGTCCAAAATGTTCCGCCTCTCGGAAAAATCCGCAAAAATAAGAAAAGACATAGCCGAATTTTCCTCTCGCAAGTTATGTAAAACGTTTAAAAACGACTCTAACAAGCTTCAGTGCACAAATGCCATTCGCAAGCCACCTAGGCGGGGTGACACGTGTCACCCTCCTATTGGCCCAAAATAAAACATCTTAGAAAAATCCACAATGGCCAAAATCTCAAAACAAAGTGGGCCCTACAAAACAGTAAATTTCTCCCGTGGGCCCCACGTGACCATTTCCAAAATAAAATTCCATATTTTTCTAATATTCCAGAAGTCCGAATACCAAACTGGGAATCCAATTCCCATTAACGAACCTTTTTCCTTCACAAAACCGAAACTTTTCCGTGGAAAATCGCCTCTTTCTTCCTTTCCAATCTTTCTCAGTATTCTCGCACGCACGCCCTCGCATACATACCACGAACTACGGGTATAACATTCTTCCTTAGAAACATTCGTCCCGAATGTTCCTTCTAAGTCTCAAACAACGTGCGCCAAGATAGTCTTCACTACTATACTTACGAAACAATCCTCGCCATACCGCCACGTAAAATACTGCGCAACATACTTATATCCAAGTCTACGAGGAAACACCTCTAACATCACCACAAATAATACCACCTTTGTCACTTTGTCGCGAGCCTTGCTCGACGACCCAACAAATGGTACCGGCCGCACGCGATCATCGAAGCCGTGACACTCGAACCCTTACCACATTTACGAGCATCGCTTTAGTTTCCAAAACTCGGGTTACTATATCTTTACGTGGGCATCATTAATCGAACATTCGGATGGATCTTCGATACTTTCGAACATAACAATACGAAGATCGGACGTCCCGCCTCCTAAGTCGGACGGAAAAGCTAACATATAGGCAACCCGCCTATTCTTCACATGAACTCTTAAAGGCCCAAAGTAACTCGCTAAGTTCCTTCGTTTCCAAAACTCGTCACACCGTCCGGTGGTACTTTCAAGAAGACCGACCAACTCGAACTCTAAGCGCGTCGCCGATTATCCGCACGATTCCTCCGAGCCGCGTAACTTCTTCTAGACGAGCTTTACCCTATCCATACCGGAACAAGCTCGATCCAACTATCTCAACCTTGCCAACATCGAACCAATCAACCGCAACTTACACTTCGCCCTACAAGGCTTCGTGGCGACATCCGAACACCAAATGGTAGCTTAAACGCCTCCACAGGAGACAACAATCCTCACAACTACCCCTGAAATCCACACACTGGCCCGAGGGCGAATGCGATTCTGAGACTCACCTGAGTCCTTAACCCTGCCTGGTAAAACTTCCAGAAACAAAAACAGCCGTAACCTGGGCTCCACTGTCTGCCATAAGGTGAAGGTAGGCACCCCGTGCAGCCTTACAACCTTCTGATAAATCAACACTGCCGAGTGAACGGTCCCGACCGAAGAACACGATGGGCTGCCCCCATCGACCGACCACTGGTCGAACGCATCCACGAACTCGTACGCTAGTTAACTAAACTCGAGCCTAACACCCTCGTGACCCTACCACAAGGCGGGACCACCACAACCAGACCCCACCACCAAACATGCCGCGGGTTGACCCGCAACGTGGCCTCAACCCGACCCGGCGCGAAAATACCATCTCCCAAGGAACAATCTCACAAACACGTTACGAAAACCTAGCGGTCTTCTTAGCTCAACTACCCTCTTCCTTCCACACTACTCGTGACTTATCCCACGAACATAGCTCACGCACTATGCACTCCTATAAGGGTCAAACATACTAGACGTCTTTTACTCGAGATGGCTTTACCTCTAAGGTCTCTACGTATAACACTCTAAGGCTCACACCTTCTCTATCCCCCAAAATCTTACTCGGTTAACCCACCATGATTTCTAATCACAACTAACACACTGCTATCAGAACATAGCACTTAAGGTATACTCACCTTGAAAGTTACCGCGACTCACGCCTCGCCCTCTTCTCGCTGCCCTTGGTTAACCCGCCGATCTCTACGCTTTTTCGGCTTGCATATAAGCCCGCATACGTGCCATGCTCAATCCCAATCAAGAATTACTCTTGCACAACCTCTCTAGGTAGTCATCAAGACTCGTGGTACATCGGTATAATCTCCGTAGCCAAATCCATAGCTAGTAATGTGGTCGCCTTTGCAATCTATATTCACTGCTTTCCTGGCCGTGAATCAAGGTTCAAATATCATGGACGCAGAGGAATCGCCGCCGCCGCTAAACTCACTGGGGCTAGTGACGTCGCAGAAATCCCGAATGAAGCACTACCCTAGGTAATGATTGGGCCTGTGCCCTCGCAACCCTCTGAACTCAACTCGCAACTCCCTCGGCTGCCTTGCCCTCCTGGGCCCGGGTTGCCCTACGCGGAGGCATAACGATAAGGGAATGAATTTCGTCAGAGGGTCCAACTTACAACACCGCTCTAAGGCACGATCTCAGAGTGAGAAGAATAGAAACCAATCCTAAATATCCTATAGCCTCCTGATTATTGGTGCACAACACACCGATAATCAAGACTTCATCGATACGGCTCAGACACTTTCCGAGGATTAACTGCTCTGATACCACTTTTGTCACGACCCGATTCCGGGCCCGTGACTGGTGCCTTACCCCGGGCACCCTAGTGATACAACATCAGAGTAATCAGCGGAACATAAAACAATACAAGACATATGATGAAATATGAAATAATAATCTGAGAAAAACTTGCCTTTCTAAGATATATATAAATAACAACTTTTTCCAACATGAACAGCTTTAATCCTTTTTACAAACCCCGCCACACAACAAGATTACTGCACCTCTAAGAAATGATACGACAACAATGGCGGACAGGCCCCACCATACCCTCGAATGTAAACACCTACAACAACAGGGGACTATACCATCGATAAGCCTCGGAGAAACGGAGCTTTCACACGCCGAATCGTGACCCTAAGAGCGAGGATCAATGATCGTGTACCTTTACTGCGCAGATTTAACGCAGCCCCGAAGGAGGTCAAGATAACAGTACCAAGTATGTGAAATCAAAATATCGTAAATGAAATCATAATAGTCTATAAAGCAGAGACATGTATGATAACCAAACTACGATCACAATAAGTAGCAAATATGTCAAGTCGTGACTCACGCCTCAAAGTCATCACTCAAATGTATCTATGGGTCTCACGCCCACAACATCAATCGTGCCGTGGAATACCTTCCTCACTGCCGGCAGGATACAAGCACCAAGGAATACACATGAACACCAGGTCCCACCTGTGTCCTAATAAAACAAGACAGGTGGCACGAAGGCATAGCCGACTACTAACACCTACGCACTCAACAAGGTCATAAATTGTGTCATGATATCTGTCTAGACCGTCACATGATAAAAGCTGGTCACTCGCCCGCAGTATCAAATGTGCGCGTCTAGCCCTGGAACTCTCCGCAGCTCCGCATAGGCCAACCTCATAGGCCCGCATGAGGTATAACCCCGCATCGAGGGTAGCTACTCCCGCATCGCCCCGACTCGCACCGCATGGCCACAAAGACCGCATGACCATAAAGGCGCGACACTAACCCGAACTCCGTAGTTCCGCATGGATCCTCGACCCGCATGAGGTATCCTCGAATCACGGTCCTGCATCACCGAGTCTACCCCAGACGGAGGGCGCCTTAACCTCCGACACAAGTCAAGGTGAGTGGTACAATACCAACATAACTGATAGTCAAACAACTTTAAGCGCAATCGAGGAAAACCCTTTACACTAACATCACAAGATACTAACACACGTAGCATCCTAACATGTTTACTTCTCAAATCAGCAAGAAAGTATTACAAGGCTATCACAAACCAATACAATCAAGTTATTCACACAAGGTGCTTTACTAACAAGTTCGGTATCTAACCCCAAAGTACTTCACACATTAAATCTTTAAAAGATCTGCTTCTTTCACATAAGTCACACAATACGTAGTATAAAATAGAGGATCGCCCTTTTAAGAAAACTAAAACTCTTACCTTTGTAAAATCAAGTAACAACATTATTTTCCAAACGCCCAAGTTTGCCTAATTTCAAATGTTCACGCTTCTTATTTTAGAAAGGTTTCGTGGTTCATAGCCTTATTCATTTAAGAATATAATTTCTTTTAAACAATCTGAGAAACATAAGTCTTATATGTGAGTAGGATATTCTTGTTTATAACAATCTTATTACAGCAACCATGATCTAGGAAATATCATTTTGTCTCATCTTAGCTTCTATGCGAGATGGAAGTTGCTACTGGTTTTATTAATACTTAATTAATCAAAGCATTCCCTTTATTAACGCTGCTGTGGTTTGTCGATACACATTCTGATTTCCGAAATCAGTAAAACATTCTTAAGCCGTTATACCTAACTTCCCATAAAGCTAGTATAACTCTTAAGTTTTCAAAACCAAGTATTACTTCTTCGTTCAAACTGATTCAAAACTCTTTTGAAATACTTCAAGTTCTTTATTAACACATAACAAGCCAGTTATAGTTCAAATCAGTTACCTTTTAAAAACCACATGTATTTTCTTACCAACATAAAGCCGTTATAACCAACTTCCCATAGAGCCGTTATAACACTTTATGTTTTACACCAATCAAATACATTTAGTACATGTACGTCACCGCACTACATAGTTCACACATATCATGCTAGAAGAGATAGGAAGAGGTTCACATACCTCGCGACGAGTATCGACTAATAGCAAAACGCTCCAAGTACTTCCAACTGTCGGCTACTCCTTAAGCCAAGTAGAACGCGCCACACGTAGTACTTCAACCTATAAGGCCACAAGGCGCTTATTAACATCAAGATCTTATCGTAGAACATTCTACATAAAATTCAAGAAGACTCTCCCGCAACAGCAGAAATCTCCTCTCTAACGGGCCGCTACCAAGCCAACCAGTGGGTTATACATCTAACCCGAACGGGTACAATTCTACTCCACAAGATTACTACACAAGTTCATCAATACAAATACAGCTTCTTGAGCTTAAGTCAAAAGACATTGCCAACTAACCACGTTCATTTCTATATAGAGTATACTTCAACTATATATTCTAACAACATGTAATTTCCAATTACAATAGAGGGACAAGATATTTACCTCGATAAGCCCATAATTATCCAAGTATAAAGTCGATCCTGGTCAATCGTTTAGCTCCAACTCCGAGCGCTCCAACCCGCTCTAAACCACCCTTAGAAGTTCTAACCAACTTCTACACAATACTCCAACGGACTATGGAGATTTTTCCTGTGGTTTCGGTTTTGTGACTGACGGGAAGTATAATAGTATTTACGGCTTTTCAGATAGGTATAACCTTAGAATACAACAAGGCATACTGGCTAAGGTAATTTGGGCATTATAACAATACTTTAGAGTATTTCTACACCACAAAGGGGGTATTATACGAAAGCAACTAGCAGTGGGTACACTCTGGCTAGCACCCCTAGAGTGGGGTGCTCGGCCACTGGGGAGGCCCTGGCCGAACTCAACACAAGGGAGGGAGAATGAGAGCTTTCAAGACTTAGGCAAATTTATGGATTAAGAAGATCATCAAAGTGAGGGTTATTTATCCTACAAGACTAGGCCAACCAATGGCCAAGATCTAGCCAAGTGATACACAAGTGTAGGGCCAAGATATGCCCAAGTGCCCCTAGTCCCTACTCCTTAAAACCTCACAAATATCTACAAAAATATCTACCACTGACACCCCCAAATCGCCCAAGTCGCCACCTTGCCCACCAATGAGAGGTGCAGTGCCGCCTCTCTCGTTGGTCCAAAATGTTCCGCCTCTCGGAAAAATCCGCAAAAATAAGAAAAGACATAGCCGGAATTTTCCTCTCGCAAGTTATGTAAAACGTTTCAAAAAAACGACTTAACCTAAGCCAGTGCACAAATGCCATTCTACTAAGCCACCTAGGCGGGGTGACACGTGTCACCCTCCTATTGGCCCAAAATAAAACATCTTCCAAAATATCCACAATGGCCAAAATCTCAAAACAAAGCTGGCCCTACAAAACAGAATTTCTCCTGGCCCCACGTGACCATTTCCAAAATAAAATTCCATATTTTTCTAATATTCCAGGAAGTCCGAATACCAAATCTGGGAATCCAATTCCCATTAACGAACCTTTTTCCTTCACAAAAACCGGAAACTTTTCCGTGGAAAAATCGCCTCTTTCTTCCTTTCCAATCTTTCTGTCGTATTCTCGTACGTACGTCCTCGCATACATACCCTGGAACTACGGGGTATAACACAAAGTAAGGGACTTGATTTATAAAAGAGAGAGACTTGAAAAATTGAAGTGTTTTTGTTTAAAAGAGAAGGCATGCTTTTGTCTTAAGTTGGTTTAAAAAGAAGGTATGGAAATTTTTTTGGTTTACTTAAAAAGATAGTTACTCTAATTTGATACTACGGGTATCGTGTGACTTTTGTGAAATAAATGGATCTTTTTAAAGAGTTAAAGTATGTAGTACCTTGGGGTTAAAACCCGGATTTGTTGACATGAAATGAAAGTACCTTGTGTGAGTAACTTGCCTATGTTTTGTGATAGCCTTGTAATACTTTCTTGTTGGCTTGATAAAGTGAACATGTTATGATGCTACGTGTGTTAGTGTCTTGTGACGTTGTGTAAGGGGGTTCTTCTTGTTGTGCTTATGTTGTTTAACGATAAGCACGCCAGGCCGGTATTATATCACTTACCCCCGACTTGTTATGACGCCGGGTTAAGTCGCCGACGCGAGGAATACCTCACGCGGGTCCATGGGACCTATGCGCGAGTGCGGAGTTCCAGGAATGCGGTGCGAGGAATACCTCACGCGTCCATGGCCATGCGACCGCGAGAATCTAGGATGTTGCCGATGGTTAGCCGCTCGCGATGCGAGGAATACCTCACGCGCCTATGTGGCCTATGCGCGAATCGCGGAGTTCCAGATTAGACGCGCACAATGATACTGCGGGCGAGTGGCTCAGCTTCGATCATTTGGCGGTGTAGAAAGACCTTGTGACACAATTTTATAGCATTGTTGGTACGGTGGGTTCTAGTAGTCGGCTATGCCTTCGTACTTACCCCGTACGGTTTTATTAAGACATAGGTGGGACCTGGTGTTCATGTGTATTCCTTGGTGTTTTATATCATGGATCGACGGTGAGGAAGGAATTCCACGGGCATGATTGATATTGTGGGCATGAGACCCATGGTTATATTTGAGTGATGACTTTGGCGTGAGTCCCTGACTTGACATGACTGCTTACATATTGTATATCGTAAATTGGTTATCATATATGTCTCCTGTTTTATATAGACTATTATGATTTTATTTACAGTATTTTCGGGCCACATACTTGGTACTGTTATCTTGACCTCGAAGGGCCGCTCATGCCGCACCCGGGCGAGTTCCAGGATTAGACGCGCACAATGATACTGCGGGCGAGTGGCTCAGCTTCGATCATTTGGCGGTGTAGAAAGACCTTGTGACACAATTTTATAGCATTGTTGGTACGGTGGGTTCTAGTAGTCGGCTATGCCTTCGTACTTACCCCGTACGGTTTTATTAAGACATAGGTGGGACCTGGTGTTCATGTGTATTCCTTGGTGTTTTATATCATGGACTGACGGCAGTGAGGAAGGAATTCCACGGGCATGATTGATATTGTGGGCATGAGACCCATGGTTATATTTGAGTGATGACTTTGGCGTGAGTCCCTGACTTGACATGACTGCTTACATATTGTATATCGTAAATTGGTTATCATATATGTCTCCTGTTTTATATAGACTATTATGATTTTATTTACAGTATTTTCAGTTTCACATACTTGGTACCTGTTATCGACCTCCCGAAGTGCTCATGCCGCAGTAGAGGTACATCGATCGTTGATCCTCGCCGTAGGATCACGCCAAGATTTTGGGAAGCTCCGCTTTCTCCGAGGCTTATCTTTTGGTATGATTCCTCGAGATTGACGCATTGTACATTGGGGCATGGCGGGCCCCGTCCGTCATAGTTGTTATAGAAATTCTTAGGTCCGTAGTACTGTTGCCAGCGGTGGTTTGTAAAGGATGTAATCGCTCAAGTTTTGGTTTATATATCCATGCCAAAGGCGACATTTTCTTGGTTAGATCGTTTTACTCTTTATTGTTTCATGTCTTTGTTTTTATATTCCGGTTACTCGATGTATATCTACTGGGTGCGGGTAGGCACGATCCACAGCCCGGATCGGTCGTGACAAAAGTGGTATCGAGCGATTAGTCCTCGGAAAGTGTCTACAGATCGTGTTCAGTAGAGTCTTGATTATCGGTGTGTTGTGCACCACATCTATAATCGGAGGTCGCAGGACATTTAGGATTGGTTTCCATTCTTCTCACTCGAGATCGTGCCTTAGAGTCGTGTTATTAGTTGACCCTCCGACGCATTTCTTTTTACCGATTATGCCTCTGCGAAAGGCAACCAGGCCCGTGGCGGCAAGGCGCAGGCGAGTCGCGAGTAGAACACGAGGAGTACGAGGGCACATGCGCCACCATCACCCGGAGTGGTGCTTCATTTAGAGAGTTTTGTGACGCCGCCACTTCAGCAGAAGTTTAACAGTGGCGCAGTTCCATCGCGCCGTGATATATGAGCCTTCAGTCCCACGACCGGGAACTGAGAGTATGGATTACAAAGGGATAGACCTGTTACTAGCTAGGATTTTAGCAAACAGAGAGTATAGAGTGCATCGATATATCACGCCTGACGATTATCTAATAAAGGGTGTACAAGAGTAGCTCTTGATCAGGCATGGACATTGCCCGCAGCGTGCTTATGAACAGCATCGAGGAACGAGAGATCGACGGACAACCAAGATCGCCAGTAAGAGGGCCGTAATGCAGGTCCTTGGTAACTTTCGAGGCGACCTCCTCGCAGCAGATCGGTTATGCGCCTCCGCCAAGATGCAGTGGTCCTCCACAGCCAGGACGTTCGAGTATGCAGAGTTGGTCGAGCTCCAGGTTTTGGTTCACATATTTACATAGGTTCTAGCCATCCAGCATTCGTTCCTCGTTGTTCACTATGGTAGGCGTCATTCCGGAAATGTCATCTTTTACCAATGCTTGTTTTACTGCGGCAGGCCACGAGGAGAGAATGTCCTAGTAGGAGGGATACGGTGGGATGACTCACCTACTGTGTCGGTTATGATTCGGTGGTTCGGAGAGGAAGGGTGTTAGCTGAGGAGGCCACCCCACCTCGGTGGCCGCTTGTGGTAGGTATCATTGTGGGGAGTGTCATACTACTGACGACTTGTTATACATGCGACGGCAGGCCATTTTGCGAAATTGTCCAACCGCAGGTAGCGCGGATGTAGAGACTCACCTCGGGATCGGTGATTGGTTCATCGCTTTCTTATATGCATAAGCCTGGCAGGACTATGATTAGAGTGAAGCAGTAGTTACATGTATATCCTTAACCCTCTAGAGATTTGTATGCGTGATATGATGATATTATGTTAAAGTGTTATGTTTGGATAAGCACTGTGTAAAATTGTGATTTAGAGAACATGGTTAGTTGAAAAGGTAAGTTTAGGGGCAGGGAAATTGTGAGCCTTAGAATATTATAAATGGAGACCTTAGATGTGAGGTCTTGAGTAAAAGATTTTACAGTTAGTCTTTGTCGAAGTACTTGGTATGCGTGAAATGTATTGTGGGATAATTCCATAGGTCGAGCAAGATAAAAGTGGTAATTTTCATGACGAGAATAAGTAAGATTGTCCCGGACGGGAACAAGAATTTAGAGAGATAATGGGTCGGGTTGAGGCCATATCGCGGGTCAACCCGCGGCCGGATTGAGTGGGTCGGTTTGAGGTGGTCCCGCTTAGATGATAGGATCACGAGGGTGTTAGGCCTGTGTTTAGGTAACCATCGACGAAGTTCGTGGATGTTCGACCGAAGAGCCGGATGAGGTCAGCCATCTTGTCTTTCAGTCAGGACTGTTTACTCGGCGGAGGGTTATGCGAGATGTTATATATCAGGAAGGTTGTAAGGCTGCACGGGGTTCCTACTTTTATTTTATGACAGGCAGTGGAGCCCAGTTTACGGCTATTTTTTTTTTCTGGAGGTTTTTACCAGCGGGTTAGGAACTGGTGAGTTTGATGTGCATTCACCCTCGAGCCGACGGACAAACAACACATTTTATCCAGACATTTGAGGATAGGTTACGGGCTGGTGTTTTGATTTCAGGGGTAGCTGTGAGGATTATTTGCCTCTTGTTGAATGGGTATTGTAATAGCTACCATTTCAGTGTTCGGATGGCGCCTTATGAAGCCTTGTATGGGCGGAAGTATAGGTTGCCGGTCGATTGGTTCGATGTTGGCAAGGTTCAGATAGTTGGTCCATACTTGATTCAGCAGAATGTGGATAAGGCGAAACTTATCCAGAAGAGGTTATTAGCAGCTCAGAGTCAACAGAAGTCTTGCGGATAATCGGCGTCAACACTTGGAGTTCAGTGCCGGTGGGTCTTCAAGGTACCACCGGCGGGTGTGACGAGTTTTGGAAAGCAGGGGAAACTTAGCCCGAGGTACTTTGGGCCTTTTCAGATCATTTGTAAAATAGGCCAGGTTGCCTATAAGTTAGCACTGCCGTCCGACTTAGGAGGCAGTACACCCGGTCTTTCATGTTGCTATGATTCGGAAGAGTATCGGAGATCCATCCAGAGTGTTCCCAGTTAATGACGACCAAGTTGAAGATAGTAACCCCGAGATTTTTAAAACTGAAGCAATGATAGAAATGTGATACGTATATTAGGAAGAGTTCGAGTGTACGAGGAGGGTACGACGAGTAAGAATAGAGGCGAAGATGTGTTAAGAAGATGGAAGTGTCCTTTTTATAAGTAAAGATGTGAAGAAAGTATCCTTTAAACCATGGGTAGAGCTAATAGTATTGCTATACGCTTTAGAGATGATTCTTCGTTGGCTCGGATGTGAGTTTTTGCGCGTACGTTGTATTATGGCCATGCGTGGCATGATTGGTTTCGTAAGTATAGTAGGGAAGACTATACCGGCACAGGTATGTTTAGAGACTTGGAAGGAACATTCGGGACGAATGTTTCTAAGGGGGGAAGAATGTTATACCCCGTAGTTCCGGACTATGTATGTGAGGACGTACGTACGAATGTATACGCCCTAATTAGGGTAAGAATGAAAGAATTGTTTTCCGACGGAAAATGTTCCGAACCTTGTGAAGGAAATTTTTACGTTTTCATTTTTTTTTTATGGAATTTTTCCGAGAGATAAATATTTTGGACCAATAGGAGGGCGACACATGTCACCCCAAGTGGCATTATGGACGGTTTTTGCTAGACTAGTGGGCAAGATAAGTGGCCAAAAGTCTTGCATGGCATTTGCATGGCCTTTGGACGTTTTTTTGCAAGTAGTGGGCAAGTCAAATGGTCAAAGTCTTGCATGGCATTTTGTGGGACAAGTGGAGAAAGGAACCTACACAAAAAATCTATACCATACACATGTTTTAATCCTAACCCTTGGTTGTACTATATAAACCCCTCTAGTTGATGAAAATCTTCCACACTTAGAATATTTCAAGACTTGAAAATATTTTCCTCTCCTCCCTAGTTGCTCTCGTCCCACCCCCCTGTTATACCCCGTATTTCCGGAGTATGTACGTAAGGGCGTACGTACGAAAGTTTAGCCTTAAAGTTAGGCCAAGTTCGAAAATTGTGCACAACTCACTAAAAGAATCGTTTTCCGACGAAACGTTTCCACAGCTTTCGTAGGGTAAATTCCGGCTATGCCATTTCTAATTTTTGCGGATTTTTCCGAGAGACGAAACATTTTGGACCAACGGGAGGGCGACACTTGGCACCCTCCAATTGGTGGACTTGAAATCGTCCATTGGACGAATTGGACTAGGATGGCACGTTTTTTGTGCCTTTGCACAAGTCAAGGAGTTGGTAGGATATTTGTGTGTAGTAGATAGAATGGACACTTGCCTAAATCCTCACCCTACACTTGCCTTGCACTTGGCATCATCTTGGCCCTTGGTTGGCCATGGCTTGACCTATAAATACCCCCTTAGATGAAGAGTTCTTCATCCACAAATTACTTCCAAGTCTTGAAAAATCCTCTCCTCTCCCTTAAAGCCATTTCGTCCAAACACCTTTCCCCCCCCCCTAGCCTAGCCGAAATCTACCCCCCCTCCCTTGGTAGAAAAGTTGCTTTCTAGTATTGTTATAATGCCCAAAATACCCTAGCCCAAATCCCTTAGTACTTAGTAGAAGTTGTGAAGAACTTCTAAGGTTTCTTGAGGCATAACTTAGAGCAAAACCTTGCTCAGCGCGACTTTATCTAGGATATTATTGGGCTTACCGAGGTAAATAATCCTAACCCTCTTTGAATTAGAGAATACATACCGTAGTAGTATAAGAATAAGTATAAAATACTTAGAAGAGTATTGCAGAATAGAATTGAATGTTATCACGCAGGAAGGGTTTAAAAGAAGAATAATCAAATCAGATTTACATGGATTGTTTTCACAGTAGACTTATATAGCTCACCGGGTAGGGAAGTGCTGCCCGACTTTCCATAGAATTGTGAACCCTCTGTTTAGAATGACCTTCAGAGTAGTCTAGACTTTGATAGATGTCTGTGACTATTATAGGCTGATTCTCTGCATGACATATTCAACTTGGCGTGGTTTTCACGAGAAGGTATGTGATTCTTCCTAAAGCATGATATTTTACAATATATATGTAGTACGGTAGACGCATACGTGTTAACTGAATAATAACTACGGCAATGTCTTTGACTTAAGCTCGAATAATACTTAAGAATGCCTCACTGCTTAAGCCGAATAATAAAGAATCAAAGCATTTCAAAAGAATATCAATCATTTTTGATGTAAGAGAACTAATTGGTTTTTAAAACAGAAGCTTAAGAGTTATACTAGCTTTATGGGAAGTTAAGTATAACCACTTAAGATTGATAAAAGAAACAGTTTGCCTATGTGTTTATAACAGACTTATATTGAATTGTGAAAAGAATAATAAGATGGTTTGATAAGTAGACATGATATGATGCTATGTGTTAGTGTCTTGTAACGCTTGTATAAGAGAGTATTCTTGTTGTGCTTCATTGTTTAAAGATAAGTTGTTATGTTAGTGTACTATCACTCACCTCTTGACATATTACCGGGGGTTAAGCTGCCCTCCGATGCGGGGTAGACTCAGGCGGTCTGGGACCATGATTCGAGAATACCTCATGCGGGTCCAGGGGACCTATGCGAGCTACGGAGTTCCGTGTTAGTGATGCGGGGTTATACCTCACGCGGGCTATGTGGCCACGCGGACTACGAGTCCAGGACGATGCCGAGGAGTAGCTACCCTCGATGCGGGGTTATGTACCCTATGCGGGCCTATGTGAGTGGCCTATGCGGACTATGGGAGTCCAGGATTAGGCTTGCATGGTGATACTACGGGCAATTGGCCCTGCTTCGATCATTCGCAGCCTAGAAAAGGCATGTTACAGTTTACCTATTGTTGCTCTTGTTTATGATGTGGCACTATGCGCGTCCCCTCGTTGTTTCATACATACTTGCAAAACCGATTTTAAAATGATATGTTTTCATTTAAGTATTTTACGCTTTCATATACTTAGTACTTGTAGATCGACCTCCTTCGGGCTGCGTTCATGCCGCAGGCGGTAGGGCAAGTGTGCTAGATCCACATTCTTAGGATCTCTACGTTGGTGTCGGAGCTCCATCTTTTCCGAGGCTCTACTTTTGGGTATGATCTCCCGTTGTAGATAGTTTTGTACAGCCAGGTATGGCGGCCCCGTCCCCGCCATAGTTGTATATTTCAGAGGTCTGTAGTCATGTTGTACAGTATCGGATGTAACTGCTAAACCATATTTATATATATATATGCCGAAAGGCGACGTTTTCTCACATAAACTGTGTCTTATTTTATAAACTGTTTTATGTCTTGTTTTATATTTCCGCTGATTACTCTGATGTATGACTACTTGGGTGCCCCAGAGGCACCACCACGCCCCGAATGGGTCGTGACAAAAGTGGTATCGAGCGCTTAATCTCGGAAAGTGTCTACGCACCGTATCTAGTAGTTTGATTATCGGTGTGTTGTGCACCACACCAATAATCGTGAGGCTATAGGATATTTAGGATTGGTTTCACTCTTCTTACTCG
Organism: Przewalskia tangutica; assembly: GCA_029844215.1. Classification (NCBI taxonomy): domain Eukaryota; kingdom Viridiplantae; phylum Streptophyta; class Magnoliopsida; order Solanales; family Solanaceae; genus Przewalskia; species Przewalskia tangutica. The sequence continues at coordinate 36,690,482 of CM056725.1, read as the reverse complement.
AGATCGTGCTTTAGAGTTGTGATAAAGTCGACCTCTAACGTATTCCTTTCAGAATGCTTATGCCTCCACGTAAGGCAACCCGCCTGATGGGCAAGGCAATGAGGAGTCGCTAGTGGGACACCTAGAGTCACGAGGGCTCTGCCCGGGCCTATACCGCAGACGGCGAGTTCTACGACGCCACCAGTCCCAGCAGAGACTACAGTACCCGCACCTCCTGTCCCACAGCCTGGGACGGAGGAGATAGGGTACAAGGAGATGGCCCAGCTATTGGCTAGGATTGTGGCCAGACACGAGGACAGCCGGATGCGCAGTCCAGCCCCATCGTACTGCCGTGGTTAACCCGAGGCGCAGAGTCCGAGGCTACGAGACTTCCCGAGTCAGAGCCCGCCGAGTTTTACTGTCGAGGCCGGAGGATGATCCGCAGGAGTTCATCCGTCAGCTACAGAGGATTTTGAGAGTGATCAGGGCATCGGAGACCGAGTCCGTGATCTTTGGTTCACATAGGCTGCGTGATACCGCAGTCGATTGGTTTGATTCACGGGAGTTATCCCGGAGAGCACGCGTCCCCAACTACTGGGAGGAGTTCTAAGCTTTCCTCACTCACTTCTTGCCTCCACAGATGAGGAGGGCGCGGGCTGATAGATTTTTACTGCTGAGGCAGAGAGGACGCACTGTCAGGGAGTACAATGTCGAGTTTGATTCATTGGCTCGATATGTCCCAGCATTGGTAGCAGATATGGAGGATAGGGTGCACCGCTACGTCACCAGGCTAGATGATTATATGGCCGAGTCATGTGCGGGTGTTTCTCTTCAGCCGGGTATGGACATTACCCGCATGCAGGCTCATGCTCTTGGATGTGAGGAGCGTAGAGACCGACGGGTTGACAGGCAGCAGCAGAAGAAGACCAGGACGGCAGGGTCTTTTGGTGGCTACCGTGGTGGGCGGCCTCGTTAGCCGAGATTTGCACCACACCACTCGAGCACTCGCACCGCCCTCAAGACACCAGACATTCGAGAGCGCACCAGGCCCCGTGACTTCGCATCCAGGCGCAGAGAGGCATCGCCGTCGACCACCCCTCCGGTGGCCGATGCGTATATCCCACTTCGAGTTGTGGTGCTACGAGCTTGTTTCGGGCCAGGCGCAGGTCATTTTGCGAGAGACTGCCCGACTAGGAGTGGCGCGGGTGGTAGGAGTCAGCCTACAGGTTCTTTCGCCGGGTCTTCTTCATCCCCGACAGTTACTCGCCCCGGAGGGCAAGGTACTCATGGACCAGCAGGTCGCGGCAGAGGTCGTGGCGCGGGTCCCAGTTCTAGCGGTCCTCAGAACCGCATTTATGCTTTGTCCAGCCGACAGGATCAGGAGGCCTCACCTGATGTCGTCACAGGTACCTTATCAGTTTCTGGGTTTGATGTTTATGCCTTGATAGATCCGGGTTCTACACCGCCCCATATATCTCCCTTGTTGCTAGTAGGATAGGATAGAGCACGAGTCCATAGACCCTTTCGAGGTAGCTACGCCAGATGGTGATTCGATGGTAGCTCGGCGGTATATAGAGCTTGTCCTGTGACCATTTACGCCGTCGGACCAGCCGACTTGATAGAGTTGGAGATGATTGACTTCGACGTGATCACGGGGATGGATTGGCTAGCTTCTGCTACGCCAATGTAGATCGCAGAGAGAGAGTAGTACGGTTCCAGCTTCCGGCGAGCCGTTGTTGAGTGGGAGGAGCACGGTACGCCGGCGGTAGGTTTATTTCCTACCTCAAGGCTAGGAAGATGGTGCGAGCGGGTATATCTACCATCTCGCTCGTGTTTGATATCAAGCTGCGGTACCAGATTTTCCGTCGATTCCAGTGGTCGAGAGTTCCCGCACGTGTTTCAGACGACCTCGTATCCTCCCGAGAGGAGATTGAGTTTGTATAGACATATTGCGGACACTTCGCCTATTTCCATTCCGCCATACGTAATGGCACTGCCGAGTTGAGAGAGTCAAGGATCACCTTAGAGACTTTGCCGAGAAGCGGCTTCATCGCCTAGTGTTTCTCCCCGGGAGCGCCAGATTGTTCGTAAAGAAGATGACGGACGCGCATGTGTGTTGATTACGTGACCGAACAAGGTGACCATTAAGAACAGATACCCCTTCCTGTGATTGATGATTTGTTCGACCGGTTGCCAGGTGCGAGATGTTTCTCCAAGATTGATCTGCGATTGGGCTATCATCAGTGCAGTCGAGAGGTGGATGTCCCAGATCGCATTCGGACCAGACGCATTATGAGTTCGTGGTCATGTCTTTTGGTTGACCAATGCTCCGGCGGTATTCATGGATTTGATGAACCGAGTGTTCAAACCATTTTGACACGCTTGTGATAGTCTTCATTGATGATATCTTGGTTTATTCTCGCCGTGAGCAGAGCACGCGAGCATTTCGGCGATCTTGGCAGCTTCCAGATCAGCGATTGTACGCCAAGTTTTCCAAATGTGAGTTTTGGTTGACTTCGTGGCTTTTCTTGGGCATATTGCCGGGTGATGGCATTAGTGATACGCCAAGATCGGCGATCCAGACTTGCCTGACCTACTACTCCGGCAGCAGGTTCGCAGCTCGGGCCTTGCAGATATTATCGGCGGTTCGTGGAGAAGTTTGCTTCTATCTCGCACCATTGACTAGCCGACTCGAGGCGCCAAGTTTGATGGATGATGCTTGGAGCGTGGTTTCGATTCTTTGAAGAGAGATCGACGACCGCCTCGCTTCTTACTCTTCCGCAGGTCCAGATGGTTATGTCGTATCGTGATGCGTCGCATCGGCTGGGATGTGTTGATGCAGCAGGTAGAGTTATAGCGCACGATCCCGACAGCCTTAAGAAACACGAGGAGAACTACCCCACCCATGATTTGGAGTCGCGGTGATTCACGCCAAGATGCGAGGCACTATTTGTATGGGGTTCATGTGGATATTTATACGCACCACAAGAGCCTCCAAAGATATCTTCACCAGAGGAGCCGAACTTACGGCAGACGGTGGTTAGAGCCGCCAAGGATTACGATGTCGATATCTGTACCACCCGGGAAGGCCAATGTTGTGGCGTATGCCTTAGTCGTAGGTCGATGGGAGTCTATCGATGTACATCCGAGAGAGGGGCATGGTCCGCGAGTTGCATCGCTAGCGAGCCTGGAGTCCAATTGATTGATTACGATAGCGGTGGTTCGAGTTCGAGAGGTTGCCGAGTCTTCCATCATCGAGGAGGTGAAGAGGCAACAGTTTGAGGATCCGGTTTTGACGCGGTACCGTGATACGGCTTTTCGTTAGGGGAAGGGTCCTTTTGAGGTAGCACCTGATGGGGTGCTGAGGTTTGAGGGCAGGTTGTGTGTTCCGGATATTGCAGGACTTCGGCAGCAGGTTCTAGGGGAAGCACACAGCGCGTTACTCTATCCATCCGGGGTCGACCAAGATGTACCACGACCTCAGATCTATGTATTGGTGGGATGGCTTGAAGAGGGACGTTGCAGAGTTTGTGGCTCGGCCCGCGTGTTGTCGCAGTGAAGGTAGAGCACCGCAGAGGCCCGTGGTTTGTTCTGACGATTGAGATCCCGACACGGAAGTGGAGGTAATCAACATGGACTTCATCACAGGATTACCTCGCACTCGGAGGAGACATGATTCTATATGGGTTATCGTCGACGGTCGACGAAATCAGCCCACTTTCTTCCCATCGGACGACTTTTCTACCGAGGATTATGCCGACTTTACATCAGAGATCGTCGATCGCATGAGTCCCTATTTCGATCATATCGCATGCAGGAGCCCGGTTTACGCTAACTTCCGGAGGTCTTTCCAGAGGATTTAGGACGCAGTGAGCCTCGAGTAATCGCATTCCATCCATAGAGCACGACAGCCGGCGCACTATCCGCACTCTTGATGATATGTCTGAGCCCGTGTTATCGACTTCGTGGGTAGCTGGGAGGATCATTTGCCTCTAGTTGAGTTCGCGTACAATAATAGCTACCACTCCAAAGATTCGGATGGCGCCTTATGAGGCCTTGTATGGAGGAAGTGCAGATCGCCTATAGGTTGGTTCGATGTGGGCGAGGTGCAATGGGGACCAGATTTGGTGCGCAGCAGTGTGGATAAGGTGAAGCTTATCCGAGAGCGGCTATTGATACTGAGTCGGCATGGTCGTATGCAGATCATCGCCGTCGGATCCGGAGTTCGCAATTGATGATTGGGTTTTCTGAAGGTGTCACCCATGGCGGTGTGATGAGATTTGGGAAGAAGGGGAAACTCGGCCAAGGTACATTAGCCGCTTCGATTGTCCGCGAGGTAGGCAAGGTTGCCTATGAGTTGGATCTGTCGTCCGATCCGAGGAAGCGATCCGGTTTTTCACGTATCTATCCGAGGAGATGTATCGGGATCCATCTAGGTACACCCGATTGACGATGTCCAGTGACCGAGGGGTTATCGATGAGGAGATTCCGATAGTCGATCGTCAGGTTAGGCGTCTGCGGACCAAGGATGTGGCTTCCGTCAAAGTCTTGTGGCAGAACGAGCTTAGGGAGGAGATGACGTGGGAAACTGAGGAGGACATGAGGCGGAGGTATCCTCACCTATTCCCCACACCTCCAGGTAATTCACTTTTCCTACTTGTAAATCTTCATTATCGTTTATGCCTAAGTGTTGTTCTGTGGCCGTGTGTGGCATTTGCAACTGTTTAAGTTATGAAGAACCTTATCGTTAACTGTCTTGGGAAGGAACATTCGGGACGAATGTTTCTAAGGGGGGGAGAATGTTATACCCCGTATGTCCGGAGTATGTACGTAAGGGCGTACGTACGAAAGTTTAGCCTTAAAGTTAGGCCAAGTTCGAAAATTGTGCACAACTCGCTAAAAGAATCGTTTTCCGACGAAACGTTTCCATAGCTTTCGTAGGGTAAATTCCGGCTATGCCATTTTTAATTTTTGCGGATTTTTCCGAGAGACGAAACATTTTGGACCAACGGGAGGGCGACACTTGGCACCCTCCAATTGGTGGACTTGAAATCGTCCATTGGACGAATTGGACTAAGATGGCACGTTTTTTGTGCCTTTGCACAAGTCAAGGAGTTGGTAGGATATTTGTGTGTAGTAGATAGAATGGACACTTGCCTAAATCCTCACCCTACACTTGCCTTGCACTTGGCATCATCTTGGCCCTTGGTTGGCCATGGCTTGACCTATAAATACCCCCTTAGATGAAGAGTTCTTCATCCACAAATTACTTCCAAGTCTTGAAAAATCCTCTCCTCTCCCTTAAAGCCATTTCGTCCAAACACCTTTCCCCCCCCCCTAGCCTAGCCGAAATCTACCCCCCCTCCCTTGGTAGAAAAGTTGCTTTCTAGTATTGTTATAATGCCCAAAATACCCTAGCCCAAATCCCTTAGTACTTAGTAGAAGTTGTGAAGAACTTCTAAGGTTTCCTTGGAGCGTACAACTTAGGAGCAAAACCTTGCTCAGGCGCGACTTTATCTAGGATATTATTGGGCTTACCGAGGTAAATAATCCTAACCCTCTTTTGAATTAGAGAATACATACTGTAGTAGTATAAGAATAAGTATAAAATACTTAGAAGAGTATTGCAGAATAGAATTGAACTGTTATCACAGTAGAAGGGTTTAAAAGAAGAATAATCAAATCAGATTTACATAGAATTTGTTTTCATGAGACTTATATAGCTCACCGGGTAGGGAAGTGCTGCCCGACTTTCCATAGAATTGTGAACCCTCTGTTTAGAATGACCTTCAGAGTAGTCTAGACTTTGATAGATGTATGTGACTATTATAGGCTGATTTTCTGCGCGCGACATATTCAACTTGGCAGGTGGTTTTCGCTGAGAAGGTATGTGATTCTTCCTAAAGCATGATATTTTACAATATATATGTAGTACGGTAGACGTACATGTGTTAACTGAATAATAACTACGGCAATGTCTTTGACTTAAGCCTGAATAATACTTATGGCAATGTCTCACGGCTTAAGCCTGAATAATAAAGAACTGAAAGCATTTCAAAAGAATACTGAATCATTTTTGACAGAAGAGAACTAATTGGTTTTTAAAACAGAAGCTTAAGAGTTATACTAGCTTTATGGGAAGTTAAGTATAACCACTTAAGATTGATAAAAGAAACAGTTTTCCTATGTGTTTATAACAGACTTATATTGAATTGTGAAAAGAATAATAAGATGGTTTGATAAGTAGACATGATATGATGCTATGTGTGTTAGTGTCTTGTAACGTTTGTATAAGAGTATTCTTGTTGCGGCTACATTGTTTAAAGATAAGTTGTTATGTTAGTGTACTATCACTCACCTCTTGACATACTACAGGGGTTAAGCCGCCTCCACGCGGGTAGACTCGGTGATGCAGGACCATGATTCGAGAATACCTACGCGGGTCCAGGGACCTATGCGAGCTACGGAGTTCCGAGTTAGTGATGCGGGTTATACCTCATACGGCCTATGTGGCCATGCGGACTACGAGTCCGGGCGATGCCGAGGAGTAGCTACCTCGATGCGGGTTATGTACCCTATGCGGGCCTATGTGAGTGGCCTATGCGACTACGGAGTCCGAGATTAGGCTTGCATGGTGATACTACGCAATTGCCCTGCTCGATCATTCGCAGCCTAGAAAAGACTCGCTGATTTACCTATTGTTGCTCTTGTTTATGATGTGGCACTATGCGGTCCCTGGTTGTTTCATACATACTTGCAAAACTGATTTTAAAATGATATGTTTTCATTTAAGTATTTCTGATTTCATATACTTAGTACTTGTTATCGACTCCTTCGGGGCTGCGTTCATGCCGCAGGTAAGGGCAAGCAGGTGCTAGATCCACATTCTTAGGATCTCTACGTTGGTGTCGGGAGCTCCATCTTTTCCGGAGGCTCTACTTTTGGGTATGATCTCCCATTGTAGATAGTTTTGTCTGATCAGGTATGGCGGGGCCCTGTCCCGCCATAGTTGTATATTTCCTTAGAGGTCTGTAGTCATGTTGTACAGTATCGGATGTAACTGCTAAAACCATGTTTATATATATATATGCCGAAAGGCGACGTTTTCTCACATAAACTGTGTCTTATTTTATAAACTGTTTCATGTCTTGTTTTATATTTCCGCTGATTACTCTGATGTATGACTACTTGGGTGCCCCGGTAAGGCACCAGTCACGGGCCCCGGAATGGGTCGTGACCCCCCCCCCCCCTTTCTTGAGCAAATGTTGTCCAAAAATTCTTAAACTTATAAGTGTTCTTCTTTAATGTATTAGGAAGATTGTTAACCAAGAGTTAGACAAGATTTCACACCCCTAGCCTCAAAAACCCTCACAAAGCCGAGAGTGGACAGATTTGGAACTTTAGTGTTCTTCACTTTTTGGAGTTAATTCTTGAATAGAAGTTGGTTAGGAACTTCTAAGGGTGACTTGTGGTGGTTTGGAACACAAAGATTTGGAGCTAAAACTCAAAGATTTGGAGCTAAGACTTGCTTTGGAACGACTTTAAGTTCTTGGATATTTTTAGGCTATTATTGAGGTAATGAACCTTAACCTCTTTGTGAAGTTGATTATTATGTATATTGGATATTATACATATATTGGAAGTATATTATGAAGTATGAGATATAAGGAAATATTTGGATCATGTTAAGATGTTAAAAGGAGAATTGGCATATTAGCCATTAAAATGGTAAAAATGTATCCATTACTTACTAAGAAGTTAACAACAAAGAAACTATAACTTATATAAAGATTGGAATATAAGTTGAAGGACTAATGAAGTAATTTGATAAGTAAAATTGTAAAAGTTGGCCAAGTACCCCAACTTAAGGACCGTATTTACTTTGGACCGTATTTACTTTGGACTGTATTTACCTTGGAACGTATTTACTTTGGACTGTATTTACATTGTTGTTAAGGGGAAGATTGTAAAATCGCGTTCCGTTTGGGCGTGTGATCCCCTTCTTTAAATATTATTGTTATTAAGGAGAGATTGTTAATCGCGTTCCGTTTGGGCGTGTTATCCCCATCTTTAATTATTATTGTTATTAAGGAGAGATTGTTAATCGCGTTCCATTTTTGCGTGTTATCCCTTCTTTAATTATTGTTATTATTAAGGAGAGATTGTTAATCGCGTTCCGTTTGGGCGTGTGATCCCCTTCTTTAAATTTTGGTATTATTGCACCTTAATTATAGTATGTTAATTACGGTTATCGGGCCTTGGAAAAGGTGGAAAATTGAGTAGAAGCGGGGGAGGTGCTGCCGAATTTTCCGTAGGATATGGAACCTTGTTCTTAGAAATATCCTACGAAGAGATCTAGAGGTTAATAGACGTTTCATGGCCATTATAGGTGGAAGTACTATGAGTAGTGTATTCTACTTGAAGGGTGGAAAAGGGCTAGCAAGGTTATAGTACTTTGGAGCGTTTTACTAATTGTCGATAATCGTCGCGAGGTATGTGAACCTCTTCCTATCCTTTCTAGCATGATTGTTGTAAACTATGTAGTACGGTAGACGTACGACGTGCTAAGCAATTTGGTTGGTTTAAAACATAAAGTGTTATAATGGCTTTATGGGAAGTTATTATAACAACTTTATGTAGGAAAAAGAATGGTTTATTGATTTTTAAAAAGATAAGAGACTTGACTTATATTTGACTTGATTTGATATATGAAGAACTTGAATTGTGTGGAAAGTTGTGAAACCTCATTCGTGAGTAATGAGTACTTGGTTTTTAATAATAATGTTATATTGATTTCGGAAATGGGAATGAGTATCGAACAAGCCATTGCAGCGTTACTAAAGGAAAATGTAATGACTAATAATTAACTTAAAACAAGTAGAATCTTCCATCTGCATAGAAGCTAAGATAAGACTAAATTGTATTACATTTCCTAGATCATGGCTGCTTTAATAAGATCATTAAAAAAAAGTTTTGATTTTCTTAAAAATTTCAAAGTAATGGACTTGATTTATAAAAGAGAGAGACTTGAAAAATTGAAGTGTTTTTGTTTAAAAGAGAAGGCATGCTTTTGTCTTAAGTTGGTTTAAAAAGAAGGTATGGAAATTGTTTTGGTTTACTTAAAAAGATAGTTACTCTAATTTGATATTACGGGTGTCACGCCCCGAATCCCGGGCTCGTGACTGGTGCCCTACCTGGGCACCCTTCTACCTTAACAACACAAGTAAACTGCGGAAATTAAATAACACCCTTTTTTTTTTAAAACCAACATACGTGCGAGGGCAAAGACGACAAGGCTGCCATAATATACATACTCAAAAGACACTACACTGTACATGAGTCCAATCCCACATATGAATACAGACCTCTAAGAGTTTTATCAATTGACGGACAAGGCCCCGCCATACCCATAACTGTACAAAAGCCTGCTGAAAGAACTTATACCAAAAAGATAAACTCCCGAACAGAAGGAGCTATCCAAAACTCTGAGCAGGGTCCTACACCTGCCGATCACCAAACTGCGTACCTAAACCTGCGGCATGAACGCAGCCCCCCGAAGGAGGTCAGTACGAAGAATGTACCAAGTATGTGAACTGAAAAATATTGTAATGAAATCATAACAGTCTATACAAAACAGGAGACATGTATGATAGTCAAACTACAGTACACACATAAGGCCATATAACAAGTCGTGGACGATGCCTCAAGTCATTTCTAAAATATAACCATGGGTCTCACGCCCATAATATCAATCATGCGTGGAATCCTTTCTCACCGGCGATCCATGATATAATATAACACCAATAGGCATACATGAACACCAAGTCCCACTGTGTCCTAAAATCAGACGCCAAGTAGGAAAACGAGCAGGTGGTATAACGTCTTGGGGTTTACCCCTCATTTATACTCTTACCCTGGAGAAGGTGGTAAAGCAGGGGGTATAATGTCTTGGGGGTTTACCCCTCACTTATACTCTTACCCTGGAGAAGGTGGTAAAGCAGGGGGTATAATGTCTTGGGGGTTTACCCCTCACTTATACTCTTACCCTGGAGAAGGTGGTATAGCGTCTTGGGGGTTTACCCCTCACTTATACTCTTACCCTGGAGAAGGTGGTAAAGCAGGGGGTATAATGTCTTGGGGGTTTACCCCTCACTTATACTCTTACCCTATCTCAACCGGCCGTCAAACAACACATAAGCACTACCATGTCTTTTATAAAAATCCGGGAATTTAACCCAAGTACTACAAATAACGGGAGCATACCCGTGGAATCCCACATCACTGTCGGTACGTCCAAATAACTTACCACAAGACAGTCGGCCCTCCAACCGAGAGTCGCGGCAACGTAATAAAACATAATACTTGCACTCAAAGGCTATCACCAGCACACATAGGCAAGTTCATAAAATCTATAGACTTTCATTTTATAAACTCAAGGCACATATAGAATAATTCTCAATTAAACAAGCCAAAGTACTTATCAAGGCACACTTAGACTAATTCTCAATTAATCAAGCCAAAGTACTTATCAAGGCACACTTAGACTAATTCTCAATTAATCAAGCCAAAGTACTTATCAAGGCACACTTAGAATAATTCTCAATTAATCAAGCCAAAGTACTTATCAAGGCACACTTAGACTAATTCTCAATTAATCAAGCCAAAGTACTTATCAAGGCACACTTAGAATAATTCTCAATTAATCAAGCCAAAGTACTTATCAAGGCACACTTAGACTAATTCTCAATTAATCAAGCCAAAGTACTACGTACATACATTCTTTTCAAAAGACTCCTTTTTATGTAATACCCCAAGATACTAACACCCGTAGTATCAAGGTGTGTCTATTTTTCAAAGTAAGTTACTACACTTTTAGAAAACTCATTTCAAAGCTTGAAATCAAGTAACCTCAAATTTTCACAATCTAGGCAACTTATGCCCATTAATCAAAATAGACAACTTTCTAAACCTTCCATAAAATCGTTATAACCAACTTCCCATAAAGCCGTTATAAACCTTTATGGTTTTTAGACAATTTCATTCTTTTTTATAACCAAGAGACTTATACTTAAAACCAAGTATCACAAACTTTCAAATCAAGTTTCTTATCTTTCAAAAATACTTCGAGTCTCTTAATATATAGAAAACAAGTTTCTTCTACTTTTAAACCTTAAGTAGCTCACACCTTTAAAACAAGTTACTTCTCTTAAATCATGTCATTTCTCCTCTTTTAAAACAATTAAGTAAATCACTCCTTTGACTCCCCTAAATTCATTGAAACGACCATTAGGTTTTGGAACTAAGGCAATAGCCAAAAAGTTTGGAAACCACTTCCTTTTCAAGACTCCGTGTACTTTAAGCAAAATACTTTCACTCTTAAGAATCCAAACTCCACTAAGGCAATGGATTACACAACTTACAATTTAAACATCAAAGTACAATCAAGGAAGTACATAGAACAAATTCTATAATAGGCAATCCAAGTACAACCAAGGAATGGATCATTTAAGGAGTAGAACTTACTTTCTTTATCTTAAGAAATCATGCTAGAAGAGGAGATAGTTCACATACCTTTTCGGCTAAATCCACAAGCTAAGCCGAATACGCCGTACGTAGAATTGTCAACCTATAATGGTCACAACAAGACTATCAACTTCTAGTCTCAAACGTAGAATAATACTAAGTATACGGACTCTAATTCTACGGAAAATCGGGCAGCACTTCCTTTGTTTCTACTCACTTTGCCACCTTTTTCAAGGACGAATACAATAACCAACACGCCACATTTAAGGCTCAAAACAAAAACCAAACAAAGGGGATTACACGCCTTACAATACGTGTAAAATTCCGCCCCACAATTCATACGAAGTAGTTTAATGCTCACTAGCCATTCTCGACCAACTTACATAACCAACATTTCAAAGTCTTTTCCAATCCTTTTCCAATTCCAAGTTCTAAGGTCTAACATGTTATATAGTCATAACCAACTTCAACAACTTCAATTTCCTTCTTACACAACATGCGACGACTTAAACGAATAATCAACTTGAATTGTAATCTTAAGGCTAACATGCTAGGTTTCGGATTAGGGTTCCAATAGCCAATATAATTATCAAACTTCATACTATATAACTCATGCTTGTTAATATCCATAGCTACAACAATAAGTAAGTCTTAACTATTAAAACGACAAAATTTATACCTTTATAAGCCCTTAAAGTTTCCAAGATTCAAAGTCGCGCCTTAGCAATTCTTAGCTCCTTTCCTTAAGTTCCAATCCGCTCCAAGCACTTCTTATAAGCCTATGAAGAACCCATCTTCAAGTTCCAACTTCAAAGTTGAAGAACTTCTTAAGTTTCCGCCTTGCGACTAATACGAAAATGCTGTTTTTCCGCAATCTTTCTATTGAGATAACCTTATAATACCCTTAGGAACCTTGGGTTTAAGTCTTGTGGCTAATGGATCAAAACTACAAAATTTTTGTGTTGGACAAGGACCAAACCCGAGAGCCTCTATTGAGAACAAGAAATGTTGTGATTTATTCTAAGTGTTGGAAACTTAGTCTTGCATTAGTCTAGTATATATAACACAAAGAAGGGCTTAGATAATAACACTTGTTAGGTTTTGGATGAAGGAGATCAAGCCAAATGGCTCTTGACTTGGTCAACAATGTCAAGCTCTTAATTAGCAAGACTTTGTCATCTACACTTTGGTCAAATGACCATTCTACCCTTACAATTTTTCGACCAAGACCATGTGTGGGGGGTGCCACGTGTCTCCCTCTCATTCATCCATAAAATTCCGTAACCCTCGTGGGCCCCGCAAAACGTAAAATTCCTCCACGTGACCAAATCCGTCAAAATAAATTTCCATAATATTAATAAGTTCCATACTCTTCAAATAATACATTTTGAGAATCTAATTCTCCTCAACTAACATTTTTCCTTTCCGACGTTCGGAAGATTTTTTCGTCGGAAAAACAATTCTTTCTTTCGTACCAATTTCCAAGTCTTGATTCCCTACATACATTCTCTTATACATGTCCTGGACTTTCGGGATGTAACAACGGGTATCGTGTGACTTTTGTGAATGAAATGGATCTTTTTAAAGAGTTAAAGTATGTAGTACCTTGGGGTTAAAACCCGGATTTGTTGACATGAAATGAAAGTACCTTGTGTGAGTAACTTGCCTATGTTTTGTGATAGCCTTGTAATACTTTCTTGTTGGCTTGATAAAGTGAACATGTTATGATGCTACGTGTGTTAGTGTCTTGTGACGTTGTGTAAGGGGGTTCTTCTTGTTGTGCTTATGTTGTTTAACGATAAGCCCGTTGTGCTGGTATTATATCACTTACCCCCCCCTGACTTGTTATGATGTCGGGGGTTAAGCTGCCCCCCGATGCGAGGAATACCTCATGCGGGTCCATGGGACATATGCGGAGCTGCGGGAGTTCCAGGAATGCGGTGCGAGGAATACCTCATGCGGTCCATGTGGCCATGCGGATTGCGGGAATCCAGGATGTTTGTCACGACCCGATTTCGGGCCCGTGACTGGTGCCTTACCCCGGGCACCCTAGTGATACAACATCAGAGTAATCAGCGGAACATAAAACGATACAAGACATATTATGAAATATGAAACAATAATCTGAGAAAAACTTGCCTTTCGGCATATATATAAACAACAGCTTTTCAACATGAACAGTTTAATCCTTTTTACAAACCCCGCCACAACAAGATTACTGCACTCTACGAATGATATGACAACAACGACGGGGCCGCCATACCCCTGAATGTAAGCACCTACAACAGGGGACTATACCAAGATAAGCCTCCGGAGAAACGGAGCTTTCCCAAATGCTGAACTGTGACCCTAAGAGCGAGGATCAACGACTGGTGTACCTTTACCTGCGGCATGAACGCAGCCCCGGGCGAGGTCGCATAATAGGTACAAGTATGTGAAACTGAAAATAAATACTGTAAATGAAATCATAGTAGTCTATACAAAGCAGGAGACATGTATGATAACCAAACTACAGTTTACAATAAATAAGCAGTCATGTCAAGTTAGGGACTCACGCCCTCAAAGTCATCACAATAAAACCGTACGGGGTAAGTACGAAGGCATAGCCGACTACTAAGACCCTCAGTACCACAAATGCCATAAACTGTATCACGAGGTCTTTCTAGACCGCACCACATGATCGAAGCTGGCCATTTGCCCGCAGTATCAATGTGCGTGTCTATCCCTGGAACTCACGCAGCTCCGCATAGGTCACCCACATACCCGCATAAGGTATTCCTCGAATCATGGTCCTAGACCGCCTGAGGTACACCCCGCATCGGCGGCAACCTTCGGTATCCGCCTAGGCTCCCGCAACCCGCATAGTCTCAAAAGACCGCATAGTCTCAACAGACCGCATAGGGAATCCCCCGCATCAGGCTAAACACCCGGAATGATCAATCCTGGAGCTCTCGCACTCCGCATAGTCACAAGGACCGCATAGGCCGTATAGACCCGCATCAAGGGTGGAAAGCCCTCGGTATAATAAGTCAAGGGGGTAGGTGATATAATAATAGTACAATGGACTTACCGTTTAGCAACGTAAGCACAGCAAGAATGACTCCCCTTACATAACAACCACAAGATACTAACACACGTAGCATCCTAACATGTTTACTTATCAAATCAACAAGAAAGTATTTCAAGACTATCACAAACCAATACAATCAAGTTATTCACACAAGGTACTTTCTACTAACAAGTTTGGGTATCTATCCCCAAAGTACTTCACACATTAAATCTTTAAAAGATCCGCTTCTTTCCCATAAGTCACGCAATACCCGTAGTATAAAATAGAGTATTCTTTTTAAGTAAACCAAAACACTTACCTTTGTAAAATCAAGTAACAACATTATTTTCCAAACGTTCAAGTTTGCCTAATTCCAAATGTTCACGTTTCTTATTTTAGAAAGGATTCGTCGTTCATAGTCTTATTCATTTAAGAATATAATTCTCTTTTAAACCATCTAAGAAACATAAGCCTTATGTGTAAGTAGGATATTCTTGTTTATAATCAATCTTATTACAGCAGCCATGATCTAGGAAATATCATTTTGTCTCATCTTAGCTTCTATGCAGATGGAAGTGTCTACTGGTTTTATTAATACTTCATTAATCAAAACATTTCCCTTTATTAACGCTGCAGTGGTTTGTCGATACACATTCTGATTTCCGAATCAAGAAACATTATCCCTTTTAAAAATCAAGTACTCATTACTCACGAATGAGGTTTCACACAAAATTCATTAATTAAGTTAAGTCTCTTATCTTACAAGATCAAGTCTCTTAACTTCTAAAATAAATCATTCGTTTTATCTCTCTTAAGCTGTTATACCTAACTTCCCATAAAGCTAGTATAACTCTTAAGTTTTTTTTTTTAAAACCAAGTATTACTCTTCTTTTAAAAACAGTTCTTAATTCTCTTGAACTATTTCAAGATTATTATTATTCGGGCTTAACTCAAAAGACATTGTCGTACAACTACGTTCAATTAACACACGACGCTCACCGTACTACATAGTTATACACATATCATGCTAGAAGAGATAGGAAGAGGTTCACATACCTCGCGACGATTATCGACTATTAGCAAATCGCCCACGGCTATAATCCGCTAGCCTGGTCCACCTTCTCAAGTAGCACACGCTACTCGGGCAGAACATTCAACCTATACAGTTACACAAGTCTATCAAGGTCTAGACTACTCAGAGAATAAATCTAGATACAAGACCCTACGGAAAATTGGGCACCCTTCCTACCCACAAACTACACAAGCTCATGTAATACAATCCTATGTAATTACGCAGCTTCTTCTTTAAATTCAGGCTTAAGTCCAAAGACATTGCCACAAGCTATGTTTAGTTCTATATATAGTATACTTCAACTATATATTCCTACAACATGTAATATCCAATTACAATAGGGGGACAAGATAATTACCTCGATAAGCCCATAATTATCCAAGTATAAATGTCGATCCTGGGCAACGTTTAGCTCCAACTCAAGGCGCCCAACCCGCTCCAAACCACCCTTAGAAGTTCTAACCAACTTCTACATAACACTCCAACTAACTATGGAGATTTCCTTAGGGTTTCGGTTTTGTGACTGACGGGAAGTATAATAGTATTTTCCGGGTTTTTCGTATAGAGGGTACTTTGGAAAGTACTACAAGGTAAGGCTAAGGTATTTTGGGTATAGTAACAATACTTGGAGAAGTATTTCTCAACCAAGGGGGGTAGTATTTCGACTAGCAACTAGGCTAGGGGGGGAGAGGTACTCTCGGCCACAAGGCCTACTCAAGGGGGGAGGGATTTCAACACTTAGGAATTATTTGTGGATGAAGAAAGTTCATCACTTAGAGGGGTATTTATAGGACAAGCCAAGGCCAACCAATGGCCAAGATTAATCCAAGTGTTAGGCAAGTGTAGGGTGTGGATTTAGCCAAGTGTCTTGTCGGTCCCACTTTCTCATCTACCACACAAAATATCTACACAACATTGACCAAACATTTTTGGCAAGAAAAACACAAAAAACGTGCTCAACCAAAAGCCCCCAAAAACCGTCCACTTGGGTGACAAGTGTCACCCTCCCGTTGGTCCAAAATATTTCATCTCTCAGAAAAATCCGTAAAAATAATAAATGACATAGCCGGAATTTTCCCTACGAAAGTCGTGGAAACGTTTAAAAAACGACTCTAACCGGGTGTTGTGCACAAATAAAAATCGCCAAGCCTTACTTTAAAGCCCAAACTTTCACGCACGCCCTACGCATATACCGGAAATACGGGTATAACAATGTTGCCAAGGGTTAGCCGCTCGCGATGCGAGGAATACCTCATGCGGGCCTATGTGGCTACGCGAATCGCGGAGTTCGAGTGATTAGACGCGCACAATGATATCTGCGCAGTGGCTCGGCCGATCATTTGGCGGTGTAGAAAGACCTCGTGACACAGTTTTATAGCATTGTTGGTACGGTGGCTTCTAGTAGTCGGCTATGCCTTCGTACTTACCCCGTACGGTTTTATTATGACACAGGTGGGACCTGGTGTTCATGTGTATTCCTTGGTGTTTTATATCATGGACTGCCGACAGTGAGGAAGGAATTCTACGGGCATGATTGATATTGTGGGCATGAGACCCATGGTTATATTTGAGTGATGACTTTGAGCGTGAGTCCACGACTTGACATGATCGCATATATCAGATATCGTAAATTGGTTATCATATATGTCTCTGCTTTATATAGACTATTATGATTTCATTTACTGATTTTCGATTTCACATACTTGGTACTGTTATCGACCTCCTTCGGGGCTGCGTTCATGCCAGGTGTAGAGGTACATCGCCGTTGATCTCGCCGTAGGATCACGCCAAAGATTTTGGGAAGCTCCGTTTCTCCGGAGGCTTATCTTTTGGTATGATTCCCTGAGATTGTAGGTACTTGTACATTCAGAGGTATGGCGGGGCCCTGTCCCGTCATAGTTGTTATAGAAATTCTTAGAGGTCTGTAGTACTGTTGTGGGCATGGTTTGTAAAGGATGTAACTGTTCGAGTTTTGGTTTATATATACATGTCGAAAGGCGACATTTTCTTGGTTAGACTGTTCTTACTCTTTATTGTTTCATGTCTTTGTTTTTATATTCCGGTTACTCGATGTATATCTACTGGGTGCGGGTAAGGCACGACCACGCCCGGATCGGTCGTGACAAAAGTGGTATCGAGCGATTAGTCCTCGGAAAGTGTCTACAGACCGTGTCTAGTAGAGTCTTGATTATCGGTGTGTTGTGCACCACATCTATAATCAGGAGGTTGCAGGACATTTAGGATTGGTTTCCATTCTTCTCACTCTGAGATCGTGTGATAGAGTTGTGTGGTTAGGGTCGTCTCTCCCTAATAAGTTATGTTGTTTGCAGCTACGAGAAAGGCAGCAGTAACCCAGGAAAGATTATGTGGATTGCGTATCCAGGTTGGTAATGTTTGTAGTATAGTTGGTATTGTACATACAGCTATACGGATTTATGTATGAGGGTCGGACGCGTGTTGCCTATAATGATTTTAGAGTACCAGGATTTGGTAAGGACTAAATAAATACTGAGAAGGTATGAACAATTAATAAACTCTCAGCAAGGTTTTACGTACTAATTTGAAATAATTAGGAGATGATGAGTTGTCTGAAAAGGTATTGGACCCTTGAGAAGTTATTATTAAAGGAATTAATGGAAGACTATGTTAATAGATTGAGTTGCGTAGTATGGTTAAGATAATGGTACGGATGAGATCCGTATGGAGCAAGTATGGTTGTTGTGGTCAAGACAACACGATTATGGTATTACGATAAGTTTTTGTACCCGTTTATGGGGGGGACTGATAAGGTAGGCGTGGAGCATGGAAATTGCGAGCCTAAGAATGTTGATAACCGCCGAGCCCTTAGGTATGTAAGGCCTTCTCGGGTAGTAAAAGGTTAAGACAAACCAAGGATAAGAGTTAAGTGCGATGCCGAGTCGGGTTGAGGACCTATTAAGGGTCGCCCCATAACTTGAAATGGAATGGGATCAGTTGGTAGCAGTCCCGCTACGTGACAGGGTCACGAGGGTGCAAGGCCCAAGTCTAGTTAGTCGTTTTACAGGTTCGTGGACGCATTCCACCGGAACCAGGTTGTGAGAGCCGGAAAGGGCCTTATATTGTTTAATTTAGTAACTCCAAAGAGTGGAGGCCAGAATTAGTATGGAAGTTATGTACGTAAGCTAGTATAAGTTTGGAAGTACGGAAAGAGTACGACCAGTAAAAAAAGAGCAACCAAGTGTAAAGAGATAGAGTCTGAATCCTTGAGAACCTGTAGAGGTGACTACACCCGTGAGTGATGGATGGTAGCTGAGCGGGTGTATAATAATTGTCCGGTGACGATACAATCGTTGGACCCTAACAGAGCTATTATCACAGACGTTGAGGTCATTATGAGTACGGGCTAGTTGGCCTCTTGTTATGCCAACGTGGACTACAGAGAGAGATTGGTTCGGTACCAGTTTTCTCGTAAATCGGTTATCGAGTGGAAAGGAAGAGAAGTGGTGGTAACCAGTGAATTATCCTTCCTTCTTTGACACAGTTGATTTTAATAAGTCTGTGTGACTTGTTCATTTGAGGTGAATTAAGGCAAAAAGTAAGTAATACTCGAATTTGAAGGAGTTTATGCTAAGTGCCCTTGGAGGTACTTGGAGTTGGGTTGGTGTGGCGGTCAGGGCCACGACCTTCCGGATAATTTCAGGAAAATGCGCAAAGCAAGAATAAGATAAGTACGAGTGCTGCCTACGGAAAACAGAAGACATCGTTGGTAGGTTTTGAAAATCTATACGATTATAAGGGGGCGCTTGATGATTTAGATTTTGTAAGGGAGATAAGTTCTCTCCCCCACGTAAAGGATAGTTTTACGTATTATGGGGTTACGTGTACCCATGTTGTTAGACGAAGGATAGGAGACGGGTAAGGTCTTCGGTATCGTCATGCCATAGGTTACACTTTTAGATAACCGTGGGAAAAGTATTGTGTTGGGGTAATTAAGAACGACGTACGAATTGGTCGAGGAAGTATCGTAAGGATATAAATGCAGGTTGTACGCATGTATGAAACTGTATGATTATAAATCAAGGAAGAAATACTTTTCCTAATAATAAGCATAAGGAAGGGTTGTGACCAGAATGATAAAAGAGAATACAAATGTGGTTATGTAAGTTGCACGAGATATGATTACCCCAGACTAGTGTAAAAACCATTAGTAGATGATGGTCAGTAGGAACACCTTGAAGAAAGATGGTAACATTTGTACTGGCGAGAAAGATGGTAAGAAAATACGAAGGGGTAAGGGACCCCAGGACAACTTGAAATGAATTATAAAGGAAAGACGAGTAGACACTCGAACGATAAGGAATCTTGACAAGTCATTGGATTATGTAATACCATGAATTGAGGTTGAACACCGACTATAAGCTCTATGACCTGGGGGAGAATAATAGGATTATTACTTGATGAGATCAAGGGAACCCCTTCCCCCTAAATTGTGATTGACAGTAAGTCTTAGCCATGAGGAAAGCAAAGGAATCAAATCTAAGTGAGTGACCAAATTTGGTTGCGGCAGAGAAAGGGAAACAAGAACCATAATTGAGATTAAGGATGCCGAATATTTCGCAAGCATGAGAAAGGCTTCCAGTTATTGGAAGATAAGTTGACTCGACTACAGTTCTAACCCCTCCTGAGAGACTAGAGGGTTAGGTTATTATTGTAACACGTTGGGTGTTTGGCTAAGTTGTGTGCTGACGCAACACGATAAGGTTAGAGCCTATGTTTTCCCGACGGTTAGGGAAGCATGAAGGGAATTACGCTACTCACGATTTAGAGTCGGTGGCAATTAATCCTATCTTGAAGATTTAGAGGCATCCCTTATATGGACTTCATGGAGATATTTGTGCAGACCACAAGAGCCTCCGGTATATCTTCAGATAGAGGCAGTTGAGTTTGCGACAGAGACGGTGGTTAGAGTTACTCAAGGATTGTGATATTGATATCCTATACCATCCGGGGAAAGCCAAGACAGTTACAGATGCTCTTAGTCGTGGATCTATGGGTAGTCTGTCGGATGGGCAGCCAGATAGACAGGACGTGGTCCGTAAGATTCATCACCAATGAGCCGGCGGGTTCGATTATTTGTTTCCAAGGTTAATGAAGTTTAGATCCGAGAGGTTGCCGAGTCTTCCGTCGTTGAGGAGGTAAAGAGGCGACAGTATGAGGATCCAGTTATGATACGGTATCAAGTTACGGCTCTCCGATATAGGAAGAGCCTGTTTGAGTAGCACCGGATGGGGTGCTGTGATATGAGGATAGATTGTACAGGTCTGCGGCCGCAGACTAGTCAGCAGGTTTTAGGGAAGGCACGCAGTGCTTATTGCTCTAATTGTTCGGGGTCGACTAAGTTGTGTCGTGACCTCAGATGTATGTATTAGTAAGATGTCCTGAAGAGGGACGTAGCAGAGTTGTTGCTTAATGTCCGAATTAGTAACAGATCAAGGTTGAACACCAGAAGCCCAGTGGGCTACTACAGGCGATTGAGATCCCGACTTAGATATGGGAGGTGATTATTATGGATCTTGTTACAGGGTGGCATCGTACTCAGAGGAAGTGCGACTCCCGGGGGGACATAGTAAACAGACTGACGAACCAGCCGTGTTTTTCCGGTTAGGACCACTTACTCGGCTGAGTATTATGCTAGCTTTTATAGCAGGGAGATGGTGAGACTGCACGGGGTTCCTACTTTTATGATGTCAGACAGATGATGTTATACCCCGTAGTTCCAGGGTATATATGTGAGGACGTACGTACGAGAATACGACAAAAATTTTGGAAAGAAAGAAAGATGTGATTTTTCGACGGAAAAGTTTCCGGGTTTTGTGAAGGAAAAAGGTTCGTTGATGGGAATTGGATTCCCAGATTTGGTATTTGGGCTTCTTGGATTATATTAGAATTATGAGATTTTATTTTCGGAAATGGTCATGTGGGGCCCACGGGAGAAATTTACGGTTTTGTGGGGCCCGCTTTGTTTTTGAGATTTTCGATATTTTGGATATTTTCGGAAGACGAAATATTTTGGACGAGTAGGAGGGCGACACGTGTCACCCCCCTAGGTGGCTTGTAGCCGAAATGTAGTGCCATGTGTCTAGTGGCCGAAATGGCCTTACAAGTGGCAAGCCACTTGTCTTGTGTTTTGTGTAGCCATTTGGTGGGTGGGACCCACACACACTTGTACCCCAATCTCACCACACACTTGCCTTGATCTTGGACCTTGATTTCTCTATAAATACCCCATGAAAGAAAGACTTATTCTTCATCCCACACTTTGATTTCCAAGACAAAAATACTCCTCCTCAGAGGGTTGCTCTCGGCTTTGCCTTGAAATTCTTGAGCAAAAGTTGTCCAAAAATCCCTAAACTTATAAGTGTTATTCCTTAGGGTGTTAGGAAGATTGTGTACCAAGAGTTGGAAAAGATTTCACACCCCTAGCCTTAGAATTTCACCCTGGCCGAAACTTGCCATAGTTGAGCCTAAGTGTTCTTCACTTTTTGGAGTTAGATCTTGAAGAGGAGTTGGTTAGGAGCTTCTAAGGGTTGCTTGGAGTGGGTTGGAGCGTAAGGATTTGGAGCTAAACGTTGCTCAGGATAGACTTATAATCTTGGATAATTTTGGGCTTATCGAGGTAATGATTTGTGTCCCCTATCAGTAATTGGATATTACATGTTGTAGTAGTTTAGAATTGAGTATAAGTTATATTGGGAGGATGATTATAAAGGATTGAATCAGATTTACATTGACCGTATTTCTGATGACTTGTGTAGTATTATTGTGATAAAGAGTTGAACAAGTCCGGTTAGAAGTGTAATCCCCTGGAGTTGTTGGCTGTAGCAGCCTTGTTAGGGAGGTTATTTATGTGTTTGCGGGGGGGGGGGAGGTTCTGCCGAATTTTTCGTAGAATAGGGAACTGTTTACTTAGAATATGCTACGAAGAGAGCTAGAGATTGATAGATATATTATGGTTGTTATAGGTGGATCTTCTACGCGCGGCATACTCGACTTGGCTTGTGGATTAAGCCGAAGAGGTATGTGATTCTTCCTATACTCTTGAGCATGATTGTTGTGAACTATATAGTACGGTAGACGTACGTGTGTGAAATGAATTTTGTTTGTTTAAAACATAAAGTGTTATAATGGCTTTATGGGAAGTTAGTTATAACGACTTTATGAGGATAAAAGAAAGATTTGATTTTGACAGTAAAACGACTTGATTTAGAAAGTTAAGAGACTTGATCTTGAAAGATAAGAGACTTGACTTATAACGACTTGTTTTCAGAAAAGGAGAAGTAACTTGATTTAAGTATAGGTTACTTGTTTTGAAAAGAATAAGTTATTTGGGTTTTAAAGAGTATACTTGATGTTGTTTTAAAAGAAAAGCACTTGGTTTAAAAAGTATAGAGTACTTGATTTTAAAAGCCTTGTAAAGATTTTTACGAAGGTGAAGTAATTTGGTTTTAAAAGTAAAACGTGTTTTCTTTATATACTACGAGTATTAGTATCGTGTGGCTTTTGCGTAACAAGAGGTCTTTTTGAAAGAAGGAAAGTACGTTGAACTTGTCTATGCTTGTTGTGATAGCTTTTGTTGTGCAAGTGTTTGATTTTGTGCTACCGTGTCTCTCGGGGAGGGCCGACTATCTGATTGATTGCTTGGACATACTGACACGTTGGATGGTCCACGAGTATGCGTCCACTTTGAGTATTATCTTGTTATTTCCTTTGGACATGCTGACGCGATGGATGATCCACGGGCATGCTGTCACGACCCGACCCCGGGCCGCGACTGGTGCCATACCTGGGCACCCTTCCAAACATACAACACCAAGACAACTGCGAAAAATAAGTAACACATTTTTTTTTAAAACCAAGGCAAAGCCGATAAGGCAGCCATAATATAAATCACCCAAAAAGGGCTTACACTATCCAAAAAAATGTAATTACAACTCTAACCATCCAAATTTACACGTGAATACTGCACTTCTAAGATTTGAACACATACTATGACGGACAAGGCCCCGCTGCACTCGAATATACATAACCATGACAACTCCGGAACATTGGAGCCATCTCAAAATGTTGAACCAGGATCCTAAGCTCGCGGATCCACAACTGTGTACCTAAACCTGCGAACATGAACGCAGCCCGGCGGGGTCGATAACAAAAATTTAATATGGAATGTAAAATAAAGTACAAGAAATGATCATAACTGTACAAAAGAATGACAGGGGCAAGTATAAAAAGTACATACCAGACCCTGCCGTGTCATTACCCCTTATGAACTTAATTGGAATATAATTATCTTTTCCATTCCATTAAGAGTTATAGCCATATCTTACATACATACTTAGGAGAAGTCGTTAAGTTTATTACCATCTAACTTACTTATCTTTCATAACCTAATCCGGCCCTTTACGGAGGGACGCCTATACTGCCCGGCCCAAACTGGGACGCGATAAAGTCACATAGTCTGCCCATAAAGGTATACTGCCCGGCCCATTTCTGGGACGATAATGTCATATAGTCTGCCCATAAAGGTATACTGCCCGGCCCATTTCTGGGACGATAATGTCATATAGTCTGCCCATAAAGGTATACTGCCCGGCCCATTTCTGGGACGATAATGTCATATAAAATCCGGAAATTTAACCCAAAGTACTACGCACCTCTACTCCTTTAGAAAGACTCTTTTTCAAATAAAACTTCCCAGATACTAACAACCGTAGTATCAAGTCATATCTACCTTTCAAGATGTCACGACCCATTCCGAGGCCCGTGACTGGTGCCTTACCGGGGCACCCAAGTAGTCATACATCAGAGTAATCAGCGGAAATATAAAACAAGACATGAAACAGTTTATGTGAGAAAACATAGCCTTTCGGCATATATATATAAACATGGTTTAGCAGTTACATCCGACATCGCATAACATGACTACAGCACTTAAGGAAATATACAACTATGGCGGGACAGGCCCGCCATACCGATCAGACAAAACTATCTACAACGGGAGATCATACCCAAAAGTAGAGCCTCGGAAAAGATGGAGCTCAGACACCAACGTAGAGATCCTAAGAATGTGGATCTAGCACTGCCGCTCTTACCTGCGGCATGAACGCAGCCCGGGCGAGGTCAAGACAACAGTACTAAGTATATGAAATCAGAAATACTTAAATGAAAACATATCATTTTAAAATCAGTTTTGCAAGTATGTATGAAACAACCAAGGGGACCGCATATAGTGCCACATCATAAACAAGAGCAACAATATGTAAATCAGAATGTGTCTTTTCTAGGCCGTGAATGATCAAGCAGGCCAATTGCGTAGTATCACCATGCAAGCCTAATCTCGACTCGTAGTCCGCATAGGCCACTCACATAGGCCCGCATAGGTACATAACCCCGCATCGAGGGTAGCTACTCCGGCATCGCCCCGACTCGTAGTCCGCATGGCCACATAGACCGCATGAGGTATAACCCCGCATCACTAACCTGGAACTCCGTAGCTCGCATAGGTCCTGGACCCGCATGAGGTATTCTCGAATCATGGTCCTGCATCGCCGAGTCTACCCCGCACGGAGGCGCCTTAACCCCTAATATATGTCAAGAGGTGATAGTACACTAACATAACACTTATCTTTAAACAACATAAGCACAACAAGAACGTTACAAGACACTAACACACATAGCATCATATCATGTCTACTTATCAAACCATCTTATTATTCTTTTCATAATTCAATATAAGTCTGTTATAAACACATAGGCAAATCAGATCTTTTATCATTCTTAAGTGGTTATACTTAACTTCCCATAAAGCTAGTATAACTCTTAAGCTTCGCTTTAAAACCAATTAGTTCTCTTACATAAAAATGATTCAAGATTCTTTTGAAATGCTTTGATTCTTTATTATTCAAAGCTTAAGCCACAGGCATTGCGTAAGTATTATTCAAAGCTTAGCCGAGGCATTGCCGTAAGTATTATTCAGGCTTAAGCCGTGAGGCATTGCCGTAGTTATTATTCAGTTGACACATGTACGTCTACCGTACTACATATATATTGTAAAATATCATGCTTTAGGAAGAATCACATACCTTCTCAAATAAAACCACCTGCCAATTTGAATATGTCGCTCACAGAGAATCAGACTATAATAGTCAGACACGTCTATCAACATTCAGACTACTCTGTAAACAGTTCTAAGCAGAGGGTTCTCTATCCTACGGAAAATTGGGCAGTACTTCCTACCCGTGAGCTACTCAAGTTCATCAGGAAAACAAATCTATGTAAGTACAATTTGATTATTCTTCTTTAAACCCTTCTTCGTGATAACATTCAATTCTATTCTGTGATATTCTTCTAAGTATTTTATACTTATTCTTATACTACTACAAGATGTATTCTCTAATTCAAAAGAGGGTTAGGATTATTTACCTCGTAAGCCCAATAATATCCTAGATAAAGTCATACTGAGCAAGGTTTAGCTCCTAAGTTGTACGCTCCCAGAGGCTCCAAGAAACCTTAGAAGTTCTTCACAACTTATACTAAGGACTAAGGGATTTGGGCTAGTGGTATTTTGGGCATTATAACAATACTAGAAGGCAACTTTTCTACCAAGGGAGGGGGTAGATTTCGCCAGGCTAGGGGAGGGTTGCCTCGCCAAGCTCACTCAAAAGGGGGTGTTGGACGAAAAAGGCTACAAGGGAGAGGAGAGGATTTTCAAGACTTGGAAAGGAATTTGTGGATGAAAAACTCTTCATCTTAAGGGGGTATTTATAGGTCAAGACATGGCCAACCAAGGGCCAAGATTTAGCCAAGTGCTAGGCAAGTGTAAGGTCAAGATTAGGGCAAGTTTCCTTGGCCAACTTGCACACAAAATATCCTACCAACTCCTTGACTTGTGCCAAGGCACAAAAAACGTGCAACACTATCCCCAATTCGTCCAATGGACGATTTCAAGTCCACCAATTGGAGGGTGCCAAGTGTCGCCCTCCCGTTGGTCCAAAATGTTTCGTCTCTCGGAAAAATCCGCAAAAATTAGAAATGGCATAGCCGGAATTTACCCTACGAAAGCTGTGGAAACGTTTCGTCGGAAAACTATTCGTTTTGAGAGTTGTGCCCAAAAAAACGTCTTGTGCCTAAACTTTAATGCTAGACTTTTGTACGTATTCCCTTACGTACATACTCTGGAAATACGGGGTATAACATTCTCCCCCCCTTAGAAACATTCGTCCCGAATGTTCCTTCCCAAGACAGTTAACGATAAGATTCTTCATAACTTAAACAGTTGCAAATGCCACACACGGCCACAGAACAACACTTAGGCATAAACGATAATGAAGATTTACAAGTAGGAAAGTGAATTACCTGGAGGTGTGGGGAATAGGTGAGGATACTTCTGCCTCATATCTTCCTCGGCTTCCCAAGTCATCTCCTCCCTGAGCTCGTTCCGCCACAAGACTTTGACGGAAGCCATGTCCTTGGTCCGCAGACGCCTAACCTGACGATCGATTATCGCTATGGGAACCTCCTCATACGATAACCCCTCGGTCACCTGGACATCGTCAATCGGGTGCACCCTAGATGGATCCCCGATACATCTCCTCAGCATAGATACGTGAAACACCGGATGCACTGCCTCCAGATCGGACGGCAGATCCAACTCATAGGCAACCTTGCCTACCTCGCGACAATCAAACGGCCCAATGTACTGGGCCGAGTTTCTTCTTCCCGAATCTCATCACACCCTTCATGGGTGACACCTTCAGAAAACCCAATCATCAATCGAACTCGGATGCCGACGACGATGATCCGTGATACGATGGCCAACTCGAGTATTAATAACCGCCTCGGATAAGCTTCACCTTATCCATCGTCACGCACCAAATCTGGTCCCACTAGCCGCACTCGCCCACATCGAACCAACCTATAGGCGACCGCACTTCCTCCCATACAAGGCCTCATAAGGCGCCATCCGAATACCGGAGTGGTAGCTATTATTGTACGCGAACTCAACTAGAGGCAAATGATCCTCCCGCTACCTCGAAGTCGATAACACGGGCTCGCAAAGATATCCTCAAGAGTCCGGATAGTGCGCTCTACCGCCCGTCTGCTCGTGGATGGAATGCGACTCGTGCTCACCGTCCCCTAAACCTCTCTCGAAAGACCTCCGAAGTTAGTCAGAACCGGGCCTCTTTCGATATGATCGAAATAGGGACTCCATGCACCGACGATCTCTGATGTAAAGTCCGCATAATCCTCACCAAAAGTCGCCCCGACAGGGAAGAAAGTGGGCTGATTTCGACAGACTGAGAACGTTAACCCATATAGAATCATTTGTCCTCTGAGTGAGAGGTAATCCTGTGATAAACTCCATGTTGATTACCTCCCACTTCCTGGTCGGGATGTCTATCGCTCAGAATAAAACCACCGTGCCTGCGTGCTCTACCTTTACCGCCGACAACACGCACCGAGCTACGAACTCGCAACGCCCTCTTCAAGCCATCCCACCAATACACGATCTAAGGTCGTGGTACATCTTGGTCGACCGGATGGATAGAGTAACGCTACCGTGTGCTTCCCAAGAACTCGTTGCCAAGTCCTCAAACATCCGAACACACACCGCCTCAAACCTTAGCACCCCATCGTGCTACCTCAAAAGCGGCCCGCCTCACGAAGAGTCAGTATCACGATATCGAATCAAAGCCGGATCCTCGAATCTGCTCTTCACCTCCTCGACGATGGAAGACTCGCAACCTCACGAACTCTAACCCCATCGCTATCGTAATCAATCAAACGGACACCAAGGCTCGCTAATCGATGCAAATCACGAACCATGTCCTCCTCTCTAGCCGCACATCCGATAGGCTCCCATCGACCTACGACTAAGAGCATCCGCCACGACATTGGCCTTCCCGTGGTACAGGTGATATCAACATCGTAATCCTTAAGCAATTCTAACCACCGCCTCGCCGTAAGTTCACTCCTCCGGTGAAGATATACTGGAGGCTCTTATGGTCTTTAAAAATATCCACGTGAACCCCATACAAATAGTGCCTCCAGATCTTCAAAGCGTGAATCACAGCCGCCAACTCCAAATCATGGCTGGGTAGTTCCTCTCGTGTTTCTTCACCGCCGAGATGCATTTGCTATAACCCCGCCATGCTGCATCAACACACATCCCAACCCGATGCCCGACGATCACAATACACGACATAACCATCCGACCTCCGAAGAGTAAGAACGGGCGCGCCGCTCTCTTTTCAAAGAATCGAAACCCCGCCACAAGCATCACCATCAAACTTGGCCGCTTTCCGAGTCACCCTAGTCAACGGTGCAGAGATAGAAGCAAACTTCTCCACGAACCGATAATATCCTCGCAAGGCCCGTAAAATCGCGAACCTCTGTCGGAGTAGTAGGTCTAGGCAAAGTCCTGACTGCCTGGATCTTGGCAGTATCCACTCGAATGCCATCACCCGGCATAATATGCCCAAGAAACGCCATCAAGTCAACCAAAACTCACATTTGGAAAACTTGGCGCATAATCGCTGGTCTCGAGAATCACAAGACAGCCTCAAATGCTCCGCATGCTCCCGCTCGAGCGAATAAACCAAGATATCATCAATGAACACTATCACAAACGTGTCCAAAAATGGTTTGAACACTCGCTCATCAAATCCATGAATATCACGAGCATCGTCAACCCAAAAGACATGACCGAACTCATAATGCCCGCACGGTCCGAATGCGATCTAGGGACATCCACCTCTCTCGACTCGCACTTTGATGATAGCCCGATCGCAGATCAATCTTGGAAAAACATCTCGCACCAGAATCGGTCGAACAAATCATCAATCCTCGGCGGGGTATCTCGTTTAATGGTCACCTTGTTCAAGACTGTAATCAACAAACATGCGCAGGGCCCCGCCCTTCTTCTTCACGAACACACGGCGCGCTTCCTGTGGAGAAACACTAGGCCCGATGAAGCCCTTCTCCAAAGAAATCCCTAAGCCGATCCTTCAACTCTCTCAACTCGGCAGTGCCATTCTCGTATGGCGGAATGGAAATAGGCCGAGTGTCCGCAATATGTCAATACAAAACTCAATCTCCTCTCGTGAGGATACCCGGAGGTCGTCTGAAACACGTCTGGGAACTCTTCGACCACCGAATCGACGGAAAATCTGGTACCGCAGCCTTCAAAGATCAAACACCCGAACGAGATGGTAGATATACCCTTCGCACCATCTTCCTAGCCTTGAGGTAGGAAATAAACCTACCCTCGCGATACCGTGCTCTCCCACTCAACAACCGGCCTCGTGAAATCGGAACCGCACTACTCTCTCTCGCAGCCTACGTTGGCGTAAGAAGCTAGCCAATCCATCCCCATGATCACGTCAAGTCAATCATCTCCAACTCTATCAAGTCGCCAGGTCCGACGATCAGAATGGTCACAGGACAAGCTCTATACCCGCCGAGCTACCACCGAATCACCCATCTGGCGTAGCTACCTCGAAGTGGTCTATGGACTCGTGCTCTATCCCTATCCTACTAGCAACAAGGGAGATATATAGGACAGAGTAGAACCGGATCTATCAAAGCATACACATCAAACCCGAACCGATAAGGTACTGTGACGACATCGTGAGGCCTCCCGATCCCGCTGGCCGGACAAAGCATAAATGCGGTTCGAGGACCGCTAGAATCGACCGCGCCACGACCGCCGCGACCTGGCCGTCCATGAGTACCTTGCCTCCGTGGCAGTCGCTTGGGATGAAGAAGACCCGCGAAAGAACTCAGTGGTCGACCCTACCATCAAGATCGCCTTGCCTGACAAGCCGTGATAGTGACCTCGCTGACACAATCAAACAAGCTCCCGTAGCACCACAACTCCCGGCGGATCTACCGTCGGCCACACCGGCGGGGTGGTCCCGACGCCGCACTTCCGCCGCTCGACGCTCAAGTCTCGGGCCCCAGTCCGCCTCGAATATCCCGGGCCAGGCCGAGGACGGCAAGAGTGCTCGAGCCGGCCGTGGTGCAAATCTAGATCTGCCGAGGCCGCCACCACGATAGCTACCAAAAGACTCGCCGCCCCGCCTTCTCTTCGCCGCCGTCACAACCCGCTTGCCTCTACGCCTCACATCCAAGAGCATGAGCTCGCACGCGGTAATGTCCATACCGGCCAAGAGAAACACCCGCATACGACTCGCCATATAGTCATCTAGCCGTGACGTAGCGGTGCACCCTATCCTCCATATCTGCTACCAACGCTGGGACATATCGAGCCAATGAATCAAACTCGACATTGTACTCCCGACAAGGCGCCCTCTCGCCTCAAGAAGAAAAATCTATCACCCGCCTCTCCTCATCCGCGAGGCAAGAAGTGAGTGAGGAAAGCCTCCGAGAACTCATCCCAAGTAGGCGGGACGCGTGCTCTCCCGGATAACTCCCATGAATCAAACCAATCGATCGCGGTATCACGCACCTATGTGAACCAAAGATCACGACCGGTCTCCGACGCCCGATCACTCTCGGAATCCTTCAGAATGACGGATGAACTCCTCGCGATCATCCTCCGCCGACCAGAAAACTCGGGCGGGCTACAACTCGTGAAGTCTCGTAGCCTCAAACTCTCTCGCCTGGGTGAACCACGGTACGATCGGGCTGGATCGAACTGCCAGATCCACTGTTCTCATGTTCGCCACGATCCCGCCGATGGGTCCATCTCTCAGTACCCTAACCTCCGCCCCAGCCGTGGGACGGGAGGTGTGGGTACTGTGGTCTCGCTGGGCCGGGCGGCCATAGAACTCGCCGTCTCCGGTATAGATCGGGCCCGAGCCCTCGTGACTCTAGGTGTCCCACTAGCGCCTCCTCGCCGCCTTGCCCTTCTCGGGGTTGCCTTACGTAGGCATAATCACATGTAAAAGGAATACGTTAGAGGGTCCAACTTTAACACAACTCTAAAGCACGATCTCGAGTGAGAAGAATGGAAACCAATCCTAAATATCCTATAGCCTCACGATTATTGGTGGTGCACAACACACCGATAATCAAGACTTACTAGATACGATGCGTAGACACTTTCCGAGGATTAATCGCTCGATACCACTTTTGTCACGACCCATTCCGGCCCGTGGATCGTGTCTTACCGGCACCCAAGTAGTCATACATCGAGTAATCTGAAATATAAAACAAGACATGAAACAATTTATAAAATAAGACATACGCTTTATGTGAGAAAACATCGCTTTCGGATATATATATAAACATGGTTTAGTAGTTACATCCGATATCGCATAAACATGACTACGCACTTAAGGAAATATACAACTATGGCGGGACAGGCCCCGCCATACCTCGATCAGCATAAAACTATCTACAATAGGGAGATCATACCCAAAAGTAGAGACTCCGGAATGATGGAGCTCCCGACACCAACGTAGATCCTAAGAATGTGGATCTAGCACTGCTGCCCTTACCGCGGATGAACGCAGCCAAGGAGGTCAAGACAACAGTACTAAGTATATGAAATCAGAAATACTTAAATGAAAACATATCATTTTAAAATCAGTTTTGCAAGTATGTATGAAACAACCAAGTGGGACCGCATATAGTGCCACATCATAAACAAGAGCAACAATAGGTAAACGTAACAGTCTTTTCTAGGTGCGAATGATCGGGCAGGCCAATTGCCCGTAGTATCACCATGCAAGCCTAATCCTCGACTCTCAGTCCGCATAGGCCACTCACATAGGCCCGCATAGGGTACATAACCTCGCATCGAGGGTAGCTACTCCTCGGCATCGTCCTGGACTCTTAGTCCGCATGGCCACATAGACCGCATGAGGTATAACCCCGCATCACTAACCGGAACTCCCGTAGCCCGCATAGGTCCTGGACCCGCATGAGGTATTCTCGAATCATGGTCCTGCATCACCGAGTCTACCCCGCGACGGAGGCGCAACCCCTAATATGTCAAGAGGTGAGTGATAGTACACTAACATAACAGCTTATCTTTAAACAACATAAGCACAACAAGAACGTTACAAGACACTAACACACATAGCATCATATCATGTCTACTTATCAAACCATCTTATTATTCTTTTCACAATTCAATATAAGTCTGTTATAAACACATAGGCAAACTGTTTCTTTTATCATTCTTAAGTGGTTATACTTAACTTCTCATAAAGCTAGTATAACTCTTAAACTTCTGTTTTAAAAACCAATTAGTTATGTTCTATAATAAAAATGATTCAGTATTCTTTTGAAATGCTTTCAGTTCTTTATTATTCAGGCTTAAGCCGTGAGGCATTGCCGTAAGTATTATTCAGGCTTAAGCCGTGAGGCATTGCCGTAAGTATTATTCAGGCTTAAGCCGTGAGGCATTGCCGTAGTTATTATTCAGTTAACACATGTACGTCTACCGTACTACATATATATTGTAAAATATCATGCTTTAGGAAGAATCACATACCTTCTCAGCGAAAACCACCTGCCAAGTTGAATATGTCGCGCGCAGAGAATCAGCCTATAATAGTCAGACACGTCTATCAACGTTCAGACTACTTTGTAAATAGTTCTAAACAGAGGGTTCTATATCCTACGGAAAATTGGGCAGCACTTCCCTACCCGGTGAGCTACTCAAGCTCATCAGGAAAACAGTCCTATGTAAGTACAATTTGATTATTCTTCTTTTAAACCCTTCTACTGTGATAACAGTTCAATTCTATTCTGTGATATTCTTCTAAGTATTTTATACTTATTCTTATACTACTACAGTATGTATTCTCTAATTCAAAAGAGGGTTAGGATTATTTACCTCGGTAAGCCCAATAATATCCTAGATAAAGTCGCGCCTGAGCAAGGTTTAGCTCCTAAGTTGTACGCTCCGGTAGCTCCAAGAAACCTTAGAAGTTCTTCACAACTTCTACTAAGGACTAAGGATTTGGGCTAGGTATTTTGGGCATTATAACAATACTAGAAGACAACTTTTCTACCAAGGAGGGGGTAGATTTGGCCAGGCTAGGGAGGGGTTGCCTCGGCCCAGCTCACTCAAAAGGGGGGGGGGGTGTTGGACAAAAAAGGCTACAAGGGAGAGGAGAGGATTTTCAAGACTTGGAAAGGAATTTGTGGATGAAAAACTCTTCATCTTAAGGGGGTATTTATAGGTCAAGACATGGCCAACCAAGGGCCAAGATTTAGCCAAGTGCTAGGCAAGTGTAAGGTCAAGATTAGGGCAAGTTTCCTTGGCCAACTTGCACACAAAATATCCTACCAACTCCTTGACTTGTGCCAAGGCACAAAAAACGTGCAACACTATCCCCAATTCGTCCAATGGACGATTTCAAGTCCACCAATTGGAGGGTGCCAAGTGTCGCCCTCCCGTTGGTCCAAAATGTTTCGTCTCTCGGAAAAATCCGCAAAAATTAGAAATGGCATAGCCGGAATTTACCCTACGAAAGATGTGGAAACGTTTCGTCGGAAAACTATTCGTTTTGAGAGTTGTGCCCAAAAAAACGTCTTGTGCCTAAACTTTAAGGCTAGACTTTTGTACGTATTCCCTTACGTACATACTCTGGAAATACGGGGTATAACACAAGACAAGTCACAATACCTTTTTAGAAATACATTTACCGGCTTCTAAATCAAGTGACTTCTTTCTTAAAAAAAACCTTAAGCAATTGGTACCTTTAAAACAATTTGCCCTTCTCTATTTTAAATCATTTCTTTGCTTACATTACTGAAGAAAACCATTCTTTTAATCTTCCATGAAGTTGTTATAACCAACTTCCCATAAAGCCGTTATAACTCTTTATGTCTTAGGCAAATTTATTCCTTTTTATAACCAAGAGATTTATACTTTCAAAATAGTTCAAGTCTCTTAACTTTTAAGAAAACAAGTTTCTTAACTTTAGAAATCAAGTCTTTCCAAATCAAATATTCTATACTTGTAAATCAATTCATTTCTTCCTTTAAGAATCAAGTCCCATAACTAAAAAAATAAAGTCTATACTTTGGTGCGTGGTGAATAAGTTATACTTATTTATATCGATCTTAATCAAGTAGCCATGATCTAGAAAATGTAATACAATTTTGTCTTATCTTAGCTTCTATGCAGATGGAGAATTCTACTTGTTTTAATATAATTAATTGTCATTACATTTTCCTTTATTAACGCTGCAATGGCTTGTTCGATACTTATTCTCATTCGTGCCATAAATTAGCCAAGTCAACTCGACTCCAAATACTTCCTAACGACTCTTACCAACATCCCC
Organism: Przewalskia tangutica; assembly: GCA_029844215.1. Lineage (NCBI taxonomy): Eukaryota > Viridiplantae > Streptophyta > Magnoliopsida > Solanales > Solanaceae > Przewalskia > Przewalskia tangutica. Next base: position 36,655,558 of record CM056725.1, on the reverse strand, counting down.
CATAAGACTTGGTAAGAACTTAGGATTTCTTAGGCGTAGCTTTTACATAGAGTAAATCAACATAACTACCTCTTAACTTCTAAGAGTAGACGGAATCATGGAATACTGCTACATGTATATTTCATACATAGAATCATGCCAAAGGAAGGAAGAGGTTCACATACCTCGCGACGATTATCGACAAATAGCAAAATGCTCTGAAGTACTTCAACCTTGATAGCTATTCCATCCTTCAAGTAGAATCCGCTATACCTAGTACTTCCACCTAAAATGGCCATAATACGTCCATTAACCTCTAGCTTCGAACGTAGAATATTCTAAGTGCTAAGCCACTAAATTCTACGGAAAATCGGGCAGCACTTCCTTTGTTTCTACATACTTTGCCACCTTTTTCAAGGCCGAATACAATAACCAAACACGCCACATTTAAGGCTCAACAATTCAGCTAACCAAAGGGGATTACACGCCTTAACAGGACGTGTAAAATTCTGCCCCACAAATTAATATGAAACTAGTTCCATAATTAAAGTCATTCTCGGCTAACATAAACAACAACTCAAAGTCTTTTCCAAATTCTTTTCTAATCCAAGTTCTTAGGTCTAACATGTTATATAGTCATAAACAACTTCAACAACTATAATTTCCTTCTTTATATAACATGTGACAACTTAAACTAATAATCCAATAGAATTGAAATCTCAAGGGCTAAACATACTAGTTTTCGGATTAGGGTTCCAATAGACAATACACTTATCAAACTTCATAATATATACTTCATGCTTGCTAACATCCAAAGCTACAACAATAAGAAATCTTTAATTGCTAAAACGACAAGATTTTTACCTTTACAAGCCCTTATAAAATCCAAGATTCCAAGTCGCTCCTTAGCAATTCTTAGCTCCTTTTCTTATGTTCCAATCCGCTCCAAGAACTCCTTATAATCTCATGAAGAACTTCTCTTCATGTTCCATTTTCAAAGTTGAAAAACACCCTAGGGTTTCGCCTTGCGACTAACGTAAAAATGCGGTTTTTCCGAAATATTTCTATTGAGATATCCTTACAATACCCTTAGGGACCTTGGGTTAAAGTATTGTGGCTAATGGATCAAAACTACAAAATTTTTGTGTGGGAATGATGTCAAAGCCGAGAGCAACTCAAGGCACACACAAGTCTCTCAAATTTTTTCTAAGTGTTGGAAGACAAGTTTTGCTACTAGTGTGCTTATATAAAACATTGGAGGGTCTAGATTATAACACTTGTTAAATTTGGAGGGAAGAGATCAAGCCAAGTGGCCCTTGGACTTAGTCAACAATGTCAAGCTCTTAATTAGCAAGACTTTGTTATCTACACATTGGTCAAATGACCATTTTTCCCTTGCAAATTTCGTCCAAGACTATAGTGGGGGGGGGGGGGTTCCATGTGTCGCCCTCCCATTCATCCATAAAATTCCGTAACCCTCGTGGGCCCCACAAAACGTAAAATTCCTCGGGTGGGCCCAACACGACCAAATCCGTAAAATAAATTTCCATAATGAAAATACATTCCATAATCCTCAATTAATGCATTTTGAGAATCCAATTCTCAACAACGAACATTTTTCCTTTCCGACGTTCGGAAGATTTTCCGTCGGAAAAACAATTCTTTCTTTCGTACCCCTTTCAAGTCTTGTGTTCCGTACATACATTCTCTTAAACATGTCCTGGAGTTGCGGGGTGTAACACATGCATCCAGTAGGATGGTTTCATGACCATGCTTTCCGAGGTAAGATGTCGGGGCATGCGGTCATTGTGAGGGTTTTGTTATTTGTCCATGGACCGCTAATCCATGAAGCTTGCCACGGTGACGAGCGATCACGGGCTTGATTTGTATATGTGGTTACTGTTATACCCCGTATTTCCAGAGTATGTACGTAAGGACGTACGTGGAGAATTTGAGCCTTAAGTTAGGCTTTGGTTCGAAATTTGGGCACAAGTGCCGAATAGAGTCGTTTTCCGACGAAACGCTTTCCACGGCTACGTTGGGAAAATTCCGCTATGTCATTTAGTATTTTTGCGAATTTTTCCGAGAGACGAAATGTTTTGGACCAACGGGAGGGTGACACTTGTCACCCGAGTGCCGATTGGGTTGCCGATTGGGTCACGTTTCTATGGCCTATTGGCTCCTTGTTTTGGCCTTGTTTTGTGGCTTGTTTGGTGCCATGTTTTGTGCCTTGTTTGGTGGAGTAGGGTTTAGGGTGCACTTGGCTTAATCTTGTCCTTACACTTGCTCTACACTTGGAAGGATCTTGGCCCTTGGTTGGCCTTTGTGTTGCTATAAATACCCCCTAAATGTGAAGACTTCATCCATTCCAAAACTTCCAAGTCTCAAACCCTCTCCTCCCCTTTGTGAGCTCTAAACCGAGAGCCTTCCTCCTCCCCTTTCGTGGCCTTTGGCCGAGAACACTTCCTCCCCCTCGCCTATTGTGCTAGCCGAGCCTACCCCCCCCCCCCCCCTTGGTAGAAAGTTGTCTTCCAAGTATTGTTATAATGCCCAAAATACCTTAGCCTTGTACCTTGTAGTATTCCAAAGATACTCTATACGTAGAGTCTAAATACTACCCTTTTGTCCCTTTAGTCTCAAACCGAAACCCTAAGAAAATCTTCATTGATTTAGTGAAGTATTTAAGTAGAAGTTGGTTAGAACTTCTAAGGGTTGTTTGGAGCGGATGGAGCACCGAGTCGAGCTAAACGTTGCTAAGGATCGACATTTAACTTGGATAATTATGGGCTTATCGAGGTAATTATCTTGTCCTCTATTTGTAATTGGAAATTACATGTTATTAGAATATATAGTTGAAGTATACTATATATAGAACTAAGCTTAGTAATCGCGCAATGTCTTTTGACTTAAGCTGAAGAATAAAGAAAAGAATCGCATCAGTATTTACATAGGGTGTATTGACAGAGACTTGTGTAGTACATCGAGTAGAATTGTACACGCCCGGTTAGACGTGTAAAACCCCTGGTTGGCTTGGCCGGCCTCGATAGAGGAGAGATTTACGCCATGTGGGTGTGAGGTGCCAATTTCAGAGAGAAATGGAACCTTGTGTTTTGAAGTTAATAGACGTTTGTGACCTTTCTAGGTGAAAGTACTAAGAGTAGCGTATTCTACGTGAGGAGTGGAAAGGGCTAGCAAGGTTGTAGTACTTGGAGCATTTTGCTTATTGTCGATACTCGTCGCGAGGTATGTGAACCTCTTCCTATCTGTTCTAGCATGATATGTGTGTAGCTATGTAGACGGTGGACGATACGTGCTAAGTGTATTTGTTTGTTTAAACATAAAGTGTTATAACGGCTTTATGGGAAGTTGGTTATAATGACTTTATGTAGGTAAGAAAATGGTTTACTGATGTTATAAGTTAAGAGACTTGATCTTATAAGATAAGAGACTTAACTTATTTGTTTTAATGTGGATGTTTGTGTGAAACCTCATTCGTGAGTAATGAGTACTTGGTTTTAAAGGATAATGTTTTACCGATTTGGAAATCGAATGTGTATCGACAGCACCACCGCAGCGTTAATAAAGGAAAATGTATTGAATAATGATGTTGTATTAAAACCAAGAGAAACCTCCATCTGCATGAAGCTAAGATGAGACAAAATGATATTACATTTTCTAGATCATGGTCTTTGTAATAAGATCGTTATAAACAAGAATAAACTACTCACATATATGACATATGTTACTCAATTGTTTTAAAAGAGATTAAGACTATGAGTTATGAAACCTTTCTAAAATAAGTGACTTGAGCATTTGAAAATGAGAAGCTTGAGTAATTGAAACTAGGCAAACTCGAACTTAGGAAAAGAATGTTGTTACTTGATTTTGAAAAGGAATGTGGGTTGGTCATTCTAATACTACGGGTATAGGGTGACTTTTATAAAAGTAATGGATCTCTTTTAAAAGAACTTAACGTATGTAGTACTTTGGGGTTAAAAACCCGGACTTTGGCATAAAATGAAAGTACCTTGAGTTGTGTGAAACTTGCCTATGCTTGTTGTTGTGAAACTTGCCTATGCTTGTTGTTGTGAAACTTGCCTATGCTTGTTGTTGTGAAACTTGCCTATGCTTGTTGTTGTGAAACTTGTCTATGCTTGTTGTTGTGAAACTTGCCTATGCTTGTGATGATAGCCTTTGTTGTGCAAGTGTGGTATTTACGTTACCGCTGCTCTCGATAGAGGGCCGGTCGACTTGTTGAGAACTTACTTGGACGTGCTGGCAGTGATGGAGAATTCCACGGGTATGTTTCCATTTTGATTACTGTCTTGTTGTTGATGTCACATGGACATGTCTACACCGACGCAGATTCAGGGCACGCGCCACGCGGCCGTTGATTACCCGATATATTGTTATTGTGGTTACATGGACATGTCTACACCGAGGTAGAATTCCGGGGCATGTGGCTACGCGGCAGGTTGATCACCCAAGATATTATTGTTGATGTCACACGGACGTGTCTACACCGAGGTAGAATTCCGGCACGTGGCCGGGCATTGGTATTATTGTTGCATCATGGACATGTCTACACCGATGCACTCCGGTACGCGCCGTGATGCGAACATGATTGATGTTATGGGCGTGAGACCCATAGTTATATTTGAGTGATGACTTGAGGCGTGAGTCCCCGATCGACATGATCGCTTATGTTGTGAATCAGAGTTTGTTATCATACATGTCTCCGCTTTATATAGACTAGTATGATTTCATTCTGATTTTTACTGATTTCACATACTTGGTACTGCCAGATCGACTCCTTCGGGCTGCGTCATGCCGCAGTAGAGGTACATCGGCCGTGGATCCTCGCCTAGGATCTCGGTAGCGTTTTGGGAAGCTCCGTTTCTCCGAGGCTTATCTTTTGTATGTGTTCCCGAGTTGTAGGTTCTTGTACATTCAGGGTATGGCGGGCCTCCCCGTCATAGTTGTTGTAAATCTTAGAGGTCTATAGTACTGTTGTGGGCAGGGTTTGTAAAAAGGATTAAACTGTTCGTTTTGAAAGAATTGTATTTATATATGTTATTGGAAGGTAATCTTTGGGTTGGCCTGTTTTATGATCATATATCTTGTTTCTTGTTTAAAGTTTTATTTTCCGCTGGTTTTCTCTGATGTTGTGTCACTAGGTGCCCGGATAAGGCACGAAGAACGCCCCGGACGGTCGTTACAAAAGTGGTATCGTGAGCGATTAATCCTCGGAAAGTGTCTACGCATCGTGTCTAGTAGAGTCTTGATTATCGATGTGTTGTGCACCACATCTATAATCGTGAGGCCGCAGGACATTTAGGATTGGTTTCATTCTTCTCATTACGAGATCGTGCCTTAGAGCCGTGTTGTAAGTTGGACCCTCCGACGTATCTCGCTTTTACAGTTATGCCTCCGCACAAGGCAACCAGAGCCCGGGCGGCAAGACACCGAGGAACCGCTAGTGAGATACTGAGGAGTACGAGGCGCAGCCCGCATAAAGACGAGGTTGTGCTTCGACGGCGGGTTTTGGACGCCGCCAAACAAAGAGGTTAGAGCCGCAAAGAATGGCCGCCGAGACCGCATACTGAGCCTCCATCCCACACCGGGGCGCAGGAGATGGGTTACAAGCGAGATGGCGCTTGGCCGCCGTGGTCGTGGCGATATGATGATAGGTGGATGCAGAGTTCCAGCCCAGAGCACCGTGGTTCACCGAGCGATAGTTTGAGGCTACGGACTTTACGAGTCAGAGCCCGCGAGTTTTATGGGTCGAGGCACGAGGATGATCCGCAGGAGTTCATCCGGCGAGCAATGATCAGGCTGGTGATCAAGGCTTCAGAGACCGAGTCTGTGACCTTTGGTTCGCATCGGCTGCGTGATACCGCAGTCGATTGGTTTGATTCATGGGAGCTTTCCCGGGGAGAGCATGCACCTCCAGCAGTATGGGATGAGTTTTCGGGCTTTCTCACTCACTTCTTGCCTCCGCAGATGGCGAGGGCACGCCGGCAGATTTTTGATGCTTAGACAGCAGCGCGTACGGTTCGGGAGTACAATGTGGAGTTCGACTCATTGGCCCGGTACGTCCCAGCGTTGGTAGCTAGTATGGAGGATCGAGTGCACCGATATGTTTCAGGGCTCGATGATTACATGTCAGAGGCATGTTCAGGAGTAGCTCTTCACCGGCATGGACATTGCCCGCACGCAGCTCACGACCGGGATGTGAGGCACGAGAGGTCGGCGGAATGACCAAGATCGCGAGAAGAGGGCCGTAACAACAGGGTCCTTTGGTGACTTTCGAGGCGGACCGCCAAGAAGATACTAGTTTTGTACCTCCGCCGGTCAGAGTGGTCCTCACAACCTTGAGTATTCGGAGCGGTCGGGCTCCAAGGTTGAGTTTCGAAGTAAGGTGTTGGCTGACGCGTCACCCCTACCTCGGTGTGGTCGATGGTAGACCGCATTTCGGGAGTGTCGTGGTGCGGGGATCTTGTTATTTTGCGGCAGCAGGCCATTTTGCGAGGAACTGTCCCGACTGGCGGTAGCACGGATGTTACGACTCACCACTACCGGATCGATGGCTGGTTCATCGCTTTCATTATGCGCCTGCAGAGCAGCCTATGATTAGAGTGGAGCGGTAGCTTGTATATCCTTAACCTCTAGAGTTTTGGTATGCTTGTTATGATGGTCTCATTATTATGTGCTATGTAATAGTGTTGTGTTAATTGTGAGTTAGAAAACATGCTTAGTTGGGAGGATACGATGGGGCATGGTAAGTGTGAACCTTAGACTATGTCACGATCGAGACCTGGGGTAAGGTCGTCTTGAGTTAAAGATTTATTTTATGTTTGACCCTTATCGAGTAGTAGTGTACGTGGGATTTATTTGTGTGATAAGTCCGTGGGTAGTGTGAGATGGAAGTGGTAGCTTTCATGATGTGAATTAGTAAGATTGTTCCGATCGGGAACAAGAGTTTGGCGCGGGTCGGGTTGAGGACCATTTGGGTCAACCAGAACCCGCCAGCGGGGGGCGGTCTGGTGGTCCCGCCAGTGGTAGGGTCACGAGGATGCTAGGCCCAAGTTTGTATGACCATCGTATGAGTTGGTGGATATGTTCGACCGAGCGGATCGTGGAGGCCGGAGCGGCCTTAGAGAAGATCGAAGTTAGTAAGATGACCAAGTTTGGAGGTAGTGACTCCAGGGTTGGAAAGCGAAGCGTTGGAAGTGTGGTACGGATACTAGAAAGAGTTTGAGTATTCGAGAAAGGTACAACAAGATAGGGGTAAAGTGAGCGTGTGTGATCGTTTCTTTTGTGAAAAGAAGGTGTGAAGGAGTATATTTTAGACCTCGGGTAAGGGGTTTTGTGATGATTAGAGGTGTTTACTCGTTGACACAGGTTTAAGTATTGGTGCGTTTGTTATTTTTATGGCGGTGTGGCATGATTGTTTCGTGCGTATAGCGATGAAGGCTATACTAGCGCATGTTTGTGTTGAGACTTGAGAAGGAACATTCGGACGAATGTTTCTAAGGAAGGAGAATGTTATACCGTATTTCCGCAGTATGCGTGGGGCGTGCGTGGAGAATTTGAGCCTTAAGTTAGGCTTTGGTTCGAAATTTGGGCACAAGTGCCGAATAGAGTCGTTTCGACGAAACGTTTCCACGACTACGTTGGGAAAATTCCGGCTATGTCATTTAGTATTTTTGCGAATTTTTCCGAGACGAAATGTTTTGGACCAACGGGAGGGTGACACTTGTCACCTCGAGTGAAGCGGTTGGGTTGGCCGATTGGGTCACGTTTCTATGGCCTATTGGCTCCTTGTTTTGGCCTTGTTTTGTGGCTTGTTTGGTGCCATGTTTTGTGCCTTGTTTGGTGGAGTAGGGTTTAGGGTGCACTTGGCTTAATCTTGTCCTTACACTTGCTATACACTTGGAAGGATCTTGGCCCTTGTTGGCCTTTGGTGTTGCTATAAATACCCCCCTAAATGTGAAGACTTCATCCATTCCAAAACTTCCAAGTCTTGAAACCCTCTCCTCCCCCTTTGTGAGCTCTAAACCGAGCCTTCCCCTCCCTTTTCGTGTGGCCTTTGGCCGAGAACACCCTCCCCAGCCTAGTGTGCTAGCCGAGCCTACCCTCCCCTCTTGGTAGAAAGTTGTCTTCCAGTATTGTTATAATGCCCAAAATACCTTAGCCTTGTACCTTGTAGTATTCCAAAGATACCTCTATACGTAGAGCCCGGAAATACTACCCTTTTGTCCCTTTAGTCTCAAACCGAAACCCTAAGAAAATCTTCATTGATTGATTGAAGTATTTAAGTAGAAGTTGGTTAGAACTTAAGGGTTGTTTGAGCGGGATGGAGCACCCGGAGTTGGAGCTAAACGTTGCTAAGGATCGACATTTAACTTGGATAATTATGGGCTTATCGAGGTAATTATCTTGTCCCTCTATTTGTAATTGGAAATTACATGTTATTAGAATATATAGTTGAAGTATACTATATATAGAACTAAGCAATCTGCGCAATGTCTTTTGACTTAAGCTGAAGAATAAAGAAAAGAATCGCCTTTGTATTTACATAGGGTGTGTATTGCGAAGAGACTTGTGTAGTATTTCTGAGTAGAATTGTACACGTCCGGTTAGACGTGTAAAACCCTGGTTGGCTTGGTGGCGGCCTCGATAGAGGAGGAGATTCTGTTGTTGCGGGGAGGTCTTGCCGAATTTTACGTAGAAATGGAACATTGTTTTTTGAATGTAATAGACGGTTGTGACCTTTATAGGTGAAAGTACTAAGAGTATCGTATTCTACTTGAGGAGTGGAAAGGGCTAGCAAGGTTGTAGTACTTGGAGCATTTTGCTTATTGTCGATACTCGTCGCGAGGTATGTGAACCTCTTCCTATCTGTTCTAGCATGATATGTGTGTAGCTATGTAGTACGGTGGACGTACAGGTGCTAAGTGTATTTGTTTGGTTTAAACATAAAGTGTTATAACGGCTTTATGGGAAGTTGGTTATAACAGCTTTATGTAGGTAAGAAAATGGTTTACTGATGTTATAAGTTAAGAGACTTGATCTTATAAGATAAGAGACTTAACTTATTTGTTTTAATGTGGATGTTTGTGTGAAACCTCATTCGTGAGTAATGAGTACTTGGTTTTTAACGGGATAATGTTTTACTGATTTCGGAAATCAGAATGTGTATCGACAGACCACTGCAGCGTTAATAAAGGAAAATGTATTGAATAAAGATGTGTTGTATTAAAACCAGTAGAAACCTCCATCTGCATAGAAGCTAAGATGAGACAAAATGATATTACATTTTCTAGATCATGGCTGCTGTAACAAGATCGTTATAAACAAGAATAAACTACTCACATATATGACATATGTTACTCAATTGTTTTAAAAGAGATTAAGACTATGAGTTATGAAACCTTTCTAAAATAAGTGACTTGAGCATTTGAAAATGAGAAGCTTGAGTAATTGAAACTAGGCAAACTGGAACTTAGGAAAAGAATGTTGTTACTTGATTTTGAAAAGGAATGTGGGTTGGTCATTCTAATACTACGGGTATAGGGTGACTTTTATAAAAGTAATGGATCTCTTTTAAAAGAACTTAACGTATGTAGTACTTTGGGGTTAAAAACCCGGACTTTGGCATAAAATGAAAGTACCTTGAGTTGTGTGAAACTTGCCTATGCTTGTTGTTGTGAAACTTGCCTATGCTTGTTGTTGTGAAACTTGCCTATGCTTGTTGTTGTGAAACTTGTCTATGCTTGTTGTTGTGAAACTTGCCTATGCTTGTGATGATAGCCTTTGTTGTGCAAGTGTGGTATTTACGTATTCTGGCGTCTCGATAGAGGCGGTCGACTTATTGAGAACTTACTTGGAGCGTCTTGGCGGTGATGGAGAATTCCACGGGTATGTTTCCATTTTGATTCTTGTCTTGTTGTTGATGTCACATGGACGTCTACACCGTCGCGATTCCGGGGCACGCGGTAGGGTTGATTACCCGATATATTGTTATTGTGGTTACATGGACATGTCTACACCGAGGTAGAATTCGGGGCATGTGGCGTGCGGCGGGGTTGATCACCCAAAGATATTATTGTTGATGTCACATGGGCGTGTCTATACCGAGGTAGAATTAGGGGCATGTGGCCATGTTGCATTGTTATTATATTTGCATCAAGGACATGTCAACACCGTCTGCAATTCCGGGGCATGCGGCCATGATGCGAACATGATTGATGTTGTGGGCGTGATACCCATAGTTATATTTGAGTGATGACTTGAGGGCGTGAGTCCCTGACTGGACATGACTGCTTTTATGTTGTGAACTGTAGTTTGGTTATCATACATGTCTCCTGCTTTATATAGACTAGTATGATTTCATTCTGATATTTTCTGATTTCACATACTTGGTACTGTCTTGACCTCCTTGGGGCTGCGTTCATCTGCGCAGTAGAGGTACATCGGTCGTGGATCCTCGCTCTTAGGATCTCGATTCGGCGTTTTGGGAAGCTCCGTTTCTCGGAGGCTTATCTTTTAGTATGTGTTCCTGAGTTGTAGGTTCTTGTACATTCAGGGGTATGGCGGGCCTGTCCGTCATAGTTGTTGTAAATCTTAAGTGCAGTAATCTTGTTGTGGGCGGGGTTTGTAAAAAGGATTAAACTGCTCGTTTTGAAAGAGTTGTATTTATATATGTTATTGGAAGGTAAGCTGTTGGGTTGCTTTGTTTATGATCATATATCTTGTTTCTTGTTTAAAGTTTTATTTTCTTTGGTTTTCTCGATGTTGTGTCACTAGGGTGCAGGATAAGGCACGATGAACGCCGGGGCGGGTCGTTACGATTCTGAGCACTTGAGATACTTGTCTGGTCATTTCGTGTATCGGCGTGCTCACGGTAGATAGCTTGAGATACTTGCCTCGGTCATATCTCGTGAGACGGTAGGCTATGATACGTTCGCTTGTGGTACTTGCCTCGGCCAGTTGCGTGGCTAGCTTTTGCATCTGGTAGTTGGCTTCCGTACTTTGCCCGTGAAGGGATATGACTAGCTTTTGGAACTGGTAGTGGGCGATTCTACTTGGCCCGATCGGTTTGATGATGCAGGCAGGATCTAGTGTTCAGGTTCACATATGGGTGTTGTTTTACATCATGTACTGCCGGCAGTGAGGAATGAGTTCCACGGGCATGAGTGATATTATGGGCGTGAGACCCATAGTTATGTGTGAGTGATTATTCGGGGGATATGCGTCCCCTTACTTGGCATAAATGTTTAATGGTTTTATAAAATAATGAAATGTGATTTCATTACAGTATTTTTAGTTTCACATACTTGGTACCTGTTGTACTGACCTCTTTCGGGGGGTTGCGTTCATGCCGTAGGTAGAGGTACACCAGTTGTTGATCCTCGCTCATAGGATCGCAGTTCAGCCTTGGGAAGCTCCGTTTCTCCGGAGGCTTATCGTTTGGGTATAGTCCCCTGTCATTGTAGGTACTTGTACATTCAGGGGTATGGCGGGGCCCTGTCCCGTCATAGTTGTTGTTACATTCTTAGAGGTCTGTAGTACTATTGTGGGCAGGGTTGTAAAGGATTTTAAATGTTCAGTTATATGTATATACATGAAGGTAACCGTTTGGTTAGCCTGTTTTCTTATGTTGTCTCTTATTTCCTGTTTAAACTTTATTTCCGCTGATTTTCTCTGATGTTGTTATCACTAGGGTGCCCGGGGTAAGACACCAGTCGTGGGCCCGAGATCGGGTCGTGACAAAAGTGGTATCAGAGCAGTTAATCCTCGGAAAATGTCTACACACCGTATCTAGTAGAGTCTTGATTATTGGCGTGTTGTGCACCACACCTATAATCAGGAGGCTATGGGATATTTAGGATTGGTTTCTATTCTTCTCACTCTGAGATCGTGTCTTAGAGTTGTGTTATAAATTGGGCTCCCTCGGACGTATTCGTATGTACGATTATGCCTCGCCAAGGCAACCAGGGCCCGGGATGGGCAAGCGGCGAGAGGAGCTACGAGTTGAACACAGAGGGTTACGAGGGCACATGCCTGGTCATTACCTAAGATAGTACTTCAGACGACGAGTTTGATGACGCCGCCCAAAGTGAGTTAGAAGCGGCAGCGATTTCTACGAGGCCACAATACGAGCCTCTAGTTCCACGACCAGGAGCCGAGGAAATGAGTTCAAGAGATGGCCCAGTTACTAGCTAGGATCGTGGCAAGATATGAGGACGGACGGGAGCCGGTGGTTCCGGCAGTACCAGTGATTCACCCTAGATCCGATGTCACGAGACTTCGGATTTCTTGAGTTGCGATTCGCGAGTTCTATGGATAGAGAGCTGAGGATGATCCTCAGGGTGTCGTGCTAGTTTGGGAGATTGTTATGCTTGCGGCCAGCAGGGCCATTTGGTGATAGTTGTCCGACCGGAGGTAGCACGGATGTAGAGACTCGACGCCGGGATCGATGGTGGTTCATCACCTTCTATAGCTAGGCGCCTGCAGTGGTTATGGTTAGAGCGACAAAGGAAGTAAGCGATGAGTTCTGGCTATACCTTTAGCCCTTAAGAGACTTGGTTATGTTGTTATGGTGGATACGTGTGGAGTGCTATACGGATAGCATTGTGTTAAGTGTGGTTTAGAAAACATGGGTAGTTGAAAGGGGTAAGATTGGGGACAGGGAAATTGTGAGCCTTAGAATATTATATGTGGAGATCTTAGATGCGAGGCCGTCTTGAGTAAAAGATTTTGTTTACGATTGACCTTTGTCGGAGTGCATAGTATACGTGGGGTATAGTTGTGTGATAAGTCCCTAAGTGGTGTGAAATGAAAGAGGGTAGTTGAGCTAAGAAGACCACTAGGTTTTCGTGACTTGATTAGTGAGATTGTTCCGGATTGGGGAACGAGAGAGTTTGGCACGATAAATGGGTCGGGTTGAGGCAAGGTTGTGGGTCAACCCGCAGCCCGGAATGAGGATGGGTCAGTTCGAGGTGGTCCCGCCAGGTGGTAGGGTCACGAGGGTGCTAGGCTCAAGTTTAGGTAACCATCGTATGAGTTCGTGGATGTGTTCGACTAGAATCGGATCGAGAAGGCCGGGAATGGCCTTAGAGGAAATTGAAGCAGTAACTGAAGTGTGAAACGTGTACTATAGAGAGTTCGGGTGTCCGAGAAGGGTACGACGAGTAAGAAAAGAAGCGAACATGTGTTATGAGAACGGAAGTGATCATTTCTTTTGTGAAGTAAAGATGCGAAGGGAGTATCCTTTAGACCATGGGTGGGAGCTTTTTGTGATGTTAGAGGTGATTCCTCGTTGGCTTGGATTTGAGTTTTTCGAACATGTTATATTCTGGCCAGTGGTGGCATGATCGGTTTTGTAAGTATATTAGTGGAGACTATACCGGCGCAAGTACGTTTGGAGACTTAGAAGGAACATTCGGGACGAATGTTTCTAAGGGGGAAGAATGTTATACCCCGTAGTTCCAGGGTATGTATGTGAGGACGTACGTATGAGAATACGACAGAAATTTTGGAAAGAAAGAAAGATATGATTTTTCGACGGAAAAGTTTTCGGGTTTTGTGAAGGAAAAAGGTTCGTTGATGGGAATTGGATTCCCAGATTTGGTATTTGGGAATCTTGGATTATATTAGAATTATGAGATTTTATTTTCGGAAATGGTCATGTGGGGCCCACGGGAGAAATTTACGGTTTTGTGGGGCCCGCTTTGTTTTTGAGATTTTCGATATTTTGGATATTTTCGGAAGACGAAATATTTTGGACGAGTAGGACGGCGACACGTGTCACCCCCCTAGGTGGCTTGTAGCCGAAATGTAGTGTCATGTGTCTTGTGGCCGAAATGGCCTTACAAGTGGCAAGCCACTTGTCTTGTGTTTTGTGTAGCCATTTGGTGGGTGGGACCCACACACACTTGTACCCCAATCTCACCACACACTTGCCTTGATCTTGGACCTTGATTTCTCTATAAATACCCCATGAAAGCAAGACTTATTCTTCATCCCACACTTTGATTTCCAAGACAAAAATACTCCCTCCCCTTTGTAGGTTGCTCTCGGCTTTGCCTTGAAATTCTTGAGCAAAAGTTGTCCAAAAATCCCTAAACTTATAAGTGTTCTTCCTTAGGGTGTTAGGAAGATTGTGTACCAAGAGTTGGAAAAGATTTCACACCCCTAGCCTTAGAATTTCACCTTGGCCGAAACTTGCCATAGTTGAGCCTAAGTGTTCTTCACTTTTTGGAGTTAGATCTTGAAGAGGAGTTGGTTAGGAGCTTAAGGGTTGCTTGGAGCGGGTTGGGCGTAAGCATTTGGAGCTAAACGTTGCTCGGGATCGACTTATAATCTTGGATAATTTTGGGCTTATCGAGGTAATGATCATGTCCCCTATGTAATTGGATATTACATATTGTAGTAGTTTAGAATTGAGTATAAGTTATATTGGGAGGATGATTATAAAGGATTGAATCTGTATTTACATTGGGTGTATTTGATGAGACTTGTGTAGTATTATTGTGAGACGAGTTGAACACGCCCAGGTTAGACGTGTAATCCCCTTGGATTTGTTGGCTTGGTAGCAGGCCTTGTTAGGGGGAGGTTATTTATGTGTTTGCGAGGAGAGTCTTTGAATTTTCTGTAGAATAGGGAACTGTTTACTTAGAATATGCTACGAAGAGAGCTAGAGATTGATAGATATATTGTGGTTGTTATAGGTGGATCTTCTACGCGCGGCATACTCGACTTGGCTTGTGGATTAAGCCGAAGAGGTATGTGATTCTTCCTATACTCTTGAGCATGATTGTTGTGAACTATATAGTACGGTAGACGTACGTGTGTGAAATGAATTTTGTTTGTTTAAAACATAAAGTGTTATAATGGCTTTATGAGAAGTTAGTTATAACGAATTTATGAGGATAAAAGAAAGATTTGATTTTGACTGTAAAACGACTTGATTTAGAAAGTTAAGAGACTTGATCTTGAAAGATAAGAGACTTGACTTATAACGACTTGTTTTCAGAAAAGGAGAAGTAACTTGATTTAAGTATAGGTTACTTGTTTTGAAAAGAGTAAGTTATTTGGGTTTTAAAGAGTATACTTGATGTTGTTTTAAAAGAAAAGCACTTGGTTTGAAAAGTATAGAGTATTTGATTTTAAAAGCCTTGTAAAGATTTTTACGAAGGTGAAGTAATTTGGTTTTAAAAGTAAAACGTGTTTTCTTTATATACTACGAGTATTAGTATCGTGTGACTTTTGCGTAACAAGAGGTCTTTTTGAAAGAAGGAAAGTACGTTGAACTTGTCTATGCTTGTTTTGATAGCTTTTGTTGTGCAAATGTTTGATTTTGTGCTACCGTGTCTCTCGGGGAGGGCCAACTATCTGATTGATTGCTTGGACATACTGACACGTTGGATGGTCCACGAGTATGCGTCCACTTTGAGTATTATCTTGTTATTTCCTTTGGACATGCTGACGCGATGGATGATCCACGGGCGCGCCCGATGGGATGGTTTCATGACCATGCTTTCCGAGTAAGATGGGGCACGCGGTCATTGTGAGGTTTTGTTATTTGTCCATGGACCGCTAATCCATGAAGCTTGCCGGTGACGCAGCGATCACGGGCTTGATTTGTACATGTGGTTACAGGCACACTTGAGATACTTGTCCTGGTCATTTCTCGTGTATCGGCAGGCTCTGGTAGATAGCTTGAGATACTTGCCTCGGTCATATCTCGTGAGACGGTAGGCTATGGTACTTTCGCTTGTGGTACTTGCCTCGGCCAGTTGCGTGGCTAGCTTTTGGATCTGGTAGTTGGCTGCCGTACTTTGCCCGTGAAGGGATATGACTAGCTTTTAGGCGGTAGTGGCGATTCTACCAGCGATCGGTTTGACGACGCAGTGAGATCTAGTGTTGAGTTCACATACGGGTGTTGTTTTACATCATGCTTGCCGTGATGAGGAATGAGTTACACGGGCATGAGTGATATTATGGGCGCGAGACCCATAGTTATGTGTGAGTGATTATTCGGGGGATATGCGTCCCCTTACTTGGCATAACTGTTTAATGGTTTTATAAAATAATGAAATGTGATTTCATTACAGTATTTTTAGTTTCACATACTTGGTACCTGTTGTACTGACCTCCTTCGGGGGGCTGCGTTCATGCCGCAGGTAGAGGTACACCAGTTGTTGATCCTCGCTCATAGGATCGCAGTTCAGCGTTGGGAAGCTCCGTTTCTCTGGAGGCTTATCTTTTGGGTATAGTCCTCTGTCATTGTAGGTACTTGTACATTCAGGGGTATGGCGGGGCCCTGTCCCGTCATAGTTGTTGTTACATTCTTAGAGGTCTGTAGTACTATTGTGGGCAGGGTTGTAAAGGATTTTAACTGTTCAGTTATATGTATATACATGAAGGTAACCGTTTGGTTAGCCTGTTTTCTTATGTTGTCTCTTGTTTCCTGTTTAAACTTTATTTCCGCTGATTTTCTCTGATGTTGTTATCACTAGGGTGCCCGGGGTAAGGCACCAGTCGCGGGCCCGAGATCGGGTCGTGACAGATGAGCTCGGTTATGGCTGACTTCTGGAGGTTTTTCCAGAAGGTATTAGGGACACAGGTGAGTCTCAGTGTGACATTTCACCTCAGACTGACGGACAGGCAGATTGTACTATCCAGGCACTTGAGGATAGGTGGCGGGCCTGTGTTCTTGATTTCAGAGATAGTCGGGAGGGTTATTTGCCTCTTGTTGAGTTACCTACGATAACAGATACCCTTCCAGTATTTTCGGATGGCCCTGTATGAGGCCTTGTATGTAAGGTAGTATAGATCGCCGGTTGGTTGGTTCGACGTAGGCGGGTTCAGCTATTGTTATACCCCGTAGTTCCAGGGTATGTATGCGAGGACGTACGTACGAGAATACGACATTGAAATTGGAAAGGAAGAAAGAGGTGATTTTTCCACGGAAAAGTTTCCGGTTTTTGTGAAGGAAAAAGGTTCGTTAATGGGAATTGGATTCCCAGATTTGGTATTCGGACTTCTTGGAATATTAGAGAATTATGGAATTTTATTTTCGGAAATGGTCACGTGGGGCCCACGGGAGAAATTTACGGTTTTGTGGGGCCCACTTTGTTTTCGAGATTTTGGCCATTGTGGATATTTTCGGAAGATGAAATATTTTGGACGAGTAGGAGGGCGACACGTGTCACCCCCCCCCCCCTAGGTGGCTTGGCCGAATTTCACTTTGTGCACAACACCCGATTAGAGTCGTTTTTCGACGAAACGTTTTACTAAACTCGCGTAGGATAAATTCCGGCTATGTCATTTCTAATTTTTGCGGATTTTTCGATAGCGGAGCATTTTGGACCAACGGGAGGGCGACACTTGTCACCCTCCAATTGATGGACTTGAGGCGTCCATTGAGCCGAATTGGATGGCCATTTTTGGTCTTGGAGTTGGTAGGATATTTTGTGTGCAAGTTGGCTAAGGACACTTGCCCAAATCTTGACCTTACACTTGCCTTGCACTTGGCATAATCTTGGCCATTGGTTGGCCATCCTTGACCTATAAATACCCTCTTGTGATGAAGAGTTCTTCATCCACAAATTACTTCAAGTCTTGAAAAATCCTCCTCTCCCTTTGTGAGCATTTCGTCCAACACCTCCCCGCTGTGTAAAGTTTGGCGAGGCCCCAGCCTAGCCGAAACCTACCCCCTTCCTTGGTAGAAATGTTGCCTTCTAGTATTGTTATAATGCCCAAATTACCCTAGCCCAAACCCTTAGTACTTAGTTGAAGTTGTGAAGAACTAAGGGTTCTTGGAGCGCATTGGAGCGTCATGGAGTAGGAGCTAAACCTTGCTCAGGAGCGACTTTTATCTAGGATATTATTGGGCTTACCGAGGTAAATAACCTTATCCTCCTTTTGTAATTAGGATATACATACTGTAGAAGTATATGAATAAGTATAAATACTTAGAAGGATATTAAAGAATAGAATTGAACTGTTATCACAGTAGAAGGGTTTAAAAGATGAATAATAGAATTGTACTTACATAGGACTGTTTTCACAGTAGACTTGAGTAGCTCACCGGGTAGGGAAGTGCTGCCCAAATGTCCATAGAATAACGAACCCTCTGCTTAGAGCTTTATGCGATCTGATCAGACGTTGATAGGCGTATTGGTATTATAGGTCGATTCTGCGCGACATATTCAACTTGGCGGTGGATTTGTAGAAGGTATGTGATTCTTCCTATCCTCTTGAGCATGATATTTTAAAGAATATGTATATAGTGCGGTAGACGTCGTGTGTTAATCGAATAATAATTACGGCAATGTCTTCGGACTTAAGCCTGAAGAATAATTACGGCAATGTCTTTTGACTTAAGCCTGAATAAAAAGAATCTGAAGTAGTTCAAAAGAATTAAGAAACCTTTTTGAAAGAAGAGTAACACTTGGTTTTAAAAGCTTAAGAGTTATACTAGCTTTATGGGAAGTTAGGTATAACGGCTTAAGAGTGATAAAAAGAATGATTTATTGATTTAAGAAAATAAGAGACTTGACTTAATTATACTAATGTGAATTTTGTTAAAAAGTGTGAAACCTCATTCGTGAGTAATGAGTATTTTGGTTTTCAAAAGGAATGATGTTTTACTAATTTCGGAAATCAGAATGAATGTCGAACAAACCACAGCAGCGCTAATAAAGGGAAATGCTTGACTAATAAAGTATTATTAAAACCAGTAGAAACTTCCATCTGCATAGGAGCTAAGATGAGACAAAATGATATTACATTTCCTAGATCATGGCTGCTGTAATAAGATTGTTATGAACAATAATAACCTACTCACACATATGGTATATGTTTCTCAAATTGTTTTAAAGGATTAAAACTGTGAACTACGAAACCTTTCGAAAATGAGAAACTTGAGTAATTGAAATTAGGCAAACTTGAGCGTTGGGAAAAGAATGTTGTTACTTGATTTTACAAAGAGAAGTGTTTTGATTCACTTCAAAAGATAATCACTCTATTTTTATACTACGGGTATTGTGTGACTTTTGTGAAAGAAACGGATCTTTTAAAAGAGTAATACATGAAGTACTTTGGGGCTAAAAACCCGAACTTGTTAACATAATGTAGAAAGTACCTTGTGTGAATAACTTGATTGTATTGATTTGTGATAGTCTTGTAATACTTTCTTGTTGACTTGATAAGTAAACATGTTAGGATGCTACGTGAGTTAGTATCTTGTGATGTTTGTGTAAAGGGGTTTTCCCTTGTTGTGCTTAGATTGTTTAACGATAAGCTGTTATGTTAATATTATATCACTCATGATTACGGGTTGTCGCCTCCGATGCGGGGTAGACTCGGTAGTCTAGTGACCTATGATTCGAGAATACCTTATGCAGTGCAGTATGGCCTATCGCGGGCTGCGGGAGTTCCAGTTAGTATGCGGCCGCTTGTGGTCATGCGGTCTTTGTGGCTACGCGGACGGCGAGTCGGGGCGCCGGGAGTAGCTACCCTCGAGGCGGGGAATACCTCATGCGGTCCAATGGAGTGGACCATGCGTAGCTCCGTGAAGTTCTAGGGATAGACGCGCTCATTAGATACTGCGGGCGAGTGGCCAGCTTTGATCATGTGACTGTCTAGACAGATCTCATGATCTGATTTACGACCTTGTTTGTCTTGTGGGTTTTAGTAGTCGGCTATGCCTTCGTACTTACCGTGCGGTTTTATGATGACTTTGAGGCGTGAGTCACGACTTGACATATCGCTTATTTATTGTGAATCGTAGTTTTGGTTATCATACATGTCTCCCGCTTTATATAGACTACTATGATTTCATTTCTGATATTTTGATTTCACATACTTGGTACTGTTATCGACCTCGCCCGGGGCTGCGTTCATCTGCAGTAAAGGTACTCCTGTTGATCCGTTCTTAGGATCACCGTTTAGCGTTGGAAAAGCTCCGTTTCTCGGAGGCTTAGCATTTGTATGGTCCTGTCGTTGTAGATATTTGCATTGGGGTATGGCGGGCCCTGTCGCCATTGTTGTTTTAAACTCTTAGAGTGTCAGACTGTTGTAAGGTTGGGATGCTCGCTCATTTTGGGGTATTTATATACATATATGCGAAAAGGCAACTTTTTCCAAGCGTGTCTTAATTATCCGTTTCACATCTTGGTTGTTTTATATTCCACGATTTCTCGATGTATGACTACTTGGGTGCGGGTAAGACACGATCCACGGGCCGAACGAGTCGTGACAAAGTGGTATCGAGCGATTAATCCTCGGAAAGTGTCTGACCGTATCTAGTAGAGTCTTGATTATCGGTGTGTTGCGCACCACACCAATAATCGAGAGGCTATAGGATATTTAGGATTGGTTTCCATTCTTCTCACTCGAGATCGTACTTTAGAGTCGTGTTATAAGTTGGACCCTTCTAACGTATTCCTTTCCTTTACGGTGATGCCTCGCGCCAGTAACTCCGGGCCCAGAAGGCAAAGCGTAGGAGGCTGCGAGTGGAGTTGAGAGAGAGTTAGAAGGCACAGGCCCAATCATCACCAGGGTGATGCTTCATGCGAGGAGTTACGAGACGTCGCGGCCAGTGAGTTTGTACGGCGGCGATTCCTCTGCGGCCATGACATCTGGACCTTGGTTCCACGGCTTGGAGCAGAAAATATGGATTGGAAGGAGACGACCCTGTTACTAGCAAGGGATTTGGCAGCTAGAGAGTATTTTATGTACCGGTATACCAAGGATATTGATGATTATCTAAAGAAGGGTTGTGAGAAAGTAGCTCTTGATCGAGAATGAGCCAGCTTGCGTTCAGATTATGCGTGGTGAGAGATGTAGAGATCGGCATTAACCAAGATCGTGAAGAGGCCCGATTGGCGGGATCATTTGGTAACTCTCGGCGAACCGCCTCGGCAGAATTAGACATGCGCCTCCGCCCGGTGCAGTGTCCCTCGCGAGTTGATTATTCCTCAGTGTTCACAGTGTGGCAGGCGTCATCCCGGGGAATGTCGCCTTTTTATTGGTGTTTGCTTTACTTGCGGCCGTCAGGGCCATATGGCGAGGGAATGTTCTATGAGGAAGGATGCAAGTAGGAGAAATCAGCCTACTAGACCAGTTGTGGATGTAGTGGTTCGAAGAGGAGGAGGTGTTAGCCAGGGGAGGCCACCCCCACCTCGGTGTGGCCGTTGTGGTCGATGTCATCGTGGGGAGTGTCGTGCTTCTGCGTCAGCTTGTTATGTTTGCGGCCAGCAGGGCCATTTTGCGAGAAATTGTCCAACCAGAGTTGGCGGGGATGTAGGGACTCAGCCTTCGGGATCAGTGGATGATTCATCACCTTCCCCAGCTATGCGCCCAGCAGGGCGGGTTTGATTAGAAACGACCTGGGGAAGTGCGGCGTGAATCTGGTATATCCTTAACCCTTTAGAGATTTATATATGTAGTAAGATCACGAATATCTTAAGTATTGTTTTAGGTTAGCATGGTGTTAGTGTGATTAGAACTTTTTTGTTAACAGGAAAGATTGGGGATAGAAAAAGTGTGAGCCTTAGAATATATACGTAGGGACCATAGAGCGAGGCCATCTTTGGTAAAAGAATTATTTCATGTTTGACCCTTATCAAAGTGCATAGTTTACGTGAGATATTTTTGTGGGATGAATCACGAGTGATGTGAAATGAAGAGGGTAGTTGAGCTTAGAAGACCGCTAGGTTTTAAATAGCGTGATTGGTGAGATTGTTCGTATCGGGAGCTAGTGTTTCGCGGCGTTGCGGGTCGGGTTGAGGTCGTGTTGCGGGTCGACCCACGCCTGTTTGGTGATGGGTCGGTTGTGGTGGTCGCTTTGTGTTAGGATCACGAGGGTGTTAGGCGAGTTTAGTTAACCATTAGACGAGTTCGTGGATGTGTTCGACCGATGGTCGGGCGATGAGGTCAGCCCGCCTTATCTTTTAGTCAAACCGTGTACTCGGTAGTAAGTTGCGAGATGATTATTTCAAGAAGGTTGTAAGGCTGCACGGTGCCTACCTTCACCTTATGGCTGACAGGGGAGTCCAAGTTACGGCTGTTTCTTTTCTGGAAGAGTTACCAGCAAGGTTAGGAACTCAGTGAATCTCGATGTCGCATTCACCCTCGGGCAAGTGGTTGGATTTCGGGAGTAGCTGTAAGGACTCTTCACCTCTTGTTGAGTATGTATTATATAGCTACCGTTTCAGTATTCGGGTGTCGCCGTTTGGAGCCTTTTTATAAGCACTAGTGTAAGATTGCCGATCGATTGATTCGATGTAAGCGAGGTGCAGATAATTGGTTCGTACTTGTTCAGAGGCGTGAATAGGGTGAAGCTTATCGAGAAGAGGTCATTGGCAGCTCAGTCGGTGGGAGCGATGCGAAACATGGTAAGTTATGAGAAAGAGTTCGAGTGTGCGAGAAATGCGACGAGTAAGGGAAGAAGCGGCATGTATTACGAGCATAGGTGTGATCATTTCGTTTGTAAGAGTAGGTGCGAAGGGAGTATCTTTTTAGACCTCGAGTAGGAGTTTTTTTGTGATAGAGGTGATTCCTCATGGACTTGGAGATAAGTATGTGCGCTTGTTGTGTTGTGGCCAGGTGTGGCATGGTTGTTTCCGTAAGTATAGCAGTAAGGACTATCTTGGCGCTGTTTGTTTGAGACTTAGGAAGAACATTCTGGACGAATGTTTCTAAGGAGGGGAGAATGTTATACCCGTAGTTCCAGGGTATGTATGCGAGGACGTACGTCCGAAAATACAACATTGAAATGGGAAAGGAAGAAACAGGTGATTTTTCCACGGAAAAGTTTCCGGTTTTTGTGAAGGAAAAAGGTTCGTTAATGGGAATTGGATTCCCAGATTTGGTATTCGGACTTCTTGGAATATTAGAGAATTATGGAATTTTATTTTCGGAAATGGTCACGTGGGGCCAGGAGAAATTCTGCTTTTGTAGAGCCACTTTGTTTTCAAGATTTTGGCCATTGTGGATATTTTGGAAGATTAAATATTTTGGGCGAGTAGGAGGCGACACGTGTCACTCCCCCTAGGTGGCTTGGCCGAATTTCACTTTGTGCACAACACCCGATTAGAGTCGTTTTTGGACGAAACGTTTTACTAAAATAGCGTAGGGTAAAATCCGGCTATGTCAGTTATTATTTTTTCGGATTTTTACGAGAGACGTAACATTTTGGACCCACGGGAGGGCGCCACTTGTCACCTCCAATTGATGGACTTAGGCGTCCATTGGGACGGTGGATAGCCATTTTTGTCTTGGAGTTGGTAGGATATTTTGTGTGCAAGTTGGCTAGGTACACTTGCCCAAATCTTGACCTTACACTTGCCTTGCACTTGGCATAATCTTGGCCATTGGTTGGCCAACCCTTGAACTATAAATACCCCTCGTGGGATGAAGTGTTCTTAATCCACAAATTAATTCCAAGTCTTGAAAAATCCTCCCCACTCCCTTTGTGCGCATTTCGTCCAACACCGCCCCCCCCCCCCCCCCTTTGTGTAAAGTTTGGCCGAGGCCCCCTAGCCTGGCCGAAACCTACCCCTTCCCTGGTAGAAATGTTGCCTTATAGTATTGTTATAATGCCCAATTACCACTAGCCCAAACCCTTAGTACTTAGTTGAAGTTGTGAAGAACTTAAGGGTTCTTGGAGCGCATTGGAGCGTCTTGAGTAGGAGCTAAACCTTGCTCAGGAGCGACTTTTATCTAGGATATTATTGGGCTTACCGAGGTAAATAACCTTATCCTCCTTTTGTAATTAGGATATACATACTGTAGAAGTATAGGAATAAGTATAAATACTTAGAAGGATATTAAAGAATAGAATTGAACTGTTATCACAGTAGAAGGGTTTAAAAGATGAATAATAGAATTGTACTTACATAGGACTGTTTTCACAGTAGACTTGAGTAGCTCACCGGGTAGGGAAGTGCTGCCCAAATGTCCATAGAATAACGAACCCTCTGCTTAGAGCTTTATGCTGTCTGATCTAGACGTTGATAGGCGTATTTGGTATTATAGGTCGATTCTCACAATGCGACATATTCAACTTGGCGGTGGATTTCACGAGAAGGTATGTGATTCTTCCTATCCTCTTGAGCATGATATTTTAAAGAATATGTATATAGTACGGTAGACGTACGTGTGTTAACTGAATAATAATTACGGCAATGTCTTCGGACTTAAGCCTGAAGAATAATTACGGCAATGTCTTTTGACTTAAGCCTGAATAAAAAGAATCTGAAGTAGTTCAAAAGAATTAAGAAACCTTTTTGAAAGAAGAGTAACACTTGGTTTTAAAAGCTTAAGAGTTATACTAGCTTTATGGGAAGTTAGGTATAACGGCTTAAGAGTGATAAAAAGAATGATTTATTGATTTAAGAAAATAAGAGACTTGACTTAATTATACTAATGTGAATTTTGTTAAAAAGTGTGAAACCTCATTCGTGAGTAATGAGTATTTTGGTTTTCAAAAGGAATGATGTTTTACTAATTCCGGAAATCAGAATGAATGTCGAACAAACCACAGCAGCGCTAATAAAGGGAAATGCTTGACTAATAAAGTATTATTAAAACCAGTAGAAACTTCCATCTGCATAGGAGCTAAGATGAGACAAAATGATATTACATTTCCTAGATCATGGCTGCTGTAATAAGATTGTTATGAACAATAATAACCTACTCACACATATGGTATATGTTTCTCAAATTGTTTTAAAGGATTAAAACTGTGAACTACGAAACCTTTCGAAAATGAGAAACTTGAGTAATTGAAATTAGGCAAACTTGAGCGTTGGGAAAAGAATGTTGTTACTTGATTTTAAAAGAGAAGTGTTTTGATTCACTTCAAAAGATAATCACTCTATTTTTATACTACGGGTATTGTGTGACTTTTGTGAAAGAAACGGATCTTTTAAAAGAGTAATACATGAAGTACTTTGGGGCTAAAAACCCGAACTTGTTAACATAATGTAGAAAGTACCTTGTGTGAATAACTTGATTGTATTGATTTGTGATAGTCTTGTAATACTTTCTTGTTGACTTGATAAGTAAACATGTTAGGATGCTACGTGAGTTAGTATTTTATGATGTTTGTGTAAAGGGGTTTTCCCTTGTTGTGCTTAGGTTGTTTAACGATAAGTGCTTATGAATATTATATCACTCGTGATTAGGGGTTAGGCGCCTCCGTGCGGGGTAGACTTCGGGCGGGTCTAGTGACCTATGATTCGAGAATACCTTATCACCAGTCATATGGCCTATCTTGAGCTTGCATTCCCAGTTAGTATGCGTACTTAACCACTGAGTGTGAATATGCACGGTCTTCTGTGGCCCGTCTGGACGGCGGAGTCGAGGGCCAGCTGCACCGAGAATGCTTCTACTCGATCGGAGGAATACCTCAATGCGGAGCCGTTACCGGAAATTGGCCCGTGCGAACTACTGAGAAGTTCGGGCTGAAACGGCGCAGGGCCATTAAATCTGCGAAGCGGTAGTGGACGCACCGATAAATGTAATGATGCAAGCGGAGATCTCGTAATCTGATTTCCCGACGCTTGTTTTTATCTTGTGGGTTTTAACGTAATCCGGCTATACGCCTTAGTACTTACCGTCGATGCGGTTTATATGATGACTGACTTTGAAGGCGTGAGTCACGGCTTATGTGGCTAACATTGTATGAAGCGCGTAGTTTTGGTTATCATCGTGTCTCACGCCGCCTGCATTACTGATTTCTTCTGATGTTGATTTCACGTACTTGGTACTGTTGTAGTGACCTCCTTCCGAGAGCTGTGCGTTAATCTTACGCGGAAAAGTACTCTAATTATTGATCCATTCTGGATCACGCTTGGCGTGGAAAAACTCAATTCTCGGGAAACTTAGCATTTTTAACGGTATAGTCCCTGTGCGTTGTAGGTATTTTGTATTCGAGAGTATGGTGGGGCCTATTCGCCATTGTTGTTCTAAGCTAACTTGAAGATGCATGATCTGTTACAAAGTTGGGATATATTTATTCATTTTGGGTATTGATATCGTTTATCATAGAAATCCTTTTTCCCGAAGTATGTCTTAATTATCTTGTTTCATATCTTAGTTTGTTTATATTCGATTTCGATGTATGACTCGCAGGTGGGTAAGGCGCAGTCACGAACTCCGGGGCGGAGTGTGACATAACGAATAGAATCGTATCTCCTGCAGTGCGAGAGTAATCCTGTGATGAAGTCACTTGTTGATCGCCTCGACTTCCAGTCCGGGATCTCGTAAATGCGCAACAAGCGGCGGGCTCGGTGCTGCCCATCGCTCGCGATAACCGCGGGAGGCTGAGCTCTGAGGCTACGCAGCGTCCCTCTTCAAGCCATCCCTTGTCTGAATCTGAGGTCGTGGTACATCTTGATGCGACCACGGATGGATAGAGTAGCAGTATTTGTGTGCTTCCCGAGAACACAACTGTAGAAGTCCTGAAACATCACGGAACACACAGCTTTGTAAAATCAAGTAACAACATTATTTTCCAAACGTCCAAGTTTGCCTAATTTCAAATGTTCACGTTTCTTTTTTTAGAAAGGTTTCGTGGTTCATAGCCTTATTCATTTAAGAATATAATTTCTTCTAAACAATCTGAGAAACATAAGTCTTATATGTGAGTAGGATATTCTTGTTTATAACAATCTTATTACAGCAACCATGATCTAGGAAATATCATTTTGTCTCATCTTAGCTTCTATGCAGATGGAAGTTGCTCTTGGTTTTATTAATACTTAATTAATCAAAACATTTCCCTTTGTTAACTTCTTTGTGGTTTGTCGATACGTTCGATTTCAAATCAAGAAAACATTCTTAAGCCGTTATACCTAACTTCCCATAAAGCTAGTATAACTCTTAAGTTTTCAAAACCAAGTATTACTTCTTCTTTCAAAATGATTCAAAACTCTTTTGAAATACTTCAAGTTCTTTATTAACACATAACAAGCCGCTTATAGTTCAAATCGATTACCTTTTAAAAACCACATGTATATTTTCTTACCAACATAAAGCTGTTATAACCAACATCCCATAAAGACGTTATAACACTTTATGTTTTACACCAATCAAATACATTTAGTACGTATCGTCTACCGTACTACATAGTTCACACATATCATGCTAGAAGAGATAGGAAGAGGTTCACATACCTCGCGACGAGTATCGACTAATAGCAAAACGCTCAAGTACTTCCAATGTGGCTACTCCTTAAGCCAAGTAGAACGCGCCACACGTAGTACTTCAACCTATAAGGCCACGCGCTTATTAACATCAAGATCTTATCGTAGAACATTCTCTGAGAAAATTCGGCGACATTCCCGCACATGACAGCGTAAATCTCCTCTCTAACTGGCGGCTACCAAGCCAACCGAGGGTTATACATCTAACGACGGGTACAATTCTACTCCACGACTACTACACAGTCTCATCAATACAATTCGATCACGATTCTTGGGCTTAAGTCAAAAGACATCGCTAACTAACCACGTTGATTCATATATAGTATACTTCAACTATATATTCTAACAACATGTAATTTCCAATTACAATAGAGGACAAGATATTTACCTCGATAAGCCCATAATTATCCAAGTATAAAGTCGATCCCGGGCAATCATTTAGCTCGACTCCGGCGCTCAACCCGCTCTAAACCACCCTTAGAAGTTCTAACCAAACTTCTACACAATACTCCAGCGGACTATGGAGATTTTTCCTAGGGTTTCGGTTTTGTACTGACGGAAGTATAATAGTATTCTGGCTTTTAGATAGGTATAACCTTAGAATACAACAAGGCATCTGGCTAAGGTAATTTGGGCATTATAACAATACTTTAGAGAGTATTTCTACACCACAGGGGGTATTATCACAGCAACTAGGCTAGGGGGTACACTCTCGGCTAGCACCCCTAGAGGGGTGCTCTCGGCCTGAGGGAGGCCTTGGCGAACTCAACACAAGGAGGGAGAAGGAGAGCTTTCAAGACTTAGGGTAATTTATGGATGAAGAAGTTCATCAAAGGGAGGTATTTATACTACAAGCCAAGGCCAACCAATGGCCAAGATCTAGCCAAGTGCTACACAAGTGTAGGGCAAGATATGCCCAAGTGCCCCTAGTCCCTACTCCTTAAAACCCTCAAATATCTACCAAAAATATCTACCACTGGACACCCTAAATTGTCCAAGTCGCCCCTTGCCCACCAATGAGAGGGTGCCAAGTGCCGCCTCTCGTTGGTCCAAAATGTTCCGCTCTCGGAAAAATCTGCAAAAATAAGAAAAGACATAGCGAATTTTCCTCTCGCAGTTATGTAAAGCGTTTAGTCAAAAACGACTAACCTAGGGTTTTGTGCACAAATGCCATTCGGCTAGCCACTGGCGGGGTGACACGTGTCACCCTCCTATTGGCCCAAAATAAAACATCTTAGAAAATATCCACAATGGCCAAAATCTCAAAACAAAGTGGGCCCACAAACCGTAAATTTCTCCGTGGGCCCCACGTGACCATTTCGAAAATAAAATTCCATATTTTTCTAATATTCCAGAAGTCCGAATACCAAACTGGGAATCAATTCCCATTAACGAACATTTTCCTTCACAAAACCGGAAACTTTTCCGTGGAAAAATCGCCTCTTTCTTCCTTTCCAATCTTTACGCAGATTCTCGCACGTGCGCCTCGCATACATACCACGGAACTACGGGTATAACATTCTTCCCTTAGAAACATTCGTCCGAATGTTCCTTCTAATCTCAAAACAAACGTGCGCCAGTATAGTCTTCACTACTATACTTACGAAACAATCCTGCCATACCTGGCCACAGAAAATACCTGCGCAACATACTTATATCCAAGTCTACGAGGAAACACCTCTAACATCACCACAAATAAAACCACCTTTGACACTATGTCCCCAGCCTTGCTCGACGACCCAACAAATGATGCCGACGCGTCGCGATCAAGGTCGTGCACTCGAACCCTTACCACATTTACATCGCTTTAGTTTCCAAAACTCGGTTACTATCTCTTTACGTGGGCATCATTAGCGGGAACATTCGGATGGATCTTGATACTTTCCGAACATAACAATACGAAAGGCGGACGTCCCCGCCTCCTAAGTCGGACGACAAAAGCTAACATATAGGCAACCTGGCCTATTCTTCACATGAACTCTTAAAGGCCCAAAGTAACTCGGGCTAAGTTCCTTCTGTTTCCAAAACTCGTCACACCCGGTCCGGGGTGGTACTTTCAAGAAGACCGACCGTCAACACGAACTCTAAGCGTCGTCGCGATTATCCGCCACGATTCCTCCGAGCTGCGAACTTCTTCTAGACGAGCTTTACCACATCCGATCTGTGGAACAAGCTGATCCAACTATCCGAACCTTGCCAACATCGAACCAATCGGCCGGCAACTTACACTTCGCCTACAAGGCTTCGTAAGGCGACATCCGAACACCTGAAATGGTAGCTTAAACGCTCCCACGGAGACAACAATCCTCACAACTACCACGAAATCCACATCGCCCGAGGCGAATGCGGTCGAGACTCACTGAGTCCTTAACCTGCTGGTAAAACTTCCGGAAACAAAACAGCCGTAACACTGGCTCCATGCGCCATAAGGTGAAGGTAGGCACCGTCGTGCAGCCTTACAACCTTTACGATAAATCAACATCGCGAGTGAGCGGTCCGACCGAAGAACACGATGGGCTGCCCCCATCGACCGACCACTGGTCGAACGCATCCACGAACTCGTACGCTAGTTAACTAAACTCGATCCTAACACCCTCGTGACCCTACCACAAGGCGGGACCACCACAACCAGACCCCACCAAACATGCCGCGGGTTGACCCGCAACGTGGCCTCAACCCGACCCGGCAAGGCGCAAAATACCATCTCCCCGAAGGAACAATCTCACAAAACACGTTACGAAAACCTAGCGGTCTTCTTAGCTCAACTACCCTCTTTCCTTCCACACTACTCAGGGACTTATCCCACGAACATAGCTCACGTGCACTATGCACTCCTATAAGGGTCAAACATAATATCCGTCTTTTACTCGAGATGGCTTTACCTCTAAGGTCTCTACGTATAACACTCTAAGGCTCACACCTCTATCCCCAAAATCTTACTCGGTTAACCCACCATGATTTCTAATCACAACTAACACCTGCTATCGAACATAGCACTTAAGGTATACTCACCTTGAAAGTTACAGAAGGACGCCTTGCTCTGGCCCTCTTCTCGCCCTTGGTTAACCGTCGATCTCTACGTTTTCGGCTCTGTACATAAGCGCATACAGGCCATGCTCAAGCCCAACTGAAGAATTACTCTTGCACAACCCTCTCTTAGGTAGTCATCAAGACTCGTGGTACATCGGTATAATCTCTGGTAGCCAAATCCATAGCTAATGTGGTCGCCTCTTTGCAATCTATATTCACTGTTCCCGCTCGTGGAACTGAAGGTTCAAATATCATGGACGCAGTAGGAACTGCCGTCGCCGTGCTAAACTCTGCTGGGGCTAGTGACGTCGCAGAAATCCCCGAATGAAGCACTACCCTAGGTAATGATTGGGCCTGTGCCCTCGCAACCCTCTGAACTCAACTCGCAGCTCCCTCGGCTGCCTTGCCCTCCTGGGCCCGGGTTGCCCTACGCGGAGGCATAACGATAAGGGAATGAATTTCGTCAGAGGGTCCAACTTACAACACAGCTCTAAGGCACGATCTCAGAGTGAGAAGAATAGAAACCAATCCTAAATATCCTATAGCCTCCTGATTATTGGTGTGGTGCACAACACACCGATAATCAAGACTCTACTGGATCTGATGCGTAGACACTTTCCGAGGATTAAGCGCTCGATACCACTTTTGTCACGACCGATTCGGGCGTGGGTGCCTTACCCCGGGCACCCTAGTGATACAACATCAGAGTAATCAGCGGAACATAAAACAATACAAGACATATGATGAAATATGAAATAATAATCTGAGAAAAACTCGCCTTTCGGCATATATATAAATAACAACTTTTTCCAACATGAACAGTTTAATCCTTTTTACAAACCCTGCCCACAACAGTACTACAGACCTCTAAGAAATGATACGACAACAATGGCGGGACAGGGCCCCATACCACGAATGTAAACACCTACAACAACGAGGGACTATACCATCGATAAGCCTCCGAGAAAGCGGAGCTTTCCACACGGCTGTGACCCTAGAGCGAGGATCAATGATGGTGTACCTTTACTGCGGCATGAACGCGGCCCCGAAGGAGGTCGATCTGGGTACCAAGTATGTGAAATCGAAAATCGTAAATGAAATCATAATAGTCTATAAAGCGGAGACATGTATGATAACCAAACTACGATTCACAATAAGTAGCGATCATGTCAAGTCGGGGACTCACGCGCCAAAGTCATCACTCAAATGTAACTATGGGTCTCACGCCCACATCAATCGTGCGTGGAATACCTTTCCGCCGGCCGTATACAAGCACCAAGGAATACACATGAACACGGGTCCCACGTGTCCTAATAAAACGATGCGGGGTAAATCTGAAGGCATAGCCGACTACTAACACCAGCATGCACAAGGTCATAAAGCGTGTCATGATATCTGTCTGGCCGTCACATGATAAAGCCGGTCACTGCGCTTGATATCAAATGTGCGCGTCTAGCCTGGAACTCTCCGCGACTCCGCATAGGCCAACCTCATAGGCCGCGTGAGGTATAACCCGCGTCGAGGGTAGCTACTCCCGGCGTAAATCGCCACGGACTCGCGATCCATGGCCACAAAGACCGCATGACCATAAAGGCGCACACTAACACGGAACTCCGTAGTTCGCATGGATCCCCTGGACCCGCATGAGGTATCCTCGAATCATGGTCCCAGACCGCCTGAGTCTACCCCGCATCGGAGGGCAGCTTAACCTCCGGACACAAGTCAAGGTGAGTGGTACAATACCAACATAACGGCTGATAGTCAAACAACTTTAAGCGCAGTCGAGGGGAAACCCCTTTACACTAACATCACAAGATACTAACACACGTAGCATCCTAACATGTTTACTTCTCAAATCAGCAAGAAAGTATTACAAGGCTATCACAAACCAATACAATCAAGTTATTCACACAAGGTGCTTTCTACTAACAAGTTCGGGTATCTAACCCCAAAGTACTTCACACATTAAATCTTTAAAAGATCTGTTTCTTTCACATAAGTCACACAATACCCGTAGTATAAAATAGAGTGGTGTCCTTTTAAGAAAACCAAAACTCTTACCTTTGTAAAATCAAGTAACAACATTATTTTCCAAGCGTCCAAGTTTGCCTAATTTCAAATGTTCACGTTCTTTTTTTAGAAAGGTTTCGTAGTTCATAGCCTTATTCATTTAAGAATATAATTTCTTCTAAACAATCGAGAAACATAAGTCTTATATGTGAGTAGGATATTCTTGTTTATAACAATCTTATTACAGACCATGATCTAGGAAATATCATTTTGTCTCATCTTAGCTTATGCGGATGGAAGTTACTCTTGGTTTTATTAATACTTAATTAATCAAAACATTTCCCTTTGTTACATTGCGTGGTTTGTCGATACACATTCGATTTCGAAATCAATTAAAACATTCTTAAGCGTTATACCTAACTTCCCATAAAGCTAGTATAACTCTTAAGTTTTCAAAAACCAAGTATTACTTCTTCTTTCAAAATGATTCAAAACTCTTTTGAAATACTTCAAGTTCTTTATTAACACATAACAAGCGATTATAGTTCAAATCGATTACCTTTTAAAAACCACATGTATTTTCTTACCAACATAAAGCCGTTATAACCAACTTCCCATAAAGCGTTATAACACTTTATGTTTTACACCAATCAAATACATTTAGTACATGCGTCTCACCGTACTACATAGTTCACACATATCATGCTAGAAGAGATAGGAAGAGGTTCACATACCTCGCGACGAGTATCGACTAATAGCAAACGCTCAAGTACTTCCAACCGGCTACTCCTTAAGCCAAGTAGAAACGCGCCACACGTAGTACTTCAACCTATAAGGCCACAAGGCGCTTATTAACATCAAGATCTTATCGTAGAACATTCTACGAAAATTCGCAACACCTCCCGCATGGCGGCGTAAATCTCCTCCTCTAACTGGGCTACCAAGCCAACGGGGTTATACATCTAACGACGGGTACAATTCTACTCCACGGTACTACTACAGGTCTCTGTATGTCTGATTGAGCGATTCTTGAGCTTAAGTCAAAAGACATTGCCAACTAACCACGTTGATTCTATATATAGTATACTTCAACTATATATTCTAACAACATGTAATTTCCAATTACAATAGAGGACAAGATATTTACCTCGATAAGCCCATAATTATCCAAGTATAAAGTCGATCACGGGCAATCGTTTAGCTCGACTCAGCGCTCAACCGCTCTAAACCACCTTAGAAGTTCTAACCAACTTCTACACAATACTCCACGGACTATGGAGATTTTTCCTAGGGTTTCGGTTTTGTGGTGGGAAGTATAATAGTATTTCGGGCTTTTAGTATAGGTATAACCTTAGAATACAACAAGGCATACGGCTAAGGTAATGTGGGCATTATAACAATACTTTATAGAGTATGTCTACACCACACAGGGGTATTATCTGAAGCAACTAGGCTAGGGGGGGGGGTACACTCTCGGCTAGCACCCCTAGAGGGGTGGGGGGTGCTCTCGGCCACAAGGGGGAGGCCCTTGGCCGAACTCAACACAAGGGGAGGGAGAAGGAGAGCTTTCAAGACTTAGGCAAATTTATGGATGAAGAAGTTCATCAAAGGGAGGGGTATTTATACTACAAGCCAAGGCGACCAATGGCCAAGATCTAGCCAAGTGCTACACAAGTGTAGGGCCAAGATATGCCCAGTGCCCCTAGTCCCTACTCCTTAAAACCCTCACAAATATCTACCAAAAATATCTACCACTTGACACCCCAAATCGTCAGTCGCCCACCTTGCCCACTGATGAGAGGGTGCCAAGTGCCGCCTCTCGTTGGTCCAAACTGTTCCGTCTCTCGGAAAAATCCGCAAAAATAACAAAAGACATAGCGAATTTTCCTCTCGCAAGTTATGTAAAGCGTTTAGTCAAAAACGACTCTAGCGGTTTGTGCACAAATGCCATTCGGCGAGCCACTAGGCGGGGTGACACGTGTCACCCTCCTATTGCCCAAAATAAAACATCTTAGAAAATATCCACAATGGCCAAAATCTCAAAACAAAGTGGGCCCCACAAAACCGTAAATTTCTCGTGGGCCCACGTGACCATTCAGAAAATAAAATTCCATATTTTTCTAATATTCGGGAAGTCAGAATACCAAATCTGGGAATCAATTCCCATTAACGAACCTTTTTCCTTCACAAAACCGAAAACTTTTCCGTGGAAAAAATCGCCTCTTTCTTCCTTTCCAATCTTTACGTCGTATTCTAAATGCGCACGTCCTCGCATACATACCACGGAACTACGGGTATAACAAATACCTTATGCAGTGCAGTATGGCCTATCGGCTGCGGGAGTTCGAGTTAGTATCACGGCCGCTTGTGGTCATGCGGTCTTTGTGGCGTGCGGACGGCGAGTCGGGGCGGCTGTCGAGTAGCTACCCTCGATGCGGGAATACCTCATGCGGGCCATTGGGTGGCCCATGCGGGCTACGGGAAGTTCGAGGCTAGGCGCGCATTAGATACTGCGAGGCGAGTGGCGATTTTGATCATGTAATGATGCAGAGCGGATCTCGTAATCTGATTCTGACCTTGTTTATCTTGTGGGTTTTAGTAGTCGGCTATGCCTTCGCACTTACCCGTCTTGTTTTATGATGACTTTGAGGCGTGAGTCACGACTTGACATGGCTGCTTATTTATTGTGAGCTGTAGTTTTGGTTATCATACATGTCTCTGCTTTATATAGACTACTATGATTTCATTTACGATATTTCGATTTCACATACTTGGTACTGTTGTCGACCTCCTTGGGGCTGCGTTCATCTGCAGTAAAGGTACTCCTCTGATCCGTTCTTAGGATCACCGTTTTGTTGGAAAAGCTCCGTTTCTCGGAGGCTTAGCATTTTGGGATGGTCCCCTGTCGTTGTAGATATTTGCATTCAGGGGTATGGCGGGGCCCTGTCCCGCCATTGTTGTTTTAAACTCTTAGAGGTCTGTAGACCTTTTGTAATGTTGGGATGTAACTGTTCATTTTGGGGTATTTATATACATATATGCCGAAAGGCAACTTTTTCCAGCGTGTCTTAATTATCTTGTTTCATATCTTGGTTTGTTTATATTCCGCTGATTTCTCGATGTATGACTACTTGGGTGCGGGTAAGGCACGATCCACGAGCCGGGCAGTCGTGTGACTATTTAGTCCAGACTTGATTCAGCGGGCTATGGATAAGGCGAAGCTTATCCGGGAAAAGATTATTAGTAAGCTCAGAGTCAGCAGAAGCTTTATGCAGATAACCGACGTTGACACTTGGGGTTCAGCTTGACATTTTAGTATGAGTATGGTTATGTGGCCACTTGTGGCATTATTGGTATGTAGGGGTTGTAAGGAGACTATGTCGCTATCTTTAAGTTTGACTCCCAAAAGAACATTCGGGGACGAATGTTTCTAAGGGGGGAAGAATGTTTCTAAGGGGGGAAGAATGTTACACCCCGGAATACCAGGATATGTTTATAAGAACGTACGTAAGAACTAAAAAATGTTAAGATTTGAGACGAGTAAAAATTTATCGGAATTTTGGAATTTGTCGGAAAATGAATTATTGTGACGAATGGGAGGGCGACATGTGTCACCCCCCCTTAGTGGTCTTGGACGAATTTGACATGGTTAGGATGGTCATTTGACCATAATTTAAATGACCAAAGTCTTGCTAAAGCTAGAGCTTGATATTGTTGACTTAGTCAAGGCCACTTGGCTTGAATCCTTGTGAAACTCATCTAGGCCACCCATTTGTTCTAATCTTAACCCTCCATAGTGTTATATATATGTACTAGTAGCAAGACAAGTTCTACACTTAGATAAATTTTCAAGAAATTAGAAGAGCTCATTGTGAGGCTCTCGGGTTAGGCATCCTTTTGGAGAGAAAATTTTTTGTTTGTTGTCCAATAAGCTTCATACTTTAAACCAAGGTACCTAAGGGTATTGTAAGTGTATCTCAATAGAAATATCCCGGAAAAGTGGCGTTTTTGTATTAGTCGCAAGGCGAAAACCTAAGGAGTTCTTCAACTTTGAAGTTGGAACTTGAAGAGGATTTCTTCATAAGCTTCTAAGGGTTGCTTGGAGTGGATTGGAACGTCGAAAGGAGGAGCTAAAGTTGCTAAAGATCGACTTGTAATCTTGGATCATATTTGGGCTAAATGAGGTAATAATATTCGTCTTACTTTTGTAATTGAAGATTCCATGTTATGATAAGTTAGAAATGATTATGTGATATGTGTTATGAAGATTGATAAGTGTTATGGAAGTTTAGAAGCTAAAAACCGAAAATGACATGTTGAGCCATTTGAAATTGAAATCCAATTTGGTCGATAATTAGAATCGTCGCATGTTATCTACTTGAAGATTATAGTTGATATAATCGATTGCAGCTTTATAACATGTTGTACTAAACAACTTGGATTGAAAAGGAATTAGAAAAGACTTTGTAGTGATGTACCTCAAATTTGCCGAATGTGACATAGTATGTTGGAATAGTTTGATATCTATTGTGGGGCAGAATTTTACACGACTTGTAGGCGTGTAATCCCCTATTGTTAACTACATTGTTGAGCCTTAAATGTGGCGTGTTTGGTTATTGACATTCGGCCTTGAAAAAGGTGGCAAAGTATGTAGAAACAAAGGAAGTGTTGTCCGATTTTCCGTAGAATTTAGTGACTTTGCACTTAGAATATTCTACGTTTGAGGTAAGAAGTTAATAGACGTATTATGGTCATTATAGGTTGACATACAACATACGGCATATTGGACTTGGCAAGTGGATTGAACCGAAGAGGTATGTGGAACTTTCTTATCTCTTGAGCATGAATAAGTTGTAAATGTATAGTACGGTAGACGTACAAGATTTTGACAAGCTAGTCCATTTGATATCCTTGGCTTATTTTAAGAATGTCCAAGTTGGTTGAGTTAGGGAATTAACTCACTTGTTTAAAAATATTAAGGATATCTTGGTTTCTAAAACTTAAGAGACTTTGAGTATTTTGAAAGTATTTTCGATACTTGTTTTGTTGGAAAATTTAAGTCTCTTAGTTATAAAGAAGAATGTAAGTATCTAAGGCATAAAGCTAGTATAACGGCTTTATGGGAAGTTGGTTATAATAGCTTTATGGAAAGTTAAAAAGAGTGGTTTACTCTAAGTAATGTAAGTATGATAAATGACTTGAAATAATGAAAGACAAATTGATTTGAAGGCATCAATTGCTTAAGGTTTTTAAAAGAAAGAAGTCACTTGATTTAGAAGCCTAAATGTATTTCTAAAAGGTATTGTGACTTGTTTTGAAAAATAGATGTGACTTGATACTACGGTTATTAGTATCTTGGAAGTTTTATATGAAAAAAAGTCATTTTAAAAGAGTAGAAGTATGTAGTACTTTGGGTTAAATTCCCGAATTGTTATAATGACATGTTAGTGCCTTAAGTAAACTAAAATGAGAGTGTATATGAATAAGACTAATAAGAAGTTAGGGGGATTTCTTAACTTGTTTATGTTATGTATGATAAGCCGGTAGCGTTTATGTTATGTTAGGATAAGCCGGTAGCGCTTATGTTATGTATGATAAGGCGGTAGTGCTTATGTTATGTATGATAGCCGGTTGTGCTAGTTTATGTTATTCTTATGGGGTAAAACTCCGGGTTACTACTAATTTCATGGATTTTCTACTCATGATGCGAGTGCGGCGTTTGTACTCATTGCGGGCCCACCGGGCCCAAGCGGGTGAAATAGTCCTATGTGAGGAATACCTCATGCGGGTCCACACGACCTATGCGGGCGGATACAGCCTATGCGAGAAAGTTACCTCATTGCGGGTCCACAGGACCTATGCGGGTGAAATAGTCCCAGGAGTAGGATTGCTTAATGACCTACGGGCGGGTGGCCCTACTTTGATCATGAGCCTCCTATTTTTATGCAGTAAAGTATACTCTTGTTTACTCTCATTGTTAGTAAGGCACGATGCATCGTTAATTGAGTTATCATACTGTCTCCGCTTTATTATAGACTTATGATTTCATTACGATTTCTGGGCCACATATTTGGTACATGTTGTCTTGACCTCCTTCTGGGCCGTGGTTCATGCCGCAGTAGAGTCTGATTCTTGATCCTCACTTTTAGGATCACTGATTCAGCTGTGGAGAAGCTTCATTACTCCGGAGGCTTATCCCTGGTATTGTCGGTTGTTGTACATTCAGGGGTATGACGGGGCCCTGTCCCGCCACAGTTGTTATTCTTAGAGGTATGTAGTCATGTCTAGGGGTTTGGGCTGTAAAGAAAGAATTGTAACTGATGTTTCTTTTGTTATGTATGTTTTACGAAAGGTGGCCTTATCGGCTAGCCTGTTAATGTATTATGTCTAAGTGTTTTTATGAATTGTGTATGTTCCGCTGCTATTCTCTGATGTATACATGTAAGGGGTGCCTAGGTAGGGCACCAGTCGCGGGCCCGGGGTCGGGTCGTGACATTCACAACCAACTTCTCTTCCATTTCCAATCCAAAACTATGAAAACGACTTAGGTTTTCGCCTTGCGACTAACGTGAAAACGTCATTTTTCCGAGATCTTTCTATTGAGATATCCTTACAATATCCTTAGGGACCTTGGGTTAAAGTCTTGTGAATAAAGAACCACAAACTAAAAAAAATTGTGTGGATAAGTGGCCAAACCCGAGAGCAACTCAAGTGTAGAACAAGGTCTCTAATTTTTTCTAAGTGTTGAAGACTTGGTCTTGCATCTAGTGTGTATATATAATACAATGGAGGGTCAAGATAATAACATATGTGTGGCTAGGATGAAGAGTAATTAATATTTATCCAAGTGGCAAGTTGACTTGGTCAATTTTCTCAAGCTTTGCAAGACTTGTTCATCTACATAGGTCAATGACCATAATACCCTTGCCCAATTTCGTGCAAGCCTATGTGGGGGTGACATGTGTCTCTCTTCCATTCGTCCATAAAATTTCGTAACCCTCGTGGGCCCCACAAAACGTAAAATTTCTCGGGTGGGTCCTACGTGACCAAATCCGTAAAAAAATTAATTTCCATAATGTTAATAAATTCCATACTCTTCAAATAAGGCATTTTGAGAATCCAATTCTCATCAACGAACATTTTTCCTTTCCGACGTTCGGAAGATTTTCCTTCGGAAAAACAATTCTTCCTTTCGTACCAATCTTCAAGTCTTGTGTTCTCGTGTCCATTCTCTTATACATGTCCTGGAATTACGGGGTGTAACACTTTGACTTTTAAAATCATTAAAATGAACTCTTTACTATAAAATCAAGGCACTTCCTATCTCTTTCCTTTTATTAAAACCAAGGCACTACCACCTCTTTTCTTTTAGTAACCCCAAAGTACTATTAATAAAATGGATAGAACAACTTCTCTTTAGAACTCAAAGTACTATCAAGAGAATGAATATAACAACTTCCATTTTTATAAAATCCAAAGTACTATCAAGAGAATGGATATAACAACTTCCATTTTATAAAATCCAAAGTACTATCAAGAGAATGGATATAACAACTTCCATTTTAGAAATACAAAGTACTATAAAGAGAATGGATATAACAACTGTTACACCCCGTAATTTCAGGACATGTATAAGAGAGTGGACACGAGAACACAAGACTTGAAAATTGGTACGAAAGAAAGAATTGTTTTTCAGACGGAAAATCTTCCGAACGTCGGAAAGAAAAAATGTTCGTTGATGAGAATTAGATTCTCAAAATTCATTATTTGAAGAGTATGGAACTTATTAACATTATGGAAATTTATTTTTACGGATTTGGTCATGTGGGGCCCACCCGAGAAATTTTACGTTTTGTAGGGCCCACGAGGGTTATGAAATTTTATGGACGAATGGGAGGGTGACACGTGGAACTCCCCCCCCCCCCACCCCCACATGGTCTTGGACAAAAATTAGCAAGAGTAGAATGGTCATTGACCATTATGGATGAACAAGTCTTGCTAGCTTGAGAAAATTGACCAAGTCAACTTGCCACTTGGATTATTATTTAATGCTCTTCATCCTAGCCACCCATATGTTGTTATCTTGACCCTCCATTGTATTATATATACACACTAGTAGCAAGACTTAGCTCCAACACTTAGAAAAAATTCCACATTGTTCTTGTCCCTAAAGATAGCTCTCGGGTTCACCTCTATGCACACACAAATTTTTTGTAGTTTTGGTTCTTTATTCACAAGACTTTAACCCAAGATCCCTAAGGGTATTGTAAGGATATCTCAATACAAAGATCTCGGAAAAACGACGTTTTCACGTTAGTGGCAAGGCGAAAACCTAAGTCGTTTTCATAGTTTTGGATTGGAAATGGAAGAGAAGTTGGTTGTGAACTTCTAAAGGCTTCAAATAGAGGATTGGAGCGTAAAGGAAAGGAGCTAAGAATTGTTAAGGAGCGACTTTGAATCTTGGAAATTATAAGGGCTTATAAAGGTATCAATCTTGTCGTTTTAGTAATTAAGATTACTTATTGTTGTAGCTATGGATATTAGCAAACATAAGGTATATAGTATGAAGTTTGATAAGTGTATTGGCTATTGGAACCCTAATCCGAAACTAGCATGTTTAGCCTTTGAGATTGAAATTCAATTTGATTATTAGTTTAAGTCGTCACATGTTATATAAAGAAGGAATTATAGTTGGTATTAATTGTGGGGCAGAATTTTACACGTATTGTAAGGCGTGTAATCCCCTTTGATTGGTTGTTGTATTGAGCCTTAAATGTGGCATGTTGGTTATTGATTATCGGGCCTTGAAAAAGGTGGAAAAGTATGTAGAAACAAAGGAGGTGCTGCCCAATTTTCCGTAGAATAAGAGACCGTATACTTAGTATTATTCTACGTTAGAAACTAGAAGTTGATAGTCGTGTTGTGGCCATTATAGGTTGACACTTCTACGTGCGGCGCATTCGACTTAGCTTGTGGATTAAGCCGAAAAGGTATGTGAACCATCTTCTCTTCTTCTAGCATGATTCCTTATGGTAAAGTAAGTAAGTCCTACTCCTTAAATGATACACTCTTTGATTGTACTTGGATTGCCTAATATAGAAGTTGTTCTATATACTTCCTTGATTGTACTTTGGATGTTTAAATTGGAAGTTGTTATAATCCATTACCTTAATGAAGTTTGGATTTTCAAAAGTGAAAGTATTTTACTTGAAGTACATAGAGTCTTGAAAAGGAAGTGGTTTCCAAATCTTTTGGCTAGTGCCTTAGTTCCACAACCTAAAGGTTGTTATAATGACTTTAGGGGAGTCAAAGTAGTGATTTACTTAATTGATTTAAAAAGAGGAGAAATGACATGATTTATAGTTAAGAGACTTGAAGTATTTTGAAAGTTATGTAACTTGATTTCTAAAGTTAAGAGACTTGAAGTATTTTGAAAGTTATGTAACTTGATTTCTAAAGTATATGATACTTGGTTTTAAAAGTATAAGTCTCTTGGTTACAAGAAGAATGAATTTGTCTAAAACCATAAAGGGTTATAACGACTTTATGGGAAGTTGGTTATAACGACTTTATGGAAGGTTAAGGGAGTTGTCTATTTTTGATTGATGGGCATAAGTTGCCTAGATTGTGAAAGTTAGAAGTTACTTAGTTTCAAAAGCTTTGAAATAAGTTTCTAAAAGTGTAGTAACTTACTTTGAAAAATAGACATGCCTTGATACTACGGGTGTTAGTATCTTGGGGTTTTATACAAAAAGGAGTCTTTTGAAAAGAATGGACGTACGTAGTACTTCGGCTTGTTTAAATGAGAATTTTTCTATGTATGCCTTGATAGTACTTCGTCTTGTTTAAATGAGAATTATTCTATGTGTGCCTTGATAGTACTTCGGCTTGTTAAATGAGAATTATTCTATGTGTGCCTTGATAGTACTTTGGCTTGTTAAATGAGAATTATTCTATGTGTGCCTTGATAGTACTTTGGCTTTCTTAAATAAGGCATGGTATTGTCTTGGTTTATGTAAAAAGGAAAGGCATGGTATTGTCTTGGTTTATGTAAAAAGGAAAGGCATGGTATTGTCTTGGTTTGTGTAAAGGCATGGTATTGTCTTGGTTTATGTAAAAAGGAAAGGCATGGTATTGTCTTGGTGTGAAAGGCATGGTATTGTCTTGGTTTGCTTGCATATGGGTTGCTCATATAGACATTCGTGCAAGTGTCATATTTCCACATCTCCGCGTCCCTCCATAAAGGGCCGGCAACTTGTTTCAAGGATACCATGGGGTAGCTCCCCATGGGGGTGTGTGGTACACACTCACGGCGGGTCGGTATTTGAATCGGGCGGGTTAAATTCTCGGGATATATATAAGCCATTGATTAGCTATCCGTGATGTGAGTATCGTGTACCGATGAC
The DNA here is from genome assembly GCA_029844215.1 of Przewalskia tangutica. Lineage (NCBI taxonomy): Eukaryota > Viridiplantae > Streptophyta > Magnoliopsida > Solanales > Solanaceae > Przewalskia > Przewalskia tangutica. The sequence goes on along the minus strand of CM056725.1, from coordinate 36,612,903 downwards.
TCATTGCGGGTCCACATGACCTAAGCGGGTGAAATAGTCCCTTGCGGGTAAAATAGTCCCATGATAGGTTGCATTATAAGACAGAGGGTGGTTGACCCTGGCACTAGCACGGCCTTCATGTTTTGAAACGGTAGTGATTTCATTAATGAAAGGGTGCAGTGTGTGTATGACTTAAAGTGGAACAGTTGGTCTCATTGTTAAAAGTATAACTTAACAAGGTAAAAAGGATTGCATTACTCTCATGTTTGCATGGTTCGTGTTACCCCCCCATTAATTCCAGGACATGTATAAGAAAATGTACGTAAGAAATCAAGACTTGAAAAAGAACTGGTACGAAAGAAGGAATTGTTTTCCCGAAGGAAAAATCTTCCGAACGTCGGAAAGGAAAATGTTTGTTGATGAGAATTGGATTCTCAAAATGCCTTATTTGAAGAGTATGGACTTTATTAACATTATGGAATTTATTTTTACGGATTTGGTCACGTGGGGCCCACCCTAGAAATTTTACGTTTTGTTGGGCCAATGAGGGTTACAAAATTTTATGGACGAATGGGAGGGCGACATGTGTCACCCCCCTCCCCCCCCTCCCCCACATGGGCTTGTTCGAATTTGACAAGGGTATAATGGTCATTTGGCCAATGTTAAGATGACCAAGTCTTGCTAAGTAAAGAGCTTGATATTGTTGACTAAGTCCAAGGGCCACTTGGCTTGATCTCTTCCATCCAAACCTAACATGTGTTGTAATCTAGACCATTGGTTGTAGTATATATCCATACTAGTAGTGCAACACTTGATCATTCTACACTTAGAAAAATTAGCCAAGAACTTGTTGTTCTTTTAAGAAGCTCTCGGGTTTGAGCTAGAAGAGACATGAATTTTTTTCAATTGTTGTCCATTATTCACAATACTTTAACCCAAGGTCCCTAAGGGTATTGTAAGGATATCTCAATAGAAAGATCTCAGAAAAACGACGTTTTTACGTTAGTCGCAAGGCGAAACCCTAAGGTGTTCTTCAACTTTGAAGATGGAACTTGATGAGGAGTTCTTCATGAGCTTCTAAGGAGTGCTTGGAGCGGATTGGAACATAAGAAGAGGAGCTAAAAGTTTCTAAGGATCGACTTTTACACTTGGACATTATTAGGGCTTATTGAGGTAAAATCTTCACCTTCTTAATGTAATTGAAGATTACATGTTATAGAAGTTAAGAAATGAGCATGTGGTATATATATTGGAGTTTGAAAAGATTTGGATCATGTCGACATGTTAAAACCGAAAAATGGACAAGTTAGCCATTAATGTTGTAATTAATTTGGACGGTAGTTACAATCGTCGCATGTTAAGGAAGAAAGGATTTATAGTTGTTGTAATTGTTATTATGTATATAACATGTTGGAATAACAACTTGGATTAAAAAGGAATTGAACGGAAAATTGACATTGTTGTTGATATGGATGGAAGCCGAGAATGGCTTAAGTTGTAGGACAGTTTTATATTAATTGTGGGGCAGAATTTTACACGTCCTATTAGGCGTTTAATCCCCTTTGTATTTGCTGAATTGTTGGGACTTAAATGTGGCTCCTTGGAAAAGATGGAAAAGTACGTAGAAACAAAGAAAGTGTTGTCCGATTTTCCGTAGAATTTGGTGACTTTACATTTAGAATATTCTACGTTTAAAGCTAGATGTTAATAGACGTAATATGACCATTATAGGTTGAAGTACTACGTATTGTGTATTCTACTTAAGGGATGAAATAGCTATCAAGGTTGAAGTACTTTGGAGCATTTTGCTACTTGTCGATAATCGTCGCGAGGTAAGTGAACCTCTTCCTTCTTTTGACATGATTCTATGTATGGAATATACATGTGGTTCTATTTCATGACTCCTTCCACTCTTAGAAGTTAAGAGGTATGTATGTTGATTTACTTTATGTAAAAGTTACGTCTAAGTTATCCTAGGTTCTTACCAAGTCTTATGGGGGATGTTGGTAAGAGTCGTTAGGAAGTATTTGAAGTCGAGTTGACTTTGCTAAGTTACTGCACGTATGAGAATAAGTATCGAACAAGTCATTGCAGCGTTAATAAAAGAAAATGTATCGGCAATCAATTAAATTAAAATGAGTAGAATCCTCCATCTGCATAGAAGCTAAGATAAGGCAAAATTGTATTACATTTTCTAGATCATGGATGCTTTAATAAGATCGTTATAAATAAGTATAACCTATTCACAACGCATAAAAGTATATGTTATTGAATTAAAAGAGTTTACGTATGAAGTTTTAAGACTATGAACCTTGAATTCTAAATAGGTTAAGATACTTTATTTTCAAGTTATGGGACTTGATTTTTAAAGGAAGGAATGACTTGATTTAAAAGTATAGAATATTTGATTCGGGGAAAGCATATGTAACTTGATTTTCTTAAAGAAAAGAGAATTGATATTCTAAGTTAAGAAACTTGGTTTCTAAAAGTTAAGAGACTTGAAGTATTTTGAAAGCTATGTAACTTGATTTGAAAGTATAAGTCTCTTGGTTATAAAAGGAATGAATTTGCCTAAGACATAAAGAGTTATAACGGCTTTATGGGAAGTTGGTTATAACAACTTTATGGAAGGTTAAAAGAATGGTTTTTTTCTAGTATTGTAAACAAAGAGATGACTTGAAATAATGAAGGGCAATTTGATTTAAAGGCATCAATTGCTTAAATATTTTTAAAGTGGAAGTCACTTGATTTAGAAGCCGATAAATGTATTTCTAAAATGTATTGTGATTTGTCTTGAAAAGTAGATATGACTTGATGCTACGGTTATTAGTATCTTGGAAGTTTTATATGGAAAAAGGGTCATTTTAAAAGAATAATGGTACGTAGTACTTTGGGTTAAATTTCCGGATTTTATAATGACATGTTAGTGCCTTAAGTAAACTAAAATGAGAGTGTATATGAATAAGGCTAATAAGAAGTTAGGGGGATTTCTTAACTTGCTTATGTTATATTTGATAAGCCGGTAGTGCTTATATTATGTATGATAAGCAGGTAGTGCTTATGTTATGTATGATAGTCGGTTGTGTTAGTTTATGTTATTCTTACGGGGTAAAGCCCCGGGTTACTACTAATTCCATGGATTTGCTACCCATGATGCGAGTGCGGCGTTTGTACTCATTGCGGGCCCATCGGGCCTAAGCGGGTGAAATAGTCCTGTGCGGGTGAAATAGTCCTATGCGAGGAATACCTCATGCGGGTCCATACGACCTATGCGGGCGGAAACAACCTATGCGAGGAAGTTACCTCATGCGGGTCCATACGGCCCTTGCGGGTGAAATAGTCCCAGGAGTAGGATTGCCAAATGATACTATGGGCAGGTGGCCCTAAGTTGGTCATAAGATTCCTATTTTTATACAGTATACCTTTATGGGCAGATTTATGTGACTTTATCGCGTCCCAGATTAGGTCGGGCAGTATACCTTTATGGGCAGACTTATGTGACTTTATCGCGTCCCAGATTGGGTCGGGCAGTATACTTTTATGCACAGACTTATGTGACTTTATCGCGTCCCAGATTGGGCCGCGCAGTATACCTTTATGGGCAGACTTATGTGACTTTATCGCGTCCCAGAATGGGTCGGGCAGTATAGGCATCCCTCCAGAAAGGGCCGGATTAGGTTATGCAAGATAAGTAAGTTATGGTTATGAACTTAATGATTTCTCCTAAGTATGTACGTAAGAATTTGACTATAACTCTTATTGAAAAATGGGAAAGGATAATGATGTACGATTAAGTTCATGAGTTGTAATGGCATGGTAGGATCTGGTATTTACTTTTTATACTTGCCTCTGTCATTCTTTTGTACAGTTATGATATGTTTACTGTACCTTATTTCTGTTCCATATTCGGTACATGTGTACTGACCCCCTTCGGGGGGCTGCATTCATGTCCTCAGGTTTAGGTACACATTTGTGGATCCGCGAGCTTAGGATTCGGGTTCAGCATTTTGAGACGGCTCCACTATTTCGGAGCTTGTCATTATGGCTTGGTATATTCAGGGGTACGGCGGGGCCTTGTCCCGCCACAGTTGTTATGTTAAAACCCTTAGAGGTTTGTAGTCACATATTGTGGATTGGGTTGTGTAAAGAAAAAAAAAGAGGTAACTGCTTTTGGTTTTACATATTTATATGTATCCAGGAAGGTAGCCTTATCGGCTAACCTATTATTTATTTCTTGTTAAGTCTATGTATGTTCCGCTGATTATCTCTGATGTATACATGTAAGGGTGCCCATGTAGGGCACCAGTCGCAGCCCGGGGTCGGGTCGTGACAAAAGTGGTATCAGAGCAGTTAGTCCTCGGAAAGTATCTACAGACTGTGTCTAGTAGAGTCTTGGTTATCGGTGTGTTGTGCACCACATCTATAACCAGGAGAATGCAGGACATTTAGGATTGGTTTCCCTTCTTCTCACTCTGAGATCGTGCAATAGAGCTATGTCGTTAGGGTAGTCTCTCCCTAACGTATTATGTTGATTGCAGCTACGAGAAAGGCAGCAGTGACCCAGGAAGGACTATGTGGATTGCGTATCCAGGTTGGTAATGATTGTAGTATAGTTGGTATTATGACATGCAGCTATACGGAGTTATGTATGAGGATCATTTATGGGTTTCCTAGAATGACTTTAGATTACCAAGAGTTGGTAAGGGCTAAATAGATACCGGAAGGTATGAAACAGTTAAGGAATTCTCATAGAGGTTTTATGTATTATTTTGAGATAATTGGGAAATGATGAGCTGTCTGATAGGGTAGTGAACCCTTAAGAAGTCATGTTAAGGAACTTAATGGAATGTCATGTAAATAGATTAAGCTACGCGGTAGGCTTAAGAGAATTGTACGGATGAGGTCCGTATGGAGTAAGAAATGGTTGTTGTGATCAAGACGACATGATTATGGTATTATGAGAAGTTATTGTACCCGTTTACGGGGGGACTGGTAAGGTAGGCTTGGAGCATGGAAATTGCGAGCCTAAGAATATTGATAACCGCCGAGACCTTAGGTATATAAGGTTTTCTCGGGCAATAAGATTTATTCCAGACCAAGAATGAGAATTAAGTGAGACAATGGATCGGGTTATGGACTGTTGCGGGTCAACCCGTAGCCCAAAATAGAATAGGGTCAGTTGGAGGCAGTCCCGCTATGTGATAGGGTCACGAGGGTGTAAGGCTCAAGCTTAGTTAGTCGTTGTACAATTTCGTGGACGCGTTCCACCGGAACCAGGTCGTAAGAGCCGGAAATGGCCTTATATTGTTCGATTTAGTAAACTCCAAAAATTGGAGGCCAAAATCGGTATGGAAGTTATGTATGTATGCTAGTATGAGTTGGAAGTATGGAAAGAGTACGACCAGTAAGAAATACAGCAACCAAGTGTAAAGGAATAAAGCCTGAGTCCATAAGAACCTTTCGAGGTAACTACACCCATGAGTGTTTGGGGTGGTAGCTGAGCGGGTATATGAGATTTGCCCGATGATGATACAGTCGTCAAACCCTAGTAGACCTAGTAGAGATGATTACGACAGACTTTGAGGTCATTATGAGTATGGACTAGTTGTCTTCGTGAGTTCCAAGGTTGACATTTTAGTATAAGTATTGTTATGTGGCCGTGGGTGGCATATGTAGTATGAAGGGTGTAGTAAAAGGAGACTATGTTGCTATCTAATTAGATTGGACTCCGAAAGAACATTCGGGGACGAATGTTTCTAAGGGGGGAAGAATGTTACACCCCGTAATTCCAGGACATGTATAAGAGAATGTACGTAAGGAATCAAGACTTGAAAAAGAACTGGTACGAAAGAAGGAATTGTTTTTCCGAAGGAAAAATCTTCCGAACGTCGGAAAGGAAAATGTTCGTTGATGAGAATTGGATTTTCAAAATGCCTTATTTGAAGAGTATGAAATTTATTAACATTATGGAATTTATTTTTATGGATTTGGTCACGTGGGGCCCACCCGAGAAATTTTACATTTTGTGGGGCCAACGAGGGTTATGAAATTTTATGGACGAATGGGAGGGAGACACGTGTCACACCCCCCCCCCCCCACATTGGTTTGTTCGAATTTTACAAGGGTATAATGGTCATTTGGCCAATGTTAAGATGACCAAGTCTTGCTAAGTAAAGAGCTTGATATCTTCCATCCAAACCTAACATGTGTTGTAATCTATACCATTGGTTGTAATATATATCCATACTAGTAGTGCAAGACATGATCATTCTACACTTAGAAAAATTAGCCAAGAACTTGTTGTTCTTTTAGGAAGCTCTCGGGTTTGAGCTAGAAGAGACATGAAATTTTTTCAATTGTTGTCCATTATTCACAATACTTTAACCCAAGGTCTCTAAGGGTATTGTAAGGATATCTCAATAGAAAGATCTCGGAAAAATGACGTTTTACGTTAGTCGCAAGGCGAAACCCTAAGGTGTTCTTCAACTTTGAAGATGGAACTTGAAGAGGAGTTCTTCATGAGCTTCTAAGGAGTGCTTGGAGCGGATTGGAACATAAGAAGATGAGCTAAAAGTTGCTAAGGATCGACTTTTACGCTTGGACATTATTAGGGCTTATTGAGGTAAAATCTTCACCTTCTTAATGTAATTGAAGATTACATGTTATAGTAGTTAATAAATGAGCATGTGGTATATATATTGGAGTTTGAAAAGATTTGGATCATGTCGACATGTTAAAACCGAAAAATGGACAAGTTAGCCATTAATGTTGTAATTAATTTGGACGGTAGTTACAATCGTCGAATGTTAAAGAAGAAAGGTTTTATAGTTGTTGTAATTTTTATTATGTATATAACATGTTGGAATAACAACTTGGATTAAAAAGGAATTGAACGGAAAATTGACATTGTTGTTGATATGGATGGAAGCCGAGAATGGCTTAACTTGTAGGACAAATTTATATTAATTGTGGGGCAGAATTTCACACGTCCTATTAGACGTGTAATCCCCTTTGTATTTGCTGAATTGTTGGGCCTTAAATGTGGCGTTTGGTTATTGATTTTCGGGCCTTGAGAAAGGTGGAAAAGTACGTAGAAACAAAGGAAGTGTTGTCCGATTTTCCGTAGAATTTGGTGACTTTACACTTAGAATATTCTACGTTTGTTAATAGACGTAATATGACCATTATAGGTTGAAGTACTACGTATTGCGTATTCTACTTAAGGGATGGAATAGCTATCAAGGTTGAAGTACTTTGGAGCATTTTGCTACTTGTCGATAATCGTCGCGAGGTATGTGAACTTTTTCCTTCTTTTGACATGATTCTATGTATATAATATACATGTGGTGCTATTTCATGACTCCTTCCACTCTTAGAAGTTAAGAGGTATGTATGTTGATTTACTCTATGTAAAAGTTACGTCTAAGTTATCCTAGGTTCTTACCAAGTCTTATGGGGGATGTTGGTAAGAGTCGTTAGGAAGTATTTGAAGTCGAGTTGACTTTGCTAAGTTACTGCACGTATGAGAATAAGTATCGAACAAGTCATTGCAGCGTTAATAAAAGAAAATGTATCGGCAATCAATTAAATTAAAATGAGTAGAATCCTCCATCTGCATAGAAGCTAAGATAAGACAAAATTGTATTACATTGTCTAGATCATGGCTGCTTTAATAAGATCGTTATAAATAAGTATAACCTATTCACAACGCATAAAAGTATATGTTACTGAATTAAAAGAGTTTACGTATGAAGTTTTAAGACTATGAACCTTGAATTCTAAATAGGTTAAGAGACTTTATTTTCAAGTTATGGGACTTGATTTTTAAAGGAAGGAATGACTTGATTTAAAAGTATAGAATACTTGATTCGGGGAAAGCATATGTAACTTGATTTTCTTAAAGAAAAGAGAATTGATATTCTAAGTTAAGAAACTTGGTTTCTAAAAGTTAAGAGACATGAAGTATTTTGAAAGTTATGTAACTTGATTTGAAAGTATAAGTCTCTTGGTTATAAAAGGAATGAATTTGCCTAAGACATAAAGAGTTATAACGGCTTTATGGGAAGTTGGTTATAACAACTTTATGGAAGGTTAAAAGAATGGTTTTTTTCTAGTATTGTAAACAAAGAGATGACTTGAAATAATGAAGGGCAATTTGATTTAAAGGCATCAATTGCTTAAATATTTTTAAAGTGGAAGTCACTTGATTTAGAAGCCGATAAATGTATTTCTAAAAAGTATTGTGACTTGTCTTGAAAAGTAGATATGACTTGATGCTACGGTTATTAGTATCTTGGAAGTTTTATATGGAAAAAGGGTCATTTTAAAAGAATAATGGTACGTAGTACTTTGGGTTAAATTCCCGGATTTTATAATGATATGTTAGTGCCTTAAGTAAACTAAAATAAGAGTGTATATGAATAAGGCTAATAAGAAGTTAGGGGGGTTTCTTGACTTGCTTATGTTATGTATGATAAGCCGGTAGTGCTTATGTTATGTATGATAAGTCGGTAGTGCTTATGTTATGTATGATAAGCCGGTAGTGCTTATGTTATGTATGATAAGCCGGTAGTGCTTATGTTATGTATGATAGCCGGTTGTGCTAGTTTATGTTATTCTTACGGGGTAAAGCCCCGGGTTACTACTAATTCCATGGATTTGCTACCCATGATGCGAGTGCGGCGTTTGTACTCATTGCGGGCCCATCGGGCCTAAGCGGATGAAATAGTCCTGTGCGGGTGAAATAGTCCTATGCGAGGAATACCTCATGCGGGTCCATACGACCTATGCGGGCGGATACAGTCTATGCGAGGAAGTTACCTCATGCGGGTCCATACGGCCCTTGCGGGTGAAATAGTCCCAGGAGTAGGATTGTCAAATGATACTATGGGCAGGTGGCCCTAAGTTGGTCATAAGTGTCACAGCCCGAACCCCGGGCCCGTGACTGGTGCCCTACCTGGGCACCCTTCTACCTTAACAATACAAGTAAGCTGCGGAACTGAAATAACACCTCATTTTTTTTTCTAAAACAAACGTACGTGCAAAGGCAAAGCCGACAAGGCTGCCATATATACATAAACAAAAGACACTACACCGTACATGAGTCCAATCCCACATATGAATACGCACTTCAGAGTTAAATCAACTATGACGGGACAAGGCCCCGCCGTACCCAAAACTATACAAAGCCTGTACTGAAGGACATATACCAAAGATAAACTCCGGAATAGAAGGAGCTTATCCAAAACCCTGAGCAGGATCCTACACCTGCCGATCGCCGAACTGCGTACCTAAACCTGCGGCATGAACGCAGCCCCCCGAAGGAGGTCAGTACGAAGAATGTACCAAGTATGTGAACAATAAGTACTGTAATGAAATCATAACAGTCTAAACAAAACAGGAGACATGTATGATAGCCAACCTACAGTACATAACACATAAGCAGTCATATCAAGTCAGGGACGCAGGCCCTCAAAGTCATTACTCAATATAACCATGGGTCTCACGCCCATAATATCAATCATGCCCGTGGAATCCTTCCTCACTGCCGGCAGTCCATGATGTAATAACACCAATAAGGATACATGAACACCAAGTCCCACCTCGTAAAAGCATGACCATAGGGTAACACAAACAAATCCGGGGACATATATGATAATCAAAATACAACACATTGTGCCTTACTAACAATGAGAGTAAACAGTAGTATCCTTACAATATAAACTAGGAAGCTCATGATCAAGCAGGACCATCCGCCCGCAGTATCATTTAGCAATCCTATTCCTGGGACTATTTCACCCGCATAGGTCGCGTGGACCCGCGAGGTATTCTCGTGATAGTCGGACCCGCCCGCATGGGACTATTTCACCCGCATAAGCCCTTTCGACCCGCATGAGGTATTCTCGCATAGGACTATTTCACCCGCATAAGCCCTTACGGACTCGCATGAGGTATTCCTCGATAGGTCGGACCCGCCCGCACGGGACTATTTCACCCGCATAAGCCCTACGAACTCGCATGAGGTATTCCTCGTGATCGGGTAGCAAATCCACTAATTATGCAAATGCCACAAACCCGGAATGACCCAAACGATCGATATACCAATAGCACACAACCGGCTATTTCCAAAGACACATAGGCAATTCTCAATTAACAAGCCCAAGTACTTATCACGGCATACTTAGACAAATTCTCAATTTATCAAGCCAAAGTACTAATCAAGGCATACATAGAATAATTCTCTTTTAACAAGCCAAAGTACTTATCAAGGCACACTTAGACAAATCCTCAATTTATCAAGCCAAAGTACTAATCAAGGCATACATAGAATAATTCTCTTTTAACAAGCCAAAGTACTTATCAAGGCACACTTAAAATAATTCTCTTTTAACAAGCCAAAGTACTTATCAAGGCACACTTAGACAAATCCTCAATTTATCAAGCCAAAGTACTAATCAAGTTATACATAGAATAATTCTCTTTTAACAAGCCAAAGTACTAATCAAGGCATACATAGAATAATTCTCTTTTAACAAGCCAAAGTACTTATCAAGGCACAAATAGAATAATTCTCATTTAACAAGCCAAATTACTTACCAAGGCACACTTAGAATAATTCTCTTTAACAAGCCAAAGTACTTATCAAGGCACACTTAGACAAATCCTCAATTTATCAAGCCAAAGTACTAACTGCTTATACATAGAATAATTCTCTTTAACAAGCCAAAGTACTAATCAAGGCACACTTAGAATAATTCTCTTTAACAAGCCAAAGTACTTATCAAGGCACACTTAGACAAATCCTCAATTTATCAAGCCAAAGTACTAACTGCTTATACATAGAATAATTCTCTTTTAACAAGCCAAAGTACTAATCAAGGCATACATAGAATAATTCTCTTTTAACAAGCCAAAGTATTTATCAAGGCACACTTAGAATAATTCTATTTTAACAAGCCAAAGTACTTATCAAGGCACACTTAGAATAATTCTCTTTTAACAAGCCAAAGTACTACGTACGTACATTCTTTTATAAAAGACTCCTTTCTATGTAAAGCCCCAAGATACTAACACCCGTAGTATCAAGGCGTGTCTATTTTTTCAAAGTAAGTTACTACATTTTTAGAAAACTCATTTCAAAGCTTGAAATCAAGTAACTCCAAATTTTCACAATCTAGGCAACTTATTGTCACGACCCGAATCTGGGCCCGTGACTGGTGCCTTACCCCGGGCACCCTAGTGATACAACATCAGAGTAATCAGCGGAACATAAAACACATACATGAAACAAATGAAGTACAAAACAAGAACTGAGGAAAACTTGCCTTTCGCATATATATAAATAACAACTCCTACAAATGAACAGCTTTAACTTTTTTACAACCCCGCCACAACAAGATTACATGCACTTCTAAGAAATGATACGACAACAATGGCGGGACAGGGCCCCGCCATACCCCTGAATGTAAATACCTACAATGACAGGGGACTATACCAAGATAAGCCTCCGGAGAAACGGAGCTTTCCCAAACGCTAAACTGTGACCCTAAGAGCGAGGATAAACGATCGGTGTACTTTACTGCAGATGAAACGCACTTCAAGGAGGTCAAGACAACAGTACCAAGTATGTGAAATCAAAATAAATCAGTAAATGAAATCATAGTAGTCTATATAAAGCAGAGACATGTATGATAACCAAACTACGCTCACAATAAATAAGCAATCATGTCAAGTCGTGATTCACGCCTCAAAGTTATCACAATAAAACCGCACGGCAAGTACGAAGGCATAGCCGACTACTAAGACCCACGCATCAAAAATACCACAAATCGTATCCCGAGGTCTTTCTGCATCGCACCACATGATCGAAGCCGCCACTACCGCAATATCAATGCGCGTCTATCCTCGAACTCTCGCAGCCCGCATAGGTCACCCACGACCCGCATGAGGTATTCCTCGAATCATGGTCCTGCATCACCGAGGTATACCCCGCATCGGCGCACTAACCCTCGGTATCCGCCTAGGCTCCCGCACCCGCATAGTCTCAAAGACCGCATAGTCTCAACAGCATCGCATAGGGAATCCCCGCATCGGGCTAAACACCGGAATGATCAATCCCGAGCTACCGCGACTCGCGATAGTCACAAGGATCGCATAGCCGTATAGACCCGCATCAAGGGTGGCAAGCCCTGATAATAAGTCCGGGGTATGTGATACAATAACAAGATAACGCTTAACGCTTGACAACGTAAGCACAACAAGAGTGACCCCCTTACACAATAATCACAAGATACTAACACACGTAGCATCCTAACATGCTTACTTATCAAATCAACAAGAAAGTATTACAAGGTTATCACAAACCAATACAATCAAGTTATTCACACAAGGTACTTTCTACTAACAAGTTCGGGTACCTATCCCCAAAGTACTTCATACATTAAATCTTTAAAAGATACGTTACTTCACAAAAACCACACAATACCTGTAGTATATGAAAATAGAGTGATTATCTTTTTAGAGTAACTCAATTACTTCTCTTTGTAAAATCAAGTAGCCACATTCTTTTCCAATGTTCAAGTTTGCCTAATTTCCAATGTTCAAGTTTGCCTAGTTTCCAATGTTCAAGTTTGCCTTTTTTAGAAAGGTTTCGTAGTTCATAGTCTTATTCATTTAAGAATATAATTCTCCTTTAAACTATCTGAGAAACATAAGTCTTATATGTGAGTAGGATATTCTTGTTTATAACAATCTTATTACAGCAGCCATGATCTAGGAAATATCATTTTGTCTCATCTTAGCTTCTATGCAGATGGAAGTTTCTACTGGTTTTAATAATACTTAATCACAAAACATTTCCTTTTATTAACGCCGCAGTTGGTTTGTCGATACACATTCGATTCAAATCAAGAAACATTCTTAAGCCGTTATTACCTAACTTCCCATAAAGCTAGTATAACTCTTAAGTTTTCAAAACCAAGTATTACTTCTTCTTTCAAATGATTCAAAATCTTTTGAAATACTTCAAGTTCTTTATTAACACATAACAAGCCGCTTATAGTTCAAATCTTACCTTTTAAAACCACAAGTATTTTCTTACCAACATAAAGTCGTTATAACCAACTTCCCATAAAGCCGTTATAACACTTTATGTTTTAAACCAATCAAATACATTTAGCACACGTACGCCTACCGTACTACATAGTTCACACATATCATGCTAGAAGAGATAGGAAGAGGTTCACATACCGCGACGATTATCGACTAATAGCAAAACGCTCCAAGTACTTCCAACCGCTTGGCTACCTTTAAGCCAAGTAAATCGCGCCACACGTAGTACTTCAACCTATAAGGCCACAAGGCGCTTATTAACATTTAGATCCCTTCAGAGAACATTCTACGTAAAATTGGCAGACTTCCCCGCAACAACAGAAATCTCCTCTCATCGGGCCGGCTACCAAGCCAACCAGGGGGTTATACGCTTAATCCGGACGTACAATTCTACCTCACGTAAAAGCTACACAAGTCTATCAGAATACAAATTCTATGTAAATACTGATTCAAGATTCTTCTTTCAAAAAGTTTCTTATTATTCAGCTTAAGTCAAAAGACATTGCCGATAACAACGCTCAAGACTATATATATAGTATACTTCAACTATATAATCTAACAACATGTAATTTCCAATTACAATAGGGGACAAGATATTTACCTCGATAAGCCCATAATTATCCGAGTTTAAATGTCGATCCCGAGCAAGGTTTAGCTCCTACTCAAGGCCCGACTCCACTCCAAACAACCCTTAGAAGTTCTAACCAACTTCTACTTAATACTCCAACTAACTATGGAGATTTTCCTTAGGTTTCGGGTTTTGTGGTCAAGGGAAGTATAATAGTATTTCCGGGCTTTTTGTAAAGGTATAACCTTAGAATACTACAAGGTATATGGCTAAGGTAATTGGGCATAATAACAATACTTTGAGAGTATTTCTAACAAGAGGGGGTATTATACGAAGACAACTAGGCTAGTGGGTACACTCTACTAGCACCCCTCGCGGGGGGGGGGGCTCTCGGCCACAAGGGGGAGGCCCTCGGCCGAACTCAACACAAAGGGAGGGAGAAGGAGAGCTTTCAAGACTTAGGCAATTTTGTGGATGAATTAGTCTTCAAAGGGGTGGGTATTTATAGGTCAAGTGAAGGCCAACCAATGGCCAAGATCTTGCCAAGTGCAAGGAAAGTGTAGGCCAAGATCTTGCCAAGTGCACCTTATCCATCTACCACCAAAATATCCTACCAACCCTTGACCAAACAATGGCCATTCGCCAACCCCTTTACCGCCTAAGGTGTTCCAATGAGAGGTGACAAGTGTCGCCTCTTTGGTCCAAAATGTTTCGCCTCTCGGAAAAATCCGCAAAAATTAAAAATGACATAGCCGAAATTCCCTACGAAAGTCGTGGAAACGCTTTCATTTAAAAACGACTCTAATCGTGTTGTGAACAAAAGAATTCGCCAAGCCTAAATCACAAGTTCAAATTTTTCACGCACGCCCCACGCATATACTGAAATACGGGTATAACATTCTCCCTCTTAGAAACATTCGTCCCGAATGTTCCTTCTAAGTCTCAAACAAACGCTACCAAAGATAGTCTTCACTACTATACTTACGAGGACAAACTCATCACACATGGCCACCAAACAATCGCGCAAAATGCTTACATCCAAGTCCACGGAAGCACCTCTAACATCATAAAGCATACCACTTTTGTCACTTTGCCGCGAGGTTCTAGTGTCACCCGGCGACTCCAACAAATGGTACCGGCTGCATGCGATCATCGAAGATGTCGTGACATTCGAACTTATTACATTTCGACATCGCTTCAGATTCAAAACTCGGGTTATCATCTTCAACTTGGTCATCATTAGCCGAATACTCGATGGATCTCCGATTTCCTTCTCGAACATAACACGAAGATCGACGACCGCTTCCTAAGTCGGACGGCAAATGCTAACATATAGGCAACCCGCCTATTCTTCACATGAACTCAAAGGCCCAAAGTAACTCGGCTAAGTTCCTCTCAGTATTCCAAAACTCGTCACACCCAACCCGGTGGTACTTTCAAGAAGACCGACCGTCAACTCGAACTCTAAGCGCCGCCGATTATCCGCACGATTTCTCCGAGCCGCGAACCTCTTCTAGACAAGCTTTACTCAATCCACACTGCCGGAACAAGCTCAACCAACTATCTCAATCTCGCCAACATCGAACCAATCGACCGGCGACTCACACATCCGCCTACAAGGCTTCATAAGGCGACATCCGAACACCGAAATGGTAGCTTAAACACTCCTTCAACAGAGACAACAATTCTCGCAACTATCCTCGAAATCCAAACACCGCCCGAGGGCGAATGTGATTCGAGACTTACTGAGTTCCTAACCTTGCACGGTAAAACCTCCGTAAAAGAAACAACGCAACTGGCTCCACTGCTCGACATAAGGTGAAGGTAGGCACCTCGCAGCCTTTACAACCTTTCTGATATATCATCTCGCATAACCCTCTGCCGAGTAAACGGTATTTGCTAGAAGACAACACGGCTGACCTCCTCGGCCCAACTACTGGTCGAATGCATCCATGAAATCATACGTTGGTTAACTAAACTCGCCTAACACCTCGTGACCCTACCACAAGGCGACCACCACAAACCGACCCCACCACCAAACATGCCGCGGGTTGACCCGCAACGTGGCCTCAACCCGACCCTAAGAACGCCGAAAACGCTAGCTCCCCAAGGAAACTCTCACTAATCACGTTTAAAACCTAGCGGTCTTCTTAGCTCAACTACCCTCTTTCATTCCACACTACTCAGGGACTAATCCCACAAACATAACTCACGTGCACTATGCACTCCTATAAGGGTCAAACATAAACAATACATCTTTTACTCGAGATGGCCTTACTTCTAAGGTCTCTACGTATAACACTCTAAGGCTCACACTTTCTCTATCCCCCAAATCTTACTTGGTTAACTAACCAAGATTTCTAATCACCATTTACACAATGCTATCGAATATAACACTTAAGGTATACTCACCTTATCACACATACTAAACCCTGCAGGTTAAAGATATACTGAATCCATCGCTTTCACTCCTTAGTTGTTCTAATCAAACTCGCCTGTAGGCGCATAGCTAAGGAAGATGATGAACTACCCACCGATCCTGAAGGCTAAGTCCTCCCGCAAGGACACTCTTTCGACATCAGACCCTGACGGTCATAGGTACAACAAGTACCAACTAAAAGACGACATTCCCTGAGATGATGCTCGCCACATCGTGAACACCGAGAAAATCGAATCGGATGGCCGAACCTTCGTGGATCGTGGAACCGGAAGCTCGAGCTCGACCAACTCTGCATACCTAACGCCCCGAACCCCCGCGGAGGACCTTCGCACCGTGGATGCGCATAACTGATTCGGTGAGGCGACTCGCCTCGAAAGTTACCAGCGGCCTTGCCGCTCGCCTCTTCTTCGCCCTTCATTAACCCGCCGATCTCTACGCTCGGCCACTGCGCATAAGCCCGCATACGTGCCATGCTCGCCTAATCAAGAACTTACTTTTGCACAACCTTCCGTTGATATTCATAAAGACTCGCGATACTCGGTATACTCTCTCGTAGTCAAATCCATAGTTAGTAATGTGGTCGCCTCCTTGAAATCTATATTCTCCGCTCCCGGCCGTGGAATCAAGGTTCAAATATCATGGCCGCAGAGGAATCGCCGCCGTGCTAAACTCACTGGGCTAGTGACGCCGCAGAACTCCCCGAATGAAGCACCACCCAAGGTGATAATTGGGCTGTGCCCACGTAACCCTCTCAGACTTTACTCGCAGCCTCGCCGCTTTGCCTCCCGGGCCCGGGTTGCCACGCGAGGCATAACGGTGGGAAAGAAATACGTTAGAGGGTCCAACTTAAAACACGGCCTCTAAGGCACGATCTCGAGTGAGAAGAATAGAAACCAATCCTAAATATCCTATAGCCTCCTCGATTATTGGTGTGGTGCACAACACACCGATAATCAAGACTTCCATCGATACGGTCGTAGACACTTTCCGAGGATTAATCGCTCGATACCACTTTTGTCACGACCGAATCTGGGCGTGGATCGGTGCCTTACCCCGGCACCCTAGTGATACAACATCGAGTAATCGGAACATAAAACACATACATGAAACAAATGAAGTACAAAACAAGATGTGAGGAAAACTTGCCTTTCTAAGATATATATAAATAACAACTCCTACAAATGAACAGTTTAATCCTTTTTACAACCCCGCCACAACAAGATTTCATGCACTCTAAGAAATGATACGACAACAATGGCGGACAGGGCCCGCCATACCCCGAATGTAAATACCTACAACGACAGGGACTATACCAAGATAAGCCTCCGAGAAACGGAGCTTTCCCAAACGCTGAATCGTGACCCTAAGAGCGAGGATCAACGATCGTGTACCTTTACTGCGGATGAAACGCACTTCGGGCGAGGTCAAGACAACAGTACCAAGTATGTGAAATCAAAATAAATATCGTAAATGAAATCATAGTAGTCTATATAAAGCAGAGACATGTATGATAACCAAACTACTCACAATAAATAAGCAAATATGTCAAGTCGTGGACTCACGCCTCAAAGTTATCACAATAAAACCGCACGGCAAGTACGAAGGCATAGCCGACTACTAAGACCCACGCATCAAAAATACCACAAATCAGATCCCGAGGTCTTTCTAGATCGCACCACATGATCGGCCGCCACTCGCCCGCAATATCAATGCGCGTCTATCCTCGAACTCTCGCAGCCCGCATAGGTCACCCATGCACCGCATGAGGTATTCCTCGAATCATGGTCCTGCATCACCGAGGTATACCCCGCATCGGGCGCCTAACCTCGGTATCCGCCAGGCTCCCGCAGCCCGCATAGTCTCAAAGACCGCATAGTCTCACAGCACCGCATAGGGAATCCCCGCATCGTGCTAAACACCCGAATGATCAATCCCGAGCTACGACTCGCATAGTCACAAGGATCGCATAGGCCGTATAGACCGCATCGGGGTGGCAAGCCCTCGTATAATAAGTCAAGGGGTATGTGATACAATAACAAGATAACCGCTTAACGTTTGACAACGTAAGCACAACAAGAGTGACCCCCTTACACAATAATCACAAGATACTAACACACGTAGCATCCTAACATGCTTACTTATCAAATCAACAAGAAAGTATTACAAGGTTATCACAAACCAATACAATCAAGTTATTCACACAAGGTACTTGTAACGACCCGTTCCGGGCCCCGTTACTGGTGCCTTATCCCGGGCACCCTAGTGATACAATCATCAGAGAAAACCAGCGGAAAATAAAACTTTAAACAAGAAACAAGATATATGAACATAAAACAGGCCAACCCAACGGTTACCTTCCAATAACATAAATAAATACAACTCTTTCAAAACGAACAGTTTAATCCTTTTTACAAACCCTGCCCACAACAGTACTACAGACCTCTAAGATTTACAACAACTATGACGGGACAGGGCCCCGCCATACCCCTGAATGTACAAGAATGTTATACCCCGTATTTCCAGAGTATGTACGTGGGGGACGTACGTAGAAATTTTCGAACTTCTTTAGGCTTGGCCGAATTCTTTTTGTGCACAACACCCGGTTAGAGTCGTTTTTCGACGAAACGTTTTCACAACTTTCGTAGGGGAATTTCCGGCTATGTCATTTATAATTTTTGCGGATTTTTCCGAGAGACGAAACATTTTGGACCAACGAGAGGGCGACACTTGTCACCCTCTAATTGGAAGGAGTGGACGGACGAAAGTGGGAAGGTTGGCACGTTTTTTGTGTTGAATTGGTGGTCAAGGAGTTGGTAGGATATTTTGGGTAGATGGATAAGGTTGCACATGGCTTAATCTTGACCTTACACTTGCCTAACACTTGGATGGATCTTGGCCATTGGTTGGCCTTCACTTGACCTATAAATACCCCTCTAGTTGAAGACTTTCTTCATCCAAAAACTTGAGCAATCTAACTAAGTCTCAAATACTCCCTCTCACTTGAGCTTTCGTCCACCACACCCCCCTCCCCCTTTGAGAGCCCTTGGCCGAGAGCCACCTCCCTCCCTTGAGGTGTTTTGCCGTGGGTACCCCACCCTAGTTGTCTCGTATAAATACCCCTTTGTGGTATAGAAATACTCTCCAAGTATTGTTATAATGCCCAAATACCTTGGCCCAAATACCTTGTAGTATTCCCAAGGTTACACTTTTACAAAAGCCCGTAAAATACTATTATACTTCCTCACCACAAAACGAACCCCTACGTAACTCTTCACCCGGAGTTGAAGTCCTAAGCAGAAGTGGGTGAGAACTGCTAAGGGTTGGTTGGAGCGATTGAGCGCCGGAGTAGAGCTAAACGTTGTTCAGATCGACATATAAACTCGATAATTTGGGGCTTATCGAGGTAAACATTCTTGACCTTCTGTTGTAATTGGAAATTACATGTTGTAGGAGTATGTAGTTAAGTATACTATATATAGAACTGAACATAGTTGTGCGGCAATGTCTTTTGACTTAAGCTCGAATAATACTTACGCAATGTCTTGCGACTTAAGCCCGAATTTAAAGAAGAGAACTGAATCAGAATTACATGGATCAGACATAAGAGACTTGTGTAACATTACCGTAGTAGAATTGTACACGCCCGGTTAGACGTGTTAACCCCTCGGTTGGCTTCGGTAGCTGGCCTCGATAGAGGAGGAGATTTACGTTGTTGCGGGGGGGGAGGTGCTGCCGAATTTTCTGTAGAATATTCTACGTCGGGATCTAAAGATATTAATAGGCGTTTGTGGCCTTTATAGGTGAAAGTAATAAGAGTAGCGTATTCTCCTCGAGGAGGAAAGGGCTAGTGCGTTGTAGTACTTGGAGCTTTTGCTTATTGTCGATAATCGCCGCGAGGTATGTGAACCTCTTCCTATCTCTTCTAGCATGATATGTGTGAACTATGTAGTGTGCAGAGTATACATGTGCTAAATGTATTTGATTGGTTTAAAACATAAAGTGTTATAACGGCTTTTTGGGAAGTCGGTTATAATAGCTTTACGTGGATAAGCAAATACTTTGTGGTTTCTAAAAGGTAAATCGATTTGAATAATAACCGCTTGATATGTGTTAATAAAGAACTTGAAGTATTTCAAAAGATTTATGAATCGTTTTGAAAGAATGAGTAGTACTTGGTTTTGAAAGCTTAAGAGTTATACTAGCTTTATGGGAAGTTAGGTATAACGGCTTAAGAATGTTTTACTGATTTTGGAAATCAGAATGTGTATCGACAAACCACTGCAGCGTTAATAAAAGGAAAATGTATTGACTAATGAAGTATTATTAAAACCAGTAGAAACCTCCATCTGCATAGAAGTTAAGATAAGACAAAATGATATTACATTTCCTAGATCATGGCTGCTTAATAAGATTGATTATAAACAAGAATAACCTACTCACATATAAGACATATGTTTCTCAAAACGTTTAAAGGAGAATTATGTTTTAAAGGACTAAAACTATGAACTACGAAACCTTTTTCTAAAATGAGAAACTTGAGCATTCGAAATTAGGCAAACTTGAACGTTTGGAAAATAAGGTTGTTACTTGATTTTACAAAGGAAAGCATTTTGGTTTACTTAACAATGTTAGTCACTCCAATTTTATACTACGGGTATCGGGTGAACTTTGTAAAAGAAATGGATCTTAAAAGGAATTTAACGGACGTAGTACTTTAAGGTTAAAATCCGGACTTTGACATAAAATGAAAGTACCTTGAGTCGTGTGTAACTTGCTTATGCTTGTTGTTATGAAACTTGACCATGTTACGTGTGATAGCCTTGTTGTGCAAGTACTGTGTTCTACTCGACTACCGGGTCATCCGGGAATGTATTTCACTTGACACGTCATCCGAATGTATTTCATCGACTACGGTCATCCGAATGTATTTCACTTGATTACCGGGTCATCCGAATGTATTTCACTTGATTACCGTCATCCGAATGTATTTCACTTGATTACCGGTTCATCCGGGAATGTATTTCACTCGACTACCGGTTCATCCGGGAATGTATATCACTTGACTACCGGTTCATCCGGGAATGTATTTCACTGACTACCGGTTCATCCGGGAATGTATTCCACACATTTCTATATTGGGTCCATAAGATGGGCCGAGACCTGTTATACGTATCACATGATTTGTACCTAGACTGCCGGCAGTGAGGAAGAAGTTTCACGGGCATGAGGGATGACTTTGAGGGCGTGAGTCCCTGACTTGATACGATCGCTTCTATGTTGTGAATCGTAGTTTGGTTATCATACATGTCTCCGCTTTATATAGACTATTATGATTTCATTTACGATTTTACGCTTTCACATACTTGGTACTGTTATCGACTCTCCTTCGGGCTGCGTTTATGCCGCAGTAAAGGTACATCGGCCGCCGATCCCCGCTTAGGATCACCTTTCAACAGATTGGAAGCTCCGTTCTTCTGAGGCTTATCTTTTGGTATGTTACTCGAGTCCGTAGATTCTTATACATTCGTGGTATGGCGGGCCCGTCCCGTCATAAATTGTAAAAAATCTTAGAGGTGCAGAGTAATCAAGGCGTGTGGTTTGTAAAAAGGATAACTCGTCGGGTATTTATGTATATATGATGAAGGCAACTGCTTTTGGTTGGCCTGTTTATTTATCTTTTCTCTTATTCATGTTCATGTTTTTTTATTTCACTGATTTTCTCGATGTTGTATCACTAGGTGCCCGGTAGGCACTACCACCACTGCCCGGTTCGGTCGTGACAAAAGTGGTATCGAGCGATTAGTCCTCGGAAAGTGTCTACGCACCGTGTCTAGTAGAGTCTTGATTATTGGTGTGTTGTGCACCACATCTATAATCGTGAGGTCGCAGGACATTTAGGATTGGTTTCATTCTTCTCATTCCGAGATCGTGCCTTAGAGTGTGTGATAAATCGACCCTCCGACGTATTCCTTTCCTTTACCGTTATGCCTCCGTAAGGCAACCTGCAGCCCGGGACGGGCAAGGCAATGAGGAGTCAGTGAGATACGAGGAGTACGAGGGCGCAGCCGTCAAGACTGAGACAAGATTCGACGGCGGGTTTCGACGCCACAAGACCAAAGAGTTAGAGCCGCAGCGGGTCGCCGAGACTACAAGACTGAGCCTCCACCCCACACACCGAGCCGAGACGGGTACAAGCGAGATGGCCATCGCCGTGGTCGTGGCGATATGAGGATAGGTCGGATGCAGCAGCCCAAATTTCAAAGAAGACCCGTAGTCCACCCCGAGCGCATACTGAGGCTACGGACTTCCCGAGTCAGTAGCCCTCCTGTTCTATGGATCGAGAGCCGAGGCGACCCTCGTGAGTTTATCCGACACCTACGCCGATCATGAGAGTGATCGAGCCTCGCAGGCGTAGTCGGTGGTATTGGTTCGCATCACCGCGTGATATCGCAGCTGATCGGTTTGATTCGCGAGCTGTCCCGGAAGAGCATGCACTTCCAGCAGTTTGGGGACGAGTTCTCGAGGGCATTTCTTGCACATTTCTTGCCTCCACAGATGAGGGCTCGCCGGCGATTTTTGACGCTGAGGCGTGATCGCGACGGTTAGAGAGTACAATGTGGAGTTCGACTCATTAGCTGTATGTTCCCCAGAGTAGCGATATGGAGGATGAGTACACCGCCACGCCACCGGCCGACGACGATTACTGGCAGAGGCTTGTACGGTGTAGCTCTTCACCGCATGGACATTGCCCGCACGCAAGCTCATGCACCAGGATGTGAGGCACGGAGAGGTCGGCGAATGACCGAGATCGCAGGTAAGAGGCCGAACAGCAGGTCCTTTGGTAACTTTTCGAGGCGGACCGCCAGCCAGATCTAGTTATGTACCTCCGCCAAGATGCAGTGGTCCTCCGCGCCTTCGTGTCGCTCGGGTATTCGAGCCGGTCGAGCTCCGTGGCTTCGTTCACGAGTTTACGCGAGTGCTAGCCGCCAGGATTCATGTCCCCTCGGTGTGCACGATGGCAAATATCATCCAGGAAATGTCGCTTTTATCGGGTGCTTGTTTCACCGCGCCGCCGTGGCCATGTGACGAGATCAGGCTTATAGAGAGGTATGCAGCTTGGCGCAGCCTACCTGGATCGTGGCGTGTTCATCGCCTTTCTACGCATGCGCCGCAGGCGCACTTATGATTAGAGTGGAGCGGTAGCTTCAGGTATATCCTTAACCATCTAGAGTGTTATACCCCGTATTTCCAGAGTATGTACGCACGGACGTACGTAGGAAATTTCGAACTTCAAGTAGGCTTGGCCGATTTAATTTTGTGCACAACACCCGACAGAGTCGCTTTTTCGTAAACGTTTTCACACTTCGTAGGGGAATTTCCGCTATGCCATTTTTTATTTTGCGGATTTTTCCGAGAGACGAACATTTTGGACCAACAAGAGGCGACACTTGTCACCCTCTCATTGGGACACCTTGGGCGGTAATGTAGTGGCCGAAAGTTGGCCATTGTGGTCAAGGGTTGGTAGGATATTTTTTGTGTTAGTTGGCTAGTGTGCACTTGGCAAGATCTTGGCCCTACACTTGCATAGCACTTGGCAAGATCTTGGCCATTGGTTGGCCTTCACTTGACCTATAAATACCCCCCCTTAGTGAAGACTTCTTCATCCAAATATTTGCCTAAGTCTTGAAAGCTCTCCTTCTCCCTCCCCTTGTGTTGAGTTCGTCCTAAGCCTCCCCCACCCTTGGCCGAGAGCCCTCCCCCCCTCCTTTGAGGTGCTAGCCGTGGGGTACCCCCCCTAGCCTTGTTGCTTTCGTATAATACCCCCCCCCCCTTTGTGGTGTAGAAATACTCTCAAAAGTATTGTTATAATGCCCAAATTACCTTAGCCGTATACCTTGTAGTATTCTAAGGTTATACCTATACGAAAAGCCCGGCTATACTATTATACTTCCGTCACCACAAAACCGAAACCCTAGGAAAATCTCCATAGTCCGTTGAGTATTGTGTAGAAGTTGGTTAGAACTTCTAAGGGTGGTTTAGAGCGGTTGAGCGCTGAGTCGAGCTAAACCTTGCTAAGGATCGACATTAAACTCGGATAATTATGGGCTTATCGAGGTAATTATCTTGTCCTCTATTGTAATTGGAAATTACATAATGTTAGAATATATAGTTGAAGTATACTATATATAGTCTTGAACTTAATGTTGTGGCAATGTCCTTGGACTTAAGCTCAAGAATCGAATCGAATCAGTAATTACTTAGGATCAGACATACAGAGACTTGTGTAGTTTGACGGCAGGGAAGTGGCTGCCCAATTTTCCGTAGGATCTTGCATCTAGATTTATTCTACCGAGTAGTCTAGACTTTGATAGACTTGTGTAACTCGTATAGGTTGAATGTTCATGTAGCATGTGCTACTTGAGAAGGTGGACCAAAGCAGCCGTTATAGCCGTGGAGCGATTTGCTAATAGTCGATAATCGCCGCGAGGTATGTGAACCTCTTCCTATCTCTTCTATCATGATGTGTATAACTATGTAGTACGCAGACGTCGTATGTTATTTGAACGTAGTTGTACGGCAATGTCTTTTGACTTAAGCCCGAATAATAATAATCTTGAAGTAGTTCAAGAGAATTAAGAACTGCTTTTAAAAGAAGAGTGTACTTGGTTTTAAAAGCTAAGAGTTATACTAGCTTTATGGGAAGTTAGGTATAACGGCTTAAGAAAGATAAAACGAATGATTTTAATTATTATAGAAGTTAAGAGACTTGATCTTGTAAGATAAGAGACTTAACTTAAATAAATTATATGAATTTTGTGAAACCTCATTCGTGAGTAATGAGTATTTGATTTTTAAAAGGGATAATGTTTTACCGATTTGAAATCGAAATGTATCGACAAACCACCGCAGTTAATAAAGGAAAATGTATTGAATAATTAAGTATTATTAAAACCAAGAGAAACTTCCATCCGCATAGAAACTAAGATGAGACAAAATGATATTTCCTAGATCATGGTCTTTGTAATAAGATTGTTATAAACAAGAATATCCTACTCACATATAAGGCTTATGTTTTCTCCGATTGTTTAAAAGAGAATTATATTCTTAAATGAATAAGACCTTGAACTACTAAACCTTTCTAAAATAAGAAGCGTGAACATTTGAAATTAGGCAAACTTGGACGCTTGGAAAATAATGTTGTTACTTGATTTTACAAAGGTAAGTGTTTTAGTTTATTTAAAAAGACAAATACTCTATTTTATACTACGGTATTGTGTGACTTATGTGAAAGAAACAGATCTTTTAAAGATTTAATGTGAAGTACTTTGGGGTTAGATACGAACTTGTTAGCATAAAGTACCTTGTGTGAATAACTTGATTGTGTTGGTTTGTGATAGCCTTGTAATACTTACTTGTTCATTTGATAAGTAAACATGTTATGATGCTAAGTGTGGTAGTATCTTGTGATGTTGTGTAAGTGGCTAATTCTTGTTGTGCTTACGTTGATAAACGTTAAGCCATTGTACTATTATTGTATCACATACCCCTTTGACTTATTATACCGAGGGCTTGCCACCCTTGATGCGGGTCTCTACGGCCTATGCGGTCCTTGTGACTATGCGGAGTGCGGTAGCTCCAGGATTGATCATTCCGGGTGTTTAGCCTGATGCGGGGGATTCCCTATGCGGTCTGTTGAGACTATGCGGTCTTTTGAGACTATGCGGTCGGAGCCTAGGCGGATACCGGGGTTAAGCCGCTCGATGTGGGGTATACCTCAGCGGTGCGGGACCATGATTCGAGGAATACCTCACGCGGTCCGCAGTGACCTATGCGGAGCTGCGAGAGTTCCAGGAATAGACGCGCACAGTGATACTGCGGGCGGTGGCCAGCTTCGATCATGTGGTGCGGTCTAGAAAGACCTCGTGATACAGTTTATGGCATTTGTGGTACTGGGGGTCTTAGTAGTCGGCTATGCCTTCGTACTTACCCCGTACGGTTTTATTGTGATGACTTTGAGGGCGTGAGTCCCTGACTTGACATGACTGCTTATTGTGAACTGTAGTTTGGTTATCATACATGTCTCCTGCTTTATAGACTACTATGATTTCATTTACAGTATTTATTTTCGCCACACATACTCTGCACTGCCAGATCGACCTCCTTCGGGCCGCTCATGCCGCAGTAAAGGTACACCGCCGTTGATCCTCGCCTTAGGGTCACAGTTAGCGTTGGGAAAGCTCCGCTTTCTCCGAGGCTTATTCGTATAGTCCCCGTTGTTGTATGTGCTTACATTCGTGGTATGACGGCCCCGTCCCGTCATTGTTGTCGTATCATTTCTTAGAGGTCTCAGAGTAATCGCAGGCGTGGTTTGTAAAAAGGATTAAACTGCTCATTTGTAAGAGTTGTTATTTATATATATGCCTCGTGCAAGTTTTCCTCGACATCGCTTTGTACTTCATTTGTTTCATGTATGTGTTTTATGTTCACGACACTCGATGTTGTATCACTAGGTGCCCGGTAAGGCACCACCACGCCCAGTTCGGTCGTGACAAAAGTGGTATCGTGAGCGCTTAATCCTCGGAAAGTGTCTACGCATCCGTATCCAAGAGAGTCTTGATTATCGGTGTTGTGCACCACGCCAATAATCGTGAGGCTATAGGATATTTAGGATTGGTTTCTATTCTTCTCACTCGAGATCGTGCCTTAGAGTCAGGTTGTAAATCGACCTCTAAACGTATTTCTTTCCTTACCGCTATGCCTCCGCGTAGGCAACCCGCCCGTGAGGGCAAGGCAGCCGAGGGAGCTGCGAGTAGAGTTCAGAGGGTTACGAGGGCACAGGCCCAATCATCACCTGAGTTAGGTGCTTCATTTGGGGATTTCTGCGACATCACTAGCCCCAACAGAGTTTAGCACGGCGACGGCAGCCTCCTACCGCGCCATGATATTTGAACCTTCAGTTCCACGACCGGGAACAGAGAATTTAGATTGCAAGAAGGCGACCCTGTTACTAGCTATGGATTTGGCTACCAAAGAGTATACCGTTGTACCGCAAGTCTTGATGACTACCTAAGAGAAGATTGTGCAAGAGTAATCATTCAGTTAGGCTTGAGCATGGCCTGTGTACGGGCTTATGCGCAGCAGGCCGAGAAACGTAGATCGACGGGTTAACGGCGACAACGTAGAGGCCGAGCAAAGAAGGTCCTTTGGTAACTTTCGAGGCGAGTCACCTCACCAAAGAGATTTGATTATGCACATCCATCGGTGCAGTGGTCTTCCACGAATTTCGTGACGCTCGGGTATGCAGAGTTGGTTAGAACTCCGGCTTCCGGCTCATTGCAGATGATGTCATCCCGGGAATGTCATCTTTTAGGTTGGTACTTGTTGCACCGGCGACCGCCGTGGTCCGGTATCGAAGAGTGTCCTTGTAGGAGGACTTAGCCTTCGTGATCGGTGGGTAGTTTGTCATCTCCTCACCATGCGCCTCACGGCAGTTTGATTAGAACGACTAAGGGAGTGAAGCAAAGAGATATAGATATATCTTTAACCCTCTAGAGTTTTGTTTATGTGATAAGGTGAGTATACCTTAAGTGCTTTGTGTTAGTTGTGATTAGAAATCTGGTTAGTTAACCAAGTAAGAATCGGGGGATAGAGAAGGTGTAAACCTTAGAGTCTTGTTACGCAGAGACCTCGAGGTAAGGTCATCTAGAGTAAAAGACGTATGGTTATGTTGATCCTTATCGGGTGCCTAGTGCACGTGAGCTATGTTTGGGATAGGTCCCTAGTAGTGGAATGAAAGAGGGTAGTTGAGCTAAGAAGACCGCCAGGTTTTCGTAACATGTTTAGTGAGATTGTTCCTTCCGGGAGATAGTATTTTCGCGCTTGCACGTCGGGTTGAGGCCACGTTGCGGGTCAACCCGCGGCATGTTTGGTGGTGGGGTCTGGGTGTGGTGGTCCCGCCTTGTGGTAGGGTCACGAGGGTGTTAGGCCCAAGTTTAGTTAACCAGCGTACGAGTTCGTGGATGCGTTCGACCAGTGGTCGGGCCGATGGGGGCAGCCCATCGTGTTCTTCGGTCGGGACCATTCACTCGGCAGTGTTGATACATCAGAAAGGTTATAAGGCTGCACGGGGTGCCTACCTTCACCTTATGGCGCAGTGGAGCCCGTGATACTACCGCTTTTGTTTCCGGAAGTTTTACCAGTGCAGGTTAAGGACTCAAAGTAGTCTCGAACCGCATTCGCCGTGCCGTTGTTTGGATTTCGCGGTAGTTGTGGGATGGTTGTCTCTCAGAGAGAAGTGTTTTAGCTACCATTGCGTTGTTCGGATGTCGCTTATGAAGCCTTGTAAAGGCGAAGTGTAAGTCACGGCCGATTGGTTCGATGTTGGCAAGGTTCGCATATGGTTCAGCTTGTTCCAGCAGACCGTGGTTAGTGAAGCTTGTCTAGAAGAAGTTCCGCACTGCAGGAATCGTGCGATAATCGGCACGACGCTTAGAGTTCGTGGCCGACGGTCTTCTTGAAAGTACCACCCCGGTCAGGGTGTGACGAGCTTTGGGAAAACAGAGGAAACTTAGCCCGAGTTACTTGGGCCTTTGTGAGTTCATGTGAAGAATAGGCCAGGTTGCCTATATGTTAGCATTTGCCGTCCGACTTATGAGGCAGTACGTCCGGTCTTTCGTATTGTTATGTTCGGGAAAGTATCGAAGATCCATCCAGAATGTTCCCAGTAAATGATGCCCACGTTAAGAGATAGTAACCCCGAGTTTTGGATACTAAAGCAGTATCAGAAATGTGGTAAGAATTCGAGTGTACGGCGCCTTGATGATCGACGCAGCCCGGCACCATTTGTTGGGTCGTCGAGCAAGGCTCGCGACAAAGTGACAAAGTAGTATCATTTTGGTGATGTTAGAGGTGTTTCCTCGTGGACTTGGATGTAAGTATTTCATGGGGTGTTTCGTGGGCTGACGTGGCGTGTGTTTGTTCTCGTAAGAATAGTAGTGAAGACTATATCGCGCGCTTGTTTTGAGACTTAGAAGGAACATTCGACGAATGTTTCTGGCGAGGAGAATGTTATACCGTATTTCCAGAGTATGTACGCAGGACGACGTGAGGAAATTTCGAACTTCAAGTAGGCTTGGCCGATTTAATTTTGTGCACAACACCCGATTAGAGTCGTTTTTCGGCGAAACGTTTTCACAGCTTTCGTAGGGGAATTTCCGGCTATGCCATTTTTTATTTTTTCGGATTTTTCCGAGAGACGAAACATTTTTGACCAACAAGAGGGCGACACTTGTCACCCTCTCATTGGAACACCTTGGGCGGTAAATGTAGTGGCCGAAAGTTGGCCATTGTGGTCAAGGGTTGGTAGGATATTTTTGTGTTAGTTGGCTAGTGTGCACTTGGCAAGATCTTGGCCCTACACTTGCATAGCACTTGGCAAGATCTTGGCCATTGGTTGGCCTTCACTTGACCTATAAATACCCCCCCCTTAGTGAAGACTTCTTCATCCAAATATTTGCCTAAGTCTTGAAAGCTCTCCTTCTCCCTCCCCTTGTGTTGAGTTCGTCCTAAGCCTCCCCCACCCTTGGCCGAGAGCCCGCCCCCCCCCATTGAGGTGATAGCCGTGGGTACCCCTAGCCTTGTTGCTTTCAGATAATACCCCCTTTGTGGTGTAGAAATACTCTCAAAAGTATTGTTATAATGCCCAAATTACCTTAGCCAGATACCTTGTAGTATTCTAAGGTTATACCTTACGAAAAACCCGTAAATACTATTATACTTCCCACAATACAAAACCGAAACCCTAGAAAATCTCCATAGTCCGTTGAGTATTGTGTAGAAGTTGGTTAGAACTTCTAAGGGTGGTTTAGAGCGGGTCGAGCGCCTGAGTCGAGCTAAACCTTGCTAAGGATCACATTAAACTCGGATAATTACGGGCTTATCGAGGTAATTATCTTGTCCTCTATTGTAATTGGAAATTACATAATGTTAGAATATATAGTTGAAGTATACTATATATAGTACTGAACTTAATGTTGTGGCAATGTCCTCGACTTAAGCTCAAGAATCGAATCGAATCAGAATTACTTAGGATCAGATTACAAGAGACTTGTGTAGTTTGACTGCAGTGGCGGTCGCCAATTTTCCCGCAGGATCTTGCATCTAGATTTATTCTACCGAGTAGTCTAGACTTTGATAGACTTGTGTAACCTCGTATAGGTTGAATGTTCTCGCGAGTAGCATGTGCTACTTGAGAAGGTGGACCAAAGCAGCCGTTATAGCCGTGGAGCGATTTGCTAATAGTCGATAATCGCCGCGAGGTATGTGAACCTCTTCCTATCTCTTCTAGCATGATGTGTGTATAACTATGTAGTACGGTAGACGACGTATGTTATTTGAACGTAGTTGTACGCAATGTCTTTTGACTTAAGCCCGAATAATAATAATCTTGAAGTAGTTCAAGAGAATTAAGAACTGCTTTTAAAAGAAGAGTGTACTTGGTTTTAAAAGCTAAGAGTTATACTAGCTTTATGGGAAGTTAGGTATAACGGCTTAAGAAAGATAAAACGAATGATTTTAATTATTATAGAAGTTAAGAGACTTGATCTTGTAAGATAAGAGACTTAACTTAAATAAATTATATGAATTTTGTGTGAAACCTCATTCGTGAGTAATGAGTATTTGATTTTTAAAAGGGATAATGTTTTACTGATTTCGGAAATCAGAAATGTGTATCGACAAACCATCGCAGTTAATAAAGGAAAATGTATTGAATAATTAAGTATTATTAAACCCAGTAGAAACTTCCATCTGCATAGAAACTAAGATGAGACAAAATGATATTTCCTAGATCATGGCTGCTGTAATAAGATTGTTATAAACAAGAATATCCTACTCACATATAAGGCTTATGTTTTCTCCGATTGTTTAAAAGAGAATTATATTCTTAAATGAATAAGACCTTGAACTACGAAACCTTTCTAAAATAAGAAACGTGAACATTTGAAATTAGGCAAACTTGACGCTTGGAAAATAATGTTGTTACTTGATTTTACAAAGGTAAGTGTTTTAGTTTATTTAAAAGACAAATACTCTATTTTATACTACGGTATTGTGTGACTTATGTGAAAGAAACAGATCTTTTAAAGATTTAATGTGTGAAGTACTTTGGGGTTAGATAATAACTTGTTAGCATAAAGTACCTTGTGTGAATAACTTGATTGTGTTGGTTTGTGATAGCCTTGTAATACTTTCTTGTTGATTTGATAAGTAAACATGTTAGGATGCTACGTGTTAGTATCTTGTGATGTTGTGTAAGGGTCATTCTTGTTGTGCTTACGTTGTTAAACGTTAAGCCCGCTGTACTATTATTGTATCACATACCCTTTGACTTATTATACCGAGGGCTTGCCACCCTTGATGCGGTCTCTACGCCTACGCGGTCCTTGTGACTACGCGAGCGCAGAGCTCCGTGATTGATCATTCCGGTGTTTAGCCCGACGCGGGATTCTACGCGGTCTGCTGAGACTATGCGGTCTTTGAGACTACGCGGTCGCGGAGCCCAGCGGATACCGGGGTTGCCGCTCGACGCGGGTATACCTCAGCGTCTGGGACCATGATTCGAGGAATACCTCATGCGGGTCCGCAGGTGACCTACGCGAGTGCGAGAATTCCAGAATAGACGCAAGACAAAGCGATACTGCGGGCGGTGGCCAGCTTCGATCATGTGGTGCGGTCTAGAAAGACCTCGTGATACAGTTTATGGCATTTGTGGTACTGGGGGTCTTAGTAGTCGGTTATGCCTTCGTACTTACCCCGTACGGTTTTATTGTGATGACTTTGAGGGCGTGAGTCCCTGACTTGACATTACTGCTTATTGTGAACTGTAGTTTGGTTATCATACATGTCTCCTGCTTTATAGACTACTATGATTTCATTTACAGTATTTATTTTCGGGCCACATACTCTGCACTGTCAGATCGACCTCGGGGCCGCGTCATGCCGCAGTAAAGGTACACCGCCGTTGATCCTCGCCTTAGGGTCACGCTCAGCGTTGGGAAAGCTCCGCTTCTCCGAGGCTTATCTTCGTATAGTCCCCTGTTGTCAGGTGCATTCGTGGTATGACGGCCCCGTCCCCGTCATTGTTGTCGATCATTTCAGAGGTCCAGAGTAATCGCAGGGCGTGGTTTGTAAAAAGGATTAAACTGTTCATTTGTAAGAGTTGTTATTTATATATATGCCTCAGGCAAGTTTTCCTCAGATTACTGTTTTGTACTTCATTTGTTTCATGTATGTGTTTTATGTTCCACGACACTGATGTTGTATCACTAGGGTGCTCGGGTAGGCACCGCCACGCCCAGTTCGGTCGTGACATAGAGGCTTGTATGTTTTGATGTTATGTTAATGTGTTAAGTGTTATGTTCGGATAGCTTTGTGCTAAAATGTGATTTAGAACCCGTTGGGGAAAAAGGGTAAGCGGGGTGAGAAAATGATGAACCTTAGAATATTACACCGAGACCTTAGATGTAAGGCCGTCTTGAGTACAAGATTTTGCGAGTGATCCTTGTCAGAGTGCATTTTATGCCTAGAATATATTGTGTGATAAGTCTCTGGGTTGGGTAAATGAAAGTGGTATCTTTCATGATGTGATTTAGCAAGGTTGTTCCGCATCGAGAAACGAGAGTCGGCGTGTGACAGGCTCGGGTTGAGGACGTGTTGCGTGTCAACCCGAGTCCGAATGAGGTGGGGTCAGCTGGGTGGTCCGCCAGCGGTAGGGTCACGAGGGTGCTAGGCCCAAGTTTAGATGACCATCGATGAGTTCGTGGATACGCTCGACCAGTAGATCGTGAAGGCCGGGAATGGCCTTAAGGAAGATCGAGGCTAATAAGATGACCAAGTTGGGAGGTAGTGACTCCAAGTTTCGGAAACTAAAGTGTGGTACGTATGCTAAAAGAGTTCAAGAGTTCGAGAAGAGTAACGAGTAAGCGGTAGAGGCGAGTATGTATTGCGAGCATAGATATGATCATTTCTTGTAATGGGAGAAGGTGCGAAGGATGTATATTTTAGACCTCGTGAATCGTGACGCAAATCCGCACCATTTGGTCGCCGAGTGACACTAGAACCTCGCGCAAAGTGACAAAAGTTTGTGATGTTAGAGGTGTTTCCTCGTGGACTCGATATAAGTATTTGCGCATGTGTTGTTTCGTGGCTTGTGGCGCTGGCAACTTATTAAAAGAACTTTATCGTTATCCGCCTTGAGAAGGAACATTCGACGAATGTTTCGGCGAGGAGAATGTTATACCGTATTTCCGCAGTATGTACGTGGGGACGATGTAGAAATTTTCGAACTTCTTTAGGCTTGGCCGAATTCTTTTGTGCACAACACCCGGTAAGAGTCGTTTTCGGCGAAACGATCTCACAGCTTTCGTAGGGGAATTTCCGGCTAGGTCAGTTAGAAATGTTGCGGATTTTTCCGAGAGACGGAACATTTTGGACCAACGAGAGGCGACACTTGTCACCCTCTAATCGGAAGGAGTGGACTGACGAAAGTGGGAAGGTTGGCACGCTTTTTGTGTTGAATTGGTGGTCAAGGAGTTGGTAGGATATTTTGGGTAGATGGATAAGGTTGCATATGGCTTAATCTTGACCTTACACTTGCCTAACACTGATGGATCTCGCCATTGGTTGGCCTTCACTTGACCTATAAATACCCTCTAGTCAAGACTTTCTTCATCCAAAACTTGAGCAATCTAACTAAGTCTCAAATACTCCTCTCACTGAGCTTTCCCACCACACCCCCTCCCCTTTGAGAGCCCTTGGCCGAGAGCCACCTCCCTCCCTTTGAGGTGTTTTGGGGTACCCCCACCTAGTTGTCTCGTATAAATACCCCCTTTGTGGTATAGAAATACTCTCCAAGTATTGTTATAATGCCCAAATACTGGCCCAAATACCTTGTAGTATTCCCAAGGTTACACTTTTACAAAAGCCCGTAAAATACTATTATACTTCCTCACCACAAAAACGAAACCCTAAGTAAATCTTCACCCGTAGTTGAAGTCATAAGTAGAAGTTGGTTAGAACTTAAGGGTTGGTTGGAGCGGATGGAGCGCCTGAGTAGAGCTAAACGTTGTTCAGATCGACATATAAACTCGGATAATTTTGGGCTTATCGAGGTAAACATTCTTGACCTTCATTGTAATTGGAAATTACATGTTGTAGAGTATGTAGTTAAGTATACTATATATAGAACTGAACATAGTTGTGCGGCAATGTCTTTTGACTTAAGCCCGAATAATACTTACGGCAATGTCTTCGCGACTTAAGCCCGAATTTAAAGAAGAGAATCGAATCAGAATTGTTATACCGTATTTCCGCAGTATGCACGTGGACGCACGTAGAAGATTTGAAACTTGTACTAAGGCTTGGCGAATTAATTTTGTTCACAACACCGCTTTGAGTCATTTTTCGACGAAACGCTTTCACACTTTCGTAGGGAATTTCGGCTATGTCATTTTTAATTTTTGCGGATTTTTCCGAGAGACGAAACATTTTGGATTAACGGGAGGGTGACATGTGTCACCCTCACATCGAAGCAAGGGGCGCAACCCTTGGCCGAAATGGACCACTTTATGGCCTTGAATTGTGCCTTGTTTTGTGCCTTGTTTTGTGGAGTGTTTTATGGTGTAGGGTTAGGGTGCACATGGCTTGATCTTGGCCTTACACTTGCCTTGCACATGGCTTGATCTTGGCCATGGTTGGCCTTTGGTTTTGCTATAAATACCCCTAAGCTTCAAGACTTCATCCATTCCAAAATCACCAAGTCTTGAAAGCCTTCCTCCCTTTCTTGTGCTCTAGCCGTGAGCTACCCTCCCCTTTTCGTGAGGCCTAGTGGCCGAGAGGGTACTTTCCCCTCCTAGTGGCCTTCTACGAGAGCACACCCCCTACCTTGGGGTGTTCTCGTGAGGTACCCCCCCTTAGTGGTGTAGAAATACTCTCAAAAGTATTGTTATTATGCCCAAATTTCCTTAGCCAATACCTTGTAGTATTCTAAGGTTATACCTTTACAAAAAGCCCAGATATACTATTATACTTCCCGTCACCACAAACCGAAACCCTAGGGAAATCTCCATAGTCCGTTGGAGTATTGTGTGGTTGGTTAGAACTTCTAAGGGTGGTTTAGAGCGGTCGAGCGCCGAGTCGAGCTAAACGATTGCCCAGATCGACTTTAAGCTAGGATAATTATGGGCTTATCGAGGTAATTATCTGTTCCTCTATTGTAATTGGAAATTACATGATTGTGAATATATAGTTGAAGTATACTATATAATAGAACTGAACATAGTTATCGGCAATGTCTTTTGACTTAAGCCTGAATTTAAAAGAAGAGTACTGAACTGTAATTACATAGGGTTGTATTACAGTAGACTTGTGTAGTAATACCATGGAGTAGAATTGTACCCGTTAGGGTTAGATGTATAACCCCGGTTGGCTTGGTAGCCTACCGACAGAGAGGAGATTTACGCCATGGGGAGGTCGCCAATTTTCGGTAGAATGTTCTACGATAAGATCTATATGTTAATAAGCGCTGTGGCCTTATAGGTTAAAGTACTACGCGTGGCGCGATCTACTTGGCTTAGGAGTAGCCGGCGGTTCGAGGTACTTGAGCGCTTTGCTATTTAGTCGATAATCGTCGCGAGGTATGTGAACCTCTTCCTATCTCTTCTAGCATGATATGTGAACTATGTAGTACCAGAGACGCATACGTGCTAAATGTATGTGATTGGGTTAAAACATAAAGTGTTATAACGACTTTATGGGAAGTTGGTTATAACAGCTTTATGTTGGTAAGAAAATACATGTGGTTTTTAAAAGGTACTGATTTGAACTATAACTGGCTTGTTATGTGTTAATAAAAAACTTGAAGTATTTCAAGAGATTTTTGAATCATTTTGAAAGAAGAAGTAATACTTGGTTTTGAAAACTTAAGAGTTATACTAGCTTTATGGGAAGTTAGGTATAACGGCTTAAGAATGTTTTACTGATTTCGGAAATCAGAATGTGTATCGACAAACCCCTGCAGCGTTAATAAAAGGAAATGCTTTTGATTATTAAAACCAGTAGAAACTTCCATCTGCATAGAAGCTAAGATGAGACAAAATGATATTTCCTAGATCATGGCTGCTGTAATAAGATTGTTATAAACAAGAATATCCTACTCACATATAAGACTTATGTTTTTCAGATAGTTTTAAGGAGAATTATATTCTCAAATGAATAAGACTGTGAACTACGAAACCTTTCTAAAATGAGAAACTTGAACATTGGAAATTAGGCAAACTTGATCATTGGAAAAGAATGTTGCTACTTGATTTTACAAAGAGAAGTAATTGATTTACTTTAAAAGGATAGTCACTCTATTTTATACTACGGTATTGTGACATTGTGAAAGTAACGATCTTTTAAAGAGTTAATGTATGAAGTACTTTGGGGATAAAAACCCGATCTTGTTAATCATATAGTAGAAGGTACCTTGTGTGAACAACTTGATTGTATTGGTTTGTGATAGCCTTGTAATACTTTCTTAATTGCTTTGATAAGTAAACGTGTTGGGATGCTACGTGTTAGTATCTTGTGATGTTTGTGTGAAGAGGTTTCTCGATTGCGCTTATTAACTATCACCGTTATGATAGTATTGTGGCATTCATCTCGAGATGATTCCGGGTTAAGCCGCCTCCACGCGGGTAGACTCAGCGGTCGATGGACCTATGATTCGAGAATACCTCACGCAGTCCCGGCCTATGCGCGAGCTACGAGAGTTCCGTGTTAGTACGCGCCCTTACGGGTACGCGTCCATGCGGGCTACGCGGATCGCGAAGTCGTGACGACGCCGGAGTAGCTACCGACGCGGGAATACCATGCGGGCCGACGAGATTGGCCTACGCGAGTCGCGGAGTTCCGTGGTTAGACGCGCATATCGATACAATGCGCAAGTGGCCGCCTTTGATCATGTGACGGTTCAGACAGATCTTATGATCTGCTTCACGACCTTGTTGGTACTGTGGGTTTTTAGTAGTCGGCTATGCCTTCGCATTTACCCCGCAGACAGCTTTATCGCGACACGTGGGACCCGTGTTCATGTGTGTTCCTCGGTGCTTTTATATCATGATCGCGGCAGCGGAAGGTATTCCACGTTCATGATTGATGTTGTGGGCCTGAGACCCATTGTTATACTTGAGTGATGACTTGAGGGCGTGAGTCCTCGACTTGACATGACCGCTGTTGTAAATCGTAGTTTGGTTATCATACATGTCTCCCGCTTTATATGATCGCTATGATTTCATTTACGATGTATTTTCGTTTCACATACTCTGCACTGTTGTATCGACTCCTTCGGGCGCGCTCATGCCGCAGTCGAGGTACACCGCCGTTGATCCTCGCCTTAGGGTCACGCCACGCGCTGGAAGCTCCGCTCCGAGGCTTATCTCGCATAGTCCCCTGTTGTAAGTGCTTACATTCGTGGGTATGGCGGGCCCCGCCCCGCCATCTGTCGTATCATTTCTTAGAGGTCAGAGTACCGCAAGTGTGGTTTGTAAAAAGGATTAAACTGCTCATTTGTAAAGTTGTTATTTATATATGCCAAAGGCAAGTTTTCTCGACATCGCTTTGTACTTGGCTATTTCACGTATGTGTTTTATGTCCGCTGACACTGATGTTGTGTCACTAGTGGTGCCCGGTAAGGCACCACCACGGCCCGCCGTTGTGACAAAAGTGGTATCGAGCGCTTAATCTCTGAAAGTGTCTACGCACCGTATCCAAGAGAGTCTTGATTATCGGTGTTGTGCACCACATCAATAATCGTGAGGCTATAGGATATTTAGGATTGGTTTCTATTCTTCTCACTCGAGATCGTGCCTTAGAGCCGTGTTGTAAGTTGGATCCTCCAACGTATTTCTTTCCTTATCGCTATGCCTCCGCGTAGGGCAAACCCGCCCAGAGGGCAAGGCGGCGGAGTCGCGAGTTGAGTACTGAGGGTCACGAGGGCACGCCCAATCTTTACCAGGTAGTGCTTCATTTGGGGATTTCGCGACGCCACTAGCCCCAAAGAGAGTTTAGCACGCGACGGCAGCTCTACCGCGCCATGATATTTGAACCTTCGCCCACGACGAACAGAGTAGAATGTGGATCAAAGAAGTCGACCTTACATTAGCTATGGATTTGGCTACCAGAGAGATACCGATGTATCGCGAGTCTTGACGACTACCTAAGAGAAGCGTCGCAAGAGAAATCCTTCGATTAGGCTTGAGCATGGCACGTATGCGCTTATGCGCAGCAGCCGAGAAACGTAGAGATCGACGGGTTAACCGGCGATGAGAAGAGGCCAGAGCAAAGAAGGTCCTTTGGTAACTTTCGAGGCGAGTCACCTCGTGCAGATTAGATGTGCACCTCCGCCCGCAGCAGTGGTCTTCCGCCGCATTTCGTGACGCTCGGGCGCAGGAGTTGGTCGAACCTGTGGCTTCCGTTCAGCGGCACATGACGCCATCCCGGAATGTCATCTTTAGTTGGTACTTGTTGTACATGTGGCCGCTGGCCAGGTGTGTCGAATGGGTGACCTAGTAAGGGACTTTGCCTTCAGACGTGGGTAGTTCGTCATCTTCCTTAGCTACGCGCTCACGGGCGTGTTTGATTAGAACGACTAAAGGAGTGAAGAAGAATATAGATATATCTTTAACCTCTAGAGATCGATGTATGATAAGGTGAGTATACCTTAAGTGCTATGTTCGATAGCGGTGTTAGTCGTGATTAGATCACGGTTGTTTAACCGAGTAAGATTTTGGGGATAGAAGGTGTGAGCCTTAGAGCTTTTTACCTAGAGACCTTAGAGGTGAGGCCATCTCGAGAAAAGGTGTAGTGTTATGTTTGACCCTTATCGGGAGTGCATAGTGCACGTGAGTTATGTTTGGGATAGGTCCCAGTAGTGTGGGATGAAAGAGGGTAGTTGAGCTAAGAAGACCGCTAGGTTTTCAAACGTGATTAGTAAGATTGTTCCGGATCGGGAGCTAGTATTGTGGCGGCCCGCGGGTCAGTCCGCGGGTCAACCCGCGCGGCGTGGTGGTCGGGGTTGTGGTGGTCCCGCTGCGGGTAGGTCACGAGGGTGTTAGGCCCATGTTCGGTTAACCAGCAGACGAAGTTCGTGGACGATTCGGCCGGTCGGGTCGACGGGGCAGCCCATCGTGTTCTTCGCTCGACCGCTTCTACCGCGGTGTTGAGTTATCTCAAGGGTTGAAAGGCTGCACGGGTGCCTACCTTTACCTTATGTCGATGTGAAGCCTGTGTGGTTATTTTCGCTTTCTAAAAAGTTTACCAGCAGGTTAAGAACTCGTGAGTCTCGACCGCATTCGCCCCGCCGGCGTGGATTTCGTGGATAGTTGGGGATTGTTGTCTCCGTGGAGGTAGTGTTTGATCTACCATTTCGGTGTTCTGATATCGCCTTACGAAGCCTTGTAAAGGCGGATGTGTAAGTGCCGGCCGATTGGTTCGAGGTTGGCAAGGTTCGCATACTGGTTCAGCTTGTTCCAAAGCAGATCGTGGATAGTGAGAAGCTTGTCTAGAAGAAGTTCGCACTCGCAGAAATCGTATGGCGGATGATCGGCGACGACGCTAGAGTTCGTGCGACTCGGTCTTCTTGAAAGTACCACCGGGTTTTGGGTGTGGCATGTTTGGAAAACAGAGGAACTTAGCCCGAGTTACTTTGGGCCTTGTGAGTTCATGTGAAGGATAGGCCGTTGCTTATATGTTAGCTTTTGCCGTCCGACTTAGAGGCAAGACGTCCGCCTTTCGTATTGTTATGATCGGAAAGTATCGAAATCCATCCAGAGTGTTCCTACCAATGATGACCCGTTAGAGATAGTAACCCCGAGTTTTGAATCGACGCAGCACGTAAACGTGGTAAGAGTTCGAGCGGCGACTTCGTGATCGTGACGCAGGTACGGCACTGCTGGGTCGCTCGAAGGTTGACGCCTCGTGCAAAGTGACAAAGGTGGTATCATGTCGTGATGTTGGAGGTGTTTCTCGTGAACTTGGACGTAAGTACTTGCGCTGGTGTTTCGCGGCGGACGTGGGTTGGTTCTCGTAAGTACGGTAGTGAAGACTATATCGCACGCGCTTGTTTTGAGACTTAGAAGGAACATTCGGACGAATGTTTCTAGCGAGGAGAATGTTATACCCGTATTTCCAGTATGTACGTGGGGACGCACGAGAAGATTTGAAACTTGTACTAAGGCTTGGCGAATTAATTTTGTTCACAACACCCGCTTTGAGTCGTTTCGACGAAACGCTTTCACAACTTTCGTAGGGGAATTTCCGCTATGTCATTTTTAATTTTTGGATTTTTCCGAGAGACGAACATTTTGGATTAACGGAGGTGACATGTGTCACCTCACATCGAAGCGCGGCGCAACCCGGCGAAATGGACCACTTTACGGCCTTGAATTGGCCTTGTTTTGTGGAGTGTTTTGTGTGTAGGGTTAGGTGCACATGGCTTGATCTCGCCTTACACTTGCCTTGCACACGGCTTGATCTTGGCCATTGGTTGGCCTTTGGTTTTGCTATAAATACCCCTAAGCTTGAAGACTTCATCCATTCCAAAATCACCAAGTCTTGAAAGCCTTCCTCCCTTTCTTGTTTCAGCCGTGAGCTACCCTCCCCTTTTCGTGAGGCCTAGGGCCGCAGGGTACTTTCCTCCTAGTGGCCTTCGGCCGAGAGCACACCCCCCCCCCTACCTTGGGGGGTTCTCGGGAGGTACCCCCCCGGAGGGGGGTAGAAATACTCTCAAAAGGAGTGGTATTATGCCCAAATTTCCTTAGCCAATACCTTGTAGTATTCTAAGGTTATACCGTTACAAAAAGCCCAGATATACTATTATACTTCCCGTCAATACAAAACCGAAACCCTAGGAAATCTCCATAGTCCGTTGAGTATTGTGTAGAAGTTGGTTAGAACTTCTAAGGGTGGTTTAGATGGTCGAGCGCTGAGTCGAGCTAAACGATTGCCCAGGATCGACTTTAAGCTAGGATAATTATGGGCTTATCGAGGTAATTATCTTGTCCCTCTATTGTAATTGGAAATTACATGATTGCTTGAATATATAGTTGAAGTATACTATATAATAGAATCGAACATAGTTATCGGCAATGTCTTTTGACTTAAGCCCGAATTTAAAAGAAGAGTAATCGAATCAGAATTACATGGTTGTATTACATGAGACTTGTAGTAATACCGTGGAGTAGAATTGTACACTGTTAGTGGTTAGATATAACCCCCGGTTGGCTTGTAGCCGCCTCGATAGAGAGAGATTTACGTCATGTGAGGTGCCGAATTTTCTGTAGAATGTTCTACGATAAGATCTATATGTTAATGTCGCTGTGGCCTTATAGGTCAAGTACTACGCGTGGCGCGATCTACTTGGCTTAGGAGTAGCCGGTTTGAGGTACTGGAGCGCTTTTGCTATTTAGTCGATAATCGTCGCGAGGTATGTGAACCTCTTCCTATCTCTTCTAGCATGATATGTGTGAACTATGTAGTCTGAGACGATACGTGCTAAATGTATGTGATTGGTTAAACATAAAGTGTTATAACGACTTTATGGGAAGTTGGTTATAACTTTACGTTGGTAAGAAAATACACGTGGTTTTTAAAAGGTACCGATTTGAACTATAACCGCTTGTTATGTGTTAATAAAAACTTGAAGTATTTCAAGAGATTTTGAATCATTTTGAAAGAAGAAGTAATACTTGGTTTTGAAAAACTTAAGAGTTATACTAGCTTTACGGGAAGTTAGGTATAACGCTTAAGAATGTTTTATCGATTTCGAAATCGTAACGTGTATCGACAAACCCCTGCAGCGTTAATAAAAGGAAATGCTTTTGATTATAAAAACCAGTAGAAACTTCCATCTGCATATAAGCTAAGATGAGACAAAATGATATTTCCTAGATCATGGCTGCTGTAATAAGATTGTTATAAACAAGAATATCCTACTCACATATAAGACTTATGTTTTTCAGATAGTTTTAAGGAGAATTATATTCTCAAATGAATAAGACTGTGAACTACGAAACCTTTCTAAAATGAGAAACTTGAACATTGGAAATTAGGCAAACTTGATCATTGGAAAAGAATGTTGCTACTTGATTTTACAAAGAGAAGTAATTGATTTACTTTAAAAGGATAGTCACTCTATTTTATACTACGTATTGTGTGACATCGTGAAAGTAACGATCTTTTAAAGAGTTAATGTATGAAGTACTTTGGGGATAAAACCCGATCTTGTTAATCATATAGTAGAAGGTACCAGTGTGAACAACTTGATTGTATTGGTTTGTGATAGCCTTGTAATACTTTCTTAATTGCTTTGATAAGTAAACGTGTTGGGACGCTACGCGTGTTAGTATCTCGTGATGTTTGTGTGAAGAGGTTTCCTTGATTGTGCTTATTAACTATCGTTATGATAGTATTGCGGGCATTCATTTCTCGAGATGATTCCGGGTTGCCGCCTCCACGCGGGTAGACTCAGCGGTCGATGGACCTATGATTCGAGAATACCTCACGCAGTCCCGGGCCTACGCGAGCTACGAGAGTTCCGTGT
Source organism: Przewalskia tangutica (assembly GCA_029844215.1). Lineage (NCBI taxonomy): Eukaryota > Viridiplantae > Streptophyta > Magnoliopsida > Solanales > Solanaceae > Przewalskia > Przewalskia tangutica. The sequence goes on along the minus strand of CM056725.1, from coordinate 36,570,165 downwards.
TAGTATCGTCCTTTACGGGCACGCGGTCCACGTGGCCATGCGGATCGGGTCCGTGATCGACGCCGGGAGTAGCTACCGACGCGGGAATACCTCACGCGGCCGACGAGATTGGCCTACGCGAGTCGCGGAGTTCGTGGTTAGACGCGCACATCGATACAATGCAAGTGGCCGCCTTTGATCATGTGACGCCAGACAGATCTTATGATACGCTTCATGACCTTGTTGGTACTGGGTTTTTAGTAGTCGGCTATGCCTTCGCATTTACCCCGTGACAGCTTTATCATGACACGCGGGACCCGTGTTCATGTGTGTTCTTGGTGCTTTTATATCATAGATCGCCAGCCGGAAGGTATTCCACGCATGATTGATGTTGTGGGCCCGAGACCCATTGTTATACTTCGAGTGATGACTGAGGCGAGTCCTCGACTGACACGATCGCTGTTGTAAATCGTAGTTTGGTTATCATACATGTCTCGCTTATACGATCGCTATGATTTCATTTACGCATGTATTTTCGCCACATACTCGCATACCAGATCGACCTCCTTCTGGGCCGCTCATGCCGCAGTCGAGGTACACCCGGGTTGATCCTCGCCTAGTGGTCACAACAGCGTGTGGAAGCCCGCTTCCTCCGAGGCTTATCTCGTATAGTCCCCGTTGTTGTAGGTGCTACATTCGTGGTATGGCGGCCCCGTCCCGCCATCATTGCCGTATCATTTCTGAGGTCCGTAGTACCGGCAAGGTGGTTTGTAAAAAGGATTAAACTGCTCATTTGTAAAGTTGTTATTTATATACGCCGAAAGGCAAGTTTTCCTCGACATCGTTTTGTACTGGCTATTTCACGATGTGTTTTATGTCCACTGACACTCGATGTTGTGTCACTAGGTGCCGGGTAAGGCACCATCACGCCCGATGGGTTGTGACAAGAATTACATAGATCAGACATGAGACTTGTGTAACATTACCGTAGTAATTGTACACGCCCGTTAGACGTGTTAACCCCTCGTTGGCTTGCAGCCGGCCTCGACAGAGAGGAGATTTACGCCGCTGTGTGTGGGAGGTGTCACGAATTTTCTCAGAGAATATTCTACGTCGATCTAAAGATATTAATAGGCGTGTGGCCTTTATAGGTGAAAGTACTAAGAGTAGCGATTCTACTCGATGAGCGGCTAGTGCGTCAGTTGTAGTACTTGAGCTTTTTGCTTATTGTCGATAATCGTCGCGAGGTATGTGAACCTCTTCCTATCTCTTCTAGCATGATATGTGAACTATGTAGTACGGTAGAAGTACATGTGATAAATTTATTTGATTTGTTTAAAACATAAAGTGTTATAACGGCTTTATGGGAATTATGTTATAATAGCTTTATGTGGATAAGAAAATACTTTGTGGTTTCTAAAAGGTAACTGATTTGAATAATAACTGTCTTTTTATGTGTTAATAAAGAACTTGAAGTATTTGAAAAGATTTATGAATCGCTTTGAAAGAATGAGTAGTACTGGTTTTGAAAGCTTAAGAGTTATACTAGCTTTATGGGAAGTTAGGTATAACGGCTTAAGAATGTTTTTTACCGATTTGAAATCGAATGTGTATCGACAAACCATCGCAGTGCTAATAAAAGGAAAATGTATCGACTAATGAAGTATTATTAAACCAAGAGAAACCTCCATCCGCATAAGCTAAGATGAGACAAAATGATATTACATTTCCTAGATCATGGTCGCTTAATAAGATTGATTATAAACAAGAATAACCTACTCACATATAAGACATATGTTTCTCAAAACGCTTAAAGGAGAATTATGTTTTAAAGGACTAAAACTATGAACTACTTAAACCTTTTTCTAAAATGAGAAACTCGAGCATTCGAAATTAGCAAACTTGAACGTTTGGAAAATAAGGTTGTTACTTGATTTTACAAAGGAAAGCATTTTGGTTTACTTAACAATGTTAGTCACTCCAATTTTATACTACGTATCGGGTGAACTTTGTAAAAGAAATGGATCTTAAAAGGAATTTAACGGACGAGTACTTTAAGGTTAAAATCCGGACTTTGACATAAAATGAAAGTACCTTGAGTCGTGTGTAACTTGCTTATGCTAGTTGTTATGAAACTTGACCATGTGACGTGTGATAGACTTGTTGTGCAAGTATTGTGTTCTACTCGACTACCGGTCATCCGAATGTATTTCACTTGACACGGGTCATCCGAATGTATTTCACTTGACACGGGTCATCCGGAATGTATTTCATCGACTACCGGTCATCCGAATGTATTTCACTTGACACGGGTCATCCGAATGTATTTCACTTGATTACGGGTCATCCGGGAATGTATTTCACTTGATGACCGGGTCATCCGGGAATGTATTTCACTCGACTACCGGTTCATCCGGGAATGTATATCACTGACTACGGTTCATCCGGAATGTATTTCATCGACTACCGGTTCATCCGGAATGTATTCCACACATTTCTATATTGGGTCCATAAGACGGGCCGAGACCGTTATACGTATCACATGATTTGTACCTAGATCGCTGGCAGTGAGGAAGAAGTTCCACGCATGAGGATGACTTTGGAGGCGTGAGTCCTCGACTTGACATACGATCGCTTCTATGTTGTGGAATCGTAGTTTGGTTATCATACATGTCCCGCTTTATATAGACTATTATGATTTCATTTACGATTTTACGCTTTCACATACTGTACAATTGTTATCGACCTCCTTCGGGCCGCGTTCATGCCGCAGTAAAGGTACATCGGCGCCGATCCCCGCTTAGGATCACCTTTCAACAGATTGAAGCTCCGCCTTCGAGGCTTATCTTTTGGTATGTTACCACAGTCCGTAGATTCTTATACATTCGTGGGTATGGCGGGCCCGTCCCGTCATACCGTTGTAAAAAAATCTTAGAGGTCTGAGCACCGCAAGTGTGGTTTGTAAAAGGATAACCGTCGGTATTTATGTATATATGATGAAGGCAAATGCTTTGGTTGGCTGCTTATTTATCTTTTCTCTTATTCATGTTCATGTTTTTTATTTCCGCTGATTTTCTCTGATGTTGTATCACTAGGGTGCCCGGTAGGCACTACCACGGCCAGGTTCGGTCGTGACAAAGAACCTACAACTCAGTGGAACACATACCAAAAGATAAGCCTCCGAGAAACGGAGCTTCCCAAAACGCCGAACCGAGATCCTAAGAGCGAGGATCCACGACCGATGTACTCTACCGCGCAGATGAACGCAGCCTCGGGCGAGGTCAAGATAACAGTACCAAGTATGTGAAATCAGAAATATCAGAAATGAAATCATAGCGCTATATAAAGCGTGAGACATGAATGATAACCAAACTACAAGATACACATATATCGCTTATATCAAGTCGTGGTCTCACGCCCACATCAATCATGCCCGTGGAATGCCTTCTCATCGCTGGGCATTTATGATATGATAACACCAAGAAGTACACCAAAGACACCAAGTCCTACCCGATGCCAAAGCAGACATTAATTCAAATGGAAGCATACCCGCGCGCCACGATCGTGTCAAGATGTCCAAAAGGGAACCACAAGACAAAGAATCAAAATGGAAGATACCCGCGCCACGATCGCGGTCAAGATGTCCAAAAGGAAACAATAAGACAAAGATTCCAAATGGAAACATACCCGCGCGCTACGATCGCGGTCAAGATGCCCAAAGGGAAACAATAAAGCAAGATCAACATGGAAGCATACCCGCGCGCCACGATCGTGGTCGATGTCCAAAGCGATTAGCAAAAGTAACACAATCAACGTGAACGCATCTGCGGAATTTCTCCATCACCGCAGACGCCCAAGTAAGTTCTCAACAAGTCAACCGACTTCTATCGAGACGCCAGAATACGTAAATACAACACTTGTACAACAAAGGCTATCATCACAAGCATAGGCAAGTTTCACACAACTCAAAGTACTTGCACATAAGCCACACAATACCCGTAGTATAAAAATCGTGACTATCTTTTTAAGTAAACAAGACACTCCCCCTTTTGTAAAATCAAGTAACAACATTAATTTCCAAACGTTCAAATTTGCCTAATTTCAAATGCTCAAGTCACTTATTTTAGAAAGGTTTCATAACTCATAGTCTTAATCTCTTTTAAAACAATCGAGTAACATATGTCATATATGTGAGTAGTTTATTCTTGCTTATAACGATCTTATTACAAAGAAATCATGATCTAGAAAATGTAATATCATTTTGTCTCATCTTAGCTTCTATGCAGATGGAGGTTTCTACTGGTTTTAATACAACACATCATTATTCAATACATTTTCCTTTATTAACGCTGCAATGGTCTGTCGATACACATTTCTGATTTCAAATCAAGAAACATTATCCCTTTAAAACCAAGTACTCATTACTCACGAATGAGGTTTCACACAAACATCCACATTAAAACAAATAAGTTAAGTCTCTTATCTTATAAGATCAAGTCTCTTAACTTCTATCATCAAGAAACCATTTTCACTCTACATGGTCGTTATAACTAACTTCCCATAAAGCTATTATAACACCCTATGTTTTAAACCAACCAAATCACTTAGCACACGTATCGCCTACCGTACTACATAGTTCACAACAATCATGCTAGAAAAGATAGGAAGAGGTTCACATACCTCGCGACGATTATCGACAAGCAAAAACGCCCACAAGATCAGAACCCGCTAGCCTTTTCCACACTTCAAGTAGAATACGCTACTCGTAGTACTTCCCCCTATCAAGGCCACAACCGTCTATTAAATCTTAAACACAAGTTTCCATCTTTCTACGTAAAATTCGCAAAGACTCTCCCGCCACAACAGAAATCTTCTCTCTATCGAGGCCGGCCATCAAGCCAACCAGTGGGGTTTACACGCCTAACCTGGACGTGTACAATTCTACTACACAAGAATGCTACACAAGTTCATCAGAATAATACCCTATGTAATTACGTCAGCTTCTTTCTTTAAATTCAGCTTAAGTCAAAAGACATCACGCAAGCTATGTTCATTCTATATATAGTATACTTCAACTATATAATCCTACAACATGTAAACTCCAATTACAATAAAGGACAAGAATATTTACCTCGACAAGCCCAAAATTATCCAAGTTATAATGTCGATCCCGAGCAAGGTTTAGCTCCACCGTGCGCTCCAAACCACTCCAAACAACCCTTAGAAGTTCTAACTAACTTCTACTCAAATACTTCAACCAACTATGAAGATTTCCTTAGGTTTCGGTTTGAGACTAAAAGGACAAAAGGTAGTATTCCTGCTCTACGATAGAGGTAACTTTTGAAATACTACTAGGTAAAGGCTAAGGTATTTTGGGCATTATAACAATACTAGAGAGTATTTCTATACCACAAAAGGGGTATTATACGAAACAACTAGCAGTGGGGGTACCCACGGCTAGCACCTCCGGGAGGGAGGCTCTCGCCACAAGGCCACTCAAAGGGGAGGGGAAGGCTTAGGACGAGAACACTGGAGAGGAGGGAGAGTTTTCAAGGCTTAGACAGTGAGGAGTGGATGAATAAGTTCATCACTGGTGGTATTTATAGCACAAGCCAAGGCCAACCAATGGCCAAGATCATGCCAAGTGCAAGGCAAGTGTAGGCCAAGATTAAGCCAAGTGCACCCTAACCCCTACTCCACAAAACATGCCACAAAACAATGCACCAAACAAGGCCAAACAAGGCACAAAATAAGGATAAGACGCCCCCTCGCCTACCCAAACTGTCACTGAGGGTGACAAGTGTCACCCTCTCGCTGGCCCAAAAATGTTCCGTCGCCGAAAAATCCGCAAAATACAAAACGACATAGTCGGAATTTTCCCTCGCAAGTTATGCAAAACGCTTCGCCGAAAACGACTTAACCGGTGTGCACAAAGCAGTAACTTCGCCAAGCCACGCTGTGGGTGACACGTGTCACCCTCCCATCGCCTCATAAAACGTCTTCAAAAAATATCCACAATACCGAAATCTCAAAACAAAGCGGGCCCACAAAATCAGAATTCTCCCGTGGGCCCCACGTGACCATTTCCAAAATAAAATCTCAAAATTCTAATATAATTTAAGAAGCCCATATACCAAACTGGGAAACCAATTCTCATTAACGAACCTTTTTCTTCACAAATTACCTAAACTTTTCCGAAAACTCATATCTTTCTTTCTTTTCAAAATTTCTGCACTCTCAGACGCACGTCCTCACATACATACCTCGAACTACGGGTATAACAAGATTTCTACTAACAAGTTCGGTACCTATCCCCAAAGTACTTCATACATTAAATCTTTAAAAGATACGCATTTCACAAAAACCACACAATACATGTAGTATATGAAAATAGAGTGATTATCTTTTAGAGTAACTCAATTACTTCTCTTTGTAAAATCAAGTAGCCACATTCTTTTCCAATGTTCAAGTTTGCCTAATTTCCAATGTTCAAGTTTGCCTAGTTTCCAATGTTCAAGTTTGCCTTTTTTAGAAAGGTTTCGTAGTTCATAGTCTTATTCATTTAAGAATATAATTCTCCTTTAAACTATCTGAGAAACATAAGTCTTATATGTGAGTAGGATATTCTTGTTTATAACAATCTTATGTTTTAAACCAATCAAATACATTTAGCACATGTACGTCTACCGTACTACATAGTTCACACATATCATGCTAGAAGAGATAGGAAGAGGTTCACATACCTCGCGACGATTATCGACTAATAGCAAAACGCTCCAAGTACTTCCAACTGTCGGCTACTCCTTTAAGCCAAGTAAATCGCGCCACACGTAGTACTTCAACCTATAAGGCCACAAGGCACTTATTAACATTTAGATCCCTTCGTAGAACATTCTACAGAAAATTCAAGAAGACCTCCCCGCAACAGTAAATCTCTCCTCTATCGTGCCGGCTACCAAGCCAACCAGTGGGGTTATACGCTTAATCCGACGTGCACAATTCTACCTCACAGAAAAGCTACACAAGTCATCAGAATACACCCTATGTAAATACGCTTCAAGATTTTCTTTCAAAAGGTTTCTTATTATTCAGCTTAAGTCAAAAGACATTACCGATAACAACGCTCGCACTATATATAGTATACTTCAACTATATAATCTAACAACATGTAATTTCCAATTACAATAGGGGACAAGATATTTACCTCGATAAGCCCATAATTATCCGAGTTTAAATGTCGATCCCGAGCAAGGTGTAGCTCCTACTCGCAAGGCCCGACCCGCTCCAAACAACCCTTAGAAGTTCTAACCAACTTCTACTTAATACTCCAACTAACTATGGAGATTTTCCTTAGGTTTCGGTTAGGATCAAGGGAAGTATAATAGTATTTCGGCTTTTTGTAAAGGTATAACCTTAGAATACTACAAGGTATATGGCTAAGGTAATTTGGGCATAATAACAATACTTTTGAGAGTATTTCTAACAAGAGGGGTATTATACGAAGACAACTAGGCTGGTGGGTACACTCGGCTAGCACCCCTAGAGGGGGTGCTCTGCCACAGAGGGAGGCCCTACGAACTCAACACAAGGAGAGGAGAAGGAGAGCTTTCAAGACTTAGGCAATTTTGTGGATGAATTAGTCTTCAAAGGGTGGTATTTATAGGTCAGGCCAGGCCAACCAACGGCCAAGATCTTGCCAAGTGCAAGGAAAGTGTAGGCCAAGATCTTGCCAAGTGCACCTTATCCATCTACCACCAAAATATCCTACCAACCCCTTGACCAAACAATGGCCATTCGCCAACCCCTTTACCGCCTACAGGTTCCAATGAGAGGGTGACAAGTGTCGCCTCTTGTTGGTCCAAAATGTTTCGCCTCTGAAAAATCCGCAAAAATTAAAAATGACATAGCCGAAATTCCCTACGAAAGTGGGAAACGCTTTCGCGAAAAACGACTCTAATCGGGTGTTGTGAACAAAAAGAATTCGGCCAAGCCTAAATCACAAGTTCAAATTTTTCTACGTACGTCCTTACGTACATACTCTGGAAATACGGGGTATAACACTTATGCCGATTAATAAAATAGACAACTTTCTAAACCTTACATAAAGCCGTTATAACCAACTTCCCATAAAGCCGTTATAACCCTTTATGGTTTTAGACGTATCCATTCCTTCAATAACCAAGAGACTTATACTATTAAAACCAAGTATCACATACTTACAAATCAAGTTCTCAACTTTCAAAATACTTCAAGTCTCTTAATAGTTAGAAAACAAGTTTTCTTCTACTTTTTAAACCTTAAGTAACTTCACCCTTAACACAAGTTACTTCTCTTAAATCATGTCATTTCTCCTCTTTTAAATCAAATAAGTAAATCACTCCTTTGACTCCCCTAAAGTCATTATAATGACCTTTAGGTTTTAGAACTAAGGCACTAGCCAAAAGATTTGGAAACCACTTCCTTTTTAAGACTACATGTACTTTAAGTAAAATACCTTCACTTTTAAGAATCCAAACTTCATCAAGAAAGTGGATTCTATAACTTACAATCTAAACATCAAAGTACAATCAAGGAAGTACATAGAACAAATTCTATTTTAGCAATCCAAATACAACCAAGGAATGGATCATTTACGAGTAGAACCTACTTTCTTTATCTTAAGGAATCATGCTAGAAGAGGAGATAGTTCACATACCTTTTCGGCTAATATCCACAAGCTAAGCCGAATACGCCGTACGTAGAAGTGTCAACCTATAATGGTCACAACAAGACTATCAACTTCTAGTCTCTACGTAGAATAATACTAAGTATACGGTCTCTAATTCTACGAAAAATCTGGCAAAGACCTCCTTTGTTTCTACTTACTTTGCCACCTTTTTCAAGGCCGAATACAATAACCAACAAGCCACATTTAAGGCTCCAAACAACAACCAAACAAAGGGGATTACACGCCTTACAATACGTGTAAAATTCCGCCCCACAATTCATACGAAATAGTGAATATGCCAAAAGCCATTCTCGGCCAACCTCTAGAACAACACTAAGTCTTTTTCAATCCTTCTTAAAATTCCAAGTTCTAAGGTCTAACATGTTATATAGTCTAAACAACTTCAACAACTACAATTTCCTTCTTTAAACAACATGCGACGCTTAGACTAATAATCGACTAGAATTGAAATCTTAAAGTTAAACATGCTAGATTTCGGATTAGGGTTCCAATAGCCAATAAACATATCAAAATTCATACTATATAACCCATGCTTGCTAAAACCATAGCTACAATGATAAGTAAACCTTAATTGCTACAACGACAAGAATATACCTTTAAAGCCCTTAAAATTTCCAAGATTCCAAAGTCGTGCCTTAGCAATTCTTAGCTCCTATCCTTAGGTTCCAATCCGCTCCAAGCACTCCTTAGAGGCCTATGAAGAACCCATCTTCAAGTTCTAACTTCAAAGTTGAAGAACTCCCTTAGTTTCCGCCTTGCGACTAACGTAAAAATACATTTTTTCCGAAATCTTTCTATTGAGATATCCTTACAATACTCTTAGGAACCTTGGTTTTAAGTCTTGTGAAAAAAGGATCAAAATCACAAATTTTTGTGTGGGTATAGTATGCAAACCCGAGAGCAATGTTGCTAGAACAATGGTTCTCTAAAATTTTCTAAGTGTAAATGAGCTAGTCTTGCACTAGTATTAACCTTATAACACACAATGGAGGGCTTAGACTTAAACAAATGTGAGGCTAGGATTAAAATCACATGGATCAAGCTTATGTGGCAAGTTGACTAGTCAATTATGTCAAGCTTTGAAGACTTATCTTCCAAGATGTTCAATGACCATAATACCCCTCCTCTAATTCGACCAAGACCACTTATGGGGGTGCCACATGTCGCCCTCTCATTCGTCCATAAAATTCAGAACCCTCATGGCCCCACAAAACGTGAAATTCCTGTGGACCCCACATTACCAATTCAGTAAAGATAAATTTCCATAATATTAACAAGTTCCATACTTTTCAAATAATGAATTTTGAGAATCCAATTCTCAACAACGAACATTTTTCCTTTCCGACCTTCGGAAGATTTTCCGTCGGAAAAACAATTCTTCCTTTCGTACTAATTTTCAAGTCTTGTTTCCTTACGTACATTCTCTTATACATGTCCTGGACTTACGGGGTGTAACAATAAGCTTCCTATTTTTATGAAGTATACCTTTATGGGCAGATTTATGTGACTTTATCGCGTCCCAGATTAGGCAGCAAGATACCTTACGGGCGTACTTATATGATTTTATCGCCCCCCATTGGGCCGGGCAAGATACCTTATGGTCGACTTATGTGACTTTATCGCATCCCAGATCGGGCGGACAAGATACCTTTACGGGCAGACTTATGTGATTTATCGCCCCGTAACGGGCCGCACTCTGGCGCCCTCCGTAGGCCGGATTAGGTTATGCAAGATAAGTAAGTTATATGGTTATGAAGTTAATGATTTCTCCTAAGTATGTACGTAATAATTTGACTATAACTCTTATTGAAAAATAGGAAAGGATAATGATGTACGATTAAGTTCATGAGTTGTAATGGCATGGTAGGATCTGGTATTTACTTTTTATACTTGCCCCTGTCATTCTTTTGTACAGTTATGATTTGTTTACTGTACCTTATTTCTTTTCCATATTCGCACTGTAATCGACTTCTTCGGGGCCGCGCTCATGTCCGCAGGTTTAGGTACACAGTTGTGGATCCGCGAGCTTAGGATCCGGGTTCAGCATTTTAAGATGGCTCCACTATTCCGGAGCTTGTCATTATGGCTAGGTATATTCAGGGGTACGGCGGTGTCACGACCCATTCCGGGGCCCGTAACTGGTGCCTTACTGGGGCACCCAAGTAGTCATACATCAGAGTAATCAGCGGAAATATAAAACAAGACATGAAACAGTTTATAAAATAAGACACGGTTTATGTGAACAAACGTCGCCTTTCGGCATATATATATAAACAAGGTTTAGCAGTTACATCCGACAATCGCATAAATGACTCATGCACTTAAGGAAAATACAACTATGGCGACGTGGCCCGCCATACCCCGATCAGACAAAACTATCTACAACAGTGAGATCATACCCAAAAGCAGAGCCTCCTAGAAGATGGAGCTCCCGACACCAACGTAGAGATCCTAAGAATGTGGATCTAGCACTGCTGCCCTTACCGCAGATTTAACGCAGCCTCAAGGAGGTCGATAACAGTACTAAGTATGTGAAATCAGAAAGTACTTAAATGAAATCATAACACTTTTTAAAACCAGTTTACAAATATGTATGAAGCAATCAAGGGAACCGCACATAGTGCCACATCACAAACAAGAGCAACAATAGGTAAACTGTAATAGGTCATTACTAGGTCGCGAATGATTCAAGCAGGCCACTCGCCAGATATCACTCGCAAGCCTAATCTCGACTCGAGTCCGCATAGGCCACTCACGGGCCCGCATGAGGTATAACCCGCATCGAGGGTAGCTACTCCGGCATCGCCCCGACTCGTTGTCCGCATGGCCACATAGACCGCATGAGCGCATAACCCCGCATACTAACTCGAACTCGTAGAGTTCCAAGATAGCCCTCGACCCGCATGAGGTATTCTCGAATCACGGTCCTGCATCGCTCGAAGTCTACCCGCATCGGAGGCAGCCTTAACCCCAGATCATCTCAAGAGGTGAGTGATGGTACACTAACATAACAACTTATCTTTAAACAACATAAGCACAACAAGGATACTCTTATACAAACGTTACAAGATACTAACACACATAGCATCATATCATGTCTACTTATCAAACCATCTTATTATTCTTTTCACAATTCAACATAAGTCCGTTATAAACACATAGGCAAACTTGTTTCTTTTATCAATCTTAAGTGGTTATACTTAACTTCCCATAAAGCTAGTATAACTCTTAAGCTTCGCTTTAAAACCAGTTAGTTCTCTTCATTAAAAATGATTCAAGATTCTTATGAAATGTTTTGATTTTTATTATTCAAAGCTTAAGCCGTGAGGCATCGCCGTAAGTGTTATTCGTGCTTAAGCCGTGAGGCATTGCCGTAAGTATTATTCAGCTTAAGTCAAAGACATTGCCGTAGTTATATTTTAGTTAACACATGCACGCTCACCGTACTATATATATTGTAAAATATCATGCTTTAGGAAGAATCACATACCTTCTCAAAAACCACCGCCAAGTCAATATGTCGCAGAGAGTCACCCTATAATAGTCACAGACATCTATCAAAGACTACTCGAGGTCATTCTAAATGAGGGTTCACAATTCTATGGAAAGTCACAAAGACTTCCCTACCCATGAGCTATATAAGTTCATCGTGAAACAAATTCTATGTAAGTACAGCTTGATTATTCTTCTTTAAACCCTTCTACTGTGGTAATACTTCAATTCTATTCTGTGATATTCTTCTAAGTATTTAATACTTATTCTAATACTACAACAGTAAGTATTCTCTAATTCAAAAGAGGGTTAGGATTAGTTACCTCGGTAAGCCCAATAATATCCTAGATAAAGTCGTGCCTGAGCAAGGTTTAGCTCCTAAGTTGTACGCCCCGGTAGCTCCAAGAAACCTTAGTAGTTCTTCACAACTTCTACAAAGGACTAAGGGATTTGGGCTAGGGTATTTTGGGCATTATAACAATACAAGAAGGCAACTTTTTCTACCAAGGGAGGGGGGGTAGGTTTTGACTAGGCTAGGGGGAGGAAGCCTCGGCCAACTATTCAAAAGTGGGGGGAAAGGTGTTTGGACGAAATGGCTCAAGGGAGAGGAGAGGATTTTTAGACTCGGAAGAGAACTTTGTGGATGAAGAATTCTTCATCTAAAGGGGGGTATTTATAGCTCAAGCCTTGGCCAACCAATGGCCAAGATGAAGACAAGTGCAAGGCAAGTGTAGGGTGAGGATTAACTAAACACAAATATCCTACCAACTCCTTGACTTTGTGCAAGGCACAAAAAACGTGCCCAACCTTCTCCATTTTCGCCCAATGGACGATCTAAGTCCATCAATGGGAGGTGCCAAGTGTCGCCTCCGCTGGTCCAAAATGTTTCGCCTCTGAAAAATCCGCAAAATTAGTAATGGCATAGCCGAATTTTCCTACGAAAGTCGTGGAAACGCATTGAAAACGATTCTTTGCCGAAGTGCACAATTTCGAACTTGGCCTAATCTTTAAGGCTAAACTTTGACGTATTCCCACGCATACTCAGAAATACGGGTATAACATTCTCCCACTTAGAAACATTCGTCCCGAATGTTCCTTCCCAAGACGCTTAACGATAAGATTCTTCAACATAAACAATTGCAAAGCCACACACGCCACGTAACAACACTTAGGCATAAATGATAATGAAAATTTTACAAGTAGAAAGTGAATTACCCGAGGTGTGGGAATAGGTGAGGATACTTCGCCTCATGTCCTCCCGGCTCCCACGCCATCTCCTCCCGAGCTCGCTCCGCCACAAGACTTTGACGGCCACGCCCCGTCCGCAGACGCCTAACTCCGACGATCGACTATCGCCATGGGAATCTCCTCATACGATAACCCCCGGTCACCGACATCGCCAATCGGTGTACCTAGATGGATCCCCGATACATCTCTCAAGATAGAAACATGAAACACCGGATGCATCGCTTCCAGACGGACGGCAGATTCAACTCAGAGGCAACCTTGCCTACCTCGCGACAACAACGCCCAATGTACCTAGGGCCGAAGCTTTCCCTTCTTCCCGAATCTCATCACACCCTTCATGGGTGACACCTTAGAAAACCCAATCATGAACTCGAACTCAAGATGCCGACGACGATGATCCGCATATGACTTGGCCGACTCGAGTCGCCAATAGCCGCCTCGATAAGCTTCACCTTATCCATCGCCACTGTACCAACTGGTCCCACTAGTTGTACTCGCCCACATCGAACCAACCTATAGGAGATCCGCACTTCCTCCCATACAAGGCCTCATAAGGCGCCATCCGAATACGGAGTGGTAGCTATTATTATACGCGAACTCAACTAGAGGCAAATGATCCTCCCAACTACCATCGGTCAATAACACAGCTCGCAGATATCCTCGCAGTGCGGATAGTGCGCTCGCCTCGTCCGTCTGTCGTGGATGAAATGCGACTGTGCTCACCGCCCCTAAACCCTCTGGAAGCGACCTCCGTTAGCCGTAAACCGGCTCTCGCTCGATATGATCGGTAGGGACTCCATGCGACCGACGATCTCTGATGTAAAGTTCGCATAATCTCACTAAAAGTCGCCCCGACGGAAGAAAGTGGGCTGATTTCGCCACCGTCGACGATAACCCATATAGAATCATGTCTCCTCCGAAAGCGAGGTAATCCCGTGACGAAGTCCATGTTGATTACCTCCCACTTCCGTGTCGGGATCTCAATCGTCAGAACAAACCACCGTGCCTCCGTGCTCTACCTTCACCGCTGACAACACGCACCGAGCTACGAACTCGCAACGCCTCTCTTCGCCATCCCACCAATACACGATCTAAGGTCGTGGTACATCTTGGTCGACTTGATGGATAGAGTAACGCGCGTTGTGCTTCCCAAGAACTCCGCCAAGTCCTCAAACATCCGAACACACACCGCCTCAAACCTTAGCACCCCATCAGTGCTACCAAAAGCGACCTTGCCCTCACGTAAGAGTCAGATCACGATATCGAATCAAAGCCGATCTCGAATCGTTGCTCTTCACCTCCTCGACGATGGAAGACTGCAATGTAACGCCCAACTCCGGCTCACATCGTGCCTTACCCTGCACCCTAGTGATACAACATCGAGAAAACCAAATGAAAATAAAACATGAATCATGAAACAAGAGATATAATAAATAGACAAAGCAACCAAAACAGCTTGCCTTTCAGATATACATAAAACCCAACAGCTTTAATCCTTTTACAACCCCGCCCACAACAGTGCTTGCACTTAAGATTTATTAACGACTATGACGGACAGTGGCCCGCCATACCTCAATGTACAAGAACCTACAACTCAGGAACACATACTAAAAGATAAGCCTCCGAGAAACGAGCTTCCCAAAACGCTGAATCGAGATCACGAGCGAGGATCCACTACGACGACTCTACCGCGCATGAACGCACTCAAGGAGGTCAAGACATAACAGTACCAAGTATGTGAAATCACAACATCAGAATGAAATCATAATAGCTTAACAAGGTGAGACATGTATGATAACCAAAATACAAGACGCAACATAAAAACGATCCAGTGGACTCACGCCTCAAAGTCACCACTAAATATAACTATGGGTCTCACGCCCATAACATCCATCATGTTCGTGATCATGGCCGCATGCCCCTAATACCGCTTCTGTGTATACGCCCATGATGCAACACACACAAGCGCCGCACGCCACATGCCCCGAATACAGACGGCAGACACGCCCATGTTGCCTCAATAAGAATATATCGTCAACCTCGCCGCACGCCACATGCCCCGAATATCAGACGGCAGACACGCCCATGTTGCAACAATAATAAGGCCGCATGGCCACATGCCCCAATATCGTGATCGGTAGACATGTCCATGTTACCTCAATAACAATATATCGGTGGTCAACCTCGCCGCATGACCACATGCCCCGAATATCAGACGGCAGACATGTCCATGTGACATCAACAACAAGACCGTAATCAAAATGGAAACATACCCGTGGAATTCTCCATCACCGCCAAAGACGTCCAAGTAAGTTCTCAACAAGTCAACCGGCCCTCTATCAAGAGACACGGTAACACAGAAATACCACACTGGCACAACAAAGGCTATCATCACAAGCATAGGCAAGTTTCACAACAACAAGCATAGGCAAGTTTCACAACAACAAGCATAGGCAAGCTTCACACAACTCAAGGTACTTTCATATTATGCCAAAGTCCGGGTTTTTAACCCCAAAGTACTACATACGTTAAGTTCTTTTAAAAGAGATCCATTACTTTTATAAAAGTCACCCGATACCCGTAGTATAAGAATGACCAACCCACATCCCTTTTCAAAATCAAGTAACAACATTCTTTTCCTAAGTTCCAGTTTTGCCTAGTTTCAATTACTCAAGCTTCTCATTTCAAATGGTTTCATAGTTCATAAACTTAATCACTTGATTTCTTTTTAGAACAATTGAGTAATATAAGTCTCACGTGAGAGTAGGTTATTCTTGTTTACAACATTCTTATTACAAAGAACCATGATCTAGAAAATGTAATATCATTTTGTCTCATCTTAGTTTCTATGCAGATGGAGGTTTCTACTGGTTTTAATACGATACATCATTATTCAATACATTTTCCTTTATTAACGCTGCAGTGGTCTGTCGATACACATTCTCGATTTCAAATCAAGATAACATTATCCCTTTAAATAAAA
Source organism: Przewalskia tangutica (assembly GCA_029844215.1). NCBI lineage: Eukaryota > Viridiplantae > Streptophyta > Magnoliopsida > Solanales > Solanaceae > Przewalskia > Przewalskia tangutica. The sequence goes on along the minus strand of CM056725.1, from coordinate 36,553,735 downwards.
CCAAGTACTCATTACTCACGAATGAGGTTTCACACAACATTCACATTAAAACAATATAAGTTAAGTCTCTTATCTCATAAGATCAAGTCTCTTAACTTCTAACATCGTGAAACCATTTTCTTTACCTCTTAAGACTTTACACTTAACTCCCATAAAGCTAGTATAACTCTTTTTAAAACCTTTAAAACCAAGTGTTACTCTCCTTCAAAACGATTTATAAATCTTTTGAAATACATCAAGTTCTTTATTATAACTAGCCGCTTATAATTCACATCGCTTACCTTTTAAAACCACAAAGTATTTTCTTACCTACATAAAGTCGTTATAACCAACTTCCCATAAAGCCGTTATAACACTTTATGTTTTAAGAACAATCAAACACGCTTAACACACGCACGCTCACCGCACTACATAGTTCACACATATCATGCTAGAAGAGATAGGAAGAGGTTCACATACCTCGCGACGATTTATCGACAAGCAAATGCTCCAAGTACTACAACCTTGCTAGCCCTTTCCACTCCTCGAGTAGAATACGCTACTCTTAGTACTTTCACCTATAAAGGTCACAAACGTCTATTAACCCCAAAACACAAGTTTCTATCTTTCTACGTAAAATTGGCAAGACCTCCCGCAACAAACAGAAATCTCCTCCTTATCGAGGTCCGCTACCAAGCCAACTGGGGGTTAACACGCCTAACCGACGCGCATACAATTCTACTACACAGTAATGCTACATAAGTCTACTGCAATACAGTCCTATGTAAATACAGTTCAGTTCAGTTCTTTATTATTCAGGCTTAAGTCAAAAGACATTGCCACAATACTAAGTTCAGTTCTATATATAGTATACTTCAACTATATATTCAAACACGTATGTAATTTCCAATTACAATAGGGGGACAAGATATTTACCTCGATAAGCCCAAAATTATCCGAGTTTAATGTCGCCTCGAGCAACGCTTAGCTCCTACTCCGAGTGCTCCAATCCGCTCCAACCAACCCTTAGATCTTCTAACCCACTTCTCTTAAGTACTTCAAACAACCCTGAAGCTTTCCATAGGGTTTCGGTTTGAGACTAAACAGGACAAAAAGGTAGTCTTTCCGGGTTCTACGATGATAGAGGTATCTTTGGAATACTACAAGGTACAAGGCTAAGGTATTTTGGGCATTATAACAATACTAGAGAGTATTTCTATACCACAACAAGGGTATTATACGAAACAACTAGCAGTGGGTACCCACGCCAAGGCACCACAAAGGGAGGGTGGCCTCTCGGCCAAAGCCAAACTTTAAGGGGAGAGGGCTCTGACGAGAGTCAACAAGAGGAGGGAGGGGTTTCAAGACTTGGAAGATTTTGGACGAATGAAGTCTTCAAAGAGAGGGTATTTATAGCAAACCAAAAGCCAACCAATGGCCAAGATCCTTCCAAGTGTATAGCAAGTGTAAGGCCAAAATCAAGCCAAGTGCACCCTAACCCCTACTCCACAAAACATGGCACAAAACAAGCCACAAAACAAGGCACAAAACCATGAACCAATCGGCCAAGGCCAAGCTCCTTCTTGCCCAACGAGGGTGACAAGTGTCACCTCCCGCTGGTCCAAAAATGTTCCGCCGCCTAAAAATCCGCAAAAATACTAAATGACATAGCCGGAATTTTTCCAACGTAGTCGTGGGAAACGCTTCGCCGTAAAACGACTCTATTCGCACTTGTGCCCAAATTTCGAACCAAAGCCAATTTAAGGCAAAAATTTAATACGCACGCCTCACGTATATACTGAAATACGGTATAACATTCTTCCTTAGAAACATTCGTCCAATGTTCCTTCAAGGTCTCAAACAAACAGCGCCGATAGTCTTCACCGCTATACGCATTTAAAACAATCATGCCACACCCGCCACAAAAACACACGCTCACTTCTCCTTACTCAGAGTATTGCCACGAACACTCGAACTCGTTCTAGTGTCCGCACCACACTTCACAACGCTCGCTTTCCAACCCTTGGAGTCACTACCTCCAAACTTGGTCATCTCACTAACCTCATTTCAAGGCCATTCCCGCCTTCACGAACTGATTCGATCGAACGTATCCACGAACTCACGCGATGGTCATCTAAACTGGGCCTAGCACTCGTGACCGCCACCGGGGGACCACCTGAGCTGACCTTCCTCAAAACGGACGCGGGTTGGCCCGCAACATGGCCCCAACCCGACCCATCGTAGCGCCAACTCTCTAGTTTCTAGATCCGAACAATCTTACCTCTACAGTCATGAAAGCTACCACTTCCATTTCACACTACCTGTGACTTACCCTTTTCACTAACTGTGTTTCTAAATCACATTTTAGCACAAAGCTATCCAAACATATCATTAAACACATCGACAACATCAATACACACAAAACTCTAGAGGTTAAGGATATACAAAACTAGGCGTTCAAGGACCGCTAAAATCGGAACTTCCACCGCGACCTACCGTGGCCCGCAGAATCGCTCTAGTAGTCAGGCTATCCTACCAGCTACCGGCCTGGACAGTCTTCGCCATATGGCCCCGTTGGCCGCAAGAATAACAAGCTCCTCGTACTACGACACTTCAAATGCGGTCTACCACATCGACCACACCGAGGTAGGGTGATCGCGTCGCCAACACCCCTACTCCCAACATCCAAACTCGGGAGCCTGCATCGCCTCCGAATATCCTGGGTCCCAAGATCGCGGAGGACCACTCGCAATGGCGGAGGTACATAACTAGTTCGCTGCGAGGCGGTCCGCCTCGAAAGTCGCCAAAATATCCGGCCGCTTCGCCTTCTTCTCGAAAGCGGTCCACCTGTCGATCTTCGCGCCTCGCACCCAAGCATGAGCTCGAATGCGGCAATGTCCATGCCCTGAAGAGAAACACCAACAACTCTCGCTAGGTAATCATCGAGCCTCAGAACATATCGTGCACTCGATCCTCCATACTAGCTACTAATGCGGAACATACCGCCAATGAGTCGAACTCACATTGTACTCAATCAGACGCTCGCTCGCTCAACATCAAAAATCTGTTTACCGAGCCCTCCTCATTTGTGCGAGGCAAGAAATGTGCCAGAAGGCCCTCAAAACTCGTCCCAAACTACCGGAAGGCATGCTCTCCCGAAAGCTCCCACGAGTCAAACCAATCGATCGCGGTATCACGCACCGATGCGAACTAAATGTCACGCACTCGGGCCTCAAGCCTTGATCACCCGCGATGATCCTTCAGAATCGACGGATGAACTCTCGCGATCATCCTCCGCCGACCAGAAACTCAAAGCGCTACAACTAAGGAAATCCAGTAGCCTCAAATCGTCGCCTCGTGCACTACAGTGCCGCTGAACTGGAATCGCTGGCCCACTTATCTCATATCCGCCACAACCCCGCCAATAATCGCCATCTCTTGCGACCCATCTCCCGCCTCGGCATCGTGGGACGAGGCTCAGTATCAGAGTCTCGGCAGCCATCGCCGCGCTCTAAACTCGCTGGCCGGGCGCGCTACAAAACTCGCCGTCTCAAGCACTACTCGTATCGACCGGCTCGCGCTGCATTCTCCTCAATCCTACTAGCAGCTCTCCTACCGCTTTGCCCTTCTCGGGCCTCGGTTGCCTTTTCGCAGGCATAATCGTAAAACGAAACACGCCGGGGGTCCAACTTACAACACGCCTCTAAGGCACGATCTCGTAATGAGAAGAATGGAAACCAATCCTAAATGTCCTATAGCCTCCGACATAGATGTGGTGCACAACACACCGATAATCAAGACTCTACTAGACACGGTCAGACACTTTCCGAGGACTAACCGCCTGATACCACTTTGTAACGCCCGAACCTCGGCCCGCATCGTGCCTTACCCCGCACCCTAGTGATACAACATCGAGAAAACCAGGAAAATAAAACATGAATCATGAAACAAGAGATATAATAAATAGACAAAGCAACCAAAACAGCTTGCCTTCAAGATATACATAAAACCCAATGCTTTAATCTTTTACAACCCCGCCCACAACGCTTCATGCACTTAAGATTTACAACGACTATGACGGACAGTGGCCCCGCCATACCCCGAATGTACAAGAACCTACAACTCAGTGGAACACATACCAAAAGATAAGCCTCCGAGAAACGGAGCTTCCTAAAACGCTGAACCGAGATCCCGAGAGCGAGGATCCACTACGATGTACTTCTACTCGCAGATGAACGCACTTCAAGGAGGTCGCATAACAGTACCAAGTATGTGAAATCACAACATCAGAATGAAATCATAATAGCTTAACAAGCAGGAGAAATGTATGATAACCAAAATAGAGTACGCAACATAAAAATGATCCTGTGGACTCACGCCTCAAAGTCACCACTAAATATAACTACGGGTCTCACGCCCATAACATCCATCATGTTCGCATCACGGCCGCATGCCCCTAATACCGCTTCTGCAGACATGTCCATGATGCAACAATAATAACAGGCCGCACGCCACATGCCGGAATCAGACGGTAGACACGCCCATGTTGCCTCAATAAGAATATATCGTCAACCTCGCCGCACGGCCACATGCCCCTCATCAGACGGTGTAGACACGCCCATGTTGCAACACAATAACAAGGCCGCATGGCCACATGCCCCGAATATCAGACGGCAGACATGTCCATGTTACCTCAATAACAATATATCATGGTCAACCCGCCGCATGACCACATGCCCCGGACATCGCAGACGGTAGACATGTCCATGTGACATCAACAACAAGACCGTAATCAAAATGGAAACATACCCGTGGAATTCTCCATCACTGCCAGCACGTCCACGTAAGTTCTCAACAAGTCAACCGCCCTCTATCAAGAGACACAGAATACGTAAATACCACACCGCACAACAAAGGCTATCATCACAAGCATAGGCAAGTTTCACAACAACAAGCATAGGCAAGTTTCACAACAACAAGCATAGTAAGCTTCACACAACTCAAGGTACTTTCATATTATGCCAAAGTCCGGTTTTTAACCCCAAAGTACTACATACGTTAAGTTCTTTTTAAAAGAGATCCATTACTTTTATAAAAGTCACCCGATACGTAGTATAAGAATGACCAACCCACATCCCTTTTCAAAATCAAGTAACAACATTCTTTCCTAAGTTCCGCTTGCCTAGTTTCAATTACTCAAGCTTCTCATTTCAAATGGTTTCATAGTTCATAAACTTAATCACTTGATTTCTTTTAGAACAATTGAGTAATATAAGTCTCATGAGAGTAGGTTATTCTTGTTTACAACATTCTTATTACAAAGAACCATGATCTAGAAAATGTAATATCATTTTGTCTCATCTTAGTTTCTATGCAGATGGAGGTTTCTACCGGTTTTAATACGATACATCATTATTCAATACATTTTCCTTTATTAACGCCGCAGTTGGTCCTGTCGATACACATTCCGATTTCAAATCAAGATAACATTATCCCTTTAAATAAAACCAAGTACTCATTACTCACGAATGAGGTTTCACACAACATTCACATTAAAACAATATAAGTTAAGTCTCTTATCTCATAAGATCAAGTCTCTTAACTTCTAACATCAGAAAACCATTTTCTTTACCTCTCTTAAGACTTTACACTTAACTCCCCATAAAGCTAGTATAACTCTTTTTTAAAACCTTTAAAACCAAGTGTTACTCTCCCTTCAAAACGATTTATAAATCTTTTGAAATACATCAAGTTCTTTATTATAACTAGCCGCTTATAATTCACATCGCTTACCTTTAAAACCACAAAGTATTTTCTTACCTACATAAAGTCGTTATAACCAACTTCCCATAAAGCCGTTATAACACTTTATGTTTTAAGAACAATCAAACACGCTTAACACATGACGCTCACCGCACTACATAGTTCACACATATCATGCCAGAAGAGATAGGAAGAGGTTCACATACCTCGCGACGATTTATCGACAAGCAAATGCTCCAAGTACTACAACCTTGCTAGCCCTTTCCACTCCTCGAGTAATACGCTACTCTTAGTACTTTCACCTATAAAGGTCACAAACGCCTATTAACCCCAAAACACAAGTTTCTATCTTTCTACGTAAAATTCGCAAAGACTCCCCGCAACAAACAGAAATCTCCTCCTTTATCGAGGCGGCTACCAAGCCAACCAGTGGGGTTAACACGCCTAACCGACGCTGCACAATTCTACTACACAAGAATGCTACATAAGTCTACCGCAATACACCCCATGTAAATACAATTCGCCTGCTTTATTATTCTGTGCTTAAGTCAAAAGACATTGCCACAATACTAAGTTCGATTCTATATATAGTATACTTCAACTATATATTCAAACACGTATGTAATTTCCAATTACAATAGGGACAAGATATTTACCTCGATAAGCCCAAAATTATCCGAGTTTAATGTCGCTACGAGCAAGGTTTAGCTCCTACTCCGAGTGCTCCAATCCGCTCCAAACAACCCTTAGAAGTTCTAACCAACTTCTTAAGTACTTCAAACAACAATGAAGATTTCCTTAGTGGTTTCGGTTGAGACTAAAAGGACAAAAAGGTAGTATTTCAGGTTCTACGATAGAGGTATCTTTGGAATACTACAAGGTACAAGGCTAAGGTATTTTGGGCATTATAACAATACTAGAGAGTATTTCTATACCACAACAAGGGGTATTATACGAAAACAACTAGGCAGTGGGTACCCCACGGCCAACGCACCACCACGGGGGGAGGGGTGGCCTCACGCCCAAAGCCAAACTTTAAGGGGGAGAGGGGCTCTTGGACGAGAGTCAACAAGACGGAGGGGAGGGGTTTCCAAGACTTGGAAGATTTTTTGATGAATGAAGTCTTCAAAGAGAGGGGGGTATTTATAGCAAAACCAAAAGCCAACCAATGGCCAAGATCCTTCCAAGTGTATAGCAAGTGTAAGGCCAAAATCAAGCCAAGTGCACCCTAACCCCTACTCCACAAAACATGGCACAAAACAAGCCACAAAACAAGGCACAAAACCATGAACCAATCGCCAAGGCCAAGCTCCTCTTGTCCCAACGAGGGTGACAAGTGTCACCCTCCCGTTGGTCCAAAAATGTTCCGCCGCCTGAAAAATCCGCAAAAATACTAAATGACATAGCCGAATTTTTCCAACGTAAGTCGTGGAAACGCTTCGCCGTAAAACGACTCTATTCGCACTTGTGCCCAAATTTCAACCAAAGCCAATTTAAGGCAAAAATTTAATACGCACGCCTCACGTATATACTGGAAATACGGGTATAACATTCTTCCCTTAGAAACATTTGTCCCGAATGTTCCTTCAAGGTCTCAAACAAACAGCGCCAAGATAGTCTTCACCGCTATACGCATTTAAAACAATCATGCCACACCCTACCACAAAACACACGCTCACTTCTCCCCACTCGTAGTACTCGCCACTAACACTCAACTCGTTCTAGTGTCCGCATCACACTTCACAACGCTCGCTTTCCAACCTCGAGTCACTACCTCCAAACTTGGTCATCTCACTAACCTCAATTTCCTAAGGCCATTCCCGCCTTCACGAACCGATTCTCGATCGAACGTATCCACGAACTCACGATGGTCATCTAAACTGGGCCTAGCACTCGTGACTCGCCACCGGCGACCACCTGAGCTGACCCTTCCTCAACGGACGCGGTTGGCCCGCAACATGGCTCCCAACCCGACCCATCGTAGCGCCAACTCTCTAGTTTCTAGATCCGAACAATCATTTCTACAGTCATGAAAGCTACCACTTCCATTTCACACTACCTGTGACTTACCCTTTTCACTAACTGTGTTTCTAAATCACATTTTAGCACAAAGCTATCCAAACATATCATTAAACACATCGACAACATCAATACACACAAAACTCTGTAGGTTAAGGATATACCAAACTAGGCGGTTCAAGGACCGCTAAAATCGAACTTCCACCGCGACTCTACCGTGGCCCGCAATCGCCTAGTAGTTCTGTGCTATCCTACCAGCTACTACCGGTCGACGCCTCTCGTCATATGGCCTCGCTGGCCGCAAGAATAACAAGCTCCTCGTACTACGACACTTCCCGAAATGCGTCTACCACATCGACCACACCGAGGTAGCGATCGCGTCGCCAACACCCTACTCCCCGAACATCTCAAACCCGGGAGCCTGCACCGCTTCCCGAATATCCTGGGTCCCGGAAGATCGCGGAGGACCACTGCGAATGGCGGAGGTACATAACTAGTTCGGCCTGAGGCGTCCGCCTCGAAAGTCGCCAAAATATCCGCCGTCTTGGCCTTCTTCTCGCTGAAAGCGGTCCACCTGCCGATCTTCGCGCCTCGCACCCAAGTGCATGAGCTCGAACGCGGCAATGTCCATGCCCTACCAAGAGAAACACCAACAACTCTCTCGCTAGGTAATCATCGAGCCTCAGAACATATCGGTGCACTCGATCCTCCATACTAGCTACTAATGCGGGAACATACCGCCAATGAGTCGAACTCACATTGTACTCCCGAATCAGACGCCTGCTCGCTCAACATCAAAAATCTGTTTACCGAGCCTCCTCATTTGTGGAGGCAAGAAATGTGCGGGAAGGCCCCAAAACTCGTCCCAAACGGCCGGAAGTGCATGCTCTCCCGAAAGCTCCCACGAGTCAAACCAATCGATCGGTATCACGCAACCGATGCGAACTAAATGTCACGCATCATCTCTGAAGCCTTGATCACCCGCATGATCCTTCAGAATCGACGGATGAACTCCTCGCGATCATCCTCCGCCTCGACCAGAAACTCAAAGCGGCTACAACTAAGGAAATCCGTAGCCTCAAATCGCTCGCCTCGTGCACTACATGCCGGGCTGAACTGAATCGCAAGGCCCACTTATCTCTCATATTCGCCACAACCTCGCCAATAATCGGGCCATCTCTCAGTGACCATCTCCCGCCTGCATCGGGACTGAGGCTCGTATCAGAGTCTCGGCAGCCCACCGCCGCGCTTAAACTCGCTGTGCCGGGCGGCGCCACAAAACTCGCCGTCAAGCACTACTGTATCGATCGCTCGCGCTCGCATTCTCAATCCCACTAGCAGCCTCCTCGCTGCCTTGCCCTTCTCGGGCCCCGTTTTTCGCAGAGGCATAATCGTAAAAACGAAACACGTCGAGGGGTCCAACTTACAACACCTCTAAGGCACGATCTCGTAATGAGAAGAATGGAAACCAATCCTAAATGTCCTATAGCCTCCGATTATAGATGTGGTGCACAACACACCGATAATCAAGACTCTACTAGACACGGTCAGAGACACTTTCCGAGGACTAATCGCTCGATACCACTTTGTAACGCCCGAACCTCGGCTCGCATCGTGCCTTACCCGGCACCCTAGTGATACAACATCGAGAAAACCAGGAAAATAAAACATGAATCATGAAACAAGAGATATAATAAATAGACAAAGCAACCAAAACAGCTTTTCAAGATATACATAAAACCCAACAGCTTTAATCCTTTTACAACCCTCGCCACAACAGCTTCTGCTGCACTTAAGATTTACAACGACTATGACGGACAGTGCCCCGCCATACCTCGAATGTACAAGAACCTACAACTCAGTGGAACACATACCAAAAGATAAGCCTCCGAGAAACGGAGCTTCCTAAAACGTGAACCGAGATCCCGAGAGCGAGGATCCACGGCGATGTACTCTACCGCGGCAGATGAACGCACTTCAAGGAGGTCAAGACAACAGTACCAAGTATGTGAAATCACAACATCAGTAAATGAAATCATAATAGCTTAACAAGGTGAGACATGTATGATAACCAAAATACAAGACGCAACATAAAAATAGTCCGATCGTGACTCACGCCTCAAAGTCACCACTAAATATAACTATGGGTCTCACGCCATAACATCCATCATGTTCGCATCATGGCCGCATGCCCCTAACGCCTCGGTGGTAGACATGTCCATGATGCAACACACAACAAGGCCGCATGGCCACATGCCGGAATATCGTGACGGTAGACACGCCCATGTTGCCTCAATAAGAATATATCGGTCAACCCCGCCGCATGGCCACATGCCCCGGATATCAGACGGCAGACACGCCCATGTTGCAACAATAATAAGGCCGCATGGCCACATGCCCGGACATCAGACGGTAGACATGTCCATGTTACCTCAATAACAATATATCGGTGGTCAACCCGCCGCATGGCCACATGCCCGGAATCTGCGTGACGGTGTAGACATGTCCATGTGACATCAACAACAAGATCAGTAATCAAAATGGAAACATACCCGTGGAATTCTCCATCACCGCCAAAGACGCCCAAGTAAGTTCTCAATAAGTCAACCGCCTCTATCAAGAGACACAGAATACGTAAATACCACACTGGCACAACAAAGGCTATCATCACAAGCATAGGCAAGTTTCACAACAACAAGCATAGGCAAGTTTCACAACAACAAGCATAGGCAAGCTTCACACAACTCAAAGTACTTTCATATTATGCCAAAGTCCGGGTTTTTAACCCCAAAGTACTACATACGTTAAGTTCTTTTTAAAAGAGATCCATTACTTTTATAAAAGTCACCCGATACCCGTAGTATAAGAATGACCAACCCACATCCCTTTTCAAAATCAAGTAACAACATTCTTTTCCTAAGTTCCAGTTTGCCTAGTTTCAATTACTCAAGCTTCTCATTTCAAATGGTTTCATAGTTCATAAACTTAATCACTTGATTTCTTTTTAGAACAATTGAGTAATATAAGTCTCGCGTGAGAGTAGGTTATTCTTGTTTACAACATTCTTATTACAGCAGCCATGATCTAGAAAATGTAATATCATTTTGTCTCATCTTAGTTTCTATGCAGATGGAGGTTTCTACTGGTTTTAATACGATACATCATTATTCAATACATTTTCCTTTATTAACGCTGCAGTGGTCTGTCGATACACATTCTGATTTCCGAAATCAGTATAACATTATCCCTTTAAATAAAACCAAGTACTCATTACTCACGAATGAGGTTTCACACAACATTCACATTAAAACAATATAAGTTAAGTCTCTTATCTCATAAGATCAAGTCTCTTAACTTCTAACATCAGTAAACCATTTTCTTTACCTCTCTTAAGACTTTACACTTAACTCCCCATAAAGCTAGTATAACTCTTTTTAAAACCTTTAAAACCAAGTGTTACTCTCCCTTCAAAACGATTTATAAATCTTTTGAAATACATCAAGTTCTTTATTATAACTAGCCAGTTATAATTCACATCAGTTACCTTTTAAAACCACAAAGTATTTTCTTACCTACATAAAGCTGTTATAACCAACTTCCCATAAAGCCGTTATAACACTTTATGTTTTAAGAACAATCAAACACAGTTAACACATGTACGTCTACCGTACTACATAGTTCACACATATCATGCTAGAAGAGATAGGAAGAGGTTCACATACCTCGCGACGATTTATCGACAAGCAAATGCTCCAAGTACTACAACCTTGCTAGCCCTTTCCACTCCTCGAGTAGAATACGCTACTCTTAGTACTTTCACCTATAAAGGTCACAAACGTCTATTAACCCCAAAACACAAGTTTCTATCTTTCTACAGAAAATTCGGCAGCACCTCCCCCCCCCCCGCAACAGCGTAAATCTCCTCCTTTATCGAGGTCGGCTACCAAGCCAACCAGGGGGGGGGTTAACACGTCTAACCGGACGCGTACAATTCTACTACACAGTAATGCTACATAAGTCTACTGCAATACAGTCCTATGTAAATACAGTTCAGTTCAGTTCTTTATTATTCAGGCTTAAGTCAAAAGACATTGCCACAATACTAAGTTCAGTTCTATATATAGTATACTTCAACTATATATTCAAACACGTATGTAATTTCCAATTACAATAGGGGGACAAGATATTTACCTCGATAAGCCCAAAAATTATCCGAGTTTAATGTCGCTTCCTGAGCAAGGTTTAGCTCCTACTCCGAGTGCTCCAATCCGCTCCAAACAACCCTTAGAAGTTCTAACCAACTTCTCTTAAGTACTTCAAACAACAATGAAGATTTCCTTAGGGTTTCGGTTTGAGACTAAAAAGGACAAAAAGGTAGTATTTCCGGGTTCTACGTATAGAGGTATCTTTGGAATACTACAAGGTACAAGGCTAAGGTATTTTGGGCATTATAACAATACTAGGAGAGTATTTCTATACCACAACAAGGGGTATTATACGAAAACAACTAGGCTAGGGGGGGGGTACCCCACGGCCAAGGCACCACAAAGGGGGGAGGGGTGGCCTCTCGGCCAAAGCCAAACTTTAAGGGGGAGAGGGGCTCTTGGACGAGAGTCAACAAGAGGGAGGGGAGGGGTTTCCAAGACTTGGAAGATTTTTGGATGAATGAAGTCTTCAAAGAGAGGGGGGTATTTATAGCAAAACCAAAAGCCAACCAATGGCCAAGATCCTTCCAAGTGTATAGCAAGTGTAAGGCCAAGATCAAGCCAAGTGCACCCTAACCCCTACTCCACAAAACATGGCACAAAACAAGCCACAAAACAAGGCACAAAACCATGAACCAATCGCCAAGGCCAAGCTCCTCTTGTTGTCCAATGAGGGTGACAAGTGTCACCTCCCGTTGGTCCAAAATGTTCCGTCGCCTAAAAATCCGCAAAATACTAAATGACATAGCCGGAATTTTTCCAACGTAGTCGTGGGAAACGCTTTCGTCGTAAAAACGACTCTATTCGGCACTTGTGCCCAAATTTCGAACCAAAGCCAATTTAAGGCAAAAATTTAATACGCACGCCTCACGTATATACTCGAAATACGGTATAACAGCAACCTCACGAACTCTAACCCCATTGCTATCGTAATCAATCAAACGGACACCAAGGCTCGCTAATCGATGCAAATCACGAACCATGTCCCTCCTCTCTAGTCGCACATCCGATAGGCTCCCATCGACCTACGACTAAGAGCATACGCCACAACATCGCCTTCCCGTGGTACAGATATCAACATCGTAATCCTTAAGCAACTCTAACCACCGCTCTGCCGTGAAGTTCAGCTCCTCCGTGAAGATATACTTGGAGGCTCTTGTGGTCTCAGATAAATATCCACGTGAACCCCATACAAATAGTGCCTCCAGATCTTCAAAGCGTGAATCACTACGCCAACTCCAAATTATGGGTGGGTAGTTCTCTCGTGTTTCTTCATTGCCGGATGCATATGCTATAACCCCGCCATGCTGCATCAACACACATCCCAACCCGATGTCCGACGATCACAATACACGACATAACCATCCGACCTCCGGAAGAGTAAGAACGGGCGGTCGTCGGTCTCTTTCAAGAATCGAAACCCCGCCACAAGCATCACCATCGAACTTGCCGTCTTACGAGTCGGCCTTAGTCAATGGTGCGTAGATAAGCAAACTTCTCTACGAACCGATAATATCTCGCAAGGCCCGTAAAATCGCGAACCTCTGCCGGAGTAAGAGGTCTAGGCCAAGTCTCGATCGCCGATCTTGGCAGACAACTCGAATGCCATCACCACAATATGCCCAAGAAACGCCATCAAGTCAACCAAAACTCACATTTGGAAAACTTGGCGCATAATCGCTGGTCCCGAGAATCACAAGATCCTCAAATGCTCCGCATGCTCCCGCTCGAGCGAATAAACCAAGATATCATCAATGAACACTATCACAAACGTGTCCAAAATGGTTTGAACACTCGGTCATCAAATCCATGAATACCACGAGCATTGGTCAACCCAAAAGACATGACCAACTCATAATGCCCGCATCGTCCGAATGCGCCTGTAGGGACATCCACCTCTCTCGACACGAACTCGATGATAGCCTAACGCAGATCAATCTTGGAGAAACATCTCGCGCTCGCAATCGGTCGAACAAATCATCAATCCCGGAAGGGGTATATGTTTAATGGTCACCTTGTTCAACCGCTGTAATCAACACACATGCGCAGCTGCCCCGCCCTTCTTCTTCACGAACAATACCGGCTTCCTCGTGGAGAAACACTAGGCCGATGAAGCCCTTCTCCAAAGAAATCCCTGCCGATCCTTCAACTCTCTCAACTCGGCGGTGCATTGCGTATGGCGGAATGGAAATAGCCGAGTATCCGCAACACATCTATACAAAACTCGATCTCCTCTCGTGAGGGACACCGAGGTCATCCGAAACACGCCCGGGAACTCGCCGACCATCGAACCGATCAAAATCTGGTACCGCAGCCTTCAGATCAAACACCCGAACGAGATGGTAGATATACCCTTCGCACCATCTTCCTAGCCTTGAGGTAGGAAATAAACCTACCTCTGGCGATACCGCGTCCCTCCCACTCAACAACCTGGCCTCCTGAAACTGAACCGCATTACTTTCTCTCTCAGCCTACATTGGCGTAGCAAGAAGCTAGCCAATCCATCCCCATAATCACGTCGGTCAATCATCTCCAACTCTATCAAGTCGGCTAGGGTCCGACGATCAGAATGGTCACAGACAAGCTCTATATACCCGCCGAGCTACCACCGAATCACCATCGGCGTAGCTACCTCGAAAGTGGTCTATGGATTCGTGCTCTATCCCTATCCTACTAGCAACAAGGGGAGATATATAGATGAGTAGAACCGGATCTATCAAAGCATACACATCAAACCTGAACCGATAAGGTACTGCGACGACATCGTGAGGCCTCGATCTCGCCGGCCGACAAAGCATAAATGCGCTCGAGGACCGCTAGAATCGGGACCCGCGCCACTCCGCCGCGACCCGCTGGTCCATGAGTCCCTTGCCCTCCGGGCGAGTAATCGTAGGAGATGAAGCGGCAAGTAACTCGGCCGAGCCCTACCACCGCCACGCTTCGGCCGGACAGCCGCAGTGACCTGCCGCTACAATCGTAATAAGCTCCAAAAGTAGTACCGCACTTCCGTAATGGGATCTACCGCGACGGCCACACCGAGGGTGGTCCCGATCGCCGCATTCTCGCTACTCGACGCTCAAGCCCTGGCCCCGGCCCGCTCAAAACTCCGCCAGGCTTGAGGACGTGCAGAGTGCTCGAGCCGCCGCGTGCGACCTAGATCGCCGAGGCCGCCACCACGATAACCACCAAGACCCTCCCGCCCCGCCTTCTTCTCGCCGTCGCCCACTCGCCGACCGCGCCGCCGCATCCAAGGGCGTGAACTCGCGTGCACGGGTAATGTCCATACCCTACCGAGAGAAACACCCGCACATGACTTCGCCATATAGTCGCTTCAGCCCGGTGACATAGCGGTGCACCCTATCCTCCATATCTGCTACCAATGCTGGGACATATCGAGCCAATGAATCAAACTCGACATTGTACTCCCTGATAGTGCGTCCTCTCTGCCTCAGTAGTAAATGTCACGACCCGATTCCGGGCCCGTGACTGGTGCCTTACCCCGGGCACCCTAGTGATACAACATCAGAGTAATCAGCGGAACATAAAACAATACAAGACATATTATGAAATATGAAACAATAATCTGAGAAAAAAACTTGCCTTTCGGCATATATATAAATAACAACTTTTTTTTTCCAATCATGAGCTTTAATCCTTTTTACAACCCCGCCCACAACAAGATTACTGCACTCTAAGGAATCATACGACAACAATGGCGGACAGGCCGCCATACCCCGAATGTAAACACCTACAACAACAGGGACTATACCATCGATAAGCCTCCGAGAAACGGAGCTTTCCCAAACGCCGAATCGTGACCCTAAGAGCGAGGATCAATGATCGTGTACTTTACTGCGGCATGAACGCAGCCCCGCGAGGTCGATAACAGTACCAAGTATGTGAAATCAAAATAAATCAGAAATGAAATCATAGTAGTCTATACAAAGCAGAGACATGTATGATAACCAAACTAAGCTTCACTATAAATAAGCAAATATGTCAAGTCGTGACTCACGCCTCAAGTCATAACTCAATTTTACCAATGGGTCTCACGCCCACAACATCAATCGTGCCCGTGGAATACCTTCCTCACTGCCGGCAGTTTATGATACACAAACACCAAGGAATACACATGAACACCAGGTCCCACCTGTGTCCTAATAAAACAGTACAGGGTAAGAACGAAGGCATAGCCGACTACTAACACCTACGCACTCAACAAGGTCATAAAATGTGTCATGATATCCGTCTGCACCGTCACATGATAAAAGCCGTCACCGCTCGCAGATCAAATGCGCGCCTAGCCTCGAACTCTCCGCAGCTCCGCATAGGCCAACCTCATAGGCCCGCATGAGGTATAACCCCGCATCGAGGGTAGCTACTCCCAAGATCGCCCCGACTCGCATCCGCACGGCCACAAAGACCGCATGACCACAAGGGCCGTAAACTAACTCGAACTCCCGTAGTTCCGCATGGATCCCCGACCCGCATGAGGTATTCTCGAATCACGGTCCTGCATCGCTCGAGTCTACCCGCGATCGGAGGGCGCTTAACCTCCGACACAAGTCAAGGTGAGTGGTACAATACCAACATAACGGTGATAGTCAAACAACTTTAAGCGCGAATGAGGAAAACCCCTTTACACTAACATCACCAGATACTAACACACGTAGCATCCTAACATGTTTACTTCTCAAATCAACAAGAAAGTATTACAAGGCTATCACAAACCAATACAATCAAGTTATTCACACAAGGTGCTTTCTACTAACAAGTTCGGGTATCTAACCCCAAAGTACTTCACACATTAAATCTTTAAAAGATTTGTTTCTTTCACATAAGTCACACAATACCCGTAGTATAAAATAGAGTGATCATTCTTTTAAGAAAACCAAAACTCTTACCCTTGTAAAATCAAGTAACAACATTATTTTCCAAACGCCCAAGTTTGCCTAATTTCAAATGTTCACGCTTCTTATTTCGTAAAGGTTTCGTGGTTCATAGCCTTATTCATTTAAGAATATAATTCTCTTTAAACAACTGAGAAACATAAGTCTTATGTGAGTAGGATATTCTTGTTTATAACAATCTTATTACGAAATGCATGATCTAGGAAATATCATTTTGTCTCATCTTAGCTTCTATGCAGATGGAAGTTTCTCGGTTTTAATAATACTTAATTATTCAAAACATTTCTTTTATTAACGCCGCAGATGGTTTGTCGATACACATCCTCGATTTCCAAAATCAAGAAACATTCTTAAGCCGTTATACCTAACTTCCCATAAAGCTAGTATAACTCTTAAGTTTTCAAAAGAAACCAAGTATCACTCTTCTTTCAAAACGATTTAGAAATCTTTTGAAATACTTCAAGTTCTTTATTATCACACATCAAGCCGCTTATAAACAAATCATTTACCTTTTAAAACCACAAAGTATTTACGGACCTACATAAAGTCGTTATAACCAACTTCCCATAAAGCCGTTATAACACTTTATGTTTCAAACCAATCAAATACATTTAACACATGACGCCTACCGCACTACATAGTTCACACATATCATGCTAGAAGAGATAGGAGAGGTTCACATACCTCGCGACAGTATCGACTAATAGCAAAACGCCCAAGTACTTCCAACCGCTTGGCTACTCCTAAGCCAAGTAACGCGCCACACGTAGTACTTCAACCTATAAGGCCACAAGGCGCTTATTAACATTTAGACCTCATCGCAGAACATTCTACCGAAAATTCAAGAAGACTCTCCCCGCAACAACAGCGTAAATCTCCTCATTTATCGAGGCCGGCTACCAAGCCAACCAGGGGGGGTTACACATCTAACCCGAACGGTACAATTCTACTCCACGTAAAAGCTACACAAGCTTCATCAGAATACCCTATGTAAAAAGCTGGGATTCTTCAAAGCTTAAGTCCAAAGACATAGCCACAAGCTATGTTCAGTTATATACATAGTATACTTCAACTATATATTCCTACAACATGTAATATCCAATTACAATAGGGGGACAAGATAATTACCTCGATAAGCCCATAATTATCCGAGTTTAATGTCGCTTCCCGAGCAAGGTTTAGCTCCAACTCCGGCGCCCAACCCGCTCCAAACCACCCTTAGAAGTTCTAACCAACTTCTACATAACACTCCAACTAACTATGGAGATTTTCCTGTGGTTTGGTTTTGTGACCGACGGAAAGTATAATAGTATTTCCAAGCCAGATAGGTATAACCTTAGAATACTACAAGGTATACTGGCTAAGGTAATTTGGGCATTATAACAATACTTTTGAGAGTATTTCTACACCACAAAGGGGGTATTATACGAAAGCAACTAGGCTAGTGGGTACACTCTGGCTAGCACCCTAGAGGGGGTGCTCTGCCACAATGGGGAGGGACGAGAACCATAAGGAAGGGAGGAGGATTCTAACACTTAGAAATATTTAGGATGAAGAAGTTCATCAAAGGAGAGGGTATTTATAGCACAAGCCAAGGCCAACCAATGGCCAAGATCTAGCCAAGTGTATAGCAAGTGTAAGGCCAAGATTCACCCAAGTGCCCCTAGACCCTACTCCTTAAAACCCTCACAAATATCTACACAAAAATATCTACCACTGACACCCCAAAGTCGTCCAAGTGTCGCCACCTTGCCCACCAATGAGGTGCCAAGCCGCCTCTCGTTGGTCCAAAATTTTTCGCCTCTCGCAAAAAACCGCAAAAAATAACAAAAGACATAGCCGTAATTTGCCCCTCCCAAGTTTTTTAAAACGTTTCTAAAAAAAACGACTCTAACCGGGTGTTGTGCACAAATGTCATTCGGCCATTACCTAGGCGGGGTGACACGTGTCACCCTCCTATTGGCCCAAAATAAAACATCTTCCAAAATATCCACAATGGCCAAAATCTCAAAACAAAGTGGGCCCTACAAAACAGTAAATTTCTCCGTGGCCCCACGTGACCATTTCCAAAATAAAATTCCATAATTCTCTAATATTCCAGAAGTCCGACACCAAACTGGGAATCCAATTCCCATTAACGAACCTTTTTCCTTCACGAAACCGGAAACTTTTCCGTGGAAAAATCACCTCTTTCATCCTTTCCAATCTTTCGTCAGATTCTCGCACGCACGCCCTCGCATACATACCTCGGAACTACGGGTATAACAAGAAAAATCTATCACCCGCGCCTCCTCATCCGTGAGGCAAGAAGTGAGTGAGGAAAGCCTCCGAGAACTCATCCCAGTAGGCCGGGACGCGCGTGCTCCCGGATAACTCCCATGAATCAAACCAATCGATCGCGGTATCACGCAGCCGACGCGAACCAAAGGTCACAGACTGCCTCCGAGGCCTTGATCACCCTCATGATTCTTCAGAGCCGACGGATGAACTCCCGCGATCATCCTCCGCCTCGACCGTAAAACTCGCGGCTACAACTAAGGAAATCTCGTAGTCTCAAACTATTCGCCTCGGTGCACTACGCGCGATCGAGCCGAGCTGAACCGAACCGCCGTGATCCAATGTCTCTCAGATCGGGCCACAACTTTAGCCAAAAGTCGGGCCATCTCCTTGTACCTAACTCTCCGCCTGTGCCGCGGGACGAGTGTGGGTACTGTGGTCTCGCTGGGCCGGGCGGCGTCATAGAACTCGCCGTCTCGTATAGACGGGCTCGAGCCCTCGTGACTGGGTGTCTCGCTAGCGCCTCCTGGCTGTCTTGCCCTTCGGGCCCGGGTTGCCTTACGTGGAGGCATAATCATAGGAAAGGAATACGTTAGAGGGTCCAACCTATAACATGCCTCTAAAGCACGATCTCGTAATGAGAAGAATGAAACCAATCCTAAATATCCTATAGCCTCCTGATTATTGGTGTGGTGCACAACACACCGATAATCAAGACTCTACTAGATACGGTCTGTAGACACTTTCCGAGGA
Source organism: Przewalskia tangutica (assembly GCA_029844215.1). Lineage (NCBI taxonomy): Eukaryota > Viridiplantae > Streptophyta > Magnoliopsida > Solanales > Solanaceae > Przewalskia > Przewalskia tangutica. Next base: position 36,533,829 of record CM056725.1, on the reverse strand, counting down.
TTAACTGCTCTGATACCACTTTTGTCACGACCCGTTCCGGGGCCCGTGACTGGTGCCTTACCGGGGCACCCAAGTAGTCATACATCAGAGTAACCAGCGAAATATAAAACAAGACAGGAAACAGTTTATAAAATAAGACACAGTTTATGTGAACAAACGTCGCCTTTCGGCATATATATATATAAACAAGGTTTAGCAGTTACATCCGACACTGTACAACATGACTATAGACCTCTAAGGAAATATACAACTATGGCGGGACAGGGCCCCGCCATACCTCGATCGCATAAAAACTATCTACAACAGGGAGATCATACCCAAAAGTAGAGCCTCCGGAGAAGATGGAGCTCCCGACACCAACGTAGAGATCCTAAGAATGTGGATCTAGCACCGCTGCCCTTACCGCGGCATGAACGCGGCCCAAGGAGGTCGATAACAGTTGTTATACCGTATTTCCGCAGTATGTACGTAAGGACGACGAGAAAATTTGAACTTGAGAAAGTGGCTTGGCCGAAATTTATTTGTGCACAACACGGTTAGAGTCGTTTTTCGACGAAACGCTTTCACGCCTTCGTAGGGAATTTCCGCTATGTCATTTTTAATTTTGCGGATTTTTCCGAGAGACGAAATATTTTAGACCAACAAGAGGCGCCACTTGGCACCCTCTCATCGAGCACGTTGTGGGCGGTTCAAAGTGGACGAATTGGCCTTGTTTGGTCAAGGGTTGGTAGGATATTTTTGTGGTAGATGGATAAGGTGCACTTGCCAAGATCTTGCCCTACACTTGCTATGCACTTGGCATGATCTTGGCCATTGGTTGGCCTTTGCTAGACCTATAAATACCCTTGGATGACTTCTTCATCCATTCCAAATAATTCTAAGTGTTAAATCCTCCTCTCCTCTTGTTGACTCTCGTCCAAGAGCCCCCACCCCCTTTCAAAGGCCCCTTGGCCGAGAGCTCTCCCTCCTGGGTGCTAGATGGGGTACCCCAGCCTAGTTGTTTCGTATAATACCCCTCTTGGTAGAAATACTCTCAAAAGTATTGTTATAATGCCCAAATTACCTTAGCCAGATACCTTGTAGTATTCTAAGGTTATACTTATACTAAAAGCCCGTAAATACTATTATACTTCCTTCCACACAAAACCGAAACCCTAAGGAAAATCTCCATGGTTGGTTGGAGTAATAAGTAGAAGTTGGTTAGAACTTCTAAGGGTTGTTTGGAGCGGTCGAGCGCACTGAGTAGAGCTAAACCTTGCTCGTGATCGACATTTAAACTCGGATAATTATGGGCTTATCGAGGTAAATATCTTGTCCTCTATTGTAATTGGAAATTACATGTTGTATGATTATATAGTTGAAGTATACTATATATAGAATCGAACGTAGTTATCGCAATGTCTTTTGACTTAAGCCCGAATAATAAGAAACCTTTTGAAAGAAGAGTAATCGAATCAGATTTACATAGGATCAGACATGAGACTTGTGTAGCTTTTCGTGAGGTAGAATTGTGCACGTCCGTTTAGACTTATAACCCCTCGGTTGGCTTGGTAGCCGGCCCCGATAGAGGAGGAGATTTACGCTGTTGCGGGGGGAGAGGTGCTGCCGAATTTTCTGTAGAATGTTCTACGTAGGGATCTAAATATTAATAAGCGCCTTGTGGCCTTATAGGTTGAGTACTACGTGTGGCGCGATCTACTTGACTTAAGGAGTTGCCGACGGTTGGAAGTACTTGGAGCGTTTTGCTATTAGTCGATACTCGTCGCGAGGTATGTGAACCTCTTCCTATCTCTTCTAGCATGATATGTGTGAACTATGTAGTACGGTGACGCATATGTGCTAAATGTATTTGATTGGTTTAAAACATAAAGTGTTATAACGGCTTTATGGGAAGTTGGTTATAACAGCTTTATGTTGGTAAGAAAATACTTGTGGTTTTTAAAAGGTAACTGATTTGAACTATAACTGGCTTGTTATGTGTTAATAAAGAACTTGAAGTTTTTCAAAAGATTTTTGAATCATTTCGAAAGAAGAAGTAATACTTGGTTTTTTGAAAACTTAAGAGTTATACTAGCTTTATGGGAAGTTAGGTAATAACGGCTTAAGAATGTTTTACTGATTTCGGAAATCAGAATGTGTATCGACAAACCACTGCAGCGTTAATAAAAGGAAATGTTTTGACAGATTAAGTATTATTAAAACCAGTAGAAACTTCCATCTGCATAGAAGCTAAGATGAGACAAAATGATATTTCCTAGATCATGGCTGTTGTAATAAGATTGTTATAAACAAGAATATCCTACTCACATATAAGGCTTATGTTTCTCAGATAGTTTAAAAGAGAATTATATTCTTAAATGAATAAGACTATGAACTACGAAACCTTTCTAAAGTAAGAAACGTGAACATTTGAAATTAGGCAAACTTGGACGTTTGAGAAATAATGTTGTTACTTGATTTTACAAAGAGAAGTGTTTTGCTTTACTTCAAAAGATAATCACTCTAGTTTTCATATACTACGTATTGTGTGACTTTTGTAAACGTAACGTATCTTTTAAAAATAATGTATGAAGTACTTTGAGAATAGATACTCGATCTTGTTAATCATACAATAGAATGTACCTTGTGTGTATAATCGATTGTGGTTTGTGATAGCCTTGTAATACCTTCGTGTTGATTTGATAAGTAATCATATTAGGATGCTACGTGTGTTAGTATTCGTGATGTTTGTGTAAAGGATTTTCCTCGATTGTGCTTATGATGTTTAAACGATAAATCGTTATGTTGGTATTATACCACTCACCGTGTTTCCGGGTTAAGCCGCTCCGACGCGGGTAGACTCAGTGATGCGGGACCATGATTCGAGAATACCTCATGCGGTCCCGGGGCCTGCGGAGCTACGAGAGTTCCGGTGTTAGTGTGCGCCTTTATGGTCACGCGTTCATGTGGCCATGCGGATCGCGAGTCGGTGATTTACGCCGGAGTAGCTACCTCGATGCGGGTTATACCTCACGCGCCTATGAGATTGGTCTATGCGCGAGTCGCTGGGAGTTCGAGGCTAGACGCGCACATTTGATATTGCGGGCGAGTGACCGCCTTTGATCATGTGACGATGCAGACAGATATCATGATTCGATTTACGACCTTGTTAGTCTTGTGGTGTTAGTAGTCGGCTATGCCTTCGCATTTACTCTCAGATCGTTTATTTGGGCACAGGTGGGACCTGTTGTTCATGTGTGTTCCTTGGTGCTTTTCTATCATTGACTGCCGGCAGTGAGGAAGGTATTCCACGGGCATGATTGATGTTGTGGGCGTGAGACCCATATTTATGTATTTGAGTGATGACTTCGAGGGCGTGAGTCCTTGACTTGATATGACTGCTTATTTATTGTGAACTGTAGTTTGGTTATCATACATGTCTCCTGCTTTATATAGACTACTATGATTTCATTTACGATTTTCGATTCGCATACTCTGTACTGTGTAATCGACCTCTCGGGCCGCGTTCATGCCGCAGTAAAGGTACACCCGCCGTTGATCCTCGCTCTTAGGGTCACAGTTCAAAGATTTGGGAAAGCCCGTTCTCGGAGGCTTATCTCGTATAGTCCTGTCGTTGTAGGTATTTACATTCGTGGTATGGCGGGCCCCGTCCCCGCCATTGTTGTCGATCTTTTCTTAGAGGTCCGTAGTGCTTGTAGGCGTGGTTTGTAAAAAGGATTAAACTGCTCATTTGTAAGAGTTGTTATTTATATATGCCGAAAGGCAAGTTTTCCTCAAATTACTGCTTTGTACTTCATTTGTTTCATGTATGTGTATTATGTTCCATTGACACTCGATGTTGTATCACTAGGGTGCCCGGTAAGGCACCAACACGCCCGTGTTCGGTCGTGATAAAAGTGGTATCGAGCGCTTAATCCTCGGAAAGTGTCTACGCACCGTATCCAAGAGTCTTGATTATCGGTGTGTTGTGCACCACACCAATAATCGTGAGGCTATAGGGTATTTAGGATTGGTTTCTATTCTTCTCACTCGAGATCGTGCCTTAGAGTGTGTTGTTAGTCGACCCTCCGACGAAATTATTTCCACTTATCGTTATGCCTCCGCGTAGGCAACCCGCCCGGGAGGGCAAGCGGGCAGGAGCCGCGAGTAGAGTTCAGAGGGTGGCGAGGCACGTGCCAAATCATTACCTAGGATAGTGCTTCATTCGGGAGTTCTGCGACGCCACTAGCCCCGCAGAGTTTTAGCACGGCGGCGAGTTCCACTGCGCGCCACGATGTTTGACCTTCGCCCGCGACCGAACGATGAGTATAGAGTATACCGATGTACCGCGAGTCTTGATGACTATCTAAGAGAGGTTGTGCAAGAGTAATTCTTCGCTTAGGCGAGCATGGCACGTATGCGGGCTTTGCGTAGCAGCGAGACGTGTAGAGATCGACGTTAACGGGCGACGAGAAGAGGCCGAGCAGCAAGAAGGTCCTTTGGTAACTTTCGAGGCGAGTCGCCTCACCAGCAGATTAGATTTGCACATCCACCCGCGAGAGGTTCACGGGGTTCGTGACGCTCGGTATGCAGAGTTGGTCGAGCTCCGAGCTTCCGCTCACGCCACACGAAGGTTCCACCATCCGATTCAGCTTTTTCTGTTCACAGTGTGGCAGGCGTCATCTCAGGGAATTTCGTCTTTTAGTTGGTACTTGTTGTACCTATGACCGTCAGGGTCTGATGTCGAAAGAGTGTCCTTGCGGGAGGACTTAGCCTTCAGGATCGGTGGGTAGTTTGTCATCTTCCTTAGCTGCGCCACTACAGGCGTGTTTGATTAGAACGACTAAGGGGAGTGAAGCAGTAGATATAGATATATCTTTAACCCTCTAGAGTTTTGTTTATGTGATAAGGTGAGTATACCTTAAGTGCTATGTTCTGATAGCAGTGTGTTAGTTATGATTAGAAATCATGGTGGGTTAACCGAGTAAGATTTTGGGGGATAGAGAAGGTGTGAGCCTTAGAGTTTTATACGTAGAGACCTTAGAGGTAAGGCCATCTCGAGTAAAAGATGTATTGTTTATGTTTGACCCTTATAGGAGTGCATAGTGCACGTGAGTTATGTTTGTGGGATTAGTCCCTGAGTAGTGTGGAAGGAAAGAGGGTAGTTGAGCTAAGAAGACCGCTAGGTTTTCGTAACGTGATTAGTGAGATTGTTCCGGTTCGGGGAGCTAGTATGGTGCGCGTTGCCGGGTCGGGTTGAGGCCACGTTGCGGGTCAACCCGCGGCCTGTTTGGTGGTGGGGTCAGTTTGTGGTGGTCCCGCCTTGTGATAGGGTCACGAGGGTGTTAGGCCCGAGTTTAGTTAACCAACGCATTTAATTCGTGGACGATTCGACCGAGTCGGGCCGGCGAGGAGGTCAGCCATCTTGTCTCCTAGCAAAGACCGTTTACTCGGCAGAGGGTTATGCGAGATGATATATCAGAAAGGTTGTAAGGCTGCACGAGGTGCCTACCTTCACCTTATGGCGCATAAATGAGCCTGTGTTGCACCGCTTTTTCCGGAGGTTTTACCGTGCAAGGTTAGAAACTCAAGTAAGTCTCAGACCACATTCGCCTCGGGCCGGTGTTTGGATTTCGTGGATAGTTGCGAGAATTGTTGTCTCTGTTGAAGGAGTGTTTAAGCTACCATTTCGTGTTCGGATGTCGCCTTATGAAGCCTTGTAGGGGCGGATGTGCGAGTCGCCGTCGATTGGTTCGATGTTGGCGGATTCAGATAGTTGGTTCAGCTTGTTCCGGCAGATCGTGGATAGAGTAAAGCTTGTCTAGAAGAGGTTCGCAGCTCGGAGAAATCGTGCGAATAATCGCGACGACGCTAGAGTTGAGTGTCGACGGTCGGTCTTCTTGAAAATACCACCGGGTTGGGTGTGACGAGTTTTGGAATACGGAGGAACTTAGCCCGAGTTACTTTGGGCCTTTGAGTTCATGTGAAGAATAGGCGGTGTTGTCTATATGTTAGCATTTGCCGTCCGACTTAGGAGGCGGCCCGATCGCTCGTGTTATGTTCGAGAAGGAAATCGAGATCCATCCAGTATTCCCAGTAAATGATGACCAAGTTGAAGATGATAACCCCGAGTTTTGGAGACTGAATCAGTATCAGAAATGTGGTAAGAGTTCGAGTGTACGACACCTCGTGGATCGCATGTAGTCCGGCACCATTTGTTGGGTCGTCGAGTGACACTAGAACCTCGCGCAAAGTGACAAAAGTGGTATCGGAAGAAGCGAGCATGTATGGCGAGCATAGATGTGACCATTTCTTTTGTTTGGAAATAGTGTGGAGGGTGAATATTTTAGACCCATGAGAGAGGTGTTTGTGGTGATGTTAGAGGTGATTCTCGTGGACTTGGATGTAAGTATTTTGCGCATTGTTTCGTGGGCTATCAGGCGTGATTGTTTCGTAAGTATGGTAGTGAAGACTATCCGACGCGACGCTTGTTTTGAGACTTAGAAGGAACATTCGGACGAATGTTTCTAGCGAGGAGAATGTTATACCGTATTTCAGTATGTACGTAAGGACGACGAGAAAATTTGAACTTGAGAAAGTGGCTTGGCCGAAATTTATTTGTGCACAACACCCGGTTAGAGTCGTTTCGACGAAACGCTTTCACGCCTTCGTAGGGAATTTCCGCTATGTCATTTTTAATTTTTGCGGATTTTTCCGAGAGACGAAATATTTTAGACCAACAAGAGGGCGCCACTTGGCACCCTCTCATTGGAGCACGTTGTGGGCGGTTCAAAGTGGACGAATTGGCCTTGTTTGGTCAAGGGTTGGTAGGATATTTTTGTGGTAGATGGATAAGGTGCACTTGGCAAGATCTTGGCCCTACACTTGCTATGCACTTGGCATGATCTTGGCCATTGGTTGGCCTTTGCTAGACCTATAAATACCCCTTCGATGACTTCTTCATCCATTCCAAATAATTCTAAGTGTTAAATCCCTCCCTCTCCCCTCTTGTTGACTCTCGTCCAAGAGCCCCTCTCCCCCTTTGAAAGGCCCCCTTGGCCGAGAGCTCTCCCCCCCCCCCCTCCTTGGGGTGCTAGCCGTGGGGTACCCCCCCTAGCCTAGTTGTTTTCGTATAATACCCCCCCTCTTGGTAGAAATACTCTCAAAAGTATTGTTATAATGCCCAAATTACCTTAGCCAGATACCTTGTAGTATTCTAAGGTTATACTTATCTGAAAAGCCCGTAAATACTATTATACTTCCTTCCGTCACAAAACCGAAACCCTAAGGAAAATCTCCATGGTTGGTTGGAGTAATAAGTAGAAGTTGGTTAGAACTTCTAAGGGTTGTTTGGAGCGGGTTGGAGCGCACTGAGTAGAGCTAAACCTTGCTCAGATCGACATTTAAACTCGGATAATTATGGGCTTATCGAGGTAAATATCTTGTCCTCTATTGTAATTGGAAATTACATGTTGTATGATTATATAGTTGAAGTATACTATATATAGAACTGAACGTAGTTATCGCAATGTCTTTTGACTTAAGCCCAATAATAAGAAACCTTTTCAAAAGAAGAGTCTCGAATCAGTATTTACATAGGATCAGACATGAGACTTGTGTAGCTTTTCGTGAGGTAGAATTGTGCACGTCCGGTTTAGACTTATAACCCCTGGTTGGCTTGGTAGCCTACCCGATAGAGGAGAGATTTACGCTGTCATGGGAGGTGCCGAATTTTCTGTAGAATGTTCTACGTAGGGATATAAATATTAATAAGCGCCTTGTGGCCTTATAGGTTGAGTACTACGTGTGGCGCGATCTACTTGACTTAAGGAGTAGCCGACGGTTGGAAGTACTTGGAGCGTTTTGCTATTAGTCGATACTCGTCGCGAGGTATGTGAACCTCTTCCTATCTCTTCTAGCATGATATGTGTAAACTATGTAGTACGGTAGACGTACATGTGCTAAATGTATTTGATTGGTTTAAAACATAAAGTGTTATAACGGCTTTATGGGAAGTTGGTTATAACAGCTTTATGTTGGTAAGAAAATACTTGTGGTTTTTAAAAGGTAATCGATTTGAACTATAACCGCTTGTTATGTGTTAATAAAGAACTGGAAGTTTTTCAAAAGATTTTTGAATCATTTCGAAAGAAGTAGTAATACTTGGTTTTTGAAAACTTATGAGTTATACTAGCTTTATGGGAAGTTAGGTATAACGGCTTAAGAATGTTTTAATCGATTTCGAAATCGAATGTGTATCGACAAACCACCGCAGTGTTAATAAAAGGAAATGTTTTGACAGATTAAGTATTATTAAAACCAGAGAAACTTCCATCCGCATGTAAGCTAAGATGAGACAAAATGATATTTCCTAGATCATGGTCTTTGTAATAAGATTGTTATAAACAAGAATATCCTACTCACATATAAGGCTTATGTTTCTCGGATAGTTTAAAAGAGAATTATATTCTTAAATGAATAAGACTATGAACTACTAAACCTTTCTAAAGTAAGAAACGTGAACATTTGAAATTAGGCAAACTTGACGTTTGAGAAATAATGTTGTTACTTGATTTTACAAAGAGAAGTGTTTTGCTTTACTTCAAAAGATAATCACTCTAGTTTTCATATACTACGGTATTGTGTGACTTTTGTAAACGTAACGTATCTTTTAAAAGATAATGTATGAAGTACTTTGAGAATAGATACTCGATCTTGTTAATCATACAATAGAATGTACCTTGTGTGTATAATCGATTGTGTTGGTTTGTGATAGCCTTGTAATACCTTCGTGTTGATTTGATAAGTAATCATATTAGGATGCTACGTGTGTTAGTATTCGTGATGTTTGTGTAAAGGGATTTTCCTTGATTGTGCTTATGATGTTTAAACGATAAATCGTTATGTTGGTATTATACCACTCACCGTGTTTCCGGGTTAAGCCGCCTCCGACGCGGGTAGACTTCGGTGCAGGGACCATGATTCGAGAATACCTCATGCGGTCACGGGGCCTATGCGCGAGCTACGAGTTCCGTGTTAGTGTGCGCCTTTATGGTCATGCGGTCTATGTGCCACGCGGATCGCGAGTCGGGGACGACGCCGGGAGTAGCTACCCTCGATGCGGGGTTATACCTCATGCGGGCCTATGAGAGTGGCCTATGCGGAGCTGCGGGGAGTTCCAGGGCTAGACGCGCACATTTGATATTGCGGGCGAGTGACCAGCTTTGATCATGTGATGGTCTAGACATATATCATGATTCAGTTTACGACCTTGTTAGTACTGTGGGTGTTAGTAGTCGGCTATGACTTCGTGATTTACCCTGCATCGCTTTATTTGGACGCAGTGGGACACGTTGTTCATGTGTGTGTTCCTTGGTGCTTTTCTATCATCGATCACGGCGATGAGGAAGGTATTCCACGCATGATTGATGTTGTGGGCGTGAGACCCATATTTATGTATTTGAGTGATGACTTCGAGGGCGTGAGTCCCTGACTTGATATGACTGCTTATTTATTGTGAACTGTAGTTTGGTTATCATACATGTCTCCTGCTTTATATAGACTACTATGATTTCATTTACGATTTTCGGGCCAGCATACTCTGCACTTGTTATCGACCTCCCGGGCCGCGTCATGCCGCAGTAAAGGTACACGATCGTTGATCCTCGCTCTTAGGGTCACAGCCAAAGATTTGGGAAAGCTCCGTTCTCCGGAGGCTTATCTTGGTATAGTCCCCTGTCGTTGTAGGTATTTACATTCAGGGGTATGGCGGGGCCCTGTCCCGCCATTATTGTCGTATCTTTTTCTTAGAGGTCTGTAGTACTGTTGTGGGCAGGGTTTGTAAAAAGGATTAAACTGTTCATTTGTAAGAGTTGTTATTTATATATGCCGAAAGGCAAGTTTTCCTCAGATTACTGTTTTGTACTTCATTTGTTTCATGTATGTGTATTATGTTCCGCTGATTACTCTGATGTTGTATCACTAGGGTGCCCGGGGTAAGGCACCCACGGCCCAGTTCGGTCGTGACAAGCAGTACTAAGTATGTGAAATCAGAAGTACTTAAATGAAATCATAACACTTTTTAAAACCAGTTTACAAATATGTATGAAGCAATCAAGGGAACCGAACATAGTGCCACATCACAAACAAGAGCAACAATAGGTAAACTGTAATAGGTCATTTCTAGGTCGCGAATGATTGAAGCGGGCCACTCGCGTATTATCACTCTGCAAGCCTAATCGACTCCGAGTCCGCATAGCCACTCACGTGGGCCCGCATGAGGTATAACCCGCATCGAGGGTAGCTACTCCTCGCATCGCCCCGACTCGTTGTCCGCATGGCCACATAGACCGCGTGAGGCATAACCCCGCATACTAACACGAACTCTGAGTTCCGCATAGGCCCTGGACCCGCATGAGGTATTCTCGAATCATGGTCCTGCATCGCCGAGTCTACCCGCGTCGGAGGGCGCTTAACCCCCAGATCATCTCAAGAGGTGAGTGATGGTACACTAACATAACAACTTATCTTTAAACAACATAAGCACAACAAGGATACTCTTATACAAGCGTTACAAGATACTAACACACATAGCATCATATCATGTCTACTTATCAAACCATCTTATTATTCTTTTCACAATTCAACATAAGTCCGTTATAAACACATAGGCAAACTTGTTTCTTTTATCAATCTTAAGTGGTTATACTTAACTTCCCATAAAGCTAGTATAACTCTTAAGCTTCGCTTTAAAACCAGTTAGTTCTCTTACATAAAAATGATTCAAGATTCTTATGAAATGTTTTGATTTTTATTATTCGGGCTTAGGCATCGCCGTAGTAAGTTATTCAGCTTAAGCCGTGAGGCATTGCCTTAAGTATTATTCAGGCTTAAGTAAAATACATTGCCGTAGTTATAGTTTAGTTAACACATGTACGACTACCGTACTATATATATTGTAAAATATCATGCTTTAGGAAGAATCACATACCTTCTCAGAGAAAACCACCTGCCAAGTTCAATATGTCGCGCAGCAGAGTCACCTATAATAGTCACGACATCTATCAAAGACTACTCGAGGTCATTCTAAACAGAGGGTTCACAATTCTATGGAAAGTTGGGCAGCACTTCCTACCCGTGAGCTATATAAGTCTCATGTGAAACGACCTATGTAAATCTGATTTGATTATTCTTCTTTTAAACCCTTCTACTGTGGTAACAGTTCAATTCTATTCTGTGATATTCTTCTAAGTATTTAATACTTATTCTAATACTACAACAGTAAGTATTCTCTAATTCAAAAGAGGGTTAGGATTAGTTACCTCGGTAAGCCCAATAATATCCTAGATAAAGTCGTGCCTGAGCAAGGTTTAGCTCCTAAGTTGTACGCCCCGGTAGCTCCAAGAAATCTTAGAAGTTCTTCACAACTTCTACAAAGGACTAAGGGATTTGGGCTAGGGTATTTTGGGCATTATAACAATACAAGAAGGCAACTTTTTCTACCAAGGGAGGGGGGGTAGGTTTTGACTAGGCTAGGGGGGGGAGGAAGCCTCGGCCAACTATTCAAAAGGGGGGGGGGGGGGAAAGGTGTTTGGACGAAATGGCTCAAGGGAGAGGAGAGGATTTTTAGACTTGGAAGAGAACTTTGTGGATGAAGAATTCTTCATCTAAAGGGGGGTATTTATAGCTCAAGCCTTGGCCAACCAATGGTCAAGATGAAGACAAGTGCAAGGCAAGTGTAGGGTGAGGATTAACTAAACACAAATATCCTACCAACTCCTTGACTTTGTGCAAGGCACAAAAAACGTGCCCAACCTCTCCATTTTCGTCCAATGGACGATTCAAGTCCATCAATGGGAGGGTGCCAAGTGTCGCCCTCCCGTTGGTCCAAAATGTTTCGTCTCTCGGAAAAATCCGCAAAAATTAGTAATGGCATAGCCGGAATTTTCCCTACGAAAGCTGTGGAAACGTTTCGTCGGAAAACGATTCTTTAAGCGAGTTGTGCACAATTTCGAACTTGGCCTAATCTTTAAGGCTAAACTTTTGTACGTATTCCCTTACGTACATACTCTGGAAATACGGGGTATAACAGGCGGGGCCTTTTCCCGCCACAGTTGTTATGTTAAAACTCTTAGAGGTTTGTAGTCACATATTGTGGATTGGGTTGTGTAAAGAAAAAAAAAAGGTAACTGCTTTTGGTTTTACATATTTATATGTATCCAGGAAGGTAGCCTTATCGGCTAACCTATTATTTATTTCTTGTTAAGTCTTTGTATGTTCCGCTGATTATCTTTGATGTATACCTGTAAGGGTGCCCAGGTAGGGCACCAGTCGCGGCCCGGGGTCGGGTCGTGACAGTTCATTGTGCTTATTGCGGTTATATTATATCATGGACTGCCGGCAGTGAGGAAGGATTCCACGGGCATGATTGATGTTATGGGCGTGAGACTCATTGTTATATTTGAGTAATGACTTTGAGGGCATGCGTCCCTGATTTGACATGACTGTTTATGTATTGTATATTATAGTTTGTGTTACACCTCGTAATTCCAGGGCATGTTTATAAGAACGTACGTAAGAACTCACAAATGTTAAGATTTGAGACTAGTAAAAATTTATCGGAATTATGGAATTGTCGAAAAACGAAATATTGCGATGAATGGGAGGGCGACACGTGTCATCCCCCCCCCCCCATATTGGTCTTGGACGATTTGGACATGGGTAAAGGGTCATTTGACCATTAAATAAATGAGCAAGTCTTGCTAAGTGTTGAAGCTTGACATTGTTGACTAAGTCCAAGGGCCACTTGGGCTAGATCCATGTGAAACTCATCCAAGCCACACAATTGTGTTAATCTTGACCCTTCCTAGTGTTATGTATGTATACTAGTAGTAAGACAAGCTTCCACACTTAGCTAAATTTTCAAGAAAATTGGATGAACATAGGAGAGCTCTCGGGTTAGGGTTTGAGGAAGAAGAATTTTTTTTTGTTTGTTGTCCAATAACATCCATAATTTAAACCAAGGTTCATGAGGGTATTGTAAGGGTATCTCAATAGAAAGATCCCGGAAAAATATCATTTTCGTATTAGTCGCAAGGTGAAAACCTAGTTGCTTTCATAGGTTTGGATTGGAAGATTAAAGGAAAGTTGTTTGTGATCTTCTAAGAGTCTCAAGTGGCGGATTGAAGTGTCAAGGAGAGGCTCTAAGTTGCTAGGGAGCGACTTCGGATCTTGAAGTTGGATTAAGGCTCGTTGAGGTAACAATCTTGTTCTCTTAAAGTGTTATAAGATTACATATTGTTGTAGCCTTACATTTTAACTAGCATGAAGTATATTGTGTTGAAGATTTATAAGTGATATGGATAGTAGAAGCCTAGAATCCGAAATGACATTCTAGCCATTTGAAATTGAAATACAATTTGGTCGTTAATTAGAATCGTCGCATGTTACCTACTTGTAGATTGTAGTAGTCATAATCGATTGCGGCTTGATATCATGTTATACTAAACAACTTGGATTGAAAAGGAATTGGATAAGAATTTGTGTTGTTGTACCTCAAGTTGCCGAATTGACCTTGTAAGTTTGTACTAGTTTGGTATCAATTTTGGGGCGGAATTTTACACGTCTTGTAGGCGTGTAATCCCCTATTGTTAACTACATTGTTGAGCCTTAAATGTGGCGTGTTTGGTTATTGAATTCGGGCCTTGAAAAAGGTGGAAAAGTATGTAGAAACAAAGGAAGTGCTGTCCGATTTTCCGTAGAATTTAGTGACTTTACACTTAAAATATTCTACGTTTGAAGTAAGAAGTTAATAGACGTATTATGGTCATTATAGGTTGACATACTACGTGCGGAATATTGGACTTAGCAAGTGGATTGAACCGTAGAGGTATGTGGAACTTTCCTATCTCTTGAGCATGAGTAGTTGTACCTATATAGTACGGTAGACGTACAAGATTTCGATATCCTTTACTTGTTTTAAGAATGCCCAAGTTGGTTGAGTTAGGAGATTAACTCACTTGTTTAAAAGTACTAAGGATGTCTTAGTTTTCAAAGTAAGGGACTTGAAGTATTTTTGAAAGTATATGATACTTATCTTGTTTGAAAGTATAAGCCCCTTGGATATATGAAAGAATGTAATTGCCTAAAGTATAAAGTTAATATAACGATTTTATGGGAAGTTGGTTATAATAGCTTTATGAAGAGTTAAAAAGAGTGGTTTACTCTAAGTAATGTAAGTATGATAAATGACTTAAAATAATGAAAGGCAAATTGATTTGAAGGCATCAATTGCTTAAGGTTTTAAAAGAAAGAAGTCACTTGATTTAGAAGCCTATAAACGTATTTACTAAAAAGGTATTGTGACTTGTCTTGAAAAGTAGATAGGACTTGATACTATGGTTATTAGTATTTTGGAAGTTTTATATGAAAAAGAGTCATTTTAAAAGGATAGAAGTACGTAGTACTTTGGGTTAAATTCCCGGATTTTTTTTAAATGACATGTTAGTGCCTTAAGTAAACTAAAATGAGAGGGTATATTAATAATGTTAATAAGAAGTTTGGGGATTTCTTAACTTGCTTATATTATGATAAGCCGGTAGTGCTTATGTTATGTTTGATAGCCGGTTGTGCTAATTTAAGTTATTCTTACGGGGTAAAGCCCCAGGTTACTACTAATTCCATGAATTTGCTACTCATGATGCGAGTACGGCGTTTGTACTCATTGCGGGCCCACTGGGCCCAAGCGGGTGAAATAGTCCTGTGCGGGTGAAATAGTCTCATGCGGAGCGCATCACTCCATTGCGGGTCCGTAGGACCTATGCGGGTGAAATAGTCCCAGGAGTAGGATTGCTGTCACGACCCGACCCCGGGCCCGCGACTGGTGCCCTACCTGGGCACCCTTACAGGTATACATCAGAGAAAATCAGCGGAACATACATGAAACTTATAAAATAAAACAACAGAAGTAAAACAACAGGTTAGCCGATAGGGCTACCTTCCTGGACATATATATATACAACCGAAGCAGTTGCCTCCTTTCCTTTACAAACTGACCCACAATATGTGACTAGAGACCTCTAAGAGCTTTAATCATAATAACTTGATGGACAGGCCCCGCCATACCCTGAATATACATGAATCTACAACCTCGTGGAAAACGTACCAAGAGATAAGCCTTGAGCAAATGGAGCTTTTCCCAAAAAATCAACCGAGATCCTAAGAGCAAGGATCACCAACCTGTACCTAATACATGGGCATGAACGCAGCCCGGCGGGGTCGATAATAGGTACCGAATATGGAACGGAAGTAAGGTACAACAATTAAAACATATCTGTATAAAAGCATGACAGAGGTAAGTGTAAAAAGGGTAAATACCTGAACCTACCATGTCATTACCATCTCGTGAACTTAATCGTACCTTATTATCTTTTCCCATTTTTCAATAAAAGTTATAGTCACTTTCTTACGTACATACTTAGGAAAATCATCAAGTTCATTACCATATAACTTACTTACCTTACATAACATAATACGACCCTTTATGAGGACGCCTATATCGCCGCCCAACTGGGACGCGATAAAGTCACATAGTCTGCCCATAAAGGTATACTGCCCGCCCAACTGGGACGCGGTAAAGTCATGTAGTCTGCCCATAAAGGTATCTTGCCCGCCAACTGAGACGCGTAAGGTCATGTAGTGGGCCGATACAGGTATACTGCCCGGCCCAATCTGGGACGCGGTAAAGTCATGTAGTCTGCCCATAAAGGTATACTGCCCGGCCCAATCTGGGACGCGGTAAGGTCATGTAGTCTGCCCATAAAGGTATACTGCCCGGCCCAATCTGGGACGCGGTAAGGTCATGTAGTCTGCCCATAAAGGTATCTTGCCCGCCCAACTGGGACGCGGTAAGGTCATGTAGTCTGCCCATAAAGGTATACTGCCCGGCCCAATCTGGGACGCGGTAAGGTCACGTAGTCTGCCCATAAAGGTATACTGCCCGGCCCATTCCTGGACGCGGTAAAGTCATTTAGTCTGCGGGAATTTAACCCAACGTACTACGTACCTCTACTCCTTTAGAATTACTCTTTTTCAAATGAAACTTCCAAGATATTAATAACCGTAGTATCAAGTCATACATACTTTTCAAGACAAGTCACATTACCCTTTTTAGAAATACAATTACCGGCTTCTAAATCAAGTGACTTCTTTCTTAAAAACCTTAAAAAATTGGTACCTTTAAAACAATTTGCCCTTCTTTATTTCAAATCATTTCTTTGCTTGCATTACTGAAGAAAACCATTCTTTTAATCTTCCATAAAGTTTTTATAACCAACTTCTCATAAAGACGTTATAACTCTTTATGTCTTAGACAAATTCATTCATTTTATAACCAAGAGACTTATATTTTCAAATCGAATTACATAGCTTTCAAAATACTTCAAGTCTCTTAACTTTTAAGAAAACAAGTTTCTTAACTTAGAATATCAAGCTTCTTAACTTTAGAAATCAAGTCTTTCCAAATCAAGTATTCTATACTTGTAAATCAATTCATTTCTTCCTTTAAGAATCAAGTCCCATAACTTGAAAAATAAAGTCTCTTAACCTTTTAAAAATTTGAGGTTCACAGTCTTACAACTTCATACGTAAACTCTTTTAAATTAAGTAACATATACTTGTTGCGTTGTGAATAAGTTATACTTATTTATAACGATCTTATTCAAGTAGCCATGATATAGAAAATGTAATACAATTTTGTCTTATCTTAGTTTCTATGCAGATGGAGAATTCTACTCATTTTAATATAATCAATTGTCATTACATTTTCCTTTATTAACGCTGCAATGGCTTGCTCGATACTTATTCTCATTTGTGCCGTAAAATTAGCCAAGTCAACTTGGCTCCAAATACCTCCTAACGACTCTTATCAACATCCCCCATAAGACTTGGTAAGAACTTAGGATAACCTAGACATAACCTTTACATAGAGTAAATCACATACATACCTCATAACTTCTAAGAGTAGAAGGGAACATGAAATATTACTACATGTATATTCCATACATAGAATCATGCCAAAATGTTATACCCCGTAATTCCAGGGTATGTATGTGAGGACGTATGTACGAGAATACGACAGTAATTTTGGAAAGAAAGAAAGATGTGATTTTTCGACGGAAAAGTTCCCGGGTTTTATGAAGGAAAAAGGTTCGTTAATGGGAATTGGATTCCCAGATTTGGTATTTGGACTTCTTGGATTATATTAGAATTTTGGAATTTTATTTTCCGAAAATGGTCACGTGGGGCCCACGGGAGAAATTAACGGTTTTGTGGGGCCCACTTTGTTTTTGAGATTATCGGTTTTTTGAATATTTTCGGAAGACGAAATATTTTGGACGAGTAAGGGGGCAAAACGTGTCACCCCCTTGAGTATCCATGTAGGCCGAATTGGAGGGACAAGTGGCTAGCCACTTGTCCCCTTGGCCGATTTTGCCATGACACTTGGAGAGCAAATCGTTGGCCATGTGGTGTGGTGGGACCCACACACACATGGCCCAATCTTTACCACACACTTGCATAAGATCTTGACCCTTAATTCCTCTATAAATACCCCCTTAAGTTGAAGACCAATTTCATCCCACACTTAAGTCTTCCAAGGATAAAATATCCCCTCCCCTTTGTAGTTGATTTCGTCCCTCCCCCCTCATGTGTAGTATATCTGTGAAGTAGAATTGAACACGTCCGGTTAGACGTGTAATCCCCTAGGAGTTGTTGGCCTGGTAGCGGGCCTGAGTAGAGGAGGAGATTTATGTGGTTACGTGGGGAGAGTCTTCTAGAATTTTCTGTAGAATAAGGAATCTTGTATTTAGAATATTCTACGATGAGATCTAGAATTTGATAGACGTTCTATGACCATTTTAGGAGTGAAGTACTACGTGTGGCGTGATCTACTTGGCTTAAGGAGTAGCCGGCGGGTTGAAGTGCTTGGAGCGTTTTGCTATTTGTCGATAATCGTCGCGAGGTATGTGTCACGACCCGAACCCGGGCCCGTGACTGGTGCCTTACCCCGGGCACCCTAGTGATACAATCATCAGAGTAATCAGCGGAATATAAACAACAACATGAAATAACAAGAAGTATAAACAATAATCTTGTGAAAACTTGCCCTTCGGCATATATAAACAATCTTTTAAAGCGAACAGTTTAATCCTTTTTACAACCCCGCCACATCGCATTTCTGCACCTCTATGAATGAAATGACAACAACGACGGGACAGGGCCCCGTCATACCCCTGAATGTAAGCACCTACAACAACAGGGGACTATACCAAGATAAGCCTCCGGAGAAACGGAGCTTTCCCAAACGAATCGTGACCCTAAGAGCGAGGATCAACGATGGTGTACTTTACTGCGGCATGAACGCACTTCAAGGAGGTCGATAACAGTGCAGTATGTGAAACTAAAAAAATCAGTAAATGAAATCATAATAGTCTATAAAGCAGAGACATGTATGATAACCAAACTACGATCACACAATAAGCAAATATGTCAAGTCGTGACTCACGCCTCAAGTCATCACTCAAATATAACAATGGGTCTCACGCCCACAACATCAATCATGCGTGGAATACCTTCCTCACCGCCAGCTTTATGATATAAAAGCACCAAGGAACACACATGAACACGGGTCCCACGTGCCATAATAACACGCATGAGGTAAGTGCGAAGGCATAGCCGACTACTAACACCTACGCACCAACAAGGTCATGAATCAGATCATAAGATCTGTCTAGACCGTCACATGATCAAAGCTGACCACTTGCCCGCAGTATCTAATGCGCGCGTCTAGCCCTGGAACTTTCCGCAGCTCCGCATAGGCCAATCAGATCGGCCCGCATGAGGTATAACCCCGCATCGAGGGTAGCTACTCCGGCGGCGTCTGGACTCGCCGTCCGCATAGCCACAAGGACCGCATGACCACAAGGGCCGCGTCCTAACACGAACTCCGCGATTCCGCATAGCCCTCGACCCGCGTGAGGTAGTCTCGAATCATAGGTCCATCGACCACTGAGTCTACCCAGACGGAGGGACTTAACCCTAATCATCTCAAGAGATGAGTGATGTATAATACTATCATAACGACTTATCGTTAAACAACATAAGCACAACAAAGGAAAACCCCTTTACACAAACATCACAAGATACTAACACACGTAGCATCCTAGCATGTTTACTTATCAATCAACAAGAAAGTATTACAAGGCTATCACAAACCAACACAATCAAGTTATACACACAAGGTACTTTAAGCTAACAAGTTCGTATCTACCCGAAAGTACTTCATACATTAAATCTTTAAAAGATCCGTTGCTATCACATAAGTCACACAATACCCGTAGTATAAAATAGAGGATCATTCTTTTAAGAAAACCAAAACTCTTACCTTTGTAAAATCAAGTAACAACATTATTTTCCAAACGTCCAAGTTTGCCTAATTTCAAATGTTCACGTTTCTTATTTTAGAAAGGTTTCGTGGTTCATAGCCTTTTTCATTTAAGAATATAATTTCTTTTAAACAATCTGAGAAACATAAGTCTTATATGTGAGTAGGATATTCTTGTTTACAACAATCTTATTACAATGAAATGATCTAGGAAATATCATTTTGTCTCATCTTAGCTTCATGCGGATGGAAGTTTCTACTGGTTTTAATAATACTTAATCAAAAACATTTCCTTTTATTAACGCTGCGGTGGTTTGTCGATACACATTCGATTTTCAAAATCGAGAAAACATTCTTAAGACGTTATACCTAACTTTCCATAAAGCTAGTATAACTCTTAAGTTTTCAAAACAAATCAAGTATTACCTCTTCTTTCAAAATGAATCAAAAACCTTTTGAAATACTTCAAGTTCTTTTATTAACACATAACAAGTCAGTTATAGTTCAAATCAGTTACCCTTTAAAAACCACAAGTATTTTCTTACTAACATAAAGTTGTTATAACCAACTTACCATAAAGCCGTTATAACACTTTATGTTTTAAACCAATCAAATACATTTAGCACACGTACGCTCACCGTACTACATAGTTCACATATATCATCTTTGGAAGAGATAGGAAGAGGTTCACATACCTCGCGACGAGTATCGACTAATAGCAAAACGCTCCAAGTACTCCCAACTGTCGGCTACTCCTTAAGCCAAGTAGAACGCGCCACACGTAGTACTTCAACCTATAAGGCCACAAGGCGCTTATTAACATCGTAGAACATTCTACCGAAAATTCGGCGACCTCCCCAACAGCAGCGTAAATCTCCTCCTCTAACGGGGCCGGCTACCAAGCCAACCAGGGGGGGTTACACATCTAACCCGAACGGGTACAATTCTACTCTACAGAAAAGCTACACAAGCCTACTGTAATACAGTCCTATGTAAAAACAGTTCAGTTCAGTTCTTCAGGCTTAAGTCAAAAGACATTGCCACAAGCTATGTTCAGTTATATACATAGTATACTTCAACTATAATTTCCTACAACATGTAATATCCAATTACAATAGGACAAGATATTTACCTCGATAAGCCCATAATTATCCAAGTATAAAGTCGATCTGGGCAATCGTTTAGCTCCAACTCCGGCGCTCAACCCGCTCTAAACCACCCTTAGAAGTTCTAACCAACTTCTACACAATACTCCAACGGACTATGGAGATTTTCCTAGGGTTTCGGTTTTGTGGACCGACGGGAAGTATAATAGTATTTCCTGCCAGATAGGTATAACCTTAGAATACTACAAGGTATAAGGCTAAGGTATTTGGGCATTATAACAATACTTTGAGAGTATTTCTCAACCAAGGGGTACCCCAGAGAACACCCCAAGGTAGGGGGTGCTCTACCGGGAGGGCCTACTAGGAAGGGGAGAGGTGCTCTCGCCACAAGGCCACATGAAAGGGAGGAGGCTCTTGGACGAGAGTCAACAAGAGGAGGAGAGGGTTCTCAAGACTTAGAGATTTGAGGATGAAGAAGTCTTCAAAGGGAGTGGGTATTTATAGGGTAAGCAAAGGCCAACCAAGGGCCAAGATCTAGCCAAGTGCTATGCAAGTGTAGGGCCAAGATGTGCCCAAGTGCCCCTAGTCCCTACTCCACAAATCCTCACAAAATATCTCACCAACTGACCTTCAAACGCCCAGGTGGCCGTCCAACTCCGCCAACTTGGGGTGACAAGTGTCGCCTCTCGTTGGTCCAAAACATTTCATCTCGGAAAAATCCGCAAAAATAAGAAAAGACATAGCCGGAATTTTCCTCGCAAGTTATGTAAAACGTTTAAAAAAACGACTCTAATCGGACTGTGCCCAAATGTCATTCTACTAAGCCACACAGGGGTGACACGTGTCACCCTCCTAATGGCCCAAAATAAAACATCTTCCAAAATATCCACAATGGCCAAAATCTCAAAACAAAGTGGGCCCACAAAATCAGAATTTCTCCAGTGGGCCCCACGTGACCATTTCGAAAATAAAATTCCATATTTTTCAAATATTCCAGAAGTCCGAATACCAAACTGGGAATCGATTCCCATTAACGAACCTTTTTCCTTCACAAAACCGGAAACTTTTCCGTGGAAAAATCACCTCTTTCTTCCTTTCCAATCTTCTGTCAGATTCTCGCACGCACGCCTCGCATACATACCCGGGAACTACGGGTATAACATTCTTCCCGGCTTAGAAACATTCGTCCGAATGTTCATTCTAAGTCTCAAACATAATGCGCGGTATAGTCTTCACTTCTATACTTACGAAACAATCGCCATACGGCCACGTAAAAATACTGCGCAACATACTTATATCCAAGTCTACGAGGAAACACCTCTAACATCACCACAAATACACTTTTGTCACTTTGCGCGAGCCTAGCTCCGACGACCCAACAAATGGTGCCGGCTGCGATGATCACCGGTCGTCAGACACGAACCCTTACCACATTTCGATCATCGCTTTAGTTTCCAAAACTCGGTTACTATCTCTTTACGTGGGCATCATTAATCGGGACATTACGGATGGATCTTCGATACTTTCCCGAAAATAACAAAACGAAAGACCGGACTTCATCCCACCTAAGTCGGACGGCAAAAGCTAACATATAGCCACCCTGGCCAATTCTACACATGAACACTCAAGGGCCCAAAAGAAACTCGGGCTAAGTTCCTTCGCTTTCCAAACTCGTCACACCACATCCGGGTGGTACTTTCAAGAAGACCGACCACAACTGAACTCTAAGCGTCGTCGCCGATTATCCGCACGATTCCTCCGAGCTGCGAACTTCTTCTAGATGAGCTTTTCCTATCCACGATCTGTGGAACAAGCTGAACCAGTATCGAACGCGCCAACATCGAACCAATCGACCGCAACTTACACCTTCCGCCCTACAAGGCTTCATAAGGCGACCTCGAACATCGAAATGGTAGCTTAAACGCTCCTCCACAGAGACAACAATCTTCACAACTACCCCGATTCCACATGCGGCAGGCGAATGCGATTCTGAGACTCACCGAGTCCTTAACCTGCTGGTAAAACTTCCGAAACAAAACAGCCGTAACACTGGCTCCACTGTCGCCATAAGGTGAAGGTAGGCACCCTGCAGCCTTACAACCTTTACGATAAATCAACATCGCCGAGTGAGCGGTCCCGATCAAGAACACGATGGGCTGCCCCATCGATCGACCACCATCGGTCGAACGCATCCACGAACATGCAGACTGGTTAACTACACTGGGCCTAACACCCTCGTGACCCTTCCACAGGCGGGACCACCACAACTGACCCACCACCAAACATGCCGCGGGTTGACCCGCAACGTGGCCTCAACCCGACCCGCAAGGCGCAAAATACTATCTCCCGGGAACAATTTTACTAAACATGTTACGAAAACCTAGGGTCTTCTTAGCTCAACTACCTCTTTCATTTCATACCACTTGGGACCTATCCCAAACATAGCTCACGTGCACTATGCACTCGGTGAGATCAAACATAACACTACACCTTTACTCGAGATGGCCTTACCTCTAAGGTGCAGACGTATAACACTCTAAGGCTCACACCTTCTCTATCCCCCAAAATCTTACTCGGTTAACCCACCATGATTTCTAATCACAACTACCACACTGCTATCAGAACATAGCACTTAAGGTATACTCACCTTATCACACATACTGATCTCTAGAGGGTTAAAGATATATCTATATCTACTGCTTCACTCCCCTTAAACGTTCTAATCAAACCTGCCCCGTAGGGCGCATAGTTAAGGAAGGTGACGAACTACCCACCGGTACTGAAGACAAAATCCTTCTACTAGGTCACCTATTCGACATATGGCCCTGACGGCCACAGGTACAACAAGTATCAATCTAAAAAGACGACATTCCGGGATGGCGTGCGTGCGCATGATGAATCGAAAACCGAGAGTCCGACCAACTCCTGCGTACCGAACGCATCTTTGAATCCCGTGGGGGACCTCTTTGCACTGGCGGATGTGCATAATCTAATCTGCTGGTGAGGCGACTTGCCTCGAAGTTACCAAAGGACCTAGCTGCTCTGGCCCCCTTCTGATGTCCTTCGTTAACCCGTCGATCTCTACGTTTCTCGGCCTGCTGCGTATAAGCCCGTTCATAGGCCATGCTCACGCCTAGCTGAAGAATTACTCTTGTACAACCCTCTCTTTAGATAGTCATCAAGACTCGCGTTACATCGGTATTTTCTCTGGTAGCCACATCCATAGCTAGTAACAGGGTCGTCTCTCTGCAATCTATATTCTCTGTTCCCAATCGTGGAACTGAAGGTTCAAATATCATGGCCGCAGTAGGAACTGCTGCCGCCGTGCTAAACTCTCTTTGGGGCTAGTGACGTCGCAGAAATCCCGAATGAAGCACCATCCAAGGTGATAATGGGCTCGCCCACGTAACCCTCTGAACTCTACTCGCAGCTCCCTCGGCTGCCTTGCCCTCCTGGGCCCGGGTTGCCCTACGCGGAGGCATAACGATAAGGGAAAGAATTTCGTCAGAGGGTCCAACTTTCAACACCGCTCTAAGGCACGATCTCAGAGTGAGAAGAATAGAAACCATCCTAAATATCCTATAGCCTCCTGATCATTGGCGTGGTGCACAACACACCGATAATCAAGACTCTACTGGATACGGCCTGTAGACACTTTCCGAGGATTAACTGCTCTGATACCACTTTTGTCACTTTGTCGCGAGCCTTGCTCCGACGACCCAACAAATGGTACCGGGCTGCTTGCGATCCCTGAGGTTTGGACCTTCTCAGGACGTGCCATACGGAGAGCCACGGTCGGTGCATTCGTGGTAGAGCTCGCCTCTTTATACGCTCGACCGGGCGAGGTCAAGACAACAGTTTGAGTATGTGAAACTAAAAATATCAGAAATGAAATCATAATAGTCTATAAAGCAGGAGACATGTATGATAACCAAACTACAGTTCACAATAATAAGCAGTCATGTCAAGTCAGGGACTCACGCCCTCAAGTCATCACTCAAATATAACAATGGGTCTCACGCCCACAACATCAATCATGCCCGTGGAATACCTTCCTCACTGCCGGCAGTTTATGATATAAAAGCACCAAGGAACACACATGAACACCGGTCCCACGTGCCATAATAACACGCATGGTAAGTGCGAAGGCATAGCCGATTACTAACACCCACGCATTCAACAAGGTCATGAATCAGATCATAAGATATGTCTAGACCGTCACATGATCAAAGCGACCACTTGCCCGCAGATCTAATGTGCGCGTCTAGCCACGAACTTTCCGCGACTCGCATAGGCCAATCAGATCGGCCGCGTGAGGTATAACCCGCATCGAGGGTAGCTACTCCCCGGTATGTTATACCGTATTTGCAGTATGTACGTAAAGGAATACGCACAAAAGTTTTGGTCTTAAAGTTAGGCCTTGACGCATTTTTAGGCACAACTCACAAAGCTTAACGGTTTTCCGGCGAAACGTTTCCACGGCTTTCATAGGATAAATTCCGCTATGTCATTTCTTATTTTTGCGGATTTTTCCGAGAGACGTAACACTTTGGACCAATGAGAGGCGACACTTTCCACCCTCTCATTGGTGGACTTGTCACGGCATTAAGGCCGATTGGAATGCCAAGCCTTGTCATAAAGTTGGCTAGATATTTTGTGTGCAAGTTGGCCAAGGACACTTGCCTAAATCCTCACCCTACACTTGCCTTGCACTTGGCATAATCTTGGCCATTGGTTGGCCATGTCTTGACCTATAAATACCCCCCCTTGTTGAAGAGTTATTTCATCCTAAATTGAGCAATCTATCTAAGTCTCAAATCCCTCCCTCTCCCTCTTGTTTCGCCCAAACACACCCTCCCTTGAGAAGCTTGGCCGAGGCTACCCCCCCCCGTAGCCTAGCCGAAACCTACCCCCCTCCCTTGGTAGAAAAGTTGCCTTCTTGTATTGTTATAATGCCCAAAATACCCTAGCCCAAATACCTTAGCACTTAGTAGAAGTTGTGAAGAACTTCTAAGGTTTCCTTGGAGCATACAACTTAGGAGCAAAACCTTGCTCAGGCGCGACTTTTTCTAGGATATTATTGGGCTTACCGAGGTAACTAATCCTAACCCTCTTTTGAATTAAAGAATACTTCTGTTGTAGAATAAGAATAGTATAAATACTTAGAAGTATATTCTGAATAGAATTGAAGTGTTAATCACTTAGAAGGGTTTAAAGAAGAATAATCAAATCAGATTTACATAGGACTGTTTTCACATGAGACTTATATAACTCACCGTAGGTTGTCTTGCCCGACTTTCCGTAGAATTGAGGACCCTCTGTTTAGAATGACCTACGAATAGTCTAGACTTTGATAGTTGTCTGTGACTATTATAGTGATTCTCTGCACGACATACTCGACTTGGCGGTGGATTTCACGGAAGGTATGTGATTCTTCCTATACCCTCGAGCATGATATGTTAAGTATATATAGTGCGGTAGGCGACATATGATAATCGGCAATGTCTTTTGACTTAAGCTGAATAATAAGAACCTTGAAGTATGTCAAAGGAATAATGAATCATATTTAACAGAAGAGTAATATTTGGTTTTAAAACAAAGCTTAAGAGTTATACTAGCTTTATGGGAAGTAGGTATAACAACTTAAGAATGATAAAAGGAACTGTTTACTTGTTTGTTTATAAAAGCCTTGTATTGATTTCTGTTAAGAGTAGTAAGATTGGTTGATAGGTAGACATACTATGATACTGCATGTGTTAATTGTCTTGTAATGTTGTGAAAGGGGGTCATTCTTGCTGTGCTTACGTTGCTAACCGGTAAGTCCGTTGTACTGTTATTTGTATCACCTACCCCCTTGACTTATTATACCGAGGGCTTGCCACCCTTGATGCGGGTCTATACGGCCTATGCGGTCTATGAGACTATGCGGAGCTGCGGTATGCTCCAGGATTGATCATTCCGGGTGTTTAGCCCGATGCGGGGGATGCCCTATGCGGTCCATGGGACTATGCGGTCTTTTGAGGCTATGCGGACTGCGGAAGTCCAGGAGGGTACCGGGGCTAGCTACCCCCGATGCGGGGGAATACCTCATGCGGGTCTGTGTGTGACCTATGCGGACTACGGAAGTCGAGACTAGGCACGCAGAATGATACTATGGGCGGTTGGCCTTGCCGATCATTCGCGCCTAGACTAGACTCATTCTGCTTTTCCTATTATTATTGTTGTGATGTGGCACTATGTGCAATTGAACCGAATGTATTTGTGAAAAGGTTTTGAATACTTTGATTTCATTTAAAGTACTTTATAGTTTCACATACTTGGTACTGTTATCGACCTCTTCTGGGGCCGCTGCTCATGCCGCAGTAAGGGCAAAGCAGTGCTAGATCCACATCCTTAGGATCTTTGCGTTGGTGTCGAGCTCCATCTTCTCCGAGGCTCTACTTTGGGTATGATCTCCTGTATTGTAGATAGTTTTAGATCGAGGTATGTATGGGCCCACGTCCCGCCATAGTTGTTTACTTCCTTAGAGGTCTGTAGTACTATTGATACTTGGGATGAATCGCAAAACTTGAGTTATTTATATTATGCCGAAAGGCAAGCTTTTCATCGATAAAGCGTGTCTTATTGTTTTAAATCGCTTTCTGTCTTGTTTTATATTCCGCTGGTTACTCTGATGTATGACTACTTGGGTGCCCCGGTAAGGCACCAGTCACGGGCCCCGGAACGGGTCGTGACAAAAGTGGTATCAGAGCAGTTAATCCTCGGAAAGTGTCTACAGACCGTATCTATTAGAGTCTTGATTATCGGTGTTGTGCACCACACCACTAATCAGGAGGTTAGAGGCTATTTAGGATTGGTTTCCTTCTTCTCATTCCGAGATCGTGCTTTAGAGGCGTGTTATAGGTTGGACCTCTAACGTATTCCTTTCCCGTATGCTTATGCCTCCACGTAAGGCAACCCGCCCGTATGGCAAGGCGCCGAGGGAGTCGCTAGCAGACACCCAGAGTCACGAGGGCTCGTGCCCGCCTATACGAGACGGCGAGTTCCATGACGCCGCCGGCCCCAGCAGAGACCACAGTACCCACACCTCCTGTCCCATAGCCTGGGGCGGAGGAGTTAGGGTACAAGGAGATGGCGACTTTTGGCTAAAGTTGTGGCCACGGCGAGAGAGATCGATGCGTCAGCCCAGCTCGGCCGCACCCGTGCACCCGAGGCGAATAGTTTGAGGCTGCGAGATTTCTTGAGTTGTAGCCCGCGAGTTTTACGGTCGAGGCCGAGGATGATCCGCAGGAGTTCATCCGTCACCGCAGAGGATTACGCGGTGATCGTGGCTTCGAGACCGAGGCTGTGACATTCGGTTCGCGTCGGCCGCGTGACACCGCGATCGATTGGTTTGATCATGAGCTTTCGGGAGAGCATGCACCTCCAGCAGTATGGGATGAGTTTTGAGGCTTTTCTCACACACTTCTTGCCTCCGCAGATGGGAGGGCACGAAGTGATAGATCTTGCTTCGAGGCAGGACGCACTGCCGTCGGAATACAATGTCGAGTTTGATTCTTTGGCTAGATATGTCCCGGCATTGGTAGCAGATATGGAGGATAGGGTACACCGCCACGCCACCGCTAGATGATTATATGGCCGAGTCATGTGCGTGTTTCTCTTCACCGGTATGGACATTACCCGCACGCAGCTCATGCACTAGGATGCGGCGAGCAGAGACCACGGTAGAGCGATATCGAGAAGAAGGCGCCAAGACGGCCGGTTCTTTCGTGGTCCTCGGGGTGGGCGGCATCGTGAAGTCGGTGATTTGCACCACACCAGCCAGAGCACTCCTACATCATTTACAAGATGCCCCAGGCGGGGCGTGTCGGGCCCCGGACTTCGGATTTCGAGTGCAGTGTGCTAACCGTTCGAGGTCTGTTCAGTGTGCCCGATGCGGTAGATTCCATTCTGGGAGCTGTTATGCTACTACGGGAACTTGCCATACTTGTGGCCAGCAGGGTCATTTCGCGAGAGTTTGCCCGGCCGGGGCAATACGGTAGGCCCACCATGCGGTTCGTTGCCGCTTCTTCATCCCCGACAGCTACTCGCCCGAGGGCGTGGCACGCAGAGATCGCAGGTCGCGCAGAGGTCGTGGCGCAGTCGATTCTAGCGGTCCTCGAACCGCATTTATGCTTTGTCCACCGACAGATCGTGAGGCCTCACCGATGTCGTCACGGTACCTTATCGCTCGGGTTTGATGTATATGCTTTGATAGATCCGGTTCTACTCGCCCTATATATCTCCCTTGTTGCTAGTAGGATAGGGATAGAGCACGAGTCCATAGCCCTTTCGAGGTAGCTACGCAGGTGGGGATTCGGTGGTAGCTCGCGGGTATATAGAGCTTGTCCCAGAACCATTCTGATCGTCGACCTCAGCCGACTTGATAGAGTTGGAGATGATTGACTTTGACGTGATTATGGGATGGATTGGCTAGCCTCTTGCTATGCCAATGTAGACCGCAGAGAGAGAGTAGTACGGCCCAGTTCGGTTTCGAGCCGGTTGTTGAGTGGGAAGGAGCACCAGACGCCGAGGGTAGGTTTATTTCCTACCTCAAGGCTAGGAAGATAGTGCGCAGGGGTATATCTACCATCTAGTTCGGTGTTTGATCACGAGGTCGCGGTACCAGATTTTCCGTCGATTCGGTAGTCGAGTTCCCGCACGTGTTTCCGCACGACCTCGTATCCTCACGAGAGGAGATCGAGTTTTGTATAGATGTCCGCTGCGGACACTCGCCTATTTCCATTCCGCCATACGTGATGGCACCGCCGAGTTGAGAGTTGAAGGAGCGGGAGTGATTTGTTGGAGAAGGGTTTCATCGACCTAGTGTTTCTCCCGGGGCGGTATTGTTCGTGAAGAAGAAGGACGGACGCCGCAGATGCTGTGTGTTGATTACTGACGGTGAACAAGGTGACCATTAAGAACAGATACCCTCTTCCCGTGATTGATGATTTGTTCGATCGATTGCGAGCGCGAGATGTTTTTCCAAGATTGATCACGATCGGGCTATCATCGTTCGAGTTAGAGAGGTGGATGTCCCTAGGATTGCATTCGGACCCGGACGCATTATGAGTTCGTGGTCATGTCTTTGGTTGACCAATGCTCCGGCGTATTCATGGATTTGATGAACCGAGTGTTCAAACCATTTTGGACACATTTGTGATAGTGTTCATTGATGATATCTTGGTCTATTCTCGCCAGAGCGAGGAGCGCGAGCATTTGAGGTATCTTGCCGAGTTCTCCGATCAAGAAATCAGTATGCGAAGTTTTCCAAATGTGAGTTTTGGTTGACTTCGTAGCTTTTCGGGCATATTGTTCGGCTGATGGCATTCGAGTGGATACGCCAAGATCGAGGCGATTAGGACTTGGCCTGCACCTACTACTCCGGCTGCAGGTTCGTAGTTTTCCGGGCCTTGCAGATATTATCGGCGTTCGTAGAGAAGTTTGCTTCTATCTACGCCCATTGACTAGGCTGACTCAAGGCGGCTAAGTTTCATGGATCGATGCGTGGAGCAGTGGTTTCCATTGCTAAAGGAGAACCGACAACCGCCCGTTCTTACTCTTCCCGAGGTCCGGATGGTTACGTAGTGTATTGTGATCGTCAGCATCGGGTTGGGATGTGTGTTGATGCAGCAGGCGAGTTATAGCATACGCATCCCGACACCTTAAGATTCACGAGAGGAACTACCCCACCCATGATTTGGAGCCGCGGTGATACACGCCAAGATCCGAGGCACTATTTGTATGGGGTTCACGTGGATATTTATACAGACCACAAGAGCCTCCAGATATCTTCACCAGGAGGAGCTGAACTCACGATGCAGACGGTGGTTAGAGTTCAAGGACTATGACGTCGATATCTGTACCACGGGAAGGCCAACGTTATGGCGAATGCACTTACCGTAGGTCTACGGGTAGCTTATCGATATTCACCCGAGAGGAGGGGCATGGTTCGTGATTTGCATCGATTAGCGAGCCTTGGTGTCCGCTTGATTGATTCCGATAGCGAGGGTGGGTTAGAGTTCGTGAGGTTGCCGAGTCTTCCATCGTTGAGGAGGTGAAGAGGCAACGCTCGAGGATCCACTTTGATTCGATATCGCGATCTGCCTCTTCGTGAGGGCGCGGTCCTTTGAGGTAGCACCACGGGGTGCTAAGGTTTGAGGGCAGTTGTGTGTTCCAGATGTTTGAGGACTTCGCAGAGTTCTGGGAAGCACACACAAGGTTACTCTATCCATCCGGGTCGACCAAGATGTACCACGACCTTAGATCCGTGTATTGGTGGGATGGTTTGAAGAGGACGCTGCGCAGTTCGTAGCTCGGCCCGTGTTGTCAGCAGGTGAAGGTAGAGCACCAGAGGCCTGGTGGTTTGTTACAGGCGATAGAGATCCCGACCTGGAAGTGGGAGGTAATCAACATGGACTTCATCACAGGATTGCCTCGCACTCAGAGGAGACATGATTCTATATGGGTTATCGTCGACAGGCTGACGAAATCAGCCCACTTTCTTCCCGTCAGGACGACTTTTTCGGCTGAGGATTATGCCAGACTTTACATCCGAGAGATCGTCAGACTGCATGGAGTCCCCACTTCGATCATATCGCATGCAGGAGCCCGGGCCACGCTAACTTGAGGTCCTTCCAGAGGGGTTTAGGGACGCAGGTGAGCCTGAGTACTGCATTTCATCCACAGACAGACGGACAGGCAGAGCGCACTATCCAGACTCTTGAGGATATGCTGCGAGCCCGCGGTTATTGACTTCGATGGTAGTTGAGGATCATTTGCCTCTAGTTGAGTTAGCATATAATAATAGCTACCACTCAAGATTCGGGATGGCGCCTTATGAGGCCTTGTATGGGAGGAAGTGCAGATCGCCATAGGTTGGTTCGATGTGGGCGAGGTGCGGCTAGTGGGACCAGATTTGGTGCAGCAGTGATGGATAAGGTGAAGCTTATCCGAGAGCGCTTATCGATACTCGAGTCGCATGGTCGTATGCAGATCATCGACGGCGACATCCGAGTTCGCGATTGATGATTGGGTTTTCTGAAGGTGTCACCCACGGCGGTGTGATGAGATTCGGGAAGAGGAAAACTCACCAAGGTACATCGGGCCGCTTCGATTGTCCGCAGGTAGGCAAGGTTGCCTATGAGTTGGATCTGCCGTCCGATCCGGAGGCGCATCCGGTGTTTCACGTTTCTATCTTTGAGAGATGTATCGGATCCATCCGTGGTACATCCGATCGACGATGTCCAGTGGCGGTTATCGTATGAGGAGGTTCCCATAGCGATAATCGATCGTCGTTAGCGTCCGCGACGAAGGGCGTGGCTTCCACAAAGTCCCGTATGAACGAGCAGGGAGGAGATGACGTGGAAGCAGAGAGGACATGAGGCGTAGGTACCCTCACCTATTTCCCCACCCCTCCAGGTAACTCACTTTCCTACTTATAATTTTCGTTATCGTTTTGCCTAAATGTTGTTTTGTGGCCGTGTGTGGCATTTGCAACTGTTTAAGTTATGAAGAACCCTTTTCGTTATCTGTCTTGGGAAGGAACATTCGGGACGAATGTTTCTAAGGAGGGGAGAATGTTATACCCCGTATTTCGTGGTATGTACGAAAGGAATACGCATAAAAGTTTTGGTCTTAAAGTTAGGCCTTGACGATTTTTAGGCACAACTCACAAAGCGAACGGTTTTCCGACGAAACGTTTCCACAGCTTTCATAGGATAAATTCCGGCTATGTCATTTCTTATTTTTGCGGATTTTTCCGAGAGACGTAACACTTTGGACCAATGAGAGGGCGACACTTTCCACCCTCTCATTGGTGGACTTGTCACGGCATTAAGGCCGATTGGAATGCCAAGCCTTGTCATAAAGTTGGCTAGATATTTTGTGTGCAAGTTGGCCAAGGACACTTGCCTAAATCCTCACCCTACACTTGCCTTGCACTTGGCATAATCTTGGCCATTGGTTGGCCATGTCTTGACCTATAAATACCCCCCTTGTTGAAGAGTTATTTCATCCTAAATTGAGCAATCTATCTAAGTCTCAAATCCCTCCCTCTCCTCTTGTTGTTTCGTCCAAACACACCCCTCCCTCGAGAAGCTGCCGAGGCTACCCCACCCCTAGCCTGGCCGAAACCTACCCCTCCCTTGGTAGAAAAGTTGCCTTCTTGTATTGTTATAATGCCCAAAATACCCTAGCCCAAATACCTTAGCACTTAGTAGAAGTTGTGAAGAACTTCTAAGGTTTCTCTGAGCATACAACTTAGAGCAAAACCTTGCTCAGCGACTTTTCTAGGATATTATTGGGCTTACCGAGGTAACTAATCCTAACCCTCTTTTGAATTAAAGAATACTTCTTGTTGTAGAATAAGAATAGTATAAATACTTAGAAGTATATTACGTAGAATTGAAGTGTTAATCACTTAG
This sequence comes from Przewalskia tangutica, assembly GCA_029844215.1. NCBI lineage: Eukaryota > Viridiplantae > Streptophyta > Magnoliopsida > Solanales > Solanaceae > Przewalskia > Przewalskia tangutica. Next base: position 36,500,839 of record CM056725.1, on the reverse strand, counting down.
AAGGGTTTAAAGAAGAATAATCAAATCAGATTTACATAGGATGCTTTCACAATGAGACTTATATAACTCACCGTAGGGTTGTGCTGCCCGACTTTCCGTAATCGAGGACCCTCTGCTTAGAATGACCTACGTAATAGTCTAGACTTTGATAGTTGTCTGTGACTATTATAGGCTGATTCTCAAGCGCACGACATACTCGACTTGGCGTGGATTTCACGGAAGGTATGTGATTCTTCCTATACCTTGAGCATGATATGTTAAGTATATATAGTACGGTAGACGACATATATGATAATCGCAATGTCTTTTGACTTAAGCCCGAATAATAAGAACCTTGAAGTATGTCAAAGGAATAATGAATCATATTTAATGAAGAGTAATATTTGGTTTTAAAACAAAGCTTAAGAGTTATACTAGCTTTATGGGAAGTAGGTATAACAACTTAAGAATGATAAAAGGAACTGTTTACTTGTTTGTTTATAAAAGCCTTGTATTGATTGCTAAGAGTAGTAAGATTGGTTGATAGGTAGACATACTATGATATCGCATGTGTTAATTGTCTTGTAATGTTGTGAAAGCGGGTCATTCTTGCTGGCTTACGTTGCTAACCTAAGTCCGCAGATCGTTATTTGTATCACCTACCCTTGACTTATTATACCGGTGGCTTGCCACCCTTGACGCGGTCTATACGGCCTACGCGGTCTATGAGACTACGCGAGTCGCGTATGCTCGAGGATTGATCATTCGGGTGTTTAGCCCGACGCGGACGCCTATGCGGTCCACGGACTATGCGGTCTTTGAGGCTATGCGGATGCGGAAGTCCGCGAGGTACCGGGCTAGCTACCCCGATGCGGGGAATACCTCACGCGGTGCTGTGTGACCTATGCGACTACGGAAGTCGGGACTAGGCACGCAGAATGATACTACGGGCGGTTGGCCTTGCTTGATCATTCGCGCCTAGACTAGACCTGCTACGCTTTTCCTATTCTTATTATTGTTGTGATGTGCACTATGTGCAATTGAATCAATGTATTTGTGAAAAGGTTTTGAATACTTTGATTTCATTTAAAGTACTTTATAGTTTCACATACTTGGTACTGTTATCGACCTCCTTCTGGCCGCGTCATGCCGCAGGTGGCAACAGTGCTAGATCCACATCCTTAGGATCTTTGCGCGTGTCGTGAGCTCCATCTTCTCGGAGGCTCTACTTTTGGGTATGATCTCCTGTATTGTAGATAGTTTTATACAGTGGTATGGCGCCCTGTCCCGCCATAGTTGTTTACTTCCTTAGAGGTCTGTAGTACTATTATGCAGTTGGGATGTAATCGCAAAACTTGAGTTATTTATATTATGCCGAAAGGCAAGCTTTTCATCGATAAAGCGTGTCTTATTGTTTTAAATCGCTTCTGTCTTGTTTTATATTCCGCTGGTTACTCGATGTATGACTACTGGGTGCCCGGTAAGGCACGACCACGGCCCGAACGGTCGTGACAGCAGCGTCGACTCGCCGTCCGCATGGCCACAAGGACCGCATGATGACCACAAGCGGCCGCATCCTAACTCGAACTCCAGCAGCCCGCATAGGCCCCCTGGACCCGCATGAGGTAGTCTCGAATCATAGGTCCATCGACCCGCCTGAGTCTACCCCGCATCGGAGGGCAGCTTAACCCCCGGAATCATCTCAAGAGATGAGTGATGTATAATACTATCATAACAGCTTATCGTTAAACAACATAAGCACAACAAAGGAAAAACCCCTTTACACAAACATCACAAGATACTAACACACGTAGCATCCTAGCATGTTTACTTATCAATCAACAAGAAAGTATTACAAGGCTATCACAAACCAACACAATCAAGTTATACACACAAGGTACTTTAAGCTAACAAGTTCGGGTATCTACCCCGAAAGTACTTCATACATTAAATCTTTAAAAAGATCCGTTGCTATCACATAAGTCACACAATACCCGTAGTATAAAATAGAGTGACTGTCCTTTTAAGAAAACCAAAACTCTTACCTTTGTAAAATCAAGTAACAACATTATTTTCCAAACGTCCAAGTTTGCCTAATTTCAAATGTTCACGTTTCTTATTTTAGAAAGGTTTCGTGGTTCATAGCCTTTTTCATTTAAGAATATAATTTCTTTTAAACAATCTGAGAAACATAAGTCTTATATGTGAGTAGGATATTCTTGTTTACAACAATCTTATTACAGAAGACATGATCTAGGAAATATCATTTTGTCTCATCTTAGCTTCTATGCGGATGGAAGTTTCTACTGGTTTTAATAATACTTAATCACAAAACATTTCCTTTTATTAACGCTGCAGTTGGTTTGTCGATACACATTCGATTTTCAAAATCAGTAAAACATTCTTAAGACGTTATACCTAACTTTCCATAAAGCTAGTATAACTCTTAAGTTTTCAAAACAAATCAAGTATTACCTCTTCTTTCAAAATGAATCAAAAACCTTTTGAAATACTTCAAGTTCTTTTATTAACACATAACAAGTCGCTTATAGTTCAAATCGCTACCCTTTAAGAACCACAAGTATTTTCTTACTAACATAAAGCTGTTATAACCAACTTCCCATAAAGCCGTTATAACACTTTATGTTTTAAACCAATCAAATACATTTAGCACATGTACGTCTACCGTACTACATAGTTCACATATATCATCCGAAGAGATAGGAAGAGGTTCACATACCTCACGACAGTATCGACTAATAGCAAACGCTCAAGTACTCCCAACCGCCGCTACTCCTGCCAAGTAGAACGCGCCACACGTAGTACTTCAACCTATAAGGCCACAAGCGCGCTTATTAACATCGAGAACATTCTACCGAAAATTGGCAAGACCACCCCGCAACAGCGTAAATCTCCTCCTCTAACTGGGCCGCTACTAAGCCAACCAGTGGTTACACATCTAACCCGACCGTGTACAATTCTACTCTACGTAAAAGCTACACAAGCTTCATCAGAATACACCCTATGTAAAACAAGCCAGATTCGATTCAGCTTAAGTCAAAAGACATTGCCACAAGCTATGTTGATTATATACATAGTATACTTCAACTATAATTTCCTACAACATGTAATATCCAATTACAATAGGGACAAGATATTTACCTCGATAAGCCCATAATTATCCAAGTATAAAGTCGATCCAGGCAATCGCTTAGCTCCAACTCCGAGCGCCCAACCCGCTCTAAACCACCCTTAGAAGTTCTAACCAACTTCTACACAATACTCCAACTGACTATGGAGATTTTCCTAGGGTTTCGGTTTTGTGGACCGACGGAAGTATAATAGTATTTCAGGGCTTTTCAGATAGGTATAACCTTAGAATACTACAAGGTATAAGGCTAAGGTATTTGGGCATTATAACAATACTTTTGAGAGTATTTCAACCAAGTGGTACGAGAACACCCCAGTAGGGGTGCTCTCGCCGAAGGGCCTACTAGGAAGGGAGAGGGTGCTCTCGCCACAAGGCCACATGAAAGGGGAGGGAGGCTCTTGGACGAGAGTCAACAAGAGGAGGAGAGGGTTCTCAAGACTTAGAGATTTGAGGATGAAGAAGTCTTCAAAGGGAGGGGTATTTATAGGGTAAGCAAAGGCCAACCAAGGGCCAAGATCTAGCCAAGTGCTATGCAAGTGTAGGGCCAAGATGTGCCCAAGTGCCCCTAGTCCCTACTCCACAAATCCTCACAAAATATCTCACCAACTTGACCTTCAAACGCCCGAGGTGGCGTCAACTCCACTAACTCGAGGTGACAAGTGTCGCCTCTCGTTGGTCCAAAACATTTCATCTCTCGGAAAAATCCGCAAAAATAAGAAAAGACATAGCCGAATTTTCCTCGCAAGTTATGTAAAACGTTTAAAAACGACTTAATCGCACTGTGCGCTCAAATGTCATTCTACGAAGCCACCTAGGGGGTGACACGTGTCACCCTCCTAATGGCCCAAAATAAAACATCTTCCAAAATATCCACAATGGCCAAAATCTCAAAACAAAGTGGGCTACAAAACAGAAATTTCTCCCGTGGGCCCCACGTGACCATTTCCGAAAATAAAATTCCATATTTTTCAAATATTCCAGGAAGTCCGAATACCAAATCTGGGAATCCAATTCCCATTAACGAACCTTTTTCCTTCACAAAAACCGGAAACTTTTCCGTGGAAAAATCACCTCTTTCTTCCTTTCCAATCTTTCTGTCGTATTCTCGTACGTACGCCCTCGCATACATACCCAGGAACTACGGGGTATAACAGTATGTGAACCTCTTCCTATCTTTTCTAGCATGATTGTTGTAAACTATGTAGTACGGTAGACGTACATGTGCTAAATGAATTTGGTTGGTTTAAAACATAAAGTGTTATAACGGATTTATGGGAAGTTTGCTATAACAACTTTATGTAGGTAAAGAAATGGTTTGTGGTTTTTAAAGGATAAGAGACTTGGCTTATAAATGACTTTTTATGAAGTGTTAAGGACTTAAATGGTGTTAATAAGTTGTGAAACCGCATTCATGAGTAATGGGTACTTGTCTTAAAAAGGATAATGTTATATTGACTTCGGAAATGAGAATAAGTATCGAACAAACCACTGCAGCGTTAATAAAGGAAAATGTATTGGCTAATTTATTACTATTAAAACCAGTAGAAACCTCCATCTGCATAGAAGCTAAGATAAGACAAAATTGTATTACATTTCCTAGATCATGGCTGCTTTATTAAGATCATTAATAACAAGTATTGATTTTTCTTAAATTCCAAAGTAAGGAACTTATTTTCTAAAAGAAAAGGGACTTGAGGAATTTGAAGTGTTTTGGGTTAAAAGAAAGACATGGTTTTGTCTTAAGATGGTTTAAAAAGAAGGTATGGAAATTGTTTTGTTTTACTTAAAAAGATAGTTACTCTATTTTGATACTACGGGTATCATGTGACTTGTTGTGAAGGAAATGGATCTTTTAAAGAGTTAAAATACGTAGTACCTTGGGATTAAAATCCGGTTTTGTTGTAATAAAAAGAATGTCTAAAAGTATGTTGAACTTGCCTATGCTTGTGGTGAACGCCTTTGTTGTGCAAGTGTTGTATTTCCGTGCTACCGCGTCTCTCGTTGGAGGGCCGGCTATCTGGTTGATTGATGGACATACTGACACGATGGTGTCACGACCCGAACCCGGGCCCTTGACTGGTGCCTTACCCGGGCACCCAAGTAGCCATACATTAGAGTAATCAGCGGAATATAAAACAAGACATGAATAAAGTGAAGTGTAAAACAGTTATCTGAGAAAAGTTGCCTTTCGGCATAAATATATAACAACTAGAACAGTTACATCCCTTTTTACAATTCTGCCACAACAAGATTACATGCACTTAAGAATGATATGACAACAATGGCGGACAGGCCCGCCATACCCCGAATGTAAGCACTTACAACGACAGGGACTATACCACCGATAAGCCTCGGAGAAACGGAGCTTCCCAAACGCCGAATCGTGACTCCAAGAGCGAGGATCAACATCGCGTACTCTACCGCGGCAGATGAACGCAGCCCCAAGCGAGGTCGGTACAACAGTACCAAGTATGTGAAATCGAAAATCGTAAATGAAATCATAGTAGTCTATATAAAGCAGAGACATGTATGATAACCAAACTACGATCACAATAAATAAGCAATATGTCAAGTCGTGGACTCACGCCTCAAAGTCATCACTCAAATACAACTATGGGTCTCACGCCCACAACATCAATCATGCGTGGAATATCTTCCTCACCGCCGGCATCCTATGATATAAAAGCACCAAGGAATACATGAACACCGTGTCCTACGTGTCATAATAAAACCGTACGGGTAAGTACGAAGGCATAGCCGACTACTAACACCCACAGTACCAACAAGGTCATAAACTGTATCACGAGATCTGTCTAGACCGCCACATGATCGAAGCTGGCCACTCGCCCGCAGTATCAAATGTGCGCTGTCTAGTCCCGAACTTCCCGCAGCCCGCATAAGCCACTCCGATGGCCCGCATGAGGTATTCCCGCATCGAGGGTAGCTACTCCCCGGCAACGTCCTGGACTCGCAGTCCGCATGGCCACATAGACCGCATGACCATAAAGGCCGCACACTAACCTGGAACTCTCGTAGCTCCGCATAGGTCACACAAACCCGCATGAGGTATTCTCGAATCATAGGTCACATGCACTACCGAAGTCTACCCCGCGACGGAGGGCCAACCCCTAATCATGTCAAGAGCGAGTGATATAATACTAACATAACAGCTTATCGTTAAACAACATAAGCACAACAAGGGAAACCCCTTTATACAAACATCACAAGACACTAACACACGTAGCATCCTAACATGTCTACTTATCAAACCATCTTACTACACTTTCCAGAATCAATACAAGACTTTCATAAAAAAAATAAGTAAACCGTTCCTTCTATCTTCCTTAAGTCGTTATACCTAACTTCCCATAAAGCTAGTATAACACTTAAGCTTTTAAAACCAAGTATTTCTTTTCTTTCAAAAATGGTTAATAACTCTTTTGAAATACTTCCAGATTCTTATTATTTAAACTCAAGTCAAAAGACATCAAAGTAAAACCAAAACAATTTTCATACCTTCTTTTAAAACAAAGGCACTTCTCCTTTAAAAGTCAAGTAGCAATATACTTTTAAACCACGTGTCTTACTCTTTTAAAAACAAGTAACCTATACCTTTAAATCAAATTACTTCTCCTTTCCCAAAATCAAGTTGTTTATAAGTCAAGTTATCATTTTAAATCCAATGATAAAACCATTCTTATTTTCGAAATCAAGATAACTTTATTCTTTAAAAGACCACACACCCATTAATCATGAGTGAGATTTTACAACTTTTTAACATAATTCAAGTCCTTAATGTTTCATAACAAGTCACTTAACTTTGGAATCAAGTCAAGGACACAAAAGGAAAATCAACTTCCTTTAAACACACGTGTCTACCGCACTAAATATATTTCACAAATATCATGCTAGAAAGGATAGGAAGAGGTTCACATACCTCGCGACGATTATCGACAATTAGCAAAACGCCCAAAGTACTCTAACCTTGCTCGCCTTTTCCACCCTTCAAGTAGAATACGCTACTGTAGTACTTCAACCTATAAAGGCCACAAAACGCCTATCAACCTCTAGCTCTCTTCAGAGAATAATTCTAGATACAAGATTCCTTATTCTACGGAAAATTCAGCAAAGACCTCCCGCAACCACATAAAACTCCTCCTCAAACGAGGCCGCTACAAACCAACAATTCCAGTGGGGGTTACACGCCTAACCTGACGTGTACAATTCTACTCCACAATAATACTACAAGTCTACCGCAAATACACCCAATGTAAATACAGTTCAATTCCTTATAATTATACTTCCAATATATCTTATACTCAATGATTAACTACTACAACATGTAATTTCCAATTACAATAGGGACATAGATCATTACCTCGATAAGCCCAAAATTATCCAAGATTATAAGTCGATCCCGAGCAACGCTTAGCTCCATTCGACGCTCCAACCCGCTCCAAGCAACCCTTAGAAGTTTCCAAATAACTTCTCTTAACACTTCATCTAAGCTATGAAGATTTTTCTAGTGGCTTCGCTTTTTGCGACTAAAGGAATAAAGTAGAATTTCCGGCCCTAGTATTGAAATAACTTGAATACAACTAGGATACTAGGCTAAGGTATTTGGGACTATATCAACACTTGAAGAATTTTTCCTACACCAAGGGGGAGAGTAGGACGAGAACCTCAACAAAGGGGGAGTATTTTGTGACTTAGAATCTCAAAGTATGGATGAAATAAGTCTTGAAACAATGGGGTATTTATAGGAAAATCAATGGCCAAGATCTAGGCAAGTGTGTGGTGAGGATGGGGTACATGTGTGTGGGTCGTTGGCCAGCCATTTGGCTACCACAAAATGGGACAAGTGGCCACCACAAAACGGGCCACTTGTCCACCTAAAAACGCCCCACTGCCTTCTCCACTCGCCAACACGGCCACACTGGGGTGACACGTGTCGCCCCTACTCGCCCAAAATATTTCATCTTCCAAAATATCCGCAATGCCAAAAATCCGAAAATAAAGTGGCCCCACAAAACCAGAAATTCTCCGTGGCCCCACGTGACCAATTTCGGAAATAAAATTCCATAATTCTCAAATATTCCAAAAAGTCCGAATACCAAATCTGGGAATCCAATTCCCATTAACGAACATTTTTCCTTCTCAAAATTCGGAAACTTTTCCGTCGAAAAATCACATATTTCTTCCTTTCCAATTTTAATGTCGTATTTACGTACGTACGTCCTCATATACATACACTGGAACTACGGGGTGTAACAGATGGGTGGCCCACGAGTATGCTTCCACTTTGATTATTACTTTGTTATTTCCTTTGGACATACTGACACGATGGGTGGCCCACGGGTATGCTTTCATTAGGATTATTCCATGGACTAGATCTCCATGAGGTTTTACTGATTCGGCTTGGTATCTGGTAGTTGGCTCTCGTACTTGCCCCAAAGTCATGGCTGATTCGGCTTGGTATCTGGTAGTTAGCATTCGTACTTGCCTGCTCGGCCATGGACGAAGTCTCGTGATTCCGCCAGTATCCGGTAGTTAGTCTTCAGATTTGCCCGCCAGCCTACGCGCGCAGGCTTGGTATCTGGTAGTTGGCTTTCGTACTTGCCCTGGGTCAACTTCGTGGTGTGGTTATATAGATTTGTTGGTACATCTTTGGTATCTGGTAGTTGGCTTTCGTACTTGCCCCGGTCAGTTGATGATGCGGCTTTGGTATCTGGTAGTTAGCCTTCGTACTTGCCCCGTACAGTTTTTATGACACAGGTGGGACCTGGTGTTCATGTGTACTCCTTGGTGTATTATTCGTAGACTGCCGGCAGTGAGAAAGGTGTTCCACGGGCATGATTGATGTTGCGGGCATGAGATCCATAGTTATATTTGAGTGATGACTTTGAGGGCGTGAGTCCCTGACTTGACGTGACTACTTACATATTATGTACTGTAGTTTGGTTATCATATATGTCTCCTGTTTTATATAGACTACTATGATTTCATTTACGATTTTCGGGCCACATACTTGGTACTGCCAGATCACTCCTTCGGCCTGCGTCATGCCGTAGGTAGAGGTACATCGGTTGTGGATCCTCGCTCATAGGATCACAGTTCAGCGTTTTGGGAAGCTCCGTTTCTCCGGAGGTTTATCTTTGGTATAGTCCCCTGTCAGTGTAGTTACTTGTACATTCAGGGGTATGGCGGGGCCCTGTCCCGTCATAGTTATGGTTACATTCTTAGAGGTCTGTAGTACTCACAAGTGTGGTTTGTAAAAGGATTTAACTGTTCAGTTTGATATATATATGTATATATTCAGGAAGGTGACCGTTTTGGTTAGCTTGTTTCATACTTTATGTCTTGTCTCATGTTTTAGTTTTTATTTACGCTGATTTTCTCTGATGTTGTATCACTAGGGTACCCGGGGTAAGGCATCAGTCGCGGGCCCGAGGTCGGGTCGTGACAAAAGTGGTATCAGAGCAGTTAGTCCTCGGAAAGTGTCTGCAGACCGTGTCTAGTAGAGTCTTGATTATCGGTGTGTTGTGCACCACATCTATAATCAGGAGGCTGCAGGACATTTAGGATTGGTTTCCATTCTTCTCACTCTGAGATCGTGCCTTAGAGCTGTGTTGTAAGTTGGACTCCCTCTGACGTATTCTTTTATATCAGTTATGCCTCCACGCAAGGCAACCAGAGCCCAGAAGGGCAAGGCAGCAGAGGGAGTTGCGAGTAGAGCACGGAGGGTTACCAGGGCAGAGGCCCAGTTTTTACCCGAGGTGGTGCTACAGACGGCGGATTCTACGATGCCGCCAGCCCCAGCAGAGTTTAGAGCAGCAGCAGTAGCTACTGAGGCCACGATATCTGAGCCTCCAGTCCCACGACCAGGAGCAGAGGATATGGGTTGCAAGGAAATGGCCCAGTTACTAGTTAGGTTTATGGCGAGACTTGAGGACAGACGGGAGTCGGTGGTACGAAGGCACCCAGGCCGATAGTTGGAGACTTCAGGACTTCTTAAGTTGCAGTCCACCAGTGTTCTATGGATCGAGAGCTGAGGATGACCCTCAAGAGTTTATCCGACAGTTACAGCGGATCATGAGAGTGATCAAGGCCTCAGAGGCAGAGTCAGTGGTATTGGGTTCGCATTGGCTGCGTGATCCGCGATGATCGGTTTGATTCACGGAACCGCCCCGTGGGGAGCATGCGCTTCATTGTATGGGACGAGTTCTCGTGACATTTCTTGCACATTTCTTGCCCCCACAAACGGCGAGGGCTCGCCGGCTGATTTTTGATGTTGAGGCAGGACGGGCGTACGGTTCGGGAGTACAACGTGGTTCGACTCGTTGGCCCGATATGTCCCGACGTTAGTGGCAAATATGGAGGACAGAGTGCACCGCTACGTCACGGGGCTCGATGACTACTTGGCAGAGGCTTGCTCGGGTGTAGCTCCTCAGCCGGGCATGGACATTGCCCGCATGCAGGCTTATGCACTTGGGTGTGAGGAGCGGAGAGGTCGACGGAATGACCGGGATCAGCAGAAGAGGGCCAGAACAGTAGGGTCTTTTGGCCACTTTCGAGGCGGACCGCCTCAGCAGCAGACTAGTTATGCGCCTCCACCAGTACAGAGCGGTCCTCCATAGTCTTCAGGGCATCCAGAGTATTCAGGAGCAGGTCAGGGCTCCAAGGGTTCAGGTTTTCGGGGGAGTAGTGGTGTTGACCAGATGAGGCCACCCTTACCTCAGTGTGGCCGTTGCAGTAGAATCCATAAGGGGGAGTGTCGTGCCGGTTCGGGAGGTTGTTTTACATGCGGCCAGCAGGGCCATTTTGCGAGAAATTGTCCGACCAGAGGTAGCGCGGATGTAGAGACTCGGCCTTCAGGATCTATGGCTGGTTCATCACCTTCTACAGCTATGCGCCCTGCAGGGCAGGCCTGTGATTAGAGTGGAGCGGTAGATACAGGTATATCCTTAACCCTCTAGAGATTAGTATGATGACCTTATTATTGTGTGCTATGTACGGATAACGTTGTGTTATTGGTGAGTTAGAAAACATGGGTAGTTGAAAAGGTAAGAATGGGGGTATGGAAGGTGTGAACCTTAGAATATTACACGTCGAGACCTTAGATGTAAGTTCGTCTCGAGTAAAAGACTTTGCGGGTGATCCTTGTCGAGAGCATTATATACATGGGGTGTATTAGTGGGATAATTCCTTGGGTTGTGTAATATGAAAGTGGTAGCTTTCAGGACTTGTATAGGTAAGGTTGTTCCGGATCGGGGAACAAGAGTCTGGTGCGATTATGGGTCGGGTTGAGGACCATTCACGGGACAACCCGCAGCCCGGTTTGGGGTGGGGTCAGTTCGAGGTGGTCCCACCAGGTGGTAGGGTCACGAGGGTGCTATGCCCAGGTTTAGGTAACCATCGTACGAGTTCGTGGTTATGTTCGACCAGAATCGGATCGTGAAGGCCGGGAATGGCCTTAAGGGAATTTGAGGCTAGTATGATGACCAAGTTAGAGATAGTGACCCCGAGATTTTGGAAACTGAAGCAATGACAGAAATGTGGTACGTATTGTAGGAAGATTTCGAGTGTACGAGGAAGATACGACGAGTAAGAAAAGAGGCTAAGATGTGTTAAGATGATGGAAGTGTCATTTTTATAAGTGAAGAGGGGAAGAAAGTATCCTTTGGACCATGGGTGGAAGTTTTGTGTTGTTATGCACGTTAGAGGTGATTCCTCGTTGGCTTGGATTTGAGTTTTGCGCACATGTTATATTCTGGCCATTGGTGGCATGATCGGTTTTATAAGTATAGTAGTGGAGACTATACCGGCGCAAGTACGTTTGGAGACTTAGAAGGAACATTCGGGACGAATGTTTCTAAGGGGGGAAGAATGTTATACCCCGTAGTTCCAGGGTATGTATGTGAGGACGTATGTACGAGAATACGACAGTAATTTTGGAAAGAAAGAAAGATGTGATTTTTCGACGGAAAAGTTTCCGGGTTTTATGAAGGAAAAAGGTTCGTTAATGGGAATTGGATTCCCAGATTTGGTATTTGGACTTCTTGGATTATATTAGAATTTTGGAATTTTATTTTCCGAAAATGGTCATGTGGGGCCCACGGGAGAAATTTACAGTTTTGTGGGGCCCACTTTGTTTTTGAGATTTTCGGTATTTTGGATATTTTCGGAAGATGAAATATTTTGGACGAGTAAGGGGGCGACACGTGTCATCCCCCTTGAGTGGCCATGGGCGACGAGGACAGTGCCAGCCACTTGTCCCCTTGGCCGATTTTGCCATGACACTTGGAGAGCAAATCGTTGGCCATGTGGTGTGGTGGGACCCACACACACATGGCCCAATATTTACCACACACTTGCATAAGATCTTGACCCTTAATTCCTCTATAAATACCCCCTTAAGTTGAAGACCAATTTCATCCCACACTTAAGTCTTCCAAGGCTAAAATATACCCTCCCCTTTGTAGTTGATTTCGTCCCTCCCCCCTCATGTGTAGAAAATACTTTGTGTATTGTTGTATAATCCCAAATACCTTGGCCTAGTATCCCTAGTAGTATTCCAAAGTTATTTCAATACTAGGAGCCCGGAAACACCACTTTATTCCAATAGTCGCAAAGTGAAACCCTAGAAAAATCTTCCTAGCGTGGTTGAAGTGTTAAGAGAAGTTGTTTAGAAACTTCTAAGGGTCGCTTGGAGCGGGTTGGAGCGTAAGGAATTGGAGCTAAACGTTGCTCAGGATCGACTTATAATCTTGGATAATTTTGGGCTTATCGAGGTAATGATCTTTACCCCCCCTATTGTAATTGGATATTACATGTGGTAGTAATGTATAGTTGAGTATACTATATGTAGAATGAATATTATAAAGGATTGAACTGTATTTACAATGGACTGTATTTACAGTAGACTTGTGTAGTATATCTGTGAAGTAGAATTGAACACGTCCGGTTAGACGTGTAATCCCCTGGGAGTTGTTGGCCTGGTAGCGGGTCTGAGTAGAGGAGGAGATTTATGTCGTTACTGTGGAGGTGTCGCCGAATTTTCTGTAGAATAAGGAATCTTGTATTTAGAATATTCTACGATGAGATCTAGAAGTTGATAGACATTCTATGACCATTTTAGGAGTGAAGTACTACGTGTGGCGTGATCTACTTGGCTTAAGGAGTAGCCGGCGGGTAGAAGTGCTTGGAGCGTTTTGCTATTTGTCGATAATCGTCGCGAGGTATGTGAACCTCTTCCTATCTTTTCTAGCATGATTGTTGTAAACTATGTAGTACGGTAGACGTACATGTGCTAAATGAATTTGGTTGGTTTAAAACATAAAGTGTTATAACGACTTTATGGAAAGTTTGCTATAACAACTTTATGTAGGTAAAGAAATGGTTTGTGGTTTTTAAAGGATAAGAGACTTGGCTTATAAATGACTTTTTATGAAGTGTTAAGGACTTAAAGGGTGTTAATAAGTTGTGAAACCGCATTCATGAGTAATGGGTACTTAATCTTAAAAAGGATAATGTTATATTGACTTCGGAAATGAGAATAAGTATCGAACAAACCACTGCAGCGTTAATAAAGGAAAATGTATTGGCTAATTTATTACTATTAAAACCAGTAGAAACCTCCATCTGCATAGAAGCTAAGATAAGACAAAATTGTATTACATTTCCTAGATCATGGCTTCTTTATTAAGATCATTAATAACAAGTATTAATTTTTCTTAAATTCCAAAGTAAGGAACTTGTTTTCTAAAAGAAAAGGGACTTGAGGAATTTGAAGTGTTTTGGGTTAAAAGAAAGACATGGTTTTGTCTTAAGATGGTTTAAAAAGAAGGTGTGGAAATTGTTTTGTTTTACTTAAAAAGATAGTTACTCTATTTTGATACTACGGGTATCATGTGACTTGTTGTGAAGGAAATGGATCTTTTAAAGAGTTAAAATACTAGTACCTTGGGGTTAAAATCCGGTTTTGTTGTAATAAAAAGAATGTCTAAAAGTATGTTGAACTTGCCTATGCTTGTGGTGATAGCCTTTGTTGTGCAAGTGTTGTATTTCGCGCTACCGCTCTCGTTGGAGGCCATTATCCGTTGATTGATGGACATACTGACACGATGGGTGGCCCGCGAGTATGCTTCCACTTTGATTATTACTTTGTTATTTCCTTTGGACATACTGACACGATGGGTGGCCAACGGGTATGCTTCCATTAGGATTATTCCAGGGACTAGCTCTCCATGAGGTTTTACTGATTCGGCTTGGTATCCGTAGTTGGCTCGTGACTTGCCCCAAAGTCGTGGCTGATTCGGCTTTGTATCCGTAGTTAGCCTTCGTACTTGCCCTGTTCAGTTTTGTGACGGTCTCGTGATTCCGCCAGTATCCGTAGTTAGTCTTCGATTGCCCCCGCCAGCTACGCGGCGCAGCTTGGTATCCGTAGTTGGCTTTCGATTTGCCCCGGTCGCCCGTGGTATGGTTATGTAGATTTGTTGGTACGACTTTGGTATCCGGTAGTTGGCTTCGTACTTGCCCGCCGATTGATGATGCGGCTTTGGTATCCGGTAGTTAGACTTCGTACTTGCCTGCACGGTTTTTATGACACAGTGGGACCCGTGTTCATGTGTACTTCGTGTTATTATATCATAGATCGCCGCAATGGCGGAAGGTATTCCACGCATGATTGATGTTGTGGGCGTGAGACCCATAGTTATATTTGAGTAATGACTTTGAGGGCGTGAGTCCCTGACTTGACGTGACTGCTTACATATTATGTACTGTATTTTTGTTATCATATATGTCACCTCTTTTATATAGACTACTATGATTTAATTTACGATTTTCGCCACATACTGGTACTGTTGTCGACTCCTTCGGGCCGCTCATGCCGCAGTAGGTACATCGGTTGTGGATCCTCGCTCATAGGATCACATTCAACGTTGGGAAGCTCCGCTTTCTCGAGGCTTATCTTTGGTATAGTCCCTGTCGGTGTAGTTACTTGTACATTCGTGGGTATGGGCCCCGTCCCCATCATAGTTATGGTTACATTCTTAGGTGCAGTAATCGTTGCAAGGTGGTTTGTAAAAGGATTTAACTGTTCAGTTTGATATATATATGTATATATTCAGGAAGGTGACCGTTTTGGTTAGCCTGTTTCATACTTTATGTCTTGTCTCATGTTTTAGTTTTTATTTCCGCTGATTTTCTCTGATGTTGTATCACTAGGGTGCCCGGGGTAAGGCACCAGTCGCGGGCCCGAGGTCGGGTCGTGACATAAAAGAAGGAAGAGGTTCACATACCTCGCGACGATTATCGACAAGTAGCAAAATGCTCCAAAGTACTTCAACCTTGATAGCTATTCCATCCTTCAAGTATAATACGCTATACTTAGTACTTCAACCTATAATGGCGATAATACGTCCATTAACTTCTTACTTCAAACGTAGAATATTCTAAGTGCTAAGTCGCTAAATTCTACAAAAAATCGGACAGCACTTCCTTTGTTTCTACATACTTTGCCACCTTTTTCAAGGCCGAATTTAATAACCAAACACGCCACATTTAAGGCCCAACAATGCAATTAATCAATAGGGGATTACACGCCTACTAGACGTGCAAAATTCCGCCCCACAAACGATATCAACTAATACAAACTATTAGGCCAATTCGGCAACTTGAGATACAATAACACCAATTCTTATCCAATTCCTTTTCAATCCAAATTGTTTAGTATAACATGATATCAAGTCGCAATCGATTATAACTACTACAATCTTCAAGTAAGTAACATGCGACGATTCTAATTAATGACCAAATTGTAATTCAACTTCAAATGGCTTATATGACATTTCGGTTTTTAGGCTACAACAATCCATAACACTTATAAAACTTCAACACATATACTTCATGCTAGCAAACATGTAAGGCTAACAACAATATATAACCTTGTAACACTTAAGAGACAAGATTATTACCTCAATGATTCTTAGTCCAACTTCAAATCCAAAGTCGCTCCTTAGCACATAGAGCCTCTTCTTGACACTTCAATCCACCACTTGAGACCCTTAGAATATCACAAACCACTTCCCTTAAATCTTCCAATCAAAACCTAGAAAATCAACTAGGTTTTCACCTTGCGACTAATACGAAAACGCTATTTTTCTGGGATCTTTCTATTGAGATACCCTTACAATACCCTCATGAACCTTGGTTTAAAGTGTGGAGCTTATTGGACAACAAACAAATTTTTTTCCTTTTTCTTTCTAGTGAACCCGAGAGCAATAGCTTAGTTCATCAACTTTTCTTGAAAATTTTCTAAGTGTAGAACTCTTGTCTTGCTACTAGTACTACTATATAGTAACTTGGAGGGTTGAGATTAGCACAAATGTGTGGTTTGGATGAAGTTCTTTTAAATATCAACTAAGTGGTCCCATTGACTAAGTCAAATATATCAAGCTCACTACTTGCAAGACTTGGTCTTCTAAACAATGGTCAAATGACCCTTTTGCCCATGTAATTTTCGTCCAAGACAACATAAGGGGGGGTGACACGTGTCGCCCTCCCATTCGTCACAATATTACGTTTTCCGACAATTCCATAATTCCGATAAATTTTTACAAGTCTCTAATCTTAACATTTGGGATTCTCACGTACGTTCTTAAAACATGTCCTGTAAGTACGGGGTGTAACATTCTTCCCCCTTTAGAAACATTCATCCTCGAATGTTCTTTCGGAGTTCACTTTATCATTTCTCGGCATAATCTCATACAACTACACTTTAATGAAACCTAATTATGCCACTTATGGCCCTAATACCTCGCACACACATATCCGTCCATCATAAGCCCAAAAAGGGATTATCTTTTCGTACTTCCAACCCCTTCTAGCGTATACATAGTCTCAATATAATCTGTTCATGACACTTAAACATATAACAACTTTATTATGCATACAAGTCTCTAAAGGGTCAAAGACATACCTGAAATCATATAGGCGGTTCAAAGGACCGCTAAAACTGGGAACTTCCACCACGACCTCTGACACGGCCTGTCGGTGCATGAACATCCTGCCTAGCTATTGAAGGTGAAGAACCCGAAACTGATCCAGTAGACTGTGTTGTCCCACCAGGACCCCCTCTATAAGGACACTCTCTTAACATATGGCCTAGATGACCACAAGAAAAACAAGCACCCGTACCGGCGCGACATACCCCAGAATGGAACCTACCACACTGGGCGCATTGAGGCAAAGGTGGCCTCGACTGACTGGAACCCCCATCTCCCTGAGACCCTGAAGCTTTAGAGACCTGACCGGCCCCTGCATTCCCGGGGTTGTAAAACCCCCCGCCGGAAAACTATGGAGGAGCACTCGGTGCTGGCTGCAATGTAGACCTAGTCTGTTGCTGAGGCTGTCCGCCTCGAAAGTTACCCTGAAACCCGGCCGTCTTGGCCCTCTTGGGCTGGACTGTGTCTGGCTGGTCCTCTCTCCCTCTGTCTTCGATCCCCTGTGCATAAGCCTGTATCCTGGCAATATCCATACCTGGCTGAAGGGCCACTCCCAGACATGCAGTAATCATATAACGGTCTAGCCCCATCACATAGCGCTGAACTCTGTCCTCCATGTCAGCCACAATAGTGTGCGCATACCTGTCCAACGAGTCAAACTCCAGGTTGTACTCCCTGATGGTCCTCCCATTCTGCCTCAATGACAAGAACCTATCAACATGGGCTCTCCTCATTTCAGGAGGCAAAAAGTGATCAAGAAAGGCCTCCGTGAACTCATCCCAAACTGCTGGACGAGCACCCACACCTCTCGATAGCACCCAAGACTCAAACCAGTTCAACGCAATATCGCGTAATCGGTAAGAAGCTAACACAACTGACTCTGTCTCCGAGGCCCTAAGCACCTGCATAGTCCGTTGTAACTGTCGAATAAACTCCTGGGGATCCTCCTCAGACCTCGAACCATAAAACTCGGGTGGACTACAACCGTAAAAATCACGAATCCTCAAACCGGCCAGTGGTTAGCTATACTCTGTCGGCGTTGCCTCTACCACTATGCTAGTCAATAGCCCGACCGCTCTCCATAATCTCTAAACTCGCACGCTCTAGGCGGAGGCTCGGTGCGGAACTCTGGAGCTATCGGCTACCGGCTCCCGCTATCTTTGGCGTGAATGAACTCGCCGATTCGCCTACTACCTCGTGCATAGTCTGTGCCAGAGTCTGGTAACCCTCTGCGTACCACTAGCTCCTGCCCTTGCCGCTGCCTTCAGGCCCGGTCGCTTCCCGAGGCATAAGCATACATAAGAATAGGTGAGAGGATTCAACCTACTGGGCTCATCGCTGCGATCTCAAAGAGAGAAGAATGGAAACCAAATCCTAAATGGCATGTAGCCTCCTGATTATAGATGTGGTGCACAACTGTTATACCCCGTATTTCCAGAGTATGTACGTAAGGACGTACGTAGAAAAATTTGAACTTTTACATAGGCTTGGCCGAATTAACTTTGTTCACAACACCCGATTAGAGTCGTGTTTGTGAAACGTTTCCCATGACTTCGTAGGAAAATTCGGCTATGTCATTTTTAATTTTGCGGATTTTTCCGAGAGACGAAACATTTTGGACCAACAAGAGGCGACACTTGTCACCTCTCATTGGAACACCTTAGGCGGTAATAGTGGTGGCCAAAGTATGGCCATTGTGGTCAAGGTTGGTAGGATATTTTGTGTTAGTTGGCTAGTGTGCACTTGGCAAGATCTTGGCCCTACACTTGCTATGCACTTGGCAAGATCTTGGCCATTGGTTGGCCTTGGCTTGTCCTATAAATACCCACCCCTTTGGAAGACTAATTCATCCATAAATTTGCCTAGTCTTGAAAGCTCTCTTTCTCCCCCTTGTGAGGCCTTAGCCGAGAGTCGCTCTCCCCATTGTCGAGAGTTCCCCAGTGGTAGGCCGAGGGTATACACCCACTCCTTGTGGTGCTGGGGTACCCCTAGCCTAGTAGTTTTCGTATAAATACCCTCCTCTTGGTAGAAATACTCTCAAAAGTATTGTTACTATACCCAAATTACCTTAGCCGTATACCTTGTAGTATTCTAAGGTTATACTTATACGAAAAGCCCAGAAATACTATTATACTTCCCTTCAGTCACAAAACCGAAACCCTAAGGAAAATCTCCATAGTTAGTTGGAGTAGTATGTAGAAGTTGGTTAGAACTTCTAAGGGTGGTTTAGAGCGGGTTGGAGCGCACGGAGTTGGAGCTAAACGATTGCCCAGGATCGACTTTATACTTGGATAATTATGGGCTTATCGAGGTAATTATCTTGTCCCCCTATTGTAATTGGAGTTTACATGTTGTTAGAATATATAGTTGAAGTATACTATATATAGAACTGAACTTAGTGTTGTGGCAATGTCCTTGGACTTAAGCCTGAAGAATAAAGAACTGAACTGTAATTACATAGGACCGTATTACAGTAGACTTGTGTAGCTTTTCTGTGTGTTAGAATTGTGCACGTCTGGTTTAGACGTACAACCCCCCCCCCCTGGTTGGCTTGGTAGCCGGCCCCGATAGAGGAGGAGATTTACGCTGTTGTTGCGGGGAGTCTTGCGAATTTTACGTAGAATGTTCTACGATAAGATCTAGATGTTAATAAGCGTCTTGTGGCCTTATAGGTTGAAGCTGCGTGTGGCGCGATCTACTTGGCTTAAGGAGTAGCCGGCTTGAGGTACTTGGGCGTTTTTCTATTAGTCGATTCTAGTCGCGAGGTATGTGAACCTCTTCCTATCTCTTCTAGCAAGATATATGTGTAACTATTTAGTACGGTAGACGTACATGTGTTAAATGTATTTGATTGGTCTAAAACATAAATTGTTATAACGGCTTTATGGGAAGTTGGTTATATGACTTTATGTAGGTAAGAAAATACTTGTGGTTTTTTTTTAAAGGTAAGCGATTTGAACTATAATCTGGCGGGTTTGTGATAATAAAGAACTTGAAGTATTTCAAAAGATTTTGAATCATTTTGAAAGAAGAGTAACACTAGGTATTTGAAAACTGCAGAGTTAGACTAGCGTTAAGGGAAGATAGGTATACCGGCTTAAGAAGGTTTCTTGATTTGAAATCGAGAATGTGTATCGACAAACCAACTGCGAGCGTTAATAAAGGAAATGTTTTGTGATTAAGTATTATTAAAACCAGAGAAACTTCCATCCGCATAGAAACTAAGATGAGACAAAATGATATTTCTAGGTCATTTCTTTGTAATAAGATTGTTATAAACAAGAATATCCTACTCACACATAAGGCTTATGTTTCTCAGATGGTTTAAAAGAGAATTATATTCTTAAATGAATAAGGCTAGGAACTACGTAACCTTTCTAAAAAAGAAACGTGAACATTTGAAATTTGGCAAACTTGGGCGTTTGAAAAAGAATGTTGTTACTTGGTTTTACAAAGAGAAGTGTTTTGATTTACTTCAAAGATAATCACTCTATTGTTATATACTACGGGTATTGTGTGACTTTTGTGAAAGTAACATATCTTTAAAGAGTTATTGTATAAAGTACTTTGGGGATAAAAACCGATCTCGTTAATCATATAGTAGTTAGTTCCTTATTTTTGAATGACTTGATTGTTTTGGTTTGTGATAGCCTTGTAATACCTTCGTGTTGATTTGATAAGTAATCATATTAGGATGCTACGTGTGTTAGTATTCGTGATGTTTGTGTAAAGGGGTTTTCCTTGATTGTGCTTATGTTGTTTAAACGATAAAGCGTTATGTTGGTATTATACCACTCACCGTGTTTCGGGGTTAAGCGCCCTCCGACGCGGGGTAGACTCGGTGATGCAGGACCATGATTCGAGAATACCTCATGCGGGTCCCGGGGCCTATGCGAGCTACGAGAGTTCGAGTTAGTGTGCGGCCTTTATGGTCATGCGGTACATGTGGCCATGCGATCGCGAGTCGGGGCGATCTTGGGAGTAGGCCCTCGATGCGGGGTTATACCTCATGCGGGCCTATGATATTGGCCTATGCGAGCTGCGGGGAGTTCGTGGCTAGGCAGCGCACATTTGATATTGCGGGCGAGTGACGGCTTTGATCATGTGGCCAGTGCAGATATCATGATACGATTTATGACCTTGTTAATGCGTAGGTGTTAGTAATCGGCTATGCCTTCGTGCCTACTGCATCGTTTTATTTGGACACAGTGGGACTGCTGTTCATATGTATTCCTTGGTGCTTTTCTATCATTGGCGGCGGTGAGGAAGGTATTCCACGGGCATGATTGATGTTGTGGGCGTGAGACCCATTGTTATATTGAGTGATGACTTTGAGGCGTGAGTCCCGACTAGACATATTCGCTTATTTATGTGGAATGTAGTTTGGTTATCATACATGTCTCCCGCTTTACATAGACTACTATGATTTCATTTACGTATCTTCATGTTTCACATACTTGGTACTGTTATCGACCTCGCCGGGTGCGTTCATCTGCAGTAAAGGTACACGATCGTTGATCCTCGCTCTTAGGGTCACGATTCAGCATTTGGGAAAGCTCCGTTTCTCGGAGGCTTATCTTGGTATAGTCCTGTCGTTGTAGGTATTTACATTCGGGGTATGGCGGGCCTGTCCCGCCATTGTTGTCATATCATTTCTTAGAAGTGCAGTAATCGTTGTGGGCGGGGTTTGTAAAAGGATTAAACTGTTCATTTGTAAGTTGTTATTTATATATATCGAAAGGCAAGTTTTCCTCAGTTCTTGTTTTGTACTTTATTTGTTTCATGTATGTGTTTTATGTTCATTGATTACTACGATGTTCTATCACTAGGGTGCCCGGTAAGGCACGATCCACGCCCAGTTTGGGTCATGACAAAGTGGTATCGAGCGATTAATCCTCGGAAGGTGTCTCTGACCGTATCGATGCAGTCTTGATTATCGGTGTGTTGTGCACCACACCAATAATCGTGAGGCTATAGGATATTTAGGATTGGTTTCTATTCTTCTCACTCGAGATCGTGCCTTAGAGTTTGTGTTGTAAGTTGGACCTCTCACGTATTTCTTTCCACCGTTATGCCTCGCGTAGGCAAACCCGCCGGGAGGCCAAGCGGCCAGGAGGCTGCGAGTAGAGTTTAGAGGGTTACGAGGGCACAGGCCCAATTATCACCTGGGGTGGTATTTCATTCGGGGAGTTATGCAATGTCACCAGCCCCAGCAGAGTTTAGCACGGCGGCAGCAGTTCCTACTTCGCCATGATATTTGAACCTTCAGTTCCACGGCCGGGAACGATGAATGTAGATTGCGAAAGCGACCACATTACTAGCTATGGATTTGGCTACCGAGAGTATACCGATGTACCGCGAGTCTTGAGGACTATCTAAAGAGGTCGTGCAGAGTAATTCTTGATTGGGCTTGAGCATGGCACGTATGCGGGCTTATGCGCGGCAGAAACGTAGAGATCGGCGGGTTAACGAAGGGCGAGAAGAGGCGAGCGGCAAAGGTCCTTTGGTAACTTTCGAGGCGGATCGCCTCACGGCGAACTTGATATGCACATCCACGGTCTGAAAGGTCCTCGCGGGGTTCGGGGCGTTCGGTATGCAGGAGTTGGTCGAGCTCGAGCTTCCGGTTCACGGCTACGTAGGTTCGGCCAGCGGATTGATTTCTCCCGGTATTCACAATGATGACGCCGTCGGGAATGTCGTCTTTTGTTGGTACTTGTTTTACTGCGGCCGTCGGGCCATGTGTCGAAAGGATGTCTAGTAAGAGGACTTAGCCTTGAGATCGGTGGGTAGTTCGTCATCTTCCTTAGTTATCGCCTGCAGGCGAGTTTTATTAGAACGACTAAGGGAGTAAAGCAAGAAATCTGGATAGATCCTTAACCTCAGAGATCAAGAGGTGTGATAAGATGGGTATATCATAAGGGCTATGTTACGATAGCGATGTGTTAATTGTGATTAGAAATCATGGTTAGTGCCTGGAAAGATTGGGGATAGAGAAAGTGTGAGCCTTAGAGTGTTATACGTGGAGACCTTAGAGGTAAGGCCATCTCGAGTAAAAGATGTATTGTTTATGTTTGACCCTTATAGGAGTGCATAGTGCACGTGAGTTATGTTTGTGGGATAAGTCACGAGTAGTGTGGAATGAAAGAGGGTAGTTGAGCTAAGAAGACCGCTAGGTTTTCGTAGCGTGATTAGTGAGTGTTCGCCCGGGAGCTAGCGTTTTGCGGCGTTCGGGTCGGGTTGAGGCCACGTTGCGGGTCAACCCGCGGCATGTTTGGTGGTGGGGTCGGTTGTGGTGGTCCCGCCTTGTGGTAGGTCACGAGGGTGTTAGGCGAGTTTAGTTAACAACGACTGAGTTCGTGGATACATTCGACGATGAGTCGGGCCGAGAGTCACCGCCTTGTCTTCAGCAAAGACCGTTTACTCGGCAGTGTTGATTAATCAGAAAGGTTGTAAGGCTGCACGGGGTGCCTACCTTCACCTTATGGCGCATGATGGAGCCAGTGGCATTGTTTTGTTTGGAAGTTTTACGTGCAGGGTTAAGAACTCAGGTGAGTCTCAGAATCGCATTCGCCCTCGGGCCAGTGTGTGGATTTCAGGGGTAGTTGCGAGGATTGTTGTCTCCTGTGGAGGGAGCATTTAAGCTACCATTTCAGTGTTCGGATGTCGCCTTATGAAGCCTTGTAAGGGCGGAAGTGTAAGTTGCCGGTCGATTGGTTCGATGTTGGCAAGGTTCAGACAGTGTTCAGGCTTGTTCCAGCAGACTGTGGATAGTGAGAAGCTTGTCTAGAAGAGGTTCTGGCAGCTCAGAGATATCGTGCGGATAATCGGCGACGACGCTTAGAGTTCAGGTTGACGGTCGGTCTTCTTGAAGGTACCACCCCGGTTAGGGTGTGACGAGTTTTGGAAAACAGAGGAAACTTAGCCCGAGTTACTTTGGGCCTTTTTAGTTCATGTGAAGAATAGGCCAGGTTGCCTATATGTTAGCAATTGCCGTCCGACTTAGGAGGCAGTACGTCCGGTCTTTCGTGTTGTTATGTTCGGGAAAGTATCGGAAATCCATCCAAAGTGTTCCCAGTTAATGATGACCACGTTAGAGATAGTAAAACCGAGTTTTGGCGAAGCAGTATCAAGAGTTCGAGTGTATGACAGCCTCAGTGATCGCATGCAGTCCAGTACCATTTGTTGGGTCGCTTGAGAAGGTTAATGCCTCAGGCAAAGTGACAAAAGTGGTATCATTTTGGTGATGTTAGAGGTGTTTCCTCGTGGACTTGGATGTAAGTATTTTGCGTGGGTGTTTCTGTGGCCAGTGGTGGCAGGTTTGTCCTCGTAAGTATAGTAGTGAAGACTATACTGGCGCGCGTTTGTTTTGAGACTTAGAAGGAACATTCGGGATGAATGTTTCTAATGAGGAGAATGTTATACCGTATTTCCGCAGTATATGCGTAAGGACGTACGTAGAAAAATTTGAACTTTTACATAGGCTTGGCCGAATTAACTTTGTTCACAACACCCGATTAGAGTCGTTTTTTGACGAAACGTTTCCACAGCTTTCGTAGGGAAAATTCCGGCTATGTCATTTTTAATTTTTGCGGATTTTTCGCGAGACGAAACATTTTGGACCAACAAGAGGCGACACTTGTCACCTCTCATTGGAACACCTTGGGCGGTAATAGTGGTGGCAAGTATGGCCATTGTGGTCAAGGTTGGTAGGATATTTTGTGTTAGTTGGCTAGTGTGCACTTGGCAAGATCTTGGCCTACACTTGCTATGCACTTGGCAAGATCTTGGCCATTGGTTGGCCTTGGCTTTTCCTATAAATACCCACCCATTTTGAAGAATAATTCATCCATAAATTTGCCTATTATTTAAAGCTCTCTTTCTCCCCCTTTTTAGGCCTTAGCCGAGTTTCCCTCTCCCCAGCCGAGAGTTCCCCAGTGGGAGAGGGTATACACCCCCCCTCCTTGTGGTGCTAGCCGTGGGGTACCCCCCCCTAGCCTAGTAGTTTTCGTATAAATACCCTCCTCTTGGTAGAAATACTCTCAAAAGTATTGTTACTATACCCAAATTACCTTAGCCGTATACCTTGTAGTATTCTAAGGTTATACTTATACGAAAAGCCCAGAAATACTATTATACTTCCCTTCACCACAAAACCAAACCTCGAGGAAAATCTCCATAGTTAGTTGGAGTAGTATGTAGAAGTTGGTTAGAACTTCTAAGGGTGGTTTAGTGGGTGTTGGAGCGCAGGGTGTTGGAGCTAAACGATTGCCCAGGATCGACTTTATACTTGGATAATTATGGGCTTATCGAGGTAATTATCTTGTCCCCCTATTGTAATTGGAGTTTACATGTTGTTAGAATATATAGTTGAAGTATACTATATATAGAACTGAACTTAGTGTTGTGGCAATGTCCTTGGACTTAAGCCTGAAGAATAAAGCGACTGTAATTACATAGGTGTATTCTGATAGACTTGTGTAGCTTTTACGTGTGTTAGAATTGTACGCCTGTTTAGACGATAACCCCACTGGTTGACTTGGTAGCGGCCGATAGAGGAGGAGATTTACGCTGTTGCGGGGAGAGTCTTTGAATTTTACGTAGAATGTTCTACGATAAGATCTAGATGTTAATAGCGCCTTGTGGCCTTATAGGTTGAATCTTGCGTGTGGCGCGATCTACTTGGCTTAAGGAGTAGCCGACGGCGAGGTACTTGAGCGTTTTGCTATTAGTCGATACTCGTCGCGAGGTATGTGAACCTCTTCCTATCTCTTCTAGCATGATATATGTGTAACTATGTAGTACGGTAGACGTACAGGTGTTAAATGTATTTGATTGGTCTAAAACATAAAGTGTTATAACGGCTTTATGAGAAGTTGGTTATAACAGCTTTATGTAGGTAAGAAAATACTTGTGGTTTTTTTAAAGGTAACTGATTTGAACTATAATCATGGGTTTGTGATAATAAAGAACTTGAAGTATTTCAAAAGATTTTTGAATCATTTTGAAAGAAGAGTAATACTTGGTTTTGAAAACTTAAGAGTTATACTAGCTTTATGGGAAGTTAGGTATAACGGCTTAAGAAAGGTTTCTTGATTTGGAAATCGAATGTGTATCGACAAACCAACTGCAGCGTTAATAAAAGGAAATGTTTTGTGATTAAGTATTATTAAAACCAGAGAAACTTCCATCTGCATAGAAGCTAAGATGAGACAAAATGATATTTCTAGGTCATGGTCTTTGTAATAAGATTGTTATAAACAAGAATATCCTACTCACATAAGGCTTATGTTTCTCGGATGGTTTAAAAGAGAATTATATTCTTAAATGAATAAGGCTAGGAACTACGAAACCTTTCTAAATAAGAAACGTGAACATTTGAAATTTGGCAAACTTGGACGTTTGAAAAAGAATGTTGTTACTTGGTTTTACAAAGAGAAGTGTTTTGATTTACTTCAAAAGATAATCACTCTATTGTTATATACTACGGGTATTGTGTGACTTTTGTGAAAGTAACATATCTTTAAGGAGTTATTGTATAAAGTACTTTGGGGATAAAAACCCGATCTCGTTAATCATATAGTAGAAAGTACCTTATGTGTGAATAACTTGATTGTATTGGTTTGTGATAGCCTTGTAATACCTTCGTGTTGATTTGATAAGTAATCATATTAGGATGCTACGTGTGTTAGTATTCTGTGATGTTTGTGTAAAGGGGTTTTCCCTTGATTGTGCTTATGTTGTTTAAACGATAAACTGTTATGTTGGTATTATACCACTCACCGTGTTTCCGGGGGTTAAGCTGCCCTCCGATGCGGGGTAGACTCAGGCGGTCTGGGACCATGATTCGAGAATACCTCATGCGGGTCCTGGGGGCCTATGCGGAGCTACGAGTTCCATGTTAGTGTGCGGCCTTTATGGTCATGCGATGCATGTGGCTATGCGGATGCGAGTCCGTGCGACGGGGAGTAGCTAGCCTCGATGCGGGGTTATACCTCATGCGGGCCTATGAGATTGGCCTATGCGGAGCTGCGGGGAGTTCCAGGGCTAGACGCGCACATTTGATATTGCGGGCGAGCGACCAGCTTTGATCATGTGACGGTCTAGACAGATATCATGATACAGTTTATGACCTTGTTAGTACTGTGGGTGTTAGTAGTCGGCTATGCCTTCGTACTTACCCTGTACTGTTTTATTTGGACACAGGTGGGACCTGCTGTTCATATGTATTCCTTGGTGCTTTTCTATCATTGACTGCCGGCAGTGAGGAAGGTATTCCACGGGCATGATTGATGTTGTGGGCGTGAGACCCATTGTTATATTGGAGTGATGACTTTGAGGCGTGAGTCCCGACTAGACATATTTGCTATTTATTGTCGTAGTTTGGTTATCATACATGTCTCCGCTTATAGACTACTATGATTTCATTTACGATATCTTCATGTTTCACATACTTGGTACTGTTATCTCGACCTCCTTGGGCTGCGTTCATCCGCAGTAAAGGTACACGATCGTTGATCCTCGCTCTTAGGGTCCTGATTCGGCGTTGAAAGCTCGTTTCTCGGAGGCTTATCTTAGTATAGTCCGCCGTTGTAGGTATTTACATTCAGGGTATGGCGGGGCCTGTCCGCCATTGTTGTCATATCATTTCTTAGAGTGCAAAATCTTGTTGTGGCGGGGTTTGTAAAAAGATTAAGCTCATTTGTAAGAGTTGTTATTTATATATATGCCGAAAGGCAAGTTTTCTCGACATCTTGTTTTGTACTTCATTTGTTTCATGTATGTGTTTTATGTTCCGCTGATTACTCTGATGTTGTATCACTAGGGTGCCCGGGGTAAGGCACCAGTCACGGGCCCAGGTTCGGGTCGTGACAACAACACACCGATAATCAAGACTCTACTAGACACGGTCTGTAGACACTTTCCGAGGACTAACTGCTCTGCTACCACTTTTGTCACGACCCGACCCCGGGCCCGCGACTGGTGTCCTACCTGGGCACCCTTACAGGTATACATCAGAGAAAATCAGCGGAACATACATGAAACTTATAAAATAAAACAACAGAAGTAAAACAACAGGTTAGCCGATAGGGCTACCTTCCTGGACATATATATATACAACCGAAGCAGTTGCCTCCTTTCCTTTACAAACTGACCCACAATATGTGACTACAGACCTCTAAGAGCTTTAATCATAACAACAGTGGCGGGGCCCGCCATACCTGAATATACATGAATCTACAACCTCGGGAAAACCGTACAAGAGATAAGCCTTGAGCAAATGGAGCTTTTTCCCAAAATCGACGAGATCCTAAGAGCAAGGATCACTGACTTTGTGTACCTAATACCGGGCACTGAGCGACCCAGATAACAAATTACCGAATATGGAACTAGTAAGGTACAACAATTAAAACATATACGTATAAAAGCATGACAGGTAAGTGTAAAAGGGTAAATACGAACCTACCATGTCATTACCATCTCGTGAACTTAATCGTACCTTATTATCTTTTCCCTTTTTTCAATAAAAGTTATAGTCACTTTCTTACGCATACTTAGGAAAATCATCAAGTTCATTACCATATAACTTACTTACCTTACATAACATAATCCGCCTTTATGGAGGGCGCCTATCTCGCCGCCCAACTGGGACGCGATAAAGTCACATGATGCGCCCATAAAGGTATCTTGCCCGCCCAACTGGGACGGTAAAGTCATGTAGTCCGCCCATAAAGGTATCTGCCTACCGGCCCATCGAAACGCGGTAAGGTCATGTACGCCGCCTAAAGGTATCTCGCCCATTAACTGGGACGTAAAGTCATGCCTTCAAGGGCACCCAAGTAGCTATACATCGAGTAACCAATGGAAATATAAAACAAGACAGAAGCTTTATAAAATAAGACACGCTTTATGTAAGATAACGTCGCCTTTCGGCATATATAAATAATCATGGTTCAGATTACATCCCAAAGCATACAACATGACTACTGAGACCTCTGAAATATACAACTATGGCGGGACGGGGCCCGCCATACCACGATCGCACAAAACTATCTACAACAGGGAGATCATACCCAAAGTAGAGCCTCGGAGAAGATGGAGCTCCGACACCAACGCAAAGATCCTAAGGATGCGGATCTAGCACTGCTTGCCTTTACTGCGGCATGAACGCAGCCTCGAAGAGGTCGCATAACAGTACCAAGTATGTGAAACTATAAAGCATCAAATGAAATCAAAGTATTGAAAACCTTTTCACAAATACAATCGGTTCAATTGCACATAGTGCACATCACAAACAACAAGTAATAGGAAAAGCGTAGAGTCTATTCTAGGCGCGAATGATCGGGCAAGGCCAATCGCCCATAGTATCATTCTGCGTGCCTAGTCTGGACTTCCGCGGCCCGCATAGGTCACACACGACCGCGTGAGGTATTCCTCGCATCGGGCAGCTAACCCGGCATCCGCCTAGGCTCCGCAGCGCATAGCCTCAAAAGACCGTAGTCTCAACGGACCGCATAGGGAATCCCGCGTCGTGCTAAACACCGGAATGATCAATCCTCGAGCATACCGGCTGCTCGCATAGTCTCACAGACCGCATAGGCCGGATAGACCCGCATCAAGGCAAGCCACCGGTATAACGATCGAGGTAGGTGATACAATAACAGTACAACGGACTTACCGGTTAGCAACATAAGCACAGCAAGAATGACCCCCTTACACAGCATTTCAAGACACTAACCCAGGTAGCATCATAATATGTCTACTTATCACACAAATCTTACTACACTTAACAGAAATCAATACAAGGCTTTTATAAACAAACAAGTAAACAGTTCCTTTTTATCTTTCTTAAGTGGTTAGACCTAACTTCCCATAAAGCTAGTATAACTCTTAAGCTTTTGTTTTAAAAACCAAATATTTATCTTCTGTTAAAATGATTCAGTCTTCTTTTGAAATGCTTTCAGTTCTTTGTTATTCAGGCTTAAGCCGTGAGGCATTGCCGTAAGTATTATTCAGGCTTAAGCCGTGAGGCATTGCCATAAGTATTATTCAGGCTTAAGTCAAGGACATTGCCGTAGTTATTATTCAGTTAACACATGTACGTCTATCGTACTATATATTGTAAAATATCATGCTTTAGGAAGAATCACATACCTTCTCAGCGAAAACCACCTGCCAAGTTGAATATGTCGCGCAGAGAGTCACCTATAATAGTCGGACATCTATCAAAGACTACTCGAAGGTCATTCTAAGCAGAGGTTCACAATTCTATGGAAAGTCGGGCAGCACTTCCCTACGGTGAGCTATATAAGTTCATCATGAAAGCAGTCCTATGTAAGTACAGTTTGATTATTCACCTTTTAAACCCTTCTACTGTGATAACAGTTCAATTCTATTCTGTGATATTCTTCTAAGTATTTATACTTATTCTTATACTACTACAGTAAGTATTCTCTAATTCAAAAGAGGGTTAGGATTAGTTACCTAGGTAAGCCCAATAATATCCTAGATAAAGTCGCGCCTGAGCAAGGTTTAGCTCCTAAGTTGTACGCTCCGGTAGCTCCAAGAAACCTTAGAAGTTCTTCACAACTTCTACAAAGGACTAAGGGATTTGGGCTAGGGTATTTTTGGGCATTATAACAATACTAGAAGATAACTTTTCTACCAAGGGAGGGGGGTAGATTTCGGCTAGGCTAGGGGGGGTAGGCCTCGCCAAACTCACTCGAGGGGAGGTGTTGGACGAAGGCTAAGGGAGAGGAGAGGATTTTCAAGACTTGGAAGATAACTTTGTGGATGAAGAACTCTTCATCTCTAAGAGTATTTATAGCTCAAGCCTTGGCCAACCAATGGCCAAGATGAAGACAAGTGCAAGGCAAGTGTAGGGTGAGGATTAACTATACACAAATATCCTACCAACTCCTTGACTTGTGCACAAGGCACAAAAAACGTGCCATGGCTCTCCAATTCGTCCAAATGGACGATTCGTCCACCAATGGGAGGGTGCCAAGTGTCGCCCTCGTTGGTCCAAAATGTTTCGTCTCTCGGAAAAATCCATAAAAATTAGTAATGGCATAGCGGAATTTTCCTACGAAAGGCGTGGAAGCGTTTCGTCGGAAAAGCGATTCTTTTAGCGAGTTGTGTACAAAAACGCGTCGAGGCTAACTTTAAGGCCAAACTTTTGTACGTATTCCCTTACGTACATACTGAAATACGGTATAACATTCTCCCCTCCTTAGAAACATTCGTCCCGAATGTTCCTTCTCAAGACAGTTATCGAAGAAGCTTAAACAGTTTGTAAGTGCCACACATGGCCACAAAATAACACTTAGGCATAAATGATAACGAAAATTTACAAGTAGGAAAGTGAATTACCTGGAGGTGTGGGGAATAGGTGAGGATACTTCTGCCTCATGTCCTCCGCGGCTTCCCGTCATCTCCTCACGAACTCGTTCCGCCACAAGACTTTGACGAAGCCACGCCCTTTGTCCGCACGCCTAACTCCGACGATCGACTATCGCTATGGGAATCTCTCACACGATAACCCTCCGATCACTGGACATCGTCAATCGGTGTACCACTAGATGGATCCGATACATCTCGCCGGCGTAGATACGTGAAAACGGATGCACGCCTCCGGATCGGACGGCAGATCCAACTCATAGGCAACCTTGCCTATCCTGCGGACAATCGAAACGGCCCAATGTACCTTGGTGAGTTTCTTCTTCCGAATCTCATCACACCGCCATGGGTGACACGCTAGGAAAACCCAATCATGAACCTCGAACTCAAGATGCCGACGACGATGATCTGCATCGACGCATGCGACTCGAGTGTCGATAGACGCTCTCGGATAAGCTTCACCTTATCCGCACTGCTGCACCAAATCTGGTCCCACTTTGCACCTCGCCCACATCGAACCAACCTATAGGCGATCGCACTTCCTCCCATACAAGGCCTCATAAGGCGCCATCCGAATCTGGAGTGGTAGCTATTATTATATGAACTCAACTAGAGGCAAATGATCCTCCCAACTACCATCGAAGTCAATAACACGGGCTCGCAGCATATCCTCAAGAGTGCGGATAGTGCGCTCTGCTGTCCGTGCTGCGTGGATGAAATGCGATTACTCGTGCTCACTGCGTCCCTAAACCCCTCGGAAGGACCTCCAAGTTAGCCGTAAATCGGGCTCCTGCATGCGATATGATCGAAATAGGGACTCCATGCGATCGGCGATCTCTCGGAGGTAAAGTCTGGCATAATCCTCCGCCGGCAAAGTCGTCCGGACGGGAAGAAAGTGGGCTGAGTTCGTCAGCCTGTCGACGATAACGCAAATAGAATCATGTCTCCTCTGAGTGCGAGGTAATCTGTGATGAAGTCCATGTTGATTACCTCCCACTTCCGGTCGGGATCTCTATCGCTGCGCAACAAACCACGGGCCTCTGGTGCTCTACCTTCACTGCGACAACAAGGGCGAGCTCACGAACTCTGCAACGTCCTCTTCAAGCCATCCCACCAATACACGGATCTAAGGTCGTGGTACATCTTGGTCGACCGGATGGATAGTGTAACGCTTGTACCGTGTGCTTCCCAAGAACTCTTGCGAAGTCACGAAACATCCGGAACACACAACCTGCCCTCAAACCTTAGCACCCCATCGGTGCTACCTCAAGGACCGCGCCCTCACGAAGAGTCAGATCACGATATCGAATCAAAGCCGGATCCTCGGCATTGCCTCTTCACCTCCTCGACGATGGAAGACTCGGCAACCTCACGAACTTTAACCCACCGCTATCGAGAATCAATCAAGCGGACACCAAGGCTCGCTAGCGATGCAAATCACGAACCATGTCCTCTCTCTCTGCACATCGATAGGCTCCCATCGACCTACGACTAAGAGCATCCGCCACAACATTGGCCTTCCCGGGTGGTACAGGATATCAACATCGTAATCCTTAAGCAACTCTAACCACCGTCTGCCGTAAGTTCGGCTCCTCTGGTGAAGATATCTGGAGGCTCTTGTGGTGCGTATAAATATCCACGTGAACCCCATACAAATAGTGCCTCCAGATCTTCAAAGCGTGAATCACGGCCTTGACTCCAAATCATGGGTGGGGTAGTTCCTCTCGTGTTTCTTGGTTGTCGGGATGCATATGCTATAACTCTGCCATCTTTGCATCAACACATCCCAACCCGATGCTCGACGCATCACAATACACGACATAACCATCCGGACCTCCGGAAGAAGTAAGAAGCGAGGCGGTCGTCGGTCTCTCTTTCAATGGAAACCACGCTCCAAGCATCAGTCCATGAAACTTGCGCCTTACGAGTCACCTAGTCAATGGTGCGAAGATAAAGCAAACTTCTCCACGAACCGCCGATAATATCTGCAAGGCCCGAGCTGCGAACCTGCCGGAGTAGTAGGTCAGGCAAGTCTGGCCTCGATCTTGGCGTATCCACTCGAATGCCATCACCGACAATATGCCCAAGAAACGCCCGAAGTCAACAAAACTCACATTTGGAAAACTTGGCGCACAAGCTAGTCTGGAGAAGCTATCGGCCTGATCCTCAAATGCTCGCATGCTCCTGCTCGGCGAGAATAAACCAAGATATCATCAATGAACACTATCACAAGCGTGTCCAAAATGGTTTGAACACTCGGTTCATCAAATCCATGAATCCGCGGAGCATTGGTCAACCCAAAGACATGACCACGAACTCATAATGCGTGCAAGGTCGGAATGCGATCCTAGGGACATCCACCTCGACACGAACGATGATAGCGACGCAGATCAATCTTGGAGAAACATCTCGCCACTGCTGGTCGAACAAATCATCAATCACGGGAAGGGTATACATTCTTAATGGTCACCTTGTTCACTTTGTAATCAACACACATGCGCGGCGTCGTCCTTCTTCACGAACAATAGCGCTCCCGGGGAGAAACACTAGGCTGATGAAGCCGCTTCTCGGCCAAATCCCTAAGGCGATCCTTCACTCTCTCTCGGCGGTGCCATTACGTATGGCGGAATGGAAATAGGCGAGTGTCCGCAATATGTCAATACAAAACTCAATCTCCTCTCGGGAGGATACGGGAGGTCGTGCGGAAATACGTGCAGGAACTCTCGACCACTGGGCCCGACGGAAAATCTGGTACGCGGCTTCAGATTATCAAACACCCGACGAGATGGTAGATATACCCTTCTGCCATCTTCCTAGCCTTGAGGTAGGAAATAAACCTACCCACGGCGTCTGAGTGCTCCCCCACTCAACAAGGCTCGCCGAGAAACTGGAACCGTACTACTCTCTCTGCAGTCTACATTGGCGTAGCAAGAAGCTAGCCAATCCATCCCCATGATCACGTCGAAGTCCATCATCTCTAACTCTATCAGGTCGGCTAGGGTCCGACGACTGTAAATGGTCACAGGACAAGCTCTGTATACCCGCCGAGCTACCACCGAATCACCTACTGGCGTAGCTACCTCGAAAGGGTCTATGGACTCAGGCTCTATCCCTATCCTACTAGCAACAAGGGAGATATAGGGACCAGTAGAACCGGATCTATCAAAGCATACACATCAAACCCAGAAACTGATAAGGTACCTGTGACGACATCAGGTGAGGCCTCCTGATCCTGTCGGCTGGACAAAGCATAAATTTTGTTCTGAGGACCGCTAGGCGGGACGCGCCACGACCTCTGCGCGACCTGGTCCATGAGTACCTTGCCTCGGGCGAGTAGCTGTCGAGGATGAAGAAGCGGCAATGAACCACATGGCCCGGGCCTACTACGGCGCGCGCCCGGTCTGACAAACTCGCGAAATGACCTGCCGGCCACAAGTATAGCGAGCTCCGAGTACGCTCCTAATGGTATCTACCACAACGGGCACGGGCGGACCTCGAGCAGTTAGCACCTCGCTACTCGAAATCAAGTCTGGGGCCCGACCGCCCCGATCGCTCTGGCTGCAGAGAATGAGGTAGGAGCGCTCTGCCGGCCGTGGTGCAAATCGACCTGGCGATGCCGCCACCCCGAGAACCACCAAAAGAACTTACCGCCTTGGCCCTTCTCGCCGATATCGCTCTACCCGCGGTCTACGCTCGCCGCATCTCAGTGCATGAGCTGCATACGGGTTATGTCCATGCTCGGTGAAGGACACACCCGCAAGACTCGGCCATGTAATCATCTAGCCCAGTGACATAGCGATGCACCGGCCCTCCATCTCGCTACGGTGCGAGGACATATCGAGCCAAAGAATCAAACTCGACATTGTACTCCTCATGCGTCCTCCTGTCTCAAAGAACAAGAATCTATCACTCGTGCCCTCCTCATCTGCGGAGGCAAGAAGTGTGTGAGAAAAGCCTCTGAAAACTCATCCCATACTGCTGGAGGTGCATGCTCTCCCCGGGAAAGCTCCCATGAATCAAACCAATCGATTGTGGTATCACGCAGCCGATGCGAACCGAATGTCACGACTCGATCTCGAAGCCCCGATCACCGCATAATCCTCTGCGGTGACGGATGAACTCCTGCGGATCATCCTCGGCCTCGACGTAAAACTCGGAGGCTACAACTAAGAAATCCGTAGTCTCAAACTATACGCCTCGGGTGCACTACGGCGTGCGATCGAGCTGGAGCCGAATCGCATCGGCCTCTCCTCGTGTCGGGCCACACTTTAGCCAATAGTGGGCCATCTCAGTACCTAACTCCTCCGCGGTGTGGGACGGGAGGTGTGGGTGCTGTGGTCTCTTTGGGGCGGCGTCATAGAACTCGCCGTCTCGGTATAGGCGGGCACGAGCCCTCGTAACTCTGGGTGTCTGCTAGCGCCTCCTCGCCTTGCCGCCGGGCCCGGGTTGCCTTACGTGAGGCATAATCTACAGAAAGGAATACGTTAGAGGTCCAACCTATAACATGACTCTAAAGCACGATCTCAGAATGAAGAATGAAACCAATCCTAAATATCCTATAGCCTCACGATTATTGGTGTGGTGCGCAACACACCGATAATCAAGACTTTACTAGATACGATGCGTAGACACTTTCCGAGGATTAATCGCTCGATACCACTTTTGTCACGACGTTCGGGGCGTGGATCGTGCCATCGGCACCCAACTAGCCATACATCAGAGTAACCAGCGGAAATATAAACCAAGACAGGAAACAGTTTATAAAATAAGACACAGTTTATGTAAGAAAACGTAGCATTTCTGCATATATAAATAATCATGGTTCGTGATTAGCATCCCAAACGCATAACATGACTATGCACCTTAAGGAAATATACAACTATGGCGGGACAGGGCCCCGCCATACACTGACTGTACAAAACTATCTACAACAGGGAGATCATACCCAAAAGTAGAGCCTCCGGAGAAGATGGAGCTCCTGACACCAACGCAAAAGATCCTAAGGATGCGGATCTAGCACTGCTGCCTTTACTGCGGCAGTGACGCGGCTTCCGAAGGAGGTCGAGATAACAGTACCAAGTATGTGAAACTATAAAGATCGAAATGAAATCAAAGTATTGAAAACCTTTTCACAAATACAATCAGTTCAATTGCACATAGTGCCACATCACAAACAACAACGTAATAGGAAAATCAGAGCAGTCTATTCTAGGCGCGAATGATCGAAGCAAGGCGAATCGCCCGTAGTATCATTCTGCGTGCCTAGTCCCGACTTCCGCGGCCAGCATAGGTCACACATGCACCGCATGAGGTATTCCTCGCCGGGGCAGCCAACCCCGGCGTCCGCCTAGGCTCCGCAGCTCGCATAGCCTCAAAACCGCGATAGTCTCAGCGGACGCATACGGAATCCGCGTCGGGCTAAACACCGAATGATCAATCTCGAGCATACGGCTGCACGCATAGTCTCACAGACCGCATAGGCGTATAGACCCGCATCGAGGGAAAGCCCTCCGGTATAACGATCGAGGGTAGGTGATACAATAACAAGACAACGGACTTACGGTTAGCAACGTAAGCACAAAGCAAGAATGACCCCTTTACGGCATTTCAAGACACTAACCTGTAGCATCATAATATGTCTACTTATCACACAAATCTTACTACACTTAATGTAAATCAATACAAGGCTTTTATAAACAAACAAGTAAACAATTCCTTTTATCTTTCTTAAGTGGTTAGACCTAACTTCCCATAAAGCTAGTATAACTCTTAAGCTTTTGTTTTAAAACCAAATATTTATCTTATGTTAAAATGATTGATCTTCTTTTGAAATGCTTTCATTCTTTGTTATTCAGCTTAAGCGTGAGGCATTCGTAAGTATTATTCAGCTTAAGCGTGAGGCATTGCCATAAGTATTATTCAGCTTAAGTCGAGGACATTGCGTAGTTATTATTCGCTTAACACGTACGCGTCTACCGTACTATATATTGTAAAATATCATGCTTTAGGAAGAATCACATACCTTCTCAGCGAAAACCACCTGCCAAGTTGAATATGTCGCGCGCAGAGAGTCAGCCTATAATAGTCACAGACATCTATCAAAGACTACTCTGAAGGTCATTCTAAACAGAGGGTTCACAATTCTATGGAAAGTCGGGCAGCACTTCCCTACCCGGTGAGCTATATAAGTCTACTGCGGAAACAGTCCTATGTAAGTACAGTTTGATTATTCATCTTTTAAACCCTTCTACTGTGATAACAGTTCAATTCTATTCTGTGATATTCTTCTAAGTATTTATACTTATTCTTATACTACTACAGTAAGTATTCTCTAATTCAAAAGAGGGTTAGGATTAGTTACCTCGGTAAGCCCAATAATATCCTAGATAAAGTCGCGCCTGAGCAAGGTTTAGCTCCTAAGTTGTACGCTCCGGTAGCTCCAAGAAACCTTAGAAGTTCTTCACAACTTCTACAAAGGACTAAGGGATTTGGGCTAGGGTATTTTTGGGCATTATAACAATACTAGAAGATAACTTTTCTACCAAGGGAGGGGGGTAGATTTCGGCTAGGCTAGGGGGGTAGGCCCTCGGCCAAACTCACTCGAGGAGGTGTTGGACGAAAGGCTAAGGGAGAGGAGAGGATTTTTTCAAGACTTGAAAGATAACTTTGTGGATGAAGAACTCTTCATCTCTAAGGGGGTATTTATAGCTTAAGCCTTGGCCAACCAATGGCCAAGATGAATACAAGTGCAAGGCAAGTGTAGGGTGAGGATTAACTATACACAAATATCCTACCAACTCCTTGACTTGTGCACAAGGCACAAAAAACGTGCCATGGCTCTCCAATTCGTCCAAATGGACGATTCAAGTCCACCAATGGGAGGGTGCCAAGTGTCTCCCTCCCGTTGGTCCAAAATGTTTCGTCTCTCGGAAAAATCCGCAAAAATTAGTAATGGCATAGCCGGAATTTTCCCTACGAAAGCTGTGGAAACGTTTCGTCGGAAAACGATTCTTTTAGCGAGTTGTGTACAAAAAAAGTCCAAGGCTAACTTTAAGGCCAAACTTTTTGTACGTATTCCCTACGCACATACTCGGAAATCTGGGTATATGATGAGTCCGCCCATAAAGGTATCTTGCCCACCAACTGGGACGCGATAAGGTCATGTAGTCTGCCCATAAAGGTATACTGCCCGGCCCAATCTGGGACGCGGTAAGGTCATGTAGTCTGCCCATAAAGGTATACTGCCCGGCCCAATCTGGGACGCGGTAAGGTCATGTAGTCTGCCCATAAAGGTATACTGCCCGGCCCAATCTGGGACGCGGTAAGGTCACGTAGTCTGCCCATAAAGGTATAATGTCCGGCCCATTCCTGGACGCGGTAAAGTCATATAGTCTCCGGGAATTTAACCCAACGTACTACGTACCTCTACTCCTTTAGAATGACTCTTTTTCAAATGAAACTTCCAAGATACTAATAACCGTAGTATCAAGTCATACATACTTTTCAAGACAAGTCACATTACCCTTTTTAGAAATACAATTACCGGCTTCTAAATCAAGTGACTTCTTTCTTAAAAACCTTAAACAATTGGTACCTTTAAAACAATTTGCCCTTCTTTATTTCAAATCATTTCTTTGCTTGCATTACTGAAGAAAACCATTCTTTTAATCTTCCATAAAGTTTTTATAACCAACTTCCCATAAAGACGTTATAACTCTTTATGTCTTAGACAAATTCATTCATTTTATAACCAAGAGACTTATATTTTCAAATCGAATTACATAGCTTTCAAAATACTTCAAGTCTCTTAACTTTTAAGAAAACAAGTTTCTTAACTTAGAATATCAAGCTTCTTAACTTTAGAAATCAAGTCTTTCCAAATCAAGTATTCTATACTTGTAAATCAATTCATTTCTTCCTTTAAGAATCAAGTCCCATAACTTGAAAAATAAAGTCTCTTAACCTTTTAAAAATTTGAGGTTCACAGTCTTACAACTTCATACGTAAACTATTTTAAATTAAGTAACATATACTTGTTGCGTTGTGAATAAGTTATACTTATTTATAACGATCTTATTCAAGTAGCCATGATCTAGAAAATGTAATACAATTTTGTCTTATCTTAGTTTCTATGCAGATGGAGAATTCTACTCATTTTAATATAATCAATTGTCATTACATTTTCCTTTATTAACGCTGCAATGTCTTGCTCGATACTTATTCTCATTTGTGCCGTAAAATTAGCCAAGTCAACTTGGCTCCAAATACCTCCTAACGACTCTTACCAACATCCCCCATAAGACTTGGTAAGAACTTAGGATAACCTAGACATAACCTTTACATAGAGTAAATCACATACATACCTCTTAACTTCTAAGAGTAGAAGGGAACATGAAATATTACTACATGTATATTCCATACATAGAATCATGCCAAAAGAAGGAAGAAATCAAGTTTCTTAACTTAAAATATCAAGTCTCTTATCTTTAAGAAATCAAGTTTCTTAACTTAAAATATCAAGTCTCTTATCTTTAAGAAATCAAGTTTCTTAACTTAAAATATCAAGTCTCTTATCTGTTATACCCCGTAGTTCCGGAGTATGTATGTAAGGGCGTACGTACGAATGTATAAACCCTAATTAGGGAAAGAATGAAAGAATTGTTTCCGACGGAAAATATTTCCGAACCTTGTGAAGGAAATTTTACGTTTTCGATATTTTATTCAATTATGGAATTTTTCCGAGAGATAAAATATTTTGGACCAATAGGAGGGTGACATGTGTCACCCCAAGTTTGCAAGACTAAGTGGACGTTTTTTTTCATAGTAGTGGGCTAGTCAAATGGTCAAAGTCTTGCATGGCATTTGTGGGACAAGTGGAGAAAGGAACCTACACAAACAATCTATACCATACACATGTTTTCATCCTAACCCTTGGTTGTCCTATATAAACCCCTCTAGTTGATGAAAATCTTCCACACTTAGAACATTTCAAGACTTGAAAATATTTTCCTCTCCTCCCTTGTTGCTCTCGTCCCACCCCCTTTTTCTTGAGCAAATGTTGTCCAAAAATTCTTAAACTTATAAGTGTTCTTCCTTAATGTATTAGGAAGATTATTAACCAAGAATTAGACAAGATTTCACATCCCTAGCCTCAACCCCCCCCCCCCCCCTGGCCGAGAGTGGGCAGATTTTCGGGACTGTTTTGGACAGATTTTTAGTCAAATTTGGAAGGGAATATATCCTAGCATATTAGGAGTTTTTGGGTGTTTCAAAAGCCTAAAATGAAGTTCGTCGAGTCTAGTTTCCAACGCAACAAACCTCTCATCGATAGGACACTGGAGTAGAGAGTTATCGACGTTACAAGTTCAGCTGACGAAGCAGTGGCTAAAAATCTGGACAGTCACGTTTTTTGGGCTATTTTGAGGTAATGAACCTTAACCTCTTTGTGAAGTTGATTATTATGTATATATGGATATTATACATATACTGGAAGTACATTATGAAGTATGAGACATAAGGAAAGATTTGGATCTTGTTAAGATGTTAAAAGGAGAATTGGCATATTAGCCATTAAAATGGTAAAAATGTATCCATTACTTACTAAGAAGTTAACAACAAAGGAACTATAACTTATATAAAGATTGGAATATAAGTTGAAGGACTAATGAAGTAATTGGATAAGTAAAATTATAAAAGTTGGCCAAAGACCCCAACTTAAGGACCGTATTTACTTTGGACCGTATTTACTTTGGACTGTATTTACTTTGGACTGTATTTACATTGTTGTTGTTATACCCCGTAGTTCCAGGGTATGTATGTGAGGACGTACGTACGAGAATACGACAGAAATTTTGGAAAGAAAGAAAGATGTGATTTTTCGACGGAAAAGTTTCCGGGTTTTGTGAAGGAAAAAGGTTCGTTGATGGGAATTGGATTCCCAGATTTGGTATTTGGGCTTCTTGGATTATATTAGAATTATGAGATTTTATTTTCGGAAATAGTCACGTGGGACCCACGGGAGAAATTTACGATTTTGTGGGGCCCACTTTGTTATTGAGATTTTCGGTATTTTGGATATTTTCGGAAGACGAAATATTTTGGACGAGTAGGGGGGCGACACGTGTCACCCCCCATGTGGCACCTTGGCCGGGTGGAGGACAGTGGCTAGCCACTGTCCCTCATGGCCGAAATGGCCATTACACTTGGAAGCTCAATTCGTTGGCCATGTGGTGTGGTGGGACCCACACACACATGGCCCAATCTTGACCACACACTTGCATAGATCTTGACCCTTGATTCCTCTATAAATACCCCCTTAAGGTGAAGACCAATTTCATCCCACACTTAAGTCTTCCAAGGCTAAAATATCCCCTCCCTTTGTAGTATTTTCGTCCCCCTCCCCCACTTGTGTAGAAAATACTTCTTGTATTGTTGTATAAATCCCAAATACCTTAGCCTAGTATCTCTAGTTGTATTCCAAAGTTATTTCAATACTAGGAGCCCGGAAATACTACTTTATTCC
Source organism: Przewalskia tangutica (assembly GCA_029844215.1). NCBI lineage: Eukaryota > Viridiplantae > Streptophyta > Magnoliopsida > Solanales > Solanaceae > Przewalskia > Przewalskia tangutica. The sequence continues at coordinate 36,458,784 of CM056725.1, read as the reverse complement.
ATTAGTCGCAAAACGAAACCCTAGAAAAATCTTCATAGCTTGGTTGAAGTGTTAAGAGAAGTTGTTTAGAAACTTCTAAGGGTTGATTGGAGCGGGTTGGAGCGTAAGGATTTGGAGCTAAACGTTGCTCAGGATCGACTTATAATCTTGGATAATTTTGGGCTTATCGAGGTAATGATCTATGTCCCCCTATTGTAATTGGATATTACATGTTGTAGTAGTTATACTTGAGTATATTATATGATGATAGAAGAGTGATTGAATTCAACTGTATTTACATTGATGTATTCTGATGAGACTTATAGTATAATTGTGGCAAGGTTGTACACGTCAGGTTAGACGGTAACCCCTTGGAGTTGTTGGCTTGGTAGCGGGCCTTGATAGAGGAGGAGATTTATGTGGTTGCGGGGGGGGGAGGTGCTGCCGAATTTTCCGTAGAATAAGGAACCTTGTACTTAGAATTGTTCTACGAAGAGATCTAGAGGTTGATAGACGTTTTGTGGCCTTTATAGGTTAAATTACTACGAGTAGCGTATTCTACTTGAAGGGTGGAAAAGGCTAGCAGGGTTATAGTACTTTGGAGCTATTTGCTAATTGTCGATAATCGTCGCGAGGTATGTGAACCTCTTCCTATCTTTTCTAGCATGATTGTTGTGAACTATGTAGTACGGTAGACGTACGTGTGCTAAACGAGTTTTGGTTGGTTTAAAACATAAAGTGTTATAATAGCTTTATGGGAAGTTAGTTATAACGACTTTATGTAGGTAAAATAATGGTTTATTGTTTTTAGAAGTTAAGAGACTTGATCTTGAAAGATAAGAGACTTGACTTATTTGGCTTGATATGAATTTTGTTAAAAAGTTGTGAAACCTCATTCGTGAGTAATGAGTACTTGGTTTTTTAAAGAATAATGTTTTACTGATTTCAGAAATGAGAATAAGTATCGAACAAACCACTGCAGCGTTAATAAAGGAAAATGTATTGACAAATAATTAATTATATTAAAACCAGTAGAAACCTCCATCTGCATAGAAACTAAGATAAGACAAAATTGTATTACATTTCCTAGATCATGGCTGCTTTAATAAGATTGTTATAAACAAGAATAACCTACTCACACATAAGGCATATGTTACTCAAATTGTATTAAAAGAGATTACGTTATTAAGTGATTAAGACTATGGACTATGAAATCTTTCGAAAATAAGATACTTGAGTATTTGAAATTATGCAACTTGAACTTTTGGAAAAGAATGTTGTTACTTGATTTTAAAAAGGAAAGTGTTTCGGTTTTTAAAGAGGGCATGATATTGCCTTAGTTTGATTTAAAAGGAGAGCATGGTATTATCTTAATCTGTCTTAAAATAGGGTTTAAATGTTATGGCCGATTCTGTCACGACCCGTTCCGGGGCCCGTGACTGGTGCCTTACCCGGGCACCCAAGTAGTCATACATCAGAGAAAAACTAGCGAAATATAAAACAACCAAGATATGAAACAGTATAAATAAGACACAGTTTCTGGAAAAAAAGTTGCCTTTCGGCATAATGTATATAAATAACCCAAAATGAAGCGATATCCTAACCTTACAACAGGTCTACAGACCTCTAAGAGTTTAAAGCATAACGCCCGAACTCGGGCACATCGTGCCTTACCGGCACCCTAGTGATACAACATCGAGAGAAAACGGAAAATAAAACACGAGTCATGAAACAAGAGATATAATAAATAAAGCACAACCAAAGCATTTGCCTTCGGTATATACACAAAAACCCGAACAATTGTCCTTTTTACAAACCACCGCAACAATTACTCTGCACCTCTAAGATTTACAACAACTATGACGGGACCCGCCATACCCACGAATGTACAAGAACCTACAACTCGAGGAAACATACAAAGATAAGCCTCAGAAGGCAGACTTTCAACACGCTGAAATGAGATCCTAAGCGGGGATCCACGGCCGATGTACTTACTGCTGCGGCATGAACGCGGCCAGAAGGAGGTCAAGACAACAGTACCAAGTATGTGAATCAAATCAGTAAATGAAATCATAATAGCCTAAAGCGGGAGACATGTATGATAACCAAAATACGATGACATAAGCGGCCAAGTCGTGGACTCACGCCTCAAAGTCACCACTAAATATAACTATGGGTCTCACGCCCACAACATCCATCATGTTCGCATCATGGCGCGTGCCCGAATCTTGCATCGGTGTAGACATGTCCATGATGCAACAATAATAACAAGGCCGCATGGCCACGAGGAATCTGCGACATCGGTGTAGACATGCCCATGTAACCTCAATAACAATATCTTGGGTGGTCAACCTGCCGCGCATGCCACGCGAATCTTGCGATCGGTGTAGACACGCCCATGTTGCGATAATAACCATATATCGGTGTCAACGGCGTGGCCGCGTGCCGAATCTTTGCGTCGGTGTAGACATGTCCATGTGACATCAACAACAAGACGGTAATCAAAATGGAAACATACGTGGAATTCTCCATCAACGCCAAAGACGTCCAAGTAAGTTCTCACAAGTGCAACGGCCTATCGAGAGGCAGCGGTAACCGTAAATACCACACTTGCACAACAAAGGCTATCATCACAAGCATAGGCAAGTTTCACAACAACAAGCATAGGCAAGTTTCACAACAACAAGCATAGGCAAGTTTCACAACAACAAGCATAGGCAAGTTTCACAACAACTCAAAGTACTTTCATTTTATGCCAAAGTCCGGGTTTTTAACCCAAAAGTACTACATACGTTAAGTTCTTTTAAAAGAGATCCATTACTTTTATAAAAGTCACCCGATACGTAGTATTAGAATGACCAACCCACATTCCTTTTCAAAATCAAGTAACAACATTCTTTCCTAAGTTCCGGTTTTAGTTTCATTACTCAAGCTTCTCATTTTCAAATGGTTTCATAGTTCCCAAACTTAATCACTTGATTCCTTTTTAGAACAATTGAGTAATATATGTCTCACGTGAGTGTTATACCCCGTAGTTCCAGGGTATGTATGCAAGGACGTACGTACGAGAATACGACAGAAAGATTGGAAAGGAAGAAAGAGGTGAATTTTCCACGGAAAAATTTAGGTTTTGTGAAGGAAAAAGGTTCGTTTATGGGAATTGGATTCCCGGTTTGGTATTCGGACTTCTGGAATATTAGAGAATTATGGAATTTTATTTTTGAAAATGGTCACGTGGGGCCACGGGAGAAATTTACGGTTTTGTAGGGCCGCTTTGATTTTGAGATTTTGGCCGTTTTGGATATTTTCTAAGACGAAATATTTTGGATGAATCGGGCGACCGTGTCACCCCGTGGCACCTTTGGGCCGAAATATGTTTGTGTGACACGGTTAGAGTCGTTTTCGGCGAAACGTTTTCCACGACTTTCGTAGGGAATTTCCGCTATGTCATTAAGTATTTTGCGGATTTTTAGAGGCGGAACATTTTGGACCAACGAGAGGCGGCGCAGCACCTCTCATTGGTGGGCAAAGTGGGCGGTGGGCGATTTGGGGAGGCAGTGGGAGATATTTTTGGTAGATATTTTGTGTGCAAGTTGGCTAGGACACTTGGGTGAATCTTGGCCCTACACTTGCTGGGCACTGCTAGATCTTGGCCATTGGTTGGCCTTGGCTTGTGCTATAAATACCCTCTCCTTTGATGAACTTCTTCATCCAAAATGCCTAAGTCTTGAGAGCCTTCCCCCTTTCGTGAGGCCCATGGCGAGAGTTCCCCACAGTGGGGTAGGCGGGTAGCCACCCCTCCTTTGTGGTGTGGCCGTGGGGTACCCACACTGCCTAGTTTGTTTTCATATAATACCCACTCTTGGTAGAAATACTCTCAAAGTATTGTTATAATGCCCAATTACCTTAGCCATATACCTTGTAGTATTCTAAGGTTATACCTTTACAAAAAGCCAGTTATACTATTATACTTCCGTCGGTCCACAAAACCACAGGAAAATCTCCATAGTCAGATTGAGTTTTGTGTAGAAGTTAGTTAGAACTTCTAAGGGTGGTTTAGAGCGGAGTTGGGCGCTCGGAGTTGAGCTAAGCGATTGCCGGGATCGACTTTAAACTCGGATAATTATGGGCTTATCGAGGTAATTATCTTGTCCCTATTGTAATTGGAAATTACATGTTGTTAGATTGTATAGTAGAAGTATACTATATATAGTCTTGACTGTAATTACATAGGGCGTATTACAGTAGACTTGTGTAGTAGTCAGTGGAGTAGAATTGTACCCGTTAGGGTTGGATGTATAACCCCGGTTGGCTTGGTGGCCAGGCCTCGTTAGAGGAGGAGGTTCTGTTGTTGCGGGGAGGTCTTGCAGAAATTTCGTAGAAAGTTCTACGATGAGACCTAAATGTTAATAAAGCGCCTTGTGGCCTTATAGGTTGAAGTACTACGTGTGGCGCGTTCTACTTGGCAAGGAGTGGCCAGCGGCATTGAGGTACTCGGAGCATTTTGCTATTAGTCGATAATCGTCGCGAGGTATGTGAACCTCTTCCTATCTCTAGCATGATATGTGTGAACTATGTAGTACGGTGAGCGTCACGTGCTAAATGTGTTTGAATGGTTTAAAACATAAAGTGTTATAACGGCTTTATGGGAAGTTGGTTATAACGACTTTATGTTAGTAAGAAAATACATGTGGTTTTTAAGAGGCGATTTGAACTATAAGCGGCTTGTTATATGATAAGAAAGAACTTGAAGTATTTTCAAAAGATTTTGAATCATTTTGAAAGGAGAAGTAATACTGTGTTTGAAAACTTAAGAGTTATACTAGCTTTATGGGAAGTTAGGTATAACGGCTTAAGAATGCTTTCTTGATTTGGAAATCGAATGTGTATCGACAAACCAACTGCGGCGTTAATAAAGGAAATGTTTTGAATAATTAAGTATTATGAAAAACCGAGAAACTTCCATCTGCATAGAAGCTAAGATGAGACAAAATGATATTTCCTAGATCATGGTCTTTGTAATAAGATTGTTATAAACAAGAATATCCTACTCATATAAGGCTTATGTTTCTCAGTTGTTTAAAAGAGAATTATATTCTTAAATGAATAAGACTATGAACTACGAAACCTTTCTAAAAATAAGAAGCGTGAACATTTGAAATTAGGCAAACTTGGGCGTTTGAAAAATAATGTTGTTACTTGATTTTACAAAGAGAAGTAATTGATTTACTTTAAAAGGATAGTCACTCTATTTTATACTACGGGTATTGTGTGACATTGTGAAAGTAACGTATCTTTTAAAGAGTTGATGTATGAAGTACTTTGGGGATAAAAACCGATTTTGTTAATCATATAGTAGAAGGTACCTTGTGTGAACAACTTGATTGTATTGGTTTGTGATAGCCTTGTAATACTTTCTTGATTGCGTTGATAAGTAAGCGTGTTGGGACGCTACGTGTGTTAGTATCTTGTGATGTTTGTGTGAAGGGTTTCGATTGTGCTTATTAACTATCGATCGTTATGATAGTATTGTGGCATTCATCTCTTGAGATGATTAGGGTTAGCGCCCTCCGTCGGGGTAGACTTCGGGCGGGTCGATGGACCTATGATTCGAGAATACCTCATGCGAGTCGAGGCCTATGCGGAACTCGACGAGTTCGAGGTTAGTGTCGTCCTTTATGGGCATGCGGTCCTTGTGGCGTGCGGGCTGCGAAGTCGGGGCGATCTTGGGAGTAGCTACCCTCGACGCGGGGATGCCATGCGGGCGATGAGATTGGCCTATGCGGAGGCTGCGGGAAGTTCGAGGACTAGACGCGCGCATTAGATCTGCGGGCAAGTGGCGGCTTTGATCATGTAACGATGCAAGCAGATCTTATGATCTGATTCATGACCTTGTTGTGCTGTGGGTGTTAGTAGCGGCTATGCCTTCGCATTTACCGTCACGGTGTTATTATGGCACAGTGGGACACGGTGTTCATGTGTGTTCCTTGGAACTTTTATATCATAAGCTGGCGGTGAGAATGTGTCCACGCACGATTGATGTTGTGGCGTGAGACCCATTTGTTATGTTCTTTGGTGATGACTTGAGGCGTGAGTCACGACTTGATATATTTGCTTAGTTATTGTAAAAGCGTAGTTTGGTCATCATACATGTCTCCGCTTTATAGACTATTATGATTTCATTTGCGATATTTTTAGTTTCACATACTCTGCACTGTTATCGACCTCGCCCGGGCTGCGTTATGCGCGAGTTGAGTACGTCGATCGTTGATCTAGCTCGAGTCCGCGATTCGGCGTTTGGGAAGCTCCGTTTCTCGGAGGCTTATCGGTGGTATAGTCCTGCCGTAGTAAGTGTTTACATTCGGGGGTTTGGCGGGGCCTGTCCCGCCACTACGGTCGTATCATTCTTAGAAGTCCGTAATCTTGTTGTGGGCGGGGTTGGTAAAAAGGATTAAGGCTTCATTTGTAAAAGAGTTGATGATTATATATATCCGAAAGGCAAGTTTCTGATTATTGTTTTATATTTACATTTATCTCATATTGTTGTTTATGTTCTGATTACTCGATGTTGTGTCACTAGGGTGCGGGGTAAGGCACGATCCACGGGCCGATTCGGTCGTGACAAAAGTGGTATCGAGCGATTAATCCTCGGAAAGTGTCTACGACCGTATCCGATGGAGTCTTGATTATCGGTGTGTTGTGCACCACATCAATAATCGTGAGGCTATAGGATATTTAGGATTGGTTTCTATTCTTCTCACTGAGATCGTGCCTTAGAAATTTGTGTTGTAAGTTGAACCCTCTGGCGAAATCTTTTCCCTTATCATTATGCCTCGCGTGAGTGGCCAGAGCCCGGGAGGCAAAGGCGTGAGGATCTGCAGTAGAGTTGAGGGTGGCGAGGCACGAGCCCAATCATTACCTAGGGTAGTGCTTCATTCGGGGATTTCGCGACGTCACTAGCCCGGCGAGTTTAGCCGTGGCGGCGGTTCTCTGCGTCCACGATATTTGAACCTTGTTCCACGGCCAGAGCAGTGAATATAGATTTCAAAGGCGACCTGTTACTAGCTATAGATTTGGCTACGAGAGATTATACGATGTACCACGAGTCTTGATGACTACCTAAGAGGTTATGCAAGAGTAATTCTTGATTGGGCTTGAGCATGGCACGTATGCGGGCTTATGCGGCAGGTAAGCGTAGAGATTGTGGGTTAACGAGGGCGAAGAGGCGGGCGAAAGGTCCTTCGGTAACTTTCAAGGTGAGTATACCTTAAGTGCTATGTTACGATAGCGGTGTGTTAGTTGTGATTAGAATCATGGTGGGTTAACCGAGTAAGATTTTGGGGATAGAAGGTGTGAGCCTTAGAGTGTTATACGTAAAGACCTTAGAGGTAAGGCCATCTCGAGAAAGGTGTAGTGTTATGTTTGACCCTTATAGGAGTGCATAGTGCACGTGAGCTATGTTCGTGGGATAAGTCCCGAGTGGCGTGATTTGAAGGAAGGTAGTCGAGCTAAGAAGACCGCGAGTTTTCGTAACGTGTTTAGTAAGATTGTTCCGGGAGATGGTATTTGCGCAATCACGGGTCGGGTTGAGGCCGTGTTGCGGGTCAACCCGGCGGTATGGTGGTGGGGTCGGTTGTGGTGGTCCTCTTTGTGTTAGGGTCATGAGGTGTTAGGCCCATGTTTAGTTAGCGTGCAAGTTCGTGGATGCGTTCGACCAGTGGTCGGGCCGATGGGGGCAGCCTATCGTGTTCTTCGGTCAGGGTCGTTCCCTCGGCAGGTTGATGTTATCTGAAAAGGTTGTGAGGTTGCACGGGGTGCCTACCTTCACCTTATGACGGACAGTGGAGCCCAGGGTACGGCTGTTTCTCTTTCTGGGAGTTTGTACGAGCGGGGCTAGGAACTCGGGTGAGTCCCAGTCGCGTTCGCCGGGCGGTGTTTTGATTTCGGGTATTTGTGAGATCGTTGTCTCGGTTGAAGTGTTTAAGCTACCATTTCGGTGTTGGATGTCGTCTTGCGGCGCCTTGTAGAAGCGAAATGCAAGTTGCGGTCGATTGGTTCGATGTTAGCGGGGTTGGATAGTTGGTTAAATGCTTGTTCCGGTGATGTGGATAGTGAAGCTTGTCTAGAAGAAGTTACGGCGGCTCGGAGGTGTCTGCGGATAATCGGCGGCGCTTAGAGTTCGAGTTGACGGTCGGTCTTCTTGAAAGTACCACCGGGGCGGTGTGTGAGTTTTGGAAAGCGAAGGAACTTAGCGAGTTACTTTGGGCCTTTGTGAGTTAACGTGAAGAATAGGCGGGTTGCCTATATGTTAGCATTTGCCGTCCGACTTAGGAGGAAGGGCGTCCGGTCTTCGTATTGTTATGTTCGGAAAGTATCGAAGATCCATCGAGAATGATCGATTAATGATGACCACGTTAGAGATAGTAACCCGAGTTTTGGATCTTAAGCGATGTCGAAATGTGATAAGAATCAGAGTGTACAAGCTTGGTGATCGCGTACGGCGGCACCGTTTGTTGGAGTCGTCGGGCAAGGCTCGCGACAAAGTGACAAAAGTAGTATTATTTGTGGTGATGTAGAGGTGTTTCCTCGTGGACTTAGATGTAAGTGTTGCGCGGTATTTACGTGGCGGTATGGCGAGGATTGTTTCGTAAGTATAGTAGTGAAGACTATCTTTGGCGCTGCGTTTGTTTGAGACTTAGAAGGAACATTGGGACGAATGTTTCTAAGGAAGAATGTTATACCCGTAGTTCGGTATGTATGCGGGGCGTGCGTGCGAGAATACTGACGAAAGATTGGAAAGGAAGAAAGAGGTGAATTTTCCACGGAAAAATTTCGGTTTTGTGAAGGAAAAAGGTTCGTTTATGGGGTGGATTCCCAGTTTGGTATTGGACTTCTGGAATATTAGAGAATTATGGAATTTTATTTTGAAAATGGTCACGTGGGGCCACGGGAGAAATTCTGATTTTGTGGGGCGCTTTGATTTTGAGATTTTGGCGTTTTGGATATTTCGGAAGGCGAAATATTTTGGGCGAATCGGGCGACACGTGTCACCCCATGTGGCACCTTTGGGCGAAATATGTTTGTCACAACACAGGTTAGAGTCGTTTTCGGCGAAAGCGTTTTCCACGACTTTCGTAGGGAATTTCGGCTATGTCATTAAGTATTTTTGCGGATTTTTCAGAGGCGAACATTTTGGACCAACGAGAGGCGACGGCACCCTCTCGTTGGTGGGCAAAGTGGGCGGTGGACGATTTGGGGAGGCAAGTGGGAGATATTTTTGGTAGATATTTTGTGTGCAAGTTGGCTAGGACACTTGGGTGAATCTTGGCCTACACTTGCTAGGCACTTGGCTAGATCTTGGCCATTGGTTGGCCTTGGCTTGGCTATAAATACCCTCTCCTTTGATGAACTTCTTCATCCAAAATGCCTAAGTCTTGAGAGCCTTCCCTCCACCGTGAGGCCCCTTGGCGAAGTTCCCACAGTGGGGTAGGCCGAGGTAGCCACCCCCTCCTGTGGTGTGGCATGGGGTACCACTAACCTAGTTTGTTTTCATATAATACCCACTTGGTAGAAATACTCTCAAAGTATTGTTATAATGCCCAATTACCTTAGCCATATACCTTGTAGTATTCTAAGGTTATACCTTTACAAAAAGCCAGTTATACTATTATACTTCCGTCGATCCAAAAGAAACCACAGGAAAATCTCCATAGTCAGTTGGAGTTTTGTGTAGAAGTTAGTTAGAACTTCTAAGGGTGGTTTAGAAGCGGGTTGGAGCGCTCGGAGTTGGAGCTAAGCGATTGCGGGATCGACTTTAAACTCGGATAATTATGGGCTTATCGAGGTAATTATCTTGTCCCCTATTGTAATTGGAAATTACATGTTGTTAGATTGTATAGTAGAAGTATACTATATATGATCTTGGCTGTAATTACATGGGGTATTCTGGTAGACTTGTGTAGTAGTAAGTGGAGTAGAATTGTGCAGATTGGGTTACATGTATAACCCACTGGTTGGCTTGGTAGCGGCCTCGTTAGAGGAGGAGGTTCTGTTGTTGCGGGGAGAGTCTTTGCGAAATTTACGTAGAAAGTTCTACGATGAGACCTAAATGTTAATAAGCGCCTTGTGGCCTTATAGGTTGAAGTACTACGTGTGGCGCGTTCTACTTGGCAGGAGTGGCCAGGCGGCTTGAGGTACTGGAGCATTTTGCTATTAGTCGATAATCGTCGCGAGGTATGTGAACCTCTTCCTATCTCTAGCATGATATGTGTGAACTATGTAGTGCAGTAGGCGTCATGTGCTAAATGTGTTTGAATGGTTTAAAACATAAAGTGTTATAACGGCTTTATGGGAAGTTGGTTATAACGACTTTATGTTAGTAAGAAAAATACATGTGGTTTTTAAGAGGTGGCGATTTGAACTATAAGCGGCTTGTTATATGATAAGAAAGAACTTGAATTATTTTCAAAATAATTTTGAATCATTTTGAAAGTAGAATTAATACTTGGTGTTTGAAAACTTAAGAGTTATACTAGCAATATGGGAAGTTAGGTATAGCGGCTTAAGAATGCTTTCTTGATTTGGAAATCGAATGTGTATCGACAAACCAACTGCGGCGTTAATAAAAGGAAATGTTTTGAATAATTAAGTATTATGAAAACGGTAGAAACTTCCATCTGCATAGAAGCTAAGATGAGACAAAATGATATTTCCTAGATCATGGCTGCTGTAATAAGATTGTTATAAACAAGAATATCCTACTCACATATAAGGCTTATGTTTCTCAGATTGTTTAAAAGAGAATTATATTCTTAAATGAATAAGACTATGAACTACGAAACCTTTCTAAAAATAAGAAACGTGAACATTTGAAATTAGGCAAACTTGGACGTTTGAAAAATAATGTTGTTACTTGATTTTACAAAGAGAAGTAATTGATTTACTTTAAAAGGATAGTCACTCTATTTTATACTACGGGTATTGTGTGACATTGTGAAAGTAACGTATCTTTTAAAGAGTTGATGTATGAAGTACTTTGGGGATAAAAACCCGATTTTGTTAATCATATAGTAGAAGGTACCTTGTGTGAACAACTTGATTGTATTGGTTTGTGATAGCCTTGTAATACTTTCTTGATTGCGTTGATAAGTAAACGTGTTGGGATGCTACGTGTGTTAGTATCTTGTGATGTTTGTGTGAAGGGGTTTCCCTTGATTGTGCTTATTAACTATCAGTCGTTATGATAGTATTGTGGCATTCATCTCTTGAGATGATTAGGGTTAAGCGCCCTCCGTCGGGGTAGACTTCGGTGGTCGATGGACCTATGATTCGAGAATACCTCATGCGAGTCGGGGCCTATGCGGAACTACGAGTTCGGGTTAGTGTCGTCCTTTATGGGCATGCGGTCGCGTGGCCGCGAACTGCGAAGTCGGGGCGATCTTAGAGTAGCTACCCTCGATGCGGGGATGCCTCATGCGGGCGATGAGATTGGCCTATGCGGAGTGCGGGAAGTTCCAGACTAAGCCGCGGCATTAGATCTGCGGGCAAGTGGCGGCTTTGATCATGTAATGAGTGCAGAGCGGATCTTATAATCTGATTCATGACCTTGTTGATGCGTAGGTGTTAGTAAACGGCTATGCCTTCGTACTTACCCGTCACGGTGTTATTATGGCAGTGGGACACAGGTGTTCATGTGTGTTCCTTGGAACTTTTATATCATAAAGCGCGATGAGAATGTGTCCACGGGCACGATTGATGTTGTGGCGTGAGACCATTTGTTATATTCTTTGGTGATGACTTGGCGTGAGTCCACGACTTGATATAGCTGCTTAGTTGTGTAAAGCGTAGTTTGGTCATCATACATGTCTCTGCTTTATAGACTATTATGATTTCATTTGCGATATTTTTAGTTTCAGCATACTCGGTACTGTTATGACCTCGCTTGGGCTGCGTTCAATGCCGCGAGTTGAAGTACATCGATCGTTGATCCTAGCTCTCGGGTCCAGATTCGGCGTTTGGGAAGCTCCGTTTCTCAGGAGGCTTATCGGTGGTATAGTCCTGTCGTAGTAAGTGTTTACATTCGGGGTTTGGCGGGGCTGTCGCCACTATGGTCGTATCATTCTTAGAGGTGCATGTAATCTTTATTGTGGGCGGGGTTGGTAAAAAGTTAAATTGTTCATTTGTAAAAGAGTTGATGATTATATATATGCGAAAGGCAAGTTTCCTGATTATTGTTTTATATTTACGTTATCTCGTGTTGTTGTTTTATGTTCATTGATTACTCGATGTTGTGTCACTAGGGTGCGGGGTAAGGCACGATCCACGCGGGCCGGGTCGTGGCGGTGAGAGTAGGCTATTCTTGTTTACAACATTCTTATTCGTGACCATGATCTAGAAAATGTATATCATTTTGTCTCATCTTAGTTTATGCGGATGGAGTTTCTTTGGTTTTAATACAATTCATCATTATTGAATACATTTTCCTTTATTAGCAGCTGATGTGCTGTCGATACACATTACGATTTCCGAAATCGGTAAAACATTATCCCTTTAAATAAAACCAAGTACTCATTACTCCACGAATGAGGTTTCACAAACATTCACATTAAAACAAATAAGTTAAGTCTCTTAACTTCTAACATCGATAAACCATTTTCTTTACCTCTCTAAGACATTATACCTAACTCCCAAAAAGCTAGTATAACTCTTTTTAAAACCTTTTAAAACCAAGTGTTACTCTCCCTTCCAAGCGATTTATAAATCTTTTGAAATACATCAAGTTCTTTATTATAACTAGCGATTATAATTCACATCGATTACCTTTTAAACCACAAAGTATTTTCTTACCTTCATAAAGTGTTATAACCAACTTCCCATAAAGCGTTATAACACTTTATGTTTTAAGAACAATCAAACACGATTAACACGTATGCGTCACTGTACTACATAGTTCACACATATCATGCTAGAAGAGATAGGAAGAGGTTCACATACCTCGCATGATTTATCGACAAAGCAAAGCAAAATGCTCAAATCTACAACCTTGCTAGCCCTTTCCACTCCTCGAGTAGAATACGCTACTCTTAGTACTTTCACCTATAAAGGTCTGGCGTCTATTAACCCCAAAACACAAGTTCTATCTTTCTACGAAAATTAAGGCCCACACACCACGGCGTAAATCTCCTCCTCTATCGAGTGGCTGCCAAGCCAACCGTGGGGGTTTACGTCTAACCGGACGTGCACCATCCTACTCAATAACTCTACACAAGTCTCATGTCTGATCTATGTAAATCTGATTCGATTCTTTTCTTTATTCTTGGGCTTAAGTCAAAAGACATTGCGAATACTAAGTATAGTTCCATATATAGTATACTTCACTATATATTCTAACAAACATGTAATTTCCAATTACAATAGAGGACAGATAATTACCTCGATAAGCCATAATTATCCAAGTTAAAAGTCGATCCTTAGCAATGTTTAGCTCGACTCCGATTGCTCCATCCCGCTCAAACAACCCTTAGAAGTTCTATCCAACTTCTACTTAAATCCTTCACTAACATGAAGATTCCTTAGGGTTTCGGTTTGAGACTAAAAGGTAGTATTCGGGCTCTACGTATAGAGGTAACTTTTGGAATACAACAGGTATAAGGCGAGTATTTTGGGCATTATAACAATACTTGGAAGACAACTTTCTACCAAGGGGTACCTCACGAGAACACTCAGCGTGGGGTATGCTCTCGGCCACAAGGCCACTAGGGGTAGTACCCTCTCGGCCACTAGGCCTCGCGAAAAGGGGAGGGGAAGCTCGGCTAGCACAGAAGGGAGGAGAGGGTTTCAGACTTGGAAGTTTTGGATGAATGAAGTCTTGAGCTTGTGGGTATTTATAGCAAAACCAAAGCCAACCAATGGCCAAGATCAAGCCATGTGCAAGGCAAGTGTAAGGCCAAGATCAAGCCAAGTGCACCCACAAAACACTCCACAAAACACTCTGAAAACAAGCCACAAAACAAGGCACAAAAGGAGGGACCAATCGGCCAAGCCAACGATCCTCTTGGGCGCTGATAAATCCAAGCCACCCTATTTGCTTCAATGTGAGGTGACATGTCACCCTCCCGTTGGTCAAAATGTTTCGTCTCTCGGAAAAATCCGCCAAAAATTATAAATGACATAGCGAATTTTCCTACGAAGTTATGGAAACGTTTAGTAAAAACGACTCTATTAAGCACTTGTGCCCAAATTCGATCCTTTGCCTAACTTAAGGCTCAAATTTTCTACGTCGTCATACGTACATACTGGAAATACGGTATAACATTCTCCTCGCTGAAACATGCGTCGAATGTTCCTCTCAAGTCTCAACACAAACACGCGCTAGTATAGCCTTCATCGCTATCATACGAAAACGATCATGCCACACCCGCCATAAAAATAACAAGCGCACCAATACTTAAACCCAAGTCAGCGAGGAAACACCTCTAATCATCACAAAACCCCTTACGAGGTCTAAAATATACTCCCTTCGCCCTTACATTTCACAAAAAGCGATCACTGCGTTCACTTCTCCCATCTCGTCGTGCCGCCACCGAACACTCGAGCTCTTTCTAGTATCCGTACCACACTTAGTCAGCGTTTCTGTTTCCAACCCTTGGAGTTACTACCTCCAAACTTGGTCATCTTACTACCTCGATTTCCTCTAAGGCCATTCTCGGCCTTGAACTGATTACAGTCGAACATATCTATGAACTCATCGATGGTCATCTAAACTGGCCTAACCTCGTGACCTGCCACTGGCGGGACCACTGAGCTGACCGCCGCCGAAGCGCCGGGTTGGCCCGCAGCATTGCAACCCGACCCAGCATGGCGCCCGACTTCGGCTCCTCGACGACGGAACACGTCATAGGCTACCACTTCCGTCTCACTAACGATTTTCAAATCACACTATAGCACAAAGCTATCCGAACATAACACTTAACACATCATTAACATCAATACATACAGTATCTCTGGAGTTAAGGATATACACGAAACTAAGCGGTTCAAGGCCGCTAAAGCTGGAACTTCCACGCGACCTCTACAGTGGCGCCATGCTCAGTAATGATGCTATCCTATCAGCGCTACCACAGTCGGGCAGTCTCGTCATATGGCCTACCGTTGGCGCAAGAATAACAAGCTCCCTTGGTACTACGACACTCCGAAATCACGGTCTACCACATCGACCACGCGGTAGGGGTGATGCATCGGCAACACCCCTACTCTGCTACGAAACTGAGCCACGACTGCTCCACGAATATCGAGGTCGAAGGCTGCGGAGGACCACTCTGCAATGGCGGAGTACATAACTAGTCTCTTGGCGGGCGGTCCGCCTCGAAAGTCATCAAAATATCCGGTCTTGGCATAACCTGTGGCGGTCCGCTGCGTCGATCTGCGCTCGCCGCGCAGTGCATGAGCACGAATGCGGGCAATGTCGTGCGGTGAAGAAACACGAACAACTCTACGCTGGGTAATCATCGAGCCACGTTAACATATCCGGTGCACTCGATCCTCCATACTAGCTACTAATGCGGGAACATACAAGGCGATGAGTCGAACTCCATTGTACTCCGGTATGCGCGTTGCGCCTCAACATCAAAAATCAGCCGGCGAGCCCTCCGTTTGTGGAGGCAAGAAATGTGCGAAGGCCGGCTAAAACTCGTCTGAGCGGTGGAAGTGCATGCTCTCCCGGGAGAGCTCGCGAAGTCAAACGATCGGCTGCGGTATCACGCGGCGATCGCGAACAAATATCCAGGACTCGATCTCACGAAGCCTTGATCACGCGCATGATCCTCTGCGGCGAATGAACTCCTGCGGATCATCCTCGGCCTCGACGTAAAACGGCGGTTACAACTAGGAAATCCGTAGCCTCAAATGCGCCTGGTGCGGCTTCAGTCTTCTTTGGGCTCAGGCTGCTGCGGCCGACTATCTCATATCGGCCACAACCACGATAAGCTGGGCCATCTCGCGTGACCCGTCTCCCGCTCGGTGTGGGGTGGAGGCTCGAGTCTTGTAGTCTCGGCGGCTGCTGCGGCTCTAAACTCTATTTGGTCTTTGTGGCGTCGCAAAACTTCGCCGTCTGAGCACTACCTCGGTCTTGGCCAGGAACTGCGCCCTCGTACTCCTCTGAATCCCACTAGCGGCTCCTCGGTGCCTTGCCCACTACGGGCCACAGTTGCCTTCGCGATAGCGGTAAAAGCGAAACACGTCGGAGGGTCGACTTACAACGCGGCTCTAAGGCACGATCTCGGAATGAGAAGAATGAAACCAATCCTAAATGTCCTATAGCCTCCCGATTATAGATGTGGTGCACTGACACGCGATAATCAAGACTACTACTAGACCTGCGGTGACACTTTCAGAGGACTAAGCGCTCACGATACCACTTTGTAGCGCCCGAACGGGCAGATTCGGTGTCTTACCCGGGCACCTAGTGATACAACATCGGAGAAAACCAGCGGAAAATAAAACACGAGTCATGAAACAAGAGATATAATAAATAAGCGAGGCCAACCAAGCGATTTGCCTTGGTATATACAAAAACTTGAAGCGTTGTCCTTTTACAAACCACGCGCAGCGATGCTCACTTAAGATTTACAACAACTGACTGTGGCGGGGCCAATACCACGAATGTACAAGAACCTACAACTCGAAACATGCAAAGATAAGCCTCCGAAGGAAACGGAGCTTTCAACACGCTGAAATGAGATCTAGGGCGGGGATCCACGACCAGATGTACCTCTACTGCGGCATGAGCGGCCAGAAGGAGAGTCGATGCAACCAGTACCAGTATGAGCTGTAAATCGTAAAATGAAATCATAATAGCCTAAAAGCGGGAGACATGTATGATAACCAAAATACGCGCCGCATGATCAGAAATCGGGGACTCGCGCCTCAAGTCACCACTCAAATATAACTATGGGTCTCGCGCCCGCATCCATCATGTTCGCGTCATGGCGCGTGCCGGAATCTTGCATCGGTGTGAACATGTCCATGATGCAACAATAATATGAGGCGGCATGCCGGCGGGAATCTTGCGTGGTGTAGGCATGCCCATGTAACCTCGATATGATATCTTTGGGTGGTCAACCGCGCGTGGCCACGTGCCCCGAATCTTGTCGGTGTAGACACGTCCATGTTGCGGTAATAACCATATATCGGGTAATCAACGGCCGTGTGGCCGCGTGCCGAATCTTTGCGTGGTGTAGACGTGTCCGTGTGACATCAACAAGGCCAAGTAATCAAAATGGAAACATACAGTGGAATTCTCCATGCGCGACGCGTCAAGTAAGTTCGACAAGTCAGCCGGCGCCTGTCGAGAGCGGTAACCGAGAAATACCACACTTGCACAACAAAGGCTATCATCACGAAGCATGGCCAAGTTTCACAACAACAAGCATAGGCAAGTTTCCGCAACAAGCATAGGCAAGTTTCACAACAACAAGCATAGGCAAGTTTCACAACAACTCAAAGTACTTTCATTTTATGCCAAAGTCGGGTTTTTAACCCCAAAGTACTACATCGTTAAGTTCTTTTAAAGAGATCCATTACTTTTATAAAAGTCACGATACGTAGTATTAGAATGACCAACCCACGTTCCCTTTTCAAAATCAAGTAACAACATTCTTTTCCTAAGTTCCGGTTGCCTAGTTTCAATTACTCAAACTTCTCATTTTCAAATGGTTTCATAGTTCCCAAACTTAATCACTTGATTCCTTTTAGAACAATTGAGTAATATATGTCTCACGTGAGTAGGTTATTCTTGTTTACAACATTCTTATTACATGGCCATGATCTAGAAAATGTATATCATTTTGTCTCATCTTAGTTTCTATGCGGATGGAGGTTTTACTGGTTTTAATACAATTCATCATTATTGATACATTTTCCTTTATTAACGCTGCGGTGGTGCTGTCGATACGTTCGATTTCAAATCGGTAAAACATTATCCCTTTAAATAAAACCAAGTACTCATTACTCACGAATGAGGTTTCACACAAACATTCACATTAAAACAAATAAGTTAATTCTCTTATCTTCTAACATCAGTAAACCATTTTCTTTACCTCTCTTAAGACATTATACCTAACTCCCAAAAAGCTAGTATAACTCTTTTTAAAACCTTTTAAAACCAAGTGTTACTCTCCTTCCAAAACGATTTATAAATCTTTTGAAATACATCAAGTTCTTTATTATAACTATCCAGTTATAATTCACATCAGTTACCTTTTAAAAGCACAAAGTATTTTCTTACCTTCATAAAGCTGTTATAACCAACTTCCCATAAAGCGTTATAACACTTTATGTTTTAAGAACAATCAAACACAGTTAACACGTATGCGTCTACCGTACTACATAGTTCACACATATCATGCTAGAAGAGATAGGAAGAGGTTCACATACCTCGCGACGATTTATCGACAAAGCAAAATGCTCCAAGTACTACAACCTTGCTAGCCCTTTCCACTCCTCGAGTAGAATACGCTACTCTTAGTACTTTCACCTATAAAGGTCACAAACGTCTATTAACCCCAAAACACAAGTTCTATCTTTCTACATAAAATTCGGCAGCACCTCCCCCCCCGCAACAGCGTAAATCTCCTCCTCTATCGAGGCCGGCTACCAAGCCAACGGGGGTTTACACATCTAACGGACGTGCACCATCCTACTCGGTAACTCTACACAAGTCTCATGTCTGATCCTATGTAAATCTGATTCGATTCTTTCTTTATTCTTGAGCTTAAGTCAAAAGACATTGCGAATACTAAGTACAGTTCCAGATATAGTATACTTCAACTCTATATTCTAACAACCATGTAATTTCCACTTACAATAGAGGGACAAGATAATTACCTCGATAAGCCCATAATTATCCAAGTTAAAAGTCGATCCTTAGCAATGTTTAGCTCGACTCAGGTGCTCCATCCCGCTCAAACAACCCTTAGAAGTTCTATCCAACTTACTTAAATCCTTCAACTAACAATGAAGATTCCTTAGGGTTTCGGTTTGAGACTAAAAGGTAGTATTTAGGGCTCACGTATAGAGGTAACTTTTGGAATACAACAAGGTATAAGGCCAAGGTATTTTGGGCATTATAACATACTTGGAAGACAACTTTCTACCAAGGGAAGTCACGAGAACACTCCAACGTGGGGGTATGCTCTCGGCCACAAGGCCACTAGGGGTAGTACCTCGGCCACTGAGCCTCACGAAAAGGGGAGGAGGAAGCTCTAGCACAACAAGAAGGAGGAGAGGGTTTGAGACTTGGAAGTTTTGGATGAATGAAGTCTTGAAGCTTAGGGGTATTTATGTTATACAGTATTTCCAGTATGCGTAAGGGAATACGTGCGTACAAAAGTTTAGCCTTAAAGATAGGCCAAGTTCGAAATTTGTACACAACTCGCTAAAAGAATCGTTTCCGCAAAGCGTTTCCACGACTTTCGTAGAGTAAATTCGGCTATGCCATTTCTTATTTTGCGGATTTTTAGAGGCGAAACATTTTGGACCAGCGGGAGGGCAACACTTGGCACCCTCCCATTGATGGACAGAATCGTCCATTGAATGAAAATGGAGAAACATTGGCACGTTTTTGTGTCATGGCACAAGTCAAGAGTTGGTAGGATATTTGTGTTTAGTTAATCCTCACCCTACACTTGCCTTGCACTTGTCTTCATCTTGGCCATTGGTTGGCCAAGGCTTGAGCTATAAATACCCCTTTGATGAAGAGTTCTTCATCCACAAAGTTATCTTCCAAGTCTAAAAATCCTCTCCTCTCCCTTAGTAGCCATTTCGTCCAAACACCTCCCCTCACTTGTGAAGGTGGCCTTGGCCGAATACCCAGCCTGGCCGAAATCTACCCCCTCCTTGGTAGAAAAGTTGTCTTCTAGTATCGTTATAATGCCCAAAGTACCCTAGCCCAAATCCCTTAGTCTTTGGTAGAAGTTGTGAAGAACTTCTAAGGTTTCTTGGGCTCTGAAGCGTCTGACTTAGGAGCTAAACCTTGCTCAGCGACTTTATCTAGGATATTATTGGGCTTACCGAGGTAATAATCCTAACCTCTTTTGAATTAGAGAATACTTCTGTTGTAGTATAAGGATAAGTATAAATACTTAGAAGAATATCAGAAAAGAATTGAACTATTACCACGATGAAGGTTTTAAAGAAGAATAATCACCTTTGTACTCACATAGAATTGTTTTCTTGAAGACTTAAATAGCTCACGGGTAGGGTTGTCTTGCCCGACTTTCAGTAGAATTATGAACCCCTGTTTAGAATGACCTCGAGTAGTCTTTGATAGATATCCGTGACTATTATAGGTGACTCTCTGTGCGACATATTCAACTTAGCGGTGGTTTTTTTGAGAAGGTATGTGATTCTTCCTAAAGCATGATATTTTACAATATATAGTACGGTAGGCGTACATGTGTTAATGAATAATACTTATGGCAATGCCTGGCTTAAGCTGAATAATACTTATGGCGATGCCTCGGCTTAAGCTTTGAATAACAAAGCTGAAAACATTTCAAAAGAATCTTGAATCATTTTTAACAGAAGATAAATATTTGGTTTTAAAACAAAGCTTAAGAGTTATACTAGCTTTATGGGAAGTTAGGTATAACAACTTAAGAAAGATGAAAAGGCATTTACTTGTTTGTTTATAAAAGCCTTGTATTGATTTACATTAAGTGTAGTAGGATTGTTTGATAAGTAGACATGTTATGATGCTACGTGTTAGTGTCTTGTAATCTTTGTGTAAAGGGTCATTCTTGCGTGCTTACGTTGCTAGGTAAGTCCGTTGTCTTTGTTATTGTATCACCTACCCCGACTTATTTATACGAGGGCTTGCCCGATGCGGTCTATCGGCTATGCGGTCTGTGAGACTATGCGGAGCAGCGGTATGCTCGAGTTGATCATTCAGGCGTTTAGCCCGATGCGGGGATTCCTATGCGGTCTGTTGAGACTATGCGGTCTTTTGAGGCTATGCGGTGCGGGAGCCTAGGCGGATCTGGGGTTAGCTGCCCCGATCGCGAGGTATACCATGCGGTGCATGTGTGACCTATGCGGTGCGGAAGTCGAGGACTAGGCACGCAGAATGATACTATGGGCGATTGGCCTTGCTTGATCATTCGCGGCCTAGACTAGACTTTATTCTGATTTTCCTAGTACTGTTATTGTTTGTGATATGGTACTATGTGCAATTGAACTGATTGTATTTGTGAAAAGGTTTTAAATACTTTGATTTCATTTTAAAGTACTTTATAGTTTCACATACTTGGTACTGTTATCGACCTCCTCCGGAAGTGCGTTCATGCGCGGTAAGAGCAAGCAGTGCTAGATCCGCATCCTTAGGATCTCTTTGCATTGGTGTCGGGAGCTCCATCTTCTAGGAGGCTCTACTTTTAGTATGATCTCCTGTATTGTAGATAGTTTATGCGATCGGTATGGCGGGCCACAATCGCCATAGTTGTATATTTCCTTAAGTGCGTAGTCATGTTATGCGATGTCGGATGTAGCTGCTAAACCTTGTTCATATATATATGCGAAAGCGACGTTTGTTCACGTAAAGCGTCTTATTTTATAAAAATTGTTTCATGTCTTGTTTTATATTTCCGATTTCTACGATGTATGACTACTTGGGTGCCGTGAGGCACGATCCACGGGCCGGGCGAGTCGTGACAAAAGTGGTATCGAGCGATTAATCCTCGGAAAGTGTCTGAGGCCGTATCTAGTAAGTCTTGATTATCGGTGTGTTGTGCACCACACCAATAATCGAGGCTATAGGATATTTAGGATTGGTTTCCATTCTTCTCATTACGAGATCGTGCTTTAGAGTTTGTGTTATAGGTTGGACCCTCTAACGTATTCCTTTCTATATGATTATGCCTCCACGTAAGGCAACCGGGCGAGAAGAGCAAGGCGGCGGAGGCGCTAGCGAGACACGAGTTACGAGGGCTCGGGCCCGTCTATACCGAGGCGGCGAGTTCTATGGCCGGCCCAGCGAGACCACGGTACCCACCTCCCGTCCCACGGCTGGGGCGGAGAGTTAGGTACAAGGAGATAGCCCGACTTTTGGCTAAAGTTGTGGCGTCGAGGAGAGGCTGGATCACGGCAGTTCGGCTCCGGCTCGGTCGCGCCGTAGTGCCCGAGGCGAATAGTTTGGTGCGAGATTTCTTGAGTTGTAGCCGCGAGTTTCTGGTCGAGGCGGAGGATGATCGCAGGAGTTCATCCGTCGGTGCGAGGATTATCACGGGTGATCAGGGCTTGAGGCGAGGCTGTGACATTCGGTTCGCGTCGGTGCGTGACACTGGATCGATTAGTTTGATTCATGGGAGCTTTCGGGAGAGCATGCACCTCCAGTATGGGATGAGTTTTGAGGCTTTTCTCACACACTTCTTGCCTCCGCGAGATGAGGAGCACGCAGTGATAGATTCTTCTTCTTTGAGGCAGGGGGCCGCCGTCGAGAATACAATGTCGAGTTTGATTCTTTGGCTAGATATGTCCCGGCATTGGTAGCGAGATATGGAGGGGGTACAGCTACGTCAGGGCTAGATGATTATATGGCGAGTCGTATGTGCGGGTGTTTCTCTTGGCCGGGTATGGACATTACCCGCATGCGAGCCCATGCACTAGGATGCGAGGCGCGAGAGACGCGGGTAAGCGATATCGGCCGGCGAGAAGAAGGCGAGGCGGCGGTTCTTTTGGTGGTCCTCGGGGTGGCGGCATCGTGAAGTCGGTTGCACCACGGCCGGTAGCGAGCGCTCTACCTCATTTTCATCCCGGCCAGGCGGTCGGGGCGGTCGGGGCCCGAGGACTTGGATTTCGAGTGCGAGGGTGCTAACGTTCGAGTGCGCTCGGTGTGCCCGTTGTGGCGAATACCATTCGGGAGGCGTACTCGGGAGCTTGCTATACTTGTGGCGAGGTCACTGCGAGTTTGTCGGCCGGCGTGGCGGGTAGGCTCGACCTACGAGTGCATTGCGGCTTCTTCATCCCAGCGATTACTCGCCCGGAGGCAAGGTACACGTGGATCAGCGGGTCGCGGCGAGGTCGTGGCGAGTCGATTCTAGCGGTCCTCGAGCCGCATATATGCTTTGTCGGTAAGCGGGATCGGAGGCCTCACCGATGTCGTCACGGTACCTGCTCGGTTTGGGTTTGATGTGTATGCTTTGATAGATCGGGTTCTACTCTGTCCCATATATCTCCTTGTTGCTAGTAGGATAGGGATGAGCACGAGTCCATAGACCACTTTCGAGGTAGCTACGCGATGGGTGATTCGGTGGTAGCTCGGCGGGTATATAGAGCTTGTCTGTGACCATTTACGATCGTCGAACCCTAGCCGACTTGATAGAGTTGGAGATGATTGACCGACGTGATCATGGGGATGGATTGGCTAGCCTCTTGCTACGCCAATGTGGCTGCAGAGAGAAGTAAATGCAGTTCGGTTTCTGAGGCGGTTGTTGAGTGGGAGGAGCACGGTATCGTAGAGGGGTAGGTTTATTTCCTACCTCAAGGCTAGTAAGATAGTGCGAGAAGGGTATATCTACCATCTCGTTCGGTGTTTGATCTCGAGGCTGCGGTGCAGATTTTGATCGATTCCGTAGTCGCGAGTTCCCAGACGTGTTTCCCGATGACATCCCGGGTATCCCTCCTGAGAGGGAGATTGAGTGTTGTATTGACATATTGCGGATACTCGGCTTATTTCCATTCCGCCATCTGAATGGCACTGCCGAGTTGAGAGAGTGAAGGATCGGCAGGGATTTGCTAGAAGAAGGGCATTAGGCCAGTGTTTCTCCACGAAGCGCGGTATTGTTCGTGAAGAAGAAGGGCGGGGCCGCTGCGCGTGTGTTGATTGACGGTGAACAAGGTGACCATTAAGAACAGATACCCCCTTCCCAGGATTGATGATTTGTTCGACCAGTTGCAGGGCGCGAGATGTTTCTCCAAGATTGATCTGCGTTCGGGCTATCATCAGGTTCGTGTCAGAGAGGTGGATGTCCCTAGGACTGCATTCCGGACCCGGTACGGGCATTATGAGTTCAGGGTCATGTCTTTTGGGTTGACCAATGCTCCGGCGGTATTCATGGATTTGATGAACCGAGTGTTCAAACCATTTTTGGACACGTTTGTGATAGTGTTCATTGATGATATCTTGGTTTATTCGCTCGAGCGGGAGCATGCGGAGCATTGAGGCTATCTTGTGATTCTCCAGACCGGCGATTATGCGCCAAGTTTTCCAAATGTGAGTTTGGTTGACTTGATGGCGTTTCTTGGGCATATTGTGGGTGATGGCATTCGAGTTGTCTGGCCAAGATCGAAGCGATCGAGACTTGGCGAGACCTACTACTCCGAGAGGTTCGCGATTTCGGGCCTTGCGAGTTATTATCGATTCGTGGAGAAGTTTGCTTCTATCTGCGCATTGACTAGGGTGACTTCGGAAGGCAAGTTTGATGGTGATGCTTGTGGCGAGGTTTCGATTCTTTGAAGAGACCGGCGGCCGCCCGTTCTTACTCTTCGGAGGTCCAGATGGTTATGTCGTGTATTGTGATCGTCGGGCATCGGGTTGGGATGTGTATTGATGCGGCATGGCGGGGTTATAGCATATGCATCCGGCGGTGAAGAAACGAGAGGAACTACCCGCGTGATTTGGAGTTAGCGACCGTGATTCACGCTTTGAAGATCTGGAGGCACTATTTGTATGGGGTTCACGTGGATATTTATCTGAGACCACAAGAGCCTCGGTATATCTTGACGCAGGAGCTGAACTTACGTGAGGCGGTGGTTAGAGTTGCTTAAGGATTACGATGTTGATATCCTATACCACGGGAAGGCGATGTTGTGGCGGATGCTCTTAGTCGTAGGTCGATGGGAGCCTATCGGATGTGCAGCTAGAGAGGAGGACATGGTTCGTGATTTGCATCGATTAGCGAGCCTTGGTGTCCGTTTGATTGATTCCGATAGCGATGGGGTTAGAGTTCGTGAGGTTGCGAGTCTTCCATCGTCGAGGAGGTGAAGAGGCGATTCGAGATCGGCTTTGATTCGATATCGTGTCTGACTCTTCGTGAGGCAAGGTCCTTTTGAGGTAGCACACGATGGGGTGCTAAGGTTTGAGGCGGCGTGTGTTCGGATGTTTGAGGACTTGGCGAGTTGGGGAAGCACGCGTAGCGCGTTACTCTATCCGTCGAAATCGACCAAGATGTACCACGACCTTAGATACGTGTATTGGTGGGATGGCTTGAAGAGGGCGTTGCGAGTTCGTAGCTCGGTGCGTGTTGTCGGCGGTGAAGGTAGAGCACCGAGGCACGGTGGTTTATTCTGCGATAGAGATCCGACACGGAAGTGGGAGGTAATCAACATGGACTTCATCACGGGATTACCTCGCACTCGGAGGAGACATGATTCTATATGGGTTATAAATCGGCGGTGTAAATCAGCCACTTTCTTCCGTCGGGGCGACTTTGGTGAGGATTATGCGGACTTTACATCAGAGAGATCGTCGGACTACATGAGTCCCTACGATCATATCGACGAGGAGCCCGGTTCGGCTAACTTACGGAGTCCTTCGAGGAGTTTAGGGGCGGTGAGCACAGTCGCATTTCATCCTGAGCAGACGGACGAGCGAGCGCTATCGGACTCTTGAGGATATCTGCGAGCTTTGTGTTATTGACTTTAGTGGTAGTTGGGAGGATCATTTGCCTCTAGTTGAGTTCGCATATAATAATAGCTACCACTCGGTATTCGGATGGCGCCTTATGAGGCCTTGTATGGGAGAAGTGCAGATCGCCTATAGGTTGGTTCGATGTGGGCGGGGCGGCTAGTGGGACCAGATTTTGAGTACAGCAGCGATGGATAAGGTGAAGCTTATCAAGGCGGCTATTAATGACCGTAGTCGGCCAGTCGTATACGATCATCGTCGTCGGCATCTTGAGTTCGAGGTTCATGATTGGGTTTTCCTAAAGTGTCACCATGAAGGGTGTGATGAGATTCGGGAAGAAGGGAAGCTCGGCCAGGTACGTTGGGCGTTTGATTGTCGCGAGGTAGGCAAGGTTGCTACGAGTTGAATCTGCCGTCCGTCTGGAGGCGGTGCATCCGGTGTTTCACGTATCTATCTTTGAGGAGATGTATCGGGGATCCATCTAAGGTGCACCGTTGGCGATGTCGGTGGCCAGGGGCTATCGTATGAGAGATTCCCATAGCGATAGTCGATCGTCGGTTAGGCGTCTGCGGACGAAGGGCGTGGCAGTCAAAGTCTTGTGGCGGAACGAGCTCGGGGAAGAGATGGCGTGGGAAGCCGAGGAGGACATGAGACAGAAGTATCTCACCTATTCCCCACCTCGGGTAATTCACTTTCCTACTTGTAAATTTCCATTATCATTTATGCCTAAGTGTTGTTTTGTGGCGTGTGTGGCATTTGCTAGCTGTTTAAGCTTCCCGATAAGCTGTATTGAGAAGGAACATTCGGGACGAATGTTTCTAAGGAGGAGAATGTTATACCCGTATTTCCGGAGTATATGCGTGGGGAATACGTGCGTACAAAAGTTTAGCCTTAAAGATAGGCGAGTTCGAAATTTGTACCTGACTCGCTAAAAGAATCGTTTCCGACTAAGCGTTTCCACGACTTTCGTAGAGTAAATTCCGGCTATGCCATTTCTTATTTTGCGGATTTTTAGAGGCGAAACATTTTGGACCAGCGGAGGGCAACACTTGGCACCCTCCCATTGATGGACTTGAATCGTCCATTGGACGAAAATGGAGAAACATTGGCACGTTTTTTGTGCCATGGCACAAGTCAAGGAGTTGGTAGGATATTTGTGTTTAGTTAATCCTCACCCTACACTTGCCTTGCACTTGTCTTCATCTTGGCCATTGGTTGGCCAAGGCTTGAGCTATCAATACCCCTTTGATGAAGAGTTCTTCATCCACAGTTATCTTCCAAGTCTAAAAATCCTCTCCTCTCCCTTAGTAGCCATTTCGTCCAAACACCTCCCCCTCCCCTTGTGAAGGTGGCCTTGGCCGAATACCCCCCTAGCCTAGCCGAAATCTACCCCCCCTCCCTTGGTAGAAAAGTTGTCTTCTAGTATCGTTATAATGCCCAAAAGACCCTAGCCCAAATCCCTTAGTCTTTGGTAGAAGTTGTGAAGAACTTCTAAGGTTTCTTGGAGCTACCGGGGCGTACAACTTAGGAGCTAAACCTTGCTCAGGCGCGACTTTATCTAGGATATTATTGGGCTTACCGAGGTAATAATCCTAACCCTCTTTTGAATTAGAGAATACTTACTGTTGTAGTATAAGGATAAGTATAAATCCTTAGAAGTCTATCACGAGAAAAGAATTGAACTATTACCACGTTAGAAGGTTTTAAAGAAGAATAATCCACTTTGTACTCACATGGATTTTCCTTTGAAGACTTAAATAGCTCAGGGTAGGGTTGTGCTGCCCGACTTTCAGTAGAATTATGAACCCCTGTTTAGAATGACCCTCGAGTAGTCTTTGATAGATATACGTGACTATTATAGGTGACTCTCTGCGCGACATATTGACTTGGCGGTGGTTTTATTTGAGAAGGTATGTGATTCTTCCTAAAGCATGATATTTTACAATATATAGTACGGTGAGCGTACGTGTGTTAAGCGAATAATACTTATGGCAATGCACCGCTTAAGCTGAATAATACTTATGGCAATGCCTCACGGCTTAAGCAGAATAACAAAGAATCAAAACATTTCAAAAATCTTGAATCATTTTTAACAGAAGATAAATATTTGGTTTTAAAACAAAGCTTAAGAGTTATACTAGCTTTATGGGAAGTTAGGTATAACTTAAGAAAGATGAAAAGGCTATTTACTTGTTTGTTTATAAAAGCCTTGTATTGATTTACATTAAGTGTAGTAGGATTGTTTGATAAGTAGACATGTTATGATGCTACTGTGTTAGTGTCTTGTAATCTTTGTGTAAAGGGGTCATTCTTTGCTTGCTTACGTTGCTAACCGGTAAGTCCGTTGTCTTGTTATTGTATCACCTACCCCTTGACTTATTTATACGAGGGCTTGCCACTTGATCTTGGTCTATCGGCCTATGCGGTCTGTGAGACTATGCGAGCAGCGGTATGCTCGAGATTGATCATTCGGGCGTTTAGCTGACGCGGGATTCCTATGCGGTCTGTGAGACTACGCGGTCTTTTGAGGCTATGCGAGTGCGGGAGCCTAGGCGGATGCCGGGGTTAGCTGCCCCGATGCGAGTATACCTCATGCGGGTGCATGTGTGACTATGCGATGCGGAAGTCGAGGACTAGGCACGCGAGAATGATACTATGGGCGATTGGCCTTGCTTGATCATTCGCGGCCTAGACTAGACACATTCTGATTTTCCTAATCTTGTTATTGTTTGTGATATGGTACTATGTGCAATTGAACTGATTGTATTTGTGAAAAGGTTTTAAATACTTTGATTTCATTTTAAAGTACTTTATAGTTTCACATACTTAGTACTGTTATCTTGACCTCGCTTGAAGTGCGTTAAATGCGCAGGTAAGGCAGTGCTAGATCCGCATCCTTAGGATCTCTTTGCATTGGTGTCGGAGCTCCATCTTCTCCGGAGGCTCTACTTTTGGTATGATCTCCTGTATTGTAGATAGTTTATGCGATCGGTATGGCGGGCCACGTCGCCATAGTTGTATATTTCCTTAGAAGTGCATGTAGTCATGTTATGCAGTGTCGGATGTAATGCTAAACCTTGTTCATATATATATGCAGAAAGCGGCGTTTGTTCACATAAACTGTGTCTTATTTTATAAACTGTTTCATGTCTTGTTTTATATTTCCGCTGATTTCTCTGATGTATGACTACTTGGGTGCCCCGGTAAGGCACCAGTCACGGGCCCCGGAACGGGTCGTGACAATTTATAGCAAAACCAAAAGCCAACCAATGGCCAAGATCAAGCCATGTGCAAGGCAAGTGTAAGGCCAAGATCAAGCCAAGTGCACCCACAAAACACTCCACAAAACACTCGCAAAACAAGCCACAAACAAGGCACAAAAGGAGGACGATCGGCGAAGGCGACGATCCTCTTGGGCCTTGATCAATCAAGCCACCTATTGCTTCCAATGTGAGGTGACATGTCACCCTCCCGTTGGTCAAAATGTTCGTCTCTCGGAAAAATCCGCAAAATTATAAATGACATAGCCGGAATTTTCCTACGAAAGTGTGGAAACGTTTAGTCGAAGCGACTCTATTCGGCACTTGTGCCCAAATTCGGTCCTTTGCCTAACTTAAGGCTCAAATTTTCTACGTACGTCCTTACGTACATACTCTGGAAATACGGGGTATAACAAAAACAACAATGGCGGGACAGGGCCCCGCCATACCCCTGAATACAAATATCTACAACGACAGGGGACCATACCAAAATGCTAAGCTTAGAGAAAGCGGGCTTTCCCAATGACGGTGATCCTAAACGAGGATCAACGGAGAGTACCTTTACTGCGGCATGAACGGCCCGAAGGAGGTCGATCTGGTACCAAGTATGTGGCGAAAATCGTAAATGAAATCATAGTAGTCTATATAAGGCAGGAGACATGTATGATAAGTTAAAACTACAGTTCACAATAAATAAGCAGTCATGTCAAGTCAGGGACTCATGCCCTCAAAGTCATCACAATAGAATGCGGGGGTAAATGCGAAGGCATAGCCGACTACTAAAACCCATGCACCAACAAGGTCATAAAGCGTATCATGAGATCTGTCTGCGTCACATGATCAAAGCCGCCACTCGCCCGCGATATCTAATGTGCGCGTCTAGTCCTCGAACTTCCGCGACTCGCATAGGCCAAGCAGATAGGCGCGTGAGGTATAACCCGCATCGGTAGCTACTCCCGGCAGCGTCTAGACTCGTCGTCCGCATGGCTACAAGAACCGCATGACCACAAGTCGCATACTAACACGGAACTCCCGATTCCGCATAGGCCATCTGAGACCGCATAAGGTATTCTCGAATCATAGGTCCATCGACCGCTTTGAGTCTACCAGCGTGGAGGGCTTAACCCGGAGTTATGAATGATATAATATCAACATAACCGCTTATTGCTAAACAACATAAGCACAACAAGGAAAAACCCCTTTACACAAATATCACAAGATACTAACTCACGTAGCATCCTAACATGTTTACTTATCAAGTCAACAAGAAAATATTACAAGACTATCACAAATCAATACAATCAAGTTATTCACACAAGGTACTTTCTACATTATGTTAACAAGTTGGGTTGTTAGCCCCAAAGTACTTCATGTATTACTCTTTTAAAAGATCCGTTTCTTTTACATAAGTCACACATTTGGGGTAGTATAAAAATAGAGTAATTATCTTTTGAAGTACATTAAAACACTTCTCCTTGTAAAATCAAGTAACAACATTCTTTTCCTAACGTTCAAGTTTGCCTAATTTCAATTACTCAAGTTTCTCATTTTCGAAAGGGTTTGTAGTTCATAGTTTTAATCCTTTAAAACAATTTGGGAAACATTACCTTATGTGTGAGTAGTTTATTATTGTTCATAACAATCTTATTACAGCAGCCATGATCTAGGAAATGTAATATCATTTTGTCTCATCTTAGATCCTATGCAGATGGAAGTTTCTACTGGTTTAAATACATTATTAGTCAAAACATTTTCCATTTATTAGCGCTGCTGTGGTTTGTTCGACATTCATTCTGATTTCCGAAATCAGTAAAACATTATTCCTTTTTATCACTCTTAAGCCGTTATACCTAACTTCCCATAAAGCTAGTATGACTCTTAAGCTTTTTAAAACCAAGTGTTACTCTTCTTTCTGTCACGACCCGAACCCGGGCCCGTGACTGGTGCCTTACCCCGGGCACCCTAGTGATACAACATCAGAGTAATCAGCGGAATATAAACAATAACGTGAAATAACAAGAAGTATAAAACAATAATCTGTGAAAACTTGCCTTTCGGCATATATAAACAATCTTTTAAAGCGAACAGTTTAATCCTTTTTACAACCCTGCCCACATCAGTACTACAGACCTCTATGAATGAAATGACAACAACGACGAGGCCGTCATACCCTGAATGTAGCACCTACAACGAGGACTATACAGATAAGCCTCGAGAAGCGGAGCTTTCCCAATGAATGTGACCCTAAGAGCGAGGATCAACGGCGATGTACCTTTACTGCGGCATGAACGCGGCCAAGGAGGTCGGTCTGGCAGTACCAGTATGTGAAACGAAAATAACTCACGTAAATGAAATCATAGTAGTCTATCTGAAGCGGGAGACATGTATGATAACCAAACTACGATTCGGCGATAAATAGCGATCATGCCAAGTCGGGGACTCACGCCTCAAGTCATCACTCAAATTTAACAATGGGTCTCACGCCCAACATCAATCGTGCGTGGAATACCTTCTCACCGGCTGGTTTATGATATACAAGCACGGAATACACATGAACACGGGTCCCACTGTGTCCTAATAAAACGATGCAGGGTAAGTACGAAGGCATAGCCGAGCTACTAACACCAGTACAAACAAGGTCATAAAGCGTGTCATGATATCTGTCTAGGCCGTCGCATGATAAAAGCCGGTCACTCGCGCGCAGTATGAAATGCGCGTCTAGCCTCGAACTTTCCGTAGCCCGCATAGGCCAACCTCGTAGGCCGCATGAGGTATAACCCCGCGTCGAGGGTAGCTACTCCCGGCGATCACGGACTCGCGATCCGCATGGCCACGACCGCGTGACCACGAGGTAGTAAACTAACACGGAACTCCGTAGTTCGCGTGGATCCCCGGACCCGCGTGAGGTATTCTCGAATCATGGTCCCGGACGCGTGAGTCTACCGCGTCGGAGGCGCAACCGGACCTGAGTCAAGGTAAGTGGTACAATACCAACATAACGGTGATAGTCAAACAACTTTAAGCGCGATCGAGGAAAACCCTTTACACTAACATCACGAGATACTAACACACGTAGTATCCTAACATGTTTACTTATCAAATCAACAAGAAAGTATTACAAGGCTATCACAAACCAATACAATCAAGTTATTCACACATAAGGTACTTTACACTATGTGTCAACATGTTCGGGTTTCTATCCCCAAGTACTTCATACATTAACCTTTTTTAAAAGATCGTTACTTTCACAAAAGTCACACAATACCGTAGTATATGAAAATAGAGTGATTATCTTTTGAAGTGAATCAAAACACTTATCTTTGTAAAATCAAGTAACAACATTATTATCCAAGCGTCCAGTTTGCCTAATTTCAAATGTTCACGTTTCTTATTTTAGAAAGGTTTAGTAGTTCATAGTCTTATCCATTTAAGAATATAAATCTCTCTTTTAAACTATCCGAGAACATAAGCCTTATATGTGAGTAGGATATTCTCGTTTATAACAATCTTATTACATGACCATGATCTAGGAAATATCATTTTGTCTCATCTTAGCTTCATGCGGATGGAAGTTTCTCTTGGTTTTAATAATACTTAATCTGTTAAAACATTTCCTTTTATTAACGCCGCGGTGGTTTGTCGATACGTTACGATTTCGAAATCGGTAAAACATTCTTAAGCCGTTATACCTAACTTCCCGTAAAGCTAGTATAACTCTTAAGTTTTCAAAAACCAAGTATTACTTCTTCTTCAAAATGATTCAAAATCTTTTGAAATACTTCAAGTTCTTTATTAACACATAACAAGCGATTTATAGTTCAAACGATTACCTTAAAAACCACATGTATTTTCTTACCAACATAAAGTTATTATAACCAACTTCCCATAAAGCGTTATAACACTTTATGTTTTACACCAATCAAATACATTTAGCACGTATCGTGCCGTACTACATAGTTCACACATATCATGCTAGAAGAGATAGGAAGAGGTTCACATACCTCGCGACGAGTATCGACTAATAGCAAAAGCGCTCAAGTACTTCAAACCGTCGGCTACTCCTTAGCGAAGATCGCGCCATACGTAGTACTTCACTATAAGGCCACAAGGCGGCATTAACATTTAGATCCGCCGTAGAACATTCTACGAAAATTCGAAGACCTCCCGCACATGGCAGCGTAAATATCCTCCTCTATCGGGGCGGCTATCAAGCCAACCACGGGGTTCATACATCTAACCGGACGTGCAATTCTACCTCACGGAAAAGCTACACAAGTATCAACCAACACTTCGTCCATTCGGCTAACCGCCGAGTCCGCTGACGAGAGGGTGCCAAGTGTTGCCCTCTCGTTGGTCCAAAGCGTTTCGTCTCTCGGAAAAATCCGCAAAAATACTAAATGACATAGCGTAATTTACCGCCCGTAAGTTAGGTAGAGCGTTCGTCGAAAACGACTCTAGCAGGGTGTTGTGTACAAACATATTTCGGCGGGTGCCACGTGGGGTGACACGTGTCGCCCCGATTAAATCCAAAATATTTAGTCCTCGAAAATATCCATAACGACCAAAATCTCAAAATCAAGCGGGCCCACAAGCCGTAAATTTCTCCGTGGGCCCACGTGACCATTTCAGAAAATAAAATCCCAAAATTCTAATATAATCTAAGAAGTCCAATACCAAATCTGGGAATCCATTCCCGTTAACGAACCTTTTCCTTCACAAAAGCGGAAACTTTTCCGTGGAAAATTCACCTCTTTCTTCCTTTCCAATCTTTCTGTCGTATTCTCGTACGTACGTCCTCGCACACATACCCTGGAACTACGGGGTATAACATTCTTCCCCCCTTAGAAACATTCGTCCCGAATGTTCCTTCTAAGTCCCCAAACAAACAAGCGTCGATATAGTCTCTACTCTTATACTTATGAGAACAATCACGCCACACTTTGGCATGAAACACTGCGCAAAAAGTTACATCCAAGTCCAGGAAACACCTCTACATCACCACAATTACCTCTTCCTGGGGTCAAAAATATACTTCCTTAGTCACTGATACCACTTTTGTCACTTTGTCGCGAGCGCGCTCGGCGACCCAACAAATGGTGCCGAGTGCTGCGATCCACGAGGCGTACGCCCGGCCGCTTCTCGGGATGTGTCATACGGAGAGCCACGGTTGGGTCCGTTCGTGGTAGAGGCTCGCCTCTTTATACGCTCGACCCGAACAACAATACGAAGGCCGGACGTCGCCTCCTAAGTCGGACGGCAATTGCTAACATATAGGCAACCTGGCCTATTCTTCACATGAACTCAAAAGGCCCAAAGTAACTCGGGCTAAGTTCCTTCTGTTTCCAAAACTCGTCACACCCAATCCGGGGTGGTACTTTCAAGAAGATCGACCGTCGGCTGAACTCTGGCGTCGTCGCCGATTATCCGTCACGATTTCTCTGGCGGAACCTCTTACGGACAAACCACCCTAACCGCGATCTGCGGAACAAGCTGAACCAACTATCGAACCTTGCCAACGTCGAACCAATCGGCCAGGCAGCTTACACTTCCGCCCCTGAGGCTTCGTAAGGCGACATCAGAACACCGAAATGGTAGCTTAAGCGCTCTCCACAGGAACCAACAATCCTCGCAATTACCCACGAAATCCAGCGCGGCGGAGGCGAATGCGGTCTGAGACTGCTGAGTTCTTAACCTGCTGGTCAAACTCTCGAAAAGCGAAAATAGCCACAACACGGGCTTCTGCTGTCATAAGGTGAAGGTAGGCACCGTGCGACCTTACAACCTTTACGATATAATCAACCTGCAAGTACATGGTCTCGATCGAAAAACCACGACGGGCTGCCCCATCGGCCCGACTCATCGGTCGAATCATCCACGAACTCGTCTGTTTGGTTAACTAAACATGGGCCTAACACCCTCGTGACCCTATCACGGCGGGACCACCACAACCGACCCACCATAAAGCGGTCGCGGGTTGACGCGGCGTGGCCTGACGACGACAGCGCGCGAAACACTAGTTCCGAAGGAACAATCTCACTAATCACGTTCGAAAACCTAGCGGTCTTCTTAGCTCAACTACCCCCTTTCATTCCACATTACTGGGACTATCCCAAACATAGCTCACGTGCACTATGCACTTACGATAAGATCAAACATAACACTACACCTTTTCTTGAGATGGCCTCACCTCTAAGGTCTCTACGTATAACACTCTAAGGCCCACACCTTCAACCCCCAAAATCTTACTCGGTTAACCCACCATGATTTCTATGCTTCTCGGCGATGCGCGTAAGCGTACGAGCCATGCTCAAGCCAATGAAGAATTACTCTTGCGACCCTCTCTTAGATAGCCATCAAGACTCGCGGTACATCGGTATACTCTCGGTAGCCAAATCCATAGCTAATGTGGTCGCCTCTTTGCAATCCATATTCTCTGTTCTGGTCGTAGGCGAAGGTTCAAATATCATGGCGCGATGAGCTGCGCGCCGTGCTAAACTTTCTGGGGCTAGTGATGTCGCGAAATCCCGAATGAAGCATTACCTAGGTAATGATTGGGCTGTGCCCACGTAACCCTCACGAACTCTACTCGCGGCTACCTCGCGTGCCTTGCCCTGGGCGGGTTGCCTACGCGGAGGCATAGCGGTGAGGAAAGAAAAGCGTGAGAGGTCCAACTTACAACGCAGCCTCTAAGGCACGATCTCGAGTGAGAAGAATAGAAACCAATCCTAAATATCCTATAGCCTCACGATTATTGGTGTGGTGCGCAACACGCGATAATCAAGACTGCGGATCTGATGCGTAGACACTTTCAGAGGATTAAGCGCTCACGATACCACTTTTGTCACGACCGAACCGGGCGTGGCGGTGCCTTACCGGGCACCTGGTGATACAACATCAGTGTCGGCGGAATATAAACAATAACGTGAAATAACAAGAAGTATAAAACAATAATGCGGAAAATTTGCCTTTGGCATATATAAACAATCTTTTAAAGCGAGCAGTTTAATCCTTTTTACAACCACCTTACATCGATTACTACAGACCTCTATGA
This sequence comes from Przewalskia tangutica, assembly GCA_029844215.1. Taxonomy (NCBI): domain Eukaryota; kingdom Viridiplantae; phylum Streptophyta; class Magnoliopsida; order Solanales; family Solanaceae; genus Przewalskia; species Przewalskia tangutica. The sequence goes on along the minus strand of CM056725.1, from coordinate 36,422,816 downwards.
ATGAAATGACAACAACGGGGCGGGGCCGTCATACCGAATGTAAGCACCTACAACAACGAGGACTATACGAATAAGCCTCGGAGAAGCGGAGCTTTCCCAAATTGAATTGTGACCCTAGAGCGAGGATCAACGGCGGTGTACCTTTACATGCGGCATGAACGGCCCCGAAGGAGGTCGATCTAACAGTACCAAGTATGTGAAACCGAAAATAACTCACGTAAATGAAATCATAGTAGTCTATACGGCGAGAGACATGTATGATAACCAACTCTGATTCGGCATAAATAAGCGATCATGCCAAGTCGTGGACTCACGCCTCAAGTCATCACTCAAATTTAACAATGGGTCTCACGCCCACAACATCAATCGTACCAGTGGAAGTCCTTCCTCACTGCCGGCCGTTTATGATAGACGAGCACCAAGGAATACACATGAACACGAGTCCCACTGTGTCCTAATAAAACGATGCAGGGTAAATGCGAAGGCATAGCCGACTACTAACACCAGCGGTACAAACAAGGTCATAAAGCGTGTCATGATATCTGTCTAGGCCGTCACATGATAAAAGGCGGTCACTCGCGCGATATCAAATGTGCGCGTCTAGCCACGAACTTTCCGTAGCCCGCGTAGGCCAACCTCATAGGCGCGTGAGGTATAACCCGCATCGGTAGCTACTCCGGCGTAAATCGCTGGACTCGCGATCCGCGTAGCGCGAACCGCATGACCACAAGGGCCGTAAACTAACCTGGAACTCCCGTAGTTCCGCATGAATCCCCTGGACCCGCATGAGGTATTCTCGAATCATGGTCCCAGACCGCCTGAGTCTACCCCGCATCGGAGGGCAGCTTAACCCCCGGACACAAGTCAAGGTAAGTGGTACAATACCAACATAACGGCTGATAGTCAAACAACTTTAAGCGCAGTCGAGGGGAAAACCCCTTTACACTAACATCACAAGATACTAACACACGTAGTATCCTAACATGTTTACTTATCAAATCAACAAGAAAGTATTACAAGGCTATCACAAACCAATACAATCAAGTTATTCACACATAAGGTACTTTCTACTATGTGTCAACATGTTCGGGTTTCTATCCCCAAAGTACTTCATACATTAACCTTTTTTAAAAGATACGTTACTTTCACAAAAGTCACACAATACCCGTAGTATATGAAAATAGAGTGATTATCTTTTGAAGTGAATCAAAACACTTATCTTTGTAAAATCAAGTAACAACATTATTATCCAAACGTCCAAGTTTGCCTAATTTCAAATGTTCACGTTTCTTATTTTAGAAAGGTTTCGTAGTTCATAGTCTTATCCATTTAAGAATATAATTCTCTCTTTTAAACTATATGAGAACATAAGCCTTATATGTGAGTAGGATATTCTCGTTTATAACAATCTTATTACAGCAGCCATGATCTAGGAAATATCATTTTGTATCATCTTAGCTTATATGCAGATGGAAGTTTCTCTTGGTTTTAATAATACTTAATCTGTTAAAACATTTCCTTTTATTAACGCCGCATGATGGTTTGTCGATACACATTCGATTTCAAATCAAGAAAACATTCTTAAGCCGTTATACCTAACTTCCCATAAAGCTAGTATAACTCTTAAGTTTTCAAAAACCAAGTATTACTTCTTCTTTCAAAATGATTCAAAAATCTTTTGAAATACTTCAAGTTCTTTATTAACACATAACAAGCCAGTTATAGTTCAAACCAGTTACCTTAAAAAAAACCACATGTATTTTCTTACCAACATAAAGCTGTTATAACCAACTTCCCATAAAGCTGTTATAACCAACTTCCCATAAAGCCGTTATAACACTTTATGTTTTACACCAATCAAATACATTTAGCACATGTACGTCTACCGTACTACATAGTTCACACATATCATGCTAGAAGAGATAGGAAGAGGTTCACATACCTCGCAACGAGTATCGACTAATAGCAAAACGCTCCAAGTACTTCAAACCGTCGGCTACTCCTTAGCCAGTAGATCGCGCCATACGTAGTACTTCAACCTATAAGGCCACAAGGCGCTTATTAACATTTAGATCCGCCGTAGAACATTCTACAGAAAATTCGAAGCACTCCCCACATGGCAGCGTAAATCTCCTCTCTATCGGCCGTATCAAGCCAACCGGGGTTCATACATCTAACGGACGTGCACAATTCTACCTCACGGAAAAGCTACACAAGTATCAACACTTGCTCATCCATTCGCCCTAACCGCCTTCGAGTCCACCAACGAGAGGGTGCGAAGTGTTGCCTCTCGTTGGTCCAAAGCGTTTCGTCTCGGAAAAATCCGCAAAATACTAAATGACATAGCCGTAATTTACCGCCCGTAAGTTAGGTAGAGCGTTTCGTCGGCGACTCTAACAGGGTGTTGTGTACAAACATATTTCGGCGAGGGTGCCACGTGGGGTGACACGTGTCGCCCCGATTAAATCAAAATATTTCGTCCTCCGAAAATATCCATAACGGCCAAAATCTCAAAATCAAAGCGGGCCCCACAAAACCGTAAATTTCTCCCGTGGGCCCCACGTGACCATTTCCGAAAATAAAATCCCAAAATTCTAATATAATCTAAGAAGTCCAAATACCAAATCTGGGAATCCAATTCCCATTAACGAACCTTTTTCCTTCACAAAAACCGGAAACTTTTCCGTGGAAAAATCACCTCTTTCTTCCTTTCCAATCTTTATGTCGTATTCTCGTACGTACGTCCTCGCATACATACCCTGGAACTACGGGGTATAACACTTTCCAAAAAGGGTTTCTTAATTCTTTTGAACCACTTCAGATTCTTATTATTCAGGCTTAAGTCCGAAGACATTGCCGTAATTATTATTCAGGCTTAAGTCCGAAGACATTGCCGTAATTATTATTCAGTTAACACACCTACTATATACATATTCTTTAAAATATCATGCTCAAGAGGATAGGAAGAATCACATACCTTCTCGGCGGAAACCACTTGCCAAGTTGAATATGTCGCGCGCAGAGTATCGACCTATATCAGTCAAATATGTCTATCAACGTCTAGACTGTACTGTATAAATCTCTAAACAGAGGGTTCGCTATTCTATGGACATTTGGGCAGCACTTCCCTACCCGGTGAGCTACTCAAGTTCATCAGAAAACAGTCTATGTAAGTCTGCTTCTATAATTCTTCTTTTAAGCCCTTCTACTGTGATAACAATTCAATTCTATTCTGCAATACCCTTCTAAGTATTTAATACTTATTCCTATACTTCTACAGTATATACACTCTATTTACAAAAGGAAGATAAGGTTATTTACCTCGGTAATCCCTATAAGATACTAGATAAAAGTCGCGCGTGAGCAAGGTTTAGCTCCTAAGTTGTGCTCTCAGTTAGCTACAATTAACCCTTATAAGTTCTTCAAAACTTCTACTAATGACTAAGGGATTTGGGCTAGGGTATTTTGGGCATTATAACAATACTAGATGGCAACTTTTCTACCAAGGGAGGGGGGGTAGTGTTTCGGCTAGGCTAGCTTTAGAGGGGGGGGTTGCTCTCGGCTAGGGCTTCTCAAAGGGGAGGGGTGTGTTTGGACGAAAACAATAAGAGGGAGAGGGAGGGATGTGAGACTTAGAAAGATTGCTCAATTTAGGATGAAATAACTCTTCAACAAGGGGGGTATTTATAGGTCAAGGGATGACCAATCAATGGCCAAGATGATGCCAAGTGCAAGGCAAGTGTAGGGTGAGGATTTAGGCAAGTGTCCTTGGCCAACTTGCACACAAAATATCCTACCAACTCCAAGACAAAAATGGCTATCCATTTCGTCCCAATGTCGTGTGACATCCATCAATGAGGGTGACAAGTGTCGCCTCTCGTTGTCCAACGTGTTTCACACGGAAAAATCCGCAAAAATTAGAAATGACATAGCCGAATTTATCCTACGCGAGTTGTAAAACGTTTAGTCGAAAAACGACTCTAAACGGTGTTGTGTACAAAGTGGAATTCGGCCCAAGCCAACTAGTGGGGTGACACGTGTCGCCCTCCTACTCGTCCAAAATATTTCATCTTCCGAAAATATCCACAATGGCCAAAATCTCGAAAACAAAGTGGGCCCCACAAAACCATAAATTTTCTCCCGTGGGCCCCACGTGACCATTTCCGAAAATAAAATTCCATAATTCTCTAAAATTCCAAGAAGTCCGAATACCAAACTGGGAATCCAATTCCCATTAACGAATCTTTTCCTTCACAAAACCGGAAACTTTTCCGTGGAAAAATCACCTCTTTCTTCCATTCCACCTAATGTCGTATTCTCGCACGCACGCCCTCGCATACATACCACGAAACTACGGGTATAACATTCTCCTTAGAAACATTCGTCCCGAATGTTCCTTCTAGGTATCAAAACAAACAGGCGCCAGTATAGTCCTTACTGCTATACTTACGGAAACAACCATGCCACACCTGGTCACAACACAACAAGCGCACATACTTATCTCCAAGTCCACGAGGAATCACCTCTATCACAAAAACTCCTACTCGAGATCTAAAAAGATACTCCCTTCGCCCCTACTCTTTACAAACGAATGATCACACCTATGCTCGTAATACATGCTCGTTCTTCCCTTACCCGTCGTGATACCACTTTTGTCACTTTGTCGCGAGCCTTGCTCCGACGACCCAACAAATGGTACCGGGCTGCTTGCGATCCCTGAGGATGTCGTACACTTCTTGTACGCTCGAACTCTTACCACCTTTCTGTTACTGCTTTAGTTTCCAAATCTCGGGGTTACTATCTCTAACGTGGTCATCATTAACTGGGAACACTCGGTGGATTTCCGATACTTTCCGAACATAACAATACGAAGACGGACGCATCGCCTCCTAAGTCGGACGGCAGCTAACATATAGGCAACCCGCCTAATCTTCACATGAACTCAAAAGGCCCAAAGTAACACGGCTAAGTTTCTCTGCTTTCCAAAACTCACACCCTATCCACGATCTTGGAACAAACTCAACCAACTATCCGAACCTTGCCAACATCGAACCAATCGATCGGCAACTTATACTTCCGCCCTACAAGGCTTCCTAAGGCGACATCCGAATACTGAAAATGGTAGCTTAAACATTCCTCTACAGAGACAACAATCCCCACAACTACTCTCAAATCCAAACATCGCCGAGGCGAATGCGATTCTCGAGACTTACGAGTTCTTAACCCCGCTCGTAAAACTTCCAAAAAGGAAACAATGCACTGGCTCCACTGTCATCATAAGGTGAAGGTAGGCACCCCGTGCAGCCTTACAACCTTTCTGATATAATCACCCCTACTGAGTACCCGGTCTTCGCTAGAATACAAGACGGCCGACCTCGCCGGCCCGACCATCGGGTCGAATGTATCCACGAACTCGCACGTTGGTTAACTAAACTTGGGCCTAACACCTAGTGACCCTACCACCCGGGACCACCAAAACCGACCCACCACCAAACAGGCCACGGTCGACCCGCCACATGGCCTTAACCCAACCCGCAACGCGCAAACACTAGCTCCCGATTCGAACAATCTCACCAATCACGTTATTTAAAACCTAGCGGTCTTCTACCCTCTTTCATTCCACATTACTCAGGGATTCATCCCACAAAATATCTCACGTATACTATGCACCTCGATAAGGGTCAAACACGAAATAATTCTTTTACCAAAGATGGCCTCGCCTCTAAGGTCTCTACGTACACATTCTAAGGCTCCCACTTTCTCTATCCCCCAATCTTTCCCGATTAACTAATCATGATTCCCAATCACAGTTAACACAATGCTATCCAAAATAATACTTAAGATATTCGCTACACATATAAATCTCTAAAGGGTTAAGGATATACCTGTATCTACGCGGCACTTCCCTTAGGTCGTTCTAATCAAACCCGCCCTGCTGGGCGCATAGCTGGGGAAGGTGATGAACTATCCACTGATCCTGAAGGCCGAGTCTCTACATCCGCACCACCCTTGGTCGGACAATTCCTCGCAAAATGGCCCGGCTGGCCGCAAAAATAACAAGCTGACGCAGAAGCACGACACTCCCCACGATGACATCGACCACAACGGCCACACCGAGCGGGTGGCCTCGCTAACACCCTTCCTCTCGCACCACCAATCCGCCATCGATCGGTAGGTTGAGTCCTCCTACTTGCATCCTTCCTCATAGAACATTCCCTCGTCACATGGCCTTGACGGCCGCAGGTAAAACAAGCACCAGTGAAGAGACGACATCCCCCGGGATGACGCCTGCCACATCGCGAACACTGAGGAAAAACTGAACTTGGTGGAGGGACACTCTGCACTGGCGGAGGCGCATGTCTAATCTGCTGCTGAGGCGGTTCGCCTCGAGAGTTACCAAATGATCCTGCCAATCGGGCCCTCTTCGCCGCTTCCTGGCCACTCGCCGATCTCTACCTCTCTCACCACGCACATAACTCGAACGCAAACCCGCTCGCTCTCGATCAAGAGCTACTCCCTCACAACCCTTCTTTAGATAAGCATCAATATCCTTGGAATACCGGTACATAAAATACTCTCTGGCTGCCAAGTCCTTTGCTAGCAACAGGGCCGTCTCCTTCCAATCCATATTTTCTGCTCCAAGTCGTGGAACTGAAAGTCCAGATGTCATGACCGCAGTAGGGAATCGCCGCCGTGCCAAACTCTCATCATTCTTGGCGACGCCTCGTAACTCCTCGCATGAAGCATCACCTCAGTGATGATTGGGCCTGTGCTTCTAAATCTCTCAGATTTACTCGCAGCCTCCTTCGGCCGCTTGCCTCTTCGGGCCCGAGGCTCGCGCGAGGCATCACTGGTAAAAGAAAGGAATACGTTAGAGGGGTCCAACTTATAACACAGCTCTAAAGCACGATCTCAGAGTGAGAAGAATGGAAACCAATCCTAAATATCCTATAGCCTCCTGATTATTGGTGTGGTGCACAACACACCGATAATCAAGACTTACTAGATACGGTCTCAGACACTTTCCGAGGATTAATCGCTCGATACCACTTTTGTCACGACTGCCGGCTCGTGGATCGTGCCTTTCCGCACCCAAGTAGTCATACATCGAGAAAAACCGGAATATAAACAACCAAGATATGAAACAAGATAAATAAGACACGCTTTACGAAAAAGTTGCCTTTCGCATAATGTATATAAATAACCCAAAATGAACAGCTACATCCCAACCTTACAACAGTCTACTGCACCTCTAAGAGTTTAAAACAAAAATGGCTGGACAGGGCCCCGCCATACACCTGAATACAAATATCTACAACGACAGTGGACCATACCAAAATGCTAAGCTTCCGGTGAAACGGAGCTTTCCCAACGCTGAAGCGGTGATCCTAAGAACGGATCAACGAGGAGTACCTTTACTGCAGATGAACGCACCCGGGCGAGGTCAAGATAACAGTACCAAGTATGTGAAATCAAAATATCAGAATGAAATCATAGTAGTCTATATAAGGCAGAGACATGTATGATAAGCTAAAACTACTGCCACAATAAATAAGCGATCATGTCAAGTCGTGACTCATGCCTCAAAGTCATCACAATAGAACCGCACGGTAAGTGCGAAGGCATAGCCGACTACTAAAACCCATGCACCAACAAGGTCATAAATCAGATTATGAGATCTGTCTGCATCATTACATGATCAAAGCCGCCACTCGCAAAGATCTAATGCGCGATCTAGTCCTCGAACTTCCCGCAGCCCGCATAGGCCAAACAGATAGGCCCGCATGAGGTATAACCCGCATCGAGGGTAGCTACTCTGCAGCGCCCTAGACTCGTCGTCCGCATGGCTACAAGAACCGCATGACCACAAGGGTCGATACTAACTGAACTCCGCAGTTCGCATAGGCCATACTGACCGCATAAGGTATTCTCGAATCATAGTCCATCGACCGCTCGAGTCTACCCCGCATCGGAGGCGCTTAACCCCTGAGTTATGAATGATATAATATCAACATAACCGCTTATTGCTAAACAACATAAGCACAACAAGGAAAACCCCTTTACACAAATATCACAAGATACTACCTCACGTAGCATCCTAACATGTTTACTTATCAAGTCAACAAGAAAATATTACAAGACTATCACAAATCAATACAATCAAGTTATTCACACAAGGTACTTTCTACATTATGTTAACAAGTTGGGTTGTTAGCCCCAAAGTACTTCATGTATTACTCTTTAAAAGATCCGCTTTTACAAAAGTCACACAATACCCGTAGTATAAAAATAGAGTAATTATCTTTTGAAGTACATTAAAACACTTCTCCTTGTAAAATCAAGTAACAACATTCTTTTCCTAACGCTCAAGTTTGCCTAATTTCAATTACTCAAGTTTCTCATTTTCGAAAGGGTTTGTAGTTCATAGTTTTAATCCTTTAAAACAATTTGGGGAAACATATACCTTATGTGTGAGTAGTTTATTATTGTTCATAACAATCTTATTACAAAGACCATGATCTAGGAAATGTAATATCATTTTGTCTCATCTTAGATCCTATGCAGATGGAAGTTTCTACTGGTTTAAATACATTATTAGTCAAAACATTTTCCCTTTATTAGCGCCATGTGGTTTGTTCGACATTCATTCCGATTCAAATCAAGAAACATTATTCCTTTTATCACTCTTAAGCCGTTATACCTAACTTCCCATAAAGCTAGTATGACTCTTAAGCTTTTAAAACCAGTGTTACTCTTCTTTCCAAAAAGGGTTTCTTAATTCTTTTGAACCACTTGATTCTTATTATTCAGCTTAAGTCCAAGACATTGCCGTAATTATTATTCGTGCTTAAGTCCAAGACATCCGTAATTATTATTCGCTTAACACACGCACTATATACATATTCTTTAAAATATCATGCTCAAGAGGATAGGAAGAATCACATACCTTCTACGGAAACCACTTGCCAAGTTGAATATGTCGCGAGAGTATCGACCTATATCACCAAATATGTCTATCAACGTCAGATCAGATCAGTATAAAGCTCTAAACAGAGGGTTCGCTATTCTATGGACATTTGGGCAGACTTCCCTACCGGTGAGCTACTCAAGTTCATCAGGAAAACACCCCATGTAAGTACAGTTCTATAATTCTTCTTTAAGCCCTTCACCGTGATAACAGTCAATTCTATTCTGCAATACCCTTCTAAGTATTTAATACTTATTCCTATACTTCTACAAGATATACACTCTATTTACAAAAGGAAGATAAGGTTATTTACCTCGTAAGCCCAATAATATCCTAGATAAAAGTCGCTGAGCAAGGTTTAGCTCCTAAGTTGTGCGCCCAGAGTCTAAGAAAACCTTAGAAGTTCTTCACAACTTCTACTAATGACTAAGGGATTTGGGCTAGGTATTTTGGGCATAATAACAATACTAGATGGCAACTTTTCTACCAAGGAGGGGGTAGTGTTTCGGCTAGGCTAGCTTTATGGGGGTTGCTTCGGCTAGGGCTTCTCAAAGGGAGGTGTGTTTGTACGAAACAATAAGAGGAGAGGGAGGATTTGAGACTTAGAAAGATTGCTCAATTTAGGATGAAATAACTCTTCAACAAGGGGGGTATTTATAGGTCAAGGGATGGCCAATCAATGGCCAAGATGATGCCAAGTGCAAGGCAAGTGTAGGGTGAGGATTTAGGCAAGTGTCCTTGGCCAACTTGCACACAAAATATCCTACCAACTCCAAGACAAAAATGGCTATCCATTTCGTCCCAATGCCGTGTGACATCCATCAATGAGAGGGTGACAAGTGTCGCCCTCTCGTTGGTCCAACGCAGTTCGGCCACTCGGAAAAATCCGCAAAAATTAGAAATGACATAGCCGGAATTTATCCTACGCGAGTTGTGTAAAACGTTTCGTCGAAAAACGACTCTAAACGGGTGTTGTGTACAAAGTGGAATTCGTCCAAGCCAACTAGGGGGGTGACACGTGTCGCCCTCCTACTCGTCCAAAATATTTCATCTTCCGAAAATATCCACAATGGCCAAAATCTCGAAAACAAAGTGGGCCCCACAAAACCAGAATTTTCTCCGTGGCCCCACGTGACCATTTCCGAAAATAAAATTCCATAATTCTCTAAAATTCCAAGAAGTCCGAATACCAAATCTGGGAATCCAATTCCCATTAACGAATCTTTTTCCTTCACAAAAACCGGAAACTTTTCCGTGGAAAAATCACCTCTTTCTTCCATTCCAATTCCAATGTCGTATTCTCGTACGTACGTCCTCGCATACATACCCTGAAACTACGGGGTATAACAGATTCTACCTCGAGTCCCATGAGATGGGCCGAGACATGTATACCACCCGATTCGACACCGAGTCCATGGGATGGACCGGGAATGTATTCCACACGATTCGACACCGAGTCCATGGGATGGACCGGGAATGTATTCCACACGATTCGACACCGAGTCCATGGGATGGACCGGGAATGTATTCTACACGATTCGACACCGAGTCCATGGGATGGACCGGGAATTTATTCCACACGATCCGACACCGAGTCCATGAGATGGACCGGGAATGTGACTATACGATCCGACACCGAGTCCATGAGATGGACCAGGAATGTGACCATGTGATTCCACCTCGAGTCCCATGGGATGGGTCGAGACATGTTACGTATCACACGATTTATACCTAGACTGCCGGAAGTGAGGAAGGAGTTCCACTGCACGTGAGGATGACTTTGAGGTGCGAGTCCCGACATGGTACATCGCTTTATGTTGTGATTTCATTTACGTGATTTTCGGCCACATACTTGGTACTTGTTGTCGACCTCCTTCGGGGTTGCGTCATGCCGCAGTAGAGGTACATCGGTTGTTGATCCTCGCCATAGGATCGCAGTCGGCGTTGGAAGCTCCGTTTCTCCGAGGCTTATCTTTTGGTATAGTCCTGTCATTGTAGATACTTGTACATTCTGTGGGTATGGCGGCCCCGTCCGTCATAGTTGGTTACATTCTTAGAGGTCTGTAGTACCGTCAGGCAAGGGTTGTAAAGGATGTAATTGTTCTGTTATATATATATACGAAGGTGACCGCTTTGGTTAGCCTGCTTTTCTTATGTTATATCTTGTTTCTCTTTAAGTTTTTATTTTCTCTGATTAACTCTGATGTTGTATCACTAGGGTTCCCGGTAGGCACGACCACGCCCAAGTCGGGTCGTGACAAAATTGGTATCGTGAGCGATTAGTCTCGAAAAGTGTCTACAGACCGTATCTAGTAGAGTCTTGATTATCGGCGTGTTGTGCACCACACCTATAATCAGGAGGCTGCAGGATATTTAGGATTGGTTTCCATTCTTCTCATTCTGAGATCGTGCCTTAGATCTGTGTTATGAGTTGGACTCCCTCTGACGTATTCTTATGTGCCAGTTATGCCTCCACGCAAGACAATCAGGGCCCAGAAGGGCAAGGCAGCAGAGGGAGCTGCGAGCAAACAGCCAGCTCTCACGGAGACCACGCACTCGAGCCTCCACCCCACAGCCAGGAGCAGAGGAGATGAGTTACAATGAGATGGCCCAGTTATTGGCCAGGATCGTGGCACGGCACGAGGATAGGCTGGATGCATCAGTCCCAGTAGTACCCATAGTTTACCCCAGGTCGGATAGTTTGAGACTTCGGGACTTTCTGAGTTGCAGCCCGCCAGAGTTTTATGGGTCGAGGCCTGAGGATGATCCGCAGGAGTTCATCCGACAGTTACAGCGGATCATGAGAGTGATCAAGGATTCGGAGACCGAGTCGGTGGTCTTAGGTTCGCATCGGTTGCGTGATACTGCAGTCGATTGGTTTGATTCGTAGGAGCTGTCCCGGGGAGAGCATGCACTTCCAGCTGTATGGGATGAGTTCTCAGAGGAATTTCTTGCACATTTCTTGCCTCCAAAGATGAGGAGGGCTCGGGCCGACAGATTGTTGATGTTGAGGCTGAACGGGCGTACGGTTCGGGAGTACAACGTAGAGTTTGACTCGTTGGCTCGGTATGTCCCCGCTTTAGTGGCAGACATGGAGGATAGAGTGCACCGATATGTCACAAGGCTCGATGATTACCTAGCAGAGAGTTGCTCAGGTGTAGCTCTTCAGCCGGGCATGGACATTGCCCGCATGCAGGCTTATGCACTTGGATGTGAGGAGCGGAGGGGTCGATGGAATGATTGAGATCAGCAGAAGAGGGCCAGAACAGCAGGGTCCTTTGGTAACTTTCGAGGCGGACCGCCTCAGCAGCAGGTTAGTTATGCACCTCCGCCAGTACAGAGTGGTCCTCCGCGCCTTCGTGACGTTCGGTATTCGAGCCGGTCGAGCTCCAGGTCTTCTGGTTCACAGATATACATAGGTTCTAGCCAGCAAGATTCATGTCCCCCTCAGTGTACACGATGTGGCAGGCTTCATCCCGGGGAATGTCGTCTTTTTACTGGTGCTTGTTTCACCTGCGGCCGTCAGGGCCATGTGACGAGAGACTGTCCTAGTAGGAGGGATACAGGCAGAATGACGCAGCCTACCGGGTCAGTGGCAGGTTCATCACCTTCTATAGCTATGTGCCCGGCAGGGCAGGATTATGATTAGAGCGACGAATGGAAAGTGAGGCAGTTAATACAGGTATATTCTTACCTCTCTAGAGATTAGTATGCTTGATATGATGATCTTTGATTGAGTGCTATGTATGGGTAGCATTTGGTTAATTATGATATAGAGAACATGGTTAGTTGAAAAAGGTAAGTTTGGGGGTTAGGGAAGAATGGTGAGCCTTAGAAGTTTGATAACAGTTGAGATATTAGATGCGAGGCCATCTTAAGTGAAAGATTTACGGTTAATCCTTGTCAGAATGTGTAGTACATGGAGTATTAGCGTGATAATTCCATGAGTAGTGTGAGATAGAAGTGGTAGCTTTCATGATGTGAGTTAGTAAGTTTGTTCCGGATTGGGGAACGAGAGAGTTTGGCGCGAAATGGGTCGGGTGGAGGTAAGGTCGCGGGTCAACCCGCAGCCCGGTTTGGGGTAGGGTCAATTTGTGGTGGTCCCGCTTTGTGATAAGGTCACGAGGGTGCTGGGTCCAAGCCTAGGTAGACATCATACGGGTTCGTGGATGCGTTCGACCAGAATCGGTTCGTGAAGGCCGGGAATGGCCTTAGAGTAAATTGAAGCTAGTGGGAGCTTTTGTGAGATTAGAAATGATTCCTCGTTGGCTTGGATTTGAGTTTTGCGCACATGATATATTCTGGCCATTGGTGGCATGATCGGTTTTGTAAGTGTAGTAGTGGAGACTATACCGGCGCAAGTACGTTTGGAGACTTAGAAGGAACATTCAGGACGAATGTTTCTAAGGGGGGAAGAATGTTATACCCCGTAGTTCCAGGGTATGTATGTGAGGTCGTACGTACGAGAATACGACAGAAATTTTGGAAAGAAAGAAAGATGAGATTTTTCAACGGAAAAGTTTCCGGGTTTTGTGAAGGAAAAAGGTTCGTTGATGGGAATTGGATTCCCAGATTTGGTATTTGGGATTCTTGGATTATATTAGAATTATGAGATTTTATTTTCGGAAATAGTCACGTGGGACCCACGGGTGAAATTTACGGTTTTGTGGGGCCCACTTTGTTATTGAGATTTTTGGTATTTTGGATATTTTCGGAAGACGAAATATTTTGGACGAGTAGGGGGCGACACGTGTCACCCCCATGTGGTACCTTGGCCGAATTGGAGGGACAAGTGGCTAGCCACTTGTCCCCTTGGCCGAAATGGTCACTACACTTGGAAGCTCAATTCATTGGTCATGTGGTGTGGTGGGACCCACACACACATGGCCCAATCTTAACCACACACTTGCATAGATCTTGACCCTTGATTCCTCTATAAATACCCCCTTAAGTTGAAGACCAATTTCATCCCACACTTAAGTCTTCCAAGGCTAAAATATCCCCTCCCTTTGTAGTATTTTCGTCCCCCTCCCCCACTTGTGTAGAAAATACTTATTGTATTGTTGTATGAATCCCAAATACCTTAGCCTAGTATCTCTAGTTGTATTCCAAAGTTATTTCAATACTAGGAGCCCGGAAATACTACTTTATTCCATTAGTCGCAAAACGAAACCCTAGAAAAATCTTCATAGCTTGGTTGAAGTGTTAAGAGAAGTTGTTTAGAAACTTCTAAGGGTTTCTTGGAGCGTCTTGGAGCGTAAGGATTTGGAGCTAAACGTTGCTCAGGATCGACTTATAATCTTGGATAATTTTGGGCTTATCGAGGTAATGATCTATGTCCCCCTATTGTAATTGGATATTACATGTTGTAGTAGTTATACTTGAGTATATTATATGAGGATAGAAGATTGATAGAATTGAACTGTATTTACATTGGACTGTATTTACAGTAGACTTATAATATTATTGTGGGGCAGTGTTGTACACGTCCGGTTAGACGTGTAACCCCCTTGGAGTTGTTGGCTTGGTAGCGGGCCCTGGTAGAGGAGGAGATTTTTGTGGTTGCAGGGGGGGGGGAGGTGCTGCCGAATTTTCCGTAGAATGAGGAACCTTGTACTTAGAATTGTTCTACGAAGATATCTAGAGGTTGATAGACGTTTTGTGGCCTTTATAGGTTGAAGTACTACGAGTAGCATATTCTACTTGAAGGGTGGAAAAGGCTAGCAGGGTTATAGTACTTTGGAGCTATTTGCTAATTGTCGATAATCGTCGCGAGGTATGTGAACCTCTTCCTATCTTTTCTAGCATGATTGTTGTGAACTATGTAGTACGTTAGACGTACGTGTCTAAACCAGTTTTGGTTGGTTTAAAACATAAAGTGTTATAATAGCTTTATGGAAAGTTAGTTATAACGACTTTATGTAGGTAAAATAATGGTTTATTGTTTTTAGAAGTTAAGAGACTTGATCTTGAAAGATAAGAGACTTGACTTATTTGGCTTGATATGAATTTTGTTAAAAAGTTGTGAAACCTCATTCGTGAGTAATGAGTACTTGGTTTTTTAAAGAATAATGTTTTACTGATTTCAGAAATGAGAATAAGTATCGAACAAACCACTGCAGCGTTAATAAAGGAAAATGTATTGACAAATAATTAATTATATTAAAACCAGTAGAAACCTCCATCTGCATAGAAGCTAAGATAAGACAAAATTGTATTACATTTCCTAGATCATGGCTGCTTTAATAAGATTGTTATAAACAAGAATAACCTACTCACACATAAGGCATATGTTACTCAAATTGTATTAAAAGAGATTACGTTATTAAGTGATTAAGACTATGGACTATGAAATCTTTCGAAAATAAGATACTTGAGTATTTGAAATTATGCAACTTGAACTTTTGGAAAAGAATGTTGTTACTTGATTTTAAAAAGGAAAGTGTTTCGGTTTTTAAAGAGGGCATGATATTGCCTTAGTTTGATTTAAAAGGAGAGCATGGTATTATCTTAATCTGTCTTAAAATAGGGTTTAAATGTTATGGCCGATTCTACCTCGAGTCCCATGAGATGGGCCGAGACATGTATACCACCCGATTCGACACCGAGTCCATGGGATGGACCGGGAATGTATTCCACACGATTCGACACCGAGTCCATGGGATGGACCGGGAATGTATTCCACACGATTCGACACCGAGTCCATGGGATGGACCGGGAATGTATTCCATACGATTCGACACCGAGTCCATGGGATGGACCGGGAATGTATTCCACACGATCCGACACCGAGTCCATGAGATGGACCGGGAATGTGACCATACGATCCGACACCGAGTCCATGAGATAGACCGGGAATGTGACCATGTGATTCCACCTCGAGTCCCATGGGATGGGCCGAGACATGTTACGTATCACACGATTTATACCTAGACTGCCGGCAGTGAGGAAGGAGTTCCACGGGTATGAGGGATGACTTTGAGGGCGTGAGTCACGACATGGCATGATCGCTTTTATGTTGTGATTTCATTTACAGTATTTTGATTTCACATACTTGGTACTGTTGTCTTGACCTTCGGGCTGCGTTCACGCCGCAGTGAGGTACATCGGTTGTTGATCCTCGCTCATAGGATCGCAGTTCAGCGTTGGGAAGCTCCGTTTCTCCGGAGGCTTATCTTTTGGTATAGTCCCCTGTCATTGTAGATATTTGTACATTCAGGGGTATGGCGGGGACCTGTCCCGTCATAGTTGTTGTTACATTCTTAGAGGTCTGTAGTACTGTTGTGGGCATGGGTTGTAAAGGATGTAACTGTTCGGTTATATATATATACATGAAGGTGACCGTTTTGGTTAGCCTGTTTTCTTATGTTATATCTTGGGCCCGCGACTGGTGTCTTACCCCGGGCACCCTAGTGATACAACATCAGAGAAAATCAGCGGAATTAAAAACTCATAAAGACAAACAGTGAAACAAGAAGACAAAGCAACCAAAGCGGTTACCTTTCAGTATATATAAATAAAAACTTGAGCGAGCATATCCCTTTTGCAAACCTTGCCCACAACAAGATTACTGCACTTCTAAGAATGTTATAACAACAACGACGGACAGACCGCCATACCACGAATGTAAGTACCTACAACGGCGTGGACTATACCAAAGATAAGCCTCCGAGAAACGAGCTTCCCAAACGCTGAATCGTGATCCTATGAGCGAGGATCGACGATCGTGTACCTCTACTGCTGATGAACGCATCCTCGAAGGAGGTCGATAACAGTACCAAGTATGTGAAATCGTAAAGTATCAAATCAAATCATAACATTTTAAAACCAATTACAAATACGCATTTAACAACCAATTTAATCGCATACGGTGCCACAAAGATAAACAAGAGCAAAATAGATATAACGTAATCGTCTTTTCTAGGCCGCTAATGATCGAGCAAGGCCAATCGCCCATAGTATCATTATGCGTGCCTAATCTCGAACTCCGCACCGCATAGGTCATTGCACGCATGAGGTATTCTCGCATCGGGGTAGCTAACCCGCGTGATCATCCTCGACTCCGCACCGCATAGTCACACGCATCGCATGAGGTATTCGCAGACGGTAACACACCCGGAGTGATCATCCTGGAACTCCCGCAGCTCCGCATAGTCACACAGACCGCATGAGGTATTCCTCGCATCGAGGGTGGCAAGTCCTCGGCATCATAACAAGTCAGGGGGGTATGTGATATAATAGCAGTACAACAGGCTTATCGTTTAACAACGTAAGCACAACAAGAATAATGTCACGACCCGATCCCGGGCCCGTGACTGGTGCCTTATCCCGGGCACCCTAGTGATACAACATCAGAGAAAAACCAGCGGAAATAAAAACTCATGAAAGAAAACAGTGAAATAAGTAAACAGGCTAACCCAAACGGTTACCTTTCTGTACATGAATAAAAACTTGAACAGTTACATCCCTTACAAACTCTGCCCACAACATTGCTGCACTTAAGAATTTTAAAACCATAATGACGGACAGGCCCCGCCATGCCCTCGAATATACAATACCACCACTTCGTGGAACCGTATCACGGACAAGCTTAGAAGGTATGGAGCTTTCCGAGAACCGAACAACGATCCTAAGAGTGCGGATCGCCAAGCTATGTACCTCAACTCGCGGCATGAACGCAGCCCCGGGCGAGGTCGATAACAGTATCAAGTATGTGGCCCGAAAATATCGTAAATGAAATCATAATAGTCTATATAAAGCGGAGACATGTATGATAACCAAACTACAAGACACAACATATAAGGTCATGTCAAGTTAGGGACTCATGCCGTTGAAATCATCACTCAAATACAACCCGAATTTAACCCGCACAATGGCGCAGCCCCAGATCTCACCTCGGTATAAGCATGGCCCTGGAACCGTCCTAGTGGGCCCATACCCGTAGACCATCCAACGTGTCGGTATGCCCAAAGGAGATAACAAGATAACAATCCCTGTGGAAGCATACCCGTGGGCCACCCAACGTGTCGGTATGTCCAAACAACTAACAAGATAATACTCACTGTGGAAGCATACCCGTAGGCTACCCAACGTGTCAGTATGTCCAAACAAATAACAAGAGAATACTCACTGTGGAAGCATACCCGTGGGCTACCCAACGTGTCAGTATGTCCAAACAAATAACAAGAGAATTGTCACGACCCGAACCCGGGCCCGTGACTGGTGCCTTACCCCGGGCACCCTAGTGATACAACATCAGAGAAAAACCAGCGGAAATAAAAACTTAAACATACAAATAGATATGGATCAAGATAAAAGAAAATAGGCCAACCAAAACGGCCTTTTCAAAGATATATATATATATCGACCTTTGAAAGCATTACAATCCTTACAACCCCGCCACACAAAGGTGCTACGGACCTCTAAGATTTTTACAACAACTATGACGGACAGGGCCCGCCATACCACGAATGTACAAGAACCTGCACTGGGGTAACATACCAAAAGATAAGCCTCCGAAGGAACGGAGCTTCCCAATACGCTGAAATGTGATCCTATAAGCGGGGATCGACAGCCGATGTACCTCTACCTGCGGCATGAACGCAGCCCCCCGAAGGAGGTCAGTACAACAGGTACCAAGTATGTGAAACTGAAAATACTGAAAATGAAATCATAATAGTCTATATAAAGCAGGAGACATGTATGATAACCAAACTACAGTACACAACATATAAACAGTCATATCAAGTCAGGGACTCACGCCCTCCAAATCATCACTCGTGCCCGTGGAATTCCTTCCTCACTGCCGGCAGTCTATGATATAACAACACCAAGGAGTATACATGAACACCAGGTCCCACCTGTGTCATAAAAACCGTACGGGGCAAGTATAACTACCAGATCCGACCGTACCAATAATACTGTACAACCATATCATGAAGCTGACACGTGGCAAGTGCAATAGCCTCCACCAGCTCCTCCCTGCGCCACGTAGCTGACGGGGGCAAGTAAATCGGCTACGCACCAGATCACAACCGTAAGTCACGAAGCTCCATCCAAACACTGACTCGCGAAGCTGACACGTGGCAAGTGCACTAGCCTCCACCAGCTCCTCCCTGCGCCACGTAGCTGACGGGGGCAAGTGAATCGGCTAAGCACCAGATCACAACCGTAAGTCACGATACTTCGCCGCGAAGCTGACACGTGGCAAGTGCAATAACCTCTACCAGATCCACCTGCGTCACGTAGCTGACGGGGGCAAGTAAACAGGCTACGCACCCGATCACAACCGTAAGTCACGATACTTCGCCATAAATAACCATAATGGTCACATGTCCACAGAATCCATCATCGGTGTAGACATGCCCATGTAACAATGATAATGGAAGCATACCCGTGGAATCTTCTCACATCGCAGACATCCAAGTAAGTTCTCAACAAGTCAACCGGCCCTCCATCGAGAGACGCGGTAGTATAGAAACACAATTTTTGCACAACAAAGGCTATCCCATCAAGCATAGGCAAGTTATACAACAACAAGCATAGGCAAGTTATACACAACTCAAGGTACTTTCATTTTATGGCAAAGTCCGGGTTTTAACCCTAAAGTACTACGTACGTTAAATTCCTTTTAAAGATCCATTTCTTTTACAAAGGTCACCCGATACCCGTAGTATAAAAATAGAGTGACTAACATTGTTAAGTAAACCAAAACACTTCCCTTTGTAAATCAAGTAACAACATTATTTTCCAAACGTTCAAGTTTGCCTAATTTCAAATGCTCAAGTTTCTCATTTTCGAAAAGGTTTCGTAGTTCATAGTTTTAATCCCTTTAAAAAAAATTGAGAAACATATGCCTTATGTGTGAGTAGGTTATTCTTGTTTATAACAATCTTATTAAAGCAGCCATGATCTAGAAAATGTAATATCATTTTTGTCACACCCCGAATTCGGGCCCGTGACTGGTGCCTTACCCCGGGCACCCTAGTGATACATACATCAGAGAAAAATCAGCGGAACATAACACATAAGTCATGAAACAAGAGATATAATAATAAAGCAACCAAAGCGGTTGCCTTCGATATACATAACACGAGCAGCTTTAATCCTTTTACAACCACGCCCACAATGCTTCTGCACTTAAGATTTACAACACTATGACGGACAGTGGCCCGCCATACCACGAATGTACAAGAACCTACAACTCAGTGGAACACATACAAAAGATAAGCCTCGGAGAAACGGAGCTTCCCAAAACGCCGAATCGAGATCCTAAGGCGAGGATCCACGATCGATGTACCTCTACTGCGGATGAACGCACCCAAGGAGGTCAAGATAACAGTACCAAGTATGTGAAATCAGAAATATCGTAAATGAAATCATAGCGCTATCTAAAGCGAGACATTAATGATAACCAAACTACGATACACATATATCGCTTATATCAAGTCGTGGTCTCACGCCTCCACATCAATCATGCGTGGAATGCCTTCCTCACCGGCAGCCTATGATATGATAACACCAAGAAGTACACCAGACACCAAGTCCTACACGATGCCAAAGTCAGATTAACAATTCGAATGGAAGCATACCCGCGCGCTACGCATCGCGGTCGTGATGTCCAAAGGAACCACAAGACATCAATCAAAATGGAAGCATACCCGCGCGCTACGCATCGTGGTCGATGTCCAAAAGGAAACAATAAGACAAAGATTCCAAATGGAAACATACCCGCGCGCTACGATCGTGTCGATATGCCCAAAGGGAAACAATAAAGCGATATCAACATGGAAGCATACCCGTGCGCTACGATCGTGGTCGGTATGTCCAAAGCGATTAGCAAAAGTAACACAATCAGCGAACGCGTGCGTGGAATTTCTCCATCACCGCCGCATGTCCAAGTAAGTTCTCAACAAGTCAACCGACCTCTATCGAGAGACGCCAGAACACGTAAATACAAAAGTTGTACAACAAAGGCTATAATCAGAAGCATATGAAAGTTTCTTACAACTAAAAGTAGTTTCACAGAAGCCACAAAATACGCCTAGTATAAAAATCGTGACTATATTTTTAAGTAAACAAGGCTCTTCCCTTTTGTAAAATCAAGTAACAACATTATTTTCCAAACGTTCAAATTTGCCTAATTTCAAATGCTCAAGTCACTTATTTTAGAAAGGTTTCATAACTCATAGTCTTAATCTCTTTTAAAACAATTGAGTAACATATGTCATATATGTGAGTAGTTTATTCTTGTTTATAACGATCTTATTACAGCAGCCATGATCTAGAAAATGTAATATCATTTTGTCTCATCTTAGCTTCTATGCAGATGGAGGTTTCTACTGGTTTTAATACATCATTATTCAATACATTTTCCTTTATTAACGCTGCAATGGTCTGTCGATACACATTCTCGATTCCCAAATCAAGAAACATTATCCCTTTAAAACCAAGTACTCATTACTCACGAATGAGGTTTCACACAAACATCCACATTAAAACAAATAAGTTAAGTCTCTTATCTTATAAGATCAAGTCTCTTAACTTCTAACATCAAGAAACCATTTTCACTACATAAGGTCGTTATAACTAACTTCCCATAAAGCTATTATAACACCCTATGTTTTAAACCAACCAAATCACTTAGCACACGACGCTCACCGTACTACATAGTTCACAACAATCATGCTAGAAAAGATAGGAAGAGGTTCACATACCTCGCGACGAGTATCGACAATAAGCAAAATGCTCCAAGTACTACAACCTTGCTAGCCCTTTCCACTCCTCAAGTAGAATACGCTACTCTTAGTACTTTCACCTAAAAGGTCACAAACGTCTATTAACTTCAAAACACAAGGTTCCATGTTCTACGTAAATTCTGCAAAGACTCTCCCCGCAACAGCAGAAATCTCCTCCTCTATCGGTGGCTACCAAGCCAACCAGGGGGGGGGGGGTTTACCCGTCTAACCGGCCGTGTCCTTTTCTACTCCGCAATACTACCCAAGTCTATCGCAATACACCCTCTATGTAAATACTGATTCGATTCTTTCTTTACTCTTCAGGCTTAAGTCAAAAGACATTGCCAAATACAAAGTTCAGTTCTACATATAGTATACTTCAACTATATATTCCTACAACATGTAATCTCCAATTACAATAAGGGGACAAGAATATTTACCTCGATAAGCCCAAAATTATCCAAGTTATAATGTCGATCCTGAGCAAGGTTTAGCTCCTACTCCGTGCGCTCCAATCCGCTCCAAACAACCCTTAGAAGTTCTTAACCAACTTCTACTCAAATACTTCAACCAACTATGAAGATTTCCTTAGGGTTTCGGTTTGAGGCTAAAAGGACAAGAAGTAGTATTTCCGGGCTCTACGTATAGAGGTAACTTTTGGCGGATAAGGAAGTGCTGTCCAATTTTCCGTAGAATCTTGTATCTAGATTTATTCTACCGAGTAGTCTAGACTTTGATAGACTTGTATAACCGTTATAGGTTGAAGTACTGCGAGTAGTGTATTCTACTCGGAGGGTGGAAAAGGCTAGCCGGACTCTGATTTTGGAGCGTTTTGCTAATAGTCGATAATCGTCGCGAGGTATGTGATTCTTCCTATACTCTTGAGCATGATATTTTAAAGTATATATAGTACGGTAGACGTACGTGTGTTAACTGAATAATAATTACGGCAATGTCTTTTGACTTAAGCCTGAATAATAATTACGGCAATGTCTTTTGACTTAAGCCTGAATAATCTTGAAGTATTTCAAAAGAATACTGAACCATTTTTAACAGAAGAGTAATACTTGGTTTTAAAAGCTTAAGAGTTATACTAGCTTTATGGGAAGTTAGGCATAACGGCTTAAGAAAGATAAAAAGAAGGGTTTATTGACTTTAAGAAGATTAAGAGACTTAATCTTAAAAAGATAAGAGACTTGACTTGGTTAATTAATATGGTTTTGTTAAAAAGTGTGAAACCTCATTCGTGAGTAATGAGTACTTGGTTTTTAAAAAAACAATAATGTTTTACTGATTTCGGAAATCAGAATAAGTATCGAACAAACCACAGCAGCGCTAATAAAGGGAAATGTTTTGACTAATAAAGTATTATTAAAACCAGTAGAAACTTCCATCTGCATAGAAGCTAAGATGAGACAAAATGATATTACATTTCCTAGATCATGGCTGCTGTAATAAGATTGTTATGAACAAGAATAAACTACTCACACATAAGGTATATGTTTCTCAAATTGTTTTAAAGGATTAAAACTATGAACTACGAAACCTTTCGAAAAATGAGAAACTTGAACATTTGAAATTAGGCAAACTTGAACGTTTGGAAAATAATGTTGTTACTTGATTTTACAAAGAGAAGTGTTTTGGTTTACTTCAAAAGATAGTCACTCTATTTTTATATACTACGAGTATTGTGTGACTATTTGTGAAAGAACAGATCTCTTAAAGAGTTAATGTATGAAGTACTTTGGGGATAAAAACCCGATCTTGTTAATCATATAGTAGAAAGTACCTTGTGTGAATAACTTGATTGTGTTGGTTTGTGATAGCCTTGTAATACTTTCTTGTTGATTTGATAAGTAAACATGCTAGGATGCTACGTGTGTTATTATCTTGTGATGTTTGTGTAAAGGGGTTTTCCCTCGATTGCGCTTAAGTTGTTTAACTATCAGCCGTTATGTTGGTATTGTACCACTCACCTTGACATCATCCCGGAGGTTAAGCTGCCCTCCGATGCGGGGTAGACTCAGGCGGGTCTGTGTGACCTATGATTCGAGAATACCTCATGCGGGTCCCGGGGGCCTATGCGGAGCTACGAGAGGTTAGTGTGCGGCCTTTATGGTCACGTTACATGTGCCATGCGATCGCGAGTCCAGCGGATGCCGGGAGTAGCTACCTCGATGCGGAATACCTCGCGGGCCATTGGAGTGGCCTATGCGAGTGCGGAAGTTCGAGGCTAGACGCGCATTAGATCTGCGGCGAGTGGCGGCTTTGATCATGTGACGGTGCAGACAGATCTCATGATACGATTTATGACCTTGTTTGTACTGTGGTTTTAGTAGTCGGCTATGCCTTCGCTTACCGTGCACGGTTTTATGATGACAGTGGGACACGTGTTCATGTATTCCTTGGTGCTTTTATATCATAGATCGCCAGCTGAGGAAGGTATTCCACGCATGATTGATGTTGTGGGCGTGAGACCCATTGTTATATTTGAGTGATGACTTTGAGGGCGTGAGTCCCTGACTTGACATGACTGCTTATTTATTGTGAACTGTAGTTTGGTTATCATACATGTCTCCTGCTTTATATAGACTACTATGATTTCATTTACATTATTTTCGCCACATACTTGGTACTGTTATCGACCTCCTGGGCCGCGTCATGCCGCAGTTGAGGTACACCGCCGTTGATCCTAGCTCTGTGGTCACGCAGTTGTTTGGGAAGCTCCGTTTCTCCGGAGGCTTATCAGTGGTATAGTCCCCTGTCGTAGTAGGTGCTTACATTCAGGGGTATGGCGGGGCCCTGTCCCGCCATTGTTGTCATGTCACTCTTAGAGGTCTGTAGTACTGTTGTGGGCAGAGCTGTAAAAGGGATGTAACTGTTCGGATTTAAGTTTTATATATTATGCCGAAAGGCAAATTTTCTCAGATAACTGTTTTACACTTCTTGATATTTCATGTCTTGTTTTATGTTCCGCTGATTACTCTGATGTATGTCTACTTGGGTGCCCGGGGTAAGGCACCAGTCACGGGCCCGGGTTCGGGTCGTGACAAAAGTGGTATCAGAGCAGTTAATCCTCGGAAAGTGTCTACAGACCGTATCCAGTAGAGTCTTGATTATCGGTATGTTGTGCACCACACCAATAATCAGGAGGCTATAGGATATTTAGGATTGGTTTCCATTCTTCTCACTCTGAGATCGTGCCTTAGAGCTGTGTTATAAGTTGGACCCCTCTAACGTATTTCTTTCCCTTACCGTTATGCCTCCGTGTAAGGCAACCCGAGCCCAGGAGGGCAAGAGGAGCCGCGAGCAGTACAGAGGGTTACGTGGCACGCCCAATCATCACCGGGGTGGTGCTTCATTTGGGAGTTCTGCGACATCACCACTTCAGCAGAGTTTAGCAGCGGCAGATTCCTCTGCGCCATGATAAGTTGAACCTTCAGTTCCACGACCGGGAACAGAGAATAGAGATTTCAAAGAGGCGACCCTGTTACTAGCTATGGAGTTGGCTACCAGAGAGTATACCGATGTACCGCGAGTCTTGATGAATATCTAAGAGAGGGTAGTTGAGCTAAGAAGACCGCTAGGTTTTCGTAACGTGATTAGTGAGATTGTTCCGGATCGGGGAGCAAGTGTTTTACGCGAGAGTGGGTCGTGTTGAGGCCATGCCGCGGGTCAACCCGCGACCTGTTTTATGGTGGGGTCAGTTTGTGGTGGTCCTGCCAGGTGGTAGGGTCACGAGGGTGTTAGGCCCTAGATTAGTTAACCATCGTACGAGTTCGTGGATGCATTCAACCAGTAGTCGGGCCGATGGGGTCAGCCCATCGTGTCTTTCTAACAGGACCGTTGCTTGGCAGTGATGATATATCAAAAAGGTTGTAAGGCTGCACGGGGTGCCTACCTTCACCTTATGACGCATGGTGGAGCCAGTGGTACGATCGCTTTTTCCGGAAGTTTTACTAGGCGGTTAGGAACTCGTAAGTCTCGATGATCGCGTTCGCCGCAAAGGTGTGGATTTCGTGGTATTGTAAGGATTGTTGTCTCCTGTTGAGGGAGTGTTTTAATAGCTACCATTTCAGTATTCGGATGTCGCCTTATGAATCCTTGTAGGTGCGGAAGCGTAAGTTGCCGGTCGATTGGTTCGATGTTGGCAAAGTGCAGATAGTTGGTTCATATTTATTTTGGCAGGATGTGGTTAGGGTGAAGCCTATCCAGGAGAGGTTATCGGCAGCTCAGAGTCAACAGAAGTCGTGCGGATAATCGGCGACGACGCTTGGAGTTTAGGTTGACGGTGAGTCTTCTCGAAGGTACCACCCCGGAAGGGTGTGACGAGTTTTGGAAAATAGAGGAAACTTAGCCCGAGTTACTTTGGGCCTTTTCAGATTATGTGAAGAGTAGGCCAGGTTGCCTATATGTTAGTATTGCCGTCCGACTTAGGAGGCAGTACGTCCGGTCTTTCGTGTTGCTATGTTCGGGAAAGTATCGGAGATCCATCCAGAGTGTTCCCAGTTAATGATGACCAAGTTAGAGATAGTAACCTGTAGATTTGGAACCGAATCAAGAATGAGATATGGTAAGAAAGAGTTCGAGTGTAATGCGAGAAGACGCGTAAGGAAGAAGCGAGCATGTATTGCGAGCATAGATGTGATCATTTCTTTTGTAAGGAGAAGGTGCGAAGGAAGTATATTTTAGACCTCGGGTAAGGGCTTTTGTGTTGCTAGAGGTGTTTCCTCGTGGACTTGGATGTAAGTATTTTGCGCAGGTGTTTCTGTGGCCAGGTATGGCAGGATTGTTCTCGTAAGTATAGTAGTGAAGACTATACTGGCGCACGTTTGTTTTGAGACTTAGAAGGAACATTCGGGACGAATGTTTCTAAGGAGGGGAGAATGTTATACCCCGTATTTCCAGAGTATGTACGTGAGGACGTACGTAGAAAAGTTTGAACTTTAAGTAGACTTGGCCGAAAATATTTTTGTGCACAACACCCGATTAGAATCGTTTTTCGAAGAAACGTTTTACAAAACTTGCGAAGGGAAAATTCCGGCTATGTCATTTTTAATTTTTGCGGATTTTTCCGAGAGACGTAATATTTTGGACCAACGAGAGGGCGACACTTGTCACCCTCAAGTTGGTGGAGTGTGGACGGCAACCTTGCACGATTTAGGGGTCAAGTTGGTAAGATTTTTTGTGAGGGATTTGTGGAGTAGGGACTAGGGGGCACTTGGGCAAATCTTGGCCCTCCACTTGCCCCCCACTTGGCTAGATCATGGCCATTGGTTTCCCTATAAATACCCCTCCCATTGTGAAGAGTTCTTCATCCACTCCTCACTTCCTTAGTCTTGAGAACCCCTCCCCCTTTTCGTGAGGCCTCCTTGGCCGAGAGATATCACCCCCCCTCCTTGTGGTGTGGCCGAGACACACCCCCCCTTCCTTGTAGGGCTAAGCCGTGGGGTACCCCCCCCCTTGCCTAGTTGTTCTCATAAAATACACCCCCCCTCTTGGTAGAAATACTCTCCAAGTATTGTTACTATACCCAAATACCTTAACCTTATACCTTGTAGTATTCCAAAGATACCTCTATACGTAGAGCCCGAAAATACTACCTTATGTCCTTTTTGTCTCAACCCGAAACCCTAAGGAAAATCTTCACAGTTGATTGAAGTATTAAGAAGAAGTTGCGTAGAACTTCTAAGGTTTGTTTGGAGCGGGTTGGAGCACCCGGAGTAGGAGCTAAACGTCGCTCAGGATCGACATTTAAACTTGGATAATTTTGGGCTTATCGAGGTAAATATCTTGTCTCCCTTTTGTAATTGAGTATATACTGATGAAGTATAAGAATTAAGTATAAGGTATATACAAGGAAAGTATATAAGAAGAGAATTGAATCAGATTTACATAGGAATTGTATTTACTGAGACTTGTGAAGTTTGGCGTGTAAGGAAGTCTGTCCAATTTTCCGTAGAATCTTGGATCTAGATGTAGTCGACCGAGTAGTCGAGACTTTGATAGACTTGTATAACCGTATAGGTTGAAATCGCGAGTAGCGTATTCTACTCGGAGGGTGGAAAAGGCTAGCCTAATACTGATTTTGGAGCGCTTTTGCTAATAGTCGATAATCGTCGCGAGGTATGTGATTCTTCCTATACTCTTGAGCATGATATTTTAAAGTATATATAGTACGGTAGACGTACGTGTGTTAACTGAATAATAATTACGGCAATGTCTTTTGACTTAAGCCTGAATAATAATTACGGTAATGTCTTTTGACTTAAGCCTGAATAATCTTGAAGTATTTCAAAAGAATACTGAACCATTTTTAACAGAAGAGTAATACTTGGTTTTAAAAGCTTAAGAGTTATACTAGCTTTATGGGAAGTTAGGCATAACGGCTTAAGAAAGATAAAAAGAAGGGTTTATTGACTTTAAGAAGATTAAGAGACTTAATCTTAAAAAGATAAGAGACTTGACTTGGTTAATTAATATGAGTTTTGTTAAAAAGTGTGAAACCTCATTCGTGAGTAATGAGTACTTGGTTTTTAAAAAAAGGAATAATGTTTTTACTGATTTCGGAAATCAGAATAAGTATCGAACAAACCACAAATAGCTTAATAAAGGGAAATGTTTTGACTAATAAAGTATTATTAAAACCAGTAGAAACTTCCATCTGCATAGAAGCTAAGATGAGACAAAATGATATTACATTTCCTAGATCATGGCTGCTGTAATAAGATTGTTATGAACAAGAATAAACTACTCACACATAAGGTATATGTTTCTCAAATTGTTTTAAAGGATTAAAACTATGAACTACGAAACCTTTCGAAAAATGAGAAACTTGAACATTTGAAATTAGGCAAACTTGAACGTTTGGAAAATAATGTTGTTACTTGATTTTACAAAGAGAAGTGTTTTGGTTTACTTCAAAAGATAGTCACTCTATTTTTATATACTACGAGTATTGTGTGACTATTTGTGAAAGAACAGATCTCTTAAAGAGTTAATGTATGAAGTACTTTGGGGATAAAAACCCGATCTTGTTAATCATATAGTAGAAAGTACCTTGTGTGAATAACTTGATTGTGTTGGTTTGTGATAGCCTTGTAATACTTTCTTGTTGATTTGATAAGTAAACATGCTAGGATGCTACGTGTGTTATTATCTTGTGATGTTTGTGTAAAGGGGGTTTCCCTCGATTGCGCTTAAGTTGTTTAACTATCAGCCGTTATGTTGGTATTGTACCACTCACCTTGACATCATCCCGGAGGTTGTCGCCTCCACGCGGTAGACTCAGCGTCTGGTGACCTATGATTCGAGAATACCTCACGCGGTCCCGGCCTATGCGGAGCTACGAGAGCTTAGTGTTAGCGCGCGCCTTTATGGTCATGCGGTCATGTGGCCACGCGATCGCGAGTCCAGGCGGACGCCGGGAGTAGCTACCCTCGACGCGGAATACCTCACGCGGGCCATCGAGTGGCCTATGTGAGTGCGGAAAGTTCTGTGGCTAGACGCGCACATTAGATATCGCAGGCGAGTGGCCATCTTTGATCATGTGACGGCCTGCAGACAGATCTCATGATACGCTTTATGACCTTGTTTGTACCGTGGTTTTAGTAGTCGGCTATGCCTTCGCATTTACCCCGCACGGTTTTATGATGAGACAGTGGACCCGTGTTCATGTGTATTCCTTGGTGCTTTTATATCATAGATCGCCGGCGGTGAGGAAGGTATTCCACGCATGATTGATGTTGTGGGCGTGAGACCCATTGTTATATTTGAGTGATGACTTTGAGGCGTGAGTCACGACTTGACATGATCGCTTATTTATTGTGAATCGTAGTTTGGTTATCATACATGTCTCCCGCTTTATATAGACTACTATGATTTCATTTACGATTTTGATTTCACATACTTGGTACTGTTGTGCGACCTCCTCGGGGCTGCGTTCATGCCGCGAGTTGAGGTACACCGCCGTTGATCCAAGCTCTGGTCACGTCATTGCGTTGGGAAGCTCCGCTTTCTCGAGGCTTATCGATGTATAGTCCCCGTCAGTAGGTGCTTACATTCGTGGTATGGCGGGCCCCGCCCCACCATTGTTGTCATGTCACTCTTAGAGGTCCGTAGTAATCGCTGGGCGAGTCAGAAAAGGATGTAATCGTTCGGATTTAAGTTTTATATATTATGCCGAAAGGCAAATTTTCTCAGATAACTGTTTTAGACTTCGTGATATTTCATGTCTTGTTTTATGTCCCATTGACACTGATGTATGTCTACTTGGGTGCGGTAGGCACTACCACGCCCGGTTGGGTCGTGACAGGTATTTCTTGAAAACAACTAGGCTAGTGGTACCTCTGCTAGAACACTACAAAGGGGGAGGGGTGCTCTCGGCCAAGGCCTTTCTCAAAGGGGAGGGGGGGAGTTGGACGAGAGCTCACAAGGGAGAGGGAGGGATTTTTAGACTTGGAAATTATTTGAGGGATGAAGAAAGTCTTCAACTTAGGGGAGTATTTATAGGCCAACCAATGGCCAACCAATGGCCAAGATGAAGCCAAGTGCTAGGCAAGTGTAGGGTGAAGATTTACCCAAGTGTAACCTTATCCATCTACCCACAAAATATCCTACCTAACCTTGACCAAGGTTAGGCAACAAAAACGTGCCAAAGAAAGCCCTCATTGTTGCCCATCGAGGGTGACAAGTGTCACCCTCCCGTTGGTCCAAAATATTTCATCTCTCGGAAAAATCCGCAAAAATAATAAATGACATAGCCGGAATTTTCCCTTCGCAAAGTTTGTAAAACGTTTCGTCGGAAAACGACTCTTTTCGGGGGTTGTGCACAAATTTCGAACCTTGCCTACTTTAAGGCTTAACTTTCGTACGTACGTCTTCACGTACATACTCTGGAAATACGGGGTATAACAAGAATACTCACTGTGGAAGCATACCCGTGGGCTACCCAACGTGTCAGTATGTCCAAACAAATAACAAGATAATACTCAATGTGGAAGCATACCCGTGGGCTACCCAACGTGTCAGTATGTCCAAACAAATAACAAGATAATACTCACTGTGGAAGCATACCTGTGGGCTGCCCAACGTGTCGGTATGTCCAAACACTAACCAATAACCGGCCCTCCATCGAGAGACTCGATAGCACAATCAAACCCTTGTACAACAAGGCTATCTCAACCAAGCATAGGCAAGTTACACACAACTCAAGGTACTTTAAACACTCCTTAACACAACGTCAAGTATACCATTTAAAACCCAAGTATCTAACCCCTTTAGGATCAAGGTACTCCTACCTTTTATAACCAAACCACTTATGTTTTTCCATCACAAAGAGTTCAATATTTGAAAACAAGTTACTTCTCTTTTCCCAAAATCAAGTTACCATTCTAAATCCAATAATGGATCCATTTCTTTATTTTTCATAAAGTCGTTATAACTAACTTCTCATAAAGCTATTATAACACTTTATGTTTTAAAACAAGTCAAGACAAAACCATGCCTTTCTTTTAAACCAAAACACTTCAAATTCTTAAGTCTCTTTTCCTTTAGAAATCGAGTTCCTTACTTTGGAATTTTTAAGAAGATCGAAACTTGATTACAATAATTCTTATTAGAGCAGCCATGATCTAGGAAATGTAATACAATTTTGTCTTATCTTAGCTTCTATGCAGATGGAAGTTTCTATTGGTTTTAATATAATTAATTGTCATTACTCTTTCCTTTATTAACGCTGCATTGTCTTGTTCGATTCTTATTCCCATTTCCGAAATTTATGTAACATTATTCTTTTAAAAACCAAGTGCTCCTTTCTCACGAATGAGGTTTCACACTTTTCAACACCATTTAGGTCAATTATAAGTCAAGTCTATTATCTTTTGAAAACAACAAACCATTCTTTTACCTACATAAAGTGGTTATAACAAACTTCTCATAAAGCCGTTATAACACTTTATGTTTTAAACCAACCAATTACAACTATAAGCCCCATGACCAAGAGGGCTTATTCTTTAACCACCGAGTACCCATTACTTAACGAATAAGATTTTCCTACTCTTTCAAACAATCAAGACCTTTACACTTCATATCAAGTCAAGGAACAACAAGGGAAATCAAATTCCTTTAACACATGTGCATCTACTGCACTATATATTTCACAAATAATCATGCTGAAGAGGATAGGAAGAATCACATACCTCGCGACGATTATCGACGGTTAGCAAAATGCTCCACAGTACTATCCTCCTTAAGTAGAATATGCTACTCGTAGTACTTCAATCCTATAAGGGTCATAAAATGTCTATCAAACTCTAGCTTCGAACGTAGAATAACTAAGTGCAAGGTCCCTACATTCTACGGAAATTTGGACATCACTTCCTTTGTTTCTACTTCTATGCCACCTTTTTCAAGGCCGAAATTCAATAACCAACGCCACATTTAAGGCTCAATTAATTCAGCAAAAACAAGGGGATTACACGCCTACTAATACGTGTCAAATTCCGCCCCACAACAACACAAAATAAACCAATAATTTCCATGTCATTCTTGGCCAACAATATAATCAATACTAACCCCTTTCAACTCTTTCCAATCCAAGTTCGTAGGTCTAACATGATATCTAGCCCTAGACATCTTCAACAACTACAATCCCCCTTTACAACATGTGACGACCAAATTAGTAACCAAATTGAAGCTATCATCTTAAGGTTAACATGCCCATTTCAGTTTTCAACAAGACAACAAGATCCAAATCTATACAACTTAAATATAACAGCCTCAGGCTCATTTCTAAACAACTATAACAAGTATTAACCCATATCCAAGAGAAGGGGAAACTTTTACCTTTGGAGAAGCCCACAAAAGCCCCTTTCTTCCACTTCTTTTCCGTCAAACTCATCCACCAGCGCTTCCCACAAGTTTACCCACACTTTTCCTTCTTGCCGCCGCTCCAACAATTTCCCCTAGGGCAAGGTTTCTTCAAGAAAACTAGAGAGAAAGGGAGAGGATTTCCTTGGAAGGGTTTTGAGATGAAATGGCCAAGTCTTCCAAGACTTGGCCCTAAAATAGACCCCTTACCTGGTCAAAAGGATGGGAGGGACACTTGTCACCCTCCCATAGGCTTTTAACAAAATATCCCCTGATTTTCGTCCTTTACCGCAGAAAAATCCGCCTCGCGCTGGCCCGCCGCCGCGCCGTGGCGCTCCACTCCGAAAGTTCCAGATTCGGCCGCTGCCCTCGCATTCGGCCGCGCTGAAACACCCAGACTCCAGTACAACCGCGCCGCGCCTCAGATTCAGCCGCGCGCTGCACCCAATCAAAATCGCCGCTTGCTCGATCGCACCTAACTTGTAACTTCCATAACTTTTGACTCCGATGTCCTATCGATGAACGGTTTGTTGCGTTGGGAACTAGATTTAACTGACTACACACTAGGCTTTTTGAACACCTCGAAATTCTTAACAACTGGGGTACAACACTCCAAGGTAGACTCAAAATCCGTCCAACACATGTTTGACCCCTTATCTTTCCACTTTCAAATCTTATATTCCTTGGTATGTTCTTATCTTATCTTCATGAATTTACGGGGTGTAACATTCTCCCCCCCCTTAGAAACATTCGTCCCGAATGTTCCTTCTAAGTCTCCAAAACGCAGACGCCGGTATAGTTTTCACCACGGAACTTACGAAAGAATCAGTTATGCCACTCATGGACTTATCACCCGAAAATACTCCCCGCATACTATGTACTCCGACAAGGATCACTGTAAAATCTTTTACTCTAGTCGGCCTTACCTCTAAGGTCTCGATTGTTATAAATTCTAAGGTTCAAAATTTCTCATCCCCAGACTTACCCTTTTCACAAATCAAGCTTCTAAATCACATTTTTAACACAAAGTTATCCGAACATAACACTTAACACATCACCATAACATCAATGCATACTAGTCTCTAGAGGGTTAAGAATATACCTGTAACTATTACTTCACTTCCCCTTTTTGTTGTTCTACTCATGTTCCTTCCCTGCACGGCGCACAAAAGGAGGAGATGAATCAGCCACTGATCCCGAAGGCTGAGTCTCTACATCCGCGCTACCCCTGGTTGGACAATTTCTCGCAAAATGGCCCTGCTGGCCACATGCAAAACAAACTCCCATTCCCGCACGACACTCTCCATCATGGAGCCTACCACAACGGCCACAACGAGGTAGGGGTGGTCCCATCTGACTAACGTCTCTGCTCCCCCAAAAACCTGAAACCTTGGAGCCCGACCGCCCCGAATCTCCGAACGCCCCAAGACTATGGCGGAGCACTCAGATCGGGCGGAGGCGCATAACTAGTTCCGCCGAGGCCGCCGCTCGAAGGTCACGAGAGGACCTCGTTGTCCCGCCTCTTCTCGCGATCTTGGTTAATCCGCTCACCTCTACGCTACTCACACCTGCGCATAAGTCGCATGCGGCAATATCCATGCCCGCTGAATAGCTACTCTGTGCAACTCTGCTAAGTAGTCATCGAGTCTGTGACATAACGGTGCACTCTATCCTCCATATTCGCCACTGAGCGGGACATACCGAGCCAATGAGTCAAACTCACATTGTACTCCGAAGCGGCGCCTCTGCCTCAAAGATCAAAAATATGTCGCCCATGCCCTCTCATCCGCGGAGGCAATAAATGGCCAAGCGAAAGCCTCTGAGAACTCGCCTAACCACCGGGGTGCATGCTCCCCGACAGCTCCCACGAATCAAACCACCGATCGCAGATCACGCGGCCGATGCGAACCTAAGACCACCGACTCGGTCTCGAAGCCTCGATCACTCTCACGATCCGTCAGAATCGCTTGATGAACTCCTGCGGATCATCCTCGTGCCTCGACCAGAACTCGCGGGATGCAACTCGTAAAGTCCCATAGCCTCAAACTATCTCGATCTCGGGTGAACCATGGTGCATCGAATCGCCAGATCCAGCCTATCCTCATGTCTGGCCACGATCCTGGCTAGTAACTGGGCCATCTCCTTGTAACCCATCTCCTCTGCTCCAGGCTGTGGAACTGGAGGCTCAAGTGTCGTGGTCACAGTAGAGACCGCTGCTGCTCTACTCGCAGCTCCCTCTGCTGCCTTGCCCTTTTGGGCTCTGGTTGCCTTGCGTGGAGGCATCACTGGTATACAAAGAATACGTCAGAGGGAGTCCAACTTATAACACAGCTCTAAAGCACGATCTCAGAGTAAGAAGAATGGAAACCAATCCTAAATATCCTATAGCCTCCTGATTATAGATGTGGTGCACAACACACCGATAATCAGGACTCTACTAGATACGGTCTGTAGACACTTTCCGAGGATTAACTGCTCTGATACGACTTTTGTCATGGCCCGATCCCGGGCCCGTGACTGGTGCCTTACCCCGGGCACCCTAGTGATACAACATCAGAGAAAAACCAGCGGAAATAAAAACTCATGAAAGAAAATAGTGAAATAATAAAACAGGCTAACCCAAACGGTTACCTTTCTGTACATGAATAAAAACTTGAACAGTTACATCCCTTACAAACTCGCCACAACAAGGCTCATGCACTGAGAATTTTAAAACCATAATGACGGGACAGGGCCCCGCCATGCCCCTGAATATACAACAGTCCACCACTTCAGGGAACCGTACCACAGGACAAGCTTCCGAAGGTATGGAGCTTTCCGAGAACCGAACAACGATCCTAAGAGTGCGGATCAGCAAGCTATGTACCTCAACCTGCGGCATGAACGCAACCCCCCGAAGGAGGTCAGTACAACAGGTACCAAGTATGTGAAACTGAAAAATACTGTAAATGAAATCATAATAGTCTATATAAAGCAGGAGACATGTATGATAACCAAACTACAGTACACAACATATAAGCAGTCATGTCAAGTTAGGGACTCATGCCCGTGAAATCATCACTCAAATACAACCCGGGAATTTAACCCGCACAATGGCCGTATGCCCCGGCATCTCACCTCGGTATAAGCATGGCCCTGGAACTGTCCTAGCGGGCCCATACCCGTGGACCATCCAACGTGTCGGTATGCCCAAAGGAGATAACAAGATAACAATCTCTGTGGAAGCATACCCGTGGGCCACCCAACGTGTCGGTATGTCCAAACAACTAACAAGATAATACTCACTGTGGAAGCATACCCGTGGGCTATCCAACGTGTCAGTATGTACAAACAAATAACAAGAAAATACTCACTGTGGAAGCATACCCGTGGGCTACCCAACGCGTCAGTATGTCCAAACAAATAACAAGAGAATACTCACTGTGGAAGCATACCCGTGGGCTACCTAACGTGTCAGTATGTCCAAACAAATAACAAGATAATACTCACTGTGGAAGCATGCCCGTGGGCTACCCAACGTGTCAGTATGTCCAAACAAATAACAAGAGAATACTCACTTTGGAAGCATACCCGTGGGCTACCCAACGTGTCAGTATGTCCAAACAAATAACAAGATAATACTCATTGTGGAAGCATACCCGTGGGCTGCCCAACGTGTCGGTATGTCCAAACAAATAACCAATAACCGGCCCTCCATCGAGAGACTCGATAGCACAATCAAACCCTTGTACAACAAGGCTATCTCAACCAAGCATATGCAAGTTACACACAACTCAAGGTACTTTAAACACTCCTTAACACAACGTCAAGTATACCATTTAAAACCCAAGTATCTAACCCCTTTAGGATCAAGGTACTCCTACCTTTTATAACCAAACCACTTATGTTTTTCCATCACAAAGAGTTCAATATTTGAAAACAAGTTACTTCTCTTTTCCCAAAATCAAGTTACCATTCTAAATCCAATAATGGATCCATTTCTTTATTTTCCATAAAGTCGTTATAACTAACTTCACATAAAGCTATTATAACACTTTATGTTTTAAAACAAGTCAAGACAAAACCATGCCTTTCTTTTAAACCAAAACACTTCAAATTCTTAAGTCTCTTTTCCTTTAGAAATCGAGTTCCTTACTTTGGAATTTTTAAGAAGATCGAAACTTGATTACAATAATTCTTATTAGAGCAGCCATGATCTAGGAAATGTAATACAATTTTGTCTTATCTTAGCTTCTATGCAGATGGAAGTTTCTACTGGTTTTAATATAATTAATTGTCATTACTCTTTCCTTTATTAACGCTGCATTGGCTTGTTCGATTCTTATTCCCATTTCCGAAATTTATGTAACATTATTCTTTTAAAAACCAAGTGCTCCTTTCTCACGAATGAGGTTTCACACTTTTCAACACCATTTAGGTCAATTATAAGTCAAGTCTATTATCTTTTGAAAACAACAAACCATTCTTTTACCTACATAAAGTGGTTATAACAAACTTCCCATAAAGCCGTTATAACACTTTATGTTTTAAACCAACCAATTACAACTATAAGCCCTTATGAGACCAAGAGGGCTTATTCTTTAACCACCGAGTACCCATTACTTAAAGAATAAGATTTTCCTACTCTTTCAAACAATCAAGACCTTTACACTTCATATCAAGTCAAGGCACAACAAGGGAAATCAAATTCCTTTAACATATGTGCATCTGCTGCACTATATATTTCACAAATAATCATGCTAAAGAGGATAGGAAGAATCACATACCTCGCGACGATTATCGACGGTTAGCAAAATGCTCCACAGTACTATCCTCCTTAAGTAGAATATGCTACTCGTAGTACTTCAATCCTATAAGGGTCATAAAATGTCTATCAAACTCTAGCTTCGAACGTAGAATAACTAAGTGCAAGGTCCCTACATTCTACGGAAATTTGGACAGCACTTCCTTTGTTTCTACTTCTATGCCACCTTTTTCAAGGCCGAAATTCAATAACCAACTCCACATTTAAGGCTCAATTAATTCAGCAAAAACAAGGGGATTACACGCCTACTAATACGTGTAAAATTCCGCCCCACAACAACACAAAATAAACCAATAATTTCCATGTCATTCTTGGCCAACAATATAACCAATACTAACCCCTTTCAACTCTTTCCAATCCAAGTTCTTAGGTCTAACATGATATCTAGCCCTAGACATCTTCAACAACTACAATCCCCCTTTACAACATGTGACGACCAAATTAGTAACCAAATTGAAGCTATCATCTTAAGGTTAACATGCCCATTTCAGTTTTCAACAAGACAACAAGATCCAAATCTATACAACTTAAATATAACAAATTTCGTGCTCATTTCTAAACAACTATAACAAGTATTAACCCATATCCAAGAGAAGGGAAACTTTTACCTTGGAGAAGCCCACAAAAGCCCCTTTCTTCCACTTCTTTCCACAAACTCGTCCACCAGCGCTTCCCACAAGTTTACCCACACTTTTCCTTCTTGCCTCCGCTCCAACAATTTCCCCTAGGGCAAGGTTTCTTCAAGAAAACTAGAGAGAAAGGGAGAGGATTTCCTTGGAAGGGTTTTGAGATGAAATGGCCAAGTCTTCCAAGATTTGGCCCTAAAATAGACCCCTTACCTGGTCAAAAGGATGGGAGGGACACTTGTCACCCTCCCATAGGATTTTAACAAAATATCCCCTGATTTTCGTCCTTTACCGCAGAAAAATCCCGCCTGCCACGGCGCGCTCCACTTCCGAAAGTTCCAGATTCCGCCGCCATGACTGCATTCGGCCGCGCGCTGAAACCCCCGCGGACTCCCAGTACAACCGGCACCGCGGCCTCAGATTCGGCCGCGCTGCACTTCGAACCAAAATCGCCGCTTTGCTCGATTGCGCACCTAACTTGTAACTTCCATAACTTTTGACTCTGATGTCCTATCGACGAACGGTTTGTTGCGTTGGGAACTAGATTTAACGGACTACACACTAGGCTTTTGAACACCTCGAAATTCTTAACAACTGGGGTACAACACTCCAAGGTAGACTCAAAATCCGTCCAACACATGTTTGACCCCTTATCTTTCCACTTTCAAATCTTATATTCCTTGGTATGTTCTTATCTTATCTTCATGAATTTACGGGGTGTAACAAATAACCCCCTTACATAAACATCACAAGACACTAACACACGTAGCATCATAACATGGTTACTTATCAAACCATCTTACTACACTTTCCAGAAATCAATACAAGACTTTCATAAACAAATAAGCAAACCGTTCCTTTTATCTTTCTTAAGTCGTTATACCTAACTCCCCATAAAGCTAGTATAACACTTAAGCTTTTAAAACCAAGTATTTCTTTTCTTTCAAAAATGATTCATAACTCTTTTTGAAATACTTCAAGATTCTTATTATTTAAAACTCAAGTCAAAAGACATCAAAGTAAAACCAAAACAATTTCCATACCTTCTTTTTAAACCAATCTTAAGACAAAAGCGTGCCTTCTTTTTTTTAAACCATTTTAAGACAAAACCCTACCTTCCTTTAAAACAAAGGCACTTTTTCCTTTTTAAAGTCAAGTAGCAATATACTTTTTAAACCAAGGGTCTTACTCTTTTAAAAACAAGTAACCTATACCTTTAAATCAAGTTACTTCTCCTTTCCCAAAATCAAGTTGTTTATAAGTCAAGTTATCATTTTAAATCCAATGATAAAACCATTCTTATTTTCGAAATCAAGATAACTTTATTCTTTAAAAGACCACACACCCATTACTCATAAGTGAGGTTTTACAACTTTCTAACATAATTCAAGTCCTTAATATTTCATAACAAGTCACTTAACTTTGGAATCAAGTTGTCACGACCTGCCCGGCCCGTGGATCGTGCTTACCGGCACCCAAGTAGCCATATATCGAGTAACCATGGAAATATAAAACAAGACAGAAACAGCTTTTATAAAATAAGACACGCTTTATGTAAGATAACGTCGCTTTCTAAGATATATAAATAATCATGGTTCAGCGATTTACATCCCAAACTGCATAACATGACTACTGCACTTAAGGAAATATACAACTATGGCGGACAGGCCCGCCATACCCTCGATCGCACAAAACTATCTACAACAGGAGATCATACCCAAAAGTAGAGCTCGGAGAAGATGGAGCTCCCGACACCAACGCAAAAGATCCTAAGGATGCGGATCTAGCACTGCTTGTCTTTACTGCGCATGTAACGCAGCCCGGCGAGGTCAAGACAACAGTACCAAGTATGTGAAACTATAAAGTATCGAAATGAAATCAAAGTATTGAAAACCTTTTCACAAATACAATCAGTTCAATTGCACATAGTGCCACATCACAAACAACAATGAATAGGAAAATCAGAATAGTCTATTCTAGGCCGCGAATGATCAAGCAAGGCCAATCGCCCATAGTATCATTCTGCGTGCCTAGTCACCGACTTCCGCACTCGCATAGTCACACACGCACCCGCATGAGGTATTCCTCGCATCGGGGCAGCAACCCCAGATCCGCCTAGGCTCCCGCAGCCCGCATAGCCTCAAAAGACCGCATAGTCTCAGCAGACCGCATAGGAATCCGTATCGAGGCTAAACACCGGAATGATCAATCCGGAGCATACCGCTGCTCGCATAGTCTCACAGACGCATAGCCGTATAGACCAAGATCGAGGCAAGCCCTGTGATAACATAAGAGGGTAGGTGATACAATAACAGTACAACGGACTTACCGGTTAGCAAATATCATGCTTTAGGAAGAATCACATACCTTCTCAGCGAAAACCACCTGCCAAGTTGAATATGTCGCGCGCAGAGTCACCTATAATAGCGCACATCTATCAAAGACTACTCAAGGTCATTCTAAACAGAGGGTTCACAATTTATGGAAAGTCGGGCAGCACTTCCCTACCGTGAGCTATATAAGTTCATCATGGAAGCAAATTCTATGTAAGTACAGTTTGATTATTCATCTTTAAACCCTTCACCGTGATAACAGTTCAATTCTATTCGTGATATTCTTCTAAGTATTTATACTTATTCTTATACTACTAAGAAGTATTCTCTCATTCAAAAGAGGTTAGGATTAGTTACCTCGGTAAGCCCAATAATATCCTAGATAAAGTCGCTACTGAGCAAGGTTTAGCTCCTAAGTTGTACGCTCCCAGAGTCTAAGAAACCTTAGAAGTTCTTCACAACTTCTACAAAGGACTAAGGATTTGGGCTAGGTATTTTGGGCATTATAACAATACTAGAAGATAACTTTTCTACCAAGGGAGGGGTAGACTTCGGCTAGGCTAGTGGGTAGGCCCTCGCCAAACTCACTCGAGGGAGGTGTTGACGAAAGGCTAAGGGAGAGGAGAGGATTTTTTCAAGACTTGGAAGATAACTTTGTGGATGAAGAACTCTTCATCTCTAAGGGGGTATTTATAGCTCAAGCCTTGGCCAACCAATGGCCAAGATGAAGACAAGTGCAAGGCAAGTGTAGGGTGAGGATTAGATATACACAAATATCCTACCAACTCCTTGACTTGTGCACAAGGCACAAAAAACGTGCCATGGCTCCAATTCGTCCCAAATGGACGATTGTTCACCAATGGAGGTGCCAAGTGTCGCCTCCCGTTGGTCCAAAATGTTTCGCCTCTCGGAAAAATCCGCAAAATTAGTAATGGCATAGCGGAATTTTCCTACGAAAGTCAGGGAAACGCTTCGTCGGAAAACGATTCTTTTAGCGAGTTGTGTACAAAAAAAACGTCCAAGGCTAACTTTAAGGCCAAACTTTTTGTACGTATTCCCTTACGTACATACTCTGGAAATACGGGGTATAACATTCTCCCCTCCTTAGAAACATTCGTCGAATGTTCCTTCTCAAACGATTATCGAAGAAGCTTAAACAGTTTGTAAGTGCCACACATGGCCACAAAATAACACTTAGGCATAAATGATAATGAAAATTTACACGGAGGAAAGTGAATTACCTGGAGGTGTGGGGAATAGGTGAGGATACTTCTGCCTCATGTCCTCCTCGGCCCCACGCCATCTCCTCCCGAGCTCGTTCCGCCACAAGACTTTGACGGAAGCCACGCCCTTTGTCCGCAGACGCCTAACTCGACGATCGACTATCGCATGGGAATCTCTCATACGATAACCCCGGTCACCGACATCGTCAATCGGTGTACCTAGATGGATCCCCGATACATCTCCTCAAGATAGATACGTGAAAACCGGACGACCGCCTCCGATCGGACGGCAGATCCAACTCATAGGCAACCTTGCCTATCTCGCGACACCAAACGCCCAATGTACTGGGCCGAAGTTTCTTCTTCCGAATCTCATCACACCCTTCATGGGTGACACCTTTAGGAAAACCCAATCATGAACCTCGAACTCAAGATGCCGACGACGATGATCCGTGATACGATTGCCGACTGAGCTGTCAATAGCCGCACTCGGATAAGCTTCACCTTATCCATCCGCTCGCTGCACCAAATCGTCCCACTAGCCGCACTCGCCCACATCGAACCAACCTATAGGCGATCCGCACTTCCTCCCATACAAGGCCTCATAAGGCGCCATCGAATACCGGAGTGGTAGCTATTATTATACGCAAACTCAACTAGAGGCAAATGATCCTCCCAACTACCATCGAAGTCAATAACACGTGCTCGCAGATATCCTCAAGAGTCCGATAGTGCGCTCGCTCGTCTGTGCTCGTGGATGAAATGCGCACTGTGCTCACTGCCCCTAAACCCTCTCGGAAGGACCTCCGAAGTTAGCCGTAAAGTGGGCTCTCTGCGATATGATCGAAATAGGGACTCATGCGATCGACGATCTCTGATGTAAAGTTCGCATAATCCTCACCAAAAAGTCGTCCGACGGAAGAAAGTGGGCTGATTTCACGACTGTCGACGATAACCCAAATAGAATCATGTCTCCTCTGAGTGCGAGGTAATACTGTGATGAAGTCCATGTTGATTACCTCCCACTTCCAGGTCGGGATCTCTATCGCCTGCAACAAACCACCGTGCCTCGTGCTCTACCTTCACCGCCGACAACAAGTGGCACTGAGCTACGAACTCTGCAACGTCCCTCTTCAAGCCATCCCACCAATACACAGATCTAAGGTCATGGTACATCTTGGTCGACCCCGGATGGATAGAGTAACGCGCGCTGTGTGCTTCCCCAAGAACTCGCCGAAGTCCTCAAACATCCGGAACACACAACTCGCCTCAAACCTTAGCACCCCATCAGTGCTACTCAAAAGGACCCTTGCCTCACGAAGAGTCAGTATCACGATATCGAATCAAAGCCGGATCCTCGAATCGTTGCCTCTTCACCTCCTCGACGATGGAAGACTTAAGAACCTCACGAACTTTAACCCCACCGCTATCGTAATCAATCAAACGGACACCAAGGCTCGCTAATCGATGCAAATCACGAACCATGTCCTCCTCTAGCCGCACATATGATAGGCTCCCATCGACCTACGACTAAGAGCATACGCCACAACATTGGCCTTCCCGTGGTACAGATATCAACATCGTAATCCTTAAGCAACTCTAACCACCGTCTCGCCGTAAGTTCGGCTCCTCGCCGTGAAGATATACCGAGGCTCTTGTGGTGCGTATAAATATCTACGTGAACCCCATACAAATAGTGCCTCCAGATCTTCAAAGCGTGAATCACACCGCCAACTCCAAATCATGGGGGTAGTTCCTCGTGTTTCTTCACCGCCGGATGCATATGCTATAACTCGCCATGCTCCATCAACACACATCCCAACCCGATGCCCGACGCATCACAATACACGACATAACCATCCGACCTCCGGAAGAGTAAGAACGGGGCGGCCGTCGCCTCTTTTCAAAGAATCGAAACCCCGCCACAAGCATCAATCCATCAAACTTGGCTGCTTCGAGTCACTAGTCAATGGTGCGTAGATAGAAGCAAAATTCTCCACGAACCGATAATATCCTGCAAGGCCCGTAAAATCGCGAACCTCTGCCGAGTAAGAGTTCAGGCCAAGTCTCGATCGCTTCGATCTTGTCGA
Source organism: Przewalskia tangutica (assembly GCA_029844215.1). Taxonomy (NCBI): domain Eukaryota; kingdom Viridiplantae; phylum Streptophyta; class Magnoliopsida; order Solanales; family Solanaceae; genus Przewalskia; species Przewalskia tangutica. The sequence continues at coordinate 36,379,166 of CM056725.1, read as the reverse complement.
TTCACTCGAATGCCATCACCGGCAATATGCCCAAGAAACGCCATCAAGTCAACCAAAACTCACATTTGGAAAACTTGGCGTACAATCGCTGGTCTCGAGAATCACAAGATCGCCTCAAATGCTCGCATGCTCGCTTCGGCGAGAATAAACCAAGATATCATCAATGAACACTATCACAAACGCGTGTCCAAAAATGGTTTGAACACTCGGTTCATCAAATCCATGAATACCACGAGCATTGGTCAACCCAAAAGACATGACTCGAACTCATAATGCCTGCATCGTCCGAATGCGATCAGGGACATCCACCTCTCGACACGAACTCGATGATAGCGAACGCAGATCAATCTTGGAGAAACATCTCGCGCTCGCAAATCGGTCGAACAAATCATCAATCACGGAAGCGGGGTATTCGTTTAATGGTCACCTTGTTCACCGTCAGAATCAACACATGCGCAGCGTCCCGCCCTTCTTCTTCTTCACGAACAATACCGCGCTCCCGGGAGAAACACTAGGCTGATGAAGCTCTTCTCCAAAGAAATCCCTAAGCCGATCCTTCAACTCTCTCAACTCGGCGGTGCCATTACGTATGGCGGAATGGAAATAGGCCGAGTGTCCGCAATATGTCAATACAAAACTCAATCTCCTCTCGGGAGGATACCCGAGGTCGCTCGAAATACGTCTGGGAACTCTCTCACCATCGAATCGACGGAAAATCTGGTACCGCGGCCTTTCAGATCAAACACCCAACGAGATGGTAGATATACCCTTCGTATTATCTTCCTAGCCTTGAGGTAGGAAATAAACCTACCTCGGCGATACCGTGCTCCCACCCACTCAACAACCGGCCTCGTGAAACTGGAACTGCATTTACTTTCTCTGCAGCCTACATTGGCATAGCAAGAAGCTAGCCAATCCATCCCCATGATCACGTCAAGTCAATCATCTCCAACTCTATCAAGTCGGCAGTGGTCCGACGATCGTAAATGGTCACAGACAAGCTCATATACCCGCCGAGCTACCACCGAATCACCCATCGGCGTAGCTACCTCGAAAGTGGTCTATGGACTCGTGCTCTATCCCTATCCTACTAGCAACAAGGGGAGATATATAGGACGAGTAGAACCGGATCTATCAAAGCATACACATCAAACCCAGAACCGATAAGGTACTGTGATTTACATCGGTGAGGCCTCCGATCTGTCGCTTACCGGATAGCATAAATTTTGTTCCGAGGACCGCTAGAATCGGGACCCGCGCCACGACTCGCCGCGACCCGGGTCCATGAGTACCTTGCTCCCGGGCGAGTAATCGTCGAGGATGAAGCGGCAATGCACTCGTAGATCGGGCCCTACTACGCCGCGCCCCGGTCGGACAAACTCGCGAAATGACCTGCCGCCACAAGTATAGCAGCTCGAGTACTGACTCGAATGGTATCTACCACAACGGGCACACCGAGCGGACCTCGAGCAGTTAGCACCTCGCTACCTCGAAATCAAGTCTCGGGCCCCGACCGCCCGATCGCCTCGGGCCGCATCGAGAATGAGGTAGGAACGCTCACGCCGCCGTGGTGCAACCGACTTCGCGATGCCGCCCACCCGAGAACCACCAAAAACCGGCCGTCTCGCCTTCTTCTCGCCGATATCGCTTACCCGGCGTCTCTACGCTCCGCATCCTAGTGCATGAGCTCGCATACGGTTATGTCCATGCTCGTGAAGGGGACACACCCGCACAAGACTCGCCATGTAATCATCTAGCCAGTGACATAGCGATGGACCGGTCCTCCATCTCTCGCTACCAGGTCAGGACATATCGAGCCAAAGAATCAAACTCGACATTGTACTCTCACCGCGGCCCTCCTGCCTCAAAGAACAAGAATCTATCACTCGTGCCCTCCTCATCCGCGGAGGCAAGAAGTGAGAAAAGCCTCAAAACTCATCCCATACTGCTGGAGGCATGCTCTCCCGAAAGCTCCCATGAATCAAACCAATCGATCATGGTATCACGCGGTGATGCGAACCGAATGTCACACTCGCCTTCAAGCCACGATCACCGCATAATCCTTCTGCGGTGACGGATGAACTCCTGCGGATCATCCTCCGGCCGACCAGTAAAACTCGAGGGCTACAACTAAGGAAATCCGTAGTCTCAAACTATTCGCCTCGGGTGCACTACGGGCGCGACCGAGCCGAGCCGAATCGCCAGATCCGCCTTCTCTCAGACGCCACAACTTTAGCCAATAGTGGGCCATCTCTCAGCCCTAACTCTCCGCCCCAGCCGTGGGACGTGAGGTGTGGTACTGTGGTCTCGCTGGCCGGGCGGCCATAGAACTCGCTGCCTCTGGTATAGGCCGGGCACGAGCCCTCGTAACTCGGGTGTCTCGCTAGCAGCCTTCCTTGCCGCTTACGGGCCCGGCCGTTTACGTGGAGGCATAATCAGCATACGGGAAAGGAATACGTTAGAGGGTCCAACCTATAACACGCCTCTAAAGCACGATCTCGTAATGAAGAATGGAAACCAATCCTAAATATCCTATAGCCTCACGATTATTGGGGTGCACAACACACCGATAATCAAGACTCTACTAGATACTTGCTCGTAGACACTTTCCGAGGATTAATCGCTCGATACCACTTTTGTCACGACTGCCCGGCCCGTGGATCGTGCTTACCGGGCACCCAAGTAGCCATACATCGAGTAACCAATGGAAATATAAAACAAGACAGAAACAGCTTTATAAAATAAGACACGCTTTATGTAAGATAACGTCGCTTTTCTAAGATATATAAATAATCATGGTTCATTTACATCCCAAACTGCATAACATGACTACGCACTCTAAGGAAATATACAACTATGGCGACAGGGCCCCCGCCATACCTCGATCGCACAAAACTATCTACAACAGTGGAGATCATACCCAAAAGTAGAGCCTCGGAGAAGATGGAGCTCCCGACACCAACGCAAAAGATCCTAAGGATGCGGATCTAGCACTGCTTGCCTTTACTCAGGCATGAACGCACTTCAAGCGAGGTCAAGACAACAGTACCAAGTATGTGAAACTATAAAGCATCAAATGAAATCAAAGTATTGAAAACCTTTTCACAAATACAATCGTTCAATTGCACATAGTGCCACATCACAAACAACAACAGAATAGGAAAATCAGAAGTCTATTCTAGGCCGCGAATGATCAAGCAAGGCTAATCGCCTATAGTATCATTCTGCGTGCCTAGTCCTCGACTTCCGCAGCTCGCATAGTCACACTGCACCCGCATGAGGTATTCTCGATCGGGGCAGCTAACCCCAGATCCGCCTAGGCTCCCGCACCCGCATAGCCTCAAAAGACCGCATAGTCTCAGCAGACCGCATAGGAATCCCGCATCAGGCTAAACACCGAATGATCAATCCCGAGCATACACCGCTCCCGCATAGTCTCACAGACCGCATAGCCGTATAGACCAAGATCGCGGCAAGCCCTGTATAACAATCGAGGGTAGGTGATACAATAACAGTACAACGGACTTACCGGTTAGCAACGTAAGCACATCAAGAATGACCCCCTTACACAGCATTTCAAGACACTAACCCAGGTAGCATCATAATATGTCTACTTATCACACAAATCTTACTACACTTAACAGAAATCAATACAAGGCTTTTATAAACAAACAAGTAAACAGTTCCTTTTTATCTTTCTTAAGTGGTTAGACCTAACTTCCCATAAAGCTAGTATAACTCTTAAGCTTTTGTTTTAAAAACCAAATATTTATCTTCTGTTAAAATGATTCAGTATTCTTTTGAAATGCTTTCAGTTCTTTGTTATTCAGGCTTAAGCCGTGAGGCATTGCCGTAAGTATTATTCAGGCTTAAGCCGTGAGGCATTGCCATAAGTATTATTCAGGCTTAAGTCAAAGACATTGCCGTAGTTATTATTCAGTTAACACATGTACGTCTACCGTACTATATATTGTAAAATATCATGCTTTAGGAAGAATCACATACCTTCTCAGCGAAAACCACCTGCCAAGTTGAATATGTCGCGCGCAGAGAGTCAGCCTATAATAGTCACAGACATCTATCAAAGACTACTCTGAAGGTCATTCTAAACAGAGGGTTCACAATTCTATGGAAAGTCGGCAAAGACTTCCTACCCGGTGAGCTATATAAGTTCATCATGGAAACAAATCCTATGTAAGTACAGTTTGATTATTCATCTTTAAACCCTTCTACCGTGATAATAGCCAATTCTATTCTGTGATATTCTTCTAAGTATTTATAGTTATTCTTATAATACTAAAGTAAGTATTCTGGCATTCAAAAGAGGGTTAGGATTAGTTACCTCGGTAAGCCCAATAAAATCCTAGATAAAGTCACGCCTGAGCAAGGTTTAGCTCCTAAGTTGTACGCTCCCAGAGTCTAAGAAACCTTAAGTTCTTCACAACTTCTACAAAGGACTAAGGGATTTGGGCTAGGTATTTTGGGCATTATAACAATACTAGAAGATAACTTTTCTACCAAGGGAGGGGTAGACTTCGGCTAGGCTAGTGGGTAGGCCTGCCAAACTCACCTCAGGGGAGGTGTTGACGAAAGGCTAAGGAGAGGAGAGGATTTTTTCAAGACTTGGAAGATAACTTTGTGGATGAAGAACTCTTCATCTCTAAGGGTATTTATAGCTCAAGCCTTGGCCAACCAATGGACAAGATGAAGACAAGTGCAAGGCAAGTGTAGGTGAGGATTAACTATACACAAATATCCTACCAACTCCTTGACTTGTGCACAAGGCACAAAAAACGTGCCATGGCTCTCCAATTCGTCCAAATGGACGATTCAAGTCCACCAATGGGAGGGTGCCAAGTGTCGCCCTCCCGTTGGTCCAAAATGTTTCGTCTCTCGGAAAAATCCGCAAAAATTAGTAATGGCATAGCCGGAATTTTCCCTACGAAAGCTGTGGAAACGTTTCGTCGGAAAACGATTCTTTTAGCGAGTTGTGTACAAAAAAAACGTCCAAGGCTAACTTTAAGGCCAAACTTTTTGTACGTATTCCCTTACGTACATACTCTGGAAATACGGGGTATAACACAAGTCAAGGACACAAAAGGAAAATCAACTTCCTTTAAACACACGTGCGTCTACCGCACTAAATATATTTCACAAATATCATGCTAGAAAGGATAGGAAGAGGTTCACATACCTCGCGACGATTATCGACAATTAGCAAAACGCTCCAAAGTACTCTAACCTTGCTCGCCTTTTCCACCCTTCAAGTAGAATACGCTACTCGTAGTACTTCAACCTATAATGGTCATAAAACGTCTATTAACTTCTAGATCCCTTCGTAGAATATTTCTAAGTACAAGGTTCCATATTCTATGGAAAATTCGGCAGCACCTCCCCCCCCCCCCCCGCAACCACATAAATCTCCTCCTCTACCCAGGCCTGCTACCAAGCCAACAACTCCAAGGAGGGGGGGGGGGTTACACGTCTAACCGGACGTGTACAATTCTACTCCACAATAATACTACAAGTCTACTGTAAATACAGTCCAATGTAAATACAGTTCAATTATTTTTAATCATCCTTCCAATATATCTTATACTCAATTCTAAACTACTACAATATGTAATATCCAATTACAATAGAGGGACATAGATCATTACCTCGATAAGCCCAAAATTATCCGAGATTAAAAGTCGATCCTGAGCAACGTTTAGCTCAAACTCCTTACGCTCCAACCCGCTCCAAGCAACCCATAGAAGTTTCTAAACAACTTCTCTTAACACTTCATCTAAGCTATGAAGATTTTCCTAGGGTTTCTTTTTGTGACTAAAGGAAATAAAGTAGTATTTCCGAGCTCTTAGTACAGAGGTAACTTGGGAAAACTACAAGGGATTTGGGCTAAGGTATTTTGGAATAGTAACAATACTTGAAGACATTTTCTACCAAGGGGGGGGGGTGTTTCGGACGAGAACTATCAAGAGGGGGGGAGGGGAAGCTTTGGACGAGAGCTTTCTCAAAGGGGGAGGGAGTTTTGAGACTTGGAAAATGTTTAAGTGGATGAAGAATAAGTCTTGCACACAAGGGGTATTTATAGGGAAGTCAATGGTCAAGATTCAAGCAAGTGGAGGGTGAAGATTTGGACATGTGTTGTGTGGGCCCCACTTATCTATCTACTACACAAATATCTAGCAAGACATTGACCAAATGTTTTAGAGCTTTAAAATGCCAAAAACGTGCCACACTTTTCGTCCACCAAACCGTCCACTTGAGGGTGACACATGTCGCCCTCCTAGTGGTCCAAAATATTTCATCTCTCGGAAAAATCCAAATTAAATAAATTATTGAAAACGTAAAATTCCCTTACAAGGTTCGGAAAATTTTTCGTCGGAAAAGCAAATCCTACATCCTTATCCTACTTAGGGCTTGTATTTTCGTACGTATGTCCTCACATACATACTCAGAAAATACGGGGTATAACAGTTCCTGTTTAAGTTTTTATTTTCGCTGATTATCTCTGATGTTGTATCACTAGGGTGCCCGGGGTAAGGCACCAATCACGGGCCCGAAGTTGGGTCGTGACAGTTGTTAAGGGGAAGATTGTTAAATCGCGTTCCGTTTGGGCGTGTGATCTCCTTCTTTAATTATTGTTATTGTTATGAAGGAGAGATTGTTAATCGCGTTCCGTTTGGGCGTGTTATCCCCTTCTTTAGTTATTGTTATGAAGGAGAGATTGTTAATCGCGTTCCGTTTGGGCGTGTTATCCCCTTCTTTAATTATTGTTATTGTTATGAAGGAGAGATTGTTAATCGCGCTCTGTTTGGGCGTGTTATCCCCTTCTTTAGTTATTGTTGTTATTAAGGAGAGATTGTTAATCGCGTTCCGTTTGGGCGTGTGATCCCCTTCTTTATATTTTGGAATTATTGTGCCTTATTTATGGCATGTTGGTTACTATTACCGGGCCTTGGAAAAGGTGGAAAATTGAGTAGAAACGGGGGAGGTGCTGCCCAATTTTCCGTAGAATAAAAGATCTTACTTAGAAGAATTCTACATAGAACTAGAAGTTGATAAGGCGTGCTTTGACTATTATAGGTTGACACTCTGCGCGCGACATATCCGACTTGGCAAGTGAATTTAGCCGAGGAGGTATGTGATTCTTCCTATCTCTTTGAGCATGATATTTGTGAAATATATATAGTACGGTAGATGTACGTGTGTTAAACTAAATTTGGCTTTACTTTGATGTCTTTGGACTTGAGTTCTAATTAATAAGAATCTTGAATATTTCAAAAAACTTTATGAATCATTTTGGAAGAAAAGTAATACTTGGTTTTCATAAAAAAGTTTTAAGTGTTATACTAGCTATATGGGAAGTTAGTTATAACGACTTTATGAAAATGAAGGAATGGTTTTATCATTGGTTTTAAGATGGTAACTTGACAGTTGTTTTAAAAAGATGTGAGACTTGATCATTCCCCGTCATGGGATTTGGTTTAAAAGTAAGAGACTTGAGCATTTGAAGTTTTGAAACTTAAACTAGTTCGAGAAGTGATTTGACATAAAAAAGGAAGTCATGATATTGTCTTGATTTTTATTTAAAAAGAAAGTATGGAAATTGTTTGGTTTACTTAATATAATAGTTACTCTATTTTTGATATTACGAGTATTAGTATCATGTGAATTTTGTGAAAGAGTTAAAGCATGTAGTACTTTGGGGTTAAAACCCGGATTTTTGGCATAAGATGGAAGTACCTCAAGTGTGAGTAACTTGTTTATGTTTGCTTGTGATAGCCTTGTTGTGGAAGTGTGGTATCCTTATGTTACCGCGTCTCTCGATGGAGGGCCGGTCGTGTTGTTCTGGATCATCGTGGGCATACTGACTCGATGGAGGGTCCACGGGTATGCAGCCATGATGAGGGTTCGTTTCCCTGTTGATAGTGTTATTCCATGGATTAGCCCTCCATGAGGTTTAGGGACGCAGGCGGTATTTATATGGGGTTCATGTGGATATTTATACAGACCACAAGAGCCTTCAGTACATCTTCAGGCAGAGACGGTGGTTAGAGTTGTTGAAGGATTATGATATTGACATCATATACCATCCGGGAAAAGCCAACGTGGTTGCAGATGCTTTGAGTCATAGATCGATGGGGAGTCTGTCAGAGGTACAACCAGAGAGACAGGACATGGTCCGTCAGATCCATCAGCTAGCGAGCCTTGGGGTTCGATTGGTCGATACCGATGATAGTGAGGTACGGGTTCGTGAGATTGCCGAGTCTTCCATCGTTGATGAGGTGAAGAGGCGACAGTATGATGACCCAGTTATGATACGGTATCGAGATACGGCTCTTCGAGAGGAAAAAAGTCTGTTTGAGGTAGCGCCTGATGGGGTGCTAAGATTTTAGGGCAGATTGTGTGTTCTCGATGTTGCAGGACTTCGTCAGCAGATTCTGGGGGAGGCACACAGTGCTCGTTATTCCGTTCATCCGGGGTCGACTAAGATGTACCATGACCTCAGATGTATGTATTGGTGGGATGGCCTGAAGAGGGACGTGGCAGGTTTTGTTGCTCAGTATCCTAATTGTCATCAGGTCAAGGTTGAGCACCAGAAGCCCGGTGGGCTATTGCAGGCTATTGATATTCCGACATGGAAGTGGGAGGTGATCAACATGGACTTTGTTACAGGGTTACCTTGTACTCAGAGGAAGTATGATTCCATCTGGGTTATTGTAGACAGGCTGACGAAATCAGCCCACTTTCTTCCAATCAGGACTACATTTTCGGCTGAGGATTATGGCAGATTGTATATCAGGGAGATTGTGAGACTGCACGGAGTCCCTATATCGATTATATCGCATGCAGGAGCCCAATTTACGCTAACTTCGGAGGTCTTTCCGTGGCGGACTAGGGACATAGGTGAGTCTCGATCTGCGTTTCATCCTCGTGATCGACGCGCAGTAGAGCGCACTATCCGCATACACGAGGATATGCTGCGAGCCTGGGTTATTGATTTCAGGGGTAGCTGGGAGGATCATTTGCCTCTTGTGGAGTTTGCTTATAACAACAGCTACCATTCTAGTATACAGATGGCGCCATATGAGGCTTTGTATGGGCCGAAATGTAGGTCGTCGATTGGTTGGTTCGACGTGGGCGAGGTGCAGTTAGTTGGCCCAGACTTGATTCAGAAGGCTGTGGATAAGGTGAAGCTTATCCAGATGCATCGTTAGCACCGTAGTCGCGAAGTCTTATGCAGATAATCGGCGTCGACATTTAGAGTTTCAGGTAGACGATTGGGTCTTATTGAAGGTATCACCCATTTTGGGTGTGATGAGGTTCGAAAAGAAGGGGAAGCTTAGCCCAAGGTACATTGGGCCCTACCAGATCATCCGTAGAGTAGGCAAGGTTGCCTATGAGTTGGATCTGCCATCAGATTTAGAGGCGGTACTTCCGGTCTTCCATGTTTCTATGTTATGGAAGTGTATCGGAGATCCATCGGGAGTTTTCCTAGCTAGAGAGGTCCAGGTGATAGAGGGGTTATCGTATGAGGAGAGTCCCATAGCGATACTCGATCGCCAGGTCAGGCGACTGCGGACCAAGGATGTGGCTTCCGTCAAAGTCTTATGGCGGAATGATAATAGGGAGGAGATGACTTGGGAAGCGGAGGAAGACATGTTGAGGAAGTATCCTCACTTATTCCCTACACCTTCAGGTAATTCATTTTCCATTACTTGTCAAGTTTTAATTGAAGTATTTTGCTTAAGTACTATTATGTGGCCACGTGTGGCATTATTGGTATGCCGGGGTTGCAAAAGGAGACTAGGTCGTTATTTATAAGTTGACTCCGGAAGAACATTCGGGGACAAATGTTTCTAAGGGGGGAAAAATGTTACACCCCGTAATTCCAGGGCATGTTTATAAGAACGTACGTAAGAACTAACAAATGTTAAGATTTGAGACTAGTAAAAATTTATCGGAATTATGGAATTGTCGGAAAATGAAATATTGTGACGAATGGGAGGGCGACACGTGTCACCCCCCATATTGGTCTTGGGCGATTTGGACATGGGTAAAAGGGTCATTTGACCATTAAATAAATGAGCAAGTCTTGCTAAGTCTTGAAACTTGACAATGTTGACTAAGTCCAAGGGCCACTTGGGCTAGATCCATGTGAAACTCATCCAAGCCACACAATTGTGCTAATCTTGACCCTTCCTAGTGTTATATATGTATACTAGTAGTAAGACAAGCTTCCACACTTAGCTAAATTTTCAAGAAAATTGGATGAACATAGGAGAGCTCTCGGGTTAGGGTTTGAGGAAGAAGAAATTTTTTTTGTTTGTTGTCCAATAACATCCATACTTTAAACCAAGGTTCATGAGGGTATTTTAAGGGTATCTCAATAGAAAGATCCCGAAAAAATATCGTTTTCGTATTAGTCGCAAGGTGAAAACCTAGTTGCTTTCATAGGTTTGGATTGGAAGATTAAAGAAAAGTTGTTTGTGATCTTCTAAGGGTCTCAAGTGGCGGATTGAAGTGTCAAGGAGAGGCTCTAAGTTTCTAGGGAGCGACTTCGGATCTTGAAGTTGGATTAAGGCTCGTTGAGGTAACAATCTTATTCTCTTAAAGTGTTATAAGATTACATATTGTTGTAGCCTTACATTTTAACTAGCATGAAGTATATTGTGTTGAAGATTTATAAGTGATATGGATAGTAGAAGCCTAGAATCCGAAATGACATTCTAGCCATTTGAAATTGAAATACAATTTGGTCGTTAATTAGAATCATCGCATGTTACCTACTTGTATATTGTAGTAGTCATAATCGATTGCGGCTTGATATCATGTTATACTAAACAACTTGGATTGAAAAGGAATTGGATAAGAATTTGTGTTGTTGTACCTCAAGTTGCCGAATTGACCTTGTAAGTTTGTACTAGTTTGGTATCAATTGTGGGGCGGAATTTTACACGTCTTGTAGGCGTGTAATCCCCTATTGTTAACTACATTGTTGAGCTTTAAATGTGACGTGTTTGGTTATTGAATTCGGGCCTTGAAAAAGGTGGAAAAGTATGTAGAAATAAAGGAAGTGTTGTCTGATTTTCCGTAGAATTTAGTGACTTTAGACGTATTATGGTCATTATAGGTTGACATACTACGTGCGGCATATTGGACTTAACAAGTGGATTGAACCGAAGAGGTATGTGAAACTTTCCTATCTCTTGAGCATGAGTAGTTGTACCTATATAGTACGGTAGACGTACAAGATTTCGATATCCTTTACTTGTTTTAAGAATGCCCAAGTTGGTTGAGTTAGGAGATTAACTCACTTGTTTAAAAGTACTAAGGATGTCTTAGTTTTCAAAGTAAGGGACTTGAAGTATTTTTGAAAGTATATGATACTTGTCTTGTTTGAAAGTATAAGCCCCTTGGATATATGAAAGAATGTAATTGCCTAAAGTATAAAGTTAATATAACGACTTTATGGGAAGTTGGTTATAATAGCTTTATGAAGAGTTAAAAAGAGTGGTTTACTCTAAGTAATGTAAGTATGATAAATGACTTGAAATAATGAAAGGCAAATTGATTTGAAGGCATCAATTGCTTAAGGTTTTAAAAGAAAGAAGTCACTTGATTTAGAAGCCTATAAATGTATTTTCTAAAAAGGTATTGTGAGTTGTCTTGAAAAGTAGATAGGACTTGATACTATGGTTATTAGTATCTTGGAAGTTTTATATGAAAAAAAGTCATTTTAAAAGGATAGAAGTACGTAGTACTTTGGGTTAAATTCCCGGATTTTTTTTTAAATGACATGTTAGTGCCTTAAGTAAACTAAAATGAGAGGGTATATTAATAATGTTAATAAAAAGTTAGGGGATTTCTTAACTTTCTTATATTATGATAAGTCGGTAGTGCTTATGTTATGTATGATAGCCGGTTGTGCTAGTTTAAGTTATTCTTACGGGGTAAAGCCCCGGGTTACTACTAATTCCATGGATTTGCTACCCATGATGTGAGTGCGGCGTTTGTACTTATTGCGGGCCCACTGGGCTCAAGCGGGTGAAATAGTCCTGTGCGGGTGAAATAGTCCCATGCGGAGCGCATCACTCCATTGCGGGTCCGTAGGACCTATGCAGGTGAAATAGTCTCAGGAGTAGGATTGCTTAATGATATTACGGGCGGGTGACCCTACTTTGATCATGAGCCTCCTATTTTTATGCAGTAAAGTATATACTTGGTTACTCTCATTGTTAGTAGGGCACAGTGTACTGTAATTTGGTTATCATACATGTCTTCAACTTTATTTTAGACTTATGATGTAAATTGCAGTATTTTCCAGTTTTACATACTTGGTACATATTGTGTACTAATCCCCTTTCCTCGGGGGCTGCGTTCATGCCACAGGTAGGGGTAAGCTGGTGGTGGATCCTTATTCTTAGGATCACTGATCAGGTGTCAGAAGCTCCATTTCTCCGGAGGCTTGTCTTTTGGTACTGTTTTCCCTGATGTTGTAGATTTATATACATTCAGGGGTATGGCGGGGCCCTGTCCCGCCACAGTTGTTATTCTTAGAGGTCTGTATTCATATTTGTGGATTGGGTTTTAAAGAACAGAGTTGTACTGATGTATCTTGGTTTATGTATATTTTACGGAAGGTGGCCTTATCGGCTAGCCTGTTGATGTTTATTTTCTAAGTATTGATATGTGTTGTGTATGTTCCGCTGCTATTCTCTGATGTATACCTGAACGGGGTGCCCAGGTAGGGCACCAGTCGCGGCCCCGGGGTCAGGTCGTGACAGTTTGGCCATCATACATGTCTATGTGAACTGTGTGATCTCCTTTACAGTGCTTACTGTTTCACATACTTGGTACATTCTTCGTATTGACCTCCTTCGGGGGGCTGGGTTCATGCCGCAGGTTTAGGTACGCGGTTTTGTGATCTGCAGGTGTAGGACCCTGCTCAGAGTTTTTGGATAGCTCCATATGTTCAGGAGTTTATCATTTTGGTATAGATCCTCCAGTACAGGCTTTCGTACAGTTATGGGTACGGAGGGCCCTTGTCCCGTCATAGTTTAGTAAAACTCTTAGAGGTCTGTATTCATATATGCGATTGGACTCGTGTGCAGTGTAGTGTCTGTTGATTATGTATATTATATAGCGGCCTTGTCGGCTTTGCCCTTGCATGTTCATTGTTTCTAAAAAAAATGAGCTGTTATTTAGTTCTGCGGTTTACTTATGTCAGTTAGGTAGAAGGTGCCTGTAGGCACCACCACGCCCGGTTCGGGCGTGACAGAGTGGTATCGTGAGCGATCCTCGGAATGTCTACAGACCGTGTCTAGTAGAGTCTTGATTATCGGTGTGTTTCGCGCCACACCCATAAACATGAGGCTACAGGACATTTAGGAGTTGGTTTCTATTCTTCTCACTCTGAGATTATGCCATAGAGTTGTGTTATATAGATACTTCATCTCTGACTTATTATTATGTTACAGCTATGCCTCCAAGGAGGGCAACGCTTGTATGGCAAAACAAAGAGTGAGCTACCAAATGACTTAGAGAGTTGATAGGGCTCATGCGCCTGTGGTATACCTGATATTGTCGCATGATGGCGAAGTTCTTCTGCGCCAGTTTTGAGGCCCCAAAGACTGAGCCTCCAGTTTCGGTTAGGAAGACTATAGGGTCATAAGGGAAGCAGTTATGTTATTGACCAAAATAGCGGTGCTACAGTTTCATCAGCAGGAGGTTATTCGGCCAGTACAGACAGGTGTACAGGGGATAGAGGGCCAACGCGGAAATCAGCATAAGAGGGCTAGACCGGTTGGATATCCCGGTGAGTTTTTGGACGAACAGCCTCAGCAGCGAGTGAGATATTCATCCCAGCCTACCCAGTACATACCCCCGCAGCTCACAGGTGGGAGATTGGACCCCACAAGGTATTTAGGAGCCGGTCCGAGCTCTATGGGTCGAGGTTCTCAGAGGAGCAGAGGATTTTCTCAGTCGAGGCCACTTTTTCCTCAGTGTTTCCGATGTAGTAAGCGTCATATGGGGAAATGTCGTTATGGCACAGGTGTTTGTTTTTATTGTGGCCGTCCGGGCTATATATTGAGGGTATGTACTTTTAGAAAGAGCACCGGTGAGGTTGCTCAGCCTATGAGGCCGATGGTTGGTTCTCTTTCCTCCACAGTTTTGCATCCCCCACGGCAGGGTGTTCAAATGTCAGCCAGCCGTGGTAGAGGTCAGGGTGAAGTTTATAGTTCTGGCGGTCTTTCGAACCGCATAGATGACGTGGCTACTAGGCAGGATCAGGAGGCAACATCGCATGGGGTTACATGTATAATTCGATTCTTTTGAATCATACGTGTATTGATAGATTCAGATTTTGCCCTAGCGTATATGTTTTCCCTTTGTTGCTAGCAGTTGTAAAGTGATAGTACCCCCAGAGTTAGGGATACTTTGATTAGTAAAGTGAAAAAGTTAAGAATGTTGACAAGAATGATAAAGTGAACTGAGACTATAGTTGTGTAGGGTTCACAAGTTGTAATTACCCTATAATAAGTGTAAGATCGATAGGGAAGAATGTATAGTAGAAATACTTTGGCCTATGTGACGAATCTCTAGTGAATAGGGGGATAGGGTAAGAAGTACCTTGAGATAAGAGAGAAATTTATTTCAGACTAAGAATGAGAAGTTAAGTGTGACGATGGGTCGGGTTATGGACTCATTTAGGGTCAGCTGGTAGTATGGAATGGGGTGATGTCAGTTGGAAATGGTCTCGCTATGTGATAGTGTCACGAGGATGCAAGGCCCAAGTTTAGTTAATCGTTGTACGAGTTCGTGGACGCGTTCCACCGGAACTGTTACACCCCGTATTTCCGGCAGTTGAGATAAGAACGTACGTAAGAATTTGGGAATTGAATTTTAGAAAGAATGAAAAATTCTGAAAATTTCTCCGAACCTTGTAAAGGAAAAAGGTTTATTAGATGAATTTAATTCTCGAATTCGGCATTTGGGACTTTTAGAATTTATCGGAATTTTGGAATTTAATTTTGAAATTTGGTCATGTGGGACCACCCGAGAAATTTTGTATGTGTTGGGGAGTTTGGGAAGGAAAACGCAGAACAAAAAATACCAAAACGTGTATGAACAGTGAAAACCCGTCCATGAACAGTGTTGTTCGATGAACAGTGTTCGAAAAAACGCCATTTCCGGCCAAACCAGGAATCCGCCGGGGGCGAGACATATACCAAAAGCTTCGTCTCGTCGAGCCCGTCAAATCCATACCAACCGCCACCGTCGATTCTCCCGGAATCGCCGGCAATTTCAGATCGATGTTTCGGTCACTGTTCATCCATCTTCCCCGTTCGATTTTTCTGATTTTCCGACCAACTGAGGTACAATCGACGGGAGTGGAGTATACCATCAGAACCACCATCTCCTTGCCGTAATTTCCATGTAAACCAGACCTCGATTCTTGCTCAAACTCGCAGTCGACCAGATCGATCTTCGCCGAAACCCTAGGTCGTCGACGAGCATTTTCCGGCCACCACAGGTAGAGTCGACGGTCGTGGATAGTGTAGAAATATTCAGGGTGGAAAGGCCGACATTTTGGCACCACCCACGACCTCCAATTCAACCTGCATCGTCGGTCGACCAAATCATATTTTTCGATCGGTTGGAAGATTCGATCGATTCCTGACATTTGAGGATAAGGCGATACCGTTGTGTTCGTATTGATATTAGCTACGTTTTGCAACCAATCCCGAGCCTCAATTCTCGATTTCGAATCCGCCATCGACGCCGCCTTGAGCTTCGCCAAATGGGCGTTCTCCGCCAGACCACCAGCAGACCTCCAAAAATTGACTTTCCTCCATTAATTCATCCACGCAACAACAATTCGATGAATTCACTTCCAATAGATCAAAAATGGAATTTTTCCGACGAACAATTCCGGCGACGGGTAGCGGCGCAGTGGGAATTCTGCCACCAATGGCGGTAGTTCAGCCGCTTAACCACGTAAATATTCCACAAGACTCTCAGCGATCCGACAACAATTTCCAATCACTGGCGTTGTCTACTTAGCGTGTGGATTAGCCGAAGAGGTTGAAATACTACGAGTAGCGTATTCTACTGAAAGGGTGGAAAAGGCTAGCAGGGTTACAGTACTTTGGAGCTATTTGCTAATTGTCGATAATCGTCGCGAGGTATGTGAACCTCTTCCTATCTTTTCTAGCATGATTGATTGTGAACTATGTAGTACGGTAGACGTACGTGTGCTAAACGAATTTTGGTTGATTTTTTAAAAGATAAGAGACTGGACTTATATTTTGACTTGATATGAAATGTGAAGAACTTGAATTGTGTTAAAGTGGTGAAACCTCATTCGTGAGTAATGAGTACTTGGCCTAGAAAAAGGAATAAGTTATATTAATTTCGGAAATGGGAATAACTATCGAACAAGCCATTGTAGCGTTAATAAAGGAAAATGTAATGAAACTAATTATATTAAAACCAGTAGAAACCTCCATCTGCATAGAAGCTAAGATAGACAAAATTGTATTACATTTCCTAGATCATGTGTCACGACCCGAACCCGGGCCCGTGACTGGTGCCTTACCCCGGGCACCCTAGTGATACAACATCAGAGAAAACCAGCGGAAATAAAAACTTAAACATATAAAACAGTGAAATAAGAAAGCAGGCTAACCCAACGGTTACCTTTTTGTACATAATTTAAAACTTGAGCGATTCATCCCTTACAAACTCGCCACAACAAAGGCTGCACTTAAGAATTTTGAAACCATAATGACGGACAGGGCCCCGCCATGCCCCGAATATACAAAAGCCTACTACTTGTGGAACCGTACCACGTGACAAGCTTCCGAGATATGGAGCTTTCCGAGAACCGAACAGCGATCCTAAGAGAGTGGATCGCCAGCTATGTACCTCAACTCGCAGATGAACGCACTGAAGGAGGTCGCACAACAGTACCAAGTATGTGAAATCAGAAATATCAGAAATGAAATCATAATAGTCTATATAAAGCGGGAGACATGTATGATAATCAAACCATCAGACACAACATATAAGCGGTCATGTCAAGTCGTGGACTCATGCCCGTGAAACCATCACTCAAATACAACCCGAGTTTAACTCAAGACAACGGCCGCGTGCCCCAAGATCTCACCTCGGTATAAGCATGGCCATGGAACTATCCTAGTGGCCCATACCCGTGGACCATCCAACGTGTCGGTATGCCCAAAGGAAATAACAAGATGATACTCATCAGGGAAGCATACCCGTGGCTACCCAACGTGTCGGTATGTCCAAACAACTAACGGATAACACTCCTAATGGAAGCATACCCGGGCTACCCAACGCGTGTCAAGATGTCCAAGAGGATCGTCTGATGGAAGCATACCCGGCTACCCAACGTCAAGATGTCCATCAATCAACCAGATAGTCGACCTCCATCGAGACCTCAGAGCACACAACCAAACACTTGCACAACAAAGGCTACCACAACAAGCATAGGCTAGTACACACAACTCAAGGTACTATAAATACTTCTTAACACAACATCAAGTATACCATTTAAAACCCAAGTACTTAACCCCTTTAGGATCAAGGTACTCCTACCTTTTATAAACAAGTCACTTATGTTTTTCCATCACAAGGAGTTCAATATTTGAAAACGAGTTACTTCCCTTTTTCCAAAATCGAGTTACCATTCTAAAATCCAATAATGAGTCCATTTCTTTATTTTCCATAAAGTCGTTATAACTAACTTCCCAATAAGCTATTACAACACTTTATGATTAATAAAACAAGTCAAGACAAAATCATGCCTTTCTTTTAAACCAAAATACTTCAAATTCTTAAGTCTATTTTCTATTAGAAAACGAGTTCCTTACTTTGAAACTTTTAGGAAAATCAGAACTTGATTTCAATAATTCTCATTGGAGCAGCCATGATCTAGGAAATGTAATGCCATTTTGTCTTATCTTAGATTCTATGCAGATGGAGGTTTCTACTGGTTTTAATATGATTAATGTCATTACTTCTTTCCTTTATTGACGCTGCATTGGCTTGTTCGATCCTTATTCCCATTTCCGAAATTTGTAACGTTATTCTTTTAAAAACCAAGTATTCATTTCTCACGAATTAGGTCTTATACTTTTCAACGCCATTTAGGTCAATTACAAGTCCGTCTCTTATCTTTTGAAATCGACAAACCATTCTTTTAACTACATAAAGTGGTTATAACAAACTTCCCATAAAGCCGTTATAACACTTTATGTTTTAAACCAACCAATTACCACTATAAACATTTATGAGACCAATAGGGCTCATTCTTTAACCACCGAGTACCCGCTACCAACGGATAAGACTTTACTACTATTTCCACGCAATGAAGCCCTTAACACTTCATATCAAGTCAAGACACAAAAGGGAAATCAAATTCCTTTAACACACGTGCGTCTACCGCACTATATATTTTACAAATAGTCATGCTGAAGAGGATAGGAAGAATCACATACCTCGCGACGATTGTCGACAATAAGCAAAATGCTCCACCGTATTATCTCCCTTAAGTAGAATATGCTACCGTAGTACTTCAATCCTATAAGGGTCATAAAACGTCTATCAAACTCTAGCTTCGAACGTAGAATAACTAAGTGCAAAGTCCCTAAATCCTACGACAATTTGGACGGCACTTCCTTTGTATCTACTAACTTGCCACCTTTGCTAAGGTCGAATTCAATAACCCAACGCCCCACAATAAACCCCTTTCAAATCTTTCCAATCCAATTTCTTATGTCCAACATGATATCTAGCCCTAGACATCTTCAACAATTACAATCTCCCTTTACAACATGCGACGTCCCAATTAGAAATCCAATTGAAGTTACAATCTTAAGGCTAACATGCCCATTTCAGTTTTTAACAAGACAACAAGATCCAAATCTATTCAAATAAAACAGCCTCAGGCTCAATTCTAAACTACTAAAATATAACACCTGTGCTCACATCTATACTACTAAAATATAACCCTTTAGGCTCACATCTATACTACTAAAATATAATGCCTTTAGGCTCATAACCAAGAGAAAGTGGGAAACTTTTACCTTAAGGAATAGCCCACAAAGCCCTTTTTTTCTTCCACCTCTTCCACAAAAATCATCCACCAAGTACTCCACAAGTTTACCCACACTTTTTCTTCTTGCCGCTCCAACAATCTCCTCTAAAGCTAGTTTCCTTCCAAAAACTAGAGAGAAGGGAGAGGGTTTTTCTTAGGAGGGTTTTGAAATGAAATGAAATGGAATGGCCAAGTCTTCAAGACTTGGCCCTAAAATAGACCACTTATCGATAAAAGGATGGGAGGACACTTGTCACCCTCCCATAGGTTATAAACGAAATATCCCATTTTCGTCACTGCTGCGCAAAATCCGCCTCGGCGCTTCCACTTCCAAAAATAAATCTTCCGCATGCGCCATGCCCTCAGATTCGGCCGCGCTGCACTTCAACCGAAAATCGCCGCTGCGCACCATACTTGAAACTTCCATAACTTTTGACTCTGATGTCCTATCGACGAACGGTTTGTTGCGTTGGGATCTAGATTTAACGGACTACACATTAGGCTTTTAAACACCTCGAAACTCTTAACAACTGGGGTACAACATTCCAAGGTAAACTAAAAATCCATCCAACACATGTTTGCCAACTTATCTTAACTCCTTGAATTTACGGGGTGTAACATTCTCCCCCCCTTAGAAACATTCGTCCCGAATGTTCCTCCTAAGTCTCCAAAACGCAGACGCCGGTATAGTCTTCACTACTCCACTCACACAAGAATCAGTTATGCCACTCATGGACTTACCACTAGAAAAATACTCCCCACATACTATGTACTTCCGACAAGGATCACTGTAAAATCTTTTACTCTAGCCGGTCTTACCTCTAAAGTCTCGATTGTTATAAATTCTAAGGTTCAAAGTTTTTCTCAACCCCAGACTTACCCTCTTCACTAATCAGGCTTCTAAATCACACATTTAACACAAAGTTATCCGAACATAACACTTAACACATCACTATAACATCAATGCATACTAGTCTCTAGTGGGTTAAGAATATACCAGAATCATCGCTTCACTTTCTTTTCTCGCTGCTCTACTCATGTTCCTTCCTCGCAGACGCAAAAGGAGAAGATGAATCACCATCGATCCCAAGGTGAGTCTCTACATCCGCGCTTATCTCTCGTTGGACAATTCCTCGCAAAATGGCCCCGCTGGCCGCATACAAAACAAACCCCATTCCAAAGACGACACTCCCACCATGGAGCCTACCACAACGCCACAACGAGGTAGGGGTGGTCCCATCTGACTAACGTCCCTGCTCCCCCAATAACTCAAACACGGGAGCCCCGACCGCTTCCTCGAATTTCTGAACGCCCGAAGACCTCGATGGGAACTCAGATCGGCCGAGGTAAATAACTAGCTGCTGAGGCCGCTCGCCTCGAAGGTCACCAGAGGACTCTACCGCCCCGCCCTTCTCACGATCTTGGTTATTCCGTCGACTTACGTTCCTCGGTCACGCGCATAGATCGACGCGGCAATGTCCATGCCCTACCAAGAGCTACACCGCGGCATCCTCCGCTAAATACTCATCGAGTCCGGTGACATAACTGCACTCTATCCTCCATATTGGCCACCAAAGCTGGGACATACCGCCATTGAGTCAAACTACATCAGACTCCGAATCAGGCGCCATCTTTGTCTTAGCATCAAAAATCTGCTACCGCGCCCTCCTCATCCGCGAGGCAAGAAATGGCCGCGAAAGCCTCCGAGAACTCACCCCAACCACCGGAGGTGCATGCTCCCGAGACAGCTCCCACGAATCAAACCACGATCGCAGATCACGCACCGATGTGAACCCAAAACCACCGACTCGGTCTCGAAGCTTGATCACTCTACGATCCGTCAGAATCGCTTGATGAACTCCTCGCGGATCATCCTCGTGCCTCGACCGTAGAACTCGTGGTCGCAACTCGTAAAATCCCGTAGCCTCAAACTATCCGACCTCGTGAACTATGGGTGCTATCGAACCGAATCGCTGCATCCGCCTATCCTCGTGCTCGCCACGATCCCGACAATAATCGCCATCTCCTTGTAACCCATCTACTCGCCTGTGCCGGACCGAGGCTCGTGTGTCGTAGTCTCGTAAGAGACCGACGCCGCTTACTCGCAGCCTCCTCTCGCCGCTTTTGCTCGGGCTCTGGTTGCCTGCGCGAGGCATCACCGTATACAAAGAACACGCTGAGGAGTCCAACTTATAACACCGCTCTAAGGCACGATCTCAGAGTGAGAAGAATGGAAACCAATCCTAAATATCCTATAGCCTCCGATTATAGATGTGGTACAACACACCGATAATCAAGACTTCATCGGATACGGTTCGTAGACACTCTCCGAGGATTAATCGCTCGATACCACTTTTGTCACGACCAACCTCGCCCGTGATCGTGCCTTACCGGGCACCCTAGTGATACAACATCGAGAAAACCAATGAAATAAAAACTTAAACATATAAAATAAAGTTGAAATAAGAAAGCAGCTAACCCAACTTACCTTTTTGTACATAATTTAAAACTTGAACAGATATCCCTTACAAACTCGCCCACAACAAAGCATGCACTCTAAGAATTTTGAAACCATAATGACGGACAGGCCCCGCCATGCCCTGAATATACAAAAGCCTACTACTGTGGAACTGCACCACGTGACAAGCTTAGGAGATATGGAGCTTTCCGAGAACCGAAATGATCCTAAGAGAGTGGATCGCCAGTTATGTACCTCAACTCGCGCATGAACGCAGCCCCAGGAGGTCAAGACAACAGTACCAAGTATGTGAAATCAGAAATATCAGAAATGAAATCATAATAGTCTATATAAAGCAGGAGACATGTATGATAACCAAACTACTGTACACAACATATAAGCAGTCATGTCAAGTCAGGGACTCATGCCCGTGAAACCATCACTCAAATACAACCCGGGAGTTTAACCCGCACAATGGCCGTATGCCCCGGCATCTCACCTCGGTATAAGCATGGCCATGGAACCATCCTAGTGGGCCCATACCCGTGGACCATCCAACGTGTCAGTATGCCCAAAGGAAATAACAAGATGATAATCACTGTGGAAGCATACCAGTGGGCTACCCAACGTGTCAGTATGTCCAAACAATTAACCAGATAACACTCCTAATGGAAGCATACCCGTGGCCCGTGGACCATCCTAGTGGGCCCATACCCGTGGACCATCCAACGTGTCAGTATGCCCAAAGGAAATAACAAGATGATAATCACTGTGGAAGCATACCAGTGGGCTACCCAACGTGTCAGTATGTCCAAACAATTAACCAGATAACACTCCTAATGGAAGCATACCCGTGGGCTACCCAACGTGTCAGCATGTCCAAGAGGATCGATACAGTGGAAGCATACCCGTGGGCTACCCAACGCGTCAGTATGTCCATCAATCAACCAGATAGCCGGCCCTCCATCGAGAGACTCGGTAGCACACAACCAAATACTTGCACAACAAAGGCTACCACAACAAGCATAGGCTAGTACACACAACTCAAGGTACTATAAATACTTCTTAACACAACATCAAGTATACCATTTAAAACCTAAGTACTTAACCCCTTTAGGATCAAGGTACTCCTACCTTTTATAAACAAGTCACTTATGTTTTTCCATCACAAGGAGTTCAATATTTGAAAACGAGTTACTTCCCTTTTTTCCAAAATCGAGTTACCATTCTAAAATCCAATAATGAGTCCATTTCTTTATTTTCCATAAAGTCGTTATAACTAACTTCCCAATAAGCTATTACAACACTTTATGATTAATAAAACAAGTCAAGACAAAATCATGCCTTTCTTTTAAACCAAAATACTTCAAATTCTTAAGTCTCTTTTCTATTAGAAAACGAGTTCCTTACTTTGAAATTTTTAGGAAAATCAGAACTTGATTTCAATAATTCTCATTAGAGCAGCCATGATCTAGGAAATGTAATGCCATTTTGTCTTATCTTAGCTTCTATGCAGATGGAGGTTTCTACTGGTTTTAATATGATTAATGTCATTACTTATTTCCTTTATTGACGCTGCATTGGCTTGTTCGATCCTTATTCCCATTTCTGAAATTTGTAACGTTATTCTTTTAAAAATCAAGTATTCATTTCTCACGAATTAGGTCTTATACTTTTCAACGCCATTTAGGTCAATTACAAGTCCGTCTCTTATCTTTTGAAATCGACAAACCATTCTTTTAACTACATAAAGTGGTTATAACAAACTTCCCATAAAGCCGTTATAACACTTTATGTTTTAAACCAACCAATTACCACTATAAACATTTATGAGACCAATAGGGCTCATTCTTTAACCACCGAGTACCCGCTACCAACGGATAAGACTTTACTACTATTTCCACGCAATGAAGCCCTTAACACTTCATATCAAGTCAAGACACAAAAGGGAAATCAAATTCCTTTAACACACGTGCGTCTACCGCACTATATATTTTACAAATAGTCATGCTGAAGAGGATAGGAAGAATCACATACCTCGCGACGATTGTCGAAAATAAGCAAAATGCTCCACCGTATTATCGCCCTTAAGTAGAATATGCTACCGTAGTACTTCAATCCTATAATGGTCATAAAACGTCTATCAAACTCTAGCTTCGAACGTAGAATAACTAAGTGCAAAGTCCCTAAATCCTACGACAATTTGGACGACACTTCCTTTGTCTCTACTAACTTGCCACCTTTGCTAAGGTTGAATTCAATAACCCAACGCCCCACAATAAACCCCTTTCAAATCTTTCCAATCCAAGTTCTTAGGTCCAACATGATATCTAGCCCTAGACATCTTCAACAATTACAATCTCCCTTTACAACATGCGACGTCCCAATTAGAAATCCAATTGAAGTTACAATCTTAAGGCTAACATGCCCATTTCAGTTTTTAACAAGACAACAAGATCCAAATCTATTCAAATAAAACAGCCTCAGGCTCAATTCTAAACTACTAAAATATAACAGCCTCAGGCTCACATCTATACTACTAAAATATAATAGCCTTAGGCTCACATCTATACTACTAAAATATAACAGCCTTAGGCTCATAACCAAGAGAAATGGGAAACTTTTACCTTAAGGAATAGCCCACAAAAGCCCTTTTTTTTCTTCCACCTCTTTCCGTCAAAAATCGTCCACCAGCGTTACCCACAAGTTTACCCACACTTTTTCTTCTTGCCGCCGCTCCAACAATCTCCTCTAAAGCTAGGTTTCCTTCCAAAAACTAGAGAGAAGGGAGAGGGTTTTTCTTAGGAGGGTTTTGAAATGAAATGAAATGGAATGGCCAAGTCTTCCAAGACTTGGCCCTAAAATAGGACCACTTACTGATAAAAAGGATGGGAGGGACACTTGTCACCCTCCCATAGGTTATAAACGAAATATCCCCTGTTTTTCGTCACTTCACAAGAAAAAAAACGCTGCGCGCTTGGCCACTTCCAAAAATAAATCTTCCGCACGCCGCCGCTGGTCTCTACATTCAGGCGCATGGCTGCAACCCCGCGACCCCGTAACAACCGCGCCGCGACCCTGCATTCCGGCGCACGCTGCACTTCAACCGAAAATCGCCGCACGTCGCGCACCAAACTTGAAACTTCCATAACTTTTGACTCTGATGTCCTATCGACGAACGGTTTGTTGCGTTGGGATCTAGATTTAACGGAATACACATTAGGCTTTTAAACACCTCGAAACTCTTAACAACTGGGGTACAACACTCCAAGGTAAACTAAAAATCCGTCCAACACATGTTTGCCAACTTATCTTAACTCCTTGAATTTACGGGGTGTAACATCATGGCTGCCCTAATAAGAATTATTATAATCATGTTTTGATTTTCTTAAAATTTCCAAAGTAAGGAGCTTGATTTCTAAAAGAAAAGAGACTTAAGAATTTGAAGTGTTTTAGTTTAAAAGAAAGACATGGTTTTGTCTTAAATTGGTTTAAAACATAAGGTGTTATAATAACTTTATGGGAAGTTAGTTATAACGACTTTATGGAAACAAAAAAATGGTTTTATTATTGGATTTAAGATGGTAACTTGATTTTTGGAAAAAAAGAAGTAACTTGAGTTTAAGAGTATAAGTAACTTATTTTCAAATATCGAACTTTTCTTGATGAGGAAAATATAAATGGCTTGGTTTTAAAAGGTAGGAGTACCTTGATCTTAAAAGGGTTGGTTACTTGGGTTTTAAATGTATACTTGACGTTGTTCTAAAAGTGTAAGTCACTTGGTTTAAATAGTGTAAAGTACTTGATTTAAACATGAACGTATTAGGTACTACGGATAATAGTATCGAGTTGTTTTTACTTAAAAAGAGATCTTTTTGAAATGATTATTGTATGTAGTACTTTGGGGTTAAAATCCGGACTTTGACATAAAAGGAAAGTACCTTGAGTTGCGTGTAACTTGCCTATGTTTGCGTGTGATAGCCTTGTTGTGCAAGCGTTGTATCCTTATGTTACCGCGTCTCTTGAGGGAGGGTCGGTCATGTTGTTCTTGATTGATGGACCTACTGACACGTTGGGTGGCCCACGGGTATGGTTCCATTAGGATTGTTGTTCCATGGACTAGCTCTCCATGAGGTTTACTGATTCGGCCTTGGTATCTGGTGGTTGGCTTTCGTACTTGCCCCGTCTCGTGGCTGATTCGGCCTTGGTACCTGGTAGTTAGCCTTCGCACTTGCCCCGTTCAGTTTAGTGGCGAAGTCTCGTGATACGGCCGTATCTGGTAGTTAGCCATCGTACTTGCCCCGGTCAGCTACGTAACACGGCTTTGGTATCTGGTAGTTGGCTTTCGTACTTGCCCCGTATCAGCTTCGTGGCGAAGTCTCGTGATACGGCCTTGGTATCTGGTAGTTAGCCCTCGTACTTGCCCCGGTCAGCTACGTGACACGGCTTTGGTATCTGGTAGTTGGCTTTCGTACTTGCCCCGTATCAGCTTCGTGGTTTGGTTGTATAGTATTGTTAGTACGGCTTTGGTATCTGGTAGTTGGCTTTCGTACTTGCCCCGGTCAGTTGATGATGCGGCTTTGGTATCTGGTAGTTAGCTCAGACTTGCCCGCACGGTTTATGACTCAGGTGGGACTTGGTGTTCATATGTACTCCTTGGTGTTATTATATCATAGACTGCCGGCAGTGAGGAAGGTATTCCACGGGCATGATTGATGTTGAGGGCGTGAGACCCATAGTTATATTTGAGTGATGACTTTGAGGGCGTGAGTCCCTGACTTACGTGACTGCTTATTTATTGTGGACTGTAGTTTGGTTATCATACATGTCTCCTGCTTTATATAGACTACTATGATTTCATTTACAGTATTTTCAGTTTCACATACTTGGTACTTGTTGTACTGACCTCCTTCGGGGGGTTGCGTTCATGCCGTAGGTAGAGGTACACCGGTTGTTGATCCTTGCTCATAGGATTACAGTTCAGCGTTTGGGAAGCTCCGTTTCTCCGGAGGCTTATCTTTGGTATAGTCCCCTGTCGTTGTAGGTGCTTACATTCAGGGGTATGGCGGGGCCCTATCCCGTCATAGTTGTTATAAAATTCATAGAGGTCTGTAGTACTGTTGTGGGCAGGGTTTGTAAAAGGATTTAACTGTTCAGGCATATATATATGCAGAAAGGTAACCGTTTTGGTTAGCCTGTTTCTTATTTTATCTTATTTCATGTTTAAGTTTTTATTTCCGCTGATTTTCTCTGATGTTGTATCACTAGGGAGCCCGGGGTAAGGCACCAGTCGTGGCCCCGAGATCGGGTCGTGACAGGAACCATGGCGTAAGGGCCGAGAAGAGCCTTAACGGGAATGCAAGTAGCATAATGGCCAAGTTTGGATAGTAACTCCAAGGATTGGAAAATAGAAACAATATTTGAGATTTTGTACGTGTACTAAAATAAGTTTGGAAGTACGAGAAAGTATGATAAGTAAAAAAAAAGGGAAGGAGCAAGGGTTAAGAGAACTATAGTGATTATAGTTATAAGTAATAAAGGTGCGTAGAGAAAATCATTTTTAGGCCATGAGTGGAGGTTATTTGTGATGATACATACGCCTTAGGTTCAGTAACACTGTCCATAGGCGTTCGTGATTGAGATGCTACTAGTATTAGAGTTTACACCGATTGGTAAACCAAGCTAGGCAGATTATAGATTCATGTCCCAGCTTGTTTGTGACTAAGTGAGACAGATAAGGGAAGTAACACGGGAGAAACACATCAGTTAGTTGAGTAGGCGTCCGACTGAAAGATTCAGATAGTGTTAGTCCCATGACTTAGATTACGACCGGGCCATCCCTTTATGCGGGGAAAAAAAGAAAGGAATCTTTAAAGATCTCATTTTTTTGTAAGACTGTAACCTTCGAGTTTTGTGAGAAGGGACCGCAGACGGAAGGTCCATTGATATGTTTACATATATTATGTGGTGGCCATATGTGGCATCGTTGGTCTTGTGGAGTATTGATTGATAGTCATAGTATAGAGACTATGCCAGAGTTTGTATAGCTTAAACACCGACTAAGAACATTCGGGGACGAATGTTTCTAAGGGGGGAATAATGTTACACCCCGTAATTACATGACATGTATAAGAGAGTGGACGCGAGAACACAAGACTTGAAAATTGGTACGAAAGAAAGAATTGTTTTTCTGACGGAAAATCTTCCGAATGTCGGAAAGGAAAAATGTTCGTTGATGAGAATTAGATTCTCAAAATGCATTATTTGAAGAGTATGGAACTTATTAACATTATAGAAATTTATTTTTACGGATTTGGTCATGTGGGGCCGACCCGAGAAATTTTACGTTTTGTGGGGCCCACGAGGGTTACGAAATTTTATGGACGAATGGGAGGGCGACACATGGCACCCTGATCGGTGTATTTTATATACACTTTTTGAGTCCTTTTTAGTTAGTCTTTTGTCCCTTTTTGTACAAATAAGTGTCGTATTAGGATAGATTTTCTTTCTTTTGAGTCAAAGTGGTTAAAATGGCCAAATGGCGGAAAAGGAGCTAAAAGAGGGAAAAAGTGGAGGTTCCAGAGCTAAAAGCAGAGAAAGTGGTGAACGAGGCAGAAACGCAGGTC
Source organism: Przewalskia tangutica (assembly GCA_029844215.1). NCBI lineage: Eukaryota > Viridiplantae > Streptophyta > Magnoliopsida > Solanales > Solanaceae > Przewalskia > Przewalskia tangutica. The sequence continues at coordinate 36,350,950 of CM056725.1, read as the reverse complement.
AGCGCCGCGGCGCCTCATGCCAACAGGTGCAGGTCGCACCTAATCATCGAAGGCTACTGAGTTGCAGCGCGCTCGTGACAGCAGAGATCACGCGCGCTCGACAGCAGAGACTGCGCGCGCGCCAAATCATCCGGCATCGCAGAGTTGCGGCCGCGCGCCGATAGCGTGGCCGCGCGCCGACGCTGAAAATCGTTTAATGACGACTCGGGCCAGCCCGGCGGAAAAAGGTTGAGGCGGTTTTGAGCCTATAAAGGAGAACCCTAGGCGCTTTTAAGGTTCCTTTCTTGCACAACACAAGGATTCTTGGATTGAAGATTGGAGACCATAGTCTAGTAATTTCTTTCCTTTTTCTTTTCTTTTATTTCAGTTTTTTATGATGAACCTTGAATTAGTTCTTGTCATGTCAATGGCTAGGAACTAATTCTTTTATAGGGCTTTCCATGTTAATTCACTAGAAACGTATGTTATGAATTGATGCATGTTATGGTTATTCTTCTTCTTGTTGAGATTTATCCAATAATTGTTTTGAATGCTTGGTAATTAACTGATCACTAATTATCAATACTTATATGATTTATAATCAAACTTCGAAAGGAGGAGGTTGTGAATATGCTGTAAGTTTTGTAGACATATTTTGGATTGGGGATGAAAATACCTCAATTATTTATGTAGCGTTAATGAGAGGCTTAAAAACCCTAATTTTACGCATGGCGCGTGACGGTTAACTAGGTTTTTGTTCTTAATCCTCCTATAGAGTCATCCTTATCACCGAAAGGTAGAAAGGAGCAATACTGGGGTTGAGTGTTTATATATCCTTAACGGGAATATAAAACGATTTCGTAAACCTGCTAGCTCCGAGAGAAGAAGAACCATATTTCATTGCATTAATAAGTAACATAAGCGGATAGTTGAGGAGACATGGAAGCCCTATTCTCATCACAACTGAAGTAAACCTATAGTTAATTAGCCTTTATAATTGTTAGTCATAAACAACAAATCAATATCGGTTACCAAATAGATACCAAAAGATAGATAATTGGTACTTGAACACTAATCCTTGTGGACGATATTCGGTCTTACCAAGACTATATTACTTGTCACGATAACGTGCACTTGCGTTAAAGTGTGTGCATCTTTTCGCGCATCAAGTTTTTGGCGCCGTTGCCGGGGATTAGGCATAGTTCAATATCAAGTTATCTATTTTTAATTTCTAATTTGGTTTATTTTATTTTTAATTTTTTTTATGTTTTTACTTTTTTTGGTAAAAAAATCAGTTGTCGTGATTTGTTGTCTGTTTTTTATCTATTTCAGGAAATCAGTTTATGCGAAGGAGAAGAGGGGAAGACACTCTTGTTCCCTTCAATCCAGAGATTGAGAAAACCTGTAAACAGAACAGAAAGAATCAGCGGATTGCAACCTTGATAGAGATAGACGGTGTTCAAAACAACAATATTATGAGAGAAGGGTTAGGTGAAAATCAACCTAACCCCGGAATGCCTCGGCAAGTACATATGGATGTCGAGGAAAGAGTTCAAGTCCAAGCAGAAAGAAGCTTGGGAGACTATGTGCTGCCGATGGTGAATGGAGCACAGACATGTATTAGGCTCCCTGCAATAGGAGCAAACAACTTTGAGATAAAACCGGCGATTCTGAGCATGGTGCAGCACACAGTGCAATTTGGAGGACTGCCATCAGAGGATCCACATATGCACATAGCTAATTTCTTGGAGCTATGTGCAACTTTCAGATATAACGGCGTTACTGATGATGCCGTCAGATTGAGGCTCTTTCCCTTCTCACTCAGGGATAGAGCAAAAGTATGGTTGAATTCCCTGCCAGCCGATTCGATTTTTACATGGCAAGAGCTGGCACAGAAATTTTTGGCCAAATTCTTTCCATCATGCAAAGCAGCAAAATTGAGAGGGGAGTTGAATAACTTCTACCAAGAAGATGGAGAGTCCTTATATGAAGCTTGGGAAAGATTCAAAGATTTACAGAGAAAGTGCCCACACCATTGTATTGAGTTGTGGAACTTGGTCCACATCTTCTATAACGGGCTGAGCAGTACAACCAGAACCATTATAGATGCAGCAGCAGGTGGGGCATTCATGAGGAAAACAACCCACGACGCTCACGAGTTATTAGAAGATATGGCCACCAACAACCATGTCACAGAAGAGAGATCAATGAGTGGGAGGAGAAACGGTGGGGTCCACGAAATAGATGCCATTCGCCTTGAATGCCCAAGTGGCCCTTTTTGGCGAAACAATTGCAGAACATCTGATGTCGATGAATGCATTTCAGATACCAAAGAGCTGTGAAATCTGTGGAGGCCCACATACATTCGATAGGTGTCCTTCAGCTGATCCAAATAATATGCCAATCGAGCAGGCAGAATGTCAGGCCGTGGGTAACTATCAGAGGCCACAAAACAATCCATACTCCAACACATATAATCCAGGGTGGAGGAATCACCCAAATTTCTCATGGAGAGGAGACCAGGGGTAGCAGAATCAATCGAGGCGATGCAAACCCAAGAGAACGAGAATCAGCGACCCTTTACTCGGGCCCACATCCCGGCGATTCAATGCACCGGTTCAGCAAGAAAAGCCAGACGAGCTGAGAGCAGCTTTGTTGGAGTATTATAACACCTTATGTTTTAAACCAACCAAAACTCGTTTAGCACACGTACGTCTACCGTACTACATAGTTCACAACAATCATGCTAGAAAAGATAGGAAGAGGTTTACATACCTCGCGACGATTATCGACAAATAGCAAAACGCTCCAAGTACTTCAACCCGTCGGCTACTCCTTAAGCCAAGTAGATCACGCCACACGTAGTACTCCACTCCTAAAATGGTCATAGTACTTCTATCAAACCTTACTTACCATTGAAGACTTATACCAATAAAAAGCCCTCTAATTCTACGGAAAATTCGGCAGCACTTCCCCCGTTTTTACTTACTTTTCCATCTTTCTCCAAGGCCCGAATAACCGTAATTATATGCCATATATAAGGCGTAATAATTTAAACAACATAAAGAAGGGGATTACACGCCCAAACGGTAACGCGGTTTACTATCACGCTTTCATAACAATACAATAATTAAAAAAGGGATCACACGCCCAAACGGAACGCGATTGAACAATCTTCCCCTTAACAGAAATGTAAATACAGTCCAATGTAAATACAGTCCAAAGTAAATACAGTCCAAAGTAAATACAGTCCTTAAGTTGGGGTCCTTGGCCAACTTTTTCCATTTTACATATCCACTTACTTTATTAGTCATCCAACTTATATTCCATCTTAATATAAGTTATAGTTACTTTGTTATTAGCTTCTTAGCAAGTAAGATACGTTTTTACCATTTTGTGGCTTTCTTGCCAATTTCCATTTTAGCAACTTAACAAGATCCAAATCCTTCCAAACTTTACTCCATATATTATATAATCCATAATATACTTATAATATATGTATAATAACCAATTCACAAAGAGGTTTAAGTTTCACTACCTCAAAAAGCCCAAGAATATCCAAGTTCTTAAAGTCGCTCCAAGAAAGTCTTAGCTCCAAATCTTTACGTTCCAATCCGCTACAAGCAACCCATAGAAGCTCCTAACCAACTTCTCTTCAAGAACCAACTCCAAAAAGTGAAGAACACTTAGGTTTCAAAGATGACAACTATCGGCCAAGGCAACAAATATAGGTTAGGGTTGTGAAAACTTTTCCAACTATTGGTACACAATCTTCCTAACACCTTAGGGAAGAACACTTGAGAGTTTAAGAATTGTTGGACAAATTTAGGTCAAGATGAGGGCCCAAAAACGTGAGCAACAATGAAGGGAGAGGGAGGGTTTTTCAAGTCTTGAAATGGTTAAGTGTGGAAGATTTCATCAACTAGTAGTGTATATATAGGACAACTAAGGGCTAGGATGAAGGCAAGTGTGTGGTTGAGATTGGGGACAAGTGTGTGTGGGTCCCACAAGCCACTTGTCCACACTAAAATATCTTGCAAGACAAGGCCACTTGTCTTGCCACTTGTCTAGCACATTTCGGCCATAAGGCCACCTAGGGGGGTGACACGTGTCGCCCTCCTACTCGTCCAAAATATTTCATCTTCCGAAAATATCCATAATGGCCAAAATCTCAAAAACAAAGCGGGCCCCACAAAACCGTAAATTTCTCCCTTGGGCCCCACGTGACCAATTCCGGAAATAAAATCTCAAAATTCTAATATAATTCAAGAAGCCCAAATACCAAATCTGGGAATCCAATTCCCATCAACGAACATTTTTCCTTTACAAAAACCGGAAACTTTTCCGTCGAAAAATCACATCTTTCTTTCTTTCCAAAATTTCTGTCGTATTCTCGTACGTACGTCCTCGCATACATACCCTGGAACTCGGGGTATAACATTCTTCCCCCCTTAGAAATATTCATCCCGAATGTTCCTTCTAAGTCTCCAAACATACTTGCGTCGGTATAGTTCTCCACTACTATACTTACAAAACCGATCATGCCACCAATGGCCAGAATATAATATGTGCGCAAAACTCAAATCCAAGCCAACGAGGAATCACCTCGACGATATAAAAACAACACCAACTCTCGCTCCTGGTCCAAAGGATACTTCCGCGCGCCACTTCACAAAAATAATCACTTCCATCTCTTAGCACACGCTCACTTCTTTCCTTACTTGTCGTACACTTCCGAACACGAACTCTTTCCGAATCGTACCACACTTGATCATCGCTTGGTTTCCAAAACCTTGGAGTCACTACCTCCAAACTTGGTCATCTCACTAGTTTCAATTCCCACAAAGGCCATCCCCGGCCTTCACGATCCGATTCTGGTCGAACGCATCCACGAACCCGTACGATGGTTACCTAAACCTGGGCCTAGCGCCCTCGTGACCCTACCACTTGGCGAGACCACCTCGAACTGACCCCACTACATTCCGGGCTACGGGTTGACCCGCGAATGGTCCTCAACCCGACCCATAACCGCGCCAAACTTTTGTTTCCCCCGATCCGGAACAATCTCACTAATCAAGTCACGAAAACCTAGTGGTCTTCTTAGCTCAACTACCCTCTTATAATTCACACCACTCAGGGACTTATCACACAATTATACCCCTCGTATACTATGCTCTCCGACAAAGGTCAATCGTAAACAAAATCTTTTACCCAACTTCCCCTTTACTAACCAGGCCTCTAAATCATAATTTAACAAAACACTATCGGGACATAATACTTAGCACATCATCATATCAACAATGCATACCAGTCTCTAGAGGGGTAAGAATATACATGTATCAACTGCTTCATTTCCCTTCGTCGATCTAATCATAATCACCTTACTGTGGCGCATAGCTATAAAGGCGAGAACGCCACCGACCGGTGAGCTGCGTCATTCTACTTGTATCCCTCCTACTAGGACATCCCCCCATCACATGGCCCTGACGGCCATAGGTAAAATAATCTCCCAAACTAGCACGACACCCTGAGGATCATCCTCAGCTCCTAGCCGTGGATCTGGAGGCTCAGGTATCGTGGCCTCCGTAGAAACTGTTGCCGCTCTAAACTCTGCTGGGGCTAGCGGCGTCATAAAACTCGTCGTCTGAAGTACTATCTCAGGTAATGACCAGGCATGTGCCCTCGCAACCCTCGGTGTTTCAACTCGTAGCTCCCTCTGCTGCCTTGCCCATCTGGGCCCAGGTTGCCTTTCGCAGAGGCATAACTGGTACAAACGAATACGTCCGAGGGAGTCCAACTTATAACACAGCTCTAAGGCACGATCTCAGAGTGAGAAGAATGGAAACCAATCCTAAATGTCCTGCAGCCTCCTGATTATAGATGTGGTGCACAACACACCGATAATCAAGACTCTACTAGATACGGTCTGTAGACACTTTCCGAGGATTAACTGCTCTGATACCACTTTTGTCACGACCCGAACCGGGGCCCGTGACTGGTGCCTTACCCCGGGCACCCTAGTGATACAACATCAGAGAAAATCAGCGAAAATAAAAACATGAACATAAAACAAGAGATATGATAAAAAAACAGGCCAACCAAAACAGTTGCCTTCTTGCATATATACAGAATCTGAACAGTTACATCCTTTACAACCCTGCCCACAACAGTACTATAGACCTCTAAGAAAGTGACAACAACTATGACGGGACAGGGCCCCGCCATACCCCTGAATGTACAAAAACCTACAGACTCAGGGTAACATACCACAAGATAAGCCTCCGGAGAAACGGGGCTTCCCAATACGCTGAACTATGATCCTATGAGCGAGGATCCACAACCGATGTACCTCTACTTGCGGCATGAACGCAGCCCCCCGAAGGAGGTCAGTACAACAGGTACCAAGTATGTGAAACTGAAATACTGTAAATGAAATCATGACAGTATATATAAAACAGGAGACATGTATGATAGCCAAACTACAGTTTACAACATAAAAGTAGTCATGTCAAGTCAGGGACTCACACCCTTGAAGTCATCCCTCATGCCCGTGGAACTCCTTCCTCACTGCCGGCAGTCTAGGTATAAATCGTATGATATGTTTAACATGTCTAGGCCCATCCCATGGGACTCGAGGTGGAATCGTGTGGAATACATGTCTCGGCCCATCCCATGGGACTCGATAAGAATCGTGTGGAATACATGTCTCGGCCCATCTCATGGGACTCGATAGGAATCGTATGGAATACATGTCTCGGCCCATATCATGGGACTCGATAGGAATCGTATGGAATACATGTCTAGGCCTATCTCATGGGACTCGATAGGAATCGTATGGAATACATGTCTCGGCCCATCTCATGGGACTCGATAGGAATCGTTCACAACCAATCAGCCGGCCCTCCATCGAGAGACGCGGCGGTATAAATCTGATGCTTTCACAACAAGGCTATCACGCAAACATAGGCAAGTTACACACAACTCAAGGTACTTTCATTTTATGTCAAAGTCGGGTTTTAACCCCAAAGTACTACATCGTTAAATTCTTTAAAAGATCCATTTCTTTTACAAAGGTCACCCGATACCCGTAGTATTAACATAGAGTGACTAACATTTATAAGTAAACCAAAACACTTTCCTTATTAAAATCAAGTAACAACATTCTTTTCCAAAAGTTCAAGTTTGCCTAATTTCAAATGCTCAAGTCTCTTATTTTCGAAAGATTCCATAGATCATAGTCTTAATCACTTAACGTAATCTCCTTTTAAAACAATTGAGTAACATATGCCTTATGTGTGAGTAACTTGTTCTTGTTTATAACCATCTTATTAAAGCAGCCATGATCTAGGAAATGTAATACAATTTTATCTTATCTTAGCTTCTATGCAGATGGAGGTTTCTACTGGTTTTAATATAATTAATTAGTCAATACATTTCCTTTATTAACGCTGATGGTTTGTTCGATACTTATTCTCATTTCAAATCAAGAAAACATTATTCTTTAAAAGCCAAGTACTCATTACTCACGAATGAGGTTTCACAACTTTTTAACAAAATTCATAGTCCTTAACATTTCATAAAACGTCATTTATAAGTTAAGTCTCTTATCTTTTAAGATCAAGTCTCTTAACTTCTAAAATCAATAAACCATTCTTTTACCTACATAAAGTCGTTATAACTAACTTCCCATAAAGCTATTATAACACCTTATGTTTTAAACCAACCAAAACTCGTTTAGCACACGTACGTCTACCGTACTACATAGTTCACAACAATCATGCTAGAAAAGATAGGAAGAGGTTTACATACCTCGCGACGATTATCGACAAATAGCAAAACGCTCCAAGTACTTCAACCCGTCGGCTACTCCTTAAGCCAAGTAGATCACGCCACACGTAGTACTCCACTCCTAAAATGGTCATAGTACTTCTATCAAACCTTACTTACCATTGAAGAATTATACCAATAAAAAGCCCTCTAATTCTACGGAAAATTCGGCAGCACTTCCCCCGTTTTTACTTACTTTTCCATCTTTCTCCAAGGCCCGAATAACCGTAATTATATGCCATATATAAGGCGTAATAATTTAAACAACATAAAGAAGGGGATTACACGCCCAAACGGTAACGCGGTTTACTATCACGCCTTCATAACAATACAATAATTAAAAAGGGGATCACACGCCCAAACGGAACGCGATTGAACAATCTTCCCCTTAACAGAAATGTAAATCTGATCCAATGTAAATACAGTCCAAAGTAAATACAGTCCTTAAGTTGGGGTCCTTGGCCAACTTTTTCCATTTTACATATCCACTTACTTTATTAGTCATCCAACTTATATTCCATCTTAATATAAGTTATAGTTACTTTGTTATTAGCTTCTTAGCAAGTAAGATACGTTTTTACCATTTTGTGGCTTTCTTGCCAATTTCCATTTTAGCAACTTAACAAGATCCAAATCCTTCCAAACTTTACTCCATATATTATATAATTCATAATATACTTATAATATATGTATAATAACCAATTCACAAAGAGGTTTAAGTTTCACTACCTCAAAAAGCCCAAGAATATCCAAGTTCTTAAAGTCGCTCCAAGCAAGTCTTAGCTCCAAATCTTTACGTTCCAATCCGCTACAAGCAACCCATAGAAGCTCCTAACCAACTTCTCTTCAAGAACCAACTCCAAAAAGTGAAGAACACTTAGGTTTCAAAGATGACAACTTTCGGCCAAGGCAACAAATAGAGGTTAGGGGTGTGAAATCTTTTCCAACTCTTGGTACACAATCTTCCTAACACCTTAGGGAAGAACACTTGAGAGTTTAAGAATTGTTGGACAAATTTAGGTCAAGATGAGGGCCCAAAAACGTGAGCAACAATGAAGGGAGAGGGAGGGTTTTTCAAGTCTTGAAATGGTTAAGTGTGGAAGATTTCATCAACTAGTAGTGTATATATAGGACAACCAAGGGCTAGGATGAAGGCAAGTGTGTGGTTGAGATTGGGGACAAGTGTGTGTGGGTCCCACAAGCCACTTGTCCACACTAAAATATCTTGCAAGACAAGGCCACTTGTCTTGCCACTTGTCTAGCACATTTCGGCCATAAGGCCACCTAGGGGGGTGACACGTGTCGCCCTCCTACTCGTCCAAAATATTTCATCTTCCGAAAATATCCATAATGGCCAAAATCTCAAAAACAAAGCGGGCCCCACAAAACCGTAAATTTCTCCCGTGGGCCCCACGTGACCATTTCCGAAAATAAAATCTCAAAATTCTAATATAATTCAAGAAGCCCAAATACCAAATCTGGGAATCCAATTCCCATCAACGAACATTTTTCCTTTACAAAAACCGGAAACTTTTCCGTCGAAAAATCACATCTTTCTTTCTTTCCAAAATTTCTGTCGTATTCTCGTACGTACGTCCTCGCATACATACCCTGGAACTACGGGGTATAACAGGCGTATTCGACTTAGCTTGTGGATTAAGCCGAAAAGGTATGTGAACCATCTTCTTCTCTTCTAGCATGATTCCTTATGGTAAAGTAAGTAAGTCCTACTCCTTAAATGATCCACTCCTTGATTGTACTTGGATTGCCTAATATAGAAGTTGTTCTATATACTTCCTTGATTGTTCTTTGGATGTTTAAATTGGAAGTTGTTATAATCCATTACCTTAATGAAGTTTGGATTTTAAAAAGTGAAAGTATTTTACTTGAAGTACATAGAGTCTTGAAAAGGAAGTGGTTTCCAAATCTTTTGGCTAGTGCCTTAGTTCCAAAACCTAAAGGTTGTTATAATGACTTTAGGGGGGTCAAAGGAGTGATTTACTTAATTGATTTAAAAAAGAGGAGAAATGACATGATTTATAGTTAAGAGACTTGAAGTATTTTGAAAGTTATGTAACTTGATTTCTAAAGTTAAGAGACTTGAAGTATTTTGAAAGTTATGTAACTTGATTTCTAAAGTATATGATACTTGGTTTTAAAAGTATAAGTCTTTTGGTTATAAGAAGAATGAATTTGTCTAAAACCATAAAGGGTTATAACGGCTTTATGAGAAGTTGGTTATAACGGCTTTATGGAAGGTTAAGGGAGTTGTATATTTTTGATTGATGGGCATAAGTTGCCTAGATTGTGAAAGTTAGAAGTTACTTAGTTTCAAAAGCTTTGAAATAAGTTTCTAAAAGCGTAGTAACTTACTTTGAAAAATAGACATGCCTTGATACTACGGGTGTTAGTATCTTGGGGTTTTATACAAAAAGGAGTCTTTTGAAAAGAATGGACGTACGTAGTACTTCGGCTTGTTTAAATGAGAATTTTTCTATGTATGCCTTGATAGTACTTCGGCTTGTTTAAATGAGAATTATTCTATGTGTGCCTTGATAGTACTTCGGCTTGTTAAATGAAAATTATTCTATGTGTGCCTTGATAGTACTTTGGCTTGCTTAAATAAGACATGGTATTGTCTTGGTTTATGTAAAAAGGAAAGGCATGGTATTGTCTTGGTTTTTGTAAAGGCATGGTATTGTCTTGGTTTATGTAAAAAGGAAAGACATGGTATTGTCTTGGTTTGTGTAAAGGCGTGGTATTGTCTTTGTTTATGTAAAAAGGAAAGGCATGGTATTGTCTTGGTGTGAAAGGCATGGTATTGTCTTGGTTTGCTTGCATATGGGTTGCTCATATAGACATTCGTGCAAGTGTCATATTTCCACATCTCCGCGTCCCTCCATAAAGGGCCGACAACTTGTTTCAAGGATACCATGGGGTAGCTCCCTATGGGGGTGAGTGGTACACACTCACGGCGGGTCAGTATTTGACTCGGGTGGGTTAAATTCCCGGGATATATATATAAGCCATGGATTAGCTATCCGTGATACGAGTATCGTGTACCGATGACTCATTGCGGGTCCACATGACCTAAGCGGGTGAAATAGTCCCTTGCGGGTGAAATAGTCCCATGATAGGTTGCATTATAACACAGAGGGTGGTTGACCCTGGCACTGGCACGGCCTTCATGTTTTGAAACGATAGTGATTTCATTAATGAAAGGGTGCAATGTGTGTATGACTTAAAGTGGAACAGTTGGTCTCATTGTTAAAAGTATAACTTAAAAAGGTAAAAAAGATTGCATTACTCTCATGTTTGCATGGTTCAGTGTGCTTATTGCAGTTATATTATATCATGGACTGCCGGCAGTGAGGAAGGATTCCACGGGCATGATTGATGTTATGGGCGTGAGACCCATGGTTATATTTGAGTAATGACTTTGAGGGCATGCGTCCCTGATTTGACATGCCTGTTTATGTATTGTATACTGTAGTTTGACCATCATACATGTCTCTTATTTTATATGTGAATTGTGTGATCTCCTTTACAGTGCTTACTGTTTCACATACTTGGTACATTCTTCGTACTGACCTCCTTCGGGGGGCTGCGTTCATGCCGCAGGTTTAGGTACGCGGTTTGGTGATCTGCAGGTGTAGGACCCTGCTCAGAGTTTTTGGATAGCTCCATCTGTTCAGGAGTTTATCATTTTGGTATAGATCCTCCGATCTGAGCTTTATGCGATTATGGTACGCCGGGGCCTTGTCCCGTCATAGTTCAGTAAAACTCTTAGAGGTCTGTATTCATATGTGGGATTGGACTCGTGTGCAGTGTAGTGTCTGTTGATTATGTATATTATATGGCGGCCTTGTCGGCTGTTACACCCCGTAATTACAGGACATGTTTTAAGAACGTAAGTAAGAACTCACAAGTGTTAAGATTTGAGACTTGTAAAAAAAAAAATTACCGGAATTATGAAATTTTCGGAAAACGTATTGTTATGACGAATGGGAGGGCGACACGTGTCACCCCCCTTGATAATGCCTTGGTCGAATTGTGCAAGGGCATGAAGGTCATTGGACCTTTGGTGCAAGACAAGTCTTGCAACTTGTGAGCATGAGAATGTTGACTAAGTCAAAGGTCAATTAGTCTTGATATTTTGTAAGACTTCATCTAAACCACCCATTTGGTTACATCTTAACCCTACATGTCCCTTTATTATACTACTAGTAGCAAGAGAGAGCCAACACTTAGCCATATTCACAAAAAAAATGGAAGAACTCAAGAGGGGAGCTCTCGGGTTCACCATAGGAAAAGAAGAAAAAAATTTGTTTCTTGTCCATTTAACTCCACACTTTAAACCAAGGTGCTTGAGGGTAGTGTAAGCATATCTCAATAGAAACATCTTGGAAAAAGAGAGTTTTTGGGTTAGTCGCAAAACGAAAACCTAGTTGTCTTTCTAGGTTTTGTTTGGAGATTTGAGGGATATTTGTTGGTGTTGTTCCAAGGGTCTCAACAAGCGGATTGAAGTGTCTTGGAGAGGCTCTAAACTACTAAGGAGCGACTTCGGATTGGAGTTGGTTTAAGAGTCGTTGAGGTATAATCTTGTCTTTTAAAGTGTTACAAGATTATCTATTTGTATTGTTGTTGTTAGCTTTGCATGTTGCTAGCATGAAGTTGTTATCTTGAAGTTATAAGTATTATGGATTGCTTGTAGCTTAAATCCGAAAGGTTATACAAGCCACTTGAAATTGGATTACTAATTGGTCGTTTATTAGAAATCGTCGCATGTTACTTACTTGAAGATTATGGTTGTTATAATCAAATGCGACTTGATATCATGTTATGCTACCAATTTGGATTGAAATGGAAATTGGATAAAAATTGGTTTTTTTGAACTCAATATGGCCGAATTTGGACTTGTAGTTTGTGTTAGTTTGTTATCGTTTGTGGGGCGGAATTTTACACGTCTAGTAGGCGTGTAATCCCCTATTGATTAATTGCTTTGTTTGTGCCTTAAATGTGGCGTGTTTGGTTATTGTATTCGGCCTTGAAAAAGGTGGCAAAGTTAGTAAAAACAAAGGAGGTGCTGTCTGATTTTCCGTAGGATTTAGCGACTAGACACTTATAATATTCTACGTTTGAAGTAAGGCGTTAATGGACGTATTGTGAATATTATAGGTTGACGTACTACGGGTGGGACTTTGTACCTGCCAAGTGGTTTGACCCGGCGAGGTATGTAGAATTTTTCCTATCTTTTGAGCATGACTAGTTTCACGTATATAGTACGACAGACGTACAAGACTTTGACATTCTTTACTAGCTTTATAAAATGCCAAGTCGGGTGAGTTAGGAGATTAACTCACTTCTTTGAAAATATTAAGTGTTATACCCCGTATTTCCAGAGTATGTACGTGAGGGCGTACGTATAATAATTTAAGCCTTAAGGATTGGCTAGTTTCGAAAATTGTACACAACACCCGATTAGAGTCGTTTTTCGACGAAACGTTTCCACAGCTTTCGTAGGGAAAATTCCGGCTATGTCATTAATAATTTTTGCGGATTTTTCCGAGAGACGAAACATTTTGGACCAACGAGAGGGCGACACTTGTCACCCTCTAATTGGAAGGAGTGGACGGCAACAATGGGCTAGGTTGGACGATTTTTGTGCCTTTTCCCTTGGTCAAGGGTTAGGTAGGATATTTTTGTGGTAGATGGATAAGGTAGCACATGGCTAAATCTTGGCCTTACACTTGCTATGCACTTGTCTTCATCTTGGCCATTGATTGGCCTTCACTTGACCTATAAATGCCCCTCTAGTTGAAGACATTCTTCATCCTAAACTTGAGCAATCTATCTAAGTCTCAAACTACTCCTCCTCTTGAGTTTCGTCCACACCCTCCCCCTTTGGCGAGAGCTTCCTCCCCTTTGTAGTGGTTAGTAGGGTACCCCCAGCCTAGTTGTCTCGTATAAATACCCCCTTTGTGGTATAGAAATACTCTTCAAGTATTGTTATAATGCCCAAAATACTTTAGCTAAATACCTTGTAGTACTTTCCAAAGTACCCTTTACGAAATCCGGAAAATACTATTATACTTCCCTTTAGCCACAAAGAAGCCCTAAGTAAATCTTCACCCGTAGTTGAAGTTATAAGTAGAAGTTGTGTAGAACTTCTAAGGGTTGTTTGGAGCGGGTTGGAGCGTCTTGAGTAGGAGCTAAACCTTGCTCAGGATCGACATATAAACTCGGATAATTTTGGGCTTATCGAGGTAAATATCTTGTCCCCCTATTGTAATTGGAAATTACATGTTTGTTAGAATATATAGTTGAAGTATACTATATATAGAATGATATTGATTAGAACTAAGCGTAGTTCTTCGGCAATGTCTTTTGACTTAAGCTTTGAATAAGAATTGAGCGATGAATCACATAGAAGGGTATTAAAGAGAAGAACTGAACTGTATTACATAGGACTGTATTACAGTAGACTTGTGTAGCATTACTGTGTGGTAGAATTGTACACGTCCGGTTAGACGTGTTAACCCCCCCTGGTTGGCTTGGTAGCGGCACCGATAGAGGAGGAGATTTCTGCTGTTGCGGGAAGTCTTCGAATTTTACGTAGAATTTGGAACGATGAGATCTAGATGTTAATAAGTGCCTTGTGGCCTTATAGGTTGAAGTACTACGTGTGGTGCGATCTACGTGGCTTAAGGAGTAGCCGACGGTTTGAAGTACTTGGAGCGTTTTGCTATTAGTCGGTACTCGTCGCGAGGTATGTGAACCTCTTCCTATCTTTTCTAGCATGATATGGGTGAACTATGTATGCGGTAGACGTCACGTGTGTTAAATGTATTTGATTGGTTTAAAACATAAAGTGTTATAACGGCTTTATGGGAAGTTGGTTATAACAGCTTTATGTAGGTAAGAAAATGTCAGTGGTTTTGAAAGGTAACTGATTTGACTTATAACTGATTTGATGTGTGATAATAAGGAACTTGAAGTGTGTCAAAAGTTAAGAAACCATTTTTTTTGGAAGAAGAATAACACTTGGTTTGAAAAGGTTTTAAAAAGAGTTATACTAGCTTTATGGGGAGTTAGGTATAACGTCTTAAGAGAGGTAAAGAAAATGGGTTACTGGTTTTAGAAGTTAAGAGACTTGATCTTATAAGATAAGAGACTTAACTTAATTAAATTAAATTAATATGAATTTTGTGTGAAAACCTCATTCGTGAGTAATGAGTACTTGGTTTTTGAAAGGAATAATGTTTCTTGATTTGGAAATCGAATGTGTATCGACAAACCACTGCAGCGTTAATAAAGGAAAATGTATTGAATAATTAAGTATTATTAAAACCAGTAGAAACCTCCATCTGCATAGAAGCTAAGATGAGACAAAATGATATTACATTTTCTAGATCATGACTGCTTAATAAGATTGATTATAAACAAGAATAACCTACTCACATATAAGACATATGTTTCTCAAAACGTTTAAAGGAGAATTATGTTTTAAAGGATTAAAACTAGGAACTACGAAACCTTTTCTAAAATGAGAAACTTGAGCATTTGAAATTAGGCAAACCTGAACGTTTGGAAAATAAGGTTGTTACTTGATTTTACAAAGGAAAGCATTTTGGTTTACTTAAAAGATATAAGTCACTCATTTTTTTATACTACGGGTATCGGGTGACTTTTATAAAAGGGAATGGATCTTTAAAAGGAACTTAACTTACGTAGTACTTTAGGGTTAAAACCCGGACTTTGGCATAAAAATGAAAGTACCTTGAGTTGTGTAACTTGCCTATACGTGTTGTTGTGTAACTTGCCTATGCTTGTGTTGTGTAACTTGCCTATGCTTGTTGTTGTGTAACTTCCTTATGCTTGTGATGATAGCCTTGGTTGTGCAAGAATTGTGTTCTATTTAACCGCGTCTCTCGAAAGTGCTTAGGTTGACTTGTTGAGGACTTACTTGGGCGTCTGGCGATGTGGAAAATTCCACGGGTATGCCCCTGTTGATAGTGTTATTCCATGGACTAGCTCTCCATGAGGTTTTCTTACTGTTCGGCCTTGGTACCCGGTGGTTGGCTTTCGTACTTGCCCCGTCTCATGGCTGATTCGGCCTTGGTACCCGTAGTTAGCCCTCGACTTGCCCGTTCGATGTAGTAGCGAAGTCTCGTGATCTGACCTTGGTACCGGTGGTCACCTCGTACTTGCCGGTCACTACGTGACCGACCTTGGTATCCGTAGTCGGCTCTCGCACTTGCCCCGTGTCGACCGTGTTTTTGGTTGCATTGTATTATTGGTACGGTCGGATCTGGTAGTTATACTTGTCCTGTACGGTTTTTATGACACAGGTGGGACCTGGTGTTCATGTATACTCCTTGGTATTGTTATATCATAAAGCTGCCGTGATGAGGAAGAAATTCCACGGCACGAGTGATAATTTGAGGCGTGAGTCCACGACTTGATGTAATCGTTATATGTTATGTCTTGTATTTTGGTCATCATACATGTCTCTGCTTTATATAGACTATTATGATTTCATTTACGATATTCTGATTTCACATACTTAGTACTGTTATCGACCTCCTTGGCTGCGTTCATCTGCGCGGTAGAAGTACATCGGTCGTGGATCCTCGCTCTTAGGATCACATTACAGCGTGTTGGAAAGCTCCGTTCCTTCGGAGGCTTATCTTTGGTAGGTTTCCCTGAGTTGTAGTCTCTTGTACATTCAGGGGTATGGCGGGGCCCTGTCCCGTCATTGTTGTTGTAAATCTTAGAGGTCTGTAGCACGGTTGTGGGAAGGGTTTTGTAAAAAGGATAATTGTTCGGGTTTTTATGTATATATCTTGAAAGCTGCTTTGGTTGCTTTGTTTATCTATCATGTCTCTCATTTCATGTTTAAGGTTTTATTTCCATTGGTTTTCTCGATGTTGTATCACTAGGGTGCAGGGTAAGGCACGATCACGGGCGGGTTGGGTCTTGACAAAGTGGTATCGAGCGATTAGTCCTCGGAAAGTGTCTACGACCGTGTCTAGTAAGTCTTGATTATCGATGTGTTGTGCACAACATCTATAATCGTGGAGGCGAGACATTTAGGATTGGTTTCCATTCTTCTCATTACGAGATCGTGCCTTAGAGGCGTGTGATAAGATTGGACCCTCGACATACCGTTTTTACGATTATGCCTCGCGTAAGGCAACCCGAGCGAGAAGGCAAAGCGGCGTGAAGGAGGCTGCGAGTAGAGCGTGGCGAGAGACCATAGCACGAGCCTCGGTCCGCGATGCAGGCGAGAGAGATGAGTCACAAGAGTGGGCGATTAATGGCGAGTTGTGGCGGACTTGAGATAAGTGGGGCCGGCGGTTCGATGCACCGATGGTTCACCCTAGATCGAGATAGTTCGAGGCTACGGGATTTTTACGAGTTGTAAACCGCGAGTTTTATGGGTCGAGGCACGAGGATGATCCGAGGAGTTCATCAAGCGATTCTGTGGATCATGAAATGTCAGGGCATCGGAGACCGAGTCGGTGGTCCTAGGTTCACATCACCGCGTGATACCGCATGATCGGGTTTGATTCGTGAGCTGTCGGGAGAGAATGCACTTCCGGCTATATGGGACGAGTTCTGAGGCATTCGCGCACATTTCTTGCCTTCGCGGATGAGAGGCTCGGGCGGTGATTTTTGGTGTTGCGGCGAGCAGGCGTGCGGTTGGAGTACAATGTGAGTTCGACTCATTGGCGTGACGTCCCGCGTTGGTAGCTAGTATGGAGGATCGAGTGCACCGATATGTTCTGAGGCTCGATGATCACCTAGCGAGAGTTGTTCGGTGTAGCTCTTCAGGGCATGGACATTGCCGCGTGCGAGCTTATGCTGGGATGTGAGAGAGGATAAATCGACGGAATGACCAAGTCGTCAGAAGAGGCGAGCAATGAGGTCCTTTGGTGACTTTCGAGGCGGACCGCCTCAAGAAGAAAGCGATTATACGCCCCGCCAGATCTGAGTGGTCCTCGCGGCGCTTTCGGGACGCCGAGATATTCGGGAGCGGTCGGGGCTCCTGTGTTTCAGATTTTCGGGAGGCGAGTGCTCGCCGGATAAGGTTGCCCTTGTCTCAGTGTGGCCGTTGTGGAAAACTTCATAAAGGAGAGTGTCGTACTGACTCGGGAGATTGTTATTCTTGCGGCCCAGCAGGCCATCCGGCAAGAAGATCGTCCACTGTGGTAGCACTGGTAGGATAACATGGACTACTAGAGCAGTTGTGGGTTCTTCACCTTCCATTGAGCAGATGTTCGTACACCGTGAGCCCGGTGAGGTCGCGGTGGGAGTTCGATTTTAAGCGGTCCTTTGAACCGCCTATTTTCAGGTATATCCTTAACCCTCTAGAGACTTATATGTATTGATGTTGATGATGTGTTTAGTGTTATGTTCGGATAGCTTTGTGCAAAAATGTGATTCAGAAACCTGGTTAGTGTAAAAGGGTAAGCCTGGGGATGAGAAAGTGTAAACCTTAGAATATTACAGTTGAGACCTTAGATGTAAGGCCATCTTGAGTACAAGATTTTGCGAGTGATCCTTGTCAGAGTGCATTTTATGCCTAGAATGTATTGTGTGATAAGTCCCTGGGTTGGGTAAATGAAAGTGGTAGCTTTCATGATGTGTTTTAGCTAGATTGTTCCGTGTCGAGGAGCACGAGTTGGCGCAATAGTGGGTCGGGTTGGGGCCATGTTGCGGGCCAACCCGCGGCCTGTTTCGAGGTGGGGTCAGCTCTGGGTGGTCCCGCCAGGTGGCTGGGTCACGAAGGTGCTAGGCCCAAGTTTAGATGACCATCGTATGAGTTTGTGGATACGTTCAACCAGAATCTGTTCGTGAAGGCCGAGAATGGCCTTAGAGGAGATCGAGGCTAGTAAGATGATCAAGTTTGGAGGTAGTGACTCCAAAGTTTTGGAAACTGAAGTATGGTACGTATACTAGAAAGAGTTCGAGTGTTAGAAGCGTCTACAACGAGATAGGGGAGAAGTGAACGTGTGTGATCGTTTCTTTTGAGAAATGAAGGTACGAAGAGATTATATTTTTAGACCTTGGTGGGGACTTTTGAGGTAAACAGAGGTGATTCCTCGTTGGCTTGGATTTGGGTTTTCGCGCGCATGTTATTTTTGTGGCCAGGTGTGGCATGTTTGGTTTCGTAACTATAGTAGTGAAGGCTATACCGGCACGTGTTTGTTTTGAGACTGAGAAGGAACATTCGGACGAATGTTTCTAAGGAAGAATGTTATACCGTATTTCCGCAGTATGCGTGAGGCGACGTATAATAATTTAAGCCTTAAGGATTGGCTAGTTTGAAAATTGTACACAACACCCGATTAGAGTCGTTTTTAAATGAAACATTTCCACGACTTTCGTAGGAAAATTCCGGCTATGTCATTAATAATTTTTGCGGATTTTTAGAGACGAAACATGTTGGACCAACGAGCGGGCGACACTGGTCACCCTCTAAATGGAAGGAGTGGACGGCAACAAGGGGCTAGGTTGGACGATTTTGGTGCATGTCCCTTGGTCAAGTGTTAGGTAGGAGAATTTTGTGGTAGATGGATAAGGTAGCATGGCTAAATCTTGGCCTTACACTTGCTATGCACTTGTCTTCATCTTGGCCATTGATTGGCCTTCACTGACCTATAAATACCCTACAGTTGAAGACATTCTTCATCCTAAACTTGAGCAATCTATCTAAGTCTCAAACTACTCCTCCCTCTTGAGTTTAGCCCACCACACCCTCCCCTTTGGCGAGAGCTTCCTCCCCTGTAGTGGTTAGCCGTGGGGTACACCCCCTAGCCTAGTTGTCTCGTATAAATACCCCCCCTTTGTGTTATAGAAATACTCTTCAAGTATTGTTATAATGCCCAAAATACTTTAGCTAAATACCTTGTAGTACTTTCCCAAGTACCACTTTACGAAATCCGGAAAATACTATTATACTTCCCTTTAGCCACAAAAGCTCCTAAGTAAATCTTCACCCGTAGTTGAAGTTATAAGTAGAAGTTGTGTAGAACTTCTAAGGGTTGTTTGGAGCGGGTTGGAGCGCGCGGAGTAGGAGCTAAACCTTGCTCAGGATCGACATATAAACTCGGATAATTTTGGGCTTATCGAGGTAAATATCTTGTCCCCCTATTGTAATTGGAAATTACATGTTTGTTAGAATATATAGTTGAAGTATACTATATATAGAATGATATTGATTAGAACTAAGCGTAGTTCTTCGGCAATGTCTTTTGACTTAAGCCTGAATAAGAATTGAACAGTAATCACATAGAAGGGTATTAAAGAGAAGAACTGAACTGTATTACATAGGACTGTATTACAGTAGACTTGTGTAGCATTACTGTGTGGTAGAATTGTACACGTCCGGTTAGACGTGTTAACCCCCCCTGGTTGGCTTGGTAGCCGGCACCGATAGAGGAGGAGATTTCTGTTGTTGCGGGGAGAGTCTTCGAATTTTACGTAGAATTTGGAACGATGAGATCTAGATGTTAATAAGTGCCTTGTGGCCTTATAGGTTGAAGTACTACGTGTGGTGCGATCTACGTGGCTTAAGGAGTAGCCGACGGTTTGAAGTACTTGGAGCGTTTTGCTATTAGTCGGTACTCGTCGCGAGGTATGTGAACCTCTTCCTATCTTTTCTAGCATGATATGGGTGAACTATGTAGTACGGTAGACGTACATGTGTTAAATGTATTTGATTGGTTTAAAACATAAAGTGTTATAACAGCTTTATGGGAAGTTGGTTATAACAGCTTTATGTACGTAAGAAAATGCCAGTGGTTTTGAAAGGTAACTGATTTGACTTATAACTGATTTGATGTGTGATAATAAGGAACTTGAAGTGTGTCAAAAGTTAAGAAACCATTTTTTTTTGAAGAAGAATAACACTTGGTTTGAAAAGGTTTTAAAAAGAGTTATACTAGTTTTATGGGGAGTTAGGTATAACGTCTTAAGAGAGGTAAAGAAAATGGGTTACTGGTTTTAGAAGTTAAGAGACTTGATCTTATAAGATAAGAGACTTAACTTAATTAAATTAAATTAATATGAATTTTGTGTGAAACCTCATTCGTGAGTAATGAGTACTTGGTTTTTGAAAGGAATAATGTTTCTTGATTTGGAAATCGGAATGTGTATCGACAAACCAACTGCGGCGTTAATAAAGGAAAATGTATTGAATAATTAAGTATTATTAAAACCAGTAGAAACCTCCATCTGCATAGAAGCTAAGATGAGACAAAATGATATTACATTTTCTAGATCATGGCTGCTTAATAAGATTGATTATAAACAAGAATAACCTACTCACATATAAGACATATGTTTCTCAAAACGTTTAAAGGAGAATTATGTTTTAAAGGATTAAAACTAGGAACTACGAAACCTTTTCTAAAATGAGAAACTTGAGCATTTGAAATTAGGCAAACCTGAACGTTTGGAAAATAAGGTTGTTACTTGATTTTACAAAGGAAAGCATTTTGGTTTACTTAAAAGATATAAGTCACTCATTTTTTTATACTACGGGTATCGGGTGACTTTTATAAAAGGGAATGGATCTTTAAAAGGAACTTAACTTACGTAGTACTTTAGGTTAAAACCGGACTTTGGCATAAAAATGAAAGCACCTTGAGTTGTGTAACTTGCCTATACGTGTTGTTGTGTAACTTGCCTATGCTTGTGTTGTGTAACTTGCTATGCTTGTTGTTGTGTAACTTGCTTATGCTTGTGATGATAGCCTTGGTTGTGCAAGAATTGTGTTCTATTTAACCGTCTCTCAAAGGAGTGTCGGTTGACTTGTTGAGACTTACTTGGACGTCTGGCGTGTGTGAAAAATTCCACGGGTATGCCACGCTGATAGTGTTATTCCATGGACTAGCTCTCCATGAGGTTTTCTTCTTGTTCGGCCTTGGTACCGGTGGTTGGCTTCGTACTTGCCGTCTCATGGTGATTCGGCCTTGGTACCGTAGTTAGCCCTCGCGCTTGCCGTTCGGTCAGTAGTGACGAAGTCTCGTGATCTGACCTGTACGGTGGTCACCCTCGTACTTGCCGATCGACTCGTGACCGGCCTTGTATCCGGTAGTCGGCTCTCGCTTGCCGTGTCGCCTTCGTGTTTTTGTTGCATTGTATTATTGGTACGGTCGGATCTGGTAGTTATACTTGTCTGTCACGGTTTTATGACACAGTGGGACACGGTGTTCATGTATACTCCTTGGTATTGTTATATCATAAAGCTGCCGGCGGTGAGGAAGAAATTCCACGGCACGAGTGATAATTTGGAGCGTGAGTCACGACTTGATGTAATCGTTATATGTTATATCGTAGTTTGGTCATCATACATGTCTCCCGCTTTATATAGACTATTATGATTTCATTTCTGATATTCTGATTTCACATACTTAGTACTGTTATCGACCTCCTTGGGGCCGCGTTCATGCCGCAGTAGAGTACATCGGCCGTGGATCCTCGCTCTTAGGATCACATTCTGACGTGTTGGAAAGCTCGTTCCTTGGAGGCTTATCTTTGGTAGGTTTCCTGAGTTGTAGTCTCTTGTACATTCGGGGTATGGCGGCCACTGTCCGTCATTGTTGTTGTAAATCTTAGAGTGCATGCTTTGTTGTGGGAAGGGTTTTGTAAAAAGGATAACTGCTGGGTTTTTATGTATATATCGGAAGCAACTGTTTTGGTTGGCCTGTTTATCTATCATGTCTCTCATTTCATGTTTAAGGTTTTTATTTCCGCTGGTTTTCTCTGATGTTGTATCACTAGGGTGCCCGGGGTAAGGCACCAGTCACGGGCCCGGGTTCGGGTCTTGACATTAAGGATGTCTTAAGTCTTAGTAAAGTTAAGGGACTTGAAGAGATTTAAAGTATGTGATACTTGTGTCGTTTTAATCGTATAAGTCCCTTGGATAGGAAAATGTACTTGACTAAGGTATAAAGTGAAGATAACGACTTTATGGGGAGTTGGTTATATTGACTTTATGCAAAGGTAAATGGCTTGTGTTGATGAAAGGCAAATTGATTTTAAGGTATCAATTGCCTAAGGTTTTATAAGAAAAGGAGTCACTTGATTTAGAAACCTAACTTTAATTCTAAAGGTATTTGACTTGCCTTGAAATGTAATTTTGGACTTGATACTATGGTTAATAGTGTCTTGGAAGTTTTCTACTAAAAAGAGTCATTGTTTTAAAGAGTAGAAGTACGTAGTACTTGGGTTACATTCCCGGATTTTTATAAAAGACATGTTAGTGCCTTAGGTAAACTAAAATGAGAGTGTTTATAAACAAGAATAGTAAGAAGTTAGGGGATTTCTTAACTTGCTTACATATTGTATGATAAGCCGGTAGTGCTTATGTTATGTGTGATAGCCGGATTTGGGATAGTGATATATTATTCGTTGCGGGGTCATTCCCCGGGATTGTGGCATTGCATATTTCCGTGGATTTGCTACCCACGATGCGAGGAATACCTCATGCGAGTCCGTAAGGGCTTATGCGGGTGAAATAGTCCCATGCGGGCGGGTCCAGCCTATGCGAGGAATACCTCATGCGAGTCCGTAAGGGCTTATGCGGGTGAAATAGTCCCATGCGAGGAATACCTCACGCGGGTCCACTGGACCTATGCGGGTGAAATAGTCCCAGGAGTAGGATTTAAATCCTATTTTTCGTTGTAAGTACACCCCTATTTTTACTCTCATTGTTAGTAAGGCACAGAGTACTGTAATTTGACTACCATACATGTCTCCGGCTTTGATTTAGACTTATGATGTAATTACAGTATTTTCCAGTTTTACATACTTGGTACATATTGTGTACTGACCCCCTTCCTTGGGGGTTGCGTTCATGCCGCAGGAAAGGGTAAGCAGGTGGCGGGTCCACATTCTTAGGATCACTTATCAGACTTCAGAAGCTCCATTTATCCGGAGGCTTGTCTCTTTTGGGTACAGTCTTTTCCCCTGGTGTTGTAGATTTTGTGTACATTCAGGGGTATGGTGGGGCCCTGTCCCGCCACAGTTACTATTCCTAGAGGTCTGTATTCACATATGTTGTTGGGCTGTAAGAACTAATGTTGTACTTTTGATTTTGTTGTATATATTGGAAGGCGGCCTTATCGGCTAGCCTGGGATGTTTTATTGTTACACATGTGTTTATGTTGTGTATGTTCCGCTGCTATTCTCTGATGTATACCTGAACAGGGTGCCCAGGTAGGACACCAGTCGTGACCCGGGGTCGGGTCGTGACATCGACTTTGCCCTTGCATGTTTATTGGTTCTAAAAAAACGAGTTGTTATTTAGTTCCGCGGTTTACTTATGTCAGTTAGGTAGAAGGGTGCCCAGGTAGGGCACCAGTCACGGACCCGGGGTTCGGGGCGTGACAACAACTTTCATTTTATAAAATCCAAAGTACTATCAAGAGAATGGATATAACAATGAAGCCTTTTAACACCCTTAATCTCTTAGGACTTTCATTAGCAATTACCACATTAATCATGCATGTTGGTAGCTGAATTTTCAGAATTCCAGCGCCACAAAACAGTCCATAAAAACTGCATAACAACGTCCAACAGTTTTATAGATTCCACGGCCAACAACTACAATCTGATAACTCTTTCCTTAATCTTTTTTATTCCAATTCAAGTTCCAAAACTTCTATATAAGTTATATCAACTTATTAACAACAATATTACTCCATTATAACATGCAATAGGTGAAGGTAACAACAACACAACCAACGAAATCCAACACTCCAAAATCTGTCCCACATTCGGCCAACATGCTAAAAATTGCCCAAACACATTTTATCCTTCATTCTTTTTAGCACAAGCTTATCTATACATTTTAACAATATGTAATATCCAATTACTTCAAGAGGGAGAATTTTTTTTACCTTAATTTGTAGCCAAAACCATCCAAAACAGTCCACTCAACTTTGAGCCGCAGTTTTCGTTTTGCTCCACTTCTTCAAGTTCCAATCACTTTCATGTATCCACTACAACCTTATATCCAACTTTCCTTCACGTTTTACCTTCAAAAAGTCGACGAACAAGCTAGGGTTTTAATGGCCATTTTCGGCCAACACAAGTTTTCCAAGGTGGAGTATTTATCTTGGCTTAGCACTTGGTTTAAGAGCTTAATATTGGAGAAAGAAACTAATCAAATCTTGTTGTTATTAGGCTAGGGAGTCTCGAAAATATGGAGCTTAAGGGAGAAGATGAGAGCTCATTTGGGTGAAGTGTGAAATGATTCAAGTCTTGCAAGTCTTGGATATGTATAGCCAAGTGTATGGACAAGTGGAGTGGGACCCACTTGTCCACTTGTCCTCCTCTCAAAATATCTAAAGTGTTGTCATCTTAGCTGTCACGACCCGAACCCGGGCCCGTGACTGGTGCCTTACCCCGGGCACCCTAGTGATACAACATCAGAGAAAAACCAGCGGAAATAAAAACTTAAACATACAAATAGATATGGATCAAGATAAAAGAAAATAGGTCAACCAAAACGGTTGCCTTTCAGCATATATATATATATCGACCTTTGAACAGTTACAATCCTTACAACCCTGCCCACAATTGCTCTGAGACCTCTAAGATTTTTACAACAACTATGACGGGACAGGGCCCCGCCATACCCCTGAATGTACAAGAACCTACAGACTCAGGGTAACATACCAAAAGATAAGCCTCTGAAGGAACGGAGCTTCCTAATACGCTGAAATGTGATCCTATAAGCGGGGATCGACAGCCGATGTACCTCTACCTGCGGCATGAACGGCCCGAAGGAGGTCGATAACAGTGGTACCAAGTATGTGGCGAAAATACGAAAATGAAATCATAATAGTCTATATAAAGCGGGAGACATGTATGATAACCAAACTACGACACAACATATAAACAGTCATATCAAGTCGTGGACTCACGCTCCAAATCATCACTCGTGCGGTGGAATTCCTTCCTCACCGGCGATCATGATATAACAACACCAAGGAGTATACATGAACACCAGGTCCCACCTGTGTCATAAAAACCGTACGGGGCAAGTATAACTACCAGATCCGACCGTACCAATAATACTGCACAACCATATCATGAAGCTGACACGTGGCAAGTGCAATAGCCTCCACTGGCCTCCTCGCGCCACGTGGCGGCGGAAAGTAAATAGGCTACGCACCAGATCACAACCGTAAGTCACGAAGCTCCATCCAAACACTGACTCGCGAAGCTGACACGTGGCAAGTGCACTAGCCTCCACCAACTCCTCCTCCGCGCCACGTGGTGACGGGGGCAAGTGAATCGGCTAAGCACGGATCACAACCGTAAGTCACGATACGCCGCGCGAAGGCGACACGTGGTGTTATACCGTATTTCAGTATATGCGTGGGGCGTACGTAGAAAAGTTTGGGCTTTAAAGTGGCTTGGCCGAAAATTATTTGTTCACAACACCCGATTAGAGTCGTTTTTCGACGAAACGTTTTACATAACTTGCGAAGGGAAAATTCCGGCTATGTCATTTATAATTTTTGCGGATTTTTACGAGAGACGAAACGTGTTGGACCAACAAGAGGGCGCCACTTGGCACCCTCTCATTGGTGGAGTGTGGGCGGTAAAGGTGGCCGAAAGTGTGGCCATTTTTGTCAAGGGTTAGGTAGGATATTTGTGTGTTAGTTGGTTAAGGACACATGGGTGAATCTTGGCCCTACACTTGCTATGCACTTGGCATGATCTTGGCCATTGGTTGGCCTTGGCTTGTCCTATAAATACCCCCCCTTGGAAGACTTGTTCATCCATTCCTAAACTTTCCTAAAGTCTTGAGAGCTTCCCCCCCCCCCCTTTGGAGTGGTTGTCTCGTCCTCCCCCTTGTGAGGCCCCCTTGGCCGAGAGCCCCTTTCCCTTGGCGAGTACCCCACAGTGGGGTAGTAGAGGGTATACACCCCCCCTTGTGGTGTTGTCTCGTATATATACCCCCCCTCTTGGTAGAAATACTCTCAAAAGTATTGTTATAATGCCCAAATTACCTTAGCCGTATACCTTGTAGTATTCTAAGGTTATACCTATACGAAAAGCCCCGTAATACTATTATACTTCCCGTCAGTCACAAACCGAAACCCTAAGGAAAATCTCCATAGTTGGTTGGAGTATAAGTAGAAGTTGGTTAGAACTTCTAAGGGTTGTTTGGAGCGGGTCGGAGCGCACGGAGTAGAAGCTAAACCTTGCTCAGGATCGACATTTAAACTCGGATAATTTTGGGCTTATCGAGGTAAACACTCTTGACCTTCTATTGTAATTGGAAATTACATGTAGTAGGAATGTATAGTTGAAGTATACTATATATAGAACTGAACATAATTGTGCGGCAATGTCTTTTGACTTAAGCCTGAATAATAAGAAACCTTTTCGAAGAAAATCTTGAGCTGTAATTACATGGGGTGTATTGATGAGACTTGTGTAGCTTTTCTGTGAGGTAGAATTGTACACTTCCGTTTTGATATATAACCCCCCCACCCCCTGGTTGGCTTGATAGCCGGACTCGATAGAGGAGGAGATTTACGCGGTTTGCGGGGAAGTCTTCGAATTTTATGTAGAATGTTCTACGAAGAGATAAAAATATTAATAAGCGCCTTGTGGCCTTAAAGGTTTAATTAATGCGTGTGGCGCGATCTACTTGGCTTAAGGAGTAGCCGACGGTTGGAAGTACTTGGAGCGTTTTGCTATTAGTCGATACTCGTCGCGAGGTATGTGAACCTCTTCCTATCTCTTCTAGCATGATATGCGTGTAACTATGTAGTACGATAGACGTACATGTGTTAAATGTATTTGATTGGTCTAAAACATAAAGTGTTATAACGGCTTTATGGGAAGTTGGTTATAACAGCTTTATGTATGTAAGAAAATACTTATGGTTTTTAAAAGGTAACTGATTTGAACTATAACTGGTTGGTTATGTGATAATAAAGAACTTGAAGTATTTCAAAAGATTTTTGAATCATTTTGAAAGAAGAGTAATACTTAGTTTTTGAAAACTTAAGAGTTATACTAGCTTTATGGGAAGTTAGGTATAACGGCTTAAGAATGTTTTACTGAGTTCGGAAATCAGAATTTGTATCGACAAACCACTGAAGCGTTAATAAAAGGAAATGTTTTGACAGATTAAGTATTATTAAAACCAGTAGAAACTTCCATCTGCATAGAAACTAAGATGAGACAAAATGACGTTACATTTCCTAGATCATGGCTGCTTAAATAAGATTGTTATAAACAAGAATAACCTACTCACGTATCAGACATATGTTTCTCAAATTGCTTTTAAGGGAGAATTATATCATTAAGTGATTAAAATTATGAACTACGAAACCTTTCGAAAATGAGAAACTTGAGTAATTGAAATTAGGCAAACTTGAAACATTTGGAAAAGAATGTTGTTACTTGATTTTACGAAGAGAAGTATTTTGATTTACTTCAAAAGATAATCACTCTATTTTTATATACTACGGGTATTGTGTGACTTTTGTAAACGTAACGTATCTTTAAAAGATAATGTATGAAGTACTTTGGGAATAGATACCCGATCTTGTTAATCATATATTAGAATGTACCTTGTGTGTATAACTTGATTGTGTTGGTTTGTGATAGCCTTGTAATACTTTCTTGTTGATTTGATAAGTAAACATGCTAGGATGCTACGTGTGTTAGTATCTTGTGATGTTTTGTGTAAAGGGGGTTTTCCCTCGACTGCGCTTAAAGTTGTTTGACTCTCAGCCGTTATGTTGGTATTGTACCACTCACCTTGACTTGTCTCCGGAGGTTAAGCTGCCCTCCGATGCGGGGTAGACTCAGTGATGCAGGACCATGATTCGAGAATACCTCATGCGGGTCCAGGGATCCATGCGGAACTACGGAGTTCCGGTTAGTTTGCGGCCCTTGTGGTCACGCGGTCTTTGTGGCCACGCGGATGCGAGTCGGGGCGATGCCGGGAGTAGCTACCCTCGATCGAGGAATACCTCATGCGGGCCTATGAGGTTGGCCTATGCGAGCTACGGAGAGTTCAGGGCTAGACGCGCACATTTGATCTGCGAGCGAGTGACCGGCTTGGATCATGCGACGGTTAGACAGATATCATGATACGATTTATGACCACTTAAATCGTAGGTGTTAGTAGTCGGTTATGCCTTCGTACTTACCTGCATTGTTTTATTAGGACACAGGTGGGACACGGTGTTCATGTGTATTTCTTGGTGCTTTTATATCATAAAGCTGGCGGTGAGGAAGGTATTCCACGGGCATGATTGATGTTATGGGCGTGAGACCCATAGTTACATTTGAGTGATGACTTTGAGGCGTGAGTCACGACTTGACATATTCGCCTATTTATTGTGAATTGTAGTTTGGTTATCATACATGTCTCTGCTTTATAGACTATTATGATTTCATTTCTGATATTTCGATTTCACATACTTGGTACTGTTGTCTCGACCTCGCCGGGCTGCGTTCATGCCGCAGTTGAGGTACACGATCGTTGATCCTCGCTCTTAGGGTCACAGTTCAGCGTTTGGGAAAGCTCCGTTTCTCCGGAGGCTTATCTTGGTATAGTCCCCTGTTGTTGTAGGTGCTTACATTCAGGGGTATGACGGGGCCCTGTCCCGTCGTTGTGGTCACATCATTCGTAGAGGTCTGTAGTACTGTTGTGGGCAGGGTTTGTAAAAGGGATTAAACTGTTCATTTTGAAAGAGTTGTTATGTATATATATGCCGAGAGGCCACTTTCCTTCAGATAAACATGTGTCTTCTTTACATTGTATCCTGTATTGTGTTTTATGTTCCGCTGATTACTCTGATGTTGTATCACTAGGGTGCCCGGGGTAAGGCACCAGTCACGGGCCCGGGTTCGGGTCGTGACACGTGGCAAGTGCAATAACCTCTACCAGATCCACCTGCGTCACGTAGCTGACGGGGGCAAGTAAACAGGCTACGCACCCGATCCCAACAGTAAGTCACGATACTTCGCCATAAATAACCATAGTGGTCACATGTCCACAGAATCCATCATCGGTGTAGACATGCCCATGTAACAATAATAATGGAAGCATACCCGTGGAATCTTCCGTCACTGCCGGTACGGCCAAGTAAGTTCTCAACAAGTCAACCGACCCTCCATCGAGAGACGCGGTAGTATAGAAACACAATTTTTGCACAACAAAGGCTATCACAACAAGCATAGGCAAGTTACACAACAACAAGCATAGGCAAGTTATACACAACTCAAGGTACTTTCATTTTATGTCAAAGTCCGGGTTTTAACCCTAAAGTACTACATACGTTAAATTCCTTTTTAAAGATCCATTTCTTTTAAAAAGGTCACCCGATACCCGTAGTATAAAAATAGAGTGACTAACATTGTTAAGTAAACCAAAACACTTCCCTTTGTAAAATCAAGTAACAACAGTATTTTCCAAACGTTCAAGTTTGCCTAATTTCAATGCTCAAGTTTCTCATTTTCGAAAAGGTTTCGTAGTTCATAGTTTTAATCCTTTAAAACAATTTGAGAAACATATGTCTTATGTGTGAGTAGGTTATTCTTTGTTCATAACAATCTTATTAAAGCAGCCATGATCTAGGGAATGTAATATCAT
The DNA here is from genome assembly GCA_029844215.1 of Przewalskia tangutica. Classification (NCBI taxonomy): domain Eukaryota; kingdom Viridiplantae; phylum Streptophyta; class Magnoliopsida; order Solanales; family Solanaceae; genus Przewalskia; species Przewalskia tangutica. Next base: position 36,320,496 of record CM056725.1, on the reverse strand, counting down.
TTTGTCTCATCTTAGCTTTTATGCAGATGGAGGTTTCTACTGGTTTTAATAATACTTTATTAGTCAATACATTTCCCTTTATTAGCGTTGCTGTGGTTTGTTCGATACTTATTCTGATTTCCGAAATCAGTAAAACATTATTCCTTTTAACAACCAAGTACTCATTACTCACGAATGAGGTTTCACACAAACATTCATATTAATTCATTTAAGTCAAGCCTCTTATCTTTTAAGATCAAGTCTCTTAACTTCTAAAATTAATAAACCATTCTTTTTATCTCTCTTAAGTCGTTATACCTAACTTCCCATAAAGCTAGTATAACTCTTAAGCTTTTAAAACCAAGCATTATTCTTCTTTCAACAAGGTTTCTTAATTCTTTTGAAATACTTCAAGATTCTTTTTATTCAGGCTTAAGTCAAAAGACATTGCCGTAAAACTATATTCGATTAACACGCACGTCTACCGTACTATATATATATTCTTGTAAAATACTTCCAGTTCTTATTATTCGGGCTTAAGTCAAAAGACATTTGCCACGACGTCTCACCGTACTATATATATTCTTTAAAATATCATGCTCAAGAGTATAGGAAGAATCACATACCTCGCGACGATTATCGACTATTAGCAAAACGCTCCACGGCTATAATCCGGCTAGCCTTGTCCACCTTCCAAGTAGTACATGCTACTTGCAGAACATTCAACCAATAAAGGTTATAAGTCTACTGTAAATACAGTCCTATGTAAGTACAGTTTAAACTTCTACTTTAATATTCTTACGATGTGATCTATTCGGTCTTTTCTGTAATATCCCTCTATTACAGTTCAATTCTCTTCTATGAATCTTATATTCATTTTATACTACTACAGTATGTAATTCCCAATTACAATAGAAGGACAGTGGTATTTACCTCGATGAGCCCACAATTATCCAAGTTTAATGTCGATCCTGAGCAACGTTTAGCTCCGATTCTGAACGCTCCAATTCGCTCCAAGAAACCCTTAGAAGTTCTACACAACTTCTACTTAGTACTCCAACCAATTATGGAGATTTTCCTTAGGGTTTCGTTTAGTGGCTAAAGGAAAGTATAGTAGTATTTTCCGGGCTTTTCGTATAGAGGGTACTTGGAAATACAACAAAGGTTTTGGGCTAGAGTATTTTGGTATTATAACAATACTTGGAGAAGTATTTCTATACCACAAAGGGGGGGTGTATTTCTCGAAACCAACTAGGCAAGGGGGAGGGGTTCTCGGCCGAGGGCCTCTCTAAGGGGGAGGGGGAGAGGGCTTGGACGAGAGCTCTTTCTAAGAGGGGGGGAGGATTTTAACACTTAGAAAACATTTTGTGGATGAAGAAGTTCATCAACTAAGGGGGGTATTTATAGGTCAAGCAATGGCCAACCAATGGCCAAGATGAAGCCAAGTGCAAGGCAAGTGTAGGGGGAGGATTCATCCATGTGTCCTTATCCATCTACCACACAAAATATCCTACCTAACCCTTGACCAAGAAAGAGCACAAAAAACGTGCCAAAGAATGCCCTTGCCGTCCACTTTTTGAGGGTGACACATGTCACCCTCCCGTTGGTCCAAAATATTTCGTCTCTCGGAAAAATCCGCAAAAATAATAAATGACATAGCCGGAATTTTCCCTTCGCAAAGTTTGTAAAACGTTTCGTCGGAAAACGACTCTTTTCGGGGGTTGTGCACAAATTTCGAACCTTGCCTACCTTAAGGCTTAAACTTTCGTACGTACGTCTTCACATACATACTGGAAATACGGTATAATCACACCCGAACCCGGGCCGTGATGGTGCCTACACGGGCACCTTCTACCTTAACAACACAAGTAAACTGCGGAAATTAACTAACACCTTTTTTTTTTTTTTATAACCGATCGTACTTACAAGGGCAAAGCCGACAAGGCTGCCATATGATATACATAACAGAAGACACTACACCGTACATGATTCAAATCCCACATATGAATACAGACCTCTACGAGTTATACTGAACTATGACGGGACAAGGCCCCGCCGTACCCATAAATGTACAAAAGCCTGTACTGAAGGAACTTATAACAAAAAGATAAACTCCCGAACAGAAGGAGCTATCCAAAAACTCGGCGGGTCCTACACTGCCGATCACCAAACAACGTACCTAAACTGCGGCATGAACGCGGCCCCGAAAAGAGGTCGAGACGAAGAATGTACCAAGTATGCGAGCGATGAAATCGTAATAAAATCATAACGATCTAAACAAAGCAGAGACATATGCGATAGCCAACCTACGATACATAACACATAGCGGTCATATCAAGTCGGGGACGCAGCCCTCAAAGTCACTACTCAAATATAACTATGGGTCTCACGCCCATAATATCAATCATGCAGTGGAATCCTTCCTCACCGCGATCCATGATGTAGTAACACCAATAAGGATACATGAACACCAAGTCCCACCTGTGTCCTAAATGCCTCGTGGTCTCATGCCCCGGTGTCACGACCCGACCCCGGGCCCGCGACTGGTGCCCTACCTGGGCACCCCTTTTGGTAAACATCAGAGAATAGCAGCGGAACATACACAACTAAAAAAAATACTTAAACATAAGTTAACAACAGGCTAGCCGATAAGGCCACCTTCCGTAAAAATATACTCAATCCAGAAATAGAACAGTACATTGTTTTTTTTTCTTTACAACCCAATCCACAATGTGACTACAGACCTCTAAGAATAACAACTCTGGCGGGACAGGGCCCCGCCATACCCCTGAATGTACAATAACCGACAATACCAGGGATAAGCCTCCGGAATAAAGGAGCTTCTCAACAGCTGAACAATGATCCTAAGAGCGAGGATCAGCAATGCTTACTACTGCGGCATGAGCGCGGCCCAAGGAGAGTCGCATAACATGTACCAAATATGTGGCGAAAATCTTGTAATGAAATCATAAGTCTAAAATAAAGCGGAGACATGTATGATAACTCAATTAACGATGCGTGCCTTACTAACAATGAGAGTAAATAGGTATACTTACAATATAAAGTAGGAAAGCTCACGATCAGCGGGACCACCGCGCGGTGTCATTAAGCAATCTATTCCGGGACTATTTCACCCGTAGATCCAGTGGACCCGCGTGAGGTATTCTCGCGTGGGACTATTTCACCCGCATAAGCCCTTACGGACTCGCATGAGGTATTCCTCGCATATATTGGACGCCCGCGTGGGACTATTTCACCGCATAAGCCCTACGGACTCGCATGAGGTATTCCTCGCATCGTGGGTAGCAAATCCACGGAAATATGCAATGCCACAAACCGGGAATGACCGCAATTATTACTGAACTACTAGCACAAATCCGGCTATCACACATAACATAAGCACTACCGGCTTATCATACAATATATAAGCAAGTTAAGCAACCCCCTAACTTCTTATTATTCTGTTTCATATACACTCTCATTTTAGTTTACTTAAGGCACTATCATGTCTTTTATAAAAAATCCGGGAATTTAACCCAAAGTACTACGTACTTCTATTCTTTTAAAATGACTCATTTCATTATAAAACTTCTAAGATACTAATAACTGTAGTATCAAGTTACAATTTCTTTTCAAGACTAGTCACAATACTTTTAGAAATAAAATTATGCTTCTAAATCAAGTGACTTCTTCTCTCGTAAAAGCCTTAGGCAATTGATGCCTTTAAATCAAATTGCCTTTCAATAAATCAAGCCATTTATCTTTCCATAAAGCCAATATAACCAACTCCCCATAAAGTCGTTATATTCACTTTATACCTAAGTCAAGTACAATTTCCTATCCAAGGGACTTATACGTTTAAAACGAAACAAGTATCACATTCTTTAAAACTCTTCAAGTCCCTTAACATGCTTAAATTACTTAGAGTAAACCACTCTTTAAACTTTCCATAAAGCTATTATAACCAACTTCCCATAAAGCCGCTATACTAGCCTTATACATTAGCAATTTACATTTTTCCTTATAACCAAGAGACTTAAACTTTCCAACAAACAAGTATTAAAATACTTTCAACATACTTAAAGTCTCTTAACTTTTGAAAATCAAGATATCCTTAATATTTAATCAAGTGAGTTAATTCCCTAACTCAAACAACTTGGGCATTCTTAAAATAAGCCAAGGATATTAAATAGACTAGATTTGTCAAAAATCTTGTACGTCTACCGTACTATACATTTACAACTTAATCATGCTTAAGAGATAATAAAGTTCCACATACCTCTTCGGTTTAATCCACTTGCTAAGTCCAATCGCCGTACGTAGTATGTCAACCTATAATGACCATAGTACGTCTATTAAATTCTAGTTTCAAACGTAGAATATTCCAAGTGCAAGTCACTAAATTCTACGGAAAATCGGATGACTTCCTTTGTTTTTACTAACTTTGCCACCTTTTTCAAGGCCGAATACAATAACCTAAACAGCCCCAATTGGCTCACCACAATTTATAAGGTAGTTCAATACAATTGAATAACCAAACAGCCCCAATTGGCTCGCCACAAACGATAACAAACTAGTCTAAACTATAATGTCAATTCGGCAATTAGGCAACAATACAAATCGTTTCCAATTCCTTTTTAATCCAAGTGGTTTAGTATAACATGATATCAAGCCGCAATTGATTACAACTACTACAATCCTCAAGTAGGTAAACATGCGACGATTCTAATTAACTACCAAAATTGTATTTCAAAAGGCTAATCATGTCCTTTTCGGTTCTAGGCTTCTACAATCCATGTCACTTATCAAACTTCATAACACAAATCACATGATCACATATAACTTATCATAACGTGAAATCTTCAATTACAAAAGTAAAACGAAGATTATACCTCAATTATGATCCAAGATCACAAGTCGCTCCTTAGCAACTTTAGCTCCTCCTTTCGACGTTCCAATCCACTCCAAGCAACCCTTAGAAGCTTATAAAAGACTCATCTTCAAGTTTCAACTTCAAAGTTGAATAACCCCTTAGGTTTTTGCCTTGCGACTAATACGAAAACATCATTTTTCCGGGATCTTTCTATTGAGAAACACTTACAATACCCTTAGGTACCTTGGTTTAAAGTGGGGAGATTATTGGACAACAATTGAAATTTTTTTTTGAAACCCTCAAGCAAAGCCGAGAGCACCCCTTTAGGTTCTTCAAGATTTTTGTAAAAATTTGACTAAGTGTTGAAGCTTGTCTTGCACTTGTTATACCCCGTATTTCCAGAGTATGTACATGTGGACGTACGTACGAATTTTGAGCCTTAAGTTAGGCATGTTTCGAAATTTTGTGCACAACCCCCGTATAGAGTCGTGTTTCGAAACGTTTCCACGACTTTCGTAGGAAAATTCCGGCTATGTCATTTATAATTTTGCGGATTTTTCAGAGACTAAACATTTCGGACCAACGGGAGGGTGACATGTGTCACCCTCACATTGGAAGCAAGTGGGGGCTTGGACGATTTGGGCGTCCAAGAGGCCTTGGTTGGCCTTGGCCGATTGGCTCCATCTTTTGTGCCTTGTTTTGTGGCTTGTTTTGTGGAGTGTTTTGTGGAGTAGGGTTAGGGTGCACTTGGCTTGATCTTGGCCTTACACTTGCCTTGCACATGGCTTGATCTTGGCCATTGGTTGGCTTTTGGTTTTGCTATAAATACCCCCTAAGTGTGAAGACTTCATCCATTCCAAATATGTTCCAAGTCTTGCTATCCTTCCCCTCCCCTCTTGTTTGACTCGTCCCAAGAGCCCCCTCCCTAGATAGGCCTTTGTGGCGAGAGCCTCCTCTCCCCTTTGTGGTGTGGCGGTGGGGTACCCCTAGCCTAGTTGGTTTAGTATAATACCCCTTGTGGTGGTATAGAAATACTCTCCTCAGTATTGTTATAATGTCCAAAATACTTTAGCCCATATACCTTGTAGTACTTTCCAAAGTACCCTTTGTCTAAAAACCGGAAAATACGATTATACTTTCCTTAGCCTCTACACGAAACCCTAAGGAAAATCTTCACCCGTTGTTGAAGTATGGAGTAGAAGTTGCGTAGAACTTCTAAGGGTTGTTTGGAGCGGATTGGAGCACTCGGAGGAGGAGCTAAACCTTGCTCAGGAGCGACTTTAAACTCGGATAATTTTTGGGCTTATCGAGGTAAATATCTTGTCCCCCTATTGTAATTGGAAATTACATAAGTGTTGAATATATAGTGTTGTATACTATATATAGAACTGAACGTAGTTGTTGGCAATGTCTTTTGACTTAAGCCTGAAGAATAAAGAACTGAACTGAACTGTAATTACATAGGTATCAGACATGAGACTTGTAGTATTCTCAGATAGTAGAATTGTACGCGTCCGGTTAGACGTGTTAACCCCCCCCCTGGTTGGCTTGGTAGCCGACCTCGATAGAGGAGGAGATTTACGCTGTTGCGGGGGGGGGGAGGTGCTGCCGAATTTTCTGTAGAATGTTCTACGTTAAGATCTAGATTTTAATAAGCGCCTTGTGGCCTTATAGGTTGAAGTGCTACGTGTGACGTAATCTTCTGGACTAAGGAGTAAGCCGACGGTTTGAGGTACTCGGAGCGTTTTGCTATTAGTCGATAATCGTCGCGAGGTATGTGAACCTCTTCCTATCTCTTCTAGCATGATATGTGTGAACTATGTAGTACGGTAGACGCATACGTGTTAATCGTGTTTGATTGTCTTAAAACATAAAGTGTTATAACGGCTTTATGGGAAGTTGGTTATAACGGCTTTATGTAGGTAAGAAAATACTTTGTGGTTTTAAAAGGTAACTGATGTGAATTATAACTGGCTTGTTATAATAAAGAACTTGATGTATTTCAAAAGATTTATAATCGTTTTGAAGGAAGAGTAACACTTGATTTTAAAGGTTTTAAAAAGAGTTATACTAGCTTTATGGGGAGTTAGGTATAATGTCTTAAGAGAGGTAAAGAAAATGGTTTACTAATGTTAGAAGTTAAGAGACTTGATCTTATAAGATAAGAGACTTAACTTATTTGTTTTAATGTGAATGTTTGTGTGAAACCTCATTCGTGAGTAATGAGTACTTGGTTTTATTTAAAGGATAATCTTTTCGATTTGGAAATCGAATGTGTATCGACAGGACCAACTGCGTTAATAAAGGAAAATGTATTGAATAATGATGAATTGTATTAAAACCAGTAGAAACCTCCATCTGCATAGAAACTAAGATGAGACAAAATGATATTACATTTTCTAGATCATGGCTGCTGTAATAAGAATGTTGTAAACAAGAAACATATATTACTCAATTGTTCTAAAAAGAAATCAAGTGATTAAGTTTATGAACTATGAAACCATTTGAAAATGAGAAGCTTGAGTAATCAAACTAGGCAAACCGGAACTTAGGAAAAGAATGTTGTTACTTGATTTTGAAAAGGAATGTGGGTGGCCATTCTAATACTACGTATCGGGTGACTTTGATAAAAGTAATAGATCTCTTTAAAGAATTTAACGACGTAGTACTTTAGGTTAAAACCGGACTTTGGCATAAAATGAAGGTACTTTGAGTGATGTGAAACTTGCCTATGCTTGTTGTGGTAAAACTTTCCTATGCCTGTTGTTGTGAAACTTGCCTATGCTTGTGATGATAGCCTTTGTTGTGCAAGTGTGGTGTTTCTGTGTTACCGCTTCGTCTCGAGGGCGGTTGGTAGTTGAGGTTTCTACCGCTCGCCTGGGTATCGGTGGTCGGCTCAGATTGCCCCGCCTCGTGATCGATTCGGCCTTGTATCCGTAGTCACCGTGACTTGCCCCGCTCGATATAGTGACGAAGTTTCGTGATACGCCTTGGTCCCCGGTGGTCACCAGACTTGCCCCGTCAGCCACGTGACCGCCTTGGTATCCGTAGTCGGCTCGCACTTGCCCCGTGACGCCTTCGTGGTTGTGGTTGCATTGTATTATCGCACTGTCCGATCCTAGTTGTACTTGTCTGTCACGGTTTTTATGACACAGTGGGACCGTGTTCATGTATACTCCTTGGTATTGTTATATCATAAAGCGCGTGATGAGGAAGAAATTCCACGCACGAGTGATAATTTGGAGGCGTGAGTCCCGACTTGAGGTAATCGGTTATATGTTATATCGTAGTTGGTCATCATACATGTCTCCCGCTTATATAGACTATTATGATTTCATTTACTGATTTACTGATTCACATACTTGGTACTGTTATCGACCTCCTTCGGGCCGAGCGTATAAAGAGGCGAGCTCTACCACGAATGCACCAACCGTGGCTCTCCGTATGGCACATCCCGAGAAGGGCCGGGCGGCATGCCTCGTGGATCGCAAGCAGCCGGTACCATTTGTTGGGTCGTCGAGCAAGGCTCGCGACAAAGTGACAAAAGTGGTATCGAGCGATTAATCCTCGGAAAGTGTCTACGCACGTGTCAGTAGAGTCTTGATTATCGGTGTGTGCACCACATCTATAATCAGGAGGCTATAGAACATTTAGGATTGGTTTCCATTCTTCTCATTCTGAGATCGTGCCTTAGAGCTGTGTGATAAGATTGGACCCCTCTGACGTGTTTCGTTTTTACCAGTTATGCCTCTGCGAAAGGCAACCCGCCCGTGGCAAGGCAAAGCGGAGAGGACTGCGAGTAGAGCGGCAGAGACCACAAGACTGAGCCTCCACCCGCACCGGAGCGAGGAGATGAGTTACGCGAGTGGGCCCGATTAATGGCCGTGGTCAGGCGACTTGAGGATAGGCCGGACGCAGCAGCCCAGTGGCACGATGGTTCACCCTAGATCGAGATAGTTCGAGGCTACGGATTTTACGAGTTGTAGCCGCCAGAGTTTTATGGGTCGAGGCACGAGGATGATCCGCGAGTTCATCCGGCGATTCTGGATCATGAGAGTGATCAAGGCATCGGAGATCGAGTCGGTGGCCTAGGTTCACATCAATCGCGTGATACCGCAATGATCGGTTTGATTCTTGAGCTGTCCAGTGGAGAGCATGCACTTCCAGCGGTATGGAACGAGTTCTCGAGGCCTTTCTTGCACATTTCTTGCCTCCCGGATGAGGGCTCGGGCCGATTTTTGGTGTTACGCAGAATCCGCGCGGTCGGGAGTACAATGGGAGTTTGACTCATTGGCCCAGACGTCCCGCGTTAGTAGCTAGTATGGAGGATCGAGTGCACCGATATGTTACAGGGCTCGATGATTGCCTTGCAGAGTTGTTCGGTAGCTCTTCACCGGCATGGACATTGCCCGCATGCAGCGTATACACTGGATGTGAGGAGCGGATAAATCGGCGGAATGACCAAGGTCGCAAGAGGCCGCAGCAGGTCCTTTGGTGACTTTCGAGGCGGACCGCCTCACGGCAGACTAGTTATGTACCTCCGCCAAGATGCAGTGGTCCTCCACGCCTTTCGACCTTCGATATTCGTGAGCAGTGCCTGGGCTCCTGTGTTTCAGATTTTCGCGAGCGCGAGTGCTCGCGGATGAGGTTGCCCTTGTCTCTGTGGCTGTGGAAAGCTCCATAAGGGAGAATGTCGTACTAATCGGGAGATTGTTATTTTGCGCCAACAGGGCCATCTGGCAAGAGAGATCGCCCACTGTGGTAGCACCGGGTAGGATAGCAAGGACTACTAGAGCAGTTGCGGGTTCTTCACCTTCCGTAACCAGGCAGGATGTTCGTACACCGGAAGGCCCCGGTAGAGGTCGCGGTGGAGTTCGATTAGCGGTCCTTTGAACCGCCTATTTTCAGTATATCCTTAACCTCTAGAGACTTATATTGTATTGATGTTGATGATGTGTTTAGTGTTATGTTCGGATAGCTTTGTGCTAAAATGTGATTTAGGAGCATGGTTGATGAAAAGGGTAAGCACAGGGGCATGGAAAGTGTGAACTTTAGGACATTTTATGTTGAGACCTTACGGGTAAGGTCGTCTTGAGTAAAAGATTTATTTTTTTATGTTTGACCTTTATCGAACGCGTAGTGTACGCGGGGTTATACTTGTGTGATAAGTCCATGAGTAATGTGGGATGGAAGTGGTAGCTTTCATGGCTTGAATAGGTAAGATTGTTCCGTGTCGGCGAGCAAGAGTTGGCGCGGTCGGGTTGAGGACCATTTATGGGTCAACCAGTAACCCGGTCAGCGGGTCGATTCTGGTGGTCCCGCCAGTGGTAGGGTCACGAGGGTGCTAGGCCCAAGTTTAGATGACCATCGTATGAGTTCGTGGACGCGTTCGATCAGAATCGGTTCGTGAAGGCGGGAATGGCCTTAGGGAAATCGAGGTTAGTGAGATGACCAAGTTTGAGGTAGTGACTCGAGGGTTGGAAACGAGCGTTGCTGAAGTGGTACGGATACTAGAACGAGTTCGAGTGTTCGTGACGAGTACTACGAGAAGGGGAGAAGTGAACGTGTGTTTTGTGGCGGTGTGGCATGATTGTTTTCGCACGATAGCGGTGAAGACTATCTCGGCGCCGCTTGTTTTGAGACCTTGAAGGAACATTCGGACGAATGTTTCTAAGGGGAAGAATGTTATACCCGTATTTCCGAGTATGTACATGTGGACGACGTGCAATTTTGAGCCTTAAGTTAGGCATGTTTCGAAATTTTGTGCACAACCCCCGTATAGAGTCGTTTTTCGACGAAACGTTTCCACAGCTTTCGTAGGGAAAATTCCGGCTATGTCATTTATAATTTTTGCGGATTTTTCCGAGAGACTAAACATTTCGGACCAACGGGAGGGTGACATGTGTCACCCTCACATTGGAAGCAAGTGGGGGCTTGGACGATTTGGGCGTCCAAGAGGCCTCGTTGGCCTTGCCGATTGGCTCTCTTTGTGCCTTGTTTTGTGGCTTGTTTTGTGGAGTGTTTTGTGGAGTAGGGTTAGGGTGCACTTGGCGATCTTGGCCTTACACTTGCCTTGCACATGGCTTGATCTTGGCCATTGGTTGGCTTTTGGTTTTGCTATAAATACCCCCCTAAGTGTGAAGACTTCATCCATTCCAAATATGTTCCAAGTCTTGCTATCCTTCCCCTCCCCTCTTGTTTGACTCTCGTCCAAGAGCCCCCCCCTCCCGCGATAGGCCGTTGTGGCCGAGCGCCTCCCTCTCCTTTGTGGTGTGGCGTGGGTACCCCCTAGCCTAGTTGTTTTCGTATAATACCCTTTGTTGTGGTATAGAATACTCTCCTAAGTATTGTTATTATGTCCAAAATACTTTAGCCCATATACCTTGTAGTACTTTCCAAAGTACCCTTTGTACGAAAACCCGGAAAATATGATTATACTTTCCTTAGCCTCTACACGAAACCCTAAGGAAAATCTTCACCCGTTGTTGAAGTATGGAGTAGAAGTTGCGTAGAACTTCTAAGGGTTGTTTGGAGCGGATTGGAGCACTCGGAGGAGGAGCTAAACCTTGCTCAGGAGCGACTTTAAACTCGGATAATTTTTGGGCTTATCGAGGTAAATATCTTGTCCCCCTATTGTAATTGGAAATTACATAAGTGTTGAATATATAGTGTTGTATACTATATATAGAACTGAACGTAGTTGTTGGCAATGTCTTTTGACTTAAGCCTGAAGAATAAAGAACTGAACTGAACTGTAATTACATAGGACTGTATTACAGTAGACTTGTGTAGTATTACTGTATAGTAGAATTGTACGCGTCCGGTTAGACGTGTTAACCCCCCCCCTGGTTGGCTTGGTAGCCGACCTCGATAGAGGAGGAGATTTACGCTGTTGCGGGGGGGGGAGGTGCTGCCGAATTTTCTGTAGAATGTTCTACGTTAAGATCTAGATTTTAATAAGCGCCTTGTGGCCTTATAGGTTGAAGTGCTACGTGTGACGTAATCTTCTGGACTAAGGAGTAAGCCGACGGTTTGAGGTACTCGGAGCGTTTTGCTATTAGTCGATAATCGTCGCGAGGTATGTGAACCTCTTCCTATCTCTTCTAGCATGATATGTGTGAACTATGTAGTACGGTAGACGTACATGTGTTAACTGTGTTTGATTGTCTTAAAACATAAAGTGTTATAACGGCTTTATGGGAAGTTGGTTATAACGGCTTTATGTAGGTAAGAAAATACTTTGTGGTTTTAAAAGGTAACTGATGTGAATTATAACTGGCTTGTTATAATAAAGAACTTGATGTATTTCAAAAGATTTATAATCGTTTTGAAGGAAGAGTAACACTTGGTTTTAAAGGTTTTAAAAGAGTTATACTAGCTTTATGGGAGTTAGGTATAATGTCTTAAGAGAGGTAAAGAAAATGGTTTACTAATGTTAGAAGTTAAGAGACTTGATCTTATAAGATAAGAGACTTAACTTATTTGTTTTAATGTGAATGTTTGTGTGAAACCTCATTCGTGAGTAATGAGTACTTGGTTTTATTTAAAGGATAATGTTTCCGATTTGAAATCGAATGTGTATCGACAGCACCAACCGCAGCGTTAATAAAGGAAAATGTATTGAATAATGATGAATTGTATTAAAACCAGAAACCTCCATCCGCATAGAAACTAAGATGAGACAAAATGATATTACATTTTCTAGATCATGGTCATTGTAATAAGAATGTTGTAAACAAGAATAACCTACTCACGTGAGACATATATTACTCAATTGTTCTAAAAAGAAATCAAGTGATTAAGTTTATGAACTATGAAACCATTTGAAAATGAGAAGCTTGAGTAATTGAAACTAGGCAACCGGAACTTAGGAAAAGAATGTTGTTACTTGATTTTGAAAAGGAATGTGGTGGTCATTCTAATACTACGTATCGGTGACTTTGATAAAAGTAATAGATCTCTTTTAAAGAATTTAACGACGTAGTACTTTAGGTTAAAACCGGACTTTGGCATAAAATGAAGGTACTTTGAGTGATGAGAAACCTGCCTATGCTTGTTGTGGTGAAACATTCCTATGCTTGTTGTTGTGAAACTTGCCTATGCTTGTGATGATAGCCTTTGTTGTGCAAGTGTGGTGTTTCGTGTTACCGCTGCCTCTCGATAGAGGCGGTTGACCGTTGAGGTTTCTTCTGCTCGCCGGTATCCGGTGGTCGGCTCGTATTTGCCCCGCCTCGTGATCGATTCGCCTTGGTATCCGTAGTCACCCTGACTTGCCCCGCTCAAGATAGTGACGGTTTCGTGATACGCCTTGGTCCCCGTGGTCACCTCAGTACTTGCCCCGGCTACGCGTGACCGCCTTGGTATCCTGTGAGTCGCCGTGACTTGCCCCGTGACGCCTTCGTGGTGGTTGCATTGTATTATCGCACGGTCGGATCCGGTAGTTGTACTTGTCCCAGACGGTTTTTATGACACAGTGGGACTCGTGTTCATGTATACTCCTTGGTATTGTTATATCATAACCGCCAAGTGAGGAAGAAATTCCACGCACGCAGTGATAATTTGGAGGCGTGAGTCCCCGACTTGAGGTAATCGGTTATATGTTATGTATCGTAGTTGGTCATCATACATGTCTCCCGCTTATATAGACTATTATGATTTCATTTCTGATATTCTGATTTCACATACTTAGTACTGTTATCGACCTCCTTGGGCCGCGTTCACGCATGAGTAAAGGTACATCGACCGTCGATCCCGCTTATAGGATCACATTCGGCGTGTTGGGAAGCTCCGTTTCTCGGAGGCTTATCTTTTAGTATGTGTTCCTGAGTTATAGGTTCTTGTACATTCGAGGATGGCGGGGCCTGTCCGTCATAGTTGTTGTAAATCTTAGAGGTGCAGAGAATCTGTTGTGGGCAGGGTTGTAAAAGGATTAAACTGTTCGGGTTTTATGTATATACTGAAGGCAACTGTTTTGGTTGGCCTGTTTATTTATCATGTCTCTCATTTCATGTTTAAAGTTTTTATTTCCGCTGGTTTTCTCTGATGTTGTATCGCTAGGTGCAGGGTAAGGCACGATCCACGGCCCGATTTTGAGTGTGGCAAAGACTAGTACACATATATAACCAATTGGAGGGTCAAGATTAGAACAAATGGGTGGCTCGGATGAGTTTCACATGGATCTAGCCAAGTGGCATTGACTTAGTCAACAATGTCAAGATAATTTGTCTTGCAAGACTTGGTCTTTTAAATTATGGTCAAATGACCATTTCCTCCATCACATTTTCGTCCAAGACCATTAAGGGGGGTGACACGTGTCGCCCTCCCGTTCGTCGCAATATTTCGTTTTCCGACAAATTCCAAAATTCCGATAAGTTTTTACTCGTCTCAAACCTTAACATTGTTGAGTTCTTACGTACGTTCTTATAAACATATCCTGAAATTCCGGGGTGTAACATTCTTCCCCCCCTTAGAAACATTCGTCCCCGAATGTTCTCTCGGGAGTCAAACTTAAGATAGCGACATAGTCTCCTTGCAACCCCTACGTGCCAAAAATGCCACACTTGGCCACATAACAATACTCATACCAAAATATCAAACTGAACCCCACGTGTCAACATCGGTTATCTGCATAAAGCTTCTGCGGACTCTAAGCTTACTACAATCTTCCCCGGATAAGCTTCGCCTTATCCATAGCCCGCTGAATCAAGTCTGGACCAAATAACTGAACCTCGCCTATGTCGAACCATCCGACCGGCGATCTCCACTTTCTTACACACAAGGCCTCGTACCGGGCCACCTGAAAACTGGAAGGGTATCTGTTATCGTACGTAACAAGACAAGAGGCAATTAACCTTCCCGGCTATTCCTGAAATCAAAAACACAGGCCCGCAACCTATCCTCAAGTGCCTGGATAGTACGCTCTGCCTGACCGTCGGTCTGAGGGTGTAATGCAACACTGAGACTCACCTGTGTCCCTAATCCTTTCTGAAAAACCTCCAGAAGTTATCCGCAACTGAGCTCATCTATCTGTAATCATAAACGTAGGAACCTCGTGCAGTCTCACAATCTCTCTGCTATACAAGCTAGTATAAACCTCAGCCGAGTAAGTGGTCCCAATCCGAAAGAACACAGCTGGTTTCGCCAGCCCAAATACCATGACCCCCAGGGAGTCGCACTTCCTCCGAGTACGATGCCACCCTGTAACAAGATCCATATTAATTACCTCTCATATCTAGGTTGGGATTTCAATCGCCTGCAATAGCCCACTGGGCTTCTGGCACACAACCATGACCTGCTACTAGCTCGGACACTAAGCAGTAAACTCCGCTATGTCTCTTTTCCGGTCATCTCTCCCATACATACATCTGAGGTCACGACACGACTTAGTCGGCCCCAAACAATTAGAGCAATAAGCACTGCGTGCCTCCCCTAAAATCTGCTGACTAGTCCTGCAGCACCGGGTACACGCAATCTATCCTCATCTCACAAAGACCCCATCGGTGCTACTCAAATGAGCTCTTCTCCACTCGAGAGCCATATCTTAATCCGATCATGCTGGATCCTTATATTGTCGCCTCTTTACCTCCTAAACGACGGAAGACTCGGCAACCTCTCGGATCTAAACTTCCTTAACTTGGAAGCAATTAATCGAACCCGGGCTCGATGGCGAAGAATCTCACGGACCACGCCCCGCCTATCTGCCGCTACCGCGGACTACCCTCAGGTCCGCGACAAGGAGTATCTGTAAATGTCTTGGCTTTCCCCGGATGGTATAGGATATCAATATCACAATCCCTGAGTAACTCTAACCACCATCGCTGTCGCAACTTCTACTGCCTCAGTCTGCAGATATACCAGAGGCTTTTGTGGTCTGCACAAGTAGCCACATGAAGTCTGTATATACGTCATGCCCCCAAATCTTCAAGGCATGATTTAACTGCCGCCGGCTCTAAATCGTGAGTGGCGCAATTTCCTTTCCTGATTCCCTACCTACCGGGAAAACATAGGTTCTATCCTTATCGGGTTGCGTCAGCACACAACCTAGCCCAATACCCAACGTGTTATCATAAAAACCTAACCCTCTAGTCTCACATGAGGGGTTATAACTATAGTCGAATCAACTTATCTTCCCATAACTGGAAACCTTTCTCATTCTTGCGAAATATTCGGGTGTCCTTAATTTCAATTATGGTTCTTGTTTCCTTTTCTCGGTTGCAACCAAACTTGGTCATCAACTTAGACTTAATTCCTTTGCTTGCCTCATGGCTAAGACTTACAGTCAAACACAATTTAGGGGGGGAGATTTCCTTGATTTTCGTCAAGTAGTAACCCGATTACTTTCTCCCAGCTCGCAGAGCTTATAGTCAGGTATTCAACCTCAATTCACGGAATTGCATACTCCAATGACTTGTCAAGATTTCTTATCGTTCGAGTGTCTACTCGTCTCTCCTCTAAGTTATTTCACGTTGTCTTGGGATCCCTTATCCCTCCGTAACTTCTTACTATCTTTCTTGCCAGTACAGGTGTTACCACATTTCCTCGAAGCGTTCTTACTGCCCATTATCTACTAATGGTCTTTACACTCGTCTGGGGTAATCATGACTCGTGCAACTTACATTTATATCTTTACGATACTTCCTCGACCAATTCGTATGTCGTTCTTAATTACCCCAACACAACACTTTTCCCACGGTTATCTACAACTGTAACCTATGGCATGGCGATACCGAAGACCTTACCAGTCTTATATCCTTCGTCTAAACAACATGGGTACACGCAACCCCATAATACGCAAAACTGTCCTTTTTCGTGGGGAAGAGAACTTATCTCCCTTTCTTAAACTTTCCTTGGAGTCACAACCCTAATCACAGGGTCCTCTTGCGGTCCAGTAATTAGCTAATCATCACGCACCGCCATTAAGTTCGTGTAGATTTTTAAAACCTACCAAAATATGCCCTCAGCTCTCCGCCGACAGTACTCGTACTTATTTTTTATTCTTGCCTTGTGCATTTTCCTGTAATTATCCGGAAGGTCGTGGCCCTGACCGCCACCCTACACCAACTCCAAGTACTTCCAAGGGCACTTAACATAAATTCCTTCAAATTCATTTATTACTTACTTTCTGCATTAGTTTTACCTCAAGTGAACAAGTCACACAGACTTATTAAAATCAACAATGTCAAAGAAGGAAGGATAATTCACTGGTTACCACCACTTCTCTTCCTTTCTACTCGATAACAGACTTACCAGAAAACTGGAATCGAGCCAATCTCTCTCTGCAGTCAACGTTGGCATAACAAGAGGCCAACTAGTCCGAACTCATAATGACCTCGATATGCATAACGGCTCTGCTAGTCGCTAGGGTCCAACGATGCGAATTCACGCAATTATCTACCCGCTCAGCTACCACCCAACACTTACGGGTGTAGTCACCTCGAAAGGTTCTCATGGATTCAGGTTTTATCTCTTTACACTTGGTTGCTCTCTTTTTCACTGGTCGCACTCTTTCTGTACTTCCAAATTTAGACTAGCATACGCACATAAATTCCATACTAACTCTGGCCTCCACTCTTTGGAGTTACAAAATTAAACAACATAAGGCCAGTTCCGGCTCTCGCAACCTGGTTCCGGTGGAACACGTCCACGAACCCGTAAACTGACTAACTAAACTTGGGCCTTGCACCCTCGTGACCCTGTCACAAAGCGGGACGACTACCAACTGATCCCATTTCCTTTCAAGTTATGGGGCGACCCTTAATAGATCCCCAACCCGATTCGGCGTCGTATTTAACTCTTTTCCTTGGTCTGTCTTAACTCTTTACTACCCGAGAAGGCCTTATATATCTAAGGTCTCGGTGGTTATCACATTCTCAGGCTCGCAATTTCCATGCTCCAAGCCTAACTTATCAGCCCCCCGTAACCGGGTACAAAAACTTCTCGTAAAATCATAGTCGTGTTGTCTTGACCACAACAACCATACTTTCTTCGTCCGGATCTCGCCCGTACAATTCCCTTAAGCATACCACGTAGCTTAAGTTGCTAACATAGTCTTCCACTTAGTCTCTTAATTAACTTCTTAAGGGTCCATTACATTCTCACACAACTCATCATCACTTAATTATCTCAAATTAGCACGTAAAACCTTGATGAGAGTTCCTTAACTGCTCATACTTTCCCGGTATTTATTTAGTCCTTACCCAATCCTGGTAATCTAAAATCATCCTAGGCAACACACATGTGACCCCCAAACATAAATCCGTATAGTTGTATGTCACAATACCAACTATATTACAAACATTACCAACCTGGATACGCAATCCACATAATCCTTCCTGGGTCACTGCTGCCTTTATCGTAGCTGCAAACAATCATAACTTGTTAGGGAGAGACGACCCTAACCATACAGCTCTATCGCACGATCTTAGAGTAAGAAGAATGGAAACCAATCCTAAATGTCCTGCAGCCTCCTGATTATAGATGTGGTGCACAACACACCGATAATCAAGACTATACTAGACACGGTCTGTAGACACTTTCCGAGGACTAACTGCTCTGATACCACTTTTGTCACGACCCGACCGGGCGCATGGTGCCTACACAGGCACCCTTTTAAAACATCGAGAGAATAGCGTGAACATACACAACTAAAAAATACTTAAACATAAGTTAACAAATGTGCTAGCCGTTAAGGCCACCTTCCGTAAAAATATACTCAATCCAAAAATAGAGCGACATTGTTTTTCTCTTTTACAACCCAATCCACAATGTGACTACGGACCTCTAAGAATAACAACTGGCGGGACGGGGCCCGCCATACCTGAATGTCTGATAACCGACAATACCGGGGATAAGCCTCGGGAATAAAGGAGCTTCTCAAGCTAAACAATGATCCTAAGAGCGAGGATCAGAAGCACTTTACTGCTGGCGTGAACGCAGCCCGAAGGAGGTCAAGACAACATGTACCAAATATGTGGCCCGAAATCTTGTAATGAAATCATAAGTCTAAAATAAAGCGGAGACATGTATGATAACTCAATTAACGATAATCGTGCCTTACTAACAATGAGAGTAAATAGGGTATACTTACAATATAAAGTAGGAAAGCTCACGATCAAAGCGGGACCACCCGCGATGTCATTAAGCAATCCTATTCGGGACTATTTCACCGCGTAGATCCAGTGGACCGCGTGAGGTATTCCTCGCGTGGGACTATTTCACCCGCATAAGCCCTTACGGACTCGCGTGAGGTATTCCTCGCATAGGTGGACCCGCCCGCGTGGGACTATTTCACCCGCATAAGCCCTACGGACTCGCGTGAGGTATTCCTCGCATCGTGGGTAGCAAATCACGGAAATATGCAATGCCACAAACCCGGAATGACCGCAATTATTGAACTACTAGCACAAATCCGGCTATCACACATAACATAAGCACTACGCTTATCATACAATATATAAGCAAGTTAAGCAACCCCTAACTTCTTATTATTCATTTCATATACTCTCATTTTAGTTTACTTAAGGCACTATCATGTCTTTTATAAAAATCCGAATTTAACCCAAAGTACTACGTCTTATTCTTTTAAAATGACTCATTTCATTATAAAACTTCTAAGATACTAATAACTGTAGTATCAAGTTACAATTTCTTTTCAAGACTAGTCACAATACTTTTAGAAATAAAATTATGCTTCTAAATCAAGTGACTTCTTCTCTCGTAAAAGCCTTAGGCAATTGATGCCTTTAAATCAAATTGCCTTTCAATAAATCAAGCCATTTATCTTTCCATAAAGCCAATATAACCAACTCCCCATAAAGTCGTTATATTCACTTTATACCTAAGTCAAGTACAAATTCCTATCCAAGGGACTTATACGTTTAAAACGAAACAAGTATCACATTCTTTAAAACTCTTCAAGTCCCTTAACATGCTTAAATTACTTAGAGTAAACCACTCTTTAAACTTTCCATAAAGCTATTATAACCAACTTCCCATAAAGCCGCTATACTAGCCTTATACATTAGCAATTTACATTTTTCCTTATAACCAAGAGACTTAAACTTTCCAACAAACAAGTATTAAAATACTTTCAACATACATAAAGTCTCTTAACTTTTGAAAATCAAGATATCCTTAATATTTAATCAAGTGAGTTAATTCCCTAACTCAAACAACTTGGGCATTCTTAAAATAAGCCAAGGATATTAAATAGACTAGATTTGTCAAAAATCTTGTACGTCTACCGTACTATACATTTACAACTTAATCATGCTTAAGAGATAAGAAAGTTCCACATACCTCTTCGGTTTAATCCACTTGCTAAGTCCAATCGTCGTACGTAGTATGTCAACCTATAATGACCATAGTACGTCTATTAAATTCTAGTTTCAAACGTAGAATATTCCAAGTGCAAGTCACTAAATTCTACGGAAAATCGGACAGCACTTCCTTTGTTTTTACTAACTTTGCCACCTTTTTCAAGGCCGAATACAATAACCCAAACAGCCCCAATTGGCTCACCACAATTTATAAGGTAGTTCAATACAATTGAATAACCAAACAGCCCCAATTGGCTCACCACAAACGATAACAAACTAGTCTAAACTATAATGTCAATTCGGCAATTAGGCAACAATACAAATCGTTTCCAATTCCTTTTTAATCCAAGTGGTTTAGTATAACATGATATCAAGCCGCAATTGATTACAACTACTACAATCCTCAAGTAGGTAAACATGCGACGATTCTAATTAACTACCAAAATTGTATTTCAAAAGGCTAATCATGTCCTTTTCGGTTCTAGGCTTCTACAATCCATGTCACTTATCAAACTTCATAACACAAATCACATGATCACATATAACTTATCATAACGTGAAATCTTCAATTACAAAAGTAAAACGAAGATTATACCTCAATTAGCTCAATTATGATCCAAGATCACAAGTCGCTCCTTAGCAACTTTAGCTCCTCCTTTCGACGTTCCAATCCACTCCAAGCAACCCTTAGAAGCTTATAAAAGACTCATCTTCAAGTTTCAACTTCAAAGTTGAATAACCCCTTAGGTTTTTGCCTTGCGACTAATACGAAAACATCATTTTTCCGGGATCTTTCTATTGAGAAACACTTACAATACCCTTAGGTACCTTGGTTTAAAGTGGGGAGATTATTGGACAACAATTGAAATTTTTTTTTGAAACCCTCAAGCACAGCCGAGAGCACCCCTTTAGGTTCTTCAAGATTTTTGTAAAAATTTGACTAAGTGTTGAAGCTTGTCTTGCACTAGTACACATATATAACCAATTGGAGGGTCAAGATTAGAACAAATGGGTGGCTCGGATGAGTTTCACATGGATCTAGCCAAGTGGCATTGACTTAGTCAACAATGTCAAGCTAGTTTTTCTTGCAAGACTTGGTCTTTTAAATTATGGTCAAATGACCATTTCCTCCATCACATTTTCGTCCAAGACCATTAAGGGGGGGTGACACGTGTCGCCCTCCCGTTCGTCGCAATATTTCGTTTTCCGACAAATTCCAAAATTCCGATAAGTTTTTACTCGTCTCAAACCTTAACATTGTTGAGTTCTTACGTACGTTCTTATAAACATATCCTGAAATTCCGGGGTGTAACACCCGGAATCCCACATCGTAAAAGCATGACCATAGGGTAACACAACCAAATCCGGGGACATATATGATAATCAAATTACAACACATTGTGCCTTACTAACAATGAGTAAATGTAGTATCCTTCTGATATAAAATAGGAAGCTCATGATCAAAACAGGACCATCCGCCCGCAGTATCATTTAACCATCCTACTCCTGGGACTATTTCACCCGCATAGGCCGCGTGGACCCGCGTGAGGTATTCCTCGCATGGGACTATTTCACCCGCATAAGCCCTTACGGACTCGCATGAGGTATTCTCGTGATAGGTTTGGACCCGCCGCGTGGGACTATTTCACCCGCATAAGTCCTTACGGACCCGCATGAGGTATTCCTCGCATCGTGGGTAGCAATTCCACGGAATCTGCAAATGCCACAAACCCGGGGAATGACCCCGAAACGACTGATATACCAATAGCACACAACCGGCTATTTCCATCACACATAGGCAATTCTTAACTAATCAGGCCAAGTACTTATCAAGGCACACATAGAATAATTCTCAATTAATCAAGCCAAAGTACTTATCAAGGCATACTTAGACTAATTCTCAATTAATCACGCCAAAGTACTTATCAAGGCACAAATAGAATAATTCTCATTTAACAAGCCAAAGTACTTATCAGGGCACAAATAGAATAATTCTCATTTTAACAAGCCAAAGTACTTATCAGGGCACAAATAGAATAATTCTCATTTTAACAAGCCAAAGTACTTATCAAGGCACAAATAGAATAATTCTCATTTTAACAAGTCAAAGTACTTATCAGGGCACAAATAGAATAATTCTCATTTAACAAGCCAAAGTACTTATCAAGGCACACTTAGACAAATTCTCAATTTATCAAGCCAAAGTACTAATCAAGGCACACTTAGACAAATTCTCAATTTGTCAAGCCAAAGTACTAATCAAGGCACACTTAGACAAATTCTCAATTTATCAAGCCAAAGTACTAATCAAGGCATCACATTGAATTATTCTCAATTAAACAGGCCAAAGTACTACGTACGTACATTCTTTTCAAAAGACTCCTTTTTATGTAAAACCCCAAGATACTAACACCCGTAGTATCAAGGCATGTCTATTTTTCAAAGTAAGTTACTACACCTTTAGAAAACTCATTTCAAAGCTTGAAATCAAGTAACTTCAAATTTTCAGAATCTAGGCAACTTATGCCAAATAATCAAAATAGACAACTTTCTAAACCTTCCATAAAGCCGTTATAACCAACTTCCCATAAAGCCGTTATAACCCTTTATGGTTTTAGACCTATCCATTCCTTTTATAACCAAGAGACTTATGCTTTTAAAGCTAAGTATCACATACTTATAAATCACGTTCTCAACTTTCAAATTACTTCAAGTCTCTTAATATAAAGAAAACAAGTTTCTTCTACTGTTAAACCTCAAGTAACTTACACCTTTAAAACAAGTTACTTCCTTTAAATCATGTCATTTCTCCTCTTTTAAAACAATTAAGTACATCACTCCTTTGACTTCCCTAAAGTCATTATAATGACCCTTAGGTTTTGGAACTAAGGCACTAGCCAAAAGATTTGGAAACCACTTTCTTTTCAAGACTCTATGTACTTTATGTAAAATAATTTCACTTTTAAGAATCCAAACTTCACTAAGGAAATGGATTATACAACTTACAATTTAAACATCAAAGTACAATCAAGGAAGTACATAGAACAATTTCTATTTTAGGCAATCCAATTACAACCAAGGAATGGATCATTTAAGGAGTAGGACATATTTTCTTTATCTTAAGGAATCATGCTAGAAGAGGAGATAGTTCACATACCTTTTCGGCTAATATCCACAAGCTAAGCCGAATACGCCGTACGTAGAAGTGTCAACCTATAATGGTCACAACAAGACTATTAACTTTTAGTCTCTAACGTAGAATAATACTAAGTATACGGTCTCTAATTCTACGGAAAATCGGGCAGCACTTCCTTTGTTTCTACTCACTTTGCCACCTTTTTCAAGGTCGAATACAATAACCAACACGCCACATTTAAGGCTCAAAACAACAACCAAACAATGGGGATTACACCCCTTACAATACGTGTAAAATTCCGCCCCACAATTCATACGAAGTAGTTTAAAAACTCCAAGCCATTCTCGGCCAACCTATAACCAACAACCCAAAGTCTTTTCCAATCATTTTCAAATTCCAAGTTCTAAGGTCCAACATGTTATATAGTCATAAACAACTTCAACAACTACAATTTCCTTCCTACACAACATGCGACGACTTAAACGAATAATCAACTTGAATTCCAAACTTAAGGCTAAACATGCTAGTTTTCGAATTAGGGTTCCAATAGCCAATACACTAATCCAACTACATAATATATAACTCATGCTTGCTAAAACCATAGCTAAAATCAATAAGTAAACTTAATTGCTAAAACGACAAAATTTATACCTTTCCAAGCCCTTAAAATTTCCAAGATTCAAAGTCGCGCCTTAGCAATTCTTAGCTCCTTTCCTTAGGTTCCAATCCGCTCCAAGCACTCCTTAGAGGCCTATGAAGAACCCATCTTCAAGTTCCAACTTCAAAGTTGAAGAACTCCCTTAGTTTTCGCCTTGCGACTAACGTGAAAATGCGTTTTTTCCGAAATCTTTCTATTGAGATATCCTTACAATACCCTTAGGGACATTGGGTTAAAGTCTTGTGGCTAATGGATCAAAACTACAAAAATTTCTTGTGAGTGGATGGCCAAACCCGGTCTTGCTAGCTCTAAGTTCTCTCAATTTTTCTAAGTGTAAATGAGCTAGTCTTGCACTAGTAGTAACCTTATAAAACACAATGGAGGGCTTAGACTTAAACAAATGTGAGGTTAGGATGAGTTTCACTTGGATCAAGCCTAGGTGGACAAGTTGACTTGTCAACAATATCAAGCTTAGAAGACTTATCATCTACATAGGTCAAATGACCAAAACACCCTTGCAACATTTCGTCCAACATCATGGAGGGGGTGCCACATGTCGCCCTCTCATTCGTCCATAAAATTCCGTAACCCTCGTGGGCCCCACAAAAATGTAAAATTCCTCGGGTGGGCCCCACGTGACCAAATCCGTAAAAATAAATTTTCATAGTGTTAATAAGTTCCATACTTTACAAATATTGTCTTTTGAGAATCCAATTCTCAACAACGAGCATTTTTCCTTTCCGTCGTCCGGAAGATTTTCCGTCGGAAAAACAATTCTTCCTTTCGTACTAATTTCCAAGTCTTGTTTCCTTACGTACATTCTCTTATACATGTCCTGGACTTACGGGGTGTAACATTCTTCCCCCCTTAGAAACATTCGTCCCCGAATGTTCTTAGTCGGTTGTCACACTATACAAACTCCGGCACAATCTCTATACTATGTCTATCAATCAAATGCACAAGACCAACGATGCCACACATGGCCATCACCTAACATACGTAAACATAACAATGGACCTTCCGTCCGTGGTCCCTTCTCACAAAACTCGAAGGTTACAGTCTCCTCAAACACGGGATCCCTAGAGGTTCCTTTATTTCCTTACTTGTCATTCTTTCTCGTACTTCTAAACTCATTTAGTAAACGTACAAAATCTCAAATTTTGTTTCTCTTCTCCAATCCTTGGAGTTACTACCCAAACTTGGCCATATAGTTACTTACATTCTCGTTAAGGCTCTTCTCGGTCCTTACGACCTAGTTCCGGTGGAACGCATCCACGAACTTGTACAACGATCAACTAGACCTGGGCCTAGCACCCTCGTGACCCTATCACATAGCGGGACCACTACCAACTGACATCACCCCATTCCATACTATCGACTGACCCGAAATGAGTCTATAACCCGACTCATCGTCACACTTAACTTCTCATTCTTAGCCTGAAATAAATCTCTCTCTTATCTCAAGGTACTTCTTACCCTATCCCCTATTCACTAGAGGTTCGTCACATAAGCCAAAGTATTTCTACTATACATCCTTCCCTATTCGTACTAATTTCCAAGTCTTGTTTCCTTACGTACATTCTCTTATACATGTCCTGGACTTACGGGGTGTAACAATAACATTCTCCCCTCCTTAGAAACATTCGTCCCGAATGTTCCTTCTCAAGACAAATAACGATCAAGTTCCTCATAGCTTAACCAGTTTGCAAATGCCGCACATGGTCACAGAATAACACGCGCGCAAATACTTAAATCCAAGCCAACAAGGAATCACCTCGACGATGCAAAACAGTACCAACTCTCGCTTCTGATCCAAAGGATACTCCCTTCGCACATTCATTTCACAAAAATGATCACTTCCATCTTTCAGCACAAGTTCACCCTTTCCTTTCTCATCGTACCCTTCTCGAACACTCGAACGCTTCCTAGTACATGTACCACACTTCAGTCAACGCTTCTGTTTCCAAAACTTTGGAGTCACTACCTCCAAACATGGTCATCTCACTAGCCTCGATCTCCTTTAAGGCCATTTCCGGCCTTCACGATCCGCTTCTGGTCGAACATATCCACGAACACATACGATGGTCATCCAAACTTGGGCCTAGCACTCTCGTGATCCTACTACCAGGCGGGACCACCCCGAACTGACCCCACCCCAAACCGGGCTACGGGTTGACCCGCAACATGGCCCCAACCCGACCCACTTAACGCGTCAAGCTCTTGTTCCCCGATCCGGAATAATCTTACCTATACAGGTCATGAAAGCTACCACTTCCATTTTACACCACTCAAGGAATTTTCCCATAATTACTCCACGTATACTTATACATTCTGACAAAGATCACCCGCAAAATCTTGTACTCAAGACGGCCTTACATCTAAGGTCTCAACTGTAATATTCTAAGGTTCATCATTTTCACCCTTTGAGCTTACCCTTTTCACTAACTGTGCTTCTAAATCACATTTTAGCACAAAGCCATCCGAACATAACACTAAACACATCATCATAACATCAATACATACAAATCTCTAGAGGTTTAAGGATATACGAAAAATAGGCGGTTCAAAGGACCGCTAATCGAAACTTCCACCGCGACCTCTCGTGGCTGCCGGTGTATGAACATCTGCCTAGCTATGGAAGGTGAAGAACCATGGCCCGATCTAGTAGTCAGTGCTATCCACCGATGCTTTCCACTGGTCGGACAATCTCGTCAAATGGCCCGTCGGCCGCAAGTATAGCAATCTTCCAAACCGTGCGACATTTCCCCATGGGCTTTACCACAACGGCGGCCCGAGATACGGGTGGCCTTATCCGCAGCGCTTCTACTCGCGAAAATCTGAGCACAGGAGCTCGACTTGCTCTGAATATCCCAACGTCCGACGACGGCGGTGGGGACCACTCGATCTTGGCGGAGGTGTATAATCGCTGCATTGAGGCGGTCCGCCTCGAAAGTCATCAAAGGGCCTGCTTGCTCGCCTCTTCGCGATCTCGGTCATTCCGCGATTTCTCCGCTCCTCACATCCAGTGCATAAGCTCGCATGCGGGCAATGTCCATGCCGGTGAAGAGCTACACCAACAACTCTGCTAGGTAATCATCGAGCCAGTAACATATCGGTGCACTCGATCCTCCATACTAGCTACTAACGGGGACGTCGCCAATGAGTCGAACTCCACATTGTACTCCCGAACCGTACGCCCGTTCTGCCGCAACACCAAAAATTTGTCGGCCCGAGCCCTCCTCATCTGTGGAGGCAAGAAATGTGCAAGAAATGCCCCTGAGAACTCGTCCCATATAGCTGGAAGTGCATTCTCTCCCCGGGACAACTCCCACGAATCAAACGCCGATCATGCGGTATCACGCGCGGCCGATGCGAACCTAGGACCACCGACTCGGTCTCGATGCCTTGATCACTCTCACGATCCGTCAGAATCGCTTCGGATGAACTCTGCGGATCATCCTCGTGCCTCGACCCATAAAACTCGGCGGGCTACAACTCGAGAAAATCCGTAGCCTCAAACTATCTCGATCTGGGTGAACGGCGGTGCTCTTTGGGCTGCTGCGTCCGGCCTATCCTCGTGTCGCCACACCACGGCAATAATCGCCAACTCCTCAGAACCCATCTCATCTGCTCGGTGTGGGGTGGAGGCTCGGTATTGTGGTCTCTGTAGAGGCTGCCGCTCTACTCGCGACTCCTCTCGCCTTGCTCTTCGGGCGGGTTGCCTTAAGCGGAGGCATAGCGGTAAAACGAAATACGTCGGAGGGTCCAACTTATCACACCGCGGCTCTAAGGCACGATCTCGGAATGAGAAGAATGAAACTAATCCTAAATGTCCTGCGACCTCACGATTATAGATGTGGTGCACAACACATCGATAATCAAGACTTACTGAACACGATGCGTAGACACTTTCCGAGGACTAATCGCTCGATACCACTTTTGTCACGACCGAACCGGGCGTGGTCGTGCCTACCGGGCACCCTAGTGATACAACATCAGAGAAAAACCAGCGGAAATAAAAACTTAAACATACAAATAGATATGGATCAAGATAAAAGAAAATAGGCCAACCAAAACGGTTGCCTTTCAGCATATATATATATATATATCGACCTTTGAACAGTTACAATCCTTACAACCCTGCCCACAACAGTGCTACAGACCTCTAAGATTTTTACAACAACTATGACGGGACAGGGCCCCGCCATACCCCTGAATGTACAAGAACCTACAGACTCAGGGTAACATACCAAAAGATAAGCCTCCGAAGGAACGGAGCTTCCCAATACGCTGAAATGTGATCCTATAAGCGGGGATCGACAGCCGATGTACCTCTACCTGCGGCATGAACGCAGCCCCCCGAAGGAGGTCAGTACAACAGGTACCAAGTATGTGAAACTGAAAATACTGAAAATGAAATCATAATAGTCTATATAAAGCAGGAGACATGTATGATAACCAAACTACAGTACACAACATATAAACAGTCATATCAAGTCAGGGACTCACGCCCTCCAAATCATCACTCGTGCCCGTGGAATTCCTTCCTCACGCTGCGATCTATGATATAACAACACCAAGAGTATACATGAACACGTGTCCCACCTGTGTCATAAAAACCGTACGGGGCAAGTATAACTACCAGATCCGACCGTACCAATAATACTGTACAACCATATCATGAAGCTGACACGTGGCAAGTGCAATAGCCTCCACCAGCTCCTCCCTGCGCCACGTAGCTGACGGGGGCAAGTGAATCGGCTACGCACCAGATCACAACCGTAAGTCACGAAGCTCCATCCAAACACTGACTCGCGAAGCTGACACGTGGCAAGTGCACTAGCCTCCACCAGCTCCTCCCTGCGCCACGTAGCTGACGGGGGCAAGTGAATCGGCTAAGCACCAGATCATGTTATACCCCGTATTTCCAGAGTATGTACGTGTGGACGTACGTACGAAATTTGAGCCTTAAGTTATGCATAGGACCGAAATTTGGGCACAAGTGCCGAATAGAGTCGTTATTCGACGAAACGTTTCCACAGCTTTCGTAGGGAAAATTCCGGCTATGTCATTTATAATTTTTGCGGATTTTTCTGAGAGACGAAACATTTTGGACCAACGGGAGGGTGACATGTGTCACCCTCACATTGGAGGCAAGTGGGGTGGCTTGGACGATCAAGGCCCAAGAGGATGGTTGGCCTTGGCCGATTGGTTCCTTGATTTGTGCCTTGCTTTGTGGCTTGTTTTGTGGAGTGTTTTGTGGAGTAGGGTTAGGGTGCACTTGGCTTGATCTTGGCCTTACACTTGCCTTGCACATGGCTTGATCTTGGCCATTGGTTGGCCTTTGGTTTTGCTATAAATACCCCACTAGCTTGAAGACTTCATCCATTCCTAAAATCACCAAGTCTTGAAAATCCTTCCTCCCTTTCTTGTGCTCTAGCCGTGAGCTTCCCCCTCCCCCGTTTCGGGAGGCCGAGTGGCCGAGAGGGGCCTCCCTTCCTAGTGGCCTTCTAGAGAGCACACCCCCTACCTTGGGGTGTTCTCGAGGTACCCTCCTTTTGTGGTATTGTAATAGTCCTCCCAGTATTGTTATAATGCCCAAAATACCTTAGCCTTATACCTTGTAGTATTCCAAAGTTACCTCTTTGCGTGAGTGCGGAAATACTACCTTTTGTCCTTTTTAGTCTCAAAACAAAACCCTAAGGAAAATATTCATTGTTGGTTGAAGTTTTAGAGTAGAAGTTGGTTAGAACTTCTAAGGGTTGTTTGGAGCGGATTGGAGCACTCGGAGTAGGAGCTAAGCGTTGCTCAGGATCGACTTTATACTTGGATAATTTTGGGCTTATCGAGGTAAACACTCATCGCCCTTCATTTGTAATTGGAAATTACATGTTAGAATGTATAGTTGAAGTATACTATATATAGAACTGAACTTAGTATTGTGGCAATGTCTTTTGACTTAAGCCTGAAGAATAAAGAGCTGAACTGAATTGTAATTACATAGATCGTATTCTGATGAGACTTGTGTAGTGTTCTTGTGTAGTAGAATTGTACACGCCAGGTTAGGCGTGTAAACCCCACTTGGTTGGCTTGGTAGCCGGCCTCGATAGAGAGGAGATTTCTGTTGTGGCGGGGAGGTCTTCGAATTTTACGTAGAAAGATGGAAACTTGTGTTTAAGATTTAATAGGCGTTTGTGGCCTTATAGGTGGAAGTACTACGAGTAGCGTATTCTACTTGAAGAGTAGAAAAGGCTAGCCAGATTCTGATCGTGGGCGTTTTGCTTCTTGTCGATAATCGTCGCGAGGTATGTGAACCTCTTCCTATCCTTTGAGCATGATGTTTTGTAAACTATGTAGTACGGTGAGCGCATACGTGCTAAATAAGTTTGGTTGGTTCCAAACATAGGGTGTTATAATAGCTTTATGGGAAGTTAGTTATAACGACTACATGTAGGTAAAAGATCGTTCATTGATTGTAGAAGTTAAGAGACTTGATCTTGAAAGATAAGAGACTTAACTTGTTTTACTTGGTAATTAACATTTTGTTAAAAGTATTGTGAAACCTCATTCGTGAGTAATGAGTGCTTGGTTTTAAAGAATAATGGTTTACTGATTTCGGAAATGAGAATAAGTGTCGAACAAACCACAGCAGCGCTAATAAAGGAAAGTGTATTGACAAATGACTAATTGATATTAAAACCAGTAGAAACCTCCATCTGCATAGAAGCTAAGATAAGACAAAATTGTATTACATTTCCTAGATCATGGTCTTTGTAACAAGATGGTTATAAACAAGAATAAGCTGCTCACACATAAGACATATGTTACTCAATTGTTTTAAAGGGATTAAGACTATGAGTTATGAATCTTTTCTAAAAAGAGATCGAGTAATTGAAATTAGGCAAAGCTGGAACTCTAGGGAAAAGGAAGGCATTGTTTGTCTTAAAATGGTTTAAAACATAAAGTGTTATAACAGCTTTATGGGAAGTTTAGTTATAACGACTTTATGAAAAATGGTTTATCATTGATTTTAATGTGGTAACTTGACTTTAAAAAGAAAAGTGTTTTGGTTTACCTAAAAATGTAAGTCACTCTATTTTTATACTACGGGTATCGGGTGACTTTTATAAAAGGAATGGATCTCTTTTAAAAAGGTATTTAAAGTACGTGGTACTTTAGGGTTAAAACCCGGACCTTGACATAAAATGAAAGTACTTTGAGTTGTTGTAAAACTTGCCTATGCTTGTTGTTGTGAACTTGCCTATGCTTGTTGTTGTAAAACTTGCCTATGCTTGTCGTGATAGCCTTTGTTGTGCAAAAATTGTGTTTCTATACTACCGCGCCTCTCAATGGAGGGTCGGTTGACTTGTTGAGAACTTACTTGGACATGCCAGCGTGTGAAGAAATTCCGCAGTGCGTTCGCATTGATTGTGTTACTTTTGCTAATCGCTTTGGACATACCGACACGATCGTGGCGCTGCGGGTATGCTTCCATTTTGATCTCGCTTTATTGTTTCCCTTTGGGCATCGACCACGATCGTAGCGCGCGGGTATGTTTCCATTTGGAATCTGTCTTATTGTTTCCTTTTGGACATATCGACACGATCGTAGCGCGCGGGTATGCTTCCATTTTGATTCTTTGTCTTGTGGTTCCCTTTTTGGACATCTCGACACGATCGTAAGCGCTGCGGGTATGCTTCCATTTGAATTGTTATCTGACTTTGGCATCGGGTAGGACTTGGTGTGCGGGTGTACTTCTTGGTGTTATCATATCATGATCGCCAGCAGTGATGAGAAGGCATTCCACGGGCATGATTGATGTGAAGGGCATGAGACCACGACTTGATATAAGCGATATATGTGCATCGTAGTTTGGTTATCATTCATGTCTCTCGCTTTATATAGGCGCTATGATTTCATTTATGATATTTCTGATTTCACATACTTGGTACTGTTGCATCGACCTCGCCTGAGGCTGCGTTCATGCCGCGAGTAGGTACATCGGTCGTGGATCCCCGCTCTTAGGATCACAGTTCAACGTATTGGGAAGCTCCGTTTCTTCGGAGGCTTATCTTTTGGTATGTGTTCCCTGAGTTGTAGGTTCTTGTACATTCAGGGGTATGGCGGGTCTGTCCGTCATAGTTGTTGTAAATCTTAAGTGCATGCTTTGTTGTGGCGGGGGTTTGTAAAAGGATAACTGTTGGGTTTTATGTATATATACGAAAGCTGTTGGGTTGCTTTGTTTATTTATTTATGTCTCTCATTTCATGTGTAAAGTTTTTATTTCCGCTGGTTTTCTCTGATGTTGTATCACTAGGGTGCCCGGGGTAAGGCACCAGTCACGGGCCCGGGTTCGGGGCGTTACAGATCACAACCGTAAGTCACGATACTTCGCCGCGAAGCTGACACGTGGCAAGTGCAATAACCTCTACCAGATCCACCTGCGTCACGTAGCTAACGGGGGCAAGTAAACAGGATACGCACCCGATCCCAACCGTAAGTCACGATACTTCGCCATAAATAACCATAGTGGTCACATGTCCACAGAATCCATCATCGGTGTAGACATGCCCATGTAACAATGATAATGGAAGAATACCCGTGGAATCTTCCCATCGCTGCCGTGCGGCAAGTAAGTTCTCAACAAGTCAACCGACCTCCATGAGAGAGCGGTAGTATAGAAACACAATTTTTGCACAACAAAGGCTATCACAACAAGCATAGGCAAGTTACACAACAACAAGCATAGGCAAGTTATACACAACTCAAGGTACTTTCATTTTATGTCAAAGTCCGGGTTTTAACCCTAAAGTACTACATACGTTAAATTCCTTTTTAAAGATCCATTTCTTTTACAAAGGTCACCCGATACCCGTAGTATAAAAATAGAGTGACTAACATTGTTAAGTAAACCAAAACACTTCCCTTTGTAAAATCAAGTAACAACAGTATTTTCCAAACGTTCAAGTTTGCCTAATTTCAATGCTCAAGTTTCTCATTTTCGAAAAGGTTTCGTAGTTCATAGTTTTAATCCTTTAAAACAATTTGAGAAACATATGTCTTATTTGTGAGTAGGTTATTCTTTGTTCATAACAATCTTATTAAAGCAGCCATGATCTAGGGAATGTAATATCATTTTGTCTCATCTTAGCTTCTATGCAGATGGAGGTTTCTACTGGTTTTAATAATACTTTATTAGTCAATACATTTCCCTTTATTAGCGCTGCTGTGGTTTGTTCGATACTTATTCTGATTTCCGAAATCAGTAAAACATTATTCCTTTTAACAACCAAATACTCATTACTCACGAATGAGGTTTCACACAAACATTCATATTAATTCATTTAAGTCAAGCCTCTTATCTTTTAAGATCAAGTCTCTTAACTTCTAAAATTAATAAACCATTCTTTTTATCTCTCTTAAGTCGTTATACCTAACTTCCCATAAAGCTAGTATAACTCTTAAGCTTTTAAAACCAAGCATTATTCTTCTTTCAACAAGGTTTCTTAATTCTTTTGAAATACTTCAAGATTCTTTTTATTCAGGCTTAAGTCAAAAGACATTGCCGTAAAACTATATTCAGTTAACACACGTACGTCTACCGTACTATATATATATTCTTGTAAAATACTTCCAGATTCTTATTATTCAGGCTTAAGTCAAAAGACATTGCCACACGTACGTCTACCGTACTATATATATATTCTTTAAAATATCATGCTCAAGAGTATAGGAAGAATCACATACCTCGCGACGATTATCGACTATTAGCAAAACGCTCCACGGCTATAATCCGGCTAGCCTTGTCCACCTTCCAAGTAGTACATGCTACTTGCAGAACATTCAACCAATAAAGGTTATAAGTCTACTGTAAATACAGTCCTATGTAAGTACAGTTTAAACTTCTACTTTAATATTCTTCTGATGTGATCTATTCCAGTCTTTTCTGTAATATCCCTCTATTACAGTTCAATTCTCTTCTATGAATCTTATATTCATTTTATACTACTACAGTATGTAATTCCCAATTACAATAGAAGGACAGTGGTATTTACCTCGATGAGCCCACAATTATCCAAGTTTAATGTCGATCCTGAGCAACGTTTAGCTCCGATTCTGAACGCTCCAATTCGCTCCAAGAAACCCTTAGAAGTTCTACACAACTTCTACTTAGTACTCCAACCAATTATGGAGATTTTCCTTAGGGTTTCGTTTAGTGGCTAAAGGAAAGTATAGTAGTATTTTCCGGGCTTTTCGTATAGAGGGTACTTGGAAATACAACAAAGGTTTTGGGCTAGAGTATTTTGGTATTATAACAATACTTGGAGAAGTATTTCTATACCACAAAGGGGGGGTGTATTTCTAAACCAACTAGGCAAGGGAGGGTTCTCGAGGGCCTCTCAAGGGGAGGAGAGGGCTTGGGCGAGAGCTCTTTCTAAGAGGGGAGGATTTTAACACTTAGAAAACATTTTGTGGATGAAGAAGTTCATCAACTAAGGGGTATTTATAGGTCAAGCAATGGCCAACCAATGGCCAAGATGAAGCCAAGTGCAAGGCAAGTGTAGGGGGAGGATTCATCCATGTGTCCTTATCCATCTACCACACAAAATATCCTACCTAACCCTTGACCAAGAAAGAGCACAAAAAACGTGCCAAAGAATGCCCTTGCCGTCCACTTTTTGAGGGTGACACATGTCACCCTCCCGTTGGTCCAAAATATTTCGTCTCTCGAAAAAATCCGCAAAAATAATAAATGACATAGCCGGAATTTTCCGCCAAAGTTTGTAAAACGTTTCGTCGGAAAACGACTCTTTTCGGGGGTTGTGCACAAATTTCGAACATTGCCTACCTTAAGGCTTAAACTTTCGTACGTACGTCTTCACATACATACTCTGGAAATACGGGGTATAACATTAGCAAGACAAGTGGAGGGGTGACACGTGTCACCCTCCTATTGGTCCAAAATATTATAATTTTTGAACCCCCCCCCCCCCAAATTATGAAATTTTCAGCGGATCCCATATTATCAATTCCATTTTTTTTGTAATCCAATACTAATCCCACAAATCCAATTAGAAGTATTAAACTCCAAGTTAATAATTTTTCGTCGTCACATTTTTCTGAAATTTTTCTTACGAAAATGTATTCCTTCCAAAATTCAAATCTTAAATTCTTAATCACGTTCTCAATTAGTAGCTCTGATATTACGGGGTGTAATATTTTGCCTTAAGCGACCCCTTAGTCTCTTCATTGCTGACGAGATCAACAATTAGTGATGTGGTGCTTTGGCTATAGGGTGTGTTCATTGTAACAAATCAACCTTTAAGAAGAGGTGAAATTTATCATAGTTTTTGGTTTTTCCTTGTGTTTTACTTATGGGTTGGTGTCCGGAATGTGGGACCATCAAGTGTTCAGATGGAACACATGAAAACACGTAAGTTGTTTATATCACAGAAGCACATAAGCAGTTATATAATAGCGTTCCTAAACCTCGTTACTCTAAGGTATTCTAATTGTTAGAAGCATAACTGTGCCAAATGTTGATAAATCCATTGCCCCATAATCATTTCATTAACAATATGTTTTCCCCAGTGGGGTTACAAAATATGAATAAA
Organism: Przewalskia tangutica; assembly: GCA_029844215.1. Taxonomy (NCBI): domain Eukaryota; kingdom Viridiplantae; phylum Streptophyta; class Magnoliopsida; order Solanales; family Solanaceae; genus Przewalskia; species Przewalskia tangutica. The sequence goes on along the minus strand of CM056725.1, from coordinate 36,284,918 downwards.
GTAGTACAATTAGAAAAAGTCGCCTCCAGTGGTAGATGATGAAGTTATGTCAATCCGATCTTTCTTGGCCCTTCGAAGAGCGGACTAAATCTGGAGATGAGTAGACATCATAAGAGAATCAACCCAATAACATTTCTCTATGAGTGCCATGGGTGTAGTAGTATCTATGGATCTCCTCATGCGAGCGTCTAAGTCCTCTAGACACTTGTGAGTGAAGTCTAACTTGTGAGTGAAGTCTGGCTCCTCACTTAAGCTGGCTATGATAGTTTGGTATAAGCGCTACATTCATGAATCTCAATACAACCATTTTGGAACATATAGAATCCGAGAGATGCTATGGAATAGAAATACCCAATGAGTAGGATCAATTTATGAAGTAAGGCTTATCATTATTCGATTACACAAGATGGAACTCTATTCAAATAAACATTTACGTCAAATCATACCAAGAAGGAAAGTTGACCTACATACCTTGTTGATGGCCAATACCACTCCTATGGATTTTTGCTTGTCCCACAATCGTTGACCTTAGCAATAAGGACAATCTGTTGTAAGATCCATTCAATGTGTTTCAAGAACTTGCCGTTGTAACATTTCATCAAGCACTTAGCACGCATACAAAATATATATTGACAATAAAAATAAAATCTAAAAAGTAGTTGTCTTTAAAATTTAAAAAATTCAAACATATTGAACTTAGTAAATTTTTGAATATAAGGTTTTTTATGTAACGAGTAGGGTATATTAGACTTATTAGATTGGATATATAAGTAATGCACAAATATATTAATGAATAATCAAGTAGCCTAAACATAAAATGTAAGAAATTCTGGATTTGGATATCCAAAGTTTCAAAATCGATTCAAATCCAAAAATTTTAAAAATTAAATCTGAAATCCAATTTTGAATCTGAAAATTTTAAAATATAAGTTCAAAATATTAGATTAGGGATTTATCCAAATTATGCACCCGGCTATTGATCCAAACGTGGCAAGAGGACACATATATGTGCAAGCACGACAGTGGTCAATCCCTAGACAATAGCCACGTCAGCTACTGCGCAGTACCACTACCTTTCTTCCGCCCCGCTGCCATTCCGCGCCGCCAAACTTCGCCGTGTTCCGCCATAATCACCATGAGTACCAGCGAAGAACAAAACCTCAGTGCACACCTGGACACCATTTTCAAGCAAAAAAAGGTCCTCCGATCAGTAGTTAAGAGAGATCTCAAGTCCATGGATCCTCCACTTAGATCCCAACAAGGTACTTATTTATATGTACATGATATAAACCTGTGAAGTTGTCTGAAATATATATATATATTATTAGATTCTGCTGAACCACTAACCCATTTTGGATCTGCCACTCTAATGATATATACATGTGTATGTATTAAATGAGCTCTGATAGAGATTTAGATTGCCAATAAATATTATCAGATAGACATTTACTGATTGTATAAGTATTTTCTACATCTTCAGTGCATAGAAGTTGAAACTCCATAGATTTTAACTCTTAGACTTCTATGTGGCTCATCAGATGAAGCAATACAAAGGATTGTATTGGAGGCTCCATGGTTTAGAGCTTGCAAGATATTGTGCGCTTACATAAGCTGTAGTGCTTTGCGAGAAGTTGATACAACCCAAATACTATCACACATTCTCCAGAAGCCATCCCCAGGTGTGTTTCTCACAAGCAAAATATTCCAACATTTATAGTTCAATTTATCTATGAAAACGGGTAAAAATGGAGCAACATGGATAGTGAAGATTCCTATAGAAGGCCCCAATTAGTAGCAGTTGTTAGCATCAGTGAAGAAAAACTGGGTTTGGGATGGGAAATGGATCAGGAAGTTTCTGGTTCAATCTATCGTTTATGATAGTCATGAGGCTCGTCGACATATTTAGTCACTTTGTCATTCTTGCCTTTTTGTATTTTTTTTGTATTATAAGCTAACAACAACAAAAACAACAACATAACCAGTATAATCCCACGAGTGGAGGGTGGTCTGGGGAGGGTAGAGTGTACCCAAACCTTACATCTATCCTAGGAGGTAGAGAAGTTGTTTCTGATAGACTCTTGGGTAAGGAACTAAGGATACAGCAAAAACAAAGCATGTCAAAAAGGACAAAGGAGCAGTAACTACAACAAAACAAAACAGTACGTTATGCAAATAACAAAAGATAGTAGATAGAAACAGAAATCAAATGATAAGAAACTACAGGAATCAGATATCTGTCATGTTCCGAAGTACTCATGCGGTGGATGCAAAAGCACTGGAAACAGTGCAGATGGGCTACTACCTCAGCTTTGATGCATATACAGTTGAACAATTTCAATACTAAGTTCTGACCCATTCACCACAAACTGGTGGTTTATGGTACTTCACACTCTCTAACTTATTTCCAGTTCTTGCGAAATACTAGGAAAAACCATAGAACAGGTCAGGTAATCATTGATCTACAAAGGATAGCTATATGCTTGTTAGTGTCATTAATTGAGAACTTACATGTTCATTTACTATTATCAAGTGTAAGGTACAAGGATTTTTCTCATAGCTGTTTTTGTTTTCTTTAGTGCTTCTCTTTAATGGTTCCCTTCTTATAGAGCTTAGTTTTGAGTTCTCATGCCGTTATTGAATCAGAGTTGGATTTGGAAATGAGGAAAAAGCTTTATGTCCCACGTGTGGAAGACAAGAACAGAAACATGCGAATGCTAAACATCTCAAGCACTGAGGACTTGATTGCAAACTCAATGAACATTTTGGAGCCAGCTCCAATAGATACCGGAGGAAATAATAGAGAAGATGGTATATATACTTCTTGTCTCTAAATAGTGTCTTTCTTTGATTTGTTATTCTAGTAATTTCGTTTCTAGTAATCAAGTGATATTCTAATGTTGCAGTTCGTATCGTTCTAGAAAACTCTTTTGGTAATAAATGTAACTGGAAAATCCTTGACGTTGTGGGATTACATTGGGTATGTCGTTGTTGTTGTTGGAAAATCCTTGATGCATGTGATCATAACTCACCTACAGTTAACGTTTTTAATAACTTGATATTTGCAGCGTTCTTACCCTTGCCACACTGGAGACTTTAACCTGTATTCAGTAGATTTTGTCAGTGGGGTGAAAGGTTCTAGAGCATAGCTTTACATTTCATGACCAATAACCTTTTCATTTACCTTGTTTCTAGGAACAGTGAGGTGCTGCCTTGGGACATTATGTTGATCCCTTTTAAAGTGAACACTTCCAACCAAACTGATTACTCCCTCTGTCCTAATTTATATGACACACTTTCCTTTTTAGTCAGTTCCAAAAAGAATGACACATTTTCTTAGTTGACAACAATTTAACTTTAAACTTTACCTTTTACGCTTAACGAGATGATCTATAACCACACAAATATATTTGACTTGTTTTAGACCACAAGATTCAAAAGTCTTCCTTTATTTCTTTAATTTCGTGCTCAGTCAAACTACATAAAATTGGGACGAAGGGAGTAGTATCTAAAGAAATATGTTGTTGCCAACAAATTCTCAATTTTGAAAATGCTCTTTTTAAAGGGCATGGTTGATATTGTGGGAAATCAGAAAAGTGAATGTTAAAATCTAAATATATGTCTGGGGTGCAGTAGATCACCCCCCACCCACCGAAACATGCAAGACACAAATAGGAGAATAAAGGTGAAAGGTGAAAGCATCATAGCTTTCTATCATCTGGCCCTTTTTGATCATTGAAACTTTGGCTGCTTTGATGAAGGCCTCAATGATAATAAGATGGCTTTTACAAATGTACAAGAGCAATAACAATATTTTCTGTAAGTTCTTGACTAAAGCATGACCTTTTATTTATAAGGTGACTAAAGCATGACCTTGTGGCTTCTTCGAAGCTGATATAGTGATACTGATTTTCCACTACACCCTTGTTTCATTTTCGGAGAAGTCCCAGTTATTCCTTGAGGCCTTCATTGAGAAACTCAGTTGTAGACGGGCTGTTGTTTGAACTTGCATCGCTTATTGTGCAAATCTTGTTGGTCACATGCTTCTTATTTTTATCCAGTATGATTTCATTGTGTTTAAATTGAAATATGACTGTGGACTTAGTGGGTAGTAATTGACTAAATTTTCTTGTTGCAGTCTTGTTGGCAGATGAGCCTGTTGATTTGTTACTTCTACCTGGTAAGTACTTCCGAACTTGTCTTTGTCAAATTTCTCATATTCAAAACATGAAATTATCGGCAAATCAGATCATTTTTGGAGTTGCATTTAACATCTTCTCTCCCTCTCTCTGTGAAGGACTTGCATTTGACAAAGCTGGAAGGCGGTTGGGCCGTGGTGGAGGGTAGGGCTTCACATCTTTTTCCTTTTATTTCATCTTTAGCAGAACTGATAGGTTTAACTAAGACATACAGAGATAACAGTATAAGAAAGAAAGGAGAAGTGCAACCTATGAAAACCGAAAGGAAAAAGGACATAGAAGATTTGTTGCAAGTTTCTTCCTCTTGTACAACTCTAACATCCTCCTCTTCTTGCTGATGCTTTATTCATATCGTTTGTGAAATAGTTATTATGATACCTTCTTGACGAGATATCAAGAACGTGCAAAGGAGCGAAACTGGAAGCAACCTCTCAAGAGTATGTTTCTTCATCGCTCCTTTCTGGGAATGCATGCAAAAGTTCTGATTTTCCAAAAGATGATTTCCGCTGCTGCTAAGTGATTTTTCTTTGGATTGCAGTTGCACTTTCTTACTCAGTGCAGATATTGGATGAGGGAACTATACCACTAACTCCAAACGACGTTCTTGTGGATGCACTTGTATCACCTTCTGGTCTTATCCCCATTAGTCCAGCTGCTCTAGAGATATGCCATTGATAAAGACGCTTTTCTAAGGACCCTCAGGTCTGAGATCTCAGGTCTTACAGCTGCACCGAGAAACAAATACTCTTTCCCGTAACTAATGGATCTAACTGTGAAGAAATCACGTACGTTTTACTTCATCCAGAGTCAAGGGCAAGGGTTAACAGATTGTTCTGTTTCATCGAGGCCAATATGCATCTAGAGAAAGAACCTTGAGGAAAGTTCTGATCTGTTGTATTCTACTGATTTTAAGTTGAAAAACCTGTGGAAAAATGTGTTGTATTCTACTGATGGAGTTGACAAACCTGTTAAATACTATGTCTAGTTGATTTAATAAATTCGATTGAGTTATATGTTAAACCCACTCTGCAAGTAGTAAGTAAAGCTCATCTGCTTTTGAAATTGAAAATAAAACTTTTTCTGAATTGGCAGATAGTCAGAGTGCATATGCCGCATATCAAAAGGTCCACATGTTTGTGTAAATCTCAAAGAAAAGAAATCACTTTCGAAGTTATGCTTATTTATAAAAAAAAATTAACGTATCAGTTTACTCTTCAATTTTAAGCAGTAATTAAAGAGAGGAAGCTGTTGGAAACCTAATGATACTATCTGGTTATTGTAAATAAAATTTTGAAAGTGTTTGTTGTATCAGAAACTCAGCCCGTAGTTCTTTAACCATATCATGTAAGTTTGGTGTATATTCCGAGCGAGTAAACAGTTTCCACCATGATTTGTTAGCAGATTTGTTGTTGGTAGTGATTAACACAGAGCCATAGTTATCTGTCATACGGTTAACATTTTTTTTGAAGCTTTCGTATGAATTCAAACCACGGACAAACAGAGATTCTGGGTGTGTTTGATACGACAGAAAATATTCTCCACATAAAATATTTGGATGGAAGGTTTTGCGAAATTGTTATTTGTTTAGATTGGATGTTGTTATTGTAAGAAATATTCTTTCTTAATTATTTCATTAATGATTTACACCATATATAGTGATATAAAAATATTTACCTTCCTACAAACTAGGTAACTAATCAATCCTAATTACAAGAAAAATTTAATTCTATCTAATATAGAAGATGTACAATTATAAATGCAATCTAGTTCTATTACACCCCGCAGTTGAAGACCTTTTGTAAAGATGTCGGCAATCTGATAACATGACGGAATATGTAAGACACATACTTGTCCATGAGCAATCTTTTCACGAACAAAGTGAATATCTAACTCAATATGTTTAGTGTGTTGGTGGTGAACCGGATTCCCTGAGAGATAAATAACACTAACATTATCACAATAAATCAATGTCGCATTCGGAACCAGACATTGGAACTCTAAAAGAAGGTTTCGTGGCCAACATGATTCAGACATCACATTAACAACTCCTCGGTATTCTGCTTCGGAACTGGATCTGGATAAGGTTGCTTTCCGTTTTGAGGAACAAGAGTTCAAATTATCACTAAGTAATACACAATAACCAGATGTGGAGCGTCTGATATCCGGAAAACCACCCCAATCGGCATCTGTATATGAAATAAGAGTGGTTATCAAAGACGAATATAAATGTAAGCCATGATCGAGAGTACCCTGAATATAACGCACAATGCGTTTGAGAGCATGTATGTTATCCTCCATCGGGTTATGCATGAATAGACAAACCAGTTCTACATCATAAGAGATGTCGGGCTTCGTGAAGGTGAGATATTGCAGGGCCCCTGCAAGGCTACGGTAATGTGATGGATCGACATATGACTTGCTGGAAGAAGCAATCAACTTTGGTTTAGTGTCAACCAGAGTGGCAGACGGCCTACACAATGACATGTCAACTCATTCAACAATCTTTGATGCATACTTCTTTTAGTATAAAAATAAACCACATGCATGACGTGTCACAATCATCCCCGAGAAGTAACTCAGTGGCCCTAGATCTTTCATTGCAAACTTAGATCCAAGTAGTGGCATGATAGACTTGCGAAAAGCATCAGATAAGGCAATTAAGATAATATCACCCACATACAAAAAAATGTAAGCATTATCATTACCCTGACGGTAGATGAATAGAGAATGATCACACTTGTTGTTAGAAAATCCAATATATGAAACGTAATCTGCAAACCTCTTGTACCAGGCCCTAGGAGCTTGTTTGAACCCATATAATAATTTCTTCACCAGACACACATGATTAGGATAAGTAAGGTCTCTGTCACGACCCAAACCCCGGGCCCGCGACTGGTGCCCTACCTGGGCACCCTTCTACCCATACATCACATAAAATCAGCGGAAACTCTAAGAAAACTCATATTATAAAAACAAGCAAGCCGATGAGGCTGCCGCTATATATAACCGGGAACATCCCAACAACACAGTAGTAAAACTGGCCAACAACATATATACAACTCACGCAAGTCCAACCCACACATAAATACATACCTCTAAGACTTTGGACAGTAAACTATGACGGGACAAGGCCCCGCCGTACCCCTGAATATACATAGTGTTACACCCCGGAATTTCAGGATATGTTTATAAGAACGAAGGTAAGAACCCAAAAATGTTAAGATTTGAGACGAATAAAAATTTATCGGAATTATGGAATTGTCGGAAAACGAAATATTGCGACGAATGAGAGGGCGACACGTGTCACCCCTCTTAGTGGTCTTGGTCGAATTTGTGCATGGGTAGAATGGTCATTTGACCATATTTATGAAGAAAGTCTTGCTAGACTAAGAGCTTGACAACATTGACCAAGTCAATGATCCCACATAGCATGATATTTTAATAAAATGCATCCAAGCCACCCATTTGTTTTAATCTTAACCCTTCCTTGTGTTATATAAGCTTACTAGTAGTGCAAGACTTTGTCATTCTCAACACTTAGAGAAAATTTGAAATATCTTGAAGAACTCTTAGTGAGCTCTCGGTTTTGGAGAAAAGTTTCAAGAAGAATTTTTTTGTTTGTTGTCCAATAAGCTCCATACTTTAAACCAAGGTACCTAAGGGTATTGTAAGTGTATCTCAATAGAAAGATCCCGGAAATGTGGTGTTTTCGTATTAGTCGCAAGGCGAAAACCTAAGGAGTTGTTCAACTTTGAAGTTGGAACTTGAAGAGGAGATCTTCATAAGCTTCTAAGGGTTGCTTGGAGTGGATTGGAACGTCGAAAAGAGGAGCTAAAGTTGCTAAGGATCGACTTGTAATCTTGGATCATATTTGGGCTAAATGAGGTAATAATCTTCGTCTTACTTTTGTAATTGAAGATTCCATGTTATTATAAGTTAGAAATGATCATGTGATACGTGTTATGAAGATTGATAAATGTTATGGAAATTTGGAAGCTCAAATCCGAAAATGACATGTTGAGCCATTTGAAATTGAAATCCAATTTGGCCGATAATTAGAATTGTCGCATGTTACCTACTTGAAGAATGTAGTAGTTATAATCGATTGCGGCTTGATTACATGTTATACTAAACAACTTGGATTAAAAAGGAATTGGAAACGAATTTGTATTAGTGCCTCTCAAATTGTCGAATGGACATTATATGTTGGACTAGTTTGATATTCATTGTGGGGCGGAATTTTACACGTTTTGATTAAACGTGTAATCCCCGATTGTTAACTACTTTGTTGAGCCTTAAATGTGACATGTTTGGTTATTGAATTCGGCCTTGAAAAAGGTGGCAAAGTATGTAGAAACAAAGGAAGTGCTGTCCGATTTTCCGTAGAAATTAGTGACTTTGCACTTGGAATATTCTACGTTTGAAGCTAGAAGTTAATAGCCGTATTATGGTCATTATAGGTTGACATACTACGTACGACGTATTGGACTTAGCAAGTGGATTAAACCGAAGAGGTATGTGGAACTTTCTTATCTCTTGAACATGAATAAGTTGTAAATGTATAGTACGGTGAGCGTCTGAGATTTTGGCAATCTAGTCCATTTGATATCCTTGGCTTATTTTAAGAATGTCCAAGTTGGTTGAGTTAGGGAATTAACTCACTTGTTTAAATATTAAGGATATCTTGGTTTTCAAAAGTTAAGAGACTTTAAGTATGTTGAAAGTATTTTTGATACTTGTTTTGTTGGAAAGTTTAAGTCTCTTGGTTATAAAGAAGAATGTAAGTTTCTAAGGTATAAAGCTAGTATAACGGATTTATGGGAAGTTGGTTATAATAGCTTTATGGAAGGTTAAAAAGAGTGGTTTACTCTAAGTAATATAAGTATGATTAATGACTTGAAATAATGAAAGGCAAATTGATTAAAGGCATCAATTGCTTAAAGTTTTAAAAGAAAGAAGTCACTTGATTTAGAAGCCTTTAATTGTATTTCTAAAAGGTATTGTGACTTGTCTTGAAAAGTAGTTATGACTTGATAATATGGTTATTAGTATCTTGGAAGTTTTATATGAAAATGAGTCATTTTAAAAGAATAGAAGTACGTAGTACTTTGGGTTAAATTCCCGGATTTATAATGACATGTTAGTGCCTTAAGTAAACTAAAATGAGAGTGTATATGAATAAGACTAATAAGAAGTTAGGGGGATTTCTTAACTTGCTTATTTATTGTATGATTGTCACGACCCGAACCCGGGCCCGTGACTGGTGCCTTACCCCGGGCACCCTAGTGATACAACATCAGAGAAAATCAGCGGAAATAAAAACATGAACATGAATTAAGAGAAAAGATAAATAAACAGGCCAACCAAAACAGTTGCCTTCATCATATATACATAAATACGACAGTTATCCTTTTTACAAACCACGCTTGCATGATTACTCTGGACCTCTAAGATTTTACACGGTATGACGGACAGGGCCCGCCATACCCACGAATGTATAAGCATCTGGACTCGGGTAACATACCAAAAGATAAGCCTCGAAGAACGGAGCTTCAATACGTTGAAAGGTGATCCTAAAAGCGGTCGACGGCCGATGTACCTTTTACTGCGGCATGAACGCGGCCCCGAAGGAGGTCGATCTAACAGTACCAAGTATGTGAATCAGAAAATCGTAAATGAAATCATAATAGTCTATATAAAGCAGAGACATGTATGATAACCAAACTACGATTCCACAACATAGAAGCGATCATGTCAAGTCGTGGACTCACGCCTCAAAGTCATCCTCATGCGTGGAACTTCTTCCTCACCGCCGTGATCTAGGTACAAATCATGTGATACGTATAACAGGTCTCGGCCCATCTTATGGACCCAATATAAACGTGTGGAATACATTCCGGATGAACCGTGGTCGAGTGAAATACATTCGGATGACCCGTATCAAGTGAGATACATTCGGATGACCCGTAATCAAGTGAAATACATTCGGATGACCGTTAATCAAGTGAAATACATTCGGATGACCCGGTAATCAAGTGAGATACATTCGGATGACCCGTAATCAAGTGAAATACATTCGGATGACCCGTAATCAAGTGAAATACATTCGGATGACACGTGTCAAGTGAAATACATTCGGATGACGTGAATCGAGTAGAACACAGTTCTTGCACAACAAGGCTATTACACGTAACATGGTCAAGTTTCATAGCAACAAGCATAAGCAAGTTACACACGACTCAAGGTACTTTCATTTTATGTCAAAGTCCGGATTTTAACCTTAAAGTACTACGTCCGTTAAATTCCTTTTAAGATCCATTTCTTTTACAAAGGTCACCCGATACCCGTAGTATAAAATTGGAGTGACTAACATTGTTAAGTAAACCAAAATGCTTTCCTTTGTAAAATCAAGTAACAACCTTATTTTCCAAACGTTCAAGTTTGCCTAAATTCGAATGCTCAAGTTTCTCATTTTAGAAAAAGGTTTCGTAGTTCATAGTTTTAGTCCTTTAAAACATAATTCTCCTTTAAACGTTTTGAGAAACATATGTCTTATATGTGAGTAGGTTATTCTTGTTTATAATCAATCTTATTAAGCAGCCATGATCTAGGAAATGTAATATCATTTTGTCTCATCTTAGCTTCATGCAGATGGAGGTTTCTCTTGGTTTTAATAATACTTCATTAGTCAATACATTTTCCTTTTATTAACGCATTGCGGTGGTTTGTCGATACCCATTCGATTTCAAATCAAGAAAACATTCTTAAGCCGTTATACCTAACTTCCCATAAAGCTAGTATAACTCTTAATCTTTCAAAACACAGTACTACTCATTCTTTCAAAACGATTCATAAATCTTTTGAAATACTTCAAGTTCTTTATTAACACATATCAAGACAGTTATTATTCAAATCAGTTACCTTTTAGAAACACAAAGTATTTGCTTATCCACATAAAGTTATAACCGACTTCCCATAAAGCCGTTATAATACTTTATGTTTTAAACCAATCAAATACATTTAGCACATGTACGTCTACCGTACTACATAGTTCACACATATCATGCTAGAAGAGATAGGAAGAGGTTCACATACCTCGCGACGATTATCGACTAATAGCAAAACGCTCCAAGTACCTCAAACCGTCGGCTACACTCGATCAAGCGGTCACTCACACGTAGTACTACAACCTATAGAGGCCACAAAGCCTATTAATATCTTTAGATCCTACGTAGAATATTCTACGAAAATTCGGCAAAGACTCCCCGCAGCGTAAATCTCCTCTCAATCGAGGCTACCAAGCCAACTGAGGTTAACACCGTCGACCGGGCGTGTACAATTCTACTACACAAAGAATGCTACACAAGTCTCATGTAATACACCCTATGTAATTCTGATTCGATTCTCTTATTTAAATTCAGCTTAAGTCGCAAGACATTCTGTAAGTATTATTCAGCTTAAGTCAAAAGACATTGCCGCACAATTATAATGTTCAGTTCTATATATAGTATACTTCAACTATATATTCCTACAACATGTAATTTCCAATTACAATAGAAGGTCAAGAGTGTTTACCTCGATAAGCCCAAAATTATCCGAGTTTAAATGTCGATCCCGAGCAAGGTTTAGCTCCTACTCAGGCGCTCAGGCCGCTCAAACAACCCTTATAAGTTCTAACCAACTTCTACTTAACTTCAACTACGGGTGAAGATTTACTTAGGGTTTCGTTTTAGTGAGTGAGGAAAGTATAATAGTATTTTAGGGCTTTTGTAAAAAGTACTTTGGAAAGTACTACAAGGTATTTGGCTAAGGTATTTTGGGCATTATAACAATACTAGGAGAGTATTTCTATACCCCAACAGGGGTATTATACGAAAACAACTAGGCTAGGGGGGTAGACCTCGCGCCAAGGCTTCTCGAGGGGGTAGTGTGGCGGACAGTAAGTAAGTAAGAGGGAGTATTTTGAGACTTAGGTAGATTGCTCAAGTTTTGGATGAAGAAAGTTCATCAACTAAGGGGGTATTTATAGGTCAAGTGAAGGCCAACCAATGGCCAAGATGAAGACAAGTGCATAGCAAGTGTAAGGCCAAGATTAAGCCATGTGCAACCTTATCCATCTACACAAAATATCCTACCTAACCCTTGACCACAATTCAACACAAAAAACGTGCCAATCGCGCCCATTTCGTCCGCCAACCTTCGATTAGAGGGTGACAAGTGTCGCCCTCTTGTTGGTCCAAAATGTTACGTCTCTCGGAAAAATCCGCAAAAATTATAAATGACATAGCCGGAAATTCCCCTACGAAAGCTGTGAAAACGTTTCGTCGAAAAACGACTCTAACCGGGTGTTGTGCACAAAAAGAATTCGGCCAAGCCTAAAGAAGTTCGAAAATTTCTACGTACGTCCCCCACGTACATACTTTGGAAATACGGGGTATAACAATGATAAACCGGTAGTGCTTATGTTATGTATGATAAGCCGGTAGGGCTTATGTTATGTATGATGGCCGGTTGAGCTAGGGTAAGAGTATAAATGAGGGGTAAACCCCCAAGACGTTATACCACCTGCTTCAGGGTAAGAGTATAAATGAGGGGTAAACCCCCAAGACGTTATACCACCTGTTACGTGTATTTGCTACCCATGATGCGAGAAATACCTCATGCGAGTCCTTATGGGCTTATGCGGGTGAAATAGTCCCATGCGGGCGGGTACAGCCTATGCGAGGAATACCTCATGCGGGTCCACAGGACCCATGCGGGTGAAATTGTTACACCCCGTAACTCCAGGACATGTTTAAGAGAATGTACGTAAGGAACTCAAGACTTGAAATTGGTACGAAAGGAAGAATTGTTTTTTCCGACGAAAAATCTTCCGAACGTCGGAAAGGAAAAATGTCCGTTGAGGAGAATTGGATTCTCAAAATGCATTATTTGTAGAGTATGGAACTTATTATCCTTATGGAAATTTATTTTTATGGATTTGGTCACGTGGGGCCCACCCGAGGAATTTTATGTTTTGTGGGGCCCACGAGGGTTACAGAATTTTATGGACGAATGGGAGGGCGACACGTGGCACCCCTCCCACATGGTTTGGTCGAATTAATGCAAGGGTATTATGGTCATTGACCATGGTAGAAGACCAAGTCTTGCTAATTAAAGAGCTTGACATTGTTGACTAAGTCGAGGGCGGCACTCGCTTGATCTCGTCCCTCCAAACTTAACAAGTGTTATAATCTAGACCCTCCAATGTTTTATATAAGCACCCTAGTAGCAAGACTTGTCTTCCAACACTTAGAAAAAATTGAGAGAACTTGTGTGTGCCATTGTGAGCTCTGGGTTTCTATGAAAGAAAGAGGAAATTTTTCGTTTGTGGTTCATTAGCCACAAGACTTTAACCCAAGGTTCATGAGTGTATTGTAAGTGTATCTCAATAGAAAAATCCGGAAAAGATGGTTTTCGTGTTAGTCGCAAGAAGAAAACCTAGTTGCTTTTCTAGGTTTTGTTTGGAAGATTGAAGGAAATTTGTTGGTGTTGTTCTAAGGGTCTCAAGTAGCGGATTGAAGTGTCTAGAAGAGGCTCTAAGTTTCTAAGGAGCAACTTCGGATTTGAAGTTGGACTAAGAATCGTTGAGGTAATAATCTTGTCTCTTAAGTGTTACAAGATTATATTTGTTGTTAGCCTTACATGTTTGCTAGCATGAAGTATATGTGTTGAAGTTTTATAAGTATTATGGATTGATAGTAGCCTTAAATCCGAAATGTCATTTAAGCCATGTGAAGTTGGATTACAATTTGGTCGTTTATTAGAATCGTCGCATGTTACTTACTTGAAGGTTATAGTAGTTATAATCGATTGCGACTTGATATCATGTTATGCTAACAACTTGGATTGAAATGGAAATTGGATAAGAATTGGAAAAGGACTTTCTGTTGTTGTATATGTTTAGCCAAGAATGGCTTTAAATATGGAACTAGTTTCGTATTAATTTGTGAGGCGGAATTTTACACGTCCTGTTAAGGCGTGTAATCCCCTTTGGTTAGCTGAATTGTTGGGCCTTAAATGTGGTGTGTTTGGTTATTGTATTCGGCCTTGAAAAAGGTGGCAAAGTATGAAGAAACAAAGGAAGTGCTGTCCGATTTTCCGTAGAATTTAGTGACTTTGCACTTAGCATATTCTACGTTTGAAGCTAGACGTTAATGGACGTATATGGCCATTATAGGTTGAAGTACTAGGTATAGCGTATTCTACTTGAAGGATGGAATAGCTATCAAGGTTGAAGTACTTCAGAGCATTTTGCTAATTGTCGATAATCGTCGCGAGGTATGTGAACCTCTTCCTTCTTTAGACATGATTCTATGTATGGAATATACATGTGGTATTATTTCATGATTCCTTCTACTCTTAGAAGTTAAGAAGTATGTATGTTGATTTACTCTACGTAAGGGTTATGTCTAAGTTATCCTAAGTTCTTACCAAGTCTTATGGGGGATGTTTGTAAGAGTCGTAGGAGGTATTTGGAGCCAAGTGGACTTGGCTAATTTACGGCACGAATGAGAATAAGTATCGAACAAGCCATTGCAGCGTTAATAAAGGAAAATGTAATGACCATAAATTATATTAAAACAAGTAGAATTCTCCATCTGCATAGAAGCTAAGATAAAACAAAATTGTATTACATTTTCTAGATCATGGCTGCTTTAATGAGATCATTATAAACAAGTATAACCTATTCACACATATAAGGCATATGTTGCTTAATTTAAAGAGTTTACGTTATGAAGTGTTAAGACTATGAACTACGAAACTTGTTTCTAAAAGATAAGGGACTTGAAGTATTTCGAAAGTATAAGTCTCTTGGTTATAAAAAGAATGTATTTGCCTAAGTATAAAGTTAGTATAACGACTTTACGGGAAGTGGGTTATAATAGCTTTATGGAAAGTTAAAAGAGTGGTTTACTCTAAGTAATGATAAATGTTTTGAAATAAAGAAAGGCAAATGGATTTAAAAGCATCAATTGCTTAAGTGTTAAGGAAAGAAGTCACTTGATTTAGAAGCCGAAAAATGTATTTCTAAAAGTGTAGTGACTTAGGTAAAATGTAAACAAGCCTTGATACTACGGGTGTTAGTATCTTGGGGTTTTATATGAAAATGAGTCTTTTGAAAAGAATGTAAGCACGTAGTACTTTGGGTTAAATTCCCGGATTTTTATGTGTGAAACGAAAGTGCCATGAGTTTATAAAAATGGAAGTCTAAAGGTTTAATGAACTTGCCTATGTTTGCTTGTGATAGCTTGGAGTGCAAGTATTATATGTTTACGTTGTCGTGACTCTCAGTTGGAGGGCCGGCGGTCTAGTTGTAAGTTTACTTGGACGTACCGACAGTGATGTGGGATTCCACGGGTATGCTTCCATTATGATTGATCCTTGGACATGCTTATACGATGTGGGATTCCGGGGCATGTGACCAGGAGGCGGGTTAGATTCCCGGATTTGTTTTATTACCCATGGCCATGATTATACGATGAGGGATTCCGGGGCATGCGACCATGCTATGTATGACTATTTGTCACGACCCGACCCCGGGCCCGCGACTGGTGCCCTACGTGGGCACCCCTTTCGGTATACATCAGAGAATAGCAGCGGAACATACACAATAGATAAAATGTTTAAACATAAAAATAACCACAGGCTAGCCGATAAGGCCACCTTCCGTAAAATATACATAATAGAACAGTACACCCTTTTTATTCTTTACAACCCAATCCACAAATGTGACTACAGACCTCTAAGAATATCAACTCTGGCGGGACAGGGCCCCACCATACCCCTAAATGTAGAACGACCGACAATACCAGGGATAAGCCTCCGGAATAAAGGAGCTTCTCAACAGTTGAACAGTGATCCTAAGAGCGAGGATCAAGAATCAGACTCTACTGCGGCGATTTAACGCGGCCCGAAGGAGTCAAGACAACATGTACCAAATATGTGAAACTGAAAGTACTGTAATGAAATCATAAGTCTAAAATAAAACTTGTTATACCCCGTAGTTCTAGGGTATGTATGCGAGGACGTACGTACGAGAATACGACAGAAAGATTGGAAAGGAAGAAAGAGGCGATTTTTTCCACGGAAAAGTTTCCGGTTTTTGTGAAGGAAAAAGGTTCGTTAATGGGAATTGGATTCCCAGATTTGGTATTCGGACTTCCTGGAATATTAGAGAATTATGGAATTTTATTTTCGAAAATGGTCACGTGGGGCCCACGGGAGAAATTTACGGTTTTGTGGGGCCCACTTTGTTTTCGAGATTTTGGCCATTATGGATATTTTCGGAAGATGTTTTATTTTGGGCCAATAGGAGGGTGACACGTGTCACCCCCGCCTAGGTGGCTTGGCCGAATGGCATTTGTGCCTGACGGTTAGAGTCGTTTTTAAATGAAACGTTTTACATAACTTGCGAGGGGAAAATTCCGGCTATGTCTTTTCTTATTTTTGCGGATTTTTCCGAGAGACGGAACATTTTGGACCAACGAGAGGGCGACACTTGGCACCCTCTCATTGGTGGGCAAGGTGGGCGGCCCTTGGACGATTTGGGAAGGCAAGTGGGAGATATTTTTGGTAGATATTTTGTGTGCAAGTTGGCTAGGTACACATGGGTGAATCTTGGCCCTACACTTGCCTAACACTTGGTGTAATCTTGGCCATTGGTTGGCTTTCACTTGACCTATAAATACCCCCCCCTTTGAAGACTAATTCATTCACAAATTGCCTAAGTCTTGAAAGCTTCTTCCTTCCCCCTTAGTGTAGTGCCTTGGCCGAGAGTCCCCCCCCCTAGTGGGGTAGGCCGAGGGGTAGCCACCCCCCCTCCTTTGTGGTGTGGCCGTGGGGTACCCCCCCCCTAGCCTAGGTTGTTTTCGTATAATACCCCTTGTTGTGGTATAGAAATACTCTCCAAGTATTGTTATAATGCCCAAATTACCTTAGCCGTATACCTTGTTGTATTCTAAGGTTATACCTTTACGAAAAGCCCAGAAATACTATTATACTTCCCGTCGATCCACAAACCAACCCTAGGAAAATCTCCATAGTCCGTTGGAGTATTGTGAAGAAGTTGGTTAGAACTTCTAAGGGTGGTTTAGAGCGGGTTGGAGCGCTCGGAGTTGGAGCTAAACGATTTCCCAGGATCGACTTTATATTTGGATAATTATGGGCTTAGCGAGGTAAATATCTTGTCCCCCTATTGTAATTGGATATTACATGTTGTAGGAAAATATAGTTAAAGTATACTATATATATATAACTGAACATAGCTTGTGGCAATGTCCTTGGACTTAAGCCTGAAGAACTGAACTGTTTTTACATAGGACTGTATTACAGTAGACTTGTGTAGTACTGTGGAGTAGAATTATACCCGTTCGGGTTAGATGTATAACCCCCCCTGGTTGGCTTGATAGCCGGCCCCGATAGAGGAGGAGATTTCTGTTTGTTGCGGGAAGTCTTTGTCGACTTTTCGGTAGAATGGTCTACGATAAGATCTAGATGTTAATAAGCGCCTTGTGGCCTTATAGGTTGAAGTACTACGTGTGGCGCGTTCTCGGCTTAGGAGTAGCCGCGGCGAGGTACTCGGAGCATTTTGCTATTAGTCGATAATCGTCGCGAGGTATGTGAACCTCTTCCTATCTCTTCTAGCATGATATGTGTGAACTATGTAGTACGGTGAGCGTCATGTGCTAAATGTATTCGATGGGTTTAAAACATAAAGTGTTATAACGGCTTTATGGGAAGTTGGTTATAACGACTTTATGTAGATAAGAAAACACTTTGTGGTTTTAAAAGGTAAATGATTTGTTTATAAGCGGCTTGATGTGTGATTATAAAGAACTTGAAGTATTTCAAAAGATTTCAAATCGTTTTGAAAGAAGTAATACTTGGTTTTGAGAACTTAAGAGTTATACTAGCTTTATGGGAAGTTAGGTATAACGGCTTAGAAACGTTTCTTGATTTTGGAAATCGGGATGTGTATCGACAAACCACTGCGGCGTTAATAAAAGGAAATGTTTTGAATAATTAAGTATTATTAAAACCGGTAGAAACTTCCATCCGCATAGAAGCTAAGATGAGACAAAATGATATTTCCTAGATCATGGTCTTTGTAATAAGATTGTTATAAACAAGAATATCCTACTCATATAAGGCTTATGTTTCTCAGTTGTTTAAAAGAGAATTATATTCTTAAATGAATAAGACTATGAACTACGAAACCTTTCTAAAATAAGAAACGTGAACATTTGAAATTAGGCAAACTTGGACGTTTGGAAAATAATGTTGTTACTTGATTTTACAAAGGTAAGAGTTTTGGTTTTCTTAAAAGGACAGTCACTCTATTTTATACTACGGGTATTGTGTGACTTATGTGAAAGAAACAGATCTTTTTTTTAAGATTTTAATGTGTGAAGTACTTTGGGGGATAGATACCCGAACTTGTTAGTAGAAAGTACCTTGTGTGAACAACTTGATTGTATTGGTTTGTGATAGCCTTGTAATACTTTCTTGTTGATTTGATAAGTAAACATGTTAGGATGCTACTTGTGTTAGTATCTTGTGATTGTTATGTAAAGGGGTCATTCTTGCTGTGCTTACATTATTGAAAGGTAAGTCCATCAGATCGTTATTATATCACCTACCCCCTTGATTGTATACAGGGCTTGCCACCCTTGACGCGGTCTATCGGCTATCACGGTCCTTGAGACTACGCGAGCCGCGGTATGCTCGAGATCGATCGATCATTCCGGTGTTTAGCCCGACGCGGGATTCCTACGCGGTCTCCGAGGGACTACGCGGTCGCGAGGGGCTACGCGAGTGCGGAAGTCGGGGCGGATCTGAGGTTAGGCGCCTTCGACGCGGGGTATACCTCGGGTGGTCTAGGACCAGATTCGAGGAATACCTTATGCGGGTGCATGTGTGACCTATGCGAGTCGCGAGAGTTCCAGGAATAGACGCGCGACATTGATCTGCGGGCCGTGGCGGCCGATCTGTGGTGCGGTGCAGAGAGACCTCGTGATACGATTTGTGGCATTTGTGGTGCTGGGGTCTTAGTAGTCGGCTATGCCTTCGTACTTACCGTCACGGTCTTATTGTGATGACTTTGAGGCGTGAGTCACGACTTGACATATCGCTAGTTGTTGTGGAATCGTAGTTTGGTTATCATACATGTCTCTGCTTTATATAGACTACTATGATTTGATTACAATATTACTTCTGATTTCACATACTCGGTACTGTTATCGACCTCGCCCGGCCGCGTTCATGCCGAGTTGAGGTACATCGATCGTTGATCCTAGCTCTCGAGTCACGATTCGGCGTTTGGGAAGCTCCGTTTCTCGGAGGCTTATCGATGGTATAGTCCACTGTCGTTGTAAGTATTTACATTCGGGGGTTTGGCGGGCCCTGTCCGCCATTGTGTCGTATCATTCTTAGAGGTCCGTAATCCGTTGTGGCGAGGTTGGTAAAAGGATTAAGCTTCATTTGTAAAAGAGTTGACGGTTATATATACGCCGATGCAAGTTTTCTGATTATTGTTTTATATTTCGTTATCTCATTTGTTGTTTTATGTTCGTGATTACTACGATGTTGTGTCACTAGGGTGCCCGGTAAGGCACGATCCACGCCGATTTGGGCGTGACAAAAGTGGTATCGAGCGATTAATCCTCGGAAAGTGTCTGAACCGTATCGATGCAGTCTGATTATCGGGTGTTGTGCACCACACCAATAATCGTGAGGCTATAGGATATTTAGGATTGGTTTCTATTCTTCTCACTCGAGATCGTGCCTTAGAGTCGTGTTGTAAGTTGGACCCTCCGCGAAATTATTTCCTTATCGTTATGCCTCGCGTAGGGCAACCCGCCCAGTGAGGCAAGCGGCAGGGAGCCGCGAGTAGAGTTCGGAGGGTGGCGAGGCACAGCCAAATCATTACCTAGGGTAGTGCTTCGTTCGGGGTTTCGCGACGCCACTAGCCCCAAGAGAGTTTAAGCATGGCGGCGGCGATTCCTGCTGCGGCCATGATATGTGAACGCTTCCACGACCGAGAACCGAGAATATAGATTGCAAGAGACAACCTTGTTACTAGCTATGGATTTGGCTACGGAGAGTATCGATGTATCGCGAGTCTTGATGACTACCTAAGAGAAGGTTGTGCAAGAGTAATCCTTGATTAGGCTTGAGCATGGCACGTATGCGGGCTTATGCGCAGTCGAGAAACGTAGAGATCGACGGGTTAACGAGGGCAGCGAAGAGGGCGGGCGTGCAAGGTCCCGGTAACTTTCAAGGTGAGTATACCTTAAGTGCTATGTTACGATAGCGGTGTGTTAGTTGTGATTAGAAATCATGGTGGGTTAACCGAGTAAGATTTTGGAGGATAGAAAGTGTGAGCCTTAGAGCTTTATACGCAAAGACCTTAGAGGTAAGACCATCTCGGGTAGAGACGTATGTTTATGTTTGACTTTATAGGAGTGCATAGTGCACGTGAGTTGTGTTTGGGATAAGTCCCATGTTGTAGGAAATGAAAGAGGTAGTTGAGCTAAGAAGACCGCTAGGTTTTCGTAACGTGTTTAGTAAGATTGTTCCTTCGGGAGATGGTATTTCGCGCCTTGCCGGGTCGGGTTGAGGCTACGCGGGTCAACCGCGGTAGGTTTAGTGGTGGGGTCAGTTTGTGGTGGTCCTCTTTGTGTTAGGGTCATGAGGTGTTAGGCCCATGTTTAGTTAGCCAGTGCAAGTTCGTGGATGCGTTCGACCGATGGTCGGGCGATGGGGCGACCTATCGTGTTCTTCGGTCGAGTCGTTCCTCGGCGATGTTGATGTTATCCGAAAAGGTTGTGAGGTTGCAGGGTGCCTACCTTCACCTTATGACGACATGGAGCCAGTGGTACGGCTGTTTCTCTTCTGGGAGTTTGTACGAGCGGGGCTAGGAACTCGGTGAGTCTCGTGACGCATTCGCCTCGGGCGATGTTTTGATTTCGGTAGCCGCGAGATCGTTGTCTCGGTTGAAGTGTTTAAGCTACCATTTGGTGTTCGGATGTCGTCTTGTAGCGCCTTGTAGAAGCGAGAAATGCAAGTTCTTGCGGTCGATTGGTTCGATGTTGGCGTGGTTGAGATAGTTGGTTGAGCTTGTTCCGGTGATGTGGATAGTGAAGCTTGTCTAGAAGAAGTTCGGCGGCTCGGAGAATCGTGCGGATAATCGACGGCGCTTAGAGTTGAGTTGTGGTCGGTCTTCTTGAAAGTACCACCGGACGGTGTGACGAGTTTTGGAAGCGAAGGAACTTAGCGAGTTACTTTGGGCCTTTGTGAGTTCATGTGAAGAATAGGCCAGTTGCCTATATGTTAGCATTTGCCGTCCGACTTAGGAGGAAGGGCGTCCGTCTTCGTATTGTTATGATCGGAAAGTATCGAAGATCCATCGAGAATGTCCCGATTAATGATGACCACGTTAGAGATAGTAACCCGAGTTTTGGAAGCTGGCCGTGTCGAGAATGTGGTAAGAGTTCGAGTGTACGAGATCCTCCGGGATCACAAGCAGCCCGGTACCATTTGTTGGGTCGTCGGAGCAAGGCTCGCGACAAAGTGACAAAAGTGGTATCAGTGACTAGGAAGTATATTTTGACCCGGGAAGAGGTATTTGTGGTGATGTAGAGGTGTTTCCTCGTGGACTTAGATGTAAGTTTTGCGCAGTGTTTCCATGGCGGTATGGCGATTGTTCTCGTAAGTATAGTAGTGAAGACTACATGGCGCCGCGGTTGTTTTGAGACTTAGAAGGAACATTCGGGACGAATGTTTCTAAGGAAGGAGAATGTTATACCCGTAGTTCTAGGGTATGTATGCGAGGGCGTCGTGCGAGAATCTGACGAAAGATTGGAAAGGAAGAAAGAGGCGATTTTTTCCACGGAAAAGTTTAGGTTTTGTGAAGGAAAAAGGTTCGTTAATGGGGTGGATTCCCAGTTTGGTATCGGACTTCTGGAATATTAGAGAATTATGGAATTTTATTTTGAAAATGGTCACGTGGGCCCATGGGAGAAATTTACTGGTTTTGTGGGCCCACTTTGTTTTGAGATTTTGGCCATTATGGATATTTTGGAAGATGTTTTATTTTGGGCCAATAGGAGGGTGACACGTGTCACCCCGCCTAGGCTTAGTAGAATGGCATTTGTGCACAACACGGTTAGAGTCGTTTTGACTAAACGTTTTACATAACTTGCGAGGAAAATTCGGCTATGTCTTTTCTTATTTTGCGGATTTTTAGAGACGAACATTTTGGACCAACGAGAGGCGACACTTGGCACCCCGTTGGTGGGCAAGGTGGCGCGCGGGCGATTTGGGAAGGCAAGTGGGAGATATTTTTGGTAGATATTTTGTGTGCAAGTTGGCTAGGTACACATGGGTGAATCTTGGCCTACACTTGCCTAACACTTGGTGTAATCTTGGCCATTGGTTGGCTTTCACTGACCTATAAATACCCACTTTGAAGACTAATTCATTCACAAATTGCCTAAGTCTTGAAAGCTTCTTCCTTCCCACAGTGTAGTGCCTCGCCGAGAGTCCCCTAGTGGGGTAGGTAGAGGGTAGCCACCCCTCCTTTGTGGTGTGGCCGTGGGGTACCCACTAGCCTAGGTTGTTTTCGTATAATACCCTTGTTGTGGTATAGAAATACTCTCAGTATTGTTATAATGCCCAAATTACCTTAGCAGTATACCTTGTTGTATTCTAAGGTTATACCTTCTGAAAAGCCGGAAATACTATTATACTTCCGTCAGTCACAAAACCGAAACCTAGGAAAATCTCCATAGTCAGTTGGAGTATTGTGAAGAAGTTGGTTAGAACTTCTAAGGGTGGTTTAGAGCGGGTTGAGCGCTCGGAGTTGGAGCTAAACGATTTCAGGATCGACTTTATATTTGGATAATTATGGGCTTAGCGAGGTAAATATCTTGTCCCTATTGTAATTGGATATTACATGTTGTAGGAAAATATAGTTAAAGTATACTATATATATATAATCAACATAGCTTGTGTGATGTCCTTGGACTTAAGCGAAGAATCTGACTTTTTACATAGGGTGTATTCTGATGACTTGTGTAGTAATCTTGTGGAGTAGAATTATACCGTTCGGGTTAGATGTATAACCCCGGTTGGCTTGATAGCCACCCGATAGAGGAGGAGATTTACTGTTGCGGGGAGAGTCTTTGTCGAATTTTCGGTAGAATGTTCTACGATAAGATCTAGATGTTAATAAGCGCCTTGTGGCCTTATAGGTTGAAGTACTACGTGTGGCGCGTTCTACTTGGCTTAAGGAGTAGCGACGGCTGAGGTACTCGGAGCATTTTGCTATTAGTCGATAATCGTCGCGAGGTATGTGAACCTCTTCCTATCTCTTCTAGCATGATATGTGTGAACTATGTAGTACGGTGAGCGTCATGTGCTAAATGTATTCGATGGGTTTAAAACATAAAGTGTTATAACGGCTTTATGGGAAGTTGGTTATAACGACTTTATGTAGATAAGAAAACACTTTGTGGTTTTAAAAGGTAAATGATTTGTTTATAAGCTTGATGTGTGATTATAAAGAACTTGAAGTATTTCAAAGATTTCAAATCGTTTTGAAAGAAGTAATACTTGGTTTTGAGAACTTAAGAGTTATACTAGCTTTATGGGAAGTTAGGTATAGCGGCTTAGAAACGTTTCTTGATTTTGGAAATCGGGATGTGTATCGACAAACCAACTGCGAGCGTTAATAAAAGGAAATGTTTTGAATAATTAAGTATTATTAAAACCAGAGAAACTTCCATCCGCATAGAAGCTAAGATGAGACAAAATGATATTTCCTAGATCATGGTCTTTGTAATAAGATTGTTATAAACAAGAATATCCTACTCACATATAAGGCTTATGTTTCTCAGATTGTTTAAAAGAGAATTATATTCTTAAATGAATAAGACTATGAACTACGAAACCTTTCTAAAATAAGAAACGTGAACATTTGAAATTAGGCAAACTTGGACGTTTGGAAAATAATGTTGTTACTTGATTTTACAAAGGTAAGAGTTTTGGTTTTCTTAAAAGGACAGTCACTCTATTTTATACTACGGGTATTGTGTGACTTATGTGAAAGAAACAGATCTTTGTTTTAAGATTTTAATGTGTGAAGTACTTTGGGGGATAGATACCCGAACTTGTTAGTAGAAAGTACCTTGTGTGAACAACTTGATTGTATTGGTTTGTGATAGCCTTGTAATACTTTCTTGTTGATTTGATAAGTAAACATGTTAGGATGCTACTTGTGTTAGTATCTTGTGATTGTTATGTAAAGGGGTCATTCTTGCTGTGCTTACATTATTGAAAGGTAAGTCCATTGTACTGTTATTATATCACCTACCCCCTTGACTGTGTATACCGAGGGCTTGCCACCCTTGATGCGGGTCTATACGGCCTATGCGGTCCTTGAGACTATGCGGAGCCGCGGTATGCTCGTGATTGATCGATCATTCGGGTGTTTAGCCCGTCGACGCGGATTCCTATGCGGTCTCCGAGGGACTATCGCGGTCCTTGAGGGCTATGCGAGTGCGGAAGTCGGGGCGGATCGGAGGTTAGGTGCGCCCGATCACGAGGTATACCTCGGGTGGTCTAGGACCAGATTCGAGAATACCTTATGCGGGTGCATGTGTGACCTATGCGGGCTGCGAGTTCGAGGAATAGACGCGCATTGATCTGCGGGCGATGGCGGCCGATCTGTGGTGCGATGCAGAGAGACCTCGTGATCTGATTTGTGGCATTTGTGGTGCGGGGGTCTTAGTAGTCGGCTATGCCTTCGCACTTACCGTCACGGTCTTATTGTGATGACTTTGAGGCGTGAGTCACGACTTGACATGATCGCTTAGTTGTTGTGAGCGTAGTTTGGTTATCATACATGTCTCTCGCTTTATATAGACTACTATGATTTCGATTCTGATATTACTTTACGATTTCACATACTCTGCTGTTATCTTGACCTCGCCCGGTGCGTTCATGCCGCAGTTGAGGTACATCGATCGTTGATCCTAGCTCTCGGTCACGATTCAGCGTTTGGGAAGCTCCGTTTCTCGGAGGCTTATCGATGGTATAGTCCCTGTCGTTGTAAGTATTTACATTCGGGGTTTGGCGGGCCCTGTCCGCCATTGTGGTCGTATCATTCTTAGAAGTGCATGTAATCTTGTTGTGGCGGGGTTGGTAAAAAGGATTAAGCTGTTCATTTGTAAAAGAGTTGATGGTTATATATATGCCGACGCAAGTTTTCCTGATTATTGTTTTATATTTACATTTATCTCATTTGTTGTTTTATGTTCGTGATTACTACGATGTTGTGTCACTAGGGTGCGGGGTAAGGCACGATCACGCGGGCCGGTTTGGCGTGACATAAAGCTGAGACAGTATGATAACTCGATTAACGATCTGCGATGCCTTACTAACAATGAGAGTAAATAGTAGTATACTTACAATATAAAATAGGAAGCTCACGATCAAAGCGGACCACCCGCATGATATCATTAAGCAATCCTACACGAGACTATTTCACCCGCATAGGTCACGTGGACCCGCAGGTATTCCTCGCATGGGACTATTTCACCCGCGTAAGCCCTTACATGACTCGCGTGAGGTATTCCGCGTCGTGGGTAGAAAATCCACGGAATATGCAAATGCGAAAACCGGGAATGACCCGAAATGAATAATATACCACTAGCACAAACCGACTATCATACATAACATAAGCACTACCGCTTATCACACAATATATAAGCAAGTTAAGAATCCTAACTTCTTATTATTCTTGTTCACATACACTCTCATTTTAGTTTACTTAAGGCACTAACATGTCTTTTATAAAGATCCGGGAATTTAACCCAAGTACTACATACTTCTACTCTTTAAAACAAATGACTCTTTTTAGTATAACACTTCCAAGATACTATTAACCATAGTATCAAGTCGCAATTACGTTTCAAGACAAGTCACAATACCTTTAGAAATAAAGTTAGGTTTCTAAATCAAGTGACTCCTTTTCTTATAAAACCCTAGGCATTTGATGCCTTAAAATCAAATTGCCTTTCATTAAAACAAGTCATTTATCATACTTAAATTACTTAGAGTAAACCACTCTTTTTAACTTCCCATAAAGCTATTATAACCAACTTCCCATAAAGCCGTTATACTAGCTTTATACATTAGCAACTTACATACTTCTTTATAACCAAGAGACTTAAACTTTCCAACAAAACAAGTATCAATAATACTTTCAACATACTTAAAGTCTCTTAACTTTTGAAAGCCAAGATATCCTTAATATTTAACAAGTGAGTTAATTCCCTAACTCAATCAACTTGGACATTCTTAAAATAAGCCAAGGATATCCAATGGACCTAGATTGTCAAAATCTTGTACGTCTACCGTACTATACATTTACAACCTATTCATGCTCAAGAGATAAGAAAGTTCCACATACCTCTTCGGTTTAATCCACTTTCTAAGTCCAATTCGCCGTACGTAGTATGTCAACCTATAATGACCATAGTACGTCTATTAATGCCTTACTTCAAACGTAGAACATTATAAGTGTAAAGTCTCTAAATTCTATGGAAAATCGGACAGCACCTCCTTTGTTTCTACTTACTTTGCCACCTTTTTCAAGGCCGAATACAATAACCAAACACGCCACATTTAAGGCCCAATCAATGAAATCAACAATAGGGGGTTACACGCCTACTAGACGTGTAAAATTCCGCCCCACAAACGATATCAAACTAATACAACTACTAGGCCAATTCGGCAAACTTGAAGTACTATAACATCAATTCTAATCCAATTTCCATTTCGATCCAAGTTGTTAGCATAACATGATATCAAGTCGCAATCGATTATACTACTATAATCTTCAAGTAAGTGTAACGACCCGTTCCGGGGCCCGTTACTGGTGCCTTATCCCGGGCACCCTAGTGATACAACATCAGAGAAAACCAGCGGAAAATAAAACGTGAGTCATGAAACAAGAGATATAATAATAACAGCAACCAAAAGCGGTTGCCTTCGGTATATACATAAAACGAACAGTTTAATCCTTTACAACCCCGCCACAAGATTTTGACACTCTAAGATTTACAACAACTATGACGGACAGGGCCGCCATACCACGAATGTACAAGAACCTACAACTCGGGGAACACATACCAAAAGATAAGCCTCCGAGAAACGGAGCTTCCCAAAACGCTGGCGAGATCCTAAGGCGAGGATCCACGGCCGATGTACCTCGACTGCGGCATGACGCGGCTTCGAAGGAGGTCGATAACAGTACCAAGTATGTGAAGCGTAAAATCAGTAAATGAAATCATACTAGTCTATATAAAGCGGGAGACATGTATGATGACCAAACTGATTCACAACATAAAAGCAATCATATCGATCGAGGACTCACGCCTCAAGCCATCACTCAAATATAACTATGGGTCTCACGCCCACAACATCAATCATGTTCGCATCGTGGCGCATGCCCGGATTGCATCGGTGTAGATATGTCCATGATGCAACAATAATACTAATGCCCTACGGCCACGCATGCCGGAATTCTACCTCGGTGTAGACACGTCCATGTGACATCAACAATAATATCTTGGGTGATCAACCTGCCGCGTGGCCACATGCCCGAATTCTACCTCGGTGTAGACATGTCCATGTAACCATAATAACAATATATCGGGTAATCAACCCGACCGCGTGACGCCCCGAATTCTGCGACGGTGTAGACATGTCCATGTGACATCAACAACAAGACGATAATCAAAATGGAAACATACGTGGAATTCTCCATCACCGCCAAAGACGCGTCAAGTAAGTTCTCACAAGTCGACCGGCCTCTATCGAGAGACGGTAATACGTAAATACCACACTTGCACAAAGGCTATCATCACAAGCATAGGCAAGTTTCACAACAACAAGCATAGGCAAGTTTCACAACAACAAGCATAGGCAAGTTTCACACAACTCAAAGTACTTTCATTTTATGCCAAAGTCGGGTTTTAACCCCAAAGTACTACATCGTTAAGTTCTTTTAAAGAGATCCATTACTTTTATAAAAGTCACGATACCGTAGTATTAGAATGACCAACCCACCTTCCTTTTCAAAATCAAGTAACAACATTCTTTTCCTAAGTTCGGTTTGCCTAGTTTCATTACTCAAGCTTCTCATTTTCAAATGGTTTCATAGTTCCCAAACTTAATCACTGATTCCTTTTTAGAACAATTGAGTAACATATGTCATATATGTGAGTAGTTTATTCTTGTTTATAACGATCTTATTACTGACCATGATCTAGAAAATGTAATATCATTTTGTCTTATCTTAGCTTACATGCAGATGGAGGTTTCTCGGTTTTAATACAACACATCATTATTCAATACATTTTCCTTTATTAACGCCGCAGTGGTGCGTCGATACATTCTCGATTCGAAATCAAGAAACATTATCCCTTTAAAACCAAGTACTCATTACTCACGAATGAGGTTTCATACAACCATCCACATTAAAACAAATAAGTTAAGTCTCTTATCTTATACGGTCAAGTCTCTTAACTTCTCACATCAGTAAACCATTTTCACTTACATAAGGTCGTTATAACTAACTTCCCATAAAGCTATTATAACACCCTATGTTTTAAACCAACCAAATCACTTAGCACGTATCGTCTACCGTACTACATAGTTCACAACAATCATGCTAGAAAAGATAGGAAGAGGTTCACATACCTCGCGACGATTTATCGACAATAAGCAAAATGCTCCAAGTACTACAACGCACTAGCCCTTTCCACTCCTCGAGTAGAATACACTACTCTTAGTACTTTCACCTATAAAGGTCACAAACGTCTATTAACCCCAAAACACAAGTTTCTATCTTTCTATAGAAAATTCGGCAGCACCTCCCCTCCCCGCAACAGCGTAAGTCTCCTCCTCTATCGAGGCCGGCTACCAAGCCAACTAGGGGGGGGGGGGTTTACACGTCTAACCGGACGTGTACAATTCTACACAAGTCTACCGTCTGATACACCTATGTAAATCTGATTCGATTCGATTCTTTATTCTTCAGGCTTAAGTCAAAAGACATTGCCGAATACTAAGTATAGTTCCATATATAGTATACTTCAACTATATATTCTAACAAACATGTAATTTCCAATTACAATAGAGGGACAAGATAATTACCTCGATAAGCCCAAAAATTATCCAAGTTATAATGTCGATCCTGAGCAAGGTTTAGCTCCACTCCGTGCGCTCCAAACCACTCCAAACAACCCAGAAGTTCTAACTAACTTACTCAAATACTTCACCAACTATGAAGATTTCCTTAGGGTTTCGGTTTGAGACTAAAAGGACAAAAGGTAGTATTTAGGACTCTACGTAAAGAGGTATCTTTGGAATACTACAAGGTACAAGGCTAAGGTATTTTGGGCATTATAACAATACTAGGGAGTATTTCTATACCACAATGGGGTATTATCTGAAAACAACTAGGCAGTGGGGTACCCGGCTAGCACCACAGGGGAGAGGAACCCTTCTGGCCAAAGGCCACAGGAGGAGGGAGGAGAGGCTTAGGACGAGAGCTACTAGAGGAGGGGAGGGATTTCAAGACTTAGACAAAGTGAGGAGTGAATGAATAAGTCTTCACAAGGAGGGTATTTATAGCAAAACCAAAGGCCAACCAATGGCCAAGATCAAGCCATGTGCAAGGCAAGTGTAAGGCCAAGATCAAGCCAAGTGCACCCTAGCCCCTACTCCTTAAAACCTCACAAATATCTACACAAATATCTAGCACAACTTGCCCTCCAATCGGCCAAGTCGCCCCACTTGTCTCCGTTGTGAGGGTGACACATGCCACCCTCCGCTGGTCCAAAATGTTTCGTCTCTCGGAAAAATCCATAAAAATAAGAAAAGACATAGCGGAATTTTCCTCGCAGTTATGTAAAACGTTTCGTCGAAAAACGACTCAATAGGGTGTTGTGCCAAAGGTAAAATCGGCCAAGGGTGCCACATGGGGTGACACGTGTCGCCCGATTCGCCTGAATATTTCGTCTTAGAAAATATCCAAAATACCGAAATCTCAAAAACAAAGCGGGCCCAAAATCAGTAAATTTCTCCGTGGGCCCACGTGACCATTTCAGAAAATAAAATCTCAAAATTCTAATATAATCTATGAAGTCCAAATACCAAATCGGGAATCCAATTCCCATTAACGAACCTTTTCTTCACAAATAACGGAAACTTTTCCGCGAAAACTCACATCTTTCTTTCTTTTCAAAATTTTTACCGCACTCTGCGTGCGTCCTCACATACATACCCTGCAACTACGGGGTATAACATTCTCCTCCTTAGAAACATTCGTCCCGAATGTTCCTTCTCAAGACGGATATCGATGAAGTTCCTCTAACAAGTTGCCAACGCCACGCGGCTTGGCGAGATAACACACGCGTTATCTTCCTCCCTTACTCGTTGTACCCTTCTCGAACACTCGAACTCTCCCAAGACGTACCATACTTCACCATTACTTAGTTCGAAAATCTGCGGAGTCACTACCTCCAAACTTGGTCATCTTACTAACCTCAAACTTCCTTAAGGCCATTCGGCCTTTACGAACCGCTCGTCGAACGTCCACGAACTCATACGATGATCATACAAACTTGGGCCTAGCATCCCCGTGACCCTACCACTGGCGAGACCACCGCTGACCCCACCCCAAACCGGGTTCTGGGTTGACCCGCAAATGGTCCTCAACCCGACCCCAACCGCGAACTCTTGTTCCCCGATCCGGAACAATCTTACTAATTCACATCATGAAAGCTACCACTTCCATCTCACACTACCCACGGACTTATCACACAAATAAATCCCACGTATACCACTACTCTGATAAGGGTCAAACATAAAATAAATCTTTAATCTCAAGACGACCTTACCCCTAAGGTCTCAGTCGTGACATAGTCTAAGGTTCACACTTACCATGCCCCCATACGTATCCTCCCAACTAAGCATGTTTTCTAACTCATAATTAACACAACGCTATTCGTACATAGCACATAATAATGAGACCATCATAACAAGCATACCAAAACTCTAGAGGGTTAAGGATATACCTGAAGCTACCGCTCCACTCTAATCATAGGCCTGCCCTGCAGGGCGCATAACTGTAGAAGGCGATGAACCAGCCACTGATCCGGTAGGCTGAGTCGTAACATCCGTGCTACCCTTGGTCGGACAGTTCCTCGCAAAATGGCCCTGCTGGCCGCAAAAATAACAAGCTCCCCTGGCACCACGACACTCCCCGAAATGCGGTCTACCACATCGACCACGAGGTAGGGGTGACCGCGTCCGCCAACACCTTACTTCGGAAACTCGAACCTTGGAGCCACGACCTACTCTCGAAGGCGGAGGACCACTGCATGCGGCGGGGTACAAAACTAGTCTTCTTGGCGGTCCGCCTCGAAAGTCGCCAAAAGACCACGATGTCTGGCCTCTTCTCGATCCAGTCATTGGCCGACCTCTCCGCACCTCACATCCTAGTGCATGAGCTGCATGCGGGCAATGTCCATGCCGGTGAAGAGCTACACTCGAACAAGCCTCTGTTAAGTAATCATCTAATCCGTGGCGTGGCGGTGCACTCTATCCTCCATGGTTGCCACTAAAGCGGGGACATACCGAGCCAACGAGTCAAACTCCACGTTGTACTCCGAACCGTCGCGCTCTGTCTAAGCATCAAAAATCGCCGGCGTGCCCTCGCCGTGCGGAGGCAAGAAGTGCGTGAGAAAGCCCCGAAAATGATCCCATCTGCCGGAGTGCATGCTCTCCCGGGAAAGCTCCGTGAATCAAACCAATCGATCGCGGTATCACGCGGCCGATGCGAACAAAGGTCACGCACTCGGTCTCGAAGCCTTGATCACCGCGTGATCGGTCAGAATCGCCGGATGAACTCGCGGATCATCCTCGAGCCTCGACCCATAAAACTCGGCGGGCTACAACTCGGAAAGTCCGTAGCCTCAAACTATCTGCTCGGGGTGAACCATGGTGCTCTTTGGAACTGCTGCATCGGCCTATCCTCATATCTCGGCCACGACCACGGCCAAGAATCGCCATCTCCTCAGAACCCATCTCCTCCGCCCAGTTGTGGACTGGAGGCTCAGTCTGCGGTCTCGGCAGCCATTCTTGCGGCTCTAACCTCTCTTTGGGTGGCGGCGTCCAAAACCCGCCGTCAAGCCTGACCTCAGTCTTGTCACGGGCTGCGCGCTCGTACTCCTCAGTATCTCACTAGCGGTTCCTCGCTGCCTTGCCCTTGGGCTCTGGTTGCCTGCGGAGGCATAGCGGTAAAACGAGAGATACGTCGGAGGGTCCAACTTACAACATGATTTCTAAGGCACGATCTCGGAATGAGAAGAATGGAAACCAATCCTAAATGTCCTATAGCCTCACGATTATAGATGTGGTGCACAACACACCGATAATCAAGACTACTAGACACGATGCAGACACTTTCCGAGGATTAATCGCTCACGATACCACTTTTGTAACGACCGTTCGGGGCCATTCGTGCCTTATCCGGGAACCCTAGTGATACAACATCGAGAGAAAACGGCGGAAAATAAAGCGTGAGTCATGAAACAAGAGATATAATAATAAACAAAGCAACCAAAGCGGTTGCCTTCGATATACATAAAACACGAGCAGTTTAATCCTTTACAACCCCGCCACAATACATTCATGGACCTCTAAGATTTACAACAACTATGACGGACAGGGCCGCCATACCACGAATATACAAGAACCTACAACTCGGGGAACACATACTAAAAGATAAGCCTCGGAGAAACGGAGCTTCCCAAAACAACCGAGATCCTAGAGCGAGGATCCACGGCCGATGTACCTCGACTGCGGATGAACGGCCCCGAAGGAGGTCGATCTGACAATTGCAGTATGTGAAATCGTAAATATCGTAAATGAAATCATACTAGTCTATATAAAGCGGGAGACATGTATGATGACCAAACTCTGATTCACAACATAAAGCGATCATATCGATCGGGGACTCACGCCTCAAGCCATCACTCAAATATAACTATGGGTCTCACGCCCACAACATCAATCATGTTCGCGATCATGGCGCGTGCCCCGAATTCTGCATCGGTGTAGACATGTCCATGATGCAACAATAATACCAATGCCCGGCCCACGTGCCCCGAATTCTACCTCGGTGAGACACGCCCATGTGACATCAACAATAATATCGGGTGATCAACCTGCGCGCCACATGCCCCCGTAACTCTACCTCGGTGTAGACATGTCCATGTAACCACAATAACAATATATCGGGTAATCAACCCGACCGCATGGCCGCATGCCCCCGGAATTCTGCATCGGTGTAGACATGTCCATGTGACATCAACAACAAGACAGTAATCAAAATGGAAACATACCCGTGGAATTCTCCATCACTGCCAGCACGTCCAAGTAAGTTCTCAACAAGTCGACCGGCCCTCTATCGAGACGCGGAATACGTAAATACCACACTTGCACAACAAAGGCTATCACAAGCATAGGCAAGTTTCACAACAACAAGCATAGGCAAGTTTCACAACAACAAGCATAGGCAAGTTTCACACAACTCAAAGTACTTTCATTTTATGCCAAAGTCCGGGTTTTTAACCCCAAAGTACTACATACGTTAAGTTCTTTTAAAAGAGATCCATTACTTTTATAAAAGTCACCCGATACGTAGTATTAGAATGACCAACCCACCTTCCTTTTCAAAATCAAGTAACAACATTCTTTTCCTAAGTTCGGTTTGCCTAGTTTCATTACTCAAGCTTCGTTTTCAAATGGTTTCATAGTTCCCAAACTTAATCACTGATTCCTTTTAGAACAATTGAGTAACATATGTCATATATGTGAGTAGTTTATTCTTGTTTATAACGATCTTATTACAGCTGACCATGATCTAGAAAATGTAATATCATTTTGTCTTATCTTAGCTTCATGCAGATGGAGGTTTCACCGGTTTTAATACAACACATCATTATTCAATACATTTTCCTTTATTAACGCTGCATGGTCTGCCGATACATTCGATTCCCGAAATCGGTAAAACATTATCCTTTAAAACCAAGTACTCATTACTCACGAATGAGGTTTCATACAAACATCCACATTAAAACAAATAAGTTAAGTCTCTTATCTTATAAGGTCAAGTCTCTTAACTTCTAACATCAGTAAACCATTTTCACTTACATAAGGTCGTTATAACTAACTTCCCATAAAGCTATTATAACACCCTATGTTTTAAACCAACCAAATCACTTAGCACATGTACGTCTACCGTACTACATAGTTCACAACAATCATGCTAGAAAAGATAGGAAGAGGTTCACATACCTCGCGACGATTTATCGACAATAAGCAAAATGCTCCAAGTACTACAACCTTGCTAGCCCTTTCCACTCCTCGAGTAGAATACGCTACTCTTAGTACTTTCACCTATAAAGGTCACAAACGTCTATTAACCCCAAAACACAAGTTTCTATCTTTCTATAGAAAATTGAAGACCTCCATGCAGCGTAAGTCTCTCCTCTATCGAGGCTACCAAGCCAACCGGGGGTTTACACGCCTAACCTGGACGTGTACAATTCTACACAAGTCTCTCGCTGATACGATCCTATGTAAATACGATTCGATTCGATTCTTTATTCTTCAGCTTAAGTCAAAAGACATTGCCGAATACTAAGTATAGTTCCATATATAGTATACTTCAACTATATATTCTAACAAACATGTAATTTCCAATTACAATAGAGGACAAGATAATTACCTCGATAAGCCCAAAAATTATCCAAGTTATAATGTCGATCTGAGCAAGGTTTAGCTCGCTCAGTGCGCTCAAACCACTCCAAACAACCCTTAGAAGTTCTAACCAACTTCTACTCAAATACTTCAACCAACTATGAAGATTTCCTTAGGGTTTCGGTTTGAGACTAAAGGACAAAAGGTAGTATTTCGGACTCTACGTAAAGAGGTATCTTTGGAATACTACAAGGTACAAGGCTAAGGTATTTTGGGCATTATAACAATACTAGGGAGTATTTCTATACCACAACAAGTGGTATTATGAAAACAACTAGGCAGTGGGTACCCATGGCTAGCACCACAAAGGGGGAGGGAACCCTTCTCGGCCAAAGGCCACAAGGAGGAGGAGGGAGAGGCTTAGGACGAGAGCTACTAGAGGAGGAGGATTTCAAGACTTAGACAAAGTGAGGATGAATGAATAAGTCTTCAGGGAGTGGTATTTATAGCAAAACCAAAGGCCAACCAACGGCCAAGATCAAGCCATGTGCAAGGCAAGTGTAAGGCCAAGATCAAGCCAAGTGCACCCTAGCCCCTACTCCTTAAAACCCTCACAAATATCTACACAAATATCTAGCACAACTTGCCCTCCAAATCGGCCAAGTCGCCCACTTGTCTCCATTTTGAGGTGACACGCCACCCTCCCGTTGGTCCAAAATGTTTCGTCTCTAAAAATCCGCAAAAATAAGAAAAGACATAGCGAATTTTCCCTCGCAGTTATGTAAAACGTTTCGCCGAAAACGACTCCAAGGGTGTTGTGCACAAAGGTAAAATCGGCCAAGGGTGCCACATGGGGTGACACGTGTCGCCCCGGTCGCCGAATATTTCGTCTTGAAAATATCCAAAATACCGGAAAACTCAAAACAAAGCGGGCCCAAAACAGTAAATTTCTCCGTGGGCCCACGTGACCATTTCCAAAATAAAATCTCAAAATTCTAATATAATCTATGAAGTCCAAATACCAAACTGGAATCCAATTCCCATTAACGAACCTTTTCTTCACAAATAACCGGAAACTTTTCCGCGAAAACTCACATCTTTCTTTCTTTTCAAAATTTTCTGACTTCGCAAATGCACGCCCTCACATACATACCCTGCAACTACGGGGTATAACAGTAAGTAACATGCGACGATTTTTGTAAACGATCAAATTGTAATCCAACTTCACATGGCTTACATTACAATTTCGGATTCTAAGGCTACAAGAAATCCATAATACTTATAAACTTCAACACATATACTTCATGCTAACAACAATATAAATAATCTTGTAGCACTTTTAAGGGACAAGATTATACCTTAACGAATCTTAATCGAACTCCAAATCCGAAGTCGCTCCTTAGCAACTTAGAGTCTCTTCAAGACACTTCAATCCACTTCTTGAGACCCTTAGAACAACACCAACAAATTTCCTTCAATTCTCCAACAAAACCTAGAAAGACAACTAGGTTTTCTCTTTGCGACTAACCCGAAAACTATCTTTTTGTTACACCCCGTAGTTCCAGGGTATGTATGTGAGGACGTACGTACGAAAATACAACAGTAATATTGGAAAGAAAGAAAGATGTGATTTTTCGACGGAAAAGTTTCCGTTTTTTGTGAAGGAAAAAGGTTCGTTAATGGGAATTGGATTCCCAGATTTGGTATTTGGACTTCTTGGATTATATTAGAATTTTGGGATTTTATTTTCAGAAATGGTCACGTGGGGCCCACGGGAGAAATTTACGGTTTTGTGGGGCCCGCTTTGTTTTTGAGATTTTCGGTATTTTGGATATTTTCGGAAGATGAAATAATTTGATTTAATCGGGGCGACACGTGTCACCCCATGTGGCACCCTTGGTGGAGGGGACAGTGGCTAGCCACTGTCCTCGCCGAAATGGCCACTACACTTGGCACCATTTTCGTTGGCCATGTGGTGTGGTGGGACCCACACACACATGGCCCAATCTTGACCACCCACTTGCTATGATCTTAACTCTTGATTCTTCTACAAATACCCCCTTAGCTTGAAGCATAATTTCATCCACACTTAGGAGCTTTCAAGGCAAAAATAATGCTCTCTCCCTTTAGCCTTGTTTTTCGTCCCTCCCCCCCTCTTGTGTAGAAATACTTTGTGTATTGTAGTATAATCCCAAATACCTTAGCCTAGTATCCCTAGTAGTATTCCAAAGTTATTTCAATACTAGGAGCCCAAAAATACTACTTTATTCCAATAGTCGCAAAACGAAACCCTAGAAAAATCTTCATAACTTGGTTGAAGTGTTTAGAGAAGTTGTTTAGAAGCTTCTAAGGGTCGCTTAGAGCGGGTTGGAG
The DNA here is from genome assembly GCA_029844215.1 of Przewalskia tangutica. Lineage (NCBI taxonomy): Eukaryota > Viridiplantae > Streptophyta > Magnoliopsida > Solanales > Solanaceae > Przewalskia > Przewalskia tangutica. The sequence goes on along the minus strand of CM056725.1, from coordinate 36,247,467 downwards.
CATAAGGAATTGGAGCTAAACGTTGCCCAGGATCGACTTATAATCTTGGATAATTTTGGGCTTATCGAGGTAATGATCTATGTTCCCCTATTGTAATTGGATATTATATATTGTAGTAGTTATACTTGAGTATATTATATTGGAAGGATGATTATAAAGGATTGAACTGTATTTACATTGACCTGCATTTACAGTGAGACTCGTAGTATTATTGTGAACAATTGAACACGCCGGTTAGGCGTGTAATCCTCGAGTTGTTGGCCTGGTAGCGGGCCTGGATAGGGGAGGAGACTTATGTGATAGCGGGGGAGGTCGCGAATTTTACGTAGAATAAAGGAATTTGGTATTTAGAATATTCTACGAAGAGATCTAGAAGTTGATAGTCGTTTTTATGGCCAGTATAGGTGGAAGTACTACGAGTAGCGTATTCTACTTGAAGGGTGGAAAAGGCTAGCAAGGTTGTAGTACTTGGAGCATTTTGCTAATTGTCGATAATCGTCGCGAGGTATGTGAACCTCTTTCTATCTTTTCTAGCATGATTGTTGTGAACTATGTAGTACGGTGAGCGCGTGTGCTAAGTGAATTGGTTGGTTTAAAACATAAAGTATTATAATAGCTTTATGGGAAGTTAGTTATAATGACTTTATGTAGGTAAAAGAATGATTTATTGATTCTAGAAGATAAGAGACTTGATCTTGAAAGATAAGAAACTTGACTTATAAATGACTTGATAGGAAATATTAAGGACTTGGTTTGTGTTAAACAGTTGTGAAACCGCTTTTATGAGAAATGGGTATTTGGTCTTTAAAAGGAACTTGATTTCTAAAAGAAAAGAGACTTGAGGAATTGAAGAGTTTTTGGTTTAAAAGAGAGACATGGTTTTGTCTTAAATTGGTTTAAAACATAAAGTGTTATAATAGCTGTATGGGAAGTTAGTTATAACGACTTTATGAAAGAAAAAGAATGGTTTTATCATTGGTTTTAAAATGGTAACTTGATTTAAGTATAGGTTACTTGTTTTGAAAAGAGTAAGTATTTGAGTTTTAAAGAGTATACTTGAGGTTGTTTTAAAAGAAAGGAACTTGGTTTAAAAAGTATAGAGTACTTGATTTTAAAAGTCTTGTAAAGGTTTTTACGAAAGTAAAGTAATTTGGTTTGAAAAGGAAATGTGTTTTTGATATTACGAGTATTAGTATCTTTTACGTAAAAAGAGGTCTTTTTGAAAGAATGAAAGTAGGTAATATTTTTGGGATTTGAAACCCGTATTGTTGACATAAAATGAAAGTACCTTGAGTTGTGTGTAACTTGCCTATGTTTGTGTGTGATAGCCTTGTCATGCTAGTATTCTATTTCTATACCACCGCGTCTCTCGATGGAGGGCCGGTTGATTTGTTATGATCTTACTTGGACGTACCGGCAGTGACGGAGGATTCCACGGGTGCGCTCCTGTTGATAGCGTTATTCCATGGACTAGCTCTCCATGAGGTTTTACTGATTCGGCCTTGGTATCTGGTGGTCGGCTTTCGTACTTGCCCCATCTCGTGGCTGATTCGACCTTGGTACCTGGTAGTTAGCCTTCGCACTTGCCCGCTCGATTCGATGGCGAAGTCGTGACACGCTGTACTCGGTAGTTAGCTCGTACTTGCCGTCATTCGTGACACGGCCTTGGTACACGTAGTCGGCTTCGTACTTGCCGTGTCGCCTTCGTGGTTTGGTTGTATAGTATTGTTAGTACGCCTTGGTATCTAGTAGTTGGCTTTCGTACTTGCCGGCCGATTGATGATGCGGCTTTGGTACACAGTAGTTAGCGCAGTACTTGCCGTCACGGTTGTTATGACACAGTGGGACTCGTGTTCATGTGTATTCCTTGGTGTTGCTATATCATGATCGCGATGAGGAAGGTATTCCACGCATGATTGATGTTGTGGGCGTGAGACCCATAGTTATATTTGAGTAATGACTTTGAGGCGCGAGTCCCGACTTGACGCGATCAACATATTATGTCTGTAGTTTGGTTATCATATATGTCTCTGCTTTATATAGACTACTATGATTTCATTTCTGATATTTTGATTTCACATACTTGGTACCGTTATACTTACCTCCTCGGGGCTGCGTTCACGCGGTAGGGTACATCGATTGTGGATCCTCGCTCATAGGATCACAGTTCAGCGTTTTGGGAAGCTCCGTTTCTCCGGAGGCTCATATTTGGTATAGTCCCCTGTCAGTGTAGTTACTTGTACATTCAGGGGTATGGCGGGGCCCTGTCCCGTCATAGTTATGGTTACATTCTTAGAGGTCCGTAATCTTGTTGTGGCGGGGTTTGTAAAAGGATTTAACTGCTTGAGATATATATATGTATATATTCAGGAAGGTGACCGTTTTGGTTAGCCTGTTTCATACTTTATGTCTTGTCTCATGTTTTAGTTTTTATTTCCGCTGATTTTCTCTGATGTTGTATCACTAGGGTGCCCGGGGTAAGACACCAGTCACGGGCCCGGGATCGGGTCGTGACACTTTTTCCGAGATTTTTCTATTGAGATATGCTTACAATACACTCATGAACCTTGGTTTAAAGTTTGGAGCTTAATGGACAAGGAACACAATTGTTTTTCTTTCTTGTTGATGTGAACCCGAGAGCTCCTCAATGGAGTCTTCAAATTTTTGTGAAAATTTGGCTAAGTGTTAAGCCTTGTCTTGCACTACTAGTATTATATAGTGTAATGGAGGGTCAAGATATAAACAAATGGGTGGTTTGGATGAGCTCTTATCAAATATCAAGCCTTGTGGGTCCTTTGACTTAGTCAAGAATCTCAAGCTCTCAAGTTGCAAGACTTGTCTTGCTAACAAAGGTCCCATGACCCTCTTGCCCTTGCAAAATTCATCCAAGGCATCATCAAGGGGGGGTGACACGTGTCGCCCTCCCATTCGTCATAATAAAACGTTTTCCGACAATTTCATAATTCCGATAAATTTTTTTACAAGTCTCAAATTTTAACACTTGTGAGTTCTTACGTACGTTCTTAAAACCTGTCCTGTAAATACGGGGTGTAACATTCTTCCCCCCTTAGAAACATTCGTCCCCGAATGTTCTTTCGGAGTCAATCTTATAAGTAGCGACATAGTCTGCTTTTACAACCCCCACATACCAATAATGCCACACGTGGCCACATAACAATACTTATACCAGAACGTCAACCTGAACTCCAAGTGTCGACGTCGGTTATCTGCAAAAAGCCTCACGACTCAGCTTACTCACGATCTTTCTGGATAAGCCGCCTTACCCACGGCTGAATCGATGCAGGTCAACTAACTGTACCTCGTCCACGTCGAACCAACCAATCGACGACCTACACTTTCTTGCATACAAGGCCTCATACAGGGCCATCCGAATATCGGAAGGGTATCTGTTATCGTATGTAACTCAATAAAAGGCAAATAATCCTTTCAGCTGACTCTAAAATCAATAACATCGGCCTGCAACCTATCCTCAAGTGCCTGGATGGTATGCTCTGCCTGTCCGTCGGTCTGAGGATGTAATGCAACACTGAGACTCACCCGTGTCCCTAATCCCTTCTGGAAAAAAAACCTCCAGAAGTTATCCGTAACCGAGCTCATCTGACTGTCATTAAAAACGTAGGAACCCCGTGCAGTCTCATAATCTCTCTGCTATACAAGCTAGCATAATCCTCAGCTGTTACACCCCGTAGTTCCAGGGTATGTATACGAGGACGTACGTGTTACACCTCGTAATTCAAGGACATGTTTAAGAGAATGTAAGTAAGGAACACAAGACTTGAAATTGGTACGAAAGGAAGAATTGTTTTTTCCGACGGAAAAATCTTCCGAACGTCGGAAAGGAAAAGTGTTCGTTGAAGAGAATTGGATTCTCAAAATGCATTAATTGAGGATTATGGAATGTATTATCATTATGGAAATTTATTTGTACGGATTTGGTCATGTGGGGCCCACCCGAGGAATTTTACGTTTTGTGGGACCCACGAGGGTTACAGAATTTTATGGACGAATGAGAGGGCGACACGTGGCACCCCCACATTGGTCTTGGACGAATTGGAGCAAGGATAGAATGGTCATTTGACCATTGTGTAGATGAGCAAGTCTTGCTAGACTTTGGCTTGATTTTATTGACTAAGTCAAAGTCAAGAAAGCTTGATAATATTGACCACATCTTAGCCTTCCATTTGGATTTATCCTAGCCTTTGCTTTATTTATATATACTACTACTACTACTACTAGTAGCAAGACATCCCACACTTAGAGAAAAATTGAAGAACCCTTGTTCTTGAAGCCTTAAGCTCTCGGGTTTGGTGAAAAATAAGAGAAGAAAATTTTCAATTGTTGTTCAATACTCACAAGACTTTAACCCAAGGTCCCTAAGGGTGTTGTAAGTGTATCTCAATAGAAAAATCTCGGAAAAAGATAGTTTTCGTATTAGTCGCAAAGTGAAAACCTAGTTGCTTTCTAGGTTATGGATTGGAAGTTTGAAGGAAAGTTGTTGTCACGACCCGTTCCGGGGCCCGTGACTGGTGCTTTACCCGGGCACCCAAGTAGTCATACATCAGAGTAATCAGAGGAATATAAAACAACCAAGATATGAAACAGTATAAATTGAGACACAGTTATCTGAAGAAAAGTTGTCTTTCGGCATATATATATAAATACCCAAAGTGAACAGTTACATCCCAACCTTTTAACAGGGCTACAGACCTCTAATGATTTATAACAAAAATGGCGGGACAGGGCCCCGCCATACCCCTGAATACAAATACCTACAACGGCAGGGGACCATACCAAAAAAAAGCAAAGCCTCCGGAGAAAACGGAGCTTTCCCAAACGCTGAAACGATGATACTCAGAGCGGGGATCAACAACAGGAGTACCTTTACCTGCGGCATGAACGCAACCCCCCGAAGGAGGTCAGTACAACAGGTACCAAGTATGTGGCGAAAATCGTAAATGAAATCATAGTAGTCTATATAAAGCAGGAGACATATATGATAACCAAACTACAGTTCACAATAAATGAGTAGTCATGTCAAGTCAGGGAATCACGCCCTCAAAGTCATCACTCAAATACAACTATGGGTCTCACGCCCACAACATCAATCATGCCCGTGGAATACCTTCCTGCCGCAGCACTATGATATAAAAGCACCAAGGAACTCACATGAACACCGTGTCCCACTGTGTCATAATAAAACCGTCTGGGTAAGTACGAAGGCATAGCCGACTACTAACACCTACGTATAACAAGGTCATAAATCAGATTACGAGATCTGTCTGACCGCCACATCATCGGCCGCCACTTGCGCAGATCTAATGCGCGTCTAGTCACGGAACTTCCCGCACTCGCATAGGCCACTCCAATGGCCCGCATGAGGTATTCCTCGCATCGAGGTAGCTACTCCCGGCATCGCCCCGACTCGCGATCCGCATGGCCACATAGACCGCATGACCATAAAGGCCGCGACACTAACCGGAACTCGTAGCTCCGCATAGGTCCCCAGGACCCGCATGAGGTATTCTCGAATCATGGTCCCAGACCGCCTGAGTCTACCCCGCATCGGAGGGCAGCTTAACCCCCGGAATTATGTCAAGAGGTGAGTGATGTAATACTAGCATAACGGCTTACCGTTAGACAACATAAGCACAACAAGGGAAACCCCTTTACACAAACATCACAAGACACTAACACACGTAGCATCCTAACATATTTAATTATTAAATCAACCAGGAAGTATTACAAGGCTATCACAAACCAACACAATCAAGTTAATCACACGAGGTACTTTCTACTATAAGTCAACAAGTTAGGGTTTTTATCCCCAAAGTACTTCATACATTAACTCTTTAAAAGATCCGTTTTCTTTCACAAAAGTCACACAATACCCGTAGTATATAAAAAAATAGAGTGACTTATCTTTTTAAGTAAACCAAAACACTTCCCTTTGTAAAATCAAGTAACAACATTATTTTCCAAACATTCAAGTTTGCCTAATTTCAAATGTTCAAGTTTCTCATTTTCCGAAATGTTTCGTAGTTTATAGTTTTAATTACTTAATGATATAATTCTCTTTTAAAACCATTTGAGAAACATATGCTTTATATGTGAGTAGGTTATTCTTGTTTATAAATTTTTTTTATAACAGCAGCCATGATCTAGGAAATGTAATATCATTTTGTCTCATCTTAGCTTCTATGCAGAGGGAGGTTTCTACTGGTTTTAATAATACTTAATTAGTCAATGCATTTCCTTTTATTAGCGCTGCTGTGGTCTGTTCGATACCTATTCTGATTTCCGAAATCAGTAAAACATTATTCCTTTTTAAAAACCAAGTACTCATTACTCACGAATGAGGTTTCACACTCTTTTTACAAAAAATCAGATTAATTCAATTAAGACAAATCTCTTATCCTTTACGATCAATAAAACCTTCTTTTTATCTCTCTTAAGCCGTTATACCTAACTTCCCATAAAGCTAGTATAACTCTTAAGCTTTTAAAACCAAGTATTACTCTTCTGTAAAAAATGATTTAGTATTCTTTTTGAAATACTTCAAGATTATTTAGGCTTAAGTCAAAAGACATTGCCGTAATTATTATTCAGGCTTAAGTCAAAATACATTGCCGTAATTATTATTCAGTTAACACACGTCGTCTCACCGTATATATATGCTTTAAAATATCATGCTCAAGAGTATAGAAAGAATCACATACCTTCTCGGCGAAATCCACCTGCCAAGTCGAATATGTCGCGCGCAGAGAATCGACCTATAACAGTCAAATACGTCTATCAACGTCAGATCAGATCGCACAAAGCTCTAGCGAGAGGTTCTCTATTCTATGGAAATTTGGGCAAGACTTCCCTACCCTAAACTATACGATCTCAGAAACAAATCTATCTAAGTACAGTTCAATTATTCATCTTTTATACCCTTCTACAGTGATAACAATTCAATTCTATTATGTAATTCCTTCTAAGTATTTAATACTCATTCCTATACTTCTACAGTGTGTATATTCTAATTACAAAAGGAGGATAAGATTATTTACCTCGATAAGCCCAATATTATCCAAGTATAAACGTCGATCCTAAGCGAGGTTTAGCTCCTAAATGCACGCTCCGATAGCTCCAAGAACCCTTAGAAGTTCTACACCACTTCTACTTAAATACTATAAGGGATTTGGGCTAGGGTATTTAGGAATAGTAACTATACTTGGAAGACAACATTTCTACCAAGGGAGGGGGGGTGGTGTTTCGCCAGGGCTTGCTTTAGAGGGAGGTGGTGGCTCTCGGCCAAGCCACTAAGGCTAGAGGGGGAGGGGGTGTTGGACGAAAATACTACAAGAGGGGGGAGGGAATTTCAAGACTTGGAGAATGAGTTGTGGATGAAGAACTCTTCATCTAAAGGGGGGTATTTATAGGTCAAGCAATGGCCAACCAATGGACAAGATGATGCCAAGTGCAAGGCAAGTGTAGGGTGAGGATTTAGGCAAGTGTCCATTCTATCTACTACACAAAAACATCCTACCAACTCCTTGACAAAAAGGGCCACCCAATCGTCCCATTTCCGCCTAACGTCCCAATGAGAGGGTTACATGTGTCGCCCTCTGGTTGGTCCAAATTTTTTCGTCTCTCGTAAAAATCCGAAAAAATTACAAATGACATAGCCTTATTTTACCCTACCCGTTTTTTTTAAAAGTTTTTGTCTAAACACGACTCTAACCGGGTGTTGTGCACAAAATAAATCGTCCAAGCCAACTTTAAAGTTCAAACTTTTCTACGTACGTCCCCACGTACATACTCTGGAAATACGGGGTATAACAGTTGTTGGTATGGTTCTAAGGGTCTCAAGTAACGGATTGAAGTGTCTTGAAGAGGCTCTAAGTTGCTAAGGAAGCGACTTCGGATTTGGAGTTGGATTAAGATTCGTTGAGGTATAATCTTGTCTCTTAAAAGTGTTACAAGATTATTTATATTGTTGTTAGCTTTACATGTTGCTAGCATGAAGTGTATGTGTTGAAGTTTATAAGTATTATGGATTGATTGTAGCTTAAATCCGAAATGTCATATTAGCCACTTGAAGTTGGATTACTAATTGGTCGTTTATTAGAAATCGTCGCATGTTACTTACTTGAAGATTATAGTAGTTATAATCGATTGCGACTTGATATCATGTTATGCTAACAATTTGGATTGAAATGGAAATTGGATAAGAATTGGTATTGTTGTACTCAATATGGCCGAAATTGGACTAGTAGTTGTATTAGTTTGATATCTATTGTGGGGCGGAATTTTACACGTCTAGTAGGCGTGTAATCCCCTATTGTTAATTGCTTTGATTGGGCCTTAAATGTGGCGTGTTTGGTTATTGAATTCGGCCTTGAAAAAGGTGGCAAAGTAAGTAAAAACAAAGGAGGTGCTGTCCGATTTTCCGTAGAATTTAGCGACTTAGCACTTAGAATATTCTACGTTTGAAGTAAGAGGTTAATGGACGTATTGTGACCATTATAGGTTGAAGTACTAAGTATAGCGTATCCTACTGGAAGGATGGAATAGCTATCAAGATTGAAGTACTTTGGAGCATTTTGCTACTTGTCGATAATCGTCGCGAGGTATGTGAACCTCTTCCTTCCTTTGGCATGATTCTATGTATGAAATATACATGTAGTAGTATTTCATGATTCCGTCTACTCTTAGAAGTTAAGAGGTAGTTATGTTGATTTACTCTACGTAAAAGCTACGTCTAAGAAATCCTAAGTTCTTACCAAGTCTTATGGGGGATGTTGGTAAGAGTCGTTAGGAAGTATTTGGAGTCGAGTTGACTTGGTTATTTTACGGCACGAATGAGAATAAGTATCTGTCACGACCCGTTCCGGGGCCCGTGACTGGTGCCTTACCGGGGCACCCAAGTAGTCATACATCAGAGTAACCAGCGGAATATAAAACAAGACAGGAAACAGTTTATAAAATAAGACACAGTTTATCTGATGAAAAGCTTGCCTTTCGGCATAATATAAATAACTCAAGTTTTGCAGTTACATCCCAAGTGCAATAGTACTACTGAGACCTCTAGGAAGTAAACAACTATGGCGGGACAGGGCCCGCCATACCCTATCTGACAAAACTATCTACAATACAGGAGATCATACCCAAAAGTAGAGCCTCGGAGAAGATGGAGCTCACGACACCAACGCAAAGATCCTAAGGATGTGGATCTAGCACACTGCTTGCCACCTGCGGCATGAACGCAGCCCCCCGAAGGAGGTCAGTACAACAGGTACCAAGTATGTGAAACTATAAAGTACTTAAAATGAAATCAAAGTATTTAAAACCTTTTCACAAATACAATCAGCTCAATTGCACATAGTGCCACATCACAAACAACAATAATAGGAAAAGCGAATGTGTCTATTCTAGGCGCGAATGATCGAAGCAAGGCCAATCGCCCATAGTATCATTCTGCGTGCCTAGTCTCGACTTCCGCGGCCCGCATAGGTCCCACGGACCACGTGAGATATTTCTCGATCGGAAGCCAACCCCGGCGTCCGCCTAGGCTCCGCAGCCGCATAGCCTCAAAAAGCCGCATAGTCTCAGCGGACCGCGTAGAGTCCCCGCGTCAGGCTAACGCCGGAATGATCAATCACGGAGCATACGGCTGCTCCGCATAGTCTCACAGACCGCATAGCCGTATAGACCGCATCGAGGCAAGCCGCGTATAACGATCGAGGGTAGGTGATACAATAACAAGACAATGGACTTAGGTTAGCAACGTAAGCACGCAAGAATGACCCCTTACACGGCATTACAAGACACTAACACGGTAGCGTCATAACATGTCTACTTATCAAACAATCTTACTACACTTAGAAATCAATACAAGGCTTTTATAAACAAAACAAGTGCAATTCCTTTTTATCTTCTTAAGTTATACCTAACTTCCCATAAAGCCGTATAACTCTTACGCTTTTGTTTTAAAACCAAATATTTATCTTCTTAAAAATGATTCATATTCTTTTGAAATGTTTTCATTCTTTGTTATTCTGCTTAAGCGTGAGGCATTCCGTAAGTATTATTCAGCTTAAGCGTGAGGCATTACCATAAGTATTATTCAGCTTAAGTCAAAGACATTGCCGTAGTTATTATTCAGGTAACACGTATGCGTCACCGTACTATATATTATAAAATATCATGCTTTAGGAAGAATCACATACCTACCGTGAAAACCACCGCCAAGTTGAATATGTCGCGAGAGAGTCACTATAATAGTCACGAATATCTATCAAAAGCATTCGAGGGTCATTCTAAGCGGGGTTCATAATTCTACGGAAAGTCGGGCGGACAACCCTACCGGTGAGCTATGTAAGTCTCTGTGAAAACAGTCTATGTGAGTCTGATTCAATTATTCTTCTTTTAAACCGCCCTGTGATAATTGATTCAATTCTATTCTGTGATATTCTTCTAAGTATCTAATACTTATTCTAATACTACAACAGTAAGTATTCTCTAATTCAAAAGAGGGTTAGGATTAGTTACCTCGGTAAGCCCAATAATATCCTAGATAAAGTCGCGCCTGAGCAAGGTTTAGCTCCTAAGTTATGCGCTCAGAGCTCCAAGAAACCTTAGAAGTTCTTCACAACTTCTACTACGGACTAAGGGATTTGGGCTAGGGTATTTTGGGCATTATAACGGTACTAGAAGACAACTTTTCTACCAAGGGCGGGGGGGTAGATTTCGGCTAGCTAGGGGGTAGGCCTCGCCAAGCTTCTCGAGGGAAGGGGGTGTTGGACGAATTGCTAACAAAGGGAGAGGGAAGGATTTTTAGACTTGGAAAGCTTTTGTGGATGAAGAACTCTTCATCTCAAGAGGGTATTTATAGCTCAAGCCTTGGCCAACCCATGGCCAAGATGAAGACAAGTGCAAGGCAAGTGTAGGGTGAGGATTTAGGCAAGTGTCCTTGGCCAACTTGCACACAAAATATCCTACCAACTCCAAGACAAAAGAAGCCAACCCAATCGGCCCTATTAGTGTCAAGTCCACGATTGGAGGGTGACAAGTGTCGCCCTCGTTGGTCAAAATGTTTCGTCTCTCGGAAAAATCCGCAAAAATACTAAATGACATAGTCGGAATTTTCTCTACAAAGTCGTGGAAACGCTTCGTCGGAAAGCGATTCTTCTAGTGTGTTGTGCACAAATAAAACGTCCAAGGCTAACTTTAAAGCCAAACTTTTATGCGTATTCCCTTACGTACATACTGAAATACGGGATATAACATTCTCCCCTCGTAGAAACATTCGTCCGAATGTTCCTTCTCAAGACGATTATCGAAGAAGCTTAAACAGTTAGCAAATGCCACACACGCCACAAAACAACACTTAGGCATAAATGATAATGGAAATTTACAAGTAGGAAAGTGAATTACACGGAGGTGTGGGAATAGGTGAGGATACTTCTCTCATGTCCTCCTCGGCTTCCACGTCATCTCTCTCGAGCTCGTTCCGCCACAAGACTTTGTGGAAGCCACGCCCTTCGTCGCGAGACGCCTAACGACGATCGACTATCGCTATGGGAATCTCCTCACGATAACCCCTCGGTCACTGGACATCGTCGTCGGGTGTACCACAGATGGATCCCGATACATCTCGCCGGATAGATCGTGAAACACGGATGCATCGCCTCGGATCGGACGGCAGATCCAACTCGTGAGCAACCTTGCCTACTCTGCGGACAATCTGAAACGGCCCAATGTACCTTGGGTGAAGTTTCTTCTTCCGAATCTCATCACACCGCCGTGGGTGACACTAGGAAAACCCAATCATCTCTGCGAACTCCGGATCCGACGACGATGATCTGCATCGACCACATCGACTACGGTGTCGATAGTCGCCTCGGATAAGCTTCACCTTATCCATCGCTTGCACCAAATCTGGTCCCACTTGCACCTCGCCCACATCGAACCAACCTATAGGCGTCCGCACTTCCTCCCATACAAGGCCTCATAAGGCGCCATGAATCTGGAGTGGTAGCTATTATTATCGCGAAACTCAACTAGAGGCAAATGATCCTCCCAACTACCATGAAGTCAATAACGGGCTCGCAACATATCCTCGAAGTGCGGATAGTGCGCTCTGCTGTCCGTGCATGCGTGGATGAAATGCGTGCTCGTGCTCACCGCGTCCCTAAACCTCTGGAAAGACCTCGGAAGTTAGCGTAAACCGGGCTCCTGCATGGATATGATCGAAATAGGGACTCCATGCAGTCTGACGATCTCTCGGATGTAAAGTCTGGCATAATCCTCAGCCGAAAAAGTCGTCCGGACGGGAAGAAAGTGGGCTGATTTTGTCAGCCTGTCGACGATAACCCATATAGAATCATGTCTCCTGCGAGTGCGAGGTAATCACGTGATAAAGTCCATGTTGATTACCTCCCACTTCCGGTCGGGATCTCAATCGTGCGTAACAAGCCACGGGCCTGCGGTGCTCTACCTTCACTGCGACAACACGGGCGCGAGCTACGAACTCGCAACGTCTCTCTTCAAGCCATCCCACCAATACACGGATCTAAGGTCGTGGTACATCTTGGTCGACCCGGGTGGATAGAGTAACGCAGCGTGTGCTTCCCAGAACTGCTCAAGTCACAAACATCTGGAACACATGACCGCCCTCAAACCTTAGCACCCCATCAGGTGCTACCTCAAAGGACCTTGCCCTCACGAAGAGTCGTATCACGATATCGAATCAAAGCGGATCTCGAGCGTTGCCTCTTCACCTCTCGGCGATGGAAGACTCGGCAACCTCACGAACTCTAACCCCTGCTATCGTAATCAATCAAGCGGACACCAGGCTCGCTAACGGATGCAAATCACGAACCATGTCCCTCCTCTCTGCGCACATCCGATAGGCTCCCATCGACCTACGACTAAGGCATACGCCACAACATTGGCCTTCCCGGGTGGTACAGGATATCAACATCGTAATCCTTAAGCAACTCTAACCACCGTCTGCATCGTAAGTTCGGCTCCTGCAGGTGAAGATATCTGGAGGCTCTTGTGGTGCGTATAAATATCCACGTGAACCCCATACAAATAGTGCCTCGGATCTTGGCGTGAATTACGGTACGACTCCAAATCATGGGTGGGGTAGTTCCTCTCGTGTTTCTTGGTGTCGGGATGCATATGCTATAACCTGCCATGCTGCATCAACACACATCCCAACCCGATGCTCGACGCATCACAATACACGACATAACCGTCTGGACCTGCGGAAGAGTAAGAACGGGGCGGTCGTCGATCTCTCTTTCAGCGGAAACCACGCTCCTGACATCAGTCCATCTGAAACTTGGCGCCTTACGAGTCACCTAGTCAATGGTGCGTAGATAAAGCAAACTTCTCACGAACGCCGATAATATCTGCAAGGCCCGAGCTGCGAACCTGCGCCGGAGTAAGAGGTTCAGGCAAGTCTGATGCCTCGATCTTGGCGTATCCACTCGAATGCCATCAGCCCGGCAATATGCCCAAGAAACGCCAAGTCAACCAAAACTCACATTTGGAAAACTTGGCGTCTGGCTGGTCTCGAGAAGCGTCGACCTCAAATGCTCGCGTGCTCTGCTCTGGCGAGAATAAACCAAGATATCATCAATGAACACTATCACAAGCGTGTCCAAAATGGTTTGAACACTCGGTTCATCAAATCCATGAATACCGCGGAGCATTGGTCAACAAAAGACATGACCTGAACTCATAATGCCCGTCACGGGTCTGAATGCGATCTAGGGACATCCACCTCTCGACTCGCACTGATGATAGCCCGATCGCAGATCAATCTTGGAGAAACATCTCGCACTCGCAGTGGTCGAACAAATCATCAATCACAGGAAGGGTATTCGTTCTTAATGGTCACCTTGTTGTTGCTGTAATCAACACACGTGCGCGGCGTCGTCCTTCTTCACGAACAAACCGGCGCTCCCGGGGAGAAACACTAGGCTGATGAAGCCGCTTCTCGGCAAATCTCTGGTGATCCTTCACTCTCTCAACTCGGCGGTGCCATTACGTATGGCGGAATGGAAATAGGCGAGTGTCCGCAATATGTCAATACAAAACTCAATCTCCTCTCGGGAGGATACGGAGGTCATCCGGAAACACGTGCGGGAACTCACGACTCATCGGCCCGAAAATCTGGTACCGCGATTCGGATCAAACACGAACGAGATGGTAGATATACCCTTCGCACCATCTTCCTAGCCTTGAGGTAGGAAATAAACCTACCACCGGCGATACCGTGCTCCTCCCACTCAACAACCGGCTCCTCAGAAAGCGGAACCGTACTACTCTCTCTGCAGTCTACATTGGCGTAGCGAAGCTAGCCAATCCATCCCCATAATCACGTCGAAGTCAATCATCTCCAACTCTATCAAGTCGGCTAGGGTCAACGGTAAATGGTCACAGGACAAGCTCTATATACCGAGCTACCACCGAATCACCCATCTGGCGTAGCTACCTCGAAAGGGTCTATGGACTCGTGCTCTATCCCTATCCTACTAGCAACAAGGGAGATATATAGGGCGAGTAGAACCGGATCTATCAAAGCATACACATCAAACCCGAACCGATAAGGTACGTGGCGACATCGGTGAGGCCTCACGATCTGTCGGTGGACAAAGCATATATGCGGTTCGAGGACCGCTAGAATCTGGGACTGCGCCCACGACCTCTGCGCGACACTGATCCATGTGTACCTTGCCTCCGGGCGAGTAGCGTCGAGGATGAAGCGGCAGACCACTGGTGAGCCTACCACCAGCGCCGCCCGGTCGGACAAACTCGCAAAGTGACCCTGCGGCCTGAGTATAGCAAGCTCGGTCTGACTCGGAATGGTATACGCCACAACGGGCACGAAGCGGACCTCGAGCGGTTAGCACCCTGCTACCGGAAATCCGAAGTCACAGGGCCCCGACACGCCCCGACCGCTCTGGTGTCTGAAAATGAGGTAGGGCGCTCTGCGGCTGGTGTGGTGCAAATCTGGACCTGCGATGCGCCCACCACGAGGACCACCAAAGAACCGGCCGTCTTGGCGCCTTCCTGCTGCGATATCGCTCTACCGCGGTCTCTACGCTCACAACCCAGTCGTGAGCTGCATACGGGTTATGTCCATGCACGGGTGAAGGGACACACGCGCAAGACTTCGGCCATGTAATCATCTAGCCCGATGACATAGCGATGCACCTGTCCTCCATCTGCTACGGTCGCGGGGACATATCGAGCCAAAGAATCAAACTCGACATTGTACTCCTCGCATGCGTCCTCCCTGTCGGCAACAAGAATCTATCGGCCGTGCCCTCACCGTCTTGGGAGGCAAGAAGTGTGTGAGAAAAGCCTCACGAAAACTCATCCCATCTGCTGGAGGTGCATGCTCTCCCGGAAAGCTCCCATGAATCAAACCAATCGTGCGGTATCACGCGGCCGTCGCGAACCGAATGTCACGGCCTCGGTCTCGAAGCCACGATCACCGCATAATCCTCTGCGGTGACGGATGAACTCCTGCGGATCATCTTGGCCTCGACCGAAAAACTCTGGCGGGCTCTGACTCAAGAAATCTCGTAGCCTCAAACTATACGCCTCGGGTGCACTACGGGTGCGGCCGAGGCTGGAGGCTGGGCTGTCGCATCCGGCCTCTCTCGTGTCGGGCCACAACTTTAGCCAATAGTGAGCCATCTCCTTGTACCTAACTCCTCCGCCAGGTGTGGGGCGGGGTGTGGGTACTGTGGTCTCTCTTGGGGCGGCGGCGTCATAGAACTCGCCGTCTACGGTATAGACGGGCACGAGCCCTCGTAACTCTGGGTGTCTGCTAGCGACTCCTCGGCTGCCTTGCCTTCGGGCGGGTTGCCTACGTGGAGGCATAATCATTCATAGAAAGGAATTCGTTAGAGGTCCACCTATAACACGACTCTAAAGCACGATCTCGGAATGAGAAGAATGAAACCAATCCTAAATATCCTATAGCCTCACGATTATTGGTGTGGTGCACAACACACCGATAATCGAACTTACTAGATACGTGCGTAGACACTTTCAGGATTAATCGCTCGATACCACTTTTGTCACGACGTTCAGGGGCGTGGATCAGTGCCTTCTGGGGCACCCAGTAGTCATACATCGAGTAACGGCGGAATATAAAACAAGACAGAAACGATTTATAAAATAAGACCAGTTTATCGATGAAAAGCTTGCCTTCGGCATAATATAAATAACTCAAGTTTTGCGATTCATCCCAACTGTACAATAGTACTACAGACCTCTAAGGAAGTAAACAACTATGGCGGGACAGGGCCCCGCCATACCCTGACTGTACAAAACTATCTACAATACCGGGAGATCATACCCAAAAGTAGAGCCTCCGGAGAAGATGGAGCTCCTGACACCAATGCAAAAGATCCTAAGGATGCGGATCTAGCACCTGCTTGCCACTGCGGCATGAACGGCCCAGAAGGAGGTCGATCTAACAGGTACAGTATGTGAAACTATAAAGTACTTAAAATGAAATCAAAGTATTTAAAACCTTTTCACAAATACAATCACTCAATTGCACATAGTGCCACATCACAACAACAATAATAGGAAAAGCGTAGCAGTCTATTCTAGGCGCGAATGATCGAAGCAAGGCCAATCGCCCATAGTATCATTCTGCGTGCCTAGTCTGGACTTCCGCGGCCGCATAGGTCCCGCGGACCGCGTGAGATATTTCGCGATCGGGGCAGCCAACCCCGACATCCGCCTAGGCTCCGCGCGCATAGCCTCAAAGACCGCATAGTCTCAGCGGACGCGCATAGAGTCCCGCGTCAGGCTAAGCGCCGGAATGATCAATCTCGGAGCATACCGCTGCTCCGCGTAGTCTCACAGACCGCGTAGGCCGTATAGACCGCATCGAGGGGCAAGCCGCGGTATAACGATCGAGGGTAGGTGATACAATAACGGTACAATGGACTTCAGGTTAGCGTAAGCCTGACAAGAATGACCACTTTACGGCGTTACAAGACACTAACACGGTGGCGTCATGCGTATCTACTTATCAAACAATCTTACTACACTTAACAAATCAATACAAGGCTTTTATAAACAAAACAAGTGCAGATTCCTTTTTATCTTCTTAGTCATTATACCTAACTTCCCATAAAGCGATTATAACTCTTACGCTTTTGTTTTAAAAACCAAATATTTATCTTCTGTTAACAATGATTCAGTATTCTTTTGAAATGTTTTCAGTTCTTTGTTATTAGGGCTTAAGCCGTGAGGCATTGCCGTAAGTATTATTCAGCTTAAGCGTGGCATTACCATAAGTATTATTCAGGCTTAAGTCAAAGACATTGCGTAGTTATTATTCAGGTAACACATGTACGTCTACCGTACTATATATTATAAAATATCATGCTTTAGGAAGAATCACATACCTTCTCAGCGAAAACCACCTACCAAGTTGAATATGTCGCGCAGAGTCGACTATAATAGTCACGAGATATCTATCAAAGACATTGCGAGGTCATTCTAAACAGGTTCATAATTCTACGGAAAGTCGGGCAACCCTGACCACGGTGAGCTATGTAAGTCTCATGTGAAAAGCAGTCTATGTGAGTCTGATTCAATTATTCTTCTTTTAAACCCTTCTACTTGTGATAACGATTCAATTCTATTCGTGATATTCTTCAAGTATCTAATACTTATTCTAATACTACAACAGTAAGTATTCTCTAATTCAAAAGAGGTTAGGATTAGTTACCTCGGTAAGCCCAATAATATCCTAGATAAAGTCGCGCTGAGCAAGGTTTAGCTCTAAGTTTATGCGCTCAGGTAGCTCAAGAAACCTTAGAAGTTCTTCACAACTTCTACTAAGGACTAAGGGATTTGGGCTAGGGTATTTTGGGCATTATAACGGTGCTAGAGAAGACAACTTTTCTACCAAGGGAGGGGGTAGATTTCGGCTAGCTAGGGGTAGGCCTCGGCCAAGCTTCTCGAGGAAGGGGGTGTTGGACGAATTGCTAACAAAGGGAGAGGGAAGGATTTTTAGACTTGGAAAGCTTTTGTGGATGAAGAACTCTTCATCTCAAGAGTATTTATAGCTCAAGCCTTGGCCAACCAATGGCCAAGATGAAGACAAGTGCAAGGCAAGTGTAGGGTGAGGATTTAGGCAAGTGTCCTTGGCCAACTTGCACACAAAATATCCTACCAACTCAAGACAAAAGAAGCCAACCCAATCGGCCCTATTATTGCGTGTCAAGTCCACGATTGGAGGGTGACAAGTGTCGCCCTCCCGTTGGTCCAAAATGTTTCGCCTCTCGGAAAAATCCATAAAATACTAAATGACATAGTCGGAATTTTCTCACGAAAGTGGAAACGTTTCGTCGGAAAACGATTCTTCTAGTGTGTTGTGCACAAATAAAACGTCCAAGGCTAACTTTAAAGCCAAACTTTTTGTACGTATTCCCTTACGTACATACTCTGGAAATACGGGGTATAACAGTATCGAACAAGCCATTGCAGCGTTAATAAAGGAAAATGTAATGACAATTAATTATATTAAAACAAGTAGAATTCTTAATCTGCATAGAAGCTAAGATAAGACAAAATTGTATTACATTTTCTAGATCATGGCTACTTGAATAAGATCGTTATAAATAAGTATATTCACAACGCACCAAAGTATATGTTACTTAACTTATAAGAATTTACGTATGAAGTTTTAAGGCTATGAATCTCAAATTCTTAAGGTTAAGAGACTTTATTTTTTTCCAAGTTAGGAGACTTGATTCTTCAAGGAAGAAATGAATTGACTTACAAGTATAGAATACTCGTTTTGGAAAGACTTGATTTCTAAAGTTAAGAAACTTGTTTTCTTAAAAGTTAAGGGACTTGAAGCATTTTGAAGGTGTAAGTCTCTTGGTAATAAAAAGAATGAATTTGTCCAGAACATAAAGAATTATAACGGCTTTATGGGAAGTTGGTCATAACAACTTTATGGAAGATTAAAAGAATGATTTTCTTCAGTAATGTAAGCAAAGAAATGATTTGAAATAAAGAAGGGCAAACTGTTTTTAAGGTACCAGTTGCTTAATGTTTTTAAGAAAGAAGTCACTTGATTTAGAAGCCTATATTTGTATTTATAAAAAGGTATTGTGACTTGTCTTGAAAAGTAAGTATGACTTGATACTACAGTTATTAGTATCTTGGAAGTTTTATTTGAAAAAGAGTCATTTTAAAGGAGTAGAGGTGCGTAGTACTTTTGGTTAAATTCCCGGATTCTTATGTGTGAAACGAAAGTGCCATGAGTTTATAAAAATGGAAGTCTAAAGGTTTAATGAACTTGCCTGTGTTTGCTTGTGATAGATTTAAGTGCAATTATTATATGTTACGTTGTCGTGACTCTCAGTTGGAGGGCCGGCTGTCTTGTTATAAGTTTACTTGGACGTACCGACAGTGATGTGGGATTCCACAGGTATGCTTCCATCATGATTGATCGTTGGACATGCTTATACGATGTGGGATTCCGGGGCATGTGACCAGGATGCGGGTTAGATGCCCGGACATTTTATTGGACGTACCGGCAGTGACGGGGAATTCCACGGGTATGCTTCCATTGTGATTGATCTTGGCCATGCTTATACGATGAGGGATGCCGGGGCATGCAGCCAGGATGCGGGTTAGATGCCCGCGTGTTTTATTACTCCATGGCCATGCTTATACGATGTGGGATTCCGGGGCATGCGACCATGTTATATTATTACTCCATGGGCTAGCTCCCCATGAAGACCTGCACCTACGATGATGGATGCCGAGGGCGCGTTATGGCCATGCTTATACGATGTGGGATTCCGGGGCATGCGTCGCGTTATATATATATATATATGTTGTATATGTATGCGCAAGCGGTGAGGTGGGATGCCACGCAGGCGCGTCACATGGTTATATTTTACACATATAGTATCGGCGGTGATGGGGATTCCACGCACGCGCTTTGATATTTGTGTGACTTGATCGCGTCCCAGTTGGTAGGGTAGTATTTGCGCCCCTCGCCAAAGGGCCGATTATGTTATGAAAGATAAGTAAGTTATATGGTAATGAACTTAATGATTTTTCCTAATCATGCACGTAAGAATGTGACTATAACTTTTATTGAAAATGGGAAAAGATAATAAGGTACGATTAAGTTCATAAGTGGTAATGACACGGCAGGATCTGGTATGTACTTTTTATACTTGTCCCTGTCATTCTTTATCTGATTATGATCACATTTCTTACGCGTTATTTACATTCCATATTCGTACTGTTGTTATCGACCCGCCGGGGCTGCGTTCATGCCCGCAGGTTTTAGGTACCCAGGTTGGTGATCCTTGCTCTTAGGATCTCGGTTCAGTTTTTGGGAAAAAGCTCCATTTGCTCCGGAGGCTTATCTCTTGGTACGGTTTTCCCTGAGGTTGTAGATTCATTTATATTCAGGGGTATGGCGGGGCCTTGTCCCGCCACAGTTGTTATGTTAAAACTCTTAGAGGTCTGTAGTCACATATTGTGGGTCAGTTGGTAAAGGAAAGGAGACAACTGCTTCGGTTGTATATATATATGTCGGGAAGGTAGCCACTATCGGCTAACTTTGTTGTTTTATTTGTTGTTTTATTTTATAAGTCTCATGTATGTTCGTGATTATCTCGATGTATACTGTAAGGGTGCCTGGGTAGGGCACGATCGCGAGCGAGGTCGGTCGTGACGATGCGTCTGAGAATCTGACGATAAAATTGGAAAGGAAGAAAGATGTGATTTTTCGACGGAAAAGTTTCGGATTTTGTGAAGGAAAAATGTTCGTTAAAGGGTGGATTCCCAGTTTGGTATTTGGACTTTTGGAATATTTGAGAATTATGAAATTTTATTTCGAAATTGGTCACGTGGGGCCCAGGAAAATTCTGATTTTGTGGGGCCCACTTTATTTTCGGATTTTTGGCATTACGGATATTTTCGGAAGATGAAATATTTTGGACAAGTAGGGGGCGACACGTGTCACCCCGTGTGTCCATGTTGGCCGAATTGGAGAAGGACAAGTGGCACGTTTTTTTGGTGGACAAGTGGCCCATTTTTGTGGTGGCCACTTGTCCCATTTTTGTGGTAGCCAAATGGTTGGCCAACTACCCACACACATGTACCCCATCCTCACCATCCACTTGCCTAGATCTTGGCCATTGATTTCCCTATAAATACCCCTTGTGTGCAAGACTTTATTTCATCCACATTAGAAAGTTTCCAAGGCAAAAAAATTCCCCTCCCTCCCTTAGTGAGTTCTCGTCCAAACACCCCCCCACCTTGAGTAGAATTCTTCAAGTATTGTTGTTATTCCAAATACTTTAGCCTAAATCCCTGGTGGTATTCCAAAAAAAATCCCAACATAAGAGCCCGAAAATACTACTTTATTCCATAGTCGCAAAATGAAGCCCTAGAAAAATCTTCATAGCTTAGATGAAGTGTTAAGAGAAGTTGTTTAGAAACTTCTAAGGGTTGCTTGGAGCGGGTTGGAGCGTAAGGAATTGGAGCTAAACGTTGCTCAGGATCGACTTATATCTTGGATAATTTTGGGCTTATCGAGGTAATTACCTATGTCCCCCTATTGTAATTGGAGATTACATGTTGTAGTAGTTTAGAATTGAGTATAAGATATATTGGAAGGATGATTATAAAGAATTGAACTGTATTTACAGTAGACTTGTAGTATTATTGTGGAGTAGAATTGTACACGTCCGGTTAGACGTGTAACCCCCCCCCCCCCGGGATTGTTGGTTTGGTAGCAGGCCTCGTTAGAGGAGGAGATTTTTGTGGTTGCGGGGGGGGGGGGGGAGGTGCTGCCGAATTTTCCGTAGAATAAGGAATCTTGTATCTAGAATTATTCTACGAAGAGATCTAGAGGTTGATAGACGTTTTGTGGCCTTTATAGGTTGAAGTACTACGAGTAGCGTATTCTACTTGAAGGGTGGAAAAGGCGAGCAAGGTTAGAATACGTGGAGCATTTTTCTAATTGTCGATAATCGTCGCGAGGTATGTGAACCTCTTCCTATCTTTTCTAGCATGATTGTTGTGAACTATGTAGTACGGTAGACGTACATGTGCTAAATGAATTTGGTTGGTTTAAAATATAAAGTGTTATAACGGCTTTATGGGAAGTTTGTTATAACAACTTTATGTAGGTAAAGAAATGGTTTGTGGTTTTTAAAAGATAAGATACTTGACTTATAAATGACTTGATGTGAAATATTAAGGAACTTGATTTCTAAAAGAAAAGAGACTTGAGGGAGAAGTGTTTTGGTCTAAAAAGAAGGCATAGTATTGTCTTAATTTGGTTTAAAAAGGAAAGTATGGAAGTTGTTTTGGTTTACTTAAAATGTTAGTCACTCTATTTTGATAATACGGGCATCGGGTGACCTTTGTAAAAGAAATGGATCTTTTAAAAAGAATTTAACGTACATAGTACTTTGGGGTTAAAACCTGGAATTTGGCATAAAATGAAAGTACCTTGAGTTGTGTGTAACTTGCCTATGTTTGCGTGTGATAGCCTTGTCGTTCTAGTATTGTATTTCTATACCACCGCGTCTCTCGATGGAGGTCCGGCTGATTTGTTATGATCTTACTTGGACGTACCGGCAGTGACGGAGCATTCCACGGGTACGCTTCTGTGGTTATTATTCCATGGACTAGCTCTCCATGAGGTTTTACTGATTCGGCTTGGTATCTGGTAGTTGGCTCTTCGTACTTGCCCCGTTCAGTTTTGTGATGAAGTCTCGTGATTCCGGCTTGGTATCTGGTAGTTAGCCTTCGTACTTGCCCCGTACAGTTTTTATGACACAGGTGGGACCTGGTGTTCATGTGTACTCCTTGGTGTGGTTATCGTAGACTGCCGGCAGTGAGGAAGGTGTTCCACGGGCATGATTGATGTTGCGGGCATGAGACCCATGGTTATATTTGAGTGATGACTTTGAGGGCGTGAGTCCCAACAGCGTATCGCTACATATTATATCTTGTAGTTTGGTTATCATATATGTCTCTGTTTTATATAGACTACTATGATTTCATTTACGATATTTTGATTTCACATACTTGGTACTGTTGTTCGACCTCCTTGGGGCTGCGTTCATGCCGCAGTAGAGGTACACGATTGTTGATCCTCGCCATAGGATCACGATTCGTTTTGGGAAGCTCCGTTTCTCGGAGGCTTATCTTTCGTATTGTCCCTGTCGTTGTAGGTACTTACATTCGAGGGTATGGCGGGCCCTGTTCGTCGTTGTTGTTATAACATTCTTAAGTGCATGTAATCTTGTTGTGGGCGAGTTTGTAAAGGGATATCGCATTGGGTTCAAGTTTTATTTATATATTCGAGAAAGGTAACCGCTTTGGTTAGCTTTGTTTTCTTATTTCATTATTGTATATCTTGTTTCATGTGTAAGTTTTCATTTCCGCTGATTTTCTCTGATGTTGTATCACTAGGGTGCCCGGGGTAAGGCACCAGTCGCGGGCCCGTGGTCGGGTCGTGACATCAGCCGAGTAAGTGGTCCTAACCGAAAGAACACGGCTGGTTTCGCCAGCCTATTTACCATGACCCCCAGGGAGTCGCACTTCCTCCGAGTACGATGCCACCCTGTAACTGTTACACCCCGTAGTTCCAGGGTATGTATGTGAGGACGTACGTACGAGAATACGATACAAAAAAATTGGAAAGGAAGAAAGATGTGATTTTTTGACGGAAAAAATTCTGGATTTTGTGAAGGAAAAATGTTCATTAAAGGGAATTGGATTCCCAGATTTGGTATTCGGACTTTTTGGAGTTTTTGAGAATTATGGAATTTTATTTCCGGAATTGGTCACGTGGGGCCCACGGGAGGAATTTACGGTTTGTGGGGCCCACTTTATTTTCGAATTTTTGGCATTACGGATATTTTCGGAAGATGAAATATTTTGGACGAGTAGGGGGGCGACACATGGCACCCCCATGTGGCTCATTGGCCGAAAAATTAGGGGGACCACATGGACACTTGGACGTTTTTTTTGGGGGACAAGTGGCAAGCCACTTGTCCCATTTTTGTGGTGGACATTTGGTAGGCAAATTACCCACACACTTGGACCCAATCTTCAGCATACACTTTCCTAGATCTTGGCCATTGATTTCTCTATAAATACCCCTCTTAATGCAAGACTTCTTCATCCACACTTAGAGAGTTTCCAAGTCTTGAAATATTCCCTCCCTTTCCTTGTGAGCTCTCGGCCATGGGCTGAAATTGTGAGCTAAAGTTGTCCAAAAATTCTTAAAGTTTTAAGTGTTCTTCCTTAGAGTGTTAGGAAGATTGTGTACCAAGATTTGGAAATATTTCACACCCCTAGCCTAGAAACCTTACCTTGGCCGAAACTTGCCATAGTTTTAGCCTAAGTGTTCTTCACTTTTTGGAGTTGGATCTTGAAGAGAAGTTGTTTAGAAACTTCTAAGGGTTGCTCAGAGCGGGTTGGAGCATAAGGAATTGGAGCTAAGCGTTGCTCAGGATCGACTTATAATCTTGGATAATTTTGGGCTTATCGAGGTAATGATCTATGTCCCTCTATTGTAATTGGATATTACATACTGTAGTAATTTAGAATTGAGTATAAGATATATTGGAAGGATGTTTATAAAGAATTGAACTGTATTTACAGTAAACTTGTAGTATTATTGTGGGGCAGTGTTGTACACGTCCGGTTAGACGTGTAACCCCCCCTTTTGGAGTTGTTGGCTTAGTAGCGGGCCTTGTTAGAGGATGAGATTTATGTGGTTGCGGGGAGGTCTTTGCGAATTTTCCGTAGAATATGGAACCTTGTATTTAGAAATGTTCTACGAAGGGATCTAGAAGTTGATAGACGTTTTGTGGCCATTATAGGTTGAAGTACTACGAGTAGCATATTCTACGTGGAGGGTGGAAAAGGCTAGCAGGGTTACAATACTTTGGAGCGTTTTGCTAATTGTCGATAATGGTCGCGAGGTATGTGAACCTCTTCCTATCTTTTCTAGCATGATGTTGTGAACTATGTAGTACGGTAGACGTACGGGTGATAAACGAATTTTGGTTGGTTTAAAGCATAAAGTGTTATAATGGCTTTTTGGGAAGTTAATTATAACGACTTTATGTAGGTAAAAAAATGATTTACTGATTTTAAAAGATAAGAGACTGGACTTATATTTGACTTGATATGAAATGTGAAGAACTTGAATTGTATTAGAAGTTGTGAAACCTCATTCGTGAGTAATGAGTACTTGGTTTTTAAAAGAATAATGTTACATTAATTTCGGAAATGGGAATAAGAATCGAACAAGCCAATGCAACGTTAATAAAGGAAAAAGTAATGACAATTAATTATACTAAAACCAGTAGAAACCTCCATCTGCATAGAAGCTAAGATAAGACAAAATTGTATTACATTTCCTAGATCATGGCTGCTCTAATAAGAATTATTATAATCAAGTTTTGGTTTTCTTAAAATTTCAAAGTAAGGAACTTGATTTTTCTAAAAGAAAAGAGACTTAAGAATTTGAAGTGTTTTGGTTTAAAAGAAAGGCATGGTTTTGTCTTAAATTGGTTTAAAACATAAAGTGTTATAATAGCTTTATGGGAAGTTAGTTATAACGACTTTATGGAAACAAAAGAATGGTTTTATTATTGGATTTAAAATGGTAACTTGACTTTAAAAGGAGAAGTGATGTGGTTTAAAAATAAGGTACGAGAATTGTGTTGGTTTACTTAAAATAATAGTTACTCTGTTTTGGATACTACGAGTGTTAGTATCAGGTGACTTCTTGTGAAGTAAATGGATATTTGTAAGAGAATTGGAGTATGGTAATTTGCTTGTGCTTGCTTGTGATAGCCTTGTTGTGTAAAAGTTGTATTAACATGATACTGGCGTCTCTCGATGGAGGGCGGTATATTGTTATTATTGATACATGGACATATACGCAGATGAAGAATTACGGGCATGCGGCCATCTGGCGGGTTAATCACGGTATATTGTTATTATTGATACATGGACATATGCGCACCGATGAAGAATTACGGGGGCATGCGGCCATGCAGCGGATTAATCACCGGTATATATTGTTATTGTTGTTACATGGACATATACGCGCCGATGAAGAATTAGGGGTATGCGGCCGTCTGGCGGGTTAATCACGGTATATTATTGTGTTATTGTTACATGGACATGTCTGCAGATGAAGAATTGCAGGCATGTGGCCATCTGGCGAGTTGATTACGGTATATTGTTGTTATTGTTACATGGACATGTCTGCGCCGATGAAAAATTAGGGGCATGTGGTCTGGCGGGGATTGATTACGGTATATTGTTATTGTTGTTACATGGACATATACGCAGATGAAGAATTAGGGGCATGTACATCTGGCGAGGTTGATTACGGTATATTGTTATTGTTGTTACATGGATATGTTCGCAGATGAAGAATTAGGGCATGCGGCACGTCTGGCGGGTTAATCACCGGTATATTGTTATTGTTGTTACATGGACATGCGCACCGATGAAGAATTAGGGGCATGTGGCGTGCGGCAGGTTGATTACGGTATATTGTTGTTATTGTTACATGAACATGTCTGCGATGAAGAATTCGGGGCATGTGGCGTCTGGCAGGTTGATTACAGATGGGTGTTGTTATTGTTACATGGACATATACGCACGATGAAGAATTCGGGGGCATGTGGCGTCTGGCGGGGTTGATTACCCGTAGATTGTTGTTATTGTTACATGGACATATCTCGCGATGAAGAATTCGGGGCATGTGGCGTGCGGTAGGGTTGATTACGGTAGATTGTTGTTATTGTTACATGGACATGTTCGCAGATAAAGAATTCGGGCCATGTGGCGTGCGGCGAGTTGATTACCGTGGGTGTTGTTATTGTTACATGGACGTATCTGCAGATGAAGAATTAGGGGCATGTGGCGTCTGGCGAGTTGATTACCCGGTATATTGTTATTATTGTTACATGGACATGTCTGCACCGATGAATAATTTCGGGGGCATGTGGCCATGCGGCAGGGTTGATTACCCGGGATATGTTTATTGCATCCTGGAAATGTCTACACCGATGGAGAATTCCGGGGGCATGCGGCCATGATGCGGGCATGATTGATTTTGTGGGCGTGAGACCCTTGGTTATATTTTAGTGATGACTTTGAGGGCGTGAGTCCCTGATTTGATATGACTGCTTACATATTATGTACTGTAGTTTGGTTATCATACATGTCTCCTGTTTTATATAGACTGCTATGATTCTATTACCGTACTTTCAGTTTCACATACTTTGTACCTGTTGTACTGACCTCCTTCGGGGGGCTGCGTTCATGCCGCAGGTAGAGGTACACCGGTTGTGATCCTCGCTCATAGGATCACAGTTCAGCGTTTTGGGAAGCCCCGTTTCTCCGGAGGCTTATCTTTTGGTATGATTCCCTGAGTTTGTAGGATCTTGTACATTCAGGGGTATGGCGGGGCCCTGTCCCGTCATAGTTGTTATAAAAATTCGTAGAGGTCTGTAGTACTGTTGTGGGCAGGGTTTGTAAGGGATTTAACTGTTCAATTTTTGATATATACATTCAGGAAGGTAACCGTTTTGGTTAGCCTATTGCTTAATTTATGTCTTGATTCATGCTTAAGTTTTATTTCCGCTGATTTTCTCTGATGTTTGTATCACTAGGGTGCCCGGGGTAAGGCACCAGTCACGGGCCCGAGGTCGGGTCGTGACAAAAGTGGTATCAGAGCAGTTAATCCTCGGAAAGTGTCTACAGACCGTGTCTAGTAGAGTCTTGATTATCGGTGTGTTGTGCACCATATCTATAATCAGGAGGCTACAGGATATTTAGGATTGGTTTACATTCTTCTCACTCTGAGATCGTGCTTTAGAGCTGTGTTATAAGTTGGACTCCCTCTGGCATATTCTTATGTACCCGTTACGCCTCTACGCAAGGCAACCAGAGCCCAGAAGGGCAAGGCAGCAGAGAGAGCTGCGAGTAGAGCACAAATGGTTACAAGGGCACAGGCCTGGTCATTACCTGAGATAGTACTTCAGACGACGAGTTTTATGACGCCGCTAGCCCCAGCAGAGTTTAGAGCGGCAACAGTTTCTACTGAGGCCACGATAACTGGGTCTCCAGTTCCACGACCAGGAGCAGAGGATATGAGTTAGAAGGAGATTGCCCAAGTTACTAGCTAGGCTGGTGGCTGGGAATGAGGACGGACGGGAACCGGTGGTTCCAGCAGTACCAGTGATTCACCCTAGATCCGATAGTCTGAGACTTCGGGATTTCTTGAGTTGCAGTTCACCAGAGTTCTATGGATAAAGAGCTGAGGATGATCCTCAGGGTGTCGTGCTAGTTTGGGAGATTGTTATACTTGCGGCCGTCAGGGCCATGTGATGGGAGGATGTCCAAGTAGGAGGGATACAAGAGGGCCATGTGTTGTATGTTTTAAGGGTGCCCAGGTAGGGCACCAGTCGCGGCCCGGGGTCGGGTCGTGATAAAAGTGGTATCAGAGCAGTTAGTCCTCGGAAAGTGTCTACAGACCGTGTCTAGTAGAGTCTTGATTATCGGTGTGTTGTGCACCACATCTATAATCAGGAGGCTGCAGGACATTTAGGATTGGTTTCCATTCTTCTCACTCTGAGATCGTGCGATAGAGCTGTGTCGTTAGGGTCGTCTCTCCCTAACGAGTTATGTTGATTGCAGCTACGAGAAAGGCAGCAGTGACCCAGGAAGGACTATGTGGATTATGTATCCAGGTTGGAAATGATTATAGTATAGTTGGTATTGTGACATACATCTATACGGAGTTATGTATGAGGGTCAGACGCGTGTTGCCTAGAATGATTTTAGATTACCAAGAGTTGGTAAAGACTAACTAAATACCGGGAAGGTATGGAACAGTTAATGAATTCTCGTCAAGGTCTTCTCGGGTAGAAAGATTTATTATAGACCAAGAATAAGAGTTAAGTGCGATGGTGGGACGGGGTGAGGACCTATTGTGGGTCGCCACATAGCCTGGAATAGAGTGAGATCAGTTAGTAGTAGTTACGCCACGTGGCGAGTCACGGTGCAAGACCAAGTCTAGTTAATTGTTTCTGGGTTCGTGGGCGTGTTCCACCAGTCGTGGCGGAAATGGCCTTATATTGTTTTATAGAGTGACCCCAAAGATTAGAGGCCAAAATCGGTATAGAACTTATGTATGTATGCTAGTAAGAGTTGGAAGTACGGAAGGAGTAGAGCCTGAATCCATTAGAACCTTTCGAGGTAACTACACCCGTGCATGTGTGGGGTGGTAGCTGAGCGGGAATATGAGGTTTTCCCGGTGATGATACAGTCGTCAGACCCTAGTAGACCTAGTAGAGAGGATTATGACTGACTTTGAGGTCATTATGAGTATGGGCTAGTTGGCTTCGTGAGTGCCAAGGTTGACGTCTTAGTATAAGTTGTTATGTGGCCATGGGTGGCATATGTTGTATGAAGGGAGACTATGTCGCTATCTATTTAGATTGGACTCCGAAAGAACATTCGGGGACGAATGTTTCTAAGGGGGGAAGAATGTTACACCCCGTAACTCCAGGACATGTTTAAGAGAATGTACGTAAGGAACTCAAGACTTGAAATTAGTACGAAAGGAAGAATTGTTTTTCCGACGGAAAATCTTCCGAACGTCGGAAAGGAAAAATGTTCGTTGGTGAGAATTAGGTTCTCAAAATGCATTAATTGAAGAGTATGGAACTTATTATCATTATGGAAATTTATTTTTACGGATTTGGTCGCGTGGGGCCCACCCGAGGAATTTTACGTTTTGTGGGACCCACGAGGGTTACGGAATTTTATGGACGAATGGGAGGGAGACACGTGGCACCCCCCCACATTGGTCTTGGACGAATTGGAGCAAGGGTAAGATGGTCATTGACCAAGGTAAAAGATTAGTCTTGCTAGCATGATATTGTTGACCAAGGTCAACTTGTCCACTTGGCTATTTTATTAATTGCTCTTCATCCTAGCCTCACATGTGTTATTATCTAAGCCTTCCTTTGTAGTATATATCCTCCACTAGTGCAAGACAAGTTCTATACTTAGAAAAATTTTCAAGAAAATATTGTGCTAGCTTTAGGTGCTCTCGGCCAAGGTGAGTTCTTGAGAGAAATTTTTTGCAAATGTGGATCATTATTCACAAGACTTTAACCCAAGGTCCCTAAGGGTATTGTAAGGATATCTCAATAGAAAGATTTCAGAAAAACGACGTTTTTACGTTAGTCGCAAGGCGAAACCCTAAGGTGTTCTTCAACTTTGAAGTTGGAAATAGAAGAGGAGTTTTTCACAAGCTTCTAAGGGTCGCAAATAGCGGATTGGAACGTTAAGAAAAGGAGTTGGAGTTGCTAAGGATCGACTTAGGGTTTTGGAGCATTTTGAGCTTAAGAAGGTATTAATCTCCGTCTTACTATTATAATTCAAGATTTCATGTTGTAGTAGTTAGAAATGATCATGTGGATTATATTATGAAGAATGATATGTGTTATGGAATAGTTGGATGGAATCCGAAAGTTGCATGATTTAGCCTTTAAGATTGTAATTCAATTTAGTTACTAGTTTAGTCGTCGCATGTTATCAAAGAAGTGGATTAAGGTGGTTATAATTGTTAAGTTGTTTATTACTATATAACATGCTAGACCTAAGAACTTGGATTGAAAAGGAATTGGAAAGGTTGATAAGTTGTTGCACTTTTTGGCCGAATTGACATTTGTATTGTGGACTAGTTTAATGTAAATTGTGGGGCGGAATTTTACACGTCCTGTTAAGGCGTGTAATCCCCTTTGGTTAGCTGATTTGTTGGGCCTTAAATGTGGTGTGTTTGGTTATTGTATTCGGCCTTGAAAAAGGTGGCAAAGTATGTAGAAACAAAGGAAGTGCTGTCCGATTTTCCGTAGAATTTAGTGACTTAGCACTTAGAATATTATACGTTCGAAGCTAGAGGTTAATGGACGTATTATGGCCAATTTAGGTTGAAGTACCAAGTATAGCGTATTCTACTTGAAGGATGGAATAGCTAGCAAGGTTGAAGTACTTTGGAGCTTTTTGCTAATTGTCGATAATCGTCGCGAGGTATGTGAACCTCTTCCTTCCTTTGGCATGATTCTATGTATGAAATATACATGTAGTAGTATTTCATGATTCCGTCTACTCTTAGAAGTTAAGAGGTAGTTATATTGATTTACTCTATGTAAAAGCTACGTCTTAGAAATCCTAAGTCCTTACCAAGTCTTATGGGGGATGTTGGTAAGAGTCGTTAGGAAGTATTTGGAATCGAGTTGACTTGGCTAATTTATGGCACGAATGAGAATAAGCATCGAACAAGCCATTGCAGCGTTAATAAAGGAAAATGTAATGACAATTAATTATGTTAAAACAAGTAGAATTATCCATCTGCATAGAAGCTAAGATAAGACAAAATTGTATTACATTTTCTAGATCATGGCTACTTGAATAAGATCGTTATAAATAAGTATAACTTATTCACAACGCACCAAAGTATATGTTACTTAATTTAAAAGAGTTTACGTATGAAGTTTTTAAGACTTTGAAACTTGTTTTCTTAAAAGTTAAGAGACTTGAAGTATTTTGAAAGCTATGTGATTTGATTTGAAAGTATAAGTCTCTTGGTTATAAAAAGAATGAATTAGTTTAAGGCATAAGGTTAGTATGACGGCTTTATGGGAAGTTGGTTATAATAACTTTATGGGAGGTTAAGAGAATGGTTTTCTTCAGTAACATAAACAAGAAATGATTTGAAATAAAGAAGGGCAAATTGTTTTAAAGGTACCAATTGCTTAAGGTTTTTAAGAATGAAGTCACTTGATTTAGAAGCCGGTAATTGTAATTCTAAAAAGGTATTGTGACTTGTCCTGAAAGGTAGAGATGACTTGATACTACGGTTGTTAGTATCTGGGAAGTTTTATTTGAAAAAGAGTCTTTCTAAAGGAGTAGAGGTGCGAATCGTTGGGTTAAATTCGGGTTTTATATGACATTATCGACCCGGAGATGGGCGGCGGTATACCTACGGAAGACTATATGATATTATCGACCAGAGATGGGCGGGCGGTATACCTCACGCGGACTATATGACATTATCGACCCGAGATGGGCGGGCAAGATACCTACTGGGCGCACTATATGACATTATCGACCCGCAGATGGGCGGGCAAGATACGCTGCAGGCGAACTATATGACATTATCGACCGCAGATGGCGGGCGATATACCTTACGCGCGAACTATATGACATTATCGACCCAGAGATGGCGGCGGTATACCTTTACGGCGAGACTATATGCCATTATCGACCAGAAGATGGGCGAAGTATACCTTCTGGCGCACTATATGATATTATCGACGAGAGATGGCGGGCAAGATACCGCTACAGGCGCACTATATGACATTATCGACCGAAGACGGGCGGGCGGTATACCTTACGCAGACTATATGACATTATCGACCGAGAGATGGGCGGGCGGTATACCTTCTGCAGGCGAACTATATGACATTATCGACGAGAGATGGGCGGCGGTATACCTTACGGCGGACTATATGACATTATCGACCCGCAGATGGGCCGGGCAGTATACCTTTAGGGGCAGACTATGTGACTTTATCGCGTCCCAGTTTGGGTCGGGCAGTATAGGCGTCCCTCCGTAAAGAGTCGGATTAGGTTATGAAAGATAAGTAAGTTAGATGGTAATAAACTTAAAGACTTCTCCTAAGTATGTACGTAAGATATGGCTATAAATCTTAATGAAATGGAAAAGATAATGATATGCAATTAAGTTCATAAGTGGTAATGACACGGCAGGATCTGGTATGTACTTTTTATACTTGCTCTGTCATTCTTTTGTGATTATGATCATTTCTTGTACTTTATTTACATTCCATATTAAATTTTTGTTATCGACCCCTTGAAGTGCGTTAAATGTCCGCGAGTTTAGGTACCTGATAATAGATCATGAGCTTAGGATCCTGGTTCAGCATTTTGAGATTGCTCCAATGTTCCGGAGTTGTCATGGCTATGTATATTCAGGGGTATGGCGGGGACTTGTCCCGTCATAGTAGGTGTTCAAATCTTAAGTGCGTATTCACGTGTAAATTTGGGTAGTTAGAATTGTAATTACATTTTTGGATAGTGTAAGCCCTTTTTGGGTGATTTATATTACAGCGACCTTATCGGCTTTGCCTTGGTTTTAAGAAAAAATGTGTTACTTATTTTCCGCAGTGATTTATTATGTTTTAAAGGGTGCCTGTGTAGGGCACGATCGCGTCGAGGTCGGTCGTGACAATTCGGACGAATGTTTCTAAGGGGAAGAATGTTACACCGTAGTTCGAGTATGTATGTGTCACGACCGATCCGGGCCCGTGATCGTGCCTTACCGGGCACCTAGTGATACAACATCGAGAAAACGTGGAAAATAAAACATAAACATGAAACAAGATATATGATCATAAAGCGGGCAACCAAAAGCATTTGCCTTACGTATATATACATAAAACCCGAACAGTTTAATCCTTTTTACAACCTGTCCCAACAGTACTCTGCACTTAAGATTTACAACAACTATGACGGACGGGCCCGCCATACCACGAATGTGCAAGAAACTACAACTCGGGAACACATACCAAAGAATAAGCCTCGAGAAACGGAGCTTCCAATCTGTTGACTTGTGATCCTATGAGCGAGGATCCACTACCGATGTACTCACTGCGGCATGAACGGCCCCGAAGGAGGTCGATAACAGTACCAAGTATGTGGCGAAAAATACGTAAATGAAATCATAACGATCTATATAAAAACAGAGACATGTATGATAACAAAACCACGATTCACAACATAAAAGCGATCGTATGTCGAGCGTGACTCACGCCTCAAGTCATCACTCAAATATAACTATGGGTCTCACGCCCACAACATCAATCATGTTCGCATCGTGGCGCATGCCCGGAATCTGCATCGGTGTAGACATGTCCATGATGCAACAATAATAACAATGCCCGTGGTCACATGCCGGAGTCTGCATCGGTGTAGACACGTCCATGTGACATTAACAACAATATCTTGGGTGATCAACCCGCGCGTAGCACGCCCCGAGTGCGCATCGGTGTAGACATGTCCATGTAACCACAATAACAATATATCGGGTAATCAACCCTTCCGCATGGCCACATGCCCCCGGAATTCTGCATCGGTGTAGACATGTCCATGTGACATCAACAACAATATACCGCACAACCAGGCTATCACAAACAAGCTCAAGCAAATTACCATACTTCTAGACGTTTATAAAAAGATCCACTCCTTCCCAAGAAGTCACCTGATATCAACACTTGCACAACAAAGGCTATCACAACAAGCATAGGCGAGTTACACAACAACAAGCATAGGCAAGTTACACACAACTCAAGGTACTTCCATTTCGTATCAAAGTCTGGGTTTTAACCCTAAAGTACTACGTCCGTTAAATTCCTTTTTAAGAGATCCATTCTTGTCAGAAAGGTCACCCGATACCCGTAGTATAAAAATAGAGTGACTCACATTTTTAGGTAAACCAAAATACTTCCCTTTTGTAAAATCAAGTAACAACATTATTTTCCAAACGCTCAAGTTTCCTAATTTCAAATGCTCAAGTTTCTCATTTTAGAAGGGTTTCATAACTCATAGTCTTAATCTCTTTTAAAACAATTGAGTAACATATGTCTTGACGTGAGCCGTTTATTCTTGTTTACAACAATCTTATTCTGACCATGATCTAGGAAATGTAATACAATTTTGTCTTATCTTAGCTTACATGCGGATGGAGGTTTCTCTTGGTTTTAATAACAATTAGTTAATTGTCAATACACCTTCCTTTATTAGCGCTGTGGTTTGCTCGACACTTATTCTCATTTTGAAATCAAGAAACATTATTCTTTTTAAAACCAAGTACTCATTACTCGCGAATGAGGTTTCACAACACATTTAACAAAATGTTAATAACGAAAAACAAGTTAAGTCTCTTATCTTTCAAGATCAAGTCTCTTAACTTCTACAATCAATAAACCAATCTTTTACCTACAGAGTCGTTATAACTAACTTCCCATAAAGCTATTATAACACCCTATGTTTTAAACCAACCAACTCATTTAACACGTATGCGTCTACCGTACTACATAGTTTACAAAGCATCATGCTAGAAGGATAGGAAGAGGTTCACATACCTCGCGGCGATTATCGACGATAAGCAAAACGCTCACAAGATCGTAACGGCTGGCCGTTTCCACTCTTCAAGTAGAATACGCCACTCGTAGTACTTCCACGTATAAGGCCACAAACGTCTATTAACTTCTAACCGCACGGTTCCATATTCTCTGAAAATTGAAGACCTCCATGACAGCGTAAATCTCTCCTCTATCGAGGCGGCTACCAAGCCAACGAGGGTTATACGTCTAACGACGTATACAATTTCTACTATCTGATAATACCACAAGTCTACTATAATACGATCCTATGTAATTCTGATTGATTCTCTTCTTTAAATTGAGCTTAAGTCAAAAGACATTGCAAGCTATGTTGATTCTATATATAGTATACCTCAACTATATAATCCTACCATATGTAATTTCCAATTACAACAAGGGGACAAGAATATTTACCTCGATAAGCCCAAAATTATCCAAGATAAAAGTCGATCCTGAGCAAGTTTTAGCTCCTACTCCGTGCGCTCCAATCCGCTCCAAACAACCCTTAGAAGTTCTAACCAAATTCTACTTAAATACTTCAACTCGCTATGAAGATTTCCTTAGGGTTTTGGTTTGAGACTAAAAGGACAAAATGTAGTATTTCCGGGCTCTACGTATAGAGGTAACTTTTGGAATACTACAAGGTAAAGGCTAAGGTATTTTGGGCATTATAACAATACTTGGAGAGTATTTCTACCAAGAGGGGGGGTGTATTATACGAAACAACTAGGCTAGGGGGGTACCCCTCGGCCAACACTACTAAGGGGAGGAGGCCTCTACCAAAGCTTCTCAAAAGGGGACCTCTTGGACGAGAACACAACACAAGAGGGGAGGGAGGATTTCAAGACTTAGTGAAATTTAGGATGAAGAAGTCTTGACAAGAGAGGGTATTTATAGGGAAGCCAAAGGCCAACCAATGGCCAAGATCAAGCCATGTGCAAGGCAAGTGTAAGGCCTTGATCAAGCCAAGTGCACCCTAACCCTACACCCCAAAACAAGGCACAAAACATGGCACCAAACATGGCACAAAGTAAGGCACAAAACAAGGCACCAATCGGCGAGGCCAAACCGCCCTAAGGCGTCCACGAGGTGACAAGTGTCACCTCTCGTTAACCAAAAATGTTCCGTCGCTCGGAAAAATCCGCAAAAATACAAAACGACATAGCGGAATTTTCCCTACGCAAGCTCAGTAAACGTTTCGTCGAAAACGACTCTAATCGGGTGTTGTGCACAAATTTGAACCTATGCCAAACTTTAAGTCTCAAATTTTAAATGCGTGCGTCTCCACGTACATACTGCGGAAATACGGGGTATAAAATTCTCCTCGCTTAGAAACATTCGTCGAATGTTCCTTCTCAAGTCGGATAACGATAAAGTTCCTCTAACAAGTTGCCAGCGCCACGGCTTGGCCACGAAATAACACACGTTCTCTTCGCCCTTACTCGTCGTGCGATACCACTTTTGTCACTTTGCGCGAGGTTCTAGTGTCACTCGGCGACCCAACAAATGGTACCGAATCGCATGCGATCCACGAGGTTCTAGTGTCACTCGGGGCGGGCCATACTTGATCATCGCAGTTCTCAAAGCGTAAGTCACTACCTCCAAACTTGGTCATCTTACTAACCTCAATCTTCTTTAAGGCCATTCCGGCCTTCACGAACCGCTGCGGTCGAACATATCCACGAACTCATACGATGGTCAACTAAAGCGGGGCTAGCATCCTCGTGACCCTACCACTGGCGGGACCACCTCGAATTGACCCCACCAAACTGCGGGTTGACGCGAATGGTCCTCAACCCGACCCACGCGCCACGCTCTTGTTCCCGATCCGGAACAATCTTACCTATTCAAGTCATGAAAGCTACCACTTCCATTTTACACCACCCGAATTCCCACAACAACTCCACGTATACTCGCGACTCGATAAAGGTCAAACATAGAATAAATCTTTTACACAAGACGACGCACCTCTAAGTCTCAATCGTGAAATAGTCTAAGGTTCACACTTACCATGCCCCGAGCTTACCCATCTACACTAACCGATTTTCTAAATCACATTTTAGCACAAAGCTATCGAACATAACACTAAACACATCAGCATACAAAACTCTAGAGGGTTAAGGATATACTGTCTCTACCGCTTTTCTAATCACGATCACGCCTGCTGCAGGCGTAGCTAGTGAAGGTGATGAACCAGCCATCGATCTGAAGGTGAGTCGTAACATCCGTGCTACCCTTGGTGACGGTTCCTCGCAAAATGGCCTGCTGGCCGCAAAAATAACAAGCTCCTTGGCACCACGACACTCCCGAAATGTGGTCTACCACATCGACCACACCGAGGTAGGGTGACCGTGATCCGCCAACACCCCTACTTCCCGAAACTGAACCATGAGCACGACCGCTCCGAATACTCTGGATGCTCACGAAGGTTGTGGAGGACCACTCTGTACTGGCGGGGGTACATAACTAGCCTGCTGCGGAGGCGGTCCGCCTCGAAAGTCGCCAAAAGACCCTGATGTCCTGGCCTCTTCTGCTGATCCAGGTCATTCCGTCGACCTCTCCGCACCTCACATCCTAGTGCATGAGCTGCGTGCGGGCAATGTCCATGGCGGTGAAGAGCTACACCCGAACAAGCCTCTGGTAATCATCTAGCCGGTGGCGTGGCGGTGCACTCTATCCTCCATGGTTGCCACTAAAGCGGGACATACCGAGCCAACGAGTCAAACTCCACGTTGTACTCCCGAACCGCACGCCTCTCTGTCTCAAAGATCTTAAATCTGGCTTACCGCGTGCTCCTCATCCGCGAAGGCAAGAAATGAGTGAGGAATGCCTCTGAGAACTCGTCCCATAATGCTGGAAGCGCATGCTCTCCCCGGGACAACTCCCATGAATCAAACCAGTCGACTGCGGTATCACGCAGCCGATGCGAACCTAAGACCACCGACTCGGACTCCGAAGGCTTGATCACTCGCGACCCAGAATCGCCGATGAACTCCTGCGATCATCCTCGTGCCTCGACCCATAAAACTCTGGCGGCTACAACTCGTAAAGTCCGTAGCCTCAAACTATTCGCTCGGGGTGAACCATGGTGCGGCTGGAACCAGGCTGATCCAACCTATCCTCATATCGGCCACGACCGCCAAGAATCGGGCCATCTCCTTGTACCCATCTCATCTCGCTCCAGCCGTGGACTGAGGCTCGTCTGTGGTCTCAGCAGCATCTGCGGTTCTAAACTCGCTGGGGTGGCGGCGTCGCAAAACTCGGTCTCAAGCACAACCTCAGTCATCGGCCCGGCTCGCGCTGCATTCTCTATATCTCACTAGCAGCCTCGCCGCTTTGCCTCTTCGGCTCACGGTTGCCTGCGCGAGGCATAATCGTAAAAACGAGATACGTCGGAGGGTCCAACTTACAACACATCTCTAAGGCACGATCTCGGAATGAGAAGAATGGAAACCAATCCTAAATGTCCTGAACCTCACGATTATAGATGTGGTGCACAACACATCGATAATCAAGACTTACTAGACACGGTGCAGACACTTTCAGAGGATTAATCGCTCGATACCACTTTTGTCACGACCCGATCCGGCCCGTGGATCGTGCCTACCGGGCACCCTAGTGATACATGTCGAGAAAACCGGAAAATAAAACATAAACATGAAACAAGATATATGATCATAAACGGGCCAACCAAAAGCGGTTGCTCAGATATATACATAAAACCCGAACAGTTTAATCCTTTTTACAACCCTGCCCACAACAGTACTACAGACCTCTAAGATTTACAACAACTATGACGGGACAGGGCCCCGCCATACCCCTGAATGTGCAAGAACCTACAACTCAGGGAACACATACCAAAGAATAAGCCTCCGGAGAAACGGAGCTTCCCAATACGCTGAACTGTGATCCTATGAGCGAGGATCCACTACCGATGTACTCCTACCTGCGCAGATGAACGCAGCCAAGGAGGTCGATAACAGTACCAAGTATGTGAACGAAAAATATCAGAAATGAAATCATAACAGTCTATATAAAAACAGGAGACATGTATGATAACAAAACCACAGTTCACAACATAAAAGCAGTCATGTCAAGTCAGGGACTCACGCCCTCAAGTCATCACTCAAATATAACTATGGGTCTCACGCCCACAACATCAATCATGTTCGCATCGTGGCCGCATGCCCCCGGAATTCTGCATCGGTGTAGACATGTCCATGATGCAACAATAATAACAATGCCCCATGGCCACATGCCCCCGAAATTCTGCATCGGTGTAGACACGTCCATGTGACATTAACAACAATAATACTGGGTGATCAACCCCGCCGCATGGCCACACGCCGGAGTGCGCCGGTGTAGACATGTCCATGTAACCACAATAACAATATATCGGGTAATCAACCTGCCGCACGGCCACATGCCCGGACTGCAGATCGTGTAGACATGTCCATGTGACATCAACAACAATATACCGCACAACGGGCTATCACAAACAAGCTCAAGCAAATTACCATACTTCTAGACTTTTATAAAAGATCCACTCCTTCCCAAGAAGTCACACGATATCAACACTTGCACAACAAAGGCTATCACAACAAGCATAGGCGAGTTACACAACAACAAGCATAGGCAAGTTACACACAACTCAAGGTACTTCCATTTCGTATCAAAGTCTGGGTTTTAACCCTAAAGTACTACGTACGTTAAATTCCTTTTTAAGAGATCCATTCCTTTCATAAAGGTCACCCGATACCCGTAGTATAAAAATAGAGTGACTCACATTTTTAGGTAAACCAAAATACTTCCCTTTTTGTAAAATCAAGTAACAACATTATTTTCCAAACGTTCAAGTTTGTCTAATTTCAAATGCTCAAGTTTCGCATTTTAGAAGGGTTTCATAACTCATAGTCTTAATCTCTTTTAAAACAATTGAGTAACATATGTCTTGTACGTGAGCCGTTTATTCTTGTTTACAACAATCTTGTTACAGCAACCATGATCTAGGAAATGTAATACAATTTTGTCTTATCTTAGCTTCTATGCAGATGGAGGTTTCTACTGGTTTTAATAACAATTAGTTAATTGTCAATACACCTTCCTTTATTAGCGCTGCTGTGGTTTGCTCGACACTTATTCTCATTTCCGAAATCAGTAAAACATTATTCTTTTTAAAATCAAGTACTCATTACTCGCGAATGAGGTTTCACAACACATTTAACAAAATGTTAATAACCAAGTAAAACAAGTTAAGTCTCTTATCTTTCAAGATCAAGTCTCTTAACTTCTACAATCAATAAACCAATCTTTTACCTACATAGAGTCGTTATAACTAACTTCCCATAAAGCTATTATAACACCCTATGTTTTAAACCAACCAACTCATTTAACACATGTACGTCTACCGTACTACATAGTTTACAAAGCATCATGCTAGAAGGATAGGAAGAGGTCCACATACCTCGCGACGATTATCGACAATAAGCAAAACGCTCGCGATCAGAATCTGGCTGGCCGCTTTCCACTCTTCAAGTAGAATACGCTACTCGTAGTACTTCCACCTATAAGGCCACAAACGTCTATTAACTTCTAACCGCTGCGGTTCCATATTCTACGAAAATTCGGCATTCTCCCCGCAACAACAGCGTAAATCTCCTCTCTATCGAGGCCGACTACCAAGCCAACCGGGGGTTTATACGTCTAACCTGACGTATACAATTTCTACTATACGATAATACCACAAGTCTCTAGAATACGTCTCTATGTAATTACTGACGCTTCTTCTTTAAATTGAGCTTAAGTCAAAAGACATTGCCGCAAGCTATATTGATTCTATATATAGTATACCTCAACTATATAATCCTACCATATGTAATTTCCAATTACAACAAGGACAAGAATATTTACCTCGATAAGCCCAAAATTATCCAAGATAAAAGTCGATCTGAGCAAGTTTTAGCTCCTACTCAGTGCGCTCAATCCGCTCCAAACAACCCTTAGAAGTTCTAACCAACTTCTACTTAAATACTTCAACTCGTATGAAGATTTCCTTAGGGTTTTGGTTTGAGACTAAAGGACAAAGGTAGTATTTCCGGCTCTACGTATAGAGGTAACTTTTGGAATACTACAAGGTAAATGCTAAGGTATTTTGGGCATTATAACAATACGTGGAGAGAATTTCTACCAAGAGGGAGGGGTGTATGATACGAAA
Organism: Przewalskia tangutica; assembly: GCA_029844215.1. NCBI lineage: Eukaryota > Viridiplantae > Streptophyta > Magnoliopsida > Solanales > Solanaceae > Przewalskia > Przewalskia tangutica. The sequence continues at coordinate 36,205,911 of CM056725.1, read as the reverse complement.
CAACTATGCTAGGGGTACCTCCAACACTACTAAGGGGGAGGAGGCCTCTGCCAAAGCTTCTCAAAAGGGGGGGGGGGGACCTCTTGGACGCGAACAAAACACAAGAGGGGCGGGAGGATTTCAAGCCTTCGGGAAATTTAGGATGAAGACGTCTTCTCCACGAGAGGGTTATTTATAGGGACGCCAAAGGCCAACCAATGGCCAAGATCAAGCCATGTGCAAGGCAAGTGTAAGGCCTTGATCAAGCCAAGTGCACCCTAACCCTACACCCCAAAACAAGGCACAAAACATGGCACCAAACATGGCACAAAGTAAGGCACAAACAAGGCACCAATCGCCGAGGCCAAACCGCCCCTAAGGCGTCACTGAGGGTGACAAGTGTCACCTCTCGTTAACCCAAAAATGTTCCGTCGCTCGGAAAAATCCGCAAAAATACAAAGCGACATAGCCGAATTTTCCTACGCAAGCTCAGAAAGCGTTTCGTCCAAAAACGACTCTAATCGGGTGTTGTGCACAAATTTCGAACCTATGCCAAACTTTAAGTCTCAAATTTTCGTACGTACGTCTCCACGTACATACTCTGGAAATACGGGGTATAACAGTATGTGAGGACGTACGTACGAGAATACGACACAAAAAAATTGGAAAGGAAGAAAGATGTGATTTTTCGACGGAAAAGATTCTGGATTTTGTGAAGGAAAAATGTTCGTTAAAGGGAATTGGATTTCCAGATTTGGTATTCGGACTTTTTGGAGTTTTTGAGAATTATGGAATTTTATTTCCGGAATTGGTCACGTAGGGCCCACGGGAGGAATTTACGGTTTGTGGGGCCCACTTTATTTTCGGATTTTTGGCATTACGGATATTTTCGGAAGATGAAATATTTTGGACGAGTAGGGGGGTGACACATGGCACCCCCATGTGGCTCATTGGCCGAAAAATTAGGGGGACCACATGGACACTTGGACGTTTTTTTTGGGGGACAAGTGGCAAACCACTTGTCCCATTTTTGTGGTGGACATTTGGTAGGCAAATTACCCACACACTTGGACCCAATCTTCACCATACACTTGCCTAGATCTTGGCCATTGATTTCTCTATAAATACCCCCCTTAATGCAAGACTTCTTCATCCACACTTAGAGAGTTTCCAAGTCTTGAAAAATTCCCTCCCCTTTCCTTGTGAGCTCTCGGCCATGGGCTGAAATTGTGAGCTAAAGTTGTCCAAAAATTCTTAAAGTTTTAAGTGTTCTTCCTTAGAGTGTTAGGAAGATTGTGTACCAAGAGTTGGAAATATTTCACACCCCTATCCTAGAAACCTTACCTTGGCCGAAACTTGCCATAGTTTTAGCCTAAGTGTTCTTCACTTTTTGGAGTGGATCTTGAAGAGAAGTTGTTTAGAAACTTCTAAGGGTTGCTAGGAGCGGGTTGGAGCATAAGGAATTGGAGCTAAGCGTTGCTCAGGATCGACTTATAATCTTGGATAATTTTGGGCTTATCGAGGTAATGATCTATGTCCCTCTATTGTAATTGGATATTACATATTGTAGTAATTTAGAATTGAGTATAAGATATATTGGAAGAATGTTTATAAAGAATTGAACTGTATTTACATTGGACTGTATTTACAGTAGACTTGTAGTATTATTGTGGGGCAGTGTTGTACACGTCCGGTTAGACGTGTAACCCCCCCTTTTGGAGTTGTTGGCTTAGTAGCGGGCCTTGTTAGAGGAGGAGATTTATGTGGTTGCGGGGGGGAGGTGTTGCCGAATTTTCCGTAGAATATGGAACCTTGTATTTAGAAATGTTCTACGAAGGGATCTAGAAGTTGATAGACGGTTTGTGGCCTTTATAGGTTGAAATCTTGTTATACCGTATTTCCGGTGTATATGCGTGGGGCGTGCGTAGAAAATTTTGAAGCTTAAGTAGGCTTGGCCGATTTTCACTTTGTGCACAACACCCGACAGAGTCGTTTTTCGACGAAACGTTTCCATGACTTTCGTAGGAAAATTCCGCTATGACATTTATATTTTTCGGATTTTTCCGAGAGGCGAAATATTTTGGGCAACGGGAGGGTGACACTTGTCACCCTCATTGACGGTTTAGTGGGCGGTCAAGGGTTGGTTGGCCTTGGCCGATTGGTCCCTTATTTTGGGCCTTGTTTTGTGGCTTGTTTTGTGCCATGTTTGGTGGAGTAGGGTTAGGGTGCACTTGGATTGATCTAGGCCTTACACTTGCCTTGCACATGGCTTGATCTTGGCCATTGGTTGGCCTTGGGTTTTGCTATAAATACCCCCCCTTGGAAGACTTGTTCATCCATTCCGAAATATTTCTATGTGTTCAAATCCTCCTCCCTCCTTTGTGTAGAGTTCGTGAGGCCTCCCTGTGGCCGAGAGCACCCTCCTCAGGGGTGCTAGCCGAGTGTACCCCCCTAGCCTAGTTGTTTTCATGATACCCCCCCTTTTTGTGGTGTAGAAATACTCTCCAAGTATTGTTATAATGCCTAAATACCTTAGCCTTTACCTTGTTGTATTCCAAAAGTTACCTCTATACGTAGAGCCCGAAAATACTACCTTTTGTCCTTTTTGTCTCAAACCGAAACCCTAAGGAAATCTTCATAGTTGGTTGAAGTATTTAAGTAGAAGTTGGTTAGAACTTCTAAGGGTTGTTTGGAGCGCACGGAGTAGGAGCTAAACCTTGCTTAGGATCGACATTATAACTTGGATAATTATGGGCTTATCGAGGTAAATATCTTGTCCCTCTATTGTAATTGGAAATTAAATGTTGTATGATTATATAGTTGAAGTATACTATATATAGAACTGAACGTTGTTATCGGCAATGTCTTTTGACTTAAGCCTGAATAATAAGAAACATTTTCTAAAGAAGAGTCTTGAATTGTAATTACATGGGATGACATTCTGAGACTTGTGTAGCTTTGATTTGTAGTAGAATCGTACACGTCCGGTTAGACGTGCAAACCCCTGGTTGGCTTGGTAGCGGCCTCGATAAAGGAGAGATTTACGCTGCCATGCGGGGAGGTCTGCGAATTTTACGTAGAATGTTCTACGATAAGATCTAAATATTAATAAGCGCCTTGTGGCCTTATAGGTTGAGTACTACGTATGGCGCGATCTACTTGGCTTAAGGAGTAGCCGACGGTTGGAAGTACTTGGAGCGTTTTGCTATTAGTCGATACTCGTCGCGAGGTATGTGAACCTCTTCCTATCTCTTCTAGAATGATATGTGTGAACTATGTAGTACGGTGGGCGATACGTGTGCTAAATGTATTTGATTGTTTAAAACATAAAGTGTTATAACGGCTTTATGGGAAGTTGGTTATAACGACTTTATGTTGGTAAGAAAATACTTGTGGTTTTTAAAAGGTAAGCGATTTGAACTATAAGCGGCTTGTTATGTGTTAATAAAAACTTGAAGTATTTCAAAGATTTTTGAATCATTTGAAGAAGAAGTAATATTTGGTTTTGAAAACTTAAGAGTTATACTAGCTTTATGGGAAGTTAGATAATAACGGCTTAAGAATGTTTCTTGATTTGGAAATCGAATGTGTATCGACAAACCAACTGCGGCGTAATAAAGAAATGTTTTGTGATTAAGTATTATTAAAACCAGTAGAAACTTCCATCTGCATAGAAGCTAAGATGAGACAAAATGATATTTCCTAGATCATGCTTTGTAATAAGATTGTTATAAACAAGAATATCCTACTCACATATAAGGCTTATGTTTCTCGGATAGTTTAAAAGAGAATTATATTCTTAAATGAATAAGACTATGAAATCTGAAACCTTTCTAAAATAAGAACAGTGAACATTTGAAATTAGGCAAACTTGGGCGTTTGGAAAATAATGTTGTTACTTGATTTTACAAAGGTAAGTGTTTTGATTTACTTGAAAGATAATCACTCTATTTTCATATACTACGGGTATTGTGTGGTTTTTGTGAAGTAACATATCTTTAAGAGTTATTGTATAAAGTACTTTGGGGATAAAAACCGATCTCGTTAATCATATAGTAGGAAGTACCTTATGTGTGAATAACTTGATTGTATTGGTTTGTGATAGCCTTGTAATACCTTCGTGTTTGATTTGATAAGTAATCATATTAGGATGCTACGTGTGTTAGTATACGTGATGTTTGTGTAAAGGGATATTCCTTGATTGTGCTTATGTTGTCTAAGCGATAAAGCATTATGTTGGTATTTATACCACTCACCGTGTTTTCGGGGGTTAAGCTGCCCTCCGATGCGGGGTAGACTCAGGCGGTCTGGGACCATGATTCGAGAATACCTCATGCGGGTCCCGGCGGCCTATGCGGAGCTACGAGAGTTCGAGTTAGTGTGCGGCCTTTATGGTCATGCGGTGCATGTGGCGTGCGGTGCGAGTCGGGGCGATGCGGGAGTAGCTACCCTCGACGCGGGGTTATACCTCATGCGGGCCTATGAGATTGGCCTATGCGAGTGCGGGAGTTCAGGGCTAGACGCGCACATTTGATATTGCGAGCGGCGACGGCTTTGATCATGTGACGGTGCAGACAGATATCATGATCTGATTTATGACCTTGTTAGTCTTGTAGGTGTTAGTAGTCGGCTATGCCTTCGTGCTTACCTGCATCGCTTTATTTGGACACAAGTGGGACTGCTGTTCATATGTATTCCTTGGTGCTTTTCTATCATTATTGGCGGTGAGGAAGGTATTCCACGGGCATGATTGATGTTGTGGGCGTGAGACCCGTTGTTATATTGGAGTGATGACTTTGAGGCGTGAGTCACGACTAGACATATTTGCTTATTTATTGTGAACGTAGTTTGGTTATCATACATGTCTCTGCTTTCTATAGACTACTATGATTTCATTCTGATATCTTCATGTTTCACATACTTGGTACTGTTATCGACCTCGCCGGGGCTGCGTTCATCTGCGCGGTAAAGTACGCGATCGTTGATCCTCGCTCTTAGGGTCACGATTCGGCGTTTGGGAAAGCTCCGTTTCTCGGAGGCTTATCTTGGTATAGTCCTGTCGTTGTAGGTATTTACATTCGGGGTATGGCGGGGCCTATCCGCCATTGTTGTCATATCATTTCTTAGAAGTGCAGAAATCTTGTTGTGGGCGGGGTTTGTAAAAAGTTAAGCTTGTTCATTTGTAAGAGTTGTTATTTATATATATGCGAAAGGCAAGTTTTCCTCAATTCTTGTTTTGTACTTCATTTGTTTCATGTATGTGTTTTATGTTCATGATTACTCGATGTTGTATCACTAGGGTGCGGGGTAAGGCACGATCCAGGCGAGTTAGTCGTGACAAAAGTGGTATCGAGCGATTAATCCTCGGAAAGTGTCTACGAGCCGTATCGATGGAAGTCTTGATTATCGGTGTGTTGTGCACCACGATAATCGAGAGGCTATAGGATATTTAGGATTGGTTTCTATTCTTCTCACTCTGAGATCGTGCCTTAGGCGGTGTTGTAAGTTGGACCTCTAACGTATTTCTTTCCACTTACCGTTATGCCTCGCGTAGGCAACCCGCCCAGAGGACAAAGCGGCGGAGGCTGCGAGTAAATCTGAGAGGTTACGAGGCGAGCGATCATCACTGAGGTGGTGCTTCATTTGGGGAGTTACTGCGTCGCTAGCCCCAAGTGAGTTTAGCGGCGGCGATTCCTCTGCGCCATGATATTTGAACCTTGATCCGCGGCCAGGGCGGGAATATAGATTGCAAAGAGGCGACCACATTACTAACTATGGATTTGACTACGGAGAGTATACCGATATCCGCGAGTCTTGATAAATATCAACGAGAAGGTTGTGCAAGACTAAGTTCTTGATTAGGCTTGAGCATGGCACGTATGCGGGCTTATGCAGGCGAGAAAGCGTAGAGGTCGACGGGTTAACGAGGACAGCGAAGAGGGCGAGTAGCAAGGTCCTTTGGTAACTTGCGGCGAGTCGCCTCGCGTGGTAGATTATGCGCATCCACGGTCTGCGAAGGTCCTCCACGGGGTTCGGGGCGTTCGGTGTTATACCGTATTTCAGTATATGCGTAAGGAATACGTCAAAAAGTTTGGCCTTAAAGTTAGCCTTGGACGTTTTTGTACCTGACTCACTAAAAGAATCGTTTCGGCGAAAGCGTTTCCACGACTTTCGTAGGGAAAATTCGGCTATGCCATTACTAATTTTGCGGATTTTTCGAGAGGCGAAACATTTTGGACCAACGGGAGGCGACACTTGGCACCCTCCCATTGATGGACTTGAATCGTCCATTGGACGAAGTGGAGAGGAAGTGCACGTTTTTGTGCCTTGTGCACAAGTCGAGGAGTTGGTAGGATATTTGTGTGGAGTAAATCTTCACCTACACTTGCCTTGCACTTGTCTTAATCTTGGCCATTGGTTGGCCACTTCTTGACCTATAAATACCCCGCAAGATGAAGAGTTCTTCATCCACAAAGTTATCTTCCAAGTCTAAAAATCCTCTCCTCTCCCTTAGCCTTTCGTCAACACCTCCCCGAGTGAGTTTGGCGAGGGCCTACCCACTAGCCTAGCAGAAATCTACCCCCTCCTTGGTAGAAAAGTTGTCTTCTAGTATTGTTATAATGCCCAAAATACCTAGCCCAAATCCCTTAGTCCTTTGTAGAAGTTGTAAAGAACTTCTAAGGTTTCTTAGACTCTGGAGCGTACAACTTAGGAGCTAAACCTTGCTCAGTAGCGACTTTATCTAGGATATTATTGGGCTTACAGGGTAACTAATCCTAACCCTCTTTTGAATTAGAGAATACTTCTGTAGTAGTATTAGAATAAGTATTAAATACTTAGAAGAATATCACGAATAGAATTGGTATTACCACAGTAGAAGGGTTTAAAGAAGAATAATCAAAGCGTACTCACATGGAATTTGTTTTCACGATGAACTTATATAGCTCACAGGGTAGGGAAGTCTGCCAACTTTCCATAGAATTGTGAACCCTCTGTTTAGAATGACCTTGAGTAGTCTTTGATAGATGTCGTGACTATTATGGTGACTCTCTGCGCGTGACATATTGACTTGGCGGTGGTTTTATTTGAGAAGGTATGTGATTCCTCCTAAAGCATGATATTTTACAATATATAGTGCGGTAGGCGTACGTGTGTTAAGCGAATAATAACTACGGCAATGTCTTTGACTTAAGCTGAATAATACTTATGGCAATGCCTCACGGCTTAAGCTGAATAATAATGCAGCAATGCCTGGCTTAAGCACTGAATAACAAAGAAGCGAAAGCATTTCAAAGAATCTTGAATCATTTTTAACGGAAGATAAATATTTGGTTTTAAAAACAAAAGCTTAAGAGTTATACTAGCTTTATGGGAAGTTAGGTATAACAACTTAAGAAAGATAAAAAGGCATTTACTTGTTTGTTTATAAAAGCCTTGTATTGATTTACATTAATTGTAGTAAGATTTGTGTGATAAGTAGACTATTATGATGCTACAGGTTATTGTCTTGAAATCTGTGTAAAGGGTCATTCTTGCTTTAACTACGTTGCTGTCGGTAAGTCAGTTGTCTTGTTATTGTATCACCTACCCCATTTGTTATCACAGGGCTTGCCGCGATCTTGGTCTATCGGCTGTGCGGTCTGTGAGACTATGCGGGCAGCGGTATGCTCGAGATTGATCATTCGGGTGTTTAGCACGATGCGGGATTCCTATGCGATCTGTTGAGACTATGCGGTCTTTTGAGGCTATGCGAGTGCGGGAGCCTAGGCGGATCTGGGGTTAGCTGCCCCGATGCGGGAATACCTCGTGCAGTGCAGGTGTGACCTATGCGAGTGCGGAAGTCGAGGACTAGGCACGCGAGAATGATACTATGGCGATTGGCCTTGCCCGATCATTCGCGACCTAGAATAGACATTCTGATTTTCCTATTATCGTTGTTTGTGATGTGGCACTATGTGCAATTGAGCGGATTGTATTTGTGAAAAGGTTTTAAATACTTTGATTTTATTTGATTCTTTATAGTTTCACATACTTGGTACTGTTGTCTTGACCTCGCCCGGGGCTGCGTTCATCTGCGCGGTAAAGGCAGCAGTGCTAGATCCGCGTCCTTAGGATCTTTTGCGTTGGTGTCGGGAGCTCCATCTTCTCGGAGGCTCTACTTTTGGGTATGATCTCCTGTATTGTAGAAAGTTTTATCTGATCGAGGGTATGGCGAACCTGTCGCCATAGTTGTTACTTCCTTAGAAGTGCGTAGTACTATTATGCGGTTGGGATGTAGCGCAAAACTTGATTATTTATATATGCAGAAAGCGGCGTTTTCTTACATAAGGCGTATGTCTTATTCTATAAAGCTGTTTCTGTCTTGGTTTATATTTCCATTGGTTACTCGATGTATGGCTACTTGGGTGCCGGTAAGGCACGATCACGGGCCGGGCAGTCGTGACAAAAGTGGTATCGAGCGATTAATCCTCGGAAAGTGTCTGAGACCGTATCTAGTAAGTCTTGATTATCGGTGTGTTGTGCACCACCGATAATCGAGGAGGCTATAGGATATTTAGGATTGGTTTCCATTCTTCTCATTACGAGATCGTGCTTTAGAGGCATGTTATAGGTTGGACCCTCTAACGTATTCCTTTCTATGCTGATTATGCCTCACGTAAGGCAACCGGGCGAGAAGGGCAAGCGGCCGAGGCGCTAGCGAGACACCCAGTCACGAGGCTCGGGCTAGTCTATACGAGGCGGCGAGTTCTATGGCGCCGCCCGGCCCAGCGAGACCACAGTACCCGCGCCTCGCATCCCGCGGCACAGGGGCGGAGGTTAGAAATCTGAGAGATGGCCCGACTATTGGCTAAAGTTGTGGCCCGTACGAGGAGAAGGCTGGATGCGGCGATTCGATTCGGCTCGGCTCGGTCGCGCGTAGTGCACGAGGCGAATAGTTTGAGGCTCGAGATTTCTTGAGTTGTAGCGCTTGATTTCTGGTCGGCGGAGGATGATCGCGAGAGTTCATCCGTCATTGCGAGAGATTATCACGGGTGATCGAGGCTTGAGGCGAGGTGTGACATTCGGTTCGCGTCGTTTGCGTGATACCGTGATCGATTGGTTTGATTCATAGGAGCTTTCGGGAGAGCATGCACCTCCAGCGGTATGGGATGAGTTTTGAGGCTTTTCTCACACACTTCTTGCCTCCGCGGATGAGGAGGCACGGTGATAGATTCTTATTCTTTGAGGCAGGAGGGCCTTGCGGTGAGGAAGTCTGATGTCGAGTTTGATTCTTTGGCTCGATATGTCCACTGCTTTGTAGCGAGAGATGGAGGGCCGGGTGCATCGCTATGTCATGGGCTAGATGATTACATGGCGAGTCTTGTGCGGGTGTGTCCCTTGACCGAGCATGGACATAACCGTATGCGAGCTCATGCGCTAGGATCACGAGGCGTAGAGACGCCGGGTAAGCGATATCGGCGAGAAGAAGGCGAGCGGCGGTTCTTTTGGTGGTCCTCGGGGTGGCGGCATCGTGAAGTCGGTTGCACCACGGCCCGGTATGAGCGCTCCTACCTCATTTGGTACAGCCCGAGCGATCGAGGCGGTCGGGGCCCGGGACTTGGTTTCGAGGGTAGCGAGGTGCTAACCGTTGAAGTCTGCTCGGTGTGCCCGTTGTGGTAGATACCATGCAGGGTGTACTCGGGAGCTGCTATACTTGTAGCGGCGGGGTCATTTCGCGAAGTTTGTCAGGCCGGGAAGCGGCGGTAGTAGGGCCCGATCTACGAGTGCATTGCGGCTTCCATCCCGACGATTACTCGCCCGGAGCAAGGTACTCGTGGACCAGCGGTGTGGCGAGGTCGTGGCGCGGGTCGATTCTAGCGGTCCTCGAGCGCATTTATGCTTTGTCGGTAAGCGGGATCGGGAGGCCTCACGATGTCGTCCGAGTACTTTATCGGTTACGGGTTTGATGTGTATGCGTTGATAGATCGGGTTCTACGTCACATATATCTCCACTTGTTGCTAGTAGGATAGGGATAGAGCACGAGTCCATAGACCGCTTCGAGGTAGCTACGCGATGGGTGATTCGGTGGTAGCTCGGCGGGTATATAGAGCTTGTCTGTGACCATTCTGATCGTCGGACCTGGCGGACTTGATAGAGTTGGAGATGATTGACCGGCGTGATTATGGGGATGGATTGGCTAGCTTCTTGCTACGCCAATGTAAGCTGCGAAGAGAAAGTAATGCGGTTCGGTTTCTGACGAGGCCGGTTGTTGAGTGGGAAGAACGCGGTATCGTAGGGGTAGGTTTATTTCCTACCTCGAGGCTAGGAAGATGGTGCGAAGGGTATATCTACCATCTCGTTCGGGTGTTTGATCTGAAGGCTGCGGTACAGATTTTGATCGATTCGATAGTCGGTGAGTTCCCGGGCGTGTTTCGGATGACCTCGGGTATCCCTCACGAGAGGAGATTGAGTTTTGTATTGACATATTGCGGACACTCGGCCTATTTCCATTCGCCATCTGAGAATGGCACTTGCGAGTTGAGAGAGTTGAAGGATCGGCTTAGAGATTTCTTTGGAGAAGGGCTTCATCGAGCCTAGTGTTTCTCCACAGGAGGCGCGGTATTGTTCGTGAAGAAGAAGGGCGGGGCCATGCGCATGTGTGTGTTGATCTGACGGTGAACAATGTGACCATTAAAGCAGATACCCGCTTCCGGGATTGATGATTTGTTCGACCCGGTTGCGAGTGCGAGATGTTTCTCAAGATTGATCTGCGATCGGGCTATCATCAGTGCGAGTCGAGAGGTGGATGTCCCAGGGCTGCATTCGGGACGATGCGGGCATTATGAGTTCGAGGTCATGTCTTTTGGGTTGACGATGCTCGGCGGTATTCATGGATTTGATGAACGAGTGTTCAAACCATTTTTGGAACGCGTTTGTGATAGTGTTCATTGATGATATCTTGGTTTATTCGCTCGAGGCGGGAGCATGCGGAGCATTTGAAATTTGTCTTGTGAGTTCTCGAGGACCAGTGATTATCGCCAAGTTTTTCAAATGTGAGTTTTGGTTGACTTGATGGCGTTTCTTGGGCATATTATGGGTGATGGCATTAGTGGATCTGGCGGCGAGATCGGCGATCGGGACTTGGCCTGAACCTACTACTCCGAGAGGTTCGCGATTTTACGGGCCTTGCGAGGATATTATCGGTTCGTAGAAGTTTGCTTCTATCTGCACCGTTGACTAAGTGACTCGGAAAGGCGGCCAGTTTGATGGTGATGCTTGTGGCGGGGTTTCGATTCTTTGAAAGAAGGCGGCCGCCCGTTCTTACTCTTCCGGAGGTCGGATGGTTATGTCGTGTATTGTGATGCGTCGGGCATCGGGTTGGGATGTGTGTTGATGCGGCATGGCGGGGTTATAGCATATCGTCGGCGGTGAAGAAACACGAGAACTACCCGCGTGATTTGGAGTTAGCGGTAGTGATTCACGCTTTGAAGATCTGGAGGCACTATTTGTATGGGGTTCACGTGGATATTTATACAGACCACAGAGCCTCCGGTATATATTGACGGAGGAGGGTGAACTTACGGCGAGAGGCGGTGGTTAGAGTTGCTTAAGGATTACGATGTTGATATCTGTACCACCCGGGAAGGCGATGTTGTGGCGGATGCTCTTAGTCGTAGGTCGATGGGAGCCTATCGGATGTGCGGCTAGAGAGGAGGACATGGTTCGTGATTTGCATCGATTAGCGAGCCTTGGTGTCCGTTTGATTGATTACGATAGCGATGGGGTTAGAGTTCGTGAGGTTGCGAGTCTTCCATCGTCGAGGAGGTGAAGAGGCCGATTCGAGATCGGCTTTGATTCGATATCGTGATACATCTCTTACGTGAGGCAAGGGTCGCTTGAGTAGCACTTTGATGGGGTGCTAAGGTTTGAGCGGTTGTGTGTTCCGGATGTTTGAGGACTTGGCGGAGTTCTTGGGAAGCACACGGTAGCGGCGTTACTCTATCCGTCGAGTCGACCAAGATGTACCACGACCTTAGATCGTGTATTGGTGGGATGGCTTGAAGAGGGGCGTTGCGAGTTCGTAGCTCGATGCGTGTTGTCGGCGGTGAAGGTAGAGCACGGAGGCACGGTGGTTTATTCTGACGATTGAGATCGAGCACGGAAGTGGGAGGTAATCAACATGGACTTCATCGCGGGATTACCTCGCACTCGGAGAGACATGATTCTATATGGGTTATCGTCGGCGGTGGCGAAATCAGCCCACTTTCTTCCGTCGGGGCGACTTTTGGTGAGATTATGCGGACTTTACATCAGAGATCGTCGGTGCATGGAGTCCCTGCCCGATCATATCGAGAGGAGCCCGGTTTACGGCTAACAGGAGAGTCCTTCGAGGGGTTTAGGGGCGCGGTGAGCACAGTCTTGCATTTCATCCATGAGCAGACGGACGAGCGAGCGCACTATCGGACTCTTGAGGATATCTTTGCGAGCTGTGTTATTGACTTCGATGGTAGTTGGGAGGATCATTTGCCTCTAGTTGAGTTCGCATAATAATAGCTACCACTCCAGGTATTCGGATGGCGCCTTATGAGGCCTTGTATGGGAGGAAGTGCGGATCGCCTATAGGTTGGTTCGATGTGGGCGAGTGCGGCTAGTGGGACGGATTTGGTGCGGCGATGGATAAGGTGAAGCTTATCCGAGGCGGCTATTGTGACTCGAGTCGGCAAGTCGTATCACGGATCATCGTCGTCGGCATCTTGAGTTCGAGGTTCATGATTGGGTTTTCCTAAAGGTGTCACCCATGAAGGGTGTGATGAGATTTGGGAAGAAGGAAACTTCGGCCCTAGGTACGTTGGGCGTTTAGTTGTCGCGAGGTAGGCAAGGTTGCCTATGAGTTGAATCTGCCGTCCGATCTGGAGGCGGTGCATCCGGTTTTCACGTATCTATCTTGAGAGATGTATCGGGGATCCATCTAGGGTACACCGATTGGCGATGTCGGTGTGAGGGGTTATCGTATGAGGAGATTCCGTAGCGATAGTCGATCGTCGAGTTAGGCGTCTGCGGACGAAGGGCGTGGCTTCCGTCAAAGTCTTGTGGCGGAGCGAGCTCGAGGAGGAGATGGCGTGGGAAGCCGAGGAGGACATGAGGCGAAGTATCCTCACTATTCCCAGCACCTCCGGGTAATTCACTTTCCTACTTGTAAATTTCCATTATCATTTATGCCTAAGTGTTATTTTGTGGCCATGTGTGGCAACACAAGCTATTTAAGCTTCTTGATGGCGGACTTGAGAAGGAACATTCGGGACGACTGTTTCTAAGGAGGAGAATGTTATACCCGTATTTCGGAGTATATGCGTAAGGAATACGTCCAAAAAGTTGGCCTTAAAGTTAGCCTTGGGCGTTTTTGTACCTGACTCACTAAAAGAATCGTTTTTCGAAAGCGTTTCCCACGACTTTCGTAGGGAAAATTCGGCTATGCCATTACTAATTTTGCGGATTTTTAGAGGCGAAACATTTTGGACCAGCGGGAGGCGACATGGCACCCTCCCATTGATGAACTTAGATCGTCCATTGGACGAAATGGAGAGAGGAAGTGCACGTTTTTGTGCCTTGTGCACAAGTCAAGGAGTTGGTAGGATATTTGTGTGGAGTAAATCTTCACCTACACTTGCCTTGCACTTGTCTTAATCTTGGCCATTGGTTGGCCACTTGACCTATAAATACCCGCCCAAGATGAAGAGTTCTTCGTCCACAAAGTTATCTTCCAAGTCTAAAATCCTCTCCTCTCCTTAGCCTTTCGTCACACCTCCCCCAGGTGAGTTTGGCGAGGGCCTACCCCTAGCCTAGCCGAAATCTACCCCCTCCTTGGTAGAAAAGTTGTCTTCTAGTATTGTTATAATGCCCAAAATACCTAGCCCAAATCCATAGTCCTTTGTAGAAGTTGTAAAGAACTTCTAAGGTTTCTTAGACTCTGGGAGCGTACAACTTAGGAGCTAAACCTTGCTCGGTAGCGACTTTATCTAGGATATTATTGGGCTTACCGAGGTAACTAATCCTAACCTCTTTTGAATTAGAGAATACTTCTTGTAGTAGTATTAGAATAAGTATTAAATACTTAGAAGAATATCATGAGAATAGAATTGAGCTGTTACCACAGTAGAAGGGTTTAAAGAAGAATAATCAAGCGTACTCACATGGAATTTGTTTTCTGATGAACTTATATAGCTCATGGGTAGGAATTCTTGCTTGACTTTCCATAGAATTGTGAACCTCTGTTTAGAATGACCTTGAGTAGTCTTTGATAGATGTCCGTGACTATTATGGTGACTCTCTGCGCGTGACATATTGACTTGGCGGTGGTTTTTATTTGAGAAGGTATGTGATTCCTCTAAGCATGATATTTTACAATATATAGTGCGGTGAAGCGTCATGTGTTAAGCGAATAATAACTACGGCAATGTCTTTGACTTAAGCACGAATAATACTTATGGCGATGCCTCACGGCTTAAGCTTTGAATAATAATTACGGCAATGCCTCGGCTTAACTTTGAATAACAAAGAAGCGAAAGCATTTCAAAGAATCTTGAATCATTTTTAACGAGAAGATAAATATTTGGTTTTAAAAACAAAAGCTTAAGAGTTATACTAGCTTTATGGGAAGTTAGGTATAACAACTTAAGAAAGATAAAAAGGCTGTTTACTTGTTTGTTTATAAAAGCCTTGTATTGATTTACATTGGTGTAATAAGATTTGTGTGATAAGTAGACTATTATGATGCTACAGGTTATTGTCTTGAAATCTTGTGTAAAGGGTCATTCTTCTTTGTGCTTACGTTGCTATAGGTAAGTCAGTTGTCTTTGTTATTGTATCACCTACCCTTGTTATTATCGAGGACTTGCCCCCTTGATGCGGTCTATACGGCTTTATGCGGTCTGTGAGACTATGCGGGCAGCGGTATGCTCGAGATTGATCATTCGGGTGTTTAGCACGATGCGGGGATTCCTATGCGATCTGTTGAGACTATGCGGTCTTTTGAGGCTATGCGGCTGCGGGAGCCTAGGCGGATCTGGGGTTAGCTGCCCCGTCTGAGGAATACCTCATGCAGTGCAGGTGTGACCTATGCGAGTGCGGAAGTCGAGGACTAGGCCGCGAGAATGATACTATGGGCGATTGGCCTTGCCCGATCATTCGCGGCCTAGAATAGACACATTCTGATTTTCCTATTCTGCCGTTGTTTGTGATGTGGCACTATGTGCAATTGAGGCGGATTGTATTTGTGAAAAGGTTTTAAATACTTTGATTTTATTTGATTCTTTATAGTTTCACATACTTGGTACTGTTATCTTGACCTCGCTTGGGGCTGCGTTCATCCGCGAGTAAAGGCAGCAGTGCTAGATCCGCGTCCTTAGGATCTTTTGCGTTGGTGTCGGGAGCTCCATCTTATAGGAGGCTCTACTTTTGGGTATGATCTCCTGTATTGTAGAAAGTTTTATCTGATCGAGGTATGGCGGGAACCTGTCCGCCATAGTTGTTACTTCCTTAGAAGTGCAGTAGTACTATTATGCGGTTGGGATGTAGCGCAAAACTTGATTATTTATATATGCGAAAGCGGCGTTTTCTTACATAAGCATGTCTTATTCTATAAAGCATTTCTGTCTTGGTTTATATTTCCGGTTACTCGATGTATGGCTACTTGGGTGCCCGGTAAGGCACGATCCACGGGCCCGAGCGGGTCGTGACATTCGGGTATCACGAGAGTTGGTCGAGCTCGAGCTTAGGTTCCGCGATCGCGCGAAGGTTCGGCCATGCAGATTGATTTTCTCGGTGTTCACGATGTGGCGGCGTCATCTCGAGAATGTCGTCTTTTAGTTGGTACTTGTTGTACCTATGACCGTCAGTGCGATGTCGAAAGAGTGTCCTTGCGGGAGGACTTAGCGCCGAGGATCGGTGGGTAGTTCGTCATCTTCCTAGCTATCGCCTGCAGGCGGGTTTGATTAGACGACTAAGGGGTGAAGCGATGAATCTGAGATAGATCTTTAACCCTCTAGGGTTTAGTATGTGTGATAAGGTGAGTATACCTTAAGGGTTATACTCTGATAGCATTGTGTAAATGGTGATTAGAAATCTTGGTTAGTTAACCAAGTAAGATTTGGGGGATAGAGAAAGTTTGAGCCTTAGAGTTTTATACGTAGAGACCTTAGAGGTAAGGCCATCTCGAGTAAGAGACGTATGTTTATGTTTGACCCTTATAGGAGTGCATAGTGCACGTGAGCTATGTTACGGGATAAGTCACGAGTAGTGTGGCATGAAGAGGGTAGTTGAGCTAAGAAGACGGCCGCTGGGTTTTCGTAGCGTGATTAGTGAGTTTTCCTTGGAGCTAGCGTTTAGCGGCGTTGTCGGGTCGGGTTGAGGCCGCGTTGCGGGTCAACCGCGGCATGTTTGGTGGTGGGGTCGGTTGTGGCGGTCGCCTTGTGGTAAGTTGAGTGTCACGGCGGCCTCGGGGATCGCGTGCGGCCGGTACGGTGTTGGGTCGCCGGAGTGACACTAGAACCTCGCGGCAAAGTGACAAAAGTGGTATCATCACGACGAGTAAAGGGAGAAGCGAGCATGTATGGCGAGCATAGATGTGATCATTTCTTTTGTAAGGAGAAGGTGTGAAGGAAGTATATTTTAGACCCCGGAGAGGGGTGTTTGTGGTTATGTTAGAGGTGTTTCCTCGTGGACTTGGATGGAGGTATTTGCGCGGGTGTTTCTGTGGCCATGTGTGGCAGGACTGTTCTCGTAAGTATAGTAGTGAAGACTATACTGGCGCGCGGTTGTTTTGAGGCTTAGAAGGAACATTCGGGACGAATGTTTCTAAGGAGGGGAGAATGTTATACCGTATTTCCGGTGTATGCGTGGGGCGTGCGTAGAAAATTTTGAAGCTTAAGTAGGCTTGGCGATTTTCACTTTGTGCTGACACGATTAGAGTCGTTTTTTTGAAGCGTTTCCTGACTTTCGTAGGAAAATTCGGCTATGACATTTATATTTTTGCGGATTTTTAGAGGCGAAATATTTTGGGCAGCGGAGGGTGACACTTGTCACCCTCGTTGACGATTTAGTGGGCGGTCAAGGTTGGTTGGCCTTGGCGATTGGTCCCTTATTTTGGGCCTTGTTTGTGGCTTGTTTTGTGCCGTGTTTGGTGGAGTAGGGTTAGGGTGCACTTGGCTTGATCTGGGCCTTACACACTTGCACGTGGCTTGATCTTGGCCATTGGTTGGCCTTGGGTTTTGCTATAAATACCCAGCGGAAGACTTGTTCATCCATTCCTAAATATTTCTAAGTGTTAAAATCCTCCTCCTCCCCTTTGTGTAGAGTTCGGTGAGGCCTCCTCTGTGGCGAGAGCACCCTCCTCTAGGGGTCTAGCCAGAAGTGTACCCACTAGCCTAGTTGTTTTCATGATACCCCCTTTTTGTGGTGTAGAAATACTCTCAAGTATTGTTATAATGCCCAAATACCTTAGCCTTTACCTTGTTGTATTCCAAAGTTACCTCTATCGTAGAGCAGAAATACTACCTTTTGTCCTTTTTGTCTCAAACGAAACCACTAAGGAAATCTTCATAGTTGGTTGAAGTATTTAAGTAGAAGTTGGTTAGAACTTCTAAGGGTTGTTTGGGCGCAGAGTAGGAGCTAAACCTTGCTTAGGATCGACATTATAACTTGGATAATTATGGGCTTATCGAGGTAAATATCTTGTCCTCTATTGTAATTGGAAATTACATGTTGTATGATTATATAGTTGAAGTATACTATATATAGAACTGACGTTATTCTGGCAATGTCTTTTGACTTAAGCTGAATAATAAGAAACCTTTTGAAGAAGAAATCTTGAGCGTAATTACATGGGGCGTATTCTGATGAACTTGTGTAGCTTTCTTTGTGTAGTAGAATCGTACACGTCAGGTTAGGCGTGCAAACCCCAGTTGGCTTGGTAGCGGCCTCGATAAGAGATGAGATTTACGCTGTTGGGAGAGTCTTTGTAGAATTTTACGTAGAATGTTCTACGATAAGATCTAAATATTAATAAAGCGCGCGTGGCCTTATAGGTTGAGTACTACGTGTATGGCGCGATCTACTTGGCAAGGAGTAGAAGCGGTTGGAAGTACTTGGGCGTTTTGCTATTAGTCGATACTCGTCGCGAGGTATATGAACCTCTTCCTATCTCTTCTAGCATGATATGTGTGAACTATGTAGTATGCGGTGAGCGTCGTGTGCTAAATGTATTTGATTGGTTTAAAACATAAAGTGTTATAACGGCTTTATGGGAAGTTGGTTATAACAACTTTATGTTGGTAAGAAAATACTTGTGGTTTTAAAAGGTAGCGATTTGAACTATAAGCGGCTTGTTATGTGTTAATAAAGAACTTGAAGTATTTCAAAGATTTTGAATCATTTGAAAGAAGAAGTAATATTTGGTTTTGAAAACTTAAGAGTTATACTAGCTTTATGGGAAGTTAGATAATAACGGCTTAAGAATGTTTCTTGATTTGAATCGGAATGTGTATCGACAAACCAACTGCGGCGTAATAAAAGGAAATGTTTTGTGATTAAGTATTATTAAAACCGGTAGAAACTTCCATCTGCATAGAAGCTAAGATGAGACAAAATGATATTTCTAGATCATGGTCTTTGTAATAAGATTGTTATAAACAAGAATATCCTACTCACATATAAGGCTTATGTTTCTCGGATAGTTTAAAAGAGAATTATATTCTTAAATGAATAAGACTATGAAATCTGAAACCTTTCTAAAATAAGGCAGTGAACATTTGAAATTAGGCAAACTTGGGCGTTTGGAAAATAATGTTGTTACTTGATTTTACAAAGGTAAGTGTTTTGATTTACTCGAAAGATAATCACTCTATTTTCATATACTACGGGTATTGTGTGGTTTTGTGAAGTAACATATCTTTAAAGAGTTATTGTATAAAGTACTTTGGGGATAAAAACCGATCTCGTTAATCATATAGTAGGAAGTACCTTATGTGTGAATAACTTGATTGTATTGGTTTGTGATAGCCTTGTAATACCTTCGTGTTTGATTTGATAAGTAATCATATTAGGATGCTACGTGTGTTAGTGATACGTGATGTTGGTGTAAAGGGCTTTTCCGCTTGATTGTGCTTATGTTGTCTAAGCGATAAAGCATTATGTTGGTATTTATACCACTCACGCGTGTTCCGGGGTTAAGCGCCTCCGTCTGGGGTAGACTCGAGTGATGCAGGACCATGATTCGAGAATACCTCATGCGGGTCGGGGCCTATGCGAGCTCTGAGAGTTCGAGTTAGTGTGCGGCCTTTATGGTCATGCGGTGCATGTGGCCGTGCGGTGCGAGTCGGGAAGATCGGGAGTAGCTACCCTCGATGCGGGGTTATACCTCATGCGGGCCTATGATATTGGCCTATGCGGGCTGCGGGAGTTCGGGGCTGAAGCGCGCATTTGATATTGCGAGCGGCGACGGCTTTGATCATGTGACGGTCTAGACAAATATCATGATCTGATTTATGACCTTGTTAAATCTTGTAGGTGTTAGTAGTCGGCTATGCCTTCGTGCTTACCATCTTGTTTTATTTGGACACAGTGGGACTGCTGTTCATATGTATTCCTTGGTGCTTTTCTATCATTGATGGCGGTGAGGAAGGTATTCCACGGGCATGATTGATGTTGTGGGCGTGAGACCCGTTGTTATATTGGAGTGATGACTTTGAGGCGTGAGTCACACTAGACATATTGCTTATTTCTTAATGTTGTAGTTTGGTTATCATACATGTCTCACGCTTTCTATAGACTACTATGATTTCATTTCTGATATCTTCATGTTTCACATACTTGGTACTGTTATGCGGACCTCGCCGGGGCTGCGTTCATCTGCGAGTAAACACCGCGATCGTTGATCCTCGCTCTTAGGAGTCCAGATTGGCGTTTGGGAAAGCTCCGTTTCTCGGAGGCTTATCTTAGTATAGTCCTGTCGTTGTAGGTATTTACATTCGGGGTATGGCGGGGCCACTGTCCGCCATTGTTGTCATATCATTTCTTAGAAGTGCATGTAATCTTTGTTGTGGCGGGGTTTGTAAAAGATTTACTTGTTCATTTATATGATTGTTATTTATATATATCTTAGAAAGACAAGTTTTCCTCGATTCTTGTTTTGTACTTCATTTGTTTCATGTATGTGTTTTATGTTAAATGATTACTCGATGTTGTATCACTAGGGTGCGGGGTAAGACACGATCCAGGCGAGTTGGTCGTGACAAGTACTACGAGTAGCATATTCTACTTGGAGGGTGGAAAAGGCTAGCAGGGTTACAGTACTTTGGAGCGTTTTGCTAATTGTCGATAATCGTCGCGAGGTATGTGAACCTATTCCTATCTTTTCTAGCATGATGTTGTGAACTATGTAGTACGGTAGATGTTATACCCCGTATTTCCAGAGTATGTACGTGAGGGCGTACGTACAAAAGTTTAAGCCTTAAAGTAGACTAAGGGACAAAATTTTGTGCACAACTAGCAAAAAGAATCGTTTGGCGAAGCGTTTTCCAAACTTTGCGAAGGGAAAATTCCGGCTATGTCATTTATAATTTTGCGGATTTTTAGAGATGAAATATTTTGGACCAACGAGAGGCGACACTTGGCCCTCAAGTGGACGGCAATCCATGGGCTCCATTGGCACGTTTTTTTAATGTTTCATGCCTTAAACATTTGATCAATGTTTGGCTAGATATTTTGTGTAGTAGATGAGCAAGTGGGGCCCACAAACACATGTCCAAATCTTCACCCTACACTTGCCCACCACTTGTCTTGATCTTGGCCATTGGTTGGCCTATAAATACCCTCCATGCAAGACTAAATCTTCGTCCACAAATCATTTTCCAAGTCTAAAACTCTCTCCCCTTAAGTGTAGAATCGTCCAAGGCTCCTCCCCTTTGTGAGGCCTTGGCAGAGTATCTCCACTTTGCCTTGTAGTTTTCATAAAATATCCCCCCCCCCTTGGTAGAAAAGTATTCTCCAAGTATTGTTACTATTCCAAAATACCTTGGCCCAAATACCTTGTAGTATTCCAAGGTTACGCCTATACTAAAAGCCAGAAATACTATTATACTTCCTTTAGCCACTAGCGAAACCTAAGAAATCTTCATAGCGAGTTGAAGTATTAAGAAGAAGTTGTGTAGAACTTCTAAGGGTTGTTTGGAGCGGGTTGGAGCACCAGTTAGGAGCTAAACGTTGCTCAGGACCGACATTTAAACTTGGATAATTTTGGGCTTATCGAGGTAAATACTCTTGTCCTTCTATTGTAATTGGAAATTACATACTGTAGTTGTATTGAAGTGATTATAAGATATATAGAAGGATGGTATAAAAGAAGAGAATTGAATTGATATCACATCAGAAGAATATTAAAGAAGAAAGTGAGCTGTACTTACGTAGGGTGTATTTCTGATGAACTTGTGTAGTTTGGCGGGTAGGGTAGTGCTGCCCAATTTTACGTAGAATAAGGATCTGTATCTAGAATTATTCTGCAGAGTAGTCTAGACGTTGATAGACTTGTATGACCGTTATAGGTTGAAGTACTGCAAGTAGCGTATTCAACTCGAAGGGTGGAAAGGGCTAGCGAGATTACGATGCTTTGGAGCTATTTGCTTATAGTCGATAATCGTCATGCGGTATGTGATTCTTCCTATACTCTTGAGCATGATATTTTAAATATATATATATATATATATATATATATCTGATGAGCGTCGTGTGTTAAGCGACGTAGTTTTACGGCAATGTCTTTTGACTTAAGCCTGAATAATAAGAATCTTGAAGTATTTCAAAAGAATTAAGAATCGTTTTTGAAAGAAGAGTAATACTTGGTTTTAAAAGCTTAAGAGTTATACTAGCTTTATGGGAAGTTAGGTATAACGACTTAAGAAAGATAAAAGAATGATTTATTGATTTTAGAAGTTAAGAGACTTAATCTTAAAAGATAAGAGACTTGACTTAATTGAATTGATATGAAAGTTGTTAAGAAGTGTGACACCTCATTCATGAGTAATAAGTACTTGGTTTTTAAAGAATAATGTTTACTGATTTCGGAAATGAGAATAAGTAAGGAACTTGATTTCTAAAAGAGACTTGAGGAAATTGAAGAGTTTTTGGTATAAAAGAAAGGCACTGTTTTGTCTTAAATTGGTTTAAAACATAAAGTGTTATAACAACTTTATGGGAAGTTAGTTATAACGACCTTATGAAAACAAAAGAATGGTTTTATCAGTGGTTTTAAAGTGGTAACTTGACTTTAAAGGAGAAGTGTTTTGGTTTACTTAAAAATGTTAGTCACTCTATTTTTACAATACGGGCATCGGGTGATCTTCGTAAAAGAAATGGATCTTTTAAAAAGAATTTTAACGTACGTAGTACTTTGGGGTTAAAACCTGGACTTTGGCATAAAATGAAAGTACCTTGGGTTGTGTGTAACTTGCCTATGTTTGCGTGCGATAGCCTTGTCGTGCTAGCATTGTATTTCTATACCACCGCGTCTCGATGGAGTGGCTGATTTGTTATGATATTACTTGGACATACCGGCAGTGACGGAGAATTCCACGGGTACGCTTCTGTTGATAGTGTTATTCCATGGACTAGCTCTCCATGAGGTTTCTTACTGATTCGGCCTTGGTATCTGGTGGTCGACTTTCGTACTTGCCCCGTCTCGTGGCTGATTCGGCCTTGGTACCTGGTAGTTAGCCCTCGCACTTGCCCGTTCGGTTTAGTGGCGAAGTCTCGTGATCTGACGCTTGGTATCTGGTAGTTAGCCCTCGTACTTGCCGATCGGCTCATTGACACGGCGCGGTATCTGGTAGTTGGCTTCGTACTTGCCGTGTCGGCCGTGGTGGAGTCTCGTGATCTGACGCTTGGTATCTGGTAGTTAGCCCTCGTACTTGCCGATCGACTCGTGACACGACCGGTATCGGTAGTCGGCTTCATACTTGCCGTGCTCGGCTCGTGGTTTGATTGTATAGTATTGTTAGTACGGCTTTGGTATCGGTGGTTAGCTCGTACTTGCCGTGCGGTTTATGACTCGTAGGATTTGGTGTTTATATGTACTCCTTGGTGTTATTATATCATAGACTGCCGGCAGTGAGGAAGGTATTCCACGGGCATGATTAATGTTGAGGGCGTGAGACCCATAGTTATATTTGAGTGATGACTTTGATGGCGTGAGTCACGACTTACATATCGCTTATTTATTATGGATGTAGTTTGATTATCATACATGTCTCTGCTTTATATATCGCTATGATTTCATTTACAATATTTTGATTTCACATACTTGGTACTGTTATCTTGACCTCCTTGAAGTGCGTTCATCTGCGCGGTAGAGGTACACCGATCGTTGATCCTCGCTCATAGGATCACGGATTCGTGTCGGGAAGCTCCGTTTCTCGGAGGCTTATCTTTTGGTATAGTCCTGTCATTTGTAGGTACTTGTACATTGAGGTATGGCGAGAGCCTGTCCGTCATGTTGTATAAAAACTCTTAGAGTGCATGAAATCTTGTTGTAGGCGGGGTTTGTAAAAGGATTAAAGCATTGGTTTGAAAGATTTGTATATATATTATTGAAAGGTGACCGTTTTGGTTATCTGTTCTTATCATATATCTTGTTTCATTTTTAAGTTTTATTTCGTGATTTTCTCTCGATGTTGTATCACTAGGGTGCCCGGTAAGGCACGATCCACGGGCGAGGATCGGTCGTGACAAAAGTGGTATCGAGCGATTAATCCTCGAAAAGTGTCTGATCGTGTCTAGTAGAGTCTTGATTATCGTGTGTTGTGCACCACATCTATAATCAGGAGGCTGCGAGACATTTAGGATTAGTTTCCATTCTTCTCATTACGAGATCGTGCCTTAGAGGCGTGTTATAAGTTGGACCTCAGCGCATTTCGTTTTTACGATTATGCCTCGCGCAAAACAACCGGGCGAGATGGGCAAAGCGTGAAAGCTTCTGGTAGGATCTGAGAAATGCGAGCGCGAGCCCGATCATTACGAGATAGTGCTTGAGACAGCGAGTTTTGCGGCGCCGCGGCCTCGATAGAGTTTAGAGCGCGCGATGGCTGCGAGACCACGACGAGCCTCGGTCCACGGCTGGAGCGAAGAGATGGGTACAAGAGATGGCCGATTATTGGCGAGATAGTGGCAAGGCACGAGGATAAGGCTGGATGCGGTGATTATGCCGGTAGTACCGTAATTCACGAAGGCGGATAGTTTGAGGCTGCGGGACTTTACGAGTTGCGGCCGCGATGTTTTATGGATCGAGGCACGAGGATGATCGCGAGGAGTTCATCGCGATTCTGAGACCGTAGAGTGATCAAGGCTTCGGAGACCGAGTCAGTGGTCTTAGGTTCACATCGGCTGCGTAATACTGCAGTCGACTGGTTTGATTCGTGGGAGCTGTCCCGGGGGGAGCATGCGCCTCCAGCTATTTGGGACGAGTTCTCAGGGGCATTTCTTGCACATTTATTGCCTCGCACGCGAGAGAGGGCTCGGGCGACAAATTTTTGGTATTGAGCGAAGCGGGCGTGCGGTTCGTGTCTGATGTGGAGTTCGACTCATTGGCTCGGTATGTCCCCGCGTTAACGGCGAGATGGAGGGCGAGTGCACCGCTATGTCACGAGGGCTCGGCGATTATTTGGCGAGAGTTGCGCGGGTGTAGCTCTTCCGGGCATGGACATTGCCCGCATGCGAGCTTATGCGCAGGTGTGAGGCGGAGAGGTCGGCGGAATGACCAAGATCAGCAGAAGAGGCGAGCAGCGAGGTCCTTCGATAACTTTCGAGCGGACCACCTCGGCAGAGGCTAGTTATGTACCTCCGCCCGATGAGTGGTCCTCCGCGATCTTGGGGCGTTTGGGATATTCGGAAGCGGTCGGGGCTCCCGTGTTTGATTTTCAGGGGAGTAGGAATGCTCGCCAGATAAGGTCACCCTTGTCTCAGTGTGGCCGTTTTGGAAAACTTCATAAGGGAGAATGTCGTACTAATTTGGGAGATTGTTATGCTTGCGGCCAACAGGGCCATTTGGCGAGAGACTGTTCGACCAGGGGTAGCAATGGTAGGATAGCACAGGCTACGAGATCAGTTGCGGGTTCTTCACCTTCCATAGCTAGGCAGGATGCTCATACACCGGCAGGCCACGGCAGAGGTCGCGGTAGAAGTTCCCAATTTTAGCGGTCCTTTGAACCGCCTATCTTTTCAGGTATATCCTTAACCCTCTAGAGTTTAGCATGCGTGATGCGATGATTATATGTTGAGTACTATGTACATATAACATTGTGTATATTGTGGTTTAGAGACATGGTTAGTTGAAAGAATAAGTATGGGGACAGGGAAGGTATGAACCTTAGAATATTACACGTTGAGACCTTAGATGTAAGGCCGACTTGAATAAAAGATTTTACGGTTAGTCTTTGTCAAATACTTGGTATACGTATAAATGTATTGTGGGATAATTCCATGGGTTGTGTAAGATGAAAGTGGTAGCCTTCAGGACTTGGATAGGTAAGATTGTTCCGGATCAAGAGCAAGTGTTTGGCGCGATAGTGAGTCGGGTTGAGTCTGGGTGCGGGTCAACTGCGGCTGTATTGTGGTGGGGTCGGTTCGAGGTGGTCGCGGTGGTAGAATCACGAGGGTGCTAGGCCCAAGTTTAGATGACCATCGTATGAGTTCGTGGATATGTTCGACCAGAATCGAATCGTGAAGGCCGGGAATGGCCTTAAAGAAGATCGAGGCTAGTAAGATGACCAAGTTTGGAGGTAGTGGCTCCAGAAATTTTGGGAACTGAAGCGATGACTGAAGTATGGTCCGTATACTAGAAAGAGTTCAAGTGTTCGAGAAAGTGCGAGTAAGGAAAGAAGTAAACATGTCTTTGAGAGAATAAAAGCGATCGATCTTTGTGAAATAAAGGTGCAATGGGAATATCTTTTAGACCGGGGGTGGAAGCTTTTGTAATGCTAGAAGTGATTCCTCGTTGACTTGGGTTAAGTAATTGCGCGTGTGTTATTTTATGGCCAGGTGTGGCATTGGCAACTTGTTAAGAGGAACTTATCGTTATCCGTCTTGAGAAGGAACATTCGGGACGAATGTTTCTAAGGAGGAGAATGTTATACCGTATTTCCAGTATATGCGTGAGGCGTGCGTCAAAAGTTTAAGCCTTAAAGTAGACTAAGGGACGAAATTTTGTGCACAACTAGCAAAAAGAATCGTTTTCCGACGAAACGTTTTCCAAACTTTGCGAAGGGAAAATTCCGGCTATGTCATTTATAATTTTTGCGGATTTTTCCGAGAGATGAAATATTTTGGACCAACGAGAGGGCGACACTTGGCCTCAGTGGGCGGCAATCCATGGGCTCCATTGGCAC
The DNA here is from genome assembly GCA_029844215.1 of Przewalskia tangutica. NCBI lineage: Eukaryota > Viridiplantae > Streptophyta > Magnoliopsida > Solanales > Solanaceae > Przewalskia > Przewalskia tangutica. The sequence goes on along the minus strand of CM056725.1, from coordinate 36,179,523 downwards.
GTTTTTAATATTTCATGCCTTAAACATTTGGTCAATGTTTGGCTAGATATTTTGTGTAGTAGATGAGCAAGTGGGGCCCACAAACACATGTCCAAATCTTCACCCTACACTTGCCCACCACTTGTCTTGATCTTGGCCATTGGTTGGCCTATAAATACCCCTCCAATGCAAGACTAAATCTTCATCCACAAATCATTTTCCAAGTCTAAAAACTCTCTCCCCCTTAAGTGTAGAATTCGTCCAAGGCTCCCCTCCCCCGTGGTGAGGGCTTGGCGAGTATACCCCCTTTGCGTAGTTTTCGTAAAATACCCCCTTGGTAGAAAAGTATTCTCCAAGTATTGTTACTATTCCAAAATACCTTGGCCCAAATACCTTGTAGTATTCCAAGGTTACGCCTATACTAAAAGCCCAGAAATACTATTATACTTCCTTTAGCCACTAAACGAAACCCTAAGGAAATCTTCATAGCGAGTTGAAGTATTAAGAAGAAGTTGTGTAGAACTTCTAAGGGTTGTTTGGAGCGGGTTGGAGCACCCAGATTAGGAGCTAAACGTTGCTCATGACCGACATTTAAACTTAGATAATTTTGGGCTTATCGAGGTAAAAACTCTTGTCCTTCTATTGTAATTGGAAATTACATACTGTAGTTGTATTGAAGTGAGTATAAGATATATAGAAGGATGGTATAAAAGAAGAGAATTAAATTGATATCACATCAGAAGAATATTAAAGAAGAAAGTGACGTACTTACATAGAATGTATTCTGATGAACTTGTTGTTATACCGTATTTCCAAAGTATATGCGTGGGGCGTCGTAGAAAATTTGAAACTTTTAATATTGGCTTGGCGAAAATTATTTGTGCACAACACCCGTTTAGAGTCGTTTTTCGAAAGCGTTTTCCACGACTTTCGTAGGGGAATTTCCGGCTATGTCATTTTTAATTTTTGCGGATTTTTCCGAGAGACGAAACGTGTTGGGCCAACAAGAGGGCGCCACTTGGCACCCTCCCATTGGCGGACGTGAGGCTCGGTTGTGGCCGATTGGAATGGCTTTAGTTGGTAGGATATTTGTGTGTTAGTTGGTTAAGGGGGCACTTGGCAAGATCTTGGCCCTACTGCACTAGGCACTTGGCTAGATCTTGGCCATTGGTTGGCCTTGGCTTGTGCTATAAATACCCTCTAAGGTTGAAGACTTCTTCATCCAAAATGCCTAAGTCTTGAGAGCCTTCCCTCCCTCAGTGAGGCCCCTTGGCAGAGTTTCCCAGTGGGGTAGGCGAGGGTAGCCACCCCTCCTTTGTGGTGTGGCCGTGGGGTACCCACTGCCTAGTTTGTTTTCATATAATACCCCCCCTCTTGGTAGAAATACTCTCAAAAGTATTGTTATAATGCCCAAATTACCTTAGCCTTATACCTTGTTGTATTCTAAGGTTATACTATCTGAAAAGCCAGAAATACTATTATACTTACCGTCAGTCACCAAACCGAAACCCTAGGAAAATCTCCATAGTCCGTTGGAGTATTGTGTAGAAGTTGGTTAGAACTTCTAAGGGTGGTTTAGAGCGGGTTGGAGCGCTCAGAGTTGGAGCTAAGCGATTGCCCGGATCGACTTTAAGCTAGGATAATTATGGGCTTATCGAGGTAAATATCTTGTCCCTCTATTGTAATTGGAAATTACATGTTGTTAGAATATATAGTTGAAGTATACTATATATAGAACTGAACGTAGTTATCGGCAATGTCTTTTGACTTAAGCTGAATAATACTTACAGCAATGTCTTTGCGACTTAAGCCCGAAATTAAAGAAGTTCTTACCGTAATTACTTAGGGTGTATTCAGACACAAAGACTTGTGAAGTAGAATTACGTGTGCTAGGTTAGATGTATAACCCCGGTTGGCTTGGTAGCGGCCTCGATGGAGGAGTTTTCTGTTGTTGCGGGGAGTCTTTGCGAATTTTGGTAGAATATTCTACGATGAGATCTAAATGTTAATAAGCGCCTTGTGGCCTTATAGGTTGAAGTACTACGTGTGGCGCGATCTACGGCTTAGGAGTAGAAGCGGTTGGATGTACTTGAGCGTTTTGCTATTAGTCGATACTCGTCGCGAGGTATGTGAACCTCTTCCTATCTCTTCTAGCATGATATGTGTGAAATATGTAGTGCGGTGAGCGTACGTGTCTTTGACGTATTTGATTGGTGTAAAACATAAAGTGTTATAACGGCTTTATGGGAAGTTGGTTATAACGACTTTATGTTGGTAAGAAAATACATGTGGTTTTAAAAGGTAAGCGATTTGAACTATAAGCGGCTTGTTATGTGTTAATAAAGAACTTGGAGTATTTCAAAGATTTTGAATCATTTTGAAAGAAGAAGTAATATTCGGTTTTGAAAACTTAAGAGTTATACTAGCTTTATGGGAAGTTAGGTATAACGACTTAAGAATGTTTCTTGATTTGAAATCGGAATGTGTAACGACAAACCAACTGCAGCGTTAATAAAGGAAATGTTTTGAATAATTAAGTATTATTAAAACCAGAGAAACTTCCATCTGCATAGAAGCTAAGATGAGACAAAATGATATTTCCTAGATCATGGTCACTTTGTAATAAGATTGTAATAAACAAGAATATCCTACTCACATATAAGGCTTAGGTTTCTCAGATTGTTTAAAGGAGAATTATATTCTTAAATGAATAAGACTATGAACTACGAAACCTTTCAAAAAAATGAGAAACTTGAACATTGGAAATTAGGCAAACTTGAACATTGGAAAAGAATGTTGCTACTTGATTTTACAAAGAGAAGTAATTGATTTACTTTAAAAGATAATCACTCTATTTTCATATACTACGTATTGTGTGACTTTTGTGAAAGTAACGTATCTTTTAAAGAGTTAATGTATGACGTACTTTGGGGATAAAACCCGATCTTGTTAATCATATAGTAGAAAGTACCTTGTGTGAACAACTTGGTTGTATTGGTTTGTGATAGCCTTGTAATACTTCTTGTTGCTTTGATAAGTAAACGTGTTAGGATGCTACGTGTGTTAGTATCTTGTGATGTTTGTGTAAAGGGGTTTCTTGATTGCGCTTTATTAACTATCAGTCGTTATGATAGTATTGTGGCATTCATCTCTTGAGATGATTCCGGGGGTTAAGCTGCCCTCCGATGCGGGGTAGACTCAGGCGGTCTGGGACCATGATTCGAGAATACCTCATGCGGGTCCTGGGGGCCTATCGCGAGCTACGAGTTCGAGGTTAGCGTCGTCCTTTATGGGCACGCGGTCGCGTGGCTGCGGACTCGGAAGTCGGTGACGATGCCGGAGTAGCTACCCTCGACGCGGGAATACCTCTGCGGGCGATGAGATTGGCCTACGCGAGTGCGGGAGTTCCAGGTTAGACGCGCACGACATTGCGGCAAGTGGCGGCTTTGATCATGTGACGGTCTAGACAGATCTTATGATCTGATTCATGACCTTGTTGCATGCTGTAGGTTTTTAGTAGTCGGCTATGCCTTCGTACTTACCGTCTGATTTTATCATGACACGAGTGGGACCCGGTGTTCAGTGTGTTCCTTGGTGCTTTTATATCATAGCAGCCGGCGATGAGGAAGGTATTCCACGCATGATTGATGTTGTGGGCACGAGACCCATTGTTATACTTGAGTGATGACTTGAGGCGTGAGTCACGACTTGACATGACCGCTTTGTTGTAAATCGTAGTTTGGTTATCATACATGTCTCCGCTTTATATGGCTATGATTTCATTTACGTATGTATTTTGATTTCACATACTAAATTTTTGTTATCGACCTCGCCCGGGCTGCGTTCATGCCGCAGTTGAGGTACACCGATCGTTGATCCTAGCTCTCGAGTCCGCAGTTTAGCGTTTGGGAAGCTCCGTTTCTCGGAGGCTTATCGGTGGTATAGTCCCCGCCGTCGTAAGTGTTTACATTCGGGGTTTGGCGGGGCCTGTCCGCCATTGTTGTCGTATCATTCTTAGAGGTGCAGTAATGCTTGTGTGGCGGGGTTTGTAAAAAGGATTAAACTGCTCATGTTGAAAAAGGTTGCTATTTATATATATACCGAAGGTAACCGTTTTTGGTTGCTTTGTCTTCTTATTTCACCGTCTTATTACACTTTGGTTTCATGTATTGTCTTTATGTTCCGTGATTACTCGATGTATGTCTACTTGGGTGCCCGGGTAAGGCACGATCACGGGCGGTTCGGTCGTGACACTTGTAGTTTGGCGGGTAGGGTAGTCTCGCCCAATTTTCCGTAGAATAAGGAATCGTATCTAGAATTATTCGCAGAGTAGTTCAGACGTTGATAGACTTGTATGACCGCTATAGGTTGAAATCGCAAGTAGCGTATTCTACTCGGAAGGGTGGAAAGGGCTAGCCGGATTACAGTACTTTGGAGCTATTTGCTTATAGTCGATAATCGTCGCAAGGTATGTGATTCTTCCTATACTCTTGAGCATGATATTTTAAAAGTATATATATATATATAGTACGGTAGACGTACGTGTGTTAACTGAACGTAGTTTTACGGCAATGTCTTTTGACTTAAGCCTGAATAATAAGAATCTTGAAGTATTTCAAAAGAATTAAGAATCGTTTTCGAAAGAAGAGTAATACTTGGTTTTAAAAGCTTAAGAGTTATACTAGCTTTATGGGAAGTTAGGTATAACGACTTAAGAAAGATAAAAGAATGATTTATTGATTTTAGAAGTTAAGAGACTTAATCTTAAAAGATAAGAGACTTGACTTAATTGAATTGATATGAAAGTTGTTAAGAAGTGTGACACCTCATTCGTGAGTAATAAGTACTTGGTTTTTAAAGAATAATGTTTACTGATTTCGGAAATGAGAATAAGTAAGGAACTTGATTTCTAAAAGAGACTTGAGGAAATTGAAGAGTTTTTGGTTTAAAAGAAAGGCACTGTTTTGTCTTAAATTGGTTTAAAACATAAAGTGTTATAACAGCTTTATGGGAAGTTAGTTATAACGACCTTATGAAAACAAAAGAATGGTTTTATCAGTGGTTTTAAAGTGGTAACTTGACTTTAAAGGAGAAGTGTTTTGGTTTACTTAAAAATGTTAGTCACTCTATTTTTACAATACGGGCATCGGGTGATCTTCATAAAAGAAATTGATCTTTTAAAAAGAATTTTAACGTACGTAGTACTTTGGGGTTAAAACCTGGACTTTGGCATAAAATGAAAGTACCTTGGGTTGTGTGTAACTTGCCTTTGTTTGCGTGTGATAGCCTTGTCGTGCTAGCATTGTATTTTTATACCACCGCGTCTCTCAATGGAGGGCCGGCTGATTTGTTATGATATTACTTGGACGTACCGGCAGTGACGGAGAATTCCACGGGTACGCTCCTGTTGATAGTGTTATTCCATGAACTAGCTCTCCATGAGGTTTCTTACTGATTCGGCCTTGGTATCTGGTGGTCGGCTTTCGTACTTGCCCCGTCTCGTGGCTGATTCGGCCTTGGTACCTGGTAGTTAGACCTCCCACTTGCCCCGTTCAGTTTAGTGGCGAAGTCTCGTGATACGACCTTGGTATCTGGTAGTTAGCCCTCGTACTTGCCCCGGTCAGCTACGTGACACGGCCTTGGTATCTGGTAGTCGACTTTCGTACTTGCCCCGTATCAGCTTCGTGGTGGAGTCTCGTGATACGACCTTAGTATCTGGTAGTTAGCCCTCGTACTTGCCCCGGTCAACTACGTGACACGGCCTTGGTATCTGGTAGTCGGCTTTCGTACTTGCCCCGTATCAGCTCCGTGGTTTGATTGTATAGTATTGTTAGTACGGCTTTGGTATCTGGTGGTTAGCCTTCGTACTTGCCCCGTACGGTTTTATGACTCAGGTAGGACTTGGTGTTTATATGTACTCCTTGGTGTTATTATATCATGATCGCGGTGATGAGGAAGGTATTCCACGGGCATGATTAATGTTGAGGGCGTGAGACCCATAGTTATATTTGAGTGATGACTTTGATGGCGTGAGTCCCTGACTTACATGACTGCTTATTTATTATGGACTGTAGTTTGGTTATCATACATGTCTCCTGCTTTATATAGACTGCTATGATTTCATTTCTGATATTTTCGATTCACATACTTGGTACTGTTATCGACCTCCTTGGGGCCGCGTTCATGCCGCAGTAGAGGTACACGATCGTTGATCTCGCCATAGGATCACAATTCAGACGGGAAGCTCCGTTTCTCGGAGGCTTATCTTTTGGTATAGTCCTCACTGTAGGTACTTGTACATTCGTGGTATGGCGGCCCCGTCCCGTCATGTTGTATAAAAACTCTTAGAGGTGCAGTAATCTGTTGTGGGCGGGGTTTGTAAAAGGATTAAAGCTCGGTTTGAAAGATTTGTATATATATTATTGAAAGGTGACCGCTTTGGTTATCCTGTTCTTATCATATATCTTGTTTCATTTTAAGTTTTTATTTCATTGATTTTCTCGATGTTGTATCACTAGGGTGCGGGGTAGGCACGATCACGGCCCGGATCGGTCGTGACGATGAGACGTCTGGTGCTAACGAATTTTGGTTGGTTTAAAGCATAAAGTGTTATAATGGCTTTTTGGGAAGTTAATTATAACGACTTTATGTAGGTAAAAGAATGATTTCGATTTTAAAAGATAAGAGACTGGACTTATATTTGACTTGATATGAAATGTGAAGAACTTGAATTGTATTAGAAGTTGTGAAACCTCATTCGGGAGTAATGAGTACTTGGTTTTTAAAAGAATAATGTTACATTAATTTCGGAAATGGGAATAAGAATCGAACAAGCCAACGGCGTTAATAAAGGAAAAAGTAATGACAATTAATTATACTAAAACCGTAGAAACCTCCATCTGCATAGAAGCTAAGATAAGACAAAATTGTATTACATTTCCTAGATCATGGCTGCTCTAATAAGAATTATTATAATCAAGTTTTGGTTTTCTTAAAATTGCAAAGTAAGGAACTTGATTTTTCTAAAAGAAAAGAGACGTAAGAATTTGAAGTGTTTTGGTTTAAAAGAAAGGCATGGTTTTGTCTTAAATTGGTTTAAAACATAAAGTGTTATAATAGCTTTATGGGAAGTTAGTTATAACGACTTTATGGAAACAAAAGAATGGTTTTATTATTGGATTTAAAATGGTAACTTGACTTTAAAAGGAGAAGTGATGTGGTTTAAAAATAAGGTACGGGAATTGTGTTGGTTTACTTAAAATAATAGTTACTCTGTTTTGGATACTACGAGTGTTAGTATCAGGTGACTTCTTGTGAAGGAAATGGATATTTGTAAGAGAATTAGAGTATGGTAATTTGCTTGTGCTTGCTTGTGATAGCCTTGTTGTGTAAAAGTTGTATTCTTATGATCTGGCGTCTCGATGGAGGGCCGGTATATTGTTATTATTGATACATGGACATGTCTGCACCGATGAAGAATTCCGGGGGCATGCGGCCATGCGGCGGGTTAATCACCCGGTATATTGTTATTATTGATACATGGACATGTCTGCACCGATGAAGAATTCCGGGGGCATGCGGCCATGCGGCGGGTTAATCACCCGGTATATTGTTATTGTTGTTACATGGACATGCTGCACGATGAAGAATTAGGGCATGTGGCCATGCGGCGGGTTAATCACCCGATATATTGTTATTGTTGTTACATGGACATGTCTGCACCGATGAAGAATTTCGGGGGCATGCGGCCATGCGGCAGGGTTGATTACCCGGTATATTGTTGTTATTGTTACATGAGCATGTCTGCACCGATGAAGAATTAGGGGCATGTGGCGTCGGCGAGGTTGATTACGGTATATTGTTATTGTTACATGGACATGTCTGCAGATGAAGAATTAGGGGCATGTGGCGTCTGGCGTGGTTGATTACGGTATATTGTTATTGTTGTTACATGGACATGTCCGCAGATGAAGAATTAGGCATGCGGCCCGCGGCGGGTTAATCACCCAGTATATTGTTATTGTTGTTACATGGACATGCGCACCGATGAAAAATTCTGGGGGCATGCGGCCATGCGGCAGAGTTGATTACCCGGTATATTGTTGTTATTGTTACATGGACATGTCTGCACCGATGAAGAATTCCGGCATGTACGTGGCGGGGTTGATTACCCGTGGGTGTTGTTATTGTTACATGGACATGTCTGCACCGATGAAGAATTCCGGCATGTGGCGTCTGGCGGTTGATTACCACGTAGATTGTTGTTATTGTTACATGGACATGTCTGCAGATGAAGAATTAGGGCATGTGGCGTCTGGCGGGATTGATTACGGTAGATTGTTGTTATTGTTACATGGACATATACGCAGATGAAGAATTCAGGGCATGTGGCGTCTTGGCGTGTTGATTACCCGATAGATTGTTGTTATTGTTACATGGACATGCGCACGCGATGAAGAATTAGGGGCATGTGGCTACGCTGGCAGGTTGATTACGGTATATTGTTATTATTGTTACATGGACATGTTCGCGATGAAAAATTCCGGGGCATGTGGCTACGGCAGGTTGATTACGGGATATGGTTATGCATCCTGGACATGTCTACAGATGGAGAATTCGGGGCATGCGCCGTGATGCGGGCTGATTGATTTTGTGGGCGTGAGACCTCGGTTATATTTTAGTGATGACTTTGAGGCGTGAGTCACGATTTGATATATTTGCTACATATTATATCGTAGTTTGGTTAACATACATTTCTCTGTTTTATATAGTGCTATGATTCTATTACCGCACTTTCGATTTCACATACTTGGTACTGTTATCGACCTCGCGGGGCTGCGTCATGCGCAGTAGAGTACACGGTTGTGATCCTCGCCATAGGATCACGATTCAGCGTTTTGGGAAGACCCGTTTCTCGGAGGCTTATCTTTTGGTATGATTCTCGAGTTTGTAGGATCTTGTACATTCAGGGTATGGCGGGACCACTGTCGTCATAGTTGTTATAAAAATTCGTAAGTGCAGTAATCTTGTTGTGGGCAGGGTTTGTAAGGGATTTAACTGTTCAATTTTTGATATATACATTCAGGAAGGTAACCGTTTTGGTTAGCCTATTGCTTAATTTATGTCTTGATTCATGCTTAAGTTTTATTTCCGCTGATTTTCTTTGATGTTTGTATCACTAGGGTGCCCGGGGTAAGGCACCAGTCACGGGCCCGAGGTCGGGTCGTGACAGTAACAAAATCCATATTAATTACCTTCCATAACTAAGTCGGGATCTAAATCGCTTACAATAGCCTACTGGGCTTCTGGTGCTCAACCATGACCTGCTACTAACTCGGACACTAAGCAGTAAACCCCGCTATGTCCCTTTCCCAGTCATCTTACCCATACATACATCTGAGGTCACGACACAACTTAGTCGGCCCCGAACAATTAGAGCAATAAGCACTGCGTGCCTCCCCTAAAACCTGCTGACTAGTCCTGCTGTATCGGGTACACGCAATCTATCCTCATCTCACAGCACCCCATCCGGTGCTACTCAAACAGGCTCTTTTATTCTCGGAGAGCCGTATCTCGATACCGTATCATAACTAGATCCTCATATTGTCGGCTCTTTACCTCTCAACATGTAAGACTCGGAACCTCTCGGAACTAACCTTCATTAACCTTGGAAACAAATAATCGAGCCCCCTCGGCTCGGGAGCTGATGAATCTTACGGACCACGTCCTGTCTATCTGGCTGCCCATCTGGCAGACTACCCTTAGATCCACGACAAGGAGTATCTGTAACTGTCTTGGCTTTCCCCGGATGGTATAGGATATCAAATCACAATCCTTGAGTAACTCTAACCACCATTTCTGTCGCAATTTCTACTACCTCAGTCTGCAGATATACCAGAGGATTTTGTGGTCTGTACCAAATATCCACATGAAGTCTATATATACGTCATGCCCCCAAATCTTCAAGGCATGTTTAATCGCTTGACTCTAAATCGTGAGTGGCGTAATTTCCTTTCCTGCTTCCCTAACTACCGGGAAAACATAGGCTCTATCCTGATCGGGTTGCGTCATCACACAACCTAGCCCAACACCCAACGTGCTATCATAATAACCTAACCCTCTAGTTTTTCAGGAGGAGTTAGAACTGTAGTCGAGTCAACTTATCTTCCAATAACTGGAAGCCTTTCTCATTCCTGTGAAATATTCGGGTATCCTTAATCTCACCTATGGTTCCTGTTTCCCTTCCTCTGTTGCAACCTAACTTGGTCACTAAACTTAGATTTGATTCCTTTGCTCGCCTCCTGGCTAAGACTTCCTGTCAATCACAATTTAGTGGGGGGAGGTTTTCCTTGATCTCGTCAAGTAGTAACCCGATGCTACCACCTTTCCTCAAGGTGTTCTTACTGCCCATTATTTACTAATGGTCTTACACTAGTCTGGGGTCATCATATCTCGTGCAACATACATAACAATAGTCGTATTCTCTTTTATCAATCTGGTCAGAACCTTACCTTAGGCTTACTATTAGCAAAAATATTTCTATCTTGATTCATAATCGTACAGTTTCATACATGCGTACAACCTGCATTTATATCTTTATGATATTCCCCTGACCAATTCGTACGTCGTTCTTAATTTCCCCGACACAACACTTTCCCACGGTTATCCACAATTGTAACCTATGGCAGGACGATACTAAAGACTTTACCAGTCTCATATCCTTCGTCTAACAACATGGGTACACGCAACCCCATAATACGTAAATCTGTCCTTTTACGTAGGGGAGAGAACTTATCTCCCTTACTTAAACTTTCCTTGGAGTCACAACCCTAATCACAGGGTCCTCTCGCGGTCCAGTAAATATCTAATCATCACGCACCTCCTTAAAGTCATGTAGATTTTCAAAACCTACCAAAGATGCCCTCAGCTTTCCGCCGGCAGCACTCGTACTTATTTATTCTTGCCTTGTACATTTTTCTGAAATTATCCGGAAGGTCGTGGCCTTGACCGCCACACCAAACCAACTCCAAGTACCTCCAAGGGCACTTAACATGAATTCCTTCAAATTCAATTATTACTTACTTCCTGTGTCAATTTACCTCAAATGAACAAGTCACACAGACCTATAAAAAAAACAATGGTGCCAAAGAAGGAAGGATAATTCACTGGTTACTACCACTTCTCTTCCTTTCCACACGATAACCGGCTTACCGGGAAACTAGTACCGAATCAATCTCTCTCTGTAGTCCACGTTGGCATAACAAGAGGCCAACTAGCCCGTACTCATAATGACCTCGATGTCTGTCATAACAACTCTGTTAGGTCTGCTAGGGTCCAACGACTGTATCGTTACCGACAATTATTATCTAACCGCTCAGCTACCACCCAACACTCACGGGTGTAGTCACCATGAAAGGTCCTCATGGATTCAGGCTTCATTTCTTTACACTTGGTTGTTCTCTTTTTTCACTGGTCGTACTCCTTCCGTACTTCCAAACTTATACTAGCATACGTACATAGCCTTCATACTGATTCGGGCCTCTAATCTGGAGTTACTATTCTAAACAACATAAGGCCAGTTCCGGCTCTTACAACCTAGTTCCGGTGGAATGCGTCCACGAACCCGTAAAATGATTAACTAGACTTGGGCCTTGCACCGTCGTGACCCTGTCACGTAGCGGGACTACTACTAACTGATCCCATTTCATTTCAAGCTACGGGGCGACCCTTAATAGGTCCTCAACCCGACTCGGCGTCGTACTTAAATGTTATACCCCGTATTTCCAGAGTATGTACGTGGGGACGTACGTAGAAAAGTTTGAACTTTAAAGTAGGCTTGGCCGAATTATTTTTGTGCACAACACCCGGTTAGAGTCGTTTTTCGACGAAACGTTTTACAAAGCTTGCGAGGGGAAAATTCCGGCTATGTCATTTTTAATTTTTGCGGATTTTTCTGAGAGATGAAATGTTTTGGACCAACGAGAGGGCGACACTTGTCACCCTCTAATTGGAGGATGTTGGGCGGTAAAGTGGCCGAAAGTGTGGCCTTGTTTGTCAAGTAGTTGGTAGGATATTTTGTGGGTAGATGGATAAGGTACACTTGGGAGAATCCTAGCCCTACACTTGCCTTGCACTTGGCATGATTTTGGCCATTGGTTGGCCATGGCTTGACCTATAAATACCCCTCCCCTTTGATGAACTTCTTCATCCAAAAATTGTGCTAAGTCTAGAAATCCTCCCTCCCCTCTCTTGTAGTGTTCTCGTCCCCCCCTTGTGAGGCTTTAGCCGAGAGCACCCCCCCTCCTAGTGGCCTTGGCCGTGGGGTACCCCCCCCTAGCCTAGTTGTTTTCGTATAATACCCCCCTTTGTGGTATAAAAATACTCTCCAAGTATTGTTATAATGCCCAAATACTCTAGCCCATATACCTTGTAGTACTTTCCAAAGTTACCTCTATACGTAGAGCCCGGAAATACCATTATACTTTCCTTTAGCCACTAAACGAAACCCTAAGGAAAACCTTCATAGTCGGTTGAAGTGTTAAGTAGAAGTTGCGTAGAACTTCTAAGGGGTTGTTTGGAGCGGATTGGAGCACTCGGAGTAGGAGCTAAACGTTGCTCAGGAGCGACATTAAACTTGGATAATTTTGGGCTCATCGAGGTAAATACTACTGTCCTTCTATTGTAATTGGGAATTACATACTGTAGTTGTATATAAATGAATATAAGATTCATAGAAGAGAATTGAACTGTAATAGAAGGATATTACAGAAAAGACTTGAATCAAATCACTTGTAAGAATATAAGTAGAAGATTAAACTGTACTTACAGTAAACTGATAACCTTTATTGGTTGAATGTTCTGCGAGTAGCATGAACTACTTGGAAGGTGGACAAGGCTAGCCGGGATTATAGCCGTGGAGCGTTTTGCTTATAGTCGATAAACCGTCACGAGGTATGTCATTCTTCCTATCCTCTTGAGCATGATATTTTAAAGAATATATATATAGTACGGTAGACGTACGTGTGTTAACTGAATAATAATTACGGCAATGTCTCCGGACTTAAGCCTGAATAATAATTACGGCAATGTCTTTTGACTTAAGCCTGAATAATCTTGAAGTATTTCAAAAGAATACTGAATCATTTTAACAGAAGAGTAATACTTGGTTTTAAAAGCTTAAAAGTTATACTAGTTTTATGGGAAGTTAGGTATAACGGCTTAAGAGAGATAAAAAGAATGATTTATTGATTTAAGAAGTTAAGAGACTTGATCTTAAAAGATAAGAGACTTGACTTAATTGAATTTTGTTAAAAAGTGTGAAACCTCATTCGTGAGTAATGAGTACTTGGTTTTCAAAAGGAATAATGTTTCTTGATTTGAAATCGAATAAGTATCGAACAAACCACAAAGCGCTAGTAAAGGAAATGTTTTGACTAATAAAGTATTATTAAAACCAATGAAACTACCATCTGCATAGAAGCTAAGATGAGACAAAATGATATTACATTTCCTAGATCATGGTCATTTGTATCAAGATTGTTATGAACAAGAATAACCTACTCACACTTAAGGTATATGTTTCTCAAATTGTTTTAAAGGATTAAAACTATGAACTACAAACCTTTCGAAAATGAGAAACTTGAGTAATTGAAATTAGGCAAACTTGGAACGTTTGGAAAAGAATGTTGTTACTTGATTTTATAAAGAGAAGTGTTTTGATTTACTTCAAAGGATAATCACTCTATTTTCATATACTACGGGTATTGTGTGACTTTTGTGAAAGTAACGTATCTTTTAAAGAGTTAATGTATGAAGTACTTTGGGGATAAAAACCCGATCTTGTTAATCATATAGTAGAAAGTACCTTGTGTGTATAACTTGATTGTGTTGGTTTGTGATAGCCTTGTAATACTTTCTTGTTGATTTGTTAAGTAAACATGCTAGGATGCTACGTGTGTTAGTATCTTGTGATGTTTGTGTAAAGGGGTTTTTCTTGATTGTGCTTATGTTGTTTAAACGATAAGCTGTTATGTTAGTATTGTATCACTCATGATTCCGGGGGTTAAGCTGCCCTCCGATGCGGGGTAGACTCAGGCGGGTCTGTGTGACCTATGATTCGAGAATACCTTATGCGGGTCTGTGTGGCCTATGCGGAACTGCGGGAGTTCCAGGTTAGTGTGCGGCCTTTGTGGTCATGCGGTCTATGTGGCCATGCGGACGGCGAGTCCAGGACGCTGCCGGGGAGTAGCTACCCTCGATGCGGGGAATACCTCATGCGGGCCATTGGAGTGGCCCATGCGAGCTACTGGGAAGTTCCAGCTAGACGCGCACATTAGATCTTTGCGGCGAGTGGCGGCTTTGATCATGTAATGATGCAGACAGATCTCATGATACGCTTTACGACCTTGTTTATCTTGTGGGTTTTAGTAGTCGGCTATGCCTTCGCACTTATCGTGCGGTTTTATGATGACACGTAGGACACGGTGTTCATGTGTATTCCTTTGTGCTTTTATATCATAGACTGCCGGAAGTGAGGAAGGTATTCCACGGGCATGATTGATGTTGTGGGCGTGAGACCCATTGTTATATTTGAGTGATGACTTTGAGGGCGTGAGTCCCTGACTTGACATGACTGCTTATTTATTGTGGACTGTAGTTTTGGTTATCATACATGTCTCCTACTTTATATAGACTACTATGATTTCATTTACAGTATTTTCAATTTCACATACTTGGTACCTGTTATCGACCTCCTTGGAAGTGCGTTCAATCGCGAGTAAAGGTACTCCTGTTGTTGATCCCCGTTCTTAGGATCACCGTTTCAGCGTTGGAAAAGCTCCGTTTCTCCGGAGGCTTAGCATTTTGGTATGGTCCCCTGTCGTTGTAGGTATTTTGCATTCACGGGTATGGCGGGGCCCTTTCCCGCCATTGTTGTTTTAAAATCTTAGAGGTCTGTAGTCCTGTTGTAAAGTTGGGATGTAACTGTTCATTTTGGGTATTGATATATATATGCCGAAAGGCAACTTTTCTTCAGATAACTGTGTCTCAATTTATACTGTTTCATATCTTGGTTGTTTTATATTCTTGATTACTCGATGTATGACTCTTTGGGGTGCGGGTAAGGCACGATCCACGGGCCGGGCGGTCGTGACATTAAATCTTACCCTTGGTCTGACATAACCTTTTACTACCCGAGAAGGCCTTATATATCTAAGGTCTCTGTGGTTATCAACATTCCTAGGCTCACAATTTCCATGCTCCAAGCCTAACTTATCAGTCCCCCCGAAAACGGGTACAAAAACTTCTCAATAAACTATAATCGTGTTGTCTTGTCCACAACAACCATACTTACTCCATACGGATCTCACCCGTACCATTCTCTTACTCATACCACATAGCTTAACCTATTAACATAGTCTTCCCTTAAGTCCCTTAATTATAACCTCTTAAGGGTCCATTACATTCTCACACAACTCATCATCACTTAATTATCTCAAATTAGCACGTAAAACTTTGATGAGAGTTCCTTAACTGTTCATACCTTCCCGGTCTTTTAGTCCTTACCAAGTCCTGGTAATCTAAAATCATTCTAGGCAACACGCGTCTGACCCTCATACATAAATCTGTATAGTTGTATGTCACAATACCAACTATACTACAAACATTACCAACCTGGATACGCAATCCACATAATCTTTTCTGGGTCACTGCTGCCTTTCTCGTAGCTGCAAGCAACATAACTTGTTAGGGAGAGACGACCCTAACCACACAGCTCTATCGCACGATCTTAGAGTGAGAAGAATGGAAACCAATCCTAAATGTCCTGCAGCCTCCTGATTATAGATGTGGTGCACAACACACCGATAATCAAGACTCTACTAGACACGGTCTGTAGACACTTTCCGAGGACTAACTGCTCTGATACCACTTTTGTCACGACCCGACCCCGGGCCCGCGACTGGTGCCCTACCTGGGCACCCCTTTCGGTATACATCAGAGAATATCAGCGGAACATACACAATAGATAAATGTTTAAACATAAAAATAACCACAGGCTAGCCGATAAGGCCACCTTCCGTAAAATATACGTAATAGAACAGTACACCCTTTTTTTTTCTTTACAACCCAATCCACAAATGTGACTCTGCACTTAAGAATATCAACTCTGGCGGGACAGGGCCCCGCCATACCCCTGAATGTACAACGACCGACAATACCAGGGATAAGCCTCCGGAATAAAGGAGCTTCTCAACAGCTGAACAGTGATCCTAAGAGCGAGGATCAGCACAGACTCTACTGCGGCATGAACGGCCCCGAAGGAGGTCGACAACATGTACCAAATATGTGGCGAAAATCAGTAATGAAATCATAAGTCTAAAATAAAGCGGAGATGTGTATGATAACTCAATTAACAGTACACAGTGCCTTACTAACAATGAGAGTAAATAGTAGTATACTTACAATATAAAATAGGAAGCTCACGATCAAAGCAGGACCACCCGCCCGCAGTATCATTAAGCAATCCTACACCTGGGACTATTTCACCCGCATAGGTCGCGTGGACCCGCATGAGGTATTCCTCGCATGGGACTATTTCACCCGCATAAGCCCTTACGGACTCGCATGAGGTATTCCTCGCATCGTGGGTAGCAAATCCACGGAATATGCAAATGCGAAAACCCGGAATGACCCGAAATGAATAATATACCACTAGCACAAAACCGGCTATCATACATAACATAAGCACTACCGGCTTATCACACAATATATAAGCAAGTTAAGAATCCCCTAACTTCTTATTATTCTTGTTCACATACACTCTCATTTTAGTTTACTTATGTCACGACCCGTTCCGGGGCCCGTGACTGGTGCCTTACCCGGGCACCCAAGTAGTCATACATCAGAGAAATCAGCGGAAAATAAAACAACCAAGATATGAAACAGTATAAATTGAGACACAGCTATCTGAAGCAAAGTTGCCTTTCGGCAATACATATATAATTACCCAAAATGAACAGTTACATCCCAACCTTACAACAGGTCTACAGACCTCTAAGAGTTTAAAACAACAATGGCGGGACAGGGCCCCGCCATACCCCTGAATACAAATATCTACAATGACAGGGGACCATACCAAAATGCTAAGCTTCCGGAGAAACGGAGCTTTCCCAACGCTGAAACGGTGATCCTAAGAACGGGGATCAACAGTAGGAGTACCTTTACCTGCGGCATGAACGCAGCCCCCCGAAGGAGGTCAGTACAACAGGTACCAAGTATGTGAAACTGAAAATACTGTAAATGAAATCATAGTAGTCTATACAAAGCAGGAGACATGTATGATAACCAAAACTACAGTTCACAAGAAATAAACAGTCATGTCAAGTCAGGGACTCACGCCCTCAAAGTCATCATAAAACCGTACGGGGTAAGTACGAGGGCATAGCCGACTACTAAAAACCCCCAGTACAACAAGGTCGTAAACTGTATCATGAGATCTGTCTAGACCGTCACATGATCAAAGCTGGCCACTCGCCCGCAGTATCTAATGTGCGCGTCTAGCCCTGGAACTTTCCGTAGCTCCGCATGGGCCATTCTAATGGCCCGCATGAGGTATTCCTCGCATCGAGGGTAGCTACTCCCGGCGTCACGGACTCGCGTCGCATGGCCATAAAGACCGCGTGACCACGGCGCCGCACTAACACGGAACTCCGTAGCTCGCGATAGGCCATACGGACTGCATAAGGTATTCTCGAATCATAGGTCACTAGACCGCTGAGTCTACCCGCGATCGGAGGGCGCTTTAACCCCTGAGTTATGGTGATATGATATCAACATAACCGCTTATCGCTAAACAACATAAGCACAACAAGGGATAACCCCTTTACACAAACATCACAAGACACTAACTCACGTAGCATCCTAACATGCTTACTTATCAAGTCAACAAGAAAGTATTACAAGACTATCACAAATCAATACAATCAAGTTATTCACACAAGGTACTTTCTACATTATGCTAACAAGTTCGGGTTTTTAGCCCCAAGGTACTTAATGTATTACTCTTTTAAAAGATCCGTTTCTTTCACAAAAATCACACAATACCCGTAGTATAAAAATAGAGTGATTATCTTTTGAAGTAAATCAACACATTTCTCTTTGTAAAATCAAGTAACAACATTCTTTTCCCAACGCTTAAGTTTGCCTAATTTCAATTACTCAAGTTTCTCATTTTCGAAAGGTTTCGTAGTTCATAGCTTTAATCCTTTAAAACAATTTGAGAAACATATACCCTAAGTGTGAGTAGGTTATTATTATTCGTAACAATCTTATTACAGCGGCCATGATCTAGTAAATGTAATATCATTTTGTCTCATCTTAGCTCCTATGCAGATGGAAGTTTCTACTGGTTTTAATAATACTTTATTAGTCAAAATAATTCCCTTTATTAGCGCTGCTGTGGTTTGTTCGACATTTATTCTGATCGGTAAAACATCATTCCTTTTTGAAAACCAAAAATACTATTTACTCACAAATGAGGTTTCACACTTTTTAACAAAATTCATATTAGTATAATAAGTCAAGTCTCTTATTTCCTTAAATCAATAAATCATTCTTTTTATCACTCTTAAGCCGTTATACCTAACTTCCCATAAAGCTAGTATAACTCTTAAGCTTTTAAAACCAAGTGTTACTCTTCTGTTAAAAATGATTCAGTATTCTTTTGAAATGTTTTCAGTTCTTTATTATTCAGGCTTAAGCCGTGAGGCATTGCCGTAAGTGTTATTCAGGCTTAAGCCGTGTGGCATTGCTGTAAGTATTATTCAGGCTTAAGCCGTGAGGCATTGCCGTAAGTATTATTCGTGCTTAAGCGTGAGGCATTGCCGTAAGTATTATTCGATTAACACGTACGCGTCACCGCACTACATATATATTATAAAATATCATGCTTTAGGAAGAATCACATACCTTCTCGGCGAAAACCACCTGCCAAGTTGAATATGTCGCGCGCAGAGTATCGACCTATAATGACCAACACGTCTATCAACGCCCGTATCAGATCTGCATAAAGCTCTAAGCAGAGGGTTCGCTATTCTACGAACATTTGGGCAGCACTTCCCTACCCGGTGAGCTACTCAAGTCTACTGTGAAAATAGTCCTATGTAAGTACAGTTCTTATTATTCTTCTTTTAAGCCCTTCTACTGTGATAACAGTTCAATTCTATTCTGCAATATCCTTCTAAGTATTAGTACTTATTCCTATACTTCTACAGTATATATATTCTAATTACAAAAGGAGGATAAGGTTAATTACCTCGGTAAGCCCAATAATATCCTAGATAAAAGTCGCGCCTGAGCAAGGTTTAGCTCCTAAGTTGTGCGCTCCGGTAGCTCCAAGAAAACCCTAGAAGTTCTTCACAACTTCTACTAAGGACTAAGGGATTTGGGCTAGGGTAATTTGGGCATTATAACAATACTAGAAGGCAACTTTTCTACCAAGGGAGTGGGGTAGGTTTCGGCTAGGCTAGGGGGGGGAGGGGTTGCCTCGGCCAAGGGCCACTTAGGCTAGAGGGGGAGAGGGTGTTTGGACGAAAACTTAACAAGAGAAGGGAGGGAATTTCAAGACTTGGAAAGCTTGTTTGTGGATGAAGAACTCTTCATCTTAAGGGGGTATTTATAGGTCAAGACATGGCCAACCAAGGGCCAAGATGGTGCCAAGTGCAAGGCAAGTGTAGGGTGAGGATTTAGGCAAGTGTCCTTGGCCAACTTGCACACAAAATATCCTACCAACTACTTGACAAAAATTGTCATCCAATTGGCCTCAATGCCGTGTAACATCCATCAATGAGAGGGTGACAAGTGTCGCCCTCTCGTTGGTCCAAAATGTTTCGTCTCTCGGAAAAATTCGCAAAAATTAGAAATGACATAGCCGGAATTTATCCTACGCGAGTTGTGTAAAACGTTTCGTCGAAAAACGACTCTAATCGGGTGTTGTGCACAAAGTGAAATCGTCCAAGCCAACTAGGGGGGGGAGTGACACGTGTCGCCCTCCTATACGCCCAAAATATTTCAACTTCCGAAAATATCCACAATGGCCAAAATCTCGAAAACAAAGTGGGCCCCACAAAATCGTAAATTTCCCCCGTGGGCCCCACGTGACCATTTCCGAAAATAAAATTCCATAATTCTCTAATATTCCAAGAAGTCCGAATACCAAATCTGGGAATCCAATTCCCATTAACGAACCTTTTTCCTTCACAAAAACCGGAAACTTTTCCGTGGAAAAATCACCTCTTTCTTCCTTTCAAATTTCAATGTCGTATTCTCGTACGTACGTCCTCGCATACATACCCTGGAACTTACGGGATATAACATTCTCCCCTCCTTAGAAACATTCGTCCCGAATGTTCCTTCTAGGTCTCAAAACAGACAGGCGACAGTATAGTCCTTACTGTTATACTTATGGAAACAACCATGCCACACCTGGCCACCACACAACAAGCGCACATACTCATCTCCAAGTCCACGGGGAATCACCTCTATCACGAAAGCTCCTACTAGAGGTCTAAAAAGATACTCCCTTCGCACCTACTCTTTTCAAACGAAATGATCATACCTATGCCTGTAATACCTGCTCGCTTCTTTCCATACCACTTTTGTCACTTTGCCTTACTCGCCGTAACCTTCTCGTACACTCGAACTCTTCCTTATCACTTACCATGTTTCTGATACTGCTTCCCACTGACTCTGAGCTGCCAATAACCTTTTCTGGATAAGCTCCACCCTATCCACGCCCTGCTGAACAAGTACGAACCAACCGTCTGCACCTTGCTTACATCGAATCAGTTGATCGGAAATCTTACACTAGTGCTTATAAAAAGGCTCCAAACGGCGACACCCGAATACTGAAATGGTAGCTATAATATATACTCAACAAGAGGCGAAGAGTCCTTGCAGCTACTCCCGAAATCCAACCACCTGCCCGAGGGTGAATGCGACACTGAGATTCACCTGAGTTCCTAACCTTACCTGGTAACTCTTCCAGAAAAGAAACAGCCGTAGCTTGGACTCCCCTGTCAGCCATAAGGTGAAGGTAGGCACCCCGTGCAGCCTTACAACCTTCTTGAAAATAATCATCTCGCAACTTACTACCGAGCACACGGTTGACTAACAGATAAGGCGGGCTGACCTTATCGGCCCGACTACTGATCGAACGCATCCACGAACTCGTACAATGGTTAACTAAACCTGGGCCTAACACCCTCGTGACCCTAACACAAAACGGGACCACCACAAACTGACCCCATCACCAAACAGGGCGTGGGTCGACCCGCAACACGGCCTCAACCCGAACTGGAAACGCGCAAAACACTAGCTCCACGATCCGGAACATTCTTACCAATCACGTTACGAAAACCTAGCGGTCTTCTAAGCTCAACCATCCTCTTTCGTTTCACAACATTCAAGGATTCATCCCACAAAAATATCTCACGTATACTATGCACCTCGATAAGGGTCAAACACGAAATAATTCTTTTACCAAAGATGGCCTCGCCTCTAAGGTCTCTACGTATAATATTCTAAGGCTCCCACTCTCTCTATCCCCCAATCTTACCAGGTTAACTAAAAAAAATAATTCTAATCACACTAACACCATGTTAACCGAAAACAATACTTTAAGATATTCGCATCTTACTATACATATAAATCTCTAAAGGGTTAAGGATATACCTGTATCTACGCGGCACTTTCCCTAGGTCGTCTAGTCAATCCCGCCTCTGTGCATAGTGGAAGGTGATGAACTATCCACTGACCCCGAAGGCTGAGTCCCTACATCCCCGCCAACTCTGGTTGGACAATTTCTCGCAAAATGGCCCTGCTGGCCGCAAACATAACAAGCTGACGCAGAAGCACGACACTCCCCACGATGACATCGACCACAACGGCCACACCGAGGTGGGGGTGGTCTTCTACAGCTAACACCTCCTCTCCAACCATCTGATCCACAATCGACCGGTAGGTGAGTCATCCTACTTGCCTCCTTCCTCATAGAACATTCCTTTGTCATATGGCCCTGACGGCCGCAAGAAAAACAAGCACCAGTAAAAAGACGGCATTTCCCGGGATGACGCCTGCCACACTGTGAACACTGAGGAAAAATCAACCACGTGAGGACACTGCATCGGGCGGAGGCGCATGTCTAATCTGCTTCTGAGGCGGTTCGCCTAGAGAGTTACCAAATGATCCTGCCAATCGGGCCTCTTCGCCGCTCTCGGTTACTCGCCGATCTCTACATCTCTCACCACGCATAATCTGAACGCAAGCTCGCCCATTCTCGATCGACGCTACTTCTTCACAACCCTTCTTAAGATAATCATCCATATCCTTGGTATACCGGTACATAAAATACTCGCGCCGCCAAATCCTCTTGCTAATGTGGCCGTCTCCTTCAATCCATATTTTCGCTCCAGTCGTGGGCGAAGGTCCAGATGTCATGGCGCGATGGAGCTATCGCCGTGTGCCAAACTCTGCTTCTGGCAACGCCTCGAACTCCTGCATGAAGCATCACCTCAGTGATGATTGGGCTGTGCCTTCTAAATCTCAGACACTACTCGCAGCTCCTTCACGCCTTGCCTCTGGGCCGAGTTGCTGGCGTGAGGCATAATCGGTAAAGGAAAGGAATACGTTAGAGGTCCAACTTATAACACGGCTCTAAGCACGATCTCGAGTGAGAAGAATGGAAACCAAATCCTAAATATCCTATAGCCTCACGATTATTGGTGTGGTGCACAACACACCGATAATCAAGACTCTACTAGATACGGCTCAGACACTTTCCGAGGATTAATCGCTCGATACCACTTTTGTCACGACCTGTTCCGGGTTCGTGGATCGTGCCTTACCCGCACCCAAGTAGTCATACATCGAGAAATCGTGGAAAATAAAACAACCAAGATATGAAATAAGTATAAATTGAGACACAACTATCGAAGCAAAGTTGCCTTTCGGAATACATATATAATTACCCAAAATGAGCGATTCGTCCCAACCTTACAACAGTCTACGGACCTCTAAGAGTTTAAAACAACAATGGCGGACGGGGCCCCGCCATACCACGAATACAAATATCTACAATGACAGGGACCATACTAAATGCTAAGCTTAGGAGAAACGGAGCTTTCCTAATGAAACGGTGATCCTAAGAACGGGATCAACGGTAGAGTACCTTTACTGCGGCATGAACGCGGCCCCAAGGAGGTCGATAACAGTACCAAGTATGTGGCGAAAATCGTAAATGAAATCATAGTAGTCTATACAAAGCGGAGACATGTATGATAACCAAAACTACGATTCACAAGAAATAAACAATATGTCAAGTCGTGACTCACGCCTCAAAGTCATCATAAAACCGCATTTGGTAAGTGCGAGGGCATAGCCGACTACTAAAACCCCGATCATAACAAGGTCGTAAATCAGATCATGAGATCTGTCTGGCGTCACATGATCAAAGCCGCCACTGCGCGCAGTATCTAATGTGCGCGTCTAGCCCTGGAACTTTCCGTAGCTCCGCATGGGCCATTCTAATGGCCCGCATGAGGTATTCCTCGCATCGAGGGTAGCTACTCCCCGGCAGCGTCCTGGACTCGCGTCCGCATGGCCATAAAGACCGCATGACCACAAGGGCCGCACACTAACCTGGAACTCCCGTAGCTCCGCATAGGCCATACAGACCTGCATAAGGTATTCTCGAATCATAGGTCACTAGACCCGCCTGAGTCTACCCCGCATCGGAGGGCAGCTTAACCCCCGGAGTTATGAGTGATATGATATCAACATAACCGCTTATCGCTAAACAACATAAGCACAACAAGGGATAACCCCTTTACACAAACATCACAAGACACTAACTCACGTAGCATCCTAACATGCTTACTTATCAAGTCAACAAGAAAGTATTACAAGACTATCACAAATCAATACAATCAAGTTATTCACACAAGGTACTTTCTACATTATGCTAACAAGTTCGGGTTTTTAGCCCCAAGGTACTTAATGTATTACTCTTTTAAAAGATCCGTTTCTTTCACAAAAATCACACAATACCCGTAGTATAAAAATAGAGTGATTATCTTTTGAAGTAAATCAACACATTTCTCTTTGTAAAATCAAGTAACAACATTCTTTTCCCAACGCTTAAGTTTGCCTAATTTCAATTACTCAAGTTTCTCATTTTCGAAAGGTTTCGTAGTTCATAGCTTTAATCCTTTAAAACAATTTGAGAAACATATACCCTAAGTGTGAGTAGGTTATTATTATTCGTAACAATCTTATTACAGCGGCCATGATCTAGTAAATGTAATATCATTTTGTCTCATCTTAGCTCCTATGCAGATGGAAGTTTCACTGGTTTTAATAATACTTTATTAGTCAAAATAATTCCTTTATTAGCGCTTTGTGGTTTGTTCGACATTTATTCGATCAGTAAAACATCATTCCTTTTGAAAACCAAAAATAGTATTTACTCACAAATGAGGTTTCACACTTTTAACAAAATTCATATTAGTATAATAAGTCAAGTCTCTTATTTCCTTAAATCAATAAATCGTTCTTTTATCACTCTTGCCGTTATACCTAACTTCCCATAAAGCTAGTGTAACTCTTAAGCTTTTAAAACCAAGTGTTACTCTTCTGTTAAAAATGATTCAGTATTCTTTTGAAATGTTTTCAGTTCTTTATTATTCAGGCTTAAGCCGTGAGACATTCGTAGTAAGTGTTATTGGGCTTAAAGCGTGAGGCATTCGTAAGTATTATTCAGCTTAAGCGTGAGGCATTACCGTAAGTATTATTCGTGCTTAAGCGTGAGGCATTGCCGTAAGTATTATTCGATTAACACGTACGCGTCTCGTACTACATATATATTATAAAATATCATGCTTTAGGAAGAATCACATACCTTCTACGCGAAAACCACCGCCAAGTTGAATATGTCGCCGCAGAGTATCGACCTATAATACCAACACGTCTATCAACGCCCGGTCAGATCGCATAAAGCTCTAAGCAGAGGGTTCGCTATTCTACGAACATTTGGGCAGCACTTCCCTACCCGGTGAGCTACTCAAGTCTACTGTGAAAATAGTCCTATGTAAGTACAGTTCTTATTCTTCTTCTTTTAAGCCCTTCTACTGTGATAACAGTTCAATTCTATTCTGCAATATCCTTCTAAGTATTAGTACTTATTCCTATACTTCTACAGTATATATATTCTAATTACAAAAGGAGGATAAGGTTAATTACCTCGGTAAGCCCAATAATATCCTAGATAAAAGTCGCGCCTGAGCAAGGTTTAGCTCCTAAGTTGTGCGCTCCGGTAGCTCCAAGAAAACCCTAGAAGTTCTTCACAACTTCTACTAAGGACTAAGGGATTTGGGCTATGGTAATTTGGGCATTATAACAATACTAGAAGGCAACTTTTCTACCAAGGGAGGGGGGTAGGTTTCGGCTAGGCTAGGGGGGGGGAGGGGTTGCCTCGGCCAAGGGCCACTTAGGCTAGAGGGGGAGAGGGTGTTTGGACGAAAACTTAACAAGAGAAGGGAGGGAATTTCAAGACTTGGAAAGCTTGTTTGTGGATGAAGAACTCTTCATCTTAAGGGGGTATTTATAGGTCAAGACATGGCCAACCAAGGGCCAAGATGGTGCCAAGTGCAAGGCAAGTGTAGGGTGAGGATTTAGGCAAGTGTCCTTGGCCAACTTGCACACAAAATATCCTACCAACTACTTGACAAAAATTGTCATCCAATTGGCCTCAATGCCGTGTAACATCCATCAATGAGAGGGTGACAAGTGTCGCCCTCTCGTTGGTCCAAAATGTTTCGTCTCTCGGAAAAATTCGCAAAAATTAGAAATGACATAGCCGGAATTTATCCTACGCGAGTTGTGTAAAACGTTTCGTCGAAAAACGACTCTAATCGGGTGTTGTGCACAAAGTGAAATCGTCCAAGCCAACTAGGGGGGGGGAGTGACACGTGTCGCCCTCCTATACGCCCAAAATATTTCAACTTCCGAAAATATCCACAATGGCCAAAATCTCGAAAACAAAGTGGGCCCCACAAAATCGTAAATTTCCCCCGTGGGCCCCACGTGACCATTTCCGAAAATAAAATTCCATAATTCTCTAATATTCCAAGAAGTCCGAATACCAAATCTGGGAATCCAATTCCCATTAACGAACCTTTTTCCTTCACAAAAACCGGAAACTTTTCCGTGGAAAAATCACCTCTTTCTTCCTTTCCAATTTCAATGTCGTACTCTCGTACGTACGTCCTCGCATACATACCCTGGAACTTACGGGATATAACAACTTAAGGCACTAACATGTCTTTTATAAAGATCCGGGAATTTAAACCAAGTACTACATACTTCTACTCTTTAAAACAAATGACTCTTTTTAGTATAACACTTCCAAGATACTATTAACCATAGTATCAAGTCGCAATTACGTTTCAAGACAAGTCACAATACCTTTAGAAATAAAGTTAGGTTTCTAAATCAAGTGACTCATTTTCTTATAAAACCCTAGGCATTTGATGCCTTAAAATCAAATTGCCTTTCATTAAAACAAGTCATTTATCATACTTAAATTACTTAGAGTAAACCACTCTTTTTAACTTCCCATAAAGCTATTATAACCAACTTCCCATAAAGCCGTTATACTAGCTTTATACATTAGCAACTTACATACTTCTTTATAACCAAGAGACTTAAACTTTCCAACAAAACAAGTATCAATAATACTTTCAACATACTTAAAGTCTCTTAACTTTTGAAAGCCAAGATATCCTTAATATTTAACAAGTGAGTTAATTCCCTAACTCAATCAACTTGGACATTCTTAAAATAAGCCAAGGATATCCAATGGACCTAGATTGTCAAAATTTTGTACGTCTACCGTACTATACATTTACAACCTATTCATGCTCAAGAGATAAGAAAGTTCCACATACCTCTTCGGTTTAATCCACTTGCTAAGTCCAATTCGCCGTACGTAGTATGTCAACCTATAATGACCATAGTACGTCTATTAATGCCTTACTTCAAACGTAGAAAATTATAAGTGTAAAGTCTCTAAATTCTATGGAAAATCGGACAACACCTCCTTTGTTTCTACTTACTTTGCCACATTTTTCAAGGCCGAATACAATAACCAAACACGCCACATTTAAGGCCCAATCAATGAAATCAACAATAGGGGATTACACGCCTACTAGACGTGTAAAATTCCGCCCCACAAACGATATCAAACTAATACAACTACTAGGCCAATTCGGCAAACTTGAAGTACTATAACATCAATTCTAATCCAATTTCCATTTCGATCCAAGTTGTTAGCATAACATGATATCAAGTCGCAATCGATTATACTACTATAATCTTCAAGTAAGTAACATGCGACGATTTTTGTAAACGATCAAATTGTAATCCAACTTCACATGGCTTACATTACAATTTCGGATTCTAAGGCTACAAGAAATCCATAATACTTATAAACTTCAACACATATACTTCATGCTAGCAACATGTAAAGCTAACAACAATATAAATAATCTTGTAGCACTTTTAAGGGACAAGATTATACCTTAACGAATCTTAATCCAACTCCAAATCCGAAGTCGCTCCTTAGCAACTTAGAGCCTCTTCAAGACACTTCAATCCGCTTCTTGAGACCCTTAGAACAACACCAACAAATTTCCTTCAATTCTCCAACAAAACCTAGAAAGACAACTAGGTTTTCACTTTGCGACTAACCCGAAAACTATCTTTTTCCGAGATTTTTCTATTGATATATGCTTACAATACACTCATGAACCTTGGTTTAAAGTTTGGAGCTTAATGGACAAGGAACAAATTTTTTTTTCTTTCTTGTTGATGTGAACCCGAGAGCTCCTCAATGAAGTCTTCAAATTTTTGTGAAAATTTGGCTAAGTGTTAAACCTTGTCTTGCACTACTAGTATTATATAGTGTAATGGAGGGTCAAGATATAAACAAATGGGTGGTTTGGATGAGCTCTTATCAAATATCAAGCCTTGTGGGTCCTTTGACTTAGTCAAGAATCTCAAGCTCTCAAGTTGCAAGACTTGTCTTGCAAACAAAGGTCCAATGACCCTCTTGCCCTTGCAAAATTCGTCCAAGGCTGTCACGACCCGATCCCGGGCCCGTGACTGGTGCCTTACCCCGGGCACCCTAGTGATACAACATCAGAGTAACCAGCGGAATATAAAACAAGACATGAAACAATATGAAGTGAAAAACAGTTTATCTGAGAAAAGTTGCCTTTCGACATATATATATATATATATGTTTGAACAGTTACATCCCTTTTACAAACCTGCCACAGATTACATGGACCTCTAAGAATGTTATAACAACTATGACGGACAGGGCCCGCCATACCACGAATGTACAAAAACATACAACTCAGGGAAACATACCAAAAGATAAGCCTCCGGAGAAACGGAGCTTCCTAATATCTTTGGCTGTGATCCTATGGCGAGGATCAACAACCGGTGTACCTCTACTGCGGCATGACGCAGCCCCGAAGGAGGTCAATACAATGTACCAAGTATGTGAACGAAAATCAGAAACGAAATCATAACAGGCTAAAATAAATAAGGAGACATGTATGATAACAAAACTACAGTTCACAAAATAAAAGAACTCATGTCAAGTCAGGTACTAACGCCCTCACAGTCATCCTCATGCGTGGAACTCCTTCCTCACCGCTGCGGCGATCTAGGTATAAATCGTATGATACGTATAACGTGTCTCGGCCCATCTCATGGACTCGGTGTCGGATCGTATGGAATACATTCCCGGCCCATCTCTTGGACTCGGTATAGAATCGTGTGGAATACATTCCCGGTTCATCCCATGAATTCGGTATCGTGTGAAATACATTCCCGGTTCATCCCATGAACTCGGTATCGTGTGAAATACATTCCCAGTTCATCCCATGAACGCGGTGTCGTGTGAAATACATTCCCGGTTCATCCCATGAACGCGGTGTCGAGTGAAATACATTCCCGGTTCATCCCATGAATGCGGTGTCGAGTGGAATACATTCTCGGTTCATCCCATGAACGCGGTGTCGAGTGGAATACATTCCCGGTTCATTCCATGAACACGGTGTCGAGTGGAATACATTCCCGGTTTATCCCATGAACGCGGTGTCGAGTGGAATACATTCCCGGTTCATCCCATGAACGCGGTGTCGAGTGAAATACATTCCCGGTCCATCCCATGGACGCGACATAGAATTGACCATAACATTTAAACGCTCTTTTAAGACAGATTAAGATAATACCATGCTTTCCTTTTAAATCAACTAAGGCAATATTATGCCCTCCTTTTTAAACCAAAACACTTTCCTTTTTAAAGTCAAGTAACAACATTCTTTTCCAAAAGTTCAAGTTGCCTAATTTCAAATACTCAAGTCTTTTAGTTTCGAAAGATTTCATAGTTCATAGTCTTAATCAAATAACGTAATCTTTTTTAAAACAATTGAATAACGTATGCCTTATGTGTGAGTAGGTTATTCTTGTTTATAACAATCTTATTAAAGCAGCCATGATCTAGGAAATGTAATACAATTTTGTCTTATCTTAGCTTCTATGCAGATGAAGGTTTCTACTGGTTTTAATATAATTATTATTGTCAATACATTTTCCTTTATTAACGCTGCAGTGGTTCGTTCGATACTTATTCTCGTTTCCGAAATCAGTAAAACATTATTCTTTAAAAACCAAGTACTCATTACTCACGAATGAGGTTTCACACTTTTTAACAAAATTCATATCAATTCAATTAAGTCAAGTCTCTTATCTTTTAAGATCAAGTCTCTTAACTTCTAAAATCAATAAACCATTCTTTTTATCTCTCTTAAGTCGTTATACCTAACTTCCCATAAAGCTAGTATAACTCTTAAGCTTTCAAAACCAAGTATTACTCTTCTTTCAAAAACGATTCTTAATTCCTTTGAAATACTTCAAGATTCTTATTATTTAAAACTCAAGTCAAAAGACATCGAAGTAAAACCACGTTCAGTTAACACACGTACGTCTACCGTACTATATATATTCTTTTAAATTATCATGCTCAAGAGGATAGGAAGAATCACATACCTCGCGATGATTACCGACAATTAGCAAAACGCTCCAAAGTACTGTAATCCTGCTAGCCTTTTCCACCCTTCGAGTAGAATACGCTACTCGCAGTACTTCAACCTATAACGGTCATATAAGTCTATCAACGTCTAGACTACTCTGTAGAATAATTCTAGATACAAGATTCCTTATTCTATGGAAAATTGGGCAGCACTTCCCTACCCGTCAAACTACACAAGTCTCATCAGTAAATACATCTATGTAAGTCTGATTCAGTTCTCTTCTTTTATACCATCCTTATATACGTCTTATACTCATTTCTATACTACTACAGTATGTAATTTCCAATTACAAATAGAAGGACAAAGATATTTACCTCGACAAGCCCAATATTATCCAAGTTTAAAAGTCGATCCTGAGCAAGGTTTAGCTCCTATTCTGTACGCTCCAATTCGCTCCAAGAAACCCCTTAGAAGTTCTACACAACTTCTACTTAATACTTCAACCAACTATGAAGATTTTCCCCAGGGTTTCGTTTAGTGACTAAAGGAAGTATAGTAGTATTTTCCGGGCATTTAGTATAGAGGTAACTTTGGGAATACTACAAGGTATTTGTGTCAAGGTATTTTGGAATAGTAACAACACTTGTAGAATACTTTTCTACCAAGGGGGGGGGGGGTATTTCACGAGAACAACTAGGAAGGGGTTTAGTAGGGCCTCACAAATGGGGAGGAGGTTGGACGAGAGCTTAAAAGGGAGGGAGGGATATTGCCTTGGAATTTCACAAGTGTGGATGAAGAATAAGTCTTGAACTTAAGGGGTATTTATAGGCCAATCAATGGCCAAGATCAAAGCAAGTGGAGGGTGAAGATTTGGACAAGTGTGTGTGGGTCCCACCTTATCCATCTACTACAAAAATATCTAGCCAAACATTGACCAAAGGTTTATGGCATTTTCCATGAAAACAACGTGCCAACCACTCCCCACAATTTCCGTCCACTTGAGGGTGACAAGTGTCGCCCTCTCGTTGGTCCAAAATATTTCATCTCTCGGAAAAATCCGTAAAAATTATAAATGTCGCAACCGTAAATTTCCCTTCGCCAGGTCCGGAAAACTTTTCGTCGGAAAACAATTCTTTTCGCTAGTTGTGCACAATTTCGTCCCTTATGCCTACTTAAGGCTTGAACTTTTGTACGTACGCCCTCACGTACATACTCTGGAAATACGGGGTATAACATTCTCCCCTCCTTAGAAACATTCGTCCCGAATGTTCCTTCTCAAGACAGATAACGATAAAGTTCCTCTTTAACTTAAACAGTTTGCAAATGGCACACATGGCCACAATACAACACGCGCAAATACTTAAATCCAAGTCCTCAAGGAATCACCTCTAGCATCACAAAAGCTCCCACCCACGGTCTAAAAGATATTTCCTTCGCACCTTTACTTCACAAAAGTAATGATCATTTCTATTTTCTCAGCACATGTTCACTTCTTTCCTTACTCGTCGTACTCTTCTCGAACTCTTGAACTCTTTCTAGTATCATTACCATACTTGATCATCACTCTGCTTTCCAAAATCTTTGAGTCACTACCTCCAAACTTGGTCATCTTACTAGCCTCGAATTCCTTCAAGGCCATTCTCGCCTTCACGATCCGATTCGTCGAACACGTCCATGAACTCATACAGTGGTTATCTAAACTTGGGCTTAGCGCCCTCGTGACTCTACCACCTGGCGGGACCACCTCGAACTGACCCCACCACATTACAGGCCGCGGGTTGACCCGCGATCGGTCCTCAACCCGACCCGCTATCGCGCCAAACTCTTGTTCCCCCGATCCGGAACAATCTTACTAATTAAGTCACGAAAACCTAGTGGTCTTCTTAGCTCAACTACCCTCTTTCATTTCATACCACTCAGGGACTTATCACACAAAAATATTTCACGCATACTATGCACTCCGATAAAGGTCAACATAAACATAAATCTTTTACCCAAGATGGCCTCGCGTCTAAGGTCTCTACGTATAAAACTCTAAGGCTCACACTTTTCCTATCCCCAATCTTACCCTTTTTACTAACCATGATTTCTAATCACAAGTTAACATAATGCTATCTGAACATAATACTTAGCACTTCATTATAACATCAACGCATACTAGTCTCTAGAGGGGTAAGAATATACCTGTATCAACTGCTTCATTTTCCCTTCGTCGCTCTAACCTTAATCCTGCCCTGCCGGGCGCATAGCTATAGAAGGCGATGAACCTGCCACTGACCCGGTAGGCTGCGTCATTCTGCCTGTACCCCTCCTATAAGCACAGTCTCTCGTCACATGGCCCCGACGGCCGCAGGTGAAACAAGTACCGATAAAGACGACATTCCGGGATGATGCACGCACATCGTGCACTGGGGGGACATGAATCCTCGGCTAGAACCCGTATATATCAGTAAACGGAAGCCACGGAGCTCGACCAACTCCGAATACCGAACGTCCCAAGGCGCGGAGGACCACTCTGTACTGGCGGAGGTACATAACTAACCTGCTGCTGAGGCGGTCCGCCTCGAAAGTTACCAAAGGACCCTGCTGTCCTGGCCCTCTTCTGCTGATCTCGGTCATTCCGTCGACCTCTCCGCTCCTCACATCCAAGTGCATAAGCCTGTATGCGGGCAATGTCCATGCCCGGCTGAAGAGCTACACCCGAACAAGCCTCTGCCAAGTAGTCATCGAGCCCGGTGACGTAGCGGTGCACTCTGTCCTCCATGTTGGCTACTAATGCGGGGACGTACCGAGCTAATGAGTCAAACTCCACATTGTACTCCCGAACCGTACGCCCGGTCTGCCTTAACGTCAAAAATCTGTCGGCCCGAGCCCTTCTCATCTGTGGAGGCAAGAAATGTGCAAGAAATGCCCCTGAGAACTCGTCCCATACGGCTGGAAGTGCATACTCTCCCCGGGACAGCTCCCACGAATCAAACCAGTCGACTGCAGTATCACGCAGCCGATGCGAACCTAAGACTACCGACTCGGTCTCTGAAGCCTTGATCACTCTCATGATCCGCTGTAACTGTCGGATGAACTCCTGCGGATCATCCTCAGGCCTCGACCCGTAGAACTCTGGCGGGCTACAACTCAGAAAGTCCCGTAGCCTCAAACTATCCGATCTCGGGTGAACCATGGGTACTATTGGAACTGGAACTGCTGCATCCATCTTATCCTCATGTCTGGCCACGATCCTGGCCAGTAACTGGGCCATCTCTTTGTACCCCAACTCCTCTTCTCCAGGCTGTGGGACTGGAGGCTCAGGTACTGTGGTCTCAGCAGCCACTGCTGCGGCTCTAAACTCTGCTGGGGCTGGCGGCGTCGCAAAACTCGCCGTCTGAAGAACTATCTCAGGTAATGACCGGGCCTGCGCCCTCGTACTCCTCTGTATCCTACTAGCAGCTTCCTCGGCTGCCTTGCCCATCTGGGCCCGGGTTGCCTTGCGCGGAGGCATAACTGGTAAAAACGAAATACGTCAGAGGGGTCCAACTTATAACACAGCTCTAAGGCACGATCTCAGAATGAGAAGAATGGAAACCAATCCTAAATGTCCTGCAGCCTCCTGATTATAGATGTGGTGCACAACACATCGATAATCAAGACTCTACTAGACACGGTCTGTAGACACTTTCCGAGGATTAACTGCTCTGATACCACTTTTGTCACGACCCGATCCCGGGCCCGTGACTGGTGCCTTACCCCGGGCACCCTAGTGATACAACATCAGAGTAACCAGCGGAATATAAAACAAGACATGAAACAATATGAAGTGAAAAACAGTTTATCTGAGAAAAGTTGCCTTTCGGCATATATATATATATGTTTGAACAGTTACATCCCTTTTACAAACCTGCCCACAACAGTACTACAGACCTCTAAGAATGTTATAACAACTATGACGGGACAGGGCCCCGCCATACCCCTGAATGTACAAGAACCTACAACTCAGGGAAACATACCAAAAGATAAGCCTCCGGAGAAACGGAGCTTCCCAATACGCTGAACTGTGATCCTATGAGCGAGGATCAACAACCGGTGTACCTCTACCTGCGGCATGAACGCAGCCCCCCGAAGGAGGTCAGTACAACAGGTACCAAGTATGTGGCGAAATATCAGAACGAAATCATAACGATCTAAAATAAAGCAGAGACATGTATGATAACAAAACTACGATTCACAACATAAAAGCGATGTCAAGTCGTGGACTCACGCCTCAAAGTCATCCTCATGCGTGGAACTCCTTCCTCACCGCCGTGATCTAGGTATAAATCGTATGATACGTATAACGTGTCTCGGCCCATCTCATGGACTCGGTGTCGGATCGTATGGAATACATTCCCGGCCCATCTCTTGGACTCGGTATAGAATCGTGTGGAATACATTCCCGGTTCATCCCATGAATTCGGTATCGTGTGAAATACATTCCCGGTTCATCCCATGAACTCGGTATCGTGTGAAATACATTCCCGGTTCATCCCATGAACGCGGTGTCGTGTGAAATACATTCCCGGTTCATCCCATGAACGCGGTGTCGAGTGAAATACATTCCCGGTTCATCCCATGAATGCGGTGTCGAGTGGAATACATTCTCGGTTCATCCCATGAACGCGGTGTCGAGTGGAATACATTCCCGGTTCATTCCATGAACACGGTGTCGAGTGGAATACATTACCGGTTTATCCCATGAACGCGGTGTCGAGTGAAATACATTCCCGGTTCATCCCGTAACGCGGTGTCGAGTGAAATACATTCCCGGTCCATCCCATGGACGCGACATAGAATTGACCATAACATTTAAACGCTCTTTTAAGACAGATTAAGATAATACCATGCTTTCCTTTTAAATCAACTAAGGCAATATTATGCCCTCCTTTTTAAACCAAAACACTTTCCTTTTTAAAGTCAAGTAACAACATTCTTTTCCAAAAGTTCAAGTTGCCTAATTTCAAATACTCAAGTCTTTTAGTTTCGAAAGATTTCATAGTTCATAGTCTTAATCAAATAACGTAATCTTTTTTAAAACAATTGAATAACGCATGCCTTATGTGTGAGTAGGTTATTATTGTTTATAACAATCTTATTAAAGCAGCCATGATCTAGGAAATGTAATACAATTTTGTCTTATCTTAGCTTCTATGCAGATGAAGGTTTCTACTGGTTTTAATATAATTATTATTGTCAATACATTTTCCTTTATTAACGCTGCAGTGGTTCGTTCGATACTTATTCTCGTTTCTGAAATCAGTAGAACATTATTCTTTAAAAACCAAGTACTCATTACTCACGAATGAGGTTTCACACTTTTTAACAAAATTCATATCAATTCAATTAAGTCAAGTCTCTTATCTTTTAAGATCAAGTCTCTTAACTTCTAAAATCAATAAACCATTCTTTTTATCTCTCTTAAGTCGTTATACCTAACTTCCCATAAAGCTAGTATAACTCTTAAGCTTTCAAAACCAAGTATTACTCTTTCAAAACGATTCTTAATTCCTTTGAAATACTTCAAGATTCTTATTATTTAAAACTCAAGTCAAAAGACATCGAAGTAAAACCACGTTCAGTTAACACACGTACGTCTACCGTACTATATATATTCTTTTAAATTATCATGCTCAAGAGGATAGGAAGAATCACATACCTCGCGATGATTACCGACAATGAGCAAAACGCTCCAAAGTACTGTAATCCTGCTAGCCTTTTCCACCGCCGAGTAGAATACGCTACTCGCGATCTTCAACCTATAACGGTCATATAAGTCTATCAACGCCTAGACTACTCTGTAGAATAATTCTAGATACAAGATTCCTTATTCTATGGAAAATTGGGCGTGACTTCCTACCAGTCAAACTACACAAGTCTCATAAATACGGTCCATGTAAGTCTGATTCAGTTCTCTTCTTTTATACCATCCTTATATACGTCTTATACTCATTTCTATACTACTACAGTATGTAATTTCCAATTACAAATAGAAGGACAAAGATATTTACCTCGACAAGCCCAATATTATCCAAGTTTAAAAGTCGATCCTGAGCAAGGTTTAGCTCCTATTCTGTACGCTCCAATTCGCTCCAAGAAACCCCTTAGAAGTTCTACACAACTTCTACTTAATACTTCAACCAACTATGAAGATTTTCCCGTGGTTTCGTTTAGTGACTAAAGGAAGTATAGTAGTATTTTAGGGCATTTAGTATAGAGGTAACTTTGGGAATACTACAAGGTATTTGTGTCAAGGTATTTTGGAATAGTAACAACACTTGGAGAATACTTTTCTACCAAGGGGGTATTTCACGAGAACAACTAGGAAGGGGTTTCGCGAGGGCCTCATGAGGGGAGGAGGTTGGACGAGAGCTTCTTAAAAGGGAGGGAGAGATTTTGCCTTGGAATTTCACAAGTGTGGATGAAGAATAAGTCTTGAACTTAAGGGGTATTTATAGGCCAATCAATGGCCAAGATCAAAGCAAGTGGAGGGTGAAGATTTGGACAAGTGTGTGTGGGTCCCACCTTATCCATCTACTACAAAAATATCTAGCCAAACATTGACCAAAGGTTTATGGCATTTTCCATGAAAAAAACGTGCCAACCACTCCCCACAATTTCCGTCCACTTGAGGGTGACAAGTGTCGCCCTCTCGTTGGTCCAAAATATTTCATCTCTCGGAAAAATCCGTAAAAATTATAAATGTCGCATAGTAAATTTCCACTTGCCAGTCAGGAAAACTTTTCGTGGAAAACAATTCTTTTCGCTAGTTGTGCACAATTTCGTCCCTTATGCCTACTTAAGGCTTGAACTTTTACGCACGCCTCACGCACATACTGCGGAAATACGGGTATAACATTCTCCCTCGCAGAAACATTCGTCCCGAATGTTCCTTCTCAAGACAGATAACGATAAAGTTCCTCTTTAACTTAAACAGTTTGCAAATGGCACACATGGCCACAATACAACACGCGCAAATACTTAAATCCAAGTCCTCAAGGAATCACCTCTAGCATCACAAAAGCTCCCACCCACGGTCTAAAAGATATTTCCTTCGCACCTTTACTTCACAAAAGTAATGATCATTTCTATTTTCTCAGCACATGTTCACTTCTTTCCTTACTCGTCGTACTCTTCTCGAACTCTTGAACTCTTTCTAGTATACGTACCATACTTCAGTCATCACTACAGTTTCCAAAATCTTTGGAGTCACTACCTCCAAACTTGGTCATCTTACTAGCCTCGAATTCCTTCAAGGCCATTCTCGGCCTTCACGATCCGATTCTGGTCGAACACGTCCATGAACTCATACAGTGGTTATCTAAATTTGGGCCTAGCGCCCTCGTGACCCTACCACCTGGCGGGACCACCTCGAACTGACCCCACCACATTACAGGCCGCGGGTTGACCCGCGATCGGTCCTCAACCCGACCCGCTATCGCGCCAAACTCTTGTTCCCCCGATCCGGAACAAACTTACTAATTAAGTCACGAAAACCTAGTGGTCTTCTTAGCTCAACTACCCTCTTTCATTTCATACCACTCAGGGACTTATCACACAAAAATATTTCACGCATACTATGCACTCCGATAAAGGTCAACATAAACATAAATCTTTTACCCAAGATGGCCTCGCGTCTAAGGTCTTTACGTATAAAACTCTAAGGTTCACACTTTTCCTATCCCCAATCTTACCCTTTTTACTAACCATGATTTCTAATCACAAGTTAACATAATGCTATCTGAACATAATACTTAGCACTTCATTATAACATCAACGCATACTAGTCTCTAGAGGGGTAAGAATATACCTGTATCAACCGCCATTTTCCTTCGCCGCTCTAACCTTAATCCTTACTCACGGGCGCTAGCTATAGAAGGCGATGAACACGCCATCGACGGTAGGCTGCGTCATTCTGCCTATACCCCTCCTATAAGCACAGTCTCTCGTCACATGGCCCCGACGGCCGCAGGTGAAACAAGTACCAGTAAAAAGACGACATTCCCCGGGATGATGCACGCCACATCGTGCACTGGGGGACATGAATCCTGTGGCTAGAACCCATGTATATCAGTAAACTAAGCCCGGAGCTCGACCAACTCGAATACCCCGAACGTCACGGGCGCGGAGGACCACTGCATCTTGGCGGAGGTACATAACTAACTCTTCTTGAGGCGGTTCGCCTCGAAAGTTACCAAAGGGCCTGCTGTCCCGCCCTTTCGGCGATCTCGGTCATTCCGTCGACCTCTCCGCTCCTCACATCCAAGTGCATAAGCCTGTATGCGGGAAATGTCCATGTCCGGCTGAAGAGCTACACCCGAACAAGCCTCTGCCAAGTAGTCATCGAGCCCAGTGACGTAGCGGTGCACTCTGTCCTCCATGTTGGCTACTAATGCGGGGACGTACCGAGCTAATGAGTCAAACTCCACATTGTACTCCCGAACCGTACGCCCGGTCTGCCTTAACGTCAAAAATCTGTCGGCCCGAGCCCTTCTCATATGTGGAGGCAAGAAATGTGCAAGAAATGCCCCTGAGAACTCGTTCCATACGGCTGGAAGTGCATACTCTCCCCGGGACAGCTCCCACGAATCAAACCAGTCGACTGCAGTATCACGCAGCCGATGCGAACCTAAGACTACCGACTCGGTCTCTGAAGCCTTGTTCACTCTCATGATCCGCTGTAACTGTCGGATGAACTCCTGCGGATCATCCTCAGGCCTTGACCCGTAGAACTCTGGCGGGCTACAACTCAGAAAGTCCCGTAGCCTCAAACTATCCGATCTCAGGTGAACCATGGGTACTATTGGAACTGGAACTGCTGCATCCATGTTATCCTCATGTTTGGCCACGATCCTGGCCAGTAACTGGGCCATCTCTTTGTACCCCAACTCCTCTTCTCCAGGCTGTGGGACTGGAGGCTCAGGTACTGTGGTCTCAGCAACCACTGCTGCGGCTCTAAACTCTGCTGGGGCTGGCGGCGTCGCAAAACTCGCCGTCTGAAGAACTATCTCACGTAATGACCGGGCCTACGCCCTCGTACTCCTCTGTATCCTACTAGCAGCTTCCTCGGCTGCCTTGCCCATCTGGGCCCGGGTTGCCTTGCGCGGAGGCATAACTGGTAAAAACGAAATACGTCAGAGGGGTCCAACTTATAACACAGCTCTAAGGCACGATCTCAGAATGAGAAGAATGAAAACCAATCCTAAATGTCCTGCAGCCTCCTGATTATAGATGTGGTGCACAACACATCGATTATCAAGACTCATTAGACACGGTCTGTAGACACTTTCCGAGGATTAACTGCTCTGATACCACTTTTGTCACGACCCGATCCCGGGCCCGTGACTGGTACCTTACCCCGGGCACCATAGTGATACAACATCAGAGTAACCAACGGAATATAAAACAAGACATGAAACAATATGAAGTGAAAAACAGTTTATCTGAGAAAAGTTGCCTTTCGGCATATATATATATATGTTTGAACAGTTACATCCCTTTTACAAACCTTCCCACAACAGTACTACAGACCTCTAAGAATGTTATAACAACTATGACGGGACAGGGCCCCGCCATACCCCTGAATGTACAAGAACCTACAACTCAGGGAAACATACCAAAAGATAAGCCTCCGGAGAAACGGAGCTTCGATATCTTGTTGTGATCCTATGGCGAGGATCAACAACCGGTGTACCTCTACTGCGGCATGAACGGCCCGAAGAGAGTCGATGCAATTGCAGTATGTGGCCCGAAAATCACATGCGAAATCATAACGATCTAAAATAAAACAGGAGACATGTATGATAACAAAACTGATTCACAACATAAAAGCGATCATGTCAGTCGTGGACTCACGCCTCAAAGTCATCCTCGTGCGTGGAACTCCTTCCTCCAGCTGCGGCGATCTAGGTATAAATCGTATG
Organism: Przewalskia tangutica; assembly: GCA_029844215.1. Classification (NCBI taxonomy): domain Eukaryota; kingdom Viridiplantae; phylum Streptophyta; class Magnoliopsida; order Solanales; family Solanaceae; genus Przewalskia; species Przewalskia tangutica. The sequence continues at coordinate 36,139,439 of CM056725.1, read as the reverse complement.
ATACGTATAACGTGTCTCGGCCCGTCGTGGACTCGGTGTCGGATCGTATGGAATACATTCCCGGCCCATCTCATGGACTCGGTATAGAATCGTGTGGAATACATTCCCGGTTCATCCCATGAACTCGGTATCGTGTGAAATACATTCCCGGTTCATCCCATGAACTCGGTATCATGTGAAATACATTCCCGGTTCATCCCATGAACGCGGTGTCGTGTGAATTACATTCCCGGTTCATCCCATGAACGCGGTATCGAGTGAAATACATTCCCGGTTCATCCCATAAACGCGGTGTCGAGTGGAATACATTCCCAGTTCATCCCATGAACGCGGTGTCGAGTGGAATACATTCCCGGTTCATCCCATGAACGCGGTGTCGAGTGGAATACATTCCCGGTTCATCCCATGAACGCGGTGTCGAGTGAAATACATTCCCGATCCATCCCATGGACACGGCATAGAATCAACCATAACATTTAAACGCTCTTTTAAGACATATTAAGATAATACCATGCTTTCCTTTTAAATCAACTAAGGCAATATTATGCCCTCCTTTTTAAAACAAAACACTTTCCTTTTTAAAGTCAAGTAACAACATTCTTTTCCAAAAGTTCAAGTTGCCTAATTTCAAATATTCAAGTCTTTTAGTTTCGAAAGATTTCATAGTTCATAGTCTTAATCAAATAACATAATCTTTTTTAAAACAATTGAATAACGTATGCCTTATGTGTGAGTAGGTTATTCTTGTTTATAACAATCTTATTAAAGCAGCCATGATCTAGGAAATGTAATACAATTTTGTCTTATCTTAGCTTCTATGCAGATGGAGGTTTCTACTGGTTTTAATATAATTATTATTGTCAATACATTTTCCTTTATTAACGCTGCAGTGGTTCGTTCGATACTTATTCTCGTTTCCGAAATCAGTAGAACATTATTCTTTAAAAACCAAGTACTCATTACTCACGAATGAGGTTTCACACTTTTAACAAAATTCATATCAATTCAATTAAGTCAAGTCTCTTATCTTTTAAGATCAAGTCTCTTAACTTCTAAAATCAATAAACCATTCTTTTTATCTCTCTTAAGTCGTTATACCTAACTTCCCATAAATCTAGTATAACTCTTAAGCTTTCAAAACCAAGTATTACTCTTCTTTCAAAAACGATTCTTAATTCCTTTGAAATACTTCAAGATTCTTATTATTTAAAACTCAAGTCAAAAGACATCGAAGTAAAACCACGTTCAGTTAACACACGTACGTCTACCGTACTATATATATTCTTTTAAATTATCATGCTCAAGAGGATAGGAAGAATCACATACCTCGCGACGATTACCGACAATTAGCAAAACGCTCCAAAGTACTGTAATCCTGCTAGCCTTTTCCACCATTCGAGTAGAATACGCTACTCGCAGTACTTCAACCTATAACGGTCATATAAGTCTATCAACGTCTAGACTACTCTGTAGAATAATTCTAGATACAAGATTCCTTATTCTATGGAAAATTGGGCAGCACTTCCCTACCCGTCAAACTACACAAGTCTCATCAGAAATACACCTATGTAAGTCTGATTCAGTTCTCTTCTTTTATACCATCCTTATATACGTCTTATACTCATTTCTATACTACTACGGTATTGTCACGACCCGAACCCGGGCCCGTGACTGGTGCCTTACCCCGGGCACCCTAGTGATACAACATCAGAGAAAAACCAGCGGAAATGAAAACTTAAACATTTAAATAGACATGGATCAAGATAAAGAAAATAGGCCAACCAAAATGGTTGCCTTTTCAACATATATATATACAAAGACATTTTGAGCGAGCATAATCCTTACAACCCCGCCCATACCAAGCTGCACTTAAGATTTATACAACAACTATGACGGACGGGGCCCCGCCATACCCAATGTACAAGAACCTCTGCACAGTGGTAACATACCAAAGATAAGCCTCCAAGGAACGGAGCTTCCCAAGACGCTGAAAGGTGATCCTAAGCGGGATCGACACTGATGTACTCTACTGCGGCATGAACGCAGCCTCAAGGAGGTCAAGATAACAGTACCAAGTATGTGAAACTGTAAAGTACTATAAATGAAATCATAGCAGTCTATATAAAGCAGGAGTCATGTATGATAACCAAACTACAGTACACAACATATAAACAGTCATATCAAGTCAGGGACTCACGCCCTCCAAATCATCACTCGTGCCCGTGGAATTCCTTCCTCACCGCCGGCAGTCTATGATATGATAGCAACAAGACAGCAATCCAAATGGGAGCATACCCGCGGCGCACGATCGTGTCAGTATGTCCAAAGGGAAACACTAAGACAACATTCCAAATGTAAGCATACCCGTGCGCTACGCATCGTGTCAGTATGTCCAAAGGGAAACAATAAGACGACATTCCAAATGGAAGCATACCCGTGCGCTACGCATCGTGTCAGTATGTCCAAAAAGGAAACAACAAGGCGGCAATCAAAATGGAAGCATACCCGTGCGCTACGCATCGTGTCAGTATGTCCAAAGCGTTTAGCAAAAGTAGCACTATCAGCGAGAACGCACTGCGGAATTTCTCCACCGCCGCAGACGTCCAAGTAAGTTCTCAACAAGTCAACCGACCCTCCATCGAGAGACGCGGTAGTATAGAAACACAATTCTTGTACAACAAAGGCTATCACAACAAGCATAGGCAAGTTTCACAACAACAAGCATAGGCAAGTTTCACAACAACAAGCATAGGCAAGTTATACACAACTCAAAGTACTTTCATTTTATGCCAAAGTCCGGGTTTTAACCCTAAAGTACTACGTACGTTAAATTCCTTTTAAAGAGATCCATTCCTTTTATAAAAGTCACCCGATACCCGTAGTATAAAAATAGAGTGACTTACATCTTTTAAGTAAACCAAAACAACTTCCATACTCTCCTTTTTAAAACCAATTAAGGCAATACCATGCCTTCTTTTTAGACCAAAACACTTTTCTTTTTAAAGTCAAGTTACCATATTAAAACCAATGATAAAACCCTTTTTCATAAAATCGTTATAACTCACTTCCCATAAAGCTTGTTATAACACCTTATGTTTTAAACCAATTTAAGACACAACAACGCCTTTCTTTTCCCTAAAGTTCCAGTTTGCCTAATTTCAATTACTCAAGTCTCTTTTTAGAAAAGTTTCATAGTTCAATGTCTTACTTTCTTTTAAAACAATTGAGTAACATATGCCATAGGCGAGTAGGTTATTCTTGTTCATAAATCTTATTAAGCAGCCATGATCTAGGAAATGTAATATCATTTTGTCTCATCTTAGCTTCTATGCAGATGGAGGTTTCTACTGGTTTTAATAATACTTCATTATTCAATACATTTTCCTTTATTAACGCTGCAGTGGTTTGTCGATACACATTCGATTTCCAAATCAAGAAACATTATTCCTTTTAAAAACCACGTACTCATTACTCACGAATGAGGTTTCACACAAAACTCATATTAATTCATTTAAGTTAAGTCTCTTATCTTATAAGATCAAGTCTCTTAACTTCTAAAATCAGTAAACCATTTTATTTACCTCTCTTAAGACGTTATACCTAACTCCCATAAAGCTAGTATAACTCTTTTTAAAACCTTTAAAACCGAGTGTTACTCTTCTGTCAAAAATGGTTTCTTAACTCTTGTGACATACTTCAAGTTTCTTATTATTCAGGCTTAAGTCAAAAGACATTGCCGTACAACTGCGTTCAATTAGCACACGTACGTCTACCGTACTATATATTATTAAGGCTTAAGTCAAAAGACATTGCCGTACAACTACGTTCAATTAGCACACGTACGTCTACCGTACTATATATTATTCAGGCTTAAGTCAAAAGACATTGCCGTACTATATATATCTTCCTTTAAAATATCATGCTCAAGAGTATAGGAAGAATCACATACCTCGCGACGATTATCGACTATAAGCAAAACGCTCCACGGCTATAACCCGGCTAGCCTTGTCCACCTTCTAAGTAGCACATGCTACTTGCAAAACATTCAACCAATAAAGGTTATCACCATCAGTAAATACGATCTATGTAAGTACAGTTTAACTTCTACTTATATTCTTCTGAAGTGATTTCAGTTCAATCCTTTTCTGTAATATCCTTCTATTACAGTTCAAATCTCTTCTATGAATCTTGTATTCATTTCTATACTACTACAATATGTAATTTCCAATTACAATAGAAGGACAGTAGTATTTACCTCGATGAGCCCATAAATTATCCCAGTATAATGTCTCTCCTGAGCAACGTTAAGCTCCTACTACGAGTGCTCCAACCCGCTCCAAACAACCCTTAGAAGTTCTACGCACTTCTACAAAACACTTCAACCGACTATGAAGGTTTTCCTTAGGGTTTCGTTTAGTGGCTAAAGAAAGTATAATAGTATTTTCTGGGCTTTTGTATAAGTGTAACCTTGGGAATACTACAAGGTATTTGGGCCAAGGTATTTGGGCATTATAACAATACTAGGAGAGTATTTCTATACCACAACAAGGGGTATTATACAAAAACAACTAGGCTAGGGGGGGGGGTACCCCACGGCTAGACACCACAAAGGGGGAGGGGGTGGCTCTCGGCCAAGGCTACCACAAAGGGGGAGGGGGTGTGGCGGACGAGAACACAAGAGGGAGAGGGAGGGTTTTTGCCTTAGAAGTTTTCAAGTGAGGATGAAGAAAGTCTTCAACTTATGGGAGTATTTATAGGCTAACCAAAGGCCAACCAATGGCCAAGATGAAGACAAGTGTGGTGCAAGTGTAGGGCTAGATTTTACCCATGTGGACCTTATCCATCTACCACACAACTTGCACAAAATATCCTACCAACTAAAGTGCCCTCTTTTTCGTCCCTTAGCCGCCCCACTTCTTCCAATGTGAGGGTGACACATGTCACCCTCCCGTTGGTCCAAAATGTTTCGTCTCTCGGAAAAATCCGCAAAAATTATAAATGATATAGCCGGAATTTTCCCTTCGCAAGTTTAGTAAAACGTTTCGTCGAAAAACGATTCTTTTTGGCACTTGTGTACAAATTTCGAACTTGCCAAATCTTTAAGGCTCAAATTTTGTACGTACGCCCTCACGTACATACTCTGAAAAAATACGGGGTATAACAGGTATGTAATTTCCAATTACAAATAGAAGGACAAAGATATTTACCTCGACAAGCCCAAAATTATCCAAGTTTAAAAGTCGATCCTGAGCAAGGTTTAGCTCCTATTCTGTACGCTCCAATTCGCTCCAAGAAACCCCTTAGAAGTTCTACATAACTTCTACTTAATACTTCAACCAACTATGAAGATTTTCCCTAGGGTGTCGTTTAGTGACTAAAGGAAGTATAGTAGTATTTTCCGGGCTTTTAGTATAGAGGTAACTTTGGGAATACTACAAGGTATTTGGGTCAAGGTATTTTGGAATAGTAACAACACTTGGAGAATACTTTTCTACCAAGGGGGTGGGGTATTTCACGAGAACAACTAGGAAGGGGGGGGGGGGTTTCGGCCGAGGGCCTCACAAAGGGGGAGGGGGAGGTTGGACGAGAGCTTCTTAAAAGGGAGGGAGAGATTTTGCCTTGGAATTTCACAAGTGTGGATGAAGAATAAGTCTTGAACTTAAGGGGTATTTATAGGCCAATCAATGGCCAAGATCAAAGCAAGTGGAGGGTGAAGATTTGGACAAGTGTGTGTGGGTCCCACCTTATCCATCTACTACAAAAATATCTAGCCAAACATTGACCAAAGGTTTATGGCATTTTCCATGAAAAACGTGCCAACCACTCCCACAATTTCCGTCCACTTGAGGTGACAAGTGTCGCCTCTCGTGGTCCAAAATATTTCATCTCTCGAAAAATCCGTAAAAATTATAAATGTCGCAACCGTAATTTTCCCTTCGCAAGGTCCGGAAAACTTTTCGTCGGAAAACAATTCTTTTCGCTAGTTGTGCACAATTTCGTCCCTTATGCCTACTTAAGGCTTGAACTTTTGTACGTACGCCCTCACGTACATACTCTGGAAATACGGGGTATAACATTCTCACCTCTTTAGAAACATTCGTCCCGAATGTTCCTTCTCAAGACAGATAACGATAAAGTTCCTCTTTAACTTAAACAGTTTGCAAATGCCACACATGGCCACAATACAACACGCGTAAATACTTAAATCCAAGTCCACAAGGAATCACCTCTAGCATCACAAAAGCTCCCACCCATGGTCTAAAAGATATTCCCTTCGCACCTTTACTTCACAAAAGTAATGATCATTTCTATTTTCTCAGCACATGTTCACTTCTTTCCTTACTCGTCGTACTCTTCTCGAACTCTTGAACTCTTTCTAGTATACGTACCATACTTCAGTCATCACTACAGTTTCCAAAATATTTGGAGTCACTACCTCCAAACGTGGTCATCTTACTAGCCTCGAATTCCTTCAAGGCCATTCCCGGCCTTCACGATCCGATTCTGGTCGAACACGTCCTTGAACTCATACAGTGGTTATCTAAACTTGGGCCTAGCGCCCTCGTGACCCTACCACCTGGCGGGACCACCTCGAACTGACCCCACCACATTACAGGCCGCGGGTTGACCCGCGATCGGTCCTCAACCCGACCCGCTATCGCGCCAAACTCTTGTTCCCCCGATCCGGAACAATCTTACTAATTAAGTCACGAAAACCTAGTGGTCTTCTTAGCTCAACTACCCTCTTTCATTTCATACCACTCAGGGACTTATCACACAAAAATATTTCACGCATACTATGCACTCCGATAAAGGTCAACATAAACATAAATCTTTTACCCAAGATGGCCTCGCGTCTAAGGTCTCTACGTATAAAACTCTAAGGCTTACACTTTTCCTATCCCCAATCTTACCCTTTTTACTAACCATGATTTCTAATCACAAGTTAACATAATGCTATCTGAACATAATACTTAGCACTTCATTATAACATCAACGCATACTAGTCTACAGAGGGTAAGAATATACCAGTATCAACCGCCATTTTCCTTCGCCACTCTAACCTTAATCCCGCTCGCTTCGCGCATAGCTATAGAAGGCGATGAACCTGCCACTGACCTGGTAGGCTACGTCATTCTGCCTGTACCCCTCCTATAAGCACAGTCTCTCGTCACATGGCCCCGACGGCCGCAAGTGAAACAAGTACCAGTAAAAAGACGACATTCCCCGGGATGACGCCTGCCACATCGTGCACACTGGGGGGACATGAATCCTGCTGGATAGAACCCATGTATATCTCAGAAACGGAAGCCCCGAGCTCGACCAGCCCCGAATACCTAACGCCTCAAGATCGCGAGGACCACTGCATCTTGGCGAGGTACATAACTAACCATCACTGAGGCGGTTCGCCTCGAAAGTTACCAAAGGGCCCCGCTGCCCGCCCTTCTCGCGATCTCGGTCATTCCGTCGACCTCTCCGCTCCTCACATCCAAGTGCATAAGACTGCATGCGGGCAATGTCCATGCCCGGCTGAAGAGCTACACCCGAACAAGCCTCTGCCAAGTAGTCATCGAGCCCAGTGACTTAGCGGTGTACTCTGTCCTCCATGTTGGCTACTAATGCGGGGACGTACCGAGCTAATGAGTCAAACTCCACATTGTACTCCCGAACCGTACGCCCGGTCTGCCTTAACGTCAAAAATCTGTCGGCCCGAGCCCTTCTCATCTGTGGAGGCAAGAAATGTGCAAGAAATGCCCCTGAGAACTCGTCCCATACGGCTGGAAGTGCATACTCTCCCCGGGACAGCTCCCACGAATCAAACCAGTCGACTGCAGTATCACGCAGCCGATGCGAACCTAAGACCACCGACTATGTCTCCGAAGCCTTGATCACTCTCGATCCGTCAGAATCGCTTCGGATGAACTCCTGCGGATCATCCTCAGGCCTTGACCCGTAGAACTCTGGCGGGCTACAACTCAGAAAGTCCCGTAGCCTCAAACTATCCGATCTCGGGTGAACCATGGGTACTATTGGAACTGGAACTGCTGCATCCATCTTATCCTCATGTCTGGCCACGATCCTGGCCAGTAACTGGGCCATCTCTTTGTACCCCAACTCCTCTGCTCCAGGCTGTGGGACTGGAGGCTCAGGTACTGTGGTCTCAGCAGCCACTGATGCGACTCTAAACTCTGCTGGGGTTGGCGGCGTCGCAAAACTCGCCGTCTGAAGCACTATCTCAGGTAATGACCGGGCCTGTGCCCTCGTATTCCTCTGTATCCTACTAGCAGCTTCCTCGGCTGCCTTGCCCATTTGGGCCCGGGTTTCCTTGCGCGGAGGCATAACTGGTAAAAACGAAATACGTCAGAGGGGTCCAACTTATAACACAACTCTAAGGCACGATCTCAGAATGAGAAGAATGGAAACCAATCCTAAATGTCCTGCAACCTCCTGATTATAGATGTGGTGCAAAACACATCGATAATCAAGACTCTACTAGACACGGTCTGTAGACACTTTCCGAGGATTAACTGCTCTGATACCACTTTTGTCACGACCCGATCCCGGGCCCGTGACTGGTGCCTTACCCCGGGCACCCTAGTGATACAACATCAGAGTAACCAGCGGAATATAAAACAAGACATGAAACAATATGAAGTGAAAAACAGTTTATCTGAGAAAAGTTATTGTACATTCAGGGGTATGGCGGGGCCCTGTCCCGTCACAGTTGTTATTCTTAGAGGTCTGTAGTCACATTGTGGATTGGGTTGTAAAGAAAAAAAAGATATACTGTTCTATTTCTGGATTGTGTATATTTTATGGAAGGTGGCCTTATCGGCTAGCCTGTTGTTGTTTACTGTCTAAGTTTTTATGTGTGTTGTATATGTTCCACTGCTATTCTCTGATGTATACCTGACAGGGATGCCCATGTAGGGCACCAGTCGCGGGCCCGGGGTCGGGTCGTGACAAAAGAGGTATTAGAGCAGTTACTCCTCGGAAAGTGTCTACAAACCATGTCTAGTAGAGTCTTGATTATCGATATGTTGTGCACCACATCTATAATCAGGAGGCTGCAGGATATTTAGGATTGATTTCCATTCTTCTCACTCTGAGATCGTGCGATAGAGCTGTATGGTTAGGGTCGTCTCTCCCTAACAAGTTATGTTGTTTGCAGCTACGAGAAAGGCAGCAGCGACCCAGGAAATATTATGTGGATTGCGTATCCAGGTTGGTAATGTTTGTAGTATAGTTGATATTGTGACATACAACTATACGGATTTTTGTATGAGGGTCAGACGCGTGTTGCCTAGAATGGTTTTAGGTTACCAAGATTTGGTAAGGACAGTAAATACCGGGAAGGTATGAACAGTTAAAGAACTCTCATCAAGGTTTTATGTGCTAATTTGAGATAATTAGGTGATGATGAGTTGTGGGAGAATGTAATGGTCCCTTAAGAGGTTATAATTAAGGAGCTTAATGTAAGCCTATGTTAATAGATTAAGCTACGTGGTATGATTAAGGGAATGGTACGGGTGAGATCCGTATGGAGTAAATATGGTTGTTATGATCAAGACAACACGATTATGGTATTACCAGAAGTTATTGTACCCGTTTACGGGGGGGACTGATAAGGTAGGCTTGGAGCATGGAAATTGCGAGCCTAAGAATTATTGATAACCGCCGAGACCTTAAGTATATAAGGCCTTCTCGGGGAGTAAAAATTTAAGTCAGACCAAGGATAAGAGTTAAGTACGACGCCGAGTCGGGTTGAGGACCTATTAAGGGTCGCCCCATAGCCTGAAATGGGATGAGATCAGTTGATAGTAGTCCCGCTACGTGACAGGGTCACGAGGGTGCAAGGCCCAAGTCTAGTTAATCATTTTACGGGTTCGTGGACGCATTCCACCGGAACCAGGTTGTGAGAGCCGGAATGGGCCTTATATTGTTTAATTTAGTAACTCCAAAGAGTGGAGGCCAGAATTAGTATGGAAGTTATGTACGTATGCTAGTATAGGTTTGGAAGTACGGAAAGAGTACGACCAGTGAAAAAAAGAGAAACCAAGTGTAAAGAAATAAAGCCTGAATCTATGAGAACCTTTCGAGGTGACTACACCGTGAGTGTTGGGTGGTAGCTGAGCGGGTAGATAATAGTTGCCGGTAACGATACAGTCGTTGGACCCTAGCAGACCTAGCAGAGCTGTTATGACAGACATTGAGGTCATTATGAGTACGGGCTAGTTGGCCTCTTGTTATGCCAACGTGGACTACAGAGAGAGATTGATTCGGTAAGCCGGTTATCGAGTGAAAAGGAAGAGAAGTGGTGGTAACCAGTGAATTATCCTTCCTTCTTTGGCATCATTGTTTTTAATAAGTCTGTGTGACTTGTTCATTTGAGGTAAATTGACGCAGAAAGTAAGTAATAATAGAATTTGAAGGAATTTATGTTAAGTGCCCTTGGAGGTACTTGGAGTTGGTCTGGTGTGGCGGTCAAGGCCACGACCTTCCGGATAATTTCAGGAAAGCGCACAAGCAAGAATAAGATAAGTGCGAGTGTTGGCTGGGGAAAACAGAAGACGTCGTTGGTAGATTTTGAAAATCTATACGATTAAGGTGGCGCTTGATGATTAATATTTTGATTGGGAGGTAAGTTCTCTCCCCCACGTAAAAGTATAGTTTTACGTATTATGGGGTTATGTGTACCCATGTTGTTAGACGCCGGATAAGAGACTGGTAAGGTCTTCCGTATCGTCATACCATAGGTTACAGTTGTGGATAACCGTGGGATAAGTGTTGGGGTAATTAAGAACGACGTACGAAATGGTCGATGGAGTGTCGTAGGGATAAAAATGCAGGTAGTACGCATATATGAAAATGTACGATTATGAATCAAGATAGAAATACTTTTGCTAATAATAAGCATAAGGTAAGGTTATGACCAGAATGATAAAAGAGAATGCAACTATGGTTATGTAAGTTGCACGAGATATGATTACCCCGGACTAGTGTAAAGACCATTAGTAAATTATGGGCAGTAAGAACACCTCGAGGGAAAGTTGTCACGACCCGAACCCGAGCCCGTGACTGGTGCCTTACCCCGGGCACCCTAGTGATACAACATCAGAGTAATCAGCGGAATATAAAACATGACATAATATAATATGAATGAGAAAACAGTTTAACTGAGAAAGATTTCCTTTCGGCGTATATATATATAAAAAAAAACATGAATCCGAACAGTTACATCCCTTTTACAAATTCTGCCCACAACAGTACTACAGACCTCTAAGAATGATACGACAACAATGGCGGGACAGGGCCCCGCCATACCCCTGAATGTAAGTACCTACCACGACAGGGGACTATACCACTGATAAGCCTCCGGAGAAACGGAGCTTCCCAAACGCTGAGCTGTGACCCTAAGAGCGAGGATCAACGATCGTGTACCTCTACCGCGGCATGAACGCACTTCGGGCGAGGTCAAGACAACAGTACCAAGTATGTGAAATCAGTAAAGTACTTTAAATGAAATCAAAGTATTTAAAACCATTTGCAAATACAATTAGTTCAATTTGCACATAGTGCCATATCACAAACAAGAGCAATAATAGGTAAATCAGTAATGTGTCTTTCCTAGGCCGCGAATGATCGAAGCAAGGCCAATCGCCCATAGTATCATTATGCATGCCTAACTCGACTCGCAGTCCGCATAGTCACACATAGACCCGCATGAGGTATTCTCGACGGGGTAGCTAACCCCTGCATTCTCCTCGACTCCCGCAGTCCGCATAGTCTCAATAGACCGCATAGTCACACGCATCGCATAGGGCATCCCGTCGACGGATAAAACACCCGAATGATCAACCTCGAACTCCCGCACTCCGCATAGTCACGCAGACCGCATAGGCCGTATAGACCGCATCAAGGGTGGCAAGCCCTCGTATAACAAGTCAAGGGTATGTGATATAATAACATACCATCTTATCGTTAAACAACATAAGCACAACATGGGAACCCCTTTACACAAACATCACCAGATACTAACACACGTAGCATCCTAACATGTTTACTTATCAAATCAACAAGAAAGTATTACAAGGCTATCACAAACCAACACAATCAAGTTATTCACACAAGGTACTGTCTACTTTATGTTAACAATTTCGGGTTTTTATCCCCAAAGTACTTCATACATTAACTCTTTTTAAAAGATCTGTTTCTTTCAAAAAGTCACACAATACCCGCAGTATAAAAATAGAGTGACTATCCTTTTAAGTAAACCAAAACACTTCCCTTTGTAATCAAGTAACAACATTATTTTCCAAACGTTCAAGTTTGCCTAATTCCAAATGCTTAAGTTTCTCATTTTCGAAAGGTTTCGTAGTTCATAGTTTTTAATCACTTAATGATATAGTTCTCCTTTAAAACAATTTGAGATACATATGCCTTATATGTGAGTAGGTTATTCTTGTTCATAATCAATCTTATTTAAGCAGCCATGATCTAGGAAATGTAATATCATTTTGTCTCATCTTAGCTTCTATGCAGATGGAGGTTTCTACTGGTTTTAATAATACTTAATTAGTCAATACATTTCCCTTATTAACGCTGCAGTGGTTTGTTCGATACTTCTTCTGATTTCCGAAATCAGTAAAACATTATTCCTTTTAAAAAAACCAAGTACTCATTACTCACGAATGAGGTTTCACACTTTTTAACAAAATTCAGATTAATTCAATTAAGTCAAGTCTCTTATCTTTTAAGATCAAGTCTCTTAACTTCTTAAATCAATAAACCATTCTTTTTACCTTCCTTAAGTCGTTATACCTAACTTCCCATAAAGCTAGTATAACTTTTAAGTTTTAAAACCAAGTACTACTCTTATTTCAAAAAGGTTTCTTAATCCTCTTGAAATACTTCAAGATTCTTATTATTCAGGCTTAAGTCAAAAGACATTGCCGTAATTATTATTCAGTTAACACACGTACGTCTACCGTACTATATATATATTTTAAAATATCATGCTCAAGAGTATAGGAAGAATCACATACCTCGCGATGATTATCGACTATTAGCAAAATGCTCCACGGCTATAACCCGGCTAGCCTCGTCCACCTTTCAAGTAGTACATGCTACTCGCAGATCAATCAATCTTATAAGGGTTATACAAGTCTATCAATGCCTAGACTACTCTTGTAGAATATTCTTCTGATGTGATTCCAGTTCAAGTCTATTCTGTAATATCCTTCTATTACAGTTCAATTCTCTTCTATGAATCTTATATTCAATTCTATACAACTACAGTATGTAATTTCCAATTACAATAGAAGGATAGGATTATTTACCTCGGTAAGCCCAAAATTATCCAAGTTTAATGTCGATCCTGAGCAACGTTTAGCTCCTACTCCGGGTGCTCCAACCCGCTCCAAACAACCCTTAGAAGTTCTACGCAACTTCTTCTTAATACTCCAACCAACTATGGAGATTTTCCTTATGGTTTCGTTTTTGCGACTGAAGGGAAGTATAATAGTATTTCTGGGCTTTTAGTATAAGTGTAACCTTGGAATACTACAAGGTATATGGGCCAAGGTATTTTGGAATAGTAACAATACTTGGAGAGTATTTCTACCAAGAGGGGGGGTGTATTTTACGAAAACAACTCAAGGAAGGGGAGGGGGGGTACCCCTCGGCCAAGGCCACTAGGAGGGGGGTGTACCCCTCGGCCAAGGGCCTTCTCAAAGGGGGAGGGGTGCTCTCGACTAGAGCTCTCAAGAGAGGGGGGGGGAAGGGATTTCACGACTTAGGGATTTTGTGGATGAATAAGTCTTCACAAAGGGGGGGGGGGTATTTATAGGGAAATCAATGGCCAAGATCATGCCAAGTAGTAGGCAAGTGTAGGGTGAGGATTCATCCATGTGTACCTTATCCAACTACCACACAAAAATATCACAAATATCCTACCAACTCTTGACTTCCAATCGTCCAACTTGCCGTCCTTCACTCCACGAACTTGAGGGTGACAAGTGTCGCCCTCTCATTGGTCCAAAATATTTCGTCTCTCGGAAAAATCCGCAAAAACTATAAATGACATAGCCGGAATTTTCCCTTCGCAAGTTTTGTAAAACGTTTCGTCGAAAAACGATTCCTTTCGGTAGTTGTGAACAAAATTTCGGTCCTAGCCTAACTTTAAGGCTTAAACTTTTATACGTACGCCCTCACGTACATACTCTGGAAATACGGGGTATAACATTCTCCCCTCCTTAGAAACATTCGTCCCGAATGTTCCTTCTAAGTCTCAAAACAAACATGCGCCAATATAGTCTTCACTGCTATACTTACGAAAACAATCATGCCACACCTGGCCACAGAAAATCACCCGCGCAAATACTTAATCCAAGTCTACGAGGACTCACCTCTAACATCACACAAGCTTCCACCCAAAGTCTAAACGACACTCCCTTAAGACACGATCACTTCTATGTTCTCAACACATGCTCGCTTCTCCCCTTACTCGTCGTATCCTTCTCGTACATTTGAACTCTTTCCCATAACTTACTACATTTCTGATACTGCTTCAGTTTCCAAAATCTCTGGGTTACTATCTCCAACTTGGTCATCATTAACTGAGAATACACTGGATGGATCTCCGATACTCTTCCGAACATTGCAACATGAAAGATCGGACGTACTGCCTCCTACATCGGACGGCAATGCTAATTATAGGCAACCTGGCCTATTCTTCACATGACCTGAAAAGGCCCAAATTAACTCGGGCTAAGTTTCCTCTGTTCTCTAAAACTCGTCACACCCTTTCCGGGGTGGTACCTTCAAGAAGACCCACCGTCAACCTGAGCTCCAAGTGTTGACGTCGATTATCCGCACGACTTCTGTTGACTCTGAGTTGCCAATAACCTCTTCTGTATAAGCTTCACCCTATCCACATCCTGCCGAAACATGCATGAACCAACTATCTGAACCTTGCCAACATCGAACCAAATCGACCGGCAACTTACACTTCCGCCCCTACAAGGCTTCATAAGGCGACATCCGAATACTGATATGGTAGCTATTATAATACACACTCAACCAAGAGGCGAATAATCCTTACAGCTACCCCTGAAATCCAAACCCTGGCCTGAGGGCGAATGCGATACTGAGACTCACCTGAGTTCCTAACCCTGCCTGGTAAAACCTCCAGAAAAGAAACAGCCGTAACCTGGGCTCCACTGTCTGTCATAAGGTGAAGGTAGGCACCTCGTGCAGCCTCACAACCTTCCAGACATAACATCTCGCATAACCCTCTGCCGGGTAAACGGTCTCGACTAAATGACAAGAGGGGCTGACCTCATCGGCCCGACTACTGGTCAAATGCATCCACGAACTCGTACGATGATTAACTAAACTTGGGCCTAACACCCTCATGACCCCACCACCTGGCGGGACCACCACAAACTGACCCCACCACCAAACAGGCTGCGGGTTGACCCGCGACATGGCCTCAACCCGACCCACTTTTGCGCCAAACACTTGCTCCCCGATCCGGAACAATCTCACTAATCAAGTTACGAAAACCTAACGGTCTTCTTAGCTCAACTACCCTCTTTCATTTCTGTTATACCCCGTATTTCCAGAGTATGTACGTGAGGACGTACGTACAAAAGTTTAGCCTTGGTTAGGCATTGGACGAAAAATGTTTGTGCACAACTCACTTAAAGAATCGTTTTTCGACGAAACGTTTTACTAAACTCGCGTAGGGTAAATTCCGGCTATGTCATTTATAATTTTTGCGGATTTTTCCGAGAGATGAAATATTTTGGACCAACGGGAGGGTGACACTTGTCACCCTCAATGGACGGCAAACATGGGCCAAGGTTGCACATTTTTTGTGCCTTTCCACAAAGTCAAGGAGTTGGTAGGATATTTGTGTAGTAGATGGATAAGGACACTTGGGTGAATCTCCACCCTACACTTGCCTTGCACTTGGCATCATCTTGGCCATTGGTTGGCCATTTCTTGACCTATAAATACCCCCCTTAAGATGATGAGTTCTTCATCCACAAATCAAACTTTCCAAGTCTAAAATCCCTCCCTCTCCCTTGTGAGCTTCTCGTCCAAGAGCTCTCCTCCCCCCCCCCCCTCTAAAAGAGCCTAGCCGAAACAACCCTCTAGCCCTAGCCGAAACACCCCCTCCCTTGGTAGATAGTTGTCTTCCAAATACCCTAGCCCAATTCCCTTATAGTATTTTAGTAGAAGTTGTTGGGAACTTCTAAGGGTTCTTGGAGCTATCGGAGCGTACAAATTAGGAGCTAAACCTTGCTCAGGAGCGACTTTTAACTTGGATAATTTTGGGCTTATCGAGGTAAATACTCTTGTCCTTCTATTGTAATTGGATATTACATATAAGAATAGTTAAGACTTGAGTATAAGATATGAAAGGATATTAATGAATAGAACTGAACTGTTATCACAGTAGAAGGGTATAAAAGAAGAATAATTGAACTATACTTACTTAGGACTGTTTTCACAGTAGACTTGAGTAGCTCGACGGGTAGGGAAGTGCTGCCCGATTTTCCGTAGAATAGAGAACCCTCTACTTAAGAACTGTTTACAGAATAGTCTAGACGTTGATAGACGTATTTGACTATTATAGGCTGATTCTCTGCGCGCGACATATTCGACTTGGCAGGTGGATTTCGCCGAGAAGGTATGTGATTCTTCCTATACTCTTGAGCATGATATTTTAAATATATATATAGTACGGTAGACGTACGTGTGTTAACTGAATAATAATTACGGCAATGTCTTTTGACTTAAGACTGAATAATAATTACGGCAATGTCTTTTGACTTAAGCCTGAATAATAAAGATTTTGAAGCATTTCAAAAGAATACTGAATCATTTTTTTAACAGAAGAGAAACAGTTGGTTTTTAAACAAAAGCTTAAGAGTTATATTAGCTTTATGGGAAGTTAGGTATAACAACTTAAGAAAGATA
Organism: Przewalskia tangutica; assembly: GCA_029844215.1. Lineage (NCBI taxonomy): Eukaryota > Viridiplantae > Streptophyta > Magnoliopsida > Solanales > Solanaceae > Przewalskia > Przewalskia tangutica. Next base: position 36,122,450 of record CM056725.1, on the reverse strand, counting down.
AAAAGAACTATTTACTTATTTGCTTATGAAACCTTGTATTGATTTACTGTAAGGTGTAGTAAGATTGATTGATAAATAGACATATTATGATGCTACGTGTGTTAGTGTCTTGTGATGTTGTGAGAGGGGGTCATTCTTGTTGTGCTTACGTTGCTAAACGGTAAGTCAGTTGTACTGTTATTATATCACCTACCCCCTTGACTTGTTATACCGAGGGCTTGCCACCCTTGATGCGGGTCTATACGGCTATGCGGTTCGTGAGACTATGCGAGTCGCGGAGTTCCAGGATTGATCATTCCGGGTGTTTTAGCCCAATGCGGGGGATGCCCTATGCGGTCTGTGTGACTATGCGGTCTATTGAGACTATGCGGACTGCGGGAGTCCAGGAGGGTACCGGGGGTTAGCTACCCCCGATGCGAGAAATACCTCATGCGGGTCTGTGTGTGACCTATGCGGACTGCGGGAAGTCCAGGACTAGGCACGCATAATGATACTATGGGCGATTGGCCTTGCTTCGATCATTCGCGGCCTATAAAAGACCTGTTACAGTTTACCTATTATTGTTCTTGTTTGTGATATGGCACTATGTGCAATTGAACTGATTGTATTTACAAATGGTTTTAAATACTTTGACTTCATTTTAGTACTTTACAGTTTCACATACTTGGTACCTGTTGTACTGACCTCCTTCGGGGGGCTGCGTTCATGCCACAGGTAAGGGCAAGCAGGTGCTAGATCCACATCCTTAGGATCTCTTTGCTTTGGTGTAAGGAGTTCCATCTTCTCCGGAGGCTCGACTTTTGGGTATGATCTCCCTGTTGTTGTATATAGTTTTGTACATTCAGGGTATGGCGGGGCCCTGTCCCGCCATAGTTGTTTATCTTCTTAGAGGTCTGTAGTCCTATTGTACAGTTGGGATGTAACTGTAAAAACTATGTATATATATATATGCCGAAAGACGACATTTTCTCACATAAAACTGTGTCTCATTTTACAACTGTTTCATGTCTTGTTTTTATATTCCGCTGATTACTCTGATGTATGACTACTTGGGTGCCCGGGTAAGGCACCAGTCACGGGCCCCGGAACGGGTCGTGACAAAAGTGGTATCAGAGCAGTTAATCCTCGGAAAGTGTCTACAGACCGTATCTAGTAGAGTCTTGATTATCGGTGTGTTGTGCACCACACCAATAATCAGGAGGCTATAGGATATTTAGGATTGGTTTCCATTCTTCTCACTCTGAGATCGTGCCTTAGAGCTGTGTTATAAGTTGGACCCCTCTAACGTATTCCTTTTCTGTAACAGTTATGCCTCCACGTAAGGCAACCCGGGCCCAGAAGGGCAAGGCAGCCGAGGGAGCTGCTAGTAGGACACCGAGAGTCACGAGGGCACAGGCCCAGTTCTTACCCGAGGCGATACCTCAGACGGCGAGTTCCATGACGCCGCCGGCCCCAGCAGAGACCACAGTACCCACACCTCCTGTCCCACAGCCTGGGGCGGAGGAGTTAGGGTACAAGGAGATGGCCCAGCTATTGGCCAGGATCGTGGCCAGACATGAGGACAGGCTGGATGCAGCAGTTCCAGTTCCAGCCCCAGTAGTACCCGTGGTTCACCCGAGGGCAGATAGTTTGAGGCTACGAGATTTCCTGAGTTGTAGCCCGCCAGAGTTTTACGGGTCGAGGCCGGAGGATGATCCGCAGGAGTTCATCCGTCAGTTACAGAGGATTATGAGGGTGATCAGGGCGTCGGACACCGAGTCTGTGATCTTCGGTTCACATAGGCTGCGTGATACCGCAGTCGATTGGTTCGATTCGTGGGAGTTATCCCGGGGAGAGCTCGCGTCCCCAGCTACTTGGGATGAGTTCTCGGAGGCTTTTCTCACTCACTTCTTGCCTCCACAGATGAGGAGGGCACGGGCCGACAGATTTTTTCACGAGGCAGAGAGGCGCGCGATTAGGGAGTACAATGTCGAGTTCGATTCTTTGGCTCGATATGTCCCTGCATTGGTAGCGGATATGGAGGACAGGGTGCATCGCTATGTCACCGGGCTAGATGATTATATGGCCGAGTCTTGTGCGGGTGTGGCTCTTCAGCCAGGCATGGACATTACCCGTATGCAGGCTCATGCACTTGGATGCGAGGAGCGTAGAGACCGACGGGTCGACAGATATCAGCATCAGAAGAAGGCCAAGATGGCCAGTTCTTTTGGTAGTTCTCGGGGTGGACGGCCTCAGCAGACGTCTAGATTTGCACCCCAGCCAGCTCAGAGCACTCCCACATCATTATCAGTACAACCAGAGTATTCGGGGCCAGGTCAGGGCCCCAGGACTTCAGATTTCCAGGGTAGCAAGGGTGCTAACCGATCGAGGTCTGCTCAGTGTGTCCGTTGTGGTAGATTCCATTCAGGGAGCTGTAGTACTACTTCAGGAGCTTGCTATACTTGTGGCCAGCAGGGTCATTTTGCGAGGGCTTGTCCGACCGGGGCGGTGGTAGGCTCACCTACAGGTTCTGCTGCGGTTCTTCGTCCCCTAGCTACACGCCCGAGGCAGGGTACTCATGGACCAGCAGGTCGCGGCAGAGGTTGTGGCGCGGGTCCCAGTTCTAGCGGTCCTCAGAACCGCATTTATGCCTTGTCCAGCCGGCAGGATCAGGAGGCCTCACCTGATGTCGTCACAGGTACCTTATCAGTTTCTGGGTTTGATGTGTATGCCTTGATAGATCCGGGTTCTACTCTATCCTATATATCTCCCCTTATTGCTAGTAGGATAGGGATAGAGCCTGAGTCCATAGACCCTTTCGAGGTAGCTACGCCAGTGGGTGATTCGGTGGTAGCTCGGCGGGTATATAGGGCTTGTCCAGTGACCATATACAGTCGTCAGACCCTAGCCGACTTGATAGAGTTGGATATGACTGATTTCGACGTGATCATGGGTATGGATTGGCTAGCTTGCTACGCCAATGTAGACCGCAGAGAGAGTAGTACGGTTCCAGCTTTCCGAGGAGCCGGTTGTCGAGTGGGAGGAACACCAGACGCCGAGGGTAGGTTTATTTCCTACCAAGGCTAGGAAGATGGTGCGTATGCGGTACATCTACCATCTCGTTCGGTGTTTGATATCGAGGTCGCGGTGCGATTTCCGGTCAGAGTCGAGAGTTCCCAGACGTGTTTCCAGACGACATCCCGTGTATCCCTCCTGAGAGGGAGATTGAGTTTTGTATAGATGTGTTTCCAGACACTCGGCCTATTTCCATTCCGCCATACAGAATGGCACCTGCCGAGTTGAGAGAGTTGAAGGACCAACTGAGAGATTTGCTGGAGAAGGTCTTCATCAGGCCTAGTGTTTCTCCCTGGGGAGCGACGGTATTGTTCGTAAAGAAGAAGGAAGGGACGCTGCGCATGTGTGTTGATTACAAACAGCTGAACAAGGTGACCATTAAGAACAGATACCCCATTCCCATGATTGATGATTTGTTCGACCAGTTGCAGGGCGCGAGATGTTTCTCCAAGATTGATCTGCGATCGGGCTATCATCAGGTGCGAGTCAGAGAGGCGGATGTCCCTAGGACTGCATTTCGGACCCGGTACGGGCATTATGAGTTCAGGGTCATGTCTTTCGGGTTGACCAATGCTCCGGCGGTATTCATGGATTTGATGAACCGAGTGTTCAAACCATTTTTGGACACGTTTGTGATAGTGTTCATTGATGATATCTTGGTTTATTCTCGCTCAGCGGGAGCATGCGCGAGCAATTGAGGATCAGGCCGATTCTTCGGATCGCAGCTATACGCCAAGTTTTCCAAATGTGAGTTTTGGTTAGCTTCGTGGCTTTTCTTAGGCATATTGTCGGGCCGATGGTATTCAGTGGATACGCCAAGATCGAGCGATCGGAGTTGGCCTAGACCTACTACTCCGGCTGCAGGTTCGCAGCTTTCGGGCCTTGCAGTTATTATCGACGGTTCAGAGAGAAGTTTTCTTATCTCGCACCATTGACTAGGCCGACTCGAGCGGCTAAGTTTCGTGAGACTGATGCGTGTGGCGTGGTTTCCGCCATCGAAGAGATCGACGATCGCCCGCTTCTACTCTTCCGCAGGGTCCAGACGGTTATGTCGTGTATTGTGATCGTCGGGCATCGGGTTGGGATGTGTGTTGATGCAGCAGGCAAGGTTATAGCGTATGCATCCCGACACCAAGAAACACGAGAGGAACTACCCCACCCATGATTTGAGTCGCGGTGATTCACGCCTTGAAGATCCGGAGGCACTATTTGTATGGGGTTCATGTGGATATTTATACGCACCACAAGAGCCTCCAAAGATATCTTCGGCCAGAGGAGTGAACTTACGGCGCAGACGGTGGTTAGAGTTGCTTAAGGATTATGACGTCGATATCCTGTACCACCTGGGGAAGGCCAATGTTGTGGCAGATGCCCTTAGTCGTAGGTCGATGTGTAGCCTATCAGATGTGCAGCCAGAGAGGAGGGGCATGGTTCGCGATTTGCATCAGTTAGCGAGCCTTGGTGTCCGTTTGATTGATTCTGATAGCAGTGGGGTTCAAGTTCGAGAGGTTGCCGAGTCTTCCATCGTCGAGGAGGTGAAGAGGCAACAGTTTGAGGATCCGATTTTGATTCGCTATCGTGATACGGCTCTTCGTGAGGGCAAGGGTCCTTTTGAGGTAGCACCTGATGGGGTGCTAAGATTTGAGGGCAGGTTGTGTGTTCCAGATGTTTCAGGACTTCGCAAGAGTTCTTGGGAAGCACACAACGCGCGTTACTCTATCCATCCAGGGTCGACCAAGATGTACCACGACCTTAGATCTGTGTATTGGTGGGATGGCTTGAAGAGGGACGTTGCAGAGTTCGTAGCTCAGTGCCCGTGTTGTCAGCAGGTGAAGGTAGAGCACCAGAGGCCTGGTGGTTTGTTGCAGACGATAGAGATCCCGACCTGGAAGTGGGAGGTGATCAACATGAACTTTATCACAGGATTACCTCGCACTCAGAGGAGACATGATTCTATATGGGTTATGTTACACCCCGTAATTCCAAGAGGATGAGATGAGAACGTACGAAAGGAAATAAGATTCGAAGTTGAAAAAAAAAGAAAAAAAAGTTGGCAGAATATTTTTTTTTGGACAGTTTTTCAGTCAACTTGGAAGCAGCGTATCTCCTAGTATAATTGGGGTTTTTAGGTGTTTCAAAAGCCTAATATGAAGTTCATTGAGTCTAGTTTCCAACGCAACGAACCGCTCGTCAATAGGATGTGAGAGTAGAAAGTTATGGACGTTACAAGATTGGATGACAGGGCAGGCAGGGTCAGGAGCCGCGGCGCCGGCTGCAGCGCCGGGGCGCCGGAAAGCTTGAAATTGTCTGAAATTGCAGAGCCGCGGCGCCGGCTGCCGGGCCGCGGCGCCGGGGCGGGATTTTTTGCGGAAATTGGGTAAAAATAGAAGATATTTGTTGTAAAGGACCCCTGGGTGGGTGACAAGTGTCCCCCCAACTTGTGGAACAAGATAAAGGCTATATAAGACATGTCTTGCTAGATTTACATCATTTGCAAGACTTCACCCAAATTTTTCTCTTCTCTTCTCTTCTCTCTCAAATAGTTAAAAACCCTAGGCCTAAATGAGATTTTTGGAAAGGCAACAAGAAGGAAATATGTTGGCAAGCTTGTAGGGGATTAGTAGAGATGATTTTAGCGGGAAGAAGAATTTCAAAAAGATGAGCTAAAGTTGCTAAGGATCGACTTGTAATCTTGGAGCATTTTTTGGGCTAAATGAGGTATAATCTTCGTCTTACTTTTGTAATTGAATATTCCATGTTATTATAAGTTAGAAATGATCATGTGATATGTGTTATGAAGATTGATAAGTGTTATGGAAATTTGAAGCTCAACCAAAATGACATGTTAAGCCATTTGAAAATTGAAATACAAATTGGTCGATAATTAGAATCGTCGCATGTTTACCTACATGAGGATTGTAGTAGTTGTAATCGATTGCGGCTTGATGTCATGTTATACTAAACCACTTGGATTAAAAAGGAATTGGAAACGATTTGTATTGTTGCCTAATTGCCGAATTGACATTTTAGTTTAGACTAGTTTGTTATCGTTTGTGGTGAGCCAATTGGGGCTGTTTGGTTATTCATTTGTATTGAACTACCTTATAAATTGTGGTGAGCCAATTGGGGCTGTTTGGTTATTGTATTCGGCCTTGAAAAAGGTGGCAAAGTTAGTAAAAACAAAGGAAGTGCTGTCCGATTTTTCGTAGAATTTAGTGACTTGCACTTGGAATATTCTACATTTGAAACTAGAAGTTAATAGACGTACTATGGTCATTATAGGTTGGCATACTACGTACGGCGATTGGACTTAGCAAGTGGATTAAACCAAGAGGTATGTGGAACTTTCTTATCTCGAGCATGATTAAGTTGTAAATGTATAGTACGGTAGACGTACAAGATTTTGACAATCTAGTCTATTTGATATCCTTGGCTTATTTTAAGAATTCCCAAGTTGTTTGAGTTAGGGAATTAACTCACTTGTTTAATTATTAAGGATATCTTGGTTTTTAAAAGTTAAGAGACTTTAAGTATGTTGAAAGTATTTTGATACTTGTTTTGTTGGAAAGTTTAAGTCTCTTGGTTAAAAAGAAGTATGTAAGTTGCTAATGTATAAAGCTAGTATAACGGCTTTATGGGAAGTTAGTTATAATAGCTTTATGGAAAGTTAATAAGAGAATGGTTTACTCTTAAGTAATTTAAGCATGTTAAGGGACTTGAAGAGTTTTAAAGAATGTGACACTTGTTTCGTTTTAAACGTATAAGTCCCTTGGATAGGAAATTGTACTTGACTTAGGTATAAAGTGAATATAACGACTTTATGGAGAGTTGGTTATATTGGCTTTATGGAAAGATAAATGGCTTGATTTATTTGAAAGGCAATTTGATTTAAAGGCATCAATTGCCTAAGGCTTTTACGAGAGAAGAAGTCACTTGATTTAGAAGCCTAATTTTATTTCTAAAAGTATTGTGACTTGTCTTGAAAAAGAAATTGTAACTTGATACTGCGGTTATTAGTATCTTGGAAGTTTTATAATGAAATGAGTCATTTTGAAAGAATAGAAGTACGTAGTACTTTGGGTTTAATTCCCGGACTTTTTTTTATAAAGAACATGTTAGTGCCTTGAGTAAACTAAAATGAGAGTGTATATGAAACAGAATAATAAGAAGTTAGGGGATTGCTTAACTTGCTTATATATTGTATGATAAGCCGGTAGTGCTTATGTTATGTGTGATAGCCGGATTTGTGCTAGTAGTTCAGTAATAATTGCGGGGTCATTCCCCGGGTTTGTGGCATTGCATATTTCCGTGGATTTGCTACCCACGATGCGAGGAATACCTCACGCGAGTCCGTAGGGCTTACGCGGTGAAATAGTCCCATGCGGGGTCCATCTTATGCGAGGAATACCTCACGCGAGTCCGTAAGGGCTTATGCGGGTGAAATAGTCCCGTGAATAGGATTGCTTAATGATATCGCGACAGTGGTCCTGTTTGATCGTGAGCTTCCTACTTTATATTGTAAGTATACACCTATTTACTCTCATTGTTAGTAAGGCACAGCATCGTTAATCGAGTATCATACATGTCTCCGCTTTATTATTAGACTTATGATTTCATTACAGTGATTTCGCCACATATTTGGTATATGTTGTACTGACCTCCTTCGGGGGGCTGCATTCATGCCGCAGGTAGAGTACATGTTGCTGATCCTCGCTCTTAGGATCACTGTTCAGTTGTTGAGAAGCTCCCTCATTTCGGAGGCTTATCCTCAGTATTGTCGGCTTGTTGTACATTCGTGGGGTATGGAGGCCCTGTCCCCGCCAGGATTGTTATTCTTAGGTCTGTAGTCACATTGTGGATTGGGTTGTAAAGAAAAAAAATATGTACTGTTTTATTGGTATAAGTTACGGAAGGTGGCCTTATCGGCTAACCTGTTGTTATTTTATGTTTAAGTATTTTATCAGTTGTTTATGTTCCGCTGCTATTCTCTGATGTATGCCAAGAGGGGTGCCCAGGTAGGGCACCGCCGATGCCCGGTCGGGTCGTGACAGTTATCGCCGACAGTCGATTTAAATCAGCCCACTTTCTTCCCGTCAGACGACTTTTTCGGTGAGGATTATGCCGACTTTACATCCGAGAGATCGCCGATCGCATGGAGTCCCTATTTCGATCATATCGCATGCAGGAGCCCATTCGCTAACTTCGAGGTCTTTCCGAATGGTTTAGGGACGCAGTAAGCTCGAGCAATCGCATTCCATCCACGCATGCACGACAGCCGAAGCGCACTATCCGCACTCGAGGATATGCCGCGAGTCCGTGTTATCGACTTCGTGGTAGCCGGGAGGATAATTTGCCTCTAGTTGAGTTTGCATATAATAGCTACCACCCAAAGATTCGGATGGCGCCATGAGGCCTTGTATGGAAGAAGTGCGAGATCGCCGATAGTCTGGTTCGATGTGGGCGAGGTACGAGTGGGACCAGATTTGGCGCAGCGATGGATAAGGTGAAGCTTATCCAGAGCGGTTGTTGATTCGTAGTCGATGTAAGTCATACGCAGATCATTGTCGGCATCCGGAGTTCGCATTGATGATTGGTTTTCTGGCGTGTCACCCATGGCGGTGTGATGAGATTCGGGAAGAAAGGGAAACTCAGCCCAAGGTACATTGGGCCGTATCAGATTGTCCGCAGGGTAGGCAAGGTTGCCTATGAGTTGGATCTGCCGTCCGATCTGGAGGCAGTGCATCCGGTGTTTCATGTTTCTATGCTGAGGAGATGTATCGGGAATCCATCTAGAGTGCATCTGATTGAAGATGTCCAGGTGACCGAGGGGTTATCGTATGAGGAGATTCCCATAGCGATAATAGATCGTCAGGTTAGGCGTCTGCGGACCAAGTACGTGGCTTCCGTCAAAGTTCTGTGGCGGAACGAGCTCAGGGAGGAGATGACGTGGGAGGCTGAGGAGGACATGAGGCAGAAGTATCCTCACTTATTCCCCACACCTCCAGGTAACTTACTTTCCTATTTGCTGGTTTTTAATTATCGTATTTGCTTAAATGTTATATTGTGGCCATGTGTGGCACTTGCAAACTGTTAAGTTGTGAGGTATTTTATCGTTAACTGTCTTGGGAAGGAACATTCGGGATGAATGTTTCTAAGGAGGGGAGAATGTTATACCCCGTATTTCTAGAGTATGTACGTGAGGACGTACGTACAAAAGTTTAGCCTTGGTTAGGCATTGGACGAAAAATGTTTGTGCACAACTCACTTAAAGAATCGTTTTTCGACGAAACGTTTTACTAAACTCGCGTAGGGTAAATTCCGGCTATGTCATTTATAATTTTTGCGGATTTTTCCGAGAGATGAAATATTTTGGACCAACGGGAGGGTGACACTTGTCACCCTCAATGGACGGCAAACATGGGCCAAGGTTGCACGTTTTTTGTGCCTTTGCACAAAGTCAAGGAGTTGGTAGGATATTTGCATAGTAGATGGATAAGGACACTTGGGTGAATCTCCACCCTACACTTGCCTTGCACTTGGCATCATCTTGGCCATTGGTTGACCATTTCTTGACCTATAAATACCCCCCCTTAAGATGAAGAGTTCTTCATCCACAAATCAAACTTTCCAAGTCTAAAATCCCTCCCTCTCCCTTGTGAGCTTCTCGTCCAAGAGCTCTCCTCCCCCCCCCCCTCTAAAAGAGCCTAGCCGAAACAACCTCTCAGCCCTAGCCAAACACCCCTCCCTTGGTAGATAGTTGTCTTCCAAATACCCTAGCCCAATTCCCTTATAGTATTTTAGTAGAAGTTGTTGGGAACTTCTAAAGTTATCGAGCTATCAGAGCGCATAAATTAGGAGCTAAACCTTGCTCAGAGCGACTTTTAACTTGGATAATTTTGGGCTTATCGAGGTAAATACTCTTGTCCTTCTATTGTAATTGGATATTACATATAAGAATAGTTAAGACTTGAGTATAAGATATGAAAGGATATTAATGAATAGAATCAATCATTATCACAGTAGAAGGGTATAAAAGAAGAATAATTGAACTATACTTACTTAGACTGTTTTCACAAGACTTGAGTAGCTCGACGGTAGGGAAGTGTCGCCCGATTTTCCGTAGAATAGAGAACCTCTACTTAAGAATCGTTTACGAATAGTCTAGACGTTGATAGACGTATTTGACTATTATAGTCGATTCTCTGCGCGCGACATATTCGACTTGGCGGTGGATTTCACGGAAGGTATGTGATTCTTCCTATACTCTTGAGCATGATATTTTAAATATATATATAGTACGGTAGACGACGTGTGTTAATCGAATAATAATTACGCAATGTCTTTTGACTTAAGCCGAATAATAATTACGGCAATGTCTTTTGACTTAAGCCCGAATAATAAAGATCTTGAAGCATTTCAAAAGAATATCGAATCATTTTTTAATGTAAGAGAAACAGTTGGTTTTTAAACAAAAGCTTAAGAGTTATACTAGCTTTATGGGAAGTTAGGTATAACAACTTAAGAAAGATAAAAAGAACTGTTTACTTATTTTCTTATAAAAACCTTGTATTGATTTACTGTAAGGTGTAGTAAGATTGATTGATAAATAGAAATATTATGATGCTACGTGTGTTAGTGTCTTGTGATGTTGTGAGAGGGGGTCATTCTTGTTGTGCTTACGTTGCTAAACGGTAAGTCAGTTGTACTGTTATTATATCACCTACCCCCTTGACTTGTTATACCGAGGGCTTGCACCCTTGATGCGGGTCTATACGGCCTATGCGGTCTGTGAGACTATGCGGAGCTGCGGGAGTTCCAGGATTGATCATTCCGGGTGTTTTAGCCCGATGCGGGGGATGCCCTATGTCACGACCCATTCCGGGGCCCGTGACTAGTGCCTTACCCGGGCACCCAAGCAGTCATACATCAGAGAAAATCAGCGGAAATATAAAACAAGACAAGAAACATTATTAAAAAGGAGAAACAGTTTATCTGAAGAAAAGCCTGCCTTTCGGCATATATATATAAACATAGTTTTGCAGTTACATCCCAACTGTACAATAGGACTACAGACCTCTAAGGAAGTAAACAACTATGGCGGGACAGGGCCCCGCCATACCCTGAATGTACAAAACTATCTACAATACAGGGAGATCATACCCAAAAGCAGAGCCTCCGGAGAAGATGGAGCTCCTGACACCAACACAAAGATCCTAAGGATGTGGATCTAGCACCTGCTTGCCCTTACCTGCAGCATGAACGCAGCCCCCCCGAAGGAGGTCAGTACAACAGGTACCAAGTATGTGAAACTGTAAAGTACTTAAATGAAATCAAAGTATTTAAAGCCATTGCGAATACAATCAGTTCAATTGCACATAGTGCCACAACATAAGCAAGAGCAACATAGATATATCAGAATCGGTCTTTCCTAGGCCGCGAATGATCGAAGCAAGGCCAATCGCCCATAGTATCATTATGCGTGCCTAGTCCTCGACTTCCCGCATCCGCATAGGTCACACATGCACCGCATGAGGTATTCTCGACGGGGTAGCTAACCCCTGCATTCTCCCCGACTCCCGCAGTCCGCATAGTCTCAATAGACCGCATAGTCACACAGACCGCATAGGGCATCCCCGCATCGGCTAAAACACCCGGAATGATCAATCCTGGAGCTCCCGCAGCTCCGCATAGTCTCACAGACCGCATAGGCCGTATAGACCCGCATCAAGGGTGGCAAGCCCTCGGTATAACCAGTCAAGGGGGTAGGTGATATAATAACAGGATAATCGACTTACCGCCTCAGCAACGTAAGCACAACAAGAATGACCCCTTTCACAACATCACAAGACACTAACACACATAGCATCATAGTATGTCTATTTATCAAACAATCTTAACATACCTTACGTAATTCAATACAAGGTTTTATTAAGCAATTAAGTAAATGCTTCTTTTATCTTTCTTAAGTGGTTATACCTAACTTCCCATAAAGCTAGTATAACTCTTAAGCTTTTGTTTAAAAACCAACTGTTTCTCTTCTGTTAAAAATGATTCAGTATTCTTTTGAAATGCTTCAAGATCTTTTATGATTCAGGCTTAAGACAAGAGACATTGCCGTAGTTATTATTCAGGCTTAAGTCAAAAGACATTGCCGTAGTTATTATTCAGTTAACACATGTACGTCTACCGTACTATATATATATTTTAAAATATCATGCTTTAGGAAGAATCACATACCTTCTCGGCGAAAACCACCTGCCAAGTTGAATATGTCGCGCGCAGAGAATTAACCTATAATAGTCAAATACGTCTATCAACGTCTAGACTATTCTGTAAACAGTTCTAAGCAGAGGGTTCTATATCTTACGGAAAGTCGGGCAGCACTTCCCTACCCGGTGAGCTACTCAAGTTCATCAGAAAACAAATTCTATGTAAGTACTTCTATTATTCATCTTTTAAACCCTTCATCGTGATAATATCAATTTATTCTCAGAATATCCTTCTAAGTATTTATACTTATTCCTATACTCTACAGTATGTATTCTCTAATTACAAAAGAAGGATAAGTTTATTTACCTCGGTAAGCCCAATAATATCCTAGATAAAAGTCGATCCTGAGCAAGGTTTAGCTCCTAATTTGCACGCTCCGATAGCTCCAAGAACCCTTAGAAGTTCCCAACAACTTCTAATAAGATACTATAAGGGAATTGGGCCTGCATTTGGAAGACAACTTTTCTACCAAGGAGGGGTAGTGTTTCGGCTAGGGCTTCTTATGTGGGGTATTCGGCCAAGGCCTTCTCAAGGGGGAAGAGGAGGCTTGGAGGAAAGGCTTAGAGAGAGGGGGAGGGATTTTTCAAGACTTGGAAATGATTTGTGGATGAAGAACTCTTCATCTTAAGGGGGGTATTTATAGGTCAAGAAGTGGCCAACCAATGGCCAAGGTGATGCCAAGTGCAAGGCAAGTGTAGGGTGAAGATTTAGGCAAGTGTCCTTATCCATCTACTACACAAAATATCCTACCAACTCCTTGACTTGTGCAAAGGCACAAAAAACGTGCCAAACAATAGCCCAATTGTCGTCAACGAGGTGACAAGTGTCACCCTCCCGTTGGTCCAAAATGTTTCCTCTCGGAAAAATCCGCAAAAATATAAATGATATAGCCGAATTTACCCTACGCGAGTTTAGTAAAACGTCATTTAAAAACGATTCTTTTCGAGTGTTGTGCACAAACTTTTTCGTCCAAGGTCTTTAACTTAGGCTAACTTTTGTACGTACACCCTCACGTACATACTCTGGAAATACGGGGTATAACATTATCCCCTCCTTAGAAACATTCGTCCCGAATGTTCCTTCCCAAGACATTTAACGATAAGGTTCTTCATAACTTAAACAGTTTGCAAATGCCACAAACGGCCACAAAACAACACTTAGGCATATATGATAATGAAAATTTACAAGTAGGAAAGCGAATTACCTGGAGGTGTGGGGAATAGGTGAGGATACTTCTGCCTCATGTCCTCCTCAGCTTCCCACGTCATCTCCTCCCTGAGCTCGTTCCGCCACAAGACTTTGACGGAAGCCACGTCCTTCGTCCGCAGACGCCTAACCTGACGATCGACTATCGCTATGGGAATCTCCTCATACGATAACCCCTCGGTCACCTGGACATCGTCAATCGGGTGTACCCTAGATGGATCCCCGATACATCTCCTCAGCATAGAAACGTGGAACACCGGATGCACTGCCTCCAGATCGGACGGCAGATCCAACTCGTAGGCAACCTTGCCTACCCTGCGGACAATCTGATAGGGCCCAATGTACCTTGGGCTGAGTTTCCCTTTCTTCCCGAATCTCATCACACCCTTCATGGGTGACACCTTCAGGAAAACCCAATCATCAACCTCGAACTCCAGATGCCGACGACGATGATCTGCATATGACTTGCCGACTCGAGTCAAAGAACCTCTCGGATAAACTTCACCTTATCCATCGTCACGCACCAAATCTGGTCCCACTAATCGCACTCTCGCCCACATCGAACCAGCCTATCGCGATCCGCACTTCCTCCCATACAAGGCCTCATAAGGCGCTATCCGAATACCGGAGTGGTAGCTATTATTATACGCAAACTCAACTAGAGGCAAATGATCCTCCCACTACCACGGAAGTCAATAACACAAAGCTCGCAGATATCCTCAAGAGTCCGATAGTGCGCTCGCCGTCTGCTCGTGGATGGAATGCGACTCGTGCTCACTGCGCCCCTAAACCCTTCTCGAAAGACCTCCGTAAGTTAGCCGAACCGGGCTCTCTGTCGATATGATCGAAATAGGGACTCCATGCACCGACGATCTCTGATATAAAGTCTAGCATAATCCTCACTAAAAGTCATCCCGACGGAATAAAGTAGGCTGATTTCACACCGCCGACGATAACCCATATAGAATCATGTCTCCTCCGAGTGCGAGGTAATCCCGTGATGAAGTCCATGTTGATTACCTCCCACTTCCGTGTCGGATCTCTATCGTCAGAATAAACCACCGTGCCTCGTGCTCTACCTTCACCCGCTGACAACACGGGCACTGAGCTACGAACGCTGCAACGTCCCTCTTCAAGCCATCCCACCAATATACAGATCTAAGGTCGTGGTACATCTTGGTCGACTTCGATGGATAGAGTAACGCACGCCGTGTGCTTCCCAAGAACTCGCCGCCAAGTCTCAAACATCCGGAACACACAACTCGCTCAAACCTTAGCACCCCATCAAGTGCTACCTCAAAAGGACCCTTGCCTCACGAAGAGTCAGATCACGATACCGAATCAAAACCGGTCCTCAACCGTTGCTCTTCACCTCCTCGACGATGGAAGACTCGACAACCTCTCGAACTCGAACTCCACTGCTATCAGAATCAATCAAAGAGACACCAAGGCTCGCTAACTGATGCAAATCACGATCCATGCCCCTCCTCTCCGGCCGCACTCGATAGGCTACCCATAGACCTACGACTAAGGGCATCCGCCACAACATCGCCTTCCCGTGGTACAGGATGTCAACATCATAATCTTTGAGCAGCTCTAACCACCGCTCTCGCCGTAAGTTCACTTCTCGGTCGAAGATATACCGAGGCTCTTGTGGTCCAGATAAATATCCACGAACCCCATACAAATAGTGCCTCCGCATCTTCAAAGCGTGAATCACCGCGCTAACTCCAAATCATGGGTGGGTAGTTCCTCTCGTGTTTCTTTAGTCGCCTGATGCATACGCTATAACCTTGCCCGCTGCATCAACACACATCCCAACCCGATACCGACGATCACAATACACGACATAACCGTCTCGACCTCCGAAGAGTAAGAACGGGCGGCCGCCGCTCTCCTTCAAGAATCGAAACCCCGCCACAAGCATCACCATCGAACTTAGCCGCTCGAGTCACCTAGTCAATGGTGCAGATAGAAGCAAACTTCTCCACGAACCGCGATAATAGCTCGCAAGGCCCGTAAAATCGCGAACCTCTGCTTGAGTAGTAGGTCGAGGCCAACTCGATCGCTTCGATCTTGCCGTATCCACCGAATACCATCACCACAATATGCCCAAGAAAAGCCACCGAAGTTAACCAAAACTTACATTTGTAAAACTTGGCGTATAACTGCTGGTCCTGGAGAACTCTCAGCACAGTCCTCAAATGCTCCGCATGCTCCTGCTCTGAGCGAGAATAAACCAAGATATCATCGATGAACACTATCACAAACGTGTCCAAAATGGTTTGAACACTCGTTCATCAAATCCATGAATACCGCCGAGCATTGGTCAACCCAAAAGACATGACCCGAACTCATAATGCCCGCATCGTCCGAATGCGCCCTAGGGACATCCGCCTCTCGACTGCACTGATGATAGCCCGATCGCAGATCAATCTTGAGAAACATCTCACATCCCGCAATCGTCGAACAAATCATCAATCTCGGGAAGGGGGTATTCGTTTAATGGTCACCTTGTTCACCGTCAGATCAACACATGCGCAGCTGCCCCGCCCTTCTTCTTCACGAACAATACCGCGGCTTCCTGTGGAGAAACACTAGGCCCGATGAAGCCCTTCTCCAAAGAAATCTCTCACCGGGTCCTTCAACTCTCTCAACTCGGCAAAGCCATTCAGATGGCGGAATGGAAATAGCCGAGTGTCCGCAAAGACATCGATACAAAACTCAATCTCCCTTTCGTGAGGGATACCCGGAGGTCGCCCGAAACACGCCTGGGAACTTCTCGATCATCGAATCGACCGAAATCGCACCGCAGCCTCGTGATCAAACACCCAACGAGATGGTAGATGTACCCTTCGCACCATCTTCCTAGCCTTGAGGTAGGAAATAAACCTACCCTCGGCGATACAAATGTTCTCTCCCACTCAACAACCGGCCTCAGAAATCGAACTGCATCACTTTCCTCGCAGCTTCACATTGGCGTAGCAAGAAGCTAGCCAATCCATGCCCATGATCACGCCGAAATCGGGCCATGTCCACTTATCATGTCGGCCAGTGGTCCGACGATCAGATATGTTCATCTGGACAAGCCCTATATACCCGCCGAGCTACATCGAATCACCCATCGCGTAGCTACCGAAGCGGTCTATGGACTCGTGCTCTATCCCTATCCTACTAGCACAAGGGGGATATATAGGACAGTAGAACCCGGATCTATCAAAGCGCATACATCATAACCAGAACCGATAAAGTACCGCGACGACATCGTGTGAGGCCTCCCGATCTGCCTACCGATTAAGGCATAAATGCGGCTCGAGGACCGCTAGAATCGACTCGCGCCACGACCGCCGCGACTGGCCCATGAGTACCCGCTCCGGCGAGTAATCGTAGGAGATGATGAAGCGGCAATGCACTCGTAGGCCGAGCCCTACCACCGCCGCCTGACGACAAACTCGCAAAATGACCGCTAGCCACAAGTATAGCAAGCTCCCGAGTAGTATCGCAACCCTCGAATGGAACTCGCCACGCCGACACACCGAGCGGACTCGATCGGTTAGCACCCTTGCTACCCCGGAAATCAAGTCCTGTGGCCCCGACCGCCCCAATACTCGCTGTACCGAAATGATGTGGAGTGCTCGAGCCGGGCCGGGTGCAAATCTAGATCGCCGAGGCCGCCCACCCCGAGAACCACCAAAAGAACCGGCCGCTTCGCCTTCTTCTCGACGCTGATATCCGCCGACTCGCTTGCCTCGCGCCTCGCATCCAAGTGTATGAGTCGCATACGTAATGTCCATGCTCGATCAAGAGACACACCCGCACAAGACTCGCCATATAATCATCTAGCCTGATGACGTAGCGATGCACCCGCCCTCCATATCCGCTACCAATGCAGTGGACATATCGAGCCAAAGAATCGAACTCGACATTGTACTCCCTAACTGCAAGGCGCCCCTCTCGCCTCGCAATAAAAATCGTCGGCCGCGCCTCCTCATCCGCGAGGCAAGAAGTGAGTGAGGAAAGCCTCCGAGAACTCATCCCAAGTAGCCGGGACGCGTGCTCTCCCGGGATAACTCCCACGATCAAACCAATCGATCGCGGTATCACGCACCGATGCGAACCAAAGATCACGACTCGGTCTCCGACGCCCGATCACTCTCATAATCCTCTCAGAGTCGACGGATGAACTCCGCGATCATCCTCCGTCTCGACCAGAACTCAAGGGCTACAACTCAGGAAGTCCCGTAGCCTCAAACTATCTGCCCTCGGGTGAACCACAAAGCTACTGGGCCGAATCGAATCGCCAGATCCAAATTATCCTCATGTCCGCCACAATCCTAGCCAATAGTCGGGCATCTCCTTGTACCCTAACCTCCGCCTGTGCCGCGGGACGAGGTACGGCATCGTGGTCTCGCTGCTGGGCGGCGTCATGGAACTCGCCGCCTCGTATAGATCGGGCTCGAGCCCTCGTGAATCCCTGTCCTACTAGCAGCCTCCGGCCGCTTGCCCTTCCGCCCGGTTGTCTTACGTGAGGCATAATCACATGTAAAAGGAATACGTTAGAGGGGTCCAACTTATAACACAGCTCTAAGGCATGATCTCAGAGTGAGAAGAATGGAAACCAATCCTAAATATCCTATAGCCTCCTGATTATTGGTGTGGTGCACAACACACCGATAATCAAGACTCTACTAGATACGGTCTGTAGACACTTTCCGAGGATTAACTGCTCTGATACCACTTTTGTCACGACTGCTCGGCCGTGGATCGTGCCTTACCCGGGCACCCAAGCAGTCATACATCAGAGAAAATCAGCGGAAATATAAAACAAGACAAGAATATTATACCCCGTATTTCCAGATTATGTACGTGGGGACGTACGTATAAAAGTTTGAACTTTAAAGTTGGCTTGGACGATTTATTTTGTGCACAACACCCGATTAGAGTCGTTTTTCGACGAAACGTTTTACACAACTCGCGTAGGGTAAATTACGGCTATGTCATTTCTAATTTTTGCGGATTTTTCCGAGAGACGAAACATTTTGGACCAACGAGAGGGCGACACTTGTCACCCTCTCATTGGGGACGCCATGGTAATGAATGGGACGATTTGGAGCCTATTTTGTCAAGGAGTTGGTAGGATATTTTTGTGTAGTAGATAGAATGGACACTTGCCTAAATCCTCACCCTACACTTGCCTTGCACTTGGTATCATCTTGGCCATTGGTTGGCCAATGCTTGACCTATAAATACCCTCTATGTTGATGAACTTCTTCATCCAAATATTTTCTAAGTGTTAAAAATCCCTCCTCTCTTGTTATGTTTTCGCCCAACACCCCCTAGCCTTAGTGGCTTGCCGAGAGCCCCCTCTAAAGCAAGCCCTAGCCAAACACCACCCCTGCCTTAGTAGAAAAATACTCTTCAAGTATTGTTGCTATGGCAAAATACTTTAGCCCTTATACTTTGTAGTATTTCCAAAGTCCCCTCTATACTAAAAGCCCAAATACTAGCTATACTTCCTTAGTCACAAACGAAACCCTAAGAGAAACTTTATTGTTGATTGAAGTAGTAAGTAGAAGTGTGTAGCAACTTCTAAGGGTTCTTGGAGCGCATTGGAGCGTGCGGAGTAGGAGCTAAACCTTGCTCAGGAGCGACTTTTACCTAGGATATTATTGGGCTTACCGAGGTAAATAACCTTATCCTCCTTTTGTAATTAGAATGTACATACTGTAGAAGTATAGGAATAAGTATAAATACTTAGAAGGATATTAAAGAATAGAATTGAACTGATATCACAGTAGAAGGGTTTAAAAGAAGAATAATAGAATCAGATTTACATACGATTGCTTTCACAAAGACTTGAGTAGCTCACCGGCAGGGAAGTGCTGCCCAAATTTTCCATAGAATAGAGAACCCTCTCGCTAGAGCTTTGACAAGCATGCCTAGACGTTGATAGACGTATTTGATCGTTATATAGTCGATTCTCTCATACGACATATTCAACTTGGCGGTGGATTTCACGAGAAGGTATGTGATTCTTCCTATCCTCTCGAGCATGATATTTTAAAGAATATGTATATAGTACCAGAGACGACGTGTGTTAATCGAATAATAATTATGGCAATGTCTTCTGACTTAAGCCCGAATAATAATTACGCAATGTCTTTTTGACTTAAGCCCAATAAAAAGAATCAAGTAGTTCAAAAGAATTAAGAAACCTTTTGAAAGAAGAGTAACACTTGGTTTTAAAAGCTTAAGAGTTATACTAGCTTTATGGGAAGTTAGGTATAACGGCTTAAGAGTGATAAAAAGAATGATTTATTGATTTAAGAAAATAAGAGACTTGACTTAATTATACTAATGTGAATTTTGTTAAAAAGTGTGAAACCTCATTCGTGAGTAATGA
This sequence comes from Przewalskia tangutica, assembly GCA_029844215.1. NCBI lineage: Eukaryota > Viridiplantae > Streptophyta > Magnoliopsida > Solanales > Solanaceae > Przewalskia > Przewalskia tangutica. Next base: position 36,102,517 of record CM056725.1, on the reverse strand, counting down.
GTATTTTGGTTTTCAAAAGGAATGATGTTTTACTGATTTCTAAATCGAATGAATGTCGAACAAACCACAAAGTAGCTTAATAAAGGGAAATGTTTTGACTAATAAAGTATTATTAAAACCAAGAGAAACTTCCATCCGTGATAGGAGCTAAGATGAGACAAAATGATATTACATTTCCTAGATCATGGCTGCTGTAATAAGATTGTTATGAACAAGAATAACCCACTCACACATAAGGTATATGTTTCTCAAATTGTTTTAAAGGATTAAAACTATGAACTATGAAACCTTTCGAAATGAGAAACTTGAGTAATTGAAATTAGGCAAACTTGAACGTTGGGAAAAGAATGTTGTTACTTGATTTTACAAAGAGAAGTGTTTTGATTTACTTCAAAAGATAATCACCCTATTTTTATACTACGGGTATTGTGTGACTTTTGTGAAAGAAACGGATCTTTTAAAAGAGTAATACATGAAGTACTTTGGGGCTAAAAACCCGAACTTGTTAACATAATGTAGAAAGTACCTTGTGTGAATAACTTGATTGTATTGATTTGTGATAGTCTTGTAATACTTTCTTGTTGACTTGATAAGTAAACATGTTAGGATGCTACGTGAGTTAGTATCTTGTGATGTTTGTGTAAAGGGGTTTTCCCTTGTTGTGCTTAGGTTGTTTAACGATAAGCTGTTATGTTAGTATTATATCACTCATGATTCCGGAGTTAAGTCGCCTCCGACGCGGGGTAGACTCAAAGTGTCTGTGACCTATGATTCGAGGATACCTTATGCGGGTATGTGTGGCCTATGCGGAACTGCGGGAGTTCCAGGTTAGTGTGCGGTCTTTGTGGTCATGCGGTGTATGTGGCCATGCGGACGGCGAGTCCAGGACGCTGCCGGGGAGTAGCTACCCTCGATGCGGGGAATACCTCATGCGGGCCATTGGAGTGGCCTATGCGGAGCTACGGGAAGTTTCAGGGCTAGACGCGCACATTAGATACTGCGGGCGAGTGGCCAGCTTTGATCATGTGACGGCCTAGACAGATCTCATAATACAGTTTACGACCTTGTTTGTACTGTGGGTTTTAGTAGTCGGCTATGACTTCGTACTTACCCCGTACGGTTTTATGATGACACAGGTAGGACCTGGTGTTCATGTGTATTCCTTGGTGCTTTTATATCATAGACTGCCGGCAGTGAGGAAGGTATTCCACGGGCATGATTGATGTTGTGGGCGTGAGACCCATTGTTACATTTGAGTGATGACTTTGAGGGCGTGAGTCCCTGACTTGACGATCGCTATTTATTGTGAATCGTAGTTTTGGTTATCATACATGTCTCCCGCTTTATATAGACTACTATGATTTCATTTACGATATTTTCGCCACATACTTGGTACTGTTGCCGACCTCCTGGGCCGCGTTCATGCCGCAGGTAAAGGTACTCCTACTGTTGATCCCCGTTCTTAGGATCACCGTTTCAGCGTTGGAAAAGCCCGCTTCTCCGAGGCTTAGCATTTTGGTATGGTCCTGCCGTTGTAGGTATTTTGCATTCAGGGCATGGCGGCCTCGTCCCGCCATTGTTGTTTTAAACTCTTAGAGGTCTGTAGTCCTGTTGTAAAGTTGGGATGTAACTGTTCATTTTGGGTATTTATATATATGCCGAAAGGCAACTTTTCTTCAGATAATTGTGTCTCAATTTATACTGTTTCATATCTTGGTTGTTTTATATTCGATTACTCGATGTATGACTACCGGGTGCGGTAGGCACTACCACGCCCCGAACGGGTCGTGATGTAAACATTATTAAAAGGAGAAAGCTTTATCCAAGAAAAGCCTGTCTTTCGGCATATATATATAAACATAATTTTGCAGTTACATCCCAAATGTACAATAGACTACTGCACTTCTAAGGAAGTAACAACTATGGGACAGTGGCCCGCCATACCTGAATGTACAACACTATCTACAATACCGGGAGATCATACCCAAAAGTAGAGCCTCCGGAGAAGATGGAGCTCCTGACACCAACGCAAAGATCCTAAGGATGTGGATCTAGCACCTGCTTGCCCTTACCTGCGGCATGAACGCACTTCCGAAGGAGGTCAAGATAACAGTACCAAGTATGTGAAACTGTAAAGTACTTAAATGAAATCAAAGTATTTAAAGCCATTGCGAATTCAATCAGTTAAATTGCACATAGTGCCAAAACATAAGCAAGAACAAAATAGATATACTGTATCTGGTCTTTCCTATGCCGCGAATGATCGAAGCAAGGCCAATCGCCCATAGTATCATTATGCGTGCCTAGTCCTCGACTTCCGCACCGCATAGTCACACATGCACTGCATGAGGTATTCTCGCATCGGGGTAGCTAACCCCTGCACTCTCCTCGACTCCCGCACCGCATAGTCTCGATGAGACCGCATAGTCACACGCATCGCATAGGCATCCCCGTGACGGGCTAAAACACTGAATGATCAATCTCGAGCTCCCGCACCCGCAGAGTCTCACAGACCGCATAGCCGTATAAACCCGCATCAAGGGTGGCAAGCCCTCGGTATAACCAGTCAAGGGGGTAGGTGATATAATAACAGTATAACTGACTTACCGTCTAGCAACGTAAGCACAACAAGAATGTCCCCTTTCACAACATCACAAGACACTAACACACATAGCATCATAGTATGTCTATTTATCAAACAATCTTAACATACCTTACGTAATTCAATACAAGGTTTTATTAAGCAATTAAGTAAATGATTCTTTTATCTTTCTTAAGTGGTTATACCTAACTTCCCATAAAGCTAGTATAACTCTTAAGCTTTTGTTTAAAAACCAACTGTTTCTCTTCTGTTAAAAATGATTCAGTATTCTTTTGAAATGCTTCAAGATCTTTTATGATTCAGGCTTAAGTCAAGAGACATTGCCGTAGTTATTATTCAGGCTTAAGTCAAAAGACATTGCCGTAGTTATTATTCAGTTAACACATGTACGTCTACCGTACTATATATATATTTTAAAATATCATGCTTTAGGAAGAATCACATACCTTCTCGGCGAAAACCACCTGCCAAGTTGAATATGTCGCGCGCAGAGAATCAGCCTATAATAGTCAAATACGTCTATCAACGTCTAGACTATTCTGTAAACAGTTCTAAGCAGAAGGTTCTATATCTTACGGAAAGTCGGGCAGCACTTCCCTACCCGGTGAGCTACTCAAGTCTACTGTGAAAACAGTCCTATGTAAGTACAGTTCTATTATTCATCTTTTAAACCCTTCTACTGTGATAACAGTTCAATTCTATTCTGTAATATCCTTCTAAGTATTTATACTTATTCCTATACTCTACAGTATGTATTCTCTAATTACAAAAGAAGGATAAGTTTATTTACCTCGGTAAGCCCAATAATATCCTAGATAAAAGTCGATCCTGAGCAAGGTTTAGCTCCTAATTTGCACGCTCCGATAGCTCCAAGAACCCTTAGAAGTTCCCAACAACTTCTAATAAGATACTATAAGGGAATTGGGCTAGGGTATTTGGAAGACAACTTTTCTACCAAGGGAGGGGGTAGTGTTTCGGCCAGTATGCCTTTAGAGGGGTATTCGCCAAGGCCTTCTGGGGGAAGAGGACGCTTGGACGAAAGTCTTAGAGAGAGGGGGAGGGATTTTTCAAGACTTGGAAATGATTTGTGGATGAAGAACTCTTCATCTTAAGGGGGGTATTTATAGGTCAAGAAGTGGCCAACCAATAGCCAAGGTGATGCCAAGTGCAAGGCAAGTGTAGGGTGAAGATTTAGGCAAGTGTCCTTATCCATCTACTACACAAAATATCCTACCAACTCCTTGACTTGTGCAAAGGCACAAAAAACGTGCCAAACAATAGCCCAATTGCCGTCCAATGAGGGTGACAAGTGTCACCCTCCCGTTGGTCCAAAATGTTTCGTCTCTCAGAAAAATCCGCAAAAAATATAAATGATATAGCCGGAATTTACCCTACGCGAGTTTAGTAAAACGTTTCGTCGAAAAACGATTCTTTTCGAGTGTTGTGCACAAACTTTTTCGTCCAAGGTCTTTAACTTAGGCTAACTTTCAGACGCACACCCTCACGCATATACTGCGAAATACGGTATAACACCCTATGCGATGCGTGACTATGCGGTCTATTGAGACTATGCGGATCGCGGAGTCCGGAGGGTACCGGGGTTAGCTACCCCGACGCGAGAAATACCTCACGCGGTCTGTGTGACCTATGCGATCGGGAAGTCCAGACTAGGCACGCATAATGATACTATAGGCGATTGGCCTTGCTTCGATCATTCGCGCCTAGAAAAGACCTGCATACGCTTTACCTATTATTGTTCTTGTTTGTGATATGGCACTATGTGCAATTGAACTGATTGTATTTACAATTGGTTTTAAATACTTTGACTTCATTTAAGTACTTTACAGTTTCACATACTTGGTACCTGTTGTACTGACCTCCTTCGGGGGGCTGCGTTCATGCCGCAGGTAAGGGCAAGCAGGTGCTAGATCCACATCCTTAGGATCTCTTTGCTTTGGTGTCAGGAGCTCCATCTTCTCCGGAGGCTCGACTTTTGGGTATGATCTCCCTGTTGTTGTATATAGTTTTGTACATTCAGGGTATGGCGGGGCCCTGTCCCGCCATAGTTTTTTATCTTCTTAGAGGTCTGTAGTCCTATTGTACAGTTGGGATGTAACTGCAAAAACTATGTATATATATATATATGCCGAAAGACGACATTTTCTCACATAAAACTGTGTCTCATTTTACAACTGTTTCATGTCTTGTTTTTATATTCCGCTGATTACTCTGATGTATGACTACTTGGGTGCCCGGGTAAGGCACCAGTCACGGGCCCCGGAACGGGTCGTGACAATTTCACACTATTTCCGGGACTTAACACACGAATATAGCTCACGTGTACTATGCACTCCGATAAGGGTTAAACGTAACAATATAAATCTTTTACTCGAGATGGCCTTACCTCTAAGGTCTCCATGTATAAAACTCTAAGGCTCACACTTTCCTTACCCCCAATCTTACCCGGTTAACTAACCATGATTTCTAATCACAATTTACACAATGTTATCTGAACGTAACACTTAAGATATACTTATCTTATCATACGTACTAATCTCTAGAGGGTTAAGGATCTACCTGTATTCATCGCTTCACTATCCTCCGCTGCTCCAATCAATCACGCCGACTTGGGCATAGTGGGAAGGTGATGAACTAGTCACTGATCCCGAAGGCTGAGTCTCCCCATCCGCACCACCCTTGGTCGGACAATTCCTCGCAAAATGGCCCTGCTGGCCGCAAGCATAACAAGCTGTCGAAGTAGTACGACACTCCCCCGAATGATACCTACCACAACGGCTACAACGAGGTGGGGGTGGCCTCCTCTGGCTAACACCCCTTCTTCTCCGAACCATCAATCAAGAATCGATCCGTAGGCTGAGTCCTCCTACTTGCATCCCTCCTACTAGGACACCCTTTCGACACATGGCCCTGACGGCCGCAGGTAAAACAAGTACCAACAAAAAAACGACATTCCCCGGGGTGACGTCTGTCACACTGTGAACACTGGGGAAAAAACTGAATCCGGCTGGCTGGAACCTACGTGTAGCTGTGATCCGGAAGCCCTGGAGTTCTGTCCAACTCCTGCATACCCCGAACGCCCCAAGTGCGCGGAGGACCACTCTGCACTAGTGGAGGTGCATATCTAATCTGCTGCTGAGGCGGTTTTCCTTGAAAGTTACCAAAGGATCCTGCCGATCGGACCTCTTCTACCGCCCTTATTAATCTGTCGATCTCTACGTTTCTCGGCCTGCTGCGCATAAGCCCGTATGCAGGCCATGCTCAAGCCTGACTGACGAGCTATTCTTGCACATTCCTCTCTTAGATAGTCATCATGACCCATGATAAATCGGTACATCATATACTCTCTGGTAGCTACATCCTTAGCTAGTAACAGGGTCGTCTCTTTGCAATATATACTTTCTGCTACTGGTCGTGGAAATGAAGGTTCAAATATCATGGCCGCAGTAGGAACTGTTGCCGCCGTGCTAAACTCTGCTGGGGCTAGCGACGTAGCAGAACTCCCCGAATGAAGCACTACCCTAGGTGATGATTGGGCCTGTGCCCTCGTAACCCTCTCAGATTTACTCAGCCTCCTACGCTTGCCCTTCTCGGGCCCGGTTGCCTTACGCGGAGGCATAACGGTAAGGGAAAGAAATACGTTAGAGGTCCAACTTATAACACGACTCTAAGGCACGATCTGAGTGAGAAGAATGGAAACCAATCCTAAATATCCTATAGCCTCACGATTATTGGTGTGGTGCACAACACACCGATAATCAAGACTTCATCGATACGGTCTGTAGACACTTTCCGAGGATTAACTGCTCTGATACCACTTTTGTCACGACCCGAACCCGGGCCCGTGACTGGTGCCTTACCCCGGGCACCCTAGTGATACAACATCAGAGTAATCAGCGGAATATAAAACATGACATAATATAATATGAATGAGAAAACAGTTTAACTGAGAAAGATTGCCTTTCGGCGTATATATATAAAAAACATGAATCCGAACAGTTACATCCCTTTTACAAATTCTGCCCACAACAGTACTACAGACCTCTAAGAATGATACGACAACAATGGCGGGACAGGGCCCCGCCATACCCCTGAATGTAAGTACCTACTACGACAGGGGACTATACCACTGATAAGCCTCCGGAGAAACGGAGCTTCCCAAACGCTGAACTGTGACCCTAAGAGCGAGGATCAACGACTGGTGTACCTCTACCTGCGGCATGAACGCAACCCCCCGAAGGAGGTCAAGATAACAGTACCAAGTATGTGAAATCAGAAAGTACTTTAAATGAAATCAAAGTATTTAAAACCATTTGCAAATACAATTAGTTCAATTTGCACATAGTGCCATATCACAAACAAGAGCAATAATAGGTAAACTGTAACAGGTCTTTCCTAGGCCGCAAATGATCGAAGCAAGGCCAATCGCCCATAGTATCATTATGCATGCCTAACCCCGACTCCGCATCCGCATAGTCACACATAGACCCGCATGAGGTATTCCTCGCATCGGGGTAGCTAACCCCTGCACTCCTCGGACTCCGCACCGCATAGTCTCAATAGACCGCATAGTCACACAGACCGCATAGGGCATCCCCCGCATCGGGATAAAACACCCGGAATGATCAACCCTGGAACTCCCGCAGCTCCGCATAGTCACGCAGACCGCATAGGCCGTATAGACCCGCATCAAGGGTGGCAAGCCCTCGGTATAACAAGTCAAGGGGGTATGTGATATAATAACATAACAGCTTATCGTTAAACAACATAAGCACAACAAGGGGAACCCCTTTACACAAACATCACCAGATACTAACACACGTAGCATCCTAACATGTTTACTTATCAAATCAACAAGAAAGTATTACAAGGCTATCACAAACCAACACAATCAAGTTATTCACACAAGGTACTTTCTACTTTATGTTAACAATTTCGGGTTTTTATCCCCAAAGTACTTCATACATTAACTCTTTTTAAAAGATCTGTTTCAAAAGTCACACAATACCATGAGATAAAAATAGAGTGACTATCCTTTTAAGTAAACCAAAACACTTCCCTTTGTAATCAAGTAACAACATTATTTTCCAAACGTTCAAGTTTGCCTAATTCCAAATGCTTAAGTTTCTCATTTTCGAAAGGTTTCGTAGTTCATAGTTTTTAATCACTTAATGATATAGTTCTCCTTTAAAACAATTTGAGATACATATGTCTTATATGTGAGTAGGTTATTCTTGTTCATAATCAATCTTATTTAAGCAGCCATGATCTAGGAAATGTAATATCATTTTGTCTCATCTTAGCTTCTATGCAGATGGAGGTTTCTACTGGTTTTAATAATACTTAATTAGTCAATACATTTCCCTTATTAACGCTACAGTGGTTTGTTCGATACTTCTTCTGATTTCCGAAATCAGTAAAACATTATTCCTTTTAAAAAAAACCAAGTACTCATTACTCACGAATGAGGTTTCACACTTTTTAACAAAATTCAGATTAATTCAATTAAGTCAAGTCTCTTATCTTTTAAGATCAAGTCTCTTAAATTCTTAAATCAATAAACCATTCTTTTTACCTTCCTTAAGTCGTTATACCTAACTTCCCATAAAGCTAGTATAACTTTTAAGTTTTAAAACCAAGTACTACTCTTCTTTCAAAAAGGTTTCTTAATCCTCTTGAAATACTTCAAGATTCTTATTATTCAGGCTTAAGTCAAAAGACATTGCCGTAATTATTATTCAGTTAACACACGTACGTCTACCGTACTATATATATATTTTAAAATATCATGCTCAAGAGTATAAGAAGAATCACATACCTCGCGAAGATTATCGACTATTAGCAAAACGCTCTACGGCTATAACCCGGCTAGCCTCGTCCACCTTTCAAGTAGTACATGCTACTCGCAGATCAATCAATCCTATAAGGGTTATACAAGTCTATCAATGCCTAGACTACTCTTGTAGAATATTCTTCTGATGTGATTCCAGTTCAAGTCTATTCTGTAATATCCTTCTATTACCGGTCAATTCTCTTCTATGAATCTTATATTCAATTCTATACAACTACAGTATGTAATTTCCAATTACAATAGAAGGATAGGATTATTTACCTCGGTAAGCCCAAAATTATCCAAGTTTAATGTCGATCCTGAGCAACGTTTAGCTCCTACTCCGGGTGCTCCAACCCGCTCCAAACAACCCTTAGAAGTTCTACGCAACTTCTTCTTAATACTCCAACCAATTATGGAGATTTTCCTTAGGGTTTCGTTTTTGCGACTGAAGGGAAGTATAATAGTATTTCTGGGCTTTTAGTATAAGTGTAACCTTGGAATACTACAAGGTATATGGGCCAAGGTATTTTGGAATAGTAACAATACTTGAAGAGTATTTCTACCAAGAGGTGGTGTATTTTACGAAAACAACTCAAGGTAGGGGTACCTCGGCCAAGGCCACTAGGAGGGTGTACCCGCCAAGGGCCTTCTCAAAGGGGGAGGGGTGCTCTCGGCTAGAGCTCTCAAGAGAGGGGGGGGGGGGGGAAGGGATTTCAAGACTTAAGGATTTTTTGGATGAATAAGTCTTCACAAAGGGGGTATTTATAGGGAAATCAATGGCCAAGATCATGCCAAGTAGTAGGCAAGTGTAGGGTGAGGATTCATCCATGTGTACCTTATCCAACTACCACACAAAAATATCACAAATATCCTACCAACTCTTGACTTCCAATCGTCCAACTTGCCGTCCTTCACTCCACCAACTTGAGGGTGACAAGTGTCGCCCTCTCGTTGGTACAAAATATTTCGTCTCTCGGAAAAATCCGCAAAAACTATAAATGACATAGCCGAAATTTTCCCTTCGCAAGTTTTGTAAAACGTTTCGTCGAAAAACGATTCCTTTCGGTAGTTGTGAACAAAATTTCGGTCCTAGCCTAACTTTAAGGCTTAAACTTTTATACGTATGCCCTCACAGACATACTCTGGAAATACGGGGTATAACAAAAGTGGTAGCATCTGTACTAACGAGAAGGATAGTAAGAGAATACGGAGGGGTAAGGGACCCCATAACAACTTGAAATATCTTATAAAGGAAAGACGTGTAGACACTCGAATGATAAGAAATTTTGACAAGTCATGGGATTATGTAATACCATGAATTGAGGTTGAACACCTGGCTATAAGCTCTACGAGCTGGGAGGAAGTAATCGGGTTACTACTTGACGAGATCAAGGAAATCTCCCCCATTAAATTGTGATTGACAGAAAGTCTTAGCCATGGGGCAAGCAAAGGAATCAAATCTAAGTTAGTGACCAAGTTTGGTTGCAACAGAGAAAGGGAAACAGGAACCATGATTGAGATTAAGGATACCCGAATATTTCGCAGATATGAGGAAGACTTCCAGTTATTGGAAGATAAGTGGACCACGACTACAGTTCTAACCTCTCTTGAGAGACTACAGGGTTAGGTTATTATTGTAACACGATGGGTGTTGGGCTAGGTTGTGTGCTGATACAACACGATAAGGTTAGAGCCTATGTTTCCCGGCAGTTAGGGAAGCATGAAAGGAATTTACGCCACTCGCGATTTAGAGTTGGCGGCAGTTAATCACGCCTTGAAGATTTGGAGGCATGACGTATATATAGACTTCATATGGATAATTGTACAGACCACAAAAGCCTCCGGTATATCTTCAGACAGAGGCAGTTGAATTTGCGACAGAGAGGGTGGTTAGAGTTACTCAAGGATTGTGGCATTGATATCCTATACCATCCGGGGAAAGCCAAGACAGTTACAGATACTCTTAGTCGTGGATCTATAGGTAGTATGTTAGAGGGGCAACCAGATAGACAGCACGTGGTCCGTGAGATTCATTAGCTAATGAGCCGAGGGGTTCAATTTTTTTTTTGTTTCCAAGGTTAATGAAGTTTAGATCCGAGAGGTTGCCGAGTCTTCCATCGTTGAGGAGGTAAAGAGGCGACAGTATGAGGATCCAATTATGATACGGTATCAAGATACGACTCTCCAAGAAGATAAGAGCCTGTGTGAGTAGCACTGGATGAGGTGCTGTGAGATGAGGATGGATTGTGTGTACCCGGTGCTGCAGGGCTAGTCAGCAGGTTTTAGGGGAGGCACGCAGTGCTTATTGCGCTAATTGTTCGGGGCCGACTAAGTTGTGTCGTGACCTCAGATGTATGTATGGGTAAGATGACCGGAAAAGGGACATAGCGGAGTTTACTGCTTAGTGTCCGAGTTAGTAGCAGGTCATGGTTAAGCACACCGTAAGCCAGTGGGCTATCAAAGCGATTTAGATCCCGACTTAGTTATGGGAGGTAATTAATATGGATTTTGTTACAGGGTGGCATCGTACTCGGAGGAAGTGCGACTCCCTGGGGGTCATGGTAAATAGGCTGGCGAAACCAGCCGTGTTTTTCCGTATTGGGACTACTTACTCGGCTGAGGATTATGCCAGCTTGTATAGCGGAGAGATTGTGAGACATGCGGGGTTCCTACTTTTATGATGTCAGACAGATGAGTTCTGTTACAGCTGACTTCTGGAGGTTTTTCCAGAAGGTATTAGAGACACAGGTGAGTCTCAGTGTGACATTTCACCAGATCGACGGACAAAGTGAGCATACTATCCAGGTACTTGAGGATAGGTGGCGGGCCTGTGTTCTTAAGTTCAGAGATAGCTGGGAGGGTTAACTGCCTCTTGATTGAGTTATGTACGATAAAAGATACCCTTCCAATTTTCAGATGGCCCTGTATGAGGCCTTTTATAAAAGAGAGTGTAGATCGCCGGTTGGTTGGTTCGACGTAGGCGAGGTTCAGTTATTTGGTCCAGACTTGATTCAGCGGGCTGCGGATAAGGCGAAGCTTATCCAGGAAAGATTATGAGTAAGCTCAGAGTCAGCAGAAGCTTTATGCAGATAACCGACGTGGACACATGGGGGTTCAGGTTGACATTTTAGTATGAGCATTGTTATGTGGCCACGTGTGGCATTATCGGTATGTAGGGGTTGTAAGGAGACTATGTCGCTATCTTTAAGTTTAACTCCCGAAAGAACATTCGGGGATGAATGTTTCTAAGGGGGGAAGAATGTTACACCCCGGAATTTCAGGATATGTGTTACACTCCATAGTTCAGGTCATGCGTATAAGAGCGTACGAAAGGGAGTAAGACTTAAAATTTCGAAAGATAGGTTGACGGATTGTTTCGGACGGGTATTGGTCAACTTTGAGGCGGGTTATGACCCGGTATATTGAGAGTTCCTAAGTGTTTCAAAGGCCTAGGGCGTAGTTCGTTGAGTCTAGTTTCCAACTCACCCAACCGTTCGTCGATAGGACATCGGAGTAGAAAGTTATGGGAATTACAAGTTCAGTGCGCAGACGGACATAAATGCGTTTCGGGCAGAAGCGACAGGGTCGCGGCGCCGGATGCAGGGCCGCGGCGTCGGATGTTCTGAGGGGTCGCTGAAGTTGCAGCGCCGCAGCGCCAGGTCAGCAGGGCCGTAGCGCCGGAAGTTCCGAAAGTCCGCAGGTTTCAGCACAAGGCCTGAGGCGGAATCCTGGCGGAAAAAACTGAGGAAATCTGATTTTCTTCTTTTAAAAAGGCCATGTGAGGGTGACAAGTGTCCCCCCCCCCCATCTGATTTTTGCATGTCCCTTATATTGACCAAGTCTTGAAGACTTGGTCATTTTTCAAGACTTTCTCTCTCTCTAAGTTAGAGCTCTCATTTCTCTCTAGAATTCCAAGAGAAATTCAAAGCCTAAGAAAAATCTGAAAAGTTAAGGACAAGAAGGAAGCTTGTGGCTAGCTTGTAGGAGTTGTTGTGGTGGTGTTCTTGGAAGGAGGCTAGCAAAGTTATTGGAATAGTTTTGGCTAAAGCTCTAAAGGTAACATTTCTTCTCTTATAGCTAGTATTGATGTTGCATGTGAAGAAGAAGGGACTTGTAGTAGTAAATATTGCTCTTAGAAGAATTGCATGTAAGAAATATGATTTGGATGTGAAAGGATTGGTTAAGAAGATATTATGAGCATGATGTAGCCTAAAAACTACCTTAAACATGATTAAGTTAATTATGTACCTATTGGGGCAGAATTTTACACACCCAAGTTTAGGTGTGTAATCCCCTTGAGATGTTTGGATTGTTGAGCCTAAGATATGGCGTTTGGTTATTGAATTCGGCCTTGAAAAAGGTGGCAAAGTATGTAGAAACAAAGGAAATGCTGCCCAATTTTCCATAGAATTTAGTGGCTTTGAAGTTAGATTATTTCTACATTGAAATTAGAGGTTAATAAACGTATCATGGTTATTATAGGTTGACATATTACTTGCGGTAGTTTGGGCTTAGCAAGTGGATTGACCGAAGAGGTATGTGGAAACTTTCTTATCTCTTGAGCATGAGTAGTTATAACTATATAGTACGGTAGACGTACGTGTTTTAAATGAAGTAAATCCTTTTGTTATACTTGACTTGTTTTAAGAAAATGTCTAAGTTGGTTGGGTTAAGAAGTTAACCCGCTTGTTCTTGAGGAGTGGTTTATCCTAAATAAGGCAGACAAGGATTTCTTGACATAAAGAAGTATAGAGTACTTGGTGTGAAAGTATTGAGTATTGAATTATTCTAAAAGATAAGAGGCTTGTAGTATTTTGAAATTGTGTAAATTCGTTTGAAGTATAAGTCTCTTGGTTGGTAAAGAAACGAAATGGTTTATAAGGAGTTATAACGGCTTTATGGGAAGTTAGTTATAACGGCCTTATAAAAGGATAAGAATGTCTTAATTTCTAAAGCATAAAGTTAGTATAACGGCTTTATGGGAAGTTGAGTATAATAACTTTATGGAAGGTTAAAAAGGTTTTCTAATTCGATTAATGAGCATAAGTTGCCTAGATTGTGAAAAATTGAAGTTACTTGGTTTCAAGCTTTGAAATGAGTTTTCTAAAGGTGTAGTAACTTACTTTGAAAAATAGACACGCCTTGATACTACGGGTGTTAGTATCTTGGATTTTACATAAAAAGGAGTCTTTTGAAAAGAATGTACGTACGTAATACTTTGGCTTGTTAAAAGAGAATTATTCTATGTGTGTCTTGATAAGTACTTTGGCTTGCTTAAGTAAGGATTCTCTTGGTTTATGTGTAAAGAAGGCATGGTAGTTGTCTTGGTTTATGTGAAAAGAAGGCATGGTAATTGTCTTGGTTTATGTAAAGACATGATATTGCAATTCGAATTAAAAGCATGTAGTTATGAGTTTACTTGGACGCACTGGCCAAGAATGGGGATTCCACGTATGCGCCGGGATGAGGGTTCGTTCCTGCCGATATTATTCCATGGATTGGATCTCCATGAGGTTCATCACGCAGGTGGATCTACTAGTTAGCCCTCGTACTTGCCCCGGTCAGAGACGTGATGCAGGGTGGATCTGGTAGTTGGCTTTCGTACTTGCCCCGGTCAGTGTTAGGGCGAAGTTGTGTGACGCAGGGTGGATCTGGTGGTTAGCTCGCGATTGCCTGGCCGACGACGGACGCAGGTGGATCCGTAGGCTATCGCATTTCGACCCGGCCACCGTGATTCAGGTAATTAGTATTGTTGGTACGGGTGGATCTGGTAGTTGGCTTTCGTACTTGCCCAGGTCAGTTGAGGATGCAGGGTGGATCTAGTAGCTATGCCTTCGTACTTGCCTCGTACGGTTTCCAAGTAATTAGTATTGTTGGTACGGGTGGATCTGGTAGCTGACTTTCGTACTTGCCCCGGTCAGTTGAGGATGCAGGGTGGATCTGGTAGCTATGCCTTCGTACTTGCCTCGTATGGTTCTTATGACACAGGTGGGATCTAGTGTTCATGTGTACTCCTTAGTGTTGTTATATCATAGACTGCCGACAGTGAGGAAGGAATTCCACGGGCATGATTGATATTATGGGCATGAGACCTATGGTTATATTTGAGTGATGACTTAGAGGGCGTGAGTCCCTGACTTGACATGGCTGCGTATATGTTGTGTACTGTAGTTTGGTTATCATACATGTCTCCTGCTTTATATATACTATTATGATTTCATTACAGTATTTTCAGTTCCACATACTTGGTACCTGTTGTACTGACCTCCTTCGGGGGGCTGCGTTCATGCCGCAGGTCGAGATACGTAGCTTGCTGATCCGCACTCTTAGGATCACTGTTTATTTCTTGGAAAGCTCTATCTCTCCGGAGGCTTTGTCTTTTTGGTATGATTCCCTGAGGTTATAGACTTTTGTACATTCAGGGGGTATGACGGGGCCCTGTCCCGCCACAGTTGTTATTCCTAGAGGTTTGTAGTCACGTTTGTGGTTTGGGCTGTAAGAGTAAGTTGTACTGTTTCACTTTCGATTAAGTTATTTTATGGAAGGCGGCTGTCACGACCCGATCCTGGGCCCGTGACTGGTGCCTTACCCGGGCACCCAAGTAGACATACATCAGAGTAATCAGCGGAATATAAAAACAAGACATGAAACAATTATAGAATGAGAACAGTTTATCAAGAGAAGATTTGCCTTTCGGCATGTATATATACATAAAACTTGAACCCGAACAGTTACATCCCTTTTTACAAACTCTGCCCACAACAGTACTACAGACCTCTAGGAGTTTTAACAACAATGGCGGGACAGGGCCCCGCCATACCCCTGAATGTAAGTACCTACAACGACAGGGGACTATACCAAAGATAAGCCTCCGGAGACACGGAGCTTCCCAAAACGCTGAACTGTGACCCTAAGAGCGAGGATCAACAACTGGTGTACCTTTACCTGCGGCATGAACGCAGCCCCCCGAAGGAGGTCAGTACAACAGGTACCAAGTATGTGAAACTGAAAATACTGTAAATGAAATCATAACAGTTTATATAAAACAGGAGACATGTATGATAACAAACTACAGTTCACAACATAAAAGCAGTCATGTCAAGTCAGGGACTCACGCCCTTAAAGTCATCCCTCATGCCCGTGGAACTCCTTCCTCACTGCCGGCAGTCTAGGTATAAATTGTATGATACATATAACATGTCTCGGCCCATCCCATGGGACACGAGGTGGAATCGGGTGGTATACATATCCCGGCCCATCCCATGGGACTCGGTAAAGAATCGTATGGAATACATGTCCCGGCCCATCTCATGGGACTCGGTAAAGAATCGTATGGAATACATGTCCCGGCCCATCCCATGGGACTCGGTAAAGAATTGTATGGAATACATGTCCCGGCCCATCCCATGGGACTCGGTAAAGAATCGTATGGAATACATGTCCCGGCCCATCCCATGGGACTCGGTAAAGAATCGTATGGAATACATGTCTCGGCCCATCCCATGGGACTCGGTAAAGAATCGTATGGAATACATGTCCCGGCCCATCCCATGGGACTCGGTAAAGAATCGTATGGAATATATGTCCCGGCCCATCTCATGGGACTCGGTAAAGAATCGTATGGAATACATGTCCCGGCCCATCTCATGGGACTCGGTAAAGAATCGTATGGAATACATGTCCCGGCCCATCCCATGGGACTCGGTAAAGAATCGTCCATAACATTTAAACCCTTTTTAAGACAGATTAAGACAATACCATGCCTTTATTTTAAACCAACACATTTTCCCTTTTTAAGGTCAAGTAACAACATTCTTTTCCAAAAGTTCAAGTTGCATGTTTTTAAATACTTAAGTCTCTTATTTTCTAAAGATTTCATAGTTCATAGTCCTAATCACTTAACAACGTAATTTCTTCTTTTAACAAAATTGAGTAACATATATCTTATGTGCGAGTAGTTTATTCTTGTTTATAACATCCTTATTAAAGCAGCCATGATCTAGGAAATGTAATACAATTTTGTCTTATCTTAGCTTCTATGCAGATGAAGGTTTCTACTTGTTTTAATATAATTAATTATTTGTCAATACATTTTCCTTTATTAACGCTGCAGTGGTTTGTTCGATGCTTATTCTCATTTCCGAAATCAATACAAGGCTTTCATAAACAATTAAGTAAACCGTTCCTTTTTATCTCTCTTAAGTCGTTATACCTAACTTCCCATAAAGCTAGTATAACTCTTAAGCTTTTAAAACTAAGTATTACTCTTCTTTAAAAAATGATTCATAATTCTTTTGAAATACTTCAAGATTCTTATTATCTAAAACTCAAGTCAACAGACATCAGAGTAAAACCCTTTTTAGTTAACACACACGTACGTCTACCGTACTATATATATATATATATCAAAATATCATGCTCAAGAGGATAGGAAGAATCACATACCTCCTCGGCGAAATCCACCTGCCAAGTCGAATATGTCGCGCGCAGAGTATCAACCTATAATAGTCAAATACGTCTATCAACGTCTAGACTACTCTGTAGAATATTCTAAGCAGAAGGTCCTTAATGCTACGGAAAATTGGGCAGCACTTCCCTACCCGCCAAACTACTCAAGTCTACTGTAAATGCAGTCCTATGTAAGTCCAGTTCAATTCTCTTCTTTTATACCATCCTTCTATATCTTATACTCAAATCTAAACTACTATTATATGTAATCTCCAATTACAATAGAAGGACAAGAGTATTTACCTCGATAAGCCCAAAATTATCCAAGTTTAAATGTCGATCCTGAACAACGTTTAGCTCCTAATTTGCACGCTCCGATAGCTCCAAGAAACCCTTAGAAGTTTCTAAACAACTTCTACTTAATACTTCAACCAACTTATGAAGATTTCCCCAGGGTTTCGTTTAGTGACTAATGGATATAAGGTAGTATTTCTGGGCTTTTAGTATAGAGGTAACTTTGGAATACTATAAGGTATTTGGCTAAGGTATTTTGGGAATAGTAAAAATACTTGGAGAATACTTTTCTATCAAGGGGGGGGGAGGGTTTCGGCCGAGGGCTTCACAAAGGGGGAGGGGGTGTGTCTCTGCGAGAACACAAGGAGGGGGGGAAGAGGACTTGGACGAGAACACTACTAGAGGGGGAGGGATTTTGGAGACTTGGAAAATGTTTAAGGGATGAAGAAGTCTTGCTAGCAAGGGGGGGTATTTATAGAACCACCAAGGGCCAAGATTAAAACAAATGGAGGGTGTAGATGTGGTAGCTTGTTCAAGTGAGGTTTTCCACCAAGTGTCCACCACAATGTTGGGACATATGTCCACCACAACATTGGGACATATGTCCCCCACAACAATGAGCCAAGTGGCCTCCCACTTGCTCAAGAAAACCTTCCACAATGCCTCCCCCACAAGCCCAAAAAAACGTGCACCTACCTACTCCCACTCACCCAAAGAAAATATCTTCCAAGACTTTGACCACTTGACCATGTCCACTTGGCCATACAAATCGTCCAACATGCCACCTAAGGGTGACACATGTCGCCCTCCAATTGGTCCAAAATATTTCGTCTCTCGGAAAAATCCGCAATCGGTTAAAATATTAAAAACGTAGAATTTCCTTCACAAGGTTCGGAATCTTTTCCGTCGAAAGTTCACAATTTCATCCTTAACCTAATTAGGGCTTGTACAAACGTACGCACTTCCTCACATACATACTCTGAAAATACGGGGTATAACATTCTTCCCCCCTTAGAAACATTCGTCCCGAATGTTCCTTCTAAGTCTCAAAACACGCTAGTTCCGGTGTAGTCTTCACTAATATACCTATGAAACCAATAATGTCGTACCTGGCCATAACATAACACACGCGCAAATACTTAACTCCAAGTCCACGAGGAATCACCTCTATCATCCCAAAAGCTCCTACCCAAGGTCTAAAAGATACTCCCTTCACACCTTTTCTTCACATAAGAATGATCACTTCTATCCTCTTAACATATGCTCGCTTCTTCCCTTACTCATCGTACCCTTCTCGTACCCAAACTCCAAGTGTCGACGCCGATTATCCGCACGACTTTTGTTGACTCTGAGCTGTCAAT
Source organism: Przewalskia tangutica (assembly GCA_029844215.1). Lineage (NCBI taxonomy): Eukaryota > Viridiplantae > Streptophyta > Magnoliopsida > Solanales > Solanaceae > Przewalskia > Przewalskia tangutica. The sequence continues at coordinate 36,083,961 of CM056725.1, read as the reverse complement.
AACCTCTCCTGGATAAGCCTCACCCTATCCACATCCTGCTGAATCAAGTATAAACCAACAATCTGAACCTTGCCAATATCGAACCAATCGACCGACAACCTACACTACCACCCATACAAGGCTTCATAAGGCGACATCCGAAAACTGGAATGGTAGCTATCATAATACTCACTCAACAAAAGGCACATAATCCTCACTGCTACTCCTGAAATCAAAACACCGGCCCAAGGGTGAATGCAATACTGAGACTCACCTGAGCTCCTAACCCTGCCTGGTAAAACCTCCATAAAAAGAATAGCCGTAACCTGGGCTCCACTGCCTGTCATAAGGTGAAAGTAGGAACCCGGTGCAGTCTTACAACCTTCCTGCTATATAACATCTCGCATAACCCTCCGCCGAGTAAACAGTCCTGACTGAAAGACAAGATAGGCTGACCTCATCGGCCCGACTACTGGTCGAACGCATCCACGAACTCGTACGATGGTTAACTAAACTTGGACCTAACACCCTCGTGACCCTATCACAAAGCGGGACCACCACAATTTTTCCTTACTTCAAACCGGGCAGCGGGTTGACCCGCAATCTGGCCTCAACCCGACCCATTCATCGCGCCAAGCTCTTGTTTCCCGATTTGGAACAATCTCACCATCAAGTCACGAAAACCTAGTGGTCTTCTTAGCTCAACTACCCTCTTTCATTTCACACTACTCAGGGACTTATCACACAAATATATCTCACGTATACTATGCACTCCGATAAGGGTCAAACATAAAAATAAATCTTTTACTCAAGATGGCCTCGCCTCTAAGGTCTCCACGTATAAAATTCTAAGGCTTACAATTTCCCTGTCCCCAATCTTACCCTTTTAACTAACCTTGTCTTCTAAACGCAATTAACACAATGCTATCTGAACATAACACTTAATCAAGATCATCATATCAAGCATACTAATCTCTAGAGGGGTAAGAATATACCTGTATTAACTGCCTCACTTTCCCTTCGTCGCTCTAATCATAATCCTGCCCTGCCGGGCGCATAGCTATAGAAGGCGATGAACCTGCCACTGACTCGGTAGGCTACGTCATTCTACCTGTATCCCTCCTTCTAGGACAGTATCTCGTCACATGGCCCTGATGGCCGCAGGTGAAACAAGCACCAGTAAAAAGATGACACTCCCTGGGATGACGTTTGCCGCATCGTGCACACTGAGGAAAACATGAACCCGACTGGATAGAACCCATGTATACCTGTGAACCAGAAGCCCTGGAGCTCTGACCAGCTCCCGAATACCCCGAACGCCCCAAGGCGTGGAGGACCACTGCATCGGGCGGAGGTGCATAACTAACCTGCTGCTGAGGCGGTTCGCCTCGAAAGTTACCAAAGGACCTCGCTGCTCGCCTCTTCGTTGATCTCGCCATTCCGCCGACCCTCCGCTCTCACATCCAGTGCATAAGCTGCGTGCGGCAATGTCCATGCCCGGCCGGGCGGCTACACTGAACAAGCCTCGCCAAGTAGTCATCGAGCCCGGTGACGTGGCGGTGTACTGTCCTCCATATCCGCTTAACGCTGACATACCGAGCCAACGAGTCGAACTCCACGTTGTACTCTGAACCGCACGCCTCTCGCTCAAAGATCGTAATCGCCGCCGCGTGCTCTCATCGCGCGAGGCAAGAAGTGGCCGAGAATGCCTCCGAGAACTCGTCCCAAATACCGAGGCGCATGCTCCTCGACAACTCCCACGAATCAAACGAGCCGATCGCAGATCACGCAGCCGATGCGAACCTAAGACCATCGACTCGGTCTCCGGCCTTGATCACTCTCGATCCAGAATCGCCGGATGAACTCTCGCCGATCATCCTCGTGCCTCGATCCATAAAACACCGCGGGTCGCAACTCGAAAAGTCCCGCAGCCTCAAACTATCCGCCTCGTGAACTACGGTACTACTGCATCGAATCGCCGATCCATCTTATCCTCGTGCCTTGCCACTATCGCTGAGTTGTAGCCCGCCAGAGTTTTACGGGTCGAGTCCGGAGGATGATCCGCAGGAGTTCATCCATCTGTTACAGAGGATTATGAGGGTGATCAGGGCGTCGGAGACCGAGTCCGTGATTCGGTTGCGTCGATCGCGTGATACCGCAATGATTGGTTTGATTCGTGAGTTATCCCGGAGAGCACGCGTCCCCAGCCTACTGGGATGAGTTCTCGAGGCTTTCTCACTCACTTCGCCTCCACAGATAAGCGAGGGCACGGCCGATAGATTTTTGTTAATGAGACAGCAGGGACGCATGCCAGGAGTACAATGTCGAGTTCGATTCTTTGGCTCGATATGTCCCTGCATTGGTAGCGGATATGGAGGATAGGGTGCATCGCTACGTCACCGGGCTAGATGATTATATGGCCGAGTCTTGTGCGGGTGTGGCTCTTCAGCCAGGCATGGACATTACCCGTATGCAGGCTCATGCACTCGGATGCGAGGAGCGTAGAGACCGACGAGTCGACAGATATCAGCATCAGAAGAAGGCCAAGACGGCCGGTTCTTTTGGTAGTTCTCGGGGAGGACGGCCTCAGCAGACGTCTAGGTTTGCACCACAGCCAGCTCAGAGCACTCCTACATCGTTTTCGGTACAGCCAGAGCATTCGGGGGCAGGTCAGGGCCCCAGGACTTCGGACTTCCAGGGTAGCAAGGGTGCTAACCGATCGAGGTCTGCTCAGTGTGTCCGTTGTGGTAGATTCCATTTAGGGAGCTGTGGTACTACTTCAGGAGCTTTCTATACTTGTGGCCAGCAGGGTCATTTTGCGAGGGCCTGTCCGACCGGGGGCAGCGCTGGTGGTAGGGCTCACCACAGTGGTCTGCGTCGGCTCATCATCTCCTACGATTTCGCCTAGAGCATGGAATGTCACGACCGGCCCGTGGATCGTGCCCTACCCGGCACCCTTCTACCTTAACAATACAAGTAAGTCGCGAATCGAATAACACCTCATTTTTTTAAAAAAACGAACGCATTTGCAAGGGCAAAGTCGAAGGCCGCCATATATACATAAACTAAAGACACTACACCGCATACGAGTCCCATCCCACATATGAATACAGACCTCAGAGTTAAATCAACTATGACGGACAAGGCCCCGCCGCACCCAAAACTATACAAAGCTGCATCAAGGACATAAACCAAAGATAAACTCCTAATAGAAGTAGCTTATCCAAAACCCCGAAAGCAGATCCTACACTGCCGATCACCGAATGCGCACCTAAACTCAAGCAGATGAACGCAGCCAAGGAGGTCAAGACGAAGAATGTACCAAGTATGTGAGCAAGTAAATCCGTAATAAAATCATAGCAGTCTAAATAACACAGGAGACATGTATGATATCCAACCTACATTACATAACACATAAGCAGTCATATCAAGTCAGGGACGCAGGCCATCAAAGTCATTACTGAATATAACCATGGGTCTCACGCCCATAATATCAATCATGCCCGTGGAATCCTTCCTCACTGCCGGCAGTCCATGATGTAATAACACCAATGAGGATACATGAACACCAAGTCCCACTGTGTCCTCAATACCTCGTGTCCCATGCCCCTAATCCCACCTCGTAAAAGCATGACCATAGGGTAACACAAACAAATCCGGGGACATATATGATAATCAAAATACAACACATTGTGCCTAACTAACAATGAGAGTAAACAGTAGTATCCTTACAATATAAACTAGGAAGCTCATGATCAAGCAGGACCATCCGCCCGCAGTATCATTTAGCAATCCTATTCCTGGGACTATTTCACCTGCATAGGTCGCGTGGACCCGCGTGAGGTATTCCTCGCATAGGCTGGACCCGCCCGCATGGGACTATTTCACCCGCATAAGCCCTTTCGGACCCGCATGAGGTATTCCTCGTGATAGACTATTTCACCCGCATAAGCCCCACGACTCGCATGAGGTATTCTCGCGATAGGTTGGACCCGCCCGCACGGGACTATTTCACCCGCATAAGCCCTACGGACTCGCATGAGGTATTCCTCGATCGTGGGTAGCAAATCCACTAATTATGCAAATGCCACAAACCCGGAATGACCTCAAACGACTGATATACCAATAGCACACAACCGGCTATTTCCAGCACACATAGGCAATTCTCAATTAACAAGCCCAAGTACTTATCACGGCATACTTAGACAAATTCTCAATTTATCAAGCCAAAGTACTAATCAAGGCATACATAGAATACTTCTCTTTTAACAAGCCAAAGTACTTATCAAGGCACACTTAGAATAATTATCTTTTAACAAGCCAAAGTACTTATCAAGGCACACTTAGAATAATTCTCTTTTAACAAGCCAAAGTACTAATCAAGGCATACATAGAATAATTCTCTTTTAACAAGCCAAAGTACTTATCAAGGCACACTTAGAATAATTCTCTTTTAACAAGCCAAAGTACTTATCAAGGCACACTTAGAATAATTCTCTTTTAACAAGCCAAAGTACTAATCAAGGCATACATAGAATAATTCTATTTTAACAAGCCAAAGTACTTATCAAGGCACACTTAGAATAATTCTCTTTTAACAAGCCGAAGTACTTATCAAGGCACACTTAGACAAATCCTCAATTTATCAAGCCAAAGTACTAATCAAGTTATACATAGACTAATTCTCTTTTAACAAGCCAAAGTACTACGTACGTACATTCCTTTATAATAGACTCCTTTCTATGTAAAGCCCCAAGATACTAACACCCGTAGTATCAAGGCATGTCTATTTTTCAAAGTAAGTTACTACACTTTTAGAAAACTCATTTCAAAGCTTGAAATCAAGTAACTCCAAATTTTCACAATCTAGGCAACTTATGCCGATTTAATCAAAATAGACAACTTTCTAAACCTTCCATAAAGTCGTTATAACCAACTTCCCATAAAGTCGTTATAACCTTTTATGGTTTTAGACGTATCCATTCCTTCAATAACCAAGAGACTTATACTATTAAAACCAAGTATCACATACTTACAAATCAAGTTCTCAACTTTCAAAATACTTCAAGTCTCTTAATAGTTAGAAAACAAGTTTTCTTCTACTTTTTAAACCTCAAGTAACTTCACCCTTAACGCAAGTTACTTCTCTTAAATCATGTCATTTCTCCTCTTTTAAATCAAATAAGTAAATCACTCCTTTGACTCCCCTAAAGTCATTATAATGACCTTTAGGTTTTAGAACTAAGGCACTAGCCAAAAGATTTGTAAACCACTTCCTTTTCAAGTCTCTATGTACTTTAAGAAAAATACCTTCATTTTTAAGAATCCAAACTTCCCTAAGGAAATGGATTATACTACTTACAATTTAAACATCAAAGTACACTCAAGGAAGTACATAGAACAAATTCTATTTTAGGCAATCCAAATACAAGCAAGGAATGGACCATTCGAGAGTAGAACTTACTTTCTTTATTCTAAGGAATCATGCTAGAAGAGGAGATAGTTCACATACCTTTTCGGCTAATATCCACAAGCTGCCGAATACGCCGTGACGTAGAAGTGTCAACCTATAATGGTCACAACAAGACTATCAACTTCTAGTCTCTACGTAGAATAATACTAAGTATACGGTCTCTAATTCTACGGAAAATCGGGCAGCACCTCCTTTGTTTCTACTTACGTTGCCACCTTTTTCAAGGCCGAATACAATAACCAACAAGCCACATTTAAGGCTCCAAACAACAACCAAACAAAGGGGATTACACGCCTTACAATACGCGTAAAATTCCGCCCCACAATTCATACGAAATAGTGAATATGCCAAAAGCCATTCTCGGCCAACCTCTAAAACAACACTAAGTCTTTTTCAATCCTTCTTACAATTCCAAGTTCTAAGGTCTAACATGTTATATAGTCTAAACAACTTCAACAACTACAATTTCCTTCTTTAAACAACATGCGACGCTTAGACTAATAATCGACTAGAATTGAAATCTTAAAGTTAAACATGCTAGATTTCGGATTAGGGTTCCAATAGCCAATAAACATATCAAACTTCATACTATATAACTCATGCTTGCTAAAACCATAGCTACAATGATAAGTAAACCTTAATTGCTACAACGACAAGAATATACCTTTAAAGCCCTTAAAATTTCCAAGATTCCAAAGTCGCGCCTTAGCAATTCTTAGCTCCTTTCCTTAGGTTCCAATCCGCTCCAAGCACTCCTTAGAGGCCTATGAAGAACCCATCTTCAAGTTCCAACTTCAAAGTTGAAGAACTCCCTTAGTTTCCGCCTTGCGACTAACGTAAAAATACGTTTTTTCCGAAATCTTTCTATTGAGATATCCTTACAATACCCCTAGGGACATTGGGTTAAAGTCTTGTGGCTAATGGATCAAAACTATAAATTTTTTGTGTGGGAAATTACACTAAGCCGAGAGCTTTCAAGAACACAAGGTCTTCTAATTTCTCTAAGTGTTAAAATGAGCTAGTCTTGCTACTAGTTAGTATATAACACATATCGAGAGCTTAGACTTAAACAAATGTGAGGCTAGGATTAAAATCACATGGATCAAGCTTATGTGGCAAGTTGACTAGTCAATTATGTCAATCTTTGAAGACTTATCTTCCAAGATGTTCAATGACCATATTACCCCTCCTCTAATTCGACCAAGACCACTTATGGGGGTGCCACGTGTCGCCATCTCATTCGTCCATAAAATTCAGAACCTCATGTGGCCCCACAAAATGTAAAATTTCTCGGGGCCCCACATGACCAAATCCAGAAAATAAATTTCCATATTATTTATAAGTTCCATACTCTTCAAATAATGCATTTTGAGAATCCAATTCTCAATAACGAACATTTTTCCTTTCCGACCTTTCTAAGATTTTCCGTCGAAAAACAATTCTTCCTTTCGTACTAATTTCCAAGTCTTGTTTCCTTACGTACATTCTCTTATACATGTCCTGGACTTACGGGGTGTAACATTCTTCCCCCCTTAGAAACATTCGTCCCCGAATGTTCTTAGTCGGTTGCCAAGTTATACACACTCCGGCACAATCTCTATACTATACCTATCGATCAAAATTGCACAAGACCAACGATGCCACACATGGCCACCACAACATACGTAAACATAACAATGGACCTTCCGTCCGCGACCCCCTTCTCACAAAACTCGAAGGTTACAGTCTTCCCAAAACACGGGATCCTTAGAGGTTCCTTTCTTTCCTTACTAGTCATACTTTCTCGTACTTTCAAACTTATCTAGTACACGTACAAAATCTCAATATCGTTTCGCTTTCTCCACTCTTGGAGTTACTAATCAAACTCGCCATTAAGCTACTTGAATTTCCGCTAAGGCTCTTCTCGGTCCTTACGACCTAGTTCGGTGAACGCGCCCACAAACTCGCATAACGATTAACTAAACATGGGCCCGCATCCCGGGACCCTATCACTTAACGGACTATTTCTAATCGACATCACCCGATTCCATACTATCGGTTGACCGAAATGAGTCTATAACCCGACTCATCGCCACACTTAACTTCGTTCTTAGTCCGAATAAATCTCTCTTATCTCAAGGTACTTCTTACCCTATCCCCTATTCACTAGAGGTTCGTCACATAAGCCAAAGTATTTCTACTGTACAATCTTCCCTATTGGTCTTACACTGTCATGGGGCAATTACAACTTGTGAACTTTATACAACTATAGTCTCAGTTCACCTATCATTCTTGTCAACATTCTTACTTCTCACTTACTAATCAAAGTATCCATACCTCTGGGGTACTATCACTTACAACTGCTAGCACCGCTATCTTGGTCAATAACACAACGACTTTCCTCATGACCCTATAGTCTTCTCCTAACCGAAACCGAGGCTCGTGTCTGGGCCTCAAAACACGGCGCTTGAAGAACTCGCCGACTGTGGAACCACATCCGGTGTGCCCTGGGCATAAGCCCTATCAACTCTCTGAGTCTGACTAGTAGCTCATGCTACTCCTTTGCCCTTCTGGGCGGCTGTTGCCCTCCTTGGAGGCATACAGAACACAACAATACGTCGATAGGAATTTTCTTACTAACACGCCTCTATGGCACGATCTTAGAGTGAAAAGAATAGAAACCAACTCCTAAATGTCCTGTAGCCTCTGTTTATGGGTGTGGCGCGCAACACACCGATAATCAAGACTCTACTAGACACTGCCTCAGACATTCCGAGGACCGATCGCTCGATACCACTGTCACGGACCGAGCCCATGATCGGTGCCCTACCCGGGCACCCTTCTACTTTAACAATACAAGTAAGTCATGAATGAAATAACACCTCTTTTTTTTAAAACGAACGACGTGCAAGGGCAAAGCCGACAAGGCCGCCATATATACATAAACTAAAGACACTACACCGCATACGAGTCTCATCCCACATATGAATACGCACTTGGAGTTAAATCGAACTATGACGGACAAGGCCCCGCTGCATCCAAAACTATACAAAGCCTGCATCAAGGACATATACCAAAGATAAACTCCGGAATAGAAGGAGCTTATCCAAAACCCTGAGCAGGATCCTACACCTGCCGATCACCGAACTGCGTACCTAAACCTGCGGCATGAACGCAGCCCCCCGAAGGAGGTCAGTACGAAGAATGTACCAAGTATGTGAACAATAAGTACTGTAATAAAATCATAGCAGTCTAAATAACACAGGAGACATGTATGATATCCAACCTACAGTACATAACACATAAGCAGTCATATCAAGTCAGGGACGCAGGCCCTCAAAGTCATTACTCAATATAACCATGGGTCTCACGCCCATAATATCAATCATGCCCGTGGAATCCTTCCTCACTGCCGGCAGTCCATGATGTAATAACACCAATGAGGATACATGAACACCAAGTCCCACCTGTGTCCTCAATACCTCGTGGTCCCATGCCCCGGAATCCCACCTCGTAAAAGCATGACCATAGGGTAACACAAACAAATCCGGGGACATATATGATAATGAAAATACAACACATTGTGCCTTACTAACAATGAGAGTAAACAGTAGTATCCTTACAATATAAACTAGGAAGCTCGTGATCAAGCAGGACCATCCACCCGCAGTATCATTTAGCAATCCTATTCCTGGGACTATTTCACCCGCATAGGTCGCGTGGACCCGCGTGAGGTATTCCTCGCATAGGCTGGACCCACCCGCATGGGACTATTTCACCCGCATAAGCCCTTTCGGACCCGCATGAGGTATTCCTCGCATAGGACTATTTCACCCGCATAAGCCCTTACGGACTCGCATGAGGTATTCCTCGTGATAGTCGGACCCGCCCGCACGGGACTATTTCACCCGCATAAGCCCTACGGACTCGCATGAGGTATTCCTCGTGATCGTGGGTAGCAAATCCACTAATTATGCAAATGTTACAAACCCGGAATGACCAAACGACCGATAAACCAATAGCACACAACCGCTATTTCAAAGACACATAGGCAATTCTCAATTAACAAGCCCAAGTACTTATCACGGCATACTTAGACAAATTCTCAATTTATCAAGCCAAAGTACTAATCAAGGCATACATAGAATAATTCTCTTTAACAAGCCAAAGTACTTATCAAGGCACACTTAGAATAATTCTCTTTAACAAGCCAAAGTACTTATCAAGGCACACTTAGACAAATCCTCAATTTATCAAGCCAAGGTACTAATCAAGTTATACATAGAATAATTCTCTTTAACAAGCCAAAGTACTTATCAAGGCACACTTAGAATAATTCTTTAACAAGCCAAAGTACTTATCAAGGCACACTTAGAATAATTCTCTTTAACAAGCCAAAGTACTTATCAAGGCACACTTAGAATAATTCTCTTTAACAAGCCAAAGTACTAATCAAGGCATACATAGAATAATTCTCTTTAACAAGCCAAAGTACTTATCAAGGCACACTTAGAATAATTCTCTTTAACAAGCCAAAGTACTTATCAAGGCACACTTAGAATAATTCTCTTTTAACAAGCCAAAGTACTAATCAAGGCATACATAGAATAATTCTCTTTAACAAGCCAAAGTACTTATCAAGGCACACTTAGAATAATTCTCTTTTAATGTCAAGTACTTATCAAGGCACACTTAGACAAATCCTCAATTTATCAAGCCAAAGTACTAATCAAGTTATACATAGAATAATTCTCTTTTAACAAGCCAAAGTACTACGTACGTACATTCCTTTATAATAGACTCCTTTCTATGTAAAGCCCCAAGATACTAACACCCGTAGTATCAAGGCGTGTCTATTTTTCAAAGTAAGTTACTACACTTTTAGAAAACTCATTTCAAAGCTTGAAATCAAGTAACTCCAAATTTTCACAATCTAGGCAACTTATGCCAATTTAATCAAAATAGACAACTTTCTAAACCTTCCATAAAGCCGTTATAACCAACTTCCCATAAAGCCGTTATAACCCTTTATGGTTTTAGACGTATCCATTCCTTCAATAACCAAGAGACTTATACTATTAAAACCAAGTATCACATACTTACAAATCAAGTTCTCAACTTTCAAAATACTTCAAGTCTCTTAATAGTTAGAAAACAAGTTTTCTTCTACTTTTTAAACCTCAAGTAACTTCACCCTTAACGCAAGTTACTTCTCTTAAATCATGTCATTTCTCCTCTTTTAAATCAAATAAGTAAATCACTCCTTTGACTCCCCTAAAGTCATTATAATGACCTTTAGGTTTTAGAACTAAGGCACTAGCCAAAAGATTTGGAAACCACTTCCTTTTCAAGTCTCTATGTACTTTAAGAAAAATACCTTCATTTTTAAGAATCCAAACTTCCCTAAGGAAATGGATTATACTACTTACAATTTAAACATCAAAGTACACTCAAGGAAGTACATAGAACAAATTCTATTTTAGGAAATCCAAATACAAGCAAGGAATGGACCATTCAAGGAGTAGAACTTACTTTCTTTATTCTAAGGAATCATGCTAGAAGAGGAGATAGTTCACATACCTTTTCGGCTAATATCCACAAGCTAAGTGTTATACCCCGTATTTCCAGAGTATGTACGTGGAGACGTACGTACGAAAATTTGAGACTTAAAGTTTGGCATAGGTTCGAAATTTGTGCACAACACCCGATTAGAGTCGTTTTTCGACGAAACGTTTTACAGAGCTTGCGTAGGGAAAATTCCGGCTATGTCGTTTTGTATTTTTGCGGATTTTTACGAGCGAGAACATTTTTGGTTAACGAGAGGTGACACTTGTCACCCTGCCGGACGTTGGTCCGATGGGTCACGAATCCTTGGCCGATTGGCTCCTTGTTTTGGCCTTGTTTTGTGCCTTGTTTTATGGCTTGTTTGGTGCCTTGTTTTGTGGAGTAGGGTTAGGGTGAACTTGGCTTGATCAAGGCCTTACACTTGCCTTGTGCATGGCTTGATCTTGGCCATTGGTTGGCCCTTGGCTTCCCTATAAATACCCCCCCTTAGAGATGAACTTCTTCATCCACTCCTCACTTTGTCTAAGTCTTGAATTCCCTCCCCTCCCTCTTGTGGCTCTCGTCCAAAGCCTCTCCCCCTCCCCCTTCTAGTGGCCTTTGGCCGAGAGGTTCCCCTCCCCCCCTTGTGGTGTCTTGCCGAGGGGTACCCCCCCCCTAGCCTAGTTGTTTTGAGAAATATACCCCCTCCCTTGTGGTATTGAAATACTCTCCAAGTATTGTTATAATGCCCAAAATACCTTAGCCTTTACCTTCTAGTATTCCAAAAGTTACCTCTATACGTAGAGCCCAGAAATACTACCTTTTGTCCTTTTAGTCTCAAACCGAAACCCTAAGGAAATCTTCATAGTTGGTTGAAGTATTTAAGTAGAAGTTGGTTAGAACTTCTAAGGGTTGTTTGGAGCGGATTGAGCGCATGAGTAGAGCTAAACCTTGCTCAGGATCGACATTATAACTTGGATAATTTTGGGCTTATCGAGGTAAATATTCTTGTCCCCTTATTGTAATTGGAAAATACATATTGTAGGATTATATAGTTGAGGTATACTATATATAGAACTAAGCATAGCTTTGCGGCAATGTCTTTTGACTTAAGCCTGAATTTAAAGAAGAGAACTGAACTGTAATTACATAGGACTGTATTATAGTAGACTTGTGGTATTACTGTATAGTAGAATTGTATACGTCCGGTTAGACGTATAACCCCCCCCCCCTGGTTGGCTTGGTAGTCGGCCTCGATAGAGGAGGAGATTTACGCGGTTGCGGGGGGGGAGGTGCTGCCGAATTTTCTGTAGAATATGGAACCGTGCGGTTAGAAGTTAATAGACGTTTGTGGCCTTATATGTGGAAGTACTACGAGTAGCGTATTCTACTTGAAGAGTGGAAACGGCTAGCCAGGTTACAGTACTGTGGAGCATTTTGCTTATTGTCGATACTCGTCGCGAGGTATGTGAACCTCTTCCTATCCTTCTAGCATGATGCTTTGTAAACTATGTAGTACGGTAGACGTACATGTGCTAAATAAGTTGGTTGGTTTAAAACATAGGGTGTTATAATAGCTTTATGGGAAGTTAGTTATAACGACTCTATGTAGGTAAAAGATTGGTTTATTGATTGTAGAAGTTAAGAGACTTGATCTTGAAAGATAAGAGACTTAACTTGTTTTACTTGGTAATTAACATTTTGTTAAAAGTGTTGTGAAACCTCATTCGAGAGTAATGAGTACTTGGTTTTAAAAAGAATAATGTTTTATTGATTTCGGAAATGAGAATAAGTGTCGAACAAACCACAACAAATAGCTTAATAAAGGAAAGTGTATTGACAAATAACAATTGTTATTAAAACCGAGAAACCTCCATCCGCATGAAGCTAAGATAAGACAAAATTGTATTACATTTCCTAGATCATGGTCTTTGTAATAAGATTGTTGTAAACAAGAATAAACGGCTCACGTACAAGACATATGTTACTCAATTGTTTTAATAGAGATTAAGACTATGAGTTATGAAACCTTTCTAAAATGAGAAACTTGAGCATTTGAAATTAGGCAAACTTGAACGTTTGGAAAATAATGTTGTTACTTGATTTTACAAAGGGAAGTATTTTGGTTTACTTAAAAGATAGTCACTCTATTTTATACTACGTATTATGTGACTTTTGTGAAAGAAACGGATCCTTTAAAAAGAGTTAATGACGTAGTACTTTAGGTTAAAACCGGACTTTGATACAAAATGGAAGTACCTTGAGTTGTGTATAACTTGCCTATGCTTGTTGTTGTGTAACTCGCCTATGCTTGTTGTGATAGCCTTTGTTGTGCAAATGTTGATATCAGGTGACTTCTTGAGAAAGAGTAGATCTTTTATAAAAGTCTAGAAGTATGGTAATTTGCTTGAGCTTGTTGGTGATAGCTTTGTCAGCGATATATTGTTATTGTGGTTACATGGACATGTCTACACCGATGCGTAATTCGGCGTGTGGCTACGCGCAGGTTGATTACCGATATATTGTTATTGTGGTTACATGGACATGTCTACACCGGCGCACTCGGGCGTGTGGCTACGCGCGGGTTGATCACCCAAGATATTGTTGTTAATGTCACATGGACGTGTCTACCCCGATGCCGAATTCCGGGGGCATGTGGGCATGGGGAATTGTTATTCGTGTTGCATATTTGAGATGTCTACACCGATGCAGAATTCCGGCACGCGCCATGACGCGAACATGATTGATGTTGTGGGCGTGAGACCCATAGTTATATTTGAGTGATGACTTGAGGCGTGAGTCCTCGACTTGACATGATCGCTTTTATGTTGTGAATCGTAGTTTTGTTATCATACATGTCTCCTGCTTTTATATAGATCGTTATGATTTCATTTACTGATTTTTCGATTGACATACTTGGTACTGTTATGCGACCTCCTTCGCGGGCCGCGTTCATGCCGCAGTGAGTACATCGGTAGTTGATCCTCGCCTTAGGATCACGGTTCAGCGTTGGGAAGCTCCGCCCTCCGAGGCTTATCTTTTGGTATGTTACCACGAGTTGTAGGTTTTGTACATTCGTGGTATGGCGGCCCCGTCCCGGCCATGTTGTATAAAAACTCTTAGGTCTGTAGTAATCACAAGTGTGGTTTGTAAAAAGATTAAACTGCTCGCTTTGAAAGAGTTATATATATATACTTTATTGGAAGGTAATCACACGACTGCCTGGCCGTGGATCGTGCCTTACCCGGGCACCCAAGTAGTCATACGTCAGAGAACAATCAGCGGAATATAAAACAAGACATGAAACATGATATAACTAGAACATTTTATCTGATGAAGATTGCCTTTCGCATATATACATAAACCAAGTTTTTTGCGCTACATCCCAACTGCATAACAGACTCTGCACTCTAAGGAAATAACAACTATGGCGGGACAGGGCCCCGCCATACCCTGTCTATACAAAACTATCTACAACAGGGAGATCATACCCAAAAGTAGAGCCTCCGGAGAGAGTGGAGCTCCTAACACCCACGTAGAGATCCTAAGGATGTGGATCTAGCACCTGCTTTCCTCTAGAACCTGCGGCATGAACGCAGCCCCCCGAAGGAGGTCAGTACAACAGGTACCAAGTATGTGAAACTATAAAGTACTTTAAATGAAATCAAGGTATTTAAAACCTTTTCACAAATATAATCAGTTCAATTGCACATAGTGCCACATCACAACAATAACAGTAATAGGAAAACTGTAACAGGTCTAGTCTAGGCCGCGAATGATCGAAGCAAGGCCAACCGCCCATAGTATCATTCTGCGTGCCTAGTCCTGGACTTCCGCAGTCCGCATAGGTCACACACAGACCCGCATGAGGTATTCCCCAGACGGGGTAGCTAGCCCTGCATTCTCCCCGACTTCCGCAGTCCGCATAGCCTCAAAAGACCGTGATAGTCCCACGGACCGCATAGGCATCCCGCGATCGGGCTAAACACCCGAATGATCAATCTCGAGCATACCGCAGCTCCGCATAGTCTCATAGACCGCATAGGCCGTATAGACCCGCATCAAGGGTGGCAAGCCCTCGGTATAACAAGTCAAGGGGGTAGGTGATACAATAACAGTACAACGGACTTACCGGTTAGCAACGTAAGCACAGCAAGAATAACCCCCTTTCACACATTACAAGGCATTTAACACACGCAAAGATCATAGTATGTCTACCTATCAACCAATCTTACTACACTTAATGTAAAGCAATACAAGGCTTTTATAAACAAACAAGTAAATTCCTTTTATCATTCTTAGGTTGTTATACCTACTTCCCATAAAGCTTAGTATAACTCTTAAGCTTTTGTTTTAACACCAACTATTACTCTTACGTTAAAATGATTCATTATTCTTTGACATACTTCAAGGTTCTTATTATTCAGCTTAAGTCAAAAGACATTGCCGACATCATATGTACGTCCCGCACTATATATACTTAAAATATCATGCTCGTGGAGTATAGGAAGAATCACATACCTTCTCGGCGAAATCCACCTGCCAAGTCGAGTATGTCGCGCGCAGAGAATCAGCCTATAATAGTCACAGACATCTATCAAAGTCTAGACTATTCTGTAGGTCATTCTAAACAGAGGGTCCTCAATTCTATGGAAAGTCGGGCAGACAACCCTACCCTGAGCTATATAAGTTCATCGTGAAAACACCCATGTAAGTACAACAGATATTCTTCTTTTATACCCTTCTAAGGTGTTACACTCAATTCTATTCTTAATAACCTCCTAAGTATTTATACTTATCTCAATACTTCTACAGTATGCATTCTCTAATTACAAAAGAGGGTTAGGATTATTTACCTCGATAAGCCCAATAATATCCAAGTAAAAAGTCGATCCTGAGCGAGGTTTAGCTCCTAATCCAAAGCTCCAAGGCGCTCCAAGAATCCGTAGCAGTTTCCCACAACTTCTACTCAGTACTAAGGAATTTGGGCTAGGTTAAATTGGGCATTATAACAATACTAGAAGGCAACTTTCCTACCAAGGAGGGGGTAGGTTTCGCCAGGCTAGAGGGGAAGGGCCTCGCCAAAACTTCACTCAAAGGGAGGGGTGTTTGACGAATTGCTCACAAGGGAGAGGAGGATTTTTCAAGACTTGAAAGCTTTAGTGGATGAAGAACTCTTCATCTTAAGAGGGGTATTTATAGGTCAAGACATGGCCAACCAATGGCCAAGATTTAGCCAAGTGCTAGGCAAGTGTAAGGTCAAGATTAGGGCAAGTGTACCTAGCCAACTTGCACACAAAATATCTACCCAACTTTATGACAAGGATTGTCATCCAATCGGCCCTATTGCCGCGACAAGTCCACCAATGAGAGGGTGGAAAGTGTCGCCTCTCATTGGTCCAAAGTGTTACGCCTCTCGGAAAAATCCGCAAAAATAAGAAATGACATAGCCGAATTTATCCTATGAAAGCCGTGGAAACGCTTCGTCTAAAAACCAATCGCTTTGTGAGTTGTGCCCAATAATTTTCGCCCAAGCCTAACTTTTAAGGCTAACCTTTCAGACGTATTCCCTTACGCATACTCCGGAAATACGGGTATAACATTCTCCTCCTTAGAAACATTCGTCCCGAATGTTCCTTCCCGTGACGCTTAAAGATAAGGTTCTTAACAACCTAAGCGCTTTGCAAAAAAAACACTTAGCACATAAGTCAATTGAATCAATAAGTAGGAAAGTAGGTTACCCGGAGGTGGGGAATAGGTGAGGTATCTCTCGCCTCATGTCCTCCTCTCGCTTCCCACGCCATCTCCTCCCTAAGCTCGCTCCGCCACAAAACTTTGACTGCTACGCCCTTGGTCCGCAGACGCCTAACTCGACGATCGACTATCGCTATGGGAATCTCCTCATACGATAACCCTCGGTCACACCGACATCGCCAATCGGGTGTACCCTAGATGGATCCCCGACACATCTCCTCAAAGATAGATACGTGAAATACCGATGCATCGCTTCCAGTGATCGGACGGCAGATCCAACTCATAGACAACCTTGCCTACCCCGTGGACAATCAAACGCCCAATGTACCGGGCCGAGTTTTCCTTCTTCCCGAATCTCATCACACCCTTCATGGGTGACACCTTTAGGAAAACCCAATCATCAATCGCGAACTCGGATGTCGACGCCGATGATCCGTGATACGACTTGCCGACTCGAGCCGCCAATAGCCGCCTGATAAGCTTCACCTTATCCATCGCCGCTGCACCAAGTCCGTCCTACTAATCGCACCTTCGCCCACATCGAACCATGCTATCGGCGACCGCACTTCCTCCCATACAAAGCCTCATACGACGCCATCCGAATGCTAGAGTGGTAGCCGTATTATACGCGAACTCTACCACGGCAAGTGATCCTCCCACTACTGAAGTCAATAACACAGCTCGCAGATATCCTCAAGAGTCCGGATAGTGCGCTCGCCTGTCTGTCTGTGGATGAAATGCGACTGTGCTCACCGCGCCCCTAAACCCTCGAAGGACCTCCGGAAGTTAGCCAGAACCGGGCTCCTGCTCGATATGATCGAAATAGGGACTCCATGCACCGACGACCTCTGATGTAAAGTCCGCATAATCTCACCGAGAAAGTCGCCCCGACGGAAGAAAGTGGGCTGATTTCGTCGACCGCCGACGATAACCCATATAGAATCATGTCTCTCCGAAAGTGCGAGGCAATCCCGTGATGAAGTCCATGTTGATCACCTCCCACTTCCGTGTCGGGATCTCTATCGTCAGAATAAAACCACCGTGCCTCGTGCTCTACCTTCACCGCCGACAACACGCAATCGAGCTACGAACTCGCAACGCCCCTCTTCAAACCATCCCACCAATACACGGATCTAAGGTCGTGGTACATCTTGGTCGACTTCGACGGATAGAGTAACGCGCGCCGTGCTTCCCCAAGAACTCGCCGCCAAGTCTCAAACATCCGAACACACAACCCGCTCAAACCTTAGCGCCCATCGGTGCTACCTCAAAGGACCCTTGCCCTCACGGAGTCAGATCATGATAACGTGCCAAAACCGGATCTCGAATCTGCCTCTTCACCTCCTCGACGATGGAAGACTCGCAACCTCACGAACCCTAACCCCGCTGCTATCGGGAATCAATCAAACGGACACCAAGGCTCGCTAATCGACGCAAATCACGAACCATGCCCTCCTCTGGCCGCACTCCGATAGACTCCCATCGACCTACGACTAAGAGCATCCGCCATAACATTGGCCTTCCCGTGGTACAGATATCGACGCCATAATCCTTTAGCAACTCTAACCACCGTCTCGCCGTAAGTTCGGCTCCTGCGTCGAAGATATACCGGAGGCTCTTGTGGTCCGTATAAATATCCACGTGAACCCCATACAAATAGTGCCTCCATCTTCAAAGCGTGAATCACCGCCACCCAAATCATGGGTGGGTAGTTCCTCTCGTATCTTAAGCCGCCGGATGCGTATGCTATAACTCGCCTCGCTGCATCAACACACATCCCAACCCGATGCCCGACGCATCACAATACACCACGTAACCATCCGACCCTCCGAAGAGTAAGAACGGGCGCCGCCGCTTTCTTTCAAGAATCGAAACCCCGCCACAAGCATCACCATCAAACTTGGCGCCTTCTCGAGTCACCTAGTCAATGGTGCAGATAGAAGCAAACTTCCACGAACCGATAATATCCTCGCAAGGCCCTAAAATCGCGAACCTCAGCCGAGTAAGAGTTCAGGCCAAGTCCCGATCGCTTCGATCTTGGCCATATCCACTGAATGCCATCACCCACAATGTGCCCAAGAAAAGCCACCGAGGTCAACCAAAACTCACATTTGGAAAACTTCGCATACAAATGCCGATCCCGAGAATCACAAGACAGCCTCAAATGCTCCGCATGCTCCTCGCTCGAGCGAGAATAAACCAAGATATCATCAATGAACACTATCACAAACGTGTCCAAAATGGTTTGAACACTCGGTTCATCAACTCCATGAATACACACGAGCATTGGTCAACCCAAAAGACATGACCGAACTCATAATGCCCGCATCGTCCGAATGCGATCTAGGGACATCCACCTCTCTAACTCGAACTCGATGATAGCCCGATCAGATCAATCTTGAAAAGCATCTCGCGCCGCAACCGATCGAACAAATCATCAATCACGGGAAGCGGGTATCTCGTTTAATGGTCACCTTGTTCACCGTCAGAGTCAACACATGCGCAGCGTCCCGCTCTTTCTTCTTCACGAACAATACCGCGCTTCTGGGAGAAACACTAGGTCCGATGAAACCCTTCTCCAACAAATCACTCACCGCTCCTTCAACTCTCTTAACTCGGCAGTGCCATCCTCGTATGGCGGAATGGAAATAGCCGAGTGTCCGCAACACATCTATACAAAACTCAATCTCCTCTCTCGAGGAATACCCGAGGTCGTCTGAAACACGCCCGAGAACTCTGACCATCGAATCGTCTCAAAATCTGGTACCGCAGCCTCGTGATCAAACACCCAACGAGATGGTAGATATACCCTTCGCACCATCTTCCTAGCCTTGAGGTAGGAAATAAACCTACCTTTCGGCGATACCGCGCTCCCTTCCCACTCAACAACCGGCTCCTCAGAAACTGAACTGCACTACTTTCTCTCAGTCTACATTGGCGTAGCAAGAAGCTAGCCAATCCATCCCCATGATTACGTCGGTCAATCATCTCCAACTCTATCAAGTCGGCAAGGGTCCGACGATCAGAATGGTCACAGACAAGCTCTATATACCCGCCGAGCTACCACCGAATCACCCACCGGCGTAGCTACCTCGAAAGGGTCTATGGACTCGTGCTCTATCCATATCCTACTAGCAACAAGGGAGATATATAGGGCAGTAGAACCCG
Source organism: Przewalskia tangutica (assembly GCA_029844215.1). Classification (NCBI taxonomy): domain Eukaryota; kingdom Viridiplantae; phylum Streptophyta; class Magnoliopsida; order Solanales; family Solanaceae; genus Przewalskia; species Przewalskia tangutica. Next base: position 36,064,064 of record CM056725.1, on the reverse strand, counting down.
GATCTATCAAAGCATATACATCAAACCCAGAACCGATAAGGTACCGTGACGACATCGCGAGGCCTCCCGATCCCGCTTACCGACAAAGCATAAATGCGGTTCTCGAGGACCGCTAGAATCGACTCGCGCCACGACCGCCGCGACTGCCGATCTCTCGAGTACTCGCCTCCGGCGAGTAATCGCTGGAAGAAGCGCAATGCACTCGTAGGCCGGGCCCTACCCCGCCGCCGCTTCGGCCGCAAACTCGCGAAATGACCTGCCGCCACAAGTATGGCAAGTCCTCAGTAGCATAACAGCTCCCGAATGGAATCTACCACAACGGGCACACCGAATGCACTCGAACGGTTAGCCTCGTTACCTCGAAATCAAGTCCCGGGCCCCGACCGCTCGCCCCGCTCGCCGCCGTACTAAAATGATGTAGGAGTGCTCGAGCCATTGTGGTGCAAATCCGACTTCGCGATGCCGCCACCTCGAGAACCACTAAAAGAACCGCCGCCCGCCTTCTTCTCGCGCTGATATCGGTCTACCCGGGCGTCTCTACGCCTCGCATCCCAATGCATGAGCTCGTGATACGTAATGTCCATGCCCGGTGAAGGGGACACACCCGCACAAGACTTCGCCATATAGTCGTCTAGCTCCTGACGTAGCGATGCACCCGATCTTCCATATTCGCTACAAGGCAGGAACATATCGAGCTAATGAATCAAACTCGACATTGTACTTCTAACTGCAAGGCCCTCCCCGCCTCGCAGAATAAAATCTGTCGATCGTGCCTCCTCATCTGCGGAGGCAAGAAGTGTGTGAGAAAAGCCTCTGAAAACTCATCCCATACTGCTGGAGGTGCATGCTCTCCCCGGGAAAGCTCCCATGAATCGAACCAATCGACTGCGGTATCACGCAGCCGATGCGAACCGAATGTCACAGACTCAGTCTCTGAAGCCTTGACCACCCGCATAATCCTCCAGAATCGACGGATGAACTCCTCGCGATCATCCTCCGTCTAGACCCGTAAAACTCTGGCGGGCTACAACTCAGGAAGTCCCGTAGCCTCGCTATCTCGCTCGTGAACAACGGTACTACCGAGCCGGAATCGAACTGAATGGCCGCCAAACCTCTCTCATATCCGCCACGACCTTGGCTAGTAATCGCCATCTCTTGTACTTCTAACTCCTTCGCCCCGGCCGAGGGACGAGGCGTGGTACTGCGGTCCCTGCTGGGGCCGGCGGTGTCATAGAACTCGCCGTCTCGTATAGCTGGGCACGAGCCTCGTGACTCTGGGTGTCACACTAGCAGCTCCCTCGGCTGCCTTGCCCTTCTGGGCCCGGGTTGCCTTACGTGGAGGCATATCTGTTACAGGAAAGGAATGCGTTAGAGGGGTCCAACCTATAACACAGCTCTAAAGCACGATCTCAGAGTGAGAAGAATGGAAACCAATCCTAAATATCCTATAGCCTCCTGATTATTGGTGTGGTGCACAACACACCGATAATCAAGACTCTACTAGATACGGTCTGTAGACACTTTCCGAGGATTAACCGCTCTGATACCACTTTTGTCACGACCCGTTCGTGGATCGTGCCTTACCCGGGCACCCAAGTAGTCATACATCAGAGAACAATCAGCGGAATATAAAACAAGACATGAAACATGATATAACTAGAACATTTTATCTGATGAAAAAGATTGCCTTTCGGCATATATACATAAACCAAGTTTTTTGCAGTTACATCCCAACTGTACAACAGGACTACAGACCTCTAAGGAAATAACAACTATGGCGGGACAGGGCCCCGCCATACCCTGTCTGTACAAAACTATCTACAACAGGGAGATCATACCCAAAAGTAGAGCCTCCGGAGAATGGAGCTCCTAACACCCACGAGAGATCCTAAGGATGTGGATCTAGCACCGCTTCCTCTAGAACTCGCAGATGAACGCAGCCCAAGGAGGTCAAGACAACAGTACCAAGTATGTGAAACTATAAAGTACTTTAAATGAAATCAAGGTATTTAAAACCTTTTCACAAATATAATCGCTCAATTGCACATAGTGCCACATCACAACAATAATAAAGAATAGGAAAATCAGAATAGTCTAGTCTAGGCCGCGAATGATCAAGCAAGGCCAACCGCCATAGTATCATTCTGCGTGCCTAGTCTCGACTTCCGCACCGCATAGGTCACACACTGCATTCGCATGAGGTATTCCCGCATCGGGGTAGCTAGCCCTGCATTCTCCTCGACTTCCGCACCGCATAGCCTCAAAAGACCGCATAGTCCCACGGACCGCATAGGGCATCCCCGTGACGGGCTAAACACCCGAATGATCAATCTCGAGCATACCGCAGCTCCGCATAGTCTCATAGACCGCATAGCCGATAGACCGCATCAAGGGTGGCAAGCCCTGATAACAAGTCAAGGGGTAGGTGATACAATAACAAGACAACGGACTTACCGTTAGCAACGTAAGCACATCAAGAATAACCCCTTTCACACATTACAAGGCATTTAACACATGCAAAGATCATAGTATGTCTACCTATCAACCAATCTTACTACACTTAATGTAAAGCAATACAAGGCTTTTATAAACAAACAAGTAAATTCCTTTTATCATTCTTAGGTTGTTATACCTACTTCCCATAAAGCTTAGTATAACTCTTAAGCTTTTGTTTTAACACCAACTATTACTCTTACGTTAAAATGATTCATTATTCTTTTGACATACTTCAAGGTTCTTATTATTCAGCTTAAGTCAAAAGACATTGCCGATTATCATATGTACGCCCACTGTACTATATATACTTAAAATATCATGCTCGTGAGTATAGGAAGAATCACATACCTTCTCGCGAAATCCACCGCCAAGTCGAGTATGTCGCACAGAGAATCAAATTATAATAGTCACGACATCTATCAAAGTCTAGACTATTCTCAGAGGTCATTCTAAACAGAGGGTCCTCAATTCTATGGAAAGTCGGGCAGCACAACCCTACCGGTGAGCTATATAAGTTCATCTGTGAAAACAGTCTATGTAAGTACAACAGATATTCTTCTTTATACCCTTCTAAGGTGTTACATTCAATTCTATTCTTAATAACCTCCTAAGTATTTATACTTATCTCAATACTTCTACAGTATGCATTCTCTAATTACAAAAGAGGGTTAGGATTATTTACCTCGATAAGCCCAATAATATCCAAGTAAAAAGTCGATCCTGAGCGAGGTTTAGCTCCTAATCCAAAGCTCCAAGGCGCCCAAGAATCCTTAGAAGTTTCCCACAACTTCTACTAAGTACTAAGGAATTTGGGCTAGGTTAAATTGGGCATTATAACAATACTAGAAGGCAACTTTCCTACCAAGGGAGGGTAGGTTTCGCCAGGCTAGAGTGGAAGGGCCTCTACCAAAACTTCACTCAGGGGAGGGTGTTTGGACGAATTGCTCACAAGGGAGAGGAGGATTTTTCAAGACTTGAAAGCTTTAGTGGATGAAGAACTCTTCATCTCAAGAGGGTATTTATAGGTCAAGACATGGCCAACCAATGGCCAAGATTTAGCCAAGTGCTAGGCAAGTGTAAGGTCAAGATTAGGCAAGTGTACCTAGCCAACTTGCACACAAAATATCTACCCAACTTTATGACAAGGATTGTCATCCAATCGCCCTATTGCCGTGACAAGTCCACCAATGAGAGGGTGGAAAGTGTCGCCCTCTCATTGGTCCAAAGTGTTACGTCTCTCGGAAAAATCCGCAAAAATAAGAAATGACATAGCCGGAATTTATCCTATGAAAGCTGTGGAAAAGCTTCGCCGAAAACCAATCGCTTGTGAGTTGTGCCCAATAATTTTCGCCCAAGCCTAACTTTTAAGGCTAACTTTAGACGTATTCCCTTACGCATATACTGAAATACGGTATAACAAGAACCGCTTGTTGGCCTGTTTTATGATCATATATCTTGTTTCTTGTGTAAGTTTTATTTTCCGCTGGTTTTCTCTGATGTTGTATCACTAGGGTGCCCGGGGTAAGGCACCAGTCACGGGCCCGAGATCGGGTCGTGACACTAAGCCGAATACGCCGTACATAGAAGTGTCAACCTATAATGGTCACAACAAGACTATCAACTTCTAGTCTCTACGTAGAATAATACTAAGTATACGGTCTCTAATTCTACGGAAAATCAAAAGACCTCCTTTGTTTCTACTTACTTTGCCACCTTTTTCAAGGCCGAATACAATAACCAACAAGCCACATTTAAGGCTCCAAACAACAACCAAACAAAGGGGATTACACGCCTTACAATACGCGTAAAATTCCGCCCCACAATTCATACGAAATAGTGAATATGCCAAAAGCCATTCTCGGCCAACCTCTAGAACAACACTAAGTCTTTTTCAATCCTTCTTACAATTCCAAGTTCTAAGGTCTAACATGTTATATAGTCTAAACAACTTCAACAATTACAATTTCCTTCTTTAAACAACATGCGACGCTTAGACTAATAATCGACTAGAATTGAAATCTTAAAGTTAAACATGCTAGATTTCGGATTAGGGTTCCAATAGCCAATAAACATATCAAACTTCATACTATATAACTCATGCTTGCTAAAACCATAGCTACAATGATAAGTAAACCTTAATTTCTACAACGACAAGAATATACCTTTAAAGCCCTTAAAATTTCCAAGATTCCAAAGTCGCGCCTTAGCAATTCTTAGCTCATTTCCTTAGGTTCCAATCCGCCTCCAAGCACTCCTGCAGGCCTATGAAGAACCCATCTTCAAGTTCCAACTTCAAAGTCAAGAACTCCCTTAGTTTCCGCCATGACTAACGTAAAATACATTTTTTCCGAAATCTTTCTATTGAGATATCCTTACAATACCCTGGGACATTGGGTTAAAGTCTTGTGGCTAATGGATCAAAACTATAAAATTTTTGTGTGGAAATTACACTAAGCCGAGAGCTTTCTTGAAGAACACAAGGTCTTCTAATTTCTCTAAGTGTTAAAATGAGCTAGTCTTGCTACTAGTTAGTATATAACACATATTGAGGGCTTAGACTTAAACAAATGTGAGGCTAGGATTAAAATCACATGGATCAAGCTTATGTGGCAAGTTGACTAGTCAATTATGTCAAGCTTTGAAGACTTATCTTCCAAGATGTTCAATGACCATATTACCCTCCTCTAATTCGACCAAGACCACTTATGGGGTGCCACGTGTCGCCTCTCATTCGTCCATAAAATTCAGAACCCTCGTGGGCCCCACAAAATGTAAAATTTCTGGTGGGCCCCACATGACCAAATCAGAAAATAAATTTCCATATTATTTATAAGTTCCATACTCTTCAAATAATGCATTTTGAGAATCCAATTCTCAATAACGAACATTTTTCCTTTTGACCTTCTAAGATTTTCCGTTTGAAACAATTCTTCCTTTCGTACTAATTTCCAAGTCTTGTTTCCTTACGCATTCTTTTATACATGTCCCGGACTTACGGTGTAACAGGAACTCATGGGCGGCAGGTCGCGCAGAGGTCGTGGCGCGTCCATTCAGCGGTCCTCGAATCGCATTTATGCTCTGTCACCGGCAGACTGCGAGGCCTCACCGATGTCGCACAGTACCTTATCGCCTCCGATTATGATCTGTATGCCTTGATAGATCCGGTTCTACTGTCCTATATATCTCCCCTTGTTGCTAGTAGGATAGGGATGAGCACGAGTCCATAGACTTTCGAGGTAGCTACGCCATGGGTGATTGATGGTAGCTCGGCGGGTATATAGAGCTTGTCCGTGACTTTATGCCGTCGACCCTAGCCGACTTGATAGAGTTGGACATGACTGATTTCGACGTGATCAGGGGGATGGATTAGTTAGCTTCCTGCTATGCCAATGTATCGCAGAGAGTGGTACGTTCCATTTTCCCGGCCAGGTTGTTGAGTGGGAGGGAACACTATATCGCCAGTGGTAGGTTTATTTCCTACCAAGGCTGGAAGATGCGAAGGCGTACATCTACCATCTCGTTCGGGTGTTTGATATCGAGGCCGCAGCGCCGATTTTGATCCGTTCAGAGTCGAGAGTTCCGATGTGTTTCGCACGACCTCGGTATCCTCCCGAGAGGAGATAGAGTTTTGTATTGATGTTGCTGACACTGGCCTATTTCCATTCCGCCATACGAATGGCACCGCCGAGTTGAGAGAGTCAAGGACCACCGAGATTGGCCGAGAAGCGGCTTCATCGCACCTAGTGTTTCTCCCGGGAGCGCATTGTTCGTGAAGAAGACTCGACGCCGCGCATGTGTGTTGATTACAGCGGTGAACAAGGTGACCATTAAGAACAGATACCCTTCCTGTGATTGATGATTTGTTCGACCAGTACAAGAGTGCGAGATGTTTCTCCAAGATTGATCTGCGATCGCTATCATCAGTACGAGTCGAGAGGTGGATGTCCCTAGGATCGCATTCGACCAGACGGCATTATGAGTTCGTGGTCTTTTGGTTGACCAATCCGCCGGTATTCATGGATTTGATGAACCGAGTGTTCAAACCATTTTGGACACGTTTGTGATAGTGTTCATTGATGATATCTTGGTTTATTCTCTCTCATAGCAGTGAGCACGCGAGCATTTGACCGTGGCCTGAGAGTTCTCCAGACCAGCTTATACGCCAAGTTTTCCAAATGTGAGTTTTGGTTAACTTCGTGACTTTTCTTGGGCATATTGTCGGCTGATGGTATTCGTGGATACGCCAAGATCGAGGCGATCAGAGTTGGCCTCACCTACTACTCCGATAGAGGTTCGCAGCTTTTCGGGCCTCAGTTATTATCGGCGTTCGTAGAAGTTTGCTTATCTCTCGCCCATTGACTAGGTGACTGTAAGGCGCTAAGTTTCATGGTGATGCTTGTGGCGTGGTTTCGCTGGCGAGAGATCGACGATCGCTTCGCTTACTCTTCCGCAGGTCGAGACGGTTATGTCGTATTGTGACGCGCCGCATCGTTGGGATGTGTTGATGCAGCAGGCAAGGTTATAGCGCATCCCGACACCGAAGAAACACGCAGAACTACCCCACCCATGATTTGAGTCGCGGTGATTCACGCCAAGATCTGGAGGCACTATTTGTATGGGTTCATGTGGATATTTATACACCACAAGAGCCTCCAAGATATCTTCACCAGAGAGATATGAACTTACGGCGAGACGCGGTTAGAGCTGCTCAAGGATTATGATGTTGACATCCCGTACCACCCGGGAAGGCCAATGTTATGGCGTATGCCTAGTCGTAGTCGATGGGTAGCCTATCGATGTGCAAATGAGAGGAGGGCATGGTTCGTGATTTGCATCGCCAGCGAACCTTGTGTCCGCTTGATTGATTCCGATAGCAGGAGTTCGAGTTCGAGAGGTTGCCGAGTCTTCCATCGCCGGCGAGGTGAAGAGGCAACGCTTGATGATCCGGTTTTGACGCTGCATCGGATACGGCTCTTCGTGAGGAAGCGGTCCTTTTGAGGTAGCACCGATGGTGCTAAGGTTTGAGGGCAGTTGTGTGTTCCGATGTTTCGGACTTCGAAAGCGTGTTCTTGGGAAGCACACAACGCGCGTTACTATCCATCCGTGGTCGACCAAGATGTACCACGACCTTAGATCCGTGTATTGGTGGGATGGCTTAAGAGGACGTTGCAGTTCGTAGCTCGGTGCCCGTGTTGTCGCAGTGAAGGTAGAGCACCGCAGGCCCGTGGTTTGTTGCAGACGATGGAGATCCCGACTGAAGTGGAGGTGATCAACATGGACTTTATCACAGATTACCTCGCACTCAGGAGACATGATTCTATATGGGTTAGCGTCGACGGTGACGAAATCAGCCCACTTTCTTCCGTCGGACGACTTTTTCGGTGAGGATTATGCGGACTTTACATCCGAGAGATCGCCGATCGCATGGAGTCCCTATTTCGATCATATCGCATGAGGAGCCCGCTGACGCTAACTTCTGGAGGTCTTTCCAGAAGGGTTTAGGGACGCAGGTGAGCCTGAGTACTACATTCCATCCACAGACAGACGGACAGGCCGAACGCACTATCCAGACTCTTGAGGATATGCTGCGAGCATGTGTTATCGACTTCAGGGGTAGCTGGGAGGATCATTTGCCTCTAGTTGAGTTTGCATATAATAATAGCTACCACCCGATTCGATGGCGCTTATGAGGTCTTGTATGGGAGGAAGTGCAGACGCCGATAAGGATGGTTTGATGTAGGCGAGTGCGATAGTGGGACCAGATTTGGTGCAAGAGTGATGGATAAGGTGAAACTTATCCAGAGAGGTTGCCGACACCAGAGTCGCGAAGTCATATGCGATCATCGCCGTCGGATCCGGAGTTCGAGGTTGATGATTGGGTTTTCAAGGTGTCGCCACCCACGGGTGTGATGAGATTCGGGAAGAAAGGGAAACTTAGCCCAAGGTACATTGGCCGTGATCGATTGTCCACGTGTAGGCAAGGTTGCCTATGAGTTGGATCTGCCGTCCGACCGAGGCGCGCATCCGTTTTTCACGCTTCTATCCGAGGAGATGTATCGGATCCATCTAGTATACCCGATCGACGATGTCCAGTGTGGGGTTATCGTATGAGGAGATTCCCATAGCGATAGTCGATCGTCGTTAGGCTTCGCGACCAGGACGTGGCTTCCACAAAGTCTTGTGGCGAACGAGCTCGAGAGGAGATGACGTGGGAAGGCGAGGAGGACATGAGGCGTAAGTATCCTCACTTATTCCCACACCTCCGGTAACTTACTTTTCTATTTGCTTTTTAATTATCGTATTTGCTTAAGTGTTATATTGTGTCCATGTGTGGCACTTGCAAACCGTTAAGTTGTGAGGTACTTTATCGTTAATCGTCTTGGGAAGGAACATTCGACGAATGTTTCTAAGGGAGAATGTTATACCGTATTTCAGTATGTACGTGAGGACGACGCATAAAGTTTAGCCTTAGTTAGGCACTTTGGACGAAATGTTTGTGCACAACTCACTTAAAGAATCGTTTTGACTAAACGCTTTACTAAACTCGCGTAGGTAAATTCCGCTATGTCATTTATAATTTTACGGATTTTTCCGAGATGAAACATTTTGGATAACGGAGGTGACACTTGTCACCCTCATCGACGATAACTGAGGCTCGATTGGCACGTTTTTGTGCCTTTGCACAAGTCAAGGAGTTGTAGGATATTTGTGTAGTAGATGGATAAGGACACTTGCCTAAATCTCCACCTTACACTTGCCTAGCACTTGGCTTCATCTTGGCCATTGGTTGGCCATTTCTTGACCTATAAATACCCCCCTTAAGATGAAGAGTTCTTCATCCACAAATAACTCTCCAAGTCTTGAAAATCCTTCCCCCTCTCTTGAAGTGTTTTCGTCCAACACTCCCCCTTCCCTTTGAGAAAGCCTTGGCCGAAACACCTTCCCCCTCTAGCCCTAGCCGAAACAGCCCCTTTGGTAGATAGTTGTCTTCCAAATACCCCAGCCGATTCCTTATAGTATTTTAGTAGTTGTTGGGAACTTCTAAGGTTCTTGGAGCTATCTGAGCATACAAATTAGAGCTAAACCTTTGTAACGACTGCCCGCCTCGCATCGTGCCTTACCCCGGCACCCTAGTGATACAACATCGAGAAAACCAATGGAAAATAAAACATGAGTCATGAAACAAGAGATATAATAATAAAGCAACCAAAACTGCCTTTCAGATATACATAAAACCGAGCAGCTTTAATCCTTTACAACCCCGCCCACAACAAGATTACTGCACTCTAAGATTTACAACGACTATGACGGACAGGCCCACCATACCCCGAATGTACAAGAACCTACAACTCGTGGAACACATACCAAAAGATAAGCCTCAAGAAACGGAGCTTCCCAATATCTCGAATCGTGATCCTAAGAGGGGATCCACGACCGATGTATTCTACCGCAGATGAACGCACTTCGGGCGAGGTCAAGATAACAGTACCAAGTATGTGAAATCAGAAAATATCAGAATGAAATCATACTAGTCTATATAAAGCGGAGACATGTATGATAACCAAACTACGCTCACAACATAAAAGCAATATATCCATGTGACTCACGCCTCAAGTCATCACTCAAATATAACTATGGGTCTCACGCCCACAACATCAATCATGTTCGTGATCATGGCCGCATGCCCCTAATTCTGCAGACGGCAGACATGTCCATGATGCAACAATAATACCAATGCCCCACGGCCACATGCCCCGAATTCTACCTCGGTAGACACGCCCATGTGACATCAACAATAATATATCGGGTGATCAACCCGCCGCACGCCACATGCCCGAATTCTACCTCGGTAGACATGTCCATGTAACCACAATAACAATATATCGGGTAATCAACCCGACCGCACGGCCGCATGCCCCTAATTCTGCAGACGGTGTAGACATGTCCATGTGACATCAACAACAAGACAAGAATCAAAATGGAAACATACCCGTGGAATTCTCCATCACCGCCAAAGACGCCCAAGTAAGTTCTCGACAAGTCGACCGCCTCTATCGAGAGACGCCAGAACACGTAAATACCACACTTGCACAACAAAGGCTATCATCACAAGCATAGGCAAGTTTCACAACAACAAGCATAGGCAAGTTTCACAACAACAAGCATAGGCAAGTTTCACACAACTCAAAGTACTTTCATTTTATGCCAAAGTCCTGCTTTTAACCCCAAAGTACTACATCGTTAAGTTCTTTAAAAGAGATCCATTTCTTTTATAAAAGTCACCGATACCGTAGTATTAGAATGACCAACCCACCTTCCTTTTCAAAACCAAGTAACAACATTCTTTTCCTAAGTTCCAGCTTTGCCTAGTTTCAATTACTCAAGCTTCTCATTTTCAAATGGTTTCATAGTTCCCAAACTTAATCACTGATTCCTTTTAGAACAATTGAGTAAAATATTTCATATATGTGAGTATTTTATTCTTGTTTATAACGATCTTATTACAGCACACATGATCTAGAAAATGTAATATCATTTTCTCTTATAAAAGCTTCTATGCATATTGATGTTTCTACTTGTTTTAATACAACACATAATTATTCAATACATTTTCCTTTATTAACGCTGCAGTGGTTTGTCGATACACATTTCTGATTCCCGAAATCAGTAAAACATTATCCCTTTAAAAACCAAGTACTCATTACTCACGAATGAGGTTTCACACAAACATCCACATTAAAACAAATAAGTTAAGTCTCTTATCTTATAAGATCAAGTCTCTTAACTTCTAACATCAAGAAACCATTTTCACTTACATAAGGTCGTTATAACGACCGTCCCATACAGCGATTATAACACCCTATGTTTTAAACCAACCAAATCACTTAGCACATGGACGTCTACCGTACTACATAGTTCACAACAATCCTGCTAGAAAAGATAGGAAGAGGTTCACATACCTCGCGACGATTTATCGACAATAAGCAAAATGCTCCAAGTACTACAACCTTGCTAGCCCTTTCCAACCTCGAGTAGAATACGCTACTCTTAGTACTTTCACCTATAAAGGTCACAAACGTCTATTAACCCCAAAACACAAGTTTCTATCTTTCTATAGAAAATTCTAAGAACACCTCCCGCAACAAAGTAAATCTCCTCCTCTATCGAGGCCGCTACCAAGCCAACCAGTGTGGGGTTTACACGCCTAACCTGACGTACAATTCTACACAAGTCTCTCGCAATACGGTCCTATGTAAATACAGCTCGATTCGATTCTTTATTCTTCAGCTTAAGTCAAAAGACATTGCGAATACTAAGTATAGTTCCATATATAGTATACTTCAACTATATATTCTAACAAACATGTAATTTCCAATTACAATAGAGGACAAGATAATTACCTCGACAAGCCCAAAATTATCCAAGTTATAATGTCGATCTGAGCAAGGTTTAGCTCTAATTGCGCGCCCAAACCACTCCAAACAACCCTTAGAAGTTCTAACCAACTTCTACTCAAATACTTCAACCAACTATGAAGATTTCCTTGTGGTTTCGGTTTGAGACTAAAAGGACAAAAGGTAGTATTTCCTGACTCTACGTGAAAGAGGTATCTTTGGAATACTACAAGGTACAAGGCTAAGGTATTTTGGGCATTATAACAATACTAGAGAAGTATTTCAATACCACAAGGAGTGGTATTATACGAAACAACTAGCAGTGTGGTACCCCACTACTAGCACCACAAAGGGGAGTGGGGACTCTCGGCCAAAGGCCTTTACTAGGATGGGGCTCTGACGAGAGTCAAACAAGAGGAGAGGGAAGGATAGCAAGACTTGGAACATTTTGATGAATGAAGTCTTGCCGCGGGTATTTATAAGAAAACCAAAAGCCAACCAACGGCCAAGATCAAGCCATGTGCAAGGCAAGTGTAAGGCCAAGATCAAGCCAAGTGCACCCTAGACCCTACTCCTTAAAACCCTCACAAATATCTACACAAATATCTACCACAACTTGCCCTCAAATCGGCCAAGTCGCCCCACACATGCTTCCATTGTGAGGTGACACATGTCACCCTCCGTTGGTCCAAAATGTTTCGCCTCTGAAAAATCCGCAAAAATACAAAACGACATAGCCGAATTTTCCTTCGCAAGTTACGCAAAACGCTTCGCCGAAAACGACTCTAACCGGTGTTGTGCACAAATGTAAAATCGGCCAAGGTGCCACATGGGGTGACACGTGTCGCCCCGATTCGCCTGAATATTTCGTCTTCCAAAATATCCAAATTACCGAAATCTCAAAACAAAGCTCTACAAAATCAGAATTTCTCCCGTGGCCCCACGTGACCATTTCCAAAATAAAATCTCAAAATTCTAATATAATCTATGAAGTCCAAATACCAAACTGGGAATCCAATTCCCATTAACGAACCTTTTCTTCACAAAAACCGAAACTTTTCCACGAAAAACTCACATCTTTCTTTCTTTTCAAAATTTCTCGCAGACTCGCACGCACGCCCTCACATACATACCCCGCAACTACGGGTATAACATTCTCCTCCTTAGAAACATTCGTCCGAATGTTCCTTCTCAAGACGGATATCGATGAAGTTCCTCCAACAAGTTGCCAACGCCATACCGCCACGAGATAACACACGTTATCTTCCTCCCTTACTCGTTGCCCTTTCTCGAACACTCGAACTCTCCCAAGACGTACCATACTTCAGTCATTACTCGCTCTCAAAATCTCCGAGTCACTACCTCCAAACTTGGTCATCTTACTAACCTCAAACTTCCTTAAGGCCATTCCCGGCCCTTACGAACCGCTTCTGGTCGAACGCGTCCACGAACTCATACGATGATCATACAAACTTGGGCCTAGCATCCTCGTGACCCTACCACCTGGCGGGACCACCCAGAACTGACCCCACCCCAAACCGGGTTACGGGTTGACCCGCAAATGGTCCTCAACCCGACCCCCAACCGCGCCAAACTCTTGTTCCCCGATCCGGAACAATCTTACTAATTCACATCATGAAAGCTACCACTTCCATCTCACACTACCCACGGACTTATCACACAAATAAATCCCACGTATACCACTACTCTGATAAGGGTCAAACATAAAATAAATCTTTAATCTCAAGACGACCTTACCCCTAAGGTCTCAGTCGTGACATAGTCTAAGGTTCACACTTACCATGCCCCCATACGTAACCTCCCAACTAAACATGTTTTCAAACTCACAATTAACACAACGCTTATTCGTACATAGCACACAATAATGAGACCATCATAACAAGCATACCAAAACTCTAGAGGGTTAAGGATAAACCTGAAGCTACCGCTCCACTCTAATCATAGGACTACTGCAGGCGATAATCGTAGGCGCGATGAACCACCATCGATCCTAGAGTCGAGTCGTAACATCCGTGCTACCCTTGGCCTGACAGTTCGCAAAATGGCCCCGCTGGCCGCAAAATAACAAGCTCCCCGCACCACGACACTTCCCAAATGCGGTCTACCACATCGACCACACCGAGGTAGGGTGACCGATCCGCCAACACCCTTACTTCCTGAAACTCGAACCTCGAGCCACGACCGCCCGAATACTCTGAAGGTTGTGGAGGACCACTGCACCGGGCGGAGGTACAAAACTAGTATCTTCCGAGGCGGTCCGCTCGAAAGTCACCAAAGGACCTGTTGTTCGCCCTCTTCGCTGATTCGTCATTCCGCCGACCTCTCCGTGCCTCACATCCCAGCATGAGCTCGCATGCGGGCAATGTCCATGCCCGGCGGGCTACTCTGAACATGCCTCGACATGTAATCATCGAGCTCAGAACATATCGGTGCACTCGATCCTCCATACTAGCTACCAACGCTGACGCATCGCCAATGAGTCGAACTCACATTGTACTCCGAACCGCACGCCCGCTCGTTTAAGCATCAAAATCTGTTTACCTGCGTTCTCCTCATCCGCGGAGGCAAGAAGTGCGTGAGAAAGCCCCAAAAACTCATCCCATACTGCTGAGGTGCATGCTCTCCCGAAAGCTCCCATGAATCAAACCAATCGATCGCGGTATCACGCACCGACGCGAACCAAAGGTCACAGACTCGGTCTTCAAGCCTTGATCACCCGCATGATCCGTCAGAATCGCCGGATGAACTCCTGCGATCATCCTCGTGCCTCGACCCATAAAACTCGCGGCTACAACTCGGAAGTCCGTAGCCTCAAACTATTCGCTCGGGGTGAACCATCGTGCATCGAACTGAATCGCCGTGATCCAAATTATCCTCATATTCGCCATGACTCGCCAGAATCGGGCCATCTCTTGTAACCCATCTCTCTCGCCTGCATCGCTGGATGGAGGCTCGTGTATCGCGTCTCGCAGCCATTGCCGCGCTCTAACTCGCTGGGCCGGGCGGCGCACAAAACCCGCCGTCAAGCACAACCTCGTGTATCGCGGGCTCGTGCCCTCGCATTCTCTCAGATCTCACTAGCAGCACTTTGGCCGCCTTTGCCCTCTGGCTCGCTGCCTTGCGCGGAGGCATAATCGGTAGAAACGAGATACGTCGGAGGGTCCAACTTACAACACGGCTCTAAGGCACGATCTCGTAATGAGAAGAATGGAAACCAATCCTAAATGTCCTATAGCCTCCGATTATAGATGTGTGCACAACACACCGATAATCAAGACTTACTAGACACGGTCAGACACTTTCCGAGGATTAATCGCCTGATACCACTTTTGTAATCGCTGCCGGCCGCTCGAGGCATTAACCTTCTCAGCGACCTACAAAGTGTACCGGCCGCGATCCTCGAGGCATGCCCAACGCCCTTCTCGTGATGTGCCATACGGAGAGCCACTTCGCTCGCTCGTTTCAGTGAGAGGCTCGCCTCTTTATACGCCACCAAGGAGGTCAAGACAACAGTACCAAGTATGTGAAATCGTAAAATATCAGAATGAAATCATACTAGTCTATATAAAGCAGAGACATGTATGATAACCAAACTACGCCACAACATAAAAGCGATCATATCCATCGAGGACTCACGCCTCAAGTCATCACTCAAATATAACTATGGGTCTCACGCCCACAACATCAATCATGTTCGCATCACGGCCGCATGCCCCGACTGCGACGGTAGACATGTCCATGATGCAACAATAATACCAATGCCCCACGGCCACATGCCCGAATTCTACCTCGGTAGACACGCCCATGTGACATCAACAATAATATCTTTGGGTGATCAACCTGCCGCACGGGCCACATGCCCCTAATTTACCTCGGTGTAGACATGTCCATGTAACCACAATAACAATATATCGTAATCAACCCGACCGCACGGCCGCATGCCCCGAATTCTCAGACGGTGTAGACATGTCCATGTGACCACAATAACAATATATCGTAATCAACCCGACCGCACGGCCGCATGCCCCTAATTCAGACGGCAGACATGTCCATGTGACATCAACAACAAGACAAGAATCAAAATGGAAACATACCCGTGGAATTCTCCATCACCGCCAAAGACGCCCAAGTAAGTTCTCGACAAGTCGACCGCCTCTATCGAGAGACGCCAGAATACGTAAATACCACACTTGCACAACAAAGGCTATCATCACAAGCATAGGCAAGTTTCACAACAACAAGCATAGGCAAGTTTCACAACAACAAGCATAGGCAAGTTTCACACAACTCAAAGTACTTTCATTTTATGCCAAAGTCGGGTTTTAACCCCAAAGTACTACATACGTTAAGTTCTTTTAAAAGAGATCCATTTCTTTTATAAAGTCACCCGATACCGTAGTATTAGAATGACCAACCCACCTTCCTTTTCAAAACCAAGTAACAACATTCTTTTCCTAAGTTCCAGCTTGCCTAGTTTCAATTACTCAAGCTTCTCATTTTCAAATGGTTTCATAGTTCCCAAACTTAATCACTGATTCCTTTTTAGAACAATTGAGTAACATATGTCATATATGTGAGTAGTTTATTCTTGTTTATAACGATCTTATTACAAAGACCATGATCTAGAAAATGTAATATCATTTTGTCTTATCTTAGCTTCTATGCAGATGGAGGTTTCTATGGTTTTAATACAACACATCATTATTCAATACATTTTCCTTTATTAACGCCGCGGTTGGTGCTGTCGATACACATTACGATTCCCAAATCAAGAAACATTATCCCTTTAAAACCAAGTACTCATTACTCACGAATGAGGTTTCACACAAACATCCACATTAAAACAAATAAGTTAAGTCTCTTATCTTATAAGATCAAGTCTCTTAACTTCTAACATCAAGAAACCATTTTCACTTACATAAGGTCGTTATAACTAACTTCCCATAAAGCTATTATAACACCCTATGTTTTAAACCAACCAAATCACTTAGCACATGTACGTCTACCGCATTACATAGTTCACAACAATCATGCTAGAAAAGATAGGAAGAGGTTCACATACCTCGCGACGATTTATCGACAATAAGCAAAATGCTCCAAGTACTACAACCTGCTAGCCCTTTCCACTCTCGAGTAGAATACGCTCCTCTTAGTACTTTCACCGATAAAGGTCACAAACGTCTATTAACCCCAAAACACAAGTTTCGATCTTTCTATAGAAAATTCAAGAACACCTCTCCCGCAACAAAGATAAATCTCCTCCTCTATCGAGGCCGGCTACCAAGCCAACCAGGTGGGTTTACACGCCTAACCTGACGTGTACAATTCTACACAAGTCTACCGCAATACACCCTATGTAAATACGTGATTCAGTTCTTTATTCTTCAGGCTTACGTCAAAAGACATTGCCGAATCCTACGTATAGGTCCATATCTAGTATACGTCAACTCTATATTCTAACAACCCTGTAAGTGCCAATTACAATAGAGGACAAGATAATTACCTCGACAAGCCCAAAATTATCCAAGTTATAATGTCGATCCCGAGCAAGGTTTAGCTCCACCGCGCCCAAACCACTCCAAACAACCCTAGAAGTTCTAACTAACTTACTCAAATACTTCAACCAACTATGAAGATTTCCTTGGGTTTCGGTTTGAGACTAAAGGACAAAAGGTAGTATTTCCTGACTTCACGTAAAGAGGTATCTTTGGAATACTACAAGGTACAAGGCTAAGGTATTTTGGGCATTATAACAATACTAGAGAAGTATTTCAATACCACGAGGGAGGGTATTATACGAAAACAACTAGGCTAGTGGTGGTACCCCACTGGCTAGCACCACAAAGGGGAGGGGACTCTCGCCAAAGGCCTTTACTAGTGGGGCTCTTGGACGAGTCAAACAAGAGGAGAGGAAGGATAGCAAGACTGGAACATTTTGGATGAATGAAGTCTTGAAGCCATGGGTATTTATAAGAAAACCAAAAGCCAACCAATGGCCAAGATCAAGCCATGTGCAAGGCAAGTGTAAGGCCAAGATCAAGCCAAGTGCACCCTAGACCCTACTCCTTAAAACCTCACAAATATCTACACAAATATCTACCACAACTTGCCCTCAAATCGCCAGTGCGCCCCATATGTTTCATCGTGGCGGGTGACACACGCCACCCTCCCGCTGGTCCAAAATGTTTCTTCTCTAAAAATCCGCAAAAATACAAAACGACATAGCCGAAT
Organism: Przewalskia tangutica; assembly: GCA_029844215.1. NCBI lineage: Eukaryota > Viridiplantae > Streptophyta > Magnoliopsida > Solanales > Solanaceae > Przewalskia > Przewalskia tangutica. Next base: position 36,045,921 of record CM056725.1, on the reverse strand, counting down.
TTTCCTTCGCAGTTACGAAAACGTTTAGTCAAAAACGACTTAACCAAAGGGTGTGTGCACAAATGTAAATCGCCAAGGGTGCCACACGGGGTGACACGTGTCGCCTCGATTCGCCTGTATTTCGTCTTCCAAAATATCCAAATTACGGAAATCTCAAAAACAAAGCGCTCACAAAACCAGAATTTCTCCGTGGCCCCACGTGACCATTTCCAAAATAAAATCTCAAAATTCTAATATAATCTATGAAGTCCAAATACCAAACTGGGAATCCAATTCATTAACGAACCTTTTTCTTCACAAAAACCGAAACTTTTCCGTGAAAACTCACATCTTTCTTTCTTTTCAAAATTTCACTGACTGCACGCATGCGTCCTCACATACATACCCTGCAACTACGGGGTATAACAACCTTGCTCAGGAGCGACTTTTAACTTGGATAATTTTGGGCTTATCGAGGTAAATACTCTTGTCCTTCTATTGTAATTGGATATTACATATAAGAATATTATAGACTTGAGTATAAGATACACTGAAGGATACTAAAGAATAGAATTGAACTGTTATCACAGTAGAAGGGTTTAAAAGAAGAATAATTGAACTATACTTACTTAGGACTGTTTTCACAGTAGACTTGAGTAGCTCGACGGATAGGGAAGTGCTGCTCGATTTTCCGTAGAATAGAGGACCCTCTACTTAGAACTGCTTACAGACTAGTCTAGACGTTGATAGACATATTTGACTATTATAGGCTGATTCTCTGCGCACGACATATTCGACTTGGCAGATGGATTTCGCCGAGAAGGTATGTGATTTTTCCTATACTCTTGAGCATGATATTTTAAATATATATATATAGTACGGTAGACGTACGAGTGTTAACTGAATAATAATTACGGCAATGTCTTTTGACTTAAGCCTGAATAATAACTACGGCAATGTCTTTTGACTTAAGCCTGAATAATAAAGATCTTGAAGCATTTCAAAAGAATATCAATCATTTTTAATGTAAGAGAAACAATTGGTTTTTAAACAAAAGCTTAAGAGTTATACTAGCTTTATGGGAAGTTAGGTATAACAACTTAAGAAAGATAAAAAGAATCGCATTTACTTATTTGCTTATAAAAACCTTGTATTGATTTGTAAGTGTAGTAAGATTGATTGATAAATAGACATATTATGATGCTACGTGTGTTAGTGTCTTGTGATGTTGTGAAAGCGGGTCATTCTTGTTGTGCTTACGTTGCTAAATGGTAAGTCGGTTGTAATGTTATTATATCACCTACCCTCGACTTGTTATACCGAGGGCTTGCCACCCTCGATGCGTCTATACGGCCATGCGATCCGTGAGACTATGAAGTGCGGAGTTCCGGATTGATCATTCGGTGTTTTAGCCCGACGCGGGGATGCCCTATGCGGTCTGTGACTACGCGGTCTATCGAGACTATGCATCGCGAGTCGAGGAGGTACCGGGGTTAGCTACCCGATGCGAGAATACCTACGCGGTGCAGTGTGACTCATGGATCGCGAAGTCCGTGATTAGGCACGATAATGATACTATGGGCGATTGGCCTTGCTTCGATCATTCGCGCCTAGAAAAGACACATGCTTACCTATTATTATTGTTCTTGTTTGTGATGTGCACTATGTGCAATTGAACCGATTGTATTTGCAAATGGTTTTAAATGCTTTGATTTCATTTAAGTACTTTCACATACTTGGTACTGTTGTCTCGACCTCCTTCGGGGCCGCGTCAAATGCCGCAGTAAGGGCAAGCAGTGCTAGATCCACATCCTTAGGATCTCTTTGCTTTGGTGTCGAAGCTCCATCTTCTCCGAGGCTCGACTTTTGGGTATGATCTCCTTATTGTATATAGTTTTGTACATTCAGGTATATGGCGGCCCCGTCCCGCCATAGTTGTTATCTTCTTGAGGTCTCGTAGTCCTATCATATTGGGATGTAATCGCAAAACTATGTTTATATATATATATGCCGAAGGCGACATTTTCTCACATAAAGCGTGTCTCATTTTACAATTGTTTCATGTCTTGTTTTTATATTCATTGATTACTCGATGTATTTACTGCGGTGCGGTAAGGCACCACCACGCCCCGAACGGGTCGTGACACTCGATTGCTGCGCGAGGCATAATCGCATAAAAGAATACGTTAGAGGGTCCAACTTATAACACGCCTTCTAAGGCACGATCTCGTAATGAGAAGAATGAAAACCAATCCTAAATATCGATAGCCTCACGATTATTGGTGTGGTGCACAACACACCGATAATCAAGACTCTACTAGATACGGTCTGTAGACACTTTCCGAGGATTAACTGCTTTGATACCACTTTTGTCACGACCCGATCCCGGGCCCGTGACTGGTGTCTTACCCGGGCACCCAAGTAGACTTACATCAGAGTAATCAACGGAATATTAAAATAAGACATGAAACAATTATAGAATGAGAACAGTTTATCAAGAGAAGATTTGCCTTTCGGCATGTATATATACAAAAACTTGAACCCGAACAATTACATCCCTTTTTTTTACAAACTCTGCCCACAACAAGATTCATGCACCTCTGAGTTTTAACAACAATGGCGACAGGTTCGCCATACCCCGAATGTAAGTACCTACAACGACAGGGACTATACCAAAGATAAGCCTCCGAGACACGAGCTTCCCAAAACGCTGAATCGTGACCTAAGAGCGAGGATCAACAATCGTGTACCTTTACCGCAGATGAACGCAGCTCGGGCGAGGTCAAGATAACAGGTACCAAGTATGTGAAACTGAAAATACTGTAAATGAAATCATAACAGTTTATATAAAACAGGAGACATGTATGATAACAAACTACAGTTCACAACATAAAAGCAGTCATGTCAAGTCAGGGACTCACGCCCTTAAAGTCATCCCTCATGCCCGTGGAACTCCTTCCTCACTGCCGGCATTCTAGGTATAAATCGTATGATACGTATAACATGTCTCGGCCCATCCCATAGGACACGAGGTGGAATCGGGTGGTATACATGTCCCAGCCCATCCCATGGGACTCGGTAAAGAATCGTATGGAATACATGTCCCGGCCCATCTCATGGGACTCGGTAAAGAATCGTATGGAATACATGTCCCGGCCCATCTCATGGGACTCGGTAAAGAATCGTATGGAATACATGTCCCGGCCCATCTCATGGGACTCGGTAAAGAATCGTATGGAATACATGTCCCGCCATCCATGGGACTCGTGAAAGAATCGTTCAGAAAGAATCGTGATGGAATACATGTCCGCCCATCCTACGGGACTCGAAAGAATCGTATGGAATACATGTCCCACCCATCCTACGGGACTCAGAAAGAATCGTATGGAATACATGTCCCGCCCATCCCACGGGACTCGGTGAAAGAATCGTATGGAATACATGTTCCGCCCATCTCACGGGACTCGGAATGAATCGTATGAATATACGTCCCGCCATCTCACGGGACTCGTAAAGAATCGTATGGAATACATGTCCCGCCCATCCTACGGGACTCCAGAAAGAATCGCCCCGCCACGACCGAACTCGGTCCGTGGATCGTGCCTACCCCGCACCCTAGTGACACAACATCAGAGTCATCAGCGGAACATAAAGACAATGCATGAAACCAATGTAATATGACAGTGAAATAAGAAGACAGGCTAACCAAAAACGGTTACCTTCGGTATATATATAAATAGCAATTTTAACATACATAACCTCTTACAAATTCTGCCCACAACAAGATTACATGCACTTACGAATAATATGACAACAACGACGGACAGTGCCCGCCATACCCCGAATGTAGCACCTACCACAACAGGGACTATACCAAGATAAGCCTCCGAGAAACGGAGCTTTCCCAAACGCCGAATCGTGACCCTAAGAGCGAGGATCAACGATCGGTGTACCTTTACTCATGCAGATGAACGCAGCCCAAGGCGAGGTCAAGATAACAAAACCGAGTATGTGAAATCAAATAACATAAATGAAATCATAGTAGTCTATATAAAGCAGGAGACATGTATGATAACCAAACTACAGTTCACAATAAATAACCAGTCATGTAAAGTCAGGGACTCACGCCATCAAGTCATCACAATAGAACCGTAAGGGGTTAAGTACGAAGGCATAGCCGACTACTAAGAGCCGCAGTACAAACCAAATACCATAAACTGCATCACGAGGTCTTTCTGCACCGCACTACACGATCGTTGGCCACTCGCCTCGCAGATCAATGCGCGTCTATCCTTGAACTACCGCAGCCTCCTCATAGGTCACCCACGCACCGCATGAGGTATTCCTCGAATCACGGTCCTGCATCGCCGAGGTATACCGCGCATCGAGCGCCTTAACCCCGGTATCCACCTAGGCTCCGCACCCGCATAGTCCCTCAAAGACCGCATAGTCCCTCAAAGACCGCATAGGGCATCCCCCGCATCAGGCTAAACACCCGGAATGATCAATCCTAGAGCTCCCGCAACTCCGCATAGTCACAAGGATCTGATAGCCGTATAGACTCGCATCAAGCGGTGGCAAGCCCTCGGTATAACAAGTCAAGGGGGTATGTGATATAATAACAGTACAACGGGCTTAACGTTTGACAACGTAAGCACAACAAGAGTGACCCCCTTACATAATAATCACAAGATACTAACACACGTAGCATCCTAACATGTTTACTTATCAAATCAACAAGAAAGTATTACAAGGCTATCACAAACCAATACAATCAAGTTATTCACACAAGGTACTTTCTACTAACAAGTTCGGGTACCTATCCCCAAAGTACTTCACACATTAAATCTTTAAAAGAACCGTTTCGTTCACATAAGTCACACAATACCCGTAGTATATAACAATAGAGTGATTATCTTTTGAAGTAAATCAAAACACTTCTCTTAGTAAAACCAAGTAACAACATTCTTTTTCAAACGTCCAAGTTTGCCTAATTTCAAATGTTCACGTTTCTTATTTTAGAAAGGTTTCGTAGTTCCTAGCCTTATTTATTTAAGAATATAATTCTCTTTTAAACCATCTGAGAAACATAAGCCTTATATGTGAGTAGGATATTCTTGTTTATAACAATCTTATTACAGCAGCCATGACCTAGGAAATATCATTTTGTCTCATCTTAGCTTCTATGCAGATGGAAGTTTCTACTGGTTTTAATAATACTTAATCTGTCAAAACATTTCCTTTTATTAACGCTGCAGTGGTTTGTCGATACACATTCGATTTCAAATCAAGAAACATTCTTAAGCCGTTATACCTAACTTCCCATAAAGCTAGTATAACTCTTAAGTTTTCAAAAACAAGTATTACTTCAAGTTCTTTATTAACACATAACAAGCCACTTATAGTTCAAATCACTTACCTTTTAAAAACCACAAGTATTTTCTTACCAACATAAAGCTGTTATAACCAACTTCCCATAAAGCCGTTATAACACTTTATGTTTTAACCCAATCAAATACATTTAGCACACGACGTCTACCGCACTACATAGTTCACACATATCATGCTAGAAGAGATAGGAATAGTTCACATACCTCGCGACGAGTATCGACTAATAGCAAAACGCCCAAGTACTTCCAACCGCGCTACTCCTTAAGCCAAGTAGATCGCGCCACACGTAGTACTTCAACCTATAAGGCCACAAGGCGCTTATTAACATTTAGGTCTAATCGTAGAACATTCTACGTAAAATTCGCAAAGACCTCCCCGCAACAGCGTAAATCTCCTCTCTCATCGGGCCTACCAAGCCAACTGGGGTTATACGCCTAATCCGACGTGCACAATTCTACCTCACGTAAAAGCTACACAAGTCATCAGAATACACCCATGTAAATACGATTCAAGATTTCTCTTCGAAAAGGTTTCTTATTATTCAGCTTAAGTCAAAAGACATCACGACAACAACGTTCAGTTCTATATATAGTATACTTCAACTATATAGTCTAACAATCATGTAATTTCCAATTACAATAGAGGGACAAGATATTTACCTCGATAAGCCCATAATTATCCAAGTTATAATGTCGATCCTGAGCAAGGTTTAGCTCCTACTCAGCGCTCCGACCGCCCAAACAACCCTTAGAAGTTCTAACCAATTTCTACTAATTACTCCAACTAACTATGGAGATTTTCCTGTGGTTTCGGTTTGGACCGACGGGAAGTATAATAGTATTTCGGCTTTTCAGATAAGTATAACCTTAGAAGACTACCAGGTATACGGCTAAGGTAATTTGGGCATTATAACAATACTTTTGAGAGTATTTCTACCAAGAGGGGGGGTATTATACGAGAACAACTAGGCAGTGGGTGATACCCTCTACTACCCCCACTGTGGACTCTCGCTGGGGAAAGGGTGCTCGGCCAAAGGCCTTTCTCAAAGGGAGAGGAGGGACGAACCACTACAAGGAGAGGGAAGGCTTTCAAGACTTAGAAACTTTGTGGAATGGATGAATAAGTCTTCCAAAGGGGTATTTATAGTACAAGCCAAGGCCAACCAATGGCCAAGATTTAGCCAAGTGCTATGCAAGTGTAGGCCAAGATCAAGCCATGTGCAACCTTATCCATCTACCCAAAATATCCTACCAACTCCTTGACCAAACAATGGCCAATTCGCCCAAGCCAACCGCCCATTAACGCTCCAATGAGGGTGACAAGTGTCGCCTCTCGTTGGTCCAAAATGTTCCGTCACTCTAAAAATCCGCAAAAATTAAAAATGACATAGCCGTAATTTACCCTACGAAAGCTGTGGAAACGTTTCGTCTAAAAACGACTCTAAACGGGTGTTGTGAACAAAATAATTCGGCCAAGCCACTTTAAACTTCAAAATTTTCTACGTACGTCCTTACGTACATACTCTGGAAATACGGGGTATAACACGTCCATAACATTTAAACCCTTTTTAAGACAGATTAAGACAATACCATGCTTTTATTTTAAACCAACACATTTTCCCTTTTTAAGGTCAAGTAACAACATTCTTTTCCAAAAGTTCAAGTTGCATGTTTTTAAATACTTAAGTCTCTTATTTTCGAAAGATTTCATAGTTCATAGTCCTAATCACTTAACAACGTAATTTCTTCTTTTAACAAAATTGAGTAACATATATCTTATGTGCGAGTAGTTTATTCTTGTTTATAACATCCTTATTAAAGCAGCCATGATCTAGGAAATGTAATACAATTTTGTCTTATCTTAGCTTCTATGCAGATGGAGGTTTCTACTGGTTTTAATATAATTAATTATTTGTCAATACATTTTCCTTTATTAACGCTGCAGTGGTTTGTTCGATGCTTATTCTCATTTCCGAAATCAATACAAGGCTTTCATAAACAATTAAGTAAACCGTTCCTTTTATCTCTCTTAAGTCGTTATACCTAACTTTCCATAAAGCTAGTATAACTCCTAAGCTTTTAAAACTAAGTATTACTCTTCTTTCAAAAATGATTCATAATTCTTTTGAAATACTTCAAGATTCTTATTATCTAAAACTCAAGTCAACAGACATCAGAGTAAAACCCTTTTTAGTTAACACACGTACGTCTACCGTACTATATATATATATATATATCAAAATATCATGCTCAAGAGGATAGGAAGAATCACATACCTCCTCTGAAATCCACCGCCAAGTCGAATATGTCGCTACAGAGTATCAACCTATAATAGTCAACACGCCTATCAACGTCTAGACTACTCAGAATATTCTGCTGCAAGGTCCTTAATGCTACGGAAAATTGGGCAAAGACTTCCTACCCGCCAAACTACTCAAGTTCATCAGAATGCAGTCCTATGTAAGTCCAGTTCAATTCTCTTCTTTTATACCATCCTTCTATAACTTATACTCAAATCTAAACTACTCTTATATGTAATCTCTAATTACAATAGAAGGACAAGAGTATTTACCTCGATAAGCCCAAAATTATCCAAGTTTAAATGTCGATCCTGAACAACGTTTAGCTCCTAATTTGCACGCTCCGATGGCTCCAAGAAACCCTTAGAAGTTTCTAAACAACTTCTACTTAATACTTCAACCAACTTATGAAGATTTCCCCAGGGTTTCGTTTAGTGACTAATGGATATAAGGTAGTATTTCTGGGCTTTTAGTATAGAGGTAACTTTGGAATACTATAATGTATTTGGCTAAGGTATTTTGGGAATAGTAACAATACTTGGAGAATACTTTTCTACCAGGGGGGGGGGGGGTTTCGGCCGAGGGCTTCACAAAGGGGGAGGGGGTGTGTCTCGGCGAGAACACAAGGAGGGGGGGAAGAGGACTTGGACGAGAACACTACTAGAGGGGGAGGGATTTTGGAGACTTGGAAAATGTTTAAGGGATGAAGAAGTCTTGCTAGCAAGGGGGGGTATTTATAGAACCACCAAGGGCCAAGATTAAAACAAATGGAGGGTGTAGATGTGGTAGCTTGTTCAAGTGAGGTCTTCCACCAAGTGTCCACCACAATGTTGGGACATATGTCCACCACAACATTGGGACATATGTCCCCCACAACAATGAGCCAAGTGGCCTCCCACTTGCTCAAGAAAACCGTCCACAATGCCTCCCCCACAAGCCCAAAAAAACGTGCACCTACCTACTCCCACTCACCCAAAGAAAATATCTTCCAAGACTTTGACCACTTGATCATGTCCACTTGGCCATACAAATCGTCCAACATGCCACCTAAGGGTGACACATGTCGCCCTCCAATTGGTCCAAAATATTTCATCTCTCGGAAAAATCCGCAATCGGTTAAAATATTAAAAACGTAGAAGTTCCTTCACAAGGTTCGGAATCTTTTCCGTCGAAAGTTCACAATTTCATCCTTAACCTAATTAGGGCTTGTACAAACGTACGCACGTCCTCACATACATACTCTGGAAATACGGGGTATAACAGCGGCCTTGTCGGCTTGCCAGTGATGTTTACCTTATACAGATTTTGTATTATGTATGTTCCGCTACTATTCTCTCGACACAGACGGCGGTGCCCCAATAGGGCACCAGTCGCGGCCCCGGGGTCGGGTCGTGACAAAATTGGTATCAGAGCAGTTAGTCCTCAGAAAGTGTCTACAGACCGTGTCTAGTAGAGTCATGATTATCGGTGTGTTGTGCACCACATCTATAATCAGGAGGCTGCAAGACATTTAGGATTGGTTTCCATCCTTCTCTCTTTAAGATCGTGCAGTAGAGCTGTCATAGTAGGTTGAGTCCTCTCTGACCTATCCTTGTAATGATTATGCCTCCACGGAAGGCGCAGCAGAGCCCGAAGGCAAGGCAAAGCAGGAGTCGCTAATGCACGCAGAGAGTTACGAGACTCGGGAGCACTATGCACGAGGTAAGGCGGTTCGGCGAGTTCAGCACGCCGACGTATTAGAAAGTGCCGAGAGCGCAGTAGCTCGAGGTTCCTGCACCGAGCCTCGAGCCTGCAGCCAGTATAGGATTACGAGAGCGGTCAGGTTGTTGACTAGCATCGTGGTAGGGCAAAGACGCTGGCCGTGGCTAACCCTGTGGCCGCAGTTTAAGGATTCGGACTTTACGAGTTGTAATCCACCCGAGTTCTATGGTTTGAGGTCCGGCGAGGATCCTCGGAGTTTATTCGACAAAGCGGACCACGTAGTGCTTAAGGCCTCGGAGGCGAGTCCGTTGTGTTAGTGTCACGACTGCCCGGTTCGTGGATAGTGCCTTACCCGCACCCAAGTAGACATACATCGAGTAATCTGAATATAAAACAAAACATGAAACAAAATGAAGTGAGAACAGCTTTTTCGAGAAAAGTTGCCTTCCAAGATATATATAAACATAAAACTTGAACTCGAGCGATACATCCTTTTACAAACTCGCCCATACAAGATTACTGCACTCTAAGAGTTTTATAACAACAACGACGGGACAGGGCCCCGCCATACCCCTGAATATAAGTACCTACAATGACAGGGGACTATACCAAAGATAAGCCTCCGGAGAAACGAGCTTCCCAAAACGCTGAACTGTGATCCTATGGCGAGGATCGACGATCGCGTACTCTACTGCGGCATGAACGCAGCCCAAGGAGGTCGAGACAACAGTACCAAGTATGTGAAACGAAAATATCAAATGAAATCATAGTAGTCTATATAAAGCAGAGACATGTATGATAACCAAACTACGATCACAATAAATAAGCGATATGTCAAGTCGGGGACTCACGCCTCAAAGTCATCACTCAAATATAGCTATGGGTCTCACGCCCACAACATCAATCATGCCCATGGAATACCTTCCTCACCGCGGCAGTCATGATATAAAAGCACCAAGGAATACACATGAACACGGGTCCCACGTGTCATAATAAAACCGCACGGTAAGTAATGGCGCATAGCCGACTACTAAAACCCACGCATCAACAATGCCATAAAATCAGTATCACGAGGTCTTTCTGCATCGCGCCATATGATCAAGCGCCACTCGCCCTCGGTATCAATGTCGCCGTCAAATCCTGGAACTTCCCGCACCCGCATAGGCCACACACATAGGCCCGCATGAGGTATTCCCATCGAGGTAGCTACTCCCAAGATCGCCCCGACCCGTGGTCCGCATGGCCACATAGACCGCATGGCCATATAGACCACACACTAACCTCGAACTCGTAGCTCGCATAGGCCACCCGACCCGCGTGAGGTATCTCGAATCATGTGCACACGCATCCGCCTGAGGTACCCCGCAGACGGAGGCGCTTAACCCCTGTATAACATGTCAAGAGGTGAGTGGTACAATACTAACATAACGGCTTATCATTAAACAACATAAGCACAATCAAGGGAAACCCCTTTACACAAACATCACAAGATACTAACACACGTAGCATCCTAACATGTTTACTTATCAAATCAACAAGAAAGTATTACAAGGCTATCACCAACCAACATAATCAAATTATTCACACAAGGTACTTTCTACTTTATGTCAACAAGTTCGGGTTTTTATCCCCAAAGTACTTCATACATTAACTCTTTAAAAGATCCGTTTCTTTCACAAAAGTCACATGATACCCGTAGTATAAAATAGAGTGACTATCTTTTTAAGTAAACCAAAACAATTTCCCTTTTTAAAGACAAGTAACAACCTTCTTTTCCAAAAGTTCAAGTTTGCCTAAGTTCAAAGACTCAAGTCTCTTATTTTCGAAAGGTTTTGTAGTTCATAGTCTTAATCACTTAATAATATAATTCTCTTTTAAAACAATTTGAGAAACATATGCCTTATGTGTGAGTAGGTTATTCTTGTTCATAACAATCTTATTAAAGCAGCCATGATCTAGGAAATGTAATATCATTTTGTCTCATCTTAGCTTCTATGCAGATGGAGGTTTCTACAGGTTTTAATAATACTTAATTAGTCAATACATTTCCCTTTATTAGCGCTGCCGTGGTTTGTTCGGTACTTATTCTCATTTCTGAAATCAATATATGCTCATAAACAATTAAGTAAATCGTTCCTTTTATCTCTCTTAAGTCGTTATACCTAACTTCCCATAAAGCTAGTATAACTCTTAAGATTTTAAAACCAAGTATTACTCTTCTTCAAAAAAAAAACGATTCTTAATTCTTTTGAAATACTTCAAGATTCTTATTATTTAGACTCAAGTCAAAAGACATCGCAGTAAAACCACGTTCAGTTAACACACGTACGTCTACCGTACTATATATATTCTTTTAAAATATCATCCTCAAGAGGATAGGAAGAATCACATACCTCGCGACGATTATCGACAATTAGCAAAACGCTCCATGGCTATAACCCGGCTAGCCTTGTCCACCTCTCAAGTAGAACATGCTACTCGCAGAACATTCAACCTATAAAGGCCATATACGTCTATCAACGTCTAGACTACTCTGTAGAATATTCTAAGCAGTAGGTTCTTAATTTTACGGAACATTGGGCAGCACTTCCCTACCCGTCAAACTACACAAGTTCATCAGAATACAAACTATGTAAGTACTGATTCAATCTTCTTCTTTAATATTCTTACGATGTGATTTCAATTCAATTCTCTTCTCTTATACCATCCTTCTATATATCTTATACTCATTAATATACAACTACGATGTAATTTCCAATTACAATAAGGACAAGAGTATTTACCTCGATAAGCCCAAAATTATCCAAGTTTAAATGTCGATCCTGAGCAACGTTTAGCTCCTACTCTGGGTGCTCCAACCCGCTCCAAACAACCCTTAGAAGTTCTACGCAACCCTTGGAATACTACAAGGTATTTGGGCCAAGGTATTTTGGAATAGTAACAATACTTGGAGAGTATTTTGTACCAAGGGGGGGGGGGGGGGGGTATGTTTGGACGAGAGAAACTCCAAGGGAGGGGGGGGAGGTGTGGCGGACGAAACTACTACAAGGGGAGGGGGAGGACTTGGACGAGAACTCACTACAAGGGAGGGAGGGATTTTTAAGACTTAGAAGTCATTTGAGGGATGAAGAAATCCTTCAACTAAGGGGGGTATTTATAGGGCCTTCAATGGCCAAGATCAAGACAAGTGGTGGGCAAGTGGAGGGTGAATGTCACGACCCGAACCCGGGCCCGTGACTGGTGCCTTACCCCGGGCACCCTAGTGATACAACATCAGAGAAAATCAGCGGAAATAAAAACTAAAACATGAGACAAGACATAAAGTATGAAACAGGCTAACCAAAACGGTCACCTTCCAAAATATATACATATATATCAAACCGAACAGTTAAGTCCTTTTTACAAACCCTGCCCACAACAGTACTACAGACCTCTAAGAATGTAAACATATCTATGACGGGACAGGGCCCCGCCATACCCCTGAATGTACAAATATCTACAATGACAGGGGACTATACCAAAGATAAGCCTCCGGAGAAACGGAGCTTCCCAAAACGCTGAACTGTGATCCTATGAGCGAGGATCAACAACCGATGTACCTCTACCTGCGGCATGAACGCAGCCCCCCGAAGGAGGTCAGTACAACAGGTACCAAGTATGTGAAACTGAAAATACTGTAGTTAAATCATAATAGTCTATATAAAGCAGGAGACATATATGATAACCAAAATGCAGTACACAACATAAAAGCAGTCATGTCAAGTCAGGGACTCACGCCCTCAAAGTCATCACTCCAATATAACTATGGGTCTTGCGCCCACAACATCAACCATGTTCGCATCATGGACACATTCCCCCGGAATTCTCCATCGGTGTAGACATGTCCAGGATGCAACAATAATAACAATGTACCGGGTAATCAACCATGCCGCATGGCCACATGCCCCCGGAATTCTGCATCGGTGCAGACATGTCCATGTAACAATAATAACAATATACCGAGTAATCAACCCTGCCGCATGGCCACATGCCCCCGGAATTCTGCATCGGTGCAGACATATCCATGTAACAATAATAACAATATACCGGATAATCAACCCTGCCGCATGGCCACATGCCCCCGGAATTCTGCATCGGTGCAGACATGTCCATGTAACAATAATAACAATATATCGGGTGATTAACCCGCCGCATGGCCGCATGCCCCCAGAATTCTGCATCGGTGCAGACATGTCCATGTAACAACAATAACAATATACCGGGTGATTAACCCACCGCATGGCCGCATGCCCCTAATTCTTCATCTGCGCATATGTCCATGTAACAATAATAACAATATACCGGCCCTCCATCGAGAGACGCGGTAGCATAGGAATACAACTTTTACACAACAAGGCTATCACAAGCAAGCACAAGCAAATTACCATACTTCAATTCTCTTACAAATATCCATTCTTTCACAAGAAGTCACCTAATACCAACACTCGTAGTATCCAAAACAGAGTAACTATTATTTTAAGTAATCCAAAATAATTTCCCCTTTTTTTAAGACAAGTAACAACCTTCTTTTCCAAAAGTTGAAGTTTGCCTAATTTCAAATACTCAAGTCTCTTATTTTCGAAAGGTTTCGTAGTTCATAGTCTTAATCACTTAATAACATAATTCTCTTTTAAAACAAGTTGAGTAACATATGCCTTATGTGTGAGTAGGTTATTCTTGTTTATAACAATCTTATTAAAGCAGCCATGATCTAGAAAATGTAATACAATTTTGTCTTATCTTAGCTTCTATGCAGATGGAGGTTTCTACTGGTTTTAATAATAATTAATTAGTCAATACATTTTCCTTTATTAACGCTGCAGTGGTTTGTTCGATACTTGTTCTCATTTCCGAAATCAATATAACATTATTCCTTTTAAAAACCCAATTACTCATTTCTCATTAAAGCGGTTTCACAACTTTTTAACACAACCCACGTCCTTATTGTTTCACATCAAGTCTTTTATCTTTTAAAAAAAAACCACAAACCATTTCTTTGCCCGCATAAAGTTGTTATAACCAACTTCCCATAAAGCCGTTATAACACTTTATGTTTTAAACCAACGAAATTCATTTAACCCATGTACGTCTACCGTACTACATAGTTCACAACATATCATGCTAGAAGGATAGGAAGAGGTTCACATACCTCGCGACGATTATCGACAATTAGCAAAACGCTCCACAGTACTGTAACTCTGCTAGCCTTTTCCACTCTTCAAGTAGAATACACTACTCGTAGTACTGCAACCTATAAAGGCCACAAAACGCCTATCAACTCCTAGTCCTCTTCGTAGAATATTCTAAATGCAAGATTCCTTATTCTACAGAAAATTCGGCAGCACCTCCCCCCCCCCCCCCCGTAACCACAAAAATCTCCTCCTCTACTCAGGCCCGCTACTACCCAACAACTCCCGGCGGGGTTACACGCCTAACCTGACGTGTTCAATTATACTTCACAAGAATACTACACAAGTCTCATCAGAATACACCCAATGTAATTACAGTCGATTCTTTTCAATATTCATTCTATATATAGTATACTCAACTATATATTACTACAACATGTAATTCCAATTACAATAGAGGGACAAGATTATTTACCTCGATAAGCCCAAAATTATCCAAGGTATAAGTCCATCTTGAGCAAATTTTAGCTCCAATTCCTTACGCTCCAACCCGCTCCAAGAAAACCTTAGAAGTTTCTATACAACTTCTCTTAACACTTCAACTCTAAAAAGTGAAGAACACTTAGGCTCTAAGTGTGGCTAGTTTCGGCCAAGGGGGGTGTATTTAGGCTAGGGGTGTGAAATCTTTTCTAACTTTTGGTTACAAATCTTCCTAATACACTAAGGAAGAACACTTAAGACTTTAAGAATTTTTGGACAACTTTGGCTAAGGGGAAGGGCTTAAAAACGAGAACAATCAAGGAGAGGGGAGAGAACTTTTCAAGACTTGGAAACTCTCAAAGTGTGGATGAAATAAGTATTCAACTAAGGGGATATTTATAGGACATTCATGGGCTAGGATCTATGCAAGTGTGTGGCCAAGATTGAGCCATGTGTGTGTGGGTCCCACCTATCCATCTACTCCACAAATATCCTACCAAACCTTGACCAAACATTTTAAGCCTTTAAAAGATGAAAAACGTGCCAATCCTTGTCCAATTTTTCGTCCAACCTTGCCACCTAAGGGTGACACATGTCGCCCTCCTATTGGTCCAAAAATTTCATCTTCCGAAAATATCCGTAATGCCAAAAATCCGAAAAATAAAGTGGGCCCCACAAATCGTAAATTCCGGAAATATAATTCCATAATTCTCAAATATTCCAAAATGTCCGAATACCAAATCTGGGAATCCAATTCCCATTAACGAACCTTTTTCCTTCACAAAATCCGGAAACTTTTCCGTCGAAAAATCGCATCTTTCTTTCTTTCCAAAATTACTGTCGTAATCTCGTACATACGTCCTCACATATATACTCTGGAACTACGGGGTATAACATTCTTCCCCCCTTAGAAACATTCGTCCCGAATGTTCCTTCTAAGTCTCCAAACATGCATGCGCCGGTATAGTCTTTACTACTATAATTACGAAACCAACTATGCCACATACTGCCATAATATAATCATACGCGCGAAACCCAAATCCACGCCAACGAGGAATCACCTCTCAGATGTAAACCAATACTAACTCTTACTCCTTGTCCAAAGGATACTCTCTTCGTACCTTCACTTCACAAAAATGCTCACTTCCATCTCTCAAAGACATGTTCACTTCTTTCCTTACTCGCACTTTCCGAACACGAACTCTTTCTAGTATACGTTCCACACTTCAGTCATCACTTCAGTTTCCAAAATCTTTGGAGTCACAACCTCCAACTTGGTCATCATACTAGCCTCGAATTCCTTCAAGGCCATTTCCGGCCTTCACGATCTGATTCTGGTCGAACGCATCCACGAACTCATACGATGGTTACCTAAACACGGGCCTAGCACCCTCGTGACCCTACCACTGGCGCGACCACCTCGAACTGACCCCACCTTAATCCGGCCACGGTTGACCAGAACACGCCCTCAACCCGACCTCCGTGCGAACTCTCTTGTTTCCGATCCGAACAATCTTACCTTTTCAAGTCATGAAAGCTACTACTTTCATCTTACATAACCCAAGGAATTTCCCACAATGCATTTCACGATACCAATTATTTCGACAAAACTAACAGTAAAATATTTTACTCAAGACGGCCTTACATCTAAGGTCTCAACTTGTTATAATATTCCAAGGCTTATAATTTCCCTACCCCTAAGCTTACCTTTTCAACTAACCAAGTTCTCTAGATCACAATTTCACACAATTATATCCAAACATAACACTCAACATAAAATCATCATATCACGCATACACATCTATCGAGGGTTAAGGATATACCTGCAACTACCGCTTCACTCTAATCACGATGCCTGCAGGCGATATAGCTAGAAGCGCGATGAACCGCCATCGATCCTCGGCCGAGTCGCAACATCCGTATACTGGTCGGACAGTTCCTCGTAAATGGCCTCGCTGGTCGCAAAATAACAAGCTCCTTGGCACCACGACACTCGCCAAATGCGGTCTACCACATCGACCACACCGGGTAGGGTGGCCGATCCGCCAACACCCCTACTCCTCGAAACTGAACCCATGGAGATCGACCTACTCCGAATACCTGGACGCCCGAAGGTTGTGGGGACCACTGCATCGCGAAGGTGCATAACTAGCTCGCCGAGGCCGCCCGCTGAAAGTCACCAAAGGACCGTTGTTCGCCTCTTCGCGATCTCGGCCATTCCGTCGACCTCTCCGCCTCACATCCAAGTGCATAAGCCTGCATGCGGGCAATGTCCATGCCCGGCTGAAGAGCTACACCCGAACAAGCCTCTGCCAAGTAGTCATCTAGCCCGGTGACGTAGCGGTGTACTCTGTCCTCCATATCAGCTACTACAGCGGGGACATACCGAGCCAATGAGTCGAACTCCACATTGTACTCCCGAACTGTACGCCCGTTCTGCCTCAACATCAAAAATCTGTCGGCCTGAGCCCTCCTCATCTGTGGAGGCAAGAAATGTGCAAGAAATGCCCCTGAGAACTCGTCCCATACGGCTGGAAGTGCATACTCTCCCCGGGACAGCTCCCACGAATCAAACCAGTCGACTGCAGTATCACGCAGCCGATGTGAACCTAAGACCACTGATGTTACACCCCGTAGTTCCAGGGTATGTATGTGAGGACGTACGTACGAAAATACGACAGTAATATTGGAAAGGAAGAAAGATGTGATTTTTCGACGGAAAAGTTTCCAGTTTTTGCGAAGGAAAAATGTTCATTAATGGGAATTGGATTCCCAGATTTGGTATTTGGACTTCTTGGATTATATTAGAATTTTGGGATTTTATTTTCAGAAATGGACACGTGGGGCCCACGGGAGAAATTTACGGTTTTGTGGGGCCCGCTTTGTTTTTGAGATTTTCAGTATTTTGGATATTTTCGGAAGACGAAATATTTTGGACGAATCGGGGGGAGACACGTGTCACCCCCATGTGGCCACCTTGGCCGTTGGTTGAGGACGTTGGCTTGGCCGAAATGGCCTTACATGTGGCAAGCCAAGTGTCTTCTTCTTTGTGTAGCCATTTGGAGGGTGGGACCTACACACACTTGTCCCAAGATCTCACCACACACTTGCCTTGATCTTAACCCTTGAATTCTCTATAAATACCCCCTTAAGTTGAAGACTAAATTCATCCCACACTTGAATACTTTCCAAAGCAAATGCTCTCTCCCTTTAGCCATGTTTTTCGTCCCTCTCCCCACATATGTAGAAAATACTCTAAGTATTGTGGTATAATCCCAAATACCTTAGCCTAGTATCCCTAGTTGTATTCCAAAGTTATTTCAATATTAGGAGCCCGGAATACTACTTTATTCCAATAGTCGCAAAACGAAACCCTAGAAAAATCTTCATAACTTGGTTGAAGTGTTTAGAGAAGTTGTTTAGAAGCTTCTAAGGGTCGCTTGGAGCGGGTTAGAGCGTAAGGAATTGGAGCTAAACATTGCCCATGATCGACTTATAATCTTGGATAATTTTGGGCTTATCGAGGTAATGATCTATGTCCCCCTATTGTAATTGGATATTACATGTTGTAGTAGTTATACTTGAGTATATTATATTGGAAGGATGATTATAAAGGATTGAACTGTATTTACATTGACTGCATTTACAGAGACTCGTAGTATTATTGTGAAGCAGAATTGAACACGTCCGGTTAGACGTGTAATCCCCTGAGAGTTGTTGGCCTGGTAGCGGGCCTTGATAGGGGAGGAGATTTATGTGATAGCGGGGGGGGGGGGAGGTGCTGCCGAATTTTCTGTAGAATAAAGGAATTTGGTATTTAGAATATTCTACGAAGAGATCTAGAAGTTGATAGACGTTTTTATGGCCAGTATAGGTGGAAGTACTACGAGTAACGTATTCTACTTGAAGGTTGGAAAAGGCTAGCAAGGTTGTAGTACTTGGAGCATTTTGCTAATTGTCGATAATCGTCGCGAGGTATGTGAATCTCTTCCTATCTTTTCTAGCATGATTGTTGTGAACTATGTAGTACGGTAGACGTACATGTGCTAAGTGAATTGGTTGGTTTAAAACATAAAGTGTTATAATAGCTTTATATAGGTTACTTGTTTTGAAAAAAGTAAGTATTTGAGTTTTAAAGAGTATACTTGAGGTTGTTTTAAAAGAAATGCACTTGGTTTAAAAAGTATAGAGTACTTGATTTTAAAAGTCTTGTAAAGGTTTTTACGAAAGTAAAGTAATTTGGTTTGAAAAGGAAATGTGTTATTGATACTACGAGTATTAGTATCTTTTATGTAAAAAAAGGTCTTTTAGAAAGAATGAAAGTAGGTAATATTTTTGGGATTTGAAAACCGTATTGTTGACATAAAATGAAAGTACCTTGAGTTGTGTGTAACTTGCCTATGTTTGCGTGTGATAGCCTTGTCATGCTAGTATTCTATTTCTATACCACCGCGTCTCTCGATGAGTAGGTTGATTTGTTATGATCTTACTTGGACGTACCGGCAGTGACGGAGGATTCCACGGGTGCGCTCTTGTTGATAGCGTTATTCCATGGACTAGCTCTCCATGAGGTTTTACTGATTCGGCCTTGGTACCTGGTAGTTAGCCTTCGCACTTGCCCCGCTCGATTCGATGGCGGTCTCGTGACACGCTTGGTACACAGTAGTTAGCCTGACTTGCCGGCCGCCACGTGACACGCCTTGGTACTGTAGTCGGCCGTACTTGCCCTGTGGTCGCCCGTGGTTTGGTTACATAGTATAGTTAGTACGCTTTGGTATCCGTAGTTGGCTTCGTACTTGCCGGCCGATTGATGACGCGGCTTTGGTATCCGTAGTTAGCCTCGTTTGCCCCGACGGTTGTTATGACAGTGGACAGTGTTCATGTATTCTGGTGTTGCTATATCATAGATGCCAGCGGGGAAGGTATTCCACGGGCATAATTGATGTTGTGGGCGTGAGACCCATAGTTATATTTGAGTAATGACTTTGAGGGCGTGAGTCCCTGACTTGACGTGACTGCTTACATTTTATGTACTGTAGTTTGGTTATCATATATGTCTCCTGTTTTATCTAGACTACTATGATTTCATTTACGATTTTCGCCACATACTTGGTACTGCCAGATCGACTCTTCGGGCCGCGTCAAATGCCGCGGTAGGGTACATCGGTTGTGGATCCTCGCTCATAGGATCACAGTTAAGTATTTTGGGAAGCTCCGTTTCTCCGGAGGCTTATCTTTGGTATAGTCCCCTTTCAGTGTAGTTATTTGTACATTCAGGGGTATGGCGGGGCCTGTCCGTCATAGTTATGGTTACATTCTTAGGTCCTGTAATCTTGTTGTGGCGGGTTTGTAAAAGGATTTAAGCTCGAGTTGATATATATATGTATATATTCGTGAAGGTGACCGTTGGTTAGTCTGTTTCATACTTTATGTCTTGTCTCATGTTTTAGTTTTTATTTCGCTGATTTTCTACGATGTTGTATCACTAGGGTGCCCGGTAGGCACGACCACGCCCGGATCGGGTCGTGACAAAAGTGGTATCGAGCAGCTTAGTCCTCGAAAGTGTCTGCACCGTGTCTAGCAGTAGTCTTGATTATGGGTGTGTTGTGCACCACATCTATAATCAGGAGGCTACAGGATATTTAGGATTGATTTCCATTCTTCTCACTCTGAGATCGTGCCTTAGAGCTGTGTTATAAGTTGGACTCCCTCGGACGTACTCATATGTACCAGTTATGCCTCTACGCAAGACAACCATAGCCCAGAAGGGCAAGGCAGCAGAGGGAGCTGCGAGTAGAACACAGAGGGTTACAGGGGCACAGGCCTGGTCATTACCTGAGATAGTACTTTAGACGACGAGTTTATGACGCCGCCAGCCCCAGCAGAGTTTAGAGCGGCAGCAGTTTCTACGGAGGCCACGATACCTGAGCCTCTAGTCCCACGGCCAGGAGCCGAGGATATGAGTTCAAGGAGATGGCCCAGTTACTAGCTAGGCTGGTGGCTGGGAATGAGGACGGACGGGAGACGGTGGTTCCGACAGTACCAGTGGTTCACCCTAGATCTAATAGTCTGAGACTTCGGGATTTCTTGAGTTGCAGTTCGCCAGAGTTCTATGGATAGAGAGCTGAGGATGATCCTCAGGGTGTCGTGCTAGTTTGGGAGATTATTATACTTGCGGTCGTCAGGGCCATGTGATGGGAGGATGTCCAAGTAGGAGGGATACAAGAGGGATGACTCTACCACCGGTCGATTCGGGTTCAGTTGTTCGGGAGAAGTGGGTGTTAGTCTGATGAGGTCACCCCTACCTCGTTGTGGCCGTTGTAATAGACTCCATTATGGGAGTGTCGTACTACTTCGACAACTTGTATACTTGCAGCCAACAGGGCTATTTGGTGAGAGTTTGTCAGGCAGGTAGCGGATGTGGAGACTGACGCCGGAATCGGTGGTGGTTCATCGCCTACTATATAGCTAGGCTCCTGCGTGGGATTATGATTAGAGCGACAAAGGGAAAGTGAGGTAGTAGTTACAGAGATATCATCAGCCCTTAAGAGACTGGGTTATGTTGTTATGGTGGATACATGTTAAGTGCTATGTACGGATAGCATTGTGTTAAGTGTGAATTAGAAAACATGGGTAGTTGAAAAGGGTAAGTCTGAGGACGAGACAATTGTGAATCTTAGAATTTATAACAGTTAGGACCTCGGATGCAAGGCCGTCTTGAGTGGATGATTTTACGGTTGGTCTTTGTCGAAGTACTTGGTATGCGTGAAATATATTGTGGGATAATTCCATGGGTAGTGTGAGATAGAAGTGGTAGCTTCCATGACGTGAATTAGTAAGATTATTCCGGATCAGGGAACGAGAGAGTTGGCGCGATAATGGGTCGGGTTGAGGCCATGTCGTGGGTCAACCCGCAGCTCGGAATGAGGTGGGGTCAGTTTGGGGTGGTCCCGCCAGGTGGTAGGATCATGAGGGTGCTAGGCCCAGGTATAGGTAACCATCGTATGAGTTCGTGAATGTGTTCGACCATAATCAGATCGTGAAGGCCGGGAAAGGCCTTAAAGGAATTTGAGGCTAGTAAGATGACCAAGTTTGGAGGCAGTGGGTCCAAAGGTTTTGGAAACTGAAGCAATGACAGAAATGTGGTACGTATTGTAGGAAGATTTCGAGTATTCGAGGAATAATACGACGAGTAAGGAAAGAGGCTAAGATGTGTTAAGATGATGGAAGTGTCCTTTTTATAAGTGAAGAGGGGAAGAAAGTATCCTTTGGACCATGGGTGGAAGTTTTGTGTTGTTATGCAAGTTAGAGGTGATTCCTCGTTGGCTTGGATTTGAGTTTTTGTGCGTATGTTATACTATGGCGATTGGTGGCATGATTGGTTTGGTAAGTATATTAGTGAAGACTATACCGGCGCAGGTATGTTTTGAGACTTAGTAGGAACATTCAGGACAAATGTTTCTAAGGGGGGAAGAATGTTACACCCCGTAGTTCCAGGGTATGTATGTGAGGACGTACGTACGAAAATATGACAGTAATATTGGAAAGGAAGAAAGATGTGATTTTTCGACGGAAAAATTTCCGGTTTTTGTGAAGGAAAAAGGTTCGTTAATGGGCATTGGATTCCTAGATTTGGTATTTGGACTTCTTGGATTATATTAGAATTTTGGGATTTTATTTTCAGAAATGGTCACGTGGGGCCCACGGGAGAAATTTACGGTTTTGTGGGGCCCGCTTTGTTTTTGAGATTTTCGGTATTTTGGATATTTTCGGAAGACGAAATATTTTGGACGAATCGGGGGGAGACACGTGTCACCCCCATGTGGCCACCTTGGCCGTTGGTTGAGGGACAAGTGGCTTGGCCGAAATGGCCTTACATGTGGCAAGACAAGTGTATTCTTCTTTGTGTAGCCATTTGGAGGGTGGGACCTACACACACTTGTCCCAAGATCTCACCACACACTTGCCTTGATCTTAACCCTTGAATTCTCTATAAATACCCCCTTAAGTTGAAGACTAAATTCATCCCACACTGGAATACTTTCCAAAGCAAATGCTCTCTCCCTTTAGCCATGTTTTTCGTCCCTCCCCCCACATGTGTAGAAAATACTCTAAGTATTGTGGTATAATCCCAAATACCTTAGCCTAGTATCCCTAGTTGTATTCCAAAGTTATTTCAATATTAGGAGCCCGGAATACTACTTTATTCCAATAGTCGCAAAACGAAACCCTAGAAAAATCTTCATAACTTGGTTGAAGTGTTTAGAGAAGTTGTTTAGAAGCTTCTAAGGGTCGCTTGGAGCGGGTTGGAGCGTAAGGAATTGGAGCTAAACGTTGCCCAGGATCGACTTATAATCTTGGATAATTTTGGGCTTATCGAGGTAATGATCTATGTCCCCCTATTGTAATTGGATATTACATGTTGTAGTAGTTATACTTGAGTATATTATATTGGAAGGATGATTATAAAGGATTGAACTGTATTTACATTGGGTGCATTTACAGTGGGCTCGTGTAGTATTATTGTGAAGCAGAATTGAACACGTCCGGTTAGACGTGTAATCCCCTGAGAGTTGTTGGCCTGGTAGCGGGCCTTGATAGGGGAGGAGATTTATGTGATAGCGGGGGGGGGGGGGAGGTGCTGCCGAATTTTCTGTAGAATAAAGGAATTTGGTATTTAGAATATTCTACGAAGAGATCTAGAAGTTGATAGACGTTTTTATGGCCAGTATAGGTGGAAGTACTATGAGTAGCGTATTCTACTTGAAGGGTGGAAAAGGCTAGCAAGGTTGTAGTACTTGGAGCATTTTGCTAATTGTCGATAATCGTCGCGAGGTATGTGAATCTCTTCCTATCTTTTCTAGCATGATTGTTGTGAACTATGTAGTACGGTGAGCGTCGTGTGCTAAGTGAATTGGTTGGTTTAAAACATAAAGTGTTATAATAGCTTTATGGGAAGTTAGTTATAACGACTTTATGTAGGTAAAATAATGATTTATTGATTCTAGAAGTTAAGAGACTTGATCTTGAAAGATAAGAGACTTGACTTATAAATGACTTGATAGGAAATATTAAGGACTTGGTTTGTGTTAAGCAGGTTGTGAAACTTTTATGAGAAATGGGTATTTGGTCTTTAAAAGGAACTTGATTTCTAAAAGAAAAGAGACTTGAGGAATTGAAGAGTTTTTGGTTTAAAAGAGAGACATGGTTTTGTCTTAAATTGGTTTAAAACATAAAATGTTATAACAGCTTTATGGGAAGTTAGTTATAACGACTTTATGAAAGCAAAAGAATGGTTTTATCATTGGTTTTAAAATGGTAACTTGATTTAAGTATAGGTTACTTGTTTTGAAAAGAGTAAGTATTTGAGTTTTAAAGAGTATACTTGAGGTTGTTTTAAAAGAAAGGCACATGGTTTAAAAAGTATAGAGTACTTGATTTTAAAAGTCTTGTAAAGGTTTTTACGAAAGTAAAGTAATTTGGTTTGAAAAGGAAATGTGTTATTGATACTACGAGTATTAGTATCTTTTATGTAAAAAGAGGACTTTTAGAAAGAATGAAAGTAGGTAATATTTTTGGGATTTGAAACCCGTATTGTTGACATAAAATGAAAGTACCTTGAGTTGTGTGTAACTTGCCTATGTTTGCGTGTGATAGCCTTGTCATGCTAGTATTCTATTTCTATACCACCGCGTCTCTCGATGGAGGGCCGGTTGATTTGTTATGATCTTACTTGGACGTACCGGCAGTGACAGAGGATTCCACGGGTGCGCTCCTATTGATAGCGTTATTCCATGGACTAACTCTCCATGAGGTTTTACTGATTCGGCCTTGGTATCTGGTGGTCGGCTTTCGTACTTGCCCCGTCTCGTGGCTGATTCGGCCTTGGTACCTGGTAGTTAGCCTTTGAACTTGCCCCGTTCAGTTCAGTGGCGAAGTCTCGTGACACGCGGTACCGTAGTTAGCCGTACTTGCCGTCGCTCGTGACCACGGCCTTGGTACCTGGTAGTCGGCTTTCGTACTTGCCCCGTGTCAGCTTCGTGGTTTGGTTACATAGTATTGTTAGTACGGCTTTGGTATCTGGTAGTTGTCTTTCGTACTTGCCCCGGTCAGTTGATGATGCGGCTTTGGTAACTGGTAGTTAGCCTTCGTACTTGCCGTCACGGTTGTTATGCCAACAGTGGACGGTGTTCATGTATTCC
Source organism: Przewalskia tangutica (assembly GCA_029844215.1). Classification (NCBI taxonomy): domain Eukaryota; kingdom Viridiplantae; phylum Streptophyta; class Magnoliopsida; order Solanales; family Solanaceae; genus Przewalskia; species Przewalskia tangutica. The sequence continues at coordinate 36,020,701 of CM056725.1, read as the reverse complement.
TTGGTGTTGCTATATCATAGATCGCCGGATGAGGAAGGTATTCCACGGGCATGATTGATGTTGTGGGCGTGAGACCCATATTTATATTTGAGTAATGACTTTGAGGGCGTGAGTCCCTGACTTGACGTGACTGCTTACATTTTATGTACTGTAGTTTGGTTATCATATATGTCTCCTATTTTATATAGACTACTATGATTTCATTCTGATATTTGATTTCATACTTGGTACCTATTGTACTTGTTATACCGTAGTTGCGGTATGTATGTGAGGGCGTGCGTCGCAGCGTCTGGCAAAAATTTTGAAAAGAAAGAAAGATGTGAGTTTTCAAATGAAAAGTTTCCGGTCATTGTGAAGAAAAGGTTCGTTAATGGGAATTGGATTCCCAGTTTGGTATTTGGACTTAGATTATATTAGAATTATGGAATTTTATTTTGGAAATGGTCACGTGGGGCCCACGGGAGAAATTCTGTTTTGTAGCCAGCTTTGTTTTGAGATTTTGGCCATTGTGGATATTTTTTTGAAAACATTTTTGAGGGCCAATAGGAGGGTGACACGTGTCACCCCGCTGAGTGGCTTGGCGAAGTTACGTTTGGGCACGTGCAGTGCAGAGTCGTTTTCGGCGAAGCGTTTCCACGACTTTCGTAGGGAAAATTCCGCTATGTCCTTTTTAATTTTTGCGGATTTTTCCGAGAGGCGAAACATTTTGGACCAGCGGGAGGGTGACATGTGTCACCTCATTGGAAGCTTGTGGGCGTCCAAGTGGTCGATTTGTTCCGAATTGGATTGTCTTTGTGGCTCACGTTTTTGGCCCTATTGGTTCCTTGTTTTGTGCCTTGTTTTGGCCTTGTTTTGTGGCTTGTCTTGTGCCATGTTTTGTGGAGTAGGGGTTAGGGTGCACTTGGCTTGATCAAGGCCTTACACTTGCCTTGCACATGGCTTGATCTTGGCCGTTGGTTGGCATTTGGGTTTGCTATAAATACCCCCTTTGTGAAGACTTCATTCATCCACAAATGTTTCCAAGTCTTGAATCCCTCCTCCTCTTGTTGACTCTCGTCCAAGAGCTCCTCTCCCATGAAAGTGGCCTTTGGCGGGTGAGGTCTCCTCACTTGTGAGGTCTGGCAGTGGTACCACTGCTAGTTGTTTTCGTATAATACCCTTGTTGTGGTATAGAAATACTCCCTAGTATTGTTATAATGCCCAAAATACCTTAGCCTTGTACCTTGTAGTATTCCAAAGATACCTCTTTACGTAGAGTCGGAAATACTACCTTTTGTCCTTTTAGTCTCAAACAGAAACCACAAGGAAATCTTCATAGTTGGTTGAAGTATGTGAGTAGAAGTTGGTTAGAACTTCTAAGGGTTGTTTGGAGTGGTTTGGGCGCTTGGTGGAGCTAAACCTTGCTCAGGAGCGACATTAAACTCGGATAATTTTGGGCTTATCGAGGTAATTATCTTGTCCCTCTATTGTAATTGGAAATTACATGTTTGGTTGAAGTATGCTATATATGGAACTACTTAGTATTCGGCAATGTCTTTTGACTTAAGCCTGAAGAATAAAGAAGCCCGAATCTGTATTTACATAGGGTGTGTATTGCGATAGACTTGTGTAGTATTCGAGTAGAATTGTACACGTCAGGTTAGGCGTGTATACCACCTGGTTGGCTTAGTAGCGGCCTCGATAGAGGAGGAGATTTACTGTTGTTGGGGAGTCTTCGAATTTTCTATAGAAAGATAGAAACTTGTGTTTTGGGGTTAATAGACGTTTGTGACCTTTATAGGTGAAAGTACTAAGAATAGCGTATTCTACTCGAGAGTGGAAAGGGCTAGCAAGGTTGTAGTACTTGGAGCATTTTGCTTATTGTCGATAAATCGTCGCGGTATGTGAACCTCTTCCTATCTTTTCTAGCATGATTGTTGTGAACTATGTAGTACGGTAGACGCATACGTGTGCTAAGTGATTTGGTTGGTTTAAAACATAGGGTGTTATAATAGCTTTATGGGAAGTTAGTTATAACGACCTTATGTAAGTGAAAATGGTTTCTTGATGTTAGAAGTTAAGAGACTTGATCTTATAAGATAAGAGACTTAACTTATTTGTTTTAATGTGGATGTTTGTGTGAAACCTCATTCGTGAGTAATGAGTACTTGGTTTTAAAGGGATAATGTTTCTTGATTTGGGAATCGAGAATGTGTATCGACAGGACCAGCTGCAGCGTTAATAAAAGGAAAATGTATTGAATAATGATGTGTTGTATTAAAACCGGTAGAAACCTCCATCTGCATAGAAGCTAAGATAAGACAAAATGATATTACATTTTCTAGATCATGGTCTTTGTAATAAGATCGTTATAAACAAGAATAAACTACTCACATATATGACATATGTTACTTAATTGTTCTAAAAGGAATCAAGTGATTAAGTTTGGGAACTATGAAACCATTTGAAAATGAGAAGCTTGAGTAATTGAAACTAGGCAACCTGGAACTTAGGAAAGAATGTTGTTACTTGGTTTTGAAAAGGAAGGTGGGTTGGTCATTCTAATACTACGGGTATCGGGTGACTTTTATAAAAGAAATGGATCTCTTTTAAAGAACTTACGTATGTAGTACTTTGGGGTTAAAAACCGGACTTTGGCATAAAATGAAAGTACTTTGAGTTGTGTGAAACTTGCCTATGCTTGTTGTTGTGAAACTTGCCTATCTTGTGATGATAGCCTTTATTGTACAAGCGTTGTGTTTTACGTGTTACCGCGTCTCGATAGAGGGTCGGTTGGTAGTTGAGAACTTACTTGGATGTCTTGCGTTGGCGGAGAAATTCCGCAATGCGTTCACGTTGATAGTATTATTTTTGTTAATCACTTTGGACATCCGACACGATCGTAGCGCGCGGGTATGCCTCCATTTTGGTTAAGGTCTTGTAGTTAATCGCTTTGGATATCTCGACGCGATCGTAGCGCGCGGGTATGTTTCCATTTTGATTAACGCCTTGTGATTTCCTTTTGGACATCTCGACACGATGCGTAGCGCTGCGGGTATCGTCCATTTGGAATGTTGTCTTATTGTTTCCCTTTGGACATCGACACGATCGTGGCGCGCGGGTATGCTTCCATTTGGATTCTTTGTCTTGTTGTTGAGGTCACATGGACATGTCTACACCGATCTGAGTCCGGGCATGTGGCCATGGGACATTGGTATTATTGTTGCATCGTGGACATGTCTACACCGTCTGCGATATTAGAGGCACGCGGCCCGTAATGCGAACTGATTGATGTTGTGGGCGTGAGACCCGTAGTTATATTGGAGTGATGCATTTTATGTTGTGAGCGTAGTTGGTTATCATACATGTCTCTGCTTTATATAGACTAGTATGATTTCATTTTCGATATTATGCATTTCACATACTTGGTACTGTTGTCTTGACCTCTTGAAGCTGCGTTAAATCTGCAGTAAGTACATCGATCGTGGTTCCTCGCTCTTAGGATCACGATTCAGCATTTGAAGCTCCGTTTCTCGGAGGCTTATCTTTTAGTAGGTGTTCCCCGAGTTGTAGGTTCTTGTACATTCGAGGGTATGGCGAGCACTGTCCGTCATAGTCATTGTATATCTTAAGTGCATGTAATCTTGTTGTGGCGAGGTTGTAAAAGGATTAAACTGTTCGGGTTTTATGTATATCTGAAAAGCTATTTTGGTTGCTTTGTTTATTTATTATATCTCTTGTTTTATGTTCGCTGATTTTCTACGATGTATGTATCACTAGGGTGCGAGGTAAGGCACGATGTGAGCCGGGCAGTCGTTACAAAAGTGGTATCGAGCGATTAATCCTCGGAAAGTGTCTGAGCCGTGTCTAGTAGAGTCTTGATTATCGGTGTGTTGTGCACCACGTCTATAATCGAGGAGGCTATAGGACATTTAGGATTAGTTTCCATTCTTCTCATTACGAGATCGTGCCTTTGAGGCGTGTTGTAAGTTGGACCCTCCGCGTATCTCGTTTTACGATTATGCCTCGCGCGAGCAACGCGAGCCCGAGAAGGGCAAAGCGGCCGAGAGTGCGCTAGTGAGATCTGAGAGAGTTCGAGCGCGAGCGGTCGATGCACGAGGCAGTGCTTGACGGCGAGTTCGCGACGCCCGGCACCAGCCGAGTTTAAAGCGCGGCGATGGCTGCGAGACTCTGATACGAGCCTCGGTCCCGATGCAGGCGAGGAGATGGGTCGAGAGATGGCGATTCTTGGCGAGTCGTGGCGGATATGAGGATAAGTGAATCACGGATTCAGTTCGATTCGATGCACGATGGTTCACCGAGCGAGATAGTTTGAGGCTACGGGACTTTACGAGTTGTAGCCGCGAGTTTCTGGTCGAGGCACGAGGATGATCGCGAGGAGTTCATCCGGCGATTCTGACCGGATCACGCGGGTGATCAAGGCTTGAAACCGAGTCGTGACCTTTGGTTCGCGTCGGTGCGTGATACGTGATCGATTGGTTTGATTCATGGGAGCTTTCGGGAGAGCATGCACCTCAGCAGTATGGGATGAGTTTTGGGGCTTTTCTCACGCACTTCTTGCCTCCGCGGATGAGGAGAACGCGGTAAATTTTATTCTTGAGGCAGAGAGGCGCCGTCGGGGAGTACAATGTCGAGTTCGATTCTTTAGCTCGATATGTCCACTGCGCTAGTTGCGGATATGGAGGATAGGAGTGCATCGCTCGTCCACGGGCTTGATGATTATATGGCGAATCTTGTGCGGGTGTTTCTCTTCACCGGGCATGGACATTGCCCGTGCGAGCTCGTGCGCTAGGATGCGAGGCACGGAGGGTCGACGGAATGACTGGATCGCGAGAAGAGGGCCGGCGGCGAGGTCCTTTGGTGGCTTCGAGGCGGACCGCCTCGGCCGAGCTAGTTATATACCCCCACCGATGCAGTGGTCCTCCACCGTCTTGAGGAAGCAGTCGGGGCTCGAGGTTGATTTTGGCGAGCAGGGGTGTTAACCAGCTGAAGCCACCCTACCTCGTTGTGACCATTGTGGTAGACTCCATTTTGGAGAGTGTCGTGCTAGATTGGGAGTTTGTTTTGCATGCGGCCAGCAGGGCCATTTTGCGAGGAACTGTCCTACCAAGGGAAGCGCGGATGTTACGACTCGACGCCGAGGATCTGTGGTGGTTCATCACGCCTACGGTATGCGCCTGCAGGCGGCCTATGATTAGAGTGGGCGGTAGCCGGTATATCCTTAACCCTCTAGAGTTTTGGTATGCTTGTTATGATGATCTCATTATTGTGTGCTATGTACGGATAGCATTGTGATATGTGTGAGTTAAAATGCATGGTTAGTTGGAAGGATACGTATGGGGGCATGGTAAGTGTGAACCTTAGACTATGTCACGACTGAGACCTTAGGGGTAAGGTCGTCTTGAGTTAAAGATTTATTTTTGACCCTTATCAGAGTAGTAGTACGTGGGATTTATTTGTGTGATAAGTCCGTGGGTAGTGTGAGATGGAAGTGGTAGCTTTCATGATGTGAATTAGTAAGATTGTTCCGGATCGGGGAACAAGAGTTTGGCGCGGTTGGGGGTCGGGTTGAGGACCATTTGCGGGTCAACCGTAACCGGTTTGGGGTGGGGTCAGTTCAGGTGGTCGCCCGGTGGTAGGTCACGAGGACGCTAGGCCCAAGTTTGTATGATCATCGTATGAGTTCGTGGACGCGTTCGACGAAGCGGTTCGTAAAGGCCGGGAATGGCCTTAGGAAGTTTGAGGTTAGTAAGATGACCAAGTTTGAGGTAGTGACTCAGATTTTCGAACGGAGTAATGGTGAAGTATGGTGCGTCTTGGGAGAGTTCAAGTGTTCGAGAAGGGCACGACGAGTAAGGAAGGAAGAGAACGTGTGTTATTTCATGGCGGTATGGCGTTGACAACTTGTTAGAGGAACTTCATCGATATCCGTCTTGAGAAGGAACATTCGACGAATGTTTCTAAGGAAGGGAGAATGTTATACCCGTAGTTGCGGGGTATGTATGTGAGGACGTGCGTGCGGCGTGCGGCAAAATTTTGAAAAGAAAGAAAGATGTGAGTTTTCAGGAAAAGTTTCCGGTCATTTGTGAAGAAAAAGGTTCGTTAATGGAATTGGATTCCCAGTTTGGTATTTGGACTTCATAGATTATATTAGAATTATGGAATTTTATTTTGGAAATGGTCACGTGGGGCCACGGGAGAAATTCTGGTTTTGTGGGGCCCTTTGTTTTGAGATTTTGGCCATTGTGGATATTTTTTTGAAGACATTTTTGAGGGCCAATAGGAGGGTGACACGTGTCACCCCGCTAGGTGGCTTCGAAGTTACATTTAGCCTGCAGTGCTGAAGTCGTTTTTGAAGCGAAACGTTTCCACGACTTCGTAGGGAAAATTCGGCTATGTCCTTTTTAATTTTTGCGGATTTTTCCGAGAGACGAAACATTTTGGACCAACGGGAGGGTGACATGTGTCACCTCACATCGAAGCTTGTGGGCGTCCAAGTGGACGATTGGTTCACGAATTGGATTGTCTTTGTGGCTCACGTTTTTGGCCCTATTGGTTCCTTGTTTTGTGCCTTGTTTTGGCCTTGTTTGTGGCTTGTCTTGTGCCATGTTTTGTGGAGTAGGGGTTAGGGTGCACTTGGCTTGATCAAGGCCTTACACTTGCCTTGCATGGCTTGATCTTGGCCATTGGTTGGCATTTGGGTTTGCTATAAATACCCCCTTTGTGAAGACTTCATTCATCCACAAATGTTTCCAAGTCTTGAATCCCTCCTCCTCTTGTTGACTCTCGTCCAAGAGCTCCTCTCCCATGAAAGTGGCCTTTGGCGGGTGAGGTCTCCTCCTCATGAGGTCTAGCCAGTGGGTACCCACTAGCCTAGTTGTTTCGTATAATACCCTTGTTGTGGTATAGAAATACTCCCTAGTATTGTTATAATGCCCAAAATACCTTAGCCTTGTACCTTGTAGTATTCCAAAGATACCTCTTTACGTAGAGTCAGGAAATACTACCTTTTGTCCTTTAGTCTCAAACCAAACCCAAGGAAATCTTCATAGTTGGTTGAAGTATGTGAGTAGAAGTTGGTTAGAACTTCTAAGGGTTGTTTGGAGTGGTTTGGAGCGCGGAGTGGAGCTAAACCTTGCTCAGGAGCGACATTAAACTCGGATAATTTTGGGCTTATCGAGGTAATTATCTTGTCCCTCTATTGTAATTGGAAATTACATGTTTGGTTGAAGTATGCTATATATGGAACTACTTAGTATTCGCAATGTCTTTTGACTTAAGCTGAAGAATAAAGAATCGAATCGAATCTGTATTTACATAGGATTGTATTGCGATGAGACTTGTGTAGTATTCGAGTAGAATTGTACACGTCAGGTTAGGCGTGTATACCCACTGGTTGGCTTGGTAGCCGGCCTCGATAGAGGAGGAGATTTCTGTTGTTGGGAGAGTCTTTGCGAATTTTCTATAGAAAGATAGAAACTTGTGTTTTGGGGTTAATAGGCGTTTGTGACCTTTATAGGTGAAAGTACTAAGAATAGCGTATTACTCGAGGAGTGGAAAGGGCTAGCAAGGTTGTAGTACTTGGAGCATTTTGCTTATTGTCGATAAATCGTCGCGAGGTATGTGAACCTCTTCCTATCTTTTCTAGCATGATTGTTGTGAAGTATGTAGTACGGTAGACGTACATGTGCTAAGTGATTTGGTTGGTTTAAAACATAGGGTGTTATAATAGCTTTATGGGAAGTTAGTTATAACGACCTTATGTAAGTGAAAATGGTTTACTGATGTTAGAAGTTAAGAGACTTGATCTTATAAGATAAGAGACTTAACTTATTTGTTTTAATGTGGATGTTTGTGTGAAACCTCATTCGTGAGTAATGAGTACTTGGTTTTAAAGGGATAATGTTTCTTGATTTGGGAATCGAATGTGTATCGACAGCACCACTGCGGCGTTAATAAAAGGAAAATGTATTGAATAATGATGTGTTGTATTAAAACCGGTAGAAACCTCCATGCGTAGAAGCTAAGATAAGACAAAATGATATTACATTTTCTAGATCATGGCTCTGTAATAAGATCGTTATAAACAAGAATAAACTACTCACATATATGACATATGTTACTTAATTGTTCTAAAAAGGAATCAAGTGATTAAGTTTGGGAACTATGAAACCATTTGAAAATGAGAAGCTTGAGTAATTGAAACTAGGCAAACTGGAACTTAGGAAAAGAATGTTGTTACTTGGTTTTGAAAAGGAAGGTGGGTTGGTCATTCTAATACTACGGTATCGGGTGACTTTTATAAAAGAAATGGATCTCTTTTAAAAGAACTTACGTATGTAGTACTTTGGGGTTAAAAACCCGGACTTTGGCATAAAATGAAAGTACTTTGAGTTGTGTGAAACTTGCCTATGCTTGTTGTTGTGAAACTTGCCTATCTTTGTGATGATAGCCTTTATTGTACAAGCGTTGTGTTTACGTGTTCTGGCGTCTCGATAGAAGTCGGTTGGTAGTTGAGAACTTACTTGGATGTCTTGCGGTGGCGGAGAAATTCCGCAGTGCGTTCGCTGATAGTATTATTGTTGTTAATCACTTTGGACATATCGACACGATGCGTGGCGCTGCGGGTATGCCTCCATTTTGGTTAAGGTCTTGTGGTTAATCGCTTTGGATATCTTGACACGATCGTAGCGCGCGGGTATGTTTCCATTTTGATTAACGCCTTGTGATTTCCTTTTGGACATCGACACGATGCGTAGCGCTGCGGGTATCGTCCATTTGGAATGTTGTCTTATTGTTTCCACTTTGGACATCGACACGATCGTAGCGCGCGGGTATGCTTCCATTTGGATTCTGTCTTGTTGTTGAGGTCACATGGACATGTCTACACCGATCTGGATTCGGGGCATGTGGCCATGGGACATTGGTATTATTGTTGCATCATGGACATGTCTACCGTCACGATTCAGGGCATGCGGCCATGTCACGAACTGATTGATGTTGAGGCGTGAGACCCATAGTTATATCGAGTGATGACTGTTTTATGTTGTGAACTGTAGTTGGTTATCATACATGTCTCCTGCTTTATATAGACTAGTATGATTTCATTTTCAGTATTGTACAGTTTCACATACTTGGTACCTGTTATCTTGACCTCGCCCGGAAGTGCGTTCAATCTGCAGTAAGTACATCGATCGTGGTTCCTCTCTCTTAGGATCACTGATTCAGCGCATTTGAAGCTCCGTTTCTCGGAGGCTTATCTTTTAGTAGGTGTTCCACGAGTTGTAGGTTCTTGTACATTCGGGGTATGGCGAGCCTGTCCGTCATAGTCATGTATATCTTAAGTGCATGTAATCTTGTTGTGGGCGAGGTTGTAAAAGGATTAAACTATTCGAGTTTTATGTATATCTTGAAAAGCGCCATTTTGGTTGGCCTGTTTATTTATTATATCTCTTGTTTTATGTTCAGCTGATTTTCTCTGATGTATGTATCACTAGGGTGCCCAGGGTAAGGCACGATGCGGAACCGGGCAGTCGTTCACGATCTTGACCTCGCCGGCTGCGTTCATCTGCGCGGTAGGTACATCGGTTGTGGATCCTCGCCATAGGATCATGATTCAGCATTTTGGGAAGCTCGTTTCTCGGAGGCTTATCTTTGGTATAGTCCCTGTCGGTGTAGTTACTTGTACATTCGGGGTATGGCGGGCCACTGTCGTCATAGTTATGGTTACATTCTTAGAAGTGCATGTCTTGTTGTGGCGGGGTTTGTAAAAGGATTTAAGCTGTTGAGTTGATATATATATGTATATATTCGGGAAGGTGACCGTTTTAGTTGCTTTGTTTCATACTTTATGTCTTGTCTCATGTTTTAGTTTTTATTTCCGATTTTCTCGATGTTGTATCACTAGGGTGCGGGTAAGGCACGATCCACGGGCGGGATCGGGTCGTGACAACCGACTTCGATCTCGAAGCCTTGATCACTCTCGTGATCCTCAGAATCGTCGGATGAACTCTTGCGGATCATCCTCGTGCCTCGACCGTAGAACTCTGGCGGGCTCTGACTCGAAAAGTCCGTAGCCTCAAACTATCCGATCTTTGGTGAACCACGGGTGCTACGGGCTGCTGCGTCGGCATTTATTCTGTGTCGCCACGATCACGGCTAATCGTGCCGTCTCGCGTAACCCATCTCTCCGCCGCGGTGGGGTGAAGGCTCAGTGCGTGGTCTCGGCGGCATTGCGACTCTAAACTCTGCTGGGGCGGTGGCATCGCAAAACTTCGCCATCGAAGCACTATCTCAGTCTTGCGGGGCTGCGCCTCGTACTCCTACGTGTCTACTAGCGGCTCCGCCTGCCTTGCCGCTTCGGGCGGGTTGCCTTGCGTGGAGGCATAACTGGTAAAAATGAAATACGTCAGAGGGGTCCAACTTATAACACAGCTCTAAGGCACGATCTTAGAATGAGAAGAATGGGAACGATCCTAAATGTCTGCTGACCTCACGATTATAGATGTGGTGCACAACACATCGATAATCAAGACTCTACTAGACACGGTCTGTAGACACTTTCCGAGGACTAACTGCTCTGATACCACTTTTGTCACGACCCGAACCCGGGCTCGTGACTGGTGTCTTACCCCGGGCACCCTAGTGATACAACATCAGAGAAAATCAGCGGAAATAAAAACTAAAACATGAGACAAGACATAAAGTATGAAACAGGCTAACCAAAACGGTCACCTTCCAAAATATATACATATATATCAAACCGAACAGTTAAGTCCTTTTTACAAACCCTTCCCACAACAGTACTACATATGTTACACCCCGTAGTTCAGGTCATGCGCATGAGATCATACGAAAGGGGGTAAGACTTAAAATTTTCTAAGGATAGGTTGACGGATTGTTCCGGACGGGTTTTAGTCAACTTTGAGGCGAGCTATGACCCGATACATTGAGAGTTCCTAAGTGTTTCAGAGGCCTGGGGCGTAGTTCGTTGAGTCTAGATTCCAACGCAACCAACCGTTCGTCGATAGGACGTCGGAGTAGAAAGTTATGAGAATTACAAGTTCAGTGCGTATTCGGACAAAAATGTGTTTGGACGAGGCGGCAGCGCGGCGCCGGATGCGAGGCAGCGCGGAAGATCTCCGGTCGCGGGAGTTGCAGCGCCTTGGCCGGGAAAGCCATGGCCGGCGGGATTCTGGGCGGAAAAACTTAGGAAAAGTCAGATTTTTCTTTTAAAAGACCTTGGGAGGGTGACAAGTGTTCCCCCCCATCTGATTTTGCATGCACTATATTGACCAAGTCTTCATACTTCATCTCTCTCTTAGACAAAAGCTCTCCCTTCTCTCTTAAAAGTTCAAGCTCCTCCTTCTCTCTAAAATTCCAAGAGATATTTTAGCCTTAGGAGAAATCTGAAAAGAAAAAGGCAAGAAGGAAACTTGTGGCTAGCTTGTGAAGATTATTGTGGTGGTATTCTTGGAAAGGAGGCTAGCAAAATTGTTGGAATAGATTTGGCTAAAGCTTTAAGGTAACATTTCTTCCTTTAGAATTAGTTCCTAGTATTGCATGTTAAGAAGAAATAACTTGTGGTAGTGAATAATGCTCTTAGAGTCATTGCATGTAAGAAATATGGTTTGGATGTGAAAGAATTGGTTAAGAAGATTATGTGAGCATGTTGTAGCCTAAAAACTACCTTAGACTTGTTAAGTTAATTGTTTTACCTTTTGGGGCAGATTTTTACACACCCAAGTTTAGGTGTGTAATCCCCTTGAGATTGTTTGGATTGTTGGGCCTAAGAAGTGGCGTTTGGATGTTGAATTCGGACCTTAAAAAGGTGGCAAAGTATGTAGAAACAAAGGAAATCTTTGATTTTCCATAGAATTTAGGGGCTTTGAACTTAGATAATTCCTACATTGAAATTAGAGGTTAATAAACGTATTATGGTTATTATAGGTTGGCATATTACTTGCGGTAGTTTGAGCTTAGCAAGTGGATTGACCGAAGAGGTATGTGGAAACTTTCTTATCCTTTGAGCATGAGTAGTTATAACTATATAGTACGGTGAGCGTCGTGTTTTGAATGAAGTAAATCCTTTTGTTATACTTGACTTGTTTTAAGAAAATGTCTAAGTTGGTTGGGTTAAGAAGTTAACCCGCTTGTTCTTAAGGAATGGTTTATCCTAAAAAAGATAGACAAGGATTTTCTTGACCTAATGAAGTATAGAGTACTTTTGGTGTGAAAGTATTGAATATTGAATTATTCTAAAAGATAAGAGACTTAAATTTTTTGGAGGTAAGAAACTTGTTTTCTAAAGGATAAGAGGCTTGAAGTATTTTGAAAATTGTATGAATTTGTTTGATGTATAAGCCTCTTGGCTAGTAAAAGAACGAAATGGTTCATAAGGAGTTATAACGGCTTTATGGGAAGTTAGTTATAACGGCCTTATGAATGGATAAGGATGTCGTAAATTTCTAAAGCATAAAGTTAGTATAACGGCTTTATGGGAAGTTGGTTATAATAACTTTATGGAAGGTTATGAAAGTTGTCTATTTTGATTAATGAGCATAAGTTGTCTAGATTGTGGGAAAATTGAAGTTACTTGGTTTCAAGCTATGAAATGATTTTTCTAAAGGTGTAGTAACTTACTTTGAAAAATAGACACGCCTCGATACTACGAGTGTTAGTATCTTGGATTTTACATAAAAAGGAGGCTTTGAAAGAAGATATGCGTACATAGTACTTTGGCTTGTTTAATTGAGAATTATTCTATATGTGCCTTGAAAAGTACTTTGGATTGCTTAAATAAGAATTCTCTTGGTTTATGTGAAAAGAAGGCATGGTAATTGTCTTGGTTTATATAAAGGCATGGTATTGCAATTCGAATTAAAAGCATTGAATTATGAGTCTATTTGGGCGTCAAATCGGTGATGGAGGATTCCACGGGTATGCGGCCATGATGAGGGTTCGTTTCCCTGTTGACAGTATTATTCCATGGATTAGCTCTCCATGAGGTCTACTGATGCAGGGTGGATCTAGTAGTTAGCCCTCGTACCTGCCCCGGTCAGAGACGTGATGCAGGGTGGATCTGGTAGTTGGCTTTCGTACTTGCCCCGGTCAGGGTTAGGGCGAAGTGGTGTGATGCAGGGTGGATCTGGTGGTTAGCCTGCGTACTTGCCCCGGTCAGCGATGTGACGCAGGGTGGATCTGGTAGAGGCTATCGCACTTGCCCCGGTCAGCTTCGTGATTTCAGTTATAGTATTGTTGGTACGGGTGGATCTGGTAGCTATGCCTTCGTACTTGCCTCGTACGGTTCTTATGATACAGGTGGGATCTAGTATTCATATGTACTCCTTAGTGTTGTTACATCATAGACTGCCGGCAGTGAGGAAGGAATTCCACGGGCACGATTGATATTATGGGCATGAGACCTATGGTTATATTTGAGTGATGACTTAGAGGGCGTGAGTCCCTGACTTGACATGGCTGCGTATATGTTGTGTACTGTAGTTTGGCTATCATACATGTCTCCTGCTTTATATATATGCTGTTATGAATTCATTACTGATATTTTGATTCACATACTTGGTACTGTTATCGACCTCGGCCGAGGCTGCGTTCATGCCGCAGGTTGAGATACGTAGCTTGTTGGTCCGCACTCTTAGGATCACTGTTCATTTCTTGGGAAGCTCCATCTCTCCGGAGGCTTGTCTTTTTGGTATGATTCCCTGAGGTTATAGACTTTTGTACATTCAGGGGGTATGGCGGGGCCCTGTCCCGCCACAGTTGTTATTCCTAGAGGTCTGTAGTCACGTTGGTGTTTTGGGCTATAAGAACCAGTTGTATTACTATACTTTTGTTTAAGTATGTTTTATAGAAGGCAGCCTTATCGGCTGGCCAGTAATGATTACCCTTTTTTTCTAAGTAATGTGTTATGTATGTTCCGCTGCTATTCTCTGACATATACCTGACAGGGTACCCCGGTAGGGTACCAGTCATGGCCCCGGGGCTGGGTCGTGACAACAGACCTCTAAGAATGTAAACATAACTATGACGGGACAGGGCCCCGCCATACCCCTGAATGTACAAATATCTACAATGACAGGGGACTATACCAAAGATAAGCCTCCGGAGAAACGGAGCTTCCCAAAACGATGAACTGTGATCCTATGAGCGAGGATCAACAACCGATGTACCTCTACCTGCGGCATGAACACAGCCCCCCGAAGGAGGTCGATCTGCAGTACAGTATGTGGCGAAATATCAGAGTTAAATCATAATAGTCTATATAAAGAAGGAGACATATATGATAACCAAAATGCAGTACACAACATAAAAGCAGTCATGTCAAGTCAGGGACTCACGCCCTCAAAGTCATCACTCCAATATAACTATGGGTCTTGCGCCCACAACATCAACCATGTTCGCATGGCCACGCCCGAATTCTCCATCGGTGTAGACATGTCCAGGATGCAACAATAATAACAATGTACCGGGTAATCAACCCTGCCGCATGGCCACATGCCCCCGGAATTCTGCATCGGTGCAGACATGTCCATGTAACAATAATAACAATATACCGGGTAATCAACCCTGCCGCATGCCCCCGGAATTCTGCATCGGTGCAGACATGTCCATGTAACAATAATAACAAATATACCGGGTGATTAACCTGCGCGTAGCCACATGCCCTGATTGCATCGGTGCGAGCATGTCCATGTAACAATAATAACAATATATCGGGTGATTAACGCGCGTGTCGCATGCCGGAATTCTGCATCGGTGCAGACATGTTCATGTAACAACAATAACAATATACCGGGTGATTAACCCACCGCATGGCCGCATTCCCCCGGAATTCTTCATCGGTGCAGACATGTCCATGTAACAATAATAACAATATACCGGTCCTCCATCGAAAGACGCGGTAGCATATGAATACAACTTTTACACAACAAGGCTATCACAAGCAAGCACAAGAAAATTACCATACTTCAATTCTCTTACAAATATCCATTCTTTCACAAGAAGTCACCTGATACCAACACTCGTAGTATCCAAAACAGAGTAACTATTATTTTAAGTAATCCAAAATAATTTCCCCTTTTTTTAAGACAAGTAACAACCTTCTTTTCCAAAAGTTGAAGTTTGCCTAATTTCAAATACTCAAGTCTCTTATTTTCGAAAGGTTTCGTAGTTCATAGTCTTAATCACTTAATAACATAATTCTCTTTTAAAACAAGTTGAGTAACATATGCCTTATGTGTGAGTAGGTTATTCTTGTTTATAACAATCTTATTAAAGCAGCCATGATCTAGAAAATGTAATACAATTTTGTCTTATCTTAGCTTCTATGCAGATGGAGGTTTCTACTGGTTTTAATAATAATTAATTAGTCAATACATTTTCCTTTATTAACGCTGCAGTGGTTTGTTCGATACTTGTTCTCATTTCCGAAATCAATATAACATTATTCCTTTTAAAAACCCAATTACTCATTTCTCATTAAAGCGGTTTCACAACTTTTTAACACAACCCAAGTCCTTATTGTTTCACATCAAGTCTTTTATCTTTTAAAAAAAAAACCACAAACCATTTCTTTGCCCGCATAAAGTTGTTATAACCAACTTCCCATAAAGCCGTTATAACACTTTATGTTTTAAACCAACCAAATTCATTTAACCCATGTACGTCTACCGTACTACATAGTTCACAACATATCATGCTAGAAGGATAGGAAGAGGTTCACATACCTCGCGACGATTATCGACAATTAGCAAAACGCTCCACAATACTGTAACCCTGCTAGCCTTTTCCACTCTTCAAGTAGAATACGCTACTCGTAGTACTGCAACCTATAAAGGCCACAAAACGCCTATCAACTCCTAGTCCTCTTCGTAGAATATTCTAAATGCAAGATTCCTTATTCTACAGAAAATTCGGCAGCACCTCCCCCCCCGTAACCACAAAAATCTCTTCCTCTACTCAGGCCCGCTACCAGGCCAACAACTCCCGGGGGGGGGGGGTTACACGTCTAACCGGACGTGTTCAATTATACTTCACAGTAATACTACACAAGTCTACTGTAAATACAGTCCAATGTAATTACAGTTCAATTTTTTTCAATATTCATTCTATATATAGTATACTAAACTATATATTACTACAACATGTAATTCCAATTACAATAGAGGGACAAGATTATTTACCTCGATAAGCCCAAAATTATCCAAGGTATAAGTCGATCTTGAGCAACGTTTAGCTCCAATTCCTTACGCTCCAACCCGCTCCAAGCAACCCTTAGAAGTTTCTAAACAACTTCTCTTAACACTTCAACTCTAAAAAGTGAAGAACACTTAGGCTCTAAGTGTGGCTAGTTTCGGCCAAGAGGGGTGTATTTAGGATAGGGGTGTGAAATCTTTTCTAACTTTTGGTTACAAATCTTCCTAATACAATAAGGAAGAACACTTAAGACTTTAAGAATTTTTGGACAACTTTGGCTAAGGGGAAGGGCTTAAAAACGAGAACAATCAAGGAGAGGGGAGGGAACTTTTCAAGACTTGGAAACTCTCAAAGTGTGGATGAAATAAGTATTCAACTAAGGGGATATTTATAGGACATTCAAGGGCTAGGATCTATGCAAGTGTGTGGCCAAGATTGAGCCATGTGTGTGTGGGTCCCACCTATCCATCTACTCCACAAATATCCTACCAAACCTTGACCAAACATTTTAAGCCTTTAAAAGATGAAAAACGTGCCAATCCTTGTCCAATTTTTCGTCCAACCTTGCCACCTAAGGGTGACACATGTCGCCCTCCTATTGGTCCAAAATATTTCATCTTCCGAAAATATCCGTAATGCCAAAAATCCGAAAAATAAAGTGGGCCCCACAAATCGTAAATTCCGGAAATATAATTCCATAATTCTCAAATATTCCAAAATGTCCGAATACCAAATCGGGGAATCCAATTCCCATTAACGAACTTTTTTCCTTCACAAAATCCGGAAACTTTTCCGTCGAAAAATCGCATCTTTCTTCCTTTCCAAAATTACTGTCGTAATCTCGTACGTACGTCCTCACATACATACTCTGGAACTACGGGGTATAACAGTGAAGATTTGCACAAGTGCACCCTAGCCATCTACTCCACAAATCACTCCAAACATTGACCCAAGTTTTAGGCCACAAAACATGCCAAGAACGTGCAACCAATCGGCCACATGACCGCTTCACTCGGGTGACAAGTGTCGCCCTCTCGTTGGTCCAAAATATTTCATCTCTCAGAAAAATCCGCAAAAATTATTAATGTCGCAACCATAATTTTCCCCCCGCAAAGTTTGGAAAACGTTTCGTCGGAAAACAATTCTTTTCGGGGGTTGTGCACAAATTTCGTCCATTGCCTAACTTAAGGCTTAAACTTTTGTACGTACGTCCTCACGTACATACTCTGGAAATACGGGGTATAACATTCTCCCCTCCTTAGAAACATTCGTCCCGAATGTTCCTTCTCAAGACGGATAATGATAAGTTCCTCTTAACTTAAACAAGTTGCCAATGCCACACCTGGCCACAAAATAACACACGCGCAATTACTTAATCCAATTCCACAAGGAATCACCTCTATTACCACAAAAGCTCCCACCCAAGGTCTAAAAGACACTCCCTTCGCACCTTCATTTCACAAAAGAAATGATCACTTCTATTCTCTTACCACATGCTCGCTTCTTCCCTTACTGGTCGTACCCTCCTCGTACACTCGAACTCTTTCTCACAACTTACCACATTTCTGTTATTGCTTCAGTTTCCAAAATCTCTGGGTTACTATCTCCAACTTGGTCATCATTAACTGGGAACACTCTGGATGGATCTCCGATACTTTTCCGAACATAGCAACATAAAAGACCGGACGTCACCCTGAACTCCAAGTGTCGACGCCGATCATCCGCACGACTTCTGTTGACTCTGAGCTGCCAATAACCTCTCCTGGATAAGCTTCACCCTATCTACATCCTGCTGAATCAAGTATGAGCCAACAATATGTACCTTGCCAACATCGAACCAATCGACTGGCAACCTACAGTACCGCCCCTACAAGGCGTCATAAGGCGACATCCGAATACTGAAATGGTAGCTATAAAACACTCCCTCAACAGGAGGCAAATATCCTCACAGCAACCCCTGAAAATCAAAACACCGGCCCGAGGGTGAATGCGATACTGAGACTCACCTGAGTTCCTAACCCTGCTTGGTAAAACTTCCAGAAAAAGAAATAGCCGTAACCTGGGCTACACTGCCTGTCATAAGGTGAAAGTAGGCACCTCGTGCAGCCTTACAACCTTCCCGATATATAACATCTCGTATAACCCACTGCCGAGTAAACGGTCCTGACTGAAAGACAAGATGGGCAGACTTCATCGGCCCGACTACTGGTCGAACGCATCCACAAACTCGTACGCTGGTTAACTAAACTTGGGCCTAACACCCTCGTGACCCCACCACCTGGCGGGACCACCCCGAACTGACCCCACCACATTACAGGCCGCGGGTTGACCCGCGATCGGTCCTCAACCCGACCCGCTATCGCGCAAAACTCTTGTTTCCCGATCCAGAACAATCTCACCATCGAGTCACGAAAACTTAGTGGTCTTCTTAGCTCAACTACCCTCTTTCATTTCATACCACTCAGGGACTTATCACACAAACATATCTCACGTATACTATGCACTCCGATAAGGGTCAAAAATAAATCTTTTACTCAAGATGGCCTCACCTCTAAGGTCTCCACGTATAAAATTCTAAGGCTCACACTTTCCCTATCCCCAATCTTACCCTTTTAACTAACCATGATTTCTAATCACAATTAACACAATGCTATCTGAACATAACACTTAAGATATACTCATCTTATCACACATACAAATCTCTAGAGGGTTAAGGATATACCTGTATCTACTGCTTCACTACCCTTTGTCGTTCTAATCAATCACCGCTTTGCGATAGCTAGGAAAGGTGATGAACTAGCCGCGGATCCTGAAGGCTGAGTCTCTATATCCGCGCCACCTCTGGTCGGACAATTTCTCGCAAAATGGCCATGCTGGCCGCAAGCAAAACAAGCTGTCGAAGAAGTACGACACTCCCCACAATGACACTTACCACAACGGCCACACCGAGGTGGGGGTGGCCTCCTCTGGCTAACACCCTTTCCTCTCCGAACTACTGAATCTGCAACTGATCTGGTAGGCTGAGTCCTCCTACTTGCATCCCTCCTACTAGGACACCCTTTCGACACATGGCCCTGACGGCCGCAGGTAAAACAAGCACCAACAAAAAGATGACATTCCCCGGGATGACGCCTGCCATACTGTGAACACTGAGGAAAATCTGAACCCGGCTGGCTAGAACCTACGTATAGCTGTGAACCAGAAGCCCTGGAGCTCTGACCAACTCCTGCATACCCCGAATGTCCTGAAGTCTGTGGAGGACCACTGCGATCGGGCGGGCGCATAACGATCACTGGCAGAAGGTGCGCCTCGAAAGTTACCAAAGGACCCTGCTATTCTGGCCCTCTTCTGCTGACCTTGGTTAACCCGTCGATCCCACGTTCTCGACTGCTGCGCGCATAAGCTTTGTCTGTGAGCCATGCTCATGCCTGACTGAAGAGCTACTCTTGCACAACCCTCTCTTAGATAATCATCAAGACCCGTGATAAACCGGTACATAATATACTCTCTGGTTGCTAAATCCATAGCTAGTAACAGGGTCGTCTCTTTGCAATCCATACTTCCTGCTACTGGTCGTGGAACTGAAGGTTCAAATATCATGGCCGCAGTAGGAACTGCTGCCGCTGCGCTAGACTCTCGGGGCGTCGCCGCGAACTCCCGAATGAAGCACCACCCGGGTGATGATTGGGCTCGTGCCTCGTAACCTCGTGCTCTACTCGCAGCTCCGCCATTTGCCTTGCCGCCGGGCGGGTTGCCTTACGCGGAGGCATAACTGGTAAAGGAAAGGAATTACGTTAGAGGGGTCCAACTTATAACACAGCTCTAAGGCACGATCTCAGAGTGAGAAGAATGGAAACCAATCCTAAATATCCTATAGCCTCCTGATTATTGGTGTGGTGCACAACACACCGATAATCAAGACTCTACTAGATACGGTCTGTAGACACTTTCCGAGGATTAACTGCTCTGATACCACTTTTGTCACGACCCGTTCCGGGGCCCGTGACTGGTGCCTTACTCGGGCACCCAAGTAGACATACATCAGAGTAATCAGCGGAATATAAAACAAAACATGAAACAAAATGTCACGACCCGAACCCGGGCCCGTGACTGGTGTCTTACCCCGGGCACCCTAGTGATACAACATCAGAGTAATCAGCGGAACATAAAACACATACATGAAACCAATGTAAGAAGACAGTGAAATAAGAAGACAGGCTAACCAAAAACGGTTACCGTCAGTATATATAAATAACAATTTGAACAGTTACATCCCTTTCTACAACTCTGCCCACAACAGTACTACAGACCTCTACGAATGATATGATAACAACGACGGGACAGGGCCCCGTCATACCCCTGAATGTAAGCACCTACAACAACAGGGGACTATACCAAGATAAGCCTCCGGAGAAACGGAGCTTTCCCAAACGCTGAACTGTGACCCTAAGAGCGAGGATCAACGGCGCGGTGTACCTTTACTGCGGCGTGAACGCAGCCGGGCGAGGTCGAGATAACAGTACCAGTATGTGAAGCGTAAAATCGTAAATGAAATCATAATAGTCTATATAAAGCAGGAGACATGTATGATAACCAAACTACAGTTCACAACATAAAAGCAGTCATGTCAAGTATAGAAACGTGTGGGATACATTCCCGGTTCATCCCACGAACCGGTAGTCGAGTGAAATACATTCCCGGATGAACCGGTAGTCGAGTGAAATACATTCGGATGAACCGGTAGTCGAGTGAAATACATTCGGATGAACCGGTAGTCGAGTGAAATACATTCGGATGAACCGGTAGTCAAGTGAAATACATTCGGATGAACCGTAGTCGAGTGAAATACATTCGGATGAACCGTGAGTCGAGTGAAATACATTCGGATGAACCGTAGTCGAGTGAAATACATTCCTTGCACAACAAGTCTATCACACGCAAACATAGGTAAGTTACACATAACTTAAAGTACTTTCATTTTATGACAAGGTCGGGTTTTAACCTAAAGTACTACGACGTTAAATCCTTTTAAAAGATCCATTCCTTTTTCAAAAGTCACCCGATACCGTAGTATAAGAATAGAGTGACCCACCTGCTTAAGTAACCCAACCCACGTTCTTTTAAAGTCAAGTAACAACATTCCTTTTTCCTAAAGTTCCGGTTTGCCTAGTTTGATTATTCAAGTCCCATTTTGAAAGATTTCATTGTTCATAGTCTTAATCCTTTAAAACATAATTCTCTTTTAAAGGATTTGAGAAACATATGTCTTATATGTGAGTAGGTTATTCTTGTTTATAATCAATCTTATTAAGCAGCCATGATCTAGGAAATGTAATATCATTTTGTCTCATCTTAGCTTCTATGCAGATGGAGGTTTCTACTGGTTTAAATATAATACTTCATTTATTCAATACATTTTCCTTTATTAACGCTGCAGTGGTTTGTCGATACACATTCTGATTTCCGAATCAGTAAAACATTATTCCTTTAAAAAAAAAAACCAAGTACTCATTACTCACGAATGAGGTTTCACACAAAACTCATATTAATTCATTCAAGTCAAGTCTCTTATCTTTTAAGATCAAGTCTCTTAACTTTTAAAAATCAATAAACCATTCATTTTACCATTCTTAAGACGTTATACCCAACTTCCCATAAAGCTAGTATAACTCTTATGTTTTCAAAACCAAGTATTATTCTTCTGTTAAAAATGATTCAGCATTCTTTTGAAATACTTCAAGATTCTTTATTATTACACATCAAGTCAGTTATAAGTCAAATCAGTTACCTTTTAAAACCACAAAGCATTTTCTTACTTACATAAAGCTGTTATAACCAACTTCCCATAAAGCCGTTATAACACTTTATGTTTCAAACCAATCAAATACGTTTAACACGTACGCGTCACCGTACTACATAGTTATACACATATCATGCTAGAAAAGGTAGGAAGAGGTTCACATACCTCGTGACGAGTATCGACTAATAGCAAAACGCTCCAAGTACCTCAAACCGTCGGCTACTCCTTAAGCCAAGTAGATCACGCCACACGTAGTACTTCAACCTATAGAGGCCACAAGGCGCCTATTAACATCCTAGATCTCAATGTAGAATATTCTACAGAAAATTCAAGACTCTCCCCGCAGCAAGCAAATCTCTCTCTATCGGGGCCGGCTACCAAGCCAACCAGGGGGGGGTTATACGTCTAATCCGGACGTGCACAATTCTACCTCACAGAAAAGCTACACAAGTCTCATGTCTGATACACCCTATGTAATTCTGATTCAAGACACTTCTTTCGAAAAGGTTTCTTATTATTCAGGCTTAAGTCCAAAGACATTGCCGATAACAACGTTCAGTTCTATATATAGTATACTTCAACTATATATTCTAACATCATGTAATTTCCAATTACAAATAGGGGGACAAGATAATTACCTCGATAAGCCCATAATTATCCAAGTATAAAGTCGATCCTGGGCAACGTTTAGCTCCAACTCCGTGCGCTCCAACCCGCTCCAAACCACCCTTAGAAGTTCTAACCAACTTCTACGTAATACTCCAACTAACAATGGAGATTTTCCTTAGGGTTTCGGTTTTGTGACTGAAGGGAATTATAATAGTATTTAGGGCTTTAGATAAGTATAACCTTGGAATACTACAAGTATAAGGGCGAGGTATTTTGGGTATAAGAACAATACTTTTGAGAGTATTTCTACCAAGAGAGGGTATTATTATACTGTTATACCCGTATTCTCGTGTATGTATGCGAGGACGACGCATCTGAGAGCACGAGAAAAATTGGAAAGGAAGAAAGAGGTGATTCTTCCACGGAAAAAGTTTCGGTTTTGTAAGGAAAAATGTTCGTTGAAGGAATTGGGTTCCCAGCTGTGGAATTTGGGCGTCTTAGATTATATTAGACTTATGGAATTTTATTTTCGGAAATGGTCACGTGGGGCCCACGGGAGAAATTTACGGTTTGGTGGGGCCCACTTTGTTTTCGAGATTTTGGCCATTGTGGATATTTTTTCGGAATACGTTTTATGAGGTCCAATAGGAGGGTGACACGTGTCACCCCGCCTGGTGGCTCGGAATTGACATTTGTGCACAACACGGTTAGAGTCGTTTTTGTAAACGTTTTACATATCTTGCGATGGGAAATTTAGGTCTATGTCTTTTATCATTTTTGTGGATTTTTCCGAGAGACGAAACATTTTTGGACCAACGGGAGGTGACACTTGTCACCTCATTGACAGAAAGAGGCCACGGTAGGAGGTTTGAGGCCCTTTTCACGGGTCTTTGTTTTGTGAGGATTTGAGGAGTAGGTTAGGGTGCACTTGTGCCAATCTTGGCCATCCACTTGCCCACATGGCTTGATCTTGTCGTTGGTGCCCCTATAAATACCCTTGCTTGAAGGTTTTTCTTCATCCCTCAATTCATTCTAAGTCTTGAAAACTCTTCCCCTCCTTTTGTGTTGTTCTCGTCCTAGCCTCTCCCCCTCCCCTTGTGTGGCCTTGTGGCGAGAGCCTCCCCTTTGTGGTGCTAGCCGTGGGGTACCCCAGCCTAGTTGTTTTCGTATAATACCCCTCCCTTGTGGTATTGAAATACTTCTCCTAGTATTGTTATAATGCCCAAAATACCTTAGCCTTGTACCTTGTAGTATTCCAAAGTTACCTCTTTACGTAGAGCCCAGAAATAATACCTTTTGTCCTTTTAGTCTCAAACCGAAACCCTAAGGAAATCTTCATAGTTGGTTGAAGTATTTGAGTATAAGAAGGATAAGAACTTCTAAGGGTTGTTTGGAGCGGATTGCATAGCACGCAGTAGGAGCTAAAAATTTCACAGGATCGACATTATAACTTGTATAATTTTGGGCTTGTCGAGGTAAATATTCTTGTCCCTTATTGTAATTGGAGATTACATGTGGTAGGAATATATAGTTGAGGTATACTATATATAGAATCGAACATTATTGTGGCAATGTCTTTTGACTTAAGCTCAAGAATAAAGAATCAACGTGTTTACATAGGATCGTATTGCGATGAACTTGTGTAGTATTGTTGTGTAGAGTTGTACACGTCCGGTTAGACGTGTAAACCCCCCCTGGTTGGCTTGGTAGCCGGCCTCGATAGAGGAGGAGATTTACGCTGTTGCGGGGGGTGGAGGTGCTGCCGAATTTTCTGTAGAAAGATAGAAACTTGTGTTTTGGGGTTAATAGACGTTTGTGACCTTTATAGGTGAAAGTACTAAGAGTAGCGTATTCTACTCGAGGAGTGGAAAGGGCTAGCAAGGTTGTAGTACTTGGAGCATTTTGCTTATTGTCGATAAATCGTCGCGAGGTATGTGAACCTCTTCCTATCTCTTCTAGCATGATATGTGTGAACTATGTAGTACGGTAGACGTACATGTGTTAACTGTGTTTGATTGTTCTTAAAACATAAAGTGTTATAACGGCTTTATGGGAAGTCGGTTATAACAGCTTTATGTAGGTAAGAAAATACTTTGTGGTTTTAAACTGATGTGAATTATAACTGGCTAAGTTATAATAAAGAACTTGATGTATTTCAAAAGATTTATAAATCGTTTTGAAGGGAGAGTAACACTTGGTTTTAAAGGTTTTAAAAAAAAAAAAAAGTTATACTAGCTTTATGGGGAGTTAGGTATAATGTCTTAAGAGAGGTAAAGAAAATGGTTTACTGATGTTAGGAGTTAAGAGACTTGATCTTATAAGATAAGAGACTTAACTTATTTGTTTTAATGTGAATGTTTGTGTGAAACCTCATTCGTGAGTAATGAGTACTTGGTTTTATTTAAAGGGATAATGTTTCTTGATTTGGAAATCGTAATGTGTATCGACGCACCAACTGCAGCGTTAATAAAGGAAAATGTATTGAATAATGATGTATCGTATTAAAACCAGAGAAACCTCCATCCGCATAGAAACTAAGATGAGACAAAATGATATTACATTTTCTAGATCATGGTCTTTGTAATAAGAATGTTGTAAACAAGAATAACCTACTCTCACGTGAGACATATATTACTCAATTGTTCTAAAAAGGAATCAAGTGATTAAGTTTGGAAACTATGAAACCATTTGAAAATGAGAAGCTTGAGTAATTGAAACTAGGCAAACTGGAACTTAGGAAAAGAATGTTATTAGTTGATTTTGAAAAGGAATGTGGGTTGGTCATTCTAATACTACGGGTATCGAGTGACTTTTATAAGTAATGGATCTCTTTTAAAAGAACTTAACGTATGTAGTACTTTGGGGTTAAAAACCCGGACTTTGGCATAAAATGAAAGTACTTTGAGTTGTGTGAAACTTGCCTATGCTTGTTGTTGTGAAACTTGCCTATGCTTGTTGTTGTGAAACTTGCCTACGCTTGTGATGATAGCCTTTGTTGTGCAAGTGTGGTATTTACGTATACCGCGTCTCGATAGAGGGCCGGTTGACTTGTTGAGAACTTACTTGGACGTGCTGGCAGTGATGGAGAATTCCACGGGTATGTTTCCATTTTGATTACTGTCTTGTTGTTGATGTCACATGGACATGTCTACACCGATGCAGTATTCCGGGGGCATGCGGCCATGCGGCCGGGTTGATTACCCGATATATGGTTATTCCTGCAACATGGACGTGTCTACACCGATGCAGTATTCCGGGGGCATGTGGCCATGCGGCAGGGTTGACCACCCAGTATATTGTTATTGAGGTTACATGGGCATGTCTACACCGTCACGATTCCGGGGTACGTGGCCACGCGGCCTTATTATTGTTGCATCATGGACATGTCTACCGGCGAGATTCGGGGCATGTGGCCATGCGGCCTTGTTATTATTGTTGCATCATGGACATGTCTACACCGATGCAGTATTCCGGGGGCATGTGGCCATGATGCGAACATGATGGATGTGGTGGGCGTGAGACCCATAGTTATTTGAGTGGCGACTTTGAGGGCGTGAGTCACGACTGATCGCTTTTATGTTGCGTCTTGTATTTTGGTTATCATACATGTCTCCCGCTTTATAGATCGGGTATGATTTAATCGCGATATTCTGATTTCACATACTTGGTACTGTTATCGACCTCCTTCGGGGCTGCGTTCACGCCGCGGTAGAGGTACATCGGCGTGGATCCTCGCCTTAGGATCTCGGTTCAGCGTTTTGGGAAGCTCCGTTTCTCGGAGGCTTATCTTTTGGTATGTGTTTCCACGAGTTGTAGGTTCTTGTACATTCGTGGGGTATGGCGGGGCCTGTCCGTCATAGTTGTTGTATATCTTAAGTGCGTAGTCTTGTTGTGGCGGGGTTGTAAAAGGATTAAACTGTTCAAGTTTTAGGTATACACTGAAGGCAACTGTTTTGGTTGGCCTGTTTATTTATCATGTCTCTCATTTCATGTTTAAAGTTTTTATTTCCGCTGGTTTTCTCTGATGTTGTATCGCTAGGGTGCCCGGGGTAAGGCACCAGTCACGGGCCCGAATTCGGGGTGTGACATATACGAGAACAACATCTCAAGAGGGGGGGGGGTGTGTACCCCACGGCTAGCACCCCTAGGAGGGGGGGGATACTTTCGGCCAAGGGGGGAGGGCTCTCGGCGAGGGCACACAAAGGGAAGGGAGGCTAGGGCGAGAGCTCTTGCTAGAGGGGAAGGATTTAACACTTAGAAAACATTTTAGGATGAAGAAGTCTTCAAAGGGGAGGGGTATTTATAGGTCAAGCAAAGGCCAACCAATGGCCAAGATCATGCCAAGTGCAAGGCAAGTGTAGGGTGTGGATTCATCCAAGTACACCTTATCCATCTACCACCCCAACCACCACAAAATATCCTACCAACTCCCCCTAGCCCCAATCGTCCAATCCGCCACTCTCTTCCAATGCGAGGTGACACATATCACCCTCGTTGGTCCAAAATGTTTCGTCTCTCGGAAAAATCCGCAAAAATAATAAATGACATAGCCGAAATTTTCCTACGAAAAGTGGAAACGTTTAGTCAAAAACGACTCTAATCGGGTGTTGTGCACAAATAAAAATCGGCTAAGCCAACTTTAAAGTTCAAACTTTTCTACGTACGTCCCCACGTATATACTCTGGAAATACGGGGTATAACATTCTCCCCTCCTTAGAAACATTCGTCCCGAATGTTCCTTCTAAGTCTCAAAACAAACGCGCCAAGATAGTCTTCACCACTATACTTACGAGAACAAACCTGCCACATGGCCACGGAACCAACTTGCGCAAAATACTTACCTCCAAGTCCATGAGGAAACACCTCTAACATCACCACAAACACCTCTCTCCGGGGTCTAAAATATACTTCCTTCGCACCTTCTCTTTACAAAAGAAATGATACCACTTTTGTCACTTTGCGCGAGGTTCTAGTGTCACTCGGCGACCTAACAAATGGTACCGGCTGCGTCGCGATCCCCGAGGTCGTACACTCGAACTCTTACCACATTTCTGACATTGCTTCAGTTCCCAAAACTCGGGGTTACTATCTCTAACGTGGTCATCATTAACTGGGAACACTCTGGATGGATCTCCGATACTTTCCCGATCATAACAATACGAAAGACCAGACGTATTGCCTCCTAAGTCGGACGGCAAATGCTAACATATAGGCAACCCGCCTATTCTTCACATGAACTCAAAGGGCCCAAGTAACTCCGCTAAGTTCCTTCGTTTCCAAAACTCGTCACACCCTAACCGGGTGGTACTTTCAAGACCGACCGTCAACTCAACCCTAAGCGTCGTCGCGATTATCCGCACGATTTCTCCGAGCTGCGAACCTCTTCTAGACAAGCTTTACCCTATCCACGATCTGTGGAACAAGCTGAACCAACTATCGAATCTTGCCAACATCGAACCAATCGACCGGCGACTTACACATCCGCCCCTGAGGCTTCATAAGGCGACATCCGAACACCGAAATGGTAGCTTAAACACTCCTCCACAGGAGACAACAATCCCACAACTACCTCGAAATCCACACACCGGCAGGGCGAATGCGATCGAGACTCACCGAGTTCTTAACCCCGCTTGGTAAAACTTCCGAAACAAAACAGTGTACCACTGGCTCCATCTGTCGTCATAAGGTGAAGGTAGGCACCCGTGCGACCTTACAACCTTCGATAAATCAACACCGCCGAGTAAACGGTCTTTGCTGAAGACAAGGCGGTGACCTCCTCGGCCGACCATCGGTCGAATCGTCCACGAACTCGTCTGTTTGGTTAACTAAACTTGGGCCTAACACTCTCATAACCCTAACCCACAGCGGGACCACCACAAACTGACCCCACCACCATACATGCCGCGGGTTGACCCGCAACGTGGCCTCAACCCGACCCGGCAACGCGCAAAACGCTAGCTCCCCGAAGGAAAACTCTCACTAATCACGTTATGAAAACCTAGCGGTCTTCTTAGCTCAACTACCCTCTTTCATTCCACACTACTCAGGGACTTATCCCACAAACATAACTCCCGTGCACTATGCACTCCTATAAGGGTCAAACATAAACAATACATCTTTTACTCGAGATGGCCTTACCTCTAAGGCCTCCACGTATAACACTCTAAGGCTCACACTTTCTCTATCCCCCCAATCTTCCCCGGTTACTAACCATGATTTCTAATCACAAATTACACACTGCTATCAGAACATAGCACTTAAGATATACTCATCTCATCATACGTACTAATCTCTAGAGGGTTAAGGATAAACCTGTATCTACTGCTCCACTCCCTTAAGTCGTTCCAATCAAACCTGCCCCGTAGGGCGCATAGCTAAGGAAGGTGACGACTACCCATCGATCCTGAAGGCTAAGTCCTCCTACAAGGACACTCTTTCGACATCAGACCCTGACGGTCGTAGGTAAAACAAGTACCAACTAAAAGACGACATTCCCCGGGATGACGTCTGTCACACTGTGAACCGGAAGCCCTGGAGTTCTGACCAACTCCTGCATACCCCGAACGTCCTGAAATCCGTGGAGGACCTCTCTGCACTGGTGGGTGTGCATAATCTAATCTGCTGGTGAGGCGACTTGCCTCGAAAGTTACCAAAGGACCCTGCTGCTCGCCCGCCTTCGTTGTCGCCCGTTAACCCGTCGATCTCACGTTTCTCGGCTGCTGCGCAAGCCGCATACGTGCCGTGCTCAAGCCTACCTGAAGAATTACTCTTGCACAACCCTCTCTTAGGTAGTCATCAAGACTCGCGGTACATCGGTATGCTCTCTGGTAGCCAAATCCATAGCTAGTAACAGGGTCGCCTCTTTGCAATCTATATTCTCTCGCACGGTCGTGGGCCGAAGGTTCAAATGTCATGGCGCAGATGGAACCGCCGCCGTGCTAAACTCTGCGGGGCTAGTGACGCCGCAGAACTCCCGAATGAAGCACTACCCGGTGATGATTGGGCTGTGCCCTCGTAACCCTCGAACTCTTTCGCAGCTCCGCCTGCTAGCCTCCCGGGGCGGGTTGCCTGCGGAGGCATAACGGTAAGGGAAAGAAATACGTTAGAGGGTCCAACTTTCAACACAGCTCTAAGGCACGATCTCAGAGTGAGAAGAATAGAAACCAATCCTAAATATCCTATAGCCTCCTGATTATTGGTGTGGTGCACAACACACCGATAATCAAGACTCTTGGATACGATGCGTAGACACTTTCCGAGGATTAATCGCTCGATACCACTTTTGTCACGACCGAACGGGCGTGGATCGTGCCTACCGGGAACCCTAGTGATACAACATCAGTAATCAGTGAACATAAAACACATACATGAAACCAATGTAAGAAGGCGGTGAAATAAGAAGACAGGCTAACCAAAAAGCAGTTCTGTCGGTATATATAAATAACAATTTGAGCGATTACATCCCTTCTACAACTCGCCACGCGATACTACTGCACCTCTACGAATGATATGATAACAACGACGGCGGGGCCGTCATACCTGAATGTAAGCACCTACAACAACAGGGGACTATACGAAGATAAGCCTCCGAGAAACGGAGCTTTCCCAACGCTGAATGTGACCCTAAGAGCGAGGATCAACGACTGGTGTACCTTTACCTGCGGCATGAACGCAGCCCCCCGAAGGAGGTCAGTACAACAGGTACCAAGTATGTGAAACTGTAAAATACTGTAAATGAAATCATAATAGTCTATATAAAGCGGGAGACATGTATGATAACCAAACTACAGTTCACAACATAAAAGCAGTCATGTCAAGTATAGAAACGTGTGGGATACATTCTAGGTTCATCCTACGAACGGTAGTCGAGTGAAATACATTCCGGATGAACCGTGAGTCGAGTGAAATACATTCCGGATGAACCGTGGTCGAGTGAAATACATTCCGGATGAACAGTAGTCGAGTGAAATACATTCCGGATGAACCGGTAGTCGAGTGAAATACATTCGGATGAACCTTAGTCGAGTGAAATACATTCCCGGATGAACCGGTAGTCGAGTGAAATACATTCCCGGATGAACCGGTAGTCGAGTGAAATACATTCCCGGATGAACCGGTAGTCGAGTGAAATACATTCTCGGATGAACCGGTAGTCGAGTGAAATACATTCCTTGCACAACAAGTCTATCACACGCAAACATAGGTAAGTTACACATAACTTAAAGTACTTTCATTTTATGACAAGGTCCGGGTTTTAACCCTAAAGTACTACGTCGTTAAATCCTTTTAAAAGATCCATTCCTTTTTCAAAAGTCACCCGATACCGTAGTATAAGAATAGAGTGACCAGCTTGCTTAAGTAACCCAACCAGCGTTCTTTTAAAGTCAAGTAACAACATTCCTTTTCCTAAAGTTCGGTTTGCCTAGTTTGATTACTCAAGTCCCATTTTGAAAGATTTCATTGTTCATAGTCTTAATCCTTTAAAACATAATTCTCTTTTAAAGGATTTGAAACATATGTCTTATATGTGAGTAGGTTATTCTTGTTTATAATCAATCTTATTAAGCAGCCATGATCTAGGAAATGTAATATCATTTTGTCTCATCTTAGCTTCTATGCAGATGGAGGTTTCTACTGGTTTAAATATAATACTTCATTTATTCAATACATTTTCCTTTATTAACGCTGCAGTGGTTTGTCGATATACATTCTGATTTCCGAATCAGTAAAACATTATTCCTTTTAAAAAAAAAACCAAGTACTCATTACTCACGAATGAGGTTTCACACAAAACTCATATTAATTCATTCAAGTCAAGTCTCTTATCTTTTAAGATCAAGTCTCTTAACTTTTAAAAATCAATAAACCATTCATTTTACCATTCTTAAGACGTTATACCCAACTTCCCATAAAGCTAGTATAACTCTTATGTTTTCAAAACCAAGTATTATTCTTCTGTTAAAAATGATTCAGCATTCTTTTGAAATACTTCAAGATTCTTTATTATTACACATCAAGTCAGTTATAAGTCAAATCAGTTAACTTTTAAAACCACAAAGCATTTTCTTACTTACATAAAACTGTTATAACCAACTTCCCATAAAGCCGTTATAACACTTTATGTTTCAAACCAATCAAATACGTTTAACACGTATGCGTCTACCGTACTACATAGTTATACACATATCATGCTAGAAAAGGTAGGAAGAGGTTCACATACCTCGTGACAGTATCGACTAATAGCAAAACGCCCAAGTACCTCAAACCGTGGCTACTCCTGCCAAGTAGATCACGCCACACGTAGTACTTGACCTATAGAGGCCACAAGGCGCCTATTAACATCCTAGATCTCAATGTAGAATATTCTGAGAAAATTCGAAGACCTCCCCATGACAGCGCAAATCTCCTCTCTATCGGGTGGCTACCAAGCCACCGGGGTATATGTCTAATCGGACGTGCACAATTCTACCTCACGGAAAAGCTACATAAGTCTCTTAATGTCTGACCCTATGTAATTCTGATTCAAAGACACTTCTTTCGAAAAGGTTTCTTATTATTCAGCTTAAGTCCAAAGACATTGCCGATAATAACGCTCGATTCTATATATAGTATACTTCAACTATATATTCTAACAACATGTAATTTCCAATTACAAATAGGGACAAGATAATTACCTCAATAAGCCCATAATTATCCAAGTATAAAGTCGATCTGGACAACGTTTAGCTCCACTCCGTGCGCTCAACCGCTCCAACCACCCTTAGAAGTTCTAACCAACTTCTACTTAATACTCGACTAACAATGGAGATTTTCCTTAGGGTTTCGGTTTTGTAGTGAAGGAATTATAATAGTATTTAAGGCTTTAGTATAAGTATAACCTTGGAATACTACAAGGTATAAGGGCCAAGGTATTTTGGGTATAGTAACAATACTTTTGAGAGTATTTCTACCAAGAGAGGGGTATTATACGAGAACAACATCTCAAGAGGGGTGTGTACTCGGCTAGCACCCAGGAGGAGGATACTTTCGGCCAGGGGAGGGCTCTCGGCGAGGGCTCACAAAGGGGAAGGGAGGCTAGGGCGAGAGCTCTTGCTAGAGGGAAGGATTTAACACTTAGAAAACATTTTAGGATGAAGAAGTCTTCAAAGGGGAGGGGTATTTATAGGTCAAGCAAAGGCCAACCAATGGCCAAGATCATGCCAAGTGCAAGGCAAGTGTAGGGTGTGGATTCATCCAAGTACACCTTATCCATCTACCACACCAACCAACACAAAATATCCTACCAACTCCCACTAGCCCAAATTGTCCAATCCGCCACTCTCTCTTCCAATGTGAGGGTGACACATGTCACCCTCCCGTTGGTCCAAAATGTTTCGTCTCTCGGAAAAATCCGCAAAAATAATAAATGACATAGCCGAAATTTTCCCTACGAAAGCTGTGGAAACGTTTCGTCTAAAAACGACTCTAATCGGGTGTTGTGCACAAATAAAAATCGGCTAAGCCAACATTAAAGTTCAAACTTTTCTACGTACGTCCCCACGTACATACTCTGGAAATACGGGGTATAACATTCTCCCCTCCTTAGAAACATTCGTCCCGAATGTTCCTTCTAAGTCTCAAAACAAACGCGCGCCAGTATAGTCTTCACCACTATACTTACGAGAACAAACCACGCCATGGCCACGGAACCAACTTGCGCACAATACTTACCTCCACGTCCACGAGGAAACACCTCTACCATCCCCACAACCACCTCTCTCCGGGGTCTAAAATATCCTTCCGCACGCCTTCTTTACAAAAGAAATGATACCACTTCTGTCACTTTGCCGCGAGGTTCTAGTGTCACTCCGTCGAACCAACAAATGGTACCGTGCTGCATGCGATCCCTGAGGTCGTGACACTCGAACTCTTACCACATTTAAATCGCTTGATTCCCAAAACTTCGGGGTTACTATCTCTAACGTGGTCATCATTAACGGGAACACTACGGATGGATCTCGATACTTTCCGATCATAACAATACGAAGATCGGACGTATTGCCTCCTAAGTCGGACGGCAAAGCTAACATATAGGCAACGGCCTATTCTTCACATGAACTCAAAGGGCCCAAAGTAACTCGCTAAGTTCCTTCATTTCCAAAACTCGTCACACCCTAACCGGGTGGTACTTTCAAGAAGACCGCCGTCAACTGAACCCTAAGCGCCGCCGATTATCCGCACGATTTCTCTGAGCTGCCAGAACCTCTTCTAGACAAGCTTTACCCTATCCACAGTCTGCTGGAACAAGCCTGAACCAACTATCTGAATCTTGCCAACATCGAACCAATCGACCGGCGACTTACACATCCGCCCCTACAAGGCTTCATAAGGCGACATCCGAACACTGAAATGGTAGCTTAAACACTCCCTCCACAGGAGACAACAATCCCCAACTACCACGAAATCCACACCGGCGAGGCGAATGCGGTCGAGACTCACTGAGTTATTAACCCTGCTTGGTAAAACTTCCAGAAACAAAAACGTAGTACCACTGGCTCCATCGTCATAAGGTGAAGGTAGGCACCCCGTGCAGCCTTACAACCTTTCTGATAAATCAACACTGCCGAGTAAACGGTCTTTGCTGAAGACAAGGCGGTGACCTCGCCCGACTCTTTGGTCGAATCGTCCACGAACTCGTCAGTTGGTTAACTAAACTTGGGCCTAACACCCTCATAACCCTAACCAGCGTGGGACCACCACAACCCACCACCATACATGCCGCGGGTTGACCCGCGGCGTGGCTCAACGGCAGGCGCCGCGCAAAACGCTAGCTCCCCGAAGGAAAACTCTCACTAATCACGTTACGAAAACCTAGCGGTCTTCTTAGCTCAACTACCCTCTTTCATTCCACACTACTCAGGGACTTATCCCACAAACATAACTCCCGTGCACTATGCACTCCTATAAGGGTCAAACATAAACAATACATCTTTTACTCGAGATGGCCTTACCTCTAAGGCCTCCACGTAACACTTCTAAGGCTCACTTCTCTATCCCCAATCTTCCCGGTTACTAACCATGATTTCTAATCACAAAGTACACACTGCTATCAGAACATAGCACTTAAGATATACTCATCTCATCATACGTACTAATCTCTAGAGGGTTAAGGATAAACCTGTATCTACTGCTCCACTCCCTTAAGTCGTTCCAATCAAACCTGCCCCGTAGGGCGCATAGCTAAGGAAGGTGACGACTACCCATCGATCCTGAAGGCTAAGTCCTCCTACAAGGACACTCTTTCGACATCAGACCACGGCGGTCGTAGGTAAAACAAGTACCAACTAAAGGCGACATTCCGGGATGGCGTGCATCGCAGCAATGACCGGAAGCCCCGAGTTCGACCAACTCTGCGTACCGAACGCCCCGAAATCCGTGGAGGACCTTCTGCTGGTGGGTGTGCATAATCTAATCTACGGTGAGGCGACTTGCCTCGAAAGTTACCAAAGGACCTGCCGCTCGGCCTCTTCGTTGTCCTTCGTTAACGTCGATCTACGTTTCTCGGCTGCTGCGCATAAGCCCGTACAGGCCGTGCTCAGCCTACCAAGAATTACTCTTGCAACCTCTCTTAGGTAGTCATCAAGACTCGCGGTACATCGGTATGCTCTGGTAGCCAAATCCATAGCTAATGTGGTCGCCTCTTTGCGATCTATATTCTCTGTCCTCGGTCGTGGGCGAAGGTTCAAATGTCATGGCGCGCAGAGGCTGCGCCGTGCTAAACTCTGCTTTGGGGCTAGTGGCGTCGCAGAACTCCCGAATGAAGCACTACCCGGTGATGATTGGGCTGTGCCTCGTAACCCTCACGAACTCTACTCGCAGCTCCGCCGCTTAGCCCTCACGGCGGGTTGCCTACGCGGAGGCATAACGATAAGGAAAGAAATACGTTAGAGGTCCAACTTTCAACACGGCTCTAAGGCACGATCTCGAGTGAGAAGAATAGAAACCAATCCTAAATATCCTATAGCCTCACGATTATTGGTGTGGTGCACAACACACCGATAATCAAGACTCTGGATCTGATGCGTAGACACTTTCAGGATTAATCGCTCGATACCACTTTTGTCACGACCGAACCGGGCGTGGCGGTGCCTTACCGGGCACCCTAGTGATACAACATCGAGTAATCAATGAACATAAAACACATACATGAAACCAATGTAAGAAGGCGGTGAAATAAGAAGACAGGCTAACAAAGCGGTTCTGTCGGTATATATAAATAACAATTTGAGCGATTACATCCCTTCTACAACTCGCCTGCGATACTCTGCACTCTACGAATGATATGATAACAACGACGGGGCGGGGCCGTCATACCTGAATGTAAGCACCTACAACAAGGGGACTATACGAATAAGCCTCGGAGAAGCGGAGCTTTCCCAACGTTGAATCGTGACCCTAGAGCGAGGATCAACGGCGGTGTACCTTTACTGCGGCATGAACGGCCCGAAAGTCGATCTGGCCAGTACCAAGTATGTGAATCGTAAAATCGTAAATGAAATCATAATAGTCTATATAAAGCGTGAGACATGTATGATAACCAAACTACGATTCACAACATAAAAGCGATCATGTCAAGTATAGAAGCGTGTAGGATACATTCGGTTCATCCCACGAACCGGTAGTCGAGTGAAATACATTCCCGGATGAACCGGTAGTCGAGTGAAATACATTCCCGGATGAACCCGTAGTCGAGTGAAATACATTCCCGGATGAACCGGTAGTCGAGTGAAATACATTCCCGGATGAACCGGTAGTCGAGTGAAATACATTCCCGGATGAACCGGTAGTCGAGTGAAATACATTCCCGGATGAACCGATAGTCGAGTGAAATACATTCCTTGCACAACAAGTCTATCACACGCAAACATAGGTAAGTTACACATAACTTAAAGTACTTTCATTTTATGACAAGGTCCGGGTTTTAACCTAAAGTACTACGTCACGTTAAATCCTTTTAAAAGATCCATTCCTTTTTCAAAAGTCACCCGATACGTAGTATAAGAATAGAGTGACCAGCTTGCTTAAGTAACCCAACCCACGTTCTTTTAAAGTCAAGTAACAACATTCCTTTTCCTAAAGTTCGGTTTGCCTAGTTTGATTACTCAAGTCCCATTTTGAAAGATTTCATTGTTCATAGTCTTAATCCTTTAAAACATAATTCTCTTTTAAAGGATTTGAGAAACATATGTCTTATATGTGAGTAGGTTATTCTTGTTTATAATCAATCTTATTAAGCAGCCATGATCTAGGAAATGTAATATCATTTTGTCTCATCTTATCTTATGCAGATGGAGGTTTCTCTGGTTTAAATATAATACTTCATTTATTCAATACATTTTCCTTTATTAACGCTGCAGTGGTTTGTCGATACACATTCTGATTTCCGAATCAGTAAAACATTATTCCTTTTAAAAAAAACCAAGTACTCATTACTCACGAATGAGGTTTCACACAAAACTCATATTAATTCATTCAAGTCAAGTCTCTTATCTTTTAAGATCAAGTCTCTTAACTTTTAAAAATCAATAAACCATTCATTTTACCATTCTTAAGACGTTATACCTAACTTCCCATAAAGCTAGTATAACTCTTATGTTTTCAAAACCAAGTATTATTCTTCTGTTAAAAATGATTCAAAGATTCTTTTGAAATACTTCAAGATTCTTTATTATTACACATCAAGTCAGTTATAAGTCAAATCAGTTAACTTTTAAAACCACAAAGCATTTTCTTACTTACATAAAACTGTTATAACCAACTTCCCATAAAGCCGTTATAACACTTTATGTTTCAAACCAATCAAATACGTTTAACACATGTACGTCTACCGTACTACATAGTTATACACATATCATGCTAGAAAAGGTAGGAAGAGGTTCACATACCTCGCGACGAGTATCGACTAATAGCAAAACGCTCCAAGTACCTCAAACCGTCGGCTACTCCTTAAGCCAAGTAGATCACGCCACACGTAGTACTTCAACCTATAGAGGCCACAAGGCGCCTATTAACATCCTAGATCTCAATGTAGAATATTCTACAGAAAATTGGCACCTCCCCGCAATGCCGCATATCTCCTCTCTCTATCGGTAGGCTACCAAGCCAACCAGGGGGGGGGGGTTATACGTCTAATCCGGACGTGCACAATTATACCTCACAGAAAAGCTACACAAGTCTACTGTAATACAGTCCTATGTAATTACAGTTCAGCACACTTCTTTCGAAAAGGTTTCTTATTATTCAGGCTTAAGTCCAAAGACATTGCCGATAACAACGTTCAGTTCTATATATAGTATACTTCAACTATATATTCTAACAACATGTAATTTCCAATTACAAATAGGGGGACAAGATAATTACCTCGATAAGCCCATAATTATCCAAGTATAAAGTCGATCCTGGGCAACGTTTAGCTCCAACTCCGTGCGCTCCAACCCGCTCCAAACCACCCTTAGAAGTTCTAACCAACTTCTACTTAATACTCCAACTAACAATGGAGATTTTCCTTAGGGTTTCGGTTTTGTGACTGAAGGGAATTATAATAGTATTTCCGGGCTTTTCGTATAAGTATAACCTTGGAATACTACAAGGTATAAGGGCCAAGGTATTTTGGGTATAGTAACAATACTTTTGAGAGTATTTCTACCAAGAGAGGGGGGTATTATACGAGAACAACATCTCAAGAGGGGGGGGTGTGTACCCCACGGCTAGCACCCCTAGGAGGGGGGATACTTTCGGCCAAGGGGGGAGGGCTCTCGGCCAAGGGGGCTCACAAAAAGGGGGGGAAGGGGGAGGCTAGGACGAGAGCTCTTGCTAGAGGGGGGGAAGGATTTAACACTTAGAAAACATTTTAGGATGAAGAAGTCTTCAAAGGGGAGGGGTATTTATAGGTCAAGCAAAGGCCAACCAATGGCCAAGATCATGCCAAGTGCAAGGCAAGTGTAGGGTGTGGATTCATCCAAGTACACCTTATCCATCTACCACACCAACCAACACAAAATATCCTACCAACTCCCACTAGCCCAAATCGTCCAATCTGCCACTCTCTCTTCCAATGTGAGGGTGACACATGTCACCCTCCCGTTGGTCCAAAATGTTTCGTCTCTCGGAAAAATCCGCAAAAATAATAAATGACATTACCGAAATTTTCCCTACGAAAGTTGTGGAAACGTTTCGTCGAAAAACGACTCTAATCGGGTGTTGTGCACAAATAAAAATCGGCTAAGCCAACTTTAAAGTTCAAACTTTTCACGTCGTCCCACGCATACATACTGAAATACGGTATAACACAAAATGAAGTGAGAAACAGTTTTTACGAGAAAAGTTGCCTTAAGCATATATATAAACATAAAACTTGAACTCGAACAGTTACATCCTTTTTACAAACTCTGCCCATAACAGTACTACAGACCTCTAAGAGTTTTATAACAACAACGACGGGACAGGGCCCCGCCATACCCCTGAATGTAAGTACCTACAATGACAGGGGACTATACCAAGATAATCCTCCGGAGAAACGGAGATTCCCAAAACGTTAAACTGTGATCCTATGAGCGAGGATCGACGACTGGTATACCTCACTGCGGCATGACGCGGCCCGAAGGAGGTCGATAACAAGTACCAAGTATGTGAAACTGAAAATACTGTAAATGAAATCATAGTAGTCTATATAAAGCAGGAGACATGTATGATAACCAAACTACAGTTCACAATAAATAAGCAGTCATGTCAAGTCAGGGACTCACGCCCTCAAAGTCATCACTCAAATATAACTATGGGTCTCACGCCCACAACATCAATCATGCCCGTGGAATACCTTCCTCACTGCCGGCAGTCTATGATATAAAAGCACCAAGGAATACACATGAACACCAGGTCCCACCTGTGTCATAATAAAACCGTACGGGGTAAGTACGAAGGCATAACCGACTACTAAAACCCACAGTACCAACAATGCCATAAAACTGTATCACGAGGTCTTTCTAGACCGCGCCATATGATCGAAGCGGGCCACTCGCCCTCAGTATCAATGTGCGCGTCAAATCCTGGAACTTCCGCGACTCGCATAGGCCACACACATAGGCCGCATGGTATTCCGCGTCGAGGGTAGCTACTCCGTCATCGCCCCGGACCGTGGTCTGCGTAGCCACATGAATCGCATGGCCATATAGACCGCACACTAACACGGAACTCTCGTAGCTCGCATAGGCCACTGGACCCGCGCAGGTATCTCGAATCATAGTCACACTGACCGCGAGGTACCCGCGATCGGAGGCGGCAACCCCGGTATAACATGTCAAGAGGTGAGTGGTACAATACTAACATAACGTCTTATCGTTAAATAACATAAGCACAATCAAGGGAAACCCCTTTACACAAACATCACAAGATACTAACACACGTAGCATCCTAACATGTTTACTTATCAAATCAACAAAAAAGTATTACAAGGCTATCACCAACCAACATAATCAAATTATTCACACAAGGTACTTTCTACTTTATGTCAACAAGTTCGGGTTTTTATCCCCAAAGTACTTCATACATTAACTCTTTAAAAGATCCGTTTCTTTCACAAAAGTCACATGATACCCGTAGTATAAAATAGAGTGACTATCTTTTTAAGTAAACCAAAACAATTTCCCTTTTTAAAGACAAGTAACAACCTTCTTTTCCAAAAGTTCAAGTTTGCCTAAGTTCAAAGACTCAAGTCTCTTATTTTCGAAAGGTTTTGTAGTTCATAGTCTTAATCACTTAATAATATAATTCTCTTTTAAAACAATTTGAGAAACATATGCCTTATGTGTGAGTAGGTTATTCTTGTTCATAACAATCTTATTAAAGCAGCCATGATCTAGGAAATGTAATATCATTTTCTCTCATCTTAGCTTCTATGCAGATGGAGGTTTCTACAGGTTTTAATAATACTTAATTAGTCAATACATTTCCCTTTATTAGCGCTGCCGTGGTTTGTTCGGTACTTATTCTCATTTCTGAAATCAATATAAGGCGTTCATAAACAATTAAGTAAACCGTTCCTTTTATCTCTCTTAAGTCGTTATACCTAACTTCCCATAAAGCTAGTATAACTCTTAAGCTTTTAAAACCAAG
The DNA here is from genome assembly GCA_029844215.1 of Przewalskia tangutica. Classification (NCBI taxonomy): domain Eukaryota; kingdom Viridiplantae; phylum Streptophyta; class Magnoliopsida; order Solanales; family Solanaceae; genus Przewalskia; species Przewalskia tangutica. The sequence continues at coordinate 35,979,927 of CM056725.1, read as the reverse complement.
TATTACTCTTCTTAAAAAAAAACGATTCTTAATTCTTTTGAAATACTTCAAGATTCTCAGTTAACACACGTACGTCTACCGTACTATATATATTCTTTTAAAATATCATGCTCAAGAGGATAGGAAGAATCACATACCTCGCGATGATTATCGACAATTAGCAAAACGCTACATGGCTATAATCCGGCTAGCCTTGTCCACCTCTCAAGTAGAACATGCTACTCGCAGAACTATCAACCTATAAAGGCCATATACGTCTATCAACGTCTAGACTACTCTGTATAATATTCTAAGCAGTAGGTTCTTAATTCTACGGAACATTGGGCAGCACTTCCCTACCCGTCAAACTACACAAGTCTACTGTAAATACAGTCCTATGTAAGTATAGTTCAATCTTCTTCTTTAATATTCGTCTGATGTGATTTCAATTCAATTCTCTTCTCTTATACCATCATTCTATATATCTTATACTCATTTCTATACAACTACAGTATGTAATTTCCAATTACAATAGAAGGACAAGAGTATTTACCTCGATAAGCCCAAAATTATCCTAGTTTAAATGTCGATCCTGAGCAACGTTTAGCTCCTACTGCAGGTGCTCGACCGCTCCAAACAACCCTTAGAAGTTCTACGCAACTTCTTCTTAATACTTCAACCAATTATGAAGATTTTCCTTAGGGTTTCGTTTTGTGTGAAGGAAGTATAGTAGTATTTACGGGCTTTTAGTATAGGGTAACCTTGGAATACTACAAGGTATTTGGGCAGGTATTTTGGAATAGTAACAATACTTGGAGAGTATTTTCTACCAAGGGGTATGTTTGGACGAGCAACTCGAGGAAGGGGGTGTGGCGGACAAAACTACTACAAGGGAGGGGGAGGACTTGGACGAGAACTCACTACAAGGGAGGGAGGGATTTTTAAGACTTAGAAGTCATTTGAGGGATGAAGAAATCCTTCAACTAATGGGGGTATTTATAGGGCCTTCAATGTCCAAGATCAAGACAAGTGGTGGGCAAGTGGAGGGTGAAGATTTGCACAAGTGCACCCTAGCCATCTACTCCACAAATCACTCCAAACATTGACCCAAGTTTTAGGCCACAAAACATGCCAAGAACGTGCAACCAATCAGCCACATGACCGCCCACTTGAGGGTGACAAGTGTCGCCCTATCGTTGGTCCAAAATATTTCATCTCTCGGAAAAATCCGCAAAAAATATTAATGTCGCAACCGTAATTTTCCCCCCGCAAAGTTTGGAGAACGTTTCGTCGGAAAACAATTCTTTTCGGGGGTTGTGCACAAATTTCGTCCATTGCCTAACTTAAGGATTAAACTTTTGTACGTACGTCCTCACGTACATACTCTGGAAATACAGGGTATAACAGTTAGCTTCTTACCGGTTACGCGATATTGCGTTGAACTGGTTTGAGTCATGGGAATTGTCTAGAGGGGAGGGTGCTCTTCCAGCTGTTTGGGAGGAGTTCACAGAGGCCTTCCTGGATCACTTCTTGCCTCCTGAGTTGAGGAGAGCCCGGGTGTATAGATTCTTGACCTTGAGATAGAATGGGAGGACCATCAGAGAGTACAACCTGGAGTTTGACTCATTGGCCAGGTATGCGCACACTATTGTAGCTGACATGGCCGACAGAGTTCATCGCTATGTGATGGGGCTAGACCGTCATATGCTTACTGCATGCTTGGGAGTGGCTCTTGACCGTGTATGGATATTGCGGAGATGCAGCATATCGCGAGGATAGAGGGCGAGAAAAGAGTCGGCTTGACTCGAGCCAACCCAAGAGGGCGAGGATCTCGGGCGCTTGAGGCGGACCGCCTCGTGAAGAGCTAGTTATCGCCTCATCCGGTCAGAGTACTCCACCGATCTTGGGGCGTTCGGGAGGTCGGGAAGCGGGGCGGGGCTCGAGGTTGTGTTTCGGGAGAGTAGGGGTGTTAGTCTGAGGAAGCCACCTCTACTGTTACACCCCGTAAGTCCTGTACATGTATAAGAGAATGTACGTAAGGAATCAAGACTTGGAAATTGGTACGAAAGAAAGAATTATTTTTCCGACGGAAAATCTTCCGAGCGTCGGAAAGGAAAAATGTTCGTTGTTGAGAATTGGATTCTCAAAATGCATTATTGGGAGAGTATGAAACTTATTAACATTATGGAAATTTATTTTTACGGATTTGGTCACGTGGGGCCCACCCGAGGAATTTTACATTTTTGTGAGGCCCACGAGGGTTACGGAATTTTATGGACGAATGTGAGGGCGACAAGTGGCACTCCCACATATGGTGTTGGACGAATATTAGTAAGGGTTGGATGGTCATTTTACCATTGTGGATGAAGTCTTCAAGCTTGAGTTTGTTGACCAAGTCAACTTGTCCACTTGCCTATTATCCAAGTGTCTTTCATCTTAGCCACTCAAGTGTTGCAATCTTGACCTTCCATTGTGTTTTATATACCCAACTAGTAGCAAGACTAGCTCTTTAACACTTAGAAAAAATTTCACATGTTCTTGCACACTACTAGTGCTCTCGGCTTTGACACTTTATCCACACAAAAAAATTTAGTTTGTGATCCATATCACAAGACTTAAACCCAAGGTTCCTAAGAGTATTATAAGGTTATCTCAATAGAAATATTTCGGAAAACCGACATTTTCACGTTAGTCGCAAGGCGGAAACTTAAGGAGTTCTTCAACTTTGAAGTTGGAACTTGAAGATGGGTTCTTCATAGGATTATAAGGAGTGCTTGGAGCGGATTGGAACTTAAGGAAAGGATCTAAGAATTTGCTAAGGCGCGACTTTGAATCTTGGAAATTTTAAGGGCTTGTAAAGGTATAAATTTTGTCGTTTTAGTAGTTAAGACTTACTTATTGTTGTAGCTATGGATATTAGCAAGCATGAGATGTATAGTATGAAGTTTGATAATTATATTGGCTATTGGAACCCTAATCCGAAAACTAGCATGTTTAGCCTTAAGATTACATTTCAAGTTGATTATTGGTTTAAGTCGTCGCATGTCGTATAAGAAGGAAATTGTAGTTGTTGAAGTTGGTTATGACTATATAACATGTTAGACCTTAGAACTTGGAATTGGAAAAGGATTGGAAAAGACTTTAAATTGTCGGTTATGTTGTTGGCCGAGAATGGCTTGAATATGGAACTACTTCGTATTAATTGTGGGGCGGAATTTTACACGTATTGTAAGGCGTGTAATCCCCTTTGTTTGGTTGTTGTTTGAGCCTTAAATGTGGCGTGTTTGTTATTGTATTCGGCCTTGAAAAAGGTGGCAAAGTGAGTAGAAACAAAGGAAGTGCTGCCCGATTTTCCGTAGAATTAGAGACCGTATACTTAGTATTATTCTACGTTAGAGACTCGAAATTGATAGTCATGTTGTGACCATTATAGGTTGACACTTCTACAAGCGGCGTATTCGGCTTAGCTTGTGGATTTAGCCGAAAAGGTATGTGAACTATCTCCTCTTCTAGCATTATTCCTTAAGATAAAGAAAGTATGTTCTACTCCTTAAATGATCTATTCCTTGGTTGTATTTGGATTGTCTAAATTAGAATTCGTTCTATGTACTCCCTTGATTGTACTTTGATGTTTAAATTGTAAGTTGTATAATCCATTTCCTTAGTGAAGTTTGGATTCTTAAAAGTGAAAGTATTTTACTTAAAGTACATAGAGTCTGGAAAAGGAAGTGGTTTCCAAACCTTTTGATAGTGCCTTAGTTCCAAAACCTAAGGGTTGTTGTAATGACTTTAGGGGAGTTAAAGGAGTGATTTACTTAATTGTTTTAAGGGAGGAGAAATAACATGATTTAAGAGAAGTAACTTGTTTTAAAGGTATGAGTTACTTGAGGTTTAAAAGTAGAAGAAACTTGTTTTCTAAATATTAAGAGACTTGTAGTATTTTGAAAGTTAAGAAACTTGATTTGTAAGTATGTGATACTTGGTTTTAAGTATAAGTCTCTTGGTTATAAAAAGGAATGAATATGTCTAAAACCATAAAGGGTTATAACGGCTTTATGGGAAGTTGGTTATAACGGCTTTATGGAAGGTTAAGAAAGTTGTCTATTTTGATTATTAGGCATAAGTTGTCTAGATTGTGAAAATTTGAAGTTACTTGATTTCAAGCTTTGAAAAGAGTTTTCTAAAAGTGTAGTAACTTACTTTGAAAAATAGACACACCTTGATACTACGGGTGTTAGTATCTTGGGGTTTTACATAAAAAGGAGTCTTTTGAAAAGAATGTACGTATGTAGTACTTTGGCTTGTTTAATTGAGAATTATGCTATGTGTGCCTTGATAAGTACTTTGGCTTATTTAATTGAGAATTATTCTATTAGTGCCTTAAGTAAACCAAAATGAGAGTGTATATGAATAAGACTAATAAGAAGTTAGGGGGATTTCTTAACTTGCTTACTTATTGTGTGATAAGCCGGTAGTGCTTATGTTATGTATGATGGCCAGTTGAGGTAGGGTAAGAGTATAAATGAGGGGTGTATCCCCAAAGATCGTTATACCACCTGCTTTATCACTTTCTCCAGGGTAAGAGTATAAATGAGGGGTGTATCCCCAAAGATCGTTATACCACCTGCTTTATCACTTTCTCCAGGGTAAGAGTATAAATGAGGGGTGTATCCCCAAAGATCGTTATACCACCTGCTTTATCACTTTCTCCAGGGTAAGAGTATAAATGAGGGGTGTATCCCCAAAGATCGTTATACCACCTGCTTTATCACTTTCTCCAGGGTAAGAGTATAAATGAGGGGTGTATCCCCAAAGATCGTTATACCACCTGCTTTATCACTTTCTTCAGGGTAAGAGTATAAATGAGGGGTGTATCCCCAAAGATCGTTATACCACCTGCTTTATCACTTTCTTCAGGGTAAGAGTATAAATGAGGGGTGTATCCCCAAAGATCATTATACCACATGCTTTATCACTTTCTTCAGGGTAAGAGTATAAATGAGGGGTGTATCCCCAAAGATCGTTATACCACCGGCTTTACCACCTTCTCCAGGGTAAGAGTATAAATGAGGGGTAAATCCCCAAAGATCGTTATACCACCTGTTTCCGTGGATTTGCTACCTATACTTTTGATTACTCTCATTGTTAGTAAGGCACTGTGTACTGTTATTTGAGTAGTGACTTTGAGGGCATGCGTCCCTGACTTGATATGACTGCTTATGTATTGTGTACTGTAGGTTGGCTATCATACATGTCTCCTGTTTGTTTAATGTTATGATTTCATTCTGATGCTATATTTCACATACTTGGTACATTCTTCGTATGGACCTCCTTGGGCTGCATTCATGCCGCGAGTTTAGGTCTGTTGTTTGGTGATCGGCAGTGTAGGATCTGCTCGTAGTTTTGGATAGCTCCTACATTCGAGTTTATCTTTTGGTATAAGTTCTTTCGATGTGCTTTTGTACGATTATGGGTACAGCGGGGCCTTGTCGTCATAGTTGATATAACTCTTAGAAGTGCGTATTCATATGTGGGATTGGACTCGTATACGGTGTAGTTTCTTTTATTATGTATATTATATGGCGACCTTGTCGGCCTTGCCTATGCGTATGTTGGTTTTGAAAAAAATGAGGTGTTATTTAATTTTCGCGATTTACTTAGTTGTTAAGGTAGAAGGGTGCCTGGGTAGGGCACGATCACGGGCAGGGGTTCGGGGCGTGACAGAGTGGTATCAGAGCAGTCAGTCCTCGAAATATTTACAGACCGTGTCTAGTAGAGTCTTGATTATCGGTGTGTTGCGCGCCACACCCATAAACAAGAGGCTACAGGACATTTAGGAGTTGGTTTCTATTCTTCTCACTCTAAGATCGTGCCATAGAGCTGTGTTAGTAAGATAATTCCTCTTTGACGTGATTTTGTGTTACAGTTATGCCTCGAGGAGAACGGCCGCCCGAGAAGGGCAAAGGAGTAGCGGAGATACTAGTCGGACTCAGAGAGTTGATAGGGCTTATGCGTGGTATCTGGATGTTGTTCGCGATCGGCGAGTTCTTCTGCGCGAGTTTTGAGGCCCAGCACGAGCCTCGGTTCGCGATTAGGAGAAGATTATAGGGTCATGAGGGAAGTAGTTATGTTATTGACCAAGATAGCGGTGCTACAGTTTCATCAGCAGGAGGTTATTCGGCCAGTACAGACAGGTGTACAGAGGGTAGAGGCAGCGGAGATCGGCGTAAGAGAGGCTAGACCGGTTGGTTACCGGTGAGTTTTGGGCGACGGCCTCGGCGAGTGAGATATTCGTCCCAGCCTACCCAGTACATACCCCCGCAGTTCACAGGTGGGATATAGGACCCCACAAGGTATTTAGGAGCTGGTCCAAGATCCAGGGGTCGAGGTTCTCAGAGGAGCAGAGGACTTTCTCGGTCGAGGCCACCTATTCCTCAGTGTTTCAGATGTAGTAAGCATCATTCGGGGAAATGCCGTTATGGCACAGGTGTTTGTTTTTGTTGTGGCCGTCCGGGCCATATACGGAGGGTATGTCATTTTAGAAAGGGCACCGGTGAGGTGGCTCAGCCTATGAGGCCGATGGTTGATTCCCTTTCCATCGCACGTCCCCGAGCGGTGTTGAGATGTCGGCCGGTAGTGGTAGAGTCGTGGTGGTGTTTATAGTTTTGGCGGTCCTTCGAACCGCATAGCTGACGTGACTACGGGACAGGATCAGGAGGCAACATCTCATGGGGTTACAGGTATATCTCGATTCTTTTGAATCATACGTGCATTGTTAGATTCAGATTTTGCCCTAGCGTATATGTTTTCCCTGTGTTGCTAGCAGTTGTAAGTGATATTACCCCAGAGGTAGGTATACTTTGATTAGTAAAGTGAAAAGTTAAGAATGTTGACAAGAATGGTAAGTGAACTGAGACTATAGTTGTATAGAGTTCACAAGTTGTAATTACCCCGTATCAGTGTAAGACCAATAGGGAAGGATGTACAGTAGAAATACTTTGGCTTATGTGACGAACCTCTAGTGAATGGGAGGATAGGGTGAGAAGTACCTTGAGATAAGAGAAAGATTTATTTCAGACTAAGAATGAGAAGTTAAGTGTAACGATGGGTCGGGTTATGGACTCATTTCGGGTCAACCGATAGTATGGAATCGGGTGATATCAGTTGGATATGGTCCCGCTATGTGATAGGGTCACGAGGGTGCAAGGCCCAAGTCTAGTTGATCGTTGTACGAGTTCGTGGATGCGTTCCACTGGAATCAGATCGTAAGGACCGAGAAGAGCCTTAGCGGAAATTCAAGTAGCATAATGGCCAAGTTTGGATAGTAACTCCAAGGATTGGAGAACAGGAACAATATTTGAAATTTAAATGCATTATGCTAAATAAGTTTAGAAGTACGAGGAAGTATGACAAGTAAGAAAATAAAGGAACCTCTAAGGATCCCGTGTTTGAGAAGACTGTAACCTTCGAGTATTGTGAGGAGGGACCACGAACGGAAGGTCCATTGCTATGTTTACGTATGTTGTGGTGGCCATGTGTGGCATCGTTGGTCTTGTGCAGTTTTGATTGATAGGCATAGTATAGAGTTTATGCCGGAGTTTGTATAGCAGCAGCGACTAAGAACATTCGGGGACGAATGTTTCTAAGGGGGGAAGAATGTTACACCCCGTAAGTCCTGGACATGTATAAGAGAATGTACGTAAGGAATCAAGACTTGGAAATTGGTACGAAAGAAAGAATTGTTTTTTCGACGGAAAATCTTCCGAGCGTCGGAAAGGAAAAATGTTCGTTGTTGAGAATTGGATTCTCAAAATGCATTATTGGGAGAGTATGGAACTTATTAACATTATGGAAATTTATTTTTACGGATTTGGTCACGTGGGGCCCACCCGAGGAATTTTACATTTTTGTGGGCCCCACGAGGGTTACGAAATTTTATGGACGAATGTGAGGGCGACAAGTGGCACTCCCACATATGGTGTTGGACGAAAATTAGTAAGGGTTGGATGGTCATTTGACCATTGTGGATGAAGTCTACAAGCTTGAGTTTGTTGACCAAGTCAACTTGTCCACTTGGCTATTATCCAAGTGTCTTTCATCCTAGCCACTCAAGTGTTGCAATCTTGACCCTCCATTGTGTTTTATATACCCAACTAGTAGCAATACTAGCTCTTTAACACTTAGAAAAAATTTCACATGTTCTTGCACACTACTAGTGCTCTCGGCTTTGACACTTTATCCACACAAATTTTTTTAGTTTGTGATCCATAATTCACAAGACTTAAACCCAAGGTTCCTAAGAGTATTATAAGGTTATCTCAATAGAAAGATTTCGGAAAAACGACGTTTTCACGTTAGTCGCAAGGCAGAAATTTAAGGAGTTCTTCAACTTTGAAGTTGGAACTTGAAGATGGGTTCTTCATAGGCTTCTAAGGAGTGCTTGGAGCGGATTGGAACTTAAGGAAAGGAGCTAAGAATTTTCTAAGGCGCGACTTTGAATCTTGGAAATTTTAAGGGCTTGTAAAGGTATAAATTTTGTCGTTTTAGTAGTTAAGACTTACTTATTGTTGTAGCTATGGATATTAGCAAGCATGAGATGTATAGTATGAAGTTTGATAATTATATTGGCTATTGGAACCCTAATCCGAAAACTAGCATGTTTAGCCTTAAGATTACATTTCAAGTTGATTATTGGTTTAAGCCGTCGCATGTTGTATAAGAAGGAAATTGTAGTTGTTGAAGTTGGTTATGACTATATAACATGTTAGACCTTAGAACTTGGAATTGGAAAAGGATTGGAAAAGACTTTAAATTGTCGGTTATGTTGTTGGCCGAGAATGGCTTGAATATGGAACTACTTCGTATTAATTGTGGGGCGGAATTTTACACGTATTGTAAGGCGTGTAATCCGATTTGTTTGGTTGTTGTTTGAGCCTTAAATGTGGCGTGTTGGTTATTGTATTCGGCCTTGAAAAAGGTGGCAAAGTGAGTAGAAACAAAGGAAGTGCTGCCCGATTTTCCGTAGAATTAGAGACCGTATACTTAGTATTATTCTACGTTAGAGACTAGAAATTGATAGTCATGTTGTGACCATTATAGGTTGACACTTCTACGTGCGGCGTATTCGGCTTAGCTTGTGGATTTAGCCGAAAAGGTATGTGAACTATCTCCTCTTCTAGCATGATTCCTTAAGATAAAGAAAGTATGTTCTACTCCTTAAATGATCTATTCCTTGGTTGTATTTGGATTGCCTAAAATAGAATTCGTTCTATGTACTCCCTTGATTGTACTTTGATGTTTAAATTTTAAGTTGTATAATCCATTTCCTTAGTGAAGTTTGGATTCTTAAAAGTGAAAGTATTTTACTTAAAGTACATAGAGTCTGGAAAAGGAAGTGGTTTCCAAACCTTTTGACTAGTGCCTTAGTTCCAAAACCTAAGGGTTGTTGTAATGACTTTAGGGGAGTTAAAGGAGTGATTTACTTAATTGTTTTAAGAGAGGAGAAATGACATGATTTAAGAGAAGTAACTTGTTTTAAAGGTGTGAGTTACTTGAGGTTTAAAAGTAGAAGAAACTAGTATTTTGAAAGTTAAGAAACTTGATTTGTAAGTATGTGATACTTGGTTTTAATTATAAGTCTCTTGGTTTTAAAAAGGAATGAATATGTCTAAAACCATAAAGGGTTATAACGGCTTTATGAGAAGTTGGTTATAACGGCTTTATGGAAGGTTAAGAAAGTTGTCTATTTTGATTATTAGGCATAAGTTGCCTAGATTGTGAAAATTTGAAGTTACTTTATTTCAAGCTTTGAAAAGAGTTTTCTAAAAGTGTAGTAACTTACTTTGAAAAATAGACACACCTTGATACTACGGGTGTTAGTATCTTGGGGTTTTACATAAAAAGGAGTCTTTTGAAAAGAATGTACGTACGTAGTACTTTGGCTTGTTTAATTGAGAATTATGCTATGTGTGCCTTGATAAGTACTTTGGCTTGTTTAATTGAGAATTATTCTATTAGTGCCTTAAGTAAACCAAAATGAGAGTGTATATGAATAATACTAATAAGAAGTTAGGGGGATTTCTTAACTTGCTTACTTATTGTGTGATAAGCCGGTAGTGCTGTCACGACCCGTTCCGGGCCCCGTGACTGGTGCCTTACCCGGGCACCCAAGTAGGCATACATCAGAGTAATCAGCGGAATATAAAAACAAGACATGAAACAAGTGTAAAATGAGACACAGTTTATCTGAGAAAAAAAGTCGCCTTTCGGCATATATATATAAACCAAGTCTGGCAGTTACATCCCAACTGTACAATAGGACTACTGCACCTAAGAAAGTAAACAACTATGGCGGGACGGGGCCCCGCCATACCTGAATGTACAAAACTATCTACAACGGGGAGATCATACCCAAAGTCGAGCCTCGGAGAAATGGAGCTCATTTGTTATACCGTATTTCAGTATATGCGTGGGGCGTACGTACAAAAGTTTAGCCTTAGTTAGGCATTATGGACGAAAAAGTTTGTGCACAACTCACTATAAGAATCGTTTTCCGACGAAACGTTTTACTAAACTCGCGTAGGGTAAATTCCGGCTATGTCATTTATTATTTTTGCGGATTTTCCGAGAGACGAAACATTTTGGACACATGTCGCCCTCCCATAGGCCTTTTTCGAAAATATCCCCTGATTCCTCCCCTTTCCGCGGAAAAATCCGCGCTTGGCGCGCGGCCACGCCTCGGCGCGGTGCTGCAACCTCAGAGGATTTTCAGGATTTGTGGCGCCGCGACCCTGCTAACGGCGTCGCGGCGCTGCGACGCCTGATTCTAAAATCTTTCCTCTGCGCCTGCCCACTGAACTTCTAACGCCCATACCTCTCCGCTCCGATGTCCTATCGACGAGCAGTTTGTTGCGTTGGAAACTAGACTCATCAAACTTTATACTAGTCTTGTTAAACACCTCTCAATTCTTAATAACTGGGGTACAACACTCCAAAGTAGACTCAAAATCCGTCCAACACATAATTGTCAACTCATCTTTCAAAATGAAAAAAAAAATCTTGTTTTCCCCGGTACGTTCTTATCTTATCTTTTTTAATTTACGGGGTGTAACATTCTTCCCCCCTTAGAAACATTCGTCCCCGAATGTTCTTTCAGAGTCAAACTTAAAATTAGCGACATAGTTTCCTTTTACAGCCCCGTCATACCAGCGATGCCACACATAATAACACTTAAACAACAATGCTCCAATTAAAACTTGACAAGTAAGGGAAAGAGAATTACCTGAAGGTGTGGGGAATAAGTGAGGATACTTCCTCAATATGTCCTCCTCCGCTTCCCAAGTCATCTCCTCCCGGTTATCATTCCTCCACAAGACTTTGACGGAAACCACATCCTTGGTCATGATCGCTGACACAGCGATCGAGTATCGCTATGGGACTCTCCTCATACGATAACCCCTCTGTCACTTGGACCTCACTAGCTGGGAAAACTCTAGACGGATCTCCGATACACTTCCGCAACATAGAAACATGGAAGACCGGATGTACCGCCTCTAACTCTGATGGCAGATCCAACTCATAGGCAACCTTGCCTACTCGACGGACGATCTGGTAGGGCCCAATGTACCTTGGGCTGAGTTTTCCCTTCTTTCCGAATCTCATCACACCCTTCATGGGTGATACCTTCAAGAAGACTCAATCGTCTACCTGAAACTCCAAATGCCGACGCCGATTATCTGTATATGACTTCGCGACTACGAGTCGCTGCTATGGTCTCTCTGGATAAGCTTATATCCACGGCTTCTTGAACCAAGTGCAGGCCAACTAACTTCACGACCCGTTCGGGGCGTGGCGGTGCCTCTGGGCACCCAGTAGTCATACATCGAGTAATCGGCGGAAATATAAAGCAAGACATGAAACAGTTTATAAAATAGAACAGTTTAAGTGAAAACATCGCCTTTCGGCATATATATAAAAACATGGTTTAGCGATTACATCCGATCTTGCATAACGGGACTACAGACCTCTAAGGAAATATACAACTATGGCGGACGGGCCCGCCATACCTCCGATACAAAACTATCTACAACAGGAGATCATACCCAAAGTAGAGCCTCGGAAAGGATGGAGCTCCCGACACCAACGTAGAGATCCTAGGAATGTGGATCTAGCACTGTTTGCCCTTACTGCGGCATGAACGGCCCCGAAGAGGTCAAGATAACAGGTAACAAGTATGTGAAAATATAAAGAACTGAAATAAAATCAAAGTATTTAAAACCTTTTCACAAAAACAATCAGTTCAATTTCACAAAGTGACACAACACAAACAACAACGATAATAGGAAAAGCGTAGCAGTGCATTCTAGGCGCGAATGATCGAAGCAAGGCCAATCGCCCATAGTATCATTCTGCGTGCCTAGTCACGGACTTCGCGGCCGCATAGGTCACACACGCAGACCGCATGAGGTATTCCCGCATCGGGGCAGCCAACCCGGCATCCGCCTAGGCTCCGCAGCCCGCATAGCCTCAAAAGACCGCGTAGTCTCAGCGGACGCATAGAATCCCCCGCATCAGGCTTAACACCCGGAATGATCATTCCTGGAGCATACAGCTGCTCTGCATAGTCTCACAGACCGCATAGGGCGTATAGACCCGCATCAAGGGCAAGCCACCGGTATAACGATCAAAGGGTAGGTGATACAATAACGATACAGCGGACTTACTGGGTTAGCGGAAGCACATCAAGAATGACCCTTTTACACAATTCAAGACACTAACCCGGGTAGCATCATAATATGTCTACTTATCACACAAATCTTACTACACTTAGCAAATCAATACAAGGCTTTTATAAACAAACAAGTAAGCAGTTCCTTTTTATCTTCTTAAGTTGTTATACCTAACTTCCCATAAAGCTAGTATAACTCTTAAGCTTTTGTTTTAAAACCAAATATTTATCTTCTGTTAAAAATGATCGATATTCTTTTGAAATGTTTTGATTCTTTGTTATTGAGCTTAAGCCATGAGGCATTCCGTAAGTATTATTCGAGCTTAAAGCGTGAGCATTGCCATAAGTATTATTCGATTAACACGTATGCGTCTACCGTACTATATATTGTAAACTATCATGCTTTAGGAAGAATCACATACCTTCTCAGCGAAAACCACCTGCCAAGTTGAATATGTCGCGCGCAGAGAGTTAGCCTATAATAGTCACAGATATCTATCAAAGACTACTCAAGGTCATTCTAAGCAGAGGGTTCATAATTCTACGGTAAGTTGGTGACACTTCCCTACAGTGAGCTATATAAGTCTCTTTGTGAAAGCAGTCCTATGTAAGTAATCTGGTTTGATTATTCTTCTAAGTATTTATACTTATTCTTATTCTACAACAGTAAGTATTCTCTAATTCAAAGAGGTTAGGATTAGTTACCTCGGTAAGCCCAATAATATCCTAGAAAAGTCGCGCTTTGAGCAAGGTTTTGCTCTAAGTTGTATGCTCCAGAGAAACCTTAGAAGTTCTTCACAACTTCTACTAAGTACTAAGGTATTTGGGCTAGGGTATTTTGGGCATTATAACAAAACAAGAAGGCAACTTTTCTACCAAGGGAGGGGGTAGGTTTCGGCTAGGCTAGGGGTGGGGTAGCCTCGGCCAAGCTTCTCAAGGGAGGGGGTGTTGGGAATTGCTACAAAGGGAGAGGAAGGATTTTTAGACTTGGAAAGCTTTTGTGGATGAAGAACTCTTCATCTCAAGAGGGTATTTATAGCTCAAGCCTTGGCCAACCAATGGCCAAGATGAAGACAAGTGCAAGGCAAGTGTAAGGCCAAGATCAAGCCAAGTGCACCCTAACCCCTACTCCACAAAACACTCCACAAACACTCCAAAACATGGCACAAAACAAGGCCTAAGAAAGGAACCAATCGGCCAGGCCAACACCCCTCTTGGGCCCAATCGTCCAAAGCCACCCACTTGCTTCAATGTGAGGTGACACATGTCACCTCTCGTTGGTCCAAAATGTTTCGTCTCTCGGAAAAATCCGCAAAAATAAGAAATGGCATAGCGGAATTTACTCTACGAAGTGTGGAAACGTTTAGTGGAAACGATTCTTTTAGTGAGTTGTGTACAAAAAAACGCCCAAGGCTAACTAAGGCCAAACTTTTTAGACGTATTCCCTTACGTACATACTGGAAATAGGGTATTACATTCTCCTCCTTAGAAACATTCGTCGAATGTTCCTTCTCAAACGATTAACGATAAGATTCTTCATAACTTAAGCGGTTTGCAAATGCCACACGCGCCACAAAACAACACTAGGCATAAACGATAACGAAAATTTACAAGTAGGAAAGTGAATTACACGGAGGTGTGGGAATAGGTGAGGATACTTCGCCTCATGTCCTCGCCGGCTTCCACGTCATCTCCTCTGCGAGCTCGTTCGCCACAAGACTTTGTGGAAGACACGTCCTTCGTCATGAGCGCCTAACCCGACGATCGACTATCGCTATGGGAATCTCCTCATACGATAACCCCTCGGTCACCTGGACATCGTCAATCGGGTGTACCCTAGATGGATCCCCGATACATCTCATCAGCATAGATACGTGAAAAACCGGATGCACCGCCTCCAGATCGGACGGCAGATCCAACTCATAGGCAACCTTGCCTACCCTGCGGACAAACTGAAACGGCCCAATTTACCTGGGTTGAGTTTCCTTCTTCCCAAATCTCATCACACCGCCATGGGTGACACCTTAGGAAAACCCAATCATGAACCTCGAACTCAAGATGCCGACGACGATGATCTGCATCGACCGCCGACTACGGTGTCGATAGCGCTCTCGGATAAGCTTATCCTTATCACTGCTGCACCAAATTTGGTCCCACTAGCCACTTTCGCCCACATCGAACCAACCTATAGGCGATCTGCACTTCCTCCATACAAGGCCTCATAAGGCGCCATCGAATCTTTGGAGTAGTAGCTATTATTATACGCAAACTCAACTAGAGGTAAATGATCCTCCCAACTACCATCGAAGTCAATAACACGGGCTCGCATATCCTCGAGAGTGCGGATAGTGCGCTCTGCTGTCCGTCATGCGTGGATGAAATGCGATTACTCGTGCTCACTGCATCCCTAAACCCCTGCGGAAGGACCTCCGAAGTTAGCGTGGCTGGGCTCCTGCATGCGATATGATCGAAGTAGGGACTCCATGCGATCGGCGATCTCTCGGATATAAAGTCCGGCATAATCCTCGGTAGAAAAAGTCGTCGGACGGGAAGAAAGTGGTGATTTAAATCGACTGTCGACGATAACCCATATAGAATCATGTCTCCTCTGAGTGTGAGGTAATCCTGTGATGAAGTCCATGTTGATTACCTCCCACTTCCAGGTCGGGATCTCAATCGTCAGAACAAACCACGGGCCTCCGGTGCTCTACCTTCGCTGCTTGACACGGGCCGAGCTACGAACTCTGCAATGTCTCTCTTCAAGCCATCCCACCAATACACAGATCTAAGGTCGTGGTACATTGTTATACCCCGTAGTTCCTGGGTATGTATGCGAGGACGTACGTGCGAGAATACGACAGAAAGATTGGAAAGGAAGAAAGAGGTGATTTTTCCACGGAAAAGTTTCCGGTTTTTGTGAAGGAAAAAGGTTCGTTAATGGGAATTGGATTCCCGGTTTGGTATTCGGACTTCTGGAATATTAGAGAATTATGGAATTTTATTTTGGAAATGGTCACGTGGGGCCACGGGAGAAATTCTGGTTTTGTGGAGCCACTTAGTTTTGAGATTTTGGCCATTGTGGATATTTTGGAAGATGTTTTATTTTGGGCCAATAGGAGGGTGACACGTGTCACCCCGCCTAGGTGGCTCGGCCGAATGGCATTTGTGCACAACACCCTGCGGTTAAGTCGTTTTTAAACGTTTTACATAACTTGCGAGGAAAATTCGGCTATGTCTTTTCTTATTTTTGCGGATTTTTCCGAGAGGCGGAACATTTTGGACAACGAGAGGCGGCACTTGGCACCGTTGGTGGGCAAGGTGGGCGGCTTGGACGATTTTGGGGGTGTCAAGTGGTAGATATTTTTGGTAGATATTTGTGAGGGTTTTAAGGAGTAGGGTCTAGGGGGCACTTGGGTGAATCTTGGCCTTACACTTGTGTAGCACTTGGCTAGATCTTGGCCATTGGTTGGCCTTGGCTTGTAGTATAAATACCCTCCTTTGATGAACTTCTTCATCCATAAATTTGCCTAAGTCTTGAAAGCTCTCCTTCTCCCTCCCTTGTGTTGAGTTCGGCCAAGGGCCTCCCCTGTGGTAGAGCACCCCCTCTAGGGGTGCTAGCCGAGTGTACCCACTAGCCTAGTTGCTTTGTATAATACCCCCTTTGTGGTGTAGAAATACTCTCAAAGTATTGTTATAATGCCCAAATTACTTTAGTAGTATACCTTGTTGTATTCTAAGGTTATACCTATCTGAAAAGCCGAAATACTATTATACTTCCGTCGATCAAAACGAAATCCTAGGAAAATCTCCATAGTCCGTTGGAGTGTTGTGTAGAAGTTGGTTAGAACTTCTAAGGGTGGTTTAGAGCGGGTTGAGCGCTCGGAGTTGAGCTAAGCGATTGCCCAGGATCGACTTTATACTTGGATAATTATGGGCTTATCGAGGTAATTATCTTGTCCCTCTATTGTAATTGGAAATTACATATTGTTAGAATATATAGTTGAAGTATACTATATATAGAACTGAACGTAGTTATTGGCAATGTCTTTTGACTTAAGCCTGAATAATACTTACTGCGATGTCTTGCGACTTAAGCTGAAGAAGCCCAGGCGAGCAGTTTTACATAGAGTATTCTGATGAGGCTTGTGTAGCTTTTCTGTGAAGTAGAATTGTACCCGTTCGGGTTAGATGTGTAACCCCCCCTGGTTGGCTTGGTAGCCGGCCTCGTTAGAGGAGGAGATTTACGCTGCTGTTGCGGGGAAGTCTTCCGAATTTTCGGTAGAATGTTCTGCGATAAGGTCTAAATGTTAATAAGCGCCTTGTGGCCTTATAGGTTGAAGTACTACGTATGGCGCGATCTACTGGCTAAGGAGTAGCCGACGGTTTGAAGTACTTGGAGCGTTTTGCTATTAGTCGACACTCGTCGCGAGGTATGTGAACCTCTTCCTATCTCTTCTAGCATGATATGTGTGAACTATGTAGTACGGTAGCCGTACATGTGCTAAATGTATTTGGAGTGGTTTAAAACATAAAGTGTTATAACGGCTTTATGGGAAGTTGGTTATAACAGCTTTATGTTGGTAAGAAAGTACTTGTGGCCTTGAAAAGGTAACTGATTTGAACTATAACTGGCTTGTTATGTGTTAATAAAGAACTTGAAGTATTTCAAAAGATTTTTGAATCATTTCGAAAGAAGAAGTAATATTTGGTTTTTGAAAACTTAAGAGTTATACTAGCTTTATGGGAAGTTAGGTATAACGGCTTAAGAATGTTTCTTGATTTGAATCGGAATGTGTATCGACAAACCACTGCAGCGTTAATAAAAGGAAATGTTTTGAATAATTAAGTATTATTAAAACCAGTAGAAACTTCCATCTGCATAGAAGCTAAGATGAGACAAAATGATATTTCCTAGATCATGGCTGTTGTAATAAGATTGTTATAAACAAGATATCCTACTCACATATAAGGCTTATGTTTCTCAGATTGTTTAAAGGAGAATTATATTCTTAAATGAATAAGACTATGAACTACGAACCCTTTCTAAAAATGAGAAACTTGAACATTGGAAATTAGGCAAACTTGAACATTGGAAAAGAATGTTGCTACTTGATTTTACAAAGAGAAGTAATTGATTTACTTTAAAAAGATAATCACTCTATTTTCATATACTACGGGTATTGTGTGACTTTTGTGAATGTAACGTATCTTTTAAAGAGTTAATGTATGAAGTACTTTGGGGATAAAACCCGATCTTGTTAATCATATAGTAGAAGGTACCTTGTGTGAATAACTTGATTGTATTGGTTTGTGATAGCCTTGTAATACCTTCGTGTTGATTTGATAAGTAATCATATTAGGATGCTACGTGTGTTAGTATTCTGTGATGTTTGTGTAAAGGGATTTTCCCTTGATTGTGCTTATGCTGTTTAAACGATAAACTGTTATGTTGGTATTTATACCACTCACCGTGTTTCCGGGGGTTAAGCTGCCCTCCGATGCGGGGTAGACTCAGGCGGGTCGATGGACCTATGATTCGAGAATACCTCATGCAGGTCCCGGGGGCCTATGCGGAGCTACGAGTTCGGGTTAGTGTCGTCCTTTATGGGCATGCGGTCCATGTGGCCGTGCGGATCGCGAAGTCGGGGCGATCTCGGGAGTAGCTACCCTCGACGCGGGAATACCTCACGCGGGCGATGAGATTGGCCTACGCGGGCTGCGGGAGTTCGGGGTTAGACGCGTACATTGATCTGCGGGCAAGTGGCGGCTTTGATCATGTGACGGTCTAGACAGATCTTATGATCTGATTCATGACCTTGTTGGTACTATGGGTTTTAGTAGTCGGCTATGCCTTCGCACTTACCGTCAGAGAGATATTATGACACAGTGGGACACGGTGTTCATGTGTGTTCCATGGTGCTTTTATATCATAGGCTGGCGGTGAGGAAGGTATTCCACGGGCATGATTGATGTTGTGGGCACGAGACCCATTGTTATACTTGAGTGATGACTTGAGGCGTGAGTCACGACTTGACATGATCGCCTTGTTGTAAGCGTAGTTTGGTTATCATACATGTCTCGCTTTATATGATGGTATGATTTCATTTCTGATATGTATTTTGATTTCATATACTCAAATTTTTGTTATCGACCTCGCCCGGCTGCGTTCATGCGCGAGTAAAGGTACACCGATCGTTGATCCTCGCTCTTAGGGTCAGATTCGGCTGTAGGAAGCTCCGTTTCTCGGAGGCTTATCTTGATATAGTCCTGTTGTTGTAGGTGCTTACGTTCGAGGTATGGCGGGCCCTGTCCCGCCATTGTTGTCGTATCATTTCTTAGAGGTGCATGAAATCTTGTTGTGGGCAGGGTTGGTAAAAAGGATTAAACTGTTCAGTTGTAAAAGTTGTTATTTATATATGCCGAAAGGCAAGTTTTCCTCAGATTACTGTTTTGTACTTCACTTGTTTCATGTATATGTTTTATGTTCCGCTGATTACTCTGATGTTGTGTCACTAGGGTGCCCGGGGTAAGGCACCAGTCACGGGCCCAGTTTCGGGTCGTGACATACATCTTGGTCGACCCCGGATGGATAGAGTAACGCGCGCTGTGTGCTTCCGAGAACTGCGAAGTCTCAAACATCCGGAACACCTGATGCGCCCTCAAACCTTTGCACCCATTAGGTGCTACCTCAAAAGGACCACTTGCCCTGCGAAGAGTTGTATCACGATATCGAATCAAAGTGGATCCTCGAACTGTTGCCTCTTCACCTCGCCGACGATGGAAGACTCGGCAACCTCACGAACTCTAACCCCACCGCTATCGAGAATCAATCAAGCGGACACCAAGGCTCGCTAAGCGATGCAAATCACGAACCATGTCCCTCCTCTCTAGTTGCACATCGATAGGCTCCCATCGACCTACGACTAGAGCATACGCCACAACATTGGCCTTCCGGGTGGTACAGGATATCAACATCGTAATCCTTAAGCAACTCTAACCACCGTCTCGTCCGTAAGTTCACTCCTGGTGAAGATATCTGGAGGCTCTTGTGGTGCGTATAAATATCCACGTGAACCCCATACAAATAGTGCCTCGGATCTTCAAAGCGTGAATTACTACGCGACTCCAAATCATGGGTGGGGTAGTTCCTCGTGTTTCTTGGTGTCGGGACGTATGCTATAACCCCGCCATGCTGCATCAACACATCCCAACCCGATGCGACGCATCACAATACCGCGACAAAACCGTCTGGACCTGCGGAAGAGTAAGAAGCGGGGCGTCGTCAATCTCTCCTTCAAGAATCGGAAACCCCGCCACAAGCATCAGTCCATGGAACTTGTGCGCTTCACGAGTCGGCTAGTCAATGGTGCGAGTAGATAAGCAAACTTCTCTACGAACGCGATAATATCCTGCAAGGCCCGAGCTGCGAACCTGCGTCGGAGTAGTAGGTCTAGGCCAAGTCTGTTGCCTCGATCTTGGCGTATCAACTCGAATGCCATCAGCCGACAATATGCCCAAGAAACGCCGAAGTCAACCAAAACTCACATTTGGAAAACTTGGCGCATAACTGCTGGTCTGGAGAAGCGTCGGCCACAGTCGCCAAATGCTCGCGTGCTCTGCTCTGGCGAGAATAAACCAAGATATCATCAATGAACACTATCACAGCGTGTCCAAAAATGGTTTGAACACTCGGTTCATCAAATCCATGAATACTGCCGGAGCATTGGTCAACCAAAGACATGACCACGAACTCATAATGCGTGTCGGTCGGAATGCGATCTAGGGACATCCACCTCTCGACTCGCTTTGATGATAGCGATCGCAGATCAATCTTGGAGAAACATCTCGCACCTCGCAACCGGTCGAACAAATCATCAATCACGGAAGGGGTATCGTTCTTAATGGTCACCTTGTTCAGCTGCCTGTAATCAACACACATGCGCAGCGTCCCGTCCTTCTTCTTCACGAACAATACCGGCGCCCCCCAGGGAGAAACACTGGGCCTAATGAAGCCCTTCTCTAGCAAATCCCTAAGCTGATCCTTCAGCTCTCTCAACTCGGCAGGTGTCATTCTGTATGGCGGAATGGAAATAGGCAGAGTATCTGGCAACACATCTATACAAAACTCGATCTCCTCTCGGAGGATACGAGGTCATCCGGAACACGCGTGCGGGAACTCGTGACTCTGGGCCCGAAAATCTGGTACGCGGCTTGATTATCAAACACGAACGAGATGATAGATATACCGCCGTACCATCTTCCTAGCCTTGAGGTAGGAAATAAACCTACCACCGGCGTCTGCGTGCTCCTCACTCAACAACCGGCTCGCCGAAACTGGAACGCATAACTCTCTCTGCGGTCTACATTGGCGTAGTGAAGCTAGCCAATCCATCCCCATAATCACGTCGAAGTCAATCATCTCCAACTCTATCAAGTCGGCTGGTCCGACGGCGTAAATGGTCACAGGACAAGCTCTATATACCCGCCGAGCTACCAGATCACCCTTGGCGTAGCTACCTCGAAAGGTCTATGGACTCGTGCTCTATCCCTATCCTACTAGCAACAAGGGAGATATATAGGGAAGTAGAACCGGATCTATCAAAGCATACACATCAAACCCGAGCCCGATAAGGTACACGTGGCGACATCGGTGAGGCCTCACGATCTGTCGGTGGACAAAGCATATATGCGGTTCGAGGACCGCTAGAAGCGGGACTGCGCCACGACCTCTGCGCGACCGCTGATCCATGTGTACCTTGCCTCGGGCGAGTAGCTGTCGAGGATGAAGCGGCAGCAGACCACATGGCCCAGGCCTACTACGGCGCCGCTCTGGTCGGACAAACTCTCGCGAAATGACCTGCGGCCACAAGTATAGCGAGCTCGGTCTGACTCGAGAATGGTATCTCGCCACTGGGCACACCGAGACCTCGAGCAGTTAGCACCCCGCTACCGGAAATCCGAAGTCACAGGGCCACGACACGCCTGACCGCTCTGGTATCGAAAATGAGGTAGAGCGCTCTGCCGGTGTGGTGCAAATCTGGACTTCTGGCGACGCCCACCCCGAGGACCACCAAAAGAACGGCCGTCTTGGCGCCTTCCTGCTGCGATATCGCTCTACCCGTGGTCTCTACGCTCCTCACATCGGTCGCATGAGCTGCATACGGGTTATGTCCATGCTCGGTGAAGGACACACGCACAAGACTTCGGCCATGTAATCATCTAGCCCAGTGACATAGCGATGCACCACGTCCTCCATCTACGCTACGGTCGCGGGGACATATCGAGCCAAAGAATCAAACTCGACATTGTACTCCCTCGCATGCGTCCTCCTGTCTCAAAGAACAAGAATCTATCGGCTCGTGCCCTCCTCTGCGGAGGCAAGTGTGTGAGAAAAGCCTCAAAACTCATCCCATACCGCGAGTGCATGCTCTCCCGGAAAGCTCCGTGAATCAAACCAATCATTGCGGTATCACGCGGCCGTCTGAACCGAATATCGCACTCGGTCTCTGAAGCCACGATCACCGCGTAATCCTCTGCGGTGACGGATGAACTCCTGCGGATCATCTTAAGCCTCGACCCGTAAAACTCGGAGGCTACAACTAAGAAATCCGTAGTCTCAAACTATACGCCTCGGGTGCACTACGGTGTGCGGCCGAGGCTGGGCAGGCTGGGCGCGCATCGGCCTCTCTCGTGTCGGGCCTGACTTTAGCCAAAAGTGGGCCATCTCCTTGTACCTAACTCCTCCGCCCAGTGTGGGGCGGGAGGTGAAGTCTGTGGTCTCTTTGGGGCTGGCGGCGTCATAGAACTCGCCGTCTGGTATAGGCGGGCACGAGCCCTCGTGACTCTGGGTGTCTCGCTAGCGACTCCCTCGCTGCCTTGCCCACGGGCGGGTTGCCTTACGTGGAGGCATAATCATTACAGGAAAGGAATACGTTAGAGGTCCACTATAACACGACTCTAAAGCACGATCTCGGAATGAGAAGAATGGAAACCAATCCTAAATATCCTATAGCCTCACGATTATTGGTGTGGTGCACAACACACCGATAATCAAGACTCTACTAGATACGATCTGTAGACACTTTCCAGAGGATTAAGCGCTCGATACCACTTTTGTCACGACCGTTCGGGGCGTGGATCGTGCCTGCAAGGGGCACCCAGTAGTCATACATCAGTAATCAGCGGAAATATAAAGCAAGACATGAAACAGTTTATAAAATAGAACACGCTTTAAGTGAGAAAACATCGCCTTTCGGCATATATATAAAAACATGGTTTAGCGATTACATCAAATCTTGCATAACAGACTCTGAGACCTCTGAAATATACAACTATGGCGGGACGGGGCCGCCATACCTCGCGTACAAAACTATCTACAACAGGAGATCATACCCAAAAGTAGAGCCTCGGAAAGGATGGAGCTCGACACCAACGTAGAGATCCTAGGAATGTGGATCTAGCACTGCTTGCCCTTACTGCGGCATGAACGGCCCAGGAGGTCGATAACAGTACCAAGTATGTGAAACTATAAAGAATCGAAATAAAATCAAAGTATTTAAAACCTTTTCACAAAAACAATCGGTTCAATTGCACATAGTGTCACATCACAAACAACAACGATAATAGGAAAAGCGTAGCGAGTCTATTCTAGGCGCGAATGATCGAAGCAAGGCCAATCGCCCATAGTATCATTCTGCGTGCCTAGTCCCGACTTCCGCGGCCGCATAGGTCACACGCGGACCGCATGAGGTATTCCCGCATCGGGGCAGCCAACCCGGCATCCGCCTAGGCTCCGCGGCCGCATAGCCTCAAAAGACCGCATAGTCTCAACAGACCGCATAGGAATCCCGCGTCGGGCTAAACACCGGAATGATCAATCTCGGAGCATACCGCTGCTCGCATAGTCTCACGAACCGCATAGGCGTATAGACCGCGTCAAGGGGCAAGCCCTCGGTATAACAATCAAAGGGTAGGTGATACAATAACGACAACGGACTTAGGTTAGCAGCTAAGCACGGCAAGAATGACCCTTTTACACAAGAATTCAAGACACTAACCTGTAGCATCATAATATGTCTACTTATCACACAAATCTTACTACACTTAATGTAAATCAATACAAGGCTTTTATAAACAAACAAGTAAATTCCTTTTATCTTCTTAAGTTGTTATACCTAACTTCCCATAAAGCTAGTATAACTCTTAAGCTTTTGTTTAAAACCAAATATTTATCTTGATTAAAAATGATTCATATTCTTTTGAAATGTTTTCGATTCTTTGTTATTCAGCTTAAGCCATGAGGCATTCCGTAAGTATTATTCGAGCTTAAGCGTGAGGCATTACCATAAGTATTATTCGATTAACACGTACGCGTCACCGTACTATATATTGTAAAATATCATGCTTTAGGAAGAATCACATACCTTCTCGTAAAACCACCGCCAAGTTGAATATGTCGCGCGAGAGTCGACCTATAATAGTCACAAATATCTATCAAAGACTACTCAAGGTCATTCTAAAGCAGAGGGTTCATAATTCTACGGTAAGTCAGGCAAGACTTCCCTACAGTGAGCTATATAAGTCTCATGTGAAAGCAGTCCTATGTAAATCTGATTTGATTATTCTTCTAAGTATTTATACTTATTCTTATTCTACAACAGTAAGTATTCTCTAATTCAAAAGAGGGTTAGGATTAGTTACCTCGGTAAGCCCAATAATATCCTAGAAAAAGTCGCGCCTGAGCAAGGTTTTGCTCCTAAGTTGTATGCTCCAAGGAAACCTTAGAAGTTCTTCACAACTTCTACTAAGTACTAAGGTATTTGGGCTAGGGTATTTTGGGCATTATAACAAAACAAGAAGGCAACTTTTCTACCAAGGGAGGGGGGGTAGGTTTCGGCTAGGCTAGGGGGTGGGGTAGCCTCGGCCAAGCTTCTCAAGGGAGGGGTGTTGGACGGTGCTACAAAGGGAGAGGAAGGATTTTAGACTTGAAAGCTTTTGTGGATGAAGAACTCTTCATCTCAAGAGGGGTATTTATAGCTCAAGCCTTGGCCAACCAATGGCCAAGATGAAGACAAGTGCAAGGCAAGTGTAAGGCCAAGATCAAGCCAAGTGCACCCTAAACCCTACTCCACAAAACACTCCACAAAACACTCCACAAAACATGGCACAAAACAAGGCCTAAGCAAGGAACCAATCGGCCAAGGCCACCCTCTTGGGCCTAATCGTCCAAAGCCACCCACTTGCTTCCAATGTGAGGTGACATGTCACCTCGTTGGTCCAAAATGTTTCGTCTCTCGGAAAAAATCCGCAAAAATAAGAAATGGCATAGCGGAATTTACTACGAAAGCCGTGTAAAGCGTTTCGTCGGAAAACGATTCTTTTAGTGAGTTGTGTACAAAAGAAAACGTCCAAGGCTAACTAAGGCCAAACTTTTTGTACGTATTCCCTTACGTACATACTCTGGAAATATGGGGTATTACATAACTGCACCTCACCTACGTCGAACCAACCAATCGGCGACCTGCATTTCCGCCCATACAATGCCTCATATGGCGCCATCTGTATACTGGAATGGTAGCTGTTGTTATAAGCAAACTCCACAAGAGGCAAATGATCCTCGGCTACCTCGAAATCAATCACGCAGGCTCGCAGCATATCCTCGAGTGTGCGGATAGTACGCTCGCCTTCCGTCGACCGAGGATGAAACATCATCGAGACTCATCTGTGTCCCTAATCCTTCCGGAAAGACCTGCAGAAGTTAGCGTAACCGGGCCTCTATACGATATAATCGA
Organism: Przewalskia tangutica; assembly: GCA_029844215.1. Classification (NCBI taxonomy): domain Eukaryota; kingdom Viridiplantae; phylum Streptophyta; class Magnoliopsida; order Solanales; family Solanaceae; genus Przewalskia; species Przewalskia tangutica. The sequence continues at coordinate 35,954,430 of CM056725.1, read as the reverse complement.
CCACGGGGACTCCGTGCGGTCTCACAATCTCTCGATATACAATCGGCTTAGTCCTCGGTAAGCGTCGTCCTGACTGGAAGGAAGTGGGCTGATTTCGTCAGCCTGTCAACAATAACCCAAATGGAGTCGTACTTCTTCTGAGTACGAGGTAATCCTGTAACAAAGTCCATGTTGATCACCTCCCACTTCCATGTCGGAATCTCAATAGCCTGCAATAGCCCACCAGGTCTCTGGTGCTCGACCTTGACCTGCTGGCAATTAGGACACTGTGCAACAAAACCTGCCACGTCCCTCTTCAGGCCATCCCACCAATACATACATCTGAGGTCATGGTACATCTTGGTCGACCCCGGATGAATAGAATAACGAGCATTGTGTGCCTCCCCCAGAATCTACTGACGAAGTCCTATCACATCGGTAACACACAACCGGCCCTCAAATCTTAGCACCCCATCAGGCGCTACCTCGAATAGACTGTTCTCCTCCCAAAGAGTTGCATCTCGATACCGTACCAACACTGGGTCCTCAAACTGTCGCCTCTTCACCTCATCAATGATGGAAGACTCGGCAACCTCATGAACCCGTACCCCACTATTATCGGTATCGATCAATCGAACCCCAAGGCTCGCTAGCTGATGGATCTGACGGACCATGTCCTGTCTCTCTGGCTGTACCTCCGACAGACTCCCTATCGATCTACGACTCAAGGCATCAGCGACCACGTTGGCTTTCCCCGGATGGTATAGAATATCAACATCATAATCTTTCAAAAACTCTAACCACCGTCTCTATCGTAAGTTCAGCTCCCTCTGCCTGAAGATATACTGGAGGCTCTTGTGGTATGTATAAATATCCACATGAACCCCATACAAATAATGTCTCCAAATCTTCAAGGCATGAATAACTGCGGCCAACTCTAAGTCGTGGGTAGGGTAATTTCTCTCATGCTTCCGTAACTGTCGGGAAGCATAGACTATAACCTTGCCGTGCTGCATCAAAACACACCCTAGCCCGATACCCGAGGCATCATAATAAATCACGTATCCGTCTAACCCCTCAGGAAGAGTAAGAACTGGAGCCGTAGTCAACCTTTCCTTCGATGGTGGAAGCCCTTCTCGACCTCGTCACGGGAACTTAGCCGCCACGAGTCAGCCTAGTCAATGGTGCTGAAATCGAAGCAAACTGCTCCACAAACCTACGATAATAACCTGCCAGCCCTAAGAAACTGCACACCTCGGTCGGAGTAGTAGGTCTCGGCCAAGACTTAACTGCCTCATTTTCCGTATCCACCTGAACACCATCATCCCCAATAATGTGCCCCAGGAATGCCACTGAGGCCAACCAAAACTTACACTTGGAGAACTTGGCGAATAACTGCCGGCTCCGGAGGACCCCAAGTACCGTCCTCAAGTGATCTGCATGCTCCTGCTCTGTACGCGAATAAACCAGGATGTCATCAATGAATACTATCACAAATGTATCCAAAAATGGCTTGAACACCCGGTTCATCAAATCCATAAATACCGCTGGAGCGTTGGTCAAACCGAAAGACATAACCCTGAAATCATAGTGCCCATACCGGGTCCTGAATGCAGTCTTTGGGATATCTGCCTCTCGAACTAGCACCTGATGATAACCAGACCGCAGGTCTATCTTGGAGAAACACCTCGCACCCTGCAACTGGTCGAACAAATCGTCAATCCTGGGGAGGGGGTACCTATTCTTGATGGTTACCTTATTCACTTTGTAATCAACACATACGCAGCGTCCCATCCTTCTTCTTCACAAACAAAACCGGCGCTCCCCAGGGAGAAATACTAGGCCTGATAAAGCCCTTTTCCAACAAATCCTTCAGCTCCCTCAACTCAGCGGGTGCCATCCTGTATGGCGGAATAAAAATAGGTCGAGTGTCTGGAAGCGTATCAATACAAAACTCAATCTCACTCTCAGGAGGGATACCCGGAAGATCATCTGGGAACACATCTGGAAACTCCCTAACCATCGGCGATCAAGAATCGACACTCGGCCTGTATCAAATACCGAACGGATGATAGATGTACCGCTACGCACCATCTTCCTAGCCTTGAGGTAAGAAATAAACCTACCCCGGCGTATTTGTGTTGCCCTTCCACTCGATAACTGGCTCGCCAGGAAACTGGAACCGAACCAACCTGTCTCTACAGTCAACGTTGGCATAACAAGAAGCCAACCAGTCCATACCCATAATGACGTCAAAATCAGTCATCTCCAACTCTATCAAGTCTGCAAGGGTCTGACGACTATAAATAAACACCGGACAACCTATATACACCCTCTCAGCTAACACCGAATCACCCACTGGCGTAGCTACCTCAAAAGGCTCTATCGACACCGGCTCTATCCCGATTCTACCCGCAATAAGAGGGGACACATAGGACAAGGTAGAACCTGGATCTATCAAAGCATATACGTCACAACATGAAATCAATAATGTACCTGTGACGACGTCAGGGGAAGCCTCCTGATCCTGGAGGCTAGCTAAGGAATAAATGCAGTTCTGTGGACCGCTAGAACTGGAACCACCACCACGACCTCTGGCGCGGCCTGCCGGTCCATGAACACCCTGCCCTCCGGGGCGCATAACCACAGAAGAAGAAGACCCAACAACTGATCATGTCGGCTGCACCATACCACCCATGCTGCCTCTAGTCGGACAGTCTCTCTTCAAATGGCACAGCTGGCCACAAGAGTAACAAGCTCCTGCAGGAACACGACACTCGCCTGGGTGAGACCTACCGCATCGAGCACACCGAGATGTGGGTGGTCTCGATCGGTGATGATCTCTGCCTCGCGAAACCCGAAGTCACGGAGCCACGACCTACTCACGAATGACTGGTGATCGGACCTCCCGCGAGCGTGAAGGAGCACTCTGTGCTGGCTGGAATGTGGACCTAGTCTGCTCGAAATTTGTCGCCTCAGCGCCCGAGACCTGCTTTGTCACAGCCTCTTGGTGGCTTTGAGTCAATTTGATCCTCCCTCTCTTTATCATCTATCCTCTGCGCATACGCCTGCATCCTGGCAATGTCCATACCGGGCTGAAGAGCCACTCCCAAGCATGCAGTAATCATATGACGGTCTAGCCCCATCACATAACGATGAACTCTGTCCGCCATCATTTCTGACAATGGTGTGCGCATGCCTGGCCAAAGAGTCAAACTCCAGGTTGTACTCTCTAATAGTCCTCCCATTCTGCCTCAAGGTCAAGAATCTATCTACGCGGGCTCACCTCATCTCAGGGGGCAAAAAGTGATCCATGAAGGCCTCTATAAACTCCTCCCAAACAGTTGGAAAAACATCCTCACCTCTCGACAGCTCCCATGACTCAAACCAGTTCAACGCAATATCGCGTAACCGGTAAGATGCTAGCATAACTGAATCTGTCTCCGAAGCCCTAAGAACCTGCATAGTCCGTTGTAACTGCCGAATGAACTCCTGCGGATCCTCCTCAGACCTCGAACCATAAAACTCGGGTGGATGACAACCCAGAAAATCCCGAATCCGCAAACTGTCGGCTCTAGGGTTAGCTGCCTGCTCCTGTCGGCGCTGCCCTGCTACTATGCTGGTCAATAACCGAATCTGCTCCCTGTAGTCTATATACTCAGCTCCTGACTGTGGAACTGGAGGCTCAGGTACCGGAACCTCTGGAGCTACTGCCGCTTTCGGCTCCTCTAATAATGCCGGCGTGGCTGAACTCGCCGACCCGCCTACTACCTCATGCATAGTCTGTGCCTGAGTCCGAGTAACCCTATGAGTCCGCTAGCAGCTCCTGCTGCTGCCTTGCCCTTCTGGGCCCTGGTCGCCTTCCGTGGAGGCATAACTGTTTCATAGGAATAGGTCAGAGAGGATTCAACCTAATAAGACAGCTCTACTGCACGATCTCAGAGAGAGAAGAATGGAAACCAATCCTAAATGTCTTGCAGCCTCCTGATTATAGATGTGGTGCACAACACACCGATAATCAAGACTCTACTAGACATGGTCTGTAGACACTTTCCGAGGACTAACTGCTCTGATACCACTTTTGTCACGACCCGACCCCAGGGCCGCGACTGGTGCCCTACCTGGGCACCCCGTTCAGGTATACATCAGAGAATAGCAGCGGAACATACACAACAAATAACATGTTTAAACAATAAACATCACAGGCTAACCGATAAGGCCGCCTTCCATAAAATATACATACTCAACAGTAAAATAGTATAACTCTGTGCTTACAACCCAAACCACAACATGTGACTACATACCTCTAGGAATAACAACTGTGGCGGGACAGGGCCCCGCCATACCCCTGAATGTACATAAAATCTACAACATCAGGGAAAAACTGTACCAAAAGACAAGCCTCCGGAGTAATGGAGCTTCTGACACCCGATCAGTGATCCTAAGAATGAGGATCCACCACCTGCTTACCCCTACCTGCGGCATGAACGCAGCCCCCGAGGAAGGGGGTCAATACACAATATGTACTAAGTATGTAAAACTGGAAAATACTGTAATTACATCATAAGTCTAAAACGAAGCCGGAAACATGTATGATAATCAAATTACAGTACACTGTGCCTTACTAACAATGAGAGTAAATAAGAGTATACTTACAACATAAAAATAGGAAGCTCACGATCAAAGCAGGACCACCCGCCCGCAGTATCATTAAGCAATCCTACTCCTGGGACTATTTCACCCGCATAGGTCGTGTGGACCCGCATGAGGTATTCCTCGCATAGGCTGTATCCGCCCGCATAGGTCGTGTAGACCCGCATGAGGTATTCCTCGCATAAGCTGTATCCGCCCGCATGGGACTATTTCACCCGCATAAGCCCTTACGGACTCGCATGAGGTATTCCTCGCATCGTGGGTAGCAAATCCACGGAATATGCAAATGCCACAAACCCGGGGAATGACCCCGTAATAAATAATATATTACTAGCACAACCCGGCTATCATACATAACATAAGCACTACCGGCTTATCATACAATATATAAGCAAGTTAAGAAACCCCCTAACTTCTTATTAGTCTTGTTCATATACACTCTCATTTTAGTTTACTTAAGGCACTAACATGTCTTTTATAAAAAATCCGGGAATTTAACCCAAAGTACTACATACTTCCACTCTTTTAAAAATGACCCTTTTTCATAGAAAACTTCCAAGATACTAATAACCGTAGTATCAAGTCACAATTACTTTTCAAGACAAGTCACAATACCTTTAGAAATAAAATTAGGCTTCTAAATCAAGTGACTTCTTTTCTTATAAAACCTTAGGCAATTGATGCCTTAAAATCGAGTTGCCTTTCATTTAATCAAGTCATTTATCCTTATTTATCTTTCCATAAAGCTAATATAACCAACTTCCCATAAAGTCGTTATATTAACTTTATACCTTAGCCAAATACAATTTCCAATCCAAGGGACTTATACGTTTAAAACGAAACAAGTATCATATACTTTAAAACTCTTCAAGTCCCTTAACTTTTAGAAAAACTTAAGACATCCTTAATACTTTTAAAGAAGTGAGTTAATCTCCTAACTCACCCAACTTGGCTATTCTTAAAACAAGTAAAGGATATCAAGGTTTTGTACGTCTACCGTACTATATACGTGCAACTATTCATGCTCAAAAGATAAGAAAGTTCTACATACCTCTTCGGGTCAATCCACTTGCTAAGTACAATATCCCGCCCGTAGTATGTCAACCTATAATGTCCACAATACGTCTATTAACGCCTTACTTCAAACGTAGAATATTATAAGTGCAAAGTCACTAAATTCTACGGAAAATCGGACAGCACCTCCTTTGTTTCTACATACTTTGACACCTTTTTCAAGGCCGAATTCAATAACCAAACACGCCACATTTAAGGCTCAACATATAACTAGTCAAAAGGGGATTATACGCCTTACAGGACGTATAAAATTCCGCCCCACAATTCATATACAACAGTCCAATACTAACGGTCATTTTTTACTACAAGTATAACCACAATAAGTCTCTTTCATCCATAATGTCGTCTTCACATGTTATATAGCCGCAACCAACTTTGACAACCTTAATCTTCCATTTAAATAACATGCGACAACTATAACTATCGATTCCTTTGTATTTCAATTTCAAATGGCTTTCAAAATCCATAATACATATCAATCTTCAAAACATGATTCACGTGGTCAATATCAACTATAACAAGGATTATAATTATTTCCAAGAGAAGAGGGAATCTTTTTACATTTTGGATTAGCCCACTAAAGCCCTTTTTCTTCAACTCGTTTCCCGCCAAACTTGTCCACGCGAGCTTCTTACAAGTTTACCAACACCTTGCCTTTTTGCCGCTGCTCCAACAATTTTTTTACTAGGCAAGGTTTTCTTCAATATCTAAAGAGAAAAGGAGAAAAGCTCTTAGGATGGTTCTAAGATGAAAATGACCAAGTCTTTCAAGACTTGGTCCTAAAATAGGAAAAGAAAAGATGGGAGGGACACATGTCGCCCTCCCATAGGCCTTTTTCGAAAATATCCCCTGATTCCTCCCCTTTCCGCGGAAAAAATCCCGCCTTGGCGCCGCGGCGCTGCAACCTCAGAGGATTTTCAGGATTTGTGGCGCCACGACCCTGCTAACGGCGCCGCGGCGCTGCGACGCCTGATTCTAAAATCTTTCCTCTGCGCCTGCCCACTGAACTTCTAACGCCCATACCTCTCCGCTCCGATGTCCTATCGACGAGCGGTTTGTTGCGTTGGAAACTAGACTCATCAAACTTTATACTAGGCTTGTTAAACACCTCTCAATTCTTAATAACTGGGGTACAACACTCCAAAGTAGACTCAAAATCCGTCCAACACATAATTGTCAACTCATCTTTCAAAATGTAAAAACAAATCTTGTTTTCCCCGGTACGTTCTTATCTTATCTTTTTGAATTTACAGGGTGTAACACAACCCATACTAGCATACATACATAACCCCCATACTGATTCTGGCCCCCAATCTTTTGGAGTCACTCTTTTAAACAACATAAGGCCATTTCCGGCTCTCACGACCTGGTTCCGGTGGTACGCGTCCACGAACCCGTAAAACAATTAACTAGACTTGGGCCTTGCACCCTCGTGACCCTGTCACGTAGAGGAACTACTACCAACTGATCCCATTCCATTTCAAACCGTGAGACAACCCGTAATAGGTCCTCAACCCGACCCACCATCGCGCTTAACTCCTATCCTTGGTCTGACTTAAATTTTTACTACCCGAGAAGGCCTTATATACCTTAGGTCTCGGCGGTTATCAATACTCTTAGGCTCGCAATTTCCATGCTCCAAGCCTACCTTACCAGTCCCCCCCGTAAACGGGTACAATAACTTCTCATAATGCCATAACCATGTTGTCTCGATCACAACCGTTACTTACTCCATACGGATCCCATCCGTACAATTCTCTTAAGCCTACCACGTAGCTTAATCTATTAACATGGCATTCTGTTAGGTTCCTTAATCATTACTTCTTAAGGGTTCACTACCCTATCAGACAACTCGTCATTTCCTAATTATCCCAAAATAAAAAATAAGACCTTGGCGAGAATTCATTAACTGTTCCATACCTTCCCGGTATCTAGTTAGTCTTTACCAACTCTTGGTAATCTAAAATCATTCTAGACAACACGTGTCTGACCCTCATACATAACTCCGTATAGCTGTATGTCATAATACCAACTATACTACAATCATTACGAACCTGGATACGCAATCCACATAGTCCTTCCTGGGTCACTGCTGCCTTGCTCGTAGCTGCAATCAACATAACTCGTTAGGGGGAGACGACCCTAACAACACAGCTCTATCGCACGATCTCAGAGTGAGAAGAATGGAAACCAATCCTAAATGTCCTGCGGCCTCTTGATTATAGATGTGGTGCACAACACACCGATAATCAAGACTCTACTAGACACAGTCCGTAGACACTTTCCGAGGACTAACTGCTCTGATACGACTTTTGTCACGACCCGACCCCGGGCCGCGACTGGTGCCCTACCTGGGCACCCTTCTATTCATACAACATAATAAACTGCGGAAGATAAATACACTCTTTTTAAAAAAAACTAAGGCCAAGCCGATAAGGCTGCCATAACATAAAAATTTACCCGAAAGGGTCTACACTGTTTAACAATGTAAAAACAACTCTAGCCAGTCCAGCCCACAGATGAATACAGACCTCTAAGATTTGGACAAATACTATGACGGGACAAGGCCCCGCCGTACCCCTGAATATACATAACCATGACGACAAGCTCCGGAACATTAGAGCCATCTCAAAATGCTGAACCAGGATCCTAAGCTCGCGGATCCACAATCGTAATACCTAAACTGCGGACATGAACGGCCCGAAGAAGTCGATAACAACAGTGCAATATGGAGCGGAAAATAAGGTCTGATAAACAAATCATAACTGTACAAAAGAATGACAGGGGCAAGTATAAAAAAGGTAAATACCAGATCCTACCGTGTCATTACCATCTCGTGAACTTAATCGTACCTTATTATCTTTTCCGATTTTTACATAAAAGTTATAGTCACATTATTACGTACATGCTTAGAAAAACTGTCAAGTTCATTACCATATAACTTACTTACCTTGCATAACATAATCCGTCCCTTTATGGAGGGACTCCTATCGCCTACCCGATGGGGACGCGATAAAGTCACATAAGTCGCCCATAGAGGTATCTTGCCCGGCCCAACGGGACGCGATAATGTCATATAGTCCGCCCATAAGGTATCGCGGCCCATTCACGGGGCGATAATGTCATATAGTCTGCCCATAAAGGTATACTGCCCGACCCATTCCTGAGACGCGATAATGTCATATAGTCTGCCTATAAAGGTATACTGCCCAGCCCATTCCTGGGACGCGATAATGTCATTATAAAATCCGGGAATTTAACCCAACGTACTACGTACCTCTACTCCTTTAGAATGACTTTTTTTCAAATAAAACTTCCAAGATACTAATAACTGTAGTATCAAGTCATATCTACTTTTTAAGACAAGTCACAATACCTTTTAGAAATACATTTACAGGCTTCTAAATCAAGTGACTTCTTTCTTAAAAACCTTAAGCAATTGGTACCTTTAAAACAATTTGCCCTTCTTTATTTCAAGTCATTCTTTGTTTATATTACTAGATAAAACTATTCTCTTAACCTTCCATAAAGTTATTATAACCAACTTCCCATAAAGTCGTTATACTAACTTTATGCCTTAGACTAATTCATTCTTTTTATAACCAAGAGACTTATACTCTCAAATCAAGTTACATAACCTTTAAAATACTTCAAGTCTCTTAACTTTAGAAATCAAGTTTCTTAACTTAGAATTTAAAATCTCTTATCTTTAGAATATCAAGAAATCCATGCTTTCCAAATCAAGTATTCTATACATTTAAATCAAGTCATTTCTTCCTTTAAAAATCAAGTCCCATAACTTGAAAAATAAAGTTTCTTAACCTTTTAAGAATTCAAGGTTCATAGTCTTAAAAACTTCATACGTAAACTCTTTTAAATTAAGTAACATATACTTTGGTGCGTTGTAAATAAGTTATACTTATTTATAACGATCTTATTCAAGTATCCATGATCTAGAAAATGTAATACAATTTTGTCTTATTTTAGTTTCTATGCAGATGGAGAATTCTACTTATTTTAATATAATCAATTGTCATTACATTTTCCTTTATTAACGCTGCAATGGCTTGTTCGATACTTATTCTCATTCGTGCCGTAAAATTAGCCAAGTCAACTTGGCTCTAAATACCTCCTAACGACTCTTACCAACATCCCTCATAAGACTTGGTAAGAACTTAGGATAACCTAGACATAACCTTTACATAGAGTAAATCACATACATACCTCTTAACTTCTAAGAGTAGAAGGGAACATGAAATAATACCACATGTATATTCCATACATAGAATCATGCCAAAGGAAGGAAGAGGTTCACATACCTCGCGACGATTATCGACAAATAACAAAATGCTCCAAAGTACTTCAACCTTGATAGTTATTCCATCCTTCAAGTAGAATACGCTATACTTAGTACTTCAACCTATAATGGCCATAATACGTCCATTAACCCCTAGCTTCGAACGTAGAATATTCTAAGTGCAAAGTCACTAAATTCTACGGAAAATCACACATCACTTCCTTTGTTTCTACATACATTGCCACCTTTTTCAAGGCCGAATTCAATAACCAAACACGCCACATTTAAGGCTCAACAATGTAGTTAACAATAAGGGATTACACGCCTAACAGGATGTGTAAAATTCCGCCCCACAATTGATACGAAACTAGTTCCATATTTAAAGTCATTCTCGGCTAAACATATATAACAACACAAAGTCCTTTTCCAATTCTTTTAATCCAAATTCTTAGGTCTAACATGTTATATAGTCATAAAAAACTACAAAAACTATACTTCCTTCTTTATATAACATGTGACGACTTAAACTAATAATCAACTTGAATTGTAATCTTAAGGGTTAAACATGCTATTTTTCGGATTAGGGTTCCTGTCACGACCCGTTCCGGGGCCCGTGACTGGTGCCTTACCGGGGCACCCAAGTAGTCATACATCAGAGTAACCAGCGGAAATATAAAGCAAGACAGGAAACATAGTAAAAACAGAAACAGTTTATCTGATGAAAAGCTTGCCTTACGGCATAATATAAATAACTCAAGTTTTGCAGTTACATCCCAACTGTACAATAGTACTACAGACCTCTAAGGAAGTAAACAACTATGGCGGGACAGGGCCCCGCCATACCCTGACTGTACAAAACTATCTACAATACAGGGAGATCATACCCAAAAGTAGAGCCTCCGGAGAAGATGGAGCTCCTGACACCAACGCAAAGATCCTAAGGATGTGGATCTAGCACCTGCTTGCCCTTACCTGCGGCATGAACGCAGCCCCCCGAAGGAGGTTAGTACAACAGGTACCAAGTATGTGAAACTATAAAGAACTGAAACGAAATCAAAGTATTTAAAACCTTTTCACAAATACAATCAGTTCAATTGCACATAGTGCCACATCACAAACAACAACAGTAATAGGAAAATTGTAACAGGTCTATTCTAGGCCGCGAATGATCGAAGCAAGGCCAATCGCCCATAGTATCATTCTGCGTGCCTAGTCCTGGACTTCCGCAGTCCGCATAGGTCACACATAGACCGCGTGAGGTATTCTCGCATCGGGGCAGCCAACCCCGGTATCCGCCTAGGCTCCCGCAGCCCGCATAGCCTCAAAAGACGCGTAGTCTCAACGGATCGCATAGGGAATCCCCCGCATCGGGCTAAACACCCGGAATGATCAATCCTGGAGCATACCGCTGCTCCGCATAGTCTCACAGACCGCATAGGCCGTATAGACCCGCATCAAGGGGGGCAAGCCCTCGGTATAACAGTCAAGGGGGTAGGTGATACAATAACAGTACAACGGACTTACCGGTTAGCAACGTAAGCACAGCAAGAATGACCCCCTTACACAGCATTTCAAGATACTAACACAGGTAGCATCATAATATGTCTACTTATCAAACAAATCTTACTACACTTAACAGAAATTAATACAAGGCTTTTATAAACAAACAAGTAAACAGTTCCTTTTTATCTTTCTTAAGTTGTTATACCTAACTTCCCATAAAGCTAGTATAACTCTTAAGCTTTTGTTTTAAAAACCAAATATTTATCTTCTGTTAAAAAATGATTCAGTATTCCCTTGAAATGCTTTCAGTTCTTTATTATTCAGGCTTAAGCCGTGAGGCATTGCCGTAAGTATTATTCAGGCTTAAGCCGTGAGGCATTGCCGTAAGTATTATTCAGGCTTAAGTCAAAGACATTGCCGTAGTTATTATTCAGTTAACACATGTACGTCTACCGTACTATATATTGTAAAATATCATGCTTTAGGAAGAATCACATACCTTACCGTGAAAACCACCGCCAAGTTGAATATGTCGCGCAGAGCGACCTATAATAGTCACAGACATCTATCAAAGACTACTCTGAAGGTCATTCTAAACAGAGGGTTCACAATTCTACGGATAGTCGGGCAGCACTTCCCTACCCGGTGAGCTATATAAGTCTACTGCGGAAACAGTCCTATGTAAGTACAGTTTGATTATTCTTCTTTTAAACCCTTCTACTGTGATAACAGTTCAATTCTATTCTGTGATATTCTTCTAAGTATTTATACTTATTCTTATACTACTACATTAAGTAATCTCTAATTCAAAAGAGGGTTAGGATTAGTTACCTCGGTAAGCCCAATAATATCCTAGATAAAGTCGCGCCTGAGCAAGGTTTAGCTCCTAAGTTTATGCGCTCGGTAGCTCCAAGAAACCTTAGAAGTTCTTCACAACTTCTACAAAGGACTAAGGGATTTGGGCTAGGGTATTTTGGGCATTATAACAATACTAGAAGACAACTTTTCTACCAAGGGAGGGGGGGTAGATTTCGGCTAGGCTAGGGGGTAGGCCCTCGGCCAAACTCACTCAAGGGGAGGTGTTGGACGAACGGCTAATGGAGAGGAGAGGATATTTTCAATACTTGGAAGATAACTTTGTGGATGAAGAACTCTTCATCTCTAAGGGGTTATTTATAGGTCAAGAAGTGGCCAACCAATGGCCAAGATTAAGACAAGTGCAAGGCAAGTGTAGGGTGAAGATTTACTCCACACAAATATCCTACCAACTCGACTTGTGCACAAGGCACAAAAACGTGCCATGTTAGTCCATTTCGTCCAAATGGGCGATTTCAAGTCCACCATAGGAGGTGCCAAGTGTCGCCCTCCGTTGGTCCAAAATGTTTCGTCTCTCGGAAAAATCCGCAAAAATTAGTAATGGCATAGCGGAATTTTCCTACGAAAGTTGTGGAAACGTTTCGTCGGAAAGCGATTCTTTTAGTGAGTTGTGTACAAAAAAAGCGTCGAGGCTAACTTTAAGGCCAAACTTTTATGCGTATTCCCTACGTACATACTGCGGAAATAGGGTATAACATTCTCCCCTCGCCCGAAACATTCGTCGAATGTTCCTTCCCAGACAGATAACGATAAGGTTCTTCATAACTTAAGCGGTTTGCAAAAAGCCACACACGGCCACAAAACAACACTTAGGCAAAAGCGATAACGAAAATTTACAAGTAGGAAAGTGAATTACGGAGGTGTGGGTAATAGGTGAGGTACCTCCGCCTCATGTCCTCTCGGCTTCCCACGTCATCTCCTCCTAAGCTCGTTCGCCCACAAGACTTTGTGGAAGCCACGTCCTTAGTCCGCAGACGCTAACGACGATCGATTATCGCTATGGGAATCTCTCATCGATAACCCCTCGGTCACTGGACATCGCCAATCGGGTGTACCACAGATGGATCCCGATACATCTCCTCAAAGATAGATACGTGAAAAACCGGATGCATCGCCTCCGGATCGGACGGCAGATCCAACTCATAGGCAACCTTGCCTACCTGCGGACAATCTGAAATGGCCCAATGTACCTTGGTGAGTTCCCTTCCTCCGAATCTCATCACACCGCCATGGGTGACACCTTCAGGAAAACCCAATCATCAACTGCGAACTCCAGATATCGACGACGATGATCTGCATACGACTTCTGTCGACTCTGAGCTGTCAATAGCCGCTCTCAGATAAGCTTCACCTTATCCACTGCCTGCTGCACCAAATCTGATCCCACTATTGCACTCGCCCACATCGAACCAACCTATAGGCGTCTGCACTTCCTCCCATACAAGGCCTCATAAGGCGCCATCGAATCTTTGGAGTGGTAGCTATTATTATACGCAAACTCAACTAGAGGCAAATGATCCTCCCAACTACCAGAAGTCAATAACACGGGCTCGCAAAGATATCCTCGAAGTGCGGATAGTGCGCTCTGCTGTCCGTCATGCGTGGATGAAATGCGATTTCGTGCTCACTGCGTCCCTAAACCCCTCTGGAAGGACCTCTAGAAGTTAGCCGTAAACTAGGCTCCTCTGTCTGATATGATCGAAATAGGGACTCCATGCAGTCTGACGATCTCTCGGATGTAAAGTCTGGCATATCCTCAGCCGAAAAGGTCGTCCGGACGGGAAGAAAGTGGGCTGATTTCACACTGTCGGCGATAACCCATATAGAATCATGTCTCCTGAGTGCGAGGTAATCCTGTGATGAAGTCCATGTTGATTACCTCCACTTCCGTCGGGATCTCTATCGCTGTAACAAACCACTGGCCTCCGGTGCTCTACCTTCACTGCGACAACACGGGCGAGCTACGAACTCGCAACGTCCTCTTCGCCATCCCACCAATACACGGATCTAAGGTCGTGGTACATCTTGGTCGACCGGATGGATAGAGTAACTTGTTGTGTGCTTCCCCAGAACAACTGCGAAGTCCTGAAACATCCGGAACACACAATCGCCCTCAAACCTTAGCACCCATGGTGCTACCTCAAGGACCGCGCCTCACGAAGAGTCAGTATCACGATATCGAATCAAAGCCGGATCCTCGAGCTGTTGCCTCTTCACCTCCTCGACGATGGAAGACTCGGCAACCTCACGAACTCTAACCCATCGCTATCGGAATCAATCAGCGGACACGAGGCTCGCTGGCGATGCAAATCACGAACCATGTCCCTCCTCTCTAGCGCACATCCGATAGGCTCCCATCGACCTACGACTAAGAGCATACGCCTGGCATTGGCCTTCCCGGGTGGTACAGGATATCAACATCGTAATCCTTAAGCAACTCTAACCACCGTCTCGCCGTAAGTTCGGCTCCTGCGGTGAAGATATCTGGAGGCTCTTGTGGTGCGTAAAAATATCCACGTGAACCCCATACAAATAGTGCCTCGGATCTTCAAAGCGTGAATCACGCCTGACTCCAAATCATGGGTGGGGTAGTTCCTCCGTGTTTCTTGGTGTCGGGATGCATATGCTATAACCTGCCATCTTTGCATCAACACACATCCCAACCCGATGCTGGACGCATCACAATACACGACATAACCATCCGGACCTGCGGAAGTAAGAACGGGCGGTCGTCGGTCTCTCTTTCAAAGAATGGAAACCACGCTCACAAGCATCGGTCCATCGAAACTTGGCGCCTTCCGAGTCACCTAGTCAATAGTGCAGAGATAGAAGCAAACTTCTCTACGAACCGATAATATCCTGCAAGGCCCGAAATCGCGAACCTGCAGCCGGAGTAGTAGGTCAGGCAAGTCTGGCCTCGATCTTGCCGTATCCACTCGAATGCCATCAGCCGGCAATATGCCCAAGAAACGCCATCAAGTCAACAAAACTCACATTTGGAAAACTTGGCGTATAAGCTGTTCAGTCTGAAGCTGTCGGCCAAGATCGCCCTCAAATGCTCGCGTGCTCGCCTGGCGAGAATAAACCAAGATATCATCAATGAACACTATCACAAGCGTGTCCAAAAATGGTTTGAACACTCGGTTCATCAAATCCATGAATACCGCGGAGCATTGGTCAACCCAAAAGACATGACCACGAACTCATAATGCGTCGGTCCGAATGCGATCTAGGGACATCCACCTCTCGACTCGCACTGATGATTGCGACCGTAGATCAATCTTGGAGAAACACCTCGCGCCACTGGCGGTCGAACAAATCATCAATCTCGGGAAGGGTATCTGTTCTTAATGGTCACCTTGTTCACCGCGTAATCAACACACATGCGCGGCGTCCCGCCTTCTTCTTCACGAACAATACCGACGCTCCCGAGGAGAAAGCGATAGGCTGATGAAGCCCTTCTCCAAGAAATCTCTAAGCCGATCCTTCAACTCTCTCAACTCGGCGGGTGCCATTACGTATGGCGGAATGGAAATAGGCGAGTGTCCGCAATATGTCAATACAAAACTCAATCTCCTCTCGGGAGGATACGGGAGGTCGTGCGGAAACACGTGCGGGAACTCTCGACCACTGGGATCGATGGAAAATCTGGTACCACGGACGAGATCAAACACCAACGAGATGGTAGACATACCCTTCGCACCATCTTCCTAGCCTTGAGGTAGGAAATAAACCTACCGCCGGCGTCTGGTGCTCCTCCCACTCAACAACGGCTCGCCGAGAAGCGGAACGTACTACTCTCTCTCTGCAGTCTACATTGGCGTAGCAGAAGCTAGCCAATCCATCCCTGATCACGTCGAAGTCAATCATCTCCAACTCTATCAAGTCGGCTAGGGTCCGACGATCAAATGGTCACAGGACAAGCTCTATATACCGCCGAGCTACCACCGAATCACCATTGGCGTAGCTACCTCGAAAGGGTCTATGGACTCGGGCTATATCCTTATCCTACTAGCAACAAGGGAGATATATGGGACAGTAGAACCGGATCTATCAAAGCATACACATCAAACCCGAGCGATAAGGTACGTGGCGACATCGGTGAGGCCTCCCGATCTGTCGGGCCGGACAAAGCATAAAGCGGTTCGAGGACCGCTAGGCTGGGACCCGCCCACGACCTCTGCCGCGACCCGCTGGTCCATGAGTACCTTGCCCTCCGGGGCGAGTAACTATCGGGGATGAAGAAGCGGCAGACCACATGGTCGGGCCTACTACGGCGCCGCTCCGGTCGGACAAACTCGTGAAATGACCTGCCGCCACAAGTATAGCGAGCTCGGTCTGGCTCCACGAATGGTATCTACCACAACGGGCACACTGAGCAGACCTCGAACGGTTAGCACCCCTGCTACCCGAAATCAAGTCTGGGGCCCGACCGCCCGATCGCTCTGGTACCGAAAATGAGGTAGGGCGCTCTGCTGGCCGTGGTGCAAATCTGGACTTATCCGATGCCGCCCACCGAGAACCACCAAAAGAACCGGCCGTCTTGGCCTTCCTGCTGATATCGCTCTACCGGCGGTCTACGCTCCTCGCATCCTAGTCGTGAGCTGCGCATCTGGGTTATGTCCATGCTACTGGTGAAGGACATACCCGCACAAGACTCGGCCATGTAATCATCTATCGGTGACATAGCGATGCACTGGTCCTCCATCTCGCTACGGTCGAGGGACATATCGAGCCAAAGAATCAAACTCGACATTGTACTCCTCGGCATGCGCCCTCCCTGTCTCGGAACAAGAATCTATCATTTCGTGCCCTCCTCATCTGCGGAGGCAAGTGTGTGAGAAAATCCTCGGAAAATTCATCCCATCTTGCGGAGGTGCATGCTCTCCGGGAAAGCTCCCATGAATCAAACCAATCGATTGCGGTATCACGCGGCCGTCGCGAACCGGTCACAGACTCGTCTCGAGGCCTTGATCACCGCATGATCCTCTGTGGCGGATGAACTCACATGGATCATCCTCCGGCCTCGACCCGTAAAACTATGGCGGGCTACAACTCAGGAAATCTCGTAGCCTCAAACTATCGCCTCGGGTGCACGCGGGTCTGGCCCGAGCTGAGCTGAACTGGGCTGCCGCGTCCGGCCTCTCGCCGTGTCGGGCCACAACTCAGCCAATAGGCGGGCCATCTCCTTGTACCCTAACTCCTCCGCCCGGTGTGGGGCGGGAGGTGTGGGTGCTGATCTCTTTGGGGCGGCGGCGTCATAGAACTCGCCATCTCGGTATAGGCGGGCACGAGCCCTCGTGACTCTGGGTGTCTGCTAGCGACTCCTCGCGCCTTGCCGCTTCGGGCGGGTTGCCTTACGTGGAGGCATAACTGTTACATGAAAGGAATACGTTAGAGGGGTCCAACCTATAACACAGCTCTAAAGCACGATCTCAGAAATGGAAACCAATCCTAAATATCCTATAGCCTCCTGATTATTGGTGTGGTGCACAACACACCGATAATCAAGACTCTACTAGATACGGTCTCAGACACTTTTCGAGGATTAATCGCTCACGATACCACTTTTGTCACGACCGTTCGGGGCCGTGATCGTGCCTTAGGGGCACCCAGTAGTCATACATCGAGTAACGGCGGAAATATAAAGCAAGACAGAAACATAGTAAAAGCGAAGCAGTTTATCGATGAAAAGCTTGCCTTACGGCATAATATAAATAACTCAAGTTTTGCGATTACATCCCAGTGCATAATAGTACTCTGGACCTCTAAGGAAGTAAACAACTATGGCGGACAGGGCCCGCCATACCTGGCTGTACAAAAATATCTACAATACAGGGAGATCATACCCAAAGTAGAGCCTCGGAGAAGATGGAGCTCACGACACCAACGCAAAGATCCTAAGGATGTGGATCTAGCACTGCTTGCCACCCTGCGGCATGAACGGCCCGAAGGAGGTTAGTACAGGTACCAAGTATGTGAAACTATAAAGAATCAAACGAAATCAAAGTATTTAAAACCTTTTCACAAATACAATCGGTTCAATTGCACATAGTGCCACATCACAAACAACAATAATAGGAAAATCAGAACAGTCTATTCTAGGCGCGAATGATCGAAGCAAGGCCAATCGCCCATAGTATCATTCTGCGTGCCTAGTCCTGGACTTCGCGATCCGCATAGGTCACACATAGACCGCGTGAGGTATTCTCGCATCGGGGCCAACCCGGCATCCGCCTAGGCTCCGCGGCCTATAGCCTCAAAAGACCGCGTAGTCTCAACAGACCGTAGAAATCCCGCGTCGGGCTAAACACCCGGAATGATCAATCACGGAGCATACCGCTGCTCGCATAGTCTCATGAACCGCATAGGCCGTATAGACCGCATCAAGGGGCAAGCCACCTGTATAACGATCGAGGGTAGGTGATACAATAACGATCTGACGGACTTACGGTTAGCAACGTAAGCCACGCAAGAATGACCCCTTACACAAGATTTCAAGATACTAACACAGTAGCATCATAATATGTCTACTTATCAAACAAATCTTACTACACTTAATGTAAATTAATACAAGGCTTTTATAAACAAACAAGTAAATGATTCCTTTTTATCTTTCTTAAGTTGTTATACCTAACTTCCCATAAAGCTAGTATAACTCTTAAGCTTTTGTTTTAAAACCAAATATTTATCTTCTGTTAAAAATGATTCAATATTCCTGAAATGCTTTCGGTTCTTTATTATTCAGCTTAAGCGTGAGGCATTGCCGTAAGTATTATCGAGCTTAAGCGTGAGGCATTGCCGTAAGTATTATTCAGCTTAAGTCAAAGACATTGCCATAGTTATTATTCGATTAACACGTACGCGTCACCGTACTATATATTGTAAAATATCATGCTTTAGGAAGAATCACATACCTTCTCGTGAAAACCACCGCCAAGTCAATATGTCGCGCAGAGTCACCTATAATAGTCACAGACATCTATCAAAGACTACTCAAGGTCATTCTAAGCAGAGGGTTCACAATTCTACGGATAGTCGGGCAGCACTTCCTACCGGTGAGCTATATAAGTCTCATGAAAACAAATCCTATGTAAATGCAGTTTGATTATTCTTCTTTTAAACCCTTCTACGTGATAGCACAGCTCAATTCTATTCGTGATATTCTTCTAAGTATTTATACTTATTCTTATACTACTACAGAAGTATTCTCCGATTCAAAAGAGGGTTAGGATTAGTTACCTCGGTAAGCCCAATAATATCCTAGATAAAGTCGCGCTGAGCAAGGTTTAGCTCTAAGTTGTACGCTCAGGTAGCTCGAGAAACCTTAGAAGTTCTTCACAACTTCTACAAAGGACTATGGGATTTGGGCTAGGGTATTTTGGGCATTATAACAATACTAGAAGACAACTTTTCTACCAAGGGAGGGGTAGATTTGGCTATGCTAGGGGGTAGGCCCGGCCAAACTCACTCAAAGGGGAGGTGTTGGACGAAAGGCTAAGGAGAGGAGGATTTTTCAAGACTTGGAAGATAACTTTGTGGATGAAGAACTCTTCATCTCTAAGGGTATTTATAGGTCAAGAAGTGGCCAACCAATGGCCAAGATTAAGACAAGTGCAAGGAAAGTGTAGGGTGAAGATTTACTCCACACAAATATCCTACCAACTCCTTGACTTGTGCACAAGGCACAAAAAACGTGCCATGTTAGTCCATTTCGTCCAAATGGGCGATTTCAAGTCCACCATGGGAGGGTGCCAAGTGTCGCCTCCCGTTGGTCCAAAATGTTTCGCCTCTGGAAAAATCCGCATAAAAATTAGTAATGGCATAGCCGGAATTTTCCTACGAATTTGTGGAAACGTTTCGTCGGAAAACGATTCTTTTAGTGAGTTGTGTACAAAAAAAACGTCCAAGGCTAACTTTAAGGCCAAACTTTTTGTACGTATTCCCTTACGTACATACTCTGGAAATACGGGGTATAACAGTTCCAATAGCCAATACACTTATCAAACTTCATACTAAATACCTCATGCTTGCTAATATCCATAACTACAATGATAAGTAATCTTTAATTGCTAAAATGACAAGATTTATACCTTTACAAGCCCTTAAAATTTCCAAGATTCAAAGTCGCTCCTTAGCAATTCTTAGCTCCTTTTCTTATGTTCCAATCTGCTCCAAGCACTCCTTATAAGCGCATGAAGAACTCCTCTTCAAGTTCCATCTTCAAAGTTGAAGAACATCTTAGGTTTTTGCCTTGCGACTAACGTAAAAATGTCATTTTTCCAAAATATTTCTATTGAGATATCCTTACAATACTGTTATACCCCGTATTTCCAGAGTATGTACGTAAGGGCGTACGTAGAAAGTTTGGGCTTTAAAGTAAGGCTTGGCCAATTTTTATTTGTGCACAACCCCCGGTTAGAGTCGTTTTTCGACGAAACGTTTTCACAGCTTTCGTAGGGAAAATTCCGGCTATGTCATTTCTAATTTTTGCGGATTTTTCCGAGAGACGAAACATTTTGGACCAACGAGAGGGCGACACTTGTCACCCTCTCATTGGAGCACGTTGGGCGGTGAAGTTGGACGAATTGCTTGACATTTTTGTCAAGTAGTAGGTAGGATATTTTTGTTGTAGATGGATAAGGTGCACTTGGCATGATCTTGGCCCTACACTTGCACCACACTTGGCTTGATCTTGGCCATTGGTTAGCCATGGCTTGACCTATAAATACCCCTCTCCTTTGATGAATTTCTTCATCCAAAAAAATTGTGCTTAGTCTTGAAATCTCTTCCTCCTCTATAGTTCTCGTCCCCTCCCTTGTGAGGCTTTTAGCCGAGAGTCCCTCCCCATGGCGAGAGTACCCCCCCTAGTGGGGTAGGCCGAGGGGTATACACCCCCCCTAGCCTAGTTGTTTTCGTATAATACCCTCCTCTTGGTAGAAATACTCTCAAAAGTATTGTTACTATACCCAAATTACCTTAGCCGTATACCTTGTTGTATTCTAAGGTTATACTTATACGAAAAGCCCAGAAATACTATTATACTTCCCTTCAGTCACAAAACCGAAACCCTAAGGAAAATCTCCATAGTATAGTTGGAGTAGTATGTAGAAGTTGGTTAGAACTTCTAAGGGTGGTTTAGAGCGGGTTGGAGCGCACGGAGTTGGAGCTAAACGATTGCCCAGGATCGACTTTATACTTGGATAATTATGGGCTTATCGAGGTAATTATCTTGTCCCCCTATTGTAATTGGAAATTACATGTTGTTAGAATATATAGTTGGAGTATACTATATATAGAACTGAACGTAGTCTGTCGGCAATGTCTTTTGACTTAAGCCTGAAGAATAAAGAACTGAACTGTAATTACATAGGACTGTATTTCAGTAGACTTGTGTTGTATTACTGTAGAGTAGTATTGTACACGTCCGGTTAGACGTGTAGAACCCCCCCTGGTTGGCTTGGTAGCCGGCCTCGATAGAGAGGAGAGATTTCTGTTGTGGCGGGGAGGTCTTTGCGAATTTTACGTAGAATGTTCTACGATAAGATCTAGATGTTAATGCGCCTTGTGGCCTTATAGGTTGAAATCGCGTGTGGCGCGATCTACTTGGCTTAAGGAGTAGCCAGCGACTTGAGGTACTTGGGCGTTTTGCTATTAGTCGATACTCGTCGCGAGGTATGTGAACCTCTTCCTACCTTTTCTAGCATGATATGTGTATAACTATGTAGTACGGTGAGCGTCGTGTGTTAAGCGTATTTGATTGGTTTGAAACATAAAAGTGTTATAACGGCTTTATGAGAAGTTGGTTATAACGACTTTATGTAAGTAAGAAAATGCTTTATGATTTTAAAAGGTAAGCGATTTGACTTATAACCGACTTGATGTGTAATAATAAAGAATCTTGAAGTACTTCAAAGAATCTTGAATCATTTTTAATGGAAGAATAATACTTGGTTTTGAAAACATAAGAGTTATACTAGCTTTATGGGAAGTTAGGTATAACGTCTTAAGAATGGTAAAATGAATGGTTTATTGATCTTAAATGATAAGAGACTTAACTTGTTTTACTTGGTAATTAACATTTTGTTAAAAATGTTGTAAAACCTCATTCGCGAGTAATGAGTACTTGATTTTAAAGCAATAATGTTTTACTTGATTTGAATCGAATAAGTATCGAACAAACCAATGGCGCTAATAAAGGAAATGTTTTGACTAATAATGTATTAGTAAAACCGATAGAAACTTCCATCTGCATAGAAACTAAGATGAGACAAAATGATGTTACATTTCCTAGATCATGGTCGCTTAAATAAGATTGTTATAAACAAGAATAACCTACTCACGATCGTATATATGTTTCTCAAATTGCTTTTAAAGGAGAAATATTTCATTAAGTGATTAAAATTATGAACTACGAAACCTTTCAAAACGAAACTTGAGTAATTGTAATTAGGCAAACTTAAAACATTTGGAAAAGAATGTTGTTACTTGATTTTGAAGAGAAGTGTTTTGATTTACTTCAAAGGATAATCACTCTATTTTCATATACTACGGGTATTGTGTGACTTTTGTAAACGTAACGTATCTTTTAAAAGATAATGTATGAAGTACTTTGGGAATAGATACTCGATCTTGTTAATCATATAATAGAATGTACCTTGTGTGTATAACTTGATTGTGTTGGTTTGTGATAGCCTTGTAATACTTTCTTGTTGATTTGATAAGTAGACGTGATATGATGCTATGTGTGTTAGTGTCTTGTAACGCGTTTGCGAAAGAGAGTATTCTTGTTGTGCTTATGTTGTGTAACGATAAGTCGTTATGTTAGTATAATATCACTCACTCTTGACATATTTCCGAGATTGCGCCTCCGACGCGGGGTAGACTTCAGCGATGCAGGACCATGATTCGAGAATACCTCATGCGGGTCCAAGGATCCATGCGGAACTACGGAGTTCCAGTTAGTTCGCGGCCGCTTGTGGTCATGCGGTCTCTGTGGCCATGCGGTGCGGGTCGGGGCGATGCCGAGAGGTAGCTACCCTCGACGCGGGGTTATGTACCTATGCGGGCCTATGTGAGTGGCCTATGCGGACTACGAGAGTCGAGGATTAGGCTTGCATGGTGATACTACGAAATTGGCCTGCCCGATCATTCGCAGCCTAGAAAAGACCTACATGATTTAACTATTGTTTCTCTTGTATATGATGTGGAACTATGTGAGGTCCACATGGTTGTTTCATACATACTAGCAAAACTGAATTTAAAATGATATGTTTTCATTTAAGTACTTTACAGTTTCACATACTTGGTACCTGTTGTACTGACCTCCTTCGGGGGGCTGCGTTCATGCCGCAGGTAGAGGTACACGACCGTTGATCCTAGTCCGGGGTCACGATTCAGCGTATGGGAAGCTCCGTTTCTCCGGAGGCTTATCAGTGGTATAGTCCCCTGTCGTTGTAGGTATTTACATTCAGGGGTATGGCGGGGCCCTGTCCCGCCATTGTTGTCATATCTTTCTTAGAGGTATGTAATCGTTGTGGCGAGTTGTAATGGGATGTAGCTCGTTTTCAAATTGATCTATATATATATCGTAAGCGCAAGTTTTCTCCGACATTTCTTACTTCATAATATTTTCATGTCTTGTTTTATGTTCCACGATTAATCGATGTTGTATCACTAGGGTGCCCGGTAAGGCACGATCCGCGGGCAGGTTCGGTCGTGAAGTGGTATCGAGCGATTAATCCTCGTCAGCTGAGCATATCCGCAGTTTGATTATCGCGGTGTTGCGCACCACACCAATAATCGAGGCTATAGGATATTTAGGATTGGTTTCTATTCTTCTCACTCGAGATCGTGCCTTAGAGCCGTGTTGTAAGTTGGATGTTATACCGTATTTCAGTATATGCGTGGGGCGTGCGAGAAATTTGAACTTGTGATTTAGGCTTGGCGAATTCTTTTTGTTCACAACACCCGATTTGAGTCGTTTTTCGACGAAACGTTTCCACAGCTTTCGTAGGGGAATTTCCGGCTATGTCATTTTTAATTTTTGCGGATTTTTCCGAGAGACGAAACATTTTGGACCAACGGGAGGGTGACATGTGTCACCCTCACATTGGAAGCAAGGGGCGGCAACCCTTGGCCGAATTGGGCTACTTTATGGCCTTGATTTGTGCCTTGTTTTGTGCCTTGTTTTGTGGAGTGTTTTGTGGAGTAGGGTTAGGGTGCACATGGCTTGATCTTGGCCCTACACTTGCTATGCACTTGGCAAGATCTTGGCCATTGGTTGGCCTTGGCTTGTGCTATAAATACCCCTCTCCCTTTGATGAATTCTTCATCCTTTCCACAAATCTTCTAAGTGTTAAAATCCTCCTCTCCCCTCTTGTTGACTCTCGCCCAAGAGCCCCTATCCCCTTTGAAAGGCCCCTTGGCAGAGCCTCTCCCCTCCTAGTGGTCGGCCGAGAACCCCACTGCCTAGTTGCTTTGTATAATACCCCTTTGTGGTGTTGAAATACTCTCAAAGTATTGTTATAATGCCCAATTACCGTAGTGAATACCTTGTAGTATTCTAAGGTTATACCTATATGAAAAGCCAGAAATACTATTATACTTCCTGTCAACCACAAACCGAAACCCTAGGAAAATCTCCATAGTGGTTGGAGTATTGTGTAGGTTGGTTAGAACTTCTAAGGGTGGTTTAGAGCGGGTTGAGCGCTTCGGAGTCGAGCTAAACGATTGCCCAGATCGACTTTATACTTGGATAATTATGGGCTTATCGAGGTAAATATCTTGTCCTCTATTGTAATTGGAAATTACATGATTGTTAGACTACAGTTGAAGTATACTATATGTAGAATCGAACGTTGTTGTCGTGATGTCTTTTGACTTAAGCCCGAAAAATAAGAAACCTTTCGAAAGAAGAGTCTCGAATCGTTTTTACATAGGATCAGATGAGACTTGTGTAGCTTTTACGTGAGGAAGAATTGTACGTCCGGTTAGATGTATGAACCCCCGTTGGCTTGATAGCGGCCCGATAGAGGAGGAGATTTACGCTGTTGCGGGGGGGGAGGTGCTGACGAATTTTCTGTAGAATGTTCTACGAATGGATCTAAATGTTAATAAGCGCCTTGTGGACTTATAGGTTGAAGTACTGCGTATGGCGCGATCTACGGCTAAGGAGTAGACGGTTTGAAGTACTTGGAGCGTTTTGCTATTAGTCGATACTCGTCGCGAGGTATGTGAACCTCTTCCTATCTCTTCTAGCATGATATGTGTGAACTATGTAGCACGGTGAGCGTACGTGCTAAATGTATTTGATTGGTGTAAAACATAAAGTGTTATAACGGCTTTATGGGAAGTTGGTTATAATGACTTTATGTTGGTAAGAAAATACATGTGGTTTTTTAAGGTAATGGTTTGAACTATAATCGGCTTGTTATGTGTTAATAAAGAACTTGAAGTATTTCAAAAGATTTTTGAATCATTTTGAAAGAAGAAGTAATACTTGGTTTTGAAAACTTAAGAGTTATACTAGCTTTATGGGAAGTTAGGTATAACGGCTTAAGAATGTTTCTTGATTCGGAAATCGAATGTGTATCGACAAACCATCGCAGCGTTAATAAAAGGAAATGTTTTGACTAATTAAGTATTAATAAAACCAAGAGAAACCTCCATGCATAGAAGCTAAGATGAGACAAAATGATATTTCTAGATCACGGTCATTGTAATAAGATTTTTATAAACAAGAATATCCTACTCACATATAAGGCTTATGTTTCTCGGATGGTTTAAAAGAGAATGATAGTCTTAAGTGATTAATACTATGAACTACTGAAACCTTTCTAAAATGAGAAACTTGAACATTGGAAATTAGGCAAACTTGAACATTGGAAATTAGGCAAACTTGATCATTGGGAAAGAATGATTGCTACTTGATTTTACAAAGAGAAGTAATTGATTTACTTTAAAAGGATAGTCACTCTATTTTTATACTACGTATTGTGTGACATTGTGAAAGTAACGATCTTTTAAAGAGTTAATGTATGAAGTACTTTGGGGATAAAACCCAACTTGTTGGCATATAGTAGAAAGTACCTTGTGTGTATAACTTGATTGTGTTGGTTTGTGATAGCCGTAATACTTTCTTGTTGATTGATAAGTAAACACGCCAGGATGCTACGTGTGTTAGTATCTTGTGATGTTGTGTAAAGGGGTTTCCTTTGTTGTGCTTATGTTGCTTAACGATAAGTGTTGTGTTAGTATTTTACATCACTCATCTCGAGATGATTCCGGGTTAAGCGCCTCCGTCTGGGGTAGACTCAGGCGTCGATGGACCTATGATTCGAGAATACCTCACGCAGTCCCGTGGGCTATCGCGGAGCTACGAGAGTTCCGTGTTAGTGTCGTCCTTTATGGGCATGCGGTCCATGTGGCCATGCGGTGCGAAGTCGGGGCGATGCCGGAGTAGCTACCCTCGACGCGGGAATACCTCACGCGGGCGATGAGATTGGCCTACGCGAGTGCGGAAAGTTCCAGGCTAGACGCGCGACATTAGATCCGCGGGCAAGTGGCCGCTTTGATCATGTGACGGTTCAGACAGATCTTATGATACGATTCATGACCTTGTAGGTACTGTGGGTGTTAGAAGACCGCTATGCCTTCGTACTTACCCCGTACTGTGTTATTATGGCACAGGTGGGACCTCGTGTTCATGTTTGTTCCTTGGTGCTTTTATAACATAAACCGGCGGTGAGGAAGGTATTCCACGCATGATTGATGTTGTGGGCGTGAGACCCATAGTTATTATTGAGTGATGACTTTGAGGCGTGAGTCCTCGGCTTGACATTCGCTTATTTATTTTAAATCGTAGTTTGGTTATCATACATGTCTCCACTTTGTATAGACTACTATGATTTCATTTACGTGATTTATTTTCGATTTCACATACTCTGCATCTTGACCTCGCCCGGGCTGCGTTCATGCCGCAGTAAAGGTACACCATCATTGATCCTCGCCTTAGGGTCACAGTTCGCGTTTGGGAAAGCTCCGTTTCTCGGAGGCTTATCAGCCGTATAGTCCCTGTTGTTGTAGGTGCTTACATTCAGGGTATGGCGGGCCTGTCCGCCATTGTTGTTGTATAATTTCTTAAGTGCAGTAATCTTGTTGTGGCGGGGTTTGTAAAAGGATTAAACTGCTCATTTGTAAGAGTTGTTATTTATATATACGAAAGGCAAGTTTTCCTCGACATCGTTTGTACTTCATTTGTTTCATGTATGTGTTTTATGTTCCTGATTACTCGATGTTGTATCACTAGGGTGCGGGGTAAGGCACGATCCACGCGAGTTCGGTCGTGACAAAAGTGGTATCGAGCGATTAATCCTCGGAAAGTGTCTGACCGTATCCATGAAGTCTTGATTATCGGTGTGTTGTGCACCACCATAATCGAGGCTATAGGATATTTAGGATTGGTTTCTATTCTTGTCACTCCGAGATCGTGCCTTAGAGTGTTGTAAGTTGGACCTCTAACGATTTCTTTCCCACCGATATGCCTCGCGTAGGGCAAAACCCGGCCTGTGAGGCAAGCGTAGGAGGCGAGGAGAGTTCATAGGGTTACGTGGGCACAGGCCCAATCATTACCTAGGGTAATGCTTCATTCGGGGATTACTGCGACGTCACTAGCCCCAGAAGAGTTTAAGCACGGCGACTGCAGTTCCTCCTGCGGCCATGATATTGAACCTTCGTTCCACGACCGAACAAAATATAGATTTCAAGGAAGGCGACCACCATTACTAATTATGGATTTGACTACCGCAGAGTATACCGATGTATCGCGAGTCTTGATGAATATCAACGAAAAGGTTGTGCAAGAGTAAGTTCTTCGATTAGGCGAGCATGGCACGTATCGGGCTTTTTGCGCCGAGACGATGTAGAGATCGACGGGTTAACGGGCGATGAAGAGGCGAGCAGCAAGGTCCTTTGGTAACTTTCGAGGCGAGTCGCCTCGCGAGATTAGATTTGCACATCCACCAGCAGAGTGGTCTTCCACGGATTCGGGGCGCTCGGTATGCAGGAGTTGGTTAGAACTCCGTGGCTTCCGCATTGGTTGTGACGCCATCCCGGAATGTCGTCTTTTAGTCGGGTACTTGTTGTACTATGACCGTCGTGGTCGATGTCGAAAGAGTGTCTGGTAGAAGGACTTAGCCTTGAGGATCGGTGGGTAGTTCGTCACCTTCCTTAGCTATGCCTACAGGCGGGTTTGATTAGAACGACTAGGGAGTGAAGAGATTCGAGCATATCCTTAACCCTCAGAGTTCGGTATGTGTGATAAGACGGGTATATCATAAGTGCTAAGTTTTGATAGCAGTGTGATAATTTTGTGATTAGAAATCTAGGTTAGTTAACCAAGTAATAATTGGGGGAAAGAGAAGGTGACAGCCTTAGAGTTTTATACGTAGAGACCTTAGAGGTGAGGCCATCTCGAGAAAGGTGTAGTGTTATGTTTGATCCAGATCGGAGTGCATAGTGCGTGAGCTACGTTGGGATAGGTCCCAAGTAGTGTGGAATGAAAGGGGTAGTTGAGCTAAGAAGACGCTAGGTTTCGTAGCATGATTAGTGAGTTTTCTTCGTGAGCTAGCATTGTGCGGCGTTGTCGGGTCGGGTTGAGGCCACGTTGCGGGTCAACCCGCGGCAGGTTTGGTGGTGGGGTCAGTTTGTGGTGGTCCCGTCTTGTGTTAGGGTCACGAGGGTGTTAGGCCCAAGTTTAGTTGACCAGCGTATGAGTTCGTGGATGCGTTCGACCAGTGGTTGGGCCGATGGGGGCAGCCCATCGTGTTCTTCGGTCGGGACCGTTCACTCGGCAGTGTTGTTTTAACAGAAAGGTTGTAAGGCTGCAGGTGCCTACCTTCACCTTATGGCGACGATGGAGCCAGTGCGGCTGTTTTTGTTTCCGGAAGTTTTACCAAACATGTGTTAAAAACTCGGTGAGTCTCGACCGCATTCGCCTCCGGGCGCTGCTTGGATTTCGAGGATAGTTGTGGGATTGTTGTCTCTGTGGAGGAGTGTTTAAGCTACCATTTCGGTGTTCGGATGTCACCTTTTGAAGCCTTGTAGGCGGAAGTGTAAAGTTGCGGCCGATTGGTTCTGATGTTGGCAAGGTTGACGATTGGTTCAGCTTGTTCCACAGATCGTGGATAGTGTGAAGCTTGTCTAGAAGAAGTTCTGGCAGCTCAGAGGAATCGTGCGGATAATCGGCGACGACGCTTAGAGTTCAGGTTGACGGTCGGTCTTCTTGAAAGTACCACCCCGGACAGGGTGTGATGAGCTTTGGAAAACAGAGGAAACTTAGCCCGAGTTACTTTGGGCCTTTGAGAGTTCATGTGAAGAATAGGCCAGGTTGCCTATATGTTAGCATTTGCCGTCCGACTTAGGAGGCAGGACGTCCGGTCTTTCGTATTGTTATGTTCGGGAAAGTATCGAAGATCCATCCAGAATGTTCCCAGTTAATGATGCCCACGTAAAGAGATAGTAACCCCGAGTTTTGGAAACTAAAGCAGTATCAGAAATGTGGTAAGGGTTCGAGTGTCACGCCTTCATGATCGTGACGCAGCCCGGTACCATTTGTTGGGTCGTCGGAGCAAGGCTCGCGACAAAGTGACAAAAGTGGTATCATTTTGGTGATGTTAGAGGTGTTTCCTCGTGGACTGGGATGTAAGTTTTTATGTGCGCGGGTGTTTCTGTGGCCAGATGTGGAGGATGGTTCTCGTAAGTATAGTAGTGAATACTATCTCGGCGCGCGTTGTTTTGAGACTTAGAAGGAACATTCGGACGAATGTTTCTGCGAGGAGAATGTTATACCGTATTTCCGAGTATATGCGTGGGGCGTGCGTAGAAATTTGAACATGTGATTTAGGCTTGGCGAATTCTTTTTGTTCACAACACCCGATTTGAGTCGTTTTTTTAAAACGTTTCCACAACTTTCGTAGGGAATTTCCGGCTATGTCATTTTTAATTTTTGCGGATTTTTCAGAGACGAAACATTTTGGATCAACGGGAGGGTGACATGTGTCACCCTCACATCGAAGCAATGGCGGCAACCCTTGGCGAATTGGGCTACTTTATGGCCTTGATTTGTGCCTTGTTTTGTGCCTTGTTTTGTGGAGTGTTTTGTGGAGTAGGGTTAGGGTGCACATGGCTTGATCTTGGCCCTACACTTGCTATGCACTTGGCAAGATCTTGGCCATTGGTTGGCCTTGGCTTGGCTATAAATACCCTCTCCCTTTGATGAATTCTTCATCCTTTCGACAAATCTTCTAAGTGTTAAAATCCCTCCCTCTCTCCTCCTCTTGTTGACTCTCGTCCAAGAGCCCCTATCCCCTTGAAAGGCCCCTCGCCGAGAGCCCTCTCCCCTCCCAGTGGTGTACGAGAACCCCTGCCTAGTTGCTTTCGTATAATACCCCCTTTGTGGTGTTGAAATACTCTCAAAAGTATTGTTATAATGCCCAAATTATCGTGAGCGAATACCTTGTAGTATTCTAAGGTTATACCTATATGAAAAGCCCGTAAATACTATTATACTTCCCGGTCCACAAAACCGAAACCCAGGAAAATCTCCATAGTCCGTTGGAGTATTGTGTAGAAGTTGGTTAGAACTTCTAAGGGTGGTTTAGAGCGGGTTGAGCGCTCGGAGTCGAGCTAAACGATTGCCTGGATCGACTTTATACTTGGATAATTATGGGCTTATCGAGGTAAATATCTTGTCCTCTATTGTAATTGGAAATTACATGATTGTTAGACTACAGTTGAAGTATACTATATGTAGAACTGAAATTTGTTGACGGCAATGTCTTTTGACTTAAGCCTGAAAAATAAGAAACCTTTTCGAAAGAAGAGCATCGAATGTTTTACATAGAGATGTATTATGAGACTTGTGTAGCTTTTACGTGAGGAAGAATTGTGCACGTCCGGTTAGATGATGAACCCCCGGTTGGCTTGATAGCGGCCGATAGAGAGGAGATTTACGCTGTTGCGGGAGAGTCAATTTTCGTAGAATGTTCTACGAAGGGATCTAAATGTTAATAAGCGCCTTGTGGACTTATAGGTTGAAGTACTACGATGGCGCGATCATCGCTAAGGAGTAGCCGACGGTTTGAAGTACTTGAGCGTTTTGCTATTAGTCGATACTGTCGCGAGGTATGTGAACCTCTTCCTATCTCTTCTAGCATGATATGTGTGAACTATGTAGTACGGTGAGACGTCATATGTGCTAAATGTATTTGATTGGTGTAAAACATAAAGTGTTATAACGGCTTTATGGGAAGTTGGTTATAACGACTTTATGTTGGTAAGAAAATACATGTGGTTTTTAAGGTAATCGGTTTGAACTATAATCGGCTTGTTATGTGTTAATAAAGAACTTGAAGTATTTCAAAAGATTTTTGAATCATTTTGAAAGAAGAAGTAATACTTGGTTTTGAAAACTTAAGAGTTATACTAGCTTTATGGGAAGTTAGGTATAACGGCTTAAGAATGTTTTCTTGATTCGAAATCGAGAATGTGTATCGACAAACCACCGCAGCGTTAATAAAGGAAATGTTTTGACTAATTAAGTATTAATAAAACCAAGAGAAACCTCCAATGCATAGAAGCTAAGATGAGACAAAATGATATTTCCTAGATCATGTTTCTTTGTAATAAGATTTTTATAAACAAGAATATCCTACTCACATATAAGGCTTATGTTTCTCGGATGGTTTAAAAGAGAATGATAGTCTTAAGTGATTAATACTATGAACTACTGAAACCTTTCTAAAATGAGAAACTTGAACATTGGAAATTAGGCAAACTTGAACATTGGAAATTAGGCAAACTTGATCATTGGAAAGAATGATTGCTACTTGATTTTACAAAGAGAAGTAATTGATTTACTTTAAAAGGATAGTCACTCTATTTTTATACTACTGGTATTGTGTGACATTGTGAAAGTAACGATCTTTTAAAGAGTTAATGTATGAAGTACTTTGGGGATAAAACCCGAACTTGTTGGCATATAGTAGAAAGTACCTTGTGTGTATAACTTGATTGTGTTGGTTTGTGATAGCACAGTAATACTTTCTTGTTGATTGATAAGTAAACACGCTAGGATGCTACGTGTGTTAGTATCTTGTGATGCTGTGTAAAGGGTTTCCTTTGTTGTGCTTATGTTGCTTAACGATAAGTTGTGTTAGTATTTTACATCACTCATCTCTTGAGATGATTCCGGTTAAGTCGCTCCACGCGGGGTAGACTCAGCGGGTCGATGGACCTATGATTCGAGAATACCTCACGCAGTCCTGTGGCTATCGCGAGCTACGAGTTCGTGTTAGTGTCGTCCTTTATGGGCATGCGGTCCATGTGGCCATGCGGATCGTGAAGTCGGGGCGACGCCGGGAGTAGCTACCCTCGACGCGGGAATACCTCACGCGGGCGATGAGATTGGCCTACGCGAGTCGCGGAAAGTTCGAGTGGCTAGACGCGCACATTAGATCTGCGGGCAAGTGGCGGCTTTGATCATGTGACGCAGACAGATCTTATGATACAGTTCATGACCTTGTTGGTACTGTGGGTGTTAGTAGTCGGCTATGCCTTCGTACTTACCCTGTACGGTGTTATTATGGCACAGGTGGGACCTGGTGTTCATGTGTGTTCCTTGGTGCTTTTATATCATAAACTGCCGGCAGTGAGGAAGGTATTCCACGGGCATGATTGATGTTGTGGGCGTGAGACCCATAGTTATTATTGAGTGATGACTTTGAGGGCGTGAGTCCCTGGCTTGACATGACTGCTTATTTATTTTAAACTGTAGTTTGGTTATCATACATGTCTCCTGCTTTGTATAGACTACTATGATTTCATTTACGTGATTTATTTTCGATTTCACATACTTTTTGTTATCGACCTCGCCGGGTGCGTTCATGCCGCAGTAAAGGTACACCATCATTGATCCTCGCTCTTAGGAGTCACAATTCAGCGTTTGGGAAAGCTCCGTTTCTCCGAGGCTTATCGATGGTATAGTCCTGTTGTTGTAGGTGTTTACATTCGTGGTATAAGCGGCCCCGTCCCGCCATTGTTGTTGTATAATTTCTTAGTAGATCCGTAAATCTTTGTTGTGGCGTGGTTTGTAAAAGGGATTAAACTGCTCATTTGTAAGAGTTGTTATTTATATATATGCAAAAGGCAAGTTTTCCTCACATCGTTTTGTACTTCATTTGTTTCATGTATGTGTTTTATGTTCCGTGATTACTGATGTTGTATCACCAGGGTGCCCGGTAAGGCACGCCACGCCCAGTTCGGTCGTGACATCGACCCTCTCACGATTTCTTTCCCACCGCTATGCCTCCGCGTAAGGCAAACCCGCCCAGTGAGGCAAGCGGCGGAGGCTGCGAGTAGAGTTCAGAGGGTTACGAGGGCACAGGCCCAATCATCACCCGAGTTAGGTGCTTCATTCGGGGAGTTCTGCAACGTCACTAAGCCCCAGCAGAGTTTAGCACGGTGGCAGCAGTTCCTACTGCGGCCATGATATTTGAACCTTCAGTTCCACGACCGGGAACAGAGAATTTAGATTGCAAAAAGGCGACCCTATTACTAGCTATGGATTTGGCTACCGAGTATACCGATGTCCGCGAGTCTTGAGGACTATCTAAAGAGGATCGTGCGGAGTAATTCTTCATTGGGCTTGAGCACGGCTCGTATGCGGGCTTATGCGCAGCGGCCGAGAACGTAGAGATCGACGGGTTAAGGGCGGCGGTAAGAGGCCAGAGCAGCAAGCGTCCTTTGGTAACTTTCGAGGCGAATCGCCTCACCAAAGAGACTTGATATGCACATCCACCGGTCGAAAGGTCCTCCACAGGGTTCGTGACGCTCGGGGTATGCAGGAGTTGGTCGAGCTCGAGCTTAGGTTCACGGCTACACGTAGGTTCCGGCCCGGATTCGATTTCTCCCCGATTCACACAATGTGCACGCCATCGGGAATGTCGCCTTTTGTTGGTACTTGTTTTACTGCGCGCCGTCGTGGCCATGTCGAAAGGATGTCCTAGTAAGAGGACTTAGCCTTCAGGATCGGTGGGTAGTTCGTCATCTTCCTTAGCTATGCGCCCTACGGGGCAGGTTTTATTAGAACGACTAAGGGGAGTAAAGCAGTAAATACGGTTAGATCCTTAACCCTCTAGAGATCAGTAGGTGTGATAAGATGGGTATATCATAAGGGCTACGTTCTGATAGCAGTGTGTTAATTGTGATTAGAAATCATGTTTAGTAACCGGGAAGGATTGGGGGATAGAGAAAGTGTGAGCCTTAGAGTGTTATACGTGGAGACCTTAGAGGTAAGGCCATCTCGAGTAAAAGATGTATTGTTTATGTTTGACCCTTATAGGAGTGCATGGTGCACGTGAGTTATGTTTGTGGGATAAGTCCCTGAGTAGTGTGGAATGAAAGAGGGTAGTTGAGCTAAGAAGACCGCTAGGTTTTCGTAACGTGATTAGTGAGAGTGTTCCTTCGGGGAGCTAGCGTTTTGCGCGTTGCCGGGTCGGGTTGAGGCCACGTTGCGGGTCAACCCGCGGCATGTTTGGTGGTGGGGTCAGTTTGTGGTGGTCCCGCCTTGTGGTAGGGTCACGAGGGTGTTAGGCCCGAGTTTAGTTAACCAGCGTACGAGTTAGTGGACGATTCGACCGATGAGTCGGGCGAGGTCAGCCGCCTTGTCTTCTAGCAAAGACCGTTTACTCGGCAGTGTTGATTAATCAGAAAGGTTGTAAGGCTGCACGGGGTGCCTACC
Source organism: Przewalskia tangutica (assembly GCA_029844215.1). NCBI lineage: Eukaryota > Viridiplantae > Streptophyta > Magnoliopsida > Solanales > Solanaceae > Przewalskia > Przewalskia tangutica. Next base: position 35,919,247 of record CM056725.1, on the reverse strand, counting down.
ATCACCTTATGATGACGGTGGAGCCAGTGCGGCTGTTTTGTTTGGAAGTTTTACCAAGCGGGGTTAAGAACTCAGTGAGTCTCGAATCGCATTCGCCTCGGGCGGTGTGTGGATTTCGGGGTAGTAGCGGGGATTGTTGTCTCCTGTGGAGGGAGTGTTTAAGCTACCATTTCAGTGTTCGGATGTCGCCTTATGAAGCCTTGTAGGGGCGGATGTGTAAGTCACCGGTCGATTGGTTCGATGTTGGCAATATTCAGATAGTTGGTTGACTTGTTCCGGTATGAATAGTGGTAAAGCTTGTCTAGAAGAGATTCGGCACTCGAGAAATCGTGCGGATTGTTATACCGTATTTTGAGTATATGCGTGGGACGTGCGTAGAAAAATTTGAACTTGAGAATAAGCTTGCCGATTTATTTTTGTACAACACGGTTAGAGTCGTTTTTAAACGTTTTCACAGCTTTCGTAGGGAAAATTCCGGCTATGTCATTTTTAATTTTTGCGGATTTTTCCGAGAGACGAAACATTTTGGACCAACAAGAGGGCGCCACTTGGCACCCTCTCATTGGAGCACGTTGTGGGCGGTTCAAGTGGACGAAATGGCCATTGTTTGGTCAAGGGGTTGGTAGGATATTTTTGTGGTAGATGGATAAGGTGCACTTGGCAAGATCTTGGCCCTACACTTGCCTTGCACTTGGCAAGATCTTGGCCATTGGTTGGCCTTTGCTAGACCTATAAATACCCCCCTCTTTGATGACTTCTTCATCCATTCTACAAATCTCTAAGTGTTAAAAATCCTCCCCCTCTCTTAGTAGTGTTCTCGTCCAACACCATCCCCTTCCTCGGCGAGAGCCCTCCCTCCTAGTAGTGTGGCGTGGGGTACCCCTAGACTAGTTGTCTCGTATAAAACACCCCCCCTCTTGGTAGAAATACTCTCAAAAGTATTGTTATAATGCCCAAATTACCTTAGCCATATACCTTGTAGTATTCTAAGGTTATACCCTTACAAAAAGCCAGCTTATACTATTATACTTCCCGTCACCACAAAACCCTAAGTAAATCTTCACCCGTAGTTGAAGTTATAAGTAGAAGTTGGTTAGAACTTCTAAGGGTTGTTTGGAGCGAGTCGGGCCGCGAGTAGGAGCTAAACCTTGCTCAGGATCGACATTTAAACTCGGATAATTATGGGCTTATCGAGGTAAATATCTTGTCCCTCTATTGTAATTGGAGATTACATGATTGTTAGACTATATAGTTGAAGTATACTATATATAGAACTGAATGTTGTTATCGGCAATGTCTTTTGACTTAAGCCTGAATAATAAGAAACCTTTTCGAAAGAAGAGTACTGAACTGTATTTACATAGGACTGTATTACAGTTGACTTGTGTAGCTTTTCTGTGAGGTAGAATTGCACGTCGGTTAGATGTATGAACCCCCGGTTGGCTTGATAGCGGCCCGATAGAAAGAGGAGATTTACGCTTGCCATGTGGGAAGTCTTCAATTTTTACGTAGAATGTTCTACGAAGGATCTAAATGTTAATAAGCGCCTTGTGGCCTTATAGGTTGAAATCGCGTATGGCGCGATCTACTTGGCTTAAGGAGTAGCCGACGGTTGGAGGTACTTGGAGCGTTTTGCTATTAGTCGATACTGTCGCGAGGTATATGAACCTCTTCCTATCTCTTCTAGCATGATATGTGTGAACTATGTATGCGGTGAGCGCATGTGCTAAATGTATTTGATTGGTTTAAAACATAAAGTGTTATAACGGCTTTATGGGAAGTTAGTTATAATGACTTTAGGTTGGTAAGAAAATACTTGTGGTTTTTAAAAGGTAACTGATTTGAACTATAACTGGCTTGTTATGTGTTAATAAAGAACTTGAAGTAATACTTGGTTTTTGAAAACTTAAGATTTATACTAGCTTTATGGGAAGTTAGGTATAACGGCTTAAGAATGTTTTACTGATTTCGGAAATCAGAATGTGTGTCGACAAACCACTGCAGCGTTAATAAAAGGAAATGTTTTGACAGATTAAGTATTATTAAAACCAGTAGAAACTTCCATCTGCATAGAAGCTAAGATGAGACAAAATGATATATCCTAGGTCATGGCTGCTGTAATAAGATTGTTATAAACAAGAATATCCTACTCACATATAAGGCTTATGTTTCTCAGATGGTTTAAAAGAGAATTATATTCTTAAATAAATAAGGCTAGGAACTACGAAACCTTTCTAAAATAAGAAACGTGAACATTTGAAATTAGGCAAACTTGGACGTTTGAAAAAGAATGTTGTTACTTGGTTTTACTAAGAGAAGTGTTTTGATTTACTTCAAAAGATACTCACTCTATTGTTATATACTAAGGGTATTGTGTGACTTTGTGAAAGTAACATATCTTTAAAGAGTTATTGTATAAAGTACATTGGGGATAAAAACCCGATCTCGTTAATCATATAGTAGAAAGTACCTTATGTGTGAATAACTTGATTGTATTGGTTTGTGATGGCCTTGTAATACCTTCGTGTTGATTTGATAAGTAATCATATTAGGATGCTACGTGTGATAGTATTCTGTGATGTTTGTGTAAAGGGGTTTTCCCTTGATTGTGCTTATGTTGTTTAAACGATAAACTGTTATGTTGGTATTATACCACTCACCGTGTTTAGGGGTTAAGCGCCTCCGTGCGGGGTAGACTCAGCGATGCAGGACCATGATTCGAGAATACCTCATGCGGGTCCCGGGCCTATGCGAGCTACGAGTTCCAGGTTAGTGTGCGACCTTTATGGTCATACGGTGCATGTAGCCACGCGATCGCAAGTCGGGGCGACGCCGGGAGTAGCTACCCTCGACGCGGGTTATACCTCACGCGGGCCTACGAGATTGGCCTACGCGAGTCGCGGGAGTTCTGTGGCTAGACGCGCACATTTGATATTGCGAGCGGCGACCAGCTTTGATCATGTGACGGTGCAGACAGATATCATGATACGCTTTATGACCTTGTTAGTATTGTAGGTGTTAGTAGTCGGCTATGCCTTCGCATTTACCTGCATCGCTTTATTTGGACACAGTGGGACCCGTTGTTCATGTATTCCTTGGTGCTTTTCTATCATTGATCATGGCGGTGAGGAAGGTATTCCACGGGCATGATTGATGTTGTGGCGTGAGACCCATTGTTATATCGAGTGATGACTTCGAGGCGTGAGTCACGACTAGACATGATCGCTTATTTATTGTGGCGTAGTTTGGTTATCATACATGTCTCCCGCTTTACATAGACTACTATGATTTCATTTACGATATCTTCATGTTTCACATACTTGGTACTGTTATCGACCTCGCCCGGGGCTGCGTTCATGCCGCAGTAAAGGTACACGATCTTTGATCCTCGCACTTAGGGTCACAGTCCAGCGTTTGGGAAGCTCCGTTCCTCCGGAGGCTTATCTTGGTATAGTCCCTGTTGTGGTAGGTGCTTACATTCAGGGGTATGACGGGGCCCTGTCCCGTCGTTGTTGTCATATCATTCGTAGAGTGCAGAAATCGTTGTGGCGGGGTTTGTAAAGAAAGGATTAAACTGTTCATTTTGAAAGAGTTGTTATTATTATTTATGCCGAAAGGTAACTTTCTTCAGATATCGGTGTCTCAATTTATACTGTTTCATATCTTGGTTATTTTATATTCCGCTGATTACTCTGATGTATGACTACTGGGGTGCCCGGGTAAGGCACCAGTCACGGGCCCCGGAACGGGTCGTGACATAAAGTGGTATCAGAGCAGTTAATCCTCGGAAAGTGTCTACAGACCGTATCCAGTAGAGTCTTGATTATCGGTGTGTTGTGCACCACATCAATAATCAGGAGGCTATAGGATATTTAGGATTGGTTTCTACTCTTCTCACTCTGAGATCGTGCCTTAGAGCTGTGTTGTAAGTTGGACCCTCTAACGTATTTCTTTCCCACTGCTATGCCTCCGCGTAGGGCAAACCGGGCCGGAGGACAAGGCGAGGAGGCTGCGAGTAAATCTGAGAGGGTTACGTGGGCACAGGCCCAATCATCACCTGGGGTGGTGCTTCATTCGGGGAGTTTTGCGACGTCACTAGCCCCAGCAGAGTTTAGCATGGCGGCGGCAGTTCCTACTGCGGCCATGACATTTGAACCTTCAGTTCCACGACCGGGGACAGAGAATATAGATTGCAAAAAGGCGACCCTGTTACTAGATATGGATTTGGCTACCAGAGAGTGTACCGATGTACCGCGAGTCTTGATAACTATCTAGAGAGGTTGTGCGAAAGTAATTCTTCGATTAGGCTTGAGCATGGCACGTATGCGGGCTTATGCGCAGCAGCCGAAAACGTAGAGATCGACGGGTTAACCAAGGGCGAAGAGGCCGGGCAGCAAGGTCCTTTGGTAACTTTCGAGGCGAGTCACCTCGCGGCCAGATTAGATTATGCACGCCCACGATGCAGAGGTCCTCCGCAGGTTCGGGACGCTCGGTACGAGGAGTTGGTCCGAACTCGTGGGCTTCCGTTCACAGATGATGCACGTCATCCCAGGGAATGTCGTCTTTTGGTTGGTACTTGTTGTACCTATGACCGTCAGGGTCTGGTGTCGAAGAGTGTCCTTGTAGGAGGACTTGGCCTTCAGGTTCGGTGGGTAGTTCGTCACCTTCCTTAGCTATGCGCCCTACGGGGCAGGTTTGATTAGAACGACTAAGGGGAGTGAAGCAGTAGATATAGATATATCTTTAACCCTCTAAAGTTTTGTTTATGTGATAAGGTGAGTATACCTTAAGTGCTATGTTCTGATAGCAGTGTGTCAGTTGTGATTAGAGATCTTGGTTAGTTAACCGAGTAAGATTTGGGGGATAGAGAAAGTGTGAGCCTTAGAGTTTTATACGTAGAGACCTTAGAGGTAAGGCCATCTCGAGTATAGGTGTAGTGTTATGTTTGATCCTTATCGGAGTGCATAGTGCACGTGGGCTATGTTTGTGGGATAAGTCCCTGAGTAGCGTGATTTGAAAGAAGGTAGTCGAGCTAGGAAGACCGCTAGGTTTTCGTAACATGATTTGTGAAATTATTCCGGATCGGGGAGCTAGTGTTTCTTGCGACGGGTAGGGTTGAGGCCGTGTTGCGGGTCAACCCGCGGCATGTAGGGTGGTGGGTCAGTTGTGGTGGTCCCGCCTTGTGGTCGGGTCTCGAGGGTGTTAGGCGAGGTTTAGTTAACCAACAGTCTGAATTCGTGGATGCATCCGACCAGTAGTCGGGCCGAGGAGGTCAGCCCGTCTTGTCTTCTAGCAAAGACCTAGTGCTCAGCAGTGTTGTTTATATCAGAAAGGTTGTAAGGCTGCACGGGGTGCCTACCTTCACCTTATGGCAGACAGTGAAGCCCAGGTGGTGGCTATTTTCGTTTTCTAAAAGTTTTACCAAGCATGTGTTAAGAACTCAGGTGAGTCTCAGAATCGCATTCGCCCTCGGGCCAGTGTTTGGATTTCAGGGATAGTTGTGGGGATTGTTGTCTCCTGTGGAGGTAGTGTTTAAGCTACCATTTCAATGTTCGGATGTCGTCTTATGAAGCCTTGTAGGGGCGGAAGTGTAAGTCGCCGGTCGATTGGTTCGATGTTGGCAAGATTCAGATAGTCGGTTCAGGCTTGTTCCAGCAGACTGTGGATAGGGTAAAGCTTGTCTAGAAGAGGTTACGCGGCTCGGAGAAATCGTGCGGATAATCGGCGGCGACGCAGAGTTCGAGTTGACGGTCGGTCTTCTTGAAAGTACCACGGGTTGGGTATGACGAGTTTTGGAAAACAGAGGAACTTAGCGAGTTACTTTGGGCCGCACGAGTTCATGTGAAGAATAGGCGGGTTGCCTATATGTTAGCATTGCCGTCCGACTTAGGAGGCAAGACGTCCGATCTTCGTATTGTTATGTTCGGGAAAGTATCGGAGATCCATCCAGAGGGTTCCCAGTTATTAATGACCACGTTAGAGATAGTAACCCCGAGTTTTGGAAACTGAAGCAGTATCAGAAATGTGGTAGGTTATGAGAAAGGGTTCGAGTGTACAAGAAGTGTACGACAGCCTCAGGGATCGCATGCGGCCCGGTACCATTTGTTGGGTCGCCGGAGTGAACCTCGCGACAAAGTGACAAAAGTGGTATCATTTCTTTTGTAAAGAGAAGGTGCGAAGGAAGTATATTTTAGACCCCGGAGAGAGGTGTTTGTGGTGATGTTAGAGGTGTTTCCTCGTAGACTTGGATGTAAGTATCTGCGCAGGTGTTTCTGTGGCCAGGTGTGGCAGGATTTGTTCTCATAAGTATAGTAGTGAAGACTATACTGGCGCACGTTTGTTTTGAGACTTAGAAGGAATATTCGGGATGAATGTTTCTAAGGAGGGGAGAATGTTATACCCCGTATTTTCAGAGTATGTACGTAAGGACGTACGTAGAAAAAATTGAACTTGAGAATAAGCTTGGCCGATTTATTTTTGTGCACAACACCCGGTTAGAGTCGTTGACGAAGCGTTTTCCACTTTCGTAGGAAAATTCGGCTATGTCATTTTTAATTTTTGCGGATTTTTCCGAGAGACGAAACATTTTGGACCAACAAGAGGCGCCACTTGGCACCTCTCATTGAGCACGTGGTGGGCGGTTCAAGTGGACGAAATGGCCATTGTTTGGTCAAGGGGTTGGTAGGATATTTTTGTGGTAGATGGATAAGGTGCACTTGGCAAGATCTTGGCCCTACACTTGCCTTGCACTTGGCAAGATCTTGGCCATTGGTTGGCCTTTGCTAGACCTATAAATACCCACCTCTTTGATGTCTTCTGCATCCCTTCTACAAATCTCTAAGTGTTAAAAATCCTCCTCTCTTAGTAGTGTTCTCGTCCAACACCATCCCCTCCCTCTTGGTGAGAGCCCTCCCCCTAGTAGTGTGGTAGTGGTACCCCCCAGCCTAGTTGTCTCGTATAAAACACCCCCCCTATTGGTAGAAATACTCTCAAAAGTATTGTTATAATGCCCAGATTACCTTAGCCATATACCTTGTAGTATTCTAATGTTATACCTTTACAAAAAGCCCAGTTATACTATTATACTTCAGTCAGTCACAAAACCAACCCTAAGTAAATCTTCACCCGTAGTTGAAGTTATAAGTAGAAGTTGGTTAGAACTTCTAAGGGTTGTTTGGAGCGGTCGGGCCATGTGAGGAGCTAAACCTTGCTCGGGATCGACATTTAAACTCGGATAATTATGGGCTTATCGAGGTAAATATCTTGTCCTCTATTGTAATTGGAGATTACATGATTGTTAGACTATATAGTTGAAGTATACTATATATAGAATCAACGTTGTTATCGTGATGTCTTTTGACTTAAGCCCGAATAATAAGAAACCTTTTGAAAGAAAATCTTGAATCGTATTTACATAGAATGTATTCAGATAGACTTGTGTAGCTTTACGTGAGGTAGAATTGTGCACGTCCGGTTAGATGTATGAACCCCCCCCCGGTTGGCTTGATAGCCGGCCCCGATAGAAGAAGAGATTTATGCTGTTGCGGGAGAGTCTTCGAATTTTACGTAGAATGTTCTACGAAGGGATCTAAATGTTAATAAGCGCCTTCTGGCCTTATAGGTTGAAGTACTACGTATGGCGCGATCTACTTGGCTTAAGGAGTAGCCGGCGGTTGGAGGTACTTGGAGCGTTTTGCTATTAGTCGATACTCGTCGCGAGGTATGTGAACCTCTTCCTATCTCTTCTAGCATGATATGTGTGAACTATGTAGTACGGTGAGCGATACATGTGCTAAATGTATTTGATTGGTTTAAAACATAAAGTGTTATAACGACTTTATGGGAAGTTAGTTATAACGACTTTAGGTTGGTAAGAAAATACTTGTGGTTTTTAAAAGGTAACTGATTTGAACTATAACTGGCTTGTTATGTGTTAATAAAGAACTTGAAGTAATACTTGGTTTTTGAAAACTTAAGAGTTATACTAGCTTTATGGGAAGTTAGGTATAACGGCTTAAGAATGTTTCTTCGATTTGAAATCGAATGTGTATCGACAAACCAACTGCGGCGTTAATAAAAGGAAATGTTTTGTGATTAAGTATTATTAAAACCGAGAAACTTCCATCCGCATAGAAGCTAAGATGAGACAAAATGATATTTCTAGGTCATGGTCTTTGTAATAAGATTGTTATAAACAAGAATATCCTACTCACATATAAGGCTTATGTTTCTCGGATGGTTTAAAGAGAATTATATTCTTAAATAAATAAGGCTAGGAACTACGAAACCTTTCTAAAATAAGAAACGTGAACATTTGAAATTAGGCAAACTTGGACGTTTGAAAAAGAATGTTGTTACTTGGTTTTACTAAGAGAAGTGTTTTGATTTACTTCAAAAGATAATCACTCTATTATTATATACTACGGGTATTGTGTGACTTTGTGAATGTAACATATCTTTAAAGAGTTATTGTATAAAGTACTTTGGGGATAAAAACCCGATCTCGTTAATCATATAGTAGAAAGTACCTTATGTGTGAATAACTTGATTGTATTGGTTTGTGATGGCCTTGTAATACCTTCGTGTTGATTTGATAAGTAATCATATTAGGATGCTACGTGTGATAGTATTCTGTGATGTTTGTGTAAAGGGGTTTTCCTCGATTGTGCTTATGTTGTTTAAGCGATAAACCGTTATGTTGGTATTATACCACTCACCGTGTTTCGGGGTTAAGCTGCCCTCCGACGCGGGGTAGACTCGGTGATGCAGGACCATGATTCGAGAATACCTCATGCGGGTCCCGGGGCTATGCGAGCTCTGAGTTCGAGGTTAGTGTGCGGCCTTTATGGTCATGCGATGCATGTGGCCATGCGATGCGAGTCGGGGCGATCTTGGGAGTAGCTAACCTCGATGCGGGGTTATACCTCATGCGGGCCTATGAGACTGGCCTATGCGGAGCTGCGGGGAGTTCCAGGGCTAGACGCGCACATTTGATATTGCGGGCGAGCGACCAACTTTGATCATGTGGCCTGCAGACAGATATCATGATACGCTTTATGACCTTGTTAGTACTTGTGGTGTTAGTAGTCGGCTATGCCTTGCCTTACCTGTCTTGTTTTATTTGGACCTGAGTGGGACACATTGTTCATATGTATTCCTTGGTGCTTTTCTATCATTGATCGGCGGTGAGGAAGGTATTCCACGGGCATGATTGATGTTGTGGCGTGAGAATGCGACCCGTTCGGGGCCGTTCGGTGCCTTACCCCGGGCACCCTAGCGATACATACATCAGAGAAAATCAGCGGAACATAAAACATGAGTCATTAAACAAGAGATATAATAAATAAACAGGCCAACCAAAACGGTTGCCTTCAGTATATACATAAAACCTGAACAGTTTAACCCTTTACAACCACACTTGCAGGACTACAGGACCTAAGATATCTGATGACTATGACGACAGGCTCGCCACACCCCTGAATGTACAAGAACCTACAACTCGTGAACACTGCAAAGATAAGCCTCGGAGAAACGGAGCTTCAAATCTGTTGGCTGTGATCCATGGCGAGGATCCACGGCCAGTGTACCTCACTGCGGCGTGAACGCGGCCCAAGGAAGGAGGTCGACAGTACCAAGTATGTGAATCTGCAATCACGAAAATGAAATCATACTAGTCTATATAAAGCGGGAGACATGTATGATAACCAACTACTGATTCACAACATAAAGCGATCATCACTCGATATAACTATGGGTCTCGCCCACAACATCAATCGAGTTCGCATTATGGCGCATGCCGGAATCTTGCACGGTGTAGACATGTCCATGATGCAACAATAATACCAATGTCCGTGGCGCATGCCGGAATTCTGCGCCGGTGTAGACATGTCCATGTGACCTCAACAACAAGACAATCCAAATGGAAGCATACGTGCGCTACGCATCGTGTCAGTATGTCCAAAGGGAAACAAAAAGACAACTTTCCAAATGGACGCCTACCCGTGCGCTACGCATCGTGTCAGGATGTCCACAAAGGAAATCACAAGGCGTTAATCGAAATGGAAACATACGTGCGCTACGCGTCGTGTCGAGATATCCAAAGCGATTAACTACAAGACCTTAACCAAAATGGAGGCATACTGCGCCACGCATCGTGTCGAGATGTCCAAAGTGATTAACAACAATAATACTATCAGCGAGAACGTGCGTGGAATTTCTCCGTCACTGCCGGCACGTCCAAGTAAGTTCTCAACCAGTCAACCGACCCTCTATCGAGACGCGGTAACACAAAAACACAACGCTTGTACAATAAAGGCTATCATCACAAGCATAGGCAAGTTTCACAACAACAAGCATAGGCAAGTTTCACACAACTCAAAGTACTTTCATTTTATGCCAAAGTCCGGGTTTTTAACCCCAAAGTACTACGTACGTTAAATTCCTTTTAAAGAGATCAAATCCTTTTCTAAAAGTCACCCGATACCCGTAGTATTAGAATGACCAACCCATCTTCCTTTTCAAAATCAAGTAACAACATTCCTTTCCTAAGTTCCAGTTTGCCTAGTTTCAATTACTCAAGCTTCTTATTTTCAAATGGTTTCATAGTTCCCAAACTTAATCACTTGATTCCTTTTTAGAACAATTGAGTAACATATGTCATATATGTGAGTAGTTTATTCTTGTTTATAACGATCTTATTACTGACCCATGATCTAGAAAATGTAATATCATTTTGTCTCATCTTAGCTTATGCGGATGGAGGTTTCTACTGGTTTTATTACAACACATCATTATTCAATACATTTTCCTTTATTAACGCTGCAGTGGTCTGTCGATACACATTCTGATTTCCGAAATCAGTAAAGCATTATTCCTTTAAAAACCAAGTACTCATTACTCACGAATGAGGTTTCACACAACATTCACATTAAAACAAATAAGTTAAGTCTCTTATCTTATAAGATCAAGTCTCTTAACTTCTAACATCAGTAAACCATTTTCACTTACATAAGGTCGTTATAACTAACTTCCCATAAAGCTATTATAACACCCTATGTTTTAAATCAACCAAATCACTTAGCACGTATGCGTCTACCGCACTACATAGTTCACAACAATCATGCTAGAAAAGATAGGAAGAGGTTCACATACCTCGCGACGATTTATCGACAATAAGCAAAATGCTCCAAGTACTACAACCTCGCTAGCCCTTTCCACTCCTCGAGTAGAATACGCTACTCCTAGTACTTTCACCTAAAAAGGTCAAAACGTCTATTAACCCCAAAACACAAGTTTTCTATATTTATATAGAAAATTCGCGCACTCTCCCCATGAACAGCGTAAATCTCCTCTCTATCGAGGCGGCTACCAAGCCAACCGGGGAGGGGTTTACACGCCTAACCGGGCGTGTACAATTACACAAGTCTCATTGTCTGATCCTATGTAAATACAGATTCGATTGATTCTTTATTCTTGGGCTTAAGTCAAAAGACATTGCGAATACTAAGTATAGTTCCATATATAGTATACTTCAACTATATATCCTAACAAACATGTAATTTCCAATTACAATAGAGGACAAGATAATTACCTTGATAAGCCCAAAATTATCCAAGTTATAATGTCGATCCCGAGCAAGGTTTAGCTCCACTCCGCGCTCAAACCACTCCAAACAACCCTTAGAAGTTCTAACCAACTTCTACTCACATACTTGACCAACGATGAAGATTTCCTTAGGGTTTGGTTTGAGACTAAAGGACAAAAGGTAGTATTTAGGACTCTACGCAAAGAGGTATCTTTGGAATACTACAAGGTACAAGGCTAAGGTATTTTGGGCATTATAACAATACTAGGGAGTATTTCTATACCACAACAAGGGGTATTATCTGAAAACAACTAGGCAGGGGTACCCGGCTAGACCTCACGAGGGAGGAGACCTCGGCCAAAGGCCACTTTCAAGGGAGAGGAGCTCTTGGACGAGTCGACAAGAGGAGGAGGGATTCAAGACTTGGAAACATTTGTGGATGAATGAAGTCTTCACAAAGGGGTATTTATAGCAAACCCAAATGCCAACCATGGCCAAGATCGAGCCACGTGCAAGGCAAGTGTAAGGCCTTGATCAAGCCAAGTGCACCCTAACCCCTACTCCACAAAACATGGCACAAGACAAGCCACAAAACAAGGCCAAAACAAGGCACAAAACAAGGAACCAATAGGGCCAAAAACGTGAGCCACAAAACAATCCCATACGTGAACCAATCGCCCACTGGGCGCCACAAGCCTCGATGTGAGGTGACACATGTCACCCTCGTTGGTCCAAAATGTTTCGTCTCTCGGAAAAATCCGCAAAAATTAAAAGGACATAGCCGAATTTTCCCTACGAAAGTCGTGGAAACGTTTCGTCGGAAAACGACTCTAGTCGACTGCTTGTGCCCAAATGTAACTTCGGCGAGCCACGCAGGCGGGGTGACACGTGTCACCCTCCTATGGCCCTCAAAACGTCTTTCAAAAATATCCACAATGGCCAAAATCTCGAAAACAAAGTGGGCCCTACAAACCGTAAATTTCTCGTGGGCCCACGTGACCATTTAAAATAAAATTCCATAATTCTCTAATATTCCAGGAAGTCCGAATACCAAATCGGGAATCCAATTCCCATTAACGAACCTTTTCCTTCACAAATAACCGGAAACTTTTAGTGAAAACTCATATCTTTCTTTCTTTTCAAAATTTCTGTGTACTCGCACGCACGTCCTCACATACATACCACGCAACTACGGGGTATAACATTCTCTCCTCGCCCGAAACATTCGTCCCGAATGTTCCTTCTCAACGGATATCGATGAAGTTCCTCTAACAAGTTGTCAACGCCACGGCTTGGCGCGAAATAACACACGTTATCTTCCTTCCTTACTCGTCGTGCCCTTCTCGAACACTTGAACTCTCCCAAGACGTACCATACTTGGTCATTACTTAGTCCCGAAAATCTGCGGAGTCACTACCTCCAAACTTGGTCATCTTACTAACCTCAAACTTCCTAAGGCCATTCCGGCCTTTACGAACCGCTTCGGTCGAACGCGTCCACGAACTCATACGATGATCATACAAACTTGGGCCTAGCATCCTCGTGACCACTACCACTGGCGGGACCACCTGACTGCCCCCTTTAAAGCGGGTTACGGTTTGACCGCGAATGGTCCTAAACCCGACCGGCCGTGCAAACTCTTGTTCCCGATTCGAACAATCTTACTAATTCCCATCATGAAAGCTACCACTACCATTTCACACTACCCACGGACTTATCACACAAATAAATCCCACGTATACTACTCACCCTTATAAAGGTCAAACATAAAACGAATCTTTTACTCAAGACGACCTTACCTCTAAGGTCTCGATCGTGAAATAGTCTAAGGTTCACTTACCATGCCTCCATACGTATCCTTCCAACTAACCATGTATTCTAACTCACACACATCACAATGCTATCCGTACATAGCACACAATAATGAGATCATCATAACAAGCATACCAAAACTCTAGAGGGTTAATGTAACGCCCCGAACCCGGCATCGGTGCCTTACCGGCGCCTAGCGATACAACATCGAGAAAACCAGTGAAATAAAAACTTTAAACATGAAATGAGAGACATGATAAATAAGCAAAGCAAGCAAAACAGCTTGCCTTCAAGGTATAAACATAAAACCGAACAGTTTAATCCTTTTACAACCACACTTGCGATTCTCTGCACTTAAGATTTACAACAACTATGACGGACAGGGCCGCCATACCACGAATGTACAAGAACCTATAACTCGGGAACACATACAAAAGATAAGCCTCGAGAAACGGAGCCTCCCAACACGCCGAATGTGATCCTATAAGCGGATCGACGATCGATGTACCTTTTACTGCGGCGATGAACGCAGCCCCGGCGAGGTCAAGACAACAGTACAGTATGTGAAATCAGAAATCGTAAATGAAATCATAATAGTCTATATAGCGGAGACATGTATGATGACCAACTACAGTACATAACATATAACCAGTTACCTCAAGTCAGGGACTCACGCCCTCCAAATCATCACTCGTGCTCGTGGAATTTCTTCCTCACTGCCGGCAGTTTATGATATAACAATACCAAGGAGTATACATGAACACGTGTCCGCTGTGTCATAAAACCGTCTGAGACAAGTACAACTACGGATCCGACCGTGCGATAATACAATGCAACCACAACCACGAAGGCGTCACGGGGCAAGTCACGAGCCGACTACAGGATACAAGGCGGTCACGTGGCCGGGGCAAGTCTGGTCGACCACCAGGACCAAGGCGTATCACGAAACCGTCACTATCTTGAGCAGGGGCAAGTCACGGTGACTACCGATACCAAGGCCGAATCGATCCACGAGGCGGGGCAAGTACGAGGCCGACCACCGATACCAGGCGAACGGTAAGAAACCTCAACTATCCGCCAACCTCTATCGAGGCAGCGGTAACACGAAACACCACACTTGCACAACAAAGGCTATCATCACAAGCATAGGCAAGTTTCACAACAACAAGCATAGGAATGTTTCACCACAACAAGCATAGGCATGTTTCACATCACTCAAAGTACGCCCATTTTATGCCAAAGTCCGGGTTTTAACCCTAAAGTACTACGTACGTTAAATTCTTTAAAAGAGATCCATTACTTATCAAAGTCACCCGATACCCGTAGTATTAGAATGACCAACCCACATTCCTTTTCAAAATCAAGTAACAACATTCTTTTCCTAAGTTCGGTTTGCCTAGTTTCATTACTCAAGCTTCTCATTTTCAAATGGTTTCATAGTTCATAAACTTAATCACTTGATTTCTTTTTAGAACAATTGAGTAATATATGTCTCACGTGAGTAGGTTATTCTTGTTTACAACATTCTTATTACAGAATGACCATGATCTAGAAAATGTAATATCATTTTGTCTCATCTTAGTTTCTATGCAGATGGAGGTTTCTACTGGTTTTAATACAATTCATCATTATTCAATACATTTTCCTTTATTAACGCTGCAGTGGTCTGTCGATACACATTCTGATTTCCGAAATCAGTAAAACATTATCCTATAAATAAAACCAAGTACTCATTACTCACGAATGAGGTTTCACACAAACATTCACATTAAAACAAATAAGTTAAGTCTCTTATCTTATAAGATCAAGTCTCTTAACTTCTAACATTAGTAAACCATTTTCTTTACCTCTCTTAAGACATTATACCTAACTCCCCATAAAGCTAGTATAACTCTTTTTAAAACCTTTAAAACCAAGTGTTACTCTTCCTTCAAAACGATTATAAATCTTTTGAAATACATCAAGTTCTTTATTATAACAAGCCGATTACAATTCACATGATTACCTTTTAAAACCACAAAGTATTTTCTTACCTACATAAAGCCGTTATAACGACTTCCCATAAAGCCGTTATAACACTTTATGTTTTAAGACACTCAAACACGATTAACACGTATGCGTCTACCGTACTACATAGTTCACACATATCATGCTAGAAGAGATAGGAAGAGGTTCACATACCTCGCGACGATTATCGACTAATAGCAAAACGCTCAAGTACCTCAAAGTCGGCTACTCCTTAGTCCGTAAGATTACGTCACACGTAGCACTTCAACCTATAAGGCCACAAGGCGCTTATTAAAAATCTAGATCTTAACGTAGAACATTCTACAGAAAATTCAAAGACCTCCCCATGCGGCGTAAAACTCCTCTCTATCGAGGTCGGCTACCAAGCCAACCAGGGGGGGGGGTTAACACGTATAACCGGACGCGTACAATTCTACTATCAAAGAATACTACAAGTCTCTGTAATACTGATCTATGTAATTACAGATTCGATTGGATCTTTATTCTTCAGGCTTAAGTCAAAATAAATTGCCTTAATACTATATATTCAACACTTATGTAATTTCCAATTACAATAGGGGTACAAGATATTTACCTCGATAAGCCCAAAAATTATCAGAGTTTAAAGTCGCTCCTGAGCAATGTTTAGCTCTACTCAGGAGTGCTCCAATCCGCTCCAACAACCCTTAGAAGTTCTAACCAACTTCTCCAAAACTTCAACCAACGGTGAAGGTTTCCTTAGGGTTTCGGTTTGAGACTAAAGGACAAAAGGTAGTATTTCGGACTCTACGTATAGAGGTAACTTTGGAATACTACAAGGTATAAGGCTAAGGTATTTTGGGCATTATAACAATACTTGGAGGAGTATTTCAATACCACAAAAAGGGGGGTACCACACGAGAACAACACCCTCAGGGAGGGGTGTTCTCGGCTTTAGGCTCACAACGGGGGAAGGTTGCGGCCAACAGGCCTGCCCAAGGGGGAGAGGGGCTCTTGGACGAGAGTCAACAAGAGGAGGAGGGTTCTCAAGACTTAGGCAAGTGAAGAGTGGATGAAGAAGTCTTCAAAGAGAGGTATTTATAGCAAAACCAAAGGCCAACCAATGGCCAAGATCAAGCCATGTGCAAGGCAAGTGTAAGGCCAAGATCAAGCCAAGTGCACCCACAAAACACTCCACAAAACACTCCACAAAACAAGCCACAAAGCAAGGCACAAAGGAGGGACCAATCGGCAAGGCCAGCCTCCTCTTTGCCGTCAATGAGAGTGACAAGTGTCACCTCCCGTTGGTCCAAAAATGTTCCGCTCGGAAAAATCCGCAAAAATACTAAATGACATAGCCGGAATTTCTCCAACGTAAGCTGTGGAAACGTTTCGTCAGAAAACGACTCTAATCGGCACTTGTGCCCAAATTTCGAATCCAATGCCTAACTTAAGGCTCAAATTTCGTACGTACGTCCATACGTACATACTCTGGAAATACGGGGTATAACATTCTTCCCCCCTTAGAAACATTCGTCCCGAATGTTCCTTCTAGGTCTCAAAACAAACAGGCGTCAGTATAGTCTTCACTGCTATACGTACGAAAATAATCATGCCACACCTGGCCACAAAAACACACGTTCACTTCTCCCCTTTCTCGTAGTACTCGTCACGAACACTCGAACTCGTTCTAGTATCCGCACCACACATCACAACGCTTCGTTTCCAACCTCGAGTCACTACCTCCAAACTTGGTCATCTCACTAACCTCGATTTCCCTAAGGCCATTCCGGCCTTCACGAACTGATTCTCGATCGAACGCGTCCACGAACTCATCGATGGTCATCTAAACTTGGGCCTAGCACCCTCGTGACCCTACCACTGGAGGACCACCTAACCGACCCGCTGACCGGGTTCTGGGTTGACCCGCAAATGGTCCTCAACCCGACCCCCAACGCGCTAACTCTTGCTCGCCGACACGGAACAATCTTACCTATTCAAGCCATGAAAGCTACCACTTCCATCCCACATTACTCATGGACTTATCACACAATTATAACCCACGACACTACGCGTTCGATAAAGGTCAAACATAAAAAAATAAATCTTTTACTCAAGACGACCTTACTGTAAGGTCTCAACATAAAATGTCCTAAAGTTCACACTTTCCATGCCCCCAGCTTACCCTTTTCATCAACCATGCTCCTAAATCACATTTTTGCACAAAGCTATCCGAACATAACACTAAACACATCATCAACATCAATACAATATAAGTCTCAGAGGTTAAGGATATACTGAAAATAGGCGGTTCAAAGGACCGCTAAAGCGGAACTCCCACCGCGACCTCTGGGGCCTTCCGGTGTCTGAACATCTGCTGGTTACGGAAGGTGAAGAACCGCGAATCGCTGCTCTAGTAGTCCTTGCTATCCTACCGGTGCTACCCGGTCGGACGATCTCTTGCCGGATGGCCTGTTGGCGCAAAAATAACAATCTCCCGAGTTAGTACGACACTCTCCCTTATGGAGCTTTCCACAACAGCCACACCGAGACAAGGGCAACCTCATCCGCGAGCACTCGCGCTCGCGAAAATCTGAAACACAGGAGCCAGGCACGCTCACGAATATCCGAAGGTCGAAGGCGTGGAGGACCATTCTGCATGGCGGAGGTACATAACTAGTCTCGCGTGAGGCGGTCCGCCTCGAAAGTCACCAAAGGACCTGCTGTTCGCCTCTTCTGCGACCTTGGTCATTCCGTCGATTTATCCGCTCCTCACATCAGTGTATACGCTGCGTGCGAGCAATGTCCATGCCGGTGAAGAGCTACACCGAACAACTCTTCGCAAGGCAATCATCGAGCCTGTAACATATCGGTGCACTCGATCCTCCATACTAGCTACTAACGCGGGACGTCGCCAATGAGTCAAACTCCACATTGTACTCCCGAACCGCGGATTCTGCCAGAACACCAAAAATCTGCCGGCGAGCCCTCCTCATCCGGGAGGCAAGAAATGTGCAAGAAAGGCCTCGAGAACTCGTTCCATACCTGGAAGTGCATGCTCTCCTCGACAGCTCAAGAATCAAACGATCATTGCGGTATCACGCGATTGATGTGAACCTAGCCACCGACTCGATCTCCGATGCCTTGATCACTCTCACGATCGTATCGCTTCGGATGAACTCCTGCGGATCATCCTCGTGCCTCGACCCATAAAACTCTGGCGGCCTACAACTCGGAAAATCCGTAGCCTCGAACTATCTCGATCTAGGGTGAACCAGGTGCCACTGGGCTGCTGCGTCGGCCTATCCTCAAGTCAGCCTGACCACGGCATTAATCGGCCCACTCGCGTAACTCATCTCTCTCGCCTGCATCGGTGCGGATCGAGGCTCAGTCTTGTGGTCTCTGCCACGCTCTACTCGCAGATCCTCTCTTGCCTTGCCGCCACGGGCGGGTTGCCTTTCGCGAGGCATAATCGGTAAAACGAAACACGTCGGAGGGTCCAACTTACAACACGGCTCTAAGGCACGATCTCGGAATGAGAAGAATGGAAACCAATCCTAAATGTCCTATAGCCTCACGATTATAGATGTGGTGCAACACACCGATAATCAAGACTTACTAGACGGTGCGTAGACACTTTCCGAGGACTAATCGCTCGATACCACTTTGTAACGCCCGAACGGGCCCATTCGGTGCCTTACCGGGCACCTAGCGATACAACATCGAGAAAACCAGCGGAAATAAAAACTTTAAACATGAAATGAGAGACATGATAAATAAGCAGGCAACCAAAGCAGTTGCCTTGGTATAAACATAAAACCCGAGCAGTTTAATCCTTTTACAACCCCGCCATGATTCTACAGGACCTAAGATTTACAACAACTATGACGGGGCGGGCCCGCCATACCACGAATGTACAAGAACCTATAACTCGGGGAACACATACAAAAGATAAGCCTCGAGAAACGGAGCCTCAACACGCGAATGTGATCCTATGCGGGGATCGACGATCGATGTACCTTTTACTGCGGCGTGACGCGGCCCGGAAGGAGGTCGACAACAGTACCAAGTATGTGAAATCAGTAAATCACGTAAATGAAATCATAATAGTCTATATAAGCAGGAGACATGTATGATGACCAACTACAGTACATAACATATAACCAGTTACCTCAAGTCAGGGACTCACGCCCTCCAAATCATCACTCGTGCCCGTGGAATTTCTTCCTCACTGCCGGAAGTTTATGATATAACAATACCAAGGAGTATACATGAACACGTGTCCCACTGTGTCATAAAACCGTCTGAGACAAGTACAACTACCGGATCCGACCGTGCTAATAATACAATGCAACCGACCACGAAGGCGTCACGGGGCAAGTGCGGCCGACTACGGATACGAGGCGGTCACGTAGTCGACGGGGCAAGTCTGGTGACCACGGGGACCAAGGCGTATCACGAAACCGTCACTATCTTGAGCGGGGCAAGTGCGGTGACTACGGATACCAAGGCGAATCGATCCACGAGGCGGCAAATCTGAGCCGACCACGGATACCTGGCGAGCAGAAGAAACCTCAACGACCAACGGCCCTCATCGAGAGCAGCGGTAACACAGAAACACCACACTTGCACAACAAAGGCTATCATCACAAGCATAGGCAAGTTTCACAACAATAAGCATAGGAATGTTTCACCACAACAAGCATAGGCATGTTTCACATCACTCAAAGTACCTTCATTTTATGCCAAAGTCGGGTTTTAACCTAAAGTACTACGTCGTTAAATTCTTTAAAGAGATCCATTACTTATCAAAGTCACCCGATACGTAGTATTAGAATGACCAACCCATTCCTTTTCAAAATCAAGTAACAACATTCTTTTCCTAAGTTCCAGTTTGCCTAGTTTCAATTACTCAAGCTTCTCATTTTCAAATGGTTTCATAGTTCATAAACTTAATCACTTGATTTCTTTTTAGAACAATTGAGTAATATATGTCTCACGTGAGTAGGTTATTCTTGTTTACAACATTCTTATTCTGACAGCCATGATCTAGAAAATGTAATATCATTTTGTCTCATCTTAGTTTCTATGCGGATGGAGGTTTCTACTGGTTTTAATACAATTCATCATTATTCAATACATTTTCCTTTATTAACGCTGCGATGATGCTGTCGATACATTACGATTTCGAAATCAGTAAAACATTATCCTATAAATAAAACCAAGTACTCATTACTCACGAATGAGGTTTCACACAAACATTCACATTAAAACAAATAAGTTAAGTCTCTTATCTTATAAGATCAAGTCTCTTAACTTCTAACATTAGTAAACCATTTTCTTTACCTCTCTTAAGACATTATACCTAACTCCCATAAAGCTAGTATAACTCTTTTTAAAACCTTTAAAACCAAGTGTTACTCTTCCTTCAAAACGATTATAAATCTTTTGAAATACATCAAGTTCTTTATTATAACAAGCCAGTTACAATTCACATCAGTTACCTTTTAAAACCACAAAGTATTTTCTTACCTACATAAAGCCGTTATAACCAACTTCCCATAAAGCCGTTATAACACTTTATGTTTTAAGACACTCAAACACAGTTAACACATGTACGTCTACCGTACTACATAGTTCACACATATCATGCTAGAAGAGATAGGAAGAGGTTCACATACCTCGCGACGATTATCGACTAATAGCAAAACGCTCCGAGTACCTCAAACCGTCGGCTACTCCTTAGTCCAGAAGATTACGTCACACGTAGCACTTCAACCTATAAGGCCACAAGGCGCTTATTAAAAATCTAGATCTTAACGTAGAACATTCTACAGAAAATTCGCAAGACTCTCCGCAAACAGCGTAAAACTCCTCCTTCATCGAGGTGGCTACCAAGCCAACCAGGGGTTAACACGCCTAACCGGACGGCGTACAATTCTACTATCTGATAATACTACACAAGTCTATGTCTGATCCTATGTAATTACAGTTCAGTTCAGATCTTTATTCTTCAGGCTTAAGTCAAAAGACATTGCCATAATACTATATATTCAACACTTATGTAATTTCCAATTACAATAGGGGGACAAGATATTTACCTCGATAAGCCCAAAAATTATCCGAGTTTAAAGTCGCTCCTGAGCAAGGTTTAGCTCCTACTCCGAGTGCTCCAATCCGCTCCAACAACCCTTAGAAGTTCTAACCAACTTCTACTCCAAAACTTCAACCAACAGTGAAGGTTTCCTTAGGGTTTCGGTTTGAGACTAAAAGGACAAAAGGTAGTATTTCCGGACTCTACGTATAGAGGTAACTTTGGAATACTACAAGGTATAAGGCTAAGGTATTTTGGGCATTATAACAATACTTGGAGGAGTATTTCAATACCACAAAAGGGGGGTACCACACGAGAACAACACCCTAAGGGAGGGGTGTTCTCGGCTTTAGGCTCATGAGGGAAGGTTTCGCCAAAAGGCCTTCACTGAGGAGAGGGCTCTTGGACGAGAGTCAACAAGAGGGAGGAGGGTTCTCAAGACTTAGGCAAGTGAAGAGTGGATGAAGAAGTCTTCAAAGAGAGGGGGTATTTATAGCAAAACCAAAGGCCAACCAATGGCCAAGATCAAGCCATGTGCAAGGCAAGTGTAAGGCCAAGATCAAGCCAAGTGCACCCACAAAACACTCCACAAAACACTCCACAAAACAAGCCACAAAGCAAGGCACAAAAGGAGGGACCAATCGGCGAGGCCAAGCCTCCTCTTTGCCGTCGATGAGGTGACAAGTGTCACCCTCCCGTTGGACCAAAAATGTTCCGTCGCTCGGAAAAATCCGCAAAAATACTAAATGACATAGCCGGAATTTCTCCAACGTAAGCTGTGGAAACGTTTCGTCAGAAAACGACTCTAATCGGCACTTGTGCCCAAATTTCGAATCCAATGCCTAACTTAAGGCTCAAATTTCGTACGTACGTCCATACGTACATACTCTGGAAATACGGGGTATAACAGTTAAGGATATACCTGAAGCTACCGCTCCACTCTAATCATAGGCACGCCTGCAGGCGATAGCATTGTAGAAGGTGATGAACCACCACGATCACGAAGGTGAGTCGTAACATCCGCGCTTCCAGTAGGGCAGATTCTCGCAAAATGGCCCGGCTGGCCGCATGTAAAACAAACTCCCAATCTAGCACGACACTCTCCAAAATGGAGTCTACCACCATGGGCACACCGAGGTAGGGGTGGCTTCAGCTGGTTAACACCCCGCTCTGTAAAATCTGAACCTCGGAGCCACGACACCGCTCACGAAGATGGTGGAGGACCACTGCATCGGTGGGGTATATAACTAGCTTTCTTCGAGGCGGTCCGCCTCGAAAGCCACCAAAGGACCTGTAGTCCCGGCCTCTTCGCTGATCCAGTCATTCGTCGACCCTCCGTGCCTCGCATCCTAGTGCATGAGCTGCATGCGGGCAATGTCCATGCGGTGAAGAGAAACACCGCACAAGACTTCACCATATAATCATCTAGCGGTGGCGTAGCGATGCACCCTATCCTCCATATCTGCAACTAGCGCAGGGACATATCGAGCCAAAGAATCGAACTCGACATTGTACTCCCTGACAGTGCGCCCTCTCTGTCTCAGTAACAAAAATCTGTCGGCCCGTGCCCTCCTCATCTGCGGAGGCAAGAAGTGCGTGAGGGAAGCCGAAAACTCATCCCATACTGCTGGATGTGCATGCTCTCCCGAAAGCTCCCATGAATCAAACCAATCGGCGGTATCACGCGCGGCCGATGCGAACCAAAGGTCACGACTCGGTTTACGAAGCCTTGATCACCGCGTGATCGGCGTAGCTGCGGATGAACTCGTGCGGATCATCCTCGGCCTCGACCCATAAAACTGCGGCGGGCTACAACTCGAAAGTCCGTAGCCTCAAACTATCTGCTCGGGGTGAACCATCGGTGCTCTGCTGGGCTAGGCTGCGTCGGCCTATCGCCGTATCGCCCGCGACCACGGCCGCCAATCGGGCCATCTCGCTTGTAACCCGTCTCCTGCGCCCGGTGTGGGGCGGAGGCTCAGTCTTGTAGTCTCATCCCGGCTGCTGCGCTCTAAACTTCGCTGGTCTTTGGCGGCGTCGTGAAACCCGTGCGAAGCACAACCTCGGTGCTTGCGGGCTGCGCGCTCGTACTCCTCGTATCTCACTAGCGGCACCCTCGCCTTGCCTTCAGGCTCTGGTTGCCTTGCGCGGAGGCATAAGCGGTAAAAACGAGATACGTCGGAGGTACAACTTACAACACTGACTCTAAGGCACGATCTCGGAATGAGAAGAATGAAACCAATCCTAAATGTCCTATAGCCTCTCGATTATAGATGTGGTGCACAACACACCGATAATCAAGACTCTACTAGACACGCGGTCAGACAATTTCCAGGATTAAGCGCTCGATACCACTTTTGTAACGACCGTTCGGGGCATCGTGCCTTACCGGGCACCCTAGCGATACATACGTCGAGAGAAAAATCAGCGGAACATAAAACATGAGTCATTATACAAGAGATATAATAAATAAACAGCCAACCAAAGCGGTTGCCTTGGTATATACATAAAACACGAGCAGTTTAATCCTTTACAACCACCGCCCACAACAGACTACAGACCTCTAAGATATCTGATGACTATGACGGACAGGGCCCGCCACACCCCGAATGTACAAGAACCTACAACTCGAGGAACACCTACCAAAGATAAGCCTCCTGAGAAGCGGAGCTTCAATCTGTTGGCTTGTGATCCTATGGCGAGGATCCACGGCCGTGTACCTCTACTGCGGCGTGACGCGGCCCCGAAGGAGGTCGATAACAGTACCAAGTATGTGAAATCACAATACTGAAATGAAATCATACTAGTCTATATAAAGCGAGACATGTATGATAACCAACTCTGATTCACAACATAAAGCGATCATCACTCGATATAACTATGGGTCTCACGCCCACAACATCAATCGAGTTCGCATTATGGCGCATGCCGAATCTTGCATCGGTGTAGACATGTCCATGATGCAACAATAATACCAATGTCCCAGCCACATGCCGGAATTGCATCGGTGTAGACATGTCCATGTGACATCAACAACAAGACAGCACTCCAAATGGCAGCATACCCGTGCGCTACGCATCGTGTCAGTATGTCCAAAGCGAAACACTAAGACAACATTCACAATGGACGCATGCGATGCGCTACGCATCGTGTCAGTATGTCCAAAAGGAAATCCTGGCGTTAATCAAAATGGAAACATACCCGCGCTACGCGCGTGTAGCCGATATATCCAAAGCGATTAACCACAAGACCTTAACCAAAATGAGGCATACGTGCGCTACGCATCGTGTCAGTATGTCCAAAGCGATTAACAACAATAATACTATCAACAGGAACGTACCCGTGGAATTTCTCCGTCACTGCCGGCACGTCCAAGTAAGTTCTCAACCAGTCAACCGACCCTCTATCGAGAGACGCGGTAACACAGAAACACAACGCTTGTACAATAAAGGCTATCATCACAAGCATAGGCAAGTTTCACAACAACAAGCATAGGCAAGTTTCACAAAACTCAAAGTACTTTCATTTTATGCCAAAGTCGGGTTTTTAACCCCAAAGTACTACATCGTTAAGTTCTTTTAAAAGAGATCCATTACTTTTATAAAAGTCACCCGATACGTAGTATTAGAATGACCAACCCATCTTCCTTTTCAAAATCAAGTAACAACATTCCTTTCCTAAGTTCGGTTGCCTAGTTTCAATTACTCAAGCTTATTTTCAAATGGTTTCATAGTTCCCAAACTTAATCACTTGATTCCTTTTAGAACAATTGAGTAACATATGTCATATATGTGAGTAGTTTATTCTTGTTTATAACGATCTTATTACAAAGACCATGATCTAGAAAATGTAATATCATTTTGTCTCATCTTAGCTTCTATGCGGATGGAGGTTTCTACTGGTTTTATTACAACACATCATTATTCAATACATTTTCCTTTATTAACGCCGCGGTGGTGCGTCGATACACATTACGATTTCAAATCGGTAAAGCATTATTCCTTTAAAAACCAAGTACTCATTACTCACGAATGAGGTTTCACACAACATTCACATTAAAACAAATAAGTTAAGTCTCTTATCTTATAAGATCAAGTCTCTTAACTTCTAACATGATAAACCATTTTCACTTACATAAGGTCGTTATAACTAACTTCCCATAAAGCTATTATAACACCCTATGTTTTAAATCAACCAAATCACTTAGCACGTATGCGTCTACCGTACTACATAGTTCACAACAATCATGCTAGAAAAGATAGGAAGAGGTTCACATACCTCGCGACGATTTATCGACAATAAGCAAAATGCTCCAAGTACTACAACTCGCTAGCCCTTTCCACTCCTCGAGTAGAATACGCTACTCCTAGTACTTTCACCTAAAAAGGTCAAACGTCTATTAACCCCAAAACACAAGTTTTCTATCTTTCTATAGAAAATTCGGCACCTCCCCATACAGCGTAAATCTCTCTCCTCTATCGAGGCGGCTACAGCCAACCGGGGGTTTACACGTCTAACCGGACGTGTACAATTCTACACAAGTCTCATGCAATCTGATCCCATGTAAATCTGATTCGATTCGATTCTTTATTCTTCAGGCTTAAGTCAAAAGACATTGCCGAATACTAAGTATAGTTCCATATATAGTATACTTCAACTATATATCCTAACAAACATGTAATTTCCAATTACAATAGAGGACAAGATAATTACCTTGATAAGCCCAAAATTATCCAAGTTATAATGTCGATCTGAGCAAGGTTTAGCTCCACTCGCGCGCTCCAAACCACTCCAAACAACCCTTAGAAGTTCTAACCAACTTCTACTCACATCTTGACCAACGATGAAGATTTCCTTAGGGTTTCGGTTTGAGACTAAAAGGACAAAAGGTAGTATGTCAGGACTCTACGCAAAGAGGTATCTTTGGAATACTAAAAGGTACACGGCTAAGGTATATTGGGCATGATAACACTACAAGGGGAGTATTTCTATACCACAAAAAGGGGTATTATACGAAAACAACTAGGCTAGGGGGTACCACGGCTAGACCTCATGAGGGGAGGAGACCTCGGCAAAGGCCACTTTCAAGGAGAGGAGCTCTTGGGCGAGTCAACAAGAGGGAGGAGGATTCAAGACTTGGAAACATTTGTGGATGAATGAAGTCTTCACAAAGGGGGGGTATTTATAGCAAACCCAAATGCCAACCAATGGCCAAGATCAAGCCATGTGCAAGGCAAGTGTAAGGCCTTGATCAAGCCAAGTGCACCCTAACCCTACTCCACAAAACATGGCACAAGACAAGCCACAAAACAAGGCCAAAACAAGGCACAAAACAAGGAACCAATAGGGCCAAAAACGTGAGCCACAAAACAATCCCATACGTGAACGAATCGTCCACGGACGCCACAAGCCTCGATGTGAGGGTGACACATGTCACCCTCCCGTTGTCCAAAATGTTCGTCTCTCGGAAAAATCCGAAAAATTAAAAAGGACATAGCGAATTTTCCCTACGAAGGCGTGGAAACGTTTCGTCGGAAAACGACTCAGTCGGCACTGTGCCCAAATGTAACCGGCCAAGCCACCTAGGCGGGGTTGACACGTGTCACCCTCCTATTGGCCCTCAAAAAACGTCTTTCGAAAAATATCCACAATGGCCAAAATCTCGAAAACAAAGTGGGCCCCACAAAACCGTAAATTTCTCCCGTGGGCCCCACGTGATCATTTCCGAAAATAAAATTCCATAATTCTCTAATATTCCAGGAAGTCCGAATACCAAATCTGGGAATCCAATTCCCATTAACGAACCTTTTCCTTCACAAATAACCGGAAACTTTTCCGTCGAAAACTCATATCTTTCTTTCTTTTCAAAATTTCTGCCGTACTCTCGTACGTACGTCCTCACATACATACCCTGCAACTACGGGGTATAACAGAGAACCATTGTTATATTGGAGTGATGACTTCGAGGGCGTGAGTCCCTGACTAGACATGACTGCTTATTTATTGTGAACTGTAGTTTGGTTATCATACATGTCTCCTGCTTTCTATAGACTACTATGATTTCATTTACAGTATCTTCATGTTTCACATACTTGGTACTTGTTGTACTGACCTCCTTCGGGGGGCTGCGTTCATGCATGAGTAAAGGTACGCGATCGTTGATCCTCGCTCTTAGGGTCACAGTTCAGCGTTTGGGAAGCTCCGTTCCTCTGGAGGCTTATCTTGGTATAGCACCCTGTTGTTGTAGGTGCTTACATTCGAGAGTATGGCGGGGCCTGTCCGTCGTTGTTGTCATATCATTCGTAGAAGTGCAGTAATCTTGTTGTGGGCGGGGTTTGTAAAGAAAGGATTAAACTTCATTTGAAAGAGTTGTTATTATTATTTATGCCGAAAGGTAACTTTCTTCAGATATCGGTGTCTCAATTTATACTGTTTCATATCTTGGTTATTTTATATTCCGCTGATTACTCTGATGTATGACTACTGGGGTGCCCGGGTAAGGCACCAGTCACGGGCCCCGGAACGGGTCGTGACACGGATAATCATCGACGACGCTTAGAGTTCAGGTTGACGGTCGGTCTTCTTGAAAGTACCACCCGGGTTGGGTGTGGCGAGTTTTGGAAAACAGAGAGAACTTAGCCCGAGTACTTTGGGCCCTTTTGAGTTCATGTGAAGAATAGGCCAGGTTGCCTATATGTTAGCTGATTGCCGTCCGACTTAGGAAGCGGTCGTCGATCTTTCGTGTTATGTTAGAAGGAAATCGGAGATCCATCAGTGTTCCCGATTAATGATGACCACGTTAGAGATAGTAACCCGAGTTTTGGAAGCGAGCGATGTCGAAATGTGGTAAGAGTTCGAGTGTACAAGAAGTGTACGACATCCTCGAGGATCGCGTGTAGTCGGTACCATTTGTTGGGTCGCCGGAGTGACACTAGAACCTCGCGTCAAAGTGACAAAAGTGGTATCGGGAAGAAGCGAGCATGTATGGCGAGCATAGATGTGATCATTTCTTTGGTAAAAAGAAGGTGCGAAGGAAGTATATTTTAGCCCCGGAGGGAGGTTTTTGTGGTGATATTGGAGGTGTTTCCTCGTGGACTTGGATGGAAGTATTTGCGCGGATGTTTCTGTGGCCAGGTGTGGCAGGATTGTTTCGTAAGTATAGTAGTGAAGACTATACTGGCGCATGGTTGTTTGAGACTTAGAAGGAACATTCGGACGAATGTTTCTAAGGAGAGGAGAATGTTATACCGTATTTCGGTATATGCGTAAGGCGTGCGTAGAAAGTTTGGGCTTTAAAGTAAGGCTTGGCGATTTTTATTTGTGCCTGACCCGGTTAGAGTCGTTTTTTAAAGCGTTTTCCACGACTTTCGTAGGGAAAATTCCGGCTATGTCATTTCTAATTTTTAGAGAGGCGAAACATTTTGGACCAACGAGAGGCGACACTTGTCACCCTCTCATTGAGCACGTTAGGCGGTGAAGTTGGACGAATTGCTTGACATTTTTGTCAAGTAGTAGGTAGGATATTTTTGTGGTAGATGGATAAGGTGCACTTGGCATGATCTTGGCCCTACACTTGCACCACACTTGGCTTGATCTTGGCCATTGGTTAGCCATGGCTTGACCTATAAATACCCTCTCCTTTGATGAATTTCTTCATCCAAAATTGTGCTTAGTCTTGAAATCTCTTCCCCTCCTCTATAGTTCTCGTCCCCCTCCCCTTGTGAGGCTTTTAGCGAGAGTCCCTCCCCACATGGCGAGTACCCACAGTGGGGTAGTAGGGTATACACCCCTAGCCTAGTTGTTTCAGTATAATACCCTCCTTTTGGTATAAATACTCTCAAAAGTATTGTTTCTATACCCAATTACCTTAGCCGTATACCTTGTTGTATTCTAAGGTTATACTTATCTGAAAAGCCCGAAATACTATTATACTTCCTTGATCCAAAGCTGAAACCCTAAGGAAAATCTCCATAGTATAGTTGGAGTAGTATGTAGAAGTTGGTTAGAACTTCTAAGGGTGGTTTAGAGCGGGTTGGAGCGCACGGAGTTGGAGCTAAACGATTGCCCAGGATCGACTTTATACTTGGATAATTATGGGCTTATCGAGGTAATTATCTTGTCCCCCTATTGTAATTGGAAATTACATGTTGTTAGAATATATAGTTGGAGTATACTATATATAGAATCGAGCGTAGTCTCGGCAATGTCTTTTGACTTAAGCTGAAGAATAAAGCTGACTGTAATTACATGGGGTGTATTTCAGTAGACTTTTGTTGTATTACTGTAGAGTAGTATTGTACACGTCCGGTTAGACGTGTAGATCCCCCCCCCCCTGGTTGGCTTGGTAGCCGGCCTCGATAGAGGAGGAGATTTCTGTTGTGGCGAGAGTCTTTTGAATTTTACGTAGAATGTTCTACGATAAGATCTAGATGTTAATAAGCGCCTTGTGGCCTTATAGGTTGAAATCGCGTGTGGCGCGATCTACTTGGCTTATGGAGTAGCCGGCGGCTTGAGGTACTTGGGCGTTTGCTATTAGTCGATACTCGTCGCGGTATGTGAACCTCTTCCTACCTTTTCTAGCATGATATGTGTATAACTATGTAGTACGGTAGACGTACATGTGTTAAGCGTATTTGATTGGTTTGAAACATAAAAGTGTTATAACGGCTTTATGGGAAGTTGGTTATAACAGCTTTATGTAAGTAAGAAAATGCTTTATGATTTTAAAAGGTAACTGATTTGACTTATAACTGACTTGATGTGTAATAATAAAGAATCTTGAAGTACTTCAAAAGAATGCTGAATCATTTTTAACAGAAGAATAATACTTGGTTTTGAAAACATAAGAGTTATACTAGCTTTATGGGAAGTTAGGTATAACGTCTTAAGAATGGTAAAATGAATGGTTTATTGATCTTAAAAGATAAGAGACTTAACTTGTTTTACTTGGTAATTAACATTTTGTTAAAAAATGTTGTAAAACCTCATTCGCGAGTAATGAGTACTTGATTTTAAAAGCAATAATGTTACTGATTTCGGAAATCAGAATAAGTATCGAACAAACCACAGCGCTAATAAAGGAAATGTTTTGACTAATAATGTATTAGTAAAACCAAAGAAACTTCCATCCGTAGAAACTAAGATGAGACAAAATGATGTTACATTTCCTAGATCATGGCTGCTTAAATAAGATTGTTATAAACAAGAATAACCTACTCACGTATCAGACATATGTTTCTCAAATTGCTTTTAAAGGAGAATTATTTCATTAAGTGATTAAAATTATGAACTACGAAACCTTTCGAAAACGAGAAACTTGAGTAATTGTAATTAGGCAAACTTAAAACATTTGGAAAAGAATGTTGTTACTTGATTTCTAAGAGAAGTGTTTTGATTTACTTCAAAGGATAATCACTCTATTTTCATATACTACGGGTATTGTCTGACTTTTGTAAACGTAACGTATCTTTTAAAAGATAATGTATGAAGTACTTTGGGAATAGATACTCGATCTTGTTAATCATATAATAGAATGTACCTTGTGTGTATAACTTGATTGTGTTGGTTTGTGATAGCCTTGTAATACTTTCTTGTTGATTTGATAAGTAGACGTGATATGATGCTATGTGTGTTAGTGTCTTGTAACGTTTGCGAAAGAGAGTATTCTTGTTGTGCTTATGTTGTGTAACGATAAGCTGTTATGTTAGTATAATATCACTCACCTCTTGACATATTTCCGGAGGTTAAGCTGCCCTCCGATGCGGGGTAGACTCAGGCGGTCTGGGACCATGATTCGAGAATACCTCATGCGGGTCCAAGGGATCCATGCGGAACTACGGGAGTTCCAGGTTAGTTTGCGGCCCTTGTGGTCATGCGGTCTCTGTGGCCATGCGGACTGCGGGTCCAGGACGATGCCGAGGAGTAGCTACCCTCGATGCGGGGTTATGTACCCTATGCGGGCCTATGTGAGTGGCCTATGCGGACTACGAGAGTCCAGGATTAGGCTTGCATGGTGATACTACGGGAAATTGGCCCTGCTTCGATCATTCGCAGCCTAGAAAAGACCTGTTACAGTTTAACTATTGTTGCTCTTGTTTATGATGTGGCACTATGTGCGGTTACCTTGGTTGTTTCATACATACTTGCAAAACTGATTTTAAAATGATATGTTTTCATTTAAGTACTTCTGATTTCACATACTTGGTACTGTTATCGACCTCCTTGGGCTGCGTTCATGCCGCGAGTTGAGGTACACGATCGTTGATCCTAGTCCCTGGGTCGATTCAGCGTATGGGAAGCTCCGTTTCTCCGGAGGCTTATCAGTGGTATAGTCCCCTGTCGTTGTAGGTATTTACATTCAGGGGTATGGCGGGGCCCTGTCCCGCCATTGTTGTCATATCTTTCTTAGAGGTCTGTAGTACTGTTGTGGGCAGAGTTGTAATGGGATGTAACTGTTCGTTTTCAAATTGATCTATATATATATGCCTTAAGGCAAGTTTTCTCCGATTACTGTTTCTTACTTCATAATATTTTCATGTCTTGTTTTATGTTCCGCTGATTACTCTGATGTTGTATCACTAGGGTGCCCGGGGTAAGGCACCAGTCACGGGCCCGGGTTCGGGTCGTGACAAATACCCTTAGAGACCTTGGGTTAAAGTCTTGTGAATTATAGACAACAATTGAAAAAATTTTGTGTGGGAAAAAGCTCATTGTCGTGAGCTTCACTAAGCTAGCTCAAAGTTTCTTGAAAATTTTCTAAGTGTGAAGACTTGTCTTGCACTAGTGTGTATATATAATACAATGTAGGGTCTAGATTATAACACTTGTTAGGGTTGGATGCATGAGATCAAGCCAAGTGGCCCTTTGACTTAGTCAACAATGTCAAGCTCTTTAATTAGCAAGACTTGGTCATCTTAACATTGGCCAAAAGACCATTTTTCCCTTGCATTAATTCGACCAAGCCATGTGGGGGGTGCCACATGTCGCCCTCCCATTCATCTATAAAATTTCATAACCCTCGTGGGCCCCACAAAACGTAAAATTCCTCGGGTGGGCCCCACATGACCAAATCCGTAAAAATAAATTTCCATAATGATAATAAGTTCCATACTCTTTAAATAATGCATTTTGAGAATCCAATTCTCCTCAACGAACATTTTTCCTTTCCGACGTTCGGAAGATTTTCCGTCGGAAAAACAATTCTTTCTTTCGTACCAATTTCAAGTCTTGAGTTCCTTACGTACATTATCTTAAACATGTCCTGGACTTACGGGGTGTAACAATAAGTTCCACACTTTAAACCAAGGTTCATGAGGGTATTGTAAGGTTATCTCAATAGAAAGATCCCGGAAAAAGATTGTTTTCGTATTAGTCGCAAGGTGAAAACCTAGTTGCTTTCCTAGGTTTTGAATGGAAGATTAAAGGAAAGTTGTTTGTGATATTCTAAGGGTCTCAAGTGGTGGATTGAAGTGTCAAGAAGAGGCTCTAAGTTGCTAGGGAGCGACTTCGGATTTGAAGTTGGACTAAGGCTCGTTGAGGTAACAATCTTGTCCTCTTAAAGTGTTATAAGATTTCATATTGTTGTAGCCTTACATTTTTACTAGCATGAAGTATATGTATTGAAGATTGATAAGTGATATGGATTGTAGTATCCTAAATCCGAAATGACATATTAGCCATTTGAAATTGAAATACAATTTGGTCGTTGATTAGAATCGTCGCATGTTACTTACTTGAATATTGTAGTAGTTGTAATCGATTGCGACTTGATATCATGTTATACTAAATAATTTGGATTGAAAAGGAATTGGATAAGAATTGGTGTTGTTATACTTCAAAGTTGCCGAATTGACCTTGTAGTTTGTACTAGTTTGATATCAATTGTGGGGCGGAATTTTACACGTCTAGTAGACGTGTAATCCCCTATTGTTAACTACATTATTGGGCCTTAAATGTGGCGTGTTTAGTTATTGAATTCGGGCCTTGAAAAATGTGGTAAAGTATGTAGAAACAAAGGAAGTGTTGTCCGACTTTCCGTAGAATTTAGTGACTTTGCACTTATTATATTCTACGTTTGAAGTAAGAAGTTAATATACGTATTATGGTCATTATAGGTTGACATACTACGTGCGGTATATTGGACTTAGCGAGTGGATTGACCCGAAGAGGTATGTGGAACTTTCCTATCTCTTGAGCATGAATAGTTGTACCTATATAGTGCGGTGAGCGTCTGAGACTTTGATATCCTTTACTTGTTTTAAGAATGTCCAAGTTGGTTGAGTTAGGAGATTAACTCACTTGTTTAAAAGTAGTAAGGATGTCTTAGTTTTCAAAGTTAAGGGACTTGAAGTGTTTTAAAGTATATGATACTTGTTTCGTTTTAAACATATAAGTCCCTTGGATATAGGAAAATGTAATTTACTAATGTATAAAGTTAATATAACGACTTTATGGGAAGTTGGTTATATTAGCCTTATGGAAAGTTAAAAAGAGAGATTTACTCTAAGTAATATAAGTAAGGATAAATGACTTGAATTAATGAAAGACAAATTGATTTTAAGGCATCAATTGCCTAAGGTTTTAAAAGAAAAGAAGTCACTTGATTTAGAAGCCTATTATATTTCTAAAAGGTAATGTGACTTGTCTTGAAAAGTAGTTGTGACTTGATACTACGGTTATTAATATCTTGGAAGTTTTATATGAAAAGGAGTCATTTTTAAAAGGGTAGAAGTACGTAGTACTTTGGGTTGAATCCCCAGATTTTCTTTTAAATGACATGTTAGTGCCTTAAGTAAACTAAAATGAGAGAATATATTAATAATGTTAATAATAAGTTAGGGGATTTCTTAACTTGCTTATGTTATGATAAGCCGGTAGCGCTTATGTTATGTATGATAGCCGGTTGTGCTAGCTCATGTTATTCTTACGGGGGAAAGCCCCGGGTTACTACTAATTCCATGGATTTGCAACCCATGATGCGAGTGCGGCGTTTGTACTCATTGCGGGCCCACCGGGCCCAAGTGGGTGAAATAGTCCTGTGCGGGTGAAATAGTCTCATGCGGAGCGCATCGCTCCATTGCGGGTCCGTAGGACCTATGCAGGTGAAATAGTCCCAAGAGTAGGATTGCTTAATGATACTACGGGCGGGTGACCCTACCTTGATCATGAGCCTCCTATTTTTATGCAGTAAAGTTTATACTTGTTACTCTCATTGTTAGTAAGGCACAGTGCACTGTAATTTGGTTATCATCCATGTCTCCAGCTTTATTTAGACTTATGATATAATTACAGTATTTTCCAGTTTTACATACTTGGTAGATATTGTGTACTGACCCCCTTCCTCGGGGGTTGCGTTCATGCCGCAGGTAGGGGTAAGCAGGTGGTGGATCCTCATTCTTAGGATCACTGATCAGGTGTCGGAAGCTCCATTTCTCCGGAGGCTTACTGTTAGTGCAGTTTTACGATGTTGTGGATATTATGTACATTCAGGGTATGGCGGGGCCTGTCCGCTCTGATTGTTATTCCTAAGTGCGTAGTCACATTTGTGGTTTTGGTTGTAAGAACCGAGTTATGCGGTTTACTTTTGGTTATGTATATTTTATGGAAGCGGCCTTATCGGCCAGCTTTGTGATGGTTATTGTCTAAACATGTTTATGTGTTGTGTATGTTCATTGCTATTCTCGATGTATACTGAAAGGGGTGCGGGTAGGGCACGATCGCGGCCTGGTCGTGGTCGTGACATAGAAAAACCAAGGTACTACCACCTCTTTCCTTTTAGAAAAACCAAGGTACTACCACCTCTTTCCTTTTAGAAAAACCAAGGTACTACCACCTCTTTCCTTTTAGAAAATCCCAAGGTACTATTAATCAAATAGATAGAACAATTTCACTTTAGAAACTCAAAGTACTATTAATGAAATAGGTAGACAACTTCCATTTTAGAAACCCAAAGTACTATCAATAGAATATGTACACAACTTCCATTTTAGAAACCCAAAGTACAATCAATAGAATGTATCACTAAAGATTATGTTCCAATAGAACTCTATAAAGATCAAGTCAAGTATCGTTTAAGGATTAGGATCCACTCACTTTCTAAAATCAAATAAAGTATCAATAAGGAATAAAATCCACTCACTTTATAAAATCAAATCATACCAAAAGAAGAAAGGATAGTTCACATACCTTGTTGACGAACTAACTAACTCTACAATCTAGAATACGTCTCAATGTACTTCAACCTATAAATACAACAACACTTCTATCAACTTCAAGCTTACTAGTGTAGGTTAATACCAAGTAAAGGTTCTCTTATTATACAAAAAAATGGGCAGCACTTCCCTTGTTTATACGTACTTTTTCACCTTTCAAAGGCCCAATTTCATCAATAACCAAGGCACCAATTAAGGGCACAACCAAACAGCAACCACAGGGGATTACACGCCTACCTTACGTGTAATATTCTGCCACATAATCACATAAAAACAGTCCACAAAATCAGTCCAATATCCAACAAAAACAAGGGTAAAATGTGAAGCCTTTTAACACCTTTTCATACCCTTAATCTCTTAGGACATTCATTAGAAATAACCACACTTAAACATGCATGGCGAGGGCTGAATTTTCAGAATTCCAACACCCTAAAACAGTCTCTAAAAACTGTATAATAACGTCCAACAGTTTCATAGAATATGCGGCCAACAACCCAATACGATTACCCTTTCCATAATTCTTTTTAATCCAATTCAAGTTCCAATACTTTTATACAAGTCATAACAGCTTGTCAACAACAATATTACTTCATTATAACATGCAATAGGTGACGTTAATAACAACAATTATAGCCAACGACACCAACATCCGAAAATTGCCATTCTCGGCCAACCCTACCAAAATTGTCCAAACACTTTTTATCCTTCATTCTTTTTAGCAAAAGCTCATCTATACATTATAAAAATATGTAATATCCAATTACTTCAAGAGAAGGAAGAATTTTTACCTTAAAATTGCCCAAAAACCGTCCAAGGCAGTCCGCTCAACTTTGGCCCGCAGTTTTCGGTTTGCTCCACTTCTTCAAGTTCCAATCACACACATGTATCCTCTACAAGCTTATAACCAACTTCCCTTCACGTTTTACCTCCAAAAAGTCGATGAACAAGCTAGGGTTTTCAATCCCAATTTCAGCCAACATAGATTTTTGGAGAACTTGGAGAGTTAAATTGTCTTAGAACTTGATTAGTGTTCTTAATCTTGTATAATAATCAACCTTTGTTCTTGGAAAATTTGTTCTTGGATTTTCGAAATTTAGGTTTAAGAGGAGAGAGAAGAGAGTTTGGAAGATGAAAAATGTAACAAATGATCTAAGTCTTCATCTCTTTCTCTATATAGATATTTCCTTTAGCATGATAAGTGGAGGAGTGACATGTGTCACCCTCCCATTGGCCAAAAATCACACTTCAGAAAATATCTAGATATTTGTCTAAAATATCTTTAAAATCTAACGGCCCCGCAAAATTGTGAAATTCCCGGCGGGCCCCATATTATCAATTCCAAGACTTCACAATAATATACTAAGTCCATAAATCAAAATTTGGGAATCTAACTCCGAGTTAATAATTTTCTCTTCACATTTTTCCGAGAATTTTTCCTTAAGAAAAATGAATTTTTTCCTTGAGAAAAATGAAATTTTTCTTTCTTTCCAAAATTCAAATCTTATATCCTTAAGTACGTTCTCATATCATTTCCTTGGAAATACGGGGTGTAACATCCTTACCCCCTTAGAAACATTCGTCCCGAATGTTCATAGTCGGTCTCAAGCTATACAAACTTCGGCATAGTCTCTTTTAGCTATACCTACCAACCTATACTCATTAGTGTCGACACCGCGACCTTCAATTACTGCCACTCCTCTAACGCTTCAGCACCGTGGTCCCGTGCCTGAAATTCACAGCTCGCATTTTCTCACTCAATCTCTTCTTCTCCTATGAGTTCCAACCATACTCAACAAGCCCAAAAGATGCCTTGCATGGCCACAATATAACACATAGTCTCATTCATGGTTTGAAATGAATCTTTCTCTTATTTCTCATATCTTCTCACTACACGTAACTATAAACAACTTCAATTCTTTTAGCACTTGTTCACTCATTTTCTTACTTGTCGTACTTTTCTCATACTTCCAAAATACTCTGGTATATATATACGAGATCTCAATTATAGCTCATGTATTCAATCCTTGGCGTTACTAAATCCAACTTGGTCATTATACTTAGATTCAATTTCCTTCACTTGCCTCATGGCCAATACTTTCCGTCTTATCGCTATTAGGTCTCTCATCGACTAAGTGCACATTCACCTTACCTTTACACTTCCATTTTAAGTTTCCACGGGGGTCTCCTATTTCAAAGTATTTCTCATACTATCTTTCTGATCATTACAAGTTCGTCACCCTTGGCCGAAATGTTCCTACTGTCCATCATCTACTATTGGTCTTTACACTTTTCTGGGGTGATTATACCTTGTGGAACCTACACAACTATAGTTTCGTTCACCTTATCATTCTTGTCAAAATCCTTCATTCTTCTCATTACTAAACAAAATATTTCTACCTCTGATGGTTCTATCACATTGTACTTCCTTTGTAATCACAACCACATTCATAGGGTCCTGTTGTCGTTTCCTCAATAATTATAATCATCAAGTGTCACCTTAAAACATGTAGATTTTCATAACCTACCAAACCTTCCAATCAATTAGTAAAGCTCAACCAACCTGTATTCAAAGCCCATATATTCCTTCTGGGCCACTGTCGCTTTCCTCGGAGGCATAGATGCAACTACAATAATTCGTTAGGGAGGGACTACCCTAACAACACAACTCTATCGTACGATCTTAGAGTAAGAAGAATAGAAACCAATCCTAAATGTCCTGTAGCCTCATGTTTATAGGTGTGGTCGACAACACACCGATACCCAAAGACTCTACTAGACACGGTCTATAGACATTCCGAGGACTAACTGCTCTGATACCACTCTTTGTCACGAAATGAACCCTGAACCTGCGACTGGTGCCCTACCTGGGCACCCTTCTACCTATACATCACATTAAACCAGCAGAAATTATAGAAAACTCATTTCATCATTTTTTTAAAAACAAAACAGGAAAAGCCGACAAGGCCACCATTATATATAAAACAATCCAAAGGAACTACAACTGTAAAACTCACACAAGTCCAGCCCACATATGAATACAAACCTCTAAGATTGAGAGTAACTATGACGGGACAAGACCCTGCCGTACCTCTGAATATACCTAAGCCATAATGAAAGACCTGTACCATTGTCATGACCCGACCCCGGGCCCGCAACTGGTGCCCTACCTGGGCACTCTTACAGGTAACCATCGGAGAAAATCAGCGGAACATACATGAAACCCATAACTTAAATCAATAAGAAGTAAACAACAGGCTAGCTGATAAGGCTGCCCTCCTGGATATATATGTAGATAGCCAAAAAGAAGTTATATTTTTTTCTTTACAAACCGACCCACAAGATATGACTACAGAGCTCTAAGAGTTTTGACATAACAATTGTGACGGGACAGGGCCCCGCCATACCCCTGAATGTACAACAACCGACAATACCAGGGAACTGAACCAAAGATAAGCCTCCGGAGTAATGGAGCTTCTCAATAGCTGAACATTGATCCTAAGAGTGAGGATCAGCAACCTATTTAACTCTACCTGCGGCATGAACGCAGCCCCCCGAGGAAAAGGGGTCAGTACAAAATATGTACCAAGTATGTAAAACAGAAAGTACTTTAATGAAATCATATAGTCTAAAATAAAGCTGGAGACATGTATGATAACCAAATTAACAGTACACAGTGCCTTACTAATAATGAGAGTAAACAAGAGTATACTTTACTGCTTAAAAAAATAGGAAGCTCATGATCAAATTAGGGCCACCCGCCCGTAGTATCATTAAGCAATCCTACTCCTGGGACTATTTCACCCGCATAGGTCCTGTGGACCCGCAATGGAGCAATTTGCTCCACATGGGACTATTTCACCCGTATGGGACCGGTGGACCCGCAATGAGTACAAACGCCGCACTCGCATCGTGGGGAGAAAATCCACGGAATATGTAGTAACCCGGGGGTTTACCTCACAAAATTTACATAACACTAGCACTTAAGGTTACCATAAATATCATAACATAAGCACAACCGGCTATCGTAAATATCATAAGCAAGTTAAGAAATCCCTTAACTTCTTATTAGACTTTAATTAGCATGCACTCTCATTTTATTTAACTTAAGACACTAACATGTCATAAAAAATCTGGGAATTTAAACCAAAGTACTACGTACTTCTATTCTTTTCAAAAGACTCCTTTTATATAAAACCCCAAGATACTAACACCCTTAGTATCAAGGCATACTTAATTTCTCAAAACAAGTCACTACTCCTTTAGAAAATTCATTTCAAGGCTTTTAAACCAAGTTGTCACGATCTGAACCCGGGCCCGTGACTGGTGCCTTACCCCGGGCACCCTAGTGATACAACATCAGAGAAAAACCAGCGGAAATGAAAACTTAAACATATAAATAGATATAGATCAAGATGAAAGAAAATAGGCCAACCAAAACGGTTGCCTTTCAGCATTTATATATATATCGACCCTTGAACAGTTACAATCCTTACAACTCTGCCCACAACAGTGCTACAGACCTCTAAGATTTATACAACAACTATGACGGGACAGGGCCCCGCCATACCCCTGAATGTACAAGAACCTGCACTCGTGGTAACATACCAAAAGATAAGCCTCAAGTAACTGAGCTTCCCAATCTGCTGAAATGTGATCCTAAACGAGGATCGGCGGTAGATGTACCTCTACTGCGGCATGAACGGCCCGAAGGAGGTCGATCTAACAGTACAAGTATGTGGCTGTAAATACTGTAAATGAAATCATAATAGTCTATATAAAGCAGGAGACATGTATGATAACCAAACTACAGTACACACATATAACAGTTATATCAAGTCAGGAACTCACGCCCTCCAAGTCATTACTCAAATATAAATATTGTGTCTCACGCCCACAACATCAATCATGCCCGTGGAATACCTTCCTCACTGCCGGCAGTATATAATATGATAACACCAAGGATTACATATGAACACCAAGTCCTGCCTGATGCCAAAGCCGTACTAACAATACTATACAACCAAACCACGAAGGCGACACGCAGGCAATCTGGCGACTACGAGATACCAAGGTCGGCCGCAGCGAGCAGGGCAAGTACGAGGGCTAACTACCGGTACCAAGGCGTATCACGAGACCGTCACTACACTAAGCGGGGCAAGTCACGAGGGCTAACTACGGTACAAGGCGAATCAGCCACGAGGCGGGGCAAGTCTGGCCACCACGGTACCAAGGCCGAACGAAGAAACCTCATGGAGAGCTAGTCCATGGAATAACACTATCAACAGGAGCGTACCCGTGGAATTCTCCGTCACTGCCGGTACGTCCAAGTAAGTTCTCAACAAGTCAACCGGCCCTCCACCGAGAGACGCGGTAGTATAGAAACACAATTCTTGCACAACAAAGGCTATCACAACAAGCATAGGCAAGTTATACACAACTCAAGGTACTTTCATTTTATGTCAAAGTCCGGGTTTTAACCCTAAAGTACTACGTACGTTAAATTCCTTTTAAGAGATCCATTCCTTTTATAAAAGTCACCCGATACCCTTAGTATAAAAATAGAGTGACTTACATCTTTTTAAGTAAACCAAAACAACTTCCATAATTTCCTTTTTAAAACCAAATTAAGGCAATACCATGCCTTCTTTTTAGACCAAAACACTTCTCTTTTTAAAGTCAAGTTACCACATTAAAACCAATGATAAAACCCTTCTTTTGTGCTCATAAAGTCGTTATAACTAACTTCCCATAAAGTCATATAACACTTTATGTTTTAAACCAATTTAAAACAATGCCTTTCTTTTCCCTAAAGTTCCAGTTTGCCCAATTTCAATTACTCAAGTCTCTTTATTTTAGAAAAATTTCATAATTCAATGTCTTAATCTCTTTTAAAACAATTGAGTAACATATGCTATAGGTGTGAGCAGTTTATTCTTGTTTATAAACAATCTTATTAAGCAGCCATGATCTAGGAAATGTAATATCATTTTGTCTCATCTTAGTTTCTAAGCAGATGGAGGTTTCTACTGGTTTTAATAATACTTCATTATTCAATACATTTTCCTTTATTAACGCTGCAGTGGTTTGTCGATACTCATTCTGATTTCCGAAATCAGTAAAACATTTCTCCTTTTAAAAACCAAGTACTCATTACTCACGAATGAGGTTTCACACAAAATTCATATTAATTCATTCAAGTCAAGTCTCTTATGTTTTAAGATCAAGTCTCTTAACTTCTAAAAATCAGTAAACCATTCTCTTTAC
This sequence comes from Przewalskia tangutica, assembly GCA_029844215.1. Lineage (NCBI taxonomy): Eukaryota > Viridiplantae > Streptophyta > Magnoliopsida > Solanales > Solanaceae > Przewalskia > Przewalskia tangutica. The sequence goes on along the minus strand of CM056725.1, from coordinate 35,877,300 downwards.
CACTCTTAAGACGTTATACCTAACTTCCCATAAAGCTAGTACAACTCTTATGTTTTCAAAACCAAGTATTACTCTTCTTTCAAAACGGTTTCTTAATCTTTTGAAATACTTCAAGATTCTTATTATTCAGGCTTAAGTCAAAAGACATTGCCGTATAACTACGTTCAGTTAACACACGTACGTCTACCGTACTATATATATATTCCTTTAAAAATACCTCCAGATTCTTATTATTCAGGCTTAAGTCAAAAGACATTGCCACACGTACGTCTACCATACTATATATATATATATTCCTTTAAAATATCATGCTCAAGAGTATAGGAAGAATCACATACCTCACGACGATTATCGACTATAAGCAAAACGCTCCACGGCTATAACCCGGCTAGCCTTGTCCACCTTCCAATTAGTTCATGCTACTCGCAGAACATTCAACCAATAAAGGTTATTAGTCTACTGTAAATACAGTCTTATGTAAGTACAGTTTAATCTTCTACTTATATATTCTTCTGATGCGATTTCAGTTCAAGTCTTTACTGTAATATCCTTCTATTACAGTTCAATTCTCTTCTATGAATCTTATATTCATTTCTATACAACTACAGTATGTAATTCCCAATTACAATTGAAGGACAGTAGTATTTACCTCGATGAGCCCAAAAATTATCCAAGTTTAACGTCGATCCTGAGCAACGTTTAGCTCCTACTCCGAGTGCTCCAATCCGCTCCAAACGACCCTTAGAAGTTCTACGCAACTTCTACTTAACACTTCAACCGACTATGAAGGTTTTCCTTAGGGTTTCGTTTAGTTGCTAAAGGAAGTATAATAGTATTTTCCGGGCTTTTCGTATAGGGGTAACTTTTGGAATACTACAAGGTATTTGGGCTAGAGTATTTAGGGCATTATAACAATACTTGGAGAAGTATTTCTCTACCCCAACGGGGGGGGGGGGTATTATACGAAACAACTAGGCAAGGGGGGGGGGTGTATTCTCGGCCGAGGGCCTCTCAAAGGGGGAGGGGGTGTGGCGGACGAAAGCTCAAGAGGGAGGGAGTATTTTGAGACTTAGGAAAATGCTCAAGTTTGGATGAAGAAAGTCTTCAACTTAGAGGGGTATTTATAGGTCAAGCAATGGCCAACCAATGGCCAAGATCAATCCAAGTGTTAGGCAAGTGTAGGGCTAGGATTTAACCATGTGTACCTTATCCATCTACCACACCAACTTGCACAAAATATCCTACCTAACCAATGCCACCAATTTCGTCCATTACCGCCCACAATTCCTTCCAATGTGAGGGTGACACATGTCACCCTCCCGTTGGTCCAAAATGTTTCGTCTCTCGGAAAAATCCGCAAAAATTAAAAATGACATAGCCGGAATTTTCCCTTCGCAAGTCTTGTAAAACGTTTCGTCGAAAAACGATTCTTTTCGGCACTTGTGTCCAAATTTCGATCCTTGCCAATCCTTAAGGCTAAAATTATTATACGTACGCCCTCACGTACATACTCTGGAAATACGGGGTATAACATTCTCCCCTCCTTAGAAACATTCGTCCTGAATGTTCCTTCTCAAGACGGATAACGATAAAGTTCCTCTAACAAGTTGCCAACGCCACACCTGGCCACGAAATAACACACGTTCTCTTCCTTCCTTACTCGTCGTGCCCTTCTCGAACACTTGAACTCTTCTAGTATACGTACCACACTTGCCATCGTCAGTTCCCAAAACTTTGGAGTCACCACCTCCAAACTTGGTCATCTTACTAGCCTCAATCTTCCTTAAGGCCATTCCCGGCCTTCACGATCCGCTTCTGGTCGAACATATTCACGAACTCATACGATGGTCATCTAAACTTGAGCCTAGCACCCTCGTGACCCTACCACCTGGCGGGACCACCCAGAGCTGACCCTACCGAAGCGGCGCGGGTTGGCCGCAACACGGCCCCAACCCGACCACTTAACGCATCAAGCTCTTGTTTCCCGATCCGGAACAATCTTACCTATACAGGTCATGAAAGCTACCACTTCATTTTACACCACCCAAGGAATTTTTCCCACAATTACTCCACGTATACTTATACATTCTGATAAAGATCACCCGCAAAATCCTGTACTCAAGACGGCCTTACATCTAAGGTCTCAACTGTAATATTCTAAGGTTCATCATTTCTCACCCCAATGCTTACCCTTTTCACTAACCAGGCTTCTAAATCACATTTTAGCACAAAGCTATCCGAACATAACACTAAACACATCAACATATATTAAAACATACAAGTCTCTAGAGGGTTAAGGATATACCTGAAAATAGGCGGTTCAAAGGACTGCTAAAACTGGGAACTTCCACCGCGACCTCTGTCGTGGCCTGCCGGTGTATGAACATCCTGCCTAGCTATGGAAGGTGAAGAACCCGCCCGATCCGTAGTCAGTGCTATCCTACCAGCGCTACCCACAGTGGACAGTCTCGCCAGATGGCCCTGTTGGCCACAAGAATAACAATCTCCCAAGTTAGTACGACGCTCTCCCTTATGAAGTTTTCCACAACGGCCACACTGAGACAAGGGCGACCTCATCCGGCGAGCACTCCTACTCCCCTGAAAATCTGAAACTCGGAGCCACGACCGCTCTCAACGCCCGAAGGTCCCGGCGTGGAGGACTACTCAGTCTTGGCGAGGTACATAACTAGTCTGCCGAGGCGGTCCGCCTCGAAAGTCACCAAAGGACCTCTGCTCGCCTCTTCACGATCTTGGTCATTCCGTCGATTTCTCCGCTCCTCACATCCAAGTGCATAAGCCTGCATGCGGGCCATGTTCATGCCGATCAAGAGCTACACGAACAACTACGCTAGGTAATCATCGAGCTCAGTAACATATCGGTGCACTCGATCCTCCATACTAGCTACTAACGCGGGGCGTGTCGAGCCAATGAGTCGAACTCCACATTGTACTCCCGAACGTCGTCCGCTTACGCGCAACACCAAAAATCTGTCGGCCGAGCCCTCCTCATCCGGAGGCAAGAAATGTGCAAGAAAAGCCGCGCGAAATCGTCCCCAAACGGTGGAAGTGCATTCTCTCCCGGGACAGCTCGCGAATCAAACGATCATGCGGTATCACTCAGCCGATGCGAACCTAGGACCACTGACTCGGTATCCTATGCCTTGATCACTATCATGATCCGCAGTAACTGACGGACGAACTCCTGCGGATCATCCTCAGGCCTCGACACATAAAACTCGCGGCCTACAACTCGAGAAAATCAGTAGCCTCAAACTATCTCGATCTAGGGTGAACCATCGGTGCTCTCCAGGCTGCTGCGTCCAGCCTATCCTCAAGTCTGGCCACAACCCTGGCCATTAACTGGGCCCACTCCTTGTAACCCATCCCCTCTGCTCCGGTGCGGTGGAGGCTCGGTCTTGTGGTCTGTGAGGCTGCCATTGCTACTCGCAGCTCTCTCTGCCTTGCCTTCTCGGGCCGGGTTGCCTTGCGCGAGGCATAGCGGTAAAACGAGATACGTCGGAGGGTCCAACTTACAACACGGCTCTAAGGCACGATCTCGGAATGAGAAGAAGGAAACTAATCCTAAATGTCCTGCACCTCACGATTATAGATGTGGTGCACAACAGCGATAATCAAGACTCTACTAGACACGGTGCGTAGACACTTACGAGGATTAATCGCGATACCACTTTTGTCACGACCCGAACCCGGGCCCATGACTGGTGCCTTACCCCGGGCACCCTAGTGATACAACATCAGAGAAAAACCAGCGGAAATGAAAACTTAAACATATAAATAGATATAGATCAAGATGAAAGAAAATAGGCCAACCAAAACGGTTGTCTTTCAGCATTTATATATATATCGACCATGACGATTACAATCCTTACAACCCCGCCTACAATAAGCTACAGACCTCTAAGATTTATACAACAACTATGACAGGACAGGGCCTCGCCATACCCCTGAATGTACAAGAACCTACAGACTCAGGGTAACATACCAAAAGATAAGCCTCCGAAGGAACGGAGCTTCCCAATACGCTGAAATGTGATCCTAAACGCGGGGATTGACAGCCGATGTACCTCTACCTGCGGCATGAACGCAGCCCCCCGAAGGAGGTCAGTACAACAGGTACCAAGTATGTGAAACTGTAAATACTGTAAATGAAATCATAATAGTCTATATAAAGCAGGAGACATGTATGATAACCAAACTACAGTACACCCATATAATAGTTATATCAAGTCAGGGACTCACGCCCTCCAAGTCATTACTCAAATATAAATATTGGGTCTCACGCCCACAACATCAATCATGCCCGTGGAATACCTTCCTCACTGCCGACAGTATATGATATGATAACACCAAGGAGTACATATGAACACCAAGGAGTACATATGAACACCAAGTCCTGCATGATGCCAAAGTCGTACTAACAATACTATACAACCAAACCACGAATCTGACACGGGGCAAGTACGAAAGCCGACTACCAGATACCAAGTCCGGCCACGTAGCTGACCGGGGCAAGTACGAGGGCTAACTACCAGGTACCAAGGCCGTATCACGAGACTTCGTCACTACACTGAACGGGGCAAGTGCGAGGGCTAACTACCAGGTACCAAGGCCGAATCAGCCACGAGACGGGGCAAGTACGAAAGCTGACCACCAGGTATCAAGGCCGAACAGTAAGAAACCTCATGGAGAGCTAGTCCATGGAATAACACTATCAGCGAGGCGTGCTGTGGAATTCTCCGTCCTTTGCCGACGCGTCCAAGTAAGTTCTCAACAAGTCAACCGGCCCTCCACCGAGAGACGCGGTAGTATAGAAACACAATTCTTGCACAACAAAGGCTATCACAACAAGCATAGGGAAGTTTCACAACAACAAGCATAGGCAAGTTATACACAACTCAAGGTACTTTCATTTTATGTCAAAGTCCGGGTTTTAACCCTAAAGTACTACGTACGTTAAATTCCTTTTAAGAGATCCATTCCTTTTATAAAAGTCACCCGATACCCTTAGTATAAAAATAGAGTGACTTACATCTTTTTAAGTAAACCAAAACAACTTCCATACTTTCCTTTTTAAAACCAAATTAAGGCAATACCATGCCTTCTTTTTAGACCAAAACACTTCTCTTTTTAAAGTCAAGTTACCACATTAAAACCAATGATAAAACCCTTCTTTTGTGCTCATAAAGTCGTTATAACTAACTTCCCATAAAGCTGTTATAACACTTTATGTTTTAAACCAATTTAAAACAATGCCTTTCTTTTCCCTAAAGTTCCAGTTTGCCCAATTTCAATTACTCAAGTCTCTTTATTTTAGAAAAGTTTCATAGTTCAATGTCTTAATCTCTTTTAAAACAATTGAGTAACATATGCCATAGGTGTGAGCAGTTTATTCTTGTTAATAAACAATCTTATTAAGCAGCCATAATCTAGGAAATGTAATATCATTTTGTCTCATCTTAGTTTCTATGCAGATGGAGGTTTCTACTGGTTTTAATAATACTTCATTATTCAATACATTTTCCTTTATTAACGCTGCAGTGGTTTGTCGATACTCATTCTGATTTCCGAAATCAGTAAAACATTTCTCCTTTTAAAAACCAAGTACTTATTACTCACGAATGAGGTTTCACACAAAATTCATATTAATTCATTCAAGTCAAGTCTCTTATCTTTTAAGATCAAGTCTCTTAACTTCTAAAAATCAGTAAAACATTCTCTTTACCACTCTTAAGACGTTATACCTAACTTCCCATAAAGCTAGTACAACTCTTATGTTTTCAAAACCAAGTATTACTCTTCTTTCAAAACGTTTTCTTAATCTTTTGAAATACTTCAAGATTCTTATTATTCAGGCTTAAGTCAAAAGACATTGCCGTATAACTACGTTCAGTTAACACACGTACGTCTACCGTACTATATATATATTCCTTTAAAAATACCTCCAGATTCTTATTATTCAGGCTTAAGTCAAAAGACATTGCCACACGTACGTCTACCGTACTATATATATATATATTCCTTTAAAATATCATGCTCAAGAGTATAGGAAGAATCACATACCTCGCGACGATTATCGACTATAAGCAAAACGCTCCACGGCTATAACCCGGCTAGCCTTGTCCACCTTCCAAGTAGTTCATGCTACTCGCAGAACATTCAACCAATAAAGGTTATTAGTCTACTGTAAATACGGTCCTATGTAAGTACAGTTTAATCTTCTACTTATATATTCTTCTGATGCGATTTCAGTTCAAGTCTTTTCTGTAATATCCTTCTATTACAGTTCAATTCTCTTCTATGAATCTTATATTCATTTCTATACAACTACAGTATGTAATTCCCAATTAAAAAAGAAGGACAGTAGTATTTACCTGGATGAGCCCAAAAATTATCCAAGTTTAACGTCGATCCTGAGCAACGTTTAGCTCCTACTCCGAGTGCTCCAATCCGCTCCAAACGACCCTTAGAAGTTCTACGCAACTTCTACTTAACACTTCAACCGACTATGAAGGTTTTCCTTAGGGTTTCGTTTAGTGGCTAAAGGAAGTATAATAGTATTTTCCGGGCTTTTCGTATAGGGGTAACTTTTGGAATACTACAAGGTATTTGGGCTAGAGTATTTAGGGCATTATAACAATACTTGGAGAAGTATTTCTCTACCACAAAGGGGGGGGGGGTATTATACGAAACAACTAGGCAAGAGGGGGGGTGTATTCTCGGCCGAGGGCCTCTCAAAGGGGGGAGGGGGTGTGGCGGACGAAAGCTCAAGAGGGAGGGATTATTTTGAGACTTAGGAAAATGCTCAAGTTTGGATGAAGAAAGTCTTCAACTTAGAGGGGTATTTATAGGTCAAGAAATGGCCAACCAATGGCCAAGATCAATCCAAGTGTTAGGCAAGTGTAGGGCTAGGATTTAACCATGTGTACCTTATCCATCTACCACACCAACTTGCACAAAATATCCTACCTAACCAATGCCACCAATTTCGTCCATTACCGCCCACAATTCCTTCCAATGTGAGGGTGACACATGTCACCCTCCCGTTGGTCCAAAATGTTTCGTCTCTCGGAAAAATCCGCAAAAATTAAAAATGACATAGCCGGAATTTTCCCTTCGCAAGTCTTGTAAAACGTTTCGTCGAAAAATGATTATTTTCGGCACTTGTGCCCAAATTTCGATCCTTGCCAATCCTTAAGGCTAAAATTATTATACGTACGCCCTCACGTACATACTCTGGAAATACGGGGTATAACACAAGTGACTTCTACTTTCAAAACTTAGGAAACTTATGCCTTTAAATCAAGCTATCTTTCTTAAAACCAAGTCATTTATCCTTGTTTAAATCATTTGAGTAAGCCACTCATTTAACTTCCCATAAAGTCGTTATAATTAACTTTCCATAAAGCCATTATAACACTTTATGCCTTTCTAAACCAAGCATTTCATTCCTTATAATTACATGAGTTTAACTTTCCAACTCAACCAAACTTACATACTTTAAATCAAGTCAATGATATCAAAATGAAACTGAATTCATTTAAAGCTTGTACGTCTACCGTACTATACATTAATAAAACTCATGCTCAAGAGATAGGGAAAGTTCCACATACCTCTCCGACTTAATCCACTTGCCAAGTTGAATATGCCGCACGTAGAATGTCAACCTATAATGACCATGTGGTCCGAACCTAGGGAGGATGATGGCCTATTCCTTTTGCATCCTATCTCCCCGAATGAGGTTTGGGATGCTCTTTTCGATAATGGCAATGATAAAGCACCTGGCCCGAATGGATTTTTAGCCGCCTTCTTCAAGAAAAGATGTAGGGATGTGGGACATGATGTAGTGAGGAGTATACAAGAATTATTCTCATCCGGAGTTCTATTGAAGCAAGTAAACCATACCATACTTACCCTCCTGCCCAAAACTGATCGATACCCCAAGGTAAGTGACTTTAGGCCTATCGGATTGACCAATGTGGTCTACAAGATCATAACAAAGATCTTAGCTAACCGGATGGCAATGTTTCTTCCTACACTTGTCGATAAATGCCAAGGAGCTTTTGTGAAAGAAATGAATATGGTGGATAATGTCTTTATTGCCCAAGAACTTGTGAGAGGTTTTAATAGAGCTAGAGTCTCACCGAGGTGTATGCTTATGGTGGATCTACGGAAAGCATTTGATACGGTCTCTTGGAATTTCCTTGAGTCAGTGCTAAGAGGTCTCAAGTTTCCGGACAGATTTGTTAGATGGATTATAGAGTGTGTTAGCTCAACCTCTTTCTCTCTTTCCATCAATGGAGAGTTACATGGTTATTTTGCGGGTAAACGCGACTTAAGGCAAGGTGATCCTATGTCTCCTATGCTCTTTATCCTGTGCATTGAATACCTTTCAAGGATGCTAAAGCTAAAGACTTCGGACAAAGCTTTTTCTTATCACCCTAAGTGCAAGAGGCTAGGCATTACTCACCTTGCCTTTGCGGATGACCTCATGCTCTTTGCCAAAGGGGGTGTATCTTCGGTTGGTGTTCTTATGGAGTGTCTTGAAGAATTGGAGGCGGATTTTGGGCTTACGATTAACCCGTCTAAATCTTCCATCTACATAGCAGGAGTGCAAGGTTCAATTCGGGACTTAATCTTGGCTAAAGTTGGTTTCTCGTTAGGAGTTTTTCCAGTGCGGTACTTGGGGGTCCCTTTGTCCCCAATTTCTGTCTCGGTAGAGCAGTTTTCCCCATTCACTAGTGCAATCTCGAGATACATTCAGAAATGGGGACACCACTCACATTCTTATGCGAGAAAACTGGAACTAATCAGATCGGTTTTTCAGGGTGTCGAGAGCTTTTGGTTTCGGGCACTTCCTATTCACTCTTCAGTTCTCAACAAGGTACGCTTAGCTTGCATCCAGTTCTTATGGGGTGGTAAGCCACCAAGAGTCGCTTGGGATGAGATTTGTGTGCCTCAATCTGAATAAGGCTTGGGTCTTATGAACATCAAAGTATGGAATCATGCCTTACTCTCCCGGACCATATGGCAAACTCACACTAAGGCGAATACCTTATGGGTTCAATGGATTAATAGCTACTACTTGACATGCCAATCAATTTGGGATTATGAGGTACGTGCTAGGGATTCCCCTTTATTCAAGAAACTTTGTGGCATTCGCGACACTTTTATAAGCATCTTTGGGAGTCAAGGAAACACAATTGTCGGCTTGGAAAAGTGTTGCACCAATGGGAAATTTGATTCTGGCCTTGTGTATGAGGTCCTGCGCACCCCGCGGGAGCATAAGCCTTGGATGTCTCAAATTTGGAAAGGCTTCATTCCTCCTAAATTTTCTTTCACAGTCTGGCTCACTTGTAGGAAGCGTATTGCTACCAAATACACTCTCTCCTACCTAAACTTGGAAGACAAGACTTGCGGGTTCTGCAAGCGTGCTAATGAGACAAGGGCTCACCTCTTCTTTTCTTGCCCATACTGTCACGACTCGACCCCGGGGCCGCGACCGGTGCCCTACCTGGGCACCCCGTTCAGGTATACATCAGTGAATAGCAGCGGAACATACACAACACATACCAATACTTAGAAAATAAACATCAACAGGCTAGCCGATAAGGCCACCTTCCGTAAAATGTACATAAACCAAAATACATCAGTACAACTCTGTTCTTTAAAACCCAATCCACAAATATGACTACAGACCTCTAAGAATAACAACTGTGGCGGGACAGGGCCCCGCCATACCCCTGAATGTACATAAATCTACAACATCAGCGAAAACCGTACCAAAAGACAAACCTCCGGAGAAATGGAGCTTCTGACACCTGATCAGTGATCCTAAGAATAAGGATCCACCACCTGATTACCCCTACCTGCGGCATGAACGCAACCCCTGAGGAAAGGGGGTCAGTACACAATATGTACCAAGTATGTAAAACTGAAAAAATACTGCAATTTACATCATAAGTCTAAAATAAAGCTGGAGACATGTATGATAACCAAATTACAGTACACTGTGCCTTACAAACAATGAGAGTAACCAAGTATATATACTTTACTACATAAAAATAGGATGCTCATGATCACAGTAGGGTCACCCGCCCGTAGTATCATCAAGTGACTTCTTTCTTTTAAGACCTTAAGCAATTGATGCCTTCAAATTAATTTGCCTTTCATTATTTCAAGTCATTTATCATACTTACATTATGTTACACCCCGTAATGTCAGGGCATGTATTTAAGGACTTACGAAAGAAATAAGATTTGAATCTGGGTAGATAAGTTGGCGAAATGTTTTTGACAAATTTTTAGTCAACTTTGGAGCAATATATATAAAGGCATATTAGGAGTGTTTGGGTATTTCAAAGACCTAATATGAGGTTCGGTGAGTCTTGTTTCCAACGCAACCAACCGCTCGTTTATAGGACGTCGGAGTAGAAAGTTATGGAAAATACAAGTTCAGTGGGCCGATGAACAGGAAAGTGGTTTCAGTCAGGCACCACAGCGCCGAGGCGCCGACTGCAGGGCCGCGGCGCCGAGGCGGAAATTTTCGTATAAAGTAGGGAAAAATCAGAAGATATTTTGTTAAAAGCCCATGGGAGGGCGACAAGTGTCCCTCCCATCTTGTGGACCAAGAAAGGTCTTATTTATTTGACCAAGTCTTGCAAGACTTGGTCATTTGCAAGATCCACCCTAAGGAAATCCCTCTTTCTCCTCTCCCTAAAAATCTTAAGAACCCTAAGCCTAGTGAATATTTTGGTGAGGCGGCAAGAAGATAAAGTGTTGATAGACTTGTGGAGGGTTCGTGTGGATGATTTGACAAGAAAAGGAGTTGCGGAAAAAGGGCTATAGTGGACGAAATCCTAAAGGTAAAATTCCCTCTCCTCTTGGAAGTAAAATAAGATTCCTTATTATTGTAGCTATGGATATTAGAAAGTATGAAGTATATATTATGAAGTTGGATAAGTGTTATGACTATTGGAACCCTAATCCGAAAATGACCTTGTTAGCCCTTGTGACTGAAATACAAATTGGTCGATAGTTATAAGCGTCGCATGTTGTCTAAAATAAGGGATTATAGTGGTTGAGATTGGTTTCGACTATATAACATGAGAAAACGATTATATGGATTAAAAAGGAATTGGAAAAGATTTTACGCGGTTGTACCTTGTAGTCGAAATGATACTTAAGTTTGGACTGTTTTATATGAATTGTGAGGGCAGAATTTTATACGTCCTGTAAGGCGTATAATTCCCTTTTGATTGGTTGGTATGTTGAGCCTTAAATGTGGCATGTTGGTTATTGATTATCGGGCCTTGAAAAAGGTGGACAAGTATGTTGAAACAAATGAGGTGCTGCCTGATTTTCCCGTAGAATAAGAGACCATATACTTAGTATTATTCTACGTTAGAAACTAGAAATTGATAGTCGTGTTTTGACCATTATAGGTTGACAATCCTACGTGCGGCGTTTTTGACTCAGCTTGTGGATTAAGTCGGAAAGGTATGTGAACCATCTCCTCTCCTTCTAGCATGACTCCTTATGGTAAAGTAAGCAAATTCTACTCCTTAAATGATCCACTCCTTGATTGTACTTGGACTTCCTAATATAGAAACTGTTCTATATACTTCCTTGATTGTGCTTGGAATGCTTAATATAGAAGTTGTTCTATATACTTCCTTGACTGTGCTTGGACTGCCTAATATAGAAGTTGTTCTATATACTTCATGGATTGTACTTTGGATGTTTAAATTGAAAGTTGTTATAATCCATAGCCTTGTTGAAGTTTGGATTTTCAAAAGTGAAAGTGTTTTACGTGAAGTACATAGCGTCTTAAAGAGGAAGTGGTGTCCAAATCTTTTGGCTAAGGCCTTAGTTCCAAAACCTAAGGGTTGTTTTAATGACTTTAGGGAAGTCAAAAGAGTGATTTACTTATTTGATTTGAAAGAGGAGAAATGACATGATTTAAAGAAAAGTAACTTGTTTTAAAGGTGTGAGTTACTTGGTTTTAAAAGTATAAGTCTCTTGGTTATAAAAGGAATGAATATGTCTAAAACAATTAAAGGGTTATAACAGCTTTATGGGAAGTTAGTTATAACGGCTTTATGGAAGGTTAAGAAAGTTGTCTATTTTGATTAATGGGCATAAGTTGCCTAGATTGTGAAAATTTGAAGTTACTTGGTTTCAAGCTTTGAAATGGGTTTTCTAAAAGTGTAGTAACTTACTTTGAAAAATAGACATTCCTTGATACTACGGGTGTTAGTATCTTGGGGTTTTACATAAAAAGAAGTCTTTTGAAAGGAATGTACTTACGTAGTACTTTGGCTTGTTTAAATGAGAATTTTCCATTTGTGCCTTGATAGTACTTTGGCTTGTTTAAATGAGAATTATTCTATGTGTGCCTTGATAAGTACTTTGGCTTGCTTAAATAAGGATTTCTCTTGGTTTGTGTAAAGGCATGGTATTGTCTTGGTTTATGACAAAAAGAAACGCATGGTATTGTCTTGGTTTGTGTAAAAAGGAAAGGCATGGTATTGTCTTGGTTTATGACAAAAAAAAAAAGGCATGGTAATTGTCTTGATTTGTATAAAGGCATGGTTTTGTCTTGGTTTGTTTGCATATGGGTTGCTCATATAGACATTCGTGCAAGTGTCATATCTCCACATCTCCGCGTCCCTCCATAAAGGGCCGACAACTTGTTTCAAGGATACCATGGGTTAGCTCCCTATGGGGGTGAGTGGTACACACTCACGGCGGGTCGGTATTTGACTCGGGCGGGTTAAATTCTCGGGATATATATAAGTCATGGATTAGCTATCCGTGATGCGAGTATCGTGTACCGATGACTCATCATGGGTCCTCGCGACCTAAGCGGTGAAATAGTCCTCGCGGGTGAAATAGTCCCATGATAGGTTGCATTATAACACGTAGGTGGTTGACCGCACCGCACGACCTTCATGTTTTGAAACGGTAGTGATTTCATTAATGAAAGGGTGCAGTGTGTGTATGGTTTAAAGTGGAACAGTAATTCTCATTGTTAAAGACATAACTTAGAAGATAAAAAGGATTGCATTACTCTCATGATTGCAAGGTTCAGTGTGCTTATTGATGTTGTATTATATCATGTACTGCCGGCAGTGAGGAAGGATTCCACGGGCATGATTGATAGTCTGGGCGTGAGACCCATGGTTATATTTGAGTAATGAATTTGAGGGCATGCGTCCCTGACTTGATATGACTGCTTATGTATTGTGTACTGTAGGTTGGCTATCATACATGTCTTCTGTTTTGTTTAGACTGTTATGATTTCATTACAGTACTTACTGTTTCACATACTTGGTACATTATTCATACTGACCTCCTTCGGGGGGCTGCGTTCATGCCGCAGGTTTAGGTACACAGTTTGGTGATCGGCATGTGTAGGACCCTGCTCCGAGTTTTTGGATAGCTTCATCTGTTCAGGAGTTTATCTTTTTGGTATAGATCCTTCAGTACAGGTTTTTGTACAGTTATGGGTACGGCGGGGCCTTGTCCCGTCATAGTTCAGTAAAACTCTTAGAGGTCTGTATTCATATGTGGGGTTGGAATCATGTACAGTGTAGTGTCTTTTTATTATGTATGTTATATGTTATACCCCGTATTTCCAGGGTATGTACGTAAGGACGTACGTAGAAAAATTTGAACTTTTAAATAAGGCTTGGCCGAATTATTTTTGTGCACAACACCCGGTTAGAGTCGTTTTTCGACGAAACGTTTCCACAGCTTTCGTAGGGAAAATTCCGGCTATGTCATTTTTAATTTTTGCGGATTTTTCCGAGAGACGAAACATTTTGGACCAACAAGAGGGCGACACTTGTCACCCTCTCATTGAAAGGACTTGGGCGGTCAAGGGTGGACGAAATGGGTTGGCTTTTGTCAAGTGGTAGGTAGGATATTTTGGTGGTAGATGGATAAGGTGCACTTGGCATGATCTTGGCCCTACACTTGCCTTGCACTTGGCATGATCTTGGCCATTGGTTGGCCATGGCTTGACCTATAAATACCTCTTTGATGACTTCTTCATCCATTCCACAAAGTTTCTAAGTCTTGAAAGCCTTCCCCTCTCCTTGTAGTGTTTCGTCCAAACACCCCCTCCCCTTTGAGAAGGCCCTTTGTCGAGAGCCCTTCCCCTTCGCCGAGAGTACCCCAGTGGGTAGGTCGAGGGGTATACACCCCCTGTGGTGTTGTCTCGTATAAATACACCCCCACCTTGGTAGAAATACTCTCAAAAGTATTGTTACTATACCCAAAATACCTTGGCCCTTATACCTTGTAGTATTCCAAAGATACCTCTATACGTAGAGCCCGGAAATACTACCTAAATGTCCCTTTTTGTCTCAAACCGAAACCCTAAGGAAAATCTCCATAGTTGGTTGGAGTTTAAGTAGAATTTGGTTAGAACTTCTAAGGGTTGTTTGGAGCGGGTCGGAGCGCACGGAGTTGGAGCTAAACGTTGCCCAGGATCGACTTTATACTCGGATAATTTTGGGCTTATCGAGGTAAACACTCTTGACCTTCTATTGTAATTGGAAATTACATGTTGTAGGAATGTATAGTTGAAGTATACTATATATAGAATCGAACATAATTGCGGCAATGTCTTTTGACTTAAGCCTCAATTTAAAGAAGAGAATCGAATCAGAATTACAAAGGATCAGACATGAGACTTGTGTAGCATTACCGTAGTAGAATCGCACACGCCCGGTTAGACGCAAACCCCCTGGTTGGCTTGGTAGCCACCTCGATAGAGAGAGATTTACTGTTGCATGGGGAGGTCTACAATTTTCAGAGAATGTTCTACGATTAGACCTAGATGTTAATAAGCGCCTTGTGGCCTTATAGGTTGAAGTACTATGCGTGGCGCGATCTACTTGGCTTAAGGAGTAGCCGACGGTTTGAGGTACTTGGAGCGTTTTGCTATTAGTCGATAATCGTCGCGAGGTATGTGAACCTTTTCCTATCTCTTCTAGCATGATATGTGTGTAACTATGTAGTACGATAGACGTACATGTGTTAAATGTATTTGATTGGTCTAAAACATAAAGTGTTATAACGGCTTTATGGGAAGTTGGTTATAACAACTTTATGTAGGTAAGAAAATACTTGTGGTTTTTAAAAGGGTAACTGATTTGAACTATAACTGGCTGGTTATGTGATAATAAAGAACTTGAAGTATTTCAAAAGATTTTTGAATCATTTTGAAAGAAGAAGTAATACTGGGTTTTTGAAAACTTAAGAGTTATACTAGCTTTATGGGAAGTTAGGTATAACGGCTTAAGAATGTTTTACTGATTTCGGAAATCAGAATGTGTATCGACAAACCACTGCAGCGTTAATAAAAGGAAATATTTTGACAGATTAAGTATTATTAAAACCAGTAGAAACTTCCATCTGCATAGAAGCTAAGATGAGACAAAATGATATTTCCTAGATCATGGTCTTTGTAATAAGATTGTTATAAACAAGAATATCCTACTCACATATAAGGTTTATGTTTTCTCAGATGGTTTAAAAGAGAATTATATTCTTAAATAAATAAGACTATGAACTACTAAACCTTTCTAAAATAAGAACCGTGAACATTTGAAATTAGGCAAACTTGGACGTTTGGAAAATAATGTTGTTACTTGATTTTACAAAGGTAAGTGTTTTGATTTACTTCAAAAGATAATCACTCTATTTTCATATACTACGTATTGTGTGGTTTTGTGAAGTAACGTATCTTTAAAGAGTTAATGTATGAAGTACTTTGGGGATAAAACCCGATCTTGTTAATCATATAGTAGCAAGTACCTTGTGTATATAACTTGATTATGTTGGTTTGTGATTGCCTTGTAATACTTTCTTGTTGATTTGTTAAGTAAACATGCTAGGATGCTACGTGTGTTAGTATCTTGTGATGTTAGTGTAAAGGGGTTTCGATCGCGCTTTAAAGTTGTTTGACTCTCACCGTTATGTTGGTATTGTACCACTCACCTTGACTTGTTTCCGAGGTTGTCGCCTCCACGCGGGTAGACTCGGTGATGCGGGACCATGATTCGAGAATACCTCATGCGGGTCCAGGGATCCATGCGGAACTACGGAGTTCCGTGTTAGTTGCGCCCTTGTGGTCACGCGGTTTGTGGCTACGCGATCGCGAGTCCAGATTTACGCCGGGGAGTAGCTACCCTCGATGCGAGGAATACCTCATGCGGGCCTATGAGGTTGGCCTATGCGGAACTGCGGAAAGTTCCAGGGCTAGACGCGCACATTTGATACTGCGGGCGAGTGACCAGCTTTGATCATGTGACGGTCTAGACAAATATCATGATACAGTTTATGACCCTGTTAGTACTGTGGGTGTTAGTAGTCGGTTATGCCTTCGCATTTACCTCGCATTGTTTTATTAGGACACAGGTGGGACCTGGTGTTCATGTGTATTGCTTGGTGCTTTTATATCATAAACTGCCGGCAGTGAGGAAGGTATTCCACGGGCATGATTGATGTTATGGGTGTGAGACCCATAGTTACATTTGAGTGATGACTTTGAGGGCGTGAGTCCCTGACTTGACATACGATCGCCATTTATTGTGAATCGTAGTTTGGTTATCATACATGTCTCCCGCTTATTAGACTATTATGATTTCATTTACGATTTTCGGGCCACATACTTGGTACTGTTATCGACCTCCTTCGG
The DNA here is from genome assembly GCA_029844215.1 of Przewalskia tangutica. Taxonomy (NCBI): domain Eukaryota; kingdom Viridiplantae; phylum Streptophyta; class Magnoliopsida; order Solanales; family Solanaceae; genus Przewalskia; species Przewalskia tangutica. The sequence continues at coordinate 35,860,572 of CM056725.1, read as the reverse complement.
GCCGCTCACGCCGCAGTTGAGGTACACCGCCGTTGATCCTAGTTCTCGGGTCACAGATTCAACAGATGGAAGCTCCGCTTTCTCCGAGGCTTATCGGTGGTATAGTCCCCGTCGTTGTAGGTATTTACATTCGTGGGGTATGGCGGGGCCCGTCCCGCCATTGTTGTCGTATCATTCTTAGAGGTGCAGAGTACCGTTGTGGGCGAGTTGTAATGGATGAATCGTTTCGTTTTAAAATTGATTTATATATACGCCGTAAGGCAAGTTTTCTCCGACATCGCTTTCTTACTTCATAATATTTTCATGTCTTGTTTTATGTTCCACGATTACTCGATGTTGTATCACTAGGGTGCCCGGTAGGCACTACCACGCCCGGTTCGGGTCGTGACAAAAGTGGTATCAGAGCAGTTAATCCTCGGAAAGTGTCTACAGACCGTATCTAGTAGAGTCTTGATTATCGGTGTGTTGTGCACCTCACCAATAATCACGAGGCTATAGGATATTTAGGATTGGTTTCTATTCTTCTCACTCTGAGATCGTGCCTTAGAGCTGTGTTGTAAGTTGGACCCTCTAAACGTATTTCTTTCCTCCGCGTAGGGCAAACCCGGGCCCAGGAGGGCAAGGCAGCCGAGGGAGCTGCGAGTAGAGTTCAGAGGGTTACGAGGGCACAGGCCCAACCATCACCTGAGTTTGGTGCTTCAGTCGGGGAGTTATGCTACGTCACCACCAAAGAGAGTTTAGCACGGCGCTAGCTCCATCGCGCCATGATATATGAACCTTCAGTCCCACGACCGGGAACAGAGAATATAGATTGCAAAGATACAACCCTGTTACTAGCTATGGATTTGGCTACCAGAGACTATACCGATGTACCGCGAGTCTTGATGAAAATCTTAGAAAGGGTTGTGCGAGAGTAATTCTTGATTAGGCTTCGAGCATGGCTCGCACGCTTACGCGCAGCAGCCGAGAAGCGTAGAGATCGACGGGTTAACGGCGACGCAGAAGAGGCCAGAGCAAAGAAGGTCCTTTGGTAACTTTCGAGGCGAGTCGCCTCACCACAGATTAGATATGCACCTCCGCCACGCAGAGTGGTCTTCCACGGATTTCGTGACGCTCGGGTACGCAGGAGTCGGTCAACTCCGTGGCTTCCTGCTCACGGTGCAGACGCCATCCCGAAATGTCGCTTTAGTTGGTACTTGTTGTACCACTACCGCCGTCAGCCATGTGTCGAAAGGATGTCCTAAGAGAGGACTCAACCTTCGTGATCGGTGGGTAGTTCGTCATCTCCCTAGCTAGCCTACTGGGTAGGTTTGATTAGAACGACTAAGGGGAATGAAGCAGTAGATATAGATATAACCTTAACCCTCTAGAGATCAGTATATGTGATAAGGTGAGTATACCTTAAGTGTTATGTTCAGATAGCATGGTGTAAATTGTGATTAGGAAACCATGGTTAGTATGAGGGTAAGATTGGGCATAAGGGAAAGTGTGAGCCTTAGAGACCTTAGAGGCAAGGCCATCTTGGGTAAAAGATTTATATTTTTATGTTTAACCCTTGACGGAGTGCATTGTGCACGGGAGATATGTTTTTGGGATAAGTCCCTGAGTAGCGTGATATGAAAGAGGGTAGTTGAGCTAGGAAGACCGCTAGGTTTTTGTAACGTGATTTGTGAAATTGTTCCGGATCGGGGAGCTAGTGTTTTGCGCGATGCCGGGTAGGGTTGAGGCCATGTTGCGGGTCAACCTGCGGCCTGTATGCGCGGGTCGGGCCAGGTGGTCCCGCCTTGTGATAGGGTCACGAGGGTGTTAGGCCCAGGTTTAGTTAACCAACGTACTAGTTCGTGGATGCGTTCAACCAGTAGTCGGGCCGATCGGGGAAGCCCGTCGTGTTTTTCAGTCAGGACCGTGTACTCAGCAGTGTTGATATATCAGAAAGGTTGTAAGGCTGCACGGGGTGCCTACCTTCACCTTATGGCGCATAATGGGCCTGTGTTACTACTGCTTTTTCTTTCCGAAAGTTTTACCAAGCAGGTTAAGAACTCAGCAGTCTCGACCGCATTCGCCCTCGGGCCAGTGTGTGGATTTCAGGGATAGTTGTGAGGATTGTTGTCTCCTGTGGAGGGAGTGTTTAAGCTACCATTTCAGTGTTCGGATGTCGCCTTATGAAGCCTTGTGGGGGCGGATGTGTAAGTTGCCGGTCGATTGGTTCGATGTTGGCAAGGTTCAGATAGTTGGTTCAGGCTTGTTCCAACAGACTGTGGATAGGGTGAAGCTTATCTAGAGGAAGTTTTTGGCAGCTCAGAGGAATCGTGCGGGTTATCGGCGACGACGCTTAGAGTTCAGGTTGACGGTCGGTCTTCTTGAAGGTACCACCCCGGATAGGGTATAAGAGGAAACTTAGCCCGAGTTACTTTGGGCCTTTTGAGTTCATGTGAGGGATAGGCCAGGTTGCCTATATGTTAGCATTTGCCGTCCGACTTAGGAGGCAGTGCGTCCAGTCTTTCGTGTTATGTTCGAGAAGGAAATCGGAGATCCATCCAGAGTGTTCCCAGTTAATGATGACCAAGTTGAAGATAATAACCCCGAGATTTGGAAACTGAAGCAGTGACAGAAATGTGGTAAGAGTTCGAGTGTACGACAGCCTCAGGGATCGCATGCAGCCCGGTACCATTTGTGGGGTCGCCGGAGTGACACTAGAACCTCGCGGCAAAGTGACAAAAGTGGTATCACGACGAGTAAAGGGAGAAGCGAGCATGTATGGCGAGAATAAATGTGATCATTTCTTTTGTAAGGAGAAGGTGCGAAGGAAGTATATTTTAGACCCCGGAGAGAGGTGTTTGTGGTAATGTTAGAGGTGTTTCCTCGTGGACTTGGATGGAGGTATTTGCGCGGGTGTTTCTGTGGCCATGTGTGGCAGGATTGTTCTCGTAAGTATAGTAGTGAAGACTATACTGGCGCGCGTTTGTTTTGAGACTTAGAAGTAACATTCGGGACGAATGTTTCTAAGGAGGGGAGAATGTTATACCCCGTATTTCCAGGGTATGTACGTAAGGACGTACGTAGAAAAATTTGAACTTTTAAATAAGGCTTGGCCGAATTATTTTTTTGCACAACACCCGGTTAGAGTCGTTTTTCGACGAAACGTTTCCACAGCTTTCGTAGGGAAAATTCCGGCTATGTCATTTTTAATTTTTGCGGATTTTTCCGAGAGACGAAACATTTTGGACCAACAAGGGGGCGACACTTGTCACCCTCTCATTGGAAGGACTTGGGCGGTCAAGGGTGGACGAAATGGGTTGGCTTTTGTCAAGTGGTAGGTAGGATATTTTGGTGGTAGATGGATAAGGTGCACTTGGCATGATCTTGGCCCTACACTTGCCTTGCACTTGGCATGATCTTGGCCCTACACTTGCCTTGCACTTGGCATGATCTTGGCCATTGGTTGGCCATGGCTTGACCTATAAATACCCCCCTCTTTGATGACTTCTTCATCCATTCCACAAAGTTTCTAAGTCTTGAAAGCCTTCCCCTCTCCTTGTAGTGTTTCGTCCAAACACCCCCACTCCCCCTTTGAGAAGGCCCTTTGGCCGAGAGCCCTTCCCCTTGGCGAGAGTACCCCTAGTGGGTAGGCCGAGGGGTATACACCCCTTGTGGTGTTGTCTCGTATAAATACACCCCCACCTTGGTAGAAATACTCTCAAAAGTATTGTTACTATACCCAAAATACTGCCCTTATACCTTGTAGTATTCCAAAGATACCTCTATACGCAGAGCCCGAAATACTACCTAAATGTCCCTTTTGTCTCAAACCGAAACCCTAAGGAAAATCTCCATAGTTGGTTGAGTTTAAGTAGAAGTTGGTTAGAACTTCTAAGGGTTGTTTGGAGCGGCCTGAGCGCACTGAGTCGAGCTAAACGTTGCCAGTGATCGACTTTATACTCGGATAATTTTGGGCTTATCGAGGTAAACACTCTTGACCTTCTATTGTAATTGGAAATTACATGTTGTAGGAATGTATAGTTGAAGTATACTATATATAGAATCAACATAATTGCGGCAATGTCTTTTGACTTAAGCCCGAATTTAAAGAAGAGAATCGAATCAGAATTACATAGTGTATCAGACAAAGAGACTTGTGTAGAATTACCGTAGTAGAATCGCATACACGCCCGGTTAGATGTGCAAACCCCCTCGTTGGCTTGGTAGCCACCGATAGAGGAGATTTACGCCGCGGTGGGAGGCTTGCCGAATTTTCTCAGAATGTTCTACGATTAGACCTAGATGTTAATAAGCGCCTTGTGGCCTTATAGGTTGAAGTACTATGCGTGGCGCGATCTACTTGGCTTAAGGAGTAGCCGCGGTTTGAGGTACTGAGCGCTTTGCTATTAGTCGATAATCGTCGCGAGGTATGTGAACCTCTTCCTATCTCTTCTAGCATGATATGTGTAACTATGTAGTACGATAGACGCATACGTGTTAAATGTATTTGATTGGTCTAAAACATAAAGTGTTATAACGCTTTTATGGGAAGTTGGTTATAACAGCTTTATGTATGTAAGAAAATACTTATGATTTTTAAAAGGGTAACTGATTTGAACTATAATTGTCTGGTTATGTGATAATAAAGAACTTGAAGTATTTCAAAAGATTTTTGAATCATTTTGAAAGAAGTAATACTGGTTTTTGAAAACTTAAGAGTTATACTAGCTTTATGGGAAGTTAGGTATAACGGCTTAAGAATGTTTTATCGATTTCAAATCGTAATCGTATCGACAAACCACCGCATGCTAATAAAAGGAAATATTTTGACAGATTAAGTATTATTAAAACCAAGAGAAACTTCCATCCGCATAGAAGCTAAGATGAGACAAAATGATATTTCCTAGATCACGGTCATTGTAATAAGATTGTTATAAACAAGAATATCCTACTCACATATAAGGCTTATGTTTTCTCGATGGTTTAAAAGAGAATTATATTCTTAAATGAATAAGACTATGAACTACTAAACCTTTCTAAAATAAGAACCGTGAACATTTGAAATTAGGCAAACTTGGACGCTTGGAAAATAATGTTACTTGATTTTACAAATGTAAGTGTTTTGATTTACTTCAAAAGATAATCACTCTATTTTCATATACTACGTATTGTGTGGTTTTGTGAAGTAACGATCTTTAAAGAGTTAATGTATGAAGTACTTTGGGGATAAAACCCGGTCTTGTTAATCATATAGTAGAAAGTACCTTGTGTATATAACTTGATTATGTTGGTTTGTGATTGCCTTGTAATACTTTCTTGTTGATTTGTTAAGTAAACATGCTAGGATGCTACGTGTGTTAGTATCTTGTGATGTTAGTGTAAAGGGGTTTCCCCTCGACTGCGCTTAAAGTTGTTTGACTCTCAGCCGTTATGTTGGTATTGTACCACTCACCTTGACTTGTTTCCGGAGGTTAAGTCCGCCTCCGACGCGGGTAGACTCAGCGGTCCGGGACCATGATTCGAGAATACCTCATGCGGGTCCGTGGGGATCCATGCGGAACTACGGAGTTCCGTGTTAGTTTGCGCCTTGTGGTCACGCGGTCTTCAGGCCACGCGATCGCGAGTCCAGACGACGCCGGGAGTAGCTACCCATGATTCGAGGAATACCTCATGCGGGCCTATGAGGTTGGCCTATGCGGAGCTGCGGAGAGTTCCAGGGCTAGACGCGCACATTTGATACTGCGGGCGAGTGACCAGCTTTGATCATGTGACGGTCTAGACATATATCATGATACAGTTTATGACCCTGTTAGTACTGTGGGTGTTAGTAGTCGGTTATGCCTTCGTACTTACCCTGTACTGTTTTATTAGGACACAGGTGGGACCTGGTGTTCATGTGTATTGCTGGTGCTTTTATATCATAAACCGCTTCGGCGGTGAGAAAGGTATTCCACGCATGATTGATGTTACGCATGGGCGCGAGACCCATAGTTACATTTGAGTGATGACTTTGGCGGCGCGAGTCACGATACATGACACGATCGCTTATTTATCAGGAATCGTAGTTTGGTTATCATACATGTCTCCCGCTTATTAGACTATTATGATTTCATTTACGATTTTCGCCACATACTGTACTGTTATCTTGACTTCTCGGGCCGCGTTCATGCCGCAGTCGAGGTACACCGCCGTTGATCCTAGTTCTCGGTCACGCTCAGCAGATGGAAGCTCCGCTTCTCCGAGGCTTATCGTGGTATAGTCCCCGTCGTTGTAGGTATTTACATTCGTGGTATGGCGGCCCCGCCCGCCATTGTTGTCGATCATTCTTAGAGGTCCAGAGTAATCGTTGTGGCAGTTGTAATGGGATGTAATCGCTCGTTTTAAAATTGATTTATATATATGCCGTAAGGCAAGTTTTCTCCGACATCGCTTTACTTCATAATATTTTCATGTCTTGTTTTATGTTCCGTTGATTACTCTGATGTTGTATCACTAGGGTGCCCGGGGTAAGGCACCAGTCACGGGCCCGGGTTCGGGTCGTGACATTATATGGCAGCCTGGTCGTCTTTGCCCTTGCATGTTCGTTGGTTTAAAAAAAAGAGGTGTTATTTAACTTCCGCAGTTTACTTGTGTCAGTTAGGCAGAAGGGTGCCCAGGTAGGGTGTTATACCCCGTAGTTCCGGAGTATGTATGTAAGGACGTACGTACGAATGTTTAAACCCTAATTAGGGTAAGAATGAAAGAATTGTTTTCCGAAGGAAAATATTCCGAACCTTGTGAAGGAAATTTTACGTTTTCAATATTTTAACCAACTATGAAATTTTTTTTTTCCGAGAGATAAATATTTTGGACCAATAGGAGAGCGACATGTGTCACCCCAAATTGGACATGGGTGTGACGTTTTTCTCAAGGCTAGTGGGCAAGTCAAATGGTCAAAGTCTTGCATGACACTTGTGGGGGACAAGTGGACGGTTTTGGCAAGAAAGTGGGCAAGTCAAATGGTCAAAGTCTTGCATGGCATTTGCATGACATTTGTGGGACAAGTGTAGAAAGGAACCTACACAAACAATCTATACCATACACATGTTTCAATCCTAACCCTTGGTTGTCCTATATAAACCCCTTTAGTTGATGAAAATCTTCCACACTTAGAACATTTCTGTTATACCCCGTAGTTGCAGGGTATGTATGTGAGGACGTACGTACGAGAGTACGGCAGAAAATTTGAAGAAAGAAAGATGTGAGTTTTCGACGGAAAAGTTTCCGGTTATTTGTGAAGAAAAAGGTTCGTTAATGGGAATTGATTCTGATTTGGTATATGGGCTTCTTAAATTATTTTAGAATTTTGAGATTTTATTTTCGGAAATGGTCACGTGGGCCCACTGAGAAATTTACTGGCTTTGTGGGCCCGCTTTGTTTTTGAGATTTCAGATTTTGGATATTTTCAAGACGAAATATTCTGGCGAATCGGGGCGACACGTGTCACCCCACGTGGCACCCTCGCCGAATTTACCTTTGTGCACAACACCCGACAGAGTCGTTTTTCGATGAAACGCTTTGCATAACTTCATAGGGGAAAATTCCGACTATGTCGCTTTTGTATTTTTGCGGATTTTTCCGAGCGACGAACATCTTTGGCAACGAGAGGTGACACTTGTCACCCTCAAGTGACGGTTTGGGTAAGCGGGGACGTCTTCCTCCCTTGTTTTGTGCCTTGTTTTGGCCTTGTTTGGTGCATTGTTTTGTGGAGTGTTTTGTGGAGTAGGGTTTAGGGTGCACTTGGCTTGATCTTGGCCTTACACTTGCCTTGCACATGGCTTGATCTTGGCCTTACACTTGCCAAGCCTAAAATCCCTCCCTCCTCTAGTGTTGAGTTCGTCCAACTCATCCCCCCCCTCTTTTGAGAGTCTTGGCCGAGGGCCTCCTCCCTCCCACTTTGTGGTGCCTTGGCCGTGGGTACCCCTAGCCTAGTTGTTTTCGTATAATACCCTTGTTGTGGTATAGAAATACTCCCCTAGTATTGTTATAATGCCCAAAATACCTTAGCCTTGTACCTTGTAGTATTCCAAGATACCTCTATACGTAGAGCCCGGAAATACTACCTTTTGTCCTTTTTAGTCTCAAACCGAAACCCTAAGGAAATCTTCATAGTTGGTTGAAGTATTTGAGTAGAAGTTGGTTAGAACTTCTAAGGGTTGTTTGGGAGCGCACTGAGTAGAGCTAAACCTTGCTCAGATCGACATTATAACTTGGATAATTATGGGCTTATCGAGGTAATTATCTTGTCCTCTATTGTAATTGGAAATTACATGTTTGTTAGAATATATAGTTGAAGTATACTATATATGGAACTATACTTAGTATTCGCAATGTCTTTTGACTTAAGCCCAAGAATAAAGAATCGAATCGAATCAGATTTACATAGGATCAGACAAGTAGACTTGTGTAGTATCGAGTAGAATTGTACACGCCCGGTTAGGCGTGTAAACCCCCGGTTGGCTTGCAGCCGCCTCGACAGAGAGAGATTTACGCTGTGTGAGGTGCCGCTAATTTTCTAGAGAAAGATAGAAACTTGTGTTTTGGGGTTAATAGACGTTTGTGACCTTTATAGGTGAAAGTACTAAGAGTAGCATATTCTACTCGAGAGTGGAAAGGGCTAGCAAGGTTGTAGTACTTGGAGCATTTTGCTTATTGTCGATAAATCGTCGCGAGGTATGTGAACCTCTTCCTATCTTTTCTAGCATGATTGTTGTGAACTATGTAGTACGGCAGACGATACGTGCTAAGTGTTTTGTTGGTTTAAAACATAGGGTGTTATAATAGCTTTATGGGAAGTTAGTTATAACGACCTTATGTAGGTGAAAATGGTTTACCGATGTTAGAAGTTAAGAGACTTGATCTTATAAGATAAGAGACTTAACTTATTTGTTTTAATGTGGATGTTTGTGTGAAACCTCATTCGTGAGTAATGAGTACTTGGTTTTAAAGGGATAATGTTTTACCGATTTGGAAATCGTAATGTATCGACAGCACCACCGCTGCGGCGTTAATAAAGGAAAATGTATTGAATAATGATGTGTTGTATTAAAACCAAGAAACCTCCATCCGCATGAAGCTAAGATGAGACAAAATGATATTACATTTTCTAGATCATGGTCTTTGTAATACGATCGTTATAAACAAGAATAAACTACTCACATATATGACATATGTTACTCAATTGTTTTAAAAGAGATTAAGACTATGAGTTATGAAACCTTTCTAAAATAAGTGACTTGAGCATTTGAAAATGAGAAGCTTGAGTAATTGGAACTAGGCAAACCGAACTTAGGAAAAGAATGTTGTTACTTGATTTTGAAAAGGAATGTGGGTTGGTCATTCTAATACTACGGCATCGGTGACTTTATAAAAGTAATGGATCTCTTTAAAAAAACTTAACGTATGTAGTACTTTGGGGTTAAAACCCGACTTTGGCATAAAATGAAAGTACTTTGAGTCAGGTGAAACTTGCCTATGCTTGTTGTTGAGAAACTTGCCTATGCGTGTTGTTGTGAAACTTGCCTATGCTTGTGATGATAGCCTTTGTGCAAGTGTGGTATTTACGTTACCGCCTCTCGATAGAGGCCGGTCGACTTGTCGAGAACTTACTTGACGCGTCTTTGGCGATGATGGAGAATTCCACGGTATGTTTCCATTTTGATTCTCGTCTTTGTTGATGTCACATGGACATGTCTACACCGAGGTAGAATTCGGCACGCGGCCACGCGGTCGGGTTGATTACCCGATGTATTGTTATGGTTACATGGACATGTCTACACCGAGGTAGAATTCCGGGGCATGCTACGCGCGGGGTTGATCACCCAAAGATATTATTGTTGATGTCACGGACGTGTCTACACCGAGGTAGAATTCGGCATATGGCCGGGGCATTGGTATTATTGTTGCATCATGGACATGTCTACACCGATGCAGTCCGGCACGCGCCGTGACGCGAACATGATTGATGTTGTGGGCGTGAGACCCATAGTTATATTCGAGTGATGACTTGAGGCGTGAGTCCTCGATCGACATGATCGCTTTTATGTTGTGAATCGTAGTTTGGTTATCATACATGTCTCCCGCTTTATATAGACTAGTATGATTTCATTACTGATTTTACGCTTTCACATACTTGGTAATTGCCAGATCGACCTCTCGGGCCGCGTTCACGCCGCAGTAGAGGTACATCGGCCGTGGATCCTCGCCTAGGATCTCGATCAGCGTTTGGGAAGCTCCGCTTTCTCGGAGGCTTATCTTTTGTATGTGTTCCCGAGTTGTAGTTCTTGTACATTCTGGGTATGGCGGCCCCGTCCGTCATAGTTGTTGTAAATCTTAGAGGTTTGTAGTAATGCTGTGGCGTGGTTTGTAAAAAGGATTAAACTGCTCGCTTTGAAAGAGTTGTATTTATATATGTTATTGGAAGGTAACCGTTGGGTTGGCCTGCTTTATGATCATATATCTTGTTTCTTGTTTAAAGTTTTATTTTCCATTGGTTTTCTCGATATTGTGTCACTAGGGTGCCCGGATAAGGCACGATGAACGCCCCCGACAGTCGTTACAAAAGTGGTATCGAGCGCTTAATCCTCGGAAAGTGTCTACGAACCGTGTCTAGTAGAGTCTTGATTATCGATGTGTTGCACCACATCTATAATCGTGAGGTCGCAGGACATTTAGGATTGGTTTCCATTCTTCTCATTCTGAGATCGTGCCTTAGAGTTGTGTTGTAAGTTGGACCCCTCTGACGTATCTCGTTTTTACCAGTTATGCCTCCGCGCAAGGCAACCAGAGCCCAGAAGGGCAAGACAGCCGAGGGAGCCGCTAGTGAGATCTGAGGAGCACGAGGCGCAGGTCCGACAAAGACTGAGGTTGTGCTTCGACGGCGGGTTTTCAGGACGCCGCCACCCCAAAGAGTTTAGAGTCGCAGCAGCTGCTGAGACCACAAGACCGAGCCTCCACCCCACACCGCAGGAGATGGGTTACGCGAGATGGCCCGCTGGCCGCCGTGGTCGTGGCCGATATGAGGATAGATCGACGCAGCAGTTCAGCCCAAAGCACCGATGGTTCACCCCGAGCAGATAGTTTGAGGCTACGGGACTTTACGAGTTGTAGCCCGCCGAGTTTTATGGGTCGAGGCTCGAGGATGGTCCGCAAGAGTTCATCCGGCAGCTACGGATCACGCGGTGATCAAGGCTTCAGAGACCGAGTCTGTGACCTTTGTTCGCATCGGCCGCGCGTGATACCGCGATCGATTGGTTTGATTCATGGAGCTTTCGGGAGAGCATACGCACTCCAGCAGTATGGGATGAGTTTTCGGGGCTTTCTCACGCACTTCTTGCCTCCGCAGATGGCGAGGCACGCGGGCCGCAGATTTTTGATGCTTAGACAGAGCGCGCACGGTTCGGGAGTACAATGTGGAGTTCGACTCATTGGCGTGACGCCCCGCCAGCGTAGCTAGTATGGAGGATCGAGTGCACCGATATGTTACAGTGGCTCGATGATTACATGTCGAGGCATGTTCGGGAGTAGCTCTTCACCGCACGTACATTGCCCGCACGCAGCTCACGACCGGGATGTGAGGCACGGAGAGGTCGACGGAATGACCAAGATCAGCAGAAGAGGCCGTAACAACAGTGGTCCTTTGGTGACTTTCGAGGCGGACCGCCTCAAAGAAGATACTAGTTTTGTACCTCCGCCGATGCAGAGTGGTCCTCCACAACCTTGAGTATTCGGAGCAGTCGTGGCTCCAAGGGTTCAGTTTCAGGAATTAGGGGTGTTGGCGACGCGGTCACCCCTACCTCGGTGTGGTCGATGTGGTAGACCGCATTTCGGGAGTGTCATGGTGCCAGGGAGCTTGTTATTTTTGGCCAGCGGCCATTTTGCGAACTGTCCACCAAGGGTAGCACGGATGTTACGACTCACCTCACGGATCGTGGCTGGTTCATCGCCTTTCATAGCATGCACTGCAGGCGTGCCTATGATTAGAGTGAGCGGTAGCTTGGTATATCCTTAACCTCTAGAGTTTTGGTATGCTTGTTATGATGGTCTCATTATTATGTGCTATGTACGAATAGCGTTGTGTTAATTATGAGTTAGAAAACATGCTTAGTTGGGAGGATACGATGGGGCATGGTAAGTGTGAACCTTAGACTATGTCACGGCGAGACCTAGGGGTAAGGTCGTCTTGAGTTAAAGATTTATTTTTGACCCTTATCGAGTAGTAGTATACGTGGGATTTATTTGTGTGATAAGTCCGTGGGTAGTGTGAGATGGAAGTGGTAGCTTTCATGATGTGAATTAGTAAGATTGTTCGGATCGGAACAAGAGTTTGGCGCGTTGGGGTCGGGTTGAGGACCATTTGCGGTCAACCCAGAACCCGGTTTGGGGTGGGTCAGTTCTGGGTGGTCCCGCCAGGTGGTAGGGTCACGAGGATGCTAGGCCCAAGTTTGTGTGACCATCGATGAGTTCGTGGACGCGTTCGACTGAGCGGTTCGTAAAGGCCGGAATGGCCTTAAGGAAGTTTGAGGTTAGTAAGATGACCAAGTTTGGAGGTAGTGACTCGGAGATTTTCGAGCGAAGTAATGACCAAGTATGGTACGTCTTGGGAGAGTTCAAGTGTTCGAGAAGCGGCACGACGAGTAAGGAAAGAAGAGGGCGTGTGTTATTTCGCGCTGCGTGGCGTTGGCAACTTGTTAGAGGAACTTTATCATTATCCGACTTGAGAAGGAACATTCGGACGAAATGTTTCTAAGGAGGGAGAGTGTTATACCCGTAGTTGCGGGGTATGTATGTGAGGACGCACGCACGAGAGTACGCGTAAAATTTGAAGAAAGAAAGATGCTGAGTTTTCACGGAAAAGTTTCCTGTTATTTGTGAAGAAAAGGTTCGTTAATGGGAATTGGATTCCCAGATTTGGTATATGGGCTTCTTAAATTATTTTAGAATTTTGAGATTTTATTTTGGAAATGGTCACGTGGGCCCACGAGAAATTTACGTTTTGCATTAGGCCCGCTTTGTTTTTGAGATTACCGTATTTTGGATATTTTCTAAGACGAAATATTCAGGCGAATCGGGCGACACGTGTCACCCCACGTGGCACCCGGCCGAATTACCTTTGTGCACAACACCCGACAGAGTCGTTTTCGACGAAACGTTTTGCATAACTTGAGGGGAAAATTCCGACTATGTCGTTTTGTATTTTGCAGATTTTTCCGAGCGACGAACATCTTTGGGCCAACGAGGGTGACACTTGTCACCCTCAAGTGACGGTTCAGGCGAGGGGACGTCTTCCTCCCTGTTTTGGCCTTGTTTGGCCTTGTTTGGTGCATTGTTTTGTGGAGTGTTTTGTGGAGTAGGGTTTAGGGTGCACTTGGCTTGATCTTGGCCTTACACTTGCCTTGCACATGGCTTGATCTTGGCCATTGGTTGGCCTTTGGGTTTGCTATAAATACACCCCTTATGTTGATGAACTCTTCATCCACACATGACACCTTCCAAGCCTAAAATCCTCCCTCCTCTAGTGTTGAGTTCGTCCAACTCATCCCCTCTTGAGAGTCTTGGCCGAGGCCTCCTCCCTCCCCTTTGGTGCCTTGGCCGTGGGTACCCACTAGCCTAGTTGTTTTGGTATAATACCCCTTGTTGTGGTATAGAAATACTCCCCTAGTATTGTTATAATGCCCAAAATACCTTAGCCTTGTACCTTGTAGTATTCCAAGATACCTCTATACGTAGAGCCCGGAAATACTACCTTTTGTCCTTTTTAGTCTCAAACCGAAACCCTAAGGACATCTTCATAGTTGGTTGACGTATGTGAGTAGAAGTTAGTTAGAACTTCTAAGGGTTGTTTGGAGCGCACTGAGTAGGAGCTAAACCTTGCTCGGGATCGACATTATAACTTGGATAATTATGGGCTTATCGAGGTAATTATCTTGTCCTCTATTGTAATTGGAAATTACATGTTTGTTAGAATATATAGTTGAAGTATACTATATATGGAACTATACTTAGTATTCGCAATGTCTTTTGACTTAAGCTGAAGAATAAAGAATCGAATTGTATTTACATAGGATCGTATTGTAGTAGACTTGTGTAGTATTATCGAGTAGAATTGTACACGTCAGGTTAGGCGTGTAAACCCCACCAGTTGGCTTGCAGTGGCCACAGAGAGAGATTTACGCTTGTGTGTGTGAGGTCTTTAATTTTACGTAGAAAGATAGAAACTTGTGTTTTGGGGTTAATAGACGTTTGACCTTTATAGGTGAAAGTACTAAGAGTAGCGTATTCTACTCGGCGAGGAAAGGGCTAGTGCGTTGTAGTACTTGGAGCATTTTGCTTATTGTCGATAAATCGTCGCGAGGTATGTGAACCTCTTCCTATCTTTTCTAGCATGATTGTTGTGAACTATGTAGTACGGTAGACGCATACGTGCTAAGTGTTTTGTTGGTTTAAAACATAGGTGTTATAATAGCTTTATGGGAAGTTAGTTATAACGACCTTATGTAGGTGAAAATGGTTTACCGATGTTAGAAGTTAAGAGACTTGATCTTATAAGATAAGAGACTTAACTTATTTGTTTTAATGTGGATGTTTGTGTGAAACCTCATTCGTGAGTAATGAGTACTTGGTTTTAAAGGGATAATGTTTACCGATTTCGGAAATCGAATGTGTATCGACAGCACCAACGCAGCGTTAATAAAGGAAAATGTATTGAATAATGATGTGTTGTATTAAAACCAAGAGAAACCTCCATCTGCATAGAAGCTAAGATGAGACAAAATGATATTACATTTTCTAGATCATGGTCTTTGTAATAAGATCGTTATAAACAAGAATAAACTACTCACATATATGACATATGTTACTCAATTGTTTTAAAAGAGATTAAGACTATGAGTTATGAAACCTTTCTAAAATAAGTGACTTGAGCATTTGAAAATGAGAAGCTTGAGTAATTGGAACTAGGCAAACCGAACTTAGGAAAAGAATGTTGTTACTTGATTTTGAAAAGGAATGTGGGTTGGTCATTCTAATACTACGGCATCGTGACTTTATAAAAGTAATGGATCTCTTTAAAAAAACTTAACGTATGTAGTACTTTGGGGTTAAAACCCGACTTTGGCATAAAATGAAAGTACTTTGAGTTGTGTGAAACTTGCCTATGCTTGTTGTTGAGAAACTTGCCTATGCGTTGTTGTGAAACTTGCCTATGCTTGTGATGATAGCCTTTGTTGTGCAAGTGTGGTATTTACGTTACCGCGTCTCGATAGAGGCGGTCGACTTATTGAGAACTTACTTGACGTCTTGGCGGTGATGGAGAATTCCAGGTATGTTTCCATTTTGATTATCGCTTGTTGTTGATGTCACGTGGACATGTCTACACCGAGGTAGAATTCCGGCACGCGGCCACGCGGTCGGGTTGATTACCCGATGTATTGTTATTGTGGTTACATGGACATGTCTACACCGAGGTAGAATTCCGGGGCACGTGGCTACGCGCAGGTTGATCACCCAAGATATTATTGTTGATGTCATACGGACGCGTCTACACCGAGGTAGAATTCCGGCACGTGGCCAGGGCATTGGTATTATTGTTGCATCATGGACATGTCTACACCGATGCAGATTCCGGCACGCGCCATGATGCGAACATGATTGATGTTGTGGGCGTGAGACCCATAGTTATATTTGAGTGATGACTGAGGCGTGAGTCCTCGATCGACATGATCGCTTTATGTTGTGAATCGTAGTTTGGTTATCATACATGTCTCTGCTTTATATAGACTAGTATGATTTCATTACGATTTTTACGATTTCACATACTTGGTACTGTTGCCAGATCGACTCTCGGGCCGCGTTCATGCCGCAGTAGAGGTACATCGGCCGTGGATCCTCGCCTAGGATCTCGCCAGTTTGGGAAGCTCCGTTTCTCCGAGGCTTATCTTTTGGTATGTGTTCCCGAGTTGTAGGTTCTTGTACATTCGTGGTATGGCGGGGCCCTGTCCCGTCATAGTTGTTGTAAATCTTAGAGGTCTGTAGTACTGTTGTGGGCAGGGTTTGTAAAAAAGGATTAAACTGTTCGTTTTGAAAGAGTTGTATTTATATATGTTATTGGAAGGTAACCGTTGGGTTGGCCTGTTTTATGATCATATATCTTGTTTCTTGTTTAAAGTTTTATTTTCCGCTGGTTTTCTCTGATATTGTGTCACTAGGGTGCCCGGGATAAGGCACCAGTAACGGGCCCCGGGACGGGTCGTTACAAAAGTGGTATCAGAGCGATTAATCTCTGAAAGTGTCTACGCATCGTGTCTAGTAGAGTATTGATTATCTATGTGTTGTGCAACACATATATAATCATGTGGGTGCAGGACATTTAGGATTGGTTTCCATTCTTCTCATTCTGAGATCGTGCCTTAGAGCTGTGTTGTAAGTTGGACCCCTCTGACGTATCTCGTTTTTACCAGTTATGCCTCCGCGCAAGGCAACCAGAGCCCAGAAGGGCAAGACAGCCGAGGGTGCTGCTAGTGAGATACAGAGGAGTACGAGGGCGCAGGTCCGGACAGCACCTGAGGTTGTGCTTCAGACGGCGGGTTTTGTGACGCCGCCAGCCCCAGCAGAGTTTAGAGCCGCAGCAGTGGCTGCTGAGACCACAAGACTGAGCCTCCACCCCACACCGGGGCGGAGGAGATGGGTTACGCGAGATGGCTTGCTGCCGCCGTGGTCGTGGCCGATATGAGGATAGCCGGATGCAGCAGCCTGGCCCAAAGAAGACCAGCCGTTCACCCCGAGCAGATAGTTTGAGGCTACGGACTTTACGAGTTGTAGCCCGCGAGTTTTATGGGTCGAGGCACGAGGATGGTCCGCAAGAGTTCATCCGGCAGCTACCGGATCACGCGGTGATCAAGGCTTCAGAGACCGAGTGCGTGACCTTTGGTTCAGATCGGCCGCGTGATACCGCAATCGATTGGTTTGATTCACGAGCTTTCGGGAGAGCATGCACCTCCGCGGTATGGGATGAGTTTTCGGGGCTTTCTCACGCACTTCTTGCCTCCGCAGATGAGGAGGGCACGGCCGGCAGATTTTTGATGCTTAGACAGAGCGCGCGCTCGGGAGTACAATGTGAGTTCGACTCATTGGCAGACGTCCCAGCGTTGGTAGCTAGTATGGAGGATCGAGTGCACCGATATGTTACAGTGCTCGATGATTACATGTCAGAGGCATGTTCAGGAGTAGCTCTTCAGCCTGGCATGGACATTGCCCGCACGCAGCTCACGACCGATGTGAGGCACGCGAGAGGTCGACGGAATGACCAAGATCGCAGAAGAGGCCGAACAACAGGGTCCTTGGTGACTTTCGAGGCGGACCGCCAAGAAGATACTAGTTTTGTACCTCCGCCCGGCAGTGGTCCTCCACAACCTTGAGTATTCGGGAGCGGTCGTGGCTCGAGGTTGAGTTTCGAGGAATTAAGTGTTGGCGATGCGGTCACCCTACCTCGGTGGTCGATGTGGTAGACCGCATTTCGGGAGTGTCATGGTGCGGGAGCTTGTTATTTTTGGCGACAGCAGGCCATTTTGCGAGGAACTGTCCGACCAAGGGTAGACGGATGTTACGACTCGACCACTGGATCGATGGTGGTTCATCGCCTTTCATAGCATGCACTGCAGGCGTGCCTATGATTAGAGGGGAGCGGTAGCTTCAGGTATATCCTTAACCTCTAGAGTTTTGGTATGCTTGTTATGATGGTCTCATTATTATGTGCTATGTACGAATAGCGTTGTGTTAATTATGAGTTAGAAAACATGCTTAGTTGGGAGGATACGTATGGGGGCATGGTAAGTGTGAACCTTAGACTATGTCACGACTGAGACCTTAGGGGTAAGGTCGTCTTGAGTTAAAGATTTATTTTTGACCCTTATCAGAGTAGTAGTATACGTGGGATTTATTTGTGTGATAAGTCCGTGGGTAGTGTGAGATGGAAGTGGTAGCTTTCATGATGTGAATTAGTAAGATTGTTCGGATCGGGAACAAGAGTTTGGCGATTGGGGTCGGGTTGAGGACCATTTGCGGGTCAACCCAGAACCCGGTTTGGGGTGGGGTCGCCTGGGTGGTCCCGCCAGTGGTAGGGTCACGAGGATGCTAGGCCCAAGTTTGTGTGACCATCGTATGAGTTCGTGGACGCGTTCGACCGAGCGGTTCAGAAAGGCCGGGAATGGCCTTAAGGAAGTTTGAGGTTAGTAAGATGACCAAGTTTGGAGGTAGTGACTGCAGATTTTCGAACGAAGTAATGACTGAAGTATGGTACGTCTTGGGAGAGTTCAAGTGTTCGAGAAGCGGCACGACGAGTAAGGAAAGAAGAGACGTGTGTTATTTCGTGGCTGTCGTGGCGTTGGCAACTTGTTAGAGGAACTTTATCATTATCCGACTTGAGAAGGAACATTCGGGACGAATGTTTCTAAGGAGGGGAGAGTGTTATACCCCGTAGTTTCAGGGTATGTATGTGAGGACGCACGCATTTGCAGAGTACGCAGTAAAATTTGAAGAAAGAAAGATGTGAGTTTTCACGGAAAAGTTTCCGTTATTTGTGAAGAAAAAGGTTCGTTAATGGGAATTGGATTCCCATTTGGTATATGGGCTTCTTAAATTATTTTAGAATTTTGAGATTTTATTTTCTAAATGGTCACGTGGGGCCCACGGGAGAAATTTGCGGGGTTTTGGGGCCCGCTTTGTTTTTGAGATTACCGGTATTTTGGATATTTTCGGAAGACGAAATATTCTGGGCGAATCAGGGGGCGACACGTGTCACCCCCATGTGGCACCCTTGGCCGAATTTACCTTTGTGCACAACACCCGACAGAGTCGTTTCGACGAAACGTTTTGCATAACTTCGAGGGGAAAATTCCGACTATGTCGCTTTTGTATTTTTGCAGATTTTTCCGAGCGACGGAACATCTTTGGGCCAACGAGAGGTGACACTTGTCACCCTCGTGACAGTTTGGGTAAGCTGGGGACGCCTTCCTCCTTGTTTTGGCCTTGTTTTGGCCTTGTTTGGTGCATTGTTTTGTGAGTGTTTTGTGGAGTAGGGTTTAGGGTGCACTTGGCTTGATCTTGGCCTTACACTTGCCTTGCACATGGCTTGATCTTGCCATTGGTTGGCCTTTGGTTTTGCTATAAATACCCCCTTATGTTGATGAACTCTTCATCCACAAATGAAACCTTCCAAGCCTAAAATCCTCCCCTCCTCTAGTGTTGAGTTCGTCCCAACTCATCCCCTCTTTTGAGAGTCTTGGCCGAGGCCTCCTCCCTCCCCTGTGGTGCCTTCAGTGGGTACCCCCAGCCTAGTTGTTTTGGTATAATACCCTTGTTGTGGTATAGAAATACTCCTAGTATTGTTATAATGCCCAAAATACCTTAGCCTTGTACCTTGTAGTATTCCAAGATACCTCTATACGTAGAGTCGGAAATACTACCTTTTGTCCTTTTAGTCTCAAACCGAAACCCTAAGGAAATCTTCATAGTTGGTCAAGTATTTGAGTAGAAGTTAGTTAGAACTTCTAAGGGTTGTTTGGAGCGCACGGAGTAGAGCTAAACCTTGCTCAGATCGACATTATAACTTGGATAATTATGGGCTTATCGAGGTAATTATCTTGTCCTCTATTGTAATTGGAAATTACATGTTTGTTAGAATATATAGTTGAAGTATACTATATATGGAACTATACTTAGTATTCGCAATGTCTTTTGACTTAAGCTGAAGAATAAAGAATCGAATCGAATCAGTATTTACATAGATTGTATTGTAGTAGACTTGTGTAGTATTCTCGAGTAGAATTGTACACGTCAGGTTAGGCGTAAACCCCCGGTTGGCTTCAGCCTACTCGGCAGAGGAGATTTACGCTGTCATGGAAAGTGAGGCGCCGAATTTTACGTAGAAAGATAGAAACTTGTGTTTTGGGGTTAATAGACGTTTGTGACCTTTATAGGTGAAAGTACTAAGAGTAGCGTATTCTACTCGAGGAGTGGAAAGGGCTAGCGGTTGTAGTACTTGGAGCATTTTGCTTATTGTCGATAAATCGTCGCGAGGTATGTGAACCTCTTCCTATCTTTTCTAGCATGATTGTTGTGAACTATGTAGTACGGTAGACGCATACATGTGCTAAGTGTTTTGGTTGGTTTAAAACATGTGGTGTTATAATAGCTTTATGGGAAGTTAGTTATAACGACCTTATGTAGTGAAAATGGTTTCTGATGTTAGAAGTTAAGAGACTTGATCTTATAAGATAAGAGACTTAACTTATTTGTTTTAATGTGGATGTTTGTGTGAAACCTCATTCGTGAGTAATGAGTACTTGGTTTTAAAGGGATAATGTTTTACCGATTTGAAATCGAATGTGTATCGACAGCACCGCAGCGTTAATAAAGGAAAATGTATTGAATAATGATGTATTGTATTAAAACCAAGAGAAACCTCCATCCGCATGAAGCTAAGATGAGACAAAATGATATTACATTTTCTAGATCATGGTCGTAATAAGATCGTTATAAACAAGAATAAACTACTCACATATATGACATATGTTACTCAATTGCTTTAAAAGAGATTAAGACTATGAGTTATGAAACCTTTCTAAAATAAGTGACTTGAGCATTTGAAAATGAGAAGCTTGAGTAATCGAACTAGGCAAACCGAACTTAGGAAAAGAATGTTGTTACTTGATTTTGAAAAGGAATGTGGTTGGTCATTCTAATACTACGCATCGGGTGACTTTATAAAAGTAATGGATCTCTTTAAAAAAACTTAACGTATGTAGTACTTTGGGGTTAAAACCCGTACTTTGGCATAAAATGAAAGTACTTTGAGTTGTGTGAAACTTGCCTATGCTTGTTGTTGAGAAACTTGCCTATGCGTGTTGTTGTGAAACTTGCCTATGCTTGTGATGATAGCCTTTGTTGTGCAAGTGTGGTATTTCTGTGTTACCGCGTCTCTCGATAGAGGGCCGGTCGACTTGTTGAGAACTTACTGACGCGTCTTTGGCGGTGATGGAGAATTCCACGGGTATGTTTCCATTTTGATTACTGTCTTGTTGTTGATGTCACATGGACATGTCTACACCGAGGTAGAATTCCGGGGGCATGCGGCCATGCGGTCGGGTTGATTACCCGATGTATTGTTATTGTGGTTACATGGACATGTCTACACCGAGGTAGAATTCCGGGGGCATGTGGCCATGCGGCAGGGTTGATCACCCAGTATATTATTGTTGATGTCACGGACGTGTCTACACCGAGGTAGAATTCCGGGCACGCGTGGGCATTGGTATTATTGTTGCATCATGGACATGTCTACACCGATGCAGAATCGGCACGCGCCATGACGCGAACATGATTGATGTTGTGGGCGTGAGACCCATAGTTATATTTGAGTGATGACTTGAGGCGTGAGTCCTCGATCGACATGATCGCTTTTATGTTGTGAATCAGTTTGGTTATCATACATGTCTCGCTTTATATAGACTAGTATGATTTCATTCTGATTTTACGATTTCACATACTTGGTACTTGTATCGACTCCTTCGGGGCCGCGTTCATGCCGCAGTAGAGGTACATCGGCCGTGGATCCTCGCCTAGGATCTCGATCAGTTGGGAAGCTCCGTTTCTCCGAGGCTTATCTTTTGTATGTGTTCCCGAGTTGTAGGTTCTTGTACATTCGTGGTATGGCGGGCCCCGTCCCGTCATAGTTGTTGTAAATCTTAGAGGTGCAGAGTAATGCAAGTGTGGTTTGTAAAAAGGATTAAACTGTTCGTTTTGAAAGAGTTGTATTTATATATGTTATTGGAAGGTAACCGTTGGGTTGGCCTGTTTTATGATCATATATCTTGTTTCTTGTTTAAAGTTTTATTTTCCGCTGGTTTTCTCTGATATTGTGTCACTAGGGTGCCCGGGATAAGGCACCAGTAACGGGCCCCGGGACGGGTCGTTACAATTTCAAGACTTGAAAATATTTTTCTCTCCCTCCCTAGTGCTCTCGTCCAACCCCCCACTTTCTTGAGCAAATGTTGTCCAAAAATTCTTAAACTTATAAGTGTTCTTCCTTAATGTATTAGGAAGATTATTAACCAAGAGTTAGACAAGATTTCACACCCCTAGCCTAAAAAATCCTCACAAAGCCGAGAGCATGCAACAATGGAACTTTAGTGTTCTTCACTTTTTGGAGTTAATTCTTGAATAGAAGTTGGTTAGAAACTTCTAAGGGTGACTTGTGGTGGTTTGGAACACAAAGATTTGGAGCTAAAACTTGCTTAGGAGCGACTTTAAGTTCTTGGATATTTTTGGGCTATTTTGAGGTAATGAACCTTAACCTCTTTGTGAAGTTGATTATTATGTATATTGGATATTATACATATATGGGAAGTATATTATGGAATATGAGATATAAGGAAAGATTTGGATCTTGTTAAGATGTTAAAAGGAGAATTGACATATTAGCCATTAAAATGGTAAAAATGTATCAATTACTTACTAAGAAGTTAACAACAAAGAAACTATAACTTATATAAAGATTAGAATATAAGTTGGAAGACTAATGAAGTAATTGGATAAGTAAAATTGTAAAAGTTGGCCAAGGACCCCAACTTAAGGACCGTATTTACTTTGGACCGTATTTACTTTGGACCGTATTTACTTTTGACTGTATTTACTTTGGATTGTATTTACATTGTTGTTAAGGGGAAGATTGTTAATCGCGTTCCGTTTGGGCGTGTGATCCCCTTCTTTAATTATTGTTGTTGTTAAGGGGAAGATTGTTAATCGCGTTCCATTTGGGCGTGTGATCCCCTTCTTTACTTATTGTTGTTGTTAAGGAGAGATTGTTAATCGCGTTCCGTTTGGGCGTGTGATCCCCTTCTTTAAAATTCGGAATTATTGCGCCTTATTTATGGCATGTTGGTTACTATTATCGGGCCTTGAAAAAGGTGGAGAATTGAGTAGAAACGGGGGAGGTGCTGCCCAATTTTTCGTAGACTAAGAGGAATCTTACTTAGAAGAATCCCACGTAAAACTAGAAGTTGATAGGCGTGTTTTGACTATTATAGGTTGACACTCTGCGCGCGACATATCCGACTTGGCAAGTGGATTTAGCCGAGGAGGTATGTGATTCTTCCTATCTCTTTGAGCATGATATTTGTGAAATATATATAGTACGGTAGACGTACGTGTGTTAAACTAAATTTGGCTTTACTTTGATGTCTTTGGACTTGAGTTCTAATTAATAAGAATCTTGAATATTTCAAAAATAGTTATGAATCATTTTGGAAGAAAAGTAATACTTGGTTTTCATAAAAAGTTTAAGTGTTATACTAGCTTTATGGGAAGTTAGCTATAACGACTTAAGAAAGATAAGAAAAACGGTTTAATTATTTGTTTATCAAATGCTTGAAATGATGTTTGAAGGTATGGTAAGTTGGTTTGATAAACATGTTATGATGCTACGTGTGTTAGTATCTTGTGACGCTTGTGTAAGGAGGTTATTCTTGTTGTGCTTATGTTGTTTAACGATAAGCTGTTGTGTTAGTATTATATCACTCACCCTCCTGACTTGTTATGATGTCGTGGGTTAGCCGCCCCCGATGCGAGGAATACCTCATGCGGGTCCATGGGACCTATGCGAGTCTGGGAGTTCGGGATGATCACTCCGGGTGTGTTACGCCGATGCGAGGAATACCTCATGCGGTCTATGTGGCCATGCGTACTGCGGGAGTCCAGGACGATGCCGAGGGTTAGCTACCCCCGATGCGAGGAATACCTCATGCGGGCTGTTATACCTCGTATTTCCAGAGTATGTATACGAGGACGTACGTACGAATATTTAAGCCCTAATTAGGTTAAGGATGAAATTGTGAACTTTCGACGGAAAAGATTCCGAACCTTGTGAAGGAAATTCTAAGTTTTTAATATTTTAACCGATTACGGATTTTTCTGAGAGACGAAATATTTTGGACCAATAGGAGGGCGACATGTGTCACCCTTAGTTGGCATGGGTTGGACGAAATGGTGGCCTAGTGGGCAAGTCAATTGGTCAAGTTTTGCAAGATATTTTTGGGTTAGTGGGGGTAGGTATTTTGGACGTTTTTTGTGCCTAGTGGAAGGCCACATGGCTCTTTGTTGTGGGGGACATATGTCCCAACATTGTTGTGGACACTTGGTTGGAAGACCTCATTCTTCACATGGATCCAAATCCTCACCCTCCATTTGTTTTAATCTTGGTCCTTGGTGGTTCTATAAATACCCCCCTCTTGTGCAAGACTTCTTCATCACATGAACAAATTCCAAGTCTCAAAATCCCTCTCCCCCTTTGAGAAGCTCTCGTCCAAACCCCCCCCCCCCCCCCCCTTCCTAGTAGCTTTCGTCCGAAGCACCCCCCCTCTTGATAGTTCTCGTCCCACACCCCTCTCCCTTAACCAAATTTTGTCCAAAAATTCCTAAACTCTTAAGTGTTCTTTCTTAGTGTATTAGGAAGATTATTAACCAAAAGGTTAGAAAAGATTTCACACCCTAGCCCCTAAAGCCTCACCTTGGCCGAGAGTTGTGAGGACAAGAACCTTAGTGTTCTTCACTTGTTTAGGTTGGTTCTTAAAGAGGAGTTGGTTAGGAGCGTATAAGGGTTGCTTGGAGCGGTTGAGCGCGGAGTAGGAGCTAAACGTTGCTCAGGATCGACATTAAATCTTGGATAATTTTGGGCTTATCGAGGTAATAAATCCTATCCTTCTATTGTAATTGGAGATTACATACTGTAGTAGTATAGAAATGAGTATAAGATATAGAAGGATATTAAAGAAGAGAATTGAACTGTAATTACATAGACCGTATTTACTGAGACTTGTGTGGTTTGTGGTAGGAAGTGCTGCCCAATTTTCCGTAGAATTAAGAACCTTCTGCTTAGAATATTCTACAGAGTAGTCTAGACGTTGATAGACATATATGTCCATTATAGGTTGAAGTTCTACGAGTAGCGTGTTCTACTTGAAGGGTGGACAAGGCTAGCAGGGTTATAGTACGGTGGAGCGTTTTGCTATTTGTCGATAATCGTCGCGAGGTATGTGAACCTCTTCCTATCGTTTCTAGCATGATGTTTGTAAACTATGTAGTACGGTAGACGTACGTGTGCTAAATGAATTTGGTTGGTTTAAAACATAAAGTGTTATAACGGCTTTATGGGAAGTCTGTTATAACAACTTTATGTAGGTAAAGAAATGGGTTGTTGATTTTAAAAGATAAGGGGCTTGACTTATATTTGATTTGATATGATCTGTGAAGAACTTGAATTGTGTAGAAAGCTGTGAAACCTCATTCGTGAGTAATGAGTACTTGGTTTTTAAATAAATAGTTATAATGATTTCGGAAATGAGAATAAGTATCGAACAAACCACTGCAACGCTAATAAAGGAAAATCTTACACCCCGTATTTCCAGAGTATGTATGTGAGGACGTACGTACAAAAATACAAGCCTTTAGTAGGACAAGAATGTAGGATTCGTTTTTCCGACGGAAAATTTCCCGAAACTTGTAAAAGAATTTTGCGTGATCAATAATTTATTTATTTTGGATTTTTCCGAGAGATGAAATATTTTGGACCTATAGGAGGGCGACATGTGTCACCCTTAGGTGGCAATGTTGGACGTTTTTGTGGGCAAAGAAAGATGGCACGTTTTTATCATTTTAAGCCCTAAAACATTTGGTCAATGTTTTGTAGATATTTTGTGGGTAGATAGATAAGGTGGGACCCACACAACACTTGTCCAAATCTCATCCACACACTTGCTTGAATCTTGGCCATTGAGGGCCCTATAAATACCCCCCCCCCCCCCTTAGTTGAAGGATTTCTTCATCCCTTAAACATTTTCAAAGTTTAAAAATCCTTCCCCCTCTTAGAAGAGCTCTCGTCCAACACCATCTCCCCCCCCCCTTCCTAGTAGTGCTAGTGTCATGACCCGAACCCGGGCCCGTGACTGGTGCCTTACCCCGGGCACCCAAGTAGACATACATCAGAGTAATCAGCGGAATATAAAACAAGACATGAAATAAAAACAGTTTATCAGAGAAAAGTTGCCTTTCGGCATATATATAAACTTGAGCGATATCCCTTTTTACAAACCCCGCCACAACAAGATTACTGCACCTCTAAGAATGATATGACAACAATGGCGGGACAGGGCCCCGCCATACCCCTGAATGTAAGTACCTACAACGACAGGGGACTATACCACTGATAAGCCTCCGGAGAAACGGAGCTTCCCAAACGCTGAACTGTGATCCTAAGAGCGAGGATCGACGACTGGTGTACTTCTTCCTGCGGCATGAACGCAGCCCCCCGAAGGAGGTCAGTACAACAGGTACCAAGTATGTGAAACTGAAAGTACTGTAAATGAAATCATAGTAGTCTATATAAAGCAGGAGACATGTATGATAACTAAACTACAGTTCACAATAAATAAGCAGTCATGTCAAGTCAGGGACTCACGCCCTCAAAGTCATCACTCAAATACAACTATGGGTCTCACGCCCACAACATCAATCATGCCCGTGGAATACCTTCCTCACTGCCGGCAGTCTATGATATAAAAGCACCAAGGAACACACATGAACACCAGGTCCCACCTGTGTCATAATAAAACCGTACGGGGTAAGTACGAAGGCATAGCCGACTACTAAAACCCACAGTACCAACAAGGTCATAAACTGTATCATGAGATCTGTCTAGACCGCCACATGATCGGCCGCCACTCGCTCGCAGATCTAATGCGCGCGTCTAGTCCCGAACTTCCCGCAGCCCGCATAGGCCACTCCAATGGCCCGCATGAGGTATTCCTCGCGAGGGTAGCTACTCCCAAGAACGCCCCGACTCGCACCGCATGGCCACATAGACCGCATGACCATAAAGGCCGCACACTAACCTGGAACTCTCGTAGCTCCGCATAGGTCACACAGACCCGCATGAGGTATTCTCGAATCATAGGTCACACAGACCCGCCTGAGTCTACCCCGCATCGGAGGGCAGCTTAACCCCCGGAATCATGTCAAGAGGTGAGTGATATAATACTAACATAACAGCTTATCGTTAAACAACATAAGCACAACAAGGGAAACCCCTTTACACAAACATCACAAGATACTAACACACGTAGCATCCTAACATGTTTACTTATCAAATCAACAAGAAAGTATTACAAGGCTATCACAAACCAACACAATCAAGTTATTCACACAAGGTACTTTCTTTATGTTAACAAGTTCGGGTTTTTATCCCCAAAGTACTTCATACATTAACTCTTTAAAAGATCCGTTTCTTTCACAAAAGTCACACAATACCCGTAGTATAAAAATAGAGTGACTCTCTTTTTAAGTAAACCAAAACACTTCCCTTTGTAAAATCAAGTAACAACATTATTTTCCAAACGTTCAAGTTTGCCTAATTTCAAATGCTCAAGTTTCTCATTTTCGAAAGGTTTCGTAGTTCATAGTTTTAATCACTTAATGATGTAATTCTCCTTTAAAACAATTTGAGAAACATATGCCTTATATGTGAGTAGGTTATTCTTGTTTATAACAATCTTATTAACGCAGCCATGATCTAGGAAATGTAATATCATTTTGTCTCATCTTAGCTTCTATGCAGATGGGGGTTTCTACTGGTTTTAATAATACTTAATTAGTCAATACATTTCCCTTATTAACACTGCAGTGGTTTGTTCGATACTTATTCTGATTCAAATCAAGAAACATTATTCCTTTTAAAACCAAGTACTCATTACTCACGAATGAGGTTTCACACTTTTTAACAAAACTCATATTAATTTAATTAAGTCAAGTCTCTTATCTTTTAAGATCAAGTCTCTTAACTTCTAAAATCAATAAATCATTATTTTTATCACTCTTAAGCCGTTATACCTAACTTCCCATAAAGCTAGTATAATTCTTAAGTTTTTAAAACCAAGTATTACTCTTCTTTCAAAAAGGTTTCTTAATTCTCTTGAAATACTTCAAGATTCTTATTATTCAGGCTTAAGTCAAAAGACATTGCCGTAAAACTACGTTCAGTTAACACACGTACGTCTACCGTACTATATATATATATTCTTTTAAAATATCATGCTCAAGAGGATAGGAAGAATCACATACCTCGCGACGATTATCGACTATTAGCAAACGCCCACTTGCTAACCCGGCTAGCCTTGTCCACCTTTCAAGTAGAACATGCTACTCGCAGAACTTTCAACCTATAAAGGTTATACAAGTCTATCAATGTCTAGACTACTCTGTAGAACATTCTAAGCAGAGGCTTCTCTATTCTACGGAAAAATTGGGCAGCACTACCCTACCCGTTAAGCTACACAAGTCTACTGTAAATACAATCCTATGTAAGTACAGTTTAATCTCTTCTTTAATATTCTTCTGATGCGATTTCAGTTTAACTCTCTTCTGTAATATCCTTCTATTACAGTTCAATTCTCTTCTATGAATCTTATATTCATTTCTATACTACTACAGTATGTAATTTCCAATTACAATATAAGGACAAGAGTATTTACCTCGATAAGCCCAAAATTATCCAAGATTTAATGTCGATCCTGAGCAACGTTTAGCTCCTACTCCGGGTGCTCCAACCCGCTCCAAACAACCCTTAGAAGTTCTACGCAACTTCTTCTTAATACTTCAACCGGCTATGAAGATTTTCCTTAGGGTTTCGTTTTTGTGACTGAAGGAAAGTATAATAGTATTTCTGGGCTTTTAGTATAGGGATAACCTTGGAATACTACAAGGTATTTGGGCCAAGGTATTTTGGAATAGTAACTATACTTGGAGAATACTTTTCTACCAAGGGGGGGGGGTGTATTTGGACGAGAGCAACTCAAGGTAGGGGGGGTACCTCTCGGCCAAAGCCTTCTCAAGGGGGGAGGTGTTTCTCGGCCAAGGGCCTCACAAAGGGGGAGGGGTTTCGGCTAGCACAACTAGGAAGGGGGGGGGGGGGGAGGGATTTCAAGACTTAGAAATGATTTAAGGGATGAAGAAAACCATCAATTTAGGGGGGTATTTATAGGGAAATCAATGGCCAAGATCAAGCCAAGTGGTAGGCAAGTGTAGGGTGAGGATTCATCTATGTGTACCTTATCCAACTACCACACAAAATATCACAAATATCCTACCTACTCCAAGACTTCCAAATCGTCCAAAAGACGCCCACACATCCGCCAATTAGAGGGTGACAAGTGTCGCCCTCTCGTTGGTCCAAAATATTTTATCTCTCGGAAAAATCCGCAAAAATAATAAATGACATAGCCGCATTTTTCCCTTCGCAAGTTTTGTAAAACGTTTCGTCGAAAAACGATTCTTTTCGGTAGTTGTGAACAAAATTTCGTCCTTGCCTAACTTTAAGGCTCAAACTTTTCTACGTACGTCCTCACGTACATACTCTGGAAATACGGGGTATAACATTCTCCCCTCCTTAGAAACATTCGTCCCGAATGTTCCTTCTAAGTCTCAAAACATACATGCGCCAGTATAGTCTTCACTACTATACTTACGAAAACAAACATGCCACACCTGGCCATAAAATAACATACGCTCAAATATTTAATCCAAGTCCACGAGGAATCACCTCTAACATCACAAAAACTCCCACCCGAGGTCTAAAATATACTCCTTCGCACTTACTTCACAAAAGTAATGATCACATCTATGTTCTCAACATATGCTCGCTTCTTCCTTACTCGTTGCACTTTCTCGCACACTTGAACTCTTTCTCATAACTTACCACATTCCTGTTACTGCTTCAGTTTCCAAAACTCTGGGTTACTACCTCCAACTTGGTCATCATTAACTGGGAACATTCTGGATGGATCCCCGATATTTTCTGATCATAGCAACACGAAAAGACCGAACATACTGCCTCCTACGTCGGACGACAATGCTAACCTATAGGCAATTTGGCCTATTTTCCAAATGATCTGAAAAGGCCCAAAGTAACTCGGGCTAAATTCCCTCTGTTTTCCAAAACTCGTCACACCCTTTCCGGGGTGGTACCTTCAAGAAGACCCACCATCAACTCGAACTCAGCGTGCCGCCGATTATCCACACGACTTCGCTGACTCGAGCCGCCAATAACCTATTCTGGATAAGCTTCACCCTATCCACATCCTGCTGAAACAAGTATGAACCAACTATCTGAACCTTGCCAACATCGAACCAATCGACCGACAACTTACACTTCCGCCCCTACAATGCGTCATAAGGCGATATCCGAATACTGAAATGGTAGCTATAAAACACTCCCTCAACAGGAGGCAACAATCCTCACAGCTACCCCTGAAATCCAAACACTGGCCCGAGGCGAATGCGACATCGAGACTTACGAGTTCCTAACTTTGGCACGGTAAAACTTCCGAAAAAGAAATACCAGAACTGGCTCCATTGCTGTCATAAGGTGAAAGCGCACCTCGCATGCCTTACAACCTTCCCGATATAATCATCTCGCATAACCCATCGCCGAAAGTACACGGGCCCCGATCGAAAGATAAGATGGTGACCTCATCGCCCGGCCATCGGGTCGAACACATCCACGAACTCGTACGATGGTTAACTAAACTTGGGCCTAACACCCTCGTGACCCTATCACACAGCGGGACCACCTCAAACTGACCCCACCACAAACAGGCCGCGGGTTGACCCGCGATCGGTCCTCATCCCGACCCGCTATCGTGCCAAACTCTTGTTCCCCGATCCGGAACAATCTCACAATCAAGTCACGAAAACCTAGCGGTCTTCTTAGCTCAACTACCCTCTTCATTTATACCACTCAGGGACTTATCACACAAACATATCTCACGTGTACTATGCACTCCGATAAGGGTCAAACATAAAAATATAAATCTTCTACTCGAGATGGCCTTACCTCTAAGGTCTCCATGTATAAAGCTCTAAGGCTCACACTTTCCCTATCCCCAATCTTACCCTTTAACTAATCATAATTTCTAATCACAATTAACACTATGTTATCTGAACATAACACTTAAGATATACTCATCTTATCACACGTACAAATCTCTAGAGGGTTAAGGATAAACCTGTATCTACTGCTTCACTCCCCTATGTCGTTCTAATCAATCCTGCCCCGTAGGGCGCATAGCTAGGGAAGGTGATTAACTAGCCACTGATCCCGAAGGCTAAGTCTCTACGTCCGCACCACCTCTAGTCGGACAATTTCTCGCAAAATGGCCCTGCTGGCCTCAAGTAAAACAAGTACCAACAAAAAGACGACATTCCCCGGGATGACGCCTGCCACACTGTGAACACTGAGGGAAAAACTGAACTCGGCTGGCTAGAACCTACGTGTAGATGTGAATCAGGAGCCCCGAGTTCACCAACTCGGCGATACCCCGAACGCCACGAAGTGCGCGAGGACCACTGCAGACCGGGCGAGGTGCATATCGATCTGGCCGAGGTGATCCACCTCGAAAGTTACCAAAGGACCCTGCCATTCTGGCCCTCTTCTGCCGATCTTGGTTAACCCGTCGATCCCTACGTTTCTCGGACTGCTGTGCATAAGCTTGTATGCGGGCAATATCCATGCCTGACTGAAGAGCTACTCTTGTACAACCTTTTTCTAGATAATCGTCTAGACCTGTGATATATCGGTGCACTCTATATTCTCTGGCTGCTAAAATCCTAGCTAGTAACAGGTCCATTCCTTTGTAATCCATATTCTCTGCTCCGTGGCCGGAACCAAGGCTCATATATCATGGCCGCAGAGGAATCGCCGCCATTGCGCTAAACTCACTGGGCCGTGGCGACGTTGCAGAACTCCCCGAATGAAGCACCACCCCAGGTGATGATTGGGCCTGTGCCCTCGTTGTTATACCCCGTATTTCCAGAGTATGTACGTAAGGACGTACGTAGAAAGTTTGGGCTTTAAAGTAAGGCTTGGCCGATTTTTATTTGTGCACAACACCCGGTTAGAGTCGTTTTTCGACGAAACGGTTTCACGCTTTAGGGGAAAATTCCGGCTATGTCATTTATTATTTTTACGGATTTTTCCGAGAGATGAAATATTTTGGACCAACGGGAGGGTGACACTTGTCACCCAAGTGGACGGTTTTTGGGGCTTTTTGGTTGAGCACGTTTTTTGTGTTTTTCTTGCCAAAAATGTTTGGTCAATGTTGTGTAGATATTTTGTGTGGTAGATGAGAAAGTGGGACCCATAAGACACTTGGCTAAATCCACACCCTACACTTGGATTAATCTTGGCCATTGGTTGGCCTTGGCTTGTCCTATAAATACCCCTCTAAGTGATGAACTTTCTTCATCCACAAATTTTCCTAAGTGTTGAAATCCCTCTCCCCCTTAAGTATGGTTCTCGTCCAACCCTTCCCCCCTTGAGTAGGCCTTGTGGCCGAGAGTACCTCTCCCCCCCCTAGCCTAGTTGCTAGTCGAAATACTACCCCCCTTGGTTGGGAAATACTTCTCCAAGTATTGTCACTATACCTAAAATACCTTAGCCTTACCTTGTAGTACTTTCCAAAGTACCCTCTATACGAAAAACCCGGAAAATACGATTATACTTTCCTCACCACAAAAACGAAACCCTAAGGACCACCTTCATAGTCGGTGGAAGTGTTAAGGAGAAGTTGCGTAGAACTTCTAAGGGTTGTTTGGAGCGGTTTGGATCGGATGGAGTATGATCTAAACCTTGCTCAGGATCGACATCTGTACTTGGATAATTATGGGCTTATCGAGGTAATTATCTTGTCCCCCTATTGTAATTGGATATTACATGTTGTAGGAATATATAGTTGAAGTATACTATATATAGAACTGAGCATAGTTTTGTGGCAATGTCTTTGGACTTAAGCCTGAATTTAAAGAAGAGAACGAATCAGTAATTACATGGATCAGACATGAGACTTGTGTAGTTTGACTGCAGGGAAGCGGTCGCCCAATTTTCCCGTAAGGTCTTGTATCTAGATTTATTCTACCGAGTAGTCTAGACCTTGATAGACTTGTGTAACCTGTATAGGTTGAATGTTCTGCGAGGAGCATGTGCTACTTGAGAAGGTGGACCGTGCTAGCGGGTTATAGCCAAGTGAGCGATTTGCTAATAGTCGATAATCGTCGCGAGGTATGTGAACCTCTTCCTATCTCTTCTAGCATGATATGTGTATAACTATGTAGTACGGTAGACGTACGTGTATTAATTGAACGTAGTTGTACGGCAATGTATTTTGACTTAAGCCCGAATAATAATAATCTTGAAGTAGTTCAAGAGAATTAAGAACTGTTTTTAAAAAGAAGAGTAATACTTGGTTTTAAAAGCTTAAGAGTTATACTAGCTTTATGGGAAGTTAGGTATAACGGCTTAAGAAAGATAAAACGAATGATTTAATTATTTTAGAAGTTAAGAGACTTGATCTTGTAAGATAAGAGACTTAACTTAATTGAATTATGTGAATTTTGTGTGAAACCTCATTCGTGAGTAATGAGTACTTGGTTTTTAAAAGGGTTAATGTTTTACTGATTTCGGAAATCAGAATGTGTATCGACAAACCACCGCAGCGTTAATAAAAGGAAATGTTTTGACTAATTAAGTATTAGTAAAACCAGTAGAAACCTCCATCTGCATAGGAGCTAAGATGAGACAAAATGATATTACATTTCCTAGATCACTACGCTTAATCAGATTGATTATGAACAAGAATAACCTACTCACATATAAGGCATATGTTTCTCAGGTTGTTTTAAAAGAGGATTATATTATTACGTGGTTAATAATATGAGATTTAAACCTTTCTAAAATAAGAAACGTGAACATTTGAAATTAGGCAAACTTGAACGCTTGGAAAATAATGTTGTTACTTGATTTTACAAAGGTAAGTGTTTTGGTTTACTTAAAAGACAAATACTCTTTTGTACTACGTATTGTGTGACTTGTGTGAAAGAAATGATTCTTGTAAAAAAATTTAATGAATGAAGTACTTTGGGAATAGATACCCGAACTTGTTAGTAGAAAGTACCTTGTGTGAATAACTTGATTGTATTGGTTTGTGATAGCCTTGTAATACTTTCTTGTTGATTTGATAAGTAAACATGTTAGGATGCTACGTGTGTTAGTATCTTGTGGTTGTTATGTAAGGGGGGTCATTCTTGATGTGCTTACGTTGCTAAACGGTAAGTCCATTAGATCATATTATATCACCTACCCTCGACTTATTATACCGAGGGCTTGCCACCCTGATGCGTCTATACGGCTACGCGTCCTTTGTGACTATGCGAGCGGTATGCTCGTGATTGATCATTCCGGTGTTTAGCCCGACGCGGGGATTCCCTATGCGTCCGCTGAGACTATGCGGTCTTTTGAGACTATGCGGCCGCGGGAGCCTAGGCGGATACCGGGGTTAAGCCGCTCCGACGCGGGGTATACCTCATGCGCGGTGCATGTGTGACCTATGCGAGTCGCGGTAAGTTCGAGGATAGACGCGACGGTGATACCGCGCGAGTGGCGCCCGATCATGTGCGGTGCAGAAAGACCTCGTGATATAGTTTATGGTATTTCGCGTGCTGGGTCTTAGTAGTCGGCTATGCCTTCGCATTTACCCCGCACGTTCTATTGTGATGACTTTGAGCGCGAGTCACGACTTGGCACGATCGCTTATTTATTGTGAATCGTAGTTTGGTTATCATACATGTCTCTGCTTTATATAGACTACTATGATTTCATTTACGATTTATTTTCGATTTCACATATTTGGTACTGTTATCGACTCCTTCGGGGGGCTGCGTTCATGCCGCAGGTAAAGGTACACCAGTCGTTGATCCTCGCTCCTAGAGTCACAGTTCAGCGTTTGGGAAAGCTCCGTTTCTTCGGAGGCGTATCTTGGTATAGTCCCTGTTGGTGCTTACATTCAGAGGTATGACGGCCCCGCCCCGTTGATGTCATATCATTCGTAGAGGTCAGAGTAATCGTTGTGGCGTGGTTTGTAAAAAGGATTAAACTGTTCATTTTTTAAAGAGTTTTTATATATACGCCGAAAGGCAACTTTTCTTCAGATAAACATGTGTCTTCTTTGCAATGTATCATGTTATTGTTTTATGTTCCGCTGATTTTCTCTGATGTATGACTACTTGGGTGCCCGGGTAAGGCACCCACGAACTCGGTTGTCGTGACAAAAGTGGTATCGAGCGATTAATCCTCGGAAAGTGTCTACTGCATCAGATCCAAGAAGTCTTGATTATCGGTGTGTTGTGCACCACACCAATAATCAGGAGGCTATAGGAT
The DNA here is from genome assembly GCA_029844215.1 of Przewalskia tangutica. NCBI lineage: Eukaryota > Viridiplantae > Streptophyta > Magnoliopsida > Solanales > Solanaceae > Przewalskia > Przewalskia tangutica. The sequence goes on along the minus strand of CM056725.1, from coordinate 35,825,243 downwards.
ATTTAGGATTGGTTTCTATTCTTCTCACTCTGAGATCGTGCCTTAGAGCTGTGTTGTAAGTTGGACCCTCTAAACGTATTTTCTTCCCTTACCGTTATGCCTCCGCGTAGGGCAAACCCGCCCGTGAGGCAAGGCAGCGAGGAGCCGCGAGTAGAGTTCGAGGGTGCGAGGGCACAGCCCAATCATTACCTAGGGTAGTGCTTCATTCGGGATTTCTGCGACGTCACTAGCCCCAAAGAAAGTTTAGCACGGCGGCGCAGCCTCATGCGACCATGATATTTGAACCTTCAGTTCCACGACCGGGGACAAAGAATATAGATTGCAAAGGGGCGACCCTGTTACTAACTATGGATTTGGCTACCAGAGTGTATACCGATGTACCGCGAGTTTTGATGACTACCTAAAAGAAGGTTGTGCAAGAGTAATCCTTCAGTTAGGCTTGAGCATGGCCTGTGTACGGGCTTATGCGCAGCAGGCCGAGAAACGTAGAGATCGACGGATTAACAAAGGACAGCAGAAGAGGGCCAGAGCAGCAAGGTCCTTTGGTAACTTTCGAGGCGAGTCACCTCACCAGCAGATTAGATTATGCACATCCACCAGTGCAGAGAGGTCCCCCACGGGGTTCAGGACGTTCGGGGTATGCAGGAGTTGGTCAGAACTCCAGGGCTTCCGCTCACATGCGATGACGCCATCCCGGAATGTCGTCTTTAGTTGGTACTTGTTGTACCTATGACCGCCGTGGTCCGTGTCGAAGAGTGTCCTTGTAGGAGGACTTAGCCTTCAGGATCGGTGGGTAGTTTGTCATCTCCCTCAGCTATGCGCCCTACGGGGCAGGTTTGATTAGAACGACTAAGGGGAGTGAAATAGTAGTTACAGGTAAATCCTTAACCCTCCAGAGATCAGTATGTGTGTTAAGATGGGTATATCATAAGTGTTATGTTCTGATAGCAGTGTGTTAAAATTGTGATTAGAAATCTTGGTTAGTTAACCAAGTAAGATTTGGGGGATAGAGAAGGTGTGAGCCTTAAAGTTTTATACGTAGAAACCTTAGAGGTAAGGCCATCTCGAGTAAAGGTGTAGTGTTATGTTCGGAGTGCATAGTGCACGTGAGCTATGTTTGGGATAGGTCCCTAAGTAGTGTGAAATGAAAGAGGGTAGTTGAGCTAAGAAGACCGCTAGGTTTTCGTAACGTGATTAATGAGATTGTTAGGATCGGATCTAGTATTGTTCACGTTGCCGGTCGGGTTGAGCCACGCCGCGTCAACCCGCGGCATGTTTGGTGGTGGGGTCAGTGGTGGTCCCGCGTGATAAGTCACGAGGGTGTTAGGCCCAAGTTTAGTTAACCAAAGATACGAGTTCGTGGATGCTCAACCGAAGGTCGGGCCGATGGGGCAGCCCATCGTGTTCGCTTGGCCGTGACCGTACTGCTGTGTTGAGATATCGTAAAGGTTGTAAGGCTGCACGGGTGCCTACCTTCACCTTATGACGCATGGAGCCAGTGGTACGGCTGTTTTTGTTTCAAAGTTTTGCCAGCAGGTTAGGAACTCGGTGAGTCTCAGATCACATTCGCCTCGCCGGTGTTTGATTTCGGGGTAGTTGCAAGGATTGTTGTCTCCTGTTGAAGGAGTGTTTAAGCTACCATTTCAGTGTTCGGATGTCGCCTTTTGAAGCCTTGTAGGGGCGGAAGTGTAAGTTGCCGGTCGATTGGTTCGAGGTTGGCAAGGTTCAGATAGTTGGTTCAGGCTTGTTCCAGCAGACTATGGATAGGGTGAAGCTTGTCCAGAAGAGGTTCTGGCAACTCAGAGGAAATTATACGGATAATCGGCGACGACGCTTAGAGTTCAGGTTGACGGTCGGTCTTCTTGAAAGTACCACCCGGGTTGGGTGTGATGAGTTTTGGAAAACAGAGGGAACTTAGCCCGAGTTACTTTGGGCCTTTTGAGTTCATGTGAAGAATAGGCCAGGTTTCCTATATGTTAGCATTTGCCGTCCGACCTAGGAGGCGACGTCCGGCCTTTTCGTATTGTTATGATCGGAAAGTATCGAGATCCATCCAGAGTGTTCCCAGTTAATGATGACCCCGTTAGAGGTAGTAACCCCGAGTTTTGGAAACTGAAGCAGTATCAGGAATGTGGTAAGAGTTCGAGTGTACGACAGCCTCAGGGATCGCATGCAGCCCGGTACCATTTGTTGGGTCGCCGGAGTGACACTAGAACCTCGCGGCAAAGTGACAAAAGTGGTATCACGACGAGTAAAGGGAGAAGCGAGCATGTATGGCGAGCATAGATTTGATCATTTCTTTTGTAAAGAGAAGGTGCGAAGGAAGTATATTTTAGACCCCGGAGAGAGGTGTTTGTGGTGATGTTAGAGGTGTTTCCTCGTGGACTTGGATGTAAGTATTTTGCGCAAGTTGGTTCCGTGGCCATGTGGGTGTGTTTGTTCTCGTAAGTATAGTGGTGAAGACTATCGCGCCGCGTTGTTTTGAGACTTAGAAGGAACATTCGGGACGAATGTTTCTAAGGAGGGGAGAATGTTATACCCCGTATTTCCAGAGTATGTACGTAAGGACGTACGTAGAAAGTTTGGGCTTTAAAGTAAGGCTTGGCCGATTTTTATTTGTGCACAACACCCGGTTAGAGTCGTTTTTCGACGAAACGTTTTCACAGCTTTCGTAGGGAAAATTCCGGCTATGTCATTTATTATTTTTACGGATTTTTCCGAGAGATGAAATATTTTGGACCAACGGGAGGGTGACACTTGTCACCCAAGTGGACGGTTTTTGGGGCTTTTTGGTTGAGCACGTTTTTTGTGTTTTTCTTGCCAAAAATGTTTGGTCAATGTTGTGTAGATATTTTGTGTGGTAGATGAGAAAGTGGGACCCACAAGACACTTGGCTAAATCCACACCCTACACTTGCCTAACACTTGGATTAATCTTGGCCATTGGTTGGCCTTGGCTTGTCCTATAAATACCCCTCTAAGTGATGAACTTTCTTCATCCACAAATTTTCCTAAGTGTTGAAATCCCTCTCCCCCTTAAGTATGGTTCTCGTCCAACCCTTCCCCCCTTGAGTAGGCCTTGTGGCCGAGAGTACCTCTCCCCCCCCCTAGCCTAGTTGCTAGTCGAAATACTACCCCCCTTGGTTGGGAAATACTTCTCCAAGTATTGTCACTATACCCAAAATACCTTAGCCTTACCTTGTAGTACTTTCCAAAGTACCCTCTATACGAAAAACCCGGAAAATACGATTATACTTTCCCTCAGTCACAAAAACGAAACCCTAAGGAAAACCTTCATAGTCGGTGGAAGTGTTAAGTAGAAGTTGCGTAGAACTTCTAAGGGTTGTTTGGAGCGGGTTGGAGCGCATGGAGTAGGAGCTAAACCTTGCTCAGGATCGACATCTGTACTTGGATAATTATGGGCTTATCGAGGTAATTATCTTGTCCCCCTATTGTAATTGGATATTACATGTTGTAGGAATATATAGTTGAAGTATACTATATATAGAACTGAGCATAGTTTTGTGGCAATGTCTTTGGACTTAAGCCTGAATTTAAAGAAGAGAATCGAATCAGAATTACATAGATCAGACATGAGACTTGTGTAGTTTGACTGCAGGAAGTGGTCGCCAATTTTCCCGTAGGTCTTGTATCTAGATTTATTCTACCTAGTAGTCTAGACCTTGATAGACTTGTGTAACTGTATAGGTTGAATGTTCGCGTAGCATGTGCTACTTGAGAAGGTGGACCAGGCTAGCCGGGTTATAGCCGTGGAGCGATTTGCTAATAGTCGATAATCGTCGCGAGGTATGTGAACCTCTTCCTATCTCTTCAAGCATGATATGTGTATAACTATGTACGGTAGCAGACGTGTATTAATTGAACGTGGTTATGCGGCAATGTATTTTGACTTAAGCCCGAATAATAATAATCTTGAAGTAGTTCAAGAGAATTAAGAACTGTTTTTAAAAAGAAGAGTAATACTTGGTTTTAAAAGCTTAAGAGTTATACTAGCTTTATGGGAAGTTAGGTATAACGGCTTAAGAAAGATAAAACGAATGATTTAATTATTTTAGAAGTTAAGAGACTTGATCTTGTAAGATAAGAGACTTAACTTAATTGAATTATGTGAATTTTGTGTGAAACCTCATTCGTGAGTAATGAGTACTTGGTTTTTAAAAGGGTTAATGTTTTACTGATTTCGGAAATCAGAATGTGTATCGACAAACCACCGCAGCGTTAATAAAAGGAAATGTTTTGACTAATTAAGTATTAGTAAAACCAGTAGAAACCTCCATCTGCATAGGAGCTAAGATGAGACAAAATGATATTACATTTCCTAGATCACGGCTGCTTTAATCAGATTGATTATGAACAAGAATAACCTACTCACATATAAGGCATATGTTTCTCAGGTTGTTTTAAAAGAGGATTATATTATTACGTGGTTAATAATATGAACGACGAAACCTTTCTAAAATAAGAAACGTGAACATTTGAAATTAGGCAAACTTGAACGTTTGGAAAATAATGTTGTTACTTGATTTTACAAAGGTAAGTGTTTTGGTTTACTTAAAAAGACAGTCACTCTTTTTGTACTACGGGTATTGTGTGACTTGTGTGAAAGAAATGATTCTTGTAAAAAAAATTTAATGAATGAAGTACTTTGGGAATAGATACCCGAACTTGTTAGTAGAAAGTACCTTGTGTGAATAACTTGGTTGTATTGGTTTGTGATAGCCTTGTAATACTTTCTTGTTGATTTGATAAGTAAACATGTTAGGATGCTACGTGTGTTAGTATCTTGTGGTTGTTATGTAAGGGGGGGTCATTCTTGTTGTGCTTACGTTGCTAAACGGTAAGTCCATTAGATCGTTATTATATCACCTACACCCTTGACTTATTATACCGAGGGCTTGCCACCATTGATGCGGGTCTATACTGGCTATGCGCGGTCCTTGTGACTATGCGAGCAGCGGTATGCTCAGGATTGATCATTCCGGTGTTTAGCACGACGCGGGATTCCCATGCGGTCTGTTGAGACTATGCGGTCTTTTGAGACTATGCAGCCGCGGAGCCTAGGCGGATACCGGGGTTAAGCCGCTCCGACGCGGGTATACCTATGCGGTTCAGTGTGTGACCTATGCGAGTCGCGGTAAGTTCTGTGGATAGACGCGACGCTGATACCGCGGGCGAGTGGCCGCCGATCATGTGGTGCGGTCAGAAAGACCTCGTGATATAGTTTATGGTATTTCTGCATCGTGGGTCTTAGTAGTCGGCTATGCCTTCGCATTACCCCGTGCATTCTATTGTGATGACTTTGAGGCGTGAGTCCTCGACTTGGCATGATCGCTATTTATCAGGAATCGTAGTTTGGTTATCATACATGTCTCTGCTTATATAGACTACTATGATTTCATTTACGATTTATTTTCGCCACATACTTGGTACTGTTATCGACCTCTTCGGGGCCGCGTTCACGCCGCAGTAAAGGTACACCAGTCGTTGATCCTCGCTCCTAGAGTCACAGTTCAGCGTTTGGGAAAGCTCCGTTTCTTCGGAGGCTTATCTTGGTATAGTCCCCTGTTGTTGCAGGTGCTTACATTCAGGGGTATGACGGGGCCCTGTCCCGTCGTTGATGTCATATCATTCGTAGAGGTCTATAGTACTGTTGTGGGCAGGGTTTGATGTCATAAGTTGTACCCTCGTACTCCTCTGTATCCCACTAGCAGCTCCCTCGGCTGCCTTGCCTGTCTGGGTCTGGGTTGCCTTACGCGGAGGCATAACTGGTAAAAATGAAATACGTCAGAGGGGTACAACTTATCACACGGCTCTAAGGCACGATCTCAGAATGAGAAGAAATGGAAACCAATCCTAAATGTCCTATAGCCTCCTGATTATAGATGTGGTGCACAACACACCGATAATCAAGACTCTACTAGACACGGTCTGTAGACACTTTCCGAGGATTAACTGCTCTGATACCACTATGTCACACCCCGAATTCCGGGCCCGTGGATCGTGCCTTACCCTGCACCCTAGTGACACAACATCGAGAAAATCAGCGGAAAATAAAACTTTAAACATGAAATAGAGACATGATAATAAAACAGTCAACCAAACGGTTACCTTCCAATGATATACATATAACAACTTTTTCAAAACGCAGCAGTTTAATCCCTTTTACAAAACCCCGCCCACACAAAGGCTGCACTTAAGATTTACAACAACTATGACGGACAGGGCTCCGCCATACCCTGAATGTACAAGAACCTACAACTCAGTGGAACACATACTAAAAGATAAGCCTCCAAGGAACGGAGCTTCCCAATATGCCGAAAGGTGATCCTAGAGCGGGATCGACACCAATGTACTTCTACTGCAGATGAACGCAGCCCCAAGGAGGTCGACAACAGTACCAAGTATGTGAAATCAGAAAAGATCAGAATGAAATCATAATAGTCTATATAAAGCGGTGAGACATGTATGATAACCGATGAAATACGTGACCGCCATCTCGTGACTCGGTGTAAAATCAGATGTGATACGTGACTCGCCATCTCGTGACTCGTAATATCGGATGAAATACGTGACTCGCCATCTCGTGGGACTCGTGTAATATCAAATGGAATACGTGCTCGCCCATCTCGTGACTCGGTGTATAATCAAATGGAATACGTGCTTCGCCATCTCGTGGGACTCGGTGTATAATCGCTCATAACAAATCAACCCGCCTCCATCGAGAGACGCGGTAACACAGAAATACCACACTTGCACAACAAAGGCTATCATCACAAGCATAGGCAAGTTTCACAACAACAAGCATAGGCAAGTTTCACAACAACAAGCATAGGCAAGTTTCACACAACTCAAAGTACTTTCATTTTATGCCAAAGTCCGGTTTTAACCTAAAGTACTACGTACGTTAAATACCTTTTAAGAGATCCGTTTCTTTCACATAAGTCACACAATACCCGTAGTATTAGAATGACCAACCCACATTCCTTTTCAAAAGTCAAGTAACAACATTCTTTTCCTAAGTTCCCGTTTGCCTAGTTTCAATTACTTAAGCTTCTCATTTTCAAATGGTTTCATAGTTCATAAACTTAATCACTTGATTTCTTTTTAGAAAGATTGAGTAATATATATCTTACGTGAGAGTAGGTTATTCTTGTTTACAACATTCTTATTACAGCAGCCATGATCTAGAAAATGTAATATCATTTTGTCTCATCTTAGTTTCTATGCAGATGGAGGTTTCTACCGGTTTTAATACAAGACTTCATTTATTCAATACATTTTCCTTTTATTAACGCCGCAGTTGGTTTGTCGATACACATTCGATTCAAATCAAGAAACATTATCCCTTTAAATAAAACCAAGTACTCATTACTCACGAATGGGTTTCACATAAACATCCACATTAAAACAAATAAGTTAAGTCTCTTATCTTATAAGATCAAGTCTCTTAACTTCTAACATCAAGAAACCATTTTCTTTACCTCTCTTAAGACATTATACCTAACTCCCATAAAGCTAGTATAATTCTTTTAAAACCTTTAAAACCAAGTGTTACTCTCCTTCAAAACGATTTATAAATCTTTTGAAATACATCAAGTTCTTTATTATAACAAGCCAGTTATAATTCACATCAGTTACCTTTTAAAACCACAAAGTATTTTCTTACCTACATAAAGCTGTTATAACCAACTTCCCATAAAGCCGTTATAACACTTTATGTTTCAAACTAATCAAATACATTAAACACATGTACGTCTACCGTACTACATAGTTACACACATATCATGCTAGAAGAGATAGGAAGAGGTTCACATACCTCGCGACGATTATCGACAATAAGCAAAAAGCTCCAAGTACTATAACCTTGCTAGCCCTTTCCACTCCTCGAGTAGAATACGCTACTCTTAGTACTTTCACCTATAAAGGCCACAAACGTCTATTAAATCTTAAACACAAGTTTTCATCTTTCTACAGAAAATTCGGCAGCACCTCCCCCCCCCCGCAACAGCGTTAATCTCCTCCTCTATCGAGGCCGGCTACCAAGCCAACCAGGGGGGGGGGGGTTTGCACGCCTAACCGGACGTGTACAATTCTACTTCACAGTAATGCTACACAAGTCCATCGTAATACACCCTATGTGATTACGTCATTTCTTATTTAAATTCAGGCTTAAGTCGCAAGACATTGCCGTAAGTATTATTCAGGCTTAAGTCAAAAGACATTGCCGCACAATTATAACGTTCAGTTCTATATATAGTATACTTCAACTATATATTCCTACAACATGTAATTTCCAATTACAATAGAAGGTCATGAGTGTTTACCTCGATAAGCCCAAAATTATCCGAGATAAAAGTCGATCCTGAGCAAGGTTTAGCTCCTACTCCGTGCGCTCCAAAACGCTCCAAGAAACCCTTAGAAGTGTCTACACAACTTCTACTTAATACTTCAACTACGGGTGAAGATTTTTCCCTAGGGTTTCGTTTTAGTGACGAGGGAAAGTATAATGGTATTTACTGGGCTTGTATCAGGGTAACCTTGGGAATACTACAAGGTATTTGGGCCAAGGTATTTGGACATTATACCAATACTAGGAGAGTATTTCTATACCACAACAAGGGGTATTTATACGAGACAACTAGGCTAGTGGGTACCTCTGGCTAGGGCACCACAAAGGGGAGGGAAGCTCTCGCCAAGCTCTCAAAGGGGAGGACTTTTGGACGATTTCAAGACAAGAGGAGGGAGTATTTGAGACTTAGATAGATTGCTCAATTTTTGATGAAGAAAGTTCATCAACTAGAGGGTATTTATAGGTCAAGTGAAGGCCAACCAATGGCCAAGATGAAGACAAGTGTGGTGCAAGTGTAGGGCTAGATTTCCACCATGTGTACCTTATCCATCTACCACACCAACTTGCACAAATATCCTACCTACCACATGCCCCTTTCGCCAAGCTTTACCGCCACCACTTCCAATGTGAGGTGACACTTGTCACCCTCCCGTTGGTCCAAAATGTTTCGCCTCTCGGAAAAATCCGCAAAAATTAGAAATGACATAGCCGGAATTTTCCTACGAAAGTCGTGGAAACGCTTTCGAAAAACGACTCCAATCGGGTGTTGTGTACAAATTTCGAAACTAGCCAACCTTTAGGCTTAAATCATTATACGTACGCCCTCACGTACATACTCTGGAAATACGGGGTATAACATTCTCCCCTCCTTAGAAACATTCGTCCCGAATGTTCCTTCTCGAAACAGATAACGAAGAAGTTCCTTCAACAAGTTGTCAAAGCCACACCTGGCCACGTAATAACACACGCTCTTCTTCTTCTTACTCGCCGTGCCTCCGAATACTTGAACTCTTCTAGTATAATGCATCACACTTCACCATCGCTTTAGTTCCAAAACTTTGGAGTCACTGCCTCCAACTTGGTCATCTTACTAACCGCAATCTCCCTTGAGGCCATTCCCGGCCTTTACGATCCGCTTCTGGTCGAACATAAACACGAAATCATACGACGGTCATCTAAACTTGGGCCTAGCACCCTCGTGACCCTACCACCTGGCGGGACCACCCAGAGCTGACCCTATTTTGAAACGGCCGCGGTTGGCCCTCAACATGGCCCCAACCCGATCCACTTACGCATCACGCTCTTGTTCCCGATCCGAACAATCTTACCTAAACAGTCGTAAAGCTACCACTTCCATTTCACACTTCCTGTGACTTACCCTTTTCACTAACTGTGTTTCTAAATCACTTTTAGCACACAAATATCCAAACATAACACTAAACACATCAACAACATCAATACATACAAAACTCTGAGGTTAGGGATATACGAATCTACCGCTCCTCTCTAATCATAGGCTCACTGGCAGGCGCATAGCAGAAGGCGATGAACCCGCCATCGATCCAGAGTCGAGTCATTCTGCTTGCATCCTTCCTACTAGGATTTCGTCACATGGCCCCGACGGCCGCAGGAAAAACAAGCACCCGTAAAAGACGACATTCCCCGGGAGGACGTCTGCCACATCGTGCACACTGAGGAAAACTCAACCCGATGGCTAACCCATGTATATCTGTGGAACGAAGCCTCGAGCTCGACCAGCCCCGAATACTCGAACGCCCCGACGATCGTGGAGGACCACTCAGATCGGGCGAGGTACATCACTAGCTCGCTTCGAGGCGGTCCGCCTTGAAAGCTACCAAAGGACCTCGCTGCTCGCCCTCTTCGCCGATCTCGGCCATTCCGTCGACTCTCCGTGCCTCACATCCTAGTGCATGAGCTGCGTGCGGCAATGTCCATGCCCGGTGAAGGGCTACACCAACAAGCCTCGCCAAGTACTCATCCAGCCCGTGGCGTAGCGGTGTACTTTGTCCTCCATATCGCCTACTAACGCGGGACGTCTCGCCAATGAGTCGAACTCCACATTGTACTCCCGAACCGCACGTCCGCTTCGCCAGAACACCAAAAATTGTCGCCTCGAGCCTCTCATCCGCGAGGCAAGAAATGTGCAAGAAATGCCCTCGAGAACTCGTCCCAAACTGCTAGGGGCGCATGCTCACCTCGGGACAGTTTCCATGAATCAAACCAGTCGACTGCAGTATCGCGCAGCCGATGCGAACCGGCGTCACCGACTCGGTCTCGAAGCCTTGATCACTTACGATCCGTCAGAATCGCTTGGATGAACTCCTGCGATCATCCTCGTGCCTCACCCATAGAACTCGCGTCGCGCCGTAAAGTCCGTAGCCTCAAACTATCTCGCCGGGGTGAATTACGGTGCTATCGGGCCGGAATCGCGCATCCAACCTATCCTCATATTCGCCACGACTCGCCAAGAATCGCCATCTCCTTGTACTTATCTCATCCGCTCCAGTGCCGTGGATCGAGGCTCGTGTATCAGAGTCTCGGCAGCCCATCGCCGCGCTTCTAAACTCTGGCGGGCGCCACGAAACCCGCCGTCGGGCACTGCGCTCAGTATCGACGGGCTCGCGCTGCGTACTCTCAGTATCCCACTAGCGCCTCCTCCGCCTTGCTGTTCGGGTGCAGGTTTTACGCGAGGCATAATCGTAAAAATGAAATACGCCGTAGGGGTACAACTTATCACACGGCTCTAAGGCACGATCTCGTAATGAGAAGAAATGGAAACCAATCCTAAATGTCCTATAGCCTCGATTATAGATGTGGTGCACAACACACCGATAATCAAGACTCTACTAGACACGGTTCAGAGACACTTTCCGAGGATTAATCGCTCGATACCACTATGTCACACCCCGACTCGGCCCGTGGATCGTGCCTTACCGGCACCCTAGTGACACAACATCGTAGAAAATCAGCGAAAATAAAACTTTAAACATGAAATGAGAGACATGATAATAAAACAGTCAACCAAACGGTTACCTTCCAATGATATACATATAACAACTTTTTTCAAAACGAGCGCTTTAATCCCTTTACAAAACCCCGCCCACACAAAGCTGCACTTAAGATTTACAACAACTATGACGACAGGGCCCCGCCATACCCCGAATGTACAAGAACCTACAACTCAGTGGAACACATACCAAAAGATAAGCCTCGAAGGAACGAGCTTCCCAATATCTTTGAAAGGTGATCCTAGAGCGGGATCGACATCCAATGTACTTCTACGGCATGAACGCAGCCCCAAGGAGGTCAAGACAACAGTACCAAGTATGTGAAATCAGAAAAGATCAGAATGAAATCATAATAGTCTATATAAAGCGGAGACATGTATGATAACCGATGAAATACGCGACCGCCATCTCGTGACTCGGTGTAAAATCAGATGTGATACGTGACCGCCATCTCGCGACTCGTAATATCGATGAAATACGTGACTTCGCCATCTCGTGGGACTCGTGTAATATCAAATGGAATACGTGTTCTCGCCATCTCGTGACTCGGTGTATAATCAAATGGAATACGCGTTCTCGCCATCTCGTGACTCGGTGTATAATCGTTCATAACAAATCAACCGCCTCCATCGAGACGCCAGAATACGTAAATACCACACTTGCACAACAAGGGCTATCATCACAAGCATAGGCAAGTTTCACAACAACAAGCATAGGCAAGTTTCACAACAACAAGCATAGGCAAGTTTCACACAACTCAAAGTACTTTCATTTTATGCCAAAGTCCGGTTTTAACTCCTAAAGTACTACGACGTTAAATACCTTTTAAGAGATCCGCTTTTTCACATAAGTCACACAATACCGTAGTATTAGAATGACCAACCCACATTCCTTTTCAAAAGTCAAGTAACAACATTCTTTCCTAAGTTCCCGCTTGCCTAGTTTCACTTAAGCTTCTCATTTTCAAATGGTTTCATAGTTCATAAACTTAATCACTTGATTTCTTTTTAGAAAGATTGAGTAATATATATCTTACGTGAGAGTAGGTTATTCTTGTTTACAACATTCTTATTACAGCAGCCATGATCTAGAAAATGTAATATCATTTTGTCTCATCTTAGTTTCTATGCAGATGGAGGTTTCTACTGGTTTTAATACAAGACTTCATTTATTCAATACATTTTCCTTTTATTAACGCTCGCAGTTTGTCGATACACATTCCGATTTCAAATCAAGAAACATTATCCCTTTAAATAAAACCAAGTACTCATTACTCACGAATGAGGTTTCACATAAACATCCACATTAAAACAAATAAGTTAAGTCTCTTATCTTATAAGATCAAGTCTCTTAACTTCTAACATCAGTAAACCATTTTCTTTACCTCTCTTAAGACATTATACCTAACTCCCCATAAAGCTAGTATAATTCTTTTTAAAACCTTTAAAACCAAGTGTTACTCTCCCTTCAAAACGATTTATAAATCTTTTGAAATACATCAAGTTCTTTATTATAACAAGCCAGTTATAATTCACATCAGTTACCTTTTAAAACCACAAAGTATTTTCTTACCTACATAAAGCTGTTATAACCAACTTCCCATAAAGCCGTTATAACACTTTATGTTTCAAACTAATCAAATACATTAAACACATGTACGTCTACCGTACTACATAGTTACACACATATCATGCTAGAAGAGATAGGAAGAGGTTCACATACCTCGCGACGATTATCGACAATAAGCAAAAGCTCCAAGTACTATAACCTTGCTAGCCCTTTCCACTCCTCGAGTAATACGCTACTCTTAGTACTTTCACCTATAAAGGCCACAAACGTCTATTAAATCTTAAACACAAGTTTTCATCTTTCTACGTAAAAGAAGACCAGACTCTTGGTGGCGTTAATCTCCTCTATCGAGGCCGGCTACCAAGCCAACCAGGGGGGGGGTTTGCACGCCTAACCGGACGCGGTACAATTCTACTTCACAAGAATGCTACACAAGTCTACTGTAATACGCCTATGTGATTACGATTCGATTCTCTTATTTAAATTCAGCTTAAGTCGCAAGACATTGCTGTAAGTATTATTCAGCTTAAGTCAAAAGACATTGCCGCACAATTATAACGCTCAGTTCTATATATAGTATACTTCAACTATATATTCCTACAACATGTAATTTCCAATTACAATAGAAGTCATGAGTGTTTACCTCGATAAGCCCAAAATTATCCGAGATAAAAGTCGATCCCGAGCAAGGTTTAGCTCCTACCCGTGCGCTCCAAAACGCTCCAAGAAACCCTTAGAAGTGTCTACACAACTTCTACTTAATACATCAACTACGGGTGAAGATTTTTCCTGTGGTTTCGCTTTTAGTGATCGAGGAAAGTATAATGGTATTTTCTGGCTTGTATAAGTGTAACCTTGGGAATACTACAAGGTATTTGGGCCAAGGTATTTGGACATTATAACAATACTAGAGAGTATTTCTATACCACAACAAGGGGTATTTATACGAGACAACTAGGCTAGTGGGGGTACCCTGGCCAGGGCACCACAAAGGGAGGGGAAGCTCTCGGCCAAGCTCTCAAAGGGAGGACTTTGGACGATTTCAAGACAAGAGGAGGAGTATTTGAGACTTAGATAGATTGCTCAATTTTTGGATGAAGAAAGTTCATCAACTAGAGGGGTATTTATAGGTCAAGTGAAGGCCAACCAATGGCCAAGATGAAGACAAGTGTGGTGCAAGTGTAGGGCTAGATTTCCACCATGTGTACCTTATCCATCTACCACACCAACTTGCACAAATATCCTACCTACCACATGCCCCCCTTTCGGCCAAGCTTTACCGCCCACCACTTCCAATGTGAGGGTGACACTTGTCACCCTCCCGTTGGTCCAAAATGTTTCGCCTCTAAAAATCCGCAAAAATTAGAAATGACATAGCCGGAATTTTCCTACGAAAGTCGTGGAAACGCTTTAAAAACGACTCCAATCGGGTGTTGTGTACAAATTTCGAAACTAGCCAACCTTTAGGCTTAAATTATTATACGTACGCCCTCACGTACATACTCTGGAAATACGGGGTATAACAAAATACGTTAGAGGGGTCCAACTTATAACACAGCTCTAAGCACGATCTCAGAGTGAGAAGAATGGAAACCAAACCTAAATATCCTATAGCCTCCTGATTATTGGTGTGGTGCACAACACACCGATAATCAAGACTCTACTAGATACGGTCTGTAGACACTTTCCGAGGATTAATCGCTCGATACCACTTTTGTCACGACCAACCTGCCCGTGGATCGTGTCTTACCCTGCATCCAAGTAGACATACATCGAGTAATCGGAATATAAAACAAGACATGAAATAAAAGCAGTTTATCGAGAAAAGTTGCCTTTCGGCATATATATATAAACTTGAACAGCGATATCCCATTTTAACAAACCCCGCCACAACAGCATTACTACACCTCTAAGAATGATATGACAACAATGGCGGACAGGCCCGCCATACCCCGAATGTAAGTACCTACAACGACAGGGGACTATACCACCGATAAGCCTCCGAGAAACGGAGCTTCCCAAACGCAATCGTGATCCTAAGAGTGAGGATCGACGATCGTGTACTTCTTATCGCGCATGAACGCACTTCAAGGAGGTCGATAACAGTACCAAGTATGTGAAATCGAAAGTATCAGAAATGAAATCATAGTAGTCTATATAAAGCAGAGACATGTATGATAACTAAACTACATTCCACAATAAATAAGCAAATATGTCAAGTCGTGACTCACGCCTCAAAGTCATCACTCAAATACAACTATGGGTCTCACGCCACAACATCAATCATGCGTGGAATACCTTCCTCATTGCCTAGCCTATGATATAAAAGCACCAAGGAACACACATGAACACCGGTCCCACTGTGATAATAAAACCGCACGGTAATTACGAAGGCATAGCCGACTACTAAAACCCACGCACCAACAAGGTCATAAATCAGATCATGAGATCTGTCTGCATCGCCACATGATCGAAGATGGCCACTCGCGCAGATCTAACGCGGCGCGTCTAGTCTGGAACTTCCGCAGCCCGCATAGGCCACCCAATGGCCCGCATGAGGTATTCCTCGCATCGAGGGTAGCTACTCCCGCCAACGCCCCGACTCGCATCCGCATGGCCACATAGACCGCATGACCATAAAGGCCGCACACTAACCGGAACTCGTAGCTCGCATAGGTCACATGCACCGCATGAGGTATTCTCGAATCATAGGTCACAAAGACCCGCCGAGTCTACCCCGACGGAGGCGCTTAACCCCTAATCATGTCAAGAGGTGAGTGATATAATACTAACATAACGACTTATCGTTAAACAACATAAGCACAACAAGTGGAAACCCCTTTACACAAACATCACAAGATACTAACACACGTAGCATCCTAACATGTTTACTTATCAAATCAACAAGAAAGTATTACAAGGCTATCACAAACCAACACAATCAAGTTATTCACACAAGGTACTTTCTTTATGTTAACATGTTCGCGTTTTTATCACCAAAGTACTTCATACATTAACTCTTTAAAAGATAATTTTCTTTCACAAAAGTAACAAAAAACACGTAGTATAAAAATATAGTGACTATCTTTTTAAGTAAACCAAAACACTTCCCTTTGTAAAATCAAGTAACAACATTATTTTCCAAACGTTCAAGTTTGCCTAATTTCAAATGCTCAAGTTTCTCATTTTCGAAAGGTTTCGTAGTTCATAGTTTTAATCACTTAATGATGTAATTCTCCTTTAAAACAATTTGAGAAACATATGCCTTATATGTGAGTAGGTTATTCTTGTTTATAAAAATCTTATTAACGCAGCCATGATCTAGGAAATGTAATATCATTTTGTCTCATCTTAGCTTCTATGCAGATGGGGGTTTCTACTGGTTTTAATAATACTTAATTAGTCAATACATTTCCCTTATTAACGCTGCAGTGGTTTGTTCGATACTTATTCGATTTCAAATCAAGAAACATTATTCCTTTTAAAACCAAGTACTCATTACTCACGAATGAGGTTTCACACTTTTTAACAAAACTCATATTAATTTAATTAAGTCAAGTCTCTTATCTTTTAAGATCAAGTCTCCTAACTTCTAAAATCAATAAATCATTCTTTTTATCACTCTTAAGCCGTTATACCTAACTTCCCATAAAGCTAGTATAATTCTTAAGCTTTTAAAACCAAGTATTACTCTTCTTTCAAAAAGGTTTCTTAATTCTCTTGAAATACTTCAAGATTCTTATTATTCAGGCTTAAGTCAAAAGACATTGCCGTAAAACTACGTCCAGTTAACACACGTACGTCTACCGTACTATATATATATATTCTTTTAAAATATCATGCTCAAGAGGATAGGAAGAATCACATACCTCGCGACGATTATCGACTATTAGCAAAACGCTCCACGGTTAACCCGGCTAGCCTTGTCCACCTTTCAAGTAGAACATGCTACTCGCAGAACTTTCAACCTATAAAGGTTATACAAGTCTATCAATGTCTAGACTACTCTGTAGAACATTCTAAGCAGAGGCTTCTCTATTCTACAAAAAAATTGGGCAGCACTACCCTACCCGTTAAGCTACACAAGTCTACTGTAAATACAGTCCTATGTAAGTACAGTTTAATCTCTTCTTTAATATTTTTCTGATGCGATTTCAGTTTAACTCTCTTCTGTAATATCCTTCTATTACAGTTCAATTCTTTTATATGAATCTTATATTCATTTCTATACTACTACAATATGTAATTTCCAATTACAATATAAGGACAAGAGTATTTACCTCGATAAGCCCAAAATTATCCAAGATTTAATGTCGATCCTGAGCAACGTTTAGCTCCTACTCCGGGTGCTCCAACCCGCTCCATACAACCCTTAGAAGTTCTACGCAACTTCTTCTTAATACTTCAACCGGCTATGAAGATTTTCCTTAGGGTTTCGTTTTTGTGACTGAAGGAAAGTATAATAGTATTTCTGGGCTTTTAGTATAGGGATAACCTTGGAATACTACAAGGTATTTGGGCCAACTAGGAAGGGGGGGGAAGGGATTTCAAAACTTAGAAATGATTTAAGGGATGAAGAAAACCTTCAAGTTAGGGGGGTATTTATAGGGAAATAAATGGCCAAGATCAAGCCAAGTGGTAGGCAAGTGTAGGGTGAGGATTCATCCATGTGTACCTTATCCAACTACCACACAAAATATCACAAATATCCTACCTACTCCAAGACTTCCAAATCGTCCAAAAGACGCCCACACATCCGCCAATTAGAGGGTGACAAGTGTCGCCCTCTCGTTGGTCCAAAATATTTTATCTCTCGGAAAAATCCGCAAAAATAATAAATGACATAGCCGCATTTTTCCCTTCGCAAGTTTTGTAAAACGTTTCGTCGAAAAACGATTCTTTTCGGTAGTTGTGAACAAAATTTCGTCCTTGCCTAACTTTAAGGCTCAAACTTTTCTACGTACGTCCTCACGTACTTACTCTGGAAATACGGGGTATAACAGCTAGCCGAAACACTACCCCCCTTCCTTGAAGCTTTTGTCCAAAATACCCCCCCCCCCTTGGTTGAAAAGTATTCTCCAAGTATTATCACTATTCCAAAATACCTTAGCCCTAATACCTTGTAGTATTCCAAGTTACCTCTATACTAAAAAGCCCGGAAATGCTACTTTATGTCCTTTAGTCACAAAACGAAACCCTAGGATCATAGTTGGTTGAAGTATTAAGTAGAAGTTGTTTAGAAACTTCTAAGGGTTCTTGGAGCGAATTGGAGCATACAGAATAGGAGCTAAACCTTGCTCAGGATCGACATTAAATCTTGGATAATTTTGGGCTTATCGAGGTAAATATCTTTGTCCTTCATCAGAATTGGAAATTACATACGTAGTAGTATAGAAATG
Organism: Przewalskia tangutica; assembly: GCA_029844215.1. Taxonomy (NCBI): domain Eukaryota; kingdom Viridiplantae; phylum Streptophyta; class Magnoliopsida; order Solanales; family Solanaceae; genus Przewalskia; species Przewalskia tangutica. The sequence continues at coordinate 35,806,876 of CM056725.1, read as the reverse complement.
TGTATAAGATGTATAGAAGGATGGTATAAAAGAAGAGAATTGAATCAGAATACATAGGACCGTATTACAAAGAGACTTGTAGTTTGACTGCAGGAAGTCTCACGCCCGATTTTCCGTAGCAATAAGCACCTTCTGCTTAGAATATTCTACAGAGTAGTCTAGACGTTTATAGACGTATTTGACTATTATAGGTTGATACTCTGCGCGCGACATATTCGACTTGGCAGGTGGATTTCGCCGAGAAGGTGTGTGATTCTTCCTATCCTCTTGAGCATGATATTTTAAAAGAATATGTATAGTACGGTAGACGTACGTGTGTTATACCCCATATTTCCATATTTCCAGAGTATGTACGTGAGGGCGTACGTACAAAAGTTTATCATTAAAGTTAGGCATTGGACGAAAAACTTGTGCACAACCCACTAAAAGAATCGTTTTCCGACGAAACGTTTTACAAAACTTGCGTAGGGAAAATTACGGCTATGTCATTTATTATTTTTTGCGGATTTTTCCGAGAGATGAAACATTTTGGACCAACGGGAGGGTGACACTTGTCACCCTCATATGGACGGCAACTTGGGCAAGTTGGACGATTTTTGTGGCCTTGCATTAGTCAAGGTTAGGTAGGATATTTTTGTGTAGTAGATGGATAAGGACACTTGGGTGAATCCCCACCCTCCACTTGCCATCATCTTGGCTATTGGTTGGCCTATAAATACCCCCCTAACTTGAAGGTTTTCTTCATCCACAAATCATTTCTCCAAGTCTTGAAAATCCTTCCCCCTCTCTTGTAGTGTTTCGTCCAACACTCCCCCTCCCCCTTGTGAAGGCCCATGGCCGAAATATCTTCCCCCTCTAGCCTAGTAGCTCTAGCCGAAACCCCCCCCCCCCTTGGTAGAAAGTTGTCTTCCAAGTATAGTTACTATTCCTAAATACCCTAGCCCAAATCCCTTATAGTATTTAAGTAGAAGTTGTGTAGAACTTCTAAGGGCTTCTTGGAGCTATCGGAGTGTGCAAATTAGGAGCTAAACCTTGCTCAGAATCGACATTTAACTTGGATAATATTATACCCCGTATTTCCAGAGTATGTACGTGAGGACGTACGTACAAAAGTTTAGCCTTAGTTAGGCACTTTGGACGAAATGTTTGTGCACAACTCACTAAACGAATGGTTTTCCGACGAAACGTTTTACAAAACTTGCGAAGAGAAAATTCCGGCTATGTCATTTATATTTTTTGCGGATTTTTCCGAGAGATGAAATATTTTGGACCAACGGGAGGGTGACACTTGTCACCCTCATTGGACGACAACTTGGGCATTGATTGGCACATTTTTTGTGCCTTTCCCTTAGTCAAGGAGTTGGTAGGATATTTGTGTAGTAGATGGATAATGACACTTGCCTAAATCTCCACCCTACACTTGCATAGCACTTGGCTTCATCTTGGCCATTGGTTGGCCATTGGTTGGCCTATAAATACTCCCCTAACTTGAAGGTTTTCTTCATCCATAAATCAATCCTCCAAGTCTTGAAAATCCTCCCCCTCTCTTTGTAGTATTCTCGTCCAAGAGCCCTCCCCCTCCCCCTTGAGAAGGCCCTTGGCCGAATACCCCCCCCCCCTTGTAGAAGTTTCCTTTTAAAATAGTTACTATACCAAAATACCCTAGCCCAAATCCCTTATAGTATTTAAGAAGAAGTTGTTAGAAACTTCTAAGGGTTCTTGGAGCTATCGGAGCGTACAAATTAGGAGCTAAACCTTGCTCAGGAGCGACATTTAACTTGGATAATATTGGGCTTATTGAGGTAAATACTCTTGTCCTTCTATTGTAATTGGATATTACATATAAGAATAGTTAAGACTTGAGTATAAGATATGAAAGAATATTAATGAATAGAATTGAACTGTTATCACAGTAGAAGGGTATAAAAGAAGAATAATTGAATTTTACTTACATAGGACGGTTTTCACAGTAGACTTGAGTAGCTCGACGGGTAGGGAAGTGCTGCCCAATTTTCCGTAGAATAGGGAACCCTCTACTTAGAACTGTTTATAGAATAGTCTAGACGTTGATAGACGTATTTGACTATTATAGGATGATTCTCTGCGCGACATATTCGACTTGGCAGGTGGATTTCGCCGAGAAGGTATGTGATTCTTCCTATACTCTTGAGCATGATATTTTAAATATATATATAGTACGGTAGACGTACGTGTGTTAACTGAATAATAACTACGACAATGTCTTTTGACTTAAGCCTGAATAATACTTACGACAATGTCTTGTGACTTAAGCCTGAATAATAAGGATCTTGAGGCATTTCAAAAGAATACTGAATCATTTTTGTTAACAGAAGAGAAATATTTGGTTTTTAAACAAAAAGCTTAAGAGTTATACTAGCTTTATCGGAAGTTAGGCATAACAACTTAAGAAAGATAAAAGGAATTGTTTACTTATTTGTTTATAAAAACCTTGTATTGATTTTTGTAAGGTGTAGTAAGATTGTTTGAAAAGTAGACATATTATGATGCTACGTGTGTTAGTGTCTTGTGATGTGGTGAAAGGGGGTCATTCTTGTTGTGCTTACGTTGCTAAACGGTAAGTCAGTTGTACTGTTATTATATCACCTACCCCCTTGACTTGTTATACCGAGGGCTTGCCACCCTTGATGTGGGTCTATACGGCCTATGCGGTCTGTGTGACTATGCGGAATCGCGGAGTTCCGTGATTGATCATTCCGGCATTTTAGCCCGACGCGGGGATGCCCTATGCGCGGTCCGTGTGACTACGCGTCTATTGAGACTATGCGGATCGCGGAGTCCGTGAGGTACCGGGTTAGCTACCCCGACGCGAGAATACCTCACGCGGATGCATGTGACCTATGCGCGATCGTGGAAGTCGAGTGATTAGGCACGCATAATGATACTACGGGCGATTGGCCTTGCCCGATCATTCGCGCCTAGAAAAGACTCGCGGCTTACCTATTATTGTTCTTGTTTGTGATATGGCACTATGTGCAATTGAACCGATTGTATTTGCAAATGGTTTTAAATACTTTGATTTCATTTAAGTACTTTACGATTTCACATACTTGGTACTGTTATCGACCTCCTTCGGGGCCGCTCATGCCGCAGTAAGGGCAAGTGTGCTAGATCCACATCCTTAGGATCTTTTGCTTTGGTGTCGTGAGCTCCATCTTCTCCGAGGCTCGACTTTTGGGTATGATCTCCCGTTATTGTATATAGTTTTGTACATTCAGGTGTATGGCGGCCCCGTCCCGCCATAGTTGTTTATCTTCAGAGGTGCAGTAGTCCTATTATACTGGGATGTAATCGCAAAACTATGTTTATATATATATGCCGAAAGGCGACATTTTCTCACATAAAATCGTGTCTCATTTTACAATCGTTTCATGTCTTGTTTTTATATTCCACGATTACTCGATGAATGACTACTTGGGTGCGGGTAAGGCACTACCATGTGCCCCGAACGGGTCGTGACAAAAGTGGTATCGAGCGATTAATCTCTGAAAGTGTCTACGCATCAGATCTAGTAGAGTTCGATTATCGTGTGTTGTGCACCACACCAATAATCGTGAGACTATAGGATATTTAGGATTGGTTTCATTCTTCTCACTCGAGATCGTGCCTTAGAAGCCGTGTTATAAGTTGGACCCCTATAACGTATTCCTTTTTGTATGCTTATGCCTCCACGTAGGCAACCCGCCCAGATGGCAAGGCACCGAGGAGCCGCTAGTAGGACACCGAGAGTTACGAGGGCTCGTGCCCGATCTATACCCGAGACGGCGAGTTCCATGACGCCGCCGCCCCAAGAGACCACAAGCACCGCACCTCCGTCCCACACCGGGCGGAGGAGTTAGGTACAAGGAGATGGCCCACTATTGGCCAGATCGTGGCCGACACGAGGACAGCCGATGCAGCAGTTCAGCCCACCCAAGAGTACCCGTGGTTCACCCGAGGCGTATAGTTTGAGGCTACGGACTTCCCGAGTCAGAGCCCGCGAGTTTTACGGTCGAGGCCGAGGATGATCCGCAGGAGTTCATCCGCCGCCTACAGAGGATTATGAGAGTGATCGGGCGCCGAGACCGAGTCCGTGATCTTGATTCGCATCGGCCGCGTGATACCGCAATGATTGGCTTGATTCACGGGAGCTTTCCGGAGAGCATGCGCCCAAAGAAGATGGGACGAAGTTTTGGAGGCTTTTCTCACGCACTTTACCTCCACAGATGAGAGGGCACGCCGACATATTTTTGTTAATCGAGACAGAGGACGCACGCCAGGGAGTACAATGTCGAAGTTCGATTCTTTGGCTCGATATGTCCCTCGCATTAGTAGCGGATATGGAGGATGTGGTGCATCGCCACGCCACCGGCTAGATGATTATATGGCCGAAGTCTTGTGCGCGTGGCTCTTCACCGTGCATGGACATTACCCGATGCAGCTCATGCACTTGGATGCGAGGAGCGTAGAGACCGACGGGTCGACGGATATCAAGATCGTAAGGCGCCAAGACGGCCGGTTCTTTGGTAGTTCTCGGTGGACGGCCAGCAGTTAGCCTAGATTTGCACCCCACCACTCGAGCACTCCCACATCATCACAAGACCCAGAGTATTCGGGGCGTGTCGTGGCCCCAGACTTCGGATTTGCAGTAAGCGGTGCTAACCAATCGAGGTCTGCTCAGTGTGTCCGTTGTGGTAGATTTCATTCAGGGAGCTGTAGTACTACTCCGGGTGCTTGCTATACTTGTGGCCAGCAGGGTCATTTGCGAGGGCCTGTCCGACCGGGGGCAGCGCTGGTGGTAGGCTCACCATGTGGTCTCGCGGCTCATCATCTCCTACGCTTATCGCCGAGGCGTGGTACTCATGGGCCGCAGGTCGCGCAGAGGTCGTGGGCGCGGTCTCAGCTTCTAGCGGTCCTCGAATCGCATTTATGCCTTGTCCACCGGCAGACTGAGGCCTCACCGATGTCGCCACAGTACCTTATCGCCTCCGATTATGATGTGTATGCCTTGATAGATCCGGTTCTACTGCCCCATATATCTCCCTTGTTGCTAGTAGGATGTGGATAGAGCCCGAGTCCATAGACCTTTCGAGGTAGCTACGCCAGATGGTGATTCGGTGGTAGCTCGGCGGGTATATAGAGCTTGTCGGTGACTTTATGCACGCTGCACCCTAGCGAACTTGATAGAGCCGACATGACCGATTTCGATATGATCACGGGCATGGATTGGCTAGCTTGCTACGCCGGTGTAGATCGCAGGGAGAGAGGGTACGGTTCCAGCTTCGGGAGCCGGTTATTGAGTGAGGAACACGGTGTCGCCGAGGGTAGGTTTATTTCCTACCTCAAGCTAGGAAGATGGTGCGTGGCGGTACATCTACCATCTCGTCGTGTTTGATCACGAGGTCGCAGCATGCATTTTCGATTAGTTCCAGAGTCGAGATTTCCCGGATGTGTTTCCGCACGACCTCCCGTATCCTCCCAGAGGAGATAGAGTTTGTAACGATGTCTCGCTGCACACTAGGCATATTTCCATTACGCCATACGTAATGACACCGCCGAGTTGAGAGAGTCAAGGACCACCGCGAGATTTGGCCGGAGAAGCGGCTTCATCGGACCTAGTGTTTCTCCTCGGGAGCGCCAGATATTCGTGAAGAAGAAGGACGGATGCCGCGCATGTGTGTTGATTACGTGCACCGAACAAGGTGACCATTAATGTCACACCAACCTCGCTCGCGGATCGTGCCCTACCGGGCACCCTTCTACCTTAACAATACAAGTAAGTCGCGAATCAAATAATAATTTTTTTTTTTTAAAACAAACGTACGCAAGTGGCAAAGCCGACAAGGCTGCCATACATACATAAACAAAAGACACTACACCGCATAAGAGTCCAATCCCACATATGAATACTGCACTTGGAGTTAAATCAACTATGACGACAAGGCCCCGCTGCATCCAAAACTATACAAAGTCTGCATCAAGGACATATACCAAAGATAAACTCCGAATAGAAGGAGCTTATCCAAAACCCCGAGCAGATCCTACACTGCCGATCACCGAATCAAGCACCTAAACTCGCAGATGTAACGCACTTCAAGGAGGTCAAGACGAAGAATGTACCAAGTATGTGAACAGTAGCATGTAATAAAATCATAGCGATCTAAATAACACAGAGACATGTATGATATCCAACCTACAAGCATATAACACATAAGTTAGCCATATCAAGTCGTGGACGCAAGCCCTCAAGGTCACTACTCGTAATATAACTATGGGTCTCACGCCCATAATATCAATCATGCCCGTGGAATCCTTTCTCACCGCCATCCATGATATAACATAACATCAAGTCCCACCGGTGGTATAGCATCTTGGGGTTTACCCTCACTTATACTCTTACCTCGGAGTATGGTAAAGGTGGTATAGCATCTTGGGGTTTACCTCACTTATACTCTTACCCCGGAGGAGGTGGTATAACGTCTGGGCTTGCCCTCATTTATACTCTTACCCTATCTCAACCGGCACAAACAACACATAAAGCGGTGGTACACTGGCCTGGGGTTTACCTCACTAATACTCTTACCGGAGGTGGTATAACGTCTTGGGCTTGCCTCATTTATACTCTTACCCTATCTCGACCGACCATCAAACAAGACATAAGCACTACCATGTCTTCTATAAAAATCCGAATTTAACCCAAGTACTACAAGTAACTAAGCATACCCGTGAATCCCACATCACCGCTTGCAGACGTCCCAAGAATCTTACAACAAGACACCACCCTTCAACCGAGAGTCGCGACAACTTAATAAAACATAATACTTGCACTCAAAGGCTATTACCAGCACATATAGACAAGTTCTCAATTAACCAAGCCAAAGTACTTATCAAGGCACACATAGGATAATTCTCATTTTATCAAGCCAAAGTACTAATCAAGGCATACATAGAATGATTCTCTTTTAACAAGTCAAAGTACTTATCAAGGCACACTTAGACAAATTCTCAATTTATCAAGCCAAAGTACTAATCAAGGCATACATAGAATAATTATCTTTTAACAAGTCAAAGTACTTATCAAGGCACACTTAGACAAATTCTCAATTTATCAAGCCAAAGTACTAATCAAGGCATACATAGAATAATTCTCCTTTAACAAGTCAAAGTACTTATCAAGGCACACTTAGATAAATTCTCAATTTATCAAACCAAAGTACTAATCAAGGCATACATAGAATAATTCTCTTTTAACAAGTCAAAGTACTTATCAAGGCACACTTAGACAAATTCTCAATTTATCAAGCCAAAGTACTAATCAAGGCATACATAGAATAATTCTCTTTAACAAGTCAAAGTACTTATCAAGGCACACTTAGACAAATTCTCAATTTATCAAGCCAAAGTACTACGTGACGACATTCTTTTCAAAAGACTCCTTTTATGTAAACCCCAAGATACCAACACCGTAGTATCAAGGCATGTCTATTTTTCAAAGTAAGTTACTACACTTTTAGAAAGCTCATTTCAAAGCTTGAAATCAAGTAACTTCAAATTTTCACAATCTTGGCAACTTATGCCCATTAATCAAAATAGACAACTTTCTTAACCTTCCATAAAGCCGTTATAACCAACTTCCCATAAAGCCGTTATAACCCTTTATGGTTTTAGACATATCCATTCCTTCAATAACCAAGAGACTTATACTATTAAAACCAAGTATCACATACTTACAATTCAAGTTCTTAACTTTCAAAATACTTCAAGTCTCTAATAGTTAGAAAACAAGTTTTCTTCTACTTTTTAAACCTCAAGTAGCTTCACCCTTAGCACAAGTTACTTCTCTTAAATCATGTCATTTCTCCTCTTTTAAATCAAATAAGTAAATCACTCTTTGACTCTAAAGTCATTATAATGACCTTTAGGTTTTAGAACTAAGGCACTAGCCAAAAGATTTGGAAACCACTTCCTTTTCAAGTCTCTATGTACTTTTAAGAAAAATACCTTCACTTTTAAGAATCCAAACTTCCTAAGGAAAGGGATTATACTACTTACAATTTAAACATCAAAGTACACTCAAAGTACATAGAACAAATTCTATTTTAGGCAATCCAAATACAAGCAAGGAATGGATCATTCAGGAGTAGAACTTACTTTCTTTATTCTAAGGAATCATGCTAGAAGAGAGATAGTTCACATACCTTTTCGCTAATATCCACAAGCTGCCGAATACGCTGCACGTAGAAGTGTCAAACTATAATGGTCACAACAATACTATCAATCTTCTAGTCTCTAACGAGAATAATACTAAGTATTTGGTCTCTAATTCTACGGAAAATCGGGCAAAGACTTCCTCTGCTTTCTACTCACTTTGCCACCTTTTCAAGGCCGAATACAATAACCAACAAGCCACATTTAAGGCTCCAAACAACAACCAAACAAAGGGGATTACACGCCTTACAATACGTGTAAAATTTCCGCCCACAATTCATAATGAAGTAGTCTAATGCACTAGCCAATTCTCGGCCAACTTACATAGCAACACTAAGTCTTTTCCAACCCTTTTCCAATTTCAAGTTCTTAGGTCAACATGTTATATAGTCTAAACAACTTCAACAACTACACTTTCCTTCTTTATACAACATGCGACGCTTAAACTAATAATCGACTAGAATTGAAATCTTAAAGTTAAACATGCTAGATTTCGGATTAGGGTTCCAATAGCCAATAAACATATCAAACTTCATACTATATAACACATGCTTGCTAAAATCCATAGCTACAACAAGTAGTAAGTCTTAACTACTAAAACGACAAAATTTATACCTTTCAAAGCCCTTAAAATTTCCAAGATTCCAAAGTCGCGCCTTAGCAATTCTTAGCTCCTTTCCTTAGGTTCTAAACCGCTCCAAGCACTCCTTAGAGGCCTATGAAAAACCCATCTTCAAGTTCCAACTTCAAAGTTGAAGAACTCCAATAGTTCCGCCTTGCGACTAACGTGAAAACTCCGTTTTTCCGAAATCTTTCTATTGAGATAACCTTGCAACACCCTTAGGAACATTGGGTTAAAGTCTTGTGGCTAATGGATCAAAATCACAAAATTTTTTGTGTGGGAGGTGCACTAAGCCGAGAGCACTATTGGCTAAGCTCAAAGTTTCTTGAAAATTTTTCTAAGTATAGAATGCTCAAGTCTTGCTACTAGTAGTATACTTATAACACAATGGAGGGCTTGGATAAAAACACTTGTTAAAATTGGAGGGAAGAGATCAAGCCAAATGGCTCTTGACTTGGTCAACTTTGTCAAGCTCTAGCAAGACTAATCTTCTACATAGGTCAAATGACCATAACACCCTTGCAATTTTCGTCCAACACCACATGTGGGAGTGCCACGTGTCGCCCTCTCATTCGTCCATAAAAATTCCGTAACCCTCGTGGGCCCCACAAAAATGTAAAATTCCTCGGGTGGGCCCCACGTGACCAAATCCGTAAAAATAAATTTCCATAATTTTAATAAGTTCCATATTCTTCAAATAATACATTTTGAGAATCCAATTCCCAACAACGAACATTTTTCCTTTCCGACGTTCGGAACATTTTCCGTCGCAAAAACAATTCTTCCTTTCGTATCATTTTCCAAGTCTTGTTTCCTTTCGTACATTCTCTTATACATGTCTTGGACTTACGGGGTGTAACAATTAAGAACAGATACCCCCTTCCCAGGATCGATGATTTGTTCGACCAGTTGCAGGGTGCGAGATGTTTTTCCAAAATTGATCTGCGATCGGGCTATCATCAGTGCAGTCGAGGCGGATGTCCACAGATCGCATTCGGACGATGCGGGCATTATGAGTTCAGGGTCATGTCTTTTGGGTTGACCAATGCTCTGGCGGTATTCATGGATTTGATGAACCGAGTGTTCAAACCATTTTTGGACACGTTTGTGATAGTGTTCATTGATGATATCTTAGTTTATTCGCGCGAGCAGGAGCACGCGAGCATTTGAGGCGTGTTGAGAGTTCTCCAGACCAGTGATTATACGCTAAGTTTTCCAAATGTGAGTTTTGGTTAGCTTGGTGGCTTTTCTTGGGCATATTGTGGGTGATGGTATTCGGTGGATACGGCAAGATCGAAGCGATCGAGAGTTGGCCTGCACTACTACTCGGCAGAGGTTCGCATTTCGGGCCTTGCAGTTATTATCGGTAGTTCGTAGAAGTTTGCTTCTATCTCGCACCATTGACTAGGCTGACTTAGAAGGCAACTAAGTTTGATGGTGATGCGTGTGGCGGGGTTTCCGATTCTTGAAGGAGGCGACGACCGCCCGTTCTTACTCTTCCGCAGGTCCGACGGCTATGTCGTGTATTGTGATGCGTCAGGCATCGGGTTGGGATGTGTGTTGATGCAGCAGGGCAAGGTTATACCGTATGCATCCCGACAGCTTAAGAAACACGAGAGGAACTACCCCACCCATGATTTGGAGTTGGCAGCGGTGATTCACGCCTTGAAGATTTGGAGGCACTATTTGTATGGGGTTCACGTGGATATTTTTACAGACCACAAGAGCCTCCAGTATATCTTCAGCCAGAGGGAGCTGAACTTACGACAGAGACGGTGGTTAGAGTTGCTTAAGGATTACGATGTTGATATTGTCACGACCCATTCCGGGGCCCGCGACTGGTGCCTTACCGGGGCACCCAAGTAGTCATACATCAGAGTAATCAGCGGAAATATAAAACAAGACATGAAACAGTTTATAAAATAAGACACAGTTTATGTGAGAAAACGTCGCCTTTCGGCATATATATATAAACATGGTTTAGCGCTACATCCGACATTGCATAACATGACTACAGACCTCTAAGGAAATATACAACTATGGCGGGACAGGGCCGCCATACCTGATCAGACAAAACTATCTACAACAGGAGATCATACCCAAAGTAGAGCCTCGGAGAAGATGGAGCTCGACACCAACGCAAGAGATCCTAAGGATGTGGATCTAGCACACCTTGCCTTACCTGCGGCATGAACGGCCCCGAATGAGGTCAAGACAACATGTACTAAGTATATGAAATCTAAAATACTTAAATGAAAACATATCATTTTAAAATCAGTTTTGCAAGTATGTATGAAACAACCAGGGACCGCATAGTGCCACATCATAAACAAGAGCAACAATAGGTAAATCGTAACATGTCTTTTCTAGGCGAATGATCGAAGCAGGCCAATGCCCGTAGTATCACCATGCAAGCCTAATCTCGACTCCGTAGTCCGCATAGGCCACTCACATAGGCCCGCATAGGTACATAACCCGCATCGAGGGTAGCTACTCCTCGGCATCGCCCCGACTCGTAGTCCGCATGGCCACATAGACCGCATGAGGTATAACCCGCATCACTAACTCGGAACTCCCGTAGCTCGCATAGGTCCCTGGACCCGCATGAGGTATTCTCGAATCACGGTCCTGCATCACCGAGTCTACCCGCATCGGAGGCGACTTAACCCCTGTAATATGTCGAGAGGTGAGTGATAGTACACTAACATAACAACTTATCTTTAAACAACATAAGCACAACAAGAATACTCTCTTATACAAACGTTACAAGACACTAACACACATAGCATCATATCATGTCTACTTATCAAACCATCTTATTATTCTTTTCACAATTCAATATAAGTCTGTTATAAACACATAGGCAAACTGTTTCTTTTATCATTCTTAAGTGGTTATACTTAACTTCCCATAAAGCTAGTATAACTCTTAAGCTTCTGTTTTAAAAACCAATTAGTTCTCTTCTGTTAAAAATGATTCAGTATTCTTTTGAAATGCTTTCAGTTCTTTATTATTCAGGCTTAAGCCGTGAGGCATTGCCGTAAGTATTATTCAGGCTTAAGCCGTGAGGCATTGCCGTAAGTATTATTCGATTAACACGTACGCGTCTACCGTACTACATATATATTGTAAAATATCATGCTTTAGGAAGAATCACATACCTTCTCAGTGAAAACCACCTGCCAAGTTGAATATGTCGCGCGCAGAGAATCAGCCTATAATAGTCAGACACGTCTATCAACGTTCAGACTACTTTGTAAACAGTTCTAAACAGAGGGTTCTATATCCTACGGAAAATTGGGCAGTACTTCCCTACCCGGTGAGCTACTCAAGTCTACTGTGAAAACAGTCCTATGTAAGTACAGTTTGATTATTCTTCTTTTAAACCCTTCTACTGTGATAACAGTTCAATTCTATTCTGTGATATTCTTCTAAGTATTTTATACTTATTCTTATACTACTACAGTATGTATTCTCTAATTCAAAAGAGGGTTAGGATTATTTACCTCGGTAAGCCCAATAATATCCTAGATAAAGTCGCGCCTGAGCAAGGTTTAGCTCCTAAGTTGTACGCTCCAAGAAACCTTAGAAGTTCTTCACAACTTCTACTAAGGACTAAGGGATTTGGGCTAGGGTATTTTGGGCATTATAACAATACAAGAAGGCAACTTTTCTACCAAGGGAGGGGGGGTAGGTTTCGGCTAGGCTAGGGGGAGGGGTTGCCTCGGCCAAGCTTCAAAAGGGGAGGGGGGGTAGGAGGCTTTGGACGAAAAGCTTTAGAGAGAGGGGGAGGGATTTTTCAAGACTTGGAAATTGATTTGTGGATGAAGAACTCTTCATCTAAAGGGGGGTATTTATAGGTCAAGAAGTGGCCAACCAATGGCCAAGATTAAGCCAAGTGCTAGGCAAGTGTAAGGCCAAGATTAGGGCAAGTGTCCTTATCCATCTACTACACAAAATATCCTACCTAATCCTTGACTTGTGCAAAGGCACAAAAAACGTGCAACTCTATGTCCAATTCGTCCAATGGACGATTTCAAGTCCACCAACTGGAGGGTGCCAAGTGTCGCCCTCCCGTTGGTCCAAAATGTTTCGTCTCTCGGAAAAATCCGCAAAAATTAGAAATGGCATAGCCGGAATTTACCCTACGAAAGCTGTGGAAACGTTTCGTCGGAAAACGATTCTTTTAGCGAGTTGTGCACAATTTTTGAACTTGGCCTAACTTTCGTACGTACGCCCTTACGTACATACTCCGGAAATACGGGGTATAACATTCTCCCCCCCTTAGAAACATTCGTCCCGAATGTTCCTTCCCTAGACAGTTAATGATAAGATTCTTCATAACTTAAACAGTTGCAAATGCCACACACGGCCACAGAACAACACTTAGGCACAAACGATAATGAAGATTTACAAGTAGGAAAAGTGAATTACCTGGAGGTGTGGGGAATAGGTGAGGATACCTCCGCCTCATGTCCTCCTCAGCTTCCCACGTCATCTCCTCCCTAAGCTCGTTCCGCCACAAGACTTTGACGGAAGCCACATCCTTCGTCCGCAGACGCCTAACCTGACGATCGACTATCGCTATGGGAATCTCCTCATATGATAACCCCTCGGTCACCTGGACATCGTCAATCGGGTGTACCCTAGATGGATCCCCGATACATCTCCTCAGCATAGATACGTGAAAAACCGGATGCCGCCTCGGATCGGACGGCAGATCCAACTCATAGGCAACCTTGCCTACCTGCGGACAACTGAACGGCCCAATATACCTTGGTTGAGTTTCCTTCTTCGAATCTCATCACACCTTCATGGTGACACCTTCAGAAAACCCAATCATCAATCGCGAACTCGGATGCCGACGACGATGATCTGCATACGACTTCTGTCGACTCGAAATCAATAGCCGCCTCGGATAAGCTTCACCTTATCCATCGCTCCGCACCAAATCTGGTCCCACCTCGCCCACATCGAACCAACCTATAGGCGATCTGCACTTCCTCCCATACAAGGCCTCATAAGGCGCCATCTGAATACTGGAGTGGTAGCTATTATTGTACGCGAACTCAACTAGAGGCAAATGATCCTCCCAGCTACCCCTGAAGTCGATAACACAGGCTCGCAGCATATCCTCAAGAGTCTGGATAGTGCGCTCGGCCTGTCCGTCTGTCTGTGGATGGAATGCAGTACTCAGGCTCACCTGCGTCCCTAAACCTCTCTGGAAAGACCTCCAGAAGTTAGCCATAAACTGGGCTCCTCTGTCTGATATGATCGAAATAGGGACTCCATGCAGTCTGACGATCTCTCGGATGTAAAGTCTGGCATAATCCTCAGCCGAAAAAGTCGTCCTGACGGGAAGAAAGTGGGCTGATTTCGTCAGCCTGTCGACGATAACCCATATAGAATCATGTCTCCTCTGAGTGCGAGGTAATCCTGTGATGAAGTCCATGTTGATTACCTCCCACTTCCAGGTCGGGATCTCAATCATCTGTAACAAACCACCAGGCCTCTGGTGCTCTACCTTCACTGCGACAACACGCACCGAGCTACGAACTCGCAACGCCCTCTTCAAGCCATCCCTCACATACACCGATCTAAGGTCGTGGTACATCTTGGTCGACCCTGGATGGATAGAGTAACGCGCGCTGTGTGCTTCCCCAAGAACCTGCTGCCGAAGTCCTGAAATATCTGGAACACACAACCTGCCCTCAAACCTTAGCACCCCATCAGGTGCTACCTCAAAAGGACCATTGACCTCACGAAGAGATGTATCACGATAACGTGTCAACACTGGATCCTCGAACTGTTTCCTCTTCACCTCCTCGACGATGGAAAACTCGGCAACCTCACGAACTCGAACCCCACTGCTATCAGAATCAATCAAACGGACACCAAGGCTCGCTAACTGATGCAAATCACGAACCATGTCCCTCCTCTCTAGCTGCACATCTGATAGGCTCCCCATCGACCTACGACTAAGGCATCCGCCACATTGGCTTTCCCGGGTGGTACAGATATCAACATCGTAATCCTTAAGCAACTCTAACCACCGTCTGCCGTAAGTTCGGCTCCTCTTTGAAGATATCTGGAGGCTCTTGTGGTCCGTAAAAATATCCACGTGAACCCCATAAAAATAGTGCCTCAGATCTTCAAAGCGTGAATCACACCGCTAACTCCAAATCATGGGTGGGTAGTTCCTCGTGTTTCTTCATGTCGGGATGCATATGCTATAACCCCGCCATGCCGCATCAACACACATCCCAACCCGATGCCCGACGATCACAATACACGACATAACCGTCTGGACCTCCGGAAGAGTAAGAACGAGGCGTCGTCGATCTCTTTCAAAGAATCGAAACCCCGCCACAAGCATCATCCCATCAAACTTGGCTTTCCGAGTCGGCCTAGTCAATGGTGTAGAGATAGAAGCAAAATTCTCCACGAACCGCCGATAATATCTCGCAAGGCCCGAAATCGCGAACCTCGCCGGAGTAGCAGGTCTAGGCCAAGTCCCGATCGCCGATCTTGGCGTATCCACTGAATGCCATCAACCCCGACAATATGCCCAAGAAAAGCCACCAAGTCAACCAAAACTCACATTTGGAAAACTTGGCGCATAATCGCTGGTCTCGAGAATCCGGCAAGATAGCCTCAAATGCTCGCGTGCTCTCGCTCTGAGCGAGAATAAACCAACATAACATCAATGAACACTATCACAAACGTGTCCAAAAATGGTTTGAACACTTGGTTCATCAAATCCATGAATACCACGAGCATTGGTCAACCCAAAAGACATGACCACGAACTCATAATGCCCGCACGTCCGAATGCGATCCAGGGACATCCACCTCTCTGACTCGCACCTGATGATAGCCCGATCGCAGATCAATCTTGGAGAAACATCTCGCACCCTGCAACTGGTCGAACAAATCATCAATCCTGGGAAGTGGGTATCTGTTCTTAATGGTCACCTTGTTCAGCTGCCTGTAATCAACACACATGCGCAGCGTCCCGTCCTTCTTCTTTACGAACAATATCGGCGCTCCCCAGGGAGAAACACTAGGCCTGATGAAGCCCTTCTCCAAAGAAATCCCTAAGCCGATCCTTCAACTCTCAACTCGGCAGTGCCATTCGTATGGCGGAATGGAAATAGGTCGAGTGTCCGAAATATGTCTATACAAAACTCAATCTCCTCTCGGGAGGATACCCGGAGGTCGTCTGAAACACGTCCGGGAACTCTCGACCACTGGGCGATGGAAAATCTGGTACCGCAGCCTTGATATCAAACACCGAACGAGATGGTAGATATACCCTTCGCACCATCTTCCTAGCCTTGAGGTAGGAAATAAACCTACCGCCGGCGTCTGGTGCTCCTCCCACTCAACAACCGCCTCAGAAACTGAATCGTACTACTCTCTCTGCGGTCTACATTGGCGTAGCAAGCTAGCCAATCCATCTCCATGATTACGTCAAGTCAATCATCTCCAACTCTATCAAGTCGGCTAGGTCCGACGTAAATGGTCACAGGACAAGCTCTATATACCGCCGAGCTACCACCGAATCACCCATCGGCGTAGCTACCTCGAAAGGGTATATGGACTCAGGCTCTATCCCTATCCTACTAGCAACAAGGGGAGATATATAGGACAGAGTAGAACCCGGATCTATCAAGGCATAAACATCAAACACAGAAACTGATAAGGTACCTGTGACGACATCAGGTGAGGCCTCCTGATCCTGTCGGCTGGACAAAGCATAAATGCGGTTCTGAGGACCGCTAGAACTGGGACCCGCGCCACGACCTGCGCGACCTGGCGGTCCACGAGTACCTTGCCCTCGGCGAGTAGGCTGTCGGGATGAAGAAGACGTGAAAGAACTCGTAGTGACTTACCAT
The DNA here is from genome assembly GCA_029844215.1 of Przewalskia tangutica. NCBI lineage: Eukaryota > Viridiplantae > Streptophyta > Magnoliopsida > Solanales > Solanaceae > Przewalskia > Przewalskia tangutica. The sequence continues at coordinate 35,790,131 of CM056725.1, read as the reverse complement.
CGCGCCGCTTGGTCTGACAGCGCGATAGTGACCTCGCTGGCCACAACTCAAACAAGCTCCCGTAGCACCACAACTCACGGCGGGATCTACCGATCGGCCACCGAGGGGTGGTCCCGTCGCCGAGACTTCGCTCGACGGGCGTCAAGTCCGGGGCCCCGTCCGCCTCGAATATCCTGGCTGTGCTGAGGACGGTGCAGGAGTGCTCTGAGCTGGCTGTGGTGCAAATCTAGACTGCTGCTGAGGCCGCCCACCACGATAGCCACCAAAAGACCCTGCCGTCCTGGTCTTCTGCCGCCGTCAACCCGCTTCGGCCTCTACGCCTCACATCCAAGAGCATGAGCTCGCATGCGGGTAATGTCCATACCCGGTGAAGAGAAACACCGCACATGACTCGCCATATAATCATCTAGCCGGTGACGTAGCGGTGCACCCTATCCTCCATATTCGCTACCAACGGGACATATCGAGCCAATGAATCAAAATCGACATTGTACTCCCGACAAGGTCGTCCTCTGCCTCGTGTAAAAATCTATCACCCGCGCCCTCATCCGTGGAGGCAAGAAGTGAGTGAGAAAGCCTCGAGAACTCATCCCAGTAGCCGGGACGCGTGCTCTCCCGGGATAACTCCATGAATCAAACCAATCGATCGCGGTATCACGCACCTTATGTGAACCAAAGATCACGGACTCGGTCTCCGACGCCGATCACTCTCAAAATCCTCTGTCGACGGATGAACTCCTGCGGATCATCCTCCGCCTCGACAGTAAAACTCGGCGAATTTCTGACTCAGAAGTCTCGTAGCCTCGGACTCTCGCCTCGGGTGAACCACGGTACGATCGGGCTGGATCGAATCAGATCCACTGCCTCATGTTCGCCACGATCCCGCGATGGTGGGCCATCTCCTTGTACCCTATCTCCTCCGCCGGTGTGGGGCGGGAGGTGCGGTACTGTAGTCTCGCTGGGGTGGCGTCGTAGAACTCGCCGTCTCGGTATATGGGCGAGCCCTCGTGACTCTAGGTGTCCCACTAGCAGCCTCCCTACGCCTTGCCTTCTGGGCGGGTTGCCTTACGTGGAGGCATAATCATTCTGAAAAGAATACGTTAGAGGTCCAACTTTAACACGCCTCTAAAGCACGATCTCAGAGTGAGAAGAATGGAAACCAATCCTAAATATCCTATAGCCTCACGATTATTGGTGTGGTGCACAACACACCGATAATCAAGACTTACTAGATACGGTGCGTAGACACTTTCCGAGGATTAATCGCTCGATACCACTTTTGTCACGACCCATTCGGGGCGATCGTGCCTTCTGGGGCACCCAGTAGTCATACATCGAGTAATCGAAATATAAAACAAGACATGAAATGATTTATAAAATAAGACACGATTTATGTGAAAACGTCGCCTTCGGCATATATATATAAACATGGTTTAGCGATACATCCGAATCGTACAACATGACTACAGACCTCTAAGGAAACATACAACTATGGCGACAGGGCCCGCCATACCTCGATCAGACAAAACTATCTACAGTGAGAGACCATACCCAAGTAGAGCCTCCGGAGAAGATGGAGCTCCTGACACCAACGCAAGAAATCCTAAGGATGTGGATCTAGCACCTGCTTGCCTTTACCTGCGGCATGAACGCAGCCCAAGGAGGTCGATAACAGTACTAAGTATATGAAATCAAAATACTTAAATGAAAACATATCATTTTAAAATCGGTTTTGCAAGTATGTATGAAACAACCAAGGGACCGCATAGTGCCACATCATAAACAAGAGCAACAATAGGTAAACAGTAATGTGTCTTTTCTAGGCTGCGAATGATCGGCAGGGCCAATTGCGTAGTATCACCATGCAAGCCTAATCTCGACTCCGTGAGTCCGCATAGGCCACTCATAGGCCGCATAGGTACATAACCCGCATCGAGGGTACTCCTCGGCATCGCCCCGACTCGTAGTCCGCATGGCCACATAGACCGCATGAGGTATAACCCGCATCACTAACTCGGAACTCCCGTAGCTCCGCATAGGTCCCCTGGACCCGCATGAGGTATTCTCGAATCATGGTCCCAGACCGCCTGAGTCTACCCCGCATCGGAGGGCAGCTTAACCCCCGGTAATATGTCGAGAGGTGAGTGATAATACACTAACATAACAACTTATCTTTAAACAACATAAGCACAACAAGAATACTCTCTTATACAAACGTTACAAGACACTAACACACATAGCATCATATCATGTCTACTTATCAAACCATCTTATTATTCTTTTCACAATTCAATATAAGTCTGTTATAAACACATAGGCAAATTGTTTCTTTTATCATTCTTAAGTGGTTATACTTAACTTCCCATAAAGCTAGTATAACTCTTAAGCTTCTGTTTTAAAAACCAATTAGTTCTCTTCTGTTAAAAATGATTCAGTATTCTTTTGAAATGCTTTCAGTTCTTTATTATTCAGGCTTAAGCCGTGAGGCATTGCCGTAAGTATTATTCAGTTAACACATGTACGTCTACCGTACTACATATATATTGTAAAATATCATGCTTTAGGAAGAATCACATACCTTCTCAGCGAAAACCACCTGCCAAGTTGAATATGTCGCGCGCAGAGAATCAGCCTATAATAGTCAGACACGTCTATCAACGTTCAGACTACTTTGTAACCAGTTCTAAACAGAGGGTTCTATATCCTACGGAAAATTGGGCAGTACTTCCCTACCCGGTGAGCTACTCAAGTCTACTGTGAAAACAGTCCTATGTAAGTACAATTTGATTATTCTTCTTTTAAACCCTTCTACTGTGATAACAGTTCAATTCTATTCTGTGATATTCTTCTAAGTATTTTATACTTATTCTTATACTACTACAGTATGTATTCTCTAATTCAAAAGAGGGTTAGGATTATTTACCTCGGTAAGCCCAATAATATCCTAGATAAAGTCGCGCCTGAGCAAGTTTTAGCTCCTAAGTCAGACGCTCCAGTAGCTCAAGAAACCTTAGAAGTTCTTCACAACTTCTACTAAAGACTAAGGGATTTGGGCTAGGGTATTTTGGGCATTATAACAATACAAAGGCAACTTTTCTACCAAGGGAGGGTAGGTTTCGGCTAGGCTAGGGGAGGTTGCCTCGGCCAAGATTCAAAGGGGGTAGGAGGCTTTGACGAAAAGCTTTAGAGAGAGGAGGATTTTTCAAGACTTGGAAATTGATTTGTGGATGAAGAACTCTTCATCTAAAGGGTATTTATAGGTCAAGTGGCCAACCAATGGCCAAGATTAAGCCAAGTGCTAGGCAAGTGTAAGGCCAAGATTAGGGCAAGTGTCCTTATCCATCTACTACACAAAATATCCTACCTAATCCTTGACTTGTGCAAAGGCACAAAAAAACGTGCAACTCTATGTCCAATTCGTCCAATGGACGATTTCAAGTCCACCAATTGGAGGGTGCCAAGTGTCGCCCTCCCGTTGGTCCAAAATGTTTCGTCTCTCGGAAAAATCCGCAAAAATTAGAAATGGCATAGCCGGAATTTACCCTACGAAAGCTGTGGAAACGTTTCGTCGGAAAACGATTCTTTTAGCGAGTTGTGCACAATTTTCGAACTTGGCCTAACTTTCGTACGTACGCCCTTACGTACATACTCCGGAAATACGGGGTATAACAGATATTTATACAAACCACAAGAGCCTCCAGTATATCTTCAGCCAGAGGAGTGAACTTACAGCAGAGGCGGTTAGAGTCTTAAGGATTATGATGTTGACATCCGCATCACCCGGAAGGCCAATGTAGTGGCAGATGCTATTAGTCGTAGGTCGATGGGGAGTCTATCAGATGTGCAGCCGGAGAGGAGGGGCCTGGTTCGCGATTTGCATCAGTTAGCGAGCCTTGGTGTCCGTTTGATTGATTCTGATAGCAGTGGGGTTCGAGTTCGAGAGGTTGCTGAGTCTTCCATCGTCGAGACAGTGAAGAGTCAACAGTTTGAGGATCCGGTTTTGATTCGCATCGCGATACGCTCTTCGTGAGGGCAAGGTCCTTTTGAGGTAGCACTGACGGGGTGCTAAGGTTTGAGGGCAGGTTGTGTGTTCGGATATTGCAGACTTCTGCAATGTGTTCTAGGGAAGCACACGCGCGTTACTCTATCCATCCGTGGTCGCCAAGATGTACCACGACCTTAGATCCGTGTATTGGTGGGATGGCTTCAAGAAGAGGACGCTGCGCAGTTCGTAGCTCGGTGCCCATGTTGTCGCAGTGAAGGCAGAGCACCGAGGCCCGGTGGTTTGTTGCGACGATAGAGATCCCGACCGAAGTGGGAGGTGATCAACATGGACTTTATCACGTGATTACCTCGCACTCAGAGAGACATGATTCTATTTGGGTGATCGTCGACGGTGTGAAATCAGCCCACTTTCTTCCGTCGGACGACTTTTTCGGTGAGGATTATGCCGACTTTACATCCGAGAGATCGCCGATCGCTTGAGTCCCTATTTCTATCATATCCGACCGAGCCCGCTTTATGGCTAACTTCCGGAGGTCTTTCCGAAGGGTTTAGGACGCAGTGAGCGAGCATCGCATTCCATCCACGTGACACTGACATGCAGAGCGCACTATCCGCACTCGAGGATATGTCGCGAGCTGTGTTATCGACTTCGTGGTAGCTGGGAGGATCATTTGCCTCTAGATGAGTTTGCATATAATAGCTACCACTCCAAAGATTCGGATGGCGCCATGAGGCCTTGTGGGAGGAAGTGCAGATCGCATAGGCTGGTTCGATATGGGCGAGGTGCTTAGTGGGACCAGATTTGGTGCAGCAGCGATGGATAAGTGAAGCTTATCCAGAGCGGTTGCGGCGACTCGAGTCGGCAAGTCATCATCGCCGTCGATCGGAGTTCGAGGTTGATGATTGGGTTTTCTGAAGGTGTCACCCATGAAGGGTGTGATGAGATTCGGGAAGAAAGAAACTTCGGCCAAGGTACATGGCGTGACGATTGTCCGCAGGTAGGCAAGGTTGCTATGAGTTGGATCTGCCGTCCGATCGGAGCGGCATCCGTTTTTCACGCTTCTATCGAGGAGATGTATCGGATCCATCTGGTACACCCGATTGAAGATGTCCAGTGACCGAGGGTTATCGATGAGGAGATTCCATAGCGATAATCGATCGTCGTGTTAGCGTCTGCGGACCAAGGGCGTGGCTTCCGTCAAAGTCTTGTGGCGGAACGAGCTCAGGGAGGAGATGACGTGGGAAGCTGAGGAGGACATGAGGCAGAAGTATCCTCACCTATTCCCCACACCTCCAGGTAATTCACTTTCCTACTTGTAAATTTTCATTGTCATTTATGCCTAAGTGTTGTTTTGTGGCCGTATGTAGCATTTGCAAACTGTTTAAGCTTTATCGTTAATCGCTTGAAGGAACATTCGGGACGAATGTTTCTAAGGAGGGGAGAATGTTATACCCCGTATTTCCAGAGTATGTACGTGAGGACGTACGTACAAAAGTTTAGCCTTAGTTAGGCACTTTGGACGAAATGTTTGTGCACAACTCACAAACGAATGGTTTTCCGACGAAACGTTTTACAAAACTTGCGAAGAGAAAATTTCGGCTATGTCATTTATATTTTTTGCGGATTTTTCCGAGAGATGAAATATTTTGGACCAACGGGAGGGTGACACTTGTCACCCTCATTGGATGGCAACTTGGGCATTGATTGTCACGTTTTTTGTGCCTTTCCCTTAGTCAAGGAGTTGGTAGGATATTTATGTAGTAGATGGATAAGGACACTTGCCTAAATCCCCACCCTACACTTGCATAGCACTTGGCTTCATCTTGGCCATTGGTTGGCCATTGGTTGGCCTATAAATACTCCCCTAACTTGAAGGTGTTCTTCATCCATAAATCAATCCTCCAAGTCTTGAAAATCCTCCCCATCTCTTTGTAGTATTCTCGTCCAAGAGCCCTCCTCCCTCGAGAAGGCCCTGGCCGAATACCCCCTTGAGAAGGCCTTGCCGAATACCCCCTTGTAAGTTGCCTTCTAAAATATTTACTATACCAAAATACCCTAGCCCAAATCCCTTATAGTATTTAAGAAGAAGTTGTTAGAAACTTCTAAGGGTTCTTGGAGCTATCAGAGCATACAAATTAGGAGCTAAACCTTGCTCAGGAGCGACATTTAACTTGGATAATATTGGGCTTATCGAGGTAAATACTCTTGTCCTTCTATTGTAATTGGATATTACATATAAGAATAGTTAAGACTTGAATATAAGATATGAAAGAATATTAATGAATAGAATTGAACTGTTATCACAGTAGAAGGGTATAAAAGAAGAATAATTGAACTGTACTTACATAGGACTGTTTTCACAGTAGACTTGAGTAGCTCGACGTGGAAGTCTTGCCCAATTTTCCGTAGAATAGGAACCTCTACTTAGAATCGCTGTAATAGTCTAGACGCTGATAGACGATTTGACTATTATAGGTTGATTCTCTGCGCACATATTCGACTTGGCGGTGGATTTCCGAGAAGGTATGTGATTCTTCCTATACTCTTGAGCATGATATTTTAAATATATATATAACCGGTGACGTACGTGTGTTAACTGAATAATAACTACGGCAATGTCTTTTGACTTAAGCCTGAATAATACTTACGACAATGTCTTGTGACTTAAGCCTGAATAATAAGGATCTTGAGGCATTTCAAAAGAATACTGAATCATTTTTTTTAACAGAAGAGAAATATTTGGTTTTTAAACAAAAAGCTTAAGAGTTATACTAGCTTTATGGGAAGTTAGGTATAACAACTTAAGAAAGATAAAAGGAACTGTTTACTTATTTGTTTATAAAAACCTTGTATTGATTTCTGTAAGGTGTAGTAAGATTGTTTGAAAAGTAGACATATTATGATGCTACGTGTGTTAGTGTCTTGTGATGTGGTGAAAGGGGGTCATTCTTGTTGTGCTTACGTTGCTAAACGGTAAGTCAGTTGTACTGTTATTATATCACCTACCCCCTTGACTTGTTATACCGAGGGCTTGCCACCCTTGACGCGTCTATACGGCCTACGCGGTCGTGTGACTATGCGAGCTGCGAGTTCCAGGATTGATCATTCCGGCGTTTTAACCGACGCGGGATGCCCTATGCGATGCTGTGACTACGCGGTCTATTGAGACTATGCGATCTGCGAGTCCGAGAGGGTACCGGGTTAGCTACCCCGTCGAGGAATACCTCATGCGGGTCTGTGTGTGACCTATGCGGACTGCGGAAGTCCAGGATTAGGCACGCATAATGATACTATGGGCGATTGGCCTTGCTTCGATCATTCGCAGCCTAGAAAAGACCTGTTACAGTTTACCTATTATTGTTCTTGTTTGTGATATGGCACTATGTGCAATTGAACTGATTGTATTTGCAAATGGTTTTAAATACTTTGATTTCATTTAAGTACTTTACATTTCATACTTGGTACTGTTGTCTTGACCTCCGGGGCCGCGCTCATGCCGCAGGTAAGGGCAAGCAGGTGCTAGATCCACATCCTTAGGATCTTTTGCTTTGGTGTCAGGAGCTCCATCTTCTCCGGAGGCTCGACTTTTGGGTATGATCTCCCTGTTATTGTATATAGTTTTGTACATTCAGGGTATGGCGGGGCCCTGTCCCGCCATAGTTGTTTATCTTCTTAGAGGTTTGTAGTCCTATTGTACAGTTGGGATGTAACTGCAAAACTATGTTTATATATATATGCCGAAAGGCGACATTTTCTCACATAAAACTGTGTCTCATTTTACAACTGTTTCATGTCTTGTTTTTATATTCCGCTGATTACTCTGATGAATGACTACTTGGGTGCCCGGGTAAGGCACCAGTCACAGGCCCCGGAACGGGTCGTGACAGATAATTTTGGGCTTATCGAGGTAAATATTCTTGTCCTTCTATTGTAATTGGATATTACATATAAGAATAGTTAAGACTTGAGTATAAGATATAGAAGGATATTAAAGAATAGAATTGAACTGTAATCACAGTAGAAGGGTATAACAAAAGAAGAATTAAATCAGACTTACATAGATTTGTATTCTGATGAGACTTGGGTAGCTTGACGGGTAGGGAAGTGCTGCCCAATTTTTCGTAGAATAGAGAACCCTCTACTTAGAACTTTATACAGTATAGTCTAGACGTTGGTAGACGTATTTGACTGTTATAGGTCGATACTCTGCGCGCGACATATTCGACTTGGCAGGTGGTTTTCGCCGAGAAGGTATGTGATTCTTCCTATCCTCTTGAGCATGATATTTTAAAATATATATATAGTACGGTAGACGTACGTGTGTTAACTAAACATGGTTTTACTGACGCCTTTTGACTTGAGTCTAAATAATAAGAATCTTGAAGTATTTCAAAAGAATATTGAATCATTTTTAATAGAAGAGTAATACTTGGTTTTTAAACAAAACGCTTAAGAGTTATACTGACTTTATGGGAAGTTAGGTATAACAACTTAAGAGAGATAAAAGGAACTGTTTACTTATTTGCTTATAAAAGCCTTGTATTGATTTCTTTAAAGTGTAGTAAGATTGTTTGATAAGTGGACATATTATGATGCTACGTGTGTTAGTGTCTTGTGATGTTGTGTAAGGGGGTCATTCTTGTTGTGCTTACGTTGTTAAACGTTAAGACCGTTATCGTTATATCACATACCCTTGACTTGTTATACCGAGGGCTTGCCACCCTTGATGCGGCCCATACGGCTACGCGGTTCGCTGTGTGACTACGCGAGTCATGGAGTTCCGTGATTGATCATTCGGTGTTTTATCCGTCGGGGATGCCTACGCGTCTGTATGACTATGCGGTCTGAGACTATGCGATCGCGGAGTCGAGAGGTACCGGGTTAGCTACCCGACGCGAGTGTCACGACCCATTCCGGCCGAATCGTGCCTTACGGGCACCAAGTAGTCATACATCGAGTAATCGGAAATATAAAACAAGACATGAAACGCTTTATAAAATAAGACGCTTTATGTGAATAAACGCCTTTCGGCATATATATATAAACAAGGTTTAGCGATTACATCCGATAATCGCATAACATGACTACATGCACCTAAGGAAATATACAACTATGGCGACAGGCCCCGCCATACCGACTATACAAAACTATCTACAAGGAGATCATACCAAAGTAGAGCCTCGGAAGAGATGGAGCTCCCGACACCAACGTAGAGATCCTAAGGCGGATCTAGCACTGCTGCCACCTGCGGCATGAACGCAGCCCGGCGAGGTCGATACATGTGTACTAAGTATGTGAAATCAAAAGTACTTAAATGAAATCATAACACTTTTTTTAAAACCGGTTTACAAATATGTATGAATCAATCAAGGAACCGCACATGTGCCATCACAAACAAGAGCAATAGGTAAACTGTAATAGGTCTTTTCTAGGCTGCGAATGATTCAAGCAGGCCACTCGCCGTATTATCACTCGCAAGCCTAATCTCGACTCGGAGTCCGCATAGGCCACTCATATGGGCCCGCATGAGGTATAACCCGCATCGAGGTGCTACTCCTCGGCATCGCCCCGACTCGTTGTCGCACGGCACATAGATCGCGTGAGGCATAACCCCGCATACTAACTCGGAACTCTCGTAGCTCCGATAGGCCCTCGGACCCGCATGAGGTATTCTCGAATCACGGTCCTGCATCACCGAGTCTACCCGCGACGGAGGCGACTTAACCCGGTATCATCTCAAGAGGTGAGTGATAGTACACTAACATAACGACTTATCTTTAAATAACATAAGCACAACAAGGATACTCTAATACAAACGTTACAAGATACTAACACACATAGCATCATATCATGTCTACTTATCAAACCATCTTATTATTCTTTTCACAATTCAACATAAGTCTGTTATAAACACATAGGCAAACTTGTTTCTTTTATCAATCTTAAGTGGTTATACTTAACTTCCCATAAAGCTAGTATAACTCTTAAGCTTCTGTTTTAAAAACCAGTTAGTTCTCTTCTGTTAAAAATGATTCAGTATTCTTATGAAATGCTTTCAGATCTTTATTATTCAGGCTTAAGCCGTGAGGCATTGCCGTAAGTGTTATTCAGGCTTAAGCCGTGAGGCATTGCCGTAAGTATTATTCAGGCTTAAGTCAAAGACATTGCCGTAGTTATTATTCCGTTAACACGTACGCGTCACCGCACTATATATATTGTAAAATATCATGCTTTAGGAAGAATCACATACCTTCTCAAATAAACCACCGCCAAGTTGAATATGTCGCGTAGAGAATCAACCTATAATAGTCGACATGTCTATCAAAGTCTAGACTACTCAAGGTCATTCTAAACAGAGGGTTCACAATTCTACGGAAAGTCGGGCACAACCCTACGGTGAGCTATATGAGTTCATCGTGAAAACAGTCTATGTGAGTCAGATTCAATTATTCTTCTTTTAAACCCTTCTACTGTGATAACAGTTCAATTCTATTCTGTAATATTCTTCTAAGTATTTAATACTTATTCTTATACTTCTACAGTATGTATTCTCTAATTAAAAAGAGGGTTAGGATTAGTTACCTCGGTAAGCCCAAAAATATCCTAGATAAAGTCGCGCCTGAGCAAGGTTTAACTCCTAAGTTGTACGCTCCGGTAGCTCCAAGAAACCTTAGAAGTTCTTCACAACTTCTACTAAGTACTAAGGGATTTGGGCTAGGGTATTTTGGGCATTATAACAATACTAGAAGACAAATTTTCTACCAAGGGAGGGGGGGTAGGTTTTGGCTAGGCTAGGGGAGGGCCAAACTTCACAAGGAGGGGAGTGGTGGACGAAAGAGCTACAAAGGGAGAGGAGAGGATTTTTCAAGACTTGGAAAGATTTGTGGATGAAGAACTCTTCATCTCTAAGGGGGTATTTATAGGTCAAGAAGTGGCCAACCAAGGGCCACGATGAAGACACGTGCAAGGCAAGTGTAGGGTGAAGATTTACTCCACAAATATCCTACCAACTCCTTGACTTGTGCACAAGGCACAAAAACGTGCTCACTTGTCCAATTCGTCCAAATGGACGATTTCAAGTCCATCAATTGGAGGGTGACAAGTGTCGCCCTCCGCTGGTCCAAAATGTTTCGTCTCTCGGAAAAATCCGCAAAAATAAGAAATGGCATAGCGGAATTTACCCTACGAAAGTCGTGGAAACGCTTCGTCGGAAAACTATTCGCTTTGTGAGTTGTGCCCAAAAACGCGTTTTGCCTAAACTTTAAGGCTAGACTTTTCAGACGTATTCCTTACGCATACTCCGGAAATACGGTATAACATTCTCCCTCTTAGAAACATTCGTCCCGAATGTTCCTTCCCAAGACGATTAACGATAAGATTCTTCATAACTAAAACAAATTTGCAAATGTCACACACGCCACGTAACAACACTTAGCGTAAACGATAACGAAAATTTACAAGTAGGAAAGTGAATTACGGAGGTGTGGGAACAGTGAGGATACTTCGCCTCATGTCCTCCTCGGCTTCCCACGCCATCTCCTCCCGAGCTCGCTCGCCACAAGACTTTGTGAAGCCACGCCCTGGTCCGCAGACGCCTAACTCGACGATCGACTATCGCATGGGAATCTCCTCATACGATAACCCTCGGTCACTGGACATCGCCAATCGGGTGTACCCTAGATGGATCCCCGATACATCTCCTCAAAGATAGATACGTGAAAACCGGATGCACCGCCTCCAGATCGGACGACAGATTCAACTCATAGGCAACATTGCCTACCACGCGGACAATCAAACGGCCCAATGTACCTAGGTGAGTTTCCTTCTTCGAATCTCATCACACCCTTCATGGGTGACACCCTTAGGAAAACCCAATCATGAACCTCGAACTCAAGATGCCGACGACGATGATCTGCATACGTCTTCTGTCGACTCTGAGCTGTCAATAGCCGCTCTCGGATAAGCTTCACCTTATCCATCGCTGTACCAAATCGTCCCACTAGCGCACTCGCCCACATCGAACCAACCTATAGGCGATCTACACTTCCTCCATACAAGGCCTCATAAGGCGCCATCCGAATCTTGGAGTGGTAGCTATTATTATACGCGAACTCAACTAGAGGCAAATGATCCTCCCAACTACCACGGAAGTCAATAACACAGGCTCGCAGCATATCCTCAAGAGTCTGGATAGTGCGCTCTGCTGTCCGTGCATGCTGGATGAAATGCGACTCGTGCTCACTGCGTCCTAAACCCCTCGGAAGGACCTCTGAAGTTAGCGTAACCGGGCTCCTCTGCGATATGATCGAAGTAGGGACTCCATGCGATCGATGATCTCTGATGTAAAGTTCGCATAATCCTCACCAAAAAGTCGTTTCGACGGAAGAAAGTTGGCTGATTTCACACCGCCGACGATAACCCATATAGAATCATGTCTCCTCCGAGTGCGAGGTAATCTGTGATGAAGTCCATGTTGATTACCTCCCACTTCCGTCGGGATCTCAATCGTCAGAACAAACCACCGTGCCTCCGGTGTTCTACCTTCACTGCGACAACACGGGCACCGAGCTACGAACTCGCAACGCCCTCTTCAAGCCATCCCACCAATACGGATCTAAGGTCGTGGTACATCTTGGTCGACCGGATGGATAGAGTAACGCTACCGTGTGCTTCCCAAGAACTCCGCCAAGTCCTCAAACATCCGGAACACACAATCGCCCTCAAACCTTAGCACCCCATCGTGCTACCTCAGGACCCTTGCCCTCACGTAAGAGTCAGATCACGATATCGAATCAAAGCGGATCCTCGAACTGTTGCCTCTTCACCTCCTCGACGATGGAAGACTCGCAACCTCACGAACTCTAACCCCATCGCTATCGTAATCAATCAAACGGACACCAAGGCTCGCTAATCGATGCAAATCACGAACCATGTCCTCCTCTTTAGCCGCACATCCGATAGGCTCCCATCGACCTACGACTAAGAGCATACGCCACAACATTGGCCTTCCGGGTGGTACAGGATATCAACATCGTAATCCTTAAGCAACTCTAACCACCGTCTCGCCGTAAGTTCACTCCTCCGGTGAAGATATCTGGAGGCTCTTGTGGTCCGTAAAAATATCCACGTGAACCCCATAAAAATAGTGCCTCGGATCTTCAAAGCGTGAATCATACCGCCAACTCCAAATCATGGGTGGGGTAGTTCCTCTCGTGTTTCTTCGTGTCGGGATGCATATGCTATAACCCCGCCATGCTGCATCAACACACATCCCCCGATGCATGACGCATCACAATACACGACATAACCATCCGGACCTCCGGAAGTAAGAACGGGCGGTCGTCGATCTCCTTCAAGAATCGAAACCCCGCCACAAGCATCCGTCCATGAAACTTGGCCGCTTACGAGTCACCTAGTCAATGGTGCGAGATAGAAGCAAACTTCTCTACGAACCGCCGATAATATCCTCGCAAGGCCCGAAAATCGCGAACCTCGGCCGGAGTAGTAGGTCACGCCAAGTCGCGATCGCCTCGATCTTAGCCGTATTCACTCGAATGCCATCAGCCGACAATATTCCCAAGAAACGCCATCAAGTCAACCAAAACTCACATTTGGAAAACTTGGCGATAATCGCTGGTCTGGAGAAGCTGCCAAGCCAGATCGCCAAATGCTCGCATGCTCCTCTCTCGCGAGAATAAACCAAGATATCATCAATGAACACTATCACAAACGTGTCCAAAATGGTTTGAACACTCGGTTCATCAAATCCATGAATACCACGAGCATCGTCAACCCAAAAGACATGACCACGAACTCATAATGCGTCTGGGTCCGGAATGCAGTCCTAGGGACATCCACCTCTCTGACTCGCACCTGATGATAGCCCGACCGTAGATCAATCTTGGAGAAACATCTCGCGCCCTGCAACTGGTCGAACAAATCATCAATCCTGGGAAGGGGGTATCTGTTCTTAATGGTCACCTTGTTCAGCTGCCTGTAGTCAACACACATGCGCTGGCGTCCGTCCTTCTTTTTCACGAACAATACGGCGCTTCGGGAGAAACACTAGGTCTGATAAAACCCTTCTCCAGCAAATCTCTCAGCTGGTCCTTCAGCTCTCTCAACTCGGCAGGTGCCATTCTGTATGGCGGAATGGAAATAGGCCGAGTGTCTGGCAATATGTCTATACAAAACTCAATCTCCCTCTCAGGAGGGATACCCGGGAGGTCGCCCGAAACACGCCGGGAACTCTCGACTCTGGGGATCGAAAATCGCACCGCAGCCTCGATATCAAACACCAACGAGATGGTAGATATACCCCTTCGCACCATCTTCCTAGCCTTGAGGTAGGAAATAAACCTACTTCTGGCGATACCGTGCTCCTCCCACTCAACAACCGGCTCGTGAAACTAGAACCGTACTACTATCTCTCTGCAGCCTACATTGGCGTAGCAAGAAGCTAGCCAATCCATCCCCAGAATCACGTCGAAGTCAATCATCTCCAACTCTATCAAGTCGGCTAGGGTCCGACGACTGTAAATGGTCACAGACAAGCTCTATATACCCGCCGAGCTACCATCGAATCACCCATCGCGTAGCTACCTCGAAAGGATCTATGGACTCGTGCTCTATCCCTATCCTACTAGCAACAAGGGAGATATATAGGGCCAGTAGAACCCGGATCTATCAAGGCATAAACATCAAACCCAGAAACTGATAAGGTACCTGTGACGACATCAGGTGAGGCCTCCTGATCCTGTCGGCTGGACAAAGCATAAATGCGGTTCTGAGGACCGCTAGAACTGGGACCTGAGCCACGACCTCTGCCGCGACCTGCTGACCCATGAGTACCCTGCCCTCCGGGGCGAGTAACTGTAGGAGATGATGAAGCGGCAACAGAACCTGAAGGCTGAGCCCTACCACTAGCGCTGCCGGCCGGACGAGCCTCGCAAAGTGACCTGCGCCTGGCGTAATAAGCTCCAAAAGTAGTACCACACTTCCGTAATGGGATCTACCGCATCGCCACATCGGGGTGGTCCCGATCGCCGATACTCGCTACTCGACGCCTCAAGCCCCGGGCCCGTCCGCCAAAACTCGGTGTCTTGAGGGCGGTGCAGAGTGCTCGAGTGGTTGTTGTGACGCCCCGAAAATCGGGCCCGTCACTGGTGCCTTACCCCGGGCACCCTAGTGATACAACATCAGAGAAAACCAGCGGAAATAAAAACTTTACACATGAAATGAGATATAGTAAATAAACAGCCAACCAAAACAGTTGCCTTGATATACATAAAACTCGAGCAGTTTAATCCTTTTACAACCCTTCACAACAAGATTACATGCACTCTAAGATTTATACAACAACTATGACGGACAGGCCGCCAAACCCCGAACGTACAAGAACTTACAGACTGGTAACATACCAAAGATAAGCCTCCGGAACGGAGCTTCCCAAAAACGCTGAAATGAGATCCTACGCGGGGATCGACGGTACCGATGTACCTCTACTGCAGATGAACGCAGCCCCGAAGGAGGTCAAGATAACAGTAAGTATGTGAAATCAGAAATCAGTAAATGAAATCATAATAGTCTATATAAAGCAGAGACATGTATGATGACCAAACTACAATATATAACATATAACGATTACATCAAGACGTGGACTCACGCTCCAAATTATCACTGTGCGTGGAATTTCTTCCTCACCACGGCATTTATGATATAACAATACCAAGGATTATACATGAACACCATCTCCCACTGTGTTATAAAACCGACAGACAAGTATAACTACCAGATCCGACCGTACCAATAATACAATGCAACCAAAACACGGCCGTCACGGGCAAGTGCGAGCCGACTCATCGGATACCAAGGCGGTCGCCACGCAATGACCGGGGCAAGTACGAGGGTGACCACTGGGACCAAGGCGTCAGATCACGAAACTTCGTCACTATATCGAGCAGGGCAAGTGCGAGGGTCGACTACCGATACCAAGGCCGAATCACCACGACGGCAGTAATGAGCCGACCACCGGATACCCAGGCCGAACAGTAAGAAACCTCAACCAGTCAACCGGCCCTCTATCGAGAGACGCGGTAACACAGAAACACCACACTTGCACCACAAGGCTATCATCACAAGCATAGGCAAGTTTCACAACAACAAGCATAGGAATGTTTCACCACAACAAGCATAGGCAAGTTTCACATCACTCAAAGTACCTTCATTTTATGCCAAAGTCCGGGTTTCAACCCTAAAGTACTACGTACGTTAAATTCTTTAAAAGAGATCCATTACTTATCAAAGTCACCCGATACCCGTAGTATTAGAATGACCAACCCACATTCCTTTTCAAAATCAAGTAACAACATTCTTTTCCTAAGTTCCAGTTTGCCTAGTTTTAATTACTCAAGCCTCTCATTTTCAAATGGTTTCATAGTTCATAAACTTAATCACTTGATTCCTTTTTAGAACAATTGAGTAATATAAGTCTCACGTGAGAGTAGGTTATTCTTGTTTACAACATTCTTATTACAGCAGCCATGATCTAGAAAATGTAATATCATCTTGTCTCATCTTAGTTTCTATGCAGATGGAGGTTTCTACTGGTTTTAATACGATACATCATTATTCAATACATTTTCCTTTATTAACGCTGCAGTGGTCTGTCGATACACATTCTGATTTCCGAAATCAGTAAAACATTATCCCTTTAAATAAAACCAAGTACTCAATACTCACGAATGAGGTTTCACACAAACATCCACATTAAAACAAATAAGTTAAGTCTCTTATCTTATAAGATCAAGTCTCTTAACTTCTAACATCAGTAAACCATTTTCTTTACCTCTCTTAAGACATTATACCTAACTCCCCATAAAGCTAGTATAACTCTTTTTAAAACCTTTTTAAAACAAAGTGTTACTCTCCCTTCCAAAACGATTTATAAATCTTTTGAAATACATCAAGTTCTTTATTATAACAAGCCAGTTATAATTCACATCAGTTACCTTTTAAAACCACAAAGTATTTTCTTACCTATATAAAGCTGTTATAACCAACTTCCCATAAAGCCGTTATAACACTTTATGTTTTAAGAACAATCAAACACAGTTAACACGTGACGCCTACCGTACTACATAGTTCACACATATCATGCTAGAAGAGATAGGAAGAGGTTCACATACCTCGCGACGATTTAACGACAATAAGCAAAATGCTCCAAGTACTACAACCTTGCTAGCCCTTTCCACTCCTCGAGTAGAATACGCTACTCTTAGTACTTTCACCTATAAAGGCCACAAACGTCTATTAAATCTTAAACACACGGTCCCATCGTTCTACGTAAAATTCGCAAAGACCTCCCACATGGCGTAAATCTCCTCTTCATCGAGGTCGGCTACCAAGCCAACCAGGGGTTAACACGCCTAACCTGACGCGTACAATTCTACTACAAGAATGCTACATAAGTCTCATGTAATACAACCCTAGGTAATTACGATTCGCTTCTTCTCTTTATTATCCTTCATGTGATTCTTGCTCAATTCTTCATTCTTCAGCTTAAGTCAAAAGACATTGCCATAATACTAAGTTCAGTTCTATATATAGTATACAAAACTATATATTCAACACTTATGTAATTTCCAATTACAATAGGGGGACAAGATATTTACCTCGATAAGCCCAAAAATTATCCGAGTTTAAAGTCGCTCCTGAGCAAGGTTTAGCTCCTCCTCCGAGTGCTCCAATCCGCTCCAAACAACCCTTAGAAGTTCTACGCAACTTCTACTCCATACTTCAACAACGGGTGAAGATTTTCCTTAGGGTTTCGTGTAGAGGCTAAGGAAAGTATAATCGTATTTTCCGGGTTTTTCGTACAAAGGGTACTTTGGAAAGTACTACAAGGTATTTGGGCTAAAGTATTTTGGACATTATAACAATACTTAGGAGAGTATTTCTATACCACAACAAAGGGTATTATACGAAAACAACTAGGCTAGGGGGGGGGGTACCCCACGGCCAAGGCACCACAAAGGGGGGGGGGAAGCTCTCGGCAAAGGGGGAAAGGGGTGTGGTGGACGAATTTCACAAGGGAGGGAGGAAGAGAACTTCAAGACTTAGGCAATTTGTGGATGAAGAAAGTCTTCACAAAGGAGCTATTTATAGCAAAACCAAAGGCCAACCAAGGGCCAAGATCCTTCCAAGTGTATAGCAAGTGTAAGGGCAAGATTAAACCAAGTGCACCCTAAACCCTACTCCACAAAACACTCCACAAAACAAGCCACAAAACAAGGCACAAATCAAGGAGCCAATTGGCCAAGAGAACGTGACCCATTTCGTCCAAGCCATGCCATGGTTGCCGTCCAAGCCTTCCAATTAGAGGGTGACAAGTGTCGCCCTCTCGTTGGTCCAAAATGTTTCGTCTCTCGGAAAAATCCGCAAAAAATATAAATGACATAGCCGGAATTTTCCTACGAAATTGTGGAAACGTTTCGCCGAAAACGACTCCTTTCGGCACTTGTGTACAAATTTCAAACTATGCCTACTTAAGGCTCAAATTGTACACGCACGCCTCACGTACATACTGGAAATACGGTATAACATTCTCCCTTAGAAACATTCGTCGAATGTTCCTTCAAGGTCTCAAAACAAGCAGCGTCGTGATAGTCTTCACCGCTATACGTCGAAAACAATCATGCCACACCGCCACAAAACATACGCTCACTTTTCCTTTCGTAGTACTCGTCACGAACACTCGAACTCGTTCTAGTATCCGTACCACACTTCACAACGCTCGTTTCCAACCTCGAGTCACTACCTCCAACTTGGTCATCTCACTAACCTCGATTTCCAAGGCCATTCCCGCCTTCACGAACTGATTCGATCGAACGCATCCACGAACTCATACGATGGTCATCTAAACTTGGGCCTAGCACCCTCGTGACCCTACCACTGGCGGGACCACCCGGACCCCACCCCAAACCGGGTTACGGGTTGACCCGCAAATGGTCCTCAACCCGACCCCCAACCGCGCCAACTCTTGTTCCCCGATCCGGAACGATCTTACTATTTCACATCATGAAAGCTACCACTTCCATCTCACACTACCCAGGGACTTACCCTTTTCACTAACCAGGTTTCTAAATCACATTTTAGCACAAAGCTATCCAAACATAACATTAAACACATCAACAACATCAATACAAACAAAACTCTAGAGGGTTAAGGATATACCTGAAACTAGGCGGTTCAAGGACCGCTAAAACTGGGAACTCCCACCGCGACCTCTACCAGGGCCTTCCGGTGTACGAACATCCTGCCTGGCTACGGAAGGTGAAGAACCCCAATCGCTCTAGTAGTCCATGCTATCCTACCGGTGCTACCGCAGTGACGATCTCTTGCCGGATGGCCTGTTGGCGCAAAATAACAATCTCCCGAGTTAGTACGACACTCGCCCTTATGAAGCTTTCCACAAGGGCCACCCTGAGACAAGGGCAACCTCATCCGGCGAGCACTCCTGCTCCCCTGAAAATCTGCAACCTGGGAGCCCCGACCTGCTCCTGAATATCCCGAAGGTCCTGAAAGCTGGGGAGGACCACTCAGTCTTGTGAGGTACATAACTAGTCTGGCCGAGGCGGTCCGCCTCGAAAGTCACCAAAGGACCTGCTGTTCGGCCTCTTCGCGACTTTGGTCATTCCGTCGATTTATCCGCTCCTCACATCCAAGTGTATACGCTGCACGCGCAATGTCCATGCCGGTGAAGAGCTACACCAACAACTCTCTGCAAGGCAATCATCGAGCCACCTGAACATATCGGTGCACTCGATCCTCCATACTAGCTACTAACGCGGGACGTCGCCAATGAGTCGAACTCACATTGTACTCCCGAACCGTGCGCGCTTCACAGAATACCAAAAATCTGCCGGCCGAGCCCTCCTCATCCGGGAGGCAAGAAATGTGCAAGAAAGGCCTCGAGAACTCGTTCCATACGGCTGGAAGTGCATGCTCTCCTGGACAGCTCGAGAATCAAACGATCGCGGTATCACGCGATTGATGTGAACCTAGGCCACCGACTCGATCTCCGATGCCTTGATCACTCTATGATCCGTCAGCGTCGGATGAACTCCTGCGGATCATCCTCGTGCCTCGACCCATAAAACTCGGGCGGCCTACAACTCAGAAAATCCCGTAGCCTCGAACTATCTGATTTAGGGTGAACCACTGGTGCTACTGGAACTGCTGCGTCCAGCCTATCCTCAAGTCTGGCCACAACCCTGGCCATTAACTGGGCCCACTCCTTGTAACTCATCTCCTCTGCTCCGGTGCGAGGCGGAGGCTCAGTACTATGGTCTCTCGCCATTGCTTACTCGCAGATCCTCTTCGCCTTGCCCTTCGGGCGGGTTGCCTTTCGCGAGGCATAATCGGTAAAACGAAACACGTCGGAGGGTCCATCTTATCACGCCTCTAAGGCACGATCTCGGAATGAGAAGAATGGAAACCAATCCTAAATGTCCTATAGCCTCACGATTATAGATGTGGTGCACAACACACGATAATCCAGACTACTAGACACGGTGCGTAGACACTTTCCGAGGATTAATCGCTCGATACCACTTGCGACGCCCGAAAATTGGGCGTCGCGGTGCCTTATCCTGGCACCCTAGTGATACAACATCGAGAGAAAACCGTGAAATAAAAACTTTACACATGAAATGAGAGATATAGTAAATAAACAGCCAACAAGCAGTTGCCTTGGTATATACATAAAACTCGAGCAGTTTAATCCTTTTACAACCACACTTGCGATTACATGGACCTCTAAGATTTATACAACAACTATGACGGACGGGGCCTCGAACCCCGAACGTACAAGAACTTACGGACTGGGTAACATACCAAAGATAAGCCTCCGACGGCGGAGCTTCCCAAAACGCGAAATGAGATCCTAGCGCGGATCGACAGTAGATGTACCTCTACTGCGGCATGAACGGCCCCGAAGGAGGTCGCATAACAGTACCAAGTATGTGAATCAGAAATCGTAAATGAAATCATAATAGTCTATATAAAGCAGAGACATGTATGATGACCAAACTACGATATATAACATATAACGATTACATCAAGAGCGAGGACTCACGCCTCCAAATTATCACTGCGTGCGTGGAATTTCTTCCTCACCGCGGCTTTATGATATAACAATACCAAGGATTATACATGAACACCATGTCCCAATGTGTTATAAAAACCGTGACAGGACAAGTATAACTACCGATCCGACCGCACCAATAATACAATGCAACCAAAACACGGCCGTCACGGGGCAAGTGCGAGCCGACTCTCGGATACAAGGCGGTCCACGCGGTGACCGGGCAAGTCTAGGTGACCACGAGGACCAGCCGTATCACGAAACCGTCACTATCTCGAACGGGGCAAGTCAGGGTGACTACCGATACCAAGGCCGAATCGACCACGAGGCAGGGGCGGTACGAGAGCCACCACGGATACCGGGCGAACGGTAAGAAACCTCAACTACCAACCGACCCTCTATCGAGAGACGCGGTAACACAGAAACACCACACTTGCACCACAAGGCTATCATCACAAGCATAGGCAAGTTTCACAACAACAAGCATAGGAATGTTTCACCACAACAAGCATAGGCAAGTTTCACATCACTCAAAGTACCTTCATTTTATGCCAAAGTCCGGGTTTCAACCCTAAAGTACTACGTCGTTAAATTCTTTAAAGAGATCCATTACTTATCAAAGTCACCCGATACCCGTAGTATTAGAATGACCAACCCACATTCCTTTTCAAAATCAAGTAACAACATTCTTTTCCTAAGTTCCAGTTTGCCTAGTTTTAATTACTCAAGCCTCTCATTTTCAAATGGTTTCATAGTTCATAAACTTAATCACTTGATTCCTTTTTAGAACAATTGAGTAATATAAGTCTCACGTGAGAGTAGGTTATTCTTGTTTACAACATTCTTATTACAGCAGCCATGATCTAGAAAATGTAATATCATCTTGTCTCATCTTAGTTTCTATGCAGATGGAGGTTTCTACTGGTTTTAATACGATACATCATTATTCAATACATTTTCCTTTATTAACGCCGATGGTCTGTCGATACACATTCTGATTTCCGAAATCAGTAAAACATTATCCCTTTAAATAAAACCAAGTACTCAATACTCACGAATGAGGTTTCACACAAACATCCACATTAAAACAAATAAGTTAAGTCTCTTATCTTATAAGATCAAGTCTCTTAACTTCTAACATCAGTAAACCATTTTCTTTACCTCTCTTAAGACATTATACCTAACTCCCCATAAAGCTAGTATAACTCTTTTTAAAACCTTTTAAAACAAAGTGTTACTCTCCCTTCCAAAACGATTTATAAATCTTTTGAAATACATCAAGTTCTTTATTATAACAAGCCAGTTATAATTCACATCAGTTACCTTTTAAAACCACAAAGTATTTTCTTACCTATATAAAGCTGTTATAACCAACTTCCCATAAAGCCGTTATAACACTTTATGTTTTAAGAACAATCAAACACAGTTAACACATGTACGTCTACCGTACTACATAGTTCACACATATCATGCTAGAAGAGATAGGAAGAGGTTCACATACCTCGCGACGATTTAACGACAATAAGCAAAATGCTCCAAGTACTACAACCTTGCTAGCCCTTTCCACTCCTCGAGTAGAATACGCTACTCTTAGTACTTTCACCTATAAAGGCCACAAACGTCTATTAAATCTTAAACACACGTTCCCATCTTTCTACAGAAAATTCGGCAGCACCTCCCCCCCCCGCAACAGCGTAAATCTCCTCCTCTATCGAGGTCGGCTACCAAGCCAACCAGGGGGGGGGTTAACACGTCTAACCGGACGCGTACAATTCTACTACACAGTAATGCTACATAAGTCTCAGAATACAACCTAGGTAATTACTGTTGATTCTTCTCTTTATTATCCTTCATGTGATTCTTGCTCAATTCTTCATTCTTCAGGCTTAAGTCAAAAGACATTGCCATAATCCTAAGTTCAGTTCAATCTCGAGTATCCCACACTATATATTCAACACTTTTGTAATTTCCAATTACAATAGGGGGACAAGATATTTACCTCGATAAGCCCAAAAATTATCCGAGTTTAAAGTCGCTCCTGAGCAAGGTTTAGCTCCTCCTCAGAGTGATCCAAAACGCACCAAACAACCCATAGAAGTTCTACGCCACTACTACTCCATACTTCAACAACGCGTTAAGATTTTCCTAAGGGTTTCGTCTAGATGCTCAGGAAAGTATAATCGTCTTTTAGGGTTTTTGTACAAAGGTACTTTGGAAAGTACTACAAGGTATTTGGGCTAAAGTATTTTGGACATTATAACAATACTTATGAGAGTATTTCTATACCACAACAAAGGGTATTATACGAAACAACTAGGCTAGTGGGGTACCCCTACCAAGGCACCACAAAGGGGAAAGCTCTCGGCAAAGGGGAAAAGGGGTGTGGTGGACGAATTTCACAAGGGAGGGAGGAAGAGAACTTCAAGACTTAGGCAATTTGTGGATGAAGAAAGTCTTCACAAAGGGGAGCTATTTATAGCAAAACCAAAGGCCAACCAAGGGCCAAGATCCTTCCAAGTGTATAGCAAGTGTAAGGGCAAGATTAAACCAAGTGCACCCTAAACCCTACTCCACAAAACACTCCACAAAACAAGCCACAAAACAAGGCACAAATCAAGGAGCCAATTGGCGAAGAACGTGACCCATTTCGTCCAAGCCATGCCATGGTTGCCGTCAAGCCTTCCAATTGAGGGTGACAAGTGTCGCCCTCTCGTTGGTCCAAAATGTTTCTTCTCTCGGAAAAATCCTAAAAAAATTTAATTTACATAGCCGTATTTTTCCCTACGAATGCTGTGGAAACGTTTCGTCGAAAACGACTCTTTCGCACTTGTGTACAAATTTCGAAACTATGCCTACTTAAGGCTCAAATTGTACACGCACGCCTCACGTACATACTGCGGAAATACGGTATAACGGTGTGGTGCGAATCTAGGCTGGCCGAGGCCGCCACCACGATAACCACCGTAAGACCCTCCGCCACGGCGCCTTCTTCTGCCGTCGTCCCACTGCGACCTCTGCGCTCGCATCCAAGGGCGTGAGCTGCGCACGGGTAATGTCCATACCGGTGAAGAGAAACACCCGCACACGACTTCGACCATATAGTCGTCTGGCGGTGATATAGCGGTGCACCCTATCCTCCATATCTGCTACCAATCTGGGACATATCGAGCCAATGAATCAAACTCGACATTGTACTCCCGGTCGTCCTCTCGCCTCGATAGTAAAATCTATCACCACGCCTCATCGTGGAGGCGAAGTGAGTGAGGAAAGCCTCTGAGAACTCATCCCAAGTAGCTGGGGACGCGTGCTCTCCCCGGGATAACTCCCATGAATCAAACCAATCGACTGCGGTATCACGCAGCCGATGCGAACCAAAGGTCACAGACTCGGTCTCTGAGGCCTTGATCACCCGCATGATTCTCTGGCGGCGGATGAACTCCTGCGGATCATCCTCCCGGCCTCGACCGTAAAACTCTGGCGGGCTACAACTCAAGAAATCTCGTAGTCTCAAACTATTCGCCTCGGGTGCACCACGGTGCGATCTGGCCGAGGCCTGAGCTGAACCGCGTCCAGCATCTCGCCGTGTCGGGCCACAACTTTAGCCAATAGTGGGCCATCTCCTTGTACCCTAACTCCGCCCGGTGTGGGGCGGGAGGTGTGGTGCTGTGGTCTCTCTTTGGGGTGGCGGCGTCATAGAACTCGCCGTCTCGGTATAGGCGGGCACGAGCCCTCGTGACTCTGGGTGTCTGCTAGCGACTCCTCGCGCTTGCCTTCTGCGCCGGGTTGCCTTACGTGGAGGCATAACTTCTACAGGAAAGGAATACGTTAGAGTGGTCCAACATATAACACAGATCTAAAGAACGATCTATGAAAGAGAAGAATTGAAACCAATCCAAAATATCCAATAGCCTCACGATTATTGGTGTGGTGCACAACACACCGATAATCAAGACTCTACTAGATACGGTCTGTAGACACTTTCCGAGGATTAACTGCTCTGATACCACTTTTGTCACGACCCATTCGGGGCCGTGGCGGTGCCTTAGGGCACCCAAGTAGTCATACATCGAGTAATCACGGAAATATAAAACAAGACATGAAACAGCTTTATAAAATAAGACACGCTTTATGTTAACAAACGTCGCCTTTTCGGCATATATATATAAACAAGGTTTAGCGATTACATCCGATAATCGCATGACTACAGACCTCTAAGGAAATATACAACTATGGCGGGACAGGGCCCCGCCATACCCTGACTATACAAAACTATCTACAACAGGGAGATCATACCAAAGAGTAGAGCCTCCGGAAGAGATGGAGCTCCCGACACCAACGTAGAGATCCTAAGGATGCGGATCTAGCACCTGCTTGCCCTTACCTGCGGCATGAACGCAGCCCCCCGAAGGAGGTCAGTACAACAGGTACTAAGTATGTGAAACTGTAAAGTACTTAAATGAAATCATAACACTTTTTTAAAACCAGTTTACAAATATGTATGAAGCAATCAAGGGAACCGCACATAGTGCCACATCACAAACAAGAGCAACAATAGGTAAACTGTAATAGGTCTTTTCTAGGCTGCGAATGATTCGAAGCAGGGCCACTCGCCCGTATTATCACTCTGCAAGCCTAATCCTGGACTCCCGGAGTCCGCATAGGCCACTCACATGGGCCCGCATGAGGTATAACCCCGCATCGAGGGTAGCTACTCCTCGGCATCGTCCTGGACTCGTTGTCCGCATGGCCACATAGACCGCATGAGGCATAACCCCGCATACTAACCTGGAACTCTCGTAGCTCCGCATAGGCCCCCTGGACCCGCATGAGGTATTCTCGAATCATGGTCCCAGACCGCCTGAGTCTACCCCGCATCGGAGGGCAGCTTAACCCCCGGTATCATCTCAAGAGGTGAGTGATAGTACACTAACATAACAGCTTATCTTTAAACAACATAAGCACAACAAGGATACTCTCTTATACAAACGTTACAAGATACTAACACACATAGCATCATATCATGTCTACTTATCAAACCATCTTATTATTCTTTTCACAATTCAACATAAGTCTGTTATAAACACATAGGCAAACTTGTTTCTTTTATCAATCTTAAGTGGTTATACTTAACTTCCCATAAAGCTAGTATAACTCTTAAGCTTCTGTTTTAAAAACCAGTTAGTTCTCTTCTGTTAAAAAATGATTCAGTATTCTTATGAAATGCTTTCAGATCTTTATTATTCAGGCTTAAGCCGTGAGGCATTGCCGTAAGTGTTATTCAGGCTTAAGCCGTGAGGCATTGCCGTAAGTATTATTCAGGCTTAAGTCAAAGACATTGCCGTAGTTATTATTCAGTTAACACATGTACGTCTACCGTACTATATATATTGTAAAATATCATGCTTTAGGAAGAATCACATACCTTCTCAGCGAAAACCACCTGCCAAGTTGAATATGTCGCGCGTAGAGAATCAGCCTATAATAGTCAGACATGTCTATCAAAGTCTAGACTACTCTGAAGGTCATTCTAAACAGAGGGTTCACAATTCTACGGAAAGTCGGGGCCTGACCCTACCCGGTGAGCTATATGAGTCTACTGTGAAAACAGTCCTATGTGAGTACAGTTCAATTATTCTTCTTTTAAACGACCCTTCTACTGTGATAACAGTTCAATTCTATTCTGTAATATTCTTCTAAGTATTTAATACTTATTCTTATACTTCTACAGTATGTATTCTCTAATTCAAAAGAGGGTTAGGATTAGTTACCTCGGTAAGCCCAAAAATATCCTAGATAAAGTCGCGCCTGAGCAAGGTTTAGCTCCTAAGTTGTACGCTCAGAGTCTCAAGAAACCTAAGAAGTTCTTCACAACTTCTACTAAGTACTAAGGGATTTGGGCTAGGGTATTTTGGGCATTATAACAATACTAGAAGACAACTTTTCTACCAAGGGAGGGGGGGTAGGTTTTGGCTAGGCTAGGGGGGGTAGGCCCTCGGCCAAACTTCACAAGGGGAGGGGGGAGTGTTGGACGAAAGAGCTACAAAGGGAGAGGAGAGGATTTTTCAAGACTTGGAAAGATTTGTGGATGAAGAACTCTTCATCTCTAAGGGGGTATTTATAGGTCAAGAAGTGGCCAACCAATGGCCAAGATTAAGACAAGTGCAAGGCAAGTGTAGGGTGAAGATTTACTCCACACAAATATCCTACCAACTCCTTGACTTGTGCACAAGGCACAAAAAACGTGCTCACCTTGTCCAATTCGTCCAAATGGACGATTTCAAGTCCATCAATTGGAGGGTGACAAGTGTCGCCCTCCCGTTGGTCCAAAATGTTTCGTCTCTCGGAAAAATCCGCAAAAATAAGAAATGGCATAGCCGGAATTTACCCTACGAAAGCTGTGGAAACGTTTCGTCGGAAAACTATTCGTTTTGTGAGTTGTGCCCAAAAAAACGTTTTGCCTAAACTTTAAGGCTAGACTTTTTGTACGTATTTCCTTACGTACATACTCTAGAAATACGGGGTATAACACGAGGAATACCTCATGCGGGTGTGTGTGTGACCTATGCGGACTGCGGGAAGTCCAGGATTAGGCACGCATAATGATACTATGGGCGATTGACCTTGCTTCGATCATTCGCGGCCTAGAAAAGACCAGTTACACTATACCTATTTTGCTCTTGTTTATGTTGTGGCACTATGTGCAGTTGAACTGGTTGTATTTGCAAATGGTTTTAAATACTTTGATTTTACTTCAGTACTTTACAGTTTCACATACTTGGTACCTGTTGTACTAACCTCCTTCGGGGGGCTGCATTCATGCCGCAGGTAAGGGAAAGCAGGTGCTAGATCCGCATCCTTAGGATCTCTACTTTGGTGTCAGGAGCTCCATCTTCTCCGGAGGCTCGACTTTTGGTATGGTTCTCCCTGGTGTCGTATATATATGTACATTCAGGGTATGGCGGAGCCCTGTCCCGCCATAGTTGTTTACTTCCTTAGAGGTCTGTAGTCCTATTGTACAGTTGGGATGTAACTGCCAAACTTTGGATATATATATATGCCGAAAGGCCACTTTTTCTCAGATAAACTGTTTTTCTTTTCATATTGTTTCTTGTCTTGTTTTTATATTCCGCTGATTACTCTGATGTTTGACTACTTGGGTGCCCGGGTAAGGCACCAGTCACGGGCCCCAGAACGGGTCGTGACAGACATGTGTCACCCTTAGGTGGCAATGTTGGACGTTTTTGTGGGCAAAGAAAGATGGAACATTTTTATCATTTTAAAGCCCTAAAACATTTGGTCAATGTTTTGTAGATATTTTTTGGGTAGATAGATAAGGTGGGACCCACACAACACTTGTCCAAATCTCATCCACACACTTGCTTGAATCTTGGCCATTGAGGGCCCTATAAATACCCCCCTTAGTTGAAGGATTTCTTCATCCCTTAAACATTTTCCAAGTTTAAAAATCCTTCCCCCTCTTAGAAGAGTTCTCGTCCAACACCATCTCCCCCCCTCCTAGTAGTGCTAGCCGAAACACTACCCCTTCCTGAAGCTTTAGGTCAAAATACCCCCTTGGTTGAAAAGTATTCTCCAAGTATTATCACTATTCCAAAATACCTTAGCCCTAATACCTTGTAGTATTCCAAGTTACCTCTATACTAAAAAGCCCGGAAATGCTACTTTATGTCCTTTAGTCACAAAACGAAACCCTAGGATAATCTTCATAGTTGGTTGAAGTATTAAGTAGAAGTTGTTTAGAAACTTCTAAGGGTTCTTGGAGCGAATTGGAGCATACAGAATAGGAGCTAAACCTTGCTCAGGATCGACATTAAATCTTTGATAATTTTGGGCTTATCGAGGTAAATATCTTTGTCCTTCTACTCTAATTGGAAATTACATACTGTAGTAGTTTAGAAATGAGTATAAGATGTATAGAAGGATTGTATAAAAGAAGAGAATTGAACTGTAAATACATGTGTATCAGATGAGACTTGTGTAGTTTGACGGGTAGGGAAGTGCTGCCCGATTTTCCGTAGCAATAAGCACCTTCTGCTTAGAATATTCTACAGAGTAGTCTAGACGTTGATAGACGTATTTGACTATTATAGGTTGATACTCTGCGCGCGACATATTCGACTTGGCAGGTGGATTTCACCGAGAAGGTATGTGATTCTTCCTATCCTCTTGAGCATGATATTTTAAAAGAATATGTATAGTACGGTAGACGTACGTGTGTTAACTGAACGTGGTTTTACTTCAATGTATTTTGACTTGAGTTTTAAATAATAAGAATCTTGAAGTATTTCAAAAGAATTAAGAATCGTTTTTGAAAGAAGTGTAATACTTGGTTTTAAAAGCTTAAGTGTTATACTAGCTTTATGGGAAGTTAGGTATAACGACTTAAGAGTGATAAAATGAACGGTTTACTTAATTGTTTATGAAAGCCTTATATTGATTTCGGAAATGAGAATAAGTATCGAACAAACCACTGCAGCGCTAATAAAGGAAAATGTATTGACTAATTGAATATTATTAAAACCAGTAGAAACCTCCATCTGCATAGAAGCTAAGATAAGACAAAATTGTATTACATTTCCTAGATCATGGCTGCCTTAATAAGATTGTTATAAACAAGAATAACCTACTCACACATAATGCATATGTTACTCAAATTGTTTTTAAAAAGGAGATTACGTTATTAAGTGTTTAAAACTATGATCTATGAATCTTTTGAAAATAAGAGACTTGATCTTAAAAGATAAGAGACTTGACTTAATTGACTTGATATGAATTTTGTTAAAAAGTGTGAAACCTCATTCGTGAGCAATGAGTACTTGGTTTTTAAAGAGTTAATGTATGAAGTACTTTGGGGATAAAAACCCGAACTTGTTGACATAAAGTAGAAAGTACCTTGGGTGAATAACTTGACTATGTTGGTTTGTGATAGCCTTGTAATACTTTCTTGTTGGTTTGATAAGTAAACATGGTAGGATGATACGTGTGTTAGTGTCTTATGATGTTTGTGTAAAGGGGTTTCCCTTGATTGTGCTTATGTTGTTTAACGATAAGCCGTTATGTTAGTATTGTACCACTCACCTCTTGACATGTTATACCGGGGTTAAGCGCCCGACGCGAGGATGCCTCATGCGGGTCGGGGACCTAT
Organism: Przewalskia tangutica; assembly: GCA_029844215.1. NCBI lineage: Eukaryota > Viridiplantae > Streptophyta > Magnoliopsida > Solanales > Solanaceae > Przewalskia > Przewalskia tangutica. Next base: position 35,759,816 of record CM056725.1, on the reverse strand, counting down.
GCGAGCTACGAGTTCGAGGTTAGTGTGCGGGGTAATTACCTCATGCGGTCTATGTGGCCATCCGGACCACGAGTCGAGGAGGATGCAGCGGGTTAGCTGCCCCGATGCGAGGAATACCTCATGCGGGCCTATGTGTGGCCTATGCGGAGCTGCGGTAAGTTCCAGGATTAGACGCGCACATTGATACTGAGGGCGAGTGGCCAGCTTCGATCATGTGGCGCGGTCTAGAAAGACCTCGTGATACAGTTTTATAGCATTGTTGGTACTGTGGGTTTTAGTAGTCGGCTATGCCTTCGTACTTACCCCGTACAGTTTTATTATGACACAGGTGGGACTTGGTGTTAATGTGTATTCCTTGGTGTTTTTATATCATGGACTGCCGGCAGTGAGGAAGGAATTCCACGGGCATGATTGATATTGTGGGCATGGGACCCATGGTTATATTTGAGTGATGACTTTAAGGGCGTGAGTCACGGCGTGACATATCGCTACATATTGTGTATCGTAAATTGGTTATCATATATGTCCTCTGTTTTATATAGACTATTATGATTTCATTCTGATATTTTGATTTCACATACTTGGTACTGTTGTCTTGACCTCGCCCGAGGCTGCGTTCATGCCGCAGGTAGAGGTACACCAGTTGTTGGTCCTCGCTCATAGGGTCACAGTTCAGCGTTTTGGGAAGCTCCGTGTCTCCGGACTCTTATCTTGGTATTGTCCCCTGTCGTTGTAGGTACTTACATTCAGGGGTATGGCGGGGCCCTGTCCCGCCATTGTTGTTATAACATTCTTTGAGGTCTGTAGTACTGTTGTGGGCAGAGTTTGTAAAAGGGATGTAACTGTTCAAGTTTATATATATATTTATGCCAAAGGGCAACTTTTCTTAGATAAACTGTTTCTCACTTCATATTATTTCATGTCTTGTTTTATATTCCGCTGGTTACTCTGATGTATGTCTACTTGGGTGCCCGGGTAAGGCACCAGTCACGGGCCCGGGTTCGGGTCGTGACAGAAAATGTATAGACTAATTAATTATTATTAAAACCAGTAGAAACCTCCATCTGCATAGAAGCTAAGATAAGACAAAATTGTATTACATTTCCTAGATCATGGCTGCTTTAATAAGATCATTAATAACAAGTATTGATTTTTCTTAAATTCCAAAGTAAGGAACTTGATTTCTAAAAGAAAAGAGACTTGAGGAATTGAAGAGTTTTTGGTTTAAAAGGAAGACATGGTTTTGTCTTAAATTGGTTTAAAACATAAAGTGTTATAACAGCTTTATGGGAAGTTAGTTATAACGACTTTATGAAAACAAAAATGGTTTTATCATTAGTTTTAAAATGGTAACTTGACTTTAAAAGGAGAAGTTGTTTTGGTTTACTTAAAACGTTAGTCACTCTATTTTGATAATACGGGCATCGGGTGACCAGTGTAAAAGAAATGGATTCTTTTAAAAAGAATTTAACGTACGTAGTACTTTGGGGTAAAAACCTGGACTTTGGAATAAAATGAAAGTACCTTGAGTTGTGTGTTTGCGTGTGATAGCCTTGTCGTGCTAGTATTGTATTTCTATACCACCGCGTCTCTCGATGGAGGGCCGGCTGATTTGTTATGATCTTACTTGGACGTCTCGGCGGTGGCGGAGCATTCCACTGCAGCACGTGATTATTATTCCATGGACTAGCTCTCCATGAGGTTTTACTGATTCGACTTGGTATCTGGTAGTTGGCTCTCGTACTTGCCCCGAGGTCGTGGCTAATTCGGTTTGGTATCTGGTATTTAGCCTTCGTACTTGCCCCGTTCAGTTTTGTGATGAAGTCTCGTGATTCCGGCTTGGTATCTGGTAGTTAGTCTTCGTACTTGCCCCGGCCAGCTACGTGGCGCAGGTGGTATCTGGTAGTTGGCTTTCGTACTTGCCCTGGGTCAGCTTCGTGGTATGGTTATATAGACTTGTTGGTATGGCTTTGGTATCTGGTAGTTGGCTTTCGTACTTGCCCCGGTCAGTTGATGATGCGGCTTGGTATCTGGTAGTTAGCCTTCGTACTTGCCCCGTACAGTTTTTATGACACAGGTGGGACCTGGTGTTCATGTGTACTCCTTGGTGTGGTTATCGTAGACTGCCGGCAGTGAGGAAGGTGTTCCACGGGCATGATTGATGTTGCGGGCATGAGACCCATAGTTATACTTGAGTGATGACTTTGAGGGCGTGAGTCCCTGACTTGACGTAACTGCTTACATATTATGTACTATAGTTTGGTTATCATATATGTCTCATGTTTTATATAGACTACTATGATTTCATTTACAGTATTTTCAGTTTCACATACTTGGTACTGTTATCGACCTCGCCCGAATTTGTGTTCATCTGCATGGTAGAGTACATCGGTTGTTGATCCTCGCTCATAGGATCACGGATTCAGCGTTTTAGGAAGCTCCGTTTCTCGGAGGCTTATCTTTTGGTATGATTCCACGAGTTTGTAGGTTCTTGTACATTGGAGGTATGGCGGGGCCTGTCCGTCATAGTTGTAAAAATTCGTAAGTGCATGTCTTGTTGTGGGCAGGGTTTGTAAGGTATTTAACTGTTCAATTTTGATTTATATACAGGAAGGTAACCGTTTTGGTTAGCCTATTGCTTATTTTATGTTTTGTTCATGTTTAAGTTTTTATTTCCGCTGATTTTCTCTGATGTTGTATCACTAGGGTGCCCGGGGTAAGGCACCAGTCGCGGTCCCGAGGTCGGGTCGTGACAAAAGTGGTATCAGAGCAGTTAATCCTCGGAAAGTGTCTACATACCGTATCTAGTAGAGTCTTGATTATCGGTGTGTTGTGCACCACACCAATAATCAGGAGGCTATAGGATATTTAGGATTGGTTTCCATTCTTCTCATTCTGAGATCGTGCCTTAGAGATGTGTTGTAAGTTGGACTCCCTCTGACGTATTCTTTTATGCCAGTTATGCCTCCACGCAAGGCAATCGGTGGCGAAGGAAAAGCGTGAGAGGAGGCTGCGAGTAAATAGCGGCGGTCTCTCACGAGACCACGATACTGAGCCTCGATCCACGGCTGGAAGCGAGAGGAGATGGGTTACAAGGAGATGGCCCGATTATTGGCGGAGATAGTGGCAAGGCACGAGGATAAGTGGATCGCAGCAATTCGATGCCGGTAGTTCCGTAGTTCACCCGAGAGCGGATAGATGGAGACTTGGGACTTAAGTTGCGATCCACGGTGTTCTATGGATCGAGCGAGATGACCTCAAGAGTTTATCAAGCGATTCTGACGGATCATGAGTGATCAAGGCCTCGAGGCGAGTCGGTGGTATTGGGTTCGCGTCGGTGCGTGATCTGCGATCGTGGTTTGATTCATAGGAAGCGTCGGGGATCATGCGCTTCCGGTGTATGGGACGAGTTCTCGAGGCATTTCTTGCACATTTCTTGCCCGCGGATGAGGAGGGCTCGGGCGACATATTTTTGATGTTGAGCGGGGCGGGCATACGGTTCGGGAGTACAACGTGGAGTTCGACTCGTTGGCGATATGTCGGCGTTAGTGGCAAATATGGAGGGCGAGTGCACCGCCACGTCCACGAGGCTCGATGACTACTTGGCGAGGCTTGCTCGGGTGTAGCTCTTGGTAGGGCATGGACATTGCCCGCATGCGACTTATGCGCAGGTGTGAGGCGGAAGGTCGGCGGAATGGCCGGATCAGCGAGAAGAAGGCGAGCAGCGAGGGTCTTTTGGCGACTTTCGGCGGACGCCTCGGCCAGAACTAGTTATGCGCCTCCGCCAAGACTGAGCGGTCCTCGCGATCTTGAGGCATCGGTGTATTGAGGCGAGTCAAGGGTTGAGTTTTCGGGGAGTAGTGGTGTTGACGGATGAGGCCACCCTTACCTCGGTGTGGCGTTGCGGTAAAATCCATAAGAAGTGTCGTGCTGGTTCGGGAGGTTGTTTTACATGCGGCGGCGGGCCATTTGCGAGAAATTGTCCGACCAGAGGTAGCGCGGATGTAGAGACTCGGCCTTCAGGATCTATGGCTGGTTCATCACCTTCTACAACTATGCGCCCTGCAGGGAAGGCCTATGATTAGAGTGAAACGGTAGATACAGGTATATCCTTAACCCTCTAGAGATTAGTATGCTTGTTATGATGATCTTATTATTTGCTATGTACGGATAGCGTTGTGTTATTGGTGAGTTAGAAAACATGGGTAGTTGAAAAGGTAAGTATGGGGGTATGGAAGGTGTGAACCTTAGAATATTACACGTCGAAACCTTAGATGTAAGGTCGTCTCGAGTAGAAGATGTTGCGGGTGATCCTTGTCGGAGAGCGTTATATACATAGGGTGTACCAGTGGGATAATTCCTTGGGTTGTGTAAGATGAAAGTGGTAGCTTTCAGGACTTGAATAGGTAAGATTGTTCCGGTTTGGGGAACAAGAGTTTGGCGCGATTATGGGTCGGGTTGAGGACCATTCGCGGGTCGACCCGCAGCCCGGTTTGGGGTGGGGTCAGTTCGGGGTGGTCCCACCAAGTGGTAGGGTCACGAGGGTGCTAAGCCCAGGTTTAGGTAACCATCGTAAGAGTTCGTGGATACGTTCGACCAGAATCAGACCATGAAGACCGGAATGGCCTTAAAGGAATTTGAGGCTAGTAAGATGACCAAGTTTGGAGGTAGTGACTCCAAGGTTTTGGAAACTGAAGTAATGACTGAAGTGGGGTAAGTATACTAGAAAGAGTTCGGGTGTACGAGAAGGGTACGACGAGTAAGGAAGGAAGCGAACATGTGTTAAGAGGATGGAAGTGATCTTTTTGTGAAGTGAAGGTGCGAAGAATGTAGCCTTTAGACCATGGGTGGAAGCTTTTGTGATCTTAGAGGTGATTCCTCGTTGGCTTGGATTTGGGTTTTCGCGTGTGTTATATTATGGAAAATGGTGGCATAATTGGTTTCGTAAGTATAGTAGTGGAGACTATACCGACGCGTGTACTTTGGAGACTTAGAAGGAACATTCGGGACAAATGTTTCTAAGGGGGGAAGAATGTTATACCCCGTATTTCCAGAGTATGTATACGAGGATGTACGTACGAATATTAAAGCCCTAATTATGTTAAGGATGAAATTGTGAACTTTCGACGGAAAAGATTCCGAACCTTGTGAAGGAAATTCTACGTTTTTAATATTTTAACCGATTACGGATTTTTCCGAGAGACGAAATATTTTGGACCAATAGGAGGGCGACATGTGTCACCCTTAGTTGGCATGGGTTGGACGAAATGGTGGCCTAGTGGGCAAGTCAATTGGTCAAGTCTTGCAAGATATTTTTGGGTTAGTGGGGGTAGGTATTTTGGACGTTTTTTGTGCCTAGTGGAAGGCCACATGGCTCTTCGTTGTGGGGGACATATGTCCCAAGGTTGTGGTGGACATATGTCCCAACATTGTGGTGGACACTTGGTTGGAAGACCTCATTCTTCACATGGATCCAAATCCTCACCCTCCATTTGTTTTAATCTTGGCCCTTGGTGGTTCTATAAATACCCCCCCTCTTGTGCAAGACTTCTTCATCACATGAACAAATTCCAAGTCTCAAAATCCCTCTCCCCCTTTGAGAAGCTCTCGTCCAAACACCCCCCCCCCCTTCCTAGTAGCTTTCGTCTGAAGCACCCCCCCCTCTTGATAGTTCTCGTCCCACACCCCTCTCCCTTAACCAAACTTTGTCCAAAAATTCCTAAACTCTTAAGTGTTCTTCCTTAGTGTATTAGGAAGTTTATTAACCAAAAGGTTAGAAAAGATTTCACACCCTAGCCCCTAAAGCCTCACCTTGGCCGAGAGTTGTGAGGATAAGAAACCTTAGTGTTCTTCACTTGTTTAGGTTGGTTTTTAAAGAGGAGTTGGTTAGGAGCGTATAAGGGTTTCTTAGAGCAGGTTGGAGCGCGCGGAGTAGGAGCTAAACGTTGCTCAGGATCGACATTAAATCTTGGATAATTTTGGGCTTATCGAGGTAATTAATCCTGTCCTTCTATTGTAATTGGAGATTACATACTGTAGTAGTATAGAAATGAGTATAAGATATAGAAGGATATTAAAGAAGAGAATTGAACTGTAATTACATAGAATTTGTATTCTGATGAGACTTGTGTGGTTTGGGTAGGGAAGTCTTGCCCAATTTTAGTAGAATTAAGAACCTTCGCTTAGAATATTCTGAGTAGTCTAGACGTTGATAGACATATATGGCCATTATAGGTTGAAGTTCTACGAGTAGCGTGTTCTACTTGAAGGGTGGACAAGGCTAGCAGGGTTATAGTACGGTGGAGCGTTTTGCTATTTGTCGATAATCGTCGCGAGGTATGTGAACCTCTTCCTATCGTTTCTAGCATGATGTTTGTAAACTATGTAGTACGGTAGACGTACGTGTGCTAAATGAATTTGGTTGGTTTAAAACATAAAGTGTTATAACGGCTTTATGAAGTGCATTATAACAACTTTATGTAGGTAAAGAAATGGGTTGTTGATTTTAAAAGATAAGGGGCTTGACTTATATTTGATTTGATATGATCTGTGAAGAACTTGAATTGTGTAGAAAGCTGTGAAACCTCATTCGTGAGTAATGAGTACTTGGTTTTTTAATAAATAGTTATAATGATTTCGGAAATGAGAATAAGTATCGAACAAACCACTGCAGCGCTAATAAAGGAAAATGTATTGACTAATTAATTATTATTAAAACCAGTAGAAACCTCCATCTGCATAGAAGCTAAGATAAGACAAAATTGTATTACATTTCCTAGATCATGGCTGCTTTAATAAGATCATTAATAACAAGTATTGATTTTTCTTAAATTCCAAAGTAAGGAACTTGATTTATAAAAGAAAAGAGACTTGAGGAATTGAAGATTTTTTGGTTTAAAAGAAAGACATGGTTTTGTCTTAAATTGGTTTAAAACATAAAGTGGGAAGTTAGTTATAACGACTTTATGAAAACAAAAATGGTTTTATCATTAGTTTTAAAATGGTAACTTGACTTTAAAAGGAGAAGTTGTTTTGGTTTACTTAAAACGTTAGTCACTCTATTTTGATAATACGGGCATCAGGTGACCTTTGTAAAAGAAATGGATTCTTTTAAAAAGAATTTAACGTACGTAGTACTTTGGGGTAAAAACCTGGAATTTGGCATAAAATGAAAGTACCTTGAGTTGTGTGTTTGTGTGTGATAGCCTTGTCGTGCTAGTATTGTATTTCTATACCACCGCGTCTCTCGATGGAGGGCCGGCTGATTTGTTATGATCTTACTTGGACGTCTGGCGGTGACGAGCATTCCGCAGTGCGCACGTGATTATTATTCCATGGACTAGCTCTCCGTGAGGTTTCTTGATTCGACTTGGTATCGGTAGTTGACTCGTACTTGCCCGAGGTCGTGGTGATTCGGCTTGGTATCGGTAGTTAGCCGTACTTGCCCGTTCGGTTTGTGGCGAAGTCTCGTGATTCCGGCAGTATCGGTAGTTAGTCTTCGTACTTGCCGACCCATTCGTGGAAGCGGTGGTATCTGGTAGTTGGCTTTCGTACTTGCCCTGGGTCAGCTTCGTGGTATGGTTATATAGACTTGTTGGTACGGCTTTGGTATCTGGTAGTTGGCTTTCGTACTTGCCCCGGTCAGTTGATGATGCGGCTTTGGTATCTGGTAGTTAGCCTTCGTACTTGCCCCGTACGGTTTTTATGACACAGGTGAGACCTGGTGTTCATGTGTACTCCTTGGTGTGGTTATCGTAGACTGCCGGCAGTGAGGAAGGTGTTCCACGGGCATGATTGATGTTGCGGGCATGAGACCCATAGTTATACTTGAGTGATGACTTTGAGGGCGTGAGTCCCTGACTTGACGTAACTGCTTACATATTATGTACTGTAGTTTGGTTATCTTATATGTCTCCTGTTTTATATAGACTACTATGATTTCATTTACAGTATTTTTAGTTTCACATACTTGGTACCTGTTGTACTACTCCTTGAGCTGCGTTCATCTGCGCAGGTAGAGGTACATCGGTTGTTGATCCTCGCTCATAGGATCACAGTTCAGCGTTTTGGGAAGCTCCGTTTCTCCGGAGGCTTATCTTTTGGTATGATTCCCTGAGTTTGTAGGTTCTTGTACATTCAGGGGTATGGCGGGGCCCTGTCCCATCATAGTTGTAAAAAACATTCGTAAGTGCATGTAATCTTGTTGTGGGCAGGGTTTGTAAGGGATTTAACTGTTCAATTTTGATTTATATACAGGAAGGTAACCGTTTTGGTTAGCCTATTGCTTATTTTATGTCTTGTTCATGTTTAAGTTTTTATTTCCCTATGATTTTCTCTGATGTTGTATAACTAGGGTGCCCGGGGTAAGGCACCAGTCGCGGGCCCGAGGTCGGGTCGTGACACGGGCCTAGGTGGCCTATGCGGACTGCGGGAGTTCCAGGATTAGGCTCGCATAATGATACTATGGGCGATTGGCCTTGCTTCGATCATTAGCGGCCTAGAAAAGACCAGTTACATTATATCTATTTTTGCTCTTGTTTATGATGTGGCACTATGTGCGGTTAACTTGGTTGTTTCGTACATATTTGTGAATTGGTTTTAAAATGTTATAGTTATATATATATCAGTACTTTACAGTTTCACATACTTGGTATCATTGTCTTGACCTCCTTGAGGTGCGTTCATGCTTGGTAAGGAAGCGGTGGTGGATCCTCATTCTTAGGATCTTTACTCAGTGTCGTGAGCTCCATTTCTCTGGAGGCTCGACTTTTGTGCAGTTCTCCCGGTGTTGTAGATGTTTTGTACATTCGGGGTATGGCGGGGCCTGTCCGTCATAGTGTTTACCTTTTAGAAGTGCAGAGTCCTGTTGTTAAGTTGGGATGTAATTGTTCACTTTTGGTATTTGTATACATGCCGAAAGGCAACTTTTCTTTTGATAGACTGTTTTTATTCTACACTGTTTCATGTTTGCAAGTTTATATTCCGCTGGTTACTCTGATGTATGTCTACTTGGGTGCCCGGGTAAGGCACGATCCACGGGCGAGGCAGTCGTGACAAAAGTGGTATCGAGCGGTTTGTCCTCGGAAAGTGTCTGAGCCGTATCTAGTAGAGTCTTGATTATCGGTGTGTTGTGCACCACGATAATCGAGAGGCTGCGAGATATTTAGGATTGGTTTCCATTCTTCTCATTACGAGATCGTGCCTTAGAAGGCGTGTTATAAGTTGGACCCTCCGACGGATTTCTTTTGTTTACGATTATGCCTCGCATGGCGACCGGGCCCGAAGGCAAAGCGGCAGGAGCTGCTAGTAGACAGAGAGTCGCGAGGCGAGCCCGGCCTTTACCCGGTGATACCCAGACGGAGAGTTCCACGGCGCCGCCGGCCCAGCGAGTTTAGAGCGCAGCGGTGGCTCACGAGGCCACGACACGAGCCTCGGTCCAGCGGCTGAAGCGGAGGAGATGTGTTACAAGGAGATGACCCAGTTATTAGCCAGGATCGTGGCGAAGGCACGAGGATAATGGAATCATCGATTCAGTTCTGTAGTACCGTGGTTCACCCGAGTCGGATAGTTTGAGACTTGGGACTTTACGAGTTGCGACCACCGTAGTTCTATGGGTCAAGGCACGAGGATGATCCGAGGAGTTCATCAAACGATTAAAGCGGATCATGAGTGATCAAGCTTGGAGACCGAGTCAGTGGTCTTAGGTTCACATCGGCTGCGTGATACTACAGTCGACTGGTTTGATTCATGGGAGCTGTCCCGGGGGGAGCATGCGCCTCCAGCTGTTTGGGACGAGTTCTCAGAGGCATTTCTCACTCACTTCTTGCCTCCGCAGATGAGGAGAGCACGAGCCGACAGATTTTTGATCTTGGCGAGCAGGCGCCTGGTCGGGAGTACAACGTGGAGTTCGACTCGTTGGCTCGGTATGTCCCAGCGTTAGTGGCGATATGGAGGGCGGTACACGCTACGTCCGCGGGGCTTGATGACTACTTGGCGAGTCTTGCTCGGGTGTAGCTCTTGGTAGGGCATGGACATTGCCGCGTGCGAGCTCATGCGCTTAGGTGTGAGGCGTAGAGCGCGGGTTGACAAATATCAGCAGAAGAAGGCCAGGACGACATGGTCTTTTGGTAGCTCTCGGGGGCGGACGGCCTCAGCATCAGACTAGATTTGCACGCGGCGGCTCGAGCACTCCTACACCGTCTTGAGCGGCGAGGTATTGAGGCGGTCGGGGCCCAGGACTTGGACTTCGAGTAGCAGAGGTGCTAACCGATCGAGACCACCTTCCTCTCAGTGTGTTCGATGTGGTAGATCCCATTACGGGAATTGTGGTACTACTGCGGGAGCTTGTTACACTTGCGGCCAGCAGGGTCACTTTGCGAGAGAATGTCCGACCAAGGGCAGCGCAGATGGTAGGGTTCAGCCTACAGGGTCTTTAGCCGGATCTTCATCTCCTACAGTTACTCGCCCCGGAGGGCAGGGTGCTCATGGGCCAGCAGGTCGCGGCAGGGGTCGTGGCAAGGGTCCTAGTTCCAGCGGTCCTCAGTACCGCATTTATGTCATGTCCAGCCTCCAGGACCAGGAGGCGTCACCAGATGTCATCACAGGTACTTTATTAGTTTCTTGTTGTGACGTGTATGCCTTGATAGATCAAGGTTCTACCTTGTCCTATATATCTCCCCATATTGCTAGTAGGTTAGGGATAGAGCCTGAGTCCATAGACCCTTTTGAGGTAGCTACGCGATGGGGATTGATGGTAGAAGCGGGTATATAGGGCTTGTCCAGTGACTATATGCAGTCGTCAGACCCTAGCCGACCTGATAGAGTTGGATATGACCGATTTTGATGTGATCATGGGTATGGATTGGTTAGCTTCTTGCTACGTTAATGTAGACTGTAGGAAACGGTTGGTACGGTTCGATTTCTGAGGCCGGTTGCTCGAGTGGGAGGAACAGTGTCACCGCAGGTAAGTTTATTTCTTACCTCAAGGCCAGGAAGATGGTTCAGAAGGGGTATATCTACCATCGCATTCGGGTATTTGACATGGCGGTGACACGGACCTTGATCGGTTCGGTGAGTCGAAAGTTTCGGATGTGTTCCCAAACGACCTCCCGGGTATCCCTCCTGAGAGGGAGATAGAGTTTTGCATTGATATTCTGCCTGACACTCGGCCTATATCCATTTTGCCATACAGAATGGCACCTGCTGAGTTGAGAGAGTTGAACGACCAGTTGAGAGATTTGCTGGAGAAGGGCTTCATTAGGCCTAGTGTTTCTCCCTGGGGAGCGCCGGTATTGTTCGTGACGAAGAAGGATGGGACGCTGTGTATGTGTGTTGATTCTGACGGTGAACAAGGTGACTATTAAACGAATACCCCTTCCGGGATTGATGACTTGTTCGACGGTTGCGAGTGCGAGGTGTTTCTCCAAGATAGACCTACGATCTGGTTACCATCAGGTGCGATTTAGGGAGACGGATGTCCCTAGGACTGCATTCCGGACCCGGTACGGGCACTATGAGTTCAGGGTCATGTCTTTCGGCTTGACCAATGCTCGGCGGTATTTATGGATTTGATGAACCGAGTGTTCAAGCCATTTTGGATACGTTTGTGATAGTATTCATTGATGACATCTTGATTTATTCTCGCTCGGGCGGGAGCATTTGAGGCGGTCTTTGAGAGTTCTCGGGACGGCGGTTGTATGCCCGATTTTCAAAGTGTGAGTTTTGGTTGGCCGGGCGTTTACGGGGCACATTGTGGGGCCGATGGTATTCGGTGGATACGGCAAGATCGAGCGATCGAGGAGTTGGCCTAGACCTACTACCCCGACAGTGCGCAACCTTTTGGGCCTTGCGGGTTACTCTAGGAGGTTTGTGGAGAAGTTTGCTTCTATTTCACCTTTGACTAAGCCGACTCGGAAAGCGGCTAAGTTTGATGGACGGATGCTTGTGAGGGCTTCCGATTCTTGAAGGAGAGGTTGACAACCGCCCCAGTTCTTACTCTTCCAGAGGGTCCAGACGGCTATGTGGTTTATTGTGATGCGTCGGGCATCGAGCTTGGATGTGTGTTGATGCAGCAGGGCAAGGTTATACCTTACGCATCTCGACAGCTCAAGAAGCATAAGAAGAACTACCCCACACATGACTTAGAGTTGGCAGCAGTGATTCACGCCTTGAAGATCTGGAGACATTATTTGTATGGAGTTCATGTGGATATTTACACGGAACCAAGAGCCTCGGTATATCTTCACGGAGGAGGCGAACTTGCGGCGAGCGGTGGTTAGAGCTACTCAAGGATTATGATGTCGATATTCTATACCACCCAGGGAAGGCCAATGTAGTGGCATATGCCCTTAGTCGTCGGTCGATGGGTAGTCTATTAGATGGGCAGCCAGAGATGAGGGGCATGGTCCGCGAGATACATCAGCTAGCGAGCCTTGGATTCCGATTGATTGATTCTGATAGTAGTGGGGTTCGGGTTCGAGAGGTTGCTGAATCTTCCATCGTCGAGGAGGTGAAGAGGCGACAGTATGAGGATCCGATTATGACATGGTATCGTGATACGGCTCTTCGTGAGGAATGGTCGCTGAGTAGCTTTGATGGGGTGCTAAGGTTTGAGGAGGTTGTGTGTTCCGGATATTGCGGGACTTGACGGCGAGTTCTAGGGGAAGCACACAGCGCACGTTACTCTATCCATCCGGGGTCGACAAAGATGTACCACGACCTCAGATCTGTGTATTGGTGGGACGGCCTGAAGAGGGACGTTGCATAGTTTGTTGCTCAGTGCCCGAGTTGTCAGCAGGTCAAGGTGGAGCACCAGAGGCCTGGTGGGTTGTTGCAGGCTATAGAGATTCCGACATGGAAGTGGGAGGTGATCAATATGGACTTTATTACAGGGTTACCTCGCACTCAGAGGAAGCATGATTCCATCTGGGTTATCGTGGACAGGCTGACGAAATCCGCCCACTTTCTTCCGTCGGGCGACTTTTCGGCCAAGGATTACGCTAGACTTTACATCAGAGATCGTGAGGCGCATGGGGTCCCTATTTCTATCATATCGCATGGAGGAGCCCGGTTCTGGCTAACTACGGAGGTCTTTCCGAGAAGGATTAGGGGCGCGGTGAGCCTCGATCGCATTCCATCCTCAGGCCAAGCGGACGGCGAGCGTCTTATCCAGACAACGAGGATATCTGCGAGCTGTGTTATTGATTTCGAGGGTGGGAGGATCATTTGCCGCTAGTAGAGTTTGTGTATAACAACAGCTACCACTCCAGTATCCAGATGACGCCTTATGAGGCCTTATATGGGAGGAAGTGCAGGTCACCGATAGGCTGGTTTGATGTGGGTGAGGTTCAGTTAGTCGGGCCAGACTTGGTTGTGACGGTGGATAAGGTGAAGCTTATCCAGAGGCGGTTATTGGCAATGAGTCTGAAGTCGTATCACGGATCATCGGCGTCGACATTTGGAGTTTGAGGTTGCTGATTAGGTTTTTCTGAAGGTGTCACCCATGAAGGGTGTGATGAGGTTTGGGAAGAAAGGGAAGCTCAGCCCGAGGTACATTGGGCCTTATCAGATTGTCCGTAGAGTAGGCAAGGTTGCCTATGAGTTGGATCTGCCGTCCGATCTGGAGGCAGTACATCCAGTTTTTCATGTTTCTATGCTGATGAGATGTATCGGAGATCCGTCTAGAGTGCACCCGATTGATGATGTCTAGGTGACAGAGGGGTTATCGTATGAGGAGAGTCCCATTGCGATACTCGATCGTCAGTGTCACGACCCGATTCCGGGCCCGTGACTGGTGCCTTACCCCGGGCACCCTAGTGATACAACATCAGAGTAATCAGCGGAACATAAAACAATACAAGACATATGATGAAATATGAAACAATAATCTGAGAAAAACTTGCCTTTCGGCATATATATAAATAACAACTTTTTCCAACATGAACAGTTTTAATCCTTTTACAAACCACCGCCAGCAAGATTACTACGGACCTCTAAGAAATGATACGACAACAATGGCGGGGCGGGGCCCGCCATACCACGAATGTAAACACCTACAACAGGGGACTATACGTGATAAGCCTCGAGAAAGCGGAGCTTTCCCATGCGATATTGTGACCACTAGGCGAGGATCAATGGCGGTGTACCTTTACTGCGGCATGAGCGGCCCCGAAGAGAGTCGATCTGGCAGTGCAGAGTATGTGAAACTAAAAATCATAAATGAAATCATAATAGTCTATAAAGCGGGAGACATGTATGATAACCAAACTACGATTCACGATAATAGCGATCGTGTCAAGTCGGGGACTCGCGCCTCAAGTCATCACTCAAATATAACAATGGGTCTCACGCCCACAACATCAATCATGCGTGGAATACCTTCCTCACTGCCGGCGGTTATGATATAACACACCAAGGAACACATGAACACGGGTCCCACGTGCCATAATAACGTCTGAGGGGTAAATGCGAAGGCATAGCCGACTACTAACACCAGCAGTACCAACAAGGTCATGAGGCGTATCATAAGATCTGTCTGCACCGTCACATGATCAAAGCCGACCACTTGCGCGATATCTAATGTGCGCGTCTAGCCACGGAACTTTCCGCGACTCGCCTAGGCCAATCGGTCGGCCGCGTGAGGTATAACCCGCATCGAGGTAGCTACTCCGGCGGCGTCTGGACTCGCCGTCCGCGTAGCCACAAGGACGCGTGACCACAAGGGCGCGTCTAACACGGAACTTCCGCGATTCGCATAGGCCCCGGACCCGCGTGAGGTAGTCTCGAATCATAGGTCCATCGACCGCTGAGTCTACCCGCGTCGGAGGGCTTAACCCGGATCATCTCGAGATGAGTGATGTATAATACTATCATAACGACTTATCGTTAAACAACATAAGCACAAAAAGGAAAAACCCCTTTACACAGACATCACAAGATACTAACACACGTAGCATCCTAGCATGTTTACTTATCAAATCAACGAAAGGTATTACAAGGCTATCACAAACCAACACAATCAAGTTATACACACGGTACTTTCTACTATATGCTAACAAGTTGGGGTTTTATCCCCAAGTACTTCATACATTAACTCTTTAAAGATCGTTACTTTCACAAAAGTCACACAATACGTAGTATATGAAAATATAGTGACTATCTTTTGAAGTAAATCAAAACACTTCTCTTTGTAAAACTCAAGTAACACATTATTTTCCAAGCGTCCAAGTTTGCCTAATTTCAAATGTTCATGTTTCTTATTTAGAAAGGTTTAGTAGTTCATAGTCTTATTCATTTAAGAATATAATTCTCTTTTAAACTATCCGAAACATAAGTCTTATATGTGAGTAGGATATTCTTGTTTACAACAATCTTATTACTGACCATGATCTAGGAAATATCATTTTGTCTCATCTTAGCACATGCGGATGGAAGTTTCTCTTGGTTTTAATAATACTTAATCTGTCAAAACATTTCCTTTTATTAACGCTGCGGTGGTTTGTCGATACATTACGATTTCCAAAATCAGTAAAACATTCTTAAGGCGTTATACCTAACTTTCCATAAAGCTAGTATAACTCTTAAGTTTTCAAAACAAATCAAGTATTACTTCTTCTCTCAAAATGATTCAAAACTCTTTTGAAATACTTCAAGTTCTTTATTAACACATAACAAGCCGATTATAGTTCAAATCGATTTACCTTTTAAAAACCACATGTATTTTCTTACCAACATAAAGCCGTTATAACCAACTTCCCATAAAGCGTTATAACACTTTTATGTTTTACATAATCAAATACATTTAGTACGTATGCGTCTACGTACTACATAGTTCACACATATCATGCTAGAAGAGATAGGAAGAGGTTCACATACCTCGCGACAGTATCGACTAATAGCAAAACGCTCAGTACTCCCAATCGGCTACTCCTAAAGCCAAGTAGAACGCGCCACACGTAGTACTTGACCTATAAGGCCACAAGCTTTATTAACATTAAGATCTTATCGTAGAACATTCTGAGAAAATTGGCGGCACCTCCACATGACAGCGTAAATCTCCTCTCTCTGCGGGGCGGCTACCAAGCCAACCAGGGGGTTATACATCTAACCCGACGGGTACAATTCTACTCCACGATACTACTACACAAGTCTCATGTCTGATTCGATTCGGTTCTTGAGCTTAAGTCAAAAGACATTGCCAACTAACCACGTTGATTTCTATATATAGTATACTTTAACTATATATTCTAACAACATGTAATTTCCAATTACAATAGAGGACAAGATATTTACCTCGATAAGCCCATAATTATCCAAGTATAAAGTCGATCTGGGCAATCGTTTAGCTCGACTCAGCGCTCAACCCGCTCTAAACCACCCTTAGAAGTTCTAACCAACACACAATACTCCACGGACTATGGAGATTTTCCTAGGGTTTCGGTTTGTGGACGGGAAGTATAATAGTATTTAGGGCTTTTAGATAGGTATAACCTTAGAATACTACAAGGTATACGGCTAAGGTATTTGGGCATTATAACAATACTTTTGAGTATTTCTCAACCAAGGGGTACCCGAGAACACCCAGGTAGGGGGTGCTCTCGTAGAAGGCCTACTAGGAAGGGAGAGGGTTCTCTCGGCCACAAGGCCACGTGAAAGGGGAGGAGGCTCTTGGACGAGAGTCAACAAGAGGGAGGAGAGGGGTTCTCAAGACTTAGAGATTTGAGGGATGAAGAAGTCTTCAAAGGGAGGGGGGTATTTATAGGGTAAGCAAAGGCCAACCAAGGGCCAAGATCTAGCCAAGTGCTATGCAAGTGTAGGGCCAAGATGTGCCCAGTGCCCTAGTCCCTACTCCACAAATCCTGCAAAATATCTCCCGACTTGACCGCTTCAAGCGTCGAGGGTGGCGTCAACTCCACTGACTTGAGGGTGACAAGTGTCGCCCTCTCGTTGGTCCAAAACATTTCTCTCTCGGAAAAATCCGCAAAAATAAGAAAAGACATAGCGGAATTTTCCGCCCATGAAGTTATGTAAACCGTTGCGTCGAAAAACGACTCTAACCGGGTGTTGTGCACAAATGCAAATCGGCCAAGCCCACTAGGCGGGGGTTACACGTGTCAACCTCCTATTGGCCCAAAATAAAACATCTTACGAAAATAAACACAAAGGCCAAAATCTGAAAACAAAGTGGGCCCCAAAAAGCGTAAATTTCTCCGTGGGCCCGTGACCATTCAGAAAATAAAATTCCATAATTCTCTAATATTCCGGAAGTCAGAATACCAAATCGGGAATCAATTCCCATTAACGAACCTTTTTCCTTCACAAAACGGAAACTTTTAGTGGAAAAAATCGCCTCTTTCTTCCTTTCCGATCTTTACGCCGTATTCTCGTGCGTACGTCCTCGCATACATACCCAGGAACTCCGGGGTATAACATTCTTCCCCCCTTAGAAACATTCGTCCCGAATGTTCCTTCAAAGTCTCAAACCGAACGCGTGCCAGTATAGTCTTCACTACTATACTTACGAAACAATCACGCCACGGTGGCCACGAAATACCCACGCAAAATACCTACATCCAAGTCCACGAGGAAACACCTCTAACATCACCACAAATAATACTACTTTTGTCACTTTGTCGCGAGCCTTGCTCGGCGACCCAACAAATGATGCCGTGCGTCGATCATCGGAAGCGTATGACACTCCATTCTTACCATATTTACGATCGCTTTAGTATCCAAAACTCGGGTTACTATCTCTAACGAGGTCATCATTAGCGGGAACATTACGGATGGATCTTCGATACTTTCCCGAACATAACAATACGAAAGGCGGACGTCCTTCCTCCTAAGTCGGACGGCAAATGCTAACATATAGGCAACGGCCTATTCTTCACATGAACTCACAAAGGCCCAAAGTAACTCGGGCTAAGTTCCTTCGTTTCCAAAACTCGTCACACCTGTCCGGTGGTACTTTCAAGAAGACCGTCGACACTGAACTCTGGCGTCGCCGATTATCATACGATTCCTACGAGTGCGAACTTCTTACAGACAAGCTCACCATTATCCACGATCTGTGGAACAAGATGAACCAACTATCTGAACCACGTAACATCGAACCAATTGGCCGCAACTTACACTTCCGCCTGCAAGGCCATAAGACGACATCCGATCACGAAATGGTAGCTTAAACACTCACGGCCAGGAGACAACGATCCTCGCGGCTACCACGTCGGCCGACCAGCGGTCGAACGCATCCACGAACTCGTCTGTTGGTTAACTAAATTTGGGCCTAACACCCTCATGACCTATCACGGCGGGACCACCACAGCCGACCCGCCATACGGGCGCGGGTTGACCCGCGGCGTGGCCTCAACCCGGCAACGGCAACACACCAAACTTCGGGAGAAAACTCGCTAATCACGTTACGAAAACCTAGCGGTCTTACGAGCTCAACTACCCTCTCATTTTACGCTACTCGGGGACTTATCCCAAAACATAGCTCACGTGCACAATGCACTCCTATAAGTCAAACATCAACATCGTCTCTTACTCGAGATGGCCTTACCTCTACAAGGTCTCTACGTAAAACTCTAAGGCTCACACTTTCTCTATCCCTGACATCTTACTCGGTTAAACAACCATGATTTCTAATCACAACTAACATCGCTACGAGAACATAGCACTTAAGGTATACTCACTTATCACATAAACAAAATTCTAGAGGTTTAGGATATGCTGCGTCTCTTGCTTCACTCCCATATGTCGTTCTAATCACACGCCCCGTAGCGGCATGATTAAGGAAGGTGACGAACTACCCACGTGCGAAGACAAAATCCTTCTACTAGGTCACCTATTCGACATATGGCCACGGCGGCGCGAGTACAACAAGTATCAATCTAAAAGACGACATTCCGGGATGGCGTGCATCGCCTGATGAATCGAAAACCACAGAGTCTGACCAACTCCTGCATACCGAGCATCGAATCCGTGGGGACCTCTGCTGCTTGGCGGATGTGCATAATCTAATCTGCTGGTGAGGCGACTTGCCTCGAAGTTACCAAAGGACTAGCCGCTCTGGCCCCTTCGATGTCGCCCGTTAACCCGTTGATCTCTACGTTTCTCGACTGCTGCGTATAAGCCCGTTCATAGGCCATGCTCGCCTAGTCAAGAATTACTCTTGTACAACCCTCTTTAGATAGTCATCAAGACTCGGTACATCGGTAAATTCTCTGGTAGCCACGTCATAGCTAGCTAATGTGCGTCGCCTCTCCGCAATCTATATTCTCTGTTCCCGATCGTGGGCGAAGGTTCAAATATCATGGCGCGATGAGGCTGCTTGCAAGTGCTAAACTTCTTGGGGGGCTAGTGGCGTAGCATAACTCCCGAACAAAACACCGCCCGGTGGTAATTGGGCTGTGCCCGCAACCCTCCGAACTCAACTCGCGGCTCCAGTGCCTTTGCCTCACGGGCCGGGTTGCCTACGCGGAGCATAGCGATAAGGGAAAGAATTTCGTCAGAGTGTCCAACTTTCAACACCTCTCTAAGGCACGATCTCTGAGTGAGAAGAATAGAAAGCCTCCTAAATATCCTATAGCCTCCTGATTATTGGCGTGGTGCGCACCGATAATCAGACTCTCTTGGATACGGCTGTAGACACTTTCAGAGATTAAGCGCTCACGATACTACTTTTGTCACGACCGATTAAGACGTGGTAGTGCCTACCGGGCACCCTAGTGATACAACATCAGTAATCAATGAACATAAAACAATACAAGACATATGATGAAATATGAAACAATAATATGAGAAAAACTTGCCTTTCGGCATATATATAACTAACTACTTTTTTCCAACATGAACAGTTTTAATCCTTTTTACAAACCACGCCTGGCAGTATTACTGGACCTAAGAAATGATACGACAACAATGGCGGGGCGGGGCCGCCATACCACGAATGTAACACCTACAACAGCGGGGACTATACGGCTGATAAGCCTCGGAGAAGCGGAGCTTTCCCATGATGGCTGTGACCCTAAGAGCGAGGATCGATGGTGGTGTACCTTTACTGCGGCATGAGCGGCCCCGAAGGAGGTCGATCTGGCAGTGCAGAGTATGTGAAACTAAAAATCGTAAATGAAATCATAATAGTCTATAAAGCGAGGAGACATGTATGATAACCAAACTACGATTCTGATAATAGCGATCATGTCAAGTCGTGGACTCACGCCTCAAGTCATCACTCAAATATAACAATGGGTCTCACGCCACAACATCAATCATGCGTGGAATACCTTCCTCAGCTGCGGATTTATGATATAAGACACCAAGGAACACATGAACACGGTCCCACGTGCCATAATAACTGCGTCTGGGTAAATGCGAAGGCATAGCCGACTACTAACACCGCAGTACCAACAAGGTCATGAATCGTATCATAAGATCTGTCTGGCCGTCACATGATCAAAGGCGACCACTTGCCCGAGATCTAATGTGCGCGTCTAGCCACGGAACTTTCGCGACTCGCCAGGCGATCAGATCGGCCCGTGAGGTATAACCCGCATCGGTAGCTACTCCCGGCGTCTGGACTCGCCGTCCGCATGGCCAAGGACGCATGACCACAAGGGCGCGTCTAACACGGAACTTCCGCGATTCCGCGCCCCTGGACCGCGTGAGGTAGTCTCGAATCATAGGTCCATCGACCGCTGAGTCTACCGCGTCGGAGGCGGCTTAACCGGAATCATCTCAAGATGAGTGATGTATAATACTATCATAACAGCTTATCGTTAAACAACATAAGCACAACAAAGGAAAAACCCCTTTACACAGACATCACAAGATACTAACACACGTAGCATCCTAGCATGTTTACTTATCAAATCAACAAGAAGGTATTTGTTATACCCCGTATTTCCAGAGTATGTACGTAAGGACGTACGTAGAAAATTTGAACTTTTTAATAAGGCTTGGCCGAATTATTTTTGTGCACAACACCCGGTTAGAGTCGTTTTTCGAAAGCGTTTTCTGACTTCGTAGGGAAAATTCGGCTATGTCATTTTTAATTTTTGCGGATTTTCAGAGGCGAAACATTTTGGGCCAACGAGAGGCGACACTTGTCACCCTCTCATTGGGGGCGTTAGCGGCAACAAGTGGGACGATTTGGGTTGGCTTTTGTCAAGTAGTAGGTAGGATATTTTGGTGGTAGATGGATAAGGTGCACTTGGCAAGATCTTGGCCTACACTTGCTATGCACTTGGCATGATCTTGGCCATTGGTTGGCCTTTGCAAGACCTATAAATACCCCCCTCTTTGATGACTTCTTCATCCATTCCACAA
Organism: Przewalskia tangutica; assembly: GCA_029844215.1. NCBI lineage: Eukaryota > Viridiplantae > Streptophyta > Magnoliopsida > Solanales > Solanaceae > Przewalskia > Przewalskia tangutica. The sequence goes on along the minus strand of CM056725.1, from coordinate 35,738,489 downwards.
AGTTTCTAAGTCTTGAAAGCCTTCCCCTCTCCTTGTAGTGTCTCGTCCAAACACCCCCCCTCCCCCCTTTAAGAAGGCCGGCCGAGTAGCGTCCAGCTTTGAAGTGCTAGCCGTGGGTACCCCTAGCCTAGTTGTCTCGTATAAATACCCTTGTTGTGGTATAGAAATACTCTCTAGTATTGTTATAATGTCCAAATACCTTGGCCCAAATACCTTGTAGTATTCCCAAGTTACACTTATACAAGCCAGAAAATACCATTATACTTTCCTTTAGCCTCTAGCGAAACCCTGAAATCTTCACCGTAGTTGAAGTTGTAAGTAGAAGTTGGTTAGAACTTCTAAGGGTTGTTTGTAGCGGAGTGGAGCACTCGGAGTAGGAGCTAAACCTTGCTCGGTGCGACATTTTACTCGGATAATTTTGGGCTTATCGAGGTAAACACTCTTGTCCTTCATTGTAATTGGAAATTACATGTTGTTAGAATATATAGTTGAAGTATACTATATATAGAACTATACTTAAATCTTTGTGGCAATGTCTTTTGACTTAAGCTGAAGAATTAAACTGAGCTGTAATTACATGGGGCGTATTCTGATGGACTTGTGTAGTAGTGCAGTGGAGTAGAATTGTACAGTTGGGGTTAGATGTATAACCCCTGGTTGTCTTGGTAGCGGCCTCGATAGAGGAGGAGATTTCTGTTGTGGCGGGGTCTTTGCCAAATTTTACGTAGATTATGGAGCGTTGAGATCTAGATGTTAATAAGCACCTTGTGGCCTTATAGGTTGAAGTACTACGTGTGGAGTGATCCACGGCTTAGGAGTAGCGGCGGTTTGAGGTACTTGGGCGTTTGCTATTAGTCGACAATCGTCGCGGTATGTGAACCTCTTCCTATCTCTTCTAGCATGATATGTGTGAACTATGTAGTGCGGTGAGCGTCATGTGTTAAGCGTGTTGATTGTTCTTAAAACATAAAGTGTTATAACGGCTTTATGGGAAGTTGGTTATAACAGCTTTATGTAGGTAAGAAAATACTTTGTGGTTTTAAAAGGTAGCTGATGTGAATTATAACTGGCTAGCTATAATAAAGAACTTGATGTATTTCAAAAGATTTATAAATCGTTTTGAAGGGAGAGTAACACTTGGTTTTAAAGGTTTTAAAAAGAGTTATACTAGCTTTATGGGGAGTTAGGTATAATGTCTTAAGAGAGGTAAAGAAAATGGTTTACTGATGTTAGAAGTTAAGAGACTTGATCTTATAAGATAAGAGACTTAACTTATTTGTTTTAATGTGGATGTTTGTGTGAAACCTCATTCGTGAGTAATGAGTACTTGGTTTATTTAAAGAATAATGTTTCTTGATTTGGAAATCGGAATGTGTAAACAGGACCAACTGCGGCGTTAATAAAAGAAAATGTATTAAATAATGATGAATTGTATTAAAACCGAGAAACCTCCATCTGCATAGAAACTAAGATGAGACAAAATGATATACATTTTCTAGACCATGGTTCTTTGTAATAAGAATGTTGTAAACAAGAGTAACCTACTCTCGCGTGAGACATATTGTTCTAAAAGGAATCAAGTGATTAAGTTTATGAACTATGAAACCATTTGAAAATGAAAAGCTTGAGTAATTGAAACTAGGCAAAGCTGGAACTTAGGAAAAGAATGTTGTTACTTGATTTTGAAAAGGAATGTGGGTTGGTCATTCAAATACTACGGGTATCGGGTGACTTTATAAAAGTAATGGATCTCTTTTAAAAGAACTTAACGTATGTAGTACTTTGGGGTTAAAACCGGACTTTGGCATAAAATGAAAGTACTTTGAGTTGTGTGAAACTTGCCTATGCTTGTTGTTGTGAAACTTTTGCTTGTTGTTGTGAAACTTGCCTATGCTTGTGATGATAGCCTTTGTTGTGCAAGTGTGGTATTTACGTGTTTCGCGTCTCTCGATAGAGGCGGTTGACTTATTGAGAACTTACTTGGATGTCTTGGCGGTGATGGAGAATTTCACGGGTATGTTTTCATTTTGATAAGCTGTCTTGTTGTTGATGTCACATGGGCGTGTCTGCCGTCTGATGTAGGGGCGTGTGGCCATGCGGCCTTGTTATTATTGTTGATGTCACATGGACATGTCTACCGTCTGATATTAGGGGCATGTGGCCATGCGGCCTTGTTATTATTGTTGATGTCACATGGACATGTCTACCGTCACGATGTCCGGGGCATGTGGCCATGCGGCGGGTTGACCATGATATATTGTTATTGAGGTTACATGGGCATGTCTACCGTCACGATGGGGGCATGTGGCCACGGCCTTATTGTGTGTTGCATCATGGACATGTCTACACCGTCACGATATTCCGGGGGCATGCGGCCATGATGCGAACACGATCGATGTTGTGGGCGTGAGACCCATAGTTATATTTGAGTGATGACTTGAGGGCGTGAGTCCCTGACTGGACATGACTGCTTTTATGTTGTGAACTGTAGTTTGGTTTTCATACATGTCTCCTGCTTTATATAGACTAGTATGATTTCATTCTGATATTTCTGATTTCACATACTTGGTACTGTTGTCTTGACCTCCTTGAGTGCGTTCATCTGCGAGTAGAGGTACATCGGTCGTGGATCCTCGCTCTTAGGATCTCAGTTCAGCGTTTTGGGAAGCTCCGTTTCTCCGGAGGCTTATCTTTTGGTATGTGTTCCCTGAGTTGTAGGTTCTTATACATTCAGGGGTATGGCGGGGCCCTGTCCCGTCATAGTCGTTGTAAATCTTAAGTGCACTATTGTGGGCGGGGTTGTAAAAGGATTAAAGCTTGGGTTTTATGTATATCTTGAAGGCAAGCTGTTTGGTTGCTGTTTATTTATTATATCTCTTGTTTCATGACTTATGTTTTATGTTCGCTGATTTTCTCGATGTATGTATCACTAGGGTGCGGGGTAAGGCACGATGGGCGAGTTGGGCGTTACAAAAGTGGTATCGAGCGATTAATCCTCGGAAAGTGTCTGACGTGTCTAGTAGAGTCTTGATTATCGGTGTGTTGTGCACCACATCTATGTCAGGAGGCTATAGGACATTTAGGATTGGTTTCCATTCTTCTCATTACGAGATCGTGCCTTAGAGCACGTGTTGTAAGTTGGACCCCTCGGCGTGTTTCGTTTTTACGATTATGCCTGCGAAGGCAACCGAGGCCCGAGAAGGGCAAAGCGGCGAGGAGCTGCTAGTGGGATTGAGAGATGCGAGCGCGAGCAGTCGATACGAGTAGTGCTTGACGGCGAGTTTTGCGGCGCCACCAGCGAGTTTAAGCGCAGCGATGGCTGCGAGACTCTGATACGAGCCTCGTCCGCGATGCAGGCGGGAGATGGTCGCGAGAGATGGCGATTATTGGCGAGGTTGTGGCGATATGAGATAATTTGGGCCAATGATTCGATTCAGCCGGCACTGTAGTGCGCGAGGCGAGAGTTTGAGGCTACGGGATTTCCTTAGTTGTAGCACTTTGAGTTTTCTGGTCGAGGCGGAGGATGATCCGCGAGGAGTTCATCCGTCGATTCTGAAGGATCATCACGGGTGATCGAGGCTTGAGAGTGCTGTGACATTTAGTTCGCATCGGTGCGTGATACATGATCGATTGGTTTGACTCGTGGGAGCTTTCGGGAGAGCATGCCGCTTCCGGCCGTTTGGGGCGAGTTTTGAGGGGCCTTCGGCACATTTCTTGCCTCGCAAATGAGGAGGGCTCGGTAAACAGATTTTTGATGTTGGCGAGCAGGCGTCTGATTCGGGAGTACAATGTGAGTTCGACTCATTGGCGGTATGTTCCGCATTAGTAGCTAGTATGGAGGATCGAGTGCACCGATATGTTACGAGGCTCGATGATTACCTAGCGAGAGTTGTTGGTGTTTCTCTTCAGGGCATGGACATTGCCGCGTTGAGCTCGTACGCTTGGAGTGCGAGGCGCGGTCGGCAGGTGGACGCTTTGCGAGAAGAAGGCGAAGCGGCGGATATTTTAGCGACTTCGAGGCGGACCGCCTCGGCCAGACTAGTTATGTACCTCCGCCATTGCAGTGGTCCTCCGCGCCCGGGACCGCAGGATATTCGGGAAGCGGTCGGGGCTCCCGAGTTTGAATGTTCGAGGAGTAGGGGTGTTGGCGGATCTGATCACCCTACCTCGGTGTGGTCGATGTGGTAGACCGCATTTGAGTGTCGTAGTACGAGGAGCTTGTTATTCTTGCGGCCAGGGCCATATGACGAGGCTGTCAGAGCCGAGGTAGCGGTAGGATAGCACGACTACTAGGCGATTGCGGGCCACGGTAAGTCGCGGTGGAAGTTCCCAGTTTTAGCGGTCCTCTGAACCGCCTACTTCAGGTATATCCTTAACCATCTAGAGTTTTGTATGTTATGATAATGTATTAAGTGTTATGATCGGATAGCTTTGTGCTAAATTGTGACTTAGAAACATGCTTAGTGAAAAAGGGTAAGCACAGGGTGAGAAATGATGAACTATATATATTACAGTTGAGACCTTAGATGTAAGGCCGTCTTGAGTACAAGTTCTTGCAAGTGATCCTTGTCGGAGTGCATTTTTATGCCTAGAATGTATTGTGTGATAAGTCCCTGGGTAGTGTGAAATGGAAGTGGTAGCTTTCATGACTGTAGGGTAAGATTGTTGGGATCGGAAACAAGGCGTGATGCGTAAGTGGATCGGGTTGGGGCCATGTTGAGGGCCAACCGCGGCGGTTCAAAGTGGGGTCAGCTCTGGGTGGTCCCACCAGGTGGTGGGGTCACGAGGGTGCTAGGCCCAAGTTGTATGACCATCGTATGAGTTGGTGGATATGTTCGACCAGAAGCGGATCGTGGAGGCCGGGAACGGCCTTAGAAGAACGAAGTTAGTAAGATGACCAAGCTTGGAGGTGGTGACTCGAGGTTTTTGAAGCAATGGCGAAGTGTGGTGCGTATACTAGAAAAGTTCAAGTGTTCGAGAAAGTGCGGCGAGGTAAGGGAAAAGTGAGCGTGTGTGATCGTTTCTTTCGAGAAATGAAGGTGCGAAAAGATTATATTTTAGACCTTGGTAGGGACTTTTGAGGTAAGCAGATGTGATTCCTCGTTGGCTTGGATTTGGGTTTCGCGCATGTTATTTTTGTGGCGGTGTGGCATGTTTGGTGTCGTAAGTTTAGTAGTGAAGGCTATCTTGGCGCATGTTTGTGTTGAGACTTGAGAAGGAACATTGGGACGAATGTTTCTAAGGAGGAGAATGTTATACCGTATTTCCGGTATATGCGTGGCGTGCGTAGAAAATTTGAACTTTTAATAAGGCTTGGCGAATTATTTTTGTGCACAACACGGTTAGAGTCGTTTTTCGGCGAAGCGTTTTCCACGACTTTCGTAGGAAAATTCGGCTATGTCATTTTTAATTTTTGCGGATTTTTAGAGAGGCGAAACATTTTGGGCCAGCGAGAGGCGACACTTGTCACCCTCTCATTGGGGCGTTAGCGGCAACAAGTGGGACGATTTGGGTTGGCTTTTGTCAAGTAGTAGGTAGGATATTTTGGTGGTAGATGGATAAGGTGCACTTGGCAAGATCTTGGCCTACACTTGCTATGCACTTGGCATGATCTTGGCCATTGGTTGGCCTTTGCTGAACTATAAATACCCCCCCTCTTTGATGACTTCTTCATCCATTCCACAAAGTTTCTAAGTCTTGAAAGCCTTCCCCTCTCCTTGTCGTGTCTCGTCCACACGCCCCTCCCCTAAGAAGGCCCTTGGCCGAGTAGCATCCCCTTTGAAGTGCTAGCGTGGGTACCCCTAGCCTAGTTGTCTCGTATAAATACCCTTGTTGTGGTATAGAAATACTCTCTAGTATTGTTATAATGTCCAAATACCTTGGCCCAAATACCTTGTAGTATTCCCAGTTACACTTATACAAGCCAGAAAATACCATTATACTTTCCTTTAGCCTCTAAGAAACCCTAAGGAAATCTTCACCGTAGTTGAAGTTGTAAGTAGAAGTTGGTTAGAACTAAGGGTTGTTTGGGCGGAGTGGAGCACTCGGGTAGGAGCTAAACCTTGCTCGGGCGACATTTTACTCGGATAATTTTGGGCTTATCGAGGTAAACACTACTGTCCTTCTATTGTAATTGGAAATTACATGTTGTTAGAATATATAGTTGAAGTATACTATATATAGAACTATACTTAAGTACTGTGGCAATGTCTTTTGACTTAAGCCTGAAGAATTAAGAATGAGCTGTAATTACATGGGGCGTATTCTGATGAACTTGTGTAGTAGTGCAGTGGAGTAGAATTGTACCGTTGGGGTTAGATGTATAACCCACTGGTTGGCTTAGTGGCGGCCTCGATAGAGGAGGAGATTTCTGTTGTGGCGGAGAGTCTGCCAAATTTTACGTAGATTATGGAGCGTTGAGATCTAGATGTTAATAAGCACCTGTGGCCTTATAGGTTGAAGTACTACGTGTGGAGTGATCCACTTGGCTTAGGAGTAGCCGGTTTGAGGTACTTGAGGCGTTTTGCTATTAGTCGACAATCGTCGCGGTATGTGAACCTCTTCCTATCTCTTCTAGCATGATATGTGTGAACTATGTAGTGCGGTAGGCGTACGTGTGTTAAGCTGTGTTGATTGTTCTTAAAACATAAAGTGTTATAACGGCTTTATGGGAAGTTGGTTATAATAGCTTTATGTAGGTAAGAAAATACTTTGTGGTTTTAAAGGTAGCGATGTGAATTATAAGCGGCTAGCTATAATAAAGAACTTGATGTATTTCAAAGATTTATATATAGTTTTGAAGGGAGAGTAACACTTGGTTTTAAAGGTTTTAAAAAGAGTTATACTAGCTTTATGGGTAGTTAGGTATATACTCTTAAGAGAGGTAAAGAAAATGGTTTACTGATGTTAGAAGTTAAGAGACTTGATCTTATAAGATAAGAGACTTAACTTATTTGTTTTAATGTGGATGTTTGTGTGAAACCTCATTCGTGAGTAATGAGTACTTGGTTTATTTAACAGAATAATGTTTCTTGATTTGGAAATCGAGAATGTGTGCAAACAGACCTGCGGCGTTAATAAAAGAAAATGTATTAAATAATGATGAATTGTATTAAAACCAGTAGAAACCTCCATCTGCATAGAAACTAAGATGAGACAAAATGATATACATTTTCTAGACCATTGCTGATGTAATAAGAATGTTGTAAACAAGAGTAACCTACTCTCACGTGAGACATATTGTTCTAAAAAGGAATCAAGTGATTAAGTTTATGAACTATGAAACCATTTGAAAATGAAAAGCTTGAGTAATTGAAACTAGGCAAACTGGAACTTAGGAAAAGAATGTTGTTACTTGATTTTGAAAAGGAATGTGGGTTGGTCATTCAAATACTACGGGTATCGGGTGACTTTTATAAAAGTAATGGATCTCTTTTAAAAGAACTTAACGTATGTAGTACTTTGGGGTTAAAAACCCGGACTTTGGCATAAAATGAAAGTACTTTGAGTTGTGTGAAACTTGCCTATGCTTGTTGTTGTGAAACTTGCCTGTGCTTGTTGTTGTGAAACTTGCCTATGCTTGTGATGATAGCCTTTGTTGTGCAAGTGTGGTATTCGTGTTTCGCGTCTCTCGATAGAGGCGGTTGACTTATTGAGAACTTACTTGGATGTCTTTGGCGGTGATGGAGAATTTCACGGGTATGTTTTCATTTTGATAAGCGTCTTGTTGTTGATGTCACATGGGCGTATGTCTACCGTCTGATGTCCGGCATGTGGCCATGCGGCCTTATTGTGTGTTGATGTCACGTGGACATGTCTACACCGTCTGATTCAGGGGCATGTGGCCATGCGGCCTTGTTATTATTGTTGATGTCACATGGACATGTCTACCCCGATGCAGTATTCCGGGGGCATGTGGCCATGCGGCAGGGTTGACCACCAGTATATTGTTATTGAGGTTACATGGGCGTATACTGCCGTCACGATGTCCGGGGGCATGTGGCCATGCGGCCTTGTTATGTGTTGCATCATGGACATGTCTACCGTCACGATATTCGGGGCATGCGGCCATGATCACGAACACGATCGATGTTGTGGGCGTGAGACCCGTAGTTATATTTGAGTGATGACTTGAGGCGTGAGTCCCAGTGATCGACATGGCGCTTTTATGTTGTGAGCGTAGTTTGGTTTTCATACATGTCTCTGCTTTATATAGACTAGTATGATTTCATTTCTGATATTTTCTGATTTCACATACTTGGTACTGTTATCTTGACCTCGCCCGAGGCTGCGTTCATCTGCAGCAGTAAGTACGTCGATCGTGGATCCTCGCTCTTAGGATCTCGGTTGACGTTTTAGGAAGCTCCGTTTCTCGGAGGCTTATCTTTTGGTATGTGTTCCCTGAGTTGTAGGTTCTTATACATTCGAGGTATGGCGAGCCACTGTCCGTCATAGTCGTTGTAAATCTTAAGTGCATAGAAGCTATTGTGGCGAGGTTGTAAAGGATTAAAGCGTTGGGTTTTATGTATATCTTGAAGGCAAGCTGTTTTGGTTGGCCTGTTTATTTATTATATCTCTTGTTTCATGACTTATGTTTTATGTTCCGCTGATTTTCTCTGATGTATGTATCACTAGGGTGCCCGGGGTAAGGCACGATGTGCCGGGTTGGGCGTTCTGATATTACAAGGCTATCACAAACCAACACAATCAAGTTATACACACGGTACTTTCTACTATATGCTAACAAGTTGGGTTTTATCCCCAAAGTACTTCATACATTAACTCTTTAAAAGATCGTTACTTTCAAAAAAGTCACACAATACCCGTAGTATATGAAAATATAGTGACTATCTTTTGAAGTAAATCAAAACACTTCTCTTTGTAAAACTCAAGTAACAACATTATTTTCCAAACGTCCAAGTTTGCCTAATTTCAAATGTTCATGTTTCTTATTTAGAAAGTTTTCGTAGTTCATAGTCTTATTCATTTAATAATAAAATTCTCTTTTAAACTATCGAGAAACATAAGTCTTATATGTGAGTAGGATATTCTTGTTTACAACAATCTTATTACAATGACCGTGATCTAGGAAATATCATTTTGTCTCATCTTAGCTTCATGCGGATGGAAGTTTCTCTTGGTTTTAATAATACTTAATCTGTCAAAACATTTCCTTTTATTAACGCTGCAGTGGTTTGTCGATACACATTCTGATTTCCAAAATCAGTAAAACATTCTTAAGACGTTATACCTAACTTTCCATAAAGCTAGTATAACTCTTAAGTTTTCAAAACAAATCAAGTATTACTTCTTCTCTCAAAATGATTCAAAACTCTTTTGAAATACTTCAGTTCTTTATTAACACATAACAAGCGATTATAGTTCAAATCGATTACCTTTTAAAAACCACATGTATTTTCTTACCAACATAAAGCCGTTATAACCAACTTCCCATAAAGCGTTATAACACTTTATGTTTTACACCAATCAAATACATTTAGTACGTATGCGTCTCCGTACTACATAGTTCACACACGTATCATGCTAGAAGAGATAGGAAGATGTTCACATACCTCGCGGCAGTATCGACTAATAGCAAAGCGCTCCAGTACTCCCAACGCGGCTACTCCTAAAGCCAAGTAGAACGCGCAACACGTAGTAATTAAACCTATAAGGCCACAAGGCGCTTATTAACATTAAGATCTTATCGTAGAACATTATACATAAAATTCGGCAGCACCTCCCCCCCCCGCAACAGCGTAAATCTCCTCCTCTCACGGGGCCGACTACCAAGCCAACCAGGGGGGGGGGGGTTATACATCTAACCCGAACGGGTACAATACTCCTCCACAGAACTACTACACAAGTCTCTTATGTCTGATTCGATTGATTCTTGAGGCTTAAGTCAAAAGACATTGCCAACTAACCACGTTGATTCTATATAGTATACTTTAACTATATATTCTAACAACATTTAATTTCAAATTAAAATAGAGTGAAAAGATATTTACCTCGATAATACAATAATTATACAAGTATAAAGTAGATACTGGGCAATCGTTTAGCTCGACTCCGAGCGCTCAACCCGCTCTAAACCACCCTTAGAAGTTCTAACCAACACACAATACTCCAGCGGACTATGGAGATTTTCCTAGGGTTTCGGTTTTGTATTGTGGGAAGTATAATAGTATTTCCGGGCTTTCGTATAGGTATAACCTTAGAATACTACAAGGTATACGGCTAAGGTATTTGGGCATTATAACAATACTTTTGAGAGTATTTCTCAACCAAGGGGTACCAGAGAACACCCAGGTAGGGGGTGCTCTCGGGAAGGGCCTACTAGGAAGGGGAGAGGGTGCTCTCGGCCACAAGGCCACATGAAAGGGGAGGAGGCTCTTGGGCGAGAGTCACAAAGAGGAGGAGAGGGTTCTCAAGACTTAGAGATTTGAGGCATGACGAAGTCTACAAAGGGAGGGGGGTATTTATAGGGTAAGCAAAGGCCAACCAAGGGCCAAGATCTAGCCAAGTGCTATGCAAGTGTAGGGCCAAGATGTGCCCAAGTGCCCCTAGTCCCTACTCCACAAATCCTCACAAAATATCTCCCAACTTGACCGCTCAAACGTCGAGGTGGCGTCGACTCACTCAACTTGAGGGTGACAAGTGTCGCCCTCTCGTTGGTCCAAAACATTTCCTCTCTCGGAAAAATCCGCAAAAATAAGAAAAGACATAGCCGGAATTTTCCCTTCGCAAGTTATGTAAAACGTTTCGTCGAAAAACGACTCTAACCGGGTGTTGTGCACAAATGCCATTCGGCCAAGCCACTGGCGGGGTGACACGTGTCACCCTCCTATTGCCCAAAATAAAACATCTTCGAAAATATCCACAATGTCCAAATTCTAGAAAACAAAGTGGGCCACACAAAAAACGTAAATTTCTCCCTTGGTCCCTAAGTGACCATTTCCGAAAATAAAATTCCATAATTCTCTAATATTCCAGGAAGTCCGAATACCAAATCTGGGAATCCAATTCCCATTAACGAACCTTTTTCCTTCACAAAAACCGGAAACTTTTCCGTGGAAAAAAAATCGCCTCTTTCTTCCTTTCCAATCTTTCTGTCGTATTCTCGTACGTACGTCCTCGCATACATACCCTGGAACTACGGGGTATAACAGTCAGGTTAGGCGACTGCGGACAAATGATGTGGCTTCCGTCAAGGTCTTATGGCGGAACGAGAACAGAGAGGAGATGACGTGGGAAGCAGAGGAGGACATGAGGCAGAAGTATCCTCACTTATTCCCCACACCTCCAGGTAACTCACTTTCCTACTGGTTGATTTTAATGGTCATTTTGCTTACGTGTTATTTTGGCTATGCATGGCATTCTTGATTGGGGGATACAGTTATGAGGGCCTATATCGTTATCTTTGTTTGAGAAGGAACATTCGGGACGAATGTTTATAAGGAGGGGAGAATGTTATACCACGTAGTTCCGGAGTATGTATGTAAGGACGTACGTACGAATGTTTAAACCCTAATTAGGGTAAAAATGAAAGAATTGTTTTCCGACGGAAAATATTCCGAACCTTGTGAAGGAAATTTTACGTTTTCAATATTTTAACAAACTATGAATTTTTTTTTCCGAGAGATAAATATTTTGGACCAATAGGAGAGTGACATGTGTCACCCCAAATTGGACATGGGTGGGACGTTTTTCTCAAGGCTAGTGGGCAAGTCAAATGGTCAAAGTCTTGCATGGCATTTGTGGGGGACAAGTGGACGGTTTTGGCAAGAAAGTGGGCAAGTCAAATGGTCAAAGTCTTGCATGGCATTTGCATGGCATTTGTGGGACAAGTGTAGAAAGGAACCTACACAAACAATTTATACCATACACATGTTTCAATCCTAACCCTTGGTTGTCCTATATAAACCCCTTTAGTTGATGAAAATCTTCCACACTTCGAACATTTCAAGACTTGAAAATATTTTTCTCTCCCTCCCTAGTGCTCTCGTCCAACCCCCCTCTTTCTTGAGCAAATGTTGTCCAAAAATTCTTAAACTTATAAGTGTTCTTCCTTAATGTATTAGAAAGATTATTAACCAAGAGTTAGACAAGATTTCACACCCCTAGCCACAAAAATCCTCACAAAGCCGAGAGCATGCAACAATGGAACTTTAGTGTTCTTCACTTTTTGGAGTTAATTCTTGAATAGAAGTTGGTTAGAAACTTCTAAGGGTGACTTGTGGTGGTTTGGAACACAAAGATTTGGAGCTAAAACTTGCTTAGGAGCGACTTTAAGTTCTTGGATATTTTTGGGCTATTTTGAGGTAATGAACCTTAACCTCTTTGTGAAATTGATTATTATGTATATTGAATATTATACATATATGGGAAGTATATTATGGAATATGAGATATAAGGAAAGATTTGGATCTTGTTAAGATGTTAAAAGGAGAATTGGCATATTAGCCATTAAAATGGTAAAAATGTATCCATTACTTACTAAGAAGTTAACAACAAAGAAACTATAACTTATATAAAGATTGGAATATAAGTTGGAAGACTAATGAAGTAATTGGATAAGTAAAATTGTAAAAGTTGGCCAAGGACCCCAACTTAAGGACTGTATTTACTTTGGACCGTATTTACTTTGGACTGTATTTACTTTGGACTGTATTTACATTGTTGTTAAGGGGAAGATTGTTAATCGCGTTCCGTTTGGGCGTGTGATCCCCTTCTTTAATTATTGTTGTTGTTAAGGGGAAGATTGTTAATCGCGTTCCGTTTGGGCGTGTGATCCCCTTCTTTACTTATTGTTGTTGTTAAGGAGAGATTGTTAATCGCGTTCCGTTTGGGCGTGTGATCCCCTTCTTTAAAATTCGGAATTATTGCGTCTTATTTATGGCATGTTGGTTACTATTATCGGGCCTTGAAAAAGGTGCAGAATTGAGTAGAAACGGGGGAGGTGCTGCACAGTTTTTCGTAGACTAAGAGGAATCTTACTTAGAAAAATCCCACGTAAAACTAGAAGTTGATAGGCGTGTTTTGACTATTATAGGTTGACACTCTGCGCGCGACATATCCGACTTGACAAGTGGATTTAGCCGAAGAGGTATGTGATTCTTCCTATCCCTTTGAGCATGATATTTGTGAAATATATATAGTACGATAGACGTACGTGTGTTAAACTAAATTTGGCTTTACTTTGATGTCTTTGGACTTGAGTTCTAATTAATAAGAATCTTGAATATTTCAAAAAGAGTTATGAATCATTTTGGAAGAAAAGTAATACTTGGTTTTCATAAAAAGTTTAAGTGTTATACTAGCTTTATGGGAAGTTAGCTATAACGACTTAAGAAAGATAAGAAAAACGGTTTAATTATTTGTTTATCAAATACTTGAAATGATGTTTGAAGGTATGGTAAGTTGGTTTGATAAACATGTTATGATGCTACGTGTGTTAGTATCTTGTGACGCTTGTGTAAGGAGGTTATTCTTGTTGTGCTTATTGTCACGACCCGACCAGGGCATGGCGGTGCCTACACAGGCACCGCATACTCATACAACATAATAAACTGCGGAAGATAAATAACATTTTTTTTTAAAACTAAGGTCAAGCCGATAAGGCTGCCATAACATAAAAATTACCCGAAAGGGTCTACACTGTTTAACAATGTAAAAACAACTCTAGCCAGTCCAGCCCACAGATGAATACATACCTCTAAGATTTGGACCAATGCTATGACAGGACAGGGCCCCGCCGTACCCCTGAATATACATAACCATGTCGACAAGCTCCGGAACATTGGAGCCATCTTAAAATGCTGAACCGGGATCCTAAGCTCGCGGATCCACAACTGTGTACCTAAACCTGCGGACATGAGCGGGGCCGAAAATTGATACAACAGTAATAGAATATGGAATGAAAAATAAGGTACAGTAACAAATCATAACTGTACAAAAGAATGACAGGGGCAAGTATAAAGAAAGGGTAAATACCAGATCCTACCGTGTCATTTCCATCTCGTGAACTTAATCGTACCTTATTATCTTTTCCCATTTTTCCATAAGAGTATAGTCAAATTCTTACGTACATACTTAAGAAAACTCATCAAGTTCATAAACATATAACTTACGTATCTTGCATAACCTAATCTGTCCCTTTATGGAGGAACGCCTATACTGTCGGCCCAATCTGGGACGCGATAGAGTCACATAAGTCTGCCCATAAAGGTATACTGCCCGGCCCAATCTGGGACGCGATAAAATCACATAAGTCTGCCCATAAAGGTATACTGCATAAAAATAGGAGGCTCATGATCAAAGCAGGGCCCCTTGCCCGTAGTATCGATAAGAAATCCTACTCCTGGGACAATTTCACCCGCATAGGTCTTGTGGACCCGCATGAGGTATTCCTCGCATAGGCTGTACCCGCCCGCATGGGACTATTTCACCCGCATAAGCCCATAAGGACTCGCATGAGGTATTCCTCGCATCATGGGTAGCAAATCCACGGAACAAGTGGTATAACGTCTTGGGGGTTTACCCCTCATTTATACTCTTACCCTGAAGCAGGTGGTATAACGTCTTGGGGGTTTACCCCTCATTTATACTCTTACCCTGGAGAAGGTGGTATAACGTCTTGGGGGTTTACCCCTCATTTATACTCTTACCCTAACTCAACCGGCCATCATACATAACATAAGCCCTACCGGCTTATCATACATAACATAAGAACTACCGACTTATCATACATAACATAAGCACTACCGACTTATCATACAAAACATAAGCACCACCGGCTTATCATACATTACATAAGCAAGTTAATAAATCCCCTAACTTCTTATTAGCTTGTTCATATACACTCTCATTTTTGTTTACTTAAGGCACTAACATGTCATTATAAAATCCGGGAATTTAACCCAACGTACTACGTGCCTCTACTCCTTTAAAATGATTCTCTTTCAAATAAAACTTTCAAGATACTAATAACCGTAGTATCAAGTCATATCTACTTTTCAAGACAAGTCACAATACCTTTTAGAAATACATTTGTAGGCTTCTAAATCAAGTGACTTCTTTCTTTAAAACCTTAAGCAATTAGTACCTTTAAAACAATTTGCCCTTCTTTATTTCAAATAATTTCTTTGCTTACATTACTGAAGAAAACCATTCTTTTAATCTTCCATAAAGTTGTTATAACCAACTTCCCATAAAGCCGTTATAACTATTTATGTCTTAGACAAATTCATTCCTTTTATGACCAAGAAACTTATACTTTCAATTCAAATCACATAGCTTTCAAAATACTTCAAGTCTCTAAACTTTTAAGAAAACAAGTTTCTTAACTTTAGAATGGCAAGAAATCAATACTTTCCAAATCAAGTATTCTATACTTTTAAATCAATTCATTTCTTCCTTTAAGAATCAAGTCCCATAACTTGAAAAATAAAGTCCCTTAACCTTTTAAAAATTTGAGGTTCATAGTCTTAAAACTTCATACGTAAATTCTTATAAATTAACATATACTTTGGTGCGTTGTGAATAAGTTATACTTATTTATAACGATCTTAATCGAGTAGCCATGATCTAGAAAATGTAATAAAATTTTGTCTTATCTTAGCTTCTATGCAGATGGAGAATTCTACTCCTTTTAACTTAATTGATTTTCATTACATTTTCCTTTATTAACGCTGCAGTGGCTTGTTCGATTCTTATTCTCATTTGTGCCGTAACTTAGCCAAGTCAACTTGGCTCCAAATACCTCCTAACGACTCTTACCAACATCCCCCATAAGACTTGGTAAGAACTTAGGATAACTAGGACATAACCTTTACGTAGAGTAAAACAACATACATACCTCTTAACTTCTAAGAGTAGAAGGAATCATGAAATAGTACTACATGTATATTCCATACATAGAATCATGTCAAAAGAAGGAAGAGGTTGTTATACCCCGTATTTCCAGAGTATGTACGTAAGGGAATACGTACAAAAAGTTTGGCTTTAAAGTTAGCCTTGGACGTTTTATTTGTGCACAACACACTAGAAGAATCGTTTTCCGACGAAACGTTTCCACAGCTTTCGTAGGGAAAATTCCGACTATGTCATTTAGTATTTTTGCGGATTTTTCCGAGAGACGAAACATTTTGGACCAACGGGAGGGCGACACTTGTCACCCTCCAATTGGTGGACTTGACACGGCAATAGGGCCGATTGGGTTGGCTTCTTTTGTCTTGGAGTTGGTAGGATATTTTGTGTGCAAGTTGGCCAAGGACACTTGCCTAAATCCTCACCCTACACTTGCCTTGCACTTGTCTTCATCTTGGCCATTGGTTGGCCAAGGCTTGAGCTATAAATACCCCTCTTGAGATGAAGAGTTCTTCATCCACAAAAGCTTTCCAAGTCTAAAAATCCTTCCCTCTCCCTTTGTTAGCAATTCGTCCAACACCCCCCCTTCCCCTTGAGAAGCTTGGCGAGGCCTACCCCTAGCTAGCCGAAATCTACCCTCCCTTGGTAGAAAAGTTGTCTTCTAGTACCGTTGTAATGCCCAAAATACCCTAGCCCAAATCCCTTAGTCCTTAGTAGAAGTTGTGAAGAACTTCTAAGGCTTCGAGCTCTGGAGCGTACAACTTAGGAGCTAAACCTTGCTCAGTGCGACTTTATCTAGGATATTATTGGGCTTACCGAGGTAACTAATCCTAACCTCTTTTGAATTAGAGAATACTTCTTGTTGTAGTATTAGAATAAGTATTAGATACTTAGAAGGATATCACAGAAGAGAATTGAACTGTTTTCACTGTAGAAGGGTTTAAAAGAAGAATTATTGAGCGTACTCACATAGAATTTGTTTTCACGATGAACTCATATAGCTCACCGGGTAGGGTTGTGCTGCCCGACTTTCCGTAGGATTGTGAACCCTCTGTTTAGAATGACCTTCAGAGTAGTCTAGACTTTGATAGATGTCTGTGACTATTATAGGCTGACTCTCTGCGCGCGACATATTCAACTTGGCAGGTGGTTTTCGCTGAGAAGGTATGTGATTCTTCCTAAAGCATGATATTTTACAATATATAGTACGGTAGACGTACATGTGTTAACTGAATAATAACTACGGCAATGTCTTTGACTTAAGCCTGAATAATACTTATGGCAATGCCTCACGGCTTAAGCCTGAATAATACTTACGGCAATGCCTCACGGCTTAAGCCTGAATAACAAAGAACTGAAAACATTTCAAAAGAATACTGAATCATTTTTAACAGAAGATAAATATTTGGTTTTTAAAACAAAAGCGTAAGAGTTATACTGGCTTTATGGGAAGTTAGGTATAACAACTTAAGAAGATAAAAAGGAACTGTTTACTTGTTTTGTTTATAAAAGCCTTGTATTGATTTCTGTTAAGTGTAGTAAGATTGTTTGATAAGTAGACATGTTATGATGCTACCTGTGTTAGTGTCTTGTAATCTTTGTGTAAGTGGGTCATTCTTCGTGCTTACGTTGCTAACCTGTAAGTCCATTGTACTGTTATTGTATCACCTACCCCCTTGACTGTTATACCAAGGGCTTGCCCCCCTTGATGCGGGTCTATACGGCCTATGCGGTCTGTGAGACTATGCGGAGCAGCGGTATGCTCCAGGACTGATCATTCCGGCGTTGCTTTGATGCGGGGACTCCTATGCGATCTGTTGAGACTATGCGGTCTTTTGAGGCTATGCGGGCTGCGGGAGCCTAGGCGGATCTGGGGTTGGCTGCCCCGATCGAGAAATATCTCATGCGGTGCGTGTGGGACCTATGCGGGCTGCGAAGTCGGGACTAGGCGCACGAGAATGATACTATGGGCGATTGGCCTTGCTTGATCATTCGCGGCCTAGAATAGACACATTCTGATTTTCCTATTCTTGTTGTTGTTTGTGATGTGGGACTATGTGCAATTGAACGATTGTATTTGTGAAAAGGTTTTAAATACTTTGATTTCATTTTAAGTACTTTATAGTTTCACATACTTGGTACTGTTATCTTGACCTCCTTGGTGGCGTATAAAGGCGAGCCTCACTCGAAACAGGCGGCCGTGGCTCTCCGTATGGCACATCACGAGAAGGGCGTTGGGCATGCCTCGGGGATCATGGCAGCCGGTACACTTTGTAAGTCGCTGAGAAGGTTAATGCCTCGAGCGGCCGGCTTGATTACAAAGTGGTATCGAGTAGTTAATCCTCGGAAAGTGTCTGAGACCGTATCTAGTAGAGTCTTGATTATCGGTATGTTGTGCACCACCCCAATGTCGGAGGCTATAGGATATTTAGGATTGGTTTCCATTCTTCTCATTCGAGATCGTGCTTTAGAAATGTGTTATAGGTTGGACCCCTAACGTATTCCTTTCACCATGTGATTATGCCTCACGTAAGGCAACCGGGCCCAGAAGGGCAAAGCGGCAGGAGGCGCTAGCAGACACCCAGTTACGAGGGCTCGAGGCCCGTCTATACGAGGCAGCGAGTTCTATGACGCCGCCCCAGCGAGACCACAGTACCACACCTCTGTCCCACGGCTGGGCGGAGGAGTTAGGGTACTGAGAGATGGCCCACTATTGGCTAAAGTTGTGGCCCGACACGAGAGAGGCTGGATCGGCAGTTCAGCTCGGCTCGATCGCACCGTAGTGCACCCGAGGCGAGATAGTTTGAGGCTACGAGATTTCTTGAGTTGTAGCCCGCGAGTTTTACTGGTCGGCGGGAGGATGATCCGCAGGAGTTCATCCGTCACCGCAGAGGATTATCGCGGGTGATCGGGGCTTGAGGCGAGGTGTGACATTCGGTTCGCATCGGTGCGTGATACCGCGATCGATTGGTTTGATTCATGGAGCTTTCGGGAGAGCATGCACCTCCGGCGGTATGGGATGAGTTTTGAGGCTTTTCTCACACTTCTTGCCTCCGCAGATGAGGAGGCACGAGTGATAGATTCTTGTTCTTTGAGACAGGAGGACGACGGTGAGGGAGTACAATGTCGAGTTTGATTCTTTGGCTCGATATGTCCTGACCGTAGCGAGAGATGGAGGGCGAGTGCATCGCTATGTCACTGGGCTAGATGATTACATGGCCGAGTCTTGTGCGGGTGTGTCCCTTCAGCCAGGCATGGACATAACCCGTATGCAGGCTCATGCACTGGGTTGTGAGGAGCGTAGAGACCGCCGGGTAGAGCGATATCAGCAGCAGAAGGCCAAGGCGGCCGGTTCTTTTGGTGGACCTCGGGGTGGCGGCGGCGAAGTCGGTTGTACCACGGCCGGCGCAGAGCGCTCCTACCTCATTTTCAGCACAGCCAGAGCGGTCGGGCGGTCGGGGCCCGGGACCAGTTTCGGTAGCGAGGTGCTAACCGTTCGAGGTCTCGGTGTGCGTTGTGGCGAATACCATTACGGGGCGTACTCGGGAGCTTGCTATACTTGTGGCCAGCAGGGTCACTTTGTGAGAGTTTGTCCGACCAGGGGCGGCGCTGGTGGTAGGGCTCAGCCTACGAGTGCATTGCGCTTCTTCATCCCGAAGCGATTACTCGCCGGAGGCAAGGTACACATGGATCAGCGGGTCGCGGCGGTCGTGGCGCGAGTCCCGATTCTAGCGGTCCTCGAACCGCATATATGCTTTGTCGGTAAGCGATCGTGAGGCCTCACCGATGTCGTCACGCGGTACCTTATCAGTTTCTGGGTTTGATGTGGATGCTTTGATAGATCTGGGTTCTTCTCTGTCCTATATCTCTCCCCGTGTTGCTAGTAGGATAGGGATAGAGCCTGAGTCCCTAGACCCTTTCGAGGTAGCTACGCCCGTGGGTGAGTAGGTGGTAGCTCGGCGGGTATAGAGCTTGTCTGTGACCATTCTGATCGTCGGACCCTAGCCGACTTGATAGAGTTGGAGATGATTGACCGGCGTGATTATGGGGATGGATTGGCTAGCTTCTTGCTACGCCAATGTAGATGAGAGAGAAAGTAGTACGGTTCAGTTCTGAGGCCAGGTTGTTGAGTGGGAGGGCACGCAGTATCGAGGGTAGGTTTATTTCCTACCTCGAGGCTAGGAAGATGGTGCGAAGGGTATATCTACCATCTCGTTCGGGTGTTTGATCTGAAGGCTGCGGTACCAGATTTTGATCGATTCGATGGTCGAAGTTCCCAGACGTGTTTCGGATGATCTCGGGTATCCTCACGAGAGGAGATTGAGTTTTGTATTGACATATTGCCAGACACTCGGCCTATTTCCATTCCGCCATACAGAATGGCACCTGCCGAGTTGAGAGAGTTGAAGGATCAGCTTAGAGATTTGCTGGAGAAAGGGCTTCATCAGGCCTAGTGTTTCTCCACGGAGCGCCGTATTGTTCGTGAAGAAGAAGGGCGGGGCCAGCTGCGCATGTGTGTTGATTACGGTGAACAAGGTGACCATTAAACGAATACCCCCTTCCGGGATTGATGATTTGTTCGACCGATTGCGAGTGCGAGATGTTTCTCAAGATTGATCTGCGATCGGGCTATCATCAGTGCGAGTCGAGAGGTGGATGTCCCTAGATGCATTCAGGACGATGCGGGCATTATGAGTTGAGGTCATGTCTTTTGGGTTGACCAATGCTCGTGTATTCATGGATTTGATGAACCGAGTGTTCAAACCATTTTTGACACGTTTGTGATAGTGTTCATTGATGATATCTTGGTTTATTCGCTCGAGCGAGCATGCGGAGCATTTGAGGCTGTCTTGTGATTCTCCAGACCAGCGATTATACGCCAAGTTTTCCAAATGTGAGTTTTGGTTGACTTGATGGCGTTTCTTGGGCATATTGCCGGGTGATGGCATTCGAGTTGTCTGACGAATCGAAGCGATCGAGGACTTGGCCTAGACCTACTACTCCGAGAGGTTCGCGATTTACGGGCCTTGCGAGGATATTATCGGATTCGTGGAGAAGTTTGCTTATCTCTGCACCTTTGACTAGGTGACTCGAGAAAGCGGCCAAGTTCGATGGTGATGCTTGTGGCGGGGTTTCCGATTCTTGAAGGAGAGATTGACGGCCGCCCCGTTCTTACTCTTCCGAGGTCGACGGTTATATGCGTGTATTGTGATCGTCGGGCATCGGGTTGGGATGTGTGTTGATGCAGCATGGCGGGGTTATAGCATATGCATCCAGCGGTGAAGAAACACGGAGGAACTACCCCACCCGTGATTTGGAGTTAGCGGTAGTGATTCACGCTTTGAAGATCTGGAGGCACTATTTGTATGGGGTTCACGTGGATATTTATACAGACCACAAGAGCCTCCGGTACATCTTCGGCCAGAGGCTGAACTTGCGGCGAGGCGGTGGTTAGAGTTGCTTAAGGATTACGATGTTGATATCTGTACCACCGGGAAGGCCAATGTTGTGGCGGATGCTCTTAGTCGTAGGTCGATGGGAGCCTATCGGATGTGCGACTAGAGAGGAGGGACATGGTTCGTGATTTGCATCGATTAGCGAGCCTTGGTGTCCGTTTGATTGATTACGATAGCGTGGGGTTAGAGTTCGTGAGGTTGCGAGTCTTCCATCGTCGAGGAGGTGAAGAGGCAACGATTCGAGGATCCGGCTTTGATTCGATATCATGATCTGACTCTTACGTGAGGGCAAGGGTCCTTTGAGGTAGCACTGATGGGGTGCTAAGGTTTGAAGCGGTGTGTGTTCGGATGTTTGAGGACTTGGCGGAGTTCTTGGGAAGCACGGTAGCGCGTTACTCTATCCATCGAAGTCGACCAAGATGTACCACGACCTTAGATCGTGTATTGGTGGGATGGCTTGAAGAGGCGTTGCGAGTTCGTAGCTCGGTGCGTGTTGTCGGCGGTGAAGGTAGAGCACGAGAGGCACGGTGGTTTGTTCTGACGATTGAGATCCCGACACGGAAGTGGGAGGTAATCAACATGGACTTCATCACGGGATTACCTCGCACTCGGAGGAGACATGATTCTATATGGGTTATCGTCGACGGTGTGAAATCAGCCCACTTTCTTCCCGTCCGACGACTTTTGGTGAGGATTATGCGGACTTTACATCAGAGAGATCGTCGGTGCATGGAGTCCCTATTTCGATCATATCGGCGAGAGCCCGGTTCTGGCTAACTGGAGGTCTTTCGAAGAGGTTTAGGGGCGGTGAGCCCGAATCGCATTTCATCCACAGACAGGGCGAGCGAGCGCACTATCCGACTCTTGAGGATATGTTGCGAGCTGTGTTATTGACTTGATGGTAGTTGGGAGGATCATTTGCCTCTAGTTGAGTTTGCGTATAATAATAGCTACCACTCGGTATTCGGATGGCGCCTTATGAGGCCTTGTATGGGAGGAAGTGCGGTCGCCTATAGGTTGGTTCGATGTGGGCGAGTGCGGCTAGTGGGACCAGATTTGGTGCGTGGCGATGGATAAGGTGAAGCTTATCGAGGCGACTATTGACGGCTCGAGTCGGCGAAGTCGTATGCGAGATCATCGTCGTCGGCATCCGGAGTTCGCGATAGATGATTGGGTTTTCCTAAAGGTGTCACCCATGAAGGGTGTGATGAGATTCGGGAAGAAGGAAACTCGGCCCAAGTACATTGGGCGTTTGGATTGTCGCGAGGTAGGCAAGGTTGCCTACGAGTTGGATCTGCCGTCCGTCCGGAAGCGGTGCATCCGTGTTTCACGTATCTATCTTTGAGAGATGTATCGAGGATCCATCTAGGGTACACCGTTGACGATGTCCAGTGGCCAGGGGTTATCGTATGAGAGATTCCCATAGCGATAGTCGATCGTCGAGTTAGGCGTCTGCGGACGAAGGGCGTGGCTTCGTCAAAGTCTTGTGGCGGAGCGAGCTCGAGAGGAGATGGCGTGGGAAGCCGAAGAGGACATGAGACAGTATCCTCACCTATTCCCACACCTCCGGGTAATTCACTTTCCTACTTGTAAATTTCCATTATCATTTATGCCTAAGTGTTGTCTTGTGGCGTGTGTGGCATTTGCTAGCTGTTTAAGCTTCGATAATTGTCTTGAGAAGGAACATTCGGGACGAATGTTTCTAAGGAGGAGAATGTTATACCGTATTTCGGAGTATGTACGTGAGGAATACGTACAAAAGTTTGGCTTTAAAGTTAGCCTTGGGCGTTTTATTTGTGCACAACACACTAGAAGAATCGTTTTCCGGCGAAGCGTTTCCACGCTTTCGTAGGAAAATTCCGACTATGTCATTTAGTATTTTTGCGGATTTTTCCGAGAGACGAAACATTTTGGACCAGCGGGAGGCGACACTTGTCACCTCCAATTGGTGGACTTGACACGGCAATAGGGCCGATTGGGTTGGCTTCTTTTGTCTTGGAGTTGGTAGGATATTTTGTGTGCAAGTTGGCCAAGGACACTTGCCTAAATCCTCACCTACACTTGCCTTGCACTTGTCTTCATCTTGGCCATTGGTTGGCCAGGCTTGAGCTATAAATACCCTCTTGAGATGAAGAGTTCTTCATCCACAAAAGCTTTCAAGTCTAAAAATCCTTCCTCTCCCTTTGTTAGCAATTCGTCCAACACCCCCTTCCTCGAGAAGCTTGGCCGAGGGCCTACCCCCTAGCTGGCGAAATCTACCCCCTCCCTTGGTAGAAAAGTTGTCTTCTAGTACCGTTGTAATGCCCAAAATACCTAGCCCAAATCCCTTAGTCCTTAGTAGAAGTTGTGAAGAACTTCAAGGCTTCTGAGCTCTGGGAGCGTACAACTTAGGAGCTAAACCTTGCTCAGTAGCGACTTTATCTAGGATATTATTGGGCTTACCGAGGTAACTAATCCTAACCTCTTTTGAATTAGAGAATACTTCATGTTGTAGTATTAGAATAAGTATTAGATACTTAGAAGGATATCACGAATAGAATTGAACTGTTATCACGATAGAAGGGTTTAAAGAAGAATAATTGAACTGTACTCACATGGAATTTGTTTTCACGATGAACTCATATAGCTCACGGGTAGGGTTGTCTTTGCCCGACTTTCCGTAGGATTATGAACCCTCTGTTTAGAATGACCTTGAGTAGTCTAGACTTTGATAGATGTCGTGACTATTATAGGTGACTCTCTGCTGACATATTCAACTTGGCAGGTGGTTTTCGCTGAGAAGGTATGTGATTCTTCCTAAAGCATGATATTTTACAATATATAGTACGGTAGACGTACATGTGTTAACTGAATAATAACTACGGCAATGTCTTTGACTTAAGCCTGAATAATACTTATGGCAATGCCTCACGGCTTAAGCCCGAATAATACTTACGGCAATGCCTCACGGCTTAAGCCTGAATAACAAAGAACTGAAAACATTTCAAAAGAATACTGAATCATTTTTAACAGAAGATAAATATTTGGCTTTTAAAACAAAAGCGTAAGAGTTATACTGGCTTATGGGAAGTTAGGTATAACAACTTAAGAAGATAAAAAGGAACTGTTTACTTGTTTTGTTTATAAAAGCCTTGTATTGATTTCTGTTAAGTGTAGTAAGATTGTTTGATAAGTAGACATGTTATGATGCTACCTGTGTTAGTGTCTTGTAATCTTTGTGTAAGGGGTCATTCTTGCTTTGTACTTACGTTGCTAACGGTAAGTCCATTGTCTTGTTATTGTATCACCTACCCCGATTTGTTATACGAGGCTTGCCCCTTGATCTTGGTCTATACGGCTATGCGGTCTGTGAGACTATGCGGGCAGCGGTATGCTCAGGATTGATCATTCGGGCGTTTAGCTTTGACGAGGACTCACTGCGGTCTGTTGAGACTATGCGGTCTTTTGAGGCTATGCGGTGCGGGAGCCTAGGCGGATCGGGGTTAGCTGCCCCGATGCGAAATATCTCATGCGTGCAGTCCGTGTGGGACCTATGCGAGTGCGGAAGTCGAGGACTAGGCACGCGAGAATGATACTATGGGCGATTGGCCTTGCCCGATCATTCGCGGCCTAGAATAGACACATTCTGATTTTCTATTCTTGTTGTTGTTTGTGATGTGGCACTATGTGCAATTGAACCGATTGTATTTGTGAAAAGGTTTTAAATACTTTGATTTCATTTTAAGTACTTTATAGTTTCACATACTTGGTACTGTTATCTTGACCTCCTTGGGCTGCGTTCATCTGCGAGTAAGAGCAGCGGTGCTAGATCCACATCCTTAGGATCTTTGCGTTGGTGTCGAGCTCCATCTTCTCGGAGGCTCTACTTTTGGGTATGATCTCCTGTATTGTAGATAGTTTGTGCAGATCGGGGTATGGCGGGAGCCTGTCGCCATAGTTGTTTACTTCGCAGAAGTGCTGTAGTACTATTATGCAGTTGGGATGTAGCGCAAAACTTGAGTTATTTATATTATGCGAAAAGGCAAGCTTTTCATCGGATAAAGCGTGTCTTATTTTATAAACCGGTTCTGTCTTGTTTTATATTCCGCTGGTTACTCGATGTATGACTATGGGTGCCGGTAAGGCACGATCCACGAACCGGGCGAAGTCGTGTGAAGGTTCACATACCTCGCGACGATTATCGACAAATAGAAAAATGCTCCAAAGTACTTCAACCTTGATAGCTATTCCATCCTTCAAGTAGAATCGCTATACTTAGTACTTCAACCTATAATAGCCATAATACGTCCATTAACCTTTAGCTTGAGCGTAGAATATTCTAAGTGCAAAGTCACTAAATTCTACGGAAAATCGGATGACACTTCCTTTGTTTCTACATACTTTGCCACCTTTTTCAAGGCCGAATTCAATAACCAAACACGCCACATTTAAGGCCCAACAATTCAGCTAACCAAAGGGATTACACGCCTTAACATGGCGTGTAAAATTCTGCCCAAAACCATACCAAAACAGCCCCTAAAATAGTCCATAATTACTATAACGAGGGTGGAATGTGAGGCCTTTCAACGCCTTTCCACACCCTTATTCCTTCGGGGTTTTCATTAGCAATCTACTACATTAAACATGAAATATAGGGGCTGATTTTCCAGCATACAACACGTCTAAAGCAGTCCCTAAAAGCGCGACAATATCCAACAGTTTTATAGATTCTACGGCAACAACTAAAATCCGATAACTCTTTCCTTAATCCTTTTTATTCCAATTCGAGTTCCAAAACATCTACATAAGTTATAACAACTTATTAACAACAATATTAATCCATTATAACATGCAATAGGTGAAGATAACAACGACAATAACCAACGAATTCCATTTACACCAAATCTGTCCCAAATCGGTTTTAGCCCCAAAAAATGGCTCAAACGCTTTTTTATTCTTCATTCTTTTTAACACAAGTTCATCCATACATTATAACAATAAGTAATATCCAATTACTTTAAAAGAAGAAGGACTTTTACCTCATTTTTTTCCCAAAAACGCCCCAAAACAGTCCGGTCTTTATTGGTCCGCAGTTTTCGTTTCGCTCCACTTCTTCAAGTTCCAATCACATATATGTATCCCCTACAACCTTAGGATAAACTTCTCTTCACGTTTCGCTTCCAAAAAGTCGACGGAAAACCCCTAGGGTTTCATTCTATTTTCGGCCCAACCTAGATTTAGGGGTTAAGGGTGCTTAATCTTGGAAAGAAAATACTTTGATCTTGATCTTGTCTTTGGATATGGGGATTTCGAATTGCTCTAGGTTTTTGGAGAGATGAGGGTTTGTATGGATGAATATCTTTTGTTCTAAGTCTTCAAGACTTATCTATATAAAGGTGTGTGGAGTCTTCACAAGACAAGTGGGGAGGGCACTTGCTAACCTCCTATTGGCCAAGTATTTCTTTACAAAATATTTCATCCACACTTAGTTATTTTTCATCCCATTTCGATGGACATGTAACATAGTATACCAAGACTTAATAAATCCACTAAGTCCATAGTTCTAATGAAAAATAATTCCATTACTAGAATTAATTCTTGTCATCACATTAAACTCGAAAATTTTCCGTATAAGGAAATGTAAAAATCCTTTCCTTTCGACATTCCAATCTTAATTCTATAATCATGTTCTTGAATTACGGGGTGTAACACTTATGTTGTTTAACGATAAGCTGTTGTGTTAGTATTATATCACTCACCCTCCTGACTTGTTAGGGTTAGCCGCCCCCGATGCGAAGAATACCTCATGCGGGACCATGGGACCTATGCGGAGCTGCGGGAGTTCCAGGATGATCACTCCGGGTGTGTTACGCCGATGCGAGGAATACCTCTGCGGTCTATGTGGCCATGCGGACTGCGGGAGTCCAGGACGATGCCGAGGGTTAGCTACCCCCGATGTGAGGAATACCTCATGCGGGCCTAGGTGGCCTATGCGGACTGCGGGAGTTCCAGGATTAGGCTCGCATAATGATACTATGGGCGATTGGCCTTGCTTCGATCATTAGCGGCCTAGAAAAGACCAGTTACATTATATCTATTTTTGCTCTTGTTTATGATGTGGCACTATGTGCGGTTAACTTGGTTGTTTCGTACATATTTGTGAATTGGTTTTAAAATGTTATAGTTATATATATATCAGTACTTTACAGTTTCACATACTTGGTACCTGTTGTACTGACCTCCTTCGGGGGGCTGCGTTCATGCCGCAGGTAAGGGAAAGCAGGTGGTGGATCCTCATTCTTAGGATCTTTACTCAGGTGTCAGGAGCTTCATTTCTCCGGAGGCTCGACTTTTGGTACGGTTCTCCCTGGTGTTGTAGATGTTTTGTACATTCAGGGGTATGACGGGGCCCTGTCCCATCATAGTGTTTACACCTTCTAAGAGGTCTGTAGTCCTGTTGTTAAGTTGGGATGTAACTGTTCACTTTTGGTATTTGTATGCATGCCGAAAGGCAACTTTTCTTTGGATAGACTGTTTTTATTCTACACTGTTTCATGTTTGCAAGTTTATATTTCGAAGGTTACTATGATGTATGTCTACTTGGGTGCCCGGGTAAGGCACCAGTCACGGGCCCGGGAACGGGTCGTGAGATTGGGCACTAGTCACGGGCCCGAGTTTCGGGGTGTGACACATTACTTAGAGTAAACCACTCTTTTTAACTTTCCATAAAGCTATTATAACCAACTTCCCATAAAGTCGTTATATTAACTTTATACTTTAGGCAATTACATTCTTCCTTATATCCAAGGGACTTATACTTTTAAAACAAAACAAGTATCATATACTTTTAAAACACTTCAAGTCCCTTAACTTTGAAAACTAAGACATCCTTAATACTTTTAAACAAGTGAGTTAATCTCCTAACTCAACCAACTTGGACATTCTTAAAACAAGTAAAGGATATCAAAATCTTGTACGTCTACCGTACTATATAGGTACAACTACTCATGCTCAAGAGATAGGAAAGTTCCGCATACCTCTTCGGGTCAATCCACTTGCTAAGTCCAATATACCGCACGTAGTATGTCAACCTATAATGACCATAATACGTCTATTAACTTCTTACTTCAAACGTAGAATATTATAAGTGCAAAGTCACTAAATTCTACGGAAAATCGGACAACACTTCCTTTGTTTCTACATACTTTTTCACCTTTTTCAAGGCCCGAATTCATTAACCGAACACGCCACATTTAAGGCTCAACAATATAGTTAACAATAGGGGATTACACGCCTACAAGACGTGTAAAATTCCGCCCCACAATTGATATCAAACTAGTACAAACTACAAGGTCAATTCGGCAACTTGAGGTATAACAACACAAATTCTTATCCAATTCCTTTTCAATCCAAGTTGTTTAGTATAACATGGTATCAAGCCGCAATCTATTATAACTACTACAATCTTCAAGTAGGTAACATGCGACGATTCTAATTAACGACCAAATTGTATTTCAACTTCAAATGGCTAGAATGTCATTTCGGATTCTAGGATTCAACTATCCATATCACTTATAAATCTTCAACACAATATACTTCATGCTAGTTAAAATGTAAGTCTACAACAATATGAAATCTTATAACACTTTAAGAGAACAAGATTGTTACCTCAACGCGCCTTAATCCAACTTCAAGATCCGAAGTCGCTCCCTAGAAACTTAGAGCCTCTCCTTGACACTTCAATCCGCCACTTGAGACCCTTAGAAGATCACAAACAACTTTCCTTTAATCTTCCAAATCAAACCTATGAAAGCAACTAGGTTTTCACCTTGCAACTAATACGAAAACGATATTTTTCCGGGATTTTTCTATTGAGATACCCTTAATATACCCTCATGAACCTTGGTTTAAAGTATGGATGCTATTGGACAACAAACAAAAAAAAATTCTTCTTGCTCAAACCCTAACCCGAGAGCTTCCCATATGTTCATCCAATTTTCTTGAAATTTTTTCTAAGTGTGTGTTATACCCCGTATTTCTAGAGTATGTATGCGAGGACGTACGTACGAATATTCAAGCCCTAATTAGGTTAAGGATGAAATTGTGGTATCGCGGAAAGATTAGAACCTTGTGAAGGAAATTCTCGTTTTTAATAGTTTAACCGATTCACGGTTTTTCCGAGAGATGAAATATTTTGGACCAATAGGAGGGCGACATGTGTCACCCCACTTAGACCCATGTTGGACGATTTGTATGGCCAAGTGGACAAGGTCAAGTGGTCAAAGTCTTGGAAGATATTTTTTTTGGGTTAGTGGGAGTAGGTGGGGGCGTTTTTGTGGGGCATGGGGAAGGTCTTGTGGACGTTTTTTTGTTCCTAGTGGAAGGCCACATGGCTCTTTGTTGTGGGAGATATATGTCCCAAGGTTGTGGTGGACATATGTCCCAACATTGTGGTGGACACTTGGTTGGAAGACCTCATTCTTCACATGGATCCAAATCTTCACCCTCCATTTGTTTTAATCTTGGCCCTTGGTGGTTCTATAAATACCCCCCTCTTGTTAAGTTGGGATGTAACAATTTCCGGGGGCATGTGGCCATGCGGCAGGGTTGATTACCCGATATATTGTTATTGTTGTTACATGGACATGTCTGCACCGATGAAGAATTCCGGGGGCATGTGGCCATGCGGCAGGGTTGATTACCCGATATATTGTTATTGTTGTTACATGGACATCTGCACCGATGAAGAATTCCGGTGCATGTGGCCATCTGCGGCAGATTGATTACGGTATCGTTATTGCATCTGGACATATGCGCACCGATGGAGAATTCGGGCATGTGGCCATGATGCGGGCATGATTGATATTGTGGGCGTGAGACCCTTGGTTATATTTGAGTGATGACTTTGAGGGTGTGAGTCCCTGCTTTGACATGACTGCTTTTATGTCGTGAACTGTAGTTTGGTTATCATACATGTCTCCTGTTTTATTTAGACTGTTATGATTTCGTTTCTGATATTTTCGATTTCACATACTTGGTACATGTTGTACTGACCTCCTTCGGGGGGCTGCGTTCATGTCGCAGGTAGAGGTACATCGGTTGTTGATCCTCGTTCTTAGGATCACAGTTCAGCGTATTGGGAAGCTCCGTTTCTCCGGAGGCTTATCTTTTAGTATGTTTCCCCGAGTTTGTAAGTTTTTGTACATTCAGGGGTATGGCGGGGCCCTGTCCCGTCATAGTTGTTGTAAAAATCTTAGAGTGCATGTCTTGTTGTGGCGGTGTTTGTAAAGGATTGTAACTGTTCGGGTTCAAATTTTAAGTTTATATACATGCCGAAAGGCAATCTTCTCTTGATAAACTGTTCTCATTCTATAATTGTTTCATGTCTTGTTTTTATATTCTGCTGGTTACTCTGATGTATGTCTACTTGGGTGCCCGGGTAAGGCACCAGTCACGGGCCCGGGTTCGGGTCGTGACAAAAGTGGTATCAGAGCAGTTAATCCTCGGAAAGTGTATACAGACCGTGTCTAGTAGAGTCTTGATTATCGGTGTGTTGTGCACCACATCAATAATCATGAGGCTATAGGATATTTAGGATTGGTTTCCATTCTTCTCATTCTGAGATCGTGCCTTAGAGTTGTGTTATAAGTTGGACCCCTCTGACGTATTTCGTTTTTACCAGTTATGCCTCCACGCAAGGCAATCAGGGCCCAGAAGGGCAAGACAGCAAAGGGAGCTGCGAGTAGAGCAGCAGTGGCTACTGAGACCACGGTACCTGAGCCTCCAGTCCCACAACCTGGAGCAGAGGAGATGGGTTACAAGGAGATGGCGATTATTGGCGAGATTGTGGCGAACATGAGGATATTTTGGGCCGGCGGTTCGATGCACCGTGGTTCACCCGATGTCGGATAGTTTGAGGCTACGGGACTTTCTGAGTTTTAGCTCGCCAGAGTTCTACGGGTCGAGGCCTGAGGATGATCCGCAGGAGTTCATCCGACAATTACAGCGGATCATGAGAGTGATCAAGGCTTCGGAGACCGAGTCAGTGGTCCTAGGTTCGCATCGGCTGCGTGATACTGCAGTCGATTGGTTTGATTTGTGGGAGCTGTCCCGGGGGGAGCATGCGCCTCCAGCTATTTGGGACGAGTTCTCGGAGGCATTTCTCAGCCACTTCTTGCCTCCGCAGATGAGGAGGGCACGAGCCGACAAATTTTTGATGTTGAGGCAGGACGAGCGTACGGTTCGGGAGTACAACGTGGAGTTCGACTCGTTGGCCCGATATGTCCCGGCGTTAGTGACAAATATGGAGGATAGAGTACACCGCTACGTCACCGGGCTCGATGACTACTTGGCAGAGGCTTGTTGGTGTAGCTCTTGGGGCATGGACATTGCCGCGTGCGAGCTTATGCACTTGGATGTGAGAAGCGGAGGTCGGCGGAATGGCCGAGATCGTGAAGAGGCGAGCAGCGAGGTCCTTTGGTGACTTTCGAGGCGGACCGCTGGCCGAGCTAGTTATGCACCTTCGCCGCGGTCTGATTGGTCCTCCACGGTCTTCGTGGCTTCGGGATATTGAGGCGGTCGGGGCTCGAGGTTGAGTTTCGGGGAGTTGGGGTCTGGCGGATGAAGCCACCCCGACCTCGGTGCGGTCAATGTGGTAAACTCCATTTTGGGGAGTGTCGTGCTGCCAAGGGAGCCTGTTATATTTGCGGCCGTCAGGGCCATTTTGCGGCTGTCAGGCGGGGTATACGGATGTTACGACTCACCGCAGGATCGGTGGCTGGTTCATCACCTTCACTAGCTATCGCCTGCAGTAGGCGTGATTAGAGTAAAGCGGTAGTTACAGGTATATCCTTAACCCTCTAGAGATTTGTATGCGTGATATGATGATTTTATGTTGAGGGTTATGTTTGGATAGCATTGTATAAAATTGTGATCTAGAGAACATGGTTAGTTGAAAAGGTAAGCTTAGAGATAGGGAAATTATAAGCCGTAGAATATTATAACAAGTTGAGACCTTAGAGTAAAGTGGTAGCTTTCAGGACTTGAATAGGTAAGATTGTTCCAGATCGGGGAACAAGAGTCTGGTGCGATTATGGGTCGGGTTGAGGACCATTCACGGGTCAACCTGTAGCCCGGAATAAGGTGGGGTCAGTTCGAGGTGGTCCCGCCAGGTGGCAGGGTCACGAGTGTCACGACCCGAACCCGGGCCCATGACTGGTGCCTTACCCCGGGCACCCTAGTGATACAACATCAGAGAAATCAGCGGAATATAAAACAATAACATGAACCAACATGAAGTATGAAATAAAAATCTGAGAAAAATTGCCTTTCGGCATGTATATATGAAAACTTAAATTCGAACAGTTACATCCCATAAACAACTCTGCCCACAGCGATTACTCTGGACCTCTAAGAGTAACATGACAACAATGGCGGGACGGGGCCCGCCATACCACGAATGTAAGCACCTACTACGACGGGGACTATACCACGATATGCCTCCGAGAAGCGGAGCTTCCCAACGCTGACGTGACCACGAGAGCTAGGATCAACGGTGTACCTCGACTGCGGCATGAACGCGGCCGAAGGAGGTCGATCTGACAAGTACCAAGTATGTGGCGAAAAATCAGTAAATGAAATCATAGTAGTCTATATAAAGCGGGAGACATGTATGATAACCAAACTACGATTCATGATAAATAAGCGATCATGTCAAGTCGGGGACTCACGCCTCAAAGTCATCACTCAAATATAACAATGGGTCTCACGCCCAACATCAATCATGCGTGGAATACCTTCCTCACGGCGAGCTATGATATAAAAGCACCAAGGAATACACATGAACACGAGTCCGCTGTGTCATCATAAAACCGTCTGGGGTAAATCGAAGGCATAGCCGACTACTAAAACCCACAAGTACAACAAAGTCATAAAATGTATCATGATCTGTCTGCGTCACATGATCAAAGCCGCCACTCGCGCAGTATCTAATGTGCGCGTCTAGCCACGAACTTCCGTAGCTCGCGTGGGCCACTCGATGGCCCGCGTGAGGTATTCCGCATCGGTAGCTACTCCCAAGCGTCTGGACTCGCCGTCCGCGTAGCCACATAGACCGCATGACCACAAAGGCCGCACACTAACACCGAACTCCCGCAGATTCCGCGGCCATGCACCGTATAAGGTATTCGAATCATAGGTCACACAGACACTTTGAGTCTACCCCGCGACGGAGGCGACTTAACCCGGAATCATGGTGATACAATACTAACATAACAGCTTATCGTTTAAAAAACATAAGCACAATCATGTGAAACCAATTTACACAAACATCACAAGATACTAACACACGTAGCATCCTAGCATGTTTACTTAACAAATCAACAAGAAAGTATTACATGGCTATCACAAACCAACACAATCAAGTTATACACACAAGGTACTTTCTACTATATGATTAACAAGATCGGGTTTTTATCCCCAAAGCACTTCATACATTAACTCTTTAAAAGATACGCTACTTTCACAAAAGTCACACAATACCCGTAGCATATGAAAATAGAGTGATTATCTTTTGAAGTAAATCAAAACACTTCTCTTTGTAAAATCAAGTAACAACATTCTTTTCCAAACGTTCCAAGTTTGCCTAATTTCAATTACTCAAGTTTCTCATTTTCGAAAGGCTTGTAGTTCATAGTTTTAATCCTTTAAAACAATTTGAGAAACATATACCTTATGTGTGAGTAGGTTATTCTTGTTCATAACAATCTTGATACAATGACCATGATCTAGGAAATGTAATATCATTTTGTCTCATCTTAGCTTATGCGGATGGTAGTTTCTCTTGGTTTTAATAATACTTTATTAGTCAAAACATTTCCCTTTATTAGCTTTCTTTGTGGTTTGTTCGATACTTATTACGATTTAGAAATCGAGAAAACATTATTCCTTTTGAAAACCAAGTACTCATTACTCACGAATGAGGTTTCACACTTTTTAACAAAATTCAATTAAGTCAAGTCTCTTATCTTTTAAGATCAAGTCTCTTAACTTCTTAAATCAATAAATCATTCTTTTTATCTCTCTTAAGCCGTTATACCTAACTTCCCATAAAGCTAGTATAACTCTTAAGCTTTTAAAACCAAGTATTACTCTTCTGTTAAAATGATTCAGTATTCTTTTGAAATACTTCAAGATTATTCAGGCTTAAGTCAAAAGACATTGCCGTAATTATTATTCAGGCTTAAGTCCGGAGACATTGCCGTAATTATTATTCAGTTAACACACGTACGTCTACCGTACTATATATATATTCTTTAAAATATCATGCTCAAGAGGATAGGAAGAATCACATACCTCGCGACGATTATCGACTATTAGCAAAACGCTCCACGGCTATAACCCGGCTAGCCTTGTCCGCCTTTCAAGTAGCACATGCTACTCACAGAACATTCAACCTATAAAGGTTATACAAGTCTATCAAAGTCTAGACTACTCGGTAGAATAAATCTAGATACAAGATTCTACGGAAATTTGGGCAGCCCTTCCCTACCCGTCAAACTTCACAAGTCTACTGTAATACAGTCCTATGTAAGTACAGTTCAATACCTTTCTTATATACTTTCCTTGTATATACTTATACTTATTCTTATACTTCAATAGTATGCAAATTCTAATACAACAGGGAGACAAGATAATTACCTCGATAAGCCCATAATTATCCAAGTTAAATGCCGATCCTGAGCAACGCTTAGCTCCTACTCCGGGTGCTCCACCGCTCCAAACAACCCAGAAGTTCTACGCAACTTCTTCCTAATACTCCAACCAACTATGGAGATTTTCCTTAGGGTTTCGTTTTGTAGTGAAGGGAAGTATAATAGTATTTACGGGCTTTTAGATAAGTGTAACCTTGGAATACCACAAGGTATATGGGCCAGGTATTTTGGTATAGCAACAATACTTGGAGAGTATTTCTACCAAGGTGGGGGGGTATTCTACGAGAACAACAAGGCAAGGGGGGGTACCCCCACGGCTTAACCCTAAAGAAGGGGGTGGGTCTCGGCCACACCTGATGAGGGGTGCTACTCTCGGCGAGGGCCTCTGCGAAAGGAGGGCTTTCAAGACTTAAGGGAGTGAGGTGGATGAAGAAAACTTATCAAAGGGAGGGTATTTATAGGAAACCAAGGGCCAAGATCTAGCCAAGTCTATGCAAGTGTAGGGCCAAGATATGCCCAGTGCCCCCTAGTCCCTACTCCTTAAAACCTCACAAATATCCTACCAACTCCAGGTTGGTTCGTCCCATGTGCGCCCCACTTTTCCGCCAATGAGAGGGTGCCAAGTGGCGCCTCTCGTTGGTCCAACACGTTCGCCTCTCGGAAAAATCCGCAAAATTAAAAATGACATAGCCGGAATTTTCCTTCGCAGTTGTGTAAAGCGTTTAGTCGAAACGACTCTGTCGGGGTTGTGCACAAAATAAAATCGGCCAAGCCTACTTTAAAGTTCAAACTTTTCTACGTACGTCCCTACGTACATACTCTGGAAATACGGGGTATAACATTCTCCCCTCCTTAGAAACATTCGTCCCGAATGTTCCTTCTAAGTCCCAAACAACATGCGCCAGTATAGTCTTCACTGCTATACTTACGAAAACAATCCTGCCACACCTGGCCACAGAAACACCTGCGCAAATACTTACATCCAAGTCCACGAGGAAACACCTCTAACAACACAAAAGCCCTTACCCGAGGTCTAAAATATACTTCGCCGCGCCTCCTTACAAAAGAAATGATCACATCTATGCTCGCAATACATGCTCACTTTTTCCCTTACGCGTCGTACCCTTCTTGTACACTCGAACTCTTTCTTACCATATTTATGTTACTGC
Source organism: Przewalskia tangutica (assembly GCA_029844215.1). Taxonomy (NCBI): domain Eukaryota; kingdom Viridiplantae; phylum Streptophyta; class Magnoliopsida; order Solanales; family Solanaceae; genus Przewalskia; species Przewalskia tangutica. Next base: position 35,702,303 of record CM056725.1, on the reverse strand, counting down.
TTCAGTTTCCAAAACTCGTCACAACCCATCCGGGGTGGTACCTTCAAGAAGACCGACCGTCAACCTGAACTCTAAGCGTCGTCGCCGCTTATCCGCACGATTTCTCTGAGCTGCCAATAACCCGCCTAGACAAGCTCCACCTACCCTAGTCCGTTGGAACAAACTGAACCAACTATCCGAACCTTGCCAACATCGAACCAATCGGCCGTGACTTACACTTCCGCCTCTAAGGCTTCAGAAGGCAAAAACTGAACACTGAAATGGTAGCTAAAAACACTCCCTCAACAGGAGACAACAATCCTCACAGCTACCCCTGAAATCAAAACACTGGCCCGAGGACGAATACGATACGGAGACTTACCTGAGTTCTTAACTCTGCCTGGTAAAACTTTCAGAAAACGAAAATAGCCACAACCTGGGCTTCACTGTCTGTCATAAGGTGAAAGCAGGCACCTCGTGCAACCTTCCTGAAATAATCCTCCCGCAACTTACTACCGAGTACACGGTCTCTACTAGAAGACAAGACGGGCTGACTTCCTCGGCCCGACTACTAGTCGAATGCATCCACGACTTGTACGCTGGTTAACCAAACATGGGCCTAACACCCTCATGACCCTATCACAAGGCGGGACCACCACAAACTGACACCACCACCATACAGGCCGCGGGTTGACCCGCATCGTGGCCTCAACCCGACCCGACAACGCGTAAAACACTAGCTCCCCGATTCGAAAAACTCTCACTAATCACGTTACGAAAACCTAGCGGTCTTATTAGCTCAACTACCCTCTTCCATTCCACACTACTCAGGGACTTATCCCACAAACATAGCTCACGTGCACCATGCACTCCGACAAGGGTTAAACGTAAAAATATAAATCTTTTACCTAAGATGGTCTTGCCTCTAAGGTCTCCACGTATAAGACTCTAAGGTTCACACTTCCTCTATCCCCCAAATCTTACTCGGTTATCTAACCATGATATCTAATCATAATTTTTTTCACTTATGTTATCTGAACATAATACTTAAGATATACTCATCTTACACATACTAATCTCTAGAGGGTTAAGGATATACATGTATCTACTGCTTCACTCCCCTGTCGTTCTAATCAAACCTACCCGTAGGCGCAGGGAAGATGATGGCGGTCACGATCATGAAGGCTGAGTCCTCCTACTTACATCCCTCCTACTAGGACATTCTTTCGACACATGGCCCTGACGGCCGCAGGTAAAACAAGTACCAACTAAAAGACGACATTCCCGGGATGGCGTCACACTAATGAACACCGGAAAAACTGAATCCGGCTGGCTGAAACCTACGTGTAGCTGTGAACCGGAAGCTCTGGAGCTCTGACCAACTCCGGCTTACCCCCAACATCCTGAACCTTATGGAGGACCATTCTGTACTGGTGGATGTGTATAACCAATCTGCTGGTGAGGCGATTCGCCTTGAAAGTTACCAAAGGACCTTCATTGCGGCCTCTTCTCGTCGCCGTTAACCCGTCAATCTCTACGTTTCTCAATTTGTTGCACATAAGCCTGAACGCAGGTCATGCTCATTCTTGACTGAAGAGCTACTTCTTAACAACCCTCTCTTAGATAGTCATCAAGACTCGCGGTACATCGGTATACTCTCTGGTATCCAAATCCATAGTTAGTAACAGGGTCGCCTTTTTGCAATCTATATTCTCGATCCTGCCGTGGGCGAAGGTTCAAATGTCATGGCCGCGATGAGGCCGCCGCCGTGCTAAACTTCTGGGGCTAGTGGCGTCGCAGAACTCCCGAATGAAGCACTACCTAGGTAATGATTGGGCTGTGCCTCGTAACCTCTGTACTCACTCGCGGCTCCTCGGCGCCTTGCTCTGGGCGGGTTGCCCTACGCGGAGGTATAACGGTAAGGGGAAGAAATACGTTAGAGGGTCCAACTTACAACACAGCTCTAAGGCACGATCTCAGAGTGAGAAGAATGTAAACCAATCCTAAATATCCTATAGCCTCCTGATTATTGGTGTGGTGCACAACACACCGATAATCAAGACTCTACTAGATACGGTCTGTAGACACTTTCCGAGGATTAGCGCTCACGATACCACTTTTATCACGACCGAACCGGGCGTGTTGGTGCCTTACCGGGCACCTAGTGATACAACATCAGAGAAATCAGCGGAATATAAAACAATAACATGAACCAACATGAAGTATGAAATAATAATCTGAGAAAAATTGCCTTTCGGGATGTATATATGAAAACTTAAATTCGAACAGTTACATCCCATAAACAACTCCGCCCACAACAGTACTACAGACCTCTAAGAGTGACATGACAACAATGGCGGGACAGGGCCCCGCCATACCACGAATGTAAGCACCTACTACGGGGGACTATACGGCCGATAAGCCTCTGGAAAGCGGAGCTTCCCAAGCGGCGTGACCACGAGAGCTAGGATCGGCGATCGTGTACCTCAACTGCGGCATGAACGCGGCCCGAAGGAGGTCGATAACAGTACCAAGTATGTGAATCGAAAAATACGTAAATGAAATCATAGTAGTCTATATAAAGCGGGAGACATGTATGATAACCAAACTACGATTCACGATAAATAGCGATCATGTCAAGTCGGGGACTCACGCCTCAAAGTCATCACTCAAATATAACAATGGGTCTCACGCCCACATCAATCATGCGTGGAATACCTTCCTCCGCTGCGGCGATCTATGATATAAAGCACCAAGGAATACACATGAACACCGGTCCCACGTGTCATCATAAAACCGTGCGGGGTAAATGCGAAGGCATAGCCGACTACTAAAACCCACGATAAAACAAGGTCATAAATCGTATCATGATCTGTCTGAACCGTCACATGATCAAAGCGGCCACGCGCCGCGATATCTAATGTGCGCGTCTAGCCTTGGAACTCCGTAGCTCGCGTGGGCCACTCCAATGGCGCGTGAGGTATTCCCGCATCGAGGTAGCTACTCCCGACAAAGATCCACGACTCGCCGTCCGCGTGGCCACATAGACCGCGTGACCACAAAGGCGCGCACTAACACGGAACTCCGCGATTCGCGCCGATACCATGAGACCGCGTAAGGTATTCTCGAATCATAGGTCACACAGACCGCTGAGTCTACCGCGTCGGAGGAAGCTTAACCGGAATCATGGTGATACAATACTAACATAACGACTTATCGTTTAAACAACATAAGCACAATCAAGGGAAACCCCTTTACACAAACATCATAAGATACTAACACACGTAGCATCCTAGCATGTTTACTTAACAAATCAACAAAAAAGTATTACAAGGCTATCACAAACCAACACAATCAAGTTATACACACAAGATACTTTCTACTATATGATTAACAAGATCGGGTTTTTATCCCCAAAGCACTTCATACATTAACTCTTTAAAAGATACGCTACTTTCACAAAAGTCACACAATACCCGTAGCATATGAAAATAGAGTGATTATCTTTTGAAGTAAATCAAAACACTTCTCTTTGTAAAATCAAGTAACAACATTCTTTTCCAAACGTTCCAAGTTTGCCTAATTTCAATTACTCAAGTTTCTCATTTTCGAAAGGTTTGTAGTTCATAGTTTTAATCCTTTAAAACAATTTGAGAAACATATACCTTATGTGTGAGTAGGTTATTCTTGTTCATAACAATCTTGATACAACAGCCATGATCTAGGAAATGTAATATCATTTTGTCTCATCTTAGCTTATCACGGATGGTAGTTTCTACTGGTTTTAATAATACTTTATTAGTCAAAACATTTCCCTTTATTAGCGCTGATGTGGTTTGTTCGATACTTATTCTGATTTACGAAATCAGTAAAACATTATTTCTTTTGAAAACCAAGTACTCATTACTCACGAATGTGTAACGACCCGTTCCGGGGCCCGTTACTGGTGCCTTATCCCGGGCACCCTAGTGATACAACATCAGAGAAAACCAGCGGAAAATAAAACATGAGTCATGAAACAAGAGATATAATAATAAACAGGCCAACCAAAACGGTTGCCTTCAGTATATACATAAAACCTGAACAGTTTAATCCTTTACAACCCTGCCCACAACAGTACTACAGACCTCTAAGATTTACAACGACTATGGCGGGACGGGGCCCGCCATACCACAGAATGTACAGAACCTACAACTCGGGAACACATACAAAAGATAAGCCTCAGAAGAAAGCGGAGCTTCCCGATATCTTTGGGCGTGATCCTAAGGCGGGGATCCACGACCGATGTACCTCTACTGCGGCATGAACGCGGCCCGAAGGAGGTCGATCTAACAGTACCAAGTATGTGGCGTAAAAATCGTAATGAAATCATACTAGTCTATATAAAGCGGGAGACATGTATGATAACCAAACTACGATTCACAACATAAAAGCGATCATATCGATCGGGACTCACGCCTCAGTCATCACTCAAATATAACTATGGGTCTCACGCCCACAACATCAATCATGTTCGCATCATGGATCATGCCGGAATTCTGCATCGGTGTAGACATGTCCATGATGCAACAATAATACCAATGCCCCTGGCCACATGCCGGAATTCTACCTCGGTGTGAACACGTCCGTATGACATCAACAATAATATCTTTGGGTGATCAACCCCGCCACACGCATGCCCCGGAATTCTACCTCGGTGTAGACATGTCCATGTAACCACAATAACAATATATCGGGTGTCGACCCGGCGTAACGCGTGCCGGAGTCTGCATCGGTGTAGACATGTCCATGTGACATCAACAACAAGGCGGTAATCAAAATGGAAACATACGGTGGAATTCTCCATCACCGCCGGCCGCGTCAAGTAAGTTCTCGACAAGTCGGCCTACATCGAGAGGCGGTAACGTGAAATACCACACTTGCACAACAAAGGCTATCATCACAAGCATAGGCAAGTTTCACGGAACAAGCATAGGCAAGTTTCACAACAACAAGCATAGGCAAGTTTCACACAACTCTAAGTACTTTCATTTTATGCCAAGGTCGGGTTTTTAACCCCAAAGTACTACATCGTTAAGTTCTTTTAAAGAGATCCATTACTTATAAAAGTCACGATACGTAGTATTAGAATGACCAAACCACATTCCTTTTCAAAATCAAGTAACAACATTCTTTTCCTAAGTTCGGTTGCCTAGTTTGATTACTCAAGCTTCTCATTTTCAAATGGTTTCATAGTTCCCAAACTTAATCACTTGATTCCTTTTTAGAACAATTGAGTAACATATGTCATATATGTGAGTAGTTTATTCTTGTTTATAACGATCTTATTACTGACCATGATCTAGAAAATGTAATATCATTTTGTCTCATCTTAGCTTACATGCGGATGGAGGTTTCTCTTGGTTTTAATACAACACATCATTATTCAATTCATTTTCCTTTTATTAACGCTGCGGTGGTGCGTCGATACACATTCGATTCGAAATCAGTAAAACATTATCCCTTTAAAACCAAGTACTCATTACTCACGAATGAGGTTTCACACAAACATCCACATTAAAAACAAATAAGTTAAGTCTCTTATCTTATAAGATCAAGTCTCTTAACTTCTAACATCGATAAACCATTTTCACTTACATAAGGTCGTTATAACTAACTTCCCATAAAGCTATTATAACACCCATGTTTTAAACCAACCAAATCACTTAGCACGTATGCGTCTACCGTACTACATAGTTCACAACAATCATGCTAGAAAAGATAGGAAGAGGTTCACATACCTCGCGACGATTTATCGACAATAAGCAAAATGCTCCAAGTACTACAACGCTTGCTAGCCCTTTCCACTCCTCGAGTAGAATCGCTACTCTTAGTACTTTCACTATAAAGGTCACAAACGTCTATTAACCCCAAAACACAAGTTTCTATCTTTCTATAGAAAATTGGACACCTCACATGGCAGCGTAAATCTCCTCTCTATCGAGGCTACCAAGCCAACCGGGGGTTACGTCTAACGGGCGTGTACAATTCTACTGATAATACTACACAAGTCTACTGCTGATACCCTATGTAAATACTGATTGATTCGATTCTTTATTCTTGAGCTTAAGTCAAAAGACATTGCGAATACTAAGTATAGTTCCATATATAGTATACTTCAACTATATATTCTAACAAACATGTAATTTCCAATTACAATAGAGGACAAGATAATTACCTCGATAAGCCCAAAATTATCCAAGTTATAATGTCGATCTGAGCAAGGTTTAGCTCACTCCGTGCGCTCAAACCACTCCAAACAACCCTTAGAAGTTCTAACCAACTTCTACTCAAAAACTTCAACCAACTATGAAGATTTCCTTAGGGTTTTGGTTTGAGACTAAAAAGGACAAAGGTAGTATTTCGGACTCTACGTAAAGAGGTATCTTTGGAATACTACAAGGTACAAGGCTAAGGTATTTTGGGCATTATAACAATACTAGGGGAGTATTTCTATACCACAACAAGGGGTATTATACGAAAACAACTAGGCTAGGGGGGGTACCCCACGGCTAGCACCACTGAGGGGGAACCGCTCGGCCAAAGGCCAGGAGGAGGGAGGGAGAGGCTTAGGGCGAGAGCTACTAGAGGAGGAGGGATTTCAAGACTTAGACAAAGTGAGGAGTGAATGAATAAGTCTTCACAAGGGAGGGGTATTTATAGCAAAACCAAAGGCCAACCAATGGCCAAGATTAAGCCATGTGCAAGGCAAGTGTAAGGCCAAGATCAAGCCAAGTGCACCCTAGACCCTACTCCTTAAAACCCTCACAAATATCTACACAAATATCTACCACAACTTGCCCGCCAGTCGGCCAAGTCGCGCGTGCTCCATTGTGAGGGTGACACGTATCACCCTCCCGTTGGTCCAAAATGTTTCGTCTCTCGGAAAAATCCGCAAAAATACAAAGCGACATAGCCGGAATTTTCCTTCGCAAGTTACGTAAGCGTTTAGTCGAAAACGACTCCAATGGGTGTTGTGCACAAATGTAAAATCGGCCAGGTGCCACATGGGGTGACACGTGTCGCCCCGATTCGCCGAATATTTCGTCTTAGAAAATATCCAAAATACGAAATCTCAAAAACAAAGCGGGCCCCAAAAGCCAGTAAATTTCTCCGTGGGCCCACGTGACCATTCAGAAAATAAAATCTCAAAATTCTAATATAATCTATGAAGTCCAAATACCAAATCGGGAATCCAATTCCCATTAACGAACCTTTTTCTTCACAAATAACGGAAACTTTTCCGTGAAAACTCACATCTTTCTTTCTTTTCAAAATTTTCTGCGTACTCTCGTGCGTCGTCCTCACATACATACCACTGCAACTACGGGTATAACATTCTCCCTCTTAGAAACATTCGTCCGAATGTTCCTTCTCAAGACGGATATCGATGAAGTTCCTCTAACAAGTTGTCAACGCCACGACTTGGCAGCGCGAAATAACACACGTTATCTTCCTCCTTACTCGTTGTACCGCTTCTCGAACACTAGAACTCTCCCGGACGTACCATACTTGGTCATTACTTGTTCGAAAATCTGCGAGTCACTACCTCAAACTTGGTCATCTTACTAACCTCAAACTTCCTTAAGGCCATTCCGGCCTTTACGAACCGTTCTGGTCGAACGCGTCCACGAACTCATACGATGATCATACAAACTTGGGCCTAGCATCCTCGTGACCCTACCACTGGCGGGACCACCCAGGACCCGCACCCCAAACCGGGTTCTGGGTTGACCCGCAAATGGTCCTCAACCCGACCCCGACCAGAACTCTTGTTCCCGATCCGGAACAATCTTACTAATTCACATCATGAAAGCTACCACTTCCATCTCACACTACCCACGGACTTATCACACAAATAAATCCCACGTATACCACTACTCTGATAAGGGTCAAACATAAAATAAATCTTTAATCTCAAGACGACCTTACCCCTAAGGTCTTAGTCGTGACATAGTCTAAGGTTCACACTTACCATGCCCCCATACGTATCCTCCCAACTAAGCATGTTTTCTAACTCATAATTAACACAACGCTATTTGTACATAGCACATAATAATGAGACCATCATAACAAGCATACCAAAACTCTAGAGGTTAAGGATATACAGCTACCGCTCCACTCTAATCATAGGCACGCCTGCGGTAGCATGTATGAAAGCGATGAACCAGCTGATCCGATGGTGAGTCGTAACATCCGTGCTACCCTTGGTCGGACAGTTCCTCGCAAAATGGCCTGCTGCCGCCAAAAATAACAAGCTCCTCGGCACCACGACACTCCCGAAATGCGGTCTACCACATCGACCACACCGAGGTAGGGGTGACCGCGTCCGCCAACACCGCTTACTTCTGAAACACGAAGCCTTGGAGCCACGACCGCTCACGAAGGCGGAGGACCACTGCATGCAAGCGGGGTACAAAACTAGTCTGCTTCTTGAGGCGGTCCGCCTCGAAAGTCGCCAAAGACCACGATGTCACGGCCTCTTACGCTGATCCAGTCATTCCGTCGACCTCTCCGCACCTCACATCCTAGTGCATGAGCTGCGTGCGGGCAATGTCCATGCGGTGAAGAGCTACCGAACAAGCCTCTGTTAAGTAATCATCTAATCCGGTGGCGTGGCGGTGCACTCGATCCTCCATACTAGCTACCAGTATTTGGGACGTCTGGGACGATGAGTCGAACTCACATTGTACTCCCGAGCCGTCGCGCTCTGTCTAAGCATCAAAAATCGCCGGCCGTGCCCTCCTCATCTGCGGAGGCAAGAAGTGGGTGAGAAAGCCGCGAAAACTCATCCCATCTTTGGAGTGCATGCTCTCCCGGAAAGCTCGTGAATCAAACCAATCATTGCGGTATCACGCGGCGATGCGTCACGAACAAGGTCAAAGACTCGGTTCGAAGCCTTGATCACCGCGTGATCGGCTGTCAGCTGGGATGAACTCCTGCGGATCATCCTCGAGCCTCGACCCATAAAACTCTGGCGGGCTACAACTCGAGAAAGTCCCGTAGCCTCAAACTATCTGCTCGGGGTGAACCGCTGGTGCTCTTTGGCCAGGCTGCTGCGTCCGGCCTATCCTCATATCGGCCACGACCACGGCGGCAAGCCGGGCCATCTCGCGTAACCCATCTCCTGCGCCCCGGTGTGGGGTGGAGGCTCAGTGCTGCGGTCTCGGCGGCCATTCTTTGCGGCTCTAACCTCTTTGAAATTTGGCGGCGTCACAAAACCGCCGTCGAAGCACAACCTCAGTCTTATGCGGGCTGCGCCTCATACTCCTCTGTACTCCTCTCATTGCCGCCCTCTGGTTGCTTGCTGCTGCGGAGGCATAATCGGTAAAAGCGAGATACGTCGGAGGGTCCAACTTACAACACACTCTAAGGCACGATCTCGGAATGAGAAGAATGGAAACCAATCCTAAATGTCCTATAGCCTCACGATTATAGATGTGGTGCACAACACGCGATAATCAAGACTCTACTAGACACGATGCAGACACTTTCCGAGGATTAAGCGCTCCGATACCACTTTTGTAACGACCGTTCGGGGCGTTCTTGGTGCCTTATCCGGGCACCCTAGTGATACAACATCGAGAGAAAACGGCGGAAAATAAAACATGAGTCATGAAACAAGAGATATAATAATAAGCAGGCCAACCAAAGCGGTTGCCTTGGTATATACATAAAACACGAGCAGTTTAATCCTTTACAACCACGCTTGCAGCGATACTACAGACCTCTAAGATTTACAACGACTATGACGGGACGGGGCCCGCTATACCACAGAATGTACAAGAACCTACAACTCGGGGAACACATACAAAAGATAAGCCTCAGAAGAAGCGGAGCTTCCGATATCTTTGACGTGATCCTAAGGCGGGGATCCACGGCCGATGTACCTCTACTGCGGCATGAGCGCGGCCGAAGGAGAGTCGATGCAACAGTACCAAGTATGTGGCTGTAAAAATCGTAATGAAATCATACTAGTCTATATAAAGCGGGAGACATGTATGATAACCAAACTACGATTCACAACATAAAAGCGATCATATCGATCGGGGACTCACGCCTCAGTCATCACTCAAATATAACTATGGGTCTCACGCCCACAACATCAATCATGTTCGCATCATGGTGCGTGCCGAATTCTGCATCGGTGTAGACATGTCCATGATGCAACAATAATACCAATGCCCTATGGCCACATGCCCGGAATTCTACCTCGGTGTGAACCGTCCATGTGATATCAACAATAATATCTTTGGGTGATCAACCTGCGCGTGGCCACATGCCCCGAATTCTACCTCGGTGTAGACATGTCCATGTAACCACAATAACAATATATCGGGTAATCGACCCGACGCGTAACGCGTGCCGGAATCTGCATCGGTGTAGACATGTCCATGTGACATCAACAACAAGCGATAATCAAAATGGAAACATACGTGGAATTCTCCATCACCGCCAAGACGCGTCAAGTAAGTTCTCAACAAGTCGAGGCCTCTATCGAGAGGCGGTAACACGAAATACCACACTTGCACAACAAAGGCTATCATCACAAGCATAGGCAAGTTTCCGCGACAACAAGCATAGGCAAGTTTCACAACAACAAGCATAGGCAAGTTTCACACAACTCTAAGTACTTTCATTTTATGCCAAGGTCGGGTTTTTAACCCCAGTACTACATCGTTAAGTTCTTTTAAAAGAGATCCATTACTTATAAAAGTCACCCGATACGTAGTATTAGAATGACCAAACCACATTTCTTTTCAAAATCAAGTAACAACATTCTTTTCCTAAGTTCGGCTTTGCCTAGTTTCATTACTCAAGCTTCTCATTTTCAAATGGTTTCATAGTTCCCAAACTTAATCACTTGATTCCTTTTTAGAACAATTGAGTAACATATGTCATATATGAGTAGTTTATTCTTGTTTATAACGATCTTATTACAATGACCATGATCTAGAAAATGTAATATCATTTTGTCTCATCTTAGCTTATGCGGATGGAGGTTTCTCTTGGTTTTAATACAACACATCATTATTCAATTCATTTTCCTTTTATTAACGCTTGCGGTGGTGCATCGATACACGTTCGATTCGAAATCGGTAAAACATTATCCCATTAAAAACCAAGTACTCAGTACTCACGAATGAGGTTTCACACAAACATCCACATTAAAAACAAATAAGTTAAGTCTCTTATCTTATAAGATCAAGTCTCTTAACTTCTAACATCGAGAAACCATTTTCACTTACATAAGGTCGTTATAACTAACTTCCCATAAAGCTATTATAACACCCTATGTTTTAAACCAACCAAATCACTTAGCACGTATGCGTCACCGTACTACATAGTTCACAACAATCATGCTAGAAAAGATAGGAAGAGGTTCACATACCTCATGACGATTTATCGACAATAAGCAAAATGCTCCAGTACTACAACCTTGCTAGCCCTTTCCACTCCTCGAGGTAGAATACGCTACTCTAGTACTTTCACCTATAAAGGTCACAAACGTCTATTAACCCCAAAACACAAGTTTCTATCTTTCTATAGAAAATTCAAACACTCTCCCATGCAGCGTAAATCTCCTCTCTATCGAGGGCTGCACCAAGCCAACCGAGGGGGTTTACGTCTAACGGACGTGTACAATTCTACTCGATAATACTACACAAGTCTCTTGTCTGATCCTATGTAAATCTGATTGATTCGATTCTTTATTCTTCAGCTTAAGTCAAAAGACATTGCGAATACTAAGTATAGTTCCATATATAGTATACTTGACTATATATTCTAACAAACATGTAATTTCCAATTACAATAGAGGACAAGATAATTACCTCGATAAGCCCAAAATTATCCAAGTTATAATGTCGATCTGAGCAAGGTTTAGCTCACTCAGTGCGCTCCAAACCACTCCAAACAAACCTTAGAAGTTCTAACCAACTTACTCAAAAACTTCAACCAACTATGAAGATTTCCTTAGGGTTTCGGTTTGAGACTAAAAGGACAAAAGGTAGTATTTAGGACTCTACGTAAAGAGGTATCTTTGGAATACTACAAGGTACAAGGCTAAGGTATTTTGGGCATTATAACAATACTAGGAGTATTTCTATACCACAAAGGGTATTATACTGAAAACAACTAGGCTGGGGTACCCGGCTAGCACCACAGTGAGGGAACCGCTCGGCCCAAAGGCCTGAGGAGGAGGAGGGGAGAGGCTTAGGGCGAGAGCTACTAGAGGAGGGAGGGATTTCAAGACTTAGACAAAGTGAGGAGTGAATGAATAAGTCTTCACAAGGAGGGTATTTATAGCAAAACCAAAGGCCAACCAATGGCCAAGATTAAGCCATGTGCAAGGCAAGTGTAAGGCCAAGATCAAGCCAAGTGCACCCTAGCCCTACTCCTTAAAACCCTCACAAATATCTACACAAATATCTACCACAACTTGCCCCCTCAATTCGGCCAAGTGCCGCCCCACATGATCCATTGTGAGGGTGACACATTTAACCCTCCCGTTGGTCCAAAATGTTTCGTCTCTCGGAAAAATCCGCATAAAAATACAAAACGACATAGCGGAATTTTCCTTCCAAGTTACGCAAAGCGTTTCGTCAAAACGACTCAACCGGGTGTTGTGCACAAATGTAAAATCGGCCAGGGTGCCACATGGGGGTGACACGTGTCGCCGATTCGCCGAATATTTCGTCTTAGAAAATATCCAAAATCAAATCTCAAAAACAAAGCGGGCCTACAAAACCGTAAATTTCTCAGTGGGCCCACGTGACCATTTCCGAAAATAAAATCTCAAAATTCTAATATAATCTATGAAGTCCAAATACCAAATCTGGGAATCCAATTCCCATTAACGAACCTTTTTCTTCACAAATAACCGGAAACTTTTCCGTCGAAAACTCACATCTTTCTTTCTTTTCAAAATTTTCTGCCGTACTCTCGTACGTACGTCCTCACATACATACCCTGCAACTACGGGGTATAACAGAATGAGGTTTCACACTTTTTAACAAAATTCAATTAAGTCAAGTCTCTTATCTTTTAAGATCAAGTCTCTTAACTTCTTAAATCAATAAATCATTCTTTTTATCTCTCTTAAGCCGTTATACCTAACTTCCCATAAAGCTAGTATAACTCTTAAGCTTTTAAAACCAAGTATTACTCTTCTGTTAAAATGATTCAGTATTCTTTTGAAATACTTCAAGATTATTCAGGCTTAAGTCAAAAGACATTGCCGTAATTATTATTCAGGCTTAAGTCCGGAGACATTGCCGTAATTATTATTCAGTTAACACACGTACGTCTACCGTACTATATATATATTCTTTAAAATATCATGCTCAAGAGGATAGGAAGAATCACATACCTCGCGACGATTATCGACTATTAGCAAAACGCTCCACGGCTATAACCCGGCTAACCTTGTCCGCCTTTCAAGTAGCACATGCTACTCACAGAACATTCAACCTATAAAGGTTATACAAGTCTATCAAAGTCTAGACTACTCGGTAGAATAAATCTAGATACAAGATTCTACGGAAATTTGGGCAGCCCTTCCCTACCCGTCAAACTTCACAAGTCTCCTGTATGTCTGATCACATGTACCTGATTCAATACCTTTCTTATATACTTTCCTTGTATATACTTATACTTATTCTTATACTTCAATAGTATGCAAATTCTAATACAACAGGGAGACAAGATAATTACCTCGATAAGCCCATAATTATCCAAGTTAAATGTCGATCCTGAGCAACGCTTAGCTCCTACTCCGGGTGCTCCAACCCGCTCCAAACAACCCCTAGAAGTTCTACGCAACTTCTTCCTAATACTCCAACCAACTATGGAGATTTTCCTTAGGGTTTCGTTTTGTGACTGAAGGGAAGTATAATAGTATTTCTGGGCTTTTCGTATAAGTGTAACCTTGGAATACCACAAGGTATATGGGCCAAGGTATTTTGGTATAGCAACAATACTTGGAGAGTATTTCTACCAAGGTGGGGGGGGTATTCTACGAGAACAACAAGGCAAGGGGGGGTACCCCCACGGCTTAGCCCTAAAGGAAGGGGGGGTGGGTCTCGGCCCCACCACGAGGGGGTGCTACTCGGCGAGGGGGCCTCACGAAAAGGGGAGGGGCTTTCAAGACTTGAGGGAGTGAGGAGTGGATGAAGAAAACTTATCAAAGGGAGGGGTATTTATAGGGAAACCAAGGGCCAAGATCTAGCCAAGTGCTATGCAAGTGTAGGGCCAAGATATGCCCAAGTGCCCCCCTAGTCCCTACTCCTTAAAACCCTCACAAATATCCTACCAACTCCAAGGGTTGGTTCGTCCCATGTGCCGCCCCACTTTTCCGCCAATGAGAGGGTGCCAAGTGGCGCCCTCTCGTTGGTCCAACACGTTTCGCCTCTCGGAAAAATCCGCAAAAATTAAAAATGACATAGCCGGAATTTTCCCTTCGCAAGTTGTGTAAAACGTTTCGTCGAAAAACGACTCTAATCGGGGGTTGTGCACAAAATAAAATCGGCCAAGCCTACTTTAAAGTTCAAACTTTTCTACGTACGTCCCTACGTACATACTCTGGAAATACGGGGTATAACAACGTGTTGAATGTTTCTAAGGATGTAAGTATTTGCGCGTGTGTTATACCCCGTATTTCCAGAGTATGTATGCGAGGACGTACGTATGAATATTCAAGCCCTAATTAGGTTAAGGATGAAATTGTGAACTGTCGACGGAAAAGATTCCGAACCTTGTGAAGGAAATTCTACGTTTTTAATAGTTTAACCGATTACGGATTTTTCCGAGAGATGAAATATTTTGGACCAATAGGAGGGCGACATGTGTCACCCCACTTAGACCCATGTTGGACGATTTGTATGGCCAAGTGGACTGTTATACCCCGTATTTTTAGAGTATATACGTAAGGGAATACGTACAAAAGTTTAGCCTTAAGGTTTAGGCTTGGACGATTCTTTTGGGCACAACTCACAAAAAGAATCGTTTTCCGACGAAACGTTTCCACAGCTTTCGTAGGGTAAATTCCGGCTATGCCATTTCTAATTTTTGCGGATTTTTCCGAGAGATGAAACATTTTGGACCAACGGGAGGGCGACACTTGGCACCCTCCAATTGGTGGACTTAGATAAATCCATTGGGCGAAATTGGAGAAACATTGGCACGTTTTTTGTGCCTTGTGCACAAGTCAAGGAGTTGGTAGGATATTTGTGTTTAGTTAATCCTCACCCTACACTTGCCTTGCACTTGTCTTAATCTTGGCCATTGGTTGGCCACCTCTTGACCTATAAATACCCCCCTTAGAGATGAAGAGTTCTTCATCCACAAATCTTTCCAAGTCTTGAAAATCCTCTCCTCTCCCTTTGTAGCCTTTTAGTCAACACCTCCCCTCCTCTTGTGAAGGCCCTTGGCGAATACCCCTCTAGCCTAAGTAGTTTGGCCGAGGCCACCCTAGCCTAGCCAAAACCTACCCCCTCTTGGTAGGAAAGTTGCCTTCTTGTATTGTTATAATGCCCAAAATACCCTAGCCCAAATACCTTAGTACTTAGTAGAAGTTGTGAAGAACTTCTAAGGTTTCCTTGGAGCATACAACTTAGGAGCAAAACCTTGCTCAGTAGCGACTTTATCTAGGATATTATTGGGCTTACCGAGGTAACTAATCCTAACCCTCTTTTGAATTAGAGAATACTTCTGTTGTAGTATAAGAATAAGTATAAATACTTAGAAGAATATTGCAGAATAGAATTGAATCTATTATCACAGTAGAAGGGTTTAAAGAAGAATAATCAAACAGCTTACATAGGATTTGTTTTCCTGATGAACTTATATAGCTCAGGGTAGGAAGTCTGCCCGACTTTCCGTAGAATTATGAACCCTCTGTTTAGAATGACCTTGAGTAGTCTTTGATAGATGTGCGTGACTATTATGGTGACTCTGCGCGCGACATATTCAACTTGGCGGTGGTTTTATTGAGAAGGTATGTGATTCTCCTAAAGCATGATATTTTACAATATATATATAGTACGGTAGGCGTACATGTGTTAAGCGAATAATAACTACGGCAATGTCTTTGACTTAAGCTCGAATAATACTTACGGCAATGCCTGGCTTAAGCTTTGAATAATACTTACAAGATGCCTCGGCTTAAGCTGAATAATAAAGAATCGAAAGCATTTCAAAAGAATCTCGAATCATTTTTGTAAGAGAACTAATCGGTTTTAAAGCGAAGCTTAAGAGTTATACTAGCTTTATGGGAAGTTAGGTATAACCACTTAAGATTAATAAAAGGAACAGTTTACCTATGTGTTTATAACAAGACTTATATTGATTGGTGAAAAGAATAAAATGGTTTTATAAGTGGGCATGATATGATGCTATGTGTGTTAGTGTCTTGTAACGTTTGTGTAAAAGAGTATTCTTGTTGTGCTTATGTTGTTTAACGATAAGCTGTTAGGTTAGTGTAACATCACTCACCTCTTGACATATTTCAGGGGTTAAGCGCCTCCGACGCGGGGTAGACTCGGTGATGCAGGACCATGATTCGAGAATACCTCATGCGGGTCCAAGGGACCTATGCGGAGCTACGGGAGTTCCAGGTTAGTGTGCGGGGTTATACCTCATGCGGTCTATGTGGCCATGTGGACTACGAGTCGGGGCGATGCAGGAGTAGCTACCCTCGATGCGGGGTTATATACCTATGCGGGCCTATGTGATTGGCCTATGCGGACTACGGAGTCGAGATTAGGCTTGCATGGTGATACTACGGGCAATTGGCCTGCGATCATTCGCGACCTAGAAAAGACTGTTCTGATTTACCTATTGCTGCTCTTGTTTGTGATGTGGCACTTATATGCGGTTTCCTTGGTTGCTTCATACATACTTGCAAAGCTGTTTTTAAAATGATATGTTTCATTTAGGTATTTCTGATTTCATATACTTAGTACTGTTATCGACCTCCTTCGGGCTGCGTTCATGCCGCGGTAAGGGCAAGCAGTGCTAGATCCACATTCTTAGGATCTCTACGTTGGTGTCGTGAGCTCCATCCTTTCGGAGGCTCTACTTTTGGGTATGATCTCCTGTTGTAGATAGTTTTGTCTGATCGGGGTATGGCGGGCCTGTCCGCCATAGTTGTATATTTCCTTAGAGTGCAGTAGTCATGTTATGCGATGTCGGATGTAGCGCTAAACCATGTTTATATATATATGCCGAAAGCGATGTTTTCTCACATAAAGCGTGTCTTATTTTATAAAGCTGTTTCATGTCTTGCTTTATATTTCGTGATTACTACGATGTATGACTACTTGGGTGCCGGTAAGGCACGATCCACGGGCCGGAATGGGTCGTGACAAAAGTGGTATCGAGCGATTAATCCTCGGAAAGTGTCTGAACCGTATCTAGTAGAGTCTTGATTATCGGTGTGTTGTGCACCACGATAATCGTGAGGCTATAAGATATTTAGGATTGGTTTCCATTCTTTTCACTCGAGATCGTGCTTTAGAAATGTGTTAAAGTTGAACCCTCTAACGTATTCCTTTTTTGTATGATTATGCCTCACATAAGGCAACCGGGCCTGAGAAGGGCAAGCGGCGAGCGCCCGATCGAACACACAGAGTCACGAGGGCTCAAGCCCGATCTATACCGCATGACGGCGAGTTCTATGACGCCGCCCGGCCCAGCGAGACCACAGTACCCACACCTCGTCCCACGGCTGAGGCGGAGGAGTTAGGGTACAAGGAGATGTGACTTTTGGCTAGAGTTGTGGCGGATACGAGATAAGGCTGGATCTGGCGATTCGATTCAGCTCGGCCACGGTCGCACCGTGGTACACGAGGCGAATAGTTTGAGGCTACGAGATTTCTTGAGTTGTAGCCCGCGAGTTTCTGGGTCAAGGCGGGAGGATGATCCGAGGAGTTCATCCGTCGGCTCTGAGAGGATCATGAGGTGATCAAGGCCTCGAGAGGCAGTCTGTGACGCCGATTCGCGTAAGTGCGTGATCTGCGATCGATTGGTTTGATTCATGGGAGTTATCGGGAGAGCACGCGTCCCCAACTACTTGGGATGAGTTCTCGGAGGCTTTCCTCACTCACTTCTTGCCTCACGGATGAGGAGGCGCGGTGATAGATTTTTTTCTTTGGCGGAGAATCGCCTTGTCGGGAGTACAATGTCGAGTTTGATTCTTTGGCTCGATATGTCAGCGTTGGTAGCGATTATGGAGGATAGGGTGCACCGCCACGTCACGGGCTAGATGACTATATGGCCGAGTCGTGTGCGGGTGTTTCTCTTCAGGGTATGGACATTACCGCGTGCGAGCTCATGCTGCAGGATGTGAGGCGTAGAGACGCCGGGTTGTGACAGCGGCGAAGACCGGGGCGGCGGTCTTTTGGTGGCTATCGTGGTGGCGGCCTCGGCGATCTAGATTTGCACCACGGCCAGCCCGAGCACTCTGCCGCACCGGCCAAAGACAACCAGATATTCGGCGAACCGGGGCGGGACTTGACGTCGAGCGGCGGAAATGCGGCGTCGGACCACCCGCCGGTGTGGCGTCACGGTAGATCCGCCGGGAGTTGTGGTGCTGCTACGGGAGCTTGTTTCAGTTGTGGCCAGCAGGGTCACTATGCGAACTGTCAGGCAAGAGGCGATCTTGATGGTAAGTCGACTACGAGTTCTTTCGCCGGGTCTTCTTCATCCCAGCGATTACTGCCACGGAGGGCAAGGTACTCATGGGCGGAGTCGCGGCGAGGTCGTGGCGGGTCCCAGTTCTAGCGGTCCTCAGAACCGCATTTATGCTTTGTCCAGCCGACAGGATCAGGAGGCCTCACCTGATGTCGTCACAGGTACCTTATCAGTTTCTGGGTTTGATGTTTATGCCTTGATAGATCCGGGTTCTACTCTATCCTATATATCTCCCCTTGTTGCTAGTAGGATAGGGATAGAGCCTGAGTCCATAGATCCTTTCGAGGTAGCCACGCCAGTGGGTGATTCAGTGGTAGCTCGGCGGGTATATAGAGCTTGTCTGTGACCATTCTGATCGTCGGACCTAGCCGACTTGATAGAGTTGGAGATGATTGACTTCGGCGTGATCATGGGGATGGATTGGCTAGCTTCTTGCTACGCCAATGTGAAGCAGAGAGAAAGTAATGCAGTTCAGCTTTCTGAGAGCCGGTTGTGGGAGGAGGAGCACGGTATCGCTGAGGGGTAGGTTTATTTCCTACCTCAAGGCTAGGAAGATGGTGCAGAAGGGGTATATCTACCATCTCGTTCGGGTGTTTGATACTGAAGGCTGCGGTACCAGATTTTGATCGATTCGATGGTCGTGAGTTCCCAGACGTGTTTCCAGATGACCTCCCGGGTATCCCTCCTGAGAGGGAGATTGAGTTTTGTATTGACATATTACCAGACACTCGGCCTATTTCCATTCCGCCATACAGAATGGCACCTGCCGAGTTGAGAGAGTTGAAGGATCAGCTTAGGGATTTGCTGGAGAAGGGCTTCATCAGGCCTAGTGTTTCTCCCTGGGGAGCGCCGGTATTGTTCGTGAAGAAGAAGGACGGGACGCTGCGCATGTGTGTTGATTCTGAGCGGTGAACAAGGTGACCATTAAGAACAGATACCCCCTTCCCAGGATTGATGATTTGTTCGACCAGTTGCAGGGTGCGAGATGCTTCTCCAAGATTGATCTACGGTCGGGCTATCATCAGGTGCGAGTCAGAGAGGTGGACGTCCCTAGGACTGCATTCAGGACCCGGTACGGGCATTATGAGTTCAGGGTCATGTCTTTTGGGTTGACCAATGCTCCGGCGGTATTCATGGATTTGATGAACCGAGTGTTCAAACCATTTTTGGACACGTTTGTGATAGTGTTCATTGATGATATCTTGGTTTATTCGCTCGAAGCGAGGAGCATGCGGAGCAACGAGGGCTGTCTTGGCGATTCTCGAGACCCGGCGATTATGCGCCAAGTTTTCCAAATGTGAGTTTTGGTTGACTTGATGGCGTTTCTTGGGCATATTGTCGGTGATGGCATTCGAGTGGATCTGGCCAAGATCGGCGATCGGGACTTGGCCTGAACCTACTACTCGACAGAGGTTCGATTTTACGGGCCTTGCGAGGATATTATCGCGGTTCGTGGAGAAGTTTGCTTCTATCTACGCACCATTGACTAGGTGACTCGGAAAGCGGCCAAGTTTGATGGTGATGCTTGTGGCGGGGTTTCGATTCTTGAAAGAAGTAGCGACCACCCCGTTCTTACTCTTCGGAGGGTCGGATGGTTATATCGTGTATTGTGATCGTCGGGCATCGGGTTGGGATGTGTGTTGATGCAGCATGGCGGGGTTATAGCATATGCATCCCGGTGAAGAAACACGAGAAACTACCCCACCCATGATTTGGAGTTGGCGGTGTGATTCGCACTTTGAAGATCTGGAGGCACTATTTGTATGGGGTTCACGTGGATATTTTTACAGACCACAAGAGCCTCGGTATATCTTGGCCCGGAGGAGTGAACTTACGGCGAGGCGGTGGTTAGAGTTGCTTAAGGATTACGATGTTGATATCTGTACCACGGGAAGGCGATGTTGTGGCGGATGCTCTTAGTCGTAGGTCGATGGGAGCCTATCGGATGTGCGGCTAGAGAGGAGGACATGGTTCGTGATTTGCACGATTAGCGAGCCTTGGTGTCCGTTTGATTAATCCGATAGCGATGGGGTTAGAGTTCGTGAGGTTGCGAGTCTTCCATCGTTGAGGAGGTGAAGAGGCAACGATTCGAGATCCCGCTTTGATTCGATATCGTGATCTGACTCTTCGTGAGGAAAGGGTCCTTTTGAGTAGCACGATGGGGTGCTAAGGTTTGAGGGCGGTGTGTGTTCGGATGTTTGAGGACTTGATGCGGAGTTCTTGGGAAGCACCTGCGGTAGCGTTACTCTATCCATCGAAGTCGACCAAGATGTACCACGACCTTAGATCTGTGTATTGGTGGGATGGCTTGAAGAGGGACGTTGCAGAGTTCGTAGCTCAGTGTCCGTGTTGTCAGCAGGTGAAGGTAGAGCAGCAGAGGCCTGGTGGTTTGTTACAGACGATTGAGATCCCGACCTGGAAGTGGGAGGTAATCAACATGGACTTCATCACAGGATTACCTACTCGGAGGAGACATGATTCTATATGGGTTATCGTCGGTGTGAAATCAGCCCACTTTCTTCCCATCAGGACGACTTTTTCGGCTGAGGATTATGTCAGACTTTACATCTGAGAGATCGTCAGACTGCATGGAGTCCCTATTTCGATCATATAGACAGAGGAGCCCAGTTCTGGCTAACCGGAGGTCCTTCGAGAGGGTTTAGGGGCGCGGTGAGCACAGTGCGCATTTCATCCTGAGCAGACGGACGGCGAGCGCACTATCCGGACTCTTGAGGATATCTTTGCGAGCTTTGTGTTATTGACCGATGGTAGTTGGGAGGATCATTTGCCTCTAGTTGAGTTCGCGTATAATAATAGCTACCACTCCAGTATTCAGATGGCGCCTTATGAGGCCTTGTATGGGAGGAAGTGCAGATCACCTATAGGTTGGTTCGATGTGGGCGAGGTGCAGCTAGTGGGACGGATTTGGTGCGTGAGCGATGGATAAGGTGAAGCTTATCCGAAGCGGCTATTAATGACCGAGTCGGCAAGTATCGTATGCAGATCATCGTCGTCGGCATCTTGAGTTCGAGGTTCATGATTGGGTTTTCCTAAAGTGTCACCCATGAAGGTGTGATGAGATTCGGAAGAAGAAACTGGCCCAAGGTACATTGGGCGTTTGATTGTCCGCAGGGTAGGCAAGGTTGCCTATGAGTTGGATCTGCCGTCCGATCTGGAGGCAGTGCATCCGGTTTTTCACGTATCTATGCTGAGGAGATGTATCGGGGATCCATCTAGGGTACACCCGATTGACGATGTCCAGGTGACCGAGGGGTTATCGTATGAGGAGATTCCCATAGCGATAGTCGATCGTCAGGTTAGGCGTCTGCGGACGAAGGACGTGGCTTCCGTCAAAGTCTTGTGGCGGAACGAGCTCAGGGAGGAGATGACGTGGGAAGCTGAGGAGGACATGAGGCAGAAGTATCCTCACCTATTCCCCACACCTCCAGGTAATTCACTTTCCTACTTGTAAATTTTCATTATCGTTTATGCCTAAGTGTTGTTTTGTGGCCGTGTGTGGCATTTGCAAACTGTTTAAGTTATGAAGAACCTTATCGCTATCTGTCTTGGGAAGGAACATTCGGGACGAATGTTTCTAAGGAGGGGAGAATGTTATACCCCGTATTTTCAGAGTATGTACGTAAGGGAATACGTACAAAAAGTTTAGCCTTAAGGTTTAGGCTTGGACGATTTTTTTGGGCACAACTCACAAAAAGAATCGTTTTCCGACGAAACGTTTCCACAGCTTTCGTAGGGTAAATTCCGGCTATGCCATTTCTAATTTTTGCGGATTTTTCCGAGAGACGAAACATTTTGGACCAACGGGAGGGCGACACTTGGCACCCTCCAATTGGTGGACTTGAATCGTCCATTGGACGAAATTGGAGAGCATTGGCACGTTTTTTGTGCCTTGTGCACAAGTCAAGGAGTTGGTAGGATATTTGTGTTTAGTTAATCCTCACCCTACACTTGCCTTGCACTTGTCTTAATCTTGGCCATTGGTTGGCCACCTCTTGACCTATAAATACCCCCCTTAGAGATGAAGAGTTCTTCATCCACAAATCTTTCCAAGTCTTGAAAATCCTCTCCTCTCCCTTTGTAGCCTTTTCGTCCAACACCTCCCCCTCCCCTTGTGAAGGCCCTTGGCCGAATACCCCATACAGCCTAAGTAGTTTGGCCGAGGCCACTAGCCTAGCCAAAACCTACCCCTCCCTTGGTAGAAAAGTTGCCTTCTTGTATTGTTATAATGCCCAAAATACCTAGCCCAAATACCTTAGTACATAGTAGAAGTTGTGAAGAACTTCTAAGGTTTCCTTAGCATACAACTTAGAGCAAAACCTTGCTCAGCGCGACTTTATCTAGGATATTATTGGGCTTACAGGTAACTAATCCTAACCCTCTTTTGAATTAGAGAATACTTCTTTGTAGTATAAGAATAAGTATAAATACTTAGAAGAATATTGCGAATAGAATTGAACTGTTATCACGATGAAGAGTTTAAAGAAGAATAATCAAACTGTACTTACATGGGGTGTTTTCTGATGAGACTTATATAGCTCATTGGGTAGGGAAATGCTGCCCGACTTTCCGTAGAATTGTGAACCCTCTGTTTAGAATGACCTTCAGAGTAGTCTTTGATAGATGTCTGTGACTATTATAGGCTGACTCTCTGCGCGCGACATATTCAACTTGGCAGGTGGTTTTCACTGAGAAGGTATGTGATTCTCCCTAAAGCATGATATTTTACAATATATATATAGTACGGTAGACGTACATGTGTTAACTGAATAATAACTACGGCAATGTCTTTGACTTAAGCCTGAATAATACTTACGGTAATGCCTCACGGCTTAAGCCTGAATAATACTTACGGCAATGCCTCACGGCTTAAGCCTGAATAATAAAGAACTGAAAGCATTTCAAAAGAATACTGAATCATTTTTTGAAGAGAACTAGCGGTTTTAAAGCGAAGCTTAAGAGTTATACTAGCTTTATGGGAAGTTAGGTATAACCACTTAAGATTAATAAAAGGAACAGTTTACCTATGTGTTTATAACAAGACTTATATTGATTGGTGAAAAGAATAAAATGGTTTGATAAGTGGGCATGATATGATGCTATGTGTGTTAGTGTCTTGTAACGTTTGTGTAAAAGAGTATTCTTGTTGTGCTTATGTTGTTTAACGATAAGCTGTTAGGTTAGTGTAACATCACTCACCTCTTGACATATTACCGGGGGTTAAGCTGCCCTCCGATGCGGGGTAGACTCAGGCGGTCTGGGACCATGATTCGAGAATACCTCATGCGGGTCCAAGGGACCTATGCGGAGCTACGGGAGTTCCAGGTTAGTGTGCGGGGTTATACCTCATGCGGTCTATGTGGCCATGCGGACTACGAGTCCAGGACGATGCCGAGGAGTAGCTACCCTCGATGCGGGGTTATATACCCTATGCGGGCCTATGTGATTGGCCTATGCGGACTACGGGAGTCCAGGATTAGGCTTGCATGGTGATACTACGGGCAATTGGCCCTGCTTCGATCATTCGCAGCCTAGAAAAGACCTGTTACAGTTTACCTATTGCTGCTCTTGTTTGTGATGTGGCACTATGTGCGGTTTCCTTGGTTGTTTCATACATACTTGCAAAACTGTTTTTAAAATGATATGTTTCATTTAAGTAATTTCTGATTTCATATACTTAGTACTTGTTATCGACCTCCTTGGGGTGCGTTCATGCCGCAGGTAAGGGCAAGCAGGTGCTAGATCCACATTCTTAGGATCTCTACGTTGGTGTCAGGAGCTCCATCCTTTCCGGAGGCTCTACTTTTGGGTATGATCTCCCTGTTGTAGATAGTTTTGTACAGTCAGGGTATGGCGGGGCCTGTCCCGCCATAGTTGTATTTTTCCTTAAGTGCGTAGTCATGTTGTAAAGTGTCGGATGTAACTGCTAAACCATGTTTATATATATATGCCGAAAGGAGATGTTTTCTCACATAAACTGTATCTTATTTTATAAACTGTTTCATGTCTTGCTTTATATTTCCGCTGATTACTCTGATGTATGACTACTTGGGTGCCCCGGTAAGGCACCAGTCACGGGCCCCGGAATGGGTCGTGACATGGACAAGGTCAAGTGGTCAAAGTCTTGGAAGATATTTTCTTTGGGTTAGTGGGAGTAGGTGGTGGCGTTTTTGTGGGGCATGGGGAAGATCTTGTGGACGTTTTTTTGTGCCTAGTGGAAGGCCACATGGCTCTTTGTTGTGGGGGACATATGTCCCAAGGTTGTGGTGGAAATATGTCCCAACATTGTGGTGGACACTTGGTTGGAAGACCTCATTCTTCACATGGATCCACAAAACAATTTCCAAGTCTTAAAATCCTTCTCCCCCTTTGAGAAGATCTCGTCCAAACACCCCCCCCCCCCCCTTCCTAATAGCTCTCGCCGAAACTCCCCCCCCCCCTCTTGATAGTTCTCGTCCCACACCCCTCTCCCTTAACCAAACTTTGTCCAAAAATTCCTAAACTCTTAAGTGTTCTTCCTTAGTGTATTAGGAATATTATTAACCAAAAGGTTAGAAAAGATTTCACACCCTAGCCCGTAAAGCCTCACATTGGCCGAGAGTTGTGAGGACACGAACCTTAGTGTTCTTCACTTGTTTAGGTTGGTTCTTAAAGAGGAGTTGGTTAGGAGCGTATAAGGGTTGCTTGGAGCGTGTTGGAGCGCGCGGAGTAGGAGCTAAACGTTGCTTAGGATCGACATTAAATCTTGGATAATTTTGGGCTTATCGAGGTAATTAATCCTGTCCTTCTATTGTAATTGGAGATTACATACTGTAGTAGTATAGAAATAAGTATAAGATATAGAAGGATATTAAAGAAGAGAATTGAACTGTAATTACATAGGACTGTATTTACAGTAGACTTGTGTGGTTTGACGGGTAGGGAAGTCTTTGCAATTTTCCGTAGAATTAAGAACCTTCTGCTTAGAATATTCTACAGAGTAGTCTAGACGTTGATAGACGTATATGGCCATTATAGGTTGAAGTTCTGCGAGTAGCGTGTTCTACTTGAAGGGTGGACAAGGCTAGCAGGGTTATAGTACGGTGGAGCATTTTGCTATTTGTCGATAATCATCGCGAGGTATGTGAACCTCTTCCTATCTTTTCTAGCATGATATGTTGTGAACTATGTAGTACGGTAGACGTACATGTGTTAAATGTATTTGGTTGATTTAAAACATAAAGTGTTATAACGGCTTTATGGGAAGTTTGTTATAAAAAATTTATGTGGGCAAAGAAATGGTTTGTGGTTTTTAAAAGATAAAAGACTTGATGTGAAATAATAAGAATCTTGAAGTATTTCAAAAGAATTATGAATCGTTTTTGAAAGAAGAGTAATACTTGGTTTTAAAAGCTTAAGAGTTATACTAGCTTTATGGGAAGTTAGGTATAACGACTTAAGAAAGATAAAAAGAACGATTTACTTAATTGTTTATGGAAGCCTTGTATTGATTTAGGAAAGGGGAAAATAAGTATCGAACAAACCACTGCAGCGCTAATAAAGGAAAATGTATCGACTAAGTAAGTATTATTAAAACCAGTAGAAACCTCCATCTGCATAGAAGCTAAGATAAGACAAAATTGTATTACATTTTCTAGATCATGGCTACTTTAATTAGATTGATATAAACAAGAATAACCTACTCACACATAAGGCATATGTTACTCAAATTGTTTTAAAAGAGAATTACGTTATTAAGTGATTAAGACTATGAACTACGAAACCTTTCGAAAATAAGAGACTTGAGTATTTGAAATTAGGCAAACTTGAACTTTTGGAAAAGAATGTTGTTACTTGTCTTTAAAAAGGGAAATTATTTTGGTTTACTTAAAATAATAGTTACTCTGTGTTGGATACTACGAGTGTTGGTATCAGGTGACTTCTTGTGAAAGAATGGATATTTGTAAGAGAATTGAAGTATGGTAATTTGCTTGTGCTTGCTTGTGATAGCCTTGTTGTGTAAAAGTTGTATTCCTATGCTACCGCGTCTCTCGATGGAGGGTCGGTATATTGTTATTGTTGTTACATGGACATGTCTGCACCGATGAAGAATTCCGGGGGCATGCGGCCATGCGGCGGGTTAATCACCCGGTATATTGTTATCGTTGTTACATGGACATGTCTGCACCGATGAAGAATTCCGGGGGCATGCGGCCATGCGGCGGGTTAATCACCCGGTATATTGTTATTGTTGTTACATGGACATGTCTGCACCGATGAAGAATTCCGGGGGCATGTGGCCATGCGGCAGGGTTGATTACCCGATATATTGTTATTGTTGTTACATGGACATGTCTGCACCGATGAAGAATTCCGGGGGCATGTGGCCATGCGGCAGGGTTGATTACCCGATATATTGTTATTGTTGTTACATGGACATGTCTGCACCGATGAAGAATTCCGGGGGCATGTGGCTCTGGCGAGGTTGATTACCCAGATATCGTTATTGCATCTGGACATATGGCACCGATGGAGAATTCCGGGGGCATGTGGCCATGATGCGGGCGTGAGACCCTTGGTTATATTTGAGTGATGACTTTGAGGGCGTGAGTCCCTGCTTTGACATGACTGCTTTTATGTCGTGAACTGTAGTTTGGTTATCATACATGTCTCCTGTTTTATTTAGACTGTTATGATTTCGTTTACAGTATTTTCAGTTTCACATACTTGGTACCTGTTGTACTGACCTCCTTCGGGGGGCTGCGTTCATGCCGCAGGTAGAGGTACATCGGTTGTTGATCCTCGTTCTTAGGATCACAGTTCAGCGTATTGGGAAGCTCCGTTTCTCCGGAGGCTTATCTTTTGGTATGTTTCCCCGAGTTTGTAAGTTTTTGTACATTCAGGGGTATGGCGGGGCCCTGTCCCGTCATAGTTGTTGTAAAAATCTTAGAGGTCTGTAGTACTGTTGTGGGCAGGGTTTGTAAAGGATTGTAACTGTTCGGGTTCAAATTTTATGTATATATACATGCCGAAAGGCAATCTTCTCTTGATAAACTGTTCTCATTCTATAATTGTTTCATGTCTTGTTTTTATATTCCGCTGGTTACTCTGATGTATGTCTACATGGGTGCCCGGGTAAGGCACCAGTCACGGGCCCGGGTTCGGGTCGTGACAGTGTGGAAGCTTGTCTCACTACTAGTATACATATATAGCACTAGGAAGGGTCAAGATTAGCACAATTGTGTGGCTTGGATGAGTTTCACATGGATCTAGCCTAAGTGGCCCTTGGACTTAGTCAACATTGTCAAGCTTCAAGACTTAGCAAGACTTGCTCATTTATTTAATGGTCAAATGACCCTTTTACCCATGTCTAAATCGTCAAAGACCAATATGGGGGTGACACGTGTCGCCCTCCCATTCGTCGCAATATTTCGTTTTCCGACAATTCCATAATTCCGATAAATTTTTACTAGTTTCGAATCTTAACAATTCTGAGTTCTTACGTACGTTCATATAAACATGACCTGTAATTACGGGGTGTAACATTTTTCTCCCCTTAGAAACATTCGTCCCCGAATGTTCTTTCGGAGTCAACTTATAAATAGCGACATAGTCTCATTTTACAACCCCGACATATCAATAATGCCACACGTGGCCACATAATAGCACTTAAGCAAAATACTTCAATTAAAACTTGACAAGTAAGGGAAAATGAATTACCTGAAGGTGTAGGGAATAAGTGAGGATACTTCCTCAACATGTCCTCCTCCGATTCCCAAGTCATCTCCTCCCTATTATCATTCCGCCACAAGACTTTGACGGAAGCCACATCCTTATTCATGATCGCGACACAGCGATCGAGTATCGCTATGGGACTCTCCTCATACGATAACCCCTCTGTCACCTGGACCTCGCTAGCTGGGAAAACTCTCGATGGATCTCCGATACACTTCCGCAACATAGAAACATGGAAGACCGGATGTACCGCCTCTAAATCTGATGGCAGATCCAACTCATAGGCATCATTGCCTACTCTACGGATGATCTGGTAGGGCCCAATGTACCTTGGGCTAAGTTTCCCCTTCTTTCCGAACCTCATCACACCCTTCATGGGTGATACCTTCAAGAAGACCCAATCGTCTACCTGAAACTCCAAATGTCGACGCTGATTATCTGCATAAGACTTCTGCCGACTATGAGATGCTATCAGTCTCTCCTGGATAAGATTCACCTTATCCACAACCTGCTGAACCAAGTCTGGTCCAACTAACTGAACCTCGCCCACGTCGAAACAACCAATCAGCGACTTACACTTTCGCCCATACAAAGCCTCATATGGCGCCATTTGTATACTAGAATGGTAACTGTTGTTATAAGCAAACTCCACAAGAGGCAAATGATCCTCCCAGCTACCCCTGAAATCAATAACACAGGCTCGCAGCATATCCTCAAGTGTCTGGATAGTACGCTCTGCCTGCCCGTCAGTCTGAGGATGAAACGCAGTACTGAGACTCACCTGTGTCCCTAGTCCCTTCTGGAAAGACCTCCAGAAGTTAGCCATAAACTGGGCTCCTGTGTCTGATATAATCAATATAGGAACTCCGTGCAGTCTCACAATCTCCCTGATATACAATCTGGCATAATCCTCAGTCGAATACGTAGTCCTGACTGGAAGAAAGTGGGCTGATTTCGTCAGCCTGTCAACAATAACCCAGATGGAATCATACTTCCTCTGAGTACGAGGTAACCCTGTAACAAAGTCCATGTTGATCACCTCCCACTTCCATGTCGGAATATCAATAGCCTGCAACAGCCCACCGGGCTTCTGGTGCTCAACCTTGACCTGCTGACAATTAGGACACTGAGCAACAAAACCTGCCACGTCCCTTTTCAGGCCATCCCACCAATACATACATCTGAGGTCATGGTACATCTTAGTCGACCCCGGATGAATAAAATAACGAGCACTGTGTGCCTCCCCCAGAATCTGCTGTCGAAGTCCTGCAATATCGGGAACACACAATCTGCCCTCAAACCTTAGCACCCCATCAGGCGCTACCTCAAACAGACAATTTTCCTCTCGAAGAGTCGTATCTCGATACCGTATCATAACTGGGTCCTCATACTGTCGCCTCTTCACCTCATCAATGATGGAAGACTCGGCAATCTCACGAACCCGTACCCCACTATCATCGGTATCGACCAAACGAACCTTAAGGCTCGCTAACTGATGGATCTGACGGACCATGTCCTGTCTATCTGGTTGTACTTCTGACAGACTCCCCATCGATCTACGACTCAAAGCATCTGCAACCGCGTTGGCTTTTCCCGGATGGTATAGGATGTCAACATAATAATCCTTCAACAACTCTCTAACCACCGTCTCTGCCGCAAGTTCAGCTCCCTCTGCCTGAAGATGTACTGGAGGCTCTTGTGGTCTGTATAAATATTCACATGAACCCCATATAAATAATGTCTCCAAATCTTCAAGGCATGAATAACTG
This sequence comes from Przewalskia tangutica, assembly GCA_029844215.1. Classification (NCBI taxonomy): domain Eukaryota; kingdom Viridiplantae; phylum Streptophyta; class Magnoliopsida; order Solanales; family Solanaceae; genus Przewalskia; species Przewalskia tangutica. The sequence continues at coordinate 35,672,091 of CM056725.1, read as the reverse complement.
CGGCCAACTCTAAGTCGTGGGTAGGGTAATTCTTCTCATGCTTCCGTAACTGCCGAGAAGCATAGGCTATAACCTTGTCGTGCTGCATCAATACGCACCCTAGCTCGATACCCGAGGCATCACAATAAATCACGTATCCCTCTAACCCATCAGGAAGAGTAATAACTGGAGCCGTCATCAACTTTTCCTTCAGTAACTGGAAGCCCTTCTCACAAGCTTCTGTCCACTGGAACTTAGCTTCTTTCTGAGTCAGCCTAGTCAACGGTGCTAATATCGAAGCAAACTGCTCCACAAACTTGCGATAATAACCTGCCAGCACTAAGAAACTGCGCACCTCCATCGGAGTAGTAGGTCTCGGCCAAGACTTAACCGCCTCAATATTTGCCGTATCAACCTGAACACCATCAGCCCCAATAATGTGCCCCAAGAATGCCACTGAGGCCAACCAAAACTCACACTTGGAGAACTTGGCGAACAATTGCCTGCTCCGAAGGACCCCAAGTACCGTCCTCAAGTGATTTGCATGCTCCTGCTCTGTACGCGAATAAACCAGAATGTCATCAATGAATACTATAACAAACGTATCCAAAAATGGCTTGAACACCCGGTTCATCAAATCCATAAATATCGCTGGAGCGTTGGTCAAACCGAAAGACATCACCCTGAACTCATAGTGCCCATACCGGGTCCTGAATGCAGTCTTTGGGATATCTGTCTCTCTAACTCGCACCTGATGATAACCAGACCGCAGGTCTATCTTGGAGAAACACCTCGCACCCTGCAACTGGTCAAACAAATCATCAATCCTGAGGAGGGGGTATCTGTTCTTGATGGTTACCTTATTCAGCTGCCTGTAATCAACACACATCCGCAGCGTCCCATCATTCTTCTTTACAAAAAAAACCGGCGCTCCCCAGGGAGAAACACTAGGCCTGATAAAGCCTTTTTCCAGCAAATCCTTCAGCTGGTCCTTCAACTCCCTCAACTCAGCAGGTGTCATCCTGTACGGCGGAATAGATATAGGCCGAGTGTCTGGCAACATATCAATACAAAACTCAATCTCCCTCTCAGGAGGGATACCCGGGAGATCGTCTGGGAACACATCTGGAAACTCTCTAACCACCGGTACTGACTGAAGAGCTAGCACCTCAGCCTCTGAATCGAATACCCGAACCAGATAATAGATGTACCCTTTCTGCACCATCTTCCTAGCCTTGAGGTAGGAAATAAACCTGCCACTCGACGACGCTGTGTTGCCCTTCCACTCAATAACTGGCTCACCAGGAAACTGGAATCGGACCAACCTGTCTCTACAGTCAACGTTGGCATAACAAGAAGCCAACCAGTCCATACCCATAATGACGTCAAAATCTGTCATCTCCAACTCTATCAAGTCTGCTAGGGTCTGACGACTGTAAATAAACACCGGGAAACCTTTGTACACCCGCTCAGCTAACACTGAATCACCCACTGGCGTAGCTACCTCAAAAGGCTCTATCGACACCGGCTCTATCCCAATTCTACCAGCAACAAGAGGGGACACATAGGCCAAGGTAGAACCTGGATCTATCAAAGCATAAATGTCACAGCATGAAATCAATAATGTACCTGTGACGACGTCCGGGGAAGCCTCTTGATCCTAGCGGCTGGCTAAGGAATATATGCGGTTCTGTGGACCGCTAGAACTGGGACCCCCACCACGACCTCTGCCGCGGCCTGCTGGTCCGTGAACACACTGCCCTCCGGGGCGCATAACCACAGAAGAAGAAGAAGACCCAGCAATTGATCCTGTCGGCTGAACCATACCACCCATGTTGCCTCTGGTCGGACAATCTCTCTTTAAATGGCCCTGCTGGCCACAAGAGTAATAAGCTCCTGGAGGAACACGACACCTCCCCACGATGGGAATCACCACATCAACCACACTGAGGTATAGGTGGCCTCATCTGACTGGAACCCCAGTTCCTCTGGGAACCCGAAGCCCTGGAGCCCTATCCTGCCCCTGAATGACCTGATCGATCAAACCTCCTGCCAGAAAACCAAGAAGGAGCACTCTGTGCCGGCTGAAATGTGACTGCAACTGCTGCTGAGGTGTCGCCTCGAAAATCACCACAGGACCTGCTGTCACGGCCTCTTGGGCTGGCCTGAGTCTAGCTGATCCTCTCTCTCTCTCTGTCCTCTATCCCCTGCGCATAAGCCTGCATCCTAGGAATATCCATACCGGGATGAAGGGCCACCCCCAAGCATGCAGTAATCATATGATGGTCTAGCCCCATTGTTATACCCCGTATTTCCAGAGTATGTACGTGGAGACGTACGTACGAAAATTTGAGACTTAAAGTTTGGCATAGGTTCGAAATTTGTGCACAACACCCGATTAGATTCATTTTTCGACGAAACGTTTTACAGAGCTTGCGTAGGGAAAATTCCGGCTATGTCGTTTTGTATTTTTGTGGATTTTTCCGAGCGACGGAACATTTTTGGGCCAACGAGAGGGTGACACTTGTCACCCTCAAGTGGACGCCTTAGGGGCGGTTTGGCCTTGGCCGATTGGTGCCATGTTTTGTGCAATGTTTTGTGCAATGTTTTGTGGCTTGTTTTGTGGAGTAGGGACTAGGGGGCACTTGGGCACATCTTGGCCTTACACTTGCCTTGCACATGGCTTAATCTTGGCCATTGGTTGGCTTTTGGTTTTCCTATAAATACCCCCCCTTAGTGATGAACTTATTCATCCACTCCTCACTTTGTCTAAGCCTTGAAAACTCTCCCTCCCCTCTTGAGTTGTTCTCGTCCTAAGCCTTCCCCCTCCCCCCTTTGAGTGGCCTTGTGGTAGAGCTTCCCCTCCCCTTAGTAGTGTTGGCCGAGGGGTACCCCCCCCCCTAGCCTAGTTGTTTCGTATAATACACCCCCTCGTGGTAGAAGTATTCTCCAAGTATTGTTATAATGCCCAAAAATACCTTAGCCTTTACCTTGTAGTATTCCAAAAGTTACCTCTATACGTAGAGCCCGGAAATACTACATTTTGTCCTTTTAGTCTCAAACCGAAACCCTAAGGAAATCTTCATAGTTGGTTGAAGTATTTAAGTAGAAGTTGGTTAGAACTTCTAAGGGTTGTTTGGAGCGGATTGGAGCGCACGGAGTTGGAGCTAAACCTTGCTCAGGATCGACTTTTATCTCGGATAATTTTGGGCTTATCGAGGTAAATAATCTTGTCCATTATAGTAATTGGAAATTACATGTTGTAGGATTATATAGTTGAAGTATACTATATATAGAACTGAACATAGTTTTGCGGCAATGTCTTTTGACTTAAGCCTGAATATATATAAAGAAAGAAGCTCGTAATTACATAGGGTGTATTCTGATGAGACTTGTGGTATTCTTGTATAGTAGAATTGTATACGTCGGTTAGGCGTATAAACCCCCGGTTGGCTTGGTAGCGGCCTCGATAGAGGAGGAGATTTCTGTTGTTGCGGGGAATCTTTGCGAATTTTACGTAGAATGTGGGCGTGCGGTTAGAAGTTAATAGGCGTTTGTGGCCTTATAGGTGGGAGTACTACGAGTAGCGTATTCTACTTGAAGAGTGGAAAGCGGCTGGCCGGATTCTGATCTTGTGGAGCGTTTTGCTTATTGTCGATACTCGTCGCGAGGTATGTGAACCTCTTCCTATCCTTCTAGCATGATGCTTTGTAAACTATGTAGTACGGTAGACGTACATGTGTTAAATGAGTTGGTTGGTTTAAAAAATAGGGTGTTATAATAGCTTTATGGGAAGTTAGTTATAACGACTCTATGTAGGTAAAAGATTGGTTTATTAATTGTAGAAGTTAAGAGACTTGATCTTGAAAGATAAGAGACTTAACTTGTTTTACTTGGTTATTAACATTATGTTAAATGTGTTGTGAAACCTCATTCGCGAGTAATGAGTACTTGGTTTTAAAAAGAATAATGTTTTATTGATTTGGAAATGAGAATAAGTGTCGAACAAACCACGTAATAGCGGCGCTAATAAAGGAAAGTGTATTGACAAATAACTAATTGTTATTAAAACCGAGAAACCTCCATCCGCATAGAAGCTAAGATAAGACAAAATTGTATTACATTTCCTAGACCATGGTCTTTGTAACAAGATTGTTGTAAACAAGAATAAGCGGCTCACGTCAAGACTTATGTTACTCAATTGTTTTAAAAGAGATTAAAACTATGAGTTATGAAACCTTTTAAAATAAGCTGGAGCATTTGAAATTAGGCAAACTTGAGCGTTTGGAAAATAATGTTGTTACTCGATTTTACAAAGGGAAGTATTTTAGTTTACTTAAAAGATAATCACTCTATACTACGGGTATTATGTGACTTTTGTGAAAGGAATGGATCTCTTAAAGAGGATTTTAATGTACGTAGTACTTTAGGGTTAAAACAGGACTTTGATATAAAATGGAAGTACCTTGAGTTGTGTGTAACTTGCACATACTGTTGTTATGTAACTCGCCTATGCTTGTTGTGATAGCCTTTGTTGTGCAAGTGTTGATATCGGTGACTTCTTGGGAAGGAGTGGATCTTTTATAAAAGTCTAGAAGTATGGTAATTTGCTTGAGCTTGTTTGTGATAGCTTTGGTTGTGCGGTATATTGTTGTTGATGTCACATGGACATGTCTACACGTCTGAGTCGGGGCATGTGGCCATGCGGCAGGGTTGATTAACTGATATATTGTTATTGTGGTTACATGTACATGTCTACACCGTCTGGAATTCGGGCGTGTGGCCATGCGGCGGGGTTAATCACCGATGTGTGTTGATAATGTCACTGGGCGTGTCTACCGTCACGAATTCCGGGGGCATGGGGCCATGGGGCCTTGTTCTTATTGTTTTTAATGTCACATGGACGTGTCTACTCCGATTCAGTATTCCGGGGGCATGTGGCCAGGGGTCATTTTTATTAGTGTTGCATCATGGACATGTCTACCGTCGAGAATTCGGGGCATGCGGCCATAATGCGAACACGATTAATGTTGTGGGCATGAGACTCATAGTTATATTTGAGTGATGACTTGAGGCGTGAGTCACGACTTGACATATCGCTTTTATGTTGTGAGCGTAGTTTTGTTATCATACATGTCTCTGTTTTTATATATCGTTATAATTTCATTTCTGATATTTTCTGATTTCACATACTTGGTACTGTTATGCGACCTCGCCTTGGGGCTGCGTTTATCTGTGGTAGGAGTACATCGGTAGTGGATCCTCGCTCATAGGATCACGATTCGGCGTATTAGGAAGCTCGTTTCTATGGAGGCTTATTCTTTGGTATGTGTTCCACGAGTTGTAGGTTCTTGTACATTCGAGGTATGGCGGGGCCTGTCCGTCATGGTTGTTGTAAATCTTAAGTGCATGAAATCTTGTTGTGGCGGGGTTGTAAAAGGATTAAGCTGTTGGGTTTTATGTATATATCTGAATCTGTTTTTTTAGTTGCTTTGTTTATGATCATATATCTTGTTTCATGTTTATGTTTTATTTTCCGCTGGTTTTCTCTGATGTTGTATCACTAGGGTGCCCGGGGTAAGGAACCAGTCACGGGCCCGGGATCGGGTTGTGACAAAAGTGGTATCAGAGCAGTTAATCCTCGGAAGGTGTCTGAACCGTGTCTAGTAGAGTCTTGATTATCGATGTGTTGTGCACCACATTTATAATGTCGAGTCTATAGGACATTTAGGATTAGTTTCCATTCTTCTCATTACGAGATCGTGCCTTAGAATTTGTGTTGTAAGTTGGACCCTCGGCGTATCTCGTTTTACGATTATGCCTCGCGCAAAGCAACGAGCCAGAGAAGGGCAAGGCAGCCGAGTGCTGCTAGTGAGATACGAGAGTGCGAGCGCGAGCGGTCGGTGCACGAGATTATGCTTGACGGCGGGTTTTGCGGCGCCGCCAATGAGTTTAGAGCGCGGCGATGGGCTGAGACCACCGTACGAGCCTCGATCCGCGGCACTGGAAGCGGATGAGATGGGTACAAGGAGATGGCCCGATTCTGGCGGTCGTGGCGAATATGAGGATAGTTTGGATCTGGCGATTCGATTCGATGCACCCGATGGTACACCCCGGCGAATAGTTTGAGGCTACGGGACTTTACGAGTTGTAGCCGCGAGTTTTATGGGTCGAGGCACGAGGATGATCCGCAGGAGTTCATCAAACGATTCTGCCAGTCGTAGAGTGATCAAGGCCGGAGACCGAGTCGGTGGTCTTAGGTTCGTATCGGTGCGTGATACCGATGATCGGTAGTTTGATTCGTGGGAGTTGTCGGGAGAGCATGCGCTTCCGGTATGGGACGAGTTCTCGAGGCATTCTCACTCACTTCTTACCTCCGCGGATGAGGAGGGCGCGGTAAACAGATTTATGATCTTTGAGGCAGTGGGCGTGCGGTTCGGGAGTACAACGTGGAGTTTGACTCGTTGGCTCGGTATGTCCCGCTTTAGTGGCAACCATGGAGGATAGAGTGCACCGCTACGCCACGGGCTAGATGATTGCCAGCGGAGGCTTGTTCGAGTGTAGCTCTTGCCGGGCATGGACATTGCCGCATGCGAGCTCATGCTGCGGGATGTGAGGCACGGAGAGGTCGGCGGAATGACGAAGATCGCGAAGAGGCGAGAACAACGGGGTCCTTTGGTGACTTTCGAGGCGGACCGCCTCGAAAGATACTATTTTTGTACCTCCGCCGGTGCAGTGGTCCTCCACAACCTTGAGCATCGAGTATTCGGGGCGGTCGTGGCTCTAAGGTTCGGGTTTCGAGGAAGTAAGGGTGTTGGCGGATCACGGTCACCCTACCGGTGTGGTCGATGTGGTAGACCGCATTTGGAGTGTCGTGGTGCCAGGAGCTTGTTACTTTGCGGCAGCGGGGGCCATTTGCGGTGTCCGACCAAGGTATACGGATGTTCACGACTTCGTGAGGATCGATGGTGTTCATCACGCTTGGTATGCGCCTGCGGCGGTGTGATTAAGCGGTAGAGGCAGGTATATCCTTAACCCTCTAGAGTTTTGTATCTTGATGTGTTTAGTGTTATGTTCGGTAGCTTTGTGCTAAAATGTGATTTAGGAACTGGTTAGTGTAGAAGAGTAAGCACGGGGCATGGTAAGTGTGAACCTTAGACTATTTCACGATTGAGACCTTAGAGGTAAGGTCGTCTTGTGTAAAAGATTTATTTTATGTTTGACCTTTATCAGTGTACGTAGTATACGTGGAGTTATTGTGGGGAATTCCTTGGGTTGTGTATAATGGAAGTAGTAGCTTTCATGATGTGAATTAGTAAGATTGTTCCGTTTCGAGGAGCAAGTATTGGCGCGATTGTGGGTCGGGTTGATGGCGCTCATGGTCGACCGCACCGGTTTTGGGTGGGTCGATTATGGGTGGTCGCCAGGTGGTAAGTCACGAGGATGCTAGGCCCGGTTTAGTTGACCATCTTATGAGTTCGTGGTTATGTTCGACCAGAAGCGGTTCGTGAAGGCCGGGAATGGCCTTAAAGAAGATTGAGGTTAGTAAGATGACCAAGTTTGGAGGTAGTGACTCCACAGTTTTGAGAACTGAAGCGATGACTGAAGTATGGCACGTCCTGAGTGACACTAGAACCTCAGGGATCGCATGCAGTTCGGTACCATTTGTTGGGTCGCCGGAGTGACACTAGAACCTCGCGGCAAAGTGACAAAAGTGGTATCGCACGACGAGTAAGGAAGGAAGGGAACGTGTGTTATTTTCGTGGCCAAGCTGTGGCGTTGGCAACTTGTTAGAGGAACTTCATCGATATCCGTCTTGAGAAGGAACATTCGGGACGAATGTTTCTAAGGAGGGGAGAATGTTATACCCCGTATTTCATGAGTAGGTACGTGGAGACGTACGTACGAATATTTGAGTCTTATAGTTTGGCATAGGTTCGAAATTTGTGCACAACACCTGATTAGAGTCGTTTTTCGACGAAACGTTTTACAGAGCTTGCGTAGGGAAAATTCCGGCTATGTCGTTTTGTATGTTTGCGGATTTTACCGAGCGACGGAACATTTTTGGGCCAACGAGAGGGTGACACTTGTGACCTCAGTGGGCCTGTAAGCGGTTTGGCCTTGGCCGATTGGTGCCATGTTTTGTGCAATGTTTTGTGCAATGTTTTGTGGCTTGTTTTGTGGAGTAGGGACTAGGGGGCACTTGGGCACATCTTGGCCTTACACTTGCCTTGCACATGGCTTAATCTTGGCCATTGGTTGGCTTTTGGTTTTCCTATAAATACCCCCCCTTAGTGATGAACTTATTCATCCACTCCTCACTTTGTCTAAGCCTTGAAAACTCTCCCTCCCCTCTTGAGTTGTTCTCGTCCTAAGCCTTCCCCCTCCCCCCTTTGAGTGGCCTTGTGGCCGAGAGCTTCCCCCTCCCCCCTTAGTAGTGTTGGCCGAGGGGTACCCCCCCTAGCCTAGTTGTTTCGTATAATACACCCCCTCGTGGTAGAAGTATTCTCAACGTATGTTTATAAAGCCCAAAAAAGCTTAGCCGTTACAGTGTAGTATTCCAAAGTTACCTCTATCGTAGAGCAGGAAATACTACCTTTTGTCTGTTAGTCTCAAACCGAAACCCTAAGGAAATCTTCATAGTTGGTTGAAGTATTTAAGTAGAAGTTGGTTAGAACTTCTAAGGGTTGTTTGGAGCGGATTGAGCGCCTTGAGTTGAGCTAAACCTTGCTCAGGATCGACTTTTATCTCGGATAATTTTGGGCTTATCGAGGTAAATAATCTTGTCCCCTTATTGTAATTGGAAATTACATGTTGTAGGATTATATAGTTGAAGTATACTATATATAGAACTGAACATAGCTTTGCGGCAATGTCTTTTGACTTAAGCCTGAATATATATAAAGAAGAGAACTGAACTGTAATTACATAGGACTGTATTCTGATGAGACTTGTGTATTCTTGTATAGTAGAATTGTATCGTCGGTTAGGCGTATAAACCCCACGGTTGGCTTGGTAGCGGTGTCACGACCATTCGGGGCGTGGTAGTGCCTTGCCGGCACCCAAGTAGTCATACATCGAGTGTCAGTGGAAACATAAAGCAAGACATGAAACAGTTTATAAAACAAGACACGATTTTGTGAAAGCGTGGCCTTCGGCATATATATATAATCATGTTTTAGCGATTTACATCCGACCTTTGTACAACATGACTCTGGACCTCTGAGGACATATACAACTATGGCGGGGCGGGCCCGCCATACCACTGCATACAAAACTAACTACAACAGGAGATCATGCAAAAGTAGAGCCTCCGGAAGAGATGGAGCTCCTGACACCAACGTAGAGATCCTAAGGATGCGGATCTAGCACCTGCTTGCCCTTACCTGCGGCATGAACGCAGCCCCCCGAAGGAGGTCAGTACAACAGGTACTAAGTATGCGAAACTGTAAAGTACTTAAATGAAACATATCATTTTTTTTAAAACCAGTTTACAAGTATGTATGAAACAACCAAGGAAACCGCACATAGTGCCACATCACAAACAAGAGCAACAATAGGTAACTGTAATGAGTCTTGTCTAGGCTGCGAATGATCGAAACAGGGCCACTCGCCCCCATCATCATTCTGCAAGCCTAATCCTGGACTCCCGGAGTCCGCATAGGCCACTCGCGTGGGCGCGTGAGGTATAACCCGCATCGAGGGTAGCTACTCCTCGGCGTCGTCTGGACTCATTGTCGCATGGCCACCTGACCGCATGAGGTATAACCCGCATACTAACACGGAACTCGTAGCTCGCGTAGGCCCCCTGGACCCGCGAGGTATTCTCGAATCATGGTCCTGGACGCTGAGTCTACCCGCGTGAGGCGGCTTAACCCCGGTATCATCTCGAGGTGAGTGATAGTAAACTAGCATAACAACTTACCTTTAAGTAACACAACCACAACAAGGATACTCACCTATACCAACGTTACCAGATACTAACACCCATAGCATCATATCATCTCGACCTATCAAACCATCTTCTTATTCACAATATAAGTGCATTATAAACACATAGGCAAACTTGTTTCTTTTATCAATCTTAAGTGGTTATACTTACTTCCCATAAAGCTAGTATAACTCTTAAGCTTGTTTAAAAACCAATTAGTTCTCTTACATTAATAAATGGTTGGTAGTCCTTTGAAATGTTTTGATTCTTTATTATTTAGGCTTAAGCCGTGAGGCATTCTTAGTAAGTATTGTCGAGCTTAAGCGTGAGGCATTGCCGTAAGTATTATTCGATTAACACGTATGCGTCTGGTACTATATACATATTGTAAAATATCATGCTTTAGGAAGAATCACATACCTTCTCGTGAAATCCACGCCAAGTCGAGTATGTCGCATGAAGAATCGACTATAATAGTCACGGATATCTATCAAGGTCTAGACTATTCGTAGGTCATTCTAAGCAGAGGGTCCTCAATTCTACGGAAAGTCGGGCAGCACAACCCTACCGGTGAGTTATATAAGTCTCTTGTGAAAACAGGTCTATGTAAATCTGATTTGATTATTCTTCTTTTAAACCCTTCTAAGTGATTAACACTTCAATTCTACGTGATATACTTCTAAGTATTTATACTATTCTTATTCTACAACGGTAAGTATTCTTTAATTCAAAAGAGGGTTAGGATTAGTTACCTCGGTAAGCCCAATAATATCCTAGAAAAAGTCGCGCCTGAGCAAGGTTTTGCTCTAAGTTGTATGCTCGAGAAACCTTAGAAGTTCTTCACAACTTCTACTAAGTGCTAAGGTATTTGGGCTAGGGTATTTTGGGCATTATAACAATACAAGAAGGCAACTTTTCTACCAAGGGAGGGTTGGTTTCGGCTAGGCTAGGGGTGGGGTAGCCTCGGCCAAGCTTCTCAAGGGAGGGTGTGTTTGGACGAAACAACAAGAGGAGAGGAGGGATTTGAGACTTAGGTAGATTGCTCAATTTAGGATGAAATAACTCTTCAACAAGGGGTATTTATAGGTCAAGACATGGCCAACCAATGGCCAAGATTATGCCAAGTGCAAGGCAAGTGTAGGGTGAGGATTTAGGCAAGTGTCCTTGGCCAACTTGCACACAAAATATCTAGCCAACTTTATGACAAGGCTTGGCATCCAATCGGCCCTATTGCGTGACAAGTCCACCAATGAGAGGGTGGAAAGTGTCGCCTCTCATTGGTCCAAAGTGTTACGTCTCTCGGAAAAATCATAAAAATAAGAAATGACATAGCGAATTTATCCTATGAAAGGTGGAAAGCGTTTAGTCGGAAAACCGTTAAGCTTTGTGAGTTGTGCCTAAAAATCGTCAAGGCCTAACTTTAAGACCAAAACTTTTATGCGTATTCCTTTACGTACATACCACGAAATACGAGGTATAACATTCTCCCCTCCAGAAACATTCGTCCGAATGTTCCTTCCCAAGCAGGATAACGATAAGGTTCTTCAAAACTTAAGCGGTTTGCAAAAGCCACACGCGGCCATAAACAACACTTAGGCATAAGCGATAATGAAGATTTACAAGTAGGAAAGTGAATTACGGAGGGTGGGGAACGGTGAGGATACTTACGCCTCATGTCCTCGCCGGCTTCCCGTCATCTCCTCCTCGAGCTCGTTCGCCACAAGACTTTGTGGAAGCCACGTCCCGTCGCGAGACGCTAACTCGACGATCGATTATCGCTATGGGAATCTCCTCATCGATAACCCTCGGTCACTGGACATCGTCAACCGGGTGTACCTAGATGGATCCCGATACATCTCGCCGGCATAGACACGTGAAAAACCGGATGTCGCCTCCGGATCGGACGGCGAGTCCAACTCATAGGCAACCTTGCCTACCTGCGGACAATGAAGCGGCCCAATGTACCTGAAATTGAGTTTCCCCTTCTTCCCGAATCTCATCACACCGCCATGGGTGACACTTTAGGAAAACCCAATCATGAACCTCGAACTCAAGATGCGGCGACGATGATCTGCATCGACTTACATGCGACTACGGTATCGATAGCCGCTCTCGGATAAGCTTCACCTTATCCATCACTGCTCTGCACCAAAGCGGTCCCACTTGCACCTCGCCCACCTCGAACCAACCTATAGGCGATCTGCACTTCCTCATACAAGGCCTCGTAAGGCGCCATCCGAATCGGAGTGGTAGCTATTATTATACGCGAACTCAACGGAGGCAAATGATCCTCCCAACTACCGAAGTCAATAACACGGGCTCGCGCATATCCTCGAGAGTGCGGATAGTGCGCTCTGCTGTCCGTCATGCGTGGATGAAATGCGATTACTCGGGCTCACTGCGTCCCTAAACCCCTCTGGAAGGACCTCAGAAGTTGGCGTGGCGGGCTCCTGCATGCGATATGATCGAAGTAGGGACTCCATGCGATCGACGATCTCTCGGATGTAAAGTCGGCATAATCCTCGGTAGAAAAAGTCGTCTGACGGGAAGAAAGTGGGCTGATTTAGTCGACGGTCGACGATAACCCATATAGAATCATGTCTCCTCCGAGTGCGAGGTAATCACGTGATGAAGTCCATGTTGATTACCTCCCACTTCGGTCGGGATCTCTATCGCTGTAACAAACCACGGTCTGCGGTGCTCTACCTTCACTGCGACAACACGGGCGAGCTACGAACTCTGCGCAGCGTCCTCTTCAAGCCATCCCACCAATACACAGATCTAAGGTCGTGGTACATCTTGGTCGACCGGATGGATGAAACGCTTGTGTGTGCTTCCCCAAGAACTCTGCCAGAAGTCACGAAACATCTGGAACACAACACGCCCTCAAATCTTAGCACCCGTCAGTGCTACCTCAGGACCCTTGCCCTCACGAAGAGGCGTATCACGATATCGAATCAAAGTGGATCCTCGAGCTGTTGCCTCTTCACCTCCTCAACGATGGAAGACTGCGGCAACCTCACGAACTCTAACCCCATTGCTATCGAGAATCAATCAAGCGGACACCAGGCTCGCTAAGCGGTGCAAATTACGAACCATGTCCCTTCTCTCTGGCGCACATCGATAGGCTCCCATCGACCTACGACTAAGGGCATACGCCACAACATTGGCCTTGCGGGTAGTGCAGGATGTCCACATCGTAATCCTTAAGCAACTCTAACCACCGTCTCGCCGTAAGTTCGGCTCCTCTGGTGAAGATGTCTTGGAGGCTCTTGTGGTGATAAAAATATCCACGTGAACCCCATACAAATAGTGCCTCGGATCTTGGCGTGAATCACGGTGCGACTCCAAATCATGGGTGGGGTAGTTCCTCGTGTTTCTTGGTGTCGGGATGCATATGCTATAACTCGCCATCTGCATCAACACACATCCCAACCCGATGCGGCGCATCACAATACGACATAACCATCTGGACCTGCGGAAGAGTAAGCGGGCGGTCGTCGATCTCTCTTTCAAGAATGGAAACCCCGCTCACAAGCATCGATCCACTGAAACTTGGCGCTTACGAGTCGGCCTAGTCAATGGTGCGAAGATAGAAGCAAACTTCTCCACGAACGCCGATAATACCTGCAAGGCCCGAGCTGCGAACCTGCAGCCGGAGTAGTAGGTCTAGGCCAAGTCTGCTGCCTCGATCTTGGCGTATCAACTCGAATGCCATCGGCCCGGCAATATGCCCAAGAAACGCCATGAAGTCAACCAAAACTCACATTTGGAAAACTTGGCGTACAAGCTGCTGGTCTGGAGAAGCGCCGGCCTGATCCTCAAATGCTCGCATGCTCCCGCTCTGGCGAGAATAAACCAAGATATCATCAATGAACACTATCACAAGCGTGTCCAAAATGGTTTGAACACTCGGTTCATCAAATCCATGAATACCGCCGGAGCATTGGTCAACCAAAAGACATGACCACGAACTCATAATGCGTCTGGGTCGGAATGCGATCCTAGGGACATCCACCTCTCGACTGCACTGATGATAGCCCGATCGCAGATCAATCTTGGAAAACATCTCGCACCCTTCAACTGGTCGAACAAATCATCAATCCTGGGAAGGGGTTATCTGTTCTTAATGGTCACCTTGTTCATGCACATGTCGACACACATGCGCGGCGTCCGTCCTTCTTCTTCACGAACAATCTGGCGCTCCCGGGAGAAACACTAGGCCTAATGAAGCCCTTCTCTAGCAAATCCCTAAGCTGATCCTTGACTCTCTCAACTCGGCGGTGCCATTACGTATGGCGGAATGGAAATAGGCGAGTATCTGCAACACATCAATACAAAACTCGATCTCCTCTCGGGAGAGGATACGAGGTCATCCGAAACACGTCGGGAACTCGTGACTCTGGAATGACGGAAAATCTGGTACGCGACCTCGATATCAAACACCCGAACTAGATGGTAGATATACCCCTGCGCACCATCTTCCTAGCCTTGAGGTAGGAAATAAACCTACCGCCGGCGTCTGGTGCTCCTCCCACTCAACAACGGCTCGTGAAAGCTGGAACTGTACTACTCTCTCCTGCGGTCTACATTGGCATAGCAAGAGGCTAGCCAATCCATCCCCATAATCACGTCAAAGTCAATCATCTCCAACTCTATCAAGTCGGCTAGGGTCGACGGCAGCGTAAATGGTCACAGGCAAGCCCTATATACCCGCCGAGCTACCACCGATCCCAGTGGCGTAGCTACCTCGAGCAGGTCTATGGACTCGTGCTCTATCCCTATCCTACTAGCAACAAGGGAGATATATGGGGCAGTAGAACCGGATCTATCAAGGCATAAATATCAAACCCAGCGATAAGGTACGTGGCGACATCGGTGAGGCCTCACGATCTGTCGGTGGACAAAGCATAAATGCGGTTCGAGGACCGCTAGGCTAGGACACGAGCCACGACCTGCGCCGCGACCTGCGACCCATGAGCACCACGCCCTCGGGCGGGTAGCGTAGGAGATGATGAAGCGGCAGAACACGAAGGTGAGCCCTTCCACCAGCTGCCCCGGTCGGACGGTCCTCGCAAAGTGACCTGCGGCCACAGCGTAACAAGACCCAAAAGTAGTACCACACTTCCGTAATGGGATCTACCGCATCGGCCACCGGGGTGGTCGGCGGCGATACCTCGCTACCGGGCGTCGAAGCCACAGGGCCACGGTACGCCTCAGCGTGGGTCTTTGAGGGCGGTGCGGGAGTGCTCTGTCTTTGGCGTGGTGCGAATCTAGGCCGCTGAGGCCGCCCACCACGATAACCACGAAGACCCTCGTCCCGGCCTTAACCTGCTGCTGTCGGTCACTCGTCGACCTCTGCGCTCGCCGCATCGAGGCGTGAGCTGCATGCGGGTAATGTCCATACCCGGTGGAGAAAACCCCCGCACATGACTTCGGCCATATAGTCGTCTAGCCGGTGACATAGCGGTGCACCTATCCTCATATCGCGCAATCTTTGGGACATATCGAGCCAATGAATCAAACTCGACATTGTACTCCACGGCGGTCGTCTCTCGCCTCGATGGTAAAATCTATCGGCCGCGCCCTCCTCATCTGTGGAGGCAAGAAGTGAGTGAGAAAGCCTCGAGAACTCATCCCAGTAGGCGGGGCGCGTGCTCTCCGGGATAACTCCCATGAATCAAACCAATCATTTGCGGTGTCACGCGACCTATGTGAACCAAAGATCACGGACTCGGTCTCGGCGCCCGATCACTCTCAAAATCCTCTGAATCGGCGGATGAACTCCTGCGGATCATCCTCGGCCTCGACCCATAAAACTCCGTGGGCTCTGACTCAAGAAGTCTCGTAGCCTCAAACTCTCGCCTCGGGTGAACAACGGTACGCCGAGCTGGAGCCGCTGCCGCATCCAGCCTCTCTCCGTGTCGGGCCTGACTTTAGCCAAAAGTGGGCCATCTCCTTGTACCCAACTCCTCCGCCGTCTTTGTGGGGCGGGAGGTGTGGTCTTGTGTCTGTCTTTGGTGGCGGCGTCATAGAACTCGCCGTCTACGGTATAGGCGGGCTCGAGCCCTCGTGACTCTGGGTGTCTGCTAGCAGCTCCGCATTGCCTTGCCATACGGGCGGGTTGCCTTACGTGGAGGCATAAGCATTACGGTGAAAGGAATACGTTAGAGGTCCAACCTATAACACGGCTCTAAAGCACGATCTCGGAATGAGAAGAATGGAAACCAATCCTAAATATCCTATAGCCTCACGATTATTGGTGTGGTGCACAACACACCGATAATCAAGACTCTACTAGATACGATGCGTAGACACTTTCAGGATTAATCGCTCGATACCACTTTTGTCACGACCCATTCGGGGCGTGGTGGTGCCTTACCGGGGCACCCAAGTAGTCATACATCAGAGTAATCAGCGGAAACATAAAGCAAGACATGAAACAGTTTATAAAACAAGACACAGATTTTGTGAGAAAACGTGGCCTTTCGGCATATATATAATCATGTTTTAGCAGTTACATCCGACACTGTACAACATGACTACAGACCTCTAAGGACATATACAACTATGGCGGGACAGGGCCCCGCCATACCCTGACTGTACAAAACTAACTACAACAGTGAGATCATACCAAAAGTAGAGCCTCCGGCCGAGAAGGAGCTCCTGACACCAACGTAGAGATCCTAAGGATGCGGATCTAGCACTGCTTGCCCTTACTGCGGCATGAACAGCCCCGAAGGAGGTCGAGACAACAGTACTAAGTATGCGAAGCGTAAAGTACTTAAATGAAACATATCATTTTTTTAAAACCAGTTTACAAGTATGTATGAAACAACCAAGGTATCCGCCCATAGTGCCACATCACAAACAAGACCAACAATAGGTAACTGTAATGAGTCTTGTCTAGGCTGCGAATGATCGAAAGCAGGCCACTCGCCCCATCATCATGCAAGCCTAATCCTCGACTCGAGTCCGCATAGGCCACTCACGTGGGCCCGCGTGAGGTATAACCCGCATCGAGGTAGCTACTCCTCGGCGTAAATCCTGGACTCGCTGTCGCATGGCCACAGACCGCGTGTATAACCCGCATACTAACACGGAACTCTCGTAGCTCGCATAGGCCCCTGGACCCGCATAGGGTATTCTCGAATCATGGTCCTGCATCGCTGAGTCTACCCGCGTCGGGCGGCTTAACCGGTATCATCTCAAGAGGTGAGTGATAGTATACTAGCATAACAACTTACCTTTAAGTAACACAAGCACAACAAGGATACTCACCTATACCAACGTTACAAGATACTAACAGACATAGCATCATATCATGTCTACCTATCAAACCATCTTCTTATTCACAATATAAGTGCATTATAAACACATAGGCAAACTTGTTTCTTTTATCAATCTTAAGTGGTTATACTTACTTCACATAAAGCTAGTATAACTATTAAGCTTGTTTAAAAACCAATTAGTTCTCTTACATTAATAAATGGTTCATAGTCCTTTTGAAATGTTTTGATTCTTTATTATTTAGGCTTAAGCGTGAGGCATTCCGTAAGTATTATTCGAGCTTAAGCCGTGAGGCATTGCCGTAAGTATTATTCGATTAACACGTACGTCTACCGTACTATATACATATTGTAAAATATCATGCTTTAGGAAGAATCACATACCTTCTCGTGAAATCCACCGCCAAGTCGAGTATGTCGTATGAGAGAATCACTATAATAGTCACAGATATCTATCAAGGTCTAGACTATTACGTAGGTCATTCTAAACAGAGGGTCCTCAATTCTACGGAAAGTCGGGCAGCACAACCCTACCCGGTGAGTTATATAAGTCTACTGTGAAAACAGTCCTATGTAAGTACAGTTTGATTATTCTTCTTTTAAACCCTTCTAAGTGATTAACACTTCAATTCTATTATGTGATTTACTTCTAAGTATTTATACTATTCTTATTCTACAACGATAAGTATTCTTTAATTCAAAGAGGGTTAGGATTAGTTACCTCGGTAAAGCCCAATAATATCCTAGAAAAGTCGCTTTGAGCAAGGTTTTGCTCTAAGTTGTATGCTCGAGAAACCTTAGAAGTTCTTCACAACTTCTACTAAGTGCTAAGGTATTTGGGCTAGGGTATTTTGGGCATTATAACAATACAAGAAGGCAACTTTTCTACCAAGGGAGGGGGGGGTTGGTTTCGGCTAGGCTAGGGGGTGGGGTAGCCTCGGCCAAGCTTCTCAAGGAGGGGTGTGTTTGGACGAAACAACGAGGGAGAGGGAGGATTTGAGACTTAGGTAGATTGCTCAATTTAGGATGAAATAACTCTTCAACAAGGGGGGGTATTTATAGGTCAAGACATGGCCAACCAATGGCCAAGATTATGCCAAGTGCAAGGCAAGTGTAGGGTGAGGATTTAGGCAAGTGTCCTTGGCCAACTTGCACACAAAATATCTAGCCAACTTTATGACAAGGCTTGGCATCCAATCGGCCCTATTGTCGTGACAAGTCCACCAATGAGAGGGTGGAAAGTGTCGCCCTCTCATTGGTCCAAAGTGTTACGTCTCTCGGAAAAATCCGCAAAAATAAGAAATGACATAGCCGGAATTTATCCTATGAAAGCTGTGGAAACGTTTCGTCGGAAAACCGTTCGCTTTGTGAGTTGTGCCTAAAAATCGTCCAAGGCCTAACTTTAAGACCAAAACTTTTTGTACGTATTCCTTTACGTACATACCCTGGAAATACGGGGTATAACAGCCGGCCTCGATAGAGGAGGAGATTTCTGTTGTTGCGGGAGAGTCTTTGCGAATTTTACGTAGAATGTGGAACCGTGCGGTTAGAAGTTAATAGACGTTTGTGGCCTTATAGGTGGGAGTACTACGAGTAGCGTATTCTACTTGAAGAGTGGAAACGGCTAGCCAG
Source organism: Przewalskia tangutica (assembly GCA_029844215.1). NCBI lineage: Eukaryota > Viridiplantae > Streptophyta > Magnoliopsida > Solanales > Solanaceae > Przewalskia > Przewalskia tangutica. The sequence continues at coordinate 35,653,260 of CM056725.1, read as the reverse complement.
GTTACAGTACTGTGGAGCGTTTTGCTTATTGTCGATACTCGTCGCGAGGTATGTGAACCTCTTCCTATCCTTCTAGCATGATGCTTTGTAAACTATGTAGTACGGTAGACGTACATGTGTTAAATGAGTTGGTTGGTTTAAAACATAGGGTGTTATAATAGCTTTATGGGAAGTTAGTTATAACGACTCTATGTAGGTAAAAGATTGGTTTATTGATTGTAGAAGTTAAGAGACTTGATCTTGAAAGATAAGAGACTTAACTTGTTTTACTTGGTTATTAACATTTTGTTAAATGTGTTGTGAAACCTCATTCGCGAGTAATGAGTACTTGGTTTTAAAAGAATAATGTTTTATTGATTTGGAAATGAGAATAAGTGTCGAACAAACCACAGGCGCTAATAAAGGAAAGTGTATTGACAAAGAACTAATTGTTATTAAAACATTAGAAACCTCCATGCATAGAAGCTAAGATAAGACAAAATTGTATTACATTTCCTAGATCATGGTCAGTAATAAGATTGTTGTAAACAAGAATAAGCGGCTCACGTACAAGACTTATGTTACTCAATTGTTTTAAAAGAGATTAAAACTATGAGTTATGAAACCTTTTTAAAATAAGAAACTGGAGCATTTGAAATTAGGCAAACTTGAACGTTTGGAAAATAATGTTGTTACTCGATTTTACAAAGGGAAGTATTTTGGTTTACTTAAAAAGATAGTCACTCTATACTACGGGTATTATGTGACTTTTGTGAAAGGAATGGATCTCTTAAAGAGGATTTTAATGTACGTAGTACTTTAGGGTTAAAACCCGGACTTTGATATAAAATGGAAGTACCTTGAGTTGTGTGTTACTTGCCTATGCTTGTTGTTGTGTAACTCGCCTATGCTTGTTGTGATAGCCTTTGTTATGCAAGTGTTGATATCAGGTGACTTCTTGGGAAGGAGTGGATCTTTTTATAAAAGTCTAGAAGTATGCTAATTTGCTTGAGCTTGTTTGTGATAGCCTGGTTGTGCGGTATATTGTTGTTGATGTCACATGGACATGTCTACACCACGAATTCGGGGCATGTGGCCACGGCGGGGTTGATTACGATATATTGTTATTGTGGTTACATGGACATGTCTACACCGTCTGCAGTCGGGGCGTGTGGCCGTGCGGCGGGGTTAATCACCCGATTATTGTTGATAATGTAACTTGGGCGTGTCTACACCGTCTGAGTCCGGGGCATGTGGCCATGGGGCATTGTTATTATTGTTGTTAATGTCACATGGACGTGTCTACACCGGCACGGTCGGGGCATGTGGCCATGGGGCATTGTTATTAGTGTTGCATCATGGACATGTCTACACCGATGCAGTATTCCGGGGGCATGCGGCCATGATGCGAACCTGATTGATGTTGTGGGCGTGAGACCCATAGTTATATTTGAGTGATGACTTGAGGGCGTGAGTCACGACTTGACATATCGCTTTTATGTTGTGAATCGTAGTTTTGTTATCATACATGTCTCTGTTTTTATATAGACGTTATGATTTCATTTCTGATATTTTCTGATTTCACATACTTGGTACTGTCTCGACCTCCTTCGGGGGGCTGCGTTCATGCCGCAGGTAAGGAGTACATCGGTAGTGGATCCTCGCTCATAGGATCACAATTCAGCGTATTGGGAAGCTCCGTTTCTTTGGAGGCTTATTCTCTGGTATGTGTTCCCTGAGTTGTAGGTTCTTGTACATTCAGGGGTATGGCGGGGCACTGTCCCGTCATGGTTGTAGTAAATCTTAGAGGTCTGTAGTACTGTTGTGGGGGGGTTGTAAAAAGGATTAAACTGTTCGGGTTTTATGTATATATACAGAAGGCAACTGTTTTTGGTTGGCCTGTTTTATGATCATATATCTTGTTTCATGTTTATGTTTTATTTTCCGCTGGTTTTCTCTGATGTTGTATCACTAGGGTGCCCGGGGTAAGGCACCAGTCACGGGCCCGGGATCGGGTTGTGACACCCATCACATAGCGATGAACTCTGTCTGCCATGTCAGCCACAATGGTGAGCGCATACCTGGCCAATGAGTCAAACTCCAGGCTGTACTCTCTGATAGTCCTCCCATTCTGTCACAATGTCAAGAATCTATCCACGCGGGCTCTCCTTATCTCAGGAGGCAAAAAGTGATCCAGGAAGGCCTCTGTGAACTCCTCCCAAATAGCTGGAAGAGCACCATCACCTCTAGACAGCTCCCATGACTCAAACCAATTCAACTCAATATCACGTAACCATTAAGAGGCTAGCACAACTGAATATGTCTCCGAGGCCCTAAGCACTTTCATAGTCCGCTGTAACTGCCGAATAAACTCCTGAGGATCCTCCTCAGATCTCGAACCATAGAACTCGGGTGGATGACAACCCAGAAAATCCCGAATCCGCAAACTGTCGGCTCTAGGGTTAGCTACCTGCTCCTGTCGGCGCTGCCCTGCCACTATGCTGGTCAATAACCGGATCTGCTCTCCATAATCTCTATACTCAGCCCCTGGCTGCGGAACTGGAGGCTCAGGTACCGGAACCTCTGGAGCTACTGCCGCTCTCGGCTCCTCTAATACTGCCGGCGTGGCTGAACTCGCCGACCCGCCTACAACCTCAGGCATAGTCTGTGCCTGAGTCCTAGTAACCCTCTGCGTACCGCTAGAGGCTCCTGCTGCTGCCTTGCCCTTCTAGGCCCTGGTCGTCTTCCGTGAAGGCATAACTGATACATAAGAATAGGTTAGAGAGGATTCAACCTAATAAGACAGCTTTACTGCACGATCTCAGAGAGATAAGATGGAAACCAATCCTAAATGTCCTGCAACCTCCTGATTATAGATGTGGTGCACAACACACCGATAATCAAGACTCTACTAGACACGGTCTGTAGACACTTTCCGAGGACTAACCTGGCTCTGATACCACTTTTGTCACGACCCGACCCCGGGGCCGCGACCGGTGCCCTACCTGGGCACCCCGTTCAGGATACATCAGAGAATAGCAGTTGAACATACACAACACATACCAATACTTAGAAAATAAACATCAACAGGCTAGCCGATAAGGCCACCTTCCGTAAAATGTACATAAACCAAAATACATCAGTACAACTCTGTTCTTTAAAACCCAATCCACAAATATGACTACAGACCTCTAAGAATAACAACTGTGGCGGGACAGGGCCCCGCCATACCCCTGAATGTACATAAATCTACAACATCAGGGAAAACCGTACCAAAAGACAAGCCTCCGGAGAAATGGAGCTTCTGACACCTGATCAGTGATCCTAAGAATGAGGATCCACCACCTAATTACCCCTAACTGCGGCATGAACGCAGCACCGAGGAAAGGGGGTCAGTACACAATATGTACCAAGTATGTAAAACTGGAAAAATACTGCAATTTACATCATAAGTCTAAAATAAAGCTGGAGACATGTATGATAACCAAATTACAGTACAATGTGCCTTACTAATAATGAGAGTAACCAAGTATATATACTTTACTGCATAAAAATATGATGCTCATGATCACAGTAGGGTCACCCGCCCGTAGTATCATTAAGCAATCCTACTCCTGGAACTATTTCACCCGCATAGGTCCTACGGACCCGCAATGGAGCGATGCCCTCTGCATGAGACTATTTCACCTGCACAGGACTATTTCACCCGCTTGGGCCCGGTGGGCCCGCAATGAGTACAAACGCCGCACTCGCATCATGGGTAGCAAATCCATGGAATTAGTAGTAACCCGGGACTTTACCCCGTAAGCATAACATAAACTAGCACAACCGGCTATCATACATAACATAAGCGCTACCGACTTATCGTAATATAAGCAAGTTAAGAAATCCCCTAACTTCTTATTAACATTATTAATATACCCTCTCAGTTTAGTTTACTTAAGGCACTAACATGTCATTTTAAAAATCCGGGAATTTAACCCAAAGTACTACGTAATTCTACCATTTTAAAATGACTATTTTTCATATAAAACCTCCAAGATACTAGTAACCATAGTATCAAGTCCTATCTACTTTTCAAGACAAGTCACAATACCTTTTTAGAAAATACGTTTATAGGCTTCTAAATCAAGTGACTTCTTTCTTTTAAGACCTTAAGCAATTGATGCCTTCAAATCAATTTGCCTTTCATTATTTCAAGTAATTTATCATACTTACATTACTTAGAGTAAACCACTCTTTTTAACTTTCCATAAAGCTATTATAACCAACTTCCCATAAAGTCGTTATATTAACTTTATACTTTAGGCAATTACATTCTTCCTTATATCCAAGGGGCTTATACTTTTAAAACAAAACAAGTATCATATACTTTTAAAACACTTCAAGTCCCTTAACTTTGAAAACTAAGACATCCTTAATACTTTTAAACAAGTGAGTTAATCTCCTAACTCAACCAACTTGGACATTCTTAAAACAAGTAAAGGATATCAAAATCTTGTACGTCTACCGTACTATATAGGTACAACTACTCATGCTCAAGAGATAAGAAAGTTCCACATACCTCTTCGGGTCAATCCACTTGCTAAGTCCAATATACCGCACGTAGTATGTCAACCTATAATGACCATAATACGTCTATTAACTTCTTACTTCAAACGTAGAATATTATAAGTGCAAAGTCACTAAATTCTACGGAAAATCGGACAACACTTCCTTTGTTTCTACATACTTTTCCACCTTTCTCAAGGCCCGAATTCAATAACCAAACACGTCACATTTAAGGCTCAACAATGTAGTTAACAATAGGGGATTACACGCCTACAAGACGTGTACAATTCCGCCCCATAATTGATATCAAACTAGTACAAACTACAAGGTCAATTCGACAACTTGAGGTATAACAACACAAATTCTTATCCAATTCCTTTTCAATCCAAGTTGTTTAGTATAACATGGTATCAAGCCGCAATCGATTATAACTACTACAATCTTCAAGTAGGTAACATGCGACGATTCTAATTAACGACCAAATTGTATTTCAACTTCAAATGGCTAGAATGTCATTTCGGATTCTAGGCTTCAACTATCCATATCACTTATAAATCTTCAACACAATATACTTCATGCTAGTTAAAATGTAAGGCTACAACAATATGAAATCTTATAACACTTTAAGAGAACAAGATTGTTACCTCAACGAGCCTTAATCCAACTTCAAGATCCGAAGTCGCTCTCTAGAAACTTAGAGCCTCTCCTTGACACTTCAATCCTCCGCTTGAGACCCTTAGAAGATGTGACGCCCCGAACCCGGGCCCGTCACTGGTGCCTTACCCCGGGCACCCTAGTGATACAACATCAGAGAAAACCAGCGGAAATAAAACTTTACAAGAAATAAGAGATATAATAAATAAACAGCAACCAAAGCGGTTTCGTGATATACATAAAACTCGAGCAGTTTAATCCTTTTACAACCCCGCCACAACAAGATTACGTACTCTAAGATTTATACAACAACTATGGCGACAGTGGCCCCGCCATACCCCAACGCATAAGAACTTACGGACTGGTAACATACCAAAGATAAGCCTCCGACGGAACGGAGCTTCCCAAAACGCGAAATGAGATCCTAAACGCGGATCGACACTCTACCGCGGATGAACGCGGCAAGGAGGTCGATAACAGTACTAAGTATGTGAAATCAGAATATCAGAAATGAAATCATAATAGTCTATATAAGCGGAGACATGTATGATGACCAAACTACAGATATAACATATAACCGCACATCAAGACAGGACTCACGCCCAAATTATCACTCGTGCGTGAATTTCTTCCTCATCACGGCAGCTTTATGATATAACCATACCAAGGATTATATGAACACCATGTCCCAATGTGTTATAAAACCGCAGACAAGTATAACTACCGATCCGACCGTACCAATAATACAATGCAACCAAAACACGGCCGTCACGGCAAGTCACGAGAGCCGACTATCGGATACCAAGGCGGCCACGCACCGACCGGGCAAGTACGAGGGTGACCACCAGGACCAAGGTCAGATCACGAAACTTCGTCACTATCTGAACGGCAAGTAGGGTGACTACCAGATACCAAGGCCGAATCACGAGACGGCAAGTACGAGCCGACCACCGTGATACCCAGCCGAATAAGAAGAAACCTCACGGAGAGCTAGTCCATGGAATAACACTATCAAGGAGCATACCCGTGGAATTCTCCATCACCGCCGATGTCCAAGTAAGTTCTCAACAAGTCGACCGCCTCATCGAGACGCCAGAATCTGTAAATACCACACTTGCACAACAAAGGCTATCATCACAAGCATAGGCAAGTTTCACAACAACAAGCATAGGCAAGTTTCACAACAACAAGCATAGGCAAGTTTCACACAACTCAAAGTACTTTCATTTTATGCCAAAGTCCGGTTTTTAACTCCAAAGTACTACACGTTAAGTTCTTTTAAAAGAGATCCATTACTTTTATAAAAGTCACCGATACGTAGTATTAGAATGACCAACCCACATTCCTTTTCAAAATCAAGTAACAACATTCTTTTCCTAAGTTCCGTTTGCCTAGTTTCAATTACTCAAGCTTCTCATTTTCAAAAGGTTTCATAGTTCATAAACTTAATCACTTGATTCCTTTTAGAATAATTGAGTAAATTATGTCAGACGTGAGTAGGTTATTCTTGTTTACAACATTCTTATTACAAAGCCATGATCTAGAAAATGTAATATCATTTGTCTCATCTTAGTTTCTATGCAGATGGAGGTTTCACTTGGTTTTAATACAATTCATCATTATTCAATACATTTTCCTTTATTAACGCTGCAGTGGTCCGCCGATACACATTCGATTTCGAAATCGGAAACATTATCCCTTTAAATAAAATCAAGTACTCATTACTCACGAATGAGGTTTCACACAAACATTCACATTAAAACAAATAAGTTAAGTCTCTTATCTTATAAGATCAAGTCTCTTAACTTCTAACATCAAGAAACCATTCTTAAGCCGTTATACCTAACTTCCCATAAAGCTAGTATAACTCTTAAGTTTTCAAAGCACAATACTACACTTCTTTCAAAACGATTCATAAATCTTTTGAAATACTTCAAGTTTTATTATAACGCCTGCCGCTTATAAATCAAATCAATTATCTTTAAAACCACAACCCATTTTCTTACCTACTTAAAGTCATATAACCAACTTCCCATAAAGCCGTTATAACACTTTATGTTTCAAACCAATCAAATACATTAAACACACGTACGCGTCACCACATAGTTACACACATATCATGCTAGAAGAGATAGGAAGAGGTTCACATACCTCGCGACCAGTATCGACTAATAGCAAACGCCCAAACGATGGCCACTCCTGCCAAGTAAATCGCCACACGTAGTACTTCAACCTATAAGGCCACAAGGCGCCTATTATCATCTAGACCACAACGTAGAATATTCTACGTAAAATTCGCAAAGATCTCCCGCCACAGCGCAAATCTCCTTCTCTATCGAGGCCGGCTACCAAGCCAACCAGAGGGGGGGGTTTCACACGCCTAACCGGACGTGTACAATCTACTACACAGTAATACTACACAAATTCATGAATCAGGCTTCTTAATTCTTCAGCTTAAGTCAAAAGACATTGCCACAAGATTAAGTATAGTTCTATATATAGTATACTTCAACTATATATTCTTACAACATGTAATTTCCAATTACAATAGAAGACAGAGTGTTTACCTCGATAAGCCCAAAATTATCCGAGTATAATGTCGCTTTGAGCAAGGTTTAGCTCTACTCCGAGTGCTCCAAACCGCTCCAAACAACCCTTAGAAGTTCTATCCAACTTACTCCAAAACTTCAACCAACGGTGAAGTGGTTCCTTAGGGTTTGGTTTGAGACTAAAGGACAAAAGGTAGTATTTCCTGACTCTACGTATAGAGGTAACTTTGGAATACTACAAGGTATAAGGCTAAGGTATTTTGGGCATTATAACAATACTTGGAGGAGTATTTTAATACCACAAATGGTACCACACGAGAACAACACCCTAAGGGAGGGGTGTTCTCGCTTTAGGCTCACAAAGGGGAAGGTTTCGCCAAAAGGCCTTCACAAGGGGAGAGGGCTCTTGGACGAGAGTCAACAAGAGGAGGAGGGTTCTCAAGACTTAGGCAAGTGAAGAGTGGATGAAGAAGTCTTCAAAGAGAGGTATTTATAGCAAAACTAAAGGCCAACCATGGCCAAGATCAAGCCATGTGCAAGGCAAGTGTAAGGCCAAGATCAAGCCAAGTGCACCCACAAAACACTCCACAAAACACTCCACAAAACAAGCCACAAAGCAAGGCACAAAGAGGAGCCAATCGCCAAGGCCAAGCCTTCTCTTTGCCGTCCAACGAGGGTGACAAGTGTCACCTCCCGTTAATCCAAAATGTTCCGTCGCTTCTAAAAATCCGCAAAAATACTAAATGACATAGCCGGAATTTTCCCAACGTAGTCGTGGGAAACGTTTCGTTTAAAAACGACTTTCGCACTTGTGTACAAATTTCGAAACTATGCCTACTTAAGGCTCAAATTGTACACGCACGCCTCACGCATATACTGAAACACGGTATAACATTCTTCCTTAGAAACATTCGTCCCGAATGTTCCTTCTAGGTCTCAAACAAACAGCGCCGTGATAGTCTTCACCGCTATACACGAAAAACAATCATGCCACACCGCCACAAAACACACGTTCACTTCTCACCTTTCTCGTAGTACTCGCCACGAACACTGAACTCGTTCTAGTATCCGTACCACACTTCAACGCTTTACCAACCCTTGGAGTCACTACCTCCAAACTTGGTCATCTCACTAACCTCGATTTCCCCTAAGGCCATTCCGGCCTTCCCGAACTGATTCTGGTCGAACACACCCACGAACTCATACGATGGTCAACTAAACTGGGCCTAGCACCTCGTGACCTACCACCGGGACCACCCGACCCCACCCCAAACCGGTTACGGGTTGACCCGCAAATGGTCCCCAACCCGACCCCCAACCGCCAACTCTTGTTCCCGATCCGAACAATCTTACTATTTCACATCATGAAAGCTACCACTTCCATCTCACACTACCTGTGGACTTACCCTTTCACTAACTGTGTTTCTAAATCACATTTTAGCACAAAGCTATCCAAACATAACATTAAACACATCAACAACATCAATACAAACAAAACTCTGAGGTTAAGGATATACTGAAACTAGGCGGTTCAAGGACCGCTAAAATCGAACTCCCATCGCGACCTCTACCGGGCCTTAGGTGTACAAACATCTGCCTGCTACGGAAGGTGAAGAACCCGCAATCGCTCTAGTAGTCCATGCTATCCTACCAAGTACTCGCCTGACAGATCTTTGCCGATGGCCTGCTGGCCGCAAAAATAACAATCTCGAGTTAGTACGACACTCTCCCTTATGAAGCTTTCCACAACGGCCAGACCGAGACAAGGGCACTCATCCGGCGAGCATTCTCGCTTCTCCAAAATCTGAAACACAGGAGCCCGACCGCCTCGAATATCCCGAAGGTCCCAAAGCCGCGAGGACCACTGCATCGACGAGGTACATAACTAGTTCGCCGAGGCGGTCCGCCTCGAAAGTCACCAAAGGACCTCGCTGTTCGCCTCTTCTCGACTTTGGTCATTCCGTCGATTTATCCGCCTCACATCCAAGTGTATACGCTGCACGCGGCAATGTCCATGCCCTACCAAGAGCTACACCAACAACTCTGCAAGGCAATCATCGAGCCAGAACATATCGGTGCACTCGATCCTCCATACTAGCTACTAACGCGGGGACGCAGGGCCAATGAGTCGAACTCCACATTGTACTCAACCAGACGCGTGCTCGCCAGAACACCAAAAATCTTACCGAGCCCTCCTCATCCGGGAGGCAAGAAATGTGCAAGAAAGGCCTCGAGAACTCGTTCCATACCGCTGAAGTGCATGCTCTCCTCGACAGCTCCCAAGAATCAAACGACCGATCGCGGTATCACGCGATTGATGTGAACCTGTGGCCACCGACTCGATCTCCGATGCCTTGATCACTCTATGATCCGTCAGAATCGCTTCGGATGAACTCCTGCGGATCATCCTCGTGCCTCGACCCATAAAACTCGCGCCTACAACTCGGAAAATCCGAAGCCTCGAACTATCTCGATCTAGGTGAACCATGGTGCATCGGAACTGCGGTTCAAATTTATCCTCAAGTTCTGCCACAACTCGCCATTAATCGGGCCTACCTTTGTAACTCATCTCTCTCGCCTGCATTGCGGATCGAGGCTCGAGTCGTGGTCTCGCCACGTTTACTCGCAGATCCTTCACGCTTTGCCCTTCGCCCGGTTGCCTTTCGCAGGCATAATCGTAAAAACGAAACACGCCGAGGGTCCAATCTTATCACACGGCTCTAAGGCACGATCTCGTAATGAGAAGAATGAAACCAATCCTAAATGTCCTATAGCCTCACGATTATAGATGTAGTGCACAACACACCGATAATCAAGACTCTACTAGACACGGTCAGTAGACACTTTCCGAGGATTAATCGCTCGATACCACTTGACGCCCGAACTCGGCACATCAGTGCCTTACCGGGCACCCTAGTGATACAACATCGAGAAAACCTGAAATAAAAACTTTACACAAGAAATAAGAGATATAATAAATAAACAAAGCCAACCAAAATTGCCTTGATATACATAAAACACGAGCAGTTTAATCTTTTACAACCCCGCCACAACAAGATACATGCACCTCTAAGATTTATACAACAACTATGACGGACAGGCCCCGCCATACCCCGAACGTACAAGAACTTACACTGTGGTAACATACCAAAGATAAGCCTCCGACGGAACGGAGCTTCCCAAAAGCTGAAATGAGATCCTAAACGCGGATCGGCAAATGTATCTCTTACCGCGCATGAACGCAGCCAAGGAGGTCAAGACAACAGTACTAAGTATGTGAAATCAGAATATCAGAAATGAAATCATAATAGTCTATATAAAGCAGAGACATGTATGATGACCAAACTACGAGATATAACATATAACGATATCAAGACAGGACTCACGCTCCAAATTATCACTGTGTGCGTGGAATTTCTTCCTCATCACGGCAGCTTATGATATAACCATACCAAGGATTATACATGAACACCATGTCCCACCTGTGTTATAAAACCGTGACAGACAAGTATAACTACCAGATCCGACCGTATCAATAATACAATGCAACCAAAACACGGCCGTCACGGCAAGTCAGAGCCGACATCGGATACCAAGGCCGGCCACGCAGCTGACCGGGCAAGTACGAGGTCGACCACCGTGACCAAGGTCAGATCACGAAACCGTCACTATATCGAACGGGCAAGTCGAGGGTGACTACCGATACCAAGGCCGAATCACACGAGACGGCAAGTACGACAGCCGACCACCAGGTACCAAGGCCGCACAGGAAGACACCTCATGGAGAGCTAATCCATGGAATAACACTATCACCAGGAGCGTACCCGTGGAATTCTCCATCACCGCCAAAGATGTCCAAGTAAGTTCTCAACAAGTCGACCGCCTCTATCGAGACGCGAATACGTAAATACCACACTTGCACAACAAAGGCTATCATCACAAGCATAGGCAAGTTTCACAACAACAAGCATAGGCAAGTTTCACAACAACAAGCATAGGCAAGTTTCACACAACTCAAAGTACTTTCATTTTATGCCAAAGTCCGGTTTTTAACTCCAAAGTACTACATCGTTAAGTTCTTTTAAAAGAGATCCATTACTTTTATAAAAGTCACCCGATACGTAGTATTAGAATGACCAACCCACATTCCTTTTCAAAATCAAGTAACAACATTCTTTTCCTAAGTTCCAGCTTGCCTAGTTTCAATTACTCAAGCTTCTCATTTTCAAAAGGTTTCATAGTTCATAAACTTAATCACTGATTCCTTTTAGAATAATTGAGTAAATTATGTCAGACGCGAGAGTAGGTTATTCTTGTTTACAACATTCTTATTACAAGACCATGATCTAGAAAATGTAATATCATTTTGTCTCATCTTAGTTTCTATGCAGATGGAGGTTTCTACCGGTTTTAATACAATTCATCATTATTCAATACATTTTCCTTTATTAACGCTGCAGTTGGTCCTGTCGATACACATTCCGATTTCAAATCAAGAAACATTATCCCTTTAAATAAAATCAAGTACTCATTACTCACGAATGAGGTTTCACACAAACATTCACATTAAAACAAATAAGTTAAGTCTCTTATCTTATAAGATCAAGTCTCTTAACTTCTAACATCAAGAAACCATTCTTAAGCCGTTATACCTAACTTCCCATAAAGCTAGTATAACTCTTAAGTTTTCAAAGCACAGTACTACACTTCTTTCAAAACGATTCATAAATCTTTTGAAATACTTCAAGTTTTATTATAACGCCCAAGCCAGTTATAAATCAAATCAGTTATCTTTTAAAAGCCACAACCCATTTTCTTACCTACTTAAAGTCGTTATATAACCAACTTCCCATAAAGCCGTTATAACACTTTATGTTTCAAACCAATCAAATACATTAAACACACGTACGCGTCACCGCATTCACATAGTTACACACATATCATGCTAGAAGAGATAGGAAGAGGTTCACATACCTCGCGGCAGTATCGACTAATAGCAAAACGCTCCAAACGATCGGCTACTCCTTAAGCCAAGTAAATCGCGCCACACGTAGTACTTCAACCTATAAGGCCACAAGGCGCCTATTATTATCTAGACCACAACGTAGAATATTCTACGAAAATTGATCTCCCCGCCACAACAGAAATCTCCTTCTATCGAGGCCGGCTACCAAGCCAACCAGAGGGGGGGGTTTCACACGCCTAACCGGACGTGTACAATTCTACTACACAGTAATACTACACAAATCTACTGTAATACAGTTCAGTTCTTAATTCTTCAGGCTTAAGTCAAAAGACATTGCCACAGTACTAAGTATAGTTCTATATATAGTATACTTCAACTATATATTCTTACAACATGTAATTTCCAATTACAATAGAAGGACAGTAGTGTTTACCTCGATAAGCCCAAAATTATCCGAGTATAATGTCGCGCCTGAGCAAGGTTTAGCTCCTACTCCGAGTGCTCCAAACCGCTCCAAACAACCCTTAGAAGTTCTATCCAACTTCTACTCCAAAACTTCAACCAACAGTGAAGGGTTCCTTAGGGTTTCGGTTTGAGACTAAAAAGGACAAAAGGTAGTATTTCCGGACTCTACGTATAGAGGTAACTTTGGAATACTACAAGGTATAAGGCTAAGGTATTTTGGGCATTATAACAATACTTGGAGGAGTATTTTAATACCACAAAGGGGGGGTACCACACGAGAACAACACCCTAAGGGAGGGGGGGTGTTCTCGGCTTTAGGCTCACAAAGGGGGAAGGTTTCGGCCAAAAGGCCTTCACAAGGGGGAGGGCTCTTGGACGAGAGTCAACAAGAGGAGGAGGAGGTTCTCAAGACTTAGGCTAGTGAAGAGTGGATGAATAAGTCTTCAAAGAGAGGGGGTATTTATAGCAAAACTAAAGGCCAACCAATGGCCAAGATCAAGCCATGTGCAAGGCAAGTGTAAGGCCAAGATCAAGCCAAGTGCACCCACAAAACACTCCACAAAACACTCCACAAAACAAGCCACAAAGCAAGGCACAAAAGAGGGAGCCAATCGGCCAAGGCCAAGCCTTCTCTTTGCCGTCCAATGAGGGTGACAAGTGTCACCCTCCCGTTGGTCCAAAAATGTTCCGTCGCTCGGAAAAATCCGCAAAAATACTAAATGACATAGCCGGAATTTTCCCAACGTAAGCTGTGGAAACGTTTCGTCGAAAAACGACTCCTTTCCGCACTTGTGTACAAATTTCGAAACTATGCCTACTTAAGGCTCAAATTGTACACGTACGCCCTCACGTACATACTCTGGAAACACGGGGTATAACAGAAGATCACAAACAACTTTCCTTTAATCTTCCAAACCAAACCTATGAAAGCAACTAGGTTTTCACCTTGAGACTAATACGAAAACGATATTTTTCGTGATTTTTCTATTGAGATACCCTTACAATACCCTCATGAACCTTGGTTTAAAGTATGAATACTATTGGACAACAAACAAATTTTTTTTCTTCTTGCTCAAACCCTAACCCGAGAGCTTCCCATATGTTCATCCAATTTTCTTGAAATTTTTTCTAAGTGTGGAAGCTTGTCTCACTACTAGTATACATATAGAGAACTAGGAAGGGTCAAGATTAGCACAATTGTGTGGCTTGGATGAGTTTCACATGGATCTAGCCTAAGTGGCCCTTGGACTTAGTCAACATTGTCAATCTTCAAGACTTAGCAAGACTTGCTCATTTATTTAATGGTCAAATGACCCTTTTACCCATGTCCAAATCGTCCAAGACCAATATGGGGGGGTGACACGTGTCGCCCTCCCACTCGTCGCAATATTTTGTTTTCCGACAATTCCTTAATTCCGATAAATTTTTAGTAGTTTCGAATCTTAACAATTCTGAGTTCTTACGTACGTTCATATAAACATGACCTGTAATTACGGGGTGTAACACCTACATTCACAAGATTTGGAAGCATACAAAAGAATGGTTGGGAATTAGAAGAGAAATGACAACAATTGAAAACGCACTCAAGTGGATCAAGAAAGAGCATTGCGGGACAGGCATCCGATCCAAAGCCATCTTACTTGCCTTTTGCATAGTGGTATATGAGATTTGGAGAACAAGAAATGAATTGCTATTTGCGGGTACTAGCTCAACGGTAGATGAGGTTGTTGCAAAAGTTAAAACAACAACCTATAGAGTTCTTTATGATTTAATCCCCTCTTGTAACGTCACCTCTGAGTGAACGCCCCATACCTCCTTCATTTCTTATTTTGTGCTACGTTGAGGATTGAGAACCCTCAATGATTGATTGTAGTTCCCAGTTTCATTTTTAGTAATAATATTTTTATTTACCCGAAAAAAGAAAAAAAAAGATACGTTTATCAACTTCTAGCATTCTAATGTAGAATATTCTAAGTGTAAAGTCACTTACTCTACGGAAAATTGGACAACACTTCCTTTGTTTCTACGTACTTTTTCACCTTTTTCACCTTTTTCAAGGCCCGGATTTAACAACCAAACATGCCACATTTAATGCTCAACAATTCAGCTATCCAAAGGGGATTACACGCCTTACATGACGTGTAAAATTCTGCCCCACAATTTGTATAAAACAACCCAATATTAAATGGCCATTCTCGGCTATAATGTGTAACAACATATAGTCTTTTTCATTTCCTTTCTAATCCAAATCGTTATTCCAACATGTTATATAAGAAACAATCAATTAAAACAACTATATTCTCTTCCTTATATAACATGTAACGATTATAACCAACAACCGAATTGATTTACAACTTTAATGGCTAGCATGCCAATTTTTGGTTTTTAACATCTCAACATGATCCAAATCTTTTCAAAATTCATTCTATATATCACATGCTCGTCTATCAACTACTATAACATGTAATCTTCAATTACATTAAGAAGACGAAGGTTTTACCTCAATAAGCCCAAATATTATCCAAGACTTCAAGTCGATCCTTAGTAACTTTAGCTCCTCTTTTTGTCATCCCAATCCACTCCAAGAAACCCTTGGAAGCTTATGAAGAACTCCTCTTCAAGTTCTAACTCAATCTATGAAAAATCTGTTAGGTTTTCATGTTGCGACTTACATAAAAACGTAGTTTTCCGGAATTTTTGTGTTGAGATATCCTTAGAATACCTTTAGAGATCTTGGGTTTGAATATTGGGATTTATGAAGCAAGATTGCAAAAAAATTCTCTTCTTTTCCCTCACTTGGCCGAGAGCTCTAAAAAAAATGCAACACAAGTTTCTTGAAATTTTTTCTAAGTGTGGGAGAAGTCTTGCTACTAGTGTAGTAATATACTACTTTCAAGGGTCAAGATTAAAACACTTGTGTGACTTGGATGAAGAAATTTAAATATCTTGTGTCAACTTGACTTAGTTGACTAGGTCAATTTTCTCAAGCTTGATCATCCACATTTGACCACTTAACCTTGGTCACAAGACCACTTAACATTGGTCAATAATTCGACCAAGCCTACGTATGGGGGGTGACACGTGTCACCCTCCCATTCGTCATAATATTTCGTTTCCCGACATTTTCATAATTTCGATAAATTCTACAAATCTCAAATCTTAAAGTCCTGTTTTATTATATACTTGTCTTGGAATTACGGGGTGTAACATTCTTCCCCCCTTAGAAACATTCGTCCCCGAATGTTCTTTCGGAGTCAATCTAATTAGATAACGACATAGTTCCCTTTAACCATACTCAACATAATCACATATGCCATATAATAATACTTAGGCAAACACGGCAATTTAACATTGACAAGTAGGGAAGCGAATTTGCTGCAGGTGTAGAGAACAAGTGTGGGTATTCTTCCTCATATCCTCCTCGGCTCCCAAAATCATTTTTTCTTTCAATATCATTCCGCCACAAGACTTTGACGGAAACCACGTCCTTAGTCCGTAGTCGTCTGGTGATCAAGTATCGCTATGGGACTCTCCTCAAACGATAACCCCTCCGTCACTTGGACATCACTAACCGGGAAACTCTGGATGGATCTCCGATACCCTCTCATAACATAACAACATGGAAGATCGGATGTACATGCCTCCCAAGCGAATGCATATCTAACTCATAGACAACTTTGTCTATTCTACGGACAATCTGATAAGGCCCAATGTACCTTGGGCTTAGTTTCTCTTTCTTTCCAAGCCTCATCACACCCTTCATGGGTGATGCCTTTAAGAAGACTCCATTGTCAATCTGAAACTCTAAGTGTCGACGTCGATTCTCTACATAAAGCTTTTGTTGACTCTGAGCTTGCTAATAATCTTTCCTGGATAAGCTTCGACATATCCACAGCCCGCTGAATCAAGTCTGGGCCAATTAACTGAACCTCGCCTACGTCGAACCAACCAACCGGCGATCTACACTTTCTTTCATACAAAGCCTCATACAGGGCCATCTGAATACTAGAATGGTAATGGGTATTATACGTAACTCAACGAGAGGCAAAAGATCCTCCTGGCTACCCCTGAAATCAATAACACATGCCAGCAACTTATCCTCAAGTGTCTGGATAACATGCCCTGCGTGTTCGTCGGTCTGAGAGTGAAATGCAACACTGAGACTCACCTGTGTCCCTAACCCCTTCTGGAAAACCTCCAGAAGTTAGCCAGAATCGAGCTCATTCTGCGACATCATAAATGTAGGAACCCCGTGTAGTCTCACAATCTTCCTGCTATATAATCTTGCATAATCCTTAGCCGAGTAAGTGGTCCTGTCCGGAAGAAAATAGGCTGATTTTGTCAGCCTGTCTACTATAACACATAAGGAGTCACACTTCATCTGAGTACGATGCAACTCTATAACATAATCTATATCAATCACCTCCCACTACCAAGTCGGGATCTCAATCGTCGATAATAGCCCACTGGGCTTCTGATGCTCACCCTTGACCTGCTGCCAATTGGACACTGAGAAACAACTATGTTACGTCCCTCTCCAGGCCATCTTACCAATACATACATCTGAGGTCATGATACATCTTAGTCAACCCCGTATGGGTAGAGTAACGAGCACTACGTGCCTCTCCTAAAACCTGCTGACAATTCCTGCAGCATCGGGCACACACGATCTATCCTCATATCACAGCACCCCATTCAGTGCTACTCAAACAGGCTTGTCACGACCCGACCCCGGGCCCGCGACTGGTGCCCTACTTGGGCACCCCTCATGTATACATCAGAGAATAGCAGCGGAACATACACAACTAAATAATTACTTAAAGATTAAATAACAACAGGCTAGCCGATGAGGCCACCTTCTGTAAAATATACATAATCCACAATAAAACGGTACAACTCTTTTTTTTTACAACCCAAATCCACAAATATGACTACAGACCTCTAAGAATAACAACGGTGACGGGACAGGGCCCCGCCATACCCCTGAATGTACAACAACCGACAATACTAGGGATAAGCCTCCGGAGTAATGAAGCTTCTCAACAGCTGAATCAGTGATCCTAAAAGTGAGGATCAGCAACCTGTATACTCTACCTGCGACATGAACGCAGCCCCCCGAAGGAGGTCAGTACAACATGTACCAAATATGTGAAACTGAAAGTACTGTAGTGAAATCATAAGTCTAAAATAAAGCTGGAGACATGTATGATAACTCAAATAACAGTACATTGTGCCTTACTAACAATGAGAGTAAACAAGAGTATACTTTACTGCATAAAAATAGGAGGCTCATGATCAAAGTAGGGCCACCCGCCCGTATGTCATTAAGCAATCCTACTCCTGGGACTATTTCACCCGCATAGGTCTTGTGGACCCGCAATGAGGTAACTTCCTCGCATAGGCTGTATCCGCCCGCATAGGTCGTGTGGACCCGCATGAGGTATTCCTCGCATAGGACTATTTCACCCGCTTAGACCCGATGGGCCCGTAATGAGTACAAACGCCGCACTCGCATCATGGATAGCAAATCCATGGAATTAGTAGTAACCCGGGGCTTCACCCCGTAAGAATAACATAAACTAGCACAACCGGCTATCATACTGTTATACCCCATATTTCCAGAGTATGTACATGAGGGCGTACGTATAAAAGTTTAAGCCTTAAGTAGGCAAGGGTCGAAATTTTGTGCACAACCCCCGAAAAGAATCGTTTTCCGACGAAACATTTTCCAAACTTTGCGAAGGGAAAATTATGGCTATGTCATTTATTATTTTTGCGGATTTTTCCGAGAGATGAAATATTTTGGACCAACGAGAGGGCGACACTTGGCCCTCAAGTGGACGGCAAAGCTAAAGGGGTCTTGGCACGTTTTTTGTGCTAGGACTTTGGTCAAGGGGTTGGTAGGATATTTGTAGATATTTTGTGTAGTTGATGAGCAAGTGGGACCCACAAAAACTTGTCCAAATCTTGACCCTACACTTGCCCACCACTTGTCTTGATCTTGGCCATTGGTTGGCCTATAAATACCCCCCCCCCCTTTGTTGAAGACTTCTTCATCCACAAAATAGTTTCTAAGTCTTGAAATCCCCCTCTCCCCCTTTGTAAGGTTTTAGTCCCAAAGTCTCTCCTCCCTTTGTGAGCCTCTACGAGAGTACCCTCTCTTGAGTGTTGTCTCAGAATACACCCCCTGGTAGAAAAGTATTCTCCAAGTATTGTTACTTATTCCAAAATACCTTGCCCAAATACCTTGTAGTATTCCAAGGTTACCCTATACTAAAAGCCCATAAATACTATTATACTTCCTTCACCACAAACGAAACCCTAAGGAAAATCTTCACGGTTGGTTGAAGTATTAAGAAGAAGTTGCGTAGAACTTCTAAGGGTTGTTTGGAGCGGGTTGGAGAACCCGGAGTAGGAGCTAAAAGTTGCTCAGGATCGACATTAAATCTTGGATAATTTTGGGCTTATCGAGGTAAATACTCTTGTCCTTATATTGTAATTGGAAATTACATACTGTTGTAGTATAGAAATGAATACAAGATTCATAGAAGAGATTTGAACTGTAATAGAAGGATATTACAGAAAAGACTTGAACTGAAATCACATCAGAAGAATATTAAAGTAGAAGATTGAACTGTACTTACATAGGATTTGTATTTACTGATGAGACTTGTAGTTTAACGGGTAGGGAAGTGCTGCCCGATTTTCCGTAAAATAGAGAACCTCGCTAGAATATTCTACAGAGTAGTCTAGACGTTGATAGACGTATATGGCCTTTATAGGTTAAAAGTTCTGCAAGTAGTATGTTCTACTTAAAAGGTGGACAAGGCTAGCCGGGTTATAGCCGTGGAGCGTTTTGCTAATAGTCGATAATTGTCGCGAGGTATGTGATTCTTCCTATCCTCTTGAGCATGATATTTTAAAAGAATATATATATAGTACGGTAGACGTACGTGTGTTAACTGAACGTGGTTTTACTCCGATGTCTTTTGACTTGAGTTTAAATATAAGAATCTTGAAGTATTTCAAAAGAATTAAGAAACCTTTTTGAAAGAAGAGTAATACTTGGTTTTAAAAGCTTAAGAGTTATACTAGCTTTATGAGAAGTTAGGTATAACGACTTAAGAGAGATAAAAAGAATGGTTTATTGATTTTAGAAGTTAAGAGACTTGATCTTAAAAGATAAGAGACTTGACTTAATTGATTTAATATGAATTTTGTTAGAAAGTGTGAAACCTCATTCGTGAGTAATGAGTACTTGGTTTGTAAAAGGAATAATGTTTTACTGATTTCGGAAATGAGAATAAGTATCGAACAAACCACAGCAGCGCTAATAAAGGGAAATGTATTGACTAATAAAGTATTATTAAAACCAGTAGAAACCTCCATCTGCATAGAAGCTAAGATGAGACAAAATGATATTACATTTCCTAGATCATGGCTGCTTTAATAAGATTGTTATAAACAAGAATAACCTACTCACACATAAGGCATATGTTTCTCAAATTGTTTTAAAGGAGAATTATGTTATTAAGTGATTAAAACTATGAACTACGAAACCTTTCGAAAATGAGAAACTTGAGCATTTGAAATTAGGCAAACTTGAACGTTTGAAAAATAATGTTACTTGATTTTACAAAGGGAAGTGGATTGGTCTACTTAAAAAGATAGTCACTCTATTTTTATACTACGGGTATTGTGTGACTTTTGTGAAAGAAACGGATCTTTTAAAGAGTTAATGTATGAAGTACTTTGGGGATAAAAACCCGAACTTGTTAACATAAAGTAGAAAGTACCTTGTGTGAATAACTTGATTGTGTTGGTTTGTGATAGCCTTGTAATACTTTCTCGTTGATTTGATAAGTAAACATGTTAGGATGCTACGTGTGTTAGTATCTTGTGATGTTTGTGTAAAGGGGGTTCCCTTGTTGTGCTTATGTTGTTTAACGATAAGTTGTTATGTTAGTATTATATCACTCACCTCTTGACATGATACCGGGTTAAGGCGCCTCCGACGCGGTAGACTCAGGTGATGCAGGACCATGATTCGAGAATACCTCATGCGGGTCCAGGGGACCTATGCGGAGCTACGAGAGTTCCAGGTTAGTGTGCGGCCTTTGTGGTCATGCGGTCTATGTGGCCATGCGGACTGCGAGTCCAGGACGATGCCGGGGAGTAGCTACCCTCGATGCAGGGAATACCTCATGCGGGCCTATGTGAGTGGCCTATGCGAGTGCGGAAGTTTCAAGACTAGACGCGCACATTAGATCTGCGGCGAGTGGCGGCCGATCATGTGGCGGTCAGACAGATCTCATGATACGATTTATGACCTTGTTGGTACTGTGGGTCTTAGTAGTCGGCTATGCCTTCGTACTTACCTGCACGGTTTTATTATGACACAGTGGGACACGTGTTCATGTGTATTCCTTGGTGCTTTTATATCATAGATCGCCGGCGGTGAGGAAGGTATTACGGGCATGATTGATATTGTGGGCGTGAGACCCATAGTTATATTTGAGTGATGACTTTGAGGCGTGAGTCACGACTTGACATGATCGCTTATTTATTTTGAATCGTAGTTTGGTTATCATATATGTCTCCCGCTTTATATAGACTACTATGATTTCATTTCTGATTTTCGATTTCACATACTTGGTACTGTAATCGACTCCTTCGGGTGCGTCATGCCGCAGTAGAGGTACACGATCGTCGAACCTCGCTCTTAGGATCACAGTTGCGTTTTGGGAAGCTCCGTTTCTCGAGGCTTATCGATGGTATAGTCCCGTCGTTGTAGGTACTTACATTCAGGGGTATGGCGGGCCCCGTCCGCCATTATTGTTACATCATTCTTAGAGTGCAGAGTAATGTTGTGGCGAGTTTGTAAAAGGGATGTAGCGTTGGATTTATGTTTATATATATATATGCGAAAGGCAACTTTCCTCGTAAAGCTGTTTTACACTTCATATTATTTCATGTCTTGTTTTATGTTCACGATTACTACGATGTTGTATCACTAGGGTGCGAGTAAGGCACGATCCACGCCCGGTTCGGTCGTGACAAAAGT
The DNA here is from genome assembly GCA_029844215.1 of Przewalskia tangutica. NCBI lineage: Eukaryota > Viridiplantae > Streptophyta > Magnoliopsida > Solanales > Solanaceae > Przewalskia > Przewalskia tangutica. The sequence goes on along the minus strand of CM056725.1, from coordinate 35,631,032 downwards.
GGTATCGAGCGCTAATCCTCGGAAAGTGTCTACGCACCGTATCTAGTAGTCTTGATTATCGGTGTGTTGTGCACCACACCAATAATCGGAGGCTATAGGATATTTAGGATTGGTTTCCATTCTTCTCACTCGAGATCGTGCCTTAGAGCGTGTGTTATAAGTTGGACCTCTAACGTAATTCCTTCCTTACCGATTATGCTTCCGCGTAAGGCGGGCCAGAGAAGGGCAAGCGTAGAGGAGCTGCGAGTAAATACATAGAGATTCACGAGAGTTTAGCTCTTGATTCTCTGCGGCCATGATATATGAGCCTTCGCCCAGGCCAGAGAATAATATATGGATTACAAAGGAATGGACTTACATTACTAGGGAGTTAGCAACCAGAGAGTATATCATGTATCGATTTTTCACGGGTCTTGATGACTCTCTAAGAGAGGGTTGTGCAATAGTAGCTCTTCAGTCAGGCATGGATATTTCCCGCGTACAGGCTTATGCGCAGACGGAGAGCGTAGAGATCGGCCAGACAACCAAGATCAGCAAAAGAGGGCCAGATCGGCAGGGTTCTTTGGTAACTTTCAAGGCAAATTGCCTCGGCAGCAGACTGGATATGCACCTCCGCCAGGGCAGTGGTCCTCGCGGGGTTCGGACGTTCGAGGTATGCGAGTTAGTCGAACTCGGGCTTCGTTCACGGTATCGTAGGTTCTAGCTGGCGGATTGATGGCTCGGAGAGGAAGGGGTGTTAGCCAGAGGAGGCCACCCCCACCTCGGTGTGGCCGTTGTGGTAAGTGTCGTCGTGGGGAGTGTCGTACTTCTTCGACAACTGGTTATGCTAGGCGCCCATGAGCGAGTTTGATTAGAGCAGCGGAGGAGAAGCGGTAGATGATATATCTTTAACCCTCTAGAGATTAGTATGTGTGATAAGATGGGTATATCATAAGTGTTGTGTTCAGACAGCATGGTGTTAATTATGATTAGAAATCATGGTTAGTTAAAAGGGTAAGATTGGGGATAAGAAAAGTGTGAGCCTTAGAGTTTTATACGTGGAGACCTTAGAGGCAAGGCCATCTTGAGTAAAAGATTTCATTTATGTTTGACCCTTATAGGAGTGCATAGTACACGTGAGATATGTTTGTGTGATAAGTCCCTGAGTGGTATGAAATGAAAGAGGGTAGTTGAGCTAAGAAGACCACTAGGTTTTCGTGACTTGATTGTGAGATTGTTAGGATCGGGAACAAGAGTTTCTTAGCGATAGCGGTCGGATCTTGGATCGATTGCGGGTCAACCCGCGGCCTGTAATATGGTGGGGTCAGTTCGAGCTGGTCCCGCCAGGTGGTGGGGTCACGAGGGCGTTAGGCCCAAGTTTAGTTAACCAGCGTACGAGTTCGTGGATGTGTTCGACTAGTAGTCGGGCCAATGAGGTCAGCCCATCTTGTCTTTCAGTCAGGACCGTTTACTCGGCAAAGGGTTATGCGAGATATTATATCAGGAAGGTTGTAAGGTTGCACGAGGTGCCTACTTTCACCTTATGACGATGGAGCCAGTGTTACGGCTATTTCATTTCTCGGAAGTTTTACGAGCGGGTTAGGAACTCAGTGAGTCTCGATGTCGCGTTCGCCTCGCCGGTGTTTGGATTTCAGGGGTAGCTGTGAGGATTGTTGTCTCCTGTTGAGGGAGTGTTTAATAGCTACCATATCAGTATTCGGATATCGCCTTATGACGTCTTGTAGGGGCGGAAGTATAAGTTGCCGGTCGATTGGTTCGATGTTGGCAAGGTTCAGATAACTGGTTCATTCTTGTTTCAGCAGGATGTGGATAGGGTGAAGCCTATCCAGGAGATGTTATCGGCAGCTCAGAGTCAACAGAAGTCGTGCGGATAATCGGCGACGACGCTTGGAGTTCAGGTTGACGGTGGGTCTTCTTGAAGGTACCACCCCGGAAAGGGTGTGATGAGTTTTGGAAAACAGAGGAAACTTAGCCCGAGGTAATTTTGGGCATTTTCAGATTGTTTGTAGAATAGGCCAGGTTGCCTATAAGTTAGCATTGTCGTCCGACGTAGGAGGCAGTACGTCCGGTCTTTCATGTTGTTATGTTCGGAAAAGTATCGGAGATCCATCCAGATTGTTCCCAGTAATGATGATCAAGTTGGAGGTAGTAACCCAGAGATTTTGGAAACAGAAGCAGTAGCAGAAATGTGGTAAGTTATGAGAAAGAGTTCAAATGTATGAGAAGGGTACGACGAGTAGGGGAAGAAGCGAGCATGTGTTACGAACATAGATGTGATCATTTCTTTTGTAAAGTGAAGGTGCGAAAGGAGTATATTTTAGACCTCGAGTGGGAGCTTTTGTAGTGATGGAGGTGATTCCTCGTGGACTTAGATGTAAGTATTTGCGCGTGTTGTTTTGTGGTCAGGTGTGGCATGATTGTTTTCGTAAGTATAGCAGTGAAGACTATACTGGCGCATGTATGTTTTGAGACTTAGAAGGAACATTCGGGACGAATGTTTCTAAGGAGGGGAAAATGTTATACCCCGTATTTCCAGAGTATGTACATGAGGGCGTACGTATAAAAGTTTAAGCCTTAAGTAGGCAAGGGTCGAAATTTTGTGCACAACCCCAGAAAAGAATCGTTTCATAAACGTTTTCCAAACTTTGCGAAGGAAAATTACGGATATGTCATTTATTATTTTGCGGATTTTTCAGAGATGAAATATTTTGGACCAACGAGAGGCGATACTTGGCCCTCAGTGGGCGCAAAGCTAAAGGGTCTTGGCACGTTTTTGTGCTAGGACTTTGGTCAAGGGGGTGGTAGGATATTTGTAGATATTTTGTGTAGTTGATGAGCAAGTGGGACCCACAAACACTTGTCCAAATCTTGACCCTACACTTGCCCACCACTTGTCTTGATCTTGGCCATTGGTTGACCTATAAATACCCCCCCCCCCCCCCCCCTTTGTTGAAGACTTCTTCATCCACAAAATAGTTTCTAAGTCTTGAAATCCCCCTCTCCCTCTTTGTAAGGTTTTCGTCCAAAGCCTCCTCCCCTTTGTGAGCCTCACGAGAGTACCCTCTCTTGAGTGTTGTCTCGTAAATACACCCCCCCCCCTTGGTAGAAAGGTATTCTCCAAGTATTGTTACTATTCCAAAATACCTTGGCCCAAATACCTTGTAGTATTCCAAGGTTACCCCTATACTAAAAGCCCAGAAATACTATTATACTTCCCTTCAGTCACAAACGAAACCCTAAGGAAAATCATCACAGTTGGTTGAAGTATTAAGAAGAAGTTGCGTAGAACTTCTAAGGGTTGTTTGGAGCGGGTTGGAGAACCCGGAGTAGGAGCTAAACGTTGCTCAGGATCGACATTAAATCTTGGATAATTTTGGGCTTATCGAGGTAAATACTTTTGTCCTTATATTGTAATTGGAAATTACATACTGTTGTAGTATAGAAATGCATACAAGATTCATAGAAGAGATTTGAACTGTAATAGAAGGATATTCTGAGAAAAACTTGAAGCGAAATCACATCGAAGAATATTAAAGTAGAAGATTGAACTGTACTTACATGGTGTATTCTGATGAACTTGTGTAGTTTAACGGGTGAGGAAGTGCTGCCCGATTTTCCGTAAAATAGAGAACCTCTGCTTAGAATATTCTACGAGTAGTCTAGGCGTTGATAGGCGTATATGGCCTTTATAGGTTGAAAGTTACGCAAGTAGCATGTTCTACTTAAAAGGTGGACAAGGCTAGTAGGGTTATGGCCGTGGGCGTTTTGCTAATAGTCGATAATCGTCGCGAGGTATATGATTCTTCCTATCCTCTTGAGCATGATATTTTAAAAGAATATATATATAGTACGGTGAGCGTCGTGTGTTAGCGAGCGTGGTTTTACTCCGATGTCTTTTGACTTGAGTTTAAATATAATAATCTTGAAGTATTTCAAAAGAATTAAGAAACCTTTTTGAAAGAAGAGTAATACTTGGTTTTAAAAGTGTTACACCCCGTAGTTCCAGGGTATGTATGTGAGGACGTACGTACGAGAATACGACATTAATATTGGAAAGAAAGAAAGATGTGATTTTTCGACGGAAAAGTTTCCGGGTTTTATGAAGGAAAAAGGTTCGTTAATGGGAATTAGATTCCCAGATTTGGTATTTGGACTTCGTGGAATATTAGAAAATTATGGAATTTTATTTCCGGAATTGGTCACGTGGGGCCCACGGGAGAAATTTACGGTTTTGTGGGGCCCACTTTGTTTTCGAGATTTTGGCCTTTATGGATATTTTCGGAAGATGAAATGTTTTGGACCAATAGGAGGGCGACACGTGTCACCCCTAGGTGGGCTAGGTTGTCCGAAATCCATGTGACAAGTGGCCAATACAAGTGGCCAAGTCTTGCAAGATATTTTAGTTGGACAAGTGGCTTGTGGGGCCCACACACACTTGTCCCCAATCTCAACCACACACTTGCCTTCATCCTAGCCCTTGGTTGTCCTATATATGCACCCTTTGTTGATGAAATCTTGCACACTTAGATATTTCAAGACTTGAGAAATATTTCATCCCCCTCCCTCTCTCACTTGCTCTCGACCACACCACCCAACCAAACCTTGTCCAATAATTCCTAAACTCTTAAGTGTTCTTCCCTAGTGTATTAGGAAGACTCTTAACCAAAAGATAGAAAAGATTTCACATCCCTAGCCACAAAAACCACCTTGGCCGAGAGCTCTTGGAGGGAAAACCTAAGTGTCCTTCACTTGTTTGAGTTGGTTATTGAAGAGATGATGGTGAGGAGCTTCTTAGGGTGATTTGTGGTGGTTTGTAACATAAATATTGGAGCTAAGACTTGCTTGGAACGACATTAAGTTCTTGGATAGATTTTGGGCTATTTGAGGTAGTAAATCTTAACCTCTTTGTGAATTGGTCATTATACATATATTATAAGTATATTATGGAGTATATAATATATGGAGTAATTTTGGAAAGAATGGATCTTGTTAACTTGTTAAAGAAAGGATTGGCCGTTAGCCATTAAAATGGTAAAAACATATCCAAAGTATCCAACGTATCTTACTTGTGAAGAAGTAATTAGCAAAGTAACTATAACTTATATTAAGAATGGAAATATAAGTTGGATGACTAATGAGTAATTTGGATAAGTAAAATGGACAAAGTTGGCCAAGGACCCCAACTTAAGGACTGTATTTACTTTGGACCGTATTTACTTTGGACTGTATTTACATTGGACTGTATTTACATTTCTGTTAAGGGGAAGATTTTTCAATCGCGTTCCGTTTGGGCGTGTGATCCTTTTTTTAATTATTGTATTGTTATGAAGGCGTGATAGTAAACCGCGTTACCGTTTGGGCGCGTAATCCCCTTCTTTTACTTATTGTTGTTGTGAAGGCGTGATAGTAAACCGCGTTACCGTTTGGGCGTGTAATCCCCTTCTTTATGTTGTTTAATTATTACGCCTTATATATGTCATATAATTACGGTTATTCGGGCCTTGGAGAAAGATGGAAAAGTGAGTAAAAACGGGGGAAGTGCTGCCCAATTTTCCGTAGAATTAGAGGGCTTTTTATTGGTATAAGCCTTCAATGGTAAGAAAGGTTTGATAGAAGTACTATGACCATTTTAGGAGTGGAGTACTACGTGTGGCGTGATCTACTTGGATTAAGGAGTAGCCGACGGGTTGAAGTACTTGGAGCGTTTTGCTATTTGTCGATAATCGTCGCGAGGTATGTGAACCTCTTCCTATCTGTTCTAGCATGATTGTTGTGAACTATGTAGTACGGTAGACGTACGTGTGCTAAACGAGTTTTGGTTGGTTTAAAACATATAGTGTTATAATAGCTTTATGGGAAGTTAGTTATAACGACTTTATGTAAGTAATAGAATGATTTATTGATTTTAGAAGTTAAGAGACTTGATCTTAAAAGATAAGAGACTTAACTTATAAATGACGTTTTATGAAATGTTAAGAACTATGAAGTTTGTTAAAAAGTATGTGAAACCTCATACGTGAGTAATGAGTACTTGGCTTTTAAAGAATAATGTTTTACTGATTTCGGAAATGAGAATAAGTATCGAACAAACCATTGCAGCGTTAATAAAGGAAATGTATTGACTAATTGTTATTAAAACCAGTAGAAACCTCCATCTGCATAGAAGCTAAGATAAGACAAAATTGTACTACATTTCCTAGATCATGGCTGCTGTAACAAGATTGTTATAAACAAGAATAAACTGCTCACACATAAGACATATGTTACTCAATTGTTTTAAAAGAGATTAAGACTATGAGTTATGAAACCTTTCTAAAATAAGAGACTTGAGCATTTGAAATTAGGCAAACTTGAACGTTTGGAAAATAATGTTGTTACTTGATTTTAAAAAGAAAGTGTCCTGGTTTACTTAAAAATGTGAGTCACTCTGTTCTTAATACTACGGGTATCGGGTGACCTTTATAAAAGAATTGGATCTTTTTTTTAAAAAGGAATTTAACGTACGTAATACTTTGGGGGTTAGAACCTGGCCTTCGGCATAAAATGGAAGTACTGCAAGTTGTGTGTAACTTGCCTATGTTTGCGTGTGATAGTCTTGTTGTGCAAGTACTGTATTTCTATACCACCGCGTCTCTCGATGGAGGGCCGGCTGATCTGTATGTATGATTCTTTATCGAGTCCCATGGGATGGGCCGAGACACGTATTCCACCTGATTCTTTATCGAGTCCCATGAGATGGGCCGAGACACGTATTCCACCTGATTCTTTATCGAGTCCCATGAGATGGGCCGAGACACGTATTCCACCTGATTCTTTATCGAGTCCCATGAGATGGGCAGAGACACGTATTCCACCTGATTCTTTATCGAGTCCCGTAGGATGGGCGAGACACGTATTCCACATGTTTCTTTATCGAGTCCCATGGGATGGGCCGAGACACGTATTCCACACGATTTATACCTAGGCGCGGCGGTGAGGAAGGAGTTCCACGGCGTGAGGTGACTTTGAGGCGTGAGTCACGACTTGACATGATGCTTTTATGTTATGAGTTGTAGTTTGGTTATCATACATGTCTCTGTTTTATATAGATCGTTATGATTTCATTTCTGATATTTTTGATTTCACATACTTGGTACTGTTATCTTGACCTCCTTGGGGTGCGTTCATGCCGCAGTAGTGGTACATCGATTATGGATCCTCGCTCTTAGGATCACTGATTCGTGTTAGGAAGCCGTTTCTTGGAGGATTATCTTTTGGTATGTTACCACAGTGCAGCAGGTTCTTATGCATTCAAGGGTATGGCGGGGCCTGTCCGTCATAGTTATTATCACTTCTTAGAGTGCAGTAATGCTTGTGGCGAGTTTGTAAAAAGGATAATTGTTCGGGTTTTATGTATATATCTGGCAAGCTGTTTTGGTTGCTTTGTTTATTTATCATGTCTCTTGTTTCATGTTTATATTTTTATTTCCGCTGATTTTCTCTGATGTTGTATCACGAGGGTGCCCGGGGTAAGGCACCAGTCACGGGCCCCGGTTCGGGTCGTGACAAAAGTGGTATCAGAGCAGTTAGTCCTCGGAAAGTGTCTGACCGTGTCAGTAGAGTCTTGATTATCGATGTTGTGCACCACATCTATAATCGGGAGGCTCTGAGATATTTAGGATTGGTTTCCATTCTTCTCGTTACGAGATCGTGCCTTAGAGGCGTGTTGTAAGTTGGACTCCTCCGGCGTATTCTTATGTGCGATTATGCCTCCACGCAAGGCAATCGGGGCCCAGGAGGGCAAGGCAGCAGAGGGAGCTGCGAGTGGAGTAGCGCGATCTCATCGAGGCCTGATGCACGAGGCGTCGGACCAGCGCGAGCAGTGGAGATGGGTTACAAGGAGATAGCCCAGTTATTGGCCAGGATAGTGGCAAGGCACGAGGATAGGCTGGATGCAGCAATTCCGGTACCGGTAGTAACCGTAGTTCACCCGAGAACGGATAGTTTGAGACTGCGGGACTTTCTGAGTTGCACCGCGCGAGTTTTATGGGGCGAGGCACGAGGATGATCGCAGGAGTTCATCCGGCGATTCTGACGGATCATGAGAGTGATCAGAGCTTCGGAGACCGAGTCAGTGGTCCTAGGTTCACATCGGCTGCGCGATACGGCAGTCGACTGGTTTGATTCATGGGAACTGTCCCGAGGAGAGCATGCGCTCCCAGCAGGTTGGGACGAGTTCTCAAGGGCATTTCTTGCACATTTCTTGCCTCCACAGATGAGGCTCGGGCAATTTTTGACGTTAAGGCAGACCGGGCGTACGGTTAGGGAGTACAACGTCGAGTTTGACTCGTTGGCTCGGTATGTCCCCGCTTTAGTGACAGATATTGAGGACAGAGTGCACAGATACCACACCGGGCTCGAAGACTATTTTGCAGAGGATTGTTCGGGGGTAGCTCTTCAACGGGCATGGACATTGCCGCATGCGAGATCATGCACTAGGATGTGAGGCACGGAGAGGTCGGCGGAATGGCGGGATCGCAGAGAAGGCGAACAGCAGGTCCTTTGGTAACTTGCGGCGATCACGGGCCGACGAAGCTAGTTATGCACCTTCGCCAAGACATAGTGGTCCTCCGCGCCTTCGTGAGGCGTTCGGTATTCGAGCCGGTCGAGCTCCGGGCTTAGTTCCGGTATATATGGGTTCTAGCCGTCGGGTTCATGTTTCCTCGGTGCATGATGCGGCAGCGTCATCCCGAGGAATGTCGTCTTTTTCGGGTGCTTGTTTTACTGCGCCATCGTGGCCATGTGACGCAGAAACTGTCCTAATAGGAAGGATACAGCAGCGGACTCGGCCCCGGGTCGATGGTGTTCATCACCTTCTACTGACTATGCGCCTGCGAGTGCCTATGATTAGAGTGAAGCAGATACAGTATATCCTTAACCTACAGAGATTTGTATATGTGATAAGATGAGTATATTTTAAGTGTTATGTTCATATAGCATTATGTTAAATTGTGATTTAGAGGCTGGTTAGAAAAAGGGTAAGTGCGGGGACGAGACAATTGTGAGCCTTAGAATTTATAACGATTAGGACCTTGGATGCAAGGCGTCTTGAGTGGGTGATTTTACGGTTAGCATTTGTGAAATACTTGAAATGCGTGAAAAATATTGTGAGATAATTACATGAGGGTATGAGATGTAAGTGGTAGCTTTCATGGCGTAAATTAGTAGGATTGTTCGGATCGGGAACAAGAGTTTGGCGCGTTTAGGGTCGGGTTGAGGGCCATTTGCGGGTCAACCCGCAGCCCGAATGAGGTGGGTCGGTTCGAGTGGTCCCGGTGGTAGGTCACGAGTGTCACGACCCGTTCGGGGCCGTGGTGCCTTACCCGCACCCAAGTAGTCATACATCGAGTAATGGAATATAAAAACAAGACATGAAACAATTGTAAAATGAGACACGATTTTGTGAGAAAATGTCGCCTTTCGGCATATATATATAAACATAGTTTTGCGATTACATCCCAATGTACAATAGGACTAGGACCTCTAAGAAGATAACAACTATGGCGGGACGGGGCGCCATACCCTGAATGTACAAAACTATATACAATAACAGGGAGATCATACCCAAAAGTCGAGCCTCCGGAGAAGATGGAGCTCCTGACACCAAAGCAAAGAGATCCTAAGGATGTGGATATAGCACCTGCTTTCCCTTACCTGCGGCATGAACGCAGCCCCCCGAAGGAGGTCAGTACAACAGGTGCCAAGTATGTGAAACTGTAAAGTACTTAAATGAAATCAAAGTATTTAAAACCATTTGCAAATACAATCAGTTCAATTGCACATAGTGTCATATCACAAACAAGAACACTAATAGATATAATGTAACTGGTCTTTCCTAGGCCGCGAATGATCGAAGCAAGGCCAATCGCCCATAGTATCATTATGCGTGCCTAGTCCTGGACTTCCGTAGTCGCATAGGTCACATGCGACCCGCATGAGGTATTCCTCGCGTCGGGTAGCTAACCCCGGTACTCCCTGGACTCCGCGATCCGCATAGTCTCAATAGACCGCATAGTCACACGGACCGCATAGGGCATCCCCGCGATCGGGCTTGTTATACCCTTATTTCGGAGTATATGCGTGGCGTGCGTATAAAAGTTTAAAGGATTAAGTTGTCAAAGTGTCGAAATTGTTCACAAGTGACGAAAAGAGTCGTTTTCCGGCGAAACGTTTCCACAGCTTTTGTAGGGAAAATTCCGGCTATGTCATTTATTATTTTTACAGATTTTTCCGAGAGACGAAACATTTTGGACCAATTGGAGGCGACATGTGTCACCCTTAGGTCTCGAGTTGGACGAAATTTCCTTGGTGGAAGCTTCAGGCTTGCACGTTTTTTCATCTTTTGTGCCTAAAATGTTTGGTCAATGTTTGTGAGATATTTTGTGGAGTGGATGACCAAGTGGGACCCACACAACACATGGCTTAATCTTACCTTACACTTGCCTACCACTTGGCTCAATCTTGGCCTTTGAGTGCCCTATAAATACCCCTTAGTTGATGAGTTATTTCATCCACACTTGAGCAAATTTCAAGACTCAAAACACTCTCCTCAGTAGTTGTCTCGTCCAACTCCTCCCTTTGAGTGGCCTTTTGGCCGAGAGCAACCCCCCCTAGCCTAGTTGTGCTAGTCGAAATACTACCCCCCTTGGTAGAGAAATACTCTTCAAGTATTGTTATAATACCCAAATACTTTAGCCCAAATACCTTGTAGTATTTCCAAAGTACCCTCTATACGAAAAGCCCGGAAAATACTATTATACTTTCCTTTAGCCTCTAAACGAAACCCTAAGGAAAATCTCCATAGTTGGTTGGAGTATTAAGTAGAGGTCGCGTGGAACTTCTAAGGGTTGTTTGGAGCGGGTTGGAGCGCACGGAGTAGGAGCTAAACCTTGCTCAGGATCGACATTTAAACTTGGATAATTTTGGGCTTATCGAGGTAAACACTACTGTCCTTCAATTTGTAATTGGAAATTACATGTTGTAGGAATATATAGTTGAGTATACTATACGTAGAACTGATCATAGTATTGCGGCAATGTCTTTTGACTTAAGCCTGAATAATAAGAAACCTTTTCGAAAGAAGAATCTTGAATTGTAATTACATAGATCTGATGAGACTTGTGTAGCTTTTACGTGAGGTAGAATTGTGCACGTCGGATTAGGCGTATAACTTGGTTGGCTTGGTAGCCGGCCCCGATAGAGGATGAGATTTACGCGGTTGCGGGGGGGGGAGGTGCTGCCGAATTTTCTGTAAAATGTTCTACGAAGAGATCTAAATATTAATAAGCGCCTTGTGGCCTTATAGGTTGAAGTACTGCGTGTGGCGCGATCTACTTGGCTTAAGGAGTAGCCGACGGTTGGAAGTACTTGGAGCGTTTTGCTATTAGTCGATACTCGTCGCGAGGTATGTGAACCTCTTCCTATCTCTTCTAGCATGATATGTGTGTAACTATGTAGTACGATGAAGCATACGTGTTAAATGTATTTGATTGGTCTAAAACATAAAGTGTTATAACGGCTTTATGGGAAGTTGGTTATAACAGCTTTATGTAGGTAAGAAAATACTTGCGGTTTTTAAAAGGGTAACTGATTTGAACTATAACTGGCTGGTTAGGTAATAATAAAGAACTTGAAGTATTTCAAAAGATTTTTGAATCATTTTGAAAGAAGAAATATCTGGTTTTTGAAAACTTAAGAGTTATACTAGCTTTATGGGAAGTTAGGTATAACGGCTTAAGAATGTTTCTTGATTTGAAATCGAATGTGTATCGACAAACCATCGCGGCGTTAATAAAAGGAAATATTTTGTGATTAAGTATTATTAAAACCGGTAGAAACTTCCATCTGCATAGAAGCTAAGATGAGACAAAATGATATTTCCTAGATCAGGGTTGTTGTCGTAAGATTGTTATAAACAAGAATATCCTACTCACATATAAGGCGTCTGTTTTTCAGATGGTTTAAAAGAGAATTATATTCTTAAATGAATAAGACTATGAACTACGAAACCTTTCTAAAATAAAAACGTGAACATTTGAAATTAGGCAAACTTGGGCGTTTGGAAAATAATGTTGTTACTTGATTTTACAAAGGTAAGTGTTTTGATTTACTTCAAAAGATAATCACTCTATTTTCATATACTACGTATTGTGTGACTTTTGTAAACGTAACGTATCTTTTAAAAGATAATGTAAAGTACTTTGGGAATAGATACAGATCTTGTTAATCATATATTAGAATGTACCTGTGTGTATAACATGATTGTGTTGGTTTGTGATAGCCTTGTAATACTTTCTTGTTGATTTGATAAGTAAACATGCTAGGATGCTACGTGTGTTAGTATCTTGTGATGTTTTGTGTAAAGGGGTTTTCCTCGATTGCGCTTAAAGTTGTTTGACTCTCACCGTTATGTTGGTATTGTACCACTCACCTTGACTTGTCTCGGAGGTTGGCTGCCCTCCATGCGGGTAGACTCAGTGATGCAGGACCGTGATTCGAGAATACCTCATGCGGGTCCAGGGATCCATGCGAACTACGGGAGTTCGAGGTTAGTTTGCGGCCCTTGTGGTCACGCGGTCTTTGTGGCGTGCGGTGCGAGTCGGGGCGATGCCGGGAGTAGCTACCCTCGATCGCGAGGAATACCTCATGCGGGCCTATGAGGTTGGCCTATCGCGAGCTACGGAGAGTTCGGGCTGAACGCGCACATTTGATATCGCGGGCAGTGACCGGCTTTGATCATGTGGCGGTGCAGGCAGATATCATGATACGATTTATGACCGTTAGTACTATGGGTGTTAGTAGTCGGTTATGCCTTCGCATTTACCTGCATTGTTTTATTTGGACACAGTGGGACTGGTGTTCATGTGTATTTCTTGGTGCTTTTATATCATAAGCTGGCGGTGGGAAGGTATTCCACGCATGATTGATGTTATGGGCGTGAGACCCATAGTTACATTTGAGTGATGACTTTGAGGCGTGAGTCACGACTTGACATATTCGCTATTTATTGTGAATTGTAGTTTGGTTATCATACATGTCTCTGCTTTATAGACTATTATGATTTCATTTACTGATTTTTTGGCCACATACTTGGTACTGTTATCGACCTCCTTCGGCTGCGTTCATGCCGCAGTAAAGGTACACGTGTTGATCCTCGCTCTTAGGGTCACGATTCAGCGTATGAAGCTCCGTTTCTACGGAGGCTTATCGATGGTATAGTCCTGTCGTTGTAGGTATTTACATTGAGGTATGGCGGCCCCGCCCCGCCATTGTTGTCGTATCATTCTTAGAAGTGCATAGTAATGCCAGGCGAGTTGTAATGGGATATAATCGTCGGTTTTAAATTGATTTATATATATATGCCGTAAAGCAAGTTTTCTCGGACTATTGTTTCATACTTGGTTATTTCATGTTATCGTCTTATGTTCGTGATTACTCGATGTTGTATCACTAGGGTGCACGGTAAGGCACGATCACGCCCGGTTCGGTCGTGTGTAAAAACACCCGGAATGATCAATCCTAGAACTCCCGCAGTTCCGCATAGTCTCACAGACCGCATAGGCCGTATAGACCCGCATCAAGGGTGGCAAGCCCTCGGTATAATAAGTCAAGTGGGTAGGTGATATAATAACAATACAACTGACTTACCGTTTAGCAACGTAAGCACAACAAGAATGACCCCCTTTCACAACATCACTAACACACGTAGCATCATAATATGTCTATTTATCAATCAATCTTACTATACCTTACATAAATCAATACAAGGTTTTTATAAGCAAATAAGTAAACAGTTCTTTTTATCCTTCTTAAGTTGTTATACCTAACTTCCCATAAAGCTAGTATAACTCTTAAGCTTTTAAAAGCCAACTGTTTCTCTTCTGTTAAAAATGATTCAGTATTCTTTTGAAATGCTTCAAGATCTTTTATTATTCAGGCTTAAGTCAAAAAACATTGTCGTAGTTATTATTCAGGCTTAAGTCAAAAGACATTGCCGTAATTATTATTCAGTTAACACTCGTACGTCTACCGTACTATATATATATTTAAAATATCATGCTCAATAGTATAGGAAGAATCACATACCTTCTCGGCGAAATCCACCTGCCAAGTCGAATATGTCGCGCGCAGAGAATCAGCCTATAATAGTCAAATACGTCTATCAACGTCTAGACTATTCTGTAAATAGTTCTAAGTAGAGGGTTCTTTATTCTATGGAAAATTGGGCAGCACTTCCCTACCCGTCGAGCTACTCAAGTCTACTGTGAAAACAATCCTAAGTAAGTATAGTTCAATTATTCTTCTTTTAAACCCTTCTACTGTGATAACAGTTCAATTCTATTCTGTAATAACCTTCTAAGTGTTTTATACTCAAGTCTATACTATTCTTATATGTGATATCCAATTACAATAGAAGGACGAGTATTTACCTTGATAAGCCCAAAATTATCCAAGTTAAAAGTCGCTCCTGAGCAAGGTTTAGCTCCTAATTTGTACGCTCCGATAGCTCCAAGAACCCTTAGAAGTTATTCACAACTTCAACTAAGTACTAAGGGATTTGGGCTAGGGTAATTTTGGAAGACAACTATCTACCAAAGGGGGGGATGTTTCGGCTAGGGCTAGAGGGTTGTTTCGGCTAGGGCTCTTTTAGAGGGGAGGAGTTGGACGAAAATGCTCATAAGGAGAGGGAGGATTTTCAAGACTTGAGAGTGCTTTGTGGATGAAGAACTCTTCATCTTAAGGGGGGTATTTATAGGTCAAGAAATGGCTAACCAATGGCCAAGATGATGCCAAGTGCAAGGCAAGTGTAGGGTGGAGATTCACCCAAGTGTCCTTATCCATCTACTACACAAATATCCTACCAACTCCTTGACTTTGTGCAAGGCACAAAAACGTACAACAACGCCTATTTTGCAATGTTGCCCAATGAGGTGACAAGTGTCACCTCCCATTGGTCCAAAATGTTTCGTCTCTCGGAAAAATTCGCAAAAATTATAATTGACATAGCGAATTTACCTACGCGAGTTTAGTAAAACGTTTAGTCGAAAAACGATTCTTTTAGTGAGTTGTGCACAAACTTTTCGTCCCATAATGCCTAACTAAGGCTAAACTTTCAGACGCATACTTACGTACATACTGAAATACGGGTATAACATTCTCCCTTCCTTAGAAACATTCGTCCCGAATGTTCCTTCCCAAGATTAACGATAAAACTTAAGCGGTTTGCAAATGCCACATACGCCACAAAACAACACTTAGGCATATATGGCAATGAAAATTTACAAGTAGGAAAGTGAATTACCCGAGATGTGGGGAATAGGTGAGGATACTGCTCATGTCCTCGCCTTCCCACGTCATCTCTCCCCGAGCTCGTTCCGCCACAAGACTTTGTGGAAGCCACGCCCCGTCCGCAGACGCCTAACTCGACGATCGACTATCGCTATAGGAATCTCTCATACGATAACCCCGGCCACCGACATCGTCAATCGGGTGTACCTAGATGGATCTCCGATACATCTCCTCAAGATAGAAACGTGAAAAACCGGATGCAGCGCCTCCGGATCGGACGCAGATCCAACTCATAGGCAACCTTGCCTACCTCATGACAATCTGACACGCCAATGTACTGCGGTGAGTTTCCCTTTCTTCCCGAATCTCATCACACCCTTCATGGGTGACACCTTCAGGAAAACCCAATCATCAACCTCGAACTCCAGATGCCGACTACTCTGAAGGTCATTCTAAACAGAGGGTTCACAATTCTACGGATAGTCGGGCAGTACAACCCTACCCGGTGAGCTATATAAGTCTCATCAGAAAAAATCCCATGTGAGTACAGTTCAATTATTCTTCTTTAAACCCTTCTACTGTGATAACGCCAATTCTATTCTCAGTAATATCCTTCTAAGTATTTAATACTTATTCTTATACTTCTACAGTATGTATTCTCTAATACAAAGGAGGGTTAGGATTATTTACCTCGGTAAGCCCAATAATATCCTAGATAAAGTCGCGCCTGAGCAAGGTTTAGCTCCTAAGTTATGCGCTCAGAGGCTAAGAAACCTTAGAAGTTCTTCACAACTTCTACAAAGGACTAAGGGATTTGGGCTAGGTATTTTGGGCATTATAACAATACTAGAAGACAACTTTTCTACCAAGGGGGTAGATTTCGGCTAGGCTAGGGGGTAGGCCCTCGCCAAACTCACTCAAAGGGGGGAGGTGTTGGCCGAAAGGCTTAAGGGAGAGGAGACGATTTTTCAAGACTTGGAAGAGAACTTTGTGGATGAAGACCTCTTCATCTAAAGGGGTATTTATAGCTCAAGCCTCCAACCAATGGCCAAGATGAAGACAAGTGCAAGGCAAGTGTAGGGTGAGGATTAACTATACACAAATATCCTATCAACTCCTTGACTTTGAGCAAGGCACCAAAACGTGCCAATCCCATTCCAATTCGTCCCATGGATTTATTGATCCACCAATTGGAGGTGCCAAGTGTCGCCTCCCGTTGGTCCAAAATGTTTCGCCTCTAAAAATCCGCAAAATTAGTAATGGCATAGCGGAATTTTCCTACGAAAGTTGTGGAAGCGTTTCGTCGAAAACGATTCTTTTAGTGAGTTGTGCACAAATAAAAACGTCGAAGGCTAACTTTAAGGCCAAACTTTGACGTATTCCCTTACGTACATACTGGAAATACGGTATAACATTCTCCTCGCCAGAAACATTCGTCCGAATGTTCCTTCTCAAGACATCATCGAAGCTTAAACAGTTTGTAAGTGCCACACATGGCCACAAAAATAACACTTCAGCATATATTGTCACGACGAACCGGGCAGTGGATCGTGCCTTACCCCGCACCCAAGTAGACATACATCGAGTAATCGTGAACAAACACAACCATATGAGATAGAAGTATAAAACAATAATCAGGAAAACTTGCCTTTCGGCATATATATAAATGACAACTTTTAACATGAGCGGTTTAATCCTTTTACAAACCATGCCCACAACGATTTACTGGACCTCTAAGAATGATATGACAACAATGGCGGACAGGCCCCGCCAAACCCCGAATGTAAACACTTACTACGACAGGGGACTACACCACCGATAAGCCTCGGAGAAGCGGAGCTTCCCAAACGCTGAATCGTGACCACGAGAGCTAGGATCAACGATCGATGTACCTCAACTGCGGCATGAACGCACTCGGGCGAGGTCGATCATAACATGTACCAAGTATGTGAAAGCGAAGTAATATCAGAATCAAATCATAGTAGTCTATATAAAGCAGAGACATGTATGATAACCAAACTACGCCACAACAACTAGCCATGTCAGAGTCGTGGACTCACGCCTCAAAGTCATCACAATAAGACCGCACGGTAAATGCGAAGGCATAGCCGACTACTAAGACCCCCGCACTACAAATGCCACAAATCGTATCACGAGGTCTCTAGACCGCACCACAGATCGGCCGCCACCGCCCGCAGATCAATGCGCGTCTATTCTGGAACTCGCGGCTCGCATAGGTCACACATGAGACCGCGTAAGGTATTCTCGAATCTCGTCCTAGACCACCCGAGGTATACCCCGTGATCGGCGCAACCTAACCTCAGATCCGCCCCGACTTCCGCACTCGCATAGCCCTTCGAGGACCGCATAGTCCCTCGAGACCGCGATAGGAATTCCCGCATCGGGCTAAACACGGAATGATCATCGATCTGGAGCATACCGCAGCCCGCGATAGTCTCAAGGACCGCATAGCCGTATAGACGCGCATCAAGGGTGGCAAGCCCTGTGATACACGAGAGGGTAGGTGATATAATAACAGACAATGGACTTACGCTTTTAACAATGTAAGCACAAAAGAATGACCCCTTTACATAACAATCACAAGATACTAACACAAGTAGCATCCTAACATGTTTACTTATCACATCAACAAGAAAGTATTACAAGGCTATCACAAACCAATACAATCAAGTTATTCACCCAAGGTACTTTCTACTAACAGGTTCGAGTATCTAACCCCAACGTACTTCATACATCAAATCTTTAAAAGATCTGCTTTATCACATAAGTCACACAATACGTAGTATAAAATAGAGTGATGTCTTTTTAAGTAAACCAAAACACTTACCTTTGTAAAACCAAGTAACAACATTATTTTCCAAACGTCCAAGTTTGCCTAATTTCAAATGCTCACGTTTCTTATTTTAGAAAGGTTTCGTAGTTCATAGTCTTATTCATTTAAGAATATAATTCTCTTTTAAACAATCTGAGAAACATAAGCCTTATATGTGAGTAGGATATTCTTGTTTATAACAATCTTATTACAGCAGCCATGATCTAGGAAATATCATTTTGTCTCATCTTAGCTTATGCAGATGGAAGTTTCTCTTGGTTTTAATAATACTTAATTATTCAAAACATTTCCTTTATTAACGCTGCGATGGTTTGTCGATACACATCCCGATTTCCAACATCAAGAAAGCGTTTAAGCCGTTATACCTAACTTCCCATAAAGCTAGTATAACTCTTAAGTTCTCAAAAACCAAGTATTACTTCTCTTTCAAAACGATTTCAGAAATCTTTTGAAATACTTCAAGTTCTTTATAATCACACATCAAGCCAGTTATAAACAAATCATTTACCTTTTTAAAAACCACAAAGTGTTTTCTTATCTACATAAAGCTGTTATAACCAACTTCCCATAAAGCCGTTATAACACTTTATGTTTTAAACCCATCGAATACATTTAGCACATGTACGTCTACCGTACTACATAGTTTACACATATCATGCTAGAGAGATAGGAAGAGGTTCACATACCTCGCGACGAGTATCGACTAATAGCAAAATGCTCCGAGTACCTCAAGCCGTCGGCTACTCCTTAAGCCAAGTAGAACGCGCCACACGTAGTACTTCAACCTATAAGGCCACAAGGCGCTTATTAACATTCAGGTCTCATCGTAGAACTTTCTACAGAAATTTCGGCAGCACCTCCCCCCCCCGCAACAGCGTAAACCTCCTCCTCTAACGAGGCCGGCTACCAAGCCAACCGAGGTTATCATCTAACCCCAACGGTACAATTCTACTCCACGGTACTCTTACACAAGTCTATCTGAATACACCTATGTAATTCTGATTCAAGACTATATATAGTATACTTCTACTATACAATCTAACAACATGTAATTTCCAATTACAATAGGGGACAAGATAATTACCTCGATAAGCCCATAATTATCCGAGTTTAAAGTCGATCTGGGCAATCGTTTAGCTCCAACTCCGAGCGCTCAACCCGCTTAAACCACCCTTAGAAGTTCTAACCAACTTACACATGATACTCCAACGGACTATGGAGATTTTCCTGTGGTTTCGGTTTGTGGTGACGGAAGTATAATAGTATAAGCGGGCTTTTTGTAAAGGTATAACCTTAGAATACTACAAGGTATATGGCTAAGGTAATTTGGGCATTATAACAATACTTTTGAGAGTATTTCTACCAAGAGTGGGTATTATATGAAAACAAACTAGCAGTGGTACCCCACGCCACACCACAAAGGAGGGGTGGCACCTCGGCCTACCCCACTGTGGGGAACTCTCGACGAGGGGCCTCAAAGGGAGGGGAAGGCTCTCAAGACTTAGGCATTTTGGATGAAGAAGTTCATCAAAGGAGAGGGTATTTATAGCACAAGCCAAGGCCAACCAATGGCCAAGATCTAGCCAAGTGCCTAGCAAGTGTAGGGCCAAGATTCACCCAAGTGTCCTAGCCAACTTGCACACAAAATATCTACCAAAAATATCTCCCACTTGCCTCCCCAAATCGTCCAAACAGCCCACTTTGCCCGCTGATGAGAGGTGCCATGCCGCCTCTCGTTGGTCCAAAATGTTCCGCCTCTCGGAAAAATCCGCAAAAATACTTAATGACATAGCGGAAATTCCCTACGAAAGTTGTGGAAAGCGTTTTCAAAAACGACTCTAACCGTGTTGTGCACAAACATATTTCGACCCAAGGTGCCACATGGGGTGACACGTGTCGCCCGATTCGCCCAAAATATTTCGTCTTAGAAAATATCCAAAACGCCAAAATCTCAAAATCAAAGCGGCCCCACAAAATCAGAATTTCTCCGTGGGCCCCACGTGACCATTTTCAAAATAAAATTCCATAATTCTCTAATATTCCAGAAGTCCGAATACCAAATGGGAATCCATTCTATAAACGAACCTTTTTCCTTCACAAAACGGAAACTTTTCCAGTGGAAAATTCACCCTTTCTTCCTTTCCAATCTTCGCCAGATTCTCGCACGCACGCCCTGCATACATACCCGAACTACGGGTATAACATTCTTCCTTAGAAACATTCGTCAGAATGTTCCTTCTAAGTCTCAAACAAACGCGGCGCCAAGATAGTCTTCACTACTATACTTACGAAACAATCCCGCCATACCGCCACGTAAATACTGCGCAACACTTACATCTAAGTCCACGAGGAAACACCTCTACATCACCACAAATAATACTACTTTTGTCACTTTGTCGCGAGCCTTGCCCGACGACCCAACAACGATGCCGGCCGCATGCGATCATCTGTTGTACCTCGGATTCTTATCACATTTACATCGCTTTAGTATCCAAAACTCGGTTACTATCTCTAACGTGGTCATCATTAATCGATCATTCGATGGATCTTCGATACTTTCGAACATAACAATCTGAAGACCGACGCCCTTCCTCCTAAGTCGACGGCAAAAGCTAACATATAGGCAACTGGCCTATTCTTCACATGAACTCACAAAGGCCCAAAGTAACTCGCTAAGTTCCTTGTTTCAAAACTCGTCACACCGCCCGGTGGTACTTTCAAGACCGCAGTCAACTCAACTCTGCGTCGCCGATTATCCGCACAATTCCTCCGAGCCGCGAACTTCTTCTAGACAAGCTTCACTATCCACATCACTGGAACAAGCTCGAACCAACTATCCGAACCCCGCCAACATCGAACCAATCGGCCGCAACTTGCATTTACGCCTACAAGGCGCCGCAAGTCGACATCCGAACACCGAAATGGTAGCTTAAACACTCCAACCGAGACAACGATCTCACAGCTACCCTCAAATCAAAACAACGCCCGAGGGCGAATGCGTCACGAGACTCACTGAGTTCCTAGCCCTTCTGGTACAAACTCCCGAAGAGAAACAACCTGCCACTGGCTCCATCGTCATTATAAGGTGAAGGTAGGCACCGTGCAACCTCACAACCTTTCGATAACATCAACACTGCCGAGGAACGACCGGCCAGAAGAACACGATATTTGCCCATCGGCCCGACCACCGGTCGAACGCATCCACGAACTTGCACTGGCTAACTAAACATGGGCCTAACACCCTCATGACCCTAACACAAAGAGGACCACCACAACCGACCCTACCACCAAACCTACCGGGTTGACCAGACGTAGCCTCAACCCGACCAGGTGCAAAATACCATCTCCCAAGGAACAGTCTTACTAAACATGTTACGAAACTAGCGGCCTTCTTAGCTCAACTACCCTCTTTCATTTCATACTACTTGGGACTTATCCCAAAACAGCTCACGTGCACTATGCACTCTATAAGGGTCAAACATAAACATACGCCTCTACCCGAGATGGCCTTACCTCTAAGGTCTTTGCGTATAAAGCTCTAAGGCTCACACTTTCTATCCTCCAAAATCTTACAGTTAACCCACCATGATTTCTAATCACAACTAACACACCGCTATCGTAACATAGCACTTAAGGTATACTCACCTTGAAAGTTACCGCGATCTGGCCGCTTCGCCCTCTTCGCCCTTGTTAACCCGTCGATCTCTACGCTTCCGCCACTGCGCATAAGCCCGCATACGTGCCATGCTCAAGCCTAACTGAAGAATTACTCTTGCACAACCCTCTATTAGGTAGTCATCAAGACTCGTGGTACATCGGTATAATCTCTGGTAGCCAAATCTATAGCTAGTAACAGGTCGCTTTGAAATCTATATTCATCGCTCTGGCCGTGGAAGAGGTTCAAATATCGTGGACGCGAGGAATCGCCGCCACCGTGCTAAACTCTCTTGGGGCTAGTGACGTCGCAGAATCCCGAATGAAGCACTACCCTAGGTAATGATTGGGCTGTGCCCTCGCCACCCTCGTACTCTACTCGCAGCCTCCGCCGCTTTGCCCTCACGGGCGGGTTGCCTACGCGAGGCATAACGATAAGAAATAATTTCGTCGAGGGTCCAACTTACAACACGACTCTAAGGCACGATCTCGAGTGAGAAGAATAGAAACCAATCCTAAATATCCTATAGCCTCACGATTATTGGTGTAGTGCACAACACCCGGATAATCAAGACTCATCGATACTGATCGTAGACACTTTCCGAGGATTAATCGCTCGATACCACTTTTGTCACGACTCGAACCGGTTCGTGGATAGTGCCTTACCGGGCACCCAAGTAGACATACATCCAGTAATCAGGAACAAACACAACCATATGAGATAATGTAAGTATAAAACAATAATCAGCGAAACTTGCCTTTCGATATATATAAATGACAACTTTTAACATGAGCAGTTTAATCCTTTTTACAAACCATGCCTACAACAAAGATTACTGCACTTAAGAATGATATGACAACAATGGGGATGGGGCCCCGCCAAAACCCGAATGTAAACACTTACTACGACAGGGACTACACCATGATAAGCCTCCGAGAAACGGGCTTCCCAAACGCTGAATCGTGACCGAGAGCTAGGATCAACGATCGATGTACCTCGACTGCGGCATGAACGCAGCCCCGGCGAGGTCGATGCAACATGTACCAAGTATGTGAAATCGTAGTAATATCAGAATCAAATCATAGTAGTCTATATAAAGCGGAGACGTGTATGATAACCAAACTACGATCACAACAACTAAGCGATATGTCAAGTCGTGGACTCACGCCTCAAAGTCATCACAATAAGACCGTGCGGTAAGAACGAAGGCATAGCCGACTACTAAGACCCCGTACCACAAATGCCACAAATCAGTATCACGAGGTCTCTCTAGACCGCACCACAGATCGGCCGCCGCGCCCGCATGATCGATGCGCGTCTATTCTGGAACTCTCGCGGCTCGCATAGGTCACACATGCACCGCATAAGGTATTCTCGAATCACGGTCCTAGACCACCGAGGTATACCGTGATCGAAGCGCCCTAACCTCAGTATCCGCCCCGACTTCCGCACGCGCATAGCCCTTCGAGGACCGCATAGTCCCTCGGAGACCGCATAGGAATTTCCGCTCGGCTAAACACCGAATGATCGGTCAATCACGAGCATACCGCGACTCGCGTAGTCTCAAGGACCAGATAGCCGTATAGACCGCGTCGGTGGCAAGCCCGGTATACATGCGGTCGAGGGTAGGTGATATAATAGCGATAATGGACTTACCTTTTAACAATGTAAGCACAGCAAGAATGACACCCTTAAATAACAATCACAAGATACTAACACAAGTAGCATCCTAACATGTTTACTTATCACATCAACAAGAAAGTATTACAAGGCTATCACAAACCAATACAATCAAGTTATTCACCCAAGGTACTTTCTACTAACAAGTTCGAGTATCTAACCCCAACGTACTTCATACATCAAATCTTTAAAAGATGCGTTCCTATCACATAAGTCACACAATACGTAGTATAAAATAGAGTGATAGTTTTTTTTAAGTAAAACTAAAACACTTACCTTTGTAAAACCAATTAACAACATTATTTTACTAACGTCCAAGTTTGCCTAATTTCTAATGCTCACGTTTCTTATTTTAGAAAGGTTTAGTAGTTCATAGTCTTATTCATTTAAGAATATAATTCTCTTTTAAACAACTGAGAAACATAAGCCTTATATGAGTAGGATATTCTTGTTTATAACAATCTTATTACAAAGATGCATGATCTAGAAATATCATTTTGTCTCATCTTAGCTTCATGCGGATGGAAGTTTCTACTGGTTTTAATAATACTTAATTATTCAAAACATTTCCTTTTATTAACGCCGCATGGTTTGTCGATACACATCCCGATTTCCAACATCAAAAGCGTTTAAGCCGTTATACCTAACTTCCCATAAAGCTAGTATAACTCTTAAGTTCTCAAAACCAAGTATTACTTCTTTCAAAACGATTTGAAATCTTTTGAAATACTTCAAGTTCTTTATAATCACACATCAAGCGCTTATAAACAAATCATTTACCTTTTAAAACCACAAAGTGTTTTCTTATCTACATAAAGTCGTTATAACCAACTTCCCATAAAGCCGTTATAACACTTTATGTTTTAAACCCATCGAATACATTTAGCATACGACGTCTCACCGTACTACATAGTTTACACATATCATGCTAGAGAGATAGGAAGAGGTTCACATACCTCGCGACGAGTATCGACTAATAGCAAAATGCCCGAGTACCTCGCCGCTGGCTACTCCTGCCAAGTAGAACGCGCCACACGTAGTACTTCAACCTATAAGGCCACAAGGCGCTTATTAACATTCGTGTCTCATCAGAGAACTTTCTGCAAATTTCGCAGACCTCCCCATAGCAGAAACCTCCTCCTCTAACGAGGCCGCTACCAAGCCAACCGGGGGTTATACATCTAACCCTAACTGCACAATTCTACTCCACGGACTACTACACAAGTCTCATCTGAATACACCCCATGTAATTACAGCTCAAGACTATATATAGTATACTTCTACTATACAATCTAACAACATGTAATTTCCAATTACAATAGGACAAGATAATTACCTCGATAAGCCCATAATTATCCGAGTTTAAAGTCGATCTGGGCAATCGTTTAGCTCGAACTCCGAGCGCCCAACCCATTTAAACCACCCTTAGAAGTTCTAACCAACTTCTACACAATACTCCAACGGACTATGGAGATTTTCCTAGTGGTTTCGGTTTGTGTATCGACGGGAAGTATAATAGTATAACTGGCTTTTTAAAGGTATAACCTTAGAATACTACAAGGTATATGGCTAAGGTAATTTGGGCATTATAACAATACTTTTGAGAGTATTTCTACCAAGAGGGGTATTATATGAAAACAAACTAGCTAGTGGTACCCCACGGCCACACCACAAAGGAGTGGGTGGCTACCCTCGCCTACCCCACTAGGGGAACTCTCGCCGAGGGGGCCTCACGAAAGGAGGAAGGCTCTCAAGACTTAGGCATTTTGATGAAGAAGTTCATCAAAGGAGAGGGTATTTATAGCAAGCCAAGGCCAACCAATGGCCAAGATCTAGCCAAGTGCCCAGCAAGTGTAGGCCAAGATTCACCCAAGTGTCCCAGCCAACTTGCACACAAAATATCTACCAAAAATATCTCCCACTGCCCTCCCCAAATCGTCCAAACCGCCCACTTTGCCCACCAATGAGAGGTGCTGCGTCGCCTCTCGTTAGTCCAAAATGTTCCGCCTCTCGGAAAAATCCGCAAAAATACTTAATGACATAGCGGAAATTCCCTACGAAAGTCGTGAAAACGCTTTCGTTTAAAAACGACTCTAACCGTGTTGTGCACAAACATATTTCGCCCAAAGGTGCCACGGGTGACACGCGTCGCTTCCGATTAAATCCAAAATATTTCGTCTTGAAAATATCCAAACGCCAAAATCTCAAAATCAAAGCGGCCCCACAAAATCAGAATTTCTCCGTGGCCCCACGTGACCATTTTCAAAATAAAATTCCATAATTTCTAATATTCCAGAAGTCCGAATACCAAACTGGGAATCCAATTCCCATAAACGAACCTTTTTCCTTCACAAAACCGGAAACTTTTCCGTGGAAAATTCACCTCTTCTTCCTTTCCAATCTTTACATTGATTCTCGTGACGCATCGCCCTGCATACATACCCTGGAACTACGGGGTATAACATATATGATAATGGAAATTTACAAGTAGGAAAGTAAATTACCCGAGGCTGGAATAAGCGAGGGTACTCCCGCCTTATGCCTCTCCTCGCCCCACGTCATCTCTCCCTAAGCTCGCTCCGCCACAGACTTTGTGAAGCCACGCCCTTCCTGCAGACGCCTAACCCGACGCATCGATTATCGCTACGGAATATCCTCATACGATAACCCCTGGCCACCGGACATCGCTAACGGAAGACTCTACGGATCCTCATACATCTCTCAAAGATAGAAACATGAAACATCGGATGGACGGTCAAACATCGGCAACCTTGACGGCGATTCAACTTGTAAACTTGCCTACCCCCATTCCTCCCGACTTCATCACACTTTCACGGGTGATGTCACGACTTAACCGGACTCGCGACGCCTTACCCCTGCTAAGTGACACAACATCGCAGTAATCAATCGGAACATAAAGACAATACATGAAACCAATGTAATATGATGGTGAATAAGAAGACAAAACTAAGTTACCTTGATATATATAAATAGCAATTTGAAGCCATAACCTAACCTCTCTCCAACAAATTTCGCCTCGAACGTAAGCACCTACAATCATATAACAACGACTATACTAATATACGCAGAAACGGAGCTTTCACCAAGGATTATACCAAGATAAGCCTCCGAGCGCAGGGATCACGAATCTTTACTCACTTCGTGGTGTAGCTTTACGCGTGACGCAGAACGACCTGCTCGCCCCAAGCATCGTGCCTTACCCCGCACCCTAGTGATACAACATCGTAGAAAACCAAATGAAATAAAACTTTACACAAGAAACAAGATATATGAATAAACAAAGCAACCAAAACGGTTGCCTTCGTGATATACATAAAACTCGAACAGCTTTAATCCTTTACAACCCCGCCCACAACAGACTATGCACTCTAAGATTTACAACGACTATGACGGACAGGCCCCGCCATACCCCGAATGTACAAGAACCTACAACTCAGTGGAACACATACCAAAAGATAAGCCTCAAGAAACGGAGCTTCCTAATACGCCGAATGATCCTAAGAGCTGGGATCCACGAACGATGTACTTCTACCGCGCAGATGAACGCAGCCCCGGAGGTCAAGATAACAGTACCAAGTATGTGAAATCAGAAATATCAGAATGAAATCATACTAGTCTATATAAGGCGAGACATGATGATAACCAAACTACAGCCACAACATAAAAGCAAATATATCCATCGTGACTCACGCCTCAAGTCATCAAAATATAACTATGGGTCTCACGCCCACAACATCAATCATGTTCGCATCACGGCCGCATGCCCCTATTTCAGACGGCAGACATGTCCATGATGCAACAATAATACCAATGCCCTACGGCCACATGCCCTCAATTTCTGCAGACACGCCCATGTGACATCAACAATAATATCTGGGTGATCAACCTCGCCGCACGGCCACATGCCCCGAATTCTACCTCTGTAGACATGTCCATGTAACCAATAACAATATATCGTAATCAACCCACCGCACGGGCCGCATGCCCTAACTCGCATCGGCAGACACGCCCATGTGACATCAACAACAAGACAAGAATCAAAATGGAAACATACCCGTGGAATTCTCCATCACCGCCAAAGACGCCCAAGTAAGTTCTCAACAAGTCGACCGCCTCTATCGAGACGCCAGAATACGTAAATACCACACTTGCACAACAAAGGCTATCATCACAAGCATAGGCAAGTTTCACAACAACCAGCATAGGCAAGTTTCACAACAACAAGCATAGGCATGTTTCACACAACTCAAAGTACTTTCATTTTATGCCAAAGTCAGTTTTTAACCCCAAAGTACTACATACGTTAAGTTCTTTTAAAAGAGATCCATTACTTTTATAAAAGTCACCCGATACCGTAGTATTAGAATGACCAACCCACCTTCCTTTTCAAAATCAAGTAACAACATTCTTTCCTAAGTTCCGCTTTGCCTAGTTTCATTATCAAGCTTCTCATTTTCAAATGGTTTCATAGTTCCCAAACTTAATCACTTGATTCCTTTTTAGAACAATCAGTAACATATGTCATATATGTGAGTAGTTTATTCGTTTATAACGATCTTATTACAGCAACCATGATCTAGAAAATGTAATATCATTTTGTCTCATCTTAGCTTCTATGCAGATTGAGGTTTCTACCGTTTTAATACAACATATCATTATTCAATACATTTTCCTTTATTAACGCCGCAGTTGGTCCTGTCGATACACATTCGATTCCCAAATCAAGAAACATTATCCCTTTAAAACTAAGTACTCATTACTCACGAATGAGGTTTCACACAAACATCCACATTAAAACAAATAAGTTACGCTCTTATCTTATAAGATCAAGTCTCTTAACTTCTAACATCAAGAAACCATTTTCATTTACATAAGGTCGTTATAACTAACTTCCCATAAAGCTATTATAACACCCTATGTTTTAAACCAACCAAATCACTTAGCACATGTACGCCTCACCGCACTACATAGTTCACAACAATCATGCTAGAAAAGATAGGAAGAGGTTCACATACCTCGCGACGATTTATCGACAATAAGCAAAATGCTCCAAGTACTACAACCTTGCTAGCCCTTTCCACTCCTCGAGTAGAATACGCTACTTAGTACTTTCACCTATAAAGGTCACAAACGCCTATTAACCCCAAAACACAAGTTTCTATCTTTCTACGTAAAATTCTAAAAGACTCTCCCGCAACAACAGAAATCTCCTCCTCTATCGAGGCCGGCCACCAAGCCAACTGGTGGTTTACACGCCTACCCTGACGTGTACATTCTACTCAAGAATACTACACAAGTCCATCGCAA
Organism: Przewalskia tangutica; assembly: GCA_029844215.1. NCBI lineage: Eukaryota > Viridiplantae > Streptophyta > Magnoliopsida > Solanales > Solanaceae > Przewalskia > Przewalskia tangutica. Next base: position 35,602,188 of record CM056725.1, on the reverse strand, counting down.
TACACCCCATGTAAATACAGATTCGGGCTTTATTCTTCAGCTTAAGTCAAAAGACATCGACATACTAAGTAGTTCCATATACAAGATACTTCAACTATATATTCTAACAAACATGTAATTTCCAATTACAATAGAGGACAAGATAATTACCTCGATAAGCCCAAAATTATCCAAGTTATAATGTCGATCCCGAGCAAGGTTTAGCTCCAATTCGCGCCCAAACCACTCCAAACAACCCTTAGAAGTTCTAACCAACTTCTACTCAAATATTTCAACCAACTATGAAGATTTCCTTGTGGTTTCGGCTGAGACTAAAAGGACAAAAGGTAGTATTTCCTGACTCTACGAAAGAGGTATCTTTGAATACTACAAGGTACAAGGCTAAGGTATTTGGGCATTATAACAATACTAGGAGTATTTCTATACCACAACAAGTGGTATTATACGAAAACAACTAGGCAGTGGGTACCCCACTGCCAAGGCACCACAAAGGGGAGTGAGGAGGCCTCGGCCAAGACTCTCAAAAGAGTGGGGATGAGTTGGACGAACTCAACACTGTAGGAGTGGAGGGATTTTAGGCTTGAAGGTTTCATTCATGGACGAAGAGTTCATCAACATAAGGGGTATTTATAGCAAACCAAAAGCCAACCAACGGCCAAGATCAAACCATGTGCAAGGCAAGTGTAAGGCCAAGATCAAGCCAAGTGCACCCTAGACCCTACTCCTTAAAACCTCACAAATATCTACACAAATATCTACCACAACTTGCCCTCAATTCCGCTGTCACGCCCCACATGCTTCATTGCAGTGGTGACACGTCACCCTCCCTGGTCCGTACGTTTCGCCACTCTTTCGGAAAAATCCGCAAAAATACAAAACGACATAGCCGAATTTTCCTTCGCAAGTTATGTAAAACGCTTCGCGAAAAACGACTTAACCGTGTCAGGCCCAAATGTAAAATCGCCGCGGTGCCACACGGGGTGACACGTGTCGCTCGATTCGCCTGTATATTTCGCCTTCCGAAAATATCCAAATTAATGGAATCTCAAAACAAAGCCCTCACAAAATCAGAATTTCTCCCGTGGGCCCCACGTGACCATTTCCAAAATAAAATCTCAAAATTCTAATATAATCTATGAAGTCCAAATACCAAACTGGGAATCCAATTCCCATTAACGAACCTTTTTCTTCACAAATAACCTAAACTTTTCCGCGAAAAACTCACATCTTTCTTTCTTTTCAAAATTTCACAGACTTCGTGACGACGCCCTCACATATGTCACACCCCAAAATCCTGGATCGTGCCTTACCCTGCACTTAAATGATACATACATCGAGAAAATCAATGGAACATAAAACATGAGTCATTAAACAAGAGATATAATAAATAAACAAAGCAACCAAAATAAATGCCTTCAAGAAAAACATAAAACTCAACAGCTTTAATCCTTTTACAACCCCGCCCACAACAAGATTACTGCACTTAAGATTTACAACGACTATGACGGACAGGCCCCGCCATACCCCAATATACAAGAACCTACAACTCAGTGGAACACATACCAAAAGATAAGCCTCCGAGAAACGGAGCTTCCCAACGCTGAACGGTGATCCTATGAGCGAGGATCCACGATCGATGTACTTCTACTCGCAGATTTAACGCACTCAAGCGAGGCCAAGATAACAGTACCAAGTATGTGAAACTGCATAATGTCAGAATGAAATCATAACCTATACAAAGGAGAGACATGTATGATAGCCAAACTACAACACACCACATATACGCTTATATCAAGTCGTGGTCTCACGCCCACAACATCAATCATGCCTGGAATACCTTCCTCATCACGGCAATGATGATATGATAACAACAAGACAAAGAATCCAAATGGAAGCATACCCGCGCGCTACGATCGTGTCGTGATGTCCAAAGGGAAACAATAAGACAACTTTCCAAATGGACGATACCCGCGCGCCACGATCGTGTCGATGTCCAAAGGGAAACAATAGACAGATTCCAAATGGACGATACCCGCGCGCCACGATCGTGTCGATGTCCAAAAGGAAATCACAAGGCGATAATCAAATGGAAACATACCCGCGCGCCACGATCGTGTCAAGATATCCAAAGCGATTAACCACAAGACCTTAACCAAAATGGAAGCATACCCGCGCTACGATCGTGTCAAGATGTCCAAAGAGATTAACAACAATAATACTATCACCGTGAACGCATCTGCGGAATTTCTCCGCCACCGCCAGACGCCCAAGTAAGTTCTCAACTACCAACCGACTTCTATCGAGACGCGGTAACACAGAAACACAACGCTTGTACAATAAAGGCTATCATCACAAGCATAGGCAAGTTTCACAACAACAAGCATAGGCAAGTTTCACAACAACAAGCATAGGCAAGTTTCACACAACTCAAAGTACTTTCATTTTATGCCAAAGTCCGGGTTTTTAACCCCAAAGTACTACATACGTTAAGTTCTTTTAAAAGAGATCCATTACTTTTATAAAAGTCACCCGATACCCGTAGTATTAGAATGACCAACCCACCTTCCTTTTCAAAATCAAGTAACAACATTCTTTTCCTAAGTTCCAGTTTGCCTAGTTTCAATTACTCAAGCTTCTCATTTTTCAAATGGTTTCATAGTTCCCAAACTTAATCACTTGATTCCTTTTTAGAACAATTGAGTAACATATGTCATATACGTGAGTAGTTTATTCTTGTTATAACGATCTTATTACAAAGAACCATGATCTAGAAAATGTAATATCATTTTGTCTTATCTTAGCTTCTATGCAGATGAGGTTTCTACCGGTTTAAATACAACACATCATTATTCAATACATTTTCCTTTATTAACGCCGCAGGTCTGTCGATACACATTCGATTCCCAAATCGAGCAACATTATCCCTTTAAAACCAAGTACTCATTACTCACGAATGAGGTTTCACACAAACATCCACATTAAAACAAATAAGTTAAGTCTCTTATCTTATAAGATCAAGTCTCTTAACTTCTAACATCAAGAAACCATTTTCATTTCATAAGGTCGTTATAACTAACTTCCCATAAAGCTATTATAACACCCTATGTTTTAAACCAACCAAATCACTTAGCACATGACGCTCACCGCACTACATAGTTCACAACAATCATGCTAGAAAAGATAGGAAGAGGTTCACATACCTCGCGACGATTTATCGACAATAAGCAAAATGCTCCAAGTACTACAACCTTGCTAGCCCTTTCCACTCCTCGAGTAGAATACGCTACTCTTAGTACTTTCACCTAAAAAGGCCACACCTTCGATTAACCTCAAAACACCAGGTTCCATTTCACAGAAAATTGGAAAGACTCTCCCCGCAACTGCTAATCTCCTCCTCTATCGAGGCAGCTACCAAGCCAACTGTGGGGTTTACACGCCTAACCTGGACGTGTACAATTCTACTCAAGAATACTACACAAGTCATCGCAATACACCCTATGTAAATACAGCTTCTTTTCTTTATTCTTCAGCTTAAGTCAAAAGACATTGCCGAATACTAAGTATAGTTCCATATACAAAGATACTTCAACTATATATTCTAACAAACATGTAATTTCCAATTACAATAGGACAAGATAATTACCTCGACAAGCCCAAAATTATCCAAGTTATAATGTCGATCCCGAGCAAGGTTTAGCTCCAATTCGCGCTCCAAACCACTCCAAACAACCCTTAGAAGTTCTAACTAACTTCTACTCAAATACTTCAACCAACTATGAAGATTTCCTTGGTTTTGGCTGAGACTAAAAGGACAAAAGGTAGTATTTCGACTTCACGTAAAGAGGTATCTTTGGAATACTACAAGGTACAAGGCTAAGGTATTTTGGGCATTATAACAATACTAGGAGTATTTCAATACCACATGGAGGGTATTATACGAAAAACAACTAGGCTAGTGGGTACCCTACTGGCTAGCACCACAAAGGGGAGTGGGACTCGGCCAAAGGCCTTAACTAGGAGTGGGGCTCGGACGAGAGTCAAACAAGAGGAGAGGAAGGATAGCAAGACTTGAACATTTTGACGAATGAAGTCTTCTGCCAAGCGGGGTATTTATAGCAAAACCAAAAGCCAACCAACGGCCAAGATCAAGCCATGTGCAAGGCAAGTGTAAGGCCAAGATCAAGCCAAGTGCACCCTAGACCCTACCCTTAAAACCTCACAAATATCTACACAAATATCTACCACAACTCGCCCTCAATCCGCCAAGTCCGCCCCACATGTTTCATGGTGAGGTGACACATGCCACCCTCCCGCTGGTCCGAATCGTTTCGCCTCTAAAAATCCGCAAAAACAAAACGACATAGCCGGAATTTTCCTTCGCAGTTACGAAAACGCTTCGTTTAAAAACGACTTAACCAAAGGCCAGGCCCAAATGTAAAATCGCCGGTGCCACATGGGGGTGACACGTGTCGCCCCGATTCGCCTGCATTTCGTCTTCAAAATATCCAAAATACCGGAAATCTCAAAACAAAGCGTTCTACAAAATCAGAATTTCTCCCGTGGCCCCACGTGACCATTTCCAAAATAAAATCTCAAAATTCTAATATAATCTATGAAGTCCAAATACCAAACTGGGAATCCACCCCATTAACGAACCTTTTCTTCACAAATAACCGAAACTTTTCCGAAAACTCACATCTTTCTTTCTTTTCAACATTTTCACAGACACTTCGCACGCACGCCCTCACATACATACCTCGCAACTACGGGTATAACATTCTCCTCCTTAGAAACATTCGTCCCGAATGTTCCTTCTCAAGACGGATATCGATAAGTTCCTCTAACAAGTTGTCAACGCCACGCCTGGCCACGAAATAACACACGTTATCTTCCTTCCTTACTCGCCGTGTCTTCTCGAACACTTGAACTCTCCCAAGACGTACTCATACTTCACCATTACTCGCTCTCGAAAATCTCCGAGTCACTACCTCCAAACTTGGTCATCTTACTAACCTCAAACTTCCTTAAGGCCATTCCCGCCTTTACGAACCGCTCGTCGAACGCGCCCACGAACTCATACGTTGGTCACACAAACTGGGCCTAGCATCCTCGTGACTTACCACCGGCGACCACCTAACCGACCCCACCTTAATCCGCACGGTTGACCCAGATCACGCCCTCAACCCGACCCACAACCGCTGCCAAACTCTTGTTCCCGATCCTAACAATCTTACTAATTCACATCACGAAAGCTACCACTTCCATCTCACACTACCCACTGACTTATCACACAAATAAATCCCACGATACTACTACTGGAGCAAGTGGTCAAAATAAATCTTTAACTCAAGACGACCTTACCCCTAAGGTCTCGGGCCGTGACATAGTCTAAGGTTCACACTTACCATGCCCCATACGTATCCTCCCAACTAAGCATGTATTCTAACTCACACATATCACAATGCTATCCGTGACATAGCACACAATAATGAGATCATCATAACAAGCATACCAAAACTCTAGAGGGTTAAGGATATACTGAAGCTACCGCCCACTCTAATCATAGCCCACTGCAGGCGCATACAGTAGGCGTGATGAACCACCACAAATCAAGGCGTCGAGTCGTAACATCCGCGCTTCCTTGGTCTGATGGGCCGCAAAATGGCCCCCGCTGGCCGCATGCAAAACAAACTCCCAATCTAGCACGACACTCTCCAAATGGAGTCTACCACAACGGCCACAACGAGGTGGTGGCTTCACCGTTAACACCCCGCTTCTCCAAAATCAACCTCGAGCCCCGACTGCATCTAAAGACGGTGAGGACCACTCAGACCGCGGGGTATATAACTAGTCACGAGGCGGTCCGCCTCGAAAGTCACCAAAGGACCTCGCTGTCCCGCCCTCTTCTCACGATCCAGTCATTCCTTCGACCCTCCGTGCCTCACATCCTAGCGCATGAGCTCGCACGCGGCAATGCCCATGCCTACCAAGAGAAACACCCGCACAAGACTCGGCCATATAATCATCTAGCCCGTGATGTAGCGATGCACTTATCCTCCATATTCGCAACTAGCGCAGTACATATCGAGCCAAAGAATCGAACTCGACATTGTACTCCCGACAGCGCCTCTCTCGCCTCAAGAATAAAATCGTTTACCGCGCCTCCTCATCCGCGAGGCAAGAAGGCGCGAGAAAGCCCCAAAACTCATCCCATACCGCCGAGGTGCATGCTCTCCCGAAAGCTCCCATGAATCAAACCAATCGATCGCGGTATCACGCAGCCGACAACCAAAGGTCACAGACTCGGTTCAAGCCTTGATCACCCGCATGATCCGTCAGAATCGCCGGATGAACTCCTCGCGATCATCCTCGTGCCTCGACCAGAAACTCGCGGCTACACTCGTAAAGTCCCGTAGCCTCAAACTATTCGCCGGCGAACCATCGGTGCATCGAATCGAATCGCCGTGATCCACTTATCTCATATTCGCCACGACTTCGCCAATAATCGCCATCTCTCGTGACTCCATCTCCCGCTTGCATCGCGGACCTGAGGCTCAGTATCAGAGTCTCAGCAGCCACCGCCGCGCTTTAAACTCGCTGGCCGGGCGGCGCGAAACTCGGGCGGAAGCACTGCTCGATCGACCGCTCGCGCCGAACTCCTCTCGCATCTCACTAGCGCCTCCTCCGCTTTGCCCTTCTGGCTCGGTTTGGCGCGAGGCATAATCGTAAAACGAGATACGCCGGAGGGTCCAACTCACAACACACTCTAAGGCACGATCTCGTAATGAGAAGAAATGGAAACCAATCCTAAATGTCTTATAGCCTCCTCGATTATAGATGTGGTGCACAACACACCGATAATCAAGACTTACTAGACACGGCTCAGACACTTTCCGAGGATTAATCGCTCGATACTACTTTGTCACACCCAAAATCGGGCCGTGATCGTGCCTTACCCGGCACCCTAGCGATACATACATCGAGAAAATCACGAACATAAAACATGAGTCATTAAACAAGAGATATAATAAATAAATAAAGCCAACCAAAATTGCTTTCGTGAAAAACATAAAACTCGAACAGCTTTAACTTTTACAACCCCGCCCACAACAAGATTACATGCACTTAAGATTTACAACGACTATGACGGACAGGCCCCGCCATACCCCGAATATACAAGAACCTACAACTCAGTGGAACACATACCAAAAGATAAGCCTCCGAGAAACGGAGCTTCCTAACGCTCTGAACGGTGATCCTATGAGCGAGGATCCACGATCGATGTACCTCTACCGCAGATGAACGCAGCCCGGGCGAGGTCAAGACAACAGTACCAAGTATGTGAAATCGCATAATGTCAGAATGAAATCATAACCTATACAAAGCAGAGACATGTATGATAGCCAAACTACAAAGACACCACATATAACGCTTATATCAAGTCGTGGTCTCACGCCACAACATCAATCACGCCTGGAATACCTTCCTCACCGGCAAATGATGATATGATAACAACAAGACAAAGAATCCAAATGGAAGCATACCCGCGCGCTACGATCGTGTCAAGATGTCCAAAGTGGAAACAATAAGACAACTTTCCAAACGGACGATACCCGCGGCGCTACGATCGTGTCGCTGTGTCCAAAGGGAAACAATAGACAGATTCCAAATGGACGATACCCGTGCGCCACGATCGTGGTCGATGTCCAAAAGGAAATCACGCGCGATAATCAAAATGGAAACATACCCGCGCGCCACGATCGTGTCGTGATATCCAAAGCGATTAACTACAAGACCTTAACCAAATGGAAGCATACCCGCGCGCCACGATCGTGTCGCATGTCCAAAGCGATTAACAACAATAATACTATCAGCGAACGCATTGCGGAATTTCTCCACATCGCCAAGACGCCCAAGTAAGTTCTCAACTACCAACCGACTCTATCGAGACGCAGAATACGTAAAACACAACGCTTGTACAATAAAGGCTATCATCACAAGCATAGGCAAGTTTCACAACAACAAGCATAGGCAAGTTTCACAACAACAAGCATACAGCAAGTTTCACACAACTCAAAGTACTTTCATTTTATGCCAAAGTCCGGTTTTTAACCCCAAAGTACTACATACGTTAAGTTCTTTTTAAAAGAGATCCATTACTTTTATAAAAGTCACCCGATACGTAGTATTAGAATGACCAACCCACCTTCCTTTTCAAAATCAAGTAACAACATTCTTTTCCTAAGTTCCAGCTTGCCTAGTTTCAATTACTCAAGCTTCTCATTTTTCAAATGGTTTCATAGTTCCCAAACTTAATCACTGATTCCTTTTAGAACAATCGAGTAACATATGTCATATACGTGAGTAGTTTATTCTTGTTATAACGATCTTATTACAAGACCATGATCTAGAAAATGTAATATCATTTTGTCTTATCTTAGCTTCTATGCAGATGGAGGTTTCTACCGGTTTTAATACAACACATCATTATTCAATACATTTTCCTTTATTAACGCCGCAGTGGTGCTGTCGATACACATTCGATTCTCAAATCGACAACATTATCCCTTTAAAACCAAGTACTCATTACTCACGAATGAGGTTTCACACAAACATCCACATTAAAACAAATAAGTTAAGTCTCTTATCTTATAAGATCAAGTCTCTTAACTTCTAACATCAAGAAACCATTTTCACTTACATAAGGTCGTTATAACTAACTTCCCATAAAGCTATTATAACACCCATGTTTTAAACCAACCAAATCACTTAGCACACGTACGCCTACCGTACTACATAGTTCACAACAATCATGCTAGAAAAGATAGGAAGAGGTTCACATACCTCGCGACGATTTATCGACAATAAGCAAAATGCTCCAAGTACTACAACCTTGCTAGCCCTTTTCCACTCCTCGAGCAGAATACGCTACTCTTAGTACTTTCACCTAAAAGGCCACAACTTCTATTAACCTCAAAACACAAGGTTCCATTTCTACAGAAAATTGCAAAGACTCTCCCGCAACAACAGAAATCTCCTCCTCTATCGAGGCCGCCACCAAGCCAACCAGGGGGTTTACACGCCTAACCTGACGTACAATTCTACTCAAGAATACTACACAAGTCTACCGCAATACACCCTATGTAAATACAATTCAGCTTCTTTCTTTATTCTTCAGCTTAAGTCAAAAGACATTGCCGAATACTAAGTATAGTTCCATATACTGATACTTCAACTATATATTCTAACAAACATGTAATTTCCAATTACAATAGAGGACAAGATAATTACCTCGACAAGCCCAAAATTATCCAAGTTATAATGTCGATCCCGAGCAAGGTTTAGCTCCACCTGCGCCCAAACCACTCCAAACAACCCTTAGAAGTTCTAACTAACTTCTACTCAAATACTTCAACCAACTGAAGATTTCCTTAGTGGTTTCGGCTGAGACTAAAAGGACAAAAGGTAGTATTTCCTGACTCTACGTGAAAGAGGTATCTTTGGAATACTACAAGGTACAAGGCTAAGGTATTTTGGGCATTATAACAATACTGGGAGTATTTCAATACCACAAGGAGTGGTATTATACGAAAACAACTAGCAGTGGGTACCCCACGCTAGCACCACAGTGAGGGGACTCTCGGCCAAAGGCCTTAACTAGGAGGAGGGCTCTTGGACGAGAGTCAAACAAGAGGAGAGGGAAGGATAGCAAGACTTGGAACATTTTGACGAATGAAGTCTTCTGCCAAGGGGGTATTTATAGCAAAACCAAAAGCCAACCAATGGCCAAGATCAAGCCATGTGCAAGTGTGTAAGGCCAAGATCAGCCAAGTGCACCCTAGACCCTACTCCTTAAAACCCTCACAAATATCTACACAAATATCTACCACAACTCGCCTCAATTCGGCCAAGTCACGCCACATGCTTCCATTGAGGGTGACACACGCCACCCTCCCGTTGGTCCGAATGTTTCGCCTCTGAAAATCCGCAAAAACAAAACGACATAGCCGAATTTTCCTTCGCAGTTACGAAAACGCTTCGTCGAAAAACGACTTAACCAAAGTGCGGCACAATTGTAAAATCGGCTGGTGCCACACGGGTGACACGTGTCGCCTCGATTCGCCTGCAATATTTCGTCTTCCAAAAATATCCAAAATACCGAAATCTCAAAACAAAGCGTCCACAAAATCAGAATTTCTCCCGTGGCCCCACGTGACCATTTCCAAAATAAAATCTCAAAATTCTAATATAATCTATGAAGTCCAAATACCAAACTGGGAATCCACCCCATTAACGAACCTTTTTCTTCACAAATAACCGAAACTTTTCCGCTTAAAACTCACATCTTTCTTTCTTTTCAACATTTTCTCACAGACTCGCACGTACGCCCTCACATACATACTCGCAACTACGGGTATAACAACATACATACCCCGCAACTACGGGTATAACATTCTCCTCTTAGAAACATTCGTCCGAATGTTCCTTCTCAAGACGGATATCGATGAAGTTCCTCTAACAGTTTGTCAACGCCACGCCGCCACGAAATAACACACGTTATCTTCCTTCCTTACTCGTCGTGCCCTTCTCGAACACTTGAACTCTCCCAAGACGCACTCATACTTCACCATTACTTCCGCTCAAAAATCTCCGAGTCACTACCTCCAAACTTGGTCATCTTACTAACCTCAACATCCTTAAGGCCATTCCTACTTTACGAACCGCTCGTCGAACGCGCCCACGAACTCATACGTTGGTCACACAAACTTGGGCCTAGCATCCTCGTGACCCTACCACCGGCGGGACCACCGAATCGACCCCACCCCAAACCGGGTTACGGGTTGACCCGCAAATGGTCCTCAACCCGACCCCCCAATCTGCAAACTCTTGTTCCCGATCCTAACAATCTTACTAATTCACATCATGAAAGCTACCACTTCCATCTCACACTACCCACGGACTTATCACACAAATAAATCCCACGATACTACTACTCGATAAGGGTCAAAAATAAATCTTTAACTCAAGACGACCTTACCCCTAAGGTCTCACGTGACATAGTCTAAGGTTCACACTTACCATGCCCCCATACGTATCCTCCCAACTAAGCATGTTTTCTAACTCACAATTAACACAACGCTATTCGCATAGCACATAATAATGAGACCATCATAACAAGCATACCAAAACTCTAGAGGGTTAAGGATAAACTCGGCTACCGCCTCCACTCCAATCATAGGCACGCAGGCGCATAATCGTAGGGGCGATGAACCAGCCATCGATCCAGAGGGTCGAGTCGTAACATCCGTGCTACCCTTGGCCTGACAGCTCGCAAATGGACTCGCTGGCCGCAAAATAACAAGCTCCCCGCACCACGACACTTCCCAAATGCGGTCTACTACATCGACCACACCGAGGTAGGGGTGACCGATCTCGCCAACACCCTTACTTCCTCGAAACTCAACCTCGAGCCCGACCGCCCCGAATACTCAAGGTTGTGAGGACCACTCGACCGGGCGGAGGTACAAAACTAGTATGGCCGAGGCGGTCCGCCTCAAAGTCACCAAAGGACCTCGTTGTTCGCCCTTCGCGATTCGGGTCATTCCGCCGACCTCTCCGCGCCTCACATCCTGCCGCATGAGCTCGCACGCGCAATGTCCATGCTACCAAGAGCTACTCGAACATGCCTCGACATGTAATCATCGAGCTCAAACATATCGGTGCACTCGATCCTCCATACTAGCTACCAACGCTGACGCATCGCCAATGAGTCGAACTCACATTGTACTCCAACCGCACGCCCGCTTCTTTCTAAGCATCAAAATCTGTTTACCCGCGTCTCTCTCATCCGCGAGGCAAGAAGTGAGTGAGGAAAGCCTCAAAACTCATCCCATACCGCTGAGGTGCATGCTCTCCCGAAAGCTCTATGAATCAAACCAATCGATCATGTATCACGCACCGACGCGAACCAAAGGTCACAGACTCGGTCTCAAGCCTCGATCACCCGCACGATCCACAGAATCGCCGGATGAACTCCTCGCGATCATCCTCGTGCCTCGACCCATAAAACTCGCGTACTAACTCGTAAAGTCCCGTAGCCTCAAACTATCCGCCGGGTGAACCATCAGCATCGAATCGAATCGCAGATCCAAATTTATCCTCATATCCGCCACGACTCGCCAAGAATCGCCATCTCTTGTAACCCATCTCCTCGCCTGCATCGTGGACTGAGGCTCGTGCATCAGAGTCTCACGCCACGGCCGCGGCTCTAAACTCGCTGGGCCGCGGCGCTACAAAACCCGCCGTCAAACACAACCTCGCATCGCCTGCTCGCGCTGCATTCTCTCAGATCTCACTAGCAGCACTCTCTGCCTTGCCTTCTCGGCTCGTTGCTTTGGCGCTGGAGGCATAATCGTAAAAACGAGATACGCCGGAGGGTCCAACTTACAACATTTCTAAGGCACGATCTCGTAATGAGAAGAATGGAAACTAATCCTAAATGTCTCAGCCTCTCGACATATAGATGGTGCACAACACATCGATAATCAAGACTTACTAGACACGGTCAGTAGACACTTTCCGAGGATTAATCGCTCGATACCACTTTTGTCACTTTGTCGCGAGCCTTGCTCCGACGACTCAACAAATGGTACCGGTCGCTATGATCCTCGAGGCATGCCTTCGCCCTTCTTCTCGATGTGCCACACGGAGAGCCACGGTTCGTTCGTTTCGGTAGAGGCTCGCCTCTTATACGCCACTTCGGGCGAGGTCAAGATAACAGTACCAAGTATGTGAAATCAGAAAATATCAGAATGAAATCATACTAGTCTATATAAGGCAGAGACATGTATGATAACCAAACTACGCCACAACATAAAAGCAATATATCCAAATGTGGACTCACGCTCAAGTCATCACTCAAATATAACTATGGGTCTCACGCCCACAACATCAATCATGTTCGCATCACGGCCGCATGCCCCGACCAGACGGCAGACATGTCCATGATGCAACAATAATACCAATGCCCCACGGGCCACATGCCCCGAATTCTACCTGAGACACGCCAACGTGACATCAACAATAATATATCGGGTGATCAACCCCGCCGCACGGCCACATGCCCCGAATTCTACCTCGGTGTAGACATGTCCATGTAACCACAATAACAATATATCGGTAATCAACCCGACCGCACGGCCGCATGCCCCGACTCAGACGGTGTAGACACGCCCATGTGACATCAACAACAAGACAAGAATCAAAATGGAAACATACCCGTGGAATTCTCCATCACCGCCAAAGACGCCCAAGTAAGTTCTCAATAAGTCGACTCGCCTCTATCGAGACGCCAGAATACGTAAATACCACACATGCCCAACAAAGGCTATCATCACAAGCATAGGCAAGTTTCACAACAACAAGCATAGGCAAGTTTCACAACAACAAGCATAGGCAAGTTTCACACAACTCAAAGTACTTTCATTTTATGCCAAAGTCCTGGTTTTTAACCCCAAAGTACTACATACGTTAAGTTCTTTTAAAAGAGATCCATTACTTTTATAAAAGTCACCCGATACCTGTAGTATTAGAATGACCAACCCACCTTCCTTTTCAAAATCAAGTAACAACATTCTTTCCTAAGTTCCGCTTTGCCTAGTTTCAATTACTCAAGCTTCTCATTTTCAAATGGTTTCATAGTTCCCAAACTTAATCACTTGATTCCTTTTAGAACAATCGAGTAACATATGTCATATATGTGAGTAGTTTATTCTTGTTTATAACGATCTTATTACAATGACCATGATCTAGAAAATGTAATATCATTTTGTCTCATCTTAGCTTCTATGCAGATGGAGGTTTCATCGGTTTTAATACAACACATCATTATTCAATACATTTTCCTTTATTAACGCCGCAGTTGGTCCTGCCGATACACATTCGATTCCCAAATCAAGAAACATTATCCCTTTAAAACCAAGTACTCATTACTCACGAATGAGGTTTCACACAAACATCCACATTAAAACAAATAAGTTACGTCTCTTATCTTATAAGATCAAGTCTCTTAACTTCTAACATCAAGAAACCATTTTCATTACATAAGGTCGTTATAACTAACTTCCCATAAAGCTATTATAACACCCTATGTTTTAAACCAACCAAATCACTTAGCACACGTACGCTCACCGCACTACATAGTTCACAACAATCATGCTAGAAAAGATAGGAAGAGGTTCACATACCTCGCGACGATTTATCGACAATAAGCAAAATGCTCCAAGTACTACAACCTTGTTAGCTCTTTCCACTCTCGAGTAGAATACGCTACTCTTAGTACTTTCACCTATAAAGGTCACAAACGTCTATTAACCCCAAAACACAAGTTTCTATCTTTCTACGTAAAATTCAAAGACATCCCCGCAACAGCAGAAATCTCCTCCTCTATCGAGGCCGGCTACCAAGCCAACCAGGGGTTTACACGCCTACCCGGACGTGTACAATTCTACTCAAGAATACTACACAAGTTTATCGCAATACACCCATGTAAATACAGTTCGGTTCTTTATTCTTCAGCTTAAGTCAAAAGACATCAGAATACTAAGTAGTTCCATATACAGATATACTTCAACTATATATTCTAACAAACATGTAATTTCCAATTACAATAGAGGACAAGATAATTACCTCGATAAGCCCAAAATTATCCAAGTTATAATGTCCGATCCCGAGCAAGGTTTAGCTCCACCCGCGCGCCCAAACCACTCCAAACAACCCTTAGAAGTTCTAACTAACTTCTACTCAAATACTTCAACCAACTATGAAGATTTCCTTGTGGTTTCGGTTTGAGACTAAAAGGACAAAAGGTAGTATTTCCGACTCTACGTAAAGAGGTATCTTTGGAATACTACAAGGTACAAGGCTAAGGTATTTTGGGCATTATAACAATACTAGGGAGTATTTCTATACCACAACAAGGGTATTATACGAAACAACTAGCAGTGTGGTACCCTACGCCAAGGCACCACAAAGGGGAGGAGGAGGCCTCGCCAAGACTCTCAAAAGAGTGGGGATGAGTTGACGAACTCAACACTAGAGGAGGGAGGGATTTTAGGCTTGAAGGTTTCATTTGGATGAAGAGTTCATCAACATAAGGGGTATTTATAGCAAAACCAAAAGCCAACCAACGGCCAAGATCAAGCCATGTGCAAGGCAAGTGTAAGGCCAAGATCAAGCCAAGTGCACCCTAGACCCTACTCCTTAAAACCTCACAAATATCTACACAAATATCTACCACAACTTGCCCTCAATTCGCCAAGTCACGCCCCACACGTTTCATGCGAGGGTGACACATGTCACCCTCCCGCTGGTCCGTATGTTTCGCCACTCCGGAAAAATCCGCAAAAATACAAAACGACATAGCCGGAATTTTCCTTCGCAAGTTATAAAACGCTTCGTCAAAAACGACTTAACCTGCAGGCCCAAATGTAAAATCGCCGTGGTGCCACATGAGGGTGACACGGTCGCCCCGATTCGCCTAATATTTCGTCTTCCAAAATATCCAAATTACCGGAAATCTCAAAACAAAGCTGGCCCTACAAAATCAGAATTTCTCCGTGGCCCCACGTGACCATTTCCAAAAATAAAATCTCAAAATTCTAATATAATCTATGAAGTCCAAATACCAAACTGGGAATCCAATTCCCATTAACGAACCTTTTTCTTCACAAATAACCGGAAACTTTTCCGTTAAAAACTCACATCTTTCTTTCTTTTCAAAATTTCACAGACTCAGACGACGCCCTCACATACATACCCCGCAACTACGGGTATAACATACGCACTTCGGGCGAGGTCAAGACAACAATTTACCGAGTATGTGAAATCAAATAACATCAGAAATGAAATCATAGTAGTCTATATAAAGCAGGAGACATGTATGATAACCAAACTATAGTTCACAATAAATAAACAGTCATGTCAAGTCAGGGACTCACGCCCTCAAAGTCATCCCTCATGCCCGTGGAGCTCCTTCCTCACTGCCGGCAGTCTAGGTACAAATCATGTGATACGATAATGTGTCTCGCCATCTTATGGACCCAATATAGAAACGTGGAATACATTCTGATGAACCAGAGTCTGAATACATTCTGATGAACCTAGTCAAGTGAAATACATTCCTGGATGAACCAGAGTCGAGTGAAATACATTCCTGATGAACCTAATCAAGTGAAATACATTCGGATGAACCAGAATCAAGTGAATACATTCCTGATGAACCCAGAATCGTGAAATACATTCTGATGAACCCAGAATCAAGTGAAATACATTCCTGATGAACCTAATCAGTGAAATACATTCCTGATGAACCGTAATCAAGTGAAATACATTCCGGACGAACCAGAATCAAGTGAAATACATTCTGATGAACCCAGAGTCGAGTGAAATACATTCCTGATGAACCTAGAGTCGAGTAGAACACAATAATTGCATAACAAGGCTATCACACGTAACATGGTCACGCTTTCATAACGACAAGCATAGGCAAGTTATACACAACTCAAGGCACTTTCATTTTATGTCAAAGTCCGATTTTAACCCTAAAGTACTACGTGACGTTAAATTCCTTTTAAGATCCATTTCTTTTACAAAGGTCACCCGATACCGTAGTATAAAATTAGAGAGACTAACATTGTTAAGTAAACCAAAATGCTTTCCTTTGTAAAATCAAGTAACAACCTTATTTTCCAAACGCTCAAGTTTGCCTAATTTCAAATGCTCAAGTTTCTCATTTTAGAAAGGGTTTCGTAGTTCATAGTTTTAAATCCTTTAAAACATAATTCTCCTTTAAACGCTTTGAGAAACCTATGTCTTATGTGAGTAGGTTATTCTTGTTTATAATCAATCTTATTAAGCATCCATCATCTAGAAATGTCATTTTGTCTCATCTTAGCTTCTATGCAGATGGAAGTTTCTATCGTTTTAATAATACTTAATCACAAAACATTTCCTTTATTAACGCCGCAGCTGGTTTGTCGATACACATTCCGATTTCGAAATCAAGAAACATTCTTAAGCCGTTATTACCCAACTTCCCATAAAGCTAGTATAACTCTTAAGTTTTCAAAACCAAGTATTACTTCTTCTTTCAAATGATTCAAAAATCTTTTGAAATACTTCAAGTTCTTTATTAACACATAACAAGCCGCTTATAGTTCAAATCGCTTACCTTTTCAAAACCACAAGTATTTTCTTACCAACATAAAGTCGTTATAACCAACTTCCCATAAAGCCGTTATAACACTTTATGTTTTAAACCAATCAAATACATTTAGCACTCAGACGCTCACCGCATCTACATAGTTCACACATATCATGCTAGAAGAGATAGGAAGAGGTTCACATACCGCGACGAGCATCGACTAATAGCAAAACGCCCAAGTACCTCCAACCGCCGGGCTACTCCTTAAGTCAAGTAGATCGCGCCACACGTAGTACTTCAACCTATAAGGCCACAAGGCGCTTATTAACATTTAGACCTCATCAGAACATTCTACCGAAAATTCAAAGACCTTCCCCGCAACCGCACAGAAATCTCCTCCTCTATCGAGGCCGCTATCAAGCCAACCGTGTGTGGGGTTCATACATCTAACCTGACGCACAATTCTACCTCACGTAAAAGCTACACAAGTTCATCGTAATACACCCCATGTAATTACAGTCAAGATTTTCTTCAAAAGGTTTCTTATATTCAGCTTAAGTCAAAAGACATTGCGATAACAACGCTCAGTTCTATATATAGTATACTTCAACTATATAGTCTAACAATCATGTAATTTCCAATTACAATAGAGGACAAGATATTTACCTCGATAAGCCCATAATTATCCGAGTTTAAATGTCGATCCCGAGCAAGGTTTAGCTCCTACTCACAAGGCTCCGACCCGCTCCAAACAACCCTTAGAAGTTCTAACCAACTTCTACTTATTACTCCAACTAACCATGGAGATTTTCCTTAGTGGTTTCAGTTTTGTGACTAAGGGAAGTATAATAGTATTTCGGTTTTTCAGATAGTATAACCTTAGAATACTACAAGGTATATGGCTAAGGTAATTTGGGCATTATAACAATACTTTGAGAGTATTTCTACCAAGAGTGGGGTGTATTAGACGAGACAACTAGGCAGGTGGTACCCACGGCCACACTACTAGAGAGTGAGGGCTCTCGCCAAGGAGGGGAAGGCTCTGACGAGAACCACAAGAAGGAAGAGGAGGGATTTTAACACTTAGAAGATTTTAGGATGAAGAAAGTCTTCAACATAGGTGGTATTTATAGGCCAACCAATGGCCAACCAATGGCCAAGATCTTGCCAAGTGCAAGGCAAGTGTAGGCCAAGATCTTGCCAAGTGCACCCTAGCCAACTAACACACAAAAATATCCTACCAACTCCTTGACCAACAAGGCCAATCGCCCAACCTCCCTTTACCGCCCACTCACGCCCGCCAACGAGAGGTGCCTGGCGCCTCTTGTTGCCCAACACGCTTCGCCTCTAAAAACCGTAAAAATTAAAAATGACATAGCCGGAAATTCCCTACGAAAGTCGTGGAAACGCTTTCAAAAACGACTTAATCGGGTGTTGTGCACAAAATTAATTCGCCAAGCCTAATTAAAAGTTTCAAATTTTCTACGCACGCCCCTTCGCATATACTGAAATACGGCATAACATTCTCCTCCTTAGAAACATTCGCCCGAATGTTCCTTCTAGGTCTCGAACAAACGCGGCGCCAAAGATAGTCTTCACCACTATACTTACGAGAACAAACTCGCCACACATGGCCACGGAACCAACTCGCGCAAAATGCTTACATCCAAGTCCACGAGGAAACACCTCTAACATCACCAAAAATGATACCACTTTTGTCACTTTGCTCGAGGCATTAACCTTCTCAGCGACTCCAACAAATGGTACCGGCCGCATGCGATCATCAAGTCGCCGTGACATTCGAACTCTTACTACATTTCGATATCGTCAAGATTCAAAACTCGGTTACTATCCCTAACGTGGTCATCATTAATCGAACACTGATGGATCTTCGATACTTCCAACATAACAATACGAAGACCGGACGCATCGCTTCCTAAGTCGGACAAGAATCGCTAACATATAGGCAACCCGCCTATTCTTCACATGAACTCGTGCGGCCCAAAGTAACTCGCTAAGTTCCTCTCGCTTTCCAAAACTCGTCACACCCAAACCGGTGGTACCTTCAAGAAGACCGACCGCCAACTCGAACTCTAAGCGCTGCCGCCGATTATCCGCACGATTTCTCCGAGCCGCCGTAACCTCTTCTAGACAAGCTTTACCCTATCCACAATTACCGGAACAAGCTCAACCAACTATCCGAATCTTGCCAACATCGAACCAATCGACCAAGAACTTACACTTCCGCCCTACAAGGCCTCATAAGGCGACATTCAAAACTGAAATGGTAGCTTAAACACTCCTCCACAGAGACAACAATCCCACAACTACCTCTCAAATACACACACCGCCCGAGGGCGACGCGATTGAGACTCACCGAGTCTTAACCCCGCTTGGTAAAACTTCCGTAAACCAAAACAGCTGCACTGGCTCCACTGTCGCCATAAGGTGAAGGTAGGCACCTCGCAGCCTTACAACCTTCGATAGATCAATATCGCCGAGTAAACGGTCTTTGTTAGAAAACAAGACGGCCGACCTCTCGCCCGACCATCGGGTCGAACGATCCACGAACTCAGACTTGGTTAACTAAACTGGGCCTAACACCTCGTGACCCTACCACAAGGCGACCACCACGCATCGACTTCACCACCAAACATGCCGCTGGTTGACCCGCAACGCTGCCTCAACCCGACCCGCAACGCCGCTAAACGCTAGCTCTCCAAGGAAAACTCTCACTAATCACGTTACGAAAAACCTAGCGTCTTCTTAGCTCAACTACCCTCTTTCATTCCACACTACTCGTGACTTATCCCAGAACATAGTTCACGTGCACTATGCACTCCTATAAGGGTCAAACCCGAACACTACACCTTTACTCGAGATGGCCTTACCTCTAAGGTCTCTACGCATAAAACTCTAAGGCTCACACCTTCTCTATCCCCAAAATCTTTCTGCTAACCCACCATGATTTCTAATCCCTACTAACACACCGCTATCGAACATAGCACTTAAGGTATACTTACCTTATCACACATACCGATCTCTGAGGGTTAAGGATATATCTATATCTACCGCCCACTCCCTTAGTCGCTCAAATCAAACTCGCCTGTAGGCGATAGCTGGCGAAGATGACAAACTACCCACCGATCCTCGAAGGCTAAGTCCTCCCGCAAGGACACTCTTTCGACATCGCACTGACGGTCCATAGGTACAACAAGTACAACTAAAAGGCGACATTCCCGACGACGCCGCCACACCGTAACACCGAAAAATCAATCCGGATGGCCGAACCTTCGTAATGGTGAACCGGAAGCTCGAGCTCGACTAACTTCGCGATACCTAACGCCCCGAACCTCGCGGAGGACCTTTCGCACCGTGGATGTGCATAATCTAATCGCCGCGAGGTGACTCGACTAAAAGTTACCAAAGGACTCGCCGCTCGCCCTTCTCGCCCCCTTCGTTAACCCGCCGATCTCTACGCTTTCTCACGCGCATAAGCCCATACACGTGCCATGCCCAAGCCTAATCAAGAACTTACTTGCACAACCTTCTCGCTGATACTCATCAAGACTCGCCAGACATCAGTATACTCTCGTAGCCAAATCCATAGCTAGTAATGTGGTCGCTTGCAATCTATATTCTCTGCTCCTGGCCGTGGAACTGGCGTTCAAACATCATGGCCGCAGAGGAACCGCCGCCGCTAAACTCTGGGGCTAGCGACGCCGCAAAACTCCCGAATGAAGAAACACCCTGTGATGATTGGGCTGTGCCCACGTAACCCTCTCAGATTTACTCGCAGCCTCGCCGCTTTGCCCTCCTCGGCCGCTTCTTTCACGCGAGGCATAGCAAGTGGAAAGAAATACGTTAGAGGTCCAACTTACAACACACTCTAAGGCACGATCTCTGAGTGAGAAGAAATAGAAACTAATCCTAAATATCCTATAGCCTCCTCGACATTGCGTGGTGCACAACACACCGATAATCAAGACTTCATCGATACGGTTCAGACACTTTCCGAGGATTAATCGCTTCGATACCACTTTTGTCACGACCAACTGGCCCGCGATCGGTGCCTTACCCCGGCACCCTAGTGACACAACATCGAGTAATCACGAACATAAAGACAATACATGAAACCAATGTAATATGACAGTGAAATAAGAAGACAAAGCAACTAAAAACTTACCTTCAAGATATATATAAATAGCAATTTGAACAGCCATAACCCTCTTACAAATTCTACCCACAACAAGATTACATGCACTTACGAATAATATGACAACAACGACGGACAGTGGCCGCCATACCCCCGAATGTAAGCACCTACAATCAATGTGGACTATACCAAGATAAGCCTCCGAGAAACGAGCTTTCCCAATGCCGAATCGTGACCCTAAGAGCGAGGATCACGATCGATGTAACTTTACTCGCGGATGAACGCAGCCTCGGGCGAGGTCGGCATAACCGTACCGAGTATGTGAAATCAAATAAATCAGAATGAAATCATAGTAGTCTATATAAAGGTGAGACATGTATGATAACCAAACTACGCTCAAAATAAATAAACAAATATGTCAAGTCGTGGACTCACGCCTCAAAGTCATCCTCATGCCCGTGAGCTCCTTCCTCACCGCCAGCCTAGGTACAAATCATGTGATACGTATAATGTGTCTCGCCCATCTTATGGACCCAATATAGAAACGTGTGGAATACATTCTGATGAACCTAGAGTCATGAATACATTCTGATGAACCAGTAGTCAAGTGAAATACATTCCTGGATGAACCCAGAGTCGAGTGAAATACATTCTGATGAACGGTAATCAAGTGAAATACATTCCTGATGAACCTAATCAAGTGAAATACATTCCTGATGAACCGGTAATCAAGTGAAATACATTCTGATGAACCTAATCAAGTGAAATACATTCCTGATGAACCTAGAATCAAGTGAAATACATTCTGATGAACCAGAATCAAGTGAAATACATTCCTGATGAACCGTAGTCGAGTGAAATACATTCCCGGATGAACCGGTAGTCGAGTAGAACACAATAATTGCATAACAAGGCTATCACACGTAACATGGTCACGTTTCATAACGACAAGCATAGGCAAGTTATACACAACTCAAGGCACTTTCATTTTATGTCAAAGTCTTGATTTTAACTCTAAAGTACTACGTACGTTAAATTCCTTTTAAGATCCATTTCTTTTACAAAGGTCACCCGATACCCGTAGTATAAAATTAGAGAGACTAACATTGTTAAGTAAACCAAAATGCTTTCCTTTGTAAAATCAAGTAACAACCTTATTTTCCAAACGTTCAAGTTTGCCTAATTTCAAATGCTCAAGTTTCTCATTTTAGAAAGGGTTTCGTAGTTTATAGTTTTAAATCCTTTAAAACATAATTCTCCTTTAAACGTTTTGAGAAACCTATGTCTTATAAGTGAGTAGGTTATTCTTGTTTATAATCAATCTTATTAAGCATCCATCATCTAGGAAATGTCATTTTGTCTCATCTTAGCTTCTATGCAGATGGAAGTTTCACCGGTTTTAATAATACTTAATCATCAAAACATTTCCTTTATTAACGCCGCAAGGGTTTGTCGATACACATTCGATTTCCAAATCAAGAAACATTCTTAAGCCGTTATTACCCAACTTCCCATAAAGCTAGTATAACTCTTAAGTTTTCAAAACCAAGTATTACTTCTTTCAAATGATTCAAAATCTTTGAAATACTTCAAGTTCTTTATTAACACATAACAAGCCGCTTATAGTTCAAATCGCTCTTTTCAAAACCACAAGTATTTTCTTACCAACATAAAGTCATTATAACCAACTTCCCATAAAGCCGTTATAACACTTTATGTTTTAAACCAATCAAATACATTTAGCACTCAGACGCCTACCGCACTACATAGTTCACACATATCATGCTAGAAGAGATAGGAAGAGGTTCACATACCTCGCGACGAGTATCGACTAATAGCAAAACGCCCAAGTACCTCCAACCGTCGGCTACTCCTAAGTCAAGTAGATCGCGCCACACGTAGTACTTCAACCTATAAGGCCACGGCGCTTATTAACATTTAGACCTCATCGAGAACATTCTACCAAAATTCGCAAAGACCTTCCCCGCAACCGCAGAAATCTCCTCCTCTATCGAGGCCGCCATCAAGCCAACCAGTGGGGGTTCATACATCTAACCTGACGCGTACAATTCTACCTCACGTAAAAGCTACACAAGTCTCATCAGAATACACCCTATGTAATTACGCCAAGATTTTCTTCAAAAGGTTTCTTATATTCAGCTTAAGTCAAAAGACATCCGATAACAACGTTCAGTTCTATATATAGTATACTTCAACTATATAGTCTAACAATCATGTAATTTCCAATTACAATAGAGGGACAAGATATTTACCTCGATAAGCCCATAATTATCCGAGTTTAAATGTCGATCCTGAGCAAGGTTTAGCTCCTACTCTGTGCGCTCCGACCCGCTCCAAACAACCCTTAGAAGTTCTAACCAACTTCTACTTATTACTCCAACTAACCATGGAGATTTTCCTTAGGGTTTCGTTTTTGTGACTGAAGGGAAGTATAATAGTATTTCTGGTATTTTCGAATAGGTATAACATTATAATACTAAAAGTTATATGTCTAAGGTAATTTGGGAATTATAACAATACTTTGAGAGTATTTCTACCAAGAGTGGGGTGTATTAGACGAGACAACTAGGCTAGTGGGTACCCCACGCCACACTACTAGAGAGGAAGTGAGGGCTCTCGCCAAGGGAGGAAGGCTCGGACGAGAACCACAAGAAGGAAGAGGGAGGGATTTTAACACTTAAGATTTTAGGATGAAGAAAGTCTTCAACATAGGTGGTATTTATAGCCAACCAATGGCCAACCAATGGCCAAGATCTTGCCAAGTGCAAGGCAAGTGTAGGCCAAGATCTTGCCAAGTGCACCCTAGCCAACTAACACACAAAAATATCCTACCAACTCCTCGACCAACAAGGCCAATCGTCCCAACCTCCCTTTACCGCCCACTCACGCCCGCTAATGAGAGTGCTGCCGCGCCTCTTGTTGGCCCAACACGCTTCGCCTCTCTAAAAACCGTAAAAATTAAAAATGACATAGCGGAAATTCCCTACGAAAGTGGAAACGCTTTCATTTAAAAACGACTCTAATCGGTGTTGTGCACAAAATTAATTCGCCAAGCCTAATTAAAAGTTTCAAATTTTCTACGACGCCCCTTCGCATATACTGAAATACGGCATAACAGTGACACCTTCAGAAAACCCAATCATCTACTCAACTCAAGATGCCGACGACGATGATCCGTGATATGATTTCTGCCGACTGAAAGCCAAGAACCTCTCCCGGATAAGCTTTACCTTATCCACACCGCCGCACCAAATTCGCCCCACTAATCGCACTCGCCCACATCGAACCAGCCTATAGGCGACCGCACTTCCTCCCATACAAGGCCTCATAAGGCGCCATCCGAATACCGGAGTGGTAGCTATTATTATACGCAAACTCAACTAGAGGCAAATGATCCTCCCAACTACCATCGAAGTCAATAACACGTGCTCGCAGATATCCTCGCGGTCCGGATAGTGCGCTACTGTCCGTCTGCTCGTGGATGGAATGCAAGACTGTGCTCACCGCCCCTAAACCTTCTGAAAGACCTCCAAGTTAGCCGTAAATCGGCTCCTGTCGATATGATCGAAATAGGGACTCCATGCACCGACGATCTCTGATGTAAAGTTCGGCATAATCCTCACCAAAAAGTCGCCCGACGGAAGAAAGTGGGCTGATTTCACAAGATGTCGACGATAACCCATATAGAATCATGTCTCCGAGTGCGAGCCAATCCCGTGATGAAGTCCATGTTGATCACCTCCCACTTCCGTGTCGGGATCTCTATCATTCAGAATAAAACCACCGTGCCTCTCGTGCTCTACCTTCACCGCCGACAACACGGCACCGAGCTACGAACTCGCAACGCCCTCTTCAAGCCATCCCACCAATACACGATCTAAGGTCATGGTACATCTTGGTCGCACCGATGGATAGAGTAACGCTACCGTGTGCTTCCCAAGAACTCGCTATCAAGTCCTCAAACATCCGAACACACAACTCGCCCTCAAACCTTAGCACCCCATCGTGCTACTCAAAAGGACCTTGCCCTCACGAAGAGTCGTATCACGATAACGTGTCAAATCGATCTCGAATCGCTGCTTCTTCACCGCGACGATGGAAGACTCGCAACCTCACGAACTCTAACCCCATCGCTATCGTAATCAATCAAACGGACACCAAGGCTTGCTAATCGATGCAAATCACGAACCATGTCCTCCTCTCTAGTCGCACATCCGATAGGCTCCCATCGACCTACGACTAAGAGCATCCGCCACAACATCGCCTTCCCGTGGTACAGATATCAACATCGTAATCCTTAAGCAACTCTAACCACCGCCTCGCCGTAAGTTCAGCCTCCTCGGTGAAGATATACCGAGGCTCTTGTGGTCCGTATAAATATCCACGTGAACCCCATACAAATAGTGCCTCATCTTCAAAGCGTGAATCATCACGCCAATTCCAAATCATGGGGGGTAGTTCCTCTCGTGTTTCTTAAGCCGTCGGATGACGCGTGACGCTTATAAATCTACCATGCTGCATCAACACACATCCCAGCCCGATGCCCGACGATCACAATACACAACATAACCGTCTGACCTCCGGAAGAGTAAGAACGGGCGGTCGCTGCCTCTTTCAAGAATCGAAACCCCGCCACAAGCATCACCATCAAACTTGGCCGCCTTCCGAGTCACCCTAGTCAAAGGTGCAGATAGAAGCAAACTTCTACGAACCGATAATATCCCGCAAGGCCCGTAAAATCGCGAACCTTCCGGAGTAGCAGTCTAGGCCAACTCCGATCGCCGATGTTGGCCGATCTACCGAATACCATCTACCACAATGTGCCCAAGAAAAGCCACCGAAGTTAACCAAAACTCACATTTGGAAAACTTGCCGTACAGCTGCTGGTCCCGGAGAACTGTCAGCACAGTCCTCAAATGCTCCGCATGCTCCTGCTCTGTGCGAGAATAAACCAAGATATCATCAATGAACACTATCACAAATGTGTCCAAAAATGGTTTGAACACTCGGTAATCAAATCCATGAATACCACGAGCATTGGTCAACCCAAAAGACATGACTCAACTCATAATGCCCGCACGTCCGAATGCGATCTGTGGACATCCACCTCTCTCGACTCGCAGATTCGATGATAGCCCGAACGCAGATCAATCTTGAGAAACATCTCGCGCTCGCAATCCGGTCGAACAAATCATCAATCACGGGAAGGGGTATTCGTTCTTAATGGTCACCTTGTTCACCGTCAGTAGTCAACACACATGCGCAGCTGCCCCGCCCTTCTTCTTCACGAACAATACGGCGCTCCTGGAGAAACACTAGGCTGATGAAGCCCTTTCTCCAAAGAAATCTCTCACCGGTCCTTCAACTCTCTCAACTCGGCAGTGCCATTCTCAGATGGGCGAATGGAAATAGGCCGAGTGTATGGCAACACATCTATACAAAACTCGATCTCCCTCTCAGGAGGGATACCCGGGAGGTCGTCTGGAAACACGTCGTGGAATTCTCTGATCACTGGAACTGACTGAAAATCTGGTACCGCAGCTTCAGTATCAAACACCCGAACGAGATGGTAGATATACCCCTTCTGCACCATCTTCCTAGCCTTGAGGTAGGAAATAAACCTACCCCTCGGCGATACCGCGCTCCCCTCCCACTCAACAACCGGCTCCTCAGAAACCGGAACTGCATTACTCTCTCTCAGTCTACATTGGCGAGTGCAAGCTAGCCAATCCATCCCCATGATCACGTCAAGTCAATCATCTCCAACTCTATCAAGTCGGCCAGGTCCGACGATCGTAAATGGTCACAGACAAGCTCTATATACCCGCCGAGCTACCACCGAATCACCATCGCGTAGCTACTCGAAGCGGTCTATGGACTCGTGCTCTATCCCTATCCTACTAGCAACAAGGGAGATATATAGGACAGAGTAGAACCCGGATCTATCAAAGCATACACATCAAACCTGTAAACCGATAAGGTAATCGCGGCGACATCGGTGAGGCCTCCGATCCCGCTTACCGAAAGCATAAATGCGTTCGAGGACCGCTAGAATCGGGACCCGCGCCACGACCTGCCGCGACCCGCTGGTCCATGAGTACCTTGCCCTCCGGCGAGTAATCGCTTGGGGATGAAGCGGCAATGCACCAGATCGGGCCCTACTACCGCGCCCGGTCGGACAAACTCGCGAAATGACCACTGGCTACAAGTATAGCGAGCTCGAGTACGACTCGTAATGGTATCTACCACAATGGGCACACCGAGCAGACTAACGGTTAGCACTTCGCTACTCGAAATCAAGTCCCGGGCCACGACCGCTTCGATCGCTCGTTGTACCAAATGAGGTAGGAGCGCTCTGCGATGGCCGTGGTGCACCGACTTGCGATGCCGCCACCCCGAACCACCAAAAGAACCGCCGCCTCGCCTTCTTCTCGCCGCTGATATCGCTTACCCGGCGGTCTACGCCTCGTGATCCTAGTGCATGAGCTCGCATACGTTATGTCCATGCTCGGCCGGGCGGACACACCCGCACAAGACTCGCCATGTAATCATCTAGCCCAGTGACATAGCGATGCACTGTCCTCCATCTCGCTACGCAGCAGTGGACATATCGAGCCAAAGAATCAAACTCGACATTGTACTCCTCACTGCAAGGCCCTCCCTGCCTCAAAGAATAAGAATCTATCGGCTCGTGCCTCCTCATCCGCGGAGGCAAGAAGTGTGAGAAAAGCCTCAAAACTCATCCCATACTTTGGAGTGCATGCTCTCCCGAAAGCTCCCATGAATCAAACCAATCGATCGCGTATCACGCACCGACGCGAACCGAAGTCACAGACTCGCCTCGAGGCCTTGATCACCCGCATGATCCTTCTCAGAGCCGACGGATGAACTCCTGCGGATCATCCTCCGCCTCGACCAGAAACTCAAGTGCTACAACTCAAGAAATCTCGTAGCCTCAAACTATTCGCTTCGGTGCACCACGGCGCGATCGAGCCGAGCCGAAATCGAACCGCCAGATCCAAATTTCTCTCAGATCGGGCCACAACTCTAGCCAATAGTCGGGTTATCTCTCAGACTCCTAACTCTCCGCCCAGCCGTGGGAGCGAGGCGGTACTGTGGTCTCGCTGGCCGACGGCGCCATGTAACTCGCTGTCTCGTATAGATCGGGCCCGAGCCTCGTGACTGGGTGTCTCGCTAGCGCCTCGTCGCTTTGCCCTTCTCGGGCCCGGTTGCCTTACGTGAGGCATAATCGCATAGAAAGGAATACGTTAGAGGGTCCAACCTATAACATGCCTCTAAAGCACGATCTCGTAATGAAGAATGGAAACCAATCCTAAATATCCTATAGCCTCACGATTATTGGTGGTGCACAACACACCGATAATCAAGACTCTACTAGATACGGTCTGTAGACACTTTCCGAGGATTAATCGCTCGATACCACTTTTGTCACGACTGCCCGCCCGTTCGTGGATCGTGCCTTACCGGGCACCCAAGTAGTCATACATCGAGTAACCACTGGAAATATAAAACAAGACAGAAACATAGTAAAAATGTAAACAGCTTTATCGATGAAAAGCTTGTCTTACAAGATAATATAAATAACTCAAGTTTTGCGCTACATCCCAACTGCATAATAGTACTACTGCACTTCTAAGGAAGTAACAACTATGGCGGTGGCCCCGCCATACTCGATCACATAAAACTATCTACAATACAGGAGATCATACCCAAAAGTAGAGCCTCCTAGAAGATGGAGCTCACGACACCAACGCAAAGATCCTAAGGATGTGGATCTAGCACTGCTGCCTTCTTACCGCGCATGAACGCAGCCCCTGGAGGTCGGCATAACAGTACCAAGTATGTAAAACTATAAAGAATCAAATGAAATCAAAGTATTTAAAACCTTTTCACAAATACAATCGCTTCAATTGCACATAGTGCCACATCACAAACAACAACAAGAATAGGAAAATCAGAATGTGTCTATTCTAGGCCGCGAATGATCAAGCAAGGCCAATCGCCCATAGTATCATTCTGCGTGCCTAGTCCTCGACTTCCGCACCAGATAGGTCACACACGCACCGCATGAGGTATTCTCGCATCGGGGCAGCCAACCCCAGATCCGCCTAGGCTCCCGCAGCCCGCATAGCCTCAAAAGACCGCATAGTCTCAACAGACCGCATAGGAATCCCCGCATCGCTAAACACCCGAATGATCAATCTCGAGCATACCGCTGTCCGCATAGTCTCACAGACCGCATAGGCCGATAGACCAAGATCGAGGGGCAAGCCCGGTATAACAATCGGGGTAGGTGATACAATAACAAGACAACGGACTTACCGGTTAGCAACGTAAGCACAACAAGAATGACCCTTACACAAAGATTTCAAGACACTAACCTGGTGGCATCATAATATGTCTACTTATCACACAAATCTTATTACACTTAACAGAAATCAATACAAGGCTTTTATAAACAAACAAGTAAACAGCCTTTTTATCTTTCTTAAGTTGTTATACCTAACTTCCCATAAAGCTAGTATAACTCTTAAGCTTTTGTTTTAAAACCAAATATTTATCTTCTGTTAAAAAAATGATTCAAGATTCTTTTGAAATGCTTTCATTTGTTATTCAAAGCTTAAGCCGTGAGGCATTGCCGTAAGTATTATTCAGTTTAAGTCAAAGACATTGCCGTAGTTATTATTCGATTAACACATGTACGCTTCACCGTACTATATATATATTGTAAAATATCATGCTTTAGGAAGAATCACATACCTTCTCAAATAAAACCACCGCCAAGTTGAATATGTCGCGCAGAGAGTCACCTATAATAGTCACAGACATCTATCAAAGACTACTCAAGGTCATTCTAAACAGAGGGTTCACAATTCTACGGATAGTCGGGCAGACAACCCTACCCGTGAGCTATATAAGTTCATCAGAAACAAATTCCTATGTGAGTAGCTCAATTATTCTTCTTTAAACCCTTCATCGTGATAACAGTTCAATTCTATTCTCAGAATATCCTTCTAAGTATTTAATACTTATTCTTATACTTCTACAGATATATTCTCTAATACAAAGGAGGGTTAGGATTATTTACCTCTGTAAGCCCAATAATATCCTAGATAAAGTCGCACTGAGCAAGGTTTAGCTCCTAAGTTGTACGCTCCGGTAGATCCAAGAAACCTTAGAAGTTCTTCACAACTTCTACAAAGGACTAAGGGATTTGGGCTAGGGTATTTTGGGCATTATAACAATACTAGAAGACAACTTTTCTACCAAGGGAGGGGGGGGTAGATTTCGGCTAGGCTAGTGGTAGGCCTCGCCAAACTCACTCAAGGGGAGGTGTGGGACGAAAGGCTTAAGGGAGAGGAGAGGATTTTTCAAGACTTGGAAGATAACTTTGTGGATGAAGAACTCTTCATCTAAAGGGGGGTATTTATAGCTCAAGCCTTGGCCAACCAATGGCCAAGATGAAGTCAAGTGAAATGCAAGTGTAGGGTGAGGATTAACTATACAAAAATATCCTACCAACTCCTTGACTTTGAGCAAGGCTACTAAAAAGTGCCAATCCCATTCCAATTGGCCCCATGGATCGATCTAAGTCCACCAATTGGAGGTGCCAAGTGTCGCCTCCCGTTGGTCCAAAATGTTTCGCCTTCCGGAAAAATCCGCAAAATTAGTAATGGCATAGCCGAATTTTCCCTACGAAAGTTGTGGGAAACGTTTCGTCGGAAACGATTCTTTTAGTGAGTTGTGCACAAATAAAAACGCCCAAGGCTAACTTTAAGGCCAACTTTTGTACGTATTCTCACGCATATACCGAAATACGGTATAACAACTCGGCAAAGCATTATGTATGGCGGAATGGAAATAGCCGAGTGTCCGCAAGACATCGATACAAAACTCTATCTCCTCTCTCGAGGAATACCGGAGGTCGTCTGAAACACGCCCGGGAACTCTCGACTCTTTGAATCGACCGAAATCGCACTGCAGCCTCAAGATCAAACACCGAACGAGATGGTAGATGTATTCTTCTCGCACCATCTTCCTAGCCGAAGTAGGAAATAAACCTACCTCTACGATATAGTGTTCCTCCCACTCGACAACCGGCCTCGTGAAACCGGAACCGTACTACTCTCTCCTGCGGTCTACATGGGCGTAGCAAGAAGCTAGCCAATCCATACCCATGATCACGTCGAATCGGTCATATCCAACTCTATCAAGTCGCCAGGTCCGACGATCGTATACGGTCACCGACAAGCTCTATATACCCGCCGAGCTACCACCGAATCACCCATCGCGTAGCTACCTCGAGCGGTCTATGGACTCGTGCTCTATCCCTATCCTACTAGCAACAAGGGAGATATATGGACAGTAGAACTCCGGATCTATCAAGGCATACACATCATAATCGGAGATCGATAAGGTACCGTGGCGACATCGGTGAGGCCTCCCGTCCCGCTACCGGACAAGGCATAAATGCGATTCGAGGACCGATAGAATCCGGGACCCGCGCCACGACCTGCCGCGACCTGGCCCATGAGTACCCTGCCCTCCGGGGCGAGTAACTGTAGGAGACGATGAACCGGCAACAGATCCTGTAGGCTGAGCCCTACCACCAGCGCTGCCCCCGGTCGGACAAGCCCTCGCAAAATGACCCTGCTGGCCACAAGTATAGCAAGCTCCCGGAGTAGTACTACGGCTCGAATGGAATCTACCACAACGGATACACCGGCGGACCTCGATCGGTTAGCACCCTTGCTACTCGAAATCAAGTCTGGGGCCCCGACCGCTCAATACTGGGTCAGATCGACAATGATGTGGAGTGCTCTGAGCTGGCTGGGGTGCAAATCTAGACTGCTGCTGAGGCCGTCCACCCGAGAACTACCAAAAGAACCGCCGTCTCGCCTTCTTCTCGATGCCGATATCTGCCGACTCGTCGGTCTCGCGCCTCGCATCCAAGTGCATGTGCTCGCATACGTAATGTTCATGCCGTGAAGAGCCACACCCGCACAAGACTCGGCCATATAATCATCTAGCCGTGACATAGCGATGCACTCGCCCTCCATATCCGTTACCAATGCAGGACATATCGAGCCAAAGAATCGAACTCGACATTGTACTCCCTAATCAAGGCCCCTCTGCCTCAAGAACAAAATCTGGCTACCGCGCCTCCTCATCCGCGAGGCAAGAAGTGAGTGAGGAAAGCCTCCGAGAACTCATCCCAAGTAGCTGGGGACACGTGCTCTCCCCGGGATAACTCCCATGAATCAAACCAATCGACTGCGGTATCACGCAGCCGATGCGAACCGAAGATCACAGACTAGGTCTCTGACGCCCTGATCACCCTCATAATCCTTCAGAATCGACGGATGAACTCCTGCGGATCATCCTCCGCTCGACCCGTAAAACTACGGCGGCTACAACTCGTGAAATCTCGTAGCCTCAAACTATACGCCTGGGTGAACCACGTACTACTGGGCCGAATCGAATCGCCGGATCCACTGCCTCATGTTCGCCACGATCTCCGCCAATAGTGGCCATCTCCTTGTACCCTAACTCCTCCGCCCCAGGCTGTGGGACAAGAGGTGTGGGTACTGTGGTCTCTGCTGGGGCCGGCGGCGTCATGGAACTCGCCGTCTGAGGTATCGCCTCGGGTAAGAACTAGGCATGTGCCCTCGTGACTCTTGGTGTCCTACTAGCAGCTCCCTCGGCTGCCTTGCCCTTCTGGGCCCGGGTTGCCTTACGTGGAGGCATAATTGTTACAGAAAAGGAATACGTTAGAGGGGTCCAACTTATAACACAACGCTAAGGCACGATGTCAGAGTGAGAAGAATGGAAACCAATCCTAAATATCCTATAGCCTCCTGATTATTGGTGTGGTGCACAACACACCGATAATCAAGACTCTACTAGATACGGTCTGTAGACACTTTCCGAGGATTAACTGCTCTGATACCACTTTTGTCATGACCCGTTCCGGGGCCCGTGACTGGTGCCTTACCCGGGCACCCAAGTAGTCATACATCAGAGTAATCAGCAGAATATAAAAACAAGACATGAAACAATTGTAAAATGAGACACAGCTTTGTGAGAAAATGTCGCCTTTCGGCATATATATAAAAACATAGTTTTGCAGTTACATCCCAACTGTACAATAGGACTACAGACCTCTAAGAAGATAACAACTATGGCGGGACAGGGCCCCGCCATACCCTGAATGTACAAAACTATATACAATAACAGGGAGATCATACACAAAAGTCGAGCCTCCGGAGAAGATGGAGCTCCTGACACCAAAGCAAAGAGATCCTAAGGATGTGGATCTAGCATCTGCTTGCCCTTACCTGCGGCATGAACGCAGCCCGGGCGAGGTCAAGATAACAGTACCAAGTATGTGAAACTATAAAGTACTTAAATGAAATCAAAGTATTTAAAACCATTTGCAAATACAATCAGTTCAATTGCACATAGTGTCATATCACAAACAAGAACACTAATAGATATAATGTAACCGGTCTTTCCTAGGCGCGAATGATCGCAAGGCCAATCACCCATAGTATCATTATGCGTGCCTAGTCTGGACTTCCGTAGTCGCATGGAGTCACACATGCACCCGCATGAGGTATTCCTCGCGTCGGGGTAGCTAACCCTGCATTCTCCCCGACTCCCGCGATCCGCATAGTCTCAATAGACCGCATAGTCACATTGCACCACATAGGGCATCCCCGTCGGGCTAAAACACCCGAATGATCAACTCGAACTCCCGCAGCCCGCATAGTCTCACAGACCGCGTAGGCCGTATAGACCCGCATCAAGGTGCAAGCCCTGTATAATAAGTCGAGGGTAGGTGATATAATAACAAGATAACCGACTTACCGTTTAGCAACGTAAACACAACAAGAATGACCCCCTTTCACAACATCACTAACACACGTAGCATCATAATATGTCTATTTATCAATCAATCTTACTATACCTTACAGAAATCAATACAAGGTTTTTATAAGCAAATAAGTAAACAGTTCTTTTTATCCTTCTTAAGTTGTTATACCTAACTTCCCATAAAGCTAGTATAACTCTTAAGCTTTTAAAAGCCAACTGTTTCTCTTCTGTTAAAAATGATTCAGTATTCTTTTGAAATGCTTCAAGATCTTTTATTATTCAGGCTTAAGTCAAAAGACATTGCCGTAGTTATTATTCAGGCTTAAGTCAAAAGACATTGCCGTAATTATTATTCAGTTAACACTCGTACGTCTACCGTACTATATATATATTTAAAATATCATGCTCAAGAGTATAGGAAGAATCACATACCTTCTCGGCGAAATCCACCTGCCAAGTCGAATATGTCGCGCGCAGAGAATCAGCCTATAATAGTCAAATACGTCTATCAACGTCTAGACTATTCTGTAAACAGTTCTAAGTAGAGGGTTCTTTATTCTATGGAAAATTGGGCAGCACTTCCCTACCCATCGAGCTACTCAAGTCTACTGTGAAAACAGTCCTAAGTAAGTATAGTTCAATTATTCTTCTTTTAAACCCTTCTACTGTGATAACAGTTCAATTCTATTCTGTAATAACCTTCTAAGTGTTTTATACTCAAGTCTATACTATTCTTATATGTGATATCCAATTACAATAGAAGGACAAGAGTATTTACCTCGATAAGCCCAAAATTATCCAAGTTAAAAGTCGCTCCTGAGCAAGGTTTAGCTCCTAATTTGTACGCTCCGATAGCTCCAAGAACCCTTAGAAGTTATTCACAACTTCAACTAAGTACTAAGGGATTTGGGCTAGGGTAATTTTGGAAGACAACTATCTACCAAAGGGGGGGATGTTTCGGCTAGGGCTAGAGGGTTGTTTCGGCTAGGGCTCTTTTAGAGGGGGGGGGGGGGAGGAGTGTTGGACGAAAATGCTCACAAGGGAGAGGGGAGGATTTTCAAGACTTGGAGAGTGATTTGTGGATGAAGAACTCTTCATCTTAAGGGGGGTATTTATAGGTCAAGAAATGGCCAACCAATGGCCAAGATGATGCCAAGTGCAATGCAAGTGTAGGGTGGAGATTCACCCAAGTGTCCTTATCCATCTACTACACAAATATCCTACCAACTCCTTGACTTTGTGCAAGGCACAAAAAACGTGCCAACAATGCCCATTTTTGTCGTCCAATGAGGGTGACAAGTGTCACCCTCCCGTTGGTCCAAAATGTTTCGTCTCTCGGAAAAATTCGCAAAAATTATAATTGACATAGCCGGAATTTACCCTACACGAGTTTAGTAAAACGTTTCGTCGAAAAACGATTCTTTTAGTGAGTTGTGCACAAACTTTTTCGTCCATAATGCCTAACTAAGGCTAAACTTTTGTACGTACACCCTTATGTACATACTCTGGAAATACAGGGTATAACAACGAGGGTGCTAGGCCCAAGTTTAGGTAACCATCGTACGAGTTCGTGGATGCGTTCAACCAGAATCGGATCGTGAATGCCGGGGATGGCCTTAAAAGAATTTGAGGCCAGTAAGATGACCAAGTTTGGAGGTAGTGACTCCAAGGTTTTGGAACCGCAATGATGATGTAAATATGGTACGTGTACTAGAAAGAGTTCGGGTGTACGAGAAAGGTACGACGAGTAAGAAAGGAAGCGAACATGTGTTAAGAGGATGGAAGTGCTCATTTTTTTGTGAAGTGAAGGTGCGAGGAGAGTA
Organism: Przewalskia tangutica; assembly: GCA_029844215.1. Taxonomy (NCBI): domain Eukaryota; kingdom Viridiplantae; phylum Streptophyta; class Magnoliopsida; order Solanales; family Solanaceae; genus Przewalskia; species Przewalskia tangutica. The sequence continues at coordinate 35,566,088 of CM056725.1, read as the reverse complement.
TCCTTTGGATCAGGAGTGAGAGTTAGTGTTGTTTTACATCTTAGAGGTGATTCCTCGTTAGTTTGGATTTGGGTTTCGCGCGTATGTGATATTATGGCCATGTGTGGCATAATTGGTTTTGTAAGGTATAGTAGTGGAGACTATACCGGCGCATGTGCGTTTTTGGAGACTTAGAAGGAACATTCGTGTCACGACCCGAACCGGGGCCCGTGACTGGTGCCTTACCCCGGGCACCCTAGTGATACAACATCAGAGAAAATCAGCGGAACATAAAGCATAAATATGAAACAAGAGACATGATAAATAAAAGCAAATAGGCCAACCAAAACGGTTGCCTTCCAACATATATATATATACATTTGAACAGTTACAATCCTTACACCCTGCCCACAACAGTGCTACAGACCTCTAAGATTTATACAACAACTATGACGGGACAGGGCCCCGCCATACCACGAACGCATAAGAACTTACGGACTGTGGTAACATACCAAAGATAAGCCTCCGACGAAGCGGAGCTTCCCAAAACGAAATGAGATCCTAAACGCGGATCGGCGGTGATGTACTTCTACTGCGGATGAACGCAGCCCCGGGAGGTCAAGACAACATGTACCAAGTATGTGAAATCAGAAATATCAGAAATGAAATCATAATAGTATATAAAAGCGGGAGATGTATGATAACCAAACTACGATACACACATAACAGATTATATCAATTCGTGGTCTCACGCCCACAACATCAATCTCGCGTGGAGTACCTTCTCATCACGGCAGCCTATGATATGATAACAACAAGACAACAATCCAAATGGGAGCATACCCGCGCGCGCTACGATCATCGTGTCAAGATGTCCAAAGGGAACAAATAAGACAACATTCCAAATGGAAGCATACCCGCGCGCCACGATCGTGTCAAGAGGTCCAAATGGAAACAATAAGACAAAGATTCCAAATGGAAGCATACCCGCGCTACGATCGTGTCAAGATGTCCAAAGGGAAACAATAAGACAACAAGGCGGTAATCAAAGTGGAAGCATACCCGCGCGCCACGATCGTGGTCGAGATGTCCAAAGCGATTAACAAAAGTAACACTATCAACAGAACGCATGCGGAATTTATCCACCGCCGGTCCCGTCCAAGTAAGTTCTCAACAAGTCAACCGACCCTCCATCGAGAGACGCGGTAGTATAGAAACACAATTCTTGCACAACAAAGTTTCACAACAACAAGCATAGGCAAGTTTCACAACAACTCGAAGTACTTTCATTTTATGCCCAAGTCCGGGTTTTAACCCTAAAGTACTACGTACGTTAAATTCCTTTTAAAGAGATCTATTCCTTTTATAAAAGTCACCCGATACCCGTAGTATAAAAAAATAGAGTGACTTATATCTTTTATGTAAACCAAAACAACTTCCATACTTTCCTTTTTAAAACCAAATTAAGGCAACACCATGCCTTCTTTTTTGACCAAAACACTTCTCTTTTTAAAGTCAAGTTACCACATTAAAACCAATGATAAAAACTTTCTTTTGTTTTCATAAGGTCGTTATAACCAACTTCCCATAAAGCTGTTATAACACCTTATGTTTTAAACCATTGTAAGACAACACAATGCCTTTCTTTTCCCTAAAGTTCCAGTTTGCCTAATTTCAATTACACAAGTCTCTTTTTTGAAAAGTTTCATAGTTCAATGTCTTAATCTCTTTTAAAACAATTGAGTAACATATGCCATAAAGTAGCAGTTATTCTTGTTCATAATCAATCTTATTGAGCAACATGATCTAGAAAATGTAATATCATTTTGTCTCATCTTAGCTTCTATGCAGATGGAGGTTTCTACCGGTTTTAATAATACTTAATTATTCAATACATTTTCCTTTATTAACGCCGCATGGTTTGTCGATACACATTACGATTTCCAAATCAAGAAACATTATTCCTTTCAAAACCAAGTACTCATTACTCACGAATGAGGTTTCACACAAACATCCATATTAAGTCAAGTCTCTTATCTTTTAAGAATAAGTCTCTTAACTTCTAAACCATTAAACCATTTTTTTATCTCTTAAGACGTTACACCTAACTTCTCATAAAGTCGTATAACTCTTATGTTTTCAAGCCAAGTATACACTTCTTTCAAAAAGGTTTCTTAATCTTTTAGAATACTTCAAGGTTCTTTATTATCACACATCAAGCTCGGTTATAAGTCAAATCGCTTATCTTTTAAAAACCACAAAGCATTTCTCATTTATATGGAGTCGTTATAACCAACTTCCAATAAAGCCGTTATAACACTTTATGTTTAAAAACAATCAAATACATTTAACACACGTACGCTCACCGTACTACATAGTTATACACATATCATGCTAGAACGGATAAGAAGAGGTTCACATACCTCGCGACGATTATCGACTAATAGCAAAACGCCTCCCAAGACTTCTCAAACCGCTTTGGCCACACTCTAAGCCAAGCAGATCACTCCACACGTAGTACTACAACCTACAGAGGCCACAAGGCGCCTATTAATATCTTTAGATCCCGACGAGAATATTCTACGTAAAATTCGGCAAAGACCTCCCCGCAACAGCGTAATTCTCCTCCTCTATCGAGGCCGGCTACCAAGCCAACCAGGGGGGGGGGGTTTACACGTTTAACCGGACGTGTACAATTCTACTTCACAGTAATGCTATACAAGTCTACTGTAATACAGTCCTAAGTAATTACGATTGCTTCATTTTAAAGTTCAGGCTTAAGTCGCAAGACATTGCCGTAAGTATTATTCAGGCTTAAGTCAAAAGACATTGCCGCACAACTATGTTCAATTCTATATATAGTATACCTTAACTATATATTCCAACAACATGTAATTTCCAATTACAACAGAAGGTTAAGAGTGTTTACCTCGATAAGCCCAAAATTATCCAAGTTATAAGTCGATCCTGAGCAACGTTTAGCTCCTACTCCGCGCTCCAACCCGCCTCCAAACAACCCTAAGTTCTTACCAACTTCTACTTCACACTTCAACCCACTATGAAGGTTTTCCTTAGGGTTTCGTTTAGTGGCTAAAGGAAGTATAATAGTATTTGGGCTTTTGTATAAGTGTAACCGTGGGAATACTACAAGGTATTTGGGCGAAGGTATTTGGGCATTATAACAATACTGGAGAGTATTTCTATACCACAAAAAGGGGTATTTATACAAGACAACTAGGCTAGTGGGGTACCCTCGGCCAAGGCTTCACAAGGGGGAGGTGTGGTGGCTCTCGCCAAGCTCAACTAGGAGGGGGAGAGGGACAAAGCTCACACTAAGAGGGGAGGATTTTTAACACTTAGAACAATTTAGGATGAAGAAGTTCATCAACTTAGAGGGTATTTATAGGTCAAGCCATGGCCAACCAATGGCCAAGATCACTCCAAGTGTTAGGCAAGTGTAGGGCTAGGATTAAGCCATGTGCACCTTATCCATCTACCACACAACTTACACAAAATATCCTACCTAACCATGCCACCTATTCGCCAAGCATTACCGCCACACTCATCCAATGTGAGGGTGACACACGTCACCCTCCCGTTGGTCCAACATGTTTCGCCTCTCGGAAAAATCCGCAAAAATTAGAAATGACATAGCCGAATTTTCCTTCGCAAGTTTAGTAAAACGTTTCGTCGAAAAACGACTCTTTCGCACTGTGCCCAAATTTGAAACTTGTCAATTTAAGGCAAAATTTAATACGCACGCCTCACGCATATACCGAAAATACGGTATAACATTCTCCTCCTTAGAAACATTCGTCGAATGTTCCTTCTCAAGGTGGATTACGAAGAAGATCTTCTAACAAGTTGCCAACGCCACGCCGCCACGAACTAACACACGTTCTCTTCCTTACTCGTCGTGCCTCCGAACACTTGAACTCTTCTAGTATACGCACCATACTTGTCATTGCTTCGCTTCAATACTTTGGAGTCACAACCTCCAAACTTGGTCATCTTACTAGCTTTACTTTCTCTAAGGCCATTCCCGCCTTCACGAACCGATTCTGGTCGAACATATCCACAAACTCATACGATGGTCATCTAAACTTGGGCCTAGCACCCTCGTGACCCTACCACTGGCGGGACCACCCAGAGCTGACCCACCTCGAAGCAGCCGCGGTTGGCCCTCAACATGGCCCCAACCCGACCCACTTAACGCATCACGCTCTTGTTCCCGATCCGAACAATCTTACCTCTACAGTCATGAAAGCTACCACTTCCATCAGACACTACCGGGGACTTTATCACACAAAATGTTCTAGGCATAAAAATGCACTCCGACAAGGATCACTTGCAAAACTGGGTACTCAAGACGGCCTACATCTAAGGTCTCAACAGAATATTCTAAGGTTCATCATTTTCTCACCCTCAAGCTTACCCTTCTCACTAACTGTGTTCTACATCACGCTTTAGCACAAAGCTATCCGAACATAACCCTAAACACATCATCACAACATCAATACATACAAAACTCTAGGGTTAAGGATATACCTGAAAATAGGCGATTCAGAGGACCGCTAAAACTGGGAACTTCCACCGCGACCTCTACCGTGGCCCGCCGGTATGAACATCCCGCTGGCTATGGAAGGTGAAGAACCCGCAATCGATCCGTAGTCTGTGCTATCCTACCAGAGCTACCCCGGTCGGACAATTTCTCCCAAATGGCCCCGCTGGGCCGCATGTAAAACAAACTCCTGACTAGCACGACACTTCCCACCGTGAGTCTACCACGGCCACAACGAGGTAGGGTGGCTTCACCGTTAACACCCCGCTCTCCCGAAAATTGAACCTCGAGCCCCGACCGCCTCAAAACTCGACGCTCAAGATTGTAGAGGACCACTCAGATCGGGCGAGGCGCATAACTAGTCTCGGCCGAGGCGGTTCGCCTCGAAAATCACCAGCGACTCGCAGCTTCGCCTCTTCGCCGACTTTGGTCATTCCGCCGATTTCTCCGCCTCACCTCCAAGTGCATAAGCTCGCATGTAGGCAATGTCCATGCCCTACAAGAGCTATACCGAACAACTCGCTAGGTAATCATCGAGCCTCAGAACATATCGGTGGACTCGATCCTCCATACTAGCTACTAATGCGGACGCATCGCCAACGAGTCGAACTCACATTGTACTCCCGCATCAGACGCCGCGTTCTACCGCAACACCAAAAATCTGCCGAGCCCTCCTCATCCGGGCGGCAAGTGTGCAATAAATGCCTTTGAGAACTCGCCCCGTAAAGCGGAAGTGCATTCTCTCCCGACAGCCCCACGAATCAAACCAATCGATCGCGGTATCACGCAGCCGACGCGAACTCAGTGACCATCGACTCGGTCTCCGAGGCCTGATCACTCATGATCCGTCAGAATCGCCGGATGAACTCCTCGCGATCATCCTCGTGCCTCGACCCATAAAACTCGCGGTTACACTCGTAAAAATCCCGTAGTCTCAAACCGTCGCCGGGGTTGAACTACGGTGCTACGGATCGATCGAACTGCCGCGCCTTTTATCTCAAGCCGCCACAACCCCGCCATTAATCGCCATCTCTTGTAACCTATCTCTCTCTCGCCCACCGTAGGATCGAGGCTCGTATCGTGGTCTCTGAGACTGCCGCCGCTTTACTCGTATCTCCCTCGCCGCTTTGCCCTTCGCCCGGCCGGTTTGCGGCGAGGCATAATCGGTAAAAACGAGATACGTCGCAGGGTCCAACTTACAACACGCCTCTAAGGCACGATCTCGTAATGAGAAGAATGGAAACTAATCCTAAATGTCCCATAGCCTCACGATTATAGATGTGGTGCACAACACACCGATAATCAAGACTTACTAGACACGTCAGAGACACTTTCCGAGGATTAACTGCTCTGATACCACTTTGTCATGACCAACCGGGCCCGTGACTGGTGCCTTACCCCGGTCACCCTAGTGATACAACATCAGAGAAAATCAGCGGAACATAAAGCATAAATATGAAACAAGAGACATGATAAATAAAGCAAATAGGCCAACCAAACGGTTGCCTTCCAACATATATATATATATATACATTTGAACAGCATAATCCTTACACTCGCCCACAACAAAGCATGCACTTAAGATTTATATTAACAACTATGACGGACAGTGGCCCGCCATACCCCGAACGCATAAGAACTTACGGACTCGTGGTAACATACCAAAGATAAGCCTCCGACGAAACGAGCTTCCCAAAATGAAATGAGATCCTAAACGCGGATCGACAAACATGTACTTCTACTGCGCAGATGAACGCACCCAAGGAGGTCGATAACAGTACCAAGTATGTGAATCAGAAAATATCAGAAATGAAATCATAATAGTCTATAAAAGCAGGAGACAGGTATGATAACCAAACTACAGTACACACACATAACAGTTATATCAATTCAGGGTCTCACGCCCACAACATCAATGTTATACCCCGTATTTCCAGAGTATGTACGTAAGGGAATACGTACAAAAGTCTAGCCTTAAAGATAAGCCTTGGACGTTTTTTATTTGTGCACAACTCACTAAAAGAATCGTTTTCCACGCAAACGCTTTCCACAGCTTTCGTAGGGTAAATTCCGGCTATGCCATTTCTAATTTTTGCGGATTTTTCCGAGAGACGAAACATTTTGGACCAACGGGAGGGCGACACTTGGCACCCTCCAATTGGTGGACTTGAATCGTCCATTTGACGAATTGGAGAAGCTTGGCACGTTTTTTGTGCCTTGGCACAAGTCAAGGAGTTGGTAGGATATTTGTGTGTAGTAAATCCTCACCCTACACTTGCCTTGCACTTGTCTTCATCTTGGCCATTGGTTGGCCATGTCTTGACCTATAAATACCCCCCTTAAGATGAAGAGTTCTTCATCCACAAATTCCTTTCCAAGTCTTGAAAATCCTCTCCCTTTGTAGCCTTTTCGCCCAAACACCTCCCTCCTCGTGAAGGCCCTTGGCCGAATACCCCCCCCTCTAGCCTAAGTAGTTTGGCCGAGGCCCCCCCCCCTAGCCTAGCCAAAACCTACCCCCCCTCCCTTGGTAGAAAAGTTGCCTTCTTGTATTGTTATAATGCCCAAAGTACCCTAGCCCAAATCCCTTAGTACTTAGTAGAAGTTGTGAAATACTTAAGGTTCTCGAGCATACAACTTAGGAGCAAAACCTTGCTCAGCGCGACTTTATCTAGGATATTATTGGGCTTACCGAGGTAACTAATCCTAACCCTCTTTTGAATTAGAGAATACTTACTGTAGTAGTATAAGAATAAGTATAAATACTTAGAAGAATATTGCAGAATAGAATTGAATTGTTATCACAGTAGAAGGGTTTAAAAGAAGAATAATTGAACTATGCTTATATAGGACTGTTTTCACAGTAGACTTATATAGCTCACCGGGTAGGGAAGTGCTGCCCGACTTTCCGTAGAATTGTGAACCCTCTGTTTAGAATGACCTTGAGTAGTCTTTGATAGATGTCTGACTATTATAGGTGACTCTCACGACATATTCAACTCAAGTGGTTTTCACGAGAAGGTATGTGATTCTTCCTAAAGCATGATATTTTACAATATATATATAGTACTAGACGCATACGTGTGTTAATCGAATAATAACTACGGCAATGTCTTTGACTTAAGCTCGAATAATACTTACAGAATGCCTCACGCTTAAGCTCGAATAATACTTACAGAATGCCTCACGCTTAAGCTCAATAATAAAGAATGAAAGCATTTCAAAAGAATCTCAATCATTTTTAATGTAAGAGAACTAATTGGTTTTTAAATGAAGCTTAAGAGTTATACTAGCTTTATGGGAAGTTAAGTATAACCACTTAAGAATGATAAAAGAAACAGTTTGCCTATGTGTTTATAACGACTTATATTGAATTGTGAAAAGAATAATAAGATGGTTTGATAAGTAGACATGATATGATGCTATGTGTGTTAGTGTCTTGTAACGCTTGTATAAGAGAGTATTCTTGTTGGCTTATGTTGTTTAAAGATAAGTCGTTATGTTAGTGTACTATCACTCACCTCTTGACATATTACCGGGGTTGTCGCCTCCGATGCGGGTAGACTCAGCGGTGCGGGACCATGATTCGAGAATACCTCACGCGGTCCAGGGACCTACGCGAGCTACGGAGTTCCGTGTTAGTGATGCGGGGTTATACCTCATGCGGTCTATGTGGCCATGCGGACTACGAGTCCAGACGACGCCGAGGAGTAGCTACCGACGCGGGGTTATGTACCCTATGCGCCTACGTGGAGTGGCCTATGCGGACTACGAGAGTCCGTGGATTAGGCTTGCATGGTGATACTACGCAATTGGCCCCGCTCGATCATTCGCACCTAGAAAAGACTCGCATAGTTTACCTATTGTTGCTCTTGTTTATGATGTGTCACTATGTGCTGTCCCCTTGGTTGTTTAATACATACTTGCAAAAAATATTTAAAAATGATATTTTTTAATTTAAGTATTTTTACAGTTTCATATACTTAGTACCTGTTGTACTGACCTCGTTCGGGGGGCTGCGTTCATGCCGCAGGTAAGGGCAAGCAGGTGCTATATCCACATTCTTAGGATCTCTACGTTGGTGTCGAGCTCCATCTTTCCGGAGGCTCTACTTTGGGTATGATCTCCTGTTGTAGATAGTTTTGTACAGGTATGGGCCCCGTCCCGCCATAGTTGTATATTTCAGAGGTCTCAGTAGTCATGTTGTACAAGATTTGATGTAATCGCTAAAACCATGTTTTTATATATATGCCGAAAGCGATGTTTTCTCACATAAATCGTGGTCTTATTTTATAAACTGTTTCATGTCTTGTTTTATATTTCACGATTACTGATGTATGACTACTGGGTGCCCGGTAGCACTACCACGCCCCGAACGGGTCGTGACAAAAGTGGTATCAGAGCAGTTAATCCTCGGAAAGTGTCTACAGACCGTATCTAGTTGAGTCTTGATTATCGGTGTGTTGTGCACCACACCAATAATACGGAGGCTATAGGATATTTAGGATTGGTTTCCATTCTTCTCACTCGAGATCGTGCTTTAGAGAGCCGTGTTAAAGTTGGACCTCTAACGTATTCCTTGTTCTCAGAACAGCTTATGCCTCCACGTAAGGCAACCCGGCCCGTGGCAAGGCAGGCGAGGAGCCGCTAGTGGGACACCTAGAGTCACGAGGGCTCGAGCCCAGTCTATACCGCAGACGGCGAGTTCTATGACGCCGCCAAATAGAGACCACGCACCCACACCTTCGCCCCACACCGGGCGGAGGAGTTAGGGTACAAGGAGACGCCCAACTATTGGCTAGAGTTGTGGCCGATACGAGGATAGGCCGGACGCGGCAGCCTCAGCTCAGCCTTCCACGGCCGCACCCGGTGCACCCGAGGGCAGATAGTTTGAGGCTACGAGATTTCCTGAGTTGTAGCCCGCCAGAGTTTTACGGGTCGAGGCCGGAGGATGATCCGCAGGAGTTCATCCGTCAGTTACAGAGGATCATGCGTGTGATCAAGGCCTCAGAGACTGAGTCCGTGACCTTCGGTTCACATCGGCTGCGTGATACCGCAGTCGATTGGTTTGATCTACGGAGTTATCCCGGAGAGCACGCGTCCCCGCCTACTGGGATGAGTTCTCGAGGCTTTCCTCACTCACTTCGCCTCCACAGATGGCGAGGGCGCGGCCGATAGATTTTTACCACTGAGGCGCAGAGGACGACCGCCGTGAGTACAATGTCGAGTTTGATTCATCGCTCGATATGTCCCGGGTTGCAGCGCATGGAGGATAGGGTGCACCGCCACGCCACCGGCTAGATGACTATATGGCCGAGTCATGCGCGTGTTTCTTCACCGTATGGACATTACCCGCACGCAGCTCATGCTCGATGAGGCGAGCGTAGAGACCACGCCGACAGTAAGAAGCAGGTTAAGACCAGACGGCAGGTCTTTAGTGGCTATCGTGGGCGGCCTCGCAGCAGCCTAGATTTGCACCACACCACTCAGAGCACTCCCGCACCATCCTCAAGACACCAGTGATATTCGAGGCGCATCAGTGGCCCCGTGACTTGACGCCCGAGCAGCAGGTAATGGCCGACGGGACCACCTCGCCGCGTGGCCGACGCGCGCAGATCCCACTTCGAGTTGTGGTGCTACGAGCTTGTTTCAGCCAGGCCGCAGGTCACTATGCGAGGAACTGTCCACCAGGCGGCGTTGATGGTAGGGTCACCACAGTGTTCTTTCGCCGTCTTCTTCATCCTCGACAGCTTACTCGCCTGAGGGCAACGTACTCATGGACCAGCAGGTCGCCGCAGAGGTCGTCGCGCGGGTCCAGCTTCTAGCGTCCTCGTAACCGCATTTATGCTTTGTCCACCGACAGATCGTGAGGCCTCACCGATGTCGCCACGGTACCTTATCGCTCGGGTTTGATGGTATGCTTTGATAGATCCGGTTCTACTCGCCCTATATATCTCCCTTGTTGCTAGTAGGATAGGGATGAGCCCGAGTCCATAGACACTTTCGAGGTAGCTACGCCAAATGGTGATTCGGTGGTTGCTCGGCGGTATATAGAGCTTGTCCCGTGACCATTTACGCCGTCGGACCCTAGCCGACTTGATAGAGTTGGAGATGATTGACTTCGACGTGATCACGGGACGGATTGGCTAGCTTCTTGCTATGCCAATGTAGACCGCAGAGAGAGTAGCACGGTTCCAGCTCGGCGAGCCATTGTTGAGTGAGCGAGGAGCACCAGATCGCCGGTGGTAGGTTTATTTCCTACCTCAAGGCTAGGAAGATGGTACGGCGGTATATCTACCATCTCGCTCGTGTTTGATATCAAGCCGCGTACCAGATTTTCCGCCGCCCAGTGGTCATAGAGTTCCCGCACGTGTTTCCGCACGACCTTCCGTATCCTCCCGAGAGGAGATTGAGTTTTGTATTGACATATTGCCGCACACTCGCCTATTTCCATCCCGCCATACGTAACGGCACTTGCCGAGTTGAGAGAGTCAAGGATCACTTAGGGATTTGCCGGAGAAGCGGCTTCATCAAGCCTAGTGTTTCTCCCCAGGGAGCGCGGTATTGTTCGTGAAGAAGAAGACGACGCCGCGCACGTGTTGACATGTGCAGCTGAACAAGGTGACCATTAAGAAAAGATACCCTTCCTGTGATTGATGATTTGTTCGACCGGGCCAGGTGCGAGATGTTTCTCCAAGATTGACCGCGATCGGGCTATCATCAGTGCGAGTCGAGAGGTGGATGTCCCTAGATCGCATTCCGAACCCAGACGCATTATGAGTTCGTGGTCATGTCTTGGGTTGACCAATGCTCCGCAAGATTCATGGATTTGATGAACCGAGTGTTCAAACCATTTTTGGACACGCTTGTGATAGTGTTCATCGATGATATCTTGGTTTATTCTCGCCGAGCAGAGCACGCGAGCACTTCGGCGATCGTGGCCGACAGCTTCTCCAGACCAGCTTGTACGCCAAGTTTTCCAAATGTGAGTTTTGTTGACTTCGCGTTTCTTGGGCATATTGTCGGCCGATGGCATTCGAGTGGATACGCCAAGATCGAGGCAGCCAGACTTGGCCTGCACCTACTACCCGGCTGAGGTTCGCAGCTCGGGCCTTGCAGGATATTATCGGCGTTCGTGGAGAAGTTTGTTTCTATCTTCGCACCATTGACTAGGCCGACTCGGGCGCCCAAGTTTCAGCGATCGATGCTTGGAGCGTGGTTTCCGCTGTCGAAAGAGAGACCGACGACCGCCTCGCTCTTAGTCTTCCGCAGGTCCAGATGGTTATGTCGTGGTATGACGCGCCGTGCATCGGGTTGGGATGTGTTGACGCAAAGATGGCAGGTTATAGCATATGCATCCCGACACCAAGAAACACGAGAGAACTACCCTACCCATGATTTGAGTTGGCCGTGATTCACGCCAAGATCCGAGGCACTATTTGTATGGGGTTCACGTGATATTTTTACGCACCACAAGAGCCTCCAGATATCTTCACCGTAGGAGCCGAACTTACGGCAGACGGTGGTTAGAGTTGCTTAAGGATTACGATGTTGATATCCCGCACTCACCCGGGAAGGCCAATATTGTGGCGTATGCCTTAGTCGTAGGTCGACGGGAGCCTATCGGATGTGCAACAGAGAGAGGACATGGTTCGTGATTTGCATCGCTTAGCGAGCCTTGGTGTCCGCTTGATTGATTCCGATAGCAGTGGGTTAGAGTTCGCGAGGTTGCCGAGTCTTCCATCGCCGGCGAGGTGAAGAGGCAACAGCCGAGGATCCACTTTGATTCGATATCGTGATACTGACTCTTCGTGAGGGCGCGGTCCTTGAGGTAGCACCGATGGGTGCTAAGGTTTGAGGGCGATTGTGTGTTCCAGATGTTTCGTGACTTCGGCAGAGTTCTTGGGAAGCACACAAGCATTACTCTATCCATCCGGTCGACCAAGATGTACCACGACCTTAGATCCGTATTGTGGGATGGCTTGAAGAGGACGTTGCAGAGTTCGTAGCTCGGCCCATGTTGTCAAGCAGCGAAGAGCACCGCAGGCCCGTGGTTAGTTGCAGCGATAGAGATCCCGACCGAAGTGGGAGGTGATCAACATGGACTTTATCACAGATTACCTCGCACTCGCAGGAGACATGATTCTATATGGGTTATCGTCGACAGTCGATTTAAATCAGCCCACTTTCTTCCCGCCGTCAGACGACTTTTCTACCGAGGATTATGCCAGACTTTACATCCGAGAGATCGTCAGACTGCATGGAGTCCCTATTTCGATCATATCGCATGCAGGAGCCCGCCACGCTAACTTCGGAGGTCTTTCCAGAGGTTTAGGGACGCAGTGAGCTCGAGCATCGCATTCCATCCACGCATTGACGGACAGCCGAGCGCACTATCCGCACTCGAGGATATGCGCGAGCCCGTGTTATCGACTTCGTGGGTAGCCGGGAGGATCATTTGCCTCTAGTTGAGTTCGCATACAATAATAGCTATCACTCCAGTATTCAGATGGCGCCTTATGAGGCCTTGTATGGGAGGAAGTGCAGATCGCCTATAGGTTGGTTCGATGTGGGCAAGGTGCAGCTAGTGGGACCAGATTTGGTGCAGCAGGCAGTGGATAAGGTGAAGCTTATCCGAGAGCGGCTATTGACACCGTAGTCGATGTAAGTCGATGCAGATCATCGCCGCTTGCATCTTGAGTTCGAGGTTCATGATTGGGTTTTCCTAGCGCCACCCATGGCGGGTGTGATGAGATTCGGAAGAAGGAAACTCACCAAGGTACATCGGGCCGCTTCGATTGTCCGCAGGTAGGCGCGTTGCCTATGAGTTGGATCTGCCGTCCGATCCGGAGGCGGCATCCGGTTTTACGATCTATGCCGGCGAGATGTATCGGGATCCATCTAGTGGTACACCCGATCAAGATGTCCATGTGATCGGCGGGTTATCGTGACGGCGAGATTCCCATAGCGATAGTCGATCGTCAGTTAGGCGTCGCGACCAAGGACGTGGCTTCACAAAGTCTTGTGGGCGAACGAGCTCGTGAGGAGATGATGTGGGAAGCCGGTGAGGACATGAGGCGTAAGTATCCTCACCTATTCCCACACCTCCGTGTAATTCACTTTCCTACTTGTAAATTTTCGTTATCGCTTCGCCTAAGTGTTGTTCTCGTGGCCGTGTGTGGCATTTGCAATCGCTTAAGTTATGAAGAATCTTATCGTTAATCGTTTTGGGAAGGAACATTCGACGAATGTTTCTAAGGGGAAATGTTATACCGTATTTCCGCAGTATGTACGTAAGGGAATACGATAAAAGTCTAGCCTTAAAGATAAGCCTCGACGCTTTTTTATTTGTGCACAACTCACTAAAAGAATCGCTTTCCGACGCAAACGCTTCCAACTTTCGTAGGTAAATTCCGCTATGCCATTTCTAATTTTTGCGGATTTTTCCGAGAGACGAAACATTTTGGACCAACGGAGGGCGACACTTGGCACCTCCAATCGTGGACTCAATCGCCCATTGACGAATTGGAGAAGCTTGGCACGCTTTTTGTGCCTCGCACAAGTCAAGGAGTTGGTAGGATATTTGTGTGTAGTAAATCCTCACCCTACACTTGCCTTGCACTTGTCTTCATCTTGGCCATTGGTTGGCCATGTCTTGACCTATAAATACCCCTTAAGATGAAGAGTTCTTCATCCACAAATTCCTTTCCAAGTCTTGAAAATCCTCTCCTCTCCCTTTGTAGCCTTTTCGTCCAAACACCTCCTCCTCCTGAAGGCCCTTGGCCGAATACCCCTCTAGCCTAAGTAGTTTGGCCGAGGCCGCCCCCCTAGCCTAGCCAAAAACCTACCCCCCTCCCTTGGTAGAAAAGTTGCCTTCTTGTATTGTTATAATGCCCAAAGTACCCTAGCCCAAAACCCTTAGTACTTAGTAGAAGTTGTGAAGAACTTATAATGTTTCTCGAGCATACAACTTACGAGCAAAACCTTGCTCAGCGACTTTATCTAGATATTATTGGGCTTACCGAGGTAACTAATCCTAACCCTCTTTGAATTAGAGAATACTTATCGTAGTAGTATAAGAATAAGTATAAATACTTAGAAGAATATTGCGTAATAGAATTGAACTGTTATCACAAAGAGAAGGGTTTAAAAGAAGAATAATTGAACTATGCTTATATAGACTGTTTTCACAGAGACTTATATAGCTCACCGCAGGGAAGTGCTGCCCGACTTTCCGTAGAATTGTGAACCTTCGCTTAGAATGACCTTGAGTAGTCTTTGATAGATGTCCGTGACTATTATAGTCGACTCTCGCGACATATTCAACTCAAGGTGGTTTTCAAAGGTATGCATGATTCTTCCTAAAGCATGATATTTTACAATATATATATAGTACGGTAGACGCATACGTGTTAATCGAATAATAACTATGGCAATGTCTTTGACTTAAGCTCGAATAATACTTACTAAGAATGCCTCACGCTTAAGCCCGAATAATACTTACGACAATGCCTCACGCTTAAGCTCGAATAATAAAGAATCAAAGCATTTCAAAAGAATATCAATCATTTTTAATGTAAGAGAACTAATTGGGTTTTAAATGAAGCTTAAGAGTTATACTAGCTTTATGGGAAGTTAAGTATAACCACTTAAGAATGATAAAAGAAACAGCTTTGCCTATGTGTTTATAATGCACTTATATTGAATTGTGAAAAGAATAATAAGATGGTTTGATAAGTAGACATGATATGATGCTACGTGTGTTAGTGTCTTGTAACGCTTGTATAAGAGAGTATTCTTGTCAGGCTTATGTTGTTTAAAGATAAGTTATGTTAGTGTACTATCACCACCTCTTGACATATTACCGGGGTTGTCGCCTCCGACGCGGGTAGACTCGCGGTCCGGGACCATGATTCGAGAATACCTCACGCGGGTCCAGTGGACCTATGCGAGCTACGGAGTTCCGTGTTAGTGACGCGGGTTATACCTCACGCGGTCATGTGGCCATGCGGACTACGAGTCCAGATCGATGCCGAGGAGTAGCTACCCTCGACGCGGGGTTATCTACCCTACGCGGGCCTACGTGAGTGGCCCATGCGACTACGAGAGTCCGTGATTAGGCTTGCATGGTGATACTACGCAATCGCCCCGCTCGATCATTCGCAGCTCAGAAAAGACCCGTTACGCTTACCTATTGTTGCTCTTGTTTATGATGTGTCACTATGCGGTCCCCTTGGTTGTTTCCTACATACTTGCAAACCTGATTGTAAAAATGATATGTTTTCATTTAAGTATTTTTACTGCTTCATATACTTAGTACCGTCAGATCGACTCTCCTTCGGCCGCTCATGCCGCAGTAAGGGCAAGCAGTGCTAGATCCACATTCTTAGATCTCTACGTTGGTCGGGAGCTCCATCTTTCCTGAGGCTCTACTTTTGGGTATGATCTCCCCGTAGATAGTTTTGTACAATGTGTATGGCGGCCCTCTCCCGCCATAGTTGTATATTTCAGAGGTCTCAGAGTCATGTTGTACAAGATTTGGATGTAATCGCTAAAACCATGTTTCTATATATATGCCGAAAGGCGATGTTTTCTCACATAAACGTGGTCTTATTTTATAAATCGTTTCATGTCTTGTTTTATATTTCACGACACTCGATGTATGACTACTGGGTGCCCCTTGAAGGCACCGCCACGGCCCTGGAATGGGTCGTGACAATCAATCCTGCCCGTGGAGTACCTTCCTCACTGCCGGCAGTCTATGATATGATAACAACAAGACAAAGAATCCAAATGGAGCATACCCGCGCGCTACGATCGTGTCGTGATGTCCAAAGGGAACAAATAAGACAACATTCCAAATGGAAGCATACCCGCGCCACGCATCGTGTCAAGAGTCCAAAGGGAAACAATAAGACAAAGATTCCAAATGGAAGCATACCCGCGCGCCACGATCGTGTCGAGATGTCCAAAGGGAAACAATAAGACAACAAGGCGGTAATCAAAGTGGAAGCATACCCGCGGCGCTACACATCGCGGTCAGATGTCCAAAGCGATTAACAAAAGTAACACTATCAACAGGAACGCACTGCGGAATTTATCCGCCACCGCTTGGCCCCGCCCAAGTAAGTTCTCAACAAGTCAACCGACTCCATCGAGACGCCAGAGTATAGAAACACAATTCTTGCACAACAAAGTTTCACAACAACAAGCATAGGCAAGTTTCACAACAACTCGAAGTACTTTCATTTTATGCCCAAGTCCGGGTTTTAACCCTAAAGTACTACGTACGTTAAATTCCTTTTAAAGAGATCTATTCCTTTATAAAAGTCACCCGATACCCGTAGTATAAAAAAATAGAGTGACTTATATCTTTTAAGTAAACCAAAACAACTTCCATACTTTCCTTTTAAAACCAAATTAAGGCAACACCATGCCTTCTTTTTGACCAAAACACTTCTTTTTAAAGTCAAGTTACCACATTAAAACCAATGATAAAACCTTTCTTTTGTTTTCATAAGGTCGTTATAACCAACTTCCCATAAAGCTGTTATAACACCTTATGTTTTAAACCATTGTAAGACAACACAATGCCTTTCTTTTCCTAAAGTTCCAGCTTTGCCTAATTTCAATTACACAAGTCTTTTTTGAAAAGTTTCATAGTTCAATGTCTTAATCTCTTTTAAAACAATTGAGTAACATATGCCATAAAGTAGTAGGTTATTCTTGTTCTTAATCAATCTTATTGAGCACCATGATCTAGAAAATGTAATATCATTTTGTCTCATCTTAGCTTCTATGCAGATGGAGGTTTCTACCGGTTTTAATAATACTTAATTATTCAATACATTTTCCTTTATTAACGCCGCAGTTGGTTTGTCGATACACATTCCGATTTCCAAATCAAGAAACATTATTCCTTTCAAAACCAAGTACTCATTACTCACGAATGAGGTTTCACACAAACATCCATATTAAGTCAAGTCTCTTATCTTTTAAGAATAAGTCTCTTAACTTCTAAACCATTAAACCATTCTTTTTATCTCTCTTAAGACGTTACACCTAACTTCTCATAAAGCCGTATAACTCTTATGTTTTCAAGCCAAGTATACACTTCTTTCAAAAAGGTTTCTTAATCTTTTAGAATACTTCAAGGTTCTTTATTATCACACATCAAGTCGGTTATAAGTCAAATCGCTTATCTTTAAAAACCACAAAGCATTTCTCATTTACATGAAATGTTATAACCAACTTCCAATAAAGCCGTTATAACACTTTATGTTTAAAAACAATCAAATACATTTAACACACGTACGTCACCGCACTACATAGTTATACACATATCATGCTAGAACAGATAAGAAGAGGTTCACATACCGCGACGATTATCGACTAATAGCAAAACGCTCCCAAGACTCAAACCGCTGGCCACACTCTAAGCCAAGATCACTCCACACGTAGTACTACAACATACAGAGGCCACAAGGCGCCTATTAATATCTTTAGATCCCGACGAATATTCTACGTAAAATTGCAAAGACCTCCCCGCAATGCGTAATTCTCCTCCTCTATCGAGGCCGGCTACCAAGCCAACCAGGGGGGTTTTTTACACGTTTAACCGGACGTGTACAATTCTACTTCACAGTAATGCTATACAAGTCTACCTGAATACACCTAAGTAATTACGCTCAGTTCTCATTTTAAAGTTCAGGCTTAAGTCGCAAGACATTGCCGTAAGTATTATTCAGGCTTAAGTCAAAAGACATTGCCGCACAACTATGTTCAATTCTATATATAGTATACCTTAACTATATATTCCAACAACATGTAATTTCCAATTACAAATGTATGTTAAGAGTGTTTACCTCGATAAGCCCAAAATTATCCAAGTTATAAGTCGATCCCGAGCAAGGTTTAGCTCCTACTCCGTGCGCTCCAACCCGCTCCAAACAACCCTTATAAGTTCTTACCAACTTCTACTTAACACTTCAACCGACTATGAAGGTTTTCCTTAGGGTTTCGTTTAGTGGCTAAAGGAAGTATAATAGTATTTGGGCTTTTGTATAAGTGTAACCTTGGGAATACTACAAGGTATTTGGGCCAAGGTATTTGGGCATTATAACAATACTTGGAGAGTATTTCTATACCACAAAAAGGGGGGTATTTATACGAGACAACTAGGCTGGGGTACCCTCGCCAAGGCTTCACAAGGGAGGGTGTGGTGGCTCTGCCAAGCTCAACTAGGAGGGGGAGAGGGACGAAAAGCTCACACTAAGAGGGGGGGAGGATGTTTAACACTGAGAACAATTTAGGAGGAAGAAGTTAATCAAGTTAGAGGCTTATTTATAGGTCAAGGCACGCCCCACCAATGGCCACGATCACTCCAAGTGTTAGGCAAGTGTTGGGCGAGGATTAAGCCATGTGCACCTTATCCATCTACCACACAACTTGCACAAAATATCCTACCTAACCATGCCACCTATTCGCCAAGCATTACCGCTTCACACTCATCCAACGAGGTGACACATGTCACCCTCCCGTTGGTCCAACATGTTTCGTCTCTCGGAAAAATCCGCAAAAATTAGAAATGACATAGCCGGAATTTTCCCTTCGCAAGTTTAGTAAAACGTTTCGTCGAAAAACGACTCCTTTCGGCACTTGTGCCCAAATTTCGAAACTTGTCAATTCTTAAGGCAAAAATTTAATACGTACGCCATCACGTACATACTCTGGAAAATACGGGGTATAACAATTTGGGACGAATGTTTCTAAGGGGGGGAGAATGTTACACACCGTAGTTCTAGGGTATGTATGTGAGGACGTACGTACGAGAATACGACATTAATATTGGAAAGAAAGAAAGATGTGATTTTTCGACGGAAAAGTTTCCGGGTTTTGTAAAGGAAAAAGGTTCGTTAATGGGAATTGGATTCCCAGATTTGGTATTTGGACTTCGTGGAATATTAGAGAATTATGGAATTTTATTTCCCGAATTGGTCACGTGGGGCCCACGGGAGAAATTTACGGTTTTGTGGGGCCCACTTTGTTTTCGAGATTTTGGCCTTTATGGATATTTTCGGAAGATGAAATGTTTTGGACCAATAGAGGGGCGACACGTGTCACCCCTAGGTGGGCTAGGTTGGCCGATT
This sequence comes from Przewalskia tangutica, assembly GCA_029844215.1. Lineage (NCBI taxonomy): Eukaryota > Viridiplantae > Streptophyta > Magnoliopsida > Solanales > Solanaceae > Przewalskia > Przewalskia tangutica. Next base: position 35,546,402 of record CM056725.1, on the reverse strand, counting down.
TTCATGTGACAAGTGGCCAAGACAAGTGGCCAAGTCTTGCAAGATATTTTAGTTGACAAGTGGCTCATGGGCCCACACACACTTGTCCCCAATCTCAACCACACACTTGCCTTCATCCTAGCCCTTGGTTGTCCTATATATGCACCCTTTGTTGATGAAATCTTGCACACTTAGATATTTCAAGACTTGAGAAATATTTCATCTCCCTCCCTCTCTCACTTGCTCTCGTCGACCACACCCCCCCCCCCTAACCAAACCTTGTCCAATAATTCCTAAACTCTTAAGTGTTCTTCCCTAGTGTATTAGGAAGACTCTTAACCAAAATATAGAAAAGATTTCACACCCCTAGCCACAAAAACCACCTTGGCCGAGAGCTCTTGGAGGGAAAACCTAAGTGTCCTTCACTTGTTTGAGTTGGTTCTTGAAGAGATGATGGTGAGGAGCTTCTTAGGGTGATTTGTGGTGGTTTGTAACATAAAGATTGGAGCTAAGACTTGTTTGGAACGACATTAAGTTCTTGGATAGATTTTGGGCTATTTGAGGTAGTAAATCTTAACCTCTTTGTGAATTGGTCATTATACATATATTATAAGTATATTATGGAGTATATAATATATGGAGTAAGTTTGGAAAGAATGGATCTTGTTAACTTGTTAAAGAAAGGATTGGCCGTTAGCCATTAAAATGGTAAAAACATATCCAACGTATTTTACTTGTGAAGAAGTAATTAGCAAAGTAACTATAACTTATATTAAGAATGGAAATATAAGTTGTATGACTAATGAGTAATTTGGATAAGTAAAATGGACAAAGTTGGCCAAGGACCCCAACTTAAGGACTGTATTTACTTTGGACCGTATTTACTTTGGACTGTATTTACATTGACCGTATTTACATTTCATTAAGGGGAAGATTTTTCAATCGCGTTCGCTTTGGGCGTGTGATCCCTTTTTAATTATTGTATTGTTATGAAGGCGCGTGATAGTAAACCGCGTTACCGTTGGCGCGTAATCCTTCTTTTACTTATTGTTGTTATGAAGGCGTGATAGTAAACCGCGTTACCGTTTGGGCGTGTAATCCCTTCTTTATGTTGTTTAATTATTACGCCTTATATATGTCATATAATTACGCTATTCGCCTTGGAGAAAGATGGAAAAGTGAGTAAAACGGGGAAGTACGCAATTTTCCGTAGAATTAGAGGGCTTTTATTGGTATAAGCCTTTCAATGGTAAGAAAGGTTTGATAGAAGTACTATGACCATTTTAGGAGTGGAGTACTACGTGTGGCGTGATCTACTTGGCTTAAGGAGTAGCCGACGGGTTGAAGTACTTGGAGCGTTTTGCTATTTGTCGATAATCGTCGCGAGGTATGTGAACCTCTTCCTATCTGTTCTAGCATGATTGTTGTGAACTATGTAGTACGATAGACGTACGTGTGCTAAACGAGTTTTGGTTGGTTTAAAACATATAGTGTTATAATAGCTTTATGGGAAGTTAGTTATAACGACTTTATGTAAGTAATAGAATGATTTATTGATTTTAGAAGTTAAGAGACTTGATCTTAAAAGATAAGAGACTTAACTTATAAATGACGTTTTATGAAATGTTAAGAACTATGAAGTTTGTTAAAAAGTATGTGAAACCTCATTCGTGAGTAATGAGTACTTGACTTTTAAAGAATAATGTTTTACTGATTTCGGAAATGAGAATAAGTATCGAACAAACCATTGCAGCGTTAATAAAGGAAATGTATTGACTAATTGTTATTAAAACCAGTAGAAACCTCCATCTGCATAGAAGCTAAGATAAGACAAAATTGTACTACATTTCCTAGATCATGGTCGCCAGAATAAAATTGTTATAAACAAGAATAAATCGCCACACATAAGACATATGTTACTCAATTGTTTTAAAAGAGATTAAGACTATGAGTTATGAAACCTTTCTAAAATAAGAGACTTGAGCATTTGAAATTAGGCAAACTTGAACGTTTGGAAAATAATGTTGTTACTTGATTTTAAAAAGAAAGTGTCCTGGTTTACTTAAAAATGTGAGTCACTCTATTCTTAATACTACGGGTATCGGGTGACCTTTATAAAAGAATTGGATCTTTTTTTAAAAAGGAATTTAACGTACGTAATACTTTGGGGGTTAGACACTGGCCTTCGACATAAAATGGAAGTATTGCAAGTTGTGTGTAACTTGCCTATGTTTGCGTGTGATAGTCTTGTTGTGCAAGTACTGTATTTCTATACCACCGCGTCTCTCGATGGAGGGCCGGCTGATCTGTATGTATGATTCTTTATCGAGTCCCACGACGGCCGAGACACGTATTCCACCCGATTCTTTATCGAGTCCCATGAGATGGGCCGAGACACGTATTCCACCTGATTCTTTATCGAGTCCCATGAGATGGGCCGAGACACGTATTCCACCTGATTCTTTATCGAGTCCCATGAGATGGGCCGAGACACGTATTCCACCTGATTCTTTATCGAGTCCCATGGGATGGGTCGAGACACGTATTCCACCTGATTCTTTATCGAGTCCCATGGGATGGGCCGAGACACGTATTCCACCTGGTTCTTTATCGAGTCCCATGGGATGGGCCGAGACACGTATTCCACATGATTTATACCTAGACTGCCGGCAGTGAGGAAGGAGTTCCACGGGCATGAGGGATGACTTGAGGGCGTGAGTCCCTGACTTGACATGACTGCTTTTATGTTATGAACTGTAGTTTGGTTAGATTTCATTTACAGTATTTTTCAGTTTCACATACTTGGTACCTGTTGTACTGACCTCCTTCGGGGGGCTGCGTTCATTCCGCAGGTAGAGGTACATCGGTGGTGGATCCTCGCTCTTAGGATCACAGTTCAGCGTGTTGGGAAGCCCCGTTTCTTCAGAGGCTTATCTTTTGGTATGTTACCCTGAGTCTGTAGGTTCTTGTGCATTCAGGGGTATGGCGGCCTGTCCGTCCGCCATAGTTATTGTCGATTCTTAGAGGTGCAGTAATCTTGTGGCGAGTTTGTAAAAAGGATAACTGCTCGGGTTTTTATGTATATATCTAAGGCAACTGCTTTGGTTGCCTGCTTATTTATCATGTCTCTTGTTTCATGTTTATGTTTTTATTTCCGCTGATTTTCTCGATGTTGTATCACGAGGTGCCCGGTAAGGCACGATCCACTGCCGGTTGGTCGTGACAAAAGCTAAGAGTTATACTAGCTTTATGGGAAGTTAGGTATAACGACTTAAGAGAGATAAAAAGAATGGTTTATTGATTTTAGAAGTTAAGAGACTTGATCTTAAAAGATAAGAGACTTGACTTAATTGATTTAATATGAATTTTATTAGAAAGTGTGAAACCTCATTCGTGAGTAATGAGTACTTGGTTTGTAAAAGGAATAATGTTTTATCGATTTGGAAATGAGAATAAGTATCGAACAAACCACAATGGCTTAATAAAGGGAAATGTATTGACTAATAAAGTATTATTAAAACCAAGAGAAACCTCCATCCGCCTAGAAGCTAAGAAGAGACAAAAGGATATTACATTTCCTCGATCCTGGTAGCTTTAATAAGATTGTTATAAACAAGAATAACCTACTCACACATAAGGCATATGTTTCTCAAATTGTTTTAAAGGAGAATTATGTTATTAAGTGATTAAAACTATGAACTACGAAACCTTTCAAAATGAGAAACTTGAGCATTTGAAATTAGGCAAACTTGAACGTTTGGAAAATAATGTTGTTACTTGATTTTACAAAGGGAAGTGTTTTGTCTACTTAAAAGATAGTCACTCTATTTTTATACTACTGTATTGTGTGACTTTTGTGAAAGAAACGGATCTTTTAAAGAGTTAATGTATGAAGTACTTTGGGGATAAAAACCCGAACTTGTTAACATAAAGTAGAAAGTACCTTGTGTGAATAACTTGATTGTGTTGGTTTGTGATAGCCTTGTAATACTTTCTCGTTGATTTGATAAGTAAACATGTTAGGATGCTACGTGTGTTAGTATCTTGTGATGTTTGTGTAAAGGGTTCCTTGTTGTGCTTATGTTGTTTAACGATAAGTGTTATGTTAGTATTATATCACTCACCTCTTGACATGATACCGGGGTTAAGTCGCCTCCACGTGTGGGTAGACTCAGTGATCCGGGGACCATGATTCGAGAATACCTCACGCGGGTCCAGGGACCTATGCGCGAGCTACGAGAGTTCCAAGTTAGCGGCCTTTGTGGTCATGCGGTCTATGTGGCCACGCGATGCGAGTCCAGACGATGTCGGGAGTAGCTACCGATGCGGGAATACCTCACGCGCCTATGCGAGTGGCCTACGCGAGTCGCGGAAGTTCGGGACTAGACGCGCACATTAGATCATCGCGGGCGAGTGGCCGCCGATCATGTGGCGGTCTAGACAGATCTCATGATACGCTTTATGACCTTGTTGGTACTGGTCTTAGTAGTCGGCTATGCCTTCGCATTTACCCCGCAGACGGTTTTATTATGACACGTGGGACCCGTGTTCATGTATTCCTTGTGCTTTTATATCATAGATCGCCAAGATGGAAGGTATTCCACGCATGATTGATATTGTGGCGTGAGACCCATAGTTATATTTGAGTGATGACTTTGAGGGCCCGAGTCCCCGACTTGACATGATCGCTATTTATTGTGAATCGTAGTTTGGTTATCATATATGTCTCCCGCTTTATATAGACTACTATGATTTCATTTACGATTTTCGCCACATACTTGGTACTGCAGATCGACTCTCCTTCGGGCCGTGTTCATGCCGCAGTAGAGGTACACCGCCGTGGATCCTCGCCATTAGGATCGCAGTCAAGAGCTGGGAAGCTCCGTTTCTCCGGAGGCTTATCAGTGGTATAGTCCCATGTCGTTGTAGGTACTTACATTCAGGGGTATGGCGGGGCCCTGTCCCGCCATTGTTGTTACATCATTCTTAGAGGTTTGTAGTACTGTTGTGGGCAGAGTTTGTAAAAGGGATGTAACTGTTCGGATTCATGTTTATATATATATATGCCGAAAGGCAACTTTCTCGTAAAACTGCTTTTACACTTCATATTATTTCATGTCTTGTTTTATGTTCCTGATTACTCGATGTTGTATCACTAGTGCCCGAGTAGGCACGACCACGGCCCGGTTCGTGACATACATAACATAAGCACTACCGGCTTATCATACCTAACATAAGAACTACCGGCTTATCATACATAACATAAGCAAGTTAAGAAATCCCTTTAACTTCTTATTAGCCTTATTCATATACACTCTCATTTTAGTTTACTTAAGACACTAACATGTCATTATAAAATCCGATAATTTAACCCAAAGTACTACGTACTTCTATTCTTTTGTAATGACTCTTTTTCATATAAAACTTCCAAGATACTAATAACCGTAGTATCAAGTCATATCTACTTTTCAAGACAAGTCACAATACCTTTTAGAAATACATTTATAGGCTTCTAAATCAAGTGACTTCTTTCTTTTAAAACCTTAAGCAATTGATGCCTTAAAATCAATTTGCCTTTCATTATTTCAAGTCATTTATCATACTTACATTACTTAGAGTAAACCACTCTTTTTAACTTTCCATAAAGCTATTATAACCAAATTCCCATAAAGTCGTTATACTAACTTTATACTTTTAGACAAATACCTTCTTCTTTATATCCAAGAGACTTATACTTTCAAAACCAAGTATCATATACTTTTAAAATACTTTAAGTCTCTTAACTTTTAGGAACTAAGATATCCTTAATATTCTTAAACAAGTGAGTTAAGTCCCTAACTCAACCAACTTGGACATTCTTAAAATAAGTCAAGGATATCAAATGGATTAGATTGTCAAAAATCTCATACATCTACCGTACTATACATTTACAACTATTCATGCTCAAAAGATAAGAAAGTTCCACATACCTCTTCGGTTCAATCCACTTGCCAAGTCCAATATGTCGTACGTAGTATGTCAACCTATAATGACCATAATATGTCTATTAACCTCTTACTTCAAACGTAGAATATTCTAAGTGCAAAGTCACTAAATTCTACGAAAAATCGGACAGCACTTCCTTTGTTTCTACATACTTTTCCACCTTTTTCAATGCCCGAATTCAATAACCAAACACGCCACATTTAAGGCTCAACAATGTAGTTAACAATAGGGGATTACACGCCTACAAGACGTGTAAAATTCCGCCCCACAAATTAATATCAAACTAGTCCAACATACAAAGTCATTCTCGGCTAAAGGTGCAACAACATATCAACCTTTCCAATTCCTTTTCAATTCAAGTTGTTTAGTATAACATGTTATCAAGCCGCAATCGACTATAACTACTAAAATCTTCAACTAGGTAACATGCGACGATTCTAATTATCGACCAAAATTGTATTTCAATTTCAAAAATGGCTAAACAATGTCATTTCGGATTTTAGGCTTCCAATATCCATAACACTTATCAATCTTATATACATATACTTCATGCTAGTTAAAATGTAAGGCTACAACAATATGGAATCTTATACACTTAAGAGAACAACATTGTTACCTTAGTGAGCCTTAATCCACTTCAAGATCCAAATTCGCTCCCTAGCAACTTAGAGCCTCTCCTTGACATTCCAATCCGCCACTTGAAGCCCTTAGAAGATCACAACAACTTTCCTTCAATTCTCAATCCAAACCTAGGAAAGTGACTAGGTTTTCACCGTGCGACTAATACGAAAACGCCACTTTTCCGGGATATTTCTATGGAGATACCCTTACAATACCCTTAGGAACCTTGGTTTAAAGTATGGGGATTATTGGACAACAAACTAATTTTTTTTCTTCTTGAAACCCTCCATTGTCGAGAGCTCCCCATTTCTCTTCAAAGTTTTCTTGAAAATTTTCTAAGTATAGAAGCCTTGTCTTGCTACTAGTAAGCTTATATAGAAACATGGAGGGTCAATATTAAAACAAATGGGTGGCTTGGATGCATTTCACAAGAATCAAGCCAAATGGCTCTTGACTAAGTCAACAATATCAAGCTTTAAGACTTAGCAAGACTTGGTCATCTCAAGTATGGTCAAATGACCATTTTGTCCATGCCAAAATCGTTCAAGACCAACTTAGGGGGGTGACACGTGTCGCCCTCCCATTCGTAGTTTGATACAAATTGTGGGGCGGAATTTTATACGTCTTGTAGGCGTGTAATCCCCTATTGTTAACTACATTGTTGAGCCTTAAATGTGGCGTGTTTGGTTATTGAATTTTGGCCTTGAAAAAAGGTGGAAAAGTATGTAGAAACAAAGGAAGTGTTGTCCGATTTTTCGTAGAATTTAGTGACTTTGCACTTAGAATATTCTACGTTTGAAGTAAGAAATTAATAGACGTATTATGGTCATTATAAGTTGACATACTACGTACGGCAAATTGGACTTAGCAAGTGGATTAAACCGAAGAGGTATGTAGAACTTTCTTATCTCTTGAGCATGAATAGTTGTATATATATAGTACGGTAGACGTACGAGATTTTTGACAATCTAGTCCATTTGATATCCTTGGCTTATTTTAAGAATGTTCAAGTTGGTTGAGTTAGGGGATTAACTCACTTGTTTAAAAGTATTAAGGATATCTTAGTTTCTAAAAGTTAAGAGACTTAAAATATTTTGAAAGATACTTGTTTTGTTTGGAAAGTTTAAGTCTCTTGGTTATAAAGAAGAATGTAAGTATCTAAGGTATAAAGCTAGTATAACGGCTTTATGGGAAGTTGGTTATAATAACTTTATAGAAAGTTAAAAAGAGTGGTTTACTCTAAGTAATGTAAGTAATGATAAATGACTTGAATTAATGAAAGGCAAATTGATTTGAAGGTATCAATTGCTTAAGGTTTTAAAAGAAAGAAGTCACTTGATTTAGAAGCCTATAAATATATTTCTAAAAGGTATTGTGACTTGTCTTGAAAAGTAAATATGACTTGATACTACGGTTGTTAGTATCTTGGAAGTTTTATATGAAAAAGAGTCATTCTTACGGTGTCATTCCCCGGGTTTGTGGCATTTGCATATTCCGTGGATTTGCTACCCATGATGCGAGGAATACCTCATGCGAGTCCGTAGGGCTTATGCGGGTGAAATATTCCTATGCAGGGCGGAGCAGTCCTATGCGAGGAATACCTCATGCGGGTCCATATGACCTATGCGGGCGGATACAGTCTAGCGAGGAAGTTACCTCATGCGGGTCCATACGGCCTTTGCGGGTGAAATAGTCCCAGGAGTAGGATTGCTTAATGATACTATGGGCGGGTGACCCTACTTTGATCATGAGCCTCCTATTTTTATGCAGTAAAGTATATACTTGTTACTCTCATTGTTAGTAAGGCACAATGTACTGTAATTTGTTTATCATACATCTTTATTTTAGACTTATGATGTAAATTGCAGTATTTTCCAGTTTTACATACTTGGTACATATCAGGTAATCGACCCTTTCCTGGGGCCGCGTTCACGCCGCAGTGGTAGGGTAAGGTGGTGGATCCTCATTCTTAGGATCACTGATCAGGTGTCAGAAGCTCCATTTCTCCGGAGGCTTGTCTTTTGGTACGATTTTCCACGATATTGTAGATTTATGTACATTTAGGGGTATGGCGGGGCCCTGTCCCGCCACAGTTGTTATTCTTAGAGGTCTGTAGTCACATTTGTGGATTGGGTTTTAAAAAAAACAGAGATGTACTGTTTTACTTTTGGTTTATGTATATTTTATGGAAGGTGGCCTTATCGGCTAGCCTGTGATGTTTATTGTCTAAGTATCCATATGTGTTGTGTATGTTCCGCTGCTATTCTCTGATGTATACCTGAAAGGGTGCCTGTGCAGGTACGCCATGCCCGGTCGGGTCGTGACACGTGTAATCCCCTTTTGGTTAGCTGAATTGTTGAGCCTTAAATGTGGAATATTGGTTATTGATTTCGGGCCTTGAAAAAGGTGGAAAAGTACGTAGAAACAAAGGAAGTGCTGCCCAAATTTCCGTAGATAAGAGACCTAACACTTAGTATTATTCCACGTTATAAAGTTAGGAGTTGATAGACATATTATGGTTATTATAGGTTGAAGTACTACGTGTAGCGTATTCTACTTGAAGGGTGGAAAAGCTAACAAGGTTGAAGCACTTTGGAGTATATTGCTACGTATCGTTAGTCGTCGCGAGGTATGTGAACCTCTTCCTTCTTTTGGCATGATTCTACGTATGAAATAAACATGTGGAATTATTTCATGATTCCTTCTACTCTTAGAAGTTAAGAAGTACATATGTTGATTGACTCTATGTAAAAGGTGTCTCTAAGTCTTATGGGGGATGTTGGTAAGAAATGTTAGGAAGTTATGCGGTTTGATTTGAAGCCTACGTGAATTCATTTTAAAGAGTTATGTTATGAAGTTTTAAGACTATGAACCTTGATTTCTAAAAACGTTATGAGACTTTATTTTTCAAGTTATGGGACTTGATTCTTAAAGGTAGAAATGACTTGATTTAAAAAGTATGACTTCCATGATTTATTTCAAAAGTTAAGAGGCTTGATTTCGAAAGATTATGTGTCACGACCCATTCCCGGGCCCGTGACTGGTGCCTTACCCGGGCACCCAAGTAGCCAAACATCAGAGTAACCAGCGGAATATAAAACCAAGACATGAAACAATAACAGTAAGAATAGTCTTAACCGAGAAAATGTCGCCTTTCGGCATATATATATATATTTACCCAATAGTGAACAGTTACATCCCAAAATATGACAGGACTATAGACCTCTAAGGAAGTATAAACACTATGACGGGACAGAGCCCCGTCATACCCCTGAATGTACAAACATCTACAATACCAGAGAGAACCATACCAAAAGTCGAGCCTCCGGAGAAATGGAGCTCCTGACACCTGAATAGAGATCGTAAGAATGAGGATCTACCACCTGCTTCCCTTTACCTGCGGCACGAACGCAGCCCCCCGAAGGAGGTCAGTACAACAAGTATCAAGTATGTGAAACTGTAAAGTACTGATATATATACATATATAAAACCATAACATTTTCAAAACCAATTCACAAGTATGTATGAAAAACAACCAAGTTAACCGCACATAGTGCCACATCACAAACAAGAGCAATAATAGATATACTGTAACAGGTCTTTTCTAGGCCGCGAATGATCGAAGCAAGGCCAATCGCCCATAGTATCATTATGCGTGCCTAATCCTGGACTCCCGTAGTCCGCATAGGCCACCTAGACCCGCATGAGGTATTCCTCGCATCGAGGGTAGCTACTCCTCGGCATCGTCCTGGACTCTCGCAGTCCGCATGGCCACATAGACCGCATGAGGTATTCCTCGCACACAATCCTGGAACTCCCGTAGCTCCGCATAGGTCCCATGGACCCGCATGAGGTATTCCTCGCATCGGGGGGCAGCTTAATCCCCGGTATAACATGTCAAGAGGTGAGTGGTACAATACAAACACAACGGCTTATCGTTTAAACAACATAAGCACAAAAAGGACAACCTCTTTACACAACATCACAAGAATCGAACACAACGACTTATCGTTGAACAATATAAGCAAAACAAGAATATCCTTCTTACATAAGCGTCACAAGATACTAACACACGTAGTATCATAATATGTCTATCAAACCAACTTACCATATCTTCAGACAATATTTCAAGCATTTGATAAACAAGTAATAAAAACCGTTTTCTTATCTTTCTTAAGTCATTATACCTAACTTCCCATAAAGCTAGTATAACACTTAAGCTTTTTGTAAAAACCAAGTATTACTTTTCTTCCAAAAATGATTCATAACTCTTTTGAAATATTCAAGATTCTTATTATTTAGAACTCAAGTCCAAAGACATCAAAGTGAAGCCAAGTTTTGTTTAATACACGTACGTCTACCGTACTATATATATTTCGAAAATATCATGCTCAAAAGGATAGGAAGAATCACATACCTCCTCGGCTAAGTCCATTTTCCAAGTCGAATATGTCGCGTGCAGGGTGTCAACCTATAATAGTCAAAACACGACTATTAACTTCTAGTTTTTTCGTGGGATTCTTCCAAGTAAGGTTTCTCTTAGTCTACGGAAAATTGGGCAGCACTTCCCCCGTTTTTACTCAATTCCATATTTTTAACAAAGCCCGAAAACAGTAACCAACGTGCCATAAATAAGACGCAATAATTCTGATAGGTAAGGAAGCGGATAACACGCCCAAACGGAACGCGATTAACAATCTCTCCTTCATAAATATAATAAGTTAAAGAAGGGGATTACACGCCCAAACGGTAACGCGGTTTACTATCTCGCCTTCATAATAACAATAAGTAAAAGAAGGGGATTACGCGCCCAAACGGTAACGCGGTTTACTATCTCGCCTTCTTAATAACAATAAGAAAAAGAAGGGGATTACGCGCCCAAACGGTAACGCGGTTTACTATCATAACAAGTAGTTCGTATGGAAATTCTGATCAGTTAGCCATACTTTCGTGGTGGAGAAAGGGAAAAGAAAATGCAATGGATTTAGCTATCAAGGAACCGTTTTAATGATTTGAGGGACAAGATTACGTGATTTAAAGAGAGATGGCAAGTTTTCCATTTCAATCGGACCAAGTTCGAGTTGCTGTAGCTAAATTAGTCTAGGCCTAAATGTTTGGTTAGTCTACAAATAAGGTTAGAGGTAGGAATATTAATATGTGGCAACTTGATGGCATTTCCTGAAACCAAGACATAATCGTGTCTCCTCACCTTTTTAATAATCTCATACTATATGTCAATCTCCTGTAATGCCACATATCCAATTCTACTCTTAGTCATTTAGGACTACTTTGCAGATTTACAATTGCACACACCCCATAATAATTAATCAATTGCACACACAATTAATTCTCAATCCCAATTTATTTATATCATAAAAACTCATAATACCTTCATATACTCGATGTCATAATTTGTAATATGACATTAGTCCATCACCTCTTTTGGAGATATACAATTATTATTATTAAACATCATCGTCACACTTGTTGCATCCAAAATTATTTCATTCTTAACCTAATTAGAGCTTATACATTTATACGTATGTCCTCGCATACATACTCTGGAATTACGGGGTATAACATTCTCCCCCCCCCCTTAGAAACATTCGTCCCGAATGTTCCTTCAAGACTCAACAACTCAGATAGTGACATAGTCTCCCATAATTTGAACAATTATCAAAATGCCACATACGGTCACAATAGAATACTTAAGTACATATGACAATTCAAATTAACCGGTATGAAAGTGAGTTACCTCGAGGTGTGGGGAATAGGTGGGGATACTTCTGTCTCATGTCCTCCTCTGCTTCCCATGTCATTTCCTCTCTGTTCTCGTTCCGCCATAAGACTTTGACGGAAGCCACATCCTTTGTCCGCAGTCGCTTAACCTGACGATCAAGTATCGCTATGTAAATCTCCTCATACGATAACTCCTCTGTCACCTGGACATCATCAACCGGGTGCACTCTAGACGGATCTCCGATACATCTCCTCAGTATAGAAACATGAAAAACTGGATGTACTGCCTCCAGATCGGACGACAGATCCAACTCATAGGAAACCTTGCCTACTCTACGGACAATCTGATAAGGCCCAATGTACCTTGGGCTGAGCTTCCATTTCTTGCCAAACCTCATCACACCCTTCATGGGTGATACCTTCAGAAAAACCCAATCAGCAACCTCAAACTCCAAATGTCGACGCCGATGATCTGCATACGACTTGGCCGACTCGAGCATCAATAACCGCCTCGATAAGCTTCACCTTATCCATCGCCGCTGAATCAAGTCCGACCGACTAATCGCATTCTCACCCACATCAAACCAGCCTATCGGTGACCTGCACTTTCTCCCATATAAGGCCTCGTAAGGCGCCATCTGGATACTGGAGTGGTAGCTGTTGTTATACGCAAACTCTACCAGTGGTAAATGATCCTCCCAGCTACCTCTGAAGTCAATAACACAGCTCGCAAAGATATCCTCGTTGTCCGGATAGTACGCTCCGCCTCGTCCGCTTTGGGGATGGAATGCGATCGAGGCTCTCCTGCGTCCTAATCCTTCCGAAAGACCTCCGTAAGTTAGCCAGAACCGGGCTCCTGGCAGATATGATAGATATAGGGACTCCATGTAGTCTCACGATCTCTGATGTAAAGTGCGTGTAATCCTACGAAAAGTCGCCCGACGGGAAAAAGTGGGCTGATTTCACACCGCTGACGATAACCCAGATAGAATCATGCTTCCTCTGAGTGCGAGGTAATCCTATAATGAAGTCCATGTTGATCACCTCCCACTTCCATGTCAGAATCTCTATAGCCTGCAACAACCCACTGTGCCTCCGTGCTCTACCTTGACCCATCGACAACTCGCATCGAGCAACAAATTCTGCAACGTCTTTCTTCAGGCCGTCCCACCAATATATAGATCTGAGGTCATGGTACATCTTTGTCGACCGACGATGGATAGTAACGCTGCGTCCGTGTGCTTCCCAGAACCCGCCGAAATCCCGCAATATCCGAACACACAACCGCGCTCAAACCTTAGCACCCCATCGTGCTACTGCGCGACCCTTCCCCTCATGAAGAGTCGTATCACGATACCGTGTCATAACCGGATTCTCATACTGTCGCCTCTTCACCTCCTCGACGATAGAAGACTCGGCAACCTCTCGAACCCGAACTCCGCTATCATCAAAATCAATCAATCGGACTCCAAGGCTCGCTAGCCGATGTAACTCGCGGACCATGACCCTCCTATCTGGCTGAACCTCTGATAGACTACCCATCGACCTACGACTAAGGGCATCTGCCACTACATTGGCCTTCCCTGGGTGGTATAGGATATCGACATCATAATCCTTGAGTAACTTTAACCACCGTCTCTGTCGTAAGTTCAGCTCCTCCGGTGAAGATATACCGAGGCTCTTGTGGTCCGTGTAAATATCCACATGAACTCCATACAAATAATGTCTCCGGATCTTCGGCGTGAATCATCACGCCAACTCAAGTCATGTGTGGGTAGTTCTTCTCATGCTTCTTGAGCTGTCGAGATGCGTAAGCTATAACCTTGCCCTGCTGCATCAACACACATCCGAGCCCGATGCCCGACGCATTACAATAAATCACATAGCCGTCTGGCCCCTCTGGAAGAGTAAGAACTGGGGCGGTCGTCAATCTCTCTTTCAGTAACTGGAAGCCCTTCTCACAAGCATCAGTCCACTGAAACTTAGCTTCCTTCTGAGTCAGCTTAGTCAAAGGTGCTGAAATAGAAGCAAACTTCTCCACAAACCTCCGATAATAACCCGCAAGGCCCGTAAAGCCGCGCACTGCCGGTGTAGTAGGTCAGGCCAAGTATTCACCGCTCGATCTTTGTCGTATCCACCGAATACCATCACCCGACAACGTGCCCTATGAAAGCCACCAAGCCAACCGTAACTCACACTTCGAAAACTTGGCATACAACCGCTGGTCCTGGAGAACTCTCAGCACCGCCCTCAAATGCTCCGCATGCTCCTGCTCTGAGCGAGAATAAACCAAGATGTCATCAATGAATACTATCACAAACGTATCCAAAAATGGCTTGAACACTCGGTTCATCAAATCCATAAACACTGCCGGAGCATTCGTCAAACCAAAAGACATAACCCTGAACTCATAGTGCCCGTACCGGGTCCGGAACGCAGTCCTAGGGATATCCGACTCCCTAACTCGTACCTGATGGTAACCATATCGTAGGTCTATCTTGGAGAACCACCTCGCGCCCTGCAACTGGTCGAACAAGTCATCAATCCTGGGAAGGGGGTATCTGTTCTTAATAGTCACCTTGTTCAGCTGCCTGTTATCAACACACATACGCAGCGTCCCGTCCTTCTTCTTCACGAACAATACCGGCGCCCCCCAGGGAGAAACACTAGGCCTAATGAAGCCTTTCTCCAGCAAATCGCTCAGCTGGTCCTTCAACTCTCTCAACTCGGCAGGTGCCATTCGGTATGGCGGAATGGATATAGGTCGAGTATCAAGCAAAATATCAATGCAAAACTCTACCTCTCTCTCAGGCGGGATACCCGGGAGGTCGTCTGGGAACTCTCTGACAACTGGAACTGAATGAAGGTCCGGTATCTCGGCCTCAGTATCAAATACCCAAATGAGATGGTAGATGTACCCCTTCTGCACCATCTTCCTGGCCTTGAGGTAGGAAATAAACCTACCCCTCGGCGACACAGTGTTACCCTCCCACTCAATAACCGGCTCCCCAGGAAACTGGAACCGTACCACTCTCTCCCTACAGTCTACATTGGCGTAGCAAGAAGCTAACCAATCCATACCCATAATCACATCAAAATTTATCATATCCAACTCTATCAGGTCGGCTAGGGTCTGACGACTGCATATAGTCACTGGGCAAGCCCTATATACCCGCTCAGCTACCACCGAATCACCCACTGGCGTAGCTACCTCAAAAGGGTCTATGGACTCAGGCTCTATCCCTATCCTACTATCAATATGGGTAGATCTATAGGACAAGGTAGAACCCGGATCTATCAAGGCATACACGTCACAATAAGAAACTGATAGGTACTGCGGACGACATCCGTGACGCCCGGTCCCGGGCGGCTGGACAGGGCATAAATGCGGTTCTGGGGACCGCTGGAACTGGGACCCTTGCCACGACCTCTGCCGCGACCTGCTGGCCCATGAGCACCCTGCCCTCCGGGGCGAGTAACCGAAGGAGATGAAGACCCGGTGAAAGACCCTGTAGGCTGACCCCTACCATCTGCGCTGCCATCGTCGAATGCCGCAGTGACCTCGCTGGCCGCAATCGTAACAAGCTCCCGAGTAGTACCACAACTCCGTAATGGGATCTACCACATCGCCACACCGGAGGGGTGGTGCGGATCGGTTAGCACCTCGCTACCCGAAGTCCGCCACGGGCCTCGACCGCCTCGAATACCCTGTCGGTCCTGAAGACGGTGTAGGAGTGCTCTGAGCTGGCTGAGGTGCAAATCTACTCCGCTGCTGAGACCGTCCACCCTGAGAGCTACCAAAAGATCCTGCCGTCCTGGCCTTCTTCTGCTGCTGATATCTGTCAACCCGTCGGCCTCTACGCTCCTCACATCCTAGTGCATAAGCCTGCATGCGGGCAATGTCCATGCCCGGCTGAAGTGCTACACCCGAGCAACCCTCTGCCAAATAGTCATCGAGCCCGGTGACGTAGCGGTGCACTCTATCCTCCATGTCTGCCACTAACGCGGGAACATACCGAGCCAACGAGTCGAACTCCACGTTGTACTCCCGAACTGTGCGCCCTCGCTGCCTTAGCATCAAAAATCTATCACTGCGTCTCTCATTCGCGGAGGCAAGAAGTGAGCGAGAACGCCTCGAGAACTCGTCCCAAATACCGAGACGCCGCTTCCCGACAGCTCCTAAGAATCAAACCCGATCGCGGTATCACGCAGGCCGATGTGAACCTAAGACCACCGACTGGTCTCCGATGCCTTGATCACTCTACGATCCAGAATCGCTCGATGAACTCCCGTGGATCATCCTCAAGCCACCCATAGAACTCGGCGCCCGCAACTTAGAAAGTCCCGGTCTCAAATTATCCGACTCGTGAACTACGGTACCATCGAATCGACTCGCCAGATTCAGCCTATCCTCGTGCCTCGCCACGACCCTGGCCAATAACTGGGCCATTTCCTTGTAACCCATGTCCTCTGCTCCAGGCTTGGGACTGGAGGCATAGGTACCATGGTCTTAGTAGCCACTGCTGCGGTTCTAAACCCTGCTGGGGCCGGCGGTGTCGTGGAACTCGCCGTCTGAGGCATCACCTCAAGTAAAGATCGGCTCGCTCGCGCCGCGTGACCTGCTGCGTACTAGCGGCTCGATCGCTTTCCTTCTCGGGCCCGGTTGCTTGGAGGCATAGCTGGTACATAAAAAGGTGTTAGAAGGAGTCCAATTTATAATACAGCTCTAAGGCACGATCTCAGAGTGAGAAGAATGGAAACCAATTCTAAATACCCTGCAGCCTCCTGATTATTGGTGTGGTGCACAACACGCCGATAATCAAGACTCTACTAGATACGGTCTGTAGACACTTTCCGAGGATTAAATGCTCTGATACCACTTTTGTCACGACCCGTTCCCGGGCCCGTGTCTGGTGTCTTACCCGGGCACCCAAGTAGCCAAACATCAGAGTAACCAGCGGAATATAAAACCAAGACATGAAACAATAACAGTAAGAATAGTCTTAACCGAGAAAATGTCGCCTTTCGGCATATATATATATATTTACCAAATAGTGAACAGTTACATCCCAAAATATGACAGGACTACAGACCTATAAGGAAGTATAAACACTATGACGGGACAGTGCCCCGTCATACCCCTGAATGTACAAACATCTACAACACCAGAGAGAACCATACCAAAAGTCGAGCCTCCGGAGAAATGAAGCTCCTGACACCTGAATAGAGATCCTAAGAATGAGGATCTACCACCTGCTTCCCTTACTCAAAGATTTAACGCAGCCCCGAAGGACAAGATAACAAGTATCAAGCATGTGAAACTGTAAAGTACTGATATATATACATATATAAAACCATAACATTTTCAAAACCAATTCACAAGTATGTATGAAAAACAACCAAGTTAACCGCACATAGTGCCACATCACAAACAAGAGCAATAATAGATATACTGTAACAGGTCTTTTCTAGGTCGCGAATGATCGAAGCAAGGCCAATCGCCCATAGTATCATTATGCGTGCCTAATCCTGGACTCCCGTAGTCCGCATAGGCCACCTAGACCCGCATGAGGTATTCCTCGCATCGAGGGTAGCTACTCCTCAGCATCGTCCTGGACTCTCGCAGTCCGCATGGCCACATAGACCGCATGAGGTATTCCTCGCACACAATCCTGGAACTCCCATAGCTCCGCATAGGTCCCATGGACCCGCATGAGGTATTCCTCGCATCGGGTGGCAGCTTAACCCCCGGTATAACATGTCAAGAGGTGAGTGGTACAATACAAACACAACGGCTTATCGTTTAAACAACATAAGCACAAAAAGGACAACCTCTTTACACAACATCACAAGAATCGAACATAACGACTTATCGTTGAACAATATAAGCAAAACAAGAATATCCTTCTTACATAAGCGTCACAAGATACTAACACACGTAGTATCATAATATGTCTATCAAACCAACTTACCATACCTTCAGACAATATTTCAAGCATTTGATAAACAAGTTATAAAAACCGTTTTCTTATCTTTCTTAAGTCGTTATACCTAACTTCCCATAAAGCTAGTATAACACTTAAGCTTTTTGTAAAAACCAAGTATTACTTTTCTTCCAAAAATGATTCATAACTCTTTTGAAATATTCAAGATTCTTATTATTTAGAACTCAAGTCCAAAGACATCAAAGTGATGCCAAGTTTAGTTTAATACACGTACGTCTACCGTACTATATATACTTTGAAAATATTATGCTCAAAGGGATAGGAAGAATCACATACCTCCTCGGCTAAGTCCACTTGCCAAGTCGAATATGTCGCGTGCAGGGTGTCAACCTATAATAGTCAAAACACGACTATTAACTTCTAGTTTTTTCGTGGGATTCTTCCAAGTAAGGTTTCTCTTAGTCTACGGAAAATTGGGCAGCACTTCCCCCGTTTTTACTCAATTCCATATTTTTAACAAAGCCCGAAAACAGTAACCAACGTGCCATAAATAAGACTGTTATACCCCGTATTTCCAGAGTATGTACGTAGGGGCGTACGTACAAAAGTTTAAGCCTTAAAGTAGGCATAGGGACGAAAATTTGTGCACAACCCACGAAACGAATTGTTTTCCGACGAAACGTTTTCCAAAACTTGCGTAGGAAAAATTACGGCTATGTCATTTATAATTTTTGCGGATTTTTCCGAGAGATGAAATATTTTGGACCAACGAGAGGGTGACACTTGTCACCCTCAAGTGGACGGCAAAGAGGGCACGGTTGGCATGATTTTAAGGCCTAAACCAAGGGTCAATGTTTGTGAGTAAATTGTGGAGTAGGGTTAGGGTGCACTTGTGCAAATCCCCACCCTCCACTTGCCCTTCACTTGCCTTCATCTTGACCCTTGAAAGTCCTATTAATACCCCCCTTGAGTTGAAGACTTCTTCATCCACAAATCATCTTCCAAGTCTCCAAACTTTCCCCCCTTTGAGAGAAGCTCTCGTCCAAAGCTTCCCCCCCCCTCTCTTGTGAAGAGCTTAGCCGTAACACCCCTTCCCCCCCCCCCCCTTTCCTAGTAGTCTCGGCAAAAGCCCTCCCCCCTTGGTAGAAAATATTCTCCAAGTATTGTTACTATCCCCAAAAATACCTTAGCCAATCTCTTATAGTATTTCCAAAGTCACCCCTATACAAAAGGCCCAGAAATACTATCTTATATCCATTAGTCACTAAACGAAACCCTGGGGAAATCTTCATAGTTGGTTGAAGTAGTAAGTAGAAGTTGTGTAGAAACTTCTAAGGGTTTCTTGGAGCGTGCAGATTAGGAGCTAAACCTTGCTCAGGATCGACTTTTATCTTGGATAATTTTGGGCTTATCGAGGTAAATAATAATCTTATCCTTCTATTATAATTGGAGAATACATACTGTAGAAGTATAGAAATAAGTATAAAATACATAGAAGGGTATTACAGAAGAGAATTGAACTGTAATTACATCGGAAGTATATTAAAGAAGATTGAACTGATTTACATAGGATTTGTATTTACTGAGACTTGTATAATTTACCTGCAGTAGGAAGTGCTGCCCGATTTTCCGTAGAATAGAGAACCCTCTGCTTAGATTATCCTACAGAGTAGTCTAGACGTTGATAGACGTATTTGACTATTATAGGTTGATACTCTGCGCGCGACATATTCGACTTGGCAGGTGGATTTCGCCGATAAGGTATGTGATTCTTCCTATCCTCTTGAGCATGATATTTTAAAGTATATATATAATACGGTAGACGTACGTGTGTTAACTGAACATGGTTTTACTTGACGTCTTTTGACTTGAGTCTAAATAACAAGAATCTTGAAGTATTTCAAAAGAATTATGAATCATTTTTTAAAGAAGAGTAACACTTGGTTTTTAAACAAAAGCTTAAGAGTTATACTAGTTTTATGGGAAGTTAGGTATAACGACTTAAGAAAGATAAAAGGAACGGTTTACTTATGTGTTTATAAAAGACTTGTATTGATTTCTGGAAAGTACAGTGAGATGGTTTGTTGAGTAGACATACTGTGATGCTATGTGTGTTAGTATCTTGTAAACGTTTGTGTAAAGAGGTTATTCTTATTTGTGCTTATGTTGTTTAACGATAAGCCGTTATGCTAAGTATTACATCACTCACCTCTTGACATGATATACCGGGGGTTAAGCTGCCCTCCGATGCGGGGTATACCTCAGGCAGTCTGGGACTATGATTCGAGAATACCTCATGCGGGTCCAGGGGACCTATGCGGAGCTACGAGAGTTCCAGGTTAGTGTGCGGCCTTTGTGGTCATGCGGTCTATGTGGCCATGCGGACTACGAGTCCAGGACGATGCCGAAGAGTAGCTACCCTCGATGCGGGGAATACCTCATGCGGGCCTAGGTGGCCTATGCGGACTACGGGAGTCCAGGATTAGGCATGCATAATGATACTATGGGCGATTGGCCTTGCTTCGATCATTCGCAGCCTAGAAAAGACACATTTACATTGTTACTCTTGTTTGTGATGTGGCACTATGTGCGTTACATTGGTTATTTCATACATATTTGTAAAATTGGCTTTAAAATGATATGATTTCATTTAAGTACTTTCTGATTTCACATACTTGGTAATTGTCTCGACCTCCTTCGGGGGGCTGCGTTCATGCCGCAGGTAAGGGAAAGCAGGTGCTAGATCCGCATCCTTAGGATCTTTTGCTTTGGTGTCAGGAGCTCCATCTTCTCCGGAGGCTCGACTTTTGGTATGGTTCTCCCTGATGTTGTAGATATATGTACATTCAGGGTATGGCGGGGCCCTGTCCCGCCATAGTTGTTTACTTCCTTAGAGGTCTGTAGTCCTATTGTACAGTTGGGATGTAACTGCCAGATTTTGGTTTATATATATATGCCGAAAGACGACTTTTCTCAGATAAACTGTGTCTCAATTTACATTGTTTCATGTCTTGTTTTTATATTCCGCTGATTTTCTCTGATGTATGACTACTTGGGTGCCCGGGTAAGGCACCAGTCACTGGCCCCGGAACGGGTCGTGACAAAAGTGGTATCAGAGCAGTTAATCCTCGGAAAGTGTCTACAGACCGTATCCAGTAGAGTCTTGATTATCGGTGTGTTGTGCACCACACCAATAATCAGGAGGCTATAGGATATTTAGGATTGGTTTCCATTCTTCTCACTCTGAGATCGTGCCTTAGAGCTGTGTTATAAGTCAGACCCCTCTAACGTATTTCCTTTCTTTAAATAGTTATGCCTCCACGTAAGGCAACCCGGGCCCAGAAGGGCAAGGCAGCCGAGGTAGCTGCTAGTAGGACACCGAGAGTCACGAGGGCTCGTGCCCGCCTATACCCGACGGCGAGTTCCACGACGCCGCCGGCCCCAACAGGGTTTAGGGCCGCATCAGTGGCTGATGAGACCTCAAGACTGCACCTCCACCCCACACCGGAGCGAGATGAGACGGGTTCTGAGAGATGGCTCATCGCCGTGATCGTGGCGAACATGAGGATAGGCCGACGCAGTTCAGCCCAAAGCAGCACTGTGGTTCACCCGAGATCGGATAGTTTGAGGCTACGAGATTTTCTGAGTTGCAGCCCGCCAGAGTTCTATGGGTCGAGGCCTGAGGATGATCCGCAGTAGTTCATCCATCAGTTACAGAGGATCATGTGAGTGATCAAGGCTTCGGAGACCGAGTCTGTGATCTTCGGTTCACATAGGCTGCGTGATACCGCAGTCGATTGGTTTGATTCGTGGGAGTTATCCCGGGGAGAGCACGCATCCCCAGCTACTTGGGATGAGTTCTCGAGGCTTTTCTCACTCACTTGCCTCCGCATGGAGGGCACGGGCAGACAGATTTTTGTTGCTGAGACAGAGAGGGCGCACAGTTAGGGAGTACAACGTTGAGTTCGATTCGTTGGCTCGATATGTCCCTGCGTTGGTAGCAGATATGGAGGACAGGGTACACCGCTATATCACCGGGCTAGATGATTATATGGCCGAGTCTTGTGCGGCTCTTCACGAGCATGGACATTACCCGTATGCAGGCTCATGCACTTGGATGCGAGGAGCGTAGAGGTCGACGGGTTGACAGACAGCAGCAGCAGAAGAAGGCCAGGACGGCAGGGTCTTTTGGTAGCTATCGGGGTGGACGGCCTCAGCAACAGTCTAGATTTGCGCCACAGCCAGCTCAGAGCACTCCTACACCGTCCTCAGGACAGCCAGGGTATTCGAGGGCAGACCAGGGCCCCAGGACTTCTGACGTCCAGGGTAGCATAGGTGCTAACCGATCGGGACCACCCCTCCGGTATGGCCGACGGTAGATCCCATTACGGAATTATGGATGCGCTCCGAGTTTGTTTTAGTTGCGCCACCGGGTCACTTTGCGAGCCTGTCCGACCGGCGGCGCGAGGGTAGGTGGGTCACCACGGTTCTTTCGCCGGGTCTTCTTCATCTCCTACAGTTACTCGCCCCGGAGGGCAGGGTACTCATGGGCCAGCAGGTCGCGGCAGAGGTCGTGGCGCGGGTCCCAGTTCTAGCGGTCCTCAGAACCGCATTTATACCTTGTCCAGCCGGCAGGACCAGGAGGCCTCACCTGATGTCGTCACAGGTACTTTATCAGTTTCTTGTTGTGACGTGTATGCCTTGATAGATCCGGGTTCTACTCTGTCCTATATATCTCCTCATGTTGCTAGTAGGATAGGGATAGAGCCTGAGTCCATAGACCCTTTCGAGGTAGCTACGCCAGTGGGTGATTCGGTGGTAGCTCGGCGGGTATATAGGGCTTGTCTAGTAACCATATGCAGTCGTCAGACCCTTGCCGACTTGGTAGAGTTGGATATGACTGATTTCGATGTGATCATGGGTATGGATTGGCTAGCTTCTTGCTACGCCAATATAGACTGCAGGGAGAGAGTGGTACGGTTCCAGTTTCCTGAGGAGCCGGTTGTTGAGTGGGAGGGGAACACTGTGTCACCGAGGGTAAGTTTATTTCTTACCTCAAGGCTAAGAAGATGGTGCAGAAGGGGTATATCTACCATCTCATTCGGGTGTTTGATAACGAGGTCGCGGTACCAGATTTTCATCGGCCCAGAGTCGAGAGTTCCCGGATGTGTTTCGGATGACCTCCCGGGTATCCTCCCGAGGAGATAGAGTTTTGTATCGATGTGCTGCCAGACACTCGGCCTATTTCCATTCCGCCATACAGAATGTCACCTGCCGAGTTGAGAGAGTTGAAGGACCAGCTGAGAGATTTGCTGGAGAAGGGCTTCATTAGGCCAAGTGTTTCTCCCTGGGGAGCGCCGGTATTGTTCGTAAAGAAGAAGGACGGGACGCTGCGCATGTGTGTTGATTATAGGCAGCTGAACAAGGTGACCATTAAGAACAGATACCCCCTTCCCAGGATTGATGATTTGTTCGACCAGTTGCAGGGTGCGAGATGTTTCTCCAAGATTGATCTGCGATCGGGCTATCATCAGGTGCGTGTTAGAGAGGCGGATGTCCCTAGGATCGCATTCGGACCAGACGCATTATGAGTTCAGGGTCATGTCTTTCGGGTTGACCAATGCTCCGGCGGTATTCATGGATTTGATGAACCGAGTGTTCAAGCCATTTTTGGACACGTTTGTGATAGTGTTCATTGATGACATCTTGGTTTATTCCCGCTCAAAGCAGGAGCATGCGGAGCATTTGGCGATCGTGGCCGAGAGTTCTCCAGACTGTGAGCTTATACGCCAAGTTTTCCAAATGTGAGTTTTGGTTGGCTTCAGTGGCTTTTCTTGGGCATATTGTCGGGGCCGATGGTATTCGGGTGGATACGGCCAAGATCGAGGCAGTCAGGAGTTGGCCTAGACCTACTACTCCGACAGAGGTGCGCAGCTTTCTGGGCCTTGCAGGTTACTATCGGTGGTTCGTAGAAAAGTTTGCTTCTATCTCTGCACCATTGACTAGGCTGACTCAGAAGGCAGCTAAGTTTGATCGATGCTTGTGAGCGTGGTTTCCGATCGGAAGGAGAGATCGACGACCGCCCCGCTCTTACTCTTCCGCAGGTCGGATGGCTATGTCGTGTATTGTGATGCGCCGTGCATCGGGCTTGGATGTGTTGATGCAGCAGGCAAGGTTATAGCATACGCATCCCGTCGCCTTAAGAAACATGAGAACTACCCCACCCATGATTTGGAGTCGCGGTGATTCACGCCAAGATCCGGAGGCACTATTTGTATGGGGTTCATGTGGATATTTATACGACCACAAAAGCCTCCAAGATATCTTCACCAGAGGAGTCGAACTTACGGCAGAGACGGTGGTTAGAGTTACTCGAGGATTATGATGTTGATATCTGTACCACCCGGGAAGGCCAATGTTGTGGCGATGCTCTTAGTCGTAGGTCGATGGGAGTCTATCGATGTGCAGCAGAGAGGAGGGCATGGTCCGCGAGTTGCATCGCTAGCGAGCCTGAGTTCGATTGATTGATTACGATAGCGGTGGGGTTCGATTTCGAGAGGTTGCCGAGTCTTCCATCGTCGGCGAGGTGAAGAGGCAACGATTTGAGGATCGATTTTGAAGCGTACCGTGATACGCTCTTCGTGAGGAGAAGGGTCCTTTGAGGTATCACGATGGGTGCTAAGGTTTGAGGGCGAGTTGTGTGTTCCAGATATTGCAGACTTGGCAAGAGGTTCTAGGGGAAGCACACAGCGCGCGTTACTCTATCCATCCGGGGTCGACCAAGATGTACCACGACCTCAGATCTGTGTATTGGTGGGATGGCTTGAAGAGGGACGTTGCAGAGTTAGTAGCTCAGTGCCCGTGTTGTCAGCAGGTAAAGGTAGAGCACCAGAGGCCTAGTGGTTTGTTGCAGACGATAGAGATCCCGACCTGGAAGTGGGAGGTGATCAACATGGACTTTATCACAGGATTACCTCGCACTCAGAGGAAACATGATTCTATTTGGGTTATCGTCGACAGGCTGACGAAATCAGCCCACTTTCTTCCCGTCAGGACGACTTTTTCGGCTGAGGATTATGCCAGACTTTACATCCGAGAGATCGTCAGACTACATGGAGTCCCTATTTCCATCATATCAGACAGAGGAGCCCAGTTTACGGCTAACTTCTGGAGGTCTTTCCAGAAGGGTCTAGGGACGCAGGTGAGCCTGAGTACTGCATTCCATCCTCAGACAGACGGACAGGCGGAGCGCACTATCCAGACTCTTGAGGATATGCTGCGAGCCTGTGTTATTGATTTCAGGGGGGAGGATCATTTGCCTCTAGTTGAGTTTGCGTATAATAATAACTACCACTCCAGTATTCAGATGGCGCCTTATGAGGCCTTGTATGGGAGGAAGTGCAGATCGCCGATAGGCTGGTTTGATGTGGGCGAGGTGCAGTTAGTGGGACCAGATTTGGTGCAGCAGGCAGTGGATAAGGTGAATCTTATCCAGGAGCGATTACTAACAGCTCAGAGTCGACAGAAGTCATATGCAGATCATCGTCGTCGGCATCTAGAGTTTGAGGTTGATGATTGGGTTTTCCTGAAGGTGTCACCCATGAAGGGTGTGATGAGATTCGGGAAGAAAGGGAAACTCAGCCCAAGGTACATTGGGCCGTATCAGATTGTCCGCAGGGTAGGCAAGGTTGCCTATGAGTTGGATCTGTCGTCCGATCTTGAGGCAGTGCATCCGATTTTTCATATTTCTATGCTGAGGAGATGTATCGGGGATCCATCTAGGGTGCACCCGATTGACGATGTCCAGGTGACCTAGGGGTTATCGTATGAGGAGATTCCCATAGCGATAATCGATCGTCAGGTTAGGCGTCTGGGGACCAAGGACGTGGCTTCCGTCAAAGTCTTGTGGCGGAACGAGCTCAGGGAGGAGATGACGTGGGAAGCTGAGGAGGACATGAGGCAGAATTATCCTCACCTATTCCCCACACCTCCAGGTAACTCACTTTCCTACTTGTAAATTTTCATTGTCATTTTTGCTTAAGTGTTGTATTGTGGCCATGTGTGGCATTTGCAACAGTTTAAGCTATGAGGAACCTTATCGTTATCTGTCTTGGGAAGGAACATTCGGAACGAATGTTTCTAAGGAGGGGAGAATGTTTCTAAGGAGGGGAGAATGTTATACCCCGTATTTCCAGAGTATGTACGTAGGGGCGTACGTACAAAAGTTTAAGCCTTAAAGTAGGCATAGGGACGAAAATTTGTGCACAACCCACGAAACGAATTGTTTCCCGACGAAACGTTTTCCAAAACTTGCGTAGGAAACATTACGGCTATGTCATTTATAATTTTTGCGGATTTTTCCGAGAGATGAAATATTTTGGACCAACGAGAGGGTGACACTTGTCACCCTCAAGTGGACGGCAAAGAGGGCACGGTTGGCATGATTTTAAGGCCTAAACCAAGGGTCAATGTTTATGAGTAAATTGTGGAGTAGGGTTAGGGTGCACTTGTGCAAATCCCCACCCTCCACTTGCCCTCCACTTGCCTTCATCTTGACCCTTGAAAGTCCTATAAATACCCCCCTTGAGTTGAAGACTTCTTCATCCACAAATCATCTTCCAAGTCTCCAAACTTTCCCCCCTTTGAGAGAAGCTCTCGTCCAAAGCATCCTCCCCTCTTGTGAATAGCTTTGCCTAAACACCCCTTCTCCCCTTTCCTAGTAGTCTCAAAAGCCCTCCCCCTTGGTAGAAAATATTCTCCAAGTATTGTTACTATCCCCAAAAATACCTTAGCCAATCCCTTATAGTATTTCCAAAGTCACCCCTATACAAAAAGCCCAGAAATACTATCTTATATTCATTAGTCACTAAACGAAACCCTGGGGAAATCTTCATAGTTGGTTGAAGTAGTAAGTAGAAGTGTGTAGAAACTTCTAAGGGGTTTCTTGAGCGCAGATTAGAGCTAAACCTTGCTCAGATCGACTTTTATCTTGGATAATTTTGGGCTTATCGAGGTAAATAATAATCTTATCCTTCTATTATAATTGGAGAATACATACGTAGAAGTATAGAAATAAGTATAAAATACATAGAAGGTATTCTGAAGAGAATTGAATCAGAATTACATCTAAGTATATTAAAGAAGATTGAACTGCATTTACATGGACCGTATTTACTGAGACTTGTATAATTTACGGGTAGGGAAGTGATGCCCGATTTTCCGTAGAATAGAGAACCCTCTCGCTTAGATTATCCTACAGAGTAGTCTAGGCGTTGATAGGCGTATTTGACTATTATAGGTTGATACTCTGCGCGACATATTCGACTTGGCGGTGGATTTCACGAGAAGGTATGTGATTCTTCCTATCCTCTTGAGCATGATATTTTAAAGTATATATATAGTACGGTAGACATCGTGTTAAGCGAACATGGTTTTACTTGACGTCTTTTGACTTGAGTCTAAATAACAAGAATCTTGAAGTATTTCAAAAGAATTATGAATCATTTTTTAAAGAAGAGTAACACTTGGTTTTTAAACAAAAGCTTAAGAGTTATACTAGCTTTATGGGAAGTTAGGTATAACGACTTAAGAAAGATAAAAGGAACGGTTTACTTATGTGTTTATAAAAGACTTGTATTGATTTCTGGAAAGTACAGTGAGATGGTTTGTTGAGTAGACATACTGTGATGCTATGTGTGTTAGTATCTTGTAAACGTTTGTGTAAAGAGGTTATTCTTATTTGTGCTTATGTTGTTTAACGATAAGCCGTTATGCTAAGTATTACATCACTCACCTCTTGACATGATATATCGGGGGTTAAGCTGCCCTCCGATGCGGGGTATACCTCAGGCAGTCTGGGACTATGATTCGAGAATACCTCATGCGGGTCCAGGGGACCTATGCGGAGCTACGAGAGTTCCAGGTTAGTGTGCGGTCTATGTGGCCATGCGGTCTATGTGGCCATGCGGACTGCGAGTCCAGGACGATGCCGGGGAGTAGCTACCCTCGATGCGGGGAATACCTCATGCGGGCCTAGGTGGCCTATGCGGACTACGGGAGTCCAGGATTAGGCATGCATAATGATACTATGGGCGATTGGCCTTGCTTCGATCATTCGCAGCCTAGAAAAGACCTGTTACAGTTTACCTGTTGTTACTCTTGTTTGTGATGTGGCACTATGTGCGGTTACATTGGTTATTTCATACATATTTGTAAAATTGGCTTTAAAATGATATGATTTCATTTAAGTACTTTACAGTTTCACATACTTGGTACCTGTTGTACTGACCTCCTTCGGGGGGCTGCATTCATGCCGCAGGTAAGGGAAAGCAGGTGCTAGATCCGCATCCTTAGGATCTTTTGCTTTGGTGTCAGGAGCTCCATCTTCTCCGGAGGCTCGACTTTTGGTATGGTTCTCCCTGATGTTGTAGATATATGTACATTCAGGGTATGGCGGGGCCCTGTCCCGCCATAGTTGTTTACTTCCTTAGAGGTATGTAGTCCTATTGTACAGTTGGGATGTAACTGCCAGATTTTGGTTTATATATATATGCCGAAAGGCGACTTTTCTCAGATAAACTGTGTCTCAATTTACATTGTTTCATGTCTTGTTTTTATATTCCGCTGATTTTCTCTGATGTATGACTACTTGGGTGCTCGGGTAAGGCACCAGTCACTGGCCCCGGAACGGGTCGTGACAAAGACGCAATAATTCCGATAGGTAAGGAAGGGGATAACACGCCCAAACAGAACGCGATTAACAATCTCTCCTTCATAAATATAATAAGTTAAAGAAGGGGATTACACGCCCAAACGGTAACGCGGTTTACTATCTCGCCTTCATAATAACAATAAGTAAAAGAAGGGGATTACGCGCCCAAACGGTAACGCGGTTTACTATCTCGCCTTCATAATAACAATAAGAAAAAGAAGGGGATTACGCGCCCAAACGGTAACGCGGTTTACTATCATAACAAGTAGTTCGTATGGAAATTCTGATCAGTTAGCTATACTTTCGTGGTGGAGAAAGGGAAAAGAAAATGCAATGTATTTAGCTATCAAGGAACCGTTTTAATGATTTGAGGGACAAGATTACGTGATTTAAAGATGGCAAGTTTTCCATTTCAATCGGACCAAGTTCGAGTTGCTGTAGCTAAATTAGTCTAGGCCTAAATGTTTGGTTAGTCTACAAATAAGGTTAGAGGTAGGAATATTAATATGTGGCAACTTGATGGCATTTCCTGAAACCAAGACATAATCGTGTCTCCTCACCTTTTTAATAATCCCATACTATATGTCAATCTCCTGTAATGCCACATATCCAATTCTACTCTTAGTCATTTAGGACTACTTTGCAGATTTACAATTGCACACACCCCATAATAATTAATCAATTGCACACACAATTAATTCTCAATCCCAATTTATTTATATCATAAAAACTCATAATACCTTCATATACTCGATGTCATAATTTGTAATATGACATTAGTCCATCACCTCTTTTGGAGATATATAATTATTATTATTAAACATCATCGTCACACTTGTTGCATCCAAAATTATTTCATTCTTAACCTAATTAGAGCTTATACATTTATACGTATGTCCTCACATACATACTCTGGAATTACGGGGTATAACATTATGTAACATAAGTTTTAAAAAGAATAAGTTTATTGATTCAAAAGAGAAAGTGTGGCATGATTCTTTTATGGGTATGTATGTACGTAGTATGTTGGGTCCAACTCCCTAATCTTTCATGTTATGATTCTTTTATAAGTATGCATGTACGTAGTACTTTGGGTTTAGTTTCCCTAAGGTTTCAAGTTATGAAAATGCCTTAGTGTATTTAAAAAGGAAAATGTGATAAAGTGCCTTAAGTTCTCTAAAATGAAAAGTTGTTATGATAGCTTTATGGGAGGTTGTTATAACGACTTAGCGAGAAGTAAGAAGATGATTTTATATGACACATAGTTGTTTGTGATAGTTATGTGTACAGTCCTTTATGTGTGGACCGCGTCCCCGAAGAGGCCGGGCAGTATACCTTTATGGGCAGACTTATGTGACTTTACCGCGTCCCAGAATGGGTCGGGCAGTATACCTTTATGGACAGACTTATGTGACTTTACCGTGTCCCAGAATGGGCCGGGCAGTATATCTTTATGGGCAGACTTATGTGACTTAACCGCGTCCCAGAATGGGCCGGGCAGTATACCTTTATGAACAGACTTATGTGACTTTACCGCGTCCCAGAATGGGCCGGGCAGTATACCTTTATGGGCAGACTTATGTGACTTTACCGCGTCCCAGAATGGGTCGGGCAGTATGTTACACCCCGTAATCCCAGGACATGTTTATAAGAACGTACGTAAGAACTCAAAAATGTTAAGATTTGAGACTAGTAAAAATTTATCGGAATTATGGAATTGTCGGAAAACGAAATATCGCGACGAATGGGAGGGCGACACGTGTCACCCCCTTAGTTGGTTGGACGAAATAGACCATGGGTGTTATGGTCATTTGACCCAAGTTAAGATGACCAAGTCTTGCTAAAAGTTAGAGCTTGATATTATTGACTAAGTCAAGGGCCACTTGGCTGGATTTTTATTAAATGAATTTCATCCAAACCCCACAAGTGTTCTAATCTTAACCCTCCATTTGGTTATATATTCATCCATTGAGCAAGACAAGGCTATTTTTACACTTAAAAAATTTCAAGAAGCTTGTGCTTCACTATTTTGCTCTCGGGTTTGAGAGGATTTCAAGGAGTGAAATTTTTGTTTGTTGTTCAATAATCTCAACACTTTAAACCAAGGTCCCTAAGAGTATTGTAAGGGTATCTCAATAGAAAGATCCCGGAAAAGTGTCGTTTTCGTATTAGTCGCAAGGTGAAAACCTAAGTCACTTTCCTAGGTTTGGATTGGAAAGTAAAGGAAAGTTGGTTGTGATCTTCTAAGGGCTTCAAGTGGCGGATGTGAGTGTCAAGGAGAGGCTCTAAGTTGCTAGGGAGCGATTTCAGATCTTGAAGTTGGATTAAGGCTCGTTGAGATAACAATCTTGTTCTCTTAAGTATTATAAGATTACATATTGTTGTAGCCTTACATTTTAACTAGCATGAAGTATGTGTATTCAATATTGATAAGTGTTATGGATATTGGAAGCCTAGAATCCGAAATGACATTGTTAGCCTTTTGAATTGAAATACAATTTGGTCGATAATTAGAATCGTCGCATGTTACCTACTTGAAGATTGTAGTAGTTATAATCGATTGCGGCTTGATAACATGTTATACTAAACAACTTGGAATTAAAGGAATTGGAAAGAATACTTTGTGTTGTTGTACCTCAAATTGCCGAAAATTACATTGTATGTTGGACTAGTTTGATATCAATTGTGGGGCGGAATTTTACACGTCTTGTTAGGCGTGTAATGCCCTATTGTTAACTACATTGTTGAGCCTTAAATGTGGCGTGTATGGCTATTGAATTCGGGCCTTGAAAAAGGTGGAAAAGTATGTGGAAACAAAGGAAGTGATGTCCGATTTTCCGTAGAATTTAGTGACTTTGCACTTAGAATATTCTACGTTTGAAGTTAGAAGTTAAAAGACGTATTATGGTCATTATAGGTTGACATACTACATACGGCATATTGGACATAGCGAGTGGATTGAACCGAAGTGGTATGTGGAACTTTCTTATCTCTTGAGCATGAATAGTTGTAAACGTATAGTACGGTATACGTACGCGGTTTGAATGGATTTAATTCATTTGATAGCCTTGACTTGTTTTTTTCCAAGTTGGTTGAGTTAGAGAATTAACTCACTCGTTTTTAAAGGATAGAAATGCCTTGGTTTCAAAAGCATAAGGTGGGTTAATGTCACGACCCATTCCGGGGCCCGTGACTGGTGCCTTACCGGGGCACCCAAGTAGTCATACATCAGAGTAATCAGCGGAAACATAAAGCAAGACATGAAACAGTTTATAAAACAAGACACAGATTTTGTGAGAAAACATCGCTTTTCTAAGATATATATATAATCATGTTTTAGCAACATCCGATTAATCGCATAAACACTACTGCACTTAAGGAAATATACAACTATGGCGACAGTGGCCCCGCCATACCCGATCAGCATAAAAACTATCTACAACAGGAGATCATACCAAAAGTAGAGCCTCGGAAGAGATGGAGCTCGACACCAACGTAGAGATCCTAAGGATGCGGATCTAGCACTCGCCGCCCTTACCGCGGCATGAACGCAGCCCTCGGCGAGGTCAAGACAACAGTACTAAGTATGCGAAATCAGAAAGTACTTAAATGAAAACATATCATTTTTAAAACCAGTTTACAAATATGTGTGAAACAACCAGAAACCGCACGAGTGCCACATCACAAACAAGAGCAACAATAGGTAATCGTAATAGGTCTTGTCTAGGCTGCGAATGATCAAACAGGCCACTCGCCCATATCATCATTCCGCAAGCCTAATCTCGACTCGAGTCCGCATAGCCACTCACGTGGGCCCGCATGAGGTATAACCCCGCATCGAGGGTAGCTACTCCTCGGCATCGTCCTGGACTCGCTGTCCGCATGGCCACATAGACCGCATGAGGCATAACCCCGCATACTAACCTGGAACTCTCGTAGCTCCGCATAGGCCCCCTGGACCCGCATGAGGTATTCTCGAATCATGGTCCTGCATCACCGAGTCTACCCCACATCGGAGGCGCCTTTAACCCCTGCACCATCTCAAGAGGTGAGTGATAGTATACTAACATAACAACTTATCTTTTAAGTAACATAAGCACAACAAGGATACTCACCTATACAAACGTTACAAGATACTAACACACATAGCATCATATCATGTCTACTTATCAAATCATCTTATTATTCTTTTCACAATATAAGTCTGTTATAAACACATAGGCAAACTTGTTTCTTTTATCAATCTTAAGTGGTTATACTTACTTCCCATAAAGCTAGTATAACTCTTAAGCTTCGCTTAAAACCAATTAGTTCTCTTACATTAATATGATTCAGAGTCTTTTGAAATGTTTTCGATTCTTTATTATTCAGCTTAAGCCACAGGCATCACAGTAAGTATTATTCAGCTTAAGTCAAAGACATTGCCATAGTTATTATCCGATTAACACTGCACGCTCACCGTACTATATATATTGTAAAATATCATGCTTTAGGAAGAATCACATACCTTCTCAAATAAACCACCGCCAAGTCAATATGTCGCGCAGAGTCACCATAATAGTCACGATATCTATCAAAGACTACTCGAGGGTCATTCTAAACAGAGGGTTCACAATTCTATGGAAAGTTGGGCAGCACAACCCTACCCTGAGCTATATGAGTTCATCGTGGAAAACAAATTCTATCGTCTGATTCAATTATTCTTCTTTTAAACCCTTCATCGTGATAGCAGTTCAATTCTATTCTCGTGATATTCTTCTAAGTATTTATACTATTCTTATTCTACAACATAAGTATTCTCTAATTCAAAAGAGGGTTAGGATTAGTTACCTCGGTAAGCCCAATAATATCCTAGAAAAGTCGCTACTGAGCAAGGTTTTGCTCCTAAGTTGTATGCTCCAGAAACCTTAGAAGTTCTTCACAACTTCTACTAAGTACTAAGGTATTTGGGCTAGGTATTTTGGGCATTATAACAATACAAGAAGGCAACTTTTCTACCAAGGAGGGGGTAGGTTTCGGCTAGGGTAGGGGGTGGGGTAGCCTCGCCAAGCTTCTCGAGGGAGGGGTGTGTTGGACGAATTGCTTACAAAGGGAGAGGGAAGGATTTTTAGACTTGAAAGCTTTTGTGGATGAAGAACTCTTCATCTCAAGAGGGGTATTTATAGGTCAAGACATGGCCAACCAATGGCCAAGATTTAGCCAAGTGCTAGGCAAGTGTAAGGTCAAGATTAGGGCAAGTGTACCTAGCCAACTTGCACACAAAATATCTAACCAACTTTATGACAAGGATGGTCATCCATTTGGCCCTATTGCGTGACAAGTCCACCAATGAGAGGGTGGCAAATGTCGCCTCTCATTGGTCCAAAGTGTTACGTCTCTAAAAATCCGCAAAAATTAGAAATGACATAGCCGAATTTATCCTACGAAAGCGTGGAAACGCTTCGTCGAAAAACCGCTCACTTTGTGAGTTGTGCCTAAAAATCGCCCAAGGCCTAACTTTAAGACCAAACTTTTTACGTATTCCTTTACGCATACTGCGAAATACGGGTATAACATTCTCCTCCTTAGAAACATTCGTCCGAATGTTCCTTCCCAAGACAGATAACGATACGGTTCTTCAAAACGTAAACAGTTTGCAAAAGCCACACACGGCCATAAACAACACTTAGGCATAAACGATAATGAAGATTTACAAGTAGGAAAGTGAATTACCTGGAGGGGTGGGGAACAGGTGAGGATACTTCTGCCTCATGTCCTCCTCGGCTTCCCACGTCATCTCCTCCTCGAGCCTGCTCCGCCACAAGACTTTGACGGAAGCCACGCCCCGTCCGCAGACGCCTAACTCCGACGATCGATTATCGCTATGGAATCTCTCATACGATAACCCTCGGTCACACCGGACATCGCCAATCGGATGTACCCTAGATGGATCCCCGATACATCTCTCAAAGATAGAAACGTGAAACATCGGATGACCGCCTCCAGATCGGACGGCAGATTCAACTCATAGGCAACCTTGCCTACCTCGCGGACAATCTAAACGCCCAATGTACTGGGCCGAGTTTCCTTCTTCCCGAATCTCATCACACCCTTCATGGGTGACACCTTCAGAAAACCCAATCATCAATCAGAAACTCGGATGTCGACGACGATGATCTCGTGATACGACTTTCGGCCGACTCGAGTATCAATAGCCGCCTCGGATAAGCTTCACCTTATCCATCGCTCTGTACCAACCTGGTCCCACTAGCCGCACTCGCCCACCTCGAACCAACCTATAGGCGACCGCACTTCCTCCCATACAAGGCCTCATAAGGCGCCATCTCGAATCACTGGAGTGGTAGCTATTATTATACGCGAACTCAACTAGAGGCAAATGATCCTCCCAACTACCATCGGTCAATAACACAGCTCGCAGATATCCTCAAGAGTCCGATAGTGCGCTCGCTGTCCGTCTGCCTGCGGATGAAATGCGATTCGTGCTCACCAAGGCCCCTAAACCCCTCGGAAGGACCTCAGAAGTTGGCCGTGAACCGGGCTCTGCTCGATATGATCGAAGTAGGGACTCCATGCGATCGACGATCTCTGATGTAAAGTCCGCATAATCCTCACCGAAAAGTCGCCCCGACGGAAGAAAGTGGGCTGATTTCACACCGTCGACGATAACCCATATAGAATCATGTCTCCTCCGAGTGCGAGGTAATCCCGTGATGAAGTCCATGTTGATTACCTCCCACTTCCGTGTCGATCTCTATCGTCAGAATAAACCACCGTGTCTCTCGTGCTCTACCTTCACCACGACAACACGCACCGAGCTACGAACTCGCAACGCCCCTCTTCAAGCCATCCCACCAATACACGATCTAAGGTCGTGGTACATCTTGGTCGACCGGATGGATAGAGTAACGCGCGTCGCGGTGCTTCCCAAGAACTCACGCCAAGTCCTCAAACATCCGGAACACACACCGCTTCAACCTTAGCACCCCATCGTGCTACCTCAAAAGGACCCTTGCCCTCTCAAGAGTCAGACACGATATCGAATCAAAGCCGGTCCTCGAATCTGCCTCTTCACCTCCTCGACGATGGAAGACTGCAACCTCACGAACTCTAACCCCACCGCTATCGTAATCAATCAAACGGACTCAAGGCTCGCTAATCGATGCAAATCACGAACCATGTCCTCCTCTCTAGCCGCACATCCGATAGGCTCCCATCGACCTACGACTAAGAGCATCCGCCACAACATTGGCCTTCCCGGTGGTACAGATATCAACATCGTAATCCTTAAGCAACTCTAACCACCGCCTCGCCGTAAGTTCACCTCCTCTGGTCAAGATATACCTGAGGCTCTTGTGGTCCGTAAAAATATCCACGTGAACCCCATACAAATAGTGCCTCCAGATCTTCAAAGCGTGAATCACTACCGCCAACTCCAAATCATGCGGGTAGTTCCTCTCGTGTTTCTTCAATCGCCGGATGCATATGCTATAACCCCGCCATGCCGCATCAACACACATCCCAACCCGATGCTCGACGATCACAATACACAACATAACCATCCGACCTCCGGAAGAGTAAGAACGGGCGGTCGCCGCCTCTTTCAAAGAATCGAAACCCCGCCACAAGCATCACCATCAAACTTGGCCGCTTCGAGTCACCTAGTCAATGGTGCGTAGATAAGCAAACTTCTCCACGAACCGAGCATAATACTCGCAAGGCCCGTAAAATGCGAACCTCGCCGGAGTAGTAGGTTCAGGCCAAGTCTCGATCGCTCGATCTTGGCAGACAACTCGAATGCCATCAGCCGGCTAATATGCCCAAGAAACGCCATCAAGTCAACCAAAACTCACATTTGGAAAACTTGGCGCATAATCGCTGGTCCCGAGAATCGCCAAGATCGCCTCAATGCTCCGCATGCTCTCGCCCGAGCGAATAAACCAAGATATCATCAATGAACACTATCACAAACGTGTCCAAAATGGTTTGAACACTCGGTTCATCAAATCCATGAATACCACGAGCATTGGTCAACCCAAAAGACATGACCCTGAACTCATAATGCCCGTACCGGGTCCGGAATGCAGTCCTAGGGACATCCACCTCTCTGACTCGCACCTGATGATAGCCCGATCGCAGATCAATCTTGGAGAAACATCTCGCACCCTGCAACTGGTCGAACAAATCATCAATCCTGGGAAGGGGGTATATGTTCTTAATGGTCACCTTGTTCACCGCTCAGATCAACACACATGCGCAGCGTCCCGTCCTTCTTCTTCACGAACAATACCGGCGCTCCCCAGGAGAAACACTAGGCCTGATGAAGCCCTTCTCCAGCAAATCCCTAAGCTGATCCTTCAACTCTCTCAACTCGCAGTGCCATTCTCGTATGGCGAATGGAAATAGGCCGAGTATCCGCAACACATCTATACAAAACTCGATCTCCTCTCGTGAGGGATACCCGAGGTCATCCGAAACACGTCTGAACTCACGACTATCGAATCGACGGAAAATCTGGTACCGCAGCCTTCAAGATCAAACACCCGAACGAGATGGTAGATATACCCTTCTCGCACCATCTTCCTAGCCTTGAGGTAGGAAATAAACCTACCCCGGCGATACTGCGTTCCTCCCACTCAACAACCGGCTCCTCAGAAATCGAACTGCATTATTCTCTCTCTCAGTCTACATTGGCGTAAAGGTGAAGCTAGCCAATCCATCCCCATGATCACATCAAGTCAATCATCTCCAACTCTATCAAGTCGGCCGTGGTCCGACGATCAGAATGATCACAGACAAGCTCTATATACCCGCCGAGCTACCACCGAATCACCCATCGCGTAGCTACCTCGAAAGTGGTCTATGGACTCGTGCTCTATCCCTATCCTACTAGCAACAAGGGGAGATATATAGGATGAGTAGAACCGGATCTATCAAAGCATACATATCAAACCCAGAACCGATAAGGTACCCGCGATTTACATCGGTGAGGCCTCCGATCCCGCTTACCGACAAAGCATAAATGCGGTTCTCGAGGACCGCTAGAATCGACCCGAGCCACGGCCTCTACCGCGACCGCTGACCCATGAGCACCTCGCCCGGCGAGTAATCAGAGGAGATGATGGCGCAATGTAACCTCGGCCGAGCCCTACCACCGCCACGCCGGCCTGACAGCCTCGCAGTGACCTCGCTGGCTACAATCAGAACAAGATCCAAAAGTAGTACCACACTTCCGTAATGGGATCTACCGCATCGCCACACCGTGGTGGTCCCGATCGCCGCACTCTGCTACTCGACGCTCAAGCCCCGGGCCCCGGCCCGCCAAAATCGCGGCCGTGGCTGAGGACGGTGCGGGAGTGCTCAGGCCGGCCGTGGTGCGACCCAGATCGCCGCCGAGGCCGCCACCACGATAACTACCGTAAGACCCTCCCGCCCCGGCCTTCTTCGCCGCTGTCGCCCACTCGCCGACCTTCGCGCCTCGCATCCAAGGGCGTGAGCTCGCACGCGGTAATGTCCATACCGGCCGAGAGAAACCCCGCACATGACTCGCCATATAGTCGCTTCAGCCCGTGACATAGCGGTGCACCCTATCCTCCATATTCGCTACCAATGCCGGGACATATCGAGCCAATGAATCAAACTCGACATTGTACTCCCGACAAAGGCCCTCTCTCGCCGCAGTAAAAATCTATCACCGCGCCTCTCTCATCTGTGGAGGCAAGAAGTGAGTGAGGAAAGCCTCGAGAACTCATCCCAAGTAGCCGGGACGCGTGTTTCCCGGATAACTCCCATGAATCAAACCAATCGATCGCGTATCACGCAACCTTATGTGACCCAAAGATCACTGACCGGTCTCCGACGCCCGATCACTCTCAAAATCCTTGAAGCCGACGGATGAACTCCTGCGATCATCCTCCGACCTCGATCCATAAAACTCCGCGGCATACCAAAAGTCTCGTAGCCTCAAACTCTCGCCTCGTGAACAACGGGCGCGACCGCATCGAGCTGAATCGAACCGCCAGATCCAGCCTTCTCTCAGACGGGCCACAACTTTAGCCAAAAGCTGGCCATCTCTCAGTACTCCTAACTCTCCGCCTGCATCGGGGATGAGGTGTGGGTACTGTGGTCTCGGCTGGGCCGGCGTCATAGAACTCGCCGTCTCGTATAGATCGGCTCGAGCCTCGTGACTGGGTGTCTCGCTAGCGCCTCCTACGCCTTTGCCCTTCGCCCGGTTGCCTTTACGTGGAGGCATAATGCATGGTGAAAGGAATACGTTAGAGGGTACAACCTATAACACGACTCTAAAGCACGATCTCGAATGAGAAGAACGGAAACCAATCCTAAATATCCTATAGCCTCACGATTATTGGTGCACAACACACCGATAATCAAGACTCTACTAGATACGTCAGTAGACACTTTCCGAGATTAATCGCTCGATACCACTTTTGTCACGACCCATTCCGGCCCGTGATCGTGCCTTACCGGGCATCCAAGTAGTCATACATCGAGTAATCGTGGAAACATAAAGCAAGACATGAAACGCTTTATAAAACAAGACACGATTTTGTGAGAAAACATCGCTTTCTAAGATATATATATAATCATGTTTTAGCGCTACATCCGACATCGCATAACACGACTCTGCACTCTAAGGAAATATACAACTATGGCGACAGGTTCCGCCATACCTCGATCATAAAAAACTATCTACAACAGGAGATCATACCAAAAGTAGAGCCTCGGAAGAGATGGAGCTCGACACCAACGTAGATCCTAAGGATGCGGATCTAGCACTGCTGCTTCTTACCGCGGCATGAACGCAGCCCCGGCGAGGTCAAGACAACAGTACTAAGTATGCGAAATCAGAAAGTACTTAAATGAAAACATATCATTTTTAAAACCACCATAAATATGTGTGAAACAACCATGAAACCGCACGTAGTGCCACATCACAAACAAGAGCAACAATAGGTAATCGTAATAGGTCTTGTTCAGGCCGCGAATGATCAAACAGGCCACTCGCCCATATCATCATTCCGCAAGCCTAATCTCGACTCTGAGTCCGTGATAGGCCACTCACGGGCCCGCATGAGGTATAACCCCGCATCGGGGTAGCTACTC
This sequence comes from Przewalskia tangutica, assembly GCA_029844215.1. Taxonomy (NCBI): domain Eukaryota; kingdom Viridiplantae; phylum Streptophyta; class Magnoliopsida; order Solanales; family Solanaceae; genus Przewalskia; species Przewalskia tangutica. The sequence goes on along the minus strand of CM056725.1, from coordinate 35,506,301 downwards.
CGCATCGCCCCGACTCGCTGTCCGCATGGCCACATAGACCGCATGAGGCATAACCCCGCATACTAACTCGAACTCTCGTAGCCCGCATAGGCCCCCGACCCGCATGAGGTATTCTCGAATCACGGTCCTGCATCACCGAGTCTACCCCGACGGAGGGCGCCTTAACCCCTGCACCATCTCAAGAGGTGAGTGATAGTATACTAACATAACAACTTATCTTTTAAGTAACATAAGCACAACAAGGATACTCACCTATACAAACGTTACAAGATACTAACACACATAGCATCATATCATGTCTACTTATCAAACCATCTTATTATTCTTTTCACAATATAAGTCCATTATAAACACATAGGCAAACTTGTTTCTTTTATCAATCTTAAGTGGTTATACTTACTTCCCATAAAGCTAGTATAACTCTTAAGCTTCGCTTTTAAAACCAATTAGTTCTCTTCATAATATGATTCAAAGAGTCTTTGAAATGTTTTCGCTTCTTATTATTCAGCTTAAGCCGTGAGGCATTGCGTAAGTATTATTCAGCTTAAGTCAAAGACATTGCCATAGTTATTATCCGCTTAACACCGTGACGCCTACCGTACTATATATATTGTAAAATATCATGCTTTAGGAAGAATCACATACCTTCTCAAAACCACCGCCAAGTCAATATGTCGCGCGCAGAGTCACCTATAATAGTCACAGATATCTATCAAAGACTACTCGAGGGTCATTCTAAACAGAGGGTTCACAATTCTATGGAAAGTTGGGCAGCACAACCCTACCGGTGAGCTATATGAGTTCATCAGTGAAAACAAATTCTATGCGAGTACAGCTCAATTATTCTTCTTTAAACCCTTCTACCGTGATATAGCTCAATTCTATTCGTGATATTCTTCTAAGTATTTATACTATTCTTATTCTACAACAAAGAAGTATTCTCTAATTCAAAAGAGGGTTAGGATTAGTTACCTCGTAAGCCCAATAATATCCTAGAAAAGTCGCTACCGAGCAAGGTTTTGCTCCTAAGTTGTATGCTCCATGAAACCTTAGAAGTTCTTCACAACTTCTACTAAGTACTAAGGTATTTGGGCTAGGGTATTTTGGGCATTATAACAATACAAGAAGGCAACTTTTCTACCAAGGGAGGGGGTAGGTTTCGGCCAGGCTGGGGTGGGGTAGCCTCTACCAAGCTTCTCGAGGAGGGGGTGTGTTGGACGAATTGCTTACAAAGGGAGAGGGAAGGATTTTTAGACTTGAAAGCTTTTGTGGATGAAGAACTCTTCATCTCAAGAGGGGTATTTATAGGTCAAGACATGGCCAACCAATGGCCAAGATTTAGCCAAGTGCTAGGCAAGTGTAAGGTCAAGATTAGGGCAAGTGTACCTAGCCAACTTGCACACAAAATATCTAACCAACTTTATGACAAGGATGGTCATCCATTTGGCCCTATTGCCGTGACAAGTCCACCAATGAGAGGGTGGCAAATGTCGCCCTCTCATTGGTCCAAAGTGTTACGTCTCTCGGAAAAATCCGCAAAAATTAGAAATGACATAGCCGGAATTTATCCTACGAAGTCGTGGAAACGTTTCGTCGGAAAACCGTTCGCTTTGTGAGTTGTGCCTAAAAATCGTCCAAGGCCTAACTTTAAGACCAAACTTTTTGTACGTATTCCTTTACGTACATACTCTGGAAATACGGGGTATAACAGTTAATAACCTTATGGAAAGTAAAAAGAATGGTTTATTCTAATAAGGTAGACAAGGATTTCTTGACTTGGAAATGTATAGAATACTTGATTTGAAAAGTATAGATTTCTTGAGCTATTCTAAAGTTAAGAAACTTGATTACTAAAGTTAAGAGACTTAAATATTTTGAAAGTATATGATACTTGTTTTGTTTGGAAAGTTTAAGTCTCTTGGTTATAAAGAAGAATGTAAGTATCTAAGGTATAAAGCTAGTATAACGACTTTATGGGAAGTTGGTTATAATAGTTTTATAGAAAGTTAAAAAGAGTGATTTACTCTAAGTAATGTAAGTAATGATAAATGGCTTGAATTAATGAAAGGAAAATTGATTTGAAGGCATCAATTGCTTAAGGTTTTAAAAGAAAGAAGTCACTTGATTTAGAAGCCTATAAATATATTTCTAAAAGGTATTGTGACTTGTCTTGAAAAGTAGATATGACTTGATACTACGGTTATTAGTATCTTGAAAGTTTTATATGAAAAAGAGTCATTTTAAAAGAATAGAAGTACGTAGTACTTTTGTCACGACCCGTTCCGGGGCCCGTGACTGGTGCCTTACCCGGGCACCCAAGTAGTCATACATCAGAGTAATCAGCGGAATATAAAAACATAAGACATGAAACCATTGTAAATGAGACACATTTTATCTGAGAAAAGGGTGCCTTTCGGCATATATATATAAATCTGGCAGTTTACATCCCAACTGTACAATAGGACTACAGACCTCTTAGGAAGTAAACAACTATGGCGGGACAGGGCCCCGCCATACCCTGGATGTACAAAACTATCTACACAACAGGGAGATCATACCCAAAAGTCGAGCCTCCGGAGAAGATGGAGCTCCTGACACCAAAGCAAAAGATCCTAAGGATGTGGATCTAGCACCTGCTTTCCCTTACCTGCGGCATGAACGCAGCCCCCCGAAGGAGGTCAGTACAACAGGTACCAAGTATGTGAAACTGTAAAGTACTTAAATGAAATCATATCATTTTAAAACCAATTTTACAAATATGCACGAAACAACCAATGTAACCGCACATAGTGCCACATCATAAACAAGAGCAACAATAGGTAAATCAGAATGTGTCTTTTCTAGGCCGCGAATGATCAAGCAGGCCAATCGCCCATAGTATCATTATGCAAGCCTAATCACGGACTCTCAGAGTCCGCATAAAGCCACCTAGGCCCGCATGGTATCCCCGCATCGAGGGTAGCTACTCGCATCGCCCCGACTCGTAGTCCGCATGGCCACATAGACCGCATGACCATAAAGGCCGCACACTAACCTGAAACTCTCGTAGCTCCGCATAGGTCCCCTTGACCCGCATGAGGTCTTCTCGAATCATGGTCCTGCATCGCTCGAGTCTACCCCAGACGGAGGCGCCTAACCCCGGATCATGTCAAGAGGTGAGTGATATAATACTAACATAACAGCTTATCGTTAAACAACATAAGCACAACAAGAAAACCCTCTAATACAAACGTTACAAGACACTAACACACATAGCATCATATTATGCCCACTTATCAAACCATCTTATTATACTTTCCAGAAATCAATACAAGTCTTTTATAAACGCATGAGTAAATTGTTCCTTTTATCTGTCTTAAGTAGTTATACCTAACTTCCCATAAAGCTAGTATAACTCTTAAGCTTTTTGTTTTAAAAACAATATCCTTCTTCTTTCAAAAATGATTTATAATTCTTTTGAACGACTTCAAGATTCTTATTATTCAGGCTTAAGTCAAAAGACATTGCAGTAAAACTACGTTCAGTTAACACACATACGTCTACCGTACTATATATATATTTTAAAATATCATGCTCAAGAGTATAGGAAGAATCACATACCTTCTTGGCGAAATTGTCACACCCCGAAAATCGGGCCCGTGACTGGTGCCTTACCCCGGGCACCCTAGCGATACATACATCAGAGAAAATCAGCGGAACATAAAACATGAGTCATTAAACAAGAGATATAATAAATAAACAGGCCAACCAAAACAGTTGCCTTCAGTAAAAACATAAAACCTGAACAGTTTAATCCTTTTACAACCCTGCCCACAACAAGCATTCTGCACTTAAGATTTACAACGACTATGACGGGACAGGGCCCCGCCATACCCCTGAATATACAAGAACCTACAACTCAGGGAACACATACCAAAAGATAAGCCTCCGGAGAAACGGAGCTTCCCAATGCGCTGAACGGTGATCCTATGAGCGAGGATCCACGACCGATGTACCTCTATCGGGTGACTTTTATAAAAGGAATGGATCTCTTTAAAAGGAATTTAACGTACGTAGTACTTTAGGGTTAAAACCCGGACTTTGGCATAAAATGAAAGTACTTTGAGTTGTGTATAACTTGCCTATGCTTGTTTTTGTGAAACTTGCCTATGCTTGTTGTTGTGAAACTTGCCTATGCTTGTTGTTGTGAAACTTGCCTATGCTTGTTGTGATAGCCTTTGTTGTGCAAGAATTGTGTTTCTATACTACCGCGTCTCTCGATGGAGGGTCAGTTGACTTGTTGAGAACTTACTTGACGCGTTGCAGATGACGAGAAATTCCACGCACGCCTCGCTGATAGTGCTACTTTTGTTAAACGCTGACATATCGACACGATGCGTATCGCACGTATGCTTCCATTTTGATTGTCGCCTTGTTGTTTCCTTTTTGACATACGACACACGATGCGTAGCGCACGTATGCTTCCATTTGGAATATTGTCTTAGTGTTTCTTTGGACATACCGACACGACGCGTAGCGCACGGTATGCTCCCATTTGGATTCTGTCTTGTTGCTATCATATCATGATCGCCGACGGTGAGGAAGGAATTCCACGCACGCAGTGATGATTTGGAGCGTGAGTCACGACTTGATATGATTGTTTATATGTTGTGCATCGTAGTCCGTTATCATACATGTCTCTGCTTTATATAGATCGCTATGATTTCATTTATAGTACTTACGCTTTCACATACTTGGTACTGTTCAGATCGACTCCTTCGGGGCTGCGTTCATGCCGCAGTAGAGGTACATCTACCGTCGATCCTCGCTTTTAGGATCACCTTCAGCCTTGGGAAGCTCCGTTCCTTGGAGGCTTATCTTTGCATGTTACCACGAGTCCAGAGGTTCTTATACATTCAGGTATGGCGGCCCTGTCCGTCATAGTTGTTGTATAAATCTTAGAGGTCTGTAGCACTGGTATGGGCAGGGTTGTAAGGATTGTAACTGTTCAAAATGTCTTTGTATATATATGTTGAAAGGCAACCATTTTGGTTGGCCTATTTTCTTTATCTTGATCCATGTCTATTTAAATGTTTAAGTTTTTATTTCCGCTGGTTTTTCTCTGATGTTGTATCACTAGGGTGCCCGGGGTTAGGCACCAGTCACGGGCCCGGGTTCGGGTCGTGACACATAGTGCCACATCATAAACAAGAGCAACAATAGGTAAACTGTAACAGGTCTTTTCTAGGCTGCGAATGATCGAAGCAGGGCCAATCGCCCATAGTATCATTATGCAAGCCTAATCCTGGACTCCCGTAGTCCGCATAGGCCACCTAGGCCCGCATGAGGTATCCCCCGCATCGAGGGTAGCTACTCCTCGGCATCGTCCTGGACTCGTAGTCCGCATGGCCACATAGACCGCATGACCATAAAGGCCGCACACTAACCTGGAACTCTCGTAGCTCCGCATAGGTCCCCTGGACCCGCATGAGGTATTCTCGAATCATGGTCCCAGACCGCCTGAGTCTACCCCGCATCGGAGGGCAGCTTAACCCCCGGTATCATGTCAAGAGGTGAGTGATATAATACTAACATAACAGCTTATCGTTAAACAACATAAGCACAACAAGAATACCCTCTAATACAAACGTTACAAGACACTAACACACATAGCATCATATTATGCCCACTTATCAAACCATCTTATTATACTTTCCAGAAATCAATACAAGTCTTTTATAAACGCATGAGTAAACTGTTCCTTTTATCTGTCTTAAGTAGTTATACCTAACTTCCCATAAAGCTAGTATAAATCTTAAGCTTTTTGTTTTAAAAACAATATCCTTCTTCTTTCAAAAATGATTTATAATTCTTTTGAAAGACTTCAAGATTCTTATTATTCAGGCTTAAGTCAAAAGACATTGCAGTAAAACTACGTTCAGTTAACACACGACGTCACCGTACTATATATATATATTTTAAAATATCATGCTCAAGAGTATAGGAAGAATCACATACCTTCTTGGCGAAATCCACCTGCCAAGTCGAATATGTCGCGCGCAGAGTATCAACCTATAATAGTCAAATACGTCTATCAACGTCTAGACTATTCTATAGGATATTCTAAACAGAGGGTTCTCTATTCTACGGAAAAATGCGCAGCACTTCCCTACCCGGTAAACCATACAAGTCTACTGTAAATACAGTCCTATGTAAGTACAGTTCAATCTTCTTAAATTCTTCTGATGTGATTATAGTTCAATTCTTTTCTGTAATACCCTTCTAAGTAATTACAGTTCATTACTCTTCTTTTAATATCCTTCTATGTATTTTATACTTATTTCTATACTTCTACAGTATGTATTCTCTAATTACAATAGAAGGATAAGGTTATTTACCTCGATAAGCCCAATATTATCCAAGATATAAGTCGATCCTGAGCGAGGTTTAGCTCCTAGTCTGTACGCTCCAATCCGCTCCAAGAAACCCTTAGAAGTTCTATACAACTTCTACTTTCTACTTCAACCAACTATGAAGTTTCTCTTAGGGTTTCGTTTAGTGACTAAAGGAGATAAGGTAGTATTTCTAGGCTCTACGTATAGAGATAACTTTGGAAATACTATAAGGGATTGGCTAAGGTATTTTGGGGATAGTAACAATACTTGGAGAGTATTTCTACCAAAGGGGGTACTTTGGCCGAGACTTCAAGGAAGGAGGGAGAGGGTGTTTCGGCTAGGCTCTTTTAGGGGGGACAGAGCTTTGGACGAGAACTATAAGGAGAGGGGAGGGATTTTGGAGACTTGGAAATTGATTTGTGGATGAAGAACTCTTCATCTTAAGGGGGGGTATTTATAGGCCAACCAATGGCCAAGATGATGGCAAGTGGAGGGCAAGTGGAGGGTGGGGATTCACCCAAGTGTCCTTATCCATCTACTACACAAATATCCAACCAACTCCTTGACTTCTGCAAGGGCACAAAAAAACGTGCCAACCTTGGCCTTCTTGCCGTCCACTTGAGGGTGACAAGTGTCACCCTCTCGTTGGTCCAAAATATTTCGTCTCTCGGAAAAATCCGCAAAAATTAGAAATGCCATAGCCGTAATTTTCCCTTCGCAAGTTTTGTAAAACGTTTCGTCGGAAAACGATTCTTTTAGTGAGTTGTGCACAAATATTTTTCGTCCAAAGTGCCTAACTAAGGCTAGACTTTTGTACGTACGCCCTCACGTACATACTCTGGAAATACGGGGTATAACAACTTTGGGTTAAATTCCCGAATTTTATAATGACATGTTAGTGCCTTAAGTAAACTAAAATGAGAGTGTGTATGAATAAGGCTAATAAGAAGTTAGGGGGATTTCTTAACTTGCTTATGTTATGTATGATAAGCCGGTGGTGCTTATGTTATGTATGGTAAGCCGGTAGTGCTTATGTTATGTATGATAGCTAGTTGTTCTAGGTTATGTTATTCTTACGGGGTCATTCCCCGGGTTTGTGGCATTTGCATATTCCGTGGATTTGCTACCCATGATGCGAGGAATACCTCATGCGAGTCTGTAGGGCTTATGCGGGTGAAATAGTCCTATGCGAGGACCAGTCCTATGCGAGGAGTACCTCATGCGGGTCCATACGACTTATGCGGGCGGATACAGTCTAGCGAGGAAGTTACCTCATGCGGGTCCATACGGCCTTTGCGGGTGAAATAGTCCCAGGAGTAGGATTGCTTAATGATACTACGGGCGGGTGGCCCTACTTTGATCATGCGCCTCCTATTTTTATGTCACGACCCGACCCCGGGCCCGCGACTGGTGCCCTACCTGGGGACCCTTACAGTTATACATCAGAGATAATCAGCGGAACATACATGAAACTTAAAAAATAAAACAACAGTTTATCCGATAGGGCTACCTTCCTGGACATACATATACAACCGAAGCAGTTGCCTCATTTCCTTTACAAACTGACCCACAATATGTGACTACAGACCTCTAAGAGTTTTAACATAACAACAGTGGCGGGACAGGGCCCCGCCATACCCCTGAATATACATGAATCTACAACCTCAGGGGAAACCGTACCAAGAGATAAGCCTCCGGAGTAAATGGAGCTTTTTCCCAAAAACTGAACCGAGATCCTAAGAGCAAGGATCACCAACCTGTGTACCTAATACCTGCGGGCATGAACGCAGCCCCCCGAAGGGGGTCAGTACAACAGGTACCGAATATGGAACGGAAATAAGGTACAGTAAACAAATCATATCTGTATAAAAGCATGACAGAGGTAAGTATAAAAAGGGTAAATACCTGAACCTACCATGTCATTACCATCTCGTGAACTTAATCGTACCTTATTATCTTTTCCCATTTTTCAATAAAAGTTATAGTCACTTTCTTACGTACATACTTAGGAAAATCATCAAGTTCATTACCAGATAACTTACTTACATTACATAACATAATCCGGCCCTTTATGGAGGGACGCCTATACTGCCCGGCCCAATCTGGGACGCGATAAAGTCACATAAGTCTGCCCCTAAAGGTATACTGTCCGGCCCATTCCTGGGATGCGATGATGTCATATAGTCTGCCCATAAAGGTATACTGCCCGACCCATTCCTGGGAAGCGATAAGGTCATATAGTCTGCCCATAAAGGTATACTTCCCGGCCCATTCCTGGGACGCGATAATGTCATATAGTCTTCCCATAAAGGTATCTCGCCCGCCCATTCTCGACGCGATAATGTCATATAGTCCGCCCATAAAGGTATAACGCCCGCCCATTCTCGACGCGATAATGTCATATAGTCTGTCCATAAAGGTATACTGCCCGGCCCATTCCTGGGATGCGATAAGGTCATATAGTCTGCCCATAAAGGTATACTGCCCGGCCCATTCCTGGGACGCGATAAGGTCATATAAAATCCGGGAATTTAACCCAACGTACTACGTACCTCTACTCCTTTTAAAAATGACTATTTTTCAAATAAAACTTCCAAGATACTAACAACCGTAGTATCAAGTCATATCTATTTTTCAAGACAAGTCACAATACCTTTTAGAAATACATTTACCGACTTCTAAATCAAGTGACTTCTTTCTTAAAAGCCTTAAGCAATTGGTACCTTTAAAACAATTTGCCCTTCTTTATTTCAAGTCATTCTTTGTTTATATTTGTTATACCCCGTATTTTCCAGAGTATATACGTGATGGCGTACGTATAAAAGTTTAGGCCTTAAGTTAGGCTAGGAACGAAATATTTGTGCACAACTACCAAAAAGAATCGTTTTCCGATGAAACGTCTTCCAAAGCTTGCGTAGGGAAAATTACGGCTATGTCATTTATTATTTTTGCGGATTTTTCCGAGAGATGAAATATTTTGGACCAACGAGAGGGCGACACTTGTCACCCTCAAATTGGCGGATTCTTGGGCGTCAATTGGACGAATTGAAGCTTGGAGTTGGTAGGATATTTTTTTGTGATATTTTGTGTGGTAGATGGATAAGGTGGTACCCACACACACTTGTCCAAATCCACACCCTACACTTGCCTACCACTTGTCTTGATCTTGGCCATTGGTTGGCCTATAAATACCCCCCCCTTAGTTGAAGATCTTCTTCATCCACAAATTGTTTCTAAGTCTTGAAATCTCCCTCCCCTCTTAGCAAGGCTCTCGTCCAAGCCCTTGGTTAGGCTTTGGCCGAAACCCCCCCTCCTAGAGGGCTAGCCGAAACATACACCCCCCCCCCCTCTTGAGTTGTTCTCGTGAAATACCCCCCTTTTGGTAGAAAAGTATTCTCCAAGTATAGTTACTATTCCAAAATACCTTGGCCCAAATACCTTGTAGTATTCCAAGGTTACACTTATACTAAAAGCCCAGAAATACTACTATACTTCCCTTCAGTCACAAAACGAAACCCTAAGGAAAATCTTCACAGTTGGTTGAAGTATTAAGAAGAAGTTGCGTAGAACTTCTAAGGGTTGTTTGGAGCGGGTTGGAGCACCCGGAGTAGGAGCTAAACGTTGCTCAGGATCGACATAACTTGGATAATTTTGGGCTTATCGAGGTAAATACTCTTGTCCTTATATTGTAATTGGAAATTACATACTGTTGTATTATAGAAATGAATATAAGATTCATAAAAGAGAATTGAACTGTAATAGAAGGATATTACAGAAAAGACTTGAACTGAAATCACATCAGAAGAATATTAAAGAAGAAGTTTGAACTGTACTTACATAGGACTGTATTTACAGTAGACTTGTGTAGTTTAACGGGTAGGGAAGTGCTGCCCGATTTTCCGTAGAATAGAGAAGCCTCTGCTTAGAATGTTCTACAGAGTAGTCTAGACATTGATAGACTTATATAACCGTTATAGGTTGAAGTACTGCGAGTAGCGTGATCTACTTGGAAGATGGGCAAGACTAGCCGAGTTATAGCGGTGGAGCGTTTTGCTAATAGTCGATAATCGTCGCGAGGTATGTGATTCTTCCTATCCTCTTGAGCATGATATTTTAAAAGGAATATATTTAGTACGGTAGACGTACGTGTGTTAACTGAACGTAGTTTTACGGCAATGTCTTTTGACTTAAGCCTGAATAATAAAAATCTTGAAGTATTTCAAAAGAATTAAGAAACCTTTTTGAAAGAAGAGTAATACTTGGTTTTAAAAGCTTAAGAGTTATACTAGCTTTATGGGAAGTTGGGTATAACGACTTAAAAAAGATAAAAAGAATGGTTTACTGATTTTAGAAGTTAAGAGACTTGATCTTAAAAGATACGAGACTTGACTTAATTAATTTAATATGAATTTTGTTAAAAAGTGTGAAACCTCATTCGTGAGTAATGAGTACTTGGTTTTTAAAGGGGAATAATGTTTTACTGATTTCGGAAATCAGAATAAGTATCGAACAAACCACTACAGCGCTAATAAAGGGAAATGTATTGACTAATCAAGTATTATTAAAACCAGTAGAAACCTCCATCTGCATAGAAGCTAAGATGAGACAAAATGATATTACATTTCCTAGATCATGGCTACTTTAATCAGATTGTTATAAACAAGAATAACCTACTCACACATAAGGCATATGTTTCTCAAATTGTTTTAAAGGAGAATTATATCATTAAGTGATTAAAACTATGAACTACGAAACCTTTTGAAAATGAGAAAATTGAGCATTTGAAATTAGGCAAACTTGAACGTTTGGAAAATAATGTTGTTACTTGATTTTACAAAGGGAAGTGTTTTGGTTTACTTAAAAAGATAGTCACTCTATTTTTTTATATACGGGTATTGTGTGACTTTTTGTGAAAGAAGCGGATTTTTTAAAGAGTTAATGTATGAAGTACTTTGGGGATAAAAACCCGAACTTGTTAACATAAAGTAGAAAGTACCTTGTGTGAATAACTTGATTGTGTTGGTTTGTGATAGCCTTGTAATACTTTCTTGTTGATTTGATAAGTAAACATGTTAGGATCTACGTGTTAGTATCTTGTGATGTTTGTGTAAAGGGGTTTCCTTGTTGTGCTTATGTTGTTAAATGATAAGCCCAGATCGTTATTATATCACCTACCCTCGACTTGTTATACCGAGGGCTTGCCACCCGATGCGGTCTATACGGCCTATGCAATGCGGCGACTATGCGGAGCTGCGGAGTTCGAGGATTGATCATTCCGGTATTTTATCCCGACGCGGGATGCCCTATGCGATGCGTGTGACTATGCGTTATGAGACTATGCGGATCGCGGAGTCCAGAGGTACCGGTTAGCTACCCCGTCGCGAGGAATACCTCACGCGGTTCAGGTGTGACCTATGCGGATCGCGGAAGTCCAGGATTAGGCACGCATAATGATACTATGGGCGATTGGCCTTGCCCGATCATTCGCGGCCTAGAAAAGACCGTTACATTATATCTATTTTGCTCTTGTTTATGTTGTGGCACTACGTGCGATTGAACTGGTTGTATTTGCAAATGGTTTTAAATACTTTGATTTTACTTGAAGATTTTCGCCACATACTTGGTACTGTTATCGACTCCTTCGGGGCCGCGTTCATGCCGCAGTAGAGGTACACCAGCTTGTTGATCCTCGCCATGTGGTCACGTCATTGCTTGGGAAGCTCCGTTTCTCGAGGCTTATCGGGTATAGTCCCTGTCGTTGTAGGTACTTACATTCGTGGTATGCGGGCCCCTGTCCCCGCCATTGTTGTCATATCATTCTTAGAGGTGCAGAGTAATTGTGGGCGAGTTGTAAATAGGGATGTAATCGTTTCTAGTTGTTATAGATATATGCCGAAAGGCAAGTTTTCTCGATTTAACTGTTTCATATTTCATATTATGTCATGTCTTGTTTTATATTCCGATTACTCGATGTATGTCTACTTGGGTGCGGGTAAGACACGATCCACGGGCAGGTTGGGTTGTGACAAAAGTGGTATCGAGCGATTAATCCTCGGAAAGTGTCTCTGCACCGTATCTAGTAGAGTCTTGATTATCGGTGTGTTGTGCACCACACCAATAATCAGGAGGCTATAGGATATTTAGGATTGGTTTCCATTCTTCTCACTCTGAGATCGTGCCTTAGAGCTGTGTTATAAGTTGGACCCCTCTAACGTATTTCTTTCCCTTACCGTATGCCTCCGCGTAAGGCAACCCGGGCCCAGAAGGGCAAGGCAGCCGAGGGAGCTGCGAGTAGAGTTCAGAGGGTTACGAGGGCACAGGCCCAATCATCACCTGGGGTGGTGCTTCATTCGGGGAGTTCTGCGACGTCACCAGCCCCAGCAGAGTTTAGCACAGCGGCAGCAGTTCCTACTGCGACCATGAGACTTGAACCTTCAGTTCCACGACCAGTAGCAGAAAGAATAGATTGCAAAGAGGCAACCCTGTTACTAGCTAGGGAGTTAGCAACCAGAGAGTATTTTAGGTATCGATTTATCACGGGTCTTGATGACTATCTAAAGAAAGGTTGTACAAGAGTAGCTCTTGATCGGGCTTGAGCATGGCACGTATGCGGGCTTATGCGCAGCGGCGAAAACGTAAGATCGGCGGGTTAACCAAGATCGGCGAGAAGAGGGCGAGCGTGAAGGTCCTTTGGTAACTTTCGAGGCGAATCACCTCACCAACAGACTAGATATGCGCCTCCGCTAGTGCAGAGTGGTCCTCCACAAGCTTCAGGACGTTCGAGGTATGCCGGAGTTGGTCAGAGCTCGGGGCTTAGGTTCACGGCTATCGTAGGTTACAGCCACGGTAGTTCGATTTTCCTCGGTGTTCAAGATGACAGCGCCATCGGGAATGTCATCTTTTGTTGATGCTTGTTTTACCTGCGGCCGTCAGGGCCATGTGTCGAAAGGATGTCCTAGTAGGAGGACTCAGCCTACGGTCGATTCTGGATTGATGAGTTCGGAGAGGAAGGGGTGTTAGCGGAGGAGGCCACCCCTTTCGGTGTGGCCGTTGTGGTAAGTGTCATTGTGGGGAGTGTCGTACTTCTTCGACAGCTTGTTATGCTTGCGCCCAGCAGGGCAGGATTGATTGGAACGACAGAGGGTAGTAAAGCAGTAGATACATGTGTATCCTTAACCCTCTAGAGATTGTATGTGTGATAAGATAAGTATATCTTAAGTGTTACGTTCAGTTAACATTGTGTAAATTGTGATTAGAAATCATGGTTAGTTAGCCGGGTAAGATTTGGGGGATAGAGAAAGTGTGAGCCTTAGAGTTTTATGCGTAGAGACATTAGAGGTAAGGCCATCTCGAGTAAAAGATGTATTTTTATGATTGACCCTTATCGGAGTGCATAGTACGCGTGAGATATGTTTGTGTGATAAAACCCTGAGTGGTATGAAATGAAAGAGGGTAGTTGAACTAAGAAGACCACTAGGTTTCGTGACTTGATTAGTGAGATTGTTCCGGATCGGGGAACAAGAGTTTTTTTTTCGCGATAGCGGGTCGGGTTGAGGACCAATCGCGGGTCAACCCGCGACCTGTATTGTGGTGGGGTCAGTTTGTGGTGGTCCCGCTTTGTGATAGGATCACGGGGGTGTTAGGCCCAAGTTTAGTAAACCAGCGTACGAGTTCGTGGATGCGTTCGACCAGTAGTCGGGCCGATGAAGTCAGCCCATCTTGTCTTTCAGTCAGGACCGTTTACTCGGCAGAGGGTTATGCGAGAGGTTTTATCAGGAAAGTTGTAAGGCTGCACGAGGTGCCTACTTTCACCTTAAGACAGACAGTGAAGCCTAGGTTATGGCTATTTCTTTTTCTGGAGGTTTTACCAGGCAGGGTTAGTGTCACGACCCGACCCCGGGCCGCGACTGGTGCCCTACCTGGGCACCCTGTTCAGGTATACATCAGAGAATAGCAGCGGAACATACACAACATAAACACAGGTGTAAACAATATAACTGTTATACCCCGTATTTCCAGAGTATGTACGTAAGGACGTACGTACAAAAGTTTAGCCTTAGTTAGGCATTATGGAGGAAAAAGTTTGTGCACAACTCACTAAAAGAATCATTTTTCGACGAAAGGTTTTACTAAACTCGCGTAGGGTAAATTCCAGCTATGTCATTTATTATTTTTGCGGATTTTTCCGAGAGACGAAACATTTTGGACCAACGGGAGGGTGACACTTGTAACCCTCATTGGACGACAAATTGGGCAATTGTTGGCATGTTTTTTGTGCCATTTCCTTAGTCAAGGAGTTGGTAGGATATTTTGTGTAGTAGATGGATAAGGACACTTGCCTAAATCCTCACCCTACACTTGCCTTGCACTTGGCATCATCTTGGCCATTGGTTGGCATTTCTTGACCTATAAATACCCCCCTTAAGATGAAGAGTTCTTCATCCACAAATCATTTCTCCAAGTCTTGAAAAATCCCTCCCCCTCTCTTAAAGCTTTTCGTCCAAGCCTCCTTCCCCCCCCTTGGGAAAGCCTTGGCCGAATACCCCCCCCCCCCTCTAAAAGAAGCCCTAGCTGAAACACTACCCCCCCCCCTTGGTAGATAGTTGTCTTCCAAATACCCTAGCCCAATTCCCTTATAGTTCTTAGTAGAAGTTGTTGGGAACTTCTAAGGGTTCTTGGAGCTATCGGAGCGTACAAATTAGGAGCTAAACCTTGCTCAGGAGCGACTTTTAACTTGGATAATTTTGGGCTTATCGAGGTAAACACTCTTGTCCTTCTATTGTAATTGGATATTACATATAAGAATAGTATAGACTTGAGTATAAGATATTAAAGAATAGAATTGAACTGTTATCACAGTGGAAGGGTTTAAAAGATGAATAATAGAACTGTACTTACATAGGACTGTTTTCACAGTAGACTTGAGTAGCTCACCGGGTAGGGGAGTGCTGCCCGACTTTCCGTAGAATAGAGGACCCTCTACTTAGAACTGTTTACAGAATAGTCTAGACGTTGATAGACGTATTTGACTATTATAGGCTGATTCTCTGCGCGCGACATATTCGACTTGGCAGGTGGATTTCGCCGAGAAGGTATGTGATTCTTCCTATACTCTTGAGCATGATATTTTAAATATATATATAGTACGGTAGACGTACGTGTGTTAACTGAATAATAACTACGGCAATGTCTTTTGACTTAAGCCTGAATAATAACTACGGCAATGTCTCTTGACTTAAGCCTGAATAATAAAAGATCTTGAAGCATTTCAAAAGAATACTGAATCATTTTTAACAGAAGAGAAACAGTTGGTTTTTAAACAAAAGCTTAAGAGTTATACTAGCTTTATGGGAAGTTAGGTATAACCACTTAAGAAAGATAAAAAGAACTGTTTACTTAATTGCTTATAAAAACCTTGTATTCTGTAAGGTGTAGTAAGATTGTTTGATAAATAGACATACTATGATGCTATGTGTGTTAGTGTCTTGTGATGTTGTGAAAGGGGGTCATTCTTACGTCTTACGTTGCTAGACGGTAAGTCAGTTGTACTGTTATTATATCACCTACCCCCTTGACTGGTTATACCGAGGGCTTGCCACCCTTGATGCGGGTCTATACGGCCTATGCGGTCTGTGAGACTATGCGGAGCTGCGGGAGCTCCAGGATTGATCATTCCGGGTGTTTTAGCCCGATGCGGATGCCTATGCGATGCGTGTGACTATGCGGTCTATTGAGACTATGCGGATCGCGGATTCGGGAGAATACCGGGGTTAGCTACCCCGATGCGAGGAATACCTACGCGGTGCATGTGTGACTATGCGATCGCGGAAGTCCAGGACTAGGCACGCATAATGATACTATGGGCGATCGCCTTGCTTCGATCATTCGCGCCTAGAAAGACGATTCTGATATCTATGTTGCTCTTGCTTATGTTGGCACTATGTGCAATTGAACTGATTGTATTTGCAATGGCTTTAAATACTTTGATTTCATTTAAGTACTTTACAGTTTCACATACTTGGTACCTGTTGTCTTCGACCTCCTCGGGCTGCTCATGCCGCAGTAAGGGCAAGCAGTGCTAGATCCACATCCTTAGGATCTCTTTGCTTTGGTGTCGGGAGCTCCATCTTCTGGGAGGCTCGACTTTGGGTATGATCTCCCTGTTGTTGTGTATAGTTTTGTACATTCAGGGTATGGCGGGGCCCTGTCCCGCCATAGTTGTTTACTTCCTTAGAGGTCTGTAGTCCTATTGTACAGTTGGGATGTAACTGCAAAACTTGGGTTATATATATATATGTCGAAATGCAAGCTTTTCTTCAGATAAACTGTGTCTCATTTTACAACTATTTCATGTCTTGTTTTTATATTCCGCTGATTACTCTGATGTATTACTACTTGGGTGCCCGGGTAAGGCACGACCACGCCCCGAACGGGTCGTGACAAAAGTGGTATCGTGAGCGATTAATCCTCGGAAAGTGTCTACTGACCGTATCTAGTAGTCTTGATTATCGGTGTGTTGTGCACCACACCAATAATCGTGAGGCTATAGGATATTTAGGATTGGTTTCATTCTTCTCACTCGAGATCGTGCCTTAGTCTTTGTGTTATAAGTTGGACCTCTAACGTATTCCTTTCTCGTAATGATTATGCCTCCACGTAAGGCAACCTGAGCCCGAGGCAAGGCACCGAGGAGCCGCTAGTAGGACACCGAGTTACGAGGCACGTGCCCGATTCTACCCGAGGCGATACCGTGACGGCGAGTTCCATGACGCCGCCGCCAAAGCGAGACCACAGTACCCACACCTCCCGCCCCACACCGGGCGGAGGAGGTAGGTACAAGCGAGATGGCCCACTATTGGCCGAGATCGTGGCGAACATGAGGATAGGCCGATGCAGTTCAGCCCAGCCCATCGTACCGTGGTTCACCCGAGGCGCATAGCTGAGGCTACGAGATTTCTGAGTTGTAGCCCGCCGAGTTTTACTGGTCGAGTCCGAGGATGATCCGCAGGAGTTCATCCGTCGATTCTGAAGGATTATGAGGTGATCGTGGCGTCGGAGGCCGAGTCCATGATCTTCGGATCGCATCGGCTGCGTGATACCGCAGTCGATTGGTTTGATTCATGGGAGTTATCCCGAGGAGAGCATGCACCTCCAGCAGTATGGGATGAGTTTTCGGAGGCTTTTCTCACGCACTTCTTGCCTCCGCATGAATGAGAGGGCACGCCGATGTGTTTTTGTTCCGAGGCGCAGAGGCGCACGCCAGGGAGTACAATGTCGAGTTTGATTCTTTGGCTCGATATGTCCCTGCGCTTAGTAGCGCATGGAGGACCGTACACCGCTACGCCACCGGGCTAGATGATTATATGGCCGAAGTCTTGTGCGGGTGTGTCTCTTGACCGTGCATGGACATTACACGATGCAGCTCATGCACCGGGATGCGAGGAGCGAGACCTGGGTAGACCGATATCGGCGAAGAAGGCGCCAAGACGGCCGGTTCTTTTGGTGGTTCTCGGTGGGCGGCCTCGAAGAGCCTAGATTTGCACCCGGCCAGCTCGTGAGCACTCCCACATCATCACGACAGCCGAGTATTCGGGGCGGTGGCCCAGGACTTCAAATTTGTGGTAGCAAGGGTGCTAGCCGATCGAGGTCCGCTCAGTGTGTCCGCTGTGGCAGGTTTCATTCAGGGGGTTGCAGTACTACTCCAGGAGCTTGCTACACCTGTGGCCAGCAGGGTCATTTTGCGAGAGTCTGTCCGAGCAGGCGCACGATGGTAGGTCACTGCAGGTCGGGCTTGCGCTTCTTCATCCCCGACAGTTACTCGCCCTGGAGGGCAAGGCACTCATGGGCCGGCAGGTCGCGGCAGAGGTCGTGGCGCGGGTCTCGATTCTAGCGGTCCCGAACGCATTTATGCCTTGTCCACCGGCAGACGGGAGGCCTCACCGATGTCGTCACAGTACCTTATCGCCTCCGACATGATGTGTATGCCTTGATAGATCCGGTTTCTACTCTGTCCTATATATCTCCCCTTGTTGCTAGTAGGATAGGGATAGAGCCTGAGTCCATAGACCCTTTCGAGGTAGCTACGCCAGTGGGTGATTCGGTGGTAGCTCGGCGGGTATATAGAGCTTGTCCAGTGACCATATACATACGTCAGACCCTAGCCGACTTGATAGAGTTGGATATGACTGATTTCGACATGATCATGGGTATGGATTGGCTAGCTTCTTGCTACGCCCATGTAGACTGCAGGGAGAGAGTAGTACGGTTCCAGTTTCCTGAGGAGCCGATTGTCAAGTGGGAGGAACATCAGACGCCGAGGGTAGGTTTATTTCTTACCTCAAGGCTAGGAAGATGGTGCGCAGGCGGGTACATCTACCATCTCGTTCGGGTGTTTGATACCGAGGTCGCGCAGTGCAGATTTTCGGGCCCAGTGAGTCGAGAGTTCCCAGACATGTTTCCAGACGACCTCCCAGGTATCCCTCCTGAGAGGGAGATAGAGTTCTGTATTGATGTCTTTGCGGACACTCGGCTATTTCCATTCCGCCATACGTAATGGCACCGCCGAGTTGAGAGAGTTGAAGGACCACGCGAGATTTCCGAGAAGGGCTTCATCAGACCTAGTGTTTCTCCTCGGGAGCGCCAGATTGTTCGTGAAGAAGAAGGGCGACGCCGCGCACGCGTGTGTTGATTACTGGCGGTGAACAAGGTGACCATTAAGAACAGATACCCTTCCCGTGATTGATGATTTGTTCGACCACCGCAGGTGCGAGATGTTTCTCCAAGATTGATCGCGATCGGGCTATCATCGTACGAGTCGAGAGGCGGATGTCCCTAGATCGCATTCGGACCCAGACGGCATTATGAGTTCGTGGTCATGTCTTTTGGGTTGACCAATGCTCCGCGGTATTCATGGATTTGATGAACCGAGTGTTCAAACCATTTTGGACACGCTTGTGATAGTGTTCATTGATGATATCTTGGTTTATTTTCGCCAGAGCAGGAGCATGCGGAGCATTTGGCGATCAGGCCGATAGCTTCTCCGGGACCAGCAGTTATACGCCAAGTTTTCCAAATGTGAGTTTTGGTTAGCTTCGGTGGCTTTTCTTGGGCATATTGTCGGGGCTGATGGCATTCGAGTGGATACGGCCAAGATCGAGGCAGTCAGGAGTTGGCCTCGACCTACTACTCCGACAGAGGTTCGCAGTTTTCTGGGCCTTGCAGGTTATTATCGGCGGTTCGTGGAGAAGTTTGCTTCTATCTCTGCACCATTGACTAGGCTGACTCAGAAGGCAGCTAAGTTTGATGGTGATGCTTGGAGCGTGGTTTCCGATCGAAGGAGAGACTGACGACCGCCCCCGTTCTTACTCTTCCAGAGGGTCCAGACGGTTATGTCGTGTACTGTGATGCATCAGGCATCGGGTTGGGTTGTGTGTTGATGCAGCAGGGCAAGGTTATAGCGTATGCATCCCGACAGCTGACGAAACACGAGAGGAACTACCCCACCCATGATTTGGAGTTGGCAGCAGTGATTCACGCTTTGAAGATCTGGAGGCACTATTTGTATGGGGTTCATGTGAATATTTATACAGACCACAAGAGCCTCTAGTATATCTTCAGCCAGAGGGAGCTGAACTTACGACAGAGACGGTGGTTAGAGTTGCTTAAGGATTACGATGTTGATATCCTGTACCACCCGGGGAAGGCCAATGTTGTGGCAGATGCTCTTAGTCGTAGGTCGATGGGGAGCCTATCAGATGTGCAGCCAGAGAGGAGGGACATGGTTCGTGATTTGCATCAGTTAGCGAGCCTTGGTGTTTGTTTGATTGATTCTGATAGCAGTGGGGTTCGAGTCCGTGAGGTTGCCGAGTCTTCCATCGTCGAGGAGGTGAAGAGGCAACAGTTCGAGGATCCAGTTTTGACACGTTATCGTGATACGGCTCTTCGTGAGGGGAAGGGTCCTTTTGAGGTAGCACCTGATGGGGTGCTAAGGTTTGAGGGCAGGTTGTGTGTTCCAGATGTTTCAGGACTTCGGCAGCAGGTTCTTGGGGAAGCACACAACGCGCGTTACTCTATCCATCCAGGGTCGACCAAGATGTACCACGACCTTAGATCTGTGTATTGGTGGGATGGCTTGAAGAGGGACGTTGCAGAGTTCGTAGCTCAGTGCCCGTGTTGTCAGCAGGTGAAGGTAGAGCACCAGAGGCCTGGTGGTTTGTTGCAGACGATAGAGATCCCGACCTGGAAGTGGGAGGTGATCAACATGGACTTTATCACAGGATTACCTCGCACTCAGAGGAGACATGATTCTATATGGGTTATCGTCGACAGGCTGACGAAGTCAGCCCACTTTCTTCCCGTCATGACAACTTTTTTGGCTGAGGATTATGCCAGACTTTACATCCGAGAGATCGTCAGACTGCATGGAGTCCCTATTTCGATCATATCGCATGAGGAGCCCGATTTCGCTAACTTCGGAGGTCTTTCCGAGAAGGGTTTAGGGACGCAGTGAGCTCGAGTAATCGCATTCCATCCACGCATGACGGGACAGCGAGCGCACTATCCGACTCTTGAGGATATGTCGCGAGCCCGTTATCGACTTCAGGGGTAGCTGGGAGGATCATTTGCCTCTAGTTGAGTTTGCGTATAATAATAGCTACCACTCCAGTATTCAGATGGCGCCTTATGAGGCATTGTATGAGAGGAAGTGCAGGTCGCCGATAGGATGGTTCGATGTGGGCGAGGTACAGTTAGTGGGACCAGATTTGGTGCAGCAGGCAGTGGATAAGGTGAAGCTTATCCAGGAGAGGTTGGCGATACCGAGTCGGCGAAGTCATATGCAGATCATCGTCGTCGGCATCTGGAGTTCGAGGTTGATGATTGGGTTTTCCTGAAGGTGTCACCCATGAAGGGTGTGATGAGATTCGGGAAAAAAGGAAAACTCAGCCCAAGATACATTGGGCCCTATCATATTGTCCGCAGGGTAGGCAAGGTTGCCTATGAGTTGGATCTGCCGTCCGATCTGGAGGCAGTGCATCCGGTGTTTCATATTTCTATGCTGAGGAGATGTATCGGGGATCCATCTAGGGTGCACCCGATTGACGATGTCTAGGTGACCGAGGGGTTATCGTATGAGGAGATTCCCATAGCGATAATCGATCGTCAGGTTAGGCGTCTGCGGACCAAGGACGTGGCTTCCGTCAAAGTCCTGTGGCGGAACGAGCTCAGGGAGGAGATGACGTGGGAAGCCGAGGAGGACATGAGGCAGAAGTATCCTCACCTATTCCCCACACCTCCAGGTAATTCACTTTCCTATTTGCTGGTTTTTAAATTATCGTTTTTGTTATACCCCGTATTTCCAGAGTATGTACGTGAGGACGTACGTGTACAATTTGAGCCTTAAGTAGGCATAGTTTCGAAATTTGTACACAAGTGCCGAAAGGAGTCGTTTTTAAACGCTTTCCTGACTACGTTGGGAAAATTCGGCTATGTCATTTAGTATTTTGGATTTTTCCGAGCAACATTTTTGGATCAACGGGAGGTGACACTGGTCACCCTCATTGGCCGGCAAAGTGAGGGCTTGGCCTTGGCCGATTGGCTCCCTCTAGTGTGCCTTGCTTTGTGGCTTGTTTTGTGGAGTGTTTTGTGGAGTGTATTGTCGGTGCACTTGGCTTGATCTTGGCCTTACACTTGCCTAACACATGGATGGATCTTGGCCATTGGTTGGCCTTTGGTTTTGCTATAAATACCCCCCTCTCTTGGAAGACTTCTTCATCCACTCTTCACTTGCCTAAGTCTTGAGAACCCTCCTCTCCTCTTGTTGACTCTCGTCCAAGAGCCCCTCTCCTCGTGAAGGCCTTTGGCCGAAACCTTCCCTTTGTGAGCCTAAAGCCGAGAACACCCCCTCCCTTAGGGTGTTGTTCTCGTGTGGTACCCGTGGTATTAAAATACTCTCCAAGTATTGTTATAATGCCCAAAATACCTTAGCCTTATACCTTGTAGTATTCCAAAGTTACCTCTATACGTAGAGCCCGGAAATACTACCTTTTGTCCTTTAGTCTCAAACCAACCCTAAGGAAACCTTCACGTTGGTTGAAGTTTTGGAGTAGAAGTTGGATAGAACTTCTAAGGGTTGTTTGGAGCACTTTGAGTAGAGCTAAACCTTGCTCAGCGACATTACTCGGATAATTTTGGGCTTATCGAGGTAAACACTCATCGTTCTTCTATTGTAATTGGAAATTACATGTTGTAAGAATATATAGTTGAAGTATACTATATGTAGAACTATACTTAGTAATCGTGGCAATGTCTTTTGACTTAAGCTCAAGAATTAAGAACCGAATCGAATCAGACATGAGACTTGTGTAGTATTGTGTAGTAGAATTGTACACGTCCGTTAGGCGTGAAACCTCTGCTTGGCTTGGTAGCCTCGATAGAGAAGGAGATTTACGTTGTGGCGGGGAGATGAATTTTGAGAATATTCTACGTTGTGGTCTAGATGATAATAAGCGCCAGTGGCCTTATAGGTCAAGTACCTACGTGTGGCGCGATTTACTTGGCTTAAGGAGTAGCCGATGTTTGAGCGTTGCTATTAGTCGATACTCGCCGCGAGGTATGTGAACCTCTTCCTATCTCTTCTAGCATGATATGTGTAAACTATGTGGTACGGTAGACGCATACGTGTTAATCGTGTTTGATTGTTCTTAAAACATAAAGTGTTATAACGGCTTTATGGGAAGTTGGTTATAGACTTTATGTAGATAAGAAAATACTTTGTGGTTTTAAAAGGTAATCGATGTGAATTATAACCGCTTGTTATAATAAAGAACTTGAGGTATTTCAAAAGATTTATAAATCGCTTTGAAGAAAGTAACACTTGGTTTTAAAAGGTTTTAAAAAGAGTTATACTAGCTTTATGGGAGTTAGGTATAATGTCTAAGAGAGGTAAAGGAAATGGTTTATCGATGTTAGAAGTTAAGAGACTTAATCTTATAAGATAAGAGACTTAACTTATTTGTTTTAATGTGAATGTTTGTGTGAAACCTCATTCATGAGTAATGAGTACGTGGTTTTATTTAAAGGGATAATGTTTTACCGATTTGGAAATCGAATGTGTATCGACTGCACCACCGCGTTAATAAAGGAAAATGTATTGAATAATGATGAATTGTATTAAAACAGAAACCTCCATCCGCATAGAAACTAAGATGAGACAAAATGATATTACATTTTCTAGATCATGGTCATTGTAATAAGAATGTTGTAAACAAGAATAACCTACTCTTACGTGAGACATATATTACTCAATTGTTCTAAAAAGGAATCAAGTGATTAAGTTTATGAACTATGAAACCATTTGAAAATGAGAAGCTTGAGTAATCAAACTAGGCAACCGAACTTAGGAAAAGAATGTTGTTACTTGATTTTGAAAAGGAATGTGGGTTGGTCATTCTAATACTACGTATCGGGTGACTTTATAAAAGTAATGGATCTCTTTAAAAGAACTTAACGATGTAGTACTTTGGAGTTAAAACCCGACTTTGGCATAAAATGAAAGTACTTTGAGTCAGGTGAAACTTGCCTATGCTTGTTGTTGTGAAACTTGCCTATGCTTGTGATGATAGCCTTTGTTGTGCAAGTGTGGTATTTCAGTCTCGATAGAGGGGTCGACTTGTTGAGAACTTACTTGGACACGGCGATGATGGAGAATTCCACGTATGCTCGCTGATAGTGTTATTCCACGGACTAGCTCTCCACGAGGTTTCTTTATCCGTGGTCGGCTCGTGATTTGCCCGCCTCGTGATGATTCGGCCTTGGTATTCGTAGTCACCGTGACTTGCCCTGCTCAAGATGGACGGTTTCGTGATACGCTCGTCCTCGTGGTCACCGATTTGCCCCGGCCACAATGCGTGACCGCCTTGGTATCCTGAGTCGGCTCGCACTTGCCGTGACGGCCGTGTTTTAGTTGCATTGTATTATTGGTACGGTCGGATCCGTAGTTATACTTGTCTGCACGGTTTTTATAACACGTGGGACATGGTGTTCATGTATAATCCTTGGTATGGTTATATCATAAACTCTTGCATGAGGAAGAAATTCCACGCACGAGTGATAATTTGGAGGCGTGAGTCCTGTCTTGATGAATCGTTATATGTTATATATCGTAGTTTGGTCATCATACATGTCTCTCGCTTTATATAGACTATTATGATTTCATTTACAAAAGATTTCACATACTATCGACCTCCTTCGGGCTGCTCATGGCCGATCCCCGTTAGGATCTCATTTCGTTGGGAAGCTCGGAGGCTTATCTTTGGTATGTTACCGAGTCTGTAAGTTCTTGTACGTTCGTGGTATGGCGGCCCCGTCGTCATAGTTGTTGTATAAATCTTATCGGTGGTTGTAAAAGGATTAAACTGCTCAGTTTTATGTATATACGAAGGCAACCGCTTTGGTTGCTGCTTATTTATTATATCTCTTATTTCTTGTGTAAAGTTTTTATTTCCGCTGGTTTTCTCGATGTTGTATCACCAGGGTGCCCGGTAAGGCACTTCGGGCGTTACAAAGTGGTATCGAGCGATTAATCCTCGGAAAGTGTCTACGCAGTGTCTAGTAGAGTCTTGATTATCGATGTGTTGTGCACCACATCTATAATCGTGAGGCTATAGGACATTTAGGATTGGTTTCATTCTTCTCATTCGAGATCGTGCCGAGTGATAAGATGGACCCTCCGACGTGTTTCGCTTTTACCGCTTATGCCTCGCGAAGGCAACCCCCGTGGCGGCAAGGCAGAGGATCTGCGAGTAGAGCGGCGCAGAGACCACAGAGCCTCCGCCCCGCGAGATGAGTTACGAGGATACGCAGCCCGGGCTGGCTCACCCTAGATCGAATAGTTCGAGGCTTCGGATTTTGAGTCAGAGGCCGCGAGTTTTATGGGTCGAGGTCCGAGGATGATCCGCAGGAGTTCATCCGGAGCGATACGCGAGAGTGATCAAGGCATCGGAGGTCGAGTCGGTGGCCTTAGGTTCACATCAATCGCGTGATACCGCAATGATCGTTTGATTCTCGAGCTGTCCAGTGGAGAGCATGCACTTCTATGGAACGAAGTTCTCGAGGCTTTTCTTGCACATTTCTTGCCTCCCGGATGAGAGGCTCGGCCGATGATTTTGGTGTTCTCGGGAGTACAATGTGGAGTTCGACTCATTGGCGACGTCCCGCGTTAGTAGCTAGTATGGAGGATCGAGTGCACCGATATGTTACAGGCTCGATGATTGCCTTGCAGAGTTGTTCGGTAGCTCTTCACCGGCACGGACATCGGCAGCGTATACACTTGGATGTGAGGAGCGGATAAATCGACGGAATGACCAAAGTCGCAGAAGAGGGCCGTAACAGCAGGTCCTTTAGTGACTTTCGAGGCGGACCGCCAGTTATGTACCTCACAAGAGTGGTCCTCCATTTCGGACCTTCAGATATTGAGCAAGCGGGGCTCCTGTGTTTCAGATTTTGAGAGCGAGTGCTCGGATGAGGATGCCCTTGTCTCAAAGGCCGTTGTGGAAAGCTTCATAAGGGAGAGTGTCGTACTAACTCGGAGATTGTTATTTTTGCGCCAACAGGCGCAAGAGATCGTCCGACTGTGGTAGGATAGCATGGACTACTAGAGCCATGGTTCTTCACCTTCCGTAGCAGCAGGATGTTTGTACACCTAAGGCCCCAGGGGTCGCAGCTGAGTTCAGCTTTAGCGGCCTTGAACCGCCTAGTTTCGTGTATATCCTTAACCTCTAGAGTTTTGTTTGTATTGATGTTCTTGATATGTTTAATGTTATGTTTGGATAGCTTTGTGCTAAAATGTGATTTAGAAACACGTTAGTGAAAAGGGTAAGTCCTCGGTAGTGTGAGACGGAAGTGGTAGCTTTCATGATGTGAAATAGTAAGATTGTTCGGATCGGGAACAAGAGTTTGGGAGTCGGTGAGGACCATTTACTGGTCAACCCAGAACGGTTTGGGGTGGGTCCTGGGTGGTCCCGCGGTGGTAGGGTCACGAGGGTGCTAGGCCCAAGTTTAGTTGACCATCGATGAGTTCGTGGGTGTGTTCGACCAGAATCAGTTCGGAAGGCCGGAATGGCCTTAGGGAAATCGAGGTTAGCGAGATGACCAAGTTGGGAGGTAGTGACTCGCGGTTGGAAACGAGCGTTGAAAGAAGTGTGGTACGGATACTAGAACGAGTTCGAGTGTTCGTGACGTACTACGAAAGGGAGAAGTGAACGTGTGTTTTGTGGCGTGTGGCATGATTGTTTTCGCACGATAGCGGTGAAGACTATCTCGACGCCGTTGTTTTGAGACCTAGAAGGAACATTCGGACGAATGTTTCTAAGGAAGAATGTTATACCGTATTTCCGAGTATGTACGTGAGGACGACGTACAATTTGAGCCTTAAGTAGGCATAGTTTCGAAATTTGTACACAAGTGCCGAAAGGAGTCGTTTTTAAACGCTTTCCATTACGTTGGGAAAATTCGCTATGTCATTTAGTATTTTTGCGGATTTTTCCGAGCGAACATTTTGGATCAACGGAGGGTGACACTTGTCACCTCATTGACGGCAAAGTGAGGGCTTGGCCTCGCCGATTGGCTCCTCTTTGTGCCTTGCTGTGGCTTGTTTTGTGGAGTGTTTTGTGGAGTGTTTTGTGGGTGCACTTGGCTTGATCTTGGCCTTACACTTGCCTAACACATGGATGGATCTTGGCCATTGGTTGGCCTTTGGTTTTGCTATAAATACCCTCTCTTGGAAGACTTCTTCATCCACTCTTCACTTGCCTAAGTCTTGAGAACCCTCCTCCTCCTCTTGTTGACTCTCGTCCAAGAGCCCTCTCCCTTGTGAAGGCCTTTTGGCGAAACCTTCCATGAGCCTAAAGCAGAACACCCCCTCCCAGTGGTGTTGTTCTCGTGGTACCCCCTTTGGGGTATTAAAATACTCCTCAAAGTATTGTTATAATGCCCAACATACCTTAGCCTTAGCCCTTGTAGTATTCCAAAGTGACCTCTATACGTAGAGTCCGGAAATACTACCTTTGGTCCATTTTAGTCTCAAACCGAACCCTAAGGAAACCTTCACCGTTGGTTGAAGTTTTGGAGTAGGTTGGATAGAACTTCTAGGTTGTTTGGAGCACTGAGTAGGAGCTAAACCTTTGCTCAGCGACATTACTCGGATAATTTTGGGCTTATCGAGGTAAACACTATCGTTCTTCTATTGTAATTGGAAATTACATTGTAAGAATATATAGTTGAAGTATACTATATGTAGAACTATACTTAGTAATCGTGGCAATGTCTTTTGACTTAAGCTCAAGAATTAAGAATCGAATCGAATCAGGACTTGTGTAGTATTACCGTAGTAGAATTGTACACGTCAGTTAGGCATGAAACCCCTCTGCTTGGCTTGTAGCCTACTCGATAGTAGGAGATTTGGGGAGAAATTTTCTCAGAGAATATTCTACGTTGTGGTCTAGATGATAATAAGCGCCTGTGGCCTTATAGGTCAAGTACCTACGTGTGGCGCGATTTACTTGGCTTAAGGAGTAGCCGATTGTTTGAGCGCTTTTGCTATTAGTCGATACTCGCCGAGGTATGTGAACCTCTTCCTATCTCTTCTAGCATGATATGTGTAAACTATGTGATACGTGTTAACCGTGTTTGATTGTTTAAAACATAAAGTGTTATAACGCTTTATGGGAAGTTGTTATAACGACTTTATGTAGATAAGAAAATACTTTGTGGTTTTAAAAGGTAACTGATGTGAATTATAACTGGCTTGTTATAATAAAGAACTTGAGGTATTTCAAAAGATTTATAAATCGTTTTGAAGTGAAAGTAACACTTGGTTTTAAAAGGTTTTAAAAGAGTTATACTAGCTTTATGGGGAGTTAGGTATAATGTCTAAGAGAGGTAAAGGAAATGGTTTACTGATGTTAGAAGTTAAGAGACTTAATCTTATAAGATAAGAGACTTAACTTATTTGTTTTAATGTGAATGTTTGTGTGAAACCTCATTCGTGAGTAATGAGTACGTGGTTTTATTTAAAGGGATAATGTTTCACCGATTTCGAAATCGAATGTGTATCGGCTGCACCCAGCGTTAATAAAGGAAAATGTATTGAATAATGATGAATTGTATTAAAACCAGAGAAACCTCCATCCGCATAGAAACTAAGATGAGACAAAATGATATTACATTTTCTAGATCATGGTCGTGTAATAAGAATGTTGTAAACAAGAATAACCTACTTTACGTGAGACATATATTACTCAATTGTTCTAAAAGGAATCAAGTGATTAAGTTTATGAACTATGAAACCATTTGAAAATGAGCTTGAGTAATTGAAACTAACCGGAACTTAGGAAAAGAATGTTGTTACTTGATTTTGAAAAGGAATGGGTTGGTCATTCTAATACTACGTATCGTGACTTTTATAAAAGTAATGGATCTCTTTTAAAAGAACTTAACGTATGTAGTACTTTGGAGTTAAAAACCCGACTTTGGCATAAAATGAAAGTACTTTGAGTTGTGTGAAACTTGCCTATGCTTGTTGTTGTGAAACTTGCCTATGCTTGTGATGATAGCCTTTGTTGTGCAAGTGTGGTATTTCAGATACCGCTCTCGACAGAGGCCTCGACTTGTTGAGAACTTACTGACACGCTGATGGAGAATTCCACGGTATGCTCCTGATAGTGTTATTCCATGGACTAGCTCTCCGAGGTTTCTTCTTGTTCGCCCGGTATCCGTGGCCTCGTGCCCCTGCCTCGGATCGATTCGCCTTGGTATCGGTAGTCACCGCGACTTGCCCCGCTCAAGATGTGACGGTTTCGTGATACCTTGGTCTGGTCACCAGACTTGCCCCGGTCACCGCGTGGCCGCCTCGTATCAGTCGGCCTCGCACTTGCCCCGTGACGGCCGTGTTTTGGTTGCATTGTATTATTGGTACGGTCGGATTCGTAGTTATACTTGTCTCGCACGGCTTTTTATAACACAGGTGGGACATGGTGTTCATGTATAATCCTTGGTATGGTTATATCATAAATGATAAGAAATTCCACCGCACGAGTGATAATTTGGAGGCGTGAGTCCTCGCTTGATGTAATCGGTTATATGTTATATATCGTAGTTTGGTCATCATACATGTCTCGCTTTATATAGACTATTATGATTTCATTTACGTGATTTCACATACTTGTGACTGTGTGATCGACTTCGCTCATCGGATCCCCGTTTAGGATCTCATTTCATTTTGGGAAGCTCCGCTCCGGAGGCTTATCTTTGGTATGTTACCCCGAGTCCGTAAGTTCCATAGTTGTTGTATAAATCTTAAGTGGTTGTAAAAGGATTAAACTGTTCGTGTTTTATGTATATCTTGAAGGCAACTGCTTTGTTGGCCTGCTTTATTTATTATATCTCTTATTTCTTGTGTAAAGTTTTTATTTCACTGGTTTTCTCGATGTCAGATCGGTAAGGCACCAGGGCCGAGTTCGGGCATTTTGCTTAAGTGTTATATTGTGGCCATGTGTGGCAAACTGTTAAGTTGTGAGGTACTCTATCGTTAACTATCTTGGGAAGGAACATTCGGGACGAATGTTTCTAAGGAGGGGAGAATGTTATACCCCGTATTTCCAGAGTATGTACGTAAGAACGTAAGTACAAAAGTTTAGCCTTAGTTAGGCATTATGGACGAAAAAGTTTGTGCACAACTCACTAAAAGAATTGTTTTTCGACGAAACGTTTTACTAAACTCGCGTAGGGTAAATTCCGGCTATGTCATTTATTATTTTTGCGGATTTTTCCGAGAGACGAAACATTTTGGACCAATGGGAGGGTGACACTTGTCATC
This sequence comes from Przewalskia tangutica, assembly GCA_029844215.1. Taxonomy (NCBI): domain Eukaryota; kingdom Viridiplantae; phylum Streptophyta; class Magnoliopsida; order Solanales; family Solanaceae; genus Przewalskia; species Przewalskia tangutica. The sequence continues at coordinate 35,476,055 of CM056725.1, read as the reverse complement.
CTCATTGGACGGCAAATCGGGCAATTGTTGGCACGTTTTTTGTGCCATTTCCTTAGTCAAGGAGTTGGTAGGATATTTTGTGTAGTAGATGGATAAGGACACTTGCCTAAATCCTCACCCTACACTTGCCTTGCACTTGGCATCATCTTGGCCATTGGTTGGCATTTCTTGACCTATAAATACCCCCCTTAAGATGAAGAGTTCTTCATCCACAAATCATTTCTCCAAGTCTTGAAAAATCCCTCCCCCTCTCTTAAAGCTTTTCGTCCAAGCCTCCTTCCCTCGGGAAAGCCTTGGCCGAATACCCTCTAAAAGAAGCCCTAGCCAAACACTACCCCCTTGGTAGATAGTTGTCTTCCAAATACCCTAGCCCAATTCCCTTTATAGTATCTTAGTAGAAGTTGTTGGGAACTTCTAGGTTCTTGAGCTATCTGAGCGCAAAAATTAGGAGCTAAACCTTGCTCAGGAGCGACTTTTATCTTGGATAATTTTGGGCTTATCGAGGTAAACACTCTTGTCCTTCTATTGTAATTGGATATTACATATAAGAATAGTATAGACTTGAGTATAAGATATTAAAGAATAGAATTGAATTGTTATCACAGTGGAAGGGTTTAAAAGATGAATAATAGAACTGTACTTACATAGGATTGTTTTCACAGTAGACTTGAGTAGCTCACCGGGTAGGGGAGTGCTGCCCGACTTTCCGTAGAATAGAGGACCCTCTACTTAGAATCAGAATAGTCTAGGCGTTGATAGACGATTTGACTATTATAGGCTGATTCTTCGCGACATATTCGACTTGGCGGTGGATTTCAGAAGGTATGTGATTCTTCCTATACTCTTGAGCATGATATTTTAAATATATATATAGTGTGAGACGACGTGTGTTAACTGAATAATAACTACGGCAATGTCTTTTGACTTAAGCCTGAATAATAACTACGACAATGTCTCTTGACTTAAGCCTGAATAATAAAAGATCTTGAAGCATTTCAAAAGAATACTGAATCATTTTTAACAGAAGAGAAACAGTTGGTTTTTAAACAAAAGCTTAAGAGTTATACTAGCTTTATGAGAAGTTAGGTATAACCACTTAAGAAAGATAAAAGAAATGTTTACTTAATTGCTTATAAAACCTTGTATTCGTAAGGTGTAAAGATTGTTTGATAAATAGACATACTATGATGCTATGTGTGTTAGTGTCTTGTGATGTTGTGAAAGCGGGGTCATTCTTGCAGGCTTACGTTGCTTTGACGGTAAGTCGGTTGTACTATTATTATATCACCTACCCTCGATCGGTTATACCGAGGCTTGCCACCGACGCGGGTCTATACGCCTATGCGGTCTGTGAGACTATGCGAGTGCGGGAGCTCCGTGATTGATCATTCCGGTGTTTTAGCCCGACGCGGGGATGCCATGCGATTCGCGTGACTATGCGGTCTATTGAGACTATGCGATGCGGGAGTCCAGGAGGTACCGGGTTAGCTACCCTCGATCGAGGAATACCTCATGCGGTCCATGTGACTATGCGGATCGGAAGTCGAGTGACTAGGCACGCATAATGATACTATGGGCGATTGGCCTTGCTTCGATCATTCGCGCTCAGAAAGACCGATTCTGATATCTATGTTGCTCTTGCTTATGTCAGGCACTGTGCAATTGAACGATTGTATTTGCAATGGCTTTAAATACTTTGATTTCATTTAAGTACTTTATTTCACATACTTGGTACTGTTGTATCGACTCCTTCTGCGCCGTTCATGCCGCAGTAAGGCAGTGCTAGATCCACATCCTTAGGATCTCTTTGCTTTGGTGTCGTGAGCTCCATCTTCTCCTGAGGCTCGACTTTTGGGTATGATCTCCTGTTGTTGTGTATAGTTTTGTACATTCAGGTATGGCGGCCCTCCCGCCATAGTTGTTTACATCCTAGAGGTATGTAGTCCTATTGTACTTGGGATGTAATCAAAACTTGGGTTATATATATGCCGAAGGCAAGCTTTTCTTCAGATAAACTGTGTCTCATTTTACAACTATTTCATGTCTTGTTTTTATATTCCGCTGATTACTCTGATGTATGACTACTTGGGTGCCCGGGTAAGGCACCAGTCAAGTGCCCCGGAACGGGTCGTGACAATAACAACACCGGCTAGCCGATAAGGCCGCCTTCCATAATATAAACAAAGTCAAAAGTACAACTTTACAACTCAGTTCTTACAGCCCAACCACATATGTGAATACGCACTTAGGAATAACAATCGGTGGACAGGCCCCGCCATACCCGAATGTACATAATCTACAACATCGGGAAAGATCGTACTAAAGGAAGACAAGCCTCCGAGAATGGAGCTCCGACGCCCGATAAGTGATCCTAAGAGTGTGGATCCGCAACCTGCTTACCCTTTCCTGCGGCATGAACGCAGCCCCCGAGGAAGGGGGTCAGTACACAATATGTACTAAGTATGTAAAACTGGAAAGTACTGTAATTACGACATAAGTTTAAAAGAAAGCCGGAGACATGTATGATAACAAATTACAGTACACAGTGCCTTACTAACAATGAGAGTAAAAATAGGTGTATACTTACAACGAAAAATAGGATTGGAATCCTACTCCTGGGACTATTTCACCCGCATAGGTCGGTGGACTGCGTGAGGTATTTCTCGCATGGGACTATTTCACCCGCATAAGCCCTTACGGACTCGCATGAGGTATTCCTCGCATAGGCTGGACCCGCCCGCATGGGACTATTTCACCCGCATAAGCCCTTACGGACTCGCATGAGGTATTCCTCGCATCGTGGTTAGCAAATCCACGGAAATATACAATGCCACAATCCCGGGGAATGACCCCGCAACGAATAATATATCACTAGCCCAAATCCGGCTATCACACATAACATAAGCTCTATCGGCTTATCATACAATATATAAGCAAGTTAAGAAATCCCCTAACTTCTTACTATTCTTGTTCATATACACTCTCATTTTAGTTCACTTAAGGCACTAACATGTCTTTTATAAAAGTCCGGGAATTTAACCCAAAGTACTACGTACTTCTATTCTTTTAAAATGACTCATTTCATTATAAAACTTCCAAGATACTAATAACCGTAGTATCAAGTTACAATTTCTTTTCAAGACAAGTCACAATACTTTTAGAAATAAAATTAGGCTTCTAAATCAAGTGACTCATGTCTTATAAAACCTTAGGCAATTGATGCCTTAAAATCGAATTGCCTTCCATTAAATCGAGTCATTTATATTTCCATAAAGTCAATATAACCTACTCCCAATAAAGTTGTCATATTCACTTTATACCTTAGTCAAGTACAATTTCCTGTCCAAGGGACTTATACGTTTTTAAAACGACACAAGTATCACATACTTTAAAATTCTTCAAGTCCCTTATCTTTAACAAGACTTAAGACATCTTTAATATTCTCAAAGAAGTGAGTTAATCTCCTAACTCACCCGACTTGGCATTTCATAAAACAAGTAAAGAATGTCAAAGTCTTGTACGTCTACCGTACTTTATACGTGAAACTAGTCATGCTCAAAGATAGGAAAAGTTCTACATACCTTGTCGGGTCAAACCACTTGCCAAGTACAAAGTCCCGCCCGTAGTATATCAACCTATAATATTCATAATAAGTATATTAACGCCTTACTTCAAATGTAGAATATTATAAGTGTAAAGTCTCCATTTTCTACAGAAAAATCGGACAGCACCTCCTTTGTTTTTACTCACTTTGCCACCTTTTTCAAGGCCGAAATACAATAACCAAACAGCCCCAATTGGCTCACAACAATATAGAAGGTAGTTCAATACAAATGAATAACCAAACAGCCCCAATTGGCTCACAACAATATAGAAGGTAGTTCAATACAAATGAATAACCAAACAGCCCCAATTGGCTCACAACAATATAGAAGGTAGTTCAATACAAGTGAATAACCAACTAATACAAACTACAGTCCAAATTCGGCCACCTTGAGTTCAACAAAACCAATTCTTATCCAATTTCCATTTCAATCCATATTGGTAGTATAACATGATATCAAGTCGCATTTGATTATAATAACCATAATCTTTAAGTAAGTAACATGCGACGATTTCTAAAAACGACCAATTAGTAATCCAATTTCCAAGTGGCTTGTATAACATTTCGGATTTAGCTACAAGAAATCCATAATACTTATAACTTCAACCTATCAACTTCATGCTAGCAACAAGTAAAGCTAACAACAACAATATAAATATGTAATCTTGTAACACCTTTAAAATACAAGATTATACCTTAACGATTCTTAATCCAACTCCAATCCGAAGTCGCTCCTTAGTAGTTTAGAGCCTCTCCAAGACACCTCAATCCGCTTGTTGAGACCCTTAGAACAATACCAACAATTTAACCTTCAAATCTCCAAACAAAACCTAGAAGGACCATTAGGTTTTCGTTTTTCGACTAAACCTAACACAATCTTTTTCCAAGATTTTTCTATTGAGATGTGTTTACAATACACCTAAGACCCTTGGTTTAAAGTGTGGAATCAAATGGATAAGAAACGAAAATTCTTTCTTTTTCTCCTTAGTGAACCCGAGACCTCACAATGAGTTCTTCAAATTTGTGTAATTTTTTCTAAGTGTTAAGTCCTCTCTTGCTACTAGTATAATATAAAGGGTCATGGAGGGTTAAGATGCATCCAAATGGTTGGCTTGGATAAACTCTTAGCAAATATCAAGACTTATTGACCATTGACTTAGTCAAGATTGTCAAGCCACAACTTGCAAGACTTTAGTCATCCAAGACTTATGGTAAATGACCATATTGGCCATGCCATTTCGTCCAAGACATTGCTAAGGGGGGGTGACACGTGTCGCCCTCCCATTCTTCACAACACTTACGTTTTCCGACAATTTCATAATTCCGATAAATTTACAAGTCTCAAATCTTAACACTTGTGAGTTCTTACTTATGTTCTTAAAACATGTCCTGCAATTACGGGGTGTAACATTCTTCCCCCCTTAGAAACATTCGTCCCCGAATGTTCTTTCGGAGTCACACTTAAAATTAGCGACATAGTTTCCTTTCACAGCCCCGACATACCAAAAATGTCACTCATGGCCACATAAAAGCATTTAAGCAAAAGAAACACTTCAATTAAAACCTGACAAGTAAGGGAAAATGAAATACCTGAAGGTATAGGAAATAAGTGAGGATACCTCCTCAACATGTCCTCCTCCGCTTCCCAAGTCATCTCCTCCCAGTTATCATTTATCCACAGGACTTTGACGGAAGTTACATCCTTGGTACGCAGTCGCCTGACCTGGCGATCGAGTATCGCTATGGGACTCTCCTCATATGATAACCCCTCTGTCACCTGGGCCTCACTAGTATGGAAAACTCTCGCTGGATCACCGATACACTTTCGCAACATAGAAACATGGAATACCGGATGTACCGCCTCTAACTCTGATGGCAGATCCAACTCATAGGCAACCTTGCCCACTCTACGGACGATCTGGTAGGGCCCAATGTACCTTGGGCTGAGTTTCCTTCTTACCGAATCTCATCACACCCTTCATGGGTGACACCTTCAAGACCCAATCATCTACCCGAAACTCCAAATGCCGACGCCGATTATCCGCGATATGACTTCGCCGACTACGAGCCGCTATCTCTCCCGGATAAGCTTCACCTTATCCACACCTGTACCAAGTCCGCCAACTAATCGTATTCGCCCACGCCGAACCAACCGATCGGCGACTGCATTTCGCCATATAAAGCCTCGTATGGCGCCATCTCGTATCCGGAATGGTAGCCGTTATTATAAGCAAACTCCACGAGAGGCAAATGATCCTCCCAACTACCATCGAAATCAATCACGCAGCTCGCAAAGATATCCTCGTTGTCCGGATAGTGCGCCGCCGCCGTCGACCGAGGATGAAATGTTGTCTTTGAGACTCACTGTGTCCCTAGACCCTTCGGAAAGATCTCCGTAACTTAGTCAGAACTGGCTCCCTATCGATATAATCGACACCGAGACACCGCACTGCCTCACTATCTCTGATGTACAATCCGCATAGTCCTCACCAAAACGCCGCCCGATCGAAGGAAATGGGCTGATTTCGTCCACGTCAACAATAACCCAAATGGAGTCGCATTTCCTCCGAGTGCGAGGTAACCCTATAACAAAGTCCATGTTGATCGCCTCCCACTTCCAAGTCGGAATCTCGATAGATCGCAATAATCCACCGGGCCTCGTGCTCGACCTTAACTCACCGGGCAATTAGGACATCAGGTAACAAAACGCCACGCCCTCTTCGTGCCATCCCACCAATACAAACATCCGAGGTCATGGTACATCTTGGTCGACCGATGAATAGAATATCGAGCGCCAGGTGCCTCTCCTGACCACGACGAAGTCCTCGATACATCGGGAACACACAACCGACCTCAAATCTCAAAGACTTCACCAGCGCTACCTCGAATAGACTCTTCCTCGCAAGAGTTGCATCACTGCATCTTACTAACACCGGTCCTCAAACGTCGCATCTTCACCTCATCAACGATGGAAGACTCGACAACCTCACGAACCCGCATCTACTATCGTCGGTATCGATCAATCGAACCCCAAGGCTCGCTAATCGTGGATCTCGACGACCATGTCCCGCCTCTCTGGCGTACTCCGATAGGCTCCCATCGATCTACGACTTAAGGCATCAAGAACTACGTTGGCTTTCCGGATGGTAGAGAATATCAACATCATAATCTTTCAAGAACTCCAACCACCGCTCTCGTCTCGGGTTCACCCTCTCGCTCAAGATATACCGAGGCTCTTGTGGTCTGTATAAATATCCACATGAACCCGCATAAAAGAGTGTCTCCAAATCTTCAAGGCATGAATAACCGCGCCAACTCTAAGTCATGGGTAGGGTAATTCTCTCATGTTTCCAGAATCACGGAAGCATAGGCTATAACCTTGCCGTGCCGCATCAAAACATACCCAGCCCGATACCCGAGGCATCACAATAGATCACGCATCTGCCTAACCCTCAGAACGAAGAACCGGGTCAGAGTCAACCTCTCCTTCAAAGAACTAAAAACCCCGCCGCAAGCCTCGCCCACCGGAACTTGGTCGCTTTTGAGTCACCCTAGTCAATCTGGTCAAATCGGCAACCGCTTCCACAAACCTATGGTAATAACCCGCTAGTCCTAAGAAACTGCGCACTCGGCCGGAGTAGTAGGCCTCGCCAAGACTTGATCGCCTCAATCTTTGCCGTATCCACGCGAACACCATCACCCCAATAATATGCCCAGAATGCCATCGAGGCCAACCAAAACTTACACTGAGAACTTGGCGACAATCGCCGGCCCGAGAATCCCAATCGATCCTCAGTGATCTGCATGCTCCGCTCGTCCGTGAATACACCAGATGTCATCAATGAATACAATCACAAACGTATCCAAAATGGCTTGAACACCGGCTCATCAAATCCATAAATACCGGCCGAGCGTTAGTCAAACCGAAAGACATAACTCTGAACTCATAGTGCCCATACCGGTCCCGAATGCGATCTTTGGGATATCTCGCCTCGAACTCGAACTCGATGATAACTGCATCGCAGTCTATCTTTGAGAAACACTCGCACTCGCAGAATCGTCAAACAAATCATCAATCACGGGAGTGGGTACCTATTCTTAATGGTTACCTTATTCACCGCTCAGATTTCAACACACATACGCAGCGTCCCATCCTTCTTCTTTACAAACAACACCGGCGCTCCCCAGGGAGATACACTAGGCCTGATAAAGCCTTTCTCCAGCAAATCTTTCAGCTGGTCCTTCAGCTCCCTCAACTCGGCAGGTGCCATCCTGTAAGGCGGAATGGAAATAGGTCAAGTGTTTGGCAACGTGTCAATACAAAACTTGATCTCCCTCTCAGGAGGGATACCCGAAAGATCATCTGGGAACACATCTGCAAATTCCCTAACCATCGCATCGATCAAGAATCGCACTCACCCTGATCGAATACCCGAACCAGATGATAGATGTACCCCTTCTGCACCATTTTCCTAGCCTTGAGGTAAGAAATAAACCTACCCCTCGGCGATGCTGTGTTGCCTCTCCACTCGATAATCGCTCGCCAGAAACGGAACCGAACCAACTCGTCTCTACATCAACGTTGGCATAACAAGAAGCCAACCACCATACCCATAATGACATCAAAATCGTCATCTCCAAATCTATCAAGTCTGCAAGTGGTCCGACGATCGTAAATAAATACCGGACAACCTCTATACACCCGCCGGCTAACATCGAATCACCATCGGCGTAGCTACCTCAAACGGCTCTATCGACACGGCTCTATCCCGATTCTACCCGCAATAAGAGGGGACACATAGGACAAGGTAGAACACGGATCTATCAATGCATAAACATCACACCAAATCGCAATGTACGCAGCGACGACGCTGTGGAAGCCTCACGATCTGGCGGTGGCTAGAGAATATATGCGTTCGGGACCGCTAGAATCGAACCACCACCACGACCTCTACCGCGCCTCGCTCAGTGAGTACCACGCCTCTCCGTGGCGCATAACCACGTAAGGAGAAGAAGACCCAAAGAATCGATCCGTCGGCCTTTGTATCACCCATGCCGCCTAGACGGACAATCCTCTTCAGTGACCCACCGCCACAAGAGTAACAACCTCCTGCAGGAACACGACACTCGCTCGCGACCTACCGCATCGAGCATACCGAGGTGTGGGTGGTCTCGACGGCGAGGATCTCTCGCCTCCCGAAACCACGAAGTCCTCGAGCCCGACCGCTCCCCGAATGACCTTTGCGATCGATCTCCTACCGTAAAACCGTGACGGAGCACTGCGTGGCCGGGCCGAAAGTGGACCAGTCACTCTTGAGGCCGCCCGCCGAAATCGCCTGCGACCACGATGTCTCGCCCTCTTGGCCGGCTGCGTCAACTGGTCCTCCTCTCTCTATCCTCTATCCTTCGCAGATAGGCTCGCATCCGGCGATGTCCATACCGGCCAAGAGCCACCCCAAGCATGTCAGAATCATATGACGGTCTAGCCCCATCACATAACGATGAACTCTATCCGCCATGCTAGCTACAATAGTATGCGACAACCGCCAATGAGTCAAACTCTGCTATACTCCCGACAGCCCTCCTGCTCGCCTCAAAGTCAAGAACTGTCTACCCGGCTCTCTCATCTCTGAGGCAAAGTGATCCATGAAAGCCTCAGAAACTCCTCCCAAACAACCGGAAGAGCATCATCACCTCTCGAAAGCAACCACGACTCAAACCGGGCCAGCGCAATATCGCGCAACCGGTGAAGAGGCTAGCGTAATGCACTGCCTCTCAAGCCCTAAGGACTGCATGGTCCGTCAGAGCCGCCGAATGAACTCCCGCGATCCTCATCAGACCTCGAACCATAAAACTCGGTGGATGACATCCCGTAAAAATCCCTAATCCGCAAACCGCCGGCTCTGGTGGGCCGCCGCTCTGCGTTACGCCGCTACTATATCGTCAATAACCGAATCCGCCTCGTAGTCTCTATACTCGGTGGCCGGGAATCGAGGGTCCGCATCGGAACCTTGGAGCTACCGCCGCTCTCGCCTCTAAAATCGCAGCGTGGCTGAACTCGCCGACCGCTTACTACCTCGTGCATAGTCCAGGCTCGAGCCCGTAACCTCTCGAGTACCGCTAGCAGCCTCGCCGCTTTGCCCTTCTCGGGCTCCAGTCGCCGCGAGGCATACCGTTTCATAAGAAGAGGTCAGAGAGGATTCAACCTAATAAGACAGCTCTAATGCACGGTCTCAGAGAGAGAAGAACGAAAACCAATCCTAAATGTCATGCAGCCTCCTGATTATAGATGTGGTGCACAACACACCGATAATCAAGACTCTACTAGACACGGTCTGTAGACACTTTTCGAGGACTAACTGCTCTGATACCACTTTTTGTCACGAGCCAGCCGCGATCGGTGCCCTACCCGGGCACCTGCTCGTATACATCGAGAATAGCAATGAACATACACAACATAAACACAGTGTAAACAATATAACAACACCGCCAGCCGAGCAAGTGCCGCTTCCATAATATAAACAAAGTCAAAAGTACAACTTTACAACTCGCTTACCCCAACCACATATGTGAATACTGCACTTAGAATAAATAACAATCGTGGACAGGTCTCGCCATACCCCTGAATGTACATAATCTACAACATCAGGGAAAGACTGTACCAAAAAGAAGACAAGCCTCCGGAGAATGGAGCTTCCGACGTCTGATAAGTAATCCTAAGAGTGTGGATCCGCAACCTGCTTACCCTTTCCTGCGGCATGAACGCAGCCCCCGAGGAAGGGGGTCAGTACACAATATGTACTAAGTATGTAAAACTGGAAAGTACTGTAATTACGACATAAGTTTAAAAGAAAGCCGGAGACATGTATGATAACAAATTACAGTACACAGTGCCTTACTAACAATGAGAGTAAAAATAGGTGTATACTTACAACGAAAAATAGGATTGGAATCCTACTCCTGGGACTATTTCACCCGCATAGGTCCAGTGGACCTGCGTGAGGTATTCCTCGCATGGGACTATTTCACCCGCATAAGCCCTTACGGACTCGCATGAGGTATTCCTCGCATAGGCTGGACCCGCCCGCATGGGACTATTTCACCCGCATAAGCCCTTACGGACTCGCATGAGGTATTCCTCGCATCGTGGTTAGCAAATCCACGTAAATATACAATGCCACAATCCCGGGGAATGACCCCGCAACGAATAATATATCACTAGCCCAAATCCGGCTATCACACATAACATAAGCTCTATCGGCTTATCATACAATATATAAGCAAGTTAAGAAATCCCCTAACTTCTTACTATTCTTGTTCATATACACTCTCATTTTAGTTCACTTAAGGCACTAACATGTCTTTTATAAAAGTCCGGGAATTTAACCCAAAGTACTACGTACTTCTATTCTTTTAAAATGACTCATTTCATTATAAAACTTCCAAGATACTAATAACCGTAGTATCAAGTTACAATTTCTTTTCAAGACAAGTCACAATACTTTTAGAAATAAAAATTAGGCTTCTAAATCAAGTGACTCATGTCTTATAAAACCATAGGCAATTGATGCCTTAAAATCGAATTGCCTTCCATTAAATCGAGTCATTTATCTTTCCATAAAGTCAATATAACCAACTCCCCATAAAGTCGTCATATTCACTTTATACCTTAGTCAAGTACAATTTCAAATCCAAGGGACTTATACGTTTTTAAAACGACACAAGTATCACATACTTTAAAATTCTTCAAGTCCCTTATCTTTAACAAGACTTAAGACATCTTTAATATTCTCAAAGAAGTGAGTTAATCTCCTAACTCACCCGACTTGGCATTTCATAAAACAAGTAAAGAATGTCAAAGTCTTGTACGTCTACCGTACTTTATACGTGAAACTAGTCATGCTCAAAGATAGGAAAAGTTCTACATACCTTGTCGGGTCAAACCACTTGCCAAGTACAAAGTCCCGCCCGTAGTATATCAACCTATAATATTCATAATACGTATATTAACGCCTTACTTCAAATGTAGAATATTATAAGTGTAAAGTCTCCATTTTCTACGGAAAAATCGGACAACACCTCCTTTGTTTTTACTCACTTTGCCACCTTTTTCAAGGCCGAAATACAATAACCAAACAGCCCCAATTGGCTCACAACAATATAGAAGGTAGTTCAATACAAATGAATAACCAAACAGCCCCAATTGGCTCACAACAATATAGAAGGTAGTTCAATACAAATGAATAACCAAACAGCCCCAATTGGCTCACAACAATATAGAAGGTAGTTCAATACAAGTGAATAACCAACTAATACAAACTACAGTCCAAATTCGGCCACCTTGAGTTCAACAAAACCAATTCTTATCCAATTTCCATTTCAATCCATATTGGTAGCATAACATGATATCAAGTCGCATTTGATTATAATAACCATAATCTTTAAGTAAGTAACATGCGACGATTTCTAAAAACGACCAATTAGTAATCCAATTTCCAAGTGGCTTGTATAACATTTCGGATTTAGCTACAAGAAATCCATAATACTTATAACTTCAACCTATCAAATTCATGCTAGCAACAAGTAAAGCTAACAACAACAATATAAATATGTAATCTTGTAACACCTTTAAAAGACAAGATTATACCTTAACGATTCTTAATCCAACTCCAATTCGAAGTCGCTCCTTAGTAGTTTAGAGCCTCTCCAAGACACCTCAATCCGCTTGTTGAGACCCTTAGAACAATACCAACAATTTAACCTTCAAATCTCCAAACAAAACCTAGAAGGACCATTAGGTTTTCGTTTTGCGACTAACCCGAAAACAATCTTTTTCCAAGATTTTTCTATTGAGATGTGTTTACAATACACCTAAGACCCTTGGTTTAAAGTGTGGAATCAAATGGACAAGAAACGAAAATTCTTTCTTTTTCTCCTTAGTGAACCCGAGACCTCACAATGAGTTCTTCAAATTTGTGTAATTTTTTCTAAGTGTTAAGTCCTCTCTTGCTGCTAGTATAATATAAAGGGTCTTGGAGGGTTAAGATGCATCCAAATGGTTGGCTTGGATAAACTCTTAGCAAATATCAAGACTTATTGACCATTGACTTAGTCAAGATTGTCAAGCCACAACTTGCAAGACTTTAGTCATCCAAGACTTATGGTAAATGACCATATTGGCCATGCCATTTCGTCCAAGGAATTTCTAAGGGGGGGTGACACGTGTCGCCCTCCAATTCGTCACAACACTTACGTTTTCCGACAATTTCATAATTCCGATAAATTTACAAGTCTCAAATCTTAACACTTGTGAGTTCTTACTTATGTTCTTAAAACATGTCCTGCAATTACGGGGTGTAACAGTTAGGAACTCAGGTGAGTCTCAGTATCACATTCGCCCTCAGGCCAGTGTTTGGATTTCAGGGGTAGCTGTAAGGATTATTCGCCTCTTGGTTGAGTGTGTATTATAATAGCTACCATATCAGTATTCGGATATCGCCTTATGACGCCTTGTAGGGGCGGAAGTATAGGTTGTCGGTCGATCGGTTCGATGTTGGCAAGGTTCAGATAGTTGGTTCATAATTGTTTCAGCAGGATGCGGATAGGGTGAAGCTTATCCAGAAGAGGTTATTGGCAGCTCAGAGTCAACAGAAGTCGTGCGGATAATCGGCGACGATGCTTGGAGTTCAGGTTGACGGTGGGTCTTCTTGAAGGTACCACCCCGGAAAGGGTGTGACGAGTTTTGGAAAACAGAGGGAACTTAGCCCGAGTTACTTTGGGCCTTTTCAGATCATGTGAAGAATAGGCCAGGTTGCCTATATGTTAGCTTTGCCGTCCGACGTAGGAGGCAGTATGTCCGGTCTTTCATGTTGTTATGTTCGGAAAGGTATCGGAGATCCATCCAGAGTGTTCCCAGTTAATGATGATCAAGTTGGAGGTAGTAACCCAGAGATTTTGGAAACAGAAGCAGTAACAGAAATGTGATAAATTATGAGAAAGAGTTCGAGTGTACGAGAAGGGTACGACGAGTAAGGGAAGAAGCGAGCATGTGTTAAGAACATAGATGTGATCATTTCTTTTGTAAAGTGAAGGTGCGAAGGGAGTATCTTTTAGCCCTTGGGTGGGAGTTTTTGTGATATTAGAAGTGATTCCTCGTGGACTTGAATTAAGTATTTGCGCGTGTGTTATTTTATGGCCAGGTGTGGCATGATTGTTTTTCGGAAGCATAGTAGTGAAGACTATACTGGCGCATGTATGTTTTGAGACTTAGAAGGAACATTCGGGACGAATGTTTCTAAGGAGGGGAGAATGTTATACCCCTTATTTTCCAGAGTATATACGTGAAGGCGTACGTATAAAAGTTTAGGCCTTAAGTTAGGCTAGGAACGAAATATTTGTGCACAACTACCAAAAATAATCGTTTTCCTAAACGCCTTCCAAAGCTTCATGAGGAAAATTACGACTATGTCATTTATTATTTTTGCGGATTTTTCCGAGAGATGAAATATTTTGGACCAACGAGAGGGCGACACTTGTCACCCTCAAATTGGCGGATTCTTGGGCGTCAATTGGACGAATTGAAGCTTGGAGTTGGTAGGATATTTTTTTGTGATATTTTGTGTCGTAGATGGATAAGGTGGGACCCACACACACTTGTCCAAATCCACACCCTACACTTGCCTACCACTTGTCTTGATCTTGGCCATTGGTTGGCCTATAAATACCCCTTAGTCAAGATCTTCTTCATCCACAAATTGTTTTTAAGTCTTGAAATCTCCCTCCTCTTAGCAAGGCTCGCCCAAGCCCTTGGTGAGGCTTTGGCCGAAACCCCCCCTCCTAGAGGGCTAGCCGAAACATACACCCCCCCTCTTGAGTTGTTCTCGTGAAATACCCCCCCCCCCTTTTGGTAGAAAAGTATTCTCCAAGTATAGTTACTATTCCAAAATACCTTGGCCCAAATACCTTGTAGTATTCCAAGGTTACACTTATACTAAAAGCCCAGAAATACTACTATACTTCCCTTCAGTCACAAAACGAAACCCTAAGGAAAATCTTCACAGTTGGTTGAAGTATTAAGAAGAAGTTGCGTAGAACTTCTAAGGGTTGTTTTGAGCGGGTTGGAGCACCCGGAGTAGGAGCTAAACGTTGCTCAGGATCGACATAACTTGGATAATTTTGGGCTTATCGAGGTAAATACTCTTGTCCTTATATTGTAATTGGAAATTACATACTGTTGTATTATAGAAATGAATATAAGATTCATAAAAGAGAATTGAGCTGTAATAGAAGGATATTACAGAAAAGACTTGAACTAAAATCACATCAGAAGAATATTAAAGAAGAAGTTTGAACTGTACTTACATAGGACTGTATTTACAGTAGACTTGTGTAGTTTAACAGGTAGGGAAGTGCTGCCCGATTTTCCGTAGAATAGAGAAGCCTCTGCTTAGAATGTTCTACAGAGTAGTCTAGACATTGATAGACTTATATAACCGTTATAGGTTGAAGTACTGCGAGTAGCGTGATCTACTTGGAAGATGGGCAAGACTAGCCGAGTTATAGCGGTGGAGCGTTTTGCTAATAGTCGATAATCGTCGCGAGGTATGTGATTCTTCCTATCCTCTTGAGCATGATATTTTAAAAGGAATATATTTAGTACGGTAGACGTACGTGTGTTAACTGAACGTAGTTTTACGGCAATGTCTTTTGACTTAAGCCTGAATAATAAGAATCTTGAAGTATTTCAAAAGAATTAAGAAACCTTTTTGAAAGAAGAGTAATACTTGGTTTTAAAAGCTTAAGAGTTATACTAGCTTTATGGGAAGTTGGGTATAACGGCTTAAGAAAGATAAAAAGAATGGTTTACTTATTTTAGAAGTTAAGAGACTTGATCTTAAAAGATACGAGACTTGACTTAATTAATTTAATATGAATTTTGTTAAAAAGTGTGAAACCTCATTCGTGAGTAATGAGTACTTGGTTTTTAAAGGGGAATAATGTTTCCGATTTGAAATCGAATAAGTATCGAACAAACCATCATAGCGCTAATAAAGCGAAATGTATTGACTAATCAAGTATTATTAAAACCGAGAAACCTCCATCCGCATAGAAGCTAAGATGAGACAAAATGATATTACATTTCCTAGATCATGGTCGCTTTAATCAGTTGTTATAAACAAGAATAACCTACTCACACATAAGGCATATGTTTCTCAAATTGTTTTAAAGGAGAATTATATCATTAAGTGATTAAAACTATGAACTACGAAACCTTTTGAAAATGAGAAACTTGAGCATTTGAAATTAGGCAAACTTGAACGTTTGGAAAATAATGTTGTTACTTGATTTTACAAAGGGAAGTGTTTTGGTTTACTTAAAAAGATAGTCACTCTATTTTTTTATATACGGGTATTGTGTGACTTTTTGTGAAAGAAGCGGATCTTTTAAAGAGTTAATGTATGAAGTACTTTGGGGATAAAAACCCGAACTTGTTAACATAAAGTAGAAAGTACCTTGTGTGAATAACTTGATTGTGTTGGTTTGTGATAGCCTTGTAATACTTTCTTGTTGATTTGATAAGTAAACATGTTAGGATGCTACGGGTGTTAGTATCTTGTGATGTTTGTGTAAAGGGTTTCCTTGTTGTGCTTATGTTGTTAAGCGGTAAGCCCGTTGTAATCGTTATTATATCACCTACCCTCGACTTGTTATACCGAGGGCTTGCCACCCTTGACGCGGTCTATACGGCCTATGCGATGCGCGACTATGCGGAGCTGCGGGAGTTCCAGGATTGATCATTCCGGGTGTTTTATCCCGATGCGGGGGATGGCCTATGCGGTCTGTGTGACTATGCGGTCTATGAGACTATGCGGACTGCGGAGTCGGAGAGGTACCGGGGTTAGCTACCCCGACGCGAGGAATACCTCATGCGTGCGTGTGTGACCTATGATCGCGGGAAGTCCAGGATTAGACACGCATAATGATACTATGGGCAATTGGCCTTGCTTCGATCATTCGCGGCCTAGAAAAGACCAGTTACATTATATCTATTTTGCACTTGTTTAGGTTGTGGCACTATGCGATTGAACCGGTTGTATTTGCAAATGGTTTTAAATACTTTGATTTTACTTGATTTTGATTTCACATACTTGGTACTGTTATCGACCTCCTTCGAGGGGCTGCGTTCATGCCGCAGGTAGAGGTACACCAGTTGTTGATCCTCGCTCATAGGGTCATAGTTCAGCGTTTGGGAAGCTCCGTTTCTCCGGAGGCTTATCAGTGGTATAGTCCCCTGTCGTTGTAGGTATTTACATTCAGGGGTATGGCGGGGCCCTGTCCCGCCATTGTTGTCATATCATTCTTAGAGGTCTGTAGCACTGTTGTGGGCAGAGTTGTAAATAGGGATGTAACTGTTCTAGTTGTTATATATATATGCCGAAAGGCAAGTTTTCTCAGATGAACTGTTTCATATTTCATATTATGTCATGTCTTGTTTTATATTCCGCTGATTACTCTGATGTATGTCTACTTGGGTGCCCGGGTAAGGCACCAGTCACGGGCCCGGGTTCGGGTTGTGACAATATTACTAGAGAAAACCATTCTCTTAATCTTCCATAAAGTTATTATAACCAACATCCCATAAAGCTGTTATACTAACTCTATGCCTTAGACTAATTCATTCTTTTTATAACCAAGAGACTTATACTTTCAAATCAAGTTACGTAACTTTTAAAATACTTCAAGTCTCTTAACCTTAGAAATCAAGTTTCTTAACTTAGAATTTAAAATCTCTTATGTTTAGAATATCAAGAAATCCATGCTTTCCAAATCATGTATTCTATACATTTAAATCAAGTCATTTCTTCCTTTAGAAATCAAGTCTCATAACTTGAAAAATAAAGTTTCTTAACCTTTTAAGAATTCAAGGTTCAAAGTCTTAAAAAAAACTTCATACGTAAACTCTTTTAAATTAAGTAACATATACTTTGATGCGTTGTGAATAAGTTATACTTATTTATAACGATCTTATTCAAGTAGCCATGATCTAGAAAATGTAATACAATTTTGTCTTATCTTAGTTTCTATGCAGATGGAGAATTCTACTCATTTTAATATAATCAATTGTCATTACATTTTCCTTTATTAACGCTTCAATGGCTTGTTCGATACTTATTCTCATTTGTGCCGTAAAATTAGCCAAGTCAACTTGGCTCCAAATACCTCCAAACGATTCTTACCAACATCCCCCATAAGACTTGATAAGAACTTAGGATAACCTAGACATAACCTTTACATAGAGTAAATCACATACATACCTCTTAACTTCTAAGAGTAGAAGGGAACATGAAATATTACCACATGTATATTCCATACATAGAATCATGTCAAAAGAAGGAAGAGGTTCACATACCTCGCGACGATTATCGACAAGTAGCAAAATGCTCCAAAGTACTTCAACCTTGATAGCTATTCCATCCTTCAAGTAGAATACGCTATACTTAGTACTTCAACCTATAATGGCCATAATACGTCCATTAACTTCTTACTTCAGACGTAGAATATTATAAGTGCAAAGTCACTAAATTCTACGGAAAATCGGACATCACTTCCTTTGTTTCTACATACTTTGCCACCTTTTTCAAGGCCGAATTCAATAACCAAACACGCCACATTTAAGGCCCAACAATGCAATTAACAATAGGGGATTACACGCCTACTAGACGTGTAAAATTCCACCCCACAATTGATATCAAACTAATACAACTACAAGTGTAAATCCGGCAACTTGAGATACAACAACACCAATTCTTATCCAATTTCCTTTTCAATCCAAAATGTTAGCATAACATGATATCAAGTCGCAATCGATTATAACTACTACAATCTCCAAGTAAGTAACATGCGACGATTCTAAATAACGACCAAATTGTAATTCAACTTCAAAAGGCTTATATGTCATTTCGGAATTAAGGCTACAACAATCCATATCACTTATCAATCTTCACTACACATACTTCATGCTAGTAAAATGTAAGGCTAACAACAATAGATAATCTTGTAACACTTTAAGAGAACAAGATTGTTACCTCAACGAGCCTTAGTCCAACTTCAAATCCGAAGTCGCTCCCTAGCAACTTAGAGCCTCTTCTTGACACTCCAATCCGCCACTTGAAGCCCTTAGAAGATCACCAACAACTTTCCTTTAATTTCCAATCCAAACCTAGGAAAGTAACTAGGTTTTCACCTTGCGACTAATACGAAAACGATATTTTTCCGGGATCTTTCTATTGAGATACCCTTACAATACCCTCATGAACCTTGGTTTAAAGTGTGGAGCTTAATGGACAACTAACAAAAAAAATTCTCTTTTCTTGGAGGTGAACCCGAGACCACCTTGTGCTTTTCATCCAATTTCTTGAAATTTTTCTAAGTATAGAAAGCTTGTCTCACTACTAGTATCCTTATATAGCAACATGGAGGGCTAAGATTAATACACATGTGTGGTTTGGATGCAACTCTTTTAAATATCAAGACTAGTGGCCCCATTGACTAAGTCAAACATATCAAGCTCTACTACTTGCAAGTCTTTGTCATCTTAATAATGGTCAAATGACCCTTATACCCATGTTGATTTTCGTCCAAGCTCACTTAAGTGGGGTGACACGTGTCACCCTCCCATTCGTCACAATAATTCGTTTTCCGACAATTTCATAATTCCGATAAATTTTTACTAGTCTCAAATCTTAACATTTGGATTCTTACGTACGTTCTTAAAACATGTCCTGAAATTACGGGGTGTAACATTCTTCCCTCCTTAGAAACATTCGTCCTCGAATGTTCTTTCGGAGCTCAATCTATCATTTCTCGGCATAATCTCACAAAACTACACTTAATGAAACTTAATTATGCCACATATGGCCCTAATACCTCGCACACGCATATCCGTCCATCATAAGCCCAAAAGGGATTATCTTTTCGTACTTCCAACCCCTTTCTAGCATATACATAGTCTCAATATAATCCGTTCATGACACTTAAACATACAACAACTTTATCATGCATACAAGTCTCTAAAGGGTCAAAGACATACCGAATCATATAGGCGTTCAAAGGACCGCTAAACTGAACTTCCACCACCACCTCGCACTACGTCGGTGCATGAACATCCCGCCTAGCTATCAAGGCGAAGAACCCGCAATCGATCCAAAGAGATCGTGTTGTTGTCACGACCCGACCGGTCGCGACTAGTACCTACCGGTACTTCGGTATACATCGAGAATAGCAATGAACATACATAACATCTAACTTATAATAAGGTAAACATTATCGCCACCGACGCGCCTTCCATAAAATAACTTAATCGAAAGTGAAACTGCATAACTTATCCTCACACCAACCACAAACATGACTACGCACTTAAGAATAACAACTGTGGCGGGACAGGGCCCCGCCATACCCCCTGAATGTACAAAAGTCTATAACCTCAGGGAATCATACCAAAAGACAAAGCCTCCGGAGGGATGGAGCTTTCCAGGAAATGAACAGTGATCCTAAGAGTGCGGACCAGCAAGCTACGTATCTCGACCTGCGGCATGAACGCACTTCAAGGAGGTCAAGATAACAAGTACCAAGTATGTGAAATCAAAATATCAGAATGAAATCATAAGTCCGAAAATAAGTCGGGGGTCATGGATGAAATCAACTTACCTTTATCAGGCCTTACTAACAATGAGTAACAAGCATATGTATATAGTACTGCATAAAAAATAGGAGGCTCGTGATCAAAACAGGGTCCCTCGCCCGTAGTATCAATAAGCAATCCTACTCCTGGGACTATTTCACCCGCATGGGTCTCGTAGACCCGCATGAGGTATTCCTCGCATAGGCTGTACCCGCCCGCATGGGACTATTTCACCCGCATAAGCCCATAAGGACTCGCATGAGGTATTCCTCGCATCGTGGGTAGCAAGTCCACGGAACAGGTGGTATAACGATCTTGGGGACTTACCCCTCAGATATACTCTTACCCTGAAGCAGATGGTATAACGATCTGGGATCAGACTTCTCGATATACTCTTATACCGAGCAGATGGTATAACGATCTTGGGGCTTGCCCTCGATATACTCTTATATCGTGCAGATGGTATAACGATCTCTGATCCGCCTCGATATACTCTACATCAAGCGGATGGTATGACGATCTTGGGCCGCCTCGGACATACTCTTACACCGAAGGAGGTGGTATGACGATCTTGGGGCTTGCCTCGCATACATACTCTACCCCGAGTAGGTGGTATAACGATCTGGGGCTTGCCTCGATATACTCTTACCCTAGCTCAAACTGTTATCATATCATAATCATAAATAAGTTAAGAAACTTATAACCTCTTATTAGTCTTGTTCATATACCCTCTCATTTTAGTTAAGGCACTTAATCATATCTTTAATAAAAGAAAACCGGGAATTTAACCCAAAGTACTACATACTTCAACTCTTTCAAAAGTGACTCTTTTTCATGTATAAAACCTTTGGGCAATTGATGCCTTAAAATCAATTTGTCTTTCATAAATCAAATCATTTGTCCTTGCTTATCTTACTTAGAGTAAATCTCTTCTTGTTATCCTTTCATAAAGCTAATATAACTAACTTCCCATAAAGCCGTTATACTATCTTTATACTTTAGAAATTAAGACCTTCTTATCCTTTCACAAGGCCGTTATAACTAACTTCCCATAAAGCCGTTATAACTCCTTATAAACCATTTTGTTCTTTACAAACCAAGAGACTTATACTTCAAACAATTCTACACAACTTCCAAAAATACTTCAAGCCACTTATCTTTAGAATAATTCAATACTCAATACTTTCACACCAAGTACTCTATACTTTTGTAAAATCATACTTTTCCCTTAACCAAGGGACTTATACTTCTCAAAACGAAACAAGTCTTTATATATACTTAAACAAGTAAGAATACTAAATCTTGTACGCCTACCGCACTACATAGATACAAATACTCATGCTCAAAGGATAGGAAAGCTTCACATACCTTTTGATCAATCCACTTGCTAAGTCCAAACTACCGCAAGTAATATGTCAACCTAAAATAACCATGATACGCTTATTAACCTCTAATTTCAATGTAGAATAATCTAAACTCAAAGCCACTAAATTCTATGGAAAATCAAAGATTTCCTTTGTTTCTACTCACTTTGCCACCTTTCTCAAGGCCGAATTTATCATCCAAACACCACATTAAAGTTTCAACAATCAAACATTTTAAAGGGGATAACAAACCCAAATACAAATTAGCCCCATAAGTTTACAACAATTCACTTAATAATTCTAAGGTAGTTTTTAGGCTACAACATGCTCATAATCTCCTCTTAACCCATTTTTCATATCCAAACCACATTTCTAGCATGCAATGATTCTAAGAGCATTATTCACTACCACAAGTTCTTTCTTCTTAACATGCAACACTATAAACTAAATCTAAAGGAAGAATCATTACCTTAAAGTTTTAGCCAAGCTTATTCCAACACCTCTAGCCTTTCCTCCAAGAATACCACCACAATAACACTTTTAAGTTAGCCACCAACTTCCTTCTTGCCCTTAATTTCAGATTTTCCTTAGGCTAAGAATTTCTAGGGTTCTAGAGAGAGGTCGGAAGTTTAGGAGAATGGAGCAATTTGAGAGAGAGAGAGAGAAGATGAAAGATAGAAAATGACCAAGTCTTGTCAATATATGGCATGCAATGAGAAAATCAGATGGGGGACACTTGTCACCCTCCCATGGTCTCTTTAAAACAAAAATCAGACTTTTCTAAGTTTTTTCCGCTTAAAATCCGCGCCGCTGCCGCCAGCCGGCGCGCTGAAACCTCCGCAGTTTCTCGATCTTTCGCGCCGCCCCGTTATTCGGCCGGCGCTGCAACTTCAGCGACCCTTCAGAACTTTAGGCGCCGCCCTCGCATCCGCGCCGCCTCGCCGCTTTAGTCCGAAACGCATTGTCCCGATCACAAGACCGAACTTGTAACTCTCATAACTTTCTACTCCGACGCCCTATCGACGAACGGTTGGTTGCGTTGAATATAGACTCAACGAACTACGCCCAGGCCTTTGAAACACTTATGAACTCTCAATGTACCGGGTCATAACCCGCCTTTAAAGTTGACTAAAACCCGTCCGAACAACCCATCAACCTATCTTCAAAATTTTAAGTCTTACTCCTTTCGTGACGCCTCATGCGCATGACCTGAACTACGGTGTAACAAACTGTCCCACCAGACCTCTATAAGGACACTTTCTTAACATATGGCCTAGACGACCACAAGAAAAACAAGCACCGCATCGCCGACATACCCAGAATGGAACCTACCACATCGGGTGCATTGAGGCAAAAGTGGCCTCGATCGATCGAACCCCATCTCCCCGAGACCAAGCTCTGAGGTCTGACCGCCCTTGTATTTCCGGGTTATAAAACCCCGCCGAAAATCGGAGGAGCACTCACGCCGGGCCGCAATGTAGACCTAGTTCGCCGCTGAGGCCGCCCGCCGAAAGTTACCTCAAACCCGCCGCCCCGCCTCTTGGGTTGGATCAGGTCCGCCGGTCCTCTCTCTCTCGCTCGATCCTCAGGCATAAGCACGCATCTCCGCAATATCCATACCGGGCGGCCACTCCTGCATACGGAGTAATCATATAACGGCTTCAGCCCCATCACATAGCGGTGAACTCTGTCCGCCATGTCAGCCACAATAATATGCGCATACCTGGCCAACGAGTCAAACTCCAGGTTGTACTCCTTGATGGTCCTCCCATTCTGCCTCAATGACAAAAACCTATCAACACGGGCTCTCCTCATTTTAGGAGGCAAAAAGTGATCCAGGAAGGCCTCTGTGAACTCCTCCCAAACAGCTGGAAGAGCACCCTCACCTCTCGACAGCTCCCATGACTCAAACCAGTTCAACGCAATATTGCAGAACCCAGAAGAGGCTAGCATAATCGACTGCCTCCGAGGCCCTAAGCACTGCATAGTCCAGAATCGCCGAATAAACTCTCGCGATCCTCTCGCACCTCGAACCATAGAACTCGGGTGGATGACAACCCGTAAAAATCCCGAATCCGCAAACCGTCATTTAGGGTTAGCTACTCGCTCCGCCACGCCGCCTACTACTATGCCGGGTCAATAACCTAATCGCTCTCCATAATCTCTAAACTCGCTCGGCCGCGAATCGAGGCTCTGCACGGACCTCGAGCTACCGCCGCCTCGGCCTTCTAATACCGCTTGTCGGCGTGGTGAACTCGCCGATCCGCTTACTACCTCAGTGCACGATGTGCCTGTCCCGTAACCCTCTCGCGCACCACTAGTAGCTCCTCGCCGCTTTGCCCTTCTCGGGCCCCGGTCTCCTTCCGCGAGGCATAATCGTTACATAAGAATAGGTCGAGAGGATTCAACCTACTATGATAGCTTCATCGCACGATCTCAAAGAGAGAAGAATGGAAATCAATCCTAAATGTCTCGCACCTCCCGATTATAGATGTGGTGCACAACACACCGATAATCAAGACTCTACTAGACACGGTCAGACACTTTCCGAGGACTAACTACTGATAGCACTTTTGTCACGACCACCCTCGGCCCGCATCGGGTGCCCTACTCGGGCACCTCTTACTGTATACATCAGAGATAATCAATGAACATACATGAAACTTAAAAATAAAACAACAGAATAAAACAACAGTTAGCCGATAGTGGCTACCTTCCGACATACATATACAAATCAAGCGCTTGCCTCATTTCTTTACAACCGACCCACACATGTGACTACTGCACTCTAAGAGTTTTAACATAACAACAAGTGGACAGGCCCCGCCATACCCCTGAATATACATGAATCTACAACCTCAAGGGAAACCGTACCAAGAGATAAGCCTCCGGAGTAAATGGAGCTTTTTCCCAAAAACTGAACCGAGATCCTAAGAGCAAGGATCACCAACCTTTGTACCTAATACCTGCGGGCATGAACGCACTTCGAACGGGTCGCATAACAAAAATTCGAATATGGAACAGAAATAAGGTACAGTAAACAAATCATATATGTATAAAAGCATGACAGAGGTAAGTATAAAAAGGGTAAATACCTGAACCTATCATGCCATTACCATCTCGTGAACTTAATCGTACCTTATTATCTTTTCCCATTTTTCAATAAAAGTTATAGTCACTTTCTTACGTACATACTTAGGAAAATCATCAAGTTCATTACCAGATAACTTACTTACCTTACATAACATAATCCGACTTTACGAGGGACGCTTATACCGCCTACCAACTGGGACGCGATAAAGTCACATAAGTCTGCCCCTAAAGGTATACTGTCCGGCCCATTCCTGGGACGCGATGATGTCATATAGTCTGCCCATAAAGGTATATTGCCCGGCCCATTCCTGGGAAGCGATAAGGTCATATAGTCTGCCCATAAAGGTATACTTCCCGGCCCATTCCTGGGACGCGATAATGTCATATAGTCTTCCCATAAAGGTATACTGCCCGGCCCATTCCTGGGACGCGATAATGTCATATAGTCTTCCCATAAAGGTATACTGCCCGGCCCATTCCTGGGACGCGATAATGTCATATAGTCTGCCCATAAAGGTATACTGCCCGGCTCATTCCTGGGACGCGATAAGGTCATATAGTCTGCCCATAGAGGTATACTGCCCGGCCCATTCCTGGGACGCGATAAGGTCATATAAAATCCGGGAATTTAACCCAACGTACTACGTACCTCTACTCCTTTTAAAAATGACTATTTTTCAAATAAACTTCCAAGATACTAACCACCGTAGTATCAAGTCATATCTACTTTTCAAGACAAGTCACAATACATTTTAGAAATACATTTACCGGCTTCTAAATCAAGTGACTTCTTTCTTAAAAACCTTAAGCAATTGGTACCTTTAAAACAATTTGCCCTTCTTTATTTCAAGTCATTCTTTGTTTATATTACTAGAGAAAACCATTCTCTTAATCTTCCATAAAGTTATTATAACCAACTTCCCATAAAGCTGTTATACTAACTCTATGCCTTAGACTAATTCATTCTTTTTATAACCAAGAGACTTATACTTTCAAATCAAGTTACGTAACTTTTAAAATACTTCAAGTCTCTTAACCTTAGAAATCAAGTTTCTTAACTTAGAATTTAAAATCTCTTATGTTTAGAATATCAAGAAATCCATGCTTTCCAAATCATGTATTCTATACATTTAAATCAAGTCATTTCTTCCTTTAGAAATCAAGTCCCATAACTTGAAAAATAAAGTTTCTTAACCTTTTAAGAATTCAAGGTTCAAAGTCTTAAAAAAAACTTCATACGTAAACTCTTTTAAATAAAGTAACATATACTTTGATGCGTTGTGAATAAGTTATACTTATTTATAACGATCTTATTCAAGTAGCCATGATCTAGAAAATGTAATACAATTTTGTCTTATCTTAGTTTCTATGCAGATGGAGAATTCTACTCATTTTAATATAATCAATTGTCATTACATTTTCCTTTATTAACACTGCAATGGCTTGTTCGATACTTATTCTCATTTGTGCCGTAAAATTAGCCAAGTCAACTTGGCTCCAAATACCTCCTAACGACTCTTACCAACATCCCCCATAAGACTTGGTTATAACTTAGGATAACCTAGACATAACCTTTACATAGAGTAAATCACATACATACCTCTTAACTTCTAAGAGTAGAAGGGAACATGAAATATTACCACATGTATATTCCATACATAGAATCATGTCAAAAGAAGGAAGAGGTTCACATACCTCGCGACGATTATCGACAAGTAGCAAAATGCTCCAAAGTACTTCAACCTTGATAGCTATTCCATCCTTCAAGTAGAATACGCTATACTTAGTACTTCAACCTATAATGGCCATAATACGTCCATTAACTTTACTCAGACGTAGAATATTATAAGTGCAAAGTCACTAAATTCTACGGAAAATCGGACAGCACTTCCTTTGTTTCTACATACTTTGCCACCTTTTTCAAGGCCGAATTCAATAACCAAACACGCCACATTTAAGGCCCAACAATGCAATTAACAATAGGGGATTACATGTCACGACCCGTTCCGGGGCCCGTGACTGGTGCCTTACCGGGGCACCCAAGTAGTCATACATCAGAGTAACCAGCGGAATATAAAACAAGACAGGAAACAGTTTATAAAATAAGACACAGTTTATCTGATGAAAAGCTTGCCTTTCGGCATAATATAAATAACTCAAGTTTTGCTACATCCCAACTGCATAATAGTACTGCACTCTAAGGAAGTAACAACTATGGCGATGGTTCTCGCCATACCGATCGCATAAAACTATCTACAATACAGTGGAGATCATACCCAAAAGTAGAGCCTCCTAGAAGATGGAGCTCCCGACACCAACGCAAAGATCCTAAGGATGTGGATCTAGCACTGCCGCTCTTACCTGCGGATTTAACGCACTCAAGGAGGTCAAGACAACAGTACCAAGTATGTGAAACTATAAAGTACTTAAAATGAAATCAAAGTATTTAAAACCTTTTCACAAATACAATCACTCAATTGCACATAGTACACATCACAAACAACAACAAAGAATAGGAAAATCAGAATGTGTCTATTCTAGGCCGCGAATGATCAAGCAAGGCCAATCGCCCATAGTATCATTCTGCGTGCCTAGTCCTCGACTTCCGCACTCGCATAGTCCCACATGCACTGCATGAGATATTTCGATCGGGGCAGCTAACCCCAGATCCGCCAGGCTCCCGCACCGCATAGCCTCAAAAAGACCGCATAGTCTCAACAGACCGCATAGTGAGTCCCCAGATCAGCAAACGCCCGAATGATCAATCTCGAGCATACCGCTTCCCGCATAGTCTCACAGACCGCATAGCCGATAGACCGCATCAGCGGGCAAGCCTCGTATAACAAATCGGGGTAGGTGATACAATAACAAAGACAATGGACTTACTGCTAGCAACGTAAGCGCAAAGAATGACGACCCTTACACAAAGATTACAAGACACTAACACGGTAGCGCCATAACATGTCTACTTATCAAACAATCTTACTACACTTAATGTAAATCAATACAAGGCTTTTATAAACAAAACAAGTAAACAGCCTTTTTATCTTCTTAAGTCGTTATACCTAACTTCCCATAAAGCCAAGATAACTCTTACGCTTTTGTTTTAAAACCAAATATTTATCTTCTGTTAAAAATGATTCAAGATTCTTTTGAAATGTTTTCGCTTCTTTGTTATTCGGCTTAAGCCAGGCATTGCCGTAAGTATTATTCAGCTTAAGCCGTGAGGCATTGCCATAAGTATTATTCAGCTTAAGTCAAAGACATTGCCGTAGTTATTATTCAGTAACACATGTACGCCTCACCGCACTATATATTATAAAATATCATGCTTTAGGAAGAATCACATACCTTCTCAAATAAAACCACCGCCAAGTCAATATGTCGCAGCAGAGTCACCTATAATAGTCACAGATATCTATCAAAGATCGCTCAGGGTCATTCTAAACAGCGGGTTCATAATTCTACTGAAAGTCGGGCAAAGACAACCCTACCCGTGAGCTATGTAAGTTCATCAGAAAACAGTCCCATGTGAGTACTGATCAATTTTTCTTCTTTAAACCCTTCTAACGTGATAACAGCTCAATTCTATTCTCGTGATATTCTTCTAAGTATCTAATACTTATTCTAATACTACAACAGAAGTATTCTCTAATTCAAAAGAGGTTAGGATTAGTTACCTCGGTAAGCCCAATAATATCCTAGATAAAGTCGCGCTGAGCAAGGTTTAGCTCCTAAGTTGTACGCTCCAGAGTCTAAGAAACCTTAGAAGTTCTTCACAACTTCTACTAAGGACTAAGGGATTTGGGCTAGGTATTTTGGGCATTATAACGGCACTAGAAGACAACTTTTCTACCAAGGAGGGGGTAGATTTCGCTAGCAGTGGGTAGCCCTCGCCAAGCTTCTCGGAAGGGGTGTTGGACGAATTGCTAACAAAGGGAGAGGGAAGGATTTTTAGACTTGAAAGCTTTTGTGGATGAAGAACTCTTCATCTCAAGAGGGTATTTATAGCTCAAGCCTTGCCAACCAATGGCCAAGATGAAGACAAGTGCAAGGCAAGTGTAGGGTGAGGATTTAGGCAAGTGTCCTCGCCAACTTGCACACAAAATATCCTACCAACTCCAAGACAAAAGAAGCCAACCCAATCGGCCCTATTGCCGTGTCAAGTCCACTCAATTGGAGGGTGACAAGTGTCGCCTCCCGCTGGTCCAAAATGTTTCGCCTCTCTAAAAATCCGCAAAAATACTAAATGACATAGTCGGAATTTTCTACGAAAGTCGTGGAAACGCTTCGCTGAAACGATTCTTCTAGTGTGTTGTGCACAAATAAAACGCCCAAGGCTAACTTTAAAGCCAACTTTTGACGTATTCCTTACGCATATACTGAAATACGGTATAACATTCTCCTTCCTTAGAAACATTCGTCCCGAATGTTCCTTCTCAAGACGCTTATCGGAAGCTTAAACAGCTTAGCAAATGCCACACACGCCACAAAACAACACTTAGGCATAAATGATAATGGAAATTTACAAGTAGGAAAGTGAATTACCCGGAGGTGTGGGGAATAGGTGAGGATACTTCTGTCTCATGTCCTCCTGGCTTCCCACGCCATCTCCTTCTCGAGCTCGCTCGCCACAAGACTTTGACTGCCACGCCCTTCGTCCGCAGACGCCTAACTCCGACGATCGACTATCGCTATGGGAATCTCTCATACGATAACCCCTGGTCACCGACATCGCCAATCGGTGTACCTAGATGGATCCCCGATACATCTCCTCAAAGATAGATACGTGAAACACGGATGCACCGCTTCCAGACGGACGGCAGATTCAACTCGTAGGCAACCTTGCCTACCTCGCGACAACCAAACGCCCAATGTACCTTGGGCCGAGTTTCTTCTTCCCGAATCTCATCACACCTTCATGGGTGACACCTTTAGAAAACCCAATCATCTATCGCGAACTCGGATGCCGACGACGATGATCTGCGATACGACTTGGCCGACTCGAGTCATTAATAGTCGCCTTGATAAGCTTCACCTTATCCATCGTCACGCACCAAATCGTCCCACTAGCCGCACTCGCCCACATCGAACCAACCTATAGGCGACCGCACTTCTCCCATACAAGGCCTCATGGCGCGCCATCCGAATACCGGAGTGGTAGCTATTATTATACGCAAACTCAACTAGAGGCAAATGATCCTCCCAACTACCATCGGTCAATAACACAGCTCGCAAAGATATCCTCAAGAGTCCGGATAAGGCGCTCGCTGTCCGTCTGTCTGTGGATGAAATGCGCATTGTGCTCACCGCGCCCCTAAACTCTTCGAAAGACCTCTGTTAGCCAGAACCGGGCTCTCCGCCGATATGATCGAAATAGGGACTCCATGCACCGACGATCTCTGATGTAAAGTTCGCATAATCCTCACCAAAAGTCGTCCGACGGAAGAAAGTGGGCTGATTTCACACCGTCGACGATAACCCATATAGAATCATGTCTCCTCCGAGTGCGAGGTAATCCCGTGATAAAGTCCATGTTGATTACCTCCCACTTCCGTGTCGATCTCAATCGTCAGAATAAGCCACCGTGCCTCGTGCTCTACCTTCACCGCCGACAACACGCACCGAGCTACGAACTCGCAACGCCTCTTCAAGCCATCCCACCAATACACGATCTAAGGTCGTGGTACATCTTGGTCGACTTTGACGGATAGAGTAACGCGCTACGCAGTGCTTCCCAAGAACTCCGCCAAGTCCTCAAACATCCGAACACACCGCTTCTCAAACCTTAGCACCCCATCAAAGCTACCTCAAAAGGACCCTTGCCTCACGTAAGAGATGTATCACGATATCGAATCAAAGCCGATCCTCGAATTGCCTTCTTCACCTCTCGACGATGGAAGACTCGCAACCTCACAAACTCTAACCCCACCGCTATCGAATCAATCAAACGGACACCAAGGCTCGCTAATCGATGCAAATCACGAACCATGTCCCTCCTCTCTAGCCGCACATCCGATAGGCCCCCATCGACCTACGACTAAGAGCATCCGCCACAACATCGCCTTCCCGTGGTACAGTGATATCAACATCGTAATCCTTAAGCAACTCTAACCACCGCTCTCGCCGTAAGTTCAGCTCCTCTCGGCCGAAGATATACCGAGGCTCTTGTGGTCTGTATAAATATCCACGTGAACCCCATACAAATAGTGCCTGCATCTTCAAAGCGTGAATTACGCCGCTAACTCCAAATCATGCGGGTAGTTCTCCGTGTTTCTTCACCGTCGACGCATATGCTATAACCCCGCCATGCCGCATCAACACACATCCCAACCCGATGCTCGACGATCACAATACACGACATAACCGTCCGACCTCCGGAAGAGTAAGAACGGGCGGCCGCCGCCTTCTTTCAAAGAATCGAAACCCCGCCACAAGCATCAGTCCATCAAACTTGGCGCCTTCGAGTCACCTAGTCAACGGTGCGTAGATAAGCAAACTTCCACGAACCGATAATATCCTCGCAAGGCCTAAAATCGCGAACCTCTCGTCGAGTAGTAGGTTCAGGCCAAGTCCTCGATCGCTTCGATCTTGCCGTGATCCACTCGAATGCCATCACCCACAATATGCCCAAGAAACGCCATCAAGTCAACCAAAACTCACATTTGGAAAACTTGGCGTAATCCGCCGGTCTCCGAGAATCACAAGACACTTTCAAATGCTCCGCATGCTCCCGCCCGAGCGAGAATAAACCAAGATATCATCAATGAACACTATCACAAACGTGTCAAAAATGGTTTGAACACTCGGTTCATCAAATCCATGAATACCGCGAGCATTGTCAACCCAAAAGACATGACCTGAACTCATAATGCCCGCATCGGTCCCGAATGCATTCTGTGGACATCCACCTCTCTCGACTCGCACTGATGATAGCCCGATCGCAGATCAATCTCGAGAAACATCTCGCACTCGCAATCGTCGAACAAATCATCAATCCCGGAAGCGGGTATTCGTTTAATGGTCACCTTGTTCACCGTCAGATCAACACACATGCGCAGCGTCCCGCCCTTCTTCTTCACGAACAAAACCGCGCCTCAGTGGAGAAACACTAGGCCCGATGAAGCCCTTCTCCAAAGAAATCTCTAAGCCGATCCTTCAACTCTCTCAACTCGGCGTGCCATTCTGTATGGCGGAATGGAAATAGCCGAGTGTCCGCAATATGTCAATACAAAACTCAATCTCCTCTCGTGAGGGATACCCGGAGGTCATCCGAAACACGCCCAGGAACTCACGACCATCGAATCGATCAAAATCTGGTACCGCAGCCTTCAGATCAAACACCCGAACGAGATGGTAGATATACCCTTCTCGCACCATCTTCCTAGCCTTGAGGTAGGAAATAAACCTACCTCCGATACCGTGCTCCTCCCACTCAACAACCGCCTCAGAAACCGGAACCGCATTACTTTCTCTGCAGCCTACATTGGCGTAGCAAGAAGCTAGCCAATCCATCCCCATAATCACGCCGGTCAATCATCTCCAACTCTATCAAGTCGCCAGTGGTCCGACGATCAGAATGGTCACAGACAAGCTCTATATACCCGCCGAGCTACCACCGAATCACCCATCGCGTAGCTACCTCGAAGTGGTCTATGGACTCGTGCTCTATCCCTATCCTACTAGCAACAAGGGAGATATATAGGACAGAGTAGAACCCGATCTATCAAAGCATACACATCAAACCCAGAACCGATAAGGTACTGGATTTACATCGTGAGGCCTCCCGATCCCGCTTACCGACAAAGCATATACGCGGTTCGAGGACCGCTAGAATCGGGACTCGCGCTTACGACCGCCGCGACCACGCTGATCCACGTGTACCTTGCTCCGGCGAGTAATCGCTTGGGATGAAGAAGCGGCAATGCACTCGTAGCCGAGCCCTACCACCGCCGCCGCCGGCCGACAAACTCGCAGTGACCGCCGCCACAAGTATAGCAAGCTCCCGAGTACGCCCTGAATGGTATTCGCCACAACGGGCACACCGAGCAGACTCGAACGGTTAGCACCCGCTACTCGAAATCTGAAGTCCCGGGCCCCGACCGCCGACCGCCTGGCCGTGGCCGAATGAGGTAGAGCGCTCGCTACCGGGCCGTGGTGCACCGACTTCGCGATGCCGCCACCCCGAGGACCACCAAAAGAACCGCCGCTCGCCTCTTCTTCGCCGCTGATATCGCTTACCCGGCGGTCTCTACGCCTCACAACCCAAAGGCATGAGCTCGCATACGTTATGTCCATGCTCGCCGGGCGGACACACCCGCACAAGACTCGGCCATGTAATCATCTAGCCCGATGACATAGCGATGCACCGCCCTCCATCTCTCGCTACCAACATGGGACATATCGAGCCAAAGAATCAAACTCGACATCAGACTCCTCACCGCAAGGCCCTCCTCGCCTCAAAGAACAAGAATCTATCACTCGTGCCCTCCTCATCCGCGGAGGCAAGAAGTGTGTGAGAAAAGCCTCAAAACTCATCCCATACTGCTTGGAGGTGCATGCTCTCCCGAAAGCTCCCATGAATCAAACCAATCGATCGCGTATCACGCAGCGATGCGAACCGAATGTCACACCGCCTTCGAAGCCACGATCACCGCGATAATTCTTCGCACTGACGGATGAACTCCTGCGGATCATCTTCCGCCTCGACGAAAAACTCAAGCGGCTACAACTCAAGAAATCTCAGAGCCTCAAACTATTCGCCTCGTGCACTACGGTGCGACCGAGCCGAGCCGAACTGCCGTGATCCAGCCTTCTCCTCAGACGGCCACAACTTTAGCCAATAGTCGGGCCATCTCCTTGTACCCTAACTCTCCGCCCCTGTGCCGTGGGGCGCTGGGTACTGTGGTCTCGCTGGGCCAAGGCGTCATAGAACTCGCCGCCTCGTATAGACCGGGCTCGAGCCCTCGTAACTCGGGTGTCTCGCTAGCGCCTCCTACGCTTGCCTCTTCGGGCCCGGTTGCCTTACGTGGAGGCATAATCAGCATAGAAAGGAATTCGTTAGAGGGTCCAACCTATAACACGCCTCTAAAGCACGATCTCGTAATGAGAAGAATGGAAACCAATCCTAAATATCCTATAGCCTCTCGATTATTGGTGTGGTGCACAACACACCGATAATCAAGACTTACTAGATACGGTCTGTAGACACTTTCCGAGGATTAATCGCTCGATACCACTTTTGTCACGACTGCCCGGCCCGTGATCGTGCCTTACCGGCACCCAAGTAGTCATACATCGAGTAACCAGGAATATAAAACAAGACAGAAACAGCTTTATAAAATAAGACACGCTTTATCCGATGAAAAGCTTGCCTTTCGCATAATATAAATAACTCAAGTTTTGTCATACATCCCAACCGCATAATAGTACTGCACTTCTAAGGAAGTAAACAACTATGGCGACAGGTTCCCGCCATACCTCGATCGCATAAAACTATCTACAATACAGGAGATCATACCCAAAAGTAGAGCCTCCTAGAAGATGGAGCTCCCGACACCAACGCAAAGATCCTAAGGATGTGGATCTAGCACTGCCGCTTACCGCACAGATTTAACGCACCCCGGGCGAGGTCAAGATAACAGTACCAAGTATGTGAAACTATAAAGTACTTAAAATGAAATCAAAGTATTTAAAACCTTTTCACAAATACAATCACTCAATTGCACATAGTGCCACATCACAAACAACAAAAGAATAGGAAAATCAGAATGTGTCTATTCTAGGCCGCGAATGATCAAGCAAGGCCAATCGCCCATAGTATCATTCTGCGTGCCTAGTCCTCGACTTCCGCACCCGCATAGTCCCATACGCACCGCATGAGATATTTCTCGATCGGGGCAGCTAACCCCAGATCCGCATAGGCTCCCGCAGCCCGCATAGCCTCAAAAGACCGCATAGTCTCAACAGACCGCATAGGAGTCCTCGTGATCAGCAACGCCGAATGATCAATCGAGCATACCGCTGCCCGCATAGTCTCACAGACCGCATAGCCGATAGACCGCGATCATGGGCAAGCCTCGTATAACAATCGAGGGTAGGTGATACAATAACAAGACAATGGACTTACTGTTAGCAACGTAAGCACGCAAGAATGACCCCTTTACACAAAGATTACAAGACACTAACACAGTAGCGCCATAACATGTCTACTTATCAAACAATCTTACTACACTTAACAGAAATCAATACAAGGCTTTTATAAACAAAACAAGTAAATAGCCTTTTTATCTTCTTAAGTCATATACCTAACTTCCCATAAAGCGATAACTCTTACGCTTTTGTTTTAAAACCAAATATTTATCTTCGTTAAAAATGATTCAATATTCTTTTGAAATGTTTTCGCTTCTTTGTTATTCTGCTTGCCGTGAGGCATCGCGTAAGTATTATTCAGCTTAAGCCAGAGGCATTGCCATAAGTATTATTCAGCTTAAGTCAAAGACATTGCCGTAGTTATTATTCAGTAACACATGTACGCCTACCGTACTATATATTATAAAATATCATGCTTTAGGAAGAATCACATACCTTCTCAAATAAAACCACCGCCAAGTCAATATGTCGCAGAGAGTCACCTATAATAGTCACAGATATCTATCAAAGATCGCTCGAGGGTCATTCTAAACAGGGGGTTCATAATTCTACGGAAAGTCCAAAGACAACCCTACCCGTGAGCTATGTAAGTTCATCAGTGAAAACAAATTCCTATGTGAGTACAGCTCAATTTTTCTTCTTTTAAACCCTTCTATCGTGATAACAGCTTCAATTCTATTCGTGGATATTCTTCTAAGTATCTAATACTTATTCTAATACTACAACAGTAAGTATTCTCTAATTCAAAAGAGGGTTAGGATTAGTTACCTGTAAGCCCAATAATATCCTAGATAAAGTCGCTGAGCAAGGTTTAGCTCCTAAGTTGTACGCTCCAGAGCTCCAAGAAACCTTAGAAGTTCTTCACAACTTCTACTAAGGACTAAGGGATTTGGGCTAGGTATTTTGGGCATTATAACGGTACTAGAAGACAACTTTTCTACCAAGGAGGGGGTAGATTTCGCTAGCTAGGGGTAGCCCTCGCCAAGCTTCTGGCGGGAAGGTGTTGGACGAATTGCTAACAAAGGGAGAGGAAGGATTTTAGACTTGAAAGCTTTTGTGGATGAAGAACTCTTCATCTCAAGAGGGTATTTATAGCTCAAGCCTTGGCCAACCAATGGCCAAGATGAAGACAAGTGCAAGGCAAGTGTAGGGTGAGGATTTAGGCAAGTGTCCTTGGCCAACTTGCACACAAAATATCCTACCAACTCCAAGACAAAAGAAGTCAACCCAATCGGCCCTATTGCCGTGTCAAGTCCACCAATTGGAGGGTGACAAGTGTCGCCCTCCCGTTGGTCCAAAATGTTTCGTCTCTCGGAAAAATCCGCAAAAATACTAAATGACATAGTCGGAATTTTCTACGAAAGCGTGGGAAACGTTTCGTCGGAAAACGATTCTTCTAGTGTGTTGTGCACAAATAAAACGTCCAAGGCTAACTTTAAAGCCAAACTTTTTGTACGTATTCCCTTACGTACATACTCTGGAAATACGGGGTATAACATTACACCCCTACTATACGTGTAAAATTCCGCCCCACAATTGATATCAAACTAATACAACTACAAGTGTTTGAGAGGTATTACAATTTGGGACTATGAGGTACGTCCTAGGGACTCCCCCTTATTCAAAAGGATTTGTGGGATTCGCGACAAGTTTGTTTCTATCTTTGGTAGCCATGGTGATGCTATTCACGGCTTTGCAAAATGTTGTGCCAACGGTAAATTTGATTCAAGCCTCGTGTATAATATCTTGCGCACTCCGCAAGCTAAAAAACCTTGGATGTCACAAATTTGGAAAGGATTCATTCCTCCCAAATTCTCTTTTACTGTGTGGCTAAATTGCAGAAAGCGGTTAGCTACAAAGGATACTCTATCATATCTCAACTTGGAGAATAAATCTTGTGGGTTCTGCAAGCAAGCTAATGAAACCAGGGAACACCTCTTCTTTACTTGCCCCTATACACACATGATTTGGAAGAGCATAAAGGATTGGTTGGGTATTAGAAGAGAGATGACAACTATTGAAAGCTTACTTAAGTGGATTAAGAAAGATCACCGCGGGACAAGCATCCGAGCCAAAGCTATTTTGCTTACCTTTTGCATAATGGTTTATGAGATTTGGAGGGCAAGAAACACATTGCTCTTTGAAGGCACAAGCTTTCCGGCAGAAGAGGTCATTGCAAGAATCAAAACAACATCTTATAGAGTTCTCTATGATTTTATCCCCTCTTGTAATGGCACAATTTGAGTGACCACCCCTCCCCTCTCTCACTTCTTGTTTACATTACGTTGAGGCTTGAGATACCTCAACGACTGATTGTAGCCACTTTCTTTTCGTTATTAGTAATAATATTTGCATTTACCTAAAAAAAAAAAGTGTAAATCCGGAAACTTGAGATACAACAACACCAATTATTATCCAATTTCCTTTTCAATCCAAAATGTTAGCATAACATGATATCAAGTCGCAATCGATTATAACTACTACAATCTCCAAGTAAGTAACATGCGACGATTCTAAATAACGACCAAATTGTAATTCAACTTCAAAAGGCTTATATGTCATTTCGGAATTAAGGCTACAACAATCCATATCACTTATCAATCTTCACTACACATACTTCATTCTAGTAAAATGTAAGGCTAACAACAATATATAATCTTATAACACTTTAAGAGAACAAGATTGTTACCTCAACGAGCCTTAGTCCAACTTCAAATCCGAAGTCGCTCCCTAGCATCTTAGAGCCTCTTCTTGACACTCCAATCCCCCAATTGAAGCCCTTAGAAGATCACCAACAACTTTTCTTTAATTTCCAATCCAAACCTAGGAAAGTAACTAGGTTTTCACCTTGCGACTAATACGAAAACGATATTTTTCCGGGATCTTTCTATTGAGATACCCTTACAATACCCTCATGAACCTTGGTTTAAAGTGTGGAGCTTAATGGACAACTAACAAAAAAAATTCTCTTTTCTTGGAGGTGAACCCGAGAGCACCTTGTGCTTTTCATCCAATTTCTTGAAATTTTTCTAAGTATAGAAAGCTTTTCTGTTATACCCCATAGTTCCAGGGTATGTATGTGAGGACGTACGTACGAGAATACGACAGAAATTTTGGAAAGAAAGAAAGATGTGATTTTTCGACGGAAAAGTTTCCAGGTTTTGTGAAGGAAAAAGGTTCGTTAATGGGAATTGGATTCCCAGATTTGGTATTTGGACTTCTTGGATTATATTAGAATTATGAGATTTTATTTTCGGAAATGGTCACGTGGGACCCACAGGAGAAATTTACGGTTTTGTGGGGCCCACTTTGTTTTTGAGATTTTCGGTATTTTGGATATTTTCGGAAGACGAAATATTTTGGACGAGTCGGGGGCGACACGTGTCACCCCCATGTGGCACCTTGGCCGAATTGGAGGGACAAGTGGCTAGCCACTTGTCCCCTTGGCCGAAATGGCCATTATACTTGGAGTCTATTTTCATTGCCCATGTGGTGTGGTGGGACCCAAACACACATGGCCCAATCTTGACCACACACTTGCATAGATCTTGACCCTTGTTTCCTCTATAAATACCCCCCTTAGTTGAAGACTTATTATCATCCACACTTAAAGATTTTCCATAGCAAAAATACTCCCTCCCTTGGTATTGTTCTCGTCCCCCTCCCCCACTTGTTGTTATACCCCGTATTTCCAGAGTATGTACGTGAGGGCGTACGTATAAAAGTTTAAGCCTTAAGTAGGCAAAGGGAAGAAATTTGTGCACAACTAGCGAAAATAGTTGCTTTCCGACGAAACGTTTTTAGGACCTTGCGAAGGGAAAATTATGGTTGCGACATTTATATTTTTGCGGATTTTTCCGAGAGATGAAATATTTTGGACCAACGAGAGGGCGACATGTGTCACCCTCAAGTTGGCGGAAATGGTGGCCGAATTCCTTGGCACGTTTTTTCCATTTTTGTTGCCTAAAACATTTGGTCAATGTTTTGTAGATATTTTGTGTGGTAGATGGATAAGGTGGGACCCACACACACTTGTCCAAATCTTCACCCTCCACTTGCCTTAATCTTGGCCATTGAAAGTCCTATAAATACCCCCCTTGAGTTGAAGACTTCTTCATCCACTCCACATTTTCTAAGTCTTGAAAATCCCTCTCCCCCTTAGTGTAGCTCTCGTCCAAGAGCTCCCCCTCCCCCTTGAGAAGGCCCTCGGCCGAAAGTACCCCCCTCTTGAGTGTTGTTCTCGTGAAACACCCCCCCCCCCCTTGGTAGAAAAGTATTCTCCAAGTATTGTTACTATTCCAAAATACCTTGCCCAAATACCTTGTAGTATTCCAAGGTTACCCCTATACTAGAAGCCCAGAAATACTATTATACTTCCCTTCAGTCACAAAAACGAAACCCTAAGGAAAAATCTTCATAATTGGTTGAAGTATTAAGAAGAAGTTGCGTAGAACTTCTAAGGGTTGTTTGGAGTGGGTTGGAGCGCCCAGAGTAGGAGCTAAACGTTGCTCAGGATCGACATTAAATCTTGGATAATTTTGGGCTTATCGAGGTAAATACTCTTGTCCTTCTATTGTAATTGGAAATTACATACTGTAGTTGTATAGAAATGAGTATAAGATTTATAGAAGGACGGTATAAGAGAAGAGAATTGAATTGAAATCACATCAGAAGAATATTAAAGAAGAAGATTGAATCAGATTTACATAGATCAGATTTACAGTAGACTTGTGTAGTTTAACGGGTAGGGAAGTGCTGCCAGATTTTCCGTAGAATAGAGAACCCTCTGCTTAAAATATTCTACAGAGTAGTCTAGACGTTGATAGACGTATATGGCCTTTATAGGTTGAAAGTTCTGCGAGTAGCATGTTCTACTTGAAAGGTGGACATGGCTAGTCGGGTTATAGAGGTGGAGTGTTTTGCTATTTGTCGATAATCGTCGCGAGGTATGTGATTCTTCCTATCCTCTTGAGCATGATATTTTAAAAAAGAATATATATAGTACGGCAGACGTACGTGTGTTAACTGAACGTGGTTTTACTGCAATGTCTTCTGACTTGAGTCTAAATAATAAGAATCTTGAAGTATTTCAAAAGAATTAAGAATCGTTTTTGAAAGAAGAGTAATACTTGGTTTTAAAAGCTTAAGAAGTTATACTAGCTTTATGAGAAGTTAGGTATAACGACTTAAGAGAGATAAAAGGAACGGTTTACTTAATTGTTTATGAACGCCTTGTATTGATTTCGGAAATGAGAATAAGTATCGAACAAACCACTGCAGCGCTAATAAAGGAAAATGTATTGACTAATTAAGTATTATTAAAACCAGTAGAAACCTCCATCTGCATAGAAGCTAAGATGAGACAAAATGATATTACATTTCCTAGATCATGGCTGCTTTAATAAGATTGTTATGAACAAGAATAACCTACTCACACATAAGGCGTATGTTTCTCAAATTGTTTTAAAAGAGAATTATATTATTAAGTGATTAAGACTATGAACTACGAAACCTTTCGAAAATAAGAGACTTGAGTATTTGAACTTAGGCAAACTTGAACTTTTGGAAAAGAAGGTTGTTACTTGTCTTTAAAAAGGGAAATTGTTTTGGTTTACTTAAAAAGATAGTCACTCTATTTTTGATACTACGGGTATCGTGTGACTTTTGTGAAAGAAACGAATCTTTTTAAAGAATTAATGTACGTAGTACCTTGGGGTTAAAACCCGAACTTGTTGACATAAAATAGAAAGTACCTTGTGTGAATAACTTGACTATGTTTGGTTTGTGATAGTCTTGTAATACTTTCCTGATTGGTTTAATAAGAAAACATGTTATGATGCTACGTATGTTCGTATCTTGTAACGTTTGTGTAAGAGGTTATTCTTATTGTGCTTATGTTGTTTAACGATAAGCCGTTGTGCTAGTATTATATCACTCACCTCTTGACATGATATACCGGGGGTTAAGATGCCCCCCGATGCGAGGTACACCTCAGGCAGTCTGTGTGACTATGATTCGAGAATACCTCATGCGGGTCCAGGGGGCCTATGCGGAGCTACGAGAGTTCCAGGTTAGTGTGCGGTCTATGTGGCCATGCGGTCTATGTGGCCATGCGGACTACGAGTCGGGGCGACGCCGAGGACTAGCTACCTCGACGCGGGAATACCTCACGCGGCCTATGTGTGTGGCCTATGCGCGAGTCGCGGAAGTTCGAGATTAGACGCCGACATTGATATCGCGCGAGTGGCGGCCGATCATGTGGCGGTCTAGAAAGACCTCGTGATACAGTTTATGGCATTGTTGGTACTGTGGGTTTTAGTAGTCGGCTATGCCTTCATACTTACCCCGTACGGTTTTATTATGACACAGGTGGGACCTGCTGTTCATGTGTATTCCTTGGTGTTTTTATATCATGGACTACCGGCAGTGAGGAAGGAATTCCACGGGCATGATTGATGTTGTGGGCATGAGACCCATGGTTATATTTGAGTGATGACTTTAAGGGCGTGAGTCCCTGACTTGACATGACTTCTTACATATTGTGTATCGTAAATTGGTTATCATATATGTCTTCTGTTTTATATAGACTATTATGATTTCATTTACGATTTTCGCCACATACTTGGTACTGTTAGATCGACTCCTTCGGGGCTGCTCATACCGCAGTAGAGGTACACGATCGTCGATCCTCGCCATAGGATCACGTCAGCGTTTTGGGAAGCTCCGTTTCTCCGGAGGCTTATCTTTGATATAGTCCCCTGTTGTTGTAGGTACTTACATTCAGGGGTATGGCGGGGCCCTGTCCCGTCGTTGTTGTTATAACATTCTTAGAGGTCTGTAGTACTGTTGTGGGCAGAGTTTGAAAAAGGGATGTAACTGTTCGTGTTCAAGTTTTTATATATATGCCGTAAGGCAACTTTTCTCAGATAAACTGTTTCACATTTCATATTATTTCATGTCTTGTTGTATATTCATTGATTATTCTGTC
Organism: Przewalskia tangutica; assembly: GCA_029844215.1. Taxonomy (NCBI): domain Eukaryota; kingdom Viridiplantae; phylum Streptophyta; class Magnoliopsida; order Solanales; family Solanaceae; genus Przewalskia; species Przewalskia tangutica. The sequence goes on along the minus strand of CM056725.1, from coordinate 35,434,173 downwards.
AGATGTCTACTGGGTGCCCGGTAGGCACGACCACGCCCGGTTCGGTCGTGACAAAAGTGGTATCAGAGCAGTTAATCCTCGGAAAGTGTCTACAGACCGTGTCTAGTAGAGTCTTGATTATCGGTGTGTTGTGCACCACACCAATAATCAGGAGGCTATAGGATATTTAAGATTGGTTTCCATTCTTCTCACTTTGAGATCGTGCCTTAGAGCTGTGTTATAAGTTGGACCCCTCTAACGTATTCATTTCCCTTACCAGTTATGCCTCCGCGCAAGGCAACCGGGGCCAAGAAGGGCAAGGCAGCCGAGGGAGCTGCGAGTAGAGTACAGAGAGTTACGAGGGCACAGGCCCAATCATCACCTGGGGTGGTGCTTCATTCGGGGAGTTCTGCTACGTCACCAGCCCCAGCAGAGTTTAGTCCAGCGGCAGTTAGCCTCATCGCGCCATGATATCTGGACCTTCGCCCACGACCCGTAGCAGAAAGTATGGATTGCAAAGAGACGACCCTGTTACTAGCTAGGGATTTAGCAACCAGAGAGTATATTATGTACCGATTTATCGCGGGCCTTGATGATTATCTAAAGAAATGTTGTGCAAGAGTAGCTCTTCAGTCAGGCTTGAGCATGGCCTGCGTACGGGCTTATGCGCAGCAGGCCGAGAAACGTAGGGATCGACGGGTTAACCAAGATCAGCAGAAGAGGGCCAGATCGGCAGGGTCCTTTGGTAACTTTCGAGGCGAATCGCCTCAGCCAGATCGATACGCGCCTCCGCCCGCAGAGTGGTCCTCCGCTGGGGTTCGTGACGTTCGGTATGCAGGAGTTGGTGAGAGCTCCAGGGCTACTGGTTCACAGATCCACGTAGGTTCCAGCCAGCCGAATTCAGTTTTTCGGTGTTCACGGATGTGACGCCATCCCGGGAATGTCATCTTTTGTTGGTGCTTGTTTTGCTGCGCCGTCCAAGCGTGTGTCGAAAGCGGTGTCCTAGTAGGAGGGATGCAAGTAGGAGGACTCACCTACCGTGATCGCGTGATCTGGCTCGGAGGAAAGGGTGTTAGTTGCAGGCGCCACCCCTACCTCGGTGTGGCCGTTGTGGAAGATGTCATTGTGGGGAGTGTCGTACTTCGTCGACAGCTTGTTATGCTTGCGGCCAGCAGGGCCATTTTGCGAGAAATTGTCCGACCAAAGGTGGCGCGGATTTAGAGACTCAGCCTTCAGGATCAGTGGCTAGTTCATCACCTTCCCTAGCTATGCGCCCAACAGGGCAGGATGGATTAGAACGACAAAGGGGAGTGAAGTAGTAGATACAAGTATATCCTTAACCCTCTAGAGATTTGTACGTGTGATAAGATGAGTATATCTTAAGTGTTATGTTCAGATAGCATTGTGTTAACTGTGATTAGAATCATGGTTAGTTAAAAGGGTAAGATTGGGGATAAGGAAAGTGTGAGCCTTAGAGTATTATACGTGGAGACCTTAGAGGCGAGGCCATCTCGAGTAAAAGATTTATTTTTATGTTTGACCCTTATCGGAGTGCATAGTACACGTGAGTTATGTTTGTGTGATAAGTCCCTGAGCAGTATGAAATGAAAGAGGGTAGTTGAGCTAAGAAGACCACTAGGTTTTCGTAACTTGATTAGTGAGATTGTTCCGGATCGGGGGAACAAGAGTTTTCTTGCGATAATGTCGGTTGAGGACCGACGCGGTCAACCCGCGCCTATAATGTGGTAGGTCGGTTGAGGTGGTCCCGCCAGTGGTGGGGTCACGAGGCGCTAGGCCCAAGTTTAGTTAACCATCGACGAGTTCGTGGATGCGTCGACCGATGGTCCGCCGATGGGTCAGCCCATCTTGTCTTTCGGGCCAGACCGTTTACTCGCAGAGGGTTACGCGAGATGTTATATATCGGGAAGGTTGTAAGGCTGCACGAGGTGCCTACTTTCACCTTATGACAGTGGATCCTGTGTTACGCTATTTATTTTCCGAAGTTTTACGAGCAGGTTAGGAACTCGTAAGTCTCGTGACGCATTCACCCGCCGTGTTTGGATTTCGTGGTAGCCGTGAGGATTGTTTCCTCTGTTGAGGAGTGTTTTATAGCTACCATTTCAGATTCGGATGTCGCTTTAAGCCTTGTATGGGCGAAGTATAGTATGCCGGCCGATTGGTTCGATGTTGGCAAGATTCGGATAGTTGGTTCATACTTGTTTCACAGAATGTGGATAGGGTGAAGCTTATCCATGAGAGGTTATCGCAGCTCGAGTCACCGAAGTCGTGCGGATAATCGGCGACGCTTGAGTTCAGTGTCGACGGTGGGTCTTCTTGAAGGTACCACCCCGGAAAGGGTGTGACGAGTTTTGGAAAACAGAGGAAACTTAGCCGAGGTACTTTGAGCGTTTTCAGATCATTTGGAGAATAGGCCAGGTTGCCTATAAGTTGGCATTGTCGTCCGACGTAGGAAGCATTACGTTCGGTCTTTCTTGTTGCTATGTTCGGAAAAGTGTCGGAGATCCATCCAGAGTATTCCCAGTTAATGATTACCAAGTTGGAGATAGTAACCCCGAGATTTTTGGAAACTGAAGCTGTAGCAGAAATGTGGTAAGTTATTAGAAAGAGTTCGAGTGTACGAGGAGGGTACGACGAGTAAGAGAATAGAAGTGATCATTTCGTTTGTAAAGAAAAGGTGTGAAGGGAGTATCTTTTAGCCCTTGGGTGGGAGCTTTTGTAGTGATGAAGGTGATTCCTCGTGGACTTGTATTAAGTATTTGCGCGTATGTTATTTTATGGCCAGGTGTGGCATGATTGTTTTCGTAAGTATAGTAGTGAAGACTATACTGGCGCATGTATGTTTTGAGACTTAGAAGGAACATTCGGGACGAATGTTTCTAAGGAGGGGAGAATGTTATACCCCGTATTTCCAGAGTATGTACGTGAGGGTGTACGTATAAAATTTTAAGCCTTAAGTAGGCAAAGGGATGAAATTTGTGCACAACTAGCGAAAAGAGTTGCTTTCCGACGAAACGTTTTTGGACCAACGAGAGGGAGACATTTGTCACCCTCAAGTTGGCGGAAATGGTGGCCGAATTCCTTGGCACGTTTTTTCCATTTTTGTTGCCTAAAACATTTGGTCAATGTTTTGTAGATATTTTGTGTGGTAGATGGATAAGGTGGGACCCACACACACTTGTCCAAATCTTCACCCTCCACTTGCCTTAATCTTGGCCATTGAAAGTCCTATAAATACCCCCCTTGAGTTGAAGACTTCTTCATCCACTCCACATTTTCTAAGTCTTGAAAATCCCTCTCCCCCTTAGTGTAGCTCTCGTCCAAGAGCTCCTCCTCGAGAAGGCCCTACCGAAAGTACCCCTCTTGAGTGTTGTTCTCGTGAAACACCCCCCCCCCTGGTAGAAAAGTATTCTCCAAGTATTGTTACTATTCCAAAATACCTTGGCCCAAATACCTTGTAGTATTCCAAGGTTACCCCTATACTAGAAGCCCAAAAATACTATTATACTTCCCTTCAGTCACAAAAACGAAACCCTAAGGAAAAATCTTCATAATTGGTTGAAGTATTAAGAAGAAGTTGCGTAGAACTTATAAGGGTTGTTTGGAGCGGGTTGGAGCACCCAGAGTAGGAGCTAAACGTTGCTCAGGATCGACATTAAATCTTGGATAATTTTGGGCTTATCGATGTAAATACTCTTGTCCTTCTATTGTAATTGGAAATTACATACTGTAGTTGTATAGAAATGAGTATAAGATTTATAGAAGGATGGTATAAGAGAAGAGAATTGAATTGAAATCACATCAGAAGAATATTAAAGAAGAAGATTGAGTCAGATTTTACATAGATCAGTATTTACAGTAGACTTGTGTAGTTTAACGGGTAGGAAAGTGCTGCCCGATTTTCCGTAGAATAGAGAACCCTCTGCTTAAAATATTCTACAGAGTAGTCTAGACGTTGATAGACATATATGGCCTTTATAGGTTGAAAGTTCTGCGAGTAGCATGTTCTACTTGAAAGGTGGACAAGGCTAGCCGGGTTATAGCGGTAGAGCGTTTTGCTATTTGTCAATAATCGTCGCGAGGTATGTGATTCTTCCTATCCTCTTGAGCATGATATTTTAAAAAAGAATATATATAGTACGGCAGACGTACGTGTGTTAACTGAACGTGGTTTTACTGCAATGTCTTCTGACTTGAGTCTAAATAATAAGAATCTTGAAGTATTTCAAAAGAATTAAGAATCGTTTTTGAAAGAAGAGTAATACTTGGTTTTAAAAGCTTAAGAAGTTATACTAGCTTTATGGGAAGTTAGGTATAACGACTTAAGAGAGATAAAAGGAACGGTTTACTTAATTGTTTATGAACGCCTTGTATTGATTTCGGAAATGAGAATAAGTATCGAACAAACCACTGCAGCGCTAATAAAGGAAAATGTATTGACTAATTAAGTATTATTAAAACCAGTAGAAACCTCCATCTGCATAGAAGCTAAGATGAGACAAAATGATATTACATTTCCTAGATCATGGCTGCTTTAATAAGATTGTTATGAACAAGAATAACCTACTCACACATAAGGCGTATGTTTCTCAAATTGTTTTAAAAGAGAATTATATTATTAAGTGATTAAGACTATGAACTACGAAACCTTTCGAAAATAAGAGACTTGAGTATTTGAACTTAGGCAAACTTGAACTTTTGGAAAAGAAGGTTGTTACTTGTCTTTAAAAAGGGAAATTGTTTTGGTTTACTTAAAAAGATAGTCACTATATTTTTGATACTACGGGTATCGTGTGACTTTTGTGAAAGAAACAGATCTTTTTAAAGAATTAATGTACGTAGTACCTTGGGGTAAAAACCCGAACTTGTTGACATAAAATAGAAAGTACCTTGTGTGAATAACTTGACTATGTTTTGTTTGTGATAGCCTTGTAATACTTTCTTAATTGGTTTGATAAGAAAACATGTTATGATGCTACGTATGTTCGTATCTTGTAACGTTTGTGTAAGAGGTTATTCTTATTGTGCTTATGTTGTTTAACGATAAGCCGTTGTGCTAGTATTATATCACTCACCTCTTGACATGATATACCGGGGGTTAAGATGCCCCCCGATGCGAGGTACACCTCAGGCAGTCTGTGTGACTATGATTCGAGAATACCTCATGCGGGTCCAGGGGGCCTATGCGGAGCTACGAGAGTTCCAGGTTAGTGTGCGGTCTATGTGGCCATGCGGACTACGAGTCCAGGACGATGCCGAGGAGTAGCTACCCTCGATGCGGGGAATACCTCATGCGGGCCTATGTGTGTGGCCTATGCGGAGCTGCGGGAAGTTCCAGGATTAGACGCGCACATTGATACTGTGGGCGAGTGGCCAGCTTCGATCATGTGGCGGTCTAGAAAGACCTCGTGATACAGTTTATGACATTGTTGGTACTGTGGGTTTTAGTAGTCGGCTATGCCTTCATACTTACCCCGTACGGTTTTATTATGACACAGGTGGGACCTGCTATTCATGTGTATTCCTTGGTGTTTTTATATCATGGACTGCCGGCAGTGAGGAAGGAATTCCATGGGCATGATTGATGTTGTCACGACCCGATTCCGGGCCCGTGACTGGTGCCTTAACCCGGGCACCCTAGTGATACAACATCAGAGTAATCAGCGGAACATAAAAACGATACAAGACATATTATGAAATATGAAACAATAATCTGAGAAAAACTTGCCTTTCGGCATATAAATAAATAACAACTTTTTCAACATGAACAGTTTAATCCATTTTACAAACCCCGCCACAACGATTACATGCACTTACGAATGATATGACAACAACGACGACGGGGCCGCCATACCCCGAATGTAGCACCTACAACAACAGGGGACTATACGAAGATAAGCCTCGGAGAAACGGAGCTTTCCCAAACGCCAATCGTGACCCTAAGAGCGAGGATCAACGATCGTGTACCTTTACTGCGCAGATGAACGCAAATTCCGGAGGTCGATAACAGTACCGAGTATGTGAAATCGAAATAACATCAGAATGAAATCATAGTAGTCTATACAAAGCAGGAGACATGTATGATAACCAAACTACAGTTTACAATAAATAAGCAGTCATGTCAAGCCAGAGACTCACGCCCTCAAAGTCATCACTCAATAATAACTATGGGTCTCACGCCCACAACATCAATCATGCCCGTGGAATACCTTCCTCACTGCCGACAGTCTATGATATAAAAGCACCACGGAATACACATGAACACCAGGTCCCACCTGTGTCCAAATAAAACGAAGATGGTAAATGCGAAGGCATAGCCGACTACTAACACCAGCGGATTAACAAGGTCATAAATCGTATCATGATATCTGTCTGCATCCACATGATCAAGCTGGTCACTCGCCCGCAGTATCAAATGTGCGCGTCTAGCCCTGGAACTTTCCGTAGCTCCGCATAGGCCAACCTCATAGGCCCGCATGAGGTATAACCCCGCATCGAGGGTAGCTACTCCCCGGCATCGCCCCGACTCGCGATCCGCACGCCACGCGACCGCGTGACCACAAGGGCCGTAAACTAACTCGAACTCGTAGTTCCGCATGGATCCTCGGACCCGCATGAGGTATTCTCGAATCATGGTCCTGCATCACCGAAGTCTACCCCGCAGACGGAGGCGGCTTAACCCCTGACACAAGTCAAGGTGAGTGGTATAATACCAACATAACGGTGATAGTCAAACAACTTTAAGCGCAGTCGCAGGGAAAACCCCTTTCCACTAACATCACAAGATACTAACACACGTAGCATCCTAACATGTTTACTTATCAAATCAACAAGAAAGTATTACAAGGCTATCACAAACCAATACAATCAAGTTATTCACACAAGTACTTTCTATTAACAAGTTCTATCTACCCCAAAGTACTTCACACATTAAATCTTTAAAAGATCTGCTTTTTTCACATAAGTCACACCATGGCCGTAGTATAAAATAGAGTGACTGTCTTTTTAAGTAAACCCAAAACACTTACCTTTGTAAAATCAAGTAACAACATTATTTTCCAAACGTCCAAGTTTGCCTAATTTCAAATGCTCAAGTCACTTATTTTTAGAAAGGTTTCATAACTCATAGTCTTAATCTCTTTTAAAACATTTGAGTAACATAAGTCTTATGTGTGAATAGGTTATTCTTGTTTATAATAATCTTACTACAATGACCATGACCTAGAAAATGGAATATCATTTTGTCTCATCTTAGTTTCTATGCAGATGGAGGTTTCTGGTTTTAATAATACAACTCATTAGTCAGTACATTTTCCTTTATTAACGCTGCAGTGGTTTGGCGATACACATTCTGATTTCCGAAATCAGTAAAACATTCTTAAGCCGTTATACCTAACTTCCCATAAAGCTAGTATAACTCTTAAGTTTTCAACAACCAAGTATTATTCTCCCTTCAAAACGATTTATAAATCTTTTGAAATCCATCAAGTTCTTTATTATAACAAGCCGCTTATAATTCACATCAGTTACCTTGTAAAACCACACGGTATTTTCTTACCTACATACAGCTGTTATAACCAACTTCCCATAAGGTCGGTATAACACTTTATGGTTTAAAAACAATCAACCACAGTTAACACACGCGTCACCGCATTCACATAGTTCACACATATCATGCTAGAAGAGATAGGAAGAGGTTCACATACCTCGCGACAGTATCGACAATAAGCAAAATGCTCCAAGTACTACAACCTTGCTAGCCCTTTCCACTCAAGTAGAATACGCTACTCTTAGTACTTTCAACTAAAAAGGTCAAAAACGTCTATTAACTTAAAAACACAAGGTTCCATTTTCTACGAAAATTGGCAAAGACCTCCCTCCGCAATGCAGCGTAAATCTCCTCCTCTATCGAGGCCGCCACCAAGCCAACCAGTGGGGTTTACACGCCTAACCTGGACGTACAATTCTACAAGAATACTACACAAGTCTACTGCAATACAAATCTATGTAAATACGATTCTTTTCTTTATTTTTCAGCTTAAGTCAAAAGACATTGCAGCGATTAAGCTTAGTTCTATATATAGTATACTTCAACTATATAATCTAACAACATGTAATTTCCAATTACAAATAGAGGACAAGATAATTACCTCGATAAGCCCATAATTATCCAAGTATAAATGTCGATCCTTAGCAACGCTTAGCTCCTAATCCGTGCTCTAACCCGCCCAAACAACCCTAGAAGTTCTAACCAACTTCTACTTAAATACTTCAATCAATCAATGAAGATTTCCTTAGGGTTTCGGTTTGAGACAAAAGGACATACTGTAGTATTTCCTGCTCACGATAGAGGTTTCTTTGGAATACTACAAGGTATACGGCTAAGGTAATTTGGGTATAGTAACAATACTTTGAGAGTATTTCTACCAAGAGGGGGTGTATTCTACGAGAACAACAATGCAAGCGGGGTACCTCACGGCACACCACTGGAGTGGTGTACTCTGGCCAAGGCCTCAGGAGGGTGCACCCTCGGCCAAGGCCTCACAAAGGAAGAGGAGGGACGAAACCAACAAGGAGGAGGGAGGTTTTCAAGACTTGAAATTATGGAATGGATGAAGAAGTCTTCAAAGGGAGGTATTTATAGAAGCAAAGGCCAACCAATGGCCAAGATCTAGCCAAGTGGGGCAAGTGGAGGCCAAGATATGCCCAAGTGCCCCTAGACCCTACTCCAAAACCTCACAAATATCTACACAAATATCAACCAACACTTGCCCATCCAATCGGCCCTAACCGCCTTCAGTCCACCAACGAGGTGCCAAGTGTTGCCCTCTCGTTGGTCCAAAACGCTCGTCTCGGAAAAATCCGCAAAAATACTAAATGACATAGCCGTAATTTACCCTTCGTAGTTAGGTAACGCGTTTCGTCAAAAACGACTCTAACCGTGTTGTGCAGACAAACATATTTCGCCATGGTGCCACATGGGGTGACACGTGTCGCCTCGATTCGTCAAAATATTTCGTCTTCCAAAATATCCATAACGCCAAAATCTCAAAAACAAAGCGGGCCCTACAAAATCAGAATTTCTCCGTGGGCCCCACGTGACCATTCCCAAAATAAAATCCCAAAATTCTAATATAATCTATGAAGTCCAAATACCAAATGGGAATCCAATTCCCATTAACGAACCTTTTTCCTTCACAAAACGGAAACTTTTCCGTGGAAAAAATCACCTCTTTCTTCCTTTCCAATCTTTCTGTCGTATTCTCGTACGTACGTCCTCGCATACATACCCTGGAACTACGGGGTATAACATTCTTCCCCCCTTAGAAACATTCGTCCCGAATGTTCCTTCTAAGTCCCCAAACATACAAGCGTCGATATAGTCTCTACTACTATACTTATGAGAACAATCCTGCCACACCTGGCCATGGAAACACCTGCGCAAAAACTTACATCCAAGCCCACGAGGAAACACCTCTATATCACCACAAATACCTTGTGACGCCCCGAAACCCGGGCCCGTCACTGGTGCCTTACCCCGGGCACCCTAGTGATACAACATCAGAGAAAACCAGCGGAAATAAAAACTTTACACATTAAATGAGAGATATAAATAAATAGACAGGCCAACCCAACCGTTGCCTTCAGTATATATACATAAAACCCGAACAGTTATCCTTTTTACAAACTCCCGCCTACAAAGGCTGCACTCTAAGATATACAACAACTATGACGGACAGGCCGCCATACCACGAATGTACAAGTACCTACAATGACAGCGGACTATACCAAAAGATAAGCCTCGGAGGAACGGAGCTTCAACGCCGAATCTGCGATCCTATGGCGAGGATCAACCAACTGTGTACCTACTGCGGCATGAACGCAGCCTCGGGCGAGGTCGATAACAGTACCAAGTATGTGAAACTGAAAATATCAGAATGAAATCACATTTCATCATTTTATAAAACCATTTCGCAATAAGTAAATAATTATGTCAAGTAAGGGACGATATCCCGAATAATCACTCACACATAATTATGGGTCTCACGCCCATAATACCACTCATGCCCGTGGAACTCATTCCTCATCTGCAGACATGATGTAAAACAACACCCATATGTGAACTCGAACACTAGATCCTGCGTCGGCTATCAAAACCGATCGCCAAGTAGAATAGCCAACTACTACCCAAAAGCTAGTCATATCCCATCACGCAAGGTACGGAAGCCAACTACTACCCAAAAGCTAGCCACGAATCGCCGAGGCAAGTATCTTAAGCTAACGTCTGATAGCCTACCGCCTCACAAGATATGGCCGAGGCAAGTATCTTAAGCTATCTACCGAGGCTACCGCGACACGAAAATGACCGAACAAGTATCTAAAGTGTGCACGAACCACACGCATAAAACCAAGCCCGTGATCGCCGTCACCGCGCAAGCTTCATGGATTAGCGGTCCATGGACTAACGATCAACCTCACAATGACCGCGTGCCGCAAGATCTTACCTCGGAAGTCATGGCCATGAAACCATCCCATCGACGCACGCCCGTGGAACATCCATCACGTCAAGATGTCCAAAGGAAATAAATCGATAGCCGCCTCCTGCAGAGTCACGACATGCAAAACAACTATCGATACTCAAAGTGGACGATACTGCGACCACCCAACGTCGGTATGTCCATAATCAATCGATAGCCGCCCTCCTGCAGAGTCACGAAGACATCAACAAAACACTTGCACATCAAAGACTATCACAACAAGCATAGGCAAGTTTAACATACATTCATTTTAATCAACAATCCGGTTTCAAACCCAAAATACTACATACTTTCCTTCTTTCAAAAGACCTCTTTCTACGTAAAAGCCACATGATACTAATACTGTAGTATATAAAGAAAACACGTTTTACTTTTAAAACCAAATTACTTCACCTTAAAAATCTTTACAAGGCTTTTAAAATCAAGTACTCTATACTTTATAAACCAAGTGCTTTTCTTTTAGAACAACATCAAGTATACTCTTTTAAAACCCAATTAACTTACTCTTTCAAAACAAGTAACCTATACTTAAATCAAGTTACTTCTCCTTTTCCAAAACAAGTCGTTATAAGTCAAGTCTCTTATCTTTCAAGATCAAGTCTCTTAACTTTCAAAATCAAGTCGTTTCATCACAAACCAAATCTTTCTTTTATCTTCATAAAGTCGTTATAACTAACTTCCCATAAAGCCATTATAACACTTTATGTTTTAAAACAAACAAAAATCGTTTCACACACGCACGCTCACCGTACTATATAGTTCACAACAATCATGCTCAAGAGTATAGGAAGAATCACATACCTTTAGCTTAAACCACAAGCCAAGTCAAGTATGCCGCCAGAGAAAGATCCACCTATAACAACCACAATATATAAATCAACTTCTAGCACTCTCCGTAGAATATTCTAAACACAAGATTCCTTATTCTACGTAAATTTAAAGACTCTCCCGCTATCACATAAATCTCCTCCTAACTGTGCCCGCTACTGTGCCAACAACTCCTCAGGGATTACACGCCTAACCTGACGTGTTCAAATATGCTTCACAATAATACTTACACAAGTCTACTGTAAGTACACCCAATGTAAATACGTCAATCCTTTATAATCATCCTTCCAATATAATATACTCAAGTATAACTACTACAACATGTAATATCCAATTACATAGGGGACATAGATCATTACCTCGATAAGCCCAAAAATTATCCAAGTTATAAGTCGATCCCGAGCAACGCTTAGCTCCAATCCTTACGCTCCAACCCGCTCCAAGCGAATTCTTAGAAGTTTCTAAACAACTTCTCTAAAAACTTCCACCAAGCTAGGAAGATTTTTCTGTGGTTTCGCTTTACGGCTATTGGAATAAAGTAGTATTTCCTGCTCCTAGTATTGAAATAACTTTGGAATACTACTAGGATACTAGGCCAAGGTATTTGGGATTATACAACAATACACCAAGTATTTTCTACACAAGAGGAGGGGGACGAAATCTACACAAAGGAGGGAAAACATTTGCTTGGAAAGCTTTCAGTGAGGGATGATTTTACTCTTCAAGCCGGGGTATTTATAGAAGAACCAAGGGCCAAGATCAATATAAGTGTAGGGTCAAGATTGGGCCATGTGTGTGTGGGTCCCACCACACCACATGGCCAAACGAAAATGGTGCCAAGTGTGAGGCCAAATCGCCGAGGACAAGTGCCCAGCCATCATCCACCCATTTCGACCAAGTGCCAATGGGGTGACACGTGTCGCCTCAATTGGCCCAAAATATTTCGTCTTCCAAAATATCCAAAATACCGGAAATCTCAAAACAAAGCGGCCCCACAAAACCGTAAATTTCTCCCGTGGGTCCCACGTGACCATTTCAAAATAAAACCTCAAAATTCTAATATAATCCAAGAAGTCCAAATACCAACCTGGGAATCCACCCCATTAACGAACCTTTTTCTTCACAAAACCTAACTTTTCCGAAAAAAATCACATCTTCCTTTCTTTCCAAAATTTGTCAGATTCTCGCACGCACGTCCTCACATACATACCACGAACTACGGGTATAACATTCTTCCTCTAGAAACATTCGTCCCGAATGTTCCTTCTAAGTCTCCAAACGAACGCAGCCAGATAGTCTTCACTACTATACTTACAAAACCAATCACGCCATCAATGGCCATAGTATAACATACAAATCCAAGCTAACGAGGAAATCATTTCTAATCTCACAACAGCCCTACTAGCTTCAATTTACTCTAAGGCCTATCTCCGCCTTCACGATCCGATTCTGATCGAACACATCCCGAACTCATACGATGGTTACCTAAACTGGGCCTAGCACCTCGTGACTTACCACCCGGCGGACCACCTCGAACCGACCCCACCTCAATCCGGCCTGCGGTTGACCCGCGACTGCCTCAACCCGACCCGCTATCGCGCCAATCTCTCTCGTTCCCGATCCGAACAATCTTACTAATTCACGCCATGAAAGCTACCACTTCCATCTTACACTACCCATGGAATTATCACACCAACATAATGCTATCGAACATAATAATTAAAAATATACTTATCTTAATACAAATGCATACTAGTCTCTTAGAGGGTCAAGGATATACACGATATCACAAAACAAATAGGCGATTTCAGGACCGCTTATAATCGAACTTCCACCACGACCGCCTCGCCTCGCCAGATATGAACACCCCGCCTAGCTATCGGGCGAAGAACCCGCAATGCATCCCGAAGCCGAGTCTCAACATCCGCGCTACCTCGGTAGGACAATTTCGCAAAATGGCCCCGCCGCCACATGTAAAACAAGTCCTTCGACACTTCGAATGGGTTTACCACACCGTTACACTTAGGTCGGGTGGCTTCTCCGCCAGCACCCCAACTCCCGAAAACTCGAACCTCGAGCCCGACCGCCTCAATACTCTGGAGGCCTCAAGGCTGTAGAGGACCACTGCATCGGGCGGCGTATAACTAGTCTCTTCTGAGGCGGTCCGCCTTGAAAGTTACCAAAGGACCTGCCGCCCGCCCTCTTCGCGATATTGGTCAATCCGTCGGTCTCTCCGTGCTCACACCCTAGTGCATGAGCTGCGATGCGGCGATGTCCATGCCCTGGCGATACACGAACAAGACTCGCCAAGTAGTCATCAAGCCTCGTGACGTAGCGGTGCACTCGTCCTCCATATTAGCTACTAACGCAGGGGACATATCGAGCCAACGAGTCGAACTCTACGTTGTACTCAATCGCAGGCGTCCTCCCCGCCTCAAGATCGTAAACCCGTGCCCGCGTTCTCCTCATCTGCGCGGCAAGAAATGGCCGAGAAATGCCTCCGAGAACTCGTCCCAAACACCGGGGCGCATGCTCCCCGACAGCTCCATGAATCAAAACCACCGATCGCGGTATCACGCACCGATGCGAACCGAAAATCACGGACTCGGTCTCGAAGCCTTGATCACTCGCATGATCCTTCAGAATCGACGGATGAACTCCTGCGGATCATCCTCGTGCCTCGACCGTAACTCGCGGAATACAACTCAAAATCCGTAGCCTCAAACTATCCGGACCGGGATGAACTACGGGCTACCGAATCGAATCGCCAGATCCGGCCTCTCTCTCGTGTCGCCACGATCACGGCGAATCGGGCCATCTCCTTGTAACCCATCTCCTCCGCTCCAGCCGTGGACCGAGGCTCAGTGCAAGTGGTCTCTGCAGCCACCGCTGCGCTCTAACCTCTGCTGGCGTGGCGTCGCAAAACTCGCCGTCTGAAGAACTATCTCGTAATGGCCGGCTGCGCGCTCGCACTCTCCTGCGTGTCCCACTAGCGGCTCCCACGGCCGCTTTGCCCTTCTGGGCCGGGTTGCTTGCGCGGAGGCATAATCGCGTAAAAGAACACGTCGAAGGAGTCCAACTTACAACATCGCTCTAAGGCACGATCTCGAGTGAGAAGAATAGAAACGAATCCTAAATGTCCTGCGGCCTCACGATTATAGATGTGGTGCACAACACACCGATAATCAAGATTCTACTAGACACGGTGCAGACACTTTCCGAGGATTAATCGCTCGATACCACTTGGACGCCCGAAACCGGCCCACATCGTGCCTTACCGGGCACCCTAGTGATACAACATCAGAGAAAACCAGCGGAAATAAAAACTTTACACATTAAATGAGAGATATAAATAAATACAGCAACCCAACCGTTGCCTTAGATATATACATAAAACCCAACAGCTTATCCTTTTACAAACCCCGCCACAACAGGCTGCTGCACTTAAGATATACAACAACTATGACGGACGGGGCCCGCCATACCACGAATGTACAAGTACCTACAATGACAGGGACTATACCAAAAGATAAGCCTCGGAGGAACGGAGCTTCAACGCCGAATGCGATCCTATGGCGAGATCAACCAATCGGTGTACCTACTGCGGCATGAACGCACCCCGGGCGAGGTCGATAACAGTACCAAGTATGTGAAATCAAAATATCGTAATGAAATCACATTTCATCATTTTATAAAACCATTTCGCAATAAGTAAACAGTTATGTCAAGTAAGGGGACGCATATCCCCAGAATAATCACTCACACATAATTATGGGTCTCACGCCCATAATACCACTCATGCCCGTGGAACTCATTCTCATCGCCGGTACATGATGTAAAACAACACCCATATGTGAACACGAACACTAGATCACGCTCGTCATCAAAACCGATCGGGCAAGTAGAATAGCCAACTACTACCCAAAAGCTAGTCATATCCCATCACGCAAGGTACGAAGCCAACTACCAGTCCAAAAGCTAGCCACGCAACTGGCCGAGGCAAGTATCTTAAGCTAACGTACAATAGCCTACCGTCTCACAAGATATGACCGAGGCAAGTATCTTAAGCTATCTACCAGAGGCTACCGGTACACGAGAAAATGACCAGAACAAGTATCTAAAGTGTGCATGAACCACACGTACAAACCAAGCCCGTGATCGCTCGTCACCGCGGCAAGCTTCATGGATTAGCGGTCCATGGACTAACGATCGAACCTCACGATGACCGCGTGCCCAAGATCTTACTCGGAAGTCATGGCCATGAAACCATCCCATCGACGCATGCCCGTGGAACATCCATCACGTCAAGATGTCCAAAGGAAATAAATCGATAAGCCGCCTCCTGCAGAGTCACGGCGATCTGAAACAACGATCGATACTCAAAGTGGACGATACCGTGACCACCCAACGTCGGTATGTCGATAATCAATCGATAGCCGCCTCCTGCAGAGTCACGAAGACATCAACAAAACACTTGCACATCAAAGACTATCACAACAAGCATAGGCAAGTTTAACATACATTCATTTTAATCAACAATCCGGTTTCAAACCCAAAATACTACATACTTTCCTTCTTTCAAAAAGACCTCTTTCTACGTAAAAGCCACACGATACTAATACTCGTAGTATATAAAGAAAACACGCTTTACTTTTAAAACCAAATTACTTCACCTTCAGAAAATCTTTACAAGGCTTTTAAAATCAAGTACTACATACTTTATAAACCAAGTGCTTTTCTTTTAGAACAACATCAAGTATACTCTTTTAAAACCCAATTAACTTACTCTTTCAAAACAAGTAACCTATACTTAAATCAAGTTACTTCTCCTTCCGAAAACAAGTCGTTATAAGTCAAGTCTCTTATCTTTCAAGATCAAGTCTCTTAACTTTCAAAATCAAGTCGTTTTACTGTCAAAACCAAATCTTTCTTTTATCTTCATAAAGTCGTTATAACTAACTTCCCATAAAGCCATTATAACACTTTATGTTTTAAAACAAACAAAAATCGTTTCACACACGTACGTCTACCGTACTATATAGTTCACAACAATCATGCTCAAGAGTATAGGAAGAATCACATACCTTTAGCTTAAACCACAAGCCAAGTCAAGTATGCCGCGCGTAGAAAGATCCACCTATAACAACCACAATATATAAATCAACTTCTAGCACTCTCCGTAGAATATTCTAAACACAAGATTCCTTATTCTACGTAAATTTGGCAGACCTCCCCGCTATCACATAAATCTCCTCCCCTAACCAGGCCCGCTACCAGGCCAACAACTCCCAGGGGATTACACGTCTAACCGGACGTGTTCAAATATGCTTCACAATAATACTTACACAAGTCTACTGTAAGTACAGTCCAATGTAAATACAGTTCAATCCTTTATAATCATCCTTCCAATATAATATACTCAAGTATAACTACTACAACATGTAATATCCAATTACAATAGGGGGACATAGATCATTACCTCGATAAGCCCAAAAATTATCCAAGTTATAAGTCGATCCTGAGCAACGTTTAGCTCCAATCCTTACGCTCCAACCCGCTCCAAGCGACCCTTAGAAGTTTCTAAACAACTTCTCTAAATACTTCCACCAAGCTAGGAAGATTTTTCTAGGGTTTCGTTTTACGGCTATTGGAATAAAGTAGTATTTCCGGGCTCCTAGTATTGAAATAACTTTGGAATACTACTAGGGATACTAGGCCAAGGTATTTGGGATTATACAACAATACACCAAGTATTTTCTACACAAGAGGGGAGGGGGACGAAATCTACACAGGAGGGAAAACATTTGCTTGGAAAGCTTTCTGCCGGGATGATTTTACTCTTCAAGCCAAGGGTATTTATAGAACCAAGGGCCAAGATCAATATAAGTGTAGGGTCAAGATTGGGCCATGTGTGTGGGTCCCACCACACCACATGGCCAAACGAAAATGGTGCCAAGTGTGAGGCCAATCGGCGAAGCGGACAGCTGCCTAGCCACTCATTCACCCATTTCGAGTGCCACATGGGGGTGACACGTGTCGCCCCCCAATTCGTCCAAAATATTTCGTCTTCCGAAAATATCCAAAATACCGGAAATCTCAAAAACAAAGCGGGCCCCACAAAACCGTAAATTTCTCCTGTGGGTCCCACGTGACCATTTCTGAAAATAAAACCTCAAAATTCTAATATAATCCAAGAAGTCCAAATACCAAATCTGGGAATCCAATTCCCATTAACGAACCTTTTTCTTCACAAAAACCGGAACTTTTCCGTCGAAAAAAATCACATCTTCCTTTCTTTCCAAAATTTCTGTCGTATTCTCGTACGTACGTCCTCACATACATACCCTGGAACTACGGGGTATAACATACCTCTTCCCGGGGTCAAAAATATACTCCCTTAGTCACTGATACCACTTTTGTCACTTTGTCGCGAGCCTTGCTCCGACGACCCAACAAATGGTACCGGTCGCTGAGATCCTCGAGGCACCCGGCCCTTCTCGGGATGTGCCATACGGAGAGCCACGGTTCGTCTGTTCCGTGGTAGAGGCTCGCCTCTTATACGCCTACCCCGAAGGACAATACGAAGACCGGACGTCGCTTCCTAAGTCGGACGGCAATTGCTAACATAAAAGCAACCTGGCCTATTCTTCACATGAACTCAAAAGGCCCAAAGTAACTCGGGCTAAGTTCCTTCTGTTTCCAAAACTCGTCACACCCTGTCCGGGGTGGTACTTTCAAGAAGATCGACCGTCAACCTGAACTCTAAGCGTCGCCGCCGATTATCCGAACGATTCTCCGAGCCGCGGTAACTTCTTCTAGACAAGCTTCACTTTATCCACGACCTGGAACAAGCTGAACCAACCATCCGAACCTTGCCAACATCGAACCAATCGGCCGCAACTTACACTTCCGCCCTACAAGGCTTCATAAGGCGACATCCGAACACCGAAATGGTAGCTTAAACGCTCCTTCCACAGAACCAACAATCCTCACAACTACCTCAAACCCACACACCGCCCGAGGCGAATGCGGTCTGAGACTCACTGAGTTCTTAACCTGCTGGTCAAACTCTTAGAAAACGAAAATAGCCACAACTCGGGCTTCATCGTCACATAAGGTGAAGGTAGGCACCCCGTGCAGCCTTACAACCTTTCTGATATAATCAACACTGCAAGTACAGGGTCTCGATCGAAAAACACGACGGCCTGCTCCCATCGCCCGACCATCGGTCGAATCGCATCCACGAACTCAGTCTGGTCAACTAAACTTGGGCCTAACACCCTCGTGACTTAACACAAGGCGACCACCACAACCGACCCCACCACCAAACTCGCCGCGGGTTGACCCGCAACGTGGCCTCAACCCGACCCAACGCCGCACAATGCTAGCTCCACGAAGGAAAACTCACTAATCACGCTACGAAAAACCTAGCGGTCTTCTTAGCTCAACTACCCCTTTCATTCCACACTACTTAGGACCTATCCCAAACATAGCTCACGTGCACTCTGCACTTCTGATAAGGATCAAACATAACACTACACCTTTTCTTGAGATGGCCTCACCTCTAAGGTCTCTACGTATAACACTCTAAGGCTCACACCTTCTCTATCCCCCAAAATCTTACTTGGTTAACCCACCATGATTTCTATGTTTCTACCTGACGCGCATAAGCCCGCATACGTGCCATGCTCAAGCCTAACCGAAGAACTACTCTTGCACAACCCTCTCGTTGTTATTCATCAAGACTCGCGGTACATCGGTATATTCTCTGGTAGCCAAATCCATAGCTAGTAACAGGGTTGCCTCTTTGCAATCTATATTCTCTGTTCCCGGTCGTGGAACTGAAGGTTCACATATCATGGCCGCAGAGGAACCGCCGCCGCGGCTTAAACTCACTTTGGGGCTAGTGGCGTCGCAGAAATCCTCGAATGAAGCATTACCCTAGGTAATGATTGGGCCTGTGCTCACACAACCTCTCGAACTCTACTCGCAGCCTCGGCCGCTTTGCCCTCACAGGCCGGGTTGCTACGCGAGGCATAGCGTAAGGGAAGAAATACGTTTAGAGGGTCCAATCGACAACACAACTCTAAGGCACGATCTCAGAGTGAGAAGAATAGAAACCAATCCTAAATATCCTATAGCCTCACGATTATTGGCGTGGTGCACAACACACCGATAATCAAGACTTCATCGGATACGATGCTCAGACACTTTCCGAGGATTAATCGCTTCGATACCACTTTTGTCACGATTCCGGCCCGTGGATCGTGCCTTAACCCGCACCCTAGTGATACAACATCGAGTAATCAGGAACATAAAACGATACAAGACATATTATGAAATATGAAACAATAACTGAGAAAACTTGCCTTTCGGCATATAAATAAATAACAACTTTTTCAACATGAGCAGTTTAATCCATTTTACAAACCCCGCCACAACGATTACATGCACTTACGAATGATATGACAACAACGACGGACAGGTTCGCCATACCCCGAATGTAAGCACCTACAACAACAGGGACTATACGAAGATAAGCCTCCGAGAAACGGAGCTTTCCCAAACGCCGAACTGTGACCTAAGAGCGAGGATCAACGATCGTGTACTTTACTGCGGATGAACGCAGCCCAAGGAGGTCGATAACAGTACCGGTATGTGAAATCTGAAATAAATCAGAATGAAATCATAGTAGTCTATACAAAGCGGAGACATGTATGATAACCAAACTACGCCTAATAAATAAGCGAATATGTTGCCGAGGACTCACGCCTCAAAGTCATCACTCAATAATAACTATGGGTCTCACGCCCACAACATCAATCATGCGTGGAATACCTTCCTCACCGCGAGCCTATGATATAAAAGCACCAAGGAATACACATGAACACGGTCCCACTGTGTCCAAATAAAGCGAAGACAGGTAAGTACGAAGGCATAGCCGACTACTAACACCTATGATTAACAAGGTCATAAATCGTATCATGATATCTGTCTGCATCATACATGATCAAGCCGGTCACCGCCTGCAGATCAAATGTGCGCGTCTAGCCACGAACTTTCCGCGACTCCGCATAGGCCAACCTCATAGGCCCGCATGAGGTATAACCCGCATCGATGGTAGCTACTCCCGCATCGCCCCGACTCGCACCGCGTAGCCACAAGGACCGCATGACCACAAGGGCAGAACTAACACGGAACTCTCGTAGTTCCGCATGGATCCACGACCCGCATGAGGTATTCTCGAATCATGGTCCTGCATCGCCGAGTCTACCCCGCGACGGAGGCGCTTAACCCCTGACACAAGTCAAGCGAGTGGTACAATACCAATATAACGGTGATAGTCAAACAACTTTAAGCGCAGTCGAGGGGAAAACCCCTTTACACTAACATCACAAGATACTAACACACGTAGCATCCTAACATGTTTACTTATCAAATCAACAAGAAAGTATTACAAGGCTATCACAAACCAATACAATCAAGTTATTCACACAAGGTACTTTCTATTAACAAGTTCGGGTATCTACCCCCAAAGTACTTCACACATTAAATCTTTAAAAGATCTGTTTCTTTCACATAAGTCACACCATGCCCGTAGTATAAAATAGAGTGACTGTCTTTTTAAGTAAACCCAAAACACTTACCTTTGTAAAATCAAGTAACAACATTATTTTCCAAACGTCCAAGTTTGCCTAATTTCAAATGCTCAAGTCACTTATTTTTAGAAAGGTTTCATAACTCATAGTCTTAATCTCTTTTAAAACATTTGAGTAACATAAGTCTTATGTGTGAATAGGTTATTCTTGTTTATAATAATCTTACTACAATGACCATGTCCTAGAAAATGGAATATCATTTTGTCTCATCTTAGTTTCTATGCAGATGGAGGTTTCTACTGGTTTTAATAATACAACTCATTAGTCAGTACATTTTCCTTTATTAACGCTGCAGTGGTTTGGCGATACACATTCTGATTTCGAAATCAGTAAAACATTCTTAAGCCGTTATACCTAACTTCCCATAAAGCTAGTATAACTCTTAAGTTTTCAAAAACACAGTCTTATTGTCCCTTCAAAACGATTTATAAATCTTTTGAAATACATCATGTTCTTTATTATAACAAGCCAGTTATAATTCACATCAGTTACCTTTTAAAACCACAAGGTATTTTCTTACCTACATAAAGTCATTATAACCAACTTCCCATAAGGTCGTTATAACACTTTATGTTTTAAAACAATCAAACACGCTAATACACGTACGTCTACCGTACTACATAGTTCACACATATCATGCTAGAAGAGATAGGAAGAGGTTCACATACCTCGCGACGAGTATCGACAATAAGCAAAATGCTCCAAGTACTACAACCTTGCTAGCCCTTTCCACTCCTCAAGTAGAATACGCTACTCTTAGTACTTTCACCTAAAAAGGTCACAAACGTCTATTAACTTCAAAACACAAGGTTCCATTTCTCTACAGAAAATTCAAAGACCTCCCCGCAACAACAGCGTAAATCTCCTCCTCTATCGAGGCCGGCCACCAAGCCAACCAGGGGGGGGGGGGTTTACACGTCTAACCGGACGTGTACAATTCTACTCAGTAATACTACACAAGTCTACTGCAATACAGTCCTATGTAAATACAGTTCAGTTCTTTTCTTTATTCTTCAGGCTTAAGTCAAAAGACATTGCCGCAGTACTAAGTAGTTCCATATATAGTATACTTCAACTATATATTCTAACAACATGTAATTTCCAATTACAAATAGAGGGACAAGATAATTACCTCGATAAGCCCATAATTATCCAAGTATAAATGTCGATCCTTAGCAACGCTTAGCTCCTACTCCGGGTGCTCCAACCCGCTCCAAACAACCCTTAGAAGTTCTAACCAACTTCTACTTAAATACTTCAATCAATCAATGAAGATTTCCTTAGGGTTTCGGTTTGAGACAAAAAGGACATACGGTAGTATTTCCGGGCTCTACGTATAGAGGTTTCTTTGGAATACTACAAGGTATACGGCTAAGGTAATTTGGGTATAGTAACAATACTTTTGAGAGTATTTCTACCAAGAGGGGGGGGGTGTATTCTACGAGAACAACAAGGCAAGGGGGGTACCTCACGACACCACTAGGAGGGGTGTACTTCCGGCCAAGGCCTCAGGAGGGTGCACCTCGGCCAAGGCCTCACAAAGGAAGAGGAGGACGAAACCAACAAGGAGGAGGAGGTTTTCAAGACTTGGAAATTATGGAATGGATGAAGAAGTCTTCAAAGGGAGGTATTTATAGGCAGCAAAGGCCAACCAATGGCCAAGATCTAGCCAAGTGGGGGCAAGTGGAGGCCAAGATATGCCCAAGTGCCCCTAGACCCTACTCCTTAAAACCCTCACAAATATCTACACAAATATCAACCAACACTTTCATCCAATCGCCCTAACCGCCCTTCAAGTCCACCAACGAGGTGCCAAGTGTTGCCCTCTCGTTGGTCCAAAACGCCGTCTCTCGGAAAAATCCGCAAAAATACTAAATGACATAGCCGTAATTTACCCTTCGTAGTTAGGTAACGTTTCGTCAAAAACGACTCTAACAGGTGTTGTGCACAAACATATTTCGCCAAGGGTGCCACGGGGTGACACGTGTCGCCCCGATTCGCCCAAAATATTTCGTCTTGAAAATATCCATAACGCCAAAATCTCAAAAAACAAAGCGGGCCCCACAAAACCGTAAATTTCTCCGTGGCCCCACGTGACCATTCGAAAATAAAATCCCAAAATTCTAATATAATCTATGAAGTCCAAATACCAAACTGGGAATCCAATTCCCATTAACGAACCTTTTTCCTTCACAAAACCGGAAACTTTTCCGTGGAAAAAATCACCTCTTTCTTCCTTTCCAATCTTTACGTCAGATTCTCGCACGTGCGTCCTCGCATACATACCACGGAACTACGGGTATAACAGATGTTGTGGCATGAGACCCATGGTTATATTTGAGTGATGACTTTGGCGTGAGTCACGACTGATACGATGGCATATATCATGTGTATCTTAAATTGGTTATCATATATGTCTTATGTTTTATATAGACTATTATGATTTTATTTACAGTATTTTCAGTTTCACATACTTGGTACTGTTGTCTCGACTCCTTCGGGCTGCGTCACGCCGCAGTAGAGGTACACGATCGTCGATCCTCGCTCATAGGATCACGATTCGGCTTGGGAAGCTCCGTTTCTCCGGAGGCTTATCTTTGGTATAGTCTCCTGTTGTTGTAGGTACTTACATTCAGGGGTATGGCGGGGCCCTATCCCGTCGTTGTTGTTATAACATTCTTAGAGGTTTGTAGTACTGTTGTGGGCAGAATTTGAAAAAGGGATGTAACTGTTCGTGTTCAAGTTTTTATATATATGCCGTAAGGCAACTTTTCTCAGATAAACTGTTTCACATTTCATATTATTTCATGTCTTGTTTTATATTCCGCTGATTACTCTGATGTATGTCTACTTGGGTGCCCAGGGTAAGGCACCAGTCACGGTCCCGGGTTCGGGTCATGACACTTGTATAGAAAATACTTCAAGTATTGTAGTATAATCCCAAATACCTTAGCCTAGTATCCCTAGTTGTATTCCAAAGTTATTTCAATACTAGGAGCCCGGAAATACTACTTTATTCCAATAGTCGCAAAATGAAACCCTAGAAAAATCTTCATAGCTTGGTTGAAGTGTTAGGAGAAGTTGTTTAGAAACTTCTAAGGGTCGCTTGGAGCGGGTTGGAGCGTAAGGAGTTGGAGCTAAACGTTGTTCAGGATCGACTTATAATCTTGGATAATTTTTGGGCTTATCGAGGTAATGATCTATGTCCCCCTATTGTAATTGGATATTACATATTGTAGTAGTTTAGAATTGAGTATAAGGTATATTGGAAGGATGATAATAAAGGATTGAACTGTATTTACATTGGATTGAATTTACAGTAGACTTGTGTAGTATTATTGTGAAGCAGAATTGAACACGTGCGGTTAGACGTGTAATCCCCTTAGAGTTGTTGGCTTGGTAGCAGGCCTTGTTAGGGGGAGGTTATTTATGTCATTGCGGGAGGGGAGGTGCTGCCGAATTTTCCGTAGAATAAGGAACTGTTTACTTAGAATATGCTACGAAGAGAACTAGAAGTTGATGGATGTATTGTGAATATTATAGGTGGATCTTCTACGTGCGGCATACTCGACTTGGCTTGTGGATTAAGCCGAAGAGGTATGTGATTCTTCCTATACTCTTGAGCATGATTGTTGTGAACTATATAGTACTTAGCGACGTGTGTGAAATGAATTTTGTTTGTTTAAAACATAAAATGTTATAATGGCTTTATGGGAAGTTAGTTATAACGACTTTATGAGGATAAAAGAAAGATTTGATTTTGAAAGCTAAACGACTTGATTTCGGAAAAGGATAAGTAACTTGATTTAAGTATAGGTTACTTGTTTTGAAAAGAGTAAGTTATTTGGGTTTTAAAAAGTATACTTGATGTTGTTTTAAAAGAAAAGCATTTGGTTTAAAAAGTATAGAGTACTTGATTTTAAAAGTCTTGTAAAGATTTTTATGACAGTGAAATAATTTGGTTTGAAAAGGAAACGTGTTTTTGATACTACGAGTATTAGTATCGTGTGGCTTTTACATAAAAAGAGATCTTTTTGAAAGAATGAAAATATGTAGTATTTTGGAGTTGAAACCCGGATTGTTGATATAAAATAAAAGTACGTTGAACTTGCCTATGCTTGTTGTGATAGCCTTTGATGTGCAAGTGTTTTGTTTATGTGCTACCGTGTCTCTCGGGGAGGTCCGACTATCTGATTGATTGCTTGGACATACTGACACGTTGGATGGTCCACGAGTATGCGTCCACTTTGAGTATTATCTGGTTATTTCTTTTGGACATACTGACACGTTGGATGGTCCACGAGTATGCGTCCACTTTGAGTATTATCTTGTTATTTCCTTTGGACATACTGACACGATGGATGGTCCACGGGTATGCGTCCAGTAGGATGGTTTCATGGCCATGCTTATACCGAGGTAAGATGCCGGGGCATGCGGTCATTGGGAGGTTTATGTTATTTGTCCATGGACCGCTAATCCATGAAGCTTGCCGCGGTGACGAGCGATCACAGGCTTGATTTGTACATGTGGTTATAGGAACACTTTAGATACTTGTCCTAGTCATTACTCGTGTATCGGCAGGCTCTGGTAGATAGCTTAAGATACTTGCCACGGTCATATCTCGTGAGACGGTAGGCTAGGGTACGTTAGCTTAAGATACTTGCCTCGGCCAGTTGCGTGGCTAGCTTTTGGACTGGTAGTTGGCTTCCGTACCTTGCCTGTGAAGGGATATGACTAGCCTTCGGACTGGTAGTTGGCTATTCTACTTGGCCCGATCGGTTTGATGACGCAGATAGGATCTAGTGTTCAGGTTCACATATGGATGTTGTTTTACATCATGTACTGTCGGCAGTGAGGAATGAGTTCCACGGGCATGATTGATATTATGGGCGTGAGACCCATAGTTATGTGTGAGTGATTATTCTGGGGATATGCGTCCCCTTACTTGACCTAACTGTTTACTTATTGTGAAATGGTTTTATAAAATGATGAAATGTGATTTCATTACGGTATTTTCAGTTTCACATACTTTGTACCTGTTGTACTGACCTCCTTCGGGGGGCTGCGTTCATGCCGTAGGTAGAGGTACACCAGTTGTTGATCCTCGTTCATAGGATCGCAGTTCAGCGTTGGGAAGCTCCGTTTCTCCGGAGGCTTATCTTTTTGGTATAGTCCCCTGTCATTGTAGACACTTGTACATTCAGGGGTATGGCGGGGCCCTGTCCCGTCATAGTTGTTGTTACATTCTTAGAGGTCTGTAGTACTGTTGTGGGCAGGGTTTGTAAAGGATTATAACTGTTCGGTTTTATGTATATACATGAAGGTAACCGTTTTGGTTAGCCTATTTTCTTATGTTGTCTCTTGTTTCCTGATTAAATTTTATTTCCGCTGATTTTCTCTGATGTTGTTATCACTAGGGTGCCCGGGGTAAGACACCAGTCGCGGGCCCTATTTTCTTATGTTGTTATATACATCAGGTCGTGACAAAAGTGGTATCAGAGCAGTTAATCCTCGGAAAGTGTCTACAGACCGTATCTAGTAGAGTCTTGATTATCGGCGTGTTGTGCACCACACCTATAATCAGGAGGCTATGGGATATCTAGGATTGGTTTCTATTCTTCTCACTCTGAGATCGTGCCTTAGAGCTGTGTTGTAAGTTGGACTCCTTCTGACGTATTCTTTTTACCAGCTATGCCTCCACGCAAGGCAACCAGAGCCCGAGGCGGCAAGCGCAGAGGGAGCTGCGAGTAGAGCAGCAGCGGTCTCTACTGAGGCCACAGTACCTGAGCCTCCAGTCCCACGGCCAGGAACAGAGGATATGGGTTACAAGGAGATGGCCCAGTTACTAGCTAGGATTGTGGCTAGACACGAGGATAGACGAGAGTCGGAGGTTCCAGTAGCACCCGTAGTTCACCCCAGATCGGATAGTTTGAGACTACGGGACTTTTTGAGCTGCAGCCCACCTGAGTTCTACGGGTCGAGACCTGAGGATGATCCGCAGGAGTTCATCCGACGCTGAATGGATCATGAGAGTGATCAAGGCTTCGAGACCGAGTCGGTGGTCTTAGGTTCGCATCGGCCGCATGATACTACGCCGATCGTTTGATTCGTGAGTTGTCGGGAGATGCGCCCACTGTTTGGGACGAGTTCTCGGAGGCATTTCTCAGCCATTTCTTGCCTCCGCAGATGAGGAGAGCACGGGCCGACAGATTTCTGATGCTGAGACAGAGAGGGCGTACGGTTCGGGAGTACAACGTGGAGTTCGACTCGTTGGCTCGTTATGTCCCTGCGTTAGTGGCAGATATGGAGGACAGAGTGCACCGCTACGTCACGGGGCTCGATGACTACTTGGCAGAGGCTTGCTCGGGTGTAGCTCTTCAGTCAGGCATGGACATGGCCCACGTACGGGCTTATGCGCAGCAGGCTGAGGAATGTAGAGATCGACGGATTAACCCAGGGCAGCAGAAGAGGGCCAGATCAGCAGGGTCCTTTGGTAACTTTCGAGGCGAACCGCCTCAGCAGCAGACTAGATATGCGCCTCCGCCAGTGCAAAGTGGTCCTCCACAGGTTTCGGAACGTTCGGGGTATGCAGGAGTTGGGCAGAGCTCCAGGGCTTCTCGTTCACAGTTATACATAGGTTCTAGCCAGCCGGATTCAGTTTTCCCTCAGTGTTCACGATGTGGCAGGCATCATCCCGGGTAATGTCGTCTTTTTGTTGGTACTTGTTTTACCTGCGGCCGTCAGGGCCATGTGACGAGAGAATGTTCTAGTAGGAGGGATACAGGTAGGAGGACTCAGCCTACCAGGTCAGTTGTGGGTTCATTGGTTCGGAGAGGAAGGGGTGTTAGCCAGAGGAGGCCACCCCCACCTCGGTGTGGCCATTGTGGTAGGTATCATTCTGGGGAGTGTCGTACTACTTCGGCAGCTTGTTATGCATGCACACAGGCCATTTGCGAGGAATTGTCCGATCAGGGGTACCACGGATGTAGGGACTCAGCCTTCAGTATCAGTGGCTAGTTCATCACCTTCTCTAGTTATGCGCCCAACAGGGCAGGATTGATTAGAACGACAAAGGGGAAGTGAAGCAGTAGGTACAGGTATATCCTTAACCCTCTAGAGATTAGTATGTGTGATTAAATGAGTATATTTTAAGTGTTATGTTCTGATAGCATTGCGTTAATTGTGATTAGAAAACATGGGTAGTTGAAAAGGTAAGTGTCACGACCCGAACCCGGGCCCGTGACTGGTGCCTTACCCGGGCACCCAAGTAGTCATACATCAGAGTAATCAGCGGAACATAAAAACAATACATGAAACAAATGTAAAAATGAGGCACATTTTATCTGAGAGAAAGTCGCCTTTCGGCATATATAAATACAAAGTTAGAACAGTTACATCCTTACAAACCCTGCCCACAACAGTACTACAGACCTCTAAGAGTTTTTATACAACATGACGGGACAGGGCCCCGCCATACCCCTGAATGTACAAGTACCTACAGTGACAGGGGACTATACCAAAAGATAAGCTTCCGGAGAAACGGAGCTTCCCAATACGCTGAACGGTGATCCTATGAGCGAGGATCAACAACTGGTGTACCTCTACCTGCGGCATGAACGCAGCCCCCCGAAGGAGGTCAGTACAACAGGTACCAAGTATGTGAAACTGAAAATACTGTAAATGAAATCATAGCAGTCTATATAAAGCAGGAGACATGTATGATAAGCAAACTACAGTCCACAGTAAATAAGCAGTCATGTCAAGTCAGGGACTCACGCCCTCAAAGTCATCACTCAAATATAACTATGGGTCTCACGCCCACAACATCAATCATGCCCGTGGAATACCTTCCTCACTGCCGGCAGTCTATGATATAATAACACCAAGGCCGTACTAACAACACTATACAACCAAACCACGAAGCTGATACGGGGCAAGTACGAAAGCCAACTACCAGATACCAAAGCCGTGTCACGTAGCTGACCGGGGCAAGTACGAGGGCTAACTACCAGATACCAAGGCCGTATCACGAGACTTCGCCACTCAACATCCAAACCACGAAGGCGACACGGGCAAGCACGAAGCCAACTACGGATACCAAAGCCGTGTCACGAGTCGACCGGGCAAGTACGAGGGCTAACTACGGATACCAAGCGTCAGATCACGAGACTTCGCCACTAAACCGAGCGGCAAGTGCGGCTAACTACCAGATACCAAGGCCGACCACCGAGACGGCAAGTACGAAAGCCAACCACCGATACCAAGGCCGATCAAGAAACTCATGGAGAGCTAGTCCATGGAACAACAATCCTAATGGAACCATACCCGTGGGCCACCCATCGTGTCAGTATGTCCAAAAGGAAACAACAAGACCTCAATCGAAATGGAAGCATACTCGTGGGCCACCCATCGTGTCAGTATGTCCAAAGCGATTAATCAAAATAATACTCTTAATGGAAACATACCCGTGGGCCACCCATCGTGTCAGTATGTCCATCAATCAAGAATAACATGACCGGCCCTCCATCGAGAGACGCGGTAACATAAGGATACAACACTTACACAACAAGGCTATCACACGCAAACACATGCAAGTTACACTCAACTCAAGGTATTTTTATTTTATGCCAAAGACCAGGTGTTAACCCCAAAGTACTACGAACGTTAAATTCTTTTTAAAAGATCCATTTCTTTTACAAAGGTCACCCGATGCCCGTTTTATAAAAATAGAGTGACTAATATTTTTAAGTAAACCAAAGCACTTTTCCTTTTAAAATCAAGTAAACAACATTATTTTCCAAACGTTCAAGTTTGCCTAATTTTCAAATGCTCAAGTTTCTCATTTTCGAAAGGTTTCGTAGTTATCACTACAATAAAATAATTCTCTTTTTTAAAACAATCTGAGAAACATATGCCTTATATGAGAGTAGGTTATTCTTGTTCATAATCAATCTTATTAAAGCAGCCATGATCTAGGAAATGTAATATCATTTTGTCTCATCTTAGCTTCTATGCAGATGGAGGTTTCTACTGGTTTTAATATAATTACTTATTTGTCAATACATTTTCCTTTATTAACGCTGCAGTGGTTCGTTCGATACTTATTCTCAATTCCACAATCAGTAAAACATTATTCTTTAAAAACCAAGTACTCATTACTCATGAATGAGGTTTCACACTTCTTAACAACTTTCATACCAATTAATTAAGTCAAGTCTCTTAACTTCTAAAATCAATAAATCATTCTTTTTATCTCTCTTAAGTCGTTATACCTAACTTCCCATAAAGCTAGTATAACTCTTTAAGCTTTTAAAATCAAGTATTACTCTTCTTTCAAAAACAATTCTTAATTCCCTTGAAATACTTCAAGATTCTTATTATTTAGGCTTAAGTCAAAAGACATTGCCGTAAAACTACATTCAGTTGACATACGTACGTCTACCGTACTATATATATATTCTTTTAAAATATCATGCTCAAGAGGATAAGAAGAATCACATACCTCGCGACGATTATCGACTATTAGCAAATAGCTCCAAAGTACTGAAATCCTGCTAGCCTTTTCAACTTCTCCGAGTAGAATACGCTACTCGCAGTACTTCAACCTATAATGGTCATATAAGTCTATCAACGTCTAGACTACTCTGTAAAATAATTCTAGATACAGATTCCTTTATTCACAAAAAATTGGGCAGCACATCCCTAACCGCCAAACTACACAAGTTCATCAGAATACAAATTCTATGTAAATAGCCTGCCTTCTTCTTAAATATTCTTCTGATGTGATTATAGTTCAATTCTTTTCAATAATCATTCAATATATAGTATACTTCAACTATATATTACTACAACATGTAATTTCCAATTACAATAGGGGGACAAGTTTATTTACCTCGATAAGCCCAAAATTATCCAAGTTTAATGTCGATCCTGAGCAAGGTTTAGCTCCTACCCGTGCGCTCCAATTCGCTCCAAGAAACCCTTAGAAGTTCTACACACTTCTACTAAGTACTCCAACCAATCATGGAGATTTTTCCATAGGGCTTCGTTTAGTGGCTAAAAGAAAGTATAGTAGTATTTTCCGGGCTTTTCGTATAGAGGGTACTTGGAAATACTACAAAGGTTTTGGGCTAGAGTATTTTGGCATTATAACAATACTTGGAGAAGTATTTCTCAACCAAGGGGGAGTATTTTCGAGAACAACTAGGTAGGGGATACTTCTCGCCAAGCCCTCTCAAAGGGAGGGGAACTTGGACGAAAACTACACTAAGTGGGAGAAGGGGCTCTGGCCAGAGCTCTCAAGAGTGGGGAAGGGATTTCAAGACTTAGAAATCATTTGAGGGATGAAGAAACCTTCAAGTTAGGGGAGTATTTATAGGCCAACCAATGGCCAACCAATGGCCAAGATGAAGCCAAGTGCTAGGCAAGTGTAAGGCCAAGATTTGGGCAAGTGTACCTTATCCATCTACCACCAAAATATCCTACCAACTCCTTGACCACGAACAAGGCAAAAAACGTGCCAATGTTCTCGCCCAAACTGTCCACTTGAGGGTGACAAGTGTCACCCTCTCGTTGGTCCAAAATATTTCCTCTCTCGGAAAAATCCGCAAAAATAATAAATGACATAGCCGTATTTTTCCCTTCGCAAAGTCCGGAAAATGTTTCGTCGGAAAACGACTCTTTTTGCTAGTTGTGCACAAATTTCGCCACTTTGCCTACTTAAGGCTTAAACTTTTGTACGTACGCCCTCACGTACATACTCTAGAAATACGGGGTATAACATTCTCCCCTCCTTAGAAACATTCGTCCCGAATGTTCCTTCTCAAGACGGATAACGATAAAGTTCCTCTAACAAGTTGCCAACGCCACACCTGGCCACAAAATAACATACGCTAAAATACTTAACCCAAGTCCACGAGAAATCATTCTTACATCACAAAAGCTTCCACCCTGGTCTAAAGGATACTCCCTTCGCATCTTCACTTCACAACAAAATGATCTCTTTTATTCTGCTAACACACGTCCTCTTCTTTCCTCGCTCGTCGTACTCTTCTCGAACACTTGAAATCTTTCTAGTATATGTACCATACTTCAGTCATCGCTTCAGTTCCCAAAATTTCTGGAGCCACTACCTCCAAACTTGGTCATCTTAACTTGCCTCGATCTTCTTTAAGGCCATTCCCGGCCTTCACGATCCAATTCTGGTCGAACATATCCACGAACTCATACAATGGTCATCTAAACTTGGGCCTGGCGCCCTCGTGACCCTACCACCTGGCGGGATCACCTCGAACTGACCCCACCTCAATCCGGGCTGCGGGTTGACCCGCGAATGGTCCTCAACCCGACCCACAATCGCGCCAACTCTTGTTCCCCGATCCGGAACAATCTCACTACTCAAGTCCTGAAAGCTACCACTTTCATGCTACACAACCCATGGAATTATCCCACAATACATTTGTACTCCGATAAAGGTCAACATAAACATAAATCTTTTACTCAAGACGGCCTTACATCTAAGGTCTCAACGTGTAATATTCTAAGGTTCATACCTCCCCTGTCCCCATACTTATTCTAACCATGTCTCTAAACCACAATATACACAACACTATATGTACAAAGTACTCAACATATAATCATCGTATCACGCATGCTAATCTCTAGAGGGTTAAGGGTATACCTGAAAAATAGGCGGTTCAAAGGACCGCTAAAACTGGGAACTTCTACCGCGACCTCTGTCGTGGCCTGCCGGTGTATGAGCATCCTTCCTAGCTATGGAAGGTGAAGAACCCGCAACTGATCTCGTAGTCTGTGCTATCCCACCAGTGCTACCTGCAGTCGGACGATCTCGCCAAATGGCCTGTTGGCCGCAAGCATAACAATCTCCCAAATTAGTACGACACTCTCCTTATGAATTTTTCCACAACCCGCCACACCGAGATAAGGGTGGCCTCATCCGTCGAGCACTTACTCCTCGAAAATCTGAAACACGAGCCCGACCGCTTCCTGAATATCCCGGCGTCCCAAGATCGCGAGGGCCACTCTGACCGGGCGGAGGTACATAACTAGTCACGCGAGGCGGTCCGCCTCAAAAGTTACCAAAGGACCTGCTGCTCGCCTCTTCGCTGATCTCGCCATTCCGTCGACCTCTCCGCCTCACACCCAAGTGCATAAGCTCGCAGCGGCAATGTCCATGCCGACCAAGAGCTACACCCGAACAAGCCTCTGCCAAGTCGTCATCGAGCCCGGTGACGTAGCGGTGCACTCTGCCCTCCATGTCGGCTACTAATGCGGGGACATACCGAGCTAATGAGTCAAACTCCACATTGTACTCCCGAACCGTACGCCCGCTCTGCCTCAACACCAAAAATCTATCGGCCCGAGCCCTCCTTGTCTGTGGGGGCAAGAAATGTGGAAGAAATGCCCCTGAGAACTCGTCCCAAATAGCTGGAGGCGCATGCTCCGCCCGGGACAGCTCCCACGAATCAAAGCGATGATCGCGGTATCACGCACTGACGATGTGAACCTAAGACCACCGACTCGGTCTCGAAACCTTGATCACTCATGATCCGTCAGACTGCTTGGATGAACTCTCGCGGATTATCCTCGTGCCTCGATCCGTAAAACACCGCGTCGCAACTCGTAAAGTCCCGCAGCCTCAAACTATCCGCCTCGTGAACTATGGTACTACTGCAATCGACCGCCAGATCCATTTTATCCTCGTGCCTTGCCACTATCCCGCCAATAATCGCCATCTCTTTGTACCAACTCCTCCGCTTCCAGCCGTGGACCGAGGCTCAGTATCGTGGTCTCAGCAACCACCGCTGCGACTCTAAACTCATTGGGCCGGGCGGTGTCGCAAAACTCGCCGTCAAGCACTATCTCGTGCATCGACGCTCGCGCTCGCATTTCTCCTCAGATCCCACCAGTGGCTTCCTCGGCTGCCTTACCCATCTGGGCCCGGGTTGCCTTGCGCGGAGGCATAACTGGTAAAAACGAAATGCGTCAGAGGGGTCCAACTTACAACACAGCTCTAAGGCACGATCTCAGAATGAGAAGAATGGAAACCAATCCTAAATGTCCTGCAACCTCCTGATTATAGATGTGGTGCACAACACACCGATAATCAAGACTCTACTAGACACGGTCTGTAGACACTTTCCGAGGATTAACTGCTCTGATATCACTTTTGTCACGACCCGAACCCGGGCCCGTGACTGGTGCCTTACCCGGGCACCCAAGTAGTCATACATCAGAGTAATCAGCGGAACATAAAAACAATACATGAAACAAATGTAAAAATGAGGCACATTTTATCTGAGAGAAAGTCGCCTTTCGGCATATATAAATACAAAGTTAGAACAGTTACATCCTTACAAACCCTACCCACAACAGTACTACAGACCTCTAAGAGTTTTTATACAACATGACGGGACAGGGCCCCGCCATACCCCTGAATGTACAAGTACCTACAGTGACAGGGGACTATACCAAAAGATAAGCTTCCGGAGAAACGGAGCTTCCCAATACGTTGAACGGTGATTCTATGAGCGAGGATCAACAACTGGTGTACTTACCGCGGATGAACGCAGCCCGGGGAGGTCAAGACAACAGTACCAAGTATGTGAAATCAAAATATCAGAATGAAATCATAGCGATATATAAAGCAGAGACATGTATGATAAGCAACCATACCACAGTAAATAAGCAGTCGTGTCAAGTCAGGGACTCACGCCCTCAAAGTCATCACTCATATATAACTATGGGTCTCACGCCCACAACATCAATCATGCCCGTGGAATACCTTCCTCACTGCCGGCAGTCTATGATATAATAACACCAAGGCCGTACTAACAACACTATACAACCAAACCACGAGCGTCGAGCACGGCAAGTACGAAAGCCAACTACCGATACCAAAGCCGTGTCACGAGTGACCGGCAAGTACGCACGAGGGCTAACTACCAGATACCAAGGCCGTATCACGAGACTTCGCCACTCAACATCCAAACCACGAAGCTGATACGGGGCAAGTACGAAAGCCAACTACCAGATACCAAAGTCGTGTCACGTAGCTGACCGGGGCAAGTACGAGGGCTAACTAACAGATACCAAGGCCGTATCACGAGACTTCGCCACTAAAATGAACGGGGCAAGTGCGAAGGCTAACTACCAGATACCAAGGCCGAATCAGCCACGAGACGGGGCAAGTACGAAAGCCAACCACCAGATACCAAAGCCGAATCAGTAAACCTCATGGAGAGCTAGTCCATGGAACAACAATCCTAATGGAACCATACCCGTGGGCCACCCATCGTGTCAGTATGTCCAAAAGGAAACAACAAGACCTTAATCGAAATGGAAGCATACTCGTGGGCCACCCATCGTGTCAGTATGTCCAAAGCGATTAATCAAAATAATACACTTAATGGAAATATACCCGTGGGCCACCCATCGTGTCAGTATGTCCATCAATCAAGAATAACATGACCGACCCTCCATCGAGAGACGCGGTAACATAAGGATACAACACTTACACAACAAGGCTATCACACGCAAACACATGCAAGTTACACTCAACTCAAGGTACTTTCATTTTATGCCAAAGTCCAGGTTTTAACCCCAAAGTACTACGAACGTTAAATTCTTTTTAAAAGATCAATTTCTTTTACAAAGGTCACCCGATGCCCGTTTTATAAAAATAGAGTGACTAACATTTTTAAGTAAACCAAAACACTTTTCCTTTTAAAATCAAGTAAACAACATTATTTTCCAAACGTTCAAGTTTGCCTAATTTTCAAATGCTCAAGTTTCTCATTTTCGAAAGATTTCGTAGTTATCACTACAATAAAATAATTCTCTTTTTTAAAACAATCTGAGAAACATATGCCTTATATGAGAGTAGATTATTCTTGTTCATAATCAATCTTATTAAAGCAGCCATGATCTAGGAAATGTAATATCATTTTGTCTCATCTTAACTTCTATGCAGATGGAGGTTTCTACTGGTTTTAATATAATTACTTATTTGTCAATACATTTTCCTTTATTAACGCTGCAGTGGTTCGTTCGATACTTATTCTCAATTCCACAATCAGTAAAACATTATTCTTTAAAAACCAAGTACTCATTACTCATGAATGAGGTTTCACACTTCTTAACAACTTTCATACCAATTAATTAAGTCAAGTCTCTTATCTTCTAAAATCAATAAACCATTCTTTTTATCTCTCTTAAGTCGTTATACCTAACTTCTCATAAAGCTAGTATAACTCTTTAAGCTTTTAAAACCAAGTATTACTCTTCTTTCAAAAACAATTCTTAATTCCCTTGAAATACTTCAAGATTCTTATTATTCAGGCTTAAGTCAAAAGACATTGCCGTAAAACTACATTCAGTTCACACACGTACGTCTACCGTACTATATATATATTCTTTTAAAATATCATGCTCAAGAGGATAGGAAGAATCACATACCTCGCGACGATTATCGACTATTAGCAAATAGCTCCAAAGTACTGAAATTCTGCTAGCCTTTTCCACTTCTCCGAGTAGAATACGCTACTCGCAGTACTTCAACCTATAATGGTCATATAAGTCTATCAACGTCTAGACTACTCTGTAAAATAATTCTAGATACAGATTCCTTTATTCACGGAAAATTGGGCAAAGACATCCCTACCGCCAAACTACACAAGTTCATCAGAATACAAATTCCATGTAAAGACAGTCTTCTTCTTAAATATTCTTCTGATGTGATTATAGTTCAATTCTTTTCAATAATCATTCAATATATAGTATACTTCAACTATATATTACTACAACATGTAATTTCCAATTACAATAGGGGGACAAGTTTATTTACCTCGATAAGCCCAAAATTATCCAAGTTTAATGTCGATCCTGAGCAAGGTTTAGCTCCTACCCGTGCGCTCCAATTCGCTCCAAGAAACCCTTAGAAGTTCTACACACTTCTACTAAGTACTCCAACCAATCATGGAGATTTTTCCATGTGGCTTTTAGTGGCTAAAAGAAAGTATAGTAGTATTTTCCGGGCTTTTCGTATAGAGGGTACTTGGAAATACTACAAAGGTTTTGGGCTAGAGTATTTTGGCATTATAACAATACTTGGAGAAGTATTTCTCAACCAAGGGGGAGTATTTTCGAGAACAACTAGGTAGGGGGGGGATACTTCTCGGCCAAGGCCTCTCAAAGGGGGAGGGGGAACTTGGACGAAAACTACACTAAGGGGGGGAGAAGGGGGCTCTCGGCTAGAGCTCTCAAGAGGGGGGGAAAGGGATTTCAAGACTTAGAAATCATTTGAGGGATGAAGAAACCTTCAAGTTAGGGGAGTATTTATAGGCCAACCAATGGCCAACCAATGGCCAAGATGAAGCCAAGTGTTAGGCAAGTGTAAGGCTAAGATTTGGGCAAGTGTACCTTATCCATCTACCACCAAAATATCCTACCAACTCCTTGACCACAAACAAGGCAAAAAACGTGCCAATGTTCTCGCCCAAACCGTCCACTTGAGGGTGACAAGTGTCACCCTCTCGTTGGTCCAAAATATTTCCTCTCTCGAAAAAATCCGCAAAAATAATA
The DNA here is from genome assembly GCA_029844215.1 of Przewalskia tangutica. Lineage (NCBI taxonomy): Eukaryota > Viridiplantae > Streptophyta > Magnoliopsida > Solanales > Solanaceae > Przewalskia > Przewalskia tangutica. The sequence goes on along the minus strand of CM056725.1, from coordinate 35,396,549 downwards.
AATGACATAGCCGTATTTTTCCCTTCGCAAAGTCCGGAAAACGTTTCGTCGGAAAACGACTCTTTTTGCTAGTTGTGTACAAATTTCGCCACTTTGCCTACTTAAGGCTTAAACTTTTGTACGTACGCCCTCACGTACATACTCTGGAAATACGGGGTATAACAGTAAGTATGGGGACATGGAAGGTGTGAGCCTTAGAATATTATACGTGGAGACCTTAGATGCGAGGCCGTCGTGAGTAAAAGATTTTGTTTACAATTGACCTTTGTCGGAGTGCATAGTATGTGTGGGGTATAATTGTGTGATAAGTCCCTGAGTGGTGTGAATTATAAGAGGGTAGTTGAGCTAAGAAGACCACTAGGTTTTCGTGACTTGATTAGTGAGATTGTTCCGGATCGGGGAACAAGAGCTTGGCGCGAAATGGGTCGGGTTGAGGCAAGGTCGCGGGTCAACCCGCAGCCCGGATTGGGGTGGGGTCAATTTGTGGTGGTCCCGCTTTGTGATAAGGTCACGAGGGTGCTAGGCCCAAGTTTAGGTAACCATCGTACTGGTTCGTGGATGCGTTCGACCAGAATCGGATCGTGAAGGCCGGGGATGGCCTTAGAGGAATTTGAAGCTAGTGATATGACCAAGTTTGGAGGTAGTAACTCCAAAGTTTTGGAAACTGAAGCGATGACTGAAGTGTGGTACGTATAATAGAAAGAGTTCAGGTGTACAAGAAGGGTACGACGAGTAAGAAAAGGAGCGAACATGTGTTATGAGAACGGAAGTGATCATTTCTTTTGTGAAGTGAAGATGCGAAGGGAGTATCCTTTAGACCATGGGTGGGAGTTTCTTCTTTTTTGTGATGTTAGAGGTGATTCCTCGTTGGCTTGGATTTGAGTTTTGCGCACATGTTATATTCTGGCCATTGGTGGCATGATCGGTTTTGTAAGTGTAGTAGTGGAGACTATACCGGCGCAAGTACGTTTGGAAACTTAGAAGGAACATTCGGGATGAATGTTTCTAAGGGGGAAGAATGTTATACCCCGTAGTTCCAGGGTATATATGTGAGGACGTACGTACGAGAATACGACAAAAATTTTGGAAAGAAAGAAAGATGTGATTTTTCGACGGAAAAGTTTCCGGAAGGAAAAAGGTTCGTTAATGGGAATTGGATTCCCAGATTTGGTATTTGGACTTCTTGGATGATATTAGAATTATGAGATTTTATTTTCGGAAATGGTCACGTGGGACCCACGGGAGAAATTTACGGTTTTGTGGGGCCCACTTTGTTTTTGAGATTTTCGGTATTTTGGATATTTTCGGAAGACAAAATATTTTGGACGAGTCGGGGCGAAACGTGTCACCCCCATGTGGCACCTTGGCCGAATTGGAGGGACAAGTGGCTAGCCACTTGTCCCCTTGGCCGAAATGGCCATTACACTTGGAGCCTATTTTTGTTGGCCATGTGGTGTGGTGGGACCCACACACACATGGCCCAATCTTGACCACACACTTGCATAGATCTTGACCCTTGTTTTCTCTATAAATACCCCCCTTAGTTGAAGACTTATTATCATCCACACTCAAAGATTTTCCATAGCAAAAATACTCCCTCCCTTGGTAGTGTTCTCGTCCCCCTCTCCCACTTGTGTAGAAAATACTTCAAGTATTGTAGTATAATCCCAAATACCTTAGCCTAGTATCCCTAGTTGTATTCCAAAGTTATTTCAATACTAGGAGCCCGGAAATACTACTTTATTCCAATAGTCGCAAAATGAAACCCTAGAAAAATCTTCATAGCTTGGTTGAAGTGTTAGGAGAAGTTGTTTAGAAACTTCTAAGGGTCGCTTGGAGCGGGTTGGAGCGTAAGGAGTTGGAGCTAAACATTGTTCAGGATCGACTTATAATCTTGGATAATTTTTGGGTTTATCGAGGTAATGATCTATGTCCCCCTATTGTAATTGTATATTACATATTGTAGTAGTTTAGAATTGAGTATAAGGTATATTAGAAGGATGATTATAAAGGATTGAACTGTATTTACATTGGATTGAATTTACAGTAGACTTGTGTAGTATTATTGTGAAGCAGAATTGAACACGTGCGATTAGACGTGTAATCCCCTTAGAGTTGTTGGCTTGGTAGCAGGCCTTGTTAGGGGGAGGTTATTTATGTGATTGCGGGGAGGTCGCGAATTTTCCGTAGAATAAGGAACTGTTTACTTAGAATATGCTACGAAGAAAACTAGAAGTTGATGGATGTATTGTGAATATTATAGGTGGATCTTCTACGCGCGGCATACTCGACTTGGCTTGTGGATTAAGCCGAAGAGGTATGTGATTCTTCCTATACTCTTGAGCATGATTGTTGTGAACTATATAGTACGGTAGACGTACGTGTGTGAAATGAATTTTGTTTGTTTAAAACATAAAGTGTTATAATGGCTTTATGGGAAGTTAGTTATAACGACTTTATGAGGATAAAAGAAAGATTTGATTTTGAAAGCTAAACGACTTGATTTCGGAAAAGGAGAAGTAACTTGATTTAAGTATAGGTTACTTGTTTTGAAAAGAGTAAGTTATTTGGGTTTTAAAAAGTATACTTGATGTTGTTTTAAAAGAAAAGCATTTGGTTTAAAAAGTATAGAGTACTTGATTTTAAAAGTCTTGTAAAGATTTTTATGACGGTGAAATAATTTGGTTTGAAAAGGAAACGTGTTTTTGATACTACGAGTATTAGTATCGTGTGACTTTTACATAAAAAGAGATCTTTTTGAAAGAATGAAAGTATGTAGTATTTTGGAGTTGAAACCCGGATTGTTGATATAAAATAAAAGTACGTTGAACTTGCCTATGCTTGTTGTGATAGCCTTTGATGTGCAAGTGTTTTGTTTCTTCGTACCGTGTCTCTCGGGAGGCCATTATCGATTGATTGCTTGGACATACTGACACGTTGGATGGTCCACGAGTATGCGTCCACTTTGAGTATTATCTGGTTATTTCTTTTGGACATACTGACACGTTGGATGGTCCACGAGTATGCGTCCACTTTGAGTATTATCTTTTTATTTCCTTTGGACATACTGACACGATGGATGGTCCACGGGTATGCGTCCAGTAGGATGGTTTCATGGCCATGCTTATACCGAGGTAAGATTCCGGGGCATGCGGTCATTGGGAGGTTTATGTTATTTGTCCATGGACCGCTAATCCATGAAGCTTGCCGCGGTGACGAGCGATCACGGGCTTGATTTGTATATGTGGTTACAGGCACATTTTAGATACTTGTCCTGGTCATTTCTCGTGTATCTGCAGGCTCTGATAGATAGCTTAAGATACTTGCCACGGTCATATCTCGTCAGACGGTAGGCTAGGGTACGTTAGCTTAAGATACTTGCCTCGGCCAGTTGCGTGGCTAGCTTTTGGACTGGTAGTTGGCTTCCGTACCTTGCCCGTGAAGGGATATGACTAGCCTTCGAACTGGTAGTTGGCTATTCTACTTGGCCCGATTGGTTTGATGACGCAGGCAGGATCTAGTGTTCAGGTTCACATATGGATGTTGTTTTACATCATGTACTGCCGGCGGTGAGGAATGAGTTCCACGGGCATGATTGATATTATGGGTGTGAGACCCATAGTTATGTGTGAGTGATTATTCTGGGGATATGCGTCCCCTTACTTGACCTAACTGTTTACTTATTGCGAAATGGTTTTATAAAATGATGAAATGTGATTTCATTACGGTATTTTCAGTTTCACATACTTGGTACCTGTTGTACTGACCTCCTTCGGGGGCCGCGTCATGCCGCAGTAGGTACACCGCTTGTTGATCCTCGCTCATAGGATCGCAGTCAGCGTTGGAAGCTCCGTTTCTCGAGGCTTATCTTTTGGTATAGTCCCCTGTCATTGTAGATACTTGTACATTCAGGGGTATGGCGGGGCCCTGTCCCGTCATAGTTGTTGTTACATTCTTAGAGGTCTGTAGTACTGTTGTGGGCAGGGTTTGTAAAGGATTATAACTGTTCGGTTTTATGTATATACATGAAGGTAACCGTTTTGGTTAGCCTGTTTTCTTATGTTGTCTCTTGTTTCCTGATTAAATTTTATTTCCGCTGATTTTCTCTGATGTTGTTATCACTAGGGTGCCCGGGGTAAGGCACCAGTCGCGGGCCCTAGATCGGGTCGTGACATTGTCTCACTACTAGTATCCTTATATAGCAACATGGAGGGCTAATATTAATACACATGTGTGTTTTGGATGCAACTCTTTTAAATATCAAGACTAGTGGCCCCATTGACTAAGTCAAACATATCAAGCTCTACTACTTGCAAGTCTTTGTCATCTTAATAATGGTCAAATGACCCTTATACCCATGTTGATTTTCGTCCAAGTTCACTTAAGTGGGGTGACACGTGTCACCCTCCCATTCGTCACAATAATTCTTTTTCCGACAATTTCATAATTCCGATAAATTTTTACTAGTCTCAAATCTTAACATTTGGATTCTTACGTAAGTTCTTAAAACATGTCCTGAAATTACGGGGTGTAACATTCTTCCCTCCTTAGAAACATTCGTCCTCGAATGTTCTTTCGGAGCTCAATCTATCATTTCTCGGCATAATCTCACAAAACTACACTTAATGAAACCTAATTATGCCACATATGGCCCTAATACCTCACACACGCATATCCGTCCATCATAAGCCCAAAAGGGATTATCTTTTCGTACTTCCAACCCCTTTCTAGCATATACATAGTCTCAATATAATCCGTTCATGACACTTAAACATACAACAACTTTATCATGCATACAAGTCTCTAAAGGGTCAAAGACATACCTGAAATCATATAGGCGGTTCAAAGGACCGCTAAAACTGGGAACTTCCACCACGACCTCTGTCACGGCCTGTCGGTGCATGAACATCCTGCCTAGCTATTGAAGGCGAAGAACCCGCAACTGATCCAGTAGACTGTGCTGTCCCACCAGGACCCCCTCTATAAGGACACTCTCTTAACATATGGCCTAGACGACTACAAGAAAAACAAGCACCCGTACCGGCGCGACATACCCCAGAATGGAACCTACCACACTGGGTGCATTGAGGCAAAAGTGGCCTCGACTGACTGGAATACCCATCTCCCTGAGACCCTGAAGCTCTAGAGGTCTGACCGGCCCCTGTATTTCCGGGGTTATAAAACCCACCGCCGGAAAACTATGGAGGAGCACTCGGTGTTGGCTGCAATGTAGACCTAGTCTGCTGTTGAGGTTGTCCGCCTCGAAAGTTACCCTGAAACCCGCCGCCCCGCCCTCTTGGCCGGACTGTCCGGCCGGTCCTCTCTCTCTGTCTTCGATCCCCTGTGCATAAGCCTGCATCCTGGCAATATCCATACCTGGCTGAAGGGCCACTCCCAGACATGGAGTAATATATAACGGTCTAGCCCCATCACATAGCGGTGAACTCTGTCTGCCATGTCAGCCAAAATAGTATGCGCATACCTGGCCAACGAGTCAAACTCCAGGTTGTACTCCTTGATGGTCCTCCCATTCTGCCTCAATGACAAAAACCTATCAACACGGGCTCTCCTCATTTCAGGAGGCAAAAAGTGATCCAGGAAGGCCTCTGTGAACTCCTCCCATACATCTGGAAGAGCACCCTCTCCTCTCGACAACTCCCATGACTCAAATCAGTTCAACGCAATATTGTGTAACCGGTAAGAGGCTAGCATAACTGACTCTGTCTCCGATGCCCTAAGCACCTGCATAGTCCGCTATAACTGCCGAATAAACTCCTGCGGATCCTCCTCATACCTCGAACCATAGAACTCGGGTGGATGACAACCCAGAAAATTTTGAATCCGCAAACTGTCGTCTCTAGGGTTAGCTACCTGCTCCTGTCGGCGCTGCCCTACTACTATGCTGGTCAATAACCTAATTTTCTCTCCATAATCTCTAAACTCGCCCAGGCCGCGAATCGAGGCTCGAGCACCGACCTCTGGAGGTACCGCCGCTCTGGCCTTTCTAATATCGCTTGCGTGGCTGAACTCGCCGATCCGCCTACTACCTCAGGCACAGTATGTGCCCGTGTCCTGGTAACCCTATGCGTACCACTAGCAGCTCCTACTGCTGCCTTGCCCTTCTGGGCCCTGGTCTCCTTACGTAGATGCATAACTGTTACATAAGAATAGGTCAGAGAGGATTCAACCTACTATGACAGCTCTACTGCACGATCTCAAAGAGAGAAGAATGGAAATCAATCCTAAATGTCCTGCAGCCTCCTGATTATAGATGTGGTGCACAACACACCGATAATCAAGACTCTACTAGACACGGTCTGTAGACACTTTCCGGGGACTAACTGCTCTGATACCACTTTTGTCATGACCCGACCCCGGGCCCGCGACTGGTGCCCTACCTGGGCACCCTTACAGGTATACATCAGAGATAATCAGCGAAACATACATGAAACTTAAAAAATAAAACAACAGAAATAAAACAACAGGTTAGCCGATAGGGCTACCTTCCTGGACATACATATACAACCGAAGCAGTTGCCTCATTTCCTTTACAAACTGACCCACAATATGTGACTACAGACCTCTAAGAGTTTTAACATATCAAAGGCCAAGTGGACAGGGCCCGCCATACCCCGAATTTACATGAATCTACAACCTCGGGAAACCGTACAAGAGATAAGCCTCCGAGTAAATGGAGCTTTTTCCCAAAATCAACCGAGATCCTAAGAGCAAGGATCACCAACTGTGTACCTAATACACTGGCATGAACGCAGCCTGGCGGGTCAAGACAACAAATTTAATATGGAACGGAAATAAGGTACAGTAAACAAATCATATCTGTATAAAATCATGACAGAGGTAAGTATAAAAAGGGTAAATACCTGAACCTACCATGTCATTACCATCTCGTGAACTTAATCGTACCTTATTATCTTTTCCCATTTTTCAATAAAAGTTATAGTCACTTTCTTACGTACATACTTAGGAAAATCATCAAGTTCATTACCAGATAACTTACTTACCTTACATAACATAATCCGGCCCTTTATGGAGGGACGCCTATACTGTGTCACGACCCGACCCCGGGCCGCGACTGGTGCCCTACTTGGGCACCCTTCTAGTCATACAACATAATAACTGCGGAAGATAAATAACACACTTTTTTTTAAAACCAAGGCCAAGCCGATAAGGCTTCCATAATCATAAAAATTACCCGAAAGCGTCTACACTGTTTAACAATGTAAAAACAACTCTAGCCAGTCCAGCCCACAGATGAATACAGACCTCTAAGATTTGAACAAATACTATGACGGGACAAGGCCCCGCCGTACCCCTGAATATACATAGCCATGAAAACTCCGGAATATTGGAGCCATCTCAAAATGCTGAATTAGGATCCTAAGCTCGCGGATCCACAACTGTGTACCAAAACCTGCGGACATGAACGCACTCGGCGGGGTCCGATAACAAAAATTTAATATGGAACGGAAAAATAAGGTACAGTAACAAATCATAACTGTACAAAAGAATGACATGGGCAAGTATAAAGAAAGGGTAAATATCAGATCCTACCGTGTCATTCCCATCTCGTGAACTTAATCGTACCTTATTATCTTTTCCCATTTTTCCATAAGAGTATAGTCAAATTCTTACGTACATACTTAAGAAAACTCAGCAAGTTCATAAACATATAACTTACGTATCTTGCATAACCTAATCCGTCCCTTTATGGAGGAACGCCTATACTGTCGGCCCAATCTGGGACGCGATAAAATCACATAAGTCTGCCCATAAAGGTATACTGCATAAAAATAGGAGGCTCACGATCAAAACAGGGTCCCTCGCCCGTAGTATCGATAAGCAATCCTACTCCTAGGACTATTTCACCCGCATAGGTCCTGTGGACCCGCATGAGGTATTCCTCGCATAGGTTGTACCCGCCTGCATGGGACTATTTCACCCGCATAAGCCCATAAGGACTCGCATGAGGTATTCCTCGCATCATGGATAGCAAATCCACGGAACAGGTGGTATAACGTCTTGGGGGTTTAACCCTCATTTATACTCTTACCCTGAAGCAGGTGGTATAACGTCTTGGGGGTTTACCCCTCATTTATACTCTTACCCTGGAGAAGGTGGTATAACGTCTTGGGGGTTTACCCATCATTTATATTCTTACCCTAACTCAACCGACCATCATACATAACATAAGCACTACCGGCTTATCATACATAACATAAGCACTACCGGCTTATCATACATAACATAAGCACTACCGACTTATTATACATAACATAAGCACTACCGACTTATTATACATAACATAAACACTACCGACTTATTATGCATAACAAAAGCACCACCGACTTATCATACATTACATAAGCAAGTTAAGAAATCCCCTAACTTCTTATTAGCTTGTTCATATACACTCTGATTTTTGTTTACTTAAGGCACTAACATGTCATTATAAAATCCGGGAATTTAACCCAACGTACTACGTGCCCCTACTCCTTTAAAATGATTCTCTTTCAAATAAAATTTCCAAGATACTAATAACCATAGTATCAAGTCATATCTACTTTTCAAGACAAGTCACAATACCTTTTAGAAATACATTTAGGCTTCTAAATCAAGTGACTTCTTTCTTTAAAACCTAAAGCAATTGGTACCTTTAAAACAATTTGCCATTCTTTATTTCAAATCATTGCTTTGCTTACATTACTGAAGAAAACCTGTTACACCCCGTAGTTCCAGGGTATGTATACGAGGACGTACGTACGAGAATACGACAGTAAAATTGGAAAGGAAGAAATATGTGATTTTTCGACGGAAAAGTTTCCGGATTTCGTGAAGGAAAAATGTTCGTTAAAGGGAATTGGATTCCCAGATTTGGTATTTGGTCTTTTTGGAATATTTGAGAATTATGAAATTTTATTTCCGAAATTGGTCACGTGGGGCCCACGGGAAAATTTACGGTTTTGTGGGGCCCACTTTATTTTCGAATTTTTGGCATTACGGATATTTTCGGAAGATGAAATATTTTGGACGAGTAGGGGGGCAATACGTGTCACCCCCGTGTGGCCATGTTGGCCGAATTGGAGAAGGACAAGTGGCACGTTTTTTTGGTGGACAAGTGGCCCATTTTTGTGGTGGCCACTTGTCCCATTTTTGTGGTAGCCAAATGGTTGGCCAACTACCCACACACATGTATCCCATCCTCACCATCCACTTGCCTAGATCTTGGCCATTGATTTCCCTATAAATACCCCTTGTGTGCAAGACTTTATTTCATCCAAATTAGAAAGTTTCCAAGGCAAAAAAATTCCCCTCACTCCCTTAGTGAGTTCTCGTCCAAACACCCCCCCCCCTCCCCACCTTGAGTAGAATTCTTCAAGTATTGTTGTTATTCCAAATACTTTAGCCTAAATCCCTGGTGGTATTCCAAAAAAATCCCAACATAAGAGCCCGGAAATACTACTTTATTCCATAGTCGCAAAATGAAGCCCTAGAAAAATCTTCATAGATGTCACGACTGCCCGGTTCGGATCGTGCCTTACCCGGCACCCAAGTAGTCATACATCGTAGTAATCTGAATATAAAACAAGACATGAAAGCTTGTAAAATGAGACACAATTTTATGTGAGAAAATGTCGTCTTTCTAAGATATATATATATAAACATAGTTTAGCGCTACATCCCAACTGTATTTATAGACTACTGCACCTCTAAGAAGATAAACAACTATGGCGGACAGACCCGCCATACCACGAATGTACAAAACTATATACAACAACAGGGAGATCATACCTAAAAGTCGAGCCTCGGAGAAGATGGAGCTCACGACACCAAAGCAAAAGATCCTAAGGATGTGGATCTAGCACTGCTTGCCCTTACCGCGGCATGAACGCACCTCAAGGAGGTCGATAACAAGTACCAAGTATGTGAAACTGTAAAGTACTTAAATGAAATCAAGTATTTAAAAGCCATTTGCAATTACAATCGGTTCAATTGCACATAGTGCCATATCACAAACAAGAGCAATAATAGGTAAACTGTAACATGTCTTTTCTAGGCCGCGAATGATCGAAGCAAGGCCGATCGCCCATAGTATCATTATGCGTGCCTAATCCTGAACTTTCGCAGTCCGCATAGGTCACACACAGACCCACATGAGGTATTCCTCGCATCGGGGGTAGCTAACCCCGGTACCCTCCTGGACTCCCGCAGTCCGCATAGTCTCAATATACCGCATAGTCACACAAACCGCATAGGGCATCCCCCGCATCGGGCTAAAACACCCGGAATGATCAATCCTGGAACTCCCGCAGCTCTGCATAGTCACACGACATCGCATAGCCGATAGACCGCATCAAGGGTGGCAAGCCCTCGGTATAACAAGTCAAGGGGGTATGTGATATAATAACAGTACAACGGTCTTAACGTTTAACAACGTAAGCACAACAAGAATAACATCACATGTGGGGAATAGGTGAGGATACTTCTGCCTCATGTCCTCCTCAGCTTCCCACGTCATTTCCTCCCTGAGCTCGTTCTGCCACAACTTTGACGGAAGCCACGTCCTTGGTCCGCAGATGCCTAACCTGACGATCGATTATCGCTATGGAAATCTCCTCATACGATAACCCCTCGGTCACCTGGACATCGTCAATCGGATGCACTCTAGATAGATCCCCGATACATCTCTTCAGCATAGAAACATGAAACACCGGATGCACTGCCTCCAGATCGGACGGCAGATCCAACTCATATGCAACCTTGCCTACCCTGCGGACAATCTGATACGGCCCAATGTACTGGGCCGAAGCTTTCTTCCCGAATCTCATCACACCCTTCATGGGTGACACCTTCAGAAAACCCAATCATCAACCTCGAACTCCGGATGCCGACGACGATGATCTGATACGACTTGCCGACTCGAGTCAGAAGAAACCGCCTCCCGGATAAGCTTCACCTTATCCATCCGCTCACGCACCAACTGGTCCTACTAATCGCACTCTAGCCCACATCAAACCAGCCTATCTGCGACCGCACTTCTTCCCATACAAGGCCTCATAAGGCGCCATCCGATACCGGAGTGGTAGCTATTATTATACGCAAACTCAACTAGAGGCAAATGATCCTCCCACTACCCTCAAGTCAATAACACAGCTCGCAGATATCCTCGAGTCCGATAGTGTGCTCCGCTCCGTCTGCGAGGATGGAATGCGACTGTGCTCACCGCCCCTAAACCCTTCTCGAAAGACCTCAAGTTAGCCATAACCGGGCTCTTACATGCGATATGATCGAAATAGGGACTCCATGCGCCTAACGATCTCTGATGTAAAGTCCGCATAATCCTCACCAAAAGGTCGTCCCGACGGAAGAAAGTGGTTGATTTCACCTGGCCGACGATAACCCAAATAGAATCATGCTTCCTGAGTGCGAGGTAATCCCGTGATAAAGTCCATGTTGATCACCTCCCACTTCCGTGTCGGGATCTCTATCGTCGCAACAAACCACCGTGCCTCGTGCTCTATCTTCACTGCCGACAACACGCACCGAGCTACAAACTCGCAACGCCCCTCTTCAAGCCATCCCACCAATACACGATTGAGGTCGTGGTACATCTTGGTCGACCCGGATGGATAGAGTAACGCCGCCGCAGTGCTTCCCTAGAACTCCGCCAAGTCCTCAAACATCCGAACACACAACTCGCTCAAACCTTAGCACCCCATCGGTGCTACCAAAAGGACCCTTCCTCACGAAGAGCCAGATCACGGCATCAGATCAAAACCGGATCCTCAAATGTTGCCTCTTCACCTCCTCGACGATGGAAGACTCGGCAACCTCTCGAACTCGAACCCCACCGCTATCGTAATCAATCAGCGGACACTAAGGCTCGCTAATCGATGCAAATCGCGAACCATGCCTCTCCTCCGGCCGCACATCCGATAGGCTACCCATCGACCTACGACTAGGGCATCCGCCATAACACCGCCTTCCCGTGGTACAGGATATCTACATCATAATCCTTAAGCAACTCTAACCACCGCTCTCGCCGTAAGTTCAGCTCCTCCGGTGAAGATATCCGAGGCTCTTGTGGTCCGTATAAATATCCACATGAACCCCATACAAATAGTGCCTCCAGATCTTCAAGGCGTGAATCACCGCCGCGAACTCCAAATCATGGGTAGTTCCTCTATGCTTCTTAAGTCGGGATACGACGCTATAACCTTGCCCCGCCGTGATCAACACACATCCCAACCCGATGCCCGACGATCACAATACATGACATAGCGTCTGACCCTGCGGAAGAGTAAGAACGGGCGGTCGTCGCCTCCTTCAAGAATCGAAACCTCGCCACAAGCATCACCATCAAACTTAGCCGCTCGAGTCACCTAGTCAATGGTGCGAGATAAGAAAACTTCTACGAACCGATAATAACTCGCAAGGCCTAAAATCGCGAACCTCTGCCGGAGTAAGAGGTCGAGGCCAACTCGATCGCCTCGATCGCCGTATCCACCGAATACCATCACCACAATATGCCCAAGAAAAGCCACGAAGTCAACGAACTCACACTTCAAAACTTGGCGATAATCGCTGGTCTCGAGAACTCTCAAAGACAGCCTCAAATGCTCCGCATGCTCCTCGCTCGAGCGAATAAACCAAGATATCATCAATGAACACTATCACAAATGTGTCCAAAATGGTTTGAACACTCGGTTCATCAAATCCATGAATATCACGAGCATTGGTCAACCCAAAAGACATGACCAACTCATAATGCCCATACCGGTCCGAATGCGATCTAGGGACATCCACCTCTCGACTCGCACTGATGATAGCCCGATCGCAGATCAATCTTGAGAAACATCTCGCACTTCGCAACCGTCGAACAAATCATCAATCACGGGAAGCGGGTATTCGTTTAATGGTCACCTTGTTCAACCGTCAGATCAACACACGCGCAGCTGCCCCGCCCTTCTTCTTCACGAATAATACGCGCTCCCGGGGAGAAACACTAGGTGCGATGAAGCCCTTCTCCAAAGAAATCTCTGCCGATCCTTCAACTCTCTCAACTCGGCGGTGCCATTACGTATGGTGGAATGGAAATAGGCCAAGTGTCCGCAAAGACATCGATACAAAACTCTATCTCCTTCTCCGAGGGATACCGGGAGGTCGTGCTGAAACACATCCGGGAACTCTCGACTACCGAATCGATCGAAAATCTGGTACCGCACTCGTAATCAAACACCCGAATGAGATGGTAGATATACTCTTCTTGTCACGACCAACTCGCCCGTGATCGTGCCTTTCCCGCACCCTAGTGATACAACATCGAGAAAATCAGCGGAAATAAAAACATGAACATGAATTAAGAGACATGATAAATAAACAAAGCAACCAAAAGTTGCCTTTCGATATATACATAAATACCGAACAATTATCCTTTTTACAAACTCCGCCACAACAAGATTACATGCACCTCTAAGAGTGACAACAACTATGACGGACAGGGCCCCGCCATACCACGAATGTACAAGAACCTCTGCACTCGTGGTAACATACCAAAAGATAAGCCTCAAGAAACGGGCTTCCTAACACGTGAATCGTGATCCTATGGCGAGGATCCACAACCGATGTACCTCTACTGCGGCATGAACGCGGCCTCAAGGAGGTCGATAACAGTACCAAGTATGTGAAATCAAAAATATCAGAAATGAAATCATAACATTCTATATAAAACAGAGACATGTATGATAACAAAACTACGATTCACAACATAAAGGCAACATGTCAAGTCGGGGCTCACGCCTCAAGTCATCACTCAAATATAACCCGAATTTAACTCCGCACAACGGCCGCACGCCCGACATCTCACCTCGGTATAAGCATGGCCATGGAACCATCCCAATGGAAACATACACGGCCACCCATCGTGTCGAGATGTCCAAAGGAAATATCCAGATAGCAATAAATGGAAGATACTCGGCCACCCATCGTGTCGGTATGTCCAAAGCAAATAACAAGATAACACTCCTAATGGAAGCATACCCGGCCACCCATCATGTCGGTATGTCCAAAGCAAATAACAAGATCACACTTAATGGAAGCATACCCGGCCACCCATCGTGTCGGTATGTCCGAAGGATCGATATAGTGGAAGATACCGTGGCCACCCATCGTGTCGATGTCCATCAATCAACCAGATAGCCGCCCTCCAACGAGACGCCAGAGCACATAAATACAACACTTGCACAACAAAGGCTATCACCACAAGCATAGGCAAGTTCAACATACTTTTAGACATTCTTCTTATTATAACACAACCGGATTTTAACCCCAAGGTACTACGTATTTTAACTCTTTAAAAGATCCATTTCCTTCACAACAAGTCACATGATACCCGTAGTATCAAAACGGAGTAACTATCTTTTTAAGTAAACCAAAATACTTCCCTTTGTAAAATCAAGTAACAACATTATTTTCCAAACGTTCAAGTTTGCCTAATTTCAAATGCTCAAGTTTCTCATTTTAGAAAGGTTTCATAAATCATAGTCTTAATCTCTTTTAAAACCATTGAGTAATATATGTCTTGTGTGTGAGTCATTTATTCTTGTTTATAACAATCTTGTTACAAAGACCATGATCTAGAAAATGTAATACAATTTTGTCTTATCTTAGCTTCTATGCAGATGGAGGTTTCTACCGGTTTTAATAACAATTAGCCATTCACAATACATTTTCCTTTATTAGTCTTTGTGGTTTGTTCGACACTTATTCTCATTTCCAAATCAAGAAACATTATTCTTTTAAAACCAAGTACTCATTACTCGCGAATGAGGTTTCACAACATTTTTAACAAAATGTTATATAACAAGTCAAATAAGTTAAGTCTCTTATCTTACAAGATCAAGTCTCTTATCTTCTACAATCAATAAACCATTCTTTTACCCACATGTAGTCTTTATAACTAACTTCCCATAAAGCTATCAGAACACCTTATGTTTTGAACCAACCAACTCATTTAGCACATGACGCTCACCGTACTACATAGTTTACAAAACATCATGCTAGCAAGGATAGGAAGAGGTTCACATACCTCGCGACGATTATCGACAATAAGCAAAACGCTCCAAGTACTTCAACCCGTCGGCTACTCCTTAAGCCAAGTAGATCACGCCACACGTAGTACTCCACTCCTAAAATGGTCATATTACTTCTATCAAACCTTACTCACCATTGAAGACTTATACCAATAAAAAGCCCTCTAATTCTACGGAAAATTAAAGACTTCCCGCTTTTACTCACTTTTCCATCTTTCTCCAAGGCGAATAATCAGAATATATATACCATATATATATATAAGGCGTAATAATTAAACAACATAAAGAAGGGGATTACACGCCCAAACGGTAACGCGATTTACTATCACGCCTTCATAACAACAATAAGTAAAAGAAGGGGATTACGCGCCCAACCGGTAACGCGGTTTACTATCACGCCTTCATAACAATACAATAATTAAAAAGGGGATCACACGCCCAAACGGAAATCGATTGAAAAATATTCCCCTTAACAGAAATGTAAATACAATCCAATGTAAATACAGTCCAAAGTAAATACGGTCCAAAGTAAATACAGTCCAAAGTAAATACGGTCCAAAGTAAATACAGTCCAAAGTAAATACGGTCCAAAGTAAATACAGTCCAAAGTAAATACAGTCCTTAAGTTGGGGTCCTTGGCCAACTTTGTCCATTTTACTTATCCAAATTACTCATTAGTCATCCAACTTATATTTCCATTCTTAATATAAGTTATAGTTACTTTGTTAATTACTTCTTCACAAGTAAGATACGTTTTTACCATTTTAATGGCAAACGACCAATCCTTTCTTTTAACAAGTTAACAAGATCCAAATCTTCCAAACTTTACTCCATATATTATATATTCATAATATACTTATAATATATGTATATTGACCAAATCACAAAGAGGTTTAAGCTTCACTACCTCAAATAGCCCAAAAATATCCAAGTTCTTAAAGTCGCTCCAAGCAAGTCTTAGCTCCAAATCTTTACGTTCCAATCCGCTACAAGCAACCCATAGAAGCTCCTAACCAACTTCTCTTCAAGATTCAACTCCAAAAAGTGAAGAACACTTAGGGTTTCAAGATGACAACTTTCGGCCAAGGCATCCCTTCAAGGCTAGGGGTGTGAAATCTTTTCCAACTCTTGGTACACCATCTTCCTAACACCTTAGGGAAGAACACTTAAGAGTTTAAGAATTGTTGGAAAATTTTTCTCAAGAAATGGGGGCAAAACCGAGAGCTCTAGGTCAAGGGAGAAGGGAGGGTTTTTCAAGTCTTCAAATGTCTAAGTGTGGAAGATTTCATCAACTAAGGGTGCATATATAGGACAACCAAGGGCTAGGATGAAGGCAAGTGTGTGGTTGAGATTGGGGACAAGTGTGTGTGGGTCCCACAAGCCACTTGTCCACACTAAAATATCTAGCAAGACTTGGCCACTTGTCTTGCCACTTGTCAAGGGATTTCGGCCAAGAGCCACCTAGGGGGTGACACGTGTCGCCCTCCTATTCGTCCAAAATATTTCATCTTCCGAAAATATCCATAAAGGCCAAAATATCGAAAACAAAGTGGGCCCCACAAAACCGTAAATTTCTCCCGTGGGCCCCAGGTGACCAATTCCGGAAATAAAATCTCATAATTCTAATATAATTCAAGAAGCCCAAATACCAAATCTGGGAATCCAATTCCCATCAACGAACCTTTTTCCTTCACAAAACCCGGAAACTTTTCCGTCGAAAAATCACATCTTTCATTCTTTCCAAAATTTCTGTCGTATTCTCGTACGTACGTCCTCACATACATACCCTGGAACTACGGGGTATAACATTCTTCCCCCCTTAGAAACATTTGTCCCGAATGTTCCTTCTAAGTCTCCTAACGTACTTGCGTCGGTATAGTCTTCACTACTATACTTACAAAACCGATCATGCCACCAATGGCCAGAATATAACATGTGCGCAAAACTCAAATCCATGCCAACGAGGAATCATTTCTAACATCACAAAAGCTTCCACCCTGGTTTAAAGGATACTCCCTTCGCATCTTCACTTCACAACAAAAAGATCTCTTATTCTGCTAACACACGTTCACTTCTTTCCTTACTCATCGTAGTCACTTGAACTCTCCCAGTATACGTACCATACTTCAGTCATTACTTCAGTTCCCAAAATTTCTGGAGCCACTACCTCCAACCTTGGTCATCTTACTAGCCTCGATCTTCTTTAAGGCTATTCCCGGCCTTCACGAACCGCTTCTGGTCGAACATATCCACGAACTCATACGATGGTCACCTAAACTGGGGCCTAGCACCCTCGTGACCCTACCATCCAAGGGACCACCCAATCGACCCCACCTAAAACCGGCTACGGTTGACCCGCACACGCCTCAACCCGACCCTCCGTCGCGCCAACTCTTGCTCCTCGATACGGAACAATCTTACTAATTCACATCATGAAAGCCACCACTTTCATTTTACACAACCCATGGACTTATTACACAAATATCTCTCACGTATACTACGCACTCTGATAAAGGTCAAACATAAAATAAATCTTTTGCTCAAGACGACCTTACCTCTAAGGTCTCAATCGTGAAATATTCTAAGGTTCACACCTACCATGCCCCCATACTTACCCTTCCAACTAACCATGTTTTCTAACTCACAATTAACACGACGTTATCCGTACATAGCACACAATAATAAGATCATCATATCAAAACTCTAGAGGGTTAAGGATATACCTGTATCTACCGCTTTACTCTAATCATAGGCCTGTCCTGCAGGGCGCATAACTGTAGAAGGTGATGAACCAACCATAGATCTTGAAGGCCGAGTCTCTACATCCGCGCTACCACTGGTCGGACAATTTCTCGCAAAATGGCCCTGCTGGCCGCATGTAAAACAAATTCCCAAATTTACACGACACTCCCCAAAATGGAGCCTACCACAACGGTCACAACGAGGTAGGGGTGGCTTCAGCTGGCTAACACCCCTGCTCTCCCGAAAATCTGAACCTCGAGCCCCGACCGCTTCCTCAAGATCGCGGAGGACCACTGCATCTTGGGGGTACATAACTAGCTCGGGCCGAGGCGGTCCGCCTCGAAAGTTGCCAAAAGACCCTGCTGTCCTGGCCCTCTTCTGCTGATCCCGGTCATTCCGTCGACCTCTCCGTGCCTCACATCCTAGTGCATGAGCTCGCATGCGAGCAATGTCCATGCCCTACCAAGAGCTACACCCGAACAAGCCTCGCTGGTAATCATCTAGCCCGGTGACGTAGAGGTGCACTCTATCCTCCATGGTTGCCACCAAAGCGGGGACATACCGAGCCAACGAGTCAAACTCCACGTTGTACTCCAACCGCACGCCTCTCTGCCTCAAAGATCATAAATCGCCCGTGCCCTCCTCATCGCCCGAGGCAAGAAGTGAGTGAGGAATGCCTCTGAGAACTCGTCCCATACTGCTGGAAGCGCATGCTCTCCCCGGGACAGCTCCCACGAATCAAACCAGTCGACTGCGGTATCACGCAGCCGATGCGAACCTAAGACCACCGACTCGGTCTCCAAGCTCGATCACTCTACGACCATCAGAATCGCCGGATGAACTCCTGCGGATCATCCTCAGGCCTCGACCCATAAAACTCTTGCGGGCTACAACTCAGAAAGTCCCGTAGCCTCAAACTATCCGATCTCGGGTGAACCACGGTGTTATCGAATCTGGCGCCCGGCCTATCCTCATGTCGCCACGATCACGCCGAATCGGGCCATCTCTTTGTAACCCATTCATCCGCTTCCACCGGGGATCGAGGCTCGTGTATCAGGTCTCAGCAGCCACGGCCGCGCTTCTAAACTCGGCTGGCCGGGCGCCGCAAAACTCGCCGTCAAGCACAATCTCATCGACCGCTCGCGCTGCATTCTCTCAGATCTCACTAGCATCTCCTCGCTGCCTTGCCCTTCGGGCTCTGGTTGCGCGGAGGCATAATCGTAAAATGAAATACGTCGAGGAGTCCAACTTATAACACGCTTCTAAGGCACGATCTCAGAGTGAGAAGAATGGAAACCAATCCTAGATATCTCAGCCTCCCGACATAGATGTGGTGCACAACACATCGATAATCAAGACTCTACTAGATACGGTCTCAGACACTTTCCGAGGACTAATCGCTCGATACCACTTTTGTTACGACCGAACTCGTTCGTGGATCGTGCCTTTCCCGGGCACCCTAGTGATACAACATCGAGAAAATCAGGGAAATAAAATCATGAACATGAATTAAGAGACATGATAAATAAATAGGCCAACCAAAATGCTTGCTTCAAGATATATACATAAATACCGAACAGCTTATCCTTTTTACAAACTCGCCACAACAAGATTATGCACTTAAGAGTGACAACAACTATGACGGACAGTGCCCCGCCATACCACGAATGTACAAGAACCTGCACTGTGGTAACATACCAAAAGATAAGCCTCAAGAAACGGCTTCCTAACACGCTGAATCGTGATCCCATGAGCGAGGATCCACAACCGATGATTTCTACTCAGATGAACGCACTTCAAGGAGGTCGATAACAGTACCAAGTATGTGAAATCAAAATATCAGAATGAAATCATAATACTATATAAAAACAGGAGACATGTATGACAACAAAATTACAGTTCACAACATAAAGGCAGTCATGTCAAGTCAGGGGCTCACGCCCTCACGTCATCACTCAAATATAACCCGGGAATTTAACCCGCACAACGGCCGCATGCCCCGACATCTCACTCTCAGTATAAGCATTGCCATGGAACCATCCTAATGGAAACATACCCGGGCCACCCATCGTGTCGGATGTCCAAAGGAAATATCCAGATAGCAATAGAAATGGAAGATACTCGGGCCACCCATCGTGTCGATGTCCAAAGCAAATAACAAGATAACACTCCTAATGGAAGCATACCCGTGGCCACCCATCGTGTCAAGATGTCCAAAGCAAATAACAAGATAACACTTAATGGAAGCATACCCGTGGCCACCCATCGTCGGTATGTCCGTATGATCGATATAGTGGAAGCATACCCGGCCACCCATCGTGGTCGATGTCCATCAATCAACCGGATAGCCTACCCTCCAACGAGACGCGGAGCACGTAAATACAACACTTGCACAACAAAGGCTATCACCACAAGCATAGGCAAGTTCAACATACTTTTAGACATTCTTCTTATTATAACACAACCGGATTTTAACCCCAAGGTACTACGTATTTTAACTCTTTAAAAGATCCATTTCCTTCACAACAAGTCACATGATACCCGTAGTATCAAAACGGAGTAACTATCTTTTTAAGTAAACCAAAATACTTCCCTTTGTAAAATCAAGTAACAACATTATTTTCCAAACGTTCAAGTTTGCCTAATTTCAAATGCTCAAGTTTCTCATTTTAGAAAGGTTTCATAAATCATAGTCTTAATCTCTTTTAAAACCATTGAGTAATATATGTCTTGTGTGTGAGTCGTTTATTTTTGTTTATAACAATCTTGTTACAGCAGCCATGATCTAGAAAATGTAATACAATTTTGTCTTATCTTAGCTTCTATGAAGATGGAGGTTTCTACTGGTTTTAATAACAATTAGCCATTCGTCAATACATTTTCCTTTATTAGTGCTGCTGTGGTTTGTTCGACACTTATTCTCATTTCCGAAATCAAGAAACATTATTCTTTTAAAACCAAGTACTCATTACTCGCGAATGAGGTTTCACAACATTTTTAACAAAATGTTATATAACAAGTCAAATAAGTTAAGTCTCTTATCTTACAAGATCAAGTCTCTTAACTTCTACAATCAATAAACCATTCTTTTACCCACATAGAGTCGTTATAACTAACTTCCCATAAAGCTATTATAAAACCCTATGTTTTGAACCAACCAACTCATTTAGCACACGTGACGCTTCACTGCGCAGATAACGCACTTCCGGGCGAGGTCAAGACAACAGTACCAAGTATGTGAAATCGCAAAATATCAGAATGAAATCATACTAGTCTATATAAAGCAGGAGACACGTATGATAACCAAACTACAGTTCACAACATAAAAGCAACATGTTCGTGGACTCACGCCTCAAGTCATCACTCAAATATAACTACGGGTCTCACGCCCACAACATCAATCATGTTCGCATCACGGCCGCATGCCCCGGAATTCAGACGGCAGACATGTCCATGATGCAACAATAATACCAATGCCCCATGGCCACATGCCGAATTCCAGACGGTGTAGACACGCCCATGTGACATCAACAATAATATCTCGAGTGATCAACCCCGCCGCACGCCACATGCCCCGACTGCAGATCGGTAGACATGTCCATGTAACCACAATAACAATATATCGGTAATCAACCCCGCCGCATGGTCACATGCCGGAATTCGCAGACGGTGTAGACATGTCCATGTAACATCGATAACAAGACAAGAATCAAAATGGAAACATACCCGTGGAATTCTCCACACGCCAAAGACGCCCAAGTAAGTTCTCAACAAGTCAACCGCCTCTATCGAGAGCGCCAGAATACGTAAATACAACACTTGTACAACAAAGGCTATCATCACAAGCATAGGCAAGTTTCACACAACTCAAAGTACTTTCACATAAGTCACACAATACCCGTAGTATAAAAATCGTGACTATCTTTTTAAGTAAACAAGACACTTCCCCTTTTTGTAAAATCAAGTAACAACATTATTTTCCAAACGTTCAAGTTTGCCTAATTTCAAATGTTCAAGTCACTTATTTTAGAAAGGTCTCATAACTCATAGTCTTAATCTCTTTTAAAACAATTGAGTAACATATGTCATATATGTGAGTAGTTTATTCTTGTTTATAACGATCTTATTACAAAGCATGATCTAGAAAATGTAATATCATTTTGTCTCATCTTAGCTTCATGCAGATGGAGGTTTCTACCGGTTTTAATACAACACATCATTATTCAATACATTTTCCTTATTAACGCCGCAGTGGTCCGTCGATACACATTCTCGATTTCCAAATCAAGAAACATTATCCCTTTAAAAACCAAGTACTCATTACTCACGAATGAGGTTTCACACAAACATCCACATTAAAACAAATAAGTTAAGTCTCTTATCTTATAAGATCAAATCTCTTAACTTCTAACATCAGTAAACCATTTTCTTACCTACATAAAGCTGTTATAACCAACTTCCCATAAAGCCGTTATAACACTTTATGTTTAAACCAAACAAATACACTTAGCACTGTGACGCCCACCGCACTACATAGTTACACACATATCATGCTAGAACAGATAGGAAGAGGTTCACATACCTCGCGACGAGTATCGAAAATAAGCAAAATGCTCCAAGTACTACAACCTTGCTAGCCCTTTCCACTCCTCAAGTAGAATACGCTACTCTTAGTACTTTCACCTAAAAAGGTCACAAACGTCTATTAACTTTTAAACATACTGCCCATTTCTCTACGTAAAATTCGCAAAGACCTCCCCGCAAAACAGAAATCTCCTCCTCTATCGAGGCCGCCACCAAGCCAACCAGTGGGGTTTACACGCCTAACCTGACGTGTACAATTCTACTCAAGAATACTACACAAGTCTATCGCAATACCCCTATGTAAATACAGTTCAGTTCTTTTCTTTACTCTTCAGGCTTAAGTCAAAAGACATTGCCACATACAAAGTTCAGTTCTATATATAGTATACTTCAACTATATATTCAACAACATGAATTTCCAATCACGAATAGAGGGACAAGATAATTACCTCGATAAGCCCATAATTATCCAAGTTAAATGTCGATCCTTAGCAACGTTTAGCTCCAACTCCGGGTGCTCCACCCCGCTCCAACAACCCTAAGTTCTAACCAACTTCTACTTAAATACTTCAACCAATCTGTCACACCCCGACTCAGTCTGGATCGTGCCTTACCCGGCACCCTAGTGATACAACATCGAGAAAACCAATGGAAAATAAAACATGAGTCATGAAACAAGAGATATAATAATAAAAGCAACCAAAACGGTTGCCTTCAGATATACATAAAACTCAATAGCTTTAATCCTTTACAACCCCGCCACAACAAGATTACATGCACTTAAGATTTACAACGACTATGACTGACAGGCCCCGCCATACCTCGAATGTACAAGAACCTACAACTCAGTGGAACACATACTAAAAGATAAGCCTCCAAGAAACGGAGCTTCCCAATACGCCGAATCGTGATCCTAAGAGCGGGATCCACGATCGATGTACTTACACGCAGATGAACGCACTTCCGGGCGAGGTCGATAACAAGTACCAAGTATGTGAAATCAGAAATATTTAAATGAAATCATAATACTATATAAAAACAGAGACATGTATGATAACAAAACTACGTCACAACATAAAGGCAATATGTCAAGTCGTGACTCACGCTCAAGTCATCACTCAAATATAACTACGGGTCTCACGCCCACAACATCAATCGTGTTCGCATCACGGCCGCATGCCCCTAATTCGTGACGGCAGACATGTCCATGATGCAACCATAATACCAATGCCTCTACGGCCACATGCCCCGAATTCTACCCTGCAGACACGCCCATGTGACATTAATAACAATATACTTGGTGATCAACCCCGCCGCACGGCCACATGCCCCGAATCGTGACGGCAGACACGCCCATGTTGCGCACAATAACCATATATCGGTAATCAACCCGCCGCACGGCCGATGCGCCTCTAATATCAGACGGCAGACATACGCCCATGTGACATCAACAACAAGACAAGAATCAAAATGAAAACATACCCGTGGAATTCTCCACATCGCCAAAGACGTCCAAGTAAGTTCTCAACAAGTCAACCGACCCTCTGTCGAGAGACGCGGTAACACAGAAATACCACACTTGCACAACAAAGGCTTTCACAACAACAAGCATAGGCAAGTTTCACAACAACAAGCATAGGCAAGTTTCACAACAACAAGCATAGGCAAGTTTCACACAACTCAAAGTACTTTCATTTTATGCCAAAGTCCGGGTTTTTAACCCCAAAGTACTACATACGTTAAGTTCTTTTAAAAGAGATCCATTACTTTTATAAAAGTCACCCGATACCCGTAGTATTAGAATGACCAACCCACATTCCTTTTCAAAATCAAGTAACAACATTCTTTTCCTAAGTTCCAGTTTGCCTAGTTTCAATTACTCAAGCTTCTCATTTTCAAATGGTTTCATAGTTCCCAAACTTAATCACTTGATTCCTTTTTAGAACAATTGAGTAATATATGTCTCACGTGAGAGTAGGTTATTCTTTTTTACAACATTCTTATTACAAAACCATGATCTAGAAAATGTAATATCATTTTGTCTCATCTTAGTTTCTATGCAGATGGAGGTTTCTACCGGTTTTAATACAACACATCATTATTCAATACATTTTCCTTTATTAACGCCGCAGCGGTCCTGTCGATACACATTCGATTCCCAAATCAAGAAACATTATCCCTTTAAAAACCAAGTACTCATTACTCACGAATGAGGTTTCACACAAACATCCACATTAAAACAAATAAGTTAAGTCTCTTATCTTATAAGATCAAGTCTCTTAACTTCTAATATCAGTAAACCATTTTCACCTACATAAGGTCGTTATAACTAACTTCCCATAAAGCTATTATAACACCCTATGTTTTAAACCAACCAACTCATTTAGCACATGACGCTCACCGCACTACATAGTTTACAAAACATCATGCTCGAAGTATAGGAAGAGGTTCACATACCTCGCGACGAGTATCGATAATAAGCAAAATGCTCCAAGTACTACAACCTTGCTAGCCCTTTCCACTCCTCAAGTAGAATACGCTACTCATAGTACTTTCACCTAAAAAGGTCACAAACGCCTTATTAACTTCAAAACACAAGGTTCCATTTCTCTACGTAAAATTCGCAAAGACTCTCCTCCGCAACAACAGAAATCTCCTCCTCTATCGGCCGGCCACCAAGCCAACCAGTGGGGTTTACATCGCCTAACCTGACGTGTACCATTCTACTACACAACAATGCTACACAAGTCTCATCAGAATACACCCTATGTAATTACGCTCAGCTTCTCTTCTTTAAATTCAGCTTAAGTCAAAAGACATCACGCAAGCTATGTTCATTCTATATATAGTATACTTCAACTATATAATCCTACAACATGTAATCTCCAATTACAATAAGTGGACAAGAATATTTACCTCGACAAGCCCAAAATTATCCGAGATAAAAGTCGATCCCGAGCAAGGTTTAGCTCCTACTCTGCGCCCAATCCGCCTCCAAACAACCCTTAGAAGTTCTAACTAACTTCTACTCAAATACTTCAACCAACTATGAAGATTTCCTTAGGGTTTTGGTTTGAGACTAAAAGGACAAAATGTAGTATTTCCTGCCTCTACGATAGAGGTAACTTTGGAATACAACAAGGTAAAGGCTAAGGTATTTTTGGGCATTATAACAATACTGGAGAGTATTTCTACCAAGAGGGTGTATTATACTAAACAACTAGGCTAGTGGGGTACCCTACGCTAGCACCACAGCGGAGGAGGCTCTCGGCCACAAGGCCACCTGGCGGGGAGGGGAAGGCTTAGGACGAGAACACACTCAAAGGGAGGAGAGGGACTCAAGACTTGGAAGATTTTAGGAATGGATGAAGTCTTCAAGCTAGTGGGTATTTATAGCAAAACCAAAGGCCAACCAATGGCCAAGATCAAGCCATGTGCAAGGCAAGTGTAAGGCCAAGATCAAGCCAAGTGCACCCTAGTCCCTACTCCTTAAAACCCTCACAAATATCTACACAAATAGCTACCACAACTTGCGCTCTCCAATCGCCAAGTCCGCCCCACTTGTTTCCATCGCGGTGACACACGCCACCCTCCCGCTGGTCCAAAATGTTTCGCCTCTGAAAAATCCGCAAAAATAAGAAAAGACATAGCCGGAATTTTCCTCGCAAGTTATGTAAAACGCTTCACAAAAACGACTCTAACCAAAGTTGTGCACAAATGTCATTCGCCAAGCCTAGCGGGGGTGACACGTGTCACCATCCTATTGGCCCTCATAAAACGCCTTCCAAAAAAATATCCACAATGGCCAAAATCTCAAAACAAAGTGGCTCCTACAAAATCAGAAATTTCTCCGTGGGCCCCACGTGACCATTTCCAAAATAAAATTCCATAATTCTAATATAATCTAAGAAGCCCAAATTCCAAACTGGGAACCCACCCCATCAACGAACATTTTTCTTTACAAAACCTAAACTTTTTCCGTGGAAAATCACCTCTTTCTTCCTTTCCAATTTTCTCGTCGTGCTCTCGCACGCACGCCCTCGCATACATACCCCGAGAATACGGGTATAACATTCTCCTCCTTAGAAACATTCGTCCGAATGTTCCTTCTCAAGACGGATATCGATGAAGTTCCTCTAACAAGTTGTCAACGCCACACCGCCACGTAAATAACACACGTTATCTTCCTTCCTTACTCGCCGTGCCCTTCTCAACACTTGAACTCTCCCAAGACGCACCAAACTTCAGTCATTACTCCGCTCCCAAAAATCTCCGAGTCACTACCTCCAAACTTGGTCATCTTACTAACCTCAAACTTTCTTAAGGCCATTCCCGGCCTTTACGAACCGCTCGTCGAACGCGCCCACGAACTCATACGATGATCATACAAACTTGGGCCTAGCATCCTCGTGACCCTACCACCTGGCGGGACCACCCAGAACTGACCCCACCTTAATCCGGCTACGGGTTGACCTGTATCACGTCCTCAACCCGACCCACAATCGCCAAGCCCTCGCTCCCGACACGGAACAATCTCGCTAAATCACATCATGAAAGCTACCACTTCCATCTCACACTACCCATGGACTTATCACACAAATAAAACCCACGTATACTACACACTCTGATAAAGGTCAAACATAAAACGAATCTTTTACTCAAGACGACCTTACCTCTAAGGTCTCAATCGCATGATCAGTGGTTCACACTTACCATGCCCCCATACTTACCCTTCTACAATAACTGTGTGTCTAAATCACATTTAGCACAAATCTATCTGAACATAACACTAAAACACATCAGTATACAAAACTCTAGAGGGTTAAGGATATACCTGTCTCTTCCGCTTCCTAATCACGCCTACTCGCAGGCGCATAGCAGCGGCGTGATGAACCACCATCGATCCTGAAGGCCGAGTCGTAGCATCCGTGCTACCCTATGTCTGACAGCTTCGCAAAATGGCCCCGCTGGCCGCAAAAATAACAAGCTCCTGGCACCACGACACTTCGAATGCGGTCTACTACATCGACACACCGAGGTAGGGGTGACCGTGATCCGCCAACACCCTTACTTCCTCGAAACTCAACCTCGAGCCTCGACCGCTTCTCAAGACGGAGGACCACTGCATGCGGGGTACAAAACTAGTTCGCCGAGGCGGTCCGCTCGAAAGTCGCCAAAGACCTCGATGTCCTCGCCTCTTCTCGCTGATCCGTGTCATTCCGCCGACCTCTCCGCACTCACATCCTAGTGCACGAGCTCGCATGCGGCAATGTCCATGCCCTACCAAGAGCTACACCAACAAGCCTCTCGCTGGTAATCATCTAATCCGTGACGTAGCGTGCACTCTATCCTCCATGGTTGCCACTAAAGCGGGACATACCGAGCCAACGAGTCAAACTCCACGTTGTACTCGAATCAGACGCCTCTGCCTCAAAGATCATAAATTGTTTACCGCGTTCTCCTCATCCGCGAGGCAAGAAGTGAGTGAGGAATGCCTCCGAACTCGTCCCATACCGCTGGAAGCGCATGCTCTCCCGACAACTCCCACGAATCAAAACCACCGATCGCGGTATCACGCAGCCGATGCGCACCTAAGACCACCGACTCGGTCTCCGGCTCGATCACTTACGACCAGAATCGCCGGATGAACTCCTCGCGATCATCCTCGTGCCTCGACCCATAAAACTCAAGGCTACAACTCGTAAAGTCCCGTAGCCTCAAACTATTCGCCGGGGTGAACCATCGTGCTATCGAATCGAATCGAATCGAATCCGTGATCCAAATTTATCTCATATCCGCCACGACTCGACCAAAGAATCGGGCCATCTCCTTGTAACCCATCTCATCCGCCTCTGCATCGTGGGACCGAGGCTCGTGTATCTGTGGTCTCAGCAGCCATCGCCGCGCTCTAAACTTCGCTGGGCCGGGCGGCGCTACAAAACCCGGGCCGTCTCAAGCACAACTCGTGTATCGTCCGGCTCGCGCTCGCACTCTCTCAGATCTCACTAGCAAGACTCCCGCCTTGCCTCCCGGGCTCTGGTTGCCTTGCGCGAGGCATAATCGTAAAAACGAGATACGCCGTAGGGGTCCAACTTACAACACACCTTCTAAGGCACGATCTCGTAATGAGAAGAATGGAAACCAATCCTAAATGTCCTATAGCCTCGATTATAGATGTGCACAACACACCGATAATCAAGACTTACTAGACACGGTTCGTAGACACTTTCCGAGGACTAATCGCTCGATACCACTATGTCACACCCCGATTTGGGCTCGTGATCGTGCCTTACCCGGCACCCTAGTGATACAACATCGAGAAAACCAAGAAAATAAAACATGAGTCATAAACAAGAGATATAATAATAAAGCCAACCAAAACGGCCGCTTTCAAGATATACATAAACTCCGAATGCTTTAATCCTTTACAACCCCGCCCACAACAAGATTACTGCACTTAAGATTTACAACGACTATGACGGACAGGCTCGCCATACCTCAATGTACAAGAACCTACAACTCAGTGGAACACATACTAAAAGATAAGCCTCCAAGAAACGGAGCTTCCTAATACGTCGAACTATGATCCTAAGAGCGGATCCACGATCGATGTACTCTACCGTGGCATGAACGCACTTCAAGGAGGTCGATAACAAGTACCAAGTATGTGAAATCAGAAAAATATCAGAAATGAAATCATAACAGTCTATATATAAAAACAGGAGACATGTATGATAACAAAACTACAGTTCACAACATAAAGGCAGTCATGTCAAGTCAGGGACTCACGCCCTCAAGTCATCACTCAAATATAACTATGGGTCTCACGCCCACAACATCAATCGTGTTCGCATCACGGCCGCATGCCCCGACCAGACGTGACGGCAGACATGTCCATGATGCAACCATAATACCAATGCCCCACGGCCACATGCCCCGAATTCTACCTCTGCAGACACGCCCATGTGACATTAATAACAATATATCGGGTGATCAACCCGCCGCATGGCCACATGCCCTGGACATCAGACGTGTAGACACGCCCATGTTGCAGAATAACCATATATCGTAATCAACCCGCCGCACGGCCGCATGCCCCGAATCGTGACGGCAGATACGCCCATGTGACATCAACAACAAGACAAGAATCAAAATGGAAACATACCCGTGGAATTCTCCGCCATCGCAAAGACGCCCAAGTAAGTTCTCAACAAGTCAACCGACTGGCCGAGAGACGCAGAATACGTAAATACCACACTTGCACAACAAAGGCTATCATCACAAGCATAGGCAAGTTTCACAACAACAAGCATAGGCAAGTTTCACAACAACAAGCATAGGCAAGTTTCACACAACTCAAAGTACTTTCATTTTATGCCAAAGTCCGGTTTTTAACCCCAAAGTACTACATACGTTAAGTTCTTTTAAAAGAGATCCATTACTTTTATAAAAGTCACCCGATACCGTAGTATTAGAATGACCAACCCACATTCCTTTTCAAAATCAAGTAACAACATTCTTTTCCTAAGTTCCGCTTGCCTAGTTTCAATTACTCAAGCTTCTCATTTTCAAATGGTTTCATAGTTCCCAAACTTAATCACTTGATTCCTTTTAGAACAATTGAGTAATATATGTCTCACGCGAGAGTAGGTTATTCTTTTTACAACATTCTTATTACAAAGACCATGATCTAGAAAATGTAATATCATTTTGTCTCATCTAGTTTCTATGCAGATGGAGGTTTCTACCGGTTTTAATACAACACATCATTATTCAATACATTTTCCTTTATTAACGCCGCAGTTGGTCTGTCGATACACATTCCGATTCCCAAATCGTGAAACATTATCCCTTTAAAAACCAAGTACTCATTACTCACGAATGAGGTTTCACACAAACATCCACATTAAAACAAATAAGTTAAGTCTCTTATCTTATAAGATCAAGTCTCTTAACTTCTAATATCAAGAAACCATTTTCACTACATAAGGTCGTTATAACTAACTTCCCATAAAGCTATTATAACACCCTATGTTTTAAACCAACCAACTCATTTAGCACATGTACGCTCACCGTACTACATAGTTTACAAAACATCATGCTCAAGGATAGGAAGAGGTTCACATACCTCGCGACGAGTATCGACAATAAGCAAAATGCTCCAAGTACTACAACCTTGCTAGCCCTTTCCACTCCTCAAGTAGAATACGCTACTCATAGTACTTTCACCTAAAAAGGTCACAAACGTCTTATTAACTTCAAAACACAAGGTTCCATTTCTCTACGTAAAATTCTAAGAAGACTCTCCCGCAACAACAGCGTAAATCTCCTCCTCTATCGAAGCCGGCTACCAAGCCAACCAGGGGGGGGGGGGGGGTTTAAACGTCTAACCGGACGTGTACCATTCTACTAAACAACAATGCTAAACAAGTTCATCAGAATACACCCATGTAATTACAGCTTCTCTTCTTTAAATTCAGGCTTAAGTCAAAAGACATTGCCGCAAGCTATGTTCAGTTCTATATATAGTATACTTCAACTATATAATCCTACAACATGTAATCTCCAATTACAATAAGGGGACAAGAATATTTACCTCGACAAGCCCAAAATTATCCGAGATAAAAGTCGATCCTGAGCAAGGTTTAGCTCCTACTCCGTGCGCTCCAATCCGCTCCAAACAACCCTTAGAAGTTCTAACCAACTTCTACTCAAATACTTCAACCAACTATGAAGATTTCCTTAGGGTTTCGGTTTGAGACTAAAAGGACAAAAGGTAGTATTTCCGGGCTCTACGTATAGAGGTAACTTTTGGAATACAACAAGGTAAAGGCTAAGGTATTTTGGGCATTATAACAATACTGAGAGTATTTCTACCAAGAGTGGGTGTATTATACGAAACAACTAGGCAGTGGGGTACCCCTCGGCTAGCACCACAAAGGCGGGAGGGGGAGGCTCTCGGCCCCACGGCCACTCAAGGGGGGGAGGGGGACGGCTTAGGACGAGAACACACTCAAAGGGAGGGAGAGGGACTCAAGACTTGGAAGATTTTAGGAAGGGATGAAGTCTTCAAGCTTAGGGGGGTATTTATAGCAAAACCAAAGGCCAACCAATGGCCAAGATCAAGCCATGTGCAAGGCAAGTGTAAGGCCAAGATCAAGCCAAGTGCACCCTAGTCCCCTACTCCTTAAAACCCTCACAAATATCTACACAAATATCTACCACAACTTGCCCTCCAATCGCCAAGTCGCCCCCACTTGCTTTCCATCGAGGTGTGACATGTCACCCTCCCGCTGGTCCAAAATGTTTCGCCTCGGAAAAATCCGCAAAAATAAGAAAAGACATAGCCGAATTTTCCTCGCAAGTTATGTAAAACGCTTCACAAAATGACTCTAACCGTGTCAAAGACAAATGTCATTCGGCCAAGCCATTTAGGCGGGGTGACACGTGTCACCCTCCTATTGGCCCTCATAAAACGTCTTCCAAAAAAATATCCACAATGGCCAAAATCTCAAAACAAAGTGGCTCTACAAAACAGAATTTCTCCCGTGGCCCCACGTGACCATTTCCAAAAATAAAATTCCATAATTCTAATATAATCTAAGAAGCCCAAATTCCAAACTGGGAACCCAATTCCCATCAACGAACATTTTCTTTACAAAACCTAAACTTTTTCCGTGGAAAAATCACCTCTTTCTTCCTTTCCAATTTTCTGTCGTGCTCTCGTACGTACGTCCTCACATACATACCCTGAGAATACGGGGTATAACACAATCAATGAAGATTTCCTTAGGGTTTCGGTTTGAGACTAAAGGGACAAAAGGTAGTATTTCCGGGCTCTACGTATAGAGGTATCTTTGGAATACTACAAGGTACAAGGCTAAGGTATTTTGGGCATTATAACAATACTTGGAGGAGTATTTTAATACCACAAAAAAAAAGGGTATCACACGAGAACACCCCAAGGTGGGGGGGGGTGTTCCTCTCGGCCGAAGGCCACAAGGGAAGGGGGAGGGGGAAGGTTCTCGAACTAGAGCTCACAAAGGGGGAGGAGAGGGTTTCAAGACTTGGAAGTTTTTTGGAATGGATGAAGTCTTCAAACTTAGGGGGGTATTTATAGCAAAACCAAAGGCCAACCAAGGGCCAAGATCCTTCCAAGTGTATAGCAAGTGTAAGGACAAGATCAAGCCAAGTGCACCCTAACCCCTACTCCACAAAACACTCCACAAAACATGGCACAAAACAAGGCCAAAACTAAGGGACCAATCGGCCAAGGCCAACCACCCTTGACCGCCCCCCCCTAAACCGTCCAATGAGGGTGACAAGTGTCACCCTCCCGTTGGTCCAAAAATGTTTAGTCACTCGGAAAAATCCGCAAAAATACTAAATGACATAGCCGGAATTTTCCCAACGTAAGCTGTGGAAACGTTTCGTCTAAAAACGACTCCAATCGGCACTTGTGCCCAAAATTCGGTCCTTTGCCTAACTTAAGGCTCAAATTCTCTACGTACGTCCTTACGTACATACTCTGGAAATACGGGGTATAACAACCGTACTACATAGTTTACAAAACATCATGCTAGCAAGGATAGGAAGAGGTTCACATACCTCGCGACGATTATCGACAATAAGCAAAACGCTCCAAGTACTTCAACCCGTCGGCTACTCCTTAAGCCAAGTAGATCACGCCACACGTAGTACTCCACTCTTAAAATGGTCAAGTACTTCTATCAAACCTTACTCACCATTGAAGACTTATACCAATAAAAAGCCCTCTAATTCTACGGAAAATTCGGCAGCACTTCCCCCGTTTTTACTCACTTTTCCATCTTTCTCCAAGGCCCGAATAACCGTAATATATATACCATATATATATATATAAGGCGTAATAATTAAACAACATAAAGAAGGGGATTACACGCCCAAACGGTAACGCGATTTACTATCACGCCTTCATAACAACAATAAGTAAAAGAAGGGGATTACGCGCCCAACCGGTAACGCGGTTTACTATCACGCCTTCATAACGCAGCCCCCCGAAGGAGGTCAGTACAACAGGTACCAAGTATGTGAAACTGTAAAGTACTTAAATGAAATCAAAGTATTTAAAAGACATTTGCCATTACAATCGGTTCAATTGCACATAGTGCCATATCACAAACAAGAGCAATAATAGGTAAACTGTAACAGGTCTTTTCTAGGCCGCGAATGATCGAAGAAAGGCCGATCGCCCATAGTATCATTATGCGTGCCTAATCCTGGACTTCCGCAGTCCGCATAGGTCACACACAGCCCCGCATGAGGTATTCCTCGCATCGGGGGTAGCTAACCCCTGCATTTTCTCGAATCCGCACCGCATAGTCTCGATAGACCGATAGTCACATTGCATCGCATAGGGCATCCCCCGCATCGGGCTAAAACACCCGGAATGATCAATCCTGGAACTCCCGCAGCTCCACATAGTCACACAGACCGCATAGGCCGTATAGACCCGCATCAAGGGTGGCAAGCCCTCGGTATAACAAGTCAAGGGGGTATGTGATATAATAACAGTACAACGGTCTTAACGTTTAACAACGTAAGCACAACAAGAATAACATCACAAGACACTAACCCACGTAGCATCATAACATGTTTACTTATCAAACCATCTTACTACTTTTGCAGAAGTCAATACAAGATAAACAAATAAGTAAAACCGTTCCTTTTATCTTTCTTAAGTCGTTATACCTAACTTCCCATAAAGCTAGTATAACTCTTAAGCTTTCTGTTTAAAAATCAAATATTCTTCTTCTTTCGAAATGTTTTATAATTCTTTTGAAAGACTTCAAGATTCATATTATTCAATCTTAAGTCAAAAGACATTGTCGTAAAACTACGTCCAGTTAACACGTGTACGTCTACCGTACTATATATATATTTTAAAATATCATGCTCAAGAGTATAGGGAGAATCACATACCTTCTCGGCGAAAACCACCTGCCAAGTCGAATATGTCGCGCGCAGAGAATCAACCTATAATAGTCATATACGTCTATCAAAGTCTAGACTACTCTGTAGACTATTCTAAGCAGAGGGTTCTTTATTCTACGGAAAATTGGGCAGCACTTCCCTACCCGTCAAGCTACACAAGTCTCATCAGAATACAAATTTCATGTAAGTACAGTTCAATACTTCTTTATTAATCTTCTGATGTGATTTCAGTTCAATTCTATTCTTTAATATTCTTCTATACCTTATACTCAAGTCTTAACTATCTTTATATGTAATATCCAATTACAATAGAAGGACAAGAGTATTTACCTCGATAAGCCCAAAATTATCCAAGTTAAATGTCGATCCTGAGCAAGGTTTAGCTCCTAATTGCACGCTCCGATAGCTCCAAGAAACCCTTAGAAGTTTCTACACAACTTCTACTTAAATTCTATAAGAGATTTGGGCTAGGGTATTTTGGAATAGTAACTATACTTGGAAGACAACTTTCTACCAAGGGGGGGGGGGGTGTACTCGGCCGAAGCCACTAGGCTAGAGGGGGGAGAGGGGTGTTTCGGCTAAGCTTCTCTAGAGGGGGGGGGGAAGAGGCTTGGACGAAAACACTACAAGAGGGGGGGAGGATTTTCAAGACTTGGAGAAGTGATTTGTGGATGAAGAAAACCTTCAAGTTAGGGGGGTATTTATAGGCCAACCAATGGCCAAGATGAAGCCAAGTGCTATACAAGTGTAGGGTGAGGATTTACCCAAGTGTCCTTATCCATCTATTACACAAAAATATCCTACCTAACCTTGACCAAAGGAAAGCCACAAAATCGTCCAAACAAGCCCATGTTTGCCGTCCACTTGAGGGTGACAAGTGTCACCCTCTCGTTGGTCCAAAATGTTTCATCTCTCGGAAAAATCCGCAAAAATTATTAATGACATAGCCGGAATTTTCCCTACGCAAGCTTTGGAAAACGTTTCGTCGGAAAACGATTCTTTTCGAGTGTTGTGCACAATATTTTCGTCCAAAGTGTCTAACTAAGGCTAAACTTTTGTACGTACGTCCTCACGTACATACTCAGGAAATACGGGGTATAACAATAGCTTAGATGAAGTGTTAAGAGAAGTTGTTTAGAAACTTCTAAGGGTTGCTTGGAGCGGGTTGGAGCGTAAGGAATTGGAGCTAAATGTTGCTCAGGATCGACTTATATCTTGGATAATTTTGGGCTTATCGAGGTAATTACCTATGTCCCCCTATTGTAATTAGAGATTACATGTTGTAGTAGTTTAGAATTGAGTATAAGATATATTGGAAGGATGATTATAAAGAATTGAACTGTATTTACATAGGACTGTATTTACAGTATACTTGTAGTATTATTGTGGAGTAGAATTGTGCACGTCTGGTTAGACGTGTAATCCCCTCCCCCCCCCCCCCCCCGTGATTGTTGGTTTGGTAGCAGGCCTCGTTAGAGGAGGAGATTTTTGTGGTTGCGGTAGGGGAGGTGCTGCCGAATTTTCCGTAGAATAAGGAATCTTGTATCTAGAATTATTCTACGAAGAGATCTAGAGGTTGATAGATGTTTTGTGGCCTTTATAGGTTGAAGTACTACGAGTAGCGTATTCTACTTGAAGGGTGGAAAAGGCGAGCAAGGTTAGAGTACGTGGAGCGTTTTGCTAATTGTCGATAATCGTCGCGAGGTATGTGAACCTCTTCCTATCTTTTCTAGCATGATTGTTGTGAACTATGTAGTACGGTAGACGTACATGTGCTAAATGAATTTGGTTGGTTTAAAACATAAAGTGTTATAACGGCGTTATGGGAAGTTTGCTATAACAACTTTATGTAGGTAAAGAAATGGTTTGTGGTTTTTAAAAGATAAGAGACTTGACTTATAAATGACTTGATGTGAAATATTAAGGAACTTGATTTCTAAAAGAAAATAGACTTGAGGAATTGAAGAGTTTTTGGTTTAAAAGAAAGACATGGTTTTGTCTAAAATTGGTTTAAAACATAAAGTGTTATAACAACTTTATGGGAAGTTAGTTATAACGACTTTATGAAAACAAAAGAACGGTTTTATCATTAGTTTTAAAATGGTAACTTGACTTTAAAAGGAGAAGTGTTTTGGTCTAAAAAGAAGGCATAGTATTGTCTTAATTTGGTTTAAAAAAGAAAGTATGGAAGTTGTTTTGGTTTACTTAAAATGTTAGTCACTCTATTTTGATAATACGGGCATCGGGTGACCTTTGTAAAAGAAATGGATCTTTTAAAAAGAATTTAACGTACGTAGTACTTTGGGGTTAAAACCTGGACTTTGGCATAAAATGAAAGTACCTTGAGTTGTGTGTAACTTGCCTATGTTTGCGTGTCATAGCCTTGTCGTTCTAGTATTGTATTTCTATACCACCGCGTCTCTCGATGGAGGGCCGGCTGATTTGTTATGATCTTACTTGGGCGTCTGGCAGCGATGTGAGCATTCCACGCACGCTCGCGTGATTATTATTCCATGGACTAGCTCCAGCGAGGTTTCCGATTCGGCTTGGTATCCGGTAGTTGGCTCGTACTTGCCCGAGGTCGTGGTGATTCACAGTATCGGTAGTTAGCCAGATTTGCCCCGTTCAATTTTGTGACGAAGTCTCGTGATTCCGGCTTGGTATCTGGTAGTTAGTCTTCGTACTTTCCCCGACCAGCTACGTGGCGCAGGTGGTATCTGGTAGTTGGCTTTCGTACTTGCCCTGGGTCAGCTTCGTGGTATGGTTATATAGATTTGTTGGTACGACTTTGGTATCTGGTAGTTGGCTTTCGTACTTGCCCGGTCAGTTGATGATGCGACTTTGGTATCGTAGTTAGCCTCAGACTTGCCGTCACGGTTTTTATGACAGTGGGACACGGTGTTCATGTACTCCTTGGTGTGGTTATCGTGATCGGCGGTGAGGCAGGTGTTCCACGGGCATGATTGATGTTGCGGGCATGAGACCCATAGTTATATTTGAGTGATGACTTTGAGGGCGTGAGTCCCTGACTTGACGCGATCGCCATATATTATGTAGTTTGGTTATCATATATGTCTCTGTTTATATAGACTACTATGATTTCATTCTGATTTTCAGTTTCACATACTTGGTACATTGTCTTCGACCTCCTTGGGGCTGCGTTCATGCCGCAGTAGAGGTACACGATTGTTGATCCTCGCCATAGGATCATTCGGCGTTTTGGGAAGCTCCGTTTCTCCGGAGGCTTATCTTTGGTATAGTCCCCTGTCGTTGTAGGTACTTACATTCAGGGGTATGGCGGGTCCCTGTCCCGTCGTTGTTGTTATAACATTCTTAGAGGTCTGTAGTACTGTTGTGGGCAGAGTTTGTAAAAGGGATGTAACTGTTCGGGTTCATGTTTTATTTATATATTCAGAAAGGTAACCGTGTTGTTGCTTTGTTTTCTTATTTCATTATTGTATATCTTGTTTCATGTGTAAGTTTTCATTTCCGCTGATTTTCTCTGATGTTGTATCACTAGGGTGCCCGGGGTAAGGCACCAGTCGCGGGCCCGTGGTCGGGTCGTGACAAAACCATTCTTTTAATCTTCCATAAAGTTGTTATAACCAACTTACCATAAAGTCGTTATAACTCTTTATGTCTTAGACAAATTCATTCCTTTTATGACCAAGAAACTTATACTTTCAATTCAAATCACATAGCTTTCAAAATACTTCAAGTCTCTTAACTTTTAAGAAAACAGGTTTCTTAACTTTAGAATGGCAAGAACTCAATACTTTTCAAATCAAGTATTTTATACTTTTAAATCAATTCATTTCTTCCTTTAAGAATCAAGTCACATAACTTGAAAAATAAAGTCCCTTAACCTTTAAAAAATATTTGAGGTTCATAGTCTTAAAACTTCATACGTAAATTCTTATAAATTAAGTAACACATACTTTGGTGCGTTGTGAATAAGTTATACTTATTTATAACGATCTTAATCGAGTAGCCATGATCTAGAAAATGTAATACAATTTTGTCTTATCTTAGCTTCTATGCAGATGGAGAATTTTACTCATTTTAACTCAATTGATTGTCATTACATTTTCCTTTATTAACGCTGCAGTGGCTTGTTCGATTCTTATTCTCCTTTGTGCCGTAACTTAGCCAAGTCAACTTGGCTCCAAATACCTCCTAACGACTCTTACCAACATCCCCCATAAGACTTGGTAAGAACTTAGGATAACTTAGACATAACCCTTACGTATAGTAAATCAACATACATACCTCTTAACTTCTAAGAGTAGAAGGAATCATGAAATAGTACTACATGTATATTCCATACATAGAATCATGTCAAAAAAAGGAAGAGGTTCACATACCTCGCGACGATTATCGACAAATAGCAAAATGCTCCAAATTACTTCAACCTTGATAGCTATTCCATCCTTCAAGTAGAATACGCTATACTTAGTACTTCAACCTATAATGGCCATAATACGTCCATTAACCTTAGCTTCGAACGTAGAATATTCTAAGTGCAAAGTCACTAAATTCTACGGAAAATCGGACAACACTTCCTTTGTTTCTACATACTTTGCCACCTTTTTCAAGGCCGAATTCAATAACCAAACACGCCACATTTAAGGCCCAACAATTTAACTAACCAAAGGGGATTACACGCCTTAACAGGACGTGTAAAATTCCGCCCCACAAATTAATACTAAACTAGTTCCATATTTAAAGCCATTCTTGACTAAACATATATAACAACACAAAGTCCTTTTCCAATTCTTTTTCAATCCAACTTCTTAGGCCTAACATGTTATATAGTCATAAACAACTTAACAATTATAATCACCTTAATCAACTCTTTAGATAACATGCGACGACTAAACTAGTAACTAAATTGAATTACAAACTTAAAGGCTAAATCATGCAACTTTCGGATTCCATCCAAATATTCCATAACACATATCATTCTTCATAATATAATCCACATGATCATTTCTAACTACTACAACATGAAATCTTGAATTATAATAGCAAGACGGAGATTATTAGCTCCTTAAGCTCAAAATGATCCAAAACCCTAAGTCGATCCTTAGCAACTCCAACTCCTTTTCTTGACGTTCCAATCCGCTATTTGCAACCCTTAGAAGCTTGTGAAAAACTCCTCTTCTATTTTCAACTTCAAAGTTGAAGAACACCTTGGGTTTCCGCCTTGCGACTAACGTAAAAATGCGTTTTTTCCGAAATCTTTCTATTGAGATATCCTTACAATACCCTTAGGGACCTTGGGTTAAAGTCTTGTGGCTAATGAACCACAAACGAAAATTTTCTTACCTTGAGGATGCCCAAACCCGAGAGCAACAATGTCAAGAACAAGGGTTCTTCAATTTTTTCTAAGTGTGGGATGTCTTGCTACTAGTAGTAGTAGTAGTATATATAAATAAATCAAAGGCTAGGATAAATCCAAATGGAAGGCTAGGATGTGGTCAATATTATCAAGCTCTCTTGACTTTGACTTAGTCAATAAAATCAAGCCAATGCCTAGCAAGACTTTCTCATCTATACAATGATCAAATGACCATTCTATCCTTGCTTCAATTTCGTCCAAGACCAATGTGGGGGGTGCCACGTGTCGCCCTCCCATTCGTCCATAAAATTATGTAACCCTCGTGGGTCACACAAAACGTAAAATTCCTCGGGTGGGCCCCACGTGACCAAATCCGTAAAATTAAATTTCCATAATGAAAATAAGTTCCATACCCTTCAATTAATGCATTTTGAGAATCTAATTCTCACCAACGAACATTTCCCCTTTCCGACGTTCGGAAGATTTTTCCGTCGGAAAAACAATTCTTCCTTTCGTACCCTTTTCAAGTCTTGTATTCCTTACATATATTCTCTTAAACATGTCCTTGAACTACGGGGTGTAACATACTGCCCGGCCCAATCTGGGACGCGATAAAGTCACATAAGTCTGCCCCTAAAGGTATACTGCCCGACCCATTCCTGGGACGCGATGATGTCATATAGTCTGCCCATAAAGGTATACTGCCCGACCCATTCCTGGGACGCGATAAGGTCATATAGTCTGCCTATAAAGGTATACTGCCCGGCCCATTCCTGGGATGCGATAATGTCATATAGTCTGCCCATAAAGGTATACCGCCCGGCCCATTCCTGGGATGCGATAATATCATATAGTCTGCCCATAAAGGTATACTGCCCGGCCCATTCCTGGGACGCGATAATGTCATATAGTCTGCCCATAAAGGTATACTGCCCGGCCCATTC
Organism: Przewalskia tangutica; assembly: GCA_029844215.1. NCBI lineage: Eukaryota > Viridiplantae > Streptophyta > Magnoliopsida > Solanales > Solanaceae > Przewalskia > Przewalskia tangutica. The sequence goes on along the minus strand of CM056725.1, from coordinate 35,355,855 downwards.
CTGGGACGTGATAAGGTCATATAGTCTGCCCATAAAGGTATACTGCCCGGCCCATTCCTGGGACGCGATAAGGTCATATAAAATCCGGGAATTTAACCCAACGTACTACGTACCTCTACTCCTTTTAAAAATGACTATTTTTCAAATAAAACTTCCAAGATACTAACAACCGTAGTATCAAGTCATATCTACTTTTCAAGACAAGTCACAATACCTTTTAGAAATACATTTACCGGCTTCTAAATTGTTATACCCCGTATTTCCAGAGTATGTACGTAAGGGCGTACGTACAAAAGTTTAAGCCTTAAAGTAGGCATAGGGACGAAAATTTGTGCACAACCCACGAAAATATTTGTTTTCTGACGAAACGTCTTCCAAAGCTTGCGAAGGGAAAATTATGGCTGCGACATTTATTATTTTTGCGGATTTTTCCGAGAGATGAAATATTTTGGACCAACGAGAGGGTGACACTTGTCACCCTCAAGTGGACGACAAAGAGGGCATGGTTGGCACGATTTCTTTCACGACCCATTCCGGGGCCCGTGACTGGTGCCTTACCCGGGCACCCAAGTAGTCATACATCAGAGTAATCAGCGGAATATAAAAACAAGACATGAAACAGTTGTAAAATGAGACACAGTTTTATGTGAGAAAATGTCGCCTTTCGGCATATATATATATAAACATAGTTTAGCAGTTACATCCCAACTGTACTATAGGACTACAAACCTCTAAGAAGATAAACAACTATGGCGGGACAGGGCCCCGCCATACCCTGAATGTACAAAACTATATACAACAACAGGGAGATCATACCCAACAGTCGAGCCTCCGGAGAAGATGGAGCTCCTGACACCAAAGCAAAAGATCCTAAGGATGTGGATCTAGCACCTGCTTGCCCTTACCTGCGGCATGAACGCAGCCCCTCGAAGGAGGTCAGTACAACAGGTACCAAGTATGTGAAATTGTAAAGTACTTAAATGAAATCAAAGAATTTTAAAGCCATTTGCAATTATAATCAGTTCAATTGCACATAGTTTGATATCACAAACAAGAGCAATAATAGGTAAACTGTAACAGGTCTTTTCTAGGCCGCGAATGATCGAAGCAAGGCCAATCGCCCATAGTATCATTATGCGTGCCTAATCTCGACTCCGCGATCCGCATAGGTCACACACGCACCGCATGAGGTATTCCTCGACGGGGTAGTTAACCCGGTATTCTCCTCGACTCCGCGGTCCGCATAGTCTCAATAGACCGCATAGTCACACGCACCGCATAGGCATCCCCGCGATCGGGCTAAAACACCGGAATGATCAACCACGAATTTCGCACTCGCATGGTCACACAGACCGCATAGGCCGTATAGACCCGCATCAAGGGTGGCAAGCCCTCGGTATAACAAGTCAAGGGGGTAGGTGATATAATAACAGTACAACGGTCTTAACGTTTAACAACGTAAGGACAACAAGAATAACATCACAAGACACTAACCTACGTAGCATCATAACATGTTTACTTATCAAACCATCTTACTACTTTTGCAGAAGTCAATACAAGATTTTCATAAACAAATAAGTAAAACCGTTCCTTTTATCCTTCTTAGGTCGTTATACCTAACTTCCCATAAAGCTAGTATAACTCTTAAGCTTTCTGTTTAAAAATCAAGTATTACTCTTCTTTCAAAAATGATTTATAATTCTTTTGAAATACTTCAAGGTTCTTTATTATTCGGGCTTAAGTCAAAAGACATTGCCGTAAAACTACGTTCAGTTAACACACGTACGTCTACCGTACTATATATATTTAAAATATCATGCTCAAGAGTATAGGAAGAATCACATACCTTCTCGGTGAAATCCACCTGCCAAGTTGAATATGTCGCGCGCAGAGTGTCAACCTATAATAGTCAAATACGTCTATCAACGTCTAGACTACTCAGTATCTGATTCTAAGCGAGAGGTTCCCTATTCTACGGAAAATTGGGCAGACTTCCCTACCCGTCAAGCTACTCAAGTTCATCAGACTATACAAATTCTATGTAAGTACTTCAATTATTCTTCTTTAAACCCTTCTATTGTGATAATTCCAATTCTATTCTTTAATATTCTTCTATACCTTATACACAAGTCTTAACTATCTTTATATGTAATATCCAATTACAATAGAAGGACAAGAGTATTTACCTCGATAAGCCCAAAATTATCCAAGTATAAATGTCGGTCCTGAGCAAGGTTTAGCTCCTAATTTCACGCTCCGATAGCTCCAAGAAACCCTTAGAAGTTCCTAACAACTTCTTCTTAAATACTATAAGGGAATTGGGCTAGGGTATTTAGAAAACAACTTTCTACCAAGGGGGGGGGGGGGGGTGTCTCGGCTAGGGCTAGAGGGGGAAGAGGGTTGTTTCGGCTAAGCTTCACTCAAGGGGGGGGGGGAAGAGGAGGCTTGGACGAAAAGCTCACAAGGGAGAGGGGAGGATTTTCAAGACTTGGAGAGTGATTTGTGGATGAAGAAAACCTTCAAGTTAGGGGAGTATTTATAGGCCAACCAATGGCCAAGATGAAGCCAAGTGCAAGGCAAGTGTAGGGTGGAGATTTGGGCAAGTACACCTTATCCATCTACTCCACAAATATCCTACCTAACCTTGACTAAATCAAAAGCCACAAAAATCGTCCAACCTTGGCCCAAGTTGCCGTCCAATGAGGGTGACAAGTGTCACCCTCCCGTTGGTCCAAAATATTTCATCTCTCGGAAAAATCCGCAAAAATTATTAATGACATAGCCGGAATTTTCCCTTCGCGAAGTTTGGAAAACGTTTCGTCGGAAAACGATTCTTTTCGAGTGTTGTGCACAATATTTTCGTCCAAAGTGCCTAACTAAGGCTAAACTTTTGTACGTACATCCTCACGTACATACTCTGGAAATACGGGGTATAACATTCTCCCCTCCTTAGAAACATTCGTCCCGAATGTTCCTTCCCAAGACAGTTAACGATAAAGTACCTCACAACTTAACAGTTTGCAAATGCCATATACGGCCACAAAACAACACTTGAAATATGACAATGAAAATTTACAAGTAGGAAAGTGAGTTACCTGGAGGTGTGGGGAATAGGTGAGGATACTTCTGCCTCATGTCCTTCTCAACTTCCCACATCATCTCCTCCCTGAGCTCGTTCCGCCACAAGACTTTGACGGAAGCCACGTCCTTGGTCCGCAGACGCCTAACCTGATAATCGATTATCGCTATGGGAATCTCCTCATACGATAACCCCTCGGTTACCTGGACATCGTCAATCGGATGCACTCTAGATGGATCCCCGATACATCTCCTCAGCATAGAAACATGAAACACCGGATGCACTGCCTCCAGATCGGACGGCAGATCCAACTCATAGGCAACCTTGCCTACCCTGCGGACAATCTGATACGGCCCAATGTACCTTGGACTGAGTTTCCCTTTCTTCCCGAATCTCATCACACCCTTCATGGGTGACACCTTCAGGAAAACCCAATCATCAACCTCGAACTCCAGATGCCGACGACGATGATCTGCATACGACTTCTGTCGACTCTGAGCTGTGAGCAACCACTCCTGGATAAGCTTCACCTTATCCACTGCCTGTTGCACCAAATCTGGTCCCATTAACTGCACCTCGCCCACATCAAACCAGCCTATCGACGATCTGCACTTCCTCCCATACAAGGCCTCATAAGGCGCCATCTGAATACTAGAGTGGTAGCTATTATTATACGCAAACTCAACTAGAGGCAAATGATCCTCCCACTACCCACGGTCAATAACACAGCTCGCACATATCCTCGAGTGCGGATAGTGCGCTCTGCTGTCCGTGCAATCGTGGATGGAATGCACGTCCAGCTCACTGCGTCCCTAAACCCTACGGAAAGACCTGGAAGTTAGGCAGAACCGGGCTCCTGCATGCGATATGATCGAAATAGGGACTCCATGCGATCGGCGATCTCTCGGATGTAAAGTCCGCATAATCCTCACCGGTAGCGCCGCCCCGACGGAAGAAAGTGGGCTGATTTCACACCGGCCGACGGTAACCCAAATAGCCTCATGCTTCCTCGGAGTGCGAGGTAATCCTGTGATAAAATCCATGTTGATCACCTCCCACTTCCGGTCGGGATCTCTATCGCCCGCAACAAACCACCCTACCGGTGCTCTATCTTCACTGGCGACAACACGCCTTCGAGCTACAAACTCGCAACGTCCTCTTCAAGCCATCCCACCAATACACAACCGAGGTCGTGGTACATCTTGGTCGACCGGATGGATAGAGTAACGCGCGCGTGTGCTTCCCTAGAACCGCCGAAGTCACAAACATCCGGAACACACAACGCGCCTCAAACCTTAGCACCCCATCAGGTGCTACCTCAAAAGGACCCTTCCCCTCACGAAGAGCCGTATCACGATACCGCGTCAAAACCGGATCCTCAAATTGTTGCCTCTTCACCTCCTCGACGATGGAAGACTCGGCAACCTCTCGATCCCCACTGCTATCAGAATCAATCAAACGGACACCAAGGCTCGCTAACTGATGCAAATCGCAAACCAGGCCCCTCCTCTCCGGCTGCACATCTGATAGGCTACCCATCGACCTACGACTAAGGGCATCTGCCACAACATTGGCCTTCCCCGGGTGGTACAGGATATCTACATCATAATCCTTAAGCAACTCTAACCAACGTCTCTGTCGTAAGTTCAGCTCCTGGCCGAAGATATCTGAGGCTCTTGTGGTGCGTATAAATATCCATGAACCCCATACAAATAGTGCCTCCAGATCTTGGCGTGAATCACCACGCTAACTCCAAATCATGGGGGGTAGTTCCTCATGCTTCTTAAGGTGTCGGGATGCGACGCTATAACCTTGCCTGCTGCATCAACACACATCCCAACCCGATGCCCGACGATCACAATACACGACATAGCCGTCTGGACCTCCGGAAGAGTAAGAACGGGCGGTCGTCGATCTCCTTCAAGAATCGAAACCACGCCACAAGCATCATCCATTGAAACTTAGCCGCTTTACGAGTCGGCCTAGTCAATGGTGCGAGATAAACAAACTTCTACGAACCGATAATAACTCGCAAGGCCCGAGCTGCGAACCTGCAGCCGGAGTAGTAGGTCGAGGCCAACTCGATCGTCTCGATCTTGGCCGTATCCACGAATACCATCACCAGCAATATGCCCAAGAAAAGCCACGAAGTCAGCGAACTCACACTTCAAAACTTGGCGTATAAGCTGGTCTGGAGAACTCTCAAGACGGCCTCAAATGCTCGCGTGCTCTCGCTCTGAGCGAGAATAAACCAAGATATCATCAATGAACACTATCACAAACGTGTCCAAAATGGTTTGAACACTCGGTTCATCAAATCCATGAATACCGCGAGCATTGGTCAACCCAAAAGACATGACCACAACTCATAATGCCCATAACGTCGGAATGCGATCCTAGGATATCCACCTCTCGACTCGCACTGATGATAGCCCGATCGCAGATCAATCTTGGAGAAACATCTCGCACTCCTTCAACCGGTCGAACAAATCATCAATCACGGGAAGGGGGTATCTGTTTAATGGTCACCTTGTTCACCGCTCAATCAACACACGTGCGCGGCGTCGCCCTTCTTCTTCACGAACAATACGGCTCCCGAGGAGAAACACTAGGTCCGAAGCCCTTTCTCCAAAAATCTCTAAGCTGATCCTTCAACTCTCAACTCGGCGGGTGCCATTACGTATGGCGGAATGGAAATAGGCGAGTGTCCGCAAAGACATCGATACAAAACTCTATCTCCTCTCGGAGGGATACCGGAGGTCGTCTGAAACACATCCGGGAACTCTCTCGACTCATCGAATCGATCAAATCTGTACCGACCTCGATATCAAACACCCGAATGAGATGGTAGATATACCCTTCGCACCATCTTCCTAGCCTTGAGGTAGGAAATAAACCTACCTCTACGATACGGTGTTCCTCCCACTCAATAACCGGCCTCCGAACCGAACCGAACTACTCTCCTCGCAGTCTACATTGGCGTAGCAAGAAGCTCACCACTGCATCCCCATGATCACATCGAAATCCGTCATGTCCAACTCTATCAAGTCGGCTAGGGTCTGACGACTGCATAAAGACACTGGGCAAGCCATATATACCCGCCGAGCTACCACCGAATCACCCACTGGCGTAGCTACCTCGAAATGGTCTATGGACTCAGGCTCTATCCCTATCCTACTAGCAATAAGGGGAGATATATAGCCAGTAGAACCGGATCTATCAAGGCGCATACATCATAACCGTAATCGATAGAGTACCCGTGACGACGTCAGCGACGCCTCACGTCCCGGTGACCGGACAAGGCATAAATGCGGTTCTGAGGACCGCTAGAACTGGGACCCGCGCCACGACCTCTACCGCGACCTGCTGGTCCATAAGTACCCTGCCCTCCGGGGCGTGTAACTGTAGGGGATGAAGACCCGACAACGCACCAAGACCGACTTACCCTCTCTGACCGCTCGCCTGACAGACTCGCATAATGACCCTGCTGGCCACAAGTGTAGCAAGCTCCGGAAGTAGTACTACAGCTCCCTGAATGGAATCTACCACAACGGACACACTGAGAAGACCTCGATCGGTTAGCACCGTTGCTACCCGAAGTTCAAGTCACGGGCCCCGACCGCCCGAATGCTCTGGCTGTACCGAAAACGATGTAGGAGTGCTCTGAGCTGGCTGTGGTGCAAATCTAGACATCTGCTGAGGCCGTCCACCCCGAGAACTACCAAAAGAACCGGTCGTCTTGGCCTTCTTCTGCTGCTGATATCTGTCGACCCGTCGGTCTCTACGCTCCTCGCATCCAAGTGCATGAGCCTGCATGCGAGTAATGTCCATGCCTGGCTGAAGAGCCACACCCGCAGAAGACTCGGCCATATAATCATCTAGCCCGGTGACGTAGCGATGCACCCTGTCCTCCATATCCGCTACCAATGCAGGGACATATCGACTCAAAGAATCGAACTCGACGTTGTACTCCCTAACTGTGCGCCCTCTCTGTCTCAGCAACAAAAATCTATCGGCCCATGCGCTCCTCATCCGTGGAGGCAAGAAGTGAGTGAGAAAAGCCTCCGAGAACTTATCCCAAGTAGCTGGGGACGCGTGCTCTCCCCGGGATAACTCCCACGAATCAAACCAATCGACTGCGGTATCACGCAGCCGATGCGAACCGAAGGTCACGGACTCGGTCTCCGACGCCCTGATCACTCTCATAATAATCTGTAATTGACGGATGAACTCCTGCGGATCATCCTCCGGCCTCGACCCGTAAAACTCTGGCGGGCTACAACTCAGGAAATCCCGTAGCCTCAAACTATTCGCCTCGGTGAACCACGTACCATTGGGCCGGAATCGAATCGCGATCCACTGTCCTCATGTTCGCCACGATCCCGCCAATAGTGAGCCATCTCCTTGTACTTAACCTCCGCCCGGTGCCGGGACATGAGGTTCGAATGCATGGTCTCGCTGGGCCGGCGGTGTCACGACTGCCCGGGCCCGTGGATCGTGCCTTACCGGGCACCCAAGTAGTCATACATCGAGTAATCGGTGGAAATATAAAGCAAGACATGAAACGATTTATAAAATAAGACACACGCTTTATGTGAGAAAACATCGCTGTCGCATACATATATAAACATGGTTTAGCGATACATCCGACATCGCATAACATGACTACTGCACTTAAGGAAATTTACAACTATGGCGACAGGCCCCGCCATACCTCGATCATAAAACTATCTACAACAGTGGAGATCATACCCAAAAGTAGAGCCTCGGAAAAGATGGAGCTCAGACACCAACGTAGATCCTAAGAATGTGGATCTAGCACTGCCGCTCTTACCGCTGCAGATGAACGCACTTCAAGGAGGTCGATAACAGTACTAAGTATATGAAATCAGAAATACTTAAATGAAACATATCATTTTAAAAAGAGTTTTGCAAGTATGTATGAAACAACGAGGAACCCGCATAGTGCCACATCACAAACAAGAGCAAACATAGGTAAGCGTAATAGGTCTTTTCTAGGCTGCGAATGATTCAAGCAGGGCCACTCGCGTATTACCACTCTGCAAGCCTAATCTCGACTCCGAGTCCGCATAGGCCACTCACGGGCCCGCATGAGGTATAACCCCGCATCGAGGGTAGCTACTCCGGCATCGCCCCGACTCGTTGTCGCATGGCCACATAGACCGCGTGAGGCATAACCCCGCATACTAACACGAACTCGTAGCTCGCATAGGCCCTGGACCCGCATGAGGTATTCTCGAATCATGGTCCTGCATCACCGAAGTCTACCCGCGTCGGAGGGCGACTTAACCCCGTATCATCTCAAGAGGTGAGTGATGGTACACTAACATAACAACTTATCTTTAAACAACATAAGCACAACAAGAATACTCTTTTTCACAAACGTTACAAGACACTAACACACATAGCATTATATCATGTCTACTTATCAAACCATCTTATTATTCTTTTCACAATTCAATATAAGTCTGTTATAAACACATAGGCAAACTGTTTCTTTTATCAATCTTAAGTGGTTATACTTAACTTCCCATAAGGCTAGTATAACTCTTAAGCTTCTGTTTTAAAAACCAATTAGTTCTCTTTAAAAATGATTCAGTATTCTTTTGAAATGCTTTCAGATCTTTATTATTCAGGCTTAAGCCGTGAGGCATTGCCGTAAGTGTTATTCAGGCTTAAGCCGTGAGGCATTGCCGTAAGTATTATTCAGGCTTAAGTCAAAGACATTGCCGTAGTTATATTTTAGTTAACACATGTACGTCTACCGTACTATATATATTGTAAAATATCATGCTTTAGGAAGAATCACATACCTTCTCAGCGAAAACCACCTGCCGAGTTGAATATGTCGCGCGCAGAGTCACCTATAATAGTCACAGATATCTATCAAAGACTACTCGAAGGTCATTCTAAACAGAGGTTCACAATTCTACGGAAAGTCGGGCAGACTTCCCTACCCGGTGAGTTATATAAGTCTCATCAGAAAGCAGTCCTATGTAAGTCTGATTTGATTATTCTTCTAAGTATTTATACTTATTCTTATACTACAACAAAGAAGTATTCTCTAATTCAAAAGAGGGTTAGGATTAGTTACCTCGGTAAGCCCAATAATATCCTAGAAAAGTCGCGCTGAGCAAGGTTTTGCTCTAAGTTGTATGCTCCAGAAACCTTAGAAGTTCTTCACAACTTCTACTAAGTACTAAGGTATTTGGGCTAGGTATTTTGGGCATTATAACAATACAAGAAGGCAACTTTTCTACCAAGGGAGGGGTAGGTTTTGGCTAGGCTAGGGGGCCTCGCCAAACTACTAGGCTAGGAGGGTGTATTCGCCAAGGGCCTTCACAAGGGGAGAGGGGAGGTGTTGGACGAAAAGGCTACAAGGGAGAGAAGAGGATTTTCAAGACTTGGAAAGATTTGTGGATAAAGAACTCTTCATCTCTGGGGTATTTATAGGTCAAGTGGCCAACCAATGGTCAAGATTAAGACAAGTGCAAGGCAAGTGTAGGGTGAGGATTAACTATACACAAATATCCTACCAACTCCTCGACTTGTGCACAAGGCACAAAAACGTGTTCACTATAGTAGTCCAAATCGTCCAAATGGACGATTTCAAGTCCATCAATTGGAGGTGACAAGTGTCGCCTCCCGTTGGTCCAAAATGTTTCGTCTCTCGGAAAAAAACGCAAAAATTATAAAATGCATAGCCGGAATTTACCCAACGAAAGCAGTGGAAAAGTTTCGTCGGAAAACTATTCGTTTTGTGAGTTGTGCCCAAAAAAATCGTCCAAGCCTAAACTTTAAGGCTAAATTTTTTGTACGTATTCTCTTATGTACATACTCTGGAAATACGGGGTATAACATTCTCCCCTCCTTAGAAACATTCGTCCCGAATGTTCCTTCCCAAGACAGTTAACGATAAGATTCTTCATAACTTAAACAGTTGTAAATGCCACACACGGCCACAGAGCAACACTTAGGTAGAAACGATAACGAAAATTTACAAGTAAGAAAGTGCATTACCTGGAGGTGTGGGGAATAGGTGAGGATACTTCTGCCTCATGTCCTCGCCGGCTTCCCACGTCATCTCCTCCCGAGCTCGTTCCGCCACAAGACTTTGACGGCCACGCCCCGTCCGCAGACGCCTAACCCGACGATCGACTATCGCTATGGGAATCTCTCATACGATAACCCCTCACACTGGACATCGTCAATCGGGTGTACCTAGATGGATCCGATACATCTCCTCAAAGATAGATACGTGAAAACCGGATGCACCGCCTCCGATCGGACGGCAGATCCAACTCATAGGCAACCTTGCCTACCTCGCGACAATCAAACGACCCAATGTACTAGGGTGAGCCCCTTCTTCCCGAATCTCATCACACCCTTCATGGGTGACACCTTTAGGAAAACCCAATCATGAACCTCGAACTCAAGATGCCGACGACGATGATCTGCATCGACTTCGCCGACTCGAGTCACAATAGCCGCTCTGATAAGCTTCACCTTATCCATCGCCTGCTGTACCAACCTGGTCCCACTAGCCGCACTCGCCCACATCGAACCAACCTATAGGCGATCTGCACTTCCTCCCATACAAGGCCTCATAAGGCGCCATCTGAATACTGGAGTGGTAGCTATTATTATACGCGAACTCAACTAGAGTCAAATGATCCTCCCAACTACCACTGAAGTCAATAACACATGCTCGCAGCATATCCTCAAGAGTCTGGATAGTGCGCTCTGCTGTCCGTGCTCTGCATGGATGAAATGCGTTACTGAGCTCACCGCGTCCCTAAACCCTCTCGGAAGGACCTCCGGTTAGCCAGAACCGGCTCCACATGCGATATGATCGAAGTAGGGACTCCATGCGGCTGGACGATCTCTGATATAAAGTCCGCATAATCCTCACTAAAAGTCGTCCCGACGGAAGAAAGTGGGCTGATTTCGTCACCGTCGGCGATAACCCATATAGAATCATGTCTCTCCGAGTGCGAGGTAATCCCGTGATGAAGTCCATGTTGATTACCTCCCACTTCCGTCGGGATCTCAATCGTCAGAACAAACCACCGTGCCTCGTGCTCTACCTTCACTGCCGACAACACGCACCGAGCTACGAACTCGCAACGTCCCACTTCAAGCCATCCCACCAATACACGATCTAAGGTCGTGGTACATTTTGGTCGACGCCGATGGATAGAGTAACGCTGCGCCGTGTGCTTCCCCAAGAACTCTTGCCAAGTCCTCAAACATCCGAACACACGCCGCTCAAACCTTAGCACCCCATCGTGCTACTCAAAAGGACCCTTGCCCTCACGAAGAGTCAGTATCACGATATCGAATCAAAGCCGATCCTCGAATCGTTGCCTCTTCACCTCTCGACGATGGAAGACTCGCAACCTCACGAACTCTAACCCCACCGCTATCGTAATCAATCAAGCGGACACCAAGGCTCGCTAATCGATGCAAATCACGAACCATGTCCTCCTCTCTAGTTGCACATCCGATAGGCTCCTATCGACCTACGACTAAGAGCATACGCCACAACATTGGCCTTCCCGTGGTACAGGATATCAACATCGTAATCCTTAAGCAACTCTAACCACCGCCTCTGCCGTAAGTTCACTCCTCTGGTGAAGATATCTTTGGAGGCTCTTGTGGTGCAGATAAATATCCACGTGAACCCCATACAAATAGTGCCTCCGGATCTTCAAAGCGTGAATTACTACGCCAACTCCAAATCATGGGTGGGGTAGTTCCTCTCGTGTTTCTTCACCGGGATGCATATGCTATAATCGCCACGACTGTTCGCCCGTGGATCGTGCCTTACCGGGCACCCAAGTAGTCATACATCGAGTAATCACGGAAATATAAAGCAAGACATGAAACAGTTTATAAAGTAAGACACGCTTTATGTGAGAGTATCGCCTTCGATATATATATAATCATGGTTTAGCGATACATCCGACCTCGTACAACATGACTCTGCACCTAAGGAAATATACAACTATGGCGACAGGGCCCGCCATACCCCGATCAGCATAAAACTATCTACAACAGGAGATCATACCAAAAGTAGAGCCTCGGAAGAGATGGAGCTCCCGACACCAACGTAGATCCTAAGGATGCGGATCTAGCACTGCCGCCTTACCTGCGGCATGAACGCAGCCCCCGGAGGTCGATAACAGTACTAAGTATGTGAAAGCGTAAAGTACTTAAATGAAATCATAACACTTTTTAAAACAGTTTACAAATATGTATGAAGAAATCAAGGAAACCGCACATAGTGCCACATCACAAACAAGAGCAACAATAGGTAAATCAGAATAGGTCTTTTCTAGGCTGCGAATGATTCGAAGCAGGGCCACTCGCCCGTATTATCATTCTGCAAGCCTAATCCTGGACTCCCGGAGTCCGCATAGGCCACTCACATGGGCCCGCATGAGGTATAACCCCGCATCGAGGGTAGCTACTCCTCGGCATCGTCCTGGACTCGTTGTCCGCATGGCCACATATACCGCATGAGGCATAACCACGCATACTAACACGAACTCGTAGCTCCGCATAGGCCCCTGGACCCGCATGAGGTATTCTCGAATCATGGTCCTGCATCACCGAGTCTACCCCGTCGGAGGCGCAACCCGGTATCATCTCAAGAGGTGAGTGATAGTATACTAACATAACAACTTATCTTTAAACAACATAAGCACAACAAGGATACTCACCTATACAAACGTTACAAGATACTAACACACATAGCATCATATCATGTCTACTTATCAAACCATCTTATTATTCTTTTCACAATATAAGTCCATTATAAACACATAGGCAAACTTGTTTCTTTTATCAATCTTAAGTGGTTATACTTACTTCCCATAAAGCTAGTATAACTCTTAAGCTTGCTTTAAAACCAATTAGTTCTCTTACATTAATATGATTCATAGTCTTTTGAAATGTTTTGATTCTTTATTATTCAGCTTAAGCCGTGAGGCATTGCCGTAAGTATTATTCAGAGCTTAAGCCGAGGCATTCTGTAAGTATTATTCGAGCTTAAGTCAAAGACATTTCCATAGTTATTATTCGATTAACACATGTACGTCACCGTACTATATATATGGTAAAATATCATGCTTTAGGAAGAATCACATACCTTCTCAAATAAAACCACCGCCAAGTGAATATGTCGCGCAGAGTCACCTATAATAGTCACAGATATCTATCAAAGACTACTCAAGGTCATTCTAAACAGAGGTTCACAATTCTATGGAAAGTTGAAAGACTTCCCTACCCATGAGCTATATAAGTTCATCGTGAAAACGATCCTATGTAAATCTGATTTGATTATTCATCTTTCAAACCCTTCTACTGTGGTAATAGTTCAATTCTATTCGTGATATTCTTCTAAGTGATTAATACTTATTCTTATACTTCTACAAGATGCATTCTCTAATACAAAAGAGGGTTAGGATTATTACCTCGGTAAGCCCAATAATATCCTAGAAAAGTCGCTGAGCAAGGTTTTGCTCTAAGTTGTATGCTCCAAGAACCTTAGAAGTTCTTCACAACTTCTACTAAGTACTAAGGTATTTGGGCTAGGTATTTTGGGCATTATAACGATACAAGAAGGTAACTTTTCTACCAAGGGAGGGGGTAGATTTTTGGCTAGGCTAGGGGCCTGCCACACTACTAGGCTAGAGGGGGTATTCGCCAAGGGCCTTCACGAGGGGAGGGGAGGTGTTTTGGACGAAAAGACTACAAAGGAGGAGAGAGAGGATTTTTCAAGACTTGGAAGATTTGTGGATGAAGAACTCTTCATCTCTAAGGGGTATTTATAGGTCAAGAAGTGGTCAACCAATGGCCAAGATTAAGACAAGTGCAAGGCAAGTGTAGGGTGAGGATTAACTAAACACAAATATCCTACCAACCCTTGACTTGTGCACAAGGCACAAAAACGTGCCAAGGGTTCTTCTTCAATTCGTCCAAATGGACGATTCAAGTCCACTAATGGGAGGGTGCCAAGTGTTGCCTCCCGTTGGTCCAAAATGTTTCGCCTCTCGGAAAAATCCGCAAAATAAGAAATGGCATAGCGGAATTTACTCTACGAAGTCGTGGGAAACGTTTCGTCGGAAAAGCGATTCTTTTAGTGAGTTGTGTACAAATAAAAACGTCCAAGGCTTATCTTTAAGGCTAGACTTTCGCACGTATTCCCTTACGCATATACTGGAAATACGGGTATAACATTCTCCCTTTGAAACATTCGTCGAATGTTCCTTCCCAAGACGATTATCGAAGCTTAAGCGATTGTAAATGCCACACACGCCACAGAGCAACACTTAGGCGTAAACGATAACGAAAATTTACAAGTAGGAAAGTGAATTTACACGGAGGTGTGGGAATAGGTGAGGATACTTCCGTCTCATGTCCTCCTCGGCTTCCCACGCCATCTCCTCCTCGAGCTCGTTCCGCCACAAGACTTTGACTAAGCCACGCCCTTGGTCCGCAGACGCCTAACACGACGATCGACTATCGCCATGGAATCTCCTCATACGATAACCCAGTCAGTCACTGGACATCGTCAATCGGGTGTACCCTAGATGGATCCCCGATACATCTCCTCAGCATAGATACGTGAAAAACCGGATGCACTGCCTCCAGATCGGACGGCAGATCCAACTCATAGGCAACCTTGCCTACCCTGCGGACAATCTGAAACGACCCAATGTACCTTGGGCTGAGTTTCCCCTTCTTCCCGAATCTCATCACACCCTTCATGGGTGACACCTTTAGGAAAACCCAATCATGAACCTCGAACTCAAGATGCCGACGACGATGATCTGCATACGACTTCTGTCGACTCTGAGTCGCCAATAGCCGCTCGGATAAGCTTCACCTTATCCATCGCTTTGTACCAAATCGTCCCACTAGCCGCCGCCCACATCGAACCAACCTATAGGCGATCTGCACTTCCTCCCATACAAGGCCTCATAAGGCGCCATCTGAATACTGGAGTGGTAGCTATTATTATATGCGAACTCAACTAGAGGCAAATGATCCTCCCAACTACCACTGAAGTCAATAACACAGGCTCGCAAAGATATCCTCAAGAGTGCGGATAGGCGCTCGCCGCCCGTCATGCATGCGGATGAAAGCGACTGTGCTCACTGCGCCCCTAAACCTCTGGAAGGATCTCGGAAGTTAGCCGAACCGGGCTCGCATGCGATATGATCGGTAGGGACTCCATGCGACCGACGATCTCTCGGATGTAAAGTTCGCATAATCCTCACCGAAAAGTCGCCTGACGGAAGAAAGTGGGCTGATTTAGTCGACTGTCGACGATAACCCATATAGAATCATGTCTCTCCGAGTGCGAGGTAATCCCGTGATGAAATCCATGTTGATTACCTCCCACTTCCGGTCGATCTCAATCGTCGCAACAAACCACCAGGCCTGCGGTGCTCTACCTTCACCGCCGACAACATGGGCACCGAGCTACGAACTCGCAACGTCCTCTTCAAGCCATCCCACCAATACACGATCTAAGGTCGTGGTACATCTTGGTCGACCGGATGGATAGAGTAACGCGCGCCGTGTGCTTCCCCAAGAACTCCGCCAAGTCTCAAACATCCGAACACACACCGCCTCAAACCTTAGCACCCCATCGTGCTACCAAAAGGACCGCGCCTCACGAAGAGTCAGATCACGATATCGAATCAAAGCCGGATCCTCGAATTGCCGCTTCTTCACCTCCTCGACGATGGAAGACTCGCAACCTCACGAACTCTAACCCCACCGCTATCGTAATCAATCAAACGGACACCAAGGCTCGCTAATCGATGCAAATCACGAACCATGTCCTCCTCTCTAGCCGCACATCCGATAGGCTCCCATCGACCTACGACTAAGAGCATACGCCACAACATTGGCCTTCCGGTGGTACAGATATCAACATCGTAATCCTTAAGCAAGTCTAACCACCGCCTCTGCCGTAAGTTCACTCCCTCTGGTGAAGATATACCGAGGCTCTTGTGGTCTGTATAAATATCCACGTGAACCCCATACAAATAGTGCCTCCAGATCTTCAAAGCGTGAATCACTACCGCCAACTCCAAATCATGGGTGGGGTAGTTCCTCGTGTTTCTTCACCGTCGATGCATATGCTATAACCCCGCCATGCCGCATCAACACACATCCCAACCCGATGCCCGACGATCACAATACACGACATAACCATCCGACCTCCGAAGAGTAAGAACGGGGCGGCCGTCACTTCTTTCAAAGAATCGAAACCCCGCCACAAGCATCACCATCAAACTTGGCCGCCTTCGAGTCACCTAGTCAATGGTGCGTAGATAGAAACAAACTTCTACGAACCGATAATATCCTGCAAGGCCCGTAAAATCGCGAACCTCGCCGGATTAGTAGGTCTAGTCCAAGTCTCGATCGCCTCGATCTTGGCCAGTATCAACTCGAATGCCATCACCCACAATATGCCCAAGAAACGCCATCAAGTCAACCAAAACTCACATTTGGAAAACTTGGCGCATAACCGCTGCCTCGAGAATCACAAGACAAACCTCAAATGCTCCGCATGCTCCCGCTCCGAGCGAATAAACCAAGATATCATCAATGAACACTATCACAAACGTGTCCAAAAATGGTTTGAACACTCGGTTCATCAAATCCATGAATACCACGAGCATTGGTCAACCCAAAAGACATGACCAACTCATAATGCCCGCACGTCCGAATGCGATCCTAGGGACAACCACCTCTCTGACACGAACCAGATGATAGCCCGAACGCAGATCAATCTTGAGAAACATCTCGCGCTCGCAATCGGTCGAACAAATCATCAATCCCGGGAAGGGTATTCGTTTAATGGTCACCTTGTTCAGCTGCCTGTAATCAACACACATGCGCAGCGTCCCGTCCTTCTTCTTCACGAACAATACATGCGCCCCCCAGGGGGAAACACTGGGCCTAATGAAGCCGCTTCTCCAAAGAAATCCTCACCGGTCCTTCACTCTCTCAACTCGGCGGTGCCATTCTCAGATGGCGTAATGGAAATAGGCCGAGTATCCGCAATATGTCAATACAAAACTCAATCTCCTCTCGGGAGGGATACCCGGAGGTCATCCGGGAACACGTGGGAACTCACGACTACTGAACCGATGAAAATCTGGTACCGCACCTCGATATCAAACACTCGAACTAGATGGTAGATATACCCTTCGCACCATCTTCCTAGCCTCGAGGTAGGAAATAAACCTACCCTCGGCGATACCGTGCTCTCCCACTCAACAACCGGCCTCAGAAGCGGAACTGCATTACTTTCTCTCTGTCTACATTGGCATAGCAAGAAGCTAGCCAATCCATCCCCATAATCACGCTGGTCAATCATTTCCAACTCTAACAAGTCGGCTGTGGTCCGACGATCAGAATGGTCACAGACAAGCCCTATATACCCGCCGAGCTATCACCGAATCACCATCTGGCGTAGCTACCTCGAAAGGTCTATGGACTCGTGCTCTACCCCTATCCTACTAGCAACAAGGGAGATATATAGACAGAGTAGAACCGGATCTATCAAAGCATACACATCAAACCCGAACCGATAAGGTACTGTGGCGACATCGGTGAGGCCTCCCGATCCCGCTGGCCGGACAAAGCATAGATGCGATTCGAGGACCGCTAGAATCGGGACCCGAGCCACGACCTGCCGCGACTGGCGACCCATGAGCACCCGCCCGGGCGAGTAATCAGAGGAGATGATGGCGGCAATAACACGAAGGTGAGCCTACCACCGCCACGCTTCGGCCTGACAAGCCGCAGTGACCTGCCGCCACAATCGTAACAAGCTCCAAAAGTAGTACCACACTTCCCGTAATGGGATCCACCGCATCGCCACACCGGGTGGTCCCGATCGCCGATTTCGCTACTCGACGCTCAAGCCACAGGGCCCTGCGCCAAAACTCGGGCAGGCCGGGACGCGCAGAGTGCTCGAGCCGGCCGTGGTGCGAATCTAGATCTGCCGAGGCCGCCACCACGATAACCACCGAAGACCCTCCCGCCCCGGCCTTCTTCTGCCGTCCGCCCACTCGCCGACCTCTCGCGCCTCGCATCCAAGGGCGTGAGCTCGCATGCGGTAATGTCCATACCGGTTGAGAGAAACCCCGCACATGACTCGCCATATAGTCGCTTCAGCCCGTGACATAGCGGCACCCTATCCTCCATATTCGCTACCAATGCCGGGACATATCGGGCCAATGAATCAAACTCGACATTGTACTCCCGACAAGCGGGCCCTCTCGCCTCAAAGAAAAAATCTATCACCCGCGCCTCTCATCCGTGGAGGCAAGTGAGTGAGGAAAGCCTCCGAGAACTCATCCCAAGTAGCCGGGACGCGTGCTCTCCCGGATAACTCCCATGAATCAAACCAATCGATCGCGGTATCACGCACTTTATGTGAACCAAAGATCACGACTCGGTCTCCGACGCCCGATCACTCTCAAAATCCTCAAGCCGACGGATGAACTCCTGCGATCATCCTCCGGCCTCGACCCATAAAACTCCGGTGGCTACAGCTCAAGAAGTCTCGTAGCCTCAAACTCTCTGCCCTCGGGTGAACAACGGCACGACCGAGCCGAGCTGAATCGAATCGCCGCATCCAGCCTTCTCTCGTATCGGGCCACAACTTTAGCCAAAAGTGGGCCATCTCTCAGACCCTAACCTCCGCCCAGCCGTGGGACGGGAGGTGGGTACTGTGGTCTCGCTGGGTCGGGCGGCGTCATAGAACTCGCCGCCTCTCGTATAGATCGGCCCGAGCCTCGTGACTGGGTGTCTGCTAGCAGCCTCCCTGGCCGCTTGCCCTTCTGGGCCCGGTTGCCTTACGTGAGGCATAATCAGCATACGGGAAAGGAATACGTTAGAGGTCCAACCTATAACACTTCTAAAGCACGATCTCGGAATGAGAAGAATGGAAACCAATCCTAAATATCCTATAGCCTCACGATTATTGGTGTGGTGCACAACACACCGATAATCAAGACTCTACTAGATACGGTCAGTAGACACTTTCCGAGGATTAATCGCTCGATACCACTTTTGTCACGACTGTTCTGCCCGTGGATCGTGCCTTACCGGCACCCAAGTAGTCATACATCGAGTAATCAGCGGAAATATAAAGCAAGACATGAAACGCTTTATAAAGTAAGACATACGCTTTATGTGAGAAAGTATCGCTTTCTAAGATATATATATAATCATGGTTTAGCAAGCTACATCCGACATCGCATAACATGACTACTGCACCTCTAAGGAAATATACAACTATGGCGACAGGGCCCCGCCATACCCCGATCGCATAAAAACTATCTACAACAGGAGATCATACCAAAAGTAGAGCCTCGGAAGAGATGGAGCTCCCGACACCAACGTAGAGATCCTAAGGATGCGGATCTAGCACTGCCGCCTTACCGCGGATGAACGCAGCCCCGAAGGAGGTCGCACAACAGTACTAAGTATGTGAAATCAGAAAGTACTTAAATGAAATCATAACACTTTTTAAAACCGCTTTACAAATATGTATGAAGAAATCATGAAACCGCACATAGTGCCACATCACAAACAAGAGCAACAATAGTAAATCAGAATAGGTCTTTTCTAGGCTGCGAATGATTCAAGCAGGCCACTCGCGTATTATCATTCCGCAAGCCTAACTCGACTCCGAGTCCGCATAGGCCACTCACATGGGCCCGCATGAGGTATAACCCCGCATCGAGGGTAGCTACTCTCGGCATCGCCCCGACTCATTGTCCGCATGGCCACATAGACCGCATGAGGCATAACCCCGCATACTAACACGAACTCTCGTAGCTCGCGATAGGCCCCCGACCCGCATGAGGTATTCTCGAATCATGGTCCTGCATCACCGAAGTCTACCCCCGTCGGAGGGCAACCCCTGTATCATCTCAAGAGGTGAGTGATAGTATACTAACATAACAACTTATCTTTAAACAACATAAGCACAACAAGGATACTCACCTATACAAACGTTACAAGATACTAACACACATAGCATCATATCATGTCTGCTTATCAAACCATCTTATTATTCTTTCACAATATAAGTCCGTTATAAACACATAGGCAAACTTGTTTCTTTTATCAATCTTAAGTGGTTATACTTACTTCCCATAAAGCTAGTATAACTCTTAAGTCTGCTTTAAAAACCAATTAATTCTCTTACATAATATGATTCAAGAGTCTTTTGAAATGTTTTGCTTCTTTATTATTCAAAGCTTAAGCCGTGAGGCATTCCGTAGTATTATTCAGCTTAAGCCACAGGCATTGCCGTAAGTATTATTCAGCTTAAGTCAAAGACATTGCCATAGTTATTATTCGATTAACACATGCACGTCACCGTACTATATATATGGTAAAATATCATGCTTTAGGAAGAATCACATACCTTCTCAAATAAAACCACCGCCAAGTTGAATATGTCGCAGAGAGTCACCTATAATAGTCACAGATATCTATCAAAGACTACTCAAGGTCATTCTAAACAGAGGGTTCACAATTCTATGGAAAGTTGGGCAGACTTCCCTACCGGTGAGCTATATAAGTTCATCGTGAAAACAAATTCTATGTAAGTCTGCTTTGATTATTCATCTTTCAAACCCTTCTACTGTGGTATGCTCAATTCTATTCGTGATATTCTTCTAAGTGATTAATACTTATTCTTATACTTCTACAAAGATGCATTCTCTAATACAAAAGAGGGTTAGGATTATTACCGGTAAGCCCAATAATATCCTAGAAAAGTCGTACGAGCAAGGTTTTGCTCTAAGTTGTATGCTCCAAGAACCTTAGAAGTTCTTCACAACTTCTACTAAGTACTAAGGTATTTGGGCTAGGGTATTTTGGGCATTATAACGATACAAGAAGGTAACTTTTCTACCAAGGGAGGGGGGGTAGATTTTTGGCTAGGCTAGGGGCCTCGCCACACTACTAGGCTAGGGGGTATTCGGCCAAGGGCCTTCACAAGGGGAGGGGGAGGTGTTTTGGACGAGAAGACTACAAAGGGAGAGGAGAGGATTTTTCAAGACTTGAAGATTTGTGGATGAAGAACTCTTCATCTCTAAGGGGTATTTATAGGTCAAGAAGTGGCCAACCAATGGCCAAGATTAAGACAAGTGCAAGGCAAGTGTAGGGTGAGGATTAACTAAACACAAATATCCTACCAACCCTTGACTTGTGCACAAGGCACAAAAACGTGCCAAGGTTCTCTTCAATTCGTCCAAATGGACGATTCAAGTCCACTAATGGGAGGGTGCCAAGTGTTGCCCTCCCGTTGGTCCAAAATGTTTCGCCTCTGGAAAAATCCGCAAAATAAGAAATGGCATAGCCGAATTTACTCTACGAAAGTCGTGGGAAACGCTTTGCGAAAACAATTCTTTTAGTGAGTTGTGTACAAATAAAAACGCCCAAGGCTTATCTTTAAGGCTAGACTTTCGACGTATTCCCTTACGCATATACTGGAAATACGGTATAACAATAACCCCGCCATGCCGCATCAACACACATCCCAACCCGATGCCCGACGCATCACAATACACGACATAACCATCCGACCTCCGGAAGAGTAAGAACGGGGCGATCGTCGCCTCTTTTCAAGAATCGGAAAACCTCGCCACAAGCATCACCCATCAAACTTGGCCGCTTTCCGAGTCACCTAGTCAATGGTGCAGATAGAAGCAAACTTCTACGAACCGCCGATAATATCCTGCAAGGCCCGTAAAATCGCGAACCTCATCGGAGTAGTAGGTTCAGGCCAAGTCCCGATCGCCGATCTTGGCGTATCCACTGAATGCCATCACCCGACAATATGCCCAAGAAACGCCATCAAGTCAACCAAAACTCACATTTGGAAAACTTGGCGCATAATCGCTGGTCCCGAGAATCACAAGACATCCTCAAATGCTCCGCATGCTCTCGCTCCGGCGAGAATAAACCAAGATATCATCAATAAACACTATCACAAACGTGTCCAAAAATGGTTTGAACACTCGGTTCATCAAATCCATGAATATCACGAGCATTGGTCAACCCAAAAGACATGACCACGAACTCATAATGCCCGCATCGTCCCGAATGCGATCTAGGGACATCCACCTCTCGACTCGCACTGATGATAGCCCGATCGCAGATCAATCTTGAGAAACATCTCGCACTCGCAATCGGTCGAACAAATCATCAATCCCGGGAAGGGTATTCGTTTAATGGTCACCTTGTTCACCGGTCAGAATCAACACACATGCGCAGCGTCCCGCCCTTCTTCTTCACGAACAATACCGCGCTTCCCTGGGAGAAACACTAGGCCCGATGAAGCCCTTTCTCCAAAGAAATCTCTAAGTTGATCCTTCAACTCTCTCAACTCGGCAGTGCCATTCGTATGGCGGAATGGAAATAGCCGAGTGTCCGCAATATGTCAATACAAAACTCAATCTCCTCTCGGGAGGATACCCGAGGTCATCCGAAACACGCTCGGGAACTCACGACCATCGAATCGATCAAATTCTGGTACCGCAGCCTTGAGATCAAACACCCGAACGAGATGGTAGATATACCCCTTAAGAACCATCTTCCTAGCCTTGAGGTAGGAAATAAACCTACCTCGGCGATACCGCGTTCTCCCACTCAACAACCGGCCTCCTCAGAAATCGGAACCGCATTACTTTCTCTCTGCTCTACATTGGCGTAGCAAGCTAGCCAATCCATCCCCATAATCACGCCGAAGTCAATCATCTCCAACTCTATCAAGTCTGCTAGGGTCAGACGACTGCAGATGGTCACAGGACAAGCTCTATATACCCGCCGAGCTACCACTGAATCACCCACTGGCGTAGCTACCTCGAAAGGGTCTATGGACTCAGGCTCTATCCCTATCCTACTAGCAACAAGGGGAGATATATAGGACAGAGTAGAAACCGGATCTATCAAGGCATAAACATCAAACCCAGAAACTGATAAGGTACCTGTGACGACATCAGGTGAGGCCTCCTGATCCTGTCGGCTGGACAAAGCATAAATGCGGTTCTGAGGACCGCTAGAACTGGGACCCGAGCCACGACCTCTGCCGCGACTGGCCGACCCACGAGCACCCGCCTCCGAGGCGAGTAATCAGGAGATGATGAAGCGCACGTAACTGAAGGTGAGCCTACCACCGCCCCGCCGACTGATCCTCGCAAAGTGACCTCGGCCACAATCGTAACAAGCTCCAAAAGTAGTACCATACTTCCGTAATGGGATCTACCGACGGCCACACCGGGTGGTCCCGATCGCCGCACTCGCTACTCGACGCTCAAGCCACGGGCCCCGTACGCCGAAAACTCGCAGGGCCGGCGAGGACGGTGCAGAGTGCTCGAGCCGGCCGTGGTGCGACCCAGATCGCTGCCGAGGCCGCCACCACGATAACCACCGAAGACCCTCCCGCCCCGGCCTTCTGCTCGCCGCCCACTCGTCGACCTCTGCGCGCTCGCATCCAAGGGCGTGAGCGCATGCGCGGTAATGTCCATACGGCCGAGAGAAACCCCGCACATGACTTCGCCATATAGTCGCTTCAGCTCCGTGACATAGCGGTGTACCCTATCCTCCATATCGCTACCAATCTTTGGGACATATCGAGCCAATGAATCAAACTCGACATTGTACTCCCGACGGCGTCCTGCGCCTCGAGTAAAATCTATCACCGCGCCTCCTCATCTGTGGAGGCAAAGTGAGTGAGGAAAGCCTCGAGAACTCATCCCAAGTAGCCGGGACGCGTGCTCTCCCGGATAACTCCCATGAATCAAACCAATCGATTGCGGTATCACGCACCGACGCGAACCGGCGTCACATACTGCCTCGAGGCCTTGATCACCTCATGATCCTCAAGCCGACGGATGAACTCCTGCGGATCATCCTCCGCCTCGACCCGTAAAACTCTGGCGCTACAACTCAAGAAATCTCGTAGCCTCAAACTATTCGCCTCTGGGTGTACCACGGTGCGGCCGTACCGAGCTGAATCGAATCGACGCATCCAGCCTCTCCTCGTATAGGGCCACAACTTTAGCCAATAGGCCATCTCCTTGCCCTAACTCTCCGCCCCAGCCGTGGGGACAGAGGTGTGGGTGCTGTGGTCTCGGCTTTGGGCGGGCGTCATAGAACTCGCCGTCTCGTATAGACCGGGCACGAGCCCTCGTGACTGGGTGTCTCGCTAGCAGCTCCTCGCCGCTTTGCCTTACAGGCCCGGTTGCCTTACGTGAGGCATAATCGCATAGAAAGGAATACGTTAGAGGGTCCAACCTATAACACGACTCTAAAGCACGATCTCGTAATGAGAAGAATGGAAACCAATCCTAAATATCTTATAGCCTCACGATTATTGGTGTGGTGCACAACACCGATAATCAAGACTTACTAGATACGGTGCAGACATTTTCCGAGGATTAATCGCTCGATACCACTTTTGTCACGACTTCGCCTGGCCCGTGATCGTGCACGGGCACCCAAGTAGTCATACATCGTAGTAATCGGAAATATAAAGCAAGACATGAAACAGCTTTATAAAATAAGACACGCTTATGTGAGAAAACATCGCTGTCGGCATACATATATAAACATGGTTTAGCGATTACATCCGACAATCGCATAACATGACTACGCACTCTAAGGAAATTTACAACTATGGCGGACAGGGGCCCCGCCATACCCTCGATCATACAAAACTATCTACAACAGGAGATCATACCCAAAAGTAGAGCCTCGGAAAAGATGGAGCTCCCGACACCAACGTAGAGATCCTAAGAATGTGGATCTAGCACCGCTGCTCACCGGCATGAACGCAGCCGGCGAGGTCGACAACAGTACTAAGTATATGAAACTGTAATAGGTCTTTTCTAGGCTGCGAATGATTCGAAGCAGGGCCACTCGCCCGTATTACCACTCTGCAAGCCTAATCCTGGACTCCCGGAGTCCGCATAGGCCACTCACATGGGCCCGCATGAGGTATAACCCCGCATCGAGGGTAGCTACTCCTCGGCATCGTCCCGACTCGTTGTCCGCATGGCCACATAGACCGCGTGAGGCATAACCCCGCATACTAACCTGGAACTCTCGTAGCTCCGCATAGGCCCCCTGGACCCGCATGAGGTATTCTCGAATCATGGTCCCAGACCGCCTGAGTCTACCCCGCATCGGAGGGCAGCTTAACCCCCGGTATCATCTCAAGAGGTGAGTGATGGTACACTAACATAACAGCTTATCTTTAAACAACATAAGCACAACAAGAATACTCTTTTTCACAAACGTTACAAGACACTAACACACATAGCATTATATCATGTCTACTTATCAAACCATCTTATTATTCTTTTCACAATTCAATATAAGTCTGTTATAAACACATAGGCAAACTGTTTCTTTTATCAATCTTAAGTGGTTATACTTAACTTCCCATAAGGCTAGTATAACTCTTAAGCTTCTGTTTAAAAACCAATTAGTTCTCTTCTGTTAAAAATGATTCAAGATTCTTTGAAATGCTTTCAGATCTTTATTATTCAAAGCTTAAGCGTGAGGCATTGCCGTAAGTGTTATTCAGCTTAAGCCGTGAGGCATTGCTTAGTAAGTATTATTCAGCTTAAGTCAAAGACATTGCCGTAGTTATATTTTAGTTAACACATGCACGTCTACCGCATCATATATATTGTAAAATATCATGCTTTAGGAAGAATCACATACCTTCTCAAATAAAACCACTGCCGAGTTGAATATGTCGCGCAGCAGAGTCACCTATAATAGTCACAGATATCTATCAAAGACTACTCAAGGTCATTCTAAACAGAGGGTTCACAATTCTACGGAAAGTCGGGCAAAGACTTCCTACCCTGAGTTATATAAGTTCATCGTGAAAACAGTCCATGTAAGTCAGTTTGATTATTCTTCTAAGTATTTATACTTATTCTTATACTACAACAGTAAGTATTCTCTAATTCAAAAGAGGGTTAGGATTAGTTACCTCGGTAAGCCCAATAATATCCTAGAAAAGTCGCGCTGAGCAAGGTTTTGCTCTAAGTTGTATGCTCCAAGAAACCTTAGAAGTTCTTCACAACTTCTACTAAGTACTAAGGTATTTGGGCTAGGTATTTTGGGCATTATAACAATACAAGAAGGCAACTTTTCTACCAAGGGAGGGGGTAGGTTTTGGCTAGTGGGGGGCCTCGCCAAACTACTAGGCTAGAGTGGGGTGTATTCGGCCAAGGGCCTTCACAAGGGGAGGAGGTGTTGGACGAAAAGGCTACAAGGAGAGGAGAGGATTTTCAAGACTTGAAAAGATTTGTGGATGAAGAACTCTTCATCTCTAAGGGGTATTTATAGGTCAAGAAGTGGCCAACCAATGGCCAAGATTAAGACAAGTGCAAGGCAAGTGTAGGGTGAGGATTAACTATACACAAATATCCTACCAACTCTCGACTTGTGCACAAGGCACAAAAACGTGTTCACTATAGTCCAAATCGTCCAAATGGACGATTTCAAGTCCATCAATTGGAGGTGACAAGTGTCGCCTCCCGTTGGTCCAAAATGTTTCATCTCTGAAAAATCCGCAAAAATTAGAAATGGCATAGCGGAATTTACCCTACGAAAGTTGTGGAAACGTTTCGTCGGAAAACTATTCGTTTTGTGAGTTGTGCCCAAAAATCGCCCAAGCCTAAACTTTAAGGCTAAACTTTTGCACGTATTCCTAATGTACATACTACGGAAATACGGGTATAACAGCGGCCATGGAACTCGCCGCCTGTATAGATCGGCACGAGCCCTCGTGACTCGGTGTCCTACTAGCGACTCTGCCGCCGCTTGCCCTTCGGGCGGGTTGCCTTACGTGGAGGCATAATCACATGTAAAAGGAATACGTTATAGGTGTCCAACTTATAACACAACTCTAAGGCACGATCTCATAGTGAGAAGAATGGAAACCAATCCTAAATATCCTATAGCCTCACGATTATTGTGGTGCACAACACACCGATAATCAAGACTCTACTAGATACGATGCGTAGACACTTTCCGAGGATTAATCGCTCGATACCACTTTTGTCACGACTGCTCGGTTCGTGGATCGTGCCTTACCCGCACCCAAGTAGTCATACATCGAGTAATCGTGGAATATAAAAACAAGACATGAAATTGTAAATGAGACACGCTTTATGTGAGAAAATGTCGCTTTCGACATATATATATAAACATAGTTTAGCAGCTACATCCTAACTGCATTTATAGGACTCTGCACCTAAGAAGATAAACAACTATGGCGGACGGGGCCCGCCATACCTGAATGTACAAAACTATATACAACAACAGGAGATCATACCCAGCAATCGAGCCTCAGGAGAAGATGGAGCTCCTGACACCAAAGCAAAAGATCCTAAGGATGTGGATCTAGCACCTGCTTGCCCTTACCTGCGGCATGAACGCAGCCCCCCGAAGGAGGTCAGTACAACAGGTACCAAGTATGTGAAACTGTAAAGTACTTAAATGAAATCAAAGAATTTTAAAGCCATTTGCAATTATAATCAGTTCAATTGCACATAGTGCCACATCACAAACAAGAGCAATAATAGGTAAACTGTAACAGGTCTTTTCTAGGCCGCGAATGATCGAAGCAAGGCCAATCGCCCATAGTATCATTATGCGTGCCTAATCCTGGACTTCCGCAAGCTCTATATACCCGTTGAGCTACCACCGAATCACCCACTGGCGTAGCTACCTCGAAAGGGTCTATGGACTCAGGCTCTATCCCTATCCTACTAGCAACAAGGGGAGATATATAGGACAGAGTAGAACCCGGATCTATCAAGGCATACACATCATAATCGGAGACTGATAAGGTACCTGTGACGACATCAGGTGAGGCCTCCCGTCCCCGCCTACCGACAGGAATAAACGCGCTCGAGGACCGCTAGAATCGGGACCGCGCCACGACCTGCCGCGACACGATGGCCCATGAGTACCCTTTTCTCCGGCGAGTAATCGTAGGAGATGATGAACCGCAATGCACTGTAGCCGAGCCCTACCACGGCGTTGGCCGGTCGACAGTTCCCTCGCAAATGACCCCGCTGCCACAAGTATAGCAAGCCTCGAAGTAGTACTACACCGAATGGAATCTACCACAACGGACACACCGAGCGGACTCGATCGGTTAGCACCCTTGCTACCTCGAAGTCCAAGTCACGGGCCCCGACACGCCCCAATGCTCTGGTTGTACCGAAAACGATGTAGGAGTGCTTTGAGCTGGCTGTGGTGCAAACCTAGACGTCTGCTGAGGCCGTCCTCCCCGAGAACTACCAAAAAATCTGGTCGTCTTGGCCTTTTTCTGATGCTGATATCTGTCGACCCGGCGGTCTCTACGCTCCTCGCATCCCGGCATGAGCTCGCATCCGGTAATATCCATGCACGGGTGAAGAGCCACACCCGCACAAGACTCGCCATAAAATCATCTAGCGGTGGCGTGGCGATGCACCGCCCTCCATATCCGCTACCAATGCAGGACATATCGAGCCAAAGAATCGAACTCGACATTGTACTCACTAATCGCGGTGTCCTCTCTCGCCTCAAGAATAAAATCTGTCGCCCGTGCCCTCCTCATCCGTGAGGCAAGAAGTGAGTGAGAAAGCCTCCGAGAACTCATCCCAAGTAGGCGGGACGTGCTCTCCCGGGATAACTCCCACGAATCAAACCAATCGATCGCGGTATCACGCGGCCGATGCGAACGGTCACGGACTCGGTCTCCGATGCCCCGATCACCTCATAATCCTTCAGAATCGGATGAACTCGCAGATCATCCTCCGACTTGACCAGTAAAACTCGCGGCTACAACTCGGAAATCTCGTAGCCTCAAACTATTCGCCTCGGGTGAACCACGGTACTACATCGGGATGGAATCGAATCGCCAGATCCACCGCCCTCATGTTCGCCACGATCACGCCAAGAATCGGGCTATCTCCTTGTACTTAACCCTTCGCCCCAGCCGTGGGATGAGGCGCGGTATTGTGGTCTCGCGTGGCGGCGGCGTCATGGAACTCGCCGTCTCGTATAGATCGGGCACGAGCCCTCGTAACTCTCGGTGTCCTACTAGCGCCTCCTGGTTGTCTTGCCCTTCAGGCGGGTTGCCTTACGTGGAGGCATAATCGCATGTAAAAGGAATACGTTAGAGGGTCCAACTTATAACATGCCTCTAAGGCACGATCTCAGAGTGAGAAGAATGGAAACCAATCCTAAATATCCTATAGCCTCACGATTATTGGTGTGGTGCACAACACACCGATAATCAAGACTCTACTAGATACGGCCTCAGACACTTTCAGAGGATTAACCGCTCGATACCACTTTTGTCACGACTGCCCGGCCCGTGGCTGGTTTCTTACCCGGCACCTGTTGTTATACCGTAGTTGCGGTATGTATGTGAGGACGCACGCATTTGAGAGTACGGCAGAAATTTTGAAAAGAAAGAAAGATGTGAGTTTTCACTTTAAAAGTTTCGGTTATTTGTGAAGAAAAAGGTTCGTTAATGGGAATTGGATTCCCGATTTGGTATTTGGACTTCATGGATTATATTAGAATTTTGAGATTTTATTTTGGAAATGGTCACGTGGGCCCACGGGAGAAATTTACTGTTTTGTGGGCCCACTTTGTTTTGAGATTTTGGCCATTGTGGATATTTTTGGAAGACGTTTTTGAGGCCAATATGAGGGTGACACGTGTCACCCCGCCAGTGGCTTGGCCGAATGACATTTGTGCACAACACTTGCTAGAGTCGTGTTTCGACGAAACGTTTTACATAACTTGCGAGGGGAAAATTCCGGCTATGTCCTTTTTAAATTTTGCGGATTTTTTCGAAAGACGAAACATTTTGGACCAACGGGAGGGTGACATGTGTCACCCTCACATTGGAAGCAAGTGGGCGTCCAAGTGCACGAAGTGGTTCACGTTTTGGCTTGATCTTTTGGCTCACGTTTTGTGTCCTATTGGTGCCTTGTTTTGTGCCTTGTTTTGTGCTTTGTTTTGGCCTTGTTTTGTGGCTTGTTTGGTGCAATGTTTTGTGGAGTAGGGGTTAGGGTGCACTTGGCTTGATCTTGGCCTTACACTTGCCTTGCACTTGGCTAGATCTTGGCCATTGGTTGGCCTTTGGTTTTGCTATAAATACCCCCCTAAGTGTGAAGACTTCATCCATTCCAAAAACTTCCAAGTCTTGAAACCCTCTCCTCCCCCTTTGTGAGCTCTTAGCCGAGAGCCTCCCCTCCCCTTTTCGTGGCCTTTGGCCGAGGGGTTCCTCCCCTTTGTGGTGCTAGCTGGGTACCCCTAGCCTAGTTGTTTTCGTATAATACCCTCCTCGTGGTATTGAAATACTTCTCCTAGTATTGTTATAATGCCCAAAATACCTTAGCCTTGTACCTTGTAGTATTCCAAAGATACCTCTTACGTAGAGTCAGAAATACTACCTTTTGTCCTTTTTAGTCTCAAACCGAAACCCCAAGGAAATCTTCATAGTTGGTTGAAGTATTTGAGTAGAAGTTAGTTAGAACTTCTAAGGGTTGTTTGGAGCGCACGAGGTAGGAGCTAAACCTTGCTCGGGATCGACATTATAACTTGGATAATTTTGGGCTTATCGAGGTAATTATCTTGTCCTCTATTGTAATTGGAAATTACATGTTTGTTAGAATATATAGTTGAAGTATACTATATATGGAACTATACTTAGTATTCGCAATGTCTTTTGACTTAAGCTGAAGAATAAAGAATCAATCGAATCAGTATTTACATGTGTGATCAGAAAGAGACTTGTGTAGTATTCTGGTAGAATTGTACACGTCCGTTAGGCGTAAACCTCGGTTGGCTTGGTAGCCGCCTCGATAGAGGAGGAGATTTACGCTGTCATGTGAGGTCGCCGAATTTTCTCAGAGAAAGATAGAAACTTGTGTTTTGGGGTTAATAGACGTTTGTGACCTTTATAGGTGAAAGTACAAGAGTAGCGTATTCTACTCGAGAGTGGAAAGGGCTAGCGGTTGTAGTACTTGGAGCATTTTGCTTATTGTCGATAAATCGTCGCGAGGTATGTGAACCTCTTCTTATCTTTTCTAGCATGATTGTTGTGAACTATGAGTACGGTAGACGCATACGTGCTAAGTGATTTGGTTGGTTTAAAACATGTGGTGTTATAATAGCTTTATGGGAAGTTAGTTATAACGACCTTATGTAGGTGAAAATGGTTTCTCGATGTTAGAAGTTAAGAGACTTGATCTTATAAGATAAGAGACTTAACTTATTTGTTTTAATGTGGATGTTTGTGTGAAACCTCATTCGTGAGTAATGAGTACTTGGTTTTTAAAGGGATAATGTTTTACTGATTTCGGGAATCAGAATGTGTATCGACAGACCATTGCAGCGTTAATAAAGGAAAATGTATTGAATAATGATGTGTTGTATTAAAACCAAGAGAAACCTCCATCCGCATAGAAGCTAAGATAAGACAAAATGATATTACATTTTCTAGATCATGGTCATTGTAATAAGATCGTTATAAACAAGAATAAACTACTCACATATATGACATATGTTACTCAATTGTTTTAAAAGAGACTAAGACTATGAGTTATGAAACCTTTCTAAAATGAGAAGCTTGAGTAATTGAAACTAGGCAAACCGAACTTAGGAAAAGAATGTTGTTACTTGATTTTGAAAAGGAATGTGGGTTGGTCATTCTAATACTACGGGTATAGGTGACTTTTATAAAAGTAATGGATCTCTTTTAAAAGAACTTAACGTATGTAGTACTTTGGGGTTAAAACCCGACTTTGGCATAAAATGAAAGTACTTTGAGTCAGGTGAAACTTGCCTATGCTTGTTGTTGTGAAACTTGCCTATGATTGTTGTTGTGAAACTTGCCTATGCTTGTGATGATAGCCTTTGTTGTGCAAGTGTGGTATTTACGTTACCGCTCTCGATAGAGGCCTCGACTTATTGAGAACTTACTTGACGTCTTTGGCGATGGAGAATTCCACGTATGTTTCCATTTTGATTCTTGTCTTGTTGTTGATGTCACATGGACATGTCTACACCGACGCAGATTCGGCACGCGGCCACGCGCCGGGTTGATTACCCGATATATATTGTGGTTACATGGACATGTCTACACCGGTAGAATTCCGGGCACGCGGTCGGGTTGATTACCCGATATATTGTTATTGTGGTTACATGGACATGTCTACACCGAGGTCGACTCCGGGGCATGTACGCGCGTGGTTGATCACCCAAGATATTATTGTTGATGTCACGTGGGCGTGTCTACACCGAGGTAGAATTCGGCACGCGGCTGGGCATTGGTATTATTGTTGCATCATGGACATGTCTACACCGATGCAGAATTCCGGGCACGCGCCATGATGCGAACATGATTGATGTTGTGGGCGTGAGACCCATAGTTATATTTGAGTGATGACTTGAGGCGTGAGTCCTCGATCGACATGATCGCTTTTATGTTGTGAATCAGTAGTTTGGTTATCATACATGTCTCCCGCTTTATATAGACTAGTATGATTTCATTCTGATATTTTTACGATTTCACATACTTGGTACTTGTTATCGACCTCCTTCGGGCGCGCTCACGCCGCAGGTAGAGGTACATCGGTCGTGGATCCTCGCTCTTAGGATCTCGGGCCAGCGTTTTGGAAGCTCCGTTTCTCGAGGCTTATCTTTTGCAGGTGTTCTCGAGTTGTAGGTTCTTGTACATCTGTGGTATGGCGTGGCCCCGTCCGTCATAGTTGTTGTAAATCTTGAGGTGCGTAGTAATCTTGTTGTGGGCAGGGTTGTAAAAAGGATTAAACTGTTCGAATTGAAAGAGTTGTATTTATTTATGTTATTGGAAGGTAACCCTTGGTTTGGCCGGATTTATGTTCATATATCTTGTTTCTAGTTTAAAGTTTTATTTTCCGGTTTTCTCTGATGATTGTATCACTAGGGTGCCCGGGATAAGGCACCAGTAACGGGCCCCGGAACGTGTCGTTACAAAAGTGGTATCAGAGCAGTTAATCCTCGGAAAGTGTCTACAGACCGTGTCTAGTAGAGTCTTGATTATCGATGTGTTGTGCACCACATCTATAATCAGGAGGCTGCAGGACATTTAGGATTGGTTTCCATTCTTCTCATTCCGAGATCGTGCCTTAGAGTCGTGTTGTAAGTTGGACCCTCCGACGTGTCTCGCTTTTACCGATTATGCCTCCGCAAGGCAACCAGAGCCCGGGGGCAAGACAGCCGAGGAACCGCTAGTGAGATCTGAGGAGTACGAGGGCGCAGCCCGCATACACTGAGGTTGTGCTTGACGGCGTTTTGGACGCCGCCACCCAAAGAGAGGTTAGAGCGCAAAGAATGGTCGCCGAGACCGCACACCGAGCCTCCCCCCACACCGGGGCAGAGGAGATGGGTTACAAGGAGATGGCCCAGTTGCTGGCCAGGGTCGTGGCCAGATATGAGGATAGGCTGGATGCAGCAGCCTCGTGAGCACCAGCCGTTCACCCCGAGCGATAGTTTGAGGCTACGACTTTACGAGTGTAGCCCGCAGTTTT
Organism: Przewalskia tangutica; assembly: GCA_029844215.1. Lineage (NCBI taxonomy): Eukaryota > Viridiplantae > Streptophyta > Magnoliopsida > Solanales > Solanaceae > Przewalskia > Przewalskia tangutica. The sequence continues at coordinate 35,322,096 of CM056725.1, read as the reverse complement.
ATGGGTCGAGGCACGAGGATGATCCGCAGGAGTTCATCCGGCGATTCTGGCGATCACGCGGGTGATCAAGGCTTCAGAGACCGAGTCCGTGACCTTTGGTTCGCATCGGCCGCGCGGATACCGCGATCGATTGGTTTGATTCATGGAGCTTTCCGGGAGAGCATGCACTCAGCAGTATGGGATGAGTTTTCGGGCTTTCTCACGCACTTCTTGCCTCCGCAGATGAGGAGGGCACGCCGATGATTTTTGATGCTTAGACAGCGCGACGGTTCGGGAGTACAATGTGAGTTCGACTCATTGGCAGACGCCCCAGCGTTGGTAGCTAGTATGGATGATCGAGTGCACCGATATGTTTCAGTGCTCGATGATTACATGTCAGAGGCATGTTCAGGAGTAGCTCTTCAGCCGGGCATGGACATTGCCCGCCTGAAGGCTCTTGCACTGGGATGTGAGGCACGGAGAGGTCGACGAATGACCAAGATCAGAAGAGGCCGAACAACAGTGGTCCTTTGGTGACTTTCGAGGCGGACCGCCTCAAGAAAGATACTAGTTTTGTACCTCCGCCAAGGCAGAGTGGTCCTCCACAACCTTCAGAGTATTCGGAGCGGTCGTGGCTCGAAGGGTTCGTGTTTCGAGGAAGTAAGGGTGTTGGCGGACGGTCACCCCTACCTCTGTGGTCGATGTGGTAGACCGCATTTCGGGAGTGTCGTGGTGCCGTGGGGAGCTAGTTATTTTTGCGGCCAGCAGGGCCATTTTGCGAGGAACTGTCCGACCAAGGGTAGCACGGATGTTACGACTCAGCCTACAGGATCAGTGGCTGGTTCATCGCTTCATAGCATACTGCAGGGCATGCCTATGATTAGAGTGGAGCGGTAGCTTCAGGTATATCCTTAACCCTCTAGAGTTTTGGTATGCTTGTTATGATGGTCTCATTATTATGTGCTATGTACGAATAGCGTTGTGTTAATTGTGAGTTAGAAAACATGCTTAGTTGGGAGGATACGTATGAGGGCATGGTAAGTGTGAACCTTAGACTATGTCACGACTGAGACCTTAGGGGTAAGGTCGTCTTGAGTTAAAGATTTATTTTTGACCCTTATCAGAGTAGTAGTATACGTGGGATTTATTTGTGTGATAAGTCCGTGGGTAGTGTGAGATGGAAGTGGTAGCTTTCATGATGTGAATTAGTAAGATTGTTCCGGATCGGGGAACAAGAGTTTGGCGCGGTTGGGGGTCGGGTTGAGGACCATTTGCGGGTCAACCCGTAACCCGGTTTGGGGTGGGGTCAGTTACAGGTGGTCCCGCCAGTGGTAGGGTCACGAGGATGCTAGGCCCAAGTTTGTATGATCATCGTATGAGTTCGTGGACGCGTTCGACCAGAAGCGGTTCGTAAAGGCCGGGAGTGACCTTAAAGAAGTTTGAGGTTAGTAAGATGACCAAGTTTGGAGGTAGTGACTCCAGAGATTTTGGGAACGGAAGTAATGACTGAAGTATGGTACGTACTGGGAGAGTTCAAGTGTTCGAGAGGGGCACGACGAGTAAGAAAAGAAGAGAACGTGTGTTAGTTCGTGGTTGCGTGGCGGCAAGAACTTGTTAGAGGAACTTTATCGTTATCCGATTGAGAAGGAACATTCGGGACGAATGTTTCTACGAGGGAGAATGTTATACCCGTAGTTGCAGGGTATGTATGTGAGGACGCACGCATTTGAGAGCACGGCTGTAAATTTTGAAAAGAAAGAAAGATGTGAGTTTTCACTAAAAGTTTCCGATTATTTGTGAAGAAAAAGGTTCGTTACTGGGAATTGGATTCCCAGATTTGGTATTTGGACTTCATGGATTATATTAGAATTTTGAGATTTTATTTTCGGAAATGGTCACGTGGGGCCCACGGGAGAGATTTACTGGCTTTTGGGCCCACTTTGTTTTGAGATTTTGGCCATTGTGGATATTTTTCTAAGACGTTTTTGAGGGCCAATAGAGGGTGACACGTGTCACCCCGCCAGGTGGCTCGGCCTAATGACATTTGTGCACAACACCTTGCTAGAGTCGTTCGACGAAACGTTTTACATAACTTGCGAGGGGAAAATTCCGGCTATGTCCTTTTTAAATTTTGCGGATTTTTCCGAGAGATGAAACATTTTGGACCAATGGGAGGGTGACATGTGTCACCCTCACATTGGAAGCAAGTGGGCGTCCAAGTGCACGAAGTGGTTCACGTTTTGGCTTGATCTTTTGGCTCACGTTTTGTGTCCTATTGGTGCCTTGTTTTGTGCCTTGTTTTGTGCCTTGTTTTGGCCTTGTTTTGTGGCTTGTTTGGTGCAATGTTTTGTGGAGTAGGGGTTAGGGTGCACTTGGCTTGATCTCGCCTTACACTTGCCTTGCACTTACTAAATCTCGCCATTGTCGCCTTTGGTTTTGCTATAAATACCCCTAAGTGTGAAGACTTCATCCATTCCAAAACTTCCAAGTCTTGAAACCCTCTCCTCCCCTTTGTGAGCTCTTAGCCGAGAGCCTCCCCTCCCCTTTTCGTGGCCTTTGGCCGAGGGTTCCTCCCCTCATAAGGTGCTAGTGGGTACCCCTAGCCTAGTTGTTTTCAGATAATACCCTCCTTGTGGTATTGAAATACTTCTCCTAGTATTGTTATAATGCCCAAAATACCTTAGCCTTGTACCTTGTAGTATTCCAAAGATACCTCTTTACGTAGAGAGTCAGGAATACTACCTTTTGTCCTTTTTAGTCTCAAACCGAAACCCTAAGGAAATCTTCATAGTTGGTTGAAGTATTTGAGTAGAAGTTGGTTAGAACTTCTAAGGGTTGTTTGGAGCGCAGAGTAGAGCTAAACCTTGCTCAGGATCGACATTATAACTTGGATAATTTTGGGCTTATCGAGGTAATTATCTTGTCCTCTATTGTAATTGGAAATTACATGTTTGTTAGAATATATAGTTGAAGTATACTATATATGGAACTATACTTAGTATTCGCAATGTCTTTTGACTTAAGCTGAAGAATAAAGAATCGAATCGAATCAGTATTTACATAGGATCGTATTGCAAGAGACTTGTGTAGTATTCTTGGTAGAATTGTACACGCCCAGGTAGGCGTAAACCCACACTGGTTGGCTTAGCGGCCTCGATAGAGGAGGAGATTTACGCCATGTGGAGCGTACGAATTTTACGTAGAAAGATAGAAACTTGTGTTTTGGGGTTAATAGACGTTTGTGACCTTTATAGTGAAAGTACTAAGAGTAGCGTATTCTACTCGAGGAGTGGAAAGGGCTAGCAAGGTTGTAGTACTTGGAGCATTTTGCTTATTGTCGATAAATCGTCGCGAGGTATGTGAACCTCTTCCTATCTTTTCTAGCATGATTGTTGTGAACTATGTAGTACGGTAGACGGAGATGTGCTAAGTGAGTTGGTTGGTTTAAAACATGGGTGTTATAATAGCTTTATGGGAAGTTAGTTATAACGACCTTATGTAGTGAAAATGGTTTATCGATGTTAGAAGTTAAGAGACTTGATCTTATAAGATAAGAGACTTAACTTATTTGTTTTAATGTGGATGTTTGTGTGAAACCTCATTCGTGAGTAATGAGTACTTGGTTTTTAAAGGGATAATGTTTTACTGATTTCGGGAATCAGAATGTGTATCGACAGCACCATTGCGGCGTTAATAAAGGAAAATGTATTGAATAATGATGTGTTGTATTAAAACGGTAGAAACCTCCATCCGCATAGAAGCTAAGATAAGACAAAATGATATTACATTTTCTAGATCATGGTCATTGTAATAAGATCGTTATAAACAAGAATAAACTACTCACATATATGACATATGCTACTCAATTGTTTTAAAAGAGACTAAGACTATGAGTTATGAAACCTTTCTAAAATGAGAAGCTTGAGTAATTGAAACTAGGCAACCGGAACTTAGGAAAAGAATGTTGTTACTTGATTTTGAAAAGGAATGTGGGTTGGTCATTCTAATACTACGTATAGGGTGACTTTTATAAAAGTAATGGATCTCTTTTAAAAGAACTTAACGTATGTAGTACTTTGGGGTTAAAAACCCGGACTTTGGCATAAAATGAAAGTACTTTGAGTTGTGTGAAACTTGCCTATGCTTGTTGTTGTGAAACTTGCCTATGATTGTTGTTGTGAAACTTGCCTATGCTTGTGATGATAGCCTTTGTTGTGCAAGTGTGGTATTTACGTTACCGGCGTCTCGATAAAGTAGGTCGACTTATCGAGAACTTACTTGGACGCGTCGGCGGTGATGGAGAATTCCACGTATGTTTCCATTTTGATTCTTGTCTTGTTGTTGATGTCACATGGACATGTCTACACCGACGCAGATTCCGGCACGCGCGGTCGGGTTGATTACCCGATATATTGTTATTGTGGTTACATGGACATGTCTACACCGAGGTAGAATTCCGGGGGCATGCGGCCATGCGGTCGGGTTGATTACCCGATATATTGTTATTGTGGTTACATGGACATGTCTACACCGAGGTAGAATTCCGGGGGCATGTGGCCATGCGGCATGGTTGATCACCCAGGATATTATTGTTGATGTCACATGGACGTGTCTACACCGAGGTAGAATTCCGGGGGCATGTGGCCATGGGCATTGGTATTATTGTTGCATCATGGACATGTCTACACCGATGCAGAATTCCGGGGGCATGCGGCCATGATGCGAACATGATTGATGTTGTGGGCGTGAGACCCATAGTTATATTTGAGTGATGACTTGAGGGCGTGAGTCCCTGACTGGACATGACTGCTTTTATGTTGTGAACTGTAGTTTGGTTATCATACATGTCTCCTGCTTTATATAGACTAGTATGATTTCATTACAGTATTTTTACAGTTTCACATACTTGGTACCTGTTGTACTGACCTCCTTCGGGGGGCTGCGTTCATGCCGCAGGTAGAGGTACATCGGTCGTGGATCCTCGCTCTTAGGATCTCAGTTCAGCGTTTTGGGAAGCTCCGTTTCTCCGGAGGCTTATCTTTTGGTAGGTGTTCCCTGAGTTGTAGGTTCTTGTACATTCAGGGGTATGGCGGGGCCCTGTCCCGTCATAGTTGTTGTAAATCTTAGAGGTCTGTAGTACTGTTGTGGGCAGGGTTGTAAAAAGGATTAAACTGTTCGTTTTGAAAGAGTTGTATTTATTTATGTTATTGGAAGGTAACCGTTGGGTTGGCCTGTTTTATGTTCATATATCTTGTTTCTTGTTTAAAGTTTTATTTTCCGCTGGTTTTCTCTGATGATTGTATCACTAGGGTGCCCGGGATAAGGCACCAGTAACGGGCCCCGGAACGGGTCGTTACACAAGTAGTCATACATCAGAGTAATCAGCGGAATATAAAAACAAGACATGAAACAGTTGTAAAATGAGACACAGTTTTATGTGAGAAAATGTCGCCTTTCGGCATATATATATAAACATAGTTTTGCAGTTACATCCCAACTGTACAATAGGACTACAGACCTCTAAGAAGATAAACAACTATGGCGGACAGGCCGCCAAACCCTGAATCTACAAAACTATATACAACAACAGGGAGATCATACCCAAAAGTCGAGCCTCCGGAGAAGATGGAGCTCCTGACACCAAAGCAAAGAGATCCTAAGGATGTGGATCTAGCACCTGCTTGCCCTTACTTGTGGCATGAACGCAGCCCCCCGAAGGAGGTCAGTACAACAGGTACCAAGTATGTGAAACTGTAAAGTACTTAAATGAAATCAAAGCATTTAAAATCATTTGCAAATACAATCAGTTCAATTGCACATAGTGCCACATCACAAACAAGAACAATAATAGGTAAATCAGAATGTGTCTTTTCTAGGCCGCGAATGATCGAAGCAAGGCCAATCGCCCATAGTATCATTATGCGTGCCTAATCCTCGACTTCCGCACCGCATAGGTCACACACGCACCCGCATGAGGTATTCTCGTGACGGGGTAGCTAACCCGGTATTCTCCTCGACTCCCGCACCGCATAGTCTCAATAGACCGCATAGTCACACTGCACCGCATAGGCATCCCGCGTCGGCTAAAACACCCGGAATGATCAATCTCGAACTCCGCACTCGCATAGTCACACAGACCGCATAGCCGTAGAGACCCGCATCGAGGTGGCAAGCCCTGATAACAAGTCAAGGGTAGGTGATATAATAACAAGATAACGACTTATCGTTTAGCAACGTAAGCACAACAAGAATGACCCCCTTTCACCACATCACAAGACACTAACACACGTAGCATCATAATATGGCTACTTTTCAAACAATCTTACTATACCCATGTAAAATCAATACAAGGTTTTTATAAACAATTAAGTAAACAGCCTTTTATCTTTCTTAAGTTGTTATACCTAACTTCCCATAAAGCTAGTATAACTCTTAAGCTTTTTGTTTAAAAACCAAATATTTCTCTTCTGTTAAAAATGATTCAGTATTCTTTTGAAATGCTTCAAGATCCTTATTATTCAGGCTTAAGTCACAAGACATTGTCGTAAGTATTATTCAGGCTTAAGTCAAAAGACATTGCCGTAATTATTATTCGATTAACACTGCACGTCACCGCATCATATATATATTTAAAATATCATGCTCAAGAGTATAGGAAGAATTACATACCTTCTCGGCGAAATCCACCTGCCAAGTCGAATATGTCGCGTGCAGAGAATCAACCTATAATAGTCAAATACGTCTATCAACGTCTAGACTATTCTGTAAACAGTTCTAAGTAGAGGGTTCTCTATTCTACAGAAAATTGGGCAGCACTTCCCTACCCGCCAAGCTACTCAAGTCTACTGTGAAAACAGTCCTATGTAAGTACAGTTCAATTATTCTTCTTTTATACCCTTCTACTATGATAACAGTTCAATTCTATTCATTAATATTCTTTCATATCTTATACTCAAGTCTTAACTATTCTTATATGTAATATCCAATTACAATAGAAGGACAAGAGTATTTACCTCGATAAGCCCAAAATTATCCAAGTTAAAAGTCGCTCCTGAGCAAGGTTTAGCTCCTAATTTGCACGCTCCGATAGCTCCAAGAACCCTTAGAAGTTCCCAACAACTTCTACTAAAATACTATAAGGGAATTGGGCTAGGGTATTTGGAAGACAACTATCTACCAAGGGGGTGTTTCTAGGCTAGAGGGGGAAGGTGTTTCGGCCAAGGCTTTCTCAAGGGGAGGGGGGAGTGTTGGACGAAAACACTTCAAGAGAGGGGGAAGGATTTTCAAGACTTGGAGAGTGATTTGTGGATGAAGAAAACCTTCAAGTTAGGGGAGTATTTATAGGCCAACCAATGGCCAACCAATGGGCAAGATGAATCCAAGTGCAAGGCAAGTGTAGGGTGGAGATTCACCCAAGTGTCCTTATCCATCTACTACACAAATATCCTACCAACTCCTTGACTTGTGCAAAGGCACAAAAAACGTGCAACCTTGGCCCAATGTTGCCGTCCATTGAGGGTGACAAGTGTCACCCTCCCGTTGGTCCAAAATGTTTCGTCTCTCGGAAAAATCCGCAAAAATTAGAAATGACATAGCCATAATTTACCCTACGCGAGTTTAGTAAAATGTTTCGTCGAAAAACGATTCTTTAAGTGAGTTGTGCACAAATATTTCGTCCAAAGTGCCTAACTAAGGCTAAACTTTTGTACGTACGTCCTCACGTACATACTCTGGAAATACGGGGTATAACAGTGTGAAGTGCTATACGGATAGCATTGTGTTAAGTGTAACTTAGAGAACATGACTAGTTGAAGAGGTAAGTTTGGGGTCATGGAAGGTGTGAACCTTAGAATATTATACGTGGAGACCTTAGATGCGAGACCGTCTTGAGTAAAAGATTTGTTTACGATTGACCTTTGTCGGAGTGCATAGTATACGAGGGGTAAAATTGTGTGATAAGTCCCCGAGTGGTGTGAATTATATAAGGATAGTTATGATAAGAAGACCACTAGGTTTGCGTAACTTGATTAGTGAGATTGTTCCAGATCGGGGAACAAGAGTTTGGCGCGGCAAATGGGTTGGGTTGAGGCAAGGTTGTGTGACAACCCGCAGCCCGGTTTGGGGTGGGGTCAGTTCGAGGTGGTCCCGCCAGGTGGTAGGGTCACGAGGGTGCTAGGCCCAAGTTTAGGTAACCGTTGTACGGGTTCGTGGATGCGTTCGACCAGAATCGGATCGTGAAGGCCGGGAATGGCCTTAAAAGAAATTTGAGGCTAGTAAGATGACCAGGTTTGGAGGTAGTGACTCCAAGGTTTTGGAAACTGCAGCAATGACGAAAGTATGGTATGTGTACTAGAAAGAGTTCGGGTGTACGAGAAAGGTACGACGAGTAAGAAAGGAAGCGAACATGTGTTAAGAGGATGGAAGTGATCATTTTTTTGTGAAGTGAAGGTGCGAAAAGAGTATTCTTTGGACCAGGAGTGAGAGTTAGTGTTGTTTTACATCTTAGAGGTGATTCCTCGTTGGTTTGGATTTGGGTTTCGCGCGTATGTTATATTCTGGCCATTGGTGGCATGATCGGTTTTGTAAGTATAGTAGTGGAGACTATACCGACGCAAGTACGTTTGGAGACTTAGAAGAAACATTCGGGACGAATGTTTCTAAGGGGGGAAGAATGTTATACCCCGTAGTTCCAGGGTATGTATGTGAGGACGTACGTACGAGAATACGACATAAATTTTGGAAAGAAAGAAAGATGTGATTTTTCGACTAAAAGTTTAGGGTTTTGGGAAGAAAAAGGTTCGTTGATGGGAATTGGATTCCCGATTTGGTATTTGGGCTTGAATTATATTAGAATTATGAGATTTTATTTAGGAATTGGTCACGTCGGGCCCACGGGAGAAATTTACGGTTTTGTGGGGCCCACTTTGTTTTCGAGATTTTGGCCTTTATGGATATTTTCGGAAGATGAAATATTTTGGACGAGTAGGAGGGAGACACGTGTCACCCCCTAGGTGGCTCTTGGCCGAAATGTGCTAGCCAAGTGGCAAGACAAGTGGCCAAGTCTTGCTAGATATTTTTGTGTGGACAAGTGGCTTGTGGGACCCACACACACTTGTCCCCAATCTCAACCACACACTTGCCTTCATCCTAGCCCTTGGTTGTCCTATATATGCACCCTTAGTTGATGAAAACTTCCACACTTAACCATTTCAAGACTTGAACAAATACTCTCTCCCTTGCCTTGTGGTTTCGGCCATGGTGCCATTCCTTGACCTAAATTTGTCCAACAATTCTTAAACTCTTAAGTGTTCTTCCCTAAGGTGTTAGGAAGATTGTGTACCAAAAGTTGGAAAAGATTTCACACCCCTAGCCTCTTTTTCATGCCTTGGCCGAAAGTTACTAGTTGGAAACCCTAAGTGTTCTTCACTTTTTGGAGTTGAATCTTGAAGAGAAGTTGGTTAGGAGCTTCTATGGGTTGCTTGTAGCGGATTGGAACGTAAAGATTTGGAGCTAAGACTTTCTTGGAGCGACTTTAAGAACTTAGGATATTCTTGGGCTATTTGAGGTAGTGAAACTTAAACCTCTTTGTGATTTGGTCAATATACATATATTATAAGTATATTATGAATATATAATATATGGAGTAAAGTTTGGAAGAGTTGGATCTTGTTAACTTGTTAAAAGAAAGGATTGACCGTTTGCCATTAAAATGGTAAAAAACGTATTCAACGTATCAAACGTACCTTACTTGTGAAGAAGTGTTTAACAAGTAACTATAACTTATATTAAGAATGGAAATATAAGTTGGATGACTAATGAGTAATTTGGATAAGTAAAATGGACAAAGTTGGCCAAGGACCCCAACTTAAGGACTGTAGTTACTTTGGACTGTATTTACATTGGACTGTATTTACATTTCTGTTGTCACGACCCGCCCGTTCGTGGATCGTGCCTTACCCGCACCCAAGTAGTCATACATCGAGTAATCACGAACATAAAACAATACATGAAACAAAATGTGAAATGAGACACATTTTACCTGAGAGAAAATCGCCTTACGGCATATATATATAATCACAAAGTTGAACAGTTTAATCCTTACAACCCCGCCACAACAAAGGCTGCACTTAAGATTTATACAACAACTATGACGGACAGTGGCCCCGCCATACCTCGAATGTACAAGAACCTCTGGACTGTGGTAACATACCAAAAGATAAGCCTCCAAGGAACGAGCTTCAATACGTTGAAATATGATCCTAAACGCGGATCGACGGTATGTACTCTACCTGGCATGAACGCAGCCCCAAGGAGGTCGATAACAGTACCAAGTATGTGAAATCAGAATATCGTAACTGAAATCATAATAGTCTATATAAAGCAGGAGACATGTATGATAACCAAACTACAGTACACACATATAACAGTTATATCAAGTCAGGGACTCACGCCCTCCAAGTCATTACTCAAATATAAATATTGGGTCTCACGCCCATAACATCAATCATGCCCGTGGAATACCTTCCTCACCGCAAAGATATGATATGATAACACCAAGCACACACGAACACCAAGTCCTACCTGATGCCAAAGCCGTACTAACAATACTATACAACCAAACCACGAAGCTGACACGGGGCAAGTACGAAAGCCGACTACCAGATACCAAGGCCGGTCACGTAGCTGACCGGGGCAAGTACGAGGGCTAACTACCAGGTACCAAGGCCGTATCACGAGACTTCGTCACTACACTGAACGGGGCAAGTGCGAGGGCTAACTACTGTGCAAGGCCGAATCAGCCACGAGGCGGGCAAATACGAAAGTCGACCACCGGATACCAAGGCCGAATAAGAAAACCTCATGGAGAGCTAGTCCATGGAATAACACTATCAACGCGAGCGCAGTGGAATTCTCGACCGCTGACGCCCAAGTAAGTTCTCAACAAGTCAACCGGCCCTCCATCGAGAGACGCGGTAGTATAGAAACACAATTCTTGCACAACAAAGGCTATCACCATAAGCATATGCAAGTTTCACAACAACAAGCATAGGCAAGTTATACACAACTCAAGGTACTTTCATTTTGGGTCAAAGTCCGGGTTTTAACCCTAAAGTACTACGTACGTTAAATTCCTTTTAAAGATCCATTTCTTTTACAAAGGCCACCCGATACCCGTAGTATAAAAATAGAGTGACTTACATTGTTAAGTAAACCAAAACGCTTTCCTTTGTAAAATCAAGTAACAACATTATTTTCCAAACGTTCAAGTTTACCTAATTTCAAAAGCTCAAGTTTCTTATTTTCGAAAAGGTTTCGTAGTTCATAGTTTTAATCCTTTAAAACATAATTCTCTTTTAAACAATTTGAGAAACATATGCCTTATAGGTGAGTAGGTTATTCTTGTTTATAATCAATCTTATTAAGCAGCCATGATCTAGGAAATGTAATATCATTTTGTCTCATCTTAGTTTCTATGCAGATGGAGGTTTCCACTGGTTTTAATAATACTTCATTATTCAATACATTTTCCTTTATTAACGCTGCAGTGGTTTGTCGATACTCATTCTGATTTCCGAAATCAGTAAAACATTATTCCTTTTAAAAACCAAGTATTCATTACTCACGAATGAGGTTTCACACAAAATTCATATTAATTCATTTAAGTCAAGTCTCTTATCTTTTAAGATCAAGTCTCTTAACTTCTAAAAATCAGTAAACCATTCTCTTTATCTCTCTTAAGACGTTATACCTATCTTCCCATAAAGCTAGTATAACTCTTATGTTTTCAAAACCAAGTATTACTCTTCTTTCAAAAAGGTTTCTTAATTCTTTTGAAATACTTCAAGATTCTTATTATTCAGGCTTAAGTCAAAAGACATTGCCGTACAACTACGTTCGCTTAGCACGTATGTCTCAGTACTATATATATATTCTTGTAAAATACTTCGATTCTTATTATTGGGCTTAAGTCAAAAGACATTGCCACACGTACGTCTACCGTACTATATATATATTCTTGTAAAATACTTCCAGATTCTTATTATTCAGGCTTAAGTCAAAAGACATTACCACACGTACGTCTACCGTACTATATATATATTCTTGTAAAAAATATCATGCTCAAGAGTATAGGAAGAATCACATACCTCGTGACGATTATCGACTATAAGCAAAACGCTCCACGGCTATAACCCGGCTAGCCTTGTCCACCTTCCAAGTAGCACCTGCTACTTGCGAGAACATTCAACCAATAAAGGCTATCGATCTAGTAAATCTGATCTATGTAAGTCTGATTGAATCTTCTACTTTATTATTCTTCTGATGTGATGTATTCAAGTCTATTCTGTAATATCCTCCTATTATAGTTCAATTCTTTTCTTTAATATCCTTCTATTACAGTTCAATTCTCTTCTATGAATCTTATATTCATTTCTATACAACTACAGTATGTAATTTCCAATTACAATAGAAGGATAGGATTATTTACCTCGGTAAGCCCCAAAATTATCCAAGTTTAAAGTCGATCCTGAGCAAGGTTTAGCTCCTACTCCGTGCGCTCCAATTCTCTCCAAGAAACCCTTAGAAGTTCTACACAACTTCTACTTAGTACTCCAACCGACTATGAAGGTTTTCCTTAGGGTTTCGTTTAGTGGCTAAAGGAAGTATAATAGTATTTAAGACTCTACGTATAGAGTAACTTTGGAAAGTACTACAAGGTATTTGGGCTAAAGTATTTTGGTATTATAACAATACTTGGAGAGTATTTCTACCAAGAAGGGGGTGTATTATCTGAAAACAACTAGGCGAGGGGTTGGTTTGGCTAAAGCTCACAAGGGGAGGGTTTGGCCAAGGTCTCTCGAGGTTGGACGAGAACCTTTCTAAGAGGGGAGGCTGTTAACACTTAGAAACTGATTTTTGGATGAAGAAGGTCAGCAACTAAGGGGGGTATTTATAGGTCAAGCAAGGGCCAACCAATGGCCAAGATCAATCCAAGTGTTAGGCAAGTGTAGGGCTAGGATTTAACCATGTGTACCTTATCCATCTACCACACCAACTTGCACAAAAATATCCTACCTAACCAATGCCTCCCATTTCGTCCAAGCCGCCTACAATCACGCCCAATGTGAGGGTGACACATGTCACCCTCCCGTTGGTCCAAAATGTTTCGTCTCTCGGAAAAATCCGCAAAAATTATAAATGACATAGCCGTATTTTTCCCTTCGCAAGTCTTGTAAAACGTTTCGTCGAAAAACGATTCTTTTCGGCACTTGTGTACAAATTTCGAACTTTGCCAACTTTAAGACTTAAATTTTTATACGTTCGCCCTCACGTACATACTCTGGAAATACGGGGTATAACATTCTCCCCTCCTTAGAAACATTCGTCCCGAATGTTCCTTCTCAAGACGGATAACGATAAAGTTCTTCTTAACTTAAACAAGTTTCCGATGCCACATATGGCCACACAAAAAAAATAACACACGCTCCAGTACTTAACCCAAGTCAACGAGGAATCACCTCTAGCATTACAAAAGCTTTCACCCCCCGGTCTAACAGATATTCCTTCACACCTTTACTTCACAAGGGTAACGATCATTTCTATTCTCTCAGCACATGTTCACATCTATCCTTACCCGTCGTACTCTTCTCGAACACTTGAACTTCTCTAGTATACGTACCACACTTCAGTTATCGCTTTAGTTCCCAAAACTTTGGAGTCACCACCTCCAAACTTGGTCATCTTACTAGCCTTAATCTCCCTTAAGGCCATTCCCGGCCTTCACGATCCACTTCTGGTCGAACATATCCACGAACTCATACGATGGTCATCTAAACTTGGGCCTAGCACCCTCGTGACCCTACCACCTGGCGGGACCACCCGGTGACCCAGCGCCGAAGCAGGCCGCGGGTTGGCCCGCAACATGGCCCCAACCCGACCCACTTAACGCATTAAGCTCTTGTTTCCCGATCCGGAACAATCTTACCTATACAGGTCATGAAAGCTACCACTTCCATTTTACACTACCCAAGGAATTTTCCCACAATTTCTCCACGTATACTTATACATTCTGACAAAGATCACATGAAGTCTTGTATTCAGCGGCGCTTACATCTAAGGTCTCATTGTAATATTCTAAGGTTCATCATTTTCTCACCCCCAGGCTTACCCTTTTTACTAACCAGGCTTCTAAATCACATTTTAGCACAAAGCTATCCGAACATAACACTTAACACATTAACATCACATCAATACATACAAGTCTCTAGAGGGTTAAGGATATACCTGAAAATAGGCGGTTCAAAGGACCGCTAAAACTGGGAACTTCTACCGCGACCTCTGCCGTGGATTTGGGTGTATGAACATCTGCCTAGCTAAGGAAGGTGAAGAACCATGGCCCGATCCCGTAGTCTGTGCTATTCTACGGTAGCGCCCGCAGTCGGACGGTTTCCGCGGATGGCCTGTTGGCGCAGAATAACAATCTCCCAAGTTAGTACGATACTCTCCCTTATGAAGTTTTCCACAGCGACCACACTGATACAAGGCGACCTCATCCGGTGAAACCTACTCTCCTGAAAATCTGAAACACAGGAGCCACGACTGCTCCGAATATCCGAAGGTCGAAAGGTGTGGAGGACCACTCTGTACTGGCGGAGGTACATAACTAGTTTGCTGCTGAGGTGGTCCTCCTTGAAGGTTATCAAAGGACCTGCTTTGTGCAGCCTCTTCTGCGATCTTGGTCATTCGTCGATTTCTCGCTCGCCGCATCCAAGTGCATAAGCTGCGTGCGGGCAATGTCCATGCGGTGAAGAGCTACACGAACAACTCTGCTAGGTAATCATCGAGCCTATAACATATCGGTGCACTCGATCCTCCATACTAGCTACTAACGCGGGGGCGTGTCGAGCGATGAGTCGAACTCCACATTGTACTCCCGAGCCGTCGTCCGATTACGCAACACCAAAAATCACATCGGCGAGCCCTCCTCATCTGTGGAGGCAAGAAATGTGCAGAAATGCTCACGAGAACTCGTCCCATATAGCTCGAAGTGCATTCTCTCCCGGGACAGCTCGCGAATCAAACCCGATCGGCTGCGGTATCACGCGATCGATGCGACCTAGGACCACCGACTCGGTCTCCGATGCCTTGATCACTCTCATGATCCGTATGGCTTCGGATGAACTCCTGCGGATCATCCTCGGGCCTCGACCCATAAAACTGCGGCGGGCTACAACTCAAAAATCCGTAGCCTCAAACTTCTCGATCTAGGGTGGACGGCTGGTGCTCTGGGCTGCTGCGTCCAGCCTATCCTCAAGTCAGCCTGACTCGGCCATTAATCGGGCCAGCTCGTAACCCGTCTCCTGCTCCGGTGTGGGGTGGAGGCTCAGTCTTGTGGTCTGTAGAGCTGCGCATTGCTCTACTCGCGACTCCTCCTGCTGCCTTGCCGCCAGGCGGGTTGCCTTGGCGGAGGCATAGCGGTAAAAGCGAAATGCGTCGGAGGGTCCACTTACCACGCGCGGCTCTAAGGCGATCTCGGAATGAGAAGAAGGAAACCAATCCTAAATGTCCTGCGGCCTCACGATTATAGATGTGGTGCACAACACGATAATCAAGACTACTACTGAACACGATGCGTAGACACTTTCAGGATTAATCGCTCGATACCAATTTTGTCACGACCCGTTCGGGGCGTGGTAGTGCCTTACGGGCACCAGTAGTCATACATCGAGTAATCGTGGAACATAAAAACAATACATGAAACAAAATGTGAAATGAGACACATTTTACACGAGAAAATCGCCTTACGGCGTATATATTGTCACGACCGAACGAAGCTCGTGTTGGTGCCTACCGGGCACCTAGTGATACAACATCAGTGTAATCGTGGAACATAAAACAAGACATGAAAATATTATGAAGTAAGCGATGTCGGAGAAAACTTGCCTTACGGCGTATATATAAATCAATTTTAAAACCCGAGCGATTACATCCCATTACAACTACGCCTGTGATTACTACGGACCTCTAGAATGATACGACAACAATGGCGGGGCGGGGCCCGCCATACCACGAATGTAAATACCTACAACGGCGGGGACTATACCACGATAAGCCTCGGAGAAAGCGGAGCTTCCATCTGTTGGCTGACCCGAGAACTAGGATCAACGGCGGTGTACCTCGACTGCGGCATGAGCGCGGCCCGAGGTCAATACAACAGTACCAAGTATGTGGCGAAAATCGTAAATGAAATCATAATAGTCTATGAAGCGGGAGACATGTATGATAACCAAACTACGATTCCTGATAGATGGCGATCGTGTCAAGTCGGGGACTCGCGCCTCAAAGTCATCACTCAAATGTAACTATGGGTCTCACGCCCATAACATCGATCATGCGTGGAATACCTTCACCGCTGCGATTTATGATATAAAAGCACAAGCAATACACATGAACACGGGTCCCACGTGTCCTAATAAAGCGATCTGAGGGGTAAATGCGAAGGCATAGCGACTACTAACTTGCGGTACTAACGAGGTCATAAAGCGTATCATGATATCTGTCTAGGCCGTCACATGATCAAAGCCGGTCACTCGCCCGCGATATCAAATGTGCGCGTCTAGCCACGAACTCTCGTAGCTCGCGTAGGCCAACCTCGTAGGCGCGTGAGGTATTCCTCGCATCGGTAGCTACTCCGGCGTCGTCTTGGACTCGCGATCGCGTAGCCACTGAACCGCATGACCACAAGGGCGCAAACTAACACGGAACTCCGTAGTTCCGCATGGATCCCTTGGACCGCGTGAGGTATTCTCGAATCATGGTCCCAAACCGCTGAGTCTACC
Source organism: Przewalskia tangutica (assembly GCA_029844215.1). Taxonomy (NCBI): domain Eukaryota; kingdom Viridiplantae; phylum Streptophyta; class Magnoliopsida; order Solanales; family Solanaceae; genus Przewalskia; species Przewalskia tangutica. Next base: position 35,305,279 of record CM056725.1, on the reverse strand, counting down.
CGCGTCGGAGGCGACAACCTCCGGAGACAAGTCAAGGTTAGTGGTATAATACCAACATAACGGCTGAGAGTCAAACAACTTTAAGCGCAGTCGAGGGAAAACCCCCTTTACACAAAACATCTCAAGATACTAACACACGTAGCATCCTAGCATGTTTACTTATCAAATCAACAAGAAAGTATTACAAGGCTATCACAAACCAACACAATCAAGTTATACACACAAGGTACATTCTAATATATGATTTAACAAGATCGGGTATCTATTCCCAAAGTACTTCATACATTATCTTTTAAAAGATACGTTACGTTTACAAAAGTCACATAATACCCGTAGTATATGAAAATAGAGTGATTATCTTTTGAAGTAAATCAAAACACTTATCTTTGTAAAATCAAGTAACAACATTATTTTCCAAACGTCCAAGTTTGCCTAATTTCAAATGTTCACGGTTCTTTTTTTTTTTGAAAGGTTTCGTAGTCCATAGTCTTATTCATTTAAGAATATAATTCTCTTTTAAACCATCTGAGAAAACATAAGCCTTATGTGCGAGTAGGATATTCTTGTTTATAACAATCTTATTACAGCAGCCATGATCTAGGAAATATCATTTTGTCTCATCTTAGCTTCTATGCAGATGGAAGTTTCTCTTGGTTTTAATAATACTTAATCTGTCAAAATATTTCCTTTTATTAACGCTGCGATGGTTTGTCGATACACGTTACGATTTCCGAAATCAGTAAAAACATTCTTAAGCCGTTATACCTAACTTCTCATAAAGCTAGTATAACTCTTAAGTTTTCAAAAACCCAGTATTACTTCTTCTTTCAAAATGATTCAAAAATCTTTTGAAATACTTCAAGTTCTTTATTATCACATAACCACGATTATAGTTCAAATCGATTACCTTTTAAAAACCATAAGTATTTTCTTACATACATAAAGTTGTTATAACCAACTTCCCATAAAGCCGTTATAACACTTTATGGTTTAGACCAATCAAATACATTTAACACGTATGCGTCTCGTACTACATAGTTACACACGTATCATGCTAGAAGAGATAGGAAGAGGTTCACATACCTCGCGGCAGTATCGACTAATAGCAAAACGCTCCAGTACCTCAAACCGTCGGCTACTCCTTAAGCCAAGTAGATCGCGCCACGCGTAGTACTTGACCTATAAGGCCACAGGCGCTTATTAACATTTAGATCTCTTCGTAGAACATTCTACAGAAAATTCGTGACACCTCCCCATGTGGCGTAAATCTCCTCTCTATCGGGTGGCTACCAGCCAACCAGGGGGTTATACGTCTAATCGGACGTGCACAATTCTACCTCACGAAAAGCTACACAAGTCTCGTAATAAAGTCCTATGTAATTCTGATTCGGACTCTTCTTTCGAAAATGTTTCTTATTATTCAGGCTTAAGTCCAAAGACATTGCCGATAACAACGTTCAGTTCTATATATAGTATACTTCAACTATATAGTCTAACAATCATGTAATTTCCAATTACAATAGAAGGTCAAGAGTGTTTACCTCGATGAGCCCAAAATTATCCGAGTTTAAATGTCGATCCTGAGCAAGGTTTAGCTCCTACTCCGTGCGCTCCGACCCGCTCCACACAACCCTTAGAAGTTCTAACCAACTTCTACTTAATACTCCAACCAACTATGGAGATTTTCCTTAGGGTTTCGGTTTTGTGACGGAAGGGAAGTATAATAGTATTTCTGGGCTTTTCGTATAAGTATAACCTTAGAATACTAAAAGGTATACGACTAAGGTAATTTGGGCATTATAACAATACTTTTAAGAGTATTTCTACCAAGAGGTGGGGTATACATACGAGACAACACCACAAAGGGGGGGGGTGTATACCCCTCGGCCTACCCCACAAGGGGGGGTACTCTCGGCCAAGGGAGAACTCTGCGAGGGCTCTCAAAGGGGAGGGTGTTTGGACGAAACACAACAAGGAGAGGGGAAGGCTTTCAAGACTTAGAAACTTTGTGGAATGGATGAAGAAGTCATCAAAGAGGGGGGTATTTATAGGTCTAGCAAAGGCGACCAACGATGGCCAAGATCATGCCAAGTGCAAGGCAAGTGTAGGGCCGTGATCATGCCAAGTGCTCCTTATCCATCTACCACCAAAATATCCTACCAACCCCTGGCCAAAACAATGGCCAAATCGTCCCATGTGCGCCCACTATTCCGCGATGAGAGGGTGCCAAGTGGCGCCTCGTTGGTCCAACACGCTTTGTCTCTCGGAAAAATCCGCAAAAATTGGAAATGACATAGCGAATTTTCCCTACGAAATTGTGAAAGCGTTTAGTCGGAAACGACTCTAACGGTGTTGTGAACAAAAATAATTCGCCAAGCCTATTTGAAGTTCAAATTTTCTATGTCGTCCTACGTACATACTGCGAAATACGGTATAACATTCTCCCTCGTAGAAAAATTCGTCGAATGTTCTTTCTAAGTCTCTAAACAAGCGGCGTCGGTATAGTCTTCACTACTATACTTACGAGCGATCTGCCACACTGGCCACGAAACATCTGCGCAAATTCTTACATCCAAGTCGAGGAATCACCTCTAACATCACCACAAACACCTCTCCGGGTCTAAAATATACTTCCTGCACGCCTCTCCTTACAAAGAAATGATCATCTATGCTCGCCATACATGCTCGCTTCTCCCTTTACTCGTGATACCACTTTTGTCACTTTGCGCGAGGTTCTAGTGTCACTCGGCGACCCAACAAATGGTGCGGGCTGCGTGCGATCCACGAGGTCGTCGTACACTCGAACTCTTACCACATTTAAATCGCCCGGTTTCCAAAACTCGAGGTTACTATCTCTAACGTGGTCATCATTAACGAGGACACTCTGGATGGATCTCGATACTTTCCGATCATATAATACGAAAGGCCGGACGTCTTGCCTCTAAGTCGGACGGCAAATGCTATCATATAGGCAACCCGGCCTATCCGCATGAACTCAAAGGCCCAAAGTAACTCGGGCTAAGTTTCCTCTGTTTTCCAAAGCTCATCACACCCAATCCGGGTTGGTACCTTGAAGACCGACCGTCGGCACGAACTCTAAGCGTCGTCGCCGATTATCCGCGATTTCTCGAGTGCGAGAACTTCTTCTAGACAAGCTTTACCTATCCACGATCTGCTGGAACAAGCTGAACCAACTATCTCGAATCTTGCCAACATCGAACCAATCGGCCGGCGACTTACATCCGCGCTGCAAGGCGTCACAAGCGATATCGAATACTGAAATGGTAGCTATAAAACACTTCCCAACAAGAGATAACAATCCTCACAACTACCCGGAAATCCAAACACTAGCAGGGAAGCGACGCGTCTGAGGAGACTCACTGAGTTCCTAATCTGCTGGTAAAACTTCGGAAAAAGCAGTAGTAACACAGGCTCCATGCATCATAAGGTAAAGGTAGGCACCGTGCGACCTTACAACCTTTACGATATAACGCCTCATAACATACCACGAGTATACGGTTTGGACTAAAAGATAAGGCGGGTGACCTCGTGGCCCGACTCTCGATTGAGCGTATCCACGAACTCGTCTGTTGGTTAACTAAACTTGGGCCTAACACCCTCATAACCCTAACACAAAGCGGGACCACCTGGCCCCACCACCATACAGGCCGCGGGTTGACCCGCAACGTGGCCTCAACCCGACCCGGCAACGCGCAAGACATTAGCTCCCCGATCCGGGACAATCTCTCAATCATGTTACGAAAACCTAGCGGTATTCTTAGCTCAACTACCATCTTTCATTCCACACTACTAAGGGACCTATCCAAACATAGCTCACGTGCACTATGCACTCCGACAAGGGTCAAACATAAAATACTTCTTTACTCGAGATGGCCTTTCCTCTAAGGTCTCTACGTATAAAGCTCTAAGGCTCACACCTTCTCTATCCCCCAAAACTTACTTGGTTAACTAACCAAGATTTCTAATTACAATTTACACACTGCTATCAGAACATAGCACTTACGATATACTCATCTTATCACACATACTGATATCTAGAGGGTTAAGGATATACATGTATCTACTGCTTCACTCCCCTTAGTCGTTCTAATCAAAATCTACCCCGTAAGCGCAGATTAGGAAGATGACGAACTACCCACCGATCTGAAGGTGAGTCCTCCTACTAGGACATCCTTTCGACACATGGCCCTCGACGGCGCAGTACAATAAGTACCAACTAAAAGACGACATTCCGGGATGGCGTGCATCGTAATGAACACCGGGGAAAAGCGAATCGGTGGGCCGGAACCTACGTGTAGTGTGAGCGGAAACTCGGAGTTCGACCAACTCCTGCATACCGAACATCACGAACCTGTGGAGGACCTTTACTTGGTGGATGTGCATAATCTAATCTATTTGGTGAGGTGACTCGACTCGAAAGTTGCCAAAGGACCTTCTCGTCACGCCCTCTTCGTCGCCGTTAACCCGTTGATCTCTACGTTTCTTGGCCTGCCGCGCACAAGCCCGTACACAGGCCATGCTCAAGCCTAACTGAAGAATTTCTCTCGCACAACCCTTTCTAAGATATTCATCAAGACTCGCGGTACATCGGTATACACTCTGGTAGCCAAATCCATAGCTAGTAACAGGGTTGTCTCTTTGCAATCTATATTCTCTGTTTTCGGTCGTGGAACTGAAGGTTCAAATATTATGGTCGCGGAGCATCGCTGCTGCTAAACTCTGCTGGGATTTGGTGGCGTAGCATAACTCCCGAACGAAGCACCTAACTCGGTGATGGTTGGGCTGTGCCCACGTAACCCTCTGTACTCTACTCGCAGCTCCCTCGGCTGCCTTGCCCTCCTGGGCCGGGGTTGCCCTACGCGGAGGCATAACGGTAAGGGAAAGAAATACGTTAGAGGGTCCAACTTACAACACAGCTCTAAGGCACGATCTCAGAGTGAGAAGAATAGAAACCAATCCTAAATATCCTATAGCCTCCCGATTATTGGTGTGGTGCACAACACACCGATAATCAAGACTCTACTGGATACGGTTCAGACACTTTCCGAGGATTAAGCGCTCGATACCACTTTTGTCACGACTCAACCGGGCGTGGTGGTGCCTTACCAGGGCACCTAGTGATACAACATCGAGTAATCCGGAACATAAAACAAGACATGAAAATATTATGAAATAAGAAACGATGTCGGAGAAAACTTGCCTTACGGCATATATATAAATCGATTTTTAAACCGAACGATACATCCCATTACAACTCGCCACAGCGATTACTGCACTTAAGAATGATCGACAACAATGGCGGACGGGGCCCCGCCATACCACGAATGTAAATACCTACAACGACGGACTATACCACCGATAAGCCTCGGAGAAGCGGAGCTTCCATACGCTGACTGTGACCCGAGAACTAGGATCAACGGCGGTGTACCTCAACTGCGGCATGAACGCACTTCAAGGAGGTCGAGACAACGGTACCAAGTATGTGGCGAAAATATCGTAAATGAAATCATAATAGTCTATAAGCGGAGACATGTATGATAACCAAACTACATTTCACAATAAATGGCGTATGTCAAGTCGAGGACTCGCGCCTCAAAGTCATCACTCAAATGTAACTATGGGTCTCACGCCCATAACATCGTCATGCCCGTGGAATACCTTCCTCATCGCGGCGATTTATGATATAAAAGCACCAAGCAATACACATGAATACGAGGTCCCACTGTGTCCTAATAAAACAAGACAGGTAAGTGCGAAGGCATAACCGACTACTAACACCACGGTACTAACGGTGGTCATAAAGCGTATCATGATATCTGTCTAGGCATCCACGTGATCAAAGCGGTCACTCGCTTGCGATATCAAATGTGCGCGTCTAGCCACGAACTCTCCGTAGCTCGCATAGGCCAACCTCGTAGGCGCGTGAGGTATTCCTCGCGAGGGTAGCTACTCCCGGCATCGCCCCGGACTCGCGATCCGCGTAGCCACAAAGACCGCGTGACCACGAGGGCGCAAACTAACACGGAACTCCGTAGTTCGCATGGATCCCGGACCCGCGTGAGGTATTCTCGAATCATGGTCCTGGACCGCTGAGTCTACCGCGTCGGAGGGCGCAACCTCGGAAACAAGTCAAGGTGAGTGGTACAATACCAACATAACGGCTGAGAGTCAAACAACTTTAAGCGCAGTCGAGGGAAAACCCCCTTTACACAAAACATCTCAAGATACTAACACACGTAGCATCCTAGCATGTTTACTTATCAAATCAACAAGAAAGTATTACAAGGCTATCACAAACCAACACAATCAAGTTATACACACAAGGTACATTCTAATATATGATTTAACAAGATCGGGTATCTATTCCCAAAGTACTTCATACATTATCTTTTAAAAGATACGTTACGTTTACAAAAGTCACATAATACCCGTAGTATATGAAAATAGAGTGATTATCTTTTGAAGTAAATCAAAACACTTATCTTTGTAAAATCAAGTAACAACATTATTTTCCAAACGTCCAAGTTTGCCTAATTTCAAATGTTCACGGTTCTTTTTTTTTTGAAAGGTTTCGTAGTCCATAGTCTTATTCATTTAAGAATATAATTCTCTTTTAAACCATCTGAGAAAACATAAGCCTTATGTGCGAGTAGGATATTCTTGTTTATAACAATCTTATTACAGCAGCCATGATCTAGGAAATATCATTTTGCCTCATCTTAGCTTCTATGCAGATGGAAGTTTCTACTGGTTTTAATAATACTTAATCTGTCAAAATATTTCCTTTTATTAACGCTGCAGTGGTTTGTCGATACACATTCTGATTTCCGAAATCAGTAAAAACATTCTTAAGCCGTTATACCTAACTTCCCATAAAGCTAGTATAACTCTTAAGTTTTCAAAAACCCAGTATTACTTCTTCTTTCAAAATGATTCAAAAATCTTTTGAAATACTTCAAGTTCTTTATTATCACATAACCATAGCTTATAGTTCAAATCAGTTACCTTTTAAAAACCATAAGTATTTTCTTACATACATAAAGCTGTTATAACCAACTTCCCATAAAGCCGTTATAACACTTTATGGTTTAGACCAATCAAATACATTTAACACATGTACGTCTACCGTACTACATAGTTACACACATATCATGCTAGAAGAGATAGGAAGAGGTTCACATACCTCGCGACGAGTATCGACTAATAGCAAAACGCTCCAAGTACCTCAAACCGTCGGCTACTCCTTAAGCCAAGTAGATCGCGCCACGCATAGTACTTCAACCTATAAGGCCACAAGGCGCTTATTAACATTTAGATCTCTTCGTAGAACATTCTACAGAAAATTCGGCAGCACCTCCCCCCCCCCGCAACAACGTAAATCTCCTCCTCTATCGGGGCCGGCTACCAAGCCAACCAGGGGGGGGGTTATACGTCTAATCCGGACGTGCACAATTCTACCTCACAGAAAAGCTACACAAGTCTACTGTAATACAGTCCTATGTAATTCTGCCAAAGACTCTTCTTTCGAAAAGGTTTCTTATTATTGGGCTTAAGTCCAAAGACATTGCCGATAACAACGTTCAGTTCTATATATAGTATACTTCAACTATATAGTCTAACAATCATGTAATTTCCAATTACAATAGAAGGTCAAGAGTGTTTACCTCGATGAGCCCAAAATTATCAAGTTTAAATGTCGATCTGAGCAAGGTTTAGCTCCTACTCGTGCGCTCAGACCGCTCCACACAACCCTTAGAAGTTCTAACCAACTTCTACTTAATACTCCAACCAACTATGTAGATTTTCCTTAGGGTTTCGGTTTTGTGACGGAAGGGAAGTATAATAGTATTTCTGGGCTTTTCGTATAAGTATAACCTTAGAATACTACAAGGTATACGACTAAGGTAATTTGGGCATTATAACAATACTTTTAAGAGTATTTCTACCAAGAGGGGGGGTATACATACGAGACAACACCACAAAGGGGGGGGGTGTATACCCCTCGGCCTACCCATGGGGTACTCGGCCAAGGGGGAGAACTCTCGCCGGGGGGCCTCTCAAAGGGGGAGGGGGGGTGTTTGGACGAAACACAACAAGGAGAGGGGAAGGCTTTCAAGACTTAGAAACTTTGTGGAATGGATGAAGAAGTCATCAAAGAGGGGGGGTATTTATAGGTCTAGCAAATGCCAACCAATGGCCAAGATCATGCCAAGTACAAGGCAAGTGTAGGGCCATGATCATGCCAAGTGCACCTTATCCATCTACCACCAAAATATCCTACCAACCCCTTGACCAAAACAATGGCCAAATCGTCCCATGTGCCGCCCCACTATTCCGCCAATGAGAGGGTGCCAAGTGGCGCCCTCTCGTTGGTCCAACACGCTTCGTCTCTCGGAAAAATCCGCAAAAATTGGAAATGACATAGCCGGAATTTTCCCTACGAAAGTCGTGGAAAGCGTTCGTCGAAAAACGACTCTAACCGGGTGTTGTGAACAAAAATAATTCGGCCAAGCCTATTTGAAGTTCGAATTTTCTACGTACGTCCCTACGTACATACTCTGGAAATACGGGGTATAACATATATATAATTACAAAGTTGAACAGTTTAATCCTTACAACCCTGCCCACAACAGTGCTACAGACCTCTAAGATTTATACAACAACATGACGGGACAGGGCCCCGCTATACCCCTGAATGTACAAGAACCTACAGACTCAGGGTAACATACCAAAAGATAAGCCTCCGAAGGAACGGAGCTTCCCAATACGCTGAAATGTGATCCTAAATGCGGGGATCGACAGCCGATGTACCTCTACCTGTGGCATGAACGCAGCCCCCCGAAGGAGGTCGATCTGGCAGTACCAAGTATGTGAAATCAGAAATCAGTAAATGAAATCATAATAGTCTATATAAAGTAGGAGACATGTATGATAACCAAACTACAGTACACACATATAACAGTTATATCAAGTCAGGGACTCACGCCCTCCAAGTCATTACTCAAATATAAATATTGGGTCTCACGCCCATAACATCAATCATGCCCGTGGAATACCTTCCTCACTGCCGACAGTATATGATATGATAGCACCAAGAAGCACACCTGAACACCAAGTCCTACCTGATGCCAAAGCCGTACTAACAATACTATACAACCAAACCACGAAGGCGACACGGGCAAATCTGGCCGACTACCAGATACAAGGCCGGTCACGTGGCCGGCAAGTACGAGGGCTAACTACGGTACCAAGCGTATCACGAGACCGTCACTACATCGAGCGGGCAAGTGCAAGGGCTAACTACAGGTACCAAGGCCGAATCAGCCACGAGGCGGGCAAGTCTGAAAGCCGACCACGGATACCAAGGCGAGCGAAGAAACCGCATGGAGAGCTAGTCCATGGAATAACACTATCAACGCGAGGCGTGCGTGGAATTCTCCGTCACTGCCGGCACGTCCAAGTAAGTTCTCAACAAGTCAACCGACCCTCCATCGAGAGATGCGGTAGTATAGAAACACAATTCTTGCACAACAAAGGCTATCACCATAAGCATAGGCAAGTTTCACAACAACAAGCATAGGCAAGTTATACACAACTCAAGGTACTTTCATTTTGTGTCAAAGTCCGGGTTTTAACACTAAAGTACTACGTACGTTAAATTCCTTTTAAAGATCCATTTCTTTTACAAAGGCCACCCGATACCCGTAGTATAAAAATAGAGTGACTTACATTGTTAAGTAAACCAAAACGCTTTCCTTTGTAAAATCAAGTAACAACATTATTTTCCAAACGTTCAAGTTTGCCTAATTTCAAAAGCTCAAGTTTCTTATTTTCAAAAAGGTTTCGTAGTTCATAGTTTTAATCCTTTAAAACATAATTGTCTTTTAAACAATTTGAGTAACATATGCCTTATAGGTGAGTAGGTTATTCTTGTTTATAATCAATCTTATTAAGCAGCCATGATCTAGGAAATGTAATATCATTTTGTCTCATCTTAGTTTCTATGCAGATGGAGGTTTCTACTGGTTTTAATAATACTTCATTATTCAATACATTTTCCTTTATTAACGCTGCAGTGGTTTGTCGATACTCATTACGATTTCGAAATCAAGAAACATTATTCCTTTTAAAAACCAAGTACTCATTACTCACGAATGAGGTTTCACACAAAATTCATATTAATTCATTTAAGTCAAGTCTCTTATCTTTTAAGATCAAGTCTCTTAACTTCTAAAAATCAGTAAACCATTCTCTTTATCTCTCTTAAGACGTTATACCTATCTTCCCATAAAGCTAGTATAACTCTTATGTTTTCAAAACCAAGTATTACTCTTCTTTCAAAAAGGTTTCTTAATTCTTTTGAAATACTTCAAGATTCTTATTATTCAGGCTTAAGTCAAAAGACATTGCCGTACAACTACGTTCAGTTAGCACACGTACGTCTACCGTACTATATATATATTCTTATAAAATACTTCCAGATTCTTATTATTCAGGCTTAAGTCAAAAGACATTGCCACACGTACGTCTACCGTACTATATATATATTCTTGTAAAATACTTCCAGATTCTTATTATTCAGGCTTAAGTCAAAAGACATTGCCACACGTACGTCTACCGTACTATATATATATTCTTGTAAAAAATATCATGCTCAAGAGTATAGGAAGAATCACATACCTCGTGACGATTATCGACTATAAGCAAAACGCTCCACGGCTATAACCCGGCTAGCCTTGTCCACCTTCCAAGTAGCACATGCTACTTGCAGAACATTCAACCAATAAAGGCTATCGACCATCAGAATCTGATCCTATGTAAATCTTGAATCTTCTACTTTATTATTCTTCTGATGTGATCTATTCAAGTCTATTCTGTAATATCCTCCTATTACAGTTCAATTCTTTTCTTTAATATCCTTCTATTACAGTTCAATTCTCTTCTATGAATCTTATATTCATTTCTATACAACTACAGTATGTAATTTCCAATTACAATAGAAGGATAGGATTATTTACCTCGGTAAGCCCCAAAATTATCCAAGTTTAAAGTCGATCCTGAGCAAGGTTTAGCTCCTACTCCGTGTGCTCCAATTCGCTCCAAGAAACCCTTAGAAGTTCTACACAACTTCTACTTAGTACTCCAACCGACTATGAAGGTTTTCCTTAGGGTTTCGTTTAGTGGCTAAAGGAAGTATAATAGTATTTTCGGGCTCTACGTATAGAGGTAACTTTGGAAAGTACTACAAGGTATTTGGGCTAAAGTATTTTGGTATTATACCAATACTTGGAGAGTATTTCTACCAAGAAGGGGGGTGTATTATACGAAAACAACTAGGCAAGGGGGGGGGGTTGGTTTCGGCTAAAGCTCACAAGGGGGAGGGGTTTCGGCCAAGGTCTCTCCAAGGGTTGGACGAGAACCTTTCTAAGAGGGGGGGGGGGGGGGGAGGATTTTAACACTTAGAAAATGATTTTTGGATGAAGAAGTTCATCAACTAAGGGGGGTATTTATAGGTCAAGCAAGGGCCAACCAATGGCCAAGATCAATCCAAGTGTTAGGCAAGTGTAGGGCTAGGATTTAACCATGTGTACCTTATCCATCTACCATACCAACTTGCACAAAAATATCCTACCTAACCAATGCCTCCCATTTCGTCCAAGCCGCCCACAATCACGCCCAATGTGAGGGTGACACATGTCACCCTCCCGTTGGTCCAAAATGTTTCGTCTATCGGAAAAATACGCAAAAATTATAAATGACATAGCCATATTTTTCCCTTCGCAAGTCTTGTAAAACGTTTCGTCGAAAAACGATTCTTTTCGGCACTTGTGTACAAATTTCGAACCTTGCCAACTTTAAGGCTTAAATTTTTATACGTTCGCCCTCACGTACATACTCTGGAAATACGGGGTATAACATCTGTTAAGGGGAAGATTGTTCAATCGCGTTCCGTTTGGGCGTGTGATCCCCTTTTTAATTATTGTATTGTTATGAAGGCATGATAGTAAACCGCGTTACCGGTTGGGCGCGTAATCCCCTTCTTTTACTTATTGTTATTATGAAGGCGTGATAGTAAACCGCGTTACCGTTTGGGCGTGTAATCCCCTTCTTTATGTTGTTTAAATTATTACGCCTTATATATGGTATATACTACGGTTATTCGGGCCTTCGAGAAAGTTGGAAAAGTGAGTAAAAACGGGGGAAGTGCTGCCCAATTTTCCGTAGAATTAGAGGGCTTTTTATTGGTATAAGTCTTCAATGGTAAGAAAGGTTTGATAGAAGTACTATGACTATTTGAGGAGTGGAGTACTACGTGTGGCGTGATCTACTTGGCTTAAGGAGTAGCCGACGGGTTGAAGTACTTGGAGCGTTTTGCTATTTGTCGATAATCGTTGCGAGGTATGTGAACCTCTTCCTATCTTTTCTAGCATGATTGTTGTGAACTATGTAGTACGGTAGACGTACGTGTGCTAAACGAGTTTTGGTTGGTTTAAAACATATAGTGTTATAATAGCTTTATGGGAAGTTAGTTATAACGACTTTATGTAAGTAATAGAATGATTTATTGATTTTAGAAGTTAAGAGACTTGATCTTGAAAGATAAGAGACTTAACTTATAAATGACGTTTTATGAAATGTTAAGAACTATGAATTTTGTTAAAATGTTGTGAAACCTCATTCGTGAGTAATGAGTACTTGGCTTTTAAAGAATAATGTTTCTTGATTTCGAAATGTGAATAAGTATCGAACAAACCATTGCGGCGTTAATAAAGGGAATGTATTGACTAATTGTTATTAAAACCGGTAGAAACCTCCATCTGCATGTAAGCTAAGATAAGACAAGATTGTATTACATTTCCTAGATCATGGTCACAGAATAAGATTGTTATAAACAAGAATAAACGGCTCACACATAAGACTTATGTTACTCAATTGTTTTAAAAGAGATTAAGACTATGAGTTATGAAACCTTTCTAAAATAAGAGACTTGAGCATTTGAAATTAGGCAAACTTAAACGTTTGGAAAATAATGTTGTTACTTGATTTTTAAAAAGAAAGTGTTCTGGTTTACTTAAAAATGTTAGTCACTCTATGTTAATACTACGGGTATCGGGTGACCTTTGTAAAAGAATTGGATCTTTTAAAAGAATTTAACGTATGTAGTACTTTGGGGTTAAAACCCGGACTTTGACATAAAATGAAAGTACCTTGAGTTGTATGTTGAACTTGCCTATGCTTGTGGTGATAGCCTTTGTTGTGCAAGTGTTGTATTTTTGTGCTACCGCGTCTCTCGATGGAGGGCCGACTGATTTGTTATGAATGATTCTTTATCGAGTCCCATGAGATGGGCCGAGACACGTATTCCACCTGATTTTTTATCGAGTCCCATGGGATGGGCCGAGACACGTATTCCACCTGATTCTTTATCGAGTCCCATGGGATGGGCCGAGACACGTATTCCACCTGATTATTTATCGAGTCTCATGAGATGGGCCGAGACACGTATTCCACCTGATTCTTTATCGAGTCCCATGGGATGGGCCGAGACACGTATTCCACCTGGTTCTTATCGAGTCCCATGGGATGGGCCGAGACACGTATTCCACACGATTTATACCTAGACTGAAGCGGTGAGGAAGGAGTTCCACGGGCATGAAGGATGACTTTGAGGGCGTGAGTCCCTGACTTGACATGCCTGCTTTTATATTTGTGAACTGTAGTTTTGTTATCATACATGTCTCCTGTTTCTAGATAGACTGTTATGATTTCATTTACGATTTTCGCCACATACTTGGTACTGTTGTCTGCGACCTCCTTCGGGGCTGCGTTCATGCCGCAGTGAGGTACATCGGTTGTGGATCCTCGCTCATAGGATCCTGATTCACATATTGGGAAGCCCCGTTTCTCACGGAGGCTTATCTTGTGGTATGTTACCACAGTGCAGCAGGTTCTTGTACATTCAGGGGTATGGCGGGGCCCTGTCCCGTCATAGTTGTTGTCACTTTCTTAGAGGTCTGTAGTACTGTTGTGGGCAGGGTTGTAAAGGATGTAACTGTTCAGATTATGTATATATGCAAGAAGGCAACTGTTTGGGTTGGCCTGTTTTATTATCATATCTCTTGTTTCATGTTCATGTTTTTTATTTCCGCTGATTTTCTCTGATGTTGTATCACTAGGGTGCCCGGGGTAAGGCACCAGTCACGGGCCCCGGTTCGGGTCGTGACAACCTTGCTCAGGATCGACTTATATCTTGGATAATTTTGGGCTTACCGAGGTAAATATCTTATCCTTCTATTGTAATTAGAGATTACATACTGTAGAGGTATAGAACTAAGTATAGGATACATAGAAGGGTATTAAAGAATAGAATTAAACTGAATCACATCAGAAGAATATAAATGAAGAATTGAACTGTACTTACATAGGACTGTATTCTGATGAGACTTGAGTAGTTTGACGGGTAGGGAGGTGCTGCCCAATTTTCCGTAGAATTAAGAACCTTCTGCTTAGAATGTCCTACAGAGTAGTCTAGACTTTGATAGACGTATTTGACTATTATAGGTTGATACTCTGCGCGCGACATATTCGACTTGGCAGGTGGATTTCGCCGAGAAGTTATGTGATTCTTCCTATCCTCTTGAGCATGATATTTTAAATATATATATAGTACGGTAGACGTACGTGTGTTAACTGAACATGGTTTTACTTGACGTCCTTTGACTTGAGTTTTAAATAAAGGAATACTTGGTTTTTAACAAGCTTAAGTGTTATACTAGCTTTATGGGAAGTTAGGTATAACAACTTAAGAAAGATAAGAAGAAACAATTTACTTATTTGCTTACAAAAACCTTATAAAATGATTTCTGAAGGTGTGGTAAGTTAGTTTGATAAGTAGACATATGATGATGCTACGTGTGTTAGCGTCTTGTAATGTTTGTGTAAAGGGGGTTCCCTTGTTGTGCTTATGTTGTTTACGGTAAGCAGTTGTACTGATAGTATATCACTTACACCCCCTGACTTGATATGCCGAGGGTTAGCCGCCCTCGATGCGAGGTATACCTCATGCGGGTCTGTGTGACCTATGCGGAGCTGCGGGAGTTCCAGGATTGATCATTCCGGGTATTATCCGTCGCGAGGATGCCTCATGCGATGCGTGTGACTATGCGATGCAATGTGACTATGCGGACCGGGGTCGGGGCGATCCGGTTAGCTATCCGTCGCGAGAATACCTACGCGGTGCAATGTGACCTATGCGGACTGCGGGAGTTCTAGGATTAGGCATGCATAATGATACTATGGGCGATTGGCCTTGCTTCGATCATTAGCGGCCCAAAAAAAAAAGACCAGTTACCTTATACCTAGTTGCTCTTGTTTATATTGTGGCACCATGTGCGGTTTAATTGATTGTATTGGTAAGTGGTTTTAAAAACTTTGATTTCGTTTCAGTACTTTATAGTTTCATATACTTGGTACCTGTTGTACTGACCTCCTTCGGGGGGCTGCGTTCATGCCACAGGTAAGGGAAAGCAGGTGCTAGATCCACATCCTTAGGATCTTTTGCTTTGGTGTCAGAAGCTCCATCTTCTCCGGAGGCTCGACTTTTGGGTATGACCTCCCTGTTGTTGTAGATAGTTTTGTACATTTAGGGTATGGCGGGGCCCTGTCCCGCCATAGTTTCTTATCTTCTTAGAGGTCTGTAGTCCTGTTGTACAGTTGGGATATAACTGCCAGATTTTGGTTATATATATATATGCCGAAAGGCGACCTTTCTCAGATAAACTGTGTCTCATTTTACACTTGTTTCATGTCTTATTTTTATATTTCCGCTGATTACTCTGATGTATGGCTACTTGGGTGCCCGGGTAAGGCACCAGTCACGGGCCCCGGAACGGGTCGTGACAAAAGTGGTATCAGAGCAGTTAATCCTCGGAAAGTGTCTACAGACCGTATCTAGTAGAGTCTTGATTATCGGTGTGTTGTGCACCACACCAATAATCAGGAGGCTATAGGATATTTAGGATTGGTTTCCATTCTTCTCACTCTGAGATCGTGCCTTAGAGCTGTATTATAAGTTGGACCCCTCTAACGTATTTCCTTTCTTTAACAGTTATGCCTCCACGTAAGGCAACCCGAGCCCAGAAGGGCAAGGCAAAGCGGTAGGAGGCGCTAGTAGGACACCGAAGTCACGAGGGCTTAGGCCCGATTTATACGAGGCAGCGAGTTCCACGACGCCGCCGCCCCAGCGAGGTTTAGAGCGCAGCGATGGTGATGAGACCACGATACTGCACGCCATCCCACGGCGGAGCGAGATGAGATGGGTTCTGAGAGATGGCCCGCCATCGCCGGGATCGTGGCGAACATGAGGATAGGCCGGATGCAGCCAGCCCAAAGAAGCACGTGGTTCACCCGAGATCGGATAGTTTGAGGTTACGAGATTTTATGAGTTGTAGCCCGCGAGTTCTACGGTCGAGGCACGAGGATGATCCGCAGGAGTTCATCCGTCGATTCTGAGAGGATCATGCGAGTGATCAAGGCTTCGGAGACCGAGTCTGTGATCTTCGGTTCGCATCGGCTGCGTGATACCGCAGTCGACTGGTTTGACTCGTGGGAGTTGTCCCGGGGAGAGCACGCGTCCCCAACTACTTGGGACGAGTTCTCGGAGGCTTTTCTCAGCCACTTCTTTCCTCCGCAGATGAGGAGGGCACGGGCTGACAGATTCTTGATGCTGAGACTGAGAGGGTGCACAGTTCGGGAGTACAACGTTGAGTTCGATTCGTTGGCTCGATATGTCCCGGCGTTAGTAGCGGATATGGAAGACCGAGTGCACCGCTACGTCACCGGGCTGGATGATTATTTGGCAGAGTCTTGCTCAGGCGTAGCTCTTCAGCCTGGCATGGACATTGCCCGCATGCAGGCTTATGCACTAGGATGTGAGGAGCGTAGAGGCCAGCGGGTTGTCAGATTTCAGCAGAAGAAGGCCAGGACGGCAGGGTCTTTTGGTGGTTCTCGGGGTGGGCGATCACATCAGCAGACTATATTTGCACCCCAGCCAGCTCAGAGCACTCCTACACCGTCTTGATGACCCGAGTATTCGGGGCGTCGGGCCCAGGGCTTCGGAGTTCCAGGGTAGCAGGGGTACTAACCGATCGAGACCACCCCCCTTAGTGTGGCCGATGCGGTGGGTCCCATTACGGGAGTTGCGGTTCTACTTCGGGAGTTTGTTATGCTTGCGGCCAGAAGGGTCACTTTGCGAGAGACTGTCCGACCAAGGGCAGCGTAGATAGTAGGGGTCACCTACAGGTCTTTTCACGGTCTTCATCTCCTACGATTACTCGCCCCGAGGGCGTGGTACTCATGGGCCAGCAGGTCGCGCAGAGGTCGTGGCGCGGTCCGTCTAGCGGTCCTCGAACCGCATTTATGCCTTGTCCACCGGGCAGACGGTGAGGCGTCTCGATGTCGCAGTACTTTATCGGGTTTGTGATGTGTATGCCTTGATTGATCCGGGTTCTATTCTGTCCTATATATCTCCCCTTATTGCTAGTAGGATAGGGATAGAGCCTATGTCCATAGACCCTTTCGAGGTAGCTAGGCCAGTGGGTGATTCGGTGGTAGCTCGGCGGGTATATAGAGCTTGCCCAGTGACTTTATGCAGTCGTCAGACCCTAGCCGACTTGATATAGTTGGACATGACTGATTTCGATGTGATCATGGGCATGGATTGGTTAGCCTCTTGCTACGCCAGTGTAGACTGCAGGGAGAGAGTGGTACGGTTCGGTTTCTGAGAGCGGTTATTGAGTGGGAGGGGAACACTGTGTCACCGAGGGGTGGGTTTATTTCCTACCTCAAGGCTAGGAAGATGGTGCAGAAGGGGTATATCTACCATCTCATTCGGGTGTTTGATAACGAGGTTTGCGGTACCAGATTTTGATCGATTCCAGTAGTCGAGAGTTCTCGATGTGTTTCAGACGACCTCCGGGTATCCTCACGAGAGGAGATAGAGTTTTGTATCGATGTCTTTGCGGACACTCGGCTATTTCCATTCGCCATACGAGAATGGCACTGCCGAGTTGAGAGAGTTGAAGGACCAACCGAGATATTTCTTTGGAGAAGGGCTTCATCGGCCTAGTGTTTCTCCACGGGAGCGCCGGTATTGTTCGTGAAGAAGAAGGGCGGGCCTTGCACGCGTGTGTTGATCTGACGGTGAACAAGGTGACCATTAAACGATACCCCTTCCCGAGATTGATGATTTGTTCGACTGGTTGCGAGTGGTGCGAGATGTTTCTCCAAGATTGATCTGCGATCGGGCTATCATCAGTGCGTTTTAGAGAGCGGATGTCCCTAGATCGCATTCGGACGAGACGCATTATGAGTTCAGTGGTCATGTCTTTCGGTTGACGAATGCTCGTGCGGTATTCATGGATTTGATGAACCGAGTGTTCAAGCCATTTTGGACACGCGTTTGTGATAGTGTTCATTGATGACATCTTGGTTTATTCCGCTCATAGCGAGCATGCGAACATTTGAGGATCGTGGCGAGAGTTCTCCAGACCAGCTTATACGCCAAGTTTTCCAAATGTGAGTTTTGGTTGCCTTCGTGGCTTTTCTTGGGCATATTGTCGGGCCGATGGTATTCAGTGGATACGCCAAGATCGAAGCGATCGAGGAGTTGGCCTAGACCTACTACTCCGATAGAGGTGTGCGACTTTACGGGCCTTGCAGTTACTATCTCGGTTCGTGGAGAAGTTTGCTTCTATCTGCACCATTGACTAGTGACTCGGATGGCGGCTAAGTTTGATGGTGATGCTTGTGAGTAGGGTTTCGATTCTTGCGAGAGATCGACGACCGCCCGTTCTTACTCTTCAGAGGTCCAGACGGTTATGTAGTGTATTGTGATCGTCGGCGTCGGGCTCGGATGTGTGTTGATGCAGCTGGGTAAGGTTATCGCGTACGCATCCCGACAGCTTACGAGGCATGAGAGGAACTACCCCACCCATGAGTTGGAGTTGGCAGCGGTGATTCACGCCTTGCAGATGCGGAGGCACTATTTGTATGGGGTTCATGTGGATATTTATACGGACCACAAGAGCCTCGGTATATCTTGACCAGAGGAGTGAACTTACGACAGAGACGGTGGTTAGAGCTGCTCAAGGATTACGATGTCGATATCCTGTACCACCCGGGGAAGGCCAATGTTGTGGCAGATGCCCTTAGTCGTAGGTCGATGGGGAGTCTATCAGATGTACGGCAGGAGAGGGGCATGGTCCGCGAGTTGCATCAGCTAGCGAGCCTTGGAGTCCGATTGATTGATTCTGATAGCAGTGGGGTTCGAGTTCGAGAGGTTGCCGAGTCTTCCATCATCGAGGAGGTGAAGAGGCAACAGTTTGAGGATCCGGTTTTGACGCGGTACCGTGATACGGCTCTTCGTGAGGGGAAGGGTCCTTGAGGTAGCACGATGGGTCTTGAGGTTTGAGGGCGAGTTGTGTGTTCGGATATTGCGGGACTTGGCGGAGTTCTAGGGAAGCACACGCGCGTTACTCTCATCCATCCGGTCGACCAAGATGTACCACGACCTCGATCTATGTATTGGTGGGATGGCTTGAAGAGGACATTGCGAGTTTGTGGCTCGGTGCGTGTTGTCGGCAGTGAAGGTAGAGCACGGAGGCACGGTGGTTTATTGCAGACGATAGAGATCCCGACCTGGAAGTGGGAGGTGATCAACATGGACTTTATCACAGGATTACCTCACACTCAGAGGAAGCATGATTCTATCTGGGTTATCGTCGACAGGCTGAAAAAATCAGCCACTTTCTTCCCGTCAGGACGACTTTTTCGGCTGAGGATTATGCCAGACTTTACATCCGGAGATCGTCAGACTACATGGGGTCCCTATTTCTATCATATCTGACAGAAGAGCCCAGTTTACGGCTAACTTCTGTAGGTCTTTCCAGAAGGGTCTAGGGACGCAGGTGAGACTGAGTACTGCATTCCATCCTCAGACAGACGGACAGGCAGAGCGCACTATCCAGACTGCGAGGATATCTTTGCGGGCTGTGTTATTGACCGAGGGGTAGCTGGGAGGATCATTTGCCTCTAGTTGAGTTTGCATATAATAATAGCTACCACTCCAGTATTCAGATGGCGCCTTATGAGGCCTTGTATGGGAGGAAGTGCAGATCGCCGATAGGCTGGTTTGATGTAAGCGAGGTGCAGTTAGTGGGACCAGACTGTCTGAGCGATGGATAAGGTGAAGCTTATCCAGGAGCGGTTACTGACAGCTCAGAGTCGACAAAAGTCATATGCAGATCATCGTCGTCGGCATCTGGAGTTCGAGGTTGATGATTGGGTTTTCCTGAAGGTGTCACCCATGAAGGGTGTGATGAGATTCGGGAAGAAAGAGAAACTCAACCCAAGGTACATTGGCCGTATCAGATTGTCCGCAGGGTAGGAAATGTTGCCTATGAGTTGGATCTTTCGTCCGATCTTGAGGCAGTGCATCCGGTTTTTCATGTTTCTATGCTGAGGAGATGTATCGGGGATCCATCTAGGGTGCACCCGATTGACAATTTCAGTGTGAGGGTTATCGTATGAGGAGATTCCCATAGCGATAATCGATCGTCGAGTTAGCGTCTGCGACCAAAGACGTGGCTTCCGTCAAAGTCTTGTGGCGGAACGAGCTCAGGGAGGAGATGACGTGGGAAGCTGAGGAAGACATGAGGCAGAAGTATCCTCACCTATTCCCCACACCTCCAGGTAACTCACTTTCCTACTTGTAAATTTTCATTGTCATATTTGCTTAAGTGCTGTATTGTGGCCATGTGTGGCATTTGCAAACTGTTTAAGTTATGAGGAACTTTATCGTTATCTGTCTTGGGAAGGAACATTCGGGACGAATGTTTCTAAGGAGGGGAGAATGTTATACCCCGTATTTCCAGAGTATGTACGTAAGGGCGTACGTACAAAAGTTTAAGCCTTAAAGTAGGCATAGGGACGAAAATTTGTGCACAACCCACGAAAATAATTGTTTTCCGACGAAACGTCTTCCAAAGCTTGCGAAGGGAAAATTACGGCTGCGACATTTATAATTTTTGCGGATTTTTCCGAGAGATGAAATATTTTGGACCAACGAGAGGGTGACACTTGTCACCCTCAAGTGGACGGCAAAGAGGGCATGGTTGGCACGATTTCAAGGCCTAAACCAAGGGTCAATGTTTGTGAGTGATTTGTGGAGTAGGGATAGGGTGCACTTGTGCAAATCCACACCCTCCACTTGCCCTCCACTTGCCTTCATCTTGACCCTTGAAAGTCCTATAAATACCCCCCTTGAGTTGAAGACTTCTTCATCCACAAATCATCTTCCAAGTCTCCAAACTTTCCCCCCTTTGAGAGAAGCTCTCGTCCAAAGCCTCCCCCCCCCCCCCTCTTGTGAAGAGCTTAGCCGAAACACCCTTTTTCCCCCCCTTTCCTTGTAGTCTCGGCAAAATCCCTTTCCCCCCTTGGTAAAAAATACTCTCTAAGTATTGTTACTATCCCCAAAATACCCTAGCTGTATCTAGTAGTATTCCAAAGTCACCTCTATACTAAAAGCCCATAAATACTATCTTATCTCTATTAGTCACTAAACGAAACCCTGGGGGAAATCTTCATAGTTGGTTGAAGTAGTAAGTAGAAGTTGTGTAGAAACTTCTAAGGGTTTTTTGGAGCGTTCAGATTAGGAGCCAAACCTTGCTCAGGATCGACTTATATCTTGGATAATTTTGGGCTTACCGAGGTAAATATCTTATCCTTCTATTGTAATTAGAGATTACATACTGTAGAGGTATAGAACTAAGTATATGATACATAGAAGGGTATTAAAGAATAGAATTAAACTGAATCACATCAGAAGAATATAAATGAAGAATTGAACTGTACTTACATGGATGTATTCTGATGAGACTTGAGTAGTTTGTGGGTAGGGAGGTCTTGCCCAATTTTAGTAAATTAAGAACCTTCGCTTAGAATGTCCTACAGAGTAGTCTAGACGTTGATAGACGTATTTGACTATTATAGGTTGATACTCTGCGCGCGACATATTCGACTTGGCAGGTGGATTTCGCCGAGAAGGTATGTGATTCTTCCTATCCTCTTGAGCATGATATTTTAAATATATATATAGTACGGTAGATGTACGTGTGTTAACTGAACATGGTTTTACTTGACGTCCTTTGACTTGAGTTTTAAATGAAGGAATACTTGGTTTTTAACAAGCTTAAGTGTTATACTAGCTTTATGGGAAGTTAGGTATAACGACTTAAGAAAGATAAGAAGAAACAGTTTACTTATTTTCTTAAAAAACCTTATAAAATGATTTCTGAAGGTGTGGTAAGTTAGTTTGATAAGTAGACATATGATGATGCTACATGTGTTAGCGTCTTGTAATGTTTGTGTAAAGGGGGTTCCCTTGTTGTGCTTATGTTGTTTACGGTAAGCAGTTGTACTGATAGTATATCACTTACACCCCCTGACTTGATATGCCGAGGGTTAGCCGCCCTCGATGCGAGGTATACCTCATGCGGGTCTGTGTGACCTATGCGGAGCTGCGGGAGTTCCAGGATTGATCATTCCGGGTATTATCCCGATGCGAGGGATGCCTCATGCGGTCTGTGTGACTATGCGGTATGTGTGACTATGCGGACTTCGGGGGTCCAGGACGATGTCGGGGGTTAGCTATCCCCGATGCGAGGAATACCTCATGCGGGTCTGTGTGACCTATGCGGACTGCGGGAGTTCCAGGATTAGGCATGCATAATGATACTATGGGCGATTGGCCTTGCTTCGATCATTAGCGGCCCAAAAAAAAAAGACCAGTTACCTTATACCTAGTTGCTCTTGTTTATATTGTGGCACCATGTGCGGTTTAATTGATTGTATTGGTAAGTGGTTTTAAAAAGCTTTGATTTCGTTTCAGTACTTTATAGTTTCATATACTTGGTACCTGTTGTACTGACCTCCTTCGGGGGGCTGCGTTCATGCCGCAGGTAAGGGAAAGCAGGTGCTAGATCCGCATCCTTAGGATCTTTTGCTTTGGTGTCAGGAGCTCCATCTTCTCCGGAGGCTCGACTTTTGGGTATGACCTCCCTGTTGTTGTAGATAGTTTTGTACATTCAGGGTATAGCGGGGCCCTGTCCCGCCATAGTTGCTTATCTTCAGAAGTGCGTAGTCTGTTATGCAGTTGGGATGAATCGCGATTTTGGTTATATATATATATATGTCGAAAGGCGACCTTTCTCAGATAAACTCTGTCTCATTTTACACTTGTTTCATGTCTTGTTTTTATATTTCCGCTGATTACTCTGATGTATGGCTACTTGGGTGCCCGGGTAAGGCACCAGTCACGGGCCCCGGAACGGGTCGTGACAAAAATCAAGTGACTTCTTTCTTAAAAACCTTAAGCAATTGGTACCTTTAAAACAATTTGCCCTTCTTTATTTCAAGTCATTCTTTGTTTATATTACTAGAGAAAACCATTCTCTTAATCTTCCATAAATTTATTATAACCAACTTCCCATAAAGCCGTTATACTAACTCTATGCCTTAGACTAATTCATTCTTTTTATAACCAAGAGACTTATACTTTCAAATCAAGTTACGTAACTTTTAAAATACTTCAAGTCTCTTAACCTTAGAAATCAAGTTTCTTAACTTAGAATTTAAAATCTCTTATGTTTAGAATATCAAGAAATCCATGCTTTCCAAATCATGTATTCTATACATTTAAATCAAGTCATTTCTTCCTTTAGAAATCAAGTCCCATAACTTGAAAAATAAAGTTTCTTAACCTTTTAAGAATTCAAGGTTCAAAGTCTTAAAAAAAACTTCATACGTAAACTCTTTTAAATTAAGTAACATATACTTTGATGCGTTGTGAATAAGTTATACTTATTTATAACGATCTTATTCAAGTAGCCATGATCTAGAAAATGTAATACAATTTTGTCTTAACTTAGTTTCTATGCAGATGGAGAATTTTACTCATTTTAATATAATCAATTGTCATTACATTTTCCTTTATTAACGCTGCAATGACTTGTTCGATACTTATTCTCATTTGTGCCGTAAAATTAGCCAAGTCAACTTGGATCCAAATACCTCCTAACGACTCTTACCAACATCCCCCATAAGACTTGGTAAGAACTTAGGATAACCTAGACATAACCTTTACATAGAGTAAATCACATACATACCTCTTAACTTCTAAGAGTAGAAGGGAACATGAAATATTACCACATGTATATTCCATACATAGAATCATGCCAAAAGAAGGAAGAGGTTCACATACCTCGCGACGATTATCGGCAAGTAGCAAAATGCTCCAAAGTACTTCAACCTTGATAGATATTCCATCCTTCAAGTAGAATACGCTATACTTAGTACTTCAACCTATAATGGCCATAATACGTCCATTAACTTCTTACTCAGACGTAGAATATTATAAGTGCAAAGTCACTAAATTCTACGGAAAATCGGACAACACTTCCTTTGTTTCTACATACTTTGCCACCTTTTTCAAGGCCGAATTCAATAACCAAACACGCCACATTTAAGGCCCAACAATGCAATTAACAATAAGGGATTACACGCCTACTAGACGTGTAAAATTCAGCCCCACAATTGATATCAAACTAATACAACTACAAGTGTAAATCCGACAACTTGAGATACAACAACACCAATTCTTATCCAATTTCCTTTTCAATCCAAATTGTTAGCATAACATGATATCAAGTCGCAATCGATTATAACTACTATAATCTCCAAGTAAGTAACATGCGACCATTCTAAGTAACGACCAAATTGTAATTCAACTTCAAAAGGCTTATATGTCATTTCGGAATTAAGGCTACAACAATCCATATCACTTATCAATCTTCACTACACATACTTCATGCTAGTAAAATGTAAGGCTAACAACAATATATAATCTTGTAACACTTTAAGAGAACAAGATTGTTACCTCAACGAGCCTTAGTCCAACTTCAAATCCGAAGTCGCTCCCTAGAAACTTAGAGCCTCTTCTTGACACTCCAATCCGCCACTTGAAGCCCTTATAAGATCACCAACAACTTTCCTTTAATTTCCAATCCAAACCTAGGAAAGTAACTAGGTTTTCACCTTGCGACTAATACGAAAATGATATTTTTCCGGGATCTTTCTATTGAGATACCCTTACAATACCCTCATGAACCTTGGTTTAAAGTGTGGAGCTTAATGGACAACTAACAAAAAAAAATCTCGTTTCTTGGAGGTGAACCCGAGTGCACCTTGTGCTTTTCATCCAATTTCTTGAAATTTTTCTAAGTATAGAAATCTTGTCTCACTACTAGTATCCTTATATAGCAACATGGAGGGCTAAGATTAATACACATGTGTGGTTTGGATGCAACTCTTTTAAATATCAAGACTAGTGGCCCCATTGACTAAGTCAAACATATCAAGCTCTACTACTTGCAAGACTTTGTCATCTTAATAATGGTCAAATGACCCTTATACCCATGTTGATTTTCGTCCAAGCTCACTTAAGGGGGGTGACACGTGTCTCCCTACCATTCGTCACAATAATTCATTTTCCGACAATTTCATAATTCCGATAAATTTTTACTAGTCTCAAATCTTAACATTTGGATTCTTACGTACGTTCTTAAAACATGTCCTGAAATTAATGGGTGTAACATTTTATGCAGTAAAGTATACTCTTGTTTACTCTCATTATTAGTAAGGCATAGTGTACTGTTAATTGAGTTATCATACATGTCTCCAGCTTTATTTTAGACTTATGATTCATTCACTGATTTCTGGGCCACATATTTGGTACATGTTGTACAGACCTCCTTCGGGGGGCTGCGTTCATGCCGCATGTAGAGTATACAGGTTGATGATCCTCACTCTTAGGATCACTATTCAGCTGTTGGGAAGCTCCATCACTCCGGAGGCTTACCCTTGGTTCAGATCCCTGGTATGGTCGGATGTTGTACATTCAGGGGTATGGTGGGGCCCTGTCCCGCCACCGTTGTTATTCTTAGAGGTCTGTAGTCACATTTGTGGATTGGGTTGTAAGAACAGAGATGTACTGTTTTATTTATTTATAGTATGTATATGTTATGAAAGGTAGCCTTATCGGCTAGCCTGTTGATGTCTAATGTCTAAGTATTTTTATGAGTTGTGTATGTTCCGCTGCTATTCTCTGATGTATACCTGTAAAGGGTGCCCAGGTAGGGCACGATCCGAGCCGAGGTGGTCGTGACAAAAGTGGTATCAGAGCAGTTAGTCATCGGAAAGTGTCTACAGACCGTGTCTAGTAGAATCTTGGTTATCGGTGTGTTGTACGCCACATCTATAACCAGGAGGCTGCAGGACATTTAGGATTGGTTTCCATTCTTCTCACTCTGAGATCGTGCGATAGAGCTGTGTTGTTAGGGTCGTCTCTCCCTAACGAGTTATGTTGATTGCAGCTACGAGAAAGGCAGCAGTGACCCAAGAAATATTATGCGGAGTGCGTATCCAGGTTGGTAATAATTGTAATATAGTTGGTATTATGACATACATCTATACAGATTTATGTATGAGGGTCAGACGCGTGTTGCCTAGAATGATTTTAGATTACCAGGAATTGGTAAGGACTAAATAAATACCGGGAAGGTATGAAACAGTTTAATGAACTCTCATAAAGGTTTTACGTACTAATTTGAGATAATTATGAGATGATGAGTTGTCTGAGAAGGTAAGGGACCCTTAAGAAGTTATAATTAAGGGACTTAATGGAAGACTATATTAATAAATTAAGCTACATGGTATGATTAAGAGAATGGTACGGATGAGATCCGTATGGAGTAAGTATGGTTGTTGTGATCAAGACAACATGATTATGGTATTATGAGAAGTTATTGTACCCATTTACGGGGGGACTGATAAGGTAGGCTTGGAGCATGGAAATTGCGAGCCTAGGAATATTGATAATCACCAAGACCTTAGGTATATAAGGCCTTCTCGGGTAGTAAAAAGTTAAGTCAGACCAAGGATATGAGTTAAGTACAATGCCGAGTCGGGTTGAGGACCTATTAAGGGTCGCCCCATAGCCTGTAATGGAATGGGATCAGTTGGTAGTACTCCCGCTACGTGACAGGGTCACAAGGGTGCAAGACCCAAGTCTAGTTAATTGTTTTACGGGTTCGTGGACGCATTCCACCGGAACCGGGTTGTGAGAGCCGGAAATGGCCTTATATTGTTTAATTTAGTAACTCCAAGGATTGGAGGCCAAAATTTGTATGGAAGTTATGTACGTAAGCTAGAATAAGTTTGGAAGTACGAAAAATAATACGACCGGTAAGAAAGTGAGTAACCAAGTGTAAAAGATAGAGTATGAATCCATGAGAACCTTTCGAGGTAACTACACTCGTGAGTGATGGGTGGTAGCTGAGCGGGTGTATAATAATTGCCCGGTGACGATACAGTCGTCGGACCCTAGCAGACCTAGTAGAGATGATATGACAGACCATGAGGTCATTATGAGTAAGGGTTAGTTGGCCTCTTGTTATGCCAACGTTGACTACAGAGAGAGATGGGTTCGGTACCAGTTTTTCGGTAAGCCGGTTATCGAGTGGAAAGGAAGGGAAGTGGTTGTAACCAGTGAATTATCCTCCCTTATTTGACATAGTTTATTTTAATAAGTCTATGTGACTTGTTCATTTGAGGTAAATTAATGCAGAAAGTAAGTAGTACTTGAATTTGAAGGAGTTTTATGTTAAGTGCCCTTGGGGATACTTGGAGTTGGTTTGGTGTGGCAGTCAGGGCCACGACCTTCCGGATAATTCCAGGAAAGCGCGCAAGCAAGAATAAGTTACACGAGTCTTTGCTGCGGAAATGTAAGACATCGTTGGTAGGTTTTGAAAATCTATACGATTATAAGAGGGCACTGGATGATTAAGTTTTTGAAAGGGAGATAAGTCCTCTCCCCCACGTAAAAGGATATTATTATGTATTATGGGGTTATGTGCACCCATGTTGTTAGACGAAGGATAGGAGACTGGTAAGGTCTTTAGTATCGTCATGCAATAGGTTACAGTTTTAGATAACCATGGAAAAGTATTGTGTTGGGGTAATTGAGAACGACGTTAGGAAATGGTTGAGGAAGTGTGGTAAAAATATAAATGCAGGTAGTACGCATGCATGAAACTGTATGATTATGAATCAAGATAGAAATACTTTTGCTAATAGTAAGCATAAGGAAGGGTTATGACCAGAATGATAAAAGAGAATACAACTATGGTTATGTAAGTTGCACGAGATATGAGTACCCCAGGACAACTTGAAATAACTTATAAAGGAAAGACGAGTAGGCACTCGAACAATAAGAAATCTTGACAAGTCATTGGATTATGTAATACAGTGAATTGAGGTTAAACACCTGGCTATAAGCTCTACGAACTGGGAGAGAATAATTGGGTTACTACTTGACGAGATCAAGGAAATCTCCCCCCCCCCCCCTAAATTGTGATTGACATGAAGTCTTAGCCATGAGGCAAGAAAACGAATCAAATCTAAGTTAGTGACCAAGTTTGGTTGCAACAGAGAAAGGGAAACATGAACCATAATTGAGATTAAGGATACCCGAATATTTCGCAGATATGAGAAAGGCTTCCAGTTATTGAAAGATAAGTTGACCACGACTACAGTTCTAACCCCTCCTGAGAGACTAGAGGGTTAGGTTATTATTGTAACATGTTGGGTGTTGGGATAGGTTGTGTCTTGACTCAACACGATAAGGTTAGAGCTTATGTTTCCCGGCGGTTAGGAAAACATGAAAGGAATTACGCTACTCATTTATGGGGGTCGGCGGCAGTTAATTGTACCTTGAAGAGTTGGAGGCATTCCTTCTATAGGTTTCATGTGGATATTTATGCAGACCACATGAGCCTCCGGTATATCTTCAGTCAGAGGCAACTGAATTTGCGACAGAGACGGTGGTTAGAGTTACTCAAGGAATGTGATATTGATATCCTATACCACCCGGAGAAAGCCAAGACGGTTACAGATGCTCTTGGTCATGGATCTTTAGGTAGTCTACCAGAAGGGCAGCCAGATAGACAGGACGTGGTCCGTGAGATTCATCAGCTACCGAGCCGGGGGGTTAGATTATTTGTTTCCGAGGTGAATGAAGTTTGGATCCGAGAGGTTGCCGAGTCTTCCTTCGTTGAGGAGGTGAAGAGGTGACAATATAAGGATTCAGCGTTAGTATGTGATTGAGATACGACTCTCCGAGAAGAGAAGAGCCTATTTGAGTAGCACCGGATGGGGTGCTGTGATATGAGGATAGATTATGTGTACCCGGTGCTGCAGGACTTATCAGCAGGTTTTAGGGGAGGCACGCAGTGCTTATTTCTCTAATTTTTTGGGGTCGACTAAGTTGTGTCGTGACCTCAGATGTATGTGTTGGTAAGATGGCCTGAAGAGGGACGTAGCAGAGTTGTTGCTTAATGTCCGAATTAGTAGCAGGTCAAGGTTGAACACCAGAAGCCCAGTGGGCTATTACAGGCGATTTAGATCCCGACTTAGTTCAGGGAGGTAATAAATATGGATCTTATTACAGGGTGGAATCGTACTCAGAGGAAGTGCGACTCCCTGGGGGTCATAGTTAACAGGCTGACGAAACCAGCCGTGTTCTTCCGATTAGGACCACTTACTCGGTTGAGGATTATGCTAGCTTATATAGCAGGGAGATTATGAGACTGCACGGGGTTCCTAAATTTATGATGTCAGACAGATGAACTCAGTTTACGACTGACTTCTGGAGGTTTTCTAGAAGGTATTAGGGACACATGTGAGTCTTAGTGTGGCATTTCACCCTCAGACCGACGGACAGGCTGAGCGTACTATCCAGACACTTGAGGATATGTTGTGGGCCGGTGTTATTGATTTCAGAGATAGCTGGGAGGGTTATTTACCTCTTGTTGAGTTACGTACGATAACAAATACCCTTCCAGTATTCAGATGGCCCTGTATGAGGCCTTGTATGTAAGAAAGTGTAGATCGCCGGTTGGTTGGTTCGACGTAGGCAAGGTTCAGTTATTTGGTCCAGACTTGATTCAACGGGCTGTGGATAAGGCGAAGCTTATCCAGGAAAGATTATTAGTAAACTCAGAGTCAGTAGAAGCTTTATGCAGATAACCGACGTTGACAACTTGGGGTTCAGGTTGACATTTTAGTATGAGTATTGTTATGTGGCATTATTGGTATGTAGGGGTTGTAAAAGGAGAATATGTCGCTATCTATAAGTTTGACTCCGAAGGAACATTCGGGGATGAATGTTTCTAAGGGGGGAAGAATGTTACACCCCGTAATCCCAGGACATGTTTATAAGAACGTATGTAAGAACTCAAAAATGTTAAGATTTGAGACTAGTAAAAATTTATCGGAATTATGGAATTGTCGGAAAATGAAATATTGCGACGAATGGGTGGGAGACACGTGTCACCCCCCTTAGTTGGTTGGACGAAATAGACCATAGGTGTTATGGTCATTTGACCCAAGTTAAGATGACCAAGTCTTGCTAAAAGCTAGAGCTTGATATTATTGACTAAGTCAAGGGCCACTTGGCTAGATTTTTATTAAATGAATTTCATCCAAGCCCCACAAGTGTTCTAATCTTAACCCTCCATTTGGTTATATATTCATCCATTGAGCAAGACAAGACTATTTTTACACTTAGAAAATTTCAAGAAGCTTGTGCTTCACTATTTTGCTCTCGGGTTTGAGAGGATTTCAAGAAGTGAAATTTTTGTTTGTTGTTCAATAATCTCCACACTTTAAACCAAGGTCCCTAAGAGTATTGTAAGGGTATCTCAATAGAAAGATCCCGGAAAAGTGTCGTTTTCGTATTAGTCGCAAGGTGAAAACCTAAGTCACTTTCCTAGGTTTGGATTGGAAAGTAAAGGAAAGTTGGTTTTGATCTTCTAAGGGCTTCAAGTGGTGGATGTGAGTGTCAAGGAGAGGCTCTAAGTTGCTAGGGAGCGACTTCTGATCTTGAAGTTGGATTAAGGCTCGTTGAGGTAACAATCTTGTTCTCTTAAGTATTATAAGATTACATATTGTTGTAGCCTTACATTTTAACTAGAATGAAGTATGTGTATTCAATATTGATAAGTGTTATGGATATTGGAAGCCTAGAATCCGAAATGACATTGTTAGCCTTTTGAATTGAAATACAATTTGGTCGATAATTAGAATCGTCGCATGTTACCTACTTGAAGATTGTAGTAGTTATAATCGATTGCGGCTTGATAGCATGTTATACTAAACAAGTTGGAATTAAAGGAATTGGAAAGAAGACTTTGTGTTGTTGTACCTCAAATTGCCAAAAATGACATTGTATGTTGGACTAGTTTGATATCAATTGTGGGGCGGAATTTTACACGTATTGTTAGGCGTGTAATCCCCTATTGTTAACTACATTGTTGAGCCTTAAATGTGGCGTGTTTGGCTATTGAATTTGTGCCTTGAAAAAGGTGGAAAAGTATGTGGAAACAAAGGAAGTGATGTCCGATTTTTCATAGAATTTAGTGACTTTGCACTTAGAATATTCTACGTTTGAAGTTAGAAGTTAATAGACGTATTATGGTCATTATAGGTTGACATACTACGTACGGCATATTGGACTTAGCGAGTGGATTGAACCGAAGAGGTATGTGGAACTTTCTTATCTCTTGAGCATGAATAGTTGTAAACGTATAGTACGGTATACGTACACGGTTTGAATGGATTTAATTCATTTGATAGCCTTGACTTGTTTTTTCCAAGTTGGTTGAGTTAGAGAATTAACTCACTCATTTTTAAAGGATAGAAATGTCTTGGTTTCAAAAGCATAAGGTGGGTTAATAACCTTATGGAAAGTAAAAATAATGGTTTATTCTAATAAGGTAGACAAGGATTTCTTGACTTGGAAATGTATAGAATACTTGATTTGGAAAGTATAGATTTCTTGAGCTATTCTAAAGTTAAGAAACTTGATTACTAAAGTTAAGAGACTTAAATATTTTGAAAGTATATGATACTTGTTTTGTTTGGAAAGTTTAAGTCTATTGGTTATAAAGAAGAATGTAAGTATCTAAGGTATAAAGCTAGTATAACGGCTTTATGGGAAGTTGGTTATAATAGCTTTATAGAAAGTTAAAAAGAGTGGTTTACTCTAAGTAATGAAAGTAATGATAAATGGCTTGAATTAATGAAAGGCAAATTGATTTGAAGGCATCAATTGCTTAAGGTTTTAAAAGAAAGAAGTCACTTGATTTAGAAGCCTATAAATATATTTCTAAAAGGTATTGTGTCTTGTCTTGAAAAGTAGATATGACTTGATACTACGGTTATTAGTATCTAGGAAGTTTTATATGAAAAAGAGTCATTTTAAAATAATAGAAGTACGTAGTACTTTGGGTTAAATTCCCGGATTTTATAATGACATGTTAGTGTCTTAAGTAAACTAAAATGAGAGTGTGTATAAATAAGGCTAATAAGAAGTTAGGGGGATTTCTTAACTTGCTTATGTTATGTATGATAAGCCGGTGGTGCTTATGTTATGTATGGTAAGCCGGTAGTGCTTATGTTATGTATGATAGCCGGTTGTGCTAGGTTATGTTATTCTTACGGGGTCATTCCCCGGGTTTGTGGCATTTGCATATTCCGTGGATTTGCTACCCATGATGCGAGGAATACCTCATGTGAGTCCGTAGGGCTTATGCGGGTGAAATAGTCCTATGCGGGGTGGACCAGTCCTATCACGCCCCGAACCCCGGGCCCGTGACTGGTGTCCTACCTGGGCACCCTTCTACCTAACTGACACAAGTAAACCGCGGAATTAAAATAACACCTCATTTTTTTTAAAACCAACATACGTGCAAGGGCAAAGCCGACAAGGCTGCCATATAATATACATAATCAAAAGACACTACACTGTACACGAGTCCAATCCCACATATGAATACAGACCTCTAAGAGTTATATTGAACTATGACGGTGTTACACCCCGAATTTTCAGGACATGGTTATAAGAACGTACGTAAAAACTCAAAAATGTTAAGATTTGAGTCTAGTAAAAATTTGTCGGAATTATGGAATTGTCGGAAAACGAAATGTTGCGACGAATGGGAGGGTGACACGTGTCACCCCTAGATTGGTCTTGGATGATTTTGGTATGGACAAAAGGGTCATTTGACCATTATTAAGATGACAAAGTCTTGCAAGTAGTAGAGCTTGATATTATTGACTTGGTCAATGGGACCACTTAGCTTGATATTTAAAAGAGATGCATCCAAACCACACATATGTATTAATCTTAGCCCTCCATGTTGCTATATAAGGATACTAGTAGTGAGACAAGCTTTCTATACTTAGAAAATTTTCAAGAAAATTGGATGAACAATGCTATTGCTCTCGGGTTCAACAAGAAAGAAAAAGAAAAAAAATTGTTTGTTGTCCAATAAGCCCCACACTTTAAACCAAGGTTCATGAGGGTATTGTAAGGGTATCTCAATAGAGAGATCCCGGAAAAATAGCGTTTTCGTATTAGTCGCAAGGTGAAAACCTAGTTGCTTTTCTAGGTTTTGATTAGAAGATTTAAGGGAAGTGGTTTGTGATATTCAAAGGGTCTCAAGTGTTGGATTGAAGTGTCAAGAAGAGGCTCTAAGTTGCTAAGGAGCGACTTTGGATTTGAAGTTGGATTAAGACTCGTTGAGGTAACAATCTTGTTCTCTTAAAATATTACAAGATTATATTGTTGTTAGCCTTACATTTTACTAGCATGAAGTATATGTGTTGAATATTTAAAAGTGATATGGATGGTTGTAGCCTAAAATCCGAAATGACATACAAGCCATTAGAAGTTGGATTACAATTTGGTCGTTAATTAGAATCGTCGCATGTTACGTACTTGAAGATTGTAGTAGTTATAATCTATTGCGACTTAATATCATGTTATACTAAACAATTTGGATTGAAAAGGTGGCAAAGTATGTAGAAACAAAGGAAGTGTTGTCCGATTTTCCGTAGAATTTAGTGACTTTGCACTTATAATATTCTACGTCTGAAGTAAGAAGTTAATGGATGTGTTATGGCCATTATAGGTTGAAGTACTAAGTATAGCGTATTATACTTGAAGGATGGAATACCTATCAAGGTTGAAGTACTTTGGAGCATTTTGCTACTTATCGATAATCGTCGCGAGGTATGTGAACCTCTTCCTTCTTTTGGCATGATTCTATGTATGGAATATACATGTGGTAATATTTCATGTTCCCTTCTACTCTTAGAAGTTAAGAGGTATGTATGTGATTTACTCTATGTAAAGGTTATGTCTAGGTTATCCTAAGTTCTTACCAAGTCTTATGGGGGATGTTGGTAAGAGTCGTTAGGAGGTATTTGGAGCCAAGTTGACTTGGCTAATTTTACGGCACAAATAAGAATAAGTATCGAACAAGTCATTGCAGCGTTAATAAAGGAAAATGTAATGACAATTGATTATATTAAAATGAGTAGAATTCTCCATCTGCATAGAAAATAAGATAAGACAAAATTGTATTACATTTTCTAGATCATGGCTACTTGAATAAGATCGTGATAAATAAGTATAACTTATTCACAACGCACCAAAATATATGTTACTTTAATTTAAAAGAATTTACGTATGAGGTTTTTTTTTAAGACTATGAACCTTGAATTCTTAAAAGGTTAAGAAACTTTATTTTTCAAGTTATGGGACTTGATTTCTAAAGGAAGAAATGACTTGATTTAAATGTATAGAATACTTGATTTGGAAAGCATGGATTTCTTGATATTCTAAAGATAAGAGATTTTAAATTCTAAGTTAAGAAACTTGATTTCTAAAGTTAAGAGAGAAGTATTTTAAAAGTTATGTAACTTGATTTGAAAGCATAAGTCCCTTGATTATAAAAAGAATGAATTAGTCTAAGGCATAAAGTTGTATAACGGCTTTATGTGAAGTTGGTTATAATAACTTTATGGAAGGTTAAGAGAATGGATTTCTCTAGTAATATAAACAAATAATGACTTGAAATAAAGAAGGGCAAATGGTTTTAAAGGTACCAATTGCTTAAGGTTTTTAAGAAAGAAGTCACTTGATTTAGAAGCCGGTAAATGTATTTCTAAAAGGTATTGTGACTTGTCTTGAAAAGTAGATATGACTTGATACTACGGTTGTTAGTATCTTGGAAGTTTTATTTGAAAAATAGTCATTTTAAAAGGAGTAGAGGTACGTAGTACGTTGGGTTAAATTCCCGGATTTTATATGACTTTACCGCGTCCCAGGAATGAGTCGGGCAGTATACCTTTATGGACAGACTATATGACATTACCGCGTCCCAG
Organism: Przewalskia tangutica; assembly: GCA_029844215.1. Lineage (NCBI taxonomy): Eukaryota > Viridiplantae > Streptophyta > Magnoliopsida > Solanales > Solanaceae > Przewalskia > Przewalskia tangutica. Next base: position 35,269,852 of record CM056725.1, on the reverse strand, counting down.
GAATTGGCCGGGCAGTATACCTTTATGGGCAGACTATATGACATTACCGCGTCCCAGGAATGGGCCGGGCAGTATACCTTTATGGGCAGACTATATGACATTACCGCGTCGAGAATGGGCCGGCAAAGATACCTTATGGGCAGACTATATGATTACCGCGTCCCAAGAATGGGCCGGCAAGATACCTTATGGATGACTATATGACATTACCGCATCGTGAATGGGCGGGCAAGATACCTTTATGGATGTATATGACATTACCGCGTCCCGAGAAATGGGCCGGCAAGATACCTTTATTGGCGGACTATATGACATTACCGCGTCGTGAATGGGCGGGCAGATTCCTTTATGGGCAGACTATGTGACATTAACGCGTCCCAGTTGGGTAGGCAGACGGCGTCCCTCCATAAAGGGCCGGATTATGTTATGTAAGGTAAGTAAGTTATATGGTAATGAACTTGATGATTTTCCTAAGTATGTACATAAGAAAGTGACTATAACCTTTATTGAAAAATGGGAAAAGTTAATAAGGTACGATTAATTTCACGAGATGGTAATGTCATGGTAGGTTCAGGTATTTACCCTTTTTATACTTACCCCTGTCATGCTTTTATACAGATATGTTTTGTTTGCTGTACCTTATTTCCGTTCCATATTAATTTTGCACTGCAGATCGACTTCGGGTGGCTGCGTTCATGCCAGCAGTTATTAGGTACACAGGGTGGTGATCCTTGCTCAAAGGATCTCGGTTCAGTTTTTGGGAAAAAGCTCCATTTGCTCCGGAGGCTTATCTCTTGGTACGGTTTCCCCTGAGGTTGTAGATTCATGTATTTTCAGGGGTATGGCGGGGCCCTGTGTTATACCCCGTATTTCCAGAGTATGTACGTGAGGACGTACGTAGAATAGTTTGAGCCTTAAAGTAAGCAAGGGCCGAAAATTATTGTTCACAAGTGCCGAAAAGAATCGTTTTTCGACGAAACGTTTTACAAAACTTGCGAAGGGAAAATTCCGGCTATGTCATTTATAATTTTTGCGGATTTTTCCGAGAGACGAAATATTTTGGACCAACGAGAGGGCGACACTTGTAACCCTCTAATTGGTGGACTTGAGGGCGTCTTTTGGACGATTTGGAGAGTGGGAGTTGGTAGGATATTTTGTGATAGTTGGTGTGGTAGATGGATAAGGTACACATGGGTAAATCCTCACCCTACACTTGCCTACCACTTGGCTTGATCTTGGCCCTTGGTTGTCCTATAAATACCCCCCCTTAGTTGATGAACTTCTTCATCCTAAAATAGTTTCTAAGTCTTGAAAGTTCTCTCCCCCTTAGTGTAGTGGTTCGTCCAAGCCTCCCCCTTTGAGAAGGCCTTGGCGGTACACCCTCCTAGTGGCCTTGGCCGAGGGTACACCCCCTTGCCTAGTTGTTCTCGCAAAATACTACCCCCCCTCGTGGTAGAAATACTCTCCAAGTATTGTTACTATTCCAAATACCTTGGCCCAAATACCTTGTAGTATTCCAAGGTTATACCTATACTAAAAGCCCAGAAATACTACTATACTTCCCTTCAGTCACAAAAACAAAACCCTAAGGAAATCTCCATAGTTGGTTGGAGTATTAAGAAGAAGTTGCGTAGAACTTCTAAGGGTTGTTTGGAGCGGGTTGGAGCACCCGGAGTAGGAGCTAAACGTTGCTCAGGATCGACATTAAACTTGGATAATTTTGGGCTTATCGAGGTAAATACTCTTGACCTTCTATTGTAATTGGAAATTACATACTGTAGTTGTATAAATGAATATAAGATTCATAGAAGAGAATTGAACTGTAATAGAAGGATATTACAGAAAAGACTTGAACTGAAATCACATCAGAAGAATATTAAAGAAGAAGATTAAAACTGTACTTACATAGGACTGTATTTACAGTAGACTTTTGTAGCTTAACGGGTAGGGAAGTGCGCCCGATTTTCAGTAGAATAGTGAAGCCTCTGCTTAGAATGTTCTACAGAGTAGTCTAGACATTGATAGACTTTTATAACCGTTATAGGTTGAAGTACTGCGAGTAGCATGTTCTACTTGAAAGGTGGACAAGGCTAGCCGGGTTATAGCGGTGGAGCGTTTTGCTAATAGTCGATAATCGTCGCGAGGTATGTGATTCTTCCTATCCTCTTGAGCATGATATTTTTAAAAGGATATATATATAGTACGGTAGATGTACGTGTGTTAACTGAACGTAGTTGTACGGCAATGTCTTTTGACTTAAGCCTGAATAATAAGAATCTTGAAGTATTTCAAAAGAATTAAGAAACCTTTTTGAAAGAAGAGTACTTCTTGGTTTTAAAAGCTTAAGAGTTATACTAGCTTTATGGGAAGTTAGGTATAACGGCTTAAGAGAGACAAAAATAATGGTTTATAAATTTTAGAAGTTAAGAGACTTGATCTTAAAAGATAAGAGACTTGACTTAAATGAATTAAAATGAATTTTGTGTGAAACCTCATTCGTAAGTAATGAGTACTTGGTTTTTAAAAGGAATAATGTTTTACTGATTTCAGAAATCAGAATAAGTATCGAACACACCACTGCAGCGTTAATAAAGGGAAATGTTTTGACTAATTAAGTATTATTAAAACCAGTAGAAACCTCCATCTGCATAGAAGCTAAGATGAGACAAAATGATATTACATTTCCTAGATCATGGCTGCATTAATAATATTGTTATGAACAAGAATAACCTACTCACGCATAAGGCATATGTTTCTCAAATGGTTTTAAAAGAGAATTATATTATTAAGTGATTAAGACTACGAACTACGAAACCTTTCAAAAATGAGAAACTCGAGCATTTGAAATTAGGCAAACTTGAACGTTTGGAAAATAATGTTGTTACTTGATTTTACAAAAGGAAGCATTTTGGTTTAAAAAGATAGTCACTCTATTTTTATACTACGGGTATTGTGTGACTTTTGTGAAAGAAACGGATCTTTTAAAGAGTTAATGTATGAAGTACTTTGGGGATAAAAACCCGAAATTGTTAACATAAAGTAGAAAGTACCTTGTGTGAATAACTTGATTGTGTTGGTTTGTGTTAGCCTTGTAATACTTTCTTGTTGATTTTATAAGTAAACATGTTAGGATGCTACGTGTGTTAGTATCTGGTGATGTTTGTGTAAAGGGGTTTCCCTTGTTGCGCTTATGTTGTTTAACGATAAGTTGTTATGTTATTATATCACATACCCCCTTGACTTGTTATACCGAGGGCTTGCCACCCTTGATGCGGGTCTATATGGTCTATGCGGTCTATGTGACTATGCGGAGCGGTATGCTCGTGATTGATCATTCGGTGTTTATCCCGACGCGGGGATGCCTATGCGCGGTCCGTGACTATGCGGTCTATTGAGACTATGCGGACTGCGGGAGTCCAGGAGGGTACCGGGGTTAGCTACCCCCGATGCGAGGAATACCTCATGCGGGTCTGTGTGTGACCTATGCGGGCTGCAGGAAGTCCAGGATTAGGTACGCATAATGATACTATGGGCGATTGGCCTTGCTTCGATCATTCGCGGCCTAGAAAAGACCTGTTACAGTTTATCTACCTTGCTCTTGTTTATGTTGTGGCACTATGTGCAGTTGAACTGGTTGTATTTGCAAATGGTTTTAAATACTTTGATTTTACTTCAGTACTTTACAGTTTCACATACTTGGTACCTGTTGTACTGACCTCCTTCGGGGGGCTGCGTTCATGCCGCATGTAGAGGTACACCAGTCGTTGATCCTCGCTCATAGGGTCACAGTTCAGCGTTTGGGAAGCTCCGTTTCTCCGGAGGCTTATCAGTGGTATAGTCCCCTGTCGTAGTAGGTACTTACATTCAGGGGTATGGCGGGGCCCTGTCCCGCCATTGTTGTCATATCATTCTTAGAGGTCTGTAACACTGTTGTGGGCAGAGTGGTAAAAAGGGATGTAACTGTTCTAGTTGTTATATATATTTATGCCGAAAGGCAAGTTTTCTCAGATGAACTGTTTCATATTTCATATTATGTCATGTCTTGTTTTATATTCCGCTGATTACTCTGATGTATGTCTACTTGGGTGCCCGGGTAAGGCACGATCCACGCAGGTTGGTCGCGTGACAAAAGTGGTATCGAGCGATTAATCCTCGGAAAGTGTCTACAGACCGTGTCTAGTAGAGTCTTGATTATCGGTGTGTTGTGCACCACATCTATAATCAGGAGGCTGCAGGACATTTAGGATTGGTTTCCATTCTTCTCATTCTGAGATCGTGCCTTAGATCTGTGTGATAAGTTGGACCCCTTTAACGTATTCTTTCCCTTACCGTTATGCCTCCGCGTAAGGCAACCCGGGCCCAGAAGGGCAAGGCAGCCGAGGGAGCTGCGAGTTAGTCTGAGTAAGAGGGTTACGAGGGCACAGCCCAATCATCACCGATATGGTGCTTCATTCGGGGAGTTCTGCGACATCGCCAAAACAGAAGTTTAGCACGGCGCAGCGATTCCTCGCGGCCATGACATTTACACCTTCGGCCCACGACCAAAGAGCGAAAGTATAGTTTGCAAAGGGCGACCACATTAGCTAAGGATGTAGCTACGAGAGTATACGATGTACCGATTTATCACGGGTCTTGATGACTATCTAAAGAAAGATTGTGCAAGAGTAGCTCTTGATCGAGCATGGATATTGCCCACAGACAGAGCTTATGCGACGCAGAGAACGTAGAGATCGGCGGATTAACCAAGATCGTAGAAGAGGCGAACAACGAGGTCCTTTGGTAACTTTCAAGCGAACCGCCTGTGGCAGATTAGATATGCGCCTCGCCGGTGCAGTGGTCCTCCACGGGGTTCGGGGCGTCGGGTATGCAGAGTTGGTCAAGGCTCCGGGCTTCGGTGCACAGATACACGTAGTCCACCCGGATTGATTTTTCCCAGTGTTCACGCGATGTGCATCATCCAGGAATGTCATCTTTGTTGATGCTTGTTTTACTGCGGTCGTCAGGCCACGTGTCGAAAGGATGTCCTAGTAGGAGGATGCAAGTAGGAGGACTCACCTACGGATCGATTCTGCAGATTCAGTAGTTCGGAGAGGAAGGGGTGTTAGCCAGAGGAGGCCACCCCCACCTCGGTGTGGCCGTTGTGGTAAGTGTCATTGTGGGGAGTGTCGTTGTCACGACCCGAACCCGGGCCCGTGACTGGTGCCTTACCCGGACACCCAAGTAGTCATACATCAGAGTAATCAGCGGAACATAAAAACAATACATGAAACAAAATGTGAAATGAGACACATTTTACCTGAGAGAAAATCGCCTTTCGGCATATATATAAATAATTACAAAGTTGAACAGTTTAATCCTTACAACCCCGCCTACAACAAAGGCTGCACCTCTAAGATTTATACAACAACTATGACGGGACAGGGCCCCGCCATACCCCTGAAGGTACAAGAACCTACAGACTCAGGGTAACATACCAAAAGATAAGCCTCTGAAGGAACGGAGCTCCCCAACACGCTGAACTTTGATCCTATGAGCGAGGATCTACAACCGATGTACTTCTACATGCGGCATGAACGCAACCCCCCGAAGGAGGTCAGTACAACAGGTACCAAGTATGTGAAACTGTAAAAGACTGTAAATGAAATCATAATAGTCTACATAAAGCAGGAGACATGCATGATAACCAAACTACAGTTCACAACATAAAAGCAGTCATGTCAAGTCAGGGACTCACGCCCTCAAGTCATCCCTCATGCCCGTGGAACTCCTTCCTCACTGCCGGAAGTCTAGGTATAAATCGTGTGGAATACGTGTCTCGGCCCATCCCGTGGGACTCGGTAAAGAATCATGTGGAATACGTGTCCCGGCCCATCCCATGGGACTCGGTAGAGAATCAGATGAAATACGTGTCCCGGCCCATCTCGTGGAACTCGGTGAATAATCAGATGAAATACGTGTCCCGACCCATCTCGTGGGACTCGGTGAATAATCAGATGGAATACGTGTCCCAGCCCATCTCGTGGGACTCGGTGAAGAATCGTTCATAACAAATCAGTCGGCCCTCCATCGAGAGATGCGGTGGTATAGAAATACAGTATTTGCACAACAAGGCTATCAAACAAAAACATAGGCAAGTTACACATAACTCAAGGTACTTTCATTTTATGTCAAAGTCCGGGTTTTAACCCTAAAGTACTACGTACGTAAAATTCCTTTTAAGAGATCCATTATTTTTATAAAAGTCACCCGATACCCTTAGTATAAAAAATAGAGTGACTTACATCTTTTTAAGTAAACCAAAACAACTTCCATACTTTCCTTTTTAAAACCAAATTAAGGCAATACCATGCCTTCTTTTTGGACCAAAACACTTCTCTTTTTCAAAGTCAAGTTACCACATTAAAACCAATGATAAAACCCTTCTTTTGTTCTCATAAAGTCGTTATAACTAACTTCCCATAAAGCTGTTATAACACTTTATGTTTTAAACCAATTTAAGACAAAAGAATGCCTTTCTTTTCCTTAAAGTTCCAGTTTGCCTAATTTCAATTACTCAAGTCTCTTTATTTTAGAAAGGTTTCATAGTTCAATGTCTTAATCTAGTTTAAAACAATTGAGTAACATATGTCATATGTGTGAGCAGTTTTATTCTTGTTTATAACCATCTTATTAAAGCAGCCATGATCTAGAAAATGCAATATCATTTTGTCTCATCTTAGCTTCTATGTAGATGGAGGTTTCTACTGGTTTTAATAATACTTCATTATTCAATACATTTTCCTTTATCAACGCTGCAGTGGTTTGTCGATACTCATTCTGATTTCCGAAATCAGTAAAACATTTCTCCTTTTAAAAACCAAGTACTCATTACTCACGAATGAAGTTTCACACAAAATTCATATAAATTCATTTAAGTCAAGTCTCTTATCTTTTAAGATCAAGTCTCTTAACTTCTAAAATCAGTAAGCCATTCTATTTACCTCTCTTAAGACGTTATACCTAACTTCCCATAAAGCTAGTATAACTCTTATATTTTCAAAACCAAGTATTACTCTTCTTTCAAAAAGGTTTCTTAACTCTTTTGAAACACTTCAAGTTTCTTATTATTCAGGCTTAAGTCAAAAGACATTGCCGCACAACTACGTTCAGTTAACACACGTACGTCTACCGTACTATACTTTTAAAATAGTTCAAGATTCTTAATATTCAGGCTTAAGTCAAAAGACATTGCCACACGTACGTCTACCATACCATATATATATATTCCTTTAAAATACTTCATGCTCAGGAGTATAGGAAGAATCACATACCTCGCGACGATTATCGACTATAAGCAAAACGCTCCACGGCTATAACCCGGCTAGCCTTGTCCACCTTCCAAGTAGTTCATGCTACTCGCAGAACATTCAACCAATAAAGGTTATCAGTCTACTATAAATACAGTCCTCAGCAAGTACAGTTTAATCTTCTACTTATATTTCTTCTGATGTGATTTCAGTACAAGTCTTTTCTGTAATATCCTTCCATTACAGTTTAATTCTCTTCTATGAATCTTATATTCATTTCTATACAACTACAGTATGTAATTCCCAATTACAATAGAAGGACAGTATTATTAAACTCGATTATCCCAAAATTATACAAGTTTAATGTCGCTCCTGAGCAACGTTTAGCTCCTACTCCGAGTGCTCCAATCCGCTCCAAAAAACCCTTAGAAGTTCTACGCAACTTATACTTAACACTTCAACCGACTATGAAGGTTTTCCTTAGGGTTTCGTTTTGTGGCTGAGGGAAAGTTTAATAGTATTTCCGGGCTCTACGTATAGAGGTAACTTTGGAAAGTACTACAAGGTATATGGGCTAAAGTATTTGGGCATTATAACAATACTTGGAGAGTATTTCTACACCACAAAGGGGGTATTATACGAAAATAACAAGGCAAAAGGGGTTTGCCTAGGCTAGGCTCACAAGGGGGAGGGGTTTGGCTAAGGTTTTCTCAAGGGTTGGACGAGAACCACAAGAAGGGGAGGATTTCAAGACTTGGAACAATTTTTGGATGAAGAAGTTCATCACTAAGGGGGGGTATTTATAGGTCAAGCAATGGCCAACAAATGGCCAAGATCCATCCAAGTGTTAGGCAAGTGTAGGGCTAGGATTAAGCCAAGTGCACCTTATCCATCTACCACACCAACTTGCACAAATATCCTACCAACTCCCCTTGACCCTTTCGTCCATGCCGCCCAAAACGTGCTCCAATTAGAGGGTGCCAAGTGTCGCCCTCTCGTTGGTCTAAAATGTTTCGTCTCTCGGAAAAATCCGCAAAAATTAGAAATGACATAGCCGGAATTTTCCCTTCGCAAGTCTAGTAAAACGTTTCGTCGAAAAACGATTCTTTTTGGCACTTGTGCCCAAATTTCGAAACTTGCCAAATCTTTAAGGCTCAAATTTTCTACGTACGTCCTTACGTACATACTCTGGAAATACGGGGTATAACATTCCCCCTCCTTAGAAACATTCGTCCCGAATGTTCCTTCTCAAGACGGACAACGAAGAAGTTCTTCTTAACAAGTTGCCAATGCCACACCTGGCCACAAAATAACACACGTTCTCTTCCTTCCTTACTCGTCGTACCCTTCTCGAACACTTGAACTCTTTTAGTACACGTACCACACTTTAGTCATCGCTTTAGTTTCCAAAACTTTGGAGTCACCACCTCCAAACTTGGTCCTCTTACTAGCCTCAATCTCCCTTAAGGCTATTCCCGGCCTTCACGATCCGCTTCTGGTCGAACATATCCACGAACTCATACGATGGTCATCTAAACTTGGGCCTAGCACCCTCGTGACCCTACCACCTGGCGGGACCACCCGAGCTGACCCCACATCGAACAAAGCCGCGGTTGGCCCGCAACACGGCCCCAACCCGACCTACTTAACGCATCAAGCTCGGTTTCGATCCGAACAATCTTACCTATACAGGTCATGAAAGCTACCACTTCCATTTCACACTACCCATGGACTTATCCCACAACACATTATACGCAAACCAAGTATTTCAACAAAGACTAACCGTAAAATCTTTTATTCAAGATGACCTTACATCTACGGTCTCAACATGAAATATTCTAAGGTTCACACTTTCCATGCTCCCATACATATCCTTTTAACTAACCATGCTTTCTAACCACAATATACCCAAATCTATCTGTACAAAGTATTCAACAAATAATCATCGTATCACGCATGAAAAAACTCTAGAGGGTTAAGGATATACCTGTATCAACTGCTTTACTTTTCCTTCGTCGCTCTAACCATAATCCTGCCCTGCAGGGCGCATAGCTATAGAAGGCGATGAACCTGCCACTGACCCGGTAGGCTGAGTCATTCCGCCTGCATCCTTCCTATTAGGACAGTTTTTCGTCACATGGCTCGGCGTCGCAGAAAACAAGCACCCGATAAAAAGACGACATTCCGGGATGGCGTCCGCACATGTGCACACGAGGAAAACTCGAACCCGATCGCTAGAACCATGTATATCTGCGGAACGAAGCCACGGAGCTCGACCGGCTCGAATACCTAACGCGTCAAGGCGTGGAGGACCACTCCGTGGCGGAGGTACATAACTAGTCTGCCGAGGCGGCCCGCCTCGAAAGTTACCAAAGAACCCTGCTGTTCTGGCCCTCTTCTGTTGATCCCGGTCATTCCGTCGACCTCTCCGTGCCTCACATCCTAGTGCATGAGCTTGCATGCGGGCAATGTCCATGCCTGGCTGAAGAGCTACACCCGTACAAGCCTCTGCCAAGTAATCATCTAGCCGGTGACGTTACGGTGTACTCGCCTCCATATCGCTACTACGGGAACATACCGAGCTAATGAGTCGAACTCCACATTGTACTCTAACCGTCCCGCCCGCCCCGCCTCAACGCGTCAAAAATCTGTCGCCCGAGCCTCCTCATCCGTGGGGGCAAGAAATATGCAAGAAAAGCCCTCGAGAACTCGTCCCAAACGGCTGGGAAGTGCATGCTCTCCCGGGACAGCTCCACGAATCAAACGGGCCGATCGCAGATCACGCGGTGATGCGAACCCAATACCACCGACTCGCCTCGAGACTGCGATCACTCTCATGATCCGTCAGAGTCGGATAAACTCGAGGGTCATCTCGGCTCGATCCATAGAACATCGGGCTACAACTCAAAAGTCCGTAGTCTCAAATGCTCGCCGGGGTGAACTACGGGTGCTCTTTGGGATCGAACTGTTGCCAGCCTCTCCTCATATCTGCCACGACCTTGGCGATGAATCGGGCCATCTCCTTGTACCCATCTCATCTCCAGCCGTGGATCGGAGGCTCAGTATCAGAGTCTCGGCAGCCGCCGCGCTCTAAACTCTGCCCGTGGCGCGCGCGCAAAACTTGCCGGGAAGCACTATCTCGTAACGACCGGGCCTTCGCCGGTAACCCTCCGTGCTCTACTCACGCCTCCGCGCTTGCCCTTCTGGGCCCGGGTTGCCTTACGCGGAGGCATAACTGGTAAAGGAAAGGAATACGTCAGGGGGGTCCAACTTATCACACGACTCTTAAGGCACGATCTCAGAATGAGAAGAATGGAAACCAATCCTAAATGTCCTATAGCCTCCTGATTATAGATGTGGTGCACAACACACCGATAATCAAGACTCTACTAGACACTGCAGTAGACACTTTCCGAGGATTAATCGCTCGATACCACTTTTGTCACGACCGAACCGGCCGTGGATCGTGCCTTACCGGACACCCAAGTAGTCATACATCGAGTAATCAGGAACATAAAACAATACATGAAACAAAATGTGAAATGAGACACATTTTACCTGAGAGAAAATTGCCTTCAGCATATATATAAATAATTACAAAGTTGAACAGTTTAATCCTTACAACCCCGCCACAATGGCTGCACCTCTAAGATTTATACAACAACTATGACGGACGGGGCCCCGCCATACCCCGAATGTACAAGAACCTCTGACTGTGGTAACATACCAAAAGATAAGCCTCCAAGGAATGGAGCTCCCAACACGCTGAACTTTGATCCTATGGTGAGGATCTACAACCGATGTACTTACTGCGGCATGAACGCGGCCGAAGGAGGTCGATAACAGTACCAAGTATGTGAAATCAGAAAAGATCAGAATGAAATCATAATAGTCTACATAAAGCAGGAGACATGCATGATAACCAAACTACAGTTCACAACATAAAAGCAGTCATGTCAAGTCAGGGACTCACGCCCTCAAGTCATCCCTCATGCATGTGGAACTCCTTCCTCACTGCCGGCAGTCTAGGTATAAATCGTGTGGAATACGTGTCCCGGCCCATCCCGTGGGACTCGATAACGAATCATGTGGAATACGTGTCCCGGCCCATCCCATGGGACTCGGTAGAGAATCAGATGAAATACGTGTCCCGGCCCATCTCGTGGGACTCGGTGAATAATCAGATGGAATACGTGTCCCGGCCCATCTCGTGGGACTCGGTGAAGAATCGTTCATAACAAATCAGTCGGCCCTCCATCGAGAAATGCGGTGGTATAGAAATACAGTATTTGCACAACAAGGCTATCAAACACAAATATAGGCAAGTTACACATAACTCAAGGTACTTTCATTTTATGTCAAAGTCCGGGTTTTAACCCTAAAGTACTACGTACGTAAAATTCCTTTTAAGAGATCCATTCCTTTTATAAAAGTCACCCGATACCCTTAGTATAAAAAATAGAGTGACTTACATCTTTTTAAGTAAACCAAAACAACTTCCATACTTTGCTTTTTAAAACCAAATTAAGGCAATACCATGCCTTCTTTTTGGACCAAAACACTTCTCTTTTTCAAAGTCAAGTTACCACATTAAAACCAATGATAAAACCCTTCTTTTGTTCTCATAAAGTCGTTATAACTAACTTCCCATAAAGCTGTTATAACACTTTATGTTTTAAACCAATTTAAGACAAAAGAATGCCTTTCTTTTCCTTAAAGTTCCAGTTTGCCTAATTTCAATTACTCAAGTCTCTTTATTTTAGAAAGGTTTCATAGTTCAATGTTTAATCTCTTTTAAAACAATTGAGTAACATATGCCATATGTGTGAGCAGTTTTATTCTTGTTTATAACCATCTTATTAAAGCAGCCATGATCTAGAAAATGTAATATCATTTTGTCTCATCTTAGCTTCTATGCAGATGGAGGTTTCTACTGGTTTTAATAATACTTCATTATTCAATACATTTTCCTTTATCAACGCTGCAGTGGTTTGTCGATACTCATTCTAATTTCCGAAATCAGTAAAACATTTCTCCTTTTAAAAACCAAGTACTCATTACTCACGAATGAAGTTTCACACAAAATTCATATAAATTCATTTAAGTCAAGTCTCTTATCTTTTAAGATCAAGTCTCTTAACTTCTAAAATCAGTAAGCCATTCTCTTTACCTCTCTTAAGACGTTATACCTAACTTCCCATAAAGCTAGTATAACTCTTATATTTTCAAAACCAAGTATTACTCTTCTTTCAAAAAGGTTTCTTAACTCTTTTGAAACACTTCAAGTTTCTTATTATTCAGGCTTAAGTCAAAAGACATTGCCGTACAACTACGTTCAGTTAACACACGTACGTCTACCGTACTATACTTTTAAAATAGTTCAAGATTCTTAATATTCAGGCTTAAGTCAAAAGACATTGCCACACGTACGTCTACCATACCATATATATATATTCCTTTAAAATACTTCATGCTCAGGAGTATAGGAAGAATCACATACCTCGCGACGATTATCGACTATAAGCAAAACGCTCCACGGCTATAACCCGGCTAGCCTTGTCCACCTTCCAAGTAGTTCATGCTACTCGCAGAACATTCAACCAATAAAGGTTATCACCATCAGAAATACAAATCCTCAAAGATGCTTTTAATCTTCTACTTATATTTCTTCTGATGTGATTTCAGTACAAGTCTTTTCTGTAATATCCTTCCATTACAGTTTAATTCTCTTCTATGAATCTTATATTCATTTCTATACAACTACAGTATGTAATTCCCAATTACAATAGAAGGACAGGATTATTTACCTCGATGAGCCCAAAAATTATCCAAGTTTAATGTCGCTCCTGAGCAACGTTTAGCTCCTACTCCGAGTGCTCCAATCCGCTCCAAACAACCCTTAGAAGTTCTACGCAACTTCTACTTAACACTTCAACCGACTATGAAGGTTTTCCTTAGGGTTTCGTTTTGTGGCTGAGGGAAAGTTTAATAGTATTTCCGGGCTCTACGTATAGAGGTAACTTTGGAAAGTACTACAAGGTATATGGGCTAAAGTATTTGGGCATTATAACAATACTTGGAGAGTATTTCTACACCACAAAGGGGGGTATTATACGAAAATAACAAGGCAAGGGGGGGTTTGCCTCGGCTAGGCTCACAAGGGGGAGGGGTTTCGGCTAAGGTTTTCTCCAAGGGTTGGACGAGAACCACAAGAAGGGGGAGGGGAGGATTTCAAGACTTGGAACAATTTTTGGATGAAGAAGTTCATCACTAAGGGGGGGTATTTATAGGTCAAGCAATGGCCAACCAATGGCCAAGATCCATCCAAGTGTTAGGCAAGTGTAGGGCTAGGATTAAGCCAAGTGCACCTTATCCATCTACCACACCAACTTGCACAAATATCCTACCAACTCCCCTTGACCCCTTTCGTCCATGCCGCCCAAAACGTGCTCCAATTAGAGGGTGACAAGTGTCGCCCTCTCGTTGGTCCAAAATGTTTCGTCTCTCGGAAAAATCCGCAAAAATTAGAAATGACATAGCCGGAATTTTCCCTTCGCAAGTCTAGTAAAACGTTTCGTCGAAAAACGATTCTTTTTGGCACTTGTGCCCAAATTTCGAAACTTGCCAAATCTTTAAGGCTCAAATTTTCTACGTACGTCCTTACGTACATACTCTGGAAATACGGGGTATAACAGTCGTACTTCTTCGACATCTTGTTTTGCTATGCGCCCAGCCGGGCAGGTTTGATTAGAACGGAAAAAGGGGAGTGAAGCTGTAGATACAGGTAGATCCTTAACCCTCTAGAGATTTGTACGTATGATAAGATGAGTATGCCTTAAATGTTATGTTCACATAGCATTGTGTTAATTGTGATTAGAAATCATGGTTAGTTAACCGGGTAAGATTGGGGGATAGAGAAAGTGAGAGCCTTAGAGTTTTATACGTGGAGACCTTAGAGGTAAGGCCATCTCGAGTAAAAGAGGTATTTTATGTTTGACCCTTATCGGAGTGCATAGTGCACGTGAGATATATTTGTGTGATGAGTCCCTGAGTGGTATGATATGAAAGAGGGTAGTTGAGCTAAGAAGACCACTAGGTTTTGTGACTCGATAGTGAGATTGTTCCGGATCGGGGAACAAGAGTTTTTGCGCAATAACGGGGCAGGTTGCGGACCGATTGCGGGTCAAATCGCGGCCTGCATTGTGGTGGGGTCAGTTCGAGGTGGTCCCGCCAGGTGGTGGGGTCACAGGGGTGTTAGGCCCAAGTTTAGTTAACCATCGTACGAGTTCGTGAACGCGTTCGACCAGTAGTCGGGCCGATGAGGTCAGCCCATCTTGTCTTTTAGTCAAGACCGTTTACTCGGTAGAGGGTTATGCGAGATGTTATGTCAGAAAGGTTGTAAGGCTGCACGAGGTGCCTACTTTCACCTTATGGCAGGCAGTGGAGCCCAGTTTACGGTTGTTTCTTTTCTGGAGGTTTTACCAGGCAGGGTTAGGAACTCAGGTGAGTCTCAGTAGCGCATTCGCCCTCGGGCCAGTGTTTGGATTTCAGGGGTAGCTGTGAGGATTGTTGCCTCCTGTTGAGGGAGTGTTTTTATAACTACCATTTCAGTATTCGAGTATCGCCTTATGAAGCCTTGTAGGGGCGGAAGCGTAAATTGCCGGTCGACTGGTTCGATGTTGGCAAGGTTCAGATAGTTGGTTCATACTAGTTCAACATGATGTGGATAGGGTGAAGCTTATCCAGAAGAGGTTATTGGCAGCTCAGAGTCAACAGAAATTGTGCGGATATCTGCGACAACGCTTGGAGTTCAGGTTGACGGTGGGTCTTCTTGAAGGTACCACCCCGGAAAGGGTGTGACGAGTTTGGGAAACAGAGGAAACTTAGCCCGAGTTACTTTGGGCCTTTCAGATCATGTGAAGAATAGGACAGGTTGCCTATAGTTAGCATTGCCGTCCGACGTAGGAGGCAGTACGTCCGATCTTTCATGTTGCTATGTTCGGAAGAGTATCGGAGATCCATCCAGAGTATTCCCAGTTAATGGTGATCAAGTTGGAGGTAGTAACCCAGAGATTTTTGAAATTGATGCAGTAACAGAAATGTGGTAAGTTATGAGAAAGAGTTCGAGTGTACGAGAAGGGTACGACGAGTAAGGGAAGAAGCGAGCATGTGTTAAGAACATAGAAGTGATCATTTCGTTTGTAAAGTGAAGGTGCGAAATGAGTATCTTTTAGCCCTTGGGTGGGAGTTTTTGTGATGTTAGAGGTGAATCCTCGTGGACTTGGATGTAAGTATTTGCGCGGGTTGTATTGTGGCCAGGTGTGGCATGTTTGTTTTTGTAAGTATAGTAGTGAAGACGATACTGGCGCATGTTTGTTTTGAGACTTAGAAGGAACATTCGGGACGAATGTTTCTAAGGAGGGGAGAATGTTATACCCCGTATTTCCAGAGTATGTACGTGAGGACGTACGTAGAATAGTTTGAGCCTTAAAGTAAGCAAGGGCCGAAAATTATTGTTCACAAGTGCCGAAAAGAATCGTTTTTCGACAAAACATTTTACAAAACTTGCGAAGGGAAAATTCCGGCTATGTCATTTATAATTTTTGCGGATTTTTTCGAGAGACGAAATATTTTGGACCAACGAGAGGGCGACACTTGTCACCCTCTAATTGGTGGACTTGAGGGCGTCTTTTGGACGATTTGGAGAGTGGGAGTTGGTAGGATATTTTGTGATAGTTGGTGTGGTAGATGGATAAGGTACACATGGGTAAATCCTCACCCTACACTTGCCTACCACTTGGCTTGATCTTGGCCCTTGGTTGTCCTATAAATACCCCCCCTTAGTTGATGAACTTCTTCATCCTAAAATAGTTTCTAAGTCTTGAAAGTTCTATCCCCCTTAGTGTAGTGGTTCGTCCAAGCCTCCCCCTTTTAAGGCCCTTGGCCGAGGGGTACACCCCCCCTCCTAGTGGCCTTGGCCGAGGGGTACACCCCCCCCCTTGCATAGTTGTTCTCGCAAAATACTACCCCCCTCGTGGTAGAAATACTCTCCAAGTATTGTTACTATTCCAAATACCTTGGCCAAAATACCTTGTAGTATTCCAAGGTTATACCTATACTAAAAGCCCAGAAATACTACTATACTTCCCTTCAGTCACAAAAACGAAACCCTAAGGAAATCTCTATAGTTGGTTGGAGTATTAAGAAGAAGTTGCGTAGAACTTCTAAGGGTTATTTGGAGCGGGTTGGAGCACACGGAGTAGGAGCTAAACGTTGCTCAGGATCGACGTTAAACTTGGATAATTTTGGGCTTATCGAGGTAAATACTCTTGACCTTCTATTGTAATTGGAAATTACATACTGTAGTTGTATAAATGAATATAAGATTCATAGAAGAAAATTGAACTGTAATAGAAGGATATTACAGAAAAGACTTGAACTGAAATCACATCAGAAGAATATTAAAGAAGAAGATTAAAACTGTACTTACATAGGACTGTATTTACAGTAGAATTGTGTAGCTTAACGGGTAGGGAAGTGCTGCCCGATTTTCAGTAGAATAGTGAAGCCTCTGCTTAGAATGTTCTACAGAGTAGTCTAGACATTGATAGACTTTTATTGTTATACCCCATATTTCCAGAGTATGTACGTGAGGGCGTACGTATTATAATTTGAGCCTTAAAGTTGGCTAGTTTCGAAATTTGGGAACAAGTGCCAAAAAGAATCGTTTTTCGACGAAACGTTTTACTAAACTTGCGAAGGGAAAATTCCGGCTATGTCATTTATAATTTTTGCGGATTTTTCCGAGAGACGAAACATTTTGGACCAACGGGAGGGTGACATGTGTCACCCTCACATTGGAAGGACTTGTGGGCGGTTTGGACGAAAATAGGTGGCATGGTTAGGTAGGATATTTTGTGCAAGTTGTGTGGTAGATGGATAAGGTGCACATGGCTTAATCCTAGCCCTACACTTGCCTAACACTTGGAAGAATCTTGGCCATTGGTTGGCCATTCCTTGACCTATAAATACCCCTCTAAGTTGAAGACTTTCTTCATCCAAACTTGAGCAATCTTTCTAAGTCTCACATTACTCCCTCCCTCTTGTTTGCTTCGTCCAAAGCCCCTCCCCCCTCCCTTGTGAAGCTTTGGCCGAGAGGGCCTCCCCCTCCCCCTTTGTAGAGGCTTGGCCGTGGGGTATACCCCCCCCCCTAGCCTAGTTGTCTCGTATAAATACCCCCCTTTTTGTGGTATAGAAATACTCTCCAAGTATTGTTATAATGCCCAAATACCTTGGCCCAAATACCTTGTAGTATTCCCAAGGTTACACTTATACAAAAGCCCAAATACTATTATACTTCCTTTAGCCACTAAACGAAACCCTAAGGAAAACCTTCATAGTCGGTTGAAGTGTTAAGTAAAAGTTGGTAAGAACTTCTAAGGGTTGTTTGGAGCGGGTTGGAGCGCACGGAGTAGGAGTTAAACCTTGCTCAGGATCGACTTATAACTTGGATAATTTTGGGCTGATCGACGTAAACACTCTTAACCTTCTGTTGTAATTGGAAATTACATGTTGTGGGACTATCTAGTTGAAGTATACTATATATAGAATTGAATTATACTTCCGGCAATGTCTTTTGACTTAAGCTGAATAATACTTACAGAATGTCTTGCGACTTAAGCTGAACTTTAAGAAGAGAATCGAATCAGTAATTACTTAGGGTGTATTAGATGAGACTTGTATAGCATTCTTGTGAAGTATAATTGTACATGTCAGGTTAAGCGTGTAAACCCCTCGGTTGGCTTGGTAGCCAGCCTCGATGAGAGAATTACGCTGCCATGGGGTGAGGTGGCCTAGAATTTTACGTAGAATATTCTACGTCGGGATCTAAAGATATTAATAGCGCCTTGTGGCCTCTATAGGTTGTAGTACTACGTGTGGGTGATCCGCTTGGCTTAGAGTGTAGCCAAGCGGTTTGAGGTACTTGAGCGTTTTGCTATTAGTCGATAATCGTCGCGAGGTATGTGAACCTCTTCTTATCTGTTCTAGCATGATATGTGTATAACTATGTAGTACGGTGACGCATACGTGTTAAATGTATTTGATTGTTTTTAAACATAAAGTGTTATAACGGCTTTATGGGAAGTTGTTATAACAACTCTATGTAAATGAGAAATGCTTTGTGGTTTCTTTTTAAAGATAAGCGATTTGACTTATAACCGACTTGATGTGTGATAATAAAGAACCTTGAAGTATTCTAAAAGATTAAGAAACCTTTTGAAAGAATGGTTTAATGGTTTAGAAGTTAAGAGACTTATTCTTAAAAGATAAGAGACTTGACTTAATATGGATGTTTGTGTGAAACCTCATTCGTGAGTAATGAGTGCTTGGTTTTGAAAGGAATAATGTTTCTTCGATTTGGAAATCGAATGTGTATCGACAAACCACCGGCGTTAATAAAGGAAAATGTATTGAATAATTAAGTATTATTAAAACCAAAGAGAAACCTCCATCTGCATAGAAGCTAAGATGAGACAAAATGATATTACATTTTCTAGATCATGGCCGCTTAATAAGATTGGTTATGAACAAGAATAACCTACTTTATGGCATATGTTACTCAATTGTTTTAAAAGAGGTTAAGACATTGAACTATGAAACTTTTCAAAAAAGAGACTTGTGTAATTGAAATTAGGCAAACTGGAACTTTAGGGAAAAGAAAGGCATTGTGTTGTCTTAAAATGGTTTAAAACATAAGGTGTTATAACAGCTTTATGGGAAGTTGGTTATAACGACCTTATGAAAACAAAAGAAAGGTTTTATCATTGGTTTTAATGTGGTAACTTGACTTTAAATAGAGAAGTGTTTTGGTAAAAAAGAAGGCATGGTGTTGCCTTAATTTGGTTTTAAAAAGGAAAGTATGGAAGTTGTTTTGGTTTACTTAAAAGATATAAGTCACTCTATTTTTTTATACTACGGGTATCGGGTGACTTTTATAAAAGGAACAGATCTCTTTAAAAGGAATTTAACGTACGTAGTACTTTAGGGTTAAAACCCGGACTTGGGCATAAAATGAAAGTACTTCGAGTTGTGTATAAACTTGCCTATGCTTGTTGTTGTGAAACTTGCCTATGCTTGTTGTTGTGAAACTTGCCTATGCTTGTTGTTGTGAAACTTGCCTATGCTTGTTGTTGTGAAACTTGCCTATGCTTGTTGTTGTGAAACTTGCCTATGCTTGTTGTGATAGCCTTTGTTGTGCAAGAATTGTGTTTCTATACTACCGCGTCTCTCGATGGAGGGTCGGTTGACTTGTTGAGAACTTACTTGGACGTGACCGGCAGTGACGGATAAATTCCACGAGTACGTTCCTGTCGATAGTGTTACTTTTGTTAATCGCTTTGGACATACTGACACGATGCGTAGCGCACGGGTATGCTTCCACGTTGATTACCGCCTTGTTGTCTTATTGTTTCCCTTTGGACATACTGACACGATGCGTAGCGCACGGGTATGCTTCCATTTGGAATGCTGTCATATTGTTTCCCTTTGGACATGCTGACACGATGCGTAGCGCACGGGTATGCTTCCATTTGGAATGTTGTCTTATTGTTTCCCTTTGGACCTACTGACACGATGCGTAGCGCACGGGTATGCTTCCATTTGGAATGTTGTCTTATTTGTTCCCTTGGACATACTGACACGATCGCGTAGCGCACGGGTATGCTCCTTTTGGATTCTTTGTCTTATTGTTATCATATCATGATCGGCGGTGAGGAAGGAATTCCACGGGCACGAGTGATGATTTGGAGGGCGTGAGTCCCTGACTTGATATGACTATTTATATGTTGTGTACTGTAGTTTGGTTGTCATACATGTCTCCTGCTTTATATAGACTGCTATGATTTCATTTCTGATTTTTCGATTTCACATACTTGGTACCTGTTGTACTGACCTCCTTCGGGGGGCTGCGTTCATGCCGCAGGTAGAAGTACATCGGCTGTCGATCCCCGCGTTTAGGATCTCATTTTAGCGTTTTGGGAAGCTCCGTTTCGTCGGAGGCTTATATTTGGTATGTTACCACAGTCCGTAAGTTCTCATGCGTTCGTGGTATGGCGGGGCCCTGTCCCGTCATAGTTGTTGTATAAATCTTAGAGGTCTGTAGCACTGTTGTGGGCAGGGTGTAAGGATTGTAACTGTTCAAATGTTTATATATATATGTTGGAAGGCAGGGTGTAAGGATTGTAACTGCAGGACAGGCCTATGATTAGAGTAAAGCGGTTGATACAGGTATATCCTTAACCCTCTAGAGTTTTGGTATGCTTGATATGATGATCTTATTATTGTGTGCTATGTACGGATAGCGTCGTGTTAATTGTGAGTTAGAAAACATGGTTAGTTGGAAGGGTAAGTATGGGGGCATGGTAGGTGTGAACCTTAGAATATTTCACGATTGAGACCTTAGAGGTAAGGTCGTCTTGAGCAAAAGATTTATTTTATGTTTGACCTTTATCAGAGTGCGTAGTATACGTGAGAGATATTTGTGTAATAAGTCCATGGGTTGTGTAAAATGAAAGTGGTGGCTTTCATGATGTGAATTAGTAAGATTGTTCCGTATCGAGGAGCAAGAGTTGGCGCGACGGAGGGTCGGGTTGAGGGCGTATTGCGGGTCAACCCGTAGCCCGGTTTTAGGTGGGGTCAGTTCTGGGTGGTCCCGCCAGATGGTAGGGTCACGAGGGTGCTAGGCCCCAGTTTAGGTGACCATCGTATGAGTTCGTGGATATGTTCGACCAGAAGCGGTTCGTGAAGGCCGGGAATAGCCTTAAAGAAGATCGAGGCTAGTAAGATGACCAAGGTTGGAGGTAGTGGCTCCAGAAATTTTGGGAACTGAAGTAATGACTGAAGTATGGTACGTATACTGGGAGAGTTCAAGTGACTACGACGAGTAAGGAAAGAAGTGAACGTGTGTTAGCAGAATAAGAGATCTTTTTGTTGTGAAGTGAAGATGCGAAGGGAGTATCCTTTAGACCAGGGTGGAAGCTTTTGTGATGTTAGAAGTGATTCCTCGTAGACTTGGATTAAGTATTGGAGCGTGTGTTGTTTTGTGGCCATGTGTGGCATTGGCAACTTGTTTAAGTTAAGAAGGAACTTCTTCGTTATCCGTCTTGAGAAGGAACATTCGGGACGAATGTTTCTAAGGAGGGGAGAATGTTATACCCCGTATTTCCAGAGTATGTACGTGTGGGCGTACGTAGAAAAGTTTGAGCCTTAAGTAGGCAAAGTGGCGAATTTGTGCACAACCCCCGTAAAGAATCGTTTTTCGACGAAACGTTTTACAGAACTTGCGAAGGGAAAATTCCGGCTATGGCATTTACGATTTTTGCGGATTTTTCCGAGCGACGGAACATTTTTGGACCAACGGGAGGGTGACACTTGTCACCCTCATTGGACGGTAAAGAGGGCCACGGCTAGGAGGATTTTGAGGCCTATTTCATGGGTCAATGTTTTGTGAGGGATTTGAGGAGTAGGATAGGGTGCACTTGTGCCAATCTTGGCCATCCACTTGCCCCCCACATGGCTTGATCTTGTCCATTGGTGTCCCTATAAATACCCCCCTTGCTTGAAGGTTTTTCTTCATCCCTCAATTCATTCTAAGTCTTGAAATCCCTCCCCTCCCTCTTGTGGCTCTCGTCCAAACACTAGCCCCCCTCCCTTTCGTGTAAGGCTTTGGCCGAGAGGGTACCCTCCCCCCTTGGTAGTGTTCTAGCCGAGGGGTAACCCCCTTCTAGCCTAGTTGTTTCGAGAAATGTACCCCCCTTTTGTGGTATTGAAATACTTCTCCAAGTATTGTTATAATGCCCAAAATACCTTAGCCTTATACCTTGTAGTATTCCAAAGTTATCTCTATACGTAGGGCCCGGAAATACTACCTTTTGTCCTTTTAGTCTCAAACCGAAACCCTAAGGAAATCTCCATAGCGAGTTGAAGTATATAGAAGAAGTTGTGTAGAACTTCTAAGGGTTGTTTGGAGCGGGTTAGAGCGCACGGAGTAGGAGCTAAACCTTGCTCAGGATCGACATTATAACTTGGATAATTTTGGGCTTATCGAGGTAAATATTCTTGTCCCCTTGTTGTAATTGGAAATTACATGTTGTAGGATTATATAGTTGAAGTATACTATATATAGAACTGAACATAGCTTTGCGGCAATGTCTTTTGACTTAAGCCTGAATAAAGAAGAGAATCAATCGTAATTACATAGGGTGTATTCTGATGAGACTTGTGTGGTATTAGTGTTGTAGAATTGTATACGTCGGTTAGGCGTATAACCCCTGGTTGGCTTGGTAGCCAGGCCTCGATAGAGGAGGAGATTTACGCGGTTGCGGGGAGGTCTTCGAATTTTCGTAGAATATGGAACCGCATGCGTTTAGAAGTTAATAGACGTTTGTGGCCTATATGGTGGAAGTACTACGAGTGGCGTATTCTACTTGAAGAGTGGAAAAGGCTAGCCGTTCTGATCTTGTGGAGCGTTTGCTTATTGTCGATAATCGTCGCGAGGTATGTGAACCTCTTCCTATCCTTGCTAGCATGATGTTTTGTAAACTATGTAGTACGGTAGACGTACATGTGCTAAATGAGTTGGTTGGTTCAAAACATAGGGTGTTATAATAGCTTTATGGGAAGTTAGTTATAACGACTCTATGTGGGTAAAAGAATGGTTTATCGATTGTAGAAGTTAAGAGACTTGATCTTGTAAGATAAGAAACTTAACTTATTTGACTTGTTATATAACATTTTGTTAAAAATGTTGTGAAACCTCATTCGCGAGTAATGAGTACTTGGTTTTAAAAAGAATAATGTTTTACTGATTTCGGAAATGAGAATAAGTGTCGAACAAATCACAGCAGCACTAATAAAGGAAAATGTATTGACAAATGGCTAATTGTTATTAAAACCAGTAGAAACCTCCATCTGCATAGAAGCTAAGATAAGACAAAATTGTATTACATTTTCTAGATCATGGCTGCTGTAACAAGATTGTTATAAACAAGAATAAACGACTCACACACAAGACATATATTACTCAATGGTTTTAAAAGAGATTAAGACTATGAGTTATGAAACCTTTCTAAAATGAGAAACTTGAGCATTTGAAATTACGCAAACTTGAACGTTTGGAAAATAATGTTGTTACTTGATTTTACAAAGGGAAGTATTTTGGTTTACTTAAAAAGATAGTTACTCCGTTTTGATACTACGGGTATCATGTGACTTGTTGTGAAGGAAATGGATCTTTTAAAGAGTTAAAATACATAGTACCTTGGGGTTAAAATCCGGTTGTGTTATAATAAGAAGAATGTCTAAAAGTATGTTGAACTTGCCTATGCTTGTGGTGATAGCCTTTGTGGTGCAAGTGTTGTATTTATGTGCTACCGCGTCTCTCGTTGGAGGGCCGGCTATCTGGTTGATTGATGGACATACTGACACGATGGGTGGCCCACGGGTATGCTTCCACTATATCGATCCTTTTGGACATACTGACACGATGGGTGGCCCACGGGTATGCTTCCATTAGGAGTGTTATCTTGTTATTTACTTTGGACATACTGACACGATGGGTGGCCCACGGGTATGCTTCCATTAGGAGTGTTATCTTGTTATTTGCTTTGGACATACTGACACGATGGGTGGCCCACGAGTATGCTTCCATTTCTATTTCTATCTGGATATTTCCTTTGGACATACTGACACGATGGGTGGCCCACGGGTATGTTTCCATTGGGATGGTTCTATGGCCATGCTTATACCGAGGTGAGATGCCGGGGCATGCGGCCGTTGTGCGGGTTAAATTCCCGGGTTATATTTGAGTGATGACTTGAGGGCGTGAGCCCCTGACTTGACATGACTGCCTTTATGTTGTGAACTGTAGTTTTGTTATCATACATGTCTCCTGTTTTTATATAGACTGTTATGATTTCAGTTTCACATACTTGGTACATGTTGTACTGACCTCCTTCGGGGGGCTGCGTTCATGCCGCGGGTAGAGGTACATCGGTTGCTGATCCTCGCTCTTTGGATCATCGTTCAGCGTTGGGAAGCTCCGTTTCTCCGGAGGCTTATCTTTGGTATGTTACCCTGAGTTGTAGGTCCTTGTACATTCAGGGGTATGGCGGGGCCCTGTCCCGTCATGTTGTATAAAACTCTTAGAGGTCTGTAGTACTGTTGTGGGCAGGGTTTGTAAAAGGGATTAAACTGTTCGTTTTGAAAGATTTATATATATATATGTTGAAAGGCAACCGTTTTGGTTGGCCTATTTTCTTTATCTTGATCCATGTCTATTTAAATGTTTAAGTTTTTATTTCCGCTGGTTTTTCTCTGATGTTGTGTCACTAGGGTGCCCGGGGTAAGGCACCAGTCACGGGCCCCGGAACGGGTCGTGACACCGGGTTATAGCGGTGGAGCGTTTTGCTAATAGTCGATAATCGTCGCGAGGTATGTGATTCTTCCTATCCTCTTGAGCATGATATTTTTAAAAGGATATATATATAGTACGGTAGATGTACGTGTGTTAACTGAACGTAGTTGTACGACAATGTATTTTGACTTAAGCCTGAATAATAAGAATCTTGAAGTATTTCAAAAGAATTAAGAAACCTTTTTGAAAGAAGAGTACTGCTTGGTTTTAAAAGCTTAAGAGTTATACTAGCTTTATGGGAAGTTAGGTATAACGGCTTAAGAGAGACAAAAAGAATGGTTTATAAATTTTAGAAGTTAAGAGACTTGATCTTAAAAGATAAGAGACTTGACTTAAATGAATTAAAATGAATTTTGTGTGAAACCTCATTCGTAAGTAATGAGTACTTGGTTTTTAAAAGGAATAATGTTTTACTGATTTCGGAAATCAGAATAAGTATCGAACACACCACTGCAGCGTTAATAAAGGGAAATGTTTTGACTAATTAAGTATTATTAAAACCAGTAGAAACCTCCATCTGCATAGAAGCTAAGATGAGACAAAATGATATTACATTTCCTAGATCATGGCTGCATTAATAATATTGTTATCAACAAGAATAACCTACTCACACATAAGGCATATGTTTCTCAAATGGTTTTAAAAGAGAATTATATTATTAAGTGATTAAGACTACGAACTACGAAACCTTTCAAAAATGAGAAACTCGAGCATTTGAAATTAGGCAAACTGGAACGTTTGGAAAATAATGTTGTTACTTGATTTTACAAAAGGAAGCGTTTTGGTTTAAAAAGATAGTCACTCTATTTTTATACTACGGGTATTGTGTGACTTTTGTGAAAGAAACGGATCTTTTAAAGAGTTAATGTATGAAGTACTTTGGGGATAAAAACCCGAAATTGTTAACATAAAGTAGAAAGTACCTTGTGTGAATAACTTGATTGTGTTGGTTTGTGTTAGCCTTGTAATACTTTCTTGTTGATTTTATAAGTAAACATGTTAGGATGCTACGTGTGTTAGTATCTGGTGATGTTTGTGTAAAGGGGTTTCCCTTGTTGTGCTTATGTTGTTTAACGATAAGCTGTTAATGTTATACCCCGTATTTCCAGAGTATGTACGTAAGGGAATACGTACGAAAGTCTAGCCTTAAAGATAAGCCTTGGACGTTTTTTTTAGGCACAACTCACAAAACGAATAGTTTTCCAACGAAACGTTTCCACAGCTTTCGTAGGGTAAATTCCGGCTATGCCATTTCTAATTTTTGCGGATTTTTCCGAGAGACGAAACATTTTGGACCAACGGGAGGGCGACACTTGTCACCCTCCAATTGATGGACTTGAAATCGTCCATTGGGACGATTTGGACTAGGAGGAGCACGTTTTTTGTGCCTTGTGCACAAGTCAAGGAGTTGGTAGGATATTTGTGTATAGTTAATCCTCACCCTACACTTGCCTTGCACTTGTCTAAATCTTGGCCATTGGTTGGCCACTTCTTGACCTATAAATACGCGGCCTTACGATGAAGTGTTGTTCCTCCACAAATTAGTTTCCAAGTCTTGAAAATCCTCCCTTCTCCCTTGTTAGCCATTTTGTCCAAGCCCTCTTCCCTCTAGCCTAAGTGGCCTTGCCGAATACCCCCTAGCCTAGCCAAAAATCTACCCCCCCTCCCTTGGTAGAAAAGTTACCTTCTTGTATCGTTATAATGCCCAAAATACCCTAGCCCAAATACCTTAGTACTTAGTAGAAGTTGTGAAGAACTTCTAAGGTTCTTGGAGCATACAACTTAGGAGCAAAACCTTGCTCAGGCGCGACTTTTTCTAGGATATTATTGGGCTTACCGAGGTAATAATCCTAACCCTCTTTTGTATTAGAGAATGCATACTGTAGAAGTATAAGAATAAGTATTAATCACTTAGAAGGGTTTAAAAGAAGAATAATCAAATTGTACTTACATAGGACTGTTTTCACAGTAGACTTATATAGCTCACCGGGTAGGGAAGTGCTGCCCGACTTACCGTAATTATGAACCTGTTTAGAATGACCTTGAGTAGTCTTTAATAGATATCCGTGACTATTATAGGTGACTCTGCCATGCGACATATTCAACTTGGCAGGTGGTTTTCGCTGAGAAGGTATGTGATTCTTCCTAAAGCATGATATTTTACAATATAACTACGACAATGTCTTTGACTTAAGCCTGAATAATACTTACGGCAATGCCTCACGCTTAAGCTGAATAATACTTACGGCAATGCCTCACGCTTAAGCTCGAATAATAAAGAATGAAAACATTTCAAAAGACTCTGAATCATATTAATGTAAGAGAACTAATTGGTTTTTAAAACAGAAGCTTAAGAGTTATACTAGCTTTATGGGAAGTAAGTATAACCACTTAAGATTTATAAAAGAAACAAGTTTGCCTATGTGTTTATAACAGACTTGTATTGTGAAAAGAATAATAAAGATGGTTTGATAAGTAGACATGATATGATGCTATGTGTGTTAGTATCTTGTAACGTTTGTATAGGTGAGTATCCTTGTTGTGCTTATGTTGTTTAAAGATAAGTTGTTATGTTAGTATACTATCACTCACCTCTTGAGATGATACAGGGGTTGTCGCCTCCGTCGCGGGTAGACTCGGTGATGCAGGACCATGATTCGAGAATACCTCACGCGGTCCGGGGGCCTATGCGGAGCTACGAGTTCCGAGTTAGTATGCGGGGTTATACCTCATGCGGTCTATGCGCTGCGCGACAACGAGTCGGGGCGATGCCGAGGAGTAGCTACCCTCGATGCGGGTTATACCTCACGCGGGCCCGTGTGAGTGGCCTATGCGGACTCGAGTTCAGATTAGGCTTGCAGAATGATGATATGGGCGAGTGGCCTGCTTTCGATCATTCGCGGCCTAGACAAGACTTATTACGATTACCTATCATTGTTCTGGTTTGTGATGTACTACGTGCGGTTTCTTGGTTGTTTCACACATATTTGTAAACCGGTTTTAAAATGATATGTTTTCATTTAAGTATTTCTGATTTCGCATACTTAGTACTGTTATGCGACCTCTGGGCTGCGTTCATGCCGCAGTAAGGGCAAAGGTGCTAGATCCGCATTCTTAGGATCTCTACGTTGGTGTCGAGCTCCATCTCTTCCGAGGCTCTACTTTGGTATGATCTCCTGTTGTAGATAGTTTTATGCAGTGGTATGGCGGGCCCTGTCCGCCATAGTTGTATATTTCCTTAGAGTGCAGAGTCATGTTGTACGATTGTCGGATGTAATCGCTAAACCATGATTTTATATATATACGCTAAAGGCGATGTTTTCTCACATAAGCGTGTCTTATTTTATAAATCTGTTTCATGTCTTGCTTTATATTTCCGTGATTACTCGATGTATGACTACTGGGTGCCGGTAAGGCACGATCCACGCCCCGAACGGGTCGTGACAAAAGTGGTATCGAGCGATTAATCTCGGAAAGTGTCTACGCACCGTATCTAGTAGAGTCTTGATTATCGGTGTGTTGTGCACCACGCCAATAATCGTCGAGGCTATAGGATATTTAGGATTGGTTTCCATTCTTCTCATTACGAGATCGTGATTTAGAGTCGTGTTATAGGTTGACCCTCTAACGTATTCCTTTCTGTATGATTATGCCTCCACGAAGGCAACCCGCCCGAATGGCAAGGCGCGAGGAGGCGCTAGCAGACACCCAGAGTCACGATGGCTCGTGCCCGCCTATACGAGACGGCGAGTTCTATGACGCCGCCACCCCAAAGCGACCACAGCACCCACACCTCCCGCCCCACACCGGGCGGAGGAGTTAGGTACAAGGAGATGGCCCACCTGGCCAAAGTTGTGGCCCGACACGAGAGAGGTCGGATGCGGCAGCTCAGCTCCACCGTGCCGTTGTTCACCCGAGGCAGAGAGTTTGAGGCTACGAGACTTCTTGAGTCAGTAGCACGGAGTTTTATGGGTCGAGGCCGAGGATGATCCGCAGGAGTTCATCCGCCGATTCGAGGATTTTGAGAGTGATCGGGTCGGAGACCGAGTCCGTGATCTTTGGTTCACATAGCCGCGTGATACCGCGATCGATTGGTTTGATTCATGGAGTTATCCCGGGAGAGCACGCGCCTCAGCCTACTTGGGATGAGTTCTCGAGGCTTTCCTCACTCACTTCTTGCCTCCACGGATGATGAGGGCGCGGGTGATAGATTTTTGCCCGAGGCAGAGGACGGGCCTTGTCGGAGTACAATGTCGAGTTTGATTCTTTGGCTCGATATGTCCCAAAGATTGGTAGCAGATATGGAGGATAGGGTGCACCGCTATGTCACCGGGCTAGACGACTATATGGCCGAGTCATGTGCGGGGTTTCTCCACCGGTATGGACATTACCGCACGCAGCTCACGCCTCGGTGCGAGGCGCAGAGGTCGACGAGTCGATGACAGCAAGAAGGCCAGACGGAGGGTCTTCCGGTGGTTATCGTGGTGGCGGCCTCGGCTAGCCTAGATTCGCACCACACCGGCTCGAGCACTCGCACCGCCCTCAAGACCCAGAGTTTTCGAGGGCGCACGGGCCCTGTGGCTTCGGACGTCGAGTAGCAGAGATCGGCCGACGGGACCACCCCGGTGTGGCCGATGCGGGATCCCATTACGGGAAGTGTGGTACTACTTTTGGAGCTTATTCTGATTGTGGCCAGCAGGTCACTTTGCGAGGCTTGTCCGACCGGGGCGCTAGTGGTAGGGCTCGACCTTGTTCGTTGCCGCTTCATCATCTCCTACGATTTACTCGCCGAGGCGGTGCTCATGGGTCGCCAGGTCGCGGCAGAGGTCGTGGCTCGGGTCGATTAGCGGTCCTCGAACCGCATTTATGCTTTGTCCACCGACAGATCGGAGGCCTCACCGATGTCGCCATGGTACCTTATCGGTTCGGGTTTGATGTTTATGCCTTGATAGATCCGGTTCTACTCGTCCTATATATCTCCCTTGTTGCTAGTAGGATAGGGATAGAGCACGAGTCCATAGACCCTTTCGAGGTAGCTACGCGATGGGTGATTCGGTGGTAGCTCGGCGGGTATATAGGGCTTGTCTGTGACCATTCTGATCGTCGGACCGGCCGACTTGATAGAGTTGGAGATGATTGACTTGACGTGATTATGGGGATGGATTGGCTAGCTTCTTGCTATGCCAATGTAGACCGCAGAGAGTAGTACGGTTCCAGTTTCTGGCGAGCGGTTGTTGAGTGGGAGGAGCACGGTATCGCCGAGGGTAGGTTTATTTCCTACCTCAAGGCTAGGAAGATGGTGCAGAAGGGGTATATCTACCATCTAGTTCGAGTGTTTGATACTGAGGCTGCGGTACCAGATTTTCAGTCAGCGAGTTCCCAGACGTGTTCCCAGATGACCTCCCGGGTATCCCTCCTGAGAGGGAGATCGAGTTTTGTATTGACATATTGCCAGATACTCGGCCTATTTCCATTCCGCCATACAGAATGGCACCTGCCGAGTTGAGAGAGCTGAAGGACCAGCTGAAGGATTTGCTGGAGAAGGGCTTCATTAGGCCCAGTGTTTCCCCCTGGGGCGCCAGATTGTTCGTGAAGAAGAAGGGCGGACGCTGCGCATGTGTGTTGATTACGCGGTGAACAAGGTGACCATTAAACGATACCCTTCCCGTGATTGATGATTTGTTCGACCGTTGCGGGCGCGAGATGTTTCTCCAATTGATCTGCCGTCGGGCTATCATCGTTCGTGTCGAGAGGTGGATGTCCCTAGATCGCATTCGGACCCTGACGCATTATGAGTTCAGTGGTCATGTCTTTTGGGTTGACCAATGCTCGCGGTATTCATGGATTTGATGAACCGAGTGTTCAAACCATTTTGGACACGTTTGTGATAGTGTTCATTGATGATATCTTGGTTTATTCTCGCCGGAGCAGAGCATGCGAGCATTTGAGGATCGGCCGACGCTTCTCGAGATCAGCGATTATACGCCAAGTTTTCCAAATGTGAGTTTTGGTTGACTTGATGGCGTTTCTTGGGCATATTGCCGGGGTGATGGCATTCAGTGGATACGGCCAAGATCGGCGATCGAGACTTGCCTAGACCTACTACTCCGGCGAGGTTCGCGATTTCGGGCCTTGCGAGTTATTATCGGCGGTTCGTGGAGAAGTTTGCTTATCTATCTCGCACCATTGACTAGGTGACTTCGGAAAGCGGCCAAGTTCGATGGATCGATGCTTGTGGCGGGGTTTCGATTCTTGAAAGAGAGATTGACGCATCGCGTTCTTACTCTTCCGGAGGTCGGATGGTTATGTCGTGTATTGTGATCGTCGGGCATCGGGTTGGGATGTGTGTTGATGCAGCATGGCGGGTTATAGCATATGCGTCCCGACGGTGAGGAAACACGAGAGAACTACCCCACCCATGATTTGGAGTTAGCACCGTGATTCACGCTTTGAAGATCTGGAGGCACTATTTGTATGGGGTTCACGTGGATATTTATACGGACCACAAGAGCCTCCGGTATATCTTCGGCAGGAGCTGAACTTACGGCGAGGCGGTGGTTAGAGTTGCTTAAGGATTACGATGTTGATATCCCGTACCACCCGGGGAAGGCCAATGTTGTGGCAGAAGCTCACAGTCGTAGGTCGATCGGGAGCCTATCGGATGTGCACTAGAGAGGAGGGACATGGTTCGTGATTTGCATCAATTAGCGAGCCTTGGTGTCCGTTTGATTGATTCTGATAGCAGTGGGGTTAGAGTTCGTGAGGTTGCCGAGTCTTCCATCGTCGAGGAGGTGAAGAGGCAACAGTTCGAGGATCCAGCTTTGATTCGATATCGTGATACAGCTCTTCGTGAGGGCAAGGGTCCTTTTGAGGTAGCACCTGATGGGGTGCTAAGGTTTGAGGGCAGACTGTGTGTTCCAGATGTTTCAGGACTTCGGCAGCAGGTTCTTGGGGAAGCACACAGCGCGCGTTACTCTATCCATCCGGGGTCGACCAAGATGTACCACGACCTTAGATCTGTGTATTGGTGGGATGGCTTGAAGAGGGACGTTGCAGAGTTCGTAGCTCAGTGCCCGTGTTGTCAGCAGGTGAAGGTAGAGCACCAGAGGCCTGGTGGTTTGTTACAGGCGATAGAGATCCCGACCTGGAAGTGGGAGGTAATCAACATGGACTTCATCACAGGATTACCTCGCACTCAGAGGAGACATGATTCTATATGGGTTATCGTCGACAGGCTTACGAAATCAGCACACTTTCTTACCGTCAGGACGACTTTTTCGGATGAGGATTATTCCAGACTTTACATCCGAGAGATCGTCAGACTGCATGTAGTCCCTACTTCGATCATATCGCATGCAGGAGCCCGTTCGGCTAACTTCTGGAGGTCCTTTCAGAGGGGTTTAGGGACGCAGGTGAGCCTGAGTACTGCATTTCATCCACAGACAGACGGACAGGCAGAGCGCACTATCCAGACTCTTGAGGATATCTGCGAGCTTTGTGTTATTGACCAGTGGTAGTTGGGAGGATCATTTGCCTCTAGTTGAGTTCGCGTATAATAATAGCTACCAATCCAGTATTCAGATGTCGCCTTATGAGGCCTTGTATGGTAGGAAGTACATATCGCCTATAGGTTGGTTCGATGTGGGCGAGGGCGGCTAGTGGGACGATTTTGGTACATGAGAGCGATGGATAAGGTGAAGCTTATCCGAGGCGGCTATCGACACTTCGAGTCGGCAGAAGTCGTATGCAGATCATCGTCGTCGGCATCTTGAGTTCGAGGTTCATGATTGGGTTTTCCTAAAGGTGTCACCCATGAAGGGTGTGATGAGATTCGGGAAGAAGGGGAAACTCAGCCCAAGGTACATTGGGCCGTTTCAGATTGTCCGCAGGGTAGGCAAGGTTGCCTATGAGTTGGATCTGCCGTCCGATCTGGAGGCAGTGCATCCGGTTTTTCACGTGTCTATGCTGAGGAGATGTATCGGGGATCCATCTAGGGTACACCCGATTGACGATGTCCAGGTGACCGAGGGGTTATCGTATGAGGAGATTCCCATAGCGATAGTCGATCGTCAGGTTAGGCGTCTGCGGACCAAGGACGTGGCTTCCGTCAAAGTCTTGTGGCGGAACGAGCTCAGGGAGGAGATGACGTGGGAAGCCGAGGAGGACATGAGACGGAAGTATCCTCACCTATTCCCCACACCTCCAGGTAAATTCACTTTCCTACTTGTAAATTTTCGTTATCGTTTCTGCCTAAGTGTTGCTCTGTGGCCGTGTGTGGCATTTACAACTGTTTAAGCTTCTTCGATAACTGTCTTGGGAAGGAACATTCGGGACGAATGTTTCTAAGGGAGAATGTTATACCCGTATTTCCAGTATGTACGTAAGGGAATACGTGACAAAGTCTAGCCTTAAAGATAAGCCTTGACGCGTTTTTAGGCAAAACTCACAAAACGAATAGTTTTACGAAGAAACGTTTCCTCAGCTTTAGTTGGGTAAATTCCGGCTATGCCATTTCTAATTTTTGCGGATTTTTCCGAGAGACGAAACATTTTGGACCAACGGGAGGGCGACACTTGTCACCCTCCAATTGATGGACTTGAAATCGTCCATTGGGACGATTTGGACTAGGAGGAGCACGTTTTTTGTGCCTTGTGCACAAGTCAAGGAGTTGGTAGGATATTTGTGTATAGTTAATCCTCGCCCTACACTTGCCTTGCACTTGTCTAAATCTTGGCCATTGGTTGGCCACTTCTTGACCTATAAATACCGCTTAAGATGAAGAGTTCTTCATCCACAAATTACTTTCCAAGTCTTGAAAATCCTCCCTTCTCCCTTGTTAGCCATTTCGTCCAAGCCCTCTTCCCTCTAGCCTAAGTGGCCTTGGCGAATACCCCCTAGCCTAGCCAAAATCTACCCCCTCCCTTGGTAGAAAAGTTACCTTCTTGTATCGTTATAATGCCCAAAATACCTAGCCCAAATACCTTAGTACTTAGTAGAAGTTGTGAAGAACTTCTAAGGTTCTGGAGCATACAACTTAGAGCAAAACCTTGCTCAGTGCGACTTTTCTAGGATATTATTGGGCTTACAGAGGTAATAATCCTAACCCTCTTTTGTATTAGAGAATGCATCTGTAGAAGTATAAGAATAAGTATTAATCACTTAGAAGGGTTTAAAGAAGAATAATCAAATCAGATTTACATAGGACTGTTTTCACGATGAGACTTATATAGCTCACCGGCAGGGAAGTCTGCCCGACTTCAGTAGAATTATGAACCCCTGTTTAGAATGACCTTGAGTAGTCTTTAATAGATATCTGTGACTATTATAGGTGACTCTCTGCATGACATATTCAACTTGGCGGTGGTTTTATTGAGAAGGTATGTGATTCTTCCTAAAGCATGATATTTTACAATATAACTACGGCAATGTCTTTGACTTAAGCTGAATAATACTTACGAATGCCTCACGCTTAAGCTGAATAATACTTACAATGCCTCACGCTTAAGCTGAATAATAAAGAATCAAAACATTTCAAAAGACTCTCAATCATATTAATGAAGAGAACTAATTGGTTTTAAATGAAGCTTAAGAGTTATACTAGCTTTATGGGAAGTAAGTATAACCACTTAAGATTTATAAAAGAAACAAGTTTGCCTATGTGTTTATAACGGACTTGTATTGTGAAAAGAATAATAAAGATGGTTTGATAAGTAGACATGATATTATTCTATGTGTGTTATTATCTTGTAACCTTTGTATAGGTGAGTATACGTGTTGTGCTTATGTTGTTTAAAGATAACTTGGTATGTTAGTATACTATCACTCACCTCTTGAGATGATACAGGGGTTAAGTCGCCTCCGACGCGGGTAGACTCAGCGGTGCAGGACCATGATTCGAGAATACCTCATGCCGGTCCAGGGGGCCTATGCGGAGCAAAGAGAGTTCCGTGTTAGTATGCGGGTTATACCTCACGCGGTCTATGTGGCCATGCGACAACGAGTCGGGGCGATGCCGAGGAGTAGCAACCCTCGATGCGGGTTATACCTCACGCGGCCCACGTGAGTGGCCTATGCGGACTCGGGAGTCGAGGATTAGGCTTGCGAATGATGATATGGGCGAGTGGCCTGCTTCGATCATTCGCGGCCTAGACAAGACTTATTACGATTACCTATTGTTGCTCTTGTTTGTGATGTACCACGTGCGGTTTCCTTGGTTGTTTCACATATTTGTAAACCGGTTTTAAAATGATATGTTTTCATTTAAGTATTTCTGATGCATACTTAGTACTGTTATCGACCTCCTTGGGGCTGCGTTCATGCCGCAGGTAAGGGCAAAAAGGTGCTAGATCCGCATTCTTAGGATCTCTACGTAGGTGTCGGGATCTCAATCTCTTCCGGAGGCTCTACTTTTGGTATGATATCACTGTTGTAGATAGTTTTGTAATCAGGTATGGCGGGCCCCGTCCGCCATAGTTGTATATTTCAGAGGTGCGTAGTCATGTTATGCGATTGTCGGATGTAATCGCTAAACCATGATTTTATATATATACCGAAAAGGCGTGTTTTCTCACATAAAGCGTGTCTTATTTTATAAAGCTGTTTCATGTCTTGCTTTATATTTCCGCTGATTACTCGATGTATGACTACTTGGGTGCCTAAGGCACGATCCACGCCCCTAACGGGTCGTAGCGATTATGTTATTATATCACATACCTCGACTTGTTATACCGAGGGCTTGCCACCGCGATGCGGGTCTATATGGCTTATGCGGTCTATGTGACTATGCGGAGCAGCGGTATGCTCCAGGATTGATCATTCCGGGTGTTTATCCCGATGCGGGGGATGCCCTATGCGGTCTGTGTGACTATGCGGTCTATTGAGACTATGCGGACTGCGGAGTCCGCGAGGTACCGGGTTAGCTACCCCGACGCGAGGAATACCTACGCGGTGTGACCTATGCGGGCTGCAGGAAGTCCAGGATTAGGTACGCATAATGATACTATGGGCGATTGGCCTTGCTTCGATCATTCGCGGCCTAGAAAAGACCTGTTACAGTTTATCTACCTTGCTCTTGTTTATGTTGTGTCACTATGTGCAGTTGAACTGGTTGCATTTGCAAATGGTTTTAAATACTTTGATTTTACTTCAGTACTTTACAGTTTCACATACTTGGTACCTGTTGTTATCGACCTCCTTCGGGCCGCGTTCATGCCGCAGGTAGAGGTACACGATCGTTGATCCTCGCCATGTGGGTCAGTCATTGCTTGGGAAGCTCCGTTTCTCCGGAGGCTTATCAGTGGTATAGTCCCCTGTCGTAGTAGGTACTTACATTCAGGGGTATGGCGGGGCCCTGTCCCGCCATTATTGTCATATCATTCTTAGAGGTCTGTAACACTGTTGTGGGCAGAGTGGTAAAAAGGGATGTAACTGTTCTAGTTGTTATATATATTTATGCCGAAAGGCATGTTTTATCAGATGAACTGTTTCATATTTCATATTATGTCATGTCTTGTTTTATATTCCGCTGATTACTCTGATGTATGTCTACTTGGGTGCCCGGGTAAGGCACCAGTCACGGGCCCGGGTTCGGGTCGTGACACCCTATCCCGCCACTGTTGTTATGTTAAAACACTTAGAGGTCTGTAGTCACATATTGTGGGTAAGTTTGTAAAGGAAAGGAGGTAACTGCTTCGGTTGTATATATATGTCCAGAAAGCTAGCCCTATCGGCTAACCTGTTGTTTTTATTTCTGTTGAGTTATTTTATAAGCTTCATGTATGTTCCGCTGATTATCTCTGATGTATACATGTAAGGGTGTTACACCCCGTATTTACAGGACATGTTTTAAGAACGTACGTGAGAATCCCAAATGATAAGATTAGAGACTTGTAAAAATTTATCGGAATTATGGAATTGTCGGAAAACGTAATATTGTAACGAATGGGAGGGAGACACGTGTCACCCCCCCCCCCCCCTTATGGTGCCTTGGACGAAATTAGGCAAGGAAAAAAGGGTCATTTGACCTTTGTTAGGATGACTAAGTCTTGCAACTTGAAGAGCTTGACAATGTTGACTTGGTCAATGGGACCATAAGTTTTGATATTTCAAAGAACTTCATCTAAGCCTCACATTTGTGCACATCTTGACCCTCCATTGAACTATATAGTAGTACTAGTAGCAAGACAAGCTCAACACTAAGCCAAATTTTTCAAGAATTTGAAGAACTCCAAGAGCAAGCTCTCGGGTTCACTACCATCAAAAAGAAAAAAAATTGTTTCTTGTCCATTAAGCTCCACACTTTAAACCAAGGTTCATGAGTGTATTGTAAGTGTATCTGTTACACCCCGTAAGTCCAGGACATGTAAAGGAGAATGTACGTAAGGAAATAAGACTTG
The DNA here is from genome assembly GCA_029844215.1 of Przewalskia tangutica. NCBI lineage: Eukaryota > Viridiplantae > Streptophyta > Magnoliopsida > Solanales > Solanaceae > Przewalskia > Przewalskia tangutica. The sequence continues at coordinate 35,232,698 of CM056725.1, read as the reverse complement.
GAATTTATACGAAAGGAAGAATTGTTTTTCCGACGGAAAATCTTCCGAACGTCGGAAAGGAAAAATATTCGTTGAGGAGATTTAGATTCTCAAAATGCATTATTTGAAGAATATGGAACTTATTAATATTATGGAAATTTATTTTTATGGATTTTGTCATGTGGGGCCCACCCGAGAAATTTTACATTTTTGTGGGGCCCACGAGGGTTACGGAAGTTATGGACGAATGAGAGGGCGACACGTGGCACCCCCACATATGGTCTTGGACGAAAATAATAAGGGTAAAATGGTCATTTACCATCAAGGAAGATAAGTCTTCAAAGCTTGAGATTGTTGACTTGTCAACTTGTCCACTTGGCAATTTTCCATGTGTTCTTCATCCTAACCCACAAGTGTTTTAATCTAAGCCATCCAATGTGTTATATAAGCATACTACTAGTGCAAGACAAGGTCTTCCAACACTTAGAATTATTTCACTCATTCTTGTGCAAGACATGCTCTCGGGTTGGTCCTATTTCCCACACAAAAAAATTGTAGTTTTGTCCATTATTCACAAGACTTAAACCCAAGGTCCCTAAGGGTATTGTAAGGATATCTCAATAGAAAGATTTCGGAAAAACGGCGTTTTCACGTTAGTCGCAAGGCGAAAACCTAAGTAGTTTTCCTAGTTTTGGATTGGAAATGGAAGAGAAGTTGGTTGTGAACTTCTAAAGGCTTCAAATAACAGATTGGAGCGTAAAGGAAAGGAGCTAAGAATTGCTAAGGAGCGACTTTGAATCTTGGAAATTTTAAGGGCTTATAAAGGTATAAATCTTGTCATTTTAGCAATTAAAGTTTACTTATTGTTGTAGCTAAGGATATTAGCAAGCATGAGATGTTTAGTATGAAGTTTGATAAGTGTATTGGCTATTGGAACCCTAATCCGAAAACTAGCATGTTTAGCCTTAAGATTACATTTCAAGTTGATTATTAGTTTAAGTCGTCGCATGTTGTATAAAGAAGGAAATTGTAGTTGTTGAAGTTGTCTATGACTATATAACATGTTTGACCTAAGAGCTTGGATTGAAAAAAGAATTGGAAAGGACTTAGGATTGGCTATAAGTTGGCCGAGAATGGCTTTAAATATGGAACTACTTCGTATGAATTGTGGGGCGGAATTTTACACGTATTGTAAGGCGTGTAATCCCCTTTGATTGGTTGGTATGTTGAGCCTTAAATGTGGCATGTTTGGTTATTGTATTCGGCCTTGAAAAAGGTGGCAAAGTATGTAGAAACAAAGGAAGTGTTGCCCGATTTTCCGTAGAATAAGAGACCGTTTACTTAGTATTATTCTACGTAGAGACTAGAAGTTGATAGTCATGTTGTGACCATTATAGGTTGAAACTTCTACGTGCGGCGTATTCGGCTTAGCTTGTGGATTTAGCTGAAAAGGTATGTGAACTATCTCTTCTTCTAGCATGATTCCTTAAGATAAAGAAAGTATGTCCTACTCCTTAAATGATCCATTCCTTGGTTGTATTTGGATTGCCTAAAATATAATTTGTTCTATGTACTTTCTTGATTGTACTTTGATGTTTAAATTGTAAGTTGTATAATCCATTTCCTTAGTGAAGTTTGGATTCTTAAAAGTGAAAGTATTTTACTTAAAGTACATAGAGTGTTGAAAAGGAAGTGGTTTCCAAACCTTTTGGCTAGTGCCTTAGTTCCAAAACCTAAGGGTTGTTATAATGACTTTAGGGGAGTTAAAGGTGTGAGTTACTTGAGGTTTAAAAGTAGAAGAAACTTGTTTTCTAAATATTAAGAGACTTGAAGTATTTTGAAAGTTAAGAACTTGAGTGGTAAGTATGTGATACTTAGTTTTAAAAGTATAAGTCTCTTGGTTATAAAAGGAATGAATATGTCTAAAACCATAAAGGGTTATAACGACTTTATGGGAAGTTGGTTATAACGGCTTTATGGAAGGTTAAGAAAGTTGTCTATTTTGATTAATGGGCATAAGTTGCCTAGATTGTGAAAATTTGAAGTTACTTGATTTCAAGCATTGAAATGAGTTTTCTAAAAGTGTAGTAACTTACTTTGAAAAATAGACATACATTGATACTACGAGTGTTAGTATCTTGGGGTTTTACATAAAAAAGAGTCTTTTGAAAATAATGTACGTACGTAGTACTTTGGCTTGTTTAATTGAGAATTATTCTATGTGTTCCTTGATAAGTACTTTGGCTTGTTTAATTGAGAATTATTCTATAAGTGCCCTGAGTTTATAAAATGAAAGTCTAAAGATTTTATGAACTTGCCTATGTGTGCTGGTGATAGCTTTTGAGTGCAAGTATTATGTTTTATTACATTGCCGCGACTCTCAGTTGGAGGGTCGGATGTCTTGTTGTAAGTTTACTTGGATGTACCGACAGTGATGTGGGATTCCACGGGTATGCTTCCATTATTTGTGTTACTCCTTGGACATGCTTATACGATGTGGGATTCCGGGGCATGTGACCAGGAGGCGGGTTAGATTCCCGGATTTGTTTGTATTACCCCATGGTCATGCTTATACGATGTGGGATTCCTGGGAATGCGACCACGTGGGATATTGTTATTCCATGGATTAGCCCTCCGTGAGGAGTAGTGACGTAGGATGGATCTGGTAGATAGCTTTCGTACTTGCCCCCGTCGGTGGCTGACGCAGGATGGCTCTGGTAGATAGCTTTCGTACTTGCCCCGTCGGCTTATTACGATTTAGTACGATAAACTCGGTAGATAGTTTGCGACTTGCCGGCCATATCTCGTGACGGCAGGATGGATCCGTAGTTAGCTTCATTTCCCCGTCGATTGTTGACGGAGGCTGGATCTGGTAGTTGGCTTTCGTACTTGCCCCCGTCAGTTTTATGATACAAGATGGATCTGGTGGTTCGTTTTCCTACTGCCCGCATGCTTTTTTAGGACACAGTGGGACTTGGTGTTCATGTATGCCTATTGGTGTTATATTATATCATGGATGGCCGGTGAGGGCGATTCCACGCATGATTGATATTATGGGCGTGAGACCCACGGTTATATTTTAGTAATGACTTTGAGGCATGCGTCCACGACTTGATATGAATGCTTATGTATTGTATCGTAAGTTGGCTATCATACATGTCTCTGCTTTGTTTAGATTATGATTTCATTACAGTATTTTGATTTTCGCCACATACTTGGTACATTCTTCGCATCGACCTCCTTTGGGGCTGCGTTCATGCCGCATGAGTTTAGGTGCAGATTTGGTGATCTGCAGTGTAGGACCGCCGAGTTTTGAATAACTCCTGCTCGTGAGTTTATCTTTTTGGTATAGTTCCTTCAGTACAGGATTTTGTACGGTTATGGGTACGGCGGGGCCTTGTCCTGTCATATTTCAGTAAAATTCTTAGAGGTCTGTATTCATATGTGCGATTGGACTCATGTACAGTGTAGTGTCTTTTTATTATGTATATTATATGGCAGCCTTGTCGGCTTTGCCCTTGCACGTACGTTGGTTTAAAAAAAATGAGGTGTTCTTTAATTTCCGCAGTTTATTTAGTTGTTAAGGTAGAAGGGTGCCCAGGTAGGGCACCAGTCACGGGCCCGGGGTTCGGGGCGTGACAGTATCTCAATAGAAAAATCCCGGAAAAAGATAGTTTTCGTGTTAGTCGCAAGATGAAAACCTAGTTGCTTTTCTAGGTTTTGTTTGGAAGATTGAAGGAAAGTTGTTTGTGTTGTTCTAAGGGTCTCAAGTATCGGATTGAAGTGTCTAGAAGAGGCTCTAAGTTGCTAAGAAGCGACTTCGGATTTGAAGTTGGACTAAGAATCGTTGAGGTAATAATCTTGTCTCTTAAGTGTTACAAGATTATATATTGTTGTTAGCCTTACATGTTTGCTAGATTGAAGTATATGTGTTGAAGTTTTATAAGTATTATGGATTGATTGTAGCCTTAAATCTGAAATGTCATTTAAGCCATGTGAAGTTGGATTACAATTTGGTCGTTTATTAGAATCGTCGCATGTTACTTACTTGAAGATTATAGTAGTTATAATCGATTGCGACTTGATATCATGTTATGCTAACAACTTGGATTGAAAAGGAAATTGGATAAGAATTGGTATTGTTGTATCTCAATGTGGCCGAATTGACCTAGTAGGTTGTATTAGTTTGATATCTTTTGTGGGGCGGAATTTTACACGTCTAGTAGGCGTGTAATCCCCTATTGTTAATTGCATTGATTGGGCCTTAAATGTGGCGTGTTTGGTTATTGAATTCGGCCTTGAAAAAGGTGGAAAAGTATGTAGAAACAAAGGAGGTGCTGTCCGATTTTCCGTAGAATTTAGTGACTTTACACTTATAATATTCTACGTTTGAAGTAAGACGTTAATAGACGTATTGTGGACATTATAGGTTGACATACTATGGGCGGGAGATTGTACGTGGCGAGTGGTTTGACCCGAAGAGGTAAGTAGAACTTTCCTATTTTTTTAGCATGACTAGTTGCACGTATATAGTACGGTAGACGTACAAGACCTTGATATCCTTTACTAGTTTTATGAATAGCCAAGTTGGGTGAGTTAGGAGATTAACTCACTTCTTTAAAAGTATTAAGGATGTCTTAAGTTTTTAAAGTTAAGGGACTTGAAGAGTTTTAAAGTATGTGATACTTGTTTCGTTTTAAACGTATAAGTCCCTTGGATAGGAAATTGTAATTGGCTAAGGTATAAAGTTAATATAACGACTTTATGGAAAGTTGGTTATATTAGCTTTATGGAAAGATAAATGAGGATAAATGACTTGTTTTAATGAAAGGCAATTTGGTTTTAAGGCATCTATTGCCTAAGGTTTTTATGAGAAAAGAAGTCACTTGATTTAGAAGCCTAATTTTATTTCTAAAAGTATTGTGACTTGTCTTGAAAAGTAATTGTGACTTGATACTACGGTTATTAGTATCTTGGAAGTTTTATACGAAAAAGAGTCATTTTTAAAAGAGTGGAAGTATGTAGTACTTGGGTTAAATTCCCGGATTTTTATAAAAGACATGTTAGTGCCTTAAGTAAACTAAAATGAGAGTGTATATGAACAAGAATAATAAGAAGTTAGGGGATTTCTTAACTTGCTTATATATAGTATGATAAGCCGGTAGTGTTTATGTTATGTATGATAGCCGGTTTGTGCTAGTGGTATATTATTCATTACGGGGTCATTCCCCGGGTTTGTGGCATTTGCATATTCCGTGGATTTGCTACCCACGATGCGAGGAAAACCTCATGCGAGTCCGTAAGGGATTATGCGGGTGAAATAGTCCCATGCGGGCGGGTACAACCTATGCGAGGAATACCTCATGCGAGTCCGTAAGGGCTTATGCGGGTGAAATAGTCCCATGCGAGGAATACCTCATGCGGGTCCACACAACCTATGCGGGTGAAATAGTCTCAGGAGTAGGATTGCTTAATGATACTGCGTGTGGGTGGTCCTGCTTTGATCGTGAGCTTCCTATTTTTTTATGTTGTAAGTATACTTCTATTTACTCTCACTGTTAGTAAGGCACAGTGTACTATAATTTGATTATCATACATGTCTCCGGCTTTGTTTTAAACTTATGATGTAATTACAGTATTTTCCAGTTTTACATACTTGGTACATATTGTGTGCGACCGCTTCCTGGCCGCGTTCACGCCGCAGTAGGGTAGCAGGTGGTGGATCCTCATTCTTAGGATCACTTATCAGACATCAGAAGCTCCATTTCTCCGGAGGCTTGTCTTTTTGGTACAATATTTCCTTGATGTTGTAGATTTATGTACATTTAGGGGTATGACGGGGCCCTGTCCCGCCACAGTTGTTATTCCTAGAGGTCTGTAGTCACATTTTATGGTTTGGGTCAGAAACCGAGTTATGCGCTTTTGCTTTTGATTATGCATATTTTATGGAAGGCGGCCTTATCGGCTAGCCTGTGATGTTATTGTCTAAACATGTTTTTATATTGTGTATGTTCCGCTTTTATTCTCTAATATATGCCTGAACGGGGTGCCCAGGTAGGGCACCAGTCGTGACCCCGGGGTCGGGTCGTGACAAAGGGTGCCCAGGTAGGGCACCAGTCGCGGGCCTGAGGTCGGGTCGTGACAAAAGTGGTATCAGAGCAGTTAGTCCTCGGAAAGTGTCTACAGACCGTGTCTAGTAGAGTCTTGATTATCGGTGTGTTGTGCACCACATCTATAATCAGGAGGCTGCAGGACATTTAGGATTGGTTTCCATTCTTCTCTCTTTGAGATCGTGCAGTAGAGTTGTTGTTATACCCCGTATTTCCAGAGTATGTACGTAAGGGAATACGTACAAAAAGTTTAGCCTTAAAGTTTAGGCTTGGACGATTTTTTTGGGCACAACTCACAAAACGAATAGTTTTCCGACGAAACGTTTCCACAGCTTTCGTAGGGTAAATTCCGGCTATGCCATTTCTAATTTTTGCGGATTTTTCCGAGAAACGAAACATTTTGGACCAACGGGAGGGCGACACTTGTCACCCTCCAATTGATGGACTTGAAATCGTCCATTTGGACGATTTGGACTATGGTGAACACGTTTTTTGTGCCTTGTGCACAAGTCAAGGAGTTGGTAGGATATTTGTGTATAGTTAATCCTCACCCTACACTTGCCTTGCACTTGTCTTAATCTTGGCCATTGGTTGACCACTTGACCTATAAATACCCTTAGAGATGAAGAGTTCTTAATCCAAAAATCTTTCCAAGTCTAGAAAATCCTCTCCTCTCCCTTGTAGCCTTTTCTACCAACACCTCCCCTCCCCTTGTGAAGGCCCTGGCCGAATACACCCTCCCTCTAGCCTAGTAGTTTGGTCGAGGCCCCTAGCCTAGCCAAAACCTACCCCCCCTCCCTTGGTAGAAAAGTTGCCTTCTTGTATTGTTATAATGCCCAAAATACCCTAGCCCAAATACCTTAGTACTTAGTAGAAGTTGTGAAGAACTTCTAAGGTTTCCTTGGAGCATACAACTTAGGAGCAAAACCTTGCTCAGGCGCGACTTTTTCTAGGATATTATTGGGCTTACCGAGGTAACTAATCCTAACCCTCTTTTGAATTAGAGAATACTTACTGTTGTAGTATAAGAATAAGTATAAATACTTAGAAGAATATCACAGAATAGAATTGAACTGTTACCACAGTAGAAGGGTTTAAAAGAAGAATAATCAAACTGTACTTACATAGGATTGTTTTCACAGTAGACTTATATAGCTCACCGGGTAGGGAAGTGCTGCCCGACTTTCCGTAGAATTGTGAACCCTCTGTTTAGAATGACCTTCAGAGTAGTCTTTGATAGATATCTGTGACTATTATAGGCTGACTCTCTGCGCGCGACATATTCAACTTGGCAGGTGGTTTTCGCTGAGAAGGTATGTGATTCTTCCTAAAGCATGATATTTTACAATATATATAGTACGGTAGACGTACATGTGTTAACTAAAATATAACTACGGCAATGTCTTTGACTTAAGCCCGAATAACACTTACGGCAATGCCTCACGCTTAAGCTGAATAACACTTACTAAGAATGCCTCACGGCTTAAGCTGAATAATAAAGATCCAAAGCATTTCAAAGAATCTTGAATCATTTTTAATGTAAGAGAACTAATTGGTTTTAAGCGAAGCTTAAGAGTTATACTAGCCTTATGGGAAGTTAAGTATAACCACTTAAGATTGATAAAAGAAACAGTTTGCCTATGTGTTTATAAGGACTTATATTGAATTATGTAAAGAATAATAATATGGTTTGATAAGTAGACATGATATGATGCTATGTGTGTTAGTGTATTGTAACGTTTGTGAAAAAGAGTATTTTTGTTGTGCTTATGTTGTTTAAAGATAATTCGTTATGTTAGTGTACCATCACTCACCTCTTGAGATGATACAGGGGTTAAGGCGCCTCCGACGCGGTAGACTCAGCGGATGCAGGACCATGATTCGAGAATACCTCATGCGGGTCCAGGGGGCCTATGCGCGAGCTACGAGTTCGAGTTAGTATGCGGGTTATGCCTCACGCGTCTATGTGTCCATGCGGACAACGAGTCGGGGCGACGCCGAGGAGTAGCTACCGATGCGGGTTATACCTCATGCGCCCACGTGAGTGGCCTATGCGGACTCGAGTCGAGGATTAGGCTTGCAGAGTGATAATACGCGAGTGGCCTGCTCGAATCATTCGCGGCCTAGAAAAGACCTATTACGATTTACCTATTATTGCTCTTGTTTGTGATGTAGGCACTATGCGCGTTCCTCGTTGTTTCATACATACTTGCAAACTGTTTTTAAAATGATATGTTTCATTTAAGTATTTCTGATTTCATATACTTAGTACTGTTATCGACTCCTTCGGGGCTGTTCATGCCGCAGTAAGGGCAAGGTGTGCTAGATCCACATTCTTAGGATCTCTACGTTGGTGTCGGGAGCTCCATCTTTTAGGAGGCTTTACTTTTGGGTATGATCTCCTATTGTAGATAGTTTTGTCTGATCGGTATGGCGGGGCCTGCACGCCATAGTTGTATATTTCCTTAGAGGTGCAGTAGTCATGTTATGCGATTGTCGGATGTAATCGCTAAACCATGTTTATATATGTATGCCGAAAGGCGATGTTTTCTCACATAAGCGTGTCTTATTTTATAAACTGTTTCATGTCTTGCTTTATATTTCCGTGATTACTCGATGTATGACTACTGGTGCCGGAAGGCACGATCACGCCCCGAGCGGTCGTGACAAAAGTGGTATCGAGCGATTAATCCTCGGAAAGTGTCTGAACCGTATCTAGTAAGTCTTGATTATCGGTGTGTTGTGCACCACACCAATAATCGTGAGGCTATAAGATATTTAGGATTGGTTTCCATTCTTCTCATTACGAGATCGTGCTTTAGAGTTGTGTTATAGGTTGGACCTCTAACGTATTCCTTTCTATGTGATTATGCCTCCACGTAAGGCAACCCGCCCGGGCGGCAAGGCAAAGCGGGAGGCGCTAGCGAGACACCCAGAGTCACGAGGGCTCGGGCCCGATCTATACGAGACGAGTTCTATGACACCGCCCCAAAGAGACCACAGTACCACACATCTGTCCCACACAGGGCGAGGAGTTAGGTACAAGGAGATGGCCCGGCTATTGGCTAAAGTTATGGCCCGACACGAGAGAGGCCGGACGCGGCCTTCGGTTCAGCCTCCAGCCACGGCCGCACTGGTACACCCGAGGCGATAGTTTGAGGCTACGAGATTTCTTGAGTTGTAGCCCGCGAGTTTTACTGGTCGAGGCCGAGGATGATCGCAGGAGTTCATCCATCGCCTTGAGGATCACGAGGTGATCAAGGCCTCGAGGCAGTCTGTGACGCCGGTTCGCATCGGCCGCGTGATACCGTGATCGATTGGTTTGATTCACGGAGTTATCCGGGAGAGCACGCGTCCCCGCCTACTGGGATGAGTTCTCGGAGGCTTTCCTCACTCACTTCTTGCCTCCACAGATGAGGAGGCGCTACCGATAGATTTTTACCATCGAGGCGAGAGGACGACCGCCGTGGAGTACAATGTCGAGTTTGATTCATTGGCTCGATATGTCCCGGATTGGTAGCAGATATGGAGGATAGGGTACACCGCTATGTCACCGGGCTGACGACTATATGGCCGAAGTCATGCGGGGTTTCTCTCCACCGTATGGACATTACCCGCACGCAGTGCTCACGCCTTGGATGCGGCGAGCGCAGAGGTCGGCGAGTGGACGTGACAGAAGAAGGGTAAGGCGGGAGGGTCTTCGGTGGTTATCGTGGTGGGCGCCTCGGCCGGTCTAGATTCGCACCACGCCACCAGAGCACTCTGCACCGCCCTCGACAACCGAGTTTTCGAGGCGCACGGGCCCTGTGGCTTCGGACGTCGAGTAGCGAGAATCGGCGATCGACCACCCCAGGTGGCCGATGCGGTAGATCCCATTACGGGAAGTGTGGTACTACTTTTGGAGCTTATTCTTGTGGCCAGCAGGTCACTGCGAGGACTGTCCGGCCGGGGCGCGCTGGTGGTAGGGCTCACCTTCGTTCTGTTACGCCATCATCTCCTACGATTACTCGCCGAGGCGGGTGCTCATGGGTCGCCAGGTCGCGCAGGTCGTGGCTCGGTCCCGATTCTAGCGGTCCTCGAACCGCATTTATGCTTTGTCGGTAAGCGAGATCGGGAGGCCTCACCGATGTCGTCACAGGTACCTTATCGGTTCGGGTTTGATGTTTATGCCTTGATAGATCCGGTTCTACTGCCCCATATATCTCCACTTGTTGCTAGTAGGATAGGGATAGAGCACGAGTCCATAGATCCTTTCGAGGTAGCTACGCGATGGGTGATTCGATGGTAGCTCGGCGAGTATATAGATCTTGTCTGTGACCATTTACGATCGTCGGACCACAGCCGACTTGATAGAGTTGGAGATGATTGACTTCGACGTGATTATGGGGATGGATTGGCTAGCTTCTGCTACGCCAATGTAGACCGCAGAGAGAGTAGTACAGTTCCAGTTTCTGAGGCGGTTGTTGAGTGGGAGGAGCACGGTATCGCCGAGGTAGGTTTATTTCTACCTCAAGGCTAGGAAGATGGTGCGAAGGGTATATCTACCATCTCGTTCGGGTGTTTGATAATCGCCGCGGTACCAGATTTTCGTCGGTTCAGAGTCGAGTTCCCGGCGTGTTTCGGATGACCTCCGCATCCTCACGAGAGGAGATTGAGTTTTGTATTGACATATTGTGCACACCGCCTATTTCCATTCCGCCATACGAATGGCACTGCCGAGTTGAGAGAGAGTTGAAGGATCGGCTTAGAGATTTCTTTGGAGAAGGGCTTCATCAGCCTAGTGTTTCTCCCCGGGAGCGCGGTATTGTTCGTGAAGAAGAAGGGCGGACGCCGCGCATGTGTTGATTACGGCGGTGAACAAGGTGACCATTAAGAACGAATACCCCTTCCCGTGATTGATGATTTGTTCGACTTGCGTGGTGCGAGATGTTTCTCAAGATTGATCTGCGATCGGGCTATCATCAAAGTGCGAGTCGAGAGGTGGATGTCCCTAGATTGCATTCAGACCCAGACGCATTATGAGTTCGTGGTCATGTCTTTTGGGTTGACGAATGCTCCGACGGTATTCATGGATTTGATGAACCGAGTGTTCAAACCATTTTGGACACGTTTGTGATAGTGTTCATTGATGATATCTTGGTTTATTCGCCAGAGGCGAGAGCATGCGCGAGCATTTGAAAGTGTCTTGTGATTCTCGAGACCATGATTATGCGCCAAGTTTTCCAAATGTGAGTTTTGGTTGACTTGATGGCGTTTCTTGGGCATATTGTCGGGTGATGGCATTCGAGTGGATACGGCCAAGATCGAGGCGCAGACTTGGCCTGAACCTACTACTCCGGCGAGGTTCGCGATTTCGGGCCTTGCAGATATTATCGGCGTTCAGAGAAATTTGCTTCTATCTTCGCACCATTGACTAGCCGACTCGGAAAGCGGCAAGTTTGATGGTGATGCTTGTGGCGGTGGTTTCGATTCTTGAAAGAGAGACTCACGACCGCCACCCTTCTTACTCTTCAAGATGGTCCATATGGTTATGTCGAGTATTGTGATTCGTCAGACATCTGGTTGGGATGTGTTGATGCGGCATGGCGGGTTATAGCATATGCATCCCGACAGTGAAGAAACACGAGAGGAACTACCCCACCCATGATTTGGAGTTAGCGGTAGTGATTCACGCTTTGAAGATCCGAGGCACTATTTGTATGGGGTTCACGTGGATATTTATACACCACAAGAGCCTCCGTATATCTTGACCAGAGGAGCCGAACTTACGACGGAGACGGTGGTTAGAGTTGCTTAAGGATTACGATGTTGATATCCTGTACCACCCGGGGAAGGCCAATGTTGTGGCATATGCTCTTAGTCGTAGGTCGATGGGGAGCCTATCAGATGTGCAGCTAGAGAGGAGGGACATGGTTCGTGATTTGCATCAGTTAGCGAGACTTGTGTCCGTTTGATTGATTACGATAGCGGTGGGGTTAGAGTTCGTGAGGTTGCCGAGTCTTCCATCGTCGAGGAGGTGAAGAGGCAACAGCCGAGGATCCGGCTTTGATTCGATATCGTGATCTGACTCTTCGTGAGGGCAAGGGTCCTTTGAGGTAGCACTGATGGGGTGCTAAGGTTTGAGGCGCATCATGTGTTCCAGATGTTTCGTGACTTGGCAGCAGGTTCTGGGGAAGCACACAAGCGCGTTACTCTATCCATCCGGGTCGACCAAGATGTACCACGACCTTAGATCTGTATTGGTGGGATGGCTTGAAGAGGACGTTGCGAGTTCGTAGCTCGCCCGTGTTGTCGGCAGTGAAGGTAGAGCACCGAGGCACGTGGTTTGTTACGAGATTGAGATCCCGACACGGAAGTGGGAGGTAATCAACATGGACTTCATCACGGGATTACCTCGCACTCGGAGGAGACATGATTCTATATGGGTTATCGTCGGCGGTGGACGAAATCAGCCCACTTTCTTCCCGTCGGACGACTTTTTCGGTGAGGATTATGCGGACTTTACATCCGAGAGATCGTCGATCGCATGGAGTCCCTACCCGATCATATCGCATGTGGGAGCCCGGTTTACGGCTAACTTCGGAGGTCCTTCCAGAGGGTTTAGGACGCAGTGAGCACGAAATCGCATTTCATCCACGCAGCAGACGGACAAGCAGAGCGCACTATCGAACTCTTGAGGATATCTGCGAGCACGTGTTATTGACTTGATGGTAGTTGGGAGGATCATTTGCCTCTAGTTGAGTTCGCGATAATAATAGCTACCACTCCAAAGATTCAGATGGCACCTTATGAGGCCTTGTATGGGAGGAAGTGCAGATCGCCTATAGGTTGGTTCGATGTGGCGAGTGCGGCTAGTGGGACCAGATTTGGTACAAAGCGATGGATAAGGTGAAGCTTATCCGAGAGCGGCTATCGATTTCGTAGTCGCAGTCATATGCAGATCATCGTCGTCGGCATCTTGAGTTCGAGGTTCATGATTGGGTTTTCCTAAAGGTGTCACCCATGAAGGGTGTGATGAGATTCGGGAAGAAGGGGAAACTCAGCCCTAGGTACATTGGGCCGTTTCAGATTGTCCGCAGGGTAGGCAAGGTTGCCTATGAGTTGGATCTGCCGTCCGATCTGGAGGCAGTGCATCCGGTTTTTCACGTATCTATGCTGAGGAGATGTATCGGGGATCCATCTAGGGTACACCCGATTGACGATGTCCAGGTGACCGAGGGGTTATCGTATGAGGAGATTCCCATAGCGATAGTCGATCGTCAGGTTAGGCGTCTGCGGACCAAGGACGTGGCTTCCGTCAAAGTCTTGTGGCGGAACGAGCTCAGGGAGGAGATGACGTGGGAAGCCGAGGAGGACATGAGGCAGAAGTATCCTCACCTATTCCCCACACCTCCAGGTAATTCACTTTCTTACTTGTAAATTTTCGTTATCGTTTCTACCTAAGTGTTGCTCTGTGGCCGTGTGTGGCATTTACAACTGTTTAAGTTATGAAGAATCTTATCGTTAACTGTCTTGGGAAGGAACATTCGGGACGAATGTTTCTAAGGAGGGGAGAATGTTATACCCCGTATTTCCAGAGTATGTACGTAAGGGAATACGTACAAAAAGTTTAGCCTTAAAGTTTAGGCTTGGATGATTTTTTTGGGCACAACTCACAAAACGAATAGTTTTCCGACGAAACGTTTCCACAACTTTCGTAGGTAAATTCCGCTATGCCATTTCTAATTTTGCGGATTTTTAGAAGCGAAACATTTTGGACAAGCGGAGGGCGACACTTGTCACCCTCCAATTGATGGACTTGAAATCGTCCATTTGGACGATTTGGACTATGGTGAACACGTTTTTTGTGCCTTGTGCACAAGTCAAGGAGTTGGTAGGATATTTGTGTATAGTTAATCCTCACCCTACACTTGCCTTGCACTTGTCTTAATCTTGGCCATTGGTTGGCCACTTCTTGACCTATAAATACCCCCCTTAGAGATGAAGAGTTCTTCATCCACAAATCTTTCCAAGTCTTGAAAATCCTCTCCTCTCCCTTGTAGCCTTTTCGTCCAACACCTCCCCCCCTCCCCTTGTGAAGGCCCTTGGCCGAATACACCCCCCCCTCTAGCCTAGTAGTTTGGCCGAGGCCCCCCCCCCTAGCCTAGCCAAAACCTACCCCCCCCTCCCTTGGTAGAAAAGTTGCCTTCTTGTATTGTTATAATGCCCAAAATACCCTAGCCCAAATACCTTAGTACTTAGTAGAAGTTGTGAAGAACTTCTAAGGTTTCCTTGGAGCATACAACTTAGGAGCAAAACCTTGCTCAGGCGCGACTTTTTCTAGGATATTATTGGGCTTACCGAGGTAACTAATCCTAATGTTATACCCCGTAGTTCCAGGGTATGTATGCGAGGACGTACGTACGAGAATACGACAGAAAGATTGGAAAGGAGGAAAGAGGTGAATTTTCCACGGAAAAGTTTCCGGTTTTTGTGAAGGAAAAAGGTTCGTTAATGGGAATTGGATTCCCAGATTTGGTATTCGGACTTCCTGGAATATTAGAGAATTATGGAATTTTATTTTCGGAAATGGTCACGTGGGCCCACGGAGAAATTTACGATTTTGTGGGGCCCGCTTGATTTCGAGATTTTGGCGTTATGGATATTTTGGAAGACGAAATATTTTGATTTAATCGGGGCGACACGTGTCACCCCATGTGGCACCTCGTAAATATGTTTGTGCACAACACCTTGCTAGAGTCGTTTGACGAAACGTTCTACCTAACTTGCGAAGGGTAAATTACGGCTATGTCATTTAGTATTTTTGCGGATTTTTCCGAGAGACGCAAACGTTTTGGACCAACGAGAGGCAACACTTGGCACCTCTCGTTGGTGGACTAAGAGGCGTTAGGGCCGATTGAATGAGCAAAGGCTTGGTTGATTTTTGTGTAGATATTTGTGAGGTTTTAAGGAGTAGGTCTAGGGGGCACTTGGCATATCTTGCCCTCCACTTGCCCCCACTTGGCTAGATCTTGGCCATTGGTTGTCCTTTGCTTGCCTATAAATACCCTCCCCTTTGAAGACTTCTTCATCCATTCCATAATTTCCAAGTCTTGAAAACCTCCTCCTCCTTGTTGGTTTCGCCCTCCTCTTCCTTTGTGAGGCCTTGGCCGAGGTGCACCCTCCTGAGGCCTTGGCCGAGGGTACACCCCTCCTAGTGGTGTGCAGTGGGGTACCCCTCTTGGTAGGAAATACTCCAAGTATTGTTATAATGCCCAAATTACCTTAGCCAGTATACCTTGTAGTATTCTAAGGTTATACCTATCTGAAAAGCCCTAAATACTATTATACTTCCGTTAGTCACAAAACCAAACCCTAGGAAAATCTCCATAGTCCGTTGAGTATTGTGTAGAAGTTGGTTAGAACTTCTAAGGGTGGTTTAGAAGGGTTGGAGCGCCGAGTTGAGCTAAGCGATTGCCCGGATCGACTTTATACTTGGATAATTATGGGCTTATCGAGGTAAATATCTTGTCCTCTATTGTAATTGGAAATTACATGTTGTTAGATAATATAGTTAAAGTATACTATATATATATAGCGAACATAGCTTGGCAATGTCCTTGGACTTAAGCTGAAGAATCGAATCTGTAATTACATAGGTGTATCAGACATGAGACTTGTGTAGTAGTACCGTGGAGTAGAATTGTACCGTTAGGTTAGATGTATAACCCCTGGTTGGCTTGGTAGCGGCCCAGAGAGAGGAGATTTACGCTGTCATGCGGGAGGTCGCCGAATTTTCTCAGAATGTTCTACGATAAGATCTTGATGTTAATAAGCGCCTTGTGGCCCTATAGGTTGAAGTACTACGTGGCGCGTTCTACTTGGCTTAAGGAGTAGCCGGTTGGAAGTACTTGAGCGCTTTTGCTATTAGTCGATACTGTCGCGAGGTATGTGAACCTCTTCCTATCTCTTCTAGCATGATATGTGTGAACTATGTAGTGCAGACGTACGTGCTAAATGTGTTTGAGTGGTTTAAAACATAAAGTGTTATAACGGCTTTATGGGAAGTTGGTTATAACGACTTTATGTTAGTAAGAAAATACATGTGGTTTTTAAAAGGTAATCGATTTGAACTATAATCGCTTGTTATATGATAAGAAAGAACTTGAAGTATTTCAAAAGATTTTTGAATCATTTTGAAAGGAGAAGTAATACTTGGTGTTTGAAAACTTAAGAGTTATACTAGCTTTATGGGAAGTTAGGTATAACGGCTTAAGAATGCTTTACTGATTTCGGAAATCGAATGTGTATCGACAAACCATCTGCAAATTAATAAAAGGAAATGTTTTGAATAATTAAGTATTATTAAAACCAGAGAAACTTCCATCCGCATAGAAGCTAAGATGAGACAAAATGATATTTCCTAGATCATGGTCATTTGTAATAAGATTGTTATAAACAAGAATATCCTACTCACATATAAGGCTTATGTTTCTCGATTGTTTAAAAGAGAATTATATTCTTAAATGAATAAGACTATGAACTCTGAAACCTTTCTAAAACAAGAAACGTGAACATTTGAAATTAGGCAAACTTGGACGTTTGGAAAATAATGTTGTTACTTGATTTTACAAAGGTAAGAGTTTTGGTTTTCTTAAAAGACGATCACTCTATTTTATACTACGTATTGTGTGACTTATGTGAAAGAAACAGATCTTTTTTAGATTTTAATGTGTGAAGTACTTTGGGGATAGATACAGAACTTGTTAGTAGAAAGTACCTTGTGTGAATAACTTGATTGTATTGGTTTGTGATAGCCTTGTAATACTTTCTTGTTGCTTTGATAAGTAAACGTGTTAGGATGCTACGTGTGTTAGTATCTTGTGATGTTTGTGTGGGGTTTCTTGATTGTGCTTATTAACTATCGGTCATTATGATAGTATTGTGGCATTCATCTCTTGAGATGATTCCGGGTTAAGCCCTCCGACGCGGGTAGACTCAGCGATGCAGGACCGTGATTCGAGAATACCTACGCGGTCACGGGGCCTATGCGGAGCTACGAGAGTTCCAGGTTAGTGTACGTCCTTTATGGGCATGCGGTCCTTGTGGCCATGCGGACTCGAAAGTCCAGGACGATGCCGGGGAGTAGCTACCCTCGATGCGGGGAATACCTCATGCGGGCCGATGAGATTGGCCTATGCGGAGCTGCGGGAAGTTCCAGGACTAGACGCGCACATTAGATACTACGGGCAAGTGGCCAGCTTTGATCATGTGACGGTCTAGACAGATTTTATGATACGATTTATGACCTTGTTGGTGCCGTGGTGTTAGTAGTCGGCTATGCCTTCGCATTTACCCTGCATGCTTTATTAGGACACAGTGGACACGTGTTCATATGTATTCTCGTGCTTGTATATCATAACCGCCGGCGGAGGAAGGTATTCCACCGCACGATTGATGTTGGGCGTGAGACCCATTGTTAAATTGAGTGATGACTTGAGGTGTGAGTCCTCGACTTGACATGATCGCTATTTATGGTGAATCGTAGTTTGGTTATCATACATGTCTCCCGCTTTGTATAGACTACTATGATTTCATTTACTGATTTATTTTTAGTTTCACATACTTTGCACTGCAGATCGACTCCTTTCGGGCCGCGTCATGCCGCAGTTGAGGTACATCGTTGATCCTAGCTCTCGTGGTCACGTCATTGCGTTTGGGAAGCTCCGTTTCTCGGAGGCTTATCACGTATAGTCCCTCGTAGTAAGTGTTTACATTCGGGGTTTGGCGGGCCCCGTCCCGCCATTGTGGTCGTATCATTCTTAGAGGTCTTGTAGTACCGCGGTGGTTGGTAAAAAGGATTGCCGCTCATTTGTAAAAGAGTTGATGGTTATATATATGCCGACAGCAAGTTTTCCTGATTATTGTTTTATATTTCGTTATCTCATGTTGTTGTTTTATGTTCACCGACACTGATGTTGTGTCACTAGGGTGCCCGGTAAGACACGATCCACGCCCAGCCGGTCGTGACAAAAGTGGTATCGAGCGATTAATCCTCGGAAAGTGTCTACGCACCAGATTCGAGAGAGTCTTGATTATCGGGTGTTGTGCACCACACCAATAATCGTGAGGCTATAGGATATTTAGGATTGGTTTCTATTCTTCTCACTCGAGATCGTGCCTTAGAGTCATGTTGTAAGTTGGACCCTACGACGAAATTCATTCCTTATCGTTATGCCTCCGCGTAGGCAACCCGCCCAGGAGGCGTGGCACCGAGGAGTCGCGAGTTGAGTTCGAAGGTTGCGAGGGCACAGCCCAATCATTACCTAGGGTAGTGCTTCATTCGGGATTTCTGCGACGTCACTAGCCCCAGCAGAGTTTAGCACGATGGCGGTTCCTACCGGCCCATGATATTTGAACCTTCGCCCACGATCGAACAGTGAATATAGATTGCAAAGAGGCGACCACATTAGCTATGGGTTTGGCTACCAGAGATTATACCGATGTACCACGAGTCTTGATGACTACCTAAGAGAGGTTGTGCAAGAGTAATTCTTGATTGGGCTTGAGCATGGCACGTATGCGGGCTTATGTACAGCAGCCGAAAACGTAGAGATCGACGGTTAACCAAGGACAATGTAAGAGGGCAGGCAGCAGGTCCTTGGTAACTTTCAAGGTGAGTATACCTTAAGTGCTATGTTACGATAGCGTGGTAGTTGTGATTAGAAATCATGGTGGGTTAACCGAGTAAGATTTTGGGGATAGAGAAGGTGTGAGCCTTAGAGTGTTATACGCATGCACCTTAGAGGTAAGGCCATCTCGAGTAAAGGTGTAGTGTTATGTTTGATCCTTATCGGTGCATAGTGCACGTGAGCTATGTTTGGGATAGGTCCCTAAGTGGTATGAAACGAAAGAGGGTAGTTGAGCTAAGAAGACCGCTAGGTTTTCGTAACGTGTTTTGAGAGATTGTTCCTTCGGGGAGATAGTATTTTGCGCTTTGGGTCGGGTTGAGGCCACGTTGCGTCAACCCGCGGCATGTTTGGTGGTGGGGTCTGTGGTGGTCCCGCCTTGTGGTAGGGTCACGAGGGTGTTAGGCTCGAGTTTAGTTAACTAGCGTACGAGTTCGTGGATGCGTTCGACCAGTGGTCGGTCGATGGGGGCAGCCCATCGTGTTCTTCGGCTCGACCGTTCACTCAGCGATGTTGATTTATCGTAAGGTTGTAAGGCTGCACGAGGTGCCTACCTTCACCTTATGGCGCATGTGGAGCCAGTGTTACTGCTTTTGTTTCGAAGTTTTACCAGCAGGTTAAGGACTGGTGAGTCTCGACCGCATTCGCCTCGCCGCGTGTGATTTCGCGGTAGTTGCGAGGATTGTTGTCTCTGTGGAGGGAGCGTTTAAGCTACCATTTCGGTGTTCGGATGTCGCCACGAAGCCTTGTAGGGCGAAGTGTAAGTTGCCGATCGATTGGTTCGATGTTGGCAAGGTTCAGATAGTTGGATCGAGCTTGTTCCACAGACGCGGATGTGGTAAAGCTCGTCTAGAAGAAGTTCGCACTCGAGGAATCGTGGCGGATGATCGGCGACGACGCTTAGAGTTCGAGTTGACGGTCGGTCTTCTTGAAAGTACCACCCCTGTGGTGTGACGAGTTTTGGAAACGAAGGAACTTAGCCGGTTACTTGGGCCTTTAAGAGTTCATGGAAGAATAGGCCGTTGCCTATATGTTAGCTTTGCCGTCCGACTTAAGAGGCGGGGCGTCCGGTCTTCGCATTGTTATGTTCGGAAAGTATCGAAGATCCATCGAGAATGTTCCCGATTAATGATGCCCACGTAAAGAGATAGTAACCGAGTTTTGAAACTAAAGCGATCGTAAATGTGGTAAGGGTTCGAGCGCAGCGGCTTGGTGATCGCGACGCAGCCGGTACCATTTGTTGGGTCGTCGAGCAAGGCTCGCGACAAAGTGACAAAAGTGGTTTTATTTGTGGTGATATAGAGGTGTTTCCTCGTGGGCTTGGATGTAAGTCTTTGCGCAGTGTTTCATGGCGGTGTGGCGATTGTTCTCATAAGTATAGTAGTAGAGACTATATCCACGCTTGTGTTTGGGGACTTGAAAGGAACATTCGGGACGAATGTTTCTGGCGGAGAAGAATGTTATACCCGTAGTTCCGTGGTATGTATGCGAGGACGACGCGTGCGAGAATACGCATGTAAAGATTGGAAAGGAGAAAGAGGTGAATTTTCCACGGAAAAGTTTCGGTTTTATGAAGGAAAAGGTTCGTTAATGGAATTGATTCCCGATTTGGTATTCGGACTTCTGGAATATTAGAGAATTATGGAATTTTATTTTCTGAATGGTCACGTGGGCCCACGGAGAAATTTACTGATTTGTAGGGCCCGCTTTGATTTGAGATTTTGGCCGTTATGGATATTTTCTAAGACGAAATATTTTGATTTAATCGGGGCGACACGTGTCACCCCACGTGTGGCACCCTGGCGAAATATGTTTGTGCACAACACCCTTGCTAGAGTCGTTTTTGGCGAAACGTTCTACCTAACTGCGAAGGGTAAATTACGGCTATGTCATTTAGTATTTTTATGATTTTTCCGAGAGACGAAACGTTTTGGACCAACGAGGGCAACACTTGGCACCCTCTCGTTGGTGGACTTGAAGGCGTTAGGGCGATTGAATGAGCAAAGGCTTGGTTGATTTTGTGTAGATATTTGTGAGGTTTTAAGGAGTAGGGTCTAGGGGCACTTGGGCATATCTTGGCCTCCACTTGCCCCCACTTGGCTAGATCTTGGCCATTGGTTGTCCTTTGCTTGGCCTATAAATACCTCCCCTTTGAAGACTTCTTCATCCATTCCATAATTTCCAAGTCTTGAAAACCTCCTCCCTCCTTGTTGGTTTCGCCCTCCTCTTCCTTTGTGAGGCCTTGCCGAGGGGTGCACCCTCCTAGAGGCCTTGGCCGAGGGTACACCCCTCCTAGTGGTGTCTTGGGTACCCCTCTTGGTAGGAAATACTCTCCAAGTATTGTTATAATGCCCAAATTACCTTAGCCAGATACCTTGTAGTATTCTAAGGTTATACCTATCAAAAGCCGGAAATACTATTATACTTCCCACCACAAAACCGAAACCCTAGGAAAATCTCCATAGTCCGTTGAGTATTGTGTAGAAGTTGGTTAGAACTTCTAAGGGTGGTTTAGAGCGGGTTGAGCGCCGAGTTGAGCTAAACGATTGCCTGGATCGACTTTATACTTGGATAATTATGGGCTTATCGAGGTAAATATCTTGTCCTCTATTGTAATTGGAAATTACATGTTGTTAGATAATATAGTTAAAGTATACTATATATATATAATGAACATAGCTGTGGCAATGTCCTTGGACTTAAGCTCGAAGAATCAATCGTAATTACATGGTGTATCAGACATGAGACTTGTGTAGTAGTACCGTGGAGTAGAATTGTACCCGTTAGGTTAGATGTATAACCCCTGGTTGGCTTGGTAGCCTACCAGTTAGAGAGGAGATTTACGCTGTCATGGGGAGGTTTGCCGAATTTTACGTAGAATGTTCTACGATAAGATCTTGATGTTAATAAAGCCTTGTGGCCCTATAGGTTGAAGTACTACGTGTGGCGCTCTACTTGGCAAGGAGTAGCCGACGTTGGAAGTACTTGAGCGTTTTGCTATTAGTCGATACTCGTCGCGAGGTATGTGAACCTCTTCCTATCTCTTCTAGCATGATATGTGTGAACTATGTAGTACGGTAGACGCATACGTGCTAAATGTGTTTGAGTGGTTTAAAACATAAAGTGTTATAACGGCTTTATGGGAAGTTGGTTATAACGACTTTATGTTAGTAAGAAAATACATGTGGTTTTTAAAAGGTAATCGATTTGAACTATAAGCGCTTGTTATATGATAAGAAAGAACTTGAAGTATTTCAAAAGATTTTGAATCATTTTGAAAGGAGAAGTAATACTTGGTGTTTGAAAACTTAAGAGTTATACTAGCTTTATGGGAAGTTAGGTATAACGCTTAAGAATGCTTTCTTGATTTGGAAATCGAATGTGTATCGACAAACCAACTGCAGCGTTAATAAAAGGAAATGTTTTGAATAATTAAGTATTATTAAAACCAAGAGAAACTTCCATCCGCAGAAGCTAAGATGAGACAAAATGATATTTCCTAGATCATGGTCTGTAATAAGATTGTTATAAACAAGAATATCCTACTCACATATAAGGCTTATGTTTCTCGATTGTTTAAAAGAGAATTATATTCTTAAATGAATAAGACTATGAACTACGAAACCTTTCTAAAACAAGAAACGTGAACATTTGAAATTAGGCAAACTTGGACGTTTGGAAAATAATGTTGTTACTTGATTTTACAAAGGTAAGAGTTTTGGTTTTCTTAAAAGGACACCACTCTATTTTATACTACTGTATTGTGTGACTTATGTGAAAGAAGCAGATCTTTTTTAGATTTTAATGTGAAGTACTTTGGGATAGATGCGAACTTGTTAGTAGAAAGTACCTTGTGTGAATAACTTAATTGTATTGGTTTGTGATAGCCTTGTAATACTTTCTTGTTGCTTTGATAAGTAAACGTGTTAGGATGCTACGTGTGTTAGTATCTTGTGATGTTTGTGTAAGGGGGTTTCCTCGATTGTGCTTATTAACTATCGATCGTTATGATAGTATTGTGGCATTCATCTCTTGAGATGATTCCGGTTAAGCCGCCTCCGTCGCGGGTAGACTCAGTGATGCAGGACCATGATTCGAGAATACCTCATGCGGGTCCCGGGGCCTATGCGAGCTACGAGTTCCGTGTTAGTGCGTCCTTTATGGGCATGCGGTCCTCGCGCTACGCGACTCGAAAGTCCGTGACGATGCCGGGAGTAGCTACCCTCGACGCGGGAATACCTCATGCGGGCCGATGAGATTGGCCTACGCGAGTCGCGGAAGTTCGAGGACTAGACGCGCACATTAGATACTACAGGCAAGTGGCGGCTTTGATCATGTGACGGCAGACAGATCTTATGATACGATTTATGACCTTGTTGGTACTGCGGTGTTAGTAGTCGGCTATGCCTTCGCACTTACCCCGACGCTTTATTAGGACACAGTGGGACACGTGTTCATATGTATTCCTTGGTGCTTGTATATCATAAAGCTGCGGCGATGAAGGTATTCCACGCACGATTGATGTTGTGGGCGTGAGACCCATTGTTAAATTGAGTGATGACTTGAGGTGTGAGTCACGACTTGACATGATCGCTATTTATGGTGAATCGTAGTTTGGTTATCATACATGTCTCCGCTTTGTATAGACTACTATGATTTCATTTACGATTTATTTTTAGTTTCACATACTCTGCACTGTTATCGACCTCCTTGGGCCGCGCTCATGCCGCAGTTGAGGTACATCGCCGTTGATCCTAGCTCTCGTGGTCACATTCATTTGGGAAGCTCCGTTTCTCGGAGGCTTATCGGTATAGTCCCCGTCAGTAAGTGTTTACATTCGTGGGTTTGGCCCCCGCCCGCCATTGTGTCGTATCATTCTGTGAGGTCCTGTTGTGGCGGGGTTGGTAAAAGGATTGCTCGTTCATTTGTAAAAGAGTTGATGGTTATATATATGCCGACAGTGCAAGTTTTCTGATTATTGTTTTATATTTCGTTATCTCATGTTGTTGTTTTATGTTCCGATGACACTCGATGTTGTGTCACTAGGGTGCAGGGTAAGGCACCAAATACGGCCCGCCGGTCGTGACACCTAACCCTCTTTGAATTAGAGAATACTTCTTGTTGTAGTATAAGAATAAGTATAAATACTTAGAAGAATATCACGAATAGAATTGAATTGTTACCACAGTAGGGGTTTAAAGAAGAATAATCAAATCAGTACTTACATAGATTTGTTTCACGATGAGACTTATATAACTCACCGTAGGGAAGTGCTGCCCGACTTTCCGTAGAATTGTGAACCCTCTGTTTAGAATGACCTTGAGTAGTCTTTGATAGATATTTGTGACTATTATAGTCGACTCTGCGCGACATATTCAACTCGCGGTGTGGTTTTCATGAGAAGGTATGTGATTCTTCCTAAAGCATGATATTTTACAATATATATAGTACGGTAGACGCATACGTGTTAACTAAAATATAACTACGGCAATGTCTTTGACTTAAGCTGAATAACACTTACGCAATGCCTCACGCTTAAGCACGAATAACACTTACTGAATGCCTCACGCTTAAGCCCGAATAATAAAGATCCAAAGCATTTCAAAAGAATCTCGAATCATTTTTAATGAAGAGAACTAATTGGTTTTAAATGAAGCTTAAGAGTTATACTAGCCTTATGGGAAGTTAAGTATAACCACTTAAGATTGATAAAAGAAACAGTTTGCCTATGTGTTTATAACGACTTATATTGAATTATGAAAAGAATAATAAGATGGTTTGATAAGTAGACATGATATGATGCTATGTGTTAGTGTCTTGTAACGTTTGTGAAAAAGAGTATTCTTGTTGTGCTTATGTTGTTTAAAGATAATTTGTTATGTTAGTGTACCATCACTCACCTCTTGAGATGATCTGGGGTTAAGCCGCCGACGCGGGTAGACTCAGCGATGCAGGACCATGATTCGAGAATACCTCACGCGGTCCAGGGGGCCTATGCGCGAGCTACGAGAGTTCCGTGTTATGCGGGGTTATGCCTCATGCGTCTATGTGGCCACGGACAACGAGTCGGGGCGATGCCGAGGAGTAGCTACCTCGACGCGGGTTATACCTCACGCGGGCCCACGTGAGTGGCTATGCGGACTCGGAGTCCGTGATTAGGCTTGCAGAGTGATAATACGCGAGTGGCCTGCTTGAATCATTCGCAGCCTAGAAAAGACCTATCGTTTACCTATTGCTGCTCTTGTTTGTGATGTGGCACTATGTGCGGTTTTCTTGGTTGTTTCATACATACTTGCAAAACTGTTTTTAAAATGATATGTTTCATTTAAGTATTTTACAGTTTCATATACTTAGTACCTGTTGTACTGACCTCCTTCGGGGGGCTGCGTTCATGCCGCAGGTGCTAGATCCACATTCTTAGGATCTCTACGTTGGTGTCGGGAGCTCCATCTTTTCCGGAGGCTCTACTTTGGGTATGATCTCCCCGTTGTAGATAGTTTTGTACACAGGTATGGCGGCCCCGTCCCGCCATAGTTGTATATTTCCTTAGAGGTCTGTAAGTCATGTTATGCGATGTCGGATGTAATCGCTAAACCATGTTTATATATGTATGCGAAAGGTGATGTTTTCACATAAACGTGTCTTATTTTATAAACTGTTTCATGTCTTGCTTTATATTTCCTGATTACTACGATGTATGACTACTTGGTGCCGTTAAGCACGATCCACGCCCCGAACGGGTCGCGATACGGTCATAGTAGGTTGAATCCTCTCTAACCTATTCTTATGTATGATTATGCCTCCACGGAGCGACCAGGCCCGTGGCAAGGCAAAGCGGCAGGCGCTAGTGGTACGCAGAGGTTACCAGACTCGCACGCACTATGCCCGAGGTAGTAGGCGGATCGGCGAGTTCACCACGCCGACGTATTAGGAGCCGAGAGCAAGAGCTCCGCAGGTCCTGCGAGCCTCGATTCGTAGCGCAGCGAGTTTAGAGATTATGGAGAGCGCATCGCCTATTGACTAGCATAGTGGTAGAGGCAACATGAGGCGCAGTAGCTAACCCAGAGCGGTTTGAGGATTCAAGATTTTAGGTTGTAGTCCACCCGAGTTTTATGGTTCGAGATCCGAGGATGATCCTCGAGGGTTCGTTCGCGCCTTCTGACGGACTATGCAGGTGCTTAGGGCCTCGGAGACAGAGTCAGTTGTGTTAGCTTCTTATCGGTTACGCGATATTGCGTTGAACTGGTTTGAGTCTTGGGAGCTGTCGAGAGGTGTGTGTGCTCGTCCGTGATTTGGGATGAGTTCACGAGGCCTTTCTTGATCACTTTTTGCCTCCGAAATGAGGAGAGCCCGTGTTGATAGGTTCTTGTCATTGAGGCGAATGGGAGGACCATCGTGAGTACAACACGAGTTTGACTTCGTTGGCGGTATCGCATACTATTGTGGTGACATGGCGGGCGAGTTCACCGCTATGTGATGGGGCTAGACCGTTATGATTCTGCATATGCAGGAGTAGCCCTTCACCCGGTATGGATATTGCGAGATGCGAGCTTATGCCTGGATCAAGACAGAGAGAGAGAGGACCAGCATACGCCCGGCCAAGAGGGCCAAGACGGCCGGGTTTCAGGGTAACTTTCGAGGCGGACAGCCTCAGCAGCAGATTAGGTCTACATTGCAGCCAGCACCGAGTGCTCCTCCACAGTTTTCCGGCGGTGGGTTTTTCAATCCCGGGAATGCAGGGGCCGGTCAGATCTCTAGAACCGTGGTCTCGGGAGATGGGGTTCCATCGATCGAGGCCACCTTTGCCTCAACGCGCCCGATGGTAGGTTCCAGTCTGGGGTATGTCGCGCCGATACGGGTTCTTGTTTTTCTTGTGGTCGTCTAGGCCATATGTTAAGAGAGTGTCCTTATAAAGGGGGTCCTGGTGGGACAACACAGTCATCTTGGATCGATTGGGTTCTTCGCCTTCAATAGCTAGGCAGATGTTCATGCACCGACGGTGCCGTGGCGAGGTCGTGGGAGTTCCCAGTTTTAGCGGTCTTTTGAACCGCCTATATGATTTCAGGTATGTCTTTGACCCTTTAGAAACTTGTATGCATGATAAAGTTGTTGTATGTTTAAGTGTCATGAACAGATTATATTGAGACTATGTATATGCTAGAAGGGGTTGGAAGTACGAAAAGATAATCCCTTTTGGGCTCATGATGGACGGATATGCGTGTGCGAGGTATTATAGCCATATGTGGCATAATTAGGTTTCATTAAGTGTAGTTTTATGAGATTATGCCAAGAAATGATAGATTGAGCTCCGAAAGAACATTCGAGGACGAATGTTTCTAAGGGGGGAAGAATGTTACACCCCGAATTTTCAGGACATGGTTATAAGAACGTACGTAAGAACTCAAAAATGTTAAGATTTGAGTCTAGTAAAAATTTGTCAGAATTATGGAATTGTCGGAAAACGAAATGTTGCGACGAATGGGAGGGCGACACGTGTCACCCCTAGATTGGTCTTGGACGATTTTGGTATGGACAAAAGGGTCATTTGACCATTATTAAGATGACAAAGTCTTGCAAGTAGTAGAGCTTGATATTATTGACTTGGTCAATGGGACCACTTAGCTTTATATTTAAAAGAGATGCATCCAAACCACACATATGTATTAATCTTAGCCCTCCATGTTGCTATATAAGGATACTAGTAGTGAGACAAGCTTTCTATACTTAGAAAATTTTCAAGAAAATTGGATGAACAAAGCTATTGCTCTCGGGTTCAACAAGAAAGAAAAAGAAAAAAAATTGTTTGTTGTCCAATAAGCCCCACACTTTAAACCAAGGTTCATGAGGGTATTGTATGGGTATCTCAATAGAGAGATCCCGGAAAAATAGCATTTTCGTATTAGTCGCAAGGTGAAAACCTAGTTGCTTTTCTAGGTTTTGATTAGAAGATTTAAGGGAAGTGGTTTGTGATATTCAAAGGGTCTCAAGTGTTGGATTGAAGTGTCAAGAAGAGGCTCTAAGTTGCTAAGGAGCGACTTTGGATTTGAAGTTGGATTAAGACTCGTTGAGGTAACAATCTTGTTCTCTTAAAATGTTACAAGATTATATTGTTGTTAGCCTTACATTTTACTAGCATGAAGTATATGTGTTGAATATTTAAAAGTGATATGGATGGTTGTAGCCTAAAATCCGAAATGACATACAAGCCATTAGAAGTTGGATTACAATTTGGTCGTTAATTAGAATCGTCGCATGTTACGTACTTGAAGATTGTAGTAGTTATAATCTATTGCGACTTGATATCATGTTATACTAAACAATTTGGATTGAAAAGGTGGCAAAGTATGTAGAAACAAAGGAAGTGCTGTCCGATTTTCCGTAGAATTTAGTGACTTTGCACTTATAATATTCTACGTCTGAAGTAAGAAGTTAATGGACGTGTTATGGCCATTATAGGTTGAAGTACTAAGTATAGTGTATTCTACTTGAAGGATGGAATACCTATCAAGGTTGAAGTACTTTGGAGCATTTTGCTACTTGTCGATAATCGTCGCGAGGTATGTGAACCTCTTCCTTCTTTTGGCATGATTCTATGTATGGAATATACATGTGGTAATATTTCATATTCCCTTCTACTCTTAGAAGTTAAGAGGTATGTATGTGATTTACTCTATGTAAAGGTTATGTCTAGGTTATCCTAAGTTCTTACCAAGTCTTATGAGGGATGTTGGTAAGAGTCGTTAGGAGGTATTTGGATCCAAGTTGATGTTACACCCCGTAAGTCCAGGACATGTAAAAGATAAAGTACATAAGGAACACAAGACTTGAAATTGGTACGAAAGGAAGAATTGTTTTTCCGACGGAAAATCTTTCGAACGTCGGAAGGGAAAAATGTTCGTTGAGGAGAATTAGATTCTCAAAATGCATTATTTGAAGAGTATGGAACTTATTAACATTATGGAATTTTATTTTTACGGATTTGGTCATGTGGGGCCCACCCGAGGAATTTTACATTGTTGTGGGGCCCACGAGGGTTACGGAATTTTATGGACGAATGAGAGGGCGACATGTGGCACCCCCACATATGGTCTTGGACGAATTATAGTAAGGGTAAAATGGTCATTGACCATCAAGGAAGATAAGTCTTCAAAGCTTGAGATTGTTGACTTGTCAACTTGTCCACTTGGCTTAACATTAATTATTCTTCATCCTAGCCCACAAGTGTTTTAATTTAAGCCCTCCATTGTGTTATAAATGCTACACTAGTGCAAGACTAAGTCTCCAACACTTAGAAAAAATTAGAGAAGCCTTGTTCTTGAGAAAGTGCTCTCGGGTTTGGGGTCCCTTCCACACAAAAATTTTGTAGTTTTGATCCATTATTCACAAGACTTTAACCCAAGGTCCCTAAGGGTATTGTAAGGATATCTCAATAGAAAGATTTCGGAAAAACGACGTTTTCACATTAGTCGCAAGGCGAAAACCTAAGTAGTTTTCCTAGTTTTGGATTGGAAATGGAAGAGAAGTTGGTTGTGAACTTCTAAAGGCTTAAAATAGCGGATTGGAGCGTAAAGGAAAGGAGCTAAGAATTTCTAAGGAGCGACTTTGAATCATGGAAATTTTAAGGGCTTGTAAAGGTATAATTCTTGTCATTTTAGTAATTAAGATTACTTATTGTTGTAGGTATGGTTATTAGCAAGCATGAGATGTTTATATTATGTATTTGGATAAGTATATTGGCTATTGGAACCCTAATCCGAAAACTAGCATGTTTAGCCTTAAGATTACAATTCAAGTTGATTATTAGTTTAAGTCGTCGCATGTTGTATAAAGAAGGAAATTGTAGTTGTTGAAGTTGTTTATGGCTATATAACATGTTAGACCTTAGAACTTGAAATTTGAAAAGAATTGGAAAAGACTTAGTGTTGTTGTATAAGTTAGCCGAAAATGGCTTTGGATATTAAACTACTTCGTATGAATGGTGGGGCGGAATTTTACACGTATTGTAAGGCGTGTAATCCCCTTTGGTTGGTTGTTGTGTTGAGCCTTAAATGTGGCATGTTTGGTTATTGTATTCGGCCTTGAAAAAGGTGGCAAAGTATGTAGAAACAAAGGAAGTGCTGCCCGATTTTCCGTAGAATAAGAGACCGTATACTTAGTATTATTCTACGTTAGAGACTAGAAGTTGATAGTCATGTTGTGACCATTATAGGTTGACAATTCTACGTACGGCGTATTCGGCTTAGCTTGTGGATTTAGCCGAAAAGGTATGTGAACTATCTCCTCTTCTAGCATGATTCCTTAAGATAAAGAAAGTATGTCTTACTCCTTAAATGATCCATTCCTTGGTTGTATTTGGATTGCCTAAAATAGAATTTGTTCTATGTACTTCCTTGATTGTACTTTGATGTTTAAATTGTAAGTTGTATAATCCATTTCCTTAGTGAAGTTTGGATTCTTAAAAGTGAAAGTATTTTACTTAAAGTACATAGAGTCTTGAAAAGGAAGTGGTTTCCAAACATTTTGGCTAGTGCCTTAGTTCCAAAACCTAAGAGTTGTTATAATGACTTTAGGGGAGTTAAAGGAGTGATTTACTTGAGGTTTAAAAGTAGAAGAAACTTGTTTTCTAAATATTAAGAGACTTGAAGTATTTTGAAAGTTAAGAACTTGATTTGTAAGTATGTGATACTTGGTTTTAAACGTATAAGTCTCTTGGTTATAAAAGGAATGGATATGTCTAAAACCATAAAGGGTTATAACGGCTTTATGGGAAGTTGGTTATAACGGCTTTATGGAAGGTTAAGAAAGTTGTCTATTTTGATTAATGGGCATAAGTTGCCTAGATTGTGAAAATTTGAAGTTACTTGATTTCAAGCTTGGAAATGAGTTTTCTAAAAGTGTAGTAACTTACTTTGAAAAATAGACACACCTTGATACTACGGGTGTTAGCATCTTGGGGTTTTACATAAAAAGTAGTCTTTTGAAAAGAATGTATGTACGTAGTACTTTGGCTTGTTTAATTGAGAATTATTCTATGTGTGCCTTGATAAGTACTTTGGCTTGTTTAATTGAGAATTATTCTATGTGTGCCTTGATAAGTACTTTGGCTTGTTTAATTGAGAATTATTCTATAAGTGCCTTGAGTTTATAAAATGAAAGTCTATAGATTTTATGAACTTGCATATGTGTGCTGGTGATAGCCTTTGAGTGCAAGTATTATGTTTTATTACGTTGCCGCGACTCTCGGTTGGAGGGCCGACTGTCTTGTTGTAAGTTACTTGACGCGTCGCAAGCGGTGATGTGATTCCACGGGTATGCTTCCATTATTTGTATTACTCATTGGACATGCTTATAAGATGTGGGATTCCGGGGCATGTGACCAGGAGGCGGGTTAGATTCCCGGATTTGTTTGTATTACCCCATGGTCATGCTTATACGATGTGGGATTCCGGGGCATGCGACCACGAGGGATATTGTTATTCCATGGATTCGCCCTCCATGAGATTGAGTGACGCAGGCTGGATCTGGTAGTTAGCTTTCGTACTTGCCCCCGTCGATTCTATCACACGCTTAGTACCAGAGGCTCGGTAGATAGCTTTCGCACTTGCCCGGCCATATCTCGTGACGACAGCCGATCTCGTAGTTGGCTTCGTACAGCCCCGTCGATTGACGACGCAGCCGATCTCGTAGTTGGCTTTACTTTGCCCCCGCCGCTTTATGATGCAGCCGATCCGTGGTTCGTTTTCCTACCGCCCGCATGATTTTAGGACACAGGTAGGACTTGGTGTTCATGTATGCCTATTGGTGTTATATTATATCATGGACTGCCGGCAGTGAGGAATGATTCCACGGGCATGATTGATATTATGGGTGTAAGACCCATGGTTATATTTTAGGAACGACTTTGAGGGCATGCGTCCCTGACTTGATATGACTGCTTATGTATTGTGTACTGTAGGTTGGCTATCATACATGTCTCCTGTTTTGTTTAGACTGTTATGATTTCATTATAGTATTTTCAGCTTCACATACTTGGTACATTCTTCGTACTGACCTCCTTCGGGGGGCTGCGTTCATGCCGCAGGTTTAGGTAATGCTAGATTTGGTGATCTGCAGTGTAGGACCTGCCATAGTTTTGGATAGCTCCTCTGCTCGTGAGTTTATCTTTTGGTATAGATCCTTCATGAGATTTTGTAAGCTTATGGGTACGGCGGGGCCTTGTCCCGTCATAGTTCAGTATAACTCTTAGAGATCTGTATTCATATATGGGATTGGACTCATGTACAGTGTAGTGTCTTTTGATTATGTATATTGTATGGCAGCCTTGTCGGCTTTGCCCTTGCACGTACGTTGGTTTGAAAAAAAAATGAGGTGTTATTTAATTTATGCAGTTTACTTAGTTGTTATGCAGGGTGCCTGTAGGGCACCGATCACTGCCCGAGGTTCGGGCGTGACAGAGTGGTATCAGAGCAGTCAGTCCTCGGAATGTCTACAGACTGTGTCTAGTAGAGTCTTGATTATCGGTGTGTTGCGCGCCACACCCATAAACAGGAGGCTTTGCCCTTGCATCCCCGGTACCCTATCACATAGCGGGACTATTACCAACTAACATCACCCCATTCCATACTATCAGTTGACCCGAAATGAGTCTATAACCCGACCCATCGTCACACTTAACTTCTCATTCTTAATCTGAAGTAAATCTCTCTCTTATCTCAAGGTACTTCTCACCCTATCCCCCTATTCACTAGAGGTTCGTCACATAGGCCAAAGTATTTCTACCGTACATTCTTCCCTATTGGTCTTACATCACATGGGCAATTACAACTTGTGAACTCTACACAACTATAGTATCAGTTCACTTACCATTCTTGTCAACATTCTTAACTTTTCACTTTACTAATCAAAGTATTCCTACCTCTGGGGTACTATCACTTACAACTGCTAGCAACAAAGGGAAAACATATACGCTAGGGCGAAATCTGAATCTAACAATGCTCGTATGATTCAAAGAATCGACATATACCAGAACCCCGTGCGATGTCGCCTCCCGATCTGTCCCGTAGTCACGTCATCTACGCGTTGAAGGACCGCGAACCATAAACTCCACCGCCTCTACCACGATCGGGTGACATCCGAACACCGCTTGCAGGGACGCATACCGGAGGAAAGAGAATCAACCATCACCGATAGGTGAGCCACCTTACCGGTGCTCTTTCTAACAGGACATTCCCACTTTTTGTGGCCCGGACGGTCACAATAATAACAAACACCTGTGCCATGACGGAATTTTCCCAAATGACGCTTACTACAATGGAAACATCGAGGAATATGTGGCCTCGATCGAGAAAATCCTCTCGCTTCCTCGAGAACTTCGACCTGGAGCTTGGACCGCTCCTAAATACCTCGTGGGTCAAATCTCCCACCGTGAGCTGCGGGGTACGTCTGGGTAATTGGGATGAATATCTCACTCGCCACGAGGCGGCTCGTCCAAAACTCACCGGATAACCAACCGGTCTAGCCTCTTACGCTGATCTCGCGTTGGCCTCTACCATCCGTACACCTGTCAGGCCGAATAACCTCCATTGAAGAAAGCGTAGCACCGCTTATCTTGGTCAATAACATAATCGCTTCCTTATGACTCCTATAGTCTTCTTAATCGAGAAACCGAGGCTCGTGCTGGGGCCTCAAAACTCCGACGAAGAACTCGCCGATCATGAACAACATCTGTATACCACAGGCATAAGCCCTATCAACTCTCTCGAGTCCGACTAGTAGCTCATGCTACTCGTTTGCCCTTCCGGGCGGTTGTTGCCTCCTCGAGGCATAATCAGAACACAAAATTACGTCAGAGAGGAATTATCTTACTAACACAGCTCTATGGCACGATCTTAGAGTGAGAAGAATAGAAACCAACTCCTAAAAGTCATGTAGCCTCCTGTTTATGGGTGTGGCGCGCAACACACCGATAATCAAGACTCTACTAGACACGGTCAGACATTACGAGGACCGATCGCTCACGATACCACTCTGTCACGACCGAACCCCGGCGGATTGTTGCCTACCTGGGCACCCTTCTACCTTAACAACTAAGTAAACTGCGGAAATTAAATAACACCTCTTTTTTAAAAAAAAAAACTAACGTACGTGCAAGGGCAAAGCTGACAAGGCTGCCATATAATATACATAAACAAAAGACACTACACCGTACATGAGTCCAATCCCACATATGAATACAGACCTCTAAGAGTTATACGAAACATTACGGACAAGGCCCCGTGCATCCATAACCGCATAAAAGCCTGCATCAAGGAACTATACCAAAAGATAAACTCCAATGAAGGAGCTATCCAAAACTCGAACGGCGGTCCTACACTGCAGATCACCAAAGCTGCAGACCTAAACTGCGGCATGAACGCACCCGAAGGAGGTCGAGACGAAGAATGTACCAAGTATGTGAGCAGTGAAATCGTAATGAAATCATAACAGTCTAAACAAAACACGAGACGTGTATGATAGCCAACCTACAGTACACAATACATAAGCAGTTATATCAAGTCAGGGACGCATGCCTCAAAGTCACTACTCAAATATAACCATGGGTCTCACGCCCATAATATCAATCATGCGTGGAATCCTTTCTCACCGCTGATCCATGATATAATATAACACCAAGTCATAATAACGGATCCTCGCGTCGCATGCCGGAATCCCACATCGATAAGCGTGACCTACGGGGTAATACAAACAACCGAGTCTAACCCGCCTCGGTCACATGCCCCTAATCCCACATCGTATAAGCATGTCGGAGTAACAATATCCCATGGTCGCGTGCCCGAATCCCACATCGTATAAGCATGACCATAGGTAATACACACAACCGGATTCTAACCCGCCTCGCAGTCACATGCCGGAATCCCACATCGTATAAGCATGTCCAAGCGAGTAACAATATCACACGTGGTCGCGTGCCGGAATCCTACATCGTATAAGCATGACCGTGGGTAATACAAACAACCGAATCTCACGCCTCCGGTCACGTGCCGGAATCCCACATCGTATAAGCATGTCGAGGAGTATCCTCGTGGTCGCGTGCCGGCATGCCACATCGTATAAGCATGACCATAGGGTATCCCTCACGGTCGCATGCCCCGGCATCCCACATCGTATAAGCATGACCGTAGGGTAACACAAATAATGGAAGCATACCCGTGGAATCCCACCTCACTGTCGGTACGTCCAAATAAACTTACAACAAGGCAGCCGACCCTCCAACCGAGAGTCGCGGCAACGTAATAAAACATAATCCTTGCACTCAAAGGCTATCACCAGCACATATAGGCAATTCTCAATTAATCAAGCCAAAGTACTTATCAAGGCACACATAGAATAATTGTCAATTAATCAAGCCAAAGTACTTATCAAGGCACACATAGAATAATTCTCAATTAAACAGGCCAAAGTACTTATCAAGGCACACATAGAATAATTCTCAATTAAACAGGCCAAAGTACTTATCAAGGCACACATAGAATAATTCTCAATTAAACAGGCCAAAGTACTTATCAAGGCACACATAGAATAATTCTCAATTAAACAGGCCAAAGTACTTATCAAGAAACACATAGAATAATTCTCAATTAAACAGGCCAAAGTATTTCGTACGTGCATTCTTTTCAAAAGACTCATTTTTATGTAAAACCCCAAGATACTAACACCCGTAGTATCAAGGTGTGTCTATTTTTCAAAGTAAGTTACTACACCTTTAGAAAACTCATTTCAAATCTTGGAATCAAGTAACTTCAAATTTTCACAATCTAGGCAACTTATGCCTAATAATCAAAATAGACAACTTTCTTAACCTTCCATAAAGTCGTTATAACCAACTTCCCATAAAGCCGTTATAACCCTTTATGGTTTTAGACATATTCATTCCTTTTTATAACCAAGAGACTTATACTTAAAACCAAGTATCACATACTTACAAATCAAGTTCTTAACTTTCCAAAATACTTCAAGTCTCTTAATATTTAGAAAACAAGTTTCTTCTCTTAAATCATGTCATTTCTCCTCTCTTAAAACAATTAAGTAAATCACTCCTTTGACTCCCCTAAAGTCATTAAACGACCCTTAGGTTTTGGAACTAAGGCACTAGCCAAAAGATTTGGAAACCACTTCCTTTTCAAGACTCTATGTACTTTAAGTAGAATACTTTCACTTTTAAGAATCCAACTTCACTAAGGCAATGGATTATACAACTACAATTTAAACATCAAAGTACAATCAATGGAAGTACATAGAACAAATTCTACTTTTAGGCAATCCAAATACAACCAAGGAATGGATCATTTAAGGAGTAGGACGTACTTTCTTTATCTTAAGGAATCATGCTAGAAGAGGAGATAGTTCACATACCTTTTCGGCTAAATCCACAAGCTAAGCCGAATACGTTGTACGTAGAAGTGTCAACCTATAATGGCCACAACAAGACTATCAACTTCTAGTCTCTAACGTAGAATAATACTAAGTATACGGTCTCTAATTCTACGGAAAATCGGGCAGCACTTCCTTTGTTTCTACTCACATTGCCGCCTTTTTCAAGGCCGAATACAATAACCAACACGCCACATTTAAGGCTCAAAACAACAACCAAACAAAGGGGATTACACGCCTTACTATACGTGTAAAATTCCGCCCCACAATTCATACGAAGTAGTTTAATGCTCACTAGCCATTCTCGGCCAACT
Organism: Przewalskia tangutica; assembly: GCA_029844215.1. Lineage (NCBI taxonomy): Eukaryota > Viridiplantae > Streptophyta > Magnoliopsida > Solanales > Solanaceae > Przewalskia > Przewalskia tangutica. The sequence continues at coordinate 35,196,197 of CM056725.1, read as the reverse complement.
TACATAACCACAATTCAAAGTCTTTTCCAATCCTTTTCCAATTCCAAGTTCTAAGGTCTAACATGTTATATAGTCATGAACAACTTCAACAACTACAATTTCCTTCTTTAAACAACATGCGACAACTTAAACTAATAATCGACTTGAATTGTAATCTTAAAGCTAAACATGCTAGTTTTCGGATTAGGGTTCCAATAGTCAATATACTTATCAAACTTCATACTATATAACTCATGCTTGCTAAAATCCATAGCTACAACAATAAGTAAGTCTTAACCACTAAAACGACAAAATTTATACCTTTATAAGCCCTTAAAAATTCCAAGATTCAAAGTCACGCCTTAGCAATTCTTAGCTCATTTCCTCAAGTTCCAATCCGCTCCAAGCACTCCTTAGAGGCCTATGAAGAACCCATCTTCAAGTTCCAACTTCAAAGTTGAAGAACTCCTTAAGTTTCCGCCTTGCGACTAATACGAAAACGCCGTTTTTCCGAAATATTTCTATTGAGATAACCTTACAACACTCTTAGGAACCTTGGGTTTAAGTCTTGTGGCTAATGGATCAAAACTACAAAATTTTCTTGTTGGAAATAGCCCAAACCCGAGAGCACATATGCTAGCACAAAGTGTTTGTGAAATTTTTCTAAGTCTTCAAGACCTTGTCTTGCTACTAGTATGTATTTATAACACATTGGAGGGTCTAGACTTAAACAAATGGGTGGCTAAGATGAGTTTCACTAGGATCAAGCCCATGTGGACAAGTTGACTTTGGTCAAATATATCAAGCTTTGAAGACTTATCTTCCAAGATGGTCAATGACCATTTTAACCCTTACTAATTCGACCAAGACCACATGTGGGGGTGCCACGTGTCGCCCTCTCATTCGTCCATAAAATTCCGTAACCCTCGTGGGCTCCACAAAAATGTAAAATTCCTCGGGTGGGCCCCACATGGCCAAATCCGTAAAAATAAATTTCCATAAGGTTAAGAGTTCCATACTCTTCAAATAATGCATTTTGAGAATCCAATTCTCAACAACGAACATTTTTCCTTTCCAACGTTCGGAAGATTTTCTGTCGGAAAAACAATTCTTCCTTTCGTACCAATTTCCAAGTCTTGATTCCTTACGCACATTCTCTTATACATGTCCTGGACTTACGAGGTGTAACATTCTTCCCCCTTAGAAACATTCGTCCCCGAATGTTCTTAGTGGGTTTTCAATCTATACAAACTCCGGCATAAATTCTATATTATGCATATCAATCAAAACTGCACAAGACCAACGATGCCACACATGGCCACCACATAACATACGTACAAAATCTCAATATTGCTTCTTGTTCCCCAATCCTTGGATTTACTATCCAAACTTGGCCATTATGTCACTTGAATTTCCGCTAAGGCTCTTCTCGGTCCTTACGACCTACTTTCGGTGGAACGCATGCACGAACTCGTACAACGATCAACTAGACTTGGGCCTTGCATCCCCGGGACCCTATCACATAGCGGGACTATTACCAACTAACATCACCCCATTCCATACTATCAGTTGACCCGAAATGAGTCCATAACCCGACCCATCGTCACACTTAACTTCTCATTCTTAATCTGAAGTAAATCTCTCTCTTATCTCAAGGTACTTCTCACCCTATCCCCCTATTCACTAGTGGTTCGTCACATAGGCCAAAGTATTTCTACCGTACATTCTTCCCTATTGGTCTTACATCACATGGGCAATTACAACTTGTGAACTCTACACAACTATAGTCTCAGTTCACTTACCATTCTTGTCAACATTCTTAACTTTTCACTTTACTAATCAAAGTATTCCTACCTCTGGGGTACTATCACTTACAACTACTAGCAACAAAGGGAAAACATATACGCTAGGGCGAAATCTGAATCTAACAATGCTCGTATGATTCAAAGAATCGACATATACATGTAACCCCATGCGATGTCGCCTCCTGATACTGTCCCGTAGTCACGTCATCTACGCGGTTCGAAGGACCGCCAGAACCATAAACTCCACTCTGCCCTCTACCACGACTGGATGACATCTGAACACCCTACCCTGGGGGACGCACAGCTGCGGAGAAAAGAGAATCAACCATTAGCCTGATAGGCTGAGCCACCTTACCGGTGCTCTTTCTAACATGAGTGTGGCGCGCAACACACCGATAATCAAGACTCTACTAGACACGGTCTGTAGACATTCCGAGGACTGACTGCTCTGATACCACTCTGTCATGACCCGAACTCGCTCGGATCGTGCCCTACACGGGCACCTTCTACCTTAACAACTAAGTAAACTGCGGAAATTAAATAACACCTCCTTTTTTTTTTAAACCAACGTACGTGCAAGGGAAAAGCCGACAAGGCTGCCATATAATATACATAAACAAAAGACACTACACCGTACATGAGTCCAATCCCACATATGAATACAGACCTCAAAGTGTTTACAGAAACATGACGGGACAAGGCCCCGCCGTACCAAAACCGCATAAAAGCACATCTTGAACTATACCAAAAGATAAACTCCCAAATGTATGAGCTATCCAAAACTCGAGCGGTGGTCCTACACTGCAGATCACCAAATCACAGACCTAAACTGCGGCATGAACGCGGCCCCCGGGAGAGGTCAAGACGAGGAATGTACCAAGTATGTGAGCGATGAAATCAGAATGAAATCATAACAGTCTAAACAAAACAGGAGACATGTATGATAGCCAACCTACAGTACACAATACATAAGCAGTTATATCAAGTCAGGGACGCATGCCCTCAAAGTCACTACTCAAATATAACCATGGGTCTCACGCCCATAATATCAATCATGCCCGTGGAATCCTTTCTCACTGCCGGCAGTCCATGATATAATATAACACCAAGTCATAATAACAGTATCCCTCGTGGTCGCATGCCCCGGAATCCCACATCGTATAAGCATGACCATGGGGTAATACAAACAAATCCGGGAGTCTAACCCGCCTCCTGGTCACATGCCCCGGAATCCCACATCGTATAAGCATGTCCAAGGAGTAACAATATCCCACGTGGTCGCATGCCCCGGAATCCCACATCGTATAAGCATGACCATAGGGTAATACACACAAATCCGGGATTCTAACCCGCCTCTTGGTCACATGCCCCGGAATCCCACATCGTATAAGCATGTCCAAGGAGTAACAATATCCCACGTGGTCGCATGCCCCGGAATCCCACATCGTATAAGCATGACCATGGGGTAATACAAACAAATCCGGGAATCTCACCCGCTCCTGATTACATGCCCCAGAATCCCACATCGTATAAGCATGTCCAAGGAGTATCCCTCGTGGTCGCATGCCCCGGCATCCCACATCGTATAAGCATGACCATAGGGTATCCCTCGCGGTTGTTATACCCCGTATTTTCCAGAGTATGTACGTGAGGGCGTATGTACAAAAGTTTAAGCCTTAAGTTAGGCAAGGGACGAAAATTGTGCACAACCCCCGAAAAGAATTGTTTTCCGACGAAAAGTTTTCCAAACCTTGCGAAGGGAAAATTACGGTTGCGACATTTATTATTTTTGCGGATTTTTCCGAGATATGAAATATTTTGGACCAACGAGAGGGCGACACTTGTCACCCTCAAGTGGACGACAATAGAGGGGAATTCTTGGCATGTTTTTTTCAAGGAAAAGGCCTTAAACATTTGGTCAATGTTTGCTAGATATTTTATGGAGTAGATGGATAAGGTACACATGTGCAAATCTACACCCTCCACTTGCCTTAATCTTGACCATTGGTGGTCCTATAAATACCCCCCCTAAGTTGCAAGAATTCTTCATCCACAAATATTTTCCAAGTCTCAAAAACTCCCTTCTCCCTTGTGAGCTTTCGTCCAAGCCCTCTTCCCCCCCCCCCCTAGAGAGCTCTAGCCGAAACACCCCCCTCCCTTGGTAGAAAAATTATCTTCAAGTATAGTTACTATTCCAAAATACCTTAGCCAATCCCTTGTAGTATTTCCAAAGATACCTCTATACTTAGAGTCCGAAAAATACTACTATACTTCCTATTAGTCACTAAACGAAACCCTAGGAGAAACTTCATTGTTGGTTGAAGTAGTAAGTAGAAGTTGTGTAGAAACTTCTAAGGGTTTCTTGGAGCGACTTGGAGCGTCTGACAGGAGCTAAACCTTGCTCAGGATCGACATTTAAACTTGGATAATTTTGGGCTTATCGAGGTAAATAATCTTATCCTTCTATTGTAAATTGGAGATCACATACTGTAGTAGTATAGAAATAAGTATAAGATACATAGAAGGATATTAAAGAATAGAATTGAACTGGAATCACATCAGAAGAATATAAATGAAGAATTGAATCAGACTTACATAGGATCGTATTTACTGAGACTTGAGTAGTTTGTGGGGTAGGGAAATGCTGCCCTATTTTCGGTAGAATTAAGTACCTTCGCTAGAATATCCTACAGAGTAGTCTAGACGTTGATAGACTTATTTGACTATTATAGGTTGATACTCTGCGCGCGACATACTCGACTTGGCAGGTGGATTTCGACGAGAAGGTATGTGATTTTTCCTATCCTCTTGAGCATGATATTTTAAAATATATATATATAGTACGGTAGACGTACGTGTGTTAACTGAACATGGTTTTACTTGACGTCTTTTGACTTGAGTCTAAATAATAAAGAATCTTGAAGTATTTCAAAAGAATTATGAATCATTTTTGAAAGAAGAGTAATACTTGGTTTTTAAACAAAAAGCTTAAGAGTTATACTAGCTTTATGGGAAGTTAGGTATAACGACTTAAGAAAGATAAAAGGAACGGTTTACTTATGTGTTATGAAAGACTTGTATTGATTTCTGGAAAGTATAGTAAGATGGTTTGATGAGTAGACATATTATGATGCTATGTGTGTTAGTGTCTTGTAAACGTTTGTATAAGAGGTTATTCTTATTGTGCTTATGTTGTTTAACGATAAGCCGTTATGTTAGCATTATACCACTCACCTCTTGACATGATATACCGGGGGTTAAGCTACCCCCCGATGCGAGGGATGCCTCATGCGGGTCCAGGGACCTATGCGGAGCTACGAGAGTTCCAAGTTAGTGTGCGGGGGAATACCTCATGCGGTCTATGTGGCCATGCGGACTACGAGAGTCCAGGACGATGCCGAGGAGTAGCTACCCTCGATGCGGGGAATGCCTCATGCGGGCCTAGGTGGCCTATGCGACTACGAGTCGAGGATTAGGCATGCATAATGATACTATGGGCGATTGGCCTTGCTTCGATCATTCGCACCTAGAAAAGACCTCGCATAGCCACCTATTATTGCTCTTGTTTGTGATGTGGCACTATGTGCGGTTACATTGGTTGTTTCGTACATACTTGTAAAAATTGGTCTTAAAATGATATGATTTCATTTAAAGTACTTTACAGTTTCACATACTTGGTACCTGTTGTACTGACCTCCTTCGGGGGGCTGCGTTCATGCCACAGGTAAGGGAAAGCAGGTGTTAGATCCGCATCCTTAGGATCTTTGCTTTGGTGTCAGGAGCTCCATCTTCTCCGGAGGCTCGACTTTTGGTATGGTTCTCCCTGGTGTAGATATATGTACATTCAGGGTATGTGGGCCCCGTCCCGCCATAGTTGTTTACCTTCTTAGAGGTCGTAGTCCTATTATACTGGGATGTAATCGCAGACTTGTTTATATATATATGCCGAAAGACGACTTTTTCTCAGATAAACTGTGTCTCATTTCACATTTGTTTCATGTCTTGTTTTTATATTCCGCTGATTTCTCTGATGTATGACTACTTGGGTGCCCGGGTAAGACACGACCACGGGCCTAACGAGTCATGACAAAAGTGGTATCGTGAGCGATTAATCCTCGGAAAGTGTCTGCACCGTATCTAGTAAGTCATGATTATCGGTGTTGTGCACCACACCAATAATCGTGAGGCTATAGGATATTTAGGATTGGTTTCCATTCTTCTCACTCGAGATCGTGCCTTAGAGCCGTGTTATAAGTTGGACCTCTAACGTATTCCTTTCAGACGCTTATGCCTCGCGCAAGTCAACCCGCCTGGCGGCAAGGCAGCGAGGAGCCGCTAGTAGTACACGTAGGGTAACGAGGCCTGTGCCCGCCTATACCCGAGGCGATACCTCAGACGGCGAGTTCCACGACGCCGCCAGCCCCAGCAGGGTTTAGAGCCGCAGCAGTGGCTGATGAGACCACAGTACCTGCACCTCCAGTCCCACAGCCTGGAGAAGAGGAGATGGGTTACAGAGAGATGGCCCAGTTGCTAGCCAAAATTGTGGCCATATATGAGGATAGGCTGGATGCAGCAGTTCCAGCTCCAGCAGTACCCGTGGTTCACCCGAGGTCGGATAGTTTGAGGCTACGGGATTTTCTGAGTTGTAGCCCACCAGAGTTCTACGGGTCGAGGCCTGAGGATGATCCGCAGGAGTTCATCCGTCAGTTACAGAGGATCATGCGAGTGATCAAGGCTTCGAAGACCGAGTCAGTGATCTTCAGTTCGCATCGGCTGCGTGATACTGCAGTCGATTGGTTTGATTCGTGGGAGCTATCCCGGGGAGAGCATGCGCCTCCAGCATTATGGGATGAGTTCTCTGAGGCATTTCTCACTCACTTCTTGCCTCCGCAGATGAGGAGGGCACAGGCCGACAAGTTTTTGATGCTGAGGCAGAGAGGGCGCACAGTTCGGGAGTACAACGTAGAGTTCGACGTTGGCTCGATATGTCCCTGCGTTGGTAGCAGATATGGAGGACCGGGTGCACCGCTACGTCACCGGGCTAGATGATTATATGGCAGAGTCTTGCGCGGGTGTAGCTCTTCAGTCGGGCATGGACATTGCTCGCATGCAGGCTCATACACTTGGGTGTGAGGAGCGTAGAGGTCGACGGGTCGACAGATATCAGCAGAAGAAGGATAGGACGTCAGGTTCTTTTAGTAGCTCTCGGGGTGGATGGCCTCAGCAGCAGTCTAGATTTGCACCACAGCCAGCTCAGAGCACTTCTACACCATCTTCGAGGGCAGACCAGGGCCCCAGGACTTCGGACGTCCAGGGTAGCAGAGGTGCTAACCGATCGGGACCACCCTCGTGGTGGCCGATGCGGTAGATCCCATTACGGGAATTGTGGTACTGTTACGGGAGTTTGTGTCACTTGCGGCCAGCAGGTCACTGCAGGAACCGCCCAACCGCGGCGCAGCAGGTAGGGTCACCACCGGTCTTTCGTCTTCTTCATCTCCTACAGATTACTCGCCCCGAGGCGTGGTACTCGAGGGCCAGCAGGTCGCGCAGAGGTCGTGGCGCGGGTCCCAGCCTAGCGGTCCTCGAATCGCATTTATGCCTTGTCCCGGCAGACCGTGAGGGCGCCGGATGTTGTCCACAGTACCTTATCGCTTTCTTATTGTGACGCGTGTATGCCTTGATAGATCCGGTTCTCGCTCGTCCCTATATATCTCCCCTTATTGCTAGTAGGATAGGGATAGAGCCTGAGTCCATAGACCCTTTCGAGGTAGCTACGCTAGTGGGTGATTCGGTGGTAGCTCGGCGGGTATATAGAGCTTGCCCGGTGTCTTTATGCAGTCGTCAGACCCTAGCCGACTTGATAGAGTTGGATATGACTGATTTCGATGTGATCATGGGTATGGATTGGCAAGCTTCTTGCTACGCCAATGTAGACTGCAGGGAGAGGGTGGTACGGTTCCAATTTCCTGGGGAGCCGGTTATTGAGTGGGAGGGGATCACCGTATCGCCAAGGGGTAGGTTTATTTCCTACCTCAAGGCCAGGAAGATGGTGCAGAAGGGGTATATCTATCATCTCATTCGGGTGTTTGATATCGAGGTGCGGTACGGATCTTGATCGCCCAGAGTCGATAGTTCCCAGATGTGTTTCCAGATGACCTCCCGGGTATCCCTCCTAAGAGGGAGATAGAGTTTTGTATCGATGTGCTTCCAGACACTCAGCCTATTTCCATTCCGCCATACAGAATGGCACCTGCCGAGTTGAGAGAGTTGAAGGACCAGCTGAGAGATTTGCTAGAGAAGGGCTTCATCAGACCTAGTGTTTATCCCTGGGGAGCGCCGGTATTGTTCGTGAAGAAGAAGGACGGGACGCTGCGCATGTGTGTTGATTACAGGAAGCTGAACAAGGTGACTATTAAGAACAGATACCCCCTTCCCAGGATTGATGATTTGTTCGACCAGCTGCAGGGTGCGAGATGTTTCTCCAAGATTGATCTGCGATCAGGCTATCATCATGTGCGAGTTAGAGAGACGGATATCCCTAGGACTGCATTCCGGACCCGGTACGGGCACTATGAGTTCAGGGTCATGTCTTTCGGTTTGACCAATGCTCCGGCGGTATTTATGGATTTGATGAACCGAGTGTTCAAGCCATTTTTGGATACGTTTGTGATAGTATTCATCGATGACATCTTGGTTTATTCTCGCTCTGAGCGGGAGCATGCGGAGCATTTGAGGACTGTGCTGAGAGTTCTCCAGGACCAGCAGTTGTACGCCAAGTTTTCCAAATGTGAGTTTTGGTTAACTTCGGTGGCTTTTCTTGGGCACATTGTCGGGGCCGATGGTATTCAGGTGGATACGACTAAGATCGAGGCAGTCAGGACTTGGCCTAGACCTACTACACCGACAGAGGTGCGCAGTTTTCTGGGCCTCGCAGGTTATTATCGGCGGTTCGTGGAGAAGTTTGCTTCTATCTCTGCACCATTGACTAGGCTGACTCAGAAGGCAGCTAAGTTTCAGTGGACTGAAGGAGAGACTGACGACCGCCCCCGTTCTTACTCTTCCAGAGGGTCCAGATGGCTATGTCGTGTATTGTGATGCGTCAGGCATCGGGCTTGGATGTGTGTTGATGCAGCAGGGCAAGGTTATAGCATACGCATCCCGACAGCTTAAGAAACATGAGAGGAACTACCCCACCCATGATTTGGAGTTGGCAGCGGTGATTCACGCCTTGAAGATCTGGAGGCACTATTTGTATGGGGTTCATGTGGATATTTATACAGACCACAAGAGCCTCCAGTATATCTTCAGCCAGAGGGAGCTGAACTTACGACAGAGACGGTGGTTAGAGCTGCTCAAGGATTACGATGTCGACATCCTGTACCACCCAGGGAAGGCCAATGTTGTGGCAGATGCCCTTAGTCGTAGGTCGATGGGGAGTCTATCAGATGTACAGCCAGAGAGGAGGGGCATGGTCCGCGAGTTGCATCAGCTAGCGAGCCTTGGAGTCCGATTGATTGATTCTGATAGCAGTGGGGTTCGAGTTCGAGAGGTTGCCGAGTCTTCCATCGTCGAGGAGGTGAAGAGGCAACAGTTTGAGGATCCGGTTTTGACGCGCTATCGTGATACGGCGCTTCGTGAGGGGAAGGGTCCTTTTGAGGTAGCACCTGATGGGGTGCTGAGGTTTGAGGGCAGGTTGTGTGTTCCAGATATTGCAGGACTTCGGCAGCAGGTTCTAGGGGAAGCACACAGCGCGCGTTACTCTATCCATCCGGGGTCGACAAAGATGTACCACGACCTCAGATCTGTGTATTGGTGGGATGGCTTGAAGAGGGACGTTGCAGAGTTTGTGGCTCAGTGCCCGTGTTGTCAGCAGGTGAAGGTAGAGCACCAGGCCCGTGGATTATTGCAGACGATAGAGATCCCGACCTGGAAGTGGGAGGTGATCAACATGGACTTTATCACAGGATTACCTCGCACTCAGAGGAAGCATGATTCTATCTGGGTTATCGTCGACAGGCTGACAAAATCAGCCCACTTTCTTCCCGTCAGGACGACTTTTTCGGCTGAGGATTATGCCAGACTTTACATCCGAGAGATCGTCAGACTGCATGGGGTCCCTATTTCTATCATATCGCATGATGAGCCCGGTTTACGCTAACTTCGGAGGTCCTTCCGAATGGGATTAGGACACAGTGAGCCCGAGTATCGCATTCCATCCTCAGACAGACGGACAGGCAGAGCGCACTATCCAGACTCTTGAGGATATGCTGCGAGCCTGTGTTATTGACTTCAGGCGTAGCTGGGAGGATCATTTGCCTCTAGTTGAGTTTGCGTATAATAATAGCTATGTTATACCCCGTATTTCCAGAGTATGTACGTGAGGGCGTACGTATAAAAGTTTAAAGCCTTGAGTAGGCAAAGTGGCTTGGCCGAATTAAATTTGTTCACAACACCCGATTAGAGTCATTTTTCGGCGAAACGTTTCCACAGCTTTCGTAGGGGAATTTCCGGCTATGTCATTTAGTATTTTTGCGGATTTTTCCGAGAGACGAAACATTTTGGACCAACGGGAGGGCGACACTTGGCACCCTCCAATTGGTGGCTTGAAATCGTCCAATTGGACGAAATAGGCTATGTAAGGCACGTTTTTTGTGCCTTGGCTAAAGTCAAGGGTTGGTAGGATATTTGTGTGTAGTAAATCCTAGCCCTACACTTGCCTAACACTTGGTTTAATCTTGGCCTTTGGTTGGCCATCCCTTGACCTATAAATACCCCTCTCCCTTTGATGAATTCTTCATCCTTTCCACAAATCTCTAAGTGTTAAAATCCTCCCCTCTTGTTTTTGTTCTCGTCGCTCCCTCGCCGAGAGCCCTCCCTTGTGTGTGGCCTTGTGGCCGAGACTTCACCCCCCCTGCTAGTGCTTTTGTTCTCGTATAATATACCCCTCTTGGTAGAAATACTCTCAAAAGTATTGTTATAATGCCCAAATTACCTTAGCCAGATACCTTGTTGTATTCTAAGGTTATACCTATCTGAAAAGCCCGTAAAAATACTATTATACTTCCACAAGAATACAAACCGAAACCCTAAGGAAAATCTTCACCGTAGTTGAAGTCATAAGTAGAAGTTGGTTAGAACTTCTAAGGGTTGTTTGGAGCGGGCCTGAGCGCACTGAGTAGAGCTAAACCTTGCTCAGATCGACATTTAAACTAGGATAATTATGGGCTTATCGAGGTAATTATCTTGTCCTCTATTGTGATTGGAAATTACATATTGTTAGAATATATAGTTGAAGTATACTATATATAGAACTGAACGTAGTTATCGGCAATGTCTTTTGACTTAAGCTCGAATAATACTTACGCAATGTCTTGCGACTTAAGCCCAATTTAAAGAAGAATCCGAATCAGAATTACATAGGGCTGTATCAGACATAAGAGACTTGTGTAGTAGTACCGTGGAGTAGAATTGTACCGTTAGGGTTAGGCGATAACCCCCGGTTGGCTTGGTAGCGCCACCGATAGAGAGAGATTTGCCATGCGGGGAGGTGCCGAATTTTCGGTAGAATGTTCTACGATGAGATATAAATGTTAATAAGCGCCTTGTGGCCTTATAGGTTGAAGTACTACGTGTGGCGCGATCTACTGGCTTAGCGATGGTCGACGGTTGAAAGTACTGAGCGCTTTGCTATTAGTCGATACTCGTCGCAGGTATGTGAGCCTCTTCCTATCTCTTCTATCATGATATGTGTGAACTATGTAGCACGGTAGACGACATGTGCTAAACGTATTTGATTGATTTTAAACATAAAGTGTTATAACGGCTTTATGGGAAGTTGGTTATAACAGCCTTATGTTGGTAAGAAAATACTTGTGGTCTTTAAAAGGTAACTGATTTGAACTATAACTGGCTTGTTATGTGTTAATAAAGAACTTGAAGTATTTCAAAAGATTTTTGAATCATTTTGAAAGAAGTAATACTTGGTTTTTGAAAAACTTAAGGGTTATACTAGCTTTATGAGAAGTTAGGTATAACGCTTAAGAATGTTTCTTGATTTCGAAATCAAAATGTGTATCGACAAACCACCGCAGCGTTAATAAAAGGAAATGTTTTGACTAATTAAGTATTATTAAAACCGAGAAACTTCCATCCGCATAGAAGCTAAGATGAGACAAAATGATATTTCCTAGATCACTACTTCAGAATAAGATTGTTATAAACAAGAATATCCTACTCACATATAAGACTTATGTTTCGATTGTTTAAAAGAGAATTATATTCTTAAATGAATAAGACTATGAACTACGAAACCTTTCTAAAATAAGAAACGTGAACATTTGAAATTAGGCAAACTTGTACGTTTGGAAAATAATGTTGTTACTTGATTTTACAAAGGGAAGTGTTTTGGTTTACTTAAAAAGATACCACTCTATTTTATACTACGGTATTGTGTGACTTATGTGAAAGCAATGGATCTTTTAAAAGATTTAATGTATGAAGTACTTTAGGGGTAGATACCCGAACTTGTTAGCTTAAAGTACCTTGTGTGAATAACTTGATTGTGTTGGTTTGAGATAGCCTTGTAAATACTTTCTTGTTGATGTGATAAGTGAAAATGTTAGGATGCTACGTGTGTTAGTATCTTGTGTGATCGTGATGTAAGGGGTCATTCTTGTTGTGCTTACGTTGTTAAACGTTAAGCCCGCTTGTACTATTATTGTATCACATACCCTTTGACTTATTATACCGAGGGCTTGCCACCCTTGATGCGGTCTTTACGGCTACGCGGTCCTCGTGACTACGCGGAGCGCGGTAGCTCGAGGATTGATCATTCCGGTGTTTAGCCCGACGCGGGGATTCCTATGCGGTCTATTGAGACTATGCGGTCTTTTGAGACTATGCGGGTTGCGGAGCCTAGGCGGATACCGAGGGTTAGCCGCTTCGACGCGGGTATACCTCAGTGATGCAGGACCATGATTCGAGGAATACCTCATGCGGGTCCGTGTGTGACCTATGCGAGTCGCGAGTTCCAGTGGATAGACGCGCACATTGATATTGCGGCGGTGGCCGCCGACATGTGGTGCGGTCTAGAAAGACCTCGGGATACAGTTTATGGTATTTTTGGTACTGTGGGTCTTAGTAGTCGGCTATGCCTTCGTACTTGCCCCGTACGGTTTTATTGTGATAACTTTGAGGGCGTGAGTCCCTGACTTGTGACTTGACATGACTGCTTATTTGTTGTGAACTGTAGTTTGCTTATCATACATGTCTCCTGCTTTATAGACTATTATGATTTCATTTACAGTATTTTTAGTTTCACATACCTGCACTTGTCAGATCGACCTCCTGGGCCGCGTTCATGCCGCAGTTGAGGTACACCGCCGTTGATCCTAGCTCTCGTGGTCACGCTTCAGCGTTGGGAAGCTCCGTTTCTCGGAGGCTTATCACGTATAGTCCCCTGTCGTAGTAAGTGTTTACATTCAGGGGTTTGGCGGGGCCCTGTCCCGCCATTGTTGTCATATCATTCTTAGAGGTCTGTAGTACTGTTGTGGGCAGGGTTTGTAAAAAGGATTAAATTGTTCATGTTGAAAAAGTTGTTATTTACATATATGCCGAAAGGCAAGTTTTTCTCAGATTATTGTTTCATATTTCATAATATGTCTTGTATCGTTTTATGTTCGTGATTACTCGATGTTGTATCACTAGGGTGCCCGGTAAGGCACGACCACGCCCGAATCGGTCGTGACAAAAGTGGTATCAGAGCAGTTAATCCTCGGAAAGTGTCTACAGACCGTATCCAGTAGAGTCTTGATTATCGGTGTGTTGTGCACCACACCAATAATCAGGAGGCTATAGGGTATTTAGGATTAGTTTCTATTCTTCTCACTCTGAGATCGTGCCTTAGAGCTGTGTTGTAAGTTGGACCCTCTGACGTATTTCTTTCCCTTACCGATATGCCTCCGCGTAGGCAACCCGCCCGGGAGGCGCGCAAGGCGGAGTCGCGAGTAGAGTTCGAGGTGGCGAGGCAGTGCCCAATCATTACCTAGGTAGTGCTTCATTCGGGAGTTCTGCGACGTCACTAGCCCAGCAGAGTTTAGTACGGCGGCAGAAGGCTCATCGCGCCATGATATATGAACCTTCGCCCACGCATCGAACAGTGAATTTAGATTGCAAGAAGGCGACCTTACATTAGCTATGGATTTGGCTACTGCAGAGTATACCGATGTACCACGGGTCTTGATGACTATCTAAGAGAGGGTTGTGCAAGAGTAATTCTTCAGTAGGCTTGAGCATGGCCTGTGTGCGGGCTTATGCGCAGCAGCCGAGAAAACGTAGATCGACGGGTTAACGGGCGACGAAGAGGCCGGAGCAAAGCGTCCTTTGGTAACTTTCTAGGCGAGTCACCTCACCAATGGATTAGATTATGCACGTCCACGGTGCAAAGAGGTCCTCCACGGGTTCAAGACGTTCGGGTATGCAGAGTTGGTCGAACCTGTGGCTTCCGGCTCATTACAGCGATGCACGTCATCCCGGGAATGTCGTCTTTAGTTGGTACTTGTTGTACCGCGCCGCCGTGGCCATGTGTCGAATGGGTGACCTAGTAGGAGGACTTTGCCTTCGCGACGGTGGGTAGTTCGTCACCTTCCTTAGCTATGCGCCTGCACGGGCGGGTTTGATTAGAACGACTAAGGAGTGAAGAAAGAGATATAGATATATCTTTAACCTCTAGAGATCGGTATGTGTGATAAGGTGAGTATACCTTAAGTGCTATGTTCGATAGCGGTGTTAGTCGTGATTAGATCATGGTTGTTTAACCGAGTAAGATTTTGGGGATAGAGAAGGTGTGAGCCTTAGAGCTTCTACGTAAAGACCTTAGAGGTGAGGCCATCTCGAGAAAAGGTGTAGTGTTATGTTTGACTTATCGGAAGTGCATAGTGCACGTGAATTATGTTAGGATAGGTCCCTAGTAGTGTGGAATGAAAGGGGGTAGTTGAGCTAAGAAGACCGCCAGGTTTTCAAACGTGATTAGTGAGATTGTTCGGATCGGGAGCTAGTATTGCGCGTCGGGTCGGGTTGAGGCCACGTTGCGGGTCAACCCGCGTAGGTTTAGTGGGGGTCGGTGGTGGTGGTCCCGCCTGGTGGTAGGGTGGTGCGGGTGTTAGGCCCAAGTTTAGTTAACCAGACGAAGTTCGTGGATGCGTTCGACCAGTGGTCCGCCGATGGGGCAGCCCATCGTGTTCTTCTGGTCAGACCGTTTACTCGGTTGTGTTGAGTTATCCGAAGGTTGAAAGGTCGCACGGTGCCTACCTTTACCTTATGTCGCAGTGAAGCCCGTGTTGTGGCTATTTTCGTTTTCTAAAAGTTTTACGTGCAAGGATAGGAACTCGGTGAGTCTCGAATCACATTCGCCTCGCCGTTGTTTGGATTTCGAGGATAGTTGCGAATTGTTGTCTCCTGTTGAAGGAGTGTTTAAGCTACCATTTCAGTGTTCGGATATCGCCTTATGAAGCCTTGTAAGGGCGGAAGTGTAAGTTGTCGGTCGATTGGTTCGATGTTGGCAAGGTTCAGACAGTTGGTTCAGGCTTGTTCCAGCAGACTGTGGATAGTGAGAAGCTTGTCTAGAAGAAGTTCTGGCAGCTCTGAGAAATCGTGCGGATAATCGGCGACGACGCTTAGAGTTCAGGTTGACGGTCGGTCTTCTTGAAGGTACCACCCCGGTTTGGGTGCGACGAGTTTTGGAAAACAGGGGGAACTTAGCCCGAGTTACTTTGGGCCTTTGTGAGTTCATGTGAAGGATAGGCCAGGTTGCCTATATGTTAGCATTTGCCGTCCGACGTAGGAGGCAGTGCGTCCGGTCTTTCGTATTGTGATGTTCGGGGAAGTATCGAAGATCCATCCAGAGTGTTCCCAGTTAATGATGACCACGTTAGAGATAGTAACCCCGAGTTTTGGATACTGAAGCCGTATCAGAATGTGGTATGAGTTCGAGTGTACGACATCCTCCGGGATCGCAGCGGCGGTACCATTTGTTGGATCGTCGGAGCAAGGCTCGCGACATAGTGACAAAAGTGGTACCATTTGTTGGGTCGCCTGAGAAGGTTAATGCCTCAGGCAAAGTGACAAAGTGGTATCTACGACGAGTAAAGAGAGAAGCATGTATGGCGAGCATAGATGTGATCATTTCTTTTGTAAAGAGAGGTGCGAAGGAAGTATATTTTAGACCCTGAGAAGTGTTTTGTGGTGATGATTAGAGGTGTTTTCCTCGTGGACTTAGATAGAAGTATGTGCGCGGTGTTTCGTGGCGGTGTGGCGGGATTGTTTTCGTAAGTATAGCGGTGAAGACTATACCGCGCGCGCTTGTCTTGAGATTTAGAAGGAACATTCGGGACGAATGTTTCTACGAGGAGAATGTTATACCGTATTTCCGCAGTATGCGTGAGGCGTGCGTATAAAAGTTTAAAGCCTTGAGTAGGCAAAGTGGCTTGGCGAATTAAATTTGTTCACAACACCCGATTAGAGTCATTTTTCTACAAACGCTTTCCACACTTTCGTAGGGAATTTCGGCTATGTCATTTAGTATTTTTATGGATTTTTCCGAGAGACGAAACATTTTGGACCAACGGGAGGGCGACACTTGGCACCCTCCAATTGGTGGCTTGAAATCGTCCAATTGGACGAAATAGGCTGTTATACCCCGTATTTCCCGAGTATGTACGTAAGGACGTACGTAGAAAATTTGAACTTGAGAATTAGGCTTGGCCGAAATTTATTTGTTCACAACACCCGTTTAGAGTCGTTTTTCGACGAAACGTTTTCACAGCTTTCGTAGGGAAAATTCCGGCTATGTCATTTTTAATTTTTACGGATTTTTCCGAGAGACGAAACGTGTTGGGCCAACAAGAGGGCGCCACTTGGCACCCTCCCATTGGCGGACGTAAGGGGGCGGTTTGGACGAATTGAAGAGGGGGGAGTTGGTAGGATATTTTGTGTGTTAGTTGGTTAAGGACACATGGGTGAATCTTGGCCCTACACTTGCTATGCACTTGGCTAGATCTTGGCCATTGGTTGGCCTTGGCTTGTGCTATAAATACCCCCCTTAGGATGACTTCTTCATCCATTCCAAATAATTCCTAAGTCTAAAATTCCTCCCTCCCTTGTTGTATAGTTCTCGTCCCTCCCTTGTGAGGCCTTAGCCGAGAGTCCCCTCGGCGAGAGTTCCCCAGTGGTAGGCCGAGGGGTATACACCCCCCCTCTTGGTAGAAATACTCTCAAAAGTATTGTTATAATGCCCAAATTACCTTAGCCGTATACCTTGTAGTATTCTAAGGTTATACTTATACGAAAAGCCCAGAAATACTATCATACTTCCCTTCCGTCACAAAACCGAAACCCTAAGGAAAATCTCCATGGTTAGTTGGAGTAATAAGTAGAAGTTGGTTAGAACTTCTAAGGGTTGTTTGGAGCGGCCTGAGCGCACTGAGTAGGAGCTAAACCTTGCTCAGGATCGACATTTAAACTCGGATAATTATGGGCTTATCGAGGTAAATATCTTGTCCCTCTATTGTAATTGGAAATTACATGTTGTTAGACTATATAGTTGAAGTATACTATATATAGAACTGAACGTTGTTATCGGCAATGTCTTTTGACTTAAGCCTGAATAATAAGAAACCTTTTCGAAAGAAGAGTAATCGAATCAGATTTACATGGATCAGACATGAGACTTGTGTAGCTTTTACGTGAGGTAGAATTGTGCACGTCCGGTTAGATGTATGAACCCCGGTTGGCTTGATAGCCGCCCCGATAGAGAGGAGATTTACGCTGCCATGCGGGGAGGTTTGCGAATTTTACGTAGAATGTTCTACGAAGGGATCTAAATGTTAATAAGCGCCTTGTGGCCTTATAGGTTGAAGTACTACGTGTGGCGCGATCTACTTGGCTTAAGGAGTAGCCGACGGTTGGAAGTACTTGGGGCGTTTTGCTATTAGTCGATACTCGTCGCGAGGTATGTGAACCTCTTCCTATCTCTTCTAGCATGATATATGTGAACTATGTAGTACGGTAGACGTACATGTGCTAAATGTATTTGATTGGTTTAACACATAAAGTGTTATAACGGCTTTATGGGAAGTTGGTTATAACAGCTTTATGTTGGTAAGAAAATACTTGTGGTTTTTAAAAAGGTAACTGATTTGAACTATAACTGGCTTGTTATGTGTTAATAAAGAACTTGAAGTATTTCAAAAGATTTTTGAATCATTTCGAAAGAAGAAGTAATACTTGGTTTTTGAAAACTTAAGAGTTATACTAGCTTTATGGGAAGTTAGGTAATAACGGCTTAAGAATGTTTCTTGATTTGAAATCGTAATGTATCGACAAACCACCGCGTTAATAAAAGGAAATGTTTTGTGATTTAGTATTATTAAAATCAAGAGAAACTTCCATCTGCATAGAAGCTAAGATGAGACAAAATGATGTTTCCTAGATCATGGTCATTGTAATAAGATTGTTATAAACAAGAATATCCTACTCACATATAAGACTTATGTTTCTCGATAGTTTAAAAGAGAATTATATTCTTAAATGAATAAGACTATGAACTACGAAACCTTTCTAAAATAAGAAACGTGAACATTTGAAATTAGGCAAACTTGACGCTTTGGATAATAATGTTGTTACTTGATTTTACAAAGATAAGTGTTTTGATTCACTTCAAAAGATAATCACTCTATTTTCATATACTACGTGTATTGTATGACTTTTGTGAAAGTAACGTATCTTTTAAAAAGTTAATGTATGAAGTACTTTGGGGATAGAAACCCGAACATGTTGACATATAGTAGAAAGTACCTTGTGTGTATAACTTGATTGTGTTGGTTTGTGATAGCCTTGTAATACCTTCGTGATGCTTTGATAAGTAATCATATTAGGATGCCACGTGTTAGTATTCTGTGATGTTGGTGTAAAGGGGTTTTCCCTTGATTGTGCTTATGTTGTTTAAACGATAAACTGTTATGTTGGTATTATACCACTCACCGTGTTTCCGGGGGTTAAGCTGCCCTCCGATGCGGGGTAGACTCAGGCGGTCTGGGACCATGATTCGAGAATACCTCATGCGGGTCACGGGGCCTATGCGCGAGCTACGAGAGTTCCGTGTTAGTGCGCGCCTTTATGGTCACGCGGTCTATGTGGCCATGCGGATCGCGAGTCGGGGCGATGCCGGAGTAGCTACCGATGCGGGTTATACCTCATGCGGGCCTATGATTGGCCTATGCGAGTCGCGGGGAGTTCGGGGCTAGACGCGCACATTTGATATTGCGCGGCGGCGGCCTTTGATCATGTGACGGTCTAGACAGATATCATGATACATTTTATGACCTTGTTAGTACTGTGGGTGTTAGTAGTCGGCTATGTCTTCGTACTTACCCCGTACTGTTTTAATTGGACACAGGTGGGACCTGTTGTTCATGTGTATTCCTTGGTGCTTTTCTATCATTGATCGCCGCAGGAAGGTATTCCGCGAGCATGATTGATGTTGTGGCGTGAGACCCGTTGTTATATTGGAGTGATGACTTCGAGGCGTGAGTCACGACTTGATATGATCGCTATTTATCAGGAATCGTAGTTTGGTTATCATACATGTCTCCCGCTTTATATAGACTACTATGATTTCATTTACGATTTTCGGGCTTCACATACTCTGCACTGCCAGATCGACTCCTCGGGCTTGCGTTCATGCCGCAGTAAAGGTACACGATCGTTGATCCTCGCTCTGTGGTCACATTCAGGCTGGGAAGCTCTGCCTCCGAGGCTTATTGGTATAGTCCCTGTTGTTGTAGGTGCTACATTCGTGGTACGACGGCCCCGTCCGTCGTTGTTGTCGTATCATTCGTAGAGGTGCGTAGTACCGCTGCAGGCGTGGTTTGTAAAAAGGGATTAAACTGCTCGTTGAAAGAGTTGTTGTTTCTATATATATGCCGAAAGGCAAGTTTTCTGAGTTATTGTTATACTTCCGTTATTTTATGTTATTGATTTATGTTCCGCTGATTTTCTCGATGTATGACTACCGGGTGCCCGGTAGGCACGATCCACGCCCGTTCGGTCGTGACAAAAGTGGTATCAGAGCGATTAATCCTCGGAAAGTGTCTATGCATCAGTATCCAAGAGAGTCTTGATTATCGGTGTGTTGTGCACCACACCAATAATCGTGAGGCTATAGGATATTTAGGATTGGTTTCTATTCTTCTCACTCGAGATCGTGCCTTAGAGTTTGTGTTGTAAGTTGGACCTCTAACGTATTTCTTTCTTACCGCTATGCCTCCGCGTAGGCAACCCTACCAGAGGGCAAGGCGAGGAGCCGCGAGTAGAGTCTGAGGGTTACGTGGCACAGCCCAATCATCACTGAGGTGGTGCTTCTTTCGGGAGTTTTGCGACGTCACTAGCCCAGCAGAGTTTAGCACGGCGCGGCAGCTCCATCGCGGCCATGACATTTGAACCTTCGCCCACGCATCGGGACAGAGAATATAGATTGCAAGAGGCGACCACATTAGCTATGGATTTGGCTACGGAGAATATACCGATGTACCGCGAGTCTTGGTGAATATCTAAGAGAGGTTGTGCAAGAGTAATTCTTGATTGGCTGAGCATGGCACGTATGCGGCTTATGCGCAGCAGTCGAGCGTAGAGATCGACGGGTTAACGGGCGACAGCAGAGAGGCGAGCGGAAGGTCCTTTAGTAACTTTTGAGGCGAGTCGCCTCACGTGGATTAGATTATGCACATCCACCAGGCAATGAGGTCCTCCACGAATTTCGGGACGTTCGGCACGCAGGAGTCGGTCGAGCTCGCATCTTCCGTTCATTACAGGATGCACGCCATCCCGGAATGTCGTCTTTTAGTTGGGTACTTGTTATACCTATGACCGTCGTGTGTCCGATGTCGAAAAGTGTCCTTGTAGGAGGACTTAGCCTTCGTGATCGATGGGTAGTCGCCACCTTCCTTATGCGCGCCTACAGGCAGGTTTGATTAGAACGACTAAGGGAGTGAAGCAAAGAGATATAGATATATCCTTAACCTCTCAGAGATTCAGATGTGATAAGGTGAGTATACCTTAAGTGTTATGTTCTGATAGCAGGGTGTTAGTTGTGATTAGAAATCATGGTGGGTTAACCGAGTAAGATTTTGGGGGATAGAGAAGGTGTGAGCCTTAGAGTTTTATACGTAGAGACCTTAGAGGTAAGGCCATCTCGAGTAAAAGATGTATTGTTTATGTTTGACCCTTATAGAGTGCATAGTGCACGTGAGTTATGTTTGGGATTAGCCCCGAGTAGTGTGGAATGAAAGAGGTAGTTGAGCTAAGAAGACCGCTAGGTTTTCGTAACGTGATTAGTGAGATTGTTCGGTTCGGGAGCTAGTATGCGCGCGTCGGGTGCCGAGGCCACGTTGCGTCAACCCGCGGCAGGTTTGGTGGTCGGGTTGTGGTGGTCCCGCTTTGGGTTGGGGTTGAGGTGTTAGGCCCAAGTTTAGTTAACCACACGTCTTCGTGGACGATTCGACCGAGTCGCCGGCGAGGTCACCGCCTTGTCTTCTAGCAAAGACCGTTTACTCGGCAGCGTTGATTAACTGGAAGGTTGTGAGGCTGCACGGTGCCTACCTTCACCTTATGACAGAAGTGGAGCCAGTGCAGTGCTTTTGTTTCCGGAAGTTTTACCAAGCAGGTTAAGAACTCGGAGTCTCGACCGCATTCGCCTGCCGGGCTGTGTGTATTTCATAGGTAGTGGTGGGGATTGTTGTCTCCTGTGGAGGGAGTGTTTAAGCTACCATTTCAGTTTTCGAATGTCACCTTTTGAAGCCTTGTAGGGGCGGAAGTGTAAGTTTGCCGGTCGATTGGTTCGATGTTGGCAAGGTGCAGATAGTTGGTTCAGGCTTGTTCCAGCAGACTGTGATAGGGGGAAGCTGTCTAGGAGAGGTTTTGGCAGCTCAGAGAAATCGTGCGGATAATCGGCGACAACGCTTAGAGTTCAGGTTGACGGTCGGTCTTCTTGAAAGTGCCACCCCGGGTAGGGTGTGACGAGTTTGGAAACAGAAGGAACTTAGCCCGAGTTACTTTGGGCCTTTTGAGTTCACGTGAAGAATAGGCCAGGTTGCCTATATGTTGCAATTGTCGTCCGACTTAGGAGGCAGTACGTCCGGTCTTTCGTGTTGCTATATGCAGAAAAGTATCGGAGATCCATTCAGAGTGTTCCCAGTTAATGATGACCCAATTGGAGATAGTAACCCCGAGATTTGGGAAAGCAAGCGATTTCGAAATGTGGTAAGAGTTCGAGTGTACGATACCTCGTGGATCGATGCAGCTGGTACCTTTGTTAGTCGCGGAGTGACACTAGAACCTCGCGGCAAAGTGACAAAAGTGGTATCACGACGAGTAAAGGGAGAAGCGAGCATGTATTGCAAGCAGAGATTTGACCATTTCTTTTGTTTGGAAAAAGTGTGGAGGAAGTATATTTTAGACCCCGGAGAGAGGTGTTTGTGGTGATGTTAGAGGTGATTCCTCGTGGACTTGGATGTAAGTATTTTCTTGCGATTGTTTCGTGGCCATTGTGGCGTGATTGTTTCGTAAGTATGGTAGTGAAGACTATCTTGGCGACGTTTGTTTTGAGACTTAGAAGGAACATTCGGGACGAATGTTTCTAAGGAGGGGAGAATGTTATACCCCGTATTTCCCGAGTATGTACGTAAGGACGTACGTAGAAAATTTGAACTTGAGAATTAGGCTTGGCCGAAATTTATTTGTTCACAACACCCGTTTAGAGTCGTTTTTCGACGAAACGTTTTCACAGCTTTCGTAGGGAAAATTCCGGCTATGTCATTTTTAATTTTTACGGATTTTTCCGAGAGACGAAACGTGTTGGGCCAACAAGAGGGCGCCACTTGGCACCCTCCCATTGGCGGACGTAAGGGGGCGGTTTGGACGAATTGAAGAGGGGGGAGTTGGTAGGATATTTTGTGTGTTAGTTGGTTAAGGACACATGGGTGAATCTTGGCCCTACACTTGCTATGCACTTGGCTAGATCTTGCCATTGGTTGCCTTGGCTTGTGCTATAAATACCCCCTTAGATGACTTCTTCATCCATTCCAAATAATTCCTAAGTCTAAAATTCCTCCCTCCTTGTTGTATAGTTCTCGCCCTCCCCTTGTGAGGCCTTAGCCGAGAGTCCCCATGGCGAGAGTTCCCCAGTGGGTAGGCCGAGGGTATACACCCCCTCTTGGGAGAAAGACTCTCAAAAGTATTGTTATAATGCCCACATTACCTTAGCCGTATACCTTGTAGTATTCTAAGGTTATACTTATACGAAAAGCCTGTAAATACTATTATACTTCCTTCCACAAAACCGAAACCCTAAGGAAAATCTCCATGGTTAGTTGGAGTAATAAGTAGAAGTTGGTTAGAACTTCTAAGGGTTGTTTGGAGCTGGCCTGAGCGCACGAGTAGAGCTAAACCTTGCTCGGATCGACATTTAAACTCGGATAATTATGGGCTTATCGAGGTAAATATCTTGTCCTCTATTGTAATTGGAAATTACATGTTGTTAGACTATATAGTTGAAGTATACTATATATAGAATCGAACGTTGTTATCGCAATGTCTTTTGACTTAAGCCCAATAATAAGAAACCTTTTCGAAAGAAGAGTAATCGAATCAGTATTTACATAGGGTATCTGACATGAGACTTGTGTAGCTTTTACGTGAGGTAGAATTGTGCACGTCCGTTAGATGTATGAACCCCCGTTGGCTTGATAGCCCCGATAGAGGAGATTTACGCCATGTGTGGGAGGCGCCGAATTTTCTCGTAGAATGTTCTACGAAGGATCTAAATGTTAATAAGCGCCTTGTGGCCTTATAGGTTGAAGTACACGTGGCGCGATCTACTTGGCTTAGGAGTAGCCACGGTTGGAAGTACTTGGGGCTTTGCTATTAGTCGATACTCGTCGCGAGGTATGTGAACCTCTTCCTATCTCTTCTAGCATGATATATGTGAACTATGTAGTACTGAGACGCATACGTGCTAAATGTATTTGATTGGTTTAACACATAAAGTGTTATAACGGCTTTATGGGAAGTTGGTTATAACGACTTTATGTTGGTAAGAAAATACTTGTGGTTTTTAAAAGTGGTAACGATTTGAACTATAAGCGCTTGTTATGTGTTAATAAAGAACTTGAAGTATTTCAAAAGATTTTGAATCATTTGAAAGAGAAGTAATACTTGGTTTTTGAAAACTTAAGAGTTATACTAGCTTTATGGGAAGTTAGGTAATAACGCTTAAGAATGTTTTCTCGATTTCGAAATCAGAATGTGTATCGACAAACCATCGCAGCGTTAATAAAAGGAAATGTTTTGTGATTTAGTATTATTAAAATCAAGAGAAACTTCCATCCGCATGTAAGCTAAGATGAGACAAAATGATGTTTCCTAGATCATGGTCGTAATAAGATTGTTATAAACAAGAATATCCTACTCACATATAAGACTTATGTTTCTCGGATAGTTTAAAAGAGAATTATATTCTTAAATGAATAAGACTATGAACTTTAAACCTTTCTAAAATAAGAAACGTGAACATTTGAAATTAGGCAAACTTGACGTTTGGATAATAATGTTGTTACTTGATTTTACAAAGATAAGTGTTTTGATTCACTTCAAAAGATAATCACTCTATTTTCATATACTACGTATTGTGTGACTTTGTGAAAGTAACGTATCTTTTAAAAAGTTAATGTATGAAGTACTTTGGGGATAGAAACCCAACATGTTGACATATAGTAGAAAGTACCTTGTGTGTATAACTTGATTGTGTTGGTTTGTGATAGCCTTGTAATACCTTCGTGATGCTTTGATAAGTAATCATATTAGGACGCTACGTGTGTTAGTATTATGTGATGTTGTGTAAAGGGGTTTTCCTTGATTGTGCTTATGTTGTTTAAACGATAAACCGTTATGTTGGTATTATACCACTCACCGTGTTTCCGGGTTAAGCCGCCCTCCGACGCGGGGTAGACTCAGCGATGCAGGACCATGATTCGAGAATACCTCACGCGGTCCCGGGGCCTGCGCGAGCTACGAGTTCCGGTGTTAGCGGCCTTTATGGTCACGCGGTCTATGTGGCCATGCGCGATCGCGAGTCCAGACGACGCCGGAGTAGCTACTCGACGCGGGTTATACCTCATGCGCCTATGAGATTGGCCTACGCGGAGTCGCGGAGTTCGGGGCTAGACGCGCACATTTGATATTGCGGGCGGCGACGGGCTTTGATCATGTGACGCCTAGACAGATATCATGATACATTTTATGACCTTGTTAGTACCGTGGGTGTTAGTAGTCGGCTATGTCTTCGCATTTACCCCGCATCGCTTTTAATTGGACACAGTGGACTCGTTGTTCATGTGTATTCCTTGGTGCTTTTCTATTATTGATCGCAGCGATGAGGAAGGTATTCCGCGAGCATGATTGATGTTGTGGGCGAGACCCATTGTTATATTGGAGTGATGACTTCGAGGCGTGAGTCACGACTTGATATGATCGCTATTTATTGTGAATCGTAGTTTGGTTATCATACATGTCTCCCGCTTTATATAGACTACTATGATTTCATTTACTGATTTTCGCCACATACTCTGCACTGTTGTAGATCGACCTCCTCCCGGGCCGCGTTCATGCCGCAGTAAAGGTACACCGCCGTTGATCCTCGCTCTTAGGGTCACGTCAGCGTTGAAGCTCCGTTCCTCGGAGGCTTATCTTGGTATAGTCCCCGTTGTAGGTGCCATTCGTGGGTATGACGGCCCCGCCCGTCGTTGTTGTCGTATCATTCGTAGAGGTGCAGAGTACCGTTGTGGCGGGTTTGTAAAAAAAAAGGGATTAAACTGTTCAGGTTGAAAGAGTTGTTGTTTCTATATATATGCCGAAAGGCAAGTTTTCACAGGTTATTGTTATACTTCCGTTATTTTATGTTATTGATTTATGTTCCGCTGATTTTCTCTGATGTATGACTACTGGGGTGCCCGGGGTAAGGCACCAGTCACGGGCCCGGGTTCGGGTCGTGACATAGGCTATGTAAGGCACGTTTTTTGTGCCTTGGCTAAAGTCAAGGGTTGGTAGGATATTTGTGTGTAGTAAATCCTAGCCCTACACTTGCCTAACACTTGGTTTAATCTTGGCCTTTGGTTGGCCATCCCTTGACCTATAAATACCCCTCTCCCTTTGATGAATTCTTCATCCTTTCCACAAATCTCTAAGTGTTAAAATCCTCCCCTCTCTTGTTGTTGTTCTCGTCCCTCCCCTTGGCCGAGAGCCCTCCCTTGTGTGGCCTTGTGGCGAGACTTCACCCTCCTAGTGGTGTTGTTCTCGTATAATATACCCCCTCTTGGTAGAAATACTCAAAAGTATTGTTATAATGCCCAAATTACCTTAGCCGTATACCTTGTTGTATTCTAAGGTTATACCTATCTGAAAAGCCAGTAAAATACTATTATACTCCGGTACCACAAAACCGAAACCCTAAGGAAAATCTTCACCGTAGTTGAAGTCATAAGTAGAAGTTGGTTAGAACTTCTAAGGGTTGTTTGAGCGGGCCTGAGCGCACTGAGTAGAGCTAAACCTTGCTCGGGATCGACATTTAAACTAGGATAATTATGGGCTTATCGAGGTAATTATATTGTCCTCTATTGTGATTGGAAATTACATATTGTTAGAATATATAGTTGAAGTATACTATATATAGAATCGAACGTAGTTATCGGCAATGTCTTTTGACTTAAGCCCGATTAATAATACTTACGCAATGTCTTGCGACTTAAGCCCAATTTAAAGAAGAATCGAATCGTAATTACATAGGCTGTATTACATGAGACTTGTGTAGTAGTACCGTGGAGTAGAATTGTACAGGTTAGGCGTATAACCCCCTGGTTGGCTTGGTAGCGGCCGATAGAGAGGAGATTTGCGCTGTCATGGGGAGGCACGAATTTTCGGTAGAATGTTCTACGATGAGATCTAAATGTTAATAAGTCACTTGTGGCCTTATAGGTTGAAGTACTCACGTGTGGCGCGATCTACTTGGCTTAAGGAGTAGCGGCGGTTGGAAGTACTTGAGCGTTTTGCTATTAGTCGATACTGCCGCGAGGTATGTGAGCCTCTTCCTATCTCTTCTAGCATGATATGTGTGAACTATGTAGTACGCAGACGCATACGTGCTAAACGTATTTGATTGATTTAAAACATAAAGTGTTATAACGGCTTTATGGGAAGTTGGTTATAACGACCTTATGTTGGTAAGAAAATACTTGTGGTCTTTAAAAGGTAACCGATTTGAACTATAAGCGCTTGTTATGTGTTAATAAAGAACTTGAAGTATTTCAAAAGATTTTTGAATCATTTTGAAAGAAGTAATACTTGGTTTTTGAAAACTTAAGGGTTATACTAGCTTTATGAGAAGTTAGGTATAACGGCTTAAGAATGTTTCTTGATTTGAAATCGAATGTGTATCGACAAACCATCGCAAATTAATAAAAGGAAATGTTTTGACTAATTAAGTATTATTAAAACCAAAGAGAAACTTCCATCCGCATAGAAGCTAAGATGAGACAAAATGATATTTCCTAGATCACTATTGTAATAAGATTGTTATAAACAAGAATATCCTACTCACATATAAGACTTATGTTTCTGATTGTTTAAAAGAGAATTATATTCTTAAATGAATAAGACTATGAACTACTTAAACCTTTCTAAAATAAGAAACGTGAACATTTGAAATTAGGCAAACTTGGGCGTTTGGAAAATAATGTTGTTACTTGATTTTACAAAGGTAAGTGTTTTGGTTTATTTAAAAAGACAAATACTCTATTTTATACTACGTATTGTGTGACTTATGTGAAAGCAACAGATCTTTTAAAAGATTTAATGTATGAAGTACTTTAGGGGTAGATACGAACTTGTTAGCTTAAAGTACCTTGTGAATAACTTGATTGTGTTGGTTTGAGATAGCCTTGTAAATACTTTCTTGTTGATGTGATAAGTGAAAATATTAGGATGCTACGTGTTAGTATCTTGTGTGATCGTGATGTAAGGGGGTCATTCTTGTTGTGCTTACGTTGTTAAACGTTAAGCTCGTTGTACTATTATTGTATCACATACCCCTTTGACTTATTATACCGAGGGCTTGCCACCCTTGATGCGGGTCTATACGGCCTATGCGGTCCTCGTGACTACGCGAGCGCGGTAGCTCCGAGATTGATCATTCCGGTGTTTAGCCCGACGCGGGGATTCCTATGCGGTCTGTTGAGACTATGCGGTCTTTTGAGACTATGCGGTCGCGGAGCCTAGGCGGATACCGAGGGTTACCGCCGACGCGGGTATACCTCGCGGTGCAGGACCATGATTCGAGGAATACCTCATGCGGGTCCGTGTGTGACCTATGCGCGAGTCGCGAGTTCGAGGATAGACGCGCACATTGATATTGCGGGCGAGTGGCGGCCGATCATGTGGTGCGGTCTAGAAAGACCTCGGATACGCTTTGTGGTATTTTTGGCATCGTGGGTCTTAGTAGTGGCTATGCCTTCGCATTTGCCCCGCACGGTTTTATTGTGATAACTTTGAGGCGTGAGTCACGACTTGACATGATCGCTTATTTGTTGTGAATCGTAGTTTGCTTATCATACATGTCTCCCGCTTTATAGACTATTATGATTTCATTTACGATTTTTAGTTTCACATACTGCACATTTGTCATCGACCTCCTCGGGCTGCGTTCACGCCGCAGTTGAGGTACACGATCGTTGATCCTAGCTCGTGGTCAGCCAGCGTTTGGGAAGCTCCGTTTCTCGGAGGCTTATCGGTGGTATAGTCCCCGTCGTAGTAAGTGTTTACATTCGTGGGTTTGGCGGGGCCCGTCCTCCATTGTTGTCATATCATTCTTAGAGTGCAGTAATCACATTGTAGGCGGTGGTTTGTAAAAAGGATTAAATTGTTCATGTTGAAAAAGTTGTTATTTACATATATGCCGAAAGGCAAGTTTTTCTCAGATTATTGTTTCATATTTCATAATATGTCTTGTATCGTTTTATGTTCCGCTGATTACTCTGATGTTGTATCACTATGGTGCCCGGGGTAAGGCACCAGTCACGGGCCCGGAATCGGGTCGTGACAAGCTACCACTTCAGTATTCAGATGGCGCCTTATGAGGCCTTGTATGGAAGGAAGTGCAGATCGCCGATAGGCTGGTTTGATGTAGGCGAGGTGCAGTTAGTGGGACCGCACTGTTCAAGCAGATGGATAAGGTAAAGCTTATCCGTGAGCGTTCTCGACATTTCGAGTCGGCAAAGTCGTATGCAGATCATCGTCGTCGGCATCTGGAGTTTGAGGTTGATGATTGGGTTTTCCTGAAGGTGTCACCCATGAAGGGTGTGATGAGATTTGGGAGGAAAGGGAAGCTCAGCCTAAGGTACATTGGGCCTTATCAGATTGTCCGCAGGGTAGGCAAGGTTGCCTATGAGTTGAATCTGTCGTCCGATCTGGAGGCAGTGCATCCGGTTTTTCATGTTTCTATGCTGAGGAGATGTATCGGGGATCCATCTAGGGTGCACCCGATTGACGATGTCCAGGTGACCGAGGGGTTATCGTATGAGGAGATTCCCATAGCGATAATCGATCGTCAGGTTAGGCGTCTGCGGACCAAGGACGTGGCTTCCGTCAAAGTCTTGTGGCGGAACGAGCTCAGGGAGGAGATGACGTGGGAAGCTGAGGAGGACATGAGGCAGAAGTATCCTCACCTATTCCCCACACCTCCAGGTAACTCACTTTCCTACTTGTAAATTTTCATTGACATATTTGCTTGAGTGTTGTATTGTGGCCATGTGTGGCATTTGCAAACTGTTTAAGTTATGAGGAACCTTATCGTTATCTGTCGTGGGAAGGAACATTTAGGACGAATGTTTCTAAGGAGGGGAGAATGTTATACCCCGTATTTTTCAGAGTATGTATGTGAGGGCGTACGTACAAAAGTTTAAGCCTTAAGTTAAGCAAGGGACGAAAATTATGCACAACCCCCGAAAAGAATTGTTTTCCGATGAAAAGTTTTCCAAACCTTGCGAAGGGAAAATTACGGTTACGACATTTATTTTTTTTGCGGATTTTTCCGAAAGATGAAATATTTTGGACCAACGAGAGGGCGACACTTGTCACCCTCAAGTGGACGACAATAGAGGGGAATTCTTGGCACGTTTTTTTCAAGGAAAAGGCCTTAAACATTTGGTCAATGTTTGCTAGATATTTTGTGGAGTAGATGGATAAGGTACACATGTGCAAATCTACACCCTCCACTTGCCCTCCACTTGCCTTAATCTTGACCATTAGTGGTCCTATAAATACCCCCCCTAAGTTGCAAGAATTCTTCATCCACAAATATTTTCCAAGTCTCAAAAACTCCCTTCTCCCTTGTGAGCTTTCGTCCAAGCCCTCTTCCCCTAGAGAGCTCTAGCCAAACACCCTCCCTTGGTAGAAAAATTGTCTTCAAGTATAGTTACTATTCCAAAATACCTTAGCCAATCCCTTGTAGTATTTCCAAAGATACCTCTATACTTAGAGTCCGGAAAATACTATTATACTTCCTATTAGTTACTAAATGAAACCCTAGGAGAAACTTCATTGTTGGTTGAAGTAGTAAGTAGAAGTTGTGTAGAAACTTCTAAGGGTTTCTTGGAGCGACTTGGAGCGTACAGATTATGAGCTAAACCTTGCTCAGGATCGACATTTAAACTTGGATAATTTTGGGCTTATCGAGGTAAATAATCTTATCCTTCTATTGTAAATTGGAGATCACATACTGTAGTAGTATAGAAATAAGTATAAGATACATAGAAGGATATTAAAGAATAGAATTGAACTGGAATCACATCAGAAGAATATAAATGAAGAATTGAACTGTACTTACATACGATCAGATTTACTGAGACTTGAGTAGTTTGTGGGTAGGGAAATCGCCCAATTTTCCGTAGAATTAAGAACCTTCTGCTTAGAATATCCTACAGAGTAGTCTAGACGTTGATAGACTTATTTGACTATTATAGGTTGATACTCTGCGCGCGACATACTCGACTTGGCAGGTGGATTTCGCCGAGAAGGTATGTGATTCTTCCTATCCTCTTGAGCATGATATTTTAAAATATATATATAGTACGGTAGACGTACGTGTGTTAACTGAACATGGTTTTACTTGACGTCTTTTGACTTGAGTCTAAATAATAAAGAATCTTGAAGTATTTCAAAAGAATTATGAATCATTTTTGAAAGAAGAGTAATACTTGGTTTTTAAACAAAAAGCTTAAGAGTTATACTAGCTTTATGGGAAGTTAGGTATAACGACTTAAGAAAGATAAAAGGAACGGTTTACTTATGTGTTATGAAAGACTTGTATTGATTTCTGGAAAGTATAGTAAGATGGTTTGATGAGTAGACATATTATGATGCTATGTGTGTTAGTGTCTTGTAAACGTTTGTATAAGAGGTTATTCTTATTGTTTATGTTGTTTAACGATAAGCCGTTATGTTAGAATTATACCACTCACCTCTTGACATGATATACCGGGGGTTAAGCTGCCCCCCGATGCGAGGGATGCCTCATGCGGGTCCAGGGACCTATGCGGAGCTACGAGAGTTCCAGGTTAATATGCGGGGGAATACCGCATGCGGTCTATGTGGCCATGCGGACTACGAGAGTCCAGGACGATGCCGATGAGTAGCTACCCTCGATGCGGGGAATGCCTCATGCGGGCCTAGGTGGCCTACGCGACTACGAGTCCGTGATTAGGCATGCATAATGATACTATGGGCGATTGGCCTTGCTTCGATCATTCGCAGCCTAGAAAAGACCTGTTACAGTTCACCTATTATTGCTCTTGTTTGTGATGTGGCACTATGTGCGGTTACATTGGTTGTTTCGTACATACTTGTAAAAATTGGTCTTAAAATGATATGATTTCATTTAAAGTACTTTACAGTTTCACATACTTGGTACCTGTTGTACTGACCTCCTTCGGGGGGCTGCGTTCATGCCGCAGGTAAGGTAAAGTAGGTGCTAGATCCGCATCCTTAGGATCTTTGCTTTGGTGTCAGGAGCTCCATCTTCTCCGGAGGCTCGACTTTTGGTATGGTTCTCCCTGGTGTTGTAGATATATGTACATTCAGGGTATGGCGGGGCCCTGTCCCGCCATAGTTGTTTACCTTCTTAGAGGTCTGTAGTCCTATTGTACAGTTGGGATGTAACTGCCAGACTTGTTTATATATATATGCCGAAAGGCGACTTTTTCTCAGATAAACTGTGTCTCATTTCACATTTGTTTCATGTCTTGTTTTTATATTCCGCTGATTTCTCTGATGTATGACTACTTGTAGTTTTGATCCATTATTCACAAGACTTTAACCCAAGGTCCCTAAGGGTATTGTAAGGATGTCTCAATAGAAAGATTTCGGAAAAACGACGTTTTCACGTTAGTCGCAAGCCGAAAACCTAAGTAGTTTTCCTAGTTTTGGATTGGAAATGGAAGAGAAGTTGGTTGTGAACTTCTAAAGGCTTCAAATAGCGGATTGGAGCGTAAAGGAAAGGAGCTAAGAATTGCTAAGGAGCGACTTTGAATCTTGGAAATTTTAAGGGCTTGTAAAGGTATAATTCTTGTCATTTTAGTAATTAAGATTACTTATTGTTGTAGGTATGGTTATTAGCATGTTATACCCCGTATTTCCAGAGTATGTACGTGAGGACGTACGTACAAAAGTTTAGGCCTTAAGTTAGGCTAGGAGCGAAAAATATTTGTGCACAACTACCAAAACGAATTGTTTTCCGATGAAACGTTTTCCAAAGCTTGCGTAGGGAAAATTACGGCTGTCATTTAAAATTTTTGCGGATTTTTTTCGAGAGATGAAATATTTTGGACCAACGAGAGGGCGACACTTGTCACCCTCAAGTGGGCGGTCAAGTTGGCCGAAGGGTTGCACGTTCTTGGCAAGATTTTGTGGCTTGTTTTGTGGCCTAAAACTTGGGTCAATGTTTGTGAGGGATTTGTGGAGTAGGATAGGGTGCACTTGTGCAAATCTCCACCATACACTTGCCTACCACTTGGCTTCATCTTAGCCATTGGTTGGCCTATAAATACCCCCCTTAGTTGATGAACTTCTTCATCCACACTTAGACATTTCCAAGTCTTAAAAATCCCTCCCCCCCTTTTTAGTAGTTCTCGTCCAAGCCTCCCCCTCCCCCCTTTGAGAGGCCCCTTGGCCGAGAGATATCCCCCCTTGCCTAGTTGTTCTCGTAAATACACCCCCCCCCTTGGTAGAAAAGTATTCTCCAAGTATTGTTACTATTCCAAAATACCTTGGCCCAAATACCTTGTAGTATTCCAAGGTTACCCTTATACTAAAAGCCCAGAAAATACTATTATACTTCCCTTCAGTCACAAAACGAAACCCTAAGGAAAACCTTCATAGTCGGTTGAAGTGTTAAGTAGAAGTTGCGTAGAACTTCTAAGGGTTATTTGGAGCGGGTTGGAGCACCCAGAGTAGGAGCTAAACGTTGCTCAGGATCGACATTTAATCTTGAATAATTTTGGGCTTATCGAGGTAAATATCTTGTCCCCCTTTTGTAATTAGAGTTTACATACTGTGGAAGTATAAGAATTAAGTATAAGTTATATACAAGGAAGGTATATAAGAAGAGAATTGAACTGTACTTACATAGGACTGTATTTACAATAGACTTGTGAAGTTTGACGGGTAGGGAAGTGTTATACCCCGTATTTCAGAGTATGTACGTGAGGGCGTACGTATTATAATTTGAGCCTTAAAGTTGGCTAGTTTCGAAATTTGTACACAACACCCGATTAGAGTCGTTTTTCGACGAAACGTTTCCACAGCTTTCGTAGGGAAAATTCCGGCTATGTCATTTATATTTTTTGCGGATTTTTCCGAGAGACGAAACATTTTGGACCAACGGGAGGGTGACATGTGTCACCCTCACATTGGAAGAAGGTGGACGGCCAAAGTGAAGGGTGAGCACGTTTTTTGTGCAAAAAATGTGGTCAAGGGTTAGGTAGGATATTTTGTGTAGTTGATGAGCAAGTGGGACCCACAAACACATGGCTTCATCTTGACCTTACACTTGCCTTACACTTGGATAGATCTTGGCCATTGGTTGGCCATTTCTTGACCTATAAATACCCCTCTAAGTTGATGAACTTATTCATCCAAAAATTGTCTAAGTCTTGAAAAATCCCTCCCTCTCCTTCTTGTTGCTTTCGGCCCACCACACCCCCCTCCCCCTTTGAGAGCCCCTGGGCCGAGAGCCACCTCCCGCCCCTTGGGGGTGTTTTGCCGTGGGGTACCCCCCCCCTAGCCTAGTTGTTTGCATAGAATACCCCCTTTTGTGGTATAGAAATACTCTCCTAGTAGTGTTGTAAGGCCCAAATACTCGCCCAAATACCTTGTAGTATTCCCAAGGTTACACTTATACAAAAGCCAGAAAATACTATTATACCTCCTCACCACAAAACGAAACCTTAAGTAAATCTTCACCCGTAGTTGAAGTTATAAGTAGAAGTTGGTTAGAACTTCTAAGGGTTGGTTGAACGGATTGAGCGCCGGAGTAGAGCTAAACGTTGTTCAGATCGACATATAACTTGGATAATTTTGGGCTTAACGAGGTAAACACTCTTGACCTTACATTGTAATTGGAAATTACATGTTGTAGAGTATATAGTTAAGTATACTATATATAGAATCAACATAGTTGTGCGGCAATGTCTTTTGACTTAAGCTCGAATAATAATTACAGCAATGTCTTGCGACTTAAGCACGAATTTAAAGAAGAGAATCGAATCAGTAATTACATAGATCAGACATTACAGTAGACTTGTGTAACATTACTGTGTAGTAGAATTGTACACGTCCGGTTAGACGTGTTAACCCCCCCCCCTGGTTGGCTTGGTAGCCGGCCTCGATAGAGGAGGAGATTTACGCTGTTGCGGGGGGGGGAGGTGCTGCCGAATTTTCTGTAGGATATTCTCCTTTGAGATCTAAATGTTAATAAGCGCCTTGTGGCCTCTATAGGTTGAAGTACTACGTTTGGCTTGGTCTACTTAGCTTAAGGAGTAGCCGACGGTTTGAGGTACTTGGAGCTTTTTGCTATTAGTCGATAATCTTCGCGAGGTATGTGAACCTCTTCCTATCTCTTCTAGCATGATATGTGTGAACTATCTAGTACGGTAGACGTACATGTGCTAAATGTATTTGATTGGTTTAAAACATAAAGTGTTATAACGGCTTTATGGGAAGTTGGTTATAACAGCTTTATGTAGGTAAGAAAATACTTGTGGTTTTTAAGAGGTAACTGATTTGAACTATAACTGGCTGGCTATGTGATAATAAAGAACTTGAAGTATTTCAAAAGATTTTGGAATCATTTTGAGTGAAGAAGTAATACTTGGTTTTGGAAACTTAAGAGTTATACTAGCTTTATGGGAAGTTAGGTATAACGGCTTAAAAATGTTTTACTGATTTCGGAAATCAGAATGTGTATCGACAAACCACTGCAGCGTTAATAAAAGGAAATGTTTTGGACAAATTTAGTATTATTAAAACCAGTAGAAACTTCTATCTGCATAGAAGCTAAGATGAGACAAAATGACATTTCCTAGATCATGGCTGCTTAATAAGATTGTTTATAAACAAGAATAACCTACTCACTTATAAGACATAGGTTTCTCAAAACGTTTAAAGGAGAATTATGTTTTAAAGGATTTAAAACTATGAACTACGAAACCTTTTCTAAAATGAGAAACTTGAGCATTTGAAATTAGGCAAACTAGAACGTTTGGAAAATAAGGTTGTTACTTGATTTTACAAAGGAAAGCATTTTGGTTTACTTAACAATGTTAGCCACTCTAATTTTATACTACGGGTATCGGGTGACCTTTGTAAAAGAAATGGATCTTAAAAGGAATTTAACGTACGTAGTACTTTAGGGTTAAAATCCGGACTTTGACATAAAATGAAAGTACCTTGAGTCGTGTGTAACTTGCTTATGCTTGTTGTCATGAAACTTGACCATGTTACGTGTGATAGCCTTGTTGTGCAAGTACTGTGTTCTACTCGACTACCGGTCCATCCGGGAATGTATTTCACTTGATTACCGGTTCATCCGGGAATGTATTTCACTTGATTACCGGTTCATCCGGGAATGTATCTCACTTGATTACCGGTTCATCCGGGAATGTATCTCACTTGATTACGGTTCATCCGGGAATGTATTTCACTTGATTACCGGTTCATCCGGGAATGTATCTCACTTGATTACCGGTTCATCCGGGAATGTATCTCACTTGATTACCGGTTCATCCGGGAATGTATTTCACTTGATTACCGGTTCATCCGGGAATGTATTTCACTCGACTACGGTTCATCCGAATGTATTTCATCAGCACGGTTCATCCGGAATGTATTCCACACGCTTTCTATATTGGGTCCATAAGATGGGCCGAGACCGTTATACGTATCACATGATTTGTACCTAGATCACGGCGGTGAGGAAGAAGTTCCACAGGCACGAGGGATGACTTTGAGGGCGTGAGTCCCTGACTTGACATGACTGCTTCTATGTTGTGAACTGTAGTTTGGTTATCATACATGTCTCCTGCTTTATATAGACTATTATGATTTCATTTACTGATATTTACGATTTCACATACTTGGTACTGTTAGATCGACCTCCTTCGGGCCGCGTTCATGCCGCAGTAAAAGGTACATCGATCGCCGATCCCCGCTTATAGGTTCACATTTCAGTGTTGAAGCTCCGTTCCTTCGAGGCTTATCTTTTGGTATGTTACCACAGTCTCAGATTCTTATACATTCGTGGTATGGCGGGCCCCTGTCCGTCATTCTCGTGTAAAAATCTTAGAGGTGCAGTAATTGTGGCGTGGTTTGTAAAAAGGATAACCGTCGGTATTTATGTATATATGATGAAGGCAAATCGCTTTGGTTGGCCTGCTTATTTATCTGTTTCTCTTAATTCATGTTCATGTTTTTATTTCCGCTGATTTTCTCTCGATGTTGTATCACTAGGGTGCCCGGTAGGCACGACCACGCCCGGTTCGGTCGTGACAAAGTGGTATCGAGCGATTAATCCTCGGAAAGTGTCTACGCACCGTGTCTAGTAGAGTCTTGATTATCGGTGTGTTGTGCACCACATCTATAATCGTGAGGCTGCAGACATTTAGGATTAGTTTCCATTCTTCTCATTACGAGATCGTGCCTTAGAGTGTGATAAATTGGACCCTCCGACGTATTCCTTTCCTTTACCGATTATGCCTCCGCGTAAGGCAACCTGAGCCCATGGGCAAGGTAGTCGAGGAGTCGTTAGTGAGATACAGAGGAGTACGAGGGCGCAGCCCGCCAAGACTGGCAAAGCTTCCGACGGCGGAGCCATGCGACGCCGCCAAAGACCGGCAGAAGCAGAGCCGCAGCAGTGGTCGCCGAGACTATAGTACTGAGCCTCGGTCCCACACCGAGCCGATGAGATGGGTACAAGGAGATGGCCCGCCATCGCCGTGGTCGTGGCCGATATGAGGATAGGCCGGACGCAGCAATTCCACCCAGAGCACCCGTAGTTCACCCCGAGCGCAGTTTGAGGCTACGTGACTTTACGAGTTGTAGCGCCGATGTTCTATGGATCGAGAGCCGAGGACGACTCGGGAGTTTATCCGACAGCCACTGGATCATGAGGTGATCGAGCCTCGAGGCGTAGTCGGTATTGGTTCGCATCACCGCGTGATCCGCAGATTGACCGGTTTGATTCGTGAGCTGTCCCGAAGAGCATGCACTTCCAGCATTTGGGATGAGTTCTCGAGGCATTTCTTGTGCATTTCTTGCCCCACAGATGAGGAGGGCTCGGGCCGCATTTTTGACGTTGAGAGGTGACGCGGGCGGTTAGAGAGTACAATGTGGAGTTCGACTCATTAGCTCGGTATGTTCCCGCGTGGTAGGCGATATGGAGGACAGAGTACACCGCCACGCCACCGGGCTAGATGATTACTTGGCGAGGCTTGTACGGGTGTAGCTCTTCAGCCACGCATGGACATTGCCCGCATGCAAGCTCATGCACTAGGATGTGAGGTACGGAGAGGTCGACGGAATGACCGGGATCAGTAGAAGAGGGCCAGAACAGCAGGGTCCTTTGGTAACTTTCGAGGCCGGCCGCCTCAGTTAGCCTAGTTATGTACCTCCACCAGTACAGAGTGGTCCCCGCCTTCGGACGTTCAGGTATTCGGAGCCGGTCGAGCTCCAGGCTTCCGTTCACGTATACGTGAGTGCTAGCCGAAGATTCATGCCCCTCGCAGCACGATGTGGCAAACATCATCCCGGAATGTCGTCTTTTTATCGGTGCTTGTTTCACCGCGTCGAGGCCATGTGACGAGAGATCGTGCTTATAGGAGGGTGGCAGCGCTTGGCGCGACCTGGATCGATGGTGTTCATCGCTTTCTACGCTATACCGCAGGCGACTTATGATTAGAGTGAGCGGTAGCTTCGGTATATCCTTAACCCTCTAGAGGCTTGTATCATTTGAGGTTATGTTAATGTGTTAAGTGTTATGTTCGATAGCTTTGTGCTAAAATGTGATTTAGGAACTGGTTGGGGAAAAGGGTAAGCACGGGGTGAGGAAATGATGAACCTTAGAATATTACAGTTGAGACCTTAGATGTAAGGCCGTCTTGAGTACAAGATTTTGCGAGTAATCCTTGTCAGAGTGCATTTTCTGCATAGAAAGTATTGTGTGATAAGTCCCTGGGTTGGGTAAATGAAAGTGGTATCTTTCATGTTGTGATTTAGCAAGATTGTTCCGTGTCGAGGAGCACGAGTTGGCGACAGTGGGTCGGGTTGGGCCATGTTGCGGACCAACCCGCACTGCTTCGAGTGGGGTCGCTCGGGTGGTCCCGCCGGTGGTAGGGTCACGGGTGCTAGGCCCAAGTTTAAATTGACCATCGTATAAGTTCGGGAGTGTTCGACTGGCGGATCGTGAAGGCCGGAAGTGGCCTTAAGGGAGATTGAGGCTAGTCAGATAACCAAGTTGGAGGTGGTCACTCCAAGTGCTGGAAAACAGAAACGTTGACGGAAGTGTGGTACGGATACTAGAAAGAGTTCGAGGGTTCGAGAAGGGTACAACAAGATAGGGTAGAAGTGAACGGGTGTGATCATTTCTTGTGAAGGGAGAAGGTGCGAAGGATGTATATTTTATACCTCAGGGATCGCATGCAGTCCGGTACCATTTGTTGGGTCGCCGGAGTGACACTAGAACCTCGCGGCAAAGTGACAAAAGTTTGTGATGTTAGAGGTGTTTCCTCGTGGACTTGGATATAAGTATTTGCGTGCATGTGTTATTTTGTGGCCAGTTGTGGCGTTGGCAACTTGTTAGAAGGACTTTATCGTTATCCGTCTTGAGAAGGAACATTCGGGACGAATGTTTCTAAGGAGGGGAGAATGTTATACCCCGTATTTCAGAGTATGTACGTGAGGGCGTACGTATTATAATTTGAGCCTTAAAGTTGGCTAGTTTCGAAATTTGTACACAACACCCGATTAGAGTCGTTTTTCGACGAAACGTTTCCACAGCTTTCGTAGGGAAAATTCCGGCTATGTCATTTATATTTTTTGCGGATTTTTCCGAGAGACGAAACATTTTGGACCAACGGGAGGGTGACATGTGTCACCCTCACATTGGAAGAAGGTGGACGGCCAAAGTGAAGGGTGAGCACGTTTTTTGTGCAAAAAAATGTGGTCAAGGGTTAGGTAGGATATTTTGTGTAGTTGATGAGCAAGTGGGACCCACAAACACATGGCTTCATCTTGACCTTACACTTGCCTTACACTTGGATAGATCTTGGCCATTGGTTGGCCATTTCTTGACCTATCCATCCCCCTCTCAGTTGATGAACTTAGTCATCCAAAATTTGACGAAGTCTTGAAAAATCCTCCTCTCCTTCTTGTTGCTTTGGCCCACCACACCCCTCCCCTTTGAGAGCCCTTGCCGAGAGCCACCTCCTCCCCTTTGGGTGTTTGCCGTGGGTACCCCTAGCCTTGTTGTTTTCAGATAATACCCCTTTGTATTATAGAAATACTCTCCTAGTATTGTTGTAATGCCCAAATACCTTGGCCCAAATACCTTGTAGTATTCCCAAGGTTACACTTATACAAAAGCCCAGAAAATACTATTATACCTCCCTCAGTCACAAAAACGAAACCTTAAGTAAATCTTCACCCGTAGTTGAAGTTATAAGTAGAAGTTGGTTAGAACTTCTAAGGGTTGGTTGGAACGGATTGGAGCGCCCGGAGTAGGAGCTAAACGTTGTTCAGGATCGACATATAACTTGGATAATTTTGGGCTTAACGAGGTAAACACTCTTGACCTTCTGTTGTAATTGGAAATTACATGTTGTAGGAGTATATAGTTAAGTATACTATATATAGAACTGAACATAGTTGTGCGGCAATGTCTTTTGACTTAAGCCTGAATAATAATTACGGCAATGTCTTGCGACTTAAGCCTGAATTTAAAGAAGAGAATCGAATCAGAATTACATAGATCAGACATGAGACTTGTGTAACATTATCGTGTAGTAGAATTGTACACGTCAGGTTAGGCGTGTTAACCCCTCTGGTTGGCTTGGTAGCCACCTCGATAGAGAGAGATTTACGCTGCATGGGGAGGTGCCAAATTTTTGTAGGATATTCTCCTTTGAGATCTAAATGTTAATAAGCGCTGTGGCCTCTATAGGTTGAAGTACTACGTTTGGCTTGGTCTACTTAGCAAGGAGTAGCCGACGGTTTGAGGTACTGAGCTTTTGCTATTAGTCGATAATCTTCGCGAGGTATGTGAACCTCTTCCTATCTCTTCTAGCATGATATGTGTGAACTATCTAGTACGGTAGACGTACATGTGCTAAATGTATTTGATTGGTTTAAAACATAAAGTGTTATAACGGCTTTATGGGAAGTTGGTTATAACAACTTTATGTAGGTAAGAAAATACTTGTGGTTTTTAAGAGGTAACTGATTTGAACTATAACTGGCTGGCTATGTGATAATAAAGAACTTGAAGTATTTCAAAAGATTTTGGAATCATTTTGAGTGAAGAAGTAATACTTGGTTTTGGAAACTTAAGAGTTATACTAGCTTTATGGGAAGTTAGGTATAACGGCTTAAAATGTTTTACCGATTTGGAAATCGAATGTGTATCGACAAACCATCGCAGCGTTAATAAAAGGAAATGTTTTGGACAGATTTAGTATTATTAAAACCAAGAGAAACTTCCATCTGCATAGAAGCTAAGATGAGACAAAATGACATTTCCTAGATCATGGCTGCTTAATAAGATTGTTTATAAACAAGAATAACCTACTCACTTATAAGACATAGGTTTCTCAAAACGTTTAAAGGAGAATTATGTTTTAAAGGATTTAAAACTATGAACTACGAAACCTTTTCTAAAATGAGAAACTTGAGCATTTGAAATTAGGCAAACTAGAACGTTTGGAAAATAAGGTTGTTACTTGATTTTACAAAGGAAAGCATTTTGGTTTACTTAACAATGTTAGCCACTCTAATTTTATACTACGGGTATCGGGTGACCTTTGTAAAAGAAATGGATCTTAAAAGGAATTTAACGTACGTAGTACTTTAGGGTTAAAATCCGGACTTTGACATAAAATGAAAGTACCTTGAGTCGTGTGTAACTTGCTTATGCTTGTTGTCATGAAACTTGACCATGTTACGTGTGATAGCCTTGTTGTGCAAGTACTGTGTTCTACTCGACTACCGGTCCATCCGGGAATGTATTTCACTTGATTACCGGTTCATCCGGGAATGTATTTCACTTGATTACCGGTTCATCCGGGAATGTATCTCACTTGATTACCGGTTCATCCGGGAATGTATCTCACTTGATTACCGGTTCATCCGGGAATGTATTTCACTTGATTACCGGTTCATCCGGGAATGTATCTCACTTGATTACCGGTTCATCCGGGAATGTATTTCACTTGATTACCGGTTCATCCGGGAATGTATTTCACTTGATTACCGGTTCATCCGGGAATGTATTTCACTCGACTACCGGTTCATCCGGGAATGTATTTCACTGACTACCGGTTCATCCGGGAATGTATTCCACACGTTTCTATATTGCGTCCATAAGATGTGCCGAGACACGTTATACGTATCACATGATTTGTACCTAGATCGCCGGCGGTGAGGAAGAAGTTCCACGTACGGAGGATGACTTTGAGGCGTGAGTCCCCGACTTGACACGATCGCTTCTATGTTGGAATCGTAGTTTGGTTATCATACATGTCTCTGCTTTATATAGACTATTATGATTTCATTTACGATTTTACTGCTTTCACATACTTGGTACTGTTATCGACTTCCTTCGGGCCGCGTCATGCCGCAGTAAAAGGTACATCGATCGCCGATCCCCGCTTATAGTTCACATTTCAGCGTGTTGAAGCTCCGTTCTTCGAGGCTTATCTTTTGGTATGTTACCACGAGTGCAGAGATTCTTATACATTCAGGTATGGCGGCCCCGTCCCGTCATTATCATTGTAAAAATCTTAGAGGTCCAGAGTAATCACAAGTGTGGTTTGTAAAAAGGATAACTGGTCGGGTATTTATGTATATATGATGAAGGCACCGCTTTTGGTTGGCCTGTTTATTTATCTGTTCTCTTAATTCATGTTCATGTTTTTATTTCCGCTGATTTTCTCTCGATGTTGTATCACTAGGGTGCGCCGGTAGGCACGATCCACGCCCGGTTCGGTCGTGACAGAAGTCCGCCAATTTTCCGTAGAATCTTGTATCTAGATTTATTCTACCGAGTAGTCTAGACATTGATGGACTTGTATAACCGTTATAGGTTGAAGATCGCGAGTAGCATATTCTACTCGAATGGTGGAAAAGTCTAGCAGATTACGATTGGAGCTATTTGCTAATAGTCGATAATCGTCGCGAGGTATGTGATTCTTCCTATCCTCTTGAGCATGATATTTTAAAAGGAATATATTTAGTACGGTAGATGTACGTGTGTTAACTGAACGTAGTTTTACGGCAATGTCTTTTGACTTATGCCTGAATAATAAGAATCTTGAAGTATTTCAAGAGAATTAAGAAACCTTTTTGAAAGAAGAGTAACACTTGGTTTTAAAAGTTTTAAGAGCTTATGAGTTATACTAGCTTT
The DNA here is from genome assembly GCA_029844215.1 of Przewalskia tangutica. Lineage (NCBI taxonomy): Eukaryota > Viridiplantae > Streptophyta > Magnoliopsida > Solanales > Solanaceae > Przewalskia > Przewalskia tangutica. The sequence continues at coordinate 35,153,090 of CM056725.1, read as the reverse complement.
ATGGGAAGTTAGGTATAACGACTTAAGAGAGATAAAAAGAATGGTTTATTGATTTTAGAAGTTAAGAGACTTGATCTTAAAAGATAAGAGACTTGACTTAATTAATTTAATATGAATTTTGTTAAAAAGTGTGAAACCTCATTCGTGAGTAATGAGTACTTGGTTTTTCAAAGGAATAATGTTTTACTGATTTCGGAAATCAGAATAAGTATCGAACGAACCACTGCAGCGTTAATAAAGGGAAATGTATTGACTAATTAAGTATTATTATAACCAGTAGAAACCTCCATCTGCATAGAAGCTAAGATGAGACAAAATGATAGTACATTTCCTAGATCATGACTGCTTTAATAAGATTGTTATGAACAAGAATAACCTACTCACACGTAAGGCATATGTTTCTCAAATTGTTTTAAAAGAGAATTATATTCTTAAGTGATTAAGACTATGAACCACGAAACCTTTCGAAAATGAGAAACTTGAGCTTTTGGAATTAGACAAACTTGAACGTTTGGAAAATAATGTTGTTACTTGATTTTACAAAGGGAAGTGTTTTGGTTTACTTAAAAAGAGAGTCACTCTATTTTTATACTACGGGTATTGTGTGACTTTTGTGAAAGAAGCGGATCTTTTAAAGAGTTAGTGTATGAAGTATTTTGGGGATAAAAACCCGAGCTTGATTGACATAAAGTAGAAAGTACCTTGTGTGAATAACTTGACTATGTTGGTTTGAGATAGCCTTGTAATACTTTCTTGTTGGTTTGATAAATAAACATGTTAGGATGCTACGTGTGTTAGTGTCTTGTAATGTTGTGTAAGGGGGTTTCCCTTGATTGTGCTTATGTTGTTTAACGATAAGCCGTTATGTTAGTATTATATCACTCACCTTGACTTGATCCCGGATTAAGCCGCCTCCACGCGGGTAATACTCAGCGATGCGTGACTATGATTCGAGGATACCTCACGCGGGTCCGTGGGGACCTATGCGAGCTACGAGTTCCGTGTTAGTGCGCGCCTTTGTGGTCATGCGCGTCTATGTGGCTACGCGATCGCGAGTCCAGACGTTGCGGGGAGTAGCTACCCTCGATGCGGGAATACCTCACGCGCCATCGAGTGGCCTACGCGAGTCGCGGAAGTTTCGAGGACTAGACGCGCACATTAGATACCGCGCGAAGGCGGCCGATCATGTGATGCAGACAGATCTCGTGATACAGTTTATGACCTTGTTGGTACTGTGGGTGTTAGTAGTCGGCTATGCCTTCATACTTACCCCGTACGGTTATTATGACACAGGTGAGACCTGGTGTTCATGTGTATTCCTTGGTGCTTTTATATCATGGACTGCCGGCAGTGAGGAAGGTATTCCACGGGCATGATTGATGTTGTGGGCGTGAGACCCATAGTTATATTTGAGTGATGACTTTGAGGGCGTGAGTCCCTGACTTGACATGACTGCTTATTTATCGTGAACTGTAGTTTGGTTATCATACATGTCTCCTGCTTTATATAGACTACTATGATTTCATTTACAGTATTTTTAGTTTCATATACTTGGTACCTGTTGTACTGACCTCCTTCGGGGGGCTGCGTTCATGCCGCAGGTAGAGGTACACCAGTGTTGATCCTCGCTCTTAGGGTCAGCTCAATTTGGGAAGCTCCGCTTCTCCGAGGCTTATCAGTGGTATAGTCCCCGTCGTTGTTGGTACTTACATTCAGGGTATGGCGGCCCCGTCCCGCCATTGTTGTCATATCATTCTTGAGGTGCAGAGTAATTGTGAGCAAAGTTTGTAAAAGGGATGTAACTGTTCAGATTTAAGTTTTTATATATATATATACGCCGAAAGGCAACTTTTCGCAGAAAAACTGTTTTACACTTCATATTATTTCATGTCTTATTTTATGTTCTGCTGATTACTCTGATGTATGTCTACTTGGGTGCCCGGGGTAAGGCACCAGTCACGGGCCCGGGTTCGGGTCGTGACATAGCAAGCATGAGATGTTTATATTATGTAGTTGGATAAGTATATTGGCTATTGGAACCCTAATCCGAAAACTAGCATGTTTAGCCTTAAGATTACAATTCAAGTTGATTATTAGTTTAAGTCGTCGCATGTTGTATAAAGAAGGAAATTGTAGTTGTTGAAGTTGTTTATGGCTATATAGCATGTTAGACCTTAGAACTTGAAATTTGAAAAGAATTGGAAAAGACTTAGTGTTGTTGTATAAGTTAGCCGAGAATGGCTTTGGATATTAAACTACTTCGTATGAATGGTGGGGCTGGATTTTACACGTATTGTAAGGCGTGTAATACCCTTTGGTTGGTTGTTGTGTTGAGCCTTAAATGTGGCATGTTTGGTTATTGTATTCGGCCTTGAAAAAGGTGGCAAAGTATGTAGAAACAAAGGAAGTGATGCCCGATTTTCCGTAGAATAAGAGACCGTATACTTAGTATTATTCTACGTTAGAGACTAGAAGTTGATAGTCATGTTGTGACCATTATAGGTTGACAATTCTACGTACGGCGTATTCGTCTTAGCTTGTGTATTTAGCCGAAAAGGTATGTGAACTATCTCCTCTTCTAGCATGATTCCTTAAGATAAAGAAAGTATGTCTTACTCCTTAAATGATCCATTCCTTGGTTGTATTTGGATTGCCTAAAATAGAATTTGTTCTATGTACTTCCTTGATTGTACTTTGATGTTGAAATTGTAAGTTGTATAATCCATTTCCTTAGTGAAGTTTGGATTCTTAAAAGTGAAAGTATTTTACTTAAAGTACATAGAGTCTTGAAAAGGAAGTGGTTTCCAAACATTTTGGCTAGTGCCTTAGTTCCAAAACCTAAGGGTTGTTATAATGACTTTAGGGGAGTTAAAGGAGTGATTTACTTGAGGTTTAAAAGTAGAAGAAACTTGTTTTCTAAATATTAAGAGACTTGAAGTATTTTGAAAGTTAAGAACTTGATTTGTAAGTATGTGATACTTGGTTTTAAACGTATAAGTCTCTTGGTTATAAAAGGAATGGATATGTCTAAAACCATAAAGGGTTATAACGACTTTATGGGAAGTTGGTTATAACGGCTTTATGGAAGGTTAAGAAAGTTGTCTATTTTGATTAATGGGCATAAGTTGCCTAGATTGTGAAAATTTGAAGTTACTTGATTTCAAGCTTGGAAATGAGTTTTCTAAAAGTGTAGTAACTTACTTTGAAAAATAGACACACCTTGATACTACGGGTGTTAGCATCTTGGGGTTTTACATAAAAAGTAGCCTTTTGAAAAGAATGTATGTACGTAGTACTTTGGCTTGTTTAATTGAGAATTATTCTATGTGTGCCTTGATAAGTACTTTGGCTTGTTTAATTGAGAATTATTCTATGTGTGCCTTGATAAGTACTTTGGCTTGTTTAATTGAGAATTATTCTATAAGTGCCTTGAGTTTATAAAATGAAAGTCTATAGATTTTATGAACTTGCATATGTGTGCTGGTTATAGCCTTTGAGTGCAAGTATTATGTTTTATTACGTTGCCGCGACTCTCGGTTGGAGGGCCGGCTGTCTTGTTGTAAGTTACTCGACGCATCGGCGGTGATGTGGGATTCCACGTATGCTTCCATTATTTGTATTACTCCTGGACATGCTTATACGATGTGGGATTCCGGCACGTGACTGCGAGGCGTTAGATTCGGATTTGTTTGTATTACCCCACGGTCATGCTTATACGATGTGGGATTCCGGCACGCGACCACGAGGGATATTGTTATTCCATGGATTCGCCTCCATGAGATTTAGTGACGCAGCCGGATCCGTAGTTAGCTCGTACTTGCCCTCGTCACCGACGACGCAGCCGGATCTCGTAGTTGGCTTTCGTACTTGCCCCGCCGGTTCTATCACGCTTTGGTACCAGAGGCTGTGAGATAGCTTTCGCACTTGCCGGCCATATCTCGTGACGACAGCCGGATCCGTAGTTAGCTTTCATACTTGCCCCCGCCGCTTGACGACGCAGCCGATCTCGTAGTTGGCTGCATTGCCCCGCCGTCGCTTTATGATGCACGCTGGATCCGTGGTTCGCTTTCCTACTGCCCGCATGCTTTTAGGACACAGTGGGACTTGGTGTTCATGTATGCCTATTGGTGTTATATTATATCATGGATCGCCAGCAGTGAGAAGGATTCCACGCATGATTGATATTATGGGCGTGAGACCCATGGTTATATTTTAGGAATGACTTTTAGGGCATGCGTCCCTGACTTGATATGACTGCTTATGTATTGTGTACTGTAGGTTAGCTATCATATATGTCTCCTGTTTTGTTTAGACTGTTATTGTTACACCCCGTAAGTCCAGGGCATGTAAAAGAGAATGTACGTAAGGAAATCAAGACTTGGAAATTAGTACGAAAGGAAGAATTGTTTTTCCGACGGAAAATCTTCCGAACGCCGGAAAGGAAAAATGTTCGTTGTTGAGAATTGGATTCTCAAAATGTATTATTTGAAGAATATGGAACTTATTAATATTATGGAAATCTATTTTTACGGATTTGGTCACGTGGGGCCCACCCGAGGAATTTTACGTTTTGTGGGGCCCACGAGGGTTACGGAATTTTTGTAGACGAATGAGAGGGCGACACGTGGCACTCCCACATGTGGTCTTGGACGAATTGGTGTGAGGTTAAAATGGTCATTGACCATCTTGGAAGATAAGTCTTCAAGCTTGATATATTTGACCAAAGTCAACTTGTCCACATGGGCTTGATCCTAGTGAAAACCATCTAAGCCTCACATTTGTTATAATCTTGGACATCCATAGTGTTATAAGTACTAAGCTAGTGCAAGACAAGCTCATTTTACAGTTAGAAAATATCACACATTTCTTGTTCTTCCATTGTGCTCTCGGCTTTGAGCTAAAGTCCACACAAAATTTTTGTAATTTTCCTCCATTAGCCACAAGACTTAAACCCAATGTCCCTAAGGGTATTGTAAGGTTATCTCAATAGAAAGATTTGAAAACGACATTTTCGTATTAGTCGCATATGGAAATCACACGCACTGCCTCCGTGGATCGTGCCTTACCCGCACCCAAGTAGTCATACATCGAGTAATCGGAATATAAAAACAAGACATGAAACAGCTTGTAAAATGAGACACGCTTTATCTCGATGAAAAGCTTGCCTTTCGCATATATATATAAATAACCCAAGTTTTGCGATTACATCCCAACCGTACACTCAGACTACTGCACTCTAAGGAAGTAATAACTATGGCGGACAGCCCGCCATACCCGAATGTACAAAACTATCTACAATACAGGGAGATCATACCCAAAAGTCGAGCCTCCTAGAAGATGAGCTCCCGACACCAATGCAAAGAGATCCTAAGATGTGGATCTAGCACTGTTCTTACCGCATGCATGAACGCAGCCCTCAAGGAGGTCAAGATAACAGTACTAAGTATGTGAAATCAGAAAGTACTTAAAATGAAATCAAAGTATTTAAAACCATTTGCAACTACAATCAGTTCAATTGCACATAGTGTCATATCACAAACAAGAACACTAATAGATATAATGTAATCGTCTTTCCTAGGCCGCGAATGATCGCAGCAAGAAGGCCAATCGCCCATAGTATCATTATGCGTGCCTAGTCCCGACTTCCGCAGTCCGCATATGTCACACATGCACCCGCATGAGGTATTCCTCGTGACGGTAGCTAACCCCTGCATTCTCCTCGACTCCAGTCCGCATAGTCTCAATAGACCGCATAGTCATACTGCATCGCATAGGGCATCCCCGCATCAGGCTAAAACACCCGAATGATCAACTCGAGCTCCCGCAGCCCGCATAGTCTCGCTGCACCGCATAGGACATATAGAACCGCATCAAGGTGGCAAGCCCTGTATAACCAATGGCGGGTAGGTGATATAACAACAAGATAACCGACTTACCGCCTCAGCAACGTAAGCACAACAAGAATGTCCCCCTTTCACAACATCACAAGACACTAACACACATAGCATCATAGTATGTCTATTTATCAAACAATCTTACTACACCTTACAGAATACAAGGTTTTTATAAGCAATTAAGTAAACAGTTCTTTTTATCATTCTTAAGGGGTTATACCTAACTTCCCATAAAGCTAGTATAACTCTTAAGCTTTTGTTTAAAAACCAACTGTTTCTTTTCTGTTAAAACTGATTCAGTATTCTTTTGAAATGCTTCAAGATCTGTTATTATTCAGGCTTAAGTCAAGAGACATTGCCGTAGTTATTATTCAGGCTTAAGTCAAAAGACATTGCCGTAGTTATTATTCAGTTAACACATGTACGTCTACCGTACTATATATATATGTTAAAATATCATGCTTAGGAAGAATCACATACCTTCTCGGCGAAAACCACCTGCCAAGTTGAATATGTCGCGCGCAGAGAATCAACCTATAATAGTCAGACACGTCTATCAACGTCTAGACTACTCTGTAAACAGTTCTAAGCAGAGGGTCCTTTATTCTACGGAAAATCGGGCAGCACTTCCCTACCCGGTGAGCTACTCAAGTCTACTGTGAAAACAGTCCTAAGTAAGTATAGTTCAATTATTCTTCTTTCAAACCTTTCTACTGTGATAACAGTTCAATTCTATTCTGTGATATCCTTCTAAGTATTTAATACTTATTTCTATACTTCTACAGTATGTATTCTCTAATTACAAAAGAAGGACAAGTTTATTTACCTCGATAAGCCCAATAATATCCTAGATATAAGTCGATCCGGAGCAAGGCTTAGCTCCTAAGTCAGACGTCCCGATAGCTCCAAGGAAACCTTAGAAGTTCTTCACAACTTCTACTAAGTACTAAGGGATTTGGGCTAGGGTATTTTGGGCATTATAACAATACTAGAAGGCAACTTTTCTACCAAGGGAGGGGGGGTAGCCTCGGCTAAGCATCACAAAGGGGGGGGGGTGTGTTGGACGAAAAGCCTCAAGGGAGAGGAGAGGATTTTAGACTTGGAAAGTTTGTTTGTGGATGAAGAACTCTTCATCACAAGAGGGGTATTTATAGGTCAAGGGATGGCCAACCAATGGCCAAGATAATGTCAAGTGCAAGGCAAGTGTAAGGCCAAGATTTGGGCAAGTGTACGTAGCTAACTTGCACACAAAATATCCTACCAACTCCAAGACAAAATAAGCCACTCCATTCAGCCATATTGACGCCTCACGTCCACCAATTGGAGGGTGACAAGTGTCGCCCTCCCGTTGGCCCAAAGTGTTTCATCTCTCGGAAAAATCTGCAAAAATTAGAAATGGCATAGCCGGAATTTATCCTACGCGAGTTGTGTAAAAGGTTTCGTCGGAAAATGATTCTTTTAGCGAGTTGTGCCCAAAAAAACGTCTTGTGCCTAAACTTTTGTCACGACCCGACCCCGGGCCCACGACTGGTGCCTTACCCCGGGCACCCTAGTGATACAACATCAGAGAAAATCAGCGGAAATAGAAACATACACATGAACAAGATATACGATAATGAAATAAGAAAAACAGGCTAACCAAAACGGTTACCTTCCTGAATATATAATTAAAACATGAACCCGAACAGTTACATCCCTTTTTCAAACTCGCCACAACAAGATTACTGCACTTACGAATGTTATAACAACAACGACGATGGTTCGCCATACCCCGAATGTAAGTACCTACAACAACAGGGACTATACCAAATATAAGCCTCCGGAGAAATGGAGCTTCCTGAAACGCTGAATTGTGATCCTATGAGCGAGGATCGACGATCGTGTACCTCTACCGCATGCAGATGAACGCAGCCCCAAGGGCGAGGTCAAGACAACAAGTACCAAGTATGTGAAACTGAAAATCAGAAATGAAATCATAGTAGTCTATATAAAGCAGAGACATGTATGATAACCAAACTCAGCTCACAATAAATAAGCGATCATGTCAAGTCGTGACTCACGCCTCAAAGTCATCACTCAAATACAACTATGGGTCTCACGCCCGCAACATCAATCATGCCCGTGGAATACCTTCCTCACCGCCGATACCTATGATATAAAAGCACCAAGGAATACACATGAACACCGTGTCCCACCGTGTCATAATAAAACCGTGACGGTAAGTACGAAGGCATAGCCGACTACTAAAACCCACAAGACCAACAAGGTCATAAATCGTATCATGAGATCTGTCTAGACCGCCACATGATCGAAGTTGCCACTCGCCGCAGATCTAATGCGCGTCTAGTCCCGAACTTCCCGCAGCCCGCATAGGCCACCCAACGCCCGCATGAGGTATTCCTCGCATCGAGGGTAGCTACTCCCGCAACGCCCCGACTCGCGATCCGCATGGCCACATAAACCGCATGACCAAAAAGGCCGCACACTAACTCGAACTCGTAGCTCGCATAGGTCCCCGACCCGCATGAGGTATTCTCGAATCACGGTCCTGCATCACCGAGTCTACCCCACATCGGAGGCATTTTAACCCCAGAACATGTCAAGAGGTGAGTGATATTACACTAACATAACAACTTATCGTTAAACAACATAAGCACAACAAGAATACTCTTTATACAAACGTTACAAAGACACTAACACACATAGCATCATATCATGTCTACTTATCAAACCATCTTATTATTCATTTCACAAATCAATATAAGTGTTATAAACACATAGTAAACTGTTCTTCTATCTTCCTTAAGTCGTTATACCTAACTTCCCATAAAGCTAGTATAACACTTAAGCTTTTAAAATCAAGTATTTCTTTTCTTTCAAAATGGTTAATAACTCTTTTGAAATACTTTGATTCTTATTATTTAAACTCAAGTCAAAAGACATCAAAGTAAAACCAAAACAATTTTCATACCTTCTTTTAAAACAAAGGCACTTCTCCTTTAAAAGTCAAGTAGCAATATACTTTTAAAACCAAGTGTCTTACTCTTTTAAAAACAAGTAACCTATACCTTTAAATCAAGTTACTTCTCCTTTCCCGAAATCAAGTTGTTTATAAGTCAAGTTATCATTTTAAATCCAATGATAAAATCATTCTTATTTTCAAATCAAGATAACTTTATTCTTTAAAAGACCACACACCCATTACTCATGAGTGAGATTTTACAACTTTTTAACATAATTCAAGTCCTTAATGTTTCATAACAAGTCACTTAACCTTGAAATCAAGTTAAGGACATAAAAGGAAAATCAACTTCCTTTAAACACACGTGCGTCTACCGCACTAAATATATTTCACAAATATCATGCTAGAAAGGATAGGAAGAGGTTCACATACCTCCGGCTAAACCCACTTGCCAAGTTGAATACGCCGCAGAAATGTCAACCTCGATTCCACGTAATTATCCGAGTTAGGAGGGTTGGAATTACGGATGATAACACCTTGATTAAATCCGTAAAATTAGTATGGCAATATTTTCCCTTCAAAGGCTTTGGTCGAATAGGCTCAAGTGTTAATTGTATGTGGAAGACGAAAATAGCAAGGAAATGAATTGCAAATTTTGTTTTGTTTACGTAAGTCGAAATAGGGCAATAGTAATCGACATCAGTATGTTAAGTTAAATGGAGAACAAATTGCCTTTCTTGGCTTTATCCAAATGTTCATTCATACATATTGTCTCCCACGTATTCCTAACTCCTAAGTCAGCAAATAAATTTCCCCTCAAAAGATATTTTAAGAGCATTAAATGAATGCTAATAATGATGTCTTCCACTTGCTTTTAAAATGTTTACACACCCTGCTATTTAATCGACACGCACCCACCGCAAAACGTGTCCACTTCGCAATTATTAATTAAGTGACCTACTCCGTATAATTTATTCTCAAACTCCATTGTCACATTTGTAGTATACAAAATTATTTCGGGATTACATTCCTTGTATACTAATTTTCGGATTTACATATATAAATATACTTTATTGGGCCACTTGTCCACCTAAAAAAACGTCCCACTTGGCCTTCTCCAATTTGGCCAACATGGCCACACGGGGGTGACACGTGTCGCCCCCCCTACTCGTCCAAAATATTTCATCTTTCGAAAATATTCGCAATGCCAAAATCCAAAATAAAGTGGGCCCACAAACCGTAAATTCTCCCGTGGCCCCACGTGACCAATTCCGAAATAAAATTCCATAATTCTCAAATATTCCAAAAGTCCGAATACCAAAACTGGGAATCCAATTCCCTTTAACGAACATTTTTCCTTCACAAAATTCGGAAACTTTTCCGTCGAAAAATCACATCTTTCTTCCTTTCCAATTTTTATGTCGTATTCTCGTACGTACGTCCTCGTAAACATACTCTGGAACTACGGGGTGTAACATTCTTCCCCCCTTAGAAACATTCGTCCCGAATGTTCCCTCTAAGCCTCCAAAACATACCTGTGCCGGTATAGTCTTCCCTACTATACTTAAGAAACCAATTATGCCACACATGGCCATGATACAACATACGCGCAAAACTCAATCCAAGCTAACGAGGAATCACCTCTAACGTGTATAACAATACAAAAAAAAACTTCCACCCATGGTCCAAAGGATACTTCCATCTTCTTAACACACCTTAGCCTCTTTTCTTATTCGTCGTACCTTCCTCGTACACTCAAACTCTTCCTAGCATACTTACCACATTTCTGTCATTGCTTCAGTTTCCAAAATCTCGGGGTTACTATCACCAACTCGTCATCATTAACGGAAAATACTGGAGGATCTCCGATACTCTTCAAACATAGCAACATGAAATATCGACGATCGCCTCCTAAGTCGGAGGGCAGTGCTAACTTCTAGGCAACCTGGCCTATTCTACAACCGATCTGAAAATGCCCAAAGTACCTCGGGCTAAGTTTCCCCTGCTTTCCAAATCTCGTCACACCCTTCCGGGGTGGTACCTTCAAGAAGACCCACCGTCAACCTGAACTCCAAGTGTCGACGCCGATTATCCATACTACTTTTGTTGACTCTGAGCTGCTAATAACCTCTTCTGGATAAGCTTCACCTTATCCACATCCTGCTGAATCAAGTATGGACCAACTATCTGAACCTTGCCAACATCAAACCAATCGACCGGCAACCTACACTTCCGCCCATACAAGGCTTCATAAGGCACCATCCGAATACTGAAATGGTAGCTATTACAATACTCACTCAACAAGAGGCACATAATCCTCACTGCTACCCCTGAAATCAAAACACCGGCCCGAGGGTGAATGCAATACTGAGACTCACCTGAGTTCCTAACCCCGCCTGGTAAAACTTCCAGAAACAAAAGAAATAGCCGAAAACTGGGCTCTACTGCCTGTCATAAAATAAAAGTAGGAACCCCGTGCAGCCTTACAACCTTCCTGATATACAACATCTCGCATAACCCTCCGCCGAGTAAACAGTCCTGACTAAAAGACAAGATGGGCTGACCCCATCGACCCTACTACTGGTCGAACGCATCCACAAACTCGTACGATGGTTACCTAAACTTGGGCCTAACACCCTCGTGACCCTATCCTCTAGCGGGACCACCTCAACTGACCCCACCACCTTCCGGGCTGCGGGTTGACTCGCGATATGGCCTCAACCTGACCCACTTCGTACTAAACTCTCGTTCCTCGATCCGGAACAATCTTACCAATTCACGTCATGAAAGCTACCACTTCCATCTCACACTACCCATGGAATTATCCCACAATATATCACGCATACCAAGTACTTCGACAAAGACCAACCGTAAAATCATCCACTCAAGACGGTCTTGCATCCAAGGTCCCAACTGTTATAAATTCTAAGGCTCCCCATTTTCTCGTCCCCAGACTTACCCTTTTCAACTACCCATGTTTTTTTTCTAATCACAACTTACTCAATGCTACCAGAACATAGCACTCCACATGTATCTACCATAACGACCTAAACAAGTCTCTTAAGGTCAAGATATCTCTAGAACTATCGCCTCACTTTCCCTTTGTCGCCCAATCAAATCTCGCTCTGGGCGCATAACTACTGACAGAATGAACCAGCCACCGATCCCGGCGTCGAGTCATAACATCCGCGCCACTGCTCGACAATTTCTCGCGAAATGGCCTGCCGCCGCAAGCCTAACAAGCTATCTAAGTAGTACGACACTCCCATAAGAACACCTACCGCAACGCCATACCGGTGGGAGTGGCCTCCTCAGTTAACACCCCTTCCTCTCCGAACCATCGAATCAAGAATCGACTTGGTAGGCTAAGTCATCCCACCTGTATCTCTCCTACTAGGACATTCTCTCCTCACATGGCCCTGACGGCTGTAGGTAAAACAAGCACTAGCAAAAAGACGACATTCCCCGGGATGACGCCTGTCACATGGTGAACACTGAGGAAAAACTGAATCTGGCTGGCTAGAACCTATGCAATCTGTGAACCAGAAACCCTGGAGTTCTGACCAACTCCTAATACTCCGAACGTCCTGAACCCTGTGAAGGACCACTCTGCACCGGCGGGGGTGCATATCCAGTCTGCTGCTGAGGCGATTCGCCTTGGAAGTTACCAAAGGACCATGCCGACCGACTTCTTCTCGCGATTGGTTAACCCGTCGATCCCTACGTTTCTCGGCCTGCTGCGCATAAGCCCGTACGCAGGCCATGCTCATGCCTGACTGAAGAGCTACTCTCGCACAACCCTTCCTTAGATAATCATCAAGACCCGTGATAAATCGGTACATCATATACTCTCTGGTTGCTAAATCCCTAGCTAGCAACGGGGTCGTCTCTTTTGCAATCCATACATTCTGCCATCGTCGGGAACCGAGGTTCAAATCTCATGGCCGCAGAGGAATCGCCGCCGTGTGCTAAACTCATTGGGCCGGGCGACGCCGCAGAACTCCCGAATGAAGCACCACCGGTGATGATTGGGCCTGTGCCTCGTAACCCTCTGGTTTACTCGCGGCCTCACGCTTTGCCCTTCTGGGCCCGGGTTGCCTTGCGCGGAGGCATAACTGGTAAGGGAAAGAATTACGTTAGAGGGGTCCAACTTATAACACAGCTCTAAGGTACGATCTCAGAGTGAGAAGAATGGAAACCAATCCTAAATATCCTGCAGCCTCATGATTATAGGTGTGGTGCACAACACACCGATAATCAAGACTCTACTAGATACGGTCTGTAGACACTTTCCGAGGATTAACTGCTCTGATACCACTTTTGTCACGACCCGACCCCGGGCCCGCGACTGGTGCCTTACCCCGGGCACCCTAGTGATACAACATCAGAGAAAATCAGCGGAAATAGAAACATACACATGAACAAGATATACGATAATGAAATAAGAAAAACAGGCTAACCAAAACGGTTACCTTCCTGAATATATAATTAAAACATGAACCCGAACAGTTACATCCCTTTTTCAAACTCTGCCCACAACAGTACTACAGACCTCTACGAATGTTATAACAACAACGACGGGACAGGGCCCCGCCATACCCCTGAATGTAAGTACCTACAACAACAGGGGACTATACCAAAGATAAGCCTCCGGAGAAACGGAGCTTCCCAAAACGCTGAATTGTGATCCTATGAGCGAGGATCGACGACTGGTGTACCTCTACCTGCGGCATGAACGCAGCCCCCCGAAGGAGGTCAGTACAACAGGTACCAAGTATGTGAAACTGTAAATACTGTAAATGAAATCATAGTAGTCTATATAAAGCAGGAGACATGTATGATAACCAAACTACAGTTCACAATAAATAAGCAGTCATGTCAAGTCAGGGACTCACGCCCTCAAAGTCATCACTCAAATACAACTATGGGTCTCACGCCCACAACATCAATCATGCCCGTGGAATACCTTCCTCACTGCCGGCAGTCTATGATATAAAAGCACCAAGGAATACACATGAACACCAGGTCCCACCTGTGTCATAATAAAACCGTACGGGGTAAGTACGAAGGCATAGCCGACTACTAAAACCCACAGTACCAACAAGGTCATAAACTGTATCATGAGATCTGTCTAGACCGCCACATGATCGAAGTTGGCCACTCGCCCGCAGTATCTAATGTGCGCGTCTAGTCCTGGAACTTCCCGCAGCTCCGCATAGGCCACTCCAATGGCCCGCATGAGGTATTCCTCGCATCGAGGGTAGCTACTCCCCGGCAACGTCCTGGACTCGCAGTCCGCATGGCCACATAGACCGCATGACCAAAAAGGCCGCACACTAACCTGGAACTCTCGTAGCTCCGCATAGGTCCCCTGGACCCGCATGAGGTATTCTCGAATCATGGTCCTGCATCACCGAGTCTACCGCGACGGAGGCGCCTTAACCCCAGAACATGTCAAGAGGTGAGTGATATTACACTAACATAACAACTTATCGTTAAACAACATAAGCACAACAAGAATACTCTTTTATACAAACGTTACAAGACACTAACACACATAGCATCATATCATGTCTACTTATCAAACCATCTTATTATTCATTTCACAAATCAATATAAGTCTGTTATAAACACATAGGTAAACTGTTCCTTCTATCTTCCTTAAGTCGTTATACCTAACTTCCCATAAAGCTAGTATAACACTTAAGCTTTTAAAATCAAGTATTTCTTTTCTTTCAAAAATGGTTAATAACTCTTTTGAAATACTTTCAGATTCTTATTATTTAAACTCAAGTCAAAAGACATCAAAGTAAAACCAAAACAATTTTCATACCTTCTTTTAAAACAAAGGCACTTCTCCTTTAAAAGTCAAGTAGCAATATACTTTTTAAAACCAAGTGTCTTACTCTTTTAAAAACAAGTAACCTATACCTTTAAATCAAGTTACTTCTCCTTTCCTCAAAATCAAGTTGTTTATAAGTCAAGTTATCATTTTAAATCCAATGATAAAATCATTCTTATTTTCGAAATCAAGATAACTTTATTCTTTAAAAGACCACACACCCATTACTCATGAGTGAGATTTTACAACTTTTTAACATAATTCAAGTCCTTAATGTTTCATAACAAGTCACTTAACCTTGAAATCAAGTTAAGGACATAAAAGGAAAATCAACTTCCTTTAAACACACGTGCGTCTACCGCACTAAATATATTTCACAAATATCATGCTAGAAAGGATAGGAAGAGGTTCACATACCTCCTCGCTAAACCCACTTGCCAAGTTGAATACGCCACAGAAATGTCAACCTCGATTCCACGTAATTATCTGAGTTAGGAGGGTTGGAATTACGGATGATAACACCTTGATTAAATCCAGAAAATTAGTATGGCAATATTTTCCCTTCAAAGGCACTGGTCGAATAGGGCTCAAGTGTTAATTGTATGTGGAAGACGAAAATAGCAAGGAAATGAATTGCAAATTTTGTTTTGTTTACAGAAGTCGAAATAGGGCAATAGTACTTGACATCAGATGTTAAGTTAAATGGAGAACAAATTGCCTTTCTTGGCTTTATCCAAATGTTCATTCATACATATTGTCTCCCACGTATTCCTAACTCCTAAGTCAGCAAATAAATTTCCCCTCAAAAGATATTTTAAGAGCATTAAATGAATGCTAATAATGATGTCTTCCACTTGCTTTTAAAATGTTTACACACCCTGCTATTTAATCGACACGCACCCACCGCAAAAACGTGTCCACTTCGCAATTATTAATTAAGTGACCTACTCCGTATAATTTATTCTCAAACTCCATTGTCACATTTGTAGTATACAAAATTATTTCGGGATTACATTCCTTGTATACTAATTTTCGGATTTACATATATAAATATACTTTATTGGGCCACTTGTCCACCTAAAAACGCCCCACTTGCCTTCTCTCCACCGCCAACATGGCCACACCTGGTGACACGTGTCGCCTCGTTATACCCGTAGTTGCAGTGGTATGTATGTGAGGACGACGACGCAGAGTACGCGTAAATTTTGAAAAGAAAGAAAGATGTGAGTTTTCACTAAAAGTTTCCTGTTATTTGTGAAGGAAAAGGTTCGTTAACGGGAATTGATTCCCAGATTTGGTATTCGACTTCCCGGAATATTAGAGAATTATGGAATTTTATTTTGAAATGGTCACGCTGGGCCCACGAGAAATTTACGCTTTTGGGCCCACTTTGTTTTCGAGATTTTGGCCATTGTGGATATTTTTTCGAAAGACGCTTTTGAGGGCCAACAGGAGGGTGACACGTGTCACCCCGCCAGGTGGCTCGGGCCGGTTACATTTGGGCACAAGCGCCGACTAGAGTCGCTTTCCGACGAAACGCTTTCCACGCCTTTCGTAGGGAAAATTCCGCTATGTCCTTTTTAATTTTTGGCGGATTTTTCCGAGAGACGAAACATTTTGGACAACGGAGGTGACATGTGTCACCCTCACATCGAGGTTCGTGGCGCCCGTGACGATCGTTCACGTATGGGATTGTTTTGTGGCTCACGCTTTTGGCCCTATTGGTTCCTTGTTTTGTGCCTTGTTTTGGCCTTGTTTTGTGGCTTGTCTTGTGCCATGTTTTGTGGAGTAGGGTTAGGGTGCACTTGGCTTGATCAAGGCCTTACACTTGCCTCGCACATGGCTCGATCTTGCCATCGTTGGCATTTGGGTTTGCTATAAATACCCCTCAGTGAAGACTTCATTCATCCACAAATGTTTCCAAGTCTTGAATCCTCCTCCTCTTGTAGACTCGCCCAAGAGCTCCTCTCCTCGAAAGTGGCCTTTGGCCGTGAGGTCTCCTCCCCTCATGAGGTTCAGCCGTGGGTACCCCTAGCCTAGTTGTTTTCGTATAATACCCCTTGTTGTGGTATAGAAATACTCCCCTAGTATTGTTATAATGCCCAAAATACCTTAGCCTTGTACCTTGTAGTATTCCAAAGATACCTCTTTACGTAGAGTCCGGAAATACTACCTTTTGTCCTTTTAGTCTCAAACCGAAACCCTAAGGAAATCTTCATAGTTGGTTGAAGTATTTGAGCAGGTTGGTTAGAACTTCTAAGGGTTGTTTGGAGTGGTTTGGAGCGCACGGAGTGGAGCTAAACCTTGCTCAGGATCGACGTTATAACTTGGATAATTTTTGGGCTTATCGAGGTAATTATCTTGTCCCTCTATTGTAATTGGAAATTACATGTTGGTTAGAATATATAGTCAAGTATACTATATATAGAACTACTTAGTATTCGCAATGTCTTTTGACTTAAGCCCAAGAATAAAGAATCGAATCGAATCAGATTTACATAGGATCAGATTGCAAAGACTTGTAGAATTGTACACGCCCGTTAGGCGTAAACCCTCTGGTTGGCTTGGTAGCCGCCTCGATAGAGAGGAGATTTACGCTGTCATGTGAGGGTCGCCAATTTTCTATAGAAAGATAGAAACTTGTGTTTTGGGGTTAATAGACGTTTTGACCTTTATAGGTGAAAGTACTAAGAGTAGCGTATTCTACTCGAGAGTGGAAAGTGGCTAGTGTCAGTAGTACTTGAGCATTTTGCTTATTGTCGATAAATCGTCGCGAGGTATGTGAACCTCTTCCTATCTCTTCTAGCATGATATGTGTGAACTATGTAGTACGTAGACGCATACGTGTTAACCGTGGTTTGATTGTTTTAAAACATAAAGTGTTATAACGCTTTATGGGAAGTTGGTTATAATACTTTATGTAGGTAAGAAAATGGTTTTATCGATGTTAGAAGTTAAGAGACTTGATCTTATAAGATAAGAGACTTAACTTATTTGTTTTAATGAGGATGTTTGTGTGAAACCTCATTCGTGAGTAATGAGTACTTGGTTTTTAAAGGAATAATGTTTTACTGATTTCGGAATCGTAATGTATCGGCTGCACTCGCAGCGTTAATAAAGGAAAATGTATTGAATAATGATGTGTTGTATTAAAACCAAGTAAAACCTCCATCCGCATGAAGCTAAGATGAGACAAAATGATATTACATTTTCTAGATCATGGTCCGTAATAAGATCGTTATAAACAAGAATAAACTACTCACGTATATGTCATGTGTTACTCAATTGTTCTAAAAAGGAATCAAGTGATTAAGTTTGGGAACTATGAAACCATTTGAAAATGAGAAGCTTGAGTAATTGAAACTAGGCAAACTGGAACTTAGGAAAAGAATGTTGTTACTTGGTTTCGAAAAGGAAGGTGGGTTGGTCATTCTAATACTACGTATCGTGACTCTTATAAAAGTAATGGATCTCTTTAAAAGAACTTAACGATGTAGTACCTGGGGTTAAAAACCCGACCTTGGCATAAAATAAAAGTACTTTGAGTCAGGTGAAACTTGCCTATGCTTGTTGTTGTGAAACTTGCCTATGCTTGTTGTTGTGAAACTTGCCTATGCTTGTTGGTGTGTAACTTGCTTATGCTTGTGGTGATAGCCTTTGTTGTGCAAGTGTGGTATTTCGTTACCGCCTCTCGATAGGCCGGTCGACTTGTTGAGAACTTACTTGACGCGGCCGCGGTGATGGAGAATTCCACGTATGTTTCCAT
The DNA here is from genome assembly GCA_029844215.1 of Przewalskia tangutica. NCBI lineage: Eukaryota > Viridiplantae > Streptophyta > Magnoliopsida > Solanales > Solanaceae > Przewalskia > Przewalskia tangutica. Next base: position 35,134,626 of record CM056725.1, on the reverse strand, counting down.
TTTTGATTATCGCTTGTTGTTGATGTCACATGGACATGTCTACACCGACGCAGAATCCGGCACGCGGCCACGCGGTCGGTCGACACCGATATATTGTTATTGTGGTTACATGGACATGTCTACACCGAGGTAGAATTCGGGCACGTGGCTACGCGGCAGGTTGATCACCCAAAGATATTATTGTTGATGTCACACGGACGCGTTCACACCGAGGTAGAATTCCGGCACGTGGCCGGGGCATTGGTATTATTGTTGCATCATGGACATGTCTACACCGATGCAGACTCCGGCACGCAAACGATGCGAACATGATTGATGTGGGCGTGAGACCCATAGTTATATTTGAGTGATGACTTGAGGCGTGAGTCCCCGATCGATATGATCGCTTTTATGTTGTGAATCAGAGTTTGCTATCATACATGTCTCCCGCTTTATATAGACTAGTATGATTTCATTACGATTTTTACGCCACATACTGCAATTGCATCGACCTCCTTCGGGGCCGTTCATGCCGCAGTAGAGGTACATCGGCCGTGATCCCCGCCTTAGGATCACGCCAAAGATATCGGGAAGCTCCGCTTCTTCGAGGCTTATCTTTTGCATGTGTTCCCCGAGTTGTAGGTTCTTGTACATTCGTGGTATGGCGGCCCCGCTCCGTCATAGTCGTTGTAAATCTTAGAGGTCCTGTAATCGCGCGTGGTTGTAAAGGATTAAACTGCTCGTGTTTTATGATATACCAAGGCAACCGCTTTGGTTGGCCTGCTTATTATTATATCTCCGTTTCATGACTCATGTTTTATTTTCCGCCGTTTTCTCGATGTCAGGTCACTAGGGTGCCCGGATAAGGCACCAAGAACGCCCCGAACGTCGTTACAAAAGTGGTATCGAGCGCTTAATCCTCGGAAAGTGTCTACGCATCGTGTTCAGTAGAGTCTTGATTATCGGCGTGTGGCACCACATCTATAATCGTGAGGTCGCAGGACATTTAGGATTGGTTTCATTTTTCTCATTCTGATATCGTGCCTTAGAGCTTGGTTGTAAGTTGGACCCCTCTGACGTATCTCGCTTTTACCAGTTATGCCTCCGCGCAAGGCAACCAGAGCCCGAGGCAAGGCAGCCGAGGGTGCCGCTAGTGAGATACAGAGGAGTACGAGGGCGCAGCCCTGACAAGACTGAGGTCAGGCTTCGACGGCGGGTTTTGTGGACGCCGCCACCCAAAGAGCTTAGAGCCGCACCGTGGTCGATGAGACTACAAGACTGAGCCTCCACCCCACACCGGGGGCAGGAGACGGGTTACGCGAGATGGCAGCTTGCCGCCGTGGTCGGGCGCGATGAGGATAGGCCGACGCAGCAGCCTGGCCCAGAGCACCAGCCGGTTCACCCCGAGCAGATAGTTTGAGGCTACGGACTTTACGAGTCAGAGCCCGCCGCAGTTTTATGGGTCGAGGTTCGAGGATGATCCGCAGGAGTTCATCCGGCAGCCATACTGGATCACGCGGTGATCAAGGCTTCAGAGACCGAGTCTGTTACCTTTGTTCAGACGGCCGCGTGATACCGCAATCGATTGGTTTGATTCACTGAGCTTTCCTGGAGAGCATGCACCTCCAGCAGATGGGATGAGTTTTCGGGCTTTCTCACGCACTTCTTGCCTCCGCAGATGAGAGGGCACGGGCCGGCGATTTTTGATGCTTAGACAGAGCGGCGACGGTTCGGGAGTACAATGTGAGTTCGACTCATCGTCTTGAGACGCCCCAAGCAGTAGCTAGTATGGAGGATCGAGTGCACCGATATGTTACAGGGCTCGATGATTACATGTCGGAGGCATGTTCAGGAGTAGCCCTTCAGCCGGGCATGGACATTGCCCGCATGCAGGCTCATGCACTAGGATGTGAGGTACGAGAGGTCGACGGAATGACCGGATCGCCAGAAGAGGCCAGACATCGTGGTCTTTGCGACTTTCGAGGCGGACCGCCTCAGCAGCATATTAGTTTTGCACCTCCGCCGGTGCAGAGTGGTCCTCCACAACCTTCAGAGTATTCGGGAGCAGGTCAGGGCTCCAAGGGTTCGTGTTTCCGGCGGCGGTGTTGGCGACGCGGTCACCCCTACCTCGCGTGGTCGATGGTAGACCGCATTTCGGGAGTGTCGTGGTGCCAGGGGAGCTTGTTATTTTTGGCCAGCAGGCCATTTTGCGAGGAACTGTCTCACCAAGGGTAGCACGGATGTTACGACTCACCACCGGATCGCTGGTCGTTCATCGCTTTCATAGCATACTACAGGCAGGTGCCTATGATTAGAGTGGAGCGGTAGCTTCGTGTATATCCTTAACCTCTAGAGTTTTGGTATGCTTGTTATGATGGTCTCATTATATTGTGCTATGTACGAATAGCGTTGTGTTAATTGTGAGTTTGAAAACATGCTTAGTTGGGAGGATACGATGGGGCAATGGTAAGTGTGAACCTTAGACTATGTCACGATCGAGACCTGTGTAAGGTCGCCTTGAGTTAAAGATTTATTTTTGACCCTTATCGAGTAGTAGTATACGTGGATTTATTTGTGTGATAAGTCCGTGGGTAGTGTGAGATGGAAGTGGTAGCTTCATGATGTGAATTAGTAAGATTGTTCGGATCGGAGACAAGAGTTTGGCGCGTTGGGGTCGGGTTGAGGACCATTTGCGGGTCAACCAGAACCCGGTTTGGGGTGGGGTTCGGGTGGTCCCGCCAGTGGTAGGGTCACGAGGATGCTAGGCCCAAGTTTGTATGATCATCGTATGAGTTCGTGGACGCGCTCGACCGAAGCGTTCGTAAAGGCCGGAATGGCCTTAAGGAAGTTCGAGGTTAGTAAGATGACCAAGTTTGGAGGTAGTGACTGCAGATTTTCGAACTAAGTAATGACCAAGTATGGTACGACCGGGAGAGTTCGAGTGTTCGAGAAGCGGTACAACGAGTAAGGGAGGAAGATAACGTGTGTTATTTCGCGCCGCGTGGCATCGCAACTTGTTAGAGGAACTTTATCGTTATTCGATTGAGAAGGAACATTCGACGAATGTTTCTCGAGGGGAGAATGTTATACCCCGTAGTTGCAGGGTGGTATGTGAGGACGACGCATTTGAGTACGCGTAAATTTTGAAAAGAAAGAAAGACGTGAGTTTTCACGGAAAAGTTTCCTGTTATTTGTGAAGGAAAAGGTTCGTTAACGGGAATTGATTCCCAGATTTGGTATTCGGACTTCCCGAATATTAGAGAATTATGGAATTTTATTTTCTGAATGGTCACGTGGGCCCACGGAGAAATTTACGCTTTGTGGGCCCACTTTGTTTTCGAGATTTTGGCCATCAGGATATTTTTTTCGAAAGACGCTTTGAGGGCCAATAGAGGGTGACACGTGTCACCCCGCCAGTGGCTCGGGCCGGTTACATTTGGGCACAAGTGCCGACTAGAGTCGCTTTCCGACGAAACGCTTTCCACGCTTTCGTAGGGAAAATTCGCTATGTCCTTTTTAATTTTTGGCGGATTTTTCCGAGAGACGAACATTTTGGACCAACGGAGGGTGACATGTGTCACCTCACATCGAGGTTTCGGGCGCCCGCCGACGATCGTTCACGATGGGATTGTTTTGTGGCTCACGCTGGGCCCTATTGGTTCCTTGTTTTGTGCCTTGTTTTGGCCTTGTTTTGTGGCTTGTCTTGTGCCATGTTTTGTGGAGTAGGGTTAGGTGCACTTGGCTTGATCAAGGCCTTACACTTGCCTCGCACATGGCTCGATCTTGGCCATCGTTGGCATTTGGTTTGCTATAAATACCCCCTTTGTGAAGACTTCATTCATCCACAAATGTTTCCAAGTCTTGAATCCTCCTCCTCTTGTAGACTCTCGCCCAAGAGCTCCTCTCCCTTGGAAAGTGGCCTTCGCCGTGAGGTCTCCTCCCTCATGAGGTCTAGCCGTGGTACCCCTAGCCTAGTTGTTTCGTGATAATACCCCTTTGTGGTATAGAAATACTCCCTAGTATTGTTATAATGCCCAAAATACCTTAGCCTTGTACCTTGTAGTATTCCAAAGATACCTCTTTACGTAGAGTCCTAAATACTACCTTTGTCCTTTTTAGTCTCAAACCGAAACCCTAAGGAAATCTTCATACTTGGTCAAGTATTTGAGCAGAAGTTGGTTAGAACTTCTAAGGGTTGTTTGGAGTGGTTTGGAGCGCACTGAGTGGAGCTAAACCTTGCTCAGATCGACGTTATAACTTGGATAATTTTGGGCTTATCGAGGTAATTATCTTGTCCTCTATTGTAATTGGAAATTACATGTTGTTAGAATATATAGTTGAAGTATACTATATATAGAACTACTTAGTATTCGCAATGTCTTTTGACTTAAGCTCAAGAATAAAGAATCGAATCGAATCAGTATTTACATAGGATCGTATTGCAAAGAGACTTGTGTAGAATTGTACACGCCCGTTAGACGTAAACCCCCGGTTGGCTTGCAGCCTACTCGATAGAGAGAGATTTACGCTGTCATGTGGGGAGGTGCCGAATTTTCTATAGAAAGATAGAAACTTGTGTTTTGGGGTTAATAGACGTTTTGACCTTTATAGGTGAAAGTACTAAGAGTAGCGTATTCTACTCGAGGAGTGGAAAGTGGCTAGCAAGCGTTGTAGTACATGGAGCATTTTGCTTATTGTCGATAAATCGTCGCGAGGTATGTGAACCTCTTCATATCTCTTCTAGCATGATATGTGTGAACTATGTAGTACGGTAGACGTACATGTGTTAACTGTGTTTGATTGTTTTAAAACATAAAGTGTTATAACGGCTTTATGGGAAGTTGGTTATAACAGCTTTATGTAGGTAAGAAAATGGTTTTACTGATGTTAGAAGTTAAGAGACTTGATCTTATAAGATAAGAGACTTAACTTATTTGTTTTAATGAGGATGTTTGTGTGAAACCTCATTCGTGAGTAATGAGTACTTGGTTTTTAAAGGAATGATGTTTTACTGATTTCGGAAATCGTAATGTATCGGCTGCACCACCGCAGCTAATAAAGGAAAATGTATTGAATAATTATGTGTTGTATTAAAACCAAGAGAAACCTCCATCCGCATGAAGCTAAGATGAGACAAAATGATATTACATTTTCTAGATCACGGTCATTGTAATAAGATCGTTATAAACAAGAATAAACTACTCACGATATGTCATGCGTGTTACTCAATTGTTCTAAAAAGGAATCAAGTGATTAAGTTTGGGAACTATGAAACCATTTGAAAAATGAGAAGCTTGAGTAATCAAACTAGGCAACCGGAACTTAGGAAAAGAATGTTGTTACTTGGTTTTGAAAAGGAAGGTGGGTTGGTCATTCTAATACTACTGCATCGGGTGACTCTTATAAAAGTAATGGATCTCTTTTAAAAGAACTTAACGTATGTAGTACCTTGGGGTTAAAAACCCGGACCTTGGCATAAAATAAAAGTACTTTGAGTTGTGTGAAACTTGCCTATGCTTGTTGTTGTGAAACTTGCCTATGCTTGTTGTTGTGAAACTTGCCTATGCTTGTTGCTGTGAAACTTGCCTATGCTTGTGATGATAGCCTTTGTTGTGCAAGTGTGGTATTTCTGTGTTACCGCGTCTCTCGATAGAGGGTCGGTCGACTTGTTGAGAACTTACTTGGACGTGCTGGCAGTGATGGAGAATTCCACGGGTATGTTTCCATTTTTGATTACTGTCTTGTTGTTGATGTCACATGGACATGTCTACACCGATGCAGAATCCGGCACGCGTTACGCGGTCGGGTCGACACCCGATATATTGTTATTGTGGTTACATGGACATGTCTACACCGAGGTAGAATTCCGGCACGTGCTACGCGCAGGTTGATCACCCAAAGATATTATTGTTGATGTCACATGGACGCGTCTACACCGAGGTAGAATTCCGGCACGTGGCCGGGCATTGGTATTATTGTTGCATCATGGACATGTCTACACCGGCAGCACTCCGGGCATGCAGCATGATGCGAACATGATTGATGTTGGGCGTGAGACCCATAGTTATATTTGAGTGATGACTGAGGCGCGAGTCCTCGATCGATATGATCGCTTATGTCGTGGAATCAGAGTTTGGTTATCATACATGTCTCCCGCTTTATATAGACTAGTATGATTTCATTACGATTTTTACGCTTCACATACTGTACTTGTCATCGACTTTCGGCCGCGCTCACGCCGCAGTAGAGGTACATCGGCCGTGGATCCCCGCCTAGGATCACGCCAAAGATATCAAAGCTCCGCTTCTTCTGAGGCTTATCTTTTGTATGTGTTCCCGAGTCAGGTTCTTGTACATTCTGTGGTATGGCGGCCTGCCTGGCCATAGTCGCCAGAAATCTTGCAGGTCCGTAGATCACAAGTGTGGTTGTAAAGGATTAAACTGCTCGTGTTTTATGTATATACCAAGGCAACCGCTTTTGGTTGGCCTGCTTATTATTATATCTCGGTTTCATGACTCATGTTTTATTTTCCGGTTTTCTCGATGTTGTGTCACTAGGTGCCCGGATAAGGCACCGAATCTGCCCCGAACGGGTCGTTACACCCCCTACTCGCCCAAAATATTTCATCTTTCAAAATATTCGCAATGCCAAAAATCCAAAATAAAGTGGCCCTACAAACCGTAAATTCCTCCTGGCCCCACGTGACCAATTCCGGAAATAAAATTCCATAATTCTCAAATATTCCAAAAAGTCCGAATACCAAAACTGGGAATCCAATTCCCTTTAACGAACATTTTTCCTTCACAAAATTCGGAAACTTTTCCGTCGAAAAATCACATCTTTCTTCCTTTCCAATTTTTATGTCGTATTCTCGTACGTACGTCCTCGTAAACATACTCTGGAACTACGGGGTGTAACAACTTTAAGGCTAGACTTTCGTACGTACGTCCTCACGTACATACCCTGGAAATACGGGGTATAACATTCTCTCCCCCTTAGAAACATTCGTCCCGAATGTTCCTTCCCAAGACAGATAACAATAAGGTTCCTCATAACTTAAATTTTTTTGCAAATGCCACACACGGCCACAAAACAACACTTAGGCATAAACGATAATGAAGATTTACAAGTAGGAAAGTGAATTACCTGGAGGTGTGGGGAATAGGTGAGGGTACTTCTGCCTCATGTCCTTCTCAGCTTCCCACGTCATCTCCTCCCTGAGCTCGTTCCGCCACAAGACTTTGACTAAGCCACGCCCTCGTCCGCAGACGCCTAACCCGACGATCGACTATCGCTATGGAATCTCTCATACGATAACCCCTCATTACTGACATCACCAATCGTGTACCCTAGATGGATCCCCGATACATCTCTCAAAGATAGAAACATGAAACACCGATGATCGCCTTCCAGATCGGACGGCAGATCCAACTCATAGCAACCTTGCCTACCTCGCGGACAATCAAACGCCCAATGTACCTTGGGCCGAGTTTCCTTCTTCCCGAATCTCATCACACCCTTCATGGGGCGACACCTTTAGGAAAACCCAATCATGAACCTCGAACTCCATATGCCGACGACGATGATCCGCATATGACTTGCCGACTACAGCGTCAAGAACCTCTCCCGGATAAGCTTCACCTTATCCATCGCCGCTGCACCAACCGTCCCACTAATCGCACTCGCCCACATCGAACCAGCCTATAGGCGACCGCACTTCCTCCCATACAAGGCCTCATAAGGCGCCATCCAATACCGGAGTGGTAGCTATTATTGTATGCAAACTCAACTAGAGGCAAATGATCCTCCCACTACCACTCGGTCAATAACACAAAGCTCGCAGATATCCTCAAGAGTCCGGATAGTGCGCTCGTCGTCCGTCTGCTCGTGGATGGAATGAAGTACTGTGCTCACTGGCCCCCTAAACCCTTCGGAAAGACCTCCGGTTAGCCGTGAAATCGGGCTCCTGTCGATATGATCGAAATAGGGACTCATGCACCGACGATCTCTCTGATGTAAAGTCCGCATAATCCTCACCAAAAGTCGCCCTAACGGAAGAAAGTGGGCTGATTTTGTCACCGTCGACGATAACCCATATAGAATCATGTCTCCTCCGAGTGTGAGGTAATCCCGTAATGAAGTCCATGTTGATCACCTCCCACTTCCGTGTCGGATCTCTATCGTCTCAGAATAAACCACCGTGCCTCGTGCTCTACCTTCACCGCCGACAACACGCACCGAGCTACGAACTCGCAACGCCCCTCTTCAAGCCATCCCACCAATACACGGATCTAAGTTCGTGGTACATCTTGGTCGACTCGACGGATAGAGTAACGCGCGCAGGTGCTTCCCCAAGAACTCCGCCAAGTCCCGCAACATCCGAACACACAACTCGCCCTCAAACCTTAGCACCCCATCGTGCTACCTCAAAAGCGACCTCTTCCTCACGAAGAGCCGTATCACGATAACGTGCCAAAATCGATCTCGAATCCGCTTTCTTCACCTCCTCGACGATGGAAGACTCGGCAACCTCACGAACTCGAACCCCATCGCTATCGTAATCAATCAAACGGACACCAAGGCTCGCTAATCGATGTAAATCACGAACCATGTCCCTCCTCTCTAGCCGCACATCCGATAGGCTCCCATCGACCTACGACTAAGAGCATCCGCCACAACATTGGCTTTCCTGTGGTACAGATATCAACATCGTAATCCTTAAGCAACTCTAACCACCTTCTCTCGCCGTAAGTTCACTCCTCCGGTGAAGATATCGAGGCTCTGTGGTCTGTATAAATATCCACATGAACCCCATACAAATAGTGCCTGCATCTTTAAGGCGTGAATCACCGGCCAACTCCAAATCATGGGGGGTAGTTCCTCTCGTGTTTCTTCACTGTCGGACGATACGCTTATAACCTTGCCTCACTGCATCAATACACATCCCAACCCGATGCTCGACGATCACAATATACGACATAACCGTCGACCCTCCGAAGAGTAAGAACGGGGCGCCGCCTTTCCTTCAAAGAATCGGAAACCCCGCCACAAGCATCACCATCAAACTTAGCCGCCTTCCGAGTCACCTAGTCAATGGTGCGTAGATAAGCAAACTTCTACGAACCGATAATAACTCGCAAGGCCCGTAAAATCGCGAACCTCGCTTGAGTAGTAGGTCTAGGCCAAGTCCTCGATCGCTTCGATCTTGGCCAGATTCACTCGAATGCCATCGGCCACAATATGCCCAAGAAAAGCCACCGGTTAACCAAAACTCACATTTGGAAAACTTGGCGATAATCGCTTGTCCCGAGAATCACAAGACAGCTTTCAAATGCTCCGCATGCTCCCGCCCGAGCGAGAATAAACCAAGATATCATCGATGAACACTATCACAAACGTGTCCAAAATGGTTTGAACACTCGGTCATCAAATCCATGAATACCGCCGAGCATTGGTCAATCCAAAAGACATGACCACGAACTCATAATGCCCGCATCGTCCGAATGCACTAGGGACATCCGCCTCTCGACTGCACTGATGATAGCCCGATCGCAGATCAATCTTGAGAAACATCTCGCGCCGCAATCGTCGAACAAATCATCAATCCCGGGAAGCGGGGTATTCGTTTAATGGTCACCTTGTTCACCTTCGTAATCAACACACATGCGCAGCTGCCCCGCCCTTCTTCTTCACGAACAATATCGCGCTTCGGGAGAAACACTAGGTCCGATGAAGCCTTTCTCCAAAGAAATCTCTCACCGGTCCTTCAACTCTCTCAACTCGCAGTGCCATTACGTATGGCGGAATGGAAATAGGCCGAGTGTCCGCATCACATCTATACAAAACTCGATCTCCTCTCGTGAAGGATACCCGGAGGTCGTCGAAACACGTCTCGGGAACTCTCTCGACCATCGAACCGATCAAAAATCTGGTATCGCACCTCGTGATCAAACACCCGAACGAGATGGTAGATGTACTCTTCTCGCACCATCTTCCTAGCCTTGAGGTAGGAAATAAACCTACCCTGGCGATACGATGTTCCTCCCACTCGACAACCGCCTCAGAAATCGAACCGCATTACTTCTCCTCGCACTGCGGTGGGCGTAGCAAGAAGCTAGCCAATCCATACCCATGATCACGCCGAAATCGCCATATCCAACTCGATCAAGTCGGCCAGTGGTCCGACGATCAGAATGGTCACTGGACAAGCCCTATATACCCGCCGAGCTACCACCGAATCACCCACTGGCGTAGCTACCTCGAAAGGGTCTATGGACTCAGGCTCTATCCCTATTCTACTAGCAACAAGGGGAGATATATAGGACAGAGTAGAACCCGGATCTATCAAGGCATACACATCAATATCGGAGACTGATAAGGTACCTGTGACGACATCAGGTGAGGCCTCCCGTCCCGCTTACCGACAAGGCATAAATGCGTTCGAGGACCGCTAGAATCGGGACCCGCGCCACGACCGCCGCGACTGGCCGCCCATGAGTACCTTTATTCTCCGGGCGAGTAATCGTCGGGGATGAAGAACCGGCCATCGACCGCAGTCGACTCCTACCATCGCCACGCTTCGCCGATTTCGCAAATGACCTCGCTGCAACAGTGTGTAGCAAGCTCCTGAGTAGTACGCAACCTCGAATGGAACTCGCCATACGACACACCGAAGCGACTCGATCGGTTAGCACCCTTGCTACTCGAAATCAAGTCTGGGGCTCGACCGCCTCAATACTCGGCCGAATCGACAATGATGTGGGAGTGCTCGAGCCGGGTGCAAATCTAGATCTGGCCGAGGCCGCCCACCCCGAGAACTACCAAAAGAACCTACCGCCCCGCCTTCTTCTCGATGCCGATATCTATCGACTCATCGGTCTCGCGCTCGCATCCAAGTGCATGAGCCTGCATGCGGGTAATGTCCATACCCGGCTGAAGAGAAACACCCGCACAAGACTCGGCCATATAATCATCTAGCCCAGTGACGTAGCGGTGCACCCTATCCTCCATATTTTCTAACAACACTGGGACGTATCGAGCCAAAGAATCGAACTCGACATTGTACTCCCTAACTGTGCGTCCTCGCTGTCTCAGCAGTAAAAATCTGTCAGCCCGCGCCCTCCTCATCTGTGGAGGCAAGAAGTGAGTAAGAAAGGCCTCCGAGAACTCGTCCCAAGTAGCTGGGGATGCGTGCTCTCGGGATAACTTCCATGAATCAAACCAATCGACTGCAGTATCACGCAGCCGATGCGAACCAAAGATCACGGACTCGGTCTCCGACGCCCTGCTCACTCTCATAATCCTCTCAGAATGACGGATGAACTCCTCGCGGATCATCCTCCGCCTCGACCAGTAAAACTCGCGGGCTAACTCAGAAATCTCGTAGCCTCAAACTCGCCTCGTGAACCACTGCACGATGGGCCGGAATCGAATCGCGATCCACTGTCCTCATGTTCGCCACGATCCCGCCAATAGTCGGGCATCTCCTTGTACCCTAACTCCTCCGCCCAGGCTGTGGGACAGGAGGTGTGGGTACCGTGGTCTCTCGGGCCGACGGCGCCATAGAACTCGCCGCCCGAGGTATAGATCGGGCACGAGCCCTCGTAACTCGGTGTCCTACTAGCGCCTCACGCTTTGCCCTTCTGGGCCCGGTTGCCTTACGTGAGGCATAATCTGTAAAAGGAATACGTTAGAGGGGTCCAACTTTAACACAGCTCTAAAGCACGATCTCAGAGTGAGAAGAATGGAAACCAATCCTAAATATCCTATAGCCTCCTGATTATTGGTGTGGTGCACAACACATCGATAATCAAGACTCTACTAGATACGGTCTGTAGACACTTTCCGAGGATTAATCGCTCGATACCACTTTTGTCACGACTGCCCGGCTCGTGGATCGTGCCTTACCCGCACCCAAGTAGTCATACATCGAGTAATCACGGAATATAAAAACAAGACATGAAACAGCTTGTAAAATGAGACACGCTTTATCTCGATGAAAAGCTTGCCTTTCGCATATATATATAAATAACCCAAGTTTTGCGATTACATCCCAACCGCACACTCAGACTACGCACCTCTAAGGAAGTAACAACTATGGCGACAGGCCCCGCCATACCCTGACTGTACAAAACTACCTACAATACAGGGAGATCATACCAAAAGTAGAGCCTCCGGAGAAGATGGAGCTCCTGACACCAATGCAAAGAGATCCTAAGGATGTGGATCTAGCACCTCCGACACTGTGTAGGCACCGCCACGCCGGGTTCGGTCGTGACAGAGTGGTATCGTGAGCGATCCTCGGAATGTCTACGCACCGTGTCTAGTAGAGTCTTGACTATCGGTGTGTTGCGCGCCACACCCATAAACAGGAGGCTACAGGACATTTAGGAGTTGGTTTCTATTCTTCTCACTCTAAGATCGTACATGTAGTGTTAGTAAGATAATTCCACTGACGTATTGTTGTGTTACGCTTATACCTCCAAGGAGGGCAACACCGCCTGTAGGGGAAAGGAGTAGCAGGAGCTACTAGTCAGACTCAGAGAGTTGATAGGGCTTATGCCCAGGGTACACCGGATGTTGTTCCGCAGTCGGCGAGTTCTTCTGCGCCAGGTTTTGAGGCCCCAGCACCAGAGCCTCCAGTTTCTCAGTTAAGAGAAGACTTTAGGGTCATGAAGGAAGCCATTATGTTATTGACCAAGACAGGTGTACAGGGGGTAGAGGGCCAGCGCGGAGATCTGCGTAAGAGGGCTAGACCGGTTGGTTATTCCGGTGAGTTTTTGGACGAGTCGCCAAGAAATGAGTGAGATATTCGTCCCAGCCTACCCAGTACATACCCCCGCAGCTCACAGGTGGGAGTTTGGACCCCACAAGGTATTTAGGAGCCGGTCCGAGCTCTAGAGGTCGAGGTTCTCAGAGGAGCAGAGGATTTTCTCAGTCGAGGCCACTTATTCCTCAGTGTTTCCATTGGAGTAAGCGTCATTTGGGGAAATGCCGTCTTGGCACAGGTGTTTGTTATTATTGTGGTCGTCCGGGCCATATACTGAGGGTATGTCCTTTTAGAAGAGCACCGGTGAGGTGGCTCAGCCTATGAAGCCGATGGTTAATTCCCTTTCCTCCACAGCTGTGCGTTCCCCCGGGTAGGGTGTTCAGATGTTAGCCAGTTGTGGTAGAGGTCAGGGTGGAGTTTATAGTTCTGGCGGTCCTTCGAACCGCAGAGATGACGTGACTACGGGGCAGGATCAGGAGGCGACATCGCACGGGGTTACATGTATATTTCGATTCTTTTGAATCATACGTGCGTTGATAGATTCAGATTTTACCCTAGCGTATATGTTTTCCCTTTGTTGCTAGAGTTGTAAAGTGATAGTACCCCAGAGGTAGGGATACTTTGATTAGTAAAGTGAAAAGTTAAGACTGTTGACAAGAATGATAAGTGAACTGAGACTATAGTTGTGTAGAGTTCACAAGTAGTAATTACCCCGTAACAGTGTGAGACCGATAGGGAAGGATGTACAGTAGAAATACTTTGGCTTATGTGACGAACCTCTAGTGAATGGGAGGATAGGGTGAGAAGTACCTTGAGATAAGAGAGAGATTTATTTCAGACTAAGAATGAGAAGTTAAGTGTGACGATGAGTCGGGCTATAGACTCATTTCGGGTCAGCCGATAGTATGGAATGGGGTGATGTCAGTTGGTAGTAGTCCCGTTATGTGATAGGGTCACGAGGATGCCAGGCCCAAGTTGAGTTAATCATTGTACGAGTTCGTGGATGTGTTCCACCGGAACTAGGTCGTAAGGACCGAGAAGAGCCTTAACGGGAATGTAAGTAACTATATGGCCAAGTTTGGGTAGTAACTCCAAGGATTGGAGAAGAGAAACAAAATTTGAGATTTTGTACGTGTACTAGATGAGTTTGATAGTACGAGAAAGTATGACAAGTAAGGAAAGAAAGGAACCTCTAAGGATCCCGTGTTTGGGAAGACAGTAACCTTCGAGTTTTGTGAGAAGGGACCACAGACGGGAGGTCCATTATTATGTTCACGTATGTTGTGGTGGCCATGTGTGGCATCGTTGGTCTTGTGTATGTTTTGATTGATAGGCATAGTATAGAGTTTATGCCGGAGTTTGTATAGCTTGGCAACCGACTAAGAACATTCGGGGACGAATGTTTCTAAGGGGGGAAGAATGTTACACCCCGTAAGTCCAGGGCATGTAAAAGAGAATGTACGTAAGGAAATCAAGACTTGGAAATTAGTACGAAAGGAAGAATTGTTTTTCCGACGGAAAATCTTCCGAACGCCGGAAAGGAAAAATGTTTGTTGTTGAGAATTGGATTCTCAAAATGTATTATTTGAAGAATATGGAACTTATTAATATTATGGAAATCTATTTTTACGGATTTGGTCACGTGGGGCCCACCCGAGGAATTTTACGTTTTGCGGGGTCCACGAGGGTTACGGAATTTTTGTAGACGAATGAGAGGGAGACACGTGGCACTCCCACATGTGGTCTTGGACGAATTGGTGTGAGGGTAAAATGGTCATTGACCATCTTGGAAGATAAGTCTTCAAGCTTGATATATTTGACCAAAGTCAACTTGTCCACATGGGCTTGATCCTAGTGAAAACCATCTAAGCCTCACATTTGTTATAATCTTGGACATCCATAGTGTTATAAGTACTAAGCTAGTGCAAGACAAGCTCATTTTACACTTAGAAAATATCACACATTTCTTGTTCTTCCATTGTGCTCTCGACTTTGAGCTAAAGTCCACACAAATTTTTTGTAATTTTCCTCCATTAGCCACAAGACTTAAACCCAATGTCCCTAAGGGTATTGTAAGGTTATCTCAATAGAAAGATTTCGGAAAAACGACATTTTCGTATTAGTCGCAAGGCGGAAACCGAAGGAGTTCTTCAACTTTGAAGTTGGAACTTGAAGATGGGTTCTTCATAGGCCTCTAAGGAGTGCTTGGAGCAGATTGGAACCTAAGGAAAGGAGCTAAGAATGGCTAAGGCGCGACTTTGAATCTTGGAAATTTTAAGGGCTTGGAAAGGTATAAATTTTGTCGTTTTAGCAATTAAGTTTACTTATTGATTGTAGCTATGGATTTTAGCAAGAATGAGTTATATATTATATAGTTGGATTAGTGTATGGGCTATTGGAACCCTAATCCGAAAACTAGCATGTTTAGCCTTAAGATTGGAATTCAAGTCGATAATTAGTTTAAGTCGTCACATGTTGTAAAAAGAAGGAAATTGTAGTTATTGAAGTTGTTTATGACTATATAATATGTTTGACCTTAGAACTTGGAATTTGAAAAGGGTTGGAAAAGACTTTGAATTGTGGTTATGTTGTTAGCCGAGAATGGCTTGATTATGGACTTGTTGGTGTTAATTGTGGGGCGGAATTTTACACGTATTGTAAGGCGTGTAATCCCCTTTTTGTTTGGTTGTTTGGAGCCTTAAATGTGGCGTGTTGGTTATTGTATTCGCCTTGAAAAAGGTGGCAAAGTGAGTAGAAACAAAGGAAGTCGCCCGATTTTCCGTAGAATTGTAGACCGTATACTTAGTATTATTCTACGTTAGAGACTAGAAGTTGATAGTCTTATTGTGACCATTATAGGTTGACAATTCTACTGCACGCGATTCGCTTAGCTTGTGGATTTAGCCGAAAAGGTATGTGAACTATCTCCTCTTCTAGCATGATTCCTTAAGATAAAGAAAGTAAGTTCTACTCCTTAAATGATTCATTCCTTGGTTGTACTTGGATTGCCTAATATAGAATTTGTTCTATGTACTTCCTTGATTGTATTTTGATGTTTAAATTGTAAGTTGTATAATCCATTGCCTTAGTGAAGTTGGATTCTTAAAAGTGAAAGTATTTTACTTAAAGTACATAGAGTCTTGAAAAGGAAGTGGTTTCCAAATCTTTCGGCTAGTGCCTTAGTTCCAAAACCTAAAGGTCATTGTAATGACTTTACGGGAGTCAAAGGAGTGATTTACTTACTTGTTTTAAAAGAGGAGAAATGACATGATTTAAGAGAAGTAACTTGTTTTAAAGGTGTGAGTTACTTGAGGTTTAAAAGTAGAAGAAACTTGTTTTCTATATATTAAGAGACTCGAAGTATTTTGAAAGTTAAGAGACTCGATTTGAAAGTTGTGATACTTGGTTTTAAGTATAAGTCTCTTAGTTATAAAAAGAATGAAATTGTCTAAAAACCATAAAGGGTTATAACGGCTTTATGGGAAGTTGGTTATAACGGCTTTATGGGAGGTTTAGAAAGTTGTCTATTTTGATTAAAGGGCATAATTTTCCTAGATTGTGAAAATTTGAAGTTACTTGATTTCAAGCCTTGAAATGAGTTTTCTAAACGTGTAGTAACTTACTTTGAAAAATAGACATGCCTTGATACTACGGGAGTTAGTATCTTGGGGTGTTACATAAAAAGGAGTCTTTTGAAAAGAATGTACGTACGTAGTACTTTGGCCTGTTTAATTGAGAATAATTCTATGTGATGCCTTGATTAGTACTTTGGCTTGATAAATTGAGAATTTGTCTAAGTGTGCCTTGATTAGTACTTTGGCTTGATAAATTGAGAATTTGTCTAAGTGTGCCTTGATTAGTACTTTGGCTTGATAAATTGAGAATTTGTCTAAGTGTGCCTTGATTAGTACTTTGGATTGATAAATTGAGAATTTGTCTAAGAGTGCCTTGATAAGTACTTTGGCTTGATTAATTGAGAATTAGTCTAAGTGCGCCTTGATAAGTACTTTGGCTTGTTAAATGAGAATTATTCTATTTGTACCCTGATAAGTACTTTGGCTTGTTAAATGAGAATTATTCTATTTGTGCCCTGATAAGTACTTTGGCTTGTTAAACGAGAATTATTCTATTTCAGGCTCCGATAAGTACTTTGGCTTGTTAAATGAGAATTATTCTATTTGTGCCCTGATAAGTACTTTGGCTTGTTAAATGAGAATTATTCTATTTGTGCCCTGATAAGTACTTTGGCTTGTTAAATGAGAATTATTCTATTTGTGCTCTGATAAGTACTTTGGCTTGGTTAATTGAGAATTATTCCATGTGAGCCTTGATAAGTACTTTGGCCTGATTAGTTGAGAATTGCCTATGTGTGCTGGTGATAGCCTTTGAGTGCAAGTATTATGTTTTATTACGTTGCCGCGACTCTCGGTTGGAGGGTCGTATCGCCTTGTTGTAAGTACTGGACGCACCGACGTGATGTTGGATTCCACGTATGCTTCGTTATTTGTAGTACTTGGGTTAAATTCTGATTTTTATAGAAGGCATGGTAGTGCTTCGCTTTGTTGACGGCCGAGATAGGGTAAGAGTATAAGTGAGGGTAAACCCCAAGATGCTATACCACCTTCTCTGGTAAGAGTATAAGTGAGGGTAAACCCCAAGACATTATACCCCATTGCTTTTGTTTGATGGTCGGTTGAGATAGGGTAAGAGTATAAGTGAGGGTAAACCCCAAGACGCTTTACCACCTTCTCCAGGTAAGAGTATAAGTGAGGTAAACCCCAAGATGTTATACCACCGCTTACCACCTTCTCCAGTAAAAGTATAAGTGGCGGTAAACCCCAAGACGTTATACCACCGTGGGACTTGGTGTCCATGTATGCCTATTGGTGTTATATTATATCACTGATCGCGGTGGCGGAAGGATTCCACGCATGATTGATATTATGGGCGTGAGACCCATGGTTATATTTTAGAAATGACTTGAGGCACGCGCCCGACTTGTTATGATTGCTTATGTGTTGTCATTGTAGGTTGGCTATCATACATGTCTCTGCTTTGTTTAGACTATTATGATTTCATTACGATTTCATCGTTTCACATACTTGGTACATTCTTCAGATCGACCTCCTTCGGCCGCTCATGCCGCAGTTTAGGTAATGCAGATTTGGTGATCGGCAGTGTAGGACCGCCGTAGTTTTTGGATAGCTCCTTCGGGAGTTTATCTTTTGGTATAAGTTCTTTCAAGATGCTTTTGTACGATTATGGGTACGGGGCCTTGTCGTCATAGTTCAAGATAACTCTTAGAGGTCCGTATTCATGCTGGATTGGACTCATATGCGGTGTAGTGTCTTTTGTTATGTATATTATATGGCGCCTTGCTCGCTTTGCCCCTTGCACGTACGATTGGTTTTAAAAAAAAAAAAAAAGCGAGGTTTTATTTAATTTACACAGTTTAATTAGGTGTTAAGGAAGAAGGTGCCCTGTAGGGCACCGCCACGGCCCGGGTTCGGTCGTGGCGATTATGATTTCATTACGATTTTCACTTCACATACTTGGTACATTCTTCGCATCGACCTCCTTCGCGGGCTGCGTTCATGCCGCAGTTTAGGTACGCTTGGTGATCTGCAGTGTAGGACCGCCGTGAGTTTTTGGATAGCTCCCTCTGTTCAGGAGTTTATCTTTTTGGTATAGATCATTCAGTACAGGATTTTGTACAGTTATGAGTACGGCGGAGCCTTGTCCCGTCATAGTTCAGTATAACTCTTAGAGGTCTGTATTCATATGTGGGATTGGACCATGTACAGTGTAGTGTCTTTTGATTATGTATATTGTATGGCAGCCTTGTCGGATTTGCCCTTGCACGTACGTTGGTTTGAAAAAAAAATGAGGTGTTTTTTAATTTCCGCAGTTTACTTAGTTGTTAAGGTAGAAGGGTGCCTGAGTAGGCACTACCACGCCCGGTTGGGCGTGACAGTTGACTTGGCTAATTTTACGGCACAAATAAGAATAAGTATCGAACAAGCCATTGCAGCGTTAATAAAGGAAAATGTAATAACAATTGATTATATTAAAATGAGTAGAATTCTCCATCTGCATAGAAACTAAGATAAGACAAAATTGTATTACATTTTCTAGATCATGGCTACTTGAATAAGATCGTGATAAATAAGTATAACTTATTCACAACGCACCAAAATATATGTTACTTAATTTAAAAGAGTTTACGTATGAGGTTTTTTTTTAAGACTATGAACCTTGAATTCTTAAAAGGTTAAGAAACATTATTTTTCAAGTTACGGGACTTGATTTCTAAAGGAAGAAATGACTTGATTTAAATGTATAGAATACTTGATTTGGAAAGCATGGATTTCTTGATATTCTAAAGATAAGAGATTTTAAATTCTAAGTTAAGAAACTTGATTTCTAAAGTTAAGAGACTTGAAGTATTTTAAAAGTTATGTAACTTGATTTGAAAGCATAAGTCCCTTGATTATAAAAAGAATGAATTAGTGTACGGCATAAAGTTGTATAACGGCTTTATG
This sequence comes from Przewalskia tangutica, assembly GCA_029844215.1. Taxonomy (NCBI): domain Eukaryota; kingdom Viridiplantae; phylum Streptophyta; class Magnoliopsida; order Solanales; family Solanaceae; genus Przewalskia; species Przewalskia tangutica. The sequence continues at coordinate 35,115,336 of CM056725.1, read as the reverse complement.
GGAAGTTGGTTATAATAACTTTATGGAAGGTTAAGAGAATGGATTTCTCTAGTAATATAAACAAAAAATAACTTGAAATAAAGAAGGGCAAATGGTTTTAAAGGTACCAATTGCTTAAGGGTTTTAAGAAAGAAGTCACTTGATTTAGAAGCCGGTAAAAGTATTTCTAAAAGGTATTGTGACTTGTCTTGAAAAGTAGATATGACTTGATACTACAGTTGTTAGTATCTTGGAAGTTTTATTTGAAAAAGAGTCATTGTTAAAAAGGAGTAGAGGTACGTAGTACGTTGGGTTAAATTCCTGGATTTTATATGACTTTACCGTGTCCCAGGAATGGGCCGGGCAGTATACCTTTATGGGCAGACTATATGACATTACCGCGTCCCAGGAATGGGCCGGACAATACACCTTTATGGGCAGACTATATGACATTACCGCGTCCTAGGAATGGCCCGGGCAGTATACCTTTATGGGCAGACTATATGACATTACCGCGTCCCAGGAATGGGCCGGGCAGTATACCTTTATGGGCAGACTATATGACATTACCGCGTCCCAGGAATGGGCCGGGCAGTATACCTTTATGGACAGACTATATGACATTACCGCGTCCCAGGAATGGGCCGGGCAGTATACCTTTATGGGCAGACTATATGACATTACCGCGTCCCAGGAATGGGCTGGACAATATTCCTTTATGGGCAGACTATATGACTTTATCACGTCCCAGATTGGGCCGGGCAGTGTAGGCTTCTCTCCATAAAGGGCCGGATTATGTTATGTAAGGTAAGTAAGTTATATGGTAATGAACTTGATGATTTTCCTAAGTATGTACGTAAGAAAGTGACTATAACTTTTATTTAAAAATTGGAAAAGAAAATAACGTACGATTAAGTTCACGAGATGGTAATGACATGGTAGGTTCAGGTATTTACCCTTTTTATACTTACCCCTGTCATGCTTTTATACATATATGTTTTGTTTGCTGTACCTTATTTCCGTTCCATATTCGCACTGCAGGCTGCACTTCGGGGCTGCTCATGCCCGCAGGTATTAGGTACACAGGGTGGTGATCCTTGCTCATAGGATCTCAGTTCAGTTTTTGGGAAAAAGCTCCATTTGCTCCGGAGGCTTATCTCTTAGTACGGTTTCCCCTGAGGTTGTAGATTCATGTATTTTCAGGGGTATGGCGGGGCCCTGTCCCTCCACTGTTGTTATGTTAAAACTCTTAGAGGTCTGTAGTCACATATTGTGGGTCAGTTTGTAAAGGAAATGAGGTAACTGCTTCGGTTGTATATATATGTCCAGGAAGGTAGCCATATCGGCTAACCTGTTGTTTTTATTTCTATTGAGTTATTTTATAAGTTTCATGTATGTTCCGCTGATTATCTCTGATGTATACCTGTAAGGGTGCCTGTGTAGGGCACGCCATGCCCGAGGTCGGTCGTGACAGACGGACAAGGCCCCGCAGCATCCATAATCGCATAAAAGCTCAGAAGGAACTATACCAAAATGATAAACTCACGAAGATGGAGCTATCCAAAACTCGAACGGCGGTCCTACACTGAAGATCACCAAATCTGCACCTAAACTGCGGCATGAACGCAGCCCCCCGAAGGAGGTCAGTACGAAGAATGTACCAAGTATGTGAAACAGTAAATACTGTAATGAAATCATAACAGTCTATACAAAACAGGAGGCATGTATGGTAGCCAAACTACAATACACAATACATAAGCAGTCATATCAAGTCACGGACGCATGCCCTCAAAGTCATTACTCAAATATAACCATGGGTCTCACGCCCATAATATCAATCATGCCCGTGGAATCCTTCCTCACTGCCGGCAGTCCATGATATAACATAACATCAGTAAGCACACTGAACCTTACAATCATGAGAGTAATGCAATCCTTTTTATCTTTTCAAGTTATGCCTTTAACAATGAGATTAACTGTTCCACTTTAAGTCATACACACACTGCACCCTTTCATTAATGAAATCACTACCGTTTCAGAACATGAAGGTCATGCCATTGCCAGGGTCAACCACCCTCTATGTTATAATGCAACCTATCATAGGACTATTTCACCCGCAAGGTACTATTTCACCCGCTTAGGTCATGTGGACCCGCAATGAGTCATCGGTACACGATACTCGCATCACGGATAGCTAATCTATGGCTTATATATATCCCGGGAATTTAACCCGCCCGAGTCAAATACCGACCCGCCGTGAGTGTGTACCACTCACCCCCATGGGGAGCTAACCCATGGTATCCTTGAAACAAGTTGTCGGCCCTTTATGGAGGGACGCGAAGATGTGGAAATATGACAGTTGCACGAATGTCTATATGAGCAACCCATATGCAAGCAAACCAAGGCAAAACCATGTCTTTACACAAATCAAGACAATTACCATGCCTTTCTTTTTGTCATAAGCCAAGACAATATCATGTCTTTACACAAACCAAGACAATTACCATGCCTTCTTTTTACATAAACCAAGAGAAATCCTTATTTAAGCAAGCCAAAGTACTTATCAAGGCACACATAAAATAATCCTCATTTAACAAGACAAAGTACTTATAAAGTGTTACACCCCGTAATTCAAGGACATGTTTAAGAGAATGTAAGTAAGGAACACAAGACTTGAAAAGGGTACGAAAGGAAGAATTGTTTTTCCGACGGAAAATCTTCCGAACGTCGGAAAGGAAAAATATTCGTTAGTGAGAATTAGATTCTCAAAATGCATTAATTGAAGAGTATGGAACTTATTATCATTATGGAAATTTATTTTTACGGATTTGGTCATGTGGGGCCCACCCGAGGAATTTTACGTTTTGTGGGGCCCACGAGGGTTACGGAATTTTATGGACGAATGGGAGGGCGACACGTGGCACCCACCCCCCCACATGGCTTGGTCGAATTAATGCAAGGGCAAAATGGTCTTTTGGCCAATGTTAAGATGACCAAGTCTTGCTAATTAAAGAGCTTGACATTGTTGACTAAGTCCAAGGGCCACTTGGCTTGATCTCTTCCCTCCAAACTTAAAATGTGTTGTAATCTAGCCCTCCATTGTGTTATATATCATCCTAAGTAGCAAGACTTAGCTCACAACACTTAGAAAAATTTGAGAGACTTGTGTGTGCCTTGAGAGGCTCTCGGCTTTGAGGTTTTTGAACAAGAGAAATTTTCAATTGTTGTCCAATATTCACAAGACTTTAACCCAAGGTTCCTAGGGGTATTGTAAGGATATCTCAATAGAAAGACTTCGGAAAAACGGCGTTTTCACGTTAGTCGCAAGGCGAAAACCTAAGGCATTTTCATAGGTTTTGATTGAAAATGGAAGAGAAGTTGGTTGTGAGATTCTAAAGGCTTCAAATAGCGGATTGGAGCGTAAACGAAAGGAGCTAAGAATTGCTAAGGAGCGACTTTGAATCTTGGAAATTTTAAGGGCTTGTAAAGGTAAAATTCTTGTCGTTTTAGTAATTAAAGATTTCTTATCATTGTAGTTATGGATATTAGCAAGCATGAGGTATATAATATGAAGTTTGATAAGTGTATTGACTATTGGAACCCTAATACGAAAACTAGTATGTTAGCCCTTAAGATTGTAATTCAATTTGGTTACTAGTTTAGTCGTCACATGTTATATAATGAAGGAAATTGTAGTTGTTGAAGTTGTTTATGACTATATAACATGTTTGACCTAAGAACTTGGATTGAAAAGCAATTGGAAAGGTTGATAAGTTGTTGCACCTTTTGGCCGAAGTTGGCATTTGTATTGTGGACTAGTTTGATATCATTTGTGGGGCGGAATTTTACACGTCCTGTTAAGGCGTGTAATCCCCTTTGGTTAGATGAATTGTTGGGCCTTAAATGTGGCGTGTTTGGTTATTGAATTCGGCCTTGAAAAAGGTGGCAAAGTATGTAGAAACAAAGGAAGTGCTGTCCGATTTTCCGTAGAATTTAGTGACTTTGCACTTAGAATATTCTACGTTCGAAGCTAGAGGTTAATGGACGTATTATGGCCATTTTAGGTTGAAGTACCAAGTATAGCGTATTCTACTTGAGGGATGGAATAGCTATCAAGTGTTACACCCCGTAGTTCAAGGACATATTTAAGAGAATGTATGTAAGGAACACAAGACTTGAAAAGGGTACGAAAGGAAGAATTGTTTTTCCGACGGAAAAATCTTCCGAACGTCGGAAAGGAAAAATATTCGTTGAAGAGAATTGGATTCTCAAAATGCATTAATTGAGGATTATGGAATGTATTATCATTATGGAAATTTATTTGTACGGATTTGGTCATGTGGGGCCCCCCCAGGAATTTTATGTTTTGTGGGGCCCACGAGGGTTACGGAATTTTATGGAAGAATGGGAGGGCGACACGTGGCACCTGTTACACCCCGGAAATTCCAGGACATGTTTATAAGAACGTACGTAAGAACTCGAAAATGTTAAGATTTGAGACGAGTAAAAATGTCACGACCCGTTACGGGGCCCGTGACTGGTGCCTTACCAGGGCACCCAAGTAGACATACATCAGAGTAATCAGCGGAATATAAAAAAAAGACATGAAACAAATGTAAATTGAGACACAATTTATTCGAGAAAAGTCGCTTTCGCATATATATATATATATAAAGAGTGAACAGTTACATCCCAACTTTACAACATGACCACGCACTTAGGAATGTAAACAACTATGGCGGACAGGGCCCCGCCATACCTGAATGTACATATATCTACAACATCGTGGAGAACCATACCAAAAGTCGAGCCTCCGAGAAGATGGAGCTCGACACCAAAGCAAAGATCCTAAGGATGCGGATCTAGCACTGCTTGCTTTACCGCGCAGATGAACGCACTTCGAAGGAGGTCGACAACATGTACCAAGTATGTGAAATCAGAAGCATCAAGTAAAATCAAAGTATTTTAAAACCATTTGCAAATACATCCATTCAATCGCACATAGTGCCACAACATAAACAAGAGCAAAACAGATATACTGTAACTGGTCTTTTCTAGGCCGCGAATGATCGAAGCAAGGCCAATCGCCCATAGTATCATTATGCGTGCCTAATCCTGGACTCCCGCTGTCCGCATAGGTCACACACAGACCCGCATGAGGTATTCCTCGCATCGGGGTAGATAACCCTGCATTCTCCTCGACTCCGCAGTCCGCATAGTCTCATAGACCGCATAGTCACACAGACCGCATAGGGCATCCCCCGCATCGGGATAAAACACCCGGAATGATCAATCCTGGAACTCCCGCAGCTCTGCATAGTCACACAGACCGCATAAGCCGTATAGACCCGCATCAAGGGTGGCAAGCCCTCGGTATAACAAGTCAAGGGGGTATGTGATATAATAACAGTACAATGGTCTTAACGTTTAACAATGTAAGCACAACAAGGGAACCCCCTTTACACAAAAGTTACAAGACACTAACACACGTAGCATCATAACATGTCTACTTATCAAACAATCTTACTATACTTTACAGAAATCAATACAAGGCTTTTATAAACAAATAAGTAAACAATTCCTTTTATCTTTCTTAAGTTGTTATACCTAACTTCCCATAAAGCTAGTATAACTCTTATGCTTTTTGTTTAAAAACCAAGTATTACTCTTCTGTTAAAAATGATTCATAATTCTTTTGAAATACTTCAAGTTTCTTATTATTTAGACTCAAGTCAAAAGACGTCAAGTAAAACCATGTTCAGTTAACACACGTACGTTTACCGTACTATATATATGTACTTTAAAATATCATGCTCAAGAGGATAGGAAGAATCACATACCTCGCCGTGAAAACCACCGCCAAGTCGAATATGTCGCGCAGAGTATCGACCTATAATACCAAATCGCCTATCAACGTCTAGACCATACCGTATAAAGTTCTAAGCGAGAGGGTTCTCTATTCTACGGAAAATTGGGCAGCACTTCCCTACTCACAAACTACTCAAGTCTCATCAGAATACAAATTCCCATGTAAGTACAGTTCAATTCTTCTTCTTTTATACCCTACTACTGTGATTACAGTTCAATTCTATTCTTTAATATCCTTCTAGATCTTATACTCAAGTCTTAACTATTCTTATTTGTAATATCCAATTACAATAGAAGGACAAGAGTATTTACCTCGATAAGCCCAAAATTATCCAAGTTAAATGTCGATCCTGAGCAAGGTTTAGCTCCTAATTTGCACGCTCCGATAGCTCCAAGAAGCCCTTAGAAGTTCTACACAACTTCTACTTAAATACTATAAGGGATTTGGGCTAGGGTATTTTGGAATATTAACTATACTTTGGAGAATATTTCTACAAAAAGTGGGGGCTCTGGCCACTAGGCTAGAGGGGGAGAGGGTTGGGACGAAAACACTACAAGGGAGAGGGAGGATTTTGAGACTTAGATAATTGTGTTTGTGGATGAAGAAAACCTTCAAGTTAGGGGGGTATTTATAGGCCAACCAATGGCCAAGATGAAGGCAAGTGGAGGGCAAGTGGAGGGTGGGGATTCACCCAAGTGTCCTTATCCATCTACTACACAAAAATATCCTACCTAACCTTGACTTGTGCAAGGCCACAAAAACGCCCAAGAAATCGTCCAAGTTACCGTCCACTTTAGGGTGACAAGTGTCACCCTCTCGTTGGTCCAAAATATTTCATCTCTCGGAAAAATCCGCAAAAATAATAAATGACATAGCCGTAATTTTCCCTTCGCAAGTTTTGTAAAACGTTTCGTCGGAAAACGATTCTTTTAGTGGGTTGTGCACAAATTTCGTCTTATGCCTAACTTTAAGGCTCAACTTTTTGTACGTACGCCCTTACGTACATACTCTGGAAATACGGGGTATAACAAAAAATTTATCGGAATTATGGAATTATCGGAAAACGAAATATTGCGACGAACGGGAGGGCGACACGTGTCACCCCCCTTACTTGGTCTTGGATGAAAAATACATGGATAGGATGGTCATTTGACCATAATTTAAATGACCAAGTCTTGCAAAGACAAATAGCTTGATATTGTTGACTTAGTCAAGGCCACTTGGCTAGGATCCTTGTGAAACTCATCTATGTCACCCATTTGTTCTAATCTTGACCCTCCATTATGTTATATATGTATACTAGTAGCAAGACTAGTTCCCACACTTAGTCATATTTCAAGAAATCTTGAAGAAAGCAATGAGGGGCTCTCGGGTTTGGGGATCAAGGGGCAAGAAATTTTTTCAATTTTTGTCCAATAATTTCCCCACTTTAAACCAAGTTTCCTAAGGATGTTGTAAGGTTATCTCAATAGAAAGATCCCGGAAAAATGGTGTTTTCGTATTAGTCGCAAGGCGAAAACCTAAGGAGTTATTCAACTTTGAAGTTGGAACTTGAAGATGAGTTATTCATAAGCTTCTAAGGGTTGCTTGGAGTGGATTGGAACGTCGAAAGGAGGAACTAAAGTGTTATACCCCGTAGTTCCAGGGTATGTATGCGAGGACGTACGTACGAGAATACGACAGAAAGATTGGAAAGCAAGAAAGAGGCGATTTTTCCACGGAAAAGTTTCCGGTTTTTGTGAAGGAAAAAGGTTCGTTAATGGGAATTGGATTCCCAGATTTGGTATTCGGACTTCCTGGAATATTAGAGAATTATGGAATTTTATTTTCGGAAATGGTCACGTGGGCCCACGGAGAAATTTACTGGTTTTGGGGCCCACTTTGTTTTGAGATTTTGGCCATTGTGGATATTTTGGAAGATGTTTTATTTTGGGCAATAGGAGGGTGACACGTGTCACCCCGCCTAGGTGGCTCGAATGGCATTTGTGCACAACACCTTGCTAGAGTCGTTTTCGACTAAACGCTTTACATAACTGCGGGGAAAATTCCGCTATGTCATTTCTTATTTTTATGGATTTTTCCGAGATACGAACATTTTGGACCAACGAGAGGGCGCACTTGGCACCCTCTCGTTGGTGGGCAGCGTGGCGCACTGGACGATTTGGGGTGTCAGTGGTAGATATTTTGTAGATATTTGTGAGGGTTTTAAGGAGTAGGGACTAGGGGGCACTTGGGCATATCTTGGCCCTACACTTGTGTAGCACTTGGCTAGATCTTGGCCATTGGTTGGCCTTGGCTTGTAGTATAAATACCCCTCCCTTTGATGAACTTCTTCATCCATAAATTTGCCTAAGTCTTGAAAGCTCTCCTTCTCCCTCCCCTTGTGTTGAGTTCGCCAAGGCCTCCCTCAGGGCCGAGAGCACCCCCCACCCCTCTAGGGGTGCTAGCCGAGAGTGTACCCCCCCTAGCCTAGTTGCTTTCGTATAATACCCCCCCTTTGTGGTGTAGAAATACTCTCAAAAGTATTGTTATAATGCCCAAATTACCTTAGCCGTATACCTTGTTGTATTCTAAGGTTATACCTATACGAAAAGCCCAGAAATACTATTATACTTTCAGTCAGTCACAAAACCGAAACCCTAAGGAAAATCTCCATAGTTAGTTGGAGTGTTATGTAGAAGTTGGTTAGAACTTCTAAGGGTGGTTTGGAGCGGGTTGGAGCGCCCGGAGTTGGAGCTAAACCTTGCTCAGGAGCGACATTAAACTCGGATAATTATGGGCTTATCGAGGTAAATATCTTGTCCCTCTATTGTAATTGGAAATTACATGTTGTTAGAATATATAGTTGAAGTATACTATATATAGAACTGAACGTGGTTAGTTGGCAATGTCTTTTTACTTAAGCTCAAGAATCGAATCTGAATCGTAATTACATAGATCGCTTCTGATGAGACTTGTGTAGTAATCTTGTGGAGTAGAATTGTACCCGTTCGGTTTTGATGTAGAACCCCCCCTGGTTGGCTTGGTAGCCGCCCAGTAGAGAGAGATTTACGCTGCATGGGGAGGTCTGCGAATTTTACGTAGAATGTTCTACGATACGAGCTTGATGTTAATAAGCGCCTTGTGGCCTTATAGGTTGAAGTACTACGTGGCGCGTTCTACTTGGCAAGGAGTAGCCGGTTGGAAGTACTTGAGCGTTTTGCTATTAGTCGATACTGCCGCGAGGTATGTGAACCTCTTCCTATCTCTTCTAGCATGATATGTGTGAACTATGTAGTGCGGTAGACGACATGTACTAAATGTATTTGATTGGTGTAAAACATAAAGTGTTATAACGGCTTTATGGGAAGTTGGTTATAACGACTTTATCATGTTGGTAAGAAAATACATGTGGTTTTAAAAAGGTTATACGATTTGAACTATAATCGGCTTGTTACAAAAACCACAAAGTTAATAAAGGGAAATGTTTTGATTAATTAAGTATTAATAAAACCAAGAGCAACTTCCATCCGCATAGAAGCTAAGATGAGACAAAATGATATTTCCTAGATCATGGTTTGTAATAAGATTGTTATAAACAAGAATATCCTACTCACATATAAGGCTTATGTTTCTCATTGTTTAAAAGAAAATTATATTCTTAAATGAATAAGGCTATGAACCACGAAACCTTTCTAAAATAAGAAACGTGAACATTTGAAATTAGGCAAACTTGGACGTTTGGGAAATAATGTTGTTACTTGATTTTACAAAGGTAAGAGTTTTGGTTTTCTTAAAAGGACAGTCACTCTATTCTATACTACGGGTATTGTGTGACTTATGTGAAAGAAACAGATCTTTTAAAGATTTAATGTGTGAAGTACTTTGGGGTTAGATACCCGAACTTGTTAGTAGAAAGCACCTTGTGTGAATAACTTGATTGTATCGGTTTGTGATAGCCTTATAATACTTTCTTGTTGATTTGAGAAGTAAACATGTTAGGATGCTACGTGTGTTAGTATCTTGTGATGTTAGTGTAAAGGGGTTTTCCTCTCGACTGCGCTTAAAGTTGTTTGACTATCAGCCGTTATGTTGGTATTGTACCACTCACCTTGACTTGTGTCCGGAGGTTAAGCTGCCCTCCGATGCGGGGTAGACTCGGTGATGCGGGACCATGATTCGAGGATACCTCACGCGGTCCGAGGATCCATGCGGAACTACGGGAGTTCCGTGTTAGTTTACGCCCTTGTGGTCATGCGGTTCAGGCCACGCGATCGCGAGTCCGGGCGATGCCGGAGTAGCTACCCTCGATGCGGGTTATACCTCATGCGCCTATGAGGTTGGCCTATGCGAGTCGCGGAGAGTTCTGAGGCTAGACGCGCACATTTGATCTCGCGGGCGAGTGACCAGCTTTTATCATGTGACGGTCTAGACAGATATCATGACACATTTTATGACCTTGTTGGTACTGTGGGTGTTAGTAGTCGGCTATGCCTTCGTACTTACCCTGTACTATTTTATTAGGACACGCGGACACGTGTTCATGTGTATTCCTTGGTGTTTGTGTATCATAACCGCTGGCAGTGAGGAAGGTATTCCACGCACGATTGATGTTGGGCGTGAGACCCATTGGTAAAATTGAGTGATGACTTGAGGCGTGAGTCCTCGACTTGACATGATCGCTATTTATGGTGAATCGTAGTTTGGTTATCATACATGTCTCTGCTTTGTATAGACTACTATGATTTCATTTACTGATTTATTTTCGCCACATACTTGGTACTGTTGTATCGACTCCTTCCCGGGGCCGCTCATGCCGCAGTAAAGGTACACCCGCCATCGATCCTCGCTCTAGGGTCACAGTCAGCGTGGAAAGCTCCGTTTCTCGAGGCTTATCGATGTATAGTCCCCGTTGTTGTAGGTGTTTACATTCGGGGTATGGCGGCCCTGTCCCGCCATTGTTGTCGTATCATTTCTTAGAGGTCTGTAGTAATCGTACAAGTGTGGTTTGTAAAAAGGATTAAAACTGCTTCATGTTGGAAAAAGTTGTTATTTATATATATGCCGAAAGGCAAGTTTTTCTCGATTATTGTTTCATATTTCATAATATGTCTTGTATTGTTTTATGTTCTGATTACACGATGTTGTATCACTAGGGTGCCCGGTAAGGCACGACCACGCCCGAATCGGGTCGTGACAAAAGTGGTATCGAGCGCTTAATCCTGAAAGTGTCTACAGACCGTATCGAAGAAGTCTTGATTATCGATTGTGCGCGCACCACACCAATAATCAGGAGGCTATAGGATATTTAGGATTGGTTTCTATTCTTCTCACTCTGAGATCGTGCCTTAGAGCTGTGTTGTAAGTTGGACCCTCTGACGAAATTCATTCCCTTATCGTTATGCCTCCGCGTAGGCAACCCGCCCAGAGGCAAGGCGCCGGCGGAGTCGCGAGTTGAGTTCGAGAGGTTGCGAGGGCACAGCCCAATCATTACCTAGGGTAGTGCTTCATTCGGGATTTCTGCGACGTCACTAGCCCCAGAGTTTAGCACGGCGACGGCGCTTTCATCTGCGTCCATGATATTTGAACCTTCGCCCACGGAACGAAGTGAATATAGATTGCAAAGAGGCGACCCTGTTACTAGCTATGGATTTGGCTACCAGAGATTATACCGATGTACCACGAGTCTTGATGACTACCTAAGAGAGGGTTGTGCAAGAGTAATTCTTCAGTTGGGCTTGAGCATGGCCTGTGTACGGGCTTATGTACAGCAGGCCGAAAAACGTAGAGATCGACGGGTTAACCAAGGACGCGAAGAGGGCGAGCGGAAAGGTCCTTCGGTAACTTTCAAGGTGAGTATACCTTAAGTGCTATGTTCTGATAGCAGTGTGGTAGTTGTGATTAGAAATCATGGTGGGTTAACCGAGTAAGATTTTGGGGGATAGAGAAGGTGTGAGCCTTAGAGTGTTATACGTACAGACCTTAGAGGTAAGGCCATCTCGAGTAAAGGTGTAGTGTTATGTTTGATCCTTATCGGAGTGCTTAGTGCATGTGAGATATATTGTGTGATAAGTCCCTGAGTAGTGTGGAATGAAAGGGGGTAGTTGAGCTAAGAAGAGCGCTAGGTTTTCGTAGCGTGATTAGAAAAGTTGTTCCGGACCGGGGAGCAAGTGTTTTACGCGAGAGTGGGTCGAGTTGAGGCCATGCCGCGGGTCAACCCGCGACCTGTTTGTTGGTGGGGTCAGTTCGTGGTGGTCCCGCCGGGTGGTGGGGTCACGAGGGTGTTAGGCCCAAGTTTAGTTAACCAGCGTACGAGTTCGTGGTTGCGTTCGACCAGTAGCCGGGTCGATGGGGGCAGCCCATCGTGTTCTTCGGTCGGGACCGTTCACTCGGCGATGTTGATTCATCGTAAAGGTTGTAAGGTCGCACGGTGCCTACCTTCACCTTATGGCGCATGTTTGAGCCTGTGTTACGGCTGTTTTGTTTCGGAAGTTTTACCAGCAGGTTAAGGACTGGTGAGTCTCGAATCGCGTTCGCCTCGCCGGTGTGTGGATTTCAGGGGTAGTTGTGAGGATTGTTGTCTCCTGTGGAGGGAGCGTTTAAGCTACCATTTCAGTGTTCGGATGTCGCCTTACGAAGCCTTGTAGGGGCAGAAGTTTAGGTTGTCGGTCGATTGGTTAGATGTTGGCAAGGTTCAGATAGTTGGTTCAGGCTTGTTCCAGCAGACGGTGGATAGGGTAAAGCTCGTCTAGAAGAAGTTCGCGGCTCGGAGGAATCGTATGCGGATAATCGCGACGACGCTTAGAGTTCTGTGCCGACGGTCTACTTGAAAGTACCACCCCGGACAGGGTGTGACGAGTTTTGGAAACAGAAGGAACTTAGCCCGAGTTACTTTGGGCTTTTTGAGTTCATGTGAAGAATAGGCCAGGTTGCCTATATGTTAGCAATTGCCGTCCGACTTAGGAGGCAGTACGTCCGGTCTTTCGTATTGTTATGTTCGGGACCGGCGTATAAAGAGGCGAGCTCTACCACGGAACAGACCGAACCGTGGCTCTCCGTATGGCACATCCCGAGAAGGGCCGTAGGCATGCCTCGTGGATCGCAGCGCCCGGTACCATTTGTTGGGTCGTCGGAGCAAGGCTCGCGACAACGTGACAAAAGTGGTATCCGTGACTAAAGAAGTATATTTTTAAGCCCGGGAAGAGGTATTGGTGGTGATGTTAGAGGTGTTTCCTCGTAGACTTGGATATAAGTATGTTGCGCAGTATTTACGTGGCCGGTATGGCAGATTGTTTCGTAAGTATAGTAGTGAAGACTATCTCGCGACGCTTGTTTTGAGACTTAGAAGGAACATTCGGACGAATGTTTCTAAGGGGGAAGAATGTTATACCCGTAGTTCCGTGGTATGTATGCGAGGACGACGCACGAGAATCTGACGAAAGATTGGAAAGGAAGAAAGAGGCGATTTTTCCACGGAAAAGTTTCCGGTTTGTGAAGGAAAAAGGTTCGTTAATGGGAATTGATTCCCAGATTTGGTATTCGGACTTCTGGAATATTAGAGAATTATGGAATTTTATTTTCGAAATGGTCACGTGGGGCCACGGAGAAATTTACTGTTTTGTGGGGCCCACTTTGTTTTGAGATTTTGGCCATTGTGGATATTTTGGAAGATGTTTTATTTTGGGCCAATAGGAGGGTGACTCGTGTCACCCCGCTCAGTGGCTTGGGCCGAATGGCATTTGTGCACAACACCTTGCTAGAGTCGTTTCGACGAAACGTTTTACATAACTTGCGAGGAAAATTCCGCTATGTCATTTCTTATTTTATGGATTTTTCCGAGAGACGAACATTTTGGACCAACGAGAGGCGGCACTTGGCACCTCTCATCAGTGGGCAAGCGGGCGCACTTGGACGATTTGGGGTGTCAGTGGTAGATATTTTTGGTAGATATTTGTGAGGTTTTAAGGAGTAGGGACTAGGGGCACTTGGGCATATCTTGCCCTACACTTGTGTAGCACTTGGCTAGATCTTGGCCATTGGTTGGCCTTGGCTTGTAGTATAAATACCCTCCCTTTGATGAACTTCTTCATCCATAAATTTGCCTAAGTCTTGAAAGCTCTCCTTCTCCCTCCCTTGTGTTGAGTTCGGCCAAGGGCCTCCCCTGTGGCGAGAGCACCCCCACCCTCTGGGTGCTAGTGAGAGTGTACCCCTAGCCTAGTTGCTTTGTATAATACCCCCTGTGGTGTAGAAATACTCTCAAAAGTATTGTTATAATGCCCAAATTACCTTAGCCGTATACCTTGTTGTATTCTAAGGTTATACCTATCTGAAAAGCCCGTAAATACTATTATACTTTCCAGTCCACAAAACCGAAACCCTAAGGAAAATCTCCATAGTTAGTTGGAGTGTTATGTAGAAGTTGGTTAGAACTTCTAAGGGTGGTTTGGAGCGGGTTGAGCGCCGAGTTGAGCTAAACCTTGCTCGGGAGCGACATTAAACTCGATAATTATGGGCTTATCGAGGTAAAAATCTTGTCCTCTATTGTAATTGGAAATTACATGTTGTTAGAATATATAGTTGAAGTATACTATATATAGAATCAACGTGGTTAGTTGGCAATGTCTTTTGACTTAAGCCCAAGAATCGAACCGAATCAGTAATTACATAGATCGCTTTACAAGAGACTTGTGTAGTACCGTGGAGTAGAATTGTACCCGTCGGGTTAGATGTATAACCCACGGTTGGCTTGGTAGCCGCAGTTAGAGAGGAGATTTACGCTGCATGTGGGGAGGTGCCAATTTTCGTAGAATGTTCGACGATAAGATCTTGATGTTAATAAGCGCCTTGGGGCCTTATAGGTTGAAGTACTACGTGGGGCGCGTTCTACTTGGCTTAAGGAGTAGCCGACAGTTGGAAGTACTTGGAGCGTTTTGCTATTAGTCGATACTCGTCGCGAGGTATGTGAACCTCTTCCTATCTCTTCTAGCATGATATGTGTGAACTATGTAGTGCGGTAGACGCATACGCATGTACTAAATGTATTTGATTGGTGTAAAACATAAAGTGTTATAACGCTTTATGGGAAGTTGGTTATAACGGCTTTATGTTGGTAAGAAAATACATGTGGTTTTTAAAAGGTAATCGATTTGAACTATAAGCGGCTTGTTATGTGTTAATAAAGAACTTGAAGTATTTCAAAAGAGTTTTGAATCATTTTGAAAGAAGAAGTAATACTTGGTTTTGAAAACTTAAGAGTTATACTAGCTTTATGGGAAGTTAGGTATAACGGCTTAAGAATGTTTTAATGATTTGAAATCGAATGTGTATCGACAAACCACAAAGAAATTAATAAAGGGAAATGTTTTGATTAATTAAGTATTAATAAAACGAGCAACTTCCATCCGCATGAAGCTAAGATGAGACAAAATGATATTTCCTAGATCATGGTCTTTGTAATAAGATTGTTATAAACAAGAATATCCTACTCACATATAAGGCTTATGTTTCTCGATTGTTTAAAAGAAAATTATATTCTTAAATGAATAAGGCTATGAACACGAAACCTTTCTAAAATAAGAAACGTGAACATTTGAAATTAGGCAAACTTGGGCGTTTGGGAAATAATGTTGTTACTTGATTTTACAAAGGTAAGAGTTTTAGTTTTCTTAAAAGGACTACTCTATTCTATACTACGTATTGTGTGACTTATGTGAAAGAAACAGATCTTTTAAAGATTTAATGTGAAGTACTTTGGGGTTAGATACGAACTTGTTAGTAGAAAGCACGTGTGAATAACTTGATTGTATCGGTTTGTGATAGCCTTATAATACTTTCTTGTTGATTTGAGAAGTAAACATGTTAGGATGCTACGTGTGTTAGTATCTTGTGATGTTAGTGTAAAGGGGTTTTCCTCGATCGCGCTTTAAAGTTGTTTGACTATCACCGTTATGTTGGTATTGTACCACTCACCTTGACTTGTGTTCGGAGGTTAAGGCGCCTCCGACGCGGGTAGACTCAGCGATGCAGGACCATGATTCGAGGATACCTCATGCGGTCCGAGGATCCATGCGAACTACGGAGTTCCGTGTTAGTTTACGCCCTTGTGGTCACGCGGTTTGTGGCTACGCGGATCGCGAGTCGGGACGACGCCGGAGTAGCTACCCTCGACGCGGGTTATACCTCACGCGCCTATGAGGTTGGCCTATGCGGAGTCGCGAGAGTTCGGGGCTAGACGCGCACATTTGATATCGCGCGAGTGACCGGCTTTTATCATGTGACGCCTGCAGACAGATATCATGACACATTTTATGACCTTGTGGTACTGGGTGTTAGTAGTCGGCTATGCCTTCAGACTTACCTGCATCGTTTTATTAGGACACGTGGGACTCGTGTTCATGTGTATTCCTTGGTGTTTGTGTATCATAAACCGCCGGTGAGAAGGTATTCCACGCACGATTGATGTTGGGCGTGAGACCCATTGGTAAAATTGAGTGATGACTTGGCGTGAGTCCGACTTGACACGATCGCTTATTTATGGTGAATCGTAGTTTGGTTATCATACATGTCTCCCGCTTTGTATAGACTACTATGATTTCATTTACGATTTATTTTCGTTTCACATACTTGGTACTGTTATCGACCTCCTTCGGGGCTGCGTTCATGCCGCAGTAAAGGTACACCGCCATTGATCCTCGCTCTTAGGGTCACGTCAGCGTGTGGGAAAGCTCCGTTTCTCCGGAGGCTTATCAGTGGTATAGTCCCCTGTTGTTGTAGGTGTTTACATTCAGGGGTATGGCGGGGCCCTGTCCCGCCATTGTTGTTGTATCATTTCTTAGAGGTCTGTAGTAATGTGCAAGCGTGGTTTGTAAAAAAGGATTAAACTGCTCATGTTGGAAAAAGTTGTTATTTATATATACGCCAAAGGCAAGTTTTTTTCTCAGATTATTGTTTCATATTTCATAATATGTCTTGTATTGTTTTATGTTCCGATGATTACTCTGATGTTGTATCACTAGGGTGCCCGGTAGGCAGATCACGTCTTAATCGGGTCGTGACATAAAGTTGCTAAGGATCGACTTGCAATCTTGGATCATATTTGGGCTAAATGAGGTATAATCTTCGTCTTACTTTTGTAATTGAAGATTCCATGTTTTTATAAGTTAGAAATGATCATGTGATATGTGTTATGAAGATTGATAAGTATTATGGAAATTTGGAAGCTCAAATCCGAAAATGACATGTTAAGCCATTTGAAATTGAATTACAATTTGGTCGTTAACTAGAATCGTCGCATGTTATCTACTTGAAGATTATAGTAGCTATAATCGATTGCGGCTTGATATCATGTTATACTAAACAACTTGAATTGAAAAGGAATTGGAAAGATTATTGTCACGCACCGAACCCCGGGCCCGTGACTGGTGCCCTATCTGGGCACCCTTCTACCTTAACAACACAAGTAAACTGCGGAATTTATAACACTCTCCTTTTTTTTAAACCAACGTACGTGCAAGGGCAAAGCCGACAAGGCTGCCATATAATATACATAATAAAAGACACTACACTGTACATGAGTCCAATCCCACATATGAATACGCACTTAAGAGTTATATCAACTATGACGGACAAGGCCCCGTGTACCCATAATCGTATAAAAGTCTGCATCGAAGAACTTATACCAAAAAGATAACTCCCAATGTAAGGAGCTATCCAAAACTCGAGCGTGGTCCTACACTGCCGATCACCAAACAGCGTACCTAAACTGCGGATGTAACGCACTCCGGGCGAGGTCGACAAGAATGTACCAAGTATGTGAATGAAATGCGTAATAAAATCATAACGATCTAAACAAAGCAGAGACATGTCGGATAGCCAACCTACAGTACATAACACATAAGCAGTCATATCAAGTCAGGGACGCAGGCCCTCAAAGTCACTACTCAAATATAACTATGGGTCTCACGCCCATAATATCAATCATGCCCGTGGAATCCTTCCTCACTGCCGGCAGTCCATGATGTAATAACACCAATAAGGATACATGAACACCAAGTCCCACCTGTGCCCTAAATGCCTCGTGGTCTCATGCCCCGGAATCCCACATCGTAAAAGCATGACCATAGGGTAACACAACCAAATCCGGGGACATATATGATAATCAAATTAAAACACATTGTGCCTTACTAACAATGAGAGTAAACAGTAGTATCTTTACAATATAAAATAGGAAGCTCATGATCAAACCAGGACCATCCGCCCGCAGTATCATTTAACTATCCTACTCCTGGGACTATTTCACCCGCATAGGCCGCGTGGACCCGCGTGAGGTATTCCTCGCATGGGACTATTTCACCCGCATAAGCCCTTACGAACTCTCATGAGGTATTCCTCGCATAGGCTGGACCCGCCCGCATGGGACTATTTCACCCGCATAAGTCCTTATGGACCCGCATGAGGTATTCCTCGCATCGTGGGTAGCAATTCCACGGAATCTGCAAATGCCACAAACCCGGGGAATGACCGCGAAACGACTGATATACCAATAGCACACAACCGGCTATTTCCAGCACACGTAGGCAGTTCTCAACTAAACAAGCCAAAGTACTTATCAAGGCACACATAGAATAATTCTCAATTAATCAAGCCAAAGTACTTATCAAGGCACACTGTTATACCCCGTATTTCCAGAGTATGTACGTGAAGACGTACGTATGAAAGTTTAAGCCTTAAGGTAGGCAAGGTTCGAAATTTGTTCACAAGTACCGAAAAGAATCGTTTTTCGACGAAACGTTTTACAAGACTTGCGAAGGGAAAATTCCGGCTATGTCATTTCTAATATTTGCGGATTTTTCCGAGAGATGAAACATTTTGGACCAACGGGAGGGTGACATGTGTTACCCTCATATTGGGTGTTATTTGGGGCGGCAAATGGGACGATTTGGAGGTCTTGGTTAGGTAGGATATTTTGTGATAGTTGGTGTGGCAGATGGATAAGGTACACATGGTTAAATCCTCACCCTACACTTGCCTTGCACTTGGCTTCATCTTGGCCATTGGTTGGCCATTGCTTGACCTATAAATACCCCCTTAGTTGAAGACTTATTCTTCATCCTCTCTTGATAAATTCCAAGGCAAAAATCCCTCCCTCCCTTCTAGTGTTTCGTCCGCCACACCCTCCCCCTTTGTGAGGCCTTTTGGCCGAGAGTACCCCCCCCTTCCTAGTTGTGCTAGCCGAAAATACCCCCCCCTTGGTAGAGAAATACTTCTCCAAGTATTGTTGTAATGCCAAAATACTCTAGCCCAAAACCTTGGTAGTATTTCCAAGTACCCTCTATACGAAAAGCCCAGAAATACTATTATACTTCCCTTCAGTCACTAAACGAAACCCTAAGGAAAAATCTTCACAGTTGGTTGAAGTATTAGGAAGAAGTTTCGTAGAACTTCTAAGGGTTGTTTGGAGCGGGTTGGAGCACCCGGAGTAGGAGCTAAATGTTGCTCAGGATCGACATTAAACTTGGATAATTTTTGGGCTTATCGAGGTAAATACTACTGTCCTTCTATTGTAATTGGAAATTACATACTGTAGTATTATTAGAAATGAATATAAGATTCATAGAAGAGAATTGAACTGTAATAGAAGGATATTACAGAAAAGACTTGAACTGAAATCGCATCAGAAGAATATTAAAGTAGAAGATTAAACTCATTTACATAGGATCAGTATTTACTGAGACTTATAACCTTTATTGGTTGATCGCTCGCGAGTAGCATGTACTACTTGGAAGGTGGACAAGGCTAGCCGTTATAGCCGTGAGCGCTTTTGCTAATAGTCGATAATCGTCGCGAGGTATGTGATTCTTCCTATACTTGAGCATGATATTTTAAAGGAATATATATAGTACGGTAGACGACGTGTGGCAATGTCTTTTGACTTAAGCCCGAATAATAAGAATCGGAAGTATTTTACAAGAATATATATAGTACTAGACGTGCGTGTTAAGCGAATATAGTTTTACGGCAATATCTTTGACTTAAGCCTGAATAATAAGAATCTTGAAGTATTTCAAAAGAATTAAGAAACCTTGTTGAAAGAAGAATAATGCTTGGTTTTAAAAGCTTAAGAGTTATACTAGCTTTATGGGAAGTTAGGTATAACGACTTAAGAGAGATAAAAAAATGGTTTATTAATTTTAGAAGTTAAGAGACTTGATCTTAAAAGATAAGAGGCTTGACTTAAATGAATTAATATGAATGTTTGTGTGAAACCTCATTCGTGAGTAATGAGTACTTGGTTGTTAAAAGGAATAATGTTTTACTGATTTCGGAAATCAGAATAAGTATCGAACAAACCACAGCAGCGCTAATAAAGGGAAATGTATTGACTAATAAAGTATTATTAAAACCAGTAGAAACCTCCATCTGCATAGAAGCTAAGATGAGACAAAATGATATTACATTTCCTAGATCATGGCTGCTTTAATAAGATTGTTATGAACAAAGAATAACCTACTCACACATAAGGCATATGTTTCTCAAATTGTTTTAAAGGATTAAAACTATGAACTACGAAACCTTTTCGAAAATGAGAAACTTGAGCATTTGAAATTAGGCAAACTTGAACGTTTGGAAAATAATGTTGTTACTTGATTTTACAAAGGGAAGTGTTTTGGTTTACTTAACAATGTTAGTCACTCTATTTTTATACTACGGGTATCGGGTGACCTTTGTAAAAGAAATGGATCTTTAAAAGGAATTTAACGACGTAGTACTTTAGGTTAAAACCGGACTTTGACATAAAATGAAAGTACCTTGAGTTGTGTATAACTTGCCTATGCTTGTTGTTGTGTAACTTACCTATGCTT
The DNA here is from genome assembly GCA_029844215.1 of Przewalskia tangutica. NCBI lineage: Eukaryota > Viridiplantae > Streptophyta > Magnoliopsida > Solanales > Solanaceae > Przewalskia > Przewalskia tangutica. Next base: position 35,094,648 of record CM056725.1, on the reverse strand, counting down.
GTTGTGATAGCCTTTGTTGTGCAAGAATTGTGTTTCTATACTTCTGCGTCTCTCGATGGAGGGCCAGTTGATTTGTTGAGAACTTACTTGGGCGCATCGGCGGTGACGAAGATTCCACGGTATGCTTCCATTATCATTGTTACATGGGCATGTCTACACCGATGATGGATTCTCGTGGACATGTGACCATTAAGGTTATTTATGGCGGCATCGTGACTTACGGTTGTGATCGGTGCATAGCCCGCTTACTTGCCCCGCCGCCACGTGACGCAGTGGATCCGGTATAGGTTATCGCACTTGCCACGTGTCGCCTTCGCGCGGCATCGTGACTTACGGTTGTGATCCGGTGCTTAGTCGGTCACTTGCCCCGCCGCCACGTGGCGCAGGGAGAATCTGGTGGAGGCTATCGCACTTGCCACGTGTCAGCTTCGCGAGTCAGTGTATGGATGGAGCTTCGTGAATTACGGTTGTGATCTGTTGCTTAGCCGTATACTTGCCCCCGTCAGCTACGTGGCGCAGGGAGGATCTGGTAGAGGTTATTGCACTTGCCACGTGTCAGCTTCATGATGGTTGTACAAGATTATTGGTACGGTCGGATCCGTAGTTATACTTGCCCAAGACGGTTTTTTTATGACACAGGTGGGACCTGGTGTTCATGTATACTCCTTGGTGTTGTTATATCATAGACTGCCGGCAGTGAGAAAGGAATTCCACGGGCACGAGTGATGATTTGGAGGGCGTGAGTCCCTGACTTGATATAACTGTTTATATGTGTGTATTGTAGTTGGTTATCATACATGTCTCCTGCTTTATATAGACTATTATGATTTCATTTAATGTATTTTCAGTTTCACATACTTGGTACCTGTTGTACTGACCTCCTTCGGGGGGCTGCGTTCATGCCGCAGGTAGAGGTACATCGGCTGTCGATCCCCGCTTATAGGATCACATTTCAACAGATTGGAAGCTCGGCCTTCCTGAGGATTATCTTTTGGTATGTTACCCTGAGTCTGTAGGTTCTTGTACATTCAGAGGTATGGCGGGGCCCTGTCCCATCATAGTTGTTGTAAAAATCTTAGAGGTGCAGAGTAATGTGCAAGTGGTTGTAAGGATTGTAACTGTTCAAATGTCGATATATATATATATGCTGAAAGGCAACCGTTTTGGTTGGCCTATTTTCTTTTATCTTGATCCATATCTAATTGTATGTTTAAGTTTTTATTTCCGCTGATTTTTCTCTGATGTTGTATCACTAGGGTGCCCGGGGTAAGGCACCAGTCACGGGCCCGGGTTCGGGTCGTGACACACACTTAGACTAATTCTCAATTAATCAGGACAAAGTACTTATCAAGGCACAAATAGAATAATTCTCAATTAACAAGCCAAAGTACTTATCAAGGCACACTTAGACAAATTCTCAATTTATCAAGCCAAAGTACTAATCAAGGCACACTTAGACAAATTCTCAATTTATCAGGCCAAAGTACTTATCAAGGCATAAAATAGAATAATTCTCAATTAACAAGCCAAAGTACTTATCAAGGCACACTTAGACAAATTCTCAATTTATCAAGCCAAAGTACTAATCAAGGCACACTTAGACAAATTCTCAATTTATCAAGCCAAAGTACTACGTACGTACATTCTTTTCAAAAGACTCCTTTTTATGTAAAATCCCAAGATACTAACACCCGTAGTATCAAGGCGTGTCTATTCTTCAAAGTAAGTTACTATACTTTTTGAAACTCATTTCGAAGCTTGAAACCAAGTAACTTCAAATTTTCACAAACTAGGCAACTTATGCCGATTAATCAAAATAGACAACTTTCTAAACCTTCCATAAAGCCGTTATAACCAACTTCCCATAAAGCCGTTATAACCCTTTATGGTTTTAGACATATCCATTCCTTTTATAACCAAGAGACTTATACTATTAAAACCAAGTATCACATACTTACAAATCAAGTTCTTAACTTTCAAAACACTTCAAGTCTCTTAATATATAGAAAACAAGTTTCTTCTACTTTTAAACCTCAAGTAACTCACTCCTTTAAAACAAGTTACTTCTCTTAAATCATGTCATTTCTCCTCTTTTAAAACAATTAAGTAAATCACTCCTTTGACTCCCCTAAAGTCATTATAATGACCTTTAGGATTTTGGGACTAAGGCACTAGCCCAAAAGATTTGGAAACCACTTCCTTTTCAAGACTCTATGTACTTTAAGTAAAATACTTTCACTTTTAAGAATCCAACTTCACTAAGGCAATGGATTATACAACTTACAATTTAAACATCAAAGTACAATCAAAGGAAGTACATAGAACAAATTCTACTTTAGGCAATCCAAATACAACCAAGGAATGGATCATTTAAGGAGTAGGACATACTTTCTTTATCTTAAGGTATCATGCTAGAAGAGGAGATAGTTCACATACCTTTTCGGCTAAATCCACAAGCTAAGCCGAATACGCCGTACGTAGAAGTGTCAACCTATAATGGTCACAACAAGACTATCAACTTCTAGTCTCTAACGTAGAATAATACTAAGTATACGGTCTCTAATTCTACGGAAAATTGGGCAGCACTTCCTTTGTTTCTACTCACTTTGACACTTTTTTCAAGGCCGAATACAATAACCAACAAGCCATATTTAAGGCTCAAAACAACAACCAAACAAAGGGGATTACACGCCTTACAATACGTGTAAAATTCCGCCCCACAATTCATACCAAATAGTTTAATACTTCACTAGCCATTCTCGGCCAACATATAACCAACAACACTACGACTTTTCCAATCCTTTTCCAATTCCAAGTTCTTAGGTCAACATGTTAGTTAGTCATAAACAACATCAACAACTACAATTTCCTTCTTTATACAACATGTGACGACTTAACTAATAATCGACTTGAATTGAAATCTTAAAGCTAAACATGCTAGATTTCGGATTAGGGTTCCAATAGTCAAAATACTTATCAAACTTCATACTATATAACTCATGCTTGCTAATAACCATAGCTACAATGATAAGTAAACCTTAATTGCTAAAACGACAAGAATATACCTTTATAAGCCCTTAAAATTTCCAAGATTCCAAAGTCGCGCCTTAGAAATTCTTAGATCCTTTCCTTAGGTTCCAATCCGCTCCAAGCACTCCTTAGAGGCCTATGAAGAACCCATCTTCAAGTTCCAACTTCAAAGTTGAAGAACTCCCTTAGTTTCCGCCTTGCGACTAACGTAAAAATGTGTTTTTTCCGAAATCTTTCTATTGAGATAACCTTAAAATACCCTTGGGGACATTGGGTTAAAGTCTTGTGGCTAATGGATCAAAACTACAAAATTTCTTGTGAGCAACATAGCCAAACCCGAGAGCCTCTTTCTTGGCACAAATGATCTCTAATTTTTCTAAGTGTAAATGAGCTAATCTTGCACTAGTAGTAACCTTATAAAACACAATGGAGGGCTTAGACTTAAACAAATGTGAGGTTAGGATGAGTTTCACTTGGATCAAGCCTAGGTGGACAAGTTGACTTGTCAACAATATCAAGCTTTGGAAGACTTATCTTCTACCATGGTCAATGACCATTTTGCCCTTACACAATTTCGACCAGGCCATGTGGAAGGAGTGCCACGTGTCGCCCTCTCATTCGTCCATAAAATTTCAGAACCTCGTGGCCCCACAAAAATGTAAAATTCCTCGGGTGGGCCCCACGTGACCAAATCCGTAAAAATAAATTTCCATAGTGTTAATAAGTTCCATACTTTACAAATATTGTCTTTTGAGAATCCAATTCTCAACAACGAGCATTTTTCCTTTCCGTCGTCCGGAAGATTTTCCGTCATCCGGAAGATTTTCCGTCGGAAAAACAATTCTTCCTTTCGTACTAATTTCCAAGTCTTGTTTCCTTTCGTACATTCTCTTATACATGTCCTGGACTTACGGGGTGTAACATTCTTCCCCCCTTAGAAACATTCGTCCCCGAATGTTCTTAGTCGGTTGTCACGCTATACAAACCTCGGCACAATCTCTATACTATGCCTATCAATCAATACTCCACAAGACTAACGATGCCACACCTGGCCATCGTCTAACATACGTAAACATATCAATGGACCTTCCGTCCGCTACCCCTTCTCACAAACTCGAAGGTTACAGTCTCCTAGAACACGGGATCCTTAGAGGCTCCTTTCTTTCCTTACTTGTCATTCTTTCTCGTACTTCTAAACTCATTTAGTAAACGTACAAAATCTCAAATTTTGTTTCGGTTCTCCAATCCTTGGAGTTACTAACCAAACTTGGCCATATTGTTACTTACATTCCCGTTAAGGCTCTTCTCGGTCCTTACGACCTAGTTCCGGTGGAACGCATCCACAAACTCGTACCACAATTAACTAAACTTGGGCCTTGCATCCTCGGGACCCTATCACATAACAGGACCATTTCTAAATGTCATCACCCCATTCCATACTATCGGCTGACCCGAAATGAGTCCATAACCCGACTCATCGTCACACTTAACTCCTCATTATTAGTCTGAAATAAATCTCACTCTTATCTCAAGGTACTTCTTACCCTATCCCCTATTTACTAGAGGTTCGTCACATAAGCCAAAGTATTTCTACTGTACAATCTTCCCTATCGGTCTTACACTTATATGGGGTAATTACAACTTGTGAACTCTACACAACTATAGTCTCAGTAAGTGATCATTCTTGTCAACATTCATAACTTTTCACTTTACTAATCAAAGTATCCCTACCTCTGGGGTACTATCACTTTACAACTCTAGCAACAAAGGGAACACATATACGCTAAGGCAAAATCTGAATCTAACAATGCACGTATGATTCAAAAGAATCGAACTATACCTGTAACCCCGTGCGGTGTCGCTTCCTCGATCTGTCCGATGAGTCACGTCATCTCTGCGGTTCGAAGGACCGCCAGAACTATAAACCCCACCCTGACCTCCACCACGGCTGGCTAACATCTGAACACCCTGCCCTGGGGAACGCACAGCTGTGGAGGAAAGGGAATCAACCATCGGCCTCATAGGCTGAGCTACCTCACCGGTGCTCTTTCTAAAAGGACATACCCTCAGAATATGGCCTGGACGGCCACAATAAAAACAAACACCTGTGCCATGACGGAATTTCCCCAAATGACGCTTACTACAATGGAAACACTGAGGAATAAGTGGCCTAAACTGAGAAAATCCCCTGCTCCTTTGAGAACCTCCACCCCTGGAGCTCAGACCGGCTCCTAAATACCTTGTGGGATCAAATCTCCCACCTGTGGGCTGCGGGGATATGTACTGGGTAGGCTGGGATGAATATCTCACTCGCTGCTGAGGCAGCTCGTCCAAAAACTCACCGGGATAACCAACCGGTCTAGCCCTCTTACGCAGATCTCCGCGCTGGCCCTCTACCCCGCATAACCGTCTGCATCGCCGAATAACCTCCTGCTGATGAAACTGTAGCACTGCTATCTTGGTCAATAACATAATGGCTTCCTTCATGACCCTAAAGTCTCCTCTTAACTGAGAGACTGGAGGATCTGGTATTGGGGCCACAAAACCTGGCGCAGAAGAACTCGCCATCGCGAACAACATCCGTATACCACGGGCATAATCCCTATCAACTCTACGAGTCCGCTCGGTAGCTCATGTTACTCCTTTGCCCTTCGGGCGGTGTTCTCCTCGAGGCATAAATGTAACACAACAATACGTCAGAGAGTAATTATCTTACTAACACAGCTCTATGGCACGATCTTGGAGTGAGAAGAATAGAAACCAACTCCTAAATGTCATGTAGCCTCCTCTTTATGGGTGTGGCGCGCAACACACCGATAATCAAGACTCTACTAGACACGGTGCGTAGACATTCGAGGATCGATCGCTCGATACCACTCACACCCCAACCCGGGCGTGGATGGTGCCCTATCTGGGCACCCTTCTACCTTAACAACACAAGTAAACTGCGGAATTTATAACACTCTTCTTTTTTTTTAAAACAACGTACGTGCAAGGGCAAAGCCGACAAGGGCCGCCATATAATATACATAATAAAAGACACTACACCGTATACGAGTTCCAATCCTACATATGAATACGCACTTCTAAGAGTTATATTGAACTATGACTTGACAAGGCCCCGCTGCACCCATAATCGCATAAAGCACATCGAAAGAACTTATACCAAAAAGATAACTCCGAATGTAAGGAGCTATCCAAAACTCGAGCAGGTCCTACACTGCCGATCACCAAACATCGTACCTAAACTCGCGCAGATGAACGCACCAAGGAGGTCAAGACGAAGAATGTACCAAATATGTGAATGAAATCTGTAATAAAATCATAACAGTCTAAACAAAACAAGAGACATGTCTGATAGCCAACCTACAGTACATAACACATAAGCAGTCATATCAAGTCAGGGACGCAGGCCCTCAAAGTCACTACTCAAATATAACTATGGGTCTCACGCCCATAATATCAATCATGCCCGTGGAATCCTTCCTCACCGCGATCCATGATGTAATAACACCAATAAGGATACATGAACACCAAGTCCCACATGTGCCCTAAATGCCTCGTGGTCTCATGCCCCGGAATCCCACATCGTAAAAGCATGACCATAGGGTATCACAACCAAATCCGGGGACATATATGATAATCAAATTACAACACATTGTGCCTTACTAACAATGAGAGTAAACAGTAGTATCTTTACAATATAAAATAGGAAGCTCATGATCAAAACAGACCATCCGCTCAGATCATTTAACCATCCTACTCCTGGGACTATTTCACCCGCATAGGCCGCGTGGACCCGCGTGAGGTATTCCTCGCATGGGACTATTTCACCAGCATAAGCCCTTACGGACTCGCATGAGGTATTCTTCGCATAGGCTGGACCCGCCCGCATGGGACTATTTCACATGCATAAGTCCTTACGGACCCGCATGAGGTATTCCTCGCATCGTGGGTAGAAATTCCACGGAATCTGCAAATGCCACAAACCCGAGGAATGACCCCGAAACGACTGATATACCAATAGCACACAACCGGCTATTTCCAGCACACGTAGGCAGTTCTCAACTAAACAAGCCAAAGTACTTATCAAGGCACACATAGAATAATTCTCAATTAATCAAGCCAAAGTACTTATCAAGGCACACTTAGACTAATTCTCAATTAATCAGGCCAAAGTACTTATCAAGGCACAAATAGAATAATTCTCAATTAACAAGCCAAAGTACTTATCAAGGCACACTTAGACAAATTCTCAATTTATCAAGCCAAAGTACTAATCAAGGCACACTTAGACAAATTCTCAATTTATCAGGCCAAAGTACTTATCAAGGCACAAAATAGAATAATTCTCAATTAACAAGCCAAAGTACTTATCAAGGCACACTTAGACAAATTCTCAATTTATCAAGCCAAAGTACTAATCAAGGCACACTTAGACAAATTCTCAATTTATCAGGCCAAAGTACTACGCACGTACATTCTTTTCAAAAGACTCCTTTTTATGTAAAATCCGAAGATACTAACACCCGTAGTATCAAGGCGTGTCTATTCTTCAAAGTAAGTTACTATACTTTTTGAAACTCATTTCGAAGCTTGAAACCAAGTAACTTCAAATTTTCACAAACTAGGCAACTTATGTCGATTAATCAAAATAGACAACTTTCTAAACCTTCCATAAAGCCGTTATAACCAACTTCCCATAAAGCCGTTATAACCCTTTATGGTTTTAGACATATCCATTCCTTTTATAACCAAGAGACTTATACTATTAAAACCAAGTATCACATACTTACAAATCAAGTTCTTAACTTTCAAAACACTACAAGTCTCTTAATATATAGAAAACAAGTTTCTTCTACTTTTAAACCTCAAGTAACTCACTCCTTTAAAACAAGTTACTTCTCTTAAATCATGTCATTTCTCCTCTTTTAAAACAATTAAGTAAATCACTTTGACTTCTAAAGTCATTATAATGACCTTTAGGATTTTGGGACTAAGACACTAGCCCAAAAGATTTGGAAACCACTTCCTTTTCAAGACTCTATGTACTTTAAGTAAAATACTTTCACTTTTAAGAATCCAACTTCACTAAGGCAATGGATTATACAACTTACAATTTAAACATCAAAGTACAATCAAAGGAAGTACATAGAACAAATTCTACTTTATGCAATCCAAATACAACCAAGGAATGGATCATTTAAGGAGTAGGACATACTTTCTTTATCTTAAGGAATCATGCTAGAAGAGGAGATAGTTCACATACCTTTTCGGCTAAATCCACAAGCTAAGCCGAATACGCCGTACGTAGAAGTGTCAAGCTATAATGGTCACAACAAGACTATCAACTTCTAGTCTCTAACGTAGAATAATACTAAGTATACGGTCTCTAATTCTACGGAAAATTGGGCAGCACTTCCTTTGTTTCTACTCACTTTGTCACCTTTTTCAAGGCCGAATACAATAACCAACAAGCCATATTTAAGGCTCAAAACAACAACCAAACAAAGGGGATTACACTCCTTACAATACGTGTAAAATTCCGCCCAACAATTCATACCAAATAGTTTAATACTTCACTAGCCATTCTCGGCCAACATATAACCAACAACACTACGACTTTTCCAATCCTTTTCCAATTCCAAGTTCTTAGGTCAACATGTTAGTTAGTCATAAACAACTTCAACAACTACAATTTCCTTCTTTATACAACATGTGACGACTTAACTAATAATCGACTTGAATTGAAATCTTAAAGCTAAACATGCTAGATTTCGGATTAGGGTTCCTATAGTCAAAATACTTATCAAACTTCATACTATATAACTCATGCTTGCTAATAACCATAGCTACAATGATAAGTAAACCTTAATTGCTAAAACGACAAGAATATACCTTTATAAGCCCTTAAAATTTCCAAGATTCCAAAGTCGCGCCTTAGAAATTCTTAGCTCCTTTCCTTAGGTTCCAATCCGCTCCAAGCACTCCTTAGAGGCCTATGAAGAACCCATCTTCAAGTTCCAACTTCAAAGTTGAAGAACTCCCTTAGTTTCCGCCTTGCGACTAACGTAAAAATGCGTTTTTTTCCGAAATCTTTCTATTGAGATAACCTTAAAATACCCTTGGGGACATTGGGTTAAAGTCTTGTGGCTAATGGATCAAAACTACAAAATTTCTTGTGAGCAACATAGCCAAACCCGAGAGCCTCTTTCTTGGCACAAATGATCTCTAATTTTTCTAAGTGTAAATGAGCTAGTCTTGCACTAGTAGTAACCTTATAAAACACAATGGAGGGCTTAGACTTAAACAAATGTGAGGTTAGGATGAGTTTCACTTGGATCAAGCCTAGGTGGACAAGTTGACTTGTCAACAATATCAAGCTTTGGAAGACTTATCTTCTACCATGGTCAATGACCATTTTGCCCTTACACAATTTCGACCAAGCCATATGGAAGGAGTGCCACGTGTCGCCCTCTCATTCGTCCATAAAATTTCGTAACCCTCGTGGGCCCCACAAAAATGTAAAATTCCTCGGGTGGGCCACACGTGACCAAATCCGTAAAAATAAATTTCCATAGTGTTAATAAGTTCCATACTTTACAAATATTGTCTTTTGAGAATCCAATTCTCAACAACGAGCATTTTTCCTTTCCGTCGTCCGGAAAATTTTCCGTCGGAAAAACAATTCTTCCTTTCGTACTAATTTCCAAGTCTTGTTTCTTTTCGTACATTCTCTTATACATGTCCTGGACTTACGGGGTGTAACAATTATTATGTTGTTACACCTTTGGCCGAGAATGACATTATATGTTGGACTAGTTTGTTATAAATTGTGGGGCGGAATTTTACACGTCTTGTAGACGTGTTGTTACACCCCGTAGTTCCAGAGTATGTATGTGAGGACATACGTATGAGAATACGACAGTAATATTGGAAAGAAAGAAAGGTGTGATTTTTCGACGGAAAAGTTTCCGGATTTTGTGAAGGAAAAAGGTTCGTTAATGGGAATTGGATTCCCAGATTTGGTATTCGGACTTTTTGGAATATTTGAGAATTATGGAATTTTATTTCCGGAATTGGTCACGTGGGCCCACGAGGAATTTACGGTTTGTGGGCCCACTTTATTTTTCGGATTTTTGGCATTGCGGATATTTTCTAAGATGAAATATTTTGGACCATTAGGAGGGCGACATGTGTCACCCTAGGTGACTTGGTGGACGAAATGGATTGGTCAGGGTCTTGCACGTTTTTGACATTTAAAAGACTTAAAACATTTGGTCAATGTTTGGTGAGATATTTGTGTGGTAGATGGATAAGGTGGGACCCACACACACTTGTCCAAATCTTGGCCACACACTTGCATAAATCCTAGCCCTTGAATGTCCTATAAATACCCCTTAGTTGAAGACTTATTTCATCCACACTGAGCAATTTCCAAGTCTCAAAATACTCTCCCTTTGATGAAGTTCTCGTCCAAACACCCTCTCCCTTAGCCAAAGTTGTCCAAAAATCCTTAAAGTTTTAAGTGTTCTTCCTTAGAGTATTAGGAAGATTATTAACCAAGTGTTGGAAAAGAATTCACACCCTAGCCCACCATCCCTTGGCCAGAGTGCCACAAATTGTAGCCTAAGTGTTCTTCACTTTTGGAGTGAAAGTGTTTAAGAGAAGTTGTTTAGAAACTTCTAAGGGTTTCTTGGAGCGAATTGGAGCGTGCGGAATAGGAGCTAAACCTTGCTCAGGATCGACATATATCTTGGATAATTTTGGGCTTATCGAGGTAATGATCTTTATCCCCCTATTGTAATTTGAAATTACATGTTGTAGTAATATATAGTTGAGTATACTATATATGGAATGAATATTAAAGAAGAGAAGTGAACTGTAATTACATAGAAGGATATTAAAGGAGAGAATTGAACTGTATTTACATTGGATTGTATTTACAGTAGACTTGTGTAGTATTATTGTGAAGTAGAATTGTACACGTCCGGTTAAGACGTGTAACCCTCCCCCTGGGAGTTGTTGGCCTGGTAGCGGGCCTGAGTAGAGGAGGAGATTTATGTGGTTGCGGGGGGGGGGGGGGAGGTGCTGCCGAATTTTCTGTAGAATAAGGAATCTTGTATTTAGAATATTCTACGAAGTGATCTAGAAGTTGATAGACGTTTTATGGCCATTATAGGTTAAAGTACTACGAGTAGCGTATTCTACTTGAAGGGTGGAAAAGGCTAGCAAGGTTATAGTACTTCGGAGCGTTTTGCTAATTGTCGATAATCGTCGCGAGGTATGTGATTCTTCCTATCCTCTTGAGCATGATATTTTAAAAGAACATATATAGTACGGTAGACGTACGTGTGTTAACTGAACGTGGTTTTACTTCGATGTCTGTTGACTTGAGTTTTAAATAATAAAGAATCTTGAAGTATTTCAAAGAATTAAGAATCGTTTTTGAAAGAAGAGTAATACTTGGTTTTAAAAGCTTAAGAGTTATACTAAGCTTTATGGGAAGTTAGGTATAACGACTTAAGAGAGATAAAAAGAATGGTTTATTGATTTTAGAAGTTAAGAGACTTGATCTCAAAAGATAAGAGACTTGACTTAATTGAATTGATATGAATTTTATTAAAAAGTGTGAAACCTCATTCGTGAGTAATGAGTATTTGGTCTTTAAAAGAATAAATGTTTTACTGATTTCGGAAATGAGAATAAGTATCGAACGAACCACTGCAGCGTTAGTAAAGGAAAATGTGTTGACAATTAAGTAATTATATTAAAACCAGTAGAAACCTCCATCTGCATAGAAGCTAAGATAAGACAAAATGATATTACATTTTCTAGATCATGGTTGCTTTAATAAGATTGTTATAAACAAGAATAACCTACTCACATATAAGGCATATGTTACTCAATTGTTTAAAAGAGATTACGTTGTTAAGTGATTAAGACTATGAACTATGAAATCTTTCGGAAATAAGAGACTTGAGTATTTGAAATTAGGCAAACGTGAACTTTTGGAAAAGAATGTTGTTCTTGATTTTAAAAAGGAAAGCGTGTTGTTTTACTTAAAAGTGTTAGTCACTCTATTTTAATACTACGGGTATCGAGTGACCTTTGTAAAAGAAATAAGTCTTTTAAAACAATTTAACGTACGTAGTACTTTGGGGATTAAAACCTGGACTTTGGCATAAAATGAAAGTACCTCAAGTTAGGTGTAACTTACCTATGTTTGCGTGTGATAGCCTTGTTGTGCCAGTATTGTATTTTTATACCATCGCGTCTCTCAATGGAGGGCCGGTTGATTTGTTATGATCTTACTTGGACGTACCGGAAGTGACGGAGGATTCCACAGGTGCGCTCCTGTTGATAGCGTTATTCCATGGACTAGCTCTCCATGAGGTTTTACTGATTCGGCCTTGGTATCTGGTAGTTGGCTCTCATACTTGCCCCGAAGTCGTGGCTGATTCGGCTTTGGTATCTGGTAGTTAGCCTTCGTACTTGCCCCGTTCAGTTTAGTGGCGAAGTCTCGTGATACGACCTTGGTATCTGGTAGTTAGCCCTCGTACTTGCCCGGCCGCCACGTGACACGACTTTGGTATCCGTAGTTGGCTTTGCTCGTGACGCCTTCGCCGTGGCGAAGTCTCGTGATACGACCTTGGTATCTGATAGTTGGCTTTCGTACTTGCCCCGTATCAGCTACGTGACACGGCTTTGGTATCTGGTAGTTGGCTTTCGTACTTGCCCCGGTCAGTTGATGATGCGGCTTTGGTATCTGGTAGTTAGCCTTCGTACTTTCCCCGTACGGTTTTATGACTCAGGTAGGACCTGGTGTTTATGTGTACTCCTTGGTGTTATTATATCATAGACTGTCGGCAATGAGGAAGGTATTCCACGGGCATGATTGATGTTGAGGGCGTGAGACCCATAGTTATATTTGAGTGATGACTTTGAGGGCGTGAGTCCCTGACTTACGTGATCGCTATTTATTATGGATCGTAGTTTGGTTATCATACATGTCTCCTTCTTTATATAGACTACTATGATTTCATTTACGATTTTCGATTTCACATACTTGGTACTGCATCGACCTCCTTCGGGGCTGCGTTCATGCCGCATGTAGGTATACGATCGTTGATCCTCGCCATAGGATCACAGCCAGATTGGAAGCTCCGTTTCTCCGAGGCTTATCTTTCGTATAGTCCTCACATCAGAGGTACTTGTACATTCGTGGGTATGGCGGGCCATGTCGTCATGTTGTATAAAAACTCTTAAGTGCAGGTCTGTTGTCAGGCGTGGGTTTGTAAGGATGTAACTGTTCAAGTTTTTATTTATATATACGAGAAGGTAACCGTTTGGTTGGCCTATTTTATTATCATATCTCTTGTTTCATGTTTAAGTTTTTATTTCCGCTGATTTTCTCTGATGTTGTATCACTAGGGTGCCCGGTAGGCACGACCACGCCCGGATCGGGTCGTGACAAAAGTGGTATCAGAGCAGTTAATCCTCGGAAAGTGTCTACAAACCGTATCTAGTAGAGTCTTGATTATCGGTGTGTTGTGCACCACACCTATAATCAGGAGGCTGCAGGATATATAGGATTGGTTTCCATTCTTCTCACTCTGAGATCGTGCCTTAGAGCTGTGTTATAAGTTGGACTCCCTCTGGCGTATTCTTTGCACCCGTTATGCCTCTACGCAAGGCAACCAGAGCCCAGAAGGGCAAGGCAGCAGAGGGAGCTGCGAGTAGAACACAGAGGGTTACGAGGGCACAGGCCCGATCATTACCTGAGATAGTACTTCAGACGATGAGTTTTATGACGCCGCTAGCCCCAGCAGAGTTTAGAGCGGCAGCAGTTTCTACTGAGGCCACGATACCTAAGCCTCCAGTTTCACGACCAGGAGCCGAGGATATGAGTTACAAAGAGATGGCCCAGTTATTGGCCAGGATAGTGGCAAGACACGAGGATAAGCTGGATGCAGCGATTCCGGTACCGGTAGTACCCGTAGTTCACCCGAGAGCGGATAGTTTGAGACTGCGGGACTTTCTGAGTTGCAGCCCGCCAGTGTTTTATGGATCGAGGCCTGAGGATGATCCGCAGGAGTTCATCCGACAGTTACAGCGGATCATGAGAGTGATCAAGGCTTCGGAGACCGAGTCAGTGGTGTTATACCCCGTATTTCCAGAGTATGTACGTAAGGACGTACGTAGAAAATTTGAACTTGAGAAAGTAGCTTGGCCGAAATTTATTTGTGCACAACACCCGATTAGAGTCGTTTTTAGACGAAACGTTTTCACAGCTTTCGTAGGGGAATTTCCGGCTATGTCATTTTTAATTTTTGCGGATTTTTCCGAGAGACGAAACATTTTGGACCAACAAGAGGGCGACACTTGTCACCCTCTCATTGGAACACCTTGGGCGGTCAAGGGTGGCCGAAAGTGTGCCTATTTTGGCATGGAGTTGGTAGGATATTTGTGTGTTGGTTAAGGGCACTTGGCAAGATCTTGGCCCTACACTTGCCTTGCACTTGGCATGATCTTGGCCATTGGTTGGACTTGGCTTATACTATAAATACCCCCCTTAGGATGACTTCTTCATCCATTCCAAATATTTCCTAAGTGTTAAAAATCCCTCCCCCTTGAGAGGCCTTAGCCGAGAGTCCCTCCCCTCCCCCTTGGCCGAGAGCCCCCCCCCCCTAGTGGGGTAGGCCGAGGGGTATACACCCCCTCCTGGGTGCTAGCATGGGTACCCCCCCTAGCCTAGTTGTCTTCGTATAATACCCCCCCTCTTGTTAGAAATACTCTCAAAAGTATTGTTGTAATGCCCAAATTACCTTAGCCGTATACCTTGTAGTATTCTAAGGTTATACTTATACGAAAAGCCCAGAAAATACTATTATACTTCCGTCAGTCACAAACCGAAACCCTAAGGAAAATCTTCACCCGTAGTTGAAGTCATAAGTAGAAGTTGGTTAGAACTTCTAAGGGTTGTTTGGAGCGGGTCGGAGCGCACGGAGTAGGAGCTAAACCTTGCTCAGGATCGACATTTAAACTCGGATAATTATGGGCTTATCGAGGTAAATATCTTGTCCCCCTATTGTAATTGGAAATTACATGATTGTTAGACTATATAGTTGAAGTATACTATATATAGTACTGAACGTAGTTATCGGCAATGTCTTTTGACTTAAGCCTGAATAAATAGAAACCTTTTCGAAAGAAGAGTCTCGAATCAGATTTACATGGGGATCAGACATAAAGAGACTTGTGTAGCTTTTACGTGAGGTAGAATTGTGCACGTCGGTTTAGACTTATAACCCTCCCTGGTTGGCTTGGTAGCCGCCGATAGAGAGGAGATTTACGCTGTCATGTGGGGGGAGGTCACGAATTTTCGGTAGAATGTTCTACGATGAGATCTAAATGTTAATAAGCGCCTTGGCCTTATAGGTTGAAGTACTACGTGTGGCGCGATCTACTTGGCTTAAGGAGTAGCCGACAGTTGGAAGTACTTGGAGCGTTTTGCTATTAGTCGATACTCGTCGCGAGGTATGTGAACCTCTTCCTATCTCTTCTAGCATGATATGTGTGAACTATGTAGTACGGTAGACGTACATGTGCTAAACGTATTTGATTGATTTAAAACATAAAGTGTTATAACGACTTTATGGGAAGTTGGTTATAACATCTTTATGTTGGTAAGAAAATACTTGTGGTCTTTAAAAGGTAACTGATTTGAACTATAACTGGCTTGTTATGTGTTAATAAAGAACTTGAAGTATTTCAAAAGATTTTTGAATCATTTTGAAAGAAGAAGTGACACTTGGTTTTTTAAAAACTTAAGAGTTATACTAGCTTTATGGGAAGTTAGGTATAACGGCTTAAGAATGTTTCTTCGATTTCGAAATCGAATGTGTATCGACAAACCAACGCAGCGTTAATAAAAGGAAATGTTTTGACTAATTAAGTATTATTAAAACCAGAGAAACTTCCATCCGCATAGAAGCTAAGATGAGACAAAATGATATTTCCTAGATCACTAACATTGTAATAAGATTGTTATAAACAAGAATATCCTACTCACATATAAGACTTATGTTTCTCAGATTGTTTAAAAGAGAATTATATTCTTAAATGAATAAGACTATGAACTACGAAACCTTTCTAAAATAAGAAACGTGAACATTTGAAATTAGGCAAACTTGGACGTTTGGAAAATAATGTTGTTACTTGATTTTACAAAGGTAAGTGTTTTGGTTTATTTAAAAGACAAATACTCTATTTTATACATTGGTTATTGTGTGACTTATGTTAATTCAAAGTATCTTTTAAAATATTTAATGTTTGAAGTAGTTTAGGGGTAGATACCCGAAGTTGTTAGCTTAAATTAACTTGTGTGAATAACCTGATTGTCCGGTTTGAGATAGCCTTGTAAATACTTTCTTGTTGATGTGATAAGTGAAAATGTTAGGATGCTACGTGTTAGTATCTTGTGTGATCGTGATGTAAGAGGGTCATTCTTGTTGTGCTTACGTTGTTAAACGTTAAGCCCGTTGTACTGTTATTGTATCACATACCCCTTTGACTTATTATACCGAGGGCTTGCCACCCTTGATGCGGGTCTTACGGCCTATGTGGTCCTCGTGACTATGCGGAGTTGCGAGAGCTCCAGGATTGATCATTCCGGTGTTTAGCCCGACGCGGGGATTCTATGCGGTCTGCTGAGACTACGCGGTCTTTTGAGACTATGCGGGCATGGAGCCTAGGCGGATACCGAGGGTTAACCGCCTTCGACGCGGGTATACCTCAGCGATGCAGGACCATGATTCGAGGAATACCTCACGCGGTCCGTGTGACCTATGCGAGTCGCGAGAGTTCCAGTGGATAGACGCCGACATTGATATTGCGGGCGGTGGCCGCCCGATCATGTGGTGCGGTCTAGAAAGACCTCGGATACGCTTTGTGGTATTTTTGGCACCGTGGGTCTTAGTAGTCGGCTATGCCTTCGCATTTGCCTGCACGGTTTTATTGTGATAACTTTGAGGCGTGAGTCCCCGACTTGACATGATCGCTTATTGTGAATCGTAGTTTGGTTATCATACATGTCTCCCGCTTTATAGACTATTATGATTTCATTTACGATTTTTAGTTTCACATACTCTGCACTGTTGCATCGACCTCGGGGCCGCGTTCATGCCGCAGTTGAGGTACACCGCCGTTGATCCTAGCTCGTGGTCACGATTTCAGCGTTTGGGAAGCTCCGCTTTCTCGGAGGCTTATCGATAGTATAGTCCTCTGCGTCGTAAGTGTTTACATTCGTGGTTTGGCCCCGTCCCCGCCATTGTTGTCGTATCATTCTTAGAGGTCCGTAGTACCGCTGTGGCGTGGTTTGTAAAAAGGATTAAACTGCTCATGTTGAAAGAGTTGTTATTTATATATATACCGAAGGTAACCGCTTTTGGTTAGCTGTCTTCTTATTTCACCGTCTTATTACAATGGTTTCATGTATTGTCTTTATGTTCACGATTACTCGATGTATGTCTACTTGGGTGCCCGGTAAGGCACTACCACGCCCGTTCGGTCGTGACAAAAGTGGTATCAGAGCAGTTAATCCTCGGAAAGTGTCTACAGACCGTATCCAGTAGAGTCTTGATTATCGGTGTGTTGTGCACCACACCAATAATCAGGAGGCTATAGGGTATTTAGGATTGGTTCCTATTCTTCTCACTCTGAGATCGTGCCTTAGAGCTGTGTTGTAAGTTGGACCCTCTGACGAAATTATTTCCCTTATCGTTATGCCTCCGCGTAGGGCAACCCGGGCCCAGGAGGACGAGGCAGCTAAGGGAGCTGCGAGTAGAGTTCAGAGGGTTGCGTGGGCACAGGCCCAATCATCACCTGGGGTGGTGCTTCCTTCGGGGAGTTTTGCGACGTCACTAGCCCAGCAGAGTTTAGTACGGCGGCAGCAGTGCCTACTGCGGCCATGATATATGAACCTTCAGTTCCACGACCGGGAACAGAGAATATAGATTCCTAGGAGACAACCCTGTTACTAGCTATGGATTTGGCTACCAGAGAGTGTACCGATGTACCACGGGTCTTGATGACTATCTAAGAGAGGGTTGTGCAAGAGTAATTCTTCAGTTAGGCTTGAGCATGGCCTGTGTACGGGCTTATGCGCAGCAGGCCGAGAAACGTGGAGATCGACGGGTTAACGAAGGACAGCAGAAGAGGGCCAGAGCAGCAAGGTCTTTTGGTAACTTTCGAGGCGAGTCACCTCACCAGCAGATTTGATTATGCACATCCACCAGTGCAGAGTGGTCCTCCACAGGGTTCAGGACGTTCGGGGTGCGCAGGAGTTGGTCAGAACTCCAGGGCTTCCGGTTCACAGTGTGACAGACGTCATCCCGGGGAATGTCGTCTTTTAGTTGGTACTTGTTGTACCTGCGGCCGTCAGGGCCATGTGTCGAATGGGTGACCTAGTAGGAGGACTTTGCCTTCAGTACCGGTGGGTAGTTCGTCATCTTCCTTAGCTATGCGCCCTACGGGGTAGGTTTGATTAGAACGACTAAGGGGAGTGAAGCAGTAGATTCAGGTATATCTTTAACCCTCTAGAGCTTTGTATAAGTGATAAGGTGAGTATACCTTAAGTGTTATGTTCAGATTGCATGAGTGTTTACTGTAATTAGAAATCTTGGTTAGTTAACCAAGTAAGATTTGGGGGATAGAGAAGGTGTGAGCCTTAGAGTTTTATACGTAGAGACCTTAGAGGCAAGGCCATCTCGAGTAAAAGATGTATTGTTTATGTTTGAACCTTATAGGAGTGCATAGTGCACGTGAGTTATGTTTGTGGGATTAGTCCCTGAGTAGTGTGGAATGAAAGAGGGTAGTTGAGCTAAGAAGACCGCTAGGTTTTCGTAACATGATTAGTGAGAGTTTTCCTTCGGAGAGCTAGCGTTTCACGCGTTGCCGGGTCGGGTTGAGGCCACGTTGCGGGTCAACCCGCGGCATGTATGGTGGTGGGGTCAGTTTGTGGTGGTCCCGCCTTGTGGTAGGGTCACGAGGGTGTTAGGCCCATGTTCAGTTAACCAACGTACGATTTCATGGATGCATTCGACCAGTAGTTGGGCCGAGGAGGTCAGCCGTGTTGTCTTCTAGCAAAGACCGTTTACTCGGCAGAGGGTTATGCGAGATGATATATCAGAAAGGTTGTAAGGCTGCACGAGGTGCCTACCTTCACCTTATGTCAGACAGTGGAGCCCAGGTTGCGGCTGTTTCTTTTCTGGAGGTTTTACCAGGCAAGGTTAGGAACTCAAGTAAGTCTCAGAATCACATTCGCCCTCGGGCCAGTGTTTGGAGATAGTTGCGAGAATTGTTGTCTCCTGTTGAAGGAGTGGTTAAGCTACCATTTCAGTGTTCGGATGTCGCCTTATGAAGCCTTGTAAGGGCGGAAGTGTAAGTTGCCGGTCGATTGGTTCGATGTTGGCAAGGTTCAGACAGTTGGTTCAGGCTTGTTCCAGCAGACTGTGGATAGAGTAAAGCTTGTCTAGAAGAGGTTCTGGCAGCTCAGAGAAATCGTGCGGATAATCGGCGACGACGCTTAGAGTTCAGGTTGACGGTCGGTCTTCTTGAAAGTACCACCCCGGATTGGGTGTGACGAGCTTTGGAAAAACAGAGGAAACTTAGCCCGAGTTGTTTTGGGCCTTTTTAAGTTCATGTGAAGAATAGGCCAGGTTGCCTATATGTTAGCTTTTGCCGTCCGACTTAGGAGGCAGTACGTCCGGTCCTTCGTATTGTTATGTTCGGAAAGTATCGGAGATCCATCCAGAGTGTTCCCAGTTAATGATGACCACGTTAGAGATAGTAACCCCGAGTTTTGGAAACTGAAGCAGTATCAGAAATGTGGTAAGAGTTCGAGTGTACGTCAGCCTCAGGGATCGCATGCAGCCCGGTACCATTTGTTGGGTCGCCGGAGTGAACCTCGCGGCAAAGTGACAAAAGTGGTATCATTTCTTTTGTAAAGAGAAGGTGCGAAGGAAGTATGTTTTAGACCCCGGAGAGAGGTGTTTGTGGTGATGTTAGAGGTGTTTCCTCGTGGACTTGGAGGTAAGTATTTTGCGCAAGTTGGTTCCGTGGCCATGCGTGGCAGGATTGTTTTCGTAAGTATAGCAGTGAGAACTATACCGGCGCGCGTTTGTTTTGAGACTTAGAAGGAACATTCGGGACGAATGTTTCTAAGGAGGGGAGAATGTTATACCCCGTATTTCCAGAGTATGTACGTGGGGCGTGCGTAGAAAATTTGAACTTGAGAAAGTAGCTTGGCCGAAATTTATTTGTGCACAACACCCGATTAGAGTCGTTTTTCGACGAAACGTTTTCACAGCTTTCGTAGGGGAATTTCCGGCTATGTCATTTTTAATTTTTGCGGATTTTTCCGAGAGACGAAACATTTTGGTACAACAAGAGGGCGACACTTGTCACCCTCTCATTGGAACACCTTGGGCGGCGGTGGCGAAAGTGTGCCTATTTTGGCATGGAGTTGGTAGGATATTTGTGTGTTAGTTGGTTGGGCACTTGGCAAGATCTTGGCCCTACACTTGCCTTGCACTTGGCATGATCTTGGCCATTGGTTGGACTTGGCTTATACTATAAATACCCCCCTTAGGATGACTTCTTCATCCATTCCAAATATTTCCTAAGTGTTAAAAATCCCTCCCCCTTGAGAGGCCTTAGCCGAGAGTCCCTCCTCCCCTCGCCGAGAGCCCCCACAGTGGGCAGGCCGAGGTATACACCCCCTCCAGGGTGCTAGCCGTGGGTACCCCTAGCCTAGTTGTCTTCGTATAATACCCCCCCTCTTGTTAGAAATACTCTCAAAAGTATTGTTGTAATGCCCAAATTACCTTAGCCGTATACCTTGTAGTATTCTAAGGTTATACTTATACGAAAAGCCCAGAAAATACTATTATACTCCGCTACAAACCGAAACCCTAAGGAAAATCTTCACCGTAGTTGAAGTCATAAGTAGAAGTTGGTTAGAACTTCTAAGGGTTGTTTGGAGGCCTGAGCGCACTGAGTAGAGCTAAACCTTGCTCAGATCGACATTTAAACTCGGATAATTATGGGCTTATCGAGGTAAATATCTTGTCCCCCTATTGTAATTGGAAATTACATGATTGTTAGACTATATAGTTGAAGTATACTATATATAATACTGAACGTAGTTATCGGCAATGTCTTTTGACTTAAGCCTGAATAAATAGAAACCTTTTCGAAAGAAGAATCGAATCAGATTTACATAGACTGTATCAGACATGAGACTTGTGTAGCTTTTACGTGAGGTAGAATTGTGCACGTCCGGTTTAGACTTATAACCCCTCGGTTGGCTTGGTAGCGGCCAGATAGAGAGAGATTTACGCTGGTGTGGGAGGCCGCCAATTTTCGGTAGAATGTTCTACGATGAGATCTAAATGTTAATAAGCGCCTTGTGGCCTTATAGGTTGAAGTACTACGTGTGGCGCGATCTACTTGGCTTAAGGAGTAGCCGGTTGGAAGTACTTGAGCGTTTTGCTATTAGTCGATACTGTCGCGAGGTATGTGAACCTCTTCCTATCTCTTCTAGCATGATATGTGTGAACTATGTAGTACGGAGACGCATACGTGCTAAACGTATTTGATTGATTTAAAACATAAAGTGTTATAACGGCTTTATGGGAAGTTGGTTATAACACTTTATGTTGGTAAGAAAATACTTGTGGTCTTTAAAAGGTAAATCGATTTGAACTATAAGCGCTTGTTATGTGTTAATAAAGAACTTGAAGTATTTCAAAAGATTTTTGAATCATTTTGAAAGAAGAAGTAATACTTGGTTTTTGAAAACTTAAGAGTTATACTAGCTTTATGGGAAGTTAGGTATAACGCTTAAGAATGTTTTATCGATTTGAAATCGAATGTATCGACAAACCACCGCGTTAATAAAAGGAAATGTTTTGACTAATTAAGTATTATTAAAACCAAGAGAAACTTCCATCCGCATAGAAGCTAAGATGAGACAAAATGATATTTCCTAGATCACTACACAGAATAAGATTGTTATAAACAAGAATATCCTACTCACATATAAGACTTATGTTTCTGATTGTTTAAAAGAGAATTATATTCTTAAATGAATAAGACTATGAACTACTAAACCTTTCTAAAATAAGAAACGTGAACATTTGAAATTAGGCAAACTTGACGCTTGGAAAATAATGTTGTTACTTGATTTTACAAAGGTAAGTGTTTTGGTTTATTTAAAAAGATACCACTATTTTATACTACGTATCAGGTGACTTATGTGAAAGCAATGGATCTTTTAAAAGATTTAATGTATGAAGTACTTTAGGGGTAGATACCCGAACTTGTTAGCTTAAAGTACCTTGTGTGAATAACTTGATTGTCTTTGGTTTGAGATAGCCTTGTAAATACTTTCTTGATGTGATAAGTGAAAATGTTAGGATGCTACGTGTGTTAGTATCTTGTGTGATCGTGATGTAAGGGGTCATTCTTGTTGTGCTTACGTTGTTAAACGTTAAGCCCGTTGTACTATTATTGTATCACATACCTTTGACTTATTATACCGAGGGCTTGCCACCCTTGATGCGGTCTTTACGCCTATGCGGTCCTCGTGACTACGCGAGTGCGGTAGCTCCGTGATTGATCATTCCGGTGTTTAGCCCGACGCGGGATTCCTATGCGGTCCGCTGAGACTATACGGTCTTTTGAGACTATGCGGTCGCGAGCCTAGCGGATACCGAGGGTTAGCAGCCTTCGACGCGGGTATACCTCAGCGGTGCGGGACCATGATTCGAGAATACCTCACGCGGGTCCGTGTGTGACCTATGCGCGAGTGCGAGAGTTCGAGTGGATAGACGCCGACATTGATATTGCGGCGAGTGGCGGCCTTCGATCATGGTGCGGTCTAGAAAGACCCTGGATACGCTTTGTGGTATTTTTGGTATCGCTGGTCTTAGTAGTCGGCTATGCCTTCGTACTTGCCCCGCACGGTTTTATTGTGATAACTTTGAGGCGTGAGTCCCCGACTTGACATGATCGCTTATCAGGAATCGTAGTTTGGTAATCATACATGTCTCCTGCTTTATAGACTATTATTATTTCATTTTACAGTATTTTTAGTTTCACATACTCTGCACTGTTAGATCGACCTCCTTCGGGCCGCGTTCATGCCGCAGTTGAGGTACACCGCCGTTGATCCTAGCTCGTGGTCACAGTTTGCGTTGGGAAGCTCCGTTTCTCCGAGGCTTATCATGTATAGTCCGCCGTCGCCGTAAGTGTTTACATTCGGGGTTTGGCGGGGCCTTGTCCAGCGATTGTTTTCTTATCATTCTTAGAGGTCCGTAAATATTGTACCGGGCGTGGTTTGTAAAAAGGATTAAACCGCTCATGTTGAAAGAGTTGTTATTTATATATATACCAAGGTAACCGTTTTGGTTAGCCTGTCTTCTTATTTCACTGTCTTATTACACTGGTTTCATGTATTGTCTTTATGTTCCGCTGATTACTCTGATGTATGTCTACTTGGGTGCCCGGGGTAAGGCACCAGTCACGGGCCCGGGTTCGGGTCGTGACAAGTGGTCTTAGGTTCACATCGGCTGCGTGATACTGCAGTCGACTGGTTTGATTCGTGGGAGCTGTCCCGGGGAGAGCATGCACTTCCAGCTGTATGGAACGAGTTCTCAGAGGCATTTCTTGCACATTTCTTGCCTCCACAGATGAGGAGGGCTCGGGCCGACAGATTTTTGGTGTTGAGGCAGAGCGGGCGTACGGTTCGGGAGTACAATGTGGAGTTCGACTCATTGGCTCGGTATGTCCCCGCGTTAGTAGCTAGTATGGAGGACAGAGTGCACCGCTACGTCACTGGGCTCGATGACTACTTGGCAGAGGCTTGTTCGGGTGTAGCTCTTCAGCCGGGCACGGACATTGCCCACATGCAGGCTTATGCACTTGGATATGAGGCACGGAGAGGTCGACGGAATGACCGGGATCAGCAGAAGAGGGCCAGAACAGCAGGGTCTTTTGGCGACTTTCGAGGCGGATCGCCAAAGAAGAGCCGATTATGCCCTCCCCAAGACGGGTGGCCCTTCACAGTCTTCGGGACGTTCGGGATATTCAGGAGCAGGTCAGGGCTCCCAGGTTTCAGACTTTCAGGGGAGTAGGAGTGCTCGCCGGATAAGGTCACCCTTGTCTCAGTGTGGCCGTTGTGGAAAACTTCATAAGGGAGAGTGTCGTACTAATTTGGGAGATTGTTATTCTTGCGGCCAACAGGGCCATTTGGCGAGAGACTGTCCGACTGTGGGTAGCATGGTGGTTAGCACTGCACTACGAGATCGGGCCATGGTTCTTCACCTTCCATAGCTAGGCGGGATGTTTATACACCGGTAGGCCACGGCAGAGGTCGCGGCGGAAGTTCCCAGTTTTAGCGGTCCTTTGAACCGCCTATTTGATTTTCAGGTATATCCTTAACCCTCTAGAGACTAGTTTGTATTGATGATATAATGAGGTGTTAAGTGTTATTTTCGGATAGCTTATGTTAAAATGTGATTTAGAAGCCTGGTTTGTGAGAAGGGTAAGTCTGGGGATGAGAGAATTTTGAGACCTTAGATGTAAGGCCGTCTTGATTAAAAGATTTTACGGTTAGTTTTTGTCGAGGTACTTGGTATGCGTGAAATGCATTGTGGGAAATTCCTTGGGTTATGTAAGATGAAAGTGGTAGCTTTCATGGCTTGAATAGGTAAGAATGTTCTGGATCGGGGAACGAGAGGGTTTGGCGCGATTATGGGTCGGGTTGAGGACCGTTCGCGGGTCAACCCGCGGCCCGAAAGGAGATGTGGTCAGTTTGAGGTGGTCCCGCCAGGTGGTAGGATCACGAGGGTGCGAGGCCCAAGTTTAGGTAACCATCGTATGAGTTCGCGGATGTGTTCGATCGGAATCGGATTGTGAAGGCCGGGAATGGCCTTGAAGAAATTCGAGGCTAGTAAGATGACCAAGTTTGGAGGTAGTGACTCCAAATATTTTGGAAACTGAAGTGATGATTGAAGTGTGGTACGTATACTAGAAAGAGTTCGGGTGTTCGAGAAGGGTACGACGAGTAAGGAAAGAAGTGAACATGTGCTGAGAGAGGGAAGTGATCATTTTTTTTGTGAAGTGAAGGTACGAAGAGAGTATCCTTTGGACAAGGAGTGAGAGTTAGTATTGGTTTACATCTTAGAGGCGATTCCCCGTTGGCTTGGATTTGGGTTTCGCGCGTATGATTATATTATGGCAATATGGGGCATAGTTGGTTTCGTAAGTATAGTAGTGGAGGCTATACCGGCGCATGTACGTTTGGAGACTTAGAAGGAACATTCGGGACGAAACATAGTGTCGCCTTTCGGCATATATATATAAACATAGTTGTTTATCTTCTTAGAGGTTTGTAGTCCTATTGTACAGTTGGGATGTAACCGCAAAACTATGTTTATATATATATGTCGAAAGGCGACATTTTCTCACATAAAACTGTGTCTCATTTTACAACTGTTTCATGTCTTGTTTTTATATTCCGCTGATTACTCTGATGTATGACTACTTGGGTGCCCGGGTAAGGCACGACCACGCCCCGAACGGGTCGTGACAAAAGTGGTATCGTGAGCGATTAATCTCTGGAAAGTGTCTACAGACCATATCTAGTAGAGTCTTGATTATCGGTGTGTTGTGCACCACACCAATAATCAGGAGGCTATAGGATATTTAGGATTGGTTTCCATTCTTCTCATTCTGAGATCGTGCCTTAGAGCTGTGTTATAAGTTGGACCCTTCTAACGTATCCCTTTTTCTGTAACAGTTATGCCTCCACGTAAGGCAACCCGGGCCCAGAAGGGCAAGGCAGCCGAGGGAGCTGCTAGTAGGACACCGAGAGTCACGAGGGCACAGGCCCAGTTCTTACCCGAGGCGATACCTCAGACGGCGAGTTCCATGACGCCGCCGGCCCCAGCAGAGACCACAGTACCCGCCCCTCCAGTCCCACAGCCTGGGGCAGAGGAGTTAGGGTACAAGGAGATGGCCCAGTTACTGGCCAGGATCGTGGCCAGACATGAGGATAGGCTGGATGCAGCAGCCTGGGCCCACCCGAGTACCCGTGGTTCACCCGAGGGCAGATAGTTTGAGGCTACGGGATTTCCTGAGTTGTAGCCCGCCATAGTTTTACGGGTCGAGGCCGGAGGATGATCCGCAGGAGTTCATTCGCTGCCATTCAGGATTATGAGGTGATCGGCGCCGGAGACCGAGTCCGTGATTCGGTTCAGACGGCCGCGTGATACCGCAATGATTGGTTTGATTCGTGGGAGTTATCCCGGGAGAGCACGCGTCCCGCCTACTGGGATGAGTTCTCGAGGCTTTTCTCACTCACTTCTTGCCTCCATGGATGAGGAGGGCACGGCCGGCAGATTTTTGTTCTCGAGGCAGAGGACGCACGCCAGTGAGTACAATGTCGAGTTCGATTCTTTGGCTCGATATGTCCCTGCATTGGTAGCGGATATGGAGGACAGGGTGCATCGCTACATCACCGGGCTAGATGATTATATGGCCGAGTCTTGTGCGGGTGTGGCTCTTCAGCCAGGCATGGACAATACCCGTATGCAGGCTCATGCACTTGGATGCGAGGAGCGTAGAGATCGACGGGTCGACAGATATCAAGACGAAGGCGCCAAGACGGCCGGTTCTTTTGGTAGTTCTCGGGGTGGACGGCCTCAGCAGCAGTCTAGATTTGCACCCCAGCCAGCTCAGAGCACTCCCACATCATTGTCAGTGCAGCCAGAGTATTCGGGGGCAGGTCAGGGCCCCAGGACTTCGGATTTCCAGGGTAGCAAGGGTGCTAACCGATCGAGGTCTGCTCAGTGTGTCCGTTGTGGTAGATTCCATTCAGGCAGCTGTAGTACTACTCCGGGAGCTTGCTATACTTGTGACCAGCAGGGTCATTTTGCGAGGGCCTGTCCGACCGGCAGCGGTAGGCTCACTCTGTGGTTTGTTGCCGGTACATCATCACCTATAGTTACTCGCCCCGGAGGTCAGTTTACTCATGGGCCAGCAGGTCGCGCAGGTCGTGGCGCGGTCCCGATTCTAGCCGTCCTCGAACCGCATTTATGCCTTGTCCACCGGCAGATCGTGAGGCCTCACCGATGTCGTCGAGGTACCTTATCGGTTCTGGATTTGATGTGTATGCCTTGATAGATCCGGTTCTACTCCCCATATATCTCACCTTCTTGCTAGTAGGATAGTGATAGAGCCTTAGTCGATAGACCCTTTCGATGGAGCTACGCCATGGGTGATTCGGTGGTAGCTCGGCGGGTATATGTGGCTTGTCCGGTGACCATATGATCGTCGGACTTAGCCGACTTGATCGCGTTGGATATGACTGTTTTGGATGTGATCATGGTATGGATTGGCTAGCGTCCTGCTACGCCAATGTAGACTGCAGGGAGAGAGTGGTACGGTTCCAGTTTCCTGAGGAGCCGGTTGTTGAGTGGGAGGAACATCAGACGCCGGAGGGTAGGTTTATTTCCTACCTCGAGGCTAGGAAGATGGTGCGAAGGGGTATATCTACCATCTCATTCGGGTGTTTGATCACGAGGTCGCGGTACCAGATTTTCGGGCCCAGAGTCGAGAGTTCCCGATGTGTTTCCGCACGACCTCCAAGTATCCTCCCAGAGGAGATAGAGTTTTGTATCGATGTCTTTGCGACACTCGGCCTATTTCCATTCCGCCATACGTAATGGCACCGCCGAGTTGAGAGAGTTGAAGGATCGGCTTAGAGATTTCTCGGAGAAGCGGCTTCATCGACCTAGTGTTTCTCCCCGGGAGCGCCGGTATTGTTCGTGAAGAAGAAGGATGGACGCCGCGCGTGTGTTGATTACTGCACTGAACAAGGTGACCATTAAGAACGAATACCCCGTTCCCGTGGATTGATGATTTGTTCGACCAGTTGCAAGGTGCGAGATGTTTCTCCAAGATTGATCTGCGATCGGGCTATCATCAGGTACGAGTCAGAGAAGCGGATGTCCCTAGGATCGCATTCGGACGATGCAGGCATTATGAGTTCAGGGTCATGTCTTTCGGGTTGACCAATGCTCCGGCGGTATTCATGGATTTGATGAACCGAGTGTTCAAGCCATTTTTTGACACGTTTGTGATAGTGTTCATTGATGATATCTTGGTTTATGCTCGCTCAAAGCAGGAGCATGCGGAGCATTTGGCGATGAGGCCGAGTTCTCCAGGACCAGCAGTTATACGCCAAGTTTTCGAAGTGTGAGTTCTGGTTGACTTCGGTGGCTTTTCTTGGGCATATTGTCGGGGCTGATGGTATTCGGGTGGATACGGCCAAGATCGAGGCAGTCAGGAGTTGGCCTCGACCTACTACTCCGACAGAGGTTCGCAGTTTTCTGGGCCTTGCAGGTTATTATCGGCGGTTCGTAGAGAAGTTTGCTTCTATCTCTGCCCCATTGACTAGGCTGACTCAGAAGGCAGCTAAGTTTGATGGATGATGCTTGGAGCGGGGTTTCGATTCTTTGAAGGAGAGACTGACGACCGCCCCCGTTCTTACTCTTCCAGAGGGTCCAGACGGCTATGTCGTGTATTGTGATGCGTCAGGCATCGGGTTGGGATGTGTGTTGATGCAGCAGGGCAAGGTTATAGCGTACGCATCCCGACAGCTTAAGAAGCATGAGAGGAACTACCCCACCCATGATTTGGAGTTGGCAGCGGTGATTCACGCCTTAAAGATCTGGAGGCACTATTTGTATGGGGTTCATGTGGATATTTATACAGACCACAAGAGCCTCCAGTATATCTTCAGCCAGAGGGAGCTGAACTTACGACAGAGACGGTGGTTAGAGCTGCTCAAGGATTATGATGTTGACATCCTGTACCACCCGGGGAAGGCCAATGTTGTGGCAGATGCCCTTAGTCGTAGGTCGATGGGTAGCCTATCAGATGTGCAGCCGGAGAGGAGGGGCATGGTTCGTGATTTGCATCAGTTAGCGAGCCTTGGTGTCCGTTTGATTGATTCTGATAGCAGTGGAGTTCGAGTCCGAGAGGTTGCCGAGTCTTCCATCGTCGAGGAGGTGAAGAGGCAACAGTTTGATGATCCGGTTTTGACGCGGTACCGTGATACGGCTCTTCGTGAGGGGAAGGGTCCTTTTGAGGTAGCACCTGATGGGGTGCTAAGGTTTGAGGCGTGTGTGTTCCGGATGTTTCGTGACTTGGCAGAGGTTCGGGGAAGCACACAACGCGTGTTACTCTATCCATCCGGGGTCGACCAAGATGTACCACGACCTTAGATCTGTGTATTGGTGGGATGGCTTGAAGAGGGACGTTGCAGAGTTCGTAGCTCAGTGCCCGTGTTGTCGCAGTGCGGTAGAGCACCAGAGGCCTCGTGGTTTGTTGCAGACGATAGAGATCCCGACCTGGAAGTGGGAGGTGATCAACATGTACTTTATCACAGGATTACATAGCACTCAGAGGAGACATGATTCTATTTGGGTTATCGTCGACAGTCGATTTAAATCAGCCCACTTTCTTCCCGTCGGACGACTTTTTCTACCGAGGATTATGCCGACTTTACATCCGAGAGATCGTCGATCGCATGGAGTCCCTATTTCGATCATATCGCATGCAGGAGCCCGGTTACGCTAACTTCGAGGTCTTTCCGAGGGGTTTAGGACGCAGTGAGCTCGAAATCTTGCATTCCATCCACGCATGCACGACAGGCAGAGCGCACTATCCAGACTCTTGAGGATATGCTGCGAGCCTGTGTTATCGACTTCAGGGTAGTTGGAAGGATCATTTGCCTCTAGTTGAGTTTGCATATAATAATAGCTACCACTCCAGTATTCAGATGACGCCTTATGAGGCCTTGTATGGGAGGAACTGCAGATCGCCGATAGGTTGGTTTGATGTAGGCGAGGTACAGTTAGTGGGACCAGATTTGGTACAGCAGGCAGTGGGTAAGGTGAAGCTTATCCAGGAGCGGTTGCTGACAGCTCAGAGTCGACAGAAGTCATATGCAGATCATCGTCGTCGGCATCTGGAGTTCGAGGTTGAAGAAAGGGAAACTCAGCCCAAGGTACATTGGGCCGTATCAGATTGTCCGCAGGGTAGGCAAGGTTGCCTATGAGTTGGATCTGCCGTCCGATCTGGAGGCAGTGCATCCGGTTTTTCACGTTTCTATGCTGAGGAGATGTATCGGGGATCCATCTAGGGTACACCCGATTGACGATGTCCAGGTGACCGAGGGGTTATCGTATGAGGAGACTCCCATAGCGATAATCGATCGTCAGGTTAGCGTCGCGACCAAGGACGTGGCTTCCGTCAAAGTCTTGTGGCGGAACGAGCTCAGGGAGGAGATGACGTGGGAAGCTGAGGAGGACATGAGGCAGAAGTATCCTCACCTATTCCCCACACCTCCAGGTAACTCACTTTCCTACTTGTAAATTTCATTGTCATATCTGTTTGAGTGTTGTATTGTGGCCATGTGTGGCATTTGCAAACTGTTTAAGTATTGAAGAACTTTATCGTTATCTGTCTTGGGAAGGAACATTCGGGACGAATGTTTCTAAGTAGGGGAGAATGTTATACCCCGTATTTCCAGAGTATGTACGCGAGGGCATACGTACAAAAGTTTAGCCTTAAGGTTAGGCATTGGACGAAAAAGATTGGGCACACCTATCAAAAAGAATCGTTTTCCGACGAAACGTTTTACAAAACTTGCGAAGGGAAAATTCCGGCTATGTCATTTATTATTTTTGCGGATTTTTCCGAGAGACGAAACATTTTGGACCAACGAGAGGGCGACACTTGTCACCCTCTAGTTGGTGTACGTGAGGCGTCCATTTGGACGATTGGAATGGCTTTTTGTCAAGGAGTTGGTAGGATATTTTTGTGTAGTAGATAGATAAGGACACTTGTCCAAATCTTGACCTTACACTTGCCTACCACTTGGCTTCATCTTGGCCTTTGGTTGGCCTATAAATACCCCCTTAAGATGAAGAGTTCTTCATCCACAAATCAATTTCCAAGTCTTGAAAAATCCCTCCCCTCTCTTGTAGTGTTTTCGTCCAAACACTCCCCCTCCCCCCCTTGTGAAGGCCCTTGGCCGAAACACCCCCCCTCTAGCCTAGTAGTCCTAGCCGAAACCTACCCCCCCTCCCTTGGTAGAAAGTTGTCTTCCAAGTATAGTCACTATTCCAAAATACCCTAGCCCAAATCCCTTATAGTATTTTAGTAGAAGTTGTGTAGAACTTCTAAGGGTTTCTTGGAACTATCGGAGCGTACAAATTAGGAGCTAAACCTTGCTCAGGAGCGACATTTAACTTGGATAATTTTGGGCTTATCGAGGTAAATACTCTTGTCCTTCTATTGTAATTGGATATTACATATAAGAATAGTATAGACTTGAGTATAAGATACACTGAAGGATATTAAAGAATAGAATTGAACTGTTATCACAGTAGAAGGGTATAAATGAAGAATAATTGAACTGTACTTACATAGGACTGTTTTCACAGTAGACTTGTATAATTACCGGGTAGGGAAGTGCTGCCCGATTTTCCGTAGAATAGCGAACCCTCTGTTTAGAATGTCCAACAGAGTAGTCTAGACATTGATAGATGTCTTTGACTATTATAGGCTGATACTCTGCGCGCGGCATATTCGACTTGGCAGGTGGATTTCGCCGAGAAGGTATGTGATTCTTCCTATACTCTTAAGCATGATATTTTAAAATATATATATAGTACGGTAGACGTACATGTGTTAACTGAATAATAATTACGGCAATGTCTTTTGACTTAAGCCTGAATAATAATTACGGCAATGTCTTTTGACTTAAGCCTGAATAATAAGAATCTTGATGCATTTCAAAAGAATACTGAATCATTTTTAACAGAAGAGAAATATTTGGTTTTTAAACAAAAAGCTTAAGAGTTATACTAGCTTTATGGGAAGTTAGGTATAACAACTTAAGAAAGATAAAAGGAACTGTTTACTTATTTGTTATAAAAACCTTGTATTGATTTCTGTAAGGTGTAGTAAGATTGTTTGATAAATAGACATATTATGATGCTACGTGTGTTAGTGTCTTGTGATGTTGTGAAAGGGGGTCATTCTTGTTGTGCTTACGTTGCTAAACGGTAAGTCATTTGTAATGTTATTATATCACCTACCCCCTTGACTTGTTATACCGAGGGCTTGCCACCCTTGATGCGGGTCTATACGGCCTATGCAGTCTATGTGACTATGCGGAGCTGCGGGAGTTCCAGGATTGATCATTCCGGGTGTTTTATCCCGATGCGGGGGATGCCCTATGCGGTCTGTGTGACTATGCGGTCTATTGAGACTATGCGGACTGCGGGAGTCCAGGAGGGTACCGGGGTTAGCTACCCCCGATGCGAGGAATACCTCATGCGGGTCCGTGTGTGACCTATGCGGACTGCGGAAGTCCAGGTTTAGGCACGCATCATGATACTATGGGCGATTGGCCTTGCTTCGATCATTCGCGGCCTAGAAAAGACCTGTTACAGTTTACCTATTATTGTTCTTGTTTGTGATATGGCACTATGTGCAATTGAACTGATTGTATTTGCAAATGGTTTTAAATACTTTGATTTCATTTAAGTACTTTACAGTTTCACATACTTGGTACTGTTATCGACCTCCTTCGGGGCTGCGTTCATGCCGCAGGTGGCAAGCAGGTGCTAGATCCACATCCTTAGGATCTTTTGCTTTGGTGTCAGGAGCTCCATCTTCTCCGGAGGCTCGACTTTTGGGTATGATCTCCCTGTTGTTGTATATAGTTTTGTACATTCAGGGTTGGCGGGGCCCTGTCCCGCCATAGTTGTTTATCTTCTTAGAGGTCTGTAGTCCTATTGTACAGTTGGGACGTAACCGCAAAACTATGTTTATATATATATGCCGAAAGGCGACATTTTCTCACATAAAACTGTGTCTCATTTTACAACTGTTTCATGTCTTGTTTTTATATTCCGCTGATTACTCTGATGTATGACTACTTGGGTGCCCGGGTAAGGCACCAGTCACGGGCCCCGGAACGGGTCGTGACAAGACTGCCTGAGGTATACCCCGCATCGGAGGGCAGCTTAACCCCCGGTATATCATGTCAAGAGGTGAGTGATGTAATACTAGCATAACGGCTTATCTTTAAACAACATAAGCACAAATAAGAATAACCTCCTTACACAAACGTTTAAAAGATACTAACACACATAGCATCACAATATGTCTACTCAACAACCCATTTCACTGTACTTTCCAGAAATCAATACAAGTATTTTATAAACACATAAGTAAACCGTTCCTTTTATCTTTCTTAAGTCGTTATACCCAACTTCCCATAAAGCTAGTATAACTCTTAAGCTTTTGTTTAAAAACCAAGTATTACTCTTCTTTCAAAAATGATTCATAATTCTTTTGAAATACTTCAAGATTCTTGTTATTTAGACTCAAGTCAAAAGATGTCAAGTAAAACCATGTTCAGTTAACACACGTACGTCTACCGTACTATATATATACTTTAAAATATCATGCTCAAGAGGATAGGAAGAATCACATACCTTCTCGGCGAAATCCACCTGCCAAGTCGAATATGTCGTGCGCAGAGTATCAACCTATAATAGTCAAATACGTCTATCAACGTCTAGACTACTCTGTAGGATAATCTAAGCAGAGGGTTCTCTATTCTACGAAAAATCGGGCAGCACTTCCCTACCCGGTAAACTATACAAGTTCATCGTAAATACAAATCCTATGTAAATCTGATTCAATCTTCTTTAATTCTTCTGATGCGATTACAGTTCAATTCTCTTCTGTAATACCCTTCTATGTATTTTATACTTCTACAGTATGCATTCTCTAATTACAATGGAAGGATAAGATTAATATTTACCTCGGTAAGCCCAAAATTATCCAAGTTATAAGTCGATCCTGAGCAAGGTTTAGCTCCTAATACGAACGCTCCAATCCGCTCCAAGAAACCCTTAGAAGTTTCTACAAAACTTCTACTAACTACTTCAACCAACTATGAAGATTTCCCCAGGGTTTCGTTTAGTGACTAATGGATATAAGATAGTATTTCTGGGCTTTTTGTATAGGGGTGACTTTGGAAATACTATAAGGGATTGGCTAAGGTATTTTTGGGGATAGTAACAATACTTGGAGAGTATTTTCTACCAAGGGGGGAGGGCTTTTGCCGAGACTACTAGGAAAGGGGGGGGGGGGGAAGGGGGTGTTTCGGCTTAGCTCTCAAGAGGGGGGGGGGGGGGAGTGAGGCTTGGACGAAAGCTCTCTAGAAGGAGAAGGGAGTTTTAAGACTTGAAAGATGATTTGTGGATCAAGAAGTCTTCAACTCAAGGGGGGTATTTATAGGGCTTTCAAGGGCCAAGATGAAGGCAAGTGGAGGGCAAGTGGAGGGTGTGGATTTGCACAAGTGCACTCTATCCCTACTCCATAAATCACTCACAAACATTGACCCATGGTTTAGGCCCCAAATTCATGCCAACCGTGCCCTCTTTGCCGTCCACTTGAGGGTG
The DNA here is from genome assembly GCA_029844215.1 of Przewalskia tangutica. Classification (NCBI taxonomy): domain Eukaryota; kingdom Viridiplantae; phylum Streptophyta; class Magnoliopsida; order Solanales; family Solanaceae; genus Przewalskia; species Przewalskia tangutica. The sequence goes on along the minus strand of CM056725.1, from coordinate 35,059,996 downwards.
ACAAGTGTCACCCTCTCGTTGGTCCAAAATATTTCAACTCTCGGAAAAATCCGCAAAAATTATAAATGACATAGCCGTAATTTTCCCTACGCAAGTTTTGGAAAATGTTTCGTCGGAAAACAATTCGTTTCGTGGGTTGTGCACAAATTTTCGTCCTTATGCCTACTTTAAGGCTTAAACTTAGACGCACGCCCCACGCATATACCCGAAATACGGTATAATAGAGGGTGTGAGACCCATAGTTATATTTGAGTGATGACTTTGAGGGCGTGAGTCCCTGACTTACGTGACTGCTTATTTATTATGGACTGTAGTTTGGTTATCATACATGTCTCCTTCTTTATATAGACTACTATGATTTCATTTACAGTATTTTCAGTTTCACATACTTGGTACCTGTTATCGACCTCCTTCGGGGCCGCGTTCATGCCGCAGTAGAGGTACACCGCCGTTGATCCTCGCCATAGGATCACGATTCAACAGATTGGGAAGCTCCGTTTCTCCGAGGCTTATCTTTTGGTATAGTCCGTCACCGTAGGTACTTGTACATTCAGTGTGGGTACGACGGGCCCCGTCCCGTCATGTTGTATAAAAACTCTTAGAGGTGCAGAGTAATCTTTGCAAGCGTGGTTTGTAAGGATGTAACTGTTCAAGTTTTTATTTATATATACGAGAAGGTAACCGTTTGGTTGGCCTATTTTATTATCATATCTCTTGTTTCATGTTTAAGTTTTTATTTCCGCTGATTTTTTCTGATGTTGTATCACTAGGGTGCCCGGGGTAAGGCACTAGTCACGGGCCCGGGATCGGGTCGTGACACGTGTAATCCCCTCTTGATAACTACATTGATTGAGCCTTAAATGTGGCGTGTTTGGTTATTGAATTCGGCCTTGAAAAAGGTGGCAAAGTATGTAGAAACAAAGGAAGTGCTGTTCGATTTTCCGTAGAATTTAGTGACTTTGCACTTAGAATATTCTACGTTTACAAGTAGGAGAGTGAGTTACCTGGAGGTGTGGGGAATAGGTGAGGATACTTCTGCCTCATGTCCTCCTCCCTGAGCTCGTTCCGCCACAAGACTTTGACGGAAGCCACGTCCTTGGTCCGCAGACGCCTAACCTGACGATCGATTATCGCTATGGGAATCTCCTCATACGATAACCCCTCGGTCACCTGGACATCGTCAATCGGGTGCACCCTAGATGGATCCCCGATACATCTCCTCAGCATAGAAACATGAAAACCGGATGCACTGCCTCAAGATCGGACGGCAGATCCAACTCATAGGCAACCTTGCCTACCCTGCGGACAATCTGATACGGCCCAATGTACCTTGGGCTGAGTTTCCCTTTCTTCCCGAATCTCATCACACCCTTCATGGGTGACACCTTCAGGAAAACCCAATCATCAACCTCAAACTCTAGATGCCGACGACGATGATCTGCATATGACTTGCCGACTCGAGTTGTCAAGAATCGCCTCGGATAATCTTCACCTTATCCATCTTGTCAGACGTCCGGTCCCACTAATCGCACTCGCCTACATCAAACCAGCGTATCAGCGTTCTGCACTTCCTCCGATACAAGGCCTCTTATGGCTCCATCTGAATTCTGGTGTGGTAGCTATTATTACATGCATACTCTAGTAGAGGCAATGATCCTCCTGCCTACGCTGAAGTCAATAACACAGCTCGCAGCATATCCTCGAAGAGTCCGGATAGTGCGCTCGCACGTCCGTCTGCGAGGATGGAATGCGACTCGTGCTCACTGCGTCCCTAGACCCTTCTCGAAAGACCTCTAAGTTAGCGAACCGGGCTCCTCTGTGCGATATGATAGAAATAGGGACTCCATGTAGTCCGATGATCTCTGATGTAAAGTCCGCATAATCCTCACCAAAAAGTCGTCCCGACGGAAGAAAGTGGGCTGATTTCACACTGTCGACGATAACCCAAATAGAATCATGTTTCCTCTGAGTGCGAGGTAATCCTGTGATAAAATCCATGTTGATCACCTCCCACTTCCAGGTCGGGATCTCTATCGTCTGCAACAAACCACCAGGCCTCTGGTGCTCTACCTTCACCTGCTGACAACACGGGCACTGAGCTACAAACTCTGCAACGTCCCTCTTCAATCCATCCCACCAATACACAGATCTGAGGTCGTGGTACATCTTGGTCGACCCCGGATGGATAGAGTAACGCGCGCTGTGTGCTTTCCCTAGAACCTGCCGCCGAAGTCCAGCAATATCTAGAACACACAACCTGCCCTCAAACCTTAGCACCCCATCAGGTGCTACCTCAAAAGGACCCTTCCTCTCACGAAGAGATGTATCACGATACCGAGTCAAAACCGGATCCTCAAACTGTTGCCTCTTCACCTCCTCGACGATGGAAGACTCGGCAACCTCTCGAACTCGAACCCCACTGCTATCAGAACCAATCAATCGGACTCCAAGGCTCGCTAGCTGATGCAACTCGCGGACCATGCCCCTCTTCTCTGGCTGCACATCTGATAGACTCCCCATCGACCTACGACTAAGAGCATCTGCCACAACATTGGCCTTCCCCGGGTGGTACAGGATATCAACATCATAATCCTTGAGTAACTCTAACCACCGTCTCTGTCGTAAGTTCAGCTCCTCCGGTGAAGATATACTGGAGGCTCTTGTGGTCTGTATAAATATCCACATGAACCCCATACAAATAGTGCCTCCAGATCTTCAAGGCGTGAATCACCGCTGCCAACTCCAAATCATGGGTGGGGTAGTTCCTCTCATGCTTCTTAAGCTGTCGGGATGCGTACGCTATAACCTTACCCAGTTGCATCAACACACATCCGAGCCCGACGCCTGACGCATCACAATACACTACATAACCGTCTGACCTGCGGAAGAGTAAGAACGGGTCGTCGGGCCTCTCCTTCAAGAATCGAAACCCTGCTCACAAGCATCAGTCCACTGAAACTTAGCTGCCTTCTGAGTCAGCCTAGTCAATGGTGCAGAGATAGAAGCAAACTTCTCCACGAACCGCCGATAGTAACCTGCAAGGCCCAGAAAGTTGCGCACCTCTGTCGGAGTAGTAGGTCTAGGCCAACTCCTGACTGCCTCGATCTTGGCCGTATCCACCCGAATACCATCGGCCTTGAAAATATGCCCAAGAAAAGCCACTGAAGCCAACCAAAACTAACATTTGGAAAACTTGGCGTATAACTGCTGGTCCTGGAGAACTCTCAGCACAGTCCTCAAATGCTCCGCATGCTCCCGCTCCGGCGGAATAAACCAAGATGTCATCAATGAACACTATCACAAACGTGTCCAAAAATGGCTTGAACACTCGGTTCATCAAATCCATGAATACCGCCGGAGCATTGGTCAACCCGAAAGACATGACCCTGAACTCATAATGCCCGTACCGGGTCCGGAATGCAGTCCTAGGGACATCCGCCTCTCTAACACGCACCTGATGATAGCCCGATCGCAGATCAATCTTGGAGAAACATCTCGCACCCTGCAACTAGTCGAACAAATCATCAATCCTGGGAAGGGGGTATCTGTTCTTAATGGTCACCTTGTTCAGCTGCCTGTAATCAACACACATGCGCAGCGTCCCGTCCTTCTTCTTTACGAACGATACTGGCGCTCCCCAGGGAGAAACACTAGGCCTAATGAAGCCCTTCTCCAGCAAATCTTTCAGCTGGTCCTTCAACTCTCTCAACTCGGCAGGTGCCATTCTGTATGGCGGAATGGAAATAGGCCGAGTGTCTGGCAGCACATCGATACAAAACTTTATCTCCCTCTCAGGAGGGATACCTGGGAGGTCGTCTGGAAACACATCTGGGAACTCTCTGACTACTGGAACTGACTGAAAATCTGGTATCGCAGCCTCAGTATCAAACACCCGAATGAGATGGTAGATATACCCCTTCTGCACCATCTTCCTAGCCTTGAGGTAAGAAATTAACTTACCCCTCGGCGACACAGTGTTCCCCTCCCACTCAACAACCGGCTCCTCAGGAAACTGAAACCGCACCACTCTCTCCCTGCAGTCTACATTGGCGTAGCAAGAAGCTAGCCAATCCATACCCATGATCACATCGAAATCAGTCATATCCAACTCTACCAAGTCGGCAAGGGTCTGACGACTGCATATGGTCACTGGACAAGCCCTATATACCCGTCGAGCTACCACCGAATCACCCACTGGCGTAGCTACCTCGAAAGGGTCTATGGACTCAAGCTCTATCCCTATCCTACTAGCAATAAGGGGAGATATATAAGACAGAGTAGAACCCGGATCTATCAAGGCATACACGTCACAACAAGAAACTGATAAAGTACCTGTGACGACATCGCGAGGCCTCGGTCCCCGCTACCGACAAGGCATAAATACGGTTCTGAGGACCACTAGAACTGGGACCCGCGCCACGACCTCTGCCGCGACCCGCCGGCCCATGAGTACCCTGCCCTCCGGGGTGAGTAATTGTAGGAGATGAAGAAGACCCGGCAAAAGAACCTGTAGGCTGACCCCTACCCTCTGCGCTGCCCTTGGTCGGACAGGCTCTCGCAAAGTGACCCGGCTGGCCGCAACTGAAACAAACTCTCGGAGCAGTACCACAATTCCTGTAATGGGATCTACCGCATCGGCCACACTGAGGGGGGGTGGTCCCGATCGGTTAGCACATCTGCTACCCTGGACGTCAGAAGTCCTGGGGCCCTGGTCTGCCCTCGAATAGCCTGGCTGTCCTGAGGACGGTGTAGGAGTGCTCTGAGCTGGCTGTGGCGCAAATTTAGACTCCTGCTGAGGCTGTCCACCCCGATAGCTACCAAAAGACCTGCCGCCCCGCCTTCTTCTTTGCCGCTCACAACCCGTCGACCTCTACGCTCCTCGCATCCAAGTGCATGATCCTGCATACGGATAATGTCCATGCCTGGCTGAAGAGCCACACCCGCACAAGACTCGGCCATATAATCATCTAGCCCGGTGACATAGCGGTGTACCCTGTCCTCCATATCTGCTACCAACGCAGGGAGATATCGAGCCAACGAATTGAACTCAACGTTGTACTCCCTAATCAGGCGCCTCTCGTCTCAAAGAACAAAAATCTGTCACCGCGTCTCCTCATCTGCGAGGCAAGCGAGTGAGAAAAGCCTCCGAGAACTCATCCCAAGTAGCTGGGGACGCGTGCTCTCCCCGGGATAACTCCCACGAATCAAACCAATCGACTGCGGTATCACGCAGCCTATGTGAATGTTATACCCCGTTTTTCCAGAGTATGTACGTATGGACGTACGTACGAAATTTGAGCCTTAAGATAGGCATTGGATTCGAAATTTGGGCACAAGTGCCGATTAGAGTCGTTTTCTGACGAAACGTTTCCACAGCTTACGTTGGGAAAATTACGGCGATTTCATTTAGTATTTTTTTGCGGATTTTTACGAGCGACGAACATTTTTGGACCAACGGAGGGTGACACTTGTCACCCTCATTGGACGGCAAAGAGGAGGCTTGGCCTTGGCCGATTGGTTCATGGTTTTGTGCCTTGTTTTGTGGCTTGTTTTGTGCCATGTTTTGTGGAGTAGGGGTTAGGGTGCACTTGGCTTGATCTTGGCCTTACACTTGCTATACACTTGGAAGGATCTTGGCCATTGGTTGGCTTTTGGTTTTGCTATAAATACCCTCTAATGCAAGAGTTATTCTTCATCCACACTTGTGAAATTCCAAGAAAATACTCCTCCCTCTTGTGTGCAATTCGTCCGCCACACTACCCCCTTGAGTGAGCCTTGCCGAGAGGCCACCCTCCCCTGTGGTGCCTTGCCGTGGGGTACCCCAGCCTAGTTGTTTTCGTATAATACCCTTGTTGTGGTATAGAAATACTCTCCTAATATTGTTATAATGTCCAAATACCTTGGCCCAAATACCTTGTAGTATTCCCAAGGTTACACTTATACAAAGCCCAGAAAATACGATTATATTTCCTTTAGCCACAAAAACGAAACCCCAAGGAAATCTTCACCGTTGTTGAAGTTGTAAGTAGAAGTTGGTTAGAACTTCTAAGGGTTGTTTGAGCGCTGAGTAGGAGCTAAGCATTGCTCAAGATCGACTTTATACTTGGATAATTTTGGGCTTATCGAGGTAAACACTACTGTCCTTCTATTGTAATTGGAAATTACATGTTTGAATATATAGTTGAAGTATACTATATATAGAACTATACTTAGTACTGTGGCAATGTCTTTGACTTAAGCTCAAGAATTAAGAATCGAATCGAATGTAATTACATAGGGTCAGACATTACGAGACTTGTGTAGTATTACTGTGTAGTAGAATTGTACACGTCCGGTTAGGCGTGTAAAACCCCCCCTGGTTGGCTTGGTAGCCGGCCTCGATAGAGAAGGAGATTTGCGCTGTGGCGGGGGGGGGGGAGGTGCTGCCGAATTTTCTGTAGATTATGGAACGTTGAGATCTAGATGTTAATAAGTCGCGTGGCCTTATAGGTTGAAGTACTACGTGTGGAGTGATCCACTTGGCTTAAGGAGTAGCCGGCGGTTTGAGGTACTTGGAGCGTTTTGCTATTAGTCGACAATCGTCGCGAGGTATGTGAACCTCTTCCTATCTCTTCTAGCATGATATGTGTGAACTATGTAAATGCGTAGACGCATACGTGTTAACTGTGTTTGATTGTTCTTAAAACATAAAGTGTTATAACGGCTTTATGGGAAGTTGGTTATAACAGCTTTATGTAGGTAAGAAAATACTTTGTGGTTTTAAAAAAAAGGTAACTGATGAGAATTATAACTGGCTTGTTATAATAAAGGACTTGATGTATTTCAAAAGATTTATAAATCGTTTTGAAGGGAGAGTAACACTTGGTTTTAAAAGTTTTAAAAAGAGTTATACTAAGCTTTATGGGGAGTTAGGTATAATGTCTTAAGAGAGGTAAAGAAAATGGTTTACTGATGTTAGAAGTTAAGAGACTTGATCTTATAAGATAAGAGACTTAACTTATTTGTTCTAATGTGAATGTTTGTGTGAAACCTCATTCGTGAGTAATGAGTACTTGGTGTTATTTAAAGGGATAATGTTTTACTGATTTCGGAAATCGTAATGTATCGACTGCACTAATCGCAGCGTTAATAAAGGAAAATGTATTGAATAATGATGAATTGTATTAAAACCAGTAGAAACCTCCATCCGCATAGAAACTAAGATGAGACAAAATGATATACATTTTCTAGATCATGGTCGCAGAATAAGAATGTTGTAAACAAGAATAACCTACTCTCACGTGAGACATATATTACTCAATTGTTCTAAAAAGGAATCAAGTGATTAAGTTTGGGAACTATGAAACCATTTGAAAATGAGAAGCTTGAGTAATTGAAATTAGGCAAACTGGAACTTAGGAAAAGAATGTTGTTACTTGATTTTGAAAAGGAATGTGGGTTGGTCATTCTAATACTACGGGTATCGGGTGACTTTTATAAAAGTAATGGATCTCTTTTTAAAAGAACTTAACGTATGTAGTACTTTGGGGTTAAAAACCCGGACTTTGGTATAAATGGAAGTACTTTGAGTTGTTGTGAAACTTGCCTATGCTTGTGATGATAGCCTTTGTTGTACAAGTGTGGTATTTACGTATACCGCGTCTCGATAGAGGTAGGTTGACTTGTTGAGAACTTCATCGACGCGTCTTGGCGGTGATGGAGAATTCCACGGTATGTTTCCATTTTGATTCTTGTCTTGTTGTTGATATCACATGGACATGTCTACACCGACGCAGATTCGGCACGCGGCCACGCGGCGTTGATTACCGATATATGGTTATTATCGCAACATGGACGGTTCACACCGACGCAGATTCCGGGCATGTGGCCATGCGCGTGGTTGACCACCTAGTATATTGTTATTGAGGTTACATGGGCATGTCTACACCGACGCGATTCTCGGTACGTGCCACGCGCCTTGTTATTATTGTTGCATCATGGACATGTCTACACCGAGGCGATTCCGGGGCATGCGCCATGACGCGAACATGATGGATGTATTGGCGTGAGACACATAGTTATATTTGATTGGTGACTTTGAGGGCGTGAGTCCATGACTTGAATGTTTTTATGTTGCGTACTGTATTTTGGTTATAATACATGTCTAATGCTTTTTAAGCTATTATGATTTCATTCTGTGATTTGACGATTCACATACTTGGTACTGTTGCATCGACTTTCGAGGCCGCTCATGCCGCAGTAGAGGTACATCGGTCGTGGATCCTCGCTCTTAGGATCTCGGGCCGTTTTGGGAAGCTCCGCTTTTCTCCGAGGCTTATCTTTTGTTATGTGTTCCCCGAGTTGTAGGTTCTTGTACATTCGTGGGTATGGCGGCCTCGTCCCGCCACGCCAGTAAATCTTAGAGGTCTGTAGAATCTTGTGGCGTGGTTGTAAAAGGATTAAACTGTCGGGTTTTATGATATACCTTGAAGGCAAGCGCTTTGGTTGGCCTGTTTATTTATTATATCTCTTGTTTCATGATTCATGTTTTATTTTCCGCTGGTTTTCTCGATGTTGTATCACTAGGGTGCCGGGTAAGGCACGAATCGGCCCGTTCGGGCGTTACAAAGTGGTATCGAGCGATTAGTCCTCGGAAAGTGTCTACGCACCGTGTCTAGTAGAGTCTTGATTATCGGTGTTGTGCACCACATCTATAATCGTGAGGCTATAGGACATTTAGGATTGGTTTCCATTCTTCTCATTCCGAGATCGTGCCTTAGAGTCATGTTGTAAGTTGGACCCTCCGACGTGTTTCGCTTTTACCGCTTATGCCTCGCGAAAGGCAACCAGTGGCCGAGGCGGCAAGGCAGCCGAGGAGCGCTAGTGGGATTCGAGAGGAGTACGAGGGCGCAGCCCGGCCAAGACCGAGATAGTGCTTGACGGCGAGTTTTTGACGCCGCCAAAGACCAAAGAAGTTTAGAGCCGCAGCGATGGGCTGCCGAGACTACGATACTGAGCCTCCACCCCACACCGAGCGGGGAGACGGGTCACGCGAGATGGCGATTATTGGCGTGGTCAGGCCGATATGAGGATAGGCCGACGCAGCAGCCCAGCCCAAAGAAGACTGTAGTGCACCCGAGGCGCATACTGAGGCTACGGATTTCTTAGTTGTAGCCCGCTTTGAGTTTTACTGGTCGAGGCGGAGGATGATCCGCAGGAGTTCATCCGTCGATTGCAGAGGATCACGCGGTGATCAAGGCTTCGAGACCGAGTGCGTGACATTTGTTCGTGATCGGCCGCGCGGATACCGCGATCGATTGGTTTGATTCGTGAGCTTTCCCGGGAGAGCATGCACTTCCACCGCTTGGGACGAGTTTTGGGGCCTTCTCGCACATTTCTTGCCTCCACAAATGAGGAGGGCTCGGCCGATGATTTTTGATGAGGCGAAGCAGGCGCATTCCGGGGGTACAATGTGGAGTTCGACTCATTGGCGGTATGTTCCCGCATTAGTAGCTAGTATGGAGGATCGAGTGCACCGATATGTTACAGGCTCGATGATTACCTAGCAGAGAGTTGTTCGGGTGTTTCTCTTCAGCCGGACATGGACATTGCCCGCATTCAGGCTCATGCACTGCGCGGCGAGCGCAGAGATCGACGGGTGGACCGCTTTCAGCAGAAGAAGGCCAAGACGGCCGGATATTTTGGCGACTTTCGAGGCGGACCGCCTCAGCAGCAGACTAGTTATGTACCTCCGCCATTGCAGAGTGGTCCTCCGCAGCCTTCGGGACCCTTGGGATATTCAGGAGCAGGTCAGGGCTCCCAGGTTTCAGATGTTCAGGGGAGTAGGGGTGTTGGCCAGATGCAGTCACCCCTACCTCGGTGTGGTCGATGTGGTAGACCGCATTTCGGAGAGTGTCGTAGTACCAAGGGAGCTTGTTATTCTTGCGGCCAGTGGCCATATGACGAGAGCTGTCCACTGCGGTAGCACTGGTAGGATAGCACAGACTACTAGAGCAGTTGCGGGCCACGGTAGAGGTCGCGGTGGAAGTTCCCAGTTTTAGCGGTCCTTGAACCGCCTAGTTTCAGGTATATCCTTAACCCTCTAGAGTTTTGTGTGTATTGATGTTGTTGATGTGTTTAATGATATGTTTGGATAGCTTTGTGCTAAAATGTGATTTAGAAACCTGGTTAGTGAAAAGGGTAAGTCCCTGGGTAGTGTGAAATGGAAGTGGTAGCTTTCGCGACTGTAGAGGTAAGATTGTTCGGATCAAGAAACTAGAGAGTTGGGCGCTACTGATGGTCGGGTTGGGCCATGTTGCGGGCCAACCCGGCCCCGCTTTGAGGGCGGTCAGCGGGTGGTCCCGCCAGGTGGCAGGGTCACGAGGGTGCTAGGCCCAAGTTTAGATGACCATCGTATGAGTTCGTGGATACGTTCGACCAGAATCAGTTCGTGAAGGCCGGGAATGGCCTTAGGGGAAATCGAGATTAGTGAGATGACCAAGTTTGGAGGTAGTGACTCCAAGGGTTGGACACGAGCGTTGACGGAAGTGTGGTACGGATACTAGAAAGAGTTTGAGTGTTCGAGAAGGGTACAGCAAGATAGGGGGAAAAGTGAACGTGTATGATCGTTTCTTTTGTGAAATGAAGGTGTGAAGGGTGTATATTTTAGACCTCGGGTAAGGGGTTTTTGTGATGATTAGAGGTATTTCCTCGTTGACTTGGGTTTAAGTATTGCGCGTTTGTTATTTTATGGCGGGTGTGGCATGATCGTTTTCGTGATAGCGATGAAGGCTATACTAGCGCATGTTTGTGTTGAGACTTGAGAAGGAACATTCGGGACGAATGTTTCTAAGGAGGGGAGAATGTTATACCCCGTTTTTCCAGAGTATGTACGTATGGACGTACGTACGAAATTTGAGCCTTAAGATAGGCATTGGATTCGAAATTTGGGCACAAGTGCCGATTAGAGTCGTTTCGATAAACGCTTTCCATTTACGTTGGGAAAATTCCGGCTATGTCATTTAGTATTTTGCGGATTTTTCCGGCGACGGAACATTTTTGACCAACGGGAGGTGACACTTGTCACCCTCGTTGACGCAAAGAGGAGGCTTGGCCTTGGCCGATTGGTTCATGGTTTTGTGCCTTGTTTTGTGGCTTGTTTTGTGCCATGTTTTGTGGAGTAGGGGTTAGGGTGCACTTGGCTTGATCTTGGCCTTACACTTGCTATACACTTGGAAGGATCTTGGCCATTGGTTGGCTTTTTGTTTTGCTATAAATACCCCTCTAATGCAAGAGTTATTCTTCATCCACACTTGTGAAATTCCAAGAAAAATACTCCCTCCCTCTTGTGAGCAATTCGTCCGCCACACTACCCCTCGAGTGAGCCTTGCCGAGAGGCCACCCTCCCCTTGTGGTGCCTTGAGTGGGTACCCCACTAGCCTAGTTGTTTTAGATAATACCCCTTGTTGTGGTATAGAAATACTCTCCTAATATTGTTATAATGTCCAAATACCTTGCCCAAATACCTTGTAGTATTCCCAAGGTTACACTTATACAAAGCCCGAAAATACGATTATACTTCCTTTAGCCACAAAAACGAAACCCAAGGAAATCTTCACCGTTGTTGAAGTTGTAAGTAGAAGTTGGTTAGAACTTCTAAGGGTTGTTTGAGCGCTCGGAGTAGGAGCTAAGCGTTGCTCGGGATCGACTTTATACTTGGATAATTTTGGGCTTATCGAGGTAAACACTATCGTTCTTCTATTGTAATTGGAAATTACATGTTTGAATATATAGTTGAAGTATACTATATATAGAACTATACTTAGTAATCGTGGCAATGTCTTTTGACTTAAGCTGAAGAATTAAGAATCGAATCGAATCAGAATTACATAGACCGTATTACATGAGACTTGTGTAGTATTCTGTAGTAGAATTGTACACGTCCGTTAGGCGTGTAAAACCCCTGGTTGGCTTGGTAGCCTCGATAGAGAAGGAGATTTGCGCCGCGCGGGGAGGTGCCGAATTTTCAGTAGATTATGGAACGTTGAGATCTAGATATTAATAAGCGCGTGGCCTTATAGGTTGAAGTACTACGTGTGGAGTGATCCACTTGGCTTAAGGAGTAGCCGCGTTTGAGGTACTTGAGCGTTTGCTATTAGTCGACAATCGTCGCGAGGTATGTGAACCTCTTCCTATCTCTTCTAGCATGATATGTGTGAACTATGTAATGCGGTAGACGCATACGTGTTAAGCGTGTTTGATTGTTCTTAAAACATAAAGTGTTATAACGGCTTTATGGGAAGTTGGTTATAATGACTTTATGTAGGTAAGAAAATACTTTGTGGTTTTAAAAAAAGTAATCGATGAGAATTATAAGCGCTTGTTATAATAAAGGACTTGATGTATTTCAAAAGATTTATAAATCGTTTTGAAGGAGAGTAACACTTGGTTTTAAAAGGTTTTAAAAGAGTTATACTAAGCTTTATGGGAGTTAGGTATAATGTCTTAAGAGAGGTAAAGAAAATGGTTTACTGATGTTAGAAGTTAAGAGACTTGATCTTATAAGATAAGAGACTTAACTTATTTGTTCTAATGTGAATGTTTGTGTGAAACCTCATTCGTGAGTAATGAGTACTTGGTGTTATTTAAAGGGATAATGTTTCTTGATTTGGAAATCGAATGTGTATCGACAGCACCATCGCGTTAATAAAGGAAAATGTATTGAATAATGATGAATTGTATTAAAACCGGAGAAACCTCCATCTGCATAGAAACTAAGATGAGACAAAATGATATACATTTTCTAGATCATGGTCATGTAATAAGAATGTTGTAAACAAGAATAACCTACTCACGTGAGACATATATTACTCAATTGTTCTAAAAGGAATCAAGTGATTAAGTTTGGGAACTATGAAACCATTTGAAAATGAGAAGCTTGAGTAATTGAAATTAGGCAAACTGGAACTTAGGAAAAGAATGTTGTTACTTGATTTTGAAAAGGAATGTGGGTTGGTCATTCTAATACTACGGGTAGCGGGTGACTTTTATAAAAGTAATGGATCTCTTTTAAAAGAACTTAACGTATGTAGTACTTTGGGGTTAAAAACCCGGACTTTGGTATAAATGGAAGTACTTTGAGTTGTTGTGAAACTTGCCTATGCTTGTGATGATAGCCTTTGTTGTACAAGTGTGGTATTTCTGTGTTACCGCGTCTCTCGATAGAGGGCCGGTTGACTTGTTGAGAACTTCTCGACGTCTTGGCGGTGATGGAGAATTCCACGTATGTTTCCATTTTGATTCTTGTCTTGTTGTTGATATCACATGGACATGTCTACACCGTCGCAAAGATTCGTACGCATGCGCGCCGGTTGATTACCCGATATATGGTTATTACCGCAACATGGACGCGTTCACACCGTCGCAAGATTCGGCATGTGGCCACGCGCAGGTTGACCACCCAGTATATTGTTATTGAGGTTACATGGGCATGTCTACACCGGCGCAGATTCCGGCGTACGTGGCCACGCCTTGTTATTATTGTTGCATCATGGACATGTCTACACCGAGGCGATTCGGGGCACGCGCCGTGATGCGAACATGATGGATGTATGGGCGAGACCCATAGTTATATTTGAGTGGTGACTTTGGCGTGAGTCCCCGACTTGATCGCTTTTATGTTGCGTCTTGTATTTTGGTTATCATACATGTCTCCCGCTTTTAAGCTATTATGATTTCATTTACGATGTTGTGATTTCACATACTTGGTACTGTTATCGACCTCCTTCGGGCCGCGTTCACGCCGCAGTAGAGGTACATCGGCCGTGGATCCTCGCTCTAGGATCTCGATTCAGCGTTTTGGGAAGCTCGCTTTCTCCGAGGCTTATCTTTTGGTATGTGTTCCCGAGTTGTAGGTTCTTGTACATTCGTGGGTATGGCGGCCCCCGTCCCGTCACATTGTAAATCTTAGAGGTGCAGAACTGCAAGTGTGGCGGGGTTGTAAAAGGATTAAACTGTCGGTTTTATGTATATCTGAAGGCAACTTTTTTGGTTGGCCTGTTTATTTATTATATCTCTTGTTTCATGATTCATGTTTTATTTTCCGCTGTTTTCTCTCTGATGTTGTATCACTAGGGTGCCCGGGGTAAGGCACGAATCTGCCCGTTCGGGCGTTACGATGAAGCAAGATCACGAACTCGGTCTCAAGCCTTGATCACTCGCGACGATCCTCTCAGAATCGACGGATGAACTCCTGCGGATCATCCTCAGGCCTCGACCCGTAGAACTCTGGCGGGCTACAACTCAAAAAATCTCGTAGCCTCAAACTATCCGATCTCGGGTGAACCACGTATCGCTAGAATCGAACTGCCAGATCCTATCTCATTCGCCACGATCTCGGCGAATCGCCATCTCTCAGAACCCATCTCATCCGCTCCGGTGTGGACCGGAGAGTGCGATCGGGTCTCATCACCATCGCGGCGGCCCTAAACCCTGCTGGGGCCGGCGGCGTCGTGGAACTTGCCGTCTCGGGTATAGACTGGGCCTGAGCCCTCGTGACTCTCGGTGTCCTACTAGCAGCTCCCTCGGCTGCCTTGCCCTTCTAGGCCCGGGTTGCCTTACGTGGAGGCATAACTTTTAAAGAAAGGAAATACGTTAGAGGGGTACGACTTATAACATAACTCTAAGGCACGATCTCAGAGTGAGAAGAATGGAAAGCAATCCTAAATATCCTATAGCCTCCTGATTATTGGTGTGGTGCACAACAGACCGATAATCAAGACACTACTGGATACGGTCTATAGACACTTTCCGAGGATTAACTGCTCTGATACCACTTTTGTCACGACCCATTCCGGGGCCCATGACTGGTGCCTTACCCGGGCACCCAAGTAGTCATACATCAGAGTAATCAGCGGAATATAAAAAACAAGACATGAAAAAATTGTAAAATGAGACACAGTTTTATCTGAGAAAGTGTCGCCTTTCGGCATATATATATAAACAAAGCCTGGCAGTTACATCCCAACTGTACAATAGGACTACAGACCTCTAAGAAGATAAACAACTATGGCGGGACAGGGCCCCGCCATACCCTGAATTTACAAAACTATCTACAACAACAGGGAGATCATACCCAAAAGTCGAGCCTCCGGAGAAGATGGAGCTCCTGACACCAAAGTAGGGATCCTAAGGATGTGGATCTAGCACCTGCTTTCCCTTACCTGCGGCATGAACGCAGCCAGAAGAGGTCGACAACAGGTACCAAGTATGTGAAACTGTAAAGTACTTAAATGAAATCTTATCATTTTAAAGCCAATTTTACAAATATGTATGAAATAACCAATGTAACCGCACATAGTGCCATATCACAAATAAGAGTAACAACAGCTAAACTGTAACAGGTCTTTTCTAGGCTGCGAATGATCGAAGCAAGGCCAATCGCCCATAGTATCATTATGCATGCCTAATTCTGGACTCCCGTAGTCCGCATAGGCCCGCATGAGGTATTCCCCGCATCGAGGGTAGCTACTCCTCGGCATCGTCCTGGACTCGTAGTCCGCATGGCCACATGGACCGCACACTAACCTGAAACTCTCGTAGCTCCGCATAGGTCCCCTGGACCCGCATGAGGTATTCTCGAATCATAGTCCCAGACTGCCTGAGGTATACCCCGCATCGGAGGGCAGCTTAACCCCCGGTATATCATGTCAAGAGGTGAGTAATGTAATACTAGCATAACGGCTTATCTTTAAACAACATAAGCACAAATAAGAATAACCTTCTTACACAAACGTTTACAAGATACTAACGCACATAGCATCACAATATGTCTACTCAACAACCCATTTCACTGTACTTTCCAGAAATCAATACAAGTCTTTTATAAACACATAAGTAAACCGTTCCTTTTATCTTTCTTAAGTCGTTATACCCAACTTCCCATAAAGCTAGTATAACTCTTAAGCTTTTGTTTAAAAACCAAGTATTACTCTTCTTTCAAAAATGGTTCATAATTCTTTTGAAATACTTCAAGATTCTTGTTATTTAGACTCAAGTCAAAAGATGTCAAGTAAAACCAAGTTCGGTTAACACACGTACGTCTACCGTACTATATATATACTTTAAAATATCATGCTCAAGAGGATAGGAAGAATCACATACCTTCTCGGCGAAATCCACCTGCCAAGTCGAATATGTCGTGCGCAGAGTATCAACCTATAATAGTCAAATACGTCTATCAACGTCTAGACTACTCTGTAGGATAATCTAAGCAGAGGGTTCTCTATTCTACGGAAAATCGCAAAGACTTCCCTACCCAGAAACTATACAAGTTCATCAGAAATACAAATTCCTATGTAAGTACAGTTCAATCTTCTTTAATTCTTCTAATGCGATTACAGTTCAATTCTCTTCTGTAATACCCTTCTATGTATTTTATACTTCTACAGTATGCATTCTCTAATTACAATGGAAGGATAAGATTAATATTTACCTCGGTAAGCCCAAAATTATCCAAGTTATAAGTCGATCCCGAGCAAGGTTTAGCTCTAATCTAACGCTCCAATCCGCTCCAAGAAACCCTTAGAAGTTTCTACAAAACTTCTACTAACTACTTCAACCAACTATGAAGATTTCCCTGTGGTTTCGTTTAGTGACTAATGGATATAAGATAGTATTTACGGGCTTTTTGTATAGGGTGACTTTGGAAATACTATAAGGGATTGGCTAAGGTATTTTTGGGGATAGTAACAATACTTGGAGAGTATTTTCTACCAAGGGGAGGGCTTTGCCGAGACTACTAGGAAAGGAGAGGGGGAAGGGTGTTTCGCTTAGCTCTCAAGAGGGGTGAGGCTTGACGAAAGCTCTAGAGGAAGGGAGTTTTAAGACTTGAAAGATGATTTGTGGATGAAGAAGTCTTCAACTCAAGGGGGGTATTTATAGGGCTTTCAAGGGCCAAGATGAAGGCAAGTGGAGGGCAAGTGGAGGGTGTGGATTTGCACAAGTGCACTCTATCCCTACTCCACAAATCACTCACAAACATTGACCCATGGTTTAGGCCCCAAATTCATGCCAACCGTGCCCTCTTTGCCGTCCACTTGAGGGTGACAAGTGTCACCCTCTCGTTAGTCCAAAATATTTCAACTCTCGGAAAAATCCGCAAAAATTATAAATGACATAGCCGTAATTTTCCCTACGCAAGTTTTGGAAAATGTTTAGCTGAAACAATTGCTTAGTGGGTTGTGCACAAATTTTCGTCCTTATGCCTACTTTAAGGCTTAAACTTTTGTACGTACGCCCCTACGTACATACTCCGGAAATACGGGGTATAACAGAGGGCGTGAGACCCATAGTTATATTTGAGTGATGACTTTGAGGGCGTGAGTCCCCGACTTACGTGACTGCTTATTTATTATGGACTGTAGTTTGGTTATCATACATGTCTCCTGCTTTATATAGACTACTATGATTTCATTTACAGTATTTTCAGTTTCATATACTTGGTACCTGTTGTACTGACCTCCTTCGGGGGGCTGCGTTCATGCCGCATGTAGAGGTACACCAGTCGTTGATCCTCGCTTATTTATTATGGACTGTAGTTTGGTTATCATATCTCTTGTTTCATGTTTAAGTTTTTATTTCCGCTGATTTTCTCTGATGTTGTATCACTAGGGTGCCCGGGGTAAGGCACCAGTCACGGGCCCGGGATCGGGTCGTGACACGTGTAATCCCCTATTGATAACTACATTGATTGAGCCTTAAATGTGGCGTGTTTGGTTATTGAATTCGGCCTTGAAAAAGGTGGCAAAGTATGTAGAAACAAAGGAAGTGCTGTTCGATTTTCCATAGAATTTAGTGACTTTGCACTTAGAATATTCTACGTTTGAATCTAGAGGTTAATGGACGTATTATGGCCATTTTAGGTTGAAGTACCAAGTATAGCGTATTCTACTTGAGGGATGGAATAGCTATCAAGTGTTACACCTCGTAGTTCAAGGACATGTTTAAAAGAATGTATGTAAGGAACACAAGACTTGAAAAGGGTACGAAAGGAAGAATTGTTTTTCCGACGGAAAAATCTTTTGAACGTCGGAAAGGAAAAATGTTCGTTGAAGAGAATTGGATTCTCAAAATGCATTAATTGAGGATTATGGAATGTATTATCATTATGGAAATTTATTTGTACGGATTTGGTCATGTAGGGCCCCCCACAGGAATTTTACGTTTTTAGGGGCCCACGAGGGTTACGGAATTTTATGGACGAATGGGAGGGCGACACGTGGCACCTGTTACACTCCGGAAATTCCAGGATATGTTTATAAGAACGTACGTAAGAACTCGAAAATGTTAAGATTTGAGACGAGTAAAAATTTATCGGAATTATGAAATTATCGGAAAACGAAATATTGCGACGAACGGGAGTGCGACACGTGTCACCCCCCCTTACTTGGTCTTGGACGAAAAATACATGGATAGGATGGTCATTTGACCATAATTTAAATGACCAAGTCTTGCAAAGACAAATAGCTTGATATTGTTGACTTAGTCAAGGCCACTTGGCTAGGATCCTTGTGAAACTCATCTAGGCCACCCATTTGTTCTAATCTTGACCCTCCATTATGTTATATATGTATACTAGTAGCAAGACTAGTTCCCACACTTAGTCATATTTCAAGAAATCTTGAAGAAAGCAATGAGGGGCTCTCGGGTTTGGGGATCAAGGGGCAAGAAAAAATTTCAATTTTTGTCCAATAATTTCCCCACTTTAAACCAAGGTTCCTAAGGGTATTGTAAGGTTATCTCAATAGAAAGATCCAGGAAAAATGGTGTTTTCGTATTAGTCGCAAGGCGAAAACCTATGGAGTTATTCAACTTTGAAGTTGGAACTTGAAGATGATTTATTCATAAGCTTCTAAGGGTTGCTTGGAGTGGATTGGAACGTCGAAAGGAGGAGCTAAAGTTGCTAAGGATCGACTTGTAATCTTGGATCTTATTTGGGCTAAATGAGGTATAATCTTCGTCTTACTTTTGTAATTGAAGATTCCATGTTATTATAAGTTAGAAATGATCATGTGATATGTGTTATGAATATTGATAAGTGTTATGGAAATTTTGAAGCTCAAATCCGAAAATGACATGTTTAGCCATTTGAAATTGAAATCCAATTTGATCGATAATTTGAATTGTCGCATGTTACCTACTTGAAAAATGTAGTAGCTATAATCGATTGCGGCTTGATATCATGTTATACTAAACAACTTGAATTGAAAAGGAATTGGAAAGATTATTATGTTGTTACACCTTTGGCCGAGAATGACATTATATGTTGGACTAGTTTGTTATAAATTGTCCGGCGGAATTTTACACATCTTCTAGACGTGTAATCCCCTATTGATAACTACATTGATTGAGCCTTAAATGTGGCGTGTTTGGTTATTGAATTCGGCCTTGAAAAAGGTGGCAAAGTATGTAGAAACAAAGGAAGTGATGTTCGATTTTTCGTAGAATTTAGTGACTTTGCACTTGGAATATTCTACGTTTGAAGTAAGAAGTTAATAGACGTACGATGGTCATTATAGGTTGACATACTACGTACGGCGAATTGGACTTATCAAGTGGATTAAACCGAAGAGGTATGTGGAACTTTCTTATCTCTTGAGCATGAATAAGTTGTAAATGTATAGTACGGTAGACGTACAAGATTTTGACAATCTAGGTCCATTTGATATCCTTGACTTATTTTAAGAATGTCCATGTCACGACCCGTTCCGGGGCCCGTGACTGGTGCCTTACCCGGGCACCCCAGTAGTCATACATCAGAGTAATCAGCGGAATATAAAATAACCAAGATATGAAACAGTATAAATTGAGACACAGATATCTGAAGAAAGTTGCCTTTCGGCATAAATAATAATAACAACTCTTTCAAAATGAACAGTTTAATCCTTTCTTTACAAACCCCGCCACACAGATTACTGCACCTCTACGAATGATATGACAACAACGACGGACGGGGCCGCCATACCCCGAATGTAGCACCTACAACAATAGGGGACTATACCAAGATAAGCCTCCGAGGAACGAGCTTCCCAAACGCTGAATCGTGACTCCTAAGAGCGAGGATCAACGATCGGTGTACCTTTACTCGCGCATGAACGCAGCCCAAGGAGGTCGATAACAAAAATTTAATATGTGAAATCGAAAATATCGTAAATGAAATCATAGTAGTCTATAGAAAGCGGGAGACATGTATGATAACCAAACTACGCCACGATAAATAAGCAAATATGTCTAGTCGTGACTCACGCCTCAAGTCATCACTCCAATATAACAATGGGTCTCACGCCACAACATCAATCATGCGTGGAATACCTTCCTCACCGCCGGCCAATGATAGAAAAGCACCAAGAAATACACATGAACAAAGGTCCCACTGTGTCCAAATAAAAATAAGACAGGTGGCACGAAGGCATAGCCGACTACTAACGCCTACGATTAACAAGGTCATAAACTGTATCATGATATCTGTCTAGACCGTCACATGATCAAAGCTGGTCGCTCACCCGCAATATCAAATGTGCGCATCTAGCCCTGGAACTCCCCGCAGCTCCGCATAGGCCAGTCTCATAGGCCCGCATGAGGTATAACCCCGCATCGAGGGTAGCTACTCCCAGATCGCCCCGACTCGCGATCCGCATGGCCACATAGACCGCATGACCATAAAGGCCGCACACTAACACGAACTCTCGTAGCTCGCATAGGCCGGGACCCGCATGAGGTATTCTCGAATCATGGTCCTGCATCACCGAGTCTACCCCGCATCGGAGGGCAACTTAACCCGGAAACACGCGAGTGGTATAATACCAACATAACGGTTTATCGTTTAAACAACATAAGCACAATCGAGGAAAACCCCTTTACGCGAAACATCACGTATACTAACACACGTAGCATCCTAATATGATTACTTATCAAATCAACACGAAGGTATTACAAGGCTATCACAAACCAATACAATCAAGTTATTCACACATAAGGTACCTTCTACTATATGATTAACGAGATCGGGTTTTTATCCCTAAAGTACTTTATACAATAACTCTTTAAAGATATGTTACTTTCACAAAAGTCACACAATACCCGTAGTATATAACAATAGAGTGATTATCTTTTTTAAAGTAAATCAATTACTTCTCTTTGTAAAATCAAGTAGCAACCTTCTTTTCCAATGTTCAAGTTTGCCTAATTTCCAATGTTCAA
Source organism: Przewalskia tangutica (assembly GCA_029844215.1). Classification (NCBI taxonomy): domain Eukaryota; kingdom Viridiplantae; phylum Streptophyta; class Magnoliopsida; order Solanales; family Solanaceae; genus Przewalskia; species Przewalskia tangutica. The sequence continues at coordinate 35,038,759 of CM056725.1, read as the reverse complement.
GTTTCTTATTTTAGAAAGGTTTCGTAGTTCATAGTCTTATTCATTTAAGAATATAATTCTCTTTTTAAGCTATCTGAGAAACATAAGCCTTATATGTGAGTAGGATATTCTTGTTTATAACAATGTTATTACAATGACCATGATTTAGAAATATCATTTTGTCTCATCTTAGCTTCTATGCAGATGGAAGTTTCTACTGGTTTTAATAATACTTAATCTGTCAAAACATTTCCTTTTATTAACGCTGCAGTGGTTTGTCGATACACATTCTGATTTCCGAAATCAGTAAAACATTCTTAAGTCGTTATTACCTAACTTCCCATAAAGCTAGTATAACTCTTAAGTTTTCAAAAACCAAGTATTACTTCTTCTTTCGAAATGATTCAAAAATCTTTTGAAATACTTCAAGTTCTTTATTAACACAATATAAGTGTTATACCCCGTATTTCCCAAGTATGTACGTAAGGACGTACGTAGAAAATTTGAAACTTGTATTAAGGCTTGGCCGAATTAATTTTGTTCACAACACCCGTTTAGAGTCGTTTTTCGACGAAACGTTTTCACAGCTTTCGTAGGGGAATTTCCGGCTATGTCATTTTTAATTTTTGCGGATTTTTCCGAGAGACGAAACATTTTGGACCAACGGGAGGGCGACACTTGTCACCCTCCAATTGATGGATGTGAGGCGTTATTGTGGCCGATTGGAATGGCTTTAGTTGGTAGGATATTTGTGTGTTAGTTGGTTAAGGGGCACTTGGCAAGATCTTGGCCCTACACTTGCCTTGCACTTGGCAAGATCTTGGCCATTGGTTGGCCTATAAATACCACCCTATGTTGAAGACTTTCTTCATCCTAAAATCTTCTAAGTGTTAAAATCCCTCCCTCTCCCTTCTTGTGGTTCTCATCCAAAAGCCTTCCCCCTCCCTCTTGGCCGAGAGTTCCCCTAGTGGGCAGGCCGAGGGTATACACCCCCTCCAGGGTGCTAGCTGGGTACCCCCAGCCTAGGTGCTTTCGTATAATACCCCCTTTGTGGTGTAGAAATACACTCTAAATTATTGTTATAATGCCCAAATTAACTTATCCGTAAAACGTGTTGTATTATAATGTTATACCTATCTAAAGCCCAAATACTATTATACTTCCCACCACAAACCGAAACCCTAAGGAAAATCTCCATGGTTAGTTGGAGTAGTATGTAGAAGTTGGTTAGAACTTCTAAGGGTAGTTTGGAGCGGGTTGAGCGCACGAGTTGGAGCTAAACGATTGCCCGGATCGACTTTATACTTGGATAATTATGGGCTTATCGAGGTAATTATCTTGTCCTCTACATTGTAATTGGAAATTACATATTATTAGAATATATAGTTGAAGTATACTATATATAGAATCGAATAGTTATCATGTCTTTTGACTTAAGCCTGAAGAATACTGACGGCAATGTCTTGCGACATAAGCTTGAATTTCAAGAAGAATACCGAATCAGTAATTACATAGGGTCGCTTTTTCTGAGACTTGTGTAGTAGTACCGTGGAGTAGAATTGTACCTGTTAGGGTTAGACGTATAACCCCGGTTGGCTTGGCAGGCCTACCGATAGAGGAGGAGATTTACGCTGCCATGTGGGGGAGGTGCCGAATTTTCTGTAGAATGTTCTACGATGAGATCTAAATGTTAATAAGCGCCTTGTGGCCTTATAGGTTGAAGTACTACGTGTGGCGCGATCTACTTGGCTTAAGGAGTAGCCGACGGTTGGAAGTACTTGGAGCGTTTTGCTATTAGTCGATAATCGTCGCGAGGTATGTGAACCTCTTCCTATCTCTTCTAGCATGATATGTGTGAACTATGTAGATGCGGTGACGCATACGTGCTAAATGTATTTAATTGGTTTAAAACATAAAGTGTTATAACGGCTTTATGGGAAGTCGGTTATAAACAGCTTTATGTTGGTAAGAAAATACTTGTGGTTTTTAAAAGGTAACTGATTTGAACTATAACTGGCTTGTTATGTGTTAATAGAGAACTTGAAGTAATACTTGGTTTTTGAAAACTTAAGAGTTATACTAGCTTTATGGGAAGTTAGGTATAACGGCTTAAGAATGTTTTATCGATTTGGAAATCGAATGTATCGACAAACCACCGCGTTAATAAAAGGAAATGTTTTGACTAATTAAGTATTATTAAAACCGAGAAACTTCCATCTGCATAGAAGCTAAGATGAGACAAAATGATATTTCCTAGATCATGGTCATTGTAATAAGATTGTTATAAACAAGAATATCCCACTCACATATAAGACTTATGTTTCTCGATAGTTAAAAGAGAATTATATTCTTAATGAATAAGACTATGAACTACGAAACCCTTCTAAAATAAGAAACTTGAACATTGGAAAAGAAGGTTGCTACTTGATTTTACAAAGAGAAGTAATTGATTTACTTTAAAAGATAATCACTCTATTTTTCATATACTACGGTATTGTGTGGTTTTTGTGAAGTAACGTAGCTTTTAAAGATTTAATGTATGAAGTACTTTGGGATAGGTACGAACTTGTTAGTAGAAAGTACCTTGTGTGAATAACTTGATTGTATTGGTTTGTGATAGCCTTGTAATACTTTCTTGTTGATTTGATAAGTAAGCATGTTAGGATGCTACGTGTGTTAGTATCTTGTGATTATTGTGTAAAGGGTCACTCTTGTTGTGCTTACGTTGTCAAACGTTAAGCCCAGTTATCGTTATTGTATCACATACCCTCGACTTGTTATACCGAGGGCTTGCCACCCTTGATGCGGGTCTATACGGCCTATGCGATCCTTGTGACTATGCGAGTGCGGTAGCTCGAGGATTGATCATTCCGGTGTTTAGCCCGATGCGGGATTCCTACGCGGTCCGTTGAGACTATGCGGTCTTTTGAGACTACGCGGCCGCGGAGCCTAGCGGATACCGAGGGTTGGCTGCCTTCGACGCGGGTATACCTCGGTGATGCAGGACCATGATTCGAGGAATACCTCACGCGGTGCGTGGTGACCTATGCCGAGCTGCGAGTTCGAGGATAGACGCGCGACATTGATATTGCGGCGAGTGGCCTTCGATCATGTGCGGTCTAGAAAGACCTCGAGATACGATTTGTGGTATTTTGCATGCTGGTCTTAGTAGTCGGCTATGCCTTCGTACTTGCCCCGCACGGTTTTATTGTGATAACTTTGAGGCGTGAGTCACGACTTGACATGATCGCTATTTATTGTGAATCAGATTTTGTTATCATACATGTCTCCGCTTTATATAGACTACTATGATTTCATTTATGATCTATTTTCGCCACATACTTGGTACTTGCATCGACTCCTTCGGGGCCGCGTTCATGCCGCAGGTAAAGGTACACCCGCCGTTGATCCTAGCTCGTGGTCACAGCCGTTGGGAAGCTCCGCTTTCTCGGAGGCTTATCGATGGTATAGTCCCCGTCGCCGTAAGTGTTTACATTCGGGGTTTGGCGGGGCCCCGTCCCGCCATTGTTGTCGTATCATTCTTAGAGGTCCTGTAGTATTTGTTGGCGTGGTTTGTAAAAGGATTAAACTGCTCATGTTGAAAAGTTGTTATTTACATATATGCCGAAAGGCAAGTTTTTCTCAGTTATTGTTTCATATTTCATAATATGTCTTGTATCGCTTTTATGTTCGTGATTACTGATGTTGTATCACTAGGTGCCCGGTAAGGCACGACCACGCCCGGAATCGGTCGTGACAAAAGTGATATCGAGCGATTAATCCTCGGAAAGTGTCTACGCACCGTATCCAAGAAGTCTTGATTATCGGTGTGTTGCACCACACCAATAATCAGGAGGCTATAGGATATTTTAGGATTGTATTCTATTCTTCTAACTCTGAGATCGTGCATTAGAGTTGTGTTGTAAGTTGGACCCTCTAACGTATTTCTTTCCCTTACCGTTATGCCTCCGCGTGGCAACCCGCCCGGGAGGGCAAGGCCAGGAGCCGCGAGTAGAGTACAGAGGGTTACGTGGGCACAGCCCAAACATCACTGGGTGGTGCGTCATTCGGGGAGTTTTGCACGTCACTAGCCCCACAGAGTTTAGCACGGCGGCAGCCTCTACTACGCCATGACATTTGAACCTTCGCCCACGGCCGAACAGAGAATTTAGATTGCAAAGAGCGACCACATTAGCTATAGATTTGGCTACCGGAGAGAGTATACCGATGTACCGCGAGTCTTGAGGACTATCTAAAAGAGGTTGTGCAAGAGTAATTCTTTAGTTGGGCTTGAGCATGGCTCAGGTACGGGCTTATGCGCAGCAGGCCGAGAAACGTAGAGATCGACGGGTTAACAAAGGACAGCAGAAGAGGGCCAGAGCAGCAAGGTCCTTTGGTAACTTTCGAGGCGAGTCGCCTCACCAACAGATTTGATATGCACCTCCGCCAGTGCAGAGTGGTCTTCCACGGATATCAGGACGTTCGGGGTATGCAGGAGTTGGTGAAACCGTGGCTTCCGCTCATTACGCGATGCACGTCATCCCGGGAATGTCGCTTTTTAGTTAGTACTTGTTGTACCTACGACCGCCGTGGTCCGATGTCGATAGAGTGTCCTTGCAGGAGGACTTAGCCTTCAGATCGGTGGGTAGTTCGTCATCTTCCTAGCTATGCGCCTACTGAGGAGTTTGATTAGAACGACTAAGGAGAAGAAGAGATATAGATATATCTTTAACCTCAGAGATCGGTATGTGTGATAAGGTGAGTATACCTTAAGTGCTATGTTCGATAGCGGTGTGTTAGTTGTGTTTAGAAATCATGGTGGGTTAACCGAGTAAGATTGGGGGATAGATAAGGTGTGAGCCTTAGAATGTTTTACGAAAGACCTTAGAGGTAAGGCCATCTCGAGTAAAGGTGTAGTGTTATGTTTGATCCTTATAGAGTGCATAGTGCACGTGAGCTATGTTTGTGGGATAAGTCCCCAGTAGTGTGGAATGAAAGAGGTAGTTGAGCTAAGAATACCGATAGGTTATCCTAACGTGATTACTGAGAGTTTTCCTTCTGAGCTAGTATTGCGGCGTTGCGGGTCAACCCGCGGTAGGTTTGGTGGTGGGTCGGGTTGTGGTGGTCCCGCCTTGTGTTAGGTTGTGAGGTGTTAGGCCCAAGTTTAGTTAACAGTGCATTTGAACTTCGTGGATGCGTTCGACCAGTGGTCGGCCGATGGGGCAGCCCATCGTGTTCTTGGCCAGACCGTTTACTCTACCGTGTTGAGTTATCAGAAAGGTTGTAAGGCTGCACGGGGTGCCTACCTTCACCTTATGTCAGACAGTGAAGCCCAGGTTGTGGCTATTTTCGTTTTCTAAAAAGTTTTACCAGGCAGGGTTAAGAACTCAGATGAGTCTCTGAATCGCATTCGCCCTCGGGCCAGTGTGTGGATTTCAGGGGTAGTCGTGGGGATTGTTGTCTCCTGTGGAGGGAGTGTTTAAGCTACCATTTCAGTGTTCGGATGTTGCCTTTTGAAGCCTTGTAGGGCGAAGTGTAAATGCTTGGTCGATTGGTTCGATGTTGGCAAGGTTCGATTAGTTAGTTCAGCTTGTTCCACAGATCGTGGAGAGAGTAAAGCTTGTCTAGAAGAGGTTCGCGGCTCGAGAAATCGTATGATAATCGGCGACGACGCTTAGAGTTCAGGTTGACGGTCGGTCTTCTTGAAAGTACCACCCCGGTTAGGGTGTGACGAGTTTTGGAAAGCAGAGGAAAACTTAGCCCGAGTTACTTTGGGCCCTTTTGAGTTCATGTGAAGAATAGGCCAGGTTGCCTATATGTTAGCAATTGCCGTCCGACTTAGGAGGCAGTACGTCCGGTCTTTCGTATTGATATGATCGGGAAAGTATCGGAGATCCATCCAGAGTGTTCCCAGTTAATGATGACCACGTTAGGGATAGTAACCCCGAGTTTTGGAAACTGAAGCCGTATCAGAATGTAGTAAGAGTTCGAGTGTACGACCTCCTCCGGGATCGCATGCAGCCCGGTACCATTTGTTGGGTCGCCGGAGTGACACCAGAACCTCGCGGCAAAGTGACAAAAGTGGTATCAGTGGTATCGCGAGCATAGATGTGATCATTTTCTTTTTGTAAAAGTAGCGAAGGAAGTATATTTTAGACCCGGTGAGAGGTGTTATGGTGATGTTAGAGGTGTTTCTCGTGGACTTGGATGTAAGCTTTGCGCAAGTTGTTTCGTGGCGTGTGTGGCAAGGATTGATCTCGTAAGTATAGTAGTGAAGACTATACTGGCGCGCATTTGTTTTGAGACTTAGAAAGAACATTCGGGACGAATGTTTCTAAGAAGGGGAGAATGTTATACCCCGTATTTCCCAAGTATGTACGTAAGGACGTGCGTGAAAATTTGAAACTTGTATTAAGGCTTGGCGAATTAATTTTGTTCACAACACCCGCTTAGAGTCGTTTCGACGAAACGTTTTCACGACTTTCGTAGGGAATTTCCGCTATGTCATTTTTAATTTTTGCGGATTTTTCCGAGAGGCGAAACATTTTGGACCAACGGAGGGCGACACTTGTCACCTCCAATTGATGGATGTGAGGCGTTATTGTGGGCCGATTGGAATGGCTTTAGTTGGTAGGATATTTGTGTGTTAGTTGGTTAAGGGCACTTGGCAAGATCTCGCCCTACACTTGCCTTGCACTTGGCAAGATCTTGCCATTGGTTGGCCTATAAATACCACCCTATGTTGAAGACTTTCTTCATCCTAAAATCTTTTAAGTGTTAAAATCCTCCTCTCCCTTCTTGTGGTTCTCGTCCAAAAGCCTTCCTCCCCTCGCCGAGAGTACCCCCTCCTAGTGGGGTAGGCCGAGGGGTATACACCCCCCCCCTCCTTGGGGTGCTAGCCGTGGGGTACCCCCCCTAGCCTAGTTGCTTTCGTATAATACCCCCCCTTTGTGGTGTAGAAATACTCTCAAAAGTATTGTTATAATGCCCAAATTACCTTAGCCGTATACCTTGTTGTATTCTAAGGTTATACCTATACGGAAAGCCCAGAAATACTATTATACTTCCCGTCAGTCACAAAACCGAAACCCTAAGGAAAATCTCCATGGTTAGTTGGAGTAGTATGTAGAAGTTGGTTAGAACTTCTAAGGGTAGTTTGGAGCGGGTTGGAGCGCACGGAGTTGGAGCTAAACGATTGCCCAGGATCGACTTTATACTTGGATAATTATGGGCTTATCGAGGTAATTATCTTGTCCCTCTGTTGTAATTGGAAATTACATATTATTAGAATATATAGTTGAAGTATACTATATATAGAACTGAACGTAGTTATCGGCAATGTCTTTTGACTTAAGCCTGAATAATACTTACTAAATGTCTTGCGACTTAAGCACGAATTTAAAGAAGAATCCGAATGTAATTACATAGGGCTGTTTTACAAAGAGACTTGTGTAGTAGTACCGTGGAGTAGAATTGTACGGCTAGGTTAGGCGTATAACCCCGGTTGGGTTGGTAGCCGGCCTGGATAGAGGAGTATTTTTACGCTGTTGCGGGGGGGGTGGTGGTGCTGCCGAATTTTCGTTAGAATGTTCTACGATGAGATCTAAATGTTAATAAAGTCACTGTGGCCTTATAGGTTGAAGTACTACGTGTGGCGATCTACTTGGCTTAAGGAGTAGCCGACAGTTGGAAGTACTTGGAGCGTTTTGCTATTAGTCGATAATCGTCGCGAGGTATGTGAACCTCTTCCTATCTATTCTAGCATGATATGTGTGAACTATGTAGTGCGAGACGCATACGTGCTAAATGTATTTAATTGGTTTAAAACATAAAGTGTTATAACGCTTTATGGGAAGTCGGTTATAAGCGACTTTATGTTGGTAAGAAAATACTTGTGGTTTTTAAAAGGTAACTGATTTGAACTATAACTGGATTGTTATGTGTTAATAGAGAACTTGAAGTAATACTTGGTTTTTGAAAACTTAAGAGTTATACTAGCTTTATGGGAAGTTAGGTATAACGGCTTAATTGAAGATTTCCCCAAAGAACACAGCGTAAATCGCCTCCTCTACCGGGGCCGGCTACCAAGCCAACCAGGGGGGGGGGGTTATACGTCTAAACCGGACGTGCACAATTCTACCTCACAGAAAGGCTACACAAGTCTCATCTGAATACACCCTATGTAAATACTGAAGACTTTCTTTCAAAAGGTTTCTTATTATTCAGGCTTAAGTCAAAAGACATTGCCGATAACTACGTTCAGTTCTATATATAGTATACTTCAACTATATAATCATACAACATGTAATTTCCAATTACAATAGAGGGACAAGATATTTACCTCGATAAGCCCATAATTATCCGAGTTTAAATGTCGATCCTGAGCAAGGTTTAGCTCCTACCCCGTGCGCTCCGACCCGCTCCAAACAACCCTTAGAAGTTCTAACCAACTTCTACTTATTACTCCAACTAACCATGGAGATTTTCCTTAGGGTTTCGGTTTTGTGACGGAAGGGAAGTATAATAGTATTTATGGGCTTTTCGGATAAGTATAACCTTAGAATACTACAAGGTATACTGCTAAGGTAATGTGGGCATTATAACAATACTTTGACAGTATGTCTCACACGCGGGGGGTATTATACGAAAGCAACTCGGCTAGGGGGGGTGTATACCCCTCGGCCTACCCCACTAGGGGGGGGGGACTCTCGCGAGGGGAGGGAGGACGAGAACAACTGTTTCAAGGAGGAGGATTTCTAACACTTAGGAAATATTTGAAATGGATGAAGAAGTCATCCTAAGGGGGGTATTTATAGCACAAGCCAAGGCCAACCAATGGCCAAGATCTAGCCAAGTGCATTGCAAGTGTAGGGCCAAGATTCACCCATGTGTCCTTAACCAACTAACACACAAAATATCCTACCAACTCCCCCCTCTTCAATTCGTCCAATCCGCCCTTACGCCCGCCATAGGAGGGTGCCAAGTGGCGCCTCTTGTTGGCCCAACACGCTTCGTCTCGGAAAAATCCGTAAAAATTAAAAATGACATAGCCGGAATTTTCCCTACGAAAGTCGTGAAAACGCTTCATTTAAAAACGACTCTAAACGGGTGTTGTGAACAAAAATTAATTCGGCCAAGCCTAATACAAGTTTCAAATTTTCTACGTACGTCCTTACGTACATACTCTGGAAATACGGGGTATAACAGTCCAAGTTGATTGAGTTAGGGAATTAACTCACTTGTTAAATATTAAGGATATCTTGGTTTTCAAAAGTTAAGAGACTTTAAGTATGTTGAAAGTACTATTGATACTTGTTTTGTTGGAAAGTTTAAGTCTCTTGATTATAAAGAAGTATGTAAGTTGCTAATGTATAAAGCTAGTATAACGGCTTTATGGGAAGTTGGTTATAATAGCTTTATGGAAAGTTAAAAAGAGTGGTTTACTCTAAGTAATTTAAGTATGTTAAATGACTTGAAATAACGAAAGACAAATTGATTTAAAGGCATCAATTGCTTAAGGTTTTTTTAAGAAAGAAGTCACTTGTTTTAGAAGCCCGAAAATGTATTTTCTAAAAAAGTATTGTGACTTGTCTTAAAATGTAGTTATGACTTGATACTACGGTTATTAGTATCTTGGAAGTTTATATGAAAATGAGTCATTTTAAAAGAATAGAAGTACGTAGTACTTTGGGTTAAATCCCGGATTTATAATGACATGTTAGTGCCTTAAGTAAACTAAAATGAGAGTGTATATGAATAAGACTAATAAGAAGTTAGGGGGATTTCTTAACTTGCTTACTTATTGTATGATAAGCCGGTAGTGCTTATGTTATGTATGATGGCAGTTGAGATAGGGTAAGAGTATATCCGAGGGTAAATCCCAAGATCGTTATACCACCTTCTCCGTGTAAGAGTATATCCGGAGGGTAGCTCCTCAAGATCGTTATACCACCGCTTTACCACCTTCTTCGGTAAGAGTATATCCGAGGTAGATCCCAAGATCGTTATACCACCGCCTGTGGTAAGAGTATAAATGGCGGTAAATCCCCAAGATCGTTATACCACTTGTTTAGTGAATTTGCTACATATACTTTTGATTACTCTCATTGTTAGTAAGGCAATCGTAATCGTTATTTGAGTTATCATACATCTCCGCTTTTATTATAGACTTATGATTTTATTACTGATTTCGGGCCACATATTTGGTACATGTTGTCGACCTCCTTGGGCCGTTCACGCCGCAGTAGAGTCTGAGTTGTTGATCCTCGCTCTTAGGATCATTGTTCACCGTTGAGAAGCTCCTTTATTCCGAGGCTTATCCTCGTATTGTCGGTCATTGTACATTCAGGGTATGGCGGCCCCGTCCCGCTTGAGTTGTTATTCTTAAGGTCAGTAGTCACATCAGGATTGGGTTGTAAAGAAAAGAAAAAAATGTCTGCTTTATTTGTATAGCTTACGGAAGGTGGCCTTATCGGCTAGCTTTTTGTTATTTATGTTAAGCATTTTTATCGATTGTGTATGTTCACCGCTATTCTCCGATGTATATCAAAGGGTGCCTGTAGGGCACCGGGCTTTATTATACCGTATTTCCAGAGTATGTACGTGTGGGACGTACGTAGAAATTTTCGAACTTCTTTAGGCTTGGCCGAATTCTTTTTGTGCACAACACCCGGTTAGAGTCGTTTTCGACTAAACGTTTTCTGACTTTCGTAGGGAATTTCCGGCTATGTAGTTTATAATTTTGCGGATTTTTCCGAGAGACGAACATTTTGGACCAACGGAGGGTGACAAGTGTCACCTCACATCGATGGAGTGGGACGGCAATTTGGACGAATTGAGTGGGGTTAGGTAGATATTTTGTGCAAGTTGTTGTGGTAGATGGATAAGGTGCACTTGGCTTAAATCTAGCCCTACACTTGCACCACACTTGTCTTCATCTTGGCCATTGGTTGGCCTTCACTTGACCTATAAATACCCCCCTTAGTTGATGAACTTCTTCATCCAAAAATTGTCTTAGTCTTGAAAATGACTCCCTATACCACAACCTTGTTATCGTCCAAACACCACCCCTCTCCCCTCAAGGCCCTCACGAGCCCCCTTGCCAGTGGCTCTAACCGAGAGCAACCCCTAGCCTAGTTGTGCTAGTCAAAATACTACCCCCCCTTGGTAGAAATGTATTCTACAAGTATCGTTATAATGCCCAAAATACTTTAGCCAAATACCTTGTAGTACTTTCCAAAGTACCCTTTATACGAAGCCCGGAAAATACTATTATACTTTCCTTTAGCCACTAAACGAAACCCTAAGGAAAATCTTCACCGTAGTTGAAGTATTAAGTAGAAGTTGTGTAGACACTTCTAAGGGTTTCTTGGAGCGTTTTGGAGCGCACGGAGTAGGAGCTAAACCTTGTTCAGGAACGACATATAAACTCGGATAATTTTGGGCTTATCGAGGTAAACATTCTTGACCTTACATTGTAATTGGAAATTACATGTTGTAGGAATATATAGTTGAAGTATACTATATATAGAACTGAACATTATAATTGCGGCAATGTCTTTTGACTTAAGCTCGAATAATACTTACTGCAATGTCTTCGACTTAAGCTGAATTTAAATAAGAGAATCGAATCAGAATTACATAGTATTCTGATGAGACTTGTGTAGCATTCTTTGTGTAGTAGAATTGTACACGTCCGGTCAGACGTGTTAACCCTCGGTTGGCTTGTAGCGGCCTCGATAGAGAGAGATTTACGCTGTCATGGGGAGGTGCCGAATTTTCTGTAGAATATTCTACGTCGGGATCTAAAGATATTAACAGGCGCTTTGTGGCCTCTATAGGTTGTAGTACTACGTGTGGGGTGATCCGCTTGACTGAGAGTGTAGCCGACGGTTTGAGGTACTTGGAGCGTTTTGCTATTAGTCGATAATCGTCGCGAGGTATGTGAACCTCTTCCTATCTCTTCTAGCATGATATGTGTGAACTATGTAGTACGGTGAGCGATACGTGCTAAATGCATTTGATTGATGTAAAACATAAAGTGTTATAACGGCTTTATGGGAAGTTGGTTATAATAGCTTTATGTGGATAAGCACATACTTTGTGGTTTTTAAAAGGTAACTGAATTGAATAATAACTGGCTTGATATGTGTTAATAAAGAACTTGAAGCATTTCAAAAGATTTATGAATCGTTTTGAAAGAATGAGTATTACTTGGGTTTTGAAAGCTTAAGAGTTATACTAGCTTTATGGGAAGTTAGGTATAACGGCTTAAGAATGTTTCTTGATTTCGGAAATCAGAATGTGTATCGACAAACCACTGCAGCGTTAATAAAAGGAAAATGTATTGACTAAAGAAGTATTATTAAAACCAGTAGAAACCTCCATCTGCATAGAAGCTAAGATGAGACAAAATGATGTTACATTTCCTAGATCATGGCTGCTTAATAAGATTGATTATAAACAAAAATAACCTACTCACTTATAAGACATAGGTTTCTCAAAACGTTTAAAGGAGAATTATGTTTTAAAGGATTTAAAACTATGAACTACGAAACCTTTTTCTAAAATGAGAAACTTGAGCATTCGAAATTAGGCAAACTTGAACGTTTGGAAAATAAGGTTGTTACTTGATTTTACAAAGGAAAGCATTTTGGTTTACTTAACAATGTTAGTCACTCTATTTTTATACTACGGGTATCGGGTGACCTTTGTAAAAGAAATGGATCTTAAAAGGAATTTAACGGACGTAGTACTTTAAGGTTAAAATCCGGACTTTGATATAAAATGAAAGTACCTTGAGTCGTGTGTAACTTGCTTATACTTGTTGTTATAAAACTTGACCATGTTACGTGTGATAGCCTTGTTGTGTAAGTACTGTGTTCTACTCGACTACCGGTTCATCCGGGAATGTATATCACTTGACTACCGGGTCATCCGGGAATGTATATCACTTGATTACCGGTTCATCCGGGAATGTATTTCACTCGACTACCGGTTCATCCGGGAATGTATTTCACTCGACTACCGGTTCATCCGGGAATGTGTTTCACTTGATTACCGGTTCATCCGGGAATGTATTTCACTTGAGGACCGGTTCATCCGGGAATGTATTTCACTTGACTACCGGTTCATCCGGGAATGTATTCCACCCTTTTCTATATTGGGTCCATAAGATGGGCCGAGACCTGTTATACGTATCACATGATTTGTACCTAGACTGCCGGCAGTGAGGAAGGAGTTCCACGGGCATGAGGGATGACTTTTAGGGCGTGAGTCACGACTTGACATGATCGCTTCTATGTGTGAATCGTAGTTTGTTATCATACATGTCTCCCGCTTTATAGACTATTATGATTTCATTTACGATTTTTACGCTTTCACATACTTGGTACTGTTATCTCGACCTCCTTCGAGGCTGCGTTCACGCCGCAGTAAAAGGTACATCGGTGCCGATCCCCGCTTTAGGATCACCTTTCAGCGTATTGAAAGCTCCGTTCCTTGGAGGCTTATCTTTTGGTATGTTACCACGAGTCCGTAGATGCTTATACGCTCGTGGTATGGCGGCCCCGTCCCGGTCATAAGCGTTGTAAAATCTTAGAGTGCAGAGTAATTGACAAGTGGTTTGTAAAAGGATAAGCGTCGTATTTATGTATATTTGATGAAGGCAACTGCTTTGGTTGCTTTGTTTATTTATCTTTTCTCTTAATTCATGTTCATGTTTTTATTTCCGCTGATTTTCTCGATGTTGTATCACTAGGTGCAGGGTAGGCACGATCACTGCCCGGTTCGGTCGTGACAAAAGTGGTATCGAGCGATTAGTCCTCGGAAAGTGTCTACGCATCGTGTCTAGTAAGTCTGATTATCGGTGTTGTGCACCACATCTATAATCGTGAGGCTATAGGACATTTAGGATTGGTTTCATTCTTCTCATTACGAGATCGTGCCTGTAGCCGCAGGATAAGTTGGGCCCTCCGACGTATCCCTTTCTTTTACCGCTATGCCTCCGCGTAAGGCAACCTGAGCCCGATGGGCAAGGCGATGGAAGGAGTCTAGCGAAGTTACTGAGAGTACGAGGGCGCAGCCCTGGCCAAGACTGAGACAAGATTCGGACGGCTGGTTTCGCGACGCCGCCAAAGACCAAAGAGAGTTTAGAGCGCAGCGGTGGTCTGCTGAGACTCAGCACTGAGCCTCCATCACACTGGAGCCGGCGAGATGGGGTACAAGGAGATGGCTCGCCATCGCCGTGGTCGTGGCGATATGAGGATAGGCCGGATGCAGCAGCCTCCTTCCGAGCACCCGTAGTACACCCCGAGCGCAGTTTGAGGCTACGTGACTTCCGAGTTGTAGCCTCCGGTGTTCTATGGATCGAGAGCCGAGGACGACACTCGTGAGTTTATCCGACGGCACAGCGATCATGAGAGTGATCGAGCCTCGAGGCGTAGTCGGTGGTATTGGGTTCGCATCACCGCGTGATCTGCAGCTGATTGGTTTGATTCGTGGAGCTGTCCCGGGAAGAGCATGCACTTCCAGCAGATTTGGGACGAAGTTCTCGAGGCATTTCTTGCACATTTCTTGCCTCCACATGAGGAGGCTCGGGCCGATGATTTTTGACGTTGAGGCGGGGCGCGACGGTTAGAGAGTACAATGTGGACTTCGACTCATTAGCTAGCTATGTTCCAGCTGTAGTAGCGGATATGGAGGACAGAGTACACCGCTACGCCACCGGCCGGCGATTACTTGGCAGAGGCTTGTACGGTGTAGCTCTTCACCGGCATGGACATTTCCGCATGCAAGCTCATGCACTAGGATGTGAGGCACGGAGGTCGACGGAATGGCCGAGATCAGCGAGAAGAGGCGAACAGCAGGTCCTTTGGTAACTTTCGAGGCGGACCGCCTCGCAGTTAGCCTAGTTATGTACTCCACCAAGACAGAGTGGTCCCCTCGCCTTCGGACGTTCAGTGGTATTCGAGGCGGTCGAGCTCGGGGCTTCGTTCACGGTATACGTGAGTGCTAGCCACGGATTCATGTCCCCTCGGTGGCACGATGTGGCAAACATCATCCCGGAATGTCGTTTTTTATCGGTGCTTGTTTCACTGCGGCCGTGGCCATGTGACGAGAGCGGCTTATAGGAGAGGTACCGCAGCTTGGCGCAGCCTCACCGGATCGATGGTGTTCATCGCCTTCTACGCATGCTACTGCAGGCAGACTTATGATTAGAGTGGAGCGGTAGCTTCAGGTATATCCTTAACCATCTAGAGGCTTGTATGTTTTGATGTTATGTTAATGTGTTAAGTGTTATGTTCGGATAGCTTTGTGCTAAAATGTGATTTAGGAACCTGGTTGGGGAAAAAGGGTAAGCCTGAGGGGTGAGAAAATGATGAACCTTAGAATATTACAGTTGAGACCTTAGATGTAAGGCCATCTTGAGTACAAGATTTTGCGAGTGATCCTTGTCAAAGTGCATTTTATGCCTAGAATATATTGTGTGATAAGTCTCTGGGTTGGGTAAATGAAAGTGGTATCTTTCATGATGTGATTTAGCAAGGTTGTTCCGGATCGAGAAACAAGAGAGTCGGCGTGACGGAGGGTCGGGTTGAGGGCGTGTTGCGTGTCAACCCGTAGCCCGGAATGAGGTGGGTCACCTGGTGGTCCCGGTGATAGGGTCACCAGGGTGCTAGGCCCAAGTTTTGATGACCATCATATGAGTTCGTGGATACGTTCGACCAGAAGTAGATCGTGAAGGCCGGGAATAGCCTTAAGGAAGATCGAGGCTAATAGGATGACCAAGTTGGGAGGTAGTGACTCCAAGTTTCGGAAACTAAAGTGTGGTACGTATGCTAAAAGAGTTCAAGAGTTCGAGAAGAGTTCGAGAAGAGTACGACGAGTAAGGGTAGAGGCGAGCATGTATTGCGAGCATAGATACGATCATTTCTTGTAAAGGGAGAAGGTGCGAAGGATGTATATTTTAGACCTCAGGAATCACATGCGATCCGCACCGTTTGTTGGGTCGCCGGAGTGACACTAGAACCTCGCGGCAAAGTGACAAAAGTTTGTGATGTTAGAGGTGTTTTCTCGTGGACTTGGATATAAGTATTTGCGTGCATATGTTGTTTAGTGGCCAGTTGTGGCGTTGGCAACTTATTAGAAGAACTTTATCGTTATCCGTCTTGAGAAGGAACATTCGGGACGAATGTTTCTAAGGAGGGGAGAATGTTATACCCCGTATTTCCAGAGTATGTACGTGGGGGACGTACGTAGAAATTTTCGAACTTCTTTAGGCTTGGCCGAATTCTTTTTGTGCACAACACCCGGTTAGAGTCGTTTTTCGACGAAACGTTTTAACAGCTTTCGTAGGGGAATTTCCGGCTATGTCGTTTATAATTTTTTCGGATTTTTACGAGAGACGAAACATTTTGGACCAAAGGGAGGGTGACAAGTGTCACCCTCACATTGGATGGAGTGGGACGGCAATTTGGACGAATTGGTGAGTGGGGTTAGGTAGGATATTTTGTGCAAGTTGTTGTGGTAGATGGATAAGGTGCACTTGGCTTAAATCTAGCCCTACACTTGCACCACACTTGTCTTCATCTTGGCCATTGGTTGGCCTTCACTTGACCTATAAATACCCCCCTTAGTTGATGAACTTCTTCATCCAAAAATTGTCTAAGTCTTGAAAATCCCTCCCTCTCCCTCAACCTTGTTCTCGTCCAAACACCACCCCTCTCCCCTCTGAAGGCCCTCACGAGCCCCCTTGCCTAGTGGCTCTAACCGAGAGCAACCCCCCCCCTCGCCTAGTTGTACTAGTCAAAATACTACCCCCCTTGGTAGAAATGTATTCTACAAGTATCGTTATAATGCCCAAAATACTTTAGCCAAATACCTTGTAGTACTTTCCAAAGTACCTTTATCTGGCTTGAAAATACTATTATACTTTCCTTTAGCCACTAAACGAAACCCTAAGGAAAATCTTCACCCGTAGTTGAAGTATTAAGTAGAAGTTGTGTAGACACTTCTAAGGGTTTCTTGGAGCATTTGGAGCGCACGAGTAGAGCTAAACCTTGTTCAGAACGACATATAAACTCGGATAATTTTGGGCTTATCGAGGTAAACATTCTTGACCTTCATTTGTAATTGGAAATTACATGTTGTAGGAATATATAGTTGAAGTATACTATATATAGAACTGAACATTATAATTGTGCGCAAATGTCTTTTGACTTAAGCACAATAATAATACTTACGACAATGTCTTGCGACTTAAGCCCGAATTTAAATAAGAGAATCGAATCAGAATTACATGGGATCAGACATAAAGAGACTTGTGTAGCATTGCTGTAGTAGAATTGTACACGTCCGTCAGACGTGTTAACCCCTCGGTTGGCTTGGCAGCCTCGATAGAGGAGGAGATTTACGCTGCATGGGGGAGGTGTCGCCAATTTTCTGTAGAATATTCTACGCCGGGATCTAAAGATATTAATAGGCGCCAGTGGCCTCTATAGGTTGTAGTACTACGTGTGGGGTGATCCGCTTGACCGAGAGAGTGTAGCCGACGGTTTGAGGTACTTGGAGCGCTTTTGCTATTAGTCGATAATCGTCGCGAGGTATGTGAACCTCTTCCTATCTCTTCTAGCATGATATGTGTGAACTATGTAGTACGGTAGACGCATGTGCTAAATGTATTTGATTGATGTAAAACATAAAGTGTTATAAACGCTTTATGGGAAGTTGGTTATAATAGCTTTATGTGGATAAGCACATACTTTGTGTTTTTTAAAAGTTAACTGAATTGAATAATAACTGGCTTGATATGTGTTAATAAATAACTTGAAGCATTTCAAAAGATTTATGAATCGATTTGAAAGAATGAGTATTACTTCGATTTTGAAAGATTAATAGTTATACTATCTTTATTGAAAGTTAGGTATAACGGCTTAAGAATGTTTTACTGATTTCGGAAATCAGAATGTGTATCGACAAACCACTGCAGCGTTAATAAAAGGAAAATGTATTGACTAAAGAAGTATTATTAAAACCAGTAGAAACCTCCATCTGCATAGAAGCTAAGATGAGACAAAATGATGTTACATTTCCTAGATCATGGCTGCTTAATAAGATTGATTATAAACAAAAATAACCTACTCACTTATAAGACATAGGTTTCTCAAAACGTTTAAAGGAGAATTATGTTTTAAAGGATTTAAAACTATGAACTACGAAACCTTTTTCTAAAATGAAGCTTGAGCATTCGAAATTAGGCAAACTTGAACGTTTGGAAAATAAGGTTGTTACTTGATTTTACAAAGGAAAGCATTTTGGTTTACTTAACAATGTTAGTCACTCTATTTTTATACTACGGGTATCGGGTGACCTTTGTAAAAGAAATGGATCTTAAAAGGAATTTAACGGACGTAGTACTTTAAGGTTAAATCCGACTTTGATATAAAATGAAAGTACCTTGAGTCGTGTAACTTGCTTATACTTGTTGTTATAAAACTTGACCATGTTACGTGATAGCCTTGTTGTAAGTACTGCGGTTCTACTCGACCACCGCTCATCCGGAATGTATATCACTTGACTCGGGTCATCCGAATGTATATCACTTGATTACGGCTCATCAGAATGTATTTCACTCGACTACCGTTCATCCGGAATGTATTTCACTCGACTACGGTTCATCCGGGAATGTGTTTCACTTGATTACCGGTTCATCCGGGAATGTATTTCACTTGAGGACCGGTTCATCCGGGAATGTATTTCACTTGACTACCGGTTCATTCGGGAATGTATTCCACCCTTTTCTATATTGGGTCTATAAGATGGGCCGAGACCTGTTATACGTATCACATGATTTGTACCTAGATCACGGCGGGAAGGAGTTCCACGGGCAGGGATGACTTTAGGCGTGAGTCACGACTTGACATCGCTTCTATGTGTGAACTGTAGTTTGGTTATCATACATGTCTCCTGCTTTATATAGACTATTATGATTTCATTCTGATTTTTACGATTTCACATACTTGGTACTGTTGTGCGACCTCCTTCGGCTGCGTTCATGCCGCAGTAAAAGGTACATCGGCCGTCGATCCCCGCTTTAGGATCACCTTTCGGCGTATTGAAAGTCCGCCTTGGAGGCTTATCTTTTGGTATGTTACCCGAGTGCAGATGCTTATACGTTCGGGGTATGGCGGCCCTGTCCGTCATAGCGATTGTAAAATCTTAGAGGTGCAGAGCAATTGTGGCGTGGTTTGTAAAGGATAACCGTCGGTATTTATGTATATTTGATGAAGGCAACTGTTTTGGTTGGCCTGTTTATTTATCTTTTCTCTTAATTCATGTTCATGTTTTTATTTCCGCTGATTTTCTCTGATGTTGTATCACTAGGGTGCCCGGGGTAAGGCACCAGTCACGGGCCCGGGTTCGGTATGTAGAAACAAAGGAAGTGTTGTCCGATTTTCCGTAGAATTTAGTGACTTTGCACTTAGAATATTCTACGTTTGAAGCTAGAGGTTTAATGGACGTATTATAGCCATTATAGGTTGAAGTACTAAGTATAGCGTATTTGTTATACCCCGTATTTCCAGAGTATGTACGTAAAGGAATACGTACAAAAAGTTTTGGTCTTAAAGTTAGGCCTTGGACGATTTTTAGGCACAACTCACAAAGCGAACGGTTTTCCGACGAAACGTTTCCAAATTTTCATAGGATAAATTCGGCTATGTCATTTCTTATTTTTGGATTTTTCCGAGAGACGAACACTTTGACCAATGAGAGGCGACACTTTCCACCCTCTCATTGGTGGACTTGTCACGCATTAGGCCGATTGAATGCCAAAGCCTTGTCATAAAGTTGGCTAGATATTTTGTGTGCAAGTTGGCCAAGGACACTTGCCTAAATCCTCACCCTACACTTGCCTTGCACTTGGCATAATCTTGGCCATTGGTTGGCCATGTCTTGACCTATAAATACCCCCCTTGTTGAAGAGTTATTTCATCCTAAATTGAGCAATCTATCTAAGTCTCAAATCCCTCCCTCTCTCTTGTTGTTTCGTCCAAACACACCCCTCCCCTTGAGAAGCTTGGCCGAGGCTACCCTACCCCCAGCCTAGCGAAACCTACCCCCTCCCTTGGTAGAAAAGTTGCCTTCTTGTATTGTTATAATGCCCAAAATACCCTAGCCCATACCTTAGCACTTGGTAGAAGTTGTGAAGAACTTCTAAGGTTTCTCGAGCATACAACTTAGAGCAAAACCTTGCTCAGCGCGACTTTTCTAGGATAATATTGGGCTTACTGAGGTAACTAATCCTAACCCTCTTTGAAGTAGAATATATATATCGTTGTAGTATAAGAATAAGTATAAATACTTAGAAGGTTGTTAAGGAATAGAATTGAACCGTAACACCTTAGAAGGGTATAAAAGAAGAATATACGAATCGCATTACATAGACTGCTTTCACAAGAGACTTATATAGCTCACCGGGTAGGGTTGTGCTGCCCGACTTTCCGTAGAATTGAGGACCCTCTGCTTAGAATGACCTACAGAATAGTCTAGACTTTGATAGATATCTGTGACTATTATAGCTGATTCTCTCGCACACATACTCACTTGGCAAGGTGGATTTCGAGAAGGTATGTGATTCTTCCTAAAGCATGATATTTTACAATATGTATATAGTACGCATACATGTGTTAACTGAATAATAATACGGCAATGCCTCACAGCTTAAGCTCGAATAATAAAGGATCAAAACATTTCAAAAGGGACTATCAACCATTTATTAAATGTAAGAGAACTAATTGATTTTTGAAATGAAGCTTAAGAGTTATACTAGCTTTATGGGAAGTAAGTATAACCACTTAAGATTGATAAAAGAAACAAGTTTGCCTATGTTATAATGCACTTATATTGTGAAAAGAATAATAAGATGGTTTGATAAGTAGACATGATATGATGCTATGTGTGTTAGTATCTTGTAACGCTTGTATAGGTGAGTATCCTTGTTGTGCTTATGTTACTTAAAGATAAGTTGTTATGTTAGTATAATAACACTCAACTCTAGAGATGATACCGGGGTTAAGCCGCTCCGACGCGGGTAGACTCAGTGATGCAGGACCATGATTCGAGAATACCTACGCGGGTCCAGGGGCATGCGAGCTACGAGAGTTCCGTGTTAGTATGCGGGTTATGCCTCATGCGGTCAGGTGTGGCCATGCGACAGCGAGTCCAGGCGATGCCGAGGAGTAGCTACCGACGCGGGTTACACCTCACGCGCCTACGCGAGTGGCTCATGCGACTCGAGTTCAGATTAGGCTTGCAGACGATGATATGGGCAAGTGGCCCTGCTTTCGATCATTCGCAGCTAGACAAGACCTATTACGCTTACCTATTGTTGATCTTGTTTATGATGTGACACTACGTACGGTTTCTTTGGTTGTTTCATACATATTTGTAAACTGGTTTTAACTAAAATGATATGTTTTCATTTAAGTACTTTACAGTTTCGCATACTTAGTACCTGTTGTACTGACCTCCTTCGGGGGGCTGCGTTCATGCCGCAGGTAAGGGCAAGCAGGTGCTAGATCCGCATCCTTAGGATCTCTACGTTGGTGCCGAGCTCCATCTCTTCCGAGGCTCTACTTTTGGTATGATCTCCCGTTGTAGATAGGTTTTGTGCCAGGGTATGGCGGGCCCCGTCCCGCCATAGTGGTATATTTCAGAGGTCAGAGTCATGTTGTGCGATTGTCGGATGTAAATCGCTAAAACATGATTATATATATCTATGCCGAAAGGCGATGTTTGCTCACAAAATCTGGTTCGTGTGTTATAAATTATTGTATGTCTTTCTTTATGTTTCACTGATTACTCGATGAATGGCTACTGGGTGCCCCTGAAGGCACGATCCACGCCCCGAACGGGTCGTGACAAAAGTGGTATCGAGCGCTTAATCCTGAAAGTGTCTACTGCACCGTATCTAGTAGTCTTGATTATCGGTGTGTTGTGCAACACACCAATAATCAGGAGGCTATATGATATTTAGGATTGGTTTCCATTCTTCTCATCCTGAGATCGTGCTTTAGAGCTGTGTTATAGGTTGGACCCCTCTAACGTATTTCCTTTCCTGTAACAGTTATGCCTCCTCGTAAGGCAACCCGGGCCCGTGGCGGCAAGGCGTGAGGAGTCGCTAGCAGACACCCAGAGTCACGAGGGCTCGTGCCCGCCTATACCGCAGACGGCGAGTTCTATGACGCCGCCACCAAAGACAGACCACGCACTCCACACCTCCGCCCCACACCGGGCGAGGAGTTAGGGTACAAGGAGACGGCCCAGCTTACAAAGTCAGGCCCGACACGGAGAGGCCGACGCGGCAGCCCAGCCTCCCAGCCACGGCCGCACCCGTTGTTCACCCGAGGCGTAGAGTTTGAGGCTACGAGACTTCTTGAGCCAGAGCCACGGAGTTTTATGGGTCGAGGCCGAGGATGATCCGCAGGAGTTCATCCGTCGCCAGAGGATTTTGAGAGTGATCGTGGCGGAGACCGAGTCCGTGATCTTTGGTTCACATAGGTCGCGTGATACCGCAAATCGATTGGTTTGATTCACGGGAGTTATCCCGGGAGAGCACGTCCCTCGCCTACTGGGATGAGTTCTCGAGGCTTTCCTCACTCACTTCTTGCCTCCACAGACGGCGAGGGCGCGGCCGATAGATTTTTACCATCGAGGCGAGAGGACGACCGTCAGGAGTACAATGTCGAGTTTGATTCATCGGCTCGATATGTCCCAAAGATTGGTAGCAGATATGGAGGATAGGTGCACCGCTATGTCACCGCCAGACGACTATATGGCCGAAGTCATGTGCGGGTTTCTCCACCGTAATGGACATTACCCGCATGCAGCTCACGCCCTGATGCGAGGAACGCAGAGGTCGACGAGTGGACGACAAAGCCAGCAGAAGGCCGTGACGGAGGGTCTTCCGTGGTTATCGTGCGGGCGGCCTCAAAGCAGCCTAGATTCGCACCACGCCCAAAGACAGAGCACTCCCGCACCATCCTCAAAGACACCACGCTGAGGGCGCACTGGCCCTGTGGCTTCAGACGCCCAGTAGCAGAGGCATCGCCGCCGACCACCCCGGTGTGGCCGATGCAGATCCCATTACGGAAGTGTGGTACTACTTTTGGATCTTGTTACGCCAGGCCGCAGGTCACTTTGGCGAGGATCGTCCCGACCGGGGCGCGTGGTAGGCTCACCTTCGTGTTCTCGCTGCCGCCATCATCTCCTACGATACTCGCCCCGAGGCGTGGTGCTCGCGGGTCGCCAGGTCGCGGCAGAGGTCGTGGCTCAGGTCCCAGTTCTAGCGGTCCTCAGAACCGCATTTATGCTTTGTCCAGCAGACAGATCGTGAGGCCTCACCGATGTCGCCAGTACCTTATCGGGCTCGGGTTTGATGTATGCTTTGATAGATCCGGTTCTACTCCCCATATATCTCCCTTGCTAGTAGGATAGGATAGAGCACGAGTCCATAGACCTTTTCGAGGTAGCTACGCGATGGGTGATTCGGTGGTAGCTCGGCGGGTATATAGGGCTTGTCCTGTGACCATTTACAGTCGTCAGACCCTAGCCGACTTGATAGAGTTGGAGATGTTTGACTTTGATGTGATTATGGGGATGGATTGGCTAGCCTCTTGCTATGCCAATGTGGACTGCAGAGAGAGAGTAGTACGGTTCCAGTTCGGCGAGCCAGGTTGTTGAGTGGGAGGAGCACGGTACGCTGAGGGTAGGTTTATTTCCTACCTCAAGGCTAGGAAGATGGTGCAGAAGGGGTATATCTACCATCTCGTTCGGGTGTTTGATACTGAAGCTGCGGTGCCAGATTTTCCGTCGGCCCGAGTCACGAGTTCCCGACGTGTTTCGGATGACTTCCGTATCCTCCCGAGAGGAGATCGAGTTTTGTATAGATGTGTTGCGGATACTCGGCTATTTCCATTCCGCCATACGTAATGGCACCGCCGAAGTTGAGAGAGTGAAGGATCACTTAGGGATTTGCTAGAGAAGCGGCTTCATTAGGCCCAGTGTTTCTCCCGGGGCGCCAGATTGTTCGTGAAGAAGAAGGGACGGACGCCGCGCATGTGTTGATTACGGTGAACAACAAGGTGACCATTAAGAATGATACCACTCCCGTGATTGATGATTTGTTCGACTAGATTGCGGTGCGAGATGTTTCTCCAAGATTGATCGCGATCGCTATCATCAGTGCGAGTCGAGAGGTGGATGTCCCTAGGATCGCATTCGACCTGCACGCATTATGAGTTCGTGGTCATGTCTTTGGTTGACCAATGCTCCGGCAGATTCATGGATTTGATGAACCGAGTGTTCAAACCATTTTTGGACACGCTTGTGATAGTGTTCATTGATGATATCTTGGTTTATTCTCGCCAGGCAGAGCACGCGAGCATTTGGAGATCTTGGCCGAGGCTTCTCCAGACCAGCTTGTACGCCAAGTTTTCCAAATGTGAGTTTTGGTTGACTTGTGGCGTTTCTGGGCATATTGTCGGCCGATGGCATTCGAGTTAATACGCCAAGATCGAGGTCAAAGGACTTGGCCTAGACCTACTCCGGCTGCAGAGGTTCGCAGATTTTAGGCCTTGCAGGTATTATCTACGGTTCGTGGAGAAGTTTGCTTCTATCTCTCGCACCATTGACTAGCCGACTCGAAGGCGCACAAGTTTCATGGTGATGTCAGGAGCGTGGTTTCGATTCTTGAAAGAGAGACCGACGACCGCCTCGTTCTTACTCTTCCGCAGGTCGGATGGTTATGTCGTATTGTGACGCGTCAGCATCGGGTTGGGATGTGTGTTGATGCAGCATGGCAGAGTTATAGCATATGCATCCCGACACCAAGAAACACGAGGAACTACCCCACCCATGATTTGGAGTCGCACCGTGATTCACGCCAAGATCCGAGGCACTATTTGTACGGGGTTCACGTGGATATTTTTACGCACCACAAGAGCTCCAAAGATATCTTCACCAGAGGAGCCGAACTTACGGCAGACGGTGGTTAGAGTTGCTTAAGGATTACGATGTGGACATCCTACTACCCGCAAGGCCAATGTTGTGGCGTATGCCCTTAGTCGTAGGTCGATGGGAGCCTATCGATGTGCGGCAGAGAGAAGGGACATGGTTCGTAATTTGCACCGATTAGCGAGCCTTGGTGTCCGCTTGATTGATTCCGATAGCAATGGGGTTAGAGTTCGCGAGGTTGCCGAGTCTTCCATCGTTGAGGAGGTGAAGAGGCAACCGAGGATCCACCTTTGATTCGATATCGTGATACACTCTTACGTGAGGGCAAGCGGTCCTTTGAGGTAGCACTTTGATGGGTGCTAAGGTTTGAGGGCAGGTTGTGTGTTCGGATGTTTCAGGACTTGGCAGCAGTTCGGGGAAGCACACAGCGTTACTTATCCATCCGGGTCGACCAAGATGTACCACGACCTTAGATCCGTGTATTGTGGGATGGCTTGAAGAGGACGCTGCAGAGTTCGTGAGCTCGCCCGTGTTGTCGCAGTGAAGGTAGAGCACCGCAGACCGTGGTTTGTTACTGCGATAGAGATCCCGACCGGAAGTGGGAGGTAATCAACATGGACTTCATCACAGATTACCTCGCACTCGCAGAGACATGATTCTATATGGGTTATCGTCGACAGTCGAAAATCAGCCCACTTCCTTCCCGTCAGACGACTTTTTCTACCGAGGATTATGCCAGACTTACATCCGAGAGATCGTCGATCGCATGGAGTCCCTACCGATCATATCGCATGCAGGAGCCCGCTTACGCCAACTTCGAGGTCCTTCCGAGGGGTTTAGGGACGCAGTGAGCACGAGTAATCGCATTTCATCCACGCATGACGGACAGCAGAGCGCACTATCCGCACTTCGAGGATATGCTGCGAGCCCGGTTATTGACTTCGTGGTAGTTGGGAGGATCATTTGCCTCTGGTTGAGTTCGCGATAATAATAGCTACCACCCGATTCGGATGGCGCCATGAGGCCTTGTATGGAAGGAAGTGCAGATCGCCTATAGGTTGGTTCGAGGTGGCGAGGTGCGGTAGTAGGACCGATTTGGTGCAGCAGCGATGGATAAGGTGAAGCTTATCCGAGAGCGGCTATTGATACCGAGTCGATGTAAGTCGTATGCAGATCATCGTCGTCGATCCGAGTTTGCGCTGATGATTGGGTTTTCTCGTGTCACCCACGGCGGTGTGATGAGATTCGAAGAAGGGAAACTCACCAAGGTACATTGGGCCGTTTCAGATTGTCCGCAGGTAGGCAAGGTTGCCTATGAGTTGGATCTGCCGTCCGATCCGGAGGCGGCATCCGGTGTTTCACGCTTTACGCCGAGGAGATGTATCGGGATCCATCTGTGGTACATCCGATTGACGATGTCCGTGACCGAGGGGTTATCGTATGAGGAGATTCCCATAGCGATAATCGATCGTCGTTAGCGTCTGCGACGAAGGACGTGGCTTCCACAAAGTCTTGTGGCGAACGAGCTCAGGAGGAGATGACGTGGGAAGCCGAGGAGGACATGAGGCAGAAGTATCCTCACCGCTCCCCACCCTCCGTAATTCACTTTCCTACTTGTAAATCTTCTTTATCGCTTATGCCTAAGTGTTGTTTATGGCCGTGTGTGGCTTTTTGCAAACTGCTTAAGTTTTGAAGAACCTTATCGTTATCTGTCTTGGAAGGAACATTCGACGAATGTTTCTAGCGAGGAGAATGTTATACCTCAGTATTTCCAGTATGTACGTAAAGGAATACGTCTAAAAAGTTTTGGTCTTAAAGTTAGGCCTTGACGATTTTTAGGCACAACTCACAAAGCAACGGTTTTCCGACTAAACGCTTTCCACTGACTTTCATAGGATAAATTCCGGCTATGTCATTTCTTATTTTTGCGGATTTTTCCGAGAGACGTAACACTTTGGACCAATGAGAGGGCGACACTTTCCACCCTCTCATTGGTGGACTTGTCACGGCATTAGGGCCGATTGAATGCCAAAGCCTTGTCATAAAGTTGGCTAGATATTTTGTGTGCAAGTTGGCCAAGGACACTTGCCTAAATCCTCACCCTACACTTGCCTTGCACTTGGCATAATCTTGGCCATTGGTTGGCCATGTCTTGACCTATAAATACCCCCCTTGTTGAAGAGTTATTTCATCCTAAATTGAGCAATCTATCTAAGTCTCAAATCCCTCCCTCTCCCTCTTGTTGTTTCGTCCAAACACACCCCTCCCCTTGAGAAGCTTGGCCGAGGCTACCCTACCCCCTAGCCTAGCCGAAACCTACCCCCCCTCCCTTGGTAGAAAAGTTGCCTTCTTGTATTGTTATAATGCCCAAAATACCCTAGCCCATATACCTTAGCACTTGGTAGAAGTTGTGAAGAACTTCTAAGGTTTCCTTGGAGCATACAACTTAGGAGCAAAACCTTGCTCAGGCGCGACTTTTTCTAGGATAATATTGGGCTTACCGAGGTAACTAATCCTAACCCTCTTTTGAAGTAGAATATATATACTGTTGTAGTATAAGAATAAGTATAAATACTTAGAAGGTTGTTAAGGAATAGAATTGAACTGTAACACCTTAGAAGGGTATAAAAGAAGAATATACGAACTGTACTTACATAGGACTGTTTTCACAGTAGACTTATATAGCTCACCGGGTAGGGTTGTGCTGCCCGACTTTCCGTAGAATTGAGGACCCTCTGTTTAGAATGACCTACAGAATAGTCTAGACTTTGATAGATATCTGTGACTATTATAGGCTGATTCTTCACACGACATACTCGACTCAAGGTGGATTTCACAGAAGGTATGTGATTCTTCCTAAAGCATGATATTTTACAATATGTATATAGTACGGTGACGTACATGTGTTAAGCGAATAATACGCACGTGAATGCCTCACGCTTAAGCCTGAATAATAAAGGATCAAAACATTTCAAAGGGACTATCGAACCATTTATTAAAATGTAAGAGAACTAATTGATTTTTGAAATGAAGCTTAAGAGTTATACTAGCTTTATGGGAAGTAAGTATAACCACTTAAGATTGATAAAAGAAACAAGTTTGCCTATATGTTATAACAGACTTTATATTGTGAAAAGAATAATAAGATGGTTTGATAAGTAGACATGATATGATGCTATGTGTTAGTATCTTGTAACGCTTGTATAGGCGAGTATCCTTGTTGTGCTTATGTTACTTAAAGATAAGTTGTTATGTTAGTATACTATCACTCACCTTGAGATGATACCGGGGTTGTCCTCCGACGCGGGTAGACTCAGCGATGCAGGACCGTGATTCGAGAATACCTCATGCGGGTCCAGTGGGGCCTATGCGAGCTACGAGTTCCAGTTAGTATGCGGGTTATGCCTCATGCGGTCTGTGGCCATGCGACAATGAGTCCAGATTTACGCCGAGGAGTAGCTACCCTCGATGCGGTTACACCTCACGCGCCCACGTGAGTGGCCTATGCGGACTCGAGTTCAGATTAGGCTTGCAGAATGATGATATGGGCAAGTGGCCTGCTTTCGATCATTCGCGGCCTAGACAAGACCTATTACGATTACCTATTGTTGATCTTGTTTATGATGTGACACCACGCGCGGTTTCTTTGGTTGTTTCATACATATTTGTAAACTGGTTTTAACTAAAATGATATGTTTTCATTTAAGTACTTTACAGTTTCGCATACTTAGTACCTGTTGTACTGACCTCCTTCGGGGGGCTGCGTTCATGCCGCAGGTAAGGGCAAAGGTGTGCTAGATCCGCATCCTAGGATCTCTACGTTGGTGTCGAGCTCCATCTCTTCCGAGGCTCTACTTTTGGTATGATCTCCGTTGTAGATAGGTTTTGTATGCCAGGTATGGCGGCCCCGTCCCGCCATAGTGGTATATTTCCTAGAGTGCAGTCATGTTGTACAGTGTCGGATGTAACTGCTAAAACATGATTATATATATATATGCCGAAAGGCGATGTTTTCTCACAAAATCTGTGTCTTGTTTTATAAATTATTTTATGTCTTGCTTTATGTTTCCGCTGATTACTCTGATGAATGGCTACTTGGGTGCCTTAAGAGGCACCACCACGGCCCCGAACGGGTCGTGACAAAAGTGGTATCGAGCGCTTAATCCTCGGAAAGTGTCTGACCGTATCTAGTAGAGTCGATTATCGGTGTGTTGTGCACCACACCAATAATCAGGAGGCTATAGGATATTTAGGATTGGTTTCCATTCTTCTCATCCTGAGATCGTGCTTTAGAGCTGTGTTATAGGTTGGACCCCTCTAACGTATTTCCTTTCCTGTAACAGTTATGCCTCCTCGTAAGGCAACCCGGGCCCGAGGGCAAGGCAAATGAGGAGCTGCCAGCAGACACCCAGTCACGAGGGCTCGTGCCCGGATCTATACCAGAGACGGCGAGTTCTATGACGCCGCCAGCCCCAGCACAGACCACAGTACCCACACCTCCTGTCCCACAGCCTGGGGCGGAGGAGTTAGGGTACAAGGAGATGGCCCAGCTTTTGGCTAAAGTTGTGGCCCGATACGAGGAGAGGCTGGATGCGGCAGTTCAGCCTCAGCCCAGCGCTGGCCGCACGTTGTTCACCCGAGGCGCAGAGTTTGAGGCTACGAGACTTCGAGCCGAGCCCGCCGGAGTTTTACGGGTCGAGGCGGAGGATGATCCGCAGGAGTTCATCCGTCGCCTTGAGGATTTTGAGAGTGATCGTGGCGGAGACCGAGTGCGTGATCTTTGGTTCACATAGGCGCGTGATACCGCAATCGATTGGTTTGATTCATGGGAGTTATCCCGGGAGAGCACGCGTCCCAGCCTACTGGGATGAGTTCTCGGAGGCTTTCTCGCTCACTTCTTGCCTCACGGATGGCGAGGGCGCGGGCCGATAGATTTTTACTCGAGGCAGAGGACGACCGCCGGAGTACAATGTCGAGTTTTTTTCATTGGCTAGATATGTCACAGGATTGGTAGCAGATATGGTGGATAGGGTGCACCGCTATGTCACCGGCAGACGACTATATGGCCGAGTCATGTGCGGGGTTTCTCTCCACCGGTATGGACATTACCCGCACGCAGCTCACGCTCGATGCGAGGAACGCAGAGGTCGACGAGTGCGACGGCAGAAGAAGGCGGGCCGTGACGAGGGTCTTCGGTGGTTATCGTGGTGGCGGCCTCGGAAGCCTAGATTCGCACCACGCCAAAGACAGAGCACTCCCGCACCGCCCTCAAGACACCCACGCTGAGGGCGGACCGGGCCCTGTGGCTTCAGGACGCCCGTGGTAGCAGAGGTATCGCCGCCGACCACCCCCAGTGTGGCCGATGCGTAGATCCCATTACGGAAGTGTGGTACTACTTTTGATCTTGTTACGATTGTGGCGGCAGGTCACTGCGGGATCGTCCGACCGGCGTGGCGGTGGTAGGCTCACCTTCAGTTCTGTTGCCGCTTCATCATCTCCCTACGCTTATCGCCCGAGGCGTGGTGCTCATGGGTCGCAGGTCGCGGCAGAGGTCGTGCTCGTCCCAGGCCTAGCGTCCTCGAACCGCATTTATGCTTTGTCCAGACAGATCGAGGCCTCACCGATGTCGCCACTGTACCTTATCGCCTGGGTTTGATGTGTATGCTTTGATAGATCCGGTTCTACCCCTATATATCTCCCCTTGTTGCTAGTAGGATAGGGATAGAGCACGAGTCCATAGACCTTTCGAGGTAGCTACGCCTGGGTGATTCGGTGGTAGCTCGGCGTATATAGGGCTTGTCTGTGACCATTTACATCGTCGCACTAGCCGACTTGATAGAGTTGGAGATGTTTGACTTTGATGTGATTATGGGATGGATTGGCTAGCCTCTTGCTATGCCAATGGACCGCAGAGAGAGTAGTACGGTTCCAGTTTCTGAGAGCCATTGTTGAGTGGGAGGAGCACCAGACGCCGGTGGTAGGTTTATTTCTACCTCAAGGCTAGGAAGATGGTGCAAGGGTATATCTACCATCTCGTTCGTGTTTGATCTCGGCCGCGTGCAGATTTTCCGTCGCCCGATGAGTCGAGTTCCGACGTGTTTCGGATGACCTTCCGCATCCTCCCGAGAGGAGATCGAGTTTTGTATAGATGTGTTGCGGATACTCGCCTATTTCCATTCCGCCATACGTAATGGCACCGCCGAAGTTGAGAGAGTGAAGGATCGGCTAGGGATTTGCTAGAGAAGCGGTTTCATTAGGCCAGTGTTTCTCCCGGGGCGCCGGATTGTTCGTGAAGAAGAAGGGCGGACGCCGCGCATGTGTTGATTACGTGCGGTGAACAAGGTGACCATTAAGAATGATACCTCCTGGGATTGATGATTTGTTCGACCAGTTGCAGGTGCGAGATGTTTCTCCAAGATTGATCTGCGATCGCTATCATCAAAGTGCGAGTCGAGAGGTGGATGTCCCTAGGATCGCATTCGGACCAGACGCATTATGAGTTCGTGGTCATGTCTTTTGGGTTGACCAATGCTCGCGGTATTCATGGATTTGATGAACCGAGTGTTCAAACCATTTTTGGACACGCTTGTGATAGTGTTCATCGATGATATCTTGGTTTATTCTCGCCAGAGCGAGCACGCGAGCATTTGAGGATCTGGCGACGCTTCTCCAGGACCAGCAGTTGTACGCCAAGTTTTCCAAATGTGAGTTTTGGTTGACTTCAGTGGCGTTTCTTGGGCATATTGTCGGGGCTGATGGCATTCGAGTTGATACGGCCAAGATCGAGGCACAGACTTGCCTAGACCTACTACTCCGACAGAGGTTCGCAGCTTTTACGGGCCTCAGGTATTATCGCGGTTCGTGGAGAAGTTTGCTTCTATCTTCGCACCATTGACTAGGTGACTCGTAAGGCACCAAGTTTGATGGACTGATGCTTGGAGCGGGGTTTCGATTCTTGAAAGAGAGACCGACACGCCCGCTTCTTACTCTTCCGCAGGTCGGATGGTTATGTCGCGGTATTGTGATGCGCTGCATCGGGTTGGGATGTGTGTTGATGCAAAGATGGCAGAGTTATAGCATATGCATCCCGACAGTGAAGAAACACGAGAGGAACTACCCCACCCATGATTTGGAGTCGCACCGTGATTCACGCCAAGATCCGAGGCACTATTTGTACGGGGTTCACGTGGATATTTTTACGCACCACAAGAGCCTCCAAAGATATCTTCACCGAGGGAGCTGAACTTACGGCAGACGGTGGTTAGAGTTGCTTAAGGATTACGATGTGACATCCCGTACCACCCGCAAGGCCAATGTTGTGGCGTATGCCCTTAGTCGTAGGTCGATGGGAGCCTATCGGATGTGCAGCAGAGAGAAGGGACATGGTTCGTAATTTGCACCGATTAGCGAGCCTTGGTGTCCGCTTGATTGATTCTCGATAGCAATGGGTTAGAGTTCGTGAGGTTGCCGAGTCTTCCATCGTTGAGGAGGTGAAGAGGCAACATTCGAGGATCCAGCCTTTGATTCGATATCGCGATACGCCTCTTCGTGAGGGCGGGTCCTTTTGGTAGCACATGATGGGGTGCTAAGGTTTGGCGAGTTGTGTGTTCCAGATGTTTGAGACTTCGCAGTTCTTGGGAAGCACACACAGCGTTACTCTATCCATCCGGTCGACCAAGATGTACCACGACCTTAGATCCGTGTATTGGTGGGATGGCTTGAAGAGGACGTTGCAGTTCGTAGCTCGCCCGTGTTGTCGCAGTGAAGGTAGAGCACTGAGACCGTGGTTTGTTACAGGCGATTGAGATCCCGACCTGGAAGTGGGAGGTAATCAACATGGAATTCATCACAGGATTACCTCGCACTCAGAGGAGACATGATTCTATATGGGTTATCGTCGACAGGCTGACGAAATCAGCCCACTTCCTTCCCGTCGTGGCGACTTTTTCTACCGAGGATTATGCCGACTTTACATCCGAGAGATCGTCGATCGCATGGAGTCCCTACCGATCATATCGCACGAAGGAGCCCGATTTACGCCAACTGAGGTCCTTCCAGAGGGTTTAGGGACGCAGTGAGCACGAGTAATCGCATTTCATCCACAGATTGAGCGACGAGCAGAGCGCACTATCCGCACTCTCGAGATATGTTGCGAGCCCGTGTTATTGACTCTGGTAGTTGGGAGGATCATTTGCCTCTGGTTGAGTTCGCGATAATAATAGCTACCACCAAAGATTCGATGGCGCCTTATGAGGCCTTGTATGGAAGGAAGTGCAGATCGCCTAGGTTGGTTCGAGGTGGGCGAGTGCGAAATTTAGTAGGACCGATTTGGTGCAGCGAGCGGTGGATAAGGTGAAGCTTATCCGAGAGCGGCTATTGACACTCGAGTCGGCGTAAGTCGATGCAGATCATCGCCGCTTGATCCGAGTTTGCGATTGATGATTGGGTTTTCTGGCGTGTCACCCATGAAGCGGTGTGATGAGATTCGGGAAGAAGAAACTCACCAAGGTACATTGGGCCGCTTCGATTGTCCGCAGTGGTAGGCAAGGTTGCCTATGAGTTGGATCTGCCGTCCGATCCGGAGGCGGTGCATCCGGTGTTTCACGCTTTACGCCGAGAGATGTATCGGGATCCATCTAGGTACATCCGATTGACGATGTCCGTGTGACCGGTGGGTTATCGTATGAGAGAGATTCCCATAGCGATAATCGATCGTCGAGTTAGGCGTCCGGACGAAGGACGTGGCTTCCGTCAAAGTCTTGTGGCGGAACGAGCTCAGGGAGGAGATGACGGGGAAGCCGAGGAGGACATGAGGCGGAAGTATCCTCACCGCTCCCCACCCTCCGTAATTCACTTTCCTACTTGTAAATCTTCTTTATCGTTTATGCCTAAGTGTTGTTTATGGCCGTGTGGCTTTTGCAACCTGTTTAAGTTTTGAAGAACCTTATCGTTATCTGCTTGGAAGGAACATTCGACGAATGTTTCTAAGGAGGAGAATGTTATACCAGTATTTCCAGTATGCACGTAAAGGAATACGCATAAAAAGTTTTGGTCTTAAAGTTAGGCCTTGACGCATTTTAGGCACAACTCACAAAGCGAACGGTTTTCCGAATAAACGCTTCCACTTTTCATAGGATAAATTCCGCTATGTCATTTCTTATTTTTGCGGATTTTTCCGAGAGACGTAACACTTTGGACCAATGAGAGGGCGACACTTTCCACCCTCTCATTGGTGGACTTGTCACGGCATTAGGGCCGATTGAATGCCAAAGCCTTGTCATAAAGTTGGCTAGATATTTTGTGTGCAAGTTGGCCAAGGACACTTGCCTAAATCCTCACCCTACACTTGCCTTGCACTTGGCATAATCTTGGCCATTGGTTGGCCATGTCTTGACCTATAAATACCCCCCTTGTTGAAGAGTTATTTCATCCTAAATTGAGCAATCTATCTAAGTCTCAAATCCCTCCCTCTCCCTCTTGTTGTTTCGCCCAAACACACCCTCCTCGAGAAGCTTGGCCGAGGCTACCCTACCCCCTAGACTAGCCGAAACCTACCCCCCCTCCCTGGGTAGAAAAGTTGCCTTGTTGTATTGTTATAATGCCCAAAATACCCTAGAACATATACCTTAGCACTTGTTAGAAGTTGTGAAGAACTTATAAGGCTCTCGAGCATACAACTTAGGAGCAAAACCTTGCTCAGGCGCGACTTTTTCTAGGATAATATTGGGCTTACCGAGGTAACTAATCCTAACCCTCTTTTGAAGTAGAATATATATATACTGTTGTAGTATAAGAATAAGTATAAATACTTAGAAGGTTGTTAAGGAATAGAATTGAACTGTAACACCTTAGAAGGGTATAAAAGAAGAATATACGAATCAGATTTACATAGACTGCTTTCACAAAGAGACTTATATAGCTCACCGGTAGGGTTGTCTGCCCGACTTTCCGTAGAATTGAGGACCCTCTGTTTAGAATGACCTACGTAATAGTCTAGACTTTGATAGATATCCGTGACTATTATAGCCTGATTCTTCCAATGCGACATACTCGACTTGGCAGGTGGATTTCGCCGAGAAGGTATGTGATTCTTCCTAAAGCATGATATTTTACAATATGTATATAGTACGGTTGTTATACCCCGTATTTCCAGAGTATGTACGTGAGGGCGTACGTATTAAATTTTCTTTGCCTTAAGAATTGGCTTTGGTTCGAAATTTGGGCACGAGTGCCGAATGTAGTCGTTCGACTAAACGCTTTCCACCTTACGTTGGGAAAATTCCGGCTATGTCATTTAGTATTTTTGCGGATTTTTCCGAGCGACGGAACATTTTTGGACCAACGGGAGGGTGACACTTGTCACCCTCATTGGACGGCAAAGAGGGGGGCTTGGCCTTGGCCGATTGGTCCCTCCTTTTGTGCCTTGTTTTGTGGCTTGTTTTGTGGAGTGTTTTGTGGAGTGTTTTGTGGGTGCACTTGGCTTGATCTTGGCCTTACACTTGCCTTGCACTTGGCATAATCTTGGCCATTGGTTGGCCATCCCTTGACCTATAAATACCCCTCTAATGCAAGAGTTATTCTTCATCCACACTTGTGATATTCCAAGAAAAATACTCCCTCCCTCTTGTGAGCAATTCGTCCGCCACACTACCCCCCCCTTGAGTGAGCCTTGGCCGAGAGCCACCCCCCCTCCCCTTTGTGGTGTTTGGCCGTGGGGTACCCCCCCCCCTAGCCTAGTTGTTTTCGTATAATACCCTTTGTTGTGGTATAGAAATACTCTCCTAAGTATTGTTATAATGTCCAAAATACTTTAGCCCATATACCTTGTAGTACTTTCCAAAGTACCCTTTGTACGAAAAACCCGGAAAATACGATTATACTTTCCTTAGCCTCTACACGAAACCCTAAGGAAAATCTTCACCCGTTGTTGAAGTATGGAGTAGAAGCGTAGAACTTCTGGGGTTGTTTAGTGCGCGGATTGGAGCACTCGGAGGAGGAGCTAAACCTTGCTCAGGAGCGACTTTATACTCGGATAATTTTGGGCTTATCGAGGTAAACACTACTGTCCTTCTATTGTAATTGGAAATTACATGTTGTTAGAATATATAGTTGAAGTATACTATATATAGAACTATACTTAGTTTTATGGCAATGTCTTTTGACTTAAGCCTGAAGAATGAAGAATTGAACAAGAATCACAGAAGGATAATAAAGAGAAGAATCGAATCGTAATTACCTAGGTTGTATTACAGAGACTTATGTAGCATTCTTGTGTAGTAGAAATGTACGCGTCAGGTTACACGTGTTAACCCCAGTTGGCTTGCAGTGGCACCGATAGAGGAGATTTACATTGCCGGGAGGTGCTGCCGAATTTTCTGTAGAAAGATGGGAACGTGTGTTTAAGATTTAATAGACGTTTGTGGCCTTTATAGGTGAAAGTACTAAGAGTAGCGTATTCTACTCGAGGAGTGGAAAGGGCTAGCAAGGTTGTAGTACTTGGAGCATTTTGCTTATTGTCGTTAAATCGTCGCGAGGTATGTGAACCTCTTCCTATCTCTTCTAGCATGATATGTGTGTAACTATGTAGTACGGTAGACGTACATGTGTTTAATGTATTTGATTGGTTTGAAACAAAAAGTGTTATAACGGCTTTATGGGAAGTTGGTTATAACAGCTTTATGTAGGTAAGAAAATGGGTTGTGGTTTTTAAAAGATAATTGACTTGATTTATAACTGGCTTGGGGCGTTATAATAAAACTTCAAGTATTTCAAAAGATTTATGAATCGTTTTGAAAGAAGTGTAGTATTGTGCTTTGAAAACTTAAGAGTTATACTAGCTTTATGGGAAGTTAGGTATAACGGCTTAAGAATGGTTTATCGATGTTAGAAGTTAAGAGACTTGATCTTATAAGATAAGAGACTTAACTTATTTGTTTTAATGTGAATGTTTGTGTGAAACCTCATTCGTGAGTAATGAGTACTTGATTTTATTTAAAGGGATAATGTTTCCGATTTGAAATCGAATGTGTATCGATTGCACCCTTTGCGGCGTTAATAAAGGAAAATGTATTGAATAATGATGAATTGTATTAAAACCGAGAAACCTCCATCCGCATAGAAACTAAGATGAGACAAAATGATATTACATTTTCTAGATCATGGTCTTTGTAATAAGAATGTTGTAAACAAGAATAACTACTCTCACGTGAGACTTATATTACTCAATTGTTCTAAAGAGGAATCAAGTGATTAAGTTTATGAACTATGAAACCATTTGAAAATGAAAAGCTTGAGTAATTGAAACTAGGCAAACCGAACTTAGGAAAGAATGTTGTTACTTGAATTTGAAAAGGAATGTGGGTTGTTCATTCTAATACTACGTGTATCGGGTGACTTTTATAAAAGTAATGGATCTCTTTAAAAATAACTTAAAGTATCTAGTACTTTTGGGTTAAAAACCAGGACTTTGTCATAAAATGAAAGTACTTTGAGTTGTGCTTGTTGTTAAACTTGTTGTTGTGAAACTCATGCTTGTTGTTGTGAAAACTTGCCATGCTATGTGATGATAGCCTTTGTTGTGCAAGTGTGGTATTTCTGTTTCCGCGTCTCTCGATAGAGGCGGTTGACTTGTTGAGAACTTACTTGGATGTCTTGGCGATGATGGAGAATTTCACGGGTATGTTTTCATTTTGATAATCGTCTTGTTGTTGATGTCATGGACATGTCTACACCGCTGAAGATAGGCGTGTGGCTACGCGGCCTATTATTGTTGATGTCACGACATGTCTACACCGGCGCGATTCGGCGTGCGGCCACTGTTATTATTGTTGATATCACATGGACATGTCTACACCGATGCAGTATTCCGGGGACATGTGGCCATGCAGCGAAGTAATTATAGTTGATGTCACATGCACATGTCTACACCGGCACGATGTCCGTACGTGCGGCCATGTTTATTATTGTTGATGTCACGCAAACGTCTACACCACGTCTGATTCCGGCATGTGGCCACGCCTTGTTATTATTGTTGCCTCATGGATACGTCTACACCGACGCAGATTCCGGGCACGCGCCGCGACGCGAACACGATCGATGTTGTGGGCGTGAGACCCATAGTTATATTTGAGTGATGACTTGAGGCGTGAGTCCTCGATCGACATGACTGCTTTTATGTTGTGAACTGTAGTTTGGTTTTCATACATGTCTCCTGCTTTATATATACTAGTATGATTTCATTTACAGAATTTTACATTTTCACATACTTGGTACTGTTATCGACCTCTCCGGGGCTGCTCATGCCGCAGTAGAGGTACATCGTCGTGGATCCTCGCTCTTAGGATCTCGGTTCATGCGTTTTGGAAAGCTCCGTTTCTCCGAGGCTTATCTTTTAGTATGTGTTCCACGAGTTGTAGGTTCTTGTACATTCGGGGTATGGCGAGCCACTGTCCGTCATAGTCGTTGTAAATCTTAGAGGTCTGCAGAATCAAGTGTGGCGAGTTGTAAAAGGATTAAACTGTTCGGGTTTTATGTATATACTGAAGGCAACTGTTTTGGTTGGCCTGTTTATTTATTATATCTCTTGTTTCATGACTTATGTTTTATGTTCCGCTGATTTTCTCTGATGTATGTATCACTAGGGTGCCCGGGGTAAGGCACCAGTAACGGGCCCGGGTTCGGGGCGTTACAAAAGTGGTATCAGAGCAGTTAATCCTCGGAAAGTGTCTACAGACCGTGTCTAGTAGAGTCTTGATTATCGGTGTGTTGTGCACCACATCTATAATCAGGAGGCTATAGGACATTTAGGATTGGTTTCCATTCTTCTCATTCTGAGATCGTGCCTTAGAGCTGTGTTGTAAGTTGGACCCCTCTGACGTGTTTCGTTTTTACCAGTTATGCCTCTGCGAAAGGCAACCAGGGCCCAGAAGGGCAAGCGCAGGGAGCCGCTAGTGGATTCGAGAGAATGCGAGGCGCAGCCCTGGCCAAGACTGAGTAGTGCTTGACGGCGAAGTTTTGCGACGCCGCCAAAGACCAAAGAAGTTTAGAGCCGCAGCATGGCTGCCGAGACTACAATACTGAGCCTCCACCCCACACCGAGCGGGAGATGGGTCACGCGAGATGGCGATTATTGGCGTGGTCAGGCTGATATGAGATAAGAGGCCGACGCAGCAGCCTGGCCCAAAGAAGACTGTAGTGCACCGAGGCGCATTTGAGGCTACGGATTTCCTTAGTTGTAGCCCGCTGAGTTTTACGTCGAGGCGGAGGATGATCCGCAGGAGTTCATCCGTCGATTCAGAGGATCATGCGGTGATCAAGGCTTCGTAGATCGAGTCTGTGACATTTGGTTCGCATCGGCTGCGTGATACCGCAGTCGATTGGTTTGACTCATGGGAGCTTTCCCGGGGAGAGCATGCACTTCCAGCCATTTGGGACGAGTTTTCGGGGGCCTTCCTGGCACATTTCTTGCCTCCACAAATGAGGAGGGCTCGGGCCGACAGATTTTTGATGTTGAGGCAGAACGGGAGTACAATGTGGAGTTCGACTCATTGGCCCGGTATGTTCCCGCATTAGTAGCTAGTATGGAGGATCGAGTGCACCGATATGTTACAGGGCTCGATGATTACCTAGCAGAGAGTTGTTCGGGTGTTTCTCTTCAGCCGGGCATGGACATTGCCCGCATTCAGGCTCATGCACTTGGGTGCGAGGAGCGCAGAGATCGACGGGTGGACCGCTTTCAGCAGAAGAAGGCCAAGACGGTCGGATATTTTGGCGACTTTCGAGGCGGACCGCCTCAGCAGCAGACTAGTTATGTACCTCCGCCATTGCAGAGTGGTCCCCCGCAGCCTTCGGGACCGCGGGATATTCAGAGCGTCGTGGCTCCTGTGCTCAGATGTTCGGGAGTAGGGTGTTGGCTGATGCGATCACCCCTACCTCGGTGTGGTCGATGTAGACCGCATTTCGTGAGTGTCGTACCAAGGAGCTTGTTATTCTTGGCGGCCAACAGGCCATATGACGAGACTATCCGACCAGGGGTAGCGCTGGTAGATAGCCTGAACTCGGAGCGATTGCGGTTCTTCACTTTCCATAGCCGTGCAGAATGTTCAGACACCGGCAGCCCAGAGAGGTCGCGGTGGAGTTCCCAGTTCTAGCGGTCCTTTGAACCGCCTACTTTCAGGTATATCCTTAACCATCTAGAGTTTTGTATGTTATGATAATGTGTTAAGTGTTATGTTCGGATAGCTTTGTGCTAAAATGTGACTTAGAAGCATGCTTAGTGAAAGGGTAAGCCTGGGGTGAAAAAATGATGAACCTTAGAATATTACAGAGGAGACCTTAGATGTAAGGCCGTTTTGAGTACAAGTTTTTGCAAGTGATCCTTGTCGGAGTGCATTTTATGCCTAGAATGTATTGTGTGATAAGTCCCTGGGTTGAGTAAATGAAAGTGGTAGCTTTCATGATGTGATTTAGCAAGGTTGTTCCGTGTCGAGGAGCAAGAGTTGGCGCGATAGTGGGTCGGGTTGGGGCCGTGTTGCGGCCAACCCGCCCCGTTCGGAAGGGTCAGCTCTGGGTGGTCCCGCCAGGTGGCAGGGGCACGAGG
This sequence comes from Przewalskia tangutica, assembly GCA_029844215.1. NCBI lineage: Eukaryota > Viridiplantae > Streptophyta > Magnoliopsida > Solanales > Solanaceae > Przewalskia > Przewalskia tangutica. Next base: position 34,998,168 of record CM056725.1, on the reverse strand, counting down.
GTGCTAGGCCCAAGTTTAGATGACCAGCGTATGAGTTCGTGGATACGTTCGACCAGAAGTAGATCGTGAAGGCCGGGAATGGCCTTAAGAAAGATTGAGGCGAGTAAGATGACCAAGTTTGGAGGTAGTGACTCCAAAGTTTTGGGAACTGAAATGATGACTGAAGTATGGTACGTATACTAGAAGAGTTCAAGTGTTCGAGGAGGGCACTACGAGTAAGGAGGGAAGAGAACGTATGTTTTTGTGGCCAGGTGTGGCATGATTGTTTTCGTACGTATAGCAGTGAAGACTATACTGACGCCTGTTGTTTTGAGACCTTGAAGGAACATTCGGGACGAATGTTTCTAAGGGGGGATGAATGTTATACCGTATTTCCGCAGTATGCGTGAGCGTGACGTATTAAATTTTCTTTGCCTTAAGAATTGGCTTTGGTTCGAAATTTGGGCACGAGTGCCGAATAGAGTCGTTTTCGATGAAACGCTTTCCACTTTACGTTGGGAAAATTCCGCTATGTCATTTAGTATTTTGCGGATTTTTCCGAGCGACGGAACATTTGGATCAACGGGAGGTGACACTTGTCACCTCGTTGGACGCAAAGAGGGGCTTGGCATGGCCGATTGGTCCCTCCTTTGTGCCTTGTTTTGCGGCTTGTTTTGTGGAGTGTTTTGTGGAGTGTTTTGGGTGCACTTGGCTTGATCTTGGCCTTACACTTGCCTTGCACTTGGCATAATCTTGGCCATTGGTTGGCCATCCCTTGACCTATAAATACCCCTCTAATGCAAGAGTTATTCTTCATCCACACTTGTGATATTCCAAGAAAAATACTCCCTCCCTCTTGTGAGCAATTCGTCCGCCACACTACCCCCAGGAGTGAGCCTTGGCGAGAGCCACCCTCCTCCACTTTGGTGTTTGGCGGGTACCCCCTGCCTAGTTGTTTTAAGATAATACCCTTTGTTGTGGTATAGAAATACTCTCCTAAGTATTGTTATAATGTCCAAAATACTTTAGCCCATATACCTTGTAGTACTTTCCAAAGTACCCTTTGTACGAAAAACCCGGAAAATACGATTATACTTTCCTTAGCCTCTACACGAAACCCTAAGGAAAATCTTCACCCGTTGTTGAAGTATGGAGTAGAAGTTGCGTAGAACTTCTAAGGGTTGTTTGGTGCGGATTGGAGCACTCGGAGGAGGAGCTAAACCTTGCTCAGGAGCGACTTTATACTCGGATAATTTTGGGCTTATCGAGGTAAACACTACTGTCCTTCTATTGTAATTGGAAATTACATGTTGTTAGAATATATAGTTGAAGTATACTATATATAGAACTATACTTAGTTTTATGGCAATGTCTTTTGACTTAAGCCTGAAGAATGAAGAATTGAACAGTAATCACATAGAAGGATAATAAAGAGAAGAACTGAACTGTAATTACCTAGGGTTGTATTACAGTAGACTTATGTAGCATTACTGTGTAGTAGAATTGTACGCGTCCGGTTAGACGTGTTAACCCCCAGTTGGCTTGGTGGCAGCCTCGATAGAGGAGGAGATTTACGCTGTTGCGGGGGGGGGAGGTGCTGCCGAATTTTCTGTAGAAAGATGGGAACGTGTGTTTAAGATTTAATAGACGTTTGTGGCCTTTATAGGTGAAAGTACTAAGAGTAGCGTATTCTACTCGAGGAGTGGAAAGGGCTAGCAAGGTTGTAGTACTTGGAGCATTTTGCTTATTGTCGTTAAATCGTCGCGAGGTATGTGAACCTCTTCCTATCTCTTCTAGCATGATATGTGTGTAACTATGTAGTGCGCAGACGCATACGTGTTTAATGTATTTGATTGGTTTGAAACATAAAGTGTTATAACGGCTTTATGGGAAGTTGGTTATAACAGCTTTATGTAGGTAAGAAAATGGGTTGTGGTTTTTAAAAGATAATTGACTTGATTTATAACTGGCTTGGGGCGTTATAATAAAACTTCAAGTATTTCAAAAGATTTATGAATCGTTTTGAAAGAAGTGTAGTATTGTGCTTTGAAAACTTAAGAGTTATACTAGCTTTATGGGAAGTTAGGTATAACGGCTTAAGAATGGTTTACTGATGTTAGAAGTTAAGAGACTTGATCTTATAAGATAAGAGACTTAACTTATTTGTTTTAATGTGAATGTTTGTGTGAAACCTCATTCGTGAGTAATGAGTACTTGATTTTATTTAAAGGGATAATGTTTCTTGATTTGAAATCGAATGTGTATCGACAGGACCACCGCAGCGTTAATAAAGGAAAATGTATTGAATAATGATGAATTGTATTAAAACCAGTAGAAACCTCCATCCGCATAGAAACTAAGATGAGACAAAATGATATTACATTTTCTAGATCATGGTCTTTGTAATAAGAATGTTGTAAACAAGAATAACCTACTTCACGTGAGACTTATATTACTCAATTGTTCTAAAGAGGAATCAGTGATTAAGTTTATGAACTATGAAACCATTTGAAAATGAAAAGCTTGAGTAATTGAAACTAGGCAAACTGGAACTTAGGAAAAGAATGTTGTTACTTGATTTTGAAAAGGAATGTGGGTTGGTCATTCTAATACTACGGGTATCGGGTGACTTTTATAAAAGTAATGGATCTCTTTAAAAGAACTTAACGTATGTAGTACTGGGGTTAAAACCCGGACTTTGGCATAAAATGAACTTTGAGTTGTGTGAAACTTGCCTATGCTTGTTGTTGTGAAACTTGTGCTTGTTGTTGTGGAAAACTTGCCTATGCTTGTGATGATAGCCTTTGTTGTGCAAGTGTGGTATTTCTGTTTCGCGTCTCTCGATGAGTAGGTGACTTTGAGAACTTACTTGGATGTCTGGCGATGATGGAGAATTTCACGGGTATGTTTTCATTTTGATAATCGTCTTGTTGTTGATGTCACATGGACATGTCTACACCGTCTGATTCGGGGCGTGTGGCCATGCGCATTTATTATTGATGTCACGTGGACGTCTACCGTCGCGATTCCGGGGCATGTGCGCGCCTGCTTATTATTGTTGATATCACATGGACATGTCTACACCGTCGCGATTCCGGCGTGTACGCGGCCTGTTTATTATTGTTGATGTCACGCGGACATGTCTACACCGATGCGATTCGTGGCAATGCGGCCTGTTTATTATTGATATCACGCTGAACACGCTTCACGATGCAGATTCCGGGGCGTGGCCATGCGCCTTGTTATGTGTTGCCTCGTGGGCGTCTACAACCGTGCTGATTCCGGGCATGCGGCCACGTCTGTAACACGATCGATGTTGTGGGCGTGAGACCCGTAGTTATATTTGAGTGATGACTTGAGGCGTGAGTCGATCGACATGCGCTTTATGTTGTGGCGTAGTTTGGTTTTCATACATGTCTCTCGCTTTATATAGATTAGTATGATTTCATTTCTGATATTTCTGATTTCACATACTGGTACTGTTATCGACCTCCTCGAGGCTGCGTTCATCACGCCAGTGCGAGGTACATCTGCGTGGATCCTCGCTCTTAGGATCTCGGTTCGGCGTTTTGGAAAGCTCCGTTTCTCGGAGGCTTATCTTTTAGTATGTGTTCCACTGAGTTGTAGGTTCTTGTACATTCAGGGTATGGCGGCCTGTCCGCCATAGTCGTTGTAAATCTTAAGTGCATAGAATTGCTGTGGAAGTTGTAAAAGGATTAAACTGTCGGGTTTTATGTATATCGAAGGCAAGCTATTTTGGTTGCTTTGTTTATTTATTATATCTCTTGTTTCATGACTTATGTTTTATGTTCGCTGATTTTCTCGATGTATGTATCACTAGGGTGCGGGGTAAGGCACGATGCCCGGTTGGGCGTTACAGCGGTAGACGATACGTGTTAATCGAATAATACGCACGTAATGCCTCACGGCTTAAGCTGAATAATAAAGGGTCAAAACATTTCAAAGGACTCTTGAACCATTTATTAAGCGAAGAGAACTAATTGATTTTTGAAATGAAGCTTAAGAGTTATACTAGCTTTATGGAAGTAAGTATAACCACTTAAGATTGATAAAAGAAACAAGTTTGCCTATATGTTATAAGACTTATATTGTGAAAAGAATAATAAGATGGTTTGATAAGTAGACATGATATGATGCTATGTGTGTTAGTATCTTGTAACGCTTTGTATAGGTAGTATCCTTTGTGCTTATGTTACTTAAAGATAAGTTGTTATGTTAGTATACTATCACTCACCTCTTGAGATGATACCGGGGTTGTCGCCTCCGATGCGGGGTAGACTCAGTGATGCAGGACCATGATTCGAGAATACCTGCATGCGGGTCGGGGCCTGCGGAGCTACGAGTTCGGTTAGTATGCGGGGTTATGCCTACGCGATGCAGTGGCCATGCGGACAATGAGTCCAGACGCCGAGGAGTAGCTACCCTCGATGCGGGTTACACCTCATGCGGGCCCGTGGAGTGGCCTATGCGGACTCGAGTCAGATTAGGCTTGCGAGAATGATGATATGGGCAAGTGGCCTGTTTCGATCATTCGCAGCCTAGACAAGACTATTACGATTACCTATTGTTGATCTTGTTTATGATGTGACACTACGTGCGGTTTCTTTGGTTGTTTCATACATATTTGTAAACTGGTTTTAACTAAAATGATATGTTTTCATTTAAGTACTTTACAGTTTCGCATACTTAGTACCTGTTGTACTGACCTCCTTCGGGGGGCTGCGTTCATGCCGCAGGTAAGGGCAAGCAGGTGCTAGATCCGCATCCTTAGGATCTCTACGTTGGTGTCGTGATCTCAATCTCTACCGGAGGATCTACTTTTGGTATGATCTCCATTGTAGATAGGTTTTGTCTGATCGGTATGGCGGGCCTCTGTCGCCATAGTGTATATTTCAGAGTGCAGTCATGTTATGCGATGTCGGATGTAACTGCTAAAACATGATTATATATATATATGCCGAAAGGCGATGTTTTCTCACAAAATCTGTGTCTTGTTTTATAAATTATTTTATGTCTTGCTTTATGTTTCCGCTGATTACTCTGATGTATGGCTACTTGGGTGCCCCGGTAAGGCACCAGTCACGGGCCCCGGAATGGGTCGTGACAGTATTCTACTTGAAGGATGGAATAGCTATCAAGGTTGAAGTACTTTGGAGCATTTTGCTATTTGTCGATAATCGTCGCGAGGTATGTGAACCTCTTCCTTCTTTTGACATGATTCTATGTGTTGAATATACATGTAGTACTATTTCATGATTCCTTCTACTCTTAGAAGTTAAGAGGTATGTATGCTGATTTACTCTACGTAAAGGTTATGTCTAAGTTATCCTAAGTTCTTACCAAGTCTTATGGGGGATGTTGGTAAGAGTCGTTAGGAGGTATTTGGAGCCAAGTTGACTTGGCTAAGTTACGGCACAATTGAGAATAAGTATCGAACAAGCCACTGCAGCGTTAATAAAGGAAAATGTAATGACAATCAATTAAGTTAAAAATGAGTAGAATTCTCCATCTGCATAGAAGCTAAGATAAGACAAAATTGTATTACATTTTCTAGATCATGGCTACTTGATTAAGATCGTTATAAATAAGTATAACTTATTCACAACTCATAAAATCATATGTTACTTAAATTAAAAGAGTTTTATGTCATGAAGTTTTAAGACTATGAACCTTGATTTCTGAAAAGGTTAAGGAACTTTATTTTTCAAGTTATGGGACTTGATTCTTAAAGGAAGAAATGAATCGATTTAAAAGTATAGAATACTTGATTTGGAAAGTATTGATTTCTTGCCATTCTAAAGTTAAGAAACTTGTTTTCTTAAAAGTTAAGAGACTTGAAGTATTTTGAAAGCTATGTGATTTGATTTGAAAGTATAAGTGTCTTGGTTATAAAAGGAATGAATTTGTCTAAAACATAAAGAGTTATAACGGCTTTATGGGAAGTTGGTTATAACAACTTTATGGAAGATTAAAAGAATGGTTTTCTTCAGTAATGTATGCAAAGAAATGATTTGAAATAAAGAAGGGCAAATTGTTTTAAAGGTACCAATTGCTTAAGGTTTTAAAGAAATAAGTCACTTGATTTAGAAGCCTATAAATGTATTTCTAAAAGGTATTGTGACTTGTCTTGAAAAGTAGATATGACTTGATACTACGGTTGTTAGTATCTTGGAAGTTTTATTTGAAAGAGAATCATTTTAAAGGAGTAGAGGCACGTAGTACGTTGGGTTAGATTCCCGGATTTTATAATGACATGTCCGTACCTTAAGTAAACAAAAATGAGAGTGTATATGAACAAGCTAATAAGAAGTTAGGGGATTTCTTAACTTGCTTATATTATGTATGATAAGTCGGTAGTGCTTATATTATGTATGATAAGCCGGTAGGGCTTATGTTATGTATGATGGTCGGTTGAGTTAGGGTAAGAGTATAAATGAGGGGTAAACCCCCAAGACGTTATACCACCTGCTTCAGGGTAAGAGTATAAATGAGGGGTAAACCCCCAAGACGTTATACCACCTGTTTCGTGGATTTGCTACCCATGATGCGAGGAATACCTCATGCGAGTCCTTATGGGCTTATGTGGGTGAAATAGTCCCATGCGGGCGGGTACAGCCTATGCGAGGAATACCTCATGCAGGTCCACAGGACCTATGCGGGTGAATAGTCCCAGGAGTAGGATTTCTTATCGATACTACGGGCGAGGGACCCTGTTTTGATTGTGAGCCTCCTATTTTTATGCAGTATACCTTTATGGGCAGACTATGTGACTTTACCGCGTCCCATGAATGGGTCGGGCAGTATACCTTTATGGGCAGACTATGTGACTTTACCGCGTCCCAGGAATGGGCCGGGCAGTATACCTTAATGGGCAGACTATGTGACTTTATCGCGTCCCAGATTGGGCCGGGCAGTATAGGCGTCCCTCCATAAAGGGTCGGATTATGTTATGCAAGGTAAGTAAGTTATATGGTAATGAACTTGACGATTTTACTAAGTATGTACGTAAGAAAGTGACTATAACTTTTATTAAAAAATGGGAAAAGATAATAAGGTACGATTAAGTTTACGAGATGGTAATGACACAGTAGGATCTGGTATGCACCCTTTTTATACTTGCCTCTGTCATTCTTTATCTGATTATGATTTGTTTATGTACCTTATTTCTGCTCCATATTAAATTTGTTATCGACCTCCTTCAGTGCGTTAAATGTCTGCGAGTTTAGGTACGATTGTGGATCCGCGAGCTTAGGATCCCGGTTCACATTTTGAGATGGCTCGATGTTAGGAGTTGTCATGGCTATGTATATTCAAGTGCGGGGCCTTGTCCCGCCATAATATTTGTTCAAATCTTAGAGGTTTGTATTCATGTAGGATGGTGGCAGAGTTGTTTTTACATTGTTATACGATGTAGAGACTTTTTCGGGTAATTATTATGATTATGGCGGCTTTATCGGCAGCCTTGGTTTAAAAAAAAGGGTGTTATTTATCTTCGCAGCTTTTTATGTTGTATGATTAGAAGGGTGCCGGGTAGGGCACCGATCGCTTCCGGGTCGGTTGGTGACAAAAGTGGTATCAGAGCAGTTAGTCCTCGGAAAGTGTCTACAGACCGTTTGTCACGACCCGACCCCGGGCCCGCGACTGGTGCCCTACCTGGGCACCCTTACAGGTATACATCAGAGATAAACAGCGGAACATACATAAACTTAATAATGAAATAAATACTAGGTTAGCCGATAAGGCTACCTCTCTGGATATAAACAAATCCAAAAGCAGTTACCTCTAAAAAAAAAAATTATAAAGTGACCCACAAGATATGACTACAGACCTCTAAGAGTTTACATAACAACTGTGACGGGACAGGGCCCCTCCATACCCCGAATGTACAAAAGTCAACAACTTCAGGGAACACTACCAAAGACAAAGCCTCCGGAGAAATGGAGCTTTTCGAGAACTGAACCGTGATCTTAGGAGTGCGGATCAACAAGCTATGTACCTCAACCTGCGGCATGAACGCAGCCCCCCGAAAGAGGTCAGTACAAAAATATGTACCAAGTATGCAAAACTGAAAGTACTGTAATTTAAATCATAATAGTCAAAATTACAGCTGAAGACATATATGATAACCCAATTAACAGTACACTGCCTTACTGAAGTGGAAGTAATGAAAGTCAGTTTTACCTTTTACAGCCTGTTTCCACATATGAACGATAGTCACACCAGGGCTATGAACACCAGCCCTCAAATATCAAAGCGCGCCCGTGGGATCACTGCCGACCGCTAGGTGTAAAACCTAAACATGTGACGCGCCCGTGGCATCCTACCTCACTGTCGGCATACACACATACAACACATATAAACCTATATATATATCTCATGCCTTTGGAATCCCTCATCTCGGGTACATGACTTCATGGGGAGCTAATCTGTTACACCCCGTATTTATAGTTTATATTTTAAGAACGTACGTAGGAACTCATAAGTGTCAAGATTTGAGACTTGTAAAAATTTATCGGAATTATGGAATTGTCGGAAAACAAATTATTGTGACGAATGGGAGGGTGACACGTGTCACCCCCCTTAAGTGAGCTTGGACGATTTCAACATGGACACAAGGGTCATTTGACCCTTGTTAGGAAGACAAGTCTTGCAATGTAGTGAGCTTGACATAATTGACTTGGTCAATGGACCCACAAAGTCTTGATATTTAGTAAGACTTCATCCTAACCACCCAATTGTTCATATCTTGACCCTCCATTGTGCTTTATATTACTACTAGTAGCAAGAGTGAACTTAACACTTAGCCAAATTTTCACAAAACTTGAAGGAACCAAGAACATGCTCTCGGGTTTCATGTCCATAGAAAAGAAAAATCTGTGTTCCTTGTTCTTTAAGCTCCACACTTTAAACCAAGGTTCATGAGTGTATTGTAAGTGTATCTCAATAGAAAAATCTCGGAAAAAGATAGTTTTCGGGTTAGTCGCAAAGTGAAAACCTAGTTGCTTTCTAGGTTTTGGATTGGAAGTTTGAAGGAAAGTTGTTGGTGTGGTTCTAAGGGTCTCGAGTAGCGGATTGAAGTGTCTTGAAGAGCCTCTAAGTTGCTAAGGAGCGACTTCGGATTTGGAATTGGATTGAGATTCGTTGAGGTATAATCTTGTCTCTTAATTAGTGTTACAAGATTATATATATGTTGTTGTTGTTAGCTTTACGTGTTGCTAGCATGAAGTTGATATGTTGAAGTTCATAAGTATTATGGATTGCTTGTAGCTTAAATCCGAAATGTTATATTATCCAGAAGTTGGATTACTAATTGGTCGTTTATTAGAAATAAATCATGTTGTTTACTTGAGGATTATAGTGGTTATAATCAATTGCGACTTGATATCATGTTAGGCTAATAACTTGGATTGAAATGGAAATTGGATAAGAATTGATGTTGTAGTACTTCAAGTTGGCCGAAAATGGGCTAGTAGTTGTTGTAGTTTGTTATCTATTGTGGGGCGGAATTTTACACGTCTAGTAGGCGTGTAATCCCCTATTGTTGATTGCATTGTTTGGGCCTTAAATGTGGTGTGTGTGGTTATTGTATTCGGCCTTGAAAAGGTGGCTTAGTATTAGAAACATAGGAGGTGCTGTCCGATTTTCCGTAGAATTAGGCGACTTAGCACTTAGAATATTCTACGTTTGAAGTAAGAGGTTAATGGACGTATTGTGACCATGATAGGTTGACGAACTAAGTATAGCGTATCCTACTTGAAGAATAGAATAGCTCAAGGTTGAAGTACTTTGGAGCATTTTGCTACTTGTCGACAATCGTCGCGAGGTATGTGAACCTCTTCCTTCCTCGCATGATTCTATGTATGGAATATACCGTGGTATCATTTCATGTTTCCTTATACTCTTAGAAGTTAAGAGGTAGTTGTGTGACTTACTCTATATAGAACTTTTCCTATCTTTTGAGCATGACTAGTTGCACGTATGTAGTACGGTAGACGTACAACACCTTGATATCCTTTACTAGTTTTATGAATAGCCAAGTCGGGAGAGTTAGGAGATTTACTCACTTCTTTGAAAGAATGAAGGATGTCTTAAGTTTTATTAAGTTAAGGGACTTGAAGATTTTTAAAGTATGTGATACTTGTTCTATTTTAAACGTATAAGTCCCTTGGATAGGAAATGGTATTTGGCTAAGGCATAAAGTGAATATAACGACTTTATGGGGAGTTGGTTATAATTGCTTTATGGAAAGATAAATGACTTGATTTTAGTGAAAAGGCAACTTGATTTTAAGGCATCAATTGCCTAAGGTTTTATAATAAAAGGAGTCACTTGAGTTCTAAAGGTTAAGAGACTAACTGTATTTTTGAAAGTTAAGAGAATTGATTTGAAAGTATATAATACTTGGTTTCAAAAAGTAGAAGTCTCTTGGTTATAAAAAGAATGAATTAGTTTAAGGCATAAAGTTAGTATGACGGCTTTATGGGAAGTTGGTTATAATAACTTTATGGGAGGTTAAGAGAATGGTTTTCTTCAGTAACATAAACAAGAAATGATTTGAAATAAAGAAGGGCAAATTGTTTTAAAGGTACCAATTGCTTAAGGTTTTTAAGAAAGAAGTCACTTGATTTAGAAGCCGGTAATTGTATTTCTAAAAAGGTATTGTGACTTGTCCTGAAAGGTAGAGATGACTTGATACTACGGTTGTTAGTATCTGGGAAGTTTTATTTGAAAAAGAGTCTTTCTAAAGGAGTAGAGGTGCGTAGTACGTTGGGTTAAATTCCCGGGTTTTATATGACATTATCGACCCAGAGATGGGCCGGGCAGTATACCTTTACGGGCAGACTATATGACATTATCGACCTAGAGATGGGCCGGGAAGTATACCTTTACGGGCAGACTATATGACATTATCGACCCAGGAATAGGCCGGGCAGTATACCTTTACGGGCAGACTATATGACATTATCGACCCAGAGATGGGCGGGCGATACCTTTACGGGCGACTATAGGACATTATCGCGTCCGAGATGGTCGGACAGTATACCTTAGGGCGGACTATGTGACTTTATCGCGTCCAGATGGGCGGACAGTATACCTTTGGGCGACTATGTGACTTTATCGCCCCGAGTTGGGCAGGCAAGATAGGTGTCCTCCGTAAAGGCCGGACTAGGTTGTGTAAGGTAAATAGGTTATATGGTAGTGAACTTGATTTTCAAGTAAGTGCGTGAAGTGACTATAACCTTTATTGAGAAATGGGAAAAGATAATAAGGTGCGATTAAGTTCACGAGGGTAATGACATGGTAGGCTCGGTATTTACTTCTTTTACATTTACCCTGTCATGCTTTTATACGGATATGTTTTAATTGTTGTACCTTATTTAGTTCCATATTGAATTTTTGTTATGTGACCCCGTGAAATTTGCGTTCATGCCGCGAGTTTAGGTACCAGGTTGGTGATCCTTGCTCTTAGGATCTCGGTTGATTTTGGAGAAAGCTCCATTTGCTCAGGCTTATCTCTTGTGCAGTTTTCCCGAGATTGTAGATTCATGTATATTCGGGGTATGGCGGGGCCTGTCCGCCACGATTGTTATGATAAAACTCTTAGAGTGCAGTTACATATTGTGGGTCGGTTTGTAAAGGAAAGGAGGAAGCGCTTGTTATATATTATATGTCGGGAAGGTAGCCCTATCGGCTAACCTGTTGTTTTACTTCTGTTGTATTAATTTATAAGTTTCATGTATGTTCCGCTGATTATCTCTGATGTGTACCTGTAAGGGTGCCCAGGTAGGGCACCAGTCGCGGGCCCGGGGTCGGGTCGTGACAAAAGTGGTATCAGAGCAGTTAGTCCTCGGAAAGTGTCTATAGACCGTGTCTAGTAGAGTCTTGATTATCGGTGTGTTGTGCACCACATCTATAATCAGGAGGCTACAGGACATTTAGGATTGGTTTCCATTCTTCTCTCTTCGAGATCGTGCAGTAGAGCTGTCATAGTAGGTTGAATCCTCTCTGACCCCTTCTTATGTGATTATGCCTCGCGGAAGGCGGCGGGGCCCGAAGGGCAAGGCGGCGAGGCGCTAGCGGTACTCGAAGGTTACTCGGACTCGAGCACGGACTATGCCCGAGGTAGTGGCGGATCGGCGAGTCAGCCACGCTAGCGATATTAGAGGCGAAGCGGCGGTAGCTCGAGGTTCCGACACGAGCCTCGATCCCACGGCGAGGCGAGTATAGAACTACGGGAAGCGAATCTGTTATTGACGATATAATGCGAGAACGGCGCCGGCAGTAAGCGGCTAACCTAAGCGGGCGGTTTGTGGATCGAGATTTTACAGGTTGTCATCCGCTGAGTTTTATGGTTCGAGTGCGAGGAGGATCGCGGGAGTTCATTCGGCAGCTACGGACTATGCAGTTCTTAAGGCTTGAGATGCATTATGCTAGCTTCTTACGGTTCTGCGATATTGCGTTGAAGCGGTTTGAGTCATGGGTGTTGGCGAGAGGGGTGATGCTCTTCCGGTGTTTGGGAGGAGTTCACGAGGCCTTTACGGATCAGTTTTCCTCCCGAGATGAGGAGTGCCGCGTAGATAGATTTTGACCTTGAGGCGAGAATGGGAGGACTATCACGGAGTATAGCACGAGTTTGACTCCTTGGCGTGCATGCGCACACCATTGTAGGCGACATGGCGGATAGAGTTCATCGTTATGTGATGGGGCTAGAGTCATATGATTCTTGCATACCAGGGGTGACTCTTGGCCGGTATGTACATTGCTAGAGATGCGAGCCTATGCGCGAGGATAGAGATAGAGAGGAGGATCAGATTGACTCGAGCGGCCCAAGAAGGCGGGGACAACGAGTCTCGAGCGATTCTCGGCGGCGATCAGCAGCAGACTAGGTCTACATTGCGGCCGGCAAAGTGCTCCTCGCGATTTTCGGCGGAGGTTTTACAACCCGAGAATGCAGGGCGGTTAGGTCTCTAGAGCAGATCCTCGGGGAGATGGGGTTCGATCGATCGAGGCCACGGTGCCTGTCGCGCCGATGTGTGGTAGGTTACATTCTAGGGTATGTCGCGCGATGCAGTGCTTGTTTTCTTGTGTCGTCTAGGCCATATGTTAAGAAAGTGTCCTTATAAAGGGTCTGGTGGGACAACACCGTCTTTGGATCGATTCACGAGTTCTTCGCCTTGATAGCTAGGCGGGAGGTTCATACAAGCGAGCCATGGCGCAGAGTCGTGGTGGGAGTTCCAGTTTTAGCGGTCCTTGAACCGCCTATATGATTTCGTATGTCTTTGGCCTTTAGAAACTTGTATGCATGATAAAGTTGTGGTATGTTTAAGTTTTATGAGCAGTTATATTGAGACTATGTATATGTTAGAAGGTGTTGGAAGTACGAAAAGATAATCTCTTTTGGGCTTATGGTGAGCGATATGCGTGTGCGAGTATTAGGGCCATGTGTGGCATTGTTGGTATGTCGGGGTTGTGAAAAGGAACTATGTCGCTAATTATAAGTATGACTCGAAAGAACATTCGGGGGCGAATGTTTCTAAGGGAAGAATGTTACACCAGTATTTACGAGGACATGTTTAGAGCGTGCGTAGAACTCATAAGTGTCTAGATTTGAGACTTGTAAAAATTTATCGGAATTATGGAATTGTCGGAAAACAAATTATTGTGACGAATGGGAGGGCGACACGTGTCACCCCCCCTTAAGTGAGCTTGGACGATTTCAACATGGACATAAGGGTCATTTGACCCTAGTTAGGAAGACAAGTCTTGCAATGTAGTGAGCTTGACATAATTGACTTGGTCAATGGACCCACAAAGTCTTGATATTTAGTAAGACTTCATCCTAACCACCCAATTGTTCATATCTTGACCCTCCATTGTGCTTTATATTACTACTAGTAGCAAGAGTGAACTTAACACTTAGCCAAATTTTCACAAAACTTGAAGGAACCAAGAACATGCTCTCGGGTTTCATGTCCATAGAAAAGAAAAATCTTTGTTCCTTGTTCTTTAAGCTCCACACTTTAAACCAAGGTTCATGAGTGTATTGTAAGTGTATCTCAATAGAAAAATCTCGGAAAAAGATAGTTTTCGGGTTAGTCGCAAAGTGAAAACCTAGTTGCTTTCTAGGTTTTGGATTGGAAGTTTGAAGGAAAGTTGTTGGTGTGGTTCTAAGGGTCTCAAGTAGAGGATTGAAGTGTCTTGAAGAGTCTCTAAGTTGCTAAGGAGCGACTTCGGATTTGGAATTAGATTGAGATTCGTTGAGGTATAATCTTGTCTCTTAATTAGTGTTACAAGATTATATATATGTTGTTGTTGTTAGCTTTACGTGTTGCTAGCATGAAGTTGATATGTTGAAGTTCATAAGTATTATGGATTGCTTGTAGCTTAAATCCGAAATGTTATATTAGCCACTTGAAGTTGGATTACTAATTGGTCGTTTATTAGAAATCGTCGCATGTTGTTTACTTGAGGATTATAGTGGTTATAATCAATTGCGACTTGATATCATGTTAGGCTAATAACTTGGATTGAAATGGAAATTGGATAAGAATTGATGTTGTAGTACTTCAAGTTGGCCGAAAATGGGCTAGTAGTTGTTGTAGTTTGTTATCTATTGTGGGGCGAAATTTTACACGTCTAGTAGGTGTGTAATCCCCTATTGTTGATTGCATTGTTTGGGCCTTAAATGTGGTGTGTGTGGTTATTGTATTCGGCCTTGAAAAAGGTGGCATAGTAGTAGAAACAAAGGAGGTGCTGTCCGATTTTCCGTAGAATTTGGCGACTTAGCACTTAGAATATTCTACGTTTGAAGTAAGAGGTTAATGGACGTATTGTGACCATGATAGGTTGAAGAACTAAGTATAGCGTATCCTACTTGAAGAATGGAATAGCTCAAGGTTGAAGTACTTTGGAGCATTTTGCTACTTGTCGACAATCGTCGCGAGGTATGTGAACCTCTTCCTTCCCTTGGCATGATTCTATGTATGGAATATACCTATGGTATCATTTCATGTTTCCTTATACTCTTAAAAGTTAAGAGGTAGTTGTGTGACTTACTCTATATAGAACTTTTCCTATCTTTTGAGCATGACTAGTTTCACGTATGTAGTGCGGTGAGCGTCTGACACATGATATCCTTTACTAGTTTTATGAATAGCCAAGTCGGGTGAGTTAGGAGATTTACTCACTTCTTTGAAAGAATAAAGGATGTCTTAAGTTTTATTAAGTTAAGGGACTTGAAGATTTTTAAAGTATGTGATACTTGTTACATTTTAAGCGTATAAGTCCCTTGGATAGGAAATGGTATTTGGCTAAGGCATAAAGTGAATATAACGACTTTATGGGAGTTGGTTATAATTGCTTTATGGAAAGATAAATGACTTGATTTTAGTGAAAAGGCAACTTGATTTTAAGGCATCAATTGCCTAAGGTTTTATAATAAAAGGAGTCACTTGAGTTCTAAA
Organism: Przewalskia tangutica; assembly: GCA_029844215.1. Taxonomy (NCBI): domain Eukaryota; kingdom Viridiplantae; phylum Streptophyta; class Magnoliopsida; order Solanales; family Solanaceae; genus Przewalskia; species Przewalskia tangutica. The sequence goes on along the minus strand of CM056725.1, from coordinate 34,982,704 downwards.
GGTTAAGAGACTAAGCGTATTTTTGAAAGTTAAGAGAATTGATTTGAAAGTATATAATAATTGGTTTCAAAAAGTAGAAGTCTTTTGGTTATAAAAGAATGAATTAGTTTAAGGCATAAAGTTAGTATGGCTTTATGGGAAGTTGGTTATAATAACTTTATGGGAGGTTAAGAGAATGGTTTTCTTGATAACATAAACAAGAAATGATTTGAAATAAAGAAGGGCAAATTGTTTTAAAGGTACCAATTGCTTAAGGTTTTTAAGAAAGAAGTCACTTGATTTAGAAGCGGTAATTGTATTTCTAAAAGGTATTGTGACTTGTCTGAAAGGTAGAGATGACTTGATACCACGGTTGTTAGTATCAGGAAGTTTTATATGAAAAGAGTCTTTCTAAAGGAGTAGAGTGCGTAATGCGTTAGGTTAAATTCGGGTTTTATATGACATTATCGACCGAGAGATGGGCGCGCGATATACCTTTGCAGGCGAACTATATGACATTATCGACCCGAGAGATGGCGGGCGGTATACCTTCTGCAGCGAACTATATGACATTATCGACCGAGAGATGGGCAGGCGGTATACCTTCACGCGGTATATGACATTATCGACCCGAAGATGGGCGGGCGGTATACCTTTACGGGCGGACTATAGGACATTATCGCGTCCCGAGATGGGCGGACGATATACCTTGAGGCGAACTATGTGACTTTATCGCGTCGAGAGATGGGCGAAAGGTATACCTTTAGGGCGGTGGTGATCCTTGCTCTTAGGATCTCGGTTGATTTTGGGAGAAAGCTCCATTTGCTCCGGAGGCTTATCTCTTGGTACAGTTTTCCCTGAGATTGTAGATTCATGTATATTCAGGGGTATGGTGGGGCCCTGTCCCGCCACAGTTGTTATGATAAAGCTCTTAGAGGTTTGTAGTTACATATTGTGGAGTCGGTTGTAAAGAAATGAAAGCTGCTTGGTTTATATATTATATGTCGGAAGGTAGCCATCGGCTAACTTTGTTGTTTTACTGTTGTATTAATTTATAAGTTTCATGTATGTTCATTGATTATCTCGATGTGTACTGTAAAGGTGCCTGGTAGGGCACCGATCGCGGGCCGAGGGTCAGTCGTGACAAAAGTGGTATCAGGCGGTTAGTCCTCGGAAAGTGTCTGAGCCGTGTCTAGTAAGTCTTGATTATCGGTGTGTTGTGCACCACATCTATAATCAGGAGGCTACAGGACATTTATGATTGGTTTCCATTCTTCTCTCATCAAGATCGTGCAGTAGAGCTGTCATAGTAGGTTGAATCTCTCGACCCGCTTCTTATGATTATGCCTCGCGGAAGGCGACCGTAGCGAAGGCAAAGGCGGCGGCGAGGCTGCTAGCGGTACTCGAAGGTTACTCGGACTCGAGCACGGACTATGCACGAGGTAGTGGGCGGGTCGGCGAGTCAGCCACGCCAGCGGTATTAGAAGGCGGCGGCGGTAGCTCGAAGGTTCGGCACGAGCCTCGGTCCGGCCGGGGCGAGTATAGAACTACGAGGCGGTCCGGTTATTGACGATATAATGCGAAGCGGCGCCGAGGAAGCGGCGGCTAACCCTAAGCGGGCGGTTTGCGGATCCGAGATTTTACGGGTTGTCATCGCCCAAGTTTTATGTTTAGTCGAGGAGGATCGCAAGAGTTCATTCGGCTCTGACGGACTATGCAGTTCTTAAGGCTTGAGGCGAGTGCATTATGCTAGCCTCTTACGGTTATGCGATATTGCGTTGAACTGGTTTGAGTCATGGGTGTTGTGAGAGGGTGATGCTCTTCCGGTGTTTGGGAGGAGTTCACGAGGCCTTTATGGATCAATTTTGCCTCACGAGATGAGGAGGGCCGCGTAGATAGATTTTTGACCTTGAGGTAGAATGGGAGGACTATCGGGAGTATAGCACAGAGTTTGACTCCTTGGCGAACATCGCACCATTGTAGGCGTAGCGGATAGAGTTCATCGTTATGTGATGGGGCTAGACCGTCATATGATTACTGCATGCTTGGGGGTGGCTCTTGTTATACCCCGTATTTCCAGAGTATGTACGTGAGGACGTACGTATAAAAGTTTAAGCCTTAAGTTTGCTAAGGATCGAAAATTTGTGCACAACTAGCGAAAAGAATCGTTTTCCGACGAAACGTTTTTCTAAACTTGCGAAGGGAAAATTCCGGCTATGTCATTTATAATTTTTGCAGATTTTTCCGAGAGATGAAACATTTTGGACCAACGGGAGGGTGACATGTGTCACCCTCACATTGGGCGTGATTGTGGGCGGTAGTGGACGAAATGGGGGTCTTGGTTAGGTAGGATATTTTTGTGATAGTTGGTGTGGTAGATGGATAAGGTACACATGGTTGAATCCACACCCTACACTTGCCTAGCACTTGGCTTCATCTTGGCCATTGGTTGGCCATTGGTTGGCCTATAAATACTCCCCTAAGTTGAAGACTTTCTTCATCCCTCAAATAAGTTCCAAGTCTAAAAATCCTCCTCTCCATGAGCTTTAAATGCCACACCTCCCCCTATGAGAGGCCCTCGGCCGAGAACACCCCCCCTAGCCTAGTTGTTTTCGAGAAATACCCCCTTGGTAGAGAAATACTCTCCAAGTATTGTTACTATACCCAAATACTTTGTAGTACTTTCCAAAGTTACCTCTATACGTAGATCCCGGAAAATACTACTATACTTTCCTTAAGCCAATAAACGAAACCCTGTGGAAAAGTCTCCATGTTTGGTTGGAGTACTTAGTAGAAGTGTGTAGAACTTCTAAGGGTTGTTTGGAGCGGGTTGGAGCACCCGGAGTAGGAGCGAAACGTTGCTCAGGATCGACATTAAACTTGGATAATTTTGGGCTTACCGAGGTAAATAATCCTATCCTTCTATTGTAATTGGAAATTACATACTGTAGTTGTATAGAAATGAATATAAGATTCATAGAAGAGAATTGAACTGTAATAGAAGGATTTTCTGAGAAAGAATTGGCGAAATCACGTCAGAAGAATATTCTACAGAGTAGTCTAGACTTTGATAGACTGGTATAACCTTTATAGGTTGAATGTTCTGAAAGTAGCATGTGCTACTTGGAAGGTGGACAAGGCTAGCGGGTTATAGCGTGGGCGTTTTGCTAATAGTCGATAATCGTCGCGAGGTATGTGATTCTTCCTATACTCTTGAGCATGATATTTTGAAGTATATATATATATATAATGCGGTGACGTCGTGTGTTAACTGAATAATAATTACGGCAATGTCTTTTGACTTAAGCCTGAATAATAATTACGGCAATGTCTTTCGACTTAAGCCTGAATAATAAAGAATCTTGAAGTATTTCAAAAGAATTAAGAAACCTTTTTGAAAGAAGAGTAATACTTGGTTTTGAAAACATAAGAGTTATACTAGCTTTATGGGAAGTTAGGTATAACGTCTTAAGAGAGGTAAAGAGAATGGTTTACTGATTTTAGAAGTTAAGAGGCTTGATCTTAAAAGATAAGAGACTTGACTTAATTGAATTGATATGAATTTTGTTAAAAGTGTAAAACCTCATTCGTGAGTAATGAGTACTTGGTTTTTAAAAGGTATAATGTTTCTTGATTTGAATCGAATAAGTATCGAACAAACCAACTGCGAGCGTTAATAGAGGAAAATGTATTGAATAATGAAGTATGGTATTAAAACCAGTAGAAACCTCCATCTGCATAGAAGCTAAGATAAGACAAAATGATATTACATTTCCTAGATCATGGCTGCTTAATAAGATTGATTATAAACAAGAATAACCTACTCACATATAAGACATATGTTTCTCAAAACGTTTAAAGGAGAATTATGTTTTAAAGGATTTAAAACTATGAACTACGAAACCTTTTCTAAAATGAGAAACTTGAGCTTTTGAAATTAGGCAAACTTGAACGTTTGGAAAATAAGGTTGTTACTTGACTTTACAAAGTAAAGCATTTTGGTTTACTTAACAATGTTAGTCACTCTATTTTTATACTACGGGTATCGGGTGACCTTCGTAAAAGAAATGGATCTTTAAAAGGAATTTAACGTACGTAATACTTTAGGGTTAAAATCCGGACTTTGACATAAAATGAAAGTACCTTGATTTGTGTATAACTTTCCTACGCTTTTGTTATGAAACTTGACCATGCTACGTGTGATAGCCTTGTTGTGCAAGTATTGTGTTCTACTCAACTACCGGTTCATCCGGGAATGTATTTCACTTGATTACCGGTTCATCCGGGAATGTATTTCACTTGATTACCGGTTCATCCGGGAATGTATTTCACTTGATTACCGGTTCATCCGGAATGTATTTCACTTGATTAGGTTCATCAGAATGTATTTCACTTGATTCCGGTTCATCAGAATGTATTTCACTTGACTACCGGTTCATCAGGAATGTATTTCACTTGACTCTGGTTCATCCGGAATGTATTCCACGTTTCTATATTAGGTCCATAAAGATGGGCGAGACACATTATCGTATCACATGATTTGTACTTAGATGCTGGCGGTGAGGAAGTCGGGGTTATTCGGCGTGAGGATGACTTTGAGGCGTGAGTCACGACTTGACATATTGCTTTTATGTTGTGAGCGTAGTTTGGTTATCATACATGTCTCTGCTTTATATAGACTATTATGATTTCATTTATAGTATTTCTGATTTCACATACTTGGTACTGTTATCGACCTCCTTGAGGCTGCGTTCATCTGCGAGTAAAGGTACATCATTGTCGATCCCCGCTTATAGGATCACATTCCAGCGTGTTGGAAGCTCCGTTCCTTCGAGGCTTATCTTTGGTATGTTACCACAGTGCGTAGGTTCTTGTACATTCGGGGTATGGCGGGGCCTGTCGTCATAGTTGTTGTCACTTCTTAAGTGCATGTAATCGTTGTGGCGAGTGCGTAAAAGGATAAGCGTTCGGGTATTTATGTATATATCTGAAGGCAACCTGTTTTGGTTGGCCTGTTTACTTATCATGTCTCTTAATTCATGTTCATGTTTTTATTTCTGATTTTCTCGATGTTGTATCACTAGGGTGCGGGTAGGCACGATCCACGGGCGAGGTTCGGTCGTGACAAAAGTGGTATCGAGCGATTAGTCCTCGGAAAGTGTCTACTGACCGTGTCTAGTAAGTCTTGATTATCGGTGTGTTGTGCACCACATCTATAATCGAGGAGTGCGAGACATTTAGGATTAGTTTCCATTCTTCTCATTCCGAGATCGTGCCTTAGAGGCGTGTGATAAATTGGACCCTGACGTATTCCTTTCCTTTACGATTATGCCTCCGCGTAAAACCGAGCGAATGGGCAAAGCGATCGAGGCGTTAGTGAGATCTGAGAGAAATGCGAGCGCGAGCGATCGATACGAGCAGTGCTTAAGCGGCGGGTTTCGCGACGCCAACACAGCGAAGTTTAGAGCGCGGCGATGGCTGCGAGACTTCTGATACTGAGCCTCGATCCCGGCTGGAAGCGAATGAGATAAGTACAAGAGATGGCGGTCTGGCGAGATATGAGATAAATTTGAATCTGGCGATTCCGGCCAGATGCACCGTAGTTCACCGGCGAGCAGTTTGAGGCTACGTGACTTTACGAGTTGTAGCGCTTGATGTTACATGGATCGAGAGGCGAGGATGACCTCGGGAGTTTATCAAGCGACTCTGACGGATCATGAGTGATCGAGTCTCGAGGCGTAGTCGGTGGTATTGGGTTCGCATCATTGCGTGATCTGCAGATTGTTGGTTTGATTCGTGGGAGTTGTCGGGAAGAGCATGCACTCCCCGAATGAGACGAGTTCTCAAGGGCTTTTCTTGCACATTTCTTGCCCCGCAGATGAGAGGGCTCGGGTAAATTTTTGGCGTTGAGGGGGCGGGCGGGCGGTTAGAAGTACAATGTGAGTTCGACTCATTAGCTCGGTATGTTCCAGTAGTAGCGATATGGAGGGCGAGTACACCGCCACGTCGCGGGCTGGATGATTACTGCGAGGCTTGTGCGGGAGTAGCTCTTGGCGGGCATGGACATTGCCAGCGTCTGGCTCATGCACTAGGATGTGAGGCACGGAGGTCAGCGGAATGGCCAGAGATCAGCGAAGAAGGGCGAGCAGCGAGGTCCTTTGGTAACTTTCGAGGCGGACCGCCTCGGCCGATCTAGTTATGTACCTCCACGCGATGCAGTGGTCCCCTCGATCTTGGGGCGTTCGGGGTATTCGGGAGCTGGTCGAGCTCCGGGCTTAGTTCACGGTATACGTGAGTGCTAGCGGCGGGATTCATGTCCCTCGGTGTGCGATGTGGCAAACATCATCCGGGAATGTCGTCTTTTTGCGGTGCTTGTTTCACTGCGGCCGTCGAGGGCCATGTGAAGGCGTGCTTATAGGAGAGGTGCGGCGGCAGTGCGACCTACGGATCGATGGCGAGTTCATCGCGCCTACGATTATCGCCTGCGAGGACTTATGATTAGAGTGGAGCGGTAGCCGGTATATCATAACCTCTAGAGATTGGTATGCACGATTGATGACCTTATTATTGTGTGCTACGTTCGGATAGCGTTATGTTGGTTATGAGTTAGAAGCTTGGCTAGTTGAAAGGATATGTATGGGGGCATGGAAAGAGTGAACTTTAAAATATTTCATGTTGAGACCTTAGATGTAAGGTCATCTTGAATAAAACATTTTTCGGTTAGTCCTTGTTGAAATACTTGGTTTGCGTATAAATGTATTGTGTGATAAGTCACAGGTTGGGTAAATGAAAGTGGTATCTTTCTGATGTGATTTAGCAAGGTTGTTAGGATCGAAGCGAGAGAGTCGGCGTGTGAGACTCGGGTTGAGGGCGTGTTGCGTGTCAACTGTAGCCGGAATGAGGTGGGGTCAGCTGGGTGGTCCCGCGGTGGTAAGTCACGAGGGTGCTAGGCCCAGTTTAGATGACCATCGTATGAGTTCGTGGATATGTTCGACCGGCGGATCGTGAAGGCGGAATGGCCTTAAGGAAGATTGAGGCTAGTAGATGACCAAGTTTGGAGGTGGTGACTCCAAAGTTTTGGAAAGCTGACGATGGTGAAGTATGGTGCGTATACTAGAAGATTTCAAGTGTTAGGAGAGCACGGCAGTAAGGAAGAAGAGCGTGTGTTATGTTTGTGGCCGTGTGTGGCAATGGAAACTTGTTAGAAGAACTTCATCTTTATCCGCCTTGAGAAGGAACATTCGGGACGAATGTTTCTAAGGAGGAGAATGTTATACCGTATTTCAGTATATGCGTGAGGCGTCGTATAATAATTTAAGCCTAAAGGTGGGCTAGTTTCGAAATTTGTACACAACACCCGATTGGAGTCGTTTTTAAAAGCGTTTCCTGACTTTCGTAGGGAAAATTCCGGCTATGTCATTTCAAATTTTTACGGATTTTTCCAAGAGGCGAAACATTTTGGACCAACGGGAGGGTGACAAGTGTCACCCTCGCATTGGAAGGGTGGCGGTAATGCTTGGCGATTGGGTCTTGTGTAGTAGGTAGGATATTTTGTGCAAGTTGTGTGGTAGATGGATAAGGTCCACATGGTTGAAATCTAGCCCTACACTTGCACCACACTTGTCTTCATCTTGGCGTTGGTTGGCCTTCACTTGACCTATAAATACCCTCTAGTTGAAGACTTTCTTCATCAAAAAACTTGAGCAATCTATCTAAGTCTCAAAATACTCCCTCTCCGAGCTTTCGTCCACCACACCCCCTCCCTTTGAGAGCCCTGGCGAGAGCCACCTCCCTCCCGCTTTGTGGTGTTTCCGTGGGGTACCCCACAGCCTAGTTGTCTCGTATAAATACCCCCTTTTTGTGGTATAGAAATACTCTCAGTATTGTTATAATGCCCAAATACCTTGGCCCAAATACCTTGTAGTTTTCCCAGTTACACTTTTACAAGCCAGAAAATACTATTATACTTCCTCGATCCACAAAAACGAAACCCTAAGTAAATCTTCACCGTAGTTGAAGTTATAAGTAGAAGTTGGTTAGAACTTCTAAGGGTTGGTTGGAGGCGGAGTCGGAGCGCGCGGAGTAGGAGCTAAACCTTGCTCGGGATCGACATTTAAACTCGGATAATTTTGGGCTTATCGAGGTAAACATTCTTAACCTACATTTGTAATTGGAAATTACATGTTGTGAGTATATAGTTAAGTATACAATATCTAGAACTGAACATAGGTGTGCGGCAATGTCTTTTGACGTAAGCTGAATAATACTTACAGCGATGTCTTGCGACTTAAGCTGAATTTAAAGAAGAGAAGCTGTAATTACATGGGCGTATTACGGTAGATTTGTGTAACATTCTGCGTAGTATAATTGTACGTCAGGTTAGGCGTGTTAACCCGGTTGGCTTGGTAGCGGCCTCGCTAGAGGAGGAGATTTCTGTGTTGCGGGGAGTCTTGCAATTTTACGTAGGATATTCTCCATTGAGATCTAGATGTTAATAGGCGCCTTGTGGCCTCTATAGGTTGAAGTACTACGTATGGCGTGATCTACTTGGCTTAGGAGTAGCCAAGCGGTTTGAGGTACTTGGAGCGTTTTGCTATTAGTCGATAATCGTCGCGAGGTATGTGAACCTCTTCCTATCTGTTCTAGCATGATATGTGTATAACTATGTAGTATGGTAGACGTACCTGTGTTTAATGTATTTGACTGGTTTGAAACATAAAGTGTTATAACGGCTTTATGGGTAGTTGGTTATAACAGCTTTATGTAGGTAAGAAAATGCTTTGTGGTTTCAAAGGAGTAATACTTGGCTTTGAAAACATAAGAGTTGTACTAGCTTTATGGGAAGTTAGGTATAACGTCTTAAGAGTGATAAAAAGAATGGTTTACTGATTTTTAGAAGATAAGAGACTTGACTTAATGGTATTAAAATGAATTTTGTTAAAAGTGTGAAAACTCATTCGTGAGTAATGAGTACTTGGTTTTAAGAGGAATAATGTTTCTTGATTTGAATCAGAATGAGTATCGACAAACCACTGCAGCGTTAATAGAGGAAAATGTATTGAATAATGAAGTATGGTATTAAAACCAGTAGAAACCTCCATCTGCATAGAAGCTAAGATAAGACAAAATGATATTACATTTCCTAGATCATGGCTGCTTAATAAGATTGATAATAAACAAGAATAACCTACTCACATATAAGACATATGTTTCTCAAAACGTTTAAATGAGAATTATGTTTTAAAGGATTTAAAACTATGAACTACGAAACCTTTTCTAAAATGAGAAACTTGAGCTTTTGAAATTAGGCAAACTTGAACGTTTGGAAAATAAGGTTGTTACTTGACTTTACAAAGGAAAGCATTTTGGTTTACTTAACAATGTTAGTCACTCTATTTTTATACTACGGGTATCGGGTGACCTTCGTAAAAGAAATGGATCTTTAAAAGGAATTTAACGTACGTAATACTTTAGGGTTAAAATCCGGACTTTGACATAAAATGAAAGTACCTTGATTTGTGTATAACTTGCCTACGCTTTTGTTATGAAACTTGACCATGTTACGTGTGATAGCCTTGTTGTACAAGTATTGTGTTCTACTCAACTATCGGTTCATCCGGGAATGTATTTCACTTGATTACCGGTTCATCCGGGAATGTATTTCACTTGATTCTGGTTCATCCGAATGTATTTCACTTGATTCCGGTTCATCCGAATGTATTTCACTTGATTCGGTTCATCCGAATGTATTTCACTTGACTCTGGGTTCATGGGAATGTATTTCACTTGACTCTGGTTCATCAGAATGTATTCCACACGTTTCTATATTAGGTCCATAAAGATGGCGAGACACGTTATCGTATCACATGATTTGTACCTAGGCTGGCGGTGAGGAAGGAGTTCCACGGGCATGAGGATGACTTTGAGGCGTGAGTCACGACTTGACATATCGCTTTTATGTTGTGAGCGTAGTTTGGTTATCATACATGTCTCGCCTTTATATAGACTATTATGATTTCATTTATAGTATTTCTGATTTCACATACTTGGTACTGTTAGATCGACCTCCTTGAAGTGTGTTCATCTGCCGAGTAAAGGTCATCGATGTCGATCCCGCCATAGGATCACATTCAGCGTGTTGGGAAGCTCCGTTCCTTGGAGGCTTATCTTTGGTATGTTACCACAGTCTGTAGGTTCTTGTACATTCGTGGTATGGCGGGGCCACTGTCCGTCATAGTTGTTGTCACTTCTTAGATATACATGCAATGCTTGTTGTGGCGATGCGTAAAAAGGATAATTGTTGGGTATTTATGTATATATCTTGAAGGCAAGCTGTTTTGGTTGCTTTGTTTACTTATCATGTCTCTTAATTCATGTTCATGTTTTATTTCCGCTGATTTTCTCGATGTTGTATCACTAGGGTGCAGGGTAAGGCACGATCCACGGGCCGGTTCGGTCGTGTGATGCAGCGATGTGGAAGATTCCACGGTATGCTTCCATTATGATTGTTACAGGCATGTCTACACCGATGATGGATTTTGTGGACATGTGACCATTATGGTTATTTATGGCGAGTATCGTGACTTACGGTTGTGATCGGTGCATGCTTTGTTTACTTTCCCCGTCGCTACGTGGCGCGGTGGATCTGGTATAGGTTATCGCACTTGCCACGTGTCGCCTTCGGCGAAGCATCGTGACTTACGGTTGTGATGCGGTGCTTAGGTGGTTCGCCCCCGTCGGCTATGTGGCGCGAGGAGGATCACAGTGGAGGCTATCGCCTTGCCACGTGTCGACCGCGAGTCGGTGTTTTGATGGAGCCGTGACTTACGGTTGTGATCGGTGCTTAGCCGTATACTTGCCCGTCGCTCACGTGGCGAGAGGATCTGGTAGAGGTTATTGCCACGCCACGTGTCAACTTCATGATATGGTTGTACAATATTATTGGTACGGTCGGATCTGGTAGTTATGCCTTTATACTCGCCCCGTACGGTTTTAGGACACAGGTGGGACCTGGTGTTCATGTATACTCCTTGGTATTGTTATATCATAAACTGTCGGCAGTGAGGAAGGAATTCCACGGGCACGAGTGATGATTTGGAGGGCGTGAGTCCCTGACTTGATATGACTATTTATATGTTGTATCTTGTAGTTTGGTTATCATACATGTCTCTGCTTTATATAGACTATTATGATTTCATTTCTGATATTTTGATTTCACATACTTGGTACTGTTATCGACCTCCTTGGGCTGCGTTCAATCTGCATGGTAAGTACATCTACCGTCGATCCCCGCCATAGGATCACATTTCAGTATTGGGAAGCTTCGTTCCTTGGAGGCTTATCTTTTGGTATGTTACCTTAGTGCAGTAGGTTCTTGTACATTGTGGTATGGCGGGGCCACTGTCCGTCATAGTTGTTGTAAAGATCTTAAGTGCAACCTGTGTTGTGGGAAGGGTTGTAAGGATTTATCGCTCAAATGTTGATATATATATTTGCGGAAAGGCAACCATTTTGGTTGGCCTATTTTCTTTATCTTGGTCCATATCTAATTGTATGTTTAAGTTTTATTTCGCTGGTTTTTTCTCGATGTTGTATCACTAGGGTGCCGGGTAAGGCACGATCACGGAGGTTTGGGTCGTGTGACTCTTCACCGGTATGGACATTGCTAGCATGCGGGCTATGCGCGAGGATATAGGATAGAGAGAGGAGGATCATATTGACTCGGGCATTATACCCCGTAGTTGCGGGGTATGTATGTGAGGGCGTCACGTCACGAGTCTGCGAAATTTTGAAAGAAAGAAAGATGTGAGTTTTCTGAGAAAAGTTTAGGTTATTTGTGAAGAAAAAGGTTCGTTAATGGGGTGGATTCCCGATTTGGTATTTGGACTTCATAGATTATATTAGAATTTTGAGATTTTATTTTGGAAATGGTCACGTGGGGCCAGGAGAAATTCTGATTTTGTAGGGCAGCTTTGTTTTTGAGATTTCCGGTATTTTGGATATTTTGGAAGACGAAATATTAAGGCGAATCGGGGCGACACGTGTCACCCCAATGTGGCACCTTGGCGATTTACATTTGTGCCTGACACGCTTGGTTAAGTCGTTTTTGCCGAAGCGTTTGCGTAACTGCGAAGGGAAAATTCGGCTATGTCGTTTTGTATTTTTGCGGATTTTTAGAGGCGAAACATTACGGACCAACGGGAGGGTGGCGTGTCACCTCACAATGGAAGCATGTGGGCGACTTGGCGAGGTGAGGGCAAGTTGTGGTAGATATTTGTGTAGATATTTGTGAGGTTTTAAGGAGTAGGGTCTAGGGTGCACTTGGCTTGATCTTGGCCTTACACTTGCCTTGCACATGGCTTGATCTTGGCCATTGGTTGGCTTTTGGTTTTGCTATAAATACCATGGCAGAAGACTTCATTCATCCAAAATGTTCCAAGTCTTGCTATCCTTCCTCTCCTCTTGTTTGACTCGTCCCAAGAGCCCTCCTAGTTAAGGCCTTTGGTAGAGAGTCCCCTCCCCGCTGTGGTGCTAATGGTGGGGTACCCCACTAGCCTAGTTGTTTCGTATAATACCCTCCTCGTGGTATTGAAATACTCCCAGTATTGTTATAATGCCCAAAATACCTTAGCCTTGTACCTTGTAGCATTCCAAAGATACCTCTTTACGTAGAGTCAGGAAATACTACCTTTTGTCCTTTTTAGTCTCAAACCAAAACACAAGGAAATCTTCATAGTTGGTTGAAGTATTTGAGTAAGTTAGTTAGAACTTAGGGTTGTTTGGAGTGGTTTGGGCGCGCAGTGGAGCTAAACCTTGCTCGGATCGACATTATAACTTGGATAATTTTGGGCTTGTCGAGGTAATTATCTTGTCCTATTGTAATTGGAAATTACATGTTTGTTAGAATATATAGTTGAAGTATACTATATATGGAACTATACTTAGTATTCGGCAATGTCTTTTGACTTAAGCTGAAGAATAAAGCGAATCTGTATTTACATGGGGTGTATTGCGATAGACTTGTGTAGTATTCTTGAGTAGAATTGTACACGTCAGGGTAGGCGTGTAAACCCACAGTTGGCTTGGTAGCGGCCTCGATAGAGGAGGAGATTTACTGTTGTTGGGGAGGTCTTCGAATTTTCTATAGAAAGATAGAAACTTGTGTTTTGGGGTTAATAGACGTTTTGACCTTTATAGGTGAAAGTACTAAGAGTAGCGTATTCTACTCGAGTGGAAAGGGCTAGCAGTTGTAGTACTTGGAGCATTTTGCTTAGTGTCGATAAATCGTCGCGAGGTATGTGAACCTCTTCCTATCTTTTCGAGCATGATTGTTGTGAACTATGTAGTACGGTAGGCGTACATGTGCTAAGTGATTTGGTTGGTTTAAAACATAGGGTGTTATAATAGCTTTATGGGAAGTTAGTTATAACGACCTTATGTAAGTGAAAATGGTTTACTGATGTTAGAAGTTAAGAGACTTGATCTTATAAGATAAGAGACTTAACTTATTTGTTTTAATGTGGATGTTTGTGTGAAACCTCATTCGTGAGTAATGAGTACTTGGTTTTTAAAGGGATAATGTTTTACTGATTTCGGGAATCAGAATGTGTATCGACAGACCCCTGCAGCGTTAATAAAAGGAAAATGTATTGAATAATGATGTGTTGTATTAAAACCAGTAGAAACCTCCATCTGCATAGAAGCTAAGATAAGACAAAATGATATTACATTTTCTAGATCATGGGCTTTGTAATAAGATCGTTATAAACAAGAATAAACTACTCACATATATGACATATGTTACTCAATTGTTCTAAAAAGGAATCAAGTGATTAAGTTTGGGAACTATGAAACTATTTGAAAATGAGAAGCTTGAGTAATTGAAACTAGGCAAACTGGAACTTAGGAAAAGAATGTTGTTACTTGGTTTTGAAAAGGAAGGTGGGTTGGTCATTCTAATACTACGGGTATCGGGTGACTTTTATAAAAGAAATGGATCTCTTTTAAAAGAACTTAACGTATGTAGTACTTTGGGGTTAAAAACCCGGACTTTGGCATAAAATGAAAGTACTTTGAGTTGTGTGAAACTTGCACATGCTTGTGATGATAGCCTTTGTTGTGCAAGTGTGGTATTTACGTATTCGCGTCTCTCGATAGTAGGCGGTCGACTTATTGAGAACTTACTTGGGCGTCTTTGGCGATGATGGAGAATTCCACGGGTATGTTTCCATTTTGATTCTTGTCTTGTTGTTGATGTCACATGGACATGTCTGCCGTCTGCGAATCGGGGCACGCGGCCATGCGGTCGGGTTGATTACCGATATATTGTTATTGTGGTTACATGGACATGTCTACACCGAGGTAGAATTCGGGGCATGTGGCCGTGCGGCGAGTTGATCACCCAAGATATTATTGTTGATGTCACGTGGGCGATGTCTACACCGAGGTAGAATTAGGGCATGTGGCCGTGGGGCATTGGTATTATTGTTGCATCATGGACATGTCTACACGTCAGAATTCGGGCGCATGCGGCCGTGATGAACATGATTGATGTTGTGGGCGTGAGACCCATAGTTATATTTGAGTGATGACTTGATGGCGTGAGTACCTGAATGGATATTACTGCTTTTATGTTGTGAAATGTAGTTTGGTTATCATACATGTCTCTGCTTTATATAGACTAGTATGATTTCATTCTGATATCTTTTCTGATTTCACATACTTGGTACTGTTGTCGACCTCCTTGAGGCTGCGTTCATCTGCGCGGTAGAAGTACATCGATCGTGGATCCCGCTCTTAGGATCACGATTCGCGTATTGGAAGCTCCGTTTCTTGGAGGCTTATCTTTTAGTATGTGTTCCACGAGTTGTAGGTTCTTGTACATTCTGGGGTATGGCGGGGCCTGTCCGTCATAGTCGTTGTAAATCTTAAGTGCAGTAATCTTGTTGTGGCGGGGTTGTAAAGATTTAAGCGTGGGTTTTATGTATATCTTGAAGGCAACCGTTTTGGTTGCTTTGTTTATTATTATATCTCTTGTTTCATGACTCATGTTTTATTTTCCATTGGTTTTCTCGATGTTGTATCACTAGGGTGCCGGGATAAGGCACGATGCAGGCCGGGCGGTCGTTACAGCGATCAAGAGGCGAGACAAAAGGTCTCGGGGCGGTTCTCGAGGCGGGCGGCCTCGGCTGAACTAGGTCTACATTGCGGCCCGGCCGAGTGCTCCTCGCGATTTTCGGCGGAGGTTTTACAACCCGAGAACGCGAGGGCGGTCAGGTCTCTAGAGCTTCAGATCCTCAGGGAGATGGGGGTTCCAGTCAGTTGAGGCCACCGGTGCCTCAATGCGCCCAGTGTGGTAGGTTACATTCTGGGGTATATCGCGCCGGCACGGGTGCTTGTTTTTCTTGTGGTCGTCTAGGCCATATGTTAAGAGAGTGTCCTTATAGAGGGGGTCCTGGTGGGACAACACCGTCTACTGGATCAGTTGCAGGTTCTTCGCCTTCAATAGCTAGGCAGGAGGTTCATACACCGACAGGCCGTGGCAGAGGTCGTGGTGGGAGTTCCCAGTTTTAGCGGTCCTTGAACCGCCTATATGATTTCAGGTATGTCTTTGGCCTTTAGAAACTTGTATGCATGATAAAGTTGTGGTATGTTTAAGTTTTATGAACAGATTATATTGAGACTATGTATATGTTAGAAGGAGTTGGAAGTACGAAAAGATAATCTCTTTTGGGCTTATGGTGGACAGATATGCGTGTGCGAGGTATTAGGGCCATGTGTGGCATTGTTGGTATGTCGGGGTTGTGAAAGGGAACTATGTCGCTAATTATAAGTATGACTCCGAAAGAACATTCGGGGACGAATGTTTCTAAGGGGGGAAGAATGTTACACCCCGTATTTACAGGACATGTTTTAAGAACGTACGTAAGAACTCATAAGTGTCAAGATTTGAGACTTGTAAAAATTTATCGGAATTATGGAATTGTCGGAAAACAAATTATTGTGACGAATGGGAGGGCGACACGTGTCACCCCCCCTTAAGTGAGCTTGGACGATTTCAACATGGACACGCGGTCATTTGACCCTTGTTAGGAAGACAAGTCTTGCAATGTAGTGAGCTTGACATAATTGACTTGGTCAATGGACCCACAAAGTCTTGATATTTAGTAAGACTTCATCCTAACCACCCAATTGTTCATATCTTGACCCTCCATTGTGCTTTATATTACTACTAGTAGCAAGAGTGAACTTAACACTTAGCCAAATTTTCACAAAACTTGAAGGAACCAAGAACATGCTCTCGGGTTTCATGTCCATAGAAAAGAAAAATCTTTGTTCCTTGTTCTTTAAGCTCCACACTTTAAACCAAGGTTTATGAGTGTATTGTAAGTGTATCTCAATAGAAAAATCTCGGAAAAAGATAGTTTTCGGGTTAGTCGCAAAGTGAAAACCTAGTTGCTTTCTAGGTTTTGGATTGGAAGTTTGAAGGAAAGTTGTTGGTGTGGTTCTAAGGGTCTCAAGTAGCGGATTGAAGTGTCATGAAGAGTCTCTAAGTTTCTAAGGAGCGACTTCGGATTTGGAATTGGATTGAGATTCGTTGAGGTATAATCTTGTCTCTTAATTAGTGTTACAAGATTATATATATGTTGTTGTTGTTAGCTTTACGTGTTGCTAGCATGAAGTTGATATGTTGAAGTTCATAAGTATTATGGATTGCTTGTAGCTTAAATCCGAAATGTTATATTAGCCACTTGAAGTTGGATTACTAATTGGTCGTTTATTAGAAATCGTCGCATGTTGTTTACTTGAGGATTATAGTGGTTATAATCAATTGCGACTTGATATCATGTTAGGCTAATAACTTGGATTGAAATGGAAATTGGATAAGAATTGATGTTGTAGTACTTCAAGTTGGCCGAAAATGGGCTAGTAGTTGTTGTAGTTTGTTATCTATTGTGGGGCGGAATTTTACACGTCTAGTAGGCGTGTAATCCCCTATTTTTGATTGCATTGTTTGGGCCTTAAATGTGGTGTGTGTGGTTATTGTATTCGGCCTTGAAAAAGGTGGCATAGTAGTAGAAACAAAGGAGGCGCTGTCCGATTTTCCGTAGAATTTGGCGACTTAGCACTTAGAATATTCTACGTTTGAAGTAAGAGGTTAATGGACGTATTGTGACCATGATAGGTTGAAGAACTAAGTATAGCGTATCCTACTTGAAGAATGGAATAGCTCAAGGTTGAAGTACTTTGGAGCATTTTGCTACTTGTCGACAATCGTCGCGAGGTATGTGAACCTCTTCCTTCCCTTGGCATGATTCTATGTATGGAATATACCTGTGGTATCATTTCATGTTTCCTTATACTCTTAGAAGTTAAGAGGTAGTTGCGTGACTTACTCTATATAGAACTTTTCCTATCTTTTGAGCATGACTAGTTGCACGTATGTAGTACGGTAGACGTACAACACCTTGATAACCTTTACTAGTTTTATGAATAGCCAAGTCGGGTGAGTTAGGAGATTTACTCACTTCTTTGAAAGAATAAAGGATGTCTTAAGTTTTATTAAGTTAAGGGACTTGAAGATTTTTAAAGTATGTGATACTTGTTCTGTTTTAAACGTATAAGTCCCTTGGATAGGAAATGGTATTTGGCTAAGACATAAAGTGAATATAACAACTTTATGGAGAGTTGGTTATAATTGCTTTATGGAAAGATAAATGACTTGATTTTAGTGAAAAGGCAACTTGATTTTAAGGCATCAATTGCCTAAGGTTTTATAATAAAAGGAGTCACTTGAGTTCTAAAGGTTAAGAGACTAACTGTATTTTTGAAAGTTAAGAGAATTGATTTGAAAGTATATAATACTTGGTTTCAAAAAGTAGAAGTCTCTTGGTTATAAAAAGAATGAATTAGTTTAAGGCATAAAGTTAGTATGACGACTTTATGGGAAGTTGGTTATAATAACTTTATGGGAGGTTAAGAGAATGGTTTTCTTCAGTAACATAAACAAGAAATGATTTGAAATAAAGAAGGGCAAATTGTTTTAAAGGTACCAATTGCTTAAGGTTTTTAAGAAAGAAGTCACTTGATTTAGAAGCCGGTAATTGTATTTCTAAAAAGGTATTGTGACTTGTCACGAAAGGTAGAGATGACTTGATACTACGGTTGTTAGTATCCGGAAGTTTTATTTGAAAAAGAGTTTTTCTAAAGGAGTAGAGGTCGTGAGTACGTTGGGTTAAATTCGGGTTTTATATGACATTATCGACCCGAGAGATGGGCGGGCAAAGATACCTTTACGCGGACTATATGACATTATCGACCCGAAGATGGGCGGGCATTATACCTTTACGAGACTATATCACATTATCGACCAGAGACGGGCAAAGATACCTTACGCAGACTATATGACATTATCGACCCGAGATGGGCGGCGGTATACCTTACGGGCGGACTAGGACATTATCGACCGAGAGATGGGGCCGACAGTATATCTTTAGGCGGACTATGTGACTTTATCGCGAGTAGACGGGCCGGACAGTATACCTTTAGGGGCAGACTATGTGACTTTATCGCGTCCCAGGTTGGGCCGGGCAGTATAGGTGTCCCTCCGTAAAGGTCCGGACTAGTTTGTGTACGGTAAGTAGGTTATATGGTAGTGAACTTGATGATTTTCCGAAGTAAGTACGTAAGGAAGTGACTATAACCTTTATTGAGAAATGGGAAAAGATAATAAGGTACGATTAAGTTCACGAGGGGGTAATGACATGGTAGGCTCAGGTATTTACTTCTTTTACATTTACCCATGTCATGCTTTTATACAGATATGTTTTAATTGTTGTACCTTATTTCCGTTCAATATTCAGTACCTGTTGTACTGACCCCCTTCGGGGGGCTGCGTTCATGACCGCAGGTTTTAGGTACCCAGGTTGGTGATCCTTGCTCTTAGGATCTCGGTTCAGTTTTTGGGAGAAAGCTCCATTTGCTCCGGAGGCTTATCTCTTGGTACGGTTTTCCCTGAGATTGTAGATTCATGTATATTCAGGGGTATGGCGGGGCCCTATCCCGCCACAATTGTTATGATAAAACTCTTAGAGGTCTGTAGTTACATATTATGGGTCAGTTTGTAAAGGAAAGGAGGCAACTGCTTCGGTTATATATTATATGTCCAGGAAGGTTGCCCTATCGGCTAACCTGTTGTTTTACTTCTGTTGTATTAATTTATAAGTTTCATGTATGTTCCGCTGATTATCTCTGATGTGTAAGTGGTGCCCAGTAGGGCACGACCGCAGTTCGGCCTGGTCGTGACATAATCCATGGAGTAGTAATCGTATCCGGGAATTTAACCCGCATCCTGGTCGCATGTGTCACGACCCGAACCCGGGCCCGTGACTGGTGCCTTACCCCGGGCACCCTAGTGATACAACATCAGAGAAATCAGCGGAACATAACACAACAACATGAAATAACAAGAAGCGTACAACAATTATCATTATAAAACTTGCTCTTCTAAGATAAATAATAATAACAACTCTTTCAAAATGAGCTTTAATCCTTTCTTTACAAACCCCGCCACAACAAGATTACATGCACTTCTAAGAAAAGATACGACAAAGAATGGCGGACAGGCCCCGCCAAACCCACGAATGTAAACACCTATTACGACAGGGACTATACCACTGATAAGCCTCCGAGAAACGGCTTCCCATACGCTGAATCGTGACCACGAAAGCTAGGATCAACGATCGGTGTACCTCAACTCGCGGCATGAACGCAGCCTCAAGGAGGTCGACAACAGTACCAAGTATGTGAAATCAAAATATCAGAATGGAATCATAGTAGTCTATATAAAGCAGAGACATGTATGATAACAAAACTACAGCTCACAATAAACAAGCAAATATATCAAGTCGTGGACTCACGCCTCAAAGTCATTACTCAAATATAATAATGGGTCTCACGCCCACAACATCAATCATGCGTGGAATACCTTCCTCACCGGCAGCTTTATGATATAAAAGCACCAAGGAACACACATGAACACCGTGTCCCACTGCGCTATAATAACACCGCACGGGTAAGTACGAAGGCATAGCCGACTACTAACACCTACAGCACCAACAAGGTCATGAATCAGATCATAAGATCTGTCTAGACCGTCACATGATCAAAGCCGGTCACTTGCCCGCAAGATCTAATGTGCGCGTCAAGCCTCGAACTTCCCGCACTCCGCGATAGGCCAATCTCATCGCCCGCATGAGGTATTCCCGCATCGAGGGTAGCTACTCTCAAAGATCGCCCCGACTTCGCACCGCACGCCACATGGACCGCATGCCCATAAAGGACGACACTAACTCGAACTCGTAGCTCAAGATAGGCCCTCGGGACTGCATGAGGTATTCTCGAATCATAGGTCCATCGACCGCCGAGTCTACCCCGACGGAGGGCGCAACCCTAATCATCTCAAGAGATGAGTGATGTAAAATACTAACATAACAGCTTATCGTTAAACAACATAAGCACAACAAAGGAAAAACCCCTTTACACAAACATCACAAGATACTAACACACGTAGCATCCTAGCATGTTTACTTATCAATCAACAAGAAAGTATTACAAGGCTATCACAAACCAACACAATCAAGTTATACACACGAGGTACTTTCTACTATATGCCAACAAGTTCGGGGTTTTATCCCCAAAGTACTTCATACATTAACTCTTTAAAAGATACGTTACTTTCATAATGTCACACAATACCCGTAGTATAAAAAATAGAGTGACTATATTTTTAAAGTAAATCAATTACTTCTCTTTGTAAAATCAAGTAGCAACATTCTTTTCCACTGTTCAAGTTTGCCTAATTTCCAATGTTCACGGTTCTTATTTTAGAAAGGTTTCGTAGTTCATAGTCTTATTCATTTAAGAATGTAATTCTCCTTTAAACAATCTGAGAACATAAGCCTTATATGTGAGTAGGATATTCTTGTTTATAACAATCTTATTACAATGACCATGATCTAGGAAATATCATTTTGTCTCATCTTAGCTTCTATGCAGATGGAAGTTTCTCTTGGTTTTAATAATACTTAATTAGTCAAAACATTTCCTTTTATTAACGCCGCAGTTGGTTTGTCGATACACATTCGATTCAAATCAAGAAACATTCTTAAGCCGTTATACCTAACTTCCCATAAAGCTAGTATAACTCTTAAGTTTTCAAAACCAAGTATTACTTCAAGTTCTTTATTAACACATAACAAGCCGCTTATAGTTCAAATCGGTTACCCTTTAAAACCACAAGTATTTTCTTACCAACATAAAGTCATTATAACCAACTTCCCATAAAGCCGTTATAACACTTTATGTTTTAAACCAATCAAATACATTTAGCACACGTACGTCACCGCACTACATAGTTCACACATATCATGCTAGAAGAGATAGGAAGAGGTTCACATACCTCGCGACGAGTATCGACTAATAGCAAAACGCTCCAAGTACTTCAAACCGTCATTACTCCTTAGCCGCAGATCGCGCCACGTAGTACTTCAACCTATAAGGCCACAAGGCGCTTATTAACATTTAGATCCCTTCAGAGAACATTCTACGTAAAATTCGCAAAGACTCCCCAACGCAACAGTAAATCTCCTCCTCTATCTGGCCGGCTATCAAGCCAACCGTGGGGTTCATACATCTAACCTGACGTGCACAATTCTACCTCACGTAAAAGCTACACAAGGTCATCGTAATACACCCTATGTAAAACAGATTCAAGATTTTCTTCAAAAGGTTTCTTATTATTCAGCTTAAGTCCAAAGACATCACGACAACAACGTTCGATTCTATATATAGTATACTTCAACTATATAGTCTAACAATCATGTAATTTCCAATTACAATAGAGGACAAGATATTTACCTCGATAAGCCCATAATTATCCAAGTTAAAATGTCGATCCTGGCAATCGTTTAGCTCCAACTCGAAGCGCCCAACCCGCTCTAAACCACCCTTAGAAGTTCTAACCAACTTCTACAATACTCCAACGGACTATGGAGATTTTCCTAGGGTTTCGGTTTTGTGACAGACGGGAAGTATAATAGTATAACTGGCTTTTCAGATAGGTCGACCTTAGAATACTACAAGGTATACGGCTAAGGTCATTTTGGCATTCTAACAATACTTTTGAGAGTATTACTACCAAGAGGGGGGGGGTCTTATACGAGACAACTAGGCTGGGGGTACCCACGCCACACTACAAGGAGGGGAGAGGGCTCTCGGCCAGGGGCCTTTCAAAGGGGAGAGGGCTCTTGGACGAGAGTCAACAAGAGGAGAGAGGAGGATTTTAACACTTAGAAGATTTGTGGAAAGGATGAAGAATTCATCAAAGGGAGAGGGGTATTTATAGGTCAAGTGAAGGCCAACCAATGGCCAAGATCTTTCCAAGTGCAAGGCAAGTGTAGGGCCAAGATCCACCCAAGTGTCCTTGACCAACTAACACACAAAAAAATATCCTACCAACTCCCTCGACCAACAAGGCCAATTGGCCCACCCTCCCTTTACCGCCCATTCACGTCCCGCCAATGAGAGGTGCCAAGTGGCGCCTCTTGTTGGCCCAACACGCTTTCGTCTCTGAAAAATCCGTAAAAATTAAAAATGACATAGCCGAAATTCCCTACGAAAGTTGTGGAAACGCTTTCCCGAAAAACGACTCTAAACGGGTGTTGTGCACAAAAGTAAATCGCCAAGCCTATTCTCAAGTTCAAATTTTCTACGCACGCCCCACGTACATACTGAAATACGGTATAACATTCTCCTCCTTAGAAACATTCGTCCAGAATGTTCCTTCTAAGTCTCAAACAAACGCACGCAGATAGTCCTCACCGCTATACTTATTTAAAACAATCTCGCCACGCATGGCCACGGAACCATCTTGCGCAAAGTACTTACCTCCAAGTCCACGAGGACACACCTCTAACATCACAAACGCCTCCCATCCAAGGGTCTAAAATATAATTCCTTCGCACTTTCTCCATACGTAAGAAATGATCACATCTACGCCGCCATACACGCTCGCTTCTTCCCTTACGTGTCGTACCCTTCTCGTACACTCGAATTCTTACCATATGATACCACTTTTGTCACTTTGCCCGAGGCATAAACCTTCTCAGGCGACCCAACAAATGGTACCGGACCGCATGCGATCATCGCTGCCGTCAGACACCCAAACTTCGATATCGCTTCGCTTCAAACTCGGTTACTATCTCTAACTAGGGTCATCATTAACGGGAACACTGGATGGATCTCGATACTTTCCGAACATAACAATACGAAGACGGACATACTGCCTCCTAAGTCGGACGACAAAAGCTAACATATAGGCAACCTGACCTATTCATCACATGAACTCAAAAGGGCCCAAAACAACTCGGGCTAAGTTCCCTCTGTTTCCAAAACTCGTCACACCCAACCCGGGGTGGTACCTTCAAGAAGACCGACCACAACTCAACTCTAAGCGTGCCGCCGACACCGTATGATTTCCTCCGAGCCGCGTAACTTCTTCTAGACAAGCTTCACTAACCACACCACTGGAACAAGCCCGAACCAACTGTCAATCTTGCCAACATCGAACCAATCGACTAAGAACTTACACTTCCGCCTTACAAGGCTTCATAAGGCGACATCCGAACACCGAAATGGTAGTTAAAAACATTTCCTCTCCAGGAGACAACAATCCCCACAACTACCCTCAAATCCAAACTCGCCCGAGGGCGAATGCGATTCTCGAGACTCACCGAGTTCTTAACCTTGCTCGTAAAACTTTCCGAAACAAAACAGCCTGCACTGGCTCCTTATGCGTCATAAGGTGAAGGTAGGCACCCTGCAGCCTTACAACCTTCGATAAAATCAACACCGCCGAGTAAACTGGCTTTGCTAGAAGACAAGACGGCCGACCTCTACGCCGACCATCGGTAACGCATCCACGAACTCGTATCTTTGTTAACTAAACTTGGGCCTAACACCTCACAACCCTAACACAAGGCGGGACCACCACAACCTGACCCCACCACCAAACCTACCGCGGGTTGACCCGCAACGTGGCCTCAACCCGACCCTAAGAACGCCGCACAATACTAGCTCCCGATCCGAACAATCTCACTAATCACGCTTTGAAAACCCAGCGGTCTTCTAGCTCGACTACCCTCTTTCAAATCACGCTACTCGGACTTATCCCACAAACATAGCTCACGTGCACTATGCACTCCGATAAGGATCAAACATAACACTACACCTTTACTCGAGACGGCCTTACCTCTAAGGTTTCTACGTATAAAACTCTAAGGCTCACACTTTCTCTATCCCCCAATCTTCCCCGGTTACTAACCATGATTTCTAATCACAAATATTAACACACTGCTATCAAAACATAGCACTTATGATATACCCATCTTATCACACATACTGAACTCTAGAGGGTTAAGGATATGCCTGAATCTACTGCTTCACTCCCCTAGTCGTTCTAATCAAACCTGCCCCGTAGGGCGCATAGCTAAGGAAGGTGACGAACTACCCACCGATCCTGAAGGCTAAGTCCTCCTACCAGGACACTCTTTCGACATCAGACCCTGACGGTCATAGGTACAACAAGTACCAACTAAAAGACGACATTCCCCGGGATGACGTCTGCCAAACTGTGAACCGGAAGCCCTGGAGTTCTAACCAACTCCTGCATACCCCGAACGTCCTGAAATCCGTGGAAGACCACTCTGCATTGTGGATGTGCATAATCAAATCACGTGAGGTGACTCGCCTCGAAAGTTACCAAAGGACCTTGCCGCCCGCCCTCTTCTCGCCCTCGTTAACCCGCCGATCTCTACGTTTCTCGGCCGTGTATAAGCTCGCATACGTGCCATGCTCAAGCCTAATCAAGAACTACTCTTGCACAACCTCTCGTTGATATTCATCAAGACTCGCGTACATCGTATACTCTCCGGTAGTTAAATCCATAGCTAGTAAAGTGGTCGCTTTGCAATCCATATTCTCTGCTCTCGGTCGTGGAACCGGCGTTCAAACATCGCGTCGCAGTAGGAATCGCCGCCGTGCTAAAACTCTTTGGGCTAGTGACGCCGCAGAACTCCCGAATGAAGCACCTAACTCGGTGATGATTGGGCTGTGCCCTCGTAACCTTACGAACTCTACTCGCGGCTCCTACGCTTTGCCCTCCTGGGCCCGGGTTTGCCCTACGCGGAGGCATAACGATAAGGGAAATAATTTCGTCAGAGGGTCCAACTTACAACACAGCTCTAAGGCACGATCTCAGAGTGAGAAGAATAGAAACCAATCCTAAATACCCTATAGCCTCCTGATTATTGATGTGGTGCACAACACACCGATAATCAAGACTTCATCGATACGGTCTGTAGACACTTTCCGAGGATTAACTGCTCTGATACCACTTTTGTCACGACCCGAACCCGGGCCCGTGACTGGTGCCTTACCCCGGGCACCCTAGTGATACAACATCAGAGAAATCAGCGGAACATAACACAACAACATGAAATAACAAGAAGCGTACAACAATTATCTTTAGAAAACTTGCCCTTCAAGATAAATAATAATAACAACTCTTTCAAAATGAGCTTTAATCCTTTCTTTACAAACCACGCCCACAATGATTACACGGACCTCTAAGAAAAGATACGGCAAAGAATGGCGGACAGGGCCCGCCAAACCCCGAATGTAAACACCTATTACGACAGGACTATACCATGATAAGCCTCCGAGAAACGGGGCTTCCATACGCAATCGTGACCGAAAGCTAGGATCAACGATCGGTGTACCTCAACTGCGCAGATGAACGCACTTCAAGGAGGTCGATAACAGTACCAAGTATGTGAAATCAAAATATCGTAAATGGAATCATAGTAGTCTATATAAAGCGGAGACATGTATGATAACAAAACTACAGTTCACAATAAACAAGCAGTCATATCAAGTCAGGGACTCACGCCCTCAAAGTCATTACTCAAATATAATAATGGGTCTCACGCCCACAACATCAATCATGCCCGTGGAATACCTTCCTCACTGCCGGCAGTTTATGATATAAAAGCACCAAGGAACACACATGAACACCAGGTCCCACCTGTGCCATAATAACACCGTACGGGGTAAGTACGAAGGCATAGCCGACTACTAACACCCACAGTACCAACAAGGTCATGAACTGTATCATAAGATCTGTCTAGACCGTCACATGATCAAAGCTGGCCACTTGCCCGCAGTATCTAATGTGCGCGTCAAGCCCTGGAACTTCCCGCAGCTCCGCATAGGCCAATCTCATCGGCCCGCATGAGGTATTCCCCGCATCGAGGGTAGCTACTCCCCGGCATCGTCCTGGACTTCGCAGTCCGCATGGCCACATGGACCGCATGCCCATAAAGGACGCACACTAACCTGGAACTCTCGTAGCTCCGCATAGTCCTCGACTGCATGAGGTATTCTCGAATCATAGTCCATCGACCACTGAGTCTACCCCGCACGGAGGCGCTTTAACCGGACTCATCTCAAGAGATGAGTGATGTAAAATAATAAAATAACATCTTATCGTTTAAAAAGATAAGCACAACTAAGGAAAATTCCCTTTACACAAACATCACAAGATACTAACACACGTAGCATCCTAGCATGTTTACTTATCAATCAACAAGAAAGTATTACAAGGCTATCACAAACCAACACAATCAAGTTATACACACGAGGTACTTTCTACTATATGCCAACAAGTTCGGGGTTTTATCCCCAAAGTACTTCATACATTAACTCTTTAAAAGATACGCATTTTCATAATGTCACACAATACCCGTAGTATAAAAATAGAGTGACTATCTTTTAAAGTAAATCAATTACTTCTCTTTGTAAAATCAAGTAGCAACATTCTTTTCCACTGCTCAAGTTTGCCTAATTTCCAATGTTCACTGTTCTTATTTTAGAAAGGTTTCAGTAGTTCATAGTCTTATTCATTTAAGAATGTAATTCTCCTTTAAACAACTGAGAACATAAGCCTTATATGTGAGTAGGATATTCTTGTTTATAACAATCTTATTACAAAGACCATGATCTAGGAAATATCATTTTGTCTCATCTTAGCTTCTATGCAGATGGAAGTTTCTCTGGTTTTAATAATACTTAATTAGTCAAAACATTTCCTTTTATTAACGACTGCGATGGTTTGTCGATACACATTCGATTTCCAAATCAAGAAACATTCTTAAGCCGTTATACCTAACTTCCCATAAAGCTAGTATAACTCTTAAGTTTTCAAAAACCAAGTATTACTTCAAGTTCTTTATTAACACATAACAAGCCAGTTATAGTTCAAATCAGTTACCCTTTAAAAACCACAAGTATTTTCTTACCAACATAAAGCTGTTATAACCAACTTCCCATAAAGCCGTTATAACTGTTATACCCCGTATTTCCAGAGTATGTACGTGAGGGCGTACGTATAATAATTTAAGCCTAAAGGTTGGCTAGTTTCGAAATTTGTACACAACACCCGATTGGAGTCGTTTTTCGACGAAACGTTTCCACAGCTTTCGTAGGGAAAATTCCGGCTATGTCATTTCTAATTTTTGCGGATTTTTCCGAGAGACGAAACATTTTGGACCAACGGGAGGGTGACAAGTGTCACCCTCACATTGGAAGTGGTGGGCGGTAAAGCTTGGCCGAAAGGGGGGCATGTGGTAGGTAGGATATTTGTGCAAGTTGGTGTGGTAGATGGATAAGGTACACATGGTGGAAATCTAGCCCTACACTTGCACCACACTTGTCTTCATCTTGGCCATTGGTTGGCCTTCACTTGACCTATAAATACCCCTCTAGTTGATGAACTTTCTTCATCCAAATTGAGCAATCTATCTAAGTCTCAAATACTCCTCCTCTTGTCTTGAAATCGTCCAAAAGTCCTCCCCTTGAGAGCTTGCGAGCTTCCTCCCTTTGGTGCTAGCCTAGGGTACCCCCAGCCTAGTTGTCTCGTATACATACCCCTTGTTGTGGTATAGAACTACTCTCAGAGTATTGTTATAAGGTCCAAATACCTTGGCCCAAATACCTTGTAGTAGTCCCAAGGTTACACTTATACAAGCCCGTAAAATACCATTATACTTTCCTCACTCACTAAAACGAAACCCTAGGGAAAAATCTTCACCCGTAGTTGAAGTATTAAGTAGAAGTTGTGTAGACACTTCTAAGGGTTTCTTGGAGCGTTTGGAGCGCACGGGTAGAGCTAAACCTTGCTCAGATCGACTTTTATCTCGGATAATTTTGGGCTTATCGAGGTAAACACTCATGACCTTCTATTGAAATTGGAAATTACATGTTGTAGGAATATATAGTTGAAGTATACTATATATAGAATCAACGTTATAATTGTGCGCAATGTCTTTTGACTTAAGCTGAATAATACTTACGGCAATGTCTTGCGACTTAAGCACGAATTTAAATAAGAGAACTGAATCAGAATCACATAGGATCAGACATGAGACTTGTGTAGCATTCGTGAAGTAGAATTGTACACGCCGGTTAGGCGTGCAAACCCCCGGTTGGCTTGGTAGCGGCCTCGATAGAGGAGAGATTAACGCTGACATGGGGAGGTCGCCGAATTTTCTGTAGAAAGATGAAAACTTGTGTTTAAGATTTAATAGACGTTTGTGGCCTTTATAGGTGAAAGTACTAAGAGTAGCGTATTCTACTCGAGGAGTGGAAAGGGCTAGCAAGGTTGTAGTACTTGGAGCTTTTTGCTTATTGTCGATAATCGTCGCGAGGTATGTGAACCTCTTCCTATCTCTTCTAGCATGATATGTGTATAACTATGTAGTACGGTAGAAGTAAATGTGTTTAATGTATTTGATTAGTTTGAAACATAAAGTGTTATAACGGCTTTATGGGAAGTTGGTTATAACAGCTTTATGTAGGTAAGAAAATACTTTGTGGTTTTAAAAGGTAACTGATGTGAATTATAACTGGCTTGTTATAATAAAGAACTTGATGTATTTCAAAAGATTTATAAATCGTTTTGAAGGGAGAGTAACACTTGGTTTTAAAGGTTTTAAAAGAGAATTATACTAGCTTTATGGGGAGTTAGGTATAATGTCTTAAGAGAGGTAAAGAAAATGGTTTACTGATGTTAGAAGTTAAGAGACTTGATCTTATAAGATAAGAGACTTAACTTATTTGTTTTAATGTGGATGTTTATGTGAAACCTCATTCGTGAGTAATGAGTACTTGGTTTTATTTAAAGGGATAATGTTTTACTGATTTCGGAAATCAGAATGTGTATCGACAAACCACTGCAGCGTTAATAAAAGGAAAATGTATTGAATAAATGAAGTCTTGTATTAAAACCAGTAGAAACCTCCATCCGCATAGAAACTAAGATGAGACAAAATGATATTACATTTTCTAGATCATGGTCTTTGTAATAAGAATGTTGTAAACAAGAATAACCTACTCTCACGTAAGATATATATTACTCAATCGTTCTAAAAGAAATCAAGTGATTAAGTTTATGAACTATGAAACCATTTGAAAATGAGAAGCTTAAGTAATTGAAACTAGGCAAACGGAACTTAGGAAAAGAATGTTGTTACTTGACTTTTGAAAAGGAATGTGGGTTGGTCATTCTAATACTACGGTATTGTGTGACTTATGAAAGAAACGGATCTCTTAAAAGGTATTTAACGTACGTAGTACTTTAGGGTTAAAACCCGGACTTTGGCATAAAATGAAAGTACTTTGAGTTGTGTGAAACTTGCCTATGCTTGTTGTTGTGAAACTTGCCTATGCTTGTTGTTGTGAAACTTGCCTATGCTTGTGATGATAGCCTTTGTTGTGCAAGTGTGGTATTTCTGTGTTACCGCGTCTCGATGGAGGGCCGGTTGATTTGTTATGAACGATTCTACACCGAGTCCCACGAGATGGGCAGGGGCACGTATTCCATTTGATTATACACCGAGTCCCACGAGATGGGCAGGGGCACGTATTCCATTTGATATTACACCGAGTCCCACGAGATGGGCAGGGTCACGTATTTCATCTGATAGTACACCGAGTCCCACGAGATGGGCAGGGTCACGTATCACATCTGATTTTACACCGAGTCCCACGAGATGGGCAGGGTCACGTATTTCATCTGGTTATCATACATGTCTCCTGCTTTATATAGACTATTATGATTTCATTTACAGTCTTTTACAGTTTCACATACTTGGTACTGCCAGATCGACCTCCTTCTGCGTTCATGCCGCGGTAAGTACATTGGCTGTCGATCCCCGCTCTAGGATCACCTTTCAAAGATATTGGGAAGCCCGTTCCTTGGAGGCTTATCTTTTGTATGTGTTCCCGAGTTGTAGGTTCTTGTACATCTGTGGTATGGCGGCCCTGTCCCGTCATAGTTGTTGTAAATCTTAGAGGTCTGTAGCACTGTGTGGGCAGGGTTTTGTAAAAAGGGATTAAACTGTTCGTTTTGAAAAAAGTTGTTATATGTATATCATTGGAAGGTAACCGTTTGGTTGACCTGTTTTATTATCATGTCTCTCATTTCATGTTTAAAGTTTTATTTTCCGATTTTCTCGATGTTGTGTCACTAGGGTGCCCGGTAAGGCACGATCGCGCCCGGAATTCGGGTGTGACATAGTGGTATCGAGCGATTAATCCTCGGAAAGTGTCTACGCACCGTGTCTAGTAGTCTTGATTATCGGTGTGTTGTGCACCACATCTATAATCGTGAGGCTATAGGACATTTAGGATTGGTTTCCATTTCTTCTCATTCCGAGATCGTGCCTTGTGAGCCGTGTGATAAGTTGTACCTCCGACGTATTTCATTTTTACCGCTTATGCCTCCGCGTAAGGCAACCTGCACTCAGACAGTGCAAGGCGGCCGAGGAGTCGCTAGTGGGATACTGAGGAGCACGAGGGCAGAGGCCCGGCCAAGCACTGAGACAGTGCCCGACGGCGGTTTCGTGGACGCCGCCAGAGAAGTTAGAGTCGCAGCAGTGGCTGCGAGACTACAAGACGAGCCTCCACCCCACACCGGAGCATGAGACGGGGTACAAGGAGATGGCGCCATCGCCGTGGTCGTGGGCCGATATGAGGATAGGTTGGATGCAGCAGCCGGCCAAGAGCACCGTAGTTCACCCCGAGCAGATAGTTTGAGGCTACGGACTTTCTCGAGCCGCACCGCGAGTTCTATGGGTCGAGGCACGAGGATGATCCGCAGGAGTTCATCCGGCGATTCTGGATCATGAGAGTGAGCAAGGCTGCGGAGACCGAGTCAGTGACCTTCGGTTCGCATCGGCCGCGCGACATCGCAGCCGATCGGTTTGATTCACGGAATCGCCCGAGGTGAGCATGCGCTCCCAGATTTGGGACGAGTTCTCAAGGGCATTTCTTGCACATTTCTTGCCTCCACGCATGAGGAGGGCTCGGGCAGATTTTTGGTGTTATGCAGTAAGCGGACGACGGTCGGGAGTACAATGTGGAGTTCGACTCATTGGCGACGTCCCGCGTTAGTAGCCGATATGGAGGGCGAGTACACCGCTACGCCACCGGGCTGGATGAGTACTTGGCGAGGCTTGTTCGGTGTAGCCCTTCACCGGCATGGACATTGCCCGCATGCAGGCTCATGCACTAGGATGTGAGGCACGGAGGAGTCGACGGAATGACCGAGATCAGCAGAAGAGGGCCAGAACAGCAGGGTCCTTTGGTAGCTTTCAAGGCGGACCGCCTCAGCAGCAGGCTAGTGATGTACCTCCGCCAAGATGCAGTGGTCCTCCGATCGTCGGGGCGTTCGTGGTATTCGAGCCGGTCGAGCTCCAAGGCTTCGTTCATGATATACGGGTTCTAGCCACGTTCGAGTTTTCTCGGTGTGCACGATGTGGCAAACGCCATCCCGGAATGTCGCTTTTTCTCGGGTGCTTGTTTTTCTGCGGCCACGTGTGGATGACGAAACTGTCCTAGTAGGAAGGATGCAAACAGAATGACTCACCTACGGATCGCGGTGTTCATCGCTTTCATACTGCTATGCGCAGGCGTGCCTATGATTAGAGAGGAGCGGTAGATTCAGGTATATCCCTAACCCTCTAGAGTTTTGTATGTATTGATGTTGTTGATGTGTTTAGTGTTATGTTTGGATAGCTGTGTGCTAAAAAGTGATTTAGAAACCTGGTTAGTGAAAAGGGTAAGTCCCTGGGAAGTGTGAAATGGAAGTGGTAGCTTTCATGACCTGTTTAGGTAAGATTGTTCCGGATCGGGGAACAAGAGCGTGATGCGTAAGTGGATCGGGTTGGGGCCATGTTGAGGGCCAACCCGCGGCCGGTTTCAAAATAGGGTCAGCTCTGGGTGGTCCCGCCAGGTGGTAGGGTCACGAGGGTGCTAGGCCCAAGTTTAGATGACCGTCGTATGATTTCGTGTTTATGTTCGACCAGAAGCGGATCGTAAAGGCCGGGAATGGCCTCAAGGGAGATTGCGGTTAGTAAGATGACCAAGTTGGAGGTAGTGACTCCAAAGTTTTGGAACTAAAGCGATGACTGAAGTGTGGTACGTATACTAGAAGAGTTCAAGTGTTCGAGGAGGGCACGACGAGTAAAGAAGGGAAGAGAACGTGTGTTATTACGTGGCCAGGTGTGGCTTTGACAACTTGTTGAAGGAACTTCTTCGTTATCTCTGTTGAGAAGGAACATTCGGACGAATGTTTCTGCGAGGGGAGAATGTTATACCCCGTATTTCCAGAGTATGTACGTGAGGGCGTACGTATAATAATTTAAGCCTAAAGGTTGGCTAGTTTCGAAATTTGTACACAACACCCGATTGGAGTCGTTTTTCGACGAAACGTTTCCACGCTTTCGTAGGAAAATTCGCTATGTCATTTCTAATTTTTGCGGATTTTTCCGAGAGACGAAACATTTTGGACCAACGGGAGGGTGACAAGTGTCACCCTCACATTGGAAGTGGTGGGCGGTAAAGCTTGGCCGAAAGGGGGGCATGTGGTAGGTAGGATATTTGTGCAAGTTGGTGTGGTAGATGGATAAGGTACACATGGTGGAAATCTAGCCCTACACTTGCACCACACTTGTCTTCATCTTGGCCATTGGTTGGCCTTCACTTGACCTATAAATACCCCTCTAGTTGATGAACTTTCTTCATCCAAATTGAGCAATCTATCTAAGTCTCAAAGACTCCCCCCGACTTGTATTAAAATCGTCCAAAAGTCCTCCCCCTTTGAGAGCTTGGCCGAGAGCTTCCCCCTCCCCTTTGTGGTGCCCTAGCCGAGGGGTACCCCCCCCCCTAGCCTAGTTGTCTCGTATAAATACCCCTTGTTGTGGTATAGAAATACTCTCCTAGTATTGTTATAATGTCCAAATACCTTGCCCAAATACCTTGTAGTATTCCCAAGGTTACACTTATACAAGCCAGAAAATACCATTATACTTTCCTCACTACTAAAACGAAACCCTAGGGAAAAATCTTCACCCGTAGTTGAAGTATTAAGTAGAAGTTGTGTAGACACTTCTAAGGGTTTCTTGAGCGTTTTGGAGCGCACGGGTAGAGCTAAACCTTGCTCAGGATCGACTTTTATCTCGGATAATTTTGGGCTTATCGAGGTAAACACTCATGACCTTCTATTGAAATTGGAAATTACATGTTGTAGGAATATATAGTTGAAGTATACTATATATAGAACTGAACGTTATAATTGTGCGGCAATGTCTTTTGACTTAAGCCTGAATAATACTTACGGCAATGTCTTGACTTAAGCACGAATTTAAATAAGAGAATCGAATCAGAATCACATAGGCGTATCAGACATGAGACTTGTGTAGCATTCTTGTGAAGTAGAATTGTACACGTCCGGTTAGGCGTGCAAACCCCGGTTGGCTTGGTAGCCTCGATAGAGGAGAGATTAACGCCATGTGGGGAGGTCTTGCGAATTTTACGTAGAAAGATGAAAACTTGTGTTTAAGATTTAATAGACGTTTGTGGCCTTTATAGGTGAAAGTACTAAGAGTAGCGTATTCTACTCGAGGAGTGGAAAGTGGCTAGGTTGTAGTACTTGAGCTTTGCTTATTGTCGATAATCGTCGCGAGGTATGTGAACCTCTTCCTATCTCTTCTAGCATGATATGTGTGTAACTATGTAGTACGGTGACGCATACGTGTTTAATGTATTTGATTAGTTTGAAACATAAAGTGTTATAACGGCTTTATGGGAAGTTGGTTATAACAGCTTTATGTAGGTAAGAAAATACTTTGTGGTTTTAAAAGGTAACTGATGTGAATTATAACGGGCTTGTTATAATAAAGAACTTGATGTATTTCAAAAGATTTATAAATCGTTTTGAAGGAGAGTAACACTTGGTTTTAAAGGTTTTAAAAGAGAATTATACTAGCTTTATGGGAGTTAGGTATAATGTCTTAAGAGAGGTAAAGAAAATGGTTTCTTGATGTTAGAAGTTAAGAGACTTGATCTTATAAGATAAGAGACTTAACTTATTTGTTTTAATGTGGATGTTTATGTGAAACCTCATTCGTGAGTAATGAGTACTTGGTTTTATTTAAAGGGATAATGTTTCTTGATTTGAAATCGAATGTGTATCGACAAACCACCGCGGCGTTAATAAAAGGAAAATGTATTGAATAAATGAAGTCTTGTATTAAAACCAGTAGAAACCTCCATCTGCATAGAAACTAAGATGAGACAAAATGATATTACATTTTCTAGATCATGGCTGCTGTAATAAGAATGTTGTAAACAAGAATAACCTACTCTCACGTAAGATATATATTACTCAATCGTTCTAAAAAGAAATCAAGTGATTAAGTTTATGAACTATGAAACCATTTGAAAATGAGAAGCTTAAGTAATTGAAACTAGGCAAACGGAACTTAGGAAAAGAATGTTGTTACTTGACTTTTGAAAAGGAATGTGGGTTGGTCATTCTAATACTACGGGTATTGTGTGACTTATGTGAAAGAATCTGATCTCTTAAAAGGTATTTAACGAAAGTAGTAATTAAGGTTTAAAACCAGGACTTTCTCATAAAATGAAAGTAATTAGAGTTGTGTGAAACTTGCCTATGCTTGTTGTTGTGAAACTTGCCTATGCTTGTTGTTGTGAAACTTGCCTATGCTTGTGATGATAGCCTTTGTTGTGCAAGTGTGGTATTTCTGTGTTACCGCGTCTCTCGATGGAGGGCCGGTTGATTTGTTATGAACGATTCTACACCGAGTCCCACGAGATGGGCGCGGCACGTATTCCATTTGATTATACACCGTGTCCCACGAGATGGGCAGGGTCAAGTATGTCATCTGATTTTACAACGAGTCCCAAGAGATGGGCAGTGTCACGTATTTCATCCGATAGTACACCGAGTCCCACGAGATGGGCGGTCGTCACGATCACATCTGATTTTACACCGAGTCCCACGATGGGCGTGGTCACGTATTTCATCCGTTATCATACATGTCTCCCGCTTTATATAGACTATTATGATTTCATTTACGCCTTTACGATTCACATACTTGGTACCTGTTGTACTGACCTCCTTCGGGGGGCTGCGTTCATGCCGCAGGTAGAAGTACATTGGCTGTCGATCCCCGCTCTAGGATCACCTTTCAAAGATATCGAAGCCCGTTCCTTGGAGGCTTATCTTTTGGTATGTGTTCCTCGAGTTGTAGGTTCTTGTACATTCGTGGTATGGCGGGCCCCGTCCGTCATAGTTGTTGTAAATCTTAGAGGTCAGAGTAATCGTTGCAAGGTGGTTTTGTAAAAAGGGATTAAACTGTTCGTTTTGAAAAAAGTTGTTATATGTATATCATTGGAAGGTAACCGTTTGGTTGACCTGTTTTATTATCATGTCTCTCATTTCATGTTTAAAGTTTTATTTTCCGCTGATTTTCTCTGATGTTGTGTCACTAGGGTGCCCGGGGTAAGGCACCAGTCACGGGCCCGGAATTCGGGGTGTGACAATAACACTTTATGTTTTAAACCAATCAAATACATTTAGCACATGTACGTCTACCGTACTACATAGTTCACACATATCATGCTAGAAGAGATAGGAAGAGGTTCACATACCTCGCGACGAGTATCGACTAATAGCAAAACGCTCCAAGTACTTCAAACCGTCGGCTACTCCTTAGCCAGTAGATCGCGCCACATAGTACTTCAACCTATAAGGCCACAAGGCGCTTATTAACATTTAGATCCCTTCAGTAACATTCTACGTAAAATTCGGCAAAGACTCCCCGCAACAGCGTAAATCTCCTCCTCTATCGGGGCCGGCTATAAAGCCTAACAGGGGGGGTTCATACATCTAACCGTACGTGCACAATTCTACCTCACAGAAAAGCTAAACAAGGTTCATCTGAATACGCCCTATGTAAAAACATTCAAGTACTTTTCTTTCAAAAGGTTTCTTATTATTCAGCTTAAGTCCAAAGACATTGCCGACAACAACGTTCAGTTCTATATATAGTATACTTCAACTATATAGTCTAACAATCATGTAATTTCCAATTACAATAGAGGGACAAGATATTTACCTCGATAAGCCCATAATTATCCAAGTTAAAATGTCGATCCTGGGCAATCGTTTAGCTCCAACTCCGAGCGCTCCAACCCGCTCTAAACCACCCTTAGAAGTTCTAACCAACTTCTACACAATACTCCAACGGACTATGGAGATTTTCCTAGGGTTTCGGTTTTGTGACAGACGGGAAGTATAATAGTATAACTGGGCTTTTCGTATAGGTATGACCTTAGAATACTACAAGGTATACGGCTAAGGTAATTTGGGCATTATAACAATACTTTTGAGAGTATTTCTACCAAGAGGGGGGGTGTATTATACGAGACAACTAGGCTAGGGGGGGTACCCCACGGCCACACTACAAGGAGGGGGGGAGAGGGCTCTCGGCCAAGGGGGCCTTTCAAAGGGGGAGAGGGGCTCTTGGACGAGAGTCAACAAGAGGGGAGAGGGAGGGATTTTAACACTTAGAAGATTTGTGGAAAGGATGAAGAATTCATCAAAGGGAGAGGGGTATTTATAGGTCAAGTGAAGGCCAACCAATGGCCAAGATCTTGCCAAGTGCAAGGCAAGTGTAGGGCCAAGATCCACCCAAGTGTCCTTGACCAACTAACACACAAAAAATATCCTACCAACTCCCCTTGACCAACAAGGCCAATTCGTCCACCCTCCCTTTACCGCCCATTCACGTCCGCCAATGAGAGGGTGCCAAGTGGCGCCCTCTTGTTGGCCCAACACTTTTCGTCTCTCGTAAAAATCCGAAAAAATTAAAAATGACATCGCCGTAAATTCCCCTACGAAAGCTGTGGAAACGTTTCGTCGAAAAACGACTCTAAACGGGTGTTGTGCACAAAAGTAAATCGGCCAAGCCTATTCTCAAGTTCAAATTTTCACGCACGCCCCACGCACATACTGAAATACGGTATAACAAAGATGCCTCGGAATCCCTCATCGTAAGCATGTCCAAGGCGCATGCCTCGGAATCCCTCATCGTAAGCATGTCCAAGGATCAACCACACTGGAAGCATACCCGTGGAATCCCACATCACCGCTTAGACGCCCGGATAAGCTCATACTAGGACAATGGAAGCATACCCGTGGAATCCCACATCACTGCCGGTACGTCCAAGTAAATCCACAATAAGACAATGGAAGCATACCCGTGGAATCCCACATCACTGCCGGTACGTCCAAGTAAATCCACAAAAAGACAATGGAAGCATACCCGTGGAATCCCACATCACTGCCGGTACGTCCAAGTAAATCCATAATAAGACAATGGAAGCATACCCGTGGAATCCCACATCACTGCCGGTACGTCCAAGTAAATCCACAATAAGACAATGGAAGCATACCCATGGAATCCCACATCACTGCCGGTACGTCCAAGTAAATCCACAATAAGACAATGGAAGCATACCCGTGGAATCCCACATCACTGCCGGTACGTCCAAGTAAATCCACAATAAGACAATGGAAGCATACCCGTGGAATCCCACATCACTGTCGGTACGTCCAAGTAAAAATCATAACTTCTTTAGACTTCCATTAACATACAAAATGGATCTCCATTTATGACCTTAAGGCACTTTTCATATCACTTAACAAGTCCGGGGAAAATTCAACCCAAAGTACTATATATTTCTATTCTTTCCAAAGATCTCTTTTCAACATAAGACCCCAAGATACTAACACCCGTAGTATCAAGGGTTATCTCCATTTCAACAAGTCACTGTACTTTTAGAAATATGCTTCGGGCTTCTAAATCAAGTGACCCTCCTTTTAAACTTTAAGCAATTGATGCCTTTAAATCAAATTGCCCTTCTTAGTTTCAATTCTTTCATCTAGGTTTACTTATTCGAGAAAAACCATTTCTTTAACCTTCCATAATGTCACGACCCGAACCCGGGCCCGTGACTGGTGCCTTACCCCGGGCACCCTAGTGATACAACATCAGAGAAAATCAGCGGAAATAAAACATGAACATGAAATAAGAGATATTATAAGTAAACAGGTCAACCAAAAGCTTGCCTTCAGATAAATATATACAAACCACAAGCAGTTTAATCTTTTTACAACCCCGCCACAGCGATTACTGCACTTAAGATTTACAACAACTATGACGGACAGGCCCGCCATACCACGAATGTACAAGAACCTACAACTCAGGAACACATACCAAAAGATAAGCCTCCAAGGAACGGAGCTTCCCAATATCTGAAAGTGATCCTAAAGCGGGATCGACAGCCACGATGTCTACTGCGGCATGAACGCCCCGAGGAGGTCAGTACAACAGGTACCAAGTATGTGAAACTGAAAATACTGTAGTTAAATCATAACAGTCTATATAAAGCAGGAGACATGTATGATGACCAAAATACAGTATGCAACATAAAAGCAGTCAAGTCAGGGACTCACGCCCTCAAAGTCATCACTAAAATATAACTATGGGTCTCACGCCCACAACACCAATCACGTCCGCATCATGGCCGCATGCCCCCGGAATTCTGCATCGGTGTAAACATGTCCATGATGCAACAATAATGACAATGCTGCATGGCCACATGCCCGAATCTGACGGTAGACACGTCCATGTAACATCAACAACAATATCTCGGTGATCAACCTGCTGCGTAGCCATATGTCCCGGACTCGTGACGGTAGACATGTCCATGTAACATCAATCAATCAAGACAACAATCAAAATGGAAACATACCCGTGGAATTCTTCGTCACTGCCAGCACGTCCAAGTAAGTTCTCAACAAGTCAACCGGCCCTCCATCGAGAGACGCGGTAACACAGAAATACAACACTTGCACAACAAAGGCTATCATCACAAGCATAGGCAGGTTTCACCACAACAAGCATAGGCAAGTCATACACAACTCAAAGTACTTTCATTTTATGCCAAAGTCCGGGTTTTAACCCTAAAGTACTACGTACGTTAAATTTCTTTTAAAGAGATTCATTCCTTTTTTAAAAGTCACCCGATACCCGTATATATAAAAAATATAGAGTGACTCACATTTTTAGGTAAACCAAAACACTTTCCTTCTTAACAACATTCTTTTCCCTAAAGTTCCAGTTTTCCTAATTTCACTTACTCAAGTCTCTTTATTTTAGAAAAGTTTCATAGTTCATAGTCTTAATCATTTAAGAATATAATTCTCTTTTAAACAATCTGAGAAAACATATGCCTTATATGAGTGTATGTTATTCCTGTTCATAATCAATCTTATTAAGACCATGATCTAGGAAATGTAATACAATTTTGTCTCATCTTAGCTTCTATGCAGATGGAGGTTTCTACTGGTTTTAATATAATACTTCATTTATTTAATACATTTTCCTTTATTAACGCTGCAGTGGT
The DNA here is from genome assembly GCA_029844215.1 of Przewalskia tangutica. NCBI lineage: Eukaryota > Viridiplantae > Streptophyta > Magnoliopsida > Solanales > Solanaceae > Przewalskia > Przewalskia tangutica. The sequence goes on along the minus strand of CM056725.1, from coordinate 34,942,771 downwards.
TTGTCGATACACATTCTGATTTCCGAATCAGTAAAACATTATTCCTTTTAAAAACCAAGTACTCATTACTCACGAATGAGGTTTCACACCAAAACTCATATTAACTCATTCAAGTCAAGTCTCTTATCTTTTAAGATCAATAAACCATTCATTTTTCCTCCCTTAAGACGTTATACCTAACTTCCCATAAAGCTAGTATAACTCTTATGTTTTCAAAACCAAGTATTACTCTTCTTTCAAAAAAAAGGGATTCTTAATCTTTTGAAATACTTCAAGTTCTTTATGGTCACACATTAAGTCAGTTATAAGTCAAATCAGTTACCCTTTAAAAACCACAAGGCATTTCTTAACCTACATAAAGTCATATAACCAACTTCCCATAAAGCCGTTATAACCCTTTATGTTTTAAACCAATCAAATACATTTAACACATGTACGTCTACCGTACTACATAGTTATACACATATCATGCTGGAAAAGATAGGAAGAGGTTCACATACCGCGACGATTATCGACTAATAGCAAAATGCTCCAAGTACCTCAAACGATGGCTACTCCTTAAGCCACGTAGATTGCACCACACGTAGTACTTCAACCTATAAGGCCACCAGGCGCTGATTCACCTCTAAATCTCATCGTTCCATATTCTACGTAAAATTGGCAAAGACTTCCCCCGCAACAAACGTAAATCTCCTCCTCTTATCGAGGTGGCTACCAAGCCAACCAGGGGGGGGTTAACACGTCTAACCGGACGTGTACAATTCTACTACACAGTAATGCTACACAAGTCTACTGTAGTACAGCCCTATGTAATTACAGTTCAGTTCAGTTCTTCTCTTTATTATCCTTCTATGTGATTACTGTTCAATTCTTATTCAGGCTTAAGTCAAAAGACATTGCCGACGAACTACGTTCAGTTCTATTCAATATTCATTCTATATATAGTATACTTCAACTATATATTCTAACAATCATGTAATTTCCAATTACAATAGGGGGACAAGATATTTACCTCGATAAGCCCAAAATTATCCGAGTTAAATGTCGCTCCTGAACAAGGTTTAGCTCCTACTCCGTGCGCTCCAAAACGCTCCAAGAAACCCTTAGAAGTGTCTACACAACTTCTACTTAATACTTCAACTACGGGTGAATATTTTTCCTTAGGGTTTCGTTTAGTGGCTAAAGGAGGTATAATCGTACTTTCCGGGTTTTTCGTATAAAGGGTACTTTGGAAAGTACTATAAGGTATATGGGCTAGAGTATTTTGGGCATTATAACAATACTAGGAGAGTATTTCTATACCACAAAGGGGGGTATTTATACGAGACAACTAGGCTAGGGGGGGGGTACCCCACGGCCAAGCCTCACTCAAGGGGTTTCGCCTCTGGAGCTCTCAAAGGGGGAGGGCTTTGGACAATTTTAAGACAAGAGGGAGGGAGTATTTGAGACTTAGAAAGATTGCTCACTTTAGGATGAAATAACTCTTCAACAAGGGGTGTATTTATAGGTCAAGAAAGGACCAACCAATGGCCAAGATTCTTCCAAGTGTAAGGCAAGTGTAGGGCTAGATTTAAGCCAAGTGCACCTTATCCATCTACCACAACCACTTGCACAAAAATATCCTACCAACTAATGTGCTCCATTTCGTCCAAATGCCGTCCAACCTTCATCCAATGTGAGGGTGACACATGTCACCCTCCCGTTGGTCCAAAATATTTCGTCTCTCGGAAAAATCCGCAAAAATTTTAAATGACATAGCCGGAATTTTCCCTACGAAAGCTGTGGAAACGTTTCGTCAGAAAACGACTCTAATCGGGTGTTGTGTACAAATTTGAAACTTGCCTAACTTAAGGCTCAAATTATTATACGTACGCCATCACGTACATACTCTGGAAATACGGGGTATAACACATAAAGTTATTATAACCAACTTCCCATAAAGCCGTTATACTAACTTTATGCTCTAGACAACTTCGTTCTTTTTATGACCAAGAGACTTGTACTTCAAAACAAGTTACACAACTTTCAAAAGGCTTCAAGTCTCTTTACTTTAGAAGACAAGGTTCTTAACTTAGAAAACAAGTTCTTATCTTTATAATAGTTCCATACTTTTTCACATCAAGGAGTCCTTGTCTACCCCATTAGAATAACCCATTCTTATAACCTTTCCTGAAGGACAAGTGAGTTAGTCCTCTAACTCAACCGACTAGGCATTTTTAAAACAAGTCAAGTATATCAAAATGACTTTACTTTATTTAAATCACGTACGTCTACCGTACCATACAGTTATAACTACTCATGCTCAAGTGATAAGAAAGTTTCCACATACCTCTTATGTTTAATCCACTTGCCAAGTCCAATATGCCGTCCGTAGATGTCAACCTATAATGACCATAATTCGTCTATTAGCTTCTAGCTTCAACGTAGAATATTCTAATGTAAAGTCCCTTGTTCTACGGGAAAAATTGGACAACACTTCCTTTGTGTTCACGCATTTCTTCCACCTTTTCAAGGTCCGACCAATAACCAAACGCCGCATTTAAGGCACAACAATTCAGATAACCAAAAGGGGATTACACGCCTTTACAGGACGCGTAAAATTCTGCCCCACAATAATACAAAACAATCCAATAATTCCAAGTCACATTCGGCTACAATATCACCACAATTATCAATTTCCTTTTAATCCATCTCGTTATTCCAACATGTTATATAAATCATAACCAATTATATACCCTCCTATTTATAACATGCAACGATTTATAGCTAACAACCGAATTGATTTCAACATGAGTGGCTAACATGCCCATTTTCGGTTTTCAACAAGACGACAAGATCCAAATCTTTTCAAACTTAAACATAACAACCAGATGCTCATTTCTTAACTACCATAACTTAAAATCTTCATTTACACAAGAAGGTGAAGATTTTACTGTCACGACCCGATTCCGGGCCCGTGACTGGTGCCTTACCCCGGGCACCCTAGTGATACAACATCAGAGTAATCAGCGGAACATAAAACGATACAAGACATATTATGAAATATGAAACAATAATCTGAGAAAAACTTGCCTTTCTGCATATATGTAAATAACAACTTTTTCAACATGAGCAGTTTAATCCTTTTTTACAAACCCCGCCACAACAAGATTACTGCACTTCTACGAATGATATGACAACAACGACGGACGGGCCGCCATACCCACGAATGTAGCACCTACAACAACAGGGACTATACCAAGACAAGCCTCCGAGAAACGGAGCTTTCCCACCGAATCGTGACCCTAAGAGCGAGGATCAACGATCGTGTACCTTTACTCGCGGCATGAACGCAGCCCAAGGGAGAGGTCGCATAACAAAAACGAGTATGTGAAACCGAAAATACTGTAAATGAAATCATAGCAGTCTATATAAAACAGGAGACAGGTATGATAACAAAACTACAGTTCACAATAAACAAGCAGTCATATCAAGTCAGGGACTCACGCCCTCAAGTCATCACTAAAATATAACAATGGGTCTCACGCCCCCAATATCAATCATGCCCGTGGAATACCTTCCTCACTGCCGGCAGTTTATGATATAAAAGCACCAAGGAACACACATGAACACCAGGTCCCACCTGTGCCATAATGAAACCGTACAGGGTAAGTACGAAGGCATAGCCGACTACTAACACCCACAGTACCATCAAGGTCATGAATCAGATCATAAGATCTGCATGCACCGTCACATGATCAAAGCGGCCACTTGCCCGCAGATCTAATGCGCGCGTCTAGCCCCGAACTTTCCGCGACTCCGCATAGGCCAATCTCATCGCCCGCATGAGGTATTCCCGCATCGAGGGTAGCTACTCCCGCATCGCCCCGACTTCGCATCCGCGTGGCCACGTGGACCGCATGCCCATAAAGGACGACACTAACACGAACTCGTAGCTCCGCATAGGCCCCTGGGACCTGCATGAGGTATTCTCGAATCATAGGTCCATCGACCCGCCTGAGTCTACCCCGCATCGGAGGGCAGCTTAACCCCCGGAATCATCTCAAGAGATGAGTGATGTAAAATACTAACACAACAGCTTATCGTTAAGCAACATAAGCACAACAAAGGAAAACCCCTTTACGCAACATCACAAGATACTAACACACGTAGCATCCTAGCATGTTTACTTATCAATCAACAAGAAAGTATTACAAGGCTATCACAAACCAACACAATCAAGTTATACACACAAGGTACTTTAAGCTAACAAGTTCGGGTATCTACCCCTAAAGTACTTCATACATTAAATCTTTTAAAAGATCCGTTGCTTTCACATAAGTCACACAATACCCGTAGTATAAAATAGAGTGACTGTCTTTTTAAATAAACCAAAACACTTACCTTTGTAAAATCAAGTAACAACATTATTTTCCAAACGTCCAAGTTTGCCTAATTTCAAATGTTCACGTTTCTTATTTTAGAAATGTTTCGTGGTTCATAGCCTTATTCATTTAAGAATATAATTCTCTTTTAAACAATCGGAGAAACATAAGTCTTATATGTGAGTAGGATATTCTTGTTTATAACAATCTTATTACAACAGCCGTGATCTAGGAAATATCATTTTGTCTCATCTTAGCTTCTATGCAGATGGAAGTTTCTACTGGTTTTAATAATACTTAATTAGTCAAAACATTTCCTTTTATTAACGCAGTTGGTTGGTCGATACACATTCGATTTCGAAATCAAGAAACATTCTTAAGCCGTTATACCTAACTTCCCATAAAGCTAGTATAACTCTTAAGTTTTTTCAAAAACCAAGTATTACTTCTTCTTTCAAAATGATTCAAAACTCTTTTGAAATACTTCAAGTCCTTTATTAACACATAACAAGCGGCTTATAGTTCAAATCGATTACCTTTTAAAGACCACAAGTATTTTCTTACCAACATAAAGTCGTTATAACCAACTTCCCATAAAGCCGTTATAACACTTTATGTGTTAAACCAATCAAATACGTTTAGCACATGACGTCACCGCACTACATAGTTCACACATATCATGCTAGAAGAGATAGGAAGAGGTTCACATACCTCGCGACGAGTATCGACTAATAGCAAAACACTCCAAGTACTTCCAACCGTCGGCTACTCCTCAAGCCAAGTAGATCGCGCCACACGCAGTACTTCAACCTATAAGGCCACAAGGCACTTTATTAACATTTAGATCTCATCGTAGAACATTCTACGTAAAAATTCGCAAAGACCCCGCAACAACAGAAATCTCCTCCTCTAATCTGGGCCGCTACCAAGCCAACCGGGGGTTATACATCTAACCCGAACGGGTACAATTCTACTCCACAAGATTACTACAAGTCTCTCAGAATACACCCTATGTAATTACAGTTCGATTCGATTCTTGAGCTTAAGTCAAAAGACATTGCAGCGATTAAGCTTAGTTCTATATATAGTATACTTCAACTATATAATCTAACGACATGTAATTTCCAATTACAAATAGAGGACAAGATATTTACCTCGATAAGCCCATAATTATCCAAGTATAAAGTCGATCTGGGCAATCGTTTAGCTCCAACTCCGAGCGCCCAACCCGCTCTAAACCACCCTTAGAAGTTCTAACCAACTTCTACACAATACTCCAACTGACTATGGAGATTTTCCTAGGGTTTCGGTTTTGTGGTCGACGGAAGTATAATAGTATTTCGGGCTTTTCAGATAGGTATAACCTTAGAATACAACAAGGTATACGGCTAAGGTAATTTGGGCATTATAACAATACTTTAGAGAGTATTTCTACACCACAAAGGGGGGGTATTATACGAAAGCAACTAGGCTAGGGGGGGGGTACCCCACGGCCACACTACTAGGAGGGGGGGTGTACCCCTCGGCCAAGGCCTCTAGGAGGGGGGGGTGCACCCCTCGGCCAAGGCCTCACAAAGGAAGAGGGGAGGGACGAAACCAACAAGGAGGGAGGGAGGTTTTCAAGACTTGGAATTTATGGAATGGATGAAGAAGTCTTCAAAGGGGGAGGGTATTTATAGGCCAAGCAAAGGCCAACCAAGGGCCAAGATCTAGCCAAGTGGGGGGCAAGTGGAGGGCCAAGATATGCCCAAGTGCCCCCTAGACCCTACTCCTTAAAACCCTCACAAAAAATCTACACAAATATCTAGCAACCCTTGCCCATCCAATCGGCCCTAACGCCCCTTCAAGTCCACCAACGAGAGGGTGCCACATGGGGGTGACACGTGTCGCCCCCCGATTCGTCCAAAATATTTCGTCTTCCGAAAATATCCATAACGGCCAAAATCTCAAAATCAAAGCGGGCCCCACAAAACCGTAAATTTCTCCCGTGGGCCCCACGTGACCATTTCCAAAAATAAAATTCCATAATTCTAATATAATCTAAGAAGTCTGAATACCAAATCTGGGAATCCAATTCCCATTAACGAACCTTTTTCCTTCACAAAAACCGGAAACTTTTCCGTGGAAAAATCACCTCTTTCTTCCTTTCCAATCTTTCTCGTGATTCTCGCACGCACGCCCTCGCATACATACCACGGAACTACGGGTATAACATTCTTCCTCTTAGAACATTCGTCGAATGTTCCTTCTAAGTCTTAAAACATGCGGGCGCCAGTATAGTCTTCACTACTATACTTACGAAACAATGCTGCCATACGTGGCGACAGAAATACCTGCGCAACATACTTATATCCAAGTCTACGAGGAAACACCTCTAACATCACCACAAATACCTCTTCCCGGGGTTAAAAATATACTTCTTTAGTCACTTTTGTCACTTTGTCGCGAGCCTTGCTCCGACGACCCAACAAATGGTACCGGCCGCATGATCCTCGAGGCACGCCTACGGCCCTTCTCAGGATGTGCCATACGGAGAGCCACGGTTCGGGTCTGTTCCCGTGGTAGAGGCTCTGGCCTCTTTATACGCTCAGCCCCCCGAACATAACAATACGAAAGACCGGACGTACTGCCTCCTAAGTCGGACGGCAATTGCTAACATATAGGCAACCTGGCCTATTCTTCACATGAACTCAAAAGGCCCAAAGTAACTCGGGCTAAGTTCCTTCTGTTTCCAAAACTCGTCACACCCTAACCACAGTCTGCTGGAACAAACCTGAACCAACTGTCTGAACCTTGCCAACATCGAACCAATCGACCGGCAACTTACACTTCCGCCCTTACAAGGCTTCATAAGGCGATATCCGAACACTGAAATGGTAGCTTAAACACTTCCTCCACAGGAGACAACAATCCACACAACTACCCCTGAAATCCACACACTGGCCCGAGGGCGAATGCGATTCTGAGACTCACCTGAGTCCTTAACCCTGCCTGGTAAAACTTCCAGAAACAAAAACAGCCGTAACCTGGGCTCCACTGTCTGCCATAAGGTGAAGGTAGGCACCCCGTGCAGCCTTACAACCTTTCTGATAAATCAACACTGCCGAGTGAACGGTCCCGACCGAAGAACACGATGGGCTGCCCCCATCGACCGACCACTGGTCGAACGCATCCACGAACTCGTACGCTGGTCAACTAAACTTGGGCCTAACACCCTCGTGACCCTAACACAAGGCGGGACCACCACAACCAGACCCCACCACCAAACATGCCGCGGGTTGACCCGCAACGTGGCCTCAACCCGACCCGGCAAGGCGCAAAATACTATCTCCCCGAAGGAACAATCTCACTAAACACGTTACGAAAACCTAGCGGTCTTCTTAGCTCAACTACCCTCTTCATTTCACACTACTTAGGGACCTATCCCAAACACAGCTCACGTGCACTATGCACTCCTATAAGGGTCAAACATAAACATACGTCTCTACCCGAGATGGCCTTACCTCTAAGGTCTTTGCGTATAAAGCTCTAAGGCTCACACTTTCTTTATCCCCCAAAACCTTACTTGGTTAACCCACCATGATTTCTAATCACAACTAACACACTACTAACAGAACATAGCACTTAAGGTATACTCACCTTGAAAGTTACCGAAGGACCTTGCTGCCCGCCCTCTTCTCGCCCTCGTTAACCCGTCGATCTCTACGTTTTTCGGCCTGCTGTACATAAGCCCGTACACAGGCCATGCTCAAGCCCAACTGAAGAATTACTCTTACACAACCCTCTCTTAGGTAGTCATCAAGGCTCGTGGTACATCGGTATAATCTCTGGTAGCCAAATCCATAGCTAGTAACAGGGTTGCCTCTTTGCAATCTATATTCACTGTTCCCGGTCGTGGAACTGAAGGTTCAAATATCATGGACGCAGTAGGAACTGCCGTCGCCGTGCTAAACTCTGCTGGGGCTAGTGACGTCGCAGAAATCCCCGAATGAAGCACTACCCTAGGTAATGATTGGGCCCGTGCCCTCGCAACCCTCTGAACTCAACTCGCAGCTCCCTCGGCTGCCTTGCCCTCCTGGGCCCGGGTTGCCCTACGCGGAGGCATAATGATAAGGGAATGAATTTCGTCAGAGGGTCCAACTTACAACACAGCTCTAAGGCACGATCTCAGAGTGATAAGAATAGAAACCAATCCTAAATATCCTATAGCCTCCTGATTATTGGTGTGGTGCACAACACACCGATAATCAAGACTCTACTGGACACGGTCTGTAGACACTTTCCGAGGATTAACTGCTCTGATACCACTTTTGTCACGACCCGATTCCGGGCCCGTGACTGGTGCCTTACCCCGGGCACCCTAGTGATACAACATCAGAGTAATCAGCGGAACATAAAACGATACAAGACATATTATGAAATATGAAACAATAATCTGAGAAAAAAACTTGCCTTTCGGCATATATGTAAATAACAACTTTTTCAACATGAGCAGCTTTAATCCTTTTTACAAACCCCGCCACAACAAGATTACTGACCTCTACGAATGATATGACAACAACGACGGACAGGTTCCGCCATACCAATGTAAGCACCTACAACAACGGGGACTATACGAAGACAAGCCTCCGAGAAACGGAGCTTTCCTGCTACCGAATGACCCTAAGAGCGAGGATCAACGATCGGTGTACCTTTTACTGCGGATGAACGCAGCCCGAAGGAGGTCGACAACAGTGCGAGTATGTGAAACCGAAAATATCAGAAATGAAATCATAGCGATCTATATAAAGCAGAGATGGTATGATAACAAAACTACGATTCACAATAAACAAGCGAATATATCAAGTCGTGACTCACGCCTCAAGTCATCACTAAAATATAACAATGGGTCTCACGCCCCAATATCAATCATGCGTGGAATACCTTCCTCACCGCCAGCTTATGATATAAAAGCACCAAGGAACACACATGAACACGTGTCCCACTGTGCTATAATGAAACCGCATGCAGGTAAGTACGAAGGCATAGCCGACTACTAACACCTACGCATCATCAAGGTCATGAATCAGATCATAAGATCTGTCCGCACGGCCACATGATCAAAGCCGCCACTTGCCCGCAGATCTAATGTGCGCGTCTAGCCACGAACTTTCCGCAGCCCGCATAGGCCAATCTCATCGCCCGCATGAGGTATTCCCGCATCGAGGGTAGCTACTCCGGCATCGCCCCCGACTTCGCAGCCGCATGGCCACATGGACCGCATGCCCATAAAGGACGCACTAACACGAACTCGTAGCTCGCATAGGCCCTCGGGACTGCATGAGGTATTCTCGAATCATAGGTCCATCGACCCGCTCGAAGTCTACCCGCGTCGGAGGCGACTTAACCCCTAATCATCTCAAGAGATGAGTGATGTAAAATACTAACACAACAGCTTATCGTTAAGCAACATAAGCACAACAAAGGAAAACCCCTTTACGCAACATCACAAGATACTAACATACGTAGCATCCTAGCATGTTTACTTATCAATCAACAAGAAAGTATTACAAGGCTATCACAAACCAACACAATCAAGTTATACACACAAGGTACTTTAAGCTAACAAGTTCGGGTATCTACCCCTAAAGTACTTCATACATTAAATCTTTTAAAAGATCCGTTGCTTTCACATAAGTCACACAATACCCGTAGTATAAAATAGAGTGACTGTCTTTTTAAATAAACCAAAACACTTACCTTTGTAAAATCAAGTAACAACATTATTTTCCAAACGTCCAAGTTTGCCTAATTTCAAATGTTCACGTTTCTTATTTTAGAAATGTTTCGTGGTTCATAGCCTTATTCATTTAAGAATATAATTCTCTTTTAAACAATCGGAGAAACATAAGTCTTATATGTGAGTAGGATATTCTTGTTTATAACAATCTTATTACAGCAGCCGTGATCTAGGAAATATCATTTTGTCTCATCTTAGCTTCTATGTAGATGGAAGTTTCTACTGGTTTTAATAATACTTAATTAGTCAAAACATTTCCTTTTATTAACGCTGCAGTGGTTGGTCGATACACATTCTGATTTCCGAAATCAGTAAAACATTCTTAAGCCGTTATACCTAACTTCCCATAAAGCTAGTATAACTCTTAAGTTTTTTTTTTTTAAAAACCAAGTATTACTTCTTCTTTCAAAATGATTCAAAACTCTTTTGAAATACTTCAAGTCCTTTATTAACACATAACAAGCCAGTTATAGTTCAAATCAGTTACCTTTTAAAGACCACAAGTATTTTCTTACCAACATAAAGCTGTTATAACCAACTTCCCATAAAGCCGTTATAACACTTTATGTGTTAAACCAATCAAATACGTTTAGCACATGTACGTCTACCGTACTACATAGTTCACACATATCATGCTAGAAGAGATAGGAAGAGGTTCACATACCTCGCGACGAGTATCGACTAATAGCAAAACGCTCCAAGTACTTCCAACTGTCGGCTACTCCTGCCAAGTAGATCACGCCACACGTAGTACTTCAACCTATAAGGCCACAAGGCGCTTATTAACATTTAGATCTCATCGTAGAACATTCTACGTAAAATTCGGCAAAGACCTCCCCAACAAACAGCAGAAATCTCTCCTCTAACGGCCGGCTACCAAGCCAACCAGTGGGGTTATACATCTAACCCGAACGGTACAATTCTACTCCACAAGACTACTACACAAGTCTATCAGAATACGCCCTATGTAATTACTGATCGATTCGATTCAGCTTAAGTCAAAAGACATTGCCATAAAGACTAAGCTTAGTTCTATATATAGTATACTTCAACTATATAATCTAACGACATGTAATTTCCAATTACAAATAGAGGGACAAGATATTTACCTCGATAAGCCCATAATTATCCAAGTATAAAGTCGATCCTGGGCAATCGTTTAGCTCCAACTCCGAGCACTCCAACCCGCTCTAAACCACCCTTAGAAGTTCTAACCAACTTCTACACAATACTCCAACTGACTATGGAGATTTCCCTAGGGTTTCGGTTTGTGACTGACGGGAAGTATAATAGTATTTCTGGGCTTTTCGTATAGGTATAACCTTAGAATACAACAAGGTATACGGCTAAGGTAATTTGGGCATTATAACAATACTTTAGAGAGTATTTCTACACCACAAAGGGGGGGTATTATACGAAAGCAACTAGGCTAGGGGGGGGGTACCCCACGGCCACACTACTAGGAGGGGGGGTGTACCCCTCGGCCAAGGCCTCTAGGAGTGGTGCACCTCGGCCAAGGCCTCACAAAGGAAGAGGGGAGGACGAAACCAACAAGGAGGAGGGAGGTTTTCAAGACTTGAATTTATGGAATGGATGAAGAAGTCTTCAGCGGGAGGGTATTTATAGCCAAGCAAAGGACAACCAAGGGCCAAGATCGAGCCAAGTGGGGGGCAAGTGGAGGGCCAAGATATGCCCAAGTGCCCCCTAGACCCTACTCCTTAAAACCCTCACAAAAATCTACACAAATATCTAGCAACCCTTGCCCATCCAATCGGCCCTAACGCCCCTTCAAGTCCACCAACGAGAGGGTGCCACATGGGGGTGACACGTGTCGCCCCCCGATTCGTCCAAAATATTTCGTCTTCCGAAAATATCCATAACGGCAAAAATCTCAAAATCAAAGCGGGCCCCACAAAACCGTAAATTTCTCCCGTGGGCCCCACGTGACCATTTCCAAAAATAAAATTCCATAATTCTAATATAATCTAAGAAGTCTGAATACCAAATCTGGGAATCCAATTCCCATTAACGAACCTTTTTCCTTCACAAAAACCGGAAACTTTTCCGTGGAAAAATCACCTCTTTCTTCCTTTCCAATGTTTCTGTCGTATTCTCGTACGTACGTCCTCGCATACATACCCTGGAACTACGGGGTATAACATTTACCTCAAGAAGCCCTCTTTCCGAAATCTTCTTCACTTTAAAATTACCCACATGAACCCTCTACAAGCTTGCCAACACTTTTCCTTCTTGAAGCCTTTCCAAAAATCTCACCGGGGTTCATCAATTTGAGAGAGAGGAGAGGAATTTTTCTTAAGGAAACCCTTGCAAATGGCCAAGTCTTGAAGACTTGGTCCTAAAATAAGACCCTCCCTTGGTCAAAAAGATGGGAGGGACACTTGTCACCCTCCCATAGGCCTTTTATCAAAATATCCCCTGTTTTTCGCCCCTTTCCGCGTAAAAATCCCGCCTTGGCGCCGCGGCGCTGCAACCTCAGAGGATTTTCAGAAATATCGGCGCCGCGGCCCTGCTGACGGCGCCGCGGCGCTGCGACGCCTGCTGGGAAATCTGTCCTCTGCGTCAGCCCACAGAACTTCTAACGCCCGTAACTTCCTACCCCGATGTCCAATCGACGAGTGGTTTGTTGCGTTGGAAACTAGACTCAACGAACTTCATACTAGTCTTTTAAAACTCCTCAACACTCCTAAAGAATTAGAGGATATACCGCTCCAAAGTTGACTGTAAGCCTGCCCCCAACCTTTTTCCAACCTAAGTTCCAAATTTAAATCTTATTTCCTTTCGTATTTCTTAACTTATCCTCTTGAATTTACGGGGTATAACATTCTTCCCCCCTTAGAAACATTCGTCCCCGAATGTTCTTTTGGAGTCAATCTAATACTCCTCATACTTACAATTAATGGAACTTTATTATGCCACTTAGGACCCTAAGATGTCGCACTCGCATACCCATCCATCATTGCCAACCAAGAAAACAGATCCCAAGGGTGCACCAACGTTATTTACTCCCATTCAAGGCCTAAAATGCTTCTCTTATCGTACTTCCCACCTACTTCTAGCATACACACATAGTCTCAATATAATCCGTTCATGACACTTAAACATACAACAACCTTATCATGCATACAAGTCTCTAAAGGATAAAAAATATACCTGAAATCGCATAAGCGGGTAAAAGGACCGCTAAAACTGGGAACTGCTACCACGACCTCTGGCGCGGCCTGCCGGTGCATGAACATTCTGCCTAGCCATTGAAGGCGAAGAACCCGCAACTGATCCAATAGACTGTGCTACCCCACCAGTGCCACCCCTGGTCGGACAGTCCCTTGCCAAATGGCCCTGTTGGCCGCAAGCATAACAAACTGTCGACCTAGTCCGACATTTCCCAAAATGAGATCTACCACAGTGACCACACAGAGGCAAAGGTGGCCTCCCATGGCTACTATCCCCAGACATCTGTGAACTAGCAGCCCCGGAGCCCTGACCCGCTCCCGAATATCCCTGGCGGTCAAACCACCCGCTAGAAGGCCGAGAAGGAGCACTCTGCATCGGCTGAAATGTAGACCTAGCCTGTTGCTGAGGCTGTCCGCGTGGAAAGCTATCCTGAGACTCTGCCGTCCTGGCCCTCTTGGGCTAGACTAGATCTGGCTGGCCCTCTCTCTCCCTATCCTCAATCCCCTGTGCATAAGCCTGCATCCTGGCGATATCCATACCTGGCTGAAGAGCCACTCCCAGACATGCGGTAACTATATAACGGTCTAGCCCCATCACATAGTGGTGAACTCTGTCCGCCATATCCGCCACAATAGTGGGTGCATACCTGGCCAATGAGTCAAATTCCAGGTTGTACTCTCTGATGGTCCTCCCATTCTGTCTCAATGCCAAGAACCTATCCAGGCGGGCTCTCCTCATCTCATGAGGTAAAAAGTGACCGAGGAAAGCTTCCGTGAACTCATCCCAAACAGCTGGAGGAGCACCCACACCTCTAGACAATACCCAGGACTCAAACCAGTTCAACGCAATATCGCGTAACCGATATAAAGCTAACACAACGGACTCCGTCTCCGAGGCCCTAAACACCTGCATAGTCTGATGCACCTGCCGAATGAACTCATGAGGGTCCTCCTCAGACCTCGAACCATAGAACTCGGGTGGATTACAACTCAGAAAGTCCCGAATCCTCAAACTGTCGGCCCTAGGGTTAGCCATCGCTTCGCTGCCACGCTCGCCACAATGCTAGTCAATAACCGACCGCTCTCCGTAATCTTATACTCACTGGCCGTGGAACTGAGGCTCGCACACGGAACCTGCACGCCGCTCTCGGCTCCTCTAATCCTGCCGGAGTGGCTGAACTCGCCGATCCCCCCATAACCTCAGGCATAGTCTGGGCCTGATTCCTAGAAATCCTCTGTGTACCACTAACAAATCTTGCTGCTGCCTTGCCCTTCTGGGCCCTGGTCGCCTTCCGTGGAGGCATAACTGATACATAAGAATAGGTCAGAGAGGATTCAGCCTAGTAGGACAGCTCTACTGCACGATCTCAGAGAGAGAAGAATGGAAACAAATCCTAAATGTCCTGCAGCCTCCTGATTATAGATGTGGTGCACAACACATCAATAATCAAGACTCTACTAGACACGGTCTGTAGACACTTTCCGAGGACTAACTGCTCTGATACCACTTTTGTCACCATCCGACCCCGGGCCCGCGACTGGTGCCCTACCTGGGCACCCTTACAGGTATACATCAGAGGTAAACAACGGAACATATATAAACTTACTGATGAAATAAATACTAGGTTAGCCGATAAGGCTACCTCTCTGGATATAAACAAATCCAAAAGAAGTTACCTCTAAAAAAAAAATTATAAAGTGACCCACAAGATATGACTACAGACCTCTAAGAGTTTACATAACAACTGTGATGGGACAGGGCCCCGCCATACCCCTGAATGTACAAAAGTCAACAACTTCAGGGAACCCTACCAAAGACAAAGCCTCCGGAGAAATGGAGCTTTCCGAGAACTGAACCGTGATCCTAGGAGTACGGATCAACAAGCTATGTACCTCAACTCGCGACATTTAACGCACTTCAAGGAGGTCAAGACAAAATATGTACCAAGTATGCAATGAAATCAGCATCAGAATTTAAATCATAATAGTCAAAAATACGGTGAAGACATATATGATAACCCAATTAACGATAATCGCCATCAAGTGGAAGTAATGAAAGTCGGTTTACCTTTTACACTGTTTCCACATATGAACGATAGTCACACTGTGGCTATGAACACCACCAAATATCAAAGCGCCCGGGATTCTATCACTGTCGACCGCTAGGTGTAAAACCTAAACATATGACGCGCCGGTGGCATCCTACCTCACTGTCGGCGTACACACATACAACACATATAAACCTATAAATATATCTCATGCCCGTGGAATCCCTCATCTCGGGTACATGACTTCATGGGGAGCTAATCCATGGAGTAGTAATCGTATCCGGGAATTTAACCCGCATCGTGGTCGCATGCCTCGGAATCCTCATCGTAAGCACGCCAAGGCGCATGCGCCTAATCCTCATCGTAAGCATGTCCAAGGATCAACCACACTGGAAGCATACCCGTGGAATCCCACATCACTGCCGGTACGTCCAGATAAGTTCATACTAGGACAATGGAAGGGTACCCGTGGAATCCCACATCACTGCCGGTACGTCCAAGTAAATCCACAATAAGACAATGGAAGCATACCCGTGGAATCCCACATCACTGCCGGTACGTCCAAGTAAATCCACAATAAGACAATGGAAGCATACCCGTGGAATCCCACATCACTGCCGGTACGTCCAAGTAAATCCACAATAAGACAATGGAAGTGTTACACCCCATTTGTGCAGGACATGTTGTAAGAACGTACGTAAGAACTCACGAGTGTTAAGATTTGAGACTTGCAAAAAAAATTATCGGAATTATGGAATTGTCGGAAAACTTAATATTGTGACGAATGGGAGGGCGACACGTGTCACCCCTCCTTATTTTTGCCTTGGACGAGAATGTCATGGCCAAAATGGTCATTGACCATAGTCTTAGGATGACTAAGTCTTGCTAGTAGAGAGCTTCACAAAATTGACTTGGTCAATGGGTCCACAAGCTTGATATTTAATAAGACCTCATCCAAACCACCCATTTGTTTGCATCTTGACCCTCAAATGTGCAATTTAATACTACTAGTAGCAAGAGTGAGCCCAACACTTAGAAAATTTTCAAGAAGATTGAAGAACACAAGAGCTTAGCTCTCGGGTTTGCCCCTCTCTACAACAATTTTTTGTTTGTTTGTTATCCATTTAGCTCCACACTTTAAACCAAGGTTCATGAGGGTATTGTAAGTGTATCTCAATAGAAAAACCCCGGAAAGAGCTGCCAGATAGTCGCAAGGTGAAAATCTAGTTGCTTTTCTAGGTTTTGTTTGGAAGTTTGAAGGAAAGTTGTTGGTATTGTTCTAAGGGTCTCAAGTAGCGTATTGAAGTGTCTTGAAGGGGCTCTAAGTTGCTAAGGAGCAAATTCGGATTTGGAGTTGGATTGAGATTCGTTGAGGTATAATCTTGTCTCTTAATAGTGTTACAAGATTATATATTTATTGTTGTTGTTAGCTTTACATGTTGCTAGCATGAAGTTTATATGTTGAAGTTCATAAGTATTATGGATTGCTTGTAGCTTAAATCCGAAATGTTATATTATCCACTTGAAGTTGGATTACTAATTGGTCGTTTATTAGAAATCGTCGCATGTTACTTACTTGAAGATTATAGTAGTTATAATCGATTGCGACTTGATATCATGTTATGCTAACAATTTGGATTGAAATGGAAATTGGATAAGAATTGGTATTGTGGTACTCAATATGGCCGAAATTGGACTAGTAGTTGTGTTAGTTTGATATATATTGTGGGGCGGAATTTTACACGTCTAGTAGGCGTGTAATCCCCTATTGTTGATTGCATTGTTTGGGCCTTAAATGTGGCGTGTTTGGTTATTGTATTCGGCCTTGAAAAAGGTGGCAAAGTAAGTAGAAACAAAGGAGGTGCTGTCCGATTTTCCGTAGAATTTAGTGAAAAGGCACTTAGAATATTCTACGTTTGAAGTAAGAGATTAATGGACGTATTGTGACCATTATAGGTTGAAGTACTAAGTATAGCGTATCCTACTTGAAGGATGGAATAGCTATCAAGGTTGAAGTACTTTGGAGCATTTTGCTACTTGTCGATAATCGTCGCGAGGTATATGAACCTCTTCCTTCCTTTGGCATGATTCTATGTATGGAATATTCCTGTGGTATCATTTCATGTTTCCTTCTACTCTTAGAAGTTAAGAGGTAGTTGTGTGATTTACTCTATGTAAAACTTTGCTTATCTTTTGAGCATGACTAGTTGCACGTATGTAGTACGGTAGACGTACAACACCTTGATATTCTTTACTAGTTTTATGAATAGCCTAGTCGGGTGAGTTAGGAGATTAACTCACTTCTTTGAAAGAATAAAGGATGTCTTAAGTTTTATTAAGTTAAGGGACTTGAAGAGTTTTAAAGTATGTGATACTTGTTCCGTTTTAAACGTATAAGTCCCTTGGATAGGAAATTATATTTTGGCTAAGGTATAAAGTGAATATAACGACTTTATGGGAAGTTGGGCATATTTGCTTTATGGAAAGATAAATGACTTGATTTTAGTGAAAAGGCAACTTGATTTTAAGGCATGAATTGCCTAAGGTTTTATAATAAAAGGAGTCACTTGATTTCTAAAGGTTAAGAGACTAATGGTACTTTGAAAGTTAAGAGAATTGATTTGAAAATATATAATACTTGGTTTTAAAAAAGTATAAGTCTCTTGGTTATAAAAGGAATGGGTTTGTCTAAAACCATAAAGGGTTATAACGGCTTTATGGGAAGTTGGTTATAACGGCTTTATGGAAGGTTAAGAGAATGGTTTTCTCTAATAAAGTAATCAAAGAAATAACTTGAATTAAGGAAGGGCAATTTGATTTAAGGGTATCACTTGCTTAAAGATTTAAGGTAAGGGTCACTTGATTTAGAAGCCGAGAAATGTATTTCTAAAGTATAGTGACTTATGTGAAATGTACACAAGCCTTGATACTACGGGTGTTAGTATTTTGGGGTTTTATATGAAAAATGAATCTTTTGAAAGGAATGTAAGCATGTAGTACTTGGGGTTAAATTCCCGGTTTTTTATGTGTGAAACGGAAGTGCCATGAGTTTATAAAAATGGAAGTCTAAAGGTTTAATGAACTTGCATGTATTTGCTTGTGATAGCTTTAAGTGCAAGTATTATATGTTACGTTGTCGTGACTCTCAGTTGGAGGGCCGGCTGTCTTGTTTTAAGTTTACTTGGACGTACCGACAGTGATGTGGGATTCCACGGGTATGCTTCCATCATGATTGATCCTTGGACATGCTTATACGATGTGGGATTCCGGGGCATGTGACCAGGATGCGGGTTAGATGCCTGGACATTTTATTGACGCATCGGAATGACGGGGATTCCACGTATGCTTCCATTGTGATTGATCTTGGCCATGCTTATACGATGAGGATGCCGGGCATGCAACCAGAATCGCGTTAGATGCCCGCGCTTTATTACTCTATGGCCATGCTTATACGATGTGGGATTCCGGCATGCGACCATGTTATATTTTACTCCACGGGCTAGCTCCCGTGAAGACATGTACCAGCGATGAGGATTCCGGGCATGTTATATTATTACTTCACGGGCTAGCTCCCATGAAGACTGCACCTACGATGAGGACGCCGAGGCACGTTATGGCCACGCTTATACGATGTGGGATTCCGGGGCATGCGGTCGCGTTATATATATATATATATATATATATATATATATATATATATATGTTGTATATGTACGCCGAATAATGAGGTGGGATGCCACGGCGCGACACATGGTTATATGTTACACCTACTACGGCAGTGATGTGATTCCACGCGGGAGATATATATATGTGTGTATGTGTACGCCGACAGTGAGGTGGGATGCCACGGGCGCGTCACATGGTTATATTTTACACTTATAGCTGGCGGCAGTGATGGGGGATTCCACGGGCACGCTTTGATAATTGTGTGACTTGATCGCGTCCCAGAGTGGGCCGGGTAGTATATGCGTTCCTCCATAAAGGGCCGGATTATGTTATGAAAGATAAGTAAGTTATATTGTAATGAACTTAATGATTTTTCCTAATCATGTACGTAAGAATGTGACTATAACTTTTATTGAAAATGGGAAAAGATAATAAGGTACGATTAAGTTCATAAGTGGTAATGACACGGCAGGATCTGGTATGTACTTTTTATTCTTGTCCCTGTCATTGCTTTTGTACGCTTATGATCCGCATCAGACGTTATTTCTGCTCCATATTCTGCACTGTATATCGACCCTTCGAGGGGCTGCGTTCATGCCCACAGGTTTTAGGTACCCAGGTTGGTGATCCTTGCTCTTAGGATCTCGGTTCAGTTTTTGGGAAAAAGCTCCATTTGCTCCGGAGGCTTATCTCTTGGTACGGTTTTCCCTGAGGTTATAGATTCATGTTTATTCAGGGGTATGGCGGGGCCCTGTCCCGCCACAGTTGTTATGTTAAAACTCTTAGAGGTCTGTAGTCACATATTGTGGGTCAGTTTGTAAAGGAAAGGAGGCAACTGCTTTGCTATAAATATACATATGTCGGAAGGTAGCCCATCGGCTAACCTGTTGTTTTATTTCGTTGTTTTATTTTATAAGTTTCATGTATGTTCACGATTATCTCTCGATGTATACTGTAAGGGTGCCTGTAGGGCACCGGGCCGAGCCCGGTCGGTCGTGACAAAAGTGGTATCGAGCGCTTAGTCCTCGGAAAGTGTCTATGCATCGTGTTCAGTAGAGTCTTGATTATCGGTGTGTTGCACCACATCTATAATCGTGAGGTCGCAGGACATTTAGGATTGGTTTCATTCTTCTCTCTTTGAGATCGCAGAGAGCCGCCCTAGTAGGTTGAATCCTCTCCACCCTTCTTATGTAATGCTTTGCCTCCACTAAGGCGACCAGGCCGAGGGCGAGGCAGCAGCAGGAGCTGCTAGTGGTACGCAGAGGGTTACCAGGACTCGGGCACAGACTATGCCTGAGGTAGTAGGCGGATCGGCGAACCCAGCCACACCGGCGGTATTAAAGGAGCCGAGAGTGGCAGTAGCTCTAGAGGTTCCGGTACCCGAGCCTCCAGTTCTGCAGCCAGGGGCAGAGTTTAGAGATTATGGAGAGAAGATCAGGCTATTGACTAGCATAGTGGTAGGGCAGCGCCGACAGGAGCAGGTATCTAACCCTAGAGCCGACAGTTTGAGGATTCGGGATTTTCTGGGTTGTAGTCCACCCGAGTTTTATGGTTCGAGATCTGAGGATGATCCTCAAGAGTTCGTTCGGCAGCTACAGCGGACTATGCAGGTGCTTAGGGCCTCGGAGACAGAGTCGTTTGTGTTAGCTTCTTACCGGTTACGCGATATTGCGTTGAACCGGAGTCTGGGAGCCTGAGCCGGTGTGGGTGCTCGTCCGGCAGTTTGGGATGAGTTCACGGAGGCCTTTCTTTATCACTTTTTGCCTCCTGAAATGAGGAGAGCCCGCATTAATAGGTTCTTGTCATTGAGGCAGAATGGGAGGACCATCAGGGAATACAACCTGAAGTTTGACTCGTTGGCCAGGTATGCGCACACTATTGTGGATGATATGGCGGACAGAGTTCACCGTTATGTGATGGGGCTAGACCATTATATGATTACTGCATGCCTGGGAGTGGCCCTTCAGCCCGGTATGGATATTGCCAGGATGCAAGCTTATGCGCAGGGGATAGAGGACAGAGAGAGAGAGGGTCAGCTAGACTCAGGCCAGCCCAAGAGGGCCAGGACGGCAGGATTCCAGGGTAACTTTCGAGGCGGACAGCCTCAACAACAGACTAGGTCTACATCTCAGCCGGCACAGAGTGCTCCTTCCCGGTCTTCTGGCCGGAGGTTTGGTCGTCGGGGATATTCAGGAGCAGGTCAGGGCTACAGGTTCACAGATGTACGAGAATGCTAGCAAAGGGAAGCCACCTTTGCCCCAGTGTGGTCACTGTAGTAGATTCCATTTTGGGGAGTGTCGTACTACTTCGACAGCTTGTTATGCTTGCGGCCAGCAGGGCCATTTCGTGAGAGACTGTCCGACTGCAGGTGGCACCGCGGATAGTGCGCCATCGATCGGGCGGGTTCTTCGCCTTCCATAGCTAGGCAGGATGTTTATGCACCGGCAGGCCGTGACAGGGGCCGTGGTGGAAGTTCCCAGTTTTAGCGGTCCTTTGAACCGCCTATATGATTTCAGGTATGTCTTTGGCCCTTTAGAAACTTGTATGCATGATAAAGTTGTGGTATGTTTAAGTTTCATGAACAGATTATATTGAGACTATGTATATGTTAGAAGGAGTTGGAAGTACGAAAAGATAATCTCTTTTGGGCTTATGATGGACAGATATGCGTGTGCGAGGTATTAGGGCCGTGTGTGGCATTGTTGGTAGTCGGGGTTGTGAAAGGAAACTATGTCGCTACTTATAAGTTTGACTCCGAAAGAACATTCGGGGACGAATGTTTCTAAGGGGGGAAGAATGTTACACCCCGTTTGTGCAGGACATGTTGTAAGAACGTACGTAAGAACTCACGAGTGTTAAGATTTGAGACTTGTAAAAAAATTTATCGGAATTATGGAATTGTCGGAAAACTTAATATTGTGATGAATGGGAGGGCGACACGTGTCACCCCCCCTTATTTTTTCCTTGGACGAGAATGTCATGGCCAAAATGGTCATTGACCATAGTCTTAGGATGACTAAGTCTTGCTAGTAGAGAGCTTGACAAAATTGACTTGGTCAATGGGTCCACAAGCTTGATATTTAATAAGACCTCATCCAAACCACCCATTTGTTTGCATCTTGACCCTCCAATGTGCAATTTAATACTACTAGTAGCAAGAGTGAGCCCAACACTTAGAAAATTTTCAAGAAGATTGAAGAACACAAGAGCTTAGCTCTCGGGTTTGCCCCTCTCTACAACAAATTTTTTTTGTTTGTTATCCATTTAGCTCCACACTTTAAACCAAGGTTCATGAGGGTATTGTAAGTGTATCTCAATAGAAAAACCCCAGAAAAAGAGAGTTTTCGTATTAGTCGCAAGGTGAAAATCTAGTTGCTTTTCTAGGTTTTGTTTGGAAGTTTGAAGGAAAGTTGTTGGTATTGTTCTAAGGGTCTTGTTATACCCCGTATTTCCAGAGTATGTACGTGAGAGCGTACGTAAAAAAGTTTTTAGCCTTAAGTAGGCAAGGCACGAAAATTTTGTTCACAACTACCAAAAAGAATTGTTTTCCGACGAAACGTTTTCCAAACTTTGCGAAGGGAAAAATACGGCTATGTCATTTATTATTTTTGCGGATTTTTCCGAGAGATAAAATATTTTGGACCAACGAGAGGGTGACACTTGTCACCCTCAAGTGACGCATAAAATTGAGGCTCTTGGCACGTTTTTTGTGCCTTTCTTTTGGTCAAGGGTTAGGTAGGATATTTTGTGTAGTAGATGGATAAGGACACATGGATAAATCCTCACCCTACACTTGCACACCACTTGTCTTGATCTTGGCCATTGGTTGGTCTATAAATACCCCTCTAATGCAAGACATTTCTTCATCCACACTTGTAAAAATCCAAGGCAAAAATCCCTCTCCCTCCCTCTTAACCTCTCGTCCAAATCACCCCACCCCCTTTAGAGGCCCTTGGCCGATAAGTACCCCCCCCCCCCCCCCGGTAGAAAAATACTCTCCAAGTATTGTTATTATTCCAAAATACCTTGGCCCATATACCTTATAGTATTCCAAGGTTACATATTGTAGTAGTATAGAAATGAATATTAGATTCATAGAAGGGTATTACAGAAGAGAATAGAACTGTAAAAGAAGGATATTACAGAAAAGAATTGAACTGAAATCACATCAGAAGAATATTAAAGAAGAAGACCGAATCAGATTTACATGGATCAGTATTTCTGAGAATGGATAGTTTGAAGGGTAGGGAAGTGCTGCCCAATTTTCCGTAGAATAAGGAATCTGTATCTAGAATTATTCTACAGAGTAGTCTAGACGTTGATAGACTTGTATGACCGTTATAGGTTGAAGTACTGCAAGTAGCGTATTCTACTCGAAGGGTGGAAAAGGCTTGCAGGATTACAGTACTTTAGTAGTATAGAAATGAATATTAGATTCATAGAAGGGTATTACAGAAGAGAATAGAACTGTAATAGAAGGATATTACAGAAAAGAATTGAACTGAAATCACATCAGAAGAATATTAAAGAAGAAGACCGAATCAGATTTACATGTGATTGTATTTACTGAGAATGGATAGTTTGACTGGCAGGAAGTGCTTCCCAATTTTCCGTAGAATAAGGAATCTGTATCTAGAATTATTCTACAGAGTAGTCTAGACGTTGATAGACTTGTATGACCGTTATAGGTTGAAGTACTGCAAGTAGCGTATTCTACTCGAAGGGTGGAAAAGGCTAGCAGGATTACAGTAATAGTCGATAATCGTCGCGAGGTATGTGATTCTTCCTATCCTCTTGAGCATGATATTTTAAAGTATATATAGTACGGTAGACGTACGTGTGTTAACTGAACATGGTTTTACTTGACGTCTTCTGACTTGAGTTTTAAATAATAAGAATCTTGAAGTATTTCAAAAAGAATTAAGAATCGTTTTGAAAGAAGAGTAATACTTGGTTTTAAAAGTTTAAGAGTTATACTAGCTTTATGGGAAGTTAGGTATAACGACTTAAGAGTAATAAAAAGAATGGTTTATTGATTTTAGAAGATAAGAGACTTGATCTCAAAAGATAAGAGGCTTGACTTAATTGAATTGATATGAATTTTGTTAAAAAGTGTGAAACCTCATTCGTGAGTAATGAGTACTTGGTTTTTAAAAGAATAATGTTTTACTGATTCAGAAATGAGAATAAGTATCGAACGAACCACTGCATCGTTAATAAAGGAAAATGTATTGACAAATAAGTAATTATATTAAAACCAGTAGAAACCTCCATCTGCATAGAAGCTAAGATAAGACAAAATTGTATTACATTTCCTAGATCATGGCTGCTCTAGTAAGATTGTTATAAACAAGAATAACCTACTCACACATAAGGCATATATTACTCAACTGTTTTTTAAAAAGAGAATTATGTTATTAAATGATTAAGACTATGAACTATGAAACCTTTCGAAAATAAGAAACGTGAATATTTGAAATTAGGCAAACTTGAACTTTTGGAAAAGAATGTTGTTACTTGACTTTAAGAAGGAAAGTGTGTTGGTTTAAAAAGGAGGGAATAATATTGCCTTAGTTGATTTAAATGGAAAACATGGTATTATCTTAATCTATCTTAAAAGAGCGTTTAGATGTTGTACACGACACCGCTGCTCATGGATGAACCGGAATGTATTTCACCGATTCGACCGAGTCCACGATGGACCGGGAATGTATTTCATGCGACACCGCGTTCATGGGATGAACCGGGAATGTATTCCATCCGATTTCTATCGAGTCCCATGAGATGGGCCGAGACATGTCCGATTTCTATCGAGTCCCATGAGATGGGCCGAGACACGTGCGATTTCTATCGAGTCCCATGAGATGGGCCGAAACATGTGTGATTTCTATCGAGTCCCATGAGATGGGCCGAGACATGTGCGATTTCTATCGAGTCCCATGAGATGGGCCGAGACATGTGCGATTTCTATCGAGTCCCATGAGATGGGCCGAGACATGTGCGATGTATTCCATACGATTCCTATCGAGTCCCATGAGATGGGCCGAGATATGTATTCCACACGATTCCACCTTGAGTCCATGAGATGGGCCGAGACATGTTACACGTATCACCTAACTTATACCTAGACTGCCGGCAGTGAGGAAGGAGTTCCACGGGCATGAGGGATGACTTTAAGGGCGTGAGTCCCTGACTTGACATGACTATTTTTATGTTGCGAACTGTAGTTTGGTTATCATACATGTCTCCTGTTTTATTTTAGACTGTTATGATTTCATTTACAGTATTTTTCAGTTTCACATACTTGGTACCTGTTATCGACCTCCTTCGGGGCCGTTCATGCCGCATGTAGGTACACGGTTGTTGATCCTCGCCATAGGATCACGATCAACGTATTAGGAAGCTCCGTTTCTCGGAGGCTTATCTTTTGTATGTTTCCACGAGTTGTAGGTTCTTGTACATTCGTGGTATGGCGGGCCCCGTCCGTCATAGGTATTGTTACATTCTTAGAGGTATGTAGTACTGCAGGCGTGTTTGTAAATGGGATGTAATCGCTTCAAAGTTTTATTATATATACATGCCGAAAGGCAATATTTTCATGGATAAACTGTTTTCATTTTATAATCGTTTCATGTCTTATTTTATATTCCACTGATCACTCTGATGTATGACTACTTGGGTGCCCGGGTAAGGCACCAGTCACGGGCCCGGGTTCGGGTCGTGACAGGTCTCAAGTAGCGTATTGAAGTGTCTTGAAGGGGCTCTAAGTTGCTAAGGAGCAAATTCGGATTTGGAGTTGGATTGAGATTCATTGAAGTATAATCTTATCTCTTAATAGTGTTACAAGATTATATATTTATTGTTGTTGTTAGCTTTACATGTTGCTAGCATGAAGTTGATATGTTGAAGTTCATAAGTATTATGGATTGCTTGTAGCTTAAATCCGAAATGAGCCACTTGAAGCTGGATTACTAATTGGTCGTTTATTAGAAATCGTCGCATGTTACTTACTTGAAGATTATAGTAGTTATAATCGATTGCGACTTGATATCATGTTATGCTAACTATTTGGATTGAAATGGAAATTGGATAAGAATTGGTATTGTGGTACTCAATATGGCCGAAATTGGACTAGTAGTTGTGTTAGTTTGATATCTATTGTGGGGCGGAATTTTACACGTCTAGTAGACGTGTAATCCCCTATTGTTGATTGCATTGTTTGGGCCTTAAATGTGGCGTGTTTGGTTATTGTATTCGGCCTTGAAAAAGGTGTCAAAGTAAGTAGAAACAAAGGAGGTGCTGTCCGATTTTCCGTAGAATTTAGTGAAAAGGCACTTAGAATATTCTACGTTTGAAGTAAGAGATTAATGGACGTATTGTGACCATTATAGGTTGAAGTACTAAGTATAGCGTATCCTACTTGAAGGATGGAATATCTATCAAGGTTGAAGTACTTTGGAGCATTTTGCTACTTGTCGATAATCGTCGCGAGGTATGTGAACCTCTTCCTTCCTTTGGCATGATTCTATGTATGGAATATACCTGTGGTATCATTTCATGTTTCCTTATACTCTTAGAAGTTAAGAGGTAGTTGTGTGATTTACTCTATGTAGAACTTTGCTTATCTTTTGAGCATGACTAGTTGCACGTATGTAGTACGGTAGACGTACAACACCTTGATATCCTTTACTAGTTTTATGAATAGCCTAGTCGGGTGAGTTAGGAGATTAACTCACTTCTTTGAAAGAATAAAGGATGTCTTAAGTTTTATTAAGTTAAGGGACTTGAAGAGTTTTAAAGTATGTGATACTTGTTCCGTTTTAACCATATAAGTCCCTTGGATAGGAAATTATATTTTGGCTAAGGTATAAAGTGAATATAACGACTTTATGGGAAGTTGGTTATATTTGCTTTATGGAAAGATAAATGACTTGATTTTAGTGAAAAGGCAACTTGATTTTAAGGCATGAATTGCCTAAGGTTTTATAATAAAAGGAGTCACTTGATTTCTAAAGGTTAAGAGACTAATGGTACTTTGAAAGTTAAGAGAATTGATTTGAAAATATATAATACTTGGTTTTAAAAAAGTATAAGTCTCTTGGTTATAAAAGGAATGGGTTTGTCTAAAACCATAAAGGGTTATAACTGTTTTATGGGAAGTTGGTTATAACGGCTTTATGGAAGGTTAAGAGAATGGTTTTCTCTAATAAAGTAATCAAAGAAATAACTTGAATTAAGGAAGGGCAATTTGATTTAAGGGTATCACTTGCTTAAAGCTTTAAGGTAAGGGTCACTTGATTTAGAAGCCGAGAAATGTATTTCTAAAGTATAGTGACTTATGTGAAATGTACACAAGCCTTGATACTACGGGTGTTAGTATCTTGGGGTTTTATGTCACGACCCGAACCCGGGCCCGTGACTGGTGCCTTACCCGGGCACCCAAGTAGACATACATCAGAGTAATCAGCGGAATATAAAATAAGACATGAAATAATATGAAGTGAGGAATAGTTTATCTGAGAAAAGTTGCCTTTCGGCATATATATATATAAACTTGAATCCGAACAGTTACATCCCTTTTTACAAACTCTGCCCACAACAGTACTACAGACCTCTAAGAATGTTATAACCATAATGACGGGACAGGGCCCCGCCATACCCATGAATGTAAGTACCTGACGACAGGACTATACGGCGATAAGCCTCGAGAAACGGAGCTTCCCAAACGCTGAACTGTGACCACATGGCGAGTATCAACATCGTGTACCTACTGCGGCATGACGCGGCCCGAAGGAGGTCGATAACAGTACCAAGTATGTGGCGAAAATCACGTAAATGAAATCATAGTAGTCTATATAAAGCGGAGACATATATGATAACCAAACTACGATTCCTGATAAATAAGCGATATGTCAAGTTAGGGACTCACGCCTCAAAGTCATCACTCAAATATAACTATGGGTCTCACGCCCACAACATCAATCATGCGTGGAATACCTTCCTCATCGCCGGCGATCATGATATAAAAGCACCAAGGAATACATGAACACCGTGTCCCACTGTGTCATAATAAAACCGTGACGGTAAGTGCGAAGGCATAGCCGACTACTAAAACCCACAGTACCAACAAAGTCATAAACTGTATCACGAGGTTTGTCTAGACCGCCACATGATCGAAGCTGGCCACTCGCCCGCAGTATCAAATGTGCGCGTCTAATCCTGTAACTTCCCGCAGCTCCGCATAGGCCACACACATAGGCCCGCATGAGGTATTCCCCGCATCGAGGGTAGCTACTCCTCGGCATCGTCCTGGACTCGTAGTCCGCATGGCCACATAGACCGCACACTAACCTGGAACTCTCGTAGCTCGCGTGCCCCACGGACCCGCATGAGGTATTCTCGAATCATAGTCACACAGACTGCCTGAGGTGTACCTCGCATCGGGGGGCAGCTTAACCCCCGGTATATCATGTCAAGAGGTGAGTGATATAATACTAGCACAACGACTTATCGTTAAACAACATAAGCACAATAAGAATAACCTCTTACACAAACGTTACAAGATATGAACACACGTAGCATCATAACATGTTTACTTATCAAACCAATCAAGAAAGTATTACAAGGCTATCACAAACCAAACATAGTCAAGTTATTCACACAAGGTACTTTCAATTTTATGTCAACAAGTTCGGGTTTTAACCCCAAGGTACTACGTACATTAATTCTTTAAAAAGATCTGTTTCTTTCACAAAAGTCACACGATACCCGTCGTATAAAAATAGAGTGACTATCTTTTTAAGTAAACCAAAACACTTCCCTTTGTAAAAATCAAGTAACAACATTATTTTCCAAACGTTCAAGTTTGCCTAATTTCAAATGCTCAAGTTTCTCATTTTCGAAAGGTTCGTAGTTCATAGTTTTAATCACTTAATAATATAATTCTCCTTTAAAACAATTTGAGAAACATATGCCTTATGTGTGAGTAGGTTATTCTTGTTTATAACAATCTTATTAAAGCAGCCATGATCTAGGAAATGTAATATCATTTTGTCTCATCTTAGCTTCTATGCAGATGGAGGTTTCTACTGGTTTTAATAATACTTAATTAGTCAATACATTTCCACTTTATTAAGCTATGATGGTTTGTTCGATACTTATTCTCATTTCCGAAATCAATATAAGGCGTTCATAAACAATTAAGTAAGCCGTTCATTTTATCTCTCTTAAGTCGTTATACCTAACTTCCCATAAAGCCAGTATAACTCTTAAGCTTTTAAAACCAAGTATTACTCTTCTTTCAAAAACGATTCTTAATTCTTTTGAAATACTTCAAGATTCTTATTATTCAGACTCAAGTCAAAAGACATCGCAGTAAAACCACGTTCAGTTAACACACGTACGTCTATCGTACTATATATATTCTTTTAAAATATCATGCTCAAGAGGATAGGAAGAATCACATACCTCGCGACGATTATCGACAATTAGCAAAACGCTCCACCGCTATAACCCGGCTAGCCTTGTCCACCTTCCAAGTAGAACACGCTACTCGCAGTACATTCAACCTATAAAGGCCATATACGTCTATCAACATCTAGACTACTCTGTAGAATATTCTAAGCAGAGGATTCTCTATTCTACGGAAAATCGGGCAAAGACTTCCTGCGTTAAACTACACAAGTCTCTTTGTGTCACCCATGTAAGTACAGTTCAATCTTCTTCTTTAATATCCTTCTATTACAGTTCAATTCTCTTCTATAATATCCTTTTATGAATCTTATATTCATTTCTATACTACTACAGTATGTAATTTCCAATTACAATAGAAGGTCAAGAGTATTTACCTCGATAAGCCCAAAATTATCCAAGTTTAAATGTCGATCCTGAGAAACGTTTAGCTCCTACTCTGGGCGCTCCAACCCGCTCCAAACAACCCTTAGAAGTTCTACGCAACTTCTTCTTAATACTTCAACCAACTATGAAGATTTTCCTAAGGGTTTCGTTTGTGACTAAAGGAAAGTATAATAGTATTTCTGGGCTTTTTGTATAGGTGTAACCTTGGAATACTACAAGGTATTTGGGCCAAGGTATTTTGGAATAGTAACAATACTTGGAGAATACTTTTCTACCAAGGGGGGGGGGGGTATTTTACGAGAACAACTCAAGAGGGGGGGGGGGGAGATGTTTCGGCCAAGGATCACAAATGGGGAGGGGTGCTCTTGGACGAGAGCAACAAGAAGAGGGGAGGGAGTATTTCAAGTCTTGAAATCTCTAAGTGTGGATGAAGAAGCCTTGCACTTCAAGGGGGTATTTATAGGGAAATCAATGGCCAAGATTAAGACAAGTGGTGGGCACGTGGAGGGTGAAGATTTGGACAAGTGTGTGTGGGTCCCACTTGCTCATCTACTACACAAAATATCTACAAAATATCCTACCTAATCCTTGACCAAAAACAAAGGCAAAAAACGTGCCAAGAAGTCTCCTCCATTGCCGTCCACTTGAGGGACAAGTGTCGCCCTCCCGTTGGTCCAAAATATTTCATCTCTCGGAAAAATCCGCAAAAATAATTAATGTTGCAACCGTAATTTTCCCTTCGCAAAGTTTGGAAAACGTTTCGTCGGAAAACAATTCTTTTCGCTAGTTGTGCACAAATTTCGTCCCTTTGCCTACCTAAGGCTTAAACTTTTATACGTACGCCCTCACGTACATACTCTGGAAATACGGGGTATAACATTCTCCCCTCCTTAGAAACATTCGTCCCGAATGTTCCTTCTAAGCCTCAAAACATACATGCGCCAGTATAGTCTTCACTACTATACTTACGAAAACAATCATGCCACACCTGGCCACAGAATAACACGCGTAAATACTTAAATCCAAGTCCACAAGGAATCACCTCTAGCATCACAAAAGCTCCCACCCGAGGTCTAAAATATACTCCCTTCGCACCTTCACTTTACAAAAGAAATGATCACATCTATGTTCTTAACACATGCTCGCTTCTTCCCTTACTCGTCGTACCCTTCTCGTACACTCGAACTCTTTCTCATAACTTACCACATTTACATTCTTGCCGGTTCCAAAATCTCTGGGTTACTATCTCCAACTTGGTCATCATTAACCGGGAACACTCTGGATGGATCTCTGATACTTTTCCGAACATAACAACATGAAAGACCGGACGTACTGCTTCCTACGTTGGACGGCAAAGCTAACTTATAGGCAACCTGGCCTATTCTACAAACAATTTGAAAATGCCCAAAAGCACTTTGGGTTAAGTTTCCTCTGTTTCCAAAACTCGTCATACCCTTCCGGGGTGGTACTTTCAAGAAAATCCACTGTCAACCTGAACTCTAAGTGTCGACGTTGATTATCCGCATGACTTCTTCTGACGCTGAGCTGCCAATAACCTCTCCTGGATAGGCTTCACCCTATCCACATCCTGCTGAAATAAGTATGAACCAACTATCTGAATCTTGCCAACATCGAACCAATCGACCGTCAACTTACACTTCCGCCCCTACAAGGTGTCATAAAGCGACATCCGAATACTGTAATGGTAGCTATAAAACACTCCCTCTACAGGAGGCAACAATACTCACAGCTACCCCTGAAATCCAAACACTGGCCCGAGGGTGAATGCGATACTGAGACTCACCTGAGTTTCTAACCCTGCCTGGTAATACTTCCAGAAAATGAAATAGCCGTAACCTGGGCTCCACTGCCTGTCATAAGGTGAAAGTAGGCACCCCGTGCAGCCTTACAACCTTCCTGATATATAACATCTCGCATAACCCACTGCCAAGTACACGGTCCAAACTGAAAGATAAGATGGGCTGACCTCATCGGCCCGACTACTGGTCGAATGCATCCACGAACTCGTACGATGGTTAACTAAACTTGGGCCTAACATCCTCATGACCCTATCACAAAGCGGGACCACCACAAACTGACCCCACCACAATACAGGCCGCGGGTTGTCCCGCGATCGGTCCTCAACCCGACCCGCTATCGCGCAAAACTCTTGTTCCCTGATCCGGAACAATCTCACAATCAAGTCACGAAAACCTAGTGGTCTTCTTAGCTCAACTACCCTCTTTCATTTCACACTACTCAGGGACTTATCACACAAATATATCTCACGTGCGCTATGCACTCCGATAAGGGTCAAACATAAAAATAATCTTTTACTCACGATGGCCTCGCCTCTAAGGTCTCCACGTATAAAATTGTTACACCCCGTAAATTCGAGAAGATAAGATAAGTTGACAAACATGTGTTAGACGGATTTTGAGTCTACCTTGGAGTGTTGTACCCCAGTTGTTAAGAATTTCGAGGTGTTTAAGAAGCCTAGTGTGTAGTCCGTTAAATCTAGTTCCCAACGCAACAAACCGTTCATCGATAGGACATCGGAGTCAAAAGTTATGGAAGTTTCAAGTTCGGTGCGCAGTTAGGCAAAGGAGTGGTTTCGGTTCAGGGGTACAGTGGCCGCCCGAATCTGGTCGCGCGCCGGTTGTCTTGGGGTTCGCAGGGGTTGCTGCATGGCCGGAATCTGAGGGCGCGGCCGGGAATGTGAAATTATTCTCGAAGTGGGCGCGCGCAGTGATGGGGCGGGGCCGGGCGAGGCGGATTTCTGCGGGAAATGACGAAAATCAGGGGATATTTGTTTAAAAGCCTATGGGAGGGTGACAAGTGTCCCTCCCATCATGTTGACCAGAAAGTGGTCCTATTTTAGGGCCAAGTCTTGGAAGACTTGGCCATTTCTTCTCAAACCCTCTCCCTTCTCTCTAGTTTTTTGATGAAAACCTAGCTTAAGAGGAAACTGTTGGAGCGGCAGCAAGAAGGAAAAGTGTGGGTAAACTTGTGGGAAGCGCTGGTAGACGAGTTTGACGGAAAAGAACTGGAAGAAAGGGGCTTTTGTGGGTTTCTCCAAAGGTAAAAGTTTCCCCTTCTCTTGGATTTGACTTATACTTGTTATAGTAGTTTAGAAATGAGCCTGAGGCTGTTATATTTGAGTAGTTTAGAATTGAGACTGAGGCTGTTATATTTGAATAGATTTGGATCTTGTTGTTTTGATGAAAACTGAAATGGGCATGTTAGCCTTAAGTTGATAACTTCAATTTGGTTACTAATTGGGTCGTCGCATGTTGTAAAGGGGGATTGTAGTTGTTGAAGATGTCTAGGGCTAGATATCATGTTAGACCTAAGAACTTGGATTGGAAAAGAGTTGGAAAGGGGTTTAGGATTGGTTTATTGTTGGCCAAGAATGACATGGAAATTATTGGTTTATTTTGTATCATTGTGGGGCGGAATTTTACGCGTCCTGTAAAGGCGTGTAATCCCCTTTGTGGTTAGCTGAATTGTGTGCCTTAAATGTGGCGTTGGTTATTGAAATTCGGCCTTGAAAGAGGTGGCATAGTAAGTAGAAACAAAGGAAGTTCTGTCCAAATTTCCGTAGAATGTAGGGGCCTTGCACTTAGTTTATTATACGTTCGAAGCTAGAGTTTGATAGACGTTTTATGACCCTTATAGGATTGAAGTACTACGTGTAACATATTCTTCTTAAGGGAGATAGTACTGTGGAGCATTTTGCTTATTTTCGACAATCATCGCGAGGTATGTGATTCTTCCTATCCTCTTCAGCATGACTATTTGTAAAATATATAGTGCGGTAGACGCACGTGTGTTAAAGGAATTTGATTTCCCTTTTGTGTCTTGACTTGATATGAAGTGTAAAGGGCTTCATTGTGTGGAAAAAGTAGTAAAGTCTTATCCGTTAGTAACGGGTACTCGATGGTTAAAGAATGAACCCTATTGGTCTCATAAATATTTATAGTGGTAATTGGTTGGTTTAAAACATAAAGTGCTATAACGACTTTATGGGAAGTTTGTTATAACCACTTTATGTAGGTAAAAGAATGGTTTGTGATTTTCAAAAGATAAGAGACTTGACTTATAACTGACCTAATTGGTGTTGAAAAGTATAAAACCTCATTCGTGAGAAAAGAATACTTGGTTTTTAAAAGAGTAATGTTACATAAATTTCGGAAATGGAAATAAGAATCGAACAAGCCAATGCAGCGTTAATAAAGGAAAAAGTAATGACAATTAATTATATTAAAACCAGTAGAAACTTTCATCTGCATAGAAGCTAAGATAAGACAAAATTGTATTACATTTCCTAGATCATGGCTGCTCTAATAAGAATTATTGAAATCAAGTTCTAATTTTCTTAAAAGTTCCAAAGTAAGGAACTCGATTTCTAAAAGAAAAGAGACTTAAGAATTTGAGGTGTTTTGGTTTAAAAGAAAGGCATGGTTCACTTTTTGGAAAATAAAAGAATGGATGCATTATTAAGATTTTAATGGTATACTTGACGTTGTGGTAAGAAGTATGTATAGTACCTTGAGTTGTGTGTAACTTGCCTCTGCTTGTTGTGGTAGCCTTTGTTGTGCAAATGTTTGGTTGTGTGCTACCGAGTCTCTCGATGGAGGGTCGGATATCTGGTTGATTGATGGACATACTGACACGTTGGGTAGCCCACGGGTATGCTTCCACCGTATCGATCCTCTTGGACATACTGACACGTTGGGTAGCCCACGGGTATGCTTCCAGTAGGAGTATTATCTTGTTATTTGGTTGGACATACTGACACGTTGGGTAGCCCACGGGTATGCTTCCACAGTGAGTATCATCTTGTTATTTCCTTTGGGCATACTGACACGTTGGATGGTCCATGGGTATGGGCCACTAGGACGGTTCCATGGCCATGTTTATACAGGTGAGATCGGGGCATGCGGCCATTGTGCGGGTTAAATTCGGGTTGTATTTGAGTGATGATTTCACGGGCGTGAGTCCACCTTGACATGATCGCTTATATGTTGTATCGTAGTGTGGTTATCATACATGTCTCATGCTTTATATATCGTTATGATTTCATTTCTGATATTTTTCGATTCACATACTTGGTACTGTTATCGACCTCGGGGCTGCATTCATGCCGCAGGTTGAGGTACATAGCTTGCTGATCCACACTCTTAGGATCACTGTTCGGTTCTCGGAAAGCTCCATATCTCCGGAAGCTTGTCCTGTGGTACGGTTCCCTGAAGTGGTAGACTTTTGTATATTCAGGGGCATGGCGGGGCCCTGTCCCGTCATTATGGTTTCAAAAATTCTTAGAGGTCTGTAGCACTGTTGTGGGCAGAATTTGTAAGGATGTAAATGTTCAAGTTTTCATTTATGTACTAAAGGTAACCGTTTGGGTTAGCCTGTTTTCTTATTTCACTGTTTCTTTCATAAGTTTTTATTTCCGCTGGTTTTTCTCTGATATTGTATCACTAGGGTGCAGGGTAAGGCACGATCGCGAGGCGGGTCGTGACAAAAGTGGTATCGAGGCGATTAATCCTCGGAAAGTGTCTACAGATCGTATCTAGTAAGTCTTGATTATCGATGTGTTGTGCACCACATCTATAATCAGGAGGCTATGGGATATTTAGGATTGGTTTCCATTCTTCTCACTCTGAGATCGTGCCTTAGAGCTGTGTTATAAGTTTGGACTCCCTCTGACGTATTCCTTGTATACGGTGATGCCTCGCGCAAGGCAACCAGAGCCCGGAAGGCAAAGCGTGAGAGGAGGCTGCGAGTAAAGCGGCGGCGGTCTCTGCGAGACCACGGCACTGAGCCTCCGTCCGGCTGGAGCGAGAGGAGATGGGTTACAAGGAAATGGCCCGATTCTTGCGTGATTGTGGCGGGTGAGGATAGGTGGATCTGGCAGTTCGATTCGATAGTACCCATAGTTCACCCGAGGTCAGATAGTTTGAGGCTACGGGATTTTCTGAGTTGTAGCCCACCTGAGTTCTACGGGTCGAGGCCTGAGGATGATCCGCAGGAGTTCATCCAAGCGATTCTGACGGATCGTAGAGTGATCAAGGCTTCGAGACCGAGTCGGTGGTTTTGGGTTCACATCGGTGCGTGATCCGCGATCGATAGTTTGATTCGTGGGAGCTGTCCGGAGAAGCACCGCCCGGTGGTCAGGTGAGTTCTCAGAGGCTTTCCTTGGCCATTTCTTGCCTCCACAGATGAGGAGGGCACGGGCCGACAGATTTTTGATGCTAAGACAAAGAGGGCGCACAGTTCGGGAGTACAATGTAGAGTTTGACTCATTGGCCCGGTATGTCCCCGCTTTGGTGGCCAATATGGAGGATAGAGTGCACCGTTATGTCACCGGACTCGATGAATATTTAGCGGAGGGATGCACAACAGTAGCTCTTCATCCGAGTATGGACATTGCCCGCATCGTGCTATGCGCGGCGAGAATGAGAACATAAGTCGGCGGAATAACCAAGATCGCGAAGAGGACGGCAAAGATGAGTCCTGCGGTGACCTTCGAGGCGAGCGGCCTGGCGAGCTAGTTATTTACCTCAGCCAGTACAGAGTGCTCCATCACAGTCTTCGGGACGTTCAAGAAATTGAGGCGGTCGGGGCTCCCGTGTTTGAGTTTTTGGGGGAGCAGGGACGTTAGTCAGATGGGACCACCCCTACCTCGTTATGGCTGTTGTGGTAGGCTCCATGGTGGGGAGTGTCGTGCTGGAATGGGGGTTTGTTTTGCATGCGGCCAGCAGGGCCATTTTGCGAGAAATTGTCCAACCAGAGATAGCGCGGATGTAGAGACTCAGCCTTCGGGATCAGTGGTTGATTCATCTCCTCCTTTTGTGCGCCGTACAGGGAAGGAACATGAGTAGAACGGCATGAAGGGGCAGTAAAGTAATAGTTACAGGTATATTCTTAACCCTCTAGAGACTAGTATTCATTGTTGCTATGGTGATGTGTTAAGTGCTATGTTCGGATAGCTTCGTGTAAAAATGTGATTTAGAAGCCTGATTAGTGAAAAGGGTAAGTCTGGGGATGAGAAAATTTTTGAACCTTAGAATTTATAACAATCGAGACCTTAGAGGTAAGTAGGCTAGAGTAAAAGATTTACTGATGATCCTTGTCGGAAGTACATAGTATGTGGGGAGTATTTTTCGGGTGATAAGTCCATGAGTGGCACAACAGATTCTTTTAAGAATGGAGTAGTGAAGACTATACCGGCGTCTGCTATTTGGAGACTTAGAAGGAACATTCGGGACGAATGTTTCTAAGGGGGGAGAATGTTACACCCCGTAAATTCGAGAAGATAAGATAAGTTGACAAACATGTGTTAGATGGATTTTGAGTCTACCTTGGAGTGTTGTACTCCAGTTGTTAAGAATTTCGAGGTGTTTAAGAAGCCTAGTGTGTAGTCCGTTAAATCTAGTTCCCAACGCAACAAACCGTTCGTCGATAGGACATCGGAGTCAAAAGTTATGGAAGTTTCAAGTTCGGTCTGTGATTAGGCAAAGCGATGGTTTCGGTTCGAAGTGCAGCGTCGCGCGGAATGCATGGCGCGGTTATCTTGGGGTTCGCAGGGGTTGCAGCGCCGCGGCGTCGAATCTGAGGCGGCCGGAATGTGAAATTATTCTACGAAGTGGCCGTGGCGGCAAGTGGCGGCGCCCGTCACGGGATTTTCTGCGGGAAAAGACGAAAATCAGGGGATATTTGTTTAAAAGCCTATGGGAGGGTGACAAGTGTCCCTCCCATCATGTTGACCAAAAAGTGGTCCTATTTTAGGGCCAAGTCTTGGAAGACTTGGCCATTTCTTCTCAAACCCTCCCAAGAAAAACCCTCTCCCTTCTCTCTAGTTTTTTGATGAAAACCTAGCTTAAGAGGAAACTGTTGGAGCGGCGGCAAGAAGGAAAAGTGTGGGTAAACTTGTGGGAAGCGCTGGTAGACGAGTTTGACGGAAAAGAAGTGGAAGAAAGGGGCTTTTGTGGGTTTCTCCAAAGGTAAAAGTTTCCCCTTCTCTTGGATTTGAGTTATACTTGTTATAGTAGTTTAGAAATGAGCCTGAGGCTGTTATATTTGAGTAGTTTAGAATTGAGCCTGAGGCTATTATATTTGAATAGATTTGGATCTTGTTGTTTTGTTGAAAACTGAAATGGGCATGTTAGCCTTAAGTTGATAACTTCAATTTGGTTACTAATTGGGTCGTCGCATGTTGTAAAGGGGGATTGTAGTTGTTGAAGATGTCTAGGGCTAGATATCATGTTAGACCTAAGAACTTGGATTGGAAAAGAGTTGGAAAGGGGTTTAGGATTGGTTTATTGTTGGCCAAGAATGGCATGGAAATTATTGGTTTATTTTGTATCATTGTGGGGCGGAATTTTACGCGTCCTGTAAAGGCGTGTAATCCCCTTTGTGGTTAGCTGAATTGTGTGTCTTAAATGTGGCGTTGGTTATTGAAATTCGGCCTTGAAAGAGGTGGCATAGTAAGTAGAAACAAAGGAAGTTCTGTCCAAATTTCCGTAGAATGTAGGGGCCTTGCACTTAGTTTATTCTACGTTCGAAGTTAGAGTTTGATAGACGTTTTATGACCCTTATAGGATTGAAGTACTACGTGTAACATATTCTTCATAAGGGAGATAGTACTGTGGAGCATTTTGCTTATTGTCGACAATCGTCGCGAGGTATGTGATTCTTCCTATCCTCTTCAGCATGACTATTTGTAAAATATATAGTGCGGTAGACGCACGTGTGTTAAAGGAATTTGATTTCCCTTTTGTGTCTTGACTTGATATGAAGTGTAAAGGGCTTCATTGTGTGGAAAAAGTAGTAAAGTCTTATCCGTTAGTAATTTTCGGTGGTTAAAGAATGAGCCCTATTGGTCTCATAAATGTTTATAGTGGTAATTGGTTGGTTTAAAACATAAAGTGATATAACGGCTTTATGGGAAGTTTGTTATAACCACTTTATGTAGGTAAAAGAATGGTTTGTGATTTTCAAAAGATAAGAGACTTGACTTATAACTGACCTAATTGGTGTTGAAAAGTATAAAACCTCATTCGTGAGAAAAGAATACTTGGTTTTTAAAAGAGTAATGTTACATAAATTTCGGAAATGGAAATAAGAATCGAACAAGCCAATGCAGCGTTAATAAAGGAAAAAGTAATGACAATTAATTATATTAAAACCAGTAGAAACTTTCATCTGCATAGAAGATAAGATAAGACAAAATTGTATTACATTTCCTAGATCATGGCTGCTCTAATAAGAATTATTGAAATCAAGTTCTGATTTTCTTAAAAGTTCCAAAGTAAGGAACTTGATTTCTAAAAGAAAAGAGACTTAAGAATTTGAAGTTTTTTGGTTTAAAAGAAAGGCATGGTTCACTTTTTGGAAAATAAAAGAATGGATGCATTATTAAGATTTTAATGGTATACTTGACGTTGTGGTAAGAAGTATGTATAGTAACTTGAGTTGTGTGTAACTTGCCTCTGCTTGTTGTGGTAGTCTTTGTTGTGCAAAAGTTTGGTTGTGTGCTACCGAGTCTCTCGATGGAGGGTCGGCTATCTGATTGATTGATGGACATACTGACACGTTGGGTAGCCCACGGGTATGCTTCCACCGTATCGATCCTCTTGGACATACTGACACGTTGGGTAGCCCACGGGTATGCTTCCAGTAGGAGTATTATCTTGTTATTTGTTTGGACATACTGACACGTTGGGTAGCCCACGGGTATGCTTCCACAGTGAGTATCATCTTGTTATTTCCTTTGGGCATACTGACACGTTGGATGGTCCACGGGTATGGGCCCACTAGGATGGTTCCATGGCCATGCTTATACCGAGGTGAGATGCCGGGGCATGCGGCCATTGTGCGGGTTAAATTCCCAGGTTGTATTTGAGTGATGATTTCACGGGCGTGAGTCCCTGACTTGACATGACTGCTTATATGTTGTGTACTGTAGTGTGGTTATCATACATGTCTCCTGCTTTATATAGACTATTATGATTTCATTTACAGTATTTTTCAGTTTCACATACTTGGTACCTGTTATCGACCTCCTTGAAGTGCGTTCATCCGCGAGTTGAGGTACATAGCTTGCTGATCCACACTCTTAGGATCGTTGTTCGGTTCTCGGAAAGCTCCATATCTCCGGAAGCTTGTCCTGTGGTACGGTTCCCTGAAGTGGTAGACTTTTGTATATTCAGGGGCATGGCGGGGCCCTGTCCCGTCATTATGGTTTAAAAAATTCTTAGAGGTCTGTAGCACTGTTGTGGGCAGAGTTTATAAGGATGTAACTGTTCAAGTTTTCATTTATGTACTAAAGGTAACCGTTTGGGTTAGCCTGTTTTCTTATTTCACTGTTTCTTTCATAAGTTTTTATTTCCGCTGGTTTTTCTCTGATGTTGTATCACTAGGGTGCCCGGGGTAAGACACCAGTCGCGGGCCCGAGGTCGGGTCATGACAAAAACTCTAAGGCTCACACTTTCCTTATCCCCAAACTTACCCTTCTAACTAACCATGATTTTTAATCACAATTAACACAATGCTATCAGAACAAAACACTTAAGATATACTCATCTTATCACACATACTAATCTCTAGAGGGTTAAGGATATACATGTATCTACTGCTTTACTTCCCCTTTGTCGTTCTAATCAATCCTGCCCTGTTGGGCGCATAGCTAGGAAAGGTGATGAACTGGTCACTGATCCTGAAGGCTGAGTCTCTACATCCGCGCCACCTCTGGTCGGACAATTCTTCGCAAAATGGCCCTGCTGGCCGCAAGCATAACAAGCTGTCGAAGAAGTACGACACTCTCCACAATGACACTTACCACAACGGCCACACCGAGGTGGGGGTGGCCTCCTCTGGCTAGCACCCCTTCCTCTCCGAACCACTGAATCCACAACTGATCTGGTAGGTTGAGTCCTCCTACTTGCATCCTTCCTACTAGTACATCCTTTCGACACATGGCCCTGACGGCCGCAGTTTAAAACAAGCATCAAACAAAAGGCGACATTCCCCGAGATGACGCCTGCCATACTGTGAACACTGAGGGAAAACTGAACCCGGCTGGCTAGAACCTACGTATAGCTGTGAATCAGAAGCCCTGGAGCTTTGACCAACTCCGGCATACTCCTAACGTCCTGAACCCTGTGGAGGACCACTCTGCACTGGCGGAGGCGCATATCTAGTCTGCTGGTGAGGCGATTTGCCTCGAAAGTTACCAAAGGACCCTGCCGATCTGGCCCTCTTCTGCTGATCTTGGTTAATCCGTCGATCTCTACGTTCCTCTGTGTGCTGCGCATAAGCCTGTACGTGGGCAATATCCATGCCTAACTGAAGAGCTACTCTTGCACAACCTTCTTTTAGATAATCATCAAGACCCGCGATAAATCGATACCTAATATACTCTCTGGTTGCTAACTCCCTAGCTAGTAACAGGGTCGTCTCTTTGCAATCTATTCTTTCTGCTACTGGTCGTGGAACTGAAGGTGTAAATGTCATGGCCGCAGTAGGAACTGTTGCCGCCGTGCTAAACTCTGCTGGGGCTAGCGACGTAGCAGAACTCCCCGAATGAAGCACCACCCCAGGTGATGATTGGGCCTGTGCCCTAGTAACCCTCTGTGCTCTACTCGCAGCTCCCTTGGCTGCCTTGCCCTTCTGGGCTCGGGTTGCCTTACGCGGAGGCATAACTGGTAGGGGAAAGAAATACGTTAGAGGGGTCCAACTTATAACACAGCTCTAAGGCACGATCTCAGAGTGAGAAGAATGGAAACCGATCCTAAATATCCTATAGCCTTCTGATTATTGGTGTGGTGCACAACACACCGATAATCAAGACTCTACTAGATACGGTCTGTAGACACTTTCCGAGGATTAACTGCTCTGATACCACTTTTGTCACGACCCGAACCCGGGCCCGTGACTGGTGTCTTACCCGGGCACCCAAGTAGACATACATCAGAGTAATCAGCGGAATATAAAACAAGACATGAAATAATATGAAGTGAGAAACAGTTTATCTGAGAAAAGTTGTCTTTCGGCATATATATATATAAACTTGAATCCGAACAGTTACATCCCTTTTTACAAACTCTGCCCACAACAGTACTACAAACCTCTAAGAATGTTATAACCATAATGACGGGACAGGGCCCCGCCATACCCCTGAATGTAAGTACCTACAACGACAGGGGACTATACCACTGATAAGCCTCCGGAGAAACGGAGCTTCCCAAATCTGGCTTGTGACCCTATGAGCGAGGATCAACATCGGTGTACCTCACGTGGCATGAACGGCCCCGGAAGGTCGATAACAGTACCAAGTATGTGGCGAAAATCGTAAATGAAATCATAGTAGTCTATATAAAGCAGGAGACATATATGATAACCAAACTACAGTTCACAATAAATAAGCAGTCATGTCAAGTTAGGGACTCACGCCCTCAAAGTCATCACTCAAATATAACTATGGGTCTCACGCCCACAACATCAATCATGCCCGTGGAATACCTTCCTCACTGCCGGCAGTCTATGATATAAAAGCACCAAGGAATACACATGAACACCAGGTCCCACCTGTGTCATAATAAAACCGTACGGGGTAAGTGCGAAGGCATAGCCGACTACTAAAACCCACAGTACCAACAAAGTCATAAACTATATCACGAGGTTTGTCTAGACCGCCACATGATCAAAGCTGGCCACTCGCCCGCAGTATCAAATGTGCGCGTCTAATCTCGAACTTCCGCACTCGCGTAGGCCACACATAGGCCCGCTTGAGGTATTCCCCGCATCGAGGGTAGCTACTCCTCGGCATCGTCCTGGACTCGTAGTCCACATGGCCACATAGACCGCATGGCCACATAGACCGCACACTAACCTGGAACTCTCGTAGCTCCGCATAGGCCCCCTGGACCCGCATGAGGTATTCTCGAATCATAGTCACATTGCATCGCCTGAGGTGTACCTCGCATCGGGGGGCAGCTTAACCCCCGGTATATCATGTCAAGAGGTGAGTGATATAATACTAGCACAACGGCTTATCGTTAAACAACATAAGCACAATAAGAATAACCTCTTACACAAACGTTACAAGATATGAACACACGTAGCATCATAACATGTTTACTTATCAAACCAATCAAGAAAGTATTACAAGGCTATCACAAACCAAACATAGTCAAGTTATTCACACAAGGTACTTTCTATTTTATGTCAACAAGTTCGGGTTTTAACCCCAAGGTACTACGTACATTAATTCTTTAAAAAGATCCGTTTCTTTCACAAAAGTCACACGATACCCGTCGTATAAAAATAGAGTGACTATCTTTTTAAGTAAACCAAAACACTTCCCTTTGTAAAAATCAAGTAACAACAT
Organism: Przewalskia tangutica; assembly: GCA_029844215.1. Taxonomy (NCBI): domain Eukaryota; kingdom Viridiplantae; phylum Streptophyta; class Magnoliopsida; order Solanales; family Solanaceae; genus Przewalskia; species Przewalskia tangutica. The sequence goes on along the minus strand of CM056725.1, from coordinate 34,899,470 downwards.
TATTTTTCAAACGTTCAAGTTTTCCTAATTTCAAATGCTCAAGTTTCTCATTTTCGAAAGGTTTCGTAGTTCATAGTTTTAATCACTTAATAATATAATTCTCCTTTAAAACAATTTGAGAAACATATGCCTTATGTGTGAGTAGGTTATTCTTGTTTATAACAATCTTATTAAAGCAGCCATGATCTAGGAAATGTAATATCATTTTGTCTCATCTTAGCTTCTATGCAGATGGAGGTTTCTATTGGTTTTAATAATACTTAATTAGTCAATACATTTCCCTTTATTAGCGCTGCAGTGGTTTGTTCGATACTTATTCTCATTTCTGAAATCAATATAAGGCGTTCATAAACAATTAAGTAAACCGTTCATTTTATCTCTCTTAAGTCGTTATACCTAACTTCCCATAAAGCTAGTATAACTCTTAAGCTTTTAAAACCAAGTATTACTCTTCTTTCAAAAACGATTCTTAATTCTTTTGAAATACTTCAAGATTCTTATTATTCAGACTCAAGTCAAAAGACATCGCAGTAAAACCACGTTCAGTTAACACACGTACGTCTATCGTACTATATATATTCTTTTAAAATATCATGCTCAAGAGGATAGGAAGAATCACATACCTCGCGACGATTATCGACAATTAGCAAAATGCTCCACCGCTATAACCCGGCTAGCCTTGTCCACCTTCCAAGTAGAACACGCTACTCGCAGTACTTTCAACCTATAAAGGCCATATACATCTATCAACGTCTAGACTACTCTGTAGAATATTCTAAGCAGAGGGTTCTCTATTCTATGGAAAATCGGACAAAGACTTCCTACCGTTAAACTACACAAGTCTCGTAATACAGTCCTATGTAAATCTGATTCAATCTTCTTCTTTAATATCCTTCTATTACAGTTCAATTCTCTTCTGTAATATCCTTCTATGAATCTTATATTCATTTCTATACTACTACAGTATGTAATTTCCAATTACAATAGAAGGTCAAGAGTATTTACCTCGATAAGCCCAAAATTATCCAAGTTTAAATGTCGATCCTGAGCAACGTTTAGCTCCTACTCTGGGCGCTCCAACCCGCTCCAAACAACCCTTAGAAGTTCTACGCAACTTCTTCTTAATACTTCAACCAACTATGAAGATTTTCCTAAGGGTTTCGTTTGTGACTGAAGGAAAGTATAATAGTATTTCTGGGCTTTTAGTATAGGGGTAACCTTGGAATACTACAAGGTATTTGGGCCAAGGTATTTTGGAATAGTAACAATACTTGGAGAATACTTTTCTACCAAGGGGGGGGGGGGTATTTTACGAGAACAACTCAAGAGGGGGGGGAGAGATGTTTCGGCCAAGGCTCACAAAGGGGGAGGGGTGCTCTTGGACGAGAGCAACAAGAAGAGGGGAGGGAGTATTTCAAGTCTTGAAATCTCTAAGTGTGGATGAAGAAGCCTTGCACTTCAAGGGGGTATTTATTGGGAAATCAATGGCCAAGATTAAGACAAGTGGTGGGCAAGTGGAGGGTGAAGATTTGGACAAGTGTGTGTGGGTCCCACTTGCTCATCTACTACACAAAATATCTACAAAATATCCTACCTAATCCTTGACCAAAAACAAAGGCAAAAAACGTGCCAAGAAGTCTCCTCCATTGCCGTCCACTTGAGGGACAAGTGTCTCCCTCCCTTTGGTCCAAAATATTTCATCTCTCCGAAAAATTCGCAAAAATAATTAATGTTGCAACCGTAATTTTCCCTTCGCAAAGTTTGGAAAACGTTTCGTCGGAAAACAATTCTTTTCGCTAGTTGTGCACAAATTTTGTCCCTTTGCCTACCTAAGGCTTAAACTTTTATACGTACGCCCTCACGTACATACTCTGGAAATACGGGGTATAACATTTTATATGAAAAAGGAATCTTTTGAAAGGAATGTAAGCATGTAGTACTTGGGGTTAAATTCCCGGATTTTTATGTGTGAAACGGAAGTGCCATGAGTTTATAAAAATGGAAGTCTAAAGGTTTAATGAACTTGCCTGTATTTGCTTGTGATAACTTTAAGTGCAAGTATTATATGTTACGTTGTCGTGACTCTCAGTTGGAGGGTCGGCTGTCTTGTTTTAAGTTTACTTGGACGTACCGACAGTGATGTGGGATTCCACGGGTATGCTTCCATCATGATTGATCCTTGGACATGCTTATACGATGTGGGATTCCGGGGCATGTGACCAGGATGCGGGTTAGATGCCTGGACATTTTATTGGACGTACCGGCAGTGACGGGGGATTCCACGGGTATGCTTCCATTGTGATTGATCTTGGCCATGCTTATACGATGAGGGATGCCGGGGCATGCAGCCAGGATGCGGGTTAGATGCCCGCGCGTTTTATTACTCCATGGCCATGCTTATACGATGTGGGATTCCGGGGCATGCGACCATGTTATATTTTACTCCATGGGCTAGCTCCCCATGAAGACATGTACCCACGATGAGGGATTCCGGGGGCATGTTATATTATTACTCCATGGGCTAGCTCCCCATGAAGACCTGCACCTACGATGAGGGATGCCGAGGGCACGTTATGGCCATGCTTATACGATGTGGGATTCCGGGGCATGCGGCCGCGTTATATATATATATATGTGTGTTGTATATGTGTACGCCGACAGTGAGGTGGGATGCCACGGGCGCGACACATGGTTATATGTTACACCTACGGCTGTCGGCAGTGATGTGGGATTCCACGGGCAGGAGATATATATATATGTGTTGTGTATGTGTACGCCGACAGTGAGGTGGGATGCCACGGGCGCGTCACATGGTTATATTTTACACTTATAGCTGTCGGCAGTGATGGGGGATTCCACGGGCACGCTTTGATATTTGTGTGACTTGATCGCGTCCCAGATTGGGCCGGGTAGTATATGCGTCCCTCCATAAAGGGCCGGATTATGTTATGAAAGATAAGTAAGTTATATGGTAATGAACTTAATGATTTTTCCTAATCATGTACGTAAGAATGTGACTATAACTTTTATTGAAAATGAGAAAAGATAATAAGGTACGATTAAGTTCATAAGTGGTAATGACACGGCAGGATCTGGTATGTACTTTTTATTCTTGTCCCTGTCATTTCTTTTACGCTGATTATGATCATTTCTTGACGTTATTTCGTTCCATATTAAATTTTTGTTATCGGACCCGCCGAGTGCGTTCATGCCCGCAGGTTTTAGGTACCTAGGTTGGTGATCCTTGGTCTTAAGATCTCGGTTCAGTTTTTGGGAAAAAGCTCCATTTGCTCCGGAGGCTTATCTCTTGATACGGTTTTCCCTGAGGTTGTAGATTCATGTTTATTCAGGGGTATGGCGGGGCCCTGTCCCGCCACAGTTGTTATGTTAAAACTCTTAGAGGTCTGTAGTAACATATTGTGGGTCAGTTTGTAAAGGAAAGGAGGCAACTGCTTCGGTTATAAATATACATATGTCCAGGAAGGTAGCCCTATCGGCTAACCTGTTGTTTTACTTCTGTTGTTTTATTTTATAAGTTTCATGTATGTTCCGCTGATTATCTCTGATGTATACCTGTAAGGGTGCCCAGGTAGGGCACCAGTCGCGGGCCCGGGGTCGGGTCGTGACAGGAAGCATACCCGTGGAATCCCACATCACTGCCGGTACGTCCAAGTAAATCCACAATAAGACAATGGAAGCATACCCGTGGAATCCCACATCACTGTCGGTACGTCCAAGTAAATCCACAATAAGACAATGGAAGCATACCCGTGGAATCCCACATCACCGCCGTGCGTCCAAGTAAATCCTGATAAGACAATGGAAGCATACCCGTGGAATCCCACATCACTGCCGGTACGTCCAAGTAAATCCACAATAAGACAATGGAAGCATACCCGTGGAATCCCACATCACTGCCGGTACGTCCAAGTAAATCCACAATAAGACAATGGAAGCATACCCGTGGAATCCCACATCACTGCCGGTAAGTCCAAGTAAAAATCATAACTTCTTTAGAATTCCATTAACATACAAAATGGATCTCCATTTATGACCTTAAGGCACTTTTCATATCACTTAACAAGTCCGGGGAAAATTCAACCCAAAGTACTATATATTTCTATTCTTTCCAAAGATCCCTTTTCCACATAAGACCCCAAGATACTAACACCCGTAGTATCAAGGCTTATCTCCATTTCAACAAGTCACTGTACTTTTAGAAATATGCTTCGGGCTTCTAAATCAAGTGACCCTCCTTTTAAACTTTAAGCAATTGATGCCTTTAAATGAAATTGCCCTTCTTAGTTTCAATTCTTTCATCTAGGTTTACTTATTCGAGAAAACCCATTTCTTTAACCTTCCATAAAGTTATTATAACCAACTTCCCATAAAGCCGTTATACTAACTTTATGCTCTAGACAACTTCGTTCTTTTTATGACCAAGAGACTTGTACTTCAAAACAAGTTACACAACTTTCAAAAGGCTTCAAGTCTCTTTACTTTAGAAGACAAAGTTCTTAACTTAGAAAACAAGTTCTTATCTTTATAATAGTTCCATACTTTTTCACATCAAGGAGTCCTTGTCTACCCTATTAGAATAACCCATTCTTATAACCTTTCCTCAAGGACAAGTGAGTTAGTCCTCTAACTCAACCAACTAGGCATTTTTAAAACAAGTCATGTGTCACGACCCGAACCCCGGGCCCGTGACTGGTGCCCTACCTGGGCACCCTTCTACCTTAACAACACAAGTAAACTGCGGAAATTAAATAACACCTTTTTTTTTTTAAAACCAACATACGTGCAAGGGCAAAGCTGTCACGACCCGAACCCGGGCCCGTGACTGGTGCCTTACCCCGGGCACCCTAGTGATACAACATCAGAGAAAACCAGCGGAAATAAAACTTAAACATGTAAATAGACATGGATTAAGATGAAAGAAAATAGGCCAACCAAAATGGTTGCCTTTCAACATATATATATATATATAAACATTTGAACAGTTACAATCCTTACAACCACCTTACAACATTACTCTGCACTTAAGATTTATCTGACAACTATGACGGGACGGGGCCCCGCCATACCACGAATGTACAAGGACCTGGACTCGGGTAACATACCAAAGATAAGCCTCCGAAGGGCGGAGCTTCCCAAGACTGAAATGAGATCCTAAACGCGGGATCGACGGTAGGTGTACTTACTGCAGCATGAACGCAGCCCGAAGGAGGTCGACAACAAGTACCAAGTATGTGAAATCAGAAAATCAGTAAATGAAATAATAATAGTCTATATAAAGCAGAGACATGTATGATAACCAAACTACGATTCACAACATAAAAGCGGTTATGTCAAGTCGTGGACTCACGCCTCAAAGTCATCCTCACGCCCGTGGAACTTCTTCCTCACCGCCGGCGATCTAGGTACAAATCATGTGATACGTATAACATGTCTCGGCCCATCTCATGGACCCGGATAGAAAGCGTGTGGATACATTCCCGATTCATCCCATGAACCGTAGTCGAGTGAAATACATTCCGGATGAGCGGTGAGTCGAGTGAAATACATTCGGATGAACCGTAGTCGAGTGAAATACATTCCGGATGAACCGTAGTCGAGTGAAATACATTCCGGATGAACCGGTAGTCGAGTGAAATACATTCGGATGAATCGGTAGTCGAGTGAAATACATTCGGATGAACCGGTAGTCGAGTGAAATACATTCGGTTCATCCCGTGAACCGTAGTCGAGTAGAACACGAGACTTGCACAACAAGGCTATCACACGTAACATGGTCAAGTTTCACAACAACAAGCATAGGCAAGTTATACACAACTCAAGGTACTTTCATTTTATGTCAAAGTCCTGATTTTAACCCTAAAGTACTACGACGTTAAATTCCTTTTAAGAGATTCATTCCTTTTCTAAAAGTCACCCGATGCCCGTAGTATATAAAAATGTGTGACTTATATCTTTTAAGTAAACCAAAACAACTTTCATACTTTCCTTTTTAAGACCAAATTAAGGCAATACCATGCCTTCCTTTTGGACCAAAATACTTCTCTTTTAAAAGTCAAGTTACCACATTAAAACAAATGATAAAACCCTTCTTTTGTTTTCATAAAGTCGTTATAACCAACTTCCCATAAAGCTGTTATAACACTTTATGTTTTAAACCATTTTAAGACAACACAATGCCTTTCTTTTCCCTAAAAGTTCCAGTTTGCCTAATTTCAATTACGCAAGTCTCTTTTTAGAAAAGTTTCATAGTTCAATGTCTTAATCTCTTTTTAAAACAATAGTGTAACATATGCCATAGGTGAGTAGGTTCATCTTGTTCATAATCAATCTTATTAAGCAGCCATGATCTAGAAAATGTAATATCATTTTGTCTCATCTTAGCTTCTATGCAGATGGAGGTTTCTCTTTGGTTTTAATAATACTTAATTATTCAATACATTTTCCTTTATTAACGCCGCAGTTGGTTTATCGATACACATTCGATTTCAAATCAAGAAACATTATTCCTTTTAAAAACCAAGTACTCATTACTCACGAATGAGGTTTCACACAAAATCCATATTAATTCATTTAAGTTAAGTCTCTTATCTTATAAGATCAAGTCTCTTAACTTCTAAAATCGAGAAACCATCTTCTTTGCCTCTCTTAAGACGTTATACCTAACTCCCCATAAAGCTAGTATAACTCTTTTTAAAACCATTAAAACCAAGTGTTACTCTTCTTTCAAAAATGGTTTCTTAACAATTTTGAAATACTTCAAATTCTTATTATTCAGGCTTAAGTCAAAAGACATTGCCGTACAACCACGTTCAATTAGCACACGTCGTCTACCGCTATATATTATTCAAGCTTAAGTCAAAAGACATTGTCGCACTATATATATCTTCCTTTAAAATATCATGCTCAAGAGTATAGGAAGAATCACATACCTCGCGACGATTATCGACTATAAGCAAAACGCCCACGGCTATAACCGCTAGCCTTGTCCACCTTCTAAGTAGCACATGCTACTTGCGAACATTCAACCAATAAAGGTTATCGATCTCAGTATATACAATCCTATGTAAAAGTTGAACTTCTACTATATTCTTCCAAGTGATTTGATTCAAGTCTTTTCTGTAATATCCTTCTATTACGTTCAATTCTCTTCTATGAATCTTATATTCATTACTATACTACTACAAAGATGTAATTTCCAATTACACTAGAAGGACGATGAGTATTTACCTCGATGAGCCCAAAATTATCCAAGTAAAAAGTCGCTCCGAGCAACGTTTAGCTCCTACTCGAGTGCTCCAATCCGCTCCAAACAACCCTTAGAAGTTCTACGCCTTCTACTAAACACTTCAACCGACTATGAAGGTTTTCCTTAGGGTTTCGTTTAGTGGCTAAAGGAAAGTATAATAGTATTTTAAGGCTTTTCGTATAAAGGGTACTTTGGAAAGTACTACAAGGTATTTGGCTAAAGTATTTTGGGCATTATAACAATACTTGTAGAATACATTTCTACCAAGGGGGGGGGGGGGTAGTATTTCGACTAGCACAACTAGGCTAGGGGGGGTTGCTCTCGGCTAGAGCTCTCAAAGGGGAGGGGGTGTGGTGGACGAAAACAACAAGAGGGAGAGGGAGGGATTTTTCAAGACTTAGACAATTTTTGGATGAATAAGTTCATCAACTTAGAGGGGTATTTATAGGTCAAGAAATGGCCAACCAATGGCCAAGATCTATCCAAGTGTAAGGCAAGTGTAAGGTCAAGATGAAGCCATGTGTTTGTGGGTCCCACTTGCTCATCAACTACACAAAATATCCTACCTAACCCTTGACCACAATTTTTGCACAAAAAAACGTGCCAACAATTCCCCTTTGGCCGTCCACTTTCTTCCAATGTGAGGGTGACACATGTCACCCTCCCGTTGGTCCAAAATGTTTCGTCTCTCGGAAAAATCCGCAAAAATTATTAATGACATAGCCGTAATTTTCCCTACGAAAGCTGTGGAAACGTTTCGTCGAAAAAACGACTCTAGTCGGGTGTTGTGTACAAATTTCGAAACTTGCCTATCTTAAGGCTCAAATTTATATACGTGCGCCTCACGCACATACCACGGAAATACGGTATAACATTCTCCCCTCCTTAGAAACATTCGTCCCGGATGTTCCTTCTAAGCCTCAAAACAAACATGCGCCAGTATAGTCTTCACTACTATACTTACGAGAACAATCCTGCCACACCTGGCCACAGAAACACCCGCGCAAATACTTACATCCAAGTCCACGAGGAAACCTCTAACATCACAAACTTTTGTCACTTTGCGCGAGGTTCTAGTGTCACTCGGCGACCAACAAATGGTACCGACGCATGCGATCCACGAGGTCTAAAATATACATCCTTCGCACCTTCTCCTTCACAAGAAATGATCATATCTATGCTCGCAATACATGCTCGCCTCTACCCTTACTCGTCGTACTCTTCTCGAACACTTGAACTCTTCTAGTATAATGCCACACTTGATCCAACGCTCGTTTCCAACCCTTGGAGTCACTACCTCCAAACTTGGTCATCTTACTAACCTCGATTTCTTCTAGGGCCATTCTCGGTCTTCACGAACTGATTTTGGTCGAACATATCCACGAACTCATACGATGGTCATCTAAACTTGGGCCTAGCACCCTCGTGACCCTACCATCTGGCGGGACCACCCAATCGACCACCTTCAAGGCTCTGGGTTGACCCGCAACACGTCCTCAACCCGACCCACAATCGCGCTAAACCCTTGCTCCCCGATACGGAACAATTCTTACTAACTCACATCATGAAAGCTACCACTTCCATTTCACACTACCCATGGACTTATCACACAAATATATCCCACGTATACTACGCACTCTGATAAAAGTCAAACATAAAATGAATCTTTTACTCAACACGACCTTATCTGTAAGGTCTCAATCGTGAAATAATCTAAGGTTCACACCTTCCATGCCCCCATACTTACTCTTCCAACTAACCATGTTTTCTAACTCACAATATAACACAACGCTATCCGTACATAGCACACAACAATAAGATCATCATATCAAGCATGCAAAACTCTAGAGGGTTAGGGATAAACCTGAACCTACCGCTCCACTCTAATCATAGGCACGCCTGCGGTAGCATAGTAGAAAGCGATGAACACCGCCATCGATCCGGTAAGCGCTGGTAGCGGTACCTCTCCTATAAGCACGATCTCTCGTCACATGGCCCGACGGCGCAGTGAAACAAGCACGATAAAGACGACATTCCCGGGATGATGTTTGCCATCGTACTGTGTGAGGACATGAATCCTGGCTAGCACTCACGTATACCGTGAACGAAGCCACGGAGCTCGACTAGCTCGAATACGAACGTCCCGAAGGCGTGGAGGACCACTCTGTCTTGGCGGAGGTACATAACTTTCTTCGAGGCGGTCCGCCTCGAAAGTTACCAAGGACCCTGCGTCTGGCCTCTTCTCTTGCTCTCGGCCATTTCGCCGACCTCTCCGTGCCTCACATCCTAGTGCATGAGCTTGCATGCGGGCAATGTCCATGCCCGAAGAGCTACACCTGCAAGCCTCGCCAAGCAATCATCTAGCCCGGTGACGTAGCGGTGTACTCATCCTCCATATCGCCTACTACGGTGGGACATACCGAGCTAACGAGTCGAACTCCACATTGTACTCTCTAACCGTCCGCCCCGCCATGCGTCAAAAATCTGCCCGAGCCTCTCATCCGTGGAGGCAAGAAGTGTGCAAGAAATGCCTTTGAGAACTCGTCCCATATAGTGGAAGTGCATTCTCTCCCGGACAGCTCGCGAATCAAACCCGATCATTGCGGTATCACGCGACGATGCGAACCTAGGACCACCGACTCGGTATCCGATGCCTTGATCACTCTCATGACCAGTATCGCCGGATGAACTCCTGCGGATCATCCTCGTGCCTCGACCCATAAAACTCGGCGGGTTACACCTCGAGAAAATCCCGTAGTCTCAAGCCATGCGCTCGGGGTGAACTACGGGTGCTCTTGGGGCTGAGCTGCTGCGTCCAGCCTATCCTCATATCGCCACGACCTTGGCGATCGGGCCATCTCCTTGTACCCATCTCATCCGCTCAGCCGGTGTGGATCTGGAGGCTCAGTCTTGTAGTCTCGGCGACGCCGCGCTCTAAACTCTCTTTGGTCTTTGGCGGCGTCGCGAAACCCGCCGTCGGAGCTTGTCTCAGTCTTGGACCGCTGCGCCTCGTACTCCTCGTATCTCACTATGACTCCTCATCGCCTTGCCCATATGGGCTGGGTTTTACGCAGGCATAATCGGTAAAGGAAAGGAATACGTCGGAGGGTCCAACTTATCACACACTCTAAGGCACGATCTCGTAATGAGAAGAATGGAAACCAATCCTAAATGTCCTATAGCCTCACGATTATAGATGTGGTGCACAACACACCGATAATCAAGACTTACTAGACACGGTGCGTAGACACTTTCCGAGGACTAATCGCTCGATACCACTTTTGTCACGACCAACCGGGCGTGATCGTGCCTTACCGGGCACCCTAGTGATACAACATCGAGAAAACCAATGGAAATAAAACTTAAACATGTAAATAGACATGGATTAAGATGAAGAAAATAGGCCAACCAAAACGGTTGCCTTTCAACATATATATATATAAACATTTGAGCGATTCTGATCCTTACAACCACAACAGCGATTCTACTGCACTCTAAGATTTATACAACAACTATGACGACGGGGCCGCCATACCACGAATGTACAAGGACCTACTGACTCGTGGTAACATACCAAAGATAAGCCTCAGAAGGACGGAGCTTCCCAAGACGCTGAAATGAGATCCTACGCGGGGATCGGCGGTAGGTGTACACTGCGGCATGAACGGCCCCGAAGGAGGTCGATAACAAGTACCAAGTATGTGAAATCGTAAAATCAGTAAATGAAATCATAATAGTCTATATAAAGCGGGAGACATGTATGATAACCAAACTCTGATTCACACATAAAAGCGATTATGTCAAGTCGTGGACTCACGCCTCAAAGTCATCCTCATACGTGGAACTTCTTCCTCACCGCCGGTCTAGGTATAAATCATCTGATACGTATAACATGTCTCGGCCCATCTCATGGACCCAGTAGAAACACGTGGGATACATTCCTGCTCATCCCATGAACCGTAGTCGAGTGAAATACATTCGGATGAACCGTGAGTCGAGTGAAATACATTCGGATGAACCGGTAGTCGAGTGAAATACATTCGGATGAACCGTGGTTGAGTGAAATACATTCGGATGAACCGGTAGTCGAGTGAAATACATTCCGGATGAACCGGTGAGTCGAGTGAAATACATTCGGATGAACCGTAGTCGAGTGAAATACATTCCGGATGAACCGGTAGTCGAGTGAAATACATTCGGTTCATCCTGAACCGTAGTCGAGTAGAACACGACTTGCACAACAAGGCTATCACACGTAACATGGTCAAGTTTCACAACAACAAGCATAGGCAAGTTATACACAACTCAAGGTACTTTCATTTTATGTCAAAGTCCGGATTTTAACCCTAAAGTACTACGTACGTTAATGTCACGACCCGAACCTGGGCCCGTGACTGGTGCCTTACCCCGGGCACCCTAGTGATACAACATCAGAGTAATCAGCGGAACATAAAACACATACATGAAACAAATGAAGTACAAAACAGTAATCTTAGGAAAACTTGTCTTTCGGCATATATATATAAATAACAACTCTTACAAATGAACAATTAAATCCTTTTTACAAACCCTGCCCACAACAGTACTACAGACCTCTAAGAAATGATATGACAACAATGGCGGGACAGGGCCCCGCCATACCCCTGAATGTAAATACCTACAACGACAGGGGACTATACCAAGATAAGCCTCGGGCGGAGCTTTCCCAAACGCCGACTGACCCTAAGGCGAGGATCAACGGCGGGTGTACCTTTACTGCGGCATGAACGGCCGAAGGAGAGGTCGCGGTAACAGTACCAAGTATGTGAAACATGAAGATATTGTAAATGAAATCATAGTAGTCTATAAGCGGGAGACATGTATGATAACCAAACTACGATTCACGATAAATAGCAACATGTCTAGTCGGGGACTCACGCCTCAAAGTCATCACTCAATATAACAATGGGTCTCACGCCCACAACATCAATCATGCGTGGAATACATATGAACAAAGAGTCCCACGTGTCCAAATAAAACGATGCAGGGTAAATGCGAAGGCATAGCCGACTACTAACACCTACGAGATAATAACGCTATAAATCGTATCATGATATCTGTCTGCACCGTCACATGATCAAAGCCGGTCGCCGCGCGTTATCAAATGTGCGTCTAGCCCCGAACTCCCCGCACTCCGCATAGGCCAATCTCATAGGCCCGTGAGGTATAACCAGCATCGAGGGTAGCTACTCCCGGCATCGCCCCGGACTCGCGATCCGCGTAGCACATAAACCGCATGACCATAAAGGCCGCACACTAACACGGAACTCGTAGCTCGCAGAAAGCCCGGGACCCGCATGAGGTATTCTCGAATCATGGTCCTGCATCGCCGAGTCTACCCCGATCGGAGCGGCTTAACCCCGGAAACTGCGGTGAGTGGTATAAATACCAACATAACGGTTTATCGTTTAGACAACATAAGCACAATCGAGGAAAATCCTTTACACAAACATCACGAATCACTAACACACGTAGCATCCTAATATGATTACTTATCAAATCAAACACGAAGGTATTACAAGGCTATCACAAACCAATACAATCAAGTTATTCACACATAAGGTACTTCCTACTATATGATTAACGAGATCGGGTTTTATCCCCAAAGTACTTTATACAATAACTCTTTAAAGATAAGTTACTTCACAAAACCACACAATACGTAGTATATGAAAATAGAGTGATTATATTTTGAAGTAAATCAAAACACTTACCTTTGTAAAATCAAGTAACAACATTATTTTCCAAACGCCCAAGTTTGCCTAATTTCAAATGTTCACGGTTCTTATTTTAGAAAGGTTTAGATTTCATAGTCTTATTCATTTAAGAATATAATTCTCTTTTAAACTATCCGAGAAACATAAGCCTTATATGTGAGTAGGATATTCTTGTTTATAACAATCTTTTACAATGACCATGATCTAGGAAATATCATTTTGTCTCATCTTAGCTTCATGCGGATGGAAGTTTCTCCGGTTTTAATAGTACTTAATCTGTCAAAACATTTCCTTTTATTACGCTGCGATGGTTTGTCGATACACATTCGATTTCAAATCAAGAAAACATTCTTAAGCGTTATTATCTAACTTCCCATAAAGCTAGTATAACTCTTAAGTTTTAAAACCAAATATTACTTCTTCTTTGAAATGATTCAAAAATCTTTTGAAATACTTCAAGTTCTTTATTAACACATAACAAGCGGTTATAGTTCAAATCGATTACCTTTTAAAAACCACAAGTATTTTCTTACCAAAGATAAAGTCATTATAACCAACTTCCCATAAAGCCGTTATAACACTTTATGTTTTAAACCAATCAAATACATTTAGCACGTACGTCTCTGGTACTACATAGTTCACACATATCATGCTAGAAGAGATAGGAAGAGGTTCACATACCTCGCGACGAGTATCGACTAATAGCAAACGCTCCAAGTACTTCCAACCGCCGGCTACTCCTAAGCCAAGTAGATCGCGCCATACGTAGTACTCAACCTATAAGGCCACGCGCTTTATTAATATTTAGATCTTATCGTAGAACATTCTACGTAAAATTCGGACTTCCCCGCAATGGCGTAAATCTCTCCTTTATCGGTGCCGCTACCAAGCCAACCGGGGTTTGCACGCCTAACGGGCGTGTGCGATTCTACTACACAAAGCTACACAAGTCTCAGTAATACTGATCTATGTAATTACGATTCGATACTCTTCTTTGAAAAGGTTTCTTATTATTCGGGCTTAAGTCAAAAGACATTGCCGATAACAACGTTCGCTTTATATATAGTATACTTCAACTATATAATCATACAACATGTAATTTCCAATTACAATAGGGACAAGATATTTACCTCGATAAGCCCATAATTATCCAAGTTATAATGTCGATCCTAAGCAAGGGTTCGCTCCTACTCCGTGCGCTCCAAACAACCCTTAGAAGTTCTAACCAACTTCTACTTAAATACTTCAACCAACTATGAAGATTTCCTTAGGGTTTTGGTTTGAGACAAAAAGGACAAAAGGTAGTATTTCCGGGCTCTACGTATAGAGGTAACTTTTGGAATACAACATGGTAAAGGCTAAGGTATTTTGGGCATTATAACAATACTTGGAGAAGTATTTCTACCAAGAGGGGGGGTGTATTATATGAAAACAACTAGGCTAGGGGGGGGTACCCCACGGCTAGCACCTCAAAGGGGGGAGGGGGAGGCTCTCGGCCACAAAGGCCACTCAAAGGGGGAGGGGTTTCTCGGCCAAGGGCCTTTACTAGGGAGGGGGGCTCTTGGACGAGAGTCAAACAAGAGGAGAGGGGAAGGATAGCAAGACTTGGAACATATTTGGATGAATGAAGTCTTCAAGCCAAGGGGGGTATTTATAGCAAAACCAAAAGCCAACCAATGGCCAAGATCAAGCCATGTGCAAGGCAAGTGTAAGGCCTTGATCAAGCCAAGTGCACCCTAACCCTACTCCACCAAACATGGCACAAAACAAGCCACAAAACAAGCCACAAAACAAGGCCAAAATAAGGGACCAATCGGCCAAGGCCAACCAACCCTCTTTACCGTCCAATGAGGGTGACAAGTGTCACCCTCCCGTTGGCCCAAAATATTTCGTCTCTCGGAAAAATCCGCAAAAAATATAAATGTCATAGCCGGAATTTTCCCTACGAAAGCTGTGGAAACGTTTCGTCGAAAAACGACTCTAATCGGGTGTTGTGCACAAAGTGAAAATCGGCCAAGCCTACTTAAGCTTCAAAATTTTCTACGTACGTCCTTACGTACATACACTGGAAATACGGGGTATAACATTCTCCCCTCCTTAGAAACATTCGTCCCGAATGTTCCTTCTAAGTCTCAAAACAAACGCGCGCCAGTATAGTCTTCACTACTATACTTACGAGAACAATCCTGCCACAAAAACACCCGCGCAAATACCTCCATCCAAGTCCACGAGGAAACACCTCTAACATTACCACAAACACCTCTCTCCGGGGTCTAAAATATACTTCCTTCGCACCTTCTCCTTACAAAAGAAATGATCACATCTATGCTCGCCATACATGCTCGCTTCACCCTTTACTCGTCGTGATGATACCACTCTTGTCACTTTGCCGCGAGGTTCTAGTGTCACTCCGGCGACCCAACAATTGGTACCGGGCTGCATGCGATCCCTGAGGCTGTCGTACACTCGAACTCTTACCACATTTGAAAGCGCCCGATTTCCAAAACTCGGGTCACTATCTCTAACGTGGTCATCATTAGCGGGAACACTGGATGGATCTCGATACTTTCCGATCATAACAAAACGAAAAGCCGGACGTCTTTGCCTCTAAGTCGGACGGCAAATGCTAACCTATAGGCAACCTGGCCTATTCTTCACATGAACCCAAAAGGGCCCAAAGTAACTCGGGCTAAGTTCCCTCTGTTTTCCAAAACTCGTCACACCCAACACGGGGTGGTACTTTCAAGAAGACCGACCGTCAACACGAACTCTGCGTCGCCGCCGATTATCATACGATTTCTCGAGCCGCGAACCTCTTCTAGACAAGTTTTACCCTATCCGATCTGTGGAACAAGCTGAACCAACTATCGAATCTTGCCAACATCGAACCAATCGGCCGCGACTTACACATCCGCCCCTACCGGGCTTCATAAGGCGACATCCGAACACCGAAATGGTAACTTAAACTCTCCTCCACAGAGACAACAATCTCCACAACTACCCCGAAATCCACACGGCCGAGGCGAATGCGGTCTGAGACTCACCGAGTTCTTAACCTGCTTGGTAAAACTTCGAGAAACAAAAACAGTACCACTGGCTCCATCGCTTGTCCTAAGGTGAAGCTAGGCACCCGTGCGACCTTACAACCTTTCGATTAATCAACACCGCCGAGTAAACGGTCTTTGCTGAAAGACAAGGCGGTGACCTCGCCCGACTCATCGGTCGAACGTCCACGAACTCGTCTGTTGGTTAACTAAACTCGGGCCTAACACCTCGTGACCTACCACAAGGCGGGACCGCCACAACCGACCCCACCCAAACATGCCGCGGGTTGACGCAACGCGTGGCCTCAACCCGACCCGGCAACGCGCTAAACGCTAGCTCTCGGAAGGAAAACTCTCACTAAACACGTTACGAAAACCTAGCGGTGTTCTTAGCTCAACTACCCTCTTTCATGCCACACTACTCAGGGACTTATCCCGTAACATAGCTCACGTGCACTATGCACTCCTATAAGGGTCAAACATAAACATACGTCTTTTACTCGAGATGGCCTTACCTCTAAGGTCTCTACGTATAAAACTCTAAGGCTCACTTTCTCTATCCCCAAATCTTACTTGGTTAACTAACCAAGATTTCTAATCACCATTTACACAATGCTATAAGAATATAACCCTTAAGGTATACTCACCTTATCACACATACTAAACTCTAGAGGGTTAAAGATCTATCTGACCCATCTCTTTCACTCCTTAGTCGTTCTAATCAAACACGCCTGTAGGCGCATAGCTAAGGAAGATGACGAACTACCCACCGATCACGAAGGCTAAGTCCTCCCGCAAGGACACTCTTTCGACATCGGACCACGGCGGTCATGTACAACAAGTACCAACTAAAGACGACATTCCACGAGATGGCGCGCTTTGCGCTGTGAACACCGAGAAAAACTGAATCGGATGGCCGGAACGCCCGTGATTGTGAGCGGAAGCTCACGGAGCTCGACCAACTCTGCATACCCGAACGTCACGAACCACGTGGAGGACCTTTTCGCATTGGTGGATGCGCATAATCTGTCACTTGGTGAGGCGACTCGCCTCATGAGTTACCAAAGGACCTTGCTACTGGCCTCTTCGCTGTCCTTGGTTAACGTCGACCTCTACGTTTCTCGGCTGCGTGCATAAGCCCGCATACAGGCCATGCTCGAAGCCTAATCAAGAACTTACTCTTGCACAACCTTACCGTTGATATTTATCAAGACTCGCGATGCATCGGTATACTGCGGTAGTCAAATCCATACTTAATGTGGTCGCCTCTTTGCAATCTATATTCCTGTCCCCGCCGTGGGGTGAAGGTTCAAATATCATGGCGCGAGGAGCTGCCGCCGGGTGCTAAACTCTGCTGGGGCTAGTGACGTCGCAGAACTCCCCAAATGAAGCACCACCCCAGGTGATGATCGGGCCTGTGCCCTCGTACCTTCTGTACTCTACTCGCAGCTCCCTCGGCTGCCTTGTCCTCCTGGGCCGGGTTGCCTACGCGGAGCATAGCGGTAAGGAAAGAAATACGTTAGAGGTCCAACTTACAACACCGCTCTAAGGCACGATCTCGAGTGAGAAGAATAGAAACCAATCCTAAATATCCTATAGCCTCACGATTATTGATGTGGTGCACACACCGATAATCAAGACTTCTTGGATACTGATGCGTAGACACTTTCCGAGGATTAATCGCTCGATACCACTTTTGTCACGACCGAACTGGGCGTGGCGGTGCCTTACCGGGCACCCTAGTGATACAACATCAGTAATCGTGGAACATAAAACACATACATGAAACAAATGAAGTACAAAACAATGTCTGAGGAAAACTTGCCTTTGGCATATATATATAACAACTCTTACAAATGAGCAGTTAAATCCTTTTTACAAACCACACTTGCGAGATTACTCTGACCTCTAAGAAATGATATGACAACAATGGCGGGACGGGGCCCGCCATACCCCGAATGTAAATACCTCTGGCAGCGGGACTATACGAAGATAAGCCTCGAGAAACGGAGCTTTCCCAACGCTGACGTGACCCTAAGAGCGAGGATCAATGGCGGTGTACCTTTACTGCGGCATGACGCGGCCCGAAGGAGTCGATCAACGGTACAGTATGTGAAACATGAAGATATCGTAAATGAAATCATAGTAGTCTATAAGCGGGAGACATATATGATAACCAAACTACGATTCACGATAAATAGCGATCATGTCTAGTCGGGGACTCACGCCTCAAAGTCATCACTCCAATATAACAATGGGTCTCACGCCCACAACATCAATCATGCGTGGAATACATATGAACAGCAGTCCCACTGTATCCAAATAAAGCGATGCAGGTAAATGCGAAGGCATAGCCGACTACTAACACCAGACTAACAAGGTCATAAAGCGTATCATGATATATGTCTAGACCGTCACATGATCAAAGCTGTCGCTCGCGCAATATCAAATGTGCGGCGTCTAGCCACAGAACTCCCCGACTCCGCATAGGCCAATCTCATAGGCCGCGCATGAGGTATAACCCGCATCGAGGGTGCTACTCCGGCGTAAATCGCGGACTCGCGATCGCATGGCCACATGCGCATGACCATAAAGGCCGCGCTAACACGGAACTCTCGTAGCTCGCGCATAGGCCGGGACCCGCATGAGGTATTCTCGAATCACGGTCCTGCATCGCCGAGTCTACCCGCGCGTGGAAGCGGCTTAACCCGGAAACACGGTGAGTGGTATAAATACCAACATAACGGTTTATCGTTTAGACAACATAAGCACAATCAAGGAAAATCCTTTACACAAACATCACGAATACTAACACACGTAGCATCCTAATATGATTACTTATCAAATCAAACACGAAGGTATTACAAGGCTATCACAAACCAATACAGTCAAGTTATTCACACATAAGGTACTTCCTACTATATTATTAACGAGATCGGTTTTTTATCCCCAAAGTACTTTATACAATAACTCTTTAAAGATATGTTACTTCACAAAACCACACAATACGTAGTATATGAAAATAGAGTGATTATGTTTTGAAGTAAATCAAAACACTTACCTTTGTAAAATCAAGTAACAACATTATTTTCCAAACGTCCAAGTTTGCCTAATTTCAAATGTTCACGGTTCTTATTTTAGAAAGGTTTCAGATTTCATAGTCTTATTCATTTAAGAATATAATTCTCTTTTAAACTATCCGAGAAACATAAGCCTTATATGTGAGTAGGATATTCTTGTTTATAACAATCTTATTACAAAGACCATGATCTAGGAAATATTATTTTGTCTCATCTTAGCTTCATGCGGATGGAAGTTTCTACTGGTTTTAATAGTACTTAATCACAAAACATTTCCTTTTATTACGCTGCAGTTGGTTTGTCGATACACATTCGATTTCAAATCAAGAAACATTCTTAAGCCGTTATTATCTAACTTCCCATAAAGCTAGTATAACTCTTAAGTTTTGAAAACCAAATATTACTTCTTCTTTCAAATGATTCAAAAATCTTTTGAAATACTTCAAGTTCTTTATTAACACATAACAAGCCGATTATAGTTCAAATCGCTTACCTTTTAAAACCACAAGTATTTTCTTACCAAAGATAAAGTCATTATAACCAACTTCCCATAAAGCCGTTATAACACTTTATGTTTTAAACCAATCAAATACATTTAGCACATGACGTCACCGCACTACATAGTTCACACATATCATGCTAGAAGAGATAGGAAGAGGTTCACATACCTCGCGACGAGTATCGACTAATAGCAAACGCCCAAGTACTTCCAACCGTCGGCTACTCCTAAGCCAAGTAGATCTCGCCATACGTAGTACTCAACCTATAAGGCCACAAGGCGCTTATTAATATTTAGATCTTATCGTAGAACATTCTACGTAAAATTCGAAGACCTCCCCGCAAAAACAGCGTAAATCTCCTCGCTTTATCGAGGCCGCCACCAAGCCAACCAGGGGTTTGCACGCCTAACGGGACGTACGATTCTACTACACATCAAAGCTACACAAGTCTCATCTGAATACACCCTATGTAATTACTGCCAAGATTCTTCTTCGAAAAGGTTTCTTATTATTCGTGCTTAAGTCAAAAGACATCACGATAACAACGTTCAGTTCTATATATAGTATACTTCAACTATATAATCATACAACATGTAATTTCCAATTACAATAGAGGGACAAGATATTTACCTCGATAAGCCCATAATTATCCAAGTTATAATGTCGATCCTAAGCAAGGTTTAGCTCCTACTCCATGCGCTCCAAACAACCCTTAGAAGTTCTAACCAACTTCTACTTAAATACTTCAACCAACTATGAAGATTTCCTTAGGGTTTCGGTTTGAGACAAAAAGGACAAAAGGTAGTATTTCCGGGCTCTACGTATAGAGGTAACTTTTGGAATACAACAAGGTAAAGGCTAAGGTATTTTGGGCATTATAACAATACTTGGAGAAGTATTTCTACCAAGAGGGGGGGTGTATTATACGAAAACAACTAGGCTAGGGGGGGGGTACCCCACGGCTAGCACCACAAGGGGAGGGGAGGCTCTACCACAAAGGCCACCAAAGGGGAGGGTTTCTCGGCCCCGGGCCTTTACTAGGGAGGGGGGGCTCTTGGACGAGAGTCAAACAAGAGGAGAGGGGAAGGATAGCAAGACTTGGAACATATTTGGATGAATGAAGTCTTCAAGCCAAGGGGGGTATTTATAGCAAAACCAAAAGCCAACCAATGGCCAAGATCAAGCCATGTGCAAGGCAAGTGTAAGGCCTTGATCAAGCCAAGTGCACCCTAACCCTACTCCACCAAACATGGCACAAAACAAGCCACAAAACAAGGCCAAAATAAGGGACCAATCGGCCAAGGCCAACCAACCCTCTTTACCGTCCAATGAGGGTGACAAGTGTCACCCTCCCGTTGGCCCAAAATATTTCGTCTCTCGGAAAAATCCGCAAAAAATATAAATGTCATAGCCGGAATTTTCCCTACGAAAGCTGTGGAAACGTTTCGTCGAAAAACGACTCTAATTGGGTGTTGTGCACAAAGTGAAAATCGGCCAAGCCTACTTAAGCTTCAAAATTTTCTATGTACGTCCTTACGTACATACACTGGAAATACGGGGTATAACAGTTAAATTCCTTTTAAGAGATTCATTCCTTTTCTAAAAGTCACCCGATGCCCGTAGTATATAAAAATGTGTGACTTATATCTTTTAAGTAAACCAAAACAACTTTCATACTTTCCTTTTTAAGGCCAAATTAAGGCAATACCATGCCTTCCTTTTGGACCAAAATACTTCTCTTTTAAAAGTCAAGTTACCACATTAAAACAAATGATAAAACCCTTCTTTTGTTTTCATAAAGTCGTTATAACCAACTTCCCATAAAGCTGTTATAACACTTTATGTTTTAAACCATTTTAAGACAACACAATGCCTTTCTTTTCCCTAAAAGTTCCAGTTTGCCTAATTTCAATTACGCAAGTCTCTTTTTAGAAAAGTTTCATAGTTCAATGTCTTAATCTCTTTTTAAAACAATAGTGTAACATATGCCATAGGTGAGTAGGTTAATCTTGTTCATAATCAATCTTATTAAGCAGCCATGATCTAGAAAATGTAATATCATTTTGTCTCATCTTAGCTTCTACATGAGATGGAGGTTTCTACTGGTTTTAATAATACTTAATTATTCAATACATTTTCCTTTATTAACGCCGCAGTTGGTTTATCGATACACATTACGATTTCCAAATCAAGAAACATTATTCCTTTTAAAAACCAAGTACTCATTACTCACGAATGAGGTTTCACACAAAATCCATATTAATTCATTTAAGTTAAGTCTCTTATCTTATAAGATCAAGTCTCTTAACTTCTAAAATCAGTAAACCATCTTCTTTGCCTCTCTTAAGACGTTATACCTAACTCCCCATAAAGCTAGTATAACTCTTTTTAAAACCTTTAAAACCAAGTGTTACTCTTCTTTCAAAAATGGTTTCTTAACAATTTTGAAATACTTCAAATTCTTATTATTCAGGCTTAAGTCAAAAGACATTGCGTACAACTACGTTCAATTAGCACACGTCACCGTACTATATATTATTCGAGCTTAAGTCAAAAGACATTGTCGTACTATATATATCTTCCTTTAAAATATCATGCTCAAGAGTATAGGAAGAATCACATACCTCGACGATTATCGACTATAAGCAAAACACTCAGCGGTATAACCCTAGCCTTGTCCACCTTCTAAGTAGCACATCTTGCAGAACATTCAACCAATAAAGGTTATCGATCTCAGTATATACAATCTATGTAAGTACATTTGAACTTCTACTATATTCTTAAAGTGATTTGATTCAAGTCTTTTACGTAATATCCTTCTATTACGCTTCAATTCTCTTCTATGAATCTTATATTCATTACTATACTACTACGATGTAATTTCCAATTACACTAGAAGGATAGTATTTACCTCGATGAGCCCAAAATTATCCAAGTAAAAGTCGACACGAGCAACGTTTAGCTCTACTCGAGTGCTCCAATCCGCTCCAAACAACCCCAGAAGTTCTACGCAACTACTAATAAACACTTCAACCGACTATGAAGGTTTTCCTTAGGGTTTCGTTTAGTGGCTAAAGGAAAGTATAATAGTATTTTACGGGCTTTTCGTATAAAGGGTACTTTGGAAAGTACTACAAGGTATTTGGCTAAAGTATTTTGGGCATTATAACAATACTTGTAGAATACATTTCTACCAAGGGGGGGTAGTATTTCGACTAGCATAACTAGGCTAGGGGGGGGGGTTTGCTCTAGGCTAGAGCTCTCAAATGGGAGGGGGTGTGGTGGACGAAAACAACAAGAGGGAGAGGGAGGGATTTTTCAAGACTTAGACAATTTTTGGATGAATAAGTTCATCAACTTAGAGGGGTATTTATAGGTCAAGAAATGGCCAACCAATGGCCAAGATCTATCCAAGTGTAAGGCAAGTGTAAGGTCAAGATGAAGCCATGTGTTTGTGGGTCCCACTTGCTCATCAACTACACAAAATATCCTACCTAACCCTTGACCACAATTTTTGCACAAAAAAACGTGCCAACAATTCCCCTTTGGCCGTCCACTTCCTTCCAATGTGAGGGTGACACATGTCACCCTCCCGTTGGTCCAAAATGTTTCGTCTCTCGGAAAAATTCGCAAAAATTATTAATGACATAGCCGTAATTTTCCCTACGAAAGCTGTGGAAACGTTTCGTCGAAAAACGACTCTAATCGGGTGTTGTGTACAAATTTAGAAACTTGCCTAACTTAAGGCTCAAATTTATATACGTACGCCCTCACGTACATACCCTGGAAATACGGGGTATAACAAAAGCCGACAAGGCTGCCATGATATACATACTCAAAAGACACTACAATGTACATGAGTCCAATCCCACATATGAATACAGACCTCTAAGAGTTATACTGAACTATGACGGGACAAGGCCCCGCGTACCATAATCGTACAAAGCACATCGAAAGAACTTATACCAAAAAGATAAACTCCGAATGTAAGGAGCTATCCAAAACTCGAGCGGTCCTACACCTACCGATCACCAAATCAAGGCATACCTAAACTCGCGGCATGAACGCACTTCGGAGTCGAGGTCGAAGAATGTACCAAGTATGTGAAACGATGAAATCGTAATGAAATCATAACAGTCTAAACAAAACAGGAAACATGTATGATGGCCAACCTACAGTACACAACACATAAGCAGTCATAACAAAGTCAGGGACGCATGCCCTCAAGTCATTTCTAAAATATAACCATGGGTCTCACGCCCATAATATCAATCATGCCCGTGGAATCCTTCCTCACCGCGATCCATGATATAATATAACACCAATAGGCATACATAAACACCAAGTCCCATATGTGTCCTAAAAGCATGCGGGCAAGTAGGAAAAGCAGCGGTGGTATAATGTCTTGGGGTTTACCCTCATTTATACTCTTACCGGAGAAGGTGGTAGCGGGGTATAATGTCTTGGGGTTTACCCTCATTTATACTCTTATCACGGAGAAGGTGGTATAGCGTCTTGGGGTTTACCCTCACTTATACTCTTACCTATCTCAACCGACCATCAAACAAAACAAGCGGTATAATGTCTTGGGGTTTACCCTCATTTATACTCTTACCGGAGAAGGTGGTATAGCGTCTTGGGGTTTAACCTCACTTATACTCTTACCCTATCTCAACCGACCATCAAACAAAACATAGCACTACCATGTCTTTTATAAAAATCCAGAATTTAACCCAAGTACTACAAATAATCTAAGATACGTGGAATCCCACATCACCGCTCAGACGCTCCAAGTAACTTACAACAAGACAGCCGGCCCTCCAACCGATAGTCGCGGCAACGTAATAAAACATAATACTTGCACTCAAAGGCTATCACCAGCACACACAGGCAAGTTCATAACATCTATAGACTTTCATTTTATAAACTCAAGGCACTTAGAGAATAATTCCCATTTAAACAAGCCAAAGTACTTATCAAGGCACACATAGAATAATTCTCAATTAAACAAGCCAAAGTACTTATCAAGGCACACTTAGACTAATTCTCAATTAATCAAGCCAAAGTACTTATCAAGGCACACTTAGACTAATTCTCAATTAATCAAGCCAAAGTACTACGTACGTGCATTCTTTTTAAAAGACTCCTTTTTATGTAAAACCCCAAGATACTAACACCCGTAGTATCAAGGTGTGTCTATTTTTCAAAGTGAGTTACTACACCTTTAGAAAACTCATTTCAAAGCTTGGAATCAAGTAACTTCAAATTTTCACAATCTAGGCAACTTATGCCTAATAACCAAAATAGACAACTTTCTTAGCCTTCCATAAAGCCGTTATAACCAACTTCCCATAAAGCCGTTATAACCCTTTATGGTTTTAGACATATTCATTCCTTTTTATAACCAAGAGACTTATACTTAAAACCAAGTATCACATACTTACAAATCAAGTTCTTAACTTTCCAAAATGCTTCAAGTCTCTTAATATTTAGAAAACAAGTTTCTTCTACTCTTAAACCTCAAGTAACTCACACCTTTAAAACAAGTTACTTCTCTTAAATCATGTCATTTCTCCTCTTTTAAAACAATTAAGTAAATCACTCCTTTAACTCCCCTAAAGTCATTACAACAACCCTTAGGTTTTGGAACCAAGGCACTAGCCAAAGGTTTGGAAACCACTTTTTTCAAGACTACATGTACTTTAAGTAAAATACTTTCACTTTTAAGAATCCAACTTCACTAAGGAAATGGATTATACAACTTACAATTTAAACATCAAAGTACAATCAAGGAAGTACATAGAACAATTTCTATTTTAGGCAATCCAAATACAACCAAGGAATGGATCATTTAAGGAGTAGGACATACTTTCTTTATCTTAAGGAATCATGCTAGAAGAGGAGATAGTTCACATACCTTTTCGGCTAAATCCACAAGCTGCCGAATACGCGTGCGTAGAAGTGTCAACCTATAATGGTCACAACAAGACTATCAACTTCTAGTCTCTAACGAGAATAATACTAAGTATCTGATCTCTAATTCTACGGAAAATCGGGCAGCACCTCCTTTGTTTCTACTCACTTTGCCACCTTTTTCAAGGTCGAATACAATAACCAACATGCCACATTTAAGGCTCCAAACAACAACCAAACAAAGGGGATTACACGCCTTACAATACGTGTAAAATTCCGCCCCACAATTCATACGAAGTAGTTTAATACTCACTAGCCATTCTCGGCCAACAATAACCAACAACACTAAGTCTTTTCCAATCCTTTTCCAATTCCAAGTTCTAAGGTCTAACATGCTATATAGCCATGAACAACTTCAACAACTACAATTTCCTTCTTTAAACAACATGCGACAACTTAAACTAATAATGGACTTGAATTGTAATCTTAAAGCTAAACATGCTAGTTTTCGGATTAGGGTTCCAATAGCCAATATACTTATCAAACTTCATAATATACACCTCATGCTTGCTAATATCCATAGCTACTCATCACGACCGTTCGGGGCGTGGATAGTGCTTACCGGTACCCTAGTGATACAACATCGAGTAATCGAACATAAAGACAATACATGAAACCAATGTAATAAGACGGTGAAATAAGACAAAGTAACCAAAACGATTACTGTCGGTATATATAAATAACAATTTGAACAGTTACATCCCTTTCTACCACTCTGCCCATAACAGTACTACAGACCTCTAAGAATGATATGACAACAACGACGGGACAGGGCCCCGTCATACCCCTGAATGTAAGCATCTACAATCAACAGGGGACTATACCAAGATAAGCCTCCGGAGGAACGGAGCTTCCCAAACGCTGAACTATGACCCTAAGAGCGAGGATCAACGACTGGTGTACCTTTACCTGCGGCATGAACGCAGCCCCCCGAAGGAGGTCAGTACAACAGGTACCAAGTATGTGAAACTGAAAATACATACTGTAAATGAAATCATAGTAGTCTAAATAAAGCAGGAGACATGTATGATAACCAAACTACAGTTCACAATAAATCAGCAGTCATGTCAAGTCAGGGACTCACGCCCTCAAGCCATCACAATAGATCCATACGGGGTAAGTACGAAGGCATAGCCGACTACTAAGACCCACAATACCAAAAATGCCATAAATTATATCACGAGGTCTTTCTAGACCGCACCACATGATCGAAGCTGGCCACTCACCCGCAATATCATTGTGCGCGTCTATCCCTGGAACTCCCGCAGCTCCGCATAGGTCACACACAGACCCGCATGAGGTATTCCTCGAATCATGGTCCTGCATCACCGAGGTATACCGCATCGGCGCTAACCCTCGGTATCCGCCAGGCTCCGCAGCCGCATAGTCTCAAAAGACCGCATAGTCTCAGCAGACCGCATAGGAATCCCGCGTCGGGCTAAACACCCGAATGATCAATCTCGAGCTCCCGCTCGCGTAGTCACGAGGACTGCATAGGCCGTATAGACCCGCATCAAGGGTGGCAAGCCCTCGGTATAATAAGTCAAGGGGGTATGTGATACAATAACGATAACGCTTAACGCTTGACAACGTAAGCACAACAAGAGTGACCCCCTTACATAATAATCACAAGATACTAACACACGTAGCATCCTAACATGCTTACTTATCAAATCAACAAGAAAGTATTACAAGGCTATCACAAACCAATACAATCAAGTTATTCACACAAGGTACTTTCTACTAACAAGTTTGGGTACCTATCCCCAAAGTACTTCATACATTAAATCTTTAAAAGATACGTTACTTCACCAAAAACCACACAATACCCGTAGTATATGAAAATAGAGTGATTATCTTTTTAAAGTAAATCAATTACTTATCTTTGTAAAATCAAGTAGCAACATTCTTTTCCAATGTTCAAGTTTGCCTAATTTCCAATGTTCAAGTTTGCCTAATTTCCAATGTTCAAGTTTGCGTAATTTCCAATGTTCAAGTTTCTCATTTTAGAAAGGTTTCGCAGTTCATAGTCTTATTCATTTAAGAATATAATTCTCCTTTAAACAATCTGAGAAACATAAGCCTTATATGTGAGTAGGATATTCTTGTTTATAACAATCTTATTACGTGACCATGATCTAGGAAATATCATTTTGTCTCATCTTAGCTTCTATGCAGATGGAAGTTTCTACTGGTTTTAATAATACTTAATTATTAAAAACATTTCCTTTTATTAACGCTGCAGTGGTTTGTCGATACACAATCTGATTTCCAAAATCAGTAAAACATTCTTAAGCCGTTATACCTAACTTTCCATAAAACTAGTATAACTCTTAAGTTTTCTAAAAAAATCAAGTATTACCTCTTCTTTCAAAATGATTCAAAAATCTTTTGAAATACTTCAAGTTCTTTATTAACACATAACAAGCCAGTTATAGTTCAAATCAGTTACCTTTTAAAAGCCACAAGTATTTTCTTACCAACATAAAGCTGTTATAACCAACTTCCCATAAAGCCGTTATAACACTTTATGTTTTAAACCAATCAAATACATTTAGCACATGACGTCACCGCACTACATAGTTCACACATATCATGCTAGAAGAGATAGGAAGAGGTTCACATACCTCGCGACAGTATCGACTAATAGCAAAACGCTCAAGTACTTCCAACCGTCGGCTACTCCTTTAAGCCAAGTAGATCGCGCCACACGTAGTACTTCAACCTATAAGGCCACAAGCGCTTATTAACATTTAGATCCGCCGTAGAACATTCTAGAAAATTCAAGAAGACTCTCCCCGCAACAAGCGTAAATCTCCTCTCTATCGGGGCCTACCAAGCCAACCAGGGGTTATACGTTTAATCCGGACGTGCACAATTCTACCTCACGTAAAAGCTACACAAGTCTCCATCAGATACCATGTAAAACAAGATTCTCTTCTTTCGAAAAGGTTTCTTATAATTCAGGCTTAAGTCAAAAGACATTGCCGATAACAACGCTCAGTACTATATATAGTATACTTCAACTATATAGTCTAACAATCATGTAATTTCCAATTACAATAGAGGACAAGATATTTACCTCGATAAGCCCATAATTATCCGAGTTTAAATGTCGATCCCGAGCAAGGTTTAGCTCCTACTCGTGCGCTCCGACCGCTCCAAACAACCCTTAGAAGTTCTAACCAACTTCTACTTATTACTCCAACTAACCATGGAGATTTTCCTTGTGGTTTCGGTTTTGTGTGGAAGGAAGTATAATAGTATTTCTGGCTTTCAGATAAGTATAACCTTAGAATACTACAAGGTATCTGGCTAAGGTAATTTGGGCATTATAACAATACTTTTGAGAGTATTTCTAACAAGAGGGGGTATTATACGAAGACAACTAGGCAGGGGGTACCCAGGCTAGCACCACAAGGAGGGGAGGGCTCTCGGCCAAGGGGAGGATGGTGTTGGGCGAGAACACTACTAAGAGAGGGAGGATTTTAACACTTAGAAATATTTTAGGAATGGATGAAGAAGTCATCAAAGAGGGGTATTTATAGGTCTAGCAAAGGCCAACCAATGGCCAAGATCTTGCCAAGTGCAAGGCAAGTGTAGGGCAAGATCTTGCCAAGTGCACCTTAACCAACTACACACAAAATATCCTACCAACCCTTGACCACTTTAACCACACTTTCGCCACCCTTTACCAAGCCTAACCAATGAGAGGGTGACAAGTGTCGCCTCTTGTTGGTCCAAAATGTTTCGCTCTCGGAAAAATCCGCAAAAATAAAAATGGCATAGCGGAATTTTCCTACGAAAGTCGTGGAAACGTTTCGTCGAAAACGACTCTAACGGGTGTTGTGAACAAAAATAATTCGCCAAGCCTTAATTACAAGTTCAAATTTTCTACGTCGCCCCACGCATACTCGAAATACGGTATAACATTCTCCCCTCGTAGAAACATTCGTCCCGAATGTTCCTTCTAGGTCTCGAAACAAACGTGCGTCAGTATAGTCTTCACTACTATACTTACGAGAACAATCCTGTCACACATGGCCACCGAAACAACTGCGCAAAATACTTATATCCAAGTCCACGAGGAAGCACCTCTAACATCATAAAGCATACCACTTTTGTCACTTTGCCGCGAGGTTCTAGTGTCACTCCGGCGACCCAACAAATGGTACCGGGCTGCATGCGATCCCTGAGGCTGTCGTATACTCGAACTCTTACCATATTTCTGATACTTCTTCAGTTTCCAAAACTCGGGGTTACTATCTCTAACGTGGTCATTATTAATCGGGAACACTGCGGATGGATCTCGATACTTTCTCGATCATATCAATCTGAAAAGACCGGACGTACTGTCTCCCAAGTCGGACGGCAAATGCTAACATATAGGCAACCTGGCCTATTCTTCACATGAACTCAAAAGGGCCCAAAGTAACTCGGGCTAAGTTCCCTCTGTTTTCCAAAACTCGTCACATGACCCGGTGGTACTTTCAAGAAGACCGGCCGTCGGCGAACTCTAAGCGCGTCGCGATTATCCGCACGATTTCTCCGAGCCGGTAACCTCTTCTAGACAAGCTTTACCCTATCCACGGTCTGCCGGAAAAAGCCCGAACCAACCATTTGAATCTTGCCAACATCGAACCAATCGACCGCGACTTACACATCCGCCCCTGAGGCTTTATAAGGCGACATCCGAACACCGAAATGGTAGCTTAAACACTCCTCCACAGAGACAACAATCCCCACAACTACCCCGAAATCCACACGCGGCCCGAGGCGAATGCGGTCTGAGACTCACCTGAGTTCTTAACCCTGCTTGGTAAAAACTTCCAGAAACCAAAAACAGTCGTACCCTGGACTCCACTGTCTGCCATAAGGTGAAGGTAGGCACCTCGTGCAACCTTACAACCTTTACGATATATCATCTCGCATAACCTGCCGAGTAAGCGGTCTTTGCTAGAAGACAAGACGATCGACCTCGCCGGCGGACTGCGGTCGAACGTCCATGAATTCGACGTTGGTTAACTAAACTCGGGCCTAACACCTCGTGACCCTACCACAAGGCGGGACCACCTGACCCACCACCAAAACATGCCGCGGGTTGACCCAACGCGTGGCCTCAACCCGACCCGGCAACGCGCTAAACGCTAGCTCTCCGAAGGAAAACTCTCACTAATCACGTTACGAAAACCTAGCGGTCTTCTTAGCTCACTACCCTCTTTCATGCCACACTACTCAGGGACTTATCCCGTAAACATAGCTCACGTGCACTATGCACTCCTATAAGGGTCAAACATAAACATACGTCTTTTACTCGAGATGGCCTTACCTCAAGGTCTACTTATAAAACTCTAAGGCTCACACCTTCTCTATACTCCAAATCTTCCTTGGTTAACTAACCAAGATTTCTAATCACAATAAACACTCATGGTATCTGAACATAACACCTAAGGTATACTCACCTTATCACGTATACAAAGCTCAGAGGTTAAAGATATACAGACCCATCGCTTCACTCCTTAGTCGTTCTAATCAAACCTGCGTGAGGCGTAGCTAAATGGAAGATGACAAACTACCCACCGATCACGAAGGCTAAGTCCTCCGCAAGGACACTCTTTCGACATCGGACCACGGCGGTCGGTACAACAAGTACCAACTAAAAGACGACATTCCCGAGATGAAGCACGCATCGCTGTGAACGAGAAAAAGCGAATCGGATGGCCGAACGCCGTGGATCGTGAGCGGAAGCTCTGGAGCTCGACCAACTCCTGCATACCGAACGCCCCGAACCTGTGGAGGACCTTTCGCATCGGTGGATGCGCATAATCGATCTGCGGTGAGGCGACTCGCCTCGAAAGTTACCAAAGGACCTTCGCTCGGCCTCTTCTCGCCCGTTAACGTCGATCTCTACGTTTCTCGGCTGCGCGCATAAGCCCGCATACGTGCCATGCTCGCTTCAATCAAGAACTTACTTTTGCACAACCTTCCGTTGATATTCATCAAGACTCGCGGTACATCGGTATACTCTCGGTAGTCAAATCTGTGGTCGCCTCTTGAAATCTATATTCTCTGCTCGCCGTGGGCGAAGGTTCAAACATCATGGCCGCAGTAGGAACTGCTGCCGCCGTGCTAAACTCTGCTGGGGCTAGTGACGTCGCAAAACTCCCCGAATGAAGCACCACCCCAGGTGATGATTGGGCCTGTGCCCACGTAACCCTCAGACTTACTCGCAGCTCGCCGGCTGCCTTGCCCTCCTGGGCCCGGGTTCCCCTACGCGGAGGCATAGCGGTAAGGGAAATAAATACGTTAGAGGGTCCAACTTACAACACAGCTCTAAGGCACGATCTCAGAGTGAGAAGAATAGAAACCAATCCTAAATATCCTATAGCCTCCTGATTATTGGTGTGGTGCACAACACACCGATAATCAAGACCTACGGATACGATGCGTAGACACTTTCCGAGATTAATCGCTCGATACCACTTTTGTCACGACCGTTCGGGGCCCGTGATCGTGCCTTACGCGGCACCCTAGTGATACAACATCAGTAATCGGAACATAAAGACAATACATGAAACCAATGTAATAAGACGGTGAAATAAGAAGACAAAGCAACCAAAAACGGTTCTGTCGGTATATATAAATAACAATTTGAGCGATTTACATCCCTTTCTACCACTCGCCCATGCATTACTACGGACCTAAGAATGATATGACAACAACGACGGGGCGGGGCCGCCATACCCTCGAATGTAAGCATCTACAATCAGCGGGGACTATACCAAGATAAGCCTCGGAACGGAGCTTCCCAAACGCCGAATCGTGACCAAGAGCGAGGATCAACGGCGGTGTACCTTTACTGCGGCATGAACGCAGCCCGAAGCGAGGTCGATGCAGTACCAAGTATGTGAAACTGAAAATACATACTGTAAATGAAATCATAGTAGTCTAAATAAAGCAGGAGACATGTATGATAACCAAACTACGATTCACAATAAATCGCGATCATGTCAAGTCAGGGACTCACGCCCTCAAGCCATCACAATAGATCCATACGGGGTAAGTACGAAGGCATAGCCGACTACTAAGACCCACAATACCAAAAATGCCATAAACTGTATCACGAGGTCTTTCTAGACCGCACCACATGATCGAAGCTGGCCACTCGCCCGCAGTATCACTGTGCGCGTCTATCCCTGGAACTTACCGCAGCTCCGCATAGGTCACACACAGACCCGCATGATGTATTCCTCGAATCATGGTCCTGCATCGCTGAGGTATACCCGCATCGGCGGCTAACCCTCGGTATCCGCCTAGGCTCCGCAGCCGCATAGTCTCAAAAGACCGCATAGTCTCAACAGACGCATATGGAATCCCGCGTCGGGCTAAACACCGGAATGATCAATCCTGAGCTCCGCGCTCTGCATAGTCACGAGGATCGCATAGGCCGTATAGACCCGCATCAAGGGTGGCAAGCCCTCGGTATAATAAGTCAAGGGGGTATGTGATACAATAACAGTACAACGGGCTTAACGTTTGACAACGTAAGCACAACAAGAGTGACCCCCTTACATAATAATCACAAGATACTAACACACGTAGCATCCTAACATGCTTACTTATCAAATCAACAAGAAAGTATTACAAGGCTATCACAAACCAATACAATCACGTTATTCACACACTGTACTTTCTACTCACCAGATTGGGTACCTATCCCCAAAGTACTTCATACATTAAATCTTTAAAAGATACGTTACTTCACCAAAACCACACAATACGTAGTATATGAAAATAGAGTGATTATCTTTTTAAAGTAAATCAATTACTTATCTTTGTAAAATCAAGTAGCAACATTCTTTTCCAATGTTCAAGTTTGCCTAATTTCCAATGTTCAAGTTTGCCTAATTTCCAATGTTCAAGTTTGCCTAATTTCCAATGTTCAAGTTTCTCATTTTAGAAAGGTTTCAGCTTCATAGTCTTATTCATTTAAGAATATAATTCTCCTTTAAACAACTGAGAAACATAAGCCTTATATGTGAGTAGGATATTCTTGTTTATAACAATCTTATTACAAAGACCATGATCTAGGAAATATCATTTTGTCTCATCTTAGCTTCTATGCAGATGGAAGTTTCTCTTGGTTTTAATAATACTTAATTATTAAAAACATTTCCTTATTAACGTAGCGTTGGTTTATCGATACACATTCGATTTCCAAAATCAAGAAAACATTCTTAAGCCGTTATACCTAACTTTCCATAAAGCTAGTATGACTCTTAAGTTTTCTAAAAAAATCAAGTATTACCTCTTCTTTCAAAATGATTCAAAAATCTTTTGAAATACTTCAAGTTCTTTATTAACACATAACAAGCCGCTTATAGTTCAAATCGATTTACCTTTTAAAAGCCACAAGTATTTTCTTACCAACATAAAGTCGTTATAACCAACTTCCCATAAAGCCGTTATAACACTTTATGTTTTAAACCAATCAAATACATTTAGCACGTATGACGTCTACCGCACTACATAGTTCACACATATCATGCTAGAAGAGATAGGAAGAGGTTCACATATCTCGCGACGAGTATCGACTAATAGCAAAACGCTCAAGTACTTCCAACCGGCTACTCCTTTGCCAGTAGATCGCGCCACGTAGTACTTCAACCTATAAGGCCACAGCGCATATTAACATTTAGATCCCATCGTAGAACATTCTACGTAAAATTCGAAGACCTCCCCGCAGCGTAAATCTCTCTCTATCTGGGCCGGCTACCAAGCCAACCGGGGGTTATACGTTAATCCGGACGCACAATTCTACCTCACGTAAAAGCTACACAAGTCATCAGAATACGATCATATGTAAAAACAGATTCGATTACTCTTCTTTGAAAAAGGTTTCTTATAATTCGTGCTTAAGTCAAAAGACATTTATCGATAACAACGTTCAGTTCTATATATAGTATACTTCAACTATATAGTCTAACAATCATGTAATTTCCAATTACAATAGAGGGACAAGATATTTACCTCGATAAGCCCATAATTATCCGAGTTTAAATGTCAATCCTGAGCAAGGTTTAGCTCCTACTCTGTGCGCTCCGACCCGCTCCAAACAACCCTTAGAAGTTCTAACCAACTTCTACTTATTACTCCAACTAACCATGGAGATTTTCCTTAGGGTTTCGGTTTTGTGTGGAAGGAAGTATAATAGTATTTCTGGGCTTTTCGTATAAGTATAACCTTAGAATACTACAAGGTATACGGCTAAGGTAATTTGGGCATTATAACAATACTTTTGAGAGTATTTCTAACAAGAGGGGGGGTATTATACGAAGACAACTAGGCTAGGGGGGGGGTACCCCACGGCTAGCACCACAAGGAGGGGGGGAGGGCTCTCGGCCAAGGGGGAGGGGGATGGTGTTGGACGAGAACACTACTAAGAGAGGGGGAGGATTTTAACACTTAGAAATATTTTAGGAATGGATGAAGAAGTCATCAAAGAGGGGGGTATTTATAGGTCTAGCAAAGGCCAACCAATGGCCAAGATCTTGCCAAGTGCAAGGCAAGTGTAGGGCCAAGATCTTGCCAAGTGCACCTTAACCAACTACACACAAAATATCCTACCAACCCTTGACCACTTTAACCACACTTTCGGCCACCCCTTTACCGCCCAAGCCTAACCAATGAGAGGGTGATAAGTGTCACCCTCTTGTTGGCCCAAAATGTTTCGTCTCTCGAAAAAATCCGCAAAAAATAAAAATGGCATAGCCGGAATTTTCCCTACGAAAGTTGTGGAAACGTTTCGTCGAAAAACGACTCTAACCGGGTGTTGTGAACAAAAATAATTCGGCCAAGCCTTAATTACAAGTTCAAATTTTCTACGTACGTCCTTACGTACATACTCTGGAAATACGGGGTATAACAACTACAGCAAGTGAATCTTAACTACTAAAACGACAAAATTTATACCTTTATAAGCCCTTAAAATTTCCAAGATTCAAAGTCGCGCCTTAGTAATTCTTAGCTCCTTTCCTTAGGTTCCAATCCGCTCCAATCACTCCTTAGAAGCCTATGAAGAACTCATATTCAAGTTCCAACTTCAAAGTTGAAGAACTACTTAAGTTTTCGCCTTGCGACTAATACGAAAACGTCGTTTTTCCGAAATCTTTCTATTGAGATATCCTTACAAAACCCTTAGGGACATTGGGTTAAAGTCTTGTGGCTAATGGATCAAAAACTAAAATTTTTGTGTGGGCAAAAGGGGTGAACCCGAGAGCTCATTTGAAGAACAAGACAAGTGTGATTTTTTTTTAAGTGTTGAAAACTAGTCTTGCACTAGTAGCATGCTTATATAACACATTGAATGGCTTAGACTTAAACAAATGGGTGGCTAAGATGAAGATCACAAGGATTAAGCACAAGTGGCAAGTTGACTTTGGTCAACAATCTCAAGCTAGAAAGACTTATCTTCCACCATGGTAAATGACCATTTTACTCTTACACATTTCGACTAAGACCAAGTGTGGGGGTGCCACGTGTCGCCCTCTCATTCGTCCATAAAATTTTGTAACCCTCGTGGGCCCCACAAAACGTAAAATTCCTCGGGTGGGCCCCACGTGACCAAATCCGTAAAAATTAATTTCCATAAGGTTAAGAGTTCCATACTTTTCAAATAATGTATTTTGAGAATCCAATTCTCAACAACGAACATTTTTCCTTTCCGACGTCCGGAAGATTTTCCGTCGGAAAAACAATTCTTCCTTTCGTACTAACTTCCAAGTCTTGATTCCTTATATACATTCTCTTATACTTGTCCTGGACTTACGGGGTGTAACATCAAGTATATCAAAATAACTTTATTTTATTTAAATCACGTACGTCTACCGTACCATACAGTTATAACTACTCATGCTCAAGTGATAAGAAAGTTTCCACATACCTCTTATGTTTAATCCACTTGCCCAGTCCAATATGCCGTCCGTAGATGTCAACCTATAATTACCATAATTCGTCTATTAGCTTCTAGCTTCAACGTAGAATATTCTAATGTAAAGTCCCTTGTTCTACGGGAAAAATTGGACAGCACTTCCTTTGTTTCTACGTACTTTTCCACCTTTTTCAAGGTCCGAATTCAATAACCAAACGCCGCATTTAAGGCACAACAATTCAGCTAACCAAAAGGGGATTACACGCCTTTACAGGACGCGTAAAATTCTGCCCCACAATAATACAAAACAATCCAATAATTCCAAGTCACATTCGGCTACAATATCACCACAATTATCAATTTCCTTTTAATCCATCTCGTTATTCCAACATGTTATATAAATTATAACCAATTATATACCCTCCTATTTATAACATGCAACGATTTATAGCTAACAACCGAATTGATTTCAATATGAGTGGCTAACATGCCCATTTTCGGTTTTCAACAAGACGACAAGATCCAAATCTTTTCAAACTTTAACATAACAACCACATGCTCATTTCTTAACTACCATAACTTGAAATCTTCATTTACACAAGAAGGTGAAGATTTTACCTCAAGAAGCCCTCTTTCCGAAATCTTCTTCACTTTAAAATTACCCACACGAACCCTCTACAAGCTTGCCAACACTTTTCCTTCTTGAAGCCTTTCCAAAAATCTCACCGGGGTTCATCAATTTGAAAGAGATGAGAGGAATTTTTCTTAAGGAAACCCTTGCAAATGGCCAAGTCTTGAAGACTTGGTCCTAAAATAAGACCCTCCCTTGGTCAAAAGGATGGGAGGGAAACTTGTCACCCTCCCATAGGCCTTTTATCAAAATATCCCCTGTTTTTCGCCCCTTTCCACGTAAAAATCCCGCCTTGGCGCTGCAACCTCAGAGGATTTTCAGAAATATCGGCGCCGCGGCGCTGCGACGCCTGCTGGGAAATCTATCCTCTGCGTCAGCCCACAGAACTTCTAATAGAGTCTAGTAGAGCTGTGTTGTTAGGGTCTTGATTATCGGGGTGTAACACCGTGTCTAGTAGAGTCTTGATTATCGGTGTGTTGTGCACCACATCTATAATCAGGAGGCTGCAGGACATTTAGGATTGGTTTCCATTCTTCTCCCTCTGAGATCGTGCGATAGAGCTGTGTTGTTAGGGTCGTCTCTCCCTAACGAGTTATGTTGATTGCAGCTACGAGAAAGGCAGCAGTGACCCAAGAAGGACTATGTGGATTGCGTATCCAGGTTGGTAATGGTTATAGTATAGTTGGCATTGTGTCATACAACTATACGGAGTTATGTATGAGGGTCAGACGCGTATTGCCTAGAATGATTTTAGATTACCAGGAGTTGGTAAAGACTAACTAGATACCGGGAAGGTATGGAACAGTTAATGAATTCTCGCCAAGGTCTTATGTTTTATTTTGGGATAATTGGGAAAGGATGAATTGTCTGATAGGGCAGTGAACCCTTAAGAAGTCACGTTAAGAAACCTAATTTTTATACCCCGTATTTCCAGAGTATGTACGTGAGGGCGTACGTATATAAATTTGAGCCTTAAAGATTTGGCAAGTTTCGAAAATTGTACACAAGTGCCGAAAAGAATCGTTTTTCGACGAAACGTTTTACTAAACTTGCGAAGGGAAAATTCCGGCTATGTCATTTATAATTTTTGCAGATTTTTCCGAGAGACGAAACATTTTGGACCAACGGGAGGGTGACATGTGTCACCCTCACATTGGAAGCAAGTGGACGACAAAGGCAAGGTATGGCACGTTTTTTGTGCCTTGGGTTAGGTAGGATATTTGTGCAAGTTGGTGTGGTAGATGGATAAGGTCCACATGGTTAAAATCTAGCCCTACACTTGCACCACACTTGTCTTCATCTTGGCCATTGGTTGGCCTTTGCTTGACCTATAAATACCCCTCTAAGTTGATGAACTTCTTCATCCAAAAATCCTTTTCCAAGTCTTGAAATCCCTCCCCCTTGCCTTGTAGCTTTCGTCCACCATCCCCCCCTCTTTTGAGAAGCCTTGGCCGAGAGCCTCCCCCTCCCACTTTGTAGTGTCTAGCCGAGGGGTACCCCCCCCTAGCCTAGTTGTTTTCGTATAATACCCCCCCCCCCTTTGTGGTATAGAAATACTCTCCAAGTATTGTTATAATGCCCAAATACTTTAGCCCTTATACCTTGTAGTATTCCAAGGTTATACCTATACTAAAAGCCCAGAAATACTATTATACTTCCTTTAGCCACTAAACGAAACCCTAAGGAAATCTTCATTGATAGTTGAAGTAATTGAGTAGAAGTTGGTTAGAACTTCTAAGGGTTGTTTGGAGCGGGTTGGAGCGCACGGAGTAGGAGCTAAACCTTGCTCAGGATCGACATATAAACTTGGATAATTTTGGGCTTATCGAGGTAAACACTCTTGACCTTCTATTGTAATTGGAAATTACATGTGTAGGAATATATAGTTGAAGTATACTATATATAGAACTGAACATAATTATGCGGCAATGTCTTTTTGACTTAAGCCTGAATTTAAAGAAGAGAACTGAACTGTAATTACATAGGACTGTATTACAGTAGACTTGTGTAGCTTTACTGTGAAGTAGAATTGTACACGTCCGGATTAGACGTACAACCCCCCCCCCCCTCTAGGGAGTTGTTGGCCTGTTAGCAGGCCTCGATAGAGGAGGAGATTTCTGTGATGCGGGGAGGTGTCACGAAATTTCTGTAGAATATTCTACGTTGAGATCTAGATGTTAATAGGCGCCTTGTGGCCTCTATAGGTTGAAGTACTACGTGTGGCGTGAGCTGCTTGGCTTAAGGTGTAGCCGACGGTTTGAGGTACTTGGAGCGTTTTGCTATTAGTCGATAATCGTCGCGAGGTATGTGAACCTCTTCCTATCTTTTCTAGCATGATATGTGTATAACTATGTAGTACGGTAGACGTACATGTGTTGAATGTATTTGATTGGTTTAAAACATAAAGTGTTATAACGGCTTTATGGGAAGTTGGTTATAAAAACTTTAAGTAAGAAAGAAATGCTTTGTGGTTTTTAAAGATAACTGATTTGACTTATAACTGACTTTATGTGTGATGATAAGAATCTTGAAGTATTTCAAAAGAATTAAGGAACCTTTTTGAAAGAAGAGTAATACTTGGTTTTGAAAACATAAGAGTTATACTAGCTTTATGGGAAGTTAGGTATAACGTCTTAAGAGAGATAAAGAGAATGGTTTACTGATTTTTAGAAGTTAAGAGACTTAATCTTAAAAGATAAGAGACTTGACTTAATATGGATGTTAGTGTGAAACCTCATTCGTGAGTAATGAGTACTTGGTTTTAAAAGGAATAATGTTTTACTGATTTTGGAAATCAGAATGAGTATCGACAAACCACTGCAGCGTTAATAAAAGGAAATGTTTTGACTAATTAAGTATTATTAAAACCAGTAGAAACCTCCATCTGCATAGAAGCTAAGATGAGACAAAATGATATTACATTTCCTAGATCATGGCTGCTTTAATAAGATTGATTATGAACAAGAATAACCTACTCACATATAAGACATATGTTTCTCAAATTGTTTAAAAGAGGATTATATTCTTAAGTGATTAAGTCTATGGACTATGAAACCTTTATAAAATAAGAGACTTAAGTGTTGAAATTAGGCAAACTTGAACTTTTGGAAAAGAATGTTGTTACTTGATGTTGAAAAGGAAAGTGTTTTGGTTTACCTAAAAATGTGAGTCACTCTATTTTTTATACTACGGGTATCGGGTGACCTTTATAAAAGGAATGGATCTTTTAAAAAGAATTTAATGTACGTAATACCTTGGGGTCAGAACCTGGACTTTGGCCTAAAATAAACTTGAGTTGTGTGTAACTTACCTATGTTTGGGTTTGATAGCCTTGTGTGCATATACTGTATTTATATACCACCGCGTCTCTCGATGGAGGGCCGACTGATTTGTTATGAACGATTATTCACCGAGTCCCATGGGATGGGCCGGGACACGTATTCCATCTGATTATTCACCGAGTCCCACGAGATGGGCCGGGACACGTATTTCATCTGATTCTTCACCGAGTCCCATGGGATGGGCCGGACACGATTCCATCCGATTATTCACCGAGTCCCGAGATGGGCCGACACGATTTCATCCGATTCTTCACCGAGTCCTGGGACGGCGGACACGATTCCATCTGATTCTCTACCGAGTCCCATGGGATGGGCCGGGACACGTATTCCACATGATTCTTTAC
Source organism: Przewalskia tangutica (assembly GCA_029844215.1). NCBI lineage: Eukaryota > Viridiplantae > Streptophyta > Magnoliopsida > Solanales > Solanaceae > Przewalskia > Przewalskia tangutica. Next base: position 34,858,604 of record CM056725.1, on the reverse strand, counting down.
CGAGTCCCACGGGATGGGCCGGGACACGTATTCCACACGATTTACACCTAGACTGCCGGCAGTGAGGAAGGAGTTCCACGGGCATGAGGGATGACTTGAGGGTGTGAGTCCCTGACTTGACATGACTGCTTTTATGTTGTGAACTGTAGTTTGGTTATCATACATGTCTCCTACTTTATATAGACTATTATGATTTTATTTACAGTCTTTTACAGTTTCCCATACTTGGTACTGTTATCGACCTCGCCGGGTGCGTTCATGCCGCAGTAGAAGTACATCGGTTGTGGATCCTCGCCATAGGATCACGATTCGGCGTGTCGAAGCCCATTTCTTGGAGGCTTATCTTTTGGTATGTTACCACAGTCCAGATTCTTGTACATCTGTGGGTATGGCGGGCCTGTCCCAAAAGCCGTTGTAAAAATCTTAGAGGTGCAGACCTAATTGTGGCGTGGTTTGTAAAAAGGATAACTGTTCGGGTATTTATGTATATATACTGAAGGCAACATTTTTGGTTGGCCTGTTTATTTTCTCTGATGTTGTATCACTAGGGTGCCCGGGGTATGTTCATGTTTTTATTTCCGCTGATTTTCTCTGATGTTGTATCACTAGGGTGCCCGGGGTAAGGCACCAGTCACGGGCCCGGGTTCGGGTCGTGACACTAATGGAATACCATGTTCATATATTAAGCTACGTGGTAGGCTCAAGAGAATTGTACGGATGAGGTCCGTATAGAGTAAGTAATGGTTGTGACCGAGACAACATGATTATGGTATTATGAGAAGTTTTTGTACCCGTTTATGGGGGGACTGATAAGGTAGGCTTGGAGCATGGAAATTGCGAGCCTAAGAGTATTAATGACCGCCGAAACCTAGGTATATATAAGGCCTTCTCGGGCAATATGATTTTATTCAGACTAAGGTAAAAGTTAAGTGCGACGGTGGGGCAGGGTGAGGACCTATTGCGGGTCGCCCCATAGCCTGAAATGGAGTGGGATCATTTGGTAGTAGTTCCGCTACGTGACAGGGTCACGAGAGTGCAAGGCCCAAGTCTAGTTAATTGTTTTACGGGTTGTGGACGCGTTCCACTGGAACCAGGTTGTGGGAGTCGGAAATGGCCTTATGTTGTTTAAAAGAGTGACTCCAAAAGATTGGAGGCCAGCATCGGTATGGAAGTTATGTATGTATACTAGTATGAGTTGGAAATACGGGAAGAGTACGACCAACAAGAAAGATAACAACCAAGTGTAAAGGAATATAGCCTGAATCCATAAGAACCTTTCGAGGTAACTACACCCGTGAGTGTGTGGGGTGGTAGCTGAGCGGGAATATGAGGTTTTCCCGGTAATGATACAGTCGTCAGACCCTAGTAGACCTAGTAGAGATGATTATGATGGACTTTGAGGTCATTATGAGTATGGGCTAGTTGGCTTCGTGAGTGCCAAGGTTGACATTTTAGTATAAGTATTGTTATGTGGCCATGGGTGGCATATGTTGTAAGAAGGGTGTAGTAAAAGGAGACTATGTCGCGCTCTAATTAGATTGGACTCCGAAAGAACATTCGAGGACGAATGTTTCTAAGGGGGGAAGAATGTTACACCCCGTAGTTCAAGGACATGTTTAAGAGAATGTATGTAAGGAACACAAGACTTGAAAAGGGTACGAAAGGAAGAATTGTTTTTCCGACGGAAAAATCTTCCGAACGTCGGAAAGGAAAAATGTTCGTTGAAGATAATTGGATTCTCAAAATGCATTAATTGAGGATTATGGAATGTATTATCATTATGGAAATTTATTTGTACGGATTTGGTCATGTGGGGCCCCCCCGAGGAATTTTACGTTTTGTGGGGCCCACGAGGGTTACGGAATTTTATGGACGAATGGGAGGGAAAAACGTGGCACCCCTCCCACATGGCTTGGTCGAATTAATGCAAGGGCAAAAGGGTCATTTGACCATTGTAAAGATGAGAAAGTCTTGCTAAGCTTGAGCTTGACATTGTTGACTTTGTCAAGAGCCACTTGGCTTGATCCCTTTCATCCAAATTTAACATGTGTTGTAATCTAGACCCTTCATTGTGTTATATATCATCCTAAGTAGCAAGACTTAGCTCACAACACTTAGAAAAATTTAAGAGACTTATGTGTGCCTTGAGAGGCTCTCGGCTTTGAGGTTTTTGAACAAGAGAAATTTTCAATTGTTGTCCATTAGCCACAAGACTTTAACCCAAGGTCCCTAAGGGTATTGTAAGGATCTCTCAATAGAAATATTTCGGAAAAACGACGTTTTCACGTTAGTCGCAAGGCGAAAACCTAAGGCATTTTCATAGGTTTTGATTGGAAATGGAAGAGAAGTTGGTTGTGAGCTTCTAAAGGCTTCAAATAGCGGATTGGAGCGTAAAGGAAAGGAGCTAAGAATTGCTAAGGAGCGACTTTGAATCTTGGAAATTATAAGGGCTTGTAAAAGTATAATTCTTGTCGTTTTAGTAATTAAGATTACTTATTGTTGTAGCTATGGATATTAGCAAGTATGAGATATATATTATGAAGTTGATAAGTGTATTGGCTATTAGAACTCTAATCCGAAAACTAGTATGTTTAGCCCTTGAGATTTCAATTCAATTGGATTATTAGTTTAATCATCACATGTTATATAAGGAAGGAATTACAATTGTATGTTGTTTATGACAATATAACATGTTAGACCTAAGAAGTTGGATTGAAAAAGAATTGGAAAAGGACTTTGTGTTGTTGGATATGTTTAGTCAAGAATGACTTTAAATATGGAACTAGTTTCGTATTAATTTGTGGGGCGGAATTTTACACGTCCTGTTAAGGCGTGTAATCCCCTTTGGTTAGCTGAATTGTTGGGCCTTAAATGTGGCATGTTTGGTTATTGAATTCGGCCTTGAAAAAGGTGGAAAAGTATGTAGAAACAAAGGAAGTGATGTCCGATTTTCCGTAGAATTTAGTGACTTTGCACTTAGTGTTATACCCCGTATTTCCAGAGTATGTACGTGAGGGCGTACGTACAAAAGTTTTTAGCCTTAAGTAGGCATTAGAGACGAAATTTGTACACAGCTACCAAAAAGAATTGTTTTCCGACGAAACGTTTTCCAAACTTTGCGAAGGGAAAAATACGGCTATGTCATTTATTATTTTTGCGGATTTTTCCGAGAGATAAAATATTTTGGACCAACGAGAGGGTGACACTTGTCACCCTCAAGTGGACGGCAAATTGAGGCTCTTGGCGTTTTTGTGCCTTTCTTTTGGTCAAGGGTTAGGTAGGATATTTTGTGTAGTAGATGGATAAGGACACATGGATAAATCCTCACCCTACACTTGCACACCACTTGTCTTGGTCTTGGCCATTGGTTGGCCTATAAATACCCCTCTAATGCAAGACATTTCTTCATCCACACTTGTAAAAATCCAAGGCAAAAATCTCTCTCCTCCTCTTAAAGTTTTCGTCCAAAGCCACCCCTCCCCCTTGAGAAGGCCCTTGGCCGAGAGTATACCCCCTCTTGCCTAGTTGGGTTCGTAAAATACACCCCCCGTTTGGTGAAAGTTACTCTCCAAGTATTGTTATGGTTCCAAAATATCTTGGCCCATATACCTTATAGTATTAGAGGTTACACCTATAGTAAAAGCCTAAATACTATTATACTTCCTTCACCACAAAAACGAAACCCTAAGGAAAATCTTCACAGTTGTTTGAAGTATTAAGAAGAAGTTGCGTAGAACTTCTAAGGGTTGTTTGGAGCGGGTTGGAGCGTTCAGAATAGGAGCTAAACGTTGCTCAGGATCGACATTAAAACTTGGATAATTTTGGGCTTATCGAGGTAAATACTCTTGTCCTTCTATTGTAATTGGGAATTACATACTGTAGTAGTATAGAAATGAATATTAGATTCATAGAAGGGTATTACAGAAGAGAATAGAACTGTAATAGAAGGATATTACAGAAAATAATTGAACTGAAATCACATCAGAAGAATATTAAAGAAAGAAGAATCAGATTTACATGTGATCGTATTCTGATAGAATTGGATAGTTTGTGGGTAGGAAGTGCTGCCCAATTTTCCGTAGAATAAGGAATCAGTATCTAGAATTATTCTCTGAGTAGTCTAGACGTTGATAGACATGTATGGCCGTTATAGGTTGAAATCGCAAGTAGTGTATTCTACTCGAAAGGTGGAAAGGGCTAGCCGGATTACAGTACTTTGGAGCTATTTGCTAATAGTCGATAATCGTCGCGAGGTATGTGATTCTTCCTATCTTCTTGAGCATGATATTTTAAAAGAGTATATATAGTACGGTAGACGACGTGTGTTAATCGAGCATGGTTTTACTTGACGCCTTCGACTTGAGTTTTAAATAATAAGAATCTTGAAGTATTTCAAAAAGAATTAAGAATCGTTTTGAAAGAAGAGTAATACTTGGTTTTAAAAGTTTAAGAGTTATACTAGCTTTATGGGAAGTTAGGTATAACGACTTAAGAGTAATAAAAAGAATGGGTTATTGATTTTAGAAGTTAAGAGACTTGATCTCAAAAGATAAGAGGCTTGACTTAATTGAATTGATAAGAATTTTGTTAAAAAGTGTGAAACCTCATTCGTGAGTAATGAGTACTTGGTTTTTAAAAGAATAATGTTTCTTGATTCGGAAATGAGAATAAGTATCGAACGAACCACTGTAGCGTTAATAAAGGAAAATGTATTGACAAATAAGTAATTATATTAAAACCAGTAGAAACCTCCATCTGCATAGAAGCTAAGATGAGACAAAATGATATTACATTTCCTAGATCATGGCTGCTTTAATAAGATTGTTATAAACAAGAATAACCTACTCACACATAAGGCATATATTACTCAACTGTTTTAAAAGGAGAATTATGTTATTAAAAGATTAAGACTATGAACTATGAAACCTTTCGAAAATAAGAAATGTGAATATTTGAAATTAGGCAAACTTGAACTTTTTGAAAAGAATGTTGTTACTTGACTTCAAGAAGGAAAGTGTTTTGGTTTAAAAAGAAGGGCATAATGTTACCTTAGTTGTTTTAAAAGGAACATATGGTATTATCTAATCTATCTTAAAAGAGTGTTTAGATGTTAGGGCCACACGACATCGCGTTCATGGGATGAACCGGGAATGTATTTCACCTGATTCGATACCGAGTCCATGAGATGGACCGGGAATGTATTTCATGCGACACCGCGTTCATGGGATGAACCGGGAATGTATTCCATCCGATTTCTATCGAGTCCCATGAGATGGACCGAGACATGTGCGATTTCTATCGAGTCCCGTGAGACGGGCCGAGACATGTGCGATTTCTCGAGTCCCACGAGATGGGCGAGACATACTATTTCTATCGAGTACCCTGAGATGGGCCGAGACATGTATTCCATAAGATTCCACCTCGAGTCCATGAGATGGGCGAGACATGTTACACGTATCACCTAACTTATACCTAGATCGCGGTGAGGAAGGAGTTCCACGGGCGTGAGGATGACTTTAGGGCGTGAGTCACGACTTGACATATTTGTTTTTATGTTGTGAATCGTAGTTTTGTTATCATACATGTCTCTGTTTTATTTTAGACTGTTATGATTTCATTCTGATATTTTTAGTTTCACATACTTGGTACCTGTTGTACTGACCTCCTTCGGGGGGCTGCGTTCATGCCGCAGGTAGAGGTACACCGGTTGTTGATCCTCGCTCATAGGATCACAGTTCAGCATATTGGGAAGCCCCGTTTCTCTGGAGGCTTATCTTTTGGTATGTTTCCCTGAGTTGTAGGTTCTTGTACATACAGGGGTATGGCGGGGCCCTGTCCCGTCATAGTTGTTGTTACATTCTTAGAGGTCTGTAGTACTGTTGTGGGCAGGGTTGTAAAGGATGTAACTGTTCAATTTTTTTTTGTATATATGCAAGAAGGCAACCGTTTTGGTTGGCCTGTTTTATTATCTTATAATTGTTTCATGTCTTATTTTATATTCCGCTGATTACTCTGATGTATGACTACTTGGGTGCCCGGGTAAGGCACCAGTCATGGGCCCGGGTTCGGGTCGTGACACTTAGAATATTCTACGTTTGAAGCTAGAGGTTTAATGGACGTATTATGGCCATTATAGGTTGAAGTACTAATTATAGCGTATTCTACTTGAAGGATGGAATAGCTATCAAGGTTGAAATACTTTGGAGCATTTTTCTATTTGTCGATAATCGTCGCGAGGTATATGAACCTCTTCCTTCTTTTGACATGATTCTATGTATTGAATATACATGTTGTACTATTTCATGATTCCTTCTACTCTTAGAAGTTAAGAGGTATGTATGTTGATTTACTCTACGTAAAGGTTATGTCTAAGTTATCCTAAGTTCTTACCAAGTCTTATGGGGGATGTTGGTAAGAGTCGTTATGAGGTATTTGGAGCCAAGTTGACTTGGCTAAGTTACGACACAAATGAGAATAAGTATCGAACAAGCCACTGCAACGTTAATAAAGGAAAATGTAATGACAATCAATTAAGTTAAAATGAGTAGAATTCTCCATCTGCATAGAAGCTAAGATAAGACAAAATTGTATTACATTTTCTAGATCATGGCTACTTGATTAAGATCGTTATAAATAAGTATAACTTATTCACAACTCATAAAAGCATATGTTACTTAAATTAAAAGAGTTTTATGTCATGAAGTTTTAAGACTATGAACCTTGATTTCTGAAAAGGTTAAGGAACTTTATTTTTCAAGTTATGGGACTTGATTCTTAAAGGAAGAAATGAATTGATTTAAAAGTATAGAATACTTGATTTTGAAAGTATTGATTTCTTGCCATTCTAAAGTTAAGAAACTTGTTTTCTTAAAAGTTAAGAGACTTGAAGTATTTTGAAAGCTATGTGATTTGATTTGAAAGTATAAGTCTCTTGGTTATAAAAGTAATGATTTTGTCTAAGACATAAAGAGTTATAACGGCTTTATGGGAAGTTGGTTATAACAACTTTATGGAAGATTAAAAGAATGGTTTTCTTCAGTAATGTATGCAAAGAAATGATTTGAAATAAAGAAGGGCAAATTGTTTTAAAGGTACCAATTGCTTAAGGTTTTAAAGAAAGTAGTCACTTGATTTAGAAGCCTATAAATGTATTTCTAAAAGGTATTGTGACTTGTCTTGAAAAGTAGATATGACTTGATACTACGGTTGTTAGTATCTTGGAAGTTTTATTTAAAAGAGAATCATTTTAAAGGAGTAGAGACACGTAGTACGTTGGGTTAGATTCCCGGATTTTATAATGACATGTCCGTGCCTTAAGTAAACAAAAATGAGAGTGTATATGAACAAGCTAATAAGAAGTTAGGGGATTTCTTAACTTGCTTATATTATGTATGATAAGTCGGTAGTGCTTATATTATGTATGATAAGCCGGTAGGGCTTATGTTATGTATGATGGCCGGTTGAGTTAGGGTAAGAGTATAAATGACGGGTAAAACCCCAAGACGTTATACCACCTGATTCAGGGAAAGAGTATAAATGAGGGGTAAACCCCAAGACGTTATACCACCTGCTTCAGGGTAAGAGTATAAATGAGGGGTAAACCCCCAAGACGTTATACCACCTGTTCCGTGGATTTGCTACCCATGATGCGAGGAATACCTCATGCGAGTCCTTATGGGATTATGCGGGTGAAATAGTCCCATGCGGGCGGGTACAACCTATGCGAGGAATACCTCATGCGGGTCCACAGGACCTATGCGGGTGAAATAGTCCCAGGAGTAGGATTGCTTATTGATACTACGGGCGAGGGACCCTGTTTTGATCGTGAGCCTCCTATTTTTATGCAGTATACCTTTATGGGCAGACTATGTGACTTTCTGGCGTCGTGAATGGGCCGGCAAGATACCTTTATGGGCGGACTATGTGACTTTACCGCGTCGTGAATGGGCGGGCAAAGATACCTTTATGGGCAGACTATGTGACTTTACCGCGTCCCAGGAATGGGCCGGGCAGTATACCTTTATGGGCAGACTATGTGACTTTACCGCATCCCAGGAATGGGCCGGGCAGTATACCTTTATGGGTAGACTATGTGACTTTATCGCGTCCCAGATTGGGCCGGGCAGTATAGGCGTTTCTCCATAAAGGGTCGGATTATGTTATGCAAGGTAAGTAAGTTATATGGTAATGAACTTGACGATTTTCCTAAGTATGTACGTAAGAAAGTGACTATAACTTTTATTGAAAAATGGGAAAAGATATTAAGGTACGATTAAGTTCACGAGATGGTAATGACACAGTAGGATCCGGTATGCACCCTTTTTATACTTGCCTCTGTCATTCTTTTGTACAGTTATGATTTGTTTACTGTACCTTATTTCTGTTCCATATTAAATTTTGTTATCGACCTCCTTCGGGGGGCTGCGTTCATGTCCGCAGGTTTAGGTACACAGTTGTGGATCCGCGAGCTTAGGATCCTGGTTCAGCATTTTGAGATGGCTCCAATGTTCCGGAGTTGTCATGGCTATGTATATTCAGGGGTACGGCGGGGCCTTGTCCCGCCATAGTATTTGTTCAAATCTTAGAGGTCTGTATTCATCTGTGGGCTGGACTGGCTAGAGTTGTTTTTTTTACATTGTTATACAGTGTAGACCCTTTCGGGTAATTATTATGATTATGGCAGCCTTATCGGCTTGGCCTTGGTTTAAAAAAAAAGGTGTTATTTATCTTCCGCAGTTTATTATGTTGTATGATTAGAAGGGTGCCCAGGTAGGGCACCAGTCGCGGCCCGGGGTCGGGTCGTGACATCAAGGTTGAAGTACTTTGGAGCATTTTGCTAATTGTCGATAATCGTCACGAGGTATGTGAACCTCTTCCTTCTTTTGACATGATTCTATGTATGGAATATACATGTAGTACTATTTCATGATTCCTTCTACTCTTAGAAGTTAAGAGGTATGTGTGTTGATTTACTCTACGTAAAGGTTATGTCTAAGTTATCCTAAGTTCTTACCAAGTCTTATGGGGGATGTTGGTAAGACTCGTTAGGAGGTATTTGGAGCCAAGTTGACTTGGCTAAGTTACGACACAAATGAGAATAAGTATCGAACAAGTCACTGCAGCGGTAATAAAGGAAAATGTAATGACAATCAATTAAGTTAAAATGAGTTGAATTCTCCATCTGCATAGAAGCTAAGATAAGACAAAATTGTATTACATTTTCTAGATCATGGCTACTTGATTAAGATCGTTATAAATAAGTATAACTTATTCACAACGCACCAATGTATATGTTACTTAATTTATAAGAATTTACGTATAAAGTTTTAAGACTATGAACCTCAAATTTTTAAAAGGTTAAGGGACTTTATTTTTCAAGTTATGGGACTTGATTCTTAAAGGAAGAAATGAATTGATTTAAAAGTATAGAATGCTTGATTTGGAAAATATTGATTTCTTGCCATTCTAAAGTTAAGAAACTTGTTTTCTTAAAAGTTAAGAGACTTGAAGTATTTTGAAAGCTATGTGATTTGATTTGAAAGTATAAGTCTCTTGGTTATAAAAAGAATGAATTTGTCTAAGACATAAAGAGTTATAACGGCTTTATGGGAAGTTGGTTATAACAACTTTATGGAAGATTAAAAGAATGATTTTCTTCAGTAATGTAAGCAAAGAAATTACTTGAAATAAAGAAGGGCAAATTGTTTTAAAGGTACCAATTGCTTAAGGTTTTTAAGAAAGAAGTCACTTGATTTAGAAACCGGTAAATGTATTTCTAAAAGGTATTGTGACTTGTCTTGAAAAGTAGATATGACTTGATACTACGGTTGTTAGTATCTTGGAAGTTTTATTTGAAAAAGAGTCTTTTTTTTAAAGGAGTAGACGTACGTAGTATGTTGGGTTAAATTCCCGGATTTTATATGACATTATCGCGTCCCAGAAATGGGCCGGGCAGTATACCTTTATGGGCAGACTATATGACATTATCGCGTCCCAGAAATGGGCCGGGCAGTATACCTTTATGGGCAGACTATATGACATTATCGCGTCCCAGAAATGGGCCGGGCAGTATACCTTTATGGGCAGACTATATGACATTATCGCATCCCAGAAATGGGTCGGGCAGTATACCTTTATGGGCAGACTATATGACATTATCGCGTCCCAGAAATGGGCCGGGCAGTATACCTTTATGGGCAGACTATATGACATTATCGTGTCCCAGAAATGGGCCGGGCAGTATACCTTTATGGGCAGACTATATGACATTATCGCGTCCCAGGAATGGGTCGGGCAGTTGTTACACCCCGTAAGTCCAGGACATGTATAAGAGAATGTACGTAAGTAATCCAGACTTGAAAATTGGTACGAAAGGAAGAATTGTTTTTCCGACAGAAAATCTTCGGGACGTTGGTGTCACACCCCGAAAATCGGGCCCGTGACTGGTGCCTTACCCCGGGCACCCTAGCGATACAACATCAGAGAAAACCAGCGGAAATAAAAACTTTAAACATGAAATGAGAGACATGATAAATAAACAGGCCAACCAAAACAGTTGCCTTCAGTATATACATAAAACCCGAACAGTTTAATCCTTTTACAACCCTGCCCACAACAGTTCTACAGACCTCTAAGATTTACAACAACTATGACGGGACAGGGCCCCGCCATACCCCTGAATGTACAAGAACCTATAACTCAGGGAACACATACCAAAAGATAAGCCTCCGGAGAAACGGAGCTTCCCAACACGCTGAATGTGATCCTATAAGCGGGGATCGACAGTCGATGTACCTTTTACCTGCGGCATGAACGCAGCCCCCCGAGGTCAAGATAACAGTACTAAGTATGTGAAATCAGTATCAGAATGAAATCATAATAGTCTATATAAGCAGGAGACATGTATGATGACCAACTACAGTACATAACATATAACCAGTTACCTCAAGTCAGGGACTCACGCCCTCCAAATCATCACTCGTGCCCGTGGAATTTCTTCCTCACTGCCGGCAGTTTATGATATAACAATACCAAGGAGTATACATGAACACCAGGTCCCACCTGTGTCATAAAAACCGTACAGGACAAGTACAACTACCGGATCCGACCGTGCCAATAATACAATGCAACCACAACCACGAAGCTGATACGGGGCAAGTGCGAGAGCCGACTACCGGATACCAAGGCGGCCACGAGCCGGGGGCAAGTCTGGCTGACCACGGGGACCAAGGCGTATCACGAAACCGTCACTATACCGAACGGGGCAAGTCACGGTGACTACCAGATACCAAGGCGAATCGGTCACGAGGCGGGGCAAGTACGAGCCGACCACGGATACCTGGGCGAGCAGAAGAAACCTCAACGGCCAACCGGCCCTCTATCGAGAGACGCGGTAACACAGAAACACCACACTTGCACAACAAAGGCTATCATCACAAGCATAGGCAAGTTTCACAACAACAAGCATAGGAATGTTTCACCACAACAAGCATAGGCAAGTTTCACAACAACAAGCATAGGAATGTTTCACCACAACAAGCATAGGCAAGTTTCACATCACTCAAAGTACCTTCATTTTATGCCAAAGTCCGGGTTTTAACCCTAAAGTACTACGTACGTTAAATTCTTTAAAAGAGATCCATTACTTATCAAAGTCACCCGATACCCGTAGTATTAGAATGACCAACCCACATTCCTTTTCAAAATCAAGTAACAACATTCTTTTCCTAAGTTCGGTTGCCTAGTTTCAATTACTCAAGCTTCTCATTTTCAAATGGTTTCATAGTTCATAAACTTAATCACTTGATTTCTTTTTAGAACAATTGAGTAATATATGTCTCACGTGAGAGTAGGTTATTCTTGTTTACAACATTCTTATTACAAAGCGTATGATCTAGAAAATGTAATATCATTTTGTCTCATCTTAGTTTCTATGCAGATGGAGGTTTCTACTGGTTTTAATACAATTCATCATTATTCAATACATTTTCCTTTATTAACGCTGCAGTGGTCTGTCGATACACATTCTGATTTCCGAAATCAGTAAAACATTATCCTTTAAATAAAACCAAGTACTCATTACTCACGAATGAGGTTTCACACAAACATTCACATTAAAACAAATAAGTTAAGTCTCTTATCTTATAAGATCAAGTCTCTTAACTTCTAACATCAGTAAACCATTTTCTTTACCTCTCTTAAGACATTATACCTAACTCCCCATAAAGCTAGTATAACTCTTTTGAAATACATCAAGTTCTTTATTATAACAAGCCAGTTACAATTCACATCAGTTACCTTTTAAAACCACAAAGTATTTTCTTACCTACATAAAGCCGTTATAACCAACTTCCCATAAAGCCGTTATAACACTTTATGTTTTAAGACAATCAAACACAGTTAACACATGTACGTCCACCGTACTACATAGTTCACACATATCATGCTAGAAGAGATAGGAAGAGGTTCACATACCTCGCGACGATTATCGACTAATAGCAAAACGCTCCGAGTACCTCAAACCGTCGGCTACTCCTAGTCCGTAAGATTACGCCACGTAGCACTTCAACCTATAAGGCCACAAGGCGCTTATTAAAAATCTAGATCTTAACGTAGAACATTCTACGTAAAATTGCAAGACCTCCCCGCAACAGCGTAAAACTCCTCTCTATCGGTGGCTACCAAGCCAACGAGGGGGTTAACACGCCTAACGGACGCGTACAATTCTACTATACAAGAATACTACACAAGTCTCAGTATACGATCTATGTAATTACTGATTGATTGATTCTTTATTCTTCAGGCTTAAGTCAAAAGACATTGCCAACAACTACGTTCAGTTCTATATATAGTATACAACACTATATTTTCAACACTTATGTAATTTCCAATTACAATAGGGGGACAAGATATTTACCTCGATAAGCCCAAAAATTATCCGAGTTTAAAGTCGCTCCTGAGCAAGGTTTAGCTCATACTCAGAGTGCTCGATCCGCTCCAACAACCCTTGAAGTTCTAACTAACTTCTCCAAAACTTCAACCAACAGTGAAGGTTTCCTTAGGGTTTCGGTTTGAGACTAAAAGGACAAAAGGTAGTATTTCCGGACTCTACGTATAGAGGTAACTTTGGAATACTACAAGGTATAAGGCTAAGGTATTTTGGGCATTATAACAATACTTGGAGGAGTATTTCAATACCACAAAGGGGGGGTACCACACGAGAACAACACCCTCAGGGAGGGTGTTCTCGGCTTTAGGCTCATGAGGGGAAGGTTTGGCCAAAAGGCCTGCACAAGGGGGAGCGGGGCTCTTGGACGAGAGTCAACAAGAGGGAGGGGAGGGGTTCTCAAGACTTAGGCAAGTGAAGAGTGGATGAAGAAGTCTTCAAAGAGGGGGTATTTATAGCAAAACCAAAGGCCAACCAATGGCCAAGATCAAGCCATGTGCAAGGCAAGTGTAAGGCCAAGATCAAGCCAAGTGCACCCACAAAACACTCCACAAAACACTCCACAAAACAAGCCACAAAGCAAGGCACAAAGGAGGGACTAATCGGCCAGGCCAAGCCTCCTCTTTGTCGTCAATGAGGGTGACAAGTGTCACCTCCCGTTGGTCCAAAAATGTTCGCCGCTCGGAAAAATCCGCAAAAATACTAAATGACATAGCGGAATTTCTCCAACGTAAGTGGAAACGTTTCGTCGACGACTCTAATCGGCACTTGTGCCCAAATTTCGAATCCATGCCTAACTTAAGGCTCAAATTTTGCGTGCGTCCATACGTGCATACTCGGAAATACGGTATAACATTCTTCCCTTAGAAACATTCGTCCGAATGTTCCTTCTAGGTCTCAAAACAAGCGGCGTCGATATAGTCTTCACCGCTATACGTGCATTTAAAATAATCATGCCACACGCCCACAAAAACACACGCTCACTTCTCCGCTTCTCGTAGTACTCGTCACGAACACTCGAACTCGTTCTAGTATCCGCACCACACTTCAGCAACGCTCGTTTCCAACCCGAGTCACTACCTCGAACTTGGTCATCTCACTAACCTCGATTTCCTAAGGCCATTCCGGCCTTCACGAACTGATTCGATCGAACGCGTCCACGAACTCATACGATGGTCATCTAAACTTGGGCCTAGCACCCTCGTGACCCTACCACTGGCGGGACCACCCGAATCGACCCGCTAAACCGGGTTCTGGGTTGACCCGCAAATGGTCCTCAACCCGACCCCAACGCGCCAACTCTTGCTCGCCGACACGGAACAATCTTACCTATTCAAGCCATAAGCTACCACTTCCATCCCACATTACTCATGGACTTATCACACAATTATAACCCACGTACACTACGCGTTACGATAAAGGTCAAACATAAAAAAATAAATCTTTTACTCAAGACGACCTTACCGTAAGGTCTCAACATAAAATGTCCTAAAGTTCACACTTTCCATGCCCCGAGCTTACCCTTTTCATCAACCATGCTCCTAAATCACATTTTAGCACAAAGCTATCCGAACATAACACTAAACACATCATCAACATCAATACAATATAAGTCTCAGAGGGTTAAGGATATACGAAAATAGGCGGTTCAAAGGACCGCTAAATCGGAACTCCCACCGCGACCTCTAGGGGCCTTAGGTGTCTGAACATCTGCACGTTACGGAAGGTGAAGAACCGAATAGCTGCTCTAGTAGTCCTTGCTATCCTACCATGCTACCTGCAGTGGACGATCTCTTGCCGGATAGCCTGTTGGCCGCAAAAATAACAATCTCCCGAGTTAGTACGACACTCTCCCTTATGGAGCTTTCCACAACAGCCACACTGAGACAAGGGCAACCTCATCCGGCGAGCACTCGCGCTCACGAAAATCTGAAACACAGGAGCCCCAGACCGCTCACGAATATCCGAAGGTCGAAAGGCTGTGGAGGACCACTCTGTACTGGCGGAGGTACATAACTAGTCTGCCGCTGAGACGGTCCGCCTCGAAAGTCACCAAAGGACCCTGCTGTTCTGGCCCTCTTCTGCTGACCTTGGTCATTCCGTCGATTTATCCGCTCCTCACATCCAAGTGTATACGCCTGCATGCGGGCAATGTCCATGCCCGGCTGAAGAGCTACACCCGAACAACTCTCTGCAAGGCAATCATCGAGCCCTGTAACATATCGGTGCACTCGATCCTCCATACTAGCTACTAACGCGGGGACGTACCGGGCCAATGAGTCGAACTCCACATTGTACTCCCGAACCGTACGCCCGTTCTGCCGTAACACCAAAAATCTGTCGGCCCGAGCCCTCCTCATCTGGGGAGGCAAGAAATGTGCAAGAAAGGCCTCTGAGAACTCGTTCCATACCGCTGGAAGTGCATGCTCTCCCCTGGACAGCTCCCAAGAATCAAACCAGTCGACTGCGGTATCACGCAGTTGATGTGAACCTAGGGCCACCGACTCGATCTCCGATGCCTTGATCACTCTCACGATCTTGTAGAATCGCTTGATGAACTCCTGCGGATCATCCTCAGGCCTCGACCCATAAAACTCTGGCGGCCTACAACTCAGAAAATCCCGTAGCCTCGAACTATCTGATCTAGGGTGAACCACTGGTGCCACTGGAACTGCTGCGTCCAGCCTATCCTCAAGTCTGGCCACAACCCTGGCCATTAACTGGGCCCACTCCTTGTAACTCATCTCCTCTGCTCGGCATGCGGATCGGAGGCTCGTCTTGTGGTCTCTGCCGCTGCTCTACTCGCAGATCCTCTGCTGCCTTGCCCTTCGGGCGGGTTGCCTTCGCGAGGCATAATCGGTAAAAGCGAAACACGTCGGAGGGTCGATCTTATCACACAGCTCTAAGGCACGATCTCAGAATGAGAAGAATGGAAACCAATCCTAAATGTCCTATAGCCTCCTGATTATAGATGTGGTGCACAACACACCGATAATCAAGACTCTACTAGACACGGTCTGTAGACACTTTCCGAGGATTAACTGCTCTGATACCACTTTGTCACACCCCGAA
This sequence comes from Przewalskia tangutica, assembly GCA_029844215.1. NCBI lineage: Eukaryota > Viridiplantae > Streptophyta > Magnoliopsida > Solanales > Solanaceae > Przewalskia > Przewalskia tangutica. The sequence continues at coordinate 34,842,586 of CM056725.1, read as the reverse complement.
AATCGGGCGTGGTCGTGCCTTACCGGGCACCTAGCGATACAACATCAGAGAAAACCAGCGGAAATAAAAACTTTAAACATGAAATGAGAGACATGATAAATAAACAGGCCAACCAAAACAGTTGCCTTCAGTATATACATAAAACCCGAACAGTTTAATCCTTTTACAACCCTGCCACAACAGTTCTACAGACCTCTAAGATTTACAACAACTATGACGGGACAGGGCCCCGCCATACCCCTGAATGTACAAGAACCTACAACTCAGGGAACACATACCAAAAGATAAGCCTCGAGAAAGCGGAGCTTCACACGCACGAATGTGATCCTATAAGCGGGGATCGACAGTCGATGTACCTTTTACCTGCGGCATGAACGCAGCCCCCCGAAGGAGGTCAGTACAACAGGTACCAAGTATGTGAAACTGTAAATACTGTAAATGAAATCATAATAGTCTATATAAGCAGGAGACATGTATGATGACCAACTACAGTACATAACATATAACCAGTTACCTCAAGTCAGGGACTCACGCCCTCCAAATCATCACTCGTGCCCGTGGAATTTCTTCCTCACTGCCGGCAGTTTATGATATAACAATACCAAGGAGTATACATGAACACCAGGTCCCACCTGTGTCATAAAAACCGTACAGGACAAGTACAACTACCGGATCCGACCGTGCCAATAATACAATGCAACCACAACCACGAAGCTGATACGGGGCAAGTGCGAGAGCCGACTACCGGATACCAAGGCCGGTCACGTAGCTGACCGGGGCAAGTACGAGGGCTGACCACCAGGGACCAAGGCCGTATCACGAGACTTCGTCACTACACTGAACGGGGCAAGTCAGGGTGACTAGGTGATACCAAGGCCGAATCAGTCACGAGACGGGGCAAGTACGAGAGCCGACCACCAGATACCCAGGCCGAACAGTAAGAAACCTCAACCAGTCAACCGGCCCTCTATCGAGAGACGCGGTAACACAGAAACACCACACTTGCACAACAAAGGCTATCATCACAAGCATAGGCAAGTTTCACAACAACAAGCATAGGAATGTTTCACCACAACAAGCATAGGCAAGTTTCACAACAACAAGCATAGGAATGTTTCACCACAACAAGCATAGGCAAGTTTCACATCACTCAAAGTACCTTCATTTTATGCCAAAGTCCGGGTTTTAACCCTAAAGTACTACGTACGTTAAATTCCTTTTTAAAAGATCCATTACTTATCAAAGTCACCCGATACGTAGTATTAGAATGACCAACCCACATTCCTTTTCAAAATCAAGTAACAACATTCTTTTCCTAAGTTCCGGTTGCCTAGTTTCAATTACTCAAGCTTCTCATTTTCAAATGGTTTCATAGTTCATAAACTTAATCACTTGATTTCTTTTAGAACAATTGAGTAATATATGTCTCGTGAGTAGGTTATTCTTGTTTACAACATTCTTATTACTGACCATGATCTAGAAAATGTAATATCATTTTGTCTCATCTTAGTTTCTATGCGGATGGAGGTTTACTTGGTTTTAATACAATTCATCATTATTCATACATTTTCCTTTATTAACGCTGCGATTGGTGCTGTCGATACACATTCTGATTTCCGAAATCAGTAAAACATTATCCTTTAAATAAAACCAAGTACTCATTACTCACGAATGAGGTTTCACACAAACATTCACATTAAAACAAATAAGTTAAGTCTCTTATCTTATAAGATCAAGTCTCTTAACTTCTAACATTAGTAAACCATTTTCTTTACCTCTCTTAAGACATTATACCTAACTCCCCATAAAGCTAGTATAACTCTTTTGAAATACATCAAGTTCTTTATTATAACAAGCCAGTTACAATTCACATCAGTTACCTTTTAAAACCACAAAGTATTTTCTTACCTACATAAAGCCGTTATAACCAACTTCCCATAAAGCCGTTATAACACTTTATGTTTTAAGACAATCAAACACAGTTAACACATGTACGTCCACCGTACTACATAGTTCACACATATCATGCTAGAAGAGATAGGAAGAGGTTCACATACCTCGCGACGATTATCGACTAATAGCAAAACGCTCCGAGTACCTCAAACCGTCGGCTACTCCTTAGTCCAGAAGATTACGTCACACGTAGCACTTCAACCTATAAGGCCACAAGGCGCTTATTAAAAATCTAGATCTTAACGTAGAACATTCTACAGAAAATTCGGCAGCACCTCCCCCCCCCGCAACAGCGTAAAACTCCTCCTCTATCGAGGTCGGCTACCAAGCCAACCAGGGGGGGGGTTAACACGTCTAACCGGACGCGTACAATTCTACTATCTGATAATACTACACAAGTCTCATGTCTGATACCCTATGTAATTACATTCGATTCGATTCTTTATTCTTCAGGCTTAATTCAAAATACATTTCCAACAACTACGTTCAGTTATATATATAGTATACAACAATATATATTCAACACTTATGTAATTTACAATTTAAATATGGGGACTAGATATTTACCTCGATAAGCACTAAAATTATCCGAGTTTAAAGTAGCTCCTGAGCAAGGTTTAGCTCTACTCAGAGTGCTCGATCCGCTCCAACAACCCTTAGAAGTTCTAACCAACTTCTACTCCAAAACTTCAACCAACGGTGAAGGTTTCCTTAGGGTTCGGTTTGAGACTAAAAGGACAAAAGGTAGTATTTAGGACTCTACGTATAGAGGTAACTTTGGAATACTACAAGGTATAAGGCTAAGGTATTTTGGGCATTATAACAATACTTGGAGGAGTATTTCAATACCACAAAGGGGTACCACGAGAACAACACCCAAGGGAGGGGGTGTTCTCGGCTTTAGGCTCATGAGGGAAGGTTTGGCCAAAGGCCTTCACAAGAGGAGAGGGCTCTTGGGCGAGTCAACAAGAGGAGGAGGGGTTCTCAAGACTTAGGCAAGTGAAGAGTGGATGAAGAAGTCTTCAAAGAGAGGGGTATTTATAGCAAAACCAAAGGCCAACCAATGGCCAAGATCAAGCCATGTGCAAGGCAAGTGTAAGGCCAAGATCAAGCCAAGTGCACCCACAAAACACTCCACAAAACACTCCACAAAACAAGCCACAAAGCAAGGCACAAAGGAGGGACCAATCGGCGAGGCCAAGCCTCCTCTTTGCAGTCGGTGAGGGTGACAAGTGTCACCCTCCGTTGATCCAAAAATGTTCCGTCGCTCGGAAAAATCATAAAATACTAAATGACATAGCGGAATTTCTCCAACGTAAGCGTGGAAAGCGTTTAGTCGAAAACGACTCTAATCGGCACTTGTGCCCAAATTTCGAATCGATGCCTAACTTAAGGCTCAAATTTCGTCACGTCGTCCATACGTACATACTGAAATACGGTATAACATTCTTCCCCAGAAACATTCGTCGAATGTTCCTTCTAGTCTCAAAACAAACGGCGTCGGTATAGTCTTCACCGCTATCGTGCGAAAATAATCATGCCACACGGCCACAAAACACACGCGTTCACTTCTCCTTTCGTAGTACTCGTCACGAACACCGAACTCGTTCTAGTATCCGCACCACATACATCAGCGCTTGTTTCCAACCCTTGGAGTCACTACCTCGAACTTGGTCATCTCACTAACCTCGATTTCCAAGGCCATTCCCGGCCTTCACGAACTGATTCTGATCGAACGCATCCACGAACTCATACGATGGTCATCTAAACTTGGGCCTAGCACCCTCGTGACCCTACCACCTGGCGGGACCACCCAGAACTGACCCCACCCCAAACCGGGTTACGGGTTGACCCGCAAATGGTCCTCAACCCGACCCCCAACCGCGCCAACTCTTGCTCCTCGACACGGAACAATCTTACCTATTCAAGCCATGAAAGCTACCACTTCCATCCCACATTACTCATGGACTTATCACACAATTATAACCCACGTACACTACGCATTCTGATAAAGGTCAAACATAAAAAAATAAATCTTTTACTCAAGACGACCTTACCTGTAAGGTCTCAACATAAAATGTCCTAAAGTTCACACTTTCCATGCCCCGTGCTTACCCTTTTCATCAACCATGCTCCTAAATCACATTTTAGCACAAAGCTATCCGAACATAACACTAAACACATCATCAACATCAATACAATATAAGTCTCAGAGGTTAAGGATATACACGAAAATAGGCGGTTCAAAGGACCGCTAAGCTGGAACTCCCACGCGACCTCTCAGGGGCCTTCGGTGTCTGAACATCCTGCCTGGCTACGGAAGGTGAAGAACCCGCAACTGCTCTAGTAGTCCTTGCTATCCTACCAGTGCTACCCCTGGTCGGACAGTCTCTTGCCAGATGGCCCTGTTGGCCGCAAAAATAACAATCTCCCGAGTTAGTACGACACTCTCCCTTATGGAGCTTTCCACAACAGCCACACTGAGACAAGGGCAACCTCATCCGGCGAGCACTCCTGCTCCCCTGAAAATCTGAAACACAGGAGCCAGGCACGCTCCTGAATATCCCGAAGGTCCCGAAAGCTGTGGAGGACCACTCTGTACTGGCGGAGGTACATAACTAGTCTGCCGCTGAGACGGTCCGCCTCGAACTTGAAGATAGGTTCTTCATAGGCCTCTAAGGAGTGCTTGGAGCGGATTGGAACATAAGGAAAGGAGCTAAGAATTGCTAAGGCGCGACTTTGAATCTTGGAAATTTTAAGGGCTTATAAAGGTATAATTTTATCGTTTTAGTAGTTAAGACTTACTTATTGTTGTAGCTATGGATATTAGCAAGCATGAGTTATATATTATGAGTTTTGATAAGTGTTGTGGCTATTGGAACCCTAATCCGAAAACTAGCATGTTAGCCCTAGGATTTCAATTCAAGTCGATTATTAGTAAAGTCGTCGCATGTTGTAAAAAGAAGGAAATTGTAGTTGTTGAAGTTGTTTATGACTATATAACATGTTAGACCTTAGAACTTGGAATTGGAAAAGGATTGGAAAGGACTTAGTGTTATTATTTATGTTGGCCGAGAATGGCTAGACTATGGAGCTATTTCGTATGAATTGTGGGGAAGAATTTTACACGTATTGTAAGGCGTGTAATCCCCTTTGTTTGGTTGTTGTTTTGAGCCTTAAATGTGGCGTGTTGGTTATTGTATTCGGCCTTGAAAAAGGTGGCAAAGTGAGTAGAAACAAAGGAAGTGCTGCCCGATTTTCCGTAGAATTAGAGACCGTATACTTAGTATTATTCTACGTTAGAGACTAGAAGTTGATAGTCTTGTTGTGACCATTATAGGGTGACACTTCTACGTACGGCGTATTCGGCTTAGCTTGTGGATTTAGCCGAAAAGGTATGTGAACTATCTCCTCTTCTAGCATGATTCCTTAAGATCAAGAAAGTACGTCCTACTCCTTAAATGATCCATTCCTTGGTTGTATTTGGATTGCCTGAAATAGAATTTGTTCTATGTACTTCCTTGAGTGTACTTTGATGTTTAAATTGTAAGTTGTATAATCCATTTCCTTAGTGAAGTTTGGATTCTTAAAAGTGAAAGTATTTTACTTAAATTACATAGAGTCTTGAAAAGGAAGTGGTTTCCAAATCTTTTGGCTAGTGCCTTAGTTCCAAAACCTAAAGGTCATTATAATGACTTTAGGGAAGTCAAAGGAGTGATTTACTTAATTATTTTAAAAGAGGAGAAATGACATGATTTAAGAGAAGTAACTTGTTTTAAAGGTGTAAGTTACTTGAGGTTTAAAAGTAGAAGAAACTTGTTTTCTAAATATTAAGAGACTTGAAGTATTTTGAAAGTTAAGAACTTGATTTGTAAGTATGTGATACTTGGTTTTAAAAGTATAAGTCTCTTGGTTATAAAAAGAATGAAATTGGCTAAAACCATAAAAGGGTTATAACGGCTTTATGGGAAGTTGGTTATAACGGTTTTATGGAAGGTTAAGAAAGTTGTCTATTTTGATTATTGGGCATAAGTTGCCTAGATTATGAAAATTTGAAGTTACTTGATTTCAAGCTTTGAAATGAGTTTTCTAAAAGTGTAGTAACTTACTTTGAAAAATAGACACACCTTGATACTACGGGTGTTAGTATCTTGGGATTTTACATAAAAAGGAGTCTTTTGAAAAGAATGTACGTACGTAGTACTTTGGCTTGTTAAATGAGAATTATTCTATTTGTGCCTTGATAAGTACTTTGGCTTGTTAAATGAGAATTATTCTATTTGTGCCTTGATAAGTACTTTGGCTTGTTAAATGAGAATTATTCTATTTGTGTCTTGATAAGTACTTTGGCTTGTTAAATGAGAATTATTCTATTTGTGCCTTGATAAGTACTTTGGCTTGTTAAATGAGAATTATTCTATTTGTGCCTTGATAAGTGCTTTGGCTTGTTAAATGAGAATTATTCTATTTGTGCCTTGATAAGTACTTTGGCTTGTTAAATGAGAATTATTCTATTTGTGCCTTGATAAGTACTTTGGTTTGTTAAATGAGAATTATTCTATTTGTGCCTTGATAAGTACTTTGGCTTGTTAAATGAGAATTATTCTATTTGTGCCTTGATAAGTACTTTGGCTTGTTAAATGAGAATTTTTCTATTTGTGCCTTGATAAGTACTTTGTCTTGTTAATTGAGAATTATTCCATGTGTGCCTTGATAAGTACTTTGGCTTGATTAATTGAGAATTGCCTATGTGTGCTGGTGATAGCCTTTGAGCGCAAGTATTATGTTTTATTGCGTTACCGCGACTCTCGGTTGGAGGGCCGACTGTCTTGTTGTAAGTTACTTGGGCGTGCAAGCGGTGATGTAGGATTCCACGGGTATGCTTAGATTATTTGTAGTACTTGGGTTAAATTCCCGGATTTTTATAAAAGACCTGGTAGTGCTTATGTGTTGTTTGATGGCCGGTCGAGATAGGGTAAGAGTATAAGTGAGGGGTAAACCCCCAAGACGCTATACCACCTTCTCCAGGGTAAGAGTATAAATGAGGGGTAAACCCCCAAGACATTATACCCCTGCTTGTTTTGTTTGATGGTCGGTCGAGATAGGGTAAGAGTATAAGTGAGGGGTAAACCCCAGGCCTATACCACCTTCTCCAGTAAGAGTATAAATGAGGGTAAACCCCAAGACATTATACCCCTGCTTGTTTTGTTTGATGGTCGGTCGAGATAGGGTAAGAGTATAAGTGAGGGTAAACCCCAAGACGCTATACCACCTTCTCGAGTAAGAGTATAAATGAGGGTAAACCCCAGACATTATACCCCTGCTTGTTTTGTTTGATGGTCGCGAGAGATAGGGTAAGAGTATAAATGAGGGTAAACCCCAGACATTATACCACGCTTTACCACACGCCTTCCTACTTGGCGTATAGTTTTAGGACACAGATGGGACTTGGTGTTCATGTATGCCTATTGGCGTTATATTATATCATGGATCGGCGTGTGAGGAAGGATTCCAGGCATGATTGATATTGTGGGCGTGAGACCCGTGGTTATATTTTAGAAATGACTTGAGGGCATGCGTCACGACTTGTTATATTGCTTATGTGTTGTGTCTTGTAGGTTGGCAATCATACATGTCTCTGTTTTGCTTAGACTGTTTGATTTCATTCTGATGCCAATGTTTCACATACTTGGTACATTCTTGTCTTGACCTCCTTCGGGCTGCGTTCATCTGCGCGAGTTTAGGTACGCTGTTTGGTGATCGGTAGGTGTAGGACCCTGCTCAGAGTTTTTGGATAGCTCTTTCTGTTCGGGAGTTTATCTTTTTGGTATAAGTTCTTGTCACGACCCATTCCGGGGCCGTGGTAGTGCCTCTGGGGCACCAGTAGTCATACATCCAGTGTCGTGGAAATATAAAGCAAGACATGAAACAGTTTATAAAATAGGACACGATTTAAGTGAGAAACATCGCCTTTCGGCATATATATAAAAACATGGTTTAGCGATTACATCAAATCTTGTACAGGACTACAGACCTCTAAGGAAATATACAACTATGGCGGGACGGGGCCGCCATACCACTGTACAAAACCATCTACAGGAGATCATACCCAAAGTAGAGCCTCGGAAAGGATGGAGCTCACGACACCAACGTAGAGATCACAGGAATGTGGATCTAGCACTGCTTGCCCTTACTGCGGCATGAGCGGCCCGAAGGAGTCGATTACAACGGTACTAAGTATATGAAACTGTAAAATACTTAAATGAAACATATCATTTTAAAAACGGTTTTGCAAGTATGTATGAAACAACCAAGGAAAGCGCACATAGTGCCACATCACAACAAGAGCGTGATAGGTAAGCGTATGCGAGTCTTTTCTAATTTGCGAATGATCGGCAGGGCCAATTGCGTAGTATCACCATGCAAGCCTAATCACGGACTCCGTAGTCGCATAGGCCAATCACGTAGGCCGCGTAGGGTATATAACCCGCGTCGAGGTAGCTACTCCTCGGCGTAAATCTGGACTCGTCGTCGCGCATGGCCACATAGGCCGCGTGAGGTATAACCCGCACACTAACACGGAACTCCGTAGCTCGCATAGGTCCCTTGGACCCGCGTGAGATATTCTCGAATCATGGTCCTGGACCGCTGAGTCTACCGCGTCGGAGGCGACTTAACCCGGTAATATGTCAAGAGGTGAGTGATGCTACACTAACCTAACGACTTATCGTTAAACAACATAAGCCAACAAGAATACTCTTTTTCACAAGCGTTACAAGACACTAACACACATAGCATCATATCATGTCTACTTATCAAACCAACTTATTATTCTTTTCATAATTGATATAAGTGCATTATAAACACATAGGCAAATTTGTTTCTTTTATCAATCTTAAGTGGTTATACTTAACTTCCCATAAGGCTAGTATAACTCTTAAGCTTCATTTAAAAACCAATTAGTTCTCTTAGTTAAAAATGATTGATATTCTTTTGAAATGCTTTGGATCTTTATTATTCGGGCTTAAGCGTGAGGCATTCCGTAAGTGTTATTCGGGCTTAAGTAGTGAGGCATTCGTAAGTATTATTCGGGCTTAAGTCAAAGACATTGCGTAGTTTTAGTTAACACGTATGCGTCTACCGTACTATATATATTGTAAAATATCATGCTTTAGGAAGAATCACATACCTACCGTGAAAACCACGCGAAGTTGAATATGTCGCAGAGAGTCGACTATAATAGTCACAGATATCTATCAAAGACTACTCGAAGGTCATTCTAAGCGGAGGGTTCACAATTACATGGAAAGTTGGGCAGCACTTCCCTACGGTGAGCTATATAAGTCTCTGTGAAAGCAGTCTATGTAAGTATAGTTTGATTATTCTTCTTTTAAACCCTTCTACTTGTAGTATGATTCGATTCTGATACGTGATATTCTTCTAAGTATTTATACTTATTCTTATACTACAACGGTATATATTCTCTAATTCAAAGAGGGTTAGGATTAGTTACCTCGGTAAGCCCAATAATATCCTAGAAAAGTCGGCGCTGAGCAAGGTTTTGCTCTAAGTTGTATGCTCGAGAAACCTTAGAAGTTCTTCACAACTCTACTAAGTACTAAGGTATTTGGACTAGGGTATTTTGGGCATTATAACAATACAAGAAGGCAACTTTTCTACCAAGGGAGGGGGTAGATTTTGGCTAGGCTGGGGGCCTCGGCCAAACTTCTTAGGCTAGAGGGGGTATTCGGCGAGGGCCTACACAAGGGAGGGGAGGTGTTGGGCGAAAAGGCTACAAAGGGAGAGGAGAGGATTTTCAAGACTTGGAAAGCTTTGTGGATGAAGAACTCTTCATCTTAAGGGGGGTATTTATAGGTCAGAAGTGGCCAACCAATGGCCAAGATTTAGACAAGTGCAAGGCAAGTGTAGGGTGAGGATTAACTATACACAAATATCCTACCAACTCGCTTGACTTGTGCCTGAGGCACAAAAGCGTGCCATTCTAGCCAATTCGTCCAAATGGGCGATTTGAAGTCCACGATTGGAGGTGCCAAGTGTCGCCCTCGTTGGTCCAAAATGTTTAGTCTCTCGGAAAAATCCATAAAAATTAGAAATGGCATAGCGGAATTTATCCTTGAAAGTTGTGGAAAGCGTTTAGTCGGAAAACTATTCGTTTTGTGAGTTGTGCCCAAAAAATCGTCAAGCCTAAACTTTAAGGCTAAACTTTTATCGTATTCCCTTACGTACATACTCTGAAATACGGTATAACATTCTCCCCTCGTAGAAACATTCGTCGAATGTTCCTTCCCAAAACGATTAACGATAAGATTCTTCATAACTTAAGCGATTGTAAAAGCCACACGCGGCCACGAGCAACACTTAGGCGAAGCGATAGCGAAAATTTACAAGTAGGAAAGTGAATTTACACGGAGGTGTGGGGAATAGGTGAGGATACTTCCGCCTCATGTCCTCCTCGGCTTCCGCGTCATCTCCTCACGAGCTCGTTCGCCACAAGACTTTGTGAAGCCACGTCCTTGGTCATGAGCGCCTAACTTTGACGATCGACTATCGCTATGGGAATCTCCTCATCGATAACCGCCCGGTCACTGGACATCGTCAATCGGGTGTACCACTAGATGGATCCCGATACATCTCGCCGGCGTAGATCGTGAAAAAGCGGATGCCGCCTCCGGATCGGACGGCAGATCGACTCGTAGGCAACCTTGCCTACCTGCGGACAATCTGAAGCGGCCCGATGTACCTGGTGAGTTTCCCTTCTTCGAATCTCATCACACCGCCATGGGTGACACGCTAGGAAAACCCAATCATGAACCTCGAACTCAAGATGCAGCGGCGATGATCTGCATCGACTTACATCGACTACGGTATCGATAGCGCTCTCGGATAAGCTTCGCCTTATCGGCTGCTTTGTACCAAATCTGGTCCCACTAGTGCACCTCGCCCACATCGAACCAACCTATAGGCGTCTGCACTTCCTCATACAAGGCCTCAAGGCGCCATCCGAATCTTGGAGTAGTAGCTATTATTATCGCGAACTCAACTAGAGGCAAATGATCCTCCCAACTACCATCGAAGTCAATAACAGGGCTCGCGACATATCCTCGAGAGTGCGGATAGTGCGCTCTGCTGTCCGTGCATGCGTGGATGAAATGCGATTACTCGGGCTCACTGCGTCCTAAACCCCTGCGGAAGGACCTCAGGAAGTTAGCCGTGGCGGGCTCCACATGCGATATGATCGGTAGGGACTCCATGTAGTCGGCGATCTCTCGGATGTAAAGTGCGGCATAATCCTCGGTAGAAAAGGTCGTCTGACGGGAAGAAAGTGGGCTGATTTCGTCGACTGTCGGCGATAACCCATATAGAATCATGTCTCCTACGAGTGCGAGGTAATCTGTGATGAAGTCCATGTTGATTACCTCCCACTTCCGGTCGGGATCTCGATAAATGCGTAACAAACCACGGGCCTGCGGTGCTCTGCCTTCACTGCGACAACACGGGCGAGCTACGAACTCTGCAGCGTCCTCTTGAAGCCATCCCACGATACGGATCTAAGGTCGTGGTACATCTTGGTCGACCCGGATGGATAGAGTAACGCTTGTGTGTGCTTCCCGAGAACCTGCGCGAAGTCACGAAACATCTGGAACACACAATCTGCCCTCAAACCTTAGCACCCGTCGGTGCTACCTCAAAGGACCCTTGCCCTGCGAAGAGGCGTATCACGATATCGAATCAAAGGCTGGATCCTCGGCTGTTGCCTCTTCGCCTCGCCGGCGATGGAAGACTCGGCAACCTCACGAACTCTAACCCAGCTGCTATCGAGAATCAATCAAGCGGACACGAGGCTCGCTGGCGATGCAAATCACGAACCATGTCCCTCCTCTCTGCTGCACATCGATAGGCTCCCGTCGACCTACGACTAAGGCATACGCCTGACATTGGCCTTCCCGGGTGGTACGGGATATCAACATCGTAATCCTTAAGCAACTCTAACCACCGTCTGCCGTAAGTTCGGCTCCTCTGGTGAAGATATCTTGGAGGCTCTTGTGGTGCGTATAAATATCCACGTGAACCCCATACAAGTAGTGCCTCGGATCTTGAAAGCGTGAATCACGGTGCGACTCCAAATCATGGGTGGGGTAGTTCCTCGTGTTTCTTGGTGTCGGGATGCATATGCTATAACCTGCCATCTGCGTCAACACATCCCAACCCGATGCGGCGCGTCACAATACGACATAACCATCTGGACCTGCGGAAGAGTAAGAAGCGGGCGGTCGTCGGTCTCTCTTTCGGCAGCTGGAAACCACGCTCCTGAGCATCGATCCGCGAAACTTGGTGCCTTACGAGTCGGCCTAGTCAATGGTGCGAAGATAGAAGCAAACTTCTCCACGAACCGCCGATAATATCTGCAAGGCCCGAGCTGCGAACCTCGCCGGAGTAGTAGGTCTAGGCAAGTCTGGCCTGCGCCGATCTTGGCGTATCCACTCGAATGCCATCGGCCGACAATATGCCCAGCGCCATCGAAGTCAGCAAAACTCACATTTGGAAAACTTGGCGTACAGCTGCTGGTCTGGAGAAGCGTCGGCCACGATCGCCAAATGCTCGCGTGCTCTGCTCTGGCGAGAATAAACCAAGATATCATCGATGAACACTATCACAAGCGTGTCCAAAATGGTTTGAACACTCGGTTCATCAAATCCATGAATCTGCGGAGCATTGGTCAACCAAAAGACATGACCACGAACTCATAATGCGTCTGGGTCTGAATGCGATCTAGGGACATCCGCCTCTCGACTACTTTGATGATAGCGATCGCGGATCAATCTTGGAGAAACATCTCGCGCACCTGGCCCAGTCGAACAAATCATCAATCACAGGAAGGGGTATACATTCTTAATGGTCACCTTGTTGGTGCACGTAATCAACACACATGCGCGGCGTCGTCCTTCTTCACGAACAATACGGCGCTCCCGGGGAGAAACACTAGGCTGATGAAGCCGCTTCTCCGGCAAATCTCTAAGGTGATCCTTGACTCTCTCAACTCGGCGGGTGCCGTTACGTATGGCGGAATGGAAATAGGCGAGTGTGCGCAATATGTCAATACAAAACTCAATCTCCTCTCGGGAGGATACGGAGGTCATGCAGGAAACACGTGCGGGAACTCGTGACTCACAGGCGGTGAAAATCTGGTACCGCGCTTGATTATCAAACACGACGAGATGGTAGATATACCGCCACGCACGTCTTCCTAGCCTTGAGGTAGGAAATAAACCTACCACCGGCGTCTGCGTGCTCCTCGCTCAACAACGGCTCGCCGGAAGCGGAACCGTACTACTCTCTCTCTGCGGTCTACATTGGCATAGCAGAAGCTAGCCAATCCGTCCCAATAATCACGTCGAAGTCAATCATCTCGACTCTATCAAGTCGGCTGGGGTCCGGCGTTGTAAATAGTCACGGGACAAGCTCTATATACCGCCGAGCTACCCGAATCACCATTTGGCGTAGCTACCTCGAAAGGGTCTATGGACTCGGGCTCTATCACTATCCTACTAGCGACAAGGGAGATATATGGGGCCAGTAGAACCGGATCTATCAAAGCATACACGTCGGACCAGGCCCGATAAAGTACGTGGCGACATCGGTGAGGCCTCACGATCTGTCGGTGGACAAAACATAAATGCGGTTACGAGGACCGCTAGAAGCTGGGACGAGCCACGACCTCTGCGCGACCTGTGACCCGTGAGTACGCCCTCGGGGCGAGTAAGCTGTCGGGGATGAAGAAGACGTGAAAGAACCTATGGTGACCCTACCATCGTACGCGCCCTTGGTGGACGGTTCCTCGCATAATTCCCTGCGGCCCTGGCTGAAACAAACTCCCGTACCCTGACTCGAAGTGGGATCTGCGTCGGCCACGGCTGAGGTGGTCCGTCGGCGATACCTCTGCCGCTCTGGGCGTCACGAAGTCACGGGGCACAGTGCGCCTCGAATATCTGGTGTCTTGAGGGCGGCGCGAGTGCTCTGGCTGGTGTGGTGCAAATCTAGGCTAGCTGCGAGGCCGCGCCACGATAGCCACCAAAGACCTGCCGTCTGGTCTTAACCTGCTGCTTTGCTGTCGACACGGCGGTCTCTACGCTCCTCGCATCGAGCATGAGCTGCGTGCGGGTAATGTCCATACGGTGAGAGAAACCCCGCACGTGACTTCGGCCATATAGTCGTCTGGCGGTGACATAGCGGTGCACCTATCCTCCATATCTGCTACCAATCTTTGGGACATATCGAGCGATGAATCAAACTCGACATTGTACTCACGGCGGTCGTCCTCTGCCTCGATGGTAAAATCTATCGGCCGCGCCCTCGCCATCTGTGGAGGCAAGAAGTGAGTGAGAAAGCCTGCGAGAACTCATCCCAGCGGTAGGGCGCGTGCTCTCCGGGATAACTCCGTGAATCAAACCAATCATTGCGGTATCCGCGCGGCCGATGCGAACCGAAAGGTCACGGACTCTGTCTCGAGGCCTTGATCACCCTCATGATCCTCTGAAGGTGGCGGATGAACTCCTGCGGATCATCCTCGGCCTCGACAGTAAAACTCTGGCGGGCTCTGACTCGAAATCTCGTAGCCTCGAACTATACGCCATGGTGTACCACGCAGGTGCGGCCGTGGAGGAGGCTGGGCTGTCGCATCCGGCCTCTCGCCGTGTCGGGCCTGACTTTAGCCAATAGTGGGCCATCTCCTTGTACCCTAACTCCTCCGCGGTGTGGGGCGGGAGGTGTGGGTGCGTGGTGTCTTTGAAATTTGGCGGCGTCATAGAACTCGCCGTCTGCGGTATAGGCGGGCACGAGCCTCGTGACTCTGGGTGTCTGCTAGCGACTCCTCATTGCCTTGCCGCCATACGGGCGGGTTGCCTGCGTGGAGGCATAAGCATTACGAGAAAGGAATACGTTAGAGGGTCGACTATAACACGACTCTAAAGCACGATCTCGGAATGAGAAGAATGAAACCAATCCTAAATATCCTATAGCCTCACGATTATTGGTGTGGTGCACAACACGATAATCAAGACTCTACTAGATCTGATGTAGACACTTTCAGAGGATTAACAGCTCTGATAACACTTTAGTCAAGACCCGTTCGGGGCGTGGTGGTGCTGCAAGGGGCACCCAGTAGTCATACATCGAGTAATCGGCGGAAATATAAAGCAAGACATAAAGTTTATAAAATAGGACACGATTTAAGTGAGAAACATCGCCTTTCGGCATATATATAAAAACATGGTTTAGCGATTACATCCGATCTTGTACATGAGGACTACAGACCTCTGAAATATACAACTATGGCGGGACGGGGCCCATATACCTGTATACAAAACCATCTACAACAGGAGATCATACCCAAAGTAGAGCCTCGGAAAGGATGGAGCTCACGGCACAGCGTAGAGATCCTAGGAATGTGGATCTAGCACACTTGCCCTTACTGCGGCATGAGCGCGGCCCGAAGGAGGTCGATGCAACGGTACTAAGTATATGAAGCGTAAAATACTTAAATGAAACATATCATTTTAAAAAGCAGTTTTGCAAGTATGTATGAAACAACGAAAGCGCGCATAGTGCCGCATCACAAACAAGAGCGTGATAGGTAAAGCTATGCGAGGTCTTTTCTAGGCTGCGAATGATCAGCGAGGCCAATTGCGTAGTATCACCATGCAAGCCTAATCACGGACTCCGTAGTCGCGTAGGCCAATCACGTAGGCCCGCGTAGGGTATATAACCCCGCGTCGAGGGTAGCTACTCCTCGGCGTCGTCACGGACTGCGTCGTCGCATGGCCACGTAGACCGCGTGAGGTATAACCCGCGCTAACACGGAACTCCGTAGCTCCGCATAGGTCCCTTGGACCCGCATGAGATATTCTCGAATCATGGTCCTGGACCGCTGAGTCTACCCGCGTCGGAGGCGACAACCCCGTGTAATATGTCAAGAGGTGAGTGATGCTACACTAACCTAACGACTTATCGTTAAACAACATAAGCCTGACAAGAATACTCTTTTTCACAAGCGTTACAAGACAACTAACACACGTAGCATCATATCATGTCTACTTATCAAACCAACTTATTATTCTTTTCATAATTGATATAAATGCATTATAAACACATAGGCAAACTGTTTCTTTTATCAATCTTAAGTGGTTATACTTAACTTCCCATAAGGCTAGTATAACTCTTAAGCACATTTAAAAACCAATTAGTTCTCTTAGTTAAAAATGATTGATATTCTTTTGAAATGCTTTGGATCTTTATTATTCGGGCTTAAGTAGTGAGGCATTCAGTAAGTGTTATCGAGGCTTAAGCGTGAGGCATTCCGTAAGTATTATTCGGGCTTAAGTCAAAGACATTGCCGTAGTTTTAGTTAACACGTATGCGTCTAGTACTATATATATTGTAAAATATCATGCTTTAGGAAGAATCACATACATACCGTGAAAACCACACTTGAGTTGAATATGTCGCAGAGAGTCACCTATAATAGTCACGGATATCTATCAAAGACTACTCTGAAGGTCATTCTAAGCAGAGGGTTCACAATTACATGGAAAGTTGGGCAGCACTTCCCTGCAGGTGAGCTATATAAGTCTTTGTGAAAGCAGTCCTATGTAAGTATAGTTTGATTATTCTTCTTTTAAACCCTTCTCTTTGTAGTAGCAGTTCGATTCTATTACTGTGATATTCTTCTAAGTATTTATACTTATTCTTATACTACAACAGTATATATTCTCTAATTCAAAGAGGTTAGGATTAGTTACCTCGGTAAGCCCGATAATATCCTAGAAAAGTCGCGCTGAGCAAGGTTTTGCTCTAAGTTGTATGCTCGAGAAACCTTAGAAGTTCTTCACAACTTCTACTAAGTACTAAGGTATTTGGACTAGGGTATTTTGGGCATTATAACAATACAAGAAGGCAACTTTTCTACCAAGGGAGGGGGGGTAGATTTTTGGCTAGGCTAGGGGGGGGGCCTCGGCCAAACTTCTTAGGCTAGAGGGGAGTATTCGGCCAGGGCCTACAAGGAGGGGAGGTGTTGGACGAAAAGGCTACAAAGGGAGAGGAGAGGATTTTCAAGACTTGGAAAGCTTTGTGGATGAAGAACTCTTCATCTTAAGGGGGGTATTTATAGGTCAAGAAGTGGCCAACCAATGGCCAAGATTTAGACAAGTGCAAGGCAAGTGTAGGGTGAGGATTAACTATACACAAATATCCTACCAACTCCTTGACTTGTACAAGGCACAAAAGCGTGCCATTGCTAGCCAATTCGTCCAAATGGGCGATTTGAAGTCCACGATTGGAGGTGCCAAGTGTCGCCCTCCGTTGGTCCAAAATGTTTAAATCTCTCGGAAAAATCATAAAAATTAGAAATGGCATAGCGAATTTATCCTTCGAAGGCGTGGAAGCGTTTAGTCGGAAAACTATTCGTTTTGTGAGTTGTGCCCAAAAAATCGTCCAAGCCTAAACTTTAAGGCTAAACTTTTTATGCGTATTCACTTACGTACATACTGCAAATACGGGGTATAACATTCTCCTCGCCAGAAACATTCGTCGAATGTTTCCTTCCCAAACGATTAACGATAAGATTCTTCATAACTTAAGCGATTGTAAAAGCCACACACGCCGCGAGCAACACTTTGGCGAAAGCGATAACGCGAAATTTACAAGTAGGAAAGTGAATTTACCTAGAGGTGTGGGGAATAGGTGAGGATACTTCCGCCTCATGTCCTCGCCGGCTTCCGCGTCATCTCCTCACGAGCTCGTTCGCCACAGACTTTGTGGAAGCCGCGTCCTTGGTCATGACGCCTAACTTTGACGATCGACTATCGCTATGGGAATCTCCTCATCGATAACCGCCGGTCACTGGACATCGTCAATCGGGTGTACTAGATGGATCCGATACATCTCGCCGGCATAGATCGTGAAAAGCGGATCTGCCTCCGGATCGGACGGCAGATCAACTCGTAGGCAACCTTGCCTACCTGCGGACAATCTGAAGCGGCCCGATGTACCTGGGTGAGTTTCCCCTTCTTCGAATCTCATCACACCGCCATGGGTGGCGGCTAGGAAAACCCAATCATGAACCTCGAACTCAAGATCCGGCGGCGATGATCTGCATCGACTTACGCCGACTACGGTATCGATAGCGCTCTCGGATAAGCCGCTTATCCACTGCTTGTACCAAATCTGGTCCCACTATTTGCACCTCGCCCACATCGAACCAACCTATAGGCGTCTGCACTTCCTCCCATACAAGGCCTCATGGCGCCATCGAATCTTTGGAGTAGTAGCTATTATTATACGCGAACTCAACTAGAGGCAAATGATCCTCCCAACTACCGCGAAGTCAATAACACGGGCTCGCGACATATCCTCGAAGTGCGGATAGTGCGCTCTGCTGTCCGTGCATGCGTGGATGAAATGCGATGCTCGGGCTCACTGCGTCCCTAAACCCCTGCGGAAGGACCTCAGGAAGTTAGCCATAAAGCGGGCTCCACATGCGATATGATCGGTAGGGACTCCATGTAGTCGGCGATCTCTCGGATGTAATGCGGCATAATCCTCGGTAGAAAAGGTCGTCTGACGGGAAGAAAGTGGGCTGATTTCGTCGACTGTCGACGATAACCCATATAGAATCATGTCTCCTGCGAGTGCGAGGTAATCACGTGATGAAGTCCATGTTGATTACCTCCCACTTCGGTCGGGATCTCAATCGTCTATAACAAACCACGGGCCTGCGGTGCTCTACCTTCGCTGCCGACAACCACGGGCGAGCTACGAACTCTGCAGCGTCCTCTTCAAGCCATCCCACCATACACGGATCTAAGGTCGTGGTACATCTTGGTCGACCGGATGGATAGAGTAACGCTTGTGTGTGCTTCCCAAGAACCTGCTGCGAAGTCACGAAACATCTGGAACACACAATCGCCCTCAAACCTTAGCACCCGTGGTGCTACCTCAAGGACCGCGCCTCACGAAGAGGCGTATCGCGATATCGAATCAAAGTGGATCTCGGTGTTGCCTCTTCACCTCCTCGACGATGGAAGACTCGGCAACCTCACGAACTCTAACCCTGCTATCGAGAATCAATCAAGCGGACACCAGGCTCGCTAAGCGATGCAAATCACGAACCATGTCCCTCCTCTCTATTGCACATCGATAGGCTCCCATCGACCTACGACTAAGGCATACGCCTGACATTGGCCTTCCCGGGTGGTACAGAATATCAACATCGTAATCCTTAAGCAACTCTAACCACCGTCTGCAGCGTAAGTTCGGCTCCTGCGGTGAAGATATCTTTGGAGGCTCTTGTGGTGCGTATAAATATCCACGTGAACCCCATACAAGTAGTGCCTCAGGATCTTGGCGTGAATCACGGTATGACTCCAAATCATGGGTGGGGTAGTTCTCTCGTGTTTCTTGGTGTCGGGATGCATATGCTATAACCACTGCCATGCTGCATCAACACACATCCCAACCCGATGCACGGCGCATCACGATACACGACATAACCATCTGGACCTGCGGAAGAGTAGAAGCGAGGCGGTCGTCGGTCTCTTTCGAAGCTGGAAACCAC
Source organism: Przewalskia tangutica (assembly GCA_029844215.1). Taxonomy (NCBI): domain Eukaryota; kingdom Viridiplantae; phylum Streptophyta; class Magnoliopsida; order Solanales; family Solanaceae; genus Przewalskia; species Przewalskia tangutica. Next base: position 34,823,004 of record CM056725.1, on the reverse strand, counting down.
GCTCACAAGCATCGATCCTGAAACTTGGCGCCTTACGAGTCGGCCCTAGTCAATGGTGCGAGATAGAAGCAAACTTCTCCACGAACGCCCGATAATATCTGCGCAAGGCCCGAGCTGCGAACCTCGCCGGAGTAGTAGGTCTAGGCAAGTCTGGCGCCTCGATCTTGGCGTATCCACTCGAATGCCATCGGCCGACAATATGCCCAAGAAACGCCCGAAGTCAACCAAAACTCACATTTGGAAAACTTGGCGTCTAAGCTTTGGTCTGGAGAAGCGTCGGCCTGATCGCCAAATGCTCGCATGCTCCTGCTGGCGAGAATAAACCAAGATATCATCAATGAACACTATCACAAGCGTGTCCAAAATGGTTTGAACACTCGGTTCATCAAATCCATGAATCTGGCGGAGCATTGGTCAACCAGACATGACCTGAACTCATAATGCGTCTGGTCACGAATGCGATCTAGGGACATCCACCTCTCGACTGCACTTTTGATGATAGCGATCGCGGATCAATCTTGGAGAAACATCTCGCACCCTGCCCTGGTCGAACAAATCATCAATCACAGGAAGGGTATCTGTTCTTAATGGTCACCTTGTTGCACCGTAATCAACACGTGCGCGGCGTCGTCCTCTTCTTCACGAACAATCTGGCGCTCCCGGGGAGAAACACTAGGCTGATGAAGCCCTTCTCGGCCAAATCTCTAAGCCGATCCTTGACTCTCTCAACTCGGCGGGTGCCGTTACGTATGGCGGAATGGAAATAGGCGAGTGTGCGCAATATGTCAATACAAAACTCAATCTCCTCTCGGGAGGATACGAGGTCATGCGAAACACGTCCGGGAACTTCGACCATCGAATCGATGAAAATCTGGTACCGCGGCTTGAGATCAAACACCCGAGCGAGATGGTAGATATACCCTTCGCACCATCTTCCTAGCCTTGAGGTAGGAAATAAACCTACCACGGCGTCTGGTGCTCCCACTCAATAACCGCCTCAGAAACCGGAACTGTACTACTCTCTCTCTGCGGTCTACATTGGCATAGCAAGAAGCTAGCCAATCCATCCCCATAATCACGTCAAGTCAATCATCTCCAACTCTGTCAAGTCGGCTAGGTCAGACGATCAAATAGTCACAGACAAGCTCTATATACCCGCCGAGCTACCACCGAATCACCCATGGCGTAGCTACCTCGAAAGGGTCTATGGACTCGGGCTCTATCCCTATCCTACTAGCAACAAGGGAGATATATAGGACAGTAGAACCGGATCTATCAAAGCATACACATCGGACCGAACCGATAAAGTACCGTGGCGACATCGGTGAGGCCTCACGATCTGTCGGTGGACAGCATAAATGCAGTTCGAGGACCGCTAGAATCGGGACGAGCCACGACCTCGCCGCGACCTGGCCGACCCATGAGTACCTTGCCCTCCGGGCGAGTGGCTGTCGGGGATGAAGAAGACGCGAAAGAACCTATAGGTGACCCTACCATCAAGATCGCCGCTTGGCCTGACGGCCTCGCATAATGCCTGCCGCTACAATCGAAACAAACTCCGTACCACAACTCGAAGTGGGATCTACCGTCGGCACACCGGCGGGTGGTCCCGATCGCCGCACTCGCCGCCTCGACGTCTCAAGTCTGGGGCACAGTGCGCTCGAATATCTGGTGCGGCCGAGGACGGCGCAGAGTGCTCTGCTGGGCCGTGGTGCAAATCTAGATCTGCTGAGGCCGCCACCACGATAGCCACCAAAAGACCTGCCGTCTGGTCTTAACCTGCTGCTGTCACAACCCGCGGTCTCTACGCTCACATCCAAGAGCATGAGCTGCGTGCGGGTAATGTCCATACGGTGGAGAGAAACCCCGCATGACTTCGGCCATATAGTCGTCTAGCGGTGACATGGCGGTGCACCCTATCCTCCATATCGCTACCAATCTTTGGGACATATCGAGCGAATGAATCAAACTCGACATTGTACTCACGGCGGTCGTCCTCTGCGCCTCGATGGTAAAAATCTATCGGCCGCGCCTCCTCATCTGTGAGGCAAGAAGTGAGTGAGAAAGCCTGCGAGAACTCATCCTGCCAGTGGGACGCGTGCTCTCCCGGATAACTCCATGAATCAAACCAATCGATTGCGGTATCACGCAGGCGAACCGAAGGTCACGGACTGCGTCTCGAGGCCTTGATCACCCTCATGATCCTTGAAGGCGACGGATGAACTCCTGCGGATCATCCTCGGCCTCGACCAGTAAAACTCGCGGGCTACAACTCAAGAAATCTCGTAGCCTCAAACTATCTCGCCTCGGGTGTACCACGGTGCGACCCAGTGGCTGAGCCCAGGCTGAATCGCATCCGGCTCTCTCGTATCGGGCCACAACTTTAGCCAATAGTGGGCCATCTCTTGTACCCTAACTCTCCGCCTGTGCCGTGGGATAGGAGGTGTGGGTGCTGTGGTGTCTTTGGCCGGGCGGCGTCATAGAACTCGCCGTCTCGTATAGGCCGGGCACGAGCCCTCGTGACTGGGTGTCTCGCTAGCGACTCCTACGCTTTGCCTTACGGGCCGGGTTGCCTTTACGTGGAGGCATAATCACATACGGGAAAGGAATACGTTAGAGGGTCCAACCTATAACACGACTCTCTAAAGCACGATCTCGAATGAGGAAAATGGAAACCAATCCTAAATATCCTATAGCCTCATGATTATTGGTGTGGTGCACAACACACCGATAATCAAGACTCTACTAGATACGGTCTGTAGACACTTTCCGAGGATTAACTGCTCTGATACCACTTTTGTCACGACCCGTTCCGGGGCCCGTGACTGGTGCCTTACCGGGGCACCCAAGTAGTCATACATCAGAGTAATCAGCGGAAATATAAAGCAAGACATGAAACAGTTTATAAAATAGGACACAGTTTAAGTGAGAAACATCGCTTTCGCATATATATAAAAACATGGTTTAGCGATTACATCCGAAATCGCATAACAGACTCTGCACTTCTAAGGAAATATACAACTATGGCGGGACGGGGCCCCGCCATACCCCGATCATACAAAACTATCTACAACAGGGAGATCATACCCAAAAGTAGAGCCTCCGGAAAGGATGGAGCTCCTGACACCAACGTAGAGATCCTAGGAATGTGGATCTAGCACCTGCTTGCCCTTACCTGCGGCATGAACGCAGCCCCCCGAAGGAGGTCAGTACAACAGGTACTAAGTATATGAAACTGTAAAATACTTAAATGAAACATATCATTTTAAAAAAACAGTTTTGCAAGTATGTATGAAACAACCAAGGAAACCGCACATAGTGCCACATCACAAACAAGAGCGATAGGTAAAGCGTAATGTCTTTTCTAGGTGCGAATGATCAGCGAGGCCAATTGCGTAGTATCACCATGCAAGCCTAATCACGGACTCCGTAGTCCGCATAGGCCAATCACATAGGCCCGCATAGGGTATATAACCCCGTCGAGGGTAGCTACTCGGCATCGCCTGGACTCGTCGTCCGCATGGCCACATAGACCGCGTGAGGTATAACCCGCACACTAACACGGAACTCCGTAGCTCGCATAGGTCCCTTGACCCGCATGAGGTATTCTCGAATCATGGTCCTGCATCACCGAAGTCTACCCGCGTCGGAGGCGGCTTAACCCCGTAATATGTCAAGAGGTGAGTGATGCTACACTAACCTAACGACTTATCGTTAAACAACATAAGCACAACAAGAATACTCTTTTTCACAAGCGTTACAAGACACTAACACACATAGCATCATATCATGTCTACTTATCAAACCAACTTATTATTCTTTTCATAATTCAATATAAGTGCATTATAAACACATAGGCAAACTGTTTCTTTTATCAATCTTAAGTGGTTATACTTAACTTCCCATAAGGCTAGTATAACTCTTAAGCTTCATTTAAAACCAATTAGTTCTCTTCCGTAAAAATGATTCAGATTCTTTTGAAATGCTTTCGATCTTTATTATTCGGGCTTAAGCCGTGAGGCATTCAGTAAGTGTTATTCAGGCTTAAGCGTGAGGCATTCCGTAAGTATTATTCGGGCTTAAGTCAAAGACATTGCCGTAGTTTTAGTTAACACATGTACGTCACCGTACTATATATATTGTAAAATATCATGCTTTAGGAAGAATCACATACCTTCTCAAATAAAACCACCGCCAAGTTGAATATGTCGCGCAGAGAGTCACCTATAATAGTCACAGATATCTATCAAAGACTACTCGAAGGTCATTCTAAGCGGAGGGTTCACAATTACATGGAAAGTTGGGCACTTCCCTACCCGGTGAGCTATATAAGTCTCTGTGAAAGCAGTCCTATGTAAGTATAGTTTGATTATTCTTCTTTTAAACCGCCTACTGTGTAGTATGATTCGATTCTATACGTGATATTCTTACAAGTATTTATACTTATTCTTATACTACACGGTATATATTCTCTAATTCAAAGAGGTTAGGATTAGTTACCTCGGTAAGCCCAATAATATCCTAGAAAAGTCGCTGAGCAAGGTTTTGCTCTAAGTTGTATGCTCGAGAAACCTTAGAAGTTCTTCACAACTTCACTAAGTACTAAGGTATTTGGACTAGGGTATTTTGGGCATTATAACAATACAAGAAGGCAACTTTTCTACCAAGGGAGAGGGGGTAGATTTTTGGCTAGGCTAGGGGGGGGCCTCGGCCAAACTTCTTAGGCTAGAGGGGGGGTATTCGGCCAAGGGCCTACACAAGGGGAGGGGGAGGTGTTGGACGAAAAGGCTACAAAGGGAGAGGAGAGGATTTTCAAGACTTGGAAAGCTTTGTGGATGAAGAACTCTTCATCTTAAGGGGGGTATTTATAGGTCAAGAAGTGGCCAACCAATGGCCAAGATTTAGACAAGTGCAAGGCAAGTGTAGGGTGAGGATTAACTATACACAAATATCCTACCAACTCCTTGACTTGTGCACAAGGCACAAAAAACGTGCCATTGCTAGCCAATTCGTCCAAATGGACGATTTGAAGTCCACCAATTGGAGGGTGCCAAGTGTCGCCCTCCCGTTGGTCCAAAATGTTTCGTCTCTCGGAAAAATCCGCAAAAATTAGAAATGGCATAGCCGGAATTTATCCTTCGAAAGCTGTGGAAACGTTTCGTCGGAAAACTATTCGTTTTGTGAGTTGTGCCCAAAAAATCGTCCAAGCCTAAACTTTAAGGCTAAACTTTTTGTACGTATTCCCTTACGTACATACTCTGGAAATACGGGGTATAACATTCTTTCGATCTGAGCTTTTATCTGATTATGGGTGCGGCGGGGCCTTGTCGTCATAGTTGATATAACTCTTAGAGTGCGTATTCATATGTGGGATTTGACTCATGTACGGTGTGGTGTCTTTTGTTATGTATATTATATGGCAGCCTTGTCGGCTTTGCCCTTGCACGTACGATTGGTTTAAAAGAAAAAAAAAAGAGGTGTTATTTAATTTCCGCAGTTTACTTAGTTGTTAAGGTAGAAGGGTGCGGGTAGGGCACGATCCGCGAGCCTCGGGGTTCGGGGCTTGGAGTGGTATCGAGCGATCGGTCCTCGGAATGTCTGAGGCGTGTCTAGTAGAGTCTTGATTATCGGTGTGTTGCGCGCCACACCCATAAACAGGAGCTACAGGACATTTAGGAGTTAGTTTCTATTCTTCTCACTCTAGATCGTGCCATAGAGGCGTGTTAGTAAGATAATTCCTCTCGGCGTATTGTTGTGTTCTGATTATGCCTCGAGGAGGGCAACAGCGCCGGAAGGGCAAAGGAGTAGCGAGCTACTAGTCGGACTCGAGAGTTGATAGGGCTTATGCCCGGGGTATCTGGATAGTGTCGCGATCGGCGAGTTCCTGCGCGAGTTTTGAGGCCCAGCACGAGCCTCGGTTTCGATTAGGGAAGACTTTAGGTCATGAAGGAAGCCATTATGTTATTGACCAAGATAGCGATTACTCTGATTTCATCAGCAGGAGGTTATTCGGCCAGTACAGACAGGTGTACATAGGGTAGAGGGCCAACGCGGAGATCAACGTAAGAGGGATAGACCAGTTGGTTATTACGGTGAGTTTTTGGGCGTTTGCCTCGGAATGAGTGAGATATCGTCGACCTACCCAGTACATACCCCCGCAGCTCACAGGTGGGATATTGGACCCCACAAGGTATTTAGGAGCCGGTCCAAGATCCAGGAGTCGAGGTTCTCAGAGGAGCAGAGGATTTTCTCGGTCGAGGCCACCTATTCATCAGTATATCAGATGTGGTAAGCGTCATTCGGGGAAATGCCGTTATGACACAGATGGTTGTTATTATTGTGGACGTCCGGGCCTGAAGTGGGAAATGTCGGTTAGAAAGAGCGTGGTAAGGTGGCTCGACTATGAGCGGATGGTTGATTCTCTTTCCTCGCGGTTGTCGTTCCCGAGCGGGGTGTTGAGATGTCGACCCGGTAGTGGTAGAGTCGGTGGTGTTTATAGTTCGGCGGTCCTTGAACGCAGAGGTGGCGTGACTCTTGGAGCGGGATCGGGGCGTCATCGCATGGGGTTGCAGGTATATTTTGATTCTTTTGAATCATACGTGCATTCATAGATTCAGATTTTACCCTAGCGTATATGTTTTCCCTTTATTGCTAGAGTTGTAAAGTGATAGTACCCCAGAGGTAGGGATACCTTGATTAGTAAAGTGAGAAGTTAAGAATGTTGACAAGAATGGTAAGTGAACTGAGACTATAGTTGTGTAGAGCTCACAAGTAGTAATTGCACCATAACAGTGTAAGACCGATAGGGAAGAATGTGCAGTAGGAATACTTTGGCTTATGTGACAAACCTCTTGTGAATGAGAGGATAGGGTAAGAAGTACCTTGAGATAAGGGAGAGATTTATTTCAGACTAAGAATGAGAAATTAAGTGTGACGATGAGTCGGTTTATGGACTCATCTCGGGTCAACCGGTAGTATGGAATGGGGTGATGTCAGTTGGTAGTGGTCCCGTTATGTGGTAGGATACCGAGGATGCCAGGCCCAAGTTTAGTTAATCATTGTACGAGTTCGTTGATGCGTTCCACCGGAACTAGGTTGTAAGGACCGAGAAGAGCCTTAACGGGAATGTAAGTAACAATATGGCCAAGTTTGGATAGTAACTCCAAGGATTGGAGAACAGAAATTATATTTGAGATTTTGTACGTGTACTAGATAAGTTTGAAAGTACGAGAAAGTATGACAAGTAAGGAAAGAAAGTAACCTCTAAAGATCTTGTTTGTGATAAGGCTGTAACATTCGAGTTTTGTGAGAAGGGGTCGCGGACGGAAGGTCCATTGATATGTTTACGTATGTTTTGTGGTGGCCATGTGTGGCATCGTTGTTCTGGTGCAGTTTGATCGATAGGCATAGTGTAGAGTTTATGCCGGAGTTTGTATTGATTGAAAACCGACTAAGAACATTCGGGGACGAATGTTTCTAAGGGGGGAAGAATGTTACACCCCGTAAGTCCAGGACATGTATAAGAGAATGTACGTAAGGAATCAAGACTTGAAAATTGGTACGAAAGGAAGAATTGTTTTTCCGACAGAAAATCTTCGGGACGTCGGAAAGGAAAAATATTTGTTGTTGAGAATTGGATTCTCAAAATGCATTATTTGAAGAGTATGGAACCTATTAACATTATGGAAATTTATTTTTACGGATTTGGTCACGTGGGGCCCACCCGAGGAATTTTATGTTTTGTGGGGCCCACGAGGGTTACAGAATTTTATGGACGAATGGGAGGACAACACGTGGCACCCCTCCCACATGGCTTGGTAGATTTATGCAAAGGGAAAAAGGGTCATTTGACAATTGTGTAGATGAGAAAGTCTTGCTAAGTTAGAGCTTGAGATTGTTGACCAAGGTCAACTTGTCCACTTGGGCTTGATCCATGTGATATTCATCCTAGCCTTCCATTTGGTTTTATCCTAGCCTTTGATTTATTTATATATACTACTACTACTACTACTAGTAGCAAGACATCCACACTTAGAAAAAAATTGAAGAACATTTGTTCTTGTTCTTAGGAGCTCTCGGCCAAAGGGGCTTTTGAGAGAAGAAATTTTTTCGTTTGTGGTTCTTTAGCCACAAGACTTTAACCCAAGGTTCTTGAGTGTATTGTAAGGATATCTCAATAGAAAGATTGCGGAAAGACGACGTTTTCGTATTAGTCGCAAGGCGGAAACTTAAGAAGTTCTTCAACTTTGAAGTTGGAACTTGAAGATGGGTTCTTCATAGGCCTCTAAGGAGTGCTTGGAACGGATTGGAACATAAGGAAAGGAGCTAAGAATTGCTAAGGCGCGACTTTGAATCTTGGAAATTTTAAGGGCTTATAAAGGTATAATTTTGTCGTTTTAGTAGTTAAAACTTACTTATTGTTGTAGATATGGATATTAGCAAGCATGAGTTATATATTATGAGGTTTGATAAGTGTTGTGGCTATTGGAACCCTAATCCGAAAACTAGCATGTTAGCCCTAAGATTTCAATTCAAATCGATTATTAGTAAAGTCGTCGCATGTTGTAAAAAGAAGGAAATTGTAGTTGTTGAAGTTGTTTATGACTATATAACATGTTAGACCTTAGAACTTGGAATTGGAAAAGGATTGGAAAGGACTTAGTGTTATTATTTATGTTGGCCGAGAATGGCTAGATTATGAAGCTATTTCGTATGAATTGTGGGGAGAAATTTTACACGTATTGTAAGGCGTGTAATCCCCTTTGTTTGGTTGTTGTTTTGAGCCTTAAATGTGGCGTGTTGGTTATTGTATTCGGCCTTGAAAAAGGTGGCAAAGTGAGTAGAAACAAAGGAAGTCTTGCCGATTTTCCGTAGAATTAGAGATCGTATACTTAGTATTATTCTCGTTAGAGACTAGAAGTTGATAGTCTTGTTGTGACCATTATAGGTTGACACTTCTACGTGCGGCGTATTCGACAGCTTGTGGATTTAGCCGAAAAGGTATGTGAACTATCTCCTCTTCTAGCATGATTCCTTAAGATCAAGAAAGTACGTCCTACTCCTTAAATGATCCATTCCTTGGTTGTATTTGGATTGCCTAAAATAGAATTTGTTCTATGTACTTCCTTGAGTGTACTTTGATGTTTAAATTGTAAGTTGTCACGACCAGCGGGCGTGTTGGTGCCTTACCAGGGCACCTAGTGACACAACATCAGTGTCAATGAACATAAAACACATCGTGAAACAAATGAAGTACAAAGCGATGTCTGTGAAAACTTGCCTTTCGGCATATATATAAACAACAACTCTTTCAATCATGAGCAGGCTTAATCCTTTTTACAAACCACGCACATCGATTACTCTGGACCTCTAAGAATGATATGACCACAGACGGGACGGGGCCGTCGTCATACCTCGAATGTAGCACCACAATAACGAGGACTATACAGATAAGCCTCGGAGAAGCGGAGCTTCCCAAAAGTGACGTGACCACAGGCGAGGATCAACGGCGGTGTACCTTTACTGCGGCATGAGCGGCCCGAAGGAGGTCGATCTGGCAGTGCAGAGTATGTGGCGAAAATCACGTAAATGAAATCATAGTAGTCTATATAAAGCGGGAGACATGTATGATAACAAAACTACGATTCCTGATAAACAAGCGATCATATCAAGTCGAGGACTCACGCCTCAAGTCATCACTCAAATATAACAATGGGTCTCACGCCCACAACATCAATCATGCGGTGGAATACCTTCTCGCTGGCGATTTATGATATAAAAGCACCAACGAACACATGAACACGGGTCCCACGTGCCATAATAACGTGCGGGGTAAATGCGAAGGCATAGCGACTACTAACACCCAGTACCAACAAGGTCATGAAGCGTATCATAAGATCTGTCTAGGCCGTCACATGATCAAAGGCGGCCCACTTGCGCGATATCTAATGTGCGCGTCTAGCCACGGAACTTTCCGCGACTCGCGTAGGCCAATCTCATCGGCCGCATGAGGTATTCCCGCATCGGTAGCTACTCCCGGCATCGTCACGGACTTCGCGATCCGCATGGCCACATGGACCGCATGCCCATAAAGGGCGCACACTAACACGGAACTCGTAGCTCCACATAGGCCCACAGGACTGCGTGAGGTATTCTCGAATCATAGGTCCATCGACCGCTGAGTCTACCCGCGTCGGAGGCGACAACCCGGAATCATCTCAAGAGATGAGTGATGTAAAATACTAACACAACAGCTTATCGTTAAGCAACATAAGCACAACAAAGGAAACCCCTTTACACAACATCACAAGATACTAACACACGTAGCATCCTAGGATGTTTACTTATCAATCAACAAGAAAGTATTACCAGGCTATCACAAACCAACACAATCAAGTTATACACACGAGGTACTTTCTATATGCCAACAAGTTCGGGTTTTATCCCCAAAGTACTTCATACATTAACTCTTTAAAAGATCGTTACTTTCACAATGTCACACAATACGTAGTATAAAAATAGAGTGACTCTCCTTTTAAAGTAAATCAATTACTTCTCTTTGTAAAATCAAGTAGCAATCATTCTTTTCCAATGATCAAGTTTGCCTAATTTCCAATGTTCAAGTTTCTCATTTTAGAAAGGTTTCGTAGTTCATAGTATTAATCACTTAAGACTATCATTCTCTTTTAAACCATCTGAGAAACATAAGCCTTATATGTGAGTAGGATATTCTTGTTTATTACAATCTTATTACAATGACCATGATCTAGGAAATATCATTTTGTCTCATCTTAGCTTCATGCGGATGGAGGTTTCTCTTGGTTTTATTAATACTTAATTAGTCAAAACATTTCCTTTTATTAACTATTGCGGTGGTTTGTCGATACACATTCGATTTCGAATCAAGAAAACATTCTTAAGCGTTATACCTAACTTCCGTAAAGCTAGTATAACTCTTAAGTTTTCAAAAACCAAGTATTACTTCTTCTTTCAAAATGATTCAAAAATCTTTTGAAATACTTCAAGTTCTTTATTAACACATAACAAGCGATTATAGTTCAAACGATTACCTTAAAAAACCACATGTATTTTCTTACCAACATAAAAATTTGTTATAACCAACTTCCCATAAAGCGTTATAACACTTTATGTTTTACACCAATCAAATACATTTAGCACGTATCGTCTACCGTACTACATAGTTCACACATATCATGCTAGAAGAGATAGGAAGAGGTTCACATACCTGCGGCAGTATCGACTAATAGCAAAACGCTCAAGTACTTCAAACCGTGGCTACTCCTTAGCGATGGATCGCGCCATACGTAGTACTTGACTATAAGGCCACAGGCGCTTATTAACATTTAGATCCGCCGTAGAACATTCTACGAGAAAATTCGACACCTTCCACATGGCGTAAATCTCCTCTCTATCGGGTGGCTATCGAAACGACGGGGTTCATAAATCTAACGGGCGTGCACAATTCTACCTCACGAAAAGCTACACAAGTCTCATGTCTGATTCTATGTAAAAACGATTCGACTCTTCTTTCGAAAAGGTTTCTTATTATTAGGGCTTAAGTCAAAAGACATTGCCGACAACGCGTTGATTCTACATATAGTATACTTCAACTATAGTCTAACAATCATGTAATTTCCAATTACAATAGAGGACAAGATATTTACCTCGATAAGCCCATAATTATCCAAGTATAAAGTCGATCTGGGCAATCGTTTAGCTCGACTCAGGCGTTCCAACCCGCTCTAAACCACCCTTAGAATTTCTAACCAACCACACAATACTCCAACGGACTATGGAGATTTTCCTAGGGTTTCGGTTTGTATTGGGGAAGTATAATAGTATTTACGGGCTTTTCATATAGGTATAACCTTAGAATACTACAAGGTATACGGCTAAGGTAATTTGGGCATTATAACAATACTTTTGAGTATTTCTACACCACAAGGGGTATTATACGAAACAACTAGGCTAGGGGGTACCCGGCCACACTACTAGGAGGGGAGAGGGCTCTCGGCCAGGGGACTTTCAAAGGGGAGAGGGGCTCTTGGGCGAGAGTCAACAAGAGGAGAGGAGGATTTTAACACTTAGAAGATTTGTGGAAAGGATGAAGAATTCATCAAAGGGAGAGGGGTATTTATAGCACAAGCCAAGGCCAACCAATGGCCAAGATCTTGCCAAGTGCATAGCAAGTGTAGGGCCAAGATCTTGCCAAGTGCACCTTATCCATCTAACACAAAAATATCCTACCAACCCTTGACCAAACAAGGCCAACTTTCGGCCACCTTTACCGCCCCCACTCCACCAATGAGAGGGTGCCAAGTGGCGCCCTCTTTGTTATACCCCGTATTTCCAGAGTATGTACGTGAGGGCGTACGTATACAATTTGAGCCTTAAAGTTGGCTAGTTTCGAAATTTGTACACAACACCCGAGAGGAGTCGTTTTTCGACGAAACGTTTCCACAGCTTTCGAAGGGAAAATTCCGGCTATGTCATTAATAATTTTTGCGGATTTTTAGAGAGGCGAAACATTTTGGACCAACGGGAGGGTGACATGTGTCACCCTCACATTGGAAGAGGTTGGACGGCATTTGGCTAAGTCTTGCACGTTTTTTTGTGCTAAAAAATGTGGTCAAGGGTTAGGTAGGATATTTTGGGTAGATGGATAAGGTAGCACACGGCTTAATCTTGGCCTTACACTTGCTATGCACTTGTCTTCATCTTGGCCATTGGTTGGCCTTCACTTGACCTATAAATACCCCTCTAAGTGATGAACTTTCTTCATCCAAAAATTGAGCAATCTTTCTAAGTCTCAAACCCTCCCTCTCCCTCTTGTGATCTCGTCCACCACACACCCTCCCCTCTTGAAGGCCCTTGGCGAAACCCGCCCTCCCTTGTAGAGGCTTGGCAGTGGGGTACATACCACTAGCCTAGGTGTCTCGTATAAATACCCCGTGTTGTGGTATAGAAATACTCTCTAGTATTGTTGTTATGTCCGAATACCTTGGCCCAAATACCTTGTAGTATTCCCAAAGTTACACTTGTACAAAAGCCAGAAAATACTATTATACTTCCTCGATCCACAAAATGAAACCCTAAGTAAATCTTCACCGTAGTTGAAGTTATAAGTAGAAGTTAGTTAGAACTTCTAAGGGTTGGTTGGAGGCGGTCGAAGCGCGGAGTAGGAGCTAAACCTTGCTCGGGATCGACATTTAAACTCGGATAATTTTGGGCTTATCGAGGTAAACACTCTTGACCTTCTATTCTATTTGGAAATTACATATTGTAGAAATATATAGTTGAATTATACTATATATAGAACTGAACATTATCATTGTGTGGCACTGTATTTTGACTTACGCCTGACTAATACTTCCGGCAATGGCTTGCGACTTAAGCTGAATTTAAAGAGAAGCTGGCTGTAATTACATAGGGTGTATTCTGATAGACTTGTGTAGCATTCTTGTGTAGTAGAATTGTACAGTCAGATTAGACATGTTAACCCCGGTTGGCTTGGTAGCGGCCTCGTTAGAGGATGAGATTTCTGTTGCGGGGAAGTCTTCTTGAATTTTACGTAGAATATTCTCGTCGGGATCTAAAAGATATTAATAGGCGCTTTGTGGCCTCTATAGGTTGTAGTACTACGTGTGGAGTGATACGCTTGGTGAGTGTAGCGGGCGGTTTGGGGTACTTGGGCGTTTTGCTATTAGTCGATACTCGTCGCGAGGTATGTGAACCTCTTCCTATCTGTTCTAGCATGATATGTGTATAACTATGTAGTGCGGTGAGCGTACGTGTGTTAAATGTATTTGATTGCCTTTAAACATAAAGTGTTATAACAACTTTATGTAAATGAGAAAATGCTTTGTTGTTTTTAAAGATAAGCGATTTGACTTATAACCGACTTGTTGTAAAAGAACCTTGAAGTATTCTAAGAGATTAAGAAACCTTTTTGAAAGAAGTGTATACTTGGTTTGAAAACATAAAAGTTATATCAGCTTTATGAGAAGTTAGGTGTAACGCCTTAAGAGAGATAAAAAGAATGGTTTAATAGTTTAGAAGTTAAGAGACTTGACTTAATATGGATGTTTGTGTGAAACCTCATTCGTGAGTAATGAGTACTTGGTTTTGTGGAAGGAATAATGTTTCTTGATTTGGAATCGGAATGTGTATCGACAAACCAACTGCGGCGTTAATAAAGGAAAATGTATTGAATATTTATGTATTATTAAAACCAGTATAAATCTACATCTGCATAGAAGCTAAGATGAGTAATACTGATTTTACAATTTCTAGATCATGTCTGATTAATAAGATTGATTATGTAAAAGATTAACCTACTTTAGGGCTTATGTTACTCGATTGTTTTAAAAGAGATTAAGACATCGAACTATGAAGCGTTTCAAAAAGAGACTTGTGTAATTAAAATTAGGCAAACTGGAACCTTAGGGAAAAGAAAGGCATTGTGTTGTCTTAAAATGGTTTACAGCATAAGGTGTTATAACGGCTTTATGGGAAGTTGGTTATAACGACCTTATGAAAACAAAAGAAAGGTTTTATCATTGGTTTTAACGTAGTAACTTGACTTAAAAGAAAGTATGGAAGTTGTTTTGGTTTACTTAAAAGATGTAAGTCACTCTATTTTATACTACGGGTTTCGGGTGACTTTTATAAAAAGAATGAATCTCTTAAAAGGAATTTACCTTGCGTAGTACTTTAGGGTTAAAACCCGGACCTTGGCATAAAATGAAAGTACTTTGAGTTGTTGTGAAACTTGCCTATGCTTGTTGTTGTGAAACTTGCCTATGCTTGTTGTGATAGCCTTTATTGTGCAAGAATTGTGTTTCTATACTCTGGCGTCTCGATGGAGGATCGGTTGACTTGTTGAGTACTTACTTGGGCGTGGCCGTGATGGCGGATAAATTCCGCAGATGCGTTCTGTTGATAGTGTTACTTTTGTTCAATCACTTTGGACATCGCGACACGATGCGTAGCGCGCGGGTATCATCCACTTTGATTCTGCGCTTGTTGCTTATTGTTTCCACTTTGGACATGCGACCGCGATCGTAGCGCGCGGGTATGCTTCCATTTGGAATCTTTGTCTTATTGTTTCCCTTTGGACATGCGACACGATCGTAGCGCTGCGGGTATGCTTCCATTTGGAATCTTTGTCTTATTGTTTCCCTCGGACCTCTTGACACGATGTGTAACGACGTTCGGGGCGGTTCAGTGCCTTACCACAGGCACCCTAGTGATACATACATCGAGAAAATCAGCGGAACATAAAACATGAGACATTTAACAAGGGATATAATAAATACAGGCCAACCAAAAGCGATTTGCCTTGGTATATACATAAAACACGAGCAGTTTAATCCTTTTACAACCACACTTGGCAGTACTCTGGACCTCTAAGATATCTGATGACTATGGGGACGGGGCCCGCCATACACGAATGTACAGAACCTACAACTCGAGGAACACTGCAAAGATAAGCCTCGGAGAAGCGGAGCTTGAATCTGTTGGCTGTGATCATGGCGAGGATCCACGGCGATGTACCTCACTGCGGCGTGAGCGGCCCCGAAGGAAGTCGATTAGCGGTACCAAGTATGTGCCATGCAACCTTTGTAAATGAAATCATACTAGTCTATATAAAGCGGGAGACATGTATGATAACCAAACTACGATTCGCGACATAAAGCGATCATCACTCGATATATCTATGGGTCTCGCCCACGACATCAATCGAGTTCGCATTATGGCGCGTGCCGGAATCTGCATCGGTGTAGACATGTCCATGATGCAACAATAATACCAATGTCGTAGGCCACGTACCGGAGTGCGCCGGTGTAAGCGTGTCCATGTGACCTCGATATGAGCAGCAATCAAATGGAAGCATACGTGCGCTACGCGTCGTGTCGATATGTCGAAGAAACAATAAGACAACATTCCAAATGGGCGATACGTGCGCTACGCGTCGTGTCGGTATGTCGAAAGGAAACAATAGGACGGCATTCCAAATGGGCGCGTACGTGCGCTACGCGTCGATGTCGGTATGTCGAAGAAATCACTGGCGATAATCAAAATGGAAACATGCGTGCGCTACGCGTCGTGTCGATATATCCAGCGATTAACCACAGACCTTAACCAAAATGGAAGCATACGTGCGCTACGCGTCGTGTCGGTATGTCAAGCGGTTAACAACAATAATACTATCAGCGAGCGTGCGTGGAATTTCTCGTCGCTGAAGCGCGTCAGTAAGTTCTCAACGATCAACCGACCTCATCGAAAGGCAGCGGTAACACGAAACACAGCGTTTGTACAATAAAGACTATAAATCATGGCGTAGGCAAGTTTCACATGACTCAAAGTACTTTCATTTTATGCCATAGTCGGGTTTTTAACCCAGTACTACATCGTTAAGTTCTTTTATGAGATCCATTACTTTTATAAAAGTCACGATACAGTAGTATTAGAATGACAAACCCTTCCTTTTCAAAATCAAGTAACAACATTCTTTTCCTAAGTTCGGTTTGCCTAGTTTGATTACTCAAGCTACCGTTTTCAAATGGTTTCATAGTTCCCAAACTTAATCACTTGATTCCTTTTTAGAACAATTGAGTAACATATGTCATATCGTGAGTAGTTTATTCTTGTTTATAATGATCTTATTACGTGACCATGATCTAGAAAATGTAATATCATTTTGTCTCGTCTTAGCTTATGCGGATGGAGGTTTCTCTTGGTTTTAATCTGACACATCATTTATTGATACATTTTCCTTTATTAGCTGCGGTGATGCAGCCGATACACGTTACGATTCGAAATCGGTAAAACATTATCCTTTAAAACCAGTACTCATTACTCGCGAATGAGGTTTCACACAAACATCACATTAAAACAAATAAGTTAAGTCTCTTATCTTATAAGATCAAGTCTCTTAACTTAACATCGATAAACCATTTTCACTTACATAAGGTCGTTATAACTAACTTCCCGTAAAGCTATTATAACACCCTATGTTTTAAACCAACCAAATCACTTAGCACGTATGCGTCTGCGGTACATAGTTCACAACAATCATGCTAGAAAAGATAGGAAGAGGTTCACATACCTCGCGGCAGTATCGACTAATAGCAAGCGCTCCAAGCGATCGGCTACTCCTTAAGCCAAGTGGATCATTCCGCGTAGCATTTCAACCTATAAGGCCGCAGTGACGCTTATTAACATCGTAGAACATTACGAAAAAATTCGCGCTCCCATGGCGGCGTAAATCTCCTCTCTATCGGGTAGGCTATCGAAGCCAACGAGGGGTTATACATCTAACGACGGGTACAATTCTACTCACGGTACTACTACGCAGTCTCTTGTATGTCTGATCTATGTAAAAGCATTCGATTCTTGAGCTTAAGTCGAGGACATTGCCACAAGCTATGTTGATTATATATATAGCATACTTAAACGTATTTTCCTGACATGTAATATCCAATTCTGATAGGGGACAAGATATTTACCTCGCTAAGCCCATAATTATCCAAATATAAAGTCGATCACGGCAATCGTTTAGCTCGACTCAGGCGCTCGACCATTCTAAACCACCGCTTAGAAGTTCTAACCAACACACAACCTCCGGCCAATTTATGGAGATTTTCCTAGGGTTTCGGTTTTGCGTGTGGGAAGTATAATAGTATTTCTGGGCTTTTCGTATAGGTATAACCTTAGAATACAACAAGGTATACGGCTAAGGTAATTTGGGCATTATAACAATACTTGGAGAGTATTTCTATACCATAAAGGGGGTATTATCAAAGCAACTAGGCTGGGGTGCCATTAGCACCTCAGGAGGGGTGGCTACCTCGGCCTGCCAGCTGGGGAACTCTCGACGAGGGCCTGCGAAGAGGGGAGGAAGGCTCTCGAGACTTAGGCATTTTGGATGAAGAAGTTCATCAAGGAGAGGGTATTTATAGCGCGAGCCAAGGCGACCAATGGCGAAGATCTGGCCAAGTGCTACTGCAAGTGT
Source organism: Przewalskia tangutica (assembly GCA_029844215.1). Lineage (NCBI taxonomy): Eukaryota > Viridiplantae > Streptophyta > Magnoliopsida > Solanales > Solanaceae > Przewalskia > Przewalskia tangutica. The sequence continues at coordinate 34,804,967 of CM056725.1, read as the reverse complement.
AAGGCGAGATCAAGCCAGTGCTCACAACCCTACTCATGAAATCCCTGCAAATATCTACGAATATCTTCCGACTTGCCCGTTCGATCGTCCGTATGCATTATGCCCGCTGATGAGAGGGTGCGAAGTGCGCCCTCTCGTTGGTCCAAAATGTTAGTCTCTCGGAAAAATCCATAAAAATACTAAATGACATAGGCGGAAATTCCCTACGAAAGGCGTGAAAGCGTTTAGTCGAAGCGACTCTAGCAGGTGTTGTGCACAAACATATTTATTGAAAGGTGCCACATGGGGGTGACACGTGTGCCCCGATTAAATCAAAATATTTCGTCTTAGAAAATATCCAGCGGCCAAAATCTCAAAATCAAAGCGGGCCACAAAGCGTAAATTTCTCGTGGGCCCAGCGTGACCATTCGGAAATAAAATTCCATAATTCTCTAATATTCGGGAAGTCAGAATACCAAATCACGGGAATCGATTCCCGTTAACGAACCTTTTCCTTCAAAACCAAACTTTTAGTGGAAAAAATCGCTCTTTCTTCGCTCCGATCTTTACGTCGTATTCAAATGCGTGCGTCCTCGCATACATACCACGGGACTACGGGGTATAACATTCTTCCGTAGAAACATTCGTCGAATGTTCCTTCTAAGTCTCAAGCGAACGCGTGCGGTATAGTCTTGCTCTTATACTTACGAAACAATCACGCCACGGTGGCCCGAAATACCGCGTAAAATACTTACATCCAAGTCCACGAGGAAACACCTCTAACATCGCCACAAATAATACTACTTTTGTCACTTTGTCGCGAGCACTTGCTCCAGCGACCCGACAAATGATGCGAGTGCGTGCGATCCGCGAAGGTATGCGCTCGAATTCTTACCATATTTACGATCTGCTTTAGTATCAAAACCGGGGTTACTATCTCTAACGGTCATCGTTAGCGGGAACATTACGGATGGATCTTGATACTTTCGAACATAAAAATACGAAAGGCCGGACGTCTTGCCTCACAAGTCGGACGGCGATTACTAACGTATAAGCGACTGGCCTATTCTTCATGAACTCAAAGGCCCAGTGACTCGGGCTAAGTTCATACATTTCCAAAACTCGTCACACCCTCGGGTGTACTTTCAAGAAAGGCCGTCGGCACGAACTCTAGCGTCGTCGCCGATTATCGCCACGATTCTACGAGTGCGAGAACTTCTACAGACAAAACCATTATCGCGATCTGCTTTGGAACAAGCACGAACGACTATACGAACCACGCCAACATCGAACCAATCGGCAACTTGCATTCTGCCCTACAAGGCGTCACAAGGCGACATCAGAACAACGAAATGGTAGCTTAAACACTCCCCAGGAGACAGCGATCCTCGCGGCTACCCGAAATCAAAACGGCGGGGCGAATGCGTCTGGAGACTCGCTGAGTTCCTAGCCTGCACGTACAAACTCCCGAGAAGAAAGCAGTACCACAGGCTCCTGTCGTCATAAGGTGAAGGTAGGCACCGTGCAACCTCGCAACCTTTTGGATAACATCAACCTGCAGAGAGCGACACGGCCAGAAGAACACGATGGTGCCCCGTCGGCCCGACCAGCTGGTCGAACGCATCCACGAACTTGCACTGGCTAACTAAACATGGGCCTAACACCCTGACCCTAACACAAGAGGACCACCACTGGCCCCACCCAAACCTCTGGCGGGTTGACCGCGCGTAGCCTCAACGACCGGCAAGCGCAAAATACCATCTCCGAAGGAACAATCTTACTAAACACGTTCACGAAAACCTAGCGGTCTTCTTGGCTCGACTACCCTCTTTCATTTCATACTACATAGGGACTTATCCCAAACACGACTCACGTGCACTATGCACTCTATAAGTCAAACATAACACTACCTTTCTCGAGATGGCCTTACCTCTAAGGTCTTTGCGTATAAAGCTCTAAGGCTCGCACTTTCTCTATCCCCAAAATCTTACTCGGTTAACCACCGTGATTCTAATCACAACTAACATTGCTATCGAACATAGCACTTAAGGTATACTCGCTGAAAGTTACCAAAGGACGCTGCTGCTCTGGCCTCTTACGTTGTCGCCGTTAACGTCGATCTCTACGTTTCTCGGCTGCTGCGCATAAGCGATACGAGCCATGCTCGAAGCCTGGCGAAGGATTACTCTTGCAACGCCTCTTAGGTAGTCATCAGACTCGCGATACATGGTATACTCTCGGTAGCCAAATCCATAGCTAGCAACAAGGTTGTCTCTTGCAATCTATATTCTCGGTTCGATCGTGGGCGAAGGTTCACAATATCATGGCGCGATAGGAGCTGCGTCGCCGTGCTTAAACTCTTTGGGGCTAGTGGCGTCGCGAAATCCCGAATGAAGCACTACCTAGGTAATGATTTGGCACGCCCTCGCCACCCTCCGAACTGCTCGCGGCTCGCCATTGCGCGCCTCTGGGCGGGTTGCCCTGGCGGGCATAGCGATAAGGAAATAATTTCGTCGGAGGTCGACTTACAACACGGCTCTAAGGCGCGATCTCGAGTGAGAAGAATAGTAACCAATCCTAAATATCCTATAGCCTCACGATTATTGGTGTGGTGCCTGACAGCGATAATCGAACTGCTGGATCTGATGCGTAGACAACTTTCAGAGGATTAAGCGCTCGATACCACTTTTGTAACGACCCGTTCGGGGCGATTCTTGGTGCCTTACCACAGGCACCCTAGTGATACATACATCGAGAAAATCAGCGGAACATAAAACATGAGACATTTAACAAGGGATATAATAAATACAGGCTGACCAAAAGCGATTTGCCCGGTATATACGTAAAACACGAGCAGTTTAATCCTTTTACAACCACACTTGGCGATTACTACAGACCTACAAGATATCTGATGACTATGGCGGGACGGGGCCCGTACCACAGAATGTACAAGAACCTACAACTCGAGAACACACTGCAAAAGATAAGCCTCGGGAGCGGGCTTGAATCTGTTGGCTGTGATCATGGCGAGGATCGGCGATGTACCTCACTGCGGCGTGACGCGGCCCGAAGGAGTCGATACAGTACCAAGTATGTGAAGTATGCAACGCGTAAATGAAATCATACTAGTCTATATAAAGCGAGGAGACATGTATGATAACCAAACTCTGATTATGACATAAAGCGATCATCGCTCGATATATCTATGGGTCTCGCGCCCGCGACATCAATCGAGTTCGCATTATGGCGCGTGCCGAATCTTGCATCGGTGTAGACATGTCCATGATGCAACAATAATACGAATGTCCATGGCGCATGCCGGAATTCTGCATCGGTGTAGACATGTCCATGTGACCTCGATATGACAAGGCAATCCAAATGGAAGCATACGTGCGCTACGCGTCGTGTCGGTATGTCGAAGGAAACAATAAGACAACATTCCAAATGGGCGCATGCGTGCGCTACGCATCGTGTCGGTATGTCGAAGAAACAATAGGGCGGCATTCCAAATGGGCGCATACGTGCGCTACGCGTCGTGTCGATATGTCGAAGGAAATCCTGGCGATAATCAAAATGAAACATGCGTGCGCTACGCGTCGGTCCGATATATCAGCGATTAACCAAGACCTTAACCAAAATGGAAGCATACGTGCGCTACGCATCGTGTCGGTATGTCAGCGGTTAACAACAATAATACTATCAGCGAGGAGCGTGCGAGTGGAATTTCTCGTCGCTGTAAACGCGTCAAGTAAGTTCTCAACGATCAACGAGCCTCTATCGAAGAGCGGTAACACGAAACACAGCGTTTGTACAATAAAGACTATCATCACAAGCATAGGCAAGTTTCACAACAACAAGCATAGGCGAGTTTCACACTGACTCAAAGTACTTTCATTTTATGCCATAGTCGGGTTTTAACCCCAAAGTACTACATCGTTAAGTTCTTTTAAAGAGATCCATTACTTTTATAAAAGTCACCCGATACGTAGTATTAGAATGACAAACCCAGCCCTTTTCAAAATCAAGTAACAACATTCTTTTCCTAAGTTCGGTTTGCCTAGTTTGATTACTCGAAACCTACCGTTTTCAAATGGTTTCATAGTTCCCAAACTTAATCACTTGATTCCTTTTTAGAACAATTGAGTAACATATGTCATATCGTGAGTAGTTTATTCTTGTTTATAATGATCTTATTACGTGACCATGATCTAGAAAATGTAATATCATTTTGTCTCGTCTTAAACACATGCGGATGGAGGTTTCTCGGTTTTAATCTGACATCATTTATTGATACATTTTCCTTTATTAACGCTGCGGTGAGTGCTGTCGATACCGTTCGATTCGAAATCGGTAAAACATTATCCACTTTAAAACCAGTACTCATTACTCACGAATGAGGTTTCACACAACATCCACATTAAAACAAATAAGTTAAGTCTCTTATCTTATAAGATCAAGTCTCTTAACTTCTAACGTGATAAACCATTTTCACTTACATAAGGTCGTTATAACTAACTTCCCATAAAGCTATTATAACACCACATGTTTTAAACCAACCAAATCACTTGCGTATCGTCTACCGTACTACATAGTTCACAACAATCATGCTAGAAAAGATAGGAAGAGGTTCACGTACCTCGCGGCCAGTATCGACTAATAGCAAAGCGCTCAACGATCGGCTACTCCTTAAGCCAAGTGGATCATTCCACGCGTAGCATTTCAACCTATAAGGCCACGGCGCATTAACATCGTAGAACATTCAGAAAAAATTCGGCGACCTCCCACATGACGGCGTAAATCTCTCCTCTGTCGGTAGGCTGTCGAGCCAACCGGGGTTATCATCTAACGACGGGTACAATTCTACTCGCGGTACTACTACGCAAGTCTCTTATGTCTGATCTATGTAAGCAGTTCGATTCTTGGGCTTAAGTCGAGACATTGCCCTGAAGCTATGTTGATTATATATATAGCATACTTAAACCATATTTTCCTGACATGTAATATCCAATTACAATAGGGGACAAGATATTTACCTCGCTAAGCCCGTAATTATCCAAATATAAAGTCGATCTGGGCAATCGTTTAGCTCGACTCAGGCGCTCGACCGGCTCTAAACCACCAGAAGTTCTAACCAACCACACCACGACCTCCGGACTATGGAGATTTTCCTAGGGTTTGGTTTTGTGGCGGGAAGTATAATAGTATTTACGGGCTTTTGTATAGGTATAACCTTAGAATACAACAAGGTATCTGGCTAAGGTAATTTGGGCATTATAACAATACTTGGAGTATTTCTATACCATAAAGGGGTATTATCAAAGCAACTAAAGTTGGGGTACCCGGTGCTACCTCGAAGGAGGGGGTGGCTACCGCCCTACCCACTGGGGAACTCTGACGAGGGCTGCGAAGAGGAGGAGGAAGGCTCTCAAGACTTAGGCATTTTGGATGAAGAAGTTCATCAAAGGAGAGGGTATTTATAGCTGAAGCCAAGGCCAACCAATGGCGAAGATCTAGCCAAGTGCTACACAGTGTAAGGCGAAGATCAAGCGAAGTGCTCACAACCCTACTCCACGCGAAATATCTACGAATATCTTCCACCACTTGCCCGTTCAATCGTCCGTATGCGCCAGCTATGCCCGCTGATGAGAGGGTGCCAAGTGCCCTCTCGTTGGTCCAAAATGTTAGTCTCTCGGAAAAATCCATAAAAATACTAAATGACATAGCGGAAATTCCCTACGAGCTTGTGAAAGCGTTTAGTCGGCGACTCTAGCAGGGTGTTGTGCACAAACATATTTGGCCGAAAGGTGCCACGTGGGGTGACACGTGTCGCCCGATTAAATCAAAATATTTCGTCTTAGAAAATATCCAGCAGCCAAAATCTCAAAATCAAAGCGGGCCCTAAAGCCGTAAATTTCTCCGTGGGCCCAGCGTGACCATTCGGAAATAAAATTCCATAATTCTCTAATATTCGAAGTCAGAATACCAAATCTGGGAATCAATTCCCGTTAACGAACCTTTTCCTTCAAAAACCAAACTTTTAAAGTGGAAAAAATCGCCTCTTTCTTCCTTTCCAATCTTTACGTATTCTTCGTAAATGCGTCGTCATACATACCACGGGACTACGGGGTATAACCGCGATGCGTAAGCGCGCGGGTATGCTTCGTTGGAATGTTGTCTTATTTGTTCCTTTGGACATCACGACACGATCGTAGCGCGAGTATGCTCCCGTTTGGATTGCTATCTTGTTGTTATCATATCATGCTCTGGCGATGAGGAAGGTAATCCACAGGCGGGATTGATGTTGTGGCGTGAGACCACGAATTGATATAAGCTGTTATGTGTATGCTTGTAGTTTGGTTATCATACATCTGCCTACTTTTATAGACTATTATGATTTGATTCTGATATTTCTGATTTCACATAGTACTGTTATGCTTGACCTCCTTGGGGCTGCGTTCATCTGCGGTAGGAAATCATCGGTTGTCGATCCGCGTTTAGGATCTCATTTAGCGTCTTGGGAAGCTCGTTCCTTGGAGGCTTATCTGTTGGTATGTTACCACAGTGCATGGGTTCTTGTACATTCGGGGTATGGCGGCTACTGTCCGTCATAGTTGTTGTATAAATTCTTAAGTGCAGCCTTTGTGTGGGCGGGGTTTGTAAGGATAAGCTGTTCGGGTATTTATGTATATATATGATGAAGGCAAGCTATTTTTTGGTTGGCCTGTTAATTTATTATTGTCTCTAAATTCATGTTCATGTTTTTATTTCCGCTGATTTTCTCTGATGTTGTATCACTAGGGTGCCCGGGGTAAGGCACCAGTCACGGGCCCGGGTTCGGGTCGTGACACTCTTGTTGGTCCAAAATGTTTCGTCTCTCGGAAAAATCCGCAAAAATTAAAAAAGACATAGCCGGAATTTTCCCTACGAAAGGCGGGAAAGCGTTTAGTCGAAAAGCGACTCTAATCGGGTGTTGTGAACAAAGTGAAAATCGTCGAAGCCTTACTCTTAAGTTCAAATTTCTCGTGCGTCCTTGCGTACATACTGGAAATACGAGGTATAACATTCTCCTCTTAGAAACATTCGTCGAATGTTCTTTCTAAATCTCAAAACAAGCGCGCGCGGTATAGTCTTCACTCTATGCTTACGAGAACAATCGCACCTGCGTAGCCCACGAAACAACTTGCGCAAAAAGCGTACATCGAGTCACGAGAAACACCTCTAACATCGCGTAAACGCCTCTCTGGGGTGCAAATATACTTCGCCGCGCCTGCTTTACAAAAGAAATGATACCACTTTTGTCACTTTGCGCGAGGTTCTAGTGTCACTCGGCGACCAACAAATGGTGCCGGGCTGCGTCGATCCACGAGGCGTCGTACACTCAAACTCTTACCACAACACGATCTGCTTGGTTTCAGACTGGGTTACTATCTCTAACGTGGTCATCATTAGCGGGAACACTCTGGATGGATCTCAGATACTTTCCGAACATAACAATACGAAGGCAGGACGTCTTGCCTCCTAAGTCGGACGGCAAAAGCTAACATATAAGCGACTGGCCTATTCTTCACATGAACTTAAAAGGCCCAAGTAACTGGGCTAAGTTCCTTTGTTTTCAAAACTCGTCACACCCAACCGGGGTGGTACCTTTAAGAAGACCGTCGGCTTTGAACTCTAGCGTCGTCGATTATCATACGATTTCTACGAGTGCGAACCTCTTACAGACAAGCTTCACTATCCACGATCTGCTGGAACAAGCTGAACATTTTGCGAACGCGCCAACATCGAACCAATCGGCCGTGACTTACTTCGCCCCTACAAGGCTTGGTGACATCCGAACGAAATGGTAGCTTAAACACTCCTCCACGGGAGACAACAATCTCGCGACTACCACGAAATCGACGGCGGCGGGGAGAATGCGATTACGAGACTGCTGAGTTCACAACCTTGCTGGCAAAACCTCCGAGAAAAAGCGGTAGTAACACGGGCTCCACATGCGTCTAAGGTGTAGGTAGGCACCTCGTGCAGCCTACAACCTTTACGATGCAACGTCTCGCGTAACCTCTGCGAAAGCGGTCGAGCGAAGAACACGATGGGCTGCCCCGTCGACCGACACCGGTCGAGCGTATCCACGAACTCGTCTGTTGGTTAACTAAACTTGGGCCCGACACCCTCGTGATCCCACCACGTGGGTTACACCAAGTGACCCCACCGACAAGCGGTCGCGGGTTGACGCAGCGGCGACCTCGACGCCGACAGCGCCTGATACTAGCTCCGTCCGAACAATCTCGCTTAATCACGTTTTGAAAACCAGCGGTCTTCTTAGCTCAACTACCCTTTCATTTCCACACTACTGGGACCTATCCCAAACATAACTCACGTGCACTATGCACTTCAGATAAGGTCAAACATAACCACTATGCTCGAGATGGCGCACCTCTAAGGTCTGCGTATAAAACTCTAAGGCTCGCGCCTTCATCCCCAAATCTTACTCGGTTAACCCGTCATGATTTCTAATCACAACTAACACCTTGCTATCGAACATAGCACTTAAGGTATACTCGCTTATCACGTATCTGAGATCTACAGAGGTTAAGGATATATCTATATCTCTTTGCGCTCCAGTCGTTCTAATCAAACACTGCGTAGGCAGCAGCTAAGGAAGATGGCGAACTACCCGCAGATCTGAAGGCTAAGTCCTCTCTGAGGACACTCTGCCGACACGTGTCACGGCGGCGCGAGTCTGACAAGTACCAACTAAAGGCGACATTCCCGGGATGGCGTGCATCGCTAATGAACAGGAAAGCGAATCCGGTGGGTGGAACTCGTGTGTGGCGTGAGCAGGAAGCTCTGGAGCTCGACCAACTCCTGCGTACCGAGCGTCACGAACCGGTGAACCTCTGCTATTTGGTGGATGTGCAAATCTAATCTCTTTGGTGGCGACTCGCCTCGAAAGTTACCAAAGGACCTTCCGCTCTGGCCTCGCCTCGCGTCGCCGTTAACGTCGATCTCTACACGTCTCGGCTGCTGCGCAAAGCGTACAGTCATGCTCGAGCCTGGCGAAGAATTACTCTTGCAACCTCTCTTATATAGTCATCAAGACTCGCGGTACATCGGTATACTCATACTCATTCGGTCCGGAGGCTGAAGGTCGAACATTGTGGCGCGGTAGGAGCTGCGCCGTGCTAAAACTCTGTTGGGGCTAGTGGCGTCGCGAGAACTCCCGAATGAAGCACTATCCTAGGTAATGATTTGTCACGTGCCCTCGCCACCCTCTGAACTCTACTCGCGGCTCCGCCATTGCCTTGCCCTCTGGGCGGGTTGCCACTGCGCGGGCATAGCGATAAGGAAATAATTTCGTCGGAGGTCCAACTAACAACACGGCTCTAGGCACGATCTCGAGTGAGAAGAATAGAAACCAATCCTAAATACCTATAGCCTCACGATTATTGGTGTGGTGCACAACACCGATAATCGAGACTCTTGGATCTGATGCGTAGACACTTTCAGAGATTGCTCACGATACCACTTTTGTCACGACGGCGGGCGTGGTGGTGCCTACCGGGCACCTGGTGACCTGCATCAGTGTCGGTGAACATAAAACACATCGTGAAACAAATGAAGTACAAAGCGATGTCTGTGAAAACTTGCCTTTCGGCGTATATATAAACAACAACTCTTTCAATCATGAACAAGCAATCCTTTTTACAAACCACCTTGCATCGATTACTACGGACCTCTAAGAATGATATGACCCTGGCAGCGGGGCGGGGCCGTCATCTACAGATATGGCACCAGCAATAACGAGGACTATACGAAGATAAGCCTCGGGAAGCGGAGCTTCCCAGTGAGCTTGTGACCACAGGCGAGGATCGGCGGCGGGTGTACCTTTACTGCGGCATGAGCGCGGCCCAGAGAGTCGATCTGGCCAGTGCAAGTATGTGGCTGAAAATCACGTAAATGAAATCATAGTAGTCTATATAAAGCGGGAGACATGTATGATAACAAAACTACGATTCCTGATAAACAGCGATCATATCAAGTCGGGGACTCGCGCCTCAGTCGTCACTCAAATATAACAATGGGTCTCACGCCCGCGACATCAATCATGCCCGTGGAATACCTTCACCGGCTGGCGGTTTATGATATAAAAGCACGAGGAACACCATGAACACGGGTCCACGTGCCATAATAACGCATGCGTCTGAAATGCGAAGGCATGGCCGGCTACTGCGCCCGGTACCAACAAGGTCATGAGCGTATCATAAGATCTGTCTGAACCATCGCGTGATCAAAGGCGGCCACTTGCGCGCGATATCTAATGTGCGCGTCTAGCCACGGAACTTCATGACTCGCGTAGGCCAATCTCATCGGCCGCGTGAGGTATTCCGCGTCGGTAGCTACTCCCGGCGTAAATCACGGACTTCGCGATCCGCATAGCCACGTGGACCGCGTGCCCGTAAGGGCGCGGCTAACACGGAACTCGTAGCTCCGCGTAGGCCCACAGGACTGCGTGAGGTATTCTCGAATCATAGGTCCATCGACGCTTTGAGTCTACCCGCGTGGAGGCGACAACCCGGAATCATCTCGAGATGAGTGATGTAAAATACTAACACAACGACTTATCGTTAAGCAACATAAGCACAACGAGGAAACCGGCTTTACACAACATCACAAGATACTAACACCGTAGCATCTGGCGTGTTTACTTATCAATCAACAAGAAAGTATTGCGGCTATCACAAACCAACACAATCAAGTTATACACAAGGTACTTTCTACTATATGCCAACAAGTTGGGTTTTATCCCCAAAGTACTTCATACATTAACTCTTTAAAGATCGTTACTTTCACGATGTCACACAATACGTAGTATAAAAATAGAGTGACTATCCTTTTAAAGTAAATCAATTACTTTTCTTTGTAAAATCAAGTAGCAATCATTCTTTTCCAATGATCAAGTTTGCCTAATTTCCAATGTTCAAGTTTCTCATTTTAGAAAGGTTTAAGTAGTTCATAGTATTAATCACTTAAGACTATCATTCTCTTTTAAACCATCCCGAGAAACATAAGCCTTATATGTGAGTAGGATATTCTTGTTTATAAAAATCTTATTACTGTGACCATGATCTAGGAAATATCATTTTGTCTCATCTTAGTGTTATACCGTATTTTGAGTATATGCGTGGGGCGTGCGTAGAAAATTTGAAACTTAATACTAAGGCTTGGCGAATTAATTTTGTTCACAACACGTTTAGAGTCGTTTTTCGTGAAACATTTTCCACGACTTTCGTAGGGAATTTCGGCTATGTCATTTTTAATTTTGCGGATTTTTCAGAGGCGAAGCGTGTTGGGCCAACAAGAGGCGCCACTTGGCACCCTCCGTTGGCGGGCGTAAGGGCTCGGATTGGGCGAAATGGAGGTGTAGTTGGTAGGATATTTTGTGTGTTAGTTGGTCGAGGACACGTGGGTGAATCTTGGCCTACACTTGCCTTGCACTTGGCAAGATCTTGGCCATTGGTTGGCCTTCACGACTATAAATACCCCTTCCCTTTGAAGACTTCTTCGTCAAAAATCTCTAAGTCTTGAGAGCTCCTCCCCATTCGTGAGGCCCCCAGCAGAGTAGCGCCACTCCTAGTAGTGTGGCGGTGGGGTACCCACTAGCCTAGTTGCTTTAGTATAATACCCCTTTGTGGTGTAGAAATACTCTCAAAGTATTGTTATAATGCCCAATTACCTTAGCCGTATACCTTGTTGTATTCTAAGGTTATACTATCTGAAAATGCCGAAATACTATTATACTTAGTCAGTCCACAAAGCGAAACCACAGGAAAATCTCCATAGTCAGTTGGAGTATTGTGTAGAAGTTGGTTAGAACTTCTAAGGGTGGTTTAGAGCGGGTTGGGCGCTCGTAGTTGGAGCTAAGCGATTGCCGGGATCGACTTTAACTAGGATAATTATGGGCTTATCGAGGTAATTATCTTGTCCTCTATTGTAATTGGAAATTACATATTGTTAGAATATATAGTTGAAGTATACTATATATAGAAGCGAGCGTAGTTATCGAATGTCTTTTGACTTAAGCACGAATAATACTTACGGATGTCTTGCGACTTAAGCTGAATTTAAAGAAGAATCTTGTTGTAATTACATGAGGTGTATTCTGATGAACTTGTGTAGTAGTGCAGTGGAGTAGAATTGTACCCATTAGGGTTAGGCGTATAACCCACAGTTGGCTTGGTAGCGGCCTCGATAGAGGAGGAGATTTCTGTTGTTGCGGGAGAGGTCTTCGAATTTTGGTAGAATGTTCTCGATGAGATCTAAATGTTAATAAAGCGCCTTGTGGCCTTATAGGTTGAAGTACTACGTGTGGCGCGATCTACTTGGCTTAAGGAGTAGAAGCGGTTGGAAGTACTTGGGCGTTTGCTATTAGTCGATGCTCGTCGCGAGGTATGTGAACCTCTTTCTATCTCTTCTAGCATGATATGTGTGAACTATGTAATGCGGTGAGCGTCATGTGCTAAGCGTATTTGATTGGTTTAAAACATAAAGTGTTATAACGGCTTTATGGGAAGTTAGTTATAACGACTTTATGTTGGTAAGAAAATACTTGTAGTCTTTAAAAGGTAAGCGATTTGAACTATAAGCGGCTTGTTATGTGTTAATAAAGAACTTGAAGTATTTCAAAAGATTTTTGAATCATTTTGAAAGAAGAAGTAATACTTGGTTTTGAAAAACTTAAGAGTTATACTAGCTTTATGGGAAGTTAGGTATAGCGGCTTAAGAATGTTTCTTGATTTGGAAATCAGATTGTGTATCGACAAAACACTGCAGCGTTAATAACAGGAAATGTTTTGACTAATTAAGTATTATTAAATCCTGTAGAAACGTCCTTCTGCATAGAAGCTAAGATGAGACAAAATGATATTTCTAGATCACACCTTTGTAATAAGATTGTTATAAACAAGAATATCCTACTCACATATAAGACTTATGTTTCTCAGTTGTTTAAAAGAGAATTATATTCTTAAATGAATAAGACTATGAACTCTGAAACCTTTCTAAAATAAGAAGCGTGAACATTTGAAATTAGGCAAACTTGGGCGTTTGGAAAATAATGTTGTTACTTGATTTTACAAAGGTAAGTGTTTTAGTTTATCTAAAAAGCGATCCTCTATTTTATACTACGGGTATTGTGTGACTTATGTGAAAGCAACGGATCTTTTAAAAGATTTAATGTATGAAGTACTTTAGGGGTAGATACGAACTTGTTAGCTTAAAGTACCTTGTGTGTATAACTTGATTGTGTTGGTTTGTGATAGCACAGTAATACTTTCTTGTTGATTGATAAGTAAACATGCTAGGATGCTACGTGTGTTAGTATCTTGTGATGTTGTGTAAAGGGGTTTTCCTTTGTTGTGCTTATGTTTAACGATAATTTGTTGTGTTAGTATTTTACATCACTCATCTCTTGAGATGATTAGGGAGTTAAGCGCCTCCGTCTGGGGTAGACTTCGGCGGTCGATGGACCTATGATTCGAGAATACCTCACGCAGTCCCAGGGCCTATCGCGGACTACGAGAGTTCGAGTTAGTGTGCGTCCTTTATGGGCATGCGGTCCGTGTGGCCATGCGGACTGCGAAGTCGGGGCGATCTTAGGGAGTAGCTACCCTCGTGCGAGAATACCTCATGCGGGCGATGAGATTGGCCTATGCGGGTGCGGAAAGTTCGAGGGCTAGACGCCGCGTTAGATCTGCGGGCAAGTGGCGGCTTTGATCATGTAATGATGCAGGCAGATCTTATAATCTGATCCATGGCGCTTGTTATGCGTAGGTGTTAATAGTCGGCTATGCCTTCGTACTTACCATGCGTTTCATTATAGCGCAGGTGAGACACGGTGTTCATGTGTGTTCCTTGGTGCTTTTATATCATAAGCTGGCGGTGAGGAAGGTATTCCGCAGGCATGATTGATATTGTGGGCGTGAGACCCGTTGTTATATTTGAGTGATGACTTGAGGCGTGAGTCACGACTTGATATATTTGCTTGTTTATTGTGAGCAGTAGTTTTGTTATCATACATGTCTCTGCTTTATATAGGCGCTATGATTTCATTCTGATATTTTGATTTCACATACAAATTTTTGTTATCGACCTCCTTGAAGTGCGTTCATCTGCGCGAGTAAAGGTACACGATCGTTGATCCTCGCTCTTGGGGTCACGGCTAGCTTGGGAAAGCTCCGTTTCTCGGAGGCTTGTCTTGGTATAGTCCCTGTTGTTGTAGGTGCTTACATTCGAGGTATGGCGAGCCAGTCCGTCGTTGTTATCATATCATTCGTAAGTGCATGAAATCTTGTTGTGGGCGGGGTTTGTAAAAAGGATTAAAGCTATTCATGTTGAAAAAGTTGTTATTTACATATATCTTAGAAAGCGAAGTTTTCTCAGTTATTGTTTCATATTTCATAATATGTCTTGTATCATTTATGTTCGTGATTACTCGATGTTGTATCACTAGGGTGCGGGGTAAGACACGATCACGGGCGAGAATCGGGTCGTGACAAAAGTGGTATCGAAGCGATTAATCCTCGGAAAGTGTCTGACCGTATCGATGAAGTCTTGATTATCGGTGTGTTGTGCACCACACCAATGTCGAGGAGGCTATAGGGTATTTAGGATTGGTTTCTATTCTTCTCACTCGAGATCGTGCCTTAGAAGCGTGTTGTAAGTTGGACCCTCGGCGTATTTCTTTCCACTACGGGTATGCCTCGCGTAGAGCAACCGGGCCCGGGAGGCAAAGCGGCCAGGAGTTGCGAGTAGAGTTCGGAGGTGGCGAGGCACAGGCCCAATCATTACCTAGGGTAGTGCTTCGTTCGGGAGTTTTGCGGCGTCACTAGCCCAACGAGTTTGTACAGCGTGGCGGTTCCAGCTGCGGCCATGATATTTGAACGCCGGTTCGGCCAGAGCGGTGAATATAGAGTGCAAAGAAGGCGACCTATTACTAGCTATGGATGTGGCTGCGGAGTATACCGATGTACCGCGGGTCTTGATGACTATCTAAGAGAGGTTGTGCAAGTAATTCTTGATTAGGCTTGAGCATGGCACGTATGCGGGCTTATGCGCGGCGAGCCAAGCGTAGAGATTTACGGGTTAACAAGGACGGCGGGAGAGTCGAGCGGCGAGTCCTTTAGTAACTTTCGGCGAGTCGCCTCGCGGCCAATTAGATATGCACCTCGCCCGGTGCAGTGGTCTTCCAAATTCGGGGCGTTCGGGGTGTGCGAGGAGTTGGCGAGAACTCCGGGGCTTAGATCGCGATGTGAGCGTCGTCGGGAATGTCGTCTTTTAGTTAATACTTGTTGTACCTACGACCGTCCGGTCGATGTCGATGGGGTGTCCTTGTAGGAGGACTTAGCGCCGAGTTGGTGGGTAGTTCGTCATCTTCCTTAGCTATGAGCCTACGTGGCGAGTTTGATTAGAGCGACTAAGGGAGTGAAGCGATAGATATATATATATCTTTAACCCTACAGAGATCGGTATGTGTGATAAGGTGAGTATACCTTAAGTGCTATGTTACGATAGCGGTGTGTTAGTCGTGATTAGATCATGGTTGTTTAACCGAGTAAGATTTTGGGGGATAGAGAATGTGTGAGCCTTAGAGCTTTTTACGTAAAGACCTTAGAGGTGAGGCTATCTCGAGAAAAGGTGTAGTGTTATGTTTGACCCTTATCGGAAGTGCATAGTGCACGTGAGTTATGTTGGGATATGTCCCTAGTAGTGTGGAGTGAAGGGGGTAGTTGAGCTAAGAAGACCTAGGTTTTGAGCGTGATTAGTGAGATTGTTAGGATCGGGAGCTAGTATTGTGCGCGTTCTTGGGTCGGGTTGAGGCCACGTTGCGGGTCAACCGCGGTAGGTTTGGTGGTGGGGTCGGTTGTGGTGGTCGCCTTGTGTTAGGGTTGTGAGGATGTTAGGCCCAGTTTAGTTAACGTGAGCGAGTTCGTGGATGCGTTCGACGGTGGTCGGGCGATGGGGGCAGCCATCGTGTTCTTGATCGGGGCCGTTTACTCGGCGTGTTGAGTTATCGGAAGGTTGTAGGGCTGCGAGGTGCCTACCTACACCTTAAGGCGAGCAGTGGAGCCAGTGCGGCGCTTAACTACGGAGGTTTTGCGAGCAAGGTTAGGAACTTCGAGGTGAGTCTCGAGTCGCGTTCGCCTCGGGCGGTGTGTGTATGTCGGAGGTAGTGGGGATTGTTGTCTCTATGGAGGAAGTGTTTAAGCTACCATTTCGGTGTTGGATATCGCCTTATGAAGCCTTGTGAGGCGGAAGTGTAAGTTCTTTGATCGATTGGTTCGATGTTGGCAAGGTTGAGACAGTTGGTTCGGGCTTGTTCCGGTGTGGTTAGGGTGTGAGTTTTGGTATGTGAGGAACTTAGCGTGTTACTTTGGGCCGCACGAGTTCATGTGAAGGATAGGCGGGTTGCCTACATGATAGTTTTCTTGGTCAGACTTAGGAAGCGATGCGTCGATCTTTCGTATTGTTATGATCGGGAAAGTATCGGAGAATCCATCGAGTGTTCGATTAATGATGACCACGTTAGAGATAGTAACCGAGTCTTGAAGCGGCCGTATCGAATGTGGTAAGAGTTGAGTGTCACGACCTCGAAGTCATGCGGCGGTACCATTTGTTGGAGTCGTCGAGCAAGGCTCGCGACAAAGTGACAAAAGTGGTACCATTTGTTGGAGTCGCCTGAGAAGGTTAATGCCTCAGGCAAAGTGACAAAGTGGTATCTACGACGAGTAAAGAGAGAAGCGAGCATGTATGGCGGGCATAGATGTGATCATTTCTTTTGTAAAGAGAAGGTGCGAAGGAAGTATATTTTAGACCCCGGTGAGGAGTGTTTTGTGGTGATGATTAGAGGTGTTTCCTCGTGAACTTTGATGTAAGTATTTACGAGTGCTTACGTGGCGGTGGCGGATTGTTCGTAAGTATAGTAGTGAAGACTATCTTGGCGTTGTTTGAGACTTAGAAGGAACATTGGACGAATGTTTCTAAGGAAGGAGAATGTTATACCGTATTTTGAGTATATGCGTGGGGCGTGCGTAGAAAATTTGAAACTTGTACTAAGGCTTGGCGAATTAATTTTGTTCCAACACGTTTAGAGTCGTTTTTGGCGAAAGCGTTTTCACGACTTTCGTAGGGAATTTAGGCTATGTCATTTTAATTTTTGCGGATTTTTAGAGAGGCGAAGCGTGTTGGGCCAAGAGGCGCCACGGCACCTCCCGTTAGCGGACGTAAGGGCTCAGTTGGACGAAATGGAGGTGTAGTTGGTAGGATATTTTGTGTGTTAGTTGGTGAGGACACGTGGGTGAATCTTGGCCACTTGCCTTGCAACTTGGCGAGATCTTGGCCGTTGGTTGGCCTTCCGACCTATAAATACCCGCTTCCCTTTGAAGACTTCTTCGTCGAAAAAATCTCTAAGTCTTGAGAGCTCCCCCCCCTTTTCGTGAGGCCCCTTGGCGAAAGTAGCGCCACTCTAGTAGTGTGGTAGTGGGTACCCACAGCCTAGTTGCTTCGTATAATACCCCGCTTTGTGGTGTAGAAATACTCTCAAAGTATTGTTATAATGCCCAATTACCTTAGCCGTATACCTTGTTGTATTACAGGTTATACTATCTGAAAATGCCGAAATACTATTATACTTAGTGAGTCACAGCGAAACCACAGGGTTGTATTCTGATGAACTTGTGTAGTAGTGCAGTGAGTAGAATTGTACAGTTAGGGTTAGGCGTATAACCCCCTGGTTGGCTTGGTAGCGGCCTCGATAGAGGAGGAGATTTCTGTTGTTGCGGGAGGTCTTTGAATTTTCGGTAGAATGTTCTGCGATGACATCTAAATGTTAATAAGCGCCTTGTGGCCTTATAGGTTGAAGTACTACGTGTGGCGCGATCTACGGCTTAGGAGTAGTAGGCGGTTGGAAGTACTTGGGCGTTTTGCTATTAGTCGATACTAAATCGCGAGGTATGTGAACCTCTTTATCTCTTCTAGCATGATATGTGTGAACTATGTAATGCGGTGAAGCGTCACGTGTGCTAAGCGTATTTGATTGGTTTAAAACATAAAGTGTTATAACGGCTTTATGGGAAGTTGGTTATATGACTTTATGTTGGTAAGAAAATACTTGTAGTCTTTAAAAGGTAAGATTTGAACTATAAATGGCTTGTTATGTGTTAATAAAGAACTTGAAGTATTTGAAAGATTTTTGAATCATTTTGAAAGAAGAAGTAATACTTGGTTTTGAAAAACTTAAGAGTTATACTAGCTTTATGGGAAGTTAGGTATAACGGCTTAAGAATGTTTCTTGATTTGAATCGAGAATGTGTATCGACAAACCAACTGCGGCGTTAATAAAGGAAATGTTTTGACTAATTAAGTATTATTAAAACCGATGAGAAACTTCCATCTGCATAGAAGCTAAGATGAGACAAAATGATATTTCTAGATCACATTTTGTAATAAGATTGTTATAAACAAGAATATCTACTCACATATAAGACTTATGTTTCTCAGTTGTTTAAAAGAGAATTATATTCTTAAATGAATAAGACTATGAACTCTGAAACCTTTCTAAAATAAGAAGCGTGAACATTTGAAATTAGGCAAACTTGGGCGTTTGGAAAATAATGTTGTTACTTGATTTTACAAAGGTAAGTGTTTTAGTTTATCTAAAAAGACAATCACTCTATTTTATACTACGGGTATTGTGTGACTTATGTAGAAAGCAGCGGATCTTTTAAAAGATTTAATGTATGAAGTACTTTAGGGGTAGATACGAACTTGTTAGCTTAAAGTACCTTGTGTGTATAACTTGATTGTGTTGGTTTGTGATAGCACGTAATACTTCTTGTTGATTGATAAGTAAACATGCTAGGATCTACGTGTGTTAGTATCTTGTGATGTTGTGTAAAGGGGTTTTCCTTTGTTGTGCTTATGTTGCTTAACGATAATGTTGTTAGTATTTTACATCACTCATCTCTTGAGATGATTAGGGGTTAAGCTGCCTCCGATGCGGGGTAGACTTCGGCGGTCGATGGACTATGATTCGAGAATACCTCATGCAGGTCCCGAGGGCCTATCTTGAGCTACGAGTTCGGGTTAGTGTGCATCCTTTATGGGCATGCGGTCCATGTATCCATGCGGTGCGAAGTCGGGGCGATGCGGGGAGTAGCTACCCTCGATGCGGGGAATACCTCATGCGGGCGATGAGATTGGCCTATCGCGGGCTGCGGAAAGTTCGGGGCTGAAACGCGCGTTAGATCTGCGGGCAAGTGGCGGCTTTGATCATGTAATGATGCAGGCAGATCTTATAATCTGATCCGTGACCTTGTTGTGCGTAGGTGTTAGTAGTCGGCTATGCCTTCGTACTTACCATGCGTTTTCATTATAGCGCAGGTGGGACTGGTGTTCATGTGTGTTCCTTGGTGCTTTTATATCATAAAAGCTGCCCGGCGATGAGGAAGGTATTCCACGGGCGTGATTGATATTGTGGGCGTGAGACCATTGTTATATTTGAGTGATGACTTGAGGCGTGAGTCACGACTTGATATATTTGCTTGTTTATTGTGAGCAGTAGTTTTGTTATCATACATGTCTCACTTTATATAGCTGCTATGATTTCATTCTGATATTTTGATTTCACATACTAAATTTTGTTATGCGACCTCCTTGAGGCTGCGTTCATCGCGGTAAGTACGCGATCGTTGATCCTCGCTCTTAGGGTCACGGCTCGCTTGGAAAGCTCCGTTTCTCGGAGGCTTGTCTTGGTATAGTCCTGTTGTTGTAGGTGCTTACATTCGGGGTATGGCGAATACTGTCCGTCGTTGTTATCATATCATTCGTAAGTGCATGTAATCTTTGTTGTGGGCGGGGTTTGTAAAAGGATTAAGCTGTTCATGTTGAAAAAGTTGTTATTTACATATATGCGAAAGGCAAGTTTTCTCAGATTATTGTTTCATATTTCATAATATGTCTTGTATCGTTTTATGTTCCGCTGATTACTCTGATGTTGTATCACTAGGGTGCCCGGGGTAAGGCACCAGTCACGGGCCCGGAATCGGGTCGTGACACTTAGCTTCTATGCAGATGGAGGTTTCTACTGGTTTTATTAATACTTAATTAGTCAAAACATTTCCTTTTATTAACGCTGCAGTGGTTTGTCGATACGTTACGATTTCGAATCAGCAAAATATTCTTAAGCCGTTATACCTAACTTCCCATAAAGCTAGTATAACTCTTAAGTTTTCAAAAACCAAGTATTACTTCTTCTTTCAAAATGATTCAAAAATCTTTTGAAATACTTCAAGTTCTTTATTAACACATAACAAGCGATTATAGTTCAAACGATTTACCTTAAAAAACCACATGTATTTTCTTACCAACATAAAGTTATAACCAACTTCCCATAAAGCCGTTATAACACTTTATGTTTACATAATCAAATACATTTAGCACGTATCGTCTACCGTACTACATAGTTCCACATATCATGCTAGAAGAGATAGGAAGAGGTTCGCATACCTCGCGACGAGTATCGACTAATAGCAAGCGCTCCAAGTACTTCAAATCGGCTACTCCTTAGCGATGGATCGCGCCATACGTAGTACTTCAACCTATAAGGCCACAAGGCGCTTATTAACATTTAGATCCGCCGTGAACATTACGAGAAAATTAGCGACCTTCCCCCATGCAGCGTAAATCTCCTCTCTATCGGGTGTGGCTATCAAGCCAACCGGGGGATTCATACATCTAACCGGGCGTGCACAATTCTACCTCGCGGAAAAGCTACACAAGTCTCGTGTAATACGATCCCATGTAAAAACGATTCGATTACTCTTCTTCGAAAAGGTTTCTTATTATTGGGCTTAAGTCAAAAGACATTGCCGACAACAGCGTTGATTCTACATATAGTATACTTCAACTATAGTCTAACAATCATGTAATTTCCAATTACAATAGAGGACAAGATATTTACCTCGATAAGCCCATAATTATCCAAGTATAAAGTCGATCTGGGCAATCGTTTAGCTCCACTCAGGCGTTCAACCGCTCTAAACCACCCTTAGAAGTTCTAACCAACCTACACAATACTCAACGGACTATGGAGATTTTCTAGGGTTTCGGTTTTGTGGTGACGGGAAGTATAATAGTATTTACGGGCTTTTCATATAGGTATAACCTTAGAATACTACAATTATCGGCTAAGGTAATTTGGGCATTATAACAATACTTTTGAGAGTATTTCTACACCACAAAGGGGTATTATCAAAGCAACTAGGCTAGGGGTACCCACAGCCACACTACTAGGAGAGGGAGAGGGCTCTCGGCCAAGGGGGCCTTTCAAAGGGGAGAGGGCTCTTGGGCGAGAGTCACAAGAGGAGAGGGAGGGATTTTAACACTTAGAAGATTTGTGGAAAGGATGAAGAATTCATCAAAGGGAGAGGGTATTTATAGCACAAGCCAAGGCCAACCAATGGCCAAGATCTTACCAAGTGCATAGCAAGTGTAGGGCAAGATCTTGCCAGTGCACCTTATCCATCTAACACAAAAATATCCTACCAACCCTTGACCAAACAAGGCCAACTTCGGCCACCTTTACGCTCCACCATGAGAGGGTGCCAAGTGGCGCCCTCTTGTTGGTCCAAAATGTTTCGTCTCTCGGAAAAATCCGCAAAAATTAAAAAAGACATAGCCGGAATTTTCCCTACGAAAGCTGTGAAAACGTTTCGTCGAAAAACGACTCTAATCGGGTGTTGTGAACAAAGTGAAAATCGTCCAAGCCTTACTCTTAAGTTCAAATTTCTACGTACGTCCTTACGTACATACTCTGGAAATACGGGGTATAACATAAGTTGTATAATCCAATTCCTTAGTGAAGTTTGGATTCTTAAAAGTGAAAGTATTTTACTTAAAGTACATAGAGTCTTGAAAAGGAAGTGGTTTCCAAATCTTTTGGCTAGTGCCTTAGTTCCAAAACCTAAAGGTCATTATAATGACTTTAGGGAAGTCAAAGGAGTGATTTACTTAATTGTTTTAAAAGAGGAGAAATGACATGATTTAAGAGAAGTAACTTGTTTTAAAGGTGTAAGTTACTTGAGGTTTAAAAGTAGAAGAAACTTGTTTTCTAAATATTAAGAGACTTGAAGTATTTTGAAAGTTAAGAACTTGATTTGTAAGTATGTGATACTTGGTTTTAAAAGTATAAGTCTCTTGGTTATAAAAAGAATGAAATTGGCTAAAACCATAAAGGGTTATAACGACTTTATGGGAAGTTGGTTATAACGGCTTTATGGAAGGTTAAGAAAGTTGTCTATTTTGATTATTGGGCATAAGTTGCCTAGATTATGCAAAATTTGAAGTTACTTAATTTCAAGCTTTGAAATGAGTTTTCTAAAAGTGTAGTAACTTACTTTGAAAAATAGACACACCTTGATACTACGGGTGTTAGTATCTTGGAATTTTACATAAAAAGGAGTCTTTTGAAAAGAATGTACGTACGTAGTACTTTGGCTTGTTAAATGAGAATTATTCTATTTGTGCCTTGATAAGTACTTTGGCTTGTTAAATGAGAATTATTCTATTTGTGCCTTGATAAGTACTTTGGCTTGTTAAATGAGAATTATTCTATTTGTGCCTTGATAAGTACTTTGGCTTGTTAAATGAGAATTATTCTATTTGTGCCTTGATAAGTACTTTGGCTTGTTAAATGAGAATTATTCTATTTGTGCCTTGATAAGTACTTTGGCTTGTTAAATGAGAATTTATTCTATTTGTGCCTCGATAAGTACTTTGGCTTGTTAAATGAGAATTATTCTATTTGTGCCTTGATAAGTACTTTGGCTTGTTAAATGAGAATTATTCTATTTGTGCCTTGATAAGTACTTTGGTTTGTTAAATGAGAATTATTCTATTGGTGCCTTGATAAGTACTTTGGCTTGTTAAATGAGAATTATTCTATTTGTGCCTTGATAAGTACTTTGGCTTGTTAAATGAGAATTATTCTATTTGTGCCTTGATAAGTAGTTTGGCTTGTTAATTGAGAATTATTCCATGTGTGCCTTGATAAGTACTTTGGCTTGATTAATTGAGAATTGCCTATGTGTCTTTGGTGATAGCCTTTGAGTGCAAGTATTATGTTTTATTGCGTTGCGACTCGGTTGGAGGGGATTGTCTTGTTGTAAGTTACTTGGGCGTCTGCGGTGATGTGGGATTCCACGGGTATCTTCCATTATTTGTAGTACTTAGGTTAAATTCTCGGATTTTTATAAAGACACAGTAGTGCTTATGTGTTGTTTGTGGCCGGTCGAGATAGGGTAAGAGTATAAGTGAGGGGTAAACCCCCAAGACGTTATACCACCTTCTCGAGGTTAAGAGGATAAATGAGGTAAACCCCAGACATTATACCACTGCTTGTTTTGTTTGATGGTGATCGAGATAGGGTAAGAGTATAAGTGAGGGTAAACCCCAGGCCTATACCACTTCTCGAGTAAAAGTATAAATGAGGGTAAACCCCAAGACATTATACCACTGCTTTTTGTTTAATGGCTCGGTCGAGATAGGGTAAAAGTATAAGTGAGGGTAAACCCCCAGGACGCTATACCACTTTCTCCAGTAAGAGTATAAATGAGAGGTAAACCCCAAGACATTATACCTGCTTGTTTTGTTTGATGGTCGCGGAGATAGGGTAAGAGTATAAATAAGGGTAAACCACCAAGACATTATACCCGCTTTACCACACGCTCGTCTTCTACTTGGCAGTACAATTTTAGGACCACGTGGACTTGGTGTTCGTGTATGCCTATTGGCGTTATATTATATCATGGGCTAGGCGGTGAGGAAGGATTCCACGGTCATGATTGATATTGTGGGCGTGAGACCCATGGTTATATTTTAGAAATGACTTGAGGGCATGTGTCCCTGACTTGTTATGACTGCTTATGTGTCACGACCGTTCGGGCGTGGTAGTGCCTTCCAGGCGCAGTAGTCATACATCAGAGTAATCAGCGGAACATAAAATCAATACATGAAACAAAATGTGAAATGAGACGCATTTTACCTGAGAGAAAATCGCCTTTCGGCATATATATTTATAATTACAAAGTTGAACAGTTTAATCCTTACAACCCTGCCCACAACAGTGCTACAAACCTCTAAGATTTATACAACAACTATGACGGGACAGGGCCCATACCACGAATGTACAAGAACCTCTGGACTTAGGGTAACATACCAAAGATAAGCCTCAGAAGGAGCGGAGCTTCAATCTGCTGAAATGTGATCCTAAACGCGGGGATCGACGGTAGATGTACCTCTACTGCGGCGTGAGCGGCCCGAAGGAGAGTCGATCTGGCCAATTGCAGTATGTGAAGCTGTAAATCGTAAATGAAA
This sequence comes from Przewalskia tangutica, assembly GCA_029844215.1. Lineage (NCBI taxonomy): Eukaryota > Viridiplantae > Streptophyta > Magnoliopsida > Solanales > Solanaceae > Przewalskia > Przewalskia tangutica. The sequence goes on along the minus strand of CM056725.1, from coordinate 34,780,559 downwards.
TCATAATAGTCTATATAAAGCGGGAGACATGTATGATAACCAAACTACGATCTACCGCGTATATGATTATATCAAGTCGAGGACTCGCCCTCAAGTCATTACTCGAATATAAATATTGGGTCTCGCGCCCATGACATCAATCATGCGTGGAATACCTTCCTCAGCTGCCGTGATATATGATATGATAACACCAAGGAGTACATATGAACACCAAGTCCTACACGATGCCAAAGCCGTACTAACAATACTATACAGCAAACCACGAAGGCGACGCGGGCAAGTACGGCCGACTACGGATACAAGGCCGCCACGTGGTGACGGGGCAATCTGAGGGCTAACTACTAGGTACCAAGGCGTATCACGAGACCGTCACTACTGGCTGAGCGGGGCAAGTGCGAGGGCTAACTACGGTACCAAGGCCGAATCAGCCACGAGGCGGGGCAAATCTGAAAGCCACCACGGTACCAAGGCGAGCGAAGAAACCTCTGGAGAGCTAGTCCATGGAATAACACTATCAGCGGGGCGTGCGTGGAATTCTCCGTCCGCTGCGATGCGCCCAAGTAAGTTCTCAACAAGTCAACCGGCCCTCCATCGAGAGACGCGGTAGTATAGTAACACAATGCTTGCACACAAAGGCTATCACAACAAGCATAGGCAAGTTACACAACAAGCATAGGCAAGTTACACAACAACAAGCATAGGCAAGTTACACAACTCAAGGTACTTTCATTTTATGCCAAAGTCTGGGTTTTAACCCTAAAGTACTACATACGTTAAATTCCTTTTAAGAGATCCATTCCTTTTATAAAAGTCACCCGATACCCTTAGTATAAAAATAGTGTGACTTACATCTTTTTAAGTAAACCAAAACAACTTCCATACTTTCCTTTTTAAAACCAAATTAAGGCAATACCATGCCTTCTTTTTAGACCAAAACACTTCTCTTTTTTAAAGTCAAGTTACCACATTAAAACCAATGATAAAATCCTTCTTTTGTTTTCATAAAGTCGTTATAACTAACTTCCCATAAAGCTGTTATAACACTTTATGTTTTAAACCAATTTAAAACAATGCCTTTCTTTTCCCTAAAGTTCCAGTTTGCCCAATTTCAATTACTCAAGTCTCTTTATTTAGAAAAGTTTCATAGTTCAATGTCTTAATCTCTTTTAAAACAATTGAGTAAGATATGCCATAGGTGTGAGCAGTTTATTCTTGTTTATAAACAATCTTATTAAGCAGCCATGATCTAGGAAATGTAATATCATTTTGTCTCATCTTAGTTTCTATGCAGATGGGGGTTTCAACTGGTTTTAATAATACTTCATTATTCAATACATTTTCCTTTATTAACGCTGCAGTGGTTTGTCGGTACTCATTCTGATTTCCGAAATCAGTAAAACATTTCTCCTTTTAAAAAACCAAGTACTCATTACTCACGAATGAGGTTTCACACAAAATTCATATTAATTCATTCAAGTCAAGTCTCTTATCTTTTAAGATCAAGTCTCTTAACTTCTAAAATCGGTAAACCATTTTCTTTACCTCTCTTAAGACGTTATACCTAACTTCCCATAAAGCTAGTATAACTCTTATGTTTTCAAAACCAAGTATTACTCTTCTTTCAAAACGGTTTCTTAATCTTTTGAAATCTTTGAACTCTTTATTATTCAGGCTTAAGTCAAAAGACATTGCCGTAACACTACATTCAGTTAACACACGTACGTCTACCGTACTATATATATATTCTTTTAAAATACTTACAGATTCTTATTATTCAGGCTTAAGTCAAAAGACATTGTCGTACAACTATATTCAGTTAACACACGTACGTTTACCGTACTATATATATATTCTTTTAAAATACTTCCAGATTCTTATTATTCAGTCTTAAGTCAAAAGACATTGCCGTACAACTATATTCAGTTAACACACGTACGTCTACCGTACTATATATATATTCTTTTAAAATACTTCCAGATTCTTATTATTCAGGCTTAAGTCAAAAGACATTGCCGTACAACTATATTCAGTTAACACACGTACGTCTACCGTACTATATATATATATATCCTTGTAAAATACTTCCAGATTTTTATTATTCAGGCTTAAGTCAAAAGACATTGCCACACGTACGTCTACCGTACTATATATATATATCCTTGTAAAATATCATGCTCAAGAGTATAGGAAGAATCACATACCTCGCGACGATTATCGACTATAAGCTAAATGCTCCATGGCTATAACCCGGCTAGCCTTGTCCACCTTCCAAGTAGTTCATGCTACCCGCAGAACATTCAACCAATAAAGGTTATCGATCATCAGAATACATCTATGTAAATGCAGTTTAATCTTCTACTTATATATTCTTACGATGTGATTTCGATTCAAGTCTTTTCTCGTAATATCCTTCTATTACTGTTCAATTCTCTTCTATGAATCTTATATTCATTTCAATACTACTACATTATGTAATTCCCAATTACAATAGAAGGGCGTAGTATTTACCTCGATGAGCCCAAAATTATCCAATTTTAATGTCGATCACGAGCAGCGTTAAGCTCCTACTCAGTGCTCCAATCCGCTCCAACAACCCTTAGAAGTTCTACGCAACTTCTACTTAACACTTCAACCGACTATGAAGGTTTTCCTTGGGGTTTCGTTTTGAGTGAGGAAGTATAATAGTATTTGGGCTTTTCAGTATAGAGGTAACCTTGGGAATTCTACAAGGTATTTGGGCTAGAGTATTTAGGGCATTAAAACAATACTTGAGAGTATTTCTATACCACAAATGGGGTATTATACGAAACAACTAGGCAATGGGGGTGTATTCTCACACCACTAGGAGAGGGGGCACCTCTCTGACAAGGCTTCTCAGGGGAAGGCTTTGGACGAAATATCAAGAGGGAGGGAGTATTTTGAGACTTAGAAAGAATGCTCAAGTTTGGATGAAATAACTCTTCAACAAGGGGGGTATTTATAGGTCAAGAAATGGCCAACCAATGGCCAAGATCCATCCAAGTGTAAGGCAAGTGTAGGGCTAGATTTTAACCATGTGGACCTTATCCATCTACCACAACAACTTGCACAAAATATCCTACCAACTCCCTTGACCCCAATCGTCCACTTTGCCACCCCAATGCTTCCAATGTGAGGGTGACACATGTCACCCTCCCGTTGGTCCAAAATGTTTCGTCTCTCGGAAAAATCCGCAAAAATAATAATTGACATAGCCGGAATTTTCCCTTCGCAAGTTTAGTAAAACGTTTCGTCGAAAAACGATTCTTTTTGGTACTTGTGCCCAAATTTCGATCCTAGACTAACTTTAAGGCTTAAATTTAATACGTACGCCCTTACGTACATACTCTGGAAATACGGGGTATAACATTCTCCCCTCCTTAGAAACATTCGTCCCGAATGTTCCTTCTCAAGACGGATAACGATAATGTTCTTCTAACAAGTTGCTAACGCCACACCTGGCCATGAAATAACACACGTTCTC